>OU612068.1:10655540-15655540 GCA_914767715.1 Membranipora membranacea
CCTCAAAACAGAGTTTCAAGCGTTTCTAAGCCAGTAAAGAATTCTGCCCAATTATTGGCTAATTTCTTCAGGACCGTACCTATCGATTTTTTGTCAATTTCTATCAAAATACCTCGATAGAATACGCATCGTCACAGGGAGCTAAGATTTTACATGAGATATAGGGACGTCGTTGCGAACCTCAAAACAGAGTTTCAAGCGTTTCTAAGTCAGTAAAGAATTCTGCCGAATTATTGGCTAATTTCCCAAGGACCGTACCTATCGGTGTTTGTCAATTTATATCAAAATACCTCGATAGAATACGCATTGTCACAGGGAGCTAATATTTTATATGAGATATAGGGACGTCGTTGCGAACCTCAAAACAGAGTTTCAAGCGTTTCTAAGCCAGTAAAGAATTCTGCCCAATTATTGGCTAATTTCTTCAGGACCGTACCTATCGATTTTTGTCAATTTCTATCAAAATACCTCGCTAGAATACGCATCGTCACAGGGAGCAAAGATTTTACATGAGATATAGGGACGTCGTTGCGAACCTCAAAACAGAGTGTCAAGCGTATCCAAGCGAGTAAAGAATTCTGCCCAATTATTGGCTAATTTCCCCAGCACCGTACTTATAGATTTTTGTCAATTTCTATCAAAATACCTCGATAGAATACACATCGTCACAGGGAGCTAATATTTTATATGAGACATAGGGACGTCATTGCGAACCTCAAAACAGAGTTTCAAGGGTTTCTAAACCAGTAAAGAATTCTGCCCAGTTATTGGCTAATTTCCCCAGGACTGTACCTATCGATTTTTGTCAATTTCTATCGAAATACCTCGATAGAATACGCATCGTCACAGGGACCTAATAGTTTATATGAGATATAGGGACGTCGTTGCGAACCTGAAAACAGAGTTACAAGCGTATCTAAGCCAGTAAATAATTCTGCCCAATTATTGGCTAATTTCCCCAGGACCGTCCGTACCTATCGATTTTTGTCAATTTGTATCAAAATACCTCGATAGAATACGCATCTTCACAGGGAGCTAAGATTTTACATAAGATATAGGGACGTCGTTGCGAACCTCAAAACAGAGTTTCAAGCGTATCTAAGCCAGTAAAGAATTCTGCCCAATTATTGGCTAATTTCCCCAGGACCGTACCTATCGATTATTGTCAATTTGTATCAAAATACCTCGATAGAATACGCATCGTCACAGGGAGCTAATATTTTACATGAGATATAGGGACGTCGTTGCGAACCTCAAAACAGAGTTTCAAGCATTTCTAAGCCAGTAAAGAATTCTGCCCACTTATTGGCTAATTTCTTCAGGACCGTACCTATCGATTTTTGTCAATTTCTATCAAAATACCTCGATAGAATACGCATCGTCACAGGGAGCTAAGATTTTACATGAGATATAGGGACGTCATTGCGAACCTCAAAACAGAGTTTCAAGGGTTTCTGAACCAGTAAAGAATCCTGCCCAATTATTGGCTAATTTCCCCAGGACCGTACCGATCGATTTTTGTCAATTTATATCAAAATACCTCGATAGAATACGCATCGTCACAGGGAGCTAATATTTTATATGAGATATAGGGACGTCGTTGCGAACCTCAAAACAGAGTTACAAGGGTTTCTAAGCCAGTAAAGAATTCTGCCCAATTATTGGCTAATTTCCCCAGGACCGTACCTATCGATGTTTGTCAATTTCTATCAAAATACCTCGATAGAATACGCATCGTCACAGGGAGCTAATATTTCATATGAGATATAGGGACGTCGTTGCGAACCTCAAAACAGAGTTTCAAGCGTATCTAAGCCAGTAAAGAATTCTGCCCAATTATTGGCTAATTTCCCCAGGACCGTACCTATCGATTATTGTCAATCTCTATCAAAATACCTCGATAGAATACGCATCGTCACAGGGAGCTAATATATTTTATGAGATATAGGGACGTCATTGCGAACCTCAAAACAAAGTTTCAAGCATTTCTAAGCCAGTAAAGAATTCTGCCCAATTATTGGCTAATTTCTATCGAATTTTGTCAATTTCTATCAAAATACCTCGATAGAATACGCATCGTCACAGGGAGCTAATATTTCATATGAGATATAGGGACGTCGTTGCGAACCTCGAAACAGAGTTACAAGCGTTTCTAAGCCAGAAAAGAATTCTGCCCAATTATTGGCTAATTTCCCCAGGACCGTACCTATCGAATTTTGTCAATTTCTATCAAAATCCCTCGATAGAATACGCATCGTCACAGGGAGCTAATGTTTTATATGAGATATAGGGACGTCGTTGCGAACCTCAAAACAGAGTTTCAAGCGTTTCTAAGTCAGTAAAGAATTCTGCCCAATTATTGGCTAATTTCCCAAGGACCGTACTATCGATTTTTGTCAATTTCTATCAAAATACCTCGATAGAATACGCATTGTCACAGGGAGCTAATATTTTATATGAGATATAGGGTCGTCGTTGCGAACCTCAAAACAGATTTTCAAGCGTTTCTAAGCCAGTAAAGAATTCTGCCCAATTATTGGCTAATTTCCCCAGGACCGTACCTATCGATTATTGTCAATTTGTATCAAAATACCTCGATAGAATACGCATCGTCACAGGGAGCTAATATTTTACATGAGATATAGGGACCTCATTGCGAACCTCAAAACAGAGTTTCCACGGTTTCTAAACCCGTAAAGAATTCTGCCCAGTTAATGGCTAATTTCCCCAGGACCGTACCTATCGATTTTTGTCAATTTCTATCGAAATACCTCGATAGAATACGCATCGTCACAGGGAGCTAAGATTTTACATGAGATATAGGGACGTCGTTGCGAACTTCAAAACAGAGTTTCAAGCGTATCTAAGCCAGTAAAGAATTCTGCCCAATTATTGGCTAATTTCCCCAGGACCGTACCGATCGATTTTTGTCAATTTTTATCAAAATACCTCGATAGAATACGCATCGTCACAGGGAGCTAATATTTTATATGAGATATAGGGAAGTTGTTGCGAACCTCAAAACAGAGTTACAAGGGTTTCTAAACCAGTAAAGAATTCTGCCCAATTATTGGCTAATTTCCCCAGGACCGTACCTATCGATTTTTGTCAATTTCTATCAAAATACCTCGATAGAATACGCATCGTCACAGGGAGCTAATAGTTTATATGAGATATGAGGACGTCGTTGCGAACCTCAAAACAGAGTTACAAGCGTTTCTAAGCCAGTAAAGAATTCTGCCCAATTATTGGCTAATTTCCCCAGGACCGTACTTATCGAATTTTGTCAATATCTATCAAAATACCTTGATAGAATACGAATCGTCACAGGGAGCTAATATTTTATATGAGATATGAGGACGTCGTTGCGAACCTCAAAACAGAGTTTCAAGCGTTTCTAAGCCAGTAAAGAATTCTGCCCAATTATTGGCTAATTTCCCCAGGACCGTACCTATCGATTATTGTCAATTTCTATCAAAATACCTCGATAGAATACGCATCGTCACAGGGAGCTAATATCTTATATGAGATATAGGGACGTCATTGCGAACCTCAAAACAAAGTTTCAAGCATTTCTAAGCCAGTAAAGAATTCTGCCCAATTATTGGCTAATTTCTTCAGGACCGTACCTATCGATTTTTGTCAATTTCTATCGAAATACCTCGATAGAATACGCATCGTCACACGGAGCTAAGATTTTACATGAGATATAGGGACGTCGTTGCGAACTTCAAAACAGAGTTTCAAGCGTATCTAAGCCAGTAAAGAATTCTGCCCAATTATTGGCTAATTTCCCCAGGACCGTACCGATCGATTTTTGTCAATTTCTATCAAAATACCTCGATAGAATACGCATCGTCACAGGGAGCTAATATTTTATATGAGATATAGGGAAGTTGTTGCGAACCTCAAAACAGAGTTACAAGGGTTTCTAAACCAGTAAAGAATTCTGCCCAATTATTGGCTAATTTCCCCAGGACCGTACCTATCGATTTTTGTCAATTTCTATCAAAATACCTCGATAGAATACGCATCGTCACAGGGAGCTAATAGTTTATATGAGATATAGGGACGTCGTTGCGAACCTCAAAACAGAGTTACAAGCGTTTTTAAGCCAGTAAAGAATTCTGCCCAATTATTGGCTAATTTCCCCAGGACCGTACCTATAGAATTTTGTCAATTTCTATCAAAATACCTCGATAGAATACGCATCGTCACAGGGAGCTAATATTTTATATGAGATATAGGGACGTCATTGCGAACCTCAAAACAGAGTTTCAAGGGTTTCTAAGCCAGTAAAGAATTCTGCCCAATTATTGGCTAATTTCCCCAGGACCGTACCTATCAAATTTTGTCAATTTCTATCAAAATACCTCGATAGAATACGCATCGTCACAGGGAGCTAATATTTTATATGAGATATAGGGACGTCGTTGCGAACCTCAAAACAGAGTTTCAAGCGTTTCTAAGACAGTAAAGAATTCTGCCCAATTATTGGCTAATTTCCCCAGGACCGTACCTATCGATTATTGTCAATTTCTATCAAAATACCTCGATAGAATACGCATCGTCACAGGGAGCTAATATTTTATATGAGATATAGGGACGTCACTGCGAACCTCAAAACAAAGTTTCAAGCGTTTCTAAGCCAGTAAAGAATTCTGCCCAATTATTGGCTAATTTCTTCAGGACCGTACCTATCGATTTTTGTCAATTTCTATCAAAATACCTCGCTAGAATACGCATCGTCACAGGGAGCTAAGATTTTACATGAGATATAGGGACGTCGTTGCGAACCTCAAAACAGAGTTTCAAGCGTATCTAAGCCAGTAAAAAATTCTGCCCAATTATTGGCTAATTTCCCCAGCACCGTACCTATAGATTTTTGTCAATTTCTATCAAAATACCTCGATAGAATACACATCGTCACAGGGAGCTAATATTTTATATGAGACATAGGGACGTCATTGCGAACCTCAAAACAGAGTTACAAGCGTTTCTAAGCCAGTAAAGAATTCTGCCCAATTATTGGCTAATTTCCCCAGCACCGTACCTATAGATTTTTGTCAATTTCTATCAAAATACCTCGATAGAATACGCATCGTCAGAGGGAGCTAATAGTTTATATGAGATATAGGGACGTCGTTGCGAACCTCAAAACAGAGTTTCAAGCGTATCTAAGCCAGTGAAGAATTCTGCCCAATTATTGGCTAATTTCCCCAGGACCGTACCGATCGATTTTTGTCAATTTATATCAAAATACCTCGATAGAATACGCATCGTCACAGGGAGCTAATATTTCATATGAGATATAGGGACGTCGTTGCGAACCTCAAAACAGAGTTTCAAGCGTTTCTAAGCCAGTAAAGAATTCTGCCCAATTATTGGCTAATTTCTTCAGGACCGTACCTATCGATTTTTGTCAATTTCTATCAAAATACCTCGATAGAATACGCATCGTCACAGGGAGCTAAGATTTTACATGAGATATAGGGACGTCGTTGCGAACCTCAAAACAGAGTTTCAAGCGTTTCTAAGTCAGTAAAGAATTCTGCCGAATTATTGGCTAATTTCCCAAGGACCGTACCTATCGGTGTTTGTCAATTTATATCAAAATACCTCGATAGAATACGCATTGTCACAGGGAGCTAATATTTTATATGAGATATAGGGACGTCGTTGCGAACCTCAAAACAGAGTTTCAAGCGTTTCTAAGCCAGTAAAGAATTCTGCCCAATTATTGGCTAATTTCTTCAGGACCGTACCTATCGATTTTTGTCAATTTCTATCAAAATACCTCGCTAGAATACGCATCGTCACAGGGAGCTAAGATTTTACATGAGATATAGGGACGTCGTTGCGAACCTCAAAACAGAGTGTCAAGCGTATCCAAGCGAGTAAAGAATTCTGCCCAATTATTGGCTAATTTCCCCAGCACCGTACCTATAGATTTTTGTCAATTTCTATCAAAATACCTCGATAGAATACACATCGTCACAGGGAGCTAATATTTTATATGAGACATAGGGACGTCATTGCGAACCTCAAAACAGAGTTTCAAGGGTTTCTAAACCAGTAAAGAATTCTGCCCAGTTATTGGCTAATTTCCCCAGGACTGTACCTATCGATTTTTGTCAATTTCTATCGAAATACCTCGATAGAATACGCATCGTCACAGGGACCTAATAGTTTATATGAGATATAGGGACGTCGTTGCGAACCTGAAAACAGAGTTACAAGCGTATCTAAGCCAGTAAATAATTCTGCCCAATTATTGGCTAATTTCCCCAGGACCGTCCGTACCTATCGATTTTTGTCAATTTGTATCAAAATACCTCGATAGAATACGCATCTTCACAGGGAGCTAAGATTTTACATAAGATATAGGGACGTCGTTGCGAACCTCAAAACAGAGTTTCAAGCGTATCTAAGCCAGTAAAGAATTCTGCCCAATTATTGGCTAATTTCCCCAGGACCGTACCTATCGATTATTGTCAATTTGTATCAAAATACCTCGATAGAATACGCATCGTCACAGGGAGCTAATGTTTTACATGAGATATAGGGACGTCGTTGCGAACCTCAAAACAGAGTTTCAAGCATTTCTAAGCCAGTAAAGAATTCTGCCCAATTATTGGCTAATTTCTTCAGGACCGTACCTATCGATTTTTGTCAATTTCTATCAAAATACCTCGATAGAATACGCATCGTCACAGGGAGCTAAGATTTTACATGAGATATAGGGACGTCATTGCGAACCTCAAAACAGAGTTTCAAGGGTTTCTGAACCAGTAAAGAATCCTGCCCAATTATTGGCTAATTTCCCCAGGACCGTACCGATCGATTTTTGTCAATTTATATCAAAATACCTCGATAGAATACGCATCGTCACAGGGAGCTAATATTTTATATGAGATATAGGGACGTCGTTGCGAACCTCAAAACAGAGTTACAAGGGTTTCTAAACCAGTAAAGAATTCTGCCCAATTATTGGCTAATTTCCCCAGGACCGTACCTATCGATTTTTGTCAATTTCTATCAAAATACCTCGATAGAATACACATCGTCACAGGGAGCTAATAGTTTATATTAGATATAGGGACGTCGTTGCTAACCTCAAAACAGAGTTTCAAGGGTTTCTAAGCCAGTAAATAATTCTGCCCAATTATTGGCTAATTTCCCCAGGACCGTACCTATCGATGTTTGTCAATTTCTATCAAAATACCTCGATAGAATACGCATCGTCACAGGGAGCTAATATTTCATATGAGATATAGGGACGTCGTTGCGAACCTCAAAACAGAGTTTCAAGCGGATCTAAGCCAGTAAAGAATTCTGCCCAATTATTGGCTAATTTCCCCAGGACCGTACCTATCGATTATTGTCAATCTCTATCAAAATACCTCGATAGAATACGCATCGTCACAGGGAGCTAAGATTTTACATGAGATATAGGGACGTCGTTGCGAACCTCAAAACAGAGTTTCAAGCGTATCTAAGCCAGTGAAGAATTCTGCCCAATTATTGGCTAATTTCCCCAGTACCGTACCGATCGATTTTTGTCAATTTATATCAAAATACCTCGATAGAATACGCATCGTCACAGGGAGCTAATATTTTATATGAGATATAGGGACGTCGTTGCGAACCTCAAAACAGAGTTACAAGGGTTTTTAAACCAGTAAAGAATTCTGCCCAATTATTGGCTAATTTCCCCAGGACCGTACCTATCGATTTTTGTCAATTTCTATCAAAATACCTCGATAGAATACGCATCGTCACAGGGAGCTAATAGTTTATATGGGATATAGGGACGTCGTTGCGAACCTCAAAACAGAGTTACAAGCGTTTTTAAGCCAGTAAAGAATTCTGCCCAATTATTGGCTAATTTCCCCAGGACCGTACCTATCGAATTTTGTCAATTTCTATCAAAATACCTCGATAGAATACGCATCGTCACAGGGAGCTAATATTTCATATGAGATATAGGGACGTCGTTGTGAACCTCGAAACAGAGTTGCAAGCGTTTCTAAGCCAGTAAAGAATTCTGCCCAATTATTGGCTAATTTCCCCAGGACCGTACCTATCGAATTTTGTCAATTTCTATCAAAATACCTCGATAGAATACGCATCGTCACAGGGAGCTAATATTTTATATGAGATATAGGGACGTCGTTGCGAACCTCAAAACAGAGTTTCAAGCGTTTCTAAGTCAGTAAAGAATTCTGCCCAATTATTGGCTAATTTCCCAAGGACCGTACCTATCGATTTTTGTCAATTTCTATCAAAATACCTCGATAGAATACGCATTGTCACAGGGAGCTAATATTTTATATGAGATATAGGGACGTCGTTGCGAACCTCAAAACAGAGTTTCAAGCGTTTCTAAGCCAGTAAAGAGTTCTGCCCAATTATTGGCTAATTTCCCCAGGACCGTACCTATCGGTTATTGTCAATTTGTATCAAAATACCTCGATAGAATACGCATCGTCACAGGGAGCTAATATTTTACATGAGATATAGGGACGTCGTTGCGAACCTCAAAACAGAGTTTCAAGCGTATCTAAGCCAGAAAAGAATTCTGCCCAATTATTGGCTAATTTCTTCAAGACCGTACCTATCGATTTTTGTCAATTCCTATCAAAATACCTCGATAGAATACACATCGTCACAGGGAGCTAATATTTTATATGAGATATAGGGACGTCATTGCGAACCTCAAAACAGAGTTTCAAGGGTTTCTGAACCAGTAAAGAATTCTGCCCAATTATTGGCTAATTTCCCCAGGACCGTACCTATCGATTTTTGTCAATTTTTATCAAAATACCTCGATAGAATACGCATCGTCACAGGGAGCTAATATTTTATATGAGATATAGGGACGTCGTTGCGAACCTCAAAACAGAGTTACAAGGGTTTCTAAACCAGTAAAGAATTCTGCCCAATTATTGGCTAATTTCCCCAGGACCGTACCTATCGATTTTTGTCAATTTCTATCAAAATACCTCGATAGAATACACATCGTCACAGGGAGCTAATAGTTTATATTAGATATAGGGACGTCGTTGCTAACCTCAAAACAGAGTTACAAGCGTTTTTAAGCCAATAAAGAATTCTGCCCAATTATTGGCTAATTTCCCCAGGACCGTACCTATCGATGTTTGTCAATTTCTATCAAAATACCTCGATAGAATACGCATCGTCACAGGGAGATAATATTTCATATGAGATATAGGGACGTCGTTGCGAACCTCAAAACAGAGTTTCAAGCGTATCTAAGCCAGTAAAGAATTCTGCCCAATTATTGGCTAATTTCCCCAGGACCGTACCTATCGATTATTGTCAATTTCTATCAAAATACCTCGATAGAATACGCATCGTCACAGGGAGCTAATATATTATATGAGATATAGGGACGTCATTGCGAACCTCAAAACAAAGTTTCAAGCATTTCAAAGCCAGTAAAGAATTCTGCCCAATTATTGGCTAATTTCTATCGAATTTTGTCAATTTCTATCAAAATACCTCGATAGAATACGCATCGTCACAGGGAGCTAATATTTCATATGAGATATAGGGACGTCGTTGCGAACCTCGAAACAGAGTTTCAAGCGTATCTAAGCCAGAAAAGAATTCTGCCCAATTATTGGCTAATTTCTTCAAGACCGTACCTATCGATTTTTGTCAATTCCTATCAAAATACCTCGATAGAATACACATCGTCACAGGGAGCTAATATTTTATATGAGATATAGGGACGTCGTTGCGAACCTCAAAACAGAGTTTCAAGGGTTTCTGAACCAGTAAAGAATTCTGCCCAATTATTGGCTAATTTCCCCAGGACCGTACCTATCGATTATTGTCAATTTTTATCAAAATACCTCGATAGAATACGCATCGTCACAGGGAGCTAATATTTTACATGAGATATAGGGACGTCGTTGCGAACCTCAAAACAGAGTTTCAAGCGTATCTAAGCCAGAAAAGAATTCTGCCCAATTATTGGCTAATTTCTTCAAGACCGTACCTATCGATTTTTGTCAATTCCTATCAAAATACCTCATTAGAATACACATCGTCACAGGGAGCTAATATTTTATATGAGATATAGGGACGTCCTTGCGAACCTCAAAACAGAGTTTCAAGGGTTTCTGAACCAGTAAAGAATTCTGCCCAATTATTGGCTAATTTCCCCAGGACCTTACCTATCGATTTTTGTCAATTTCTATCAAAATACCTCGATAGAATACGCATCGTCACAGGGAGCTAATATTTTATATGAGATATAGGGACGTCGTTGCGAACCTCAAAACAGAGTTACAAGGGTTTCTAAACCAGTAAAGAATTCTGCCTAATCATTGGCTAATTTCCCCAGGACCGTACCTATCGATTTTTGTCAATTTCTATCAAAATACCTCGATAGAATACACATCGTCACAGGGAGCTAATAGTTTGTATTAGATATAGGGACGTCGTTGCTAACCTCAAAACAGAGTTACAAGCGTTTTTAAGCCAATAAAGAATTCTGCCCACTTATTGGCTAATTTCCCCAGGACCGTACCTATCGATGTTTGTCAATTTCTATCAAAATACCTCGATAGAATACGCATCGTCACAGGGAGCTAATATTTCATATGAGATATAGGGACGTCGTTGCGAACCTCAAAACAGAGTTTCAAGCGTATCTAAGCCAGTAAAGAATTCTGCCCAATTATTGGCTAATTTCTCCAGGACCGTACCTATCGATTATTGTCAATTTCTATCAAAATACCTCGATAGAATACGCATCGTCACAGGGAGCTAATATATTATATGAGATATAGGGACGTCATTGCGAACCTCAAAACAAAGTTTCAAGCATTTCTAAGCCAGTAAAGAATTCTGCCCAATTATTGGCTAATTTCTATCGATTTTTGTCAATTTCTATCAAAATACCTCGATAGAATACGCATCGTCACAGGGAGCTAATATTTTATATGAGATATAGGGACGTCGTTGCGAACCTCAAAACAGAGTTACAAGGGTTTTTAAACCGGTAAAGAATTCTGCCCAATTATTGGCTAATTTCCCCAGGACCGTACCTATCGATTTTTGTCAATTTCTATCAAAATACCTCGATAGAATACGCATCGTCACAGGGAGCTAATATTTCATATGAGATATAGGGACGTCGTCGCGAACCTCAAAACAGAGTTTCAAGCGTTTCTAAGTCAGTAAAGAATTCTGCCCAATTATTGGCTAATTTCCCAAGGACCGTACCTATCGATTTTTGTCAATTTCTATCAAAATACCTCGATAGAATACGCATTGTCACAGGGAGCTAATATTTTATATGAGATAAAGGGACGTCGTTGCGAACCTCAAAACAGAGTTTCAAGCGTTTCTAAGCCAGTAAAGAGTTCTGCCCAATTATTGGCTAATTTCCCCAGGACCGTACCTATCGGTTATTGTCAATTTGTATCAAAATACCTCGATAGAATACGCATCGTCACAGGGAGCTAATATTTTACATGAGATATAGGGACGTCGTTGCGAACCTCAAAACAGAGTTTCAAGCGTATCTAAGCCAGAAAAGAATTCTGCCCAATTATTGGCTAATTTCTTCAAGACCGTACCTATCGATTTTTGTCAATTCCTATCAAAATACCTCGATAGAATACACATCGTCACAGGGAGCTAATATTTTATATGAGATATAGGGACGTCGTTGCGAACCTCAAAACAGAGTTACAAGGGTTTCTAAACCAGTAAAGAATTCTGCCCAATTATTGGCTAATTTCCCCAGGACCGTAACTATCGATTTTTGTCAATTTCTATCAAAATACCTCGATAGAATACACATCGTCACAGGGAGCTAATAGTTTATATTAGATATAGGGACGTCGTTGCTAACCTCAAAACAGAGTTACAAGCGTTTTTAAGCCAATAAAGAATTCTGCCCAATTATTGGCTAATTTCCCCAGGACCGTACCTATCGATGTTTGTCAATTTCTATCAAAATACCTCGATAGAATACGCATCGTCACAGGGAGCTGATATTTTACATGAGATATAGGGACGTCATTGCGAACCTCAAAACAGAGTTTCCACGGTTTCTAAACCCGTAAAGAATTCTGCCCAGTTATTGGCTAATTTCCCCAGGACCGTACCTATCGATTTTTGTCAATTTCTATCAAAATACCTCGATAGAATACGCATCGTCACAGGGAGCTAATAGTTTACATGAGATATAGGGACGTCTTTGCGAACCTCAAAACAGAGTTACAAGCGTTTCTAAGCCAGTAAAGAATTCTGCCCAATTATTGGCTAATTTCCCCAGGACCGTACCTATCGAATTTTGTCAATTTCTATCAAAATACCTCGATAGATTACACATCTTCACAGGGAGCTAAGATTTTACATGAGATATAGGGACGTCGTTGCGAACCTCAAAACAGAGTTTCAAGTGTATCTAAGCCAGTAAAGAATTCTGCCCTATTATTGGCTAATTTCCCAGGACCGTACCGATCGATTTTTGTCAATTTCTATCAAAATACCTCGATAGAATACGCATCGTCACAGGGAGCTAATATCTTATATGAGATATAGGGACGTCATTGCGAACCTCAAAACAAAGTTTCAAGCATTTCTAAGCCAGTAAAGAATTCTGCCCAATTATAGGCTAATTTCTTCAGGACCGTACCTATCGATTTTTGTCAATTTCTATCGAAATACCTCGATAGAATACGCATCGTCACAGGGAGCTAAGATTTTACATGAGATATAGGGACGTCGTTGCGATCCTCAAAACAGAGTTTCAAGCGTATCTAAGCCAGTGAAGAATTCTGCCCAATTATTGGCTAACTTCCCCAGGACCGTACCGATCGATTTTTGTCAATTTATATCAAAATACCTCGATAGAATACGCATCGTCACAGGGAGCTAATATTTTATATGAGATATAGGGACGTCGTTGCGAACCTCAAAACAGAGTTACAAGGGTTTTTAAACCAGTAAAGAATTCTGCCCAATTATTGGCCAATTTCCCCAGGACCGTACCTATCGATTTTTGTCAATTTCTATCAAAATACCTCGATAGAATACGCATCGTCACAGGGAGCTAATAGTTTATATGGGATATAGGGACATCGTTGCGAACCTCAAAACAGAGTTACAAGCGTTTTTAAGCCAGTAAAGAATTCTGCCCAATTATTGGCTAATTTCCCCAGGACCGTACCTATCGAATTTTGTCAATTTCTATCAAAATACCTCGATAGAATACGCATCGTCACAGGGAGCTAATATTTCATATGAGATATAGGGACGTCGTTGCGAACCTCGAAACAGAGTTACAAGCGTTTCTAAGCCAGTAAAGAATTCTGCCCAATTATTGGCTAATTTCCCCAGGACCGTACCTATCGAATTTTGTCAATTTCTATCAAAATACCTCGATAGAATACGCATCGTCACAGGGAGCTAATATTTTATATGAGATATAGGGACGTCGTTGCGAACCTCAAAACAGAGTTTCAAGCGTTTCTAAGTCAGTAAAGAATTCTGCCCAATTATTGGCTAATTTCCCAAGGACCGTACCTATCGATTTTTGTCAATTTCTATCAAAATACCTCGATAGAATACGCATTGTCACAGGGAGCTAATATTTTATATGAGATATAGGGACGTCGTTGCGAACCTCAAAACAGAGTTTCAAGCGTTTCTAAGCCAGTTAAGAGTTCTGCCCAATTATTGGCTAATTTCCCCAGGACCGTACCTATCGGTTATTGTCAATTTGTATCAAAATACCTCGATAGAATACGCATCGTCACAGGGAGCTAATATTTTACTTGAGATATAGGGACGTCGTTGCGAACCTCAAAACAGAGTTTCAAGCGTATCTAAGCCAGAAAAGAATTCTGCCCAATTATTGGCTAATTTCTTCAAGACCGTACCTATCGATTTTTGTCAATTCCTATCAAAATACCTCGATAGAATACACATCGTCACAGGGAGCTAATATTTTATATGAGATATAGGGACGTCATTGCGAACCTCAAAACAGAGTTTCAAGGGTTTCTGAACCAGTAAAGAATTCTGCCCAATTATTGGCTAATTTCCCAAGGACCGTACCTATCGATTTTTGTCAATTTTTATCAAAATACCTCGATAGAATACGCATCGTCCCAGGGAGCTAATATTTTATATGAGATATAGGGACGTCGTTGCGAACCTCAAAACAGAGTTACAAGGGTTTCTAAACCAGTAAAGAATTCTGCCCAATTATTGGCTAATTTCCCCAGGACCGTACCTATCGATTTTTGTCAATTTCTATCAAAATACCTCGATAGAATACACATCGTCACAGGGAGCTAATAGTTTATATTAGATATAGGGACGTCGTTGCGAACCTCAAAACAGAGTTACAAGCGTTTTTAAGCCAATAAAGAATTCTGCCCAATTATTGGCTAATTTCCCCAGGACCGTACCTATCGATGTTTGTCAATTTCTATCAAAATACCTCGATAGAATACGCATCGTCACAGGGTGCTAATATTTCATATGAGATATAGGGACGTCGTTGCGAACCTCAAAACAGAGTTTCAAGCGTATCTAAGCCAGTAAAGAATTCTGCCCAATTATTGGCTAATTTCCCCAGGACCGTACCTATCGATTATTGGCAATTTCTATCAAAATACCTCGATAGAATACGCATCGTCACAGGGAGCTAATATATTATATGAGATATAGGGACGTCATTGCGAACCTCAAAACAAAGTTTCGAGCATTTCAAAGCCAGTAAAGAATTCTGCCCAATTATTGGCTAATTTCTATCGAATTTTGTCAATTTCTATCAAAATACCTCGATAGAATACGCATCGTCACAGGGAGCTAATATTTCATATGAGATATAGGGACGTCGTTGCGAACCTCGAAACAGAGTTACAAGCGTTTCTAAGCCAGTAAAGAATTCTGCCCAATTATTGGCTAATTTCCCCAGGACCGTACCTATCGAATTTTGTCAATTTCTATCAAAATACCTCGATAGAATACGCATCGTCACAGGGAGCTAATATTTTATATGAGATATAGGGACGTCGTTGCGAACCTCAAAACAGAGTTTCAAGCGTTTCTAAGCCAGTAAAGAATTCTGCCCAATTATTGGCTAATTTCCCCAGGACCGTACCTATCGATTATTGTCAATTTGTATCAAAATACCTCGATAGAATACGCATCGTCACAGGGTGCTAATATTTTACATGAGATATAGGGACGTCGTTGCGAACCTCAAAACAGAGTTTCAAGCGTATCTAAGCCAGAAAAGAATTCTGCCCAATTATTGGCTAATTTCTTCAAGACCGTACCTATCGATTTTTGTCAATTCCTATCAAAATACCTCGATAGAATACGCATCGTCACAGGGAGCTAATATTTTATATGAGATATAGGGACGTCATTGCGAACCTCAAAACAGAGTTTCAAGGGTTTCTGAACCAGTAAAGAATTCTGCCCAATTATTGGCTAATTTCCCCAGGACCGTACCTATCGATTTTTGTCAATTTCTATCAAAATACCTCGATAGAATACGCATCGTCACAGGGAGCTAATATTTTATATGAGATATAGGGACGTCGTTGCGAACCTCAAAACAGAGTTACAAGGGTTTCTAAACCAGTAAAGAATTCTGCCTAATCATTGGCTAATTTCCCAAGGACCGTACCTATCGATTTTTGTCAATTTCTATCAAAATACCTCGATAGAATACACATCGTCACAGGGAGCTAATAGTTTATATTAGATATAGGGACGTCGTTGCTAACCTCAAAACAGAGTTACAAGCGTTTTTAAGCCAATAAAGAATTCTGCCCAATTATTGGCTAATTTCCCCAGGACCGTACCTATCGATGTTTGTCAATTTCTATCAAAATACCCCGATAGAATACGCATCGTCACAGGGAGCTAATATTTCATATGAGATATAGGGACGTCGTTGCGAACCTCAAAACAGAGTTTCAAGCGTATCTAAGCCAGTAAAGAATTCTGCCCAATTATTGGCTAATTTCTCCAGGACCGTACCTATCGATTATTGTCAATTTCTATCAAAATACCTCGATAGAATACGCATCGTCACAGGGAGCTAATATATTATATGAGATATAGGGACGTCATTGCGAACCTCAAAACAAAGTTTCAAGCATTTCTAAGCCAGTAAAGAATTCTGCCCAATTATTGGCTAATTTCTATCGATTTTTGTCAATTTCTATCAAAATACCTCGATAGAATACGCATCGTCACAGGGAGCTAATATTTTATATGAGATATAGGGACGTCGTTGCGAACCTCAAAACAGAGTTACAAGGGTTTTTAAACCAGTAAAGAATTCTGCCCAATTATTGGCTAATTTCCCCAGGACCGTACCTATCGATTTTTGTCAATTTCTATCAAAATACCTCGATAGAATACGCATCGTCACAGGGAGCTAATATTTCATATGAGATATAGGGTCGTCGTTGCGAACCTCAAAACAGAGTTTCAAGCGTTTCTAAGCCAATAAAGAATTCTGCCCAATTATTGGCTAATTTCCCCAGGACCGTACCTATCGATTTTTGTCAATTTCTATCAAAATACCTCGATAGAATACGCATCGTCACAGGGAGCTAATATTTTATATGAGATATAGGGACGTCGTTGCGAACCTCAAAACAGAGTTACAAGGGTTTCTAAACCAGTAAAGAATTCTGCCTAATCATTGGCTAATTTCCCAAGGACCGTACCTATCGATTTTTGTCAATTTCTATCAAAATACCTCGATAGAATACACATCGTCACAGGGAGCTAATAGTTTATATTAGATATAGGGACGTCGTTGCTAACCTCAAAACAGAGTTACAAGCGCTTTTAAGCCAATAAAGAATTCTGCCCAATTATTGGCTAATTTCCCCAGGACCGTACCTATCGATGTTTGTCAATTTCTATCAAAATACCTCGATAGAATACGCATCGTCACAGGGAGCTAATATTTCATATGAGATATAGGGACGTCGTTGCGAACCTCAAAACAGAGTTTCAAGCGTATCTAAGCCAGTAAAGAATTCTGCCCAATTATTGGCTAATTTCTCCAGGACCGTACCTATCGATTATTGTCAATTTCTATCAAAATACCTCGATAGAATACGCATCGTCACAGGGAGCTAATATATTATATGAGATATAGGGACGTCGTTGCGAACCTCAAAACAAAGTTTCAAGCATTTCTAAGCCAGTAAAGAATTCTGCCCAATTATTGGCTAATTTCTATCGATTTTTGTCAATTTCTATCACAATACCTCGATAGAATACGCATCGTCACAGGGAGCTAATATTTTATATGAGATATAGGGACTTCATTGTGAATCTCAAAATAAAGTTTCAAGCGTTTCTAAGCCAGTAAAGAATTCTGCCCAATTATTGGCTAATTTCTTCAAGACCGTACCTATCGATTTTTGTCAATTCCTATCAAAATACCTCGATAGAATACACATCGTCACAGGGAGCTAATATTTTATATGAGATATAGGGACGTCATTGCGAACCTCAAAACAGAGTTACAAGCGTTTTTAAGCCAATAAAGAATTCTGCCCAATTATTGGCTAATTTCCCCAGGACCGTACCTATCGATGTTTGTCAATTTCTATCAAAATACCTCGATAGAATACGCATCGTCACAGGGAGCTAATATTTCATATGAGATATAGGGACGTCGTTGCGAACCTCGAAACAGAGTTACAAGCGTTTCTAAGCCAGTAAAGAATTCTGCCCAATTATTGGCTAATTTCCCCAGGACCGTACCTATCGAATTTTGTCAATTTCTATCAAAATACCTCGATAGAATACGCATCGTCACAGGGAGCTAATATTTTATATGAGATATAGGGACGTCGTTGCGAACCTCAAAACAGAGTTTCAAGCGTTTCTAAGCCAGTAAAGAATTCTGCCCAATTATTGGCTAATCTCCCCAGGACCGTACCTATCGATTATTGTCAATTTGTATCAAAATACCTCGATAGAATACGCATCGTCACAGGGAGCTAATATTTTACATGAGATATAGGGACGTCGTTGCGAACCTCAAAACAGAGTTTCAAGCGTATCTAAGCCAGTAAAGAATTCTGCCCAATTATTGGCTAATTTCTTCAAGACCGTACCTATCGATTTTTGTCAATTCCTATCAAAATACCTCGATAGAATACACATCGTCACAGGGAGCTAATATTTTATATGAGATATAGGGACGTCATTGCGAACCTCAAAACAGAGTTTCAAGGGTTTCTGAACCAGTAAAGAATTCTGCCCAATTATTGGCTAATTTCCCCAGGACCGTACCTATCGATTTTTGTCAATTTCTATCAAAATACCTCGATAGAATACGCATCGTCACAGGGAGCTAATAGTTTATATTAGATATAGGGACGTCGTTGCGAACCTCAAGACAGAGTTTCAAGCGTTTCTAAGCCAGTAAAGAATTCTGCCCAATTATTGGCTAATTTCCCCAGGACCGTACCTATCGATGTTTGTCAATTTCTATCAAAATACCTCGATAGAATACGCATCGTCACAGGGAGCTAATATTTCATATGAGATATAGGGACGTTGTTGCGAACCTCAAAACAGAGTTTCAAGCGTATCTAAGCCAGTAAAGAATTCTGCCCAATTATTGGCTAATTTCTCCAGGACCGTACCTATCGATTATTGTCAATTTCCATCAAAATACCTCGATAGAATACGCATCGTCACAGGGAGCTAATATATTATATGAGATATAGGGACGTCATTGCGAACCTCAAAACAAAGTTTCAAGCATTTCTAAGCCAGTAAAGAATTCTGCCCAATTATTGGCTAATTTCTATCGATTTTTGTCAATTTCTATCAAAATACCTCGATAGAATACGCATCGTCACAGGGAGCTAATATTTTATATGAGATATAGGGACGTCGTTGCGAACCACAAAACAGAGTTACAAGGGTTTTTAAACCAGTAAAGAATTCTGCCCAATTATTGGCTAATTTCCCCAGGACCGTACCTATCGATTTTTGTCAATTTCTATCAACATACCTCGATAGAATACGCATCGTCACAGGGAGCTAATAGTTTATATGGGATATAGGGACGTCGTTGCGAACCTCAAAACAGAGTTACAAGCGTTTTTAAGCCAGTAAAGAATTCTGCCCAATTATTGGCTAATTTCCCCAGGACCGTACCTATCGAATTTTGTCAATTTCTATCAAAATACCTCGATAGAATACGCATCGTCACAGGGAGCTAATATTTCATATGAGATATAGGGACGTCGTTACGAACCTCGAAACAGAGTTACAAGCGTTTCTAAGCCAGTAAAGAATTCTGCCCAATTATTGGCTAATTTCCCCAGGACCGTACCTATCGAATTTTGTCAATTTCTATCAAAATACCTCGATAGAATACGCATCGTCACAGGGAGCTAATATTTTATATGAGATATAGGGACGTCGTTGCGAACCTCAAAACAGAGTTTCAAGCGTTTCTAAGTCAGTAAAGAATTCTGCCCAATTATTGGCTAATTTCCCAAGGACCGTACCTATCGATTTTTGTCAATTTCTATCAAAATACCTCGATAGAATACGCATCGTCACAGGGAGCTAATAGTTTATATGGGATATAGGGACGTCGTTGCGAACCTCAAAACAGAGTTACAAGCGTTTTTAAGCCAGTAAAGAATTCTGCCCAATTATTGGCTAATTTCCCCAGGACCGTACCTATCGAATTTTGTCAATTTCCATCAAAATACCTCGATAGAATACGCATCGTCACAGGGAGCTAATATTTCATATGAGATATAGGGACGTCGTTGCGAACCTCAAAACAGAGTGTCAAGCGTATCTAAGCCAGTAAAGAGTTCTGCCCAATTATTGGCTAATTTCCCCAGGACCGTACCTATCGGTTATTGTCAATTTGTATCAAAATGCCTCGATAGAATACGCATCGTCACAGGGAGCTAATATTTTACATGAGATATAGGGACGTCGTTGCGAACCTCAAAACAGAGTTTCAAGCGTATCTAAGCCAGAAAAGAATTCTGCCCAATTATTGGCTAATTTCTTCAAGACCGTACCTATCGATTTTTGTCAATTCCTATCAAAATACCTCGATAGAATACACATCGTCACAGGGAGCTAATATTTTATATGAGATATAGGGACGTCATTGCGAACCTCAAAACAGAGTTTCAAGGGTTTCTGAACCAGTAAAGAATTCTGCCCAATTATTGGCTAATTTCCCCAGGACAGTACCTATCGATTTTTGTCAATTTTTATCAAAATACCTCGATAGAATATGCATCGTCACAGGGAGCTAATATTTTATATGAGATATAGGGACGTCGTTGCGAACCTCAAAACAGAGTTACAAGGGTTTCTAAACCAGTAAAGAATTCTGCCCAATTATTGGCTAATTTCCCCAGGACCGTACCTATCGATTTTTGTCAATTTCTATCAAAATACCTCGATAGAATACACATCGTCACAGGGAGCTAATAGTTTATATTAGATATAGGGACGTCGTTGCTAACCTCAAAACAGAGTTACAAGCGTTTTT
Source organism: Membranipora membranacea (assembly GCA_914767715.1). Taxonomy (NCBI): domain Eukaryota; kingdom Metazoa; phylum Bryozoa; class Gymnolaemata; order Cheilostomatida; family Membraniporidae; genus Membranipora; species Membranipora membranacea. Next base: position 10,676,125 of record OU612068.1, read on the forward strand.
AAGCCAATAACGAATTCTGCCCAATTATTGGCTAATTTCCCCAGGACCGTACCTATCGATGTTTGTCAATTTCTATCAAAATACCTCGATAGAATACGCATCGTCACAGGGAGCTAATATTTCATATGAGATATAGGGACGTCGTTGCGAACCTCAAAACAGAGTTTCAAGCGTATCTAAGCCAGTAAAGAATTCTGCCCAATTATTGGCTAATTTCCCCAGGACCGTACCTATCGAATTTTGTCAATTTCTATCAAAATACCTCGATAGAATACGCATCGTCACAGGGAGCTAATATTTCATATGAGATATAGGGACGTCGTTGCGAACCTCGAAACAGAGTTACAAGCGTTTCTAAGCCAGTAAAGAATTCTGCCCAATTATTGGCTAATTTCCCCAGGACCGTACCTATCGAATTTTGTCAATTTCTATCAAAATACCTCGATAGAATACGCATCGTCACAGGGAGCTAATATTTTATATGAGATATAGGGACGTCGTTGCGAACCTCAAAACAGAGTTTCAAGCGTTTCTAAGCCAGTAAAGAATTCTGCCCAATTATTGGCTAATTTCCCCAGGACCGTACCTATCGATTATTGTCAATTTGTATCAAAATACCTCGATAGAATACGCATCGTCACAGGGAGCTAATATTTTACATGAGATATAGGGACGTCGTTGCGAACCTCAAAACAGAGTTTCAAGCGTATCTAAGCCAGAAAAGAATTCTGCCCAATTATTGGCTAATTTCTTCAAGACCGTACCTATCGATTTTTGTCAATTCCTATCAAAATACCTCGATAGAATACGCATCGTCACAGGGAGCTAATATTTTATATGAGATATAGGGACGTCGTTGCGAACCTCAAAACAGAGTTTCAAGGGTTTCTGAACCAGTAAAGAATTCTGCCCAATTATTGGCTAATTTCCCCAGGACCGTACCTATCGATTTTTGTCAATTTCTATCAAAATACCTCGATAGAATACGCATCGTCACAGGGAGCTAATATTTTATATGAGATATAGGGACGTCGTTGCGAACCTCAAAACAGAGTTACAAGGGTTTCTAAACCAGTAAAGAATTCTGCCTAATCATTGGCTAATTTCCCCAGGACCGTACCTATCGATGTTTGTCAATTTCTATCAAAGTACCTCGATAGAATACGCATCGTCACAGGGAGCTAATATTTCATATGAGATATAGGGACGTCGTTGCGAACCTCAAAACAGAGTTTTAAGCGTATCTAAGCCAGTAAAGAATTCTGCCCAATTATTGGCTAATTTCTCCAGGACTGTACCTATCGATTATTGTCAATTTCTATCAAAATACCTCGATAGAATACGCATCGTCACAGGGAGCTAATATTTTATATGAGATATAGGGACGTCGTTGCGAACCTCAAAACAGAGTTACAAGGGTTTCTAAACCAGTAAAGAATTCTGCCTAATCATTGGCTAATTTCCCCAGGACCGTACCTATCGATTTTTGTCAATTTCTATCAAAATACCTCGATAGAATACACATCGTCACAGGGAGCTAATAGTTTATATTAGATATAGGGACGTCGTTGCTAACCTCAAAACAGAGTTACAAGCGTTTTTAAGCCAATAAAGAATTCTGCCCAATTATTGGCTAATTTCCCCAGGACCGTACTTATCGATGTTTGTCAATTTCTATCAAAATACCTCGATAGAATACGCATCGTCACAGGGAGCTAATATTTCATATGAGATATAGGGACGTCGTTGCGAACATCAAAACAGAGTTTCAAGCGTATCTAAGCCAGTAAAGAATTCTGCCCAATTATTGGCTAATTTCTCCAGGACCGTACCTATCGATTATTGTCAATTTCTATCAAAATACCTCGATAGAATACGCATCGTCACAGGGAGCTAATATATTATATGAGATATAGGGACGTCATTGCGAACCTCAAAACAAAGTTTCAAGCATTTCTAAGCCAGTAAAGAATTCTGCCCAATTATTGGCTAATTTCTATCGATTTTTGTCAATTTCTATCAAAATCCCTCGATAGAATACGCATCGTCACAGGGAGCTAAGATTTTACATGAGATATAGGGACGTCGTTGCGAACCTCAAAACAGAGTTTCAAGCGTATCTAAGCCAGTAAAGAATTCTGCCCAATTATTGGCTTATTTCCCCAACACCGTACCGATCGATTTTTGTCAATTTATATCAAAATACCTCGATAGAATACGCATCGTCACAGGGAGCTAATATTTTATATGAGATATAGGGACGTCGTTGCGAACCTCAAAACAGAGTTTCAAGGGTTTCTAAACCAGTAAAGAATTCTGCCCAGTTATTGGCTAATTTCCCCAGGACCGTACCTATCGATTTTTGTCAATTTCTATCATAATACCTCGATAGAATACGCATCGTCACAGGGAGCTAATAGTTTATATGAGATATAGGGACGTCGTTGCGAACCTCGAAACAGAGTTACAAGCGTTTCTAAGCCAGTAAAGAATTCTGCCCAATTATTGGCTAAATTCCCCAGGACCGTACCTATCGAATTTTGTCAATTTCTATCAAAATACCTCGATAGAATACGCATCGTCACAGGGAGCTAATATTTTATATGAGATATAGGGACGTCGTTGCGAACCTCAAAACAGAGTTTCAAGCGTTTCTAAGCCAGTAAAGAATTCTGCCCAATTATTGGCTAATCTCCCTAGGACCGTACCTATCGAATTTTGTCAATTTCTATCAAAATACCTCGATAGAATACGCATCGTCACAGGGAGCTAATATTTTATATGAGATATAGGGACGTCGTTGCGAACCTCAAAACAGAGTTACAAGGGTTTCTAAACCAGTAAAGAATTCTGCCTAATCATTGGCTAATTTCCTCAGGACCGTACCTATCGAATTTTGTCAATTTCTATCAAAATACCTCGATAGAATACGCATCGTCACAGGGAGCTAATATTTTATATGAGATATAGGGACGTCGTTGCGAACCTCAAAACAGAGTTTCAAGCGTTTCTAAGTCAGTAAAGAATTCTGCCCAATTATTGGCTAATTTCCCAAGGACCGTACCTATCGATTTTTGTCAATTTCTATCAAAATACCTCGATAGAATACGCATTGTCACAGGGAGCTAATATTTTATATGAGATATAGGGACGTCGTTGCGAACCTCAAAACAGAGTTTCAAGCGTTTCTAAGCCAGTAAAGAGTTCTGCCCAATTATTGGCTAATTTCCCCAGGACCGTACCTATCGGTTATTGTCAATTTGTATCAAACTGCCTCGATAGAATACGCATCGTCACAGGGAGCTAATATTTTACATGAGATATAGGGACGTCGTTGCGAACCTCAAAACAGAGTTTCAAGCGTATCTAAGCCAGAAAAGAATTCTGCCCAATTATTGGCTAATTTCTTCAAGACCGTACCTATCGATTTTTGTCAATTCCTATCAAAATACCTCGATAGAATACACATCGTCACAGGGAGCTAATATTTTATATGAGATATAGGGACGTCATTGCGAACCTCAAAACAGAGTTTCAAGGGTTTCTGAACCAGTAAAGAATTCTGCCCAATTATTGGCTAATTTCCCCAGGACCGTACCTATCGATTTTTGTCAATTTTTATCAAAATACCTCGATAGAATATGCATCGTCACAGGGAGCTAATATTTTATATGAGATATAGGGACGTCGTTGCGAACCTCAAAACAGAGTTACAAGGGTTTCTAAACCAGTAAAGAATTCTGCCCAATTATTGGCTAATTTCCCCAGGACCGTACCTATCGATTTTTGTCAATTTCTATCAAAATACCTCGATAGAATACACATCGTCACAGGGAGCTAATAGTTTATATTAGATATAGGGACGTCGTTGCTAACCTCAAAACAGAGTTACAAGCGTTTTTAAGCCAATAAAGAATTCTGCCCAATTATTGGCTAATTTCCCCAGGACCGTACCTATCGAATTTTGTCAATTTCTATCAAAATACCTCGATAGAATACGCATCGTCACAGGGAGCTAATAGTTTATATGAGATATAGGGACGTCATTGCCAACCTCAAAACAAAGTTTCAAGCGTTTCTAAGCCAGTAAAGAATTCTGCCCAATTATTGGCTAATTTCCCCAGGACCGTACCTATCGATTTCTGTCAATTTCTATCAAAATACCTCGATAGAATACGCATCGTCACAGGAAGCTAATATTTTATATGAGATATAGGGACGTCGTTGCGAACCTCAAAACAGAGTTTCAAGCGTTTCTAAGCCAGTAAAGAATTCTGCCCAATTATTGGCTAATTTCTTCAGGACCGTACCTATCGATTTCTGTCAATTTCTATCAAAATACCTCGATAGAATACGCATCGTCACAGGAAGCTAATATTTTATATGAGATATAGGGAGGTCGTTGCGAACCTCAAAACAGAGTAACAAGTGTTTCTAAGCCAGTAAAGAATTCTGCCCAATTATTGGCTAATTTCCCCAGGACCGTACCTATCGAATTTTGTCAATTTCTATCAAAATACCTCGATAGAATACGCATCGTCACAGGGAGCTAATATTTTATATGAGATATAGGGATGTCGTTGCGAACCACAAAACAGAGTTTCAAGCGTATCTAAGCCAGCAAAGAATTCTGCCCAATTATTGGCTAATTTCCCCAGGACCGTACCTATCGATTATTGTCAATTTCTATCAAAATACCTCGATAGAATACGCATCGTCACAGGGAGCTAATATATTATATGAGATATAGGGACGTCATTGCGAACCTCAAAACAAAGTTTCAAGCATTTCTAAGCCAGTAAAGAATTCTGCCCAATTATTGGCTAATTTCTATCGAATTTTGTCAATTTCTATCAAAATACCTCGATAGAATACGCATCGTCACAGGGAGCTAATATTTCATATGAGATATAGGGACGTCGTTGCGAACCTCGAAACAGAGTTACAAGCGTTTCTAAGCCAGTAAAGAATTCTGCCCAATTATTGGCTAATTTCCCCAGGACCGTACCTATCGAATTTTGTCAATTTCTATCAAAATACCTCGATAGAATACGCATCGTCACAGGGAGCTAATATTTTATATGAGATATAGGGACGTCGTTGCGAACCTCAAAACAGAGTTTCAAGCGTTTCTAAGCCAGTAAAGAATTCTGCCCAATTATTGGCTAATTTCCCCAGGACCGTACCTATCGATTATTGTCAATTTGTATCAAAATACCTCGATAGAATACGCATCGTCACAGGGAGCTAATATTTTATATGAGATATAGGGACGTCATTGCGAACCTCAAAACAGAGTTTCAAGGGTTTCTGAACCAGTAAAGAATTCTGCCCAATTATTGGCTAATTTCCCCAGGACCGTACCTATCGATTTTTGTCAATTTCTATCAAAATACCTCGATAGAATACGCATCGTCACAGGGAGCTAATATTTTATATGAGATATAGGGACGTCGTTGCGAACCTCAAAACAGAGTTACAAGGGTTTCTAAACCAGTAAAGAATTCTGCCTAATCATTGGCTAATTTCCCCAGGACCGTACCTATCGATTTTTGTCAATTTCTATCAAAATACCTCGATAGAATACACATCTTCACAGGGAGCTAATAGTTTATATTAGATATAGGGACGTCGTTGCTAACCTCAAAACAGAGTTACAAGCGTTTTTAAGCCAATAAAGAATTCTGCCCAATTATTGGCTAATTTCCCCAGGACCGTACCTATCGATGTTTGTCAATTTCTATCAAAATACCTCGATAGAATACGCATCGTCACAGGGAGCTAATATTTCATATGAGATATAGGGACGTCGTTGCGAACCTCGAAACAGAGTTACAAGCGTTTCTAAGCCAGTAAAGAATTCTGCCCAATTATTGGCTAATTTCCCCAGGACCGTACCTATCGAATTTTGTCAATTTCTATCAAAATACCTCGATAGAATACGCATCGTCACAGGGAGCTAATATTTTATATGAGATATAGGGACGTCGTTGCGAACCTCAAAACAGAGTTTCAAGCGTTTCTAAGCCAGTAAAGAATTCTGCCCAATTATTGGCTAATCTCCCCAGGACCGTACCTATCGATTATTGTCAATTTGTATCAAAATACCTCGATAGAATACGCATCGTCACAGGGAGCTAATATTTTACATGAGATATAGGGACGTCGTTGCGAACCTCAAAACAGAGTTTCAAGCGTATCTAAGCCAGAAAAGAATTCTGCCCAATTATTGGCTAATTTCTTCAAGACCGTACCTATCGATTTTTGTCAATTCCTATCAAAATACCTCGATAGAATACACATCGTCACAGGGAGCTAATATTTTATATGAGATATAGGGACGTCATTGCGAACCTCAAAACAGAGTTTCAAGGGTTTCTGAACCAGTAAAGAATTCTGCCCAATTATTGGCTAATTTCCCCAGGACCGTACCTATCGATTTTTGTCAATTTCTATCAAAATACCTCGATAGAATACGCATCGTCACAGGGAGCTAATATTTTATATGAGATATAGGGACGTCGTTGCGAACCTCAAAACAGAGTTACAAGGGTTTCTAAACCAGTAAAGAATTCTGCCTAATCATTGGCTAATTTCCCCAGGACCGTACCTATCGATTTTTGTCAATTTCTATCAAAATACCTCGATAGAATACACATCGTCACAGGGAGCTAATAGTTTATATTAGATATAGGGACGTCGTTGCTAACCTCAAAACAGAGTTACAAGCGTTTTTAAGCCAATAAAGAATTCTGCCCAATTATTGGCTAATTTCCCCAGGACCGTACCTATCGATGTTTGTCAATTTCTATCAAAATACCTCGATAGAATACGCATCGTCACAGGGAGCTAATATTTCATATGAGATATAGGGACGTCGTTGCGAACCTCAAAACAGAGTTTCAAGCGTATCTAAGCCAGTAAAGAATTCTGCCCAATTATTGGCTAATTTCTCCAGGACCGTACCTATCGATTATTGTCAATTTCCATCAAAATACCTCGATAGAATACGCATCGTCACAGGGAGCTAATATATTATATGAGATATAGGGACGTCATTGCGAACCTCAAAACAAAGTTTCAAGCATTTCTAAGCCAGTAAAGAATTCTGCCCAATTATTGGCTAATTTCTATCGATTTTTGTCAATTTCTATCAAAATACCTCGATAGAATACGCATCGTCACAGGGAGCTAATATTTTATATGAGATATAGGGACGTCGTTGCGAACCACAAAACAGAGTTACAAGGGTTTTTAAACCAGTAAAGAATTCTGCCCAATTATTGGCTAATTTCCCCAGGACCGTACCTATCGATTTTTGTCAATTTCTATCAAAATACCTCGATAGAATACGCATCGTCACAGGGAGCTAATAGTTTATATGGGATATAGGGACGTCGTTGCGAACCTCAAAACAGAGTTAAAAGCGTTTTTAAGCCAGTAAAGAATTCTGCCCAATTATTGGCTAATTTCCCCAGGACCGTACCTATCGAATTTTGTCAATTTCTATCAAAATACCTCGATAGAATACGCATCGTCACAGGGAGCTAATATTTCATATGAGATATAGGGACGTCGTTGCGAACCTCAAAACAGAGTGTCAAGCGTATCTAAGCCAGTAAAGAGTTCTGCCCAATTATTGGCTAATTTCCCCAGGACCGTACCTATCGGTTATTGTCAATTTGTATCAAAATGCCTCGATAGAATACGCATCGTCACAGGGAGCTAATATTTTACATGAGATATAGGGACGTCGTTGCGAACCTCAAAACAGAGTTTCAAGCGTATCTAAGCCAGAAAAGAATTCTGCCCAATTATTGGCTAATTTCTTCAAGACCGTACCTATCGATTTTTGTCAATTCCTATCAAAATACCTCGATAGAATACACATCGTCACAGGGAGCTAATATTTTATATGAGATATAGGGACGTCATTGCGAACCTCAAAACAGAGTTTCAAGGGTTTCTGAACCAGTAAAGAATTCTGCCCAATTATTGGCTAATTTCCCCAGGACAGTACCTATCGATTTTTGTCAATTTTTATCAAAATACCTCGATAGAATATGCATCGTCACAGGGAGCTAATATTTTATATGAGATATAGGGACGTCGTTGCGAACCTCAAAACAGAGTTACAAGGGTTTCTAAACCAGTAAAGAATTCTGCCCAATTATTGGCTAATTTCCCCAGGACCGTACCTATCGATTTTTGTCAATTTCTATCAAAATACCTCGATAGAATACACATCGTCACAGGGAGCTAATAGTTTATATTAGATATAGGGACGTCGTTGCTAACCTCAAAACAGAGTTACAAGCGTTTTTAAGCCAATAAAGAATTCTGCCCAATTATTGGCTAATTTCCCCAGGACCGTACCTATCGATGTTTGTCAATTTCTATCAAAATACCTCGATAGAATACGCATCGTCACAGGGAGCTAATATTTCATATGAGATATAGGGACGTCGTTGCGAACCTCAAAACAGAGTTTCAAGCGTATCTAAGCCAGTAAAGAATTCTGCCCAATTATTGGCTAATTTCCCCAGGACCGTACCTATCGAATTTTGTCAATTTCTATCAAAATATCTCGATAGAATACGCATCGTCACAGGGAGCTAATATTTCATATGAGATATAGGGACGTCGTTGCGAACCTCGAAACAGAGTTACAAGCGTTTCTAAGCCAGTAAAGAATTCTGCCCAATTATTGGCTAATTTCCCCAGGACCGTACCTATCGAATTTTGTCAATTTCTATCAAAATACCTCGATAGAATACGCATCGTCACAGGGAGCTAATATTTTATATGAGATATAGGGACGTCGTTGCGAACCTCAAAACAGAGTTTCAAGCGTTTCTAAGCCAGTAAAGAATTCTGCCCAATTATTGGCTAATTTCCCCAGGACCGTACCTATCGATTATTGTCAATTTGTATCAAAATACCTCGATAGAATACGCATCGTCACAGGGAGCTAATATTTTACATGAGATATAGGGACGTCGTTGCGAACCTCAAAACAGAGTTTCAAGCGTATCTAAGCCAGAAAAGAATTCTGCCCAATTATTGGCTAATTTCTTCAAGACCGTACCTATCGATTTTTGTCAATTCCTATCAAAATACCTCGATAGAATACGCATCGTCACAGGGAGCTAATATTTTATATGAGATATAGGGACGTCGTTGCGAACCTCAAAACAGAGTTTCAAGGGTTTCTGAACCAGTAAAGAATTCTGCCCAATTATTGGCTAATTTCCCCAGGACCGTACCTATCGATTTTTGTCAATTTCTATCAAAATACCTCGATAGAATACGCATCGTCACAGGGAGCTAATATTTTATATGAGATATAGGGACGTCGTTGCGAACCTCAAAACAGAGTTTCAAGGGTTTCTGAACCAGTAAAGAATTCTGCCCAATTATTGGCTAATTTCCCCAGGACAGTACCTATCGATTTTTGTCAATTTTTATCAAAATACCTCGATAGAATATGCATCGTCACAGGGAGCTAATATTTTATATGAGATATAGGGACGTCGTTGCGAACCTCAAAACAGAGTTACAAGGGTTTCTAAACCAGTAAAGAATTCTGCCCAATTATTGGCTAATTTCCCCAGGACCGTACCTATCGATTTTTGTCAATTTCTATCAAAATACCTCGATAGAATACACATCGTCACAGGGAGCTAATAGTTTATATTAGATATAGGGACGTCGTTGCTAACCTCAAAACAGAGTTACAAGCGTTTTTAAGCCAATAAAGAATTCTGCCCAATTATTGGCTAATTTCCCCAGGACCGTACCTATCGATGTTTGTCAATTTCTATCAAAATACCTCGATAGAATACGCATCGTCACAGGGAGCTAATATTTCATATGAGATATAGGGACGTCGTTGCGAACCTCAAAACAGAGTTTCAAGCGTATCTAAGCCAGTAAAGAATTCTGCCCAATTATTGGCTAATTTCCCCAGGACCGTACCTATCGAATTTTGTCAATTTCTATCAAAATACCTCGATAGAATACGCATCGTCACAGGGAGCTAATAATTCATATGAGATATAGGGACGTCGTTGCGAACCTCGAAACAGAGTTACAAGCGTTTCTAAGCCAGTAAAGAATTCTGCCCAATTATTGGCTAATTTCCCCAGGACCGTACCTATCGAATTTTGTCAATTTCTATCAAAATACCTCGATAGAATACGCATCGTCACAGGGAGCTAATATTTTATATGAGATATAGGGACGTCGTTGCGAACCTCAAAACAGAGTTTCAAGCGTTTCTAAGCCAGTAAAGAATTCTGCCCAATTATTGGCTAATTTCCCCAGGACCGTACCTATCGATTATTGTCAATTTGTATCAAAATACCTCGATAGAATACGCATCGTCACAGGGAGCTAATATTTTACATGAGATATAGGGACGTCGTTGCGAACCTCAAAACAGAGTTTCAAGCGTATCTAAGCCAGAAAAGAATTCTGCCCAATTATTGGCTAATTTCTTCAAGACCGTACCTATCGATTTTTGTCAATTCCTATCAAAATACCTCGATAGAATACGCATCGTCACAGGGAGCTAATATTTTATATGAGATATAGGGACGTCGTTGCGAACCTCAAAACAGAGTTTCAAGGGTTTCTGAACCAGTAAAGAATTCTGCCCAATTATTGGCTAATTTCCCCAGGACCGTACCTATCGATTTTTGTCAATTTCTATCAAAATACCTCGATAGAATACGCATCGTCACAGGGAGCTAATATTTTATATGAGATATAGGGACGTCGTTGCGAACCTCAAAACAGAGTTACAAGGGTTTCTAAACCAGTAAAGAATTCTGCCTAATCATTGGCTAATTTCCCCAGGACCGTACCTATCGATGTTTGTCAATTTCTATCAAAATACCTCGATAGAATACGCATCGTCACAGGGAGCTAATATTTCATATGAGATATAGGGACGTCGTTGCGAACCTCAAAACAGAGTTTTAAGCGTATCTAAGCCAGTAAAGAATTCTGCCCAATTATTGGCTAATTTCTCCAGGACCGTACCTATCGATTATTGTCAATTTCTATCAAAATACCTCGATAGAATACGCATCGTCACAGGGAGCTAATATTTTATATGAGATATAGGGACGTCGTTGCGAACCTCAAAACAGAGTTACAAGGGTTTCTAAACCAGTAAAGAATTCTGCCTAATCATTGGCTAATTTCCCCAGGACCGTACCTATCGATTTTTGTCAATTTCTATCAAAATACCTCGATAGAATACACATCGTCACAGGGAGCTAATAGTTTATATTAGATATAGGGACGTCGTTGCTAACCTCAAAACAGAGTTACAAGCGTTTTTAAGCCAATAAAGAATTCTGCCCAATTATTGGCTAATTTCCCCAGGACCGTACTTATCGATGTTTGTCAATTTCTATCAAAATACCTCGATAGAATACGCATCGTCACAGGGAGCTAATATTTCATATGAGATATAGGGACGTCGTTGCGAACCTCAAAACAGAGTTTCAAGCGTATCTAAGCCAGTAAAGAATTCTGCCCAATTATTGGCTAATTTCTCCAGGACCGTACCTATCGATTATTGTCAATTTCTATCAAAATACCTCGATAGAATACGCATCGTCACAGGGAGCTAATATATTATATGAGATATAGGGACGTCATTGCGAACCTCAAAACAAAGTTTCAAGCATTTCTAAGCCAGTAAAGAATTCTGCCCAATTATTGGCTAATTTCTATCGATTTTTGTCAATTTCTATCAAAATCCCTCGATAGAATACGCATCGTCACAGGGAGCTAAGATTTTACATGACATATAGGGACGTCGTTGCGAACCTCAAAACAGAGTTTCAAGCGTATCTAAGCCAGTAAAGAATTCTGCCCAATTATTGGCTTATTTCCCCAACACCGTACCGATCGATTTTTGTCAATTTATATCAAAATACCTCGATAGAATACGCATCGTCACAGGGAGCTAATATTTTATATGAGATATAGGGACGTCGTTGCGAACCTCAAAACAGAGTTTCAAGCGTTTCTAAGCCAGTAAAGAATTCTGCCCAATTATTGGCTAATCTCCCTAGGACCGTACCTATCGAATTTTGTCAATTTCTATCAAAATACCTCGATAGAATACGCATCGTCACAGGGAGCTAATATTTTATATGAGATATAGGGACGTCGTTGCGAACCTCAAAACAGAGTTACAAGGGTTTCTAAACCAGTAAAGAATTCTGCCTAATCATTGGCTAATTTCCTCAGGACCGTACCTATCGATTTTTGTCAATTTCTATCAAAATACCTCGATAGAATACACATCGTCACAGGGAGCTAATAGTTTATATTAGATATAGGGACGTCGTTGCTAACCTCAAAACAGAGTTACAAGCGTTTTTAAGCCAATAAAGAATTCTGCCCAATTATTGGCTAATTTCCCCAGGACCGTACCTATCGATGTTTGTCAATTTCTATCAAAATACCTCGATAGAATACGCATCGTCACAGGGAGCTAATATTTCATATGAGATATAGGGACGTCGTTGCGAACCTCAAAACAAAGTTTCAAGCATTTCTAAGCCAGTAAAGAATTCTGCCCAATTATTGGCTAATTTCTATCGATTTTTGTCAATTTCTATCAAAATCCCTCGATAGAATACGCATCGTCACAAGGAGCTAAGATTTTACATGAGATATAGGGACGTCGTTGCGAACCTCAAAACAGAGTTTCAAGCGTATCTAAGCCAGTAAAGAATTCTGCCCAATTATTGGCTAATTTCCCCAGGACCGTACCTATCGAATTTTGTCAATTTCTATCAAAATACCTCGATAGAATACGCATCGTCACAGGGAGCTAATATTTTATATGAGATATAGGGACGTCGTTGCGAACCTCAAAACAGAGTTTCAAGCGTTTCTATGCCAGTAAAGAATTCTGCCCAATTATTGGCTAATCTCCCCAGGACCGTACCTATCGAATTTTGTCAATTTCTATCAAAATACCTCGATAGAATACGCATCGTCACAGGGAGCTAATATTTTATATGAGATATAGGGACGTCGTTGCGAACCTCAAAACAGAGTTACAAGGGTTTCTAAACCAGTAAAGAATTCTGCCTAATCATTGGCTAATTTCCTCAGGACCGTACCTATCGATTTTTGTCAATTTCTATCAAAATACCTCGATAGAATACACATCGTCACAGGGAGCTAATAGTTTATATTAGATATAGGGACGTCGTTGCTAACCTCAAAACAGAGTTACAAGCGTTTTTAAGCCAATAAAGAATTCTGCCCAATTATTGGCTAATTTCCCCAGGACCGTACCTATCGATGTTTGTCAATTTCTTTCAAAATACCTCGATAGAATACGCATCGTCACAGGGAGCTAATATTTCATATGAGATATAGGGACGTCGTTGCGAACCTCAAAACAGAGTTTCAAGCGTATCTAAGCCAGTAAAGAATTCTGCCCAATTATTGGCTAATTTCTCCAGGACCGTACCTATCGATTATTGTCAATTTCCATCAAAATACCTCGATAGAATACGCATCGTCACAGGGAGCTAATATATTATATGAGATATAGGGACGTCATTGCGAACCTTAAAACAAAGTTTCAAGCATTTCTAAGCCAGTAAAGAATTCTGCCCAATTATTGGCTAATTTCTATCGATTTTTGTCAATTTCTATCAAAATACCTCGATAGAATAAGCGTCGTCACAGGGAGCTAATATTTTATATGAGATATAGGGACGTCGTTGCGAACCACAAAACAGAGTTACAAGGGTTTTTAAACCAGTAAAGAATTCTGCCCAATTATTGGCTAATTTCCCCAGGACCGTACCTATCGATTTTTGTCAATTTCTATCAAAATACCTCGATAGAATACGCATCGTCACAGGGAGCTAATATTTTATATGAGATATAGGGACGTCGTTGCGAACCTCAAAACAGAGTTTCAAGGGTTTCTAAACCAGTAAAGAATTCTGCCCAGTTATTGGCTAATTTCCCCAGGACCGTACCTATCGATTTTTGTCAATTTCTATCATAATACCTCGATAGAATACGCATCGTCACAGGGAGCTAATAGTTTATATGAGATATAGGGACGTCGTTGCGAACCTCGAAACAGAGTTACAAGCGTTTCTAAGCCAGTAAAGAATTCTGCCCAATTATTGGCTAATTTCCCCAGGACCGTACCTATCGAATTTTGTCAATTTCTATCAAAATACCTCGATAGAATACGCATCGTCACAGGGAGCTAATATTTTATATGAGATATAGGGACGTCGTTGCGAACCTCAAAACAGAGTTTCATGCGTTTCTAAGCCAGTAAAGAATTCTGCCCAATTATTGGCTAATCTCCCCAGGACCGTACCTATCGAATTTTGTCAATTTCTATCAAAATACCTCGATAGAATACGCATCGTCACAGGGAGCTAATATTTTATATGAGATATAGGGACGTCGTTGCGAACCTCAAAACAGAGTTTCAAGCGTATCTAAGCCAGTAAAGAATTCTGCCCAATTATTGGCTAATTTCCCAGGACCGTACCGATCGATTTTTGTCAATTTCTATCAAAATACCTCGATAGAATACGCATCGTCACAGGGAGCTAATATCTTATATGAGATATAGGGACGTCATTGCGAACCTCAAAACAAAGTTTCAAGCATTTCTAAGCCAGTAAAGAATTCTGCCCAATTATTGGCTAATTTCTATCGATTTTTGTCAATTTCTATCAAAATACCTCGATAGAATACGCATCATCACAGGGAGCTAATAGTTTATATGGGATACATGGACGTCGTTGCGAACCTCAAAACAGAGTTACAAGCGTTTTTAAGCCAGTAAAGAATTCTGCCCAATTATTGGCTAATTTCCCCAGGACCGTACCTATCGAATTTTGTCAATTTCTATCAAAATACCTCGATAGAATACGCATCGTCACAGGGAGCTAATATTTCATATGAGATATAGGGACGTCGTTACGAACCTCGAAACAGAGTTACAAGCGTTTCTAAGCCAGTAAAGAATTCTGCCCAATTATTGGCTAATTTCCCCAGGACCGTACCTATCGAATTTTGTCAATTTCTATCAAAATACCTCGATAGAATACGCATCGTCACAGGGAGCTAATATTTTATATGAGATATAGGACGCCGTTGCGAACCTCAAAACAGAGTTTCAAGCGTTTCTAAGTCAGTAAACAATTCTGCCCAATTATTGGCTAATTTCCCAAGGACCGTACCTATCGATTTTTGTCAATTTCTATCAAAATACCTCGATAGAATACGCATTGTCACAGGGAGCTAATATTTTATATGAGATATAGGGACGTCGTTGCAAACCTCAAAACAGAGTTTCAAGGGTTTCTGAACCAGTAAAGACTTCTGCCCAATTATTGGCTAATTTCCCCAGGACCGTACCTATCGATTTTTGTCAATTTCTATCAAAATACCTCGATAGAATACGCATTGTCACAGGGAGCTAATATTTTATATGAGGTATAGGGACGTCGTTGCGAACCTCAAAACAGAGTTACAAGGGTTTCTAAACCAGCAAAGAATTCTGCCCAATTATTGGCTAATTTCCCCAGGACCGTACCTATCGATTTTTGTCAATTTCTATCAAAATACCTCGATAGAATACACATCGTCACAGGGAGCTAATAGTTTATATTAGATATAGGGACGTCGTTGCTAACCTCAAAACAGAGTTACAAGCGTTTTTAAGCCAGTAAAGAATTCTGTCCAATTATTGGCTAATTTCCCCAGGACCGTACCTATCGATTTTTGTCAATTTCTATCAAAATACCTCGATAGAATACGCATCGTCACAGGGAGCTAATATTTTATATGAGATATAGGGACGTCGTTGCGAACCTGAAAACAGAGTTTCAAGCGTTTCTAAGCCAGTAAAGAATTCTGCCCAATTATTGGCTAATTTCCAAAGGACCGTACCTGTCGATTTTTGTCAATTTCTATCAAAATACCTCGATAGAATACGCATTGTCACAGGGAGCTAATATTTTATATGAGATATAGGGACGTCGTTGCGAACCTCAAAACAGAGTTTCAAGCGTTTCTAAGCCAGTAAAGAATTCTGCCCAATTATTGGCTAATTCCCCCAGGACCGTACCTATCGATTATTGTCAATTTCTATCAAAATACCTCGATAGAATACGCATCGTCACAGGGAGCTAATATTATATGAGATATAGGGACGTCGTTGCGAACCTCAAAACAGAGTTTCAAGGGTTTCTAAGCCAGTAAAGAATTCTGCCCAATTATTGGCTAATTTCCCTAGGACCGTACCTATCAAATTTTGTCAATTTCTATCAAAATACCTCGATAGAATACGCATCGTCACAGGGAGCTAATATTTTATATGAGATATAGGGACGTCGTTGCGAACCTCAAAACAGAGTTTCAAGCGTTTCTAAGCCAGTAAAGAATTCTGCCCAATTATTGGCTAATTTCCTCAGGACCGTACCTATCGATGTTTGTCAATTTCTATCAAAATACCTCGATAGAATACGCATCGTCACAGGGAGCTAATATTTCATATGAGATATAGGGACGTCTTTGCGAACCTCAAAACAGAGTTTCAAGCGTATCTAAGCCAGTAAAGAATTCTGCCCAATTATTGGCTAATTTCCCCAGCACCGTACCTATAGATTTTTGTCAATTTCTATCAAAATACCTCGATAGAATACACATCGTCACAGGGAGCTAATATTTTATATGAGACATAGGGACGTCGTTGCGAACCTCAAAACAGAGTTACAAGGGTTTCTAAACCAGTAAAGAATTCTGCCTAATCATTGGCTAATTTCCCCAGGACCGTACCTATCGATTTTTGTCAATTTCTATCAAAATACCTCGATAGAATACACATCGTCACAGGGAGCTAATAGTTTATATTAGATATAGGGACGTCGTTGCTAACCTCAAAACAGAGTTACAAGCGTTTTTAAGCCAATAAAGAATTCTGCCCAATTATTGGCTAATTTCCCCAGGACCGTACCTATCGATGTTTGTCAATTTCTATCAAAATACCTCGATAGAATACGCATCGGCACAGGGAGCTAATATTTCATATGAGATATAGGGACGTCGTTGCGAACCTCAAAACAGAGTTTCAAGCGTATCTAAGCCAGTAAAGAATTCTGCCCAATTATTGGCTAATTTCTATCGATTTTTGTCAATTTCTATCAAAATCCCTCGATAGAATACGCATCGTCACAGGGAGCTAAGATTTTACATGAGATATAGGGACGTCGTTGCGAACCTCAAAACAGAGTTTCAAGCGTATCTAAGCCAGTAAAGAATTCTGCCCAATTATTGGCTAATTTCCCCAGGACCGTACCGATCGATTTTTGTCAATTTATATCAAAATACCTCGATAGAATACGCATCGTCACAGGGAGCTAATATTTTATATGAGATATAGGGACGTCGTTGCGAACCTCAAAACAGAGTTTCAAGGGTTTCTAAACCAGTAAAGAATTCTGCCCAGTTATTGGCTAATTTCCCCAGGACCGTACCTATCGATTTTTGTCAATTTCTATCATAATACCTCGATAGAATACGCATTGTCACAGGGAGCTAATAGTTTATATGAGATATAGGGACGTCGTTGCGAACCTCAAAACAGAGTTACAAGCGTTTCTAAGCCAGTAAAGAATTCTGCCCAATTATTGGCTACTTTCCCCAGGACCGTACCTATCGAATTTTGTCAATTTCTATCAAAATACCTCGATAGATTACGCATCTTCACAGGGAGCTAAGATTTTACATGAGATATAGGGACGTCGTTGCGAACCTCAAAACAGAGTTTCAAGCGTATCTAAGCCAGTAAAGAATTCTGCCCAATTATTGGCTAATTTCCCAGGACCGTACCGATCGATTTTTGTCAATTTCTATCAAAATACCTCGATAGAATACGCATCGTCACAGGGAGCTAATATCTTATATGAGATATAGGGACGTCATTGCGAACCTCAAAACAAAGTTTCAAGCATTTCTAAGCCAGTAAAGAATTCTGCCCAATTATTGGCTAATTTCTATCGATTTTTGTCAATTTCTATCAAAATACCTCGATAGGATACGCATCGTCACAGGGAGCTAAGATTTTACATGAGATATAGGGACGTCGTTGCGAACCTCAAAACAGAGTTTCAAGCGTATCTAAGCCAGTAAAGAATTCTGCCCAATTATTGGCTAATTTCCCAGGACCGTACCGATCGATTTTTGTCAATTTCTATCAAAATACCTCGATAGAATACGCATCGTCACAGGGAGCTAATATCTTATATGAGATATAGGGACGTCATTGCGAACCTCAAAACAAAGTTTCAAGCATTTCTAAGCCAGTAAAGAATTCTGCCCAATTATTGGCTAATTTCTATCGATTTTTGTCAATTTCTATCAAAATACCTCGATAGAATACGCATCGTCACAGGGAGCTAAGATTTTACATGAGATATAGGGACGTCGTTGCGAACCTCAAAACAGAGTTTCAAGCGTATCTAAGCCAGTGAAGAATTCTGCCTAATTATTGGCTAATTTCCCCAGGACAGTACCGATCGATTTTTGTCAATTTATATTAAAATACCTCGATAGAATACGCATCTTCACAGGGAGCTAATATTTTATATGAGATATAGGGACGTCGTTGCGAACCTCAAAACAGAGTTACAAGGGTTTTTAAACCAGTAAAGAATTCTGCCCAATTATTGGCTAATTTCCCCAGGACCGTACCTATCGATTTTTGTCAATTTCTATCAAAAAACCTCGATAGAATACACATCGTCACAGGGAGCTAATAGTTTATATGGGATATAAGGACGTCATTGCGAACCTCAAAACAGAGTTACAAGGGTTTATAAACCAGTAAAGAATTCTGCCCAATTATTGGCTAATTTCCCCAGGACCGTACCTATCGATTTTTGTCAATTTCTATCAAAATACCTCGATAGAATACGCATCGTCACAGGGAGCTAATAGTTTATATGGGATATAGGGACGTCGTTGCGAACCTCAAAACAGAGTTACAAGCGTTTTTAAGCCAGTAAAGAATTCTGCCCAATTATTGGCTAATTTCCCCAGGACCGTACCTATCGAATTTTGTCAATTTCTATCAAAATACCTCGATAGAATACGCATCGTCACAGGGAGCTAATATTTCATATGAGATATAGGGACGTCGTTACGAACCTCGAAACAGAGTTACAAGCGTTTCTAAGCCAGTAAAGAATTCTGCCCAATTATTGGCTAATTTCCCCAGGACCGTACCTATCGAATTTTGTCAATTTCTATCAAAATACCTCGATAGAATACGCATCGTCACAGGGAGCTAATATTTTATATGAGATATAGGGACGCCGTTGCGAACCTCAAAACAGAGTTTCAAGCGTTTCTAAGTCAGTAAACAATTCTGCCCAATTATTGGCTAATTTCCCAAAGACCGTACCTATCGATTTTTGTCAATTTCTATCAAAATACCTCGATAGAATACGCATTGTCACAGGGAGCTAATATTTTATATGAGATATAGGGACGTCGTTGCAAACCTCAAAACAGAGTTTCAAGGGTTTCTGAACCAGTAAAGACTTCTGCCCAATTATTGGCTAATTTCCCCAGGACCGTACCTATCGATTTTTGTCAATTTCTATCAAAATACCTCGATAGAATACGCATCGTCACAGGGAGCTAATATTTTATATGAGGTATAGGGACGTCGTTGCGAACCTCAAAACAGAGTTACAAGGGTTTCTAAACCAGCAAAGAATTCTGCCCAATTATTGGCTAATTTCCCCAGGACCGTATCTATCGATTTTTGTCAATTTCTATCAAAATACCTCGATAGAATACACATCGTCACAGGGAGCTAATAGTTTATATTAGATATAGGGACGTCGTTGCTAACCTCAAAACAGAGTTACAAGCGTTTTTAAGCCAGTAAAGAATTCTGTCCAATTATTGGCTAATTTCCCCAGGACCGTACCTATCGATTTTTGTCAATTTCTATCAAAATACCTCGATAGAATACGCATCGTCACAGGGAGCTAATATTTTATATGAGATATAGGGACGTCGTTGCGAACCTCAAAACAGAGTTTCAAGCGTTTCTAAGCCAGTAAAGAATTCTGCCCAATTATTGGCTAATTTCCAAAGGACCGTACCTATCGATTTTTGTCAATTTCTATCAAAATACCTCGATAGAATACGCATTGTCACAGGGAGCTAATATTTTATATGAGATATAGGGACATCGTTGCGAACCTCAAAACAGAGTTTCAAGCGTTTCTAAGCCAGTAAAGAATTCTGCCCAATTATTGGCTAATTCCCCCAGGACCGTACCTATCGATTATTGTCAATTTCTATCAAAATACCTCGATAGAATACGCATCGTCACAGGGAGCTAATATTTTATATGAGATATAGGGACGTCATTGCGAACCTCAAAACAGAGTTTCAAGGGTTTCTAAGCCAGTAAAGAATTCTGCCCAATTATTGGCTAATTTCCCCAGGACCGTACCTATCAAATTTTGTCAATTTCTATCAAAATACCTCGATAGAATACGCATCGTCACAGGGAGCTAATATTTTATATGAGATATAGGGACGTCGTTGCGAACCTCAAAACAGAGTTTCAAGCGTTTCTAAGCCAGTAAACAATTCTGCCCAATTATTGGCTAATTTCCTCAGGACCGTACCTATCGATGTTTGTCAATTTCTATCAAAATACCTCGATAGAATACGCATCGTCACAGGGAGCTAATATTTCATATGAGATATAGGGACGTCTTTGCGAACCTCAAAACAGAGTTTCAAGCGTATCTAATCCAGTAAAGAATTCTGCCCAGTTATTGGCTAATTTCCCCAGGACCGTACCTATCGCTTTTTGTCAATTTCTATCAAAATACCTCGATAGAATACGCATCGTCACAGGGAGCTAATAGTTTATATGGGATATAGGGACGTCATTGCGAACCTCAAAACAGAGTTACAAGGGTTTTTAAACCAGTAAAGACTTCTGCCCAATTATTGGCTAATTTCCCCAGGACCGTACCTATCGATTTTTGTCAATTTCTATCAAAATACCTCGATAGAATACGCATCGTCACAGGGAGCTAATAGTTTATATGGGATATACGGACGTCGTTGCGAACCTCAAAACAGAGTTACAAGCGTTTTTAAGCCAGTAAAGAATTCTGCCCAATTATTGGCTAATTTCCCCAGGACCGTACCTATCGAATTTTGTCAATTTCTATCAAAATACCTCGATAGAATACGCATCGTCACAGGGAGCTAATATTTCATATGAGATATAGGGACGTCGTTGCGAACCTCAAAACAGAGTTACAAGGGTTTTTAAACCAGTAAAGAATTCTGCCCAATTATTGGCTAATTTCCCCAGGACCGTACCTATCGATTTTTGTCAATTTCTATCAAAATACCTCGATAGAATACGCATCGTCACAGGGAGCTAATAGTTTATATGGGATATAGGGACGTCATTGCGAACCTCAAAACAAAGTTTCAAGCATTTCTAAGCCAGTAAAGAATTCTGCCCAATTATTGGCTAATTTCTATCGATTTTTGTCAATTTCTATCAAAATACCTCGATAGAATACGCATCGTCACAGGGAGCTAAGATTTTACATGAGATATAGGGACGTCGTTGCGAACCTCAAAACAGAGTTTCAAGCGTATCTAAGCCAGTGAAGAATTCTGCCCAATTATTGGCTAATTTCCCCAGGACCGTACCGATCGATTTTTGTCAATTTATATCAAAATACCTCGATAGAATACGCATCGTCACAGGGAGCTAATATTTTATATGAGATATAGGGACGTCGTTGCGAACCTCAAAACAGAGTTACAAGGGTTTTTAAACCAGTAAAGAATTCTGCCCAATTATTGGCTAATTTCCCCAGCACCGTACCTATCGAATTTTGTCAATTTCTATCAAAATACCTCGATAGAATACGCATCGTCACAGGGAGCTAATATTTAATATGAGATATAGGGACGCCGTTGCGAACCTCAAAACAGAGTTTCAAGCGTTTCTAAGTCAGTAAACAATTCTGCCCAATTATTGGCTAATTTCCCAAGGACCGTACCTATCGATTTTTGTCAATTTCTATCAAAATACCTCGATAGAATACGCATTGTCACAGGGAGCTAATATTTTATATGAGATATAGGGACGTCGTTGCGAACCTTTAAACAGAGTTTCAAGGGTTTCTGAACCAGTAAAGAATTCTGCCCAATTATTGGCTAATTTCCCCAGGACTGTACCTATCGATTTTTGTCAATTTCTATCAAAATACCTCGATAGAATACGCATCGTCACAGGGAGCTAATATTTTATATGAGATATAGGGACGTCGTTGCGAACCTCAAAACAGAGTTACAAGGGTTTCTAAACCAGTACAGAATTCTGCCCAATTATTGGCTAATTTCCCCAGGACCGTACCTATCGATTTTTGTCAATTTCTATCAAAATACCTCTATAGAATACACATCGTCACAGGGAGCTAATAGTTTATATTAGATATAGGGACGTCGTTGCTAACCTCAAAACAGAGTTACAAGCGTTTTTAAGCCAGTAAAGAATTCTGCCCAATTATTGGCTAATTTCCCCAGGACCGTACCTATCGATTTTTGTCAATTTCTATCAAAATACCTCGATAGAATACGCATCGTCACAGGGAGCTAATATTTTATATGAGATATAGGGACGTCGTTGCGAACCTCAAAACAGAGTTTCAAGCGTTTCTAAGCCAGTAAAGAATTCTGCCCAATTATTGGCTAATTTCCAAAGGACCGTACCTATCGATTTTTGTCAATTTCTATCAAAATACCTCGATAGAATACGCATTGTCACAGGGAGCTAATATTTTATATGAGATATAGGGACGTCGTTGCGAACCTCAAAACAGAGTTTCAAGGGTTTCTAAGCCAGTAAAGAATTCTGCCCAATTATTGGCTAATTTCCCCAGTACCGTACCTATCAATTTTTGTCAACTTCTATCAAAATACCTCGATAGAATACACTTCGACACGGGGGCTAATATTTTATATGAGATATAGGGACGTCGTTGCGAACCTCAAAACAGAGTTTCAAGCGTTTCTAAGCCAGTAAAGAATTCTGCCCAATTATTGGCTAATTTCCTCAGGACCGTACCTATCGATGTTTGTCAATTTCTATCAAAATACCTCGATAGAATACGCATCGTCAAAGGGAGCTAATATTTCATATGAGATATAGGGACGTCGTTGCGAACCTCAAAACAGAGTTTCAAGCGTATCTAAGCCAGTAAAGAATTCTGCCCAATTATTGGCTAATTTCCCCAGGACCGTACCTATCGATTTTTGTCAATTTCTATCAAAATACCTCGATAGAATACACATCGTCACAGGGAGCTAATAGTTTATATTAGATATAGGGACGTCGTTGCTAACCTCAAAACAGAGTTAC
Source organism: Membranipora membranacea (assembly GCA_914767715.1). NCBI lineage: Eukaryota > Metazoa > Bryozoa > Gymnolaemata > Cheilostomatida > Membraniporidae > Membranipora > Membranipora membranacea. The sequence continues at coordinate 10,699,628 of OU612068.1, forward strand.
AAGCGTTTTTAAGCCAATAAAGAATTCTGCCCAATTATTGGCTAATTTCCCCAGGACCGTACCTATCGATGTTTGTCAATTTCTATCAAAATACCTCGATAGAATACGCATCGGCACAGGGAGCTAATATTTCATATGAGATATAGGGACGTCGTTGCGAACCTCAAAACAGAGTTTCAAGCGTATCTAAGCCAGTAAAGAATTCTGCCCAATTATTGGCTAATTTCTATCGATTTTTGTCAATTTCTATCAAAATCCCTCGATAGAATACGCATCGTCACAGGGAGCTAAGATTTTACATGAGATATAGGGACGTCATTGCAAACCTCAAAACAAAGTTTCAAGCGTATCTAAGCCAGTAAAGAATTCTGCCCAATTATTGGCTAATTTCCCCAGGACCGTACCGATCGATTTTTGTCAATTTCTATCAAAATACCTCGATAGAATACGCTTCGTCACAGGGAGCTAATATTTTATATGAGATATAGGGACGTCGTTGCGAACCTCAAAACAGAGTTTCAAGGGTTTCTAAACCAGTAAAGAATTCTGCCCAGTTATTGGCTAATTTCCCCAGGACCGTACCTATCGATTTTTGTCAATTTCTATCATAATACCTCGATAGAATACGCATTGTCACAGGGAGCTAATAGTTTATATGAGATATAGGGACGTCGTTGCGAACCTCAAAACAGAGTTACAAGCGTTTCTAAGCCAGTAAAGAATTCTGCCCAATTATTGGCTACTTTCCCCAGGACCGTACCTATCGAATTTTGTCAATTTCTATCAAAATACCTCGATAGATTACGCATCTTCACAGGGAGCTAAGATTTTACATGAGATATAGGGACGTCGTTGCGAACCTCAAAACAGAGTTTCAAGCGTATCTAAGCCAGTAAAGAATTCTGCCCAATTATTGGCTAATTTCCCAGGACCGTACCGATCGATTTTTGTCAATTTCTATCAAAATACCTCGATAGAATACGCATCGTCACAGGGAGCTAATATCTTATATGAGATATAGGGACGTCATTGCGAACCTCAAAACAAAGTTTCAAGCATTTCTAAGCCAGTAAAGAATTCTGCCCAATTATTGGCTAATTTCTATCGATTTTTGTCAATTTCTATCAAAATACCTCGATAGGATACGCATCGTCACAGGGAGCTAAGATTTTACATGAGATATAGGGACGTCGTTGCGAACCTCAAAACAGAGTTTCAAGCGTATCTAAGCCAGTAAAGAATTCTGCCCAATTATTGGCTAATTTCCCAGGACCGTACCGATCGATTTTTGTCAATTTCTATCAAAATACCTCGATAGAATACGCATCGTCACAGGGAGCTAATATCTTATATGAGATATAGGGACGTCATTGCGAACCTCAAAACAAAGTTTCAAGCATTTCTAAGCCAGTAAAGAATTCTGCCCAATTATTGGCTAATTTCTATCGATTTTTGTCAATTTCTATCAAAATACCTCGATAGAATACGCATCGTCACAGGGAGCTAAGATTTTACATGAGATATAGGGACGTCGTTGCGAACCTCAAAACAGAGTTTCAAGCGTATCTAAGCCAGTGAAGAATTCTGCCTAATTATTGGCTAATTTCCCCAGGACCGTACCGATCGATTTTTGTCAATTTATATTAAAATACCTCGATAGAATACGCATCTTCACAGGGAGCTAATATTTTATATGAGATATAGGGACGTCGTTGCGAACCTCAAAACAGAGTTACAAGGGTTTTTAAACCAGTAAAGAATTCTGCCCAATTATTGGCTAATTTCCCCAGGACCGTACCTATCGATTTTTGTCAATTTCTATCAAAAAACCTCGATAGAATACACATCGTCACAGGGAGCTAATAGTTTATATGGGATATAAGGACGTCATTGCGAACCTCAAAACAGAGTTACAAGGGTTTTTAAACCAGTAAAGAATTCTGCCCAATTATTGGCTAATTTCCCCAGGACCGTACCTATCGATTTTTGTCAATTTCTATCAAAATACCTCGATAGAATACGCATCGTCACAGGGAGCTAATAGTTTATATGAGATATAGGGACGTCGTTGCGAACCTCAAAACAGAGTTACAAGCGTTTTTAAGCCAGTAAAGAATTCTGCCCAATTATTGGCTAATTTCCCCAGGACCGTACCTGTCGAATTTTGTCAATTTCTATCAAAATACCTCGATAGAATACGCATCGTCACAGGGAGCTAATATTTCATATGAGATATAGGGACGTCGTTACGAACCTCGAAACAGAGTTACAAGCGTTTCTAAGCCAGTAAAGAATTCTGCCCAATTATTGGCTAATTTCCCCAGGACCGTACCTATCGAATTTTGTCAATTTCTATCAAAATACCTCGATAGAATACGCATCGTCACAGGGAGCTAATATTTTATATGAGATATAGGGAAGCCGTTGCGAACCTCAAAACAGAGTTTCAAGCGTTTCTAAGTCAGTAAACAATTCTGCCCAATTATTGGCTAATTTCCCAAAGACCGTACCTATCGATTTTTGTCAATTTCTATCAAAATACCTCGATAGAATACGCATTGTCACAGGGAGCTAATATTTTATATGAGATATAGGGACGTCGTTGCAAACCTCAAAACAGAGTTTCAAGGGTTTCTGAACCAGTAAAGACTTCTGCCCAATTATTGGCTAATTTCCCCAGGACCGTACCTATCGATTTTTGTCAATTTCTATCAAAATACCTCGATAGAATACGCATCGTCACAGGGAGCTAATATTTTATATGAGGTATAGGGACGTCGTTGCGAACCTCAAAACAGAGTTACAAGGGTTTCTAAACCAGCAAAGAATTCTGCCCAATTATTGGCTAATTTCCCCAGGACCGTATCTATCGATTTTTGTCAATTTCTATCAAAATACCTCGATAGAATACACATCGTCACAGGGAGCTAATAGTTTATATTAGATATAGGGACGTCGTTGCTAACCTCAAAACAGAGTTACAAGCGTTTTTAAGCCAGTAAAGAATTCTGTCCAATTATTGGCTAATTTCCCCAGGACCGTACCTATCGATTTTTGTCAATTTCTATCAAAATACCTCGATAGAATACGCATCGTCACAGGGAGCTAATATTTTATATGAGATATAGGGACGTCGTTGCGAACCTCAAAACAGAGTTTCAAGCGTTTCTAAGCCAGTAAAGAATTCTGCCCAATTATTGGCTAATTTCCAAAGGACCGTACCTATCGATTTTTGTCAATTTCTATCAAAATACCTCGATAGAATACGCATTGTCACAGGGAGCTAATATTTTATATGAGATATAGGGACATCGTTGCGAACCTCAAAACAGAGTTTCAAGCGTTTCTAAGCCAGTAAAGAATTCTGCCCAATTATTGGCTAATTCCCCCAGGACCGTACCTATCGATTATTGTCAATTTCTATCAAAATACCTCGATAGAATACGCATCGTCACAGGGAGCTAATATTTTATATGAGATATAGGGACGTCATTGCGAACCTCAAAACAGAGTTTCAAGCGTTTCTAAGCCAGTAAAGAATTCTGCCCAATTATTGGCTAATTTCCCCAGGACCGTACCTGTCGAATTTTGTCAATTTCTATCAAAATACCTCGATAGAATACGCATCGTCACAGGGAGCTAATATTTTATATGAGATATAGGGACGTCGTTGCGAACCTCAAAACAGAGTTTCAAGCGTTTCTAAGCCAGTAAACAATTCTGCCCAATTATTGGCTAATTTCCTCAGGACCGTACCTATCGATGTTTGTCAATTTCTATCAAAATACCTCGATAGAATACGCATCGTCACAGGGAGCTAATATTTCATATGAGATATAGGGACGTCTTTGCGAACCTCAAAACAGAGTTTCAAGCGTATCTAAGCCAGTAAAGAATTCTGCCCAATTATTGGCTAATTTCCCCAGCACCGTACCTATAGATTTTTGTCAATTTCTATCAAAATACCTCGATAGAATACACATCGTCACAGGGAGCTAATATTTTATATGAGACATAGGGACGTCATTGCGAACCTCAAAACAGAGTTTCAAGGGTTTCTAAACCAGTAAAGAATTCTGCCCAGTTATTGGCTAATTTCCCCAGGACCGTACCTATCGCTTTTTGTCAATTTCTATCAAAATACCTCGATAGAATACGCATCGTCACAGGGAGCTAATAGTTTATATGAGATATAGGGACGTCATTGCGAACCTCAAAACAGAGTTACAAGGGTTTTTAAACCAGTAAAGAATTCTGCCCAATTATTGGCTAATTTCCCCAGGACCGTACCTATCGATTTTTGTCAATTTCTATCAAAATACCTCGATAGAATACGCATCGTCACAGGGAGCTAATAGTTTATATGGGATATAGGGACGTCGTTGCGAACCTCAAAACAGAGTTACAAGCGTTTTTAAGCCAGTAAAGAATTCTGCCCAATTATTGGCTAATTTCCCCAGGACCGTACCTATCGAATTTTGTCAATTTCTATCAAAATACCTCGATAGAATACGCATCGTCACAGGGAGCTAATATTTCATATGAGATATAGGGACGTCGTTGCGAACCTCAAAACAGAGTTACAAGGGTTTTTAAACCAGTAAAGAATTCTGCCCAATTATTGGCTAATTTCCCCAGCACCGTACCTATAGATTTTTGTCAATTTCTATCAAAATACCTCGATAGAATACACATCGTCACAGGGAGCTAATATTTTATATGAGACATAGGGACGTCATTGCGAACCTCAAAACAGAGTTTCAAGGGTTTCTAAACCAGTAAAGAATTCTGCCCAGTTATTGGCTAATTTCCCCAGGACCGTACCTATCGCTTTTTGTCAATTTCTATCAAAATACCTCGATAGAATACGCATCGTCACAGGGAGCTAATAGTTTATATGAGATATAGGGACATCGTTGCGAACCTCAAAACAGAGTTTCAAGCGTTTCTAAGCCAGTAAAGAATTCTGCCCAATTATTGGCTAATTCCCCCAGGACCGTACCTATCGATTATTGTCAATTTCTATCAAAATACCTCGATAGAATACGCATCGTCACAGGGAGCTAATATTTTATATGAGATATAGGGACGTCATTGGGAACCTCAAAACAGAGTTTCAAGGGTTTCTAAGCCAGTAAAGAATTCTGCCCAATTATTGGCTAATTTCCCCAGGACCGTACCTATCAAATTTTGTCAATTTCTATCAAAATACCTCGATAGAATACGCATCGTCACAGGGAGCTAATATTTTATATGAGATATAGGGACGTCGTTGCGAACCTCAAAACAGAGTTTCAAGCGTTTCTAAGCCAGTAAACAATTCTGCCCAATTATTGGCTAATTTCCTCAGGACCGTACCTATCGATGTTTGTCAATTTCTATCAAAATACCTCGATAGAATACGCATCGTCACAGGGAGCTAATATTTCATATGAGATATAGGGACGTCTTTGCGAACCTCAAAACAGAGTTTCAAGCGTATCTAAGCCAGTAAAGAATTCTGCCCAATTATTGGCTAATTTCCCCAGCACCGTACCTATAGATTTTTGTCAATTTCTATCAAAATACCTCGATAGAATACACATCGTCACAGGGAGCTAATATTTTATATGAGACATAGGGACGTCATTGCGAACCTCAAAACAGAGTTTCAAGGGTTTCTAAACCAGTAAAGAATTCTGCCCAGTTATTGGCTAATTTCCCCAGGACCGTACCTATCGCTTTTTGTCAATTTCTATCAAAATACCTCGATAGAATACGCATCGTCACAGGGAGCTAATAGTTTATATGGGATATAGGGACGTCATTGCGAACCTCAAAACAGAGTTACAAGGGTTTCTAAACCAGTAAAGAATTCTGCCCAATTATTGGCTAATTTCCCCAGGACCGTACCTATCGATTTTTGTCAATTTCTATCAAAATACCTCGATAGAATACGCATCGTCACAGGGAGCTAATAGTTTATATGGGATATACGGACGTCGTTGCGAACCTCAAAACAGAGTTACAAGCGTTTTTAAGCCAGTAAAGAATTCTGCCCAATTATTGGCTAATTTCCCCAGGACCGTACCTATCGAATTTTGTCAATTTCTATCAAAATACCTCGATAGAATACGCATCGTCACAGGGAGCTAATATTTCATATGAGATATAGGGACGTCGTTGCGAACCTCAAAACAGAGTTACAAGGGTTTTTAAACCAGTAAAGAATTCTGCCCAATTATTGGCTAATTTCCCCAGGACCGTACCTATCGATTTTTGTCAATTTCTATCAAAATACCTTGATAGAATACGCATCGTCACAGGGAGCTAATAGTTTATATGGGATATAGGGACGTCATTGCGAACCTCAAAACAAAGTTTCAAGCATTTCTAAGCCAGTAAAGAATTCTGCCCAATTATTGGCTAATTTCTATCGATTTTTGTCAATTTCTATCAAAATACCTCGATAGAATACGCATCGTCACAGGGAGCTAAGATTTTACATGAGATATAGGGACGTCGTTGCGAACCTCAAAACAGAGTTTCAAGCGTATCTAAGCCAGTGAAGAATTCTGCCCAATTATTGGCTAATTTCCCCAGGACCGTACCGATCGATTTTTGTCAATTTATATCAAAATACCTCGATAGAATACGCATCGTCACAGGGAGCTAATATTTTATATGAGATATAGGGACGTCGTTGCGAACCTCAAAACAGAGTTACAAGGGTTTTTAAACCAGTAAAGAATTCTGCCCAATTATTGGCTAATTTCCCCAGCACCGTACCTATCGAATTTTGTCAATTTCTATCAAAATACCTCGATAGAATACGCATCGTCACAGGGAGCTAATATTTAATATGAGATATAGGGACGCCGTTGCGAACCTCAAAACAGAGTTTCAAGCGTTTCTAAGTCAGTAAACAATTCTGCCCAATTATTGGCTAATTTCCCAAGGACCGTACCTATCGATTTTTGTCAATTTCTATCAAAATACCTCGATAGAATACGCATTGTCACAGGGAGCTAATATTTTATATGAGATATAGGGACGTCGTTGCGAACCTTTAAACAGAGTTTCAAGGGTTTCTGAACCAGTAAAGAATTCTGCCCAATTATTGGCTAATTTCCCCAGGACTGTACCTATCGATTTTTGTCAATTTCTATCAAAATACCTCGATAGAATACGCATCGTCACAGGGAGCTAATATTTTATATGAGATATAGGGACGTCGTTGCGAACCTCAAAACAGAGTTACAAGGGTTTCTAAACCAGTACAGAATTCTGCCCAATTATTGGCTAATTTCCCCAGGACCGTACCTATCGATTTTTGTCAATTTCTATCAAAATACCTCTATAGAATACACATCGTCACAGGGAGCTAATAGTTTATATTAGATATTGGGACGTCGTTGCTAACCTCAAAACAGAGTTACAAGCGTTTTTAAGCCAGTAAAGAATTCTGCCCAATTATTGGCTAATTTCCCCAGGACCGTACCTATCGATTTTTGTCAATTTCTATCAAAATACCTCGATAGAATACGCATCGTCACAGGGAGCTAATATTTTATATGAGATATAGGGACGTCGTTGCGAACCTCAAAACAGAGTTTCAAGCGTTTCTAAGCCAGTAAAGAATTCTGCCCAATTATTGGCTAATTTCTTCAGGACCGTACCTATCGATTTTTGTCAATTTCTATCAAAATACCTCGATAGAATACGCATTGTCACAGGGAGCTAATATTTTATATGAGATATAGGGACGTCGTTGCGAACCTCAAAACAGAGTTTCAAGGGTTTCTAAGCCAGTAAAGAATTCTGCCCAATTATTGGCTAATTTCCCCAGTACCGTACCTATCAATTTTTGTCAACTTCTATCAAAATACCTCGATAGGATACACTTCGACACAGGGAGCTAATATTTTATATGAGATATAGGGACGTCGTTGCGAACCTCAAAACAGAGTTACAAGGGTTTTTAAACCAGTAAAGAATTCTGCCCAATTATTGGCTAATTTCCCCAGGACCGTACCTATCGATTTTTGTCAATTTCTATCAAAATACCTCGATAGAATACGCATCGTCACAGGGAGCTAATAGTTTATATGGGATATAGGGACGTCATTGCGAACCTCAAAACAAAGTTTCAAGCATTTCTAAGCCAGTAAAGAATTCTGCCCAATTATTGGCTAATTTCTATCGATTTTTGTCAATTTCTATCAAAATACCTCGATAGAATACGCATCGTCACAGGGAGCTAAGATTTTACATGAGATATAGGGACGTCGTTGCGAACCTCAAAACAGAGTTTCAAGCGTATCTAAGCCAGTGAAGAATTCTGCCCAATTATTGGCTAATTTCCCCAGGACCGTACCGATCGATTTTTGTCAATTTATATCAAAATACCTCGATAGAATACGCATCGTCACAGGGAGCTAATATTTTATATGAGATATAGGGACGTCGTTGCGAACCTCAAAACAGAGTTACAAGGGTTTTTAAACCAGTAAAGAATTCTGCCCAATTATTGGCTAATTTCCCCAGCACCGTACCTATCGAATTTTGTCAATTTCTATCAAAATACCTCGATAGAATACGCATCGTCACAGGGAGCTAATATTTAATATGAGATATAGGGACGCCGTTGCGAACCTCAAAACAGAGTTTCAAGCGTTTCTAAGTCAGTAAACAATTCTGCCCAATTATTGGCTTATTTCCCAAGGACCGTACCTATCGATTTTTGTCAATTTCTATCAAAATACCTCGATAGAATACGCATTGTCACAGGGAGCTAATATTTTATATGAGATATAGGGACGTCGTTGCAAACCTCAAAACAGAGTTTCAAGGGTTTCTGAACCAGTAAAGACTTCTGCCCAATTATTGGCTAATTTCCCCAGGACCGTACCTATCGATTTTTGTCAATTTCTATCAAAATACCTCGATAGAATACGCATCGTCACAGGGAGCTAATATTTTATATGAGGTATAGGGACGTCGTTGCGAACCTCAAAACAGAGTTACAAGGGTTTCTAAACCAGCAAAGAATTCTGCCCAATTATTGGCTAATTTCCCCAGGACCGTATCTATCGATTTTTGTCAATTTCTATCAAAATACCTCGATAGAATACACATCGTCACAGGGAGCTAATAGTTTATATTAGATATAGGGACGTCGTTGCTAACCTCAAAACAGAGTTACAAGCGTTTTTAAGCCAGTAAAGAATTCTGTCCAATTATTGGCTAATTTCCCCAGGACCGTACCTATCGATTTTTGTCAATTTCTATCAAAATACCTCGATAGAATACGCATCGTCACAGGGAGCTAATATTTTATATGAGATATAGGGACGTCGTTGCGAACCTCAAAACAGAGTTTCAAGCGTTTCTAAGCCAGTAAAGAATTCTGCCCAATTATTGGCTAATTTCCAAAGGACCGTACCTATCGATTTTTGTCAATTTCTATCAAAATACCTCGATAGAATACGCATTGTCACAGGGAGCTAATATTTTATATGAGATATAGGGACATCGTTGCGAACCTCAAAACAGAGTTTCAAGCGTTTCTAAGCCAGTAAAGAATTCTGCCCAATTATTGGCTAATTCCCCCCAGGACCGTACCTATCGATTATTGTCAATTTCTATCAAAATACCTCGATAGAATACGCATCGTCACAGGGAGCTAATATTTTATATGAGATATAGGGACGTCATTGCGAACCTCAAAACAGAGTTTCAAGGGTTTCTAAGCCAGTAAAGAATTCTGCCCAATTATTGGCTAATTTCCCCAGGACCGTACCTATCAAATTTTGTCAATTTCTATCAAAATACCTCGATAGAATACGCATCGTCACAGGGAGCTAATATTTTATATGAGATATAGGGACGTCGTTGCGAACCTCAAAACAGAGTTTCAAGCGTTTCTAAGCCAGTAAACAATTCTGCCCAATTATTGGCTAATTTCCTCAGGACCGTACCTATCGATGTTTGTCAATTTCTATCAAAATACCTCGATAGAATACGCATCGTCACAGGGAGCTAATATTTCATATGAGATATAGGGACGTCTTTGCGAACCTCAAAACAGAGTTTCAAGCGTATCTAAGCCAGTAAAGAATTCTGCCCAATTATTGGCTAATTTCCCCAGCACCGTACCTATAGATTTTTGTCAATTTCTATCAAAATACCTCGATAGAATACACATCGTCACAGGGAGCTAATATTTTATATGAGACATAGGGACGTCATTGCGAACCTCAAAACAGAGTTTCAAGGGTTTCTAAACCAGTAAAGAATTCTGCCCAGTTATTGGCTAATTTCCCCAGGACCGTACCTATCGCTTTTTGTCAATTTCTATCAAAATACCTCGATAGAATACGCATCGTCACAGGGAGCTAATAGTTTATATGGGATATAGGGACGTCATTGCGAACCTCAAAACAGAGTTACAAGGGTTTTTAAACCAGTAAAGACTTCTGCCCAATTATTGGCTAATTTCCCCAGGACCGTACCTATCGATTTTTGTCAATTTCTATCAAAATACCTCGATAGAATACGCATCGTCACAGGGAGCTAATAGTTTATATGGGATATACGGACGTCGTTGCGAACCTCAAAACAGAGTTACAAGCGTTTTTAAGCCAGTAAAGAATTCTGCCCAATTATTGGCTGATTTCCCCAGGACCGTACCTGTCGAATTTTGTCAATTTCTATCAAAATACCTCGATAGAATACGCATCGTCACAGGGAGCTAATATTTCATATGAGATATAGGGACGTCGTTGCGAACCTCAAAACAGAGTTACAAGGGTTTTTAAACCAGTAAAGAATTCTGCCCAATTATTGGCTAATTTCCCCAGGACCGTACCTATCGATTTTTGTCAATTTCTATCAAAATACCTCGATAGAATACGCATCGTCACAGGGAGCTAATAGTTTATATGGGATATAGGGACGTCATTGCGAACCTCAAAACAAAGTTTCAAGCATTTCTAAGCCAGTAAAGAATTCTGCCCAATTATTGGCTAATTTCTATCGATTTTTGTCAATTTCTATCAAAATACCTCGATAGAATACGCATCGTCACAGGGAGCTAAGATTTTACATGAGATATAGGGACGTCGTTGCGAACCTCAAAACAGAGTTTCAAGCGTATCTAAGCCAGTGAAGAATTCTGCCCAATTATTGGCTAATTTCCCCAGGACCGTACCTATCGATTTTTGTCAATTTATATCAAAATACCTCGATAGAATACGCATCGTCACAGGGAGCTAATATTTTATATGAGATATAGGGACGTCGTTGCGAACCTCAAAACAGAGTTACAAGGGTTTTTAATCCAGTAAAGAATTCTGCCCAATTATTGGCTAATTTCCCCAGCACCGTACCTATCGAATTTTGTCAATTTCTATCAAAATACCTCGATAGAATACGCATCGTCACAGGGAGCTAATATTTTATATGAGATATAGGGACGCCGTTGCGAACCTCAAAACAGAGTTTCAAGCGTTTCTAAGTCAGTAAACAATTCTGCCCAATTATTGGCTAATTTCCCAAGGACCGTACCTATCGATTTTTGTCAATTTCTATCAAAATACCTCGATAGAATACGCATTGTCACAGGGAGCTAATATTTTATATGAGATATAGGGACGTCGTTGCGAACCTTTAAACAGAGTTTCAAGGGTTTCTGAACCAGTAAAGAATTCTGCCCAATTATTGGCTAATTTCCCCAGGACTGTACCTATCGATTTTTGTCAATTTCTATCAAAATACCTCGATAGAATACGCATCGTCACAGGGAGCTAATATTTTATATGAGATATAGGGACGTCGTTGCGAACCTCAAAACAGAGTTACAAGGGTTTCTAAACCAGTACAGAATTCTGCCCAATTATTGGCTAATTTCCCCAGGACCGTACCTATCGATTTTTGTCAATTTCTATCAAAATACCTCTATAGAATACACATCGTCACAGGGAGCTAATAGTTTATATTAGATATAGGGACGTCGTTGCTAACCTCAAAACAGAGTTACAAGCGTTTTTAAGCCAGTAAAGAATTCTGCCCAATTATTGGCTAATTTCCCCAGGACCGTACCTATCGATTTTTGTCAATTTCTATCAAAATACCTCGATAGAATACGCATCGTCACAGGGAGCTAATATTTTATATGAGATATAGGGACGTCGTTGCGAACCTCAAAACAGAGTTTCAAGCGTTTCTAAGCCAGTAAAGAATTCTGCCCAATTATTGGCTAATTTCCCCAGTACCGTACCTATCAAATTTTGTCAATTTCTATCAAAATACCTCGATAGAATACGCATCGTCACAGGGAGCTAATATTTTATATGAGATATAGGGACGTCGTTGCGAACCTCAAAACAGAGTTTCAAGCGTTTCTAAGCCAGTAAAGAATTCTGCCCAATTATTGGCTAATTTCCTCAGGACCGTACCTATCGATGTTTGTCAATTTCTATCAAAATACCTCGATAGAATACGCATCGTCAAAGGGAGCTAATATTTCATATGAGATATAGGGACGTCGTTGCGAACCTCAAAACAGAGTTTCAAGCGTATCTAAGCCAGTAAAGAATTCTGCCCAATTATTGGCTAATTTCCCCAGGACCGTACCTATCGATTTTTGTCAATTTCTATCAAAATACCTCGATAGAATACACATCGTCACAGGGAGCTAATAGTTTATATTAGATATAGGGACGTCGTTGCTAACCTCAAAACAGAGTTACAAGCGTTTTTAAGCCAATAAAGAATTCTGCCCAATTATTGGCTAATTTCCCCAGGACCGTACCTATCGATGTTTGTCAATTTCTATCAAAATACCTCGATAGAATACGCATCGGCACAGGGAGCTAATATTTCATATGAGATATAGGGACGTCGTTGCGAACCTCAAAACAGAGTTTCAAGCGTATCTAAGCCAGTAAAGAATTCTGCCCAATTATTGGCTAATTTCTATCGATTTTTGTCAATTTCTATCAAAATACCTCGATAGGATACGCATCGTCACAGGGAGCTAAGATTTTACATGAGATATAGGGACGTCGTTGCGAACCTCAAAACAGAGTTTCAAGCGTATCTAAGCCAGTAAAGAATTCTGCCCAATTATTGGCTAATTTCCCAGGACCGTACCGATCGATTTTTGTCAATTTCTATCAAAATACCTCGATAGAATACGCATCGTCACAGGGAGCTAATATCTTATATGAGATATAGGGACGTCATTGCGAACCTCAAAACAAAGTTTCAAGCATTTCTAAGCCAGTAAAGAATTCTGCCCAATTATTGGCTAATTTCTATCGATTTTTGTCAATTTCTATCAAAATACCTCGATAGAATACGCATCGTCACAGGGAGCTAAGATTTTACATGAGATATAGGGACGTCGTTGCGAACCTCAAAACAGAGTTTCAAGCGTATCTAAGCCAGTGAAGAATTCTGCCTAATTATTGGCTAATTTCCCCAGGACCGTACCGATCGATTTTTGTCAATTTATATTAAAATACCTCGATAGAATACGCATCTTCACAGGGAGCTAATATTTTATATGAGATATAGGGACGTCGTTGCGAACCTCAAAACAGAGTTACAAGGGTTTTTAAACCAGTAAAGAATTCTGCCCAATTATTGGCTAATTTCCCCAGGACCGTACCTATCGATTTTTGTCAATTTCTATCAAAAAACCTCGATAGAATACACATCGTCACAGGGAGCTAATAGTTTATATGGGATATAAGGACGTCATTGCGAACCTCAAAACAGAGTTACAAGGGTTTTTAAACCAGTAAAGAATTCTGCCCAATTATTGGCTAATTTCCCCAGGACCGTACCTATCGATTTTTGTCAATTTCTATCAAAATACCTCGATAGAATACGCATCGTCACAGGGAGCTAATAGTTTATATGGGATATAGGGACGTCGTTGCGAACCTCAAAACAGAGTTACAAGCGTTTTTAAGCCAGTAAAGAATTCTGCCCAATTATTGGCTAATTTCCCCAGGACCGTACCTGTCGAATTTTGTCAATTTCTATCAAAATACCTCGATAGAATACGCATCGTCACAGGGAGCTAATATTTCATATGAGATATAGGGACGTCGTTACGAACCTCGAAACAGAGTTACAAGCGTTTCTAAGCCAGTAAAGAATTCTGCCCAATTATTGGCTAATTTCCCCAGGACCGTACCTATCGAATTTTGTCAATTTCTATCAAAATACCTCGATAGAATACGCATCGTCACAGGGAGCTAATATTTTATATGAGATATAGGGAAGCCGTTGCGAACCTCAAAACAGAGTTTCAAGCGTTTCTAAGTCAGTAAACAATTCTGCCCAATTATTGGCTAATTTCCCAAAGACCGTACCTATCGATTTTTGTCAATTTCTATCAAAATACCTCGATAGAATACGCATTGTCACAGGGAGCTAATATTTTATATGAGATATAGGGACGTCGTTGCAAACCTCAAAACAGAGTTTCAAGGGTTTCTGAACCAGTAAAGACTTCTGCCCAATTATTGGCTAATTTCCCCAGGACCGTACCTATCGATTTTTGTCAATTTCTATCAAAATACCTCGATAGAATACGCATCGTCACAGGGAGCTAATATTTTATATGAGGTATAGGGACGTCGTTGCGAACCTCAAAACAGAGTTACAAGGGTTTCTAAACCAGCAAAGAATTCTTCCCAATTATTGGCTAATTTCCCCAGGACCGTATCTATCGATTTTTGTCAATTTCTATCAAAATACCTCGATAGAATACACATCGTCACAGGGAGCTAATAGTTTATATTAGATATAGGGACGTCGTTGCTAACCTCAAAACAGAGTTACAAGCGTTTTTAAGCCAGTAAAGAATTCTGTCCAATTATTGGCTAATTTCCCCAGGACCGTACCTATCGATTTTTGTCAATTTCTATCAAAATACCTCGATAGAATACGCATCGTCACAGGGAGCTAATATTTTATATGAGATATAGGGACGTCGTTGCGAACCTCAAAACAGAGTTTCAAGCGTTTCTAAGCCAGTAAAGAATTCTGCCCAATTATTGGCTAATTTCCAAAGGACCGTACCTATCGATTTTTGTCAATTTCTATCAAAATACCTCGATAGAATACGCATTGTCACAGGGAGCTAATATTTTATATGAGATATAGGGACATCGTTGCGAACCTCAAAACAGAGTTTCAAGCGTTTCTAAGCCAGTAAAGAATTCTGCCCAATTATTGGCTAATTCCCCCAGGACCGTACCTATCGATTATTGTCAATTTCTATCAAAATACCTCGATAGAATACGCATCGTCACAGGGAGCTAATATTTTATATGAGATATAGGGACGTCATTGCGAACCTCAAAACAGAGTTTCAAGGGTTTCTAAGCCAGTAAAGAATTCTGCCCAATTATTGGCTAATTTCCCCAGGACCGTACCTATCAAATTTTGTCAATTTCTATCAAAATACCTCGATAGAATACGCATCGTCACAGGGAGCTAATATTTTATATGAGATATAGGGACGTCGTTGCGAACCTAAAAACAGAGTTTCAAGCGTTTCTAAGCCAGTAAACAATTCTGCCCAATTATTGGCTAATTTCCTCAGGACCGTACCTATCGATGTTTGTCAATTTCTATCAAAATACCTCGATAGAATACGCATCGTCACAGGGAGCTAATATTTCATATGAGATATAGGGACGTCTTTGCGAACCTCAAAACAGAGTTTCAAGCGTATCTAAGCCAGTAAAGAATTCTGCCCAATTATTGGCTAATTTCCCCAGCACCGTACCTATAGATTTTTGTCAATTTCTATCAAAATACCTCGATAGAATACACATCGTCACAGGGAGCTAATATTTTATATGAGACATAGGGACGTCATTGCGAACCTCAAAACAGAGTTTCAAGGGTTTCTAAACCAGTAAAGAATTCTGCCCAGTTATTGGCTAATTTCCCCAGGACCTTACCTATCGCTTTTTGTCAATTTCTATCAAAATACCTCGATAGAATACGCATCGTCACAGGGAGCTAATAGTTTATATGGGATATAGGGACGTCATTGCGAACCTCAAAACAGAGTTACAAGGGTTTTTAAACCAGTAAAGAATTCTGCCCAATTATTGGCTAATTTCCCCAGGACCGTACCTATCGATTTTTGTCAATTTCTATCAAAATACCTCGATAGAATACGCATCGTCACAGGGAGCTAATAGTTTATATGGGATATACGGACGTCGTTGCGAACCTCAAAACAGAGTTACAAGCGTTTTTAAGCCAGTAAAGAATTCTGCCCAATTATTGGCTAATTTCCCCAGGACCGTACCTATCGAATTTTGTCAATTTCTATCAAAATACCTCGATAGAATACGCATCGTCACAGGGAGCTAATATTTCATATGAGATATAGGGACGTCGTTGCGAACCTCAAAACAGAGTTACAAGGGTTTTTAAACCAGTAAAGAATTCTGCCCAATTATTGGCTAATTTCCCCAGCACCGTACCTATAGATTTTTGTCAATTTCTATCAAAATACCTCGATAGAATACACATCGTCACAGGGAGCTAATATTTTATATGAGACATAGGGACGTCATTGCGAACCTCAAAACAGAGTTTCAAGGGTTTCTAAACCAGTAAAGAATTCTGCCCAGTTATTGGCTAATTTCCCCAGGACCGTACCTATCGCTTTTTGTCAATTTCTATCAAAATACCTCGATAGAATACGCATCGTCACAGGGAGCTAATAGTTTATATGAGATATAGGGACATCGTTGCGAACCTCAAAACAGAGTTTCAAGCGTTTCTAAGCCAGTAAAGAATTCTGCCCAATTATTGGCTAATTCCCCCAGGACCGTACCTATCGATTATTGTCAATTTCTATCAAAATACCTCGATAGAATACGCATCGTCACAGGGAGCTAATATTTTATATGAGATATAGGGACGTCATTGCGAACCTCAAAACAGAGTTTCAAGGGTTTCTAAGCCAGTAAAGAATTCTGCCCAATTATTGGCTAATTTCCCCAGGACCGTACCTATCAAATTTTGTCAATTTCTATCAAAATACCTCGATAGAATACGCATCGTCACAGGGAGCTAATATTTTATATGAGATATAGGGACGTCGTTGCGAACCTCAAAACAGAGTTTCAAGCGTTTCTAAGCCAGTAAACAATTCTGCCCAATTATTGGCTAATTTCCTCAGGACCGTACCTATCGATGTTTGTCAATTTCTATCAAAATACCTCGATAGAATACGCATCGTCACAGGGAGCTAATATTTCATATGAGATATAGGGACGTCTTTGCGAACCTCAAAACAGAGTTTCAAGCGTATCTAAGCCAGTAAAGAATTCTGCCCAATTATTGGCTAATTTCCCCAGCACCGTACCTATAGATTTTTGTCAATTTCTATCAAAATACCTCGATAGAATACACATCGTCACAGGGAGCTAATATTTTATATGAGACATAGGGACGTCATTGCGAACCTCAAAACAGAGTTTCAAGGGTTTCTAAACCAGTAAAGAATTCTGCCCAGTTATTGGCTAATTTCCCCAGGACCGTACCTATCGCTTTTTGTCAATTTCTATCAAAATACCTCGATAGAATACGCATCGTCACAGGGAGCTAATAGTTTATATGGGATATAGGGACGTCATTGCGAACCTCAAAACAGAGTTACAAGCGTTTTTAAGCCAGTAAAGAATTCTGCCCAATTATTGGCTAATTTCCCCAGGACCGTACCTATCGATTTTTGTCAATTTCTATCAAAATACCTCGATAGAATACGCATCGTCACAGGGAGCTAATAGTTTATATGGGATATACGGACGTCGTTGCGAACCTCAAAACAGAGTTACAAGCGTTTTTAAGCCAGTAAAGAATTCTGCCCAATTATTGGCTGATTTCCCCAGGACCGTACCTGTCGAATTTTGTCAATTTCTATCAAAATACCTCGATAGAATACGCATCGTCACAGGGAGCTAATATTTCATATGAGATATAGGGACGTCGTTGCGAACCTCAAAACAGAGTTACAAGGGTTTTTAAACCAGTAAAGAATTCTGCCCAATTATTGGCTAATTTCCCCAGGACCGTACCTATCGATTTTTGTCAATTTCTATCAAAATACCTCGATAGAATACGCATCGTCACAGGGAGCTAATAGTTTATATGGGATATAGGGACGTCATTGCGAACCTCAAAACAAAGTTTCAAGCATTTCTAAGCCAGTAAAGAATTCTGCCCAATTATTGGCTAATTTCTATCGATTTTTGTCAATTTCTATCAAAATACCTCGATAGAATACGCATCGTCACAGGGAGCTAAGATTTTACATGAGATATAGGGACGTCGTTGCGAACCTCAAAACAGAGTTTCAAGCGTATCTAAGCCAGTGAAGAATTCTGCCCAATTATTGGCTAATTTCCCCAGGACCGTACCGATCGATTTTTGTCAATTTATATCAAAATACCTCGATAGAATACGCATCGTCACAGGGAGCTAATATTTTATATGAGATATAGGGACGTCGTTGCGAACCTCAAAACAGAGTTACAAGGGTTTTTAAACCAGTAAAGAATTCTGCCCAATTATTGGCTAATTTCCCCAGCACCGTACCTATCGAATTTTGTCAATTTCTATCAAAATACCTCGATAGAATACGCATCGTCACAGGGAGCTAATATTTAATATGAGATATAGGGACGCCGTTGCGAACCTCAAAACAGAGTTTCAAGCGTTTCTAAGTCAGTAAACAATTCTGCCCAATTATTGGCTAATTTCCCAAGGACCGTACCTATCGATTTTTGTCAATTTCTATCAAAATACCTCGATAGAATACGCATTGTCACAGGGAGCTAATATTTTATATGAGATATAGGGACGTCGTTGCGAACCTTTAAACAGAGTTTCAAGGGTTTCTGAACCAGTAAAGAATTCTGCCCAATTATTGGCTAATTTCCCCAGGACTGTACCTATCGATTTTTGTCAATTTCTATCAAAATACCTCGATAGAATACGCATCGTCACAGGGAGCTAATATTTTATATGAGATATAGGGACGTCGTTGCGAACCTCAAAACAGAGTTACAAGGGTTTCTAAACCAGTACAGAATTCTGCCCAATTATTGGCTAATTTCCCCAGGACCGTACCTATCGATTTTTGTCAATTTCTATCAAAATACCTCTATAGAATACACATCGTCACAGGGAGCTAATAGTTTATATTAGATATTGGGACGTCGTTGCTAACCTCAAAACAGAGTTACAAGCGTTTTTAAGCCAGTAAAGAATTCTGCCCAATTATTGGCTAATTTCCCCAGGACCGTACCTATCGATTTTTGTCAATTTCTATCAAACTACCTCGATAGAATACGCATCGTCACAGGGAGCTAATATTTTATATGAGATATAGGGACGTCGTTGCGAACCTCAAAACAGAGTTTCAAGCGTTTCTAAGCCAGTAAAGAATTCTGCCCAATTATTGGCTAATTTCCAAAGGACCGTACCTATCGATTTTTGTCAATTTCTATCAAAATACCTCGATAGAATACGCATTGTCACAGGGAGCTAATATTTTATATGAGATATAGGGACGTCGTTGCGAACCTCAAAACAGAGTTTCAAGGGTTTCTAAGCCAGTAAAGAATTCTGCCCAATTATTGGCTAATTTCCCCAGTACCGTACCTATCAAATTTTGTCAATTTCTATCAAAATACCTCGATAGAATACGCATCGTCACAGGGAGCTAATATTTTATATGAGATATAGGGACGTCGTTGCGAACCTCAAAACAGAGTTTCAAGCGTTTCTAAGCCAGTAAAGAATTCTGCCCAATTATTGGCTAATTTCCTCAGGACCGTACCTATCGATGTTTGTCAATTTCTATCAAAATACCTCGATAGAATACGCATCGTCAAAGGGAGCTAATATTTCATATGAGATATAGGGACGTCGTTGCGAACCTCAAAACAGAGTTTCAAGCGTATCTAAGCCAGTAAAGAATTCTGCCCAATTATTGGCTAATTTCCCCAGGACCGTACCTATCGATTTTTGTCAATTTCTATCAAAATACCTCGATAGAATACACATCGTCACAGGGAGCTAATAGTTTATATTAGATATAGGGACGTCGTTGCTAACCTCAAAACAGAGTTACAAGCGTTTTTAAGCCAATAAAGAATTCTGCCCAATTATTGGCTAATTTCCCCAGGACCGTACCTATCGATGTTTGTCAATTTCTATCAAAATACCTCGATAGAATACGCATCGGCACAGGGAGCTAATATTTCATATGAGATATAGGGACGTCGTTGCGAACCTCAAAACAGAGTTTCAAGCGTATCTAAGCCAGTAAAGAATTCTGCCCAATTATTGGCTAATTTCTATCGATTTTTGTCAATTTCTATCAAAATCCCTCGATAGAATACGCATCGTCACAGGGAGCTAAGATTTTACATGAGATATAGGGACGTCGTTGCGAACCTCAAAACAGAGTTTCAAGCGTATCTAAGCCAGTAAAGAATTCTGCCCAATTATTGGCTAATTTCCCCAGGACCGTACCGATCGATTTTTGTCAATTTCTATCAAAATACCTCGATAGAATACGCATCGTCACAGGGAGCTAATATTTTATATGAGATATAGGGACGTCGTTGCGAACCTCAAAACAGAGTTTCAAGGGTTTCTAAACCAGTAAAGAATTCTGCCCAGTTATTGGCTAATTTCCCCAGGACCGTACCTATCGATTTTTGTCAATTTCTATCATAATACCTCGATAGAATACGCATTGTCACAGGGAGCTAATAGTTTATATGAGATATAGGGACGTCGTTGCGAACCTCAAAACAGAGTTACAAGCGTTTCTAAGCCAGTAAAGAATTCTGCCCAATTATTGGCTACTTTCCCCAGGACCGTACCTATCGAATTTTGTCAATTTCTATCAAAATACCTCGATAGATTACGCATCTTCACAGGGAGCTAAGATTTTACATGAGATATAGGGACGTCGTTGCGAACCTCAAAACAGAGTTTCAAGCGTATCTAAGCCAGTAAAGAATTCTGCCCAATTATTGGCTAATTTCCCAGGACCGTACCGATCGATTTTTGTCAATTTCTATCAAAATACCTCGATAGAATACGCATCGTCACAGGGAGCTAATATCTTATATGAGATATAGGGACGTCATTGCGAACCTCAAAACAAAGTTTCAAGCATTTCTAAGCCAGTAAAGAATTCTGCCCAATTATTGGCTAATTTCTATCGATTTTTGTCAATTTCTATCAAAATACCTCGATAGGATACGCATCGTCACAGGGAGCTAAGATTTTACATGAGATATAGGGACGTCGTTGCGAACCTCAAAACAGAGTTTCAAGCGTATCTAAGCCAGTAAAGAATTCTGCCCAATTATTGGCTAATTTCCCAGGACCGTACCGATCGATTTTTGTCAATTTCTATCAAAATACCTCGATAGAATACGCATCGTCACAAGGAGCTAATATCTTATATGAGATATAGGGACGTCATTGCGAACCTCAAAACAAAGTTTCAAGCATTTCTAAGCCAGTAAAGAATTCTGCCCAATTATTGGCTAATTTCTATCGATTTTTGTCAATTTCTATCAAAATACCTCGATAGAATACGCATCGTCACAGGGAGCTAAGATTTTACATGAGATATAGGGACGTCGTTGCGAACCTCAAAACAGAGTTTCAAGCGTATCTAAGCCAGTGAAGAATTCTGCCTAATTATTGGCTAATTTCCCCAGGACCGTACCGATCGATTTTTGTCAATTTATATTAAAATACCTCGATAGAATACGCATCTTCACAGGGAGCTAATATTTTATATGAGATATAGGGACGTCGTTGCGAACCTCAAAACAGAGTTACAAGGGTTTTTAAACCAGTAAAGAATTCTGCCCAATTATTGGCTAATTTCCCCAGGACCGTACCTATCGATTTTTGTCAATTTCTATCAAAAAACCTCGATAGAATACACATCGTCACAGGGAGCTAATAGTTTATATGGGATATAAGGACGTCATTGCGAACCTCAAAACAGAGTTACAAGGGTTTTTAAACCAGTAAAGAATTCTGCCCAATTATTGGCTAATTTCCCCAGGACCGTACCTATCGATTTTTGTCAATTTCTATCAAAAGACCTCGATAGAATACGCATCGTCACAGGGAGCTAATAGTTTATATGGGATATAGGGACGTCGTTGCGAACCTCAAAACAGAGTTACAAGGGTTTTTAAACCAGTAAAGAATTCTGCCCAATTATTGGCTAATTTCCCCAGCACCGTACCTATAGATTTTTGTCAATTTCTATCAAAATACCTCGATAGAATACACATCGTCACAGGGAGCTAATATTTTATATGAGACATAGGGACGTCATTGCGAACCTCAAAACAGAGTTTCAAGGGTTTCTAAACCAGTAAAGAATTCTGCCCAGTTATTGGCTAATTTCCCCAGGACCGTACCTATCGCTTTTTGTCAATTTCTATCAAAATACCTCGATAGAATACGCATCGTCACAGGGAGCTAATAGTTTATATGAGATATAGGGACATCGTTGCGAACCTCAAAACAGAGTTTCAAGCGTTTCTAAGCCAGTAAAGAATTCTGCCCAATTATTGGCTAATTCCCCCAGGACCGTACCTATCGATTATTGTCAATTTCTATCAAAATACCTCGATAGAATACGCATCGTCACAGGGAGCTAATATTTTATATGAGATATAGGGACGTCATTGCGAACCTCAAAACAGAGTTTCAAGGGTTTCTAAGCCAGTAAAGAATTCTGCCCAATTATTGGCTAATTTCTATCGATTTTTGTCAATTTCTATCAAAATACCTCGATAGAATACGCATCGTCACAGGGAGCTAAGATTTTACATGAGATATAGGGACGTCGTTGCGAACCTCAAAACAGAGTTTCAAGCGTATCTAAGCCAGTGAAGAATTCTGCCCAATTATTGGCTAATTTCCCCAGGACCGTACCGATCGATTTTTGTCAATTTATATCAAAATACCTCGATAGAATACGCATCGTCACAGGGAGCTAATATTTTATATGAGATATAGGGACGTCGTTGCGAACCTCAAAACAGAGTTACAAGGGTTTTTAAACCAGTAAAGAATTCTGCCCAATTATTGGCTAATTTCCCCAGCACCGTACCTATCGAATTTTGTCAATTTCTATCAAAATACCTCGATAGAATACGCATCGTCACAGGGAGCTAATATTTAATATGAGATATAGGGACGCCGTTGCGAACCTCAAAACAGAGTTTCAAGCGTTTCTAAGTCAGTAAACAATTCTGCCCAATTATTGGCTAATTTCCCAAGGACCGTACCTATCGATTTTTGTCAATTTCTATCAAAATACCTCGATAGAATACGCATTGTCACAGGGAGCTAATATTTTATATGAGATATAGGGACGTCGTTGCGAACCTTTAAACAGAGTTTCAAGGGTTTCTGAACCAGTAAAGAATTCTGCCCAATTATTGGCTAATTTCCCCAGGACTGTACCTATCGATTTTTGTCAATTTCTATCAAAATACCTCGATAGAATACGCATCGTCACAGGGAGCTAATATTTTATATGAGGTATAGGGACGTCGTTGCGAACCTCAAAACAGAGTTACAAGGGTTTCTAAACCAGTACAGAATTCTGCCCAATTATTGGCTAATTTCCCCAGGACCGTACCTATCGATTTTTGTCAATTTCTATCAAAATACCTCTATAGAATACACATCGTCACAGGGAGCTAATAGTTTATATTAGATATTGGGACGTCGTTGCTAACCTCAAAACAGAGTTACAAGCGTTTTTAAGCCAGTAAAGAATTCTGCCCAATTATTGGCTAATTTCCCCAGGACCGTACCTATCGATTTTTGTCAATTTCTATCAAACTACCTCGATAGAATACGCATCGTCACAGGGAGCTAATATTTTATATGAGATATAGGGACGTCGTTGCGAACCTCAAAACAGAGTTTAAAGCGTTTCTAAGCCAGTAAAGAATTCTGCCCAATTATTGGCTAATTTCCAAAGGACCGTACCTATCGATTTTTGTCAATTTCTATCAAAATACCTCGATAGAATACGCATTGTCACAGGGAGCTAATATTTTATATGAGATATAGGGACGTCGTTGCGAACCTCAAAACAGAGTTTCAAGGGTTTCTAAGCCAGTAAAGAATTCTGCCCAATTATTGGCTAATTTCCCCAGTACCGTACCTATCAAATTTTGTCAATTTCTATCAAAATACCTCGATAGAATACGCATCGTCACAGGGAGCTAATATTTTATATGAGATATAGGGACGTCGTTGCGAACCTCAAAACAGAGTTTCAAGCGTTTCTAAGCCAGTAAAGAATTCTGCCCAATTATTGGCTAATTTCCTCAGGACCGTACCTATCGATGTTTGTCAATTTCTATCAAAATACCTCGATAGAATACGCATCGTCAAAGGGAGCTAATATTTCATATGAGATATAGGGACGTCGTTGCGAACCTCAAAACAGAGTTTCAAGCGTATCTAAGCCAGTAAAGAATTCTGCCCAATTATTGGCTAATTTCCCCAGGACCGTACCTATCGATTTTTGTCAATTTCTATCAAAATACCTCGATAGAATACACATCGTCACAGGGAGCTAATAGTTTATATTAGATATAGGGACGTCGTTGCTAACCTCAAAACAGAGTTACAAGCGTTTTTAAGCCAATAAAGAATTCTGCCCAATTATTGGCTAATTTCCCCAGGACCGTACCTATCGATGTTTGTCAATTTCTATCAAAATACCTCGATAGAATACGCATCGGCACAGGGAGCTAATATTTCATATGAGATATAGGGACGTCGTTGCGAACCTCAAAACAGAGTTTCAAGCGTATCTAAGCCAGTAAAGAATTCTGCCCAATTATTGGCTAATTTCTATCGATTTTTGTCAATTTCTATCAAAATCCCTCGATAGAATACGCATCGTCACAGGGAGCTAATATTTTATATGAGATATAGGGACGTCATTGCAAACCTCAAAACAAAGTTTCAAGCGTATCTAAGCCAGTAAAGAATTCTGCCCAATTATTGGCTAATTTCCCCAGGACCGTACCGATCGATTTTTGTCAATTTCTATCAAAATACCTCGATAGAATACGCATCGTCACAGGGAGCTAATATTTTATATGAGATATAGGGACGTCGTTGCGAACCTCAAAACAGAGTTTCAAGGGTTTCTAAACCAGTAAAGAATTCTGCCCAGTTATTGGCTAATTTCCCCAGGACCGTACCTATCGATTTTTGTCAATTTCTATCATAATACCTCGATAGAATACGCATTGTCACAGGGAGCTAATAGTTTATATGAGATATAGGGACGTCGTTGCGAACCTCAAAACAGAGTTACAAGCGTTTCTAAGCCAGTAAAGAATTCTGCCCAATTATTGGCTACTTTCCCCAGGACCGTACCTATCGAATTTTGTCAATTTCTATCAAAATACCTCGATAGATTACGCATCTTCACAGGGAGCTAAGATTTTACATGAGATATAGGGACGTCGTTGCGAACCTCAAAACAGAGTTTCAAGCGTATCTAAGCCAGTAAAGAATTCTGCCCAATTATTGGCTAATTTCCCAGGACCGTACCGATCGATTTTTGTCAATTTCTATCAAAATACCTCGATAGAATACGCATCGTCACAGGGAGCTAATATCTTATATGAGATATAGGGACGTCATTGCGAACCTCAAAACAAAGTTTCAAGCATTTCTAAGCCAGTAAAGAATTCTGCCCAATTATTGGCTAATTTCTATCGATTTTTGTCAATTTCTATCAAAATACCTCGATAGGATACGCATCGTCACAGGGAGCTAAGATTTTACATGAGATATAGGGACGTCGTTGCGAACCTCAAAACAGAGTTTCAAGCGTATCTAAGCCAGTAAAGAATTCTGCCCAATTATTGGCTAATTTCCCAGGACCGTACCGATCGATTTTTGTCAACTTCTATCAAAATACCTCGATAGAATACGCATCGTCACAAGGAGCTAATATCTTATATGAGATATAGGGACGTCATTGCGAACCTCAAAACAAAGTTTCAAGCATTTCTAAGCCAGTAAAGAATTCTGCCCAATTATTGGCTAATTTCTATCGATTTTTGTCAATTTCTATCAAAATACCTCGATAGAATACGCATCGTCACAGGGAGCTAAGATTTTACATGAGATATAGGGACGTCGTTGCGAACCTCAAAACAGAGTTTCAAGCGTATCTAAGCCAGTGAAGAATTCTGCCTAATTATTGGCTAATTTCCCCAGGACCGTACCGATCGATTTTTGTCAATTTATATTAAAATACCTCGATAGAATACGCATCTTCACAGGGAGCTAATATTTTATATGAGATATAGGGACGTCGTTGCGAACCTCAAAACAGAGTTACAAGGGTTTTTAAACCAGTAAAGAATTCTGCCCAATTATTGGCTAATTTCCCCAGGACCGTACCTATCGATTTTTGTCAATTTCTATCAAAAAACCTCGATAGAATACACATCGTCACAGGGAGCTAATAGTTTATATGGGATATAAGGACGTCATTGCGAACCTCAAAACAGAGTTACAAGGGTTTTTAAACCAGTAAAGAATTCTGCCCAATTATTGGCTAATTTCCCCAGGACCGTACCTATCGATTTTTGTCAATTTCTATCAAAATACCTCGATAGAATACGCATCGTCACAGGGAGCTAATAGTTTATATGGGATATAGGGACGTCGTTGCGAACCTCAAAACAGAGTTACAAGCGTTTTTAAGCCAGTAAAGAATTCTGCCCAATTATTAGCTAATTTCCCCAGGACCGTACCTATCGAATTTTGTCAATTTCTATCAAAATACCTCGATAGAATACGCATCGTCACAGGGAGCTAATATTTCATATGAGATATAGGGACGTCGTTACGAACCTCGAAACAGAGTTACAAGCGTTTCTAAGCCAGTAAAGAATTCTGCCCAATTATTGGCTAATTTCCCCAGGACCGTACCTATCGAATTTTGTCAATTTCTATCAAAATACCTCGATAGAATACGCATCGTCACAGGGAGCTAATATTTTATATGAGATATAGGGAAGCCGTTGCGAACCTCAAAACAGAGTTTCAAGCGTTTCTAAGTCAGTAAACAATTCTGCCCAATTATTGGCTAATTTCCCAAAGACCGTACCTATCGATTTTTGTCAATTTCTATCAAAATACCTCGATAGAATACGCATTGTCACAGGGAGCTAATATTTTATATGAGATATAGGGACGTCGTTGCAAACCTCAAAACAGAGTTTCAAGGGTTTCTGAACCAGTAAAGACTTCTGCCCAATTATTGGCTAATTTCCCCAGGACCGTACCTATCGATTTTTGTCAATTTCTATCAAAATACCTCGATAGAATACGCATCGTCACAGGGAGCTAATATTTTATATGAGGTATAGGGACGTCGTTGCGAACCTCAAAACAGAGTTACAAGGGTTTCTAAACCAGCAAAGAATTCTGCCCAATTATTGGCTAATTTCCCCAGGACCGTATCTATCGATTTTTGTCAATTTCTATCAAAATACCTCGATAGAATACACATCGTCACAGGGAGCTAATAGTTTATATTAGATATAGGGACGTCGTTGCTAACCTCAAAACAGAGTTACAAGCGTTTTTAAGCCAGTAAAGAATTCTGTCCAATTATTGGCTAATTTCCCCAGGACCGTACCTATCGATTTTTGTCAATTTCTATCAAAATACCTCGATAGAATACGCATCGTCACAGGGAGCTAATATTTTATATGAGATATAGGGACGTCGTTGCGAACCTCAAAACAGAGTTTCAAGCGTTTCTAAGCCAGTAAAGAATTCTGCCCAATTATTGGCTAATTTCCAAAGGACCGTACCTATCGATTTTTGTCAATTTCTATCAAAATACCTCGATAGAATACGCATTGTCACAGGGAGCTAATATTTTATATGAGATATAGGGACATCGTTGCGAACCTCAAAACAGAGTTTCAAGCGTTTCTAAGCCAGTAAAGAATTCTGCCCAATTATTGGCTAATTCCCCCAGGACCGTACCTATCGATTATTGTCAATTTCTATCAAAATTCCTCGATAGAATACGCATCGTCACAGGGAGCTAATATTTTATATGAGATATAGGGACGTCATTGCGAACCTCAAAACAGAGTTTCAAGGGTTTCTAAGCCAGTAAAGAATTCTGCCCAATTATTGGCTAATTTCCCCAGGACCGTACCTATCAAATTTTGTCAATTTCTATCAAAATACCTCGATAGAATACGCATCGTCACAGGGAGCTAATATTTTATATGAGATATAGGGACGTCGTTGCGAACCTAAAAACAGAGTTTCAAGCGTTTCTAAGCCAGTAAACAATTCTGCCCAATTATTGGCTAATTTCCTCAGGACCGTACCTATCGATGTTTGTCAATTTCTATCAAAATACCTCGATAGAATACGCATCGTCACAGGGAGCTAATATTTCATATGAGATATAGGGACGTCTTTGCGAACCTCAAAACAGAGTTTCAAGCGTATCTAAGCCAGTAAAGAATTCTGCCCAATTATTGGCTAATTTCCCCAGGACCGTACCTATAGATTTTTGTCAATTTCTATCAAAATACCTCGATAGAATACACATCGTCACAGGGAGCTAATATTTTATATGAGACATAGGGACGTCATTGCGAACCTCAAAACAGAGTTTCAAGGGTTTCTAAACCAGTAAAGAATTCTGCCCAGTTATTGGCTAATTTCCCCAGGACCGTACCTATCGCTTTTTGTCAATTTCTATCAAAATACCTCGATAGAATACGCATCGTCACAGGGAGCTAATAGTTTATATGGGATATAGGGACGTCATTGCGAACCTCAAAACAGAGTTACAAGGGTTTTTAAACCAGTAAAGAATTCTGCCCAATTATTGGCTAATTTCCCCAGGACCGTACCTATCGATTTTTGTCAATTTCTATCAAAATACCTCGATAGAATACGCATCGTCACAGGGAGCTAATAGTTTATATGGGATATAGGGACGTCGTTGCGAACCTCAAAACAGAGTTACAAGCGTTTTTAAGCCAGTAAAGAATTCTGCCCAATTATTGGCTAATTTCCCCAGGACCGTACCTATCGAATTTTGTCAATTTCTATCAAAATACCTCGATAGAATACGCATCGTCACAGGGAGCTAATATTTCATATGAGATATAGGGACGTCGTTGCGAACCTCAAAACAGAGCTACAAGGGTTTTTAAACCAGTAAAGAATTCTGCCCAATTATTGGCTAATTTCCCCAGCACCGTACCTATAGATTTTTGTCAATTTCTATCAAAATACCTCGATAGAATACACATCGTCACAGGGAGCTAATATTTTATATGAGACATAGGGACGTCATTGCGAACCTCAAAACAGAGTTTCAAGGGTTTCTAAACCAGTAAAGAATTCTGCCCAGTTATTGGCTAATTTCCCCAGGACCGTACCTATCGCTTTTTGTCAATTTCTATCAAAATACCTCGATAGAATACGCATCGTCACAGGGAGCTAATAGTTTATATGAGATATAGGGACATCGTTGCGAACCTCAAAACAGAGTTTCAAGCGTTTCTAAGCCAGTAAAGAATTCTGCCCAATTATTGGCTAATTCCCCCAGGACCGTACCTATCGATTATTGTCAATTTCTATCAAAATACCTCGATAGAATACGCATCGTCACAGGGAGCTAATATTTTATATGAGATATAGGGACGTCATTGCGAACCTCAAAACAGAGTTTCAAGGGTTTCTAAGCCAGTAAAGAATTCTGCCCAATTATTGGCTAATTTCCCCAGGACCGTACCTATCAAATTTTGTCAATTTCTATCAAAATACCTCGATAGAATACGCATCGTCACAGGGAGCTAATATTTTATATGAGATATAGGGACGTCGTTGCGAACCTCAAAACAGAGTTTCAAGCGTTTCTAAGCCAGTAAACAATTCTGCCCAATTATTGGCTAATTTCCTCAGGACCGTACCTATCGATGTTTGTCAATTTCTATCAAAATACCTCGATAGAATACGCATCGTCACAGGGAGCTAATATTTCATATGAGATATAGGGACGTCTTTGCGAACCTCAAAACAGAGTTTCAAGCGTACCTAAGCCAGTAAAGAATTCTGCCCAATTATTGGCTAATTTCCCCAGCACCGTACCTATAGATTTTTGTCAATTTCTATCAAAATACCTCGATAGAATACACATCGTCACAGGGAGCTAATATTTTATATGAGACATAGGGACGTCATTGCGAACCTCAAAACAGAGTTTCAAGGGTTTCTAAACCAGTAAAGAATTCTGCCCAGTTATTGGCTAATTTCCCCAGGACCGTACCTATCGCTTTTTGTCAATTTCTATCAAAATACCTCGATAGAATACGCATCGTCACAGGGAGCTAATAGTTTATATGGGATATAGGGACGTCATTGCGAACCTCAAAACAGAGTTACAAGGGTTTTTAAACCAGTAAAGAATTCTGCCCAATTATTGGCTAATTTCCCCAGGACCGTACCTATCGATTTTTGTCAATTTCTATCAAAATACCTCGATAGAATACGCATCGTCACAGGGAGCTAATAGTTTATATGGGATATAGGGACGTCATTGCGAACCTCAAAACAAAGTTTCAAGCATTTCTAAGCCAGTAAAGAATTCTGCCCAATTATTGGCTAATTTCTATCGATTTTTGTCAATTTCTATCAAAATACCTCGATAGAATACGCATCGTCACAGGGAGCTAAGATTTTACATGAGATATAGGGACGTCCTTGCGAACCTCAAAACAGAGTTTCAAGCGTATCTAAGCCAGTGAAGAATTCTGCCCAATTATTGGCTAATTTCCCCAGGACCGTACCGATCGATTTTTGTCAATTTATATCAAAATACCTCGATAGAATACGCATCGTCACAGGGAGCTAATATTTTATATGAGATATAGGGACGTCGTTGCGAACCTCAAAACAGAGTTACAAGGGTTTTTAAACCAGTAAAGAATTCTGCCCAATTATTGGCTAATTTCCCCAGCACCGTACCTATCGAATTTTGTCAATTTCTATCAAAATACCTCGATAGAATACGCATCGTCACAGGGAGCTAATATTTAATATGAGATATAGGGACGCCGTTGCGAACCTCAAAACAGAGTTTCAAGCGTTTCTAAGTCAGTAAACAATTCTGCCCAATTATTGGCTAATTTCCCAAGGACCGTACCTATCGATTTTTGTCAATTTCTATCAAAATACCTCGATAGAATACGCATTGTCACAGGGAGCTAATATTTTATATGAGATATAGGGACGTCGTTGCGAACCTTAAAACAGAGTTACAAGGGTTTCTGAACCAGTAAAGAATTCTGCCCAATTATTGGCTAATTTCCCCAGGACTGTACCTATCGATTTTTGTCAATTTCTATCAAAATACCTCGATAGAATACGCATCGTCACAGGGAGCTAATATTTTATATGAGATATAGGGACGTCGTTGCGAACCTCAAAACAGAGTTACAAGGGTTTCTAAACCAGTACAGAATTCTGCCCAATTATTGGCTAATTTCCCCAGGACCGTACCTATCGATTTTTGTCAATTTCTATCAAAATACCTCTATAGAATACACATCGTCACAGGGAGCTAATAGTTTATATTAGATATTGGGACGTCGTTGCTAACCTCAAAACAGAGTTACAAGCGTTTTTAAGCCAGTAAAGAATTCTGCCCAATTATTGGCTAATTTCCCCAGGACCGTACCTATCGATTTTTGTCAATTTCTATCAAAATACCTCGATAGAATACGCATCGTCACAGGGAGCTAATATTTTATATGAGATATAGGGACGTCGTTGCGAACCTCAAAACAGAGTTTCAAGCGTTTCTAAGCCAGTAAAGAATTCTGCCCAATTATTGGCTAATTTCCAAAGGACCGTACCTATCGATTTTTGTCAATTTCTATCAAAATACCTCGATAGAATACGCATTGTCACAGGGAGCTAATATTTTATATGAGATATAGGGACGTCGTTGCGAACCTCAAAACAGAGTTTCAAGGGTTTCTAAGCCAGTAAAGAATTCTGCCCAATTATTGGCTAATTTCCCCAGTTCCGTACCTATCAATTTTTGTCAACTTCTATCAAAATACCTCGATAGAATACGCATCGTCACAGGGAGCTAATATTTTATATGAGATATAGGGACGTCGTTGCGAACCTCAAAACAGAGTTACAAGGGTTTTTAAACCAGTAAAGAATTCTGCCCAATTATTGGCTAATTTCCCCAGGACCGTACCTATCGATTTTTGTCAATTTCTATCAAAATACCTCGATAGAATACGCATCGTCACAGGGAGCTAATAGTTTATATGGGATATAGGGACGTCATTGCGAACCTCAAAACAAAGTTTCAAGCATTTCTAAGCCAGTAAAGAATTCTGCCCAATTATTGGCTAATTTCTATCGATTTTTGTCAATTTCTATCAAAATACCTCGATAGAATACGCATCGTCACAGGGAGCTAAGATTTTACATGAGATATAGGGACGTCGTTGCGAACCTCAAAACAGAGTTTCAAGCGTATCTAAGCCAGTGAAGAATTCTGCCCAATTATTGGCTAATTTCCCCAGGACCGTACCGATCGATTTTTGTCAATTTATATCAAAATACCTCGATAGAATACGCATCGTCACAGGGAGCTAATATTTTATATGAGATATAGGGACGTCGTTGCGAACCTCAAAACAGAGTTACAAGGGTTTTTAAACCAGTAAAGAATTCTGCCCAATTATTGGCTAATTTCCCCAGCACCGTACCTATCGAATTTTGTCAATTTCTATCAAAATACCTCGATAGAATACGCATCGTCACAGGGAGCTAATATTTAATATGAGATATAGGGACGCCGTTGCGAACCTCAAAACAGAGTTTCAAGCGTTTCTAAGTCAGTAAACAATTCTGCCCAATTATTGGCTAATTTCCCAAGGACCGTACCTATCGATTTTTGTCAATTTCTATCAAAATACCTCGATAGAATACGCATTGTCACAGGGAGCTAATATTTTATATGAGATATAGGGACGTCGTTGCGAACCTTTAAACAGAGTTTCAAGGGTTTCTGAACCAGTAAAGAATTCTGCCCAATTATTGGCTAATTTCCCCAGGACTGTACCTATCGATTTTTGTCAATTTCTATCAAAATACCTCGATAGAATACGCATCGTCACAGGGAGCTAATATTTTATATGAGATATAGGGACGTCGTTGCGAACCTCAAAACAGAGTTACAAGGGTTTCTAAACCAGTACAGAATTCTGCCCAATTATTGGCTAATTTCCCCAGGACCGTACCTATCGATTTTTGTCAATTTCTATCAAAATACCTCTATAGAATACACATCGTCACAGGGAGCTAATAGTTTATATTAGATATAGGGACGTCGTTGCTAACCTCAAAACAGAGTTACAAGCGTTTTTAAGCCAGTAAAGAATTCTGCCCAATTATTGGCTAATTTCCCCAGGACCGTACCTATCGATTTTTGTCAATTTCTATCAAAATACCTCGATAGAATACGCATCGTCACAGGGAGCTAATATTTTATATGAGATATAGGGACGTCGTTGCGAACCTCAAAACAGAGTTTCAAGCGTTTCTAAGCCAGTAAAGAATTCTGCCCAATTATTGGCTAATTTCCAAAGGACCGTACCTATCGATTTTTGTCAATTTCTATCAAAATACCTCGATAGAATACGCATTGTCACAGGGAGCTAATATTTTATATGAGATATAGGGACGTCGTTGCGAACCTCAAAACAGAGTTTCAAGGGTTTCTAAGCCAGTAAAGAATTCTGCCCAATTATTGGCTAATTTCCCCAGTACCGTACCTATCAAATTTTGTCAATTTCTATCAAAATACCTCGATAGAATACGCATCGTCACAGGGAGCTAATATTTTATATGAGATATAGGGACGTCGTTGCGAACCTCAAAACAGAGTTTCAAGCGTTTCTAAGCCAGTAAAGAATTCTGCCCAATTATTGGCTAATTTCCTCAGGACCGTACCTATCGATGTTTGTCAATTTCTATCAAAATACCTCGATAGAATACGCATCGTCAAAGGGAGCTAATATTTCATATGAGATATAGGGACGTCGTTGCGAACCTCAAAACAGAGTTTCAAGCGTATCTAAGCCAGTAAAGAATTCTGCCCAATTATTGGCTAATTTCCCCAGCACCGTACCTATAGATTTTTGTCAATTTCTATCAAAATACCTCGATAGAATACACATCGTCACAGGGAGCTAATATTTTATATGAGACATAGGGACGTCATTGCGAACCTCAAAACAGAGTTTCAAGGGTTTCTAAACCAGTAAAGTACTCTGCCCAGTTATTGGCTAATTTCCCCAGGACCGTACCTATCGCTTTTTGTCAATTTCTATCAAAATACCTCGATAGAATACGCATCGTCACAGGCAGCTAATAGTTTATATGAGATATAGGGACGTCGTTGCGAACCTCAAAACAGAGTTACAAGCGTTTCTGAGCCAGTAAAGAATTCTGCCCAATTATTGGCTAATTTCCCCAGGACCGTACCTATCGAATTTTGTCAATTTCTATCAAAATACCTCGATAGATTACGCATCTTCACAGGGAGCTAAGATTTTACATGAGATATAGGGACGTCGTTGCGAACCTCAAAACAGAGTTTCAAGCGTTTCTAAGCCAGTAAAGAATTCTGCCCAATTATTGGCTAATTTCCCCAGGACCGTACCTATCGACTATTGTCAATTTGTATCAAAATACCTCGATAGAATACGCATCGTCACAGGGAGCTAATATTTTAGATGAGATATAGGGACGTCATTGCGAATTTCAAAACAGAGTTTCAAACGTTTCTAAGCTAGTAAAGAATTCTGCCCAATTATTGGCTATTTTCCCCAGGACCGTACCTATCGATTTTTATCGATTTCTTGCAAAATACCTAGATCAAATACGCATCGTCACAGGGAGCTAATATTTTATATGAGATATCGGGACGTCATTGCGAACCTCAAAACAAAGTTTCAAGCGTTTCTAAGCCAGTAAAGAATTCTGCCCAATTATTGGCTAATTTCTTCAGGACCGTACCTATCGATTTTTGTCAATTTCTATCAAAATACCTCGCTAGAATACGCATCGTCACAGGGAGCTAAGATTTTACATGAGATATAGGGACGTCGTTGCGAACCTCAAAACAGAGTTTCAAGCGTATCTAAGCCAGTAAAGAATTCTGCCCAATTATTGGCTAATTTCCCCAGGACCGTCCCTATCGATTTTTGTCAATTTCTATTAAAATACCTCGCTAGAATACGCATCGTCACAGGGAGCTAATATTTTAGATGAGATATAGGGACGTCATTGCGAACCTCAAAACAGATTTTCAAACGTTTCTAAGCTAGTAAAGAATTCTGCCCAATTATTGGCTATTTTCCCAAGGACTGTACCTATCGATTTTTGTCGATTTCTTGCAAAATGCCTAGATCAAAAACGCATCGTCACAGGGAGCTACTATTTTAGATGAGATATGGGGACGTCATTGCGAACTTCAAAACAGATTTTCAAACGTTTCTAAGCTAGTAAAGAATTCTGCCCAATTATTGGCTATTTTCCCAAGGACTGTACCTATCGATTTTTGTCGATTTCTTGCAAAATACCTAGATCAAAAACGCATCGTCACAGGGAGCTAATATTTTAGATGAGATATCGGGACGTCATTGCGAACCTCAAAACAAAGTTTCAAGCGTTTCTAAGCCAGTAAAGAATTCTGCCCAATTATTGGCTAATTTCTTCAGGACCGTACCTATCGATTTTTGTCAATTTCAATCAATATACCTCGATAGAATACGCATCGTCACAGGGAGCTAAGATTTTACATGAGATATAGGGACGTCGTTGCGAACCTCAAAACAGAGTTTCAAGCGTATCTAAGCCAGTAAAGAATTCTGCCCAATTATTGGCTAATTTCCCCAGGACTGTCCCTATCAATTTTTGTCAATTTCTATCAAAATACCTCGCTAGAATACGCATCGTCACAGGAAGCTAAGATTTTACATGAGATATAGGGACGTCGTTGCGAACCTCAAAACAGAGTTTCAAGCGTATCTAAGCCTGTAAAGAATTCTGTCTAATTATTGGCTAATTTCCCCAGGACCGTACCTATCGATTTTTGTCGATTTCTTGCAAAATACCTAGATCAAAAACGCATCGTCACAGGGAGCTACTATTTTAGATGAGATATGGGGACGTCATTGCGAACTTCAAAACAGATTTTCAAACGTTTCTAAGCTAGTAAAGAATTCTGCCCAATTATTGGCTCTTTTCCCCAGGACTGTACCTATCGATTTTTTGTCGATTTCTTGCAAAATACCTAGATCAAAAACGCATCGCCACAGGGAGCTAATATTTTAGATAAGATATAGGGACGTCATTGCGAACCTCAAAACAGAGTTTCAAGCGTTTCTAAGCTAGTAAAGAATTCTGCCCAATTATTGGCTAATTTCCCCAGGACCGTACCTATCGATTTTTGTCGATTTCTTGCAAAATACCTAGATCAAAAAACGCATCGTCACAGGGAGCTAATATTTTAGATGAGATATAGGGACGTCATTGCAAACTTCAAACACAGTTTCAAACGTTTCTAAGCTAGTAAAGAATTCTGCCCAATTATTGGCTATTTTCCCCAGGACCGTACCTATCGATTTTTGTCGATTTCTTGCAAAATACCTAGATCAAAAACGAATCGTCACAGTGAGCTAATATTTTAGATGAGATATAGGGACGTCATTGCGAACCTCAAACAGAGTTTCAAGCGTTTCTAAGCAAGTAAAGAATTCTGCCCAATTATTGGCTATTTTCCCCAGGACCGTACCTATCGATATTTATCGATTTCTTGCAAAATACCTAGATAGAAAACGCATCATTACAGGGAGCTAATATTATAGATGAGATATAGAGACGTCATTGGGAACCTCAAAACAGAGTTATAAGCGTTTCTAAGCTAGTAAAGAATTCTGTCTAATTATTGGCTATTTTCCCCAGGACCGTACCTATCGATTTTTGTCGATTTCTTGCAAAATACCTAGATCAAAAACGCATCGTCACAGTGAGCTAATATTTTAGATGAGATATAGGGACGTCATTGCGAACCTCAAAACAGAGTTTCAAGCGTTTCTAAGCTAGTAAAGAATTCTGCCCAATTATTGGCTAATTTCCCCAGGACCGTACCTATCGATTTTTGTCGATTTCTTGCAAAATACCTAGATCAAAAACGCATCGTCACAGGGAGCTAATATTTTAGATGAGATATAGGGACGTCATTGCGAACTTCAAAACAGAGTTTCAAACGTTTCGAAGCTAGTAAAGAATTCTGCCCAATTATTGGCTATTTTCCCCAGGACCGTACCTATCGATTTTTATCGATTTCTTGCAAAATACCTAGATCAAATACGCATCGTCACAGGGAGCAAATATTTTAGATGAGATATAGGGACGTCATTGCGGACCTCAAAACAGAGTTTCAAGCGTTTCTAAGCTAATAAAGAATTCTGCCCAATTATTGGCTAATTTCCCCAGGACCGTACCTATCGATTATTGTCAATTTCTATTAAAATACCTCGATAGAATACGCATCGTCACAGGGAGCTAATATTTTATATGAGATATCGGGACGTCATCGCGAACCTCAAAACAATTTCAAGCGTATCTAAGCCAGTAAAGAATTCTGCCCAATTATTGGCTAATTTCCCCAGGACCGTTCCTATCGATTTTTGTCAATTTCTATCAAAATACCTCGCTAGAATACGCATCGTCACAGGAAGCTAAGATTTTACATGAGACATAGGGACGTCGTTGCGAACCTCAACACAGAGTATCAAGTGTATCTAAGCCAGTAAAGAATTCTGTCCAATTATTGGCTAATTTCCCCAGGACCGTACCTATCGATTTTTGTCGATTTCTTGCAAAACACCTAGATCAAAAACGCATCGTCACAGGGAGCTAATATTTTAGATGAGATATAGGGACGTCATTGCGAACCTCAAAACAGAGTTTCAAGCGTTTCTAAGCTAGTAAAGAATTCTGCCCAATTATTGGCTATTTTCCCCAAGACCGTACCTATCGATTTTTATCGATTTCTTGCAAAATACCTAGATAGAAAACGCATCGTTACAGGGAGCTAATATTTTAGATGAGATATAGAGACGCCATTGCGAACCTCAGAACAGAGTTTCAAGCATTTCTAAGCTAGTAAAGAATTCTGCCCAATTATTGGCTAATTTCCCCAGGACCGTACCTCTCGATTTTTATCGATTTCTTGCAAAATACCTAGATAGAAAACGCATCGTTACAGAGAGCTAATATTTTAGATGAGATATAGAGACGTCATTACGAACCTCAAAACAGAGTTTCAAGCGTTTCTAAGCTAGTAAAGAACTCTGCCCAATTATTGGCTAATTTCCCCAAGACCGTACCTGTCGATTATTGTCAATTTCTATCAAAATACCTCGCTAGAATACGCATCGTCACAGGGAGCTAATATTTTATATGAGATATCGGGACGTCATTGCAAACCTCAAAACAAAGTATCAAGCGTTTCTAAGCCAGTACAGAATTCTGCCCAATTATTGGCTAATTTCCCCAGGACCGTACCTATCGATTTTTGTCGATTTCTTGCAAAACACCTAGATCAAAAACGCATCGTCACAGGGAGCTAATATTTTAGATGAGATATAGAGACGTCATTACGAACCTCAAAACAGAGTTTCAAACATTTCTAAACTAGTAAAGAATTCTGCCCAATTATTGGCTATTTTCCCCAGGACCGTACCTATCGATTTTTATCGATTTCTTGCAAAATACCTAGATAGAAAACGCATCGTTACAGGGAGCTAATATTTTAGATGAGATATAGGGACGTCATTGCGAACCTCAAAACAGAGTTTCAAGCGGTTCTAAGCTAGTAAAGAATTCTGCCCAATTATTGGCTATTTTCCCCAGGACCGTACCTATCGATTTTGATCGATTTCTTGCAAAATACCTAGATAGAAAACGCATCGTTACAGGGAGCTAATATTTTAGATGAGATATAGAGACGCCATTGCGAACCTCAAAACAGAGTTTCAAGCATTTCTAAGCTAGTAAAGAATTCTGCCCAATTATTGGCTATTTTCCCCAAGACCGTACCTATCGGTTTTTGTCAATTCCTTGCAAAATACCTAGATCAAAAACGCATCGTCACAGTGAGCTAATATTTTAGATGAGATATAGGGACGTCATTGCGAACCTCAAAACAGAGTTTCAAGCGTTTCTAAGCTAGTAAAGAATTCTGCCCAATTATTGGCTATTTTCCCAAGGACCGTACCTATCGATTTTTATCGATTTCTTGCAAAATACCTAGATCAAATACGCATCTTCACAGGGAGCAAATATTTTAGATGAGATATAGGGACGTCATTGCGAACCTCAAAACAAAGTTTCAAGCGTTTCTAAGCCAGTAAAGAATTCTGCCCAATTATTGGCTAATTTCTTCAGGACCGTACCTATCGATTTTTGTCCATTTCTATCAAAATACCTCGATAGAATACGCATCGTCACAGGGAGCTAAGATTTTACATGAGATATAGGGACGTCGTTGCGAACCTCAAAACAGAGTTTCAAGCGTATCTAAGCCAGTAAAGAATTCTGCCCAATCATTGGCTAATTTCCCCAGGACCGTACCGATCGATTTTTGTCAATTTCTATCAAAATACCTCGATAGAATACGCATCGTCACAGGGAGCTAATATTTTATATGAGATATAGGGACGTCGTTGCGAACCTCGAAACAGAGTTACAAGCGTTTCTAAGCCAGTAAAGAATTCTGCCCAATTATTGGCTAATTTCCCCAGGACCGTACCTATCGAATTTTGTCAATTTCTATCAAAATACCTCGATAGAATACGCATCGTCACAGGGAGCTAGTATTTTATATGAGATATAGGGACGTCGTTGCGAACCTCAAAACAGAGTTTCAAGCGTTTCTAAGTCAGTAAAGAATTCTGCCCAATTATTGGCTAATTTCCCAGGACCGTACCGATTGATTTTTGTCAATTTCTATCAAAATACCTCGATAGATTACGCATCTTCACAGGGAGCAAAGATTTTACATGAGATATAGGGACGTCGTTGCGAACCTCAAAACAGAGTTTCAAGCGTATCTAAGCCAGTAAAGAATTCTGCCCAATTATTCGCTTATTTCCCAGGACCGTACCGATTGATTTTTGTCAATTTCTATCAAAATACCTCGATAGAATACGCATCGTCACAGGGAGCTAATATCTTATATGAGATATAGGGACGTCATTGCGAACCTCAAAACAAAGTTTCAAGCGTTTCTAAGCCAGTAAAGAATTCTGCCCAATTATTGGCTAATTTCTTCAGGACCATACCTATCGAATTTTGTCAATTTCTATCAAAATACCTCGATAGAATACGCATCGTCACAGGGAGCTAGTATTTTATATGAGATATAGGGACGTCGTTGCGAACCTCAAAACAGAGTTTCAAGCGTTTCTAAGTCAGTAAAGAATTCTGCCCAATTATTGGCTAATTTCCCAGGACCGTACCGATTGATTTTTGTCAATTTCTATCAAAATACCTCGATAGATTACGCATCTTCACAGGGAGCTAAGATTTTACATGAGATATAGGGACGTCGTTGCGAACCTCAAAACAGAGTTTCAAGCGTATCTAAGCCAGTAAAGAATTCTGCCCAATTATTCGCTTATTTCCCAGGACCGTACCGATTGATTTTTGTCAATTTCTATCAAAATACCTCGATAGAATACGCATCGTCACAGGGAGCTAATATCTTATATGAGATATAGGGACGTCATTGCGAACCTCAAAACAAAGTTTCAAGCGTTTCTAAGCCAGTAAAGAATTCTGCCCAATTATTGGCTAATTTCTTCAGGACCATACCTATCGATTTTTGTCAATTTCTATCAAAATACCTCGATAGAATACGCATCGTCACAGGGAGCTAAGATTTTACATGAGATATAGGGACGTCGTTGCGAACCTCAAAACAGAGTTACAAGCGTTTTTAAGCCAGTAAAGAATTCTGCCCAATTATTGGCTAATTTCCCCAGGACCGTACCTATCGAATTTTGTCAATTTCTATCAAAATACCTCGATAGAATACGCATTGTCACAGGGAGCTAATATTTTATATGAGATATAGGGACGTCATTGCGAACCTCAAAACAGAGTTTCAAGGGTTTCTAAGCCAGTAAAGAATTCTGCCCAATTATTGGCTAATTTCCCCAGGACCGTACCTATCGATTTTTGTCAATTTCTATCAAAATACCTCGATAGAATACGCATCGTCACAGGGAGCTAATATTTCATATGAGATATAGGGACGTCGTTGCGAACCTCGAAACAGAGTTACAAGCGTTTCTAAGCCAGTAAAGAATTCTGCCCAATTATTGGCTAATTTCCCCAGGACCGTACCTATCGACTATTGTCAATTTGTATCAAAATACCTCGATAGAATACGCATCGTCACAGGGAGCTAATATTTTACATGAGATATAGGGGCGTCGTTGCGAACCTCAAAACAGAGTTTCAAGGGTTTCTAAGCCAGTAAAGAATTCTGCCCAATTATTGGCTAATTTCCCGAGGACCGTACCTATCGATTTTTGTCAATTTCTATCAAAATACCTCGATAGAATACGCATCGTCACAGGGAGCTAATATTTCATATGAGATATAGGGACGTCGTTGCGAACCTCGAAACAGAGTTACAAGCGTTTCT
The DNA here is from genome assembly GCA_914767715.1 of Membranipora membranacea. Taxonomy (NCBI): domain Eukaryota; kingdom Metazoa; phylum Bryozoa; class Gymnolaemata; order Cheilostomatida; family Membraniporidae; genus Membranipora; species Membranipora membranacea. The sequence goes on from OU612068.1 coordinate 10,741,560, forward strand.
AAGCCAGTAAAGAATTCTGCCCAATTATTGGCTAATTTCCCAGGACCGTACCGATCGATTTTTGTCAATTTCTATCAAAATACCTCGATAGAATACGCATCGTCACAGGGAGCTAATATCTTATATGAGATATAGGGACGTCATTGCGAACCTCAAAACAAAGTTTCAAGCGTTTCTAAGCCAGTAAAGAATTCTGCCCAATTATTGGCTAATTTCTTCAGGACCGTACCTATCGATTTTTGTCAATTTCTATCAAAATACCTCGATAGAATACGCATCGTCACAGGGAGCTAAGATTTTACATGAGATATAGGGACGTCGTTGCGAACCTCAAAACAGAGTTTCAAGCGTATCTAAGCCAGTAAAGAATTCTGCCCAATCATTGGCTAATTTCCCCAGGACCGTACTGATCGATTTTTGTCAATTTCTATCAAAATACCTCGATAGAATACGCATCGTCACAGGGAGCTAATATTTTATATGAGATATAGGGACGTTGTTGCGAACCTCGAAACAGAGTTACAAGCGTTTCTAAGCCAGTAAAGAATTCTGCCCAATTATTGGCTAATTTCCCCAGGACCGTACCTATCGAATTTTGTCAATTTCTATCAAAATACCTCGATAGAATACGCATCGTCACAGGGAGCTAGTATTTTATATGAGATATAGGGACGTCGTTGCGAACCTCAAAACAGAGTTTCAAGCGTTTCTAAGTCAGTAAAGAATTCTGCTCAATTATTGGCTAATTTCCCAAGAACCGTACCTATCGATTTTTGTCAATTTCTATCAAAATACCTCGATAGAATACGCATTGTCACAGGGAGCTAATATTTTATATGAGATATAGGGACGTCGTTGCGAACCTCAAAACAGAGTTTCAAGCGTTTCTAAGCCAGTAAAGAGTTCTGCCCAATTATTGGCTAATTTCCCCAGGACCGTACCTATCGACTATTGTCAATTTGTATCAAAATACCTCGATAGAATACGCATCGTCACAGGGAGCTAATATTTTACATGAGATATAGGGACGTCGTTGCGAACCTCAAAACAGAGTTTCAAGCGTATCTAAGCCAGTAAAGACTTCTGCCCAATTATTGGCTAATTTCTTCAAGACCATACCTATCGATTTTGGTCAATTCCTATCAAAATACCTCGATAGAATAGACATCGTCACAGGGAGCTAATATTTTATATGAGATATAGGGACGTCATTGCGAACCTCAAAACAAAGTTTCAAGCGTTTCTAAGCCAGTAAAGAATTCTGCCCAATTATTGGCTAATTTCTTCAGGACCGTACCTATCGATTTTTGTCAATTTCTATCAAAATACCTCGCTAGAATACGCATCGTCACAGGGAGCTAAGATTTTACATGAGATATAGGGACGTCGTTGCGAACCTCAAAACAGAGTTTCAAGCGTATCTAAGCCAGTAAAGAATTCTGCCCAATTATTGGCTAATTTCCCCAGGACCGTCCCTATCGATTTTTGTCAATTTCTATTAAAATACCTCGCTAGAATACGCATCGTCACAGGGAGCTAATATTTTAGATGAGATATAAGGACGTCATTGCGAACCTCAAAACAGATTTTCAAACGTTTCTAAGCTAGTAAAGAATTCTGCCCAATTATTGGCTATTTTCCCAAGGACTGTACCTATCGATTTTTGTCGATTTCTTGCAAAATACCTAGATCAAAAACGCATCGTCACAGGGAGCTACTATTTTAGATGAGATATGGGGACGTCATTGCGAACTTCAAAACAGATTTTCAAACGTTTCTAAGCTAGTAAAGAATTCTGCCCAATTATTGGCTATTTTCCCAAGGACTGTACCTATCGATTTTTGTCGATTTCTTGCAAAATACCTAGATCAAAAACGCATCGTCACAGGGAGCTAATATTTTAGATGAGATATCGGGACGTCATTGCGAACCTCAAAACAAAGTTTCAAGCGTTTCTAAGCCAGTAAAGAATTCTGCCCAATTATTGGCTAATTTCTTCAGGACCGTACCTATCGATTTTTGTCAATTTCAATCAAAATACCTCGATAGAATACGCATCGTCACAGGGAGCTTAGATTTTACATGAGATATAGGGACGTCGTTGCGAACCTCAAAACAGAGTTTCAAGCGTATCTAAGCCAGTAAAGAATTCTGCCCAATTATTGGCTAATTTCCCCAGGACCGTACCTATCGATTTTTGTCAATTTCTATCAAAATACCACGATAGAATACGCATCGTCACAGGGAGCTAATATTTTAGATGAGATATAGGGACGTCATTGCGAATTTCAAAACAGAGTTTCAAACGTTTCTAAGCTAGTAAAGAATTCTGCCCAATTATTGGCTATTTTCCCAAGGACTGTACCTATCGATTTTTGTCGATTTCTTGCAAAATACCTAGATCAAAAACGCATCGTCACAGGGAGCTACTATTTTAGATGAGATATGGGGACGTCATTGCGAACTTCAAAACAGAGTTTCAAACGTTTCTAAGCTAGTAAAGAATTCTGCCCAATTATTGGCTATTTTCCCAAGGACTGTACCTATCGATTTTTGTCGATTTCTTGCAAAATACCTAGATCAAAAACGCATCGTCACAGGGAGCTAATATTTTAGATGAGATATCGGGACGTCATTGCGAACCTCAAAACAAAGTTTCAAGCGTTTCTAAGCCAGTAAAGAATTCTGCCCAATTATTGGCTAATTTCTTCAGGACCGTACCTATCGATTTTTGTCAATTTCAATCAAAATACCTCGATAGAATACGCATCGTCACAGGGAGCTTAGATTTTACATGAGATATAGGGACGTCGTTGCGAACCTCAAAACAGAGTTTCAAGCGTATCTAAGCCAGTAAAGAATTCTGCCCAATTATTGGCTAATTTCCCCAGGACCGTACCTATCGATTTTTGTCAATTTCTATCAAAATACCACGATAGAATACGCATCGTCACAGGGAGCTAATATTTTAGATGAGATATAGGGACGTCATTGCGAATTTCAAAACAGAGTTTCAAACGTTTCTAAGCTAGTAAAGAATTCTGCCCAATTATTGGCTATTTTCCCAAGGACTGTACCTATCGATTTTTGTCGATTTCTTGCAAAATACCTAGATCAAAAACGCATCGTCACAGGGAGCTACTATTTTAGATGAGATATGGGGACGTCATTGCGAACTTCAAAACAGATTTTCAAACGTTTCTAAGCTAGTAAAGAATTCTGCCCAATTATTGGCTATTTTCCCAAGGACTGTACCTATCGATTTTTGTCGATTTCTTGCAAAATACCTAGATCAAAAACGCATCGTCACAGGGAGCTAATATTTTAGATGAGATATCGGGACGTCATTGCGAACCTCAAAACAAAGTTTCAAGCGTTTCTAAGCCAGTAAAGAATCCTGCCCAATTATTGGCTAATTTCTTCAGGACCGTACCTATCGATTTTTGTCAATTTCAATCAAAATACCTCGATAGAATACGCATCGTCACAGGGAGCTAAGATTTTACATGAGATATAGGGACGTCGTTGCGAACCTCAAAACAGAGTTTCAAGCGTATCTAAGCCAGTAAAGAATTCTGCCCAATTATTGGCTAATTTCCCCAGGACCGTCCCTATCAATTTTTGTCAATTTCTATCAAAATATCTCGCTAGAATACGCATCGTCACAGGAAGCTAAGATTTTACATGAGAAATAGGGACATCGTTGCGAACCTCAAAACAGAGTTTCAAGCGTATCTAAGCCAGTAAAGAATTCTGTCTAATTATTGGCTAATTTCCCCAGGACCGTACCTATCGATTTTTGTCGATTTCTTGCAAAATACCTAGATCAAAAACGCATCGTCACAGGGAGCTACTATTTTAGATGAGATATGGGGACGTCATTGCGAACTTCAAAACAGATTTTCAAACGTTTCTAAGCTAGTAAAGAATTCTGCCCAATTATTGGCTATTTTCCCCAGGACTGTACCTATCGATTTTTTGTCGATTTCTTGCAAAATACCTAGATCAAAAACGCATCGCCACAGTGAGCTAATATTTTAGATGAGATATAGGGACGTCATTGCGAACCTCAAAACAGAGTTTCAAGCGTTTCTAAGCTAGTAAAGAATTCTGCCCAATTATTGGCTAATTTCCCCAGGACCGTACCTATCGATTTTTGTCGATTTCTTGCAAAATACCTAGATCAAAAAACGCATCGTCACAGGGAGCTAATATTTTAGATGAGATATAGGGACGTCATTGCAAACTTCAAAACACAGTTTCAAACGTTTCTAAGCTAGTAAAGAATTCTGCCCAATTATTGGCTATTTTCCCCAGGACCGTACCTATCGATTTTTGTCGATTTCTTGCAAAATACCTAGATCAAAAACGAATCGTCACAGTGAGCTAATATTTTAGATGAGATATAGGGACGTCATTGCGAACCTCAAACAGAGTTTCAAGCGTTTCTAAGCTAGTAAAGAATTCTGCCCAATTATTGGCTATTTTCCCCAGGACCGTACCTATCGATTTTTATCGATTTCTTGCAAAATACCTAGATAGAAAACGCATCATTACAGGGAGCTAATATTCTAGATGAGATATAGAGACGTCATTGGGAACCTCAAAACAGAGTTATAAGCGTTTCTAAGCTAGTAAAGAATTCTGTCTAATTATTGGCTATTTTCCCCAGGACCATACCTATCGGTTTTTGTCGATTTCTTGCAAAATACCTAGATCAAAAATGCATCATCACAGGGAGCTAATATTTTAGATGAGATATAGGGACGTCATTGCGAACTTCAAAACAGAGTTTCAAACGTTTCGAAGCTAGTAAAGAATTCTGCCCAATTATTGGCTATTTTCCCCTGGACCGTACCTATCGGTTTTTGTCGATTTCTTGCAAAATACCTAGATCAAAAACGCATCGTCACAGTGAGCTAATATTTTAGATGAGATATAGGGACGTCATTGCGAACCTCAAAACAGAGTTTCAAGCGTTTCTAAGCTAGTAAAGAATTCTGCCCAATTATTGGCTAATTTCCCCAGGACCGTGCCTTTCGATTTTTGTCGATTTCTTGCAAAATACCTAGATCAAAAACGCATCGTCACAGGGAGCTAATATTTTAGATGAGATATAGGGACGTCATTGCAAACTTCAAAACACAGTTTCAAACGTTTCTAAGCTAGTAAAGAATTCTGCCCAATTATTGGCTATTTTCCCCAGGACCGTACCTATCGATTTTTGTCGATTTCTTGCAAAATACCTAGATCAAAAACGCATCGTCACAGTGAGCTAATATTTTAGATGAGATATAGGGACGTCATTGCGAACCTCAAAACAGAGTTTCAAGCGTTTCTAAGCTAGTAAAGAATTCTGCCCAATTATTGGCTAATTCCCCCAGGACCGTACCTATCGATTTTTGTCGATTTCTTGCAAAATACCTAGATCAAAAACGCATCGTCACAGGGAGCTAATATTTTAGATGAGATATAGGGACGTCATTGCGAACTTCAAAACAGAGTTTCAAACGTTTCGAAGCTAGTAAAGAATTCTGCCCAATTATTGGCTATTTTCCCCAGGACCGTACCTATCGATTTTTATCGATTTCTTGCAAAATACCTAGATCAAATACGCATCGTCACAGGGAGCAAATATTTTAGATGAGATATAGGGACGTCATCGCGAACCTCAAAACAATTTCAAGCGTATCTAAGCCAGTAAAGAATTCTGCCCAATTATTGGCTAATTTCCCCAGGACCGTTCCTATCGATTTTTGTCAATTTCTATCAAGATACCTCGCTAGAATACGCATCGTCACAGGAAGCTAAGATTTTACATGAGACATAGGGACGTCGTTGCGAACCTCAACACAGAGTATCAAGTGTATCTAAGCCAGTAAAGAATTCCGTCCAATTATTGGCTAATTTCCCCAGGACCGTACCTATCGATTTTTGTCGATTTCTTGCAAAATACCTAGATCAAAAACGCATCGTCACAGTGAGCTAATATTTTAGATGAGATATAGGGACGTCATTGCGAACCTCAAAACAGAGTTTCAAGCGTTTCTAAGCTAGTAAAGAATTCTGCCCAATTATTGGCTAATTCCCCCAGGACCGTACCTATCGATTTTTGTCGATTTCTTGCAAAATACCTAGATCAAAAACGCATCGTCACAGGGAGCTAATATTTTAGATGAGATATAGGGACGTCATTGCGAACTTCAAAACAGAGTTTCAAACGTTTCGAAGCTAGTAAAGAATTCTGCCCAATTATTGGCTATTTTCCCCAGGACCGTACCTATCGATTTTTATCGATTTCTTGCAAAATACCTAGATCAAATACGCATCGTCACAGGGAGCAAATATTTTAGATGAGATATAGGGACGTCATCGCGAACCTCAAAACAATTTCAAGCGTATCTAAGCCAGTAAAGAATTCTGCCCAATTATTGGCTAATTTCCCCAGGACCGTTCCTATCGATTTTTGTCAATTTCTATCAAGATACCTCGCTAGAATACGCATCGTCACAGGAAGCTAAGATTTTACATGAGACATAGGGACGTCGTTGCGAACCTCAACACAGAGTATCAAGTGTATCTAAGCCAGTAAAGAATTCCGTCCAATTATTGGCTAATTTCCCCAGGACCGTACCTATCGATTTTTGTCGATTTCTTGCAAAACACCTAGATCAAAAACGCATCGTCACAGGGAGCTAATGTTTTAGATGAGATATAGCGACGTCATTGCGAACCTCAAAACAGAGTTTCAAGCGTTTCTAAGCTAGTAAAGAATTCTGCCCAATTATTGGCTATTTTCCCCAAGACCGTACCTATCGATTTTTATCGATTTCTTGCAAAATACCTAGATAGAAAACGCATCGTTACAGGGAGCTAATATTTTAGATGAGATATAGAGACGCCATTGCGAACCTCAGAACAGAGTTTCAAGCATTTCTAAGCTAGTAAAGAATTCTGCCCAATTATTGGCTAATTTCCCCAGGACCGTACCTATCGATTTTTATCAATTTCTTGCAAAATACCTAGATAGAAAACGCATCGTTACAGGGAGCTAATATTTTAGATGAGATATAGAGACGTCATTACGAACCTCAAAACAGAGTTTCAAGCGTTTCTAAGCTAGTAAAGAATTCTGCCAAATTATTGGCTAATTTCCCCAGGACCGTACCTATCGATTTTTATCGATTTCTTGCAAAATACCTAGATAGAAAACGCATCGTTACAGAGAGCTAATATTTTAGATGAGATATAGAGACGTCATTACGAACCTCAAAACAGAGTTTCAAGCGTTTCTAAGCTAGTAAAGAACTCTGCCCAATTATTGGCTAATTTCCCCAGGACCGTACCTATCGATTATTGTCAATTTCTATCAAAATACCTCGCTAGAATACGCATCGTCACAGGGAGCTAATATTTTATATGAGATATCGGGACGTCATTGCAAACCTCAAAACAAAGTATCAAGCGTTTCTAAGCCAGTACAGAATTCTGCCCAATTATTGGCTAATTTCCCCAGGACCGTACCTATCGATTTTTGTCGATTTCTTGCAAAACACCTAGATCAAAAACGCATCGTCACAGGGAGCTAATATTTTAGATGAGATATAGGGACGTCATTGCGAACCTCAAAACAGAGTTTCAAGCGTTTCTAAGCTAGTAAAGAATTCTGCCAAATTATTGGCTATTTTCCCCAAGACCGTACCTATCGATTTTTATCGATTTCTTGCAAAATACCTAGATAGAAAACGCATCGTTACAGGGAGCTAATATTTTAGATGAGATATAGAGACGCCATTGCGAACCTCAAAACAGAGTTTCAAGCATTTCTAAGCTAGTAAAGAATTCTGCCCAATTATTGGCTAATTTCCCCAGGACCGTACCTATCGATTTTTATCGATTTCTTGCAAAATACCTAGATAGAAAACGCATCGTTACAGGGAGCTAATATTTTAGATGAGATATAGAGACGTCATTGCGAACCTCAAAACAGAGTTTCAAGCGTTTCTAAGCTAGTAAAGAATTCTGCCCAATTATTGGCTAATTTCCCCAGGACCGTACCTATCGATTTTTATCGATTTCTTGCAAAATACCTAGATAGAAAACGCATCGTTACAGGGAGCTAATATTTTAGATGAGATATAGAGACGTCATTACGAACCTCAAAACAGAGTTTCAAACATTTCTAAACTAGTAAAGAATTCTGCCCAATTATTGGCTATTTTCCCCAGGACCGTACCTATCGATTTTTATCGATTTCTTGCAAAATACCTAGATAGAAAACGCATCGTTACAGGGAGCTAATATTTTAGATGAGATATAGAGACGTCATTACGAACCTCAAAACAGAGTTTCAAGCGTTTCTAAGCTAGTAAAGAATTCTGCCCAATTATTGGCTAATTTCCCCAGGACCGTACCTATCGATTTTTATCGATTTCTTGCAAAATACCTAGATAGAAAACGCATCGTTACAGGGAGCTAATATTTTAGATGAGATATAGAGACGTCATTACGAACCTCAAAACAGAGTTTCAAACATTTCTAAACTAGTAAAGAATTCTGCCCAATTATTGGCTATTTTCCCCAGGACCGTACCTATCGATTTTTATCGATTTCTTGCAAAATACCTAGATAGAAAACGCATCGTTACAGGGAGCTAATATTTTAGATGAGATATAGGGACGTCATTGCGAACCTCAAAACAGAGTTTCAAGCGTTTCTAAGCTAGTAAAGAATTCTGCCCAATTATTGGCTATTTTCCCCAGGACCGGACCTATCGATTTTGATCGATTTCTTGCAAACTACCTAGATAGAAAACGCATCGTTACAGGGAGCTAATATTTTAGATGAGATATAGAGACGCCATTGCGAACCTCAAAACAGAGTTTCAAGCATTTCTAAGCTAGTAAAGAATTCTGCCCAATTATTGGCTAATTTCCCCAGGACCGTACCTATCGATTATTGTCAATTTCTATCAAAATACCTCGCTAGAATACGCATCGTCACAGGGAGCTAATATTTTATATGAGATATCGGGACGTCATTGCAAACCTCAAAACAAAGTATCAAGCGTTTCTAAGCCAGTACAGAATTCTGCCCAATTATTGGCTAATTTCCCCAGGACCGTACCTATCGATTTTTGTCGATTTCTTGCAAAACACCTAGATCAAAAACGCATCGTCACAGGGAGCTAATATTTTAGATGAGATATAGGGACGTCATTGCGAACCTCAAAACAGAGTTTCAAGCGTTTCTAAGCTAGTAAAGAATTCTGCCAAATTATTGGCTATTTTCCCCAAGACCGTACCTATCGATTTTTATCGATTTCTTGCAAAATACCTAGATAGAAAACGCATCGTTACAGGGAGCTAATATTTTAGATGAGATATAGAGACGCCATTGCGAACCTCAAAACAGAGTTTCAAGCATTTCTAAGCTAGTAAAGAATTCTGCCCAATTATTGGCTAATTTCCCCAGGACCGTACCTATCGATTTTTATCGATTTCTTGCAAAATACCTAGATAGAAAACGCATCGTTACAGGGAGCTAATATTTTAGATGAGATATAGAGACGTCATTGCGAACCTCAAAACAGAGTTTCAAGCGTTTCTAAGCTAGTAAAGAATTCTGCCCAATTATTGGCTAATTTCCCCAGGACCGTACCTATCGATTTTTATCGATTTCTTGCAAAATACCTAGATAGAAAACGCATCGTTACAGGGAGCTAATATTTTAGATGAGATATAGAGACGTCATTACGAACCTCAAAACAGAGTTTCAAACATTTCTAAACTAGTAAAGAATTCTGCCCAATTATTGGCTATTTTCCCCAGGACCGTACCTATCGATTTTTATCGATTTCTTGCAAAATACCTAGATAGAAAACGCATCGTTACAGGGAGCTAATATTTTAGATGAGATATAGGGACGTCATTGCGAACCTCAAAACAGAGTTTCAAGCGTTTCTAAGCTAGTAAAGAATTCTGCCCAATTATTGGCTATTTTCCCCAGGACCGGACCTATCGATTTTGATCGATTTCTTGCAAACTACCTAGATAGAAAACGCATCGTTACAGGGAGCTAATATTTTAGATGAGATATAGAGACGCCATTGCGAACCTCAAAACAGAGTTTCAAGCATTTCTAAGCTAGTAAAGAATTCTGCCCAATTATTGGCTACTTTCCCCAAGACTGTACCTATCGGTTTTTGTCAATTTCTTGCAAAATACCTAGATCAAAAACGCATCGTCAGAGTGAGCTAATATTTTAGATGAGATATAGGGACGTCATTGCGAACCTCAAAACACAGTTTCAAGCGTTTCTAAGCTAGTAAAGAATTCTGCCCAATTATTGGCTATTTTCCCAAGGACCGTACCTATCGATTTTTATCGATTTCTTGCAAAATACCTAGATCAAATACGCATCTTCACAGGGAGCAAATATTTTAGATGAGATATAGGGACGTCATTGCGAACCTCAAAACAAAGTTTCAAGCGTTTCTAAGCCAGTAAAGAATTCTGCCCAATTATTGGCTAATTTCTTCAGGACCGTACCTATCGATTTTTGTCAATTTCTATCAAAATACCTCGATAGAATACGCATCGTCACAGGGAGCTAAGATTTTACATGAGATATAGGGACGTCGTTGCGAACCTCAAAACAGAGTTTCAAGCGTATCTAAGCCAGTAAAGAATTCTGCCCAATTATTGGCTATTTTCCCAAGGACCGTACCTATCGATTTTTATCGATTTCTTGCAAAATACCTAGATCAAATACGCATCGTCACAGGGAGCAAATATTTTAGATGAGATATAGGGACGTCATTGCGAACCTCGAAACAGAGTTTCAAGCGTTTCTAAGCTAGTAAAGAATTCTGCCCAATTATTTGCTATTTTCCCAAGGACCGTACCTATCGATTTTTATCGATTTCTTGCAAAATACCTAGATAGAAAACGCATCGTTACAGGGAGCTAATATTCTAGATGAGATATAGGGACGTCATTGCAAACTTCAAAACAGAGTTTCAAACGTTTTTTAAGCTAGTAAAGAATTCTGCCCAATTATTGGCTATTTTCCCCAGGACCGTACCTATCGAATTTTGTCGATTTCTTGCAAAATACCTCGCTAGAATACGCATCGTCACAGGGAGCTAATATTTTATATGAGATATCGGGACGTCATTGCAAACCTCAAAACACAGTTTCAAACGTTTCTAAGCTAGTAAAGAATTCTGCCCAGTTATTGGCTATTTTCCCCAGGACCGTACCTATCGATTTTTGTCGATTTCTTGCAAAACACCTAGATCAAAAACGCATCGTCACAGGGAGCTAATATTTTAGATGAGATATAGGGACGTCATTGCGAACCTCAAAGCAGAGTTTCAAGCGTTTCTAAGCTAGTAAAGAATTCTGCCCTATTATTGGCTATTTTCCCCAAGACCGTACCTATCGATTTTTATCGATTTCTTGCAAAATACCTAGATAGAAAACGCATCGTTACAGGGAGCTAATATTCTAGATGAGATATAGGGACGTCATTGCGAACTTCAAAACAGAGTTTCAAACGTTTTTTAAGCTAGTAAAGAATTCTGCCCAATTATTGGCTATTTTCTCCAGGACCGTACCAATCGATTTTTGTCGATTTCTTGCAAAATACCTAGATCAAAAACGCATCGTCACAGGGAGCTAATATTTTAGATGAGATATAGGGAGGTCATTGCGAACCTCAAAACAGAGTTTCAAGCGTTTCTAAGCTAGTAAAGAATTCTGCCCAATTATTGGCTATTTTCCCCAAGACCGTACCTATCGATTTTTATCGATTTCTTGCAAAATACCTAGATCAAAAACGCATCGTCACAGGGAGCTAATATTTTAGATGAGATATAGGGACGTCATTGCGAACCTCAAAACAGAGTTTCAAGCGTTTCTAAGCTAGTAAAGAATTCTGCCCAATTATTGGCTATTTTCCCCAAGACCGTACCTATCGATTTTTATCGATTTCTTGCAAAATACCTAGATAGAAAACGCATCGTTACAGGGAGCTAATATTTTAGATGAGATATAGAGACGCCATTGCGAACCTCAAAACAGAGTTTCAAGCATTTCTAAGCTAGTAAAGAATTCTGCCCAATTATTGGCTAATTTCCCCAGGACCGTACCTATCGATTTTTATCGATTTCTTGCAAAATACCTAGATAGAAAACGCATCGTTACAGGGAGCTATTATTTTAGATGAGATATAGAGACGTCATTACGAACCTCCAAACAGAGTTTCAAGCGTTTCTAAGCTAGTAAAGAATTCTGCCCAATTATTGGCTAATTTCCCCAGGACCGTACCTATCGATTTTTATCGATTTCTTGCAAAATACCTAGATAGAAAACGCATCGTTACAGAGAGCTAATATTTTAGATGAGATATAGAGACGTCATTACGAACCTCAAAACAGAGTTTCAAGCGTTTCTAAGCTAGTAAAGAACTCTGCCCAATTATTGGCTAATTTCCCCAGGACCGTACCTATCGATTATTGTCAATTTCTATCAAAATACCTCGATAGAATACGCATCGTCACAGGGAGCTAATATTTTATATGAGATATAGGGACGTCATTGCGAACCTCAAAACAAAGTTTCAAGCGTTTCTAAGCCAGTAATGAATTCTGCCCAATTATTGGCTAATTTCTTCAGGACCGTACCTATCGATTATTGTCAATTTCTATCAAAATACCTCGCTAGAATACGCATCGTCACAGGGAGCTAATATTTTATATGAGATATCGGGACGTCATTGCAAACCTCAAAACAAAGTTTCAAGCGTTTCTAAGCCAGTAGAGAATTCTGCCAAATTATTGGCTAATTTTCCAAGGACCGTACCTATCGATTTTTGTCGATTTCTTGCAAAACACCTAGATCAAAAACGCATCGTCACAGGGAGCTAATATTTTAGATGAGATATAGGGACGTCATTGCGAACCTCAAAACAGAGTTTCAAGGGTTTCTAAGCCAGTAAAGAATTCTGCCCAATTATTGGCTAATTTCCCCAGGACCGTACCTATCAAATTTTGTCAATTTCTATCAAAATACCTCGATAGAATACGCATCGTCACAGGGAGCTAATATTTTATATGAGATATAGAGACGTCATTACGAACCTTAAAACAGAGTTTCAAGCGTTTCTAAGCTAGTAAAGAATTCTGCCCAATTATTGGCTAATTTCCCCAGGACCGTACCTATCGATTTTTATCAATTTCTTGCAAAATACCTCTCTAGAATACGCATCGTCACAGGGAGCTAATATTTTATATGAGATATCGGGACGTCATTGCAAACCTCAAAATAAAGTTTCAAGCGTTTCTAAGCCAGTACAGAATTCTGCCCAATTATTGGCTAATTTCCCCAGGACCGTACCTATCGATTTTTGTCGATTTCTTGCAAAACACCTAGATCAAAAACGCATCGTCACAGGGAGGTAATATTTTAGATGAGATATAGAGACGTCATTACGAACCTCAAAACAGAGTTTCAAGCGTTTCTAAGCTAGTAAAGAACTCTGCCCAATTATTGGTTAATTTCCCCAGGACCGTACCTATCGATTATTGTCAATTTCTATCAAAATACCTCTCTAGAATACGCATCGTCACAGGGAGCTAATATTTTATATGAGATATCGGGACGTCATTGCAAACCTCAAAATAAAGTTTCAAGCGTTTCTAAGCCAGTACAGAATTCTGCCCAATTATTGGCTAATTTCCCCAGGACCGTACCTATCGATTTTTGTCGATTTCTTGCAAAACACCTAGATCAAAAACGCATCGTCACAGGGAGCTAATATTTTAGATGAGATATAGAGACGTCATTACGAACCTCAAAACAGAGTTTCAAGCGTTTCTAAGCTAGTAAAGAATTCTGCCCAATTATTGGCTATTTTCCCAAGGACCGTACCTATCGATTTTTATCGATTTCTTGCAAAATACCTAGATCAAATACGCATCGTCACAGGGAGCAAATATTTTAGATGAGATATAGGGACGTCATTGCGAACCTCGAAACAGAGTTTCAAGCGTTTCTAAGCTAGTAAAGAATTCTGCCCAATTATTTGCTATTTTCCCAAGGACCGTACCTATCGATTTTTATCGATTTCTTGCAAAATACCTAGATAGAAAACGCATCGTTACAGGGAGCTAATATTCTAGATGAGATATAGGGACGTCATTGCAAACTTCAAAACAGAGTTTCAAACGTTTTTTAAGCTAGTAAAGAATTCTGCCCAATTATTGGCTATTTTCCCCAGGACCGTACCTATCGATTTTTGTCGATTTCTTGCAAAATACCTCGCTAGAATACGCATCGTCACAGGGAGCTAATATTTTATATGAGATATCGGGACGTCATTGCAAACCTCAAAACACAGTTTCAAACGTTTCTAAGCTAGTAAAGAATTCTGCCCAATTATTGGCTATTTTCCCCAGGACCGTACCTATCGATTTTTGTCGATTTCTTGCAAAACACCTAGATCAAAAACGCATCGTCACAGGGAGCTAATATTTTAGATGAGATATAGGGACGTCATTGCGAACCTCAAAGCAGAGTTTCAAGCGTTTCTAAGCTAGTAAAGAATTCTGCCCAATTATTGGCTATTTTCCCCAAGACCGTACCCATCGATTTTTATCGATTTCTTGCAAAATACCTAGATAGAAAACGCATCGTTACAGGGAGCTAATATTCTAGATGAGATATAGGGACGTCATTGCGAACTTCAAAACAGAGTTTCAAACGTTTTTTAAGCTAGTAAAGAATTCTGCCCAATTATTGGCTATTTTCTCCAGGACCGTACCTATCGATTTTTGTCGATTTCTTGTAAAATACCTAGATCAAAAACGCATCGTCACAGGGAGCTAATATTTTAGATGAGATATAGGGAGGTCATTGCGAACCTCAAAACAGAGTTTCAAGCGTTTCTAAGCTAGTAAAGAATTCTGCCCAATTATTGGCTATTTTCCCCAAGACCGTACCTATCGATTTTTATCGATTTCTTGCAAAATACCTAGATAGAAAACGCATCGTTACAGGGAGCTAATATTCTATATGAGATATAGGGACGTCATTGCGAACTTCAAAACAGAGTTTCAAACGTTTTTTAAGCTAGTAAAGAATTCTGCCCAATTATTGGCTATTTTCCCCAGGACCGTACCTATCGATTTTTGTCGATTTCTTGCAAAATACCTAGATCAAAAACGCATCGTCACAGGGAGCTAATATTTTAGATGAGATATAGGGACGTCATTGCGAACCTCAAAACAGAGTTTCAAGCGTTTCTAAGCTAGTAAAGAATTCTGCCCAATTATTGGCTATTTTCCCCAAGACCGTACCTATCGATTTTTATCGATTTCTTGCAAAATACCTAGATAGAAAACGCATCGTTACAGGGAGCTAATATTTTAGATGAGATATAGAGACGCCATTGCGAACCTCAAAACAGAGTTTCAAGCATTTCTAAGCTAGTAAAGAATTCTGCCCAATTATTGGCTAATTTCTTCAGGACCGTACCTATCGATTATTGTCAATTTCTATCAAAATACCTCGCTAGAATACGCATCGTCACAGGGAGCTAATATTTTATATGAGATATCGGGACGTCATTGCAAACCTCAAAACAAAGTTTCAAGCGTTTCTAAGCCAGTAGAGAATTCTGCCAAATTATTGGCTAATTTTCCAAGGACCGTACCTATCGATTTTTGTCGATTTCTTGCAAAACACCTAGATCAAAAACGCATCGTCACAGGGAGCTAATATTTTAGATGAGATATAGGGACGTCATTGCGAACCTCAAAACAGAGTTTCAAGGGTTTCTAAGCCAGTAAAGAATTCTGCCCAATTATTGGCTAATTTCCCCAGGACCGTACCTATCAAATTTTGTCAATTTCTATCAAAATACCTCGATAGAATACGCATCGTCACAGGGAGCTAATATTTTATATGAGATATAGAGACGTCATTACGAACCTTAAAACAGAGTTTCAAGCGTTTCTAAGCTAGTAAAGAATTCTGCCCAATTATTGGCTAATTTCCCCAGGACCGTACCTATCGATTTTTATCAATTTCTTGCAAAATACCTAGATAGAAAACGCATCGTTACAGGGAGCTAATATTTTAGATGAGATATAGAGACGCCATTGCAAACCTCAAAACAGAGTTTCAAGCATTTCTAAGCTAGTAAAGAATTCTGCCCAATTATTGGCTAATTTCCCCAGGACCGTACCTATCGATTTTTATCGATTTCTTGCAAAATACCTAGATAGAAAACGCATCGTTACAGGGAGGTAATATTTTAGATGAGATATAGAGACGTCATTACGAACCTCAAAACAGAGTTTCAAGCGTTTCTAAGCTAGTAAAGAACTCTGCCCAATTATTGGTTAATTTCCCCAGGACCGTACCTATCGATTATTGTCAATTTCTATCAAAATACCTCTCTAGAATACGCATCGTCACAGGGAGCTAATATTTTATATGAGATATCGGGACGTCATTGCAAACCTCAAAATAAAGTTTCAAGCGTTTCTAAGCCAGTACAGAATTCTGCCCAATTATTGGCTAATTTCCCCAGGACCGTACCTATCGATTTTTGTCGATTTCTTGCAAAACACCTAGATCAAAAACGCATCGTCACAGGGAGCTAATATTTTAGATGAGATATAGAGACGTCATTACGAACCTCAAAACAGAGTTTCAAGCGTTTCTAAGCTAGTAAAGAATTCTGCCCAATTATTGGCTATTTTCCCCAAGACCGTACCTATCGATTTTTATCGATTTCTTGCAAAATACCTAGATAGAAAACGCATCGTTACAGGGAGCTAATATTTTAGATGAGATATAGAGACGCCATTGCGAACCTCAAAACAGAGTTTCAAGCATTTCTAAGCTAGTAAGGAATTCTGCCCAATTATTGGCTAATTTCCCCAGGACCGTACCTATCGATTTTTATCGATTTCTTGCAAAATACCTAGATAGAAAACGCATCGTTACAGGGAGCTATTATTTTAGATGAGATATAGAGACGTCATTACGAACCTCAAAACAGAGTTTCAAGCGTTTCTAAGCTAGTAAAGAATTCTGCCCAATTATTGGCTAATTTCCCCAGGACCGTACCTATCGATTTTTATCGATTTCTTGCAAAATACCTAGATAGAAAACGCATCGTTACAGAGAGCTAATATTTTAGATGAGATATAGAGACGTCATTACGAACCTCAAAACAGAGTTTCAAGCGTTTCTAAGCTAGTAAAGAACTCTGCCCAATTATTGGCTAATTTCCCCAGGACCGTACCTATCGATTATTGTCAATTTCTATCAAAATACCTCTCTAGAATACGCATCATCACAGGGAGCTAATATTTTATATGAGATATCGGGACGTCATTGCAAACCTCAAAACAAAGTTTCAAGCGTTTCTAAACCAGTACAGAATTCTGCCCAATTATTGGCTAATTTCCCCAGGACCGTACCTATCGATTTTTGTCGATTTCTTGCAAAACACCTAGATCAAAAACGCATCGTCACAGGGAGCTAATATTTTAGATGAGATATAGAGACGTCACTACGAACCTCAAAACAGAGTTTCAAGCGTTTCTAAGCTAGTAAAGAATTCTGCCCAATTATTGGCTATTTTCCCCAAGACCGTACCTATCGATTTTTTTCGATTTCTTGCAAAATACCTAGATAGAAAACGCATCGTTACAGGGAGCTAATATTTTAGATGAGATATAGAGACGCCATTGCGAACCTCAAAACAGAGTTTCAAGCATTTCTAAGCTAGTAAAGAATTCTGCCCAATTATTGGCTAATTTCCCCAGGACCGTACCTATCGATTTTTATCGATTTCTTGCAAAATACCTAGATAGAAAACGCATCGTTACAGGGAGCTAATATTCTAGATGAGATATAGGGACGTCATTGCAAACTTCAAAACAGAGTTTCAAACGTTTTTTAAGCTAGTAAAGAATTCTGCCCAATTATTGGCTATTTTCCCCAGGACCGTACCTATCGATTTTTGTCGATTTCTTGCAAAATACCTCGCTAGAATACGCATCGTCACAGGGAGCTAATATTTTATATGAGATATCGGGACGTCATTGCAAACCTCAAAACACAGTTTCAAACGTTTCTAAGCTAGTAAAGAATTCTGCCCAATTATTGGCTATTTTCCCCAGGACCGTACCTATCGATTTTTGTCGATTTCTTGCAAAACACCTAGATCAAAAACGCATCGTCACAGGGAGCTAATATTTTAGATGAGATATAGGGACGTCATTGCGAACCTCAAAGCAGAGTTTCAAGCGTTTCTAAGCTAGTAAAGAATTCTGCCCAATTATTGGCTATTTTCCCCAAGACCGTACCTATCGATTTTTATCGATTTCTTGCAAAATACCTAGATAGAAAACGCATCGTTACAGGGAGCTAATATTCTAGATGAGATATAGGGACGTCATTGCGAACTTCAAAACAGAGTTTCAAACGTTTTTTAAGCTAGTAAAGAATTCTGCCCAATTATTGGCTATTTTCTCCAGGACCGTACCTATCGATTTTTGTCGATTTCTTGTAAAATACCTAGATCAAAAACGCATCGTCACAGGGAGCTAATATTTTAGATGAGATATAGGGAGGTCATTGCGAACCTCAAAACAGAGTTTCAAGCGTTTCTAAGCTAGTAAAGAATTCTGCCCAATTATTGGCTATTTTCCCCAAGACCGTACCTATCGATTTTTATCGATTTCTTGCAAAATACCTAGATAGAAAACGCATCGTTACAGGGAGCTAATATTCTATATGAGATATAGGGACGTCATTGCGAACTTCAAAACAGAGTTTCAAACGTTTTTTAAGCTAGTAAAGAATTCTGCCCAATTATTGGCTATTTTCCCCAGGACCGTACCTATCGATTTTTGTCGATTTCTTGCAAAATACCTAGATCAAAAACGCATCGTCACAGGGAGCTAATATTTTAGATGAGATATAGGGACGTCATTGCGAACCTCAAAACAGAGTTTCAAGCGTTTCTAAGCTAGTAAAGAATTCTGCCCAATTATTGGCTATTTTCCCCAAGACCGTACCTATCGATTTTTATCGATTTCTTGCAAAATACCTAGATAGAAAACGCATCGTTACAGGGAGCTAATATTTTAGATGAGATATAGAGACGCCATTGCGAACCTCAAAACAGAGTTTCAAGCATTTCTAAGCTAGAAAAGAATTCTGCCCAATTATTGGCTAATTTCCCCAGGACCGTACCTATCGATTTTTATCGATTTCTTGCAAAATACCTAGATAGAAAACGCATCGTTACAGGGAGCTATTATTTTAGATGAGATATAGAGACGTCATTACGAACCTCAAAACAGAGTTTCAAGCGTTTCTAAGCTAGTAAAGAATTCTGCCCAATTATTGGCTAATTTCCCCAGGACCGTACCTATCGATTTTTATCGATTTCTTGCAAAATACCTAGATAGAAAACGCATCGTTACAGAGAGCTAATATTTTAGATGAGATATAGAGACGTCATTACGAACCTCAAAACAGAGTTTCAAGCGTTTCTAAGCTAGTAAAGAACTCTGCCCAATTATTGGCTAATTTCCCCAGGACCGTACCTATCGATTTTTATCGATTTCTTGCAAAATACCTAGATAGAAAACGCATCGTTACAGGGAGCTATTATTTTAGATGAGATATAGAGACGTCATTACGAACCTCCAAACAGAGTTTCAAGCGTTTCTAAGCTAGTAAAGAATTCTGCCCAATTATTGGCTAATTTCCCCAGGACCGTACCTATCGATTTTTATCGATTTCTTGCAAAATACCTAGATAGAAAACGCATCGTTACAGAGAGCTAATATTTTAGATGAGATATAGAGACGTCATTACGAACCTCAAAACAGAGTTTCAAGCGTTTCTAAGCTAGTAAAGAATTCTGCCCAATTATTGGCTAATTTCCCCAGGACCGTACCTATCGATTTTTATCGATTTCTTGCAAAATACCTAGATAGAAAACGCATCGTTACAGGGAGCTATTATTTTAGATGAGATATAGAGACGTCATTACGAACCTCCAAACAGAGTTTCAAGCGTTTCTAAGCTAGTAAAGAATTCTGCCCAATTATTGGCTAATTTCCCCAGGACCGTACCTATCGATTTTTATCGATTTCTTGCAAAATACCTAGATAGAAAACGCATCGTTACAGAGAGCTAATATTTTAGATGAGATATAGAGACGTCATTACGAACCTCAAAACAGAGTTTCAAGCGTTTCTAAGCTAGTAAAGAACTCTGCCCAATTATTGGCTAATTTCTTCAGGACCGTACCTATCGATTATTGTCAATTTCTATCAAAATACCTCGCTAGAATACGCATCGTCACAGGGAGCTAATATTTTATATGAGATATCGGGACGTCATTGCAAACCTCAAAACAAAGTTTCAAGCGTTTCTAAGCCAGTAGAGAATTCTGCCAAATTATTGGCTAATTTTCCAAGGACCGTACCTATCGATTTTTGTCGATTTCTTGCAAAACACCTAGATCAAAAACGCATCGTCACAGGGAGCTAATATTTTAGATGAGATATAGGGACGTCATTGCGAACCTCAAAACAGAGTTTCAAGGGTTTCTAAGCCAGTAAAGAATTCTGCCCAATTATTGGCTAATTTCCCCAGGACCGTACCTATCAAATTTTGTCAATTTCTATCAAAATACCTCGATAGAATACGCATCGTCACAGGGAGCTAATATTTTATATGAGATATAGAGACGTCATTACGAACCTTAAAACAGAGTTTCAAGCGTTTCTAAGCTAGTAAAGAATTCTGCCCAATTATTGGCTAATTTCCCCAGGACCGTACCTATCGATTTTTATCAATTTCTTGCAAAATACCTAGATAGAAAACGCATCGTTACAGGGAGCTAATATTTTAGATGAGATATAGAGACGCCATTGCAAACCTCAAAACAGAGTTTCAAGCATTTCTAAGCTAGTAAAGAATTCTGCCCAATTATTGGCTAATTTCCCCAGGACCGTACCTATCGATTTTTATCGATTTCTTGCAAAATACCTAGATAGAAAACGCATCGTTACAGGGAGGTAATATTTTAGATGAGATATAGAGACGTCATTACGAACCTCAAAACAGAGTTTCAAGCGTTTCTAAGCTAGTAAAGAACTCTGCCCAATTATTGGTTAATTTCCCCAGGACCGTACCTATCGATTATTGTCAATTTCTATCAAAATACCTCTCTAGAATACGCATCGTCACAGGGAGCTAATATTTTATATGAGATATCGGGACGTCATTGCAAACCTCAAAATAAAGTTTCAAGCGTTTCTAAGCCAGTACAGAATTCTGCCCAATTATTGGCTAATTTCCCCAGGACCGTACCTATCGATTTTTGTCGATTTCTTGCAAAACACCTAGATCAAAAACGCATCGTCACAGGGAGCTAATATTTTAGATGAGATATAGAGACGTCATTACGAACCTCAAAACAGAGTTTCAAGCGTTTCTAAGCTAGTAAAGAATTCTGCCCAATTATTGGCTATTTTCCCCAAGACCGTACCTATCGATTTTTATCGATTTCTTGCAAAATACCTAGATAGAAAACGCATCGTTACAGGGAGCTAATATTTTAGATGAGATATAGAGACGCCATTGCGAACCTCAAAACAGAGTTTCAAGCATTTCTAAGCTAGTAAGGAATTCTGCCCAGTTATTGGCTAATTTCCCCAGGACCGTACCTATCGATTTTTATCGATTTCTTGCAAAATACCTAGATAGAAAACGCATCGTTACAGGGAGCTATTATTTTAGATGAGATATAGAGACGTCATTACGAACCTCAAAACAGAGTTTCAAGCGTTTCTAAGCTAGTAAAGAATTCTGCCCAATTATTGGCTAATTTCCCCAGGACCGTACCTATCGATTTTTATCGATTTCTTGCAAAATACCTAGATAGAAAACGCATCGTTACAGAGAGCTAATATTTTAGATGAGATATAGAGACGTCATTACGAACCTCAAAACAGAGTTTCAAGCGTTTCTAAGCTAGTAAAGAACTCTGCCCAATTATTGGCTAATTTCCCCAGGACCGTACCTATCGATTATTGTCAATTTCTATCAAAATACCTCTCTAGAATACGCATCGTCACAGGGAGCTAATATTTTATATGAGATATCGGGACGTCATTGCAAACCTCAAAACAAAGTTTCAAGCGTTTCTAAACCAGTACAGAATTCTGCCCAATTATTGGCTAATTTCCCCAGGACCGTACCTATCGATTTTTGTCGATTTCTTGCAAAACACCTAGATCAAAAACGCATCGTCACAGGGAGCTAATATTTTAGATGAGATATAGAGACGTCACTACGAACCTCAAAACAGAGTTTCAAGCGTTTCTAAGCTAGTAAAGAATTCTGCCCAATTATTGGCTATTTTCCCCAAGACCGTACCTATCGATTTTTTTCGATTTCTTGCAAAATACCTAGATAGAAAACGCATCGTTACAGGGAGCTAATATTTTAGATGAGATATAGAGACGCCATTGCGAACCTCAAAACAGAGTTTCAAGCATTTCTAAGCTAGTAAAGAATTCTTCCCAATTATTGGCTAATTTCCCCAGGACCGTACCTATCGATTTTTATCGATTTCTTGCAAAATACCTAGATAGAAAACGCATCGTTACAGGGAGCTATTATTTTAGATGAGATATAGAGACGCCATTACGAACCTCAAAACAGAGTTTCAAGCGTTTCTAAGCTAGTAAAGAATTCTGCCCAATTATTGGCTAATTTCCCCAGGACCGTACCTATCGATTTTTATCGATTTCTTGCAAAATACCTAGATAGAAAACGCATCGTTACAGAGAGCTAATATTTTAGATGAGATATAGAGACGTCATTACGAACCTCAAAACAGAGTTTCAAGCGTTTCTAAGCTAGTAAAGAACTCTGCCCAATTATTGGCTAATTTCCCCAGGACCGTACCTATCGATTATTGTCAATTTCTATCAAAATACCTCGATAGAATACGCATCGTCACAGGGAGCTAATATTTTATATGAGATATAGGGACGTCATTGCGAACCTCAAAACAAAGTTTCAAGCGTTTCTAAGCCAGTGATGAATTCTGCCCAATTATTGGCTAAGTTCTTCAGGACCGTACCTATCGATTATTGTCAATTTCTATCAAAATACCTCGCTAGAATACGCATCGTCACAGGGAGCTAATATTTTATATGAGATATCGGGACGTCATTGCAAACCTCAAAACAAAGTTTCAAGCGTTTCTAAGCCAGTACAGAATTCTGCCCAATTATTGGCTAATTTCCCAAGGACCGTACCTATCGATTTTTGTCGATTTCTTGCAAAACACCTAGATCAAAAACGCATCGTCACAGGGAGCTAATATTTTAGATGAGATATAGGGACGTCATTGCGAACCTCAAAACAGAGTTTCAAGCGTTTCTAAGCTAGTAAAGAATTCTGCCCAATTATTGGCTATTTTCCCCAAGACCGTACCTATCGATTTTTATCGATTTCTTGCAAAATACCTAGATAGAAAACGCATCGTTACAGGGAGCTAATATTTTAGATGAGATATAGAGACGCCATTGCGAACCTCAAAACAGAGTTTCAAGCATTTCTAAGCTAGTAAAGAATTCTGCCCAATTATTGGCTAATTTCCCCAGGACCGTACTTATCGATTTTTATCGATTTCTTGCAAAATACCTAGATAGAAAACGCATCGTTACAGGGAGCTAATATTTTAGATGAGATATAGAGACGCCATTACGAACCTCAAAACAGAGTTTCAAGCATTTCTAAGCTAGTAAAGAATTCTGCCCAATTATTGGCTAATTTCCCCAGGACCGTACCTATCGATTTTTATCGATTTCTTGCAAAATACCTAGATAGAAAACGCATCGTTACAGGGAGCTAATATTTTAGATGAGATATAGAGACGTCATTACGAACCTCAAAACAGAGTTTCAAGCGTTTCTAAGCTAGTAAAGAACTCTGCCCAATTATTGGCTAATTTCCCCAGGACCGTACCTATCGATTTTTGTCGACTTCTTGCAAAATACCTAGATCAAAAACGCATCGTCACAGGGAGCTAATATTTCAGATGAGATATAGGGACGTCATTGCGAACTTCAAAACAGAGTTTCCAACGTTTCTAAACTAGTAAAGAATTCTGCCCAATTATTGGCTATTTTCCCCAGGACCGTACCTATCGATTTTTGTCAATTTCTATCAAAATACGTCGATAGAATACGCATCGTCACAGGGAGCTAATATTTTAGATGAGATATAGGGACGTCATTGCGAACTTCAAAACAGAGTTTCAAACGTTTCTAAACTAGTAAAGAATTCTGCCCAATTATTGGCTAATTTCCCCAGGACCGTACCTATCGATTTTTATCGATTTCTTGCAAAATACCTAGATAGAAAACGCATCGTCACAAGGAGCTAATATTTTTGATGAGATATAGGGACGTCATTGCGAACTTCACAACAGAGTTTCAAACGTTTCTAAGCTAGTAAAGAATTCTGCCCAATTATTGGCTATTTTCCCCAGGACCGTACCTATAAATTTTTGTCGATTTCTTGCAAAATACCTAGATCAATAACGCATCGTCACAGGGAGCTAATGTTTTAGATGAGATATAGGGACGTCATTGCGAACTTCAAAACAGAGTTTCAAACGTTTCGAAGCTAGTAAAGAATTCTGCCCAATTATTGGCTATTTTCCCCAAGACCGTACCTATCGATTTTTGTCGATTTCTTGCAAAATACCTAGATCAAATACGCATCGTCACAAGGAGCTAATAGTTTAGATGAGATATAGGGACGTCATTGCGAACTTCACAACAGAGTTTCAAACGTTTCTAAGCTAGTAAAGAATTCTGCCCAATTATTGGCTATTTTCCCCAGGACCCGTACCTATCAATTTTTGTCGATTTCTTGCAAAATACCTAGATCAAAAACGCATAGTCACAGGGAGCTAATATTTTAGATGAGATATAGGGACGTCATTGCGAACTTTAAAACAGAGTTTCAAACGTTTCTGAGCTAGTAAAGAATTCTGCCAAATTATTGGCTATTTTCCCAAGGACCGTACCTATCGATTTTTATCGATTTCTTGCAAAATACCTAGATAGAAAACGCATCGTTACAGGGAGCTATTATTTTAGATGAGATATAGAGACGTCATTACGAACCTCAAAACAGAGTTTCAAGCGTTTCTAAGCTAGTAAAGAATTCTGCCCAATTATTGGCTAATTTCCCCAGGACCGTACCTATCGATTTTTATCGATTTCTTGCAAAATACCTAGATAGAAAACGCATCGTTACAGAGAGCTAATATTTTAGATGAGATATAGAGACGTCATTACGAACCTCAAAACAGAGTTTCAAGCGTTTCTAAGCTAGTAAAGAACTCTGCCCAATTATTGGCTAATTTCCCCAGGACCGTACCTATCGATTATTGTCAATTTCTATCAAAATACCTCGATAGAATACGCATCGTCACAGGGAGCTAATATTTTATATGAGATATAGGGACGTCATTGCGAACCTCAAAACAAAGTTTCAAGCGTTTCTAAGCCAGTGATGAATTCTGCCCAATTATTGGCTAATTTCTTCAGGACCGTACCTATCGATTATTGTCAATTTCTATCAAAATACCTCGCTAGAATACGCATCGTCACAGGGAGCTAATATTTTATATGAGATATCGGGACGTCATTGCAAACCTCAAAACAAAGTTTCAAGCGTTTCTAAGCCAGTACAGAATTCTGCCCAATTATTGGCTAATTTCCCAAGGACCGTACCTATCGATTTTTGTCGATTTCTTGCAAAACACCTAGATCAAAAACGCATCGTCACAGGGAGCTAATATTTTAGATGAGATATAGGGACGTCATTGCGAACCTCAAAACAGAGTTTCAAGCGTTTCTAAGCTAGTAAAGAATTCTGCCCAATTATTGGCTATTTTCCCCAAGACCGTACCTATCGATTTTTATCGATTTCTTGCAAAATACCTAGATAGAAAACGCAGCGTTACAGGGAGCTAATATTTTAGATGAGATATAGAGACGCCATTGCGAACCTCAAAACAGAGTTTCAAGCATTTCTAAGTTAGTAAAGAATTCTGCCCAATTATTGGCTAATTTCCCCAGGACCGTACTTATCGATTTTTATCGATATCTTGCAAAATACCTAGATAGAAAACGCATCGTTACAGGGAGCTAATATTTTAGATGAGATATAGAGACGCCATTACGAACCTCAAAACAGAGTTTCAAGCATTTCTAAGCTAGTAAAGAATTCTGCCCAATTATTGGCTAATTTCCCCAGGACCGTACCTATCGATTTTTATCGATTTCTTGCAAAATACCTAGATAGAAAACGCATCGTTACAGGGAGCTAATATTTTAGATGAGATATAGAGACGTCATTACGAACCTCAAAACAGAGTTTCAAGCGTTTCTAAGCTAGTAAAGAACTCTGCCCAATTATTGGCTAATTTCCCCAGGACCGTACCTATCGATTTTTGTCGACTTCTTGCAAAATACCTAGATCAAAAACGCATCGTCACAGGGAGCTAATATTTCAGATGATATATAGGGACGTCATTGCGAACTTCAAAACAGAGTTTCCAACGTTTCTAAACTAGTAAAGAATTCTGCCCAATTATTGGCTATTTTCCCCAGGACCGTACCTATCGATTTTTGTCAATTTCTATCAAAATATGTCGATAGAATACGCATCGTCACAGGGAGCTAATATTTTAGATGAGATATAGGGACGTCATTGCGAACTTCAAAACAGAGTTTCAAACGTTTCTAAACTAGTAAAGAATTCTGCCCAATTATTGGCTAATTTCCCCAGGACCGTACCTATCGATTTTGATCGATTTCTTGCAAAATACCTAGATAGAAAACGCATCGTCACAAGGAGCTAATATTTTTGATGAGATATAGGGACGTCATTGCGAACTTCACAACAGAGTTTCAAACGTTTCTAAGCTAGTAAAGAATTCTGCCCAATTATTGGCTATTTTCCCCAGGACCGTACCTATAAATTTTTGTCGATTTCTTGCAAAATACCTAGATCAAAAACGCATCGTCACAGGGAGCTAATATTTTAGATGAGATATAGGGACGTCATTGCGAACTTCAAAACAGAGTTTCAAACGTTTCGAAGCTAGTAAAGAATTCTGCCCAATTATTGGCTATTTTCCCCAAGACCGTACCTATCGATTTTTGTCGATTTCTTGCAAAATACCTAGATCAAATACGCATCGTCACAAGGAGCTAATATTTTAGATGAGATATAGGGACGTCATTGCGAACTTCACAACAGAGTTTCAAACGTTTCTAAGCTAGTAAAGAATTCTGCCCAATTATTGGCTATTTTCCCCAGGACCCGTACCTATCAATTTTTGTCGATTTCTTGCAAAATACCTAGATCAAAAACGCATAGTCACAGGGAGCTAATATTTTAGATGAGATATAGGGACGTCATTGCGAACTTTAAAACAGAGTTTCAAACGTTTCTGAGCTAGTAAAGAATTCTGCCAAATTATTGGCTATTTTCCCCAGGACCGTACCTATCGATTTTTATCGATTTCTTGCAAAATACCTAGATCAAATACGCATCGTCACAGGGAGCTAATATTTTAGATGAGATATAGAGACGCCATTGCGAACCTCAAAACAGAGTTTCAAGCATTTCTAAGCTAGTAAAGAATTCTGCCCAATTATTTGCTATTTTCCCAAGGACCGTACCTATCGATTTTTATCGATTTCTTGCAAAATACCTAGATAGAAAACGCATCGTTACAGGGAGCTAATATTCTAGATGAGATATAGGGACGTCATTGCGAACTTCAAAACAGAGTTTCAAACGTTTTTTAAGCTAGTAAAGAATTCTGCCCAATTATTGGCTATTTTCCCCAGGACCGTACCTATCGATTTTTGTCGATTTCTTGCAAAATACCTAGATCAAAAACGCATCGTCATAGGGAGCTAATATTTTAGATGAGATATAGGGACGTCATTGCGAACCTCAAAACAGAGTTTCAAGCGTTTCTAAGCTAGTAAAGAATTCTGCCCAATTATTGGCTGTTTTCCCCAAGACCGTACCTATCGATTTTTATCGATTTCTTGCAAAATACCTAGATAGAAAACGCATCGTTACAGGGAGCTAATATTTTAGATGAGATATAGAGACGCCATTGCGAACCTCAAAACAGAGTTTCAAGCATTTCTAAGCTAGTAAAGAATTCTGCCCAATTATTGGCTAATTTCCCCAGGACCGTACCTATCGATTTTTATCGATTTCTTGCAAAATACCTAGATAGAAAACGCATCGTTACAGGGAGCTAATATTTTAGATGAGATATAGAGACGTCATTACGAACCTCAAAACAGAGTTTCAAGCGTTTCTAAGCTAGTAAAGAATTCTGCCCAATTATTGGCTAATTTCCCCAGGACCGTACCTATCGATTTTTATCGATTTCTTGCAAAATACCTAGATAGAAAACGCATCGTTACAGAGAGCTAATATTTTAGATGAGATATAGAGATGTCATTACGAACTTCAAAACAGAGTTTCAAACGTTTTTTAAGCTAGTAAAGAATTCTGCCCAATTATTGGCTATTTTCCCCAGGACCGTACCTATCGATTTTTGTCGATTTCTTGCAAAATACCTAGATCAAAAACGCATCGTCACAGGGAGCTAATATTTTAGATGAGATATAGGGACGTCATTGCGAACCTCAAAACAGAGTTTCAAGCGTTTCTAAGCTAGTAAAGAATTCTGCCCAATTATTGGCTATTTTCCCCAAGACCGTACCTATCGATTTTTATCGATTTCTTGCAAAATACCTAGATAGAAAACGCATCGTTACAGGGAGCTAATATTCTAGATGAGATATAGGGACGTCATTGCGAACTTCAAAACAGAGTTTCAAACGTTTTTTAAGCTAGTAAAGAATTCTGCCCAATTATTGGCTATTTTCTCCAGGACCGTACCTATCGATTTTTGTCGATTTCTTGCAAAATCCCTAGATCAAAAACGCATCGTCACAGGGAGCTAATATTTTAGATGAGATATAGGGAGGTCATTGCGAACCTCAAAACAGAGTTTCAAGCGTTTCTAAGCTAGTAAAGAATTCTGCCCAATTATTGGCTATTTTCCCCAAGACCGTACCTATCGATTTTTATCGATTTCTTGCAAAATACCTAGATAGAAAACGCATCGTTACAGGGAGCTAATATTCTAGATGAGATATAGGGACGTCATTGCGAACTTCAAAACAGAGTTTCAAACGTTTTTTAAGCTAGTAAAGAATTCTGCCCAATTATTGGCTATTTTCCCCAGGACCGTACCTATCGATTTTTGTCGATTTCTTGCAAAATACCTAGATCAAAAACGCATCGTCACAGGGAGCTAATATTTTAGATGAGATATAGGGACGTCATTGCGAACCTCAAAACAGAGTTTCAAGCGTTTCTAAGCTAGTAAAGAATTCTGCCCAATTATTGGCTATTTTCCCCAAGACCGTACCTATCGATTTTTATCGATTTCTTGCAAAATACCTAGATAGAAAACGCATCGTTACAGGGAGCTAATATTTTAGATGAGATATACAGACGCCATTGCAAACCTCAAAACAGAGTTTCAAGCATTTCTAAGCTAGTAAAGAATTCTGCCCAATTATTGGCTAATTTCCCCAGGACCGTACCTATCGATTTTTATCGATTTCTTGCAAACTACCTAGATAGAAAACGCATCGTTACAGGGAGCTAATATTTTAGATGAGATATAGAGACGTCATTACGAACCTCAAAACAGAGTTTCAAGCGTTTCTAGGCTAGTAAAGAACTCTGCCCAATTATTGGCTAATTTCCCCAGGTCCGTACCTATCGATTATTGTCAATTTCTATCAAAATACCTCGATAGAATATGCATCGTCACAGGGAGCTAATATTTCATATGAGATATAGGGACGTCGTTGCGAACCTCGAAACAGAGTTACAAGCGTTTCTAAGCCAGTAAAGAATTCTGCCCAATTATTGGCTAATTTCCCCAGGACCGTACCTATCGGATTTTGTCAATTTCTATCAAAATACCTCGATAGAATACGCATCGTCACAGGGAGCTAATATTTTATATGAGATATAGGGACGTCATTGCGAACCTCAAAACAGAGTTTCAAGGGTTTCTAAGCCAGTAAAGAATTCTGCCCAATTATTGGCTAACTTCCCCAGGACCGTACCTATCAAATTTTGTCAATTTCTATCAAAATACCTCGATAGAATACGCATCGTCACAGGGAGCTAATATTTTATATGAGATATAGAGACGTCATTACGAACCTCAAAACAGAGTTTCAAGCGTTTCTAAGTTAGTAAAGAATTCTGCCCAATTATTGGCTAATTTCCCCAGGACCGTACCTATCGATTTTTATCGATTTCTTGCAAAATACCTAGATAGAAAACGCATCGTTACAGGGAGCTAATATTTTAGATGAGATATAGAGACGCCATTGCAAACCTCAAAACAGAGTTTCAAGCATTTCTAAGCTAGTAAAGAATTCTGCCCAATTATTGGCTAATTTCCCCAGGACCGTACCTATCGATTTTTATCGATTTCTTGCAAAATACCTAGATAGAAAACGCATCGTTACAGGGAGCTAATATTTTAGATGAGATATAGAGACGTCATTACGAACCTCAAAACAGAGTTTCAAGCGTTTCTAAGCTAGTAAAGAACTCTGCCCAATTATTGGCTAATTTCCCCAGGACCGTACCTATCGATTATTGTCAATTTCTATCAAAATACCTCTCTAGAATACGCATCGTTACAGGGAGCTAATATTTTAGATGAGATATAGAGACGCCATTGCGAACCTCAAAACAGAGTTTCAAGCATTTCTAAGCTAGTAAAGAATTCTGCCCAATTATTGGCTAATTTCCCCAGGACCGTACCTATCGATTATTGTCAATTTCTATCAAAATACCTCTCTAGAATACGCATCGTCACAGGGAGCTAATATTTCAGATGAGATATAGGGACGTCATTGCGAACTTCAAAACAGAGTTTCCAACGTTTCTAAACTAGTAAAGAATTCTGCCCAATTATTGGCTATTTTCCCCAGGACCGTACCTATCGATTTTTGTCAATTTCTATCAAAATACGTCGATAGAATACGCATCGTCACAGGGAGCAAATATTTTAGATGAGATATAGGGACGTCATTGCGAACTTCAAAACAGAGTTTCAAACGTTTCTAAACTAGTAAAGAATTCTGCCCAATTATTGGCTAATTTCCCCAGGACCGTACCTGTCGATTTTTAACGATTTCTTGCAAAATACCTAGATAGAAAACGCATCGTCACAAGGAGCTAATATTTTTGATGAGATATAGGGACGTCATTGCGAACTTCACAACAGAGTTTCAAACGTTTCTAAGCTAGTAAAGAATTCTGCCCAATTATTGGCTATTTTCCCCAGGACCGTACCTATAAATTTTTGTCGATTTCTTGCAAAATACCTAGATCAAAAACGCATCGTCACAGGGAGCTAATATTTTAGATGAGATATAGAGACGCCATTGCAAACCTCAAAACAGAGTTTCAAGCATTTCTAAGCTAGTAAAGAATTCTGCCCAATTATTGGCTAATTTCCCCAGGACCGTACCTATCGATTTTTATCGATTTCTTGCAAAATACCTATATAGAAAACGCATCGTTACAGGGAGCTAATATTTTAGATGAGATATAGAGACGTCATTACGAACCTTAAAACAGAGTTTCAAGCGTTTCTAAGCTAGTAAAGAACTCTGCCCAATTATTGGCTAATTTCCCCAGGACCGTACCTATCGATTATTGTCAATTTCTATCAAAATACCTCTCTAGAATACGCATCGTCACAGGGAGCTAATATTTTATATGAGATATCGGGACGTCATTGCAAACCTCAAAACAAAGTTTCAAGCGTTTCTAAGCTAGTACAGAATTCTGCCCAATTATTGGCTAATTTCCCCAGGACCGTACCTATCGATTTTTGTCGATTTCTTGCAAAACAAGATCAAAAACGCATCGTCACAGGGAGCTAATATTTTAGATGAGATATAGAGACGTCATTACGAACCTCAAAACAGAGTTTCAAGCGTTTCTAAGCTAGTAAAGAATTCTGCCCAATTATTGGCTATTTTCCCCAAGACCGTACCTATCGATTTTTATCGATTTCTTGCAAAATACCTAGATAGAAAACGCATCGTTACAGGGAGCTAATATTTTAGATGAGATATAGAGACGCCATTGCGAACCTCAAAACAGAGTTTCAAGCATTTCTAAGCTAGTAAAGAATTCTGCCCAATTATTGGCTAATTTCCCCAGGACCGTACCTATCGATTTTTATCGATTTCTTGCAAAATACCTAGATAGAAAACGCATCGTTACAGGGAGCTAATATTTTAGATGAGATATACAGACGCCATTGCAAACCTCAAAACAGAGTTTCAAGCGTTTCTAGGCTAGTAAAGAACTCTGCCCAATTATTGGCTAATTTCCCCAGGTCCGTACCTATCGATTATTGTCAATTTCTATCAAAATACCTCGATAGAATATGCATCGTCACAGGGAGCTAATATTTCATATGAGATATAGGGACGTCGTTGCGAACCTCGAAACAGAGTTACAAGCGTTTCTAAGCCAGTAAAGAATTCTGCCCAATTATTGGCTAATTTCCCCAGGACCGTACCTATCGGATTTTGTCAATTTCTATCAAAATACCTCGATAGAATACGCATCGTCACAGGGAGCTAATATTTTATATGAGATATAGGGACGTCATTGCGAACCTCAAAACAGAGTTTCAAGGGTTTCTAAGCCAGTAAAGAATTCTGCCCAATTATTGGCTAACTTCCCCAGGACCGTACCTATCAAATTTTGTCAATTTCTATCAAAATACCTCGATAGAATACGCATCGTCACAGGGAGCTAATATTTTATATGAGATATAGAGACGTCATTACGAACCTCAAAACAGAGTTTCAAGCGTTTCTAAGTTAGTAAAGAATTCTGCCCAATTATTGGCTAATTTCCCCAGGACCGTACCTATCGATTTTTATCGATTTCTTGCAAAATACCTAGATAGAAAACGCATCGTTACAGGGAGCTAATATTTTAGATGAGATATAGAGACGCCATTGCAAACCTCAAAACAGAGTTTCAAGCATTTCTAAGCTAGTAAAGAATTCTGCCCAATTATTGGCTAATTTCCCCAGGACCGTACCTATCGATTTTTATCGATTTCTTGCAAAATACCTAGATAGAAAACGCATCGTTACAGGGAGCTAATATTTTAGATGAGATATAGAGACGTCATTACGAACCTCAAAACAGAGTTTCAAGCGTTTCTAAGCTAGTAAAGAACTCTGCCCAATTATTGGCTAATTTCCCCAGGACCGTACCTATCGATTATTGTCAATTTCTATCAAAATACCTCTCTAGAATACGCATCGTTACAGGGAGCTAATATTTTAGATGAGATATAGAGACGCCATTGCGAACCTCAAAACAGAGTTTCAAGCATTTCTAAGCTAGTAAAGAATTCTGCCCAATTATTGGCTAATTTCCCCAGGACCGTACCTATCGATTATTGTCAATTTCTATCAAAATACCTCTCTAGAATACGCATCGTCACAGGGAGCTAATATTTCAGATGAGATATAGGGACGTCATTGCGAACTTCAAAACAGAGTTTCCAACGTTTCTAAACTAGTAAAGAATTCTGCCCAATTATTGGCTATTTTCCCCAGGACCGTACCTATCGATTTTTGTCAATTTCTATCAAAATACGTCGATAGAATACGCATCGTCACAGGGAGCAAATATTTTAGATGAGATATAGGGACGTCATTGCGAACTTCAAAACAGAGTTTCAAACGTTTCTAAACTAGTAAAGAATTCTGCCCAATTATTGGCTAATTTCCCCAGGACCGTACCTATCGATTTTTAACGATTTCTTGCAAAATACCTAGATAGAAAACGCATCGTCACAAGGAGCTAATATTTTTGATGAGATATAGGGACGTCATTGCGAACTTCACAACAGAGTTTCAAACGTTTCTAAGCTAGTAAAGAATTCTGCCCAATTATTGGCTATTTTCCCCAGGACCGTACCTATAAATTGTTGTCGATTTCTTGCAAAATACCTAGATCAAAAACGCATCGTCACAGGGAGCTAATATTTTAGATGAGATATAGAGACGCCATTGCAAACCTCAAAACAGAGTTTCAAGCATTTCTAAGCTAGTAAAGAATTCTGCCCAATTATTGGCTAATTTCCCCAGGACCGTACCTATCGATTTTTATCGATTTCTTGCAAAATACCTATATAGAAAACGCATCGTTACAGGGAGCTAATATTTTAGATGAGATATAGAGACGTCATTACGAACCTTAAAACAGAGTTTCAAGCGTTTCTAAGCTAGTAAAGAACTCTGCCCAATTATTGGCTAATTTCCCCAGGACCGTACCTATCGATTATTGTCAATTTCTATCAAAATACCTCTCTAGAATACGCATCGTCACAGGGAGCTAATATTTTATATGAGATATCGGGACGTCATTGCAAACCTCAAAACAAAGTTTCAAGCGTTTCTAAGCTAGTACAGAATTCTGCCCAATTATTGGCTAATTTCCCCAGGACCGTACCTATCGATTTTTGTCGATTTCTTGCAAAACAAGATCAAAAACGCATCGTCACAGGGAGCTAATATTTTAGATGAGATATAGAGACGTCATTACGAACCTCAAAACAGAGTTTCAAGCGTTTCTAAGCTAGTAAAGAATTCTGCCCAATTATTGGCTATTTTCCCCAAGACCGTACCTATCGATTTTTATCGATTTCTTGCAAAATACCTAGATAGAAAACGCATCGTTACAGGGAGCTAATATTTTAGATGAGATATAGAGACGCCATTGCGAACCTCAAAACAGAGTTTCAAGCATTTCTAAGCTAGTAAAGAATTCTGCCCAATTATTGGCTAATTTCCCCAGGACCGTACCTATCGATTTTTATCGATTTCTTGCAAAATACCTAGATAGAAAACGCATCGTTACAGGGAGCTATTATTTTAGATGAGATATAGAGACGTCATTACGAACCTCAAAACAGAGTTTCAAGCGTTTCTAAGCTAGTAAAGAATTCTGCCCAATTATTGGCTAATTTCCCCAGGACCGTACCTATCGATTTTTATCGATTTCTTGCAAAATACCTAGATAGAAAACGCATCGTTACAGAGAGCTAATATTATAGATGAGATATAGAGACGTCATTACGAACCTCAAAACAGAGTTTCAAGCGTTTCTAAGCTAGTAAAGAACTCTGCCCAATTATTGGCTAATTTCCCCAGGACCGTACCTATCGATTTTTATCGATTTCTTGCAAAATACCTAGATAGAAAACGCATCGTTACAGGGAGCTAATATTTTAGATGAGATATAGAGACGTCATTGCAAACCTCAAAACAAAGTTTCAAGCGTTTCTAAGCCAGTACAGAATTCTGCCCAATTATTGGCTAATTTCCCAAGGACCGTACCTATCGATTTTTGTCGATTTCTTGCAAAACACCTAGATCAAAAACGCATCGTCACAGGGAGCTAATATTTTAGATGAGATATAGGGACGTCATTGCGAACCTCAAAACAGAGTTTCAAGAGTTTTTAAGCTAGTAAAGAATTCTGCCCAATTATTGGCTATTTTCCCCAAGACCGTACCTATCGATTTTTATCGATTTCTTGCAAAATACCTAGATAGAAAACGCATCGTTACAGGGAGCTAATATTTTAGATGAGATATAGAGACGCCATTGCGAACCTCAAAACAGAGTTTCAAGCATTTCTAAGCTAGTAAAGAATTCTGCCCAATTATTGGCTAATTTCCCCAGGACCGTACCTATCGATTTTTATCGATTTCTTGCAAAATACCTAGATAGAAAACGCATCGTTACAGGGAGCTAATATTTTAGATGAGATATAGAGACGCCATTACGAACCTCAAAACAGAGTTTCAAGCATTTCTAAGCTAGTAAAGAATTCTGCCCAATTATTGGCTAATTTCCCCAGGACCGTACCTATCGATTTTTATCGATTTCTTGCAAAATACCTAGATAGAAAACGCATCGTTACAGGGAGCTAATATTTTAGATGAGATATAGAGACGTCATTACGAACCTCAAAACAGAGTTTCAAGCGTTTCTAAGCTAGTAAAGAACTCTGCCCAATTATTGGCTAATTTCCCCAGGACCGTACCTATCGATTTTTGTCGACTTCTTGCAAAATACCTAGATCAAAAACGCATCGTCACAGGGAGCTAATATTTCAGATGAGATATAGGGACGTCATTGCGAACTTCAAAACAGAGTTTCCAACGTTTCTAAACTAGTAAAGAATTCTGCCCAATTTTTGGCTATTTTCCCCAGGACCGTACCTATCGATTTTTGTCAATTTCTATCAAAATACGTCGATAGAATACGCATCGTCACAGGGAGCTAATATTTTAGATGAGATATAGGGACGTCATTGCGAACTTCAAAACAGAGTTTCAAACGTTTCTAAACTAGTAAAGAATTCTGCCCAATTATTGGCTAATTTCCCCAGGACCGTACCTATCGATTTTTATCGATTTCTTGCAAAATACCTAGATAGAAAACGCATCGTCACAAGGAGCTAATATTTTTGATGAGATATAGGGACGTCATTGCGAACTTCACAACAGAGTTTCAAACGTTTCTAAGCTAGTAAAGAATTCTGCCCAATTATTGGCTATTTTCCCCAGGACCGTACCTATAAATTTTTGTCGATTTCTTGCAAAATACCTAGATCAAAAACGCATCGTCACAGGGAGCTAATATTTTAGATGAGATATAGGGACGTCATTGCGAACTTCAAAACAGAGTTTCAAACGTTTCGAAGCTAGTAAAGAATTCTGCCCAATTATTGGCTATTTTCCCCAAGACCGTACCTATCGATTTTTGTCGATTTCTTGCAAAATACCTAGATCAAATACGCATCGTCACAAGGAGATAATATTTTAGATGAGATATAGGGACGTCATTGCGAACTTCACAACAGAGTTTCAAACGTTTCTAAGCTAGTAAAGAATTCTGCCCAATTATTGGCTATTTTCCCCAGGACCCGTACCTATCAATTTTTGTCGATTTCTTGCAAAATACCTAGATCAAAAACGCATAGTCACAGGGAGCTAATATTTTAGATGAGATATAGGGACGTCATTGCGAACTTTAAAACAGAGTTTCAAACGTTTCTGAGCTAGTAAAGAATTCTGCCAAATTATTGGCTATTTTCCCCAGGACCGTACCTATTGATTTTTATCGATTTCTTGCGAAATACCTAGATAGAAAACGAATCGTTACAGGGAGCTAATATTTTAGATGAGATATAGAGACGTCATTGGGAACCTCAAAACAGAGTTTCAAGCGTTTTTAAGCTAGTAAAGGATTCTGCCCAATTATTGGCTAATTTCCCCAGGACCGTACCTATCGATTTTTGTCGATTTCTTGCAAAATACCTAGATCAAAAACGCATCGTCACAGGGAGCTAATATTTTAGATGAGATATAGGGACGTCATTGCGAAGCTCAAAACAGAGTTTCAAGCGATTCTAAACTAGTAAATAATTCTGCCCAATTATTGGCTATTTTCCCCAAGACCGTACCTATCGATTTTTGTCGATTTCTTGCAAAATACCTAGATCAAATACGCATCGTCACAAGGAGCTAATATTTAAGATGAGATATAGGGACGTCATTGCGAACTTCACAACAGAGTTTCAAACGTTTCTAAGCTAGTAAAGAATTCTGCCCAATTATTGGCTATTTTCCCCAGGACCGTACCTATTGATTTTTATCGATTTCTTGCAAAATACCTAGATAGAAAACGCATCGTTACAGGGAGCTAATATTTTAGATGAGATATAGAGACGCCATTGGGAACCTCAAAACAGAGTTTCAAGCGTTTCTATGCTAGTAAAGAATTCTGCCCAATTATTGGCTAATTTCCCCAGGACCGTACCTATCGATTTTTGTCGATTTCTTGCAAAATACCTAGATCAAAAACGCATCGTCACAGGGAGCTAATGTTTTAGATGAGATATAGGGACGTCATTGCGAACCTCAAAACAGAGTTTCAAGCGTTTCTAAGCTAGTAAAGAATTCTACCCAATTATTGGCTATTTTCCCCAAGACCGTACCTATCGATTTTATCGATTTCTTGCAAAATACCTAGATAGAAAACGCATCGTTACAGGGAGCTAATATTTTAGATGAGATATAGAGACGCCATTGCGAACCTCAAAACAGAGTTTCAAGCGTTTCTAAGCTAGTAAAGAATTCTGCCCAATTATTGGCTAATTTCCCTAGGACCGTATTTAACGATTTTTGTCGATTTCTTGCAAAATACCTAGATTAAAAACGCATCGTCACAAGGAGCTAATATTTTTGATGAGATATAGGGACGTCATTGCGAACTTCACAACAGAGTTTCAAACGTTTCGAAGCTAGTAAAGAATTCTGCCCAATTATTGGCTATTTTCCCCAGGACCGTACTTTTCGATTTTTATCGATTTCTTTCAAAAAACCTAGATAGAAAACGCATCGTTTTAGGGAGCTAATATTTTAGATGAGATATAGAGACGTCATTGGGAACCTCAAAACAGAGTTTCAAGCGTTTCTAAGCTAGTAAAGAATTCTGCCCAATTATTGGCTAATTTCCCCAGGACCGTACCTATCGACTTTTGTCGATTTCTCTCAAAATACCTAGATCAAAAACGCATCGTCACAGGGAGCTAATATTTTAGATGAGATATAGGGACGTTTTTGCGATCTTCAAAACAGAGTTTCAAGCGTTTCTAAGCCAGTAAAGAATTCTGCCCAATTATTGGCTATTTTCCCCAAGACCGTACCTATCGATTTTTGTTGATTTCTTGCAAAATACCTAGATCAAATACGCATCGTCACAAGGAGCTAATATTTTAGATGAGATATAGGGACGTCATTGCGAACTTCACAACAGAGTTTCAAACGTTTCTAAGCTAGTAAAGAATTCTGCCCAATTATTGGCTATTTTCCCCAGGACCGTAACTATAAATTTTTGTCGATTTCTTGCAAAATACCTAGATCAAAAACGCATCGTCACAGGGAGCTAATATTTTAGATGAGATATAGGGACGTCATTGCGAACTTCAAAACAGAGTTTCAAACGTTTCGAAGCTAGTAAAGAATTCTGCCCAATTATTGGCTATTTTCCCCAAGACCGTACCTATCGATTTTTGTCGATTTCTTGCAAAATACCTAGATCAAATACGCATCGTCACAAGGAGCTAATATTTTAGATGAGATATAGGGACGTCATTGCGAACTTCACAACAGAGTTTCAAACGTTTCTAAGCTAGTAAAGAATTCTGCCCAATTATTGGCTATTTTCCCCAGGACCCGTACCTATCAATTTTTGTCGATTTCTTGCAAAATACCTAGATCAAAAACGCATAGTCACAGGGAGCTAATATTTTAGATGAGATATAGGGACGTCATTGCGAACTTTAAAACAGAGTTTCAAACGTTTCTGAGCTAGTAAAGAATTCTGCCAAATTATTGGCTATTTTCCCCAGGACCGTACCTATTGATTTTTATCGATTTCTTGCAAAATACCTAGATAGAAAACGAATCGTTACAGGGAGCAAATATTTTAGATGAGATATAGAGACGTCATTGCGAAGCTCAAAACAGAGTTTCAAGCGATTCTAAACTAGTAAATAATTCTGCCCAATTATTGGCTATTTTCCCCAAGACCGTACCTATCGATTTTTGTCGATTTCTTGCAAAATACCTAGATCAAATACGCATCGTCACAAGGAGCTAATATTTAAGATGAGATATAGGGACGTCATTGCGAACTTCACAACAGAGTTTTAAACGTTTCTAAGCTAGTAAAGAATTCTGCCCAATTATTGGCTATTTTCCCCAGGACCGTACCTA
Source organism: Membranipora membranacea (assembly GCA_914767715.1). Classification (NCBI taxonomy): domain Eukaryota; kingdom Metazoa; phylum Bryozoa; class Gymnolaemata; order Cheilostomatida; family Membraniporidae; genus Membranipora; species Membranipora membranacea. The sequence goes on from OU612068.1 coordinate 10,781,670, forward strand.
TTGATTTTTATCGATTTCTTGCAAAATACCTAGATAGAAAACGCATCGTTACAGGGAGCTAATATTTTAGATGAGATATAGAGACGCCATTGGGAACCTCAAAACAGAGTTTCAAGCGTTTCTATGCTAGTAAAGAATTCTGCCCAATTATTGGCTAATTTCCCCAGGACCGTACCTATCGATTTTTGTCGATTTCTTGCAAAATACCTAGATCAAAAACGCATCGTCACAGGGAGCTAATGTTTTAGATGAGATATAGGGACGTCATTGCGAACCTCAAAACAGAGTTTCAAGCGTTTCTAAGCTAGTAAAGAATTCTACCCAATTATTGGCTATTTTCCCCAAGACCGTACCTATCGATTTTATCGATTTCTTGCAAAATACCTAGATAGAAAACGCATCGTTACAGGGAGCTAATATTTTAGATGAGATATAGAGACGCCATTGCGAACCTCAAAACAGAGTTTCAAGCGTTTCTAAGCTAGTAAAGAATTCTGCCCAATTATTGGCTAATTTCCCTAGGACCGTATTTAACGATTTTTGTCGATTTCTTGCAAAATACCTAGATTAAAAACGCATCGTCACACGGAGCTAATATTTTTGATGAGATATAGGGACGTCATTGCGAACTTCACAACAGAGTTTCAAACGTTTCGAAGCTAGTAAAGAATTCTGCCCAATTATTGGCTATTTTCCCCAGGACCGTACTTTTCGATTTTTATCGATTTCTTTCAAAAAACCTAGATAGAAAACGCATCGTTTCAGGGAGCTAATATTTTAGATGAGATATAGAGACGTCATTGGGAACCTCAAAACAGAGTTTCAAGCGTTTCTAAGCTAGTAAAGAATTCTGCCCAATTATTGGCTAATTTCCCCAGGACCGTACCTATCGACTTTTGTCGATTTCTCTCAAAATACCTAGATCAAAAACGCATCGTCACAGGGAGCTAATATTTTAGATGAGATATAGGGACGTTTTTGCGATCTTCAAAACAGAGTTTCAAGCGTTTCTAAGCCAGTAAAGAATTCTGCCCAATTATTGGCTATTTTCCCCAAGACCGTACCTATCGATTTTTGTTGATTTCTTGCAAAATACCTAGATCAAATACGCATCGTCACAAGGAGCTAATATTTTAGATGAGATATAGGGACGTCATTGCGAACTTCACAACAGAGTTTCAAACGTTTCTAAGCTAGTAAAGAATTCTGCCCAATTATTGGCTATTTTCCCCAGGACCGTACCTATAAATTTTTGTCAATTTCTTGCAAAATACCTAGATCAAAAACGCATCGTCACAGGGAGCTAATATTTTAGATGAGATATAGGGACGTCATTGCGAACTTCAAAACAGAGTTTCAAACGTTTCGAAGCTAGTAAAGAATTCTGCCCAATTATTGGCTATTTTCCCCAAGACCGTACCTATCGATTTTTGTCGATTTCTTGCAAAATACCTAGATCAAATACGCATCGTCACAAGGAGCTAATATTTTAGATGAGATATAGGGACGTCATTGCGAACTTCACAACAGAGTTTCAAACGTTTCTAAGCTAGTAAAGAATTCTGCCCAATTATTGGCTATTTTCCCCAGGACCCGTACCTATCAATTTTTGTCGATTTCTTGCAAAATACCTAGATCAAAAACGCATAGTCACAGGGAGCTAATATTTTAGATGAGATATAGGGACGTCATTGCGAACTTTAAAACAGAGTTTCAAACGTTTCTGAGCTAGTAAAGAATTCTGCCAAATTATTGGCTATTTTCCCCAGGACCGTACCTATTGATTTTTATCGATTTCTTGCAAAATACCTAGATAGAAAACGAATCGTTACAGGGAGCTAATATTTTAGATGAGATATAGAGACGTCATTGGGAACCTCAAAACAGAGTTTCAAGCGTTTCTAAGCTAGTAAAGGATTCTGCCCAATTATTGGCTAATTTCCCCAGGACCGTACCTATCGATTTTTGTCGATTTCTTGCAAAATACCTAGATCAAAAACGCATCGTCACAGGGAGCTAATATTTTAGATGAGATATAGGGACGTCATTGCGAACCTCAAAACAGAGTTTCAAGCGTTTCTAAGCTAGTAAAGAATTCTGCCCAATTATTGGCTATTTTCCCCAGGACCGTACCTATTGATTTTTATCGATTTCTTGCAAAATACCTAGATAGAAAACGCATCGTTACAGGGAGCTAATATTTTAGATGAGATATAGAGACGCCATTGGGAACCTCAAAACAGAGTTTCAAGCGTTTCTAAGCTAATAAAGAATTCTGCCCAATTATTGGCTAATTTCCCCAGGACCGTACCTATCGATTTTTGTCGATTTCTTGCAAAATACCTAGATCAAAAACGCATCGTCACAGGGAGCTAATATTTTAGATGAGATATAGGGACGTCATTGCGAACCTCAAAACAGAGTTTCAAGCGTTTCTAAGCTAGTAAAGAATTCTACCCAATTATTGGCTATTTTCCCCAAGACCGTACCTATCGATTTTTATCGATTTCTTGCAAAATACCTAGATAGAAAACGCATCGTTACAGGGAGCTAATATTTTAGATGAGATATAGAGACGCCATTGCGAACCTCAAAACAGAGTATCAAGCGTTTCTAAGCTAGTAAAGAATTCTGCCCAATTATTGGCTAATTTCCCTGGGACCGTATTTATCGATTTTTGTCGATTTCTTGCAAAATACCTAGATTAAAAACGCATCGTCACAAGGAGCTAATATTTTAGATGAGATATAGGGACGTCATTGCGAACCTCAAAACAGAGTTTCAAGCGTTTCTAAGCTAGTAAAGAATTCTACCCAATTATTGGCTATTTTCCCTAGGACCGTATTTATCGATTTTTGTCGATTTCTTGCAAAATACCTAGGTTAAAAACGCATCGTCACAAGGAGCTAATATTTTTGATGAGATATAGGGACGTCATTGCGAACTTACAACAGAGTTTCAAACGTTTCGAAGCTAGTAAAGAATTCTGCCCAATTATTGGCTATTTTCCCCAGGACCGTACTTTTCGATTTTTATCGATTTCTTTCAAAAAACCTAGATAGAAAACGCATCGTTTTAGGGAGCTAATATTTTAGATGAGATATAGAGACGTCATTGGGAACCTCAAAACAGAGTTTCAAGCGATTCTAAGCTAGTAAATAATTCTGCCCTATTATTGGCTATTTTCCCCAAGACCGTACCTATCGATTTTTGTCGATTTCTTGCAAAATACCTAGATCAAATACGCATCGTCACAAGGAGCTAATATTTAAGATGAGATATAGGGACGTCATTGCGAACTTCACAACAGAGTTTCAAACGTTTCTAAGCTAGTAAAGAATTCTGCCCAATTATTGGCTATTTTCCCCAGGACCGTACCTATTGATTTTGATCGATTTCTTGCAAAATACCTAGATAGAAAACGCATCGTTACAGGGAGCTAATATTTTAGATGAGATATAGAGACGCCATTGGGAACCTCAAAACAGAGTTTCAAGCGTTTCTAAGCTAGTAAAGAATTCTGCCCAATTATTGGCTAATTTCCCCAGGACCGTACCTATCGATTTTTGTCGATTTCTTGCAAAATACCTAGATCAAAAACGCATCGTCACAGGGAGCTAATATTTTAGATGAGATATAGGGACGTCATTGCGAACCTCAAAACAGAGTTTCAAGCGTTTCTAAGCTAGTAAAGAATTCTACCCAATTATTGGCTATTTTCCCCAAGACCGTACCTATCGATTTTTATCGATTTCTTGCAAAATACCTAGATAGAAAACGCATCGTTACAGGGAGCTAATATTTTAGATGAGATATAGAGACGCCATTGCGAACCTCAAAACAGAGTTTCAAGCGTTTCTAAGCTAGTAAAGAATTCTGCCCAATTATTGGCTAATTTCCCTAGGACCGTATTTATCGATTTTTGTCGATTTCTTGCAAAATACCTAGATTAAAAACGCATCGTCACAAGGAGCTAATATTTTTGATGAGATATAGGGACGTCATTGCGAACTTACAACAGAGTTTCAAACGTTTCGAAGCTAGTAAAGAATTCTGCCCAATTATTGGCTATTTTCCCCAGGACCGTACTTTTCGATTTTTATCGATTTCTTTCAAAAAACCTAGATAGAAAACGCATCGTTTTAGGGAGCTAATATTTTAGATGAGATATAGAGACGTCATTGGGAACCTCAAAACAGAGTTTCAAGCGTTTCTAAGCTAGTAAAGAATTCTGCCCAATTATTGGCTAATTTCCCCAGGACCGTACCTATCGACTTTTGTCGATTTCTTTCAAAATACCTAGATCAAAAACGCATCGTCACAGGGAGCTAATATTTTAGATGAGATATAGGGACGTTTTTGCGATCTTCAAAACAGAGTTTCAAGCGTTTCTAAGCCAGTAAAGAATTCTGCCCAATTATTGGCTATTTTCCCCAAGACCGTACCTATCGATTTTTGTTGATTTCTTGCAAAATACCTAGATCAAATACGCATCGTCACAAGGAGCTAATATTTTAGATGAGATATAGGGACGTCATTGCGAGCTTCACAACAGAGTTTCAAACGTTTCTAAGCTAGTAAAGAATTCTGCCCAATTATTGGCTATTTTCCCCAGGACCCGTACCTATCAATTTTTGTCGATTTCTAGCAAAATACCTAGATCAAAAACGCATAGTCACAGGGAGCTAATATTTTAGATGAGATATAGAGACGTCATTGCGAACTTTAAAACAGAGTTTCAAACGTTTCTGAGCTAGTAAAGAATTCTGCCCAATTATTGGCTATTTTCCCCAGGACCGTACCTATTGATTTTTATCGATTTCTTGCAAAATACCTAGATCAAAAACGCATCGTCACAGGGAGCTAATATTTTAGATGAGATATAGGGACGTCATTGCGAACCTCAAAACAGAGTTTCAAGCGTTTCTAAGCTAGTAAAGAATTCTACCCAATTATTGGCTATTTTCCCCAAGACCGTACCTATCGATTTTTATCGATTTCTTGCAAAATACCTAGATAGAAAACGCATCGTTACAGGGAGCTAATATTTTAGATGAGATATAGAGACGCCATTGCGAACCTCAAAACAGAGTATCAAGCGTTTCTAAGCTAGTAAAGAATTCTGCCCAATTATTGGCTAATTTCCCTGGGACCGTATTTATCGATTTTTGTCGATTTCTTGCAAAATACCTAGATTAAAAACGCATCGTCACAAGGAGCTAATATTTTAGATGAGATATAGGGACGTCATTGCGAACCTCAAAACAGAGTTTCAAGCGTTTCTAAGCTAGTAAAGAATTCTACCCAATTATTGGCTATTTTCCCTAGGACCGTATTTATCGATTTTTGTCGATTTCTTGCAAAATACCTAGATCAAAAACGCATCGTCACAGGGAGCTAATATTTTTGATGAGATATAGGGACGTCATTGGGAAGCTCAAAACAGAGTTTCAAGCGATTCTAAGCTAGTAAATAATTCTGCCCAATTATTGGCAATTTTCCCCAAGACCGTACCTATCGATTTTTGTCGATTTCTTGCAAAATACCTAGATCAAATACGCATCGTCACAAGGAGCTAATACTTAAGATGAGATATAGGGACGTCATTGCGAACTTCACAACAGAGTTTCAAACGTTTCTAAGCTAGTAAAGAATTCTGCCCAATTATTGGCTATTTTCCCCAGGACCGTACCTATTGATTTTTATCGATTTCTTGCAAAATACCTAGATAGAAAACGCATCGTTACAGGGAGCTAATATTTTAGATGAGATATAGAGACGCCATTGCGAACCTCAAAACAGAGTTTCAAGCGTTTCTAAGCTAGTAAAGAATTCTGCCCAATTATTGGCTAATTTCCCTAGGACCGTATTTATCGATTTTTGTCGATTTCTTGCAAAATACCTAGATTAAAAACGCATCGTCACAAGGAGCTAATATTTTTGATGAGATATAGGGACGTCATTGCGAACTTCACAACAGAGTTTCAAACGTTTCGAAGCTAGTAAAGAATTCTGCCCAATTATTGGCTATTTTCCCCAGGACCGTACTTTTCGATTTTTATCGATTTCTTTCAAAAAACCTAGATAGAAAACGCATCGTTACAGGGAGCTAATATTTTAGATGAGATATAGAGACGCCATTGGGAACCTCAAAACAGAGTTTCAAGCGTTTCTAAGCTAGTAAAGAATTCTGCCCAATTATTGGCTAGTTTCCCCAGGACCGTACCTATCGATTTTTGTCGATTTCTTGCAAAATACCTAGATCAAAAACGCATCGTCACAGGGAGCTAATATTTTAGATGAGATATAGGGACGTCATTGCGAACCTCAAAACAGAGTTTCAAGCGTTTCTAAGCTAGTAAAGAATTCTAACCAATTATTGGCTATTTTCCCCAAGACCGTACCTATCGATTTTTATCGATTTCTTGCAAAATACCTAGATAGAAAACGCATCGTTACAGGGAGCTAATATTTTAGATGAGATATAGAGACGCCATTGGGAACCTCAAAACAGAGTTTCAAGCGTTTCTAAGCTAGTAAAGAATTCTGCCCAATTATTGGCTAATTTCCCCAGGACCGTACCTATCGATTTTTATCGATTTCTTGCAAAATACCTAGATAGAAAACGCATCGTTACAGGGAGCTGATATTTTAGATGAGATATAGAGACGCCATTGCGAACCTCAAAACAGAGTTTCAAGCGTTTCTAAGCTAGTAAAGAATTCTGCCCAATTATTGGCTAATTTCCCCAGGACCGTACCTATCGATTTTTGTCGATTTCTTTCAAAATACCTAGATCAAAAACGCATCGTCACAGGGAGCTAATATTTTAGATGAGATATAGGGACGTTTTTGCGATCTTCAAAACAGAGTTTCAAGCGTTTCTAAGCCAGTAAAGAATTCTGCCCAATTATTGGCTATTTTCCCCAAGACCGTACCTATCGATTTTTGTTGATTTCTTGCAAAATACCTAGATCAAATACGCATCGTCACAAGGAGCTAATATTTTAGATGAGATATAGGGACGTCATTGCGAACTTCACAACAGAGTTTCAAACGTTTCTAAGCTAGTAAAGAATTCTGCCCAATTATTGGCTATTTTCCCCAGGACCCGTACCTATCAATTTTTGTCGATTTCTTGCAAAATACCTAGATCAAAAACGCATAGTCACAGGGAGCTAATATTTTAGATGAGATATAGGGACGCCATTGGGAACCTCAAAACAGAGTTCCAAACGTTTCTGAGCTAGTAAAGAATTCTGCCCAATTATTGGCTATTTTCCCCAGGACCGTACCTATCGATTTTTATCGATTTCTTGCAAAATACCTAGATAGAAAACGAATCGTTACAGGGAGCTAATATTTTAGATGAGATATAGAGACGTCATTGGGAACCTCAAAACAGAGTTTCAAGCGTTTCTAAGCTAGTAAAGGATTCTGCCCAATTATTGGCTAATTTCCCCAGGACCGTACCTATCGATTTTTATCGATTTCTTGCAAAATACCTAGATAGAAAACGCATCGTTACAGGGAGCTAATATTTTAGATGAGATATAGAGACGCCATTGCGAATCTCAAAACAGAGTTTCAAGCGATTCTAAGCTAGTAAATAATTCTGCCCAATTATTGGCTAATTTCCCTAGGACCGTATTTATCGATTTTTGTCGATTTCTTGCAAAATACCTAGATCAAATACGCATCGTCACAAGGAGCTAATATTTTTGATGAGATATAGGGACGTCATTGCGAACTTCACAACAGAGTTTCAAACGTTTCGAAGCTAGTAAAGAATTCTGCCCAATTATTGGCTATTTTCCCCAGGACCGTACTTTTCGATTTTTATCGATTTCTTTCAAAATACCTAGATCAAAAACGCATCGTCACAGGGAGCTAATATTTTAGATGAGATATAGGGACGTTTTTGCGATCTTCAAAACAGAGTTTCAAGCGTTTCTAAGCCAGTAAAGAATTCTGCCCAATTATTGGCTATTTTCCCCAAGACCGTACCTATCGATTTTTGTTGATTTCTTGCAAAATACCTAGATCAAATACGCATCGTCACAAGGAGCTAATATTTTAGATGAGATATAGGGACGTCATTGCGAACTTCACAACAGAGTTTCAAACGTTTCTAAGCTAGTAAAGAATTCTGCCCAATTATTGGCTATTTTCCCCAGGACCCGTACCTATCAATTTTTGTCGATTTCTAGCAAAATACCTAGATCAAAAACGCATAGTCACAGGGAGCTAATATTTTAGATGAGATATAGAGACGTCATTGCGAACTTTAAAACAGAGTTTCAAACGTTTCTGAGCTAGTAAAGAATTCTGCCCAATTATTGGCTATTTTCCCCAGGACCGTACCTATTGATTTTTATCGATTTCTTGCAAAATACATAGATAGAAAACGAATCGTTACAGGGAGCTAATATTTTAGATGAGATATAGAGACGTCATTGGGAACCTCAAAACAGAGTTTCAAGCGTTTCTAAGCTAGTAAAGGATTCTGCCCAATTATTGGCTAATTTCCCCAGGACCGTACCTATCGATTTTTGTCGATTTCTTGCAAAATACCTAGATCAAAAACGCATCGTCACAGGGAGCTAATATTTTAGATGAGATATAGGGACGTCATTGGGAAGCTCAAAACAGAGTTTCAAGCGATTCTAAGCTAGTAAATAATTCTGCCCAATTATTGGCAATTTTCCCCAAGACCGTACCTATCGATTTTTGTCGATTTCTTGCAAAATACCTAGATCAAATACGCATCGTCACAAGGAGCTAATATTTAAGATGAGATATAGGGACGTCATTGCGAACTTCACAACAGAGTTTCAAACGTTTCTAAGCTAGTAAAGAATTCTGCCCAATTATTGGCTATTTTCCCCAGGACCGTACCTATTGATTTTTATCGATTTCTTGCAAAATACCTAGATAGAAAACGCATCGTTACAGGGAGCTAATATTTTAGATGAGATATAGAGACGCCATTGCGAACCTCAAAACAGAGTTTCAAGCGTTTCTAAGCTAGTAAAGAATTCTGCCCAATTATTGGCTAATTTCCCTAGGACCGTATTTATCGATTTTTGTCGATTTCTTGCAAAATACCTAGATTAAAAACGCATCGTCACAAGGAGCTAATATTTTTGATGAGATATAGGGACGTCATTGCGAACTTCACAACAGAGTTTCAAACGTTTCGAAGCTAGTAAAGAATTCTGCCCAATTATTGGCTATTTTCCCCAGGACCGTACTTTTCGATTTTTATCGATTTCTTTCAAAAAACCTAGATAGAAAACGCATCGTTACAGGGAGCTAATATTTTAGATGAGATATAGAGACGCCATTGGGAACCTCAAAACAGAGTTTCAAGCGTTTCTAAGCTAGTAAAGAATTCTGCCCAATTATTGGCTAGTTTCCCCAGGACCGTACCTATCGATTTTTGTCGATTTCTTGCAAAATACCTAGATCAAAAACGCATCGTCACAGGGAGCTAATATTTTAGATGAGATATAGGGACGTCATTGCGAACCTCAAAACAGAGTTTCAAGCGTTTCTAAGCTAGTAAAGAATTCTACCCAATTATTGGCTATTTTCCCCAAGACCGTACCTATCGATTTTTATCGATTTCTTGCAAAATACCTAGATAGAAAACGAATCGTTACAGGGAGCTAATATTTTAGATGAGATATAGAGACGCCATTGGGAACCTCAAAACAGAGTTTCAAGCGTTTCTAAGCTAGTAAAGAATTCTGCCCAATTATTGGCTAATTTCCCCAGGACCGTACCTATCGATTTTTATCGATTTCTTGCAAAATACCTAGATAGAAAACGCATCGTTACAGGGAGCTGATATTTTAGATGAGATATAGAGACGCCATTGCGAACCTCAAAACAGAGTTTCAAGCGTTTCTAAGCTAGTAAAGAATTCTGCCCAATTATTGGCTAATTTCCCCAGGACCGTACCTATCGATTTTTGTCGATTTCTTTCAAAATACCTAGATCAAAAACGCATCGTCACAGGGAGCTAATATTTTAGATGAGATATAGGGACGTTTTTGCGATCTTCAAAACAGAGTTTCAAGCGTTTCTAAGCCAGTAAAGAATTCTGCCCAATTATTGGCTATTTTCCCCAAGACCGTACCTATCGATTTTTGTTGATTTCTTGCAAAATACCTAGATCAAATACGCATCGTCACAAGGAGCTAATATTTTAGATGAGATATAGGGACGTCATTGCGAACTTCACAACAGAGTTTCAAACGTTTCTAAGCTAGTAAAGAATTCTGCCCAATTATTGGCTATTTTCCCCAGGACCCGTACCTATCAATTTTTGTCGATTTCTTGCAAAATACCTAGATCAAAAACGCATAGTCACAGGGAGCTAATACTTTAGATGAGATATAGGGACGCCATTGGGAACCTCAAAACAGAGTTTCAAACGTTTCTGAGCTAGTAAAGAATTCTGCCCAATTATTGGCTATTTTCCCCAGGACCGTACCTATCGATTTTTATCGATTTCTTGCAAAATACCTAGATAGAAAACGAATCGTTACAGGGAGCTAATATTTTAGATGAGATATAGAGACGTCATTGGGAACCTCAAAACAGAGTTTCAAGCGTTTCTAAGCTAGTAAAGGATTCTGCCCAATTATTGGCTAATTTCCCCAGGACCGTACCTATCGATTTTTATCGATTTCTTGCAAAATACCTAGATAGAAAACGCATCGTTACAGGGAGCTAATATTTTAGATGAGATATAGAGACGCCATTGCGAAGCTCAAAACAGAGTTTCAAGCGATTCTAAGCTAGTAAATAATTCTGCCCAATTATTGGCTAATTTCCCTAGGACCGTATTTATCGATTTTTGTCGATTTCTTGCAAAATACCTAGATCAAATACGCATCGTCACAAGGAGCTAATATTTTTGATGAGATATAGGGACGTCATTGCGAACTTCACAACAGAGTTTCAAACGTTTCGAAGCTAGTAAAGAATTCTGCCCAATTATTGGCTATTTTCCCCAGGACCGTACTTTTCGATTTTTATCGATTTCTTTCAAAAAACCTAGATAGAAAACGCATCGTTACAGGGAGCTAATATTTTAGATGAGATATAGAGACGTCATTGGGAACCTCAAAACAGAGTTTCAAGCGTTTCTAAGCTAGTAAAGAATTCTGCCCAATTATTGGCTAAATTCCCCAGGACCGTACCTATCGATTTTTGTCGATTTCTTTCAAAATACCTAGATCAAAAACGCATCGTCACAGGGAGCTAATATTTTAGATGAGATATAGGGACGTTTTTGCGATCTTCAAAACAGAGTTTCAAACGTTTCTAAGCCAGTAAAGAATTCTGCCCAATTATTGGCTATTTTCCCCAGGACCGTACCTGTCGATTTTTATCGATTTCTTGCAAAATACCTAGATAGAAAACACATCGTTACAGGGAGCTAATATTTTAGATGAGATATAGAGACGTCATTGGGAACCTCCAAACAGAGTTTCAAGCGTTTCTAAGCTAGTAAAGAATTCTGCCCAATTATTGGCTAAATTCCCCAGGACCGTACCTATCGATTTTGTCGATTTCTTGCAAAATACCTAGATCAAAAACGCATCGTCACAGGGAGCTAATATTTTAGATGAGATATAGGGACGTCATTGCAAACCTCAAAACAGAGTTTCAAGCGTTTCTAAGCTAGTAAAGAATTCTACCCAATTATTGGCTATTTTCCCCAAGACCGTACCTATCGATTTTTATCGATTTCTTGCAAAATACCTAGATAGAAAACGCATCGTTACAGGGAGCTAATATTTTAGATGAGATATAGAGACGCCATTGCGAACCTCAAAACAGAGTTTCAAGCGTTTCTAAGCTAGTAAAGAATTCTGCCCAATTATTGGCTAATTTCCCTAGGACCGTATTTATCGATTTTTGTCGATTTCTTGCAAAATACCTAGATTAAAAACGCATCGTCACAAGGAGCTAATATTTTAGATGAGATATAGGGACGTCATTGCGAACTTCAAAACAGAGTTTCAAACGTTTCTAAGCTAGTAAAGAATTCTACCCAATTATTGGCTATTTTCCCCAAGACCGTACCTATCGATTTTTATCGATTTCTTGCAAAATACCTAGATAGAAAACGCATCGTTACAGGGAGCTAATATTTTAGATGAGATATAGAGACGCCATTGGGAACCTCAAAACAGAGTTTCAAGCGTTTCTAAGCTAGTAAAGAATTCTGCCCAATTATTGGCTAATTTCCCCAGGACCGTACCTATCGATTTTTATCGATTTCTTGCAAAATACCTAGATAGAAAACGCATCGTTACAGGGAGCTGATATTTTAGATGAGATATAGAGACGCCATTGCGAACCTCAAAACAGAGTTTCAAGCGTTTCTAAGCTAGTAAAGAATTCTGCCCAATTATTGGCTAATTTCCCCAGGACCGTACCTATCGATTTTTGTCGATTTCTTTCAAAATACCTAGATCAAAAACGCATCGTCACAGGGAGCTAATATTTTAGATGAGATATAGGGACGTTTTTGCGATCTTCAAAACAGAGTTTCAAGCGTTTCTAAGCCAGTAAAGAATTCTGCCCAATTATTGGCTATTTTCCCCAAGACCGTACCTATCGATTTTTGTTGATTTCTTGCAAAATACCTAGATCAAATACGCATCGTCACAAGGAGCTAATATTTTAGATGAGATATAGGGACGTCATTGCGAACTTCACAACAGAGTTTCAAACGTTTCTAAGCTAGTAAAGAATTCTGCCCAATTATTGGCTATTTTCCCCAGGACCCGTACCTATCAATTTTTGTCGATTTCTTGCAAAATACCTAGATCAAAAACGCATAGTCACAAGGAGCTAATATTTTAGATGAGATATAGGGACGCCATTGGGAACCTCAAAACAGAGTTTCAAACGTTTCTGAGCTAGTAAAGAATTCTGCCCAATTATTGGCTGTTTTCCCCAGGACCGTACCTATCGATTTTTATCGATTTCTTGCAAAATACCTAGATAGAAAACGAATCGTTACAGGGAGCTAATATTTTAGATGAGATATAGAGACGTCATTGGGAACCTCAAAACAGAGTTTCAAGCGTTTCTAAGCTACTCCAGGGTAATAAGGTAACTGGTTCGGAATTGCCCTCTCACGTTCAAACCTTCCAAAATGAAGAGTTGCCCTCTCTCTTCGAATTTTCACAGGCTTTGATATGATTGGCCCATTACATCTTACTTTTTTCTTATTGGCCTGTTCAATAACTTCATACTGATTACAATATCTGTGTTGGGGAACACTGAGTTAGTTATCGATATTGCTAGTAGTCAACTTTCTGAACAGCAGTCAGACTCAGTGGCACCAATCAGTTACTTCACAGACACATAAGACCACGATGAAGAGATGATGAGCCAACTCAGCTTCACAAGAAGAAGAAGAATGAAATTAGAACAGCTGTGAATGGACTTGATTGAATCAATTTGTTGTAGCTCTCAGGTAAATAAATGTTATTTAGTATTTATATTTGGTACACTACTATTCTACTACTCAGTTGTGAGTGAAAAATGAGTAGACTAACTAAGAAGTCTTACTAGTAACTGTTAGTTACTATCACTACTAGTAGCTTTCTGTAGTTTGCCAATGGTACCAGTCCAATGTACATGTGCAGTGTAATATCAAGCAAGGAGAAGGACTCCTAAGAGTTGTAAGAGGGGGGGAAGTCTCATACAAGTCCAAGGAGTTTACTCCTTACTCCTCGCTTTGTTGTTTGTTGGTGGTGGCATGTTTAGGTGGGCAACTCTCGTGCAACTAATTGTCTAGAACTGTTATTGCTAATCTACTATGGCTACATGTAGGCCTACATACTTTACATTGTAAGGAAATGCCCCCTCTCTTTACTACAACTACACTACAGCCTATGTAGGCTGGGTCTTGTATTTGTATAAAGTGTGTGCATAGGCTTTGCCTCGGCGCAACTGACGGATCATTATTGCTTTATGTCAACCATTCCCAACTGTCTGAGACTGGTGGGGTCACCCTTAAATACAAACAGCAAAACTATATACATCTTAGTATACACTTTATTTACTGATCAAGCATGCGCATATAAGACCAAGTGGTACATCATCATCTAGCTTAGTAGGCGAGACCTGCTTTTAGCTTCGTTCGAGAATTGGCCACTAATCAATTGAACTATGCTCACTCTTGTGTGAACTATTTGCGAACAAATTTATCTAAGGAGCGAGGATATTGAGCATTTAAGTTGTAATGATCTTTTGGTTTACAAAGCACAGCTCATGCTAATTGAAATATTCCCTGGTCTATAATGTAATAAAGAATATACCAACCCCGATCACCAGAGGAAGGAAACCAGTGCAGACCTTGCCTTTTGCCAATGGTATTGAATTCAAATGATTTGTTGGCTGCACAGAGTCTCAACTGCATCACAGTGGTCATTCCATTATAATAAGCAGTGATCGGGGAGGGGGGCGGATTGCATATAATATTACATGTGTGGGCTCTTTGAGTTGCAAGCATGTACTTCGCCTTAATTCAAGGTCAACCACTGACAACCATTGGTTCTAGTGGTCTGTAGTTGGAGAGTAGAGAAATTGGTTCCTGAGAGAAAATAGACCATTGCCAGCTTGCACACAATTGCAAAAGTTTCCGAAATGTAAATCTTCATCAATAGAATGGTGTATTCAAGTGTTGTAGCGGTACTAGCTCTCTAGAGTATAACGCTGGTTTAATTATTCGTCTTGTTAATTTGGGAAAAAAGTAGATAGGCCTAGATACAAGAAATGACTCCTTTTGATTGCAGATTTTTTTGTATTTTAGTCTACATTGTAAAGCAACACAGACCGCAGAATAGTACTGAGAACAGTACAATGAAGAAGAGAGTGTTTGGGTGGTTTATAGCAGATGTGATACAACTCGTAGTATCAATAGTCGTTCAGTTTACTCAATTCAAACAGGTAAGCAGACAATAAAATTTTCAATTTCGGTTGTAAAATTTGATTAAGTTGCAGCAGGGAACTGACCCAGAAAGGCTTGAGATGGCTGGGGTTATAAGCATCGATATCTCCACTGTTACACTTGCATCGAGCATCGTTAGTAATATAATGATATAAATGTCAGGTGATATGTGTAGGCTAACTGATGATAATTGCGCCGGTGTAATCGTTGAAGTATCATGGCATAAATTTGGTAAAAACTGCTTGAACACTGGCAGGCCTCAGCAAGAATTTTTCATTGAAGCCGGCCAGTTAGTGTAATTAGGAGTTCAGTGACTATCAGAGTTGTGCTCTTTTTTTCATGGAGGGAACAACTCATTCCATCTCGCAACATCAAGTCACCTCTTCCCTATATTCCACCCTCCTTGCCACAGCTCATTATCTTGAATGATCATTTTAGTTACAAATTTGCTGGCGTTATGTGCTGATCAAACCTATAGATCGAGTGTTTCCATTCCAAGATACCAGATATAAAATTTCACAAACTTCTTCACCAACGGCTGGCAAATCTGTTTCCATCATAGGTCTTTCAGTGTTGTGTTATTTGTAATTTGGCAACATGCTAGAATCAGGCTCTCAATGCAGAGAAAATTGAAGGGTCCAGGGATGAACCTTGTAGCAGCAAAGCCATGTTATAAGACTGCAAATAATTTGAATGCAAATAATGTACTTAGGACATTGGAATGTATTATATTCATACTTTATCACATCATCAACTAAATATTTGTTGCAGAGAATACAGGAGAAAGACTGATTCAGTATGGCATGATAATGGCAGAGTTACACATCAGAACCTTTGGTGGTTTGAATTCTGTCCTGAGAAATCTTGATGTACCGAGTGAGTGTCTGAGTGTCAAATAGTTACATTATTATGATTCATGATGGGTCATGATATACTCTTCGCTACCCTGACGCAGTGATCATTTGTATTTGATTGTCCAAATCAAGGATACCATCGGTAGCCTAATTGGTAACCATATCTCATACTCATTGAAAGACCCCCCTCCCTCCCTCCCTTCACCTGCTATCTACCTTATCAACATAATTAGTGGTTAACTAATTAGTTTGATAAGGTAGATTGCAGGTGAAGGAAGGGGGGGGGGGGGGTGAATGAAATGATAATGAAATCTGTCTCTTAAAGTATTGTCAATTGTTCGAATGTGGTTATCATGGGGCATTTAACTTCCCAACATATGTTGGTGTGTGGGTAATTCTAGGTCACAGGCCCTAAATAAAATTAAACAGCATAACACTTGTTTCTAATTTATAGTCAACTAAACGTATAGCCTTGGGAGTAAGTATTAGCTAAAGTTTAGTTTAGCTAGTCTTGAGATGACTTAATGTAAGCTAGCATTAAATTTTGGCTAGTGAAGGTGAAGTCCATAAAAAGAAAAAAAGGGTGGGCGTATGTTTGCTACTCTTGAAGTTAGCTTTTTCAAGCCTGCGCAAAATGAAGAAAATTTCCTCCTATTAATACTTTACTCCTCTATGGAACTTTTTATGAACATTATATCTGCTTGATTTTGATTACTGTACCTTACATTTTAGAACGTACCTGAGGCATTGGATTAGCAGGATGTTGGCACCTATTGACATTTGACTACCGCGTCAAACAACTTGAAGGCAGTTAGTGTAGGAAGAACTAGTATTCATCAGATAAAGTGGTAAGCTACTCTCACACTACCCTGTAAGTCTACTCATTCTTCACGACTGAGTAGTAGAGTAGTACTCTACTACTCAGTCGTGAAGAATGAGTAGACTAACTAAGAAGTCTAGCTAGTAACTGTTAGTTATTATCCCCTAGCAGGTATTGCTCACTCACCTGGTGAGCGATCAGATTGTGATTTTGGTTTTTAAGTGTTGTGTTATTTGTAATTTGTTAAAATGTTAGAATCCGGCTCCAAATGCAATGATCTCAGTGCCCTAACTTCATATCTAGATAGGGTGAAAGAAAGAGGGCTTACATGGTTTTCATCAGTAATAATACATCTGGTAAAAAAATCCAAAACTAAGAATTGCGAAAAAAATTCATCCTCAGCCATTCATATTTGTTGAGCCGACCTCAGCTGTTTCAGGGGAAACAATTGGTCCATAGTCAATATGTTATATAATATGTGCCGAAATGTGAGTTGCTGGCAGTCAATGTAACATTGTGTATACCCTAAGAGAGTTAAGTATTTGCAGCAGGGAAAGTTCACAAATAGCTACATTTAAAGCAAGCTAACATTTGCTCTCATTTCTTCATATAGACTCCCTACTCCGCTAGAAGAGTAATTTACTGCAAATCATCTTTAGACAACTATCCTGAATATTATGTTAGATCAAGTTTATCGTCCTATTGTATTTAGAGTGATATATGAATATCTCAAAAAACTCAATATTCACACCCGTATATATATATAATATGTGGTTTTAGATCAGAAGATGATTTGATGGTATTCAGTAGCTAATAAACCATGGCTTCCCGCCAGAAATTGCCAGAAGATTAAACCGTGAGTTACTTCAATACCATTGGACCCCACTTTCAATGATGGGATTACTCTAGTGGAGTAATGTTAGTTCAATAGGAAAAGTTTGCATTTCGAGAAAATGGCTTGAAGTAATAAAATTATGGCTAGCCAACATTTTCTCAACTCCGTCACTTGACATTAACTTCCTGTGGGTGACCTCACGTTCAAAGTTTTAAGATACTTGGGTTTTAATGAGCTGATTGGATGGTTGTGACAGGGTTGTCACATCCAATTCTTGAGAAAGGCACCCAAGTGCCTTCGGAGCTCACCTCTATTACAAACACTAAGTGCAGACAACCATTGCAGTACTAACAGTCTGCTGAATAACAATAAAAAAAGCATGGCTGTAAATGCTGTTGGCAAATTCCCACATGATTATAATATAAGTTGTATGTCAATTAAAATATTTTCACCCCTGCATTTCCGGTTGCTCCAATCCTAGTAAAATCCAAGTAAAACGATGTTGTCTTGTGTTGATGGCTGGAGGGGGAGCAGCTCCAAATATATGCAAATTAGATTAAAATTTTTCTTGAGGTAGAGAATGTTTTACTTTTTGTCACCATGCTCAGTAAATAACCTAACAAAGAGTCAAGTAGATGTCGAGCACATAGTGCTTGCTTTCCAATCTAGTCAATGCAATGTCACAGTGTATGTTATGTCATTATCCCTATCGTTTTATCCAATTTTTCTGCATTTGGATTCGCTTCTGGTGTCACCAGTAAAATGGGAGGAACTTGAAATGTAGGCATTTATCACAGAACTTGTAATGGTTCTGGATCAAAGAAAGAAGAAATATGTCTTCATCCAACCAACTTAACATTAATGATCGCCAACCACCCAACCAACGCTACTCCATATTGAAAAGTTTCCCCACTCCTGATTGCTAAAATGAATTAATCTGAGCCATGATTTTTGCGTCATATTGTGTACTCTGATCTAAACTTCAACAGTGCCTCTGTTAGAAGGGAATTAGGGGGGGGGGGGGGTTATTGTATGACACCTGAAGCTTTTGAACAAACCATCGGAGTGAGCATTTGCTAATGTTGTTTCACCTTGGGCCTGACACTGAGCTTATATATATTATATCTGCTTTCGCTTTGCATACTTTTGTCTTCTTGGATAGTATGGTACTTCAAAAAGTGCTGTTTTGATGTGGCCGCGTGGGCCTACATACATCTCAATTCGGAGTTTAGTGGACAGTCATAGCTTCATCATATTCTATAGACGGCATACAATAGATAGCTGTCAGGAGGTCATTTCTCACAGATATACTCATATATGGTGTCCCAAACTCCGCACATAATTTTTTTCTACAACAATCTTACCGTTTTTTTACTTCACATCATGAAATTTCTACATACAAGATTATTTTTTACAGTTTTACTATTTGGAGGAGTGAACGTAGAATGGGGACAGTGACTCAGAAGATATACGACAGAGTATCATACTCAGCAGTTTTCTCACACCTTGTCACCCACCACCAATAACTCCAGCTTCAAAGAAGCACACTCTGCTGATGCTCTCTTTGTTACACTTGGAACTGAAGTTGTGAAGACACCAGGGACAAATACCCCCCCCCCCCCCCCACCCAAGGTATGTATGGGCTTGAATGATCACCAATGCTTATCTATCAATATTTTGGGAGTCACCAGCAAAATTATTATGTCAAACAATGTTATCCTCTGATTCATGATTGTTGCTACATCACTTAGACGTGTATAATATATAGTTTTTTTTGGTGATGGGTTGCGGTAAATATCGAATATACCAAATATATCAAATTGAGGATACTTTAGCCAGCGACACGTTGACATCCTCCCCCTAATTTAGCCACAATCGCTCTGAAAGTATGACACGGTGATTGATATACATTTTTCTTCTGTTCAGACTATAATTGAGACTCATGGTGGTATAGAGCGGACACCAGTCATGACACATCAAATATGCACCATAAGCACCTCCTCCGATAGTGAACTGTCACAAAAGTCACACTCTTATATCTGCGCAGCACTATGTTGTCACTGCACACTGTTGAATCGATAGATCAAAAAGTAGTGCCACATAAACTTTCCCCATATGATAATTGATAGGGATGGGCACATGCTCTCATTTTATCAAAGTTTCAAGCTGTTCAGTGTTCACATTTGTATTGATATATCAATTGACTTTAGGGCATTTCTTGCGCCTAATGGTATTTTATAATCCTGTTGACAATCGCAGGAGGCCTTCTAGGGTTGTTGATTGTGAATGCCAATGTTTTGTGGGTTAACATATGCAAGAATAACATCTAAACTTTTTAGTATTTTCTACTGATTCAATTTTTTTTTTTGGACAGTTTATTGTTCTCACCTCGTCGATTATTCATAATTTTTCATTCCAATGCTTTGCATCCTATTCAGGTATCAGTGAACTTTAGTTCAATGCAGGTATTCCTACTGTGGATTAACATGTATATCAGTTATATTTAAGAGTACAATGAGTACGACTTGTTTTTTAAAATAAACAGCTTTCAATTCATTTCCAAAACATGATCAAAAGGTTTATCACTCGACAAATAGGCTGAGCACTAGGTTCATGTTGATGCACTGATCTTACATCTTGTCATATATCATTACATGATACATTTGGTTGTCGGTTGTCACTGAACTGTGTGGGTGAGTCCGGTTGAGGTTGGTGAGAGGGTCGGTCTACCTCTGTATGTCCGAAACAAGAAGTGTCATTTGTATAGCGCACACATACATATTGAGGTTTGACCACAGCAATGAACTCCCTCTTCATTGATCACAGAATGGTTTCTCAGGCATTGTGTTTAGCAATGGCAGGCAAATTTACAAGTCGGTTTATCCCTGTGTTAAGCTTCTTATGGCTCATAGAGGGTTGCAGTTAGGTGGGAATCGGTGCTGCTAGTACACATTTTTTGGTTAGTGAGGTCCAAGACTACTATCCTGGTTAGTAGTTAGTACAAGGCAGTTTAATAATTTTTAGAAATTAGAACAAAGCAGCTTACCAATTGATAGAGGATTATAGTACGATGGCACTGCTTGCATAAACTTTGCTAATATTGAACCCTCCTTGCTATAATCATCACCATGGTAGTATCATTGCTCGTAAAGAGTTAGTTATTTTTTTATTTCTCATCTAAACAAAATTCCCTGTCCAGTGGTTATTGCTGGGTGGTTAAAAGTTATATAGATAGATCAGGAATCTTGTTTAGAAGAAGTTTATTTAAACTTTCCTTCTACACCCTCTAGATTTTAAGATATATCAATTTTTACAACCCCTTATCATTTTTAGGAATTTCAACAAGAATAGCTAACCAGAGGGATTATATAGATGACACACTAAGGGTTAATCTACGCTCCTTGGGATTTTTTAGCGTGGATGGCTTTCATTAGCTGTTTGTTGGATGAAGAGGTTCTGGGCATGGAGCGCAAGCTCTGAATTTTATGGAATGTGGGTAGAGAGAAGCAAGGGTAAATCAAACCAAGGAGTAACAGCTTCCCCTGTTACTTCTTGATCAAACAGACCGGGTAACTGTAAATTGCTGAACAGACTGAACAGCTGAACAGAATTTCTCAGACTACTATTTGTTTGATTCTTTACATGATTGGCTAATTTTGCATAAGCATGGACAATTCTTTATATTCGTCTCATTAAATTATTTATTTCAAGTTTGCATTCACCTTGGTTTCTTTCAATTTTATGCACAGAAAATCTTTTGGCATTACACGACTAGTGAATGGATGGAAAATAGCCCCCCCCCCCCCCCCCTAAACAAAGCTTGTTAAGACTGGCTAGGTTGAGGTTGAGGTTGAGCTGGATAATGTTTCTGGTATCCAATTTCCAGAGCACTATCAGATTTTGTCATAATTGGCACATTGATTGCTTCATTTGCTTGCCCTAAATTGGTTATATTAGGTGCCAACAGGAACTTAGTGACTCATCAAATCATTTGGTTAGGAGGAATGTGTCTGACAAGTGATTGCCAGCCAGAGAAATGATAACAAATAATAATTTTAGTCTGAGAAATTCTGTTCAGCTGTTCAGTCCGTTCAGCCTGTTCAGCAATTTACAGTTACCGAAACAGACCTATAGTTCAATGACACAATAGAACTCGTTTGTACGGAATGTCTGATGGTCACTGTAAATTCTAAATATATGAATGCAGGCGATAATATTAAGCTGATAGCTTTGAAAGATTATCTGCTACAAGACTGTCCAGGCAATTATTTATCGCTCTAAATCTTAACTGATGTAATGGCCCTACAAGCCCCTAATCTGGCAACCCAGCCGCCTGTCTAAGCTACCGGTCTCATATATAACAGAATAAATATCAGTGTGGGTATTCCTTTGGCATGAATTTGTTGAAATGATTGGAACAAGGAGTAAAAGTACTCCTTGATTGGAACTCCAGACTATAGCTGCATTGTGGAAATCCTGTCGTAATGGTCGAAACTTCTAGGAAATGTATTTGGTAGACCACATGGAACTGATGCATCAATGTTGTTTTGCCCGATACTAGCAATATCACTCAATTAAATGCAATTGATTTGAAATTAAATGCTAAAAAAATTAAACCTTTTTAGTTGAAAATTGTATTAATCTGGAGTAGGTTGGTGAAATCAGTCTTGATATTCATTGATAAACCTGTAGGTTGAAAGAACTTTCAACATACCAAACTTTTCAATGCATGCATTCAATGGCTACAATGTACAGTTCAATCTGCCTGATCACTTTCAATGGGATTAGCTTATTGAATTGAACAAGATTCTCAGTGTCTATTTGCCAATTGTTTACCTTTTACTTGACATCAACATCTTAGCCAAGCAGCTGAGTTCAAGCATAATTGGATGTATTGTTGTTATCCAAGTTGTTTACCCATGAAGTCATAATCAAGATAAGCCAGTCAGAATGTTAATTTTGTTGACATTGGCATTCATAGGCAACCTGCACAGAACTTAAAAGGTACCAGTAGATTTAAAAATGGTTAACCCTTTGGGTAAACACACAGATTATCGTAATGAGCTAGCAGCAGATTATCAAGAGCTGAGCCAGATACAACCACTGTATGTTGTATCGGGCTCAGCTCTTGTAGTTGACCAAGTAGCAGAGGAAAATCAATGATAAGGATAATAAGGGCACAAGAGATTTTTTTGCAAAGCAATCTCATTTTTGGCATAGTTACTCTGTACTATGATGAGCTTGGAAGCAGAGTTTGGTGAAATAATTTGATGAAAATATACAAATGGAATTTGGTCAACCATCTAGTATTTTTCATAAAAGGTTAAAACTTCCCGCCCCCTCACTCTTCTGTCAAAGAATGATCATGATTGTACTTTCACCAAAACAACCATCATTGTAAACATGTACATTCGCAAAATTAAAAACTCACCGCATTCATTATCAGCGGCAAAAGACAGGAAGTTAGGTCAGCTTACGATGACATCCTGTCTCTCTAATTCCACAAGTGTGTCATGATGACTTGTTACAATTGCAATGGAATGTGTGTGTAGGATTAACTACCAGCGACAATTAATTCGATAATTAAAAGTTTTGACAAGGAATATTGAGGTAATTAAGTCATTATGCCTGTTAAAGGCTAACCTCCCTGCTTGTGGCACACAAGCTGACAGCTTAAAATGTATTACTGTAAACGTTGTTGTCTTGTCACTAGCCTAACATTTAAATACTATCTGTACTAGTGCCAACACCTGCTAGGGAACTACCATCCAAGAGTGAGAGAGAAAAATGCCACAATTGCTTCCTGTACACCATATAACTGAGATGGCTGGGAATGATAAAGTTTAACATCAAGAGCTCCTTTGTAGACAGGTAATGAATGTATACCAGGTTTACAATAGATTTACCTTTGCCTCATTTTACCCACATACCATAGCATTCAGAGCTAAATCCTTGCTCAGAGCCATTCAATCTCAAAAATCCCAAGGAGCGTAGATTAAGACTATGCCAATAACCAGTATTAATACTGCATGCTTTGACACCAAGTATGTTTTCTAGCCAGGGGCGTATATTCTTAAAAATTTCACTCACTGACTTTTTAGAGATGAGCATAATGATCGGGCACAGCCCGATCCACACGCCGTAAGCGTGGCGGGGAGGGTGTGGGAGGGGCGCTTAAGCCCTCCCAAATTTTTGCATATCGGTAGCAAAATAGTGCAAGCAGAGAGGTATTTCAATAGCTCACTGAGCTGTTGGGTACTTTCAGAAAACAACTCAATAGCAGTAGAAGATTACGGTAAAAATGCTCCAGTTATAAAGCACCCATTTGAAAAAAAACTGACCCCGAAGGGATTCGAACCCACAACAATCTTATTAACAGTGATTATTAGGCAGACGCTCTACACACTGAGCTAATATGAGTGCTAATATACACCACTGTTTCTAGCATCAGTCAGCATATTTTCGGTAGTTCTTTGGAGAATATGGCCTCATTCGCATATCACTTTTCTCCACTTAGGCATGTAGGGCGATTAATACAAAGTAGATCCTCGCTCAACTGGTGAGCGATGTTGTATTTTTTTATTAGTAGCAAAGTTTTGTGATCATTCTGCTAGCATAATTTAGCTGATGTATTCTATTTATGCAGTTGCTGCCTACATTCTCAGATTGCACAAGATATAGCTTAGGGTAGGCCTACAGTACAACACAGAAGAGTTGAACATAGGTATTTTGTGGGCTCATCATACTCAATACTAAGAGTTGTGCTTACAAAAATTGTGAGGAGGACAATTCGAATGGAATGCTTTCATTGTAGCAGCTAACTTCCCTGGTCATCTAAATACAAACTCATTGAATACAATGTCAATCCAATTATATAATATTGACTAGAACTGGGCTAGAACTGTAAAGGATTATACTATAACAATACAATAGCAATAATGGCAGGCAGGGTTAATTATACAATAATGTTGCTGGTTGGGTAATGATATATTGGGCATGAAACTCAGTGTATGTCCTGAAAATCTGAGGTCTTTAGCTCAATAATTGCTTATTATGCCATCTACAAAAGAAGCTTTCTCTAAAGCATCACAAATCAGTAAAATAATGTGTAGGCACATTTTCTTTTTAGCAGCAGCATGGCTTCGAATGGTCTGACATCACAAATTTTTATATCATTGGATTGCTCATCTTCTGAGGAACACAGTGGTTACTTTCTTTAGTAAACAAGGAAAATATCTGTTAACATATCGAAAGCTTTATGGAAAACAGTTAAAAAAGGATATAAATTGCTGCCCTGCTGCCGGCTTATGTATGCAATTATTCCACTTTCATGGGGGCAAAGAAATTCACAGTTTGTGAGTGTGTCCTGAAAATCTGAGGTCTGTAGCTCAATAATCGCTTATGCCAGCTACAAAAGAAGCTTTCTCTAAAGCATCACAAATCAGTAAAATAATGTGTAGGCACATTTTCTTTTGAGCAGCAGCATGGCTTCGAATGGTCCGACACCACAAATTTTTATATCATTGGATTGCTCATCTTCTGAGGAACACAGTGGTTATTTTCTTTAGTAAACAAGGAAAATATCTACCAACATATCGAAAGCTTTATGGTAAACAGTTAAAAAATTATATTAATTGCTGCCCTGCTGCCGGCTTATGTATAAAATTATTCCACTTTCATGGGGGGCAAAGAAATACACAGTTTGTGAGTGTGTCCTGAAAATCTGAGGTCTGTAGCTCAATATTTTCTTATGCCAGCTACAAAAGAACCTTTTTCTAAAGCATCACAAATCAGTAAAACAATGTGTAGCCAAATTATGTTTTGAGCAGCAGCATAACCTCTAAAGGTCTGACAGCACAAATTTTTATATCATTGGATTCCTCATCTCCCGAGGAACATAGTGTTAATTTTTTTAGTAAAAAAGGAAAACATCTTCCAACATTTCGAGAGCTTTAGTGAAAACAGTTTGAAAATGATAAAATTGCTGCCCTGCTGCCGGCATATGTATGCAACTACTCCATTTTCATGGCGGGCATTTTTTGAGTATGATCTGAAAATCTGAGGTCTGTAGCTCGACAACTTATTTTGTTTGCAACAAAAAAGGCTTCCTCTTTACAATCATTATGATTTATAGCCATATTGAGAGTATAAAAAATTTGGCACCAATTCCAACCCAGAGCTCTGCGTTGACGAAATAGAGAATTATCCACTGAGCTACACAGACATGTTGTATCAAAATAAGAGTGTCTGCCTTAAATTTAGTGGAGCATGAATTCTGTATAACAATAATTACATTACATTACTGATGATGAATACACACACAATCAGCATATTTGTGCACAGCTAAATCATCGCAAATCAATAAAATAATGTAGAAGCACATTTTCTTTTGAGCAGCAGCATGGCTTCAAATGGTCTGACACCACAAATTTTTATATCATTGGATTGCTCATCTTCTGAGGAACATAGTGGTTATTTTCGTTAGTAAACAAGGAAAATATCTGTTAACATATCGAAAGCTTTATGGAAAACAGTTAAAAAAGGATATAAATTGCTGCCCTGCTGCCGGCTTATGTATGCAATTATTCCACTTTCATGGGGGCAAAGAAATTCACAGTTTGTGAGTGTGTCCTGAAAATCTGAGGTCTGTAGCTCAATAATCGCTTATGCCAGCTACAAAAGAAGCTTTCTCTAAAGCATCACAAATCAGTAAAATAATGTGTAGGCACATTTTCTTTTGAGCAGCAGCATGGCTTCGAATGGTCCGACACCACAAATTTTTATATCATTGGATTGCTCATCTTCTGAGGAACACAGTGGTTATTTTCTTTAGTAAACAAGGAAAATATCTACCAACATATCGAAAGCTTTATGGTAAACAGTTAAAAAATTATATTAATTGCTGCCCTGCTGCCGGCTTATGTATAAAATTATTCCACTTTCATGGGGGGCAAAGAAATACACAGTTTGTGAGTGTGTCCTGAAAATCTGAGGTCTGTAGCTCAATATTTTCTTATGCCAGCTACAAAAGAAGCTTTTTCTAAAGCATCACAAATCAGTAAAACAATGTGTAGCCAAATTATCTTTTGAGCAGCAGCATAACCTCTAAAGGTCTGACAGCACAAATTTTTATATCATTGGATTCCTCATCTCCCGAGGAACATAGTGTTAATTTTTTTAGTAAAAAAGGAAAACATCTTCCAACATTTCGAGAGCTTTAGTGAAAACAGTTTGAAAATGATAAAATTGCTGCCCTGCTGCCGGCATATGTATGCAACTACTCCATTTTCATGGCGGGCATTTTTTGAGTATGATCTGAAAATCTGAGGTCTGTAGCTCGACAACTTATTTTGTTTGCAACAAAAAAGGCTTCCTCTTTACAATCATTATGATTTATAGCCATATTGAGAGTATAAAAAATTTGGCACCAATTCCAACCCAGAGCTCTGCGTTGACGAAATAGAGAATTATCCACTGAGCTACACAGACATGTTGTATCAAAATAAGAGTGTCTGCCTTAAATTTAGTGGAGCATGAATTCTGTATAACAATAATTACATTACATTACTGATGATGAATACACACACAATCAGCATATTTGTGCACAGCTAAATCATCGCAAATCAATAAAATAATGTAGAAGCACATTTTCTTTTGAGCAGCAGCATGGCTTCAAATGGTCTGACACCACAAATTTTTATATCATTGGATTGCTCATCTTCTGAGGAACATAGTGGTTATTTTCGTTAGTAAACAAGGAAAATATCCACCAACATATCGAAAGCTTTACGGAAAACGGTTAAAAAATGATATAAATTGCTGCCCTGCTGCCGGCTTATGTATGCAATTATTCCACTTTCATGGGGGGCAAAGAAATACACAGTTCGTGAGTGTGTCCTGAAAATTTGAGGTCTGTAGCTTGATAACTTTTTATGCCAGCCACAAAAGAAGTTTTTCGCTTTATAATTTATATGAATTTTGGCCTTTTCGAGATGTGGAGATAACTCGGGTTCACAAAATTACCTTATATGCCCTGAGTAGTAAAGGATTCTGCCCAATTATTGGCTAATTTCCCC
Organism: Membranipora membranacea; assembly: GCA_914767715.1. NCBI lineage: Eukaryota > Metazoa > Bryozoa > Gymnolaemata > Cheilostomatida > Membraniporidae > Membranipora > Membranipora membranacea. The sequence goes on from OU612068.1 coordinate 10,809,241, forward strand.
AGGACCGTACCTATCGATTTTTATCGATTTCTTGCAAAATACCTAGATAGAAAACGCATCGTTACAGGGAGCTAATATTTTAGATGAGATATAGGGACGTCATTGCAAACCTCAAAACAGAGTTTCAAGCGTTTCTAAGCTAGTAAAGAATTCTACCCAATTATTGGCTATTTTCCCCAAGACCGTACCTATCGATTTTTATCGATTTCTTGCAAAATACCTAGATAGAAAACGCATCGTTACAGGGAGCTAATATTTTAGATGAGATATAGAGACGCCATTGCGAACCTCAAAACAGAGTTTCAAGCGTTTCTAAGCTAGTAAAGAATTCTGCCCAATTATTGGCTAATTTCCCTAGGACCGTATTTATCGATTTTTGTCGATTTCTTGCAAAATACCTAGATTAAAAACGCATCGTCACAAGGAGCTAATATTTTAGATGAGATATAGGGACGTCATTGCGAACTTCAAAACAGAGTTTCAAACGTTTCGAAGCTAGTAAAGAATTCTGCCCAATTATTGGCTATTTTCCCCAGGACCGTACTTATCGATTTTTATCGATTTCTTGCAAAATACCTAGATCAAATACGTATCGTCACAGGGAGCTAATATTTTAGATGAGATATAGAGACGCCATTGCGAACCTCAAAACAGAGTTTCAAGCGATTCTAAGCTAGTAAAGAATTCTGCCCAATTATTGGCTATTTTCCCCAAGACCGTACCTATCGATTTTTGTCGATTTCTTGCAAAATACCTAGATCAAATACGCATCGTCACAAGGAGCTAATATTTTAGATGAGATATAGGGACGTCATTGCGAACTTCACAACAGAGTTTCAAACGTTTCTAAGCTAGTAAAGAATTCTGCCCAATTATTGGCTATTTTCCCCAGAACCCGTACCTATCAATCTTTGTCGATTTCTTGCAAAATACCTAGATCAAAAACGCATAGTCACAGGGAGCTAATATTTTAGATGAGATATAGGGACGTCATTGCGAACTTTAAAACAGAGTTTCAAACGTTTCTGAGCTAGTAAAGAATTCTGCCCAATTATTGGCTATTTTCCCCAGGACCGTACCTATTGATTTTTATCGATTTCTTGCAAAATACCTAGATAGAAAACGCATCGTTACAGGGAGCTAATATTTTAGATGAGATATAGAGACGTCATTGGGAACCTCAAAACAGAGTTTCAAGCGTTTCTAAGCTAGTAAAGGATTCTGCCCAATTATTGGCTAATTTCCCCAGGACCGTACCTATCGATTTTTGTCGATTTCTTGCAAAATACCTAGATCAAAAACGCATCGTCACAGGGAGCTAATATTTTAGATGAGATATAGGGACGTCATTGCGAAGCTCAAAACAGAGTTTCAAGCGATTCTAAGCTAGTAAATAATTCTGCCCAATTATTGGCTATTTTCCCCAAGACCGTACCTATCGATTTTTGTCGATTTCTTGCAAAATACCTAGATCAAATACGCATCGTCACAAGGAGCTAGTATTTTAGATGAGATATAGGGACGTCATTGCGAACTTCACAACAGAGTTTCAAACGTTTCTAAGCTAGTAAAGAATTCTGCCCAATTATTGGCTATTTTCCCCAGGACCGTACCTATCAATTTTTGTCGATTTCTTGCAAAATACCTAGATCAAAAACGCATAGTCACAGGGAGCTAATATTTTAGATGAGATATAGGGACGTCATTGCGAACTTTAAAACAGAGTTTCAAACGTTTCTGAGCTAGTAAAGAATTCTGCCCAATTATTGGCTATTTTCCCCAGGACCGTACCTATTGATTTTTATCGATTTCTTGCAAAATACCTAGATAGAAAACGCATCGTTACAGGGAGCTAATATTTTAGATGAGATATAGAGACGCCATTGGGAACCTCAAAACAGAGTTTCAAGCGTTTCTAAGCTAGTAAAGAATTCTGCCCAATTATTGGCTAATTTCCCCAGGACCGTACCTATCGATTTTTATCGATTTCTTGCAAAATACCTAGATAGAAAACGCATCGTTACAGGGAGCTGATATTTTAGATGAGATATAGAGACGCCATTGCGAACCTCAAAACAGAGTTTCAAGCGTTTCTAAGCTAGTAAAGAATTCTGCCCAATTATTGGCTAATTTCCCCAGGACCGTACCTATCGATTTTTGTCGATTTCTTTCAAAATACCTAGATCAAAAACGCATCGTCACAGGGAGCTAATATTTTAGATGAGATATAGGGACGTTTTTGCGATCTTCAAAACAGAGTTTCAAGCGTTTCTAAGCCAGTAAAGAATTCTGCCCAATTATTGGCTATTTTCCCCAAGACCGTACCTATCGATTTTTGTTGATTTCTTGCAAAATACCTAGATCAAATACGCATCGTCACAAGGAGCTAATATTTTAGATGAGATATAGGGACGTCATTGCGAACTTCACAACAGAGTTTCAAACGTTTCTAAGCTAGTAAAGAATTCTGCCCAATTATTGGCTATTTTCCCCAGGACCCGTACCTATCAATTTTTGTCGATTTCTTGCAAAATACCTAGATCAAAAACGCATAGTCACAAGGAGCTAATATTTTAGATGAGATATAGGGACGCCATTGGGAACCTCAAAACAGAGTTTCAAACGTTTCTGAGCTAGTAAAGAATTCTGCCCAATTATTGGCTGTTTTCCCCAGGACCGTACCTATCGATTTTTATCGATTTCTTGCAAAATACCTAGATAGAAAACGAATCGTTACAGGGAGCTAATATTTTAGATGAGATATAGAGACGTCATTGGGAACCTCAAAACAGAGTTTCAAGCGTTTCTAAGCTAGTAAAGGATTCTGCCCAATTATTGGCTAATTTCCCCAGGACCGTACCTATCGATTTTTATCGATTTCTTGCAAAATACCTAGATAGAAAACGCATCGTTACAGGGAGCTAATATTTTAGATGAGATATAGGGACGTCATTGCAAACCTCAAAACAGAGTTTCAAGCGTTTCTAAGCTAGTAAAGAATTCTACCCAATTATTGGCTATTTTCCCCAAGACCGTACCTATCGATTTTTATCGATTTCTTGCAAAATACCTAGATAGAAAACGCATCGTTACAGGGAGCTAATATTTTAGATGAGATATAGAGACGCCATTGCGAACCTCAAAACAGAGTTTCAAGCGTTTCTAAGCTAGTAAAGAATTCTGCCCAATTATTGGCTAATTTCCCTAGGACCGTATTTATCGATTTTTGTCGATTTCTTGCAAAATACCTAGATTAAAAACGCATCGTCACAAGGAGCTAATATTTTAGATGAGATATAGGGACGTCATTGCGAACTTCAAAACAGAGTTTCAAACGTTTCGAAGCTAGTAAAGAATTCTGCCCAATTATTGGCTATTTTCCCCAGGACCGTACTTATCGATTTTTATCGATTTCTTGCAAAATACCTAGATCAAATACGTATCGTCACAGGGAGCTAATATTTTAGATGAGATATAGAGACGCCATTGCGAACCTCAAAACAGAGTTTCAAGCGATTCTAAGCTAGTAAAGAATTCTGCCCAATTATTGGCTATTTTCCCCAAGACCGTACCTATCGATTTTTGTCGATTTCTTGCAAAATACCTAGATCAAATACGCATCGTCACAAGGAGCTAATATTTTAGATGAGATATAGGGACGTCATTGCGAACTTCACAACAGAGTTTCAAACGTTTCTAAGCTAGTAAAGAATTCTGCCCAATTATTGGCTATTTTCCCCAGAACCCGTACCTATCAATCTTTGTCGATTTCTTGCAAAATACCTAGATCAAAAACGCATAGTCACAGGGAGCTAATATTTTAGATGAGATATAGGGACGTCATTGCGAACTTTAAAACAGAGTTTCAAACGTTTCTGAGCTAGTAAAGAATTCTGCCCAATTATTGGCTATTTTCCCCAGGACCGTACCTATTGATTTTTATCGATTTCTTGCAAAATACCTAGATAGAAAACGCATCGTTACAGGGAGCTAATATTTTAGATGAGATATAGAGACGTCATTGGGAACCTCAAAACAGAGTTTCAAGCGTTTCTAAGCTAGTAAAGGATTCTGCCCAATTATTGGCTAATTTCCCCAGGACCGTACCTATCGATTTTTGTCGATTTCTTGCAAAATACCTAGATCAAAAACGCATCGTCACAGGGAGCTAATATTTTAGATGAGATATAGGGACGTCATTGCGAAGCTCAAAACAGAGTTTCAAGCGATTCTAAGCTAGTAAATAATTCTGCCCAATTATTGGCTATTTTCCCCAAGACCGTACCTATCGATTTTTGTCGATTTCTTGCAAAATACCTAGATCAAATACGCATCGTCACAAGGAGCTAGTATTTTAGATGAGATATAGGGACGTCATTGCGAACTTCACAACAGAGTTTCAAACGTTTCTAAGCTAGTAAAGAATTCTGCCCAATTATTGGCTATTTTCCCCAGGACCGTACCTATCAATTTTTGTCGATTTCTTGCAAAATACCTAGATCAAAAACGCATAGTCACAGGGAGCTAATATTTTAGATGAGATATAGGGACGTCATTGCGAACTTTAAAACAGAGTTTCAAACGTTTCTGAGCTAGTAAAGAATTCTGCCCAATTATTGGCTATTTTCCCCAGGACCGTACCTATTGATTTTTATCGATTTCTTGCAAAATACCTAGATAGAAAACGCATCGTTACAGGGAGCTAATATTTTAGATGAGATATAGAGACGCCATTGGGAACCTCAAAACAGAGTTTCAAGCGTTTCTAAGCTAGTAAAGAATTCTGCCCAATTATTGGCTAATTTCCCCAGGACCGTACCTATCGATTTTTGTCGATTTCTTGCAAAATACCTAGATCAAAAACGCATCGTCACAGGGAGCTAATATTTTAGATGAGATATAGGGACGTCATTGCGAACCTCAAAACAGAGTTTCAAGCGTTTCTAAGCTAGTAAAGAATTCTACCCAATTATTGGCTATTTTCCCTAAGACCGTACCTATCGATTTTTATCGATTTCTTGCAAAATACCTAGATAGAAAACGCATCGTTACAGGGAGCTAATATTTTAGATGAGATATAGAGACGCCATTGCGAACCTGAAACAGAGTTTCAAGCGTTTCTAAGCTAGTAAAGAATTCTGCCCAATTATTGGCTAATTTCCCTAGGACCGTATTTATCGATTTTTGTCGATTTCTTGCAAAATACCTAGATAGAAAACGCATCGTCACAGGGAGCTAATATTTTAGATGAGATATAGAGACGTCATTGGGAACCTCAAAACAGAGTTTCAAGCGTTTCTAAGCTAGTAAAGAATTCTGCCCAATTATTGGCTAATTTCCCCAGGACCGTACTTTTCGATTTTTATCGATTTCTTGCAAAAAACCTAGATAGAAAACGCATCGTTACAGGGAGCTAATAATTTAGATGAGATATAGAGACGTCATTGGGAACCTCAAAACAGAGTTTCAAGCGTTTCTAAGCTAGTAAAGAATTCTGCCCAATTATTGGCTAATTTCCCCAGGACCGTACCTATCGATTTTTGTCGATTTCTTTCAAAATACCTAGATCAAAAACGCATCGTCACAGGGAGCTAATATTTTAGATGAGATATAGGGACGTTTTTGCGATCTTCAAAACAGAGTTTCAAACGTTTCTAAGCTAGTAAAGAATTCTACCCAATTATTGGCTATTTTCCCCAAGACCGTACCTATCGATTTTTATCGATTTCTTGCAAAATACCTAGATAGAAAACGCATCGTTACAGGGAGCTAATATTTTAGATGAGATATAGAGACGCTATTGCGAACCTCAAAACAGAGTTTCAAGCGTTTCTAAGCTAGTAAAGAATTCTGCCCAATTATTGGCTATTTTCCCCAGGACCGTACCTGTCGATTTTTATCGATTTCTTGCAAAATACCTAGATAGAAAACACATCGTTTTAGGGAGCTAATATTTTAGATGAGATATAGAGACGTCATTGGGAACCTCAAAACAGAGTTTCAAGCGTTTCTAAGCTAGTAATGAATTCTGCCCAATTATTGGCTAATTTCCCCAGGACCGTACCTATCGATTTTTGTCGATTTCTTGCAAAATACCTAGACCAAAAACGCATCGTCACAGGGAGCTAATATTTTAGATGAGATATAGGGACGTCATTGCGAACCTCAAAACAGAGTTTCAAGCATTTCTAAGCTAGTAAAGAATTCTGCCCAATTATTGGCTAATTTCCCTAGGACCGTACCTATCGATTTTTGTCCATCTCTTGCAAAATACCTAGATCAAAAACGCATCGTCACAAGGAGCTAATATTTTTGATGAGATATAGGGACGTCATTGCGAACTTCACAACAGAGTTTCAAACGTTTCTAAGCTAGTAAAGAATTCTGCCCAATTATTGGCTATTTTCCCCAGGACTGTACCTATAAATTTTTGTCGATTTCTTGCAAAATACCTAGATCAAAAACGCATCGTCACAGGGAGCTAATATTTCAGATGAGATATAGGGACGTCATTGCGAACTTCAAAACAGAGTTTCAAACGTTTCGAAGCTAGTAAAGAATTCTGCCCAATTATTGGCTATTTTCCCCAGGACCGTACTTATCGATTTTTATCGATTTCTTGCAAAATACCTAGATCAAATACGCATCGTCACAGGGAGCTAATATTTTAGATGAGATATAGGGACGTCATTGCGAAGCTCAAAACAGATTTTCAAGCGATTCTAAGCTAGTAAAGAATTCTGCCCAATTATTGGCTATTTTCCCCAAGACCGTACTTATCGATTTTTGTCGATTTCTTGCAAAATACCTAGATCAAAAACGCATCGTCACAGGGAGCTAATATTTTAGACGAGATATAGAGACGCCATTGCGAACCTCAAAACAGAGTTTCAAGCATTTCTAAGCTAGTAAAGAATTCTGCCCAATTATTGGCTAATTTCCCCAGGACCGTACCTATCGATTTTTGTCGATTTCTTGCAAAATACCTAGATCAAAAACGCATCGTCACAAGGAGCTAATATTTTAGATGAGACATAGGGACGTCATTGCAAACTTCAAAACAGAGTTTCAAAGATTTCTGAGCTAGTAAAGAATTCTGCCCAATTATTGGCTATTTTCCCCAGGACCGTACCTATCGATTTTTATCGATTTCTTGCAAAATACCTAGATAGAAAACGCATCGTTACATGGAGCTAATATTTTAGATGAGATATAGAGACGTCATTGGGAACCTCAAAACAGAGTTTCAAGCGTTTCTAAGCTAGTAAAGAATTCTGCCCAATTATTGGCTAATTTCCCCAGGACCGTACCTATCGATTTTTGTCGATTTCTTGCAAAATACCTAGACCAAAAACGCATCGTCACAGGGAGCTAATATTTTAGATGAGATATAGGGACGTCATTGCGAACCTCAAAACAGAGTTTCAAGCGTTTCTAAGCTAGTAAAGAATTCTACCCAATTATTGGCTATTTTCCCCAAGACCGTACCTATCGATTTTTATCGATTTCTTGCAAAATACCTAGATAGAAAACGCATCGTTACAGGGAGCTAATATTTTAGATGAGATATAGAGACGCTATTGCGAACCTCAAAACAGAGTTTCAAGCGTTTCTAAGCTAGTAAAGAATTCTGCCCAATTATTGGCTATTTTCCCCAGGACCGTACCTATCGATTTTTATCGATTTCTTGCAAAATACCTAGATAGAAAACGCATCGTTACAGGGAGCTAATATTTTAGATGAGATATAGAGACGTCATTGGAAACCTCAAAACAGAGTTTCAACCGTTTCTAAGCTAGTAAAGAATTCTGCCCAATTATTGGCTAATTTCCCCAGGACCGTACCTGTCGATTTTTGTCGATTTCTTGCAAAATACCTAGATCAAAAACGCATTGTCACAGGGAGCTACTATTTTAGATGAGATATAGAGACGTCATTGCGAACTTCAAAACAGAGTTTCAAACGTTTCTAAGCTAGTAAAGAACTCTGCCCAATTATTGGCTAATTTCCCCAGGACCGTACCTATCGATTATTGTCAATTTCTATCAAAATACCTAGATCAAAAACGCATCGTTACAGGGAGCTAATATTTTAGATGAGATATAGAGACGCCATTGCGAACCTCAAAACAGAGTTTCAAGCGTTTCTAAGCTAGTAAAGAATTCTGCCCAATTATTGGCTAATTTCCCTAGGACCGTATTTATCGATTTTTGTCGATTTCTTGCAAAATACCTAGATAGAAAACGCATCGTTACAGGGAGCTAATATTTTAGATGAGATATAGAGACGCTATTGCGAACCTCAAAACAGAGTTTCAAGCGTTTCTAAGCTAGTAAAGAATTCTGCCCAATTATTGGCTATTTTCCCCAGGACCGTACCTGTCGATTTTTATCGATTTCTTGCAAAATACCTAGATAGAAAACGCATCGTTTTAGGGAGCTAATATTTTAGATGAGATATAGAGACGTCATTGGGAACCTCAAAACAGAGTTTCAAGCGTTTCTAAGCTAGTAAAGAATTCTGCCCAATTATTGGCTAAATTCCCCAGGACAGTACCTATCGATTTTGTCGATTTCTTGCAAAATACCTAGATCAAAAACGCATCGTCACAGGGAGCTAATATTTTAGATGAGATATAGGGACGTCATTGCGAAGCTCAAAACAGATTTTCAAGCGATTCTAAGCTAGTAAAGAATTCTGCCCAATTATTGGCTATTTTCCCCAAGACCGTACTTATCGATTTTTGTCGATTTCTTGCAAAATACCTAGATCAAAAACGCATCGTCACAGGGAGCTAATATTTTAGACGAGATATAGAGACGCCATTGCGAACCTCAAAACAGAGTTTCAAGCATTTCTAAGCTAGTAAAGAATTCTGCCCAATTATTGGCTAATTTCCCCAGGACCGTACCTATCGATTTTTGTCGATTTCTTGCAAAATACCTAGATCAAAAACGCATCGTCACAAGGAGCTAATATTTTAGATGAGACATAGGGACGTCATTGCAAACTTCAAAACAGAGTTTCAAAGATTTCTGAGCTAGTAAAGAATTCTGCCCAATTATTGGCTATTTTCCCCAGGACCGTACCTATCGATTTTTATCGATTTCTTGCAAAATACCTAGATAGAAAACGCATCGTTACATGGAGCTAATATTTTAGATGAGATATAGAGACGTCATTGGGAACCTCAAAACAGAGTTTCAAGCGTTTCTAAGCTAGTAAAGAATTCTGCCCAATTATTGGCTAATTTCCCCAGGACCGTACCTATCGATTTTTGTCGATTTCTTGCAAAATACCTAGACCAAAAACGCATCGTCACAGGGAGCTAATATTTTAGATGAGATATAGGGACGTCATTGCGAACCTCAAAACAGAGTTTCAAGCGTTTCTAAGCTAGTAAAGAATTCTACCCAATTATTGGCTATTTTCCCCAAGACCGTACCTATCGATTTTTATAGATTTCTTGCAAAACACCTAGATAGAAAACGCATCGTTACAGGGAGCTAATATTTTAGATGAGATATAGAGACGCCATTGCTAACCTCAAAACAGAGTTTCAAGCATTTCTAAGCTAGTAAAGAATTCTGCCCAATTATTGGCTAATTTCCCTAGGACCGTACCTATCGATTTTTGTCCATCTCTTGCAAAATACCTAGATCAAAAACGCATCGTCACAAGGAGCTAATATTTTTGATGAGATATAGGGACGTCATTGCGAACTTCACAACAGAGTTTCAAACGTTTCTAAGCTAGTAAAGAATTCTGCCCAATTATTGGCTATTTTCCCCAGGACTGTACCTATAAATCTTTGTCGATTTCTTGCAAAATACCTAGATCAAAAACGCATCGTCACAGGGAGCTAATATTTTAGATGAGATATAGGGACGTCATTGCGAACTTCAAAACAGAGTTTCAAACGTTTCGAAGCTAGTAAAGAATTCTGCCCAATTATTGGCTATTTTCCCCAGGACCGTACTTATCGATTTTTATCGATTTCTTGCAAAATACCTAGATCAAATACGCATCGTCACAGGGAGCTAATATTTTAGATGAGATATAGGGACGTCATTGCGAACTTCACAACAGAGTTTCAAACGTTTCTAGGCTAGTAGAGAATTCTGCCCAATTATTGGCTATTTTCCCCAGGACCGTACCTATCAATTTTTGTCGATTTCTTGCAAAATACCTAGATCAAAAACGCATAGTCACAGGGAGCTAATATTTTAGATGAGATATAGGGACGTCATTGCGAACTTCAAAACAGAGTTTCAAACGTTTCTAAGCTAGTAAAGAATTCTGCCCAATTATTGGCTATTTTCCCCAGGACCGTACCTATCGATTTTTATCGATTTCTTGCAAAATACCTAGATAGAAAACGCATCGTTACAGGGAGCTAATATTTTAGATGAGATATAGAGACGTCATTGGGAACCTCAAAACAGAGTTTCAAGCGTTTCTAAGCTAGTAAAGAATTCTGCCCAATTATTGGCTAATTTCCCCAGGACCGTACCTATCGATTTTTGTCGATTTCTTGCAAAATACCTTGATCAAAAACGCATCATCACAGGGAGCTAATATTTTAGATGAGATATAGGGACGTCATTGCGAACCTCAAAACAGAGTTTCAAGCGTTTCTAAGCTAGTAAAGAATTCTACCCAATTATTGGCTATTTTCCCCAAGACCGTACCTATCGATTTTTATCGATTTCTTGCAAAATACCTAGATAGAAAACGCATCGTTACAGGGAGCTAATATTTTAGATGAGATATAGAGACGCTATTGCGAACCTCAAAACAGAGTTTCAAGCGTTTCTAAGCTAGTAAAGAATTCTGCCCAATTATTGGCTATTTTCCCCAGGACCGTACCTATCGATTTTTATCGATTTCTTGCAAAATACCTAGATAGAAAACGCATCGTTACAGGGAGCTAATATTTTAGATGAGATATAGAGACGTCATTGGGAACCTCAAAACAGAGTTTCAACCGTTTCTAAGCTAGTAAAGAATTCTGCCCAATTATTGGCTAATTTCCCCAGGACCGTACCTGTCGATTTTTGTCGATTTCTTGCAAAATACCTAGATCAAAAACGCATTGTCACAGGGAGCTACTATTTTAGATGAGATATAGAGACGTCATTGCGAACTTCAAAACAGAGTTTCAAACGTTTCTAAGCTAGTAAAGAACTCTGCCCAATTATTGGCTAATTTCCCCAGGACCGTACCTATCGATTATTGTCAATTTCTATCAAAATACCTAGATCAAAAACGCATCGTTACAGGGAGCTAATATTTTAGATGAGATATAGAGACGCCATTGCGAACCTCAAAACAGAGTTTCAAGCGTTTCTAAGCTAGTAAAGAATTCTGCCCAATTATTGGCTAATTTCCCTAGGACCGTATTTATCGATTTTTGTCGATTTCTTGCAAAATACCTAGATTAAAAACGCATCGTCACAAGGAGCTAATATTTTTGATGAGATATAGGGACGTCATTGCGAACTTCACAACAGAGTTTCAAACGTTTCGAAGCTAGTAAAGAATTCTGCCCAATTATTGGCTATTTTCCCCAGGACCGTACTTTTCGATTTTTATCGATTTCTTTCAAAAAACCTAGATAGAAAACGCATCGTTACAGGGAGCTAATATTTTAGATGAGAAATAGAGACGTCATTGGGAACCTCAAAACAGAGTTTCAAGCGTTTCTAAGCTAGTAAAGAATTCTGCCCAATTATTGGCTAATTTCCCCAGGACCGTACCTATCGATTTTTGTCGATTTCTTTCAAAATACCAAGATCAAAAACGCATCGTCACAGGGAGCTAATATTTTAGATGAGATATAGGGACGTTTTTGCGATCTTCAAAACAGAGTTTCAAGCGTTTCTAAGCCAGTAAAGAATTCTGCCCAATTATTGGCTATTTTCCCCAAGACCGTACCTATCGATTTTTGTTGATTTCTTGCAAAATACCTAGATCAAATACGCATCGTCACAAGGAGCTAATATTTTAGATGAGATATAGGGACGTCATTGCGAACTTCACAACAGAGTTTCAAACGTTTCTAAGCTAGTAAAGAATTCTGCCCAATTATTGGCTATTTTCCCCAGGACCCGTACCTATCAATTTTTGTCGATTTCTTGCAAAATACCTAGATCAAAAACGCATAGTCACAGGGAGCTAATATTTTAGATGAGATATAGGGACGTCATTGCGAACTTTAAAACAGAGTTTCAAACGTTTCTGAGCTAGTAAAGAATTCTGCCCAATTATTGGCTATTTTCCCCAGGACCGTACCTATTGATTTTTATCGATTTCTTGCAAAATACCTAGATAGAAAACGAATCGTTACAGGGAGCTAATATTTTAGATGAGATATAGAGACGCCATTGCGAACCTCAAAACAGAGTTTCAAGCGTTTCTAAGCTAGTAAAGAATTCTGCCCAATTATTGGCTAATTTCCCTAGGACCGTATTTATCGATTTTTGTCGATTTCTTGCAAATTACCTAGATTAAAAACGCATCGTCACAAGGAGCTAATATTTTTGATGAGATATAGGGACGTCATTGCGAACTTCACAACAGAGTTTTAAACGTTTCGAAGCTAGTAAAGAATTCTGCCCAATTATTGGCTATTTTCCCCAGGACCGTACTTTTCGATTTTAATCGATTTCTTCCAAAAAACCTAGATAGAAAACGCATCGTTACAGGGAGCTAATATTTTAGATGAGATATAGAGACGTCATTGGGAACCTCAAAACAGAGTTTCAAGCGTTTCTAAGCTAGTAAAGAATTCTGCCCAATTATTGGCTAATTTCCCCAGGACCGTACCTATCGATTTTTGTCGATTTCTTTCAAAATACCTAGATCAAAAACGCATCGTCACAGGGAGCTAATATTTTAGATGAGATATAGGGACATTTTTGCGATCTTCAAAACAGAGTTTCAAACGTTTCTAAGCTAGTAAAGAATTCTGCACAATTATTGGCTATTTTCCCCAGGACCGTACCTGTCGATTTTTATCGATTTCTTGCAAAATACCTAGATAGAAAACGCATCGTTACAGGGAGCTAATATTTTAGATGAGATATAGAGACGCCATTGCGAACCTCAAAACAGAGTTTCAAGCGTTTCTAAGCTAGTAAATAATTCTGCCCAATTATTGGCTAATTTCCCTAGGACCGTATTTATCGATTTTTGTCGATTTCTTGCAAATTACCTAGATTAAAAACGCATCGTCACAAGGAGCTAATATTTTAGATGAGATATAGGGACGTCATTGCGAACTTCAAAACAGAGTTTCAAACGTTTCGAAGCTAGTAAAGAATTCTGCCCAATTATTGGCTATTTTCCCCAGGACCGTACTTATCGATTTTTATCGATTTCTTGCAAAATACCTAGATCAAATACGCATCGTCACAGGGAGCTAATATTTTAGATGAGATATAGAGACGCCATTGCGAACCTCAAAACAGAGTTTCAAGCGTTTCTAAGCTAGTAAAGAATTCTGCCCAATTACTGGCTATTTTCCCCAGGACCGTACCTATCGATTTTTGTCGATTTCTTGCAAAATACCTAGATCAAAAACGCATCGTCACAGGGAGCTAATATTTTAGATGAGATATAGGGACGTTTTTGCGATCTTCAAAACAGAGTTTCAAACGTTTCTAAGCTAGTAAAGAATTCTGCCCAATTATTGGCTATTTTCCCCAGGACCGTACCTGTCGATTTTTATCGATTTCTTGCAAAATCCCTAGATAGAAAACGCATCGTTACAGGGAGCTAATATTTTAGATGAGATATAGAGACGTCATTGGGAACCTCCAAACAGAGTTTCAAGCGTTTCTAAGCTAGTAAAGAATTCTGCCCAATTATTGGCTAAATTCCCAAGGACCGTACCTATCGATTTTGTCGATTTCTTGCAAAATACCTAGATCAAAAACGCATCGTCACAGGGAGCTAATATTTTAGATGAGATATAGGGACGTCATTGCGAACCTCAAAACAGAGTTTCAAGCGTTTCTAAGCTAGTAAAGAATTCTACCCAATTATTGGCTATTTTCCCCAAGACCGTACCTATTGATTTTTATAGATTTCTTGCAAAATACCTAGATAGAAAACGCATCGTTACAGGGAGCTAATATTTTAGATGAGATATAGAGACGCCATTGCGAACCTCAAAACAGAGTTTCAAGCGTTTCTAAGCTAGTAAAGAATTCTGCCCAATTATTGGCTAATTTCCCTAGGACCGTATTTATCGATTTTTGTCGATTTCTTGCAAAATACCTAGATTAAAAACGCATCGTCACAAGCAGCTAATATTTTTGATGAGATATAGGGACGTCATTGCGAACTTCACAACAGAGTTTCAAACGTTTCTAAGCTAGTAAAGAATTCTGCCCAATTATTGGCTATTTTCCCCAGGACCGTACCTATAAATTTTTGTCGATTTCTTGCAAAATACCTAGATAGAAAACGCATCGTTACAGGGAGCTATTATTTTAGATGAGATATAGAGACGTCATTGGGAGCCTCAAAACAGAGTTTCAAGCGTTTCTAAGCTAGTAATGAATTCTGCCCAATTATTGGCTAATTTCCCCAGGACCGTACCTATCGATTTTTGTCGATTTCTTGCAAAATACCTAGATCAAAAACGCATCGTCACAGGGAGCTAGTATTTTAGATAAGATATAGGGACGTCATTGCGAACTTCAAAACAGAGTTTCAAACGTTTCGAAGCTAGTAAAGAATTCTGCCCAATTATTGGCTATTTTCCCCAGGACCGTACTTATCGATTTTTATCGATTTCTTGCAAAAAACCTAGATAGAAAACGCATCATTACAGGGAGCTAATATTTTAGATGAGATATAGGGACGTCATTGCGAACCTCAAAACAGAGTTTCAAGCGTTTCTAAGCTAGTAAAGAATTCTGCCCAATTATTGGCTATTTTCCCCAGGACCGTACCTATCGATTTTTATCGATTTCTTGCAAAATACCTAGATCAAAAACGCATCGTCACAGGGAGCTAATATTTTAGATGAGATATAGAGACGTCATTGCGAACCTCAAAACAGAGTTTCAAGCGTTTCTAAGCTATTAAAGAATTCTGCCCAATTATTGGCTAATTTCCCCAGGACCGTACCTATCGATTTTTGTCGACTTCTTGCAAAATACCTAGATCAAAAACGCACCGTCACAAGGAGCTAATATTTTAGATTAGATATAGGGACGTCATTGCGAACTTCACAACAGAGTTTCAAACGTTTCTAAGCTAGTAAAGAATTCTGCCCAATTATTGGCTATTTTCCCCAAGACCGTACCTATCGATTTTTGTCGATTTCTTGCAAAATACCTAGATCAAATACGCATCGTCACAAGGAGCTAATATTTTAGATGAGATATAGGGACGTCATTGCGAACTTCACAACAGAGTTTCAATCGTTTCTAAGCTAGTAAAGAATTCTGCCCAATTATTGGCTATTTTCCCCAGGACCGTACCTATCGATTTTTGTCGATTTCTTGCAAAATACCTAGATCAAAAACGCATCGTCACAAGGAGCTAATATTTTAGATGAGATATAGGGACGTCATTGTGAACTTCACAACAGAGTTTCAAACGTTTCTAAGCTAGTAAAGAATTCTGCCCAATTATTGGCTATTTTCCCCAGGACCGTACCTATAAATTTTTGTCGATTTCTTGCAAAATACCTAGATCAAAAACGCATCGTCACCGGGAGCTAATGTTTTAGATGAAATATAGGGACGTCATTGCGAACTTCAAAACAGAGTTTCAAACGTTTCTAAGCTAGTAAAGAATTCTGCCCAATTATTGGCTATTTTCCCCAGGACCGTACCTATCGATTTTTATCGATTTCTTGCAAAATACCTAGATAGAAATTGCATCGTTACAGGGAGCTAATATTTTAGATGAGATATAGAGACGTCATTGGGAACCTCAAAACAGAGTTTCAAGCGTTTCTAAGCTAGTAAAGAATTCTGCCCATTTACTGGCTAATTTCCCCAGGACCGTACCTATCGATTTTTGTCGATTTCTTGCAAAATACCTAGATCAAAAACGCATCGTCACAGGGAGCTAATATTTTAGATGAGATATAGGGACGTCATTGCGAACTTCAAAACAGAGTTTCAAACGTTTCGAAGCTAGTAAAGAATTCTGCCCAATTATTGGCTATTTTCCCCAGGACCGTACTTATCGATTTTTATCGATTTTTTGCAAAAAACCTAGATAGAAAACGCATCGTTACAGGGAGCTAATATTTTAGATGAGATATAGAGACGTCATTGGGAACCTCAAAACAGAGTTTCAAGCGTTTCTAAGCTAGTAAAGAATTCTGCCCAATTATTGGCTAATTTCCCCAGGACCGGACCTATCGATTTTTGTCGATTTCTTGCAAGATACCTAGATCAAAAACGCATCGTCACAGGGAGCTAATATTTTAGATGAGATATAGAGACGCCATTGCGAACCTCAAAACAGAGTTTCAAGCGTTTCTAAGCTAGTAAAGAATTCTGCCCAATTATTGGCTATTTTCCCCAGACCGTACCTATCGATTTTTATCGAATTCTTGCAAAATACCTAGTTAGAAATCGCATCGTTACAGGGAGCTAATATTTTAGATGAGATATAGAGACGCCATTGCGAACCTCAAAACAGAGTTTCAAGCGTTTCTAAGCTAGTAAAGAATTCTGCCCAATTATTGGCTATTTTCCCCAAGACCGTACCTATCGATTTTTATCGATTTCTTGCAAAATACCTAGATAGAAAACGCATCGTTACAGGGAGCTAATATTTTAGAAGAGATATAGAGACGTCATTGCGAACCTCAACACAGAGTTTCAAGCGTTTCTAAGCTAGTAAAGAATTCTGCCCAATTATTGGCTAATTTCCCCAAGACCGTACCTATCGATTTTTATCGATTTCTTGCAAAATACCTAGATAGAAAACGCATCGTTACAGGGAGCTAATATTTTAGAAGAGATATAGAGACGTCATTGCGAACCTCAACACAGAGTTTCAAGCGTTTCTAAGCTAGTAAAGAATTCTGCCCAATTATTGGCTAATTTCCCCAGGACCGTACCTATCGATTTTTGTCGATTTCTTTCAAAATACCTAGATCAAAAACGCATCGTCACAGGGAGCTAATATTTTAGATGAGATATAGGGACCTTTTTGCGATCTTCAAAACTGAGTTTCAAACGTTTCTAAGCTAGTAAAGAATTCTGCCCAATTATTGGCTATTTTCCCCAGGACCGTACCTGTCGATTTTTATCGATTTCTTGCAAAATACCTAGATAGAAAACGCATCGTTTTAGGGAGCTAATATTTTAGATGAGATATAGAGACGTCATTGGGAACCTTAAAACAGAGTTTCAAGCGTTTCTAAGCTAGTAAAGAATTCTGCCCAATTATTGGCTAAATTCCCCAGGACAGTACCTATCGATTTTGTCGATTTCTTGCAAAATACCTAGATCAAAAACGCATCGTCACAGGGAGCTAATATTTTAGATGAGATATAGGGACGTCATTGCGAAGCTCAAAACAGAGTTTCAAGCGATTCTAAGCTAGTAAAGAATTCTGCCCAATTATTGGCTATTTTCCCCAAGACCGTACTTATCGATTTTTGTCGATTTCTTGCAAAATACCTAGATCAAAAACGCATCGTCACAGGGAGCTAATATTTTAGATGAGATATAGAGACGCCATTGCGAACCTCAAAACAGAGTTTCAAGCATTTCTAAGCTAGTAAAGAATTCTGCCCAATTATTGGCTAATTTCCCCAGGACCGTACCTATCGATTTTTGTCGATTTCTTGCTAAATACCTAGATCAAAAACGCATCGTCACAAGGAGCTAATATTTTAGATGAGACATAGGGACGTCATTGCGAACTTCAAAACAGAGTTTCAAAGATTTCTGAGCTAGTAAAGAATTCTGCCCAATTATTGGCTATTTTCCCCAGGACCGTACCTATCGATTTTTATCGATTTCTTGCAAAATACCTAGATAGAAAACGCATCGTTACATGGAGCTAATATTTTAGATGAGATATAGAGACGTCATTGGGAACCTCAAAACAGAGTTTCAAGCGTTTCTAAGCTAGTAAAGAATTCTGCCCAATTATTGGCTAATTTCCCCAGGACCGTACCTATCGATTTTTGTCGATTTCTTTCAAAATACCTAGATCAAAAACGCATCGTCACAGGGAGCTAATATTTTAGATGAGATATAGGGACGTTTTTGCGATCTTCAAAACAGAGTTTCAAACGTTTCTAAGCTAGTAAAGAATTCTGCCCAATTATTGGCTATTTTCCCCAGGACCGTACCTGTCGATTTTTATCGATTTCTTGCAAAATACCTAGATAGAAAACGCATCGTTTTAGGGAGCTAATATTTTAGATGAGATATAGAGACGTCATTGGGAACCTCAAAACAGAGTTTCAAGCGTCTCTAAGCTAGTAAAGAGTTCTGCCCAATTATTGGCTAAATTCCCCAGGACAGTACCTATCGATTTTGTCGATTTCTTGCAAAATACCTAGATCAAAAACGCATCGTCACAGGGAGCTAATATTTTAGATGAGATATAGGGACGTCATTGCGAAGCTCAAAACAGAGTTTCAAGCGATTCTAAGCTAGTAAAGAATTCTGCCCAATTATTGGCTATTTTCCCCAAGACCGTACTTATCGATTTTTGTCGATTTCTTGCAAAATACCTAGATCAAAAACGCATCGTCACAGGGAGCTAATATTTTAGATGAGATATAGAGACGCCATTGCGAACCTCAAAACAGAGTTTCAAGCATTTCTAAGCCAGTAAAGAATTCTGCCCAATTATTGGCTAATTTCCCCAGGACCGTACCTATCGATTTTTGTCGATTTCTTGCTAAATACCTAGATCAAAAACGCATCGTCACAAGGAGCTAATATTTTAGATGAGACATAGGGACGTCATTGCGAACTTCAAAACAGAGTTTCAAAGATTTCTGAGCTAGTAAAGAATTCTGCCCAATTATTGGCTATTTTCCCCAGGACCGTACCTATCGATTTTTATCGATTTCTTGCAAAATACCTAGATAGAAAACGCATCGTTACATGGAGCTAATATTTTAGATGAGATATAGAGACGTCATTGGGAACCTCAAAACAGAGTTTCAAGCGTTTCTAAGCTAGTAAAGAATTCTGCCCAATTATTGGCTAATTTCCCCAGGACCGTACCTATCGATTTTTGTCGATTTCTTGCAAAATACCTAGACCAAAAACGCATCGTCACAGGGAGCTAATATTTTAGATGAGATATAGGGACGTCATTGCGAACCTCAAAACAGAGTTTCAAGCGTTTCTAAGCTAGTAAAGAATTCTACCCAATTATTGGCTATTTTCCCCAAGACCGTACCTATCGATTTTTATCGATTTCTTGCAAAACACCTAGATAGAAAACGCATCGTTACAGGGAGCTAATATTTTAGATGAGATATAGAGACGCCATTGCAAACCTCAAAACAGAGTTTCAAGCATTTCTAAGCTAGTAAAGAATTCTGCCCAATTATTGGCTAATTTCCCTAGGACCGTACCTATCGATTTTTGTCGATCTCTTGCAAAATACCTAGATCAAAAACGCATCGTCACAAGGAGCTAATATTTTTGATGAGATATAGGGACGTCATTGCGAACTTCACAACAGAGTTTCAAACGTTTCTAAGCTAGTAAAGAATTCTGCCCAATTATTGGCTATTTTCCCCAGGACTGTACCGATAAATTTTTGTCGATTTCTTGCAAAATACCTAGATCAAAAACGCATCGTCACAGGGAGCTAATATTTTAGATGAGATATAGGGACGTCATTGCGAACTTCAAAACAGAGTTTCAAACGTTTCGAAGCTAGTAAAGAATTCTGCCCAATTATTGGCTATTTTCCCCAGGACCGTACTTATCGATTTTTATCGATTTCTTGCAAAATACCTAGATCAAATACGCATCGTCACAGGGAGCTAATATTTTAGATGAGATATAGGGACGTCATTGCGAACTTCACAACAGAGTTTCAAACGTTTCTAGGCTAGTAGAGAATTCTGCCCAATTATTGGCTATTTTCCCCAGGACCGTACCTATCAATTTTTGTCGATTTCTTGCAAAATACCTAGATCAAAAACGCATCATCACAGGGAGCTAATATTTTAGATGAGATATAGGGACGTCATTGCGAACCTCAAAACAGAGTTTCAAGCGTTTCTAAGCTAGTAAAGAATTCTACCCAATTATTGGCTATTTTCCCCAAGACCGTACCTATCGATTTTTATCGATTTCTTGCAAAATACCTAGATAGAAATCGCATCGTTACAGGGAGCTAATATTTTAGATGAGATATAGAGACGCTATTGCGAACCTCAAAACAGAGTTTCAAGCGTTTCTAAGCTAGTAAAGAATTCTGCCCAATTATTGGCTAATTTCCCCAGGACCGTACCTATCGATTTTTGTCGATTTCTTGCAAAATACATAGATCAAAAACGCGTCGTCACAAGGACCTAATATTTTTGATGAGATATAGGGACGTCATTGCGAACTTCACAACAGAGTTTCAAACGTTTCTAAGCTAGTAAAGAATTCTGCCCAATTATTGGCTATTTTCCCCAGGACCGTACCTATAAATTTTTGTCGATTTCTTGCAAAATACCTAGATCAAAAACGCATCGTCACAGGGAGCTAATATTTTAGATGAGATATAGGGACGTCATTGCGAATTTCAAAACGGAGTTTCAAACGTTTCTAAGCTAGTAAAGAATTCTGCCCAATTATTGGCTATTTTCCCCAGGACCGTACCTATCGATTTTTGTCGATTTCTTGCAAAATACCTAGATAGAAAATGCATCGTTACAGGGAGCTAATATTTTAGATGAGATATAGAGACGTCATTGGGAACCTCAAAACAGAGTTTCAACCGTTTCTAAGCTAGTAAAGAATTCTGCCCAATTATTGGCTAATTTCCCCAGGACCGTACCTGTCGATTTTTGTCGATTTCTTGCAAAATACCTAGATCAAAAACGCATCGTCACAGGGAGCTACTATTTTAGATGAGATATAGAGACGTCATTGCGAACTTCAAAACAGAGTTTCAAACGTTTCTAAGCTAGTAAATAATTCTGCCCAATTATTGGCTATTTCCCCCAGGACCGTACCTATCGATTTTTGTCGATTTCTTGCAAAATCCCTAGATCAAAAACGCATCGTCACAGGGAGCTAATATTTCAGATGAGATATAGGGACGTCATTGCGAACTTCAAAACAGAGTTTCAAACGTTTCTAAGCTAGTAAAGAATTCTGCCCAATTATTGGCTAATTTCCCCAGGACCGTACCTATCGATTTTTGTCGATTTCTTGCAAAATACCTAGATCAAATACGCATCGTCACAGGGAGCTAATGTTTTAGATGAGATATGGGGACGTCATTGCGAACTTCAAAACAGAGTTTCAAACGTTTCTAAGCTAGTAAATAATTCTGCCCAATTATTGGCTATTTTCCCCAGGACCGTACCTATCGATTTTTATCGATTTCTTGCAAAATACCTAGATAGAAAACGCATCGTTACAGGGAGTTAATATTTTAGATGAGATATAGAGACGTCATTGCGAACCTTAAAAACAGAGTTTCAAGCGTTTATAAGCTAGTAAAGAATTCTTCCAATTATTGGCTAATTTCCCCAGGACCGTACCTATCGATTTTGATCGATTTCTTGCAAAATACATAGATCAAAAACGCATCGTCACAAGGAGCTAATATTTTTGATGAGATATAGGGACGTCATTGCGAACTTCACAACAGAGTTTCAAACGTTTCTAAGCTAGTAAAGAATTCTGCCCAATTATTGGCTATTTTCCCCAGGACCGTACCTATAAATTTTTGTCGATTTCTTGCAAAATACCTAGATCAAAAACGCATCGTCACAGGGAGCTAATATTTTAGATGAGATATAGGGACGTCATTGCGAATTTCAAAACAGAGTTTCAAACGTTTCTAAGCTAGTAAAGAATTCTGCCCAATTATTGGCTATTTTCCCCAGGACCGTACCTATAAATTTTTGTCGATTTCTTGCAAAATACCTAGATCAAAAACGCATCGTCACAGGGAGCTAATATTTTAGATGAGATATAGGGACGTCATTGCGAATTTCAAAACAGAGTTTCAAACGTTTCTAAGCTAGTAAAGAATTCTGCCCAATTATTGGCTATTTTCCCCAGGACCGTACCTATCGATTTTTATCGATTTCTTGCAAAATACCTAGATAGAAAACGCATCGTTACAGGGAGCTATTATTTTAGATGAGATATAGAGACGTCATTACGAACCTCAAAACAGAGTTTCAAGCGTTTCTAAGCTAGTAAAGAATTCTGCCCAATTATTGGCTAATTTCCCCAGGACCGTACCTATCGATTATTGTCAATTTCTATCAAAATACCTAGATCAAAAACGCATCGTCACAGGGAGCTAATATTTCAGATGAGATATAGGGACGTCATTGCGAACTTCAAAACAGAGTTTCAAACGTTTCTAAGCTAGTAAAGAATTCTGCCCAATTATTGGCTAATTTCCCCAGGACCGTACCTATCGATTTTTGTCGATTTCTTGCAAAATACCTAGATCAAAAACGCATCGTCACAGGGAGCTACTATTTTAGATGAGATATGGCGACGTCATTGCGAACTTCAAAACAGAGTTTCAAACGTTTCGAAGCTAGTAAATAATTCTGCCCAATTATTGGCTAATTTCCCCAGGACCGTACCTATCGATTTTTGTCGATTTCTTGCAAAATACCTAGATCAAATACGCATCGTCACAGGGAGCTAATGTTTTAGATGAGATATGGGGACGTCATTGCGAACTTCAAAACAGAGTTTCAAACGTTTCTAAGCTAGTAAAGAATTCTGCCCAATTATTGGCTATTTTCCCCAGGACCGTACCTATTGATTTTTATCGATTTCTTGCAAAATACCTAGATAGAAAACGCATCGTTACAGGGAGTTAATATTTTAGATGAGATATAGAGACGTTATTGCGAACCTCAAAACAGAGTTTCAAGCGTTTCTAAGCTAGTAAAGAATTCTGCCAATTATTGGCTAATTTCCCCAGTACCGTACCTATTGATTTTGATCGATTTCTTGCAAAATACCTAGATAGAAAACGCATCGTTACAGGGAGCTAATATTTTAGATGAGATATAGAGACGTCATTACGAACCTCAAAACAGAGTTTCAAGCGTTTCTAAGCTAGTAAAGAATTCTGCCCAATTATTGGCTAATTTCCCCAGGACCGTACCTATCGATTTTTCTCGATTTCTTGCAAAATACCTAGATAGAAAACGCATCGTCACAGGGAGCTAATATTTCAGATGAGATATAGGGACGTCATTGCGAACTTCAAAACAGAGTTTCAAGCGTTTCTAAGCTAGTAAAGAATTCTGCCCAATTATTGGCTATTTTCCCAAGGACCGTACCTATCGATTTTTATCGATTTCTTGCAAAATACCTAGATAGAAAACGCATCGTCACAGAGAGCTGATATTTCAGATGAGATATATGGACGTCATTGCGAACTTCAAAACAGAGTTTCAAACGTTTCTAAGCTAGTAAAGAATTCTGCCCAATTATTGGCTAATTTCCCCAGGACCGTACCTATCGATTTTTGTCGATTTCTTGCAAGATACATAGATCAAAAACGCATCGTCACAAGGAGCTAATATTTTTGATGAGATATAGGGACGTCATTGCGAACTTCACAACAGAGTTTCAAACGTTTCTAAGCTAGTAAAGAATTCTGCCCAATTATTGGCTATTTTCCCCAGGACCGTACCTATCGATTTTTATCGATTTCTTGAAAAATACCTAGATAGAAAACGCATCGTCACAGGGAGCTATTATTTTAGATGAGATATAGAGACGTCATTGGGAACCTCAAAACAGAGTTTCAACCGTTTCTAAGCTAGTAAAGAATTCTGCCCAATTATTGGCTAATTTCCCCAGGACCGTACCTATCGATTTTTGTCGATTTCTTGCAAAGTACCTAGATCAAAAACGCATCGTCACAGGGAGCTACTATTTTAGATGAGATATAGGGACGTCATTGCGAATTTCAAAACAGAGTTTCAAACGCTTCTAAGCTAGTAAAGAATTCTGCCCAATTATTGGCTATTTTCACCAGGACCGTACCTATCGATTTTTATCGATTTCTTGCAAAATACCTAGATAGAAAACGCATCGTTACAGGGAGCTAATATTTTAGATGAGATATAGAGACGTCATTGCGAACCTCAAAAACAGAGTTTCAAGCGTTTCTAAGCTAGTAAAGAATTCTGCCAATTATTGGCTAATTTCCCCAAGACCGTACCTATCGATATTTATCGATTTCTTGCAAAATACCTAGATTGAAAACGCATCGTTACAGGGAGCTTATATTTTAAATGAGATATAGAGACGTCATTGCGAAGTTCAAAACAGAGTTTCAAACGTTTCTAAGCTAGTAAATAATTCTGCCCAATTATTGGCTAATTTCCCCAGGACCGTACCTATCGATTTTTGTCGATTTCTTGCAAAATACCTAGATCAAAAACGCATCGTCACAGTGAGCTAATATTTCAGATGAGATATAGGGCCGTCATTGCGAACTTCAAAACAGAGTTTCAAACGTTTCTAAGCTAGTAAAGAATTCTGCCCAATTATTGGCTAATTTCCCCAGGACCGTACCTATCGATTTTTGTCGATTTCTTGCAAAATACCTAGATCAAATACGCATCGTCACAGGGAGCTAATATTTCAGATGAGATATAGGGACGTCATTGCGAACTTCAAAACAGAGTTTCAAGCGTTTCTAAGCTAGTAAAGAATTCTGCCCAATTATTGGCTATTTTCCCAAGGACCGTACCTATCGATTTTTATCGATTTCTTGCAAAATACCTAGATAGAAAACGCATCGTCACAGAGAGCTGATATTTCAGATGAGATATATGGACGTCATTGCGAACTTCAAAACAGAGTTTCAAACGTTTCTAAGCTAGTAAAGAATTCTGCCCAATTATTGGCTAATTTCCCCAGGACCGTACCTATCGATTTTTGTCGATTTCTTGCAAGATACATAGATCAAAAACGCATCGTCACAAGGAGCTAATATTTTTGATGAGATATAGGGACGTCATTGCGAACTTCACAACAGAGTTTCAAACGTTTCTAAGCTAGTAAAGAATTCTGCCCAATTATTGGCTATTTTCCCCAGGACCGTACCTATCGATTTTTATCGATTTCTTGAAAAATACCTAGATAGAAAACGCATCGTCACAGGGAGCTATTATTTTAGATGAGATATAGAGACGTCATTGGGAACCTCAAAACAGAGTTTCAACCGTTTCTAAGCTAGTAAAGAATTCTGCCCAATTATTGGCTAATTTCCCCAGGACCGTACCTATCGATTTTTGTCGATTTCTTGCAAAGTACCTAGATCAAAAACGCATCGTCACAGGGAGCTACTATTTTAGATGAGATATAGGGACGTCATTGCGAATTTCAAAACAGAGTTTCAAACGCTTCTAAGCTAGTAAAGAATTCTGCCCAATTATTGGCTATTTTCCCCAGGACCGTACCTATCGATTTTTATCGATTTCTTGCAAAATACCTAGATAGAAAACGCATCGTTACAGGGAGCTAATATTTTAGATGAGATATAGAGACGTCATTGCGAACCTCAAAAACAGAGTTTCAAGCGTTTCTAAGCTAGTAAAGAATTCTGCCAATTATTGGCTAATTTCCCCAAGACCGTACCTATCGATATTTATCGATTTCTTGCAAAATACCTAGATTGAAAACGCATCGTTACAGGGAGCTTATATTTTAAATGAGATATAGAGACGTCATTGCGAAGTTCAAAACAGAGTTTCAAACGTTTCTAAGCTAGTAAATAATTCTGCCCAATTATTGGCTAATTTCCCCAGGACCGTACCTATCGATTTTTGTCGATTTCTTGCAAAGTACCTAGATCAAAAACGCATCGTCACAGGGAGCTACTATTTTAGATGAGATATAGGGACGTCATTGCGAATTTCAAAACAGAGTTTCAAACGCTTCTAAGCTAGTAAAGAATTCTGCCCAATTATTGGCTATTTTCCCCAGGACCGTACCTATCGATTTTTATCGATTTCTTGCAAAATACCTAGATAGAAAACGCATCGTTACAGGGAGCTAATATTTTAGATGAGATATAGAGACGTCATTGCGAACCTCAAAATCAGAGTTTCAAGCGTTTCTAAGCTAATAAAGAATTCTGCCCAATTATTGGCTAATTTCCCCAAGACCGTACCTATCGATATTTATCGATTTCTTGCAAAATACCTAGATTGAAAACGCATCGTTACAGGGAGCTTATATTTTAAATGAGATATAGAGACGTCATTGCGAAGTTCAAAACAGAGTTTCAAACGTTTCTAAGCTAGTAAATAATTCTGCCCAATTATTGGCTAATTTCCCCAGGACCGTACCTATCGATTTTTGTCGATTTCTTGCAAAATACCTAGATCAAAAACGCATCGTCACAGTGAGCTAATATTTCAGATGAGATATAGGGCCGTCATTGCGAACTTCAAAACAGAGTTTCAAACGTTTCTAAGCTAGTAAAGAATTCTGCCCAATTATTGGCTAATTTCCCCAGGACCGTACCTATCGATTTTTGTCGATTTCTTGCAAAATACCTAGATCAAATACGCATCGTCACAGGGAGCTAATGTTTTAGATGAGATATGGGGACGTCATTGCGAACTTCAAAACAGAGTTTCAAACGTTTCTAAGCTAGTAAAGAATTCTGCCCAATTATTGGCTATTTTCCCCAGGACCGTACCTATCGATTTTTGTCGATTTCTTGCAAAATACCTAGATCAAAAACGCATCGTCACAGGGAGCTACTATTTTAGATGAGATATGGCGACGTCATTGCGAACTTCAAAACAGAGTTTCAAACGTTTCGAAGCTAGTAAATAATTCTGCCCAATTATTGGCTAATTTCCCCAGGACCGTACCTATCGATTTTTGTCGATTTCTTGCAAAATACCTAGATCAAATACGCATCGTCACAGGGAGCTAATGTTTTAGATGAGATATGGGGACGTCATTGCGAACTTCAAAACAGAGTTTCAAACGTTTCTAAGCTAGTAAAGAATTCTGCCCAATTATTGGCTATTTTCCCCAGGACCGTACCTATTGATTTTTATCGATTTCTTGCAAAATACCTAGATAGAAAACGCATCGTTACAGGGAGTTAATATTTTAGATGAGATATAGAGACGTTATTGCGAACCTCAAAACAGAGTTTCAAGCGTTTCTAAGCTAGTAAAGAATTCTGCCAATTATTGGCTAATTTCCCCAGTACCGTACCTATTGATTTTGATCGATTTCTTGCAAAATACCTAGATAGAAAACGCATCGTTACAGGGAGCTAATATTTTAGATGAGATATAGAGACGTCATTACGAACCTCAAAACAGAGTTTCAAGCGTTTCTAAGCTAGTAAAGAATTCTGCCCAATTATTGGCTAATTTCCCCAGGACCGTACCTATCGATTTTTCTCGATTTCTTGCAAAATACCTAGATAGAAAACGCATCGTCACAGGGAGCTAATATTTCAGATGAGATATAGGGACGTCATTGCGAACTTCAAAACAGAGTTTCAAGCGTTTCTAAGCTAGTAAAGAATTCTGCCCAATTATTGGCTATTTTCCCAAGGACCGTACCTATCGATTTTTATCGATTTCTTGCAAAATACCTAGATAGAAAACGCATCGTCACAGAGAGCTGATATTTCAGATGAGATATATGGACGTCATTGCGAACTTCAAAACAGAGTTTCAAACGTTTCTAAGCTAGTAAAGAATTCTGCCCAATTATTGGCTAATTTCCCCAGGACCGTACCTATCGATTTTTGTCGATTTCTTGCAAGATACATAGATCAAAAACGCATCGTCACAAGGAGCTAATATTTTTGATGAGATATAGGGACGTCATTGCGAACTTCACAACAGAGTTTCAAACGTTTCTAAGCTAGTAAAGAATTCTGCCCAATTATTGGCTATTTTCCCCAGGACCGTACCTATCGATTTTTATCGATTTCTTGAAAAATACCTAGATAGAAAACGCATCGTCACAGGGAGCTATTATTTTAGATGAGATATAGAGACGTCATTGGGAACCTCAAAACAGAGTTTCAACCGTTTCTAAGCTAGTAAAGAATTCTGCCCAATTATTGGCTAATTTCCCCAGGACCGTACCTATCGATTTTTGTCGATTTCTTGCAAAATACCTAGATCAAAAACGCATCGTCACAGGGAGCTACTATTTTAGATGAGATATAGGGACGTCATTGCGAATTTCAAAACAGAGTTTCAAACGCTTCTAAGCTAGTAAAGAATTCTGCCCAATTATTGGCTATTTTCCCCAGGACCGTACCTATCGATTTTTATCGATTTCTTGCAAAATACCTAGATAGAAAACGCATCGTTACAGGGAGCTAATATTTTAGATGAGATATAGAGACGTCATTGCGAACCTCAAAAACAGAGTTTCAAGCGTTTCTAAGCTAGTAAAGAATTCTGCCAATTATTGGCTAATTTCCCCAAGACCGTACCTATCGATATTTATCGATTTCTTGCAAAATACCTAGATTGAAAACGCATCGTTACAGGGAGCTTATATTTTAAATGAGATATAGAGACGTCATTGCGAAGTTCAAAACAGAGTTTCAAACGTTTCTAAGCTAGTAAATAATTCTGCCCAATTATTGGCTAATTTCCCCAGGACCGTACCTATCGATTTTTGTCGATTTCTTGCAAAATACCTAGATCAAAAACGCATCGTCACAGTGAGCTAATATTTCAGATGAGATATAGGGCCGTCATTGCGAACTTCAAAACAGAGTTTCAAACGTTTCTAAGCTAGTAAAGAATTCTGCCCAATTATTGGCTAATTTCCCCAGGACCGTACCTATCGATTTTTGTCGATTTCTTGCAAAATACCTAGATCAAATACGCATCGTCACAGGGAGCTAATATTTCAGATGAGATATAGGGACGTCATTGCGAACTTCAAAACAGAGTTTCAAGCGTTTCTAAGCTAGTAAAGAATTCTGCCCAATTATTGGCTATTTTCCCAAGGACCGTACCTATCGATTTTTATCGATTTCTTGCAAAATACCTAGATAGAAAACGCATCGTCACAGAGAGCTGATATTTCAGATGAGATATATGGACGTCATTGCGAACTTCAAAACAGAGTTTCAAACGTTTCTAAGCTAGTAAAGAATTCTGCCCAATTATTGGCTAATTTCCCCAGGACCGTACCTATCGATTTTTGTCGATTTCTTGCAAGATACATAGATCAAAAACGCATCGTCACAAGGAGCTAATATTTTTGATGAGATATAGGGACGTCATTGCGAACTTCACAACAGAGTTTCAAACGTTTCTAAGCTAGTAAAGAATTCTGCCCAATTATTGGCTATTTTCCCCAGGACCGTACCTATCGATTTTTATCGATTTCTTGAAAAATACCTAGATAGAAAACGCATCGTCACAGGGAGCTATTATTTTAGATGAGATATAGAGACGTCATTGGGAACCTCAAAACAGAGTTTCAACCGTTTCTAAGCTAGTAAAGAATTCTGCCCAATTATTGGCTAATTTCCCCAGGACCGTACCTATCGATTTTTGTCGATTTCTTGCAAAGTACCTAGATCAAAAACGCATCGTCACAGGGAGCTACTATTTTAGATGAGATATAGGGACGTCATTGCGAATTTCAAAACAGAGTTTCAAACGCTTCTAAGCTAGTAAAGAATTCTGCCCAATTATTGGCTATTTTCCCCAGGACCGTACCTATCGATTTTTATCGATTTCTTGCAAAATACCTAGATAGAAAACGCATCGTTACAGGGAGCTAATATTTTAGATGAGATATAGAGACGTCATTGCGAACCTCAAAAACAGAGTTTCAAGCGTTTCTAAGCTAGTAAAGAATTCTGCCAATTATTGGCTAATTTCCCCAAGACCGTACCTATCGATATTTATCGATTTCTTGCAAAATACCTAGATTGAAAACGCATCGTTACAGGGAGCTTATATTTTAAATGAGATATAGAGACGTCATTGCGAAGTTCAAAACAGAGTTTCAAACGTTTCTAAGCTAGTAAATAATTCTGCCCAATTATTGGCTAATTTCCCCAGGACCGTACCTATCGATTTTTGTCGATTTCTTGCAAAGTACCTAGATCAAAAACGCATCGTCACAGGGAGCTACTATTTTAGATGAGATATAGGGACGTCATTGCGAACTTCAAAACAGAGTTTCAAACGTTTCTAAGCTAGTAAAGAATTCTGCCCAATTATTGGCTATTTTCCCCAGGACCGTACCTATCGATTTTTATCGATTTCTTGCAAAATACCTAGATAGAAAACGCATCGTTACAGGGAGCTAATATTTTAGATGAGATATAGAGACGTCATTGCGAACCTCAAAAACAGAGTTTCAAGCGTTTCTAAGCTAGTAAAGAATTCTGCCAATTATTGGCTAATTTCCCCAAGACCGTACCTATCGATATTTATCGATTTCTTGCAAAATACCTAGATTGAAAACGCATCGTTACAGGGAGCTTATATTTTAAATGAGATATAGAGACGTCATTGCGAAGTTCAAAACAGAGTTTCAAACGTTTCTAAGCTAGTAAATAATTCTGCCCAATTATTGGCTAATTTCCCCAGGACCGTACCTATCGATTTTTGTCGATTTCTTGCAAAATACCTAGATCAAAAACGCATCGTCACAGTGAGCTAATATTTCAGATGAGATATAGGGCCGTCATTGCGAACTTCAAAACAGAGTTTCAAACGTTTCTAAGCTAGTAAAGAATTCTGCCCAATTATTGGCTAATTTCCCCAGGACCGTACCTATCGATTTTTGTCGATTTCTTGCAAAATACCTAGATCAAATACGCATCGTCACAGGGAGCTAATGTTTTAGATGAGATATGGGGACGTCATTGCGAACTTCAAAACAGAGTTTCAAACGTTTCTAAGCTAGTAAAGAATTCTGCCCAATTATTGGCTATTTTCCCCAGGACCGTACCTATCGATTTTTGTCGATTTCTTGCAAAATACCTAGATAGAAAACGCATCGTTACAGGGAGCTTATATTTTAGATGAGATATAGAGACGTCATTGCGAACTTCAAAACAGAGTTTCAAACGTTTCTAAGCTAGTAAATAATTCTGCCCAATTATTGGCTAATTTCCCCAGGACCGTACCTATCGATTTTTGTCGATTTCTTGCAAAATACCTAGATCAAATACGCATCGTCACAGGGAGCTAATGTTTTAGATGAGTTATGGGGACGTCATTGCGAACTTCAAAACAGAGTTTCAAACGTTTCTAAGCTAGTAAAGAATTCTGCCCAATTATT
This sequence comes from Membranipora membranacea, assembly GCA_914767715.1. NCBI lineage: Eukaryota > Metazoa > Bryozoa > Gymnolaemata > Cheilostomatida > Membraniporidae > Membranipora > Membranipora membranacea. The sequence continues at coordinate 10,840,731 of OU612068.1, forward strand.
GGCTATTTTCCCAAGGACCGTACCTATCGATTTTTGTCGATTTCTTGCAAAATACCTAGATCAAAAACGCATCGTCACAGTGAGCTAATATTTCAGATGAGATATAGGGCCGTCATTGCGAACTTCAAAACAGAGTTTCAAACGTTTCTAAGCTAGTAAAGAATTCTGCCCAATTATTGGCTAATTTCCCCAGGACCGTACCTATCGATTTTTGTCGATTTCTTGCAAAATACCTAGATTAAATACGCATCGTCACAGGGAGCTAATATTTTAGATGAGATATAGGGACGTCATTGCGAACCTCAAAACAGAGTTTCAAGCGTTTCTAAGCCAGTAAAGAATTCTGCCCAATTATTGGCTATTTTCCCCAAGACCGTACCTATCGATTTTTATCGATTTCTTGCAAAATACCTAGATAGAAAACGCATCGTTACAGGGAGCTTATATTTTAGATGAGATATAGAGACGTCATTGCGAACTTCAAAACAGAGTTTCAAACGTTTCTAAGCTAGTAAAGAATTCTGCCCAATTATTGGCTATTTTCCCAAGGACCGTACCTATCGATTTTTGTCGATTTCTTGCAAAATACCTAGATAGAAAACGCATCGTTACAGGGAGCTAATATTTTAGATGAGATATAGAGATGCCATTGCGAACCTTAAAACAAAGTTTCAAGCATTTCTAAGCTAGTAAAGAATTCTGCCCTATTATTGGCTAATTTCCCCAGGACCGTACCTATCGATTTTTATCGATTTCTTGCAAAATACCTAGATAGAAAACGCATCGTTACAGGGAGCTAATATTTTAGATGAGATATAGAGTGGTCATTACGAACCTCAAAACAGAGTTTCAAGCGTTTCTAAGCTAGTAAAGAATTCTGCCCAATTATTGGCTAATTTCCCCAGGACCGTACCTATCGATTTTTATCGATTTCTTGCAAAATACCTAGATAGAAAACGCATCGTCACAGGGAGCTAATATTTCAGATGGGATATAGGGACGTCATTGCGAACTTCAAAACAGAGTTTCAAACGTTTCTAAGCTAGTAAAGAATTCTGCCCAATTATTGGCTATTTTCCCAAGGACCGTACCTATCGATTTTTGTCGATTTCTTGCAAAATACCTAGATAGAAAACGCATCGTTACAGGGAGCTTATATTTTAGATGAGATATAGAGACGTCATTGCGAACTTCAAAACAGAGTTTCAAACGTTTCTAAGCTAGTAAATAATTCTGCCCAATTATTGGCTAATTTCCCCAGGACCGTACCTATCGATTTTTGTCGATTTCTTGCAAAATACCTAGATCAAAAACGCATCGTCACAGGGAGCTAATATTTTAGATGAGATATAGGGACGTCATTGCGAACCTCAAAACAGAGTTTCAAGCGTTTCTAAGCTAGTAAAGAATTCTGCCCAATTATTGGCTAATTTCCCCAGGACCGTACGTATCGATTTTTATCGATTTCTTGCAAAATACCTAGATAGAAAACACATCGTCACAGGGAGCTAATATTTCAGATGGGATATAGGGACGTCATTGCGAACTTCAAAACAGAGTTTCAAACGTTTCTAAGCTAGTAAAGAATTCTGCCCAATTATTGGCTATTTTCCCCAGGACCGTACCTATAAATTTTTGTCGATTTCTTGCAAAATACCTAGATCAAAAACGCATCGTCACAGGGAGCTAATATTTTAGATGAGATATAGGGACGTCATTGCGAATATCAAAACGGAGTTTCAAACGTTTCTAAGCTAGTAAAGAATTCTGCCCAATTATTGGCTATTTTCCCCAGGACCGTACCTATCGATTTTTATCGATTTCTTGCAAAATACCTAGATAGAAAACGCATCGTTTCAGGGAGCTATTATTTTAGATGAGATATAGAGACGTCATTACGAACCTCAAAACAGAGTTTCAAGCGTTTCTAAGCTAGTAAAGAATTCTGCCCAATTATTGGCTAGTTTCCCCAGGACCGTACCTATCGATTTTTATCGATTTCTTGCAAAATACCTAGATAGAAAACGCATCGTTACAGAGAGCTAATATTTTAGATGAGATATAGAGACGTCATTACGAACCTCAAAACAGAGTTTCAAGCGTTTCTAAGCTAGTAAAGAACTCTGCCCAATTATAGGCTAATTTCCCCAGGACCGTACCTATCGATTATTGTCAATTTCTATCAAAATACCTAGATCAAAAACGCATCGTCACAGGGAGCTAATATTTCAGATGAGATATAGGGACGTCATTGCGAACTTCAAAACAGAGTTTCAAACGTTTCTAAGCTAGTAAAGAATTCTGCCCAATTATTGGCTAATTTCCCCAGGACCGTACCTATCGATTTTTGTCGATTTCTTGCAAAATACCTAGATCAAAAACGCATCGTCACAGGGAGCTACTATTTTAGATGAGATATGGCGACGTCATTGCGAACTTCAAAACAGAGTTTCAAACGTTTCTAAGCTAGTAAAGAATTCTGCCCAATTATTGGCTAATTTCCCCAGGACCGTACCTATCGATTTTTGTCGATTTCTTGCAAGATACATAGATCAAAAACGCATCGTCACAAGGAGCTAATATTTTTGATGAGATATAGGGACGTCATTGCGAACTTCACAACAGAGTTTCAAACGTTTCTAAGCTAGTAAAGAATTCTGCCCAATTATTGGCTATTTTCCACAGGACCGTACCTATGAATTTTTGTCGATGTCTTGCAAAATACCTAGATCAAAAACGCATCGTCACAGGGAGCTAATATTTTAGATGAGATATAGGGACGTCATTGCGAATTTCAAAACAGAGTTTCAAAGGTTTCTAAGCTAGTAAAGAATTCTGCCCAATTATTGGCTATTTTCCCCAGGACCGTACCTATCGATTTTTATCGATTTCTTGAAAAATACCTAGATAGAAAACGCATCGTTACAGGGAGCTATTATTTTAGATGAGATATAGAGACGACATTGGGAACCTCAAAACAGAGTTTCAACCGTTTCTAAGCTAGTAAAGAATTCTGCCCAATTATTGGCTAATTTCCCCAGGACCGTACCTATCGATTTTTGTCGATTTCTTGCAAAGTACCTAGATCAAAAACGCATCGTCACAGGGAGCTACTATTTTAGATGAGATATAGGGACGTCATTGCGAATTTCAAAACAGAGTTTCAAACGCTTCTAAGCTAGTAAAGAATTCTGCCCAATTATTGGCTATTTTCCCCAGGACCGTACCTATCGATTTTTATCGATTTCTTGCAAAATACCTAGATAGAAAACGCATCGTTACAGGGAGCTAATATTTTAGATGAGATATAGAGACGTCATTGCGAACCTCAAAAACAGAGTTTCAAGCGTTTCTAAGCTAGTAAAGAATTCTGCCAATTATTGGCTAATTTCCCCAAGACCGTACCTATCGATATTTATCGATTTCTTGCAAAATACCTAGATAGAAAACGCATCGTTACAGGGAGCTTATATTTTAAATGAGATATAGAGACGTCATTGCGAAGTTCAAAACAGAGTTTCAAACGTTTCTAAGCTAGTAAATAATTCTGCCCAATTATTGGCTAATTTCCCCAGAACCGTACCTATCGATTTTTGTCGATTTCTTGCAAAATACCTAGATCAAAAACGCATCGTCACAGTGAGCTAATATTTCAGATGAGATATAGGGCCGTCATTGCGAACTTCAAAACAGAGTTTCAAACGTTTCTAAGCTAGTAAAGAATTCTGCCCAATTATTGGCTAATTTCCCCAGGACCGTACCTATCGATTTTTGTCGATTTCTTGCAAAATACCTAGATCAAATACGCATCGTCACAGGGAGCTAATGTTTTAGATGAGATATGGGGACGTCATTGCGAACTTCAAAACAGAGTTTCAAACGTTTCTAAGCTAGTAAAGAATTCTGCCCAATTATTGGCTATTTTCCCCAGGACCGTACCTATCGATTTTTGTCGATTTCTTGCAAAATACCTAGATAGAAAACGCATCGTTACAGGGAGCTTATATTTTAGATGAGATATAGAGACGTCATTGCGAACTTCAAAACAGAGTTTCAAACGTTTCTAAGCTAGTAAATAATTCTGCCCAATTATTGGCTAATTTCCCCAGGACCGTACCTATCGATTTTTGTCGATTTCTTGCAAAATACCTAGATCAAATACGCATCGTCACAGGGAGCTAATGTTTTAGATGAGTTATGGGGACGTCATTGCGAACTTCAAAACAGAGTTTCAAACGTTTCTAAGCTAGTAAAGAATTCTGCCCAATTATTGGCTATTTTCCCAAGGACCGTACCTATCGATTTTTGTCGATTTCTTGCAAAATACCTAGATAGAAAACGCATCGTTACAGGGAGCTTATATTTTAGATGAGATATAGAGACGTCATTGCGAACTTCAAAACAGAGTTTCAAACGTTTCTAAGCTAGTAAATAATTCTGCCCAATTATTGGCTAATTTCCCCAGGACCGTACCTATCGATTTTTGTCGATTTCTTGCAAAATACCTAGATCAAAAACGCATCGTCACAGTGAGCTAATATTTCAGATGAGATATAGGGCCGTCATTGCGAACTTCAAAACAGAGTTTCAAACGTTTCTAAGCTAGTAAAGAATTCTGCCCAATTATTGGCTAATTTCCCCAGGACCGTACCTATCGATTTTTGTCGATTTCTTGCAAAATACCTAGATCAAATACGCATCGTCACAGGGAGCTAATATTTTAGATCAGATATAGGGACGTCATTGCGAACCTCGAAACAGAGTTTCAAGCGTTTCTACGCTAGTAAAGAATTCTGCCCAATTATTGGCTATTTTCCCCAAGACCGTACCTATCGATTTTTATCGATTTGTTGCAAAATACCTAGATAGAAAACGCATCGTTACAGGGAGCTTATATTTTAGATGAGATATAGAGGCGTCATTGCGAACTTCAAAACAGAGTTTCAAACGATTCTAAGCTAGTAAATAATTCTGCCCAATTATTGGCTAATTTCCAAAGGACCGTACCTATCGATTTTTGTCGATTTCTTGCAAAATACCTAGATAGAAAACGCATCGTTACAGGGAGCTTATATTTTAGATGAGATATAGAGACGTCATTGCGAACTTCAAAACAGAGTTTCAAACGTTTCTAAGCTAGTAAATAATTCTGCCCAATTATTGGCTAATTTCCCCAGGACCGTACCTATCGATTTTTGTCGATTTCTTGCAAAATACCTAGATCAAAAACGCATCGTCACAGTGAGCTAATATTTCAGATGAGATATAGGGCCGTCATTGCGAACTTCAAAACAGAGTTTCAAACGTTTCTAAGCTAGTAAAGAATTCTGCCCAATTATTGGCTAATTTCCCCAGGACCGTACCTATCGATTTTTGTCGATTTCTTGCAAAATACCTAGATCAAATACGCATCGTCACAGGGAGCTAATATTTTAGATGAGATATAGGGACGTCATTGCGAACCTCAAAACAGAGTTTCAAGCGTTTCTAAGCTAGTAAAGAATTCTGCCCAATTATTGGCTATTTTCCCCAAGACCGTACCTATCGATATTTATCGATTTCTTGCAAAATACCTAGATCAAAAACGCATCGTCACAGGGAGCTAATATTTTAGATGAGATATAGGGACGTCATTGCGAACCTCAAAACAGAGTTTCAAGCGTTTCTAAGCTAGTAAAGAATTCTGCCCAATTATTGGCTATTTTCCCCAAGACCGTACCTATCGATTTTTATCGATTTCTTGCAAAATACCTAGATAGAAAACGCATCGTTACAGGGAGCTAATATTTTAGATGAGATATAGAGATGCCATTGCGAACCTCAAAACAAAGTTTCAAGCATTTCTAAGCTAGTAAAGAATTCTGCCCTATTATTGGCTAATTTCCCCAGGACCGTACCTATCGATTTTTATCGATTTCTTGCAAAATACCTAGATAGAAAACGCATCGTTACAGGGAGCTAATATTTTAGATGAGATATAGAGTGGTCATTACGAACCTCAAAACAGAGTTTCAAGCGTTTCTAAGCTAGTAAAGAATTCTGCCCAATTATTGGCTAATTTCCCCAGGACCGTACCTATCGATTTTTATCGATTTCTTGCAAAATACCTAGATAGAAAACGCATCGTCACAGGGAGCTAATATTTCAGATGGGATATAGGGACGTCATTGCGAACTTCAAAACAGAGTTTCAAACGTTTCTAAGCTAGTAAAGAATTCTGCCCAATTATTGGCTATTTTCCCAAGGACCGTACCTATCGATTTTTATCGATTTCTTGCAAAATACCTAGATAGAAAACGCATCGTCACAGAGAGCTAATATTTCAGATGAGATATAGGGACGTCATTGCGTACTTCAAAACAGAGTTTCAAACGTTTCTAATCTAGTAAAGAATTCTGCCCAATTATTGGCTATTTTCCCCAGGACCGTACCTATCGATTTTTGTCGATTTCTTGCAAAATACCTAGATAGAAAACGCATCGTTACAGGGAGCTAATATTTTAGATGAGATATAGAGACGTCATTGCGAACCTCAAAACAGAGTTTCAAACGTTTCTAAGCTTGTAAAGAATTCTGCCCAATTATTGGCTATTTTCCCCAGGACCGTACTTATCGATTTTTGTCGAGTTCTTGCAAAATACCTCGATCAAAAACGCATCGTCACAGGGAGCTAATATTTTAGATGAGATATAGGGACGTCATTGCGAAGCTCAAAACAGAGTTTCAAGCGTTTCTACGCTAGTAAAGAATTCTGCCCAATTATTGGCTAATTTCCCCAAGACCGTACCTATCGCTTTTTATCGATTTGTTGCAAAATACCTAGATAGAAAAAGCATCGTTACGGGGACCTTATATTTTAGATGAGATATAGAGACGTGATTGCGAACTTCAAAACAAAGTTTCAAACGTTTCTAAGCTAGTAAATAATTCTGCCCAATTATTGGCTAATTTCCCCAGGACCGTACCTATCGATTTTTGTCGATTTCTTGCAAAATACCTAGATCAAATACGCATCGTCACAGGGAGCTAATGTTTTAGATGAGATATGGGGACGTCATTGCGAACTACAAAACAGAGTTTCAAACGTTTCTAAGCTAGTAAAGAATTCTGCCCAATTATTGGCTATTTTCCCCAGGACCGTACCTATCGATTTTTATCGATTTCTTGCAAAATACCTAGATAGAAAACGCATCGTTACAGGGAGTTAATATTTTAGATGAGATATAGAGACGTCATTGCGAACCTCAAAAACAGAGTTTCAAGCGTTTCTAAGCTAGTTAAGAATTCTGCCAATTATTGGCTAATTTCCCCAGGACCGTACCTATCGATTTTGATCGATTTCTTGCAAAATACCTAGATAGAAAACGCATCGTTACAGGGAGCTAATATTTTAGATGAGATATAGAGACGTCATTACGAACCTCAAAACAGAGTTTCAAGCGTTTCTAAGCTAGTAAAGAATTCTGCCCAATTATTGGCTAATTTCCCCAGGACCGTACCTATCGATTTTTATCGATTTCTTGCAAAATACCTAGATAGAAAACGCATCGTCACAGGGAGCTAATATTTCAGATGAGATATAGGGACGTCATTGCGAACTTCAAAACAGAGTTTCAAACGTTTCTAAGCTAGTAAAGAATTCTGCCCAATTATTGGCTATTTTCCCAAGGACCGTACCTATCGATTTTTATCGATTTCTTGCAAAATACCTAGATAGAAAACGCATCGTCACAGAGAGCTGATATTTCAGATGAGATATAGGGACGTCATTGCGAACTTCAAAACAGAGTTTCAAACGTTTCTAAGCTAGTAAAGAATTCTGCCCAATTATTGGCTATTTTCCCCAGGACCGTACCTATCGATTTTTGTCGATTTCTTGCAAAATACCTAGATCAAACACGCATCGTCACAGGGAGCTAATATTTTAGATGAGATATAGGGACGTCATTGCGAACCTCAAAACAGAGTTTCAAGCGTTTCTAAGCTAGTAAAGAATTCTGCCCAATTATTGGCTAATTTCCCCAGGACCGTACCTATCGATTTTTATCGATTTCTTGCAAAATACCTAGATAGAAAACACATCGTCACAGGGAGCTAATATTTCAGATGGGATATAGGGACGTCATTGCGAACTTCAAAACAGAGTTTCAAACGTTTCTAAGCTAGTAAAGAATTCTGCCCAATTATTGGCTATTTTCCCAAGGACCGTACCTATCGATTTTTATCGATTTCTTGCAAAATACCTAGATAGAAAACGCATCGTTACAGGGAGCTAATATCTTAGATGAGATATAGAGTGGTCATTACGAACCTCAAAACAGAGTTTCAAGCGTTTCTAAGCTAGTAAAGAATTCTGCCCAATTATTGGCTAATTTCCCTAGGACCGTACCGATCGATTTTTATCGATTTCTTGCAAAATACCTAGATAGAAAACGCATCGTCACAGGGAGCTAATATTTCAGATGGGATATAGGGACGTCATTGCGAACTTCAAAACAGAGTTTCAAACGTTTCTAAGCTAGTAAAGAATTCTGCCCAATTATTGGCTATTTTCCCAAGGACCGTACCTATCGATTTTTATCGATTTCTTGCAAAATACCTAGATAGAAAACGCATCGTCACAGAGAGCTAATATTTCAGATGAGATATAGGGACGTCATTGCGTACTTCAAAACAGAGTTTCAAACGTTTCTAATCTAGTAAAGAATTCTGCCCAATTATTGGCTATTTTCCCCAGGACCGTACCTATCGATTTTTGTCGATTTCTTGCAAAATACCTAGATAGAAAACGCATCGTTACAGGGAGCTAATATTTTAGATGAGATATAGAGACGTCATTGCGAACCTCAAAACAGAGTTTCAAACGTTTCTAAGCTTGTAAAGAATTCTGCCCAATTATTGGCTATTTTCCCCAGGACCGTACTTATCGATTTTTGTCGAGTTCTTGCAAAATACCTCGATCAAAAACGCATCGTCACAGGGAGCTAATATTTTAGATGAGATATAGGGACGTCATTGCGAAGCTCAAAACAGAGTTTCAAGCGTTTCTACGCTAGTAAAGAATTCTGCCCAATTATTGGCTAATTTCCCCAAGACCGTACCTATCGCTTTTTATCGATTTGTTGCAAAATACCTAGATAGAAAACGCATCGTTACAGGGACCTTATATTTTAGATGAGATATAGAGACGTCATTGCGAACTTCAAAACAAAGTTTCAAACGTTTCTAAGCTAGTAAATAATTCTGCCCAATTATTGGCTAATTTCCCCAGGACCGTACCTATCGATTTTTGTCGATTTCTTGCAAAATACCTAGATCAACTACGCATCGTCACAGGGAGCTAATGTTTTAGATGAGATATGGGGACGTCATTGCGAACTACAAAACAGAGTTTCAAACGTTTCTAAGCTAGTAAAGAATTCTGCCCAATTATTGGCTATTTTCCCCAGGACCGTACCTATCGATTTTTATCGATTTCTTGCAAAATACCTAGATAGAAAACGCATCGTTACAGGGAGTTAATATTTTAGATGAGATATAGAGACGTCATTGCGAACCTCAAAAACAGAGTTTCAAGCGTTTCTAAGCTAGTAAAGAATTCTGCCAATTATTGGCTAATTTCCCCAGGACCGTACCTATCGACTTTGATCGATTTCTTGCAAAATACCTAGATAGAAAACGCATCGTTACAGGGAGCTAATATTTTAGATGAGATATAGAGACGTCATTACGAACCTCAAAACAGAGTTTCAAGCGTTTCTAAGCTAGTAAAGAATTCTGCCCAATTATTGGCTATTTTCCCCAGGACCGTACCTATCGATTTTTGTCGATTTCTTGCAAAATACCTAGATCAAAAACGCATCGTCACAGGGAGCTAATATTTTAGATGAGATATAGGGACGTCATTGCGAACCTCAAAACAGAGTTTCAAGCGTTTCTAAGCTAGTAAAGAATTCTGCCCAATTATTGGCTAATTTCCCCAGGACCGTACCTATCGATTTTTATCGATTTCTTGCAAAATACCTAGATAGAAAACACATCGTCACAGGGAGCTAATATTTCAGATGGGATATAGGGACGTCATTGCGAACTTCAAAACAGAGTTTCAAACGTTTCTAAGCTAGTAAAGAATTCTGCCCAATTATTGGCTATTTTCCCAAGGACCGTACCTATCGATTTTTATCGATTTCTTGCAAAATACCTAGATAGAAAACGCATCGTCACAGGGAGCTAATATTTTAGATGAGATATAGGGACGTCATTGTGAACTTCAAAACAGAGTTTCAAACGTTTCTAAGCTTGTAAAGAATTCTGCCCAATTATTGGCTATTTTCCCCAGGACCGTAGCTATCGATTTTTGTCGAGTTCTTGCAAAATACCTCGATCAAAAACGCATCGTCACAGGGAGCTAATATTTTAGATGAGATATAGGGACGTCATTGCGAAGCTCAAAACAGAGTTTCAAGCGTTTCTACGCTAGTAGAGAATTCTGCCCAATTATTGGCTATTTTCCCCAAGACCGTACCTATCGATTTTTATCGATTTGTTGCAAAATACCTAGATAGAAAACGCATCGTTACAGGGAGCTTATATTTTAGATGAGATATAGAGGCGTCATTGCGAACTTCAAAACAGAGTTTCAATCGATTCTAAGCTAGTAAATAATTCTGCCCAATTATTGGCTAATTTCCAAAGGACCGTACCTATCGATTTTTGTCGATTTCTTGCAAAATACCTAGATCAAAAACGCATCGTCACAGGGAGCTAATATTTTAGATGAGATATAGGGACGTCATTGCGAACCTCAAAACAGAGTTTCAAGCGTTTCTAAGCTAGTAAAGAATTCTGCCCAATTATTGGCTAATTTCCCCAGGACCGTACCTATCGATTTTTATCGATTTCTTGCAAAATACCTAGATAGAAAACACATCGTCACAGGGAGCTAATATTTCAGATGGGATATAGGGACGTCATTGCGAACTTCAAAACAGAGTTTCAAACGTTTCTAAGCTAGTAAAGAATTCTGCCCAATTATTGGCTATTTTCCCCAGGACCGTACCTATCGATTTTTGTCGATTTCTTGCAAAATACCTAGATAGAAAACGCATCGTTACAGGGAGTTAATATTTTAGATGAGATATAGAGACGTCATTGCGAACCTCTAAACAGAGTTTCAAGCGTTTCTAAGCTAGTAAAGAATTCTGCCAAACTATTGGCTAATTTCCCCAGGACCGTACCTATGGATTTTTGTCGATTTCTTGCAAAATACCTAGATCAAAAACGCATCGTCACAGGGAGCTAATATTTCAGATGAGATATAGGGACGTCATTGCGTACTTCAAAACAGAGTTTCAAACGTTTCCAAGCTAGTAAAGAATTCTGCCCAATTATTGGCTATTTTCCCCAGGACCGTACCTATCGATTTTTATCGATTTCTTGCAAAATACCTAGATAGAAAACGCATCGTTACAGGGAGTTAATATTTTAGATGAGATATAGAGACGTCATTGCGAACCTCAAAAACAGAGTTTCAAGCGTTTCTAAGCTAGTTAAGAATTCTGCCAATTATTGGCTAATTTCCCCAGGACCGTACCTATCGATTTTGATCGATTTCTTGCAAAATACCTAGATAGAAAACGCATCGTTACAGGGAGCTAATATTTTAGATGAGATATAGAGACGTCATTACGAACCTCAAAACAGAGTTTCAAGCGTTTCTAAGCTAGTAAAGAATTCTGCCCAATTATTGGCTAATTTCCCCAGGACCGTACCTATCGATTTTTATCGATTTCTTGCAAAATACCTAGATAGAAAACGCATCGTCACAGGGAGCTAATATTTCAGATGAGATATAGGGACGTCATTGCGAACTTCAAAACAGAGTTTCAAACGTTTCTAAGCTAGTAAAGAATTCTGCCCAATTATTGGCTAATTTCCCCAGGACCGTACCTATCGATTTTTGTCGATTTCTTGCAAAATACCTAGATAGAAAACGCATCGTTACAGGGAGCTAATATTTTAGATGAGATATAGAGACGTCATTGCGAACCTCAAAACAGAGTTTCAAACGTTTCTAAGCTTGTAAAGAATTCTGCCCAATTATTGGCTATTTTCCCCAGGACCGTACCTATCGATTTTTGTCGATTTCTTGCAAAATACCTAGATAGAAAACGCATCGTTACAGGGAGCTAATATTTTAGATGAGATATAGAGACGTCATTGCGAACCTCAAAACAGAGTTTCAAACGTTTCTAAGCTTGTAAAGAATTCTGCCCAATTATTGGCTATTTTCCCCAGGACCGTACTTATCGATTTTTGTCGAGTTCTTGCAAAATACCTCGATCAAAAACGCATCGTCACAGGGAGCTAATATTTTAGATGAGATATAGGGACGTCATTGCGAAGCTCAAAACAGAGTTTCAAGCGTTTCTACGCTAGTAAAGAATTCTGCCCAATTATTGGCTAATTTCCCCAAGACCGTACCTATCGCTTTTTATCGATTTGTTGCAAAATACCTAGATAGAAAAAGCATCGTTACAGGGACCTTATATTTTAGATGAGATATAGAGACGTGATTGCGAACTTCAAAACAAAGTTTCAAACGTTTCTAAGCTAGTAAATAATTCTGCCCAATTATTGGCTAATTTCCCCAGGACCGTACCTATCGATTTTTGTCGATTTCTTGCAAAATACCTAGATCAAATACGCATCGTCACAGGGAGCTAATGTTTTAGATGAGATATGGGGACGTCATTGCGAACTACAAAACAGAGTTTCAAACGTTTCTAAGCTAGTAAAGAATTCTGCCCAATTATTGGCTATTTTCCCCAGGACCGTACCTATCGATTTTTATCGATTTCTTGCAAAATACCTAGATAGAAAACGCATCGTTACAGGGAGTTAATATTTTAGATGAGATATAGAGACGTCATTGCGAACCTCAAAAACAGAGTTTCAAGCGTTTCTAAGCTAGTAAAGACTTCTGCCAATTATTGGCTAATTTCCCCAGGACCGTACCTATCGATTTTGATCGATTTCTTGCAAAATACCTAGATAGAAAACGCATCGTTACAGGGAGCTAATATTTTAGATGAGATATAGAGACGTCATTACGAACCTCAAAACAGAGTTTCAAGCGTTTCTAAGCTAGTAAAGAATTCTGCCCAATTATTGGCTAATTTCCCCAGGACCGTACCTATCGATTTTTATCGATTTCTTGCAAAATACCTAGATAGAAAACGCATCGTCACAGGGAGCTAATATTTCAGATGAGATATAGGGACGTCATTGCGAACTTCAAAACAGAGTTTCAAACGTTTCTAAGCTAGTAAAGAATTCTGCCCAATTATTGGCTATTTTCCCAAGGACCGTACCTATCGATTTTTATCGATTTCTTGCAAAATACCTAGATAGAAAACGCATCGTCACAGAGAGCTGATATTTCAGATGAGATATAGGGACGTCATTGCGAACTTCAAAACAGAGTTTCAAACGTTTCTAAGCTAGTAAAGAATTCTGCCCAATTATTGGCTATTTTCCCCAGGACCGTACCTATCGATTTTTGTCGATTTCTTGCAAAATACCTAGATCAAAAACGCATCGTCACAGGGAGCTAATATTTTAGATGAGATATAGGGACGTCATTGCGAACCTCAAAACAGAGTTTCAAGCGTTTCTAAGCTAGTAAAGAATTCTGCCCAATTATTGGCTAATTTCCCCAGGACCGTACCTATCGAATTTTATCGATTTCTTGCAAAATACCTAGATAGAAAACACATCGTCACAGGGAGCTAATATTTCAGATGGGATATAGGGACGTCATTGCGAACTTCAAAACAGAGTTTCAAACGTTTCTAAGCTAGTAAAGAATTCTGCCCAATTATTGGCTATTTTCCCAAGGACCGTACCTATCGATTTTTATCGATTTCTTGCAAAATACCTAGATAGAAAACGCATCGTCACAGAGAGCTAATATTTCAGATGAGATATAGGGACGTCATTGCGTACTTCAAAACAGAGTTTCAAACGTTTCTAATCTAGTAAAGAATTCTGCCCAATTATTGGCTATTTTCCCCAGGACCGTACCTATCGATTTTTGTCGATTTCTTGCAAAATACCTAGATAGAAAACGCATCGTTACAGGGAGCTAATATTTTAGATGAGATATAGAGACGTCATTGCGAACCTCAAAACAGAGTTTCAAACGTTTCTAAGCTTGTAAAGAATTCTGCCCAATTATTGGCTATTTTCCCCAGGACCGTACTTATCGATTTTTATCGATTTCTTGCAAAATACCTAGATAGAAAACGCATCGTCACAGAGAGCTGATATTTCAGATGAGATATAGGGACGTCATTGCGAACTTCAAAACAGAGTTTCAAACGTTTCTAAGCTAGTAAAGAATTCTGCCCAATTATTGGCTATTTTCCCCAGCACCGTACCTATTGATTTTTGTCGATTTCTTGCAAAATACCTAGATCAAAAACGCATCGTCACAGGGAGCTAATATTTTAGATGAGATATAGGGACGTCATTGCGAACCTCAAAACAGAGTTTCAAGCGTTTCTAAGCTAGTAAAGAATTCTGCCCAATTATTGGCTATTTTCCCAAGGACCGTACCTATCGATTTTTATCGATTTCTTGCAAAATACCTAGATAGAAAACGCATCGTCACAGAGAGCTAATATTTCAGATGAGATATAGGGACGTCATTGCGAACCTCTAAACAGAGTTTCAAGCGTTTCTAAGCTAGTAAAGAATTCTGCCAAACTATTGGCTAATTTCCCCAGGACTGTACCTATGGATTTTTGTCGATTTCTTGCAAAATACCTAGATCAAAAACGCATCGTCACAGGGAGCTAATATTTTAGATGAGATATAGGGACGTCATTGTGAACTTCAAAACAGAGTTTCAAACGTTTCTAAGCTTGTAAAGAATTCTGCCCAATTATTGGCTATTTTCCCCAGGACCGTAGCTATCGATTTTTGTCGAGTTCTTGCAAAATACCTCGATCAAAAACGCATCGTCACAGGGAGCTAATATTTTAGATGAGATATAGGGACGTCATTGCGAAGCTCAAAACAGAGTTTCAAGCGTTTCTACGCTAGTAAAGAATTCTGCCCAATTTTTGGCTATTTTCCCCAAGACCGTACCTATCGATTTTTATCAATTTGTTGCAAAATACCTAGATAGAAAACGCATCGTTACAGGGAGCTTATATTTTAGATGAGATATAGAGGCGTCATTGCGAACTTCAAAACAGAGTTTCAAACGATTCTAAGCTAGTAAATAATTCTGCCCAATTATTGGCTAATTTCCCCAGGACCGTACCTATCGATTTTTGTCGATTTCTTGCAAAATACCAAGATCAAATACGCATCGTCACAGGGAGGTAATGTTTTAGATGAGATATGGGGACGTCATTGCGAACTACAAAACAGAGTTTCAAACGTTTCTAAGCTAATAAAGAATTCTGCCCAATTATTGGCTATTTTCCCCAAGACCGTACCTATCGATTTTTATCGATTTCTTGCAAAATACCTAGATAGAAAACGCATCGTCACAGAGAGCTAATATTTCAGATGAGATATAGGGACGTCATTGCGAACCTCTAAACAGAGTTTCAAGCGTTTCTAAGCTAGTAAAGAATTCTGCCAAACTATTGGCTAATTTCCCCAGGACTGTACCTATGGATTTTTGTCGATTTCTTGCAAAATACCTAGATCAAAAACGCATCGTCACAGGGAGCTAATATTTTAGATGAGATATAGGGACGTCATTGTGAACTTCAAAACAGAGTTTCAAACGTTTCTAAGCTTGTAAAGAATTCTGCCCAATTATTGGCTATTTTCCCCAGGACCGTAGCTATCGATTTTTGTTGAGTTCTTGCAAAATACCAAGATCAAATACGCATCGTCACAGGGAGGTAATGTTTTAGATGAGATATGGGGACGTCATTGCGAACTACAAAACAGAGTTTCAAACGTTTCTAAGCTAATAAAGAATTCTGCCCAATTATTGGCTATTTTCCCCAAGACCGTACCTATCGATTTTTATCGTTTTCTTGCAAAATACCTAGATAGAAAACGCATCGTTACAGGGAGTTAATATTTTAGATGAGATATAGAGACGTCATTGCGAACCTCAAAGACAGAGTTTCAAGCGTTTCTAAGCTAGTAAAGAATTCTGCCAATTATTGGCTAATTTCCCCAGGACCGTACCTATCGATTTTGATCGATTTCTTGCAAAATACCTAGATAGAAAACGCATCGTTACAGGGAGCTAATATTTTAGATGAGATATAGAGACGTCATTGCGAACTTCAAAACAGAGTTTTAAACGTTTCTAAGCTAGTAAAGAATTCTGCCCAATTATTGGCTATTTTCCCCAGGACCGTACCTATCGATTTTTGTCGATTTCTTGCAAAATACCTAGATCAAAAACGCATCGTCACAGGGAGCTAATATTTTAGATGAGATATAGGGACGTCATTGTGAACTTCAAAACAGAGTTTCAAACGTTTCTAAGCTTATAAAGAATTCTGCCCAATTATTTGCTATTTTCCCCAGGACCGTACCTATCGATTTTTGTCGAGTTCTTGCAAAATACCTCGATCAAAAACGCATCGTCACAGGGAGCTAATATTTTAGATGAGATATAGGGACGTCATTGCGAAGCTCAAAACAGAGTTTCAAGCGTTTCTACGCTAGTAAAGAATTCTGCCCAATTATTGGCTATTTTCCCCAAGACCGTACCTATCGATTTTTATCGATTTGTTGCAAAATACCTAGATAGAAAACGCCTCAATACAGGGAGCTTATATTTTAGATGAGATATAGAGACGTCATTGCGAACTTCAAAACAGAGTTTGAAACGATTCTAAGCTAGTAAAGAATTCTGCCAATTATTGGCTAATTTCCCCAGGACCGTACCTATCGATTTTTATCGATTTCTTGCAAAATACCTAGATAGAAAACGCATCGTCACAGGGAGCTAATATTTCAGATGGGATATAGGGACGTCATTGCGAACTTCAAAACAGAGTTTCAAACGTTTCTAAGCTAGTAAAGAATTCTGCCCAATTATTGGCTATTTTCCCAAGGACCGTACCTATCGATTTTTATCGATTTCTTGCAAAATACCTAGATAGAAAACGCATCGTCACAGAGAGCTAATATTTCAGATGAGATATAGGGACGTCATTGCGTACTTCAAAACAGAGTTTCAAACGTTTCTAATCTAGTAAAGAATTCTGCCCAATTATTGGCTATTTTCCCCAGGACCGTACCTATCGATTTTTGTCGATTTCTTGCAAAATACCTAGATAGAAAACGCATCGTTACAGGGAGCTAATATTTTAGATGAGATATAGAGACGTCATTGCGAACCTCAAAACAGAGTTTCAAACGTTTCTAAGCCAGTAAAGAATTCTGCCCAATTATTGGCTATTTTCCCCAGGACCGTACTTATCGATTTTTGTCGAGTTCTTGCAAAATACCTCGATCAAAAACGCATCGTCACAGGGAGCTAATATTTTAGATGAGATATAGGGACGTCATTGCGAAGCTCAAAACAGAGTTTCAAGCGTTTCTACGCTAGTAAAGAATTCTGCCCAATTATTGGCTAATTTCCCCAAGACCGTACCTATCGCTTTTTATCGATTTGTTGCAAAATACCTAGATAGAAAACGCATCGTTACAGGGACCTTATATTTTAGATGAGATATAGAGACGTCATTGCGAACTTCAAAACAAAGTTTCAAACGTTTCTAAGCTAGTAAATAATTCTGCCCAATTATTGGCTAATTTCCCCAGGACCGTACCTATCGATTTTTGTCGATTTCTTGCAAAATACCTAGATCAAATACGCATCGTCACAGGGAGCTAATGTTTTAGATGAGATATGGGGACGTCATTGCGAACTACAAAACAGAGTTTCAAACGTTTCTAAGCTAGTAAAGAATTCTGCCCAATTATTGGCTATTTTCCCCAGGACCGTACCTATCGATTTTTATCGATTTCTTGCAAAATACCTAGATAGAAAACGCATCGTTACAGGGAGTTAATATTTTAGATGAGATATAGAGACGTCATTGCGAACCTCAAAAACAGAGTTTCAAGCGTTTCTAAGCTAGTAAAGAATTCTGCCAATTATTGGCTAATTTCCCCAGGACCGTACCTATCGATTTTGATCGATTTCTTGCAAAATACCTAGATAGACAACGCATCGTTACAGGGAGCTAATATTTTAGATGAGATATAGAGACGTCATTACGAACCTCAAAACAGAGTTTCAAGCGTTTCTAAGCTAGTAAAGAAGTCTGCCCAATTATTGGCTAATTTCCCCAGGACCGTACCTATCGATTTTTATCGATTTCTTGCAGAATACCTAGATAGAAAACGCATCGTCACAGGGAGCTAATATTTCAGATGAGATATAGGGACGTCATTGCGAACTTCAAAACAGAGTTGCAAACGTTTCTAAGCTAGTAAAGAATTCTGCCCAATTATTGGCTATTTTCCCAAGGACCGTACCTATCGATTTTTATCGATTTCTTGCAAAATACCTAGATAGAAAACGCATCGTCACAGAGAGCTGATATTTCAGATGAGATATAGGGACGTCATTGCGAACTTCAAAACAGAGTTTCAAACGTTTCTAAGCTAGTAAAGAATTCTGCCCAATTATTGGCTATTTTCCCCAGGACCGTACCTATCGATTTTTGTCGATTTCTTGCAAAATACCTAGATGAAAAACGCATCGTCACTGGGAGCTAATATTTTAGATGAGATATAGGGACGTCATTGCGAACCTCAAAACAGAGTTTCAAGCGTTTCTAAGCTAGTAAAGAATTCTGCCCAATTATTGGCTAATTTCCCCAGGACCGTACCTATCGATTTTTATCGATTTCTTGCAAAATACCTAGATAGAAAACACATCGTCACAGGGAGCTAATATTTCAGATGGGATATAGGGACGTCATTGCGAACTTCAAAACAGAGTTTCAAACGTTTCTAAGCTAGAAAAGAATTCTGCCCAATTATTGGCTATTTTCCCAAGGACCGTACCTATCGATTTTTATCGATTTCTTGCAAAATACCTAGATAGAAAACGCATCGTCACAGAGAGCTAATATTTCAGATGAGATATAGGGACGTCATTGCGTACTTCAAAACAGAGTTTCAAACGTTTCCAAGCTAGTAAAGAATTCTGCCCAATTATTGGCTATTTTCCCCAGGACCGTACCTATCGATTTTTGTCGATTTCTTGCAAAATACCTAGATAGAAAACGCATCGTTACAGGGAGCTAATATTTTAGATGAGATATAGAGACGTCATTGCGAACCTCTAAACAGAGTTTCAAGCGTTTCTAAGCTAGTAAAGAATTCTGCCAAACTATTGGCTAATTTCCCCAGGACTGTACCTATGGATTTTTGTCGATTTCTTGCAAAATACCTAGATCAAAAACGCATCGTCACAGGGAGCTAATATTTTAGATGAGATATAGGGACGTCATTGTGAACTTCAAAACAGAGTTTCAAACGTTTCTAAGCTTGTAAAGAATTCTGCCCAATTATTGGCTATTTTCCCCAGGACCGTAGCTATCGATTTTTGTCGAGTTCTTGCAAAATACCTCGATCAAAAACGCATCGTCACAGGGAGCTAATATTTTAGATGAGATATAGGGACGTCATTGCGAAGCTCAAAACAGAGTTTCAAGCGTTTCTACGCTAGTAAAGAATTCTGCCCAATTATTGGCTATTTTCCCCAAGACCGTACCTATCGATTTTTATCGATTTGTTGCAAAATACCTAGATAGAAAACGCATCGTTACAGGGAGCTTATATTTTAGATGAGATATAGAGGCGTCATTGCGAACTTCAAAACAGAGTTTCAAACGATTCTAAGCTAGTAAATAATTCTGCCCAATTATTGGCTAATTTCCCCAGGACCGTACCTATCGATTTTTGTCGATTTCTTGCAAAATACCAAGATCAAATACGCATCGTCACAGGGAGGTAATGTTTTAGATGAGATATAGAGACGTCATTACGAACCTCAAAACAGAGTTTCAAGCGTTTCTAAGCTAGTAAAGAATTCTGCCCAATTATTGGCTAATTTCCCCAGGACCGTACCTATCGATTTTTATCGATTTCTTGCAAAATACCTAGATAGAAAACGCATCGTCACAGGGAGCTAATATTTCAGATGAGATATAGGGACGTCATTGCGAACCTCAAAGACAGAGTTTCAAGCGTTTCTAAGCTAGTAAAGAATTCTGCCCAATTATTGGCTATTTTCCCAAGGACCGTACCTATCGATTTTTATCGATTTCTTGCAAAATACCTAGATAGAAAACGCATCGTCACAGAGAGCTGATATTTCAGATGAGATATAGGGACGTCATTGCGAACTTCAAAACAGAGATTCAAACGTTTCTAAGCTAGTAAAGAATTCTGCCCAATTATTGGCTATTTTCCCCAGGACCGTACCTATCGATTTTTGTCGATTTCTTGCAAAATACCTAGATCAAAAACGCATCGTCACAGGGAGCTAATATTTTAGATGAGATATAGGGACGTCATTGCGAACCTCAAAACAGAGTTTCAAGCGTTTCTAAGCTAGTAAAGAATTCTGCCCAATTATTGGCTATTTTCCCAAGGACCGTACCTATCGATTTTTATCGATTTCTTGCAAAATACCTAGATAGAAAACGCATCGTCACAGAGAGCTAATATTTCAGATGAGATATAGGGACGTCATTGCGTACTTCAAAACAGAGTTTCAAACGTTTCCAAGCTAGTAAAGAATTCTGCCCAATTATTGGCTATTTTCCCCAGGACCGTACCTATCGATTTTTGTCGATTTCTTGCAAAATACCTAGATAGAAAACGCATCGTTACAGGGAGCTAATATTTTAGATGAGATATAGAGACGTCATTGCGAACCTCTAAACAGAGTTTCAAGCGTTTCTAAGCTAGTAAAGAATTCTGCCAAACTATTGGCTAATT
Organism: Membranipora membranacea; assembly: GCA_914767715.1. Lineage (NCBI taxonomy): Eukaryota > Metazoa > Bryozoa > Gymnolaemata > Cheilostomatida > Membraniporidae > Membranipora > Membranipora membranacea. Next base: position 10,861,743 of record OU612068.1, read on the forward strand.
TCCCCAGGACTGTACCTATGGATTTTTGTCGATTTCTTGCAAAATACCTAGATCAAAAACGCATCGTCACAGGGAGCTAATATTTTAGATGAGATATAGGGACGTCATTGTGAACTTGAAAACAGAGTTTCAAACGTTTCTAAGCTTGTAAAGAATTCTGCCCAAATATTGGCTATTTTCCCCAGGACCGTAGCTATCGATTTTTGTCGAGTTCTTGCAAAATACCTCGATCAAAAACGCATCGTCACAGGGAGCTAATATTTTAGATGAGATATAGGGACGTCATTGCGAAGCTCAAAACAGAGTTTCAAGCGTTTCTACGCTAGTAAAGAATTCTGCCCAATTATTGGCTATTTTCCCCAAGACCGTACCTATCGATTTTTATCGATTTGTTGCAAAATACCTAGATAGAAAACGCATCGTTACAGGGAGCTTATATTTTAGATGAGATATAGAGGCGTCATTGCGAACTTCAAAACAGAGTTTCAAACGATTCTAAGCTAGTAAATAATTCTGCCCAATTATTGGCTAATTTCCCCAGGACCGTACCTATCGATTTTTGTCGATTTCTTGCAAAATACCAAGATCAAATACGCATCGTCACAGGGAGGTAATGTTTTAGATGAGATATGGGGACGTCATTGCGAACTACAAAACAGAGTTTCAAACGTTTCTAAGCTAATAAAGAATTCTGCCCAATTATTGGCTATTTTCCCCAAGACCGTACCTATCGATTTTTATCGTTTTCTTGCAAAATACCTAGATAGAAAACGCATCGTTACAGGGAGTTAATATTTTAGATGAGATATAGAGACGTCATTGCGAACCTCAAAGACAGAGTTTCAAGCGTTTCTAAGCTAGTAAAGAATTCTGCCAATTATTGGCTAATTTCCCCAGGACCGTACCTATCGATTTTTATCGATTTCTTGCAAAATACCTAGATAGAAAACGCATCGTCACAGAGAGCTGATATTTCAGATGAGATATAGGGACGTCATTGCGAACTTCAAAACAGAGTTTCAAACGTTTCTAAGCTAGTAAAGAATTCTGCCCAATTATTGGCTATTTTCCCCAGCACCGTACCTATCGATTTTTGTCGATTTCTTGCAAAATACCTAGATCAAAAACGCATCGTCACAGGGAGCTAATATTTTAGATGAGATATAGGGACGTCATTGCGAACCTCAAAACAGAGTTTCAAGCGTTTCTAAGCTAGTAAAGAATTCTGCCCAATTATTGGCTATTTTCCCAAGGACCGTACCTATCGATTTTTATCGATTTCTTGCAAAATACCTAGATAGAAAACGCATCGTCACAGAGAGCTAATATTTCAGATGAGATATAGGGACGTCATTGCGAACCTCTAAACAGAGTTTCAAGCGTTTCTAAGCTAGTAAAGAATTCTGCCAAACTATTGGCTAATTTCCCCAGGACTGTACCTATGGATTTTTGTCGATTTCTTGCAAAATACCTAGATCAAAAACGCATCGTCACAGGGAGCTAATATTTTAGATGAGATATAGGGACGTCATTGTGAACTTCAAAACAGAGTTTCAAACGTTTCTAAGCTTGTAAAGAATTCTGCCCAATTATTGGCTATTTTCCCCAGGACCGTAGCTATCGATTTTTGTCGAGTTCTTGCAAAATACCTCGATCAATAACGCATCGTCACAGGGAGCTAATATTTTAGATGAGATATAGGGACGTCATTGCGAAGCTCAAAACAGAGTTTCAAGCGTTTCTACGCTAGTAAAGAATTCTGCCCAATTTTTGGCTATTTTCCCCAAGACCGTACCTATCGATTTTTATCAATTTGTTGCAAAATACCTAGATAGAAAACGCATCGTTACAGGGAGCTTATATTTTAGATGAGATATAGAGGCGTCATTGCGAACTTCAAAACAGAGTTTCAAACGATTCTAAGCTAGTAAATAATTCTGCCCAATTATTGGCTAATTTCCCCAGGACCGTACCTATCGATTTTTGTCGATTTCTTGCAAAATACCAAGATCAAATACGCATCGTCACAGGGAGGTAATGTTTTAGATGAGATATGGGGACGTCATTGCGAACTACAAAACAGAGTTTCAAACGTTTCTAAGCTAATAAAGAATTCTGCCCAATTATTGGCTATTTTCCCCAAGACCGTACCTATCGATTTTTATCGATTTCTTGCAAAATACCTAGATAGAAAACGCATCGTCACAGAGAGCTAATATTTCAGATGAGATATAGGGACGTCATTGCGAACCTCTAAACAGAGTTTCAAGCGTTTCTAAGCTAGTAAAGAATTCTGCCAAACTATTGGCTAATTTCCCCAGGACTGTACCTATGGATTTTTGTCGATTTCTTGCAAAATACCTAGATCAAAAACGCATCGTCACAGGGAGCTAATATTTTAGATGAGATATAGGGACGTCATTGCAAACTTCAAAACAGAGTTTCAAACGTTTCTAAGCTTGTAAAGAATTCTGCCCAATTATTGGCTATTTTCCCCAGGACCGTAGCTATCGATTTTTGTCGAGTTCTTGCAAAATACCTCGATCAAAAACGCATCGTCACAGGGAGCTAATATTTTAGATGAGATATAGGGACGTCATTGCGAAGCTCAAAACAGAGTTTCAAGCGTTTCTACGCTAGTAAAGAATTCTGCCCAATTTTTGGCTATTTTCCCCAAGACCGTACCTATCGATTTTTATCAATTTGTTGCAAAATACCTAGATAGAAAACGCATCGTTACAGGGAGCTTATATTTTAGATGAGATATAGAGGCGTCATTGCGAACTTCAAAACAGAGTTTCAAACGATTCTAAGCTAGTAAATAATTCTGCCCAATTATTGGCTAATTTCCCCAGGACCGTACCTATCGATTTTTGTCGATTTCTTGCAAAATACCAAGATCAAATACGCATCGTCACAGGGAGGTAATGTTTTAGATGAGATATGGGGACGTCATTGCGAACTACAAAACAGAGTTTCAAACGTTTCTAAGCTAATAAAGAATTCTGCCCAATTATTGGCTATTTTCCCCAAGACCGTACCTATCGATTTTTATCGTTTTCTTGCAAAATACCTAGATAGAAAACGCATCGTTACAGGGAGTTAATATTTTAGATGAGATATAGAGACGTCATTGCGAACCTCAAAGACAGAGTTTCAAGCGTTTCTAAGCTAGTAAAGAATTCTGCCAATTATTGGCTAATTTCCCCAGGACCGTACCTATCGATTTTTATCGATTTCTTGCAAAATACCTAGATAGAAAACGCATCGTTACAGGGAGCTAATATTTTAGATGAGATATAGAGACGTCATTGCGAACTTCAAAACAGAGTTTCAAACGTTTCTAAGCTAGTAAAGAATTCTGCCCAATAATTGGCTATTTTCCCCAGGACCGTACCTATCGATTTTTGTCGATTTCTTGCAAAATACCTAGATCAAAAACGCATCGTCACAGGGAGCTAATATTTTAGATGAGATATAGGGACGTCATTGTGAACTTCAAAACAGAGTTTCAAACGTTTCTAAGCTTATAAAGAATTCTGCCCAATTATTTGCTATTTTCCCCAGGACCGTACCTATCGATTTTTGTCGAGTTCTTGCAAAATACCTCGATCAAAAACGCATCGTCACAGGGAGCTAATATTTTAGATGAGATATAGGGACGTCATTGCGAAGCTCAAAACAGAGTTTCAAGCGTTTCTACGCTAGTAAAGAATTTTGCCCAATTATTGGCTATTTTCCCCAGGACCGTACCTATCGATTTTTGTCAATTTCTTGCAAAATACCTAGATAGAAAACGCATCGTTACAGTGAGCTTATATTTTAGAGGAGATATAGAGACGTCATTGCGAACTTCAAAACAGAGTTTCAAACGTTTCTAAGCTAGTAAAGAATTCTGCCCAATTATTGGCTATTTTCCCCAAGACCGTTCCTATCACTATTTATCGATTTCTTGCAAAATACCTAGATAGAAAACGCATCGTTACAGGGAGCTAATATTTTAGATGAGATATAGAGACGTCATTGCGAACCTCAAAACAGAGTTTCAAGCGTTTCTAAGCTAGTAAAGAATTCTGCCAAACTATTGGCTAATTTCCCCAGGACTGTACCTATGGATTTTTGTCGATTTCTTGCAAAATACCTAGATCAAAAACGCATCGTCACAGGGAGCTAATATTTTAGATGAGATATAGGGACGTCATTGTGAACTTCAAAACAGAGTTTCAAACGTTTCTAAGCTTGTAAAGAATTCTGCCCAATTATTGGCTATTTTCCCCAGGACCGTACCTCTCGATTTTTGTCGGTTTCTTGCAAAATACCTAGATCAATAACGCATCGTCACAGGGAGCTAATATTTTAGATGAGATATAGGGACGTGATTGCGAACTCTGCGGCTTCTTGTTCTCTGTCAGCGGTTGTTTTAATGACGCTCACTTTTGCTATAAAAAAACATGCCAAACGGCAGCATCAAAAAATTAAATCCCTCTTCGATTCTTATCAAACTCCAACCAGTTCAAGCCCTTATTGGCCTCATTCAAAACGCAGAATATTGGAATCCTCTGATTAACTGAGGGGTAATTATGCTGACTTGAAATTTACAAAAATGTACCAAGGGAGGGTATCACGCTTTTTTTTCGCTCCGGTCAAAAAATAGATTTGCTTCTAACCTACTTCATGAGGAGGAGCAACTCCTGCTTGTCTCAAATCTGAAATCCGTTTGGCTCTGCGGCTTCTTGTTCTCTGTCATCGTCCGTTTTAATGACGCTCACTTTTGCTAGAAAAAAACATGCCAGACAGCAGCATCAAAAAATTAAATCCCTCTTCGATTCTTATTAAACTCCAACCAGTTCAAGCCCTTAATGGCCTCATTCAAAACGCAGAATATTGGAATCCTCTGATTAACTGAGGGGTAATTACGCTGACTTGAAATTTACAAAAATATACCAAGGGAGGGTGTCACGCTTTTTTTTCGCCCCGGTCAAAAATAGATTTGCTTCTTACCTACTTCATAAGGAGGAGCAACTCCTGCTTGTCTCAAATCTTAAATCCGTTTGGCTCTGCGGCTTCTTGTTCTCTGTCAGCGTCCGTTTTAATGACGCTCACTTTTGCTATAAAAAAACATGCCAAACGGCAACATCAAAAAATTAAATCCCTCTTCGATTCTTATCAAACTCCAACTACTTCAAGCCCTTACATTGGCCTCATTCAAAACGCAGAATATTGGAATCCTCTGATTAACTGAGGGGTAATTACGCTGACTTGAAATTGACAAAAATATACCAAGGGAGGGTATCACCCTTTTTTTTCGCTCCGGTCAAAAAAATAGATTTGCTTCTAACCTACTTCATGAGGAGGAGCAACTCCTGCTTGTCTCAAATCTGAAATCCGTTTGGCTCTGCGGCTTCTTGTTCTCTGTCAGCGTCCGTTTTAATGACGCTCACTTTTGCTATAAAAAAACATGCCAAACGGCAGCATCAAAAAATTAAATCCCTCTTCGATTCTTATCAAACTCCAACCAGTTCAAGCCCTTATTGGCCTCATTCAAAACGCAGAATATTGGAATCCTCTGATTAACTGAGGGGTAATTACGCTGACTTGAAATTTACAAAAATATACCAAGGGAGGGTATCACGCTTTTTTTTCGCTCCGGTCAAAAAATAGATTTGCTTCTAACCTACTTCATGAGGAGGAGCAACCCCTGTATGTCTCAAATCTGAAATCCGTTTGGCTCTGCGGCTTCTTGTTCTCTGTCTGCGTCCGTTTTAATGACGCTCACATTTGCTATAAGAAAACATGCCAAACGGCAGCATCAAAAAATTAAATCCCTCTTCGATTCTTATCAAACTCCAACCAGTTCAAGCCCTTATTGGCCTCATTCAAAACGCAGAATATTGGAATCCTCTGATTAACTGAGGGGTAATTAAGCTGACTTGAAATTTACAAAAATATACCAAGGGAGGGTATCACGCTTTTTTTTCGCTCCGGTCAAAAAATAGATTTGCTTCTAACCTACTTCATGAGGAGGAGCAACTCCTGCTTCTCTCAAATCTGAAATCCGTTTGGCTCTGCGGCTTCTTGTTCTCTGTCAGCGTCCGTTTTAATGAAGCTCACTTTTGCTATAAAAAAACATGCCAAACGGCAGCATCAAAAAATTAAATCCCTCTTCGATTCTTATCAAACTCCAACCAGTTCAAGCCCTTATTGGCCTCATTCAAAACGCAGAATATTGGAATCCTCTGATTAACTGAGGGGTAATTACGCTGACTTGAAATTTACAAAAATATACCAAGGGAGGGTGTCACGCTTTTTTTTCGCAACGGTCAAAAAATAGATTTGCTTCTTACCTACTTCATGAGGAGGAGCAACTCCTGCTTGTCTTAAATCTGAAATCAGTTTGGCTCTGCGGCTTCTTGTTCTCTGTCAGCGTCCGTTCTAATGAAGCTCACTTTCGCTATAAAAAAACATGCCAAACGGCAGCATCAAAAAATTAAATCCCTCTTCGATTCTTATCAAACTCCAACCAGTTCAAGCCCTTATTGGCCTCATTCAAAACGCAGAATATTGGAATCCTCTGATTAACTGAGGGGTAATTACGCTGACTTGATATTGACAAAAATATACCAAGGGAGGGTATCACGCTTTTTTTTCGCTCCGGTCAAAAAATAGATTTGCTTCTAACCTACTTCATGAGGAGGAGCAACTCCTGCTTGTCTCAAATCTGAAATCCGTTTGGCTCTGCGGCTTCTTGTTCTCTGTCATCGTCCGTTTTAATGACGCTCACTTTTGCTAGAAAAAAACATGCCAAACGGCAGCATCAAAAAATTAAATCCCTCTTCGATTCTTATCAAACTCCAACCAGTTCAAGCCCTTATTGGCCTCATTCAAAACGCAGAATATTGGAATCCTCTGATTAACTGAGGGGTAATTACGCTGACTTGAAATTTACAAAAATATACCAAGGGAGGGTGTCACGCTTTTTTTTCGCTCCGGTCAAAAATAGATTTGCTTCTTACCTACTTCATGAGGAGGAGCAACTCCTGCTTGTCTCAAATCTGAAATCCGTTTGGCTCTGCGGCTTCTTGTTCTCTGTCAGCGTCCCTTTTAATGAAGCTCACTTTTGCTATACAAAAATCATGCCAAACGGCAGCACCAAAAAATTAAATCCCTCATCGATTCTTATCAAACTCCAACCAGTTCAAGCCCCTATTGGCCTCATTCAAAACGCAGAATATTGGAATCCTCTGATTAACTGAGGGGTAATTATGCTGACTTGAAATTTACAAAAATATACCAAGGGAGGGTATCACGCTTTTTTTTTTCCTCCGGTCAAAAAATAGATTTGCTTCTTACCTACTTCATGAGGAGGAGCAACTACTGCTTGTCTCAAATCTGAAATCCGTTTGGCTCTGCGGCTTCTTGTTCTCTGTCAGCGTCCGTTTTAATGACGCTCACTTTTGCTATAAAAAAACATGCCAAACGGCAACATCAAAAAATTAAATCCCTCTTCGATTCTTATCAAACTCCAACTAGTTCAAGCCCTTATATTGGCCTCATTCAAAACGCAGAATATTGGAATCCTCTGATTAACTGAGGGGTAATTACGCTGACTTGAAATTGACAAATATATACCAAGGGAGGGTATCACGCTTTTTTTTCGCTCCAGTCAAAAATATAGATTTGCTTCTAACCTACTTCAGGAGGAGGAGCAACTCCTGCTTGTCTCAAATCTGAAATCCGTTTGGCTCTGCGGCTTCTTGTTCTCTGTCAGCGTCCGTTTTAATGATGCTCACTTTTGCTATAAAAAAACATGCCAAACGGCAGCATCAAAAAATTAAATCCCTCTTAGATTCTTATCAAACTCCAACCAGTTCAAGCCCTTATTGGCCTCATTCAAAACGCAGAATATTGGAATCCTCTGATTAACTGAGGGGTAATTACGCTGACTTGAAATTTACAAAAATATACCAAGGGAGGGTATCACGCTTTTTTTTCGCAACGGTCAAAAAATAGATTTGCTTCTTACCTACTTCATGAGGAGGAGCAACTCCTGCTTGTCTTAAATCTGAAATCAGTTTGGCTCTGCGGCTTCTTGTTCTCTGTCATCCTCCGTTTTAATGACGCTCACTTTTGCTAGAAAAAAACATGCCAAACGGCAGCATCAAAAAATTAAATCCCTCTTCGATTCTTATCAAACTCCAACCAGTTCAAGCCCTTATTGGCCTCATTCAAAACGCAGAATATTGGAATCCTCTGATTAACTGAGGGGTAATTACGCTGACTTGAAATTGACAAAAATATACCAAGGGAGGGCATCACGCTTTTTTTTCGCTCCGGTCAAAAAATAGATTTGCTTCTAACCTACTTCATGAGGAAGAGCAACTCCTGCTTGTCTCAAATCTGAAATCCGTTTGGCTCTGCGGCTTCTTGTTCTCTGTCATCGTCCGTTTTAATGACGCTCACATTTGCTATAAAAAAACATGCCAAACGGCAGCATCAAAAAATTAAATCCCTCTTCGATTCTTATCAAACTCCAACCAGTTCAAGCCCTTATTGGCCTCATTCAAAACGCAGAATATTGGAATCCTCTGATTAACTGAGGGGTAATTAAGCTGACTTGAAATTTACAAAAATATACCAAGGGAGGGTATCACGCTTTTTTTTCGCTCCGGTCAAAAAATAGATTTGCTTCTAACCTACTTCATGAGGAGGAGCAACTCCTGCTTCTCTCAAATCTGAAATCCGTTTGGCTCTGCGGCTTCTTGTTCTCTGTCAGCGTCCGTTTTAATGAAGCTCACTTTTGCTATAAAAAAACATGCCAAACGGCAGCATCAAAAAATTAAATCCCTCTTCGATTCTTATCAAACTCCAACCAGTTCAAGCCCTTATTGGCCTCATTCAAAACGCAGAATATTGGAATCCTCTGATTAACTGAGGGGTAATTACGCTGACTTGAAATTTACAAAAATATACCAAGGGAGGGTATCACGCTTTTTTTTCGCAACGGTCAAAAAATAGATTTGCTTCTTACCTACTTCATGAGGAGGAGCAACTCCTGCTTGTCTTAAATCTGAAATCAGTTTGGCTCTGCGGCTTCTTGTTCTCTGTCAGCGTCCGTTTTAATGAAGCTCACTTTCGCTATAAAAAAACATGCCAAACGGCAGCATCAAAAAATTAAATCCCTCTTCGATTCTTATCAAACTCCAACCAGTTCAAGCCCTTATTGGCCTCATTCAAAACGCAGAATATTGGAATCCTCTGATTAACTGAGGGGTAATTACGCTGACTTGATATTGACAAAAATATACCAAGGGAGGGTATCACGCTTTTTTTTCGCTCCGGTCAAAAAATAGATTTGCTTCTAACCTACTTCATGAGGAGGAGCAACTCCTGCTTGTCTCAAATCTGAAATCCGTTTGGCTCTGCGGCTTCTTGTTCTCTGTCATCGTCCGTTTTAATGACGCTCACTTTTGCTAGAAAAAAACATGCCAAACGGCAGCATCAAAAAATTAAATCCCTCTTCGATTCTTATCAAACTCCAACCAGTTCAAGCCCTTATTGGCCTCATTCAAAACGCAGAATATTGGAATCCTCTGATTAACTGAGGGGTAATTACGCTGACTTGAAATTTACAAAAATATACCAAGGGAGGGTGTCACGCTTTTTTTTCGCTCCGGTCAAAAATAGATTTGCTTCTTACCTACTTCATGAGGAGGAGCAACTCCTGCTTGTCTCAAATCTGAAATCCGTTTGGCTCTGCGGCTTCTTGTTCTCTGTCAGCGTCCCTTTTAATGAAGCTCACTTTTGCTATACAAAAATCATGCCAAACGGCAGCACCAAAAAATTAAATCCCTCATCGATTCTTATCAAACTCCAACCAGTTCAAGCCCCTATTGGCCTCATTCAAAACGCAGAATATTGGAATCCTCTGATTAACTGAGGGGTAGTTATGCTGACTTGAAATTTACAAAAATATACCAAGGGAGGGTATCACGCTTTTTTTTTTCCTCCGGTCAAAAAATAGATTTGCTTCTTACCTACTTCATGAGGAGGAGCAACTACTGCTTGTCTCAAATCTGAAATCCATTTGGCTCTGCGGCTTCTTGTTCTCTGTCAGCGTCCGTTTTAATGACGCTCACTTTTGCTATAAAAAAACATGCCAAACGGCAACATCAAAAAATTAAATCCCTCTTCGATTCTTATCAAACTCCAACTAGTTCAAGCCCTTATATTGGCCTCATTCAAAACGCAGAATATTGGAATCCTCTGATTAACTGAGGGGTAATTACGCTGACTTGAAATTGACAAATATATACCAAGGGAGGGTATCACGCTTTTTTTTCGCTCCAGTCAAAAATATAGATTTGCTTCTAACCTACTTCAGGAGGAGGAGCAACTCCTGCTTGTCTCAAATCTGAAATCCGTTTGGCTCTGCGGCTTCTTGTTCTCTGTCAGCGTCCGTTTTAATGATGCTCACTTTTGCTATAAAAAAACATGCCAAACGGCAGCATCAAAAAATTAAATCCCTCTTAGATTCTTATCAAACTCCAACCAGTTCAAGCCCTTATTGGCCTCATTCAAAACGCAGAATATTGGAATCCTCTGATTAACTGAGGGGTAATTACGCTGACTTGAAATTGACAAAAATATACCAAGGGAGGGTATCACGCTTTTTTTTCGCTCCGGTCAAAAAAATAGATTTGCTTTTAACCTACTTCAGGAGGAGGAGCAACTCCTGCTTGTCTCAAATCTGAAATTCGTTTGGCTCTGCGACTTCTTGTTCTCTGTCAGCGTCCGTTTTAATGACATTCACTTTTGCTATAAAAAAACATGCCAAACGGCAGCATCAAAAAATTAAATCCCTCTTCGATTCTTATCAAACTCCAACCAGTTCAAGCCCTTATTGGCCTCATTCAAAACGCAGAATATTGGAATCCTCTGATTAACTGAGGGGTAATTAAGCTGACTTGCAATTTACAAAAATATACCAAGGGAGGGTATCACGCTTTTTTTTCGCTCCGGTCAAAAAATAGATTTGCTTCTAACCTACTTCATGAGGAGGAGCAACTCCAGTGTGTCTCAAATCTGAAATCCGTTTGGCTCTGCGGCTTCTTGTTCTCTGTCTGCGTCCGTTTTAATGACGCTCACATTTGCTATAAAAAAACATGCCAAACGGCAGCATCAAAAAATTAAATCCCTCTTCGATTCTTATCAAACTCCAACCAGTTCAAGCCCTTATTGGCCTCATTCAAAACACAGAATATTGGAATCCTCTGATTAACTGAGGGGTAATTACGCTGACTTGAAATTTACAAAAATATACCAAGGGAGGGTGTCACGCTTTTTTTTCGCTCCGGTCAAAAATAGATTTGCTTCTAACCTACTTCATGAGGAGGAGCAACTCCTGCTTGTCTCAAATCTGAAATCCGTTTGGCTCTGCGGCTTCTTGTTCTCTGTCATCGTCCGTTTTAATGACGCTCACTTTTGCTAGAAAAAAACATGCCAAACGGCAGCATCAAAAAATTAAATCCCTCTTCGATTCTTATCAAACTCCAACCAGTTCAAGCCCTTATTGGCCTCATTCAAAACGCAGAATATTGGAATCCTCTGATTAACTGAGGGGTAATTACGCTGACTTGAAATTTACAAAAATATACCAAGGGAGGGTGTCACGCTTTTTTTTCGCTCCGGTCAAAAATAGATTTGCTTCTTACCTACTTCATGAGGAGGAGCAACTCCTGCTTGTCTCAAATCTGAAATCCGTTTGGCTCTGCGGCTTCTTGTTCTCTGTCAGCGTCCCTTTTAATGAAGCTCACTTTTGCTATACAAAAATCATGCCAAACGGCAGCACCAAAAAATTAAATCCCTCATCGATTCTTATCAAACTCCAACCAGTTCAAGCCCCTATTGGCCTCATTCAAAACGCAGAATATTGGAATCCTCTGATTAACTGAGGGGTAGTTATGCTGACTTGAAATTTACAAAAATATACCAAGGGAGGGTATCACGCTTTTTTTTTTCCTCCGGTCAAAAAATAGATTTGCTTCTTACCTACTTCATGAGGAGGAGCAACTACTGCTTGTCTCAAATCTGAAATCCATTTGGCTCTGCGGCTTCTTGTTCTCTGTCAGCGTCCGTTTTAATGACGCTCACTTTTGCTATAAAAAAACATGCCAAACGGCAACATCAAAAAATTAAATCCCTCTTCGATTCTTATCAAACTCCAACTAGTTCAAGCCCTTATATTGGCCTCATTCAAAACGCAGAATATTGGAATCCTCTGATTAACTGAGGGGTAATTACGCTGACTTGAAATTGACAAATATATACCAAGGGAGGGTATCACGCTTTTTTTTCGCTCCAGTCAAAAATATAGATTTGCTTCTAACCTACTTCAGGAGGAGGAGCAACTCCTGCTTGTCTCAAATCTGAAATCCGTTTGGCTCTGCGGCTTCTTGTTCTCTGTCAGCGTCCGTTTTAATGATGCTCACTTTTGCTATAAAAAAACATGCCAAACGGCAGCATCAAAAAATTAAATCCCTCTTAGATTCTTATCAAACTCCAACCAGTTCAAGCCCTTATTGGCCTCATTCAAAACGCAGAATATTGGAATCCTCTGATTAACTGAGGGGTAATTACGCTGACTTGAAATTGACAAAAATATACCAAGGGAGGGTATCACGCTTTTTTTTCGCTCCGGTCAAAAAAATAGATTTGCTTTTAACCTACTTCAGGAGGAGGAGCAACTCCTGCTTGTCTCAAATCTGAAATTCGTTTGGCTCTGCGACTTCTTGTTCTCTGTCAGCGTCCGTTTTAATGACATTCACTTTTGCTATAAAAAAACATGCCAAACGGCAGCATCAAAAAATTAAATCCCTCTTCGATTCTTATCAAACTCCAACCAGTTCAAGCCCTTATTGGCCTCATTCAAAACGCAGAATATTGGAATCCTCTGATTAACTGAGGGGTAATTAAGCTGACTTGCAATTTACAAAAATATACCAAGGGAGGGTATCACGCTTTTTTTTCGCTCCGGTCAAAAAATAGATTTGCTTCTAACCTACTTCATGAGGAGGAGCAACTCCAGTGTGTCTCAAATCTGAAATCCGTTTGGCTCTGCGGCTTCTTGTTCTCTGTCTGCGTCCGTTTTAATGACGCTCACATTTGCTATAAAAAAACATGCCAAACGGCAGCATCAAAAAATTAAATCCCTCTTCGATTCTTATCAAACTCCAACCAGTTCAAGCCCTTATTGGCCTCATTCAAAACACAGAATATTGGAATCCTCTGATTAACTGAGGGGTAATTACGCTGACTTGAAATTTACAAAAATATACCAAGGGAGGGTGTCACGCTTTTTTTTCGCTCCGGTCAAAAATAGATTTGCTTCTTACCTACTTCATGAGGAGGAGCAACTCCTGCTTGTCTCAAATCTGAAATCCGTTTGGCTCTGCGGCTTCTTGTTCTCTGTCAGCGTCCGTTTTAATGAAGCTCACTTTCGCTATAAAAAGACATGCCAAACGGCAGCATCAAAAAATTAAATCCCTCTTAGATTCTTATCAAACTCCAACCAGTTCAAGCCCTTATTGGCCTCATTCAAAACGCAGAATATTGGAATCCTCTGATTAACTGAGGGGTAATTACGCTGACTTGAAATTGACAAAAATATACCAAGGGAGGGTATCACGCTTTTTTTTCGCTCCGGTCAAAAAATAGATTTGCTTCTAACCTACTTCATGAGGAGGAGCAACTCCTGCTTGTCTCAAATCTGAAATCCGTTTGGCTCTGCGGCTTCTTGTTCTCTGTCATCCTCCGTTTTAATGACGCTCACTTTTGCTAGAAAAAAACATGCCAAACGGCAGCATCAAAAAATTAAATCCCTCTTCGATTCTTATCAAACTCCAACCAGTTCAAGCCCTTATTGGCCTCATTCAAAACGCAGAATATTGGAATCCTCTGATTAACTGAGGGGTAATTACGCTGACTTGAAATTGACAAAAATATACCAAGGGAGGGCATCACGCTTTTTTTTCGCTCCGGTCAAAAAATAGATTTGCTTCTAACCTACTTCATGAGGAAGAGCAACTCCTGCTTGTCTCAAATCTGAAATCCGTTTGGCTCTGCGGCTTCTTGTTCTCTGTCATCGTCCGTTTTAATAACGCTCACTTTTGCTATAAAAAAACATGCCAAACGGCAGCATCAAAAAATTAAATCCCTCTTCGATTCTTATCAAACTCCAACCAGTTCAAGCCCTTATTGGCCTCATTCAAAAAGCAGAATATTGGAATCCTCTGATTAACTGAGGGGTAATTACGCTGACTTGAAATTTACAAAAATATACCAAGGGAGGGTGTCACGCTTTTTTTTCGCTCCGGTCAAAAATAGATTTGCTTCTTACCTACTTCATGAGGAGGAGCAACTCCTGCTTGTCTCAAATCTGAAATCCGTTTGGCTCTGCGGCTTCTTGTTCTCTGTCAGCGTCCGTTTTAATGACGCTCACTTTTGCTATAAAAAAACATGCCAAACGGCAGCATCAAAAAATTAAATCCCTCTTCGATTCTTATCAAACTCCAACCAGTTCAAGCCCTTATTGGCCTCATTCAAAACGCAGAATATTGGAATCCTCTGATTAACTGAGGGGTAATTACGCTGACTTGAAATTGACAAAAATATACCAAGGGAGGGTATCACGCTTTTTTTTCGCTCCGGTCAAAAAATAGATTTGCTTCTAACCTACTTCATGAGGAGGAGCAACTCCTGCTTGTCTCAAATCTGAAATCCGTTTGGCTCTGCGGCTTCTTGTTCTCTGTCATCGTCCGTTTTAATGACGCTCACTTTTGCTATAAAAAAACATGCCAAACGGCAGCATCAAAAAATTCAATCCCTCTTCGATTCTTATCAAACTCCAACCAGTTCAAGCCCTTATTGGCCTCATTCAAAACGCAGAATATTGGAATCCTCTGATTAACTGAGGGGTAATTACGCTGACTTGAAATTTACAAAAATATACCAAGGGAGGGTGTCACGCTTTTTTTTCGCTCCGGTCAAAAATAGATTTGCTTCTTACCTACTTCATGAGGAGGAGCAACTCCTGCTTGTCTCAAATCTGAAATCCGATTGGCTCTGCGGCTTCTTGTTCTCTGTCAGCGTCCCTTTTAATGAAGCTCACTTTTGCTATACAAAAAACATGCCAAACGGCAGCACCAAAAAATTAAATCCCTCATCGATTCTTATCAAACTCCAACCAGTTCAAGCCCCTATTGGCCTCATTCAAAACGCAGAATATTGGAATCCTCTGATTAACTGAGGGGTAATTATGCTGACTTGAAATTTACAAAAATATACCAAGGGAGGGTATCACGCTTTTTTTTCGCTCCGGTCAAAAAATAGAGTTGCTTCTAACATACTTCATGAGGAGGAGCAACTCCTGCTTGTCTCAAATCTGAAATCCGTTTGGCTCTGCGGCTTCTTGTTCTCTGTCAGCGTCCGTTTTAATGACGCTCACTTTTGCTATAAAAAAACATGCCAAACGGCAGCATCCAAAAATTAAATCCCTCTTAGATTCTTATCAAACTCCAACCAGTTCAAGCCCTTATTGGCCTCATTCAAAACGCAGAATATTGGAATCCTCTGATTAACTGAGGGGTAATTACGCTGACTTGAAATTTACAAAAATATACCAAGGGAGGGTATCACGCTTCTTTTTCCCTCCGGTCAAAAAATAGATTTGCTTCTTACCTACCTCATGAGGAGGAGCAACTCCTGCTTGTCTCAAATCTGAAATCCGTTTGGCTCTGCGGCTTCTTGTTCTCTGTCAGCGTCCGTTTTAATGACGCTCACTTTTGCTATAAAAAAACATGCCAAACGGCAACATCAAAAAATTAAATCCCTCTTCGATTCTTATCAAACTCCAACTAGTTCAAGCCCTTATTGGCCTCATTCAAAACGCAGAATATTGGAATCCTCTGATTAACTGAGGGGTAATTACGCTGACTTGAAATTGACAAAAATATACCAAGGGAGGGTATCACGCTTTTTTTTCGCTCCGGTCAAAAAAATAGATTTGCTTTTAACCTACTTCAGGAGGAGGAGCAACTCCTGCTTGTCTCAAATCTGAAATTCGTTTGGCTCTGCGGCTTCTTGTTCTCTGTCAGCGTCCGTTTTAATGACATTCACTTTTGCTATAAAAAAACATGCCAAACGGCAGCATCAAAAAATTAAATCCCTCTTCGATTCTTATCAAACTCCAACCAGTTCAAGCCCTTATTGGCCTCATTCAAAACGCAGAATATTGGAATCCTCTGATTAACTGAGGGGTAATTACGCTGGCTTGCAATTTACAAAAATATACCAAGGGAGGGTATCACGCTTTTTTTTCGCTCCGGTCAAAAAATAGATTTGCTTCTAACCTACTTCATGAGGAGGAGCAACTCCAGTTTGTCTCAAATCTGAAATCCGTTTGGCTCTGCGGCTTCTTGTTCTCTGTCTGCGTCCGTTTTAATGCCGCTCACATTTGCTATAAAAAAACATGCCAAACGGCAGCATCAAAAAATTAAATCCCTCTTCGATTCTTATCAAACTCCAACCAGTTCAAGCCCTTATTGGCCTCATTCAAAACGCAGAATATTGGAATCCTCTGATTAACTGAGGGGTAATTACGCTGACTTGAAATTGACAAAAATATACCAAGGGAGGGTATCACGCTTTTTTTTCGCTCCGGTCAAAAAATAGATTTGCTTCTAACCTACTTCATGAGGAGGAGCAACTCCTGCTTGTCTCAAATCTGAAATCCGTTTGGCTCTGCGGCTTCTTGTTCTCTGTCATCGTCCGTTTTAATGACGCTCACTTTTGCTAGAAAAAAACATGCCAAACGGCAACATCAAAAAATTAAATCCCTCTTCGATTCTTATCAAACTCCAACTAGTTCAAGCCCTTATTGGCCTCATTCAAAACGCAGAATATTGGAATCCTCTGATTAACTGAGGGGTAATTACGCTGACTTGAAATTGACAAAAATATACCAAGGGAGGGTATCACGCTTTTTTTTCGCTCCGGTCAAAAAAATAGATTTGCTTTTAACCTACTTCAGGAGGAGGAGCAACTCCTGCTTGTCTCAAATCTGAAATCCGTTTGGCTCTGCGGCTTCTTGTTCTCTGTCAGCGTCCGTTTTAATGACGTTCACTTTTGCTATAAAAAAACATGCCAAACGGCAGCATCAAAAAATTAAATCCCTCTTCGATTCTTATCAAACTCCAACCAGTTCAAGCCCTTATTGGCCTCATTCAAAACGCAGAATATTGGAATCCTCTGATTAACTGAGGGGTAATTACGCTGACTTGAAATTTACAAAAATATACCAAGGGAGGGTATCACGCTTTTTTTTCGCTCCGGTCAAAAAATAGATTTGCTTCTAACCTACTTCATGAGGAGGAGCAACTCCAGTTTGTCTCAAATCTGAACTCCGTTTGGCTCTGCGGCTTCTTGTTCTCTGTCTGCGTCCGTTTTAATGACGCTCACATTTGCTATAAAAAAACATGCCAAACGGCAGCATCAAAAAATTAAATCCCTCTTCGATTCTTATCAAACTCCAACCAGTTCAAGCCCTTATTGGCCTCATTCAAAACACAGAATATTGGAATCCTCTGATTAACTGAGGGGTAATTACGCTGACTTGAAATTTACAAAAATATACCAAGGGAGGGTATCATGCTTTTTTTTCGCTCCGGTCAAAAAATAGATTTGCTTCTTACCTACTTCATGAGGAGGAGCAACTCCTGCTTGTCTCAAATCTGAAATTCGTTTGGCTCTGCGGCTTCTTGTTCTCCGTCAGCGTCTGTTTTAATGACGCTCACTTTTGCTATAAAAAAACATGCCAAACGGCAGCATCAAAAAATTGAATCCCTCTTCGATTCTTATCAAACTCCAACCAGTCAAAGCCCTTATTGGCCTCATTCAAAACGCAGAATATTGGAATCCTCTGATTAACTGAGGGGTGATTACGCTGACTTGAAATTTACAAAAATATACCAAGGGAGGGTATCACGCTTTTTTGTCGCTCCAGTCAAAAAATAGATTTGCTTCTAACCTACTTCATGAGGAGGAGCAACTCCTGCTTGTCTCAAATCTGAAATCCGTTTGGCTCTGCGGCTTCTTGTTCTCTGTCAGCGTCCGTTTTAATGAAGCTCACTTTTGCTATAAAAAAACATGCCAAACGGCAGCATCAAAAAACTGAATCCCTCTTCGATTCTTATCAAACTCCAACCAGTTCAAGCCCTTATTGGCCTCATTCAAAACGCAGAATATTGGAATCCTCTGATTAACTGAGGGGTAATTACGCTGACTTGAAATTTACAAAAATATACCAAGGGAGGGTATCACGCTTTTTTTTCGCAACGGTCAAAAAATAGATTTGCTTCTTACCTACTTCATGAGGAGGAGCAACTCCTGCTTGTCTCAAATCTGAAATCCGTTTGGCTCTGCGGCTTCTTGTTCTCTGTCAGCGTCCGTTTTAATGAAGCTCACTTTCGCTATAAAAAAACATGCCAAACGGCAGCATCAAAAAATTAAATCCCTCTTCGATTCTTATCAAACTCCAACCAGTTCAAGCCCTTATTGGCCTCATTCAAAACGGAGAATATTGGAATCCTCTGATTAACTGAGGGGTAATTGCGCTGACCTGAAATTGACAAAAATATACCAAGGGAGGGTATCACGCTTTTTTTTCGCTCCGGTCAAAAAATAGATTTGCTTCTAACCTACTTCATGAGGAGGAGCAACTCCTGCTTGTCTCAAATCTGAAATCCGTTTGGCTCTGCGGCTTCTTGTTCTCTGTCATCGTCCGTTTTAATGACGCTCACTTTTGCTAGAAACAAACATGCCAAACGGCAGCATCAAAAAATTAAATCCCTCTTCGATTCTTATCAAACTCCAACCAGTTCAAGCCCTTATTGGCCTCATTCAAAACACAGAATATTGGAATCCTCTGATTAACTGAGGGGTAATTACGCTGACTTGAAATTTACAAAAAAATACCAAGGGAGGGTATCATGCTTTTTTTTCGCTCCGGTCAAAAAATAGATTTGCTTCTTACCTACTTCATGAGGAGGAGCAACTCCTGCTTGTCTCAAATCTGAAATTCGTTTGGCTCTGCGGCTTCTTGTTCTCCGTCAGCGTCTGTTTTAATGACGCTCACTTTTGCTATAAAAAAACATGCCAAACGGCAGCATCAAAAAATTGAATCCCTCTTCGATTCTTATCAAACTCCAACCAGTCAAAGCCCTTATTGGCCTCATTCAAAACGCAGAATATTGGAATCCTCTGATTAACTGAGGGGTGATTACGCTGACTTGAAATTTACAAAAATATACCAAGGGAGGGTATCACGCTTTTTTTTCGCTCCAGTCAAAAAATAGATTTGCTTCTAACCTACTTCATGAGGAGGAGCAACTCCTGCTTGTCTCAAATCTGAAATCCGTTTGGCTCTGCGGCTTCTTGTTCTCTGTCAGCGTCCGTTTTAATGAAGCTCACTTTTGCTATAAAAAAACATGCCAAACGGCAGCATCAAAAAACTGAATCCCTCTTCGATTCTTATCAAACTCCAACCAGTTCAAGCCCTTATTGGCCTCATTCAAAACGCAGAATATTGGAATCCTCTGATTAACTGAGGGGTAATTACGCTGACTTGAAATTTACAAAAATATACCAAGGGAGGGTGTCACGCTTTTTTTTCGCTCCGGTCAAAAATAGATTTGCTTCTTACCTACTTCATGAGGAGGAGCAACTCCTGCTTGTCTCAAATCTGAAATCCGTTTGGCTCTGCGGCTTCTTGTTCTCTGTCAGCGTCCGTTTTAATGACGCTCACTTTTGCTATAAAAAAACATGCCAAACGGCAGCATCAAAAAATTAAATCCCTCTTCGATTCTTATCAAACTCCAACCAGTTCAAGCCCTTATTGGCCTCATTCAAAACGCAGAATATTGGAATCCTCTGATTAACTGAGGGGTAATTACGCTGACTTGAAATTGACAAAAATATACCAAGGGAGGGTATCACGCTTTTTTTTCGCTCCGGTCAAAAAATAGATTTGCTTCTAACCTACTTCATGAGGAGGAGCAACTCCTGCTTGTCTCAAATCTGAAATCCGTTTGGCTCTGCGGCTTCTTGTTCTCTGTCATCGTCCGTTTTAATGACGCTCACTTTTGCTATAAAAAAACATGCCAAACGGCAGCATCAAAAAATTCAATCCCTCTTCGATTCTTATCAAACTCCAACCAGTTCAAGCCCTTATTGGCCTCATTCAAAACGCAGAATATTGGAATCCTCTGATTAACTGAGGGGTAATTACGCTGACTTGAAATTTACAAAAATATACCAAGGGAGGGTGTCACGCTTTTTTTTCGCTCCGGTCAAAAATAGATTTGCTTCTTACCTACTTCATGAGGAGGAGCAACTCCTGCTTGTCTCAAATCTGAAATCCGATTGGCTCTGCGGCTTCTTGTTCTCTGTCAGCGTCCCTTTTAATGAAGCTCACTTTTGCTATACAAAAAACATGCCAAACGGCAGCACCAAAAAATTAAATCCCTCATCGATTCTTATCAAACTCCAACCAGTTCAAGCCCCTATTGGCCTCATTCAAAACGCAGAATATTGGAATCCTCTGATTAACTGAGGGGTAATTATGCTGACTTGAAATTTACAAAAATATACCAAGGGAGGGTATCACGCTTTTTTTTCGCTCCGGTCAAAAAATAGAGTTGCTTCTAACATACTTCATGAGGAGGAGCAACTCCTGCTTGTCTCAAATCTGAAATCCGTTTGGCTCTGCGGCTTCTTGTTCTCTGTCAGCGTCCGTTTTAATGACGCTCACTTTTGCTATAAAAAAACATGCCAAACGGCAGCATCCAAAAATTAAATCCCTCTTAGATTCTTATCAAACTCCAACCAGTTCAAGCCCTTATTGGCCTCATTCAAAACGCAGAATATTGGAATCCTCTGATTAACTGAGGGGTAATTACGCTGACTTGAAATTTACAAAAATATACCAAGGGAGGGTATCACGCTTCTTTTTCCCTCCGGTCAAAAAATAGATTTGCTTCTTACCTACCTCATGAGGAGGAGCAACTCCTGCTTGTCTCAAATCTGAAATCCGTTTGGCTCTGCGGCTTCTTGTTCTCTGTCAGCGTCCGTTTTAATGACGCTCACTTTTGCTATAAAAAAACATGCCAAACGGCAACATCAAAAAATTAAATCCCTCTTCGATTCTTATCAAACTCCAACTAGTTCAAGCCCTTATTGGCCTCATTCAAAACGCAGAATATTGGAATCCTCTGATTAACTGAGGGGTAATTACGCTGACTTGAAATTGACAAAAATATACCAAGGGAGGGTATCACGCTTTTTTTTCGCTCCGGTCAAAAAAATAGATTTGCTTTTAACCTACTTCAGGAGGAGGAGCAACTCCTGCTTGTCTCAAATCTGAAATTCGTTTGGCTCTGCGGCTTCTTGTTCTCTGTCAGCGTCCGTTTTAATGACATTCACTTTTGCTATAAAAAAACATGCCAAACGGCAGCATCAAAAAATTAAATCCCTCTTCGATTCTTATCAAACTCCAACCAGTTCAAGCCCTTATTGGCCTCATTCAAAACGCAGAATATTGGAATCCTCTGATTAACTGAGGGGTAATTACGCTGGCTTGCAATTTACAAAAATATACCAAGGGAGGGTATCACGCTTTTTTTTCGCTCCGGTCAAAAAATAGATTTGCTTCTAACCTACTTCATGAGGAGGAGCAACTCCAGTTTGTCTCAAATCTGAAATCCGTTTGGCTCTGCGGCTTCTTGTTCTCTGTCTGCGTCCGTTTTAATGCCGCTCACATTTGCTATAAAAAAACATGCCAAACGGCAGCATCAAAAAATTAAATCCCTCTTCGATTCTTATCAAACTCCAACCAGTTCAAGCCCTTATTGGCCTCATTCAAAACGCAGAATATTGGAATCCTCTGATTAACTGAGGGGTAATTACGCTGACTTGAAATTGACAAAAATATACCAAGGGAGGGTATCACGCTTTTTTTTCGCTCCGGTCAAAAAATAGATTTGCTTCTAACCTACTTCATGAGGAGGAGCAACTCCTGCTTGTCTCAAATCTGAAATCCGTTTGGCTCTGCGGCTTCTTGTTCTCTGTCATCGTCCGTTTTAATGACGCTCACTTTTGCTAGAAAAAAACATGCCAAACGGCAACATCAAAAAATTAAATCCCTCTTCGATTCTTATCAAACTCCAACTAGTTCAAGCCCTTATTGGCCTCATTCAAAACGCAGAATATTGGAATCCTCTGATTAACTGAGGGGTAATTACGCTGACTTGAAATTGACAAAAATATACCAAGGGAGGGTATCACGCTTTTTTTTCGCTCCGGTCAAAAAAATAGATTTGCTTTTAACCTACTTCAGGAGGAGGAGCAACTCCTGCTTGTCTCAAATCTGAAATCCGTTTGGCTCTGCGGCTTCTTGTTCTCTGTCAGCGTCCGTTTTAATGACGTTCACTTTTGCTATAAAAAAACATGCCAAACGGCAGCATCAAAAAATTAAATCCCTCTTCGATTCTTATCAAACTCCAACCAGTTCAAGCCCTTATTGGCCTCATTCAAAACGCAGAATATTGGAATCCTCTGATTAACTGAGGGGTAATTACGCTGACTTGAAATTTACAAAAATATACCAAGGGAGGGTATCACGCTTTTTTTTCGCTCCGGTCAAAAAATAGATTTGCTTCTAACCTACTTCATGAGGAGGAGCAACTCCAGTTTGTCTCAAATCTGAACTCCGTTTGGCTCTGCGGCTTCTTGTTCTCTGTCTGCGTCCGTTTTAATGACGCTCACATTTGCTATAAAAAAACATGCCAAACGGCAGCATCAAAAAATTAAATCCCTCTTCGATTCTTATCAAACTCCAACCAGTTCAAGCCCTTATTGGCCTCATTCAAAACACAGAATATTGGAATCCTCTGATTAACTGAGGGGTAATTACGCTGACTTGAAATTTACAAAAAAATACCAAGGGAGGGTATCATGCTTTTTTTTCGCTCCGGTCAAAAAATAGATTTGCTTCTTACCTACTTCATGAGGAGGAGCAACTCCTGCTTGTCTCAAATCTGAAATTCGTTTGGCTCTGCGGCTTCTTGTTCTCCGTCAGCGTCTGTTTTAATGACGCTCACTTTTGCTATAAAAAAACATGCCAAACGGCAGCATCAAAAAATTGAATCCCTCTTCGATTCTTATCAAACTCCAACCAGTCAAAGCCCTTATTGGCCTCATTCAAAACGCAGAATATTGGAATCCTCTGATTAACTGAGGGGTGATTACGCTGACTTGAAATTTACAAAAATATACCAAGGGAGGGTATCACGCTTTTTTGTCGCTCCAGTCAAAAAATAGATTTGCTTCTAACCTACTTCATGAGGAGGAGCAACTCCTGCTTGTCTCAAATCTGAAATCCGTTTGGCTCTGCGGCTTCTTGTTCTCTGTCAGCGTCCGTTTTAATGAAGCTCACTTTTGCTATAAAAAAACATGCCAAACGGCAGCATCAAAAAATTGAATCCCTCTTCGATTCTTATCAAACTCCAACCAGTTCAAGCCCTTATTGGCCTCATTCAAAACGCAGAATATTGGAATCCTCTGATTAACTGAGGGGTAATTACGCTGACTTGAAATTTACAAAAATATACCAAGGGAGGGTATCACGCTTTTTTTTCGCAACGGTCAAAAAATAGATTTGCTTCTTACCTACTTCATGAGGAGGAGCAACTCCTGCTTGTCTCAAATCTGAAATCCGTTTGGCTCTGCGGCTTCTTGTTCTCTGTCAGCGTCCGTTTTAATGAAGCTCACTTTCGCTATAAAAAAACATGCCAAACGGCAGCATCAAAAAATTAAATCCCTCTTCGATTCTTATCAAACTCCAACCAGTTCAAGCCCTTATTGGCCTCATTCAAAACGGAGAATATTGGAATCCTCTGATTAACTGAGGGGTAATTGCGCTGACCTGAAATTGACAAAAATATACCAAGGGAGGGTATCACGCTTTTTTTTCGCTCCGGTCAAAAAATAGATTTGCTTCTAACCTACTTCATGAGGAGGAGCAACTCCTGCTTGTCTCAAATCTGAAATCCGTTTGGCTCTGCGGCTTCTTGTTCTCTGTCATCGTCCGTTTTAATGACGCTCACTTTTGCTAGAAACAAACATGCCAAACGGCAGCATCAAAAAATTAAATCCCTCTTCGATTCTTATCAAACTCCAACCAGTTCAAGCCCTTATTGGCCTCATTCAAAACACAGAATATTGGAATCCTCTGATTAACTGAGGGGTAATTACGCTGACTTGAAATTTACAAAAAAATACCAAGGGAGGGTATCATGCTTTTTTTTCGCTCCGGTCAAAAAATAGATTTGCTTCTTACCTACTTCATGAGGAGGAGCAACTCCTGCTTGTCTCAAATCTGAAATTCGTTTGGCTCTGCGGCTTCTTGTTCTCCGTCAGCGTCTGTTTTAATGACGCTCACTTTTGCTATAAAAAAACATGCCAAACGGCAGCATCAAAAAATTGAATCCCTCTTCGATTCTTATCAAACTCCAACCAGTCAAAGCCCTTATTGGCCTCATTCAAAACGCAGAATATTGGAATCCTCTGATTAACTGAGGGGTGATTACGCTGACTTGAAATTTACAAAAATATACCAAGGGAGGGTATCACGCTTTTTTTTCGCTCCAGTCAAAAAATAGATTTGCTTCTAACCTACTTCATGAGGAGGAGCAACTCCTGCTTGTCTCAAATCTGAAATCCGTTTGGCTCTGCGGCTTCTTGTTCTCTGTCAGCGTCCGTTTTAATGAAGCTCACTTTTGCTATAAAAAAACATGCCAAACGGCAGCATCAAAAAACTGAATCCCTCTTCGATTCTTATCAAACTCCAACCAGTTCAAGCCCTTATTGGCCTCATTCAAAACGCAGAATATTGGAATCCTCTGATTAACTGAGGGGTAATTACGCTGACTTGAAATTTACAAAAATATACCAAGGGAGGGTATCACGCTTTTTTTTCGCAACGGTCAAAAAATAGATTTGCTTCTTACCTACTTCATGAGGAGGAGCAACTCCTGCTTGTCTCAAATCTGAAATCCGTTTGGCTCTGCGGCTTCTTGTTCTCTGTCAGCGTCCGTTTTAATGAAGCTCACTTTCGCTATAAAAAAACATGCCAAACGGCAGCATCAAAAAATTAAATCCCTCTTCGATTCTTATCAAACTCCAACCAGTTCAAGCCCTTATTGGCCTCATTCAAAACGGAGAATATTGGAATCCTCTGATTAACTGAGGGGTAATTGCGCTGACCTGAAATTGACAAAAATATACCAAGGGAGGGTATCACGCTTTTTTTTCGCTCCGGTCAAAAAATAGATTTGCTTCTAACCTACTTCATGAGGAGGAGCAACTCCTGCTTGTCTCAAATCTGAAATCCGTTTGGCTCTGCGGCTTCTTGTTCTCTGTCATCGTCCGTTTTAATGACACTCACTTTTGCTAGAAACAAACATGCCAAACGGCAGCATCAAAAAATTAAATCCCTCTTCGATTCTTATCAAACTCCAACCAGTTCAAGCCCTTATTGGCCTCATTCAAAACGCAGAATATTGGAGTCCTCTGATTAACTGAGGGGTAATTAAGCTGACTTGAAATTTACAAAAATATACCAAGGGAGGGTATCACGCTTTTTTTTCGCTCCGGTCAAAAAATAGATTTGCTTCTAACCTACTTCATGAGGAGGAGCAACTCCTGCTTGTCTCGAATCTGAAATCCGTTTGGCTCTGCGGCTTCTTGTTCTCTGTCAGCGTCCGTTTTAATGAAGCTCACTTTTGCTATAAAAAAACATGCCAAACGGCAGCATCAAAAAATTAAATCCCTCTTCGATTCTTATCAAACTCCAACCAGTTCAAGCCCTTATTGGCCTCATTCAAAACGCAGAATATTGGAATCCTCTGATTAACTGAGGGGTAATTACGCTGACTTGAAATTTACAAAAATATACCAAGGGAGGGTATCACGCTTTTTTTTCGCAACGGTCAAAAAATAGACTTGCTTCTAACCTACTTCATGAGGAGGAGCAACTCCTGCTTGTCTCAAATCTGAAATCTGTTTGGCTCTGCGGCTTCTTGTTCTCTGTCAGCGTCCGTTTTAATGACGCTCACTTTTGCTATAAAAAAACATGCCAAACGGCAGCATCAAAAAATTAAATCCCTCTTCGATTCTTATCAAACTCCAACCAATTCAAGCCCTTATTGGCCTCATTCAAAACGCAGAATATTGGATTCCTCTGATTAACTGAGGGGTAATTACGCTGACTTGAAATTTACAAAAATATACCAAGGGAGGGTGTCATGCTTTTTTTTCGCTCCGGTCAAAAAATAGATTTGCTTCTTACCTACTTCATGAGGAGGAGCAACTCCTGCTTGTCTCAAATCTGAAATCCGTTTGGCTCTGCGGCTTCTTGTTCTCTGTCAGCGTCCGTTTTAATGACGCTCACTTTCGCTATAAAATAACATGCCAAACGGCAGCATCAAAAAATTAAATCCCTCTTCGATTCTTATCAAACTCCAACCAGTTCAAGCCCTTATTGGCCTCATTCAAAACGCAGAATATTGGAATCCTCTGATTAACTGAGGGGTAATTACGCTGACTTGAAATTGACAGAAATATACCAAGGGAGGGTATCACGCTTTGTTTTCGCTCCGGTCAAAAAATAGATTTGCTTCTAACCTACTTCATGAGGAGGAGCAACTCCTGCTTGTCTCAAATCTGAAATCCGTTCGGCTCTGCGGCTTCTTGTTCTCTGTCAGCGTCCGTTTTAATGACGCTCACTTTTGCTATAAAAAAACATGCCAAACGGCAGCATCAAAAAATTAAACCCCTCTTCGATTCTTATCAAACTCCAACCAGTTCAAGCCCTTATTGGCCTCATTCAAAACGCAGAATATTGGAATCCTCTGATCAACTGAGGGGTAAATACGCTGACTTGAAATTTACAAAAATATACCAAGGGAGGGTATCACGCTTTTTTTTCGCTCCAGTCAAAAAATAGATTTGCTTCTAACCTACTTCATGAGGAGGAGCAACTCCTGCTTGTCTCAAATCTGAAATCCGTTTGGCTCTGCGGCTTCTTGTTCTCCGACAGCGTCTGTTTTAATGACGCTCACTTTTGCTATAAAAAAACATGCCAAACGGCAGCATCAAAAAATTAAATCCCTCTTCGATTCTTATCAAACTCCAACCAGTTCAAGCCCTTATTGGCCTCATTCAAAACGCAGAATATTGGAACCCTCGAATTAACTGAGGGGTAATTACGCTGACTTGAAATTTACAATAATATACCAAGGGAGGGTATCACGCTTTTTTTTCGCTCCGGTCAAAAAATAGATTTGCTTCTAACCTACTTCATGAGGAGGAGCAACTCCTGCTTGTCTCAAATCTGAAATCCGTTTGGCTCTGCGGCTTCTTGTTCTCTGTCAGCGTCTGTTTTAATGACGCTCACTTTTGCTATAAAAAAACATGCCAAACGGCAGCATCAAAAAATTAAATCCCTCTTCGATTCTTATCAAACTCCAACCAGTTCAAGCCCTTATTGGCCTCATTCAAAACGCAGAATATTGGAATCCTCTGATTAACTGAGGGGTAATTACGCTGACTTGAAATTTACAAAAATATACCAAGGGAGGGTATCACGCTTTTTTTTCGCTCCGGTCAAAAAATAGATTTGCTTCTAACCTACTTCATGAGGAAGAGCAACTCCTGCTTGTCTTAAATCTGAGATCCGTTTGGCTCTGCGGCTTCTTGTTCTCTGTCAGCGTCCGTTTTAATGACGCTCACTTTTGCTATAAAAAAACATGCCAAACGGCAGCATCAAAAAATTAAATCCCTCTTCGATTCTTATCAAACTCCAACCAGTTCAAGCCCTTATTGGCCTCATTCCAAACGCAGAATATTTGAATCCTCTGATTAACTGAGGGGTAATTACGCTGACTTGAAATTTACAAAAATATACCAAGGGAGGGCATCACGATTTTTTTTCGCTCCGGTCAAAAAATAGATTTGCTTCTTATCTACTTCATGAGGAGGAGCAACTCCTGCTTGTCTCAAATCTGAAATCCGTTTGGCTCTGCGGCTTCTTGTTCTCTGTCAGCGTCCGTTTTAATGACGCTCACTTTTGCTATAAAAAAACATGCCAAACGGCAGCATCAAAAAATTAAATCCCTCTTCGATTCTTATCAAACTCCAACTAGTTCAAGCCCTTATTGGCCTCATTCCAAACGCAGAATATTGGATTCCTCTGATTAACTGAGGGGTAATTACGCTGACTTGAAATTTACAAAAATATACCAAGGGAGGGTATCACGCTTTTTTTTCGCTCCAGTGAAAAACTAGATTTGCTTCTTACCTACTTCATGAGGAGGAGCAACTCCTGCTTGTCTCAAATCTGAAATCCGTTTGGCTCTGCGGCTTCTTGTTCTCTGTCAGCGTCCGTTTTAATGACGCTCACTTTTGCTATAAAAAAACATGCCAAACGGCAGCATCAAAAAATTAAATCCCTCTTCAATTCTTATCAAACTCCAACCAGTTCAAGCCCTTATTGGCCTCATTCAAAACGCAGAATATTGGAATCCTCTGATTAACTGAGGGGTAATTACGCTGACTTGAAATTTACAAAAATATACCAAGGGAGGGTATATCACGCTTTTTTTTCGCTCCGGTCAAAAAATAGATTTGCTTCTAACCTACTTCATGAGGAGGAGCAACTCCTGCTTGTCTCAAATCTGAAATCCGTTTGGCTCTGCGGCTTCTTGTTCTCTGTCAGCGTCCGTCTTAATGACGCTCACTTTCGCTATAAAAAAACATGCCAAACGGCAGCATCAAAAAATTAAATCCCTCTTCGATTCTTATCAAACTCCAACCAGTTCAAGCCCTTATTGGCCTCATTCAAAACGCAGAATATTGGAATCCTCTGATTAACTGAGGGGTAATTAGGCTGACTCGCAATTTACAAAAATATACCAAGGGAGGGTATCACGCTTTTTTTTCGCTCCGGTCAAAAAATAGATTTGCTTCTAACCTACTTCATGAGGAGGAGCAACTCCTGCTTGTCTCAAATCTGAAATCAGTTTGGCTCTGCGGCTTCTTTTTCTCTGTCAGCGTCCGTTTTAATGACGCTCACTTTCGCTATAAAAAAACATGCCAAACGGCAGCATCAAAAAATTAAATCCCTCTTCGATTCTTATCAAACTCCAACCAGTTCAAGCCCTTATTGGCCTCATTCAAAACGCAGAATATTGGAATCCTCTGATTAACTGAGGGGTAATTAGGCTGACTCGCAATTTACAAAAATATACCAAGGGAGGGTATCACGCTTTTTTTTCGCTCCGGTCAAAAAATAGATTTGCTTCTAACCTACTTCATGAGGAGGAGCAACTCCTGCTTGTCTCAAATCTGAAATCCGTTTAGCTCTGCGGCTTCTTTTTCTCTGTCAGCGTCCGTTTTAATGACGCTCACTTTCGCTATAAAAAAACATGCCAAACGGCAGCATCAAAAAATTAAATCCCTCTTCGATTCTTATCAAACTCCAACCAGTTCAAGCCCTTATTGGCCTCATTCAAAACGCAGAATATTGGAATCCTCTGATTAACTGAGGGGTAATTAGGCTGACTCGCAATTTACAAAAATATACCAAGGGAGGGTATCACGCTTTTTTTTCGCTCCGGTCAAAAAATAGATTTGCTTCTAACCTACTTCATGAGGAGGAGCAACTCCTGCTTGTCTCAAATCTGAAATCCGTTTGGCTCTGCGGCTTCTTTTTCTCTGTCAGCGTCCGTTTTAATGACGCTCACTTTTGCTATAAAAAAACATGCCAAACGGCAGCATCAAAAAATTAAATCTCTCTTCGATTCTTATCAAACACCGACCAGTTCAAGCCCTTATTGGCCTCATTCAAAACTCAGAATATTGGAATCCTCTGATTAACTGAGGGGTAATTACGCTGACTTGAAATTTAAAAAAATATACCAAGGGAGGGTATCGCGCTTTTTTTTCGCTCCGGTCAAAAAATAGATTTGCTTTTAACCTACTTCATGAGGAGGAGCAACTCTTGCTTGTCTCAAATCTGAAATCCGTTTGGCTCTGCGGCTTCTTGTTCTCTGTCCGCGTCCGTTTTAATGACGCTCACATTTGCTATAAAAAAACATGCCAAACGGCAGCATCAAAAAATTAAATTCCTCTTCGATTCTTATCAAACTCCAACCAGTTCAAGCCCTTATTGGCCTCATTCAAAACGCAGAATATTGGATTCCTCTGATTAACTGAGGGGTAATTACGCTGACTTGAAATTTACAAAAATATACCAAGGGAGGGTGTCATGCTTTTTTTTCGCTCCGGTCAAAAAATAGATTTGCTTCTTACCTACTTCATGAGGAGGAGCAACTCCTGCTTGTCCCAACCTGAAATCCGTTTGGCTCTGCAGCTTCTTGTTCTCTGTCAGCGTCCGTTTTAATGAAGCTCACTTTCGCTATAAAATAACATGCCAAACGGCAGCATCAAAAAATTAAATCCCTCTTCGATTCTTATCAAACTCCAACCAGTTCAAGCCCTTATTGGCCTCATTCCAAACGCAGAATATTTGAATCCTCTGATTAACTGAGGGGTAATTACGCTGACTTGAAATTTACAAAAATATACCAAGGGAGGGCATCAGGCTTTTTTTTCGCTCCGGTCAAAAAATAGATTTGCTTCTTATCTACTTCATGAGGAGGAGCAACTCCTGCTTGTCTCAAATCTGAAATCCGTTTGGCTCTGCGGCTTCTTGTTCTCTGTCAGCGTCCATTTTAATGACGCTCACTTTTGCTATAAAAAAACATGCCAAACGGCAGCATCAAAAAATTAAATCCCTCTTCGATTCTTATCAAACTCCAACCAGTTCAAGCCCTTATTGGCCTCATTCAAAACGCAGAATATTGGAATCCTCTGATTAACTGAGGGGTAATTAGGCTGACTCGCAATTTACAAAAATATACCAAGGGAGGGTATCACGCTTTTTTTTCGCTCCGGTCAAAAAATAGATTTGCTTCTAACCTACTTCATGAGGAGGAGCAACTCCTGCTTATCTCAAATCTGAAATCCGTTTGGCTCTGCGGCTTCTTTTTCTCTGTCAGCGTCCGTTTTAATGACGCTCACTTTCGCTATAAAAAACATGCCAAACGGCAGCATCAAAAAATTAAATCCCTCTTCGATTCTTATCAAACTCCAACCAGTTCAAGCCCTTATTGGCCTCATTCAAAACGCAGAATATTGGAATCCTCTGATTAACTGAGGGGTAATTAGGCTGACTCGCAATTTACAAAAATATACCAAGGGAGGGTATCACGCTTTTTTTTCGCTCCGGTCAAAAAATAGATTTGCTTCTAACCTACTTCATGAGGAGGAGCAACTCCTGCTTGTCTCAAATCTGAAATCCGTTTGGCTCTGCGGCTTCTTTTTCTCTGTCAGCGTCCGTTTTAATGACGCTCACTTTTGCTATAAAAAAACATGCCAAAAGGCAGCATCAAAAAATTAAATCCCTCTTCGATTCTTATCAAACACCGACCAGTTCAAGCCCTTATTGGCCTCATTCAAAACTCAGAATATTGGAATCCTCTGATTAACTGAGGGGTAATTACGCTGACTTGAAATTTAAAAAAATATACCAAGGGAGGGTATCGCGCTTTTTTTTCGCTCCGGTCAAAAAATAGATTTGCTTCTAACCTACTTCATGAGGAGGAGCAACTCTTGCTTGTCTCAAATCTGAAATCCGTTTGGCTCTGCGGCTTCTTGTTCTCTGTCAGCGTCCGTTTTAATGACGCTCACATTTGCTATAAAAAAACATGCCAAACGGCAGCATCAAAAAATTAAATTCCTCTTCGATTCTTATCAAACTCCAACCAGTTCAAGCCCTTATTGGCCTCATTCAAAACGCAGAATATTGGATTCCTCTGATTAACTGAGGGGTAATTACGCTGACTTGAAATTTACAAAAATATACCAAGGGAGGGTGTCATCCTTTTTTTTCGCTCCGGTCAAAAAATAGATTTGCTTCTTACCTACTTCATGAGGAGGAGCAACTCCTGCTTGCCCAACCTGAAATCCGTTTGGCTCTGCAGCTTCTTGTTCTCTGTCAGCGTCCGTTTTAATGAAGCTCACTTTCGCTATAAAATAACATGCCAAACGGCAGCATCAAAAAATTAGATCCCTCTTCGATTCTTATCAAACTCCAACCAGTTCAAGCCCTTATTGGCCTCATTCCAAACGCAGAATATTTGAATCCTCTGATTAACTGAGGGGTAATTACGCTGACTTGAAATTTACAAAAATATACCAAGGGAGGGCATCACGCTTTTTTTTCGCTCCGGTCAAAAAATAGATTTGCTTCTTATCTACTTCATGAGGAGGAGCAACTCCTGCTTGTCTCAAATCTGAAATCCGTTTGGCTCTGCGGCTTCTTGTTCTCTGTCAGCGTCCGTTTTAATGACGCTCACTTTTGCTATAAAAAAACATGCCAAACGGCAGCATCAAAAAATTAAATCCCTCTTCGATTCTTATCAAACTCCAACCAGTTCAAGCCCTTATTGGCCTCATTCAAAACGCAGAATATTGGATTCCTCTGATTAACTGAGGGGTAATTACGCTGACTTGAAATTTACAAAAATATACCAAGGGAGGGTGTCATCCTTTTTTTTCGCTCCGGTCAAAAAATAGATTTGCTTCTTACCTACTTCATGAGGAGGAGCAACTCCTGCTTGCCCAACCTGAAATCCGTTTGGCTCTGCAGCTTCTTGTTCTCTGTCAGCGTCCGTTTTAATGAAGCTCACTTTCGCTATAAAATAACATGCCAAACGGCAGCATCAAAAAATTAAATCCCTCTTCGATTCTTATCAAACTCCAACCAGTTCAAGCCCTTATTGGCCTCATTCCAAACGCAGAATATTTGAATCCTCTGATTAACTGAGGGGTAATTACGCTGACTTGAAATTTACAAAAATATACCAAGGGAGGGCATCACGCTTTTTTTTCGCTCCGGTCAAAAAATAGATTTGCTTCTTATCTACTTCATGAGGAGGAGCAACTCCTGCTTGTCTCAAATCTGAAATCCGTTTGGCTCTGCGGCTTCTTGTTCTCTGTCAGCGTCCGTTTTAATGACGCTCACTTTTGCTATAAAAAAACATGCCAAACGCCAGCATCAAAAAATTAAATCCCTCTTCGATTCTTATCAAACTCCAACCAGTTCAAGCCCTTATTGGCCTCATTCAAAACGCAGAATATTGGAATCCTCTGATTAACTGATGGGTAATTACGCTGACTTGAAAGTGACAAAAATATACCAAGGGAGGGTATCACGCTTTTTTTTCGCTCCGGTCAAAAAGTAGATTTGCTTCTAACCTACTTCATGAGGAGGAGCAACTCCTGCTTGTCTCAAATCTGAAATCCGTTTGGCTCTGCGGCTTCTTGTTCTCTGTCATCGTCCGTTTTAATGACGCTCACTTTTGCTAGAAAAAAACATGCCAAACGGCAGCATCAAAAAATTAAATCCCTCTTCGATTCTTATCAAACTCCAACCAGTTCAAGCCCTTATTGGCCTCATTCAAAACGCAGAATATTGGAATCCTCTGATTAACTGAGGGGTAATTACGCTGACTTGAAATTTACAAAAATATACCAAGGGAGGGTGTCACGCTTTTTTTTCGCTCCGGTCAAAAATAGATTTGCTTCTTACCTACTTCATGAGGAGGAGCAACTCCTGCTTGTCTCAAATCTGAAATCCGTTTGGCTCTGCGGCTTCTTGTTCTCTGTCAGCGTCCCTTTTAATGAAGCTCACTTTTGCTATACAAAAATCATGCCAAACGGCAGCACCAAAAAATTAAATCCCTCATCGATTCTTATCAAACTCCAACCAGTTCAAGCCCCTATTGGCCTCATTCAAAACGCAGAATATTGGAATCCTCTGATTAACTGAGGGGTAATTATGCTGACTTGAAATTTACAAAAATATACCAAGGGAGGGTATCACGCTTTTTTTTTTCCTCCGGTCAAAAAATAGATTTGCTTCTTACCTACTTCATGAGGAGGAGCAACTACTGCTTGTCTCAAATCTGAAATCCGTTTGGCTCTGCGGCTTCTTGTTCTCTGTCAGCGTCCGTTTTAATGACGCTCACTTTTGCTATAAAAAAACATGCCAAACGGCAACATCAAAAAATTAAATCCCTCTTCGATTCTTATCAAACTCCAACTAGTTCAAGCCCTTATATTGGCCTCATTCAAAACGCAGAATATTGGAATCCTCTGATTAACTGAGGGGTAATTACGCTGACTTGAAATTGACAAATATATACCAAGGGAGGGTATCACGCTTTTTTTTCGCTCCAGTCAAAAATATAGATTTGCTTCTAACCTACTTCAGGAGGAGGAGCAACTCCTGCTTGTCTCAAATCTGAAATCCGTTTGGCTCTGCGGCTTCTTGTTCTCTGTCAGCGTCCGTTTTAATGATGCTCACTTTTGCTATAAAAAAACATGCCAAACGGCAGCATCAAAAAATTAAATCCCTCTTAGATTCTTATCAAACTCCAACCAGTTCAAGCCCTTATTGGCCTCATTCAAAACGCAGAATATTGGAATCCTCTGATTAACTGAGGGGTAATTACGCTGACTTGAAATTTACAAAAATATACCAAGGGAGGGTATCACGCTTTTTTTTCGCAACGGTCAAAAAATAGATTTGCTTCTTACCTACTTCATGAGGAGGAGCAACTCCTGCTTGTCTTAAATCTGAAATCAGTTTGGCTCTGCGGCTTCTTGTTCTCTGTCATCCTCCGTTTTAATGACGCTCACTTTTGCTAGAAAAAAACATGCCAAACGGCAGCATCAAAAAATTAAATCCCTCTTCGATTCTTATCAAACTCCAACCAGTTCAAGCCCTTATTGGCCTCATTCAAAACGCAGAATATTGGAATCCTCTGATTAACTGAGGGGTAATTACGCTGACTTGAAATTGACAAAAATATACCAAGGGAGGGCATCACGCTTTTTTTTCGCTCCGGTCAAAAAATAGATTTGCTTCTAACCTACTTCATGAGGAAGAGCAACTCCTGCTTGTCTCAAATCTGAAATCCGTTTGGCTCTGCGGCTTCTTGTTCTCTGTCATCGTCCGTTTTAATGACGCTCACATTTGCTATAAAAAAACATGCCAAACGGCAGCATCAAAAAATTAAATCCCTCTTCGATTCTTATCAAACTCCAACCAGTTCAAGCCCTTATTGGCCTCATTCAAAACGCAGAATATTGGAATCCTCTGATTAACTGAGGGGTAATTAAGCTGACTTGAAATTTACAAAAATATACCAAGGGAGGGTATCACGCTTTTTTTTCGCTCCGGTCAAAAAATAGATTTGCTTCTAACCTACTTCATGAGGAGGAGCAACTCCTGCTTGTCTCAAATCTGAAATCCGTTTGGCTCTGCGGCTTCTTGTTCTCTGTCAGCGTCCGTTTTAATGACGCTCACTTTTGCTATAAAAAAACATGCCAAACGGCAGCATCAAAAAATTAAATCCCTCTTCGATTCTTATCAAACTCCAACCAGTTCAAGCCCTTATTGGCCTCATTCAAAACGCAGAATATTGGATTCCTCTGATTAACTGAGGGGTAATTACGCTGACTTGAAATTTACAAAAATATACCAAGGGAGGGTGTCATCCTTTTTTTTCGCTCCGGTCAAAAAATAGATTTGCTTCTTACCTACTTCATGAGGAGGAGCAACTCCTGCTTGCCCAACCTGAAATCCGTTTGGCTCTGCAGCTTCTTGTTCTCTGTCAGCGTCCGTTTTAATGAAGCTCACTTTCGCTATAAAATAACATGCCAAACGGCAGCATCAAAAAATTAAATCCCTCTTCGATTCTTATCAAACTCCAACCAGTTCAAGCCCTTATTGGCCTCATTCCAAACGCAGAATATTTGAATCCTCTGATTAACTGAGGGGTAATTACGCTGACTTGAAATTTACAAAAATATACCAAGGGAGGGCATCACGCTTTTTTTTCGCTCCGGTCAAAAAATAGATTTGCTTCTTATCTACTTCATGAGGAGGAGCAACTCCTGCTTGTCTCAAATCTGAAATCCGTTTGGCTCTGCGGCTTCTTGTTCTCTGTCAGCGTCCGTTTTAATGACGCTCACTTTTGCTATAAAAAAACATGCCAAACGGCAGCATCAAAAAATTAAATCCCTCTTCGATTCTTATCAAACTCCAACCAGTTCAAGCCCTTATTGGCCTCATTCAAAACGCAGAATATTGGAATCCTCTGATTAACTGATGGGTAATTACGCTGACTTGAAAGTGACAAAAATATACCAAGGGAGGGTATCACGCTTTTTTTTCGCTCCGGTCAAAAAGTAGATTTGCTTCTAACCTACTTCATGAGGAGGAGCAACTCCTGCTTGTCTCAAATCTGAAATCCGTTTGGCTCTGCGGCTTCTTGTTCTCTGTCATCGTCCGTTTTAATGACGCTCACTTTTGCTAGAAAAAAACATGCCAAACGGCAGCATCAAAAAATTAAATCCCTCTTCGATTCTTATCAAACTCCAACCAGTTCAAGCCCTTATTGGCCTCATTCAAAACGCAGAATATTGGAATCCTCTGATTAACTGAGGGGTAATTACGCTGACTTGAAATTTACAAAAATATACCAAGGGAGGGTGTCACGCTTTTTTTTCGCTCCGGTCAAAAATAGATTTGCTTCTTACCTACTTCATGAGGAGGAGCAACTCCTGCTTGTCTCAAATCTGAAATCCGTTTGGCTCTGCGGCTTCTTGTTCTCTGTCAGCGTCCCTTTTAATGAAGCTCACTTTTGCTATACAAAAATCATGCCAAACGGCAGCACCAAAAAATTAAATCCCTCATCGATTCTTATCAAACTCCAACCAGTTCAAGCCCCTATTGGCCTCATTCAAAACGCAGAATATTGGAATCCTCTGATTAACTGAGGGGTAATTATGCTGACTTGAAATTTACAAAAATATACCAAGGGAGGGTATCACGCTTTTTTTTTTCCTCCGGTCAAAAAATAGATTTGCTTCTTACCTACTTCATGAGGAGGAGCAACTACTGCTTGTCTCAAATCTGAAATCCGTTTGGCTCTGCGGCTTCTTGTTCTCTGTCAGCGTCCGTTTTAATGACGCTCACTTTTGCTATAAAAAAACATGCCAAACGGCAACATCAAAAAATTAAATCCCTCTTCGATTCTTATCAAACTCCAACTAGTTCAAGCCCTTATATTGGCCTCATTCAAAACGCAGAATATTGGAATCCTCTGATTAACTGAGGGGTAATTACGCTGACTTGAAATTGACAAATATATACCAAGGGAGGGTATCACGCTTTTTTTTCGCTCCAGTCAAAAATATAGATTTGCTTCTAACCTACTTCAGGAGGAGGAGCAACTCCTGCTTGTCTCAAATCTGAAATCCGTTTGGCTCTGCGGCTTCTTGTTCTCTGTCAGCGTCCGTTTTAATGATGCTCACTTTTGCTATAAAAAAACATGCCAAACGGCAGCATCAAAAAATTAAATCCCTCTTAGATTCTTATCAAACTCCAACCAGTTCAAGCCCTTATTGGCCTCATTCAAAACGCAGAATATTGGAATCCTCTGATTAACTGAGGGGTAATTACGCTGACTTGAAATTTACAAAAATATACCAAGGGAGGGTATCACGCTTTTTTTTCGCAACGGTCAAAAAATAGATTTGCTTCTTACCTACTTCATGAGGAGGAGCAACTCCTGCTTGTCTTAAATCTGAAATCAGTTTGGCTCTGCGGCTTCTTGTTCTCTGTCATCCTCCGTTTTAATGACGCTCACTTTTGCTAGAAAAAAACATGCCAAACGGCAGCATCAAAAAATTAAATCCCTCTTCGATT
Source organism: Membranipora membranacea (assembly GCA_914767715.1). Classification (NCBI taxonomy): domain Eukaryota; kingdom Metazoa; phylum Bryozoa; class Gymnolaemata; order Cheilostomatida; family Membraniporidae; genus Membranipora; species Membranipora membranacea. Next base: position 10,899,754 of record OU612068.1, read on the forward strand.
CTTATCAAACTCCAACCAGTTCAAGCCCTTATTGGCCTCATTCAAAACGCAGAATATTGGAATCCTCTGATTAACTGAGGGGTAATTACGCTGACTTGAAATTGACAAAAATATACCAAGGGAGGGCATCACGCTTTTTTTTCGCTCCGGTCAAAAAATAGATTTGCTTCTAACCTACTTCATGAGGAAGAGCAACTCCTGCTTGTCTCAAATCTGAAATCCGTTTGGCTCTGCGGCTTCTTGTTCTCTGTCATCGTCCGTTTTAATGACGCTCACATTTGCTATAAAAAAACATGCCAAACGGCAGCATCAAAAAATTAAATCCCTCTTCGATTCTTATCAAACTCCAACCAGTTCAAGCCCTTATTGGCCTCATTCAAAACGCAGAATATTGGAATCCTCTGATTAACTGAGGGGTAATTAAGCTGACTTGAAATTTACAAAAATATACCAAGGGAGGGTATCACGCTTTTTTTTCGCTCCGGTCAAAAAATAGATTTGCTTCTAACCTACTTCATGAGGAGGAGCAACTCCTGCTTCTCTCAAATCTGAAATCCGTTTGGCTCTGCGGCTTCTTGTTCTCTGTCAGCGTCCGTTTTAATGAAGCTCACTTTTGCTATAAAAAAACATGCCAAACGGCAGCATCAAAAAATTAAATCCCTCTTCGATTCTTATCAAACTCCAACCAGTTCAAGCCCTTATTGGCCTCATTCAAAACGCAGAATATTGGAATCCTCTGATTAACTGAGGGGTAATTACGCTGACTTGAAATTTACAAAAATATACCAAGGGAGGGTATCACGCTTTTTTTTCGCAACGGTCAAAAAATAGATTTGCTTCTTACCTACTTCATGAGGAGGAGCAACTCCTGCTTGTCTTAAATCTGAAATCAGTTTGGCTCTGCGGCTTCTTGTTCTCTGTCAGCGTCCGTTTTAATGAAGCTCACTTTCGCTATAAAAAAACATGCCAAACGGCAGCATCAAAAAATTAAATCCCTCTTCGATTCTTATCAAACTCCAACCAGTTCAAGCCCTTATTGGCCTCATTCAAAACGCAGAATATTGGAATCCTCTGATTAACTGAGGGGTAATTACGCTGACTTGATATTGACAAAAATATACCAAGGGAGGGTATCACGCTTTTTTTTCGCTCCGGTCAAAAAATAGATTTGCTTCTAACCTACTTCATGAGGAGGAGCAACTCCTGCTTGTCTCAAATCTGAAATCCGTTTGGCTCTGCGGCTTCTTGTTCTCTGTCATCGTCCGTTTTAATGACGCTCACTTTTGCTAGAAAAAAACATGCCAAACGGCAGCATCAAAAAATTAAATCCCTCTTCGATTCTTATCAAACTCCAACCAGTTCAAGCCCTTATTGGCCTCATTCAAAACGCAGAATATTGGAATCCTCTGATTAACTGAGGGGTAATTACGCTGACTTGAAATTTACAAAAATATACCAAGGGAGGGTGTCACGCTTTTTTTTCGCTCCGGTCAAAAATAGATTTGCTTCTTACCTACTTCATGAGGAGGAGCAACTCCTGCTTGTCTCAAATCTGAAATCCGTTTGGCTCTGCGGCTTCTTGTTCTCTGTCAGCGTCCCTTTTAATGAAGCTCACTTTTGCTATACAAAAATCATGCCAAACGGCAGCACCAAAAAATTAAATCCCTCATCGATTCTTATCAAACTCCAACCAGTTCAAGCCCCTATTGGCCTCATTCAAAACGCAGAATATTGGAATCCTCTGATTAACTGAGGGGTAGTTATGCTGACTTGAAATTTACAAAAATATACCAAGGGAGGGTATCACGCTTTTTTTTTTCCTCCGGTCAAAAAATAGATTTGCTTCTTACCTACTTCATGAGGAGGAGCAACTACTGCTTGTCTCAAATCTGAAATCCATTTGGCTCTGCGGCTTCTTGTTCTCTGTCAGCGTCCGTTTTAATGACGCTCACTTTTGCTATAAAAAAACATGCCAAACGGCAACATCAAAAAATTAAATCCCTCTTCGATTCTTATCAAACTCCAACTAGTTCAAGCCCTTATATTGGCCTCATTCAAAACGCAGAATATTGGAATCCTCTGATTAACTGAGGGGTAATTACGCTGACTTGAAATTGACAAATATATACCAAGGGAGGGTATCACGCTTTTTTTTCGCTCCAGTCAAAAATATAGATTTGCTTCTAACCTACTTCAGGAGGAGGAGCAACTCCTGCTTGTCTCAAATCTGAAATCCGTTTGGCTCTGCGGCTTCTTGTTCTCTGTCAGCGTCCGTTTTAATGATGCTCACTTTTGCTATAAAAAAACATGCCAAACGGCAGCATCAAAAAATTAAATCCCTCTTAGATTCTTATCAAACTCCAACCAGTTCAAGCCCTTATTGGCCTCATTCAAAACGCAGAATATTGGAATCCTCTGATTAACTGAGGGGTAATTACGCTGACTTGAAATTGACAAAAATATACCAAGGGAGGGTATCACGCTTTTTTTTCGCTCCGGTCAAAAAAATAGATTTGCTTTTAACCTACTTCAGGAGGAGGAGCAACTCCTGCTTGTCTCAAATCTGAAATTCGTTTGGCTCTGCGACTTCTTGTTCTCTGTCAGCGTCCGTTTTAATGACATTCACTTTTGCTATAAAAAAACATGCCAAACGGCAGCATCAAAAAATTAAATCCCTCTTCGATTCTTATCAAACTCCAACCAGTTCAAGCCCTTATTGGCCTCATTCAAAACGCAGAATATTGGAATCCTCTGATTAACTGAGGGGTAATTAAGCTGACTTGCAATTTACAAAAATATACCAAGGGAGGGTATCACGCTTTTTTTTCGCTCCGGTCAAAAAATAGATTTGCTTCTAACCTACTTCATGAGGAGGAGCAACTCCAGTGTGTCTCAAATCTGAAATCCGTTTGGCTCTGCGGCTTCTTGTTCTCTGTCTGCGTCCGTTTTAATGACGCTCACATTTGCTATAAAAAAACATGCCAAACGGCAGCATCAAAAAATTAAATCCCTCTTCGATTCTTATCAAACTCCAACCAGTTCAAGCCCTTATTGGCCTCATTCAAAACACAGAATATTGGAATCCTCTGATTAACTGAGGGGTAATTACGCTGACTTGAAATTTACAAAAATATACCAAGGGAGGGTGTCACGCTTTTTTTTCGCTCCGGTCAAAAATAGATTTGCTTCTTACCTACTTCATGAGGAGGAGCAACTCCTGCTTGTCTCAAATCTGAAATCCGTTTGGCTCTGCGGCTTCTTGTTCTCTGTCAGCGTCCGTTTTAATGAAGCTCACTTTCGCTATAAAAAGACATGCCAAACGGCAGCATCAAAAAATTAAATCCCTCTTAGATTCTTATCAAACTCCAACCAGTTCAAGCCCTTATTGGCCTCATTCAAAACGCAGAATATTGGAATCCTCTGATTAACTGAGGGGTAATTACGCTGACTTGAAATTGACAAAAATATACCAAGGGAGGGTATCACGCTTTTTTTTCGCTCCGGTCAAAAAATAGATTTGCTTCTAACCTACTTCATGAGGAGGAGCAACTCCTGCTTGTCTCAAATCTGAAATCCGTTTGGCTCTGCGGCTTCTTGTTCTCTGTCATCCTCCGTTTTAATGACGCTCACTTTTGCTAGAAAAAAACATGCCAAACGGCAGCATCAAAAAATTAAATCCCTCTTCGATTCTTATCAAACTCCAACCAGTTCAAGCCCTTATTGGCCTCATTCAAAACGCAGAATATTGGAATCCTCTGATTAACTGAGGGGTAATTACGCTGACTTGAAATTGACAAAAATATACCAAGGGAGGGCATCACGCTTTTTTTTCGCTCCGGTCAAAAAATAGATTTGCTTCTAACCTACTTCATGAGGAAGAGCAACTCCTGCTTGTCTCAAATCTGAAATCCGTTTGGCTCTGCGGCTTCTTGTTCTCTGTCATCGTCCGTTTTAATAACGCTCACTTTTGCTATAAAAAAACATGCCAAACGGCAGCATCAAAAAATTAAATCCCTCTTCGATTCTTATCAAACTCCAACCAGTTCAAGCCCTTATTGGCCTCATTCAAAAAGCAGAATATTGGAATCCTCTGATTAACTGAGGGGTAATTACGCTGACTTGAAATTTACAAAAATATACCAAGGGAGGGTGTCACGCTTTTTTTTCGCTCCGGTCAAAAATAGATTTGCTTCTTACCTACTTCATGAGGAGGAGCAACTCCTGCTTGTCTCAAATCTGAAATCCGTTTGGCTCTGCGGCTTCTTGTTCTCTGTCAGCGTCCGTTTTAATGACGCTCACTTTTGCTATAAAAAAACATGCCAAACGGCAGCATCAAAAAATTAAATCCCTCTTCGATTCTTATCAAACTCCAACCAGTTCAAGCCCTTATTGGCCTCATTCAAAACGCAGAATATTGGAATCCTCTGATTAACTGAGGGGTAATTACGCTGACTTGAAATTGACAAAAATATACCAAGGGAGGGTATCACGCTTTTTTTTCGCTCCGGTCAAAAAATAGATTTGCTTCTAACCTACTTCATGAGGAGGAGCAACTCCTGCTTGTCTCAAATCTGAAATCCGTTTGGCTCTGCGGCTTCTTGTTCTCTGTCATCGTCCGTTTTAATGACGCTCACTTTTGCTATAAAAAAACATGCCAAACGGCAGCATCAAAAAATTCAATCCCTCTTCGATTCTTATCAAACTCCAACCAGTTCAAGCCCTTATTGGCCTCATTCAAAACGCAGAATATTGGAATCCTCTGATTAACTGAGGGGTAATTACGCTGACTTGAAATTTACAAAAATATACCAAGGGAGGGTGTCACGCTTTTTTTTCGCTCCGGTCAAAAATAGATTTGCTTCTTACCTACTTCATGAGGAGGAGCAACTCCTGCTTGTCTCAAATCTGAAATCCGATTGGCTCTGCGGCTTCTTGTTCTCTGTCAGCGTCCCTTTTAATGAAACTCACTTTTGCTATACAAAAAACATGCCAAACGGCAGCACCAAAAAATTAAATCCCTCATCGATTCTTATCAAACTCCAACCAGTTCAAGCCCCTATTGGCCTCATTCAAAACGCAGAATATTGGAATCCTCTGATTAACTGAGGGGTAATTATGCTGACTTGAAATTTACAAAAATATACCAAGGGAGGGTATCACGCTTTTTTTTCGCTCCGGTCAAAAAATAGAGTTGCTTCTAACATACTTCATGAGGAGGAGCAACTCCTGCTTGTCTCAAATCTGAAATCCGTTTGGCTCTGCGGCTTCTTGTTCTCTGTCAGCGTCCGTTTTAATGACGCTCACTTTTGCTATAAAAAAACATGCCAAACGGCAGCATCCAAAAATTAAATCCCTCTTAGATTCTTATCAAACTCCAACCAGTTCAAGCCCTTATTGGCCTCATTCAAAACGCAGAATATTGGAATCCTCTGATTAACTGAGGGGTAATTACGCTGACTTGAAATTTACAAAAATATACCAAGGGAGGGTATCACGCTTCTTTTTCCCTCCGGTCAAAAAATAGATTTGCTTCTTACCTACCTCATGAGGAGGAGCAACTCCTGCTTGTCTCAAATCTGAAATCCGTTTGGCTCTGCGGCTTCTTGTTCTCTGTCAGCGTCCGTTTTAATGACGCTCACTTTTGCTATAAAAAAACATGCCAAACGGCAACATCAAAAAATTAAATCCCTCTTCGATTCTTATCAAACTCCAACTAGTTCAAGCCCTTATTGGCCTCATTCAAAACGCAGAATATTGGAATCCTCTGATTAACTGAGGGGTAATTACGCTGACTTGAAATTGACAAAAATATACCAAGGGAGGGTATCACGCTTTTTTTTCGCTCCGGTCAAAAAAATAGATTTGCTTTTAACCTACTTCAGGAGGAGGAGCAACTCCTGCTTGTCTCAAATCTGAAATTCGTTTGGCTCTGCGGCTTCTTGTTCTCTGTCAGCGTCCGTTTTAATGACATTCACTTTTGCTATAAAAAAACATGCCAAACGGCAGCATCAAAAAATTAAATCCCTCTTCGATTCTTATCAAACTCCAACCAGTTCAAGCCCTTATTGGCCTCATTCAAAACGCAGAATATTGGAATCCTCTGATTAACTGAGGGGTAATTACGCTGGCTTGCAATTTACAAAAATATACCAAGGGAGGGTATCACGCTTTTTTTTCGCTCCGGTCAAAAAATAGATTTGCTTCTAACCTACTTCATGAGGAGGAGCAACTCCAGTTTGTCTCAAATCTGAAATCCGTTTGGCTCTGCGGCTTCTTGTTCTCTGTCTGCGTCCGTTTTAATGCCGCTCACATTTGCTATAAAAAAACATGCCAAACGGCAGCATCAAAAAATTAAATCCCTCTTCGATTCTTATCAAACTCCAACCAGTTCAAGCCCTTATTGGCCTCATTCAAAACGCAGAATATTGGAATCCTCTGATTAACTGAGGGGTAATTACGCTGACTTGAAATTGACAAAAATATACCAAGGGAGGGTATCACGCTTTTTTTTCGCTCCGGTCAAAAAATAGATTTGCTTCTAACCTACTTCATGAGGAGGAGCAACTCCTGCTTGTCTCAAATCTGAAATCCGTTTGGCTCTGCGGCTTCTTGTTCTCTGTCATCGTCCGTTTTAATGACGCTCACTTTTGCTAGAAAAAAACATGCCAAACGGCAACATCAAAAAATTAAATCCCTCTTCGATTCTTATCAAACTCCAACTAGTTCAAGCCCTTATTGGCCTCATTCAAAACGCAGAATATTGGAATCCTCTGATTAACTGAGGGGTAATTACGCTGACTTGAAATTGACAAAAATATACCAAGGGAGGGTATCACGCTTTTTTTTCGCTCCGGTCAAAAAAATAGATTTGCTTTTAACCTACTTCAGGAGGAGGAGCAACTCCTGCTTGTCTCAAATCTGAAATCCGTTTGGCTCTGCGGCTTCTTGTTCTCTGTCAGCGTCCGTTTTAATGACGTTCACTTTTGCTATAAAAAAACATGCCAAACGGCAGCATCAAAAAATTAAATCCCTCTTCGATTCTTATCAAACTCCAACCAGTTCAAGCCCTTATTGGCCTCATTCAAAACGCAGAATATTGGAATCCTCTGATTAACTGAGGGGTAATTACGCTGACTTGAAATTTACAAAAATATACCAAGGGAGGGTATCACGCTTTTTTTTCGCTCCGGTCAAAAAATAGATTTGCTTCTAACCTACTTCATGAGGAGGAGCAACTCCAGTTTGTCTCAAATCTGAACTCCGTTTGGCTCTGCGGCTTCTTGTTCTCTGTCTGCGTCCGTTTTAATGACGCTCACATTTGCTATAAAAAAACATGCCAAACGGCAGCATCAAAAAATTAAATCCCTCTTCGATTCTTATCAAACTCCAACCAGTTCAAGCCCTTATTGGCCTCATTCAAAACACAGAATATTGGAATCCTCTGATTAACTGAGGGGTAATTACGCTGACTTGAAATTTACAAAAAAATACCAAGGGAGGGTATCATGCTTTTTTTTCGCTCCGGTCAAAAAATAGATTTGCTTCTTACCTACTTCATGAGGAGGAGCAACTCCTGCTTGTCTCAAATCTGAAATTCGTTTGGCTCTGCGGCTTCTTGTTCTCCGTCAGCGTCTGTTTTAATGACGCTCACTTTTGCTATAAAAAAACATGCCAAACGGCAGCATCAAAAAATTGAATCCCTCTTCGATTCTTATCAAACTCCAACCAGTCAAAGCCCTTATTGGCCTCATTCAAAACGCAGAATATTGGAATCCTCTGATTAACTGAGGGGTGATTACGCTGACTTGAAATTTACAAAAATATACCAAGGGAGGGTATCACGCTTTTTTGTCGCTCCAGTCAAAAAATAGATTTGCTTCTAACCTACTTCATGAGGAGGAGCAACTCCTGCTTGTCTCAAATCTGAAATCCGTTTGGCTCTGCGGCTTCTTGTTCTCTGTCAGCGTCCGTTTTAATGAAGCTCACTTTTGCTATAAAAAAACATGCCAAACGGCAGCATCAAAAAACTGAATCCCTCTTCGATTCTTATCAAACTCCAACCAGTTCAAGCCCTTATTGGCCTCATTCAAAACGCAGAATATTGGAATCCTCTGATTAACTGAGGGGTAATTACGCTGACTTGAAATTTACAAAAATATACCAAGGGAGGGTATCACGCTTTTTTTTCGCAACGGTCAAAAAATAGATTTGCTTCTTACCTACTTCATGAGGAGGAGCAACTCCTGCTTGTCTCAAATCTGAAATCCGTTTGGCTCTGCGGCTTCTTGTTCTCTGTCAGCGTCCGTTTTAATGAAGCTCACTTTCGCTATAAAAAAACATGCCAAACGGCAGCATCAAAAAATTAAATCCCTCTTCGATTCTTATCAAACTCCAACCAGTTCAAGCCCTTATTGGCCTCATTCAAAACGGAGAATATTGGAATCCTCTGATTAACTGAGGGGTAATTGCGCTGACCTGAAATTGACAAAAATATACCAAGGGAGGGTATCACGCTTTTTTTTCGCTCCGGTCAAAAAATAGATTTGCTTCTAACCTACTTCATGAGGAGGAGCAACTCCTGCTTGTCTCAAATCTGAAATCCGTTTGGCTCTGCGGCTTCTTGTTCTCTGTCATCGTCCGTTTTAATGACGCTCACTTTTGCTAGAAACAAACATGCCAAACGGCAGCATCAAAAAATTAAATCCCTCTTCGATTCTTATCAAACTCCAACCAGTTCAAGCCCTTATTGGCCTCATTCAAAACACAGAATATTGGAATCCTCTGATTAACTGAGGGGTAATTACGCTGACTTGAAATTTACAAAAAAATACCAAGGGAGGGTATCATGCTTTTTTTTCGCTCCGGTCAAAAAATAGATTTGCTTCTTACCTACTTCATGAGGAGGAGCAACTCCTGCTTGTCTCAAATCTGAAATTCGTTTGGCTCTGCGGCTTCTTGTTCTCCGTCAGCGTCTGTTTTAATGACGCTCACTTTTGCTATAAAAAAACATGCCAAACGGCAGCATCAAAAAATTGAATCCCTCTTCGATTCTTATCAAACTCCAACCAGTCAAAGCCCTTATTGGCCTCATTCAAAACGCAGAATATTGGAATCCTCTGATTAACTGAGGGGTGATTACGCTGACTTGAAATTTACAAAAATATACCAAGGGAGGGTATCACGCTTTTTTTTCGCTCCAGTCAAAAAATAGATTTGCTTCTAACCTACTTCATGAGGAGGAGCAACTCCTGCTTGTCTCAAATCTGAAATCCGTTTGGCTCTGCGGCTTCTTGTTCTCTGTCAGCGTCCGTTTTAATGAAGCTCACTTTTGCTATAAAAAAACATGCCAAACGGCAGCATCAAAAAACTGAATCCCTCTTCGATTCTTATCAAACTCCAACCAGTTCAAGCCCTTATTGGCCTCATTCAAAACGCAGAATATTGGAATCCTCTGATTAACTGAGGGGTAATTACGCTGACTTGAAATTTACAAAAATATACCAAGGGAGGGTATCACGCTTTTTTTTCGCAACGGTCAAAAAATAGATTTGCTTCTTACCTACTTCATGAGGAGGAGCAACTCCTGCTTGTCTCAAATCTGAAATCCGTTTGGCTCTGCGGCTTCTTGTTCTCTGTCAGCGTCCGTTTTAATGAAGCTCACTTTCGCTATAAAAAAACATGCCAAACGGCAGCATCAAAAAATTAAATCCCTCTTCGATTCTTATCAAACTCCAACCAGTTCAAGCCCTTATTGGCCTCATTCAAAACGGAGAATATTGGAATCCTCTGATTAACTGAGGGGTAATTGCGCTGACCTGAAATTGACAAAAATATACCAAGGGAGGGTATCACGCTTTTTTTTCGCTCCGGTCAAAAAATAGATTTGCTTCTAACCTACTTCATGAGGAGGAGCAACTCCTGCTTGTCTCAAATCTGAAATCCGTTTGGCTCTGCGGCTTCTTGTTCTCTGTCATCGTCCGTTTTAATGACACTCACTTTTGCTAGAAACAAACATGCCAAACGGCAGCATCAAAAAATTAAATCCCTCTTCGATTCTTATCAAACTCCAACCAGTTCAAGCCCTTATTGGCCTCATTCAAAACGCAGAATATTGGAGTCCTCTGATTAACTGAGGGGTAATTAAGCTGACTTGAAATTTACAAAAATATACCAAGGGAGGGTATCACGCTTTTTTTTCGCTCCGGTCAAAAAATAGATTTGCTTCTAACCTACTTCATGAGGAGGAGCAACTCCTGCTTGTCTCGAATCTGAAATCCGTTTGGCTCTGCGGCTTCTTGTTCTCTGTCAGCGTCCGTTTTAATGAAGCTCACTTTTGCTATAAAAAAACATGCCAAACGGCAGCATCAAAAAATTAAATCCCTCTTCGATTCTTATCAAACTCCTACCAGTTCAAGCCCTTATTGGCCTCATTCAAAACGCAGAATATTGGAATCCTCTGATTAACTGAGGGGTAATTACGCTGACTTGAAATTTACAAAAATATACCAAGGGAGGGTATCACGCTTTTTTTTCGCAACGGTCAAAAAATAGACTTGCTTCTAACCTACTTCATGAGGAGGAGCAACTCCTGCTTGTCTCAAATCTGAAATCTGTTTGGCTCTGCGGCTTCTTGTTCTCTGTCAGCGTCCGTTTTAATGACGCTCACTTTTGCTATAAAAAAACATGCCAAACGGCAGCATCAAAAAATTAAATCCCTCTTCGATTCTTATCAAACTCCAACCAATTCAAGCCCTTATTGGCCTCATTCAAAACGCAGAATATTGGATTCCTCTGATTAACTGAGGGGTAATTACGCTGACTTGAAATTTACAAAAATATACCAAGGGAGGGTGTCATGCTTTTTTTTCGCTCCGGTCAAAAAATAGATTTGCTTCTTACCTACTTCATGAGGAGGAGCAACTCCTGCTTGTCTCAAATCTGAAATCCGTTTGGCTCTGCGGCTTCTTGTTCTCTGTCAGCGTCCGTTTTAATGACGCTCACTTTCGCTATAAAATAACATGCCAAACGGCAGCATCAAAAAATTAAATCCCTCTTCGATTCTTATCAAACTCCAACCAGTTCAAGCCCTTATTGGCCTCATTCAAAACGCAGAATATTGGAATCCTCTGATTAACTGAGGGGTAATTACGCTGACTTGAAATTGACAGAAATATACCAAGGGAGGGTATCACGCTTTGTTTTCGCTCCGGTCAAAAAATAGATTTGCTTCTAACCTACTTCATGAGGAGGAGCAACTCCTGCTTGTCTCAAATCTGAAATCCGTTCGGCTCTGCGGCTTCTTGTTCTCTGTCAGCGTCCGTTTTAATGACGCTCACTTTTGCTATAAAAAAACATGCCAAACGGCAGCATCAAAAAATTAAACCCCTCTTCGATTCTTATCAAACTCCAACCAGTTCAAGCCCTTATTGGCCTCATTCAAAACGCAGAATATTGGAATCCTCTGATCAACTGAGGGGTAAATACGCTGACTTGAAATTTACAAAAATATACCAAGGGAGGGTATCACGCTTTTTTTTCGCTCCAGTCAAAAAATAGATTTGCTTCTAACCTACTTCATGAGGAGGAGCAACTCCTGCTTGTCTCAAATCTGAAATCCGTTTGGCTCTGCGGCTTCTTGTTCTCCGACAGCGTCTGTTTTAATGACGCTCACTTTTGCTATAAAAAAACATGCCAAACGGCAGCATCAAAAAATTAAATCCCTCTTCGATTCTTATCAAACTCCAACCAGTTCAAGCCCTTATTGGCCTCATTCAAAACGCAGAATATTGGAACCCTCGAATTAACTGAGGGGTAATTACGCTGACTTGAAATTTACAATAATATACCAAGGGAGGGTATCACGCTTTTTTTTCGCTCCGGTCAAAAAATAGATTTGCTTCTAACCTACTTCATGAGGAGGAGCAACTCCTGCTTGTCTCAAATCTGAAATCCGTTTGGCTCTGCGGCTTCTTGTTCTCTGTCAGCGTCTGTTTTAATGACGCTCACTTTTGCTATAAAAAAACATGCCAAACGGCAGCATCAAAAAATTAAATCCCTCTTCGATTCTTATCAAACTCCAACCAGTTCAAGCCCTTATTGGCCTCATTCAAAACGCAGAATATTGGAATCCTCTGATTAACTGAGGGGTAATTACGCTGACTTGAAATTTACAAAAATATACCAAGGGAGGGTATCACGCTTTTTTTTCGCTCCGGTCAAAAAATAGATTTGCTTCTAACCTACTTCATGAGGAAGAGCAACTCCTGCTTGTCTTAAATCTGAGATCCGTTTGGCTCTGCGGCTTCTTGTTCTCTGTCAGCGTCCGTTTTAATGACGCTCACTTTTGCTATAAAAAAACATGCCAAACGGCAGCATCAAAAAATTAAATCCCTCTTCGATTCTTATCAAACTCCAACCAGTTCAAGCCCTTATTGGCCTCATTCCAAACGCAGAATATTTGAATCCTCTGATTAACTGAGGGGTAATTACGCTGACTTGAAATTAACAAAAATATACCAAGGGAGGGCATCACGATTTTTTTTCGCTCCGGTCAAAAAATAGATTTGCTTCTTATCTACTTCATGAGGAGGAGCAACTCCTGCTTGTCTCAAATCTGAAATCCGTTTGGCTCTGCGGCTTCTTGTTCTCTGTCAGCGTCCGTTTTAATGACGCTCACTTTTGCTATAAAAAAACATGCCAAACGGCAGCATCAAAAAATTAAATCCCTCTTCGATTCTTATCAAACTCCAACTAGTTCAAGCCCTTATTGGCCTCATTCCAAACGCAGAATATTGGATTCCTCTGATTAACTGAGGGGTAATTACGCTGACTTGAAATTTACAAAAATATACCAAGGGAGGGTATCACGCTTTTTTTTCGCTCCAGTGAAAAACTAGATTTGCTTCTTACCTACTTCATGAGGAGGAGCAACTCCTGCTTGTCTCAAATCTGAAATCCGTTTGGCTCTGCGGCTTCTTGTTCTCTGTCAGCGTCCGTTTTAATGACGCTCACTTTTGCTATAAAAAAACATGCCAAACGGCAGCATCAAAAAATTAAATCCCTCTTCAATTCTTATCAAACTCCAACCAGTTCAAGCCCTTATTGGCCTCATTCAAAACGCAGAATATTGGAATCCTCTGATTAACTGAGGGGTAATTACGCTGACTTGAAATTTACAAAAATATACCAAGGGAGGGTATATCACGCTTTTTTTTCGCTCCGGTCAAAAAATAGATTTGCTTCTAACCTACTTCATGAGGAGGAGCAACTCCTGCTTGTCTCAAATCTGAAATCCGTTTGGCTCTGCGGCTTCTTGTTCTCTGTCAGCGTCCGTCTTAATGACGCTCACTTTCGCTATAAAAAAACATGCCAAACGGCAGCATCAAAAAATTAAATCCCTCTTCGATTCTTATCAAACTCCAACCAGTTCAAGCCCTTATTGGCCTCATTCAAAACGCAGAATATTGGAATCCTCTGATTAACTGAGGGGTAATTAGGCTGACTCGCAATTTACAAAAATATACCAAGGGAGGGTATCACGCTTTTTTTTCGCTCCGGTCAAAAAATAGATTTGCTTCTAACCTACTTCATGAGGAGGAGCAACTCCTGCTTGTCTCAAATCTGAAATCAGTTTGGCTCTGCGGCTTCTTTTTCTCTGTCAGCGTCCGTTTTAATGACGCTCACTTTCGCTATAAAAAAACATGCCAAACGGCAGCATCAAAAAATTAAATCCCTCTTCGATTCTTATCAAACTCCAACCAGTTCAAGCCCTTATTGGCCTCATTCAAAACGCAGAATATTGGAATCCTCTGATTAACTGAGGGGTAATTAGGCTGACTCGCAATTTACAAAAATATACCAAGGGAGGGTATCACGCTTTTTTTTCGCTCCGGTCAAAAAATAGATTTGCTTCTAACCTACTTCATGAGGAGGAGCAACTCCTGCTTGTCTCAAATCTGAAATCCGTTTAGCTCTGCGGCTTCTTTTTCTCTGTCAGCGTCCGTTTTAATGACGCTCACTTTCGCTATAAAAAAACATGCCAAACGGCAGCATCAAAAAATTAAATCCCTCTTCGATTCTTATCAAACTCCAACCAGTTCAAGCCCTTATTGGCCTCATTCAAAACGCAGAATATTGGAATCCTCTGATTAACTGAGGGGTAATTAGGCTGACTCGCAATTTACAAAAATATACCAAGGGAGGGTATCACGCTTTTTTTTCGCTCCGGTCAAAAAATAGATTTGCTTCTAACCTACTTCATGAGGAGGAGCAACTCCTGCTTGTCTCAAATCTGAAATCCGTTTGGCTCTGCGGCTTCTTTTTCTCTGTCAGCGTCCGTTTTAATGACGCTCACTTTTGCTATAAAAAAACATGCCAAACGGCAGCATCAAAAAATTAAATCTCTCTTCGATTCTTATCAAACACCGACCAGTTCAAGCCCTTATTGGCCTCATTCAAAACTCAGAATATTGGAATCCTCTGATTAACTGAGGGGTAACTACGCTGACTTGAAATTTAAAAAAATATACCAAGGGAGGGTATCGCGCTTTTTTTTCGCTCCGGTCAAAAAATAGATTTGCTTTTAACCTACTTCATGAGGAGGAGCAACTCTTGCTTGTCTCAAATCTGAAATCCGTTTGGCTCTGCGGCTTCTTGTTCTCTGTCCGCGTCCGTTTTAATGACGCTCACATTTGCTATAAAAAAACATGCCAAACGGCAGCATCAAAAAATTAAATTCCTCTTCGATTCTTATCAAACTCCAACCAGTTCAAGCCCTTATTGGCCTCATTCAAAACGCAGAATATTGGATTCCTCTGATTAACTGAGGGGTAATTACGCTGACTTGAAATTTACAAAAATATACCAAGGGAGGGTGTCATGCTTTTTTTTCGCTCCGGTCAAAAAATAGATTTGCTTCTTACCTACTTCATGAGGAGGAGCAACTCCTGCTTGTCCCAACCTGAAATCCGTTTGGCTCTGCAGCTTCTTGTTCTCTGTCAGCGTCCGTTTTAATGAAGCTCACTTTCGCTATAAAATAACATGCCAAACGGCAGCATCAAAAAATTAAATCCCTCTTCGATTCTTATCAAACTCCAACCAGTTCAAGCCCTTATTGGCCTCATTCCAAACGCAGAATATTTGAATCCTCTGATTAACTGAGGGGTAATTACGCTGACTTGAAATTTACAAAAATATACCAAGGGAGGGCATCAGGCTTTTTTTTCGCTCCGGTCAAAAAATAGATTTGCTTCTTATCTACTTCATGAGGAGGAGCAACTCCTGCTTGTCTCAAATCTGAAATCCGTTTGGCTCTGCGGCTTCTTGTTCTCTGTCAGCGTCCATTTTAATGACGCTCACTTTTGCTATAAAAAAACATGCCAAACGGCAGCATCAAAAAATTAAATCCCTCTTCGATTCTTATCAAACTCCAACCAGTTCAAGCCCTTATTGGCCTCATTCAAAACGCAGAATATTGGAATCCTCTGATTAACTGAGGGGTAATTAGGCTGACTCGCAATTTACAAAAATATACCAAGGGAGGGTATCACGCTTTTTTTTCGCTCCGGTCAAAAAATAGATTTGCTTCTAACCTACTTCATGAGGAGGAGCAACTCCTGCTTATCTCAAATCTGAAATCCGTTTGGCTCTGCGGCTTCTTTTTCTCTGTCAGCGTCCGTTTTAATGACGCTCACTTTCGCTATAAAAAACATGCCAAACGGCAGCATCAAAAAATTAAATCCCTCTTCGATTCTTATCAAACTCCAACCAGTTCAAGCCCTTATTGGCCTCATTCAAAACGCAGAATATTGGAATCCTCTGATTAACTGAGGGGTAATTAGGCTGACTCGCAATTTACAAAAATATACCAAGGGAGGGTATCACGCTTTTTTTTCGCTCCGGTCAAAAAATAGATTTGCTTCTAACCTACTTCATGAGGAGGAGCAACTCCTGCTTGTCTCAAATCTGAAATCCGTTTGGCTCTGCGGCTTCTTTTTCTCTGTCAGCGTCCGTTTTAATGACGCTCACTTTTGCTATAAAAAAACATGCCAAAAGGCAGCATCAAAAAATTAAATCCCTCTTCGATTCTTATCAAACACCGACCAGTTCAAGCCCTTATTGGCCTCATTCAAAACTCAGAATATTGGAATCCTCTGATTAACTGAGGGGTAATTACGCTGACTTGAAATTTAAAAAAATATACCAAGGGAGGGTATCGCGCTTTTTTTTCGCTCCGGTCAAAAAATAGATTTGCTTCTAACCTACTTCATGAGGAGGAGCAACTCTTGCTTGTCTCAAATCTGAAATCCGTTTGGCTCTGCGGCTTCTTGTTCTCTGTCAGCGTCCGTTTTAATGACGCTCACATTTGCTATAAAAAAACATGCCAAACGGCAGCATCAAAAAATTAAATTCCTCTTCGATTCTTATCAAACTCCAACCAGTTCAAGCCCTTATTGGCCTCATTCAAAACGCAGAATATTGGATTCCTCTGATTAACTGAGGGGTAATTACGCTGACTTGAAATTTACAAAAATATACCAAGGGAGGGTGTCATCCTTTTTTTTCGCTCCGGTCAAAAAATAGATTTGCTTCTTACCTACTTCATGAGGAGGAGCAACTCCTGCTTGCCCAACCTGAAATCCGTTTGGCTCTGCAGCTTCTTGTTCTCTGTCAGCGTCCGTTTTAATGAAGCTCACTTTCGCTATAAAATAACATGCCAAACGGCAGCATCAAAAAATTAGATCCCTCTTCGATTCTTATCAAACTCCAACCAGTTCAAGCCCTTATTGGCCTCATTCCAAACGCAGAATATTTGAATCCTCTGATTAACTGAGGGGTAATTACGCTGACTTGAAATTTACAAAAATATACCAAGGGAGGGCATCACGCTTTTTTTTCGCTCCGGTCAAAAAATAGATTTGCTTCTTATCTACTTCATGAGGAGGAGCAACTCCTGCTTGTCTCAAATCTGAAATCCGTTTGGCTCTGCGGCTTCTTGTTCTCTGTCAGCGTCCGTTTTAATGACGCTCACTTTTGCTATAAAAAAACATGCCAAACGGCAGCATCAAAAAATTAAATCCCTCTTCGATTCTTATCAAACTCCAACCAGTTCAAGCCCTTATTGGCCTCATTCAAAACGCAGAATATTGGATTCCTCTGATTAACTGAGGGGTAATTACGCTGACTTGAAATTTACAAAAATATACCAAGGGAGGGTGTCATCCTTTTTTTTCGCTCCGGTCAAAAAATAGATTTGCTTCTTACCTACTTCATGAGGAGGAGCAACTCCTGCTTGCCCAACCTGAAATCCGTTTGGCTCTGCAGCTTCTTGTTCTCTGTCAGCGTCCGTTTTAATGAAGCTCACTTTCGCTATAAAATAACATGCCAAACGGCAGCATCAAAAAATTAAATCCCTCTTCGATTCTTATCAAACTCCAACCAGTTCAAGCCCTTATTGGCCTCATTCCAAACGCAGAATATTTGAATCCTCTGATTAACTGAGGGGTAATTACGCTGACTTGAAATTTACAAAAATATACCAAGGGAGGGCATCACGCTTTTTTTTCGCTCCGGTCAAAAAATAGATTTGCTTCTTATCTACTTCATGAGGAGGAGCAACTCCTGCTTGTCTCAAATCTGAAATCCGTTTGGCTCTGCGGCTTCTTGTTCTCTGTCAGCGTCCGTTTTAATGACGCTCACTTTTGCTATAAAAAAACATGCCAAACGGCAGCATCAAAAAATTAAATCCCTCTTCGATTCTTATCAAACTCCAACCAGTTCAAGCCCTTATTGGCCTCATTCAAAACGCAGAATATTGGAATCCTCTGATTAACTGATGGGTAATTACGCTGACTTGAAAGTGACAAAAATATACCAAGGGAGGGTATCACGCTTTTTTTTCGCTCCGGTCAAAAAGTAGATTTGCTTCTAACCTACTTCATGAGGAGGAGCAACTCCTGCTTGTCTCAAATCTGAAACCCGTTTGGCTCTGCGGCTTCTTGTTCTCTGTCAGCGTCCGTTTTAATGACGCTCACTTTTGCTATAAAAAAACATGCCAAACGGCAGCATCAAAAAATTAAATCCCTCTTCGATTCTTATCAAACTCCAACTAGTTCAAACCCTTATTGGCCTCATTCAAAACGCAGAATATTGGAATCCTCTGATTAACTGAGGGGTAATTACGCTGACTTGAAATTTAAAAAAAATATACCAAGGGAGGGTATCGCGCTTTTTTTTCGCTCCGGTCAAAAAATAGATTTGCTTTTAACCTACTTCATGAGGAGGAGCAACTCTTGCTTGTCTCAAATCTGAAATCCGTTTGGCTCTGCGGCTTCTTGTTCTCTGTCAGCGTCCGTTTTAATGACGCTCACATTTGCTATAAAAAAACATGCCAAACGGCAGCATCAAAAAATTAAATTCCTCTTCGATTCTTATCAAACTCCAACCAGTTCAAGCCCTTATTGGCCTCATTCAAAACGCAGACTATTGGATTCCTCTGATTAACTGAGGGGTAATTACGCTGACTTGAAATTTACAAAAATATACCAAGGGAGGGTGTCATGCTTTTTTTTCGCTCCGGTCAAAAAATAGATTTGCTTCTTACCTACTTCATGAGGAGGAGCAACTCCTGCTTGTCCCAACCTGAAATCCGTTTGGCTCTGCAGCTTCTTGTTCTCTGTCAGCGTCCGTTTTAATGAAGCTCACTTTCGCTATAAAATAACATGCCAAATGGCAGCATCAAAATATTAAATCCCTCTTCGATTCTTGTCAAACTCCAACCAGTTCAAGCCCTTATTGGCCTCATTCAAAACGCAGAATATTGGAATCCTCTGATTAACTGAGGGGTAATTACGCTGACTTGAAATTGACAGATATATACCAAGGGAGGGTATCACGCTTTGTTTTCGCTCCGGTCAAAAAATAGATTTGCTTCTAACCTACTTCATGAGGAGGAGCAACTCCTGCTTGTCTCAAATCTGAAATCTGTTCGGCTCTGCGGCTTCTTGTTCTCTGTCAGCGTCCGTTTTAATGACCCTCACTTTTGCTATAAAAAAACATGCCAAACGGCAGCATCAAAAAATTAAACCCCTCTTCGATTCTTATCAAACTCCAACCAGTTCAAGCCCTTATTGGCCTCATTCAAAACGCAGAATATTGGAATCCTCTGATTAACTGAGGGGTAAATACGCTGACTTGGAATTTACAAAAATATACCAAGGGAGGGTATCACGCTTTTTTTTCGCTCCGGTCAAAATATAGATTTGCTTCTAACCTACTTCATGAGGAGGAGCAACTCCTGCTTGTCTCAAATCTGAAATTCGTTTGGCTCTGCGGCTTCTTGTTCTCCGTCAGCGTCTGTTTTAATGACGCTCACTTTTGCTATAAAAAAACATGCCAAACGGCAGCATCAATAAATTGAATCCCTCTTCGATTCTTATCAAACTCCAACCAGTCAAAGCCCTTATTGGCCTCATTCAAAACGCAGAATATTGGAATCCTCTCATTAACTGAGGGGTAATTACGCTGACTTGAAATTTACAAAAATATACCAAGGGAGGGTATCACGCTTTTTTTTCGCTCCAGTCAAAAAATAGATTTGCTTCTAACCTACTTCATGAGGAGGAGCAACTCCTGCTTGTCTCAAATCTGAAATCCGTTTGGCTCTGCGGCTTCTTTTTCTCTGTCAGCGTCCGTTTTAATGACGCTCACTTTTGCTATAAAAAAACATGCCAAACGGCAGCATCAAAAAATTAAATCCCTCTTCGATTCTTATCAAACTCCAACTAGTTCAAGCCCTTATTGGCCTCATTCAAAACGCAGAATATTGGAATCCTCTGATTAACTGAGGGGTAATTACGCTGACTTGAAATTTACAAAAATATACCAAGGGAGGGTATCACGCTTTTTTTTCGCTCCGGTCAAAAAATAGATTTGCTTCTGAC
The DNA here is from genome assembly GCA_914767715.1 of Membranipora membranacea. Taxonomy (NCBI): domain Eukaryota; kingdom Metazoa; phylum Bryozoa; class Gymnolaemata; order Cheilostomatida; family Membraniporidae; genus Membranipora; species Membranipora membranacea. Next base: position 10,919,694 of record OU612068.1, read on the forward strand.
CTACTTCATGAGGAGGAGCAACTCCTGCTTGTCTCAAATCTGAAATCAGTTTGGCTCTGCGGCTTTTTGTTCTCTGTCAGCGTCCGTTTTAATGACGCTCACTTTTGCTATAAAAAAACATGCCAAACGGCAGCATCAAAAAATTAAATCCCTCTTCGATTCTTATCAAACTCCAACTAGTTCAAGCCCTTATTGGCCTCATTCAAAACGCAGAATATTGGAATCCTCTGATTAACTGAGGGGTAATTACGCTGACTTGAAATTTGCAAAAATATACCAAGGGAGGGTATCACGCTTTTTTTTCGCTCCGGTCAAAAAATAGATTTGCTTCTGACCTACTTCATGAGGAGGAGCAACTCCTGCTTGTCTCAAATCTGAAATCAGTTTGGCTCTGCGGCTTTTTGTTCTCTGTCAGCGTCCGTTTTAATGACGCTCACTTTTGCTATAAAAAAACATGCCAAACGGCAGCATCAAAAAATTAAATCCCTCTTCGATTCTTATCAAACTCCAACTAGTTCAAGCCCTTATTGGCCTCATTCAAAACGCAGAATATTGGAATCCTCTGATTAACTGAGGGGTAATTACGCTGACTTGAAATTTACAAAAATATACCAAGGGAGGGTATCACGCTTTTTTTTCGCTCCGGTCAAAAAATAGATTTGCTTCTAACCTACTTCATGAGGAGGAGCAACTCCTGCTTGTCTCAAATCTGAAATCCGTTCGGCTCTGCGGCTTCTTGTTCTCTGTCAGCGTCCGTTTTAATGACGCTCACTTTTGCTATAAAAAAACATGCCAAACGGCAGCATCAAAAAATTAAACCCCTCTTCGATTCTTATCAAACTCCAACCAGTTCAAGCCCTTATTGGCCTCATTCAAAACGCAGAATATTGGAATCCTCTGATTAACTGAGGGGTAAATACGCTGACTTGAAATTTACAAAAATATACCAAGGGAGGGTATCACGCTTTTTTTTCGCTCCGGTCAAAATATAGATTTGCTTCTAACCTACTTCATGAGGAGGAGCAACTCCTGCTTGTCTCAAATCTGAAATCCGTTTGGCTCTGCGGCTTCTTGTTCTCCGTCAGCGTCTGTTTTAATGACGCTCACTTTTGCTATAAAAAAACATGCCAAACGGCAGCATCAAAAAATTGAATCCCTCTTCGATTCTTATCAAACTCCAACTAGTCAAAGCCCTTATTGGCCTCATTCAAAACGCAGAATATTGGAATCCTCTCATTAACTGAGGGGTAATTACGCTGACTTGAAATTTACAAAAATATACCAAGGGAGGGTATCACGCTTTTTTTTCGCTCCAGTCAAAAAATAGATTTGCTTCTAACCTACTTCATGAGGAGGAGCAACTCCTGCTTGTCTCAAATCTGAAATCCGTTTGGCTCTGCGGCTTCTTTTTCTCTGTCAGCGTCCGTTTTAATGACGCTCACTTTTGCTATTAAAAAACATGCCAAACGGCAGCATCAAAAAATTAAATCCCTCTTCGATTCTTATCAACCTCCAACTAGTTCAAGCCCTTATTGGCCTCATTCAAAACGCAGAATATTGGAATCCTCTGATTAACTGAGGGGTAATTACGCTGACTTGAAATTTACAAAAATATACCAAGGGAGGGTATCACGCTTTTTTTTCGCTCCGGTCAAAAAATAGATTTGCTTCTGACCTACTTCATGAGGAGGAGCAACTCCTGCTTGTCTCAAATCTGAAATCAGTTTGGCTCTGCGGCTTTTTGTTCTCTGTCAGCGTCCGTTTTAATGACGCTCACTTTTGCTATAAAAAAACATGCCAAACGGCAGCATCAAAAAATTAAATCCCTCTTCGATTCTTATCAAACTCCAACTAGTTCAAGCCCTTATTGGCCTCATTCAAAACGCAGAATATTGGAATCCTCTGATTAACTGAGGGGTAATTACGCTGACTTGAAATTTACAAAAATATACCAAGGGAGGGTATCACGCTTTTTTTTCGCTCCGGTCAAAAAATAGATTTGCTTCTAACCTACTTCATGAGGAGGAGCAACTCCTGCTTGTCTCAAATCTGAAATCCGTTCGGCTCTGCGGCTTCTTGTTCTCTGTCAGCGTCCGTTTTAATGACGCTCACTTTTGCTATAAAAAAACATGCCAAACGGCAGCATCAAAAAATTAAACCCCTCTTCGATTCTTATCAAACTCCAACCAGTTCAAGCCCTTATTGGCCTCATTCAAAACGCAGAATATTGGAATCCTCTGATTAACTGAGGGGTAAATACGCTGACTTGAAATTTACAAAAATATACCAAGGGAGGGTATCACGCTTTTTTTTCGCTCCGGTCAAAATATAGATTTGCTTCTAACCTACTTCATGAGGAGGAGCAACTCCTGCTTGTCTCAAATCTGAAATCCGTTTGGCTCTGCGGCTTCTTGTTCTCCGTCAGCGTCTGTTTTAATGACGCTCACTTTTGCTATAAAAAAAACATGCCAAACGGCAGCATCAAAAAATTGAATCCCTCTTCGATTCTTATCAAACTCCAACCAGTCAAAGCCCTTATTGGCCTCATTCAAAACGCAGAATATTGGAATCCTCTCATTAACTGAGGGGTAATTACGCTGACTTGAAATTTACAAAAATATACCAAGGGAGGGTATCACGCTTTTTTTTCGCTCCGGTCAAAAAATAGATTTGCTTCTGACCTACTTCATGAGGAGGAGCAACTCCTGCTTGTCTCAAATCTGAAATCAGTTTGGCTCTGCGGCTTTTTGTTCTCTGTCAGCGTCCGTTTTAATGACGCTCACTTTTGCTATAAAAAAACATGCCAAACGGCAGCATCAAAAAATTAAATCCCTCTTCGATTCTTATCAAACTCCAACTAGTTCAAGCCCTTATTGGCCTCATTCAAAACGCAGAATATTGGAATCCTCTGATTAACTGAGGGGTAATTACGCTGACTTGAAATTTACAAAAATATACCAAGGGAGGGTATCACGCTTTTTTTTCGCTCCGGTCAAAAAATAGATTTGCTTCTAACCTACTTCATGAGGAGGAGCAACTCCTGCTTGTCTCAAATCTGAAATCAGTTTGGCTCTGCGGCTTTTTGTTCTCTGTCAGCGTCCGTTTTAATGACGCTCACTTTCGCTATAAAAAAAACATGCCAAACGGCAGCATCAAAAAATTAAATCCCTCTTCGATTCTTATCAAACTCGCACCAGTTCAAGCCCTTATTGGCCTCATTCAAAACGCAGAATATTGGAATCCTCTGATTAACTGAGGGGTAATTACGCTGACTTGAAATTTACAAAAATATACCAAGGGAGGGTATCACGCTTTTTTTTCGCTCCGGTCAAAAAATAGATTTGCTTCTAACCTACTTCATGAGGAGGAGCAACTCCTGCTTGTCTCAAATCTGAAATCCGTTTGGCTCTGCGGCTTCTTGTTCTCTGTCAGCGTCCGTTTTAATGACGCTCACTTTTGTTATAAAAAAACATGCCAAACGGCAGCATCAAAAAATTAAATCCTTGTTCGATTCTTATCAAACTCCAACCAGTTCAAGCCCTTATTGGCCTCATTCAAAACGCAGAATATTGGAATCCTCTGATTAACTGAGGGGTAATTACGCTGACTTGAAATTTACAAAAATATACCAAGGGAGGGTATCACGCTTTTTTTTCGCTCCGGTCAAAAAATAGATTTGCTTCTTACCTACTTCATGAGGAGGAGCAACTCCTGCTTGTCTCAAATCTGAAATCCGTTTGGCTCTGCGGCTTCATGTTCTCTGTCAGCGTCCGTTTTAATGACGCTCACTTTTGATATAAAAAAACATGCCAAACGGCAGCATCAAAAAGTTAAATCCCTCTTCGATTCTTATCAAACTCCAACTAGTTCAAGCCCTTATTGGCCTCATTCAAAACGCAGAATATTGGATTCCTCTGATTAACTGAGGGGTAATTACGCTGACTTGAAATTTACAAAAATATACCAAGGGAGGGTATCACGCTTTTTTTTCGCTCCGGTCAAAAACTAGATTTGCTTCTAACCTACTTCATGAGGAGGAGCAACTCCTGCTTGTCTCAAATCTGAGATCCGTTTGGCTCTGCGGCTTCTTGTTCTCTGTCAGCGTCCGTTTTAATGACGCTCACTTTTGCTATAAAAAAACATGCCAAACGGCAGCATCAAAAAATTAAATCCCTCCTCGATTCTTATCAAACTCCAACTAGTTCAAGCCCTTATTGGCCTCATTCAAAACGCAGAATATTGGATTCCTCTGATTAACTGAGGGGTAATTACGCTGATTTGAAATTTACAAAAATATACCAAGGGAGGGTATAACGCTTTTTTCTCGCTCCGGTCAAAAAATAGATTTGCTTCTAACCTACTTCATGAGGAGGAGCAACTCCTGCTTGTCTCGAATCTGAAATCCGTTTGGCTCTGCGGCTTCATGTTCTCTGTCAGCATCCGTTTTAATGACGCTCACTTTTGATATAAAAAAACATGCCAAACGGCAGCATCAAAAAATTAAATCCCTCTTCGATTCTTATTAAACTCCAACCAGTTCAAGCCCTTATTGGCTTCATTCAAAACGCAGAATATTGGAATCCTCTGATTAACTGAGGGGTAATTACGCTGACTTGAAATTTACAAAAATATACCAAGGGAGGGTATCACGCTTTTTTTTCGCTCCGGTCAAAAAATAGATTTGTTTCTAACCTACTTCATGAGGAGGAGCAACTCCTGCTTGTCTCAAATCTGAAATCCGTTTGGCTCTGCGGCTTCTTGTTCTCTGTCAGCGTCCGTTTTAATGACGCTCACTTTTGCTATAAAAAAACATGCCAAACGGCAGCATCAAAAAATTAAATCCCTCTTCGATTCTTATCAAACTCCAACCAGTTCAAGCCCTTATTAGCCTCATTCAAAACGCAGAATATTGGAATCCTCTGATTAACTGAGGGGTAATTACGCTGACTTGAAATTTACAAAAATATACCAAGGGAGGGTATCACGCTTTTTTTTCGCTCCGGTCAAAAAATAGATTTGCTTCTAACCTACTTCATGAGGAGGAGCAACTCCTGCTTGTCTCAAATCTGAAATCCGTTTGGCTCTGCGGCTTCGTGTTCTCTGTCAGCGTCCGTTTTAATGACGCTCACTTTTGCTATAAAAAAACATGCCAAACGGCAGCATCAAAAAATTAAATCCCTCTTCGATTCTTATCAAACTCCAACTAGTTCAAGCCCTTATTGGCCTCATTCAAAACGCAGAATATTGAAATCCTCTGATTAACTGAGGGGTAATTACGCTGACTTGAAATTTACAAAAATATACCAAGAGAGGGTATCACGCTTTTTTTTCGCTCCGGTCAAAAAATAGACTTGCTTCTAACCTACTTCATGAGGAGGAGCAACTCCTGCTTGTCTTAAATCTGAAATCAGTTTGGCTCTGCGGCTTCTTGTTCTCTGTCAGCGTCCGTTTTAATGACGCTCACTTTTGCTATAAAAAAACATGCCAAACGGCAGCATCAAAAAATTAAATCCCTCTTCGATTCTTATCAAACTCCAACCAGTTCAAGCCCTTATTGGCCTCATTCAAAACGCAGAATATTGGAATCCTCTGATTAACTGAGGGGTAATTACGCTGACTTGAAATTTACAAAAATATACCAAGGGAGGGTATCACGCTTTTTTTTCGCTCCGGTCAAAAAATCGATTTGCTTCTTACCTACTTCATGAGGAGGAGCAACTCCTGCTTGTCTCAAATCTGAAATCCGTTTGGCTCTGCGGCTCCTTGTTCTCTGTCAGCGTCCGTTTTAATGACGCTCACTTTTGCTATAAAAAAACATGCCAAACGGCAGCATCAAAAAATTAAATCCCTCTTCGATTCTTATCAAACTCCGACCAGTTCAAGCCCTTATTGGCCTCATTCAAAACGCAGAATATAGGAATACTCTGATTAACTGAGGGGTGATTACGCTGACTTGAAATTTACAAAAATATACCAAGGGAGGGTATCACGCTTTTTTTTCGCTCCGGTCAAAAAATAGATTTGCTTCTAACCTACTTCATGAGGAGGAGCAACTCCTGCTCTTCTCGAATCTGAAATCAGTTTGGCTCTGCGGCTTCTTGTTCTCTGTCAGCGTCCGTTTCAATGACGCTCACTTTTGCTATAAAAAAACATGCCAAACGGCAGCATCAAAAAATTAAATCCCTCTTCGATTCTTATCAAACTCCGACCAGTTCAAGGCCTTATCGGCCTCATTCAAAATGCAGAATATTGGAATCCTCTGATTAACTGAGGGGTAATTATGCTGACTTGAAATTTACAAAAATATACCAAGGGAGGGTATCACGCTTTTTTTTCGCTCCGGTCAAAAAATAGATTTGCTTCTAACCTACTTCATGAGGAGGAGCAACTCCTGCTTGTCTCGAATCTGAAATCCGTTTGGCTCTGCGGCTTCTTGTTCTCTGTCAGCGTCCGTTTTAATGAAGCTCACTTTTGATATAAAAAAACATGCCAAACGGCAGCATTAAAAAATTAAATCCCTCTTCGATTCTTATCAAACTCCAACCAGTTCAAGCCCTTATTGGCCTCATTCAAAACGCAGAATATTGGAATCCTCTGATTGACTGAGGGGTAATTACGCTGACTTGAAATTTACAAAAATATACCAAGGGAGGGTATCACGCTTTTTTTTCGCTCCGTTCAAAAAATAGATTTGCTTCTAACCTACTTCATGAGGAGGAGCAACTCCTGCTTGTCTCAAATCTGAAATCCGTTTGGCTCTGCGGCTTCTTGTTCTCTGTCAGCGTCCGTTTTAATGAAGCTCACTTTTGATATAAAAAAACATGCCAAACGGCAGCATTAAAAAATTAAATCCCTCTTCGATTCTTATCAAACTCCAACCAGTTCAAGCCCTTATTGGCCTCATTCAAAACGCAGAATATTGGAATCCTCTGATTGACTGAGGGGTAATTAAGCTGACTTGAAATTTACAAAAATATACCAAGGGAGGGTATCACGCTTTTTTTTCGCTCCGTTCAAAAAATAGATTTGCTTCTAACCTACTTCATGAGGAGGAGCAACTCCTGCTTGTCTCAAATCTGAAATCCGTTTGGCTCTGCGGCTTCTTGTTCTCTGTCAGCGTCCGTTTTAATGACGCTCACTTTTGCTATAAAAAAACATGCCAAACGGCAGCATCAAAAAATTGAATCCCTCTTCGATTCTTATCAAACTCCAACCAATTCAAGCCCTTATTGGCCTCATTCGAAACGCAGAATATTGGAATCCTCTGATTAACTGAGGGGTAATTACGCTGACTTGAAATTTACAAAAATATACCAAGGGAGGGTATCACGTTTCTTTTTCGCTCAGGTCAAAAAATAGATTTGCTTCTTACCTACTTCATGAGGAGGAGCAACTCCTGCTTGTCTCAAATCTGAAAGCCGTTTGGCTCTGCGGCTTCTTGTTCTCTGTCAGCGTCCGTTTTAATGACGCTCACTTTTGCTATAAAAAACATGCCAAACGGCAGCATCAAAAAATTAAATCCCTCTTCGATTCTTATCAAACTCCAACCAGTTCAAGCCCTTATTGGCCTCATTCAAAACGCAGAATATTGGAATCCTCTGATTAACTGAGGGGTAATTACGCTGACTTGAAATTTACAAAAATATACCAAGGGAGGGTATCACGCATTTTTTTCGCTCCGGTCAAAAAATAGATTTGCTTCTAACCTACTTCATGAGGAGGAGCAACTCCTGCTTGTCTCAAATCTGAAATCCGTTTGGCTCTGCGGCTTCTTGTTTTCTGTCAGCGTCCGTTTTAATGACGCTCACTTTTGTTATAAAAAAACATGCCAAACGGCAGCATCAAAAAATTAAATCCTTGTTCGATTCTTATCAAACTCCAACCAGTTCAAGCCCTTATTGGCCTCATTCAAAACGCAGAATATTGGAATCCTCTGATTAACTGAGGGGTACTTACGCTGACTTGAAATTTACAAAAATATACCAAGGGAGGGTATCACGCTTTTTTTTCGCTCCGGTCAAAAAATAGATTTGCTTCTTACCTACTTCATGAGGAGGAGCAACTCCTGCTTGTCTCAAATCTGAAATCCGTTTGGCTCTGCGGCTTCATGTTCTCTGTCAGCGTCCGTTTTAATGACGCTCACTTTTGATATAAAAAAACATGCCAAACGGCAGCATCAAAAAGTTAAATCCCTCTTCGATTCTTATCAAACTCCAACTAGTTCAAGCCCTTATTGGCCTCATTCAAAACGCAGAATATTGGATTCCTCTGATTAACTGAGGGGTAATTACGCTGACTTGAAATTTACAAAAATATACCAAGGGAGGGTATCACGCTTTTTTTTCGCTCCGGTCAAAAACTAGATTTGCTTCTAACCTACTTCATGAGGAGGAGCAACTCCTGCTTGTCTCAAATCTGAGATCCGTTTGGCTCTGCGGCTTCTTGTTCTCTGTCAGCGTCCGTTTTAATGACGCTCACTTTTGCTATAAAAAAACATGCCAAACGGCAGCATCAAAAAATTAAATCCCTCCTCGATTCTTATCAAACTCCAACTAGTTCAAGCCCTTATTGGCCTCATTCAAAACGCAGAATATTGGATTCCTCTGATTAACTGAGGGGTAATTACGCTGACTTGAAATTTACAAAAATATACCAAGGGAGGGTATAACGCTTTTTTCTCGCTCCGGTCAAAAAATAGATTTGCTTCTAACCTACTTCATGAGGAGGAGCAACTCCTGCTTGTCTCGAATCTGAAATCCGTTTGGCTCTGCGGCTTCATGTTCTCTGTCAGCGTCCGTTTTAATGACGCTCACTTTTGATATAAAAAAACATGCCAAACGGCAGCATCAAAAAATTAAATCCCTCTTCGATTCTTATTAAACTCCAACCAGTTCAAGCCCTTATTGGCTTCATTCAAAACGCAGAATATTGGAATCCTCTGATTAACTGAGGGGTAATTACGCTGACTTGAAATTTACAAAAATATACCAAGGGAGGGTATCACGCTTTTTTTTCGCTCCGGTCAAAAAATAGATTTGTTTCTAACCTACTTCATGAGGAGGAGCAACTCCTGCTTGTCTCAAATCTGAAATCCGTTTGGCTCTGCGGCTTCTTGTTCTCTGTCAGCGTCCGTTTTAATGACGCTCACTTTTGCTATAAAAAAACATGCCAAACGGCAGCATCAAAAAATTAAATCCCTCTTCGATTCTTATCAAACTCCAACCAGTTCAAGCCCTTATTAGCCTCATTCAAAACGCAGAATATTGGAATCCTCTGATTAACTGAGGGGTAATTACGCTGACTTGAAATTTACAAAAATATACCAAGGGAGGGTATCACGCTTTTTTTTCGCTCCGGTCAAAAAATAGATTTGCTTCTAACCTACTTCATGAGGAGGAGCAACTCCTGCTTGTCTCAAATCTGAAATCCGTTTGGCTCTGCGGCTTCGTGTTCTCTGTCAGCGTCCGTTTTAATGACGCTCACTTTTGCTATAAAAAAACATGCCAAACGGCAGCATCAAAAAATTAAATCCCTCTTCGATTCTTATCAAACTCCAACTAGTTCAAGCCCTTATTGGCCTCATTCAAAACGCAGAATATTGAAATCCTCTGATTAACTGAGGGGTAATTACGCTGACTTGAAATTTACAAAAATATACCAAGAGAGGGTATCACGCTTTTTTTTCGCTCCGGTCAAAAAATAGACTTGCTTCTAACCTACTTCATGAGGAGGAGCAACTCCTGCTTGTCTTAAATCTGAAATCAGTTTGGCTCTGCGGCTTCTTGTTCTCTGTCAGCGTCCGTTTTAATGACGCTCACTTTTGCTATAAAAAAACATGCCAAACGGCAGCATCAAAAAATTAAATCCCTCTTCGATTCTTATCAAACTCCAACCAGTTCAAGCCCTTATTGGCCTCATTCAAAACGCAGAATATTGGAATCCTCTGATTAACTGAGGGGTAATTACGCTGACTTGAAATTTACAAAAATATACCAAGGGAGGGTATCACGCTTTTTTTTCGCTCCGGTCAAAAAATCGATTTGCTTCTTACCTACTTCATGAGGAGGAGCAACTCCTGCTTGTCTCAAATCTGAAATCCGTTTGGCTCTGCGGCTCCTTGTTCTCTGTCAGCGTCCGTTTTAATGACGCTCACTTTTGCTATAAAAAAACATGCCAAACGGCAGCATCAAAAAATTAAATCCCTCTTCGATTCTTATCAAACTCCGACCAGTTCAAGCCCTTATTGGCCTCATTCAAAACGCAGAATATAGGAATACTCTGATTAACTGAGGGGTGATTACGCTGACTTGAAATTTACAAAAATATACCAAGGGAGGGTATCACGCTTTTTTTTCGCTCCGGTCAAAAAATAGATTTGCTTCTAACCTACTTCATGAGGAGGAGCAACTCCTGCTCTTCTCGAATCTGAAATCAGTTTGGCTCTGCGGCTTCTTGTTCTCTGTCAGCGTCCGTTTCAATGACGCTCACTTTTGCTATAAAAAAACATGCCAAACGGCAGCATCAAAAAATTAAATCCCTCTTCGATTCTTATCAAACTCCGACCAGTTCAAGCCCTTATCGGCCTCATTCAAAATGCAGAATATTGGAATCCTCTGATTAACTGAGGGGTAATTATGCTGACTTGAAATTTACAAAAATATACCAAGGGAGGGTATCACGCTTTTTTTTCGCTCCGGTCAAAAAATAGATTTGCTTCTAACCTACTTCATGAGGAGGAGCAACTCCTGCTTGTCTCGAATCTGAAATCCGTTTGGCTCTGCGGCTTCTTGTTCTCTGTCAGCGTCCGTTTTAATGAAGCTCACTTTTGATATAAAAAAACATGCCAAACGGCAGCATTAAAAAATTAAATCCCTCTTCGATTCTTATCAAACTCCAACCAGTTCAAGCCCTTATTGGCCTCATTCAAAACGCAGAATATTGGAATCCTCTGATTGACTGAGGGGTAATTACGCTGACTTGAAATTTACAAAAATATACCAAGGGAGGGTATCACGCTTTTTTTTCGCTCCGTTCAAAAAATAGATTTGCTTCTAACCTACTTCATGAGGAGGAGCAACTCCTGCTTGTCTCAAATCTGAAATCCGTTTGGCTCTGCGGCTTCTTGTTCTCTGTCAGCGTCCGTTTTAATGAAGCTCACTTTTGATATAAAAAAACATGCCAAACGGCAGCATTAAAAAATTAAATCCCTCTTCGATTCTTATCAAACTCCAACCAGTTCAAGCCCTTATTGGCCTCATTCAAAACGCAGAATATTGGAATCCTCTGATTGACTGAGGGGTAATTACGCTGACTTGAAATTTACAAAAATATACCAAGGGAGGGTATCACGCTTTTTTTTCGCTCCGTTCAAAAAATAGATTTGCTTCTAACCTACTTCATGAGGAGGAGCAACTCCTGCTTGTCTCAAATCTGAAATCCGTTTGGCTCTGCGGCTTCTTGTTCTCTGTCAGCGTCCGTTTTAATGACGCTCACTTTTGCTATAAAAAAACATGCCAAACGGCAGCATCAAAAAATTGAATCCCTCTTCGATTCTTATCAAACTCCAACCAATTCAAGCCCTTATTGGCCTCATTCGAAACGCAGAATATTGGAATCCTCTGATTAACTGAGGGGTAATTACGCTGACTTGAAATTTACAAAAATATACCAAGGGAGGGTATCACGTTTCTTTTTCGCTCAGGTCAAAAAATAGATTTGCTTCTTACCTACTTCATGAGGAGGAGCAACTCCTGCTTGTCTCAAATCTGAAAGCCGTTTGGCTCTGCGGCTTCTTGTTCTCTGTCAGCGTCCGTTTTAATGACGCTCACTTTTGCTATAAAAAACATGCCAAACGGCAGCATCAAAAAATTAAATCCCTCTTCGATTCTTATCAAACTCCAACCAGTTCAAGCCCTTATTGGCCTCATTCAAAACGCAGAATATTGGAATCCTCTGATTAACTGAGGGGTAATTACGCTGACTTGAAATTTACAAAAATGTGGCATGTCCCATCTAAAACAAGCATAACGCGGTAGTCCCTATTGTTAGTTATTAGCTGATGAAGTCAATCATGCTGAAAATATAATTTTGTTTACAATTTTGTGTTTTCTACTTTTCTGACCAATCAGAATGTCCTCTTTCAGAATATCATATTTTCATTGGCCAATTCTAAATAGAAACTCCTCATTTTGACCTACAAAGCTGTTGCTAGGCACACATGAAGTAAAAGAAAATGGCGGCTGCAAATAACATTGTGGATTTTGAGACACTGTTGGAGCAAGTAAATGATGATTATTTTAATCTGGGAACTAGAGAAATTGACAGTGAAGATGAAAACAGTGATTGGACATCTGCATGTGGCAATGACAGGGATCTGGAATTAGATTTTGCTGAGGAGGAGAGTGAAAGCACCAGTGAAGTGGTAGTGACAATTATTAAAAAAAGCATCCAGTCACACTCACAGTGAGTGATGCTGCTACAACTAGTAGTACTAGTAGTGGTGATGATGCCACAGCTACTTCTAGCACTGCTGCTGCTGGAGATGCTATAATTCCTAATGTTCTCTCTACTCTGGTGTAAAGGTGAAGGCAATCAAAGAGAAACAGCAGTTCACATTCAAGCTGAGCAAACCAGGTATGCTCCCAGTGGTTCAAAGTCCTGACTACCCCCTTACATTGTGATGGCATGACGGCCAAACAAGTGCGTCCTCTTATAAGGATTGAATTGAGATCACAATATTTTTGGTTTTGGTTCCTAGGAGTTGTGACCTCGAAGAGGTTTTGTTCCGACAAAACTGGTTTAGAGGAAAAAGTTCTCAAGAGTGCCATTGGAGGAACCCCAGTCGAGCTAACGCCCTCCGGCCTGGACAGCAAGCGCCAAGCCTACCTCTACAAAGAGATAAGGGAATTTTGCACCCCTGAGACAAGAGATCTTGTCTGCCCACCACCTACAGAAGTGCAAGATTACGAAGGAGGAGCAGGGGAACCTTCCACAAAGAAAGCCAAACGCAGTGCCGATAAATGATAACGCTCTCGCTCAAGGGACATGATTCTTAAAAAGCAGCTATAGCTATGAATTACGCAATAATTAATATGACATTTAATATTTAATATTTCAAAAATTATTTACATAGTGCAATAATAAACATCATCATTAAAATTGTCACACTTTTCTGTATCAGTATGTCAATTTTCGTTGTTATTTGTGAATATTTGACCCCCGTTGCTATGGTACAAACAAAGTTCCAGCGATTTGACACATTGTTTCGACTTCGGCGGCCATTTTCTAAGAACAGCCTTTTGCGGCAACGGCCAGGTCGGCGTGACATTTTTCCCGATAACTTTGCGAATATTAATCATAGAAAAAAAGTAAAGGTATCTCCAGAATCACCAAAGAATTCTGCACATGTTGACTGCAATAACTCAAAATTTGATGTCACCTCCTTATGCTTGTTTTTGATGGGACACACCACAAATATACCAAGGGAGGGTATCACGCATTTTTTTCGCTCCGGTCAAAAAATAGATTTGCTTCTAACCTACTTCATGAGGAGGAGCAACTCCTGCTTGTCTCAAATCTGAAATCCGTTTGGCTCTGCGGCTTCTTGTTCTCTGTCAGCGTCCGTTTTAATAACGCTCACTTTTGCTATAAAAAACATGCCAAACTGCAGCATCAAAAAATTAAATCCCTCTTCGATTCTTATCAAACTCCAACCAGTTCAAGCCCTTATTGGCCTCATTCAAAACGCAGAATATTGGAATCCTCTGATTAACTGAGGGGTAATTACGCTGACTTGAAATTTACAAAAATATACCAAGGGAGGGTATCACGCTTTTTTTTCGCTCCGGTCAAAAAATAGGTTTGCGTCTTACCTACTTCATGAAGAGGAGCAACTCCTGCGTGTCTCAAATCTGAAATCCGTTTGGCTCTGCGGCTTCTTGTTCTCTGTCAGCGTCCGATTTAATGACGCTCACTTTTGCTATAAAAAAACATGCCAAACGGCAGCATCAAAAAATTAAATCGCTCTTCGATTCTTATCAAACTCCAACCAGTTCAAGCCCTTTTTGGCCTCATTCAAAACGCAGAATATTGGAATCCTCTGATTAACTGAGGGGTAATTACGCTGACTTGAAATTTACAAAAATATACCAAGGGAGGGTATCACGCTTTTTTTTCGCTCCGGTCAAAAGATAGATTTGCGTCTTACCTACTTCATGAGGAGGAACAACTCCTACTTGTCTCAAATCTGAAATCCGTTTGGCTCTGCGGCTTCTTGTTCTCTGTCAGCGTCCGATTTAATGACGCTCACTTTTGCTCTAAAAAAACATGCCAAACGGCAGCATCAAAAAATTAAATCGCTCTTCGATTCTTATCAAACTCCAACCAGTTCAAGCCCTTATTGGCCTCATTCAAAACGCAGAATATTGGAATCCTCTGATTAACTGAGGGGTAATTAAGCTGACTTGAAATTTACAAAAATATACCAAGGGAGGGTATCACGCTTTTTTTTCGCCCCGGTCAAAAAATAGATTTGCTTCTTACCTACTTCATGAGGAGGAGCAACTCCTGCTTGTCTCAAATCTGAAATCCGTTTGGCTCTGCGGCTTCTTGTTCTCTGTCAGCGTTCGTTTTAATGACGCTCACTTTTGCTATAAAAAAACATGCCAAACGGCAGCATCAAAAAATTAAATCCCTCTTCGATTCTTATCAAACTCCAACCAGTTCAAGCCCTTATTGGCCTCATTCAAAACGCAGAATATTGGAATCCTCTGATTAACTGAGGGGTAATTACACTGACTTGAAAGTTACAAAAATATACCAAGGGATGGTATCACGCTTTTTTTTCGCTCCGGTCAAAAAATAGATTTGCTTCTAACCTACTCTATGAGGAGGAGCAACTCTTGCTTGTCTCAAATCTGAAATCCGTTTGGCTCTGCGGCTTCCTGTTCTCTGTCAGCGTCCGTTTTAATGACGCTCACTTTTTGCTATAAAAAAACATGCCAAACTGCAGCATCAAAAAATTAAATCCGTCTTCGATTCTTATCAAACTCCAACCAGTTCAAGCCCTTATTGGCCTCATTCAAAACGCAGAATATTGGAATCCTCTGATTAACTGAGGGGTAATTACGCTGACTTGAAATTTACAAAAATATACCAAGGGAGGGTATCACGCTTTTTTTTCGCTCCGTTCAAAAAATAGAGGTGCTTCTAACCTACTTCATGAGGAGGAGCAACTCCTGCTTGTCTTAAATCTGAAATCCGTTTGGCTCTGCGGCTTCTTGTTCTCTGTCAGCGTCCGTTTTAATGACGCTCACTTTTGCTATAAAAAAACATGCCAAACGGCAGCATCAAAAAATTGAATCCCTCTTCGATTCTTATCAAACTCCAACCAGTTCAAGCCCTTATTGGCCTCATTCAAAACGCAGAATATTGGAATCCTTTGATTAACTGAGGGGTAATTACGCTGACTTGAAATTTACAAAAATATACCAAGGGAGGGTATCACGTTTCTTTTTCGCTCAGGTCAAAAAATAGATTTGCTTCTTACCTACTTCATTAGGAGGAGCAACTCCTGCTTGTCTCAAATCTGAAAGCCGTTTGGCTCTGCGGCTTCTTGTTCTCTGTCAGTGTCCGTTTTAATGACGCTCACTTTTGCTATAAAAAACATGCCAAACGGCAGCATCAAAAAATTAAATCCCTCTACGATTCTTATCAAACCCCAACCAGTTCAAGCCCTTATTGGCCTCATTCAAAACGCAGAATATTGGAATCCTCTGATTAACTGAGGGGTAATTACGCTGACTTGAAATTTACAAAAATATACCAAGGGAGGGTATCAGGCTTTTTTTTCCGCTCCGGTCAAAAAATAGATTTGCTTCTCACCTACTTCATGAGGAGGAGCAACTCCTGATTGTCTCAAATCTGAAATCCGTTTGGCTCTGGGGCTTCTTGTTCTCTGTCAGCGTCCGTTTTAATGACGCTCACTTTTGCTATAAAAAAACATGCCAAACGGCAGCATCAAAAAATTAAATCCCTCTTCGATTCTTATCAAACTCCAACCAGTTCAAGCCCTTATTGGCCTCATTCGAAACGCAGAATATTGGAATCCTCTGATTAACTGAGGGGTAATTACGCTGACTTGAAATTTACAAAAATATACCAAGGGAGGGTATCACGCTTTTCTTTTCGCTCCGGTCAAAAAATAGATTTGATTCTAACCTACTTCATGAGGAGGAGCAACTCCTGCTTGTCTCAAATCTGAAATCCGTTTGGCTCTGCGGCTTCTTGTTCTCTGTCAGCGTTCGTTTTAATGACGCTCACTTTTGCTATAAAAAAACATGCCAAACGGCAGCATCAAAAAATTAAATCCCTCTTCGATTCTTATCAAACTCCAACCAGTTCAAGCCCTTATTGGCCTCATTCAAAACGCAGAATATTGGAATCCTCTGATTAACTGAGGGGTAATTACACTGACTTGAAATTTACAAAAATATACCAAGGGAGGGTATCACGCTTTTTTTTCGCTCCGGTCAAAAAATAGATTTGCTTCTAACCTACTTCATGAGGAGGAGCAACTCCTGCTTGTCTCAAATCTGAAATCCGTTTGGCTCTGCGGCTTCTTGTTCTCTGTCAGCGTCCGTTTTAATGACGCTCACTTTTGCTATAAAAAAACATGCCAAACTGCAGCATCAAAAAATTAAATCCCTCTTCGATTCTTATCAAACTCCAACCAGTTCAAGCCCTTATTGGCCTCATTCAAAACGCAGAATATTGGAATCCTCTGATTAACTGAGGGGTAATTACGCTGACTTGAAATTTACAAAAATATACCAAGGGAGATTATCACGCTTTTTTTTCGCTCCGGTCAAAAAATAGATTTGCGTCTTACCTACTTCATGAGGAGGAGCAACTCCTGCTTGTCTCAAATCTGAAATCCGTTTGGCTCTGCGGCTTCTTGTTCTCTGTCAGCGTCCGATTTAATGACGCTCACTTTTGCTATAAAAAAACATGCCAAACGGCAGCATCAAAAAATTAAATCGCTCTTCGATTCTTATCAAACTCCAACCAGTTCAAGCCCTTATTGGCCTCATTCAAAACGCAGAATATTGGAATCCTCTGATTAACTGAGGGGTAATTACGCTGACTTGAAATTTACAAAAATATACCAAGGGAAGGTATCACGCTTTTTTTTCGCTCCGGTCAAAAAATAGATTTGCGTCTTACCTACTTCATGAGGAGGAGCAACTCCTGCTTGTCTCAAATCTGAAATCCGTTTGGCTCTGCGGCTTCTTGTTCTCTGTCAGCGTCCGATTTAATGACGCTCACTTTTGCTATAAAAAAACATGCCAAACGGCAGCATCAAAAAATTAAATCGCTCTTCGATTCTTATCAAACTCCAACCAGTTCAAGCCCTTATTGGCCTCATTCAAAACGCAGAATATTGGAATCCTCTGATTAACTGAGGGGTAATTACGCTGACTTGAAATTTACAAAAAAAATACCAAGGGAGGGTATCCCGCTTTTTTTTCGCTCCGGTCAAGAAATAGATTTGCTTCTAACCTACCTCATGAGGAGGAGCAACTCCTGCTTGTCTCAAATCTGAAGTCCGTGTGGCTCTGCGGCTTCTTCTTCTCTGTCAGCGTCCGTTTTAATGACGCTCACTTTTGCTATAAAAAAACATGCCAATCGCCAGCATCAAAAAATTAAATCCCTCTTCGATTCTTATCAACCTCCAACCAGTTCAAGCCCTTATTGGCCTCATTCAAAACGCAGAATATTGGAATCCTCTGATTAACTGAGGGGTAATTAAGCTGACTTGAAATTTACAAAAATATACCAAGGGAGGGTATCACGCTTTTTTTCCGCTCCGGTCAAAAAATAGATTTGCTTCTTACCTACTTCATGAGGAGGAGCAACTCCTGCTTGTCTCAAATCTGAAATCCGTTTGGCTCTGCGGCTTCTTGTTCTCTGTCAGCGTCCGTTTCAATGACGCTCACTTTTGCTATAAAAAAACATGCCAAACGGCAGCGTCAAAAAATTAAATCCCTCTTCGATTCCTATCAAACTCCAACCAGTTCAAGCCCTTATTGGCCTCATTCAAAACGCAGAATATTGGAATCCTCTGATTAACTGAGGGGTAATTACGCTGACTTGAAATTTACAAAAATATACCAAGGGAGGGTATCACGCTTTTTTTTCGCCCCGGTCAAAAAATAGATTTGCTTCTAACCTACTTCATGAGGAGGAGCAACTCTTGCTTGTCTCAAATCTGAAATCCGTTTGGCTCTGCGGCTTCTTCTTCTCTGTCAGTGTCCGTTTTAATGACGCTCACTTTTGCTATAAAAAAACATGCCAAACGGCAGCATCAAAAAATTAAATCTCTCTTCGATTCTCATCAACCTCCAACCAGTCCAAGCCCTTATTGGCCTCATTTAAAACGCAGAATATTGGAATCCTCTGATGAACTGAGGGGTAATTAAGCTGACTTGAAATTTACAAAAATATACCAAGGGAGGGTATCACGCTTTTTTTTCGCTCCGTTCAAAAACTAGATTTGCTTCTTACCTACTTCATGAGGAGGAGCAACTCCTGCTTGTCTCAAATCTGAAATCCGTTTGGCTCTGCGGCTTCTTGTTCTCTGTCAGTGTCCGTTTTAATGACGCTCACTTTTGCTATAAAAAAACATGCTAAACGGCAGCATCAAAATTAAATCCCTCTTCGATTCTTATCAAACTCCAACCAGTTCAAGCCCTTATTGGCCTCATTCAAAACGCAGAATATTGGAATCCTCTGATTAACTGAGGGGTAATTACGCTGACTTCAAATTTACAAAAATATACCAAGGGAGGGTATCACGCTTTTTTTTCGCTCCGGTCAAAAAAAAAGATTTGCTTCTAACCTACTTCATGAGGAGGAGCAACTCCTGCTTGTCTCAAATCTGAATTCCGTTTGGCTCTGCGGCTTCTTGTTCTCTGTCAGCGTCCGTTTTAATGACGCTCACTTTTGCTATAAAAAAACATGCCAAACGGCAGCATCAAAAAATTAAATCCCTCTTCGATTCTTATCAAACTCCAACCAGTTCAAGCCCTTATTGGCCTCATTCAGAACGCAGAATATTGGAATCCTCTGATTAACTGAGGGGTAATTACGCTGACTTGAAATTTACAAAAGTATACCAAGGGAGGGTATCACGCTTTTTTTTCGCTCCGGTAAAAAATAGATTTGCGTCTTACCTACTTCATGAGGAGGAGCAACTCCTGCTTGTCTCAAATCTGAAATCCGTTTGGCTCTGCGGCTTCTTGTTCTCTGTCGGCGTCCGTTTTAATGACGCTCACTTTTGCTATAAAAAAACATGCCAAACGGCAGCATCAAAGAATTAAATCCCTCTTCGATTCTTATCAAACTCCAACCAGTTCAAGCCCTTATTGGCCTCATTCAAAAAGCAGAATATTGGAATCCTCTGATTAACTGAGGGGTAATTACGCTGACTTGAAATTTACAAAAATATACCAAGGGAGGGTATCACGCTTTTTTTTCGCTCCGGTCAAAAAAAAGATTTGCTTCTAACCTACTTCATAAGGAGGAGCAACTCCTGCTTGTCTCAAATCCGAAATCTGTTTGGCTCTGCGGCTTCTTGTTCTCTGTCAGCGTCCGTTTTAATGACGCTCACTTTTGCTATAAAAAAACATGCCAAACGGCAACATCAAAAAATTAAATCCCTCTTCAATTTTTATCAAACTCCAACCAGTTCAAGCCCTTATTGGCCTCATTCAAAACGCAGAATATTGGAATCCTCTGATTAACTGAGGGGTAATTACGCTGACTTGAAATTTACAAAAATATACCAAGGGAGGGTATCACGCTTTTTTTTCGCTCCGGTCCAAAAATAGATTTGCTTCTAACCTACTTCATGAGGAGGAGCAACTCCTGCTTGTCTCAAATCTGAAATCCGTTTGGCTCTGCGGCTTCTTGTTCTCTGTCAGCGTCCGTTTTAATGACGCTCACTTTTGCTATAAAAAACCATGCCAAACGGCAGCATCAAAAAATTAAATCCCTCTTCGATTCTTATCAAACTCCAACCAGTTCAAGCCCTTATTGGCCTCATTCAAAACGCAGAATATTGGAATCCTCTGATTAACTGAGGGGTAATTACACTGACTTGAAATTTACAAAAATATACCAAGGGAGGGTATCACGCTTTTTTTTCGCTCCGGTCAAAAAATAGATTTGCTTCTAACCTACTTCATGAGGAGGAGCAACTCCTGCTTGTCTCAAATCTGAAATCCGTTTGGCTCTGCGGCTTCTTGTTTTCTGTCAGCGTCCGTTTTAATGACGCTCACTTTTGCTATAAAAAAACATGCCAAACGGCAGCATCAAAAAATTAAATCCCTCTTCGATTCTTATCAAACTCCAACCAGTTCAAGCCCTTATTGGCCTCATTCAAAACGCAGAATATTGGAATCCTCTGATTAACTGAGGGGTAATTACGCTGACTTGAAATTTACAAAAATATACCAAGGGAGGGTATCACGCTTTTTTTTCGCTCCGTTCAAAAAATAGATTTGCTTCTAACCTACTTCATGAGGAGGAGCAACTCCTGCTTGTCTCAAATCTGAAATCCGTTTGGCTCTGCGGCTTCTTGTTCTCTGTCAGCGTCCGTTTTAATGCCGCTCACCTTTGCTATAAAAAAACATGCCAAACGGCAGCATCAAAAAATTAAATCCCTCTTCGATTCTTATCAAACTCCAACCAGTTCAAGCCCTTATTGGCCTCATTCAAAACGCAGAATATTGGAATCCTCTGATTAACTGAGGGGTAATTACGCTGATTTGAAATTTACAAAAATATACCAAGGGAGGGTATCACGCTTTTTTTTCGCTCCGTTCAAAAAATAGATTTGCTTCTAACCTACTCCATGAGGAGGAGCAACTCCTGCTTGTCTCAAATCTGAAATCCGTTTGGCTCTGCGGCTTCTTGTTCTCTGTCAGCGTCCGTTTTAATGACGCTCACTTTTGCTATAAAAAAACATGCCAAACGGCAGCATCAAAAAATTAAATCCCTCTTCGATTCTTATCAAACTCCAACCAGTTCAAGCCCTTATTGGCCTCATTCAAAATGCAGAATATTGGAATCCTCTGATTAACTGAGGGGTAATTACGCTGACTTGAAATTTACAAAAAAAATACCAAGGGAGGGTATCACGCTTTTTTTTCGCTCCGGTCAAGAAATGGATTTGCTTCTAACCTACTTCATGAGGAAGAGCAACTCCTGCTTGTCTCAAATCTGAAGTCCGTTTGGCTCTGCGGCTTCTTCTTCTCTGTCAGCGTCCGTTTTAATGACGCTCACTTTTGCTATAAAAAAACATGCCAAACGGCAGCATCAAAAAATTAAATCCCTCTTCGATTCTTATCAACCTCCAACCAGTTCAAGCCCTTATTGGCCTCATTCAGAACGCAGAATATTGGAATCCTCTGATTAACTGAGGGGTAATTACGCTGACTTGAAATTTACAAAAGTATACGAAGGGAGGGTATCACGCTTTTTTTTCGCTCCGGTCAAAAAATAGATTTGTGTCTTACCTACTTCATGAGGATGAGCAACTCCCGCTTGTCTCAAATCTGAAATCCGTTTGGCTCTGCGGCTTCTTGTTCTCTGTCGGCGTCCGTTTTAATGACGCTCACTTTTGCTATAAAAGAACATGCCAAACGGCAGCATCAAAGAATTAAATCCCTCTTCGATTCTTATCAAACTCCAACCAGTTCAAGCCCTTATTGGCCTCATTCAAAAAGCAGAATATTGGAATCCTCTGATTAACTGAGGGGTAATTACTCTGACTTGAAATTTACAAAAAAATATAACAAGGGAGGGTATCACGCTTTTTTTTCGCTCCGGTCAAAAAATAGATTTGCTTCTAACCTACTTCATGAGGAGGAGCAACTCCTGCTTGTCTCAAATCTGAAATCCGTTTGGCTCTGCGGCTTCTTGTTTTCTGTCAGCGTCCGTTTTAATGACGCTCACTTTTGCTATAAAAAAACATGCCAAACGGCAGCATCAAAAAATTAAATCCCTCTTCGATTCTTATCAAACTCCAACCAGTTCAAGCCCTTATTGGCCTCATTCAAAACGCAGAATATTGGAATCCTCTGATTAACTGACGGGTAATTAAGCTGACTTGAAATTTACAAAAATATACCAAGGGAGGGTATCACGCTTTTTTTTTCGCTCCGGTCAAAAAATAGATTTGCTTCTTACCTACTTCATGAGGAGGAGCAACTCCTGCTTGTCTCAAATCCGAAATCCGTTTGGTTCTGCGGCTTCTTGTTCTCTGTCAGCGTCCGTTTTAATGACGCTCACTTTTGCTATAAAAAAACATGCCAAACGGCAGCATCAAAAAGTTAAATCCCTCTTCAATTTTTATCAAACTCCAACCAGTTCAAGCCCTTATTGGCCTCATTCAAAACGCAGAATATTGGAATCCTCTGATTAACTGAGGGGTAATTACGCTGACTTGAAATTTACAAAAATATACCAAGGGAGGGTATCACGCTTTTTTTTCGCTCCGGTCAAAAAATAGATTTGCTTCTAACCTACTTCATGAGGAGGAGCAACTCCTGCTTGTCTCAAATCTGAAATCCGTTTGGCTCTGCGGCTTCTTGTTCTCTGTCAGCGTCCGTTTTAATGACGCTCACTTTTGCTATAAAAAACCATGCCAAACGGCAGCATCAAAAAATTAAATCCCTCTTCGATTCTTATCAAACTCCAACCAGTTCAAGCCCTTATTGGCCTCATTCAAAACGCAGAATATTGGAATCCTCTGATTAACTGAGGGGTAATTACACTGACTTGAAATTTACAAAAATATAACAAGGGAGGGTATCACGCTTTTTTTTCGCTCCGGTCAAAAAATAGATTTGCTTCTAACCTACTTCATGAGGAGGAGAAACTCCTGCTTGTCTCAAATCTGAAATCCGTTTGGCTCTGCGGCTTCTTGTTTTCTGTCAGCGTCCGTTTTAATGACGCTCACTTTTGCTATAAAAAAACATGCCAAACGGCAGCATCAAAAAATTAAATCCCTCTTCGATTCTTATCAAACTCCAACCAGTTCAAGCCCTTATTGGCCTCATTCAAAACGCAGAATATTGGAATCCTCTGATTAACTGAGGGGTAATTACGCTGACTTGAAATTTACAAAAATATACCAAGGGAGGGTATCACGCTTTTTTTTCGCTCCGTTCAAAAAATAGATTTGCTTCTAACCTACTTCATGAGGAGGAGCAACTCCTGCTTGTCTCAAATCTGAAATCCGTTTGGCTCTGCGGCTTCTTGTTCTCTGTCAGCGTCCGTTTTAATGACGCTCACCTTTGCTATAAAAAAACATGCCAAACGGCAGCATCAAAAAATTAAATCCCTCTTCGATTCTTATCAAACTCCAACCAGTTCAAGCCCTTATTGGCCTCATTCAAAACGCAGAATATTGGAATCCTCTGATTAACTGAGGGGTAATTACGCTGACTTGAAATTTACAAAAATATACCAAGGGAGGGTATCACGCTTTTTTTTTGCTCTGTTCAAAAAATAGATTTGCTTCTAACCTACTTCATGAGGAGGAGCAACTCCTGCTTGTCTCAAATCTGAAATCCGTTTGGCTCTGCGGCTTCTTGTTCTCTGTCAGCGTCCGTTTTAATGACGCTCACTTTTGCTATAAAAAAACATGCCAAACGGCAGCATCAAAAAATTAAATCCCTCTTCGATTCTTATCAAACTCCAACCAGTTCAAGCCCTTATTGGCCTCATTCAAAATGCAGAATATTGGAATCCTCTGATTAACTGAGGGGTAATTACGCTGACTTGAAATTTACAAAAAAAATACCAAGGGAGGGTATCACGCTTTTTTTTCGCTCCGGTCAAGAAATGGATTTGCTTCTAACCTACTTCATGAGGAAGAGCAACTCCTGCTTGTCTCAAATCTGAAGTCCGTTTGGCTCTGCGGCTTCTTCTTCTCTGTCAGCGTCCGTTTTAATGACGCTCACTTTTGCTATAAAAAAACATGCCAAACGGCAGCATCAAAAAATTAAATCCCTCTTCGATTCTTATCAACCTCCAACCAGTTCAAGCCCTTATTGGCCTCATTCAGAACGCAGAATATTGGAATCCTCTGATTAACTGAGGGGTAATTACGCTGACTTGAAATTTACAAAAGTATACCAAGGGAGGGTATCACGCTTTTTTTTCGCTCCGGTCAAAAAATAGATTTGTGTCTTACCTACTTCATGAGGATGAGCAACTCCTGCTTGTCTCAAATCTGAAATCCGTTTGGCTCTGCGGCTTCTTGTTCTCTGTCGGCGTCCGTTTTAATGACGCTCACTTTTGCTATAAAAAAACATGCCAAACGGCAGCATCAAAGAATTAAATCCCTCTTCGATTCTTATCAAACTCCAACCAGTTCAAGCCCTTATTGGCCTCATTCAAAAAGCAGAATATTGGAATCCTCTGATTAACTGAGGGGTAATTACACTGACTTGAAATTTACAAAAATATAACAAGGGAGGGTATCACGCTTTTTTTTCGCTCCGGTCAAAAAATAGATTTGCTTCTAACCTACTTCATGAGGAGGAGCAACTCCTGCTTGTCTCAAATCTGAAATCCGTTTGGCTCTGCGGCTTCTTGTTTTCTGTCAGCGTCCGTTTTAATGACGCTCACTTTTGCTATAAAAAAACATGCCAAACGGCAGCATCAAAAAATTAAATCCCTCTTCGATTCTTATCAAACTCCAACCAGTTCAAGCCCTTATTGGCCTCATTCAAAACGCAGAATATTGGAATCCTCTGATTAACTGACGGGTAATTAAGCTGACTTGAAATTTACAAAAATATACCAAGGGAGGGTATCACGCTTTTTTTTCGCTCCGGTCAAAAAATAGATTTGCTTCTTACCTACTTCATGAGGAGGAGCAACTCCTGCTTGTCTCAAATCCGAAATCCGTTTGGCTCTGCGGCTTCTTGTTCTCTGTCAGCGTCCGTTTTAATGACGCTCACTTTTGCTATAAAAAAACATGCCAAACGGCAGCATCAAAAAGTTAAATCCCTCTCCGATTCTTATCAAACTCCAACCAGTTCAAGCCCTTATTGGCCTCATTCAAAACGCAGAATATTGGAATCCTCTGATTAACTGAGGGGTAATTACGCTGACTTGAAATTTACAAAAATATACCAAGGGAGGGTATCACGCTTTTTTTTCGCTCCGGTCAAAAAATAGATTTGCTTCTTACCTACTTCATCATGAGGAGCAACTCCTGCTTGTCTCAAATCTGAAATCCGTTTGGCTCTGCGGCTTCTTGTTCTCTGTCAGCGTCCGATTTAATGATGCTCACTTTTGCTATAAAAAAACATGCCAAACGGCAGCATCAAAAAATTAAATCGCTCTTCGATTCTTATCAAACTCCAACCAGTTCAAGCCCTTATTGGCCTCATTCAAAACGCAGAATATTGGAATCCTCTGATTAACTGAGGGGTAATTACGCTGACTTGAAATTTACAAAAAAAATACCAAGGGAGGGTATCACGCTTTTTTTTCGCTCCGGTCAAGAAATAGATTTGCTTCTAACCTACTTTATGAGGAGGAGCAACTCCTGCTTGTCTAAAATCTGAAGTCCGTTTGGCTCTGCGGCTTCTTGTTCTCTGTCAGCGTCCGATTTAATGACGCTCACTTTTGCTATAAAAAAACATGCCAAACGGCAGCATCAAAAAATTAAATCCCTCTTCGATTCTTATCAACCTCCAACCAGTTCAAGCCCTTATTGGCCTCATTCAGAACGCAGAATATTGGAATCCTCTGATTAACTGAGGGGTAATTACGCTGACTTGAAATTTACAAAAATATACCAAGGGAGGGTATCACGCTTTTTTTTCGCTCCGGTCAAAAAATAGATTTGCGTCTTACCTACTTCATGAGGAGGAGCAACTCCTGCTTGTCACAAATCTGAAATCCGTTTGGCTCTGCAGCTTCTTGTTCTCTGTCAGCGTTCGTTTTAATGACGCTCACTTTTGCTATAAAAAAACATGCCAAACGGCAGCATCAAAGAATTAAATCCCTCTTCGATTCTTATCAAACTCCAACCAGTTCAAGCCCTTATTGGCCTCATTCAACAAGCAGAATATTGGAATCCTCTGATTAACTGAGGGGTAATTACGCTGACTTGAAATTTACAAAAATATACCAAGGGAGGGTATCACGCTTTTTTTTCGCTCCGGTCAAAAAATAGATTTGCATCTTACCTACTTCATGAGGAGGAGCAACTCCTGCTTGTCACAAATCTGAAATCCGTTTGGCTCTGCGGCTTCTTGTTCTCTGTCAGCGTCCATTTTAATGACGCTCACTTTTGCTATAAAAAAACATGCCAAACGGCAGCATCAAAGAATTAAATCCCTCTTCGATTCTTATCAAACTCCAACCAGTTCAAGCCCTTATTGGCCTCATTCAAAAAGCAGAATATTGGAATCCTCTGATTAACTGAGGGGTAATTACGCTGACTTCAAATTTACAAATTATGCCAAGGGAGGGTATCACGCTTTTTTTTCGCTCCGGTCAAAAAATAGATTTGCTTCTAACCTACTTCATGAGGAGGAGCAACTCCTGCTTGTCTCAAATCTGAAATCCGTTTGGCTCTGCGGCTTCTTGTTCTCTGTCAGCGTCCGTTTTAATGACGCTCACTTTTGCTATAAAAAAACATGCCACACGGCAGCATCAAAAAATTAAATCCCTCTTCGATTCTTATCAAACTCCAACCAGTTCAAGCCCTTAAAGGCCTCATTCAAAACGCAGAATATTGGAATCCTCTGATTAACTGAGGGGTAATTACACTGACTTGAAATTTACAAAAATATAACAAGGGAAGGTATCACGCTTTTTTTTCGCTCCGGTCAAAAAATAGATTTGCTTCTAACCTACTTCATGAGGAGGAGCAACTCCTGCTTGTCTCAAATCTGAAATCCGTTTGGCTCTGCGGCTTCTTGTTTTCTGTCAGCGTCCGTTTTAATGACGCTCACTTTTGCTATAAAAAAACATGCCAAACGGCAGCATCAAAAAATTAAATCCCTCTTCGATTCTTATCAAACTCCAACCAGTTCAAGCCCTTATTGGCCTCATTCAAAGTGCAGAATATTGGAATCCTCTGATTAACTGAGGGGTAATTACGCTGACTTGAAATTTACAAAAATATACCAAGGGAGGGTATCACGCTTTTTTTTTTCGCTCCGTTCAAAAAATAGATTTGCTTCTAACCTACTTCATGAGGAGGAGCAACTCCTGCTTGTCTCAAATCTGAAATCCGTTTGGCTCTGCGGCTTCTTGTTCTCTGTCAGCGTCCGTTTTAATGACGCTCACTTTTGCTATAAAAAAACATGCCAAACGGCAGCATCAAAAAATTAAATCCCTCTTCGATTCTTATCAAACTCCAACCAGTTCAAGCCCTTATTGGCCTCATTCAAAACGCAGAATATTGGAATCCTCTGATTAACTGAGGGGTAATTACGCTGACTTGAAATTTACAAAAATATACCAAGGGAGGGTATCACGCTTTTTTTTCGCTCCGTTCAAAAAATAGATTTGCTTCTAACCTACTTCATGAGGAGGAGCAACTCCTGCTTGTCTCAAATCTGAAATCCGTTTGGCTCTGCGGCTTCTTGTTCTCTGTCAGCGTCCGTTTTAATGACGCTCAGTTTTGCTATAAAAAACATGCCAAACGGCAGCATCAAAAAATTAAATCCCTCTTCGATTCTTATCAAACTCCAACCAGTTCAAGCCCTTATTGGCCTCATTCAAAACGCAGAATATTGGAATCCTCTGATTAACTGAGGGGTAATTACGCTGACTTCAAATTTACAAAAATATAACAAGGGAGGGTATCACGCTTTTTTTTCGCTCCGGTCAAAAAATAGATTTGCTTCTAACCTACTTCATGAGGAGGAGCAACTCCTGCTTGTCTCAAATCTGAAATCCGTTTGGCTCTGCGGCTTCTTGTTTTCTGTCAGCGTCCGTTTTAATGACGCTCACTTTTGCTATAAAAAAACATGCCAAACGGCAGCATCAAAAAATTAAATCCCTCTTCGATTCTGATCAAACTCCAACCAGTTCAAGCCCTTATTGGCCTCATTCAAAACGCAGAATATTGGAATCCTCTGATTAACTGAGGGGTAATTACGCTGACTTGAAATTTACAAAAATATACCAAGGGAGGGTATCGCGCTTTTTTTTCGCTCCGTTCAAAAAATAGATTTGCTTCTAACCTACTTCATGAGGAGGAGCAACTCCTGCTTGTCTCAAATCTGAAATCCGTTTGGCTCTGCGGCTTCTTGTTCTCTGTCAGCGTCCGTTTTAATGACGCTCACTTTTGCTATAAAAAAACATGCCAAACGGCAGCATCAAAAAATTAAATCCCTCTTCGATTCTCATCAAACTCCAACCAGTTCAAGCCCTTATTGGCCTCATTCAAAACGCAGAATATTGGAATCCTCTGATTAACTGAGGGGTAATTACGCTGACTTGAAATTTACAAAAATATACCAAGGGAGGGTATCACGCTTTTTTTTCTCTCCGGTCAAAATATAGATTTGCTTCTTACCTACTTCATGAGGAGGAGCAACTCCTGCTTGTCCCAAATCTGAAATCCGTTTGGCTCTGCGGCTTCTTGTTCTCTGTCAGCGTCCGTTTTAATGACGCTCACTTTTGCTATAAAAAAACATGCCAAACGGCAGCATCAAAAAATTAAATCCCTCTTCGATTCTTATCAAACTCCAACCAGTTCCAGCCCTTATTGGCCTCATTCAAAACGCAGAATATTGGAATCCTCTGATTAACTGAGGGGTAATTACGCTGACTTGAAATTTACAAAAATATACCAAGGGAGGGTATCACGCTTTTTTTTCGCTCCGGTCAAAAAATAGATTTGCTTCTAACCTACTTCATGAGGAGGAGCAACTCCTGCTTGTCTCAAATCTGAAATCCGTTTGGCTCTGCGGCTTCTTGTTCTCTGTCAGCGTCCGTTTTAATGACGCTCACTTTTGCTATAAAAAAACATGCCAAACGGCAGCATCAAAAAATTAAATCCCTCTTCGATTCTTATCAAACTCCAACCAGTTCAAGCCCTTATTGGCCTCATTCAAAACGCAGAATATTGGAATCCTCTGATTAACTGAGGGGTATTTACGCTGACTTGAAATTTACAAAAATATACCAAGGGAGGGTATCACGCTTTTTTTTTGCTCCGGTCAAACAATAGATTTGCTTCTAACCTACTTCATGAGGAGGAGCAACTCCTGCTTGTCTCAAATCTGAAATCCGTTTGGCTCTGCGGCTTCTTGTTCTCTGTCAGCGTCCGTTTTAATGACGCTCACTTTTGTTATAAAAAAACATGCCAAACGGCAGCATCAAAAAATTAAATCCCTCTTCGATTCTCATCAAACTCCAACCAGTTCAAGCCCTTATTGGCCTCATTCAAAACGCAGAATATTGGAATCCTCTGATTAACTGAGGGGTAATTACGCTGACTTGAAATTTACAAAAATATACCAAGGGAGGGTATCACGCTTTTTTTTCGCTCCGGTCAAAATATAGATTTGCTTCTTACCTACTTCATGAGGAGGAGCAACTCCTGCTTGTCCCAAATCTGAAATCCGTTTGGCTCTGCGGCTTCTTGTTCTCTGTCAGCGTCCGTTTTAATGACGCTCACTTTTGCTATAAAAAAACATGCCAAACGGCAGCATCAAAAAATTAAATCCCTCTTCGATTCTTATCAAACTCCAACCAGTTCAAGCCCTTATTGGCCTCATTCAAAACGCAGAATATTGGAATCCTCTGATTAACTGAGGGGTAATTACGCTGACTTGAAATTTACAAAAATATACCAAGGGAGGGTATCACGCTTTTTTTTCGCTCCGGTCAAAAAATAGATTTGCTTCTAACCTACTTCATGAGGAGGAGCAACTCCTGCGTGTCTCAAATCTGAAATCCGTTTGGCTCTGCGGCTTCTTGTTCTCTGTCAGCGTTCGTTTTAATGACGCTCACTTTTGCTTTAAGAAAACATGCCAAACGGCAGCATCAAAAAATTAAATCCCTCTTCGATTTTTATCAAACTCCAACCAGTTCAAGCCCTTATTGGCCTCATTCAAAACGCAGAATATTGGAATCCTCTGATTAACTGAGGGGTAATTACGCTGACTTGAAATTTACAAAAATATACCCAGGGAGGGTATCACGCTTTTTTTTCGCTCCGGTCAAAAAATAGATTTGCTTCTAACCTACTTCATGAGGAGGAGCAACTCCTGCTTGTCTCAAATCTGAAATCCGTTTGGCTCTGCGGCTTCTTGTTCTCTGTCAGCGTCCGTTTTAATGACGCTCACTTTTGCTATAAAAAAACATGCCAAACGGCAGCATCAAAAAATTAAATCCCTCTTCGATTCTTATCAAACTCCAACCAGTTCAAGCCCTTATTGGCCTCATTCAAAAGGCAGAATATTGGAATCCTCTGATTAACTGAGGGGTAATTACGCTGACTTGAAATTTACAAAAATATACCCAGGGAGGGTATCACGCTTTTTTTTCGCTCCGGTCAAAAAATAGATTTGCTTCTAACCTACTTCATGAGGAGGAGCAACTCCTGCTTGTCTCAAATCTGAAATCCGTTTGGCTCTGCGGCTTCTTGTTCTCTGTCAGCGTCCGTTTTAATGACGCTCACTTTTGCTATAAAAAAACATGCCAAACGGCAGCATCAAAAAATTAAATCCCTCTTCGATTCTTATCAAACTCCAACCAGTTCAAGCCCTTATTGGCCTCATTCAAAAGGCAGAATATTGGAATCCTCTGATTAACTGAGGGGTAATTACGCTGACTTGAAATTTACAAAAATATACCAAGGGAGGGTATCTTGCTTTTTTTTCGCTCCGGTCAAAAAATAGATTTGCTTCCAACCTACTTCATGAGGAGGAGCAACTCCTGCTTGTCTCAAATCTGAAATCCGTTTGGCTCTGCGGCTTCTTGTTCTCTGTCAGCGTCCGTTTTAATGACGCTCACTTTTGCTATAAAAAAACATGCCAAACGGCAGCATCAAAAAATTAAATCCCTCTTCGATTCTTATCAAACTCCAACCAGTTCAAGCCCTTATTGGCCTCATTCAAAACGCAGAATATTGGAATCCTCTGATTAACTGAGGGGTAATTACGCTGACTTGAAATTTACAAAAATATACCAAGGGAGGGTATCACGCTTTTTTTTCGCTCCGGTCAAAAAATAGATTTGCTTCTAACCTACTTCATGAGGAGGAGCAACTCCTGCTTGTCTCAAATCTGAAATCTGTTTGGCTCTGCGGCTTCTTGTTCTCTGTCAGCGTCCGTTTTAATGACGCTCACTTTTGCTATAAAAAAACATGCTAAACGGCAGCATCAAAAAATTAAATCCCTCTTCGATTCTTATCAAACTCCAACCAGTTCAAGCCCTTATTGGCCTCATTCAAAACGCAGAATATTGGAATCCTCTGATTAACTGAGGGGTAATTACGCTGACTTGAAATTTACAAAAATATACCAAGGGAGGGTATCACGCTTTTTTTTGGCTCCGTTCAAAAAATAGATTTGCTTCTAACCTACTTCATGAGGAGGAGCAACTCCTGCTTGTCTCAAATCTGAAATCCGTTTGGCTCTGCGGCTTCTTGTTCTCTGTCAGCGTCCGTTTTAATGACGCTCACTTTTGCTATAAAAAAACATGCCAAACGGCAGCATCAAAAAATTAAATCCCTCTTCGATTCTTATCAAACTCCAACCAGTTCAAGCCCTTATTGGCCTCATTCAAAACGCAGAATATTGGAATCCTCTGATTAACTGAGGGGTAATTACGCTGACTTGAAATTTACAAAAATATACCAAGGGAGGGTATCACGCTTTTTTTTCGCTCCGTTCAAAAAATAGATTTGCTTCTAACCTACTTCATGAGGATGAGCAACTCCTGCTTGTCTCAAATCTGAAATCCGTTTGGCTCTGTGGCTTCTTGTTCTCTGTCAGCGTCCGTTTTAATGACGCTCACTTTTGCTATAAAAAAACATGCCAAACGGCAGCATCAAAAAATTAAATCCCTCTTCGATTCTCATCAAACTCCAACCAGTTCAAGCCCTTATTGGCCTCATTCAAAACGCAGAATATTGGAATCCTCTGATTAACTGAGGGGTAATTACGCTGACTTGAAATTTACAAAAATATACCAAGGGAGGGTATCACGCTTTTTTTTCGCTCCGGTCAAAAAAAAGATTTGCTTCTTACCTACTTCATGAGGAGGAGCAACTCCTGCTTGTCTCAAATCTGAAATTCGTTTGGCTCTGCGGCTTCTTGTTCTCTGTCAGCGTCCGTTTTAATGACGCTCACTTTTGCTATAAAAAAACATGCCAAACGGCAGCATCAAAAAATTAAATCCCTCTTCGATTCTTATCAAACTCCAACCAGTTCAAGCCCTTATTGGCCTCATTCAAAACGCAGAATATTGGAATCCTCTGATTAACTGAGGGGTAATTACGCTGACTTGAAATTTACAAAAATATACCAAGGGAGGGTATCACGCTTTTTTTTCGCTCCGGTCAAAATATAGATTTGCTTCTTACCTACTTCATGAGGAGGAGCAACTCCTGCTTGTCCCAAATCTGAAATCCGTTTGGCTCTGCGGCTTCTTGTTCTCTGTCAGCGTCCGTTTTAATGACGCTCACTTTTGCTATAAAAAAACATGCCAAACGGCAGCATCAAAAAATTAAATCCCTCTTCGATTCTTATCAAACTCCAACCAGTTCAAGCCCTTATTGGCCTCATTCAAAACGCAGAATATTGGAATCCTCTGATTAACTGAGGGGTAATTACGCTGACTTGAAATTTACAAAAATATACCAAGGGAGGGTATCACGCTTTTTTTTCGCTCCGGTCAAAAAATAGATTTGCTTCTAACCTACTTCATGAGGAGGAGCAACTCCTGCGTGTCTCAAATCTGAAATCCGTTTGGCTCTGCGGCTTCTTGTTCTCTGTCAGCGTTCGTTTTAATGACGCTCACTTTTGCTTTAAGAAAACATGCCAAACGGCAGCATCAAAAAATTAAATCCCTCTTCGATTTTTATCAAACTCCAACCAGTTCAAGCCCTTATTGGCCTCATTCAAAACGCAGAATATTGGAATCCTCTGATTAACTGAGGGGTAATTACGCTGACTTGAAATTTACAAAAATATACCCAGGGAGGGTATCACGCTTTTTTTTCGCTCCGGTCAAAAAATAGATTTGCTTCTAACCTACTTCATGAGGAGGAGCAACTCCTGCTTGTCTCAAATCTGAAATCCGTTTGGCTCTGCGGCTTCTTGTTCTCTGTCAGCGTCCGTTTTAATGACGCTCACTTTTGCTATAAAAAAACATGCCAAACGGCAGCATCAAAAAATTAAATCCCTCTTCGATTCTTATCAAACTCCAACCAGTTCAAGCCCTTATTGGCCTCATTCAAAAGGCAGAATATTGGAATCCTCTGATTAACTGAGGGGTAATTACGCTGACTTGAAATTTACAAAAATATACCCAGGGAGGGTATCACGCTTTTTTTTCGCTCCGGTCAAAAAATAGATTTGCTTCTAACCTACTTCATGAGGAGGAGCAACTCCTGCTTGTCTCAAATCTGAAATCCGTTTGGC
The DNA here is from genome assembly GCA_914767715.1 of Membranipora membranacea. Taxonomy (NCBI): domain Eukaryota; kingdom Metazoa; phylum Bryozoa; class Gymnolaemata; order Cheilostomatida; family Membraniporidae; genus Membranipora; species Membranipora membranacea. The sequence goes on from OU612068.1 coordinate 10,953,392, forward strand.
TCTGCGGCTTCTTGTTCTCTGTCAGCGTCCGTTTTAATGACGCTCACTTTTGCTATAAAAAAACATGCCAAACGGCAGCATCAAAAAATTAAATCCCTCTTCGATTCTTATCAAACTCCAACCAGTTCAAGCCCTTATTGGCCTCATTCAAAAGGCAGAATATTGGAATCCTCTGATTAACTGAGGGGTAATTACGCTGACTTGAAATTTACAAAAATATACCAAGGGAGGGTATCTTGCTTTTTTTTCGCTCCGGTCAAAAAATAGATTAGCTTCCAACCTACTTCATGAGGAGGAGCAACTCCTGCTTGTCTCAAATCTGAAATCCGTTTGGCTCTGCGGCTTCTTGTTCTCTGTCAGCGTCCGTTTTAATGACGCTCACTTTTGCTATAAAAAAACATGCCAAACGGCAGCATCAAAAAATTAAATCCCTCTTCGATTCTTATCAAACTCCAACCAGTTCAAGCCCTTATTGGCCTCATTCAAAACGCAGAATATTGGAATCCTCTGATTAACTGAGGGGTAATTACGCTGACTTGAAATTTACAAAAATATACCAAGGGAGGGTATCACGCTTTTTTTTCGCTCCGGTCAAAAAATAGATTTGCTTCTAACCTACTTCATGAGGAGGAGCAACTCCTGCTTGTCTCAAATCTGAAATCTGTTTGGCTCTGCGGCTTCTTGTTCTCTGTCAGCGTCCGTTTTAATGACGCTCACTTTTGCTATAAAAAAACATGCTAAACGGCAGCATCAAAAAATTAAATCCCTCTTCGATTCTTATCAAACTCCAACCAGTTCAAGCCCTTATTGGCCTCATTCAAAACGCAGAATATTGGAATCCTCTGATTAACTGAGGGGTAATTACGCTGACTTGAAATTTACAAAAATATACCAAGGGAGGGTATCACGCTTTTTTTTGGCTCCGTTCAAAAAATAGATTTGCTTCTAACCTACTTCATGAGGAGGAGCAACTCCTGCTTGTCTCAAATCTGAAATCCGTTTGGCTCTGCGGCTTCTTGTTCTCTGTCAGCGTCCGTTTTAATGACGCTCACTTTTGCTATAAAAAAACATGCCAAACGGCAGCATCAAAAAATTAAATCCCTCTTCGATTCTTATCAAACTCCAACCAGTTCAAGCCCTTATTGGCCTCATTCAAAACGCAGAATATTGGAATCCTCTGATTAACTGAGGGGTAATTACGCTGACTTGAAATTTACAAAAATATACCAAGGGAGGGTATCACGCTTTTTTTTCGCTCCGTTCAAAAAATAGATTTGCTTCTAACCTACTTCATGAGGATGAGCAACTCCTGCTTGTCTCAAATCTGAAATCCGTTTGGCTCTGTGGCTTCTTGTTCTCTGTCAGCGTCCGTTTTAATGACGCTCACTTTTGCTATAAAAAAACATGCCAAACGGCAGCATCAAAAAATTAAATCCCTCTTCGATTCTCATCAAACTCCAACCAGTTCAAGCCCTTATTGGCCTCATTCAAAACGCAGAATATTGGAATCCTCTGATTAACTGAGGGGTAATTACGCTGACTTGAAATTTACAAAAATATACCAAGGGAGGGTATCACGCTTTTTTTTCGCTCCGGTCAAAAAAAAGATTTGCTTCTTACCTACTTCATGAGGAGGAGCAACTCCTGCTTGTCTCAAATCTGAAATTCGTTTGGCTCTGCGGCTTCTTGTTCTCTGTCAGCGTCCGTTTTAATGACGCTCACTTTTGCTATAAAAAAACATGCCAAACGGCAGCATCAAAAAATTAAATCCCTCTTCGATTCTTATCAAACTCCAACCAGTTCAAGCCCTTATTGGCCTCATTCAAAACGCAGAATATTGGAATCCTCTGATTAACTGAGGGGTAATTACGCTGACTTGAAATTTACAAAAATATACCAAGGGAGGGTATCACGCTTTTTTTTCGCTCCGGTCAAATAATAGATTTGCTTCTAACCTACTTCATGAGGAGGAGCAACTCCTGCTTGTCTCAAATCTGAAATCCGTTTGGCTCTGCGGCTTCTTGTTCTCTGTCAGCGTCCGTTTTAATGACGCTCACTTTTGCTATAAAAAAACATGCCAAACGGCAGCATCAAAAAATTAAATCCCTCTTCGATTCTTATCAAACTCCAACCAGTTCAAGCCCTTATTGGCCTCATTCAAAACGCAGAATATTGGAATCCTCTGATTAACTGAGGGGTAATTACGCTGGCTTGAAATTTACAAAAATATACCAAGGGAGGGTATCACGCTTTTTTTTCGCTCCGGTCAAAAAATAGATTTGCTTCTAACCTACTTCATGAGGAGGAGCAACTCCTGCTTGTCTCAAATCTGAAATCCGTTTGGCTCTGCGGCTTCTTGTTCTCTGTCAGCGTCCGTTTTAATGACGCTCACTTTTGCTATAAAAAAACATGCCAAACGGCAGCATCAAAAAATTAAATCCCTCTTCGATTCTCATCAAACTCCAACCAGTTCAAGCCCTTATTGGCCTCATTCAAAACGCAGAATATTGGAATCCTCTGATTAACTGAGGGGTAATTACGCTGACTTGAAATTTACAAAAATATACCAAGGGAGGGTATCACGCTTTTTTTTCGCTCCGGTCAAAAAAAAGATTTGCTTCTTACCTACTTCATGAGGAGGAGCAACTCCTGCTTGTCTCAAATCTGAAATTCGTTTGGCTCTGCGGCTTCTTGTTCTCTGTCAGCGTCCGTTTTAATGACGCTCACTTTTGCTATAAAAAAACATGCCAAACGGCAGCATCAAAAAATTAAATCCCTCTTCGATTCTTATCAAACTCCAACCAGTTCAAGCCCTTATTGGCCTCATTCAAAACGCAGAATATTGGAATCCTCTGATTAACTGAGGGGTAATTACGCTGACTTGAATGTTACAAAAATATACCAAGGGAGGGTATCATGCTTTTTTTTCGCTCCGGTCAAAAAATAGATTTGCTTCTTACCTACTTCATGAGGAGGAGCAAGTCCTGCTTGTCTCAAATCTGAAATCCGTTTGGCTCTGCGGCTTCTTGTTCTCTGTCAGCGTCCGTTTTAATGACGCTCACTTTTGCTATAAAAAAACATGCCAAACGGCAGCATAAAAAATTAAATCCCTCTTCGATTCTTATCAAACTCCAACCAGTTCAAGCCTTTATTGGCCTCATTCAAAACGCAGAATATTGGAATCCTCTGATTAACTGAGGGTTAATTACGCTGACTTGAAATTTACAAAAATGTACCAAGGGAGGGTATCACGCTATTTTTTTCGCTCCGGTCAAAAAATAGATTTGCTTCTTACCTACTTCATGAGGAGGAGCAACTCCTGCTTGTCTCAAATGTGAAATCCGTTTGGCTCTGCAGCTTCTTGTTCTCTGTCAGCGTCCGTTTTAATGACGCTCACTTTTGCTTTAAAAAAACATGCCAAACGGCAGCATCAAAAAATTAAATCCCTCTTCGATTCTTATCAAACTCCAACCAGTTCAAGCCCTTATTGGCCTCATTCAAAACGCAGAATATTTGAATCCTCTGATTAACTGAGGGGTAATTACGCTGACTTGAAATTTACAAAAATATACCAAGGGAGGGTATCACGCTTTTTTTTCGCTCCGGTCAAAAAATAGATTTGCGTCTTACCTACTTCATGAGGAGGAGCGACCCCTGCTTGTCTCAAATCTGAAATCCGTTTGGCTCTGCGGCTTCTTGTTCTCTGTCAGCGTCCGTTTTAATGACGCTCACTTTTGCTATAAAAGAACATGCCAAACGGTAGCATCAATTAATTAAATCCCTCTTCGATTCTTATCAAACTCCAACCAGTTCAAGCCCTTATTGGCCTCATTCAAAACGCAGAATATTGGAATCCTCTGATTAACTGAGGGGTAATTACGCTGACTTGAATGTTACAAAACTATACCAAGGGAGGGTATCTCGCTTTTTTTTCGCTCCGGTCAAAAAATAGATTTGCTTCTAACCTACTTCATGAGGTGGAGCAACTCCTGCTTGTCTCAAATCTGAAATCCGTTTGGCTCTGCAGCTTCTTGTTCTCTGTCAGCGTCCGTTTTAATGACGCTCACTTTTGCTATAAAAAAACATGCCAAACGGCAGCATCAAAAAATTAAATCCCTCTTCGATTCTTATCAAACTCCAACCAGTTCAAGCCCTTATTGGCCTCATTCAAAACGCAGAATATTTGAATTTTCTGATTAACTGAGGGGTAATTACGCTGACTTGAAATTTACAAAAATATACCAAGGGAGGGTATCACGCTTTTTTTTCGCTCCGGTCAAAAAATAGATTTGCTTCTTACCTACTTCATGAGGAGGAGCGACCCCTGCTTGTCTCAAATCTGAAATCCGTTTGGCTCTGCGGCTTCTTGTTCTCTGTCAGCGTCCGTTTTAATGACGCTCACTTTTGCTATAAAAGAACATGCCAAACGGTAGCATCAATAAATTAAATCCCTCTTCGATTCTTATCAAACTCCAACCAGTTCAAGCCCTTATTGGCCTCATTCAAAACGCAGAATATTGGAATCCTCTGATTAACTGAGGGGTAATTACGCTGACTTGAATGTTACTAAACTATACCAAGGGAGGGTATCTCGCTTTTTTTTCGCTCCGGTCAAAAAATAGATTTGCTTCTAACCTACTTCATGAGGTGAAGCAACTCCTGCTTGTCTCAAATCTGAAATCCGTTTGGCTCTGCGGCTTCTTGTTCTCTGTCAGCGTCCGTTTTAATGACGCTCACTTTTGCTATAAAAAAACATGCCAAACGGCAGCATCAAAAAATTAAATCCCTCTTCGATTCTTATCAAACTCCAACCAGTTCAAGCCCTTATTGGCCTCATTCAAAACGCAGAATAAAATTGGAATCCTCTGATTAACTGAGGGGTAATTACGCTGACTTGAAATTTACAAAAATATACCAAGGGAGGGTATCACGCTTTTTTTTCGCTCCGGTCAAAAAATAGATTTTCTTCTTACCTACTTTATGAGGAGGAGCAACTCCTGCTTGTCTCAAATCTGAAATCCGTTTGGTTCTGCGGCTTCTCGTTCTCTGTCAGCGTCCGTTTTAATGACGCTCACTTTTGCTATAAAAAAACCTGCCAAACGGCAGCATCAAAAAATTAAATCCCTCTTCGATTCTTATCAAACTCCAACCAGTTCAAGCCCTTATTGGCCTCATTCAAAACGCAGAATATTGGAATACTCTGATTAACTGAGGGGTAATTACGCTGACTTGAAATTTACAAAAATATACCAAGGGAGGGTATCACGCTTTTTTTCCGCTCCGGTCAAAAAATAGATTTGCTTCTAACCTACTTCATGAGGTGGAGCAACTCCTGCTTGTCTCAAATCTGAAATCCGTTTGGCTCTGCGGCTTCTTGTTCTCTGTCAGCGTCCGTTTTAATGACGCTCACTTTTGCTATAAAAAAACATGCCAAACGGCAGCATCAAAAAATTAAATCACTCTTCGATTCTTATCAAACTCCAACCAGTTCAAGCCCTTATTGGCCTCATTCAAAACGCAGAATATTGGAATCCTCTGATTAACTGAGGGGTAATTACGCTGACTTGAATGTTACAAAAATATACCAAGGGAGGGTATCACGCTTTTTTTTCGCCCCGGTCAAAAAATAGATTTGCTTCTTACCTACTTCATGATGAGGAACAAGTCCTGCTTGTCTCAAATCTGAAATCCGTTTGGCTCTGCGGCTTCTTGTTCTCTGTCGGCGTCCGTTTTAATGACGCTCACTTTTGCTATCAAAAAACATGCCAAACGGCAGCATCAAAAAATTAAATCCCTCTTCGATTCTTAACAAACTCCAACCAGTTCAAGCCCTTATTGGCCTCATTCAAAACGCAGAATAAAATTGGAATCCTCTGATTAACTGAGGGGTAATTACGCTGACTTGAAATTTACAAAACTATACCAAGGGAGGGTATCACGCTTTTTTTCCGCTCCGGTCAAAAAATAGATTTGCTTCTTACCTACTTCATGAGGTGAAGCAACTCCTGCTTGTCTCAAATCTGAAATCCGTTTAGCTCTGCGGCTTCTTGTTCTCTGTCAGCGTCCGTTTTAATGACGCTCACTTTTCCTATAAAAAAACATGCCAAACGGCAGCATCAAAAAATTAAATCCCTCTTCGATTCTTATCAAACTCCAACCAGTTCAAGCCCTTATTGGCCTCATTCAAAACGCAGAATAAAATTGGAATCCTCTGATTAACTGAGGGGTAATTACGCTGACTTGAAATTTACAAAAATATACCAAGGGAGGGTATCACGCTTTTTTTTCGCTCCGGTCAAAAAATAGATTTGCTTCTTACCTACTTCATGAGGAGGAGCAACTCCTGCTTGTCTCAAATCTGAAATCCGTTTGGTTCTGCGGCTTCTTGTTCTCTGTCAGCGTCTGTTTTAATGACGCTCACTTTTGCTATAAAAAACATGCCAAACGGCAGCATCAAAAAATTAAATCCCTCTTCGATTCTTATCAAACTCCAACCAGTTCAAGCCCTTATTGGCCTCATTCAAAACGCAGAATATTGGAATCCTCTGATTAACTGAGGGGTAATTACGCTGACTTGAAAGTTACAAAAATATCCCAAGGGAGGGTATCACGCTTTTTTTTCCCTCCAGTCAAAAAATAGATTTGCTTCTAACCTACTTCATGAGGAGTAGCAACTCCTGCTTGTCTCAAATCTGGAATCTGTTTGGCTCTGCGGCTTCTTGTTCTCTGTCAGCGTCCGTTTTAATGACGCTCACTTTTGCTATAAAAAAACATGCCAAACGGCAGCTTCAAAAAATTAAATCCCTCTTCGATTCTTATCAAACTCCAACCAGTTCAAGCCCTTATTGGCCTCATTCAAAACGCAGAATATTGGAATCCTCTGATTAACTGAGGGTTAATTACGCTGACTTGAAATTTACAAAAATGTACCAAGGGAGGGTATCACGCTATTTTTTCGCTCCGGTCAAAAAATAGATTTGCTTCTAACCTACTTCATGAGGAGGAGCAACTCCTGCTTGTCTCAAATCTGAAATCCGTTTGGCTCTGCGGCTTCTTGTTCTCTGTCAGCGTCCGTTTTAAAGACGCTCACTTTTGCTATAAAAAAACATGCCAAACGGCAGCATCAAAAAATTAAATCCCTCTTCGATTCTTATCAAACTCCAACCAGTTCAAGCTCTTATTTGCCTCATTCAAAACGCAGAATATTTGAATCCTCTGATTAACTGAGGGGTAATTACGCTGACTTGAAAATTACAAAAATATACCAAGGGAGGGTATCACGCTTTTTTTTCGCTCCGGTCAAAAAATAGATTTGCTTCTAACCTACTTCATGAGGAGGAGCAACTCCTGCTTGTCTCAAATCTGAAATCCGTTTGGCTCTGCGGCTTCTTGTTCTCTGTCAGCGTCCGTTTTAATGACGCTCACTTTTGCTATAAAAGAACATGCCAAACGGTAGCATCAATAAATTAAATCCCTCTTCGATTCTTATCAAACTCCAACCAGTTCAAGCCCTTATTGGCCTCATTCAAAACGCAGAATATTGGAATCCTCTGATTAACTGAGGGGTAATTACGCTGACTTGAATGTTACTAAACTATACCAAGGGAGGGTATCTCGCTTTTTTTTCGCTCCGGTCAAAAAATAGATTTGCTTCTAACCTACTTCATGAGGTGAAGCAACTCCTGCTTGTCTCAAATCTGAAATCCGTTTGGCTCTGCGGCTTCTTGTTCTCTGTCAGCGTCCGTTTTAATGACGCTCACTTTTGCTATAAAAAAACATGCCAAACGGCAGCATCAAAAAATTAAATCCCTCTTCGATTCTTATCAAACTCCAACCAGTTCAAGCCCTTATTGGCCTCATTCAAAACGCAGAATAAAATTGGAATCCTCTGATTAACTGAGGGGTAATTACGCTGACTTGAAATTTACAAAAATATACCAAGGGAGGGTATCACGCTTTTTTTTCGCTCCGGTCAAAAAATAGATTTTCTTCTTACCTACTTTATGAGGAGGAGCAACTCCTGCTTGTCTCAAATCTGAAATCCGTTTGGTTCTGCGGCTTCTCGTTCTCTGTCAGCGTCCGTTTTAATGACGCTCACTTTTGCTATAAAAAAACCTGCCAAACGGCAGCATCAAAAAATTAAATCCCTCTTCGATTCTTATCAAACTCCAACCAGTTCAAGCCCTTATTGGCCTCATTCAAAACGCAGAATATTGGAATACTCTGATTAACTGAGGGGTAATTACGCTGACTTGAAATTTACAAAAATATACCAAGGGAGGGTATCACGCTTTTTTTCCGCTCCGGTCAAAAAATAGATTTGCTTCTAACCTACTTCATGAGGTGGAGCAACTCCTGCTTGTCTCAAATCTGAAATCCGTTTGGCTCTGCGGCTTCTTGTTCTCTGTCAGCGTCCGTTTTAATGACGCTCACTTTTGCTATAAAAAAACATGCCAAACGGCAGCATCAAAAAATTAAATCACTCTTCGATTCTTATCAAACTCCAACCAGTTCAAGCCCTTATTGGCCTCATTCAAAACGCAGAATATTGGAATCCTCTGATTAACTGAGGGGTAATTACGCTGACTTGAATGTTACAAAAATATACCAAGGGAGGGTATCACGCTTTTTTTTCGCCCCGGTCAAAAAATAGATTTGCTTCTTACCTACTTCATGATGAGGAACAAGTCCTGCTTGTCTCAAATCTGAAATCCGTTTGGCTCTGCGGCTTCTTGTTCTCTGTCGGCGTCCGTTTTAATGACGCTCACTTTTGCTATCAAAAAACATGCCAAACGGCAGCATCAAAAAATTAAATCCCTCTTCGATTCTTAACAAACTCCAACCAGTTCAAGCCCTTATTGGCCTCATTCAAAACGCAGAATAAAATTGGAATCCTCTGATTAACTGAGGGGTAATTACGCTGACTTGAAATTTACAAAACTATACCAAGGGAGGGTATCACGCTTTTTTTCCGCTCCGGTCAAAAAATAGATTTGCTTCTTACCTACTTCATGAGGTGAAGCAACTCCTGCTTGTCTCAAATCTGAAATCCGTTTAGCTCTGCGGCTTCTTGTTCTCTGTCAGCGTCCGTTTTAATGACGCTCACTTTTCCTATAAAAAAACATGCCAAACGGCAGCATCAAAAAATTAAATCCCTCTTCGATTCTTATCAAACTCCAACCAGTTCAAGCCCTTATTGGCCTCATTCAAAACGCAGAATAAAATTGGAATCCTCTGATTAACTGAGGGGTAATTACGCTGACTTGAAATTTACAAAAATATACCAAGGGAGGGTATCACGCTTTTTTTTCGCTCCGGTCAAAAAATAGATTTGCTTCTTACCTACTTCATGAGGAGGAGCAACTCCTGCTTGTCTCAAATCTGAAATCCGTTTGGTTCTGCGGCTTCTTGTTCTCTGTCAGCGTCTGTTTTAATGACGCTCACTTTTGCTATAAAAAACATGCCAAACGGCAGCATCAAAAAATTAAATCCCTCTTCGATTCTTATCAAACTCCAACCAGTTCAAGCCCTTATTGGCCTCATTCAAAACGCAGAATATTGGAATCCTCTGATTAACTGAGGGGTAATTACGCTGACTTGAAAGTTACAAAAATATCCCAAGGGAGGGTATCACGCTTTTTTTTCCCTCCAGTCAAAAAATAGATTTGCTTCTAACCTACTTCATGAGGAGTAGCAACTCCTGCTTGTCTCAAATCTGGAATCTGTTTGGCTCTGCGGCTTCTTGTTCTCTGTCAGCGTCCGTTTTAATGACGCTCACTTTTGCTATAAAAAAACATGCCAAACGGCAGCTTCAAAAAATTAAATCCCTCTTCGATTCTTATCAAACTCCAACCAGTTCAAGCCCTTATTGGCCTCATTCAAAACGCAGAATATTGGAATCCTCTGATTAACTGAGGGTTAATTACGCTGACTTGAAATTTACAAAAATGTACCAAGGGAGGGTATCACGCTATTTTTTCGCTCCGGTCAAAAAATAGATTTGCTTCTAACCTACTTCATGAGGAGGAGCAACTCCTGCTTGTCTCAAATCTGAAATCCGTTTGGCTCTGCGGCTTCTTGTTCTCTGTCAGCGTCCGTTTTAAAGACGCTCACTTTTGCTATAAAAAAACATGCCAAACGGCAGCATCAAAAAATTAAATCCCTCTTCGATTCTTATCAAACTCCAACCAGTTCAAGCTCTTATTTGCCTCATTCAAAACGCAGAATATTTGAATCCTCTGATTAACTGAGGGGTAATTACGCTGACTTGAAAATTACAAAAATATACCAAGGGAGGGTATCACGCTTTTTTTTCGCTCCGGTCAAAAAATAGATTTGCTTCTAACCTACTTCATGAGGAGGAGCAACTCCTGCTTGTCTCAAATCTGAAATCCGTTTGGCTCTGCGGCTTCTTGTTCTCTGTCAGCGTCCAATTTAATGACGCTCACTTTTGCTATAAAAAAACATGCCAAACGGCAGCATCAAAAAATTAAATCCCTCTTCGATTCTTATCAAACTCCAACCAGTTCAAGCCCTTATTGGCCTCATTCATAACGCAGAATATTGGAATCCTCTGATTAACTGAGGGGTAATTACGCTGACTTGAAATTTACAAAAATATACCAAGGGAGGGTATCACGCTTTTTTTCGCTCCGGTCAAAAAATAGATTTGCTTCTAACCTACTTCATGAGGAGGAGCAACTCCTGCTTGTCTCAAATCTGAAATCCGTTTGGCTCTGCGGCTTCTTGTTCTCTGTCAGCGTCCGTTTTAATGACGCTCACTTTTGCTATAAGAAAACATGCCAAACGGCAGCATCAAAAAATTAAATCTCTCTTCGATTCTTATCAAACTCAAACCAGTTCAAGCCCTTATTGGCCTCATTCAAAAGGCAGAATATTGGAATCCTCTGATTAACTGAGGGGTATTTACGCTGACTTGAAATTTACAAAAATATACCAAGGGAGGGTATCACGCTTTTTTTTCGCTCCGGTCAAAAAATAGATTTGCTTCTAACCTACTTCATGAGGAGGAGCAACTCCTGCTTGTCTCAAATCTGAAATCCGTTTGGCTCTGCGGCTTCTTGTTCTCTGTCAGCGTCCGTTTTAATGACGCTCACTTTTGCTATAAAAAAACATGCCGAACGGCAGCATCAAAAAATTAAATCCCTCTTCGATTCTTATCAAACTCCAACCAGTTCAAGCCCTTATTGGCCTCATTCAAAACGCAGAATATTGGAATCGTCTGAATAACTGAGGGGTAATTACGCTGACTTGAAATTTACAAAAATATACCAAGGGAGGGTATCACGCTTTTTTTTCGCTCCGGTCAAAAAATAGATTTGCTTCTAACCTACTTCATGAGGAGGAGCAACTCCTGCTTGTCTCAAATCTGAAATCCGTTTGGCTCTGCGGCTTCTTGTTCTCTGTCAGCGTCCGTTTTAATGACGCTCACTTTTGCTATAAAAAAACATGCCAAACGGCAGCATCAAAAAATTAAATCTCTCTTCGATTCTTATCAAACTCAAACCAGTTCAAGCCCTTATTGGCCTCATTCAAAAGGCAGAATATTGGAATCCTCTGATTAACTGAGGGGTAATTACGCTGACTTGAAATTTACAAAAATATACCAAGGGAGGGTATCACGCTTTTTTTTCGCTCCGGTCAAAAAATAGATTTGCTTCTAACCTACTTCATGAGGAGGAGCAACTCCTGCTTGTCTCAAATCTGAAATCCGTTTGGCTCTGCGGCTTCTTGTTCTCTGTCAGCGTCCGTTTTAATGACGCTCACTTTTGCTATAAAAAAACATGCCAAACGGCAGCATCAAAAAATTAAATCTCTCTTCGATTCTTATCAAACTCAAACCAGTTCAAGCCCTTATTGGCCTCATTCAAAACGCAGAATATTGGAATCGTCTGAATAACTGAGGGGTAATTACGCTGACTTGAAATTTACAAAAATATACCAAGGGAGGGTATCACGCTTTTTTTTCGCTCCGGTCAAAAAATAGATTTGCTTCTAACCTACTTCATGAGGAGGAGCAACTCCTGCTTGTCTCAAATCTGAAATCCGTTTGGCTCTGCGGCTTCTTGTTCTCTGTCAGCGTCCGTTTTAATGACGCTCACTTTTGCTATAAAAAAACATGCCAAACGGCAGCATCAAAAAATTAAATCTCTCTTCGATTCTTATCAAACTCAAACCAGTTCAAGCCCTTATTGGCCTCATTCAAAAGGCAGAATATTGGAATCCTCTGATTAACTGAGGGGTATTTACGCTGACTTGAAATTTACAAAAAATATACCAAGGGAGGGTATCACGCTTTTTTTTCGCTCCGGTCAAAAAATAGATTTGCTTCTAACCTACTTCATGAGGAGGAGCAACTCCTGCTTGTCTCAAATCTGAAATCCGTTTGGCTCTGCGGCTTCTTGTTCTCTGTCAGCGTCCGTTTTAATGACGCTCACTTTTGCTATAAAAAAACATGCCAAACGGCTGCATCAAAAAATTAAATCCCTCTTCGATTCTTATCAAACTCCGACCAGTTCAAGCCCTTATTGGCCTCATTCAAAACGCAGAATATTGGAATCCTCTGATTAACTGAGGGGTAATTACGCTGACTTGAAATTTACAAAAATATACCAAGGGAGGGTATCACGCTTTTTTTTCGCTCCGGTCAAAAAATAAATTTGCTTCTAACCTACTTCATGAGGAGGAGCAACTCCTGCTTGTCTCAAATCTGAAATTCGTTTGGCTCTGCGGCTTCTTGTTCTCTGTCAGCGTCCGTTTTAAAGACGCTCACTTTTGCTATAAAAAAACATGCCAAACGGCAGCATCAAAAAATTAAATCCCACTTCGATTCTTATCAAACTCCAACCAGTTCAAGCCCTTATTGGCCTCATTCAAAACGCAGAATATTGGAATCCTCTGATTAACTGAGGGGTAATTACGCTGACTTGAAATTTACAAAAATATACCAAGGGAGGGTATCACGCTTTTTTTTCGCTCCTGTCAAAAAATAGATTTGCTTCTTACCTACTTCATGAGGAGGAGCAACTCCTGCTTGTCTCAAATCTGAAATCCGTTTGGCTCTGCGGCTTCTTGTTCTCTGTCAGCGTCCGTTTTAATGACGCTGACTTTTGCTATAAAAAAAACATCCCAAACGGCAGCATCAAAAAATTAAATCCCTCTTCGATTCTTATCAAACTCCAACCAGTTCAAGCCCTTATTGGCCTCATTCAAAGCGCAGAATATTGGAATCCTCTGATTAACTGAGGGGTAATTACGCTGACTTGAAATTTACAAAAATATACCAAGGGAGGGTATCACGCTTTTTTTTCGCTCCGGTCAAAAAATAGATTTGCTTCTTACCTACTTCATGAGGAGGAGCAACTCCTGCTGTTCTCAAATCTGAAATCCGTTTGGTTCTGCGGCTTCTTGTTCTCTGTCAGCGTCCGTTTTAATGACGCTCACTTTTGCTATAAAAAACATGCCAAACGGCAGCATCAAAAAATTAAATCCCTCTTCGATTCTTATCAAACTCCAACCAGTTCAAGCCCTTATTGGCCTCATTCAAAACGCAGAATATTGGAATCCTCTGATTAACTGAGGGGTAATTACGCTGACTTAAAAGTTACAAAAATATACCAAGGGAGGGTATCACGCTTTTTTTTCCCTCCAGTCAAAAAATAGATTTGCTTCTAACCTACTTCATGAGGAGTAGCAACTCCTGCTTGTCTCAAATCTGGAATCTGTTTGGCTCTGCGGCTTTTTGTTCTCTGTCAGCGTCCGTTTTAATGACGCTCACTTTTGCTATAAAAAAACATGCCAAACGGCAGCTTCAAAAAATTAAATCCCTCTTCGATTCTTATCAAACTCCAACCAGTTCAAACCCTTATTGGCCTCATTCAAAACGCAGAATATTGGAATCCTCTGATTAACTGAGGGTTAATTACGCTGACTTGAAATTTACAAAAATGTACCAAGGGAGGGTATCACGCTATTTTTTCGCTCCGGTCAAAAAATAGATTTGCTTCTAACCTACTTCATGAGGAGGAGCAACTCCTGCTTGTCTCAAATCTAAAATCCGTTTGGCTCTGCGGCTTCTTGTTCTCTGTCAGCGTCCGTTTTAAAGACGCTCACTTTTGCTATAAAAAAACATGCCAAACGGCAGCATCAAAAAATTAAATCCCTCTTCGATTCTTATCAAACTCCAACCAGTTCAAGCCCTTATTGGCCTCATTCAAAACGCAGAATATTGGAATCCTCTGATTAACTGAGGGGTAATTACGCTGACTTGAAATTTACAAAAATATACCAAGGGAGGGTATCACGCTTTTTTTTCGCTCCGGTCAAAAAATAGATTTGCTTCTAACCTACTTCATGAGGAGGAGCAACTCCTGCTTGTCTCAAATCTGAAATCCGTTTGGCTCTGCGGCTTCTTGTTCTCTGTCAGCGTCCGTTTTAATGACGCTCACTTTTGCTATAAAAAAACATGCCAAACGGCAGCATCAAAAAATTAAATCCCTCTTCGATTCTTATCAAACTCAAACCAGTTCAAGCCCTTATTGGCCTCATTCAAAAGGCAGAATATTGGAATCCTCTGATTAACTGAGGGGTATTTACGCTGACTTGAAATTTACAAAAAATATACCAAGGGAGGGTATCACGCTTTTTTTTCGCTCCGGTCAAAAAATAGATTTGCTTCTAACCTACTTCATGAGGAGGAGCAACTCCTGCTTGTCTCAAATCTGAAATCCGTTTGGCTCTGCGGCTTCTTGTTCTCTGTCAGCGTCCGTTTTAATGACGCTCACTTTTGCTATAAAAAAACATGCCAAACGGCTGCATCAAAAAATTAAATCCCTCTTCGATTCTTATCAAACTCCGACCAGTTCAAGCCCTTATTGGCCTCATTCAAAACGCAGAATATTGGAATCCTCTGATTAACTGAGGGGTAATTACGCTGACTTGAAATTTACAAAAATATACCAAGGGAGGGTATCACGCTTTTTTTTCGCTCCGGTCAAAAAATAAATTTGCTTCTAACCTACTTCATGAGGAGGAGCAACTCCTGCTTGTCTCAAATCTGAAATTCGTTTGGCTCTGCGGCTTCTTGTTCTCTGTCAGCGTCCGTTTTAAAGACGCTCACTTTTGCTATAAAAAAACATGCCAAACGGCAGCATCAAAAAATTAAATCCCACTTCGATTCTTATCAAACTCCAACCAGTTCAAGCCCTTATTGGCCTCATTCAAAACGCAGAATATTGGAATCCTCTGATTAACTGAGGGGTAATTACGCTGACTTGAAATTTACAAAAATATACCAAGGGAGGGTATCACGCTTTTTTTTCGCTCCGGTCAAAAAATAGATTTGCTTCTTACCTACTTCATGAGGAGGAGCAACTCCTGCTTGTCTCAAATCTGAAATCCGTTTGGCTCTGCGGCTTCTTGTTCTCTGTCAGCGTCCGTTTTAATGACGCTGACTTTTGCTATAAAAAAACATGCCAAACGGCAGCATCAAAAAATTAAATCCCTCTTCGATTCTTATCAAACTCCAACCAGTTCAAGCCCTTATTGGCCTCATTCAAAGCGCAGAATATTGGAATCCTCTGATTAACTGAGGGGTAATTACGCTGACTTGAAATTTACAAAAATATACCAAGGGAGGGTATCACGCTTTTTTTTCGCTCCGGTCAAAAAATAGATTTGCTTCTAACCTACTTCATGAGGAGGAGCAACTCCTGCTTGTCTCAAATCTGAAATCCGTTTGGCTCTGCGGCTTCTTGTTCTCTGTCAGCGTCCGTTTTAATGACGCTCACTCTTGCTATAAAAAAACATGCCAAACGGCAGCATCAAAAAGTTAAATCCCTCTTCGATTCTTATCAAACTCCAACCAGTTCAAGCCCTTATTGGCCTCATTCAAAACGCAGAATATTGGAATCCTCTGATTAACTGAGGGGTAATTACGCTGACTTGAAATTTACAAAATTATACCAAGGGAGGGTATCACGCTTTTTTTTCGCTCCGGTCAAAAAATAGATTTGCTTCTTACCTACTTCATGAGGAGGAGCAACTCTTGCTTGTCTCAAATCTGAAATCCGTTTGGCTCTGCGGCTTCTTGTTCTCTGTCAGCGTCCGTTTTAATGACGCTCACTTTTGCTATAAAAAAACATGCCAAACGGCAGCATCAAAAAATTAGATCCCTCTTCGATTCTTATCAAACTCCAACCAGTTCAAGCCCTTATTGGCCTCATTCAAAGCGCAGAATATTGGAATCCTCTGATTAACTGAGGGGTAATTACGCTGACTTGAAATTTACAAAAATATACCAAGGGAGGGTATCACGCTTTTTTTTGCTCCGGTCAAAAAATAGATTTGCTTCTAACCTACTTCATGAGGAGGAGCAACACCTGCTTGTCACAAATCTGAAATCCGTTTGGCTCTGCGGCTTCTTGTTCTCTGTCAGCGTCCGTTTTAATGACGCTCACTTTTGCTATAAAAAAACTTGCCAAACGGCAGCATCAAAAAATTAAATCCCTCTTCAATTCTTATCAAACTCCAACCAGTTCAAGCCCTTATTGGCCTCATTCAAAACGCAGAATATTGGAATCCTCTGATTAACTGAGGGGTAATTACGCTGACTTGAAATTTACAAAAATATACCAAGAGAGGGTATCACGCTTTTTTTTCGCTCCGGTCAAAAAATAGATTTGCTTCTAACCTACTTCATGAGGAGGAGCAACTCCTGCTTGTCTCAAATCTGAAATTCGTTTGGCTCTGCGGCTTCTTGTTCTCTGTCAGCGTCCGTTTTAAAGACGCTCACTTTTGCTATAAAAAAACATGCCAAACGGCAGCATCAAAAAATTAAATCCCACTTCGATTCTTATCAAACTCCAACCAGTTCAAGCCCTTATTGGCCTCATTCAAAACGCAGAATATTGGAATCCTCTGATTAACTGAGGGGTAATTACGCTGACTTGAAATTTACAAAAATATACCAAGGGAGGGTATCACGCTTTTTTTTCGCTCCGGTCAAAAAATAGATTTGCTTCTTACCTACTTCATGAGGAGGAGCAACTCCTGCTTGTCTCAAATCTGAAATCCGTTTGGCTCTGCGGCTTCTTGTTCTCTGTCAGCGTCCGTTTTAATGACGCTCACTTTTGCTATAAAAAAACATGCCAAACGGCAGCATCAAAAAATTAAATCCCTCTTCGATTCTTATCAAACTCCAACCAGTTCAAGCCCTTATTGGCCTCATTCAAAGCGCAGAATATTGGAATCCTCTGATTAACTGAGGGGTAATTACGCTGACTTGAAATTTACAAAAATATACCAAGGGAGGGTATCACGCTTTTTTTTGCTCCGGTCAAAAAATAGATTTGCTTCTAACCTACTTCATGAGGAGGAGCAACACCTGCTTGTCACAAATCTGAAATCCGTTTGGCTCTGCGGCTTCTTGTTCTCTGTCAGCGTCCGTTTTAATGACGCTCACTTTTGCTATAAAAAAACTTGCCAAACGGCAGCATCAAAAAATTAAATCCCTCTTCAATTCTTATCAAACTCCAACCAGTTCAAGCCCTTATTGGCCTCATTCAAAACGCAGAATATTGGAATCCTCTGATTAACTGATGGGTAATTACGCTGACTTGAAATTTACAAAAATATACCAAGGGAGGGTATCACGCTTTTTTTTCGCTCTGGTCAAAAAATAGATTTTCTTCTAACCTACTTCATGAGGAGGAGCAACTCCTGCTTGTCTCAAATCTGAAATCCGTTTGGCTCTGCGGCTTCTTGTTCTCTGTCAGCGTCCGTTTTAATGACGCTCACTTTTGCTATAAAAAAACATGCCAAACGGCAGCATCAAAAAGTTAAATCCCTCTTCGATTCTTATCAAACTCCAACCAGTTCAAGCCCTTATTGGCCTCATTCAAAACGCAGAATATTGGAATCCTCTGATTAACTGAGGGGTAATTACGCTGACTTGAAATTTACAAAAATATACCAAGGGAGGGTATCACGCTTTTTTTTCGCTCCGGTCAAAAAATAGATTTGCTTCTAACCTACTTCATGAGGAGGAGCAACTCCTGCTTGTCTCAAATCTGAAATCCGTTTGGCTCTGCGGCTTCTTGTTCTCTGTCAGCGTCCGTTTTAATGACGCTCACTTTTGCTATAAAAAAACATGCCAAACGGCAGCATCAAAAAATTAAATCCCTCTTCGATTCTTAGCAAACTCCAACCAGTTCAAGCCCTTATTGGCCTCATTCAAAACGCAGAATATTGGAATCCTCTGATTAACTGAGGGGTAATTACGCTGACTTGAAGTTTACAAAAATATACCAAGGGAGGGTATCACGCTTTTTTTTCGCTCCGGTCAAAAAATAGATTTGCTTCTAACCTACTTCATGAGGAGGAGCAACTCCTGCTTGTCTTAAATCTGAAATCCGTTTGGCTCTGCGGCTTCTTGTTCTCTGTCAGCGTCCGTTTTAATGACGCTCACTTTTGCTATAAAAAAACTTGCCAAACGGCAGCATCAAAAAATTAAATCCTTCTTCGATTCTTATCAAACTCCAACCAGTTCAAGCCCTTATTGGCCTCATTCAAAACGCAGAATATTGGAATCCTCTGATTAACTGAGGGGTAATTACGCTGACTTGAAATTTACAAAAATATACCAAGGGAGGGTATCACGCTTTTTTTTCGCTCCGGTCAAAAAATAGATTTGCTTCTAACCTACTTCATGAGGAGGAGCAACTCCTGCTTGTCTCAAATCTGAAATCCGTTTGGCTCTGCGGCTTCTTGTTCTCTGTCAGCGTCCGTTTTAATGACGCTCACTTTTGCGATAAAAAAACATGCCAAACGGCAGCATCAAAAAATTAAATCCCTCTTCGATTCTTATCAAACTCAAACCAGTTCAAGCCCTTATTGGCCTCATTCAAAAGGCAGAATATTGGAATCCTCTGATTAACTGAGGGGTATTTACGCTGACTTGAAATTTACAAAAATATACCAAGGGAGGGTATCACGCTTTTTTTTCGCTTCGGTCAAAAAATAGATTTGCTTCTAACCTACTTCATGAGGAGGAGCAACTCCTGCTTGTCTCAAATCTGAAATCCGTTTGGCTCTGCGGCTTCTTGTTCTCTGTCAGCGTCCGTTTTAATGACGCTCACTTTTGCTATAAAAAAACATGCCAAACGGCTGCATCAAAAAATTAAATCCCTCTTCGATTCTTGTCAAACTCCGACCAGTTCAAGCCCTTATTGGCCTCATTCAAAACGCAGAATATTGGAATCCTCTGATTAACTGAGGGGTAATTACGCTGACTTGAAATTTACAAAAATATACCAAGGGAGGGTATCACGCTTTTTTTTCGCTCCGGTCAAAAAATAGATTTGCTTCTAACCTACTTCATGAGGAGGAGCAACTCCTGCTTGTCTCAAATCTGAAATTCGTTTGGCTCTGCGGCTTCTTGTTCTCTGTCAGCGTCCGTTTTAAAGACGCTCACTTTTGCTATAAAAAAACATGCCAAACGGCAGCATCAAAAAATTAAATCCCACTTCGATTCTTATCAAACTCCAACCAGTTCAAGCCCTTATTGGTCTCATTCAAAACGCAGAATATTGGAATCCTCTGATTAACTGAGGGGTAATTACGCTGACTTGAAATTTACAAAAATATACCAAGGGAGGGTATCACGCTTTTTTTTTCGCTCCGGTCAAAAAATAGATTTGCTTCTTACCTACTTCATGAGGAGGAGCAACTCCTGCTTGTCTCAAATCTGAAATCCGTTTGGCTCTGCGGCTTCTTGTTCTCTGTCAGCGTCCGTTTTAATGACGCTCACTTTTGCTATAAAAAAACATGCCAAACGGCAGCATCAAAAAATTAAATCCCTCTTCGATTCTTATCAAACTCCAACCAGTTCAAGCCCTTATTGGCCTCATTCAAAGCGCAGAATATTGGAATCCTCTGATTAACTGAGGGGTAAGTACGCTGACTTGAAATTTACAAAAATATACCAAGGGAGGGTATCACGCTTTTTTTTGCTCCGGTCAAAAAAAAGATTTGCTTCTAACCTACTTCATGAGGAGGAGCAACACCTGCTTGTCACAAATCTGAAATCCGTTTGGCTCTGCGGCTTCTTGTTCTCTGTCAGCGTCCGTTTTAATGACGCTCACTTTTGCTATAGAAAAACTTGCCAAACGGCAGCATCAAAAAATTAAATCCCTCTTCGATTCTTATCAAACTCCAACCAGTTCAAGCCCTTATTGGCCTCATTCGAAACGCAGAATATTGGAATCCTCTGATTAACTGAGGGGTAATTACGCTGACTTGAAATTTACAAAAATATACCAAGGGAGGGTATCACGCTTTTTTTTCGCTCTGGTCAAAAAATAGATTTTCTTCTAACCTACTTCATGAGGAGGAGCAACTCCTGCTTGTCTCAAATCTGAAATCCGTTTGGCTCTGCGGCTTCTTGTTCTCTGTCAGCGTCCGTTTTAATGACGCTCACTTTTGCTATAAAAAAACATGCCAAACGGCAGCATCAAAAAGTTAAATCCCTCTTCGATTCTTATCAAACTCCAACCAGTTCAAGCCCTTATTGGCCTCATTCAAAACGCAGAATATTGGAATCCTCTGATTAACTGAGGGGTAATTACGCTGACTTGAAATTTACAAAAATATACCAAGGGAGGGTATCACGCTTTTTTTTCGCTCCGGTCAAAAAATAGATTTGCTTCTAACCTACTTCATGAGGAGGAGCAACTCCTGCTTGTCTCAAATCTGAAATCCGTTTGGCTCTGCGGCTTCTTGTTCTCTGTCAGCGTCCGTTTTAATGACGCTCACTTTTGCTATAAAAAAACATGCCAAACGGCAGCATCAAAAAATTAAATCCCTCTTCGATTCTTAGCAAACTCCAACCAGTTCAAGCCCTTATTGGCCTCATTCAAAACGCAGAATATTGGAATCCTCTGATTAACTGAGGGGTAATTACGCTGACTTGAAGTTTACAAAAATATACCAAGGGAGGGTATCACGCTTTTTTTTCGCTCCGGTCAAAAAATAGATTTGCTTCTAACCTACTTCATGAGGAGGAGCAACTCCTGCTTGTCTTAAATCTGAAATCCGTTTGGCTCTGCGGCTTCTTGTTCTCTGTCAGCGTCCGTTTTAATGACGCTCACTTTTGCTATAAAAAAACTTGCCAAACGGCAGCATCAAAAAATTAAATCCTTCTTCGATTCTTATCAAACTCCAACCAGTTCAAGCCCTTATTGGCCTCATTCAAAACGCAGAATATTGGAATCCTCTGATTAACTGAGGGGTAATTACGCTGACTTGAAATTTACAAAAATATACCAAGGGAGGGTATCACGCTTTTTTTTCGCTCCGGTCAAAAAATAGATTTGCTTCTAACCTACTTCATGAGGAGGAGCAACTCCTGCTTGTCTCAAATCTGAAATCCGTTTGGCTCTGCGGCTTCTTGTTCTCTGTCAGCGTCCGTTTTAATGACGCTCACTTTTGCGATAAAAAAACATGCCAAACGGCAGCATCAAAAAATTAAATCCCTCTTCGATTCTTATCAAACTCAAACCAGTTCAAGCCCTTATTGGCCTCATTCAAAAGGCAGAATATTGGAATCCTCTGATTAACTGAGGGGTATTTACGCTGACTTGAAATTTACAAAAATATACCAAGGGAGGGTATCACGCTTTTTTTCCGCTTCGGTCAAAAAATAGATTTGCTTCTAACCTACTTCATGAGGAGGAGCAACTCCTGCTTGTCTCAAATCTGAAATCCGTTTGGCTCTGCGGCTTCTTGTTCTCTGTCAGCGTCCGTTTTAATGACGCTCACTTTTGCTATAAAAAAACATGCCAAACGGCTGCATCAAAAAATTAAATCCCTCTTCGATTCTTGTCAAACTCCGACCAGTTCAAGCCCTTATTGGCCTCATTCAAAACGCAGAATATTGGAATCCTCTGATTAACTGAGGGGTAATTACGCTGACTTGAAATTTACAAAAATATACCAAGGGAGGGTATCACGCTTTTTTTTCGCTCCGGTCAAAAAATAGATTTGCTTCTAACCTACTTCATGAGGAGGAGCAACTCCTGCTTGTCTCAAATCTGAAATTCGTTTGGCTCTGCGGCTTCTTGTTCTCTGTCAGCGTCCGTTTTAAAGACGCTCACTTTTGCTATAAAAAAACATGCCAAACGGCAGCATCAAAAAATTAAATCCCACTTCGATTCTTATCAAACTCCAACCAGTTCAAGCCCTTATTGGCCTCATTCAAAACGCAGAATATTGGAATCCTCTGATTAACTGAGGGGTAATTACGCTGACTTGAAATTTACAAAAATATACCAAGGGAGGGTATCACGCTTTTTTTTCGCTCCGGTCAAAAAATAGATTTGCTTCTTACCTACTTCATGAGGAGGAGCAACTCCTGCTTGTCTCAAATCTGAAATCCGTTTGGCTCTGCGGCTTCTTGTTCTCTGTCAGCGTCCGTTTTAATGACGCTCACTTTTGCTATAAAAAAACATGCCAAACGGCAGCATCAAAAAATTAAATCCCTCTTCGATTCTTATCAAACTCCAACCAGTTCAAGCCCTTATTGGCCTCATTCAAAGCGCAGAATATTGGAATCCTCTGATTAACTGAGGGGTAAGTACGCTGACTTGAAATTTACAAAAATATACCAAGGGAGGGTATCACGCTTTTTTTTGCTCCGGTCAAAAAAAAGATTTGCTTCTAACCTACTTCATGAGGAGGAGCAACACCTGCTTGTCACAAATCTGAAATCCATTTGGCTCTGCGGCTTCTTGTTCTCTGTCAGCGTCCGTTTTAATGACGCTCACTTTTGCTATAGAAAAACTTGCCAAACGGCAGCATCAAAAAATTAAATCCCTCTTCGATTCTTATCAAACTCCAACCAGTTCAAGCCCTTATTGGCCTCATTCGAAACGCAGAATATTGGAATCCTCTGATTAACTGAGGGGTAATTACGCTGACTTGAAATTTACAAAAATATACCAAGGGAGGGTATCACGCTTTTTTTTCGCTCCGGTCAAAAAATAGATTTTCTTCTAACCTACTTCATGAGGAGGAGCAACTCCTGCTTGTCTCAAATCTGAAATCCGTTTGGCTCTGCGGCTTCTTGTTCTCTGTCAGCGTCCGTTTTAATGACGCTCACTTTTGCTATAAAAAAACATGCCAAACGGCAGCATCAAAAAGTTAAATCCCTCTTCGATTCTTATCAAACTCCAACCAGTTCAAGCCCTTATTGGCCTCATTCAAAACGCAGAATATTGGAATCCTCTGATTAACTGAGGGTTAATTACGCTGACTTGAAATTTACAAAAATATACCAAGGGAGGGTATCACGCTTTTTTTTCGCTCCGGTCAAAAAATAGATTTGCTTCTAACCTACTTCATGAGGAGGAGCAACTCCTGCTTGTCTCAAATCTGAAATCCGTTTGGCTCTGCGGCTTCTTGTTCTCTGTCAGCGTCCGTTTTAATGACGCTCACTTTTGCTATAAAAAAACATGCCAAACGGCAGCATCAAAAAATTAAATCCCTCTTCGATTCTTATCAAACTCCAACCAGTTCAAGCCCTTATTGGCCTCATTCAAAACGCAGAATATTTGAATCCTCTGATTAACTGAGGGGTAATTACGCTGACTTGAAGTTTACAAAATTATACCAAGGGAGGGTATCACGCTTTTTTTTCGCTCCGGTCAAAAAATAGATTTGCTTCTAACCTACTTCATGAGGAGGAGCAACTCCTGCTTGTCTTAAATCTGAAATCCGTTTGGCTCTGCGGCTTCTTGTTCTCTGTCAGCGTCCGTTTTAATGACGCTCACTTTTGCTATAAAAAAACTTGCCAAACGGCAGCATCAAAAAATTAAATCCCTCTTCGATTCTTATCAAACTCCAACCAGTTCAAGCCCTTATTGGCCTCATTCAAAAGGCAGAATATTGGAATCCTCTGATTAACTGAGGGGTATTTACGCTGACTTGAAATTTACAAAAATATACCAAGGGAGGGTATCACGCTTTGTTTTCGCTCCGGTCAAAAAATAGATTTGCTTCTAACCTACTTCATGAGGAGGAGCAACTCCTGCTTGTCTCAAATCTGAAATCCGTTTGGCTCTGCGGCTTCTTGTTCTCTGTCAGCGTCCGTTTTAATGACGCTCACTTTTCCTATAAAAAAACATGCCAAACGGCAGCATCAAAAAATTAAATCCCTCTTCGATTCTTATCAAACTCCAACCAGTTCAAGCTCTTATTGGCCTCATTCAAAACGCAGAATATTGGAATCCTCTGATTAACTGAGGGGTAATTACGCTGACTTGAAATTTACAAAAATATACCAAGGGAGGGTATCACGCTTTTTTTTCGCTCCGGTCAAACACTAGACTTGCTTCTAACCTACTTCATGAGGAGGAGCAACTCCTGCTTGTCTCAAATCTGAAATCCGTTTGGCTCTGCGGCTTCTTGTTCTCTGTCAGCGTCCGTTTTAATGACGCTCACTTTTGCTATAAAAAAAACATGCCAAACGGCAGCATCAAAAAATTAAATCCCTCTTCGATTCTTATCAAACTCCAACCAGTTCAAGCTCTTATTGGCCTCATTCAAAACGCAGAATATTGGAATCCTCTGATTAACTGAGGGGTAATTACGCTGACTTGAAATTTACAAAAATATACCAAGGGAGGGTATCACGCTTTTTTTTCGCTCCGGTCAAAAAATGGATTTGCTTCTAACCTACTTCATGAGGAGGAGCAACTCCTGCTTGTCTCAAATCTGAAATCCGTTTGGCTCTGCGGCTTCTTGTTCTCTGTCAGCGTCCGTTTTAATGACGCTCACTTTTGCTATAAAAAAACATGCCAAACGGCAGCATCAAAAAATTAAATCCCTCTTCGATTCTTATCAAACTCCAACCAGTTCGAGCCCTTATTGGCCTCATTCAAAACGCAGAATATTGGAATCCTCTGATTAACTGAGGGGTAATTACGCTGACTTGAAATTTACAAAAATATACCAAGGGAGGGTATCACGCTTTTTTTTCGCTCCGGTCAAAAAATAGATTTGCTTCTAACCTGCTTCATGAGGAGGAGCAACTCCTGCTTGTCTCAAATCTGAAATCCGATTGGCTCTGCGGCTTCTTGTTCTCTGTCAGCGTCCGTTTTTATGACGCTCACTTTTGCTATAAAAAAACATGCCAAACGGCAGCATCAAAATATTAAATCCCTCTTCGATTCTTATCAAACTCCAACCAGTTCAACCCCTTATTGGCCTCATTCAAAACGCAGAATATTGGAATCCTCTGATAAACTGAGGGGTAATTACGCTGACTTGAAATTTACAAAAATATACCAAGGGAGGGTATCACGCTTTTTTTCGCTCCGGTCAAAAAATAGATTTGCTTCTAACCTACTTCATGAGGAGGAGCAACTCCTGCTTGTCTCAAATCTGAAATCCGGTTGGCTCTGCGGCTTCTTGTTCTCTGTCAGCGTCCGTTTTAATGACGCTCACTTTTGCTATAAAAAAACATGCCAAACGGCAGCATCAAAAAATTGAATCCCTCTTCGATTCGTATCAAACTCAAACCAGTTCAAGCCCTTATTGGCCTCATTCAAAATGCAGAATATTGGAATCCTCTGATTAACTGAGGGGTAATTACGCTGACTTGAAATTTACAAAAATATACCAAGGGAGGGTATCACGCTTTTTTTCGCTCCGGTCAAAAAATAGATTTGCTTCTAACCTACTTCATGAGGAGGAGCAACTCCTGCTTGTCTCAAATCTGAAATCCGTTTGGCTCTGCGGCTTCTTGTTCTCTGTCAGCGTCCGTTTTAATGACGCTCACTTTTGTTATAAAAAAACATGCCAAACGGCAGCATCAAAATATTAAATCCCTCTTCGATTCTTATCAAACTCCAACCAGTTCAACCCCTTATTGGCCTCATTCAAAACGCAGAATATTGGAATCCTCTGATAAACTGAGGGGTAATTACGCTGACTTGAAATTTACAAAAATATACCAAGGGAGGGTATCACGCTTTTTTTCGCTCCGGTCAAAAAATAGATTTGCTTCTAACCTACTTCATGAGGAGGAGCAACTCCTGCTTGTCACAAATCTGAAATCCGTTTGGCTCTGCGGCTTCTTGTTCTCTGTCAGCGTCCGTTTTAATGACGCTAAATTTTGCTATAAAAAAACATGCCAAACGGCAGCATCAAAAAATCGAATCCCTCTTCGATTCGTATCAAACTCAAACCAGTTCAAGCCCTTATTGGCCTCATTCAAAATGCAGAATATTGGAATCGTCTGATTAACTGAGGGGTAATTACGCTGACTTGAAATTTACAAAAATATACCAAGGGAGGGTTACACGCTTTTTTTCGCTCCGGTCAAAAAATAGATTTGCTTCTAACCTACTTCATGAGGAGGAGCAACTCCTGCTTGTCTCAAATCTGAAATTCGTTTGGCTCTGCGGCTTCTTGTTCTCTGTCAGCGTCCGTTTTAATGACGCTCACTTTTGTTATAAAAAAACATGCCAAACGGCAGCATCAAAAAATTAAATCCCTCTTCGATTCTTATCAAACTCCAACCAGTTCAAGCCCTTATTGGCCTCATTCAAAACGCAGAATGTTGGAATCCTCTGATTAACTGAGGGGTAAATACGCTGACTTGAAATTTACAAAAATATACCAAGGGAGGGTATCACGCTTTTTTTTCGCTCCGGTCAAAAAATGGATTTGCTTCTAACCTACTTCATGAGGAGGAGCAACTCCTGCTTGTCTCAAATCTGAAATCCGTTTGGCTCTGCGGCTTCTTGTTCTCTGTCAGCGTCCGTTTTAATGACGCTCACTTTTGCTATAAAAAAACATGCCAAACGGCAGCATCAAAAAATTAAATCTCTCTTCGATTCTTATCAAACTCCAACCAGTACAAGCTCTTATTGGCCTCATTCAAAACGCAGAATATTGGAATCCTCTGATTAACTGAGGGGTAATTACGCTGACTTGAAATTTACAAAAATATACCAAGGGAGGGTATCACGCTTTTTTTTCGCTCCGGTCAAAAAATAGATTTGCTTCTAACCTACTTCATGAGGAGGAGCAACTCCTGCTTGTCTCAAATCTGAAATCCGTTTGGCTCTGCGGCTTCTTGTTCTCTGTCAGCGTCCGTTTTAATGACGCTCACTTTTGCTATAAAAAAACATGCCAAACGGCAGCATCAAAAAATTAAATCCCTCTTCGATTCTTATCAAACTCCAACCAGTTCAAGCTCTTATTGGCCTCATTCAAAACGCAGAATATTGGAATCCTCTGATTAACTGAGGGGTAATTACGCTGACTTGAAATTTACAAAAATATACCAAGGGAGGGTATCACGCTTTTTTTTCGCTCCGGTCAAAAACTAGATTTGCTTCTAACCTACTTCATGAGGAGGAGCAACTCCTGCTTGTCTCAAATCTGAAATCCGTTTGGCTCTGCGGCTTCTTGTTCTCTGTCAGCGTCCGTTTTAATGACGCTCACTTTTGCTATAAAAAAACATGCCAAACGGCAGCATCAAAAAATTAAATCCCTTTTCGATTCTTATCAAACTCCAACCAGTTCAAGCTCTTATTGGCCTCATTCAAAACGCAGAATATTGGAATCCTCTGATTAACTGAGGGGTAATTACGCTGACTTGAAATTTACAAAAATATACCAAGGGAGGGTATCACGCTTTTTTTTCGCTCCGGTCAAAAAATGGATTTGCTTCTAACCTACTTCATGAGGAGGAGCAACTCCTGCTTGTCTCAAATCTGAAATCCGTTTGGCTCTGCGGCTTCTTGTTCTCTGTCAGCGTCCGTTTTAATGACGCTCACTTTTGCTATAAAAAAACATGCCAAACGGCAGCATCAAAAAATTAAATCCCTCTTCGATTCTTATCAAACTCCAACCAGTTCGAGCCCTTATTGGCCTCATTCAAAACGCAGAATATTGGAATCCTCTGATTAACTGAGGGGTAATTACGCTGACTTGAAATTTACAAAAATATACCAAGGGAGGGTATCACGCTTTTTTTTCGCTCCGGTCAAAAAATAGATTTGCTTCTAACCTGCTTCATGAGGAGGAGCAACTCCTGCTTGTCTCAAATCTGAAATCCGATTGGCTCTGCGGCTTCTTGTTCTCTGTCAGCGTCCGTTTTTATGACGCTCACTTTTGCTATAAAAAAACATGCCAAACGGCAGCATCAAAATATTAAATCCCTCTTCGATTCTTATCAAACTCCAACCAGTTCAACCCCTTATTGGCCTCATTCAAAACGCAGAATATTGGAATCCTCTGATAAACTGAGGGGTAATTACGCTGACTTGAAATTTACAAAAATATACCAAGGGAGGGTATCACGCGTTTTTCGCTCCGGTCAAAAAATAGATTTGCTTCTAACCTACTTCATGAGGAGGAGCAACTCCTGCTTGTCTCAAATCTGAAATCCGTTTGGCTCTGCGGCTTCTTGTTCTCTGTCAGCGTCCGTTTTAATGACGCTCACTTTTGCTATAAAAAAACATGCCAAACGGCAGCATCAAAAAATTGAATCCCTCTTCGATTCGTATCAAACTCAAACCAGTTCAAGCCCTTATTGGCCTCATTCAAAATGCAGAATATTGGAATCGTCTGATTAACTGAGGGGTAATTACGCTGACTTGAAATTTACAAAAATATACCAAGGGAGGGTATCACGCTTTTTTTTCGCTCCGGTCAAAAAATAGATTTGCTTCTAACCTACTTCATGAGGAGGAGCAACTCCTGCTTGTCTCAAATCTGAAATTCGTTTGGCTCTGCGGCTTCTTGTTCTCTGTCAGCGTCCGTTTTAATGACGCTCACTTTTGTTATAAAAAAACATGCCAAACGGCAGCATCAAAAAATTAAATCCCTCTTCGATTCTTATCAAACTCCAACCAGTTCAAGCCCTTATTGGCCTCATTCAAAACGCAGAATGTTGGAATCCTCTGATTAACTGAGGGGTAAATACGCTGACTTGAAATTTACAAAAATATACCAAGGGAGGGTATCACGCTTTTTTTTCGCTCCGGTCAAAAAATGGATTTGCTTCTAACCTACTTCATGAGGAGGAACGACTCCTGCTTGTCTCAAATCTGAAATCCGTTTGGCTCTGCGGCTTCTTGTTCTCTGTCAGCGTCCGTTTTAATGACGCTCACTTTTGCTATAAAAAAACATGCCAAACGGCAGCATCAAAAAATTAAATCTCTCTTCGATTCTTATCAAACTCCAACCAGTACAAGCTCTTATTGGCCTCATTCAAAACGCAGAATATTGGAATCCTCTGATTAACTGAGGGGTAATTACGCTGACTTGAAATTTACAAAAATATACCAAGGGAGGGTATCACGATTTTTTTTCGCTCCGGTCAAAAAATAGATTTGCTTCTAACCTACTTCATGAGGAGGAGCAGCTCCTGCTTGTCTCAAATCTGAAATCCGTTTGGCTCTGCGGCTTCTTGTTCTCTGTCAGCGTCCGTTTTAATGACGCTCACTTTTGCTATAAAAAAACATGCCAAATGGCAGCATCAAAAAATTAAATCCCTCTTCGATTCTCATCAACCTCCAACCAGTCCAAGCCCTTATTGGCCTCATTTAAAACGCAGAATATTGGAATCCTCTGATTAACTGAGGGGTAATTAAGCTGACTTGAAATTTACAAAAATATACCAAGGGAGGGTATCACGCTTTTTTTTCGCTCCGGTCAAAAACTAGATTTGCTTCTTACCTACTTCATGAGGAGGAGCAACTCCTGCTTGTCTCAAATCTGAAATCCGTTTGGCTCGGCGGCTTCTTGTTCTCTGTCAGTGTCCGTTTTAATGACGCTCACTTTTGCTATAAAAAAACATGCCAAACGGCAGCATCAAAATATTAAATCCCTCTTCGATTCTTATCAAACTCCAACCAGTTCAAGCCCTCATTGGCCTCATTCAAAACGCAGAATATTGGAATCCTCTGATAAACTGAGGGGTAATTACGCTGACTTGGGATTTACAAAAATATACAAAGGGAGGGTATCACGCTTTTTTTTTGCTCCGGTCAAAAAATAGATTTGCTTCTTACCTACTTCATGAGGAGGAGCAACTCCTGCTTGTCTCAAATCTGAAATCCGTTTGGCTCTGCGGCTTCTTGTTCTCTGTCAGCGTCCGTTTTAATGACGCTCACTTTTGCTATAAAAAAACATGCCAAACGGCAGCATCAAAAAATTGAATCCCTCTTCGATTCGTATCAAACTCAAACCAGTTCAAGCCCTTATTGGCCTCATTCAAAACGCAGAATATTGGAATCCTCTGATTAACTGAGGGGTAATTACGCTGACTTGAAATTTACAAAAATATACCAAGGGAGGGAGGGTATCACGCTTTTTTTTCGCTCCGGTCAAAAAATAGATTTGCTTCTAACCTACTTCATGAGGAGGAGCAACTCCTGCTTGTCTCAAATCTGAAATCCGTTTGGCTCTGCGGCTTCTTGTTCTCTGTCAGCGTCCGTTTTAATGACGCTCACTTTTGTTATAAAAAAACATGCCAAACGGCAGCATCAAAAAATTAAATCCCTCTTCGATTCTTATCAAACTCCAACCAGTTCAAGCCCTTATTGGCCTCATTCAAAACGCAGACTATTGGAATCCTCTGATTAACTGAGGGGTAATTACGCTGACTTGAAATTTACAAAAATATACCAAGGGAGGGTATCACGCTTTTTTTTCGCTCCGGTCAAAAAATAGATTTGCTTCTGACCTACTTCATGAGGAGGAGCAACTCCTGCTTGTCTCAAATCTGAAGTCCGTTTGGCTCTGCGGCTTCTTGTTCTCTGTCAGCGTCCGTTTTAATGACGCTCACTTTTGCTATAAAAAAACATGCCAAACGGCAGCATCAAAAAATTAAATCCCTCTTCGATTCTTATCAAACTCCAACCAGTTCAAGCCCTTATTGGCCTCATTCAAAACGCAGAATATTGGAATCCTCTGATTAACTGAGGGGTAAATACGCTGACTTGAAATCTACAAAAATATACCAAGGGAGGGTATCACGCTTTTTTTTCGCTCCGGTCAAAAAATAGATTTGCTTCTAACCTACTTCATGAGGAGGAGCAACTCCTGCTTGTCTCAAATCTGAAATCCGTTTGGCTCTGCGGCTTCTTGTTCTCTGTCAGCGTCCGTTTTAATGACGCTCACTTTTGCTATAAAAAAACATGCCAAACGGCAGCATCAAAAAATTAAATCCCTCTTCGATTCTTATCAAACTCCAACCAGTTCAAGCCCTTATTGGCCTCATTCAAAACGCAGAATATTGGAATCCTCTGATTAACTGAGGGGTAATTACGCTGACTTGAAATTTACAAAAATATACCAAGGGAGGGTATCACGCTTTTTTTTCGCTCCGGTCAAAAAATAGATTTGCTTCTGACCTACTTCATGAGGAGGAGCAACTCCTGCTTGTCTCAAATCTGAAATCCGTTTGGCTCTGCGGCTTCTTGTTCTCTGTCAGCGTCCGTTTTAATGACGCTCACTTTTGCTATAAAAAAACATGCCAAACGGCAGCATCAAAAAATTAAATCCCTCTTCGATTCTTATCAAACTCCAACCAGTTCAAGCCCTTATTGGCCTCATTCAAAACGCAGAATATTGGAATCCTCTGGTTAACTGAGGGGTCATTACGCTGACTTGAAATATACAAAAATATACCAAGGGAGGGTATCACGCTTTTTTTTCGCTCCGGTCAAAAAATAGATTTGCTTCTAACCTACTTCATGAGGAGGAGCAACTCCTGCTTGTCTAAAATCTGAAATCCGTTTGGCTCTGCGGCTTCATGTTCTCTGTCAGCGTCCGTATTAATGACGCTCACTTTTGCTATAAAAAAACATGCCAAACGGCAGCATCAAAAAATTAAATCCCTCTTCGATTCTTATCAAACTCCAACCAGTTCAAGCCCTTATTGGCCTCATTCAAAACGCAGAATATTGGAATCCTCTGATTAACTGAGGGGTAATTACGCTGACTTGAAATTTACAAAAATATACCAAGGGAGGGTATCACTTTTTTTTTTCGCTCCGGTCAAAAAATAGATTTGCTTCTAACCTACTTCATGAGGAGGAGCAACTCCTGCTTATCTCAAATCTGAAATTCGTTTGGCTCTGCGGCTTCTTGTTCTCTGTCAGCGTCCGTTTTAAAGACGCTCACTTTTGCTATAAAAAAACATGCCAAACGGCAGCATCAAAAAATTAAATCCCACTTCGATTCTTATCAAACTCCAACCAGTTCAAGCCCTTATTGGCCTCATTCAAAACGCAGAATATTGGAATCCTCTGATTAACTGAGGGGTAATTACGCTGACTTGAAATTTACAAAAATATACCAAGGGAGGGTATCACGCTTTTTTTTCGCTCCGGTCAAAAAATAGATTTGCTTCTTACCTACTTCATGAGGAGGAGCAACTCCTGCTTGTCTCAAATCTGAAATCCGTTTGGCTCTGCGGCTTCTTGTTCTCTGTCAGCGTCCGTTTTAATGACGCTCACTTTTGCTATAAAAAAACATGCCAAACGGCAGCATCAAAAAATTAAATCCCTCTTCGATTCTTATCAAACTCCAACCAGTTCAAGCCCTTATTGGCCTCATTCAAAGCGCAGAATATTGGAATCCTCTGATTAACTGAGGGGTAATTACGCTGACTTGAAAGTTACAAAAATATACCAAGGGAGGGTATCACGCTTTTTTTTGCTCCGGTCAAAAAATAGATTTGCTTCTTACCTACTTCATGAGGAGGAGCAACACCTGCTTGTCACAAATCTGAAATCCGTTTGGCTCTGCGGCTTCTTGTTCTCTGTCAGCGTCCGTTTTAATGACGCTCACTTTTGCTATAAAAAAACTTGCCAAACGGCAGCATCAAAAAATTAAATCCCTCTTCGATTCTTATCAAACTCCAACCAGTTCAAGCCCTTATTGGCCTCATTCAAAACGCAGAATATTGGAATCCTCTGATTAACTGAGGGGTAATTACGCTGACTTGAAATTTACAAAAATATACCAAGGGAGGGTATCACGCTTTTTTTTCGCTCCGGTCAAAAAAAAGATTTTCTTCTAACCTACTTCATGAGGAGGAGCAACTCCTGCTTGTCTCAAATCTGAAATCCGTTTGGCTCTGCGGCTTCTTGTTCTCTGTCAGCGTCCGTTTTAATGACGCTCACTTTTGCTATAAAAAAACATGCCAAACGGCAGCATCAAAAAGTTAAATCCCTCTTCGATTCTTATCAAACTCCAACCAGTTCAAGCCCTTATTGGCCTCATTCAAAGCGCAGAATATTGGAATCCTCTGATTAACTGAGGGGTAATTACGCTGACTTGAAATTTACAAAAATATTCCAAGGGAGGGTATCACGCTTTTTTTTGCTCCGGTCAAAAAAAAGATTTGCTTCTAACCTACTTCATGAGGAGGAGCAACTCCTGCTTGTCTCAAATCTGAAATCCGTTTGGCTCTGCGGCTTCTTGTTCTCTGTCAGCGTCCGTTTTAATGACGCTCACTTTTGCTATAAAAAAACATGCCAAACGGCAGCATCAAAAAATTAAATCCCTCTTCGATTCTTATCAAACTCCAACCAGTTCAAGCCCTTATTGGCCTCATTCAAAACGCAGAATATTGGAATCCTCTGATTAACTGAGGGGTAATTACGCTGACTTGAAATTTACAAAACTATACCAAGGGAGGGTATCACGCTTTTTTTTCGCTCCGGTCAAAAAATAGATTTGCTTCTAACCCACTTCATGAGGAGGAGCAACTCCTGCTTGTCTCAAATCTGAAATCCGTTTGGCTCTGCGGCTTCTTGTTCTCTGTCAGCGTCCGTTTTAATGACGCTCACTTTTGCTATAAAAAAACATGCCAAACGGCAGCATCAAAAAATTAAATCCCTCTTCGATTCTTATCAAACTCCAACCAGTTCAAGCCCTTATTGGCCTCATTCAAAACGCATAATATTGGAATCCTCTGATTAACTGAGGGGTAATTACGCTGACTTGAAATTTACAAAAATATACCAAGGGAGGGTATCACGCTTTTTTTTCGCTCCGGTCAAAAAATAGATTTGCTTCTAACCTACTTCATGAGGAGGAGCAACTCCTGCTTGTCTCAAATCTGAAATCCGTTTGGCTCTGCGGCTTCTTGTTCTCTGTCAGCGTCCGTTTTAATGACGCTCACTTTTGCTATAAAAAAACTTGCCAAACGGCAGCATCAAAAAATTAAATCCCTCTTCGATTCTTATCAAACTCCAACCAGTTCAAGCCCTTATTGGCCTCATTCAAAACGCAGAATATTGGAATCCTCTGATTAACTGAGGGGTAATTACGCTGACTTGAAATTTACAAAAATATACCAAGGGAGGGTATCACGCTTTTTTTTCGCTCCGGTCAAAAAATAGATTTTCTTCTAAGCTACTTCATGAGGAGGAGCAACTCCTGCTTGTCTCAAATCTGAAATCCGTTTGGCTCTGCGGCTTCTTGTTCTCTGTCAGCGTCCGTTTTAATGACGCTCACTTTTGCTATAAAAAAACATGCCAAACGGCAGCATCAAAAAGTTAAATCCCTCTTCGATTCTTATCAAACTCCAACCAGTTCAAGCCCTTATTGGCCTCATTCAAAGCGCAGAATATTGGAATCCTCTGATTAACTGAGGGGTAATTACGCTGACTTGAAATTTACAAAAATATACCAAGGGAGGGTATCACGCTTATTTTTGCTCCGGTCAAAAAAAAGATTTGCTTCTAACCTACTTCATGAGGAGGAGCAACTCCTGCTTGTCTCAAATCTGAAATCCGTTTGGCTCTGCGGCTTCTTGTTCTCTGTCAGCGTCCGTTTTAATGACGCTCACTTTTGCTATAAAAAAACATGCCAAACGGCAGCATCAAAAAATTAAATCCCTCTTCGATTCTTATCAAACTTCAACCCGTTCAAGCCCTTATTGGCCTCATTCAAAACGCAGACTATTGGAATCCTCTGATTAACTGAGGGGTAATTACGCTGACTTGAAATTTACAAAAATATACCAAGGGAGGGTATCACGCTTTTTTTTCGCTCCGGTCAAAAAATAGATTTGCTTCTAACCTACTTCATGAGGAGGAGCAACTCCTGCTTGTCTCAAATCTGAAATCCGTTTGGCTCTGCGGCTTCTTGTTCTCTGTCAGCGTCCGTTTTAATGACGCTCACTTTTGCTATAAAAAAAACATGCCAAGCGGCAGCATCAAAAAATTAAATCCCTCTTCGATTCTTATCAAACTCCAACCAGTTCAAGCCCTTATTGGCCTCATTCAAAACGCAGAATATTGGAATCCTCTGATTAACTGAGGGGTAATTACGCTGACTTGAAATTTACAAAAATATACCAAGGGAGGGTATCACGCTTTTTTTTCGCTCCGGTCAAAAAATAGATTTGCTTCTAACCTACTTCATGAGGAGGAGCAACTCCTGCTTGTCTCAAATCTGAAATCCGTTTGGCTCTGCGGCTTCTTGTTCTCTGTCAGCGTCCGTTTTAATGACGCTCACTTTTGCTATAAAAAAACATGCCAAACGGCAGCATCAAAAAATTAAATCTCTCTTCGATTCTTATCAAACTCCAACCAGTTCAAGCCCTTATTGGCCTCATTCAAAACGCAGAATATTGGAATCCTCTGATTAACTGAGGGGTAATTACGCTGACTTGAAATTTACAAAAATATACCAAGGGAGGGTATCACGCTTTTTTTTCGCTCCGGTCAAAAAATAGATTTGCTTCTAACCTACTTCATGAGGAGGAGCAACTCCTGCTTGTCTCAAATCTGAAATCCGTTTGGCTCTGCGGCTTCTTGTTCTCTGTCAGCGTCCGTTTTAATGACGCTCACTTTTGCTATAAAAAAACATGCCAAACGGCAGCATCAAAAAATTAAATCCCTCTTCGATTCTTATCAAACTCCAACCTGTTCAAGCCCTTATTGGCCTCATTCAAAACGCATAATATTGGAATCCTCTGATTAACTGAGGGGTAATTACGCTGACTTGAAATTTACAAAAATATACCAAGGGAGGGTATCACGCTTTTTTTTCGCTCCGGTCAAAAAATAGATTTGCTTCTAACCTACTTCATGAGGAGGAGCAACTCCTGCTTGTCTCAAATCTGAAATCCGTTTGGCTCTGCGGCTTCTTGTTCTCTGTCAGCGTCCGTTTTAATGACGCTCACTTTTGCTATAAAAAAACATGCCAAACGGCAGCATCAAAAAATTAAATCCCTCTTCGATTCTTATCAAACTCCAACCAGTTCAAGCCCTTATTGGCCTCATTCAAAACGCATAATATTGGAATCCTCTGATTAACTGAGGGGTAATTACGCTGACTTGAAATTTACAAAAATATACCAAGGGAGGGTATCACGCTTTTTTTTCGCTCCGGTCAAAAAATAGATTTGCTTCTAACCTACTTCATGAGGAGGAGCAACTCCTGCTTGTCTCAAATCTGAAATCCGTTTGGCTCTGCGGCTTCTTGTTCTCTGTCAGCGTCCGTTTTAATGACGCTCACTTTTGCTATAAAAAAACATGCCAAACGGCAGCATCAAAAAATTAAATCCCTCTTCGATTCTTATCAAACTCCAACCCGTTCAAGCCCTTATTGGCCTCATTCAAAACGCAGAATATTGGAATCCTCTGATTAACTGAGGGGTAATTACGCTGACTTGAAATTTACAAAAATATACCAAGGGAGGGTATCACGCTTTTTTTTCGCTCCGGTCAAAAAATAGATTTGCTTCTAACCTACTTCATGAGGAGGATCAACTCCTGCTTGTCTCAAATCTGAAATCCGTTTGGCTCTGCGGCTTCTTGTTCTCTGTCAGCGTCCGTTTTAATGACGCTCACTTTTGCTATAAAAAAAACATGCCAAGCGGCAGCATCAAAAAATTAAATCCCTCTTCGATTCTTATCAAACTCCAACCAGTTCAAGCCCTTATTGGCCTCATTCAAAACGCAGAATATTGGAATCCTCTGATTAACTGAGGGGTAATTACGCTGACTTGAAATTTACAAAAATATACCAAGGGAGGGTATCACGCTTTTTTTTCGCTCCGGTCAAAAAATAGATTTGCTTCTAACCTACTTCATGAGGAGGAGCAACTCCTGCTTGTCTCAAATCTGAAATCCGTTTGGCTCTGCGGCTTCTTGTTCTCTGTCAGCGTCCGTTTTAATGACGCTCACTTTTGCTATAAAAAAACATGCCAAACGGCAGCATCAAAAAATTAAATCTCTCTTCGATTCTTATCAAACTCCAACCAGTTCAAGCCCTTATTGGCCTCATTCAAAACGCAGAATATTGGAATCCTCTGATTAACTGAGGGGTAATTACGCTGACTTGAAATTTACAAAAATATACCAAGGGAGGGTATCACGCTTTTTTTTCGCTCCGGTCAAAAAATAGATTTGCTTCTAACCTACTTCATGAGGAGGAGCAACTCCTGCTTGTCTCAAATCTGAAATCCGTTTGGCTCTGCGGCTTCTTGTTCTCTGTCAGCGTCCGTTTTTATGACGCTCACTTTTGCTATAAAAAAACATGCCAAACGGCAGCATCAAAAAATTAAATCCCTCTTCGATTCTTATCAAACTCCAACCAGTTCAAGCCCTTATTGGCCTCATTCAAAACGCATAATATTGGAATCCTCTGATTAACTGAGGGGTAATTACGCTGAC
The DNA here is from genome assembly GCA_914767715.1 of Membranipora membranacea. Classification (NCBI taxonomy): domain Eukaryota; kingdom Metazoa; phylum Bryozoa; class Gymnolaemata; order Cheilostomatida; family Membraniporidae; genus Membranipora; species Membranipora membranacea. The sequence goes on from OU612068.1 coordinate 10,991,125, forward strand.
TTGAAATTTACAAAAATATACCAAGGGAGGGTATCACGCTTTTTTTTCGCTCCGGTCAAAAAATAGATTTGCTTCTAACCTACTTCATGAGGAGGATCAACTCCTGCTTGTCTCAAATCTGAAATCCGTTTGGCTCTGCGGCTTCTTGTTCTCTGTCAGCGTCCGTTTTAATGACGCTCACTTTTGCTATAAAAAAACATGCCAAACGGCAGCATCAAAAAATTAAATCCCTCTTCGATTCTTATCAAACTCCAACCAGTTCAAGCCCTTATTGGCCTCATTCAAAACGCAGAATATTGGAATCCTCTGATTAACTGAGGGGTAATTACGCTGACTTGAAATTTACAAAAATATACCAAGGGAGGGTATCACGCTTTTTTTTCGCTCCGGTCAAAAAATAGATTTGCTTCTAACCTACTTCATGAGGAGGAGCAACTCCTGCTTGTCTCAAATCTGAAATCCGTTTGGCTCTGCGGCTTCTTGTTCTCTGTCAGCGTCCGTTTTAATGACGCTCACTTTTGCTATAAAAAAACATGCCAAACGGCAGCATCAAAAAATTAAATCCCTCTTCGATTCTTATCAAACTCCAACCAGTTCAAGCCCTTATTGGCCTCATTCAAAACGCAGAATATTGGAATCCTCTGATTAACTGAGGGGTAATTACGCTGACTTGAAATTTACAAAAATATACCAAGGGAGGGTATCACGCTTTTTTTTTCGCTCCGGTCAAAAAATAGATTTGCTTCTAACCTACTTCATGAGGAGGAGCAACTCCTGCTTGTCTCAAATCTGAAATCCGTTTGGCTCTGCGGCTTCTTGTTCTCTGTCAGCGTCCGTTTTAATGACGCTCACTTTTGCTATAAAAAAAACATGCCAAACGGCAGCATCAAAAAATTAAATCCCTCTTCGATTCTTATCAAACTCCAACCAGTTCAAGCCCTTATTGGCCTCATTCAAAACGCAGAATATTGGAATCCTCTGATTAACTGAGGGGTAATTACGCTGACTTGAAATTTACAAAAATATACCAAGGGAGGGTATCACGCTTTTTTTTCGCTCCGGTCAAAAAATAGATTTGCTTCTAACCTACTTCATGAGAAGGAGCAACTCCTGCTTGTCTCAAATCTGAAATTCGTTTGGCTCTGCGGCTTCTTGTTCTCTGTCAGCGTCCGTTTTAAAGACGCTCACTTTTGCTATAAAAAAACATGCCAAACGGCAGCATCAAAAAATTAAATCCCACTTCGATTCTTATCAAACTCCAACCAGTTCAAGCCCTTATTGGCCTCATTCAAAACGCAGAATATTGGAATCCTTTGATTAACTGAGGGGTAATTACGCTGACTTGAAATTTACAAAAATATACCAAGGGAGGGTATCACGCTTTTTTTTCGCTCCGGTCAAAAAATAGATTTGCTTCTTACCTACTTCATGAGGAGGAGCAACTCCTGCTTGTCTCAAATCTGAAATCCGTTTGGCTCTGCGGCTTCTTGTTCTCTGTCAGCGTCCGTTTTAATGACGCTCACTTTTGCTATAAAAAAACATGCCAAACGGCAGCATCAAAAAATTAAATCCCTCTTCGATTCTTATCAAACTCCAACCAGTTCAAGCCCTTATTGGCCTCATTCAAAGCGCAGAATATTGGAATCCTCTGATTAACTGAGGGGTAATTACGCTGACTTGAAATTTACAAAAATATACCAAGGGAGGGTATCACGCTTTTTTTTGCTCTGGTCAAAAAAAAGATTTGCTTCTAACCTACTTCATGAGGAGGAGCAACACCTGCTTGTCACAAATCTGAAATCCGTTTGGCTCTGCGGCTTCTTGTTCTCTGTCAGCGTCCGTTTTAATGACGCTCACTTTTGCTATAAAAAAACTTGCCAAACGGCAGCATCAAAAAATTAAATCCCTCTTCGATTCTTATCAAACTCCAACCAGTTCAAGCCCTTATTGGCCTCATTCAAAACGCAGAATATTGGAATCCTCTGGTTAACTGAGGGGTGATTACGCTGACTTGAAATTTACAAAAATATACCAAGGGAGGGTATCACGCTTTTTTTTCGCTCCGGTCAAAAAAAAGATTTGCTTCTAACCTACTTCATGAGGAGGAGCAACTCCTGCTTGTCTAAAATCTGAAATCCGTTTGGCTCTGCGGCTTCATGTTCTCTGTCAGCGTCCGTATTAATGACGCTCACTTTTGCTATAAAAAAACATGCCAAACGGCAGCATCAAAAAATTAAATCCCTCTTCGATTCTTATCAAACTCCAACCAGTTCAAGCCCTTATTGGCCTCATTCAAAACGCATAATATTGGAATCCTCTGATTAACTGAGGGGTAATTACGCTGTCTTGAAATTTACAAAAATATACCAAGGGAGGGTATCACGCTTTTTTTTCGCTCCGGTCAAAAAATAGATTTACTTCTAACCTACTTCATGAGGAGGAGCAACTCCTGCTTGTCTCAAATCTGAAATCCGTTTGGCTCTGCGGCTTCTTGTTCTCTGTCAGCGTCCGTTTTAATGACGCTCACTTTTGCTATAAAAAAACATGCCAAACGGCAGCATCAAAAAATTAAATCCCTCTTCGATTCTTATCAAACTCCAACCCGTTCAAGCCCTTATTGGCCTCATTCAAAACGCAGAATATTGGAATCCTCTGATTAACTGAGGGGTAATTACGCTGACTTGAAATTTACAAAAATATACCAAGGGAGGGTATCACGCTTTTTTTTCGCTCCGGTCAAAAAATAGATTTGCTTCTAACCTACTTCATGAGGAGGAGCAACTCCTGCTTGTCTCAAATCTGAAATCCGTTTGGCTCTGCGGCTTCTTGTTCTCTGTCAGCGTCCGTTTTAATGACGCTCACTTTTGCTATAAAAAAAACATGCCAAGCGGCAGCATCAAAAAATTAAATCCCTCTTCGATTCTTATCAAACTCCAACCAGTTCAAGCCCTTATTGGCCTCATTCAAAACGCAGAATATTGGAATCCTCTGATTAACTGAGGGGTAATTACGCTGACTTGAAATTTACAAAAATATACCAAGGGAGGGTATCACGCTTTTTTTTCGCTCCGGTCAAAAAATAGATTTGCTTCTAACCTACTTCATGAGGAGGAGCAACTCCTGCTTGTCTCAAATCTGAAATCCGTTTGGCTCTGCGGCTTCTTGTTCTCTGTCAGCGTCCGTTTTAATGACGCTCACTTTTGCTATAAAAAAACATGCCAAACGGCAGCATCAAAAAATTAAATCTCTCTTCGATTCTTATCAAACTCCAACCAGTTCAAGCCCTTATTGGCCTCATTCAAAACGCAGAATATTGGAATCCTCTGATTAACTGAGGGGTAAGTACGCTGACTTGAAATTTACAAAAATATACCAAGGGAGGGTATCACGCTTTTTTTTCGCTCCGGTCAAAAAATAGATTTGCTTCTAACCTACTTCATGAGGAGGAGCAACTCCTGCTTGTCTCAAATCTGAAATCCGTTTGGCTCTGCGGCTTCTTGTTCTCTGTCAGCGTCCGTTTTAATGACGCTCACTTTTGCTATAAAAAAACATGCCAAACGGCAGCATCAAAAAATTAAATCCCTCTTCGATTCTTATCAAACTCCAACCAGTTCAAGCCCTTATTGGCCTCATTCAAAACGCAGAATATTGGAATCCTCTGATTAACTGAGGGGTAATTACGCTGACTTGAAATTTACAAAAATATACCAAGGGAGGGTATCACGCTTTTTTTTCGCTCCGGTCAAAAAATAGATTTGCTTCTAACCTACTTCATGAGGAGGAGCAACTCCTGCTTGTCTCAAATCTGAAATCCGTTTGGCTCTGCGGCTTCTTGTTCTCTGTCAGCGTCCGTTTTAATGACGCTCACTTTTGCTATAAAAAAACATGCCAAACGGCAGCATCAAAAAATTAAATCCCTCTTCGATTCTTATCAAACTCCAACCAGTTCAAGCCCTTATTGGCCTCATTCAAAACGCAGAATATTGGAATCCTCTGATTAACTGAGGGGTAATTACGCTGACTTGAAATTTACAAAAATATACCAAGGGAGGGTATCACGCTTTTTTTTCGCTCCGGTCAAAAAATAGATTTGCTTCTAACCTACTTCATGAGGAGGAGCAACTCCTGCTTGTCTCAAATCTGAAATCCGTTTGGCTCTGCGGCTTCTTGTTCTCTGTCAGCGTCCGTTTTAATGACGCTCACTTTTGCTATAAAAAAACATGCCAAACGGCAGCATCAAAAAATTAAATCCCTCTTCGATTCTTATCAAACTCCAACCAGTTCAAGCCCTTATTGGCCTCATTCAAAACGCAGAATATTGGAATCCTCTGATTAACTGAGGGGTAATTACGCTGACTTGAAATTTACAAAAATATACCAAGGGAGGGTATCACGCTTTTTTTTCGCTCCGGTCAAAAAATAGATTTGCTTCTAACCTACTTCATGAGGAGGAGCAACTCCTGCTTGTCTCAAATCTGAAATCCGTTTGGCTCTGCGGCTTCTTGTTCTCTGTCAGCGTCCGTTTTAATGACGCTCACTTTTGCTATAAAAAAACATGCCAAACGGCAGCATCAAAAAATTAAATCCCTCTTCGATTCTTATCAAACTCCAACCAGTTCAAGCCCTTATTGGCCTCATTCAAAACGCATAATATTGGAATCCTCTGATTAACTGAGGGGTAATTACGCTGACTTGAAATTTACAAAAATATACCAAGGGAGGGTATCACGCTTTTTTTTCGCTCCGGTCAAAAAATAGATTTGCTTCTAACCTACTTCATGAGGAGGAGCAACTCCTGCTTGTCTCAAATCTGAAATCCGTTTGGCTCTGCGGCTTCTTGTTCTCTGTCAGCGTCCGTTTTAATGACGCTCACTTTTGCTATAAAAAAACATGCCAAACGGCAGCATCAAAAAATTAAATCCCTCTTCGATTCTTATCAAACTCCAACCCGTTCAAGCCCTTATTGGCCTCATTCAAAACGCAGAATATTGGAATCCTCTGATTAACTGAGGGGTAATTACGCTGACTTGAAATTTACAAAAATATACCAAGGGAGGGTATCACGCTTTTTTTTCGCTCCGGTCAAAAAATAGATTTGCTTCTAACCTACTTCATGAGGAGGAGCAACTCCTGCTTGTCTCAAATCTGAAATCCGTTTGGCTCTGCGGCTTCTTGTTCTCTGTCAGCGTCCGTTTTAATGACGCTCACTTTTGCTATAAAAAAAACGTGCCAAGCGGCAGCATCAAAAAATTAAATCCCTCTTCGATTCTTATCAAACTCCAACCAGTTCAAGCCCTTATTGGCCTCATTCAAAACGCAGAATATTGGAATCCTCTGATTAACTGAGGGGTAATTACGCTGACTTGAAATTTACAAAAATATACCAAGGGAGGGTATCACGCTTTTTTTTCGCTCCGGTCAAAAAATAGATTTGCTTCTAACCTACTTCATGAGGAGGAGCAACTCCTGCTTGTCTCAAATCTGAAATCCGTTTGGCTCTGCGGCTTCTTGTTCTCTGTCAGCGTCCGTTTTAATGACGCTCACTTTTGCTATAAAAAAACATGCCAAACGGCAGCATCAAAAAATTAAATCTCTCTTCGATTCTTATCAAACTCCAACCAGTTCAAGCCCTTATTGGCCTCATTCAAAACGCAGAATATTGGAATCCTCTGATTAACTGAGGGGTAATTACGCTGACTTGAAATTTACAAAAATATACCAAGGGAGGGTATCACGCTTTTTTTTCGCTCCGGTCAAAAAATAGATTTGCTTCTAACCTACTTCATGAGGAGGAGCAACTCCTGCTTGTCTCAAATCTGAAATCCGTTTGGCTCTGCGGCTTCTTGTTCTCTGTCAGCGTCCGTTTTAATGACGCTCACTTTTGCTATAAAAAAACATGCCAAACGGCAGCATCAAAAAATTAAATCCCTCTTCGATTCTTATCAAACTCCAACCAGTTCAAGCCCTTATTGGCCTCATTCAAAACGCATAATATTGGAATCCTCTGATTAACTGAGGGGTAATTACGCTGACTTGAAATTTACAAAAATATACCAAGGGAGGGTATCACGCTTTTTTTTCGCTCCGGTCAAAAAATAGATTTGCTTCTAACCTACTTCATGAGGAGGAGCAACTCCTGCTTGTCTCAAATCTGAAATCCGTTTGGCTCTGCGGCTTCTTGTTCTCTGTCAGCGTCCGTTTTAATGACGCTCACTTTTGCTATAAAAAAACATGCCAAACGGCAGCATCAAAAAATTAAATCCCTCTTCGATTCTTATCAAACTCCAACCAGTTCAAGCCCTTATTGGCCTCATTCAAAACGCAGAATATTGGAATCCTCTGATTAACTGAGGGGTAATTACGCTGACTTGAAATTTACAAAAATATACCAAGGGAGGGTATCACGCTTTTTTTTCGCTCCGGTCAAAAAATAGATTTGCTTCTAACCTACTTCATGAGGAGGAGCAACTCCTGCTTGTCTCAAATCTGAAATCCGTTTGGCTCTGCGGCTTCTTGTTCTCTGTCAGCGTCCGTTTTAATGACGCTCACTTTTGCTATAAAAAAACATGCCAAACGGCAGCATCAAAAAATTAAATCCCTCTTCGATTCTTATCAAACTCCAACCAGTTCAAGCCCTTATTGGCCTCATTCAAAACGCAGAATATTGGAATCCTCTGATTAACTGAGGGGTAATTACGCTGACTTGAAATTTACAAAAATATACCAAGGGAGGGTATCACGCTTTTTTTTCGCTCTGGTCAAAAAATAGATTTGCTTCTAACCTACTTCATGAGGAGGAGCAACTCCTGCTTGTCTCAAATCTGAAATCCGTTTGGCTCTGCGGCTTCTTGTTCTCTGTCAGCGTCCGTTTTAATGACGCTCACTTTTGCTATAAAAAAAACATGCCAAACGGCAGCATCAAAAAATTAAATCCCTCTTCGATTCTTATCAAACTCCAACCAGTTCAAGCCCTTATTGGCCTCATTCAAAACGCAGAATATTGGAATCCTCTGATTAACTGAGGGGTAATTACGCTGACTTGAAATTTACAAAAATATACCAAGGGAGGGTATCACGCTTTTTTTTCGCTCCGGTCAAAAAATAGATTTGCGTCTAACCTACTTCATGAGGAGGAGCAACTCCTGCTTGTCTCAAATCTGAAATCCGTTTGGCTCTGCGGCTTCTTGTTCTCTGTCAGTGTCCGTTTTAATGACGCTCACTTTTGCTATAAAAAAACATGCCAAACGGCAGCATCAAAAAATTAAATCCCTCTTCGATTCTTATCAAACTCCAACCAGTTCAAGCCCTTATTGGCCTCATTCAAAACGCAGAATATTGGAATCCTCTGATTAACTGAGGGGTAATTACGCTGACTTGAAATTTACAAAAATATACCAAGGGAGGGTATCACGCTTTTTTTTCGCTCCGGTCAAAAAATAGATTTGCTTCTAACCTACTTCATGAGGAGGAGCAACTCCTGCTTGTCTCAAATCTGAAATCCGTTTGGCTCTGCGGCTTCTTGTTCTCTGTCAGCGTCCGTTTTAATGACGCTCACTTTTGCTATAAAAAAACATGCCAAACGGCAGCATCAAAAAATTAAATCCCTCTTCGATTCTTGTCAAACTCAAACCAGTTCAAGCCCTTATTGGCCTCATTCAAAAGGCAGAATATTGGAATCCTCTGATTAACTGAGGGGTATTTACGCTGACTTGAAATTTACAAAAATATACCAAGGGAGGGTATCACGCTTTTTTTTCGCTCCGGTCAAAAAATAGATTTGCTTCTAACCTACTTCATGAGGAGGAGCAACTCCTGCTTGTCTCAAATCTGAAATCCGTTTGGCTCTGCGGCTTCTTGTTCTCTGTCAGCGTCCGTTTTAATGACGCTCACTTTTGCTATAAAAAAACATGCCAAACGGCAGCATCAAAAAATTAAATCCCACTTCGATTCTTATCAAACTCCAACCAGTTCAAGCCCTTATTGGCCTCATTCAAAACGCAGAATATTGGAATCCTCTGATTAACTGAGGGGTAATTACGCTGACTTGAAATTTACAAAAATATACCAAGGGAGGGTATCACGCTTTTTTTTCGCTCCGGTCAAAAAATAGATTTGCTTCTTACCTACTTCATGAGGAGGAGCAACTCCTGCTTGTCTCAAATCTGAAATCCGTTTGGCTCTGCGGCTTCTTGTTCTCTGTCAGCGTCCGTTTTAATGACGCTCACTTTTGCTATAAAAAAACATGCCAAACGGCAGCATCAAAAAATTAAATCCCTCTTCGATTCTTATCAACCTCCAACCAGTTCAAGCCCTTATTGGCCTCATTCAAAGCGCAGAATATTGGAATCCTCTGATTAACTGAGGGGTAATTACGCTGACTTGAACTTTACAAAAATATACCAAGGGAGGGTATCACGCTTTTTTTTGCTCCGGTCAAAAAAAAGATTTGCTTCTAACCTACTTCATGAGGAGGAGCAACACCTGCTTGTCACAAATCTGAAATCCGTTTGGCTCTGCGTCTTTTTGTTCTCTGTCAGCGTCCGTTTTAATGACGCTCACTTTTGCTATAAAAAAACTTGCCAAACGGCAGCATCAAAAAATTAAATCCCTCTTCGATTCTTATCAAACTCCAACCAGTTTAAGCCCTTATTGGCCTCATTCAAAACGCAGAATATTGGAATCCTCTGGTTAACTGAGGGGTGATTACGCTGACTTGAAATTTACAAAAATATACCAAGGGAGGGTATCACGCTTTTTTTTCGCTTCGGTCAAAAAATAGATTTGCTTCTAACCTACTTCATGAGGAGGAGCAACTCCTGCTTGTCTAATATCTGAAATCCGTTTGGCTCTGCGGCTTCATGTTCTCTGTCAGTGTCCGTATTAATGACGCTCACTTTTGCTATAAAAAAACATGCCAAACGGCAGCATCAAAAAATTAAATCCCTCTTCGATTCTTATCAAACTCCAACCAGTTCAAGCCCTTATTGGCCTCATTCAAAACGCAGAATATTGGAATCCTCTGATTAACTGAGGGGTAATTACGCTGACTTGAAATTTACAAAAATATACCAAGGGAGGGTATCACTTTTTTTTTTCGCTCCGGTCAAAAAATAGATTTGCTTCTAACCTACTTCATGAGGAGGAGCAACTCCTGCTTGTCTCAAATCTGAAATCCGTTTGGCTCTGCCGCTTCTTGTTCTCTGTCAGCGTCCGTTTTAATGACGCTCACTTTTGCTATAAAAAAACATGCCAAACGGCAGCATCAAAAAATTAAATCCCTCTTCGATTCTTATCAAACTCCAACCAGTTCAAGCCCTTATTGGCCTCATTCAAAATGCAGAATATTGGAATCCTCTGATTAACTGAGGGGTAATTACGCTGACTTGAAATTTACAAAAATATACCAAGGGAGGGTATCACGCTTTTTTTTCGCTCCGGTCAAAAAATAGATTTGCTTCTAACCTACTTCATGAGGAGGAGCAACTCCTGCTTGTCTCAAATCTGAAATCCGTTTGGCTCTGCGGCTTCTTGTTCTCTGTCAGCGTCCGTTTTAATGACGCTCACTTTTGCTATAAAAAAACATGCCAAACGGCAGCATCAAAAAATTAAATCCCTCTTCGATTCTTATCAAACTCCAACCAGTTCAAGCCCTTATTGGCCTCATTCAAAACGCAGAATATTGGAATCCTCTGATTAACTGAGGGGTAATTACGCTGACTTGAAATTTACAAAAATATACCAAGGGAGGGTATCACGCTTTTTTTTCGCTCCGGTCAAAAAATAGATTTGCTTCTAACCTACTTCATGAGGAGGAGCAACTCCTGCTTGTCTCAAATCTGAAATCCGTTTGGCTCTGCGGCTTCTTGTTCTCTGTCAGCGTCCGTTTTAATGACGCTCACTTTTGCTATAAAAAAACATGCCAAACGGCAGCATCAAAAAATTAAATCCCTCTTCGATTCTTATCAAACTCCAACCAGTTCAAGCCCTTATTGGCCTCATTCAAAACGCAGAATATTGGAATCCTCTGATTAACTGAGGGGTAATTACGCTGACTTGAAATTTACAAAAATATACCAAGGGAGGGTATCACGCTTTTTTTTCGCTCCGGTCAAAAAATAGATTTGCTTCTAACCTACTTCATGAGGAGGAGCAACTCCTGCTTGTCTCAAATCTGAAATCCGTTTGGCTCTGCGGCTTCTTGTTCTCTGTCAGCGTCCGTTTTAATGACGCTCACTTTTGCTATAAAAAAAACATGCCAAACGGCAGCATCAAAAAATTAAATCCCTCTTCGATTCTTATCAAACTCCAACCAGTTCAAGCCCTTGTTGGCCTCATTCAAAACGCAGAATATTGGAATCCTCTGATTAACTGAGGGGTAATTACGCTGACTTGAAATTTACAAAAATATACCAAGGGAGGGTATCACGCTTTTTTTTCGCTCCGGTCAAAAAATAGATTTGCTTCTAACCTACTTCATGAGGAGGAGCAACTCCTGCTTGTCTCAAATCTGAAATCCGTTTGGCTCTGCGGCTTCTTGTTCTCTGTCAGCGTCCGTTTTAATGACGCTCACTTTTGCTATAAAAAAACATGCCAAACGGCAGCATCAAAAAATTAAATCTCTCTTCGATTCTTATCAAACTCCAACCAGTTCAAGCCCTTATTGGCCTCATTCAAAACGCAGAATATTGGAATCCTCTGATTAACTGAGGGGTAATTACGCTGACTTGAAATGTACAAAAATATACCAAGGGAGGGTATCACGCTTTTTTTTCGCTCCGGTCAAAAAATAGATTTGCTTCTAACCTACTTCATGAGGAGGAGCAACTCCTGCTTGTCTCAAATCTGAAATCCGTTTGGCTCTGCGGCTTCTTGTTCTCTGTCAGCGTCCGTTTTAATGACGCTCACTTTTGCTATAAAAAAACATGCCAAACGGCAGCATCAAAAAATTAAATCCCTCTTCGATTCTTATCAAACTCCAACCAGTTCAAGCCCTTATTGGCCTCATTCAAAAGGCATAATATTGGAATCCTCTGATTAACTGAGGGGTAATTACGCTGACTTGAAATTTACAAAAATATACCAAGGGAGGGTATCACGCTTTTTTTTCGCTCCGGTCAAAAAATAGATTTGCGTCTAACCTACTTCATGAGGAGGAGCAACTCCTGCTTGTCTCAAATCTGAAATCCGTTTGGCTCTGCGGCTTCTTGTTCTCTGTCAGTGTCCGTTTTAATGACGCTCACTTTTGCTATAAAAAAACATGCCAAACGGCAGCATCAAAAAATTAAATCCCTCTTCGATTCTTATCAAACTCCAACCAGTTCAAGCCCTTATTGGCCTCATTCAAAACGCAGAATATTGGAATCCTCTGATTAACTGAGGGGTAATTACGCTGACTTGAAATTTACAAAAATATACCAAGGGAGGGTATCACGCTTTTTTTTCGCTCCGGTCAAAAAATAGATTTGCTTCTAACCTACTTCATGAGGAGGAGCAACTCCTGCTTGTCTCAAATCTGAAATCCGTTTGGCTCTGCGGCTTCTTGTTCTCTGTCAGCGTCCGTTTTAATGACGCTCACTTTTGCTATAAAAAAACATGCCAAACGGCAGCATCAAAAAATTAAATCCCTCTTCGATTCTTATCAAACTCCGACCAGTTCAAGCCCTTATTGGCCTCATTCAAAACGCAGAATATTGGAATCCTCTGATTAACTGAGGGGTATTTACGCTGACTTGAAATTTACAAAAATATACCAAGGGAGGGTATCACGCTTTTTTTTCGCTCCGGTCAAAAAATAGATTTGCTTCTAACCTACTTCATGAGGAGGAGCAACTCCTGCTTGTCTCAAATCTGAAATCCGTTTGGCTCTGCGGCTTCTTGTTCTCTGTCAGCGTCCGTTTTAATGACGCTCACTTTTGCTATAAAAAAACATGCCAAACGGCTGCATCAAAAAATTAAATCCCTCTTCGATTCTTATCAAACTCCAACCAGTTCAAGCCCTTATTGGCCTCATTCAAAACGCAGAATATTGGAATCCTCTGATTAACTGAGGGGTAATTACGCTGACTTGAAATTTACAAAAATATACCAAGGGAGGGTATCACGCTTTTTTTTCGCTCCGGTCAAAAAATAGATTTGATCCTAACCTACTTCATGAGGAGGAGCAACTCCTGCTTGTCTCAAATCTGAAATTCGTTTGGCTCTGCGGCTTCTTGTTCTCTGTCAGCGTCCGTTTTAAAGACGCTCACTTTTGCTATAAAAAAACATGCCAAACGGCAGCATCAAAAAATTAAATCCCACTTCGATTCTTATCAAACTCCAACCAGTTCAAGCCCTTATTGGCCTCATTCAAAACGCAGAATATTGGAATCCTCTGATTAACTGAGGGGTAATTACGCTGACTTGAAATTTACAAAAATATACCAAGGGAGGGTATCACGCTTTTTTTTCGCTCCGGTCAAAAAATAGATTTGCTTCTAACCTACTTCATGAGGAGGAGCAACTCCTGCTTGTCTCAAATCTGAAATCCGTTTGGCTCTGCGGCTTCTTGTTCTCTGTCAGCGTCCGTTTTAATGACGCTCACTTTTGCTATAAAAAAACATGCCAAACGGCAGCATCAAAAAATTAAATCCCTCTTCGATTCTTATCAAACTCCAACCAGTTCAAGCCCTTATTGGCCTCATTCAAAGCGCAGAATATTGGAATCCTCTGATTATCTGAGGGGTAATTACGCTGACTTGAAATTTACAAAAATATACCAAGGGAGGGTATCACGCTTTTTTTTGCTCCGGTCAAAAAAAAGATTTGCTTCTAACCTACTTCATGAGGAGGAGCAACACCTGCTTGTCACAAATCTGAAATCTGTTTGGCTCTGCGGCTTCTTGTTCTCTGTCAGCGTCCGTTTTAATGACGCTCACTTTTGCTATACAAAAACTTGCCAAACGGCAGCATCAAAAAATTAAATCCCTCTTCGATTCTTATCAAACTCCAACCAGTTCAAGCCCTTATTGGCCTCATTCAAAACGCAGAATATTGGAATCCTCTGATTAACTGAGGGGTAATTACGCTGACTTGAAATTTACAAAAATATACCAAGGGAGGGTATCACGCTTTTTTTTCGCTCCGGTCAAAAAATAGATTTTCTTCTAACCTACTTCATGAGGAGGAGCAACTCCTGCTTGTCTCAAATCTGAAATCCGTTTGGCTCTGCGGCTTCTTGTTCTCTGTCAGCGTCCGTTTTAATGACGCTCACTTTTGCTATAAAAAAACATGCCAAACGGCAGCATCAAAAAGTTAAATCCCTCTTCGATTCTTATCAAACTCCAACCAGTTCAAGCCCTTATTGGCCTCATTCAAAGCGCAGAATATTGGAATCCTCTGATTAACTGAGGGGTAATTACGCTGACTTGAAATTTACAAAAATATACCAAGGGAGGGTATCACGCTTTTTTTTGCTCCGGTCAAAAAAAAGATTTGCTTCTAACCTACTTCATGAGGAGGAGCAACTCCTGCTTGTCTCAAATCTGAAATCCGTTTGGCTCTGCGGCTTCTTGTTCTCTGTCAGCGTCCGTTTTAATGACGCTCACTTTTGCTATAAAAAAACATGCCAAACGGCAGCATCAAAAAATTAAATCCCTCTTCGATTCTTATCAAACTCCAACCAGTTCAAGCCCTTATTGGCCTCATTCAAAACGCATAATATTGGAATCCTCTGATTAACTGAGGGGTAATTACGCTGACTTGAAATTTACAAAAATATACCAAGGGAGGGTATCACGCTTTTTTTTCGCTCCGGTCAAAAAATAGATTTGCTTCTAACCTACTTCATGAGGAGGAGCAACTCCTGCTTGTCTCAAATCTGAAATCCGTTTGGCTCTGCGGCTTCTTGTTCTCTGTCAGCGTCCGTTTTAATGACGCTCACTTTTGCTATAAAAAAACATGCCAAACGGCAGCATCAAAAAATTAAATCCCTCTTCGATTCTTATCAAACTCCAACCAGTTCAAGCCCTTATTGGCCTCATTCAAAACGCAGAATATTGGAATCCTCTGATAAACTGAGGGGTAATTACGCTGACTTGAAATTTACAAAAATATACCAAGGGAGGGTATCACGCTTTTTTTTCGCTCCGGTCAAAAAATAGATTTGCTTCTAACCTACTTCATGAGGAGGAGCAACTCCTGCTTGTCTCAAATCTGAAATCCGTTTGGCTCTGCGGCTTCTTGTTCTCTGTCAGCGTCCGTTTTAATGACGCTCACTTTTGCTATAAAAAAACATGCCAAACGGCAGCATCAAAAAATTAAATCTCTCTTCGATTCTTATCAAACTCCAACCAGTTCAAGCCCTTATTGGCCTCATTCAAAACGCAGAATATTGGAATCCTCTGATTAACTGAGGGGTAATTACGCTGACTTGAAATTTACAAAAATATACCAAGGGAGGGTATCACGCTTTTTTTTCGCTCCGGTCAAAAAATAGATTTGCTTCTAACCTACTTCATGAGGAGGAGCAACTCCTGCTTGTCTCAAATCTGAAATCCGTTTGGCTCTGCGGCTTCTTGTTCTCTGTCAGCGTCCGTTTTAATGACGCTCACTTTTGCTATAAAAAAACATGCCAAACGGCAGCATCAAAAAATTAAATCCCTCTTCGATTCTTATCAAACTCCAACCAGTTCAAGCCCTTATTGGCCTCATTCAAAACGCATAATATTGGAATCCTCTGATTAACTGAGGGGTAATTACGCTGACTTGAAATTTACAAAAATATACCAAGGGAGGGTATCACGCTTTTTTTTCGCTCCGGTCAAAAAATAGATTTGCTTCTAACCTACTTCATGAGGAGGAGCAACTCCTGCTTGTCTCAAATCTGAAATCCGTTTGGCTCTGCGGCTTCTTGTTCTCTGTCAGCATCCGTTTTAATGACGCTCACTTTTGCTATAAAAAAACATGCCAAACGGCAGCATCAAAAAATTAAATCCCTCTTCGATTCTTATCAAACTCCAACCAGTTCAAGCCCTTATTGGCCTCATTCAAAACGCAGAATATTGGAATCCTCTGATTAACTGAGGGGTAATTACGCTGACTTGAAATTTACAAAAATATACCAAGGGAGGGTATCACGCTTTTTTTTCGCTCCGGTCAAAAAATAGATTTGCTTCTAACCTACTTCATGAGGAGGAGCAACTCCTGCTTGTCTCAAATCTGAAATCCGTTTGGCTCTGCGGCTTCTTGTTCTCTGTCAGCGTCCGTTTTAATGACGCTCACTTTTGCTATAAAAAAACATGCCAAACGGCAGCATCAAAAAATTAAATCTCTCTTCGATTCTTATCAAACTCCAACCAGTTCAAGCCCTTATTGGCCTCATTCAAAACGCAGAATATTGGAATCCTCTGATTAACTGAGGGGTAATTACGCTGACTTGAAATTTACAAAAATATACCAAGGGAGGGTATCACGCTTTTTTTCGCTCCGGTCAAAAAATAGATTTGCTTCTAACCTACTTCATGAGGAGGAGCAACTCCTGCTTGTCTCAAATCTGAAATCCGTTTGGCTCTGCGGCTTCTTGTTCTCTGTCAGCGTCCGTTTTAATTAGGGTCACTTTTGCTATAAAAAAACATGCCAAACGGCAGCATCAAAAAATTAAATCCCTCTTCGATTCTTATCAAACTCCAACCAGTTCAAGCCCTTATTGGCCTCATTCAAAACGCATAATATTGGAATCCTCTGATTAACTGAGGGGTAATTACGCTGACTTGAAATTTACAAAAATATACCAAGGGAGGGTATCACGCTTTTTTTTCGCTCCGGTCAAAAAATAGATTTGCTTCTAACCTACTTCATGAGGAGGAGCAACTCCTGCTTGTCTCAAATCTGAAATCCGTTTGGCTCTGCGGCTTCTTGTTCTCTGTCAGCGTCCGTTTTAATGACGCTCACTTTTGCTATAAAAAAACATGCCAAACGGCAGCATCAAAAAATTAAATCCCTCTTCGATTCTTATCAAACTCCAACCAGTTCAAGCCTTTATTGGCCTCATTCAAAACGCAGAATATTGGAATCCTCTGATTAACTGAGGGGTAATTACGCTGACTTGAAATTTACAAAAATATACCAAGGGAGGGTATCACGCTTTTTTTTCGCTCCGGTCAAAAAATAGATTTGCTTCTAACCTACTTCATGAGGAGGAGCAACTCCTGCTTGTCTCAAATCTGAAATCCGTTTGGCTCTGCGGCTTCTTGTTCTCTGTCAGCGTCCGTTTTAATGACGCTCACTTTTGCTATAAAAAAACATGCCAAACGGCAGCATCAAAAAATTAAATCCCTCTTCGATTCTTATCAAACTCCAACCAGTTCAAGCCCTTATTGGCCTCATTCAAAACGCAGAATATTGGAATCCTCTGATTAACTGAGGGGTAATTACGCTGACTTGAAATTTACAAAAATATACCAAGGGAGGGTATCACGCTTTTTTTTCGCTCCGGTCAAAAAATAGATTTGCTTCTAACCTACTTCATGAGGAGGAGCAACTCCTGCTTGTCTCAAATCTGAAATCCGTTTGGCTCTGCGGCTTCTTGTTCTCTGTCAGCGTCCGTTTTAATGACGCTCACTTTTGCTATAAAAAAACATGCCAAACGGCAGCATCAAAAAATTAAATCCCTCTTCGATTCTTATCAAACTCCAACCAGTTCAAGCCCTTATTGGCCTCATTCAAAACGCAGAAGATTGGAATCCTCTGATTAACTGAGGGGTAATTACGCTGACTTGAAATTTACAAAAATATACCAAGGGAGGGTATCACGCTTTTTTTTCGCTCCGGTCAAAAAATAGATTTGCTTCTAACCTACTTCATGAGGAGGAGCAACTCCTGCTTGTCTCAAATCTGAAATCCGTTTGGCTCTGCGGCTTCTTGTTCTCTGTCAGCGTCCGTTTTAATGACGCTCACTTTTGCTATAAAAAAACATGCCAAACGGCAGCATCAAAAAATTAAATCCCTCTTCGATTCTTATCAAACTCCAACCAGTTCAAGCCCTTATTGGCCTCATTCAAAACGCATAATATTGGAATCCTCTGATTAACTGAGGGGTAATTACGCTGACTTGAAATTTACAAAAATATACCAAGGGAGGGTATCACGCTTTTTTTTCGCTCCGGTCAAAAAATAGATTTGCTTCTAACCTACTTCATGAGGAGGAGCAACTCCTGCTTGTCTCAAATCTGAAATCCGTTTGGCTCTGCGGCTTCTTGTTCTCTGTCAGCGTCCGTTTTAATGACGCTCACTTTTGCTATAAAAAAACATGCCAAACGGCAGCATCAAAAAATTAAATCCCTCTTCGATTCTTATCAAACTCCAACCAGTTCAAGCCCTTATTGGCCTCATTCAAAACGCAGAATATTGGAATCCTCTGATTAACTGAGGGGTAATTACGCTGACTTGAAATTTACAAAAATATACCAAGGGAGGGTATCACGCTTTTTTTTCGCTCGGGTCAAAAAATAGATTTGCTTCTAACCTACTTCATGAGGAGGAGCAACTCCTGCTTGTCTCAAATCTGAAATCCGTTTGGCTCTGCGGCTTCTTGTTCTCTGTCAGCGTCCGTTTTAATGACGCTCACTTTTGCTATAAAAAAAACATGCCAAACGGCAGCATCAAAAAATTAAATCCCTCTTCGATTCTTATCAAACTCCAATCAGTTCAAGCCCTTATTGGCCTCATTCAAAACGCAGAATATTGGAATCCTCTGATTAACTGAGGGGTAATTACGCTGACTTGAAATTTACAAAAATATACCAAGGGAGGGTATCACGCTTTTTTTTCGCTCCGGTCAAAAAATAGATTTGCTTCTAACCTACTTCATGAGGAGGAGCAACTCCTGCTTGTCTCAAATCTGAAATCCGTTTGGCTCTGCGGCTTCTTGTTCTCTGTCAGCGTCCGTTTTAATGACGCTCACTTTTGCTATAAAAAAACATGCCAAACGGCAGCATCAAAAAATTAAATCCCTCTTCGATTCTTATCAAACTCCAACCAGTTCAAGCCCTTATTGGCCTCATTCAAAACGCATAATATTGGAATCCTCTGATTAACTGAGGGGTAATTACGCTGACTTGAAATTTACAAAAATATACCAAGGGAGGGTATCACGCTTTTTTTTCGCTCCGGTCAAAAAATAGATTTGCTTCTAACCTACTTCATGAGGAGGAGCAACTCCTGCTTGTCTCAAATCTGAAATCCGTTTGGCTCTGCGGCTTCTTGTTCTCTGTCAGCGTCCGTTTTAATGACGCTCACTTTTGCTATAAAAAAACATGCCAAACGGCAGCATCAAAAAATTAAATCCCTCTTCGATTCTTATCAAACTCCAACCAGTTCAAGCCTTTATTGGCCTCATTCAAAACGCAGAATATTGGAATCCTCTGATTAACTGAGGGGTAATTACGCTGACTTGAAATTTACAAAAATATACCAAGGGAGGGTATCACGCTTTTTTTTCGCTCCGGTCAAAAAATAGATTTGCTTCTAACCTACTTCATGAGGAGGAGCAACTCCTGCTTGTCTCAAATCTGAAATCCGTTTGGCTCTGCGGCTTCTTGTTCTCTGTCAGCGTCCGTTTTAATGACGCTCACTTTTGCTATAAAAAAACATGCCAAACGGCAGCATCAAAAAATTAAATCCCTCTTCGATTCTTATCAAACTCCAACCAGTTCAAGCCCTTATTGGCCTCATTCAAAACGCAGAATATTGGAATCCTCTGATTAACTGAGGGGTAATTACGCTGACTTGAAATTTACAAAAATATACCAAGGGAGGGTATCACGCTTTTTTTTCGCTCCGGTCAAAAAATAGATTTGCTTCTAACCTACTTCATGAGGAGGAGCAACTCCTGCTTGTCTCAAATCTGAAATCCGTTTGGCTCTGCGGCTTCTTGTTCTCTGTCAGTGTCCGTTTTAATGACGCTCACTTTTGCTATAAAAAAACATGCCAAACGGCAGCATCAAAAAATTAAATCCCTCTTCGATTCTTATCAAACTCCAACCAGTTCAAGCCCTTATTGGCCTCATTCAAAACGCAGAATATTGGAATCCTCTGATTAACTGAGGGGTAATTACGCTGACTTGAAATTTACAAAAATATACCAAGGGAGGGTATCATGCTTTTTTTTCGCTCCGGTCAAAAAATAGATTTGCTTCTAACCTACTTCATGAGGAGGAGCAACTCCTGCTTGTCTCAAATCTGAAATCCGTTTGGCTCTGCGGCTTCTTGTTCTCTGTCAGCGTCCGTTTTAATGACGCTCACTTTTGCTATAAAAAAAACATGCCAAACGGCAGCATCAAAAAATTAAATCCCTCTTCGATTCTTATCAAACTCCAACCAGTTCAAGCCCTTATTGGCCTCATTCAAAACGCAGAATATTGGAATCCTCTGATTAACTGAGGGGTAATTACGCTGACTTGAAATTTACAAAAATATACCAAGGGAGGGTATCACGCTTTTTTTTCGCTCCGGTCAAAAAATAGATTTGCTTCTAACCTACTTCATGAGGAGGAGCAACTCCTGCTTGTCTCAAATCTGAAATCCGTTTGGCTCTGCGGCTTCTTGTTCTCTGTCAGCGTCCGTTTTAATGACGCTCACTTTTGCTATAAAACAACATGCCAAACGGCAGCATCAAAAAATTAAATCTCTCTTCGATTCTTATCAAACTCCAACCAGTTCAAGCCCTTATTGGCCTCATTCAAAACGCAGAATATTGGAATCCTCTGATTAACTGAGGGGTAATTACGCTGACTTGAAATTTACAAAAATATACCAAGGGAGGGTATCACGCTTTTTTTTCGCTCCGGTCAAAAAATAGATTTGCTTCTAACCTACTTCATGAGGAGGAGCAACTCCTGCTTGTCTCAAATCTGAAATCCGTTTGGCTCTGCGGCTTCTTGTTCTCTGTCAGCGTCCGTTTTAATGACGCTCACTTTTGCTATAAAAAAACATGCCAAACGGCAGCATCAAAAAATTAAATCCCTCTTCGATTCTTATCAAACTCCAACCAGTTCAAGCCCTTATTGGCCTCATTCAAAACGCATAATATTGGAATCCTCTGATTAACTGAGGGGTAATTACGCTGACTTGAAATTTACAAAAATATACCAAGGGAGGGTATCACGCTTTTTTTTCGCTCCGGTCAAAAAATAGATTTGCTTCTAACCTACTTCATGAGGAGGAGCAACTCCTGCTTGTCTCAAATCTGAAATCCGTTTGGCTCTGCGGCTTCTTGTTCTCTGTCAGCGTCCGTTTTAATGACGCTCACTTTTGCTATAAAAAAACATGCCAAACGGCAGCATCAAAAAATTAAATCCCTCTTCGATTCTTATCAAACTCCAACCAGTTCAAGCCCTTATTGGCCTCATTCAAAACGCAGAATATTGGAATCCTCTGATTAACTGAGGGGTAATTACGCTGACTTGAAATTTACAAAAATATACCAAGGGAGGGTATCACGCTTTTTTTTCGCTCCGGTCAAAAAATAGATTTGCTTCTAACCTACTTCATGAGGAGGAGCAACTCCTGCTTGTCTCAAATCTGAAATCCGTTTGGCTCTGCGGCTTCTTGTTCTCTGTCAGCGTCCGTTTTAATGACGCTCACTTTTGCTATAAAAAAACATGCCAAACGGCAGCATCAAAAAATTAAATCACTCTTCGATTCTTATCAAACTCCAACCAGTTCAAGCCCTTATTGGCCTCATTCAAAACGCAGAATATTGGAATCCTCTGATTAACTGAGGGGTAATTACGCTGACTTGAAATTTACAAAAATATACCAAGGGAGGGTATCACGCTTTTTTTTCGCTCCGGTCAAAAAATAGATTTGCTTCTAATCTACTTCATGAGGAGGAGCAACTCCTGCTTGTCTCAAATCTGAAATCCGTTTGGCTCTGCGGCTTCTTGTTCTCTGTCAGCGTCCGTTTTAATGACGCTCACTTTTGCTATAAAAAAACATGCCAAACGGCAGCATCAAAAAATTAAATCCCTCTTCGATTCTTATCAAACTCCAACCAGTTCAAGCCCTTATTGGCCTCATTCAAAACGCAGAATATTGGAATCCTCTGATTAACTGAGGGGTAATTACGCTGACTTGAAATTTACAAAAATATACCAAGGGAGGGTATCACGCTTTTTTTTCGCTCCGGTCAAAAAATAGATTTGCTTCTAACCTACTTCATGAGGAGGAGCAACTCCTGCTTGTCTCAAATCTGAAATCCGTTTGGCTCTGCGGCTTCTTGTTCTCTGTCAGCGTCCGTTTTAATGACGCTCACTTTTGCTATAAAAAAACATGCCAAACGGCAGCATCAAAAAATTAAATCCCTCTTCGATTCTTATCAAACTCCAACCAGTTCAAGCCCTTATTGGCCTCATTCAAAACGCATAATATTGGAATCCTCTGATTAACTGAGGGGTAATTACGCTGACTTGAAATTTACAAAAATATACCAAGGGAGGGTATCACGCTTTTTTTTCGCTCCGGTCAAAAAATAGATTTGCTTCTAACCTACTTCATGAGGAGGAGCAACTCCTGCTTGTCTCAAATCTGAAATCCGTTTGGCTCTGCGGCTTCTTGTTCTCTGTCAGCGTCCGTTTTAATGACGCTCACTTTTGCTATAAAAAAACATGCCAAACGGCAGCATCAAAAAATTAAATCCCTCTTCGATTCTTATCAAACTCCAACCAGTTCAAGCCCTTATTGGCCTCATTCAAAACGCAGAATATTGGAATCCTCTGATTAACTGAGGGGTAATTACGCTGACTTGAAATTTACAAAAATATACCAAGGGAGGGTATCACGCTTTTTTTTCGCTCCGGTCAAAAAATAGATTTGCTTCTAACCTACTTCATGAGGAGGAGCAACTCCTGCTTGTCTCAAATCTGAAATCCGTTTGGCTCTGCGGCTTCTTGTTCTCTGTCAGCGTCCGTTTTAATGACGCTCACTTTTGCTATAAAAAAACATGCCAAACGGCAGCATCAAAAAATTAAATCCCTCTTCGATTCTTATCAAACTCCAACCAGTTCAAGCCCTTATTGGCCTCATTCAAAACGCAGAATATTGGAATCCTCTGATTAACTGAGGGGTAATTACGCTGACTTGAAATTTACAAAAATATACCAAGGGAGGGTATCACGCTTCTTTTTTCGCTCCGGTCAAAAAATAGATTTGCTTCTAACCTACTTCATGAGGAGGAGCAACTCCTGCTTGTCTCAAATCTGAAATCCGTTTGGCTCTGCGGCTTCTTGTTCTCTGTCAGCGTCCGTTTTAATGACGCTCACTTTTGCTATAAAAAAACATGCCAAACGGCAGCATCAAAAAATTAAATCTCTCTTCGATTCTTATCAAACTCCAACCAGTTCAAGCCCTTATTGGCCTCATTCAAAACGCAGAATATTGGAATCCTCTGATTAACTGAGGGGTAATTACGCTGACTTGAAATTTACAAAAATATACCAAGGGAGGGTATCACGCTTTTTTTTCGCTCCGGTCAAAAAATAGATTTGCTTCTAACCTACTTCATGAGGAGGAGCAACTCCTGCTTGTCTCAAATCTGAAATCCGTTTGGCTCTGCGGCTTCTTGTTCTCTGTCAGCGTCCGTTTTAATGACGCTCACTTTTGCTATAAAAAAACATGCCAAACGGCAGCATCAAAAAATTAAATCCCTCTTCGATTCTTATCAAACTCCAACCAGTTCAAGCCCTTATTGGCCTCATTCAAAACGCAGAATATTGGAATCCTCTGATTAACTGAGGGGTAATTACGCTGACTTGAAATTTACAAAAATATACCAAGGGAGGGTATCACGCTTTTTTTTCGCTCCGGTCAAAAAATAGATTTGCTTCTAACCTACTTCATGAGGAGGAGCAACTCCTGCTTGTCTCAAATCTGAAATCCGTTTGGCTCTGCGGCTTCTTGTTCTCTGTCAGCGTCCGTTTTAATGACGCTCACTTTTGCTATAAAAAAACATGCCAAACGGCAGCATCAAAAAATTAAATCCCTCTTCGATTCTTATCAAACTCCAACCAGTTCAAGCCCTTATTGGCCTCATTCAAAACGCAGAATATTGGAATCCTCTGATTAACTGAGGGGTAATTACGCTGACTTGAAATTTACAAAAATATACCAAGGGAGGGTATCACGCTTTTTTTTCGCTCCGGTCAAAAAATAGATTTGCTTCTAACCTACTTCATGAGGAGGAGCAACTCCTGCTTGTCTCAAATCTGAAATCCGTTTGGCTCTGCGGCTTCTTGTTCTCTGTCAGCGTCCGTTTTAATGACGCTCACTTTTGCTATAAAAACACATGCCAAACGGCAGCATCAAAAAATTAAATCCCTCTTCGATTCTTATCAAACTCCAACCAGTTCAAGCCCTTATTGGCCTCATTCAAAACGCATAATATTGGAATCCTCTGATTAACTGAGGGGTAATTACGCTGACTTGAAATTTACAAAAATATACCAAGGGAGGGTATCACGCTTTTTTTTCGCTCCGGTCAAAAAATAGATTTGCTTCTAACCTACCTCATGAGGAGGAGCAACTCCTGCTTGTCTCAAATCTGAAATCCGTTTGGCTCTGCGGCTTCTTGTTCTCTGTCAGCGTCCGTTTTAATGACGCTCACTTTTGCTATAAAAAAACATGCCAAACGGCAGCATCAAAAAATTAATTCCCTCTTCGATTCTTATCAAACTCCAACCAGTTCAAGCCCTTATTGGCCTCATTCAAAACGCAGAATATTGGAATCCTCTGATTAACTGAGGGGTAATTACGCTGACTTGAAATTTACAAAAATATACCAAGGGAGGGTATCACGCTTTTTTTTCGCTCCGGTCAAAAAATAGATTTGCTTCTAACCTACTTCATGAGGAGGAGCAACTCCTGCTTGTCTCAAATCTGAAATCCGTTTGGCTCTGCGGCTTCTTGTTCTCTGTCAGCGTCCGTTTTAATGACGCTCACTTTTGCTATAAAAAAACATGCCAAACGGCAGCATCAAAAAATTAAATCCCTCTTCGATTCTTATCAAACTCCAACCAGTTCAAGCCCTTATTGGCCTCATTCAAAACGCAGAATATTGGAATCCTCTGATTAACTGAGGGGTAATTACGCTGACTTGAAATTTACAAAAATATACCAAGGGAGGGTATCACGCTTTTTTTTCGCTCCGGTCAAAAAATAGATTTGCTTCTAACCTACTTCATGAGGAGGAGCAACTCCTGCTTGTCTCAAATCTGAAATCCGTTTGGCTCTGCGGCTTCTTGTTCTCTGTCAGCGTCCGTTTTAATGACGCTCACTTTTGCTATAAAAAAACATGCCAAACGGCAGCATCAAAAAATTAAATCCCTCTTCGATTCTTATCAAACTCCAACCAGTTCAAGCCCTTATTGGCCTCATTCAAAACGCAGAATATTGGAATCCTCTGATTAACTGAGGGGTAATTACGCTGACTTGAAATTTACAAAAATATACCAAGGGAGGGTATCACGCTTTTTTTTCGCTCCGGTCAAAAAATAGATTTGCTTCTAACCTACTTCATGAGGAGGAGCAACTCCTGCTTGTCTCAAATCTGAAATCCGTTTGGCTCTGCGGCTTCTTGTTCTCTGTCAGCGTCCGTTTTAATGACGCTCACTTTTGCTATAAAAAAACATGCCAAACGGCAGCATCAAAAAATTAAATCCCTCTTCGATTCTTATCAAACTCCAACCAGTTCAAGCCCTTATTGGCCTCATTCAAAACGCATAATATTGGAATCCTCTGATTAACTGAGGGGTAATTACGCTGACTTGAAATTTACAAAAATATACCAAGGGAGGGTATCACGCTTTTTTTTCGCTCCGGTCAAAAAATAGATTTGCTTCTAACCTACTTCATGAGGAGGAGCAACTCCTGCTTGTCTCAAATCTGAAATCCGTTTGGCTCTGCGGCTTCTTGTTCTCTGTCAGCGTCCGTTTTAATGACGCTCACTTTTGCTATAAAAAAACATGCCAAACGGCAGCATCAAAAAATTAAATCCCTCTTCGATTCTTATCAAACTCCAACCAGTTCAAGCCCTTATTGGCCTCATTCAAAACGCAGAATATTGGAATCCTCTGATTAACTGAGGGGTAATTACGCTGACTTGAAATTTACAAAAATATACCAAGGGAGGGTATCACGCTTTTTTTTCGCTCCGGTCAAAAAATAGATTTGCTTCTAACCTACTTCATGAGGAGGAGCAACTCCTGTTTGTCTCAAATCTGAAATCCGTTTGGCTCTGCGGCTTCTTGTTCTCTGTCAGCGTCCGTTTTAATGACGCTCACTTTTGCTATAAAAAAAACATGCCAAACGGCAGCATCAAAAAATTAAATCCCTCTTCGATTCTTATCAAACTCCAACCAGTTCAAGCCCTTATTGGCCTCATTCAAAACGCAGAATATTGGAATCCTCTGATTAACTGAGGGGTAATTACGCTGACTTGAAATTTACAAAAATATACCAAGGGAGGGTATCACGCTTTTTTTTCGCTCCGGTCAAAAAATAGATTTGCTTCTAACCTACTTCATGAGGTGGAGCAACTCCTGCTTGTCTCAAATCTGAAATCCGTTTGGCTCTGCGGCTTCTTGTTCTCTGTCAGCGTCCGTTTTAATGACGCTCACTTTTGCTATAAAAAAACATGCCAAACGGCAGCATCAAAAAATTAAATCTCTCTTCGATTCTTATCAAACTCCAACCAGTTCAAGCCCTTATTGGCCTCATTCAAAACGCAGAATATTGGAATCCTCTGATTAACTGAGGGGTAATTACGCTGACTTGAAATTTACAAAAATATACCAAGGGAGGGTATCACGCTTTTTTTTCGCTCCGGTCAAAAAATAGATTTGCTTCTAACCTACTTCATGAGGAGGAGCAACTCCTGCTTGTCTCAAATCTGAAATCCGTTTGGCTCTGCGGCTTCTTGTTCTCTGTCAGCGTCCGTTTTAATGACGCTCACTTTTGCTATAAAAAAACATGCCAAACGGCAGCATCAAAAAATTAAATCCCTCTTCGATTCTTATCAAACTCCAACCAGTTCAAGCCCTTATTGGCCTCATTCAAAACGCATAATATTGGAATCCTCTGATTAACTGAGGGGTAATTACGCTGACTTGAAATTTACAAAAATATACCAAGGGAGGGTATCACGCTTTTTTTTCGCTCCGGTCAAAAAATAGATTTGCTTCTAACCTACTTCATGAGGAAGAGCAACTCCTGCTTGTCTCAAATCTGAAATCCGTTTGGCTCTGCGGCTTCTTGTTCTCTGTCAGCGTCCGTTTTAATGACGCTCACTTTTGCTATAAAAAAACATGCCAAACGGCAGCATCAAAAAATTAAATCCCTCTTCGATTCTTATCAAACTCCAACCAGTTCAAGCCTTTATTGGCCTCATTCAAAACGCAGAATATTGGAATCCTCTGATTAACTGAGGGGTAATTACGCTGACTTGAAATTTACAAAAATATACCAAGGGAGGGTATCACGCTTTTTTTTCGCTCCGGTCAAAAAATAGATTTGCTTCTAACCTACTTCATGAGGAGGAGCAACTCCTGCTTGTCTCAAATCTGAAATCCGTTTGGCTCTGCGGCTTCTTGTTCTCTGTCAGCGTCCGTTTTAATGACGCTCACTTTTGCTATAAAAAAACATGCCAAACGGCAGCATCAAAAAATTAAATCCCTCTTCGATTCTTATCAAACTCCAACCAGTTCAAGCCCTTATTGGCCTCATTCAAAACGCAGAATATTGGAATCCTCTGATTAACTGAGGGGTAATTACGCTGACTTGAAATTTACAAAAATATACCAAGGGAGGGTATCACGCTTTTTTTTCGCTCCGGTCAAAAAATAGATTTGCTTCTAACCTACTTCATGAGGAGGAGCAACTCCTGCTTGTCTCAAATCTGAAATCCGTTTGGCTCTGCGGCTTCTTGTTCTCTGTCAGCGTCCGTTTTAATGACGCTCACTTTTGCTATAAAAAAACATGCCAAACGGCAGCATCAAAAAATTAAATCCCTCTTCGATTCTTATCAAACTCCAACCAGTTCAAGCCCTTATTGGCCTCATTCAAAACGCAGAATATTGGAATCCTCTGATTAACTGAGGGGTAATTACGCTGACTTGAAATTTACAAAAATATACCAAGGGAGGGTATCACGCTTTTTTTTCGCTCCGGTCAAAAAATAGATTTGCTTCTAACCTACTTCATGAGGAGGAGCAACTCCTGCTTGTCTCAAATCTGAAATCCGTTTTGCTCTGCGGCTTCTTGTTCTCTGTCAGTGTCCGTTTTAATGACGCTCACTTTTGCTATAAAAAAACATGCCAAACGGCAGCATCAAAAAATTAAATCCCTCTTCGATTCTTATCAAACTCCAACCAGTTCAAGCCCTTATTGGCCTCATTCAAAACGCAGAATATTGGAATCCTCTGATTAACTGAGGGGTAATTACGCTGACTTGAAATTTACAAAAATATACCAAGGGAGGGTATCACGCTTTTTTTTCGCTCCGGTCAAAAAATAGATTTGCTTCTAACCTACTTCATGAGGAGGAGCAACTCCTGCTTGTCTCAAATCTGAAATCCGTTTGGCTCTGCGGCTTCTTGTTCTCTGTCAGTGTCCGTTTTAATGACGCTCACTTTTGCTATAAAAAAACATGCCAAACGGCAGCATCAAAAAATTAAATCCCTCTTCGATTCTTATCAAACTCCAACCAGTTCAAGCCCTTATTGGCCTCATTCAAAACGCAGAATATTGGAATCCTCTGATTAACTGAGGGGTAATTACGCTGACTTGAAATTTACAAAAATATACCAAGGGAGGGTATCACGCTTTTTTTTCGCTCCGGTCAAAAAATAGATTTGCTTCTAACCTACTTCATGAGGAGGAGCAACTCCTGCTTGTCTCAAATCTGAAATCCGTTTGGCTCTGCGGCTTCTTGTTCTCTGTCAGCGTCCGTTTTAATGACGCTCACTTTTGCTATAAAAAAACATGCCAAACGGCAGCATCAAAAAATTAAATCCCTCTTCGATTCTTATCAAACTCCAACCAGTTCAAGCCCTTATTGGCCTCATTCAAAACGCATAATATTGGAATCCTCTGATTAACTGAGGGGTAATTACGCTGACTTGAAATTTACAAAAATATACCAAGGGAGGGTATCACGCTTTTTTTTCGCTCCGGTCAAAAAATAGATTTGCTTCTAACCTACTTCATGAGGAGGAGCAACTCCTGCTTGTCTCAAATCTGAAATCCGTTTGGCTCTGCGGCTTCTTGTTCTCTGTCAGCGTCCGTTTTAATGACGCTCACTTTTGCTATAAAAAAACATGCCAAACGGCAGCATCAAAAAATTAAATCCCTCTTCGATTCTTATCAAACTCCAACCAGTTCAAGCCCTTATTGGCCTCATTCAAAACGCAGAATATTGGAATCCTCTGATTAACTGAGGGGTAATTACGCTGACTTGAAATTTACAAAAATATACCAAGGGAGGGTATCACGCTTTTTTTTTCGCTCCGGTCAAAAAATAGATTTGCTTCTAACCTACTTCATGAGGAGGAGCAACTCCTGCTTGTCTCAAATCTGAAATCCGTTTGGCTCTGCGGCTTCTTGTTCTCTGTCAGCGTCCGTTTTAATGACGCTCACTTTTGCTATAAAAAAAACATGCCAAACGGCAGCATCAAAAAATTAAATCCCTCTTCGATTCTTATCAAACTCCAACCAGTTCAAGCCCTTATTGGCCTCATTCAAAACGCAGAATATTGGAATCCTCTGATTAACTGAGGGGTAATTACGCTGACTTGAAATTTACAAAAATATACCAAGGGAGGGTATCACGCTTTTTTTTCGCTCCGGTCAAAAAATAGATTTGCTTCTAACCTACTTCATGAGGAGGAGCAACTCCTGCTTGTCTCAAATCTGAAATCCGTTTGGCTCTGCGGCTTCTTGTTCTCTGTCAGCGTCCGTTTTAATGACGCTCACTTTTGCTATAAAAAAACATGCCAAACGGCAGCATCAAAAAATTAAATCTCTCTTCGATTCTTATCAAACTCCAACCAGTTCAAGCCCTTATTGGCCTCAATCAAAACGCAGAATATTGGAATCCTCTGATTAACTGAGGGGTAATTACGCTGACTTGAAATTTACAAAAATATACCAAGGGAGGGTATCACGCTTTTTTTTCGCTCCGGTCAAAAAATAGATTTGCTTCTAACCTACTTCATGAGGAGGAGCAACTCCTGCTTGTCTCAAATCTGAAATCCGTTTGGCTCTGCGGCTTCTTGTTCTCTGTCAGCGTCCGTTTTAATGACGCTCACTTTTGCTATAAAAAAACATGCCAAACGGCAGCATCAAAAAATTAAATCCCTCTTCGATTCTTATCAAACTCCAACCAGTTCAAGCCCTTATTGGCCTCATTCAAAACGCATAATATTGGAATCCTCTGATTAACTGAGGGGTAATTACGCTGACTTGAAATTTACAAAAATATACCAAGGGAGGGTATCACGCTTTTTTTTCGCTCCGGTCAAAAAATAGATTTGCTTCTAACCTACTTCATGAGGAGGAGCAACTCCTGCTTGTCTCAAATCTGAAATCCGTTTGGCTCTGCGGCTTCTTGTTCTCTGTCAGCGTCCGTTTTAATGACGCTCACTTTTGCTATAAAAAAACATGCCAAACGGCAGCATCAAAAAATTAAATCCCTCTTCGATTCTTATCAAACTCCAACCAGTTCAAGCCTTTATTGGCCTCATTCAAAACGCAGAATATTGGAATCCTCTGATTAACTGAGGGGTAATTACGCTGACTTGAAATTTACAAAAATATACCAAGGGAGGGTATCACGCTGTTTTTTCGCTCCGGTCAAAAAATAGATTTGCTTCTAACCTAATTCATGAGGAGGAGCAACTCCTGCTTGTCTCAAATCTGAAATCCGTTTGGCTCTGCGGATTCTTGTTCTCTGTCAGCGTCCGTTTTAATGACGCTCACTTTTGCTATAAAAAAACATGCCAAACGGCAGCATCAAAAAATTAAATCCCTCTTCGATTCTTATCAAACTCCAACCAGTTCAAGCCCTTATTGGCCTCATTCAAAACGCAGAATATTGGAATCCTCTGATTAACTGAGGGGTAATTACGCTGACTTGAAATTTACAAAAATATACCAAGGGAGGGTATCACGCTTTTTTTTCGCTCCGGTCAAAAAATAGATTTGCTTCTAACCTACTTCATGAGGAGGAGCAACTCCTGCTTGTCTCAAATCTGAAATCCGTTTGGCTCTGCGGCTTCTTGTTCTCTGTCAGCGTCCGTTTTAATGACGCTCACTTTTGCTATAAAAAAACATGCCAAACGGCAGCATCAAAAAATTAAATCCCTCTTCGATTCTTATCAAACTCCAACCAGTTCAAGCCCTTATTGGCCTCATTCAAAACGCAGAATATTGGAATCCTCTGATTACCTGAGGGGTAATTACGCTGACTTGAAATTTACAAAAATATACCAAGGGAGGGTATCACGCTTTTTTTTCGCTCCGGTCAAAAAATAGATTTGCTTCTAACCTACTTCATGAGGAGGAGCAACTCCTGCTTGTCTCAAATCTGAAATCTGTTTGGCTCTGCGGCTTCTTGTTCTCTGTCAGCGTCCGTTTTAATGACGCTCACTTTTGCTATAAAAAAACATGCCAAACGGCAGCATCAAAAAATTAAATCCCTCTTCGATTCCTATCAAACTCCAACCAGTTCAAGCCCTTATTGGCCTCATTCAAAACGCATAATATTGGAATCCTCTGATTAACTGAGGGGTAATTACGCTGACTTGAAATTTACAAAAATATACCAAGGGAGGGTATCACGCTTTTTTTTCGCTCCGGTCAAAAAATAGATTTGCTTCTAACCTACTTCATGAGGAGGAGCAACTCCTGCTTGTCTCAAAACTGAAATCCGTTTGGCTCTGCGGCTTCTTGTTCTCTGTCAGCGTCCGTTTTAATGACGCTCACTTTTGCTATAAAAAAACATGCCAAACGGCAGCATCAAAAAATTAAATCCCTCTTCGATTCTTATCAAACTCCAACCAGTTCAAGCCCTTATTGGCCTCATTCAAAACGCAGAATATTGGAATCCTCTGATTAACTGAGGGGTAATTACGCTGACTTGAAATTTACAAAAATATACCAAGGGAGGGTATCACGCTTTTTTTTCGCTCCGGTCAAAAAATAGATTTGCTTCTAACCTACTTCATGAGGAGGAGCAACTCCTGCTTGTCTCAAATCTGAAATCCGTTTGGCTCTGCGGCTTCTTGTTCTCTGTCAGTGTCCGTTTTAATGACGCTCACTTTTGCTATAAAAAAACATGCCAAACGGCAGCATCAAAAAATTAAATCCCTCTTCGATTCTTATCAAACTCCAACCAGTTCAAGCCCTTATTGGCCTCATTCAAAACGCATAATATTGGAATCCTCTGATTAACTGAGGGGTAATTACGCTGACTTGAAATTTACAATAATATACCAAGGGAGGGTATCACGCTTTTTTTTCGCTCCGGTCAAAAAATAGATTTGCTTCTAACCTACTTCATGAGGAGGAGCAACTCCTGCTTGTCTCAAAACTGAAATCCGTTTGGCTCTGCGGCTTCTTGTTCTCTGTCAGCGTCCGTTTTAATGACGCTCACTTTTGCTATAAAAAAACATGCCAAACGGCAGCATCAAAAAATTAAATCCCTCTTCGATTCTTATCAAACTCCAACCAGTTCAAGCCTTTATTGGCCTCATTCAAAACGCAGAATATTGGAATCCTCTGATTAACTGAGGGGTAATTACGCTGACTTGAAATTTACAAAAATATACCAAGGGAGGGTATCACGCTTTTTTTTCGCTCCGGTCAAAAAATAGATTTGCTTCTAACCTACTTCATGAGGAGGAGCAACTCCTGCTTGTCTCAAATCTGAAATCCGTTTGGCTCTGCGGCTTCTTGTTCTCTGTCAGCGTCCGTTTTAATGACGCTCACTTTTGCTATAAAAAAACATGCCAAACGGCAGCATCAAAAAATTAAATCCCTCTTCGATTCTTATCAAACTCCAACCAGTTCAAGCCCTTATTGGCCTCATTCAAAACGCAGAATATTGGAATCCTCTGATTAACTGAGGGGTAATTACGCTGACTTGAAATTTACAAAAATATACCAAGGGAGGGTATCACGCTTTTTTTTCGCTCCGGTCAAAAAATAGATTTGCTTCTA
Source organism: Membranipora membranacea (assembly GCA_914767715.1). Lineage (NCBI taxonomy): Eukaryota > Metazoa > Bryozoa > Gymnolaemata > Cheilostomatida > Membraniporidae > Membranipora > Membranipora membranacea. The sequence continues at coordinate 11,023,369 of OU612068.1, forward strand.
ACCTACTTCATGAGGAGGAGCAACTCCTGCTTGTCTCAAATCTGAAATCCGTTTGGCTCTGCGGCTTCTTGTTCTCTGTCAGCGTCCGTTTTAATGACGCTCACTTTTGCTATAAAAAAACATGCCAAACGGCAGCATCAAAAAATTAAATCCCTCTTCGATTCTTATCAAACTCCAACCAGTTCAAGCCCTTATTGGCCTCATTCAAAACGCAGAATATTGGAATCCTCTGATTAACTGAGGGGTAATTACGCTGACTTGAAATTTACAAAAATATACCAAGGGAGGGTATCACGCTTTTTTTTCGCTCCGGTCAAAAAATAGATTTGCTTCTAACCTACTTCATGAGGAGGAGCAACTCCTGCTTGTCTCAAATCTGAAATCCGTTTGGCTCTGCGGCTTCTTGTTCTCTGTCAGCGTCCGTTTTAATGACGCTCACTTTTGCTATAAAAAAACATGCCAAACGGCAGCATCAAAAAATTAAATCCCTCTTCGATTCTTATCAAACTCCAACCAGTTCAAGCCCTTATTGGCCTCATTCAAAACGCATAATATTGGAATCCTCTGATTAACTGAGGGGTAATTACGCTGACTTGAAATTTACAAAAATATACCAAGGGAGGGTATCACGCTTTTTTTTCGCTCCGGTCAAAAAATAGATTTGCTTCTAACCTACTTCATGAGGAGGAGCAACTCCTGCTTGTCTCAAAACTGAAATCCGTTTGGCTCTGCGGCTTCTTGTTCTCTGTCAGCGTCCGTTTTAATGACGCTCACGTTTGCTATAAAAAAACATGCCAAACGGCAGCATCAAAAAATTAAATCCCTCTTCGATTCTTATCAAACTCCAACCAGTTCAAGCCCTTATTGGCCTCATTCAAAACGCAGAATATTGGAATCCTCTGATTAACTGAGGGGTAATTACGCTGACTTGAAATTTACAAAAATATACCAAGAGAGGGTATCACGCTTTTTTTTCGCTCCGGTCAAAAAATAGATTTGCTTCTAACCTACTTCATGAGGAGGAGCAACTCCTGCTTGTCTCAAATCTGAAATCCGTTTGGCTCTGCGGCTTCTTGTTCTCTGTCAGTGTCCGTTTTAATGACGCTCACTTTTGCTATAAAAAAACATGCCAAACGGCAGCATCAAAAAATTAAATCCCTCTTCGATTCTTATCAAACTCCAACCAGTTCAAGCCCTTATTGGCCTCATTCAAAACGCATAATATTGGAATCCTCTGATTAACTGAGGGGTAATTACGCTGACTTGAAATTTACAAAAATATACCAAGGGAGGGTATCACGCTTTTTTTTCGCTCCGGTCAAAAAATAGATTTGCTTCTAACCTACTTCATGAGGAGGAGCAACTCCTGCTTGTCTCAAAACTGAAATCCGTTTGGCTCTGCGGCTTCTTGTTCTCTGTCAGCGTCCGTTTTAATGACGCTCACTTTTGCTATAAAAAAGCATGCCAAACGGCAGCATCAAAAAATTAAATCCCTCTTCGATTCTTATCAAACTCCAACCAGTTCAAGCCTTTATTGGCCTCATTCAAAACGCAGAATATTGGAATCCTCTGATTAACTGAGGGGTAATTACGCTGACTTGAAATTTACAAAAATATACCAAGGGAGGGTATCACGCTTTTTTTTCGCTCCGGTCAAAAAATAGATTTGCTTCTAACCTACTTCATGAGGAGGAGCAACTCCTGCTTGTCTCAAATCTGAAATCCGTTTGGCTCTGCGGCTTCTTGTTCTCTGTCAGTGTCCGTTTTAATGACGCTCACTTTTGCTATAAAAAAACATGCCAAACGGCAGCATCAAAAAATTAAATCCCTCTTCGATTCTTATCAAACTCCAACCAGTTCAAGCCCTTATTGGCCTCATTCAAAACGCATAATATTGGAATCCTCTGATTAACTGAGGGGTAATTACGCTGACTTAAAATTTACAAAAATATACCAAGGGAGGGTATCACGCTTTTTTTTCGCTCCGGTCAAAAAATAGATTTGCTTCTAACCTACTTCATGAGGAGGAGCAACTCCTGCTTGTCTCAAATCTGAAATCCGTTTGGCTCTGCGGCTTCTTGTTCTCTGTCAGCGTCCGTTTTAATGACGCTCACTTTTGCTATAAAAAAACATGCCAAACGGCAGCATCAAAAAATTAAATCCCTCTTCGATTCTTATCAAACTCCAACCTGTTCAAGCCCTTATTGGCCTCATTCAAAACGCAGAATATTGGAATCCTCTGATTAACTGAGGGGTAATTACGCTGACTTGAAATTTACAAAAATATACCAAGGGAGGGTATCACGCTTTTTTTTCGCTCCGGTCAAAAAATAGATTTGCTTCTAACCTACTTCATGAGGAGGAGCAACTCCTGCTTGTCTCAAATCTGAAATCCGTTTGGCTCTGCGGCTTCTTGTTCTCTGTCAGCGTCCGTTTTAATGACGCTCACTTTTGCTATAAAAAAACATGCCAAACGGCAGCATCAAAAAATTAAATCCCTCTTCGATTCTTATCAAACTCCAACCAGTTCAAGCCCTTATTGGCCTCATTCAAAACGCAGAATATTGGAATCCTCTGATTAACTGAGGGGTAATTACGCTGACTTGAAATTTACAAAAATATACCAAGGGAGGGTATCACGCTTTTTTTTCGCTCCGGTCAAAAAATAGATTTGCTTCTAACCTACTTCATGAGGAGGAGCAACTCCTGCTTGTCTCAAATCTGAAATCCGTTTGGCTCTGCGGCTTCTTGTTCTCTGTCAGCGTCCGTTTTAATGACGCTCACTTTTGCTATAAAAAAACATGCCAAACGGCAGCATCAAAAAATTAAATCCCTCTTCGATTCTTATCAAACTCCAACCTGTTCAAGCCCTTATTGGCCTCATTCAAAACGCAGAATATTGGAATCCTCTGATTAACTGAGGGGTAATTACGCTGACTTGAAATTTACAAAAATATACCAAGGGAGGGTATCACGCTTTTTTTTCGCTCCGGTCAAAAAATAGATTTGCTTCTAACCTACTTCATGAGGAGGAGCAACTCCTGCTTGTCTCAAATCTGAAATCCGTTTGGCTCTGCGGCTTCTTGTTCTCTGTCAGCGTCCGTTTTAATGACGCTCACTTTTGCTATAAAAAAACATGCCAAACGGCAGCATCAAAAAATTAAATCCCTCTTCGATTCTTATCAAACTCCAACCAGTTCAAGCCCTTATTGGCCTCATTCAAAACGCAGAATATTGGAATCCTCTGATTAACTGAGGGGTAATTACGCTGACTTGAAATTTACAAAAATATACCAAGGGAGGGTATCACGCTTTTTTTTCGCTCCGGTCAAAAAATAGATTTGCTTCTAACCTACTTCATGAGGAGGAGCAACTCCTGCTTGTCTCAAATCTGAAATCCGTTTGGCTCTGCGGCTTCTTGTTCTCTGTCAGCGTCCGTTTTAATGACGCTCACTTTTGCTATAAAAAAACATGCCAAACGGCAGCATCAAAAAATTAAATCCCTCTTCGATTCTTATCAAACTCCAACCAGTTCAAGCCCTTATTGGCCTCATTCAAAACGCAGAATATTGGAATCCTCTGATTAACTGAGGGGTAATTACGCTGACTTGAAATTTACAAAAATATACCAAGGGAGGGTATCACGCTTTTTTTTCGCTCCGGTCAAAAAATAGATTTGCTTCTAACCTACTTCATGAGGAGGAGCAACTCCTGCTTGTCTCAAAACTGAAATCCGTTTGGCTCTGCGGCTTCTTGTTCTCTGTCAGCGTCCGTTTTAATGACGCTCACTTTTGCTATAAAAAAACATGCCAAACGGCAGCATCAAAAAATTAAATCCCTCTTCGATTCTTATCAAACTCCAACCAGTTCAAGCCTTTATTGGCCTCATTCAAAACGCAGAATATTGGAATCCTCTGATTAACTGAGGGGTAATTACGCTGACTTGAAATTTACAAAAATATACCAAGGGAGGGTATCACGCTTTTTTTTCGCTCCGGTCAAAAAATAGATTTGCTTCTAACCTACTTCATGAGGAGGAGCAACTCCTGCTTGTCTCAAATCTGAAATCCGTTTGGCTCTGCGGCTTCTTGTTCTCTGTCAGCGTCCGTTTTAATGACGCTCACTTTTGCTATAAAAAAACATGCCAAACGGCAGCATCAAAAAATTAAATCCCTCTTCGATTCTTATCAAACTCCAACCAGTTCAAGCCCTTATTGGCCTCATTCAAAACGCAGAATATTGGAATCCTCTGATTAACTGAGGGGTAATTACGCTGACTTGAAATTTACAAAAATATACCAAGGGAGGGTATCACCCTTTTTTTTCGCTCCGGTCAAAAAATAGATTTGCTTCTAACCTACTTCATGAGGAGGAGCAACTCCTGCTTGTCTCAAATCTGAAATCCGTTTGGCTCTGCGGCTTCTTGTTCTCTGTCAGCGTCCGTTTTAATGACGCTCACTTTTGCTATAAAAAAACATGCCAAACGGCAGCATCAAAAAATTAAATCCCTCTTCGATTCTTATCAAACTCCAACCAGTTCAAGCCCTTATTGGCCTCATTCAAAACGCATAATATTGGAATCCTCTGATTAACTGAGGGGTAATTACGCTGACTTGAAATTTACAATAATATACCAAGGGAGGGTATCACGCTTTTTTTTCGCTCCGGTCAAAAAATAGATTTGCTTCTAACCTACTTCATGAGGAGGAGCAACTCCTGCTTGTCTCAAAACTGAAATCCGTTTGGCTCTGCGGCTTCTTGTTCTCTGTCAGCGTCCGTTTTAATGACGCTCACTTTTGCTATAAAAAAACATGCCAAACGGCAGCATCAAAAAATTAAATCCCTCTTCGATTCTTATCAAACTCCAACCAGTTCAAGCCTTTATTGGCCTCATTCAAAACGCAGAATATTGGAATCCTCTGATTAACTGAGGGGTAATTACGCTGACTTGAAATTTACAAAAATATACCAAGGGAGGGTATCACGCTTTTTTTTCGCTCCGGTCAAAAAATAGATTTGCTTCTAACCTACTTCATGAGGAGGAGCAACTCCTGCTTGTCTCAAATCTGAAATCCGTTTGGCTCTGCGGCTTCTTGTTCTCTGTCAGCGTCCGTTTTAATGACGCTCACTTTTGCTATAAAAAAACATGCCAAACGGCAGCATCAAAAAATTAAATCCCTCTTCGATTCTTATCAAACTCCAACCAGTTCAAGCCCTTATTGGCCTCATTCAAAACGCAGAATATTGGAATCCTCTGATTAACTGAGGGGTAATTACGCTGACTTGAAATTTACAAAAATATACCAAGGGAGGGTATCACGCTTTTTTTTCGCTCCGGTCAAAAAATAGATTTGCTTCTAACCTACTTCATGAGGAGGAGCAACTCCTGCTTGTCTCAAAACTGAAATCCGTTTGGCTCTGCGGCTTCTTGTTCTCTGTCAGCGTCCGTTTTAATGACGCTCACTTTTGCTATAAAAAAACATGCCAAACGGCAGCATCAAAAAATTAAATCCCTCTTCGATTCTTATCAAACTCCAACCAGTTCAAGCCCTTATTGGCCTCATTCAAAACGCAGAATATTGGAATCCTCTGATTAACTGAGGGGTAATTACGCTGACTTGAAATTTACAAAAATATACCAAGGGAGGGTATCACGCTTTTTTTTCGCTCCGGTCAAAAAATAGATTTGCTTCTAACCTACTTCATGAGGAGGAGCAACTCCTGCTTGTCTCAAATCTGAAATCCGTTTGGCTCTGCGGCTTCTTGTTCTCTGTCAGCGTCCGTTTTAATGACGCTCACTTTTGCTATAAAAAAACATGCCAAACGGCAGCATCAAAAAATTAAATCCCTCTTCGATTCTTATCAAACTCCAACCAGTTCAAGCCCTTATTGGCCTCATTCAAAACGCATAATATTGGAATCCTCTGATTAACTGAGGGGTAATTACGCTGACTTGAAATTTACAAAAATATACCAAGGGAGGGTATCACGCTTTTTTTTCGCTCCGGTCAAAAAATAGATTTGCTTCTAACCTACTTCATGAGGAGGAGCAACTCCTGCTTGTCTCAAAACTGAAATCCGTTTGGCTCTGCGGCTTCTTGTTCTCTGTCAGCGTCCGTTTTAATGACGCTCACGTTTGCTATAAAAAAACATGCCAAACGGCAGCATCAAAAAATTAAATCCCTCTTCGATTCTTATCAAACTCCAACCAGTTCAAGCCCTTATTGGCCTCATTCAAAACGCAGAATATTGGAATCCTCTGATTAACTGAGGGGTAATTACGCTGACTTGAAATTTACAAAAATATACCAAGAGAGGGTATCACGCTTTTTTTTCGCTCCGGTCAAAAAATAGATTTGCTTCTAACCTACTTCATGAGGAGGAGCAACTCCTGCTTGTCTCAAATCTGAAATCCGTTTGGCTCTGCGGCTTCTTGTTCTCTGTCAGTGTCCGTTTTAATGACGCTCACTTTTGCTATAAAAAAACATGCCAAACGGCAGCATCAAAAAATTAAATCCCTCTTCGATTCTTATCAAACTCCAACCAGTTCAAGCCCTTATTGGCCTCATTCAAAACGCATAATATTGGAATCCTCTGATTAACTGAGGGGTAATTACGCTGACTTGAAATTTACAAAAATATACCAAGGGAGGGTATCACGCTTTTTTTTCGCTCCGGTCAAAAAATAGATTTGCTTCTAACCTACTTCATGAGGAGGAGCAACTCCTGCTTGTCTCAAAACTGAAATCCGTTTGGCTCTGCGGCTTCTTGTTCTCTGTCAGCGTCCGTTTTAATGACGCTCACTTTTGCTATAAAAAAGCATGCCAAACGGCAGCATCAAAAAATTAAATCCCTCTTCGATTCTTATCAAACTCCAACCAGTTCAAGCCTTTATTGGCCTCATTCAAAACGCAGAATATTGGAATCCTCTGATTAACTGAGGGGTAATTACGCTGACTTGAAATTTACAAAAATATACCAAGGGAGGGTATCACGCTTTTTTTTCGCTCCGGTCAAAAAATAGATTTGCTTCTAACCTACTTCATGAGGAGGAGCAACTCCTGCTTGTCTCAAATCTGAAATCCGTTTGGCTCTGCGGCTTCTTGTTCTCTGTCAGTGTCCGTTTTAATGACGCTCACTTTTGCTATAAAAAAACATGCCAAACGGCAGCATCAAAAAATTAAATCCCTCTTCGATTCTTATCAAACTCCAACCAGTTCAAGCCCTTATTGGCCTCATTCAAAACGCATAATATTGGAATCCTCTGATTAACTGAGGGGTAATTACGCTGACTTAAAATTTACAAAAATATACCAAGGGAGGGTATCACGCTTTTTTTTCGCTCCGGTCAAAAAATAGATTTGCTTCTAACCTACTTCATGAGGAGGAGCAACTCCTGCTTGTCTCAAATCTGAAATCCGTTTGGCTCTGCGGCTTCTTGTTCTCTGTCAGCGTCCGTTTTAATGACGCTCACTTTTGCTATAAAAAAACATGCCAAACGGCAGCATCAAAAAATTAAATCCCTCTTCGATTCTTATCAAACTCCAACCTGTTCAAGCCCTTATTGGCCTCATTCAAAACGCAGAATATTGGAATCCTCTGATTAACTGAGGGGTAATTACGCTGACTTGAAATTTACAAAAATATACCAAGGGAGGGTATCACGCTTTTTTTTCGCTCCGGTCAAAAAATAGATTTGCTTCTAACCTACTTCATGAGGAGGAGCAACTCCTGCTTGTCTCAAATCTGAAATCCGTTTGGCTCTGCGGCTTCTTGTTCTCTGTCAGCGTCCGTTTTAATGACGCTCACTTTTGCTATAAAAAAACATGCCAAACGGCAGCATCAAAAAATTAAATCCCTCTTCGATTCTTATCAAACTCCAACCAGTTCAAGCCCTTATTGGCCTCATTCAAAACGCAGAATATTGGAATCCTCTGATTAACTGAGGGGTAATTACGCTGACTTGAAATTTACAAAAATATACCAAGGGAGGGTATAACGCTTTTTTTTCGCTCCGGTCAAAAAATAGATTTGCTTCTAACCTACTTCATGAGGAGGAGCAACTCCTGCTTGTCTCAAATCTGAAATCCGTTTGGCTCTGCGGCTTCTTGTTCTCTGTCAGCGTCCGTTTTAATGACGCTCACTTTTGCTATAAAAAAACATGCCAAACGGCAGCATCAAAAAATTAAATCCCTCTTCGATTCTTATCAAACTCCAACCAGTTCAAGCCCTTATTGGCCTCATTCAAAACGCAGAATATTGGAATCCTCTGATTAACTGAGGGGTAATTACGCTGACTTGAAATTTACAAAAATATACCAAGGGAGGGTATCACGCTTTTTTTTCGCTCCGGTCAAAAAATAGATTTGCTTCTAACCTACTTCATGAGGAGGAGCAACTCCTGCTTGTCTCAAAACTGAAATCCGTTTGGCTCTGCGGCTTCTTGTTCTCTGTCAGCGTCCGTTTTAATGACGCTCACTTTTGCTATAAAAAAACATGCCAAACGGCAGCATCAAAAAATTAAATCCCTCTTCGATTCTTATCAAACTCCAACCAGTTCAAGCCTTTATTGGCCTCATTCAAAACGCAGAATATTGGAATCCTCTGATTAACTGAGGGGTAATTACGCTGACTTGAAATTTACAAAAATATACCAAGGGAGGGTATCACGCTTTTTTTTCGCTCCGGTCAAAAAATAGATTTGCTTCTAACCTACTTCATGAGGAGGAGCAACTCCTGCTTGTCTCAAATCTGAAATCCGTTTGGCTCTGCGGCTTCTTGTTCTCTGTCAGCGTCCGTTTTAATGACGCTCACTTTTGCTATAAAAAAACATGCCAAACGGCAGCATCAAAAAATTAAATCCCTCTTCGATTCTTATCAAACTCCAACCAGTTCAAGCCCTTATTGGCCTCATTCAAAACGCAGAATATTGGAATCCTCTGATTAACTGAGGGGTAATTACGCTGACTTGAAATTTACAAAAATATACCAAGGGAGGGTATCACGCTTTTTTTTCGCTCCGGTCAAAAAATAGATTTGCTTCTAACCTACTTCATGAGGAGGAGCAACTCCTGCTTGTCTCAAATCTGAAATCCGTTTGGCTCTGCGGCTTCTTGTTCTCTGTCAGCGTCCGTTTTAATGACGCTCACTTTTGCTATAAAAAAACATGCCAAACGGCAGCATCAAAAAATTAAATCCCTCTTCGATTCTTATCAAACTCCAACCAGTTCAAGCCCTTATTGGCCTCATTCAAAACGCAGAATATTGGAATCCTCTGATTAACTGAGGGGTAATTACGCTGACTTGAAATTTACAAAAATATACCAAGGGAGGGTATCACGCTTTTTTTTCGCTCCGGTCAAAAAATAGATTTGCTTCTAACCTACTTCATGAGGAGGAGCAACTCCTGCTTGTCTCAAATCTGAAATCCGTTTGGCTCTGCGGCTTCTTGTTCTCTGTCAGCGTCCGTTTTAATGACGCTCACTTTTGCTATAAAAAAACATGCCAAACGGCAGCATCAAAAAATTAAATCCCTCTTCGATTCTTATCAAACTCCAACCAGTTCAAGCCCTTATTGGCCTCATTCAAAACGCATAATATTGGAATCCTCTGATTAACTGAGGGGTAATTACGCTGACTTAAAATTTACAAAAATATACCAAGGGAGGGTATCACGCTTTTTTTTCGCTCCGGTCAAAAAATAGATTTGCTTCTAACCTACTTCATGAGGAGGAGCAACTCCTGCTTGTCTCAAATCTGAAATCCGTTTGGCTCTGCGGCTTCTTGTTCTCTGTCAGCGTCCGTTTTAATGACGCTCACTTTTGCTATAAAAAAACATGCCAAACGGCAGCATCAAAAAATTAAATCCCTCTTCGATTCTTATCAAACTCCAACCTGTTCAAGCCCTTATTGGCCTCATTCAAAACGCAGAATATTGGAATCCTCTGATTAACTGAGGGGTAATTACGCTGACTTGAAATTTACAAAAATATACCAAGGGAGGGTATCACGCTTTTTTTTCGCTCCGGTCAAAAAATAGATTTGCTTCTAACCTACTTCATGAGGAGGAGCAACTCCTGCTTGTCTCAAATCTGAAATCCGTTTGGCTCTGCGGCTTCTTGTTCTCTGTCAGCGTCCGTTTTAATGACGCTCACTTTTGCTATAAAAAAACATGCCAAACGGCAGCATCAAAAAATTAAATCCCTCTTCGATTCTTATCAAACTCCAACCAGTTCAAGCCCTTATTGGCCTCATTCAAAACGCAGAATATTGGAATCCTCTGATTAACTGAGGGGTAATTACGCTGACTTGAAATTTACAAAAATATACCAAGGGAGGGTATAACGCTTTTTTTTCGCTCCGGTCAAAAAATAGATTTGCTTCTAACCTACTTCATGAGGAGGAGCAACTCCTGCTTGTCTCAAATCTGAAATCCGTTTGGCTCTGCGGCTTCTTGTTCTCTGTCAGCGTCCGTTTTAATGACGCTCACTTTTGCTATAAAAAAACATGCCAAACGGCAGCATCAAAAAATTAAATCCCTCTTCGATTCTTATCAAACTCCAACCAGTTCAAGCCCTTATTGGCCTCATTCAAAACGCAGAATATTGGAATCCTCTGATTAACTGAGGGGTAATTACGCTGACTTGAAATTTACAAAAATATACCAAGGGAGGGTATCACGCTTTTTTTTCGCTCCGGTCAAAAAATAGATTTGCTTCTAACCTACTTCATGAGGAGGAGCAACTCCTGCTTGTCTCAAATCTGAAATCCGTTTGGCTCTGCGGCTTCTTGTTCTCTGTCAGCGTCCGTTTTAATGACGCTCACTTTTGCTATAAAAAAACATGCCAAACGGCAGCATCAAAAAATTAAATCCCTCTTCGATTCTTATCAAACTCCAACCAGTTCAAGCCCTTATTGGCCTCATTCAAAACGCAGAATATTGGAATCCTCTGATTAACTGAGGGGTAATTACGCTGACTTGAAATTTACAAAAATATACCAAGGGAGGGTATCACGCTTTTTTTTCGCTCCGGTCAAAAAATAGATTTGCTTCTAACCTACTTCATGAGGAGGAGCAACTCCTGCTTGTCTCAAATCTGAAATCCGTTTGGCTCTGCGGCTTCTTGTTCTCTGTCAGCGTCCGTTTTAATGACGCTCACTTTTGCTATAAAAAAACATGCCAAACGGCAGCATCAAAAAATTAAATCCCTCTTCGATTCTTATCAAACTCCAACCAGTTCAAGCCCTTATTGGCCTCATTCAAAACGCAGAATATTGGAATCCTCTGATTAACTGAGGGGTAATTACGCTGACTTGAAATTTACAAAAATATACCAAGGGAGGGTATCACGCTTTTTTTTCGCTCCGGTCAAAAAATAGATTTGCTTCTAACCTACTTCATGAGGAGGAGCAACTCCTGCTTGTCTCAAATCTGAAATCCGTTTGGCTCTGCGGCTTCTTGTTCTCTGTCAGCGTCCGTTTTAATGACGCTCACTTTTGCTATAAAAAAACATGCCAAACGGCAGCATCAAAAAATTAAATCCCTCTTCGATTCTTATCAAACTCCAACCAGTTCAAGCCCTTATTGGCCTCATTCAAAACGCATAATATTGGAATCCTCTGATTAACTGAGGGGTAATTACGCTGACTTAAAATTTACAAAAATATACCAAGGGAGGGTATCACGCTTTTTTTTCGCTCCGGTCAAAAAATAGATTTGCTTCTAACCTACTTCATGAGGAGGAGCAACTCCTGCTTGTCTCAAATCTGAAATCCGTTTGGCTCTGCGGCTTCTTGTTCTCTGTCAGCGTCCGTTTTAATGACGCTCACTTTTGCTATAAAAAAACATGCCAAACGGCAGCATCAAAAAATTAAATCCCTCTTCGATTCTTATCAAACTCCAACCTGTTCAAGCCCTTATTGGCCTCATTCAAAACGCAGAATATTGGAATCCTCTGATTAACTGAGGGGTAATTACGCTGACTTGAAATTTACAAAAATATACCAAGGGAGGGTATCACGCTTTTTTTTCGCTCCGGTCAAAAAATAGATTTGCTTCTAACCTACTTCATGAGGAGGAGCAACTCCTGCTTGTCTCAAATCTGAAATCCGTTTGGCTCTGCGGCTTCTTGTTCTCTGTCAGCGTCCGTTTTAATGACGCTCACTTTTGCTATAAAAAAACATGCCAAACGGCAGCATCAAAAAATTAAATCCCTCTTCGATTCTTATCAAACTCCAACCAGTTCAAGCCCTTATTGGCCTCATTCAAAACGCAGAATATTGGAATCCTCTGATTAACTGAGGGGTAATTACGCTGACTTGAAATTTACAAAAATATACCAAGGGAGGGTATAACGCTTTTTTTTCGCTCCGGTCAAAAAATAGATTTGCTTCTAACCTACTTCATGAGGAGGAGCAACTCCTGCTTGTCTCAAATCTGAAATCCGTTTGGCTCTGCGGCTTCTTGTTCTCTGTCAGCGTCCGTTTTAATGACGCTCACTTTTGCTATAAAAAAACATGCCAAACGGCAGCATCAAAAAATTAAATCCCTCTTCGATTCTTATCAAACTCCAACCAGTTCAAGCCCTTATTGGCCTCATTCAAAACGCAGAATATTGGAATCCTCTGATTAACTGAGGGGTAATTACGCTGACTTGAAATTTACAAAAATATACCAAGGGAGGGTATCACGCTTTTTTTTCGCTCCGGTCAAAAAATAGATTTGCTTCTAACCTACTTCATGAGGAGGAGCAACTCCTGCTTGTCTCAAATCTGAAATCCGTTTGGCTCTGCGGCTTCTTGTTCTCTGTCAGCGTCCGTTTTAATGACGCTCACTTTTGCTATAAAAAAACATGCCAAACGGCAGCATCAAAAAATTAAATCCCTCTTCGATTCTTATCAAACTCCAACCAGTTCAAGCCCTTATTGGCCTCATTCAAAACGCAGAATATTGGAATCCTCTGATTAACTGAGGGGTAATTACGCTGACTTGAAATTTACAAAAATATACCAAGGGAGGGTATCACGCTTTTTTTTCGCTCCGGTCAAAAAATAGATTTGCTTCTAACCTACTTCATGAGGAGGAGCAACTCCTGCTTGTCTCAAATCTGAAATCCGTTTGGCTCTGCGGCTTCTTGTTCTCTGTCAGCGTCCGTTTTAATGACGCTCACTTTTGCTATAAAAAAACATGCCAAACGGCAGCATCAAAAAATTAAATCCCTCTTCGATTCTTATCAAACTCCAACCAGTTCAAGCCCTTATTGGCCTCATTCAAAACGCAGAATATTGGAATCCTCTGATTAACTGAGGGGTAATTACGCTGACTTGAAATTTACAAAAATATACCAAGGGAGGGTATCACGCTTTTTTTTCGCTCCGGTCAAAAAATAGATTTGCTTCTAACCTACTTCATGAGGAGGAGCAACTCCTGCTTGTCTCAAATCTGAAATCCGTTTGGCTCTGCGGCTTCTTGTTCTCTGTCAGCGTCCGTTTTAATGACGCTCACTTTTGCTATAAAAAAACATGCCAAACGGCAGCATCAAAAAATTAAATCCCTCTTCGATTCTTATCAAACTCCAACCAGTTCAAGCCCTTATTGGCCTCATTCAAAACGCAGAATATTGGAATCCTCTGATTAACTGAGGGGTAATTACGCTGACTTGAAATTTACAAAAATATACCAAGGGAGGGTATCACGCTTTTTTTTCGCTCCGGTCAAAAAATGGATTTGCTTCTAACCTACTTCATGAGGAGGAGCAACTCCTGCTTGTCTCAAATCTGAAATCCGTTTGGCTCTGCGGCTTCTTGTTCTCTGTCAGCGTCCGTTTTAATGACGCTCACTTTTGCTATAAAAAAACATGCCAAACGGCAGCATCAAAAAATTAAATCCCTCTTCGATTCTTATCAAACTCCAACCAGTTCAAGCCCTTATTGGCCTCATTCAAAACGCATAATATTGGAATCCTCTGATTAACTGAGGGGTAATTACGCTGACTTAAAATTTACAAAAATATACCAAGGGAGGGTATCACGCTTTTTTTTCGCTCCGGTCAAAAAATAGATTTGCTTCTAACCTACTTCATGAGGAGGAGCAACTCCTGCTTGTCTCAAATCTGAAATCCGTTTGGCTCTGCGGCTTCTTGTTCTCTGTCAGCGTCCGTTTTAATGACGCTCACTTTTGCTATAAAAAAACATGCCAAACGGCAGCATCAAAAAATTAAATCCCTCTTCGATTCTTATCAAACTCCAACCTGTTCAAGCCCTTATTGGCCTCATTCAAAACGCAGAATATTGGAATCCTCTGATTAACTGAGGGGTAATTACGCTGACTTGAAATTTACAAAAATATACCAAGGGAGGGTATCACGCTTTTTTTTCGCTCCGGTCAAAAAATAGATTTGCTTCTAACCTACTTCATGAGGAGGAGCAACTCCTGCTTGTCTCAAATCTGAAATCCGTTTGGCTCTGCGGCTTCTTGTTCTCTGTCAGCGTCCGTTTTAATGACGCTCACTTTTGCTATAAAAAAACATGCCAAACGGCAGCATCAAAAAATTAAATCCCTCTTCGATTCTTATCAAACTCCAACCAGTTCAAGCCCTTATTGGCCTCATTCAAAACGCAGAATATTGGAATCCTCTGATTAACTGAGGGGTAATTACGCTGACTTGAAATTTACAAAAATATACCAAGGGAGGGTATAACGCTTTTTTTTCGCTCCGGTCAAAAAATAGATTTGCTTCTAACCTACTTCATGAGGAGGAGCAACTCCTGCTTGTCTCAAATCTGAAATCCGTTTGGCTCTGCGGCTTCTTGTTCTCTGTCAGCGTCCGTTTTAATGACGCTCACTTTTGCTATAAAAAAACATGCCAAACGGCAGCATCAAAAAATTAAATCCCTCTTCGATTCTTATCAAACTCCAACCAGTTCAAGCCCTTATTGGCCTCATTCAAAACGCAGAATATTGGAATCCTCTGATTAACTGAGGGGTAATTACGCTGACTTGAAATTTACAAAAATATACCAAGGGAGGGTATCACGCTTTTTTTTCGCTCCGGTCAAAAAATAGATTTGCTTCTAACCTACTTCATGAGGAGGAGCAACTCCTGCTTGTCTCAAATCTGAAATCCGTTTGGCTCTGCGGCTTCTTGTTCTCTGTCAGCGTCCGTTTTAATGACGCTCACTTTTGCTATAAAAAAACATGCCAAACGGCAGCATCAAAAAATTAAATCCCTCTTCGATTCTTATCAAACTCCAACCAGTTCAAGCCCTTATTGGCCTCATTCAAAACGCAGAATATTGGAATCCTCTGATTAACTGAGGGGTAATTACGCTGACTTGAAATTTACAAAAATATACCAAGGGAGGGTATCACGCTTTTTTTTCGCTCCGGTCAAAAAATAGATTTGCTTCTAACCTACTTCATGAGGAGGAGCAACTCCTGCTTGTCTCAAATCTGAAATCCGTTTGGCTCTGCGGCTTCTTGTTCTCTGTCAGCGTCCGTTTTAATGACGCTCACTTTTGCTATAAAAAAACATGCCAAACGGCAGCATCAAAAAATTAAATCCCTCTTCGATTCTTATCAAACTCCAACCAGTTCAAGCCCTTATTGGCCTCATTCAAAACGCAGAATATTGGAATCCTCTGATTAACTGAGGGGTAATTACGCTGACTTGAAATTTACAAAAATATACCAAGGGAGGGTATCACGCTTTTTTTTCGCTCCGGTCAAAAAATAGATTTGCTTCTAACCTACTTCATGAGGAGGAGCAACTCCTGCTTGTCTCAAATCTGAAATCCGTTTGGCTCTGCGGCTTCTTGTTCTCTGTCAGCGTCCGTTTTAATGACGCTCACTTTTGCTATAAAAAAACATGCCAAACGGCAGCATCAAAAAATTAAATCCCTCTTCGATTCTTATCAAACTCCAACCAGTTCAAGCCCTTATTGGCCTCATTCAAAACGCATAATATTGGAATCCTCTGATTAACTGAGGGGTAATTACGCTGACTTAAAATTTACAAAAATATACCAAGGGAGGGTATCACGCTTTTTTTTCGCTCCGGTCAAAAAATAGATTTGCTTCTAACCTACTTCATGAGGAGGAGCAACTCCTGCTTGTCTCAAATCTGAAATCCGTTTGGCTCTGCGGCTTCTTGTTCTCTGTCAGCGTCCGTTTTAATGACGCTCACTTTTGCTATAAAAAAACATGCCAAACGGCAGCATCAAAAAATTAAATCCCTCTTCGATTCTTATCAAACTCCAACCTGTTCAAGCCCTTATTGGCCTCATTCAAAACGCAGAATATTGGAATCCTCTGATTAACTGAGGGGTAATTACGCTGACTTGAAATTTACAAAAATATACCAAGGGAGGGTATCACGCTTTTTTTTCGCTCCGGTCAAAAAATAGATTTGCTTCTAACCTACTTCATGAGGAGGAGCAACTCCTGCTTGTCTCAAATCTGAAATCCGTTTGGCTCTGCGGCTTCTTGTTCTCTGTCAGCGTCCGTTTTAATGACGCTCACTTTTGCTATAAAAAAACATGCCAAACGGCAGCATCAAAAAATTAAATCCCTCTTCGATTCTTATCAAACTCCAACCAGTTCAAGCCCTTATTGGCCTCATTCAAAACGCAGAATATTGGAATCCTCTGATTAACTGAGGGGTAATTACGCTGACTTGAAATTTACAAAAATATACCAAGGGAGGGTATAACGCTTTTTTTTCGCTCCGGTCAAAAAATAGATTTGCTTCTAACCTACTTCATGAGGAGGAGCAACTCCTGCTTGTCTCAAATCTGAAATCCGTTTGGCTCTGCGGCTTCTTGTTCTCTGTCAGCGTCCGTTTTAATGACGCTCACTTTTGCTATAAAAAAACATGCCAAACGGCAGCATCAAAAAATTAAATCCCTCTTCGATTCTTATCAAACTCCAACCAGTTCAAGCCCTTATTGGCCTCATTCAAAACGCAGAATATTGGAATCCTCTGATTAACTGAGGGGTAATTACGCTGACTTGAAATTTACAAAAATATACCAAGGGAGGGTATCACGCTTTTTTTTCGCTCCGGTCAAAAAATAGATTTGCTTCTAACCTACTTCATGAGGAGGAGCAACTCCTGCTTGTCTCAAATCTGAAATCCGTTTGGCTCTGCGGCTTCTTGTTCTCTGTCAGCGTCCGTTTTAATGACGCTCACTTTTGCTATAAAAAAACATGCCAAACGGCAGCATCAAAAAATTAAATCCCTCTTCGATTCTTATCAAACTCCAACCAGTTCAAGCCCTTATTGGCCTCATTCAAAACGCAGAATATTGGAATCCTCTGATTAACTGAGGGGTAATTACGCTGACTTGAAATTTACAAAAATATACCAAGGGAGGGTATCACGCTTTTTTTTCGCTCCGGTCAAAAAATAGATTTGCTTCTAACCTACTTCATGAGGAGGAGCAACTCCTGCTTGTCTCAAATCTGAAATCCGTTTGGCTCTGCGGCTTCTTGTTCTCTGTCAGCGTCCGTTTTAATGACGCTCACTTTTGCTATAAAAAAACATGCCAAACGGCAGCATCAAAAAATTAAATCCCTCTTCGATTCTTATCAAACTCCAACCAGTTCAAGCCCTTATTGGCCTCATTCAAAACGCAGAATATTGGAATCCTCTGATTAACTGAGGGGTAATTACGCTGACTTGAAATTTACAAAAATATACCAAGGGAGGGTATCACGCTTTTTTTTCGCTCCGGTCAAAAAATAGATTTGCTTCTAACCTACTTCATGAGGAGGAGCAACTCCTGCTTGTCTCAAATCTGAAATCCGTTTGGCTCTGCGGCTTCTTGTTCTCTGTCAGCGTCCGTTTTAATGACGCTCACTTTTGCTATAAAAAAACATGCCAAACGGCAGCATCAAAAAATTAAATCCCTCTTCGATTCTTATCAAACTCCAACCAGTTCAAGCCCTTATTGGCCTCATTCAAAACGCAGAATATTGGAATCCTCTGATTAACTGAGGGGTAATTACGCTGACTTGAAATTTACAAAAATATACCAAGGGAGGGTATAACGCTTTTTTTTCGCTCCGGTCAAAAAATAGATTTGCTTCTAACCTACTTCATGAGGAGGAGCAACTCCTGCTTGTCTCAAATCTGAAATCCGTTTGGCTCTGCGGCTTCTTGTTCTCTGTCAGCGTCCGTTTTAATGACGCTCACTTTTGCTATAAAAAAACATGCCAAACGGCAGCATCAAAAAATTAAATCCCTCTTCGATTCTTATCAAACTCCAACCAGTTCAAGCCCTTATTGGCCTCATTCAAAACGCAGAATATTGGAATCCTCTGATTAACTGAGGGGTAATTACGCTGACTTGAAATTTACAAAAATATACCAAGGGAGGGTATCACGCTTTTTTTTCGCTCCGGTCAAAAAATAGATTTGCTTCTAACCTACTTCATGAGGAGGAGCAACTCCTGCTTGTCTCAAATCTGAAATCCGTTTGGCTCTGCGGCTTCTTGTTCTCTGTCAGCGTCCGTTTTAATGACGCTCACTTTTGCTATAAAAAAACATGCCAAACGGCAGCATCAAAAAATTAAATCCCTCTTCGATTCTTATCAAACTCCAACCAGTTCAAGCCCTTATTGGCCTCATTCAAAACGCAGAATATTGGAATCCTCTGATTAACTGAGGGGTAATTACGCTGACTTGAAATTTACAAAAATATACCAAGGGAGGGTATCACGCTTTTTTTTCGCTCCGGTCAAAAAATAGATTTGCTTCTAACCTACTTCATGAGGAGGAGCAACTCCTGCTTGTCTCAAATCTGAAATCCGTTTGGCTCTGCGGCTTCTTGTTCTCTGTCAGCGTCCGTTTTAATGACGCTCACTTTTGCTATAAAAAAACATGCCAAACGGCAGCATCAAAAAATTAAATCCCTCTTCGATTCTTATCAAACTCCAACCAGTTCAAGCCCTTATTGGCCTCATTCAAAACGCAGAATATTGGAATCCTCTGATTAACTGAGGGGTAATTACGCTGACTTGAAATTTACAAAAATATACCAAGGGAGGGTATCACGCTTTTTTTTCGCTCCGGTCAAAAAATAGATTTGCTTCTAACCTACTTCATGAGGAGGAGCAACTCCTGCTTGTCTCAAATCTGAAATCCGTTTGGCTCTGCGGCTTCTTGTTCTCTGTCAGCGTCCGTTTTAATGACGCTCACTTTTGCTATAAAAAAACATGCCAAACGGCAGCATCAAAAAATTAAATCCCTCTTCGATTCTTATCAAACTCCAACCAGTTCAAGCCCTTATTGGCCTCATTCAAAACGCAGAATATTGGAATCCTCTGATTAACTGAGGGGTAATTACGCTGACTTGAAATTTACAAAAATATACCAAGGGAGGGTATCACGCTTTTTTTTCGCTCCGGTCAAAAAATAGATTTGCTTCTAACCTACTTCATGAGGAGGAGCAACTCCTGCTTGTCTCAAATCTGAAATCCGTTTGGCTCTGCGGCTTCTTGTTCTCTGTCAGCGTCCGTTTTAATGACGCTCACTTTTGCTATAAAAAAACATGCCAAACGGCAGCATCAAAAAATTAAATCCCTCTTCGATTCTTATCAAACTCCAACCAGTTCAAGCTTTTAGAGTTAATTCATCTCTGATACAACCAGTATCTGTTATCAGTTGTGTGGTTTTGACTCCGCCCCTGTATTTATAGTCTCAATGAAATTGGAAATGATATACTATTGTTAATTAACATGTTATTGATTCATATTGTTGGGAGTCCAAATACACCTGATAATATATTGACCTTAGTGCTTTTCAACTGCTCACAGCCTAATTTGTTATCAATTAGCCTATACTTACATGTACCTATTTTATTTTGGAGGATGGGTGCAACAAGTTGACCTTGATTAATTACAGGTGTATTACCATTGGTGTACAATTTTATGCAACACGCTGATTGGTTCATGCTTTAAGCCGCTTCACCTATGAATTATTGTATGCTTACTCTTGATAACCAAAGAGTTATTATTAGAACTCTATCATTAAGGTTGACAGTTCTTTGTGTACATTGGCGTTTCAAGGACCCCACATGGAAGTAAGGAATATTAACCTATTTATTGACTGTAGATGTTGACATATATGCTTCAAATACTTGATCATGATAACATTTTACACCAAATCACAAGTCTGAGTGTGAGACCAATGAGCTTAACCTAGTCATTGGTGAGACCAAGGACTTAGAGACAGTAGCATGAGAATCAATGTGAAAATGGTTTTTTTCAACGTTTTGATTATAGTATTGCTACAAAAGCATGTTTGTCTCTAACTCCATGGTGAGACAAACATGCTTTTGTAGCCATACTATCATCATAATGTCGAAAAAAACCATTTTCACATTGCTTCTCATGCTATTGTTCTGGTTGTCACACTTTATCAGGGAGTTAGAGACTTTAACTCCAACTCCAGTCCTTGTTTTGATGTATAGCTTAGTAACCTGGACTTATCATCAGTCTCCTCTTTTTCCACCCTGACCTGTTAGTTCTCAGCACGCGATATTTCTTACTTTTTGAAGCAGATTTTGTTCTTTTGCAACTTGAATAATTACAGTGTATGCAATTCTCTTTTATCATTGTATTTCTGAATTCTGTAAATTGATATTATAGACATGGAGCTTAAAACTGCCAATTTTATAAATGAATAAGATCCAGTGTCTCTCAATAAAGCTATTTATTTTTAGCGAAGATTGCAAATTGCATAGCATATGCAGGAAGCATTACAGTTTCACAGCTCCCCCCCCCCCAATGGCTGCAGCGTTGGTGGTTAACAGCTTTTCAGGTTTGTATTGTTGCCTTCCAAGCATAAGATCCTGGCTCGATTACTGGCTGGCGAACAGTACAATTGACAGTAAGTGCTAGGTCTTTCATGGTTTCCAAAGAGTTTTTATTGGGCTTCACCAAGTTCAACTTGATCGGATTATTGAATAACTACACGGAATAACAAGGTACCAACATGCTTCTCTCCTTGGTGTCCCACTCATTTATAACTTTTTGGTTAATTGACATTACCTTTTCATTCTCACCAATATCCATCCATCAATGTCTCCAATTACATACTGTAAATTTTCTAGTTAATATTCCTAAGTGATAGCCAGATTTTGTTTCTTTGCTAGTTTTGATGGCTCTCTGCAGGTCACATGACTTGTCACAACATAATGTTATTTCAGTCTAATGAAAGTATTGGCTGTTTCTAAAAGCTTTTATAGTAGCGATAAGATAGCACAGGAAATTAATCTTGAGCTATTCTACTAACTTCATGAATTTCCTTTTGCAACATCAGTCTGTGGAAAGCTATAATAATACTTTAATTGAACGCCGAACCTCAGGAATTGAATTAGGATTTAGTGCTGCTTCGACATGGAAATTAACGGTAACGATAAGCTTATACAAACTTTATCTTATGGTGCATCTCGTGGAACACTTTGGCTTTTAGAATATCCAATCACATTAATCTATATTTTTAATAGATTTCAATGTAACTATAAATATTGCTCAGGAGACAATCACAGAATGAATAGTGATCATGAATGACATATATGTGCATTTATTAGTAGACAGTAGAATATACAGTCAAAAATTAGTATTAATTTGACAGCAAAGTTTTGAGGTGACAGCAACAATTTCATTTTGATGCCTTAAAATTTTTAGCACAAAAAAATGAGAGGAGATAAATCATATACATTACCTTGGCTCTGCTCCGTTTCTTGTAGTGCTTCGCCCACCCAGCACCCGGGTCTTGGGACACTCAATGCCTCACGTTGGACTCTTATGCAGCACAGCCTGAACATATTGCGCACCATGAGCAACTTGTCAGGTATCATTATTTAAAAATCTTTGTGATAATAGGTTGAAATCAGAGCTGTTTTTTTTCTCGTTGACAACCTGGTACTAAGTGCAGTAAATACTAGCACAAAGGTGCAAAAATATGGGTAATACTGTACTCATAAACATTTATAATAGATAGAATATCACGTTCTTGTTTCTAGCGGTTAGATTAGGAAATCTCAAGATATCCTCTTTGTAGGATTTACACGTTTCTTTCTAGGGGTTACTCAGTTCGCCTGTTATTTCTCCTAGTAGTATAGAGGGGAGGTAACCTTCTTGCAGGATATACACAATATACTGAACCGATTTTAAGATCAACTCAATGTGGACACTGCATGCAAATCACCACTGAGCGTGAATTAATTCATATCTGTTTCACAAGTTGTCTTTCCCTTTTATAATGCAAGATAACTCCTCACTTTACTGGATCACAGTGAAATTATAATAGAGAAGAGATAATAAAGCTTTGAATTGAAAAGTCAAGGATTAAATTTGTATGCCAAATTTTACCCATTTAATTATGTAGTAACTGTGATACATCAAATTTTATCAGAGCACCCTATATTCACATTTTATTTTCAGAGAATGAGACGAGTACAAAACACGCATTCATACAAGTCAATCAGCAAATAGAGTTAATTTTTTGTAAAAAAGAGCAGCAGCAAAGAGAAAATAAATAAGTTAGGTTAATGCGATATCAGTGTCAAAACCAAACAATCTATCAATTGTATCGATAGATTGGTAATAAAGTGTGTAATGACTTGAGTGAACATTTGGTAGAGCATGGTTCGGGGTTTACCAATCCAGTAGATCATCTGACATTTCCACCTCTCTGTACTAGGTCAAGGTTGCTTTGATAGGCAGACCAGACTGAAATCAGCTCTGTCACTTTTATTTCCTTCTTAAGTGACTTTCTTAAAAACCGAAAACAATATGTAACTGTTGGTGAAAAGAATTCCGATGTCTTAAAGTGTGACATAGGCTGCCCACAAGGATGTGTACTTTCACCAGTGCTTTTTTCTCTATATACCAACTTTATTAGGGCTACTCAGCCAAATGTTCAATTGCTGAAGTACGCCGATGATATGGCACTAATAGGTCTGCTTATTTTTCAGAAAGAGGATTCCAATTTTTGTTTTAACGCTGAAGATACTTTTTTAAACCAACGCAAGTCTGTGAATCTTTTGATCAATGCTAGCAAAACCAAAGAGATGGTGGTGAGCTTTAGTAGATCGTACGGTATATATGACTATCTTTTTATTGACAACAATGTGATAGAAAAAGTGGAGGATTTTAAATATTTAGGTACTTTTTTTAGCTGTGATTTAAAATGGCACTCAAATACGGACTATATTTATAGAAAGCTGCGTCAACGATTTTATGCTTTTTCTAAGTTCAAACATTTTAAACCTACCTCCAAACAGAAACAGCATTTTATAGAAAGTCTAATCTCTCCTGTTCTAGCATATAACATTGAAATATGGTTCAGATCAGCCACTGAGGGTGAAAGAACTAAGCTCCTCAAGCTCTTTAGCAGAAATAAGTTTTATCTTGATATACCGATGTTCATCAGTGAAAGAATGGACAAATTAGCTGCCAGTTTTGTTTCAGATCAAAATCATATCCTTAATAGCTGTTACAGCAAGTCTCGGAAATATTTTTCTATGCCTAGAGTGCATACTAAACGTTTTTTACACGGTTTTATACCCCAGAGTATTCAAGTTTTAAACAAAATATGTATGACCATATGACAGAGCTTTTCAGTCAACACATTGTAATTTATCTTTGACAAAATTGCCAAATAAACTGAATCTGGTGATTGAGTGAGTCGTCGTCATAGTAGATTGAGTTTATAACTAACACAGCGCCGCAAACTGCACACTTGAGTCGACTGAAATGACAGAATAACATTTTGTTGCTTTGATTGATCTAGATTATTGTTTGCCAAACATATTGTGGAAAAGGGCATATTTGGAGCAGGTTTGACTTGGAAGACAGCAAAATATTTCTCGGTCAAATTTGGATTACAAGGTAAAATTTGGCACTGGTTACTTGGTAAATAATGAGAATAGATTTATGCGCCTCATGTTTTATGCGTTTCGAGTGGTTGGGACAAGGGCAGGGTTGGTACCTTATCACCCTCAAGGGAAAGTTCATTTCAAATGATTGTCAAATAGGCTATCTAGAATCTGTAAACTGCAGCTTCTTTGTGGGTAGGACTGATGTTTAGTATCACAATTTATACCAGATCCTTTGCTGTGATACGGTTGTGCAGCATGGCTCGGAAATTCCCTAATTCGGTTGTGCAGCATGGCTCGGAAATTCCCTAATATGCTAATATATTCATGTACATGAGCTATAAATGCGATACAAATGGCCACGATTTTTAATGCAGAAAAAAATTATTGAAATACTCTTAGAAGGGGTAATGCACACTTGAACACGCTGTGTGACAGTGATTGACAGGACACTAATGTGTAACAGTATTTCCAGACAGCAAGGCTACAATGAGGCATAAAATAATGACCAATCAGGTCGCTGCAAGAAAAAGAAGGCTGCAGGTTGCCCACACCTATTGTAAATGGTAAGAAAAACACTACAGTCCTACAAGTCTGTCTGACCAAGCCATTGTCGTCCGATGTTTCGATGAGAATATCACCAAGACACCTTTATCTATTGTGTCACATTCAAAGTAAAAAAAATAATAAGAAATTCCATATGAGCCTCAATGGCTTTTATTATTTTATATAGCGTTGGGAATTCTTCATAAGTCTTATATAAAAAGAAATTTGGAACAAATTTATAATCCAATCATAATAAAAAACTGTCAATTAAGTCCAGTTAAAATGGTTAATAATAACCAGAAGACCCTGGAGTGCTCAAAATAGTTCAGTACCTTAGTTTATATTCAAGATCAGTTCAAGATGGTCAACATATAAAACATATAATAGACATTATATAACCGTATGGCAGTTTGTGAATAACAAGGAGTTTATGATGTAATACTGCAGTCGTTGGTTCATCAAGGTCAAATATGTATTTAAACATTTTTTCAGAGGAGGGGTTTGCCATCCACTCATCTTTTTGCAGGTAAATCACAAGGGATGCAGGAGCTGAAAACTGGTTGGTCAAAAACGATTTCCACAGACATCGACCGCAAGCAACAAAATGATGTTATGTTTTCTGCAAATGCTGAAAATATCCCAGAGGATAAACTTGAAAGTGAAATTGACAAAGCAGACGCTGATTTGGGGACTAAATTACCAACTGATGAAAAGGAGCACAAAAAAGGTAAACTAAATCAAATGAAGAACTTTATCAGGGAACATAAGTTGGTGAGTATTTTAATTTATGTTAAAAGTCCCAATTTAGAAAGCGGTTTGAATTTAAATTCCATAACAAGCTAATTACAAAGTACTCCATTGCCATAAAAATACATAATATAAAAGTATATAGAGGTACCTAAGTAACAACTATATTGGAAACACTGCAATCTAATTCTTGAATTGGAAACAAAAGTAAAAGAAAACATCTTCGAGGTACAATCCATGAGAGCATTTTCTTTGAGCATCTGGATTTTTCTTACGCAGTTGGATCAAATGTGGTGCTGAATACAGAATGATGACATTAGTCTGAGCCGCAAGTGTTGGTTAGGCCAGAGATATTGTTGTTCTCAGCCTATTTACAAAACTCGCAGGTCATGCTCATCCAACACTACAGAATCTTTTTTCAAAACCAGTTTGTTAAGATATTTTAGAAAGAAAAACCACTTTGTTAACTTTGTCTTTATCCAGATACCAGCGTTATTTGTGACTGGTACATTTGGATATGCAGGATATGCTGCCTATGCATCAATTATAGCTGATTATGCTGCCTTCAAGCTGGAGATTCCTAAAGATGACTATGATTTAGGTAATCTATAATATTTGGTGGTGATCAGCAGTTAATCTTAATGTAAAAAATTCGTCATATTCTGGACTTGTGCAAAACTGATGCCGGCGTAACAGTAGACTATGGATAAAAAGTGTAAGCATGAACTCATTCCGAGTACAACACAGAGCTTTTACTATGGTCTCATTCTTCATTAAGGTGTTACCATACAATGGGTGGCAATACTTGTGTCTGGTTTGATCTACACTTTTCTTGCTAAGATGTTTACTCTGAGTTCTCTGGCTGTATTCACACTAGGAAATCTGGGACAGGCTACGGCTGCTTTTTCTATGCTCTTCCAACCGAATCTCAGTGAGTCAACTACTCACTAAAAATCCTCTTAGGTCATAACTTCTTTCTCCATACAAAAGGTTTGAGAATAAGCTGAAACAGTGTATAGCAGAAAACTGGATAGCCTGAGAATTGGCTATATCTTAGGACAGTGAGGAGAAAAAGGATCTCATTCTAAGTCAAAATTTCTGAACACGGCCTCAATTTTCTTGGATTAGCAGAGCCTCAATACAGAGTGGAAATGTTAACGTTATGTAAGGAATCTCATAGGCCAAATCTCTGCCATTTGTAATACTTCTGACTGGAACACTTTGCAGCGACCCTTGCTTATATCATGTTTGTGATTCTACATATTATTATTATGCTATATTTCAGTGCAGTTTTATGTCTTAATGGCTATTAATGGAGCGTTCACCTCACTGATGTGGAATTCCACATTTCCCCCATGTGTAGATTTAGCCGGACTAAAATATGCTACTTTACACTACATGTTAGAGAGCGAGATTGAGGGGACTCTTCATCATACCCACATCTATATTAGCAGGTGCGTGTTTAGGCACTACATGTGAGTAAATCTATAGCTTCATGCAAACCAATTTTTTTATTTTTCATTAACAGGCTAAAATTTAAAACATATCAATACTGTTATAGCGTTGATACTACTGTTCTAAATAGGTGCTCATGACTAATGCATGGTTATTACCAATGAGAACAGTTGATTGACGAGAAAATGTAGCATTTCAGGTGGTATTGACTAGCTCGTTTAGACAGGCTACCTTTGACGGATCTAAGATTAAACTGGGCCGGCATTTCATTATCATCACACCAATATCTCCTTCAATGTGGATCAAATCTGGTTTATTGAACTTACTTATCTTCGAATGACAGTGAAAGGGCAAGGTCAAACATTGTCTAGGTCAAACAACTAAAGAAATCCTTTACAGGAATGTACACATTATTAGTAGAACAGTTATGTTCCCTCTGCGGTGGCAGATTGGTATTGCAAAAGTCGTTTATTAGGGTGCAGTGCCTTTTGCAACATCACTCCGACAGCACAGAAGGACCAACTTTGTTCTATAATGTGACAGCGTCCTCCTAATAAGTTCCTCAAATATCTCATTTATGAAAACTTTAGAAAATATTTTAAAAACTTCTTTTACAGCATATCTACAGGTTGAAGTAGACATCAATGCAGGATTATATCTGGCTATCGGCTTGTTTCTATGTTCAGTACTGATGGAGCTGCCTGCCTCAATTCGCAAAATGATATCACTCATCAAGAGAAAGTATGCCCATCTACGCTCACAGCATGAACTGAACATAACAACAGCCTAAGTGCACCATGGGGCGGAATCATAGATCAAACTTATGCCACTTTATCACTTGACCTGAAGGTTTTTCTTCTCAATAGGCTTGAATGACTTTTTAGGTAAAAGTATATATCATGTTTTTCCTATCACATTAAGTTAGTTCAAAGATGTGTAAAATATGAAAATTTCAATTGTTTACCATTTTTTTCACAAGGTATGCTAACAAAATAGTATTGGCATTGCTATTATCCCCTCATGCTATCAAGGCAGATAAATCCAAACCTTATTCATTATCACTCCAATCACCTTAGTGCAATCGTAATTCATGCTTTGATGCAGATGTTACCCATACTCTCTCCAATTGATAGTTCTATTTGTTAAAGTTCATGTGCTATAATGTTGACCTGATTGTTGCTAGTTAGATCCCATAAATCAAACAACCCCCTCCCCCCCCCCCCCTCCCAAGCCATATACCAGAGAAAGAGGAAGTGGTCTATGACAGTGAAATTTTCATCATCGGTACGATTGTCATTATTTCTGCATACAAATTTTCCATTTTTACATGTCAACGATAATCAAAAATAGCGTAATCGGATTACTTTTATGTATGCATGATGGTGGATAGTCTTAGAACTCATACTAATTTTGTTGAAGTTTTTCACTTGGCTTCGTTCATTTCAGGACACAAATAAGGAGCTATATTTATTCACCTCTAATTCACTGCTCGTCATCAATACAACTTCTTGCCATTTATACGCTGGTGATACAGGCCTGAAGTTCTAGGGGAGGCAGAGAGGCCACTACCTCCCCTAGAAGACTAAATACAGTGGCCTAAAACACTATAATTGAATAGTCCATGTCAGAATCAGCTCATCTGGGATTTCCATTTGCTAATTATACGCCTTAAACTGTTTATAGCACCACTCCTGGCAACGCTTCAGATTTGCCTCAAACTTTTGCCTCCCCTACCATTTTTCCTATACTACGGCCCTGTGATAATATTGCAAACACTGCAAACAAGGTAACTATTCTGATGGTAATGCGGAGCAACAATCGACGTTAACTACTGTAGGCAGAGCAAAGGGGATATCCAAGGAGCGCAACAGGATGCCAACACTATCCCAGATGCTGTAATTGGATGAAGGTTGTAGCCTGGCAGTAGAGTCGGACATTCTATGATGGTTATGTTTATGGCTTGGCATGGCTACTAGGACACGTCAGGTTGTAAGATATCGATGAGGGTTTGTATATGAAGGATGTCATGTGATTCTCATGTAGCTCCCTTCTGCCGTCTCTGATCTCCTTTTAAATTAAATAACACTGTCGAAGTTCATATTTTGTATGGTGCTGAAAAAAAGATGGAAGGAGCATTCTGTCATTTCCAGATGGGCCGATATCTACATGGGCAAGGGAGCAATTTTCTGCAATAATTAATTTAGTCCTTGCCAACCCAACCCCCTAGCAATGAAGGGAATTCATTGCCCCTAGAGCTAACACATTGGCAGCTGGTATACTTGGGCCTATAAGGTTAAGGCCTCAACATTCCAAAAAAGTAAACTTGAAAATAAGACTAAGTGTGGAGTTGCATCAATTTCTGCTCGAGAGAGAGTATATTGACATTCTGTCAACATGGAAAGAGCTTAAAAAAATCTGTTCTGTAATACTTCTCTCAGATCTATATTTTGGTCATTATCGCACTCAGTTGTGCTTCCATAAGTGATCATTTGCAATATTATCATGTGGTTTACAGTGGAAAACCCTTGCTTTAGATTTACTGACAAGCCTTCACCATCTGTTTAAACTCAAGCAATGATGATGTTTTATCTGAGTCTGAGAGCCAGACGCACACACTGCATGGGAAGTAATACCTCAGCCAGCAACAGATCAAATGAGCCAGATATGAGCTTCATTCTGATGAATACCACTCAAAGCCAGCAGAATTATACAAAAGAATAATGGAACGAATCATATTATATGATGCATATTGCAGGTTCACAGATCTAAGGTTTTCTATAAAATATCAGAAATATAATCTATAATATAAAGAGTTATCCTATCCGTATAATGGACTCGTCAATTCAATAATTATTACCTTTATTTACATTGAGAAAACCCTTTAGAATCCCTTTGTCATATGTAGTCTCCCAGACAACATATACATCCGGTTGCAGGTGATTTTTTTTCCTCTCAATCTGTATCATTCACAATCACAACTATACTGTTCAGTGACTCCTTCATGTTGTAGGAGAGACTTTTGGCAAGGATTTGCAACACAGCTGATATACGATGAATGCAGGCAAAGCGAAAGGAGCTGCAAAGAAAGATAATAGCCGTCCAAAATCATCAGGTAAACAAATGGAAAAGTCTAGGCAAAATCCAAATCAGAGGACTCTTATATTACGGTATATATGTATTCTATATTCAACAGCACCAAGATTATATATCATTCCAATCCACTCTGATGATGACCAGTTGAGTTGTCTACTAATATACATATAATATGTATATTGGAGTGAGTCATATCACATAAAAGAATTGTTAGTCATAACAACACATAAAAATAATGGTCTATGGTCAATTCTAAGTGAATTATCAAAGATGATCCAATGTGTTTGCCTCAGTCCTATGAGTACCAACATTTGGCGAGATAATGGTGGATGGGGCAAGCTTGATGAGTATGAACGGTCCAAACTATGTTGCAGCCTAACCATTCATTCGTTAGATACATATGATGCTTAAAAATATCAATTAATTGCATAAATAATTACAATAAATAAGATTCATCAGCTATGAGCTATAGAAAGATCATGTTGACGCAACTAGGAACCATTGACTGAAGCTTGCATATAGTTGCGATATCCTGATGGAAACCCTGTGTGGGTCTTTTCAAGCGGTTCAACAGACTTTGTACTGACATTACACAAATTATCTTAGCTCTCAACAGTACATAGCTTCAGTTCCAAGAAAATCAGTGGTTTAGGGTACATTTATATCCATCCAAGTCTTTTGTTTTGATGTGGGAGATGATCTGTGTCTACAAATTAAGCCTAACTGTCTAACTGAGTTTCAAGACTGCATTACAATGTCTCATGACTGCATTACAATATCTCAAGACTGCCTCACAGTACATCAATACTGCCGCATAACATGTCATATGAGCCTACACGTAGCCTTCGCCAACCACATGGTAGGGTGTCCTTTCAGAACTTAAAAATGAACTTGAGCGTAGTTTTGGCAGCTTGCCCTTCCTGACAAAACAACCATATCCACAATTGTGACAACCTACTTCCAGTGCGGCCAGCTGGGTCCAATTGAGCACCTTTTTGAATATTTAATGTTATGAATTTGGAAAAAGTTTTATTCTCTATAGCCTTTGACCTTTTATATGAGAGCTGACCAGTTGATCTCTCACATCCGCATGACTGAATTCTAGGTGTGTTACACGCATTGTATGCACACAAGCACTGAAGTCTTTCTTGACATGTGGTTAAAAGTAAGAGCATCCCCTGGTGCAAGCTTTGATATAAGTCAAATCCATCTATATGGTTTCACCTTAGTTTCATGCACATCTAAACACATCGCTTTCTTGAACAAAAACACCCAAGATTCTCAAAACATCTCTGACATGTTCCGATTTATCTGCACATGTTCAATGAGAGGATAACTCAGGGGTGAATGTTTTTGATAACTTTGATGATACAAAGATAATAATATTTTTTCATGAAAGTTATTCAGATTGATCTGGAGTGCGACACGCTATTATTGATGCCGATTCTATGACAATGGCTGCTGCCCAGTGAGTTGAAACCAACCTGGCATCATAAGCTGCAATACCAACACAATATTAATCTCTAAAACCGACCTATTTAAGCTGAACGCCTGGTTTGCTCGGGAAAAAATCGATTCAGCTATTATTAATGTACACAATCTTCAATAAAGAGCCTGATGGAATAATAATGACAGCGATTTGATCGAATCTTTTTCACCAGTACTAAGGAAACAATGATGACTTACCGCTTGGCCAAGCAGACAACCAATAAATTCTCTCTTCCGAATAAATGAGAAATCATCGAATAAATTGTTCTGCTCCATTTCAGCCTCAACATAATTGTTAAAACAGATCGTAGCTTTCCATCAATTTTCTTCGACCTCTGCTCAGCATGAACAACAATCTAACGACAGCGTTGTGCTTGACTCATCGCATAACATAAGGTAAATAATACAACTGCTCTACCAGGTATCGCGCAGTCTACCAATTCTACTAGCTGTACTGCTGCAGCTTTGTTCATAAAAGTTCACCTTAAAGTTTGCTTAGTCAACTATTATGAGATGAAGATGGAAGTCCGAAAGACGAGCTCTCAGAGCCAGAGAATACGCAAGCCTCCTCCCACTCCGACCAGGCTCGGTATAGGAATAGGAACCATTCAGCCTGACCCTAGTAATATGACTGTAGTCAGTGTATCGCCTCCTGTCAGTGAGTGTCTCTTTCTATTCACTGTTTCATTTGCCGTACTCTCTTATTGTTAGTGTCTCCAAGCCTTTGTGATGTAACTGCTTGAAGTGAAACCTAGCCTTAATTATTCGGCTACAACAGTTCTCTCATAATATTCAAAGGCTATTTGTCTTGAGATATTTTATTCCTAAGCCAACAACTAATAATCCTTACCTAGTGTTTTGCTGGATACTGTGACGGTATGCCAAATATTAATCGGTCCGGAAGAGGACATTCTTTGATGGACTCGCCGATCCCAAAAGATAAAGTTATTCCAGTACCAATTATATGTAAGTGGTGGATTCATATCTCTTCTCACAAGTTGTTAACCAGAAACAATGTTAGTCTTGGTCTTATAGTTCAATTCATGCCCACTTCCTTCCTTCTTAAGAGAGACTCTTCTTCACTTCTTTTTTGATGCCACAAAATGTCTCGTTCCTTCCTGGCAATCTCTTCACACCTCCCTCACTGTTGTCATTATTATAAATGCACAACATGGAAACACAAGGATTTAAACAGTTGAGTTTATCTTTTAATTATATATTATATAATGTTTTCTCTCACTCTTTCTATCACTAATCGATTTCACAAACAAAAGTAGCTGTTATTAGAAAGTTACACTTTGCTGTTCAAACAGTCAACAGTCAACAGTCAAACATCTCAACAAGGCAAATCTTAACTTGAAATATTTGCTAATTATAATGGAGAAGGGCCTATATTTACTTGAATGGTCAATGATATGTACATTATTGTTACATGGCTATTAGCTGACAGTAAATACTGGCTATTGACCTGCTGCCGTGTTACCATGGATTGATCAATTAGCTAAGAAGCATTATTGGCCATTTTAAACAAGCAGTTCAGTCAGCATGGCAGCATCCGAAACCAGCGGAAATATTTCGTCCGCTGCGGCAGCAAGACTGACTTCAATCTTCAATAAAAGGTCAGCAGCTGGAAAAGACGGAGGAAAGAAATTGAGAAAGATAGCCATAAATCTTACAGCTCCACGGAAATCTCTCGAAGGGGGCGTCACAGCAGAGCCGTCATCTAACTCAGTCAGAGCCATTGCGGGTACAAAGTTATCAACATATGATCTAATTCAGTCTAATTTACTCATCATTTTTTGATTCAATACAATTTTTAAAAACTTTAGATGAGAACATTTTATAATTTCTGTTTGTAGATAAGCTAAAAGGGAAAGGTAAGAGAGATGGCACCCCTGATAAGCCAAACACACCAGGAGCTGATGGAGAAGACGGGGGTAGTGAGGGACGCCCTACCATCCTCAATGATGAGGAGATTCAGGGTCTAGCCATCAAACCAGATGCTCTCGATAAGGTACAAGTCATGTGATTACCGATGACTTTATGTCACTCTCTGTGTCAAATAGGCAGAGTTTAGCCTATCAATTACATACATAGTTTTTTGTCTCATTCAAGTGTTCATGATTATTGAATTATTCATTAGCTTTCGATTCTGTAATGAAAGCCTTAGTTTGAATGAATCACTGCATTCTCACTGAGGTTTCCTGGAGTAAAATAATATTTCATGATAGCAGCCTAGAATAGTAAAATATATGCCGGCAAAAATTCATATTTTCCCTTGAAAGAGTAAAATTCATTGCTAGCTTACAAATTTACCAAACACTTAAAATTCATATAAACCCCAAACTTAGCTTAAAATGGTGCTAGCAAACATCATGTCACCCCCAAACTGGCTAAACTAAGCCCTAGCTAATATTTACTCGAGGGTATACATTCGGCCTGCAAAGAATCTGATAGTGCAATTAATATCCTTGATTGTTGTCAAGTGTTAAGTGCGGAAACTGCCACTCCTCATGTAAATTTAGTCATCCAGCCAATAAGATCGAAATTGGGTTTTGATATGGCTCCAACAACAACATGGAGACTAACCACACCATAACTTGGATCCTAATGGTTGGCTAATGATATTGAACTATTTTATGCAGCTTGTATCCCGTAAACTCCCAGCCCCCTCATACCCCCTTCCCAACACCTGGTCTTCGGCTGTCAATTTTTATAATTATTTTAATCAACTCTATTTTGGTGTTCAGGTTCGACAGGAGGCCCTGTCACTAGCACCTGCTCCTCCATCACAGAAAGAAGTCAAACCTGTCACAGTGAGAAAAGTAAACAAGAACCCTCCTCCCAGACGTGTCATCAAAAAGTAAGTCTACACTTTTAAGGCACATGTTGTGGAGCATTAGCATCTAGCGAAACCAGTATCATTCAATTTGATTCAAACCTCCCAACTCCTGCGCCACTAATCGCCTGTCAGTGAATAGCAAGCGTGCTAACCGATTGTGCCATTTCACCATTCCCAAAAATGAATGGGTTGATGGGGCTAGTTAGCAGTTGCCAAGTATGATCTACCCAAAGTATTATCAAGCTACATCATAATTGTAGAGCATTTTGTGAGGGATAGGTTACTCCTTCACATAAGATTAACACATCTTCTAAATTACCCTCCCTTATTAATTTGAAATAGCTGTAATAGACAATTTTATTTTTATGTACTTATGTTTACTGAAATTTTACTCTTTCAATTAGACCTATACAGAAATGTCCAGATACTACATCATGTATGTATCACTTGACAACAAACTTATTATTTGTTCAACAGTCTTACAGTGGCTAAGGGAGCACCGCCGCGCGCCCCTCTCAAGCCTGTGGAGACTGAGGGTAACTCAGGGCCGAGATTTGATGGTAACGGCAATGTTATAGCCCATAGTCTGCTCGGTACTCTGGAAGAATTCAAATCTGCTGCAGAGCAGCGAGGTGAGCTCAGCGTCGACTATTACATCCGTGAGGAGGACAGAGTAAACACCCCTACCTTACTCAAACAGCCGTCCGTACTTGTCAAATCAGAGAACAACAAACACCCAGTGTTTGAGAGCGTGGATGAGAGTCGTGCCCTCGTTAACTGGCAGAAAAAGATGAGAGAGAGAAAGAGACAGCAAGGTTATATCTCACGTGAGTATCGGCCTTGAGGTTGAGGTCAATCAGCTATAGAGTCGCCTCAATTTCTCATCAGCCATATCAATATGTAACTGTTTTGTGTAAGGTTTTTCATTGGAAGAAGAAATATGCACAGCATACTGAACATATGAAGGCAACTAATTTATTGACAACGAGGTCCATGCGAATTCAAAGCTACATTTTGTAATTATAACGATAGTAATTAAAGTGTTACTTCGATCATAGGCAGCTTTTTGGGCAAACAGAATGGAGGTATAGCTGGAACTATCTGTACTAATATTGTCTTGCATTACTGCCATTATTGTGCATGTCTTGGGTGCACAATGTTGTACGTGTAGATCAAATCTGTTCCATTGTGCGTTTATTTGGATCGGCATTGAGGACGCGCCTCGCAATGCAATGCAAGTGAAATGGATCAAACTTGTTATCTGTTATAATGAGCATGTCATATTGAACTGAATCTAGGATCGCATATTCAAGGGTGCCAGTGGCCGATTTCAGTTCTATGGGATTCTAAGAATCCCTGATATCCCGCTAGTTGATGAAGAAATGTCGTAGCATGGCAGGAAGCTAAATGTGTTTGGTTTTTTGTAAACAGTATTGTTACTAATCTACCACACTGTCCTTCCAATTCACACTATGCAACCAGAATTTATTGTTGAATTGCAAACGAAGAGCTTTTGAAGTTAATGATCAAATGTTAATGTTCAAAGGTCAAAGTGATGAGGACCTGCCTCTGCTCTTGATTTGAATCTAATCAAAGTTCTCCACTCACCCTCACCCTCTTGGCCAGTCTCGGTCTAGCTTATATTGTTACATGCATGCTTGGTGATGGAATCCCTTTACTTAGCATATTAGTATAATTCGATACAATAATTTTTTGTTTCCATTTATATTTTATTTACTTTTTGGTATATAATAGATATTATATTAGACTGTTCTGTGATATATTTCAAGGTTTACTGCAGAAGCCAGTTGAGCAGTTGGTGATGAATGAAGGAGACACTTACAGGGAGAAGCAGGAGTTACGATACCTCATTGACCGCTCGATCCCTGCTGTCGACTATGGTAAAGGTTACAGGGTCGGCAGCGAGTTCTGGAAGCAGAGGCCTCTTATAGGAGACGAGGATACTGGTATAAAGTAAGTGTATTCATTCACTTTATACTTTTTGTATTTAAATCAATACTCTGACAGTACTCGTTAAAGCAAATGAGACAGTGAATACAATTGAAAAAAAGCAGCTAGCATATGCTCATTGGAAATATTGATGGTAAAAAAATCAAAAATAGCATAAGTTATGCCTAAACAAGTCCTTGCTACCAAGTGCAGTTCTTGTGCAAGCTGGAATTAGCCAATTTCTCGATGATAAACGCCCACCAGTATTCATGTAGTCAATATTGTACAATCCTTACTACTGTTGTAAGGAAACCTGTGTATATTTCACTAGCTTGTGAGTGGTAGATTCCCTTATTTTGAATAAATATTTGCCATCACTGTAATAATGGCCTCAGCCCTGTTTATTTTATCCACAGCTGGTCTGGTCTTAGGTACGGAATATTAATATAAAAATTGCAAACTTCAAATAAAGTTGCTACTCACAAATATAAAAATAATTTTATAATAATTGAAATAATAACAATAAATAGCAAAAATGTTCAAAACACTAATTAAAATTCTTGATGAACAGTGCTCTCTATGTGTTATCCAATGCCATGACGTCAAATACTAAAGTTCGAGGGTAAAATTTTAAGCTGAGTGTGTAATAGGTAAAATAATTGAAATTTATTAAATTCTAATCATAATCTTCCAAACTCTGTTTCAACCATGTCCCATGTTAGAAGATGGTCATTTTGTTGACCCATGTGTACAATGAATATGTCATTTATTATTTCAGCATGACACTGAGTCAAACAGAGAAGGGATACCCACCGGTTATAGAACATGTGAGAGTTCCCCTTACTGCTCAGAGAGAGCGAGGTATAGACATGAACAGACCAATGACTGCACTTAACAAACCTTGGCATAAGGTCAGTATTTTATGGGCCCAGATACAAAATTGTTCCCTATGGAGAGAAATATAAAAAAAAAAGCTCTATAATTAAGGTGGTGTCGGTCGCAAGTGGGCAAATCCACTTTATGCTATTGTTTCAGTCACAGGTGGTTTGCTTGGCATGTAACTCTTTCAACAGTCTAGTAAAATGTGATACTGACATAATATCCTAAATTAATATTCCAATTGCATCAATTGTTGATGATTATGATCTGCCTTTTACCTCATGTATGTTTGAGGTTAGCTCATCGAAAGATTTTATGAATTTCCATAAGAGAGATATCAATGACATGGTCTCTCTGGGAATGCCAGTCTATACACATATGATCAGTAAATAAATAAAGGAATGAATAAGTATTCTATGTTTCTGTTGACAGTCCCACTTTCTGAGGGAGAGAGTTGAAGAGCTCGGACCTGTCATGAACGACCTCGACCCTCATCTGCCTGACGCTGATGTTCTGGAGATCATTGGCACAAACAATCCATATCAGCGTTATATAGCGGCGGCCACCCCTATCAGTGAGAGAGGAGAGTCGCCATACCCTCATGAAGTACAGGAGGAGACAACTGAGGCAAACCAGGATCCCCTCGCCAAACACCCTGATGTCTACACCCCTCCCATATTTGGGCCTTGTATCAAGTTTGCTGGCCAGATGCTCCAGTGGTCAGGAGATAGCCATAGCTCCAATGATAAGGTTGCTGTCGATGCGAGAGTTACTTTTGAAGGATATGCTGGATGTCGTTCTACTTCTGTGCTTGAGATTATAAACTTAGGAACCACAGCTATGTACTTTAGCTGGAAGGTGAGTTTTGGTGACATCAATAATCAATAAAATGAATAATTTATTTAAAAAGACAGCAATAGCTCACTGGGTGTCACACCATTCACATAGAACTTATGGACAATAAACTTTTTCTTGTCCTCTTCCGTTGACAATTGTTTGAATTTATTGTTTATAAATCCATAATAACTACTCATTAATGCCCTATTCATCATGTTGATCTCTATTTGTTTACACATATGTACTTACATATCTTTTCAGATGCTGCCCAAGTCAAACCCCTTTGATTTAGTGAACTCCAGCATCCAGAGGTTCTACTTCAACACTAGTAATGGAGTTATCTTACCTGGTGAGACACTCAGGTTCCCGTTTGTGTTTAAATCAGAGAAAGCCGGAGTGTACAATGAGCAGTGGCAGTTTCAGACACACCCTGTGGTGTCGGGAGGGGCGGCTCTGGTAGTCACTCTCAGAGGGGTAGCTCTTAGAGAGGATAGAATGAGGAAACAACGTGACCTCATAGAGGTAAGACAACCACAGAATTTTCAGTAAACAGAAACTCAATTTGGGCTAAAACTGTCTTGGTACTTGGAATCACCTCATGGTATCAGATTTTGCAAACTACACCTTCTGAGAAGTTATATACCACCAGGTGCTTAATCTAAGTTATTTTGGGACTTGGAATTCAATGGGTGCTTACACCATACTCTCAGTTTCACTTCAAGGACAAGACCAGGCACGGTTCACTGACTGACTTGTGAGGCTGGTGGAGGTGGGAGGTTTGTTCTAGTAAAAATGATGGTTTTTGATAGTCACTTTAACCTTCTGTTCACAGTAGCTTATCCATCTTTAGGTTAGTTTAGGTTAGGCCTGATAGCTTTGTGCCGGAATCATCTGACTTTCAGGGATTGTTTTGCTTCATCACAAGTCAAATTTGAATTGACCCAGTCATTCATAAGCCAGTGTCTAATTGTGAAACATTATTTGTTATTTTCAGACCAAACTCCAGAGGAATATTGTGTGGAGAAATATGAGGCGCATTGTGGATGAGATTGTTGACAGCATTAAACCACCAGAGAGACCGGGATCACCCATAGACTCGTATCTCACTGAGAGGGAAATATTCCAGAGACAGAATCCTCATGTTAGTGTTATAAATAGGGCTTGGTGTAAACATATCCCTCAATGCAATTTTCTGGAATTCCCAGGTAGATCAAAGGCTGAGGTGCTCTGTGCCGCCTTGGAATTTCATACTTAGAATCTAGTATTGTATCGTTGTAATATTTATGGCTTGGATCCTCATATCCGCTACTTGACATTGCAAACTTCGATCTAGACATAGGACATACAAACCAGATATTGTTGTTTGATCGGGTTTAACCAGGGAGGTAGCACCCCGAATGAAGCGGCAAAACAACATTCTTTAATCAGTTGTTTTATTTTTTTTATAGCTTTATTATAAACCTGATGTGCTAGATCGGTTAGGGGAGCTACACAAGATGTTAGTGAACCCACCCTCAATGGATGGCGAGGAGGATGAGGATGCTAAGTCTGAGTGTTATGAGGTTCCTGTCTGGAATCTGAACATCACTCAGTTCAAGCGGGTGAGTCAGAAAGTTTACCTAGCCAGCTTAAGTCATTCTTTACAACTGCAAGATGATAAATATTCAGGAAATAAATATGCCTAAGGGGTGCTTGGGGCTGAAACAATCAATCAATGATGCTTCCCCACCCCGAAGTGGGACTGGAACCTGATACTTGCAAGAATAGCAACCTCACTGTCCAAGATATGAAATGCATATTGTGCATTCAGGCATCTTTAGAGAAATATTGAGTGGGACTCGAACCGCCACTTGCAAGAATAGCAACCTCACTGTCCAAGATATGAAATGCATATTGTGCATTCAGGCATCTTTAGAGAAATATTGAGTGGGACTCGAACCGACACTTGCAAGAATAGCAACCTCACTGTCCAAGATATGAAATGCATATTGTGCATTCAGGCATCTTTAGAGAAATATTGATGGTTTTGGTTGAAAATAAATATCCTTTTATGCTAATGAAGTGCAGTAAATTTATGTTCATATCAATGAATTTTTACAATTGTCCTTCTTCATCAGGAGGTGTTGAGTTTAGAGGAAGATGATGAGAGAAGACCAGCCTTCCTAGAAAATATCAACGAAGCCGTGATGAACCTCTCGTTTCCTGTCTTCGATCCCCGGCTCAGAAAGATGTATCAAACATGGTGAGTGTACTGGTGCAATATCCATCAACAGCTGTAGTTTATTGATGCAAGAGGTTGATGGAATACATAATACAATAATATAATAATTAATAATATTATTATATTATGTATTCAATCAACGTCTTTCCTCAATAAATTACAGTTGTATAAAACTAAAATAATGTATGATTAATCTGCGTTCTGAGTATATGCAAAACTTTGGCAACACTTTATATTTCATTTTCTGTCTCATTGTTTTGAATAAAAAAAGTAAGGTGGGAATAATAATAATAAAAATATTTCATGAAATGTGATGGTGTTGTTGGTAGTCAAGCGTGGAATGTTATACAGCCGAGTGGGTACTGTGTTCCAATCAAGGCAAACAACCCCCCAAGTTTTTTTATATTTATTTGTTTAGTTTCCATTACCTGTCTGAAATGGTGGATAATATGAGCGGACAGTCGATATATCTGAGGAATTTACTCGGCCTACCCGAGAGAGAATCACATGAAGATGAATCACGTAAGTGTTCGTTTATGACTGATTTAAGGTGAAAGTAATTTCGACAAAGTTATGGCAATTCGCAGTCGTGGCAGTTAGATAACAAAGTGATATAATATGCTCCAAAATTATGCTTCAGGTTTTTAAATTGACTAAATTTGTATCAAGTCTGGAGGGATTAAAGATTTAAGATTTTGAAAAATTTTGTGATTAGTTTAAAATTATCACAAGCATGTATATTCATTTTGTTAACATTGAATGATTAGGTGAGGTATTATTAGCTGAATCCCCGACCAGCTCAGGTCGAGTGGTCTCAGCTCGATCCTCCGTGTCTGCTGGTAAGCGATCCTCAGGCGACCGTATGTCCGCAGGTAAACTTGTCATGCTCATACACAAGCTCGCTCTCGGGCTAAAATATTACTTCAAACTGTCAACCACTCAATACTTCATGCCTGCTCTTTTCCGTTCATTTCTGAGTGTAACCTCAGAATTTATCAGTTCTGAGAGTTTTGAGTGATGGCTTTGTGTGTCTGTCAGAATAGAATATCATTTCTATAAATTGCTGGGCTCTGCTGCTGCTGATTAGCTGCTAAACCATGAAGATAACTAATCTGCTATGATCATGACGTTATATTCCTTTTTCGGTGCCATGACAAGCAGTTTGTGTTTGTTCAAGGCTTTGGTGGCAGGCAGAGAAGTTTGTTGTTACTCGTGTTCCCCGTTTCTTATTGAAATAAATTACGTAATATATTTCGGCTTTCACTCGCAAAATGGCAGGTTGTTACACTTGAGGAGGCAAATCATACAGGGCGTTTACGGCCTAGGTGTTGA
Source organism: Membranipora membranacea (assembly GCA_914767715.1). Lineage (NCBI taxonomy): Eukaryota > Metazoa > Bryozoa > Gymnolaemata > Cheilostomatida > Membraniporidae > Membranipora > Membranipora membranacea. The sequence goes on from OU612068.1 coordinate 11,064,645, forward strand.
GACACTGAGCGCTCAGGCGTATCTTTTCTGCGCGATTCCATTGTTAGGTTGCACCCATTTGAATCTGTCCCTGTACAGAGACGGTAACTGTAAATTGCTGAACAGGCTGAACAGACTGAACAGCTGAACAAAATTTCTCAGACTAAAATTATTATTTGTATTCTTTTCTCTGGCTGACTATCACTTCTCAAACACATTCCTCCTGAGCAAATGATTTAAGGTGTCACTTAGTTCCTGTTGGCACCTATTATAACCAATTTAGGCCGAGCAAATGAAGTAATCAATTTGCCAATTCTGACAAAATCTGATGGTGTTCTGGAAACCAGAAACATAATCCAGCTCAAATAGCCAGTCTTGACAAGCTTTTCATCCATTCATTAAAATCGAAAGACACCAAGGCAAATCCAAACTTAAAATAAATATATTAATGAGCAGAATATAAGGAATTGTCCACGCTTATGCAAAATTAGCCAATCATGTAAAGAATCAAACAAATAGTAGTCTGAGAAATTCTGTTCAGCTGTTCAGTCCGTTCAGCCTGTTCAGCAATTTACAGTTACCGGTACAGAGATGTAGTTTTGTTCATCTTTTTTATATTTGCTTTGTTTCATATAGATACTTTTCTCTTCACAGTATAGGTTGTTGGCCATTTTGCGTTATCGCAGTCTAACGCACAACCAGCCAGTGGAACTAACTTCACATTTCAACGAGTACATTTTTTCTCTTTGTCTTTTTTTCTCTTCATATGTACATGTATTTATTTGTAGCTAGTAGACGCTCACTAAAAAGAGCAGTCAACAAAGCTGCTTTGATTGCCAAGCTATCTGGCAATGAGACTGGTAAACCATCCCCAACCCCCATGCCCACCACCGCCCAGCACTGTAACCCTCTATCCAATAGTTTGAGTGTGCACATGTCCTCAAGCCCAGCCCAGTCACTACAACCGACACTGCAAACTTATATTTTATAGCGATGAACTTAATATTTTTTTAGTCAACTTCAGATCCAGAACGCTTTGGGAAAGTCTACTACAAACCGGGAGTAAGGCATAATGTTCCATGTTGGTTAACTCAACGCTGCCCTTACCCTCAATTCTAGTATGATTTTGAGTTGGATACCCTTAAATGTTTGCACTAGTACTCAAAACCGGTTGTACTACATAATTCTTGTCTATCAGGTTTACTTCTTTCTTATTCTAATCAACATCAGGTGGGAGGCTAATTTATGTTAATCGAGTGTTCTGCAGTGGTCTGAACTTCATTTCTGATTGCTCACCAAGAGTTATCTTCTTTTGGTGTGGAAATTCAGATGTTAAGTTAACATTCATTCTGTACAGTCAACCTGGTTTATTTATGTAGGTACCAAAACTGCTGGCTCCAAGGCTACACCAAAACCAGGTACCAAGGAAGAGAAGAAGAGTGGCAAAGCTGACCCTAAAGCCAAGGTATAATGAACTGAATAAAAAAAGTTTGCCGTAATACTGCGTCCTGCTGTTGGCTTGAAAGAATTATATATCTCTTCCTGCTGTGACTGCTACCCCCTAGCCAGCCATACATCGTAGATCTTCCTCTGTACTAGGGAAAATCTCCCAGGGCCCGTTATTACAGGTCACATTGTCTTCTCTCTGACTTCAGGCAGGAGCTTCCCTTATTTTCAATGTCCGTTACTTTGTTATGTATGCAACCAACCAAGTTATTTTGTATTTTACATGTATAAAAAACCTGCATTGAATCAAATATTTTATGATTATGAATACTCTCAGTGTGGTTGTTGTTCTCCTAACAGGGTAAAGAAAAAGAGGCGCCCAAGAAGAATGACAGAGCATCCCCCACGAAGAAGACACCCCCTGCTAAAGGTGCAGCTGGCACAACTGTCGCCCCTGTTTCTAGCACAGAGGGTAGGCTCACCCCAGGAATAGTTGACGGCGCCATCAGTCCTTCAAATACCGGAACCAATGTTTTGTTGGAAAAGAAGTACAGGGAGAAACTATCTGCACAGGTAGGGCTTTTTGATGACCAAAGTCTTTGGATTTCCCAGGTATTAAGCTCGGTTTGATGACCTAATTATTATTGCATATTTTTATTGAGGTTTTCATAAATAATTATTGTTATACCTAATGACCTATATCCAGTAGTTTTGCACCCTGCTATCTGATGTCACCTGCGTACTTACTCTTAGTCTCAGTACTGAAGGTAGCTCACGATTATATATTTCACATATTGATTGCATTTTTTCTCATTTTTCAGGTTTTCATGGATATGAATCAGTTTGTACTGGATTTAGTGGACGCTCTTGAAGCTATACATGCACAGGAAGAGACTATTTCTACAACATCTTGAAGAAGAACTGACCTCTCTCCAGATTCAATACTGAAACTTGTTTGACAAATAATTGAGTTTGAAATTATTTTTATCTGTGCTGCTCATCCCATTGTGGCAGACCAATGGTTGCGTTAAAATTCTTACTTCCCAATAATATCACGACTTTTCTTATTTATCTACTTTATGCGATCAGCATCAGTTCATTACTGTTCTCATTTGACCAATTAAATGTTTATTAGCCAAATGTGTTGAAATACAGACTGTGATCAATGAAACAATGAAATTAGTTGCCTTATTTTATAAAGACCACATAACCCCCTTCCCCCCCCCCTCCATCTCATGAGTGTGGCTCATTCTTACTTGTCTCTTTTTATAATGCTTTCAACTTGGGGATGCAATAATGCCAATGACAATTACAGGGCCTCCTGCGTATTTAGATGGAGAAAATAGTCTCTTTATTTTTTTTTGTCATTTTGATGGCAGCAGGGATGGCAGTGAAACTTTTTGATGGCACCTGGTTGGGTTAGGGATATCACAGTAAAACAGGACTAACCGAACAGTTACCTGAACATTGAGTGAGCCATAATAAGTGTATCATAAGTGAAAATAAATGAGTCAGAAGTGAACCACAAACTCTATTGATCAATGAAGATAACCAGGAAGAACCACAAAGAATGAATGTCATTATTTACGCTTTTTCAACACTTTTATTGGTAGTCTATTTCATTCCGATAGCGGAATGTTTTCTGAATAGTGCCATTTATTCAAACATTAAATGAATCGTCAATTTAAATTACTTGAATGGTATGCTGGTACCATGAAGGGTAGGACATTAGCATGTCAAACAAAATAAGTAGGTTAGTGGGAAATAACTCTAAGATATCCTGCCCTCCCTGCTGTTACCTTTAACGTGATATATCGCTTTTTAAAACTTTTTAATATAGACAGTTTTCTGAGCTCTGAATTAGGCCTCAATTCAGAGTTGTCCTCTCTCCAGTTTGGTACTTTTAACCCCGCCGCATATGAAAAACGTGCTGAAAAGAGGGTTATCTTGAAAATCGCTTATAATAGGATAAAAACTATTTTTTATTCAGAATCTGCAACATTGAAAACTCGTATGGACATAGTTTGAGAAATAATTTTTGTATTTGGATAGTCAATTATAGCATATTCTGCCTGTTTTGCGGACAATTTGGCAGAGTTTTTCACGAGTTTTGTCACCAAAATTAAGATTTATCAACATTCAAGCCTCCAATGATTTGGAAACCCTGTCTCACAGGGTTTTCAATGGTGCAAATCATTTTTATCCTTACATAAGCGGTTTTCAAAATAACCCTCTTTCAGCAGGTTTTTCATATGCGTCGTGGGTTAAAAGTACCAAACTGGAGAGAAGAAAACTCCGAATTGAGGCATAGATAAGAGCTCAGAAAACTGTCTATTGTAAAGGTGATTATGTCTAATAGATATTTTCACAATTCAAACCTCCCAAATATTTGACGTTGAGTCGCAGTGACCTCTGGAAGTTCATTTTGGGGCAAAAAGTGCCCTTTTTAAATTGTGCTCTCTGTGCCTTGTTTTTGAGGTATTTGATTAGATTATGCTTTCACCATATAGAGGAGGCATGGCACTAACTGGAGGCGTGATATTTTGGTGAAACTTTATGATTTTAGGCCTCCTGTCTTCGAGACTTGAAATCGATTTTTGCAATGGTAATAGGGCCATTTCTGACCCCTCATTACATGCGACCCCAATAATGAAGAAACTAAAATTTCCAATTCATTATACCATTTTGGTCTTGTACTGTCACTTCAATCAATAATCTTACCAGCTTACAGATCCTGGTTGTCACAACTGTAACAGATAATAATATAATAACCCAAATTTTAACTAATTTAGGTCAAAATTTTCTAGCCAAAAAACAGAAATTCAGAAAGATGTCAGTCAAATTTGTTGTCAGCATGATGAACAACAGGAGATTGTCTAGGTTTTGATCGAAGCGATTGTTGATTATGGCTTTACATCTTGAGATATTTGGATTTTTGTGGCTAAACCAGCTTTATTTGGTCCAAAACATGCACTTTTTTCCAGCCAAAAAACTGAAAATAGGTTAAACAACATGTTATACGCACTAGCTTCCATTAAACTAGAGAGTATTTCCGAGGTTTTGATCGTGGCGTTTGATGATAAATTCAGTAGTAGAGAAGTTATGAGCATAAACATTTCTTTTTCCATGCTAAACAATATCACCCAAAAAAGGTGATCCATTGTTGTACACAATGTGCTTTGCATGTAATACTGCTTAGATTTTCATCACGCTTTTGCGATATTCAACACAAGTCAGACTACCTAGCAACGTGTCAGTGAAGGAATTTTTGAAATGGGACAAGTAGTTCCTGAGAAACTGAAAAGGCGATATATCACGTTAAAGGGCAACCAAGGTTTTGCAGCAATGCATTAATGGGTAGTAAATAATATGCTAGGCAGCATCAGCTTTGTGCATTACGCAATGCAAAACTCAAAGTAGTTGCTGACTCTAAGCTGGGTAACACTTCAGTTTAGGGGAGGTTCCAAGACATTGCGGTAATGATGATAGAGCACAGGCTAAATAATAACAGGAACAGGAAACTGCTCTGTGGTATTCTATTTTAGCTGAGTTTGAGTACTTGATGGATGAAATGTTTCACAAGAATTCTGGCTGAATAATCATCCGAATTATATTTTGTCTTTTTCCCTATGCAGAAGGTGCAATCTGCTATTAAACAATGAGAAGTTGTTTGAAATCCTGGTTGCCCCTTAAAACATGCAAGAATAATTAATGGAATTGTCTACTTTTGTGACATGATAGGGAAACTACCAATCTTCTGAGAGCACAAAGAATGAGAGCACAAAGAATGAGAGCACAAAGAATGAGAGCACGGTTGGCTAAGTGATGTTCTGTTCACAGAGAAAAAAATTGAGAAATCTCACACAAAGTCACCATGACATCAAGATAACACTTATGGTATGTGTAACTCGGATCATTAGAGTTATCCAAACCAGCCTAAATTTGCCCACCTTTAATATTTAAAAATTGACACCAGTTAGCCATAATAAACCCATTCTGAGGAGACTTGGGCTACGCGAATTTCTGATTCATGCTAAATCGATCAGAGATATATGTATTAATATATCACGTGCTCAGTATGAAGGACTGAAGCGGGAACTGGTTGGAGGAGATAAGATGGATATTATCTATCTTGCAATAATGCTCTGTGCCCAAGATGTTATCATTTCTTGATCAGCAAATAAAAATTAAATTTATCATTTTCAGCAAAGATTGAGAAAGTTATTGAAGCAAACGAGATTCTAGATAGATCAGAACTTGTTGACATATCTATAGCATGATTCCTTGATAAGATGCAATCTTGATGGCTAAACCCGATGTCATCCACAAAACTTGCAAATGGTGTTTATGATGAACACACATATTAAAAACACATATCCAGTGCCTCAAAACAATTTCCAAAATGTTTTATTTTCCTAAAATAGAAGAAATGACTTAATATAAATACCAGCGCTTGCTTCAATACCTATGTATGGGAAAACCAGCTGAGGGTGTGACGGGAACCCTATTTACAGTTTTTATTTGCCAGGAAAACTTCAAATTCCCCCCCCCCCGGGTTAAAGTAAAGAGCTTTGTCTTAATGACAAAATGCTCACCTATTTTATTATCAACTCGACTGGTTGAGTGAATCACCATTTCACTCCTTGATTTCTTATTTAATCATATATTACATTATGAACTTTAATAAACACGATAAATTATCATCTCTTTACATTATGCAGTCTACCAAAGATTAACCAAGGAGTACTTCTTGGATAAACCACTTCTTGGTTGACCACATAGGAGGAGTCAAGACTAATCTACTTGATTTAACTATTACTTCAAGGTCCAGCTACATTGATTGATAGCAAATTGTACCTTATGCATAGGGATAAAGAGCAAATCTGAATCGGAAGATTATTCAGCGAGAATTCTCTTGAAACATTTCATACATCAAGTGCTAAAATGCTAAAATGCTAAAATGCTAAAATGCTAAAATGCTAAAATGCTAAAATGCTAAAATGCTAAAATGCTAAAATGCTAAAATGCTAAAATGCTAAAATGCTAAAATGCTAAAATGCTCAAATGCTAAAATGCTAAAATGCTAAAATGCTAAAATGCTAAAATGCTAAAATGCTAAAATGCTAAAATGCTAAAATGCTAAAATGCTAAAATGCTAAAATGCTAAAATGCTAAAATGCTAAAATGCTAAAATGCTAAAATGCTAAAATGCTAAAATGCTAAAATGCTAAAATGCTAAAATGCTAAAATGCTAAAATGCTAAAATGCTAAAATGCTAAAATGCTAAAATGCTAAAATGCTAAAATGCTAAAATGCTAAAATGCTAAAATGCTAAAATGCTAAAATGCTAAAATGCTAAAATGCTAAAATGCTAAAATGCTAAAATGCTAAAATGCTAAAATGCTAAAATGCTAAAATGCTAAAATGCTAAAATGCTAAAATGCTAAAATGCTAAAATGCTAAAATGCTAAAATGCTAAAATGCTAAAATGCTAAAATGCTAAAATGCTAAAATGCTAAAATGCGAAAATGCGAAAATGCGAAAATGCGAAAATGCGAAAATGCGAAAATGCGAAAATGCTAAAATGCTAAAATGCTAAAATGCTAAAATGAAACCACACAGAGCAGTTTCCAGGCGTCATGCACAAAGCTGATGCTGCATAGCTCATTTTTTACTACCCATTTATGCATTTCTGTGAGACCCTGGTTGCCCTACAAGTTTCACAAACTTCACAAACTATACACTGTGACATTGACTAGAGTTAAATAGTTTATAATAGGTAAGGAAGGCAATAACAAACCGATGAGGAGCAAGGCGAGGATGTCTCATATATATGTTTTATTATGCACAGCATACATAACAATAACATGAATGCGCTCTACGACAATGCTAGCCTGTCTTGACAAGCTTGACAATACAGGCTCCTCTCATACCTGCTCCAAAGAGGCACAGGCAGAGAATAGGAGGAGATAAAGGAGGAAGGGTTGAGGTGGGAGGGTTCGTGTCCAAGGCCCCTGTGACTTGCAAGCCTGTCTTTTGCCCATGTCCGCCATCCAATACCAAAATTAAACATACCAAAATTCTGTTCAATTTCATGAAACCAATCCAAATAATAGAACACTCGCCAGGTCTTGTTGTGATTAATTGTCCATTAGAATCCTCCATGGTCTAACGTCACAGTTTATTTTTGTCAGCAACTTGAGTCTAACTGGGTAACTGCCATTATTTGATAACAGAACCAGGGTATCCAGGACCATTATTCATTCTGAAATGAATCAATACAAAAGTTATGCACTGGTCAAATTAAACCAAAAAATAACACCCAGACCCACACAAAATTAAATACCCAAAACTTAGAGAAAATTCCAAAATAAGTAAAGCTGATACTATAGCTACTACTTTTACATGTTTACCCATTCACATTTGATCAAGTCCATCCAATGCACATTTTAAGAGATCTTCAAAACTATATTTCTCATCCATTATGCATTGATTGATTGATTTATTGATTTATTACATATCATAGACATTATTACATGTTGCGAAATTCGGTGTAAATACTAGTCTTAAAAGAAGACATGAACAAAAATGGAAAAAAGCTCTGTAGGATTGTTTAAGACAAAATATCATTTAAAGTATGTACAAGGTGGCGTCTCTGCCCCATGCTCCACTATATTTGGCAGTTTGATATCTTCCGGATGGGCATTGACTCAAAAATTCATTAACGAAATGGTCATCGTCTTCTATATATGTATTTGATGGCAAGTGTTTTAGTTAGTTTCTGAATGTGTAAGGCTTTATCATGGTACTCAATACCCAGTTTAGAACAATCTATAAAAATATTTCTGATAGCCTTTTCATCACTGGCATTATCATCTTAGTGAATTTTTTGCTTCTCATTTTTTGGGTATTCTGTAAAAATTCTCTAAATAGAGGACAGAGATGGGAGAGATAATATCCACCTATGGCATTAGCACTTTTTGTCTAAGATGTCCTCATGTCTTGATCAGCAAACAGCTAAACAAAATTTACCATGTTCAGCAAAGATTGAGTAAGTTATTGCAGTACACACTGATACAGAAAATCAATTTATAAACAATTTTTACAAATGATAAACTTTATGCTTGCTTCACTCACACTAACTGCCAATAAATTATATTATAAAAACAGAACAGTAGCCCTGGCTTATCCTCTCACGCTCAGAGATGGGGACCATGGCTGTATGCACCTGCTAGAAGTCAGAATGTGGTTGTAGGTCTAATCCTCATCAATCTCTCGATGATCTGATAAGACCACTAGTATCTTATTAAAAGTTCATAAAGTCTAGACAAGATTTCAAGAGCCACCCTTGCTGTATATTTAAAACTGCAGCTGGACCTTTGCCAACCTTATCTTGCATCCAGCATGTGAAAATAATAAGACACTAGTGGTCTTATCAGATCATCGAGTCTGTGAGCTCATCAAGTCTGTGAGATCATCAATATCTGTGAGCTACCAAGGTTTGCGGATAGGGTATAAAACACCTGTTACTGCTGGTCAGCATCTAATTGCAGTCGGATTGAGTGACTAATGAAACCTAAGAAAAGTGTTCTGTAAGTACTCACATTACATATTATCACAGAGTAAGGATAAGCAGAGGGGACACTTCAATGATCGTTATAGTGCCTGCGGTTTTTATCCACTGGGGGAAATTCATCAATCTGGCAACCTGCCAATTTCAGAATATATATAAGTTACAGTGGAGTTTTGTCATGCAGACATAGCCACCTTTGATAGGTCATAATTCATTCTGTATTTATCCTAAAGACTGATTTCTAACTTTTCTGAAATGTCCAATCTTCGAGCTATACACCATATTATTGTCATTTTTTGCTAGGATACATAGGCTATGAGTAATCCAGGTTTTTAAAATGAGTTTTATCATATAGATTTACATAGGGCTTAGGTCAATGCACGGACATTTCCTTTGTCACATGTAAATCTATATGACAAAACTCATTTCAAAAACCTGGATTACTCTTAGCCTATGAATCCTAGCAAAAAATGACAATAATATGGTGTATAGCTTGAAGATTGGACATTCCAGCAAAGATAGAAATCAGTCTTTAGGATAAATACAGAATGAATTATGGCCCATCAAAGGTAGGGATGTCTGCAAGAAAAATGCCATTATAACGTATAGAGATAATGAGTTTTTGGCATCCAGCTGTGCACAATTTTCCCCCAGTGAATCAAAAACCGCAGGCACTATAACTATCATTGAACTGTCCCCTCTGTATATCCTTACTCTGTGATATTATACATATAGGTTGAGCCCTCAAACTTTTACCCCATCCCATCTGACAGCACTGCAGACAAGGACAAATTAAATTAAAGCGGCAAACTTTATTATTGCTGGATTTCAGGAAGTGTTTATCATTGCCACTGCTCTCGCCATAGTCATTAATCCCATGCAAACAGCTGATCCTAGAATAGGCCCTGCCTTTCTCCACAGGGCAGTGTCCTACTGCCGGCTGTCGCCTCCGAGTCAGGAACTCTGGCTATGCCTACCACTGCTCCGAGTCGACAACCCTGGCTATACCGAACGCCTCTAGGAGAAGGATGTGGTTACATGAAGATTGATTGTGTCCTGATGGGTGATAGAGCCATCAGAAAAAGTAAAACATCTAATCCAACCATTACATGTTTTATATAGCTTGATACGAAAACTCAATTAAGCGTAAAGATTGGATGCGTAATCCATCCAAGGTCAGGCCAAACAGTTACCTAAGAGAAGGCAATCATTAAAGACCTAACAAAGGCATGCAAGGTAAACCACTATGCTGAGAATTCTGTGAGGCAAGCTGTTGTATATCAATTGGAATCTTGATTTAATCATAATTTGCAATATGTTGTTGGAAAACTCTTGGATAATGTAACATATATATATGTATAAGCGCTTCCCCACACCAGCTGATGTTACTTTTATGTTGGGAAGTACACTGTCTCTATCCTGTTGCTAGTACTGAGCTGGAGAAATTGTCCATCCATTCAAGGTAAAACCTTCTAATTTTTTTTTTTCATAAAATTTTTTAGCCGATATCACAGTCAACCCTTAAAGGGCAACCAAGGTTTCAAACAACTTCTCATTGTTTAATAGCAGATTGCACCTTCTGCATATGGAAAAAGACAAAATCTAATTCGGATGATTATTCAGCCGGAATTCTTGTGAAACATTTCATCCATCAGGTACTCAAACTCAGCTAAAATAGAATACCACAGAGCAGTTTCCTGTTCCTGTTATTATTTAGCCTGTGCGCTATCATCATTACAGCAATGTCTTGGAACCTCCCCTAAACTGAAATGTTACCCAGCTTAGAGTCACCAACTACCTTGAGTTTTGCATCGCGTAATGCACAAAGCTGAGGCTACCTAGCACATTATTTACTACCCACAAACGCATTGCTGAGAAACCTTGGTTGCCCTTTAATGACCGCCTACAGCCGCGATCACAACTCCGAACGCCATTATGGGTTGGCTGTGGCTGATACCTTGGAAAGATTAGTTCTTTTGAGGAATATGCGATTCGAGGTTCATAAATTTTGTTTAAATGAATGTGACACTTTTTGCGTAGGTTCCAAAGAGGTCATTCCATCAGTAATTTCATCAGTGATGGGAATAAATCAATCAAAGTGTGGAAAAATGTTTGATAATGTCACTAAGAATTTCGTCGGGACTATTTTGTGCTGCCAATCCTGGTTTGATACAAATAAATGGTTGTGAGGCGTCTGAGCCAGATGCTCCTAGTTATTGGTAGCTTCTATTCAATCGCATGGGCACAAGTGGATTAATTTTTTTTAATTGCAACCACAATCGTAAAAAATTATATTGAAGAAAATTGAGGGTTTGGAATTTGTTAAACAAGGAAAAGCTACAATTAAAATGACAAATCAAGAAAATCAGACCTGTATTGGTCTCAAGTTAGTATCCTAGGCGAGGCATGACCTTAATAGACATTAATTAGGATTAATTGATTAATTAACAGACACTCAAGGATAGGTTTTACGGTCAACTGGTCAACAGTAGCGAGGTCAACAGTAGCGGAATGCACAAATTGCATTATAAATATTTCTTTTTATTAACCTTTTAGGTCAGGTTTATGGCCATGCATACGGAAAAATGAGCGAGAATATTGTTGAAAATATTAAATTTTAGGGGACAACCGGATAATTATGGGGAAATTGGAGATTATCAAACTGAAGTGGTCTCTAATGTGTCTAGTTTACTCCAGGGGTTACAGTCAATGAGTATTTTCTGTAAATGTTTCAGGTCCTCCTCCCCGCCCCATAACAAGAGAAGATGTTCCATCCCACCAAATATCTGTTTTGACTGGTTTAGCATCTTACTCTTTATTCTTTCTGTTGCTCGACAACTATGGCTAAATTTGCTTCAATTTCTTCTTATTTAAACTTTCTACCGAGCCAATGATTAGTAATTCTCATTTATTGACTAGCTACAAAAGATGTTAGCATCCCCTTTGTTCAAGTGCCACCAGTTTTGTTTATTTTACTGAATGAATTTATTATCTTATTGATATTCCAGTTTAGGTAAATATTCTATGTTATTTCTTCTTTTATTCTATCATGCCTCCTAAGAGACTGTTAAACACAGTAAAAGCCAAACGCCATCGAAAGAAGAAGAAGGAGCTAATGCCAATGTCACCAGCTTACAACAGGTAATTTCTAATACAAAAATTCAGTAGTATGTGGCTCACATTTGGCCGAGTTACTATTGCGAAATGACCATACATGTTTCTTTCACCTAATAGCATATTATTGCAAAAGGAATTTGTTTGTAGTTTGTTCGCAAAAACCCCGACATGTTTGAGGATTTGGATGGAGAGGACTTTGATGCCTGGGAGACCTTTGACCTTGATACGGCGAGTGCTTAGTATATATTAAACATAACGGTTTTACAAGAAGCTTGCCTGACAACAATTGCATAAATGCTAAATCAAGTTGACCAAAAATTGTCAAGAAGTGTCCGCTTAGTATCCATTAACAGCACTGCAATCAAATGAAGTTAAATCAACCAATTGTGTTCTTTTGTAGGATGAAGAATTTGGAGCATGAAAGATAATATGATAGACCAGCAACTCAATGTTTTTTATTCATAATTATATTTAAATAAAAATGTTAATTCAAATATATGCTGCTATGTTTAGTTGCTTGGTCGGAATCCAAATTTTTATCAAAGTAAAATTTGAGTTGCCCCTTGTGTGTAATTTTCAATAGGATCGGATGAGATGTAATTTTGCTGCCGGAAAATCATAATATAACAGTATCCCGGCAGCAGGTAAGAAAATGAAATTTGGAGTTTAGATTCTTTTTATGCACGTCCAGTTGACCCTGGTGTGCAATTTTCGATAGGATCGGATGATATTTAATTTTGCTGCCGGAAGATAATTATATAACAGTATCCCGGCAGCAGGTAAGAAAAATCAAATTTGGAGTCCAGATTCTTATTTTGCACGCCCAGTCGACCCTGGTGTGCTATTTTTGACAAGATCGGAGATGATTTTTTTATGCTGCCAAAAATGATTACATCACGTTAGGTCGGCAGCGAGCCATGAAAAATATTTTTTGACTTCATAATCTTGTTGAACAGGCTTTTTTGACCCAGTGGTGTAAATTTCGAAAGGATCGGGGGAACTTTATTTTCCAAACATTTTTCTCTAGAGTGTACCACTTATGAGAATATGACCCAGCTAGGATAGCTAGGTTAGCTCTGCCAGATGCCTCAGATGGGCTAACCAACTTGTTGGTTCTATCCGTAGCCGCAGCCGTAGCCGCAGCCGCAGCCGCAGCCGCAGCCGCAGCCGCAGCCGCAGCCGCAGCCGTAGCCGTAGTACGGCCAGCTATTCCTTTGTTATTTGTGAAAGAGGCGGGGCTTAATTAAATTACTAAATAGTGATTGGTTTAATTCATTCAAGATGAACAATAGGAAGGCAAAGCAGACCCAAATTGTATTGTAATTGAAAGGAATAGGCCAAGCTATTAATAGGCGTGTGTAGCACCTTGCCCAATCCGTAGCCTTACTAAAAGTTTCCCAATCCTATGGATAGTACGGTGTGTGTAGCCAGAGCTTGAGTCTGTTATCTTGAAAAACTTTAAAACTGAAATTTTATGAACAATGGATTGTAGCGGTACTTATCTGAGGCTTATCTATCAATGTCCAGTTAGACACATGTGTCAGATTAGGCCTACATCTTGTCTCAGTTTGGATGTTGTAACACAAAGTGTGCGGTAATTGGAATCGTAGACTCGCACAAGCAACTAGTTGGAACACAAAGCTAGTAAAAATTTTGGTTTAGCTGTGCTTCAACAACACATCAGCACTTCAACAAAACTTCAACAACAGCAGTGATGTTTTTAAATCAATCAGGATAGTGATAGCTTACCCAAGTTCCGAGCACACTGCTCATGTGTTTGAGGGAGGATATTGATGCTGGAACACATGGTCAGCTGACCCACTCTAAGACGGATATTAAAAAAGGACATAGATGAAACTTCCTTCCTTTCAAGAAAAAGCCTCTAACAGGATGGTTCGTATTTTTATGTCAATATATTGAAAGCTAGTAAAGCCTCTGAGTTAGATGCAGATCAACAATGGTCAGTATCAGTAGTCAGTACCCAGCCGGCAAGGTTTAGCCAGCAACCATCTGTAGAGGTTGCCAATGGGCAGCTTTATTGTTGGCCAATATCCTCTGACATCACCTGTCTTTGATAGGTATGCCAGAGGGAGCCAGATATCCCCATTTCCCAGCAACAGATATAATTGGTTGTAGTGCTTCTGCTTTTATACCCTATTTTCTTGCCATTGGCGGTTGCAGAAATAACTTTTCTGGACTGACAACACATAACCAACACTCAAATATTAATGTATTTACCATCTATTAGTATGGCTCCAGCATGAGAACAGTTTACTCCCTATTGTTTTCTCAACCACTCAGGTTAAGCCCGATTTACTCAGATTTTTGGGTTCAACTCAGGCTACTCAGGAGATTTTAGAATGTAAGCTAAAAACTCAGATTTTGCTCGTTGGCAGAGATGAATAATATATAAACAATGCTAAATTTTGCCTTACATTAATTTATGCCATATTATTAATGAATGATCAGGTATTAGATTCTTGTTGTGATAAGCTATGTAAATAATACTGCACTGCCTAAACTAATAATACTAAAGATTATAAATACTCTCACTGCACTGCCTATTCAAGTCATTTATGTATAATTGATATGGCTAAATTCCAATTTGCATTTGAGAATGCTTTTAAAATTTAGCTTGTAACGAACTTGACATGATTGAATGAATCTAGTCTCAAATTTGAATACACTAATTATAATAAACTTTATTTATGAAGCGCTTAATAAAATTGTTTAAAAACAATGATTTCTAAGAGTTATAGAATATCGACACATTAAACCCACACCCAACTGAGATGAATAATAAACATAACATCAAACTTTTGCATGAGAATAATGTGTGGTATTTGTTGTGGGTATTTGATTTTATTTGTGATAAGCTATGCTCTTATTGAACTGCCAATCCCAGTGATTTGCGAAATAGATTTTTATGTCTAAATAGAAGTTGGGATTTCAGACATGTTAAAAAAGTGATTTTGCAGGTGAACCGGATAAATCCAGGCAATGATTTCAATAGCATCACACATTAATTATGCCTTTCAACCCTGGCGCCTCGATTGGTCAGCCTTTAAATCAATATTTCACCAAATCATGGGGATAAATTTTCACCTGTGGCGACAGCTTTGGCTAGTCCATATGAATTGGTTCATCTGGATCAAATCTAAAATTGTTTACGATTTTATGTTTACAAGAAATGCTCTAGGTTTTTATTGATTTACTTGCTATCACAAACATGAAATGTTGCGAGAAAAGGATGCATATACTTTGTCAATAAAGGAGCTGGTTGCTAGAGTATGGAACTTGCATTTGAGGGCATCGCTCTAGAAAATTCTGTATGATGTGATGCTCATCAGCAAAACAGCACAATAATATCGAGGTCGCCTACGTCAAGCCTCAAATTCTTGGCAACATTAAAAACTTTCCTTAGTAATTTCTTGTCTATGGTACATATGCTCGTGTGCACAACAGGCAGACAGTACATCAAGAGGGAAACTACAAAACTTTTGAACATCATGAAAGCTAATGCAACATTTTTTTAACAACATACATTCTTTGACTTGATTTGCCAGCTATTCTTTGCACATAATCTTCAAATCTCAGGGGTTTCACCGACAATATTTCGGTGCCATCTCAGGCGTACCCTCAGCTGTTTATGCTTTTAGGCGTTTTACACCTTTAAAATACCACTTGTGACATGCTAATATCAAAACTCAGGTTTCGAATCCTCCTAGGTTGAGAGCCCTGGTTTTCGATGGTACAAATTTACTGCAGTACCAATCCTAGAGGTCTAGGCTGAGTGTAAAATTGGTTGTCACGGTTAGGTCGATGTAATTTGCAGACCGATGTAGCATTTGTCTCCCCTAGCGAAGTGCTTGTTTTTGAGAATGCTTTACATCCAGACACCAAGTAATCAAATAAGACATGAGCATCCTTATTTAATTCCTGTGAACCAGTATCACATCCAAGAAATTTGAAATAGGCAAATACGTGGCCATTGATTGAATATATAATGATATAAATAATAATTCTTGCTAGGTATCTAAATATCTAATGCTAAACGCTCTTAGCAGGGCAGAAGCATTCTACAGACCCCACTCAGCCAGTACCAATACTCCCTCTCCCACAGGCCTTCTGGGTAATTTTAGAAAATAAATATAACAAATAAATTAACTATATAATCTTAATATCGAAATTGGATAGAGACAGTTAATAATATCCCTGATATATCCTTCCCTGAGAAGGATATAAAACCTCTATTTAACTTCTTGAAGAGGTTGCTAAAAATCCCTTTTTGGCAACCTCTTCCACCGGTCCATATGGCATACTATTGGCAACAGTGTTCAGCCTCTTCCGGTAACCTCTTTCCAACTCAGTTTAGACAACTACTTGCCCGCTGGGTACTGATGTCTAATGATTGTTTGAGATCTTAAGTTCTCACAGCTCAGGAGATTTTGGATAGAGAGAATAAAACCAAGAAGATGGGAGCAAGTGATAACAGACAGCGCCAACCACTACAAATCAGAGACCAATCTCAGTTTTATCTTTTGACAAAATCTGTTATGTATTAGGCGTAATTAAATTACTGTCAGCTATCAGACATCCCATCTCCGCCTTTTTGGGAGGTTGAATCCCAAGCATATAAATAATGTGTATAATTAAACCTTTTTATCGGACAAAAATCAAAATCCAATCTCCTCATTATGGAGGGTTCAATCGCTATCATATAAATAATGTGTATAATTAAACCTTTTTATCAGACAAAAAATCTTAATCCAATCGCCGTTTTTTCAAGAGGATGGGCAAATGCAATCTCCAGTTTTTTGGCCAGGCCTGTCCACAGTGATGAACTCCGGTGCATATAAAAACCGGGGGAACAACAAGGCAGGATAGTTCTGGTTGGAGAGCCCTTGGAGCATGTTTTTTTGGAATGGTGTAGATTACTTTTCTGGTATCTAACTTAGTTTATTATTCAAAAAATACAAATTGATTTTAATGTCGAAAAGGCATCTCAACTATGAGTCATTAGTAAATTGAATTAATACCTACTTGTCACAAAATTCTAAATACAAATGTTGTGGATAAATTTGATTATATAAACAAAACACTTTTTGTATGGAGTTGCCTTCTTCCTCAACAGGAAGAAGTTAACTCCATACAAAATAAACATGAGCAAAATGAATAAAATAGTGGTGTCTGTTCTGCTCGGGTATTCGGCCCCAAGTGGGTCGAATATGCGACAATTGTAATTCTTCCATTAATCGTGTTCTCAAAAGAAAATTATGTGATCTTCACTTTCACTCCATAGTTCCTAAATGCAACGCGCAGCAATCCGACAGCAGATATCAACAAGGTAGCAACTTCAACAACATAAGGCTAAAGATAAGGATAATCTTTATTTGTAACACTAACTAGCATCAAAGAAGTATCAACACTGATTGGCTAGCAGGTTTAAAAATCAAATACTTGTAGGAAAATACTTGCTGCAAAATATTGTCGTTCTGACTGAAACCATTTTTTTCCTTCATCGACTACGTCTACCCCATTTATAACAGTGGATTAAATATAGTCTGTGTCGTGATCAACATTCTTCGTTGTTGTTCTGATTCGATCACAATCATCTGTTTTTTGATGAGCAGGTAATTAAATGCTGGCACATCAACCTTAATAACATCAATCAATTGTAGGGACATCGATTACAGTTTTAAAGGTACTTGTACCTTTAAAACCATGATCGATGTCCCGACAATTAATTGATGTGCTATAAAACGAACCAACTAGAACGTCTTCTGTAACATCTTCACAGACATGCTATCTGGACCTGTCACTTTACTATCAGACATGCTGCTCAAGTAGTCATAGTCGTGGAATATTGTTGGTGTAAATTATCACAAAGCTACATTATTCATATCAGTTTGGGTTATACATTTGGTGGATGTACTTAATGAATCAGCAATAGACACAAAATGATTGTTTAGCTGTTCACTATTTAGGGAGCTATGATCTTAACTTTTAATCATGCAGTACGCAAATACTTTCTATGTTTGATCTGATTAATTCGCTCATTCATTTTAATTATTTTGGCGCAGATGTACAACATTTGTATGAGAAAATTATGATACATGAAATACTTAGAAAATTAAAATTTCTAAATTGATCTTATCTGTGCTTGGTACAAAAAGTTTATGCACCAGTCTAAATAAAAAACCACTTTGTTGCAGGGTGATGTTGAAACCACCAACTACATTGAGCTCCAAAGTAGCCCAGCTGGTTGTTGTGGAAGATTACAAAGAGTTACGTCCGGGATTCGTTCTCTCACACGGGAGCAGATCCTGGCTGCAGTATTTGGCTTCCTTAGTTACTTTCTTGTGTGTGTATGTATCAGCATGCCTGCACCTTTCCTACCTATGGAGGTAAGTTAGGATGACACATTGCAAAGTTTCTAGGTAAGGATCTAGCACACCTCCTTGTATGATACAACCATTAATTCGACATCAGTGATAAAAAACTCAGAAGATTGAGGGGTATACTCTGGTTGCTTTTTACTGTTATCTTTAAATGGCTTAATATGCTTTAAACAGCAAAATATAGTTGGTTTCTATGTGTATATGTGCCAGAGCAAAAAATTTTCTACCTCTCTTACAGAGTGAACTTCATGGTCAGGTAGAATCTATAACAGGACTAATGCTTGGATTTATGCCCCTGTTACAAACATTCCTGAACCCTGTATGGGGGAAACTGGTGAGTGGTGAGATTTCCTCTTTTTTGCATGCATCATTACGGATCATTATACCGACCATTTCTTTTTGGTGAACAAAACGCTAATCCTTAAACATCCCATTAACGTTGCCCTACTCCTAGCAACATGAGAGCTCAGCAAAAGTGTATGCACTGCACTATTAGCATAACAAAGGGACCAAGTGATTAATTGAACACGGCAATAAGCCAACTCGCTTCCTGGTCTATTGGCTAAGATCGAAAACAACTACCTGTGGCTTATAAGCTCTTTATTAAGTTTCTTGAATCTTGCTTCATACTCGAGGAAGTCATTTTATTCTAGGATGCATTCTAGGCCTCTATTTTTACTGAACAGTATTCGGCCAAATTATTGACTGTGTTACCTACGTCTGAAAAATTAGACTAACTACTTGTTAATTTATAATATTATTCACCAGAATTTGTTCTATTTATTTACAAAAATGTTACATTGATGTAGTGATAATTGAGATTTAAAGACTTCCTGTAAACCTATTGCCTATTTTTATAGGAATGAGGAATTTACAAGGAATTAGTCTAGCTTTTTAGACAGGCGAAAAAGACCAGAATTTTTACCAGAAATTAGTTTTATTTCCGCCTGTCTAAAAAGCTAGAATTTCAGGATAATAGACAATCAATTTACTGGGAATTAGTTTATTTTTGGCATTAGAGGTTTTCAGAAAATCCTTCTATGCTATTAATGACTACTACATCACTTTTCTATGAAAATAGATTAATTCATGGTAAATTAGATTATTAACCTGGAACTGTAAGACATAGGTAATACAACTAATAATTTAGCTATTGAGTAATACAGGATGACTGAGCTAGCCCCAAGAGAGTAGCAAGGTACCCTATAATACAGAGAGGGTTTGTTAGTAATAGATACACTCGAGTCTTCGAGGCTAGAATTCTCAAGAAATGCTCCACTAGCCCACGACTCCTGTGGCACTCTCCCCCACACGTCACCATTCAGCACATTTTAGCCCACCGCTGCTACTCTTTGGACATCTATTTTTGTTATTCGAGCTTACTGCTGGGAGATTTTGGCTCCCCTTCCATATTGACAGCATGTTTTCTATGAGACATCTTTAGCGAAAATGATCATTTCTTAAAAAATGATTATGATGCCAATAAAAGTATTAAAACAAAAAGTTTTTTATCTCTGTGTCTAGGCAGTACATATCGGAGTGAAGAAGTTGTTGAACGGTGGTATGTTTGTGAGCGGCACTATGACGGCAGCTTTTGGATGTATAGAGTTTATTCCTCACACACACACCACAGCTTATACACTGGCAGGATTCAGTATAAGGGCTGTGCAGGCTGCCGGCTGTGCTGCCATATTTACTACAGTCTTTATACTGATAACTGATCTATTCCCTAAACATAACACATTAATGCTGGTATGTAAGTATTTTGGCTATTTATTTAAATTAAAATAAGTCAATTCAAAATTATAATGTCGATAAACCAGAAAAAGAGCTACATTATTGATGCGGTGGATAAAAATGAGATGTAAAGACTAGTTTAAAATGTCAAGTACTAAGTACATAGCCAATAGTATTTTAGGGCAGTAGCTTATAGTGGTGCAAACCATTCTTTCAGGTCTAACTTCAAGCGCATTTCGGTTTCTGTTATCTACCAGAAAATCACTAATTGTTGATATGTGAAGCTTTGAGAGCAAATATACACAAGCCTTCTTCAGTGCTATTTTCTGGTTCTGACCATTATGCCTTTTGTATTACAGAGTCTAACAGGTGCTCTAGGAGGGGTTGGTGTGATGGGTGGCCCAGCAATAGGGGCAGGATTGTTTGCAGTAAGTCTTATGAGTCACAATACACTACATGCATGCGTACATACAGCTGACAATAGCATAGATGGACAAAATGTCACAACAAAACCACCAGGTTTTTTTTTATAAGACCTGCGTCAACAATGTTGCCGACTAGTATGACAGACCTACAGATTCACCTACAGCTTCTATTTTCATGTTAAGATTTTTAATATATTTTCAGTTAGGCGGATTCTGGATCGTGTTTGTTGGAGTAGGAGGCTTTATGGTTGTAATCTCAATGCTAATGTGCATATTTCTCCCTAGTCACAGTGAGTGCACTTTAATCACTTTCCTAGACATAGAATACAGTAGGTTATTGAAAATAGCTTGAGACAGTCCACTTTGTTATCTTATGATGGGTATTGTTAACCTTATTTTATTTTTATCTACATTTTATTTTATTGTTTTATTTATTTTTGTTTGATTTATATCTTATTTTATTCTATTTTGTTTGTTTTGTTATATTTTACTTTATTTGATCATATGTAGCGGTCATTTGGCTGCGCTTCGTGGCTTCTTGTAATACACCTATACACTCTCTGATCTTATTTTGGTGCCATGTATGCCAAAAGTCTACCATATTTTCCCACAATTTCTTTGCCGAGAAGCTTTTGACGCATGCCAAGAAGTGACCAAATAAAAAATCTCGATAGAGTTGTTTTTATAATACTTCATTTAATTTTAAATGCTTGAAATTAAATGATTGAAATGTATTGATATTTATTTAAATTAATAAATTAATAATACTAATTTAAAAATGAGCTCAACACATCCATTCGAGCTTAAAAGATAGATATAATATGATTGATTACTATGTTGTTGTTTTTTTATCAATTTCATCATTTGTGGCGCAACATCAGAAGCAAATTAAGATTTTAAAACTTTTAATGTTTTATTTGTAGATGCCCATGAGGATAAAAAATCCAATACTAAACTACCTTATCGCAAAATACTGCTCAATCCTCGAACTCTTGTGTCACTAGCTGTCGGTTATTTCTCAGCAATGAAATGGGCAGCGATCGATCCTATTCTAGAACCTGAACTTCGGGGCAAGGTATGAAAGATTTTTGGTTTTCCCCACGATCCCCTCCCCCCCCCCATTTGAAGAATAAATTTGAAGCAATAGATCTTATTGAAGATAAAAAACTGAAATGTTAAAGATTTGGAATTGAACACATACAGACCTATAACGTAAATCTAAACTAATAATTAAATATGTTTCTTGTTTTGCATGTGATATGTAGATTCCGGTTCGTATTGATAGATATTGTAGCAGTTAACAACAATATGGCAATTGCCTTAGTGACAATGCCATAAAAAGCTATGACCTTAGCACACAAATACAATTAATGCAAATTAGACAAAGCTCGGTCATCGCAATACTACCTCAATATTTACCCTGTTTTATCACTGCAGTTCTATTTTGAAGAATTGATTGAGCATGATCACACTAATAGAATTGCAGGATTGAATTACAGGATGCCTATTTTTCATAGAATGAAGACAGTTGGTTACGCTTAACCGACTTTCAATATTGTTTTTTTTCTAGTACGGGATGGATCAGGAGCACAGCGCTCTTATTTTTCTCATATTATCTGCCTCATATGTAATCGCTACACCTATAGCTGGAAAAACTGTTGGACAGCCAGTAAGTTAATCTATTTACTCCAGATCTGCCAACTAAAAGTTTAACAAACATCAAAGAGCCTCCAAGTTCAATTCCTTGTCATATTTCCTTATCAAATTTGTGCTTGAGTCTTAGCTTGTTACTCTAAATTAAGATACCTTTTGTTCACAAAAACAGCAGACAAAACCTTTTGACCTGCGAGTTGATCTAATTACAGCAGTACGTTTCTATATCACCGCCTCCATGTTCTTAGAGGTGGTGACATAGTGGTATTATTCGATCAACTGGGCGTATAAAGAAGTTGTTTTAGCATTTTACTTCCATCATAAGTCAAAAGAGTTTGTCAACATTTTTGGTTAACGAAATACTGATAACATTTCTGGTCCAAATGACCAGATTTCTTGGCGGTAACGACCTCTACATGCACATTCCTATAGCACCTCCAAGATAATCTTGGAGGTGCTATAGGTATGTGCATGAGGAGGTAATCAATTTTATGATCTTGGAGGTGGTGATATAGAAATTTATTTAGTCAACTGGGTGTATAAAGAAATTGTTTTTCGCATTTTACTACCGTCATAAGTCCAGAAGGCTTGTCTATTTGACCGGATATGTAAAAGCTAAGTCTGATATCGATATTTGGCTTGACTCTTAGTGGCTGGTGGTATAGATGGGTATATTATACTATACCATCATCCACTCAGAGCCAGTCCACTAATGTCCAACCAAGGAGTAACAGGGGTATGCTGTTGCTCCTTGGTCCAAAACACTGTTCAGAAGTTTCTTTTCCAATTCTACTTCTTCATAACCAAAGATGGTTATCAGATATAGTTTTATCATATCCAGTCAAATATGAAGCAACTATGAATACAATATAAAATATTAGGAGTTACTGTAACCTGTAGTTTATTTCAGTTTTGCATAGGCAGTTTATGGGTGATGATAATTGGGTTGACAATCTCTATGTGTGCGTTCCTGTTTGCTGGACCAAGTCCTCTTCTACAGTTGACTACGAGGTATGGAATAGTGATAGTGCCCATTCTGAGTCTAATTATTATTGGACAACACCTCTTCAATTCAGGAAACAAGCTGCTTGGATAACTTTAAAACCGGTTGTTGAAAAAAGAACCAGAAAATTCTTAACAAAGTCAAAATTCTAGTATTTTTATTATTTTTTGCGTCATTTCATGAAGCTGATAACGTATGAGTATAATATTGCACTGCACATGCCTGAAGATTTCTCGCTTTCCTGTTTGTATTATTTTGATAATTTAGTAAATTTATACCAGTACAATCTTGATTGAACTTGCTACAGTGTTCTCATATTTTGCCACAACAGAAAAATCTGACTGCATACTCTATATAGTGCGGATTAGATGGTACCTGTAACGGAGTGTGTTAACAGAGTACCCACAATGCAACTTTAACCTCGTATTCACTAGAGTCAGTCTCATATGCAATCATTGACCCTTTTCAACTGGGAAATCCAGAAAAGTTGCAATATTGGATACATGATACATGTATTAATTTGTCAATATCATATTTTGACTTTGAACAGTGATAAGGAGTTGTGGCTGCTGCTGACTTGCCTAGTAGTGATGGGTATGACTAACTGCCTACTTTATGTCCCGGCTCAAGATATAACCTTTAAACTCGAGTGAGTATTAATCTGTCTAAATGTACAATGAGCCTCTGCTAAGACCCCTGAGCTTGTTGAACCACAAGAGATACATTCACTCAAATAGAATATCACAAAGAGAAACATGGGCTTTTGTTGTGTTGCAACTTATTTCTTGCAAACAGTTGAACATGGGTAGCTTGTGTGATTCCCCTGTGGTTGATTCATATCACTGCCAGCATTTTGGTTGATTTTCGATTGCCACCAATTTTTTCGCAAATGATCATTGAGGCGCTTAACGTAAAATTCATTGGCTCTCAGCTGAAGTATGCGAGTAGGTCTTGATGAGGCCTTTAGATGTCCTATGGGTCACATAACAGAAATTTCATAAGATACGGTACATTGTTAGCCCTTATCTGCTCCGGCTCGAATATCATGATGAACATAGAGACCAAAATTGTGACCTCGATAACAATGCTCATCACACGCATGTTATCAGTTGATAGCACATGATCATCTGAACAGTCATATAACCACAGTCTTCAAATAAGGATAATAATTGGTAACTTTGCTATGAACATGACAAGTCTTCGTAGTGAGCCCGCTACCCCTATGAATTTGTGTTATCTGTATGAAAATTTGTACAGCGCAGGTCTCAATAGTAATCCGACTATCCCTCCTTGGAGTCATGCTATATGTATGATAATTGATGTAAGTCTTGCTGTGAACATAGCAGGTCTCCATAGTGTGCCCACTACCCCTAAGAATTGATGCTATATGTATGTTTTATTGCAGGCGATTGGATCTCCCTTCAGATGTAAATTTAACTGCTGTGAGGGGACTACTATCAGGATGCTGGAACAGTGCCTACTCATTAGGGTAAGGCTGCCAAATTATTATTCAAGGAAAATGCTAGATTATAATTTCAACTGCCATTATAAACCATAATTGAGTTATTCCCAACGGAAACTTTAGCAATATGAGTGGATTAAGATTTTGAATTGATGATAAGATAGCCGCAACCACAATTTGGAACAAAATAGTATGAACCTCCGAACCACTCAGCCAAAGATGGGAATTATATGTAAATAGAAGTATATGTTGGTCTTGGGTGCTGAATTAATATTTGGGCAACTATTGAAGAATGTTTATGAAGTCCCAAAACTGATATATATGGGAGTCGTCTTATTTTTATGTAAGGCAGCACAACCATTGTCACAAGACTTTGCTCTAGACAGCGCAGGGAGGGTAGGAGCCGCTTGGACAGAGGACTACCATTCAATCTGTCACTATGGCGCGCTATGCCTGAAGTTACTTACACTGTCACTTGTTGCTATATTGTCTTCATATCTCTGCTTACAGGACATTTTCAGGGATGGCACTTTCTGGAACTCTAACTCAGTACTGTGGATGGCCTTGGACTATGACAACATATGCCATAGGCTGCCTTATATTTATTTTTATTATTCTTGCTATACTAGTCAAGGAAAAGTCTGTGATATGTTGTCCTAGTAGGCACACAGTAAACAATAATGAGGAGGAGGAAAGAAAACTGCTAAGTGCTGATAGCGTTGGACAAGATTATCATGCTGTTAACTAAATTGCTACCATTTTGGTACAACATGGAGCATTTCTTAATATATGATTTTGTGGTTGAATTGTGAGATGGGAGGATTGTTGGTGTTTTTTTTAGATTATGACAACGAATGAAGCGAAATCTGATGATATTTTTTTCTGTTTTGATAATCACTCATGTTTCTGTTCTGTCAAATTGGAATGCCAATTATTTGTTAAGTTTGAAAATATCACCATGGAATAAATTTACAGTGGAATGTGTAAAATGTTGTTATCACCATCAACAAGAAAAAAAAATTCAGGAAAATCTTCTATAAAGAATGGAACAGACATCGAAAGCAAGAGCATGACTCTGATTTGCGCAATCATCCAACATTTTTTGGGGATTTTGAGTTGACACAACCGGTTAGCGCACAATATGAACACCGCAAGAATTATGTTTAGGCCAAAGTCACTTAGCCATGATGGGGGTTGTGATGTAAGCTCACAATGCATGTAGCCCAAACAGAACAGCTTCCATGCTGTCATAAAGGGAATTGCAAACCACTACAGAATGGAAATTATGAGCTTAAGAGCTGTTAGGTCTGTTGCTCATTTTATACTCACAAAATGAAAATTTTTCTTTGCGGAATTTTCCGCCCATAGCTGCTCTGTTGCTGACAATTAAATTAAACAATTTTACATAAATATTTCAATAAAATCAATATGAGAATGTAAACTGGAAAATTTTTCATTTAAAGGCTATTATGATTTGTGTTACTCTATCAAAGAGTTAAATGCTTGTTAAATTCCTGAGGTCGATGCAGGCTTGCATAGGGATCGGTGGCAGTGCCTGGTAATTTAATAGAAAGAAGTTATATGTACGCTCACAAGCATAAATTATGCTGTTCACCCAGCACTCTTAAAATTATTATTGCATCCATTGTCCTTTTTTATATCCACATAAGTATCTCAATGATAGTCTAACACTAGAGAACAGTGATTTGTGAGAATTAACGTCATGCTATCATATCGTGCAACCATTTGAGGACAAATTCAGCAAACCCAGTCAACTAAATATGAAATTTGTGTTAATTGTACTTGTAACATGAGCAAGAATTTTTTTAAAGCATTCATCTCATTCCAGATGGCCATCACAGATCAATGACCTTTCATTGCAGATTTGAAATACCACAAAGTCAGGCAGCTTTCTTTGTTAAGGCTAATAATAGTTGGCAACGCTATCCGGTGTAATCATTATTCTGATTTATCCTTTGTTGATAAAATTGTGCATCCAAAATGCCAGCACAACTTGCATCATACGGGCAAGAATTTTCTTTCTGCTGGGAAATCAATCTTTTGAACTTTAAGGGGACGTAGTATCGTTTATTTTCATTTTTGCGCACTGATGCTAAAATATAAAAAACAACTTGTTTTTCGTTTATTATTCCAAAACAACAAATCAAAATATGAAAATCGAGTGAATTTTTGTGTTTTGATTTTCTTTTTGATGGAAACCGAAATATTGATATGAATCCTATT
Source organism: Membranipora membranacea (assembly GCA_914767715.1). Taxonomy (NCBI): domain Eukaryota; kingdom Metazoa; phylum Bryozoa; class Gymnolaemata; order Cheilostomatida; family Membraniporidae; genus Membranipora; species Membranipora membranacea. The sequence goes on from OU612068.1 coordinate 11,091,685, forward strand.
TTCATATTTCAACTTTGAATCACAGTAACAAAAATCAAACATTCCAAATGTAGACTTAGTTGTTATTTTTCTCATGGGGATTTACTGGGGTTTGCATTTCTTGCCGCTACCAGATGCTGCCGCCAAAAATGGGATGTCTGCCTGAGGTTGGCACGCTGAGATAATTTGTCAAGTCAAGTCAGCTGCTATGAGGGGTTAATGTGTGCCCTGTCTGCATTGAGTGTCACACAATGTATGTTACAGTGCTGGGGTGAAGATGTGAGGTATTCGGCGCAGGTGCTTTGTAGTGAATTTTGCTGATGCTGTTGGGTTGCCGCCTGGTGGCTGCTGCCTGGTGGCTGCCGCTTGTTTGATGTCAATTGTACGTTACGCTTGCTACCTCTGGTGGGTGTGCTGCCGCTGGTGTGTTACAGATGGCGTGCTCAGTGTGCTGCCGATAGTATGCAGTGCTTTTATTTTAGTTTATTTTTCAACTGATATCATGGTATTGATAAAATTGAATGCTTACAATGTTGGGTCAAAAATGACTGAGAGCGGAGACTATTAAAATGAGTCATAAAAAAAGGAAAAAAGGATTTTGCACGTTTTTGGGACCTACATAGTTTAGGTCTAAAAATAAGTTTGCAGCGAGATGACGTTCTACATTCATTTCTGATAATACAACTTAGTCCAGTGGCAGCCTACCAAAAATGTGGCTAGATACGCGACTTCATTTACAAAATTGGATGGATAAATTCTACGAGTGGATTCTAGGGTAGTTTTTTGAGGCGGTCGCAATGGTGATGATGTAAATTACACAAAGTTGCACAATGGGCAGCTAATTGCCAAAAATGGCCAAAATCACTGTTCTTTGGATATTTCAAAGGTCTGTCCTGTGCTCACCTTATGAGTTGGGCTACTCAAACTCTGCAATCAGATTTATACATACCTTAGTCAGTTTTTTGTATTGTGTCATTGTGATATCTCAAATGAGTGAATGACCAACCTTATAAAAAGTGATAACACCGCAAAAAGGGAAAGTGATAAAAAATGATGCATTGGTTCAAAACATCCAAAATCTGAAAGAACATGTCATCGTTAGTGGATCTACAAGTTTACATGGGTCTGCTATCATAAGTAGCCGAGATATGGCCAACAACGGTTGCAATACCCCTTATATCACCTGTATATAACTATCATTGAAAGGATCCTATTTTTTTAATTTTGCAGTTGCCTCGAAAACTGACTTCGAATGTTCTTATCGATCTGATTATTTTATGGTGGTTTTGTATTTTCCGGATTACATACCTTTTTGATGATACTTGAAGGATTTCATTTTCGCTTTACATGCTATATAAACATAGAAAGACGATTTTTATGATACTATAAAGGAAACCTAAAAATACGCACCATTTGAAAAACAACACACTCAGAGCATTTAACACTGGTGTTATGCGAGGGGAGGGTCAATACAAAACCCATGTAAAGTTGTAGATCCACTAATTGTGACATGCTCTTTCAGATATTGGATAGTTTGAGACCATATCATCATCTTTTGATCACTATCCCTTTTACCGACAGTGTTTTTGGCAATTAACGGCTTAATGTGCAACTTAGAGTAAGGTACAATATTGCCATTGCAATCAGCTTCAAAAACTGTACCAGAAACAACTGACAAACTTTATCCATCCAAAATCGCAAATGGAAGTGATAAGTAAGGAGGAGGCTGCCACCGAACTAATTAAAAAGAGGGTGTGTTTGATCAGCACCTATTTCTACAAAATACCTCTTGTTCTGTTAAAAAAAATCATAATGAGGATAAATTCAAAAACTCCACCCTTCATCATAACATAGGTTTGGTAAAATGGTGATGTGCTTCCGCTGATGTGCTTCCGCTGATGTGCTTCCGCTGATGTGCTGTCGATTGTACGCTCAGCATATATCCTCTGGTAGGTGTGCTGCCGCACACCAATGAGCGGCAGCACACCCACCATCAGCAGCACACTGAGCACACCATCTGTAACACATCAGCGACAGCACACCCAACAGAGGCAGCAAGCTTAACGTACGATCGACATCAAACAAGCGGCAGCCACCAGGCAGCAGCCACCAGGCGGCAACCCAATAGCATCAGCAAAATTCACTACGAAGCACCTGCGCCGAATACCTCACATCTTCACCCCAGCACTGTAACATACATTGTGTGTCACTCAATGCAGACAAGCCACACAGTAACCCCTCATAGCAGCTGACTTGACTTGACAAATTATCTCAGCATGCCAACCTCAGGCAGACATCCCATTTTTGGCGGCAGCATCCGGTAGCGGCAAGAAATGCAAACCCCAGTAAATCCCAATGAGAAAGATAACAACTTTGGCTACTTTTGCAATGTTTGATTTTTGTAACTGTGATTCAAAGTTGAAATATGAAAATAGGATTCATATCAATATTTCGGCTTTCATCAATAAGAAAATCAAAAAACAAAAACTGACTCGATTTTCATATTTTGATTTGTTGTTTTGGAACAATAAACGAAAAACAAGTTGTTTTTTTATATTTTAGCATCAGTGCGCTAAAATGAAAAACAAATGATACTAAGTCCCCTTATAAAAGAGGCTCTCATAAAAAATAGTTAAATTAATATGAAAATCAAGCATAAGATAATTGCAGTAGAATTCAGTGTCGGTAAAGACATACAATCAAAAGTCAACTTATTTTATAAAATAATTCCGTATTTTTAACAAAACCATACTCAAGTCTTCGAGTCAATTTCAAAATTTATTTGTATTTCAATTTGTATTTATTCTTTAAGGTAGCAGTACCAGCGAAGCTTGGTCATAACTATTTATCTTGATTTTTTATGGTGTTTTGATCTTTATTCTAGAATCTAGATGGTATCACTCTTAATTTGAAATTTTTTTATGAGTATGATTTTCAAATTCAGCCATTGAGAAAATAGAAACCAGTCAATATGAAGAATAATCAGGATAATGATGTTTGAATGATTCACGTTTGATATTTGAACGTAAATTATATGCATAAACATATAAGTATTTATATGTTTATGATTATATGATATAGATGCTATAATATTATCAAAAATAAAGTTTTTGGTACAAAAAAGATTTTTTTCCGCCCTTATAACACCTTCCCTTGTCTTGGCAATCAGTCCCAAGACATGACAAATAATCCAGGTCAACTGAATAAAAAGTTGCCCTCCCTCAACCAACTAAGGACAACTTATTGGTAAGGAAAACTTAGAACTACTGTTCTCAGCCAATGATAGGCTTTCTTAGAACTATTGTTCTCAGCCAATGATAGGCTTTCTTAGAACTACTGTTCACAGCTACTCACATATTCTTTCTTTCAATCTACATCCGGTCACCACGCCGGTCTTGAAAGAAAATAAGTCAATTTCCCTCCCACCTCCCTATCACTAACCTACGTCCATTGTGGAAATGCTAACAATTTCCTGGTGATGGTGTTCGTCAATTCTGCACCAGATTTAACAACATCTAATACTATGGCACGTACCCTGTCTGCCTTACAACATATACAGTGGCGTTGATCGTCACTTTCGGTTACAAATGCGTGAAGCGCCCCATATTTTTTCCCCCTATAATATGTTACATTATAAGAAAGAAAAAAAGTTATTTGTACCTTGCACATTTTTTTAGAATGAAGCTAAGTCAGATAATATACAAACATGGAATAATACTACTGCAGTTCTGCATGAGCTGGTGAGCCAATCAAAAAACATACAATGATAACCCTTATACAGGTGCGGGGGTCAAATAGACTCCCCTCATCCACAAAGATTTAAAATAAATACAAATCAACATTTGTTATAAAAAGGCCTAAGGTTTCTGAAAATCCTTACATTGCTGCTGGGTGAAGAGGACTGGTCACTTAGATAATTTGGGAGAAGCACTGCAGATTACAGAGAGTTATGTCAGGGATTCGTTCTCTGACACGGGAGCAGATCCTAGCTGCAGTATTCGGTTTTCTTAGTTACTTTCTTGTGTGTGTATGTATCAGCATACCTGCGCCTTTCCTACCTATGGAGGTAAGATTAGACAATAATTTGCGGAATTCCCAGGTAGCTCCTCTTTGAGTGATCTGATTGGTATCGATGGCAGTTTTTGCGTTGGATGATGTTCATTTGGTGCTTTACTTGGCCCTTGGATTGATACTGGTTTGGTACTTGGTAAGTTGCATGGTAACTTTACTTGGTAACATCAAAATGCCTGTGATAGATAAATTACTCAAGGAAATGTTTTATCTCAAAGAATAATGGTTGTTGTCATCACAAGCCATTGTTTGGCAACAGAGGCATAAAAAAGCAAAAACTTTTGGGGATGAGGTATGTATAGTATTTATCAGCACTCTTATATTTATTAAGCCACAGAGAAGTTTTTCAGGTTACCAAAACTAAGCAAGTGAAGAGGGAGCTGGCAGAGATATCATCTATCTGGGTATTTGTATTTAGTTATTTTTCTACCTGCATAATCCTCTTATTAACAAGATAATTTTCTTTCCATCTTACAGAGTGAACTTCATGGTCAGGTAGAATCTATAACAGGACTAATGCTTGGATTTTTGCCACTGCTACAAACATTTCTAAACCCTGTATGGGGAAAACTGGTGAGCGGTGACATTTATTCTTTGTTTTGCAGATCATTGAGTCCTCTGACAATCAGAATATTTTTCAAGATAAATGGGAGCTTTTGTAAAAGTCTGACCGAATTTAGGTTTATCTGTAATGGCTTTTAGTCAAATTGGGATATGTTCGCTGTTTTTATTCACGTGGAAATCGTCTCAAATAAAAACTATAATTTCTGTTGGATTATTAAAAGAATATTCAAATGCCATGCCAGCTGTAACCTAAAAGATCTGTAGTATTCCTGATGATCAAGGTAACATATGATGAAGATTGTTGTCAATAAATGTACATATATATAAACATTATAAAAACATCAACTCATATGGTGATTATTCTTTCCCCTGTGTCTAGGCAGTTCATATTGGAGTGAAGAAGTTATTAAATGGTGGTATGTTTGTGAGTGGCATTATGACAGCGGCGTTTGGATGTATAGAATTTATTCCTCACACACACACTATAGCTTATACGCTGGCAGGATTCAGTATTAGGGCTGTGCAGGCTGCCGGATGTGCTGCCATATTCACTACAGTCTTTATACTGATAACTGATCTATTCCCTAAACACAACACCTTGATGCTGGTATGTAAGACAACATTGTTCGAGAATGTACAACATAAAGTGTTACTTCTGTACTCATTTACAAACACTCCCCTCTAAAGCTGTAGCTCCACGTAACGATTTTTACATCGATTTGGGGTCACGAGTGGTTAATCGGTGGATCTGCACGAGTGATTACTCGTGTTAAGTGGACATCGAACCTGTTGGTCTTTTGCCCGAGTGATCTAGACGATCCTCTATGCTGATTGGTTGTTGATTGCTTGCTTAAATAATTACGCGGTTAAACACGTCATCTATCAAATCGTGACAGGCTATCAAAAATGGAGGAGTTGATAATATCTGTAGTTAAATCACATCCTCCTATTTATGATAAAAAAGACCATAACTACAAAGATAGGAGTGGTGCTGTAGTGAAAATATGGAAGGTAATAGCTGTATCACTTGGAAATGGAAGCTGTCCTGACATGACATCCATAGTATAGCATAGGAAAATCAATTTTACAGAAGAATGAAATTTTATTTGGTGAAGATTCTAAGTGACAAAGACCCGGATTTAATATGACATCAAATCTGGTCATTTGTTAACACGCCCATTAAATATCATTGGTCAATCGATTGAACTGAGGGAGTTAATTGGTCAATCTAGGCACCTGATTTATTACCCCACTATGACTCACTAAACCATCGAGTACTAACTCATAGGCCTGTGTAGCAGCGTGAGATCGGCCTAGCATGTCTAGACATGCCATCGGCCTGTGATTACATCGTTACGTGGAGCTACAACTTTATGGTCTAATTTCAAGGGTCTTCAGGTTTCAATTTTTTTCCTCCCAGCTCACTTATAAATGCTTTATAAGCTGCAGAGACCAGTCTACACGAGTTCTTCACTTTGATATTCCCAGTTTTAGCATAATTGGTCTACCTAATGATGTTTTGCTGATTGCAGAGCTTGACTGGCTCTCTAGGAGGGGTCGGTATGATGGGCGGCCCAGCAATAGGGGCAGGATTGTTTGCAGTAAGTATTATTAGTCAAATAGTCTATCTGCTAAAATAATAGGTTTTTTGGTACTATTCACAACAAATTTTGTCCGCGACGAACAAGGAATTGCTTGTAAGAATTATCTTCCCAAAATGCTATAGAATTCCCTACATTGACTTTGAGGATAAATAGAGCTGTACCAACAAAAAATAACTGAAGCAAATGCTGACAATCAACACACTCTGTTAACATGTGATTTGGTTGATTAAAACATAATCACATGTTAACAACGAGATTGTAGATATGCTATTGTACAAAATCATATCCCTTTCACCCAACTTGACAAAGTGACAATGACCATGAATTGGGACTACTCAGGCTCGACACAGCGAACATAATTACCCAACATAACCCAGCAGCAGTTGACTGAAGGGGGATCAAGTCCAACAATATTTGCGTGGTGATTTCCTTGCGCTCCAACATAGATGGGAGGAGGATAACAAAATACTGACAACTAGTAAGCAATCTGTAGCCAAAGTGCGGTCTTAGCTCAGAATTTTGGTCAATGCTCAATGAAAATGGCTTATGTATGAAATCCCATTAACTTGCTGTAATAGCCCTGCAGACATAAAGCTCTGCTCTAAATGGTTTCTTCGGTTGATGAGGAAGTCCAATCAATATTACAATCTCCAAGCAGAATAAATTTATGGCCAATATATTGGTTTTGGTATTGGTATTTATAATCTTTGGTTTTGATGTAGAATTTTATAGTTGTTTATCAAAAAGTTCTAAGCTACCACCATCACAAGCAAGGCCTAAACATATCAGAACATTCCAAACAACAACCAACGCCGGTGAGGCCACATCATATCCGATTGTATATTGTACCCATGAGATGCTCTTCAAACACATGTCCACTCCATTTCACTTTTCTCAAACGTTCTGAATACCCACACCTATGTTTGATCCCGTCAATAAATCCTTTATTAGGGGCAGGAGGTGGTGTAGCTAATCGGCACACAACTGTTGACGATGATGAGGTTTTGCAGGTGATTTTGGTTGATATTGAAATCCGAGAGGAGATGATGTTGACATGAATTATTCAATTATAGTGTTTTAGGCATTGAATTCCATAACTGGAATAGCATCATTAGCTTTCTTTTGCAAAACAAAGGGCTTGCAAAAATAGCCAGTCCCTAGTAGCAATCTAGAAATGCCCTAATCATCGACACCGTATGGGGTATAATTACTGTTTGCAATTTTGTAAACAAGACAATTTCTCAGGCTAATTATTCATGCTACTAGGGACAGCCAATCAGATAACAGTCAGATGGGTCCCTGTGTTTAGTGTCCTAACCGTATAACGCTATGATACTATTTCCATTCTAAGAGAAGAATCTAATTCAGTGGTTTTAGGCTATTGTAATTAGCTCTTTAGGGAAGGTAGTGCTTGCCTGGTCGGCAAATAGTTTTCCCAGATAGATTGTCCTTTTTAAGGGATGCATTCGAATTAGGTGAAATAATGACATCAGCCCTTGACATACTAACTCAAATTGGCAATTGAATCATTTCAAATGATTTTCCAACATTTTTTAGCCTTTGATGATCGAGAATCTTTAATTGTGATCAACAGACGTGCGTCTTGTTTACTCTATAGGAAGTGAAACTGACAGATCAGGTTCATGACCTCAGCTGAGGCAGGAAATGTGAGCAAGAATTCCCTGAAAGAAAGAAAGAAATGGTAGGGGAGGCAAAACTCCGAGGCTATTCAGAATCATCAATAGGAGGGGTGCTGTTACTAAGCAATTTTAAGGCATTTAATTAGCAAATGGAAATCCCAAAAGACCTGATTCAGACATGAAATAATCAATTATATCATTTTTGGACCACTCCATTCAGCTTTCTAAGGGAGGCAAGGCCTCCCTGCCTCCCCTAGAAATACGGGCCTGCACCAGCCAGGCCACCAGCACTGACCAAAACTCTGAGCTAAGACCGCACTTTGGCTACAGATTGCTTACCTGTCAGTGTTTTTTTATCCTCCTTCCATCTAGGTTAGAGCGCAAGGTAATCACTACGCAAATATTGTTGGATTTGAGTAGTCCCAATTCATGGCCATTGAGGTAACATAGACTCCTTGGCAAGTTAGGTGAAAGGGATATGATATTGTACGATAGCATAGTACAATAGCACAATGACAGTGTGTTGATTGTCAGCATTTGCTTGCGTTATATTTTGTTGGTACAGCTCTATTTATCCTAAAAGTCAATGGAGGGAATTCTATAGCAATTCGGGAAGATAATTCTTACAAACAATATCTTGTTCGTCGCGGACAAAATTTGTAGTGATTTCTTCAAAATTTATAATCCCTAAGTGATCTATATAATGAAATCAACATGCAGCAAAATATCACAACAAAAGCTAACAAAAAAGGTGTGTTAGAACACTTTTAATCCTGGTGCAGTAAAGTAAAATAATAAGAGGAATAAAGTTAAGATATTTTCACAAATATGAAGTATTCTATCAGAGGATTTGCATGTTTTGCTCTTGGGAAATAATTGGTCTGTATAAAAGAAATTAATTGGAGAACACTGCCAACGCTGCAAACTGGTTTGACAGCCCACAAATTCATTAACAGCAATGTAATTTCAGGTGGGAGGATTCTGGTTTGTGTTTGTTGGAGTGGGAGGATTTATGTGTATAATCTCGATGCTAATGTACATTTGTCTACCAAGTCACGGTGAGTGATACATATATTGTAAAGTATTCTAACGTGTTCATACTACACATCAATCTCAAGCGCATAATTTAACAGGTTAAAAAAAATTGGAAAATAGAGAGAATATCTTATACAATTTTATAAAAATACTTTTAAAACTTGAGCTCTTTGTCACTCTCTTGAGAGATGTTGCCAAAAGTGCTTTATTGAATGGGATATTTAGATGGCGGGTATGTATGTATGTATGTACCTTTATTTTATCACTACTGATAAATAAAATTGCTGGACTGCTGATAAAACTGTAAAATGAGCTCATAAAATGCAGGTATAAATAGAAAAAAATAAAAGTTGAAAAAGCATAGACTAAGATTTATTTGTTCAATGTATTAATTGCAATGGCACGGAAACAGTTACGCCTCAGATTTATACGTGCTTTTACAGCACGAAACCGACCAGATGGTAGCATGTCAAACGTCAATACTGGGTCGGTATCACTGGCGGTTATTCTCAGAGCCTTGGTCTTGAGTCGCTGTTCAACAACATGTTGTGGTTGTGGTAGAGTAGTGTTGGCTAGCTTCTCAGCGGTATGTGTCACTTTATATAGGTCAGCTTTGTTTTTCTCTGATATATGGTGATATATGGCAGTGGAGTGGAAAAGCAGGGAACTCTCAATAAATGTTCGATAGCAGTTTAGCATGAGCTGATCTGAAGTTCCCATGTAACGTAATTTACTCATGATAAACAGTTTCTTGCGAGTTTTAGATGTTATAAGCTTGGTATTTAGGTCAAACTTTAGCTTTGACTTGGGAGTTTTGCCTAGATAATTGTAATCATTGACATTATCAATGCTGGCGTTGTTGATGGAGAGAACAGGAGATGGTGGATTGTCTCTTGCATTAGTGAATGTCAGTGCCTTAGTTTTGGTTGCATTGATGAGCAGCTTGTGGTTGTGACACCAGTTGCTGATTGAGTCTAGAGTAGGCTGGAGCTGCGAGTCTTGGTTCTGGTGTACCGTTTCCAAGATGAGCGTGTCGTCAGCATATATTTTATTATGTACATGCTATCTGATTGCAATCTGAATTCGTCAGTGTAGATCGAAAATAGTATTGGGCTGAGTACACACCCCTGTGGACTACCAGTGGACGTGCTGATGATAGAATGTTTCACTAGCAGTCGTCACCATCTGCCTACGGTTCGTTAGGTAGCTATGAGTCCAGTTGATGACATTTGGGTGCATGTCAGAGTTACATAACTTGTTGATTAGCACTGATGGAGATATTGTGTTTAAAGCACTGGTGAAGTCAATGAACACAGAGTTGACAGAGTTTTTAGAGTTACAATCTAAGTGTTCGCTTATAAGGTCTAGAGTCAGTAGAAGAGCATCATCAGTCGACCTCCCAGGACGGTAGGCAAACTGATGTGGGTTGGTTAAAAGCAGCAGATAGTGTTTCACTTGCAGTCTCTCAAGGCATTTAGATAATACTGAGGTTAAGGCTATAGGTCGAAAGTCCTTGACCGCACATGCTGATTTCGGCTTAATATTGGAGATTGGAGAGTTTCCATTGGTGTGGGAATATACCTTGAGATATACTGTTGTTGAAGAGAGTGCGTACTGGTTCTGCTAGTGTGTGAGCCGCTGTTTTGAGGAGACGCGGTGAGATTGAGTCAGGACAGGACCACATCCCTTCCTCACATTGACTGCTCGTAGACTACAATAAACATCATCTACAGAGAAAAATTCAGGTATATCAATCAGATCAGGCAAAATAGGTGGAATATGCGGTTTGAACCGATTATAAAATATATTAAGCTCATTAGGATCTAAATTGCAGCCAGGGTTATTAGACTTTAATTTCAGGATAGCATTTAATGATTTCCAGGCTTCAGATGGTTTAGATTTGAGCGAGTTCTCTATAGAAATGGCATAGGATGATTTTGCACGCCTAATCTCGCTTTGCAAAACAGATTGTAAGTGTTTCACTTCAGTCATTTCATTAAGGGTAAGGGCTCTACACCGATCAGCTATGAGCTTCCTGATGGTATCATTCATGGTTTATCATTACGTTCCCTGACAGTGATTGTTGGGATGCACTGGTCTACACAAAAGTTGAGGTAATCAGTGAAGACACATGTTTGAGTACTGACGTCATCATCACTGGAGAGTAGGGCTGGCCAGTCGGTATCTTCTAAGCAGTTCCGAAGTGTGTCAATGTTGGAGATTGACCAGAGTTGCTTATTGGTGTACTTTGGAGTAGTCTTACATATTGGTGTATACTTTGGCATCAAGAAAACAGAGTCATGATCAGAGCTCCCTAGGGGTGGAAGTTTGATACACTTATAGGAGTCAGCATTGATGGATACATAACATTTATCTAGGGTTTTATCTTTCCTTGTTGTGCAGTCAACTTGTTGCTTAAACCTAGGTAGTTTGATCCTAGCAATATGTGGGTGCCAAACGAGTAAAACATGTCACTGGTCACTGATCAGAAATGAATCGGAGAAGCTTCATATTTATATATTATGTGAATATTGTTGATAAGTCACATTTGCAATTTATCATTTTTATGGTTGTTGTTGAACTTTGGAACTTTGAACTTTGCTTTGCACACACTCTACATTTTCCAAATCACCCCATCATACACTTTGTAGTTAAAGCAGAGACTATAGTCTCTGGTTAAAGGTAAAATTTTTATTGATATTTAGTCATTAGAAAAATGCGTAGTTTAAATACTAATTAATAGTTAATGATCAGTCACATTTGCAATTTATCATTTTTATGGCTGTTGTTGAACTTTGGAACTTTGAACTTTGCTTTGCACACACTCTACATTTTCCAAATCACCCCATCATACACTTTGTAGTTAAAGGTAAAATTTTTATTGATATTTAGTCATTTGAAAAATGCATAATTTAAATACTAATTAATAGTTTAATTGATTCATTATTTTCTAAAGTTCCAACCGTGGAGAAGCACTTACTCAATGTTGATTCTATTTTTTATTGTTTTTGTAGATACCATTGTGGTAGAAAATTCTAAAATAGGTCTACCGTATCGTAAAATACTGCTCAATTCTCGGACTCTTGTCTCACTAGCTGTCGGCTTTTTCTCAGCTATGAAATGGGCAGCTATCGATCCTATTCTAGAACCTGAACTCAGAAGCAAGGTATGAAGTGATGTTGATGTGGAGAGATAACCCGCTTTTAAGGATTTGACTGATATATTCACAGAGTGAGGATATCTCCTTACTCTGTGGTATATTGTTGACTATATTTACAACTACAAGTAGTACTGAACATGATTTATAGGTCTAACTCAGTGACAGAAAACATTGGATCAGACAAAAAGTGGGCCAATACTAAATATCTTGAGGATGGGTCTTATTAACGGGAGGGGATGGGAGGGGTGGGAGGGGAGGGGATCAAGGGCTAATCGCATACTTAGCAATGTTTTGTAGTAAACACCCAGATTAACCTCATCAGCTCAGCATTTTTGATATGGTATCATAATATTCAACTCTAAGTAATGTGCCTATATTATTTCAGGTCCAGCCTTCACCAGTCGAAAAAAGCCTGCAAACCCTTGGTGCCCATGTTTCAAATTACCATTTGTCATGAGGGAAACGGTTGTGGGATGCATAATATCATTTTTGAAAAAAGTTGTTGACTCGATTTCAAACCCTTATTTTCCAGTACGGGATGAGTCAGGAGCAAAGTGCCCTCATATTTCTTGTACTGTCTGCATCGTATGTTATTGCTACACCTATAGCTGGTAAAACTGTCGGACAGAAAGTAAGCAAATTTAAAAGACTGGTGCTCCATCTCCAATTAAATTCAACAACTTCTATACAAAAAGTGTCCCAGCTGTTAATTGCAAATTTACCTTGCCTACATTTGTACGCTCTTTATAACTTTTTTTATGTCTGCATAATGTTGTCCCAAAAGAAATTGAGCCAACATTGAAACATGAATACATGAATGGGAGTTTTTGGCAGTAAATTGTGCAGAAAAACTTCTAGGATATTAGCAGGAGGCTACCATTTTATTCATTTCAGTTTTGCATGGATAGTTTATGGGTGATGATAATTGGGTTGGCGATCTCAATGTGTGCATTCCTGTTTGCTGGACCGAGCCCTCTTCTACAGTTCACAACGAGGTATGCTGCCTCGTCTCAGTCTCGGCATTATGGAACAAAAGTATTTCAAGTACATGAGACATTCTGCAAAACTAAAAAGAAACTAGATAATTTCCTATAACTCTGTTTTGTTTTTATTTCCAAATTTTCTAGTGTTTGATTATTTTCCTGGAATTAATGTCTGACACTGACTTGTTTCGACCATAAATGCCCCTTGATATTTATGGTAACATGCCTTACATATTTTCATTCAGCAGACTTTGCAATAACTTAAAAGTACATCACCTGGACCTAGATCACAATGATCTGACTGAAATCAGTAATTTCCAAGACTGCACTCTTGCATCATCAACATATCAAACTAATGGCCTCATATTTTGACTTTGAACAGTGATAAGGAGTTATGGTTACTGCTGACCTGCCTAGCAGCAATGGGTATGACAAACTGTCTACTATATGTCCCAGCTCAAGATATAACCTTCAAACTCGAGTGAGTATTATGACCAGTCCAATGCTGCGAGAGGACCATACTACTGCTCATATCCATAAAGTTGAATGAAGGTAGAAGGCTACTCAATAAGAAATAAGAAGCGTCATCTTTGCAAATGCTGATCCTCAGTAGTGATACCTCATCCTTCTTTGGAGTCAAGTTAAATGTATGTTTTATTGCAGGCGACTGGATCTCCCTTCAGATGTAAATTTGACAGCTGTGAGGGGATTACTATCAGGATGCTGGAACAGTGCCTACTCATTAGGGTAAGACTGTCAAATTGTTATCCAAAAACTAAACCTTCTTATCTGGATGTTAATGATATAAGCAACCGTGCTCCAAACAGCAGTTAAAACCTGAAGAACTGTTAGCAATTATTAAGATTAACGCAGTAAATGGTTGAACAAAATAAAAATAATTTGGGTGTTGGTAACCATTCCCAGATCAAAGTTTTTTTATGGCAGTTTCATGTATTTAATGTTCATCTCACCCCACAAATGGGGCACAAAATGGAATATAAATAACCTGCTGCCCTGCTGAAAAGAGAATTCATAAAACATTTTCATGATCGCACAATATCAAACAGGATATAATGTACATATAACGCCGACACCATATGTACTATGGTACAGTACAAATCTTGCTCATTGTGCCATTGAATGCTACATTTGTCTTCATTTCTCTGCTTACAGGACATTTGCAGGGATGGCGCTTTCGGGAACATTAAGTCAATACTTTGGATGGCCCTGGACAATGACAGCGTACGCCATAGGCTGCCTTGTGTTTATTTTTATAATTCTTGTCATAATAGTGGAGGAGATGTGTAGGAGGAGTTGCTTGAATAGACACGATAATAATAACCATGACGTGGAAGACATCGAAATGAAATACCCAGGGGATGACTGCGCAGCACTCGAACATAGTACCTCACAGATAACTCTAATTAACTCTAATTACGTGCAACATCTATGATTCTTTTTGAATTTCTAGATTTCGAGATCAAGTTCATGGGGTTGTGGTAATGTTTTAAAGTTGTTAGTTATGAATAAATAGAGAATATCTTGCCATATTTTATAGTTTCTTACAATTAATCATGTGTCTATGTTGATATTAGAATAACAGGATTTTGTTAATTTTATAGAATTTTCTTGTGTAATAAATTCAAGTAAAGTAAAAAATGTAAATTCTTAGCTCATCGCCATTGACTAGACCGACACCTGCCTCTCAAAAACAATAAAGATATATCATCAAAGATTTCTGCGCAAAACCATTACTACTACCACTATTACGAGTATGTAACAGCAATAACATCATGTACTACCACATAACAGCTGGAGATTAGAAACAAATTCTAAAAATCTTGTTGCACCTCTTTATCAGATCTCATGAAATAAAGTGAATAAAAGACCCGATTCACAACACAACAGGGTTAAAGAAGGCGTAGTGACTAGTATGAGTGCTCCAACTCTGATAGCGGCATTTCAATATCAACCACCTTCCGGCCATAATTTGGTTAGGCTATGGTTGACAATGGAATGCCTCTATCAGCATAAACAGAGTCGCCTACATTATTAACGTGATATGTCAGAAACCTGTTATTAGAATGATCTATGATCTATTAGACTAGTTGTTCACCCCATGTGGTATGCAAGCTTCAATCTCTTTGCAGATCAAAGTCTCCGAGCAATGATGAGAGTTGAGAAGAAAGCTCTAGAGTACATGTTACTAAGATTTTTCTGTTGTGTAGATCAAAAGGTGTTCCTAAAATGAAGAAAGGATGTGATAATTTGGTGGTCGATAAAATTCGCTTCATTTAATCGCACAAACACAAAAACACACAACACACCCCATACATATTTAGATAAAATACCTAGAACTCTAAAACTATGATTCTGTACAGTTTGATAGATCAAGATGAGATGCAGTCTTCTCTGAACGGATAGTATGTACATAGTGTACCTAACGTATAGTATTGTAGAGTTTACGTATCATTTGACTCACCATTTGGAGCAGTGACTGTAGCTCCAGCTTCCTTGGCGATGAGTTGGGCGGCGGCAAAGTCCCAGATATGCGGCCCAAACTCATAGTAAGCATCAGTATGACCTGAGGCTAACCCACAGATATTAAGAGCTGCACTGCCAGCACATCTTATACTACAAGTAATTTATGAATGACATATGAAGCCAAAAAATAAACAATGATAGGAAAATAACAATTTAAAAAGGGCAATAATTTGAAATTTCTGTTAACAACATTAAACCAGGTTGATCAAAACAAATGTTTGTGAGTATTTACATATTTTTAGTTTTTTAGAAATTACGAAATGGCCTCAATATCCCTGTCTATCCACTCTCAATTCTTTGTATATCAGTTGAATCAGGGAGACATACTTGCGGAGTTGTCTTCTCAAACACATAAGTTAGACAACTCCCCAACTTACCCATGTATTTTACTAATAATCTTAGTCATGTTGTCTATTTTGAACTGCAGAAAAGCTGGATCTCTCTCAGACCCAAATTCTGTAGCCACCAAACACTTTTCTAAATCTGCAAAACCAAATGCATGCAGTTCTATAGGGATATAGGAAAAATACAAAATGCAACAATTAGATTATTAATAACCAGGATGATATTATCTGCCAAATAAAAAGTGTATAATAATATAAAACATTATATTTTTTTATAATCAGATGAAAGCGCCTTGAAAATCTGTAACTGTAACGTGTAACTATTCCATCATTTATTTTTTCTTATTCAACTTCCGATTTCACTGATAATAATAGATTTTACATTCCTATCCAGTAGCCTACCTTTTACAGTTGAGCACTTGATAATTCTCCCATTACAATAAGCACCTTCGCCCTTGATTGCCGAATAGAACTTATCTTTAGGTATATCGTATACGATACCAATCATCGCCTCCTTGTTCACATATAGTGCTATAGATATACAAAACTGAGGATATCTGTAACATAAGAAGAAAATAATAACTCCTGTAACAGGTATGTGATAGAGAAAATTAAAATTACAGAAAATTCTGAGTGTTCTGGAGATTGAACACATAGGCAGACCCAAACACACAGAATCTTATGATAAATGGTCACCCTACAGAATTTAAGTTAGCAAATATTAAAAAAAAACTCCTCATATCAAATTTTGAAAAACCAATGGGAGTTTGCTGCCTGTATGTAGGCAGGTATGTCAATAACACTGTACAAGGAGAGATTATCTAAACCAACATATTATTGTTCTTACCCATGAACAAAGTTTGTTGTGCCGTCGATTGGGTCTATAATCCATGTTGGATCATCAGTAAGGTTACAATGTGCACCATCTGCTGTCGCCTCTTCTCCAATAAACCTACAACACAACAAAACAACAACTGCTTTGTATTTATCAGTTCTCACATTTAGAAAATTAGTCATGAAGTACAGTTATAAAAAGTATCATTGGTAGTTATATTCACCACATTTGATTAGCTCAAATCACTTTGTAAGTTATAGGCATTAATGCTCAAAAGACTCTAAGAAAACCTGGGTGAAAAGATAGTAGCTAATCATATTGGTAAGTTCAAAATAGATGTTCGGTAAAAGAAGTCTTCACAATGCTTGCATCTCATCTCTATGGTTCTCAATTCAGCTTCAGAGGTAAATTTAAAAAAAACTTCAGCCCATGTTTTTGGACCAACATATGACTTCTTTGTTATAAATAGTTTGTTGATTTGACAGGACTCTGCAACCTGCTTGCCTCTCACATTCCCCTAATCTTATATCAGCTAATCAGGTAGATTAAAAGAGTATACAAACAATTCTCTGCTTATGAACTTACTTATGACCAGGAAACGTGACTTACTTATGACCAGGATATGTGCTGGAGAGATCCGAGACAAGCATCTTCTCAGTGTTCTGATCATATTCTGTGACTAAGTCTGCATAGCAGGCTTTGGCATCTGTCTTCAAGTTCTCCCTGCTCTTATCAGCAGATTTAACATACTAAACAAATAACAGAGTATATAAATCTTGGTAAACATGCAAGGATGATGCCTGACTGAGAGAATTGTGATGTGTATAAGATTTGAACAACGGAAAGAAGCAAGTTCACTATATATGTGATGTTAGTGTGGCATGGAATCTTGATAACCTCTTATAATCATCAATCATATAAAATCTTCTAGTTTAAGCGCTTAAACATTGTCGGAAAGCTGGTAGTAGCATTTCATGATCAACCACTTTCTAACGGTGGGAAAGTGGTTCATAATGATAAGTGCTTAGACTAAGAATCTGCCAAAATATTATAAAATTGACAAAAATCTTGCAGGTCTTTATCTCCATTTTTTTTGGGTCAAAACAAATCGGAACTAATAGCTTTTTCAAAGTAGATAATGTGTTGGTCTTGTCGGATTCTGGTAAAATCATAGGGCATTGATTATAGTTACCTCACCAACTGAAACAACCAGCTCACACACATGCTTATAGATCTGATGTACAGTATCTTTATCCATTTCCAACTTCTCAATCGGCACCTGAACGGATTAAACGATCAGAAAGATTTTATGAGGATAGAAATAGATGGATACCAGGGCAGGTAGATCTAAGATAGTTGAGGAACATGATTAAATTTCCCAATTCTTTGATGGGGAGATTTTATAATTTTGAAGGTTGTTGCGTGTGCATGAGTGATTACGGCCACTTTATTTTGTTGGTTTGTCTGACTAATTTCTATAGTATGTTAAAGTGTCTAGGAAAGCAAAAAACAACCACTGTTCATATCAAAGCTTTGCCATTGCAATGAACAAAAAAAGTAAGTTTTTTCGCACAAGGACATTATTGAATGATGTAACCTAATTTAAAGAGCGAAAATTCAGGGTCTAGAAGGGTCTACAGCAGCTGTGGGCAACCTGCGGCCTTTTTGCCGGTGCGGCCTAATGAGTAATCTTTTGCGGCCTTATTGCGGCCTTTTGTCTATAAAAGGATTACTCATTCATTTGTTTTCCTGATGTGGATGTCAAAGCATGCATAGCAGGCTTTGTCATAACGCCACTTTTGAAAAAAAAGAAGAAAAAAGTGGGTGACGAGAGTAATGCAGACCCCTATGTAAGCACAATCCTTAGTTTGAGTTTCATAATATTTGCCATTCTGCATCATGCATGTAGTTAGGCTACATACATGTTAACGTATCAAGGGAATTCCCAAGCCATACTTTACAAAACATCATAACAGTACTACTACTAGTGTAGACTACATTTAATAAGAGCTTCAATTTGCAAAAACTAAACCCAAAACAGTGAAAACAAAAATGTCCTTTCGTAACTTTTGGATGTAGTCATCTTACAAGTGCTCAAGAATGTTAGACAGGCATATATGAAAAATTTCCCCTTGCCCTTTGCTCAACCACTTGTAACTAAGATTAATTGTAAATTTAACTTAATGTCAGGAAACTTCAGATGATTAGATAAATATTTAATTATTTAGTTTTAGCTTATGCAGTCAGCTTTGTAACAAAAAGTTGTCATGTTACAAGTGCTCCGGAATTTTATCTGAAATGTTACAGAGTTCCAAGCCTAATTGAAATTTTCCCCTTGTCCTTTGCTCAAACACATGAAAGATTATAATTGTAGCTTAATGTCACAAAACTTCAGAAGAATAGATAAATATTAGTATTTTGATCTCATGCGAGTCAATTTTTTTCGCAACATACTGCAGTTTTTATTAACACTATTCTGATTTAGTTTGTACAAAATATGCAGAGCCAAAATATACCTCACATTCCAAATTTATGTTTGAAATATTTGTTGAGGCCTTTTGAGCTGAGTCTGTGTAAAATGTGGCCTTTTTCATAAAAAGGTTGCCCACCTATGGTCTACAGTATGTTATCTCCCATATTGCGGATTAGCACTAATGAGACTCTTCTGATTTCCAACATTCACCACACAATACATCATAAGTCATACACATTCCATTCTTCAAATGAAGTGGTCCCACTCTCATTTTACCAAGCTTGCATTCATCACACAGCAACTCAACTAGTCACTGACTGAGGTGTGCTTTTGAAACAGTGACGAAGCCACTGAGAGCTGGGCCAGCAGCACTGTTAGTGTCAGGCCTTTTGGTTCAGTGAGACAATTTGGTATTGCTTGTACTACTCACAGAATGCATTTCTTCCACTGGGATGTTTCTGATAGAGGAGGGGGTAGCAGCAGGTACAGCAGTAGGTAGAGGTTTCTTTTTTTTTTAAATTAGCTAGCCTGTCAGCCTTCTGTATTTTTCTCTTTCCAAATCCATGTATAGTTGATTGTTTGGGTGGCATTTCTGTCTGGTTTAGATCAAAGATTCAAGTAGCAAGGGGCAAAAAACATGCATGTGAAAATTCTAACCATCATAGAGCAATGAGAATACTTTAACGCAGAAAATATTTTGGATGAGAGGCCATGACCTTGTCGACAGTGAAACTTCACAAGGCCCCTCTGCAACCAGTTCGGAATATACGACATTAAGAGTCTGTGTTTTCGAGCCTTGGCCATCATTTTGGCCTGGAGGTATGTTTAGAGGCAGACCATAGTGCCGTAATAAAGCTTACATGTTTGGATTTTAAACTTTAATCCCTGCCAATAAAACAACAAACCCTTAGCACCTATTTATGATAAACATAACTAAAGTCAATGCTGTTATGACAATTTTAGGCCCTCTTCTCCACAGTTTACCTGCTAACCTACCTATGGATACACCCCATTACTACGATAGAGCAAGGGGTTAGAGGGAAAATGTGAAGGAAGTTCAGCAGTATGTCACAACTGACATTCCAGGTAGCGCACATAGAAAAGTCCAATTGTTGCTCCCTCTAACTCCTTGGATTTTTACCTTGAGTCTTCTTCGTCTCTAACGCCAACTTTGAAATCAGGACTTAAGAAACATTTTGCCATTAATCGGTTAATCGGTCCGGGTCAATATCAAGGTCAAGCAAATGAACAGCTAGTACTTAGGTTGCACCCAATGGATAAAGCAACGGGCTAGCGGAAGTGGTTAGCACATTCCTTCGAATGAAACCAAGCATAGCGTTAGCTTTGGTCACTACATTAGAGACAATATGGTCATTCCAGGTTAGCTTGGAGTCAACTGTTGCCCCCTAGTATTTTATAGAGTCTGTACTTGTGATGTTGGTTGAATGTAGTTGGTAAGTGTTGTTTGATGGGTTGCGTTTTCGACTAAAGAGGATATGTTGGCATTTTCCTGGGTGGAATTCCATGTCCCACCCAGGCCTCTTCCCATTTCTCGAGACTTAGCAGATCGTCTTGCATTGTTTGGTGGTTGGCAGAGCTGTTATAGATGATCGTGTCATCTGCAAACAGTCTGACACAGGATTTTATGTTGTCTGGTAGATCGTTGATGTAAAACAGGAACAAGCAGGGCCCAAGGACTGAGCCTTGGGGCACCCCGGAGGTAACAGCTGCTTCAGATGATTCCTCTCCGTCTACGACTACCTTCTGGACACGGTTAGTTAGAAAGTCGTCAATCCATGCTATTATTTGGAATGAGACTCCTAGGTTTGACAGTTTGATGAGAAGTTTTTGGTGATTTACCTTATCGAAGGCTTTACTGATAGAGCAACAATTGCCTTGGCTTTTTTCTATGTGTACAGCCTGGAATATCAGTTGTGACATTGTGGTACGGGAAATCTCGAAAGGGTGGAACACCTGGCCGTTACCTGGCTAGGGTTTGGTTCTCAGGCTAACGGTATCTAGCTAACCAAACTCACCATGAATGAGCCGAGAGAGGATAACTCCTGGGTAGAGAATTCCTGGATAGCTATCTTCAGCCTAGAGAGGGTCGTACTGGTGGCAAAGCCAACCTAGCAGAGCTGTTTCCTGAGGGTCGTACTGGTGGCAAAGCCAACCTAGCAGAGCTGTTTACTGAGGGTCGTACTGGTGGCAAAGCCAACCTAGCAGAGCTGTTTACTGAGGGTCGTACTGGTGGCAAAGCCAACCTAGCAGAGCTGTTTACTGAGGGTCGTACTGGTGGCAAAGCCAACCTAGCAGAGCTGTTTACTGAGGGTCGTACTGGTGGCAAAGCCAACCTAGCAGAGCTGGTGTCTCGAGTAGCTTACAAGCGGAGCTTGTAGCGGGTGCATTTATATCTGATAGTATACGTTGCGAAGCGGGATGTACCCTGACCTTGCCCTCTGAGCAGATTGAGCGGGACGCACCCGGAACCTGGACTGTGTAGCCTTAGCTATATGAGGTGTATTGACTATATATTCAGACCGGACACTGAAGCGCACTTGCTGGGAGTAATATTGGAAATGCGATAGACTGTCTGTGATAATACTGTAAGACGGTGCAGCCGTCTTAATATTGAGTTCCATGTCGATAATTGCTAAGATTAAATGTGTATAGAATATATATTTATGATGTCCGTGAGATTGCTTCTGCAATAAATATATATATGTTGAAGCCGTCTACATGATATTGATAATATAATATGTTCCAGTTTAAATCAGGGTAGATAACCCTTTTCACATCAGAATGACTCTGTTTGACTTTGAATATTCTATATTTAGAATATTCAAAATTAGTAGGCATGATACATCCATTATAATAGCAGACAGTAAGAGTTGTCCCCTCAATAATGCGTGTTACTGGGCTCGCTACATTATTTATAGCCTCAAAACTACCTCAGTTGCCTCAATATAAAATTATGTGTGAAACACATCATATTTTATTTTAATGCCCAGCAGATAAGAACTTTGGCTATCATAAACTACCAATTCCATTACTGTGGCTCTGTACATGCTGAAGTGAATCCTGTGGGTCACTGGTCTGGTGGGAATTGATAATAACTAAGGTGAGTAATATTTACTGTGTGTCATGTGTTCAGCAACACATTTGAATGACTGACAGAGAGATAGATAGTCATAGCCTAATAATCTAAGGATAAATAGCCATGAATGTATAGTAATATATATAGATATGTTCAACTCAGTCTAGTCCATGAAATAATCTTGATACCTTGAAGGCAGCCTCCTTTCTCTCCTTCTTCCAACACTTACAGCAGGCCCATCAGGGTGACTAGTATTGTGTGATTGAGAAGTGTTGTTTTGACCTAAGTCAGGAGGAATGCTATCGTCTGACCCATCAGGCTGTATGATAGGCTTTGGGGACACCATATTGTCGTAAGTATATCTATCTTGGGTTGTAGTTGTAGTCATGAAGTCATCACCCAGATCATCTGGATCTAGGATAAGATCATCATCTGATTGGTCCATCCCATGCTGAGACATGAAGTCACCCAGGTCAGGTTCAACTTCAGTCGGGTTAGGACTATATAATTTCAATCTGCTGTGATGCTCTATCACCTCCTTTCCCTTCTCTGATAGTACATAGGTGTCAAAATCTAGTACTTTAATGATAGAGTGAGGTCCACTAAATTTTGTTTCCATCTTGGAGGGATTTATCTTTTTGACCAACACTCTATCACCGACCTTTAGAGGGGTGTGTATCAAGTGGTCATAACCCTCCATTTGTATGTTTGGGGCCCCCAGACACTTGCTGTAAACATACTTTATCTTTTCATTTAGCTTCCGTACGTAATCTGTTACCGGTATATTGTCACCTGGAGGACAGAGCACAGCTGGAAGTCTCACCTCTCTGCCTAACATAACCATGTTCGGGGAGAACCCTGTAGCAGAGTGAGGAGTGGCTCTGTAGGCGGACATTACCGTATCTAGGAGATCATCCCACTCTAGTTGGGTATGCTCCACACAGGTACGTAACTGCGATGTAACCGTCCCAATCACTCGTTCGGCATAGGAGTTACCCATTGGGTGATACCTTGCCGAGAATGTTTGTTTACACTGGCCCAGATTGCTCAGCTCTTTCATCAGCTCAGAGATGAAGGCGCTGCCACGGTCCGAATGCAGTACTCGGCTATAGCCAAAATTGGCAAACAGGCCCTTGTATAAACTTTAAGCACAGGACTCAGCATCAGGTTGGGCAAGAGGATATGCCTCTGCCCAACGAGAAAAGTGCTCGACGGCCATTAATATGTATGTATTTTCATTCGTTGTCCGTTGTAGGGGACCAATGAAATCAAGGCTCACCTGATCCATAATGGTCCCTACCACTAGATTCCGATGGTTGACACGGTTTCTAGTCAATTTACTCATTTGGCAACTGGTACATGATTTAACAAACAATCTGATATCAGACTGCATGTCATGCCAGTAATAATATAATCTGAGCCTTGACTCCGTCCTGTCCATGCCACTGTGATCCATCTCATGGAACGATTTTATCAGCTTTGCCTGGTAATATTCCGGCACCAAAATTTTATCTTCGTTCTCAGGATGAGTTGTGATCATTAATACACCGTCCTGGAATTTCATTGAGGGCATTTTACCAATATAGAATCGAGTAATTCGAGGTAAATGCTTGCAGTTCTTATGTGATATGCTTTTATTCTCTTTTAGACTCTGAATGATAGGCATGAGATGTGGATCTTCAGCTTGAGCCAGCACTAGTTCATCCGTGGATAGACCAACGGAGAAGTCAACTGACCGGACTGTGAAACCACATTCATCCTCAGGTTCCTCGCTGAGAGGTTGCTGCGATGCTGAAGGGAGTCGAGATAAAGCATCAGCATTAGAGTGCTGGCGACCTGGTCTATGAATCACATCGAATTTATATGATCCCAGGACCTCCAACCATCTGGCTAGAATTCCCTGTGGATTCTTGAGATTGTGTAACCATATCAGAGAGTGATGGTCAACCCGACATACAAACTCTGACCCATACAGGTATGTATGGAAATGTCTTACGGCAGACACTAGTGCTAGCATTTCCTGTTTAGTCACTGGATATTTCTTTTGACTATCTGAGAGTCTTTTACTAAAGAAAGCAATGGGTTTTTCATCCCCATCCTTATCAATCTGAGCCAGTACAGCTCCCATAGCTTCACCACTACAGTCAGTGTCCAAAATGAAAGGTATTGTCCAGTCTGGGAATGACAGAGATGTGAAACTCGCTAAACTGTCCTTTAATGTCTGGAATGCATTTTGGCATTCCTCATTCCACGCAAGTTTCCTTGACTGGTTTTTCTTTTTCAACAGGTCGAACAGAGGGACAGCAATCTCTGCAAACCTCTCCAAAAACTTCCTGTAATACCCTGTGAGACCAAGGAAACTTCTCAGCTCTTTAATGCAGGTAGGAGTGGACACTTCCTGAATTGCCTTTACTTTGGCTGGGTCTGTATGAATACCATCCTGATTAACGATATGGCCCAAAAACTCAACTTCCTGTTTGAGTAAATGTGTCTTAGACACTTTGATTTTTAGATTGGCTTTTTGCAGCCGCTCTAACATGGTATCCAACCTGGTCAGATGTGTTTCTTCATCTGAACTGAAGACAATTATGTCGTCGAGATACACTAGTAGTGATTGCCATTGCAATCCTTGTAACACTTTCTCCATCAACCTTTCGAAGGTGGCTGGAGCACCACACAATCCCATACCGAGTACACGCCATGTATAGACTCCGCTTTTGGTGCAAAAAGCTACCATTTCCTTAGCGTCAGGGCTTAAGGAGCACTGCCAATAACCAGATAAAAGGTCAAATGTGCTAAAAAGAGTTGAACCTCTCAGTGCCTCTAGTGAGTCGTCAATACGTGGAAGGGGTTGTGATGGAATATAAGTTGCTTTATTTAGCTTGCGGTAGTCCTGGACAAACCGACTGGTTCCATCTTTCTTAGTATCAGTAGAACAGGAGCACTATATGGTGACACTGTACGTTCAATGATGCCCTTTTTCAATAGTTCATCTACATGCTTTTCTATTTCTAGGTTAGCATGATATCCTACTCTATATGGAGGAAGCCTGATTGGTTGGGTGCCAGGTTTGAGCGTGATTTCATGAGGAACAAGATCACAATAACCCATGTCATATGCATCCTTGGAAAACACATCCTGATATTTGACGAGGAGTTGTCTCATCTTTGACTTACTGTCAACTGAGATATATTCAGGTAAGGTGTCGAATAGGGGTTTGACATGGTCTGGCAAGACCGATTCTGAGTCAATGGTGACATCACAATTCTGGATGGTTGTGCCATTCCAGTCTAGTACCTCAGGTTCATGTATGTCAATAATGTTTCCATCAGTGAGGAAAGCTATTGGGGTGTCTTGGGCAATGTGGATGGCTTCTGCGGTTATGTTGGCAACTCTGAGTACCAAACACTCTTTCACGTAGCATCTTGATGCAATTAGATTGTACGAATCGACTACTCTGAAGTTTGGCTCTATGAGTCCTCCGCCTTCTATGGTGGTGTGAGCATACATAGGTATAACTCTTTCTGAGTAGGCCTCAATGGTCACTGACCGAGCTGAGTAGCATGCACACGCTAGCCTGTCACCACTACTGTTCACTAGAGGTATAGATTGCTGTAGCATTCTGAGGTTCATTTCATTGAGGTCCAGTACACATCCAAATGCCACCAGAAAATCCATACCAATGAAACCATTTTCAGTAATGTCAGCCACCTCAATAAGTCCTAGCAAGTTTTCACTGCCCAACTTGACAATCACCTCATGCTTGCCATAACAATATATAGGACTGCCAGTTGCAGTTTTACCCGTTGATTTTCCAGGTTCACACTGACCATCTAGGATACCTAGCTTGATAGCATGTACTTTACTCAATATGGAGGTGGTAGCACCCGTGTCAAGCAAAAACACAGTTTTGTACCCATTTACCTCCACCGGTACATAAGGTGAGTATAAATCTGATCGACCTATTCTTCTTACATCGATTAATTGATCATCAGAAGGATCTGATTGCTGATATGGTAATACTTCTAATAATAAGTTCAGAGTTGTCTCCTCTTTTTCAAGAGGTAAACCTGATGCATATAAATCAATCTTATCTGGTATAACATAACCTGGAGATGGACCTGTGTTGCTAGACTCCAATTCAAATTCTGCTAGCTTAGATCCCATTTCACTAACCATAGCAATGGCCGGTTCAATGTTTACTTTGTCAGACTGAGCGTGCTGCTGAACTACTGGGTTATCCATATCAGGATCCACTAATCGACTACTGGAAGAGTCGTTCATACTGGGTACATGAAATCTGGTGACCTTTGCAGGACCACTATAAGGCAAAGTGAGTACCTGTATTACTCTTTTAACAATATTAGTAGGTTTCACTGAGGTGACCTCAAACATATCAGTTTTTGCCACTTCGTAGCCTTTTTGATACAATAACTCTGCGGAAGGTAATTCACTCTTATCTGGTATAACATAACCTGGAGATGGACCTGTGTTGCTAGACTCCAATTCTAATTCTGCTAGCTTAGATCCCATCTCACTAACCATAGCAATGGCCGGTTCAATGTTTACCTTTTTAGACTGAGCTCTCTGCTGAGATACTGAAGTACCAAGACCATGATCAACTAATCGAGTCTTTGAAGTATCATGTATACTAGGAATACAGAACTGTGTGACCTTTGCTGGTTCACTATATGGCAAGGTGAGTACCTGTATAACTCTTCTAACAATATAAGCAGGTTTCAGAGAGGTGACCTCAGACATATCAGTCTTTGTCACATCATAGCCATGTTGATACAATAATTCCTTTGTTGGCTTTTCAGACAGTTTATGTTTCTGAGTCCCATTCCCTATCACTGCCTGATTGATTGCCCGGGAATGGGCAACCCGTTTCCCTGGCGGTCACACTTGTTATCAAAGTGGGGGCCTCCACAGTGTCGACAAGGCTGACACACATATGGCATATGAGCCGCACCACAGTGTTTACACGGTCGTGTTATTCTTGGTTGAGTACCAGCGGTTGGGATAGTAGGTGATACATTCTTTTGCTCTATTGTAGACAGTGCCACAACTGGCGAGGATCTAGGAGGCTGAGATATTTGACTCTGATTACGCCTGAAGGGCGAGTCATGACCGTACCATACATCATGGATGGCAGCTCTCTGTACGGCCTCCTCAAGAGTTTTCGGGCACTCCCGATTCAGCTCATATTTGATATGGACACTGGGCAAGGAGCGAATGAAATTACTGATGGTAATTTTCTCCCTTGTAAATTTGTCACAGTCATGATAGACAACTTCTACCATCTTCCTTATGTCATTGGCTAGGTCGGAGATAGACTCATGCTGCCCCTTTTTCCGGCTATCTAGCAACACTGTATATTTTTGCACCAATAAATGGTTACCATATCTGTTCTCTAATTTTTCAAATACTGTCCTGGAATCTGAGACCTGCTCATAGAGGATACACTCTTTAGCAGCACCAATTAGGCACTGTTTAAGCCATAGAGTGATGATCTTCTCATCCTCCCAGCCGTTTAGCTCCACACATTCAGCAAACAACAGTTTGAATACGGTGAGATCACCAGAACCATCAAACTTAGGCAAGTCGCCAAGTGGTTTACAAGCTCTGGCTCTTCTTGGCAGGTCAACAACTGGAATTTCACATGGCCGTCTCCTAGGAGCAGGCACAGGACGCTGACTTGCAGAACTAGGTGCAAGAGTCTGATAAACGGTGTCAGGCTCTCTATGTATAGGCGATGACTGATGCTGATGGTCAGCACTAGCTAACCCATATACTATGGATGACAGGTCAGTCATCCGTCTATCCATGTATTCCTTTTGTATGTGCCTTATTTCTTTCCATGGCCGCCATCATCTCGCCATGATTCCGCTCAATGGAAGCTGATAAATTGGCTGACAGGTCCGTCAAACTGACAGTAGTGGATTGTTCGAATAAGCGACCTGGCTGAGGGCGGGTATCGTTAGCACCTTGCCTCTGCCCAGCAAGCTTATGACTAGGTATCTGAACCTGTTCAGTTCTTTCCAGAGCTGAGGCAAGCCAAGCGGGCTGCGATCTTCTAGTAGTCTGGGTTCTTGGCCGTGCTGACTGGCCTTGAGCAACTGGTCGATCTGTATTTGATGCCATTGTTTGTTTGCTTTTAGATTTTGCTGAGTCCGCACCAACGATAACCTCCGTACCTTTGTAATTAGGCCCACCCGAGGACGCCAAAGGCTGTGGTACGGGAAATCTCGAAAGGGTGGAACACCTGGCCGTTACCTGGCTAGGGTTTGGTTCTCAGGCTAACGGTATCTAGCTAACCAAACTCACCATGAATGAGCCGAGAGAGGATAACTCCTGGGTAGAGAATTCCTGGATAGCTATCTTCAGCCTAGAGAGGGTCGTACTGGTGGCAAAGCCAACCTAGCAGAGCTGTTTCCTGAGGGTCGTACTGGTGGCAAAGCCAACCTAGCAGAGCTGTTTACTGAGGGTCGTACTGGTGGCAAAGCCAACCTAGCAGAGCTGTTTACTGAGGGTCGTACTGGTGGCAAAGCCAACCTAGCAGAGCTGTTTACTGAGGGTCGTACTGGTGGCAAAGCCAACCTAGCAGAGCTGTTTACTGAGGGTCGTACTGGTGGCAAAGCCAACCTAGCAGAGCTGGTGTCTCGAGTAGCTTACAAGCGGAGCTTGTAGCGGGTGCATTTATATCTGATAGTATACGTTGCGAAGCGGGATGTACCCTGACCTTGCCCTCTGAGCAGATTGAGCGGGACGCACCCGGAACCTGGACTGTGTAGCCTTAGCTATATGAGGTGTATTGACTATATATTCAGACCGGACACTGAAACGCACTTGCTGGGAGTAATATTGGAAATGCGATAGACTGTCTGTGATAATACTGTAAGACGGTGCAGCCGTCTTAATATTGAGTTCCATGTCGATAATTGCTAAGATTAAATGTGTATAGAATATATATTTATGATGTCCGTGAGATTGCTTCTGCAATAAATATATATATGTTGAAGCCGTCTACATGATATTGATAATATAATATGTTCCAGTTTAAATCAGGGTAGATAACCCTTTTCACATCAGAATGACTCTGTTTGACTTTGAATATTCTATATTTAGAATATTCAAAATTAGTAGGCATGATACATCCATTATAATAGCAGACAGCAAGAGTTGTCCCCTCAATAATGCGTGTTACTGGGCTCGCTACATTATTTATAGCCTCAAAACTACCTCAGACATACTGCTGAACTTCCTTCACATTTTTTAAATTTTTGAACCAAGGAGTTGTTTGAACAAGACGAGAAAATGTGTCTCATTTTTTTCTGTGGTCAGGGTGCAATTGGCCGAACGAAATAACCATGCCAAATCAAAGCAATGAATTGACTGAGTCACAAAATAAAATGCACATCATCAGCCAACCTTACCACTAGACACAAAATGATGTATAACAAGTGAATGAGATGGATTTGACCAAAATTAACCTCAGCTCAGGATATCATTCTTCTACACATATCTTTGCCCCTAAATGCAATGGAAAAACATTTCGGGAGGAATACTCAGAAAACATACAATATATTGTTGGTACGCCACAGACAGCAGGTCACTGACAGTTGATTTGATGAGTTGCAGCATCAAATCAACTGTCAGTGACCTGCTGCTGTGGGTACACTTTGACTTTTCTTACTAAGAACACTATATTTTTTCTTTTTTTATAAACTGTAAACTGCAAAATAACCACTATTCTTCATTATACCGGAAATGTGATTTTATGATAAGGTCACAATAAACTGGGTTCCGGTTTTATCAAGGTTTGAAGGCTACAATTTACTATTCTGCAGAATACACCTTGACCCAATAAAACCACAACTTCATTCACAAAATCATTCTGCTTGTTTTGCAATGTGGTAGCAAGTGCTTGTAATCCTGTCATGAATACCTCATTTATAATATAGAGGACACTGGGATACCCGAGATGTCTCAGCAAGACTGGAGAACCATGTGGGTTGGCTCTTTGGTGAAGAGATTTTCAGTACAGGTGAGAAAAAAATATATAAGAAACTGAAAGTTATTATTATTTGTGAAAAATTTTTAACAACATCACTTCAGCTAGATGGGATAGCATAGTAGATAGATAGAAGTAGGCCAGTTAAGAGCAAGAATACTTAAGTTATTTAATTTATTGAGCCTGTGTTTTCAAGATTTTTTGTCTGACTATTACCTTCTAACCTAACTAAGTCACTATCCAGTCCATGGCTAAAAAGGAAAGTCCATTCAATTCACTTTCAGTGATTGAGTACAGATGAGAAGTCAGATGGGCATGGCTGGTTGATCCTACCTAGAACAATCAATTAGAAGGTTTAACTGTTCAATTCCATCCTTATCTTCTTTGCTGATTGTCCTCATGGACTGAACTGGACTGATGACAATTTGAGATGGCAACCCAAAGGGTTTGCCTATTAGGCACTGCACTCTTGTGTATGTAGAAAATATGTCACATGTGTGTATAGAAAGGAGCGGTGAGACGCTGTTAGTTTGTGAGGCGTGTCAATATTTGTCACTTGCCAACCATCGGAACGCCGAGCGGAACATTTGTGATATCATGTTCTGGAGCAATAGTCCTGTGTTCTTAGCTACTAATTCTCGTCCTTGGTACATTTTCGTGAACACTACTGACGGCTAGCTCTTCGCTGCACTTCAGTGATTATAAATATGCTCATCAGAATTTATACTATGTATCTGAAAAAAGCTCAAACAAATACGCTGGCAATGGGCTTGCAATATTGCTGGTGCTGAGGGAAGCAAATTATGTAGGCTACCGGTCGGCCGGGTCCGTAATGACTGCTGCATTTGGAATCAGCATATCTGCGTATTACACCAGGCCCCAGATATCAAGTTCAATCGTCATAAGTTGACCTTTCAGAGAGATTTGGTTGCGTTGAACTGCCCAATATTCAAGGAGAGAATGGATAGCATCCTCATCATAAAAAATATAACTGAGATTTACAGTTAGTGCTTCCTGACTAATATGTTTGTGATGTAAAAATCTTTTTTTTTCTTGTAGCTACCTATCAATACAGGTCTTCAGACAGTGGAGTCTATGCAGATATTGGAACAAAATAAGCAATGTCTAGTGAACATCAGCCAGCACAGGTTTACAGAAATAATCACAGCCTTGACTGATGTTTGGAAAACAGTGGAGCAAACGAAAGAAACTGCTGAAAAACTACCATCAGGGGAAAACAATTACAGAACGTCTATCATCATCATAATGGAAACATTGGAGGCCTGCCTTTTTAGAGCTGTGAGTTGTTTGACTTGTGCCTATTTCTAATAATTCCTATAAACACCTCCGCTTTTTTATTGTAGGCACTAGCCATAAGGAAGTTTAAAAGCAATGATTGGTTATTTTATATGCTATTATTTTCACTCATTGAATTCCATATCTGGAATAGCATCATTAGCTTTCTTTTGCAAAACAAAGGGCTTGCAAAAATAGCCAGTCCCTAGTAGCAATCTAGAAATGCCCTAATCATCGACACTGTATGGGATATAATTACTGTTTGCAATTTTGTAAACAAGACAATTTCTCAGGCTAATTATTCATGCTACTAGGGACAGCCAATCAGATAACAGTCAGATGGGTCCCTGTGTTTAGTGTCCTAACCGTATAACGCTATGATACTATTTCCATTCTAAGAGAAGAATCTAATTCAGTGTTTTCACTTATCTGACAGAAAATAGACTGAAAAGCATAGAACATGGTCTTGTAATTGATTGTTTACCTACATGTCTCTAAGTGAAAGTTTAAACCACTGTCCATTTGTCTCAATTTTGTTGTTGTATATTTTCTAAACTTTACTTCCACTTTTACAGCCTGCTAATCCTCGTCAGGATGATGCCCACGTAGTCAACACTCTCCTACCTCAGGTTTTACAGGTGTGTCTCGGGTGTTTGTTTATTTTGTTAACTCAACAGTAATTGTGATTGTGTTTGGGCAAACTAATTATTATTGTTTCAGAAAATAACAACTCAGTTGAACCCAATCAGCTAGAACTGTGGACTGGATGAACTATTATGAAGTTTTTTTGAGGAAAACATGATACAATATTCTGCAAAGACTTGTGTGGTCTCAAAATATTTGAGCAGTTTATTGCAGTCAATTATATAATGAAGAACGCGCTTTGTCTATCGTTGCAGGTGCTGAATGCCCCGTGGGATTTAGCTGTCCCTACAAATCAAGAAGTAAAACTACAATCGGAGAGGGTTCTTTGCGCTCTAAGCCACGCCCACTTCAAGGCAGTCTTCTCTCGAGTTTCTCGAAAGTAAGTGATTTGAAATGTAGTAAGAAAATGTACTTAGCGTGGCACAATTTTGTACCATCTGACTATGTTTTTTAACTCAACCTTATTCAATTTTGAATCCCGAATTGACTGCAATAAATGGTCTATGACACCTCTTCGGTATCAAACTTGTGATAATCGGGGTGATAAAAGGAACAGGAAAAATGTTTGTATATGTGGTGAGATGGAATATGTTGTGTAGCGATGGAATGTACAACATTGTATTTACATTTGATCTAAATTTCATCGCATCTCAGATTATCACAAATAGTTTAATTCCCATTTCATACCATGCTAACCTGAGCAATGTACAATAATTGGGCTTATTTAATTGATTTTATATTAAATTTAAATGTTACGTATTTTAGAATAAGCACACTGCAGAGTAGTAGTGAAGACAACCCTGACACATCAGATATAAACTTACTACAACATCTGGATATAGACCTTAGTCGTCTACTCACTGTAATGGGAGGTAAGTCAATCGGGACTTACTGCGCTGACTCGATGTGTATATGGGGGTTGGGGCTTCTGTTTCTCAGGGGACACAATCATAAATCAGGACGCCCTGTTTAGCACTCCTGTTTGAAAAGCTCATTTTTATCCCAACCATCCAATAAGATCATTGAGAACATATTCCTGTTTGGTGCCTAAGCCTTTTATAAATACATTGGTGAAGTTTAGGGCACAGCAACCAATGAGTTCATTGCAGTGACAGAACATTTTTGCTGAATACATCCAGGTGAATAGGATGAATGATGTTGTTCTAAGAAGGCCACTAACTTTCTTGATATACAATACTATATTTCTGTCAGCGCACAATGAAAGTATGCTGAGGCCAAAAGAGTTGTTTACAGTCCTACCAGAGACTATATCTATAGTCTCTGGTCCTACTATATCTGATTGACTTAGCAATACGTACCTACCGATTTAAAGCTACAAGATAAGGGGATGCAAGGGGTATGCGACAGTCACAAACCTGAAGAAGTAACCACATGTGAAACTGTTGAACCCATAAACATATAAATACTTATTTTCAGTACTTAAATGTCTATTAGTTGAACCAGTATGCATGTCATAATAATTATCTGCCCTCTAGCTGGCTACTGTGAATTTTTGTCTGAAACAAGTGTTGACGTCTGAAAACCTCAGAAAACTAAAATATACATGTCAATATTTGCAGTACGTTATCAGTGCCCCCCTCCCCCACGTCAAACCTTTGCATATATGCATACATAAGCTGTTATTACATCTGAAAATTATACTGATACCAATATCGCCCACAGATGTATTTAAAACTCAACAATTTTCCACTATATGCAGTGCCTTGAAAACATATCATTGAAATGATCTGCTGATGACATTTGTTTTATTGATTTTCAACATGTAGAGCTAATAGTGAAAACAAACGGTAGCATTATTTAATTGTTTCTGCTGTCATAATTTCAACAGGCATTACTGATGGTCTAAACATTGATAGGCATCTCTTATTTAATTATTTCCGCTGTCATAATACGGCAGTGTGCTTTCCCCCTGTTTCAAAATAAAAATAACTCTCATTATGGCAGATTTTTTGCATCATGTCATTCCTGTTTTTCCTCCAAGTATATTGATTCAGATTGCAGGGTATAGTCGACTGAACTGTATTATCAAGAATCCAATCATAACAGCCATAAATATTTTATGAAACAAATATTTTAAAAATCGCTGCCAACCAAGTTTTACAGCATACATAAGTCATATTGAGAATGTAGGACATAATTCCCTACTGTGTGGAATAATTAATTCTTTTGACTTTTATACATGTGTTTTGGTAAATGTCATTCGTGCATTACCATGCTTACAAAATATTACTATAAAACTATAAAAAGGGTCTTATAGTGAAAATTAGAAAAGCGAAATTAATCATCAAAATTTGAGTATTAACATAATTTTAATTAATGCTCCCAGTTTGTTAGAATGTCGCTATCTGTCGCTATATTTGATGGTAATACTGATATCTTTATTTTATAGTTATAGCTCAGCACAAGAACATGAAGAAGGCTCTGTGTCTCTCATTGGCCGTTAATCTAGAAAAAGTCATCTGGAACTGGATGGAGAAACATCATGATGAGTTTGCCAGTCTGGTCTCCAAACCTAACGACCAACTCTCAGGTAGATATTTGAGAAAAAGGCATAGAGTTCTCGAAGGAAATTAGTTATTTGATACCAGCTAAAAGTTTCAACCAATCTCTGTGAATCCTCCCACTCTCAGACAGCTGCATTATACCTAAAAGTTGCAAAAATAAATGAGAAATAAAATTGGTACTCCATAAAAAATCCATGCAAAATCCTTCCAACCTTATCATCCCAAATTTTTAATATGCAAATACCTCTGTTGTTTAGTCCATTCATGAAAAATAGATTCCTTCCTATTTGCTGAAAAAATTCAGAGAGTATTGTCTGGTATATTCACATATGGAACATGTACGAATGTTGTAGCAATCTGCCATTCACTTGATTGCAATAATGATAAGATATTGAAATGACACTTTGACGCAGGTGCCTCTCATTCCGAATCGTATTACCTCCTTTCATTATAAATGTGATCCAGGACTAAGCTTGATCCCTATAACTGCTTGATACAATTCTCACATTCAAGTTGTTTTTCTACATTATGTATATAGTAGATATCTCATACTACATGTATCTAGATTGAGTATGATCCAATTTATCTACATTCGGAGTCGCCTCTTTTCAGCTGCTTGTCAGTAGAACATGCAATTCGTATCAAGCTTGATCTACACACTCATCATTGTTGGGTTTTTAGTATCAATGAATTAGATTGAAAAAGGATAAGTGCTCCGATGTTGTTGGTCTTTCATAACTGCTCAAGATTGCCGACCCTGTGAGTTGCTGTGGTGTTGATGGCTTTAATTGATATCAGGTTGCCACCGGTATCACACCTACCCACAGTGTTATGGCACATATACACCCTTCATAACATTGACTCCTCGTGTTTCTCCCCTAGCGCAGTGCAATCTATATTGTATGGTAAGACCGATGCCATTTCAGGCCAGCAAGTCCTTGAGGTCCTAAAATCGAATCTCGCTATAGCCCGCGAATAACTATGGGGTCTCTTTGTTCCTTACGCATTGAAACTTAGAGCCAAACTGTCCGAGGCTGTTCGTACTGATGGATGATGTACGTGGTTCAGCAAGCGCATCAGGTCCTGAATTATAGACCTGCAAAAGTTCTCATACCACTATCGGGTCTCTTTTTTCCTAACACCATGAAACTGAGAGCCATTTCAGACCAAGCTGTCCTATTTGGCGTTTGATTTACATTGTTATTTAGATCAAGGTCACCTGTTAAATCTTATTTATTCAATTGTCGTCATTTTTATTACAGATATGTGTGATAAGCTGTTTGATATATTCAGTAACTTTGCTGAGGGAAGTCAACGTAAGAAGGCAGCAGTTTGGCCTCTACTCATTATGCTACTTGTGATCGCTCCTAAATTCCTCGAAGAAATAACCAGTGAATCTGGCTCACACTGCAGGTAACTATAAGTAATGACTGTAATTGTTTATGTGTTTGTCTGTCGACAACATCATCTAACTTCCATGTGACCTTCAAGTCTCGGTCATGAACACAGTATTCATGGACATATTTTACAGAATGCAACAAAACAGCTTGGGCTTTCAAGTTACTACCAGAGACTATAGATATGTTATCTAGATAGATTATCTATAGTCTCTGTTATTACTGCAACAGCTTTTTAACCCCTGTCCAATGTCAATGTGATTTTCAAATGTCAGCGAGACCTTTGCTGCACATAATGTTGTGTTTCTTCTAATGTTATGTTATGTCATTGTGGTGTCTGAAGGGTTCCGTTGTCAGCTCTTCATCTCGCCGTGCCTCGTCAGACACAAACGAGGCGACATTCGTCTGCTGAGCGATATTCTAACATGCTCAGGTTTGTCCGAAATGTCATCGCAAGTTACTCCCGGTGTAGTGATGACATTCAGTGCTGAGTGCTCTGGATAGTTTCAACAAGATTGCCAAACACTAGCCTAACTCTGGCTCTCAGTGATACAATTGGAAAAATGTTTTATATGAGAGTAATTTGAGTTTAATTTGATTGCCCAAACTATTATGCTGTGAGGGGAAAGAAGTGGTGCACCACTCATACTCCCAAAACAGTACTGATATGCTGCTTGGGTTCGGGCCTTTTTTTAAATTGTCCGATTTAGCCAGTCGATAATCAAGTTGAAACCATCCTCTTGCTCCCTTCGACATCACTGATAGTACACTTATATGAATGATCCCAAGCTTGTACCTCTGATGTGTATTGAAAACTTCTTCTACCAAGAGTTGCATGTTTTGACTGGTGATGTCACATATTTTATTTAGATCCCTGTGTTTTAACGCACAAACTAGTAACAGTGGTCTCCAGCACATTGATCTACTTCTCATCGTGAAAGTGGAAACGAGTTCCGCTACAAAAACTTTTTGGCTGATCAAGACAAAACAGCTACAGTTGGAATATAATACCATTTTTGTGTTTTTTCTCCCCATCTCGAATCGCAGCAGTTAGTTAACTTAGGGAATTATCTCCCTCACTCTTGATTATGTCACGCTATTTGTAATGCTGCCGTTCACCCCATGGATCTTCACCTTCCAAGTTCCTGTTGCATGGCCCATCGGTTTCCCCAGTTTGTTTGGTTCGAGATATGTATTCTCTTTTATATGTGCCAATCTTCACCTGTAGGAGGCCAGAGATGAGTAGAGAAGATTTAGCCCTTTCAATCAAAATGTGTTACACAGTCATTATTGTAATTCAAGGTCATAAGTTGTTTCAAAATAATTGTGTAATTATCATGCTACCTCCTCTAAAGTTTGATAGAGATGTTGATAATCATGTACCACATGAATTGCTGAGCGTCCATCAGTGCTTTTGAGATCAGAATTCAGAACACATCACAACAGGTTTCATTCATTTATTGAACGTACATACAATATGTCCGCAGTTTGATTTGCAAACAACTTAAGATTTTGGATAATATTTTCTTTTGTTCCCCAGTGCGCAACACATAAAGAAAAAGAACTTTGTGGATGAGCTGAGGAAAGCAGTAAACCCTCAGTACTATAAGTCTACCATTAGTGAGGGAGCCGTCGTCGCATGTATCAAAATGTGCAAAGCCTCCACTTATGTGAAATCTGCTGAGAGTAGCAATGTTCTATTTACTCTAGTCAAAAGTGTAGTCTTAGACCTCAAGGTGAGTATGTTACCCATGTAACACAATATATATGATCATAATGGATATATGGATTATATAATTATGTATATTTTTACTAAGAGTGGG
Organism: Membranipora membranacea; assembly: GCA_914767715.1. Lineage (NCBI taxonomy): Eukaryota > Metazoa > Bryozoa > Gymnolaemata > Cheilostomatida > Membraniporidae > Membranipora > Membranipora membranacea. Next base: position 11,129,714 of record OU612068.1, read on the forward strand.
TATACTAGTAGTATGTCTTTTTTTGCTATCACCAGAAACTTAGCTGTGTACAAATAGGATTTAATGATTGAAACAGGGATTGGGACTAATATCAGAGTAGAAGTATAAAATTCTTTTCTGGTAATTCTCTTGATTCTATTACTGCAGTTGGTTGACTGTGGCCTGTCGGCCTCCACACAGTGGTCTATGAAACCAAACACTATAGCAAGAATAATTTGAGCAGCCCGCTGCCGAGGAGATGAGAATAATGAGCGGATAGATATATATCTGTTTCTTTTCTTTCTATATTTTCTTTCTGGCACAGAGTGCAAAACATGAGATGAGATGACTTTGGTTGCCAATAAAAGTATATATAACATTTCTTATTCACTTTTATCCTCACAGGCTGTATTATTCAACCCTAGTAGACCTTTCAGGATTCCGACGACTCGGGATGATGTGGAGCTGATGATCGACTGCTTCGTCTCATTCTACAGGATAACTCCTCACTCTAATGAAGTGTTGAAGGTAGTTCTGAGTGTAAGATTCTTATAACTGTACAGCTAGATGTGATCATTACTAACAACCCCCCCCCCCCCCCCCCCCCCCACCTGGTCCGGTACCCAGGGCTACGCAGTTTCACAAATCTGTAATTAGTTAATTCGCCTTCATTAGTTATTTCCATTTAAAATAATTTTTGAAAAGTTGCTCAGCTCTTATATGCGTTTCCAAATCCTATTGAGGTGTTTTTTTATACCAATACAAACCTCATTTCTGTGCAGCCCTACGAGAAGCCCCTACTGCTCCTCATTCACTCCTCAAAGGACTGTACATGTAGTACCACACATAGCCCTATAATTTATTTTCTATTTCTGGTGTTTTGATATGGTTGGTGTAGCCAAAGTGGTGGAGTTAATTTTTTTTGTTCTAACCTTTTTACTAATCATTGTTTGATTTGATTGATTTTCAAGTAGTTCAGTTGCATCATATTGAACAAGTAAAACTTTACAGTGGGAAGAATTTTAAATTTGTTGCACCAATCAAAGTCCGGTGGCAGCCCCCTCCTTTCTTGTCACCTCCAATTACGATTCGCATACCAACTTCATATCGCATCGTTGGAAAGCTGCTGATCTACTAAATGTGAAGAGCACAATGTCATCAGATATTTGTTGAGCTCTGTTGAAGTCATTGGCATTAACTGCAGCCTCTGTGTATGTTTTTGTTCCAGATATGCTTAAACCCGCGAGCACCGACACACTACCATTATCTGCTCGTGTGCGGTCTGCTGCAGATAATCAATCAGAAGAAGATCTCCTGGTGGCCTAAGATTAATATCGTATATAGTAAGGGCTCGGAGCTCAGGAATTTGTTTTCTGATACAATGCAGAACGTCACACAGATGTGGAACCCAGCCAGGGTCAACCCTCCTCAAGTATGAAGCTTTATTTTAGGGTTTTGGGTATTGAAGCCCGTCATCTGTCTATTATTTTCTATGGGTCTTAAAACATCTCTAATCTCAAAGGGTATGTCCTGGAAAATTGATTGTGAAATTCTTGGTGATAATTGGTTGATGATAACATTACAAGGAGGCTGGTTGTGAGCTATTCACTATGGTTGTCAGATTGGTTTGACTAATGATGTGTAAGGGTGAACCCCTCATTTTATTTCCTTTGATTGTTTAGGGCAATGTAACCCATAGTTTCGGAGCATATGCCTTATGTAGGAAAATAATATAAGCTTTGCTTATGCATCCTAGTTAAAACATTTTATAACTTTTTGAGGATTGGGATGGAGGACCTATCAACATTACAGCGTTTATTTATGTTGAAACAATCTGATAGATCACTCATGATGCTTTTATAGGCAGCGCTGATGCAGAAGGTTGGATTGAAGAGTAAAGAAAAGACAGAGGATATGATATCTGCTAAGCAGCTCTTACATCAGATAGTCAGACTTATCAACGCTGACCCCTTCCTAATGCTTAGTGTGAGTTATTGTCTCCTCTCTCATGGCGCATGTGAGCATTAAAGGATATACAATGTATGGATATAAGATTAATTGTGCCAATAAAAGTGTTAAAAAAATGGGCAATAGGCAATATACGATGCGATGCCAAATATGCGATGCGGAATTTACGATGCGCAATTTACGATGCGCAATTTACGATGCGCAATTTACGATGCGCAATTTACGATGCGCAATTTACGATGCGCAATTTACGATGCGCAATTTACGATGCGCAATTTACGATGCGCAATTTACGATGCGCAATTTACGATTCGCAATTTAAGATGCGCAATTTACGATGCGCAATTTACGATGCGCAATTTACGATGCGCAATTTACGATATGCAATGTGCAATACATTATGTTGTCTTTTCTGCTATAAGTGTTCATGTAATTTTTAGGAGTTAAATTTTTTGAATTCTTACCTTGCATGTTTTCAATTGCAGCTACGTCAAACCTGTTTTATTTCTGTCTTTCATTGATGCGCTAACCCCCTTGAAGCCTGTCAACAGCTTTGTCATTAGAAGGCCATCTATTGCTTCTTATCCCACTTCACAGTACTTAGGGAGGGTGTAAAAAGGTTCTCAACTGGAAATCAACACTTTCTGAATTAAAATAAATGCTGTGGTATGATCAGATCTGTTAATTGGCTGTCAGGAAAGGCTTCCGATGTCTGCTTATAGATGAATGTTAACCCATGGATCTCACACCTTTGTCAGGTTTTAATATGTTACCACTTCATGTTGACACAACAGCATTAGTGTATTACATAAATCCATTTGCATGATTGGGATATGGCAAGATCACAGCATCCACTCTTCATCAGATGAAAAGGAAAAACAATCCACTGTTCGTTTGTGTTAAACTTTATTTATAGTATTGACTGAGCGATAAAAGAAACAGGTGTTGGCGTCATTGCTATGAGTAAAGTTTAACACCAACAGGGTGTTGTATTCAAAAGGCGATGTTTCTCATCTTCACGTGGGTCTTAGAGCTGACAATGGTAGACTATCATGAAGGCCAATTAACAGATAACGATGGAATGAATATCAAGTTTGATCCAATTTGTCTGTATTAGGAGTTGCTTCCCCTAATTGAGCAGTAAGAATAAGGGATCTACAATTTATGTCCAATCTGTTGATGGTGTCTTTTAAGTGAGATACAATCATAGAGTTATTATATATATATATATATATATATATAACTCTATGGGTACAATTTATTAGCTAATATTAATGATGTTAATGATATTAATAATATGATTTGAATTTTTATTTTTCTCTTTTTTTTCAAGTTCATTAATGTTTGATGATTGTTCATAAACATTGAATTTTTTTTTCATTGACAGAGCTCACCTGAGAGTACAAGTACAGAAAGACACAAAGCAGCGTCAGATCTGATAAATCACCTGGTGACGCTTGTCACCACCATGTTAGATCTGTCTAGTGAAGCTATGGAGGCATTACTGAGGATCCACCAGCCTCATGTTATCGAGATGTGGAACAAAGACCCGAGTAAAGATATCACCATACAGACCTTCTGGGATATCAAGTAAGCTTAATAAGAGTCAGAGTAGAACCATTTTGTAGGAGGAATCCCATAAATACGGTAACATATTCCCTTCAAAGAATAAATGCACTCAGGTCTGAACTGCTTTTTCAGTGTATTAACATCCGATGTGCCATAATGACCAGGACCTGAGTGCTGTACTGTGGTACATAAGTGTGTGATAGTAAAGTATTCGCAGAGTTAAAATATGTTTGTGCATATGCAGATTGAAGGCCAACAACAAACTTACCGTTAAAGATCTCCGCGGCCGCCAGTCTAATACTGTAAAGCCTACAGGCTAGGGTGGGGATGGCAGAAGGCTCGAAATCATTGCTGCCAGGCAGTTGAAGTTGGTGTCGGGTGTACAATCCCCCTGTAGGGTATTATATGTTAGGTGAGAGGGGACAATTATTGATCACAGATGATTTATTTTTACTTACATTGTTGTAATGTTTTGCAGCTCCCGTGTCCTGTACAATATATCACAGAAGTTGATATTACATCAGCTAACTAACTACACAGAGATACTAAAGTGGCTGAGAGAGATTCTGGCCTGTCGTAACAAGTTCCTAAACAGACATAAAGACAGCGCTAACGTCGGCAGCAGTAATAAAGTCTGCAAACAGGCTCACATCAAACTAGAAGTAAGTTATTCAAATAATATAATGCCATCGCAAAATATCCTTACAGAAGATATGGCGAAGAAAAAATATCAGAGGTTGAAATCAAGTTTACTTGTGGGTAGGAAGTTTGCATTCTTATTAATGTATTTTGGATTTTATATTTCAACTCAAGAGCATATATTTATGTTTTCCAAAAAAAAGTTATGTTTACACACTGTCTCCCCAAAATGGATGGCACAATCACACTTCCATTCTCCCTGATCACACAATCCACATACAAGTTTGTAATGTATAACAAAATAAAAATTGTTCTTCTATGTTTTACAATAGTCCAATATAAACAGTTGGTATATATGGATGATAGACATGAAATTGAGGTATTGACGGTGTATTGTAGGTGGTGTTGTTCATGTACTTGTGGAGTATTGAGATAGAAGCAGTGCTTACAGCCATGTCCTGTTTTGAGTTCTTATGTGAGGAAGCAGATATTCTGTACTCTGGTGATGAGCAGGTTATACATCATCACTTACCTAACTACGCTGTATATCAGGAGATCGCAGGGACTTACAAGAAACTTACCACAGGTAATCCACACTGACGCCAAAACTACACTGTTAGAATCAGCATTAGAGTACCTAACATGTGCCCGTACTTAGATGATGAAATTGACCTCAGGTGGCCAGACCAAATTCCTTCTTATGGTACTTGAGCTAAGTGAATTAATTCACTCTCTATTGATCAGAGATATGCTTGCAATAGTAAATCACATGATCAGTGTGCAGGCTATCAGTTCGGACATGTTGTTGATGAACAGCCATGACATTGCACAGCACATCAAACTTTTATTAATTTGATGTGATATATGATGATTGAGTGACCTTAGGTTTAGTCCATAAACATATAAGTATGTATACATATATATATATATATGTTAATGTTGAGTTGCCCCTCATGAATAATCTCCCCATGTCTGTTTACTGGGGTGTTGGTGATGAACAAGATACTGTTTTCAGATCGGCCCTGAATCTTGAATCCCTCAACCCCTCCCCCCCCCAAATACAAATCATTCAAATTAAATAAACATTAATAAATCTTCAGCACATTTGCTGCTACATTCAAACAAAAGAATTTTAAGAAAGACATACAATATTTATTTTGATCCACCCTGATATCCTTGATTGTATTTAGACTGAGTAAATCATCACAGCGCTAATTGCTGTTGCTGATGACGTTTTTTTAGGTCGAGCCGCTCTACAGAAACGCATAATGCCAATGTTACGCAAGATTGATGAGTCAACTCTTGGCAATAAGCAGGCCTGGACCACAACATTCACTAAAATCTGGAGGAAGAGCACAGACTTTCTACAGAACTATCCCAACAAAGCTGATAGTGGAGTCATGATGAAGAAACGATCATCAACACAGACCTCTGAGCATGAGTTAGAGGTAGGTTAGTGGTTTTGTTACAAAGCTGCTTTTCTCTGCTTACAAGATATGCTATTGCAGCCAACAAAGAGCGAGAATGTGAAGTTGACCCAAATCACCTGTAGTGTCCAGTCAATATTAAATTGAAATAGACAGTTTTCTGAGCTCTTATTTATGCCTAAATTCGGAGTTGTCCTCTCTCCAGTTTGGTACTTTTAACCCACGCCGCATAGGAAAAACCTGCTGAAAGAGGGTTATCTTGGAAACCGCTTACGTTATGACAAAAAGAGTTTTGATTCAGAGTCTGCACCATTGGAGGCTTGAATGTTGATAAATCTTAATTTTAGTGACGAAACTCATGAAAAATTCTGCCAAATTGTCCGCAAAAGAGGCAGAAAATGCTATAATTGATAATTGACTATCCAAATACTAAAATTCTTTCCCAAACTATGTCCATATGAGTTTTCAATGCTGCAGATTTTGAATCGAAAAATAATTTTTATCCTATTATAAGCGGTTATCAAGATAACCCTCTTTTCAGCACGTTTTTCCTATGCGGCGTGGGTTAAATGTACCGAACTGGAGAGAGGACAACTCCGAATAGAGGCCTAAATCAGAGCTCAGAAAACTGTCTATTGACCTGTCTGTCCTAGTCTGCCGATAATATAATAAATAATAATAAAGATGATGATGAATTTTTCTTCTTGAGAGCAGATAAATCTTTGCATTTGAAGCCTTGCTACATGATATCAGTATTGTTGATGCCCTTCAAAACCAATTTTCAGTAAATTTGTTACAGGCTCAATCTCAAATTTAACTTACATATCTTTTGTAGGACCAGTTACATGAGTGGGTTAACATGACAGGTTTCCTATGCGCTCTGGGCTCAGTCTGTCTGATTAAGTCTGACCGCTCCGCTGAGACACAATACTGTCCAGTGACTGAGTTCATCGCACACCTGCTCAAACTTCTCGTCTGCAACAACGATAAGTTTGGACCTCAGATACAGAAACATGTCAAGGAGCTGGTGGCCAACGAGCTGAACCCGGCTATCTACCCTATACTGTTTGAGCAGATCAAACTAGATGTCGATAAGTTTTTTGAAGACTTGAACGGGCAGGTGATCGTTAATGAGATCAACACACAGTATATAGAGAATATCATATTCATCATGAAGAGTATTATGGAGAATTATAAGAGTGAGCAAGGAGGCGAACATCTCGGCCAGTCCACTATAGAGCCACTCATGCTCTCAATAGTCCGGTAAGTGGTGAATGTTGATGTTTGTTTCTTAGCTACTCGCTCTCGGAGAATAAGCATAATTAATCCTTTTCACAGTTGTTGTAAATTATTGTGGAAGAGTGAAAGATATTGGCAGTTACTGATAGATTTTCATTATGAGTACAATCAGTTCGATCGAAACATTTCTCATTAACATATGCACAACTTCTTCCTGTTACCTCAGTTGCTTGACTAAACTACATCTGATGTCATTGCATGATGGGCTCGCTATATTCTATAAAATTGATTATATCTGTTTGGGACTACGGGTAGGGCAGTATGCATAGAATGAAAGCTTGCATCATGCACTGAAAAAATTTGATCATCATGGTGAGACGAGTCATTTGTGGTAGCATTTGTGATAACATTTCATATGAAATTTGGGATAATATTTTGGGTGATAATACTTTGAATGACACTTGTGATAGCCACCTGTGATATGGTTGTAGATATGTGAGATATCTGAGTGATGATCCTGATGATATAAAGATAAAGACAAAGCTGTGTAATCTCGTACAGGTGATGATGTCACGACGTGATGACCTCACATTCAGACAGGAAATGAAATTCAGAAACAAACTTGTCGAATATCTAACAGGTAAATTGAAGTCAACCCAATTGAATTTTTTTAGTTCTTAGCAATTTAGTGTGGTTAGGAATTTATGCTCGAAAACCTGCTTTTGCCATCATTGACCAGTAGATGCTGCATCATGCCTAATTTTCAAGACTTAAGCACGTTGGAACGGAATGACGAAACACTCAGGTACCTGGATGTATTGCCAGTTACACAGATTGTTTCATAATTTTCAGGGATAAAACCTATCCTTGTCATGTGGTAATAGTGCATTGTATTGCTGATATATAACTATTGTCCTTCAAACAGATTTTATTATTCTTGACAATGTGATTGTGTATGTGCTGTGATTTGACAGAGTGGATTATGGGTAATAAAGAGCGACCCGTATCGAGAGCTTTAGACTCAGCGAGTATGGAGGCTGTGGCTGCTCTACTCAAAGCTCTACCTCTACAGCCTGAGGAAAGTGATAGAGGTGATCTAATGGAGGCCAAGTCTAATCTATTCCAGAGGTATGACTAGGCATAAATGCTAAAATTGCTAGGGACTGTCGTAATTTTCATACTGAAATGCGTTCATGATACATAGGCCTTAATTTTGCTAGATGTACTCAGATTGATTTTTGTAACCAGTCAAGGAGAGTAATTCCAAAAGCAAATTATAACTCTCTCTTTGCTCAAAATTATCGCTCACTTGGTCCTTAAATGTGGCAAATACATACCTGAATTGCTCACTTAGAACTTAATCACTGAGTGAGCCATGAGATAGCGATTTTTGCTGTTTGGAATTGAAAGACCCCCATGATGTCATGCACATGATCCCCACTACTTGTATCTTCCAGATACTTCACACTGTTCATGAGGCTGCTGAATATTTGTTCTGAGGAGTTAGAAGGAGGTAAAGAGAAGGGACAAGTTACAGGACTGAGGAATGTCACAGTACAAGCTATGAGTAATCTACTCAGTGCTAATATAGACAGCGGCCTCATGCACTCCATCAGTAAGTTGTTCTGTAAATTCTTATCTTTCAGGACTTTGAATGGAAATGAGGCGCAGACATTATTAGGATTCATCATAGCAGGACCCCAATAATATTAGGTGCATTTGGGTGATGGTCTTTGCCGATGACTATGATCTATCCAATTTTGCCACTATTCGCTTGCCATCTCTGTAGATTATATGTGTCACTGTCTTGATCCTACCACATAGGCAACATGATTTTGATGATTTCTTCCCAGGGGATTAACAAATAAAGTTGATTATGTATTCATCCTACCTTTTCCAGGTCTTGGATATCACAAAGATGCGCAGACAAGAGCTGCTTTTATGGAGGTGTTGACTAAGATCCTACAACAAGGTACAGAGTTTGAGACATTAGCTGAGACAGCCCTAGCTGATAGATATGATAGGCTTGTAGAACTTGTGACTATGATCGGGGATAAGGGAGAGCTTCCTATAGCAATGGCGCTAGCTAATGTCGTCGACAATCAACACCTGGTAAGTTAAATTTAGTAACAGTAGTAACATTTGACATTTTTAGATTTTACCAGCCTCAAATCATTTTTTGAATGTTTGGAACAGCAGTTTTATTCTCATAATTTCAATATGGCTCCTCTTAGCATCTTTTTGCAATGTAATGCAATGCAATGGAGAAGCCTCTGATTGCAGTATTCACTCGTACAAAACTTAGTCGTTACTCTTTGAATATCCCAACTCATTGATCTAACTGCCAGTCACTGAGATATTTTTTGCCTTTTATTTGCATCTAGGATGAGTTGGCCCGTGTGCTGGTGACACTATTCGATGCTAAGCACCTTTTGTATCAGCTGTTGGGTAACATGTTCAACAGAGAAGTGGAGAGCGATTGTATGCAGACATTATTCAGAGGTAACGGTCTGAGCAGCAAAATCATGTCATTCTGCTTCAAACTATACGGTCAGCAGTATCTGAGAGATCTATTTGCACCACACCTGGAGAAAATGTTTGATGATGACTCTAAAGGTGTCAGCTATGAGGTGAGATTTAAGTTTGTGTGTGAAATCAGTCCTTATGAATGTAAGCAATGATGACAACATGATGTATGTACATTTCTCTGATTTCCCAGTGATATGATGTTTTCAACTAAACCTTTGCTTTCTGCTTGTTAGACATTCATGCTTTAAATCAGTCTGCAGGTATCAGTACACATGATAATGTGCCGTAATAGTACACTTATTATCATTATTGAAATGGATGAGCCATCCTATCATGCAGTAAGATTGTTTTCTGCAAAAGATATGTGCCTTCTTTTACATCCTAATCCTTGATCCTAATCTTCAATCCTAGAGAAATGTAATACAACCAATACCATTACCTAAATACATGTTTTTTATGTTCGTAGGTTGATCCTCGAAAACTAGAGACAAACTCCAGTGAGCAACTGACAGAGAACAGGAAGAATTTACTGATCCTCACTCAGAAAATATTTGACTCCATTGTCAACTCTGCTGACAGGTTTGCATTGTATAGAATATTGCGTATAACATATTATATACATATATTAAATTGTTACCTATAAAGCATTTGTCACAAATAAAAGTTATCCTCTCCTGAAGGCTTCTGTTCAATGAGAAGACAACTCATATTTGTTATAAGAATTACGCAACCTTGTTCAACCAGGGAGTTTGGGACCCCTGGGACACCCTGGTTCAACAAGCTGATATAATTCAAGCTGAATTTTCTGTCTTTTAACTATTTCTTTTAAATTAATTGATTGTTGTGATTTTCAGATTTCCAGCACAGCTGAAGAACATGCTGTTTTATCTGAGCCAGGTTGTAAACTCAAGGTTCCCGGAAGAGAGCATATTCGCTGTGGGTACTGTTGTCTTCCTCAGATTCATCAATCCTGCTCTAGGTAATTAAGCTCAGATTAATATAAGTTTTTTTCCTGCTTTCCAGATTTCCCTTTGCCAAAAGTATTGGATTATTTCGGGATCAGAGCCACAAACGCTTGAGGTCACAAGTGCCTTGGCCTACATGCAGATTAGGATATGAGGAATGGTTGATTGCTGGGGGGTTTAAAAGATGAAATATAAGTAAATAACGATAGCTGTATGGAAAAGTTGTTTGCTAGTAAGAAGTTAAAGTGGTTCACACATAGTGCGAAAGAATTGAAACAGCTATTATTTGCATTTTGTTCGATGCATGGTACTTCTGAAGTTGCAAATTGCTCTGACATGAGAGCTTTTTTTCCTTGACTCCTTTGGCATCATAACCATTCCAAAATATGCTTTCTATACTGTGAAGTAAAAAATTTAGGAAATAAATATCACTTCATCGTATCTTACTCGCATAATATCATTGATTGCCGATTTGCATGAACCTTGTTTTATGTTTATAAATGTAGCCACTCTATAATACATTCTGTACATTGTACTTACAGTACAGTATTTTACAGTATCAGCTCAGGACTTAGGGTTGTGCGCTCGTGAGCCAACTCTCAATATGAAAAGAGGGATAACTCTGGTCTGTAAAATCATGCAGAACATCGCCAATAGGGTGGAGAGGGAGAAGGAATCATACATGAGATACTTCAGTGAATTCTTCAAAACTAACTTTGAAGCTGCTCTGAAGTAAGGCTCATAATGTAACAGTTAGAAAAGCAATAATATGTGTTGCTATAATTTTAGTCAAAATAACATTGTTATAACTGAGATGGGTGATTGAAAAGCAAACTAAAAACCATATTGCCTGTCAGTCAAAGGCTGAGCAAACATCGACCTGAGGCCAAGCCAAGGGTATGACATTCCCAGCTTGTACTGTCCTAAATCATCAGCTTTTGTATAGCATATGCTTGATGTGAACCCCTAAATGAAATCAGTTGGTCACACTGTAGTTGAAATCCCTCTCTCTCCACATGACTGCGAAAACCTTTTGTCCACGAATCGTCTATTCTGGTGAAATGATTGTACATATGATAATTCTGCCTTGGCTGATCATTGTGTAGCCCCTTAAACAACTGACCTTTATCATTGTAATAGTTAAGCTTGGATTATTTGAAAGTTACTGCATGCTCTTTCTTTGTTAGATTCTTCCGAGCGATAGCGACAGAGGTGGATGACTCTGAGACAGCCAGCCAGCTGCAGTGTTACTTTAGTGACAGCACATCAGTAGCTCTACACAGACTTCTGTGGGTCTATCAGGAGAAGATAGGAGAATTCCTCGCCTCTAGTCGAGATCAGAAAGCTGCAGGACGGAGACCATTCGATAAGATGGCTACTCTACTCGCTTACCTCGGCCCACCTGAGCACCGACCTGCTGACTCAGAGTGAGTATTTAATTCATCAGCTGAAGCAATAACCACGAACGGTAGAAAAAATGCTGTTGTTGATTATGCCATAACAGTCCTGCTCACTGGGTGTCCTAAACTTATTGTGGAAATACCAATCGAAAATGTCAGATTTATAAAAGTAATTGTCAACGGAGGGTTCTAATGTGTCGTATATTTGTTCAGAATTTGTTGGATTTGATAAGATAACCGCTTAACATTATCAACCCGACTCAGAGAATATCAAAACATATAACATATATTTTCACTTAGTTGCCCCCTGCAGTGCATTCAGTCAGGTTTAAATTCAAGTTCCACATGACATTCTTTCATCAACTCTGTAATTTATTTTTACTGTAGGTGGAGTGCAATGTACATGGACATGTCCAGCACTAAGTTTGAGGAGCTAATGTCCAAACAGAACATGCATGAGAAGGATGAATACAAGAGTCTGAAGAGTCTAATGATATTCTATCAGAGTGGTGTCAGTCGCCATGGTAACCCGGTGTTCTACTATATCGCAAGACGATTCAAGTAAGCGTAACACCCTCTGTAACTGAAATGTTTAGGGATATCATATTTTTTGACTTGAAAAAGTGCTATTGAATATTCAGAAAGGCCTAACATTTTGTTTGCGGATATTTAATGATCAGTAAAAAATAACCATGGTCATCACCATTAAAGCAAAATGGGCCTAAGCTTTTTTCCTGCAATTATCAGTGACAGTGAAAAACATTTCAACATGCTCACATCCTGATGAATATTGATATTACTGTCTGTCAGTGAGCAGATCGAGTTTGCCAGCATTCGTGTTCGCTCCCCATCCATAGTTCAGTAGGTGAAAGCAATTCTGAATGCAGACAAACTGGATCAAATTTTGTCTAGTCAGTGAGTGATATGGTCAACATATGTAAGAGGGTGGCAACTCCCTTTTGTATCATCCGTCATCCATCATCACTTTAACTTATCTTTCACAGGTTGTTGGACATAAATGGAGACCTGCTGATATATCATGTACTCCTTACTCTTAAGCCGTACTTCCATAAACCATTCGAGCTAGTCATAGATTTCACACACACTAACACTGAGAACAGATTCAGGGTAAGTATCAGGCTTTCATTTCACTTTCCATGCTTTCTTTATCGCGTTTTGTGTTCCGATAAAGGAAGTAAAATGTGAATGTATAAACCTTTATTTTGTGTAAAGACACTTGTATATCTATGTGGGATTTGTAGATTTGTGTCGAGGTCTCAGAAAGTAGGAGACCTAAAAAATTAAGATTCTTCTTCCCTCTTGTACAGAATTTTGTGAGCTTTCTAACAAAGTATAAGTTAAATTCCTTGCTCAAATTGATTTGAAATAAGACCCAAGGGTGAAGGGCTCTTCGGCGAAATGTACCATATTGGTCTATCTGAGAAAACGAGCTTCAAAGTTCTCAATTTATCGGTCAAACTATCATTCAGTCAATCAATCTAGCCAATAATGAAATGGCTTCTGTTCATTTTTAAACCAGTCTGATTGCAGATTCTGAAAGATCACATCTTATCGGTTCTAGTAGATGGTTTCCTAGAAATTAGGAAACTGAAATAAAAAATAAGTTTTCTAACTTTAACCTCTCATCAGGGAGAATTCTCCCTGCTCTCATATTATTTATTTATTATTTATTTCTTTATAGAAATTAAAATTGTAGAGATAACCAACTGGATAATCCCTACTTATCCCTGCTTTCTGAGACTGCGACACATTTGTAGATTCTTGCACAACAAAAGTGTTGCCAGCTAACGTTGTAATGTACTAGGATTTATTTGCTCCTTTTTATTGAGCAGACAATTTCCTACTTATTGGATCTGCTCTTTTGCTTTGGGGTTCGTTGCTACTGAAATACAGCCAACTTAGATCTAGACATTGATTCTTACATTTTAAAATTCTGTAGGCTCATTTCCTGAGTCACTGGTTCTATGTGATGCCAGATACAGCCTACAGAAATCTTCATCAGGTCTACATATATAACTGTAACAGCTGGGTAAAAGCATACACTAAATATCACGACAGGCAGTTCTTCACTCTCAAGGTAATAGATTATCATTTGCATTTTATTTGCTGCTATTATAAAGTGGGATTGACATGTGGCAAAGTTTCTATCAAAGCATATTATGTTTATGTAGACATATAATGACTCCCTCTGCTATAAGAATTGATGCAACCAGGAAAATTTATCGATGGACCTATATAAATTCTGAGTGATCAATTCATAAACAAAACTGTCCGATTGAAATACCAAATGAATGATGACTTTGGGTAAAGTGACAGTGATAATTTTCTTCGAAAACCATCTCTCATTCTAATTTAAAACCTCAACAATTCTGCACCTGAAAAACTCAAGAACCCAGACTCATCAAGGTCTTTGTTTTATGTTACAGAACAACGCGAAGCTGATATTTATAGACCAGCGCTGTAATCTGAATACTTACATTGAGCCAGAACAGCAGAAGTTCCCAGGATCTACTCTAAGCCTCGAGGAAGATCTAAGAGTGTTCAACAACGGGCTCAACATATCACATAGAGACACTAAGTGTAGTATCAAGGTACAAGTTGATTAATTCAAACCAAATTATGTCCCAAATTAATATTAGTCTGGAATCTGGAGTGATAAACCAATGAACTCCCTCTCCTTCATTGAATAAACCGCATTCATAAAAAAGTTCAAGTATGATAGACTGCACTGATTCCAATAGTCAAAAGTGAAGGCTGCAGCTACAACAGCAAATCGTCATTGATTGAAATTTGTAGCCCAGGTATAAGACAAGACTAGTGCTTACTGCTCACTGTACTCATTTTATGAATGCAATGAGCCAACAAGGTAAATGAGTGTAAACAGGTAGATAGTAGTAGCCTTGCTATTATTCTGACAACAGGATTAAGCAACTATAATCTGATAACGATGCTGAAACTGTCTCCATTGAGTATGATTTAGGAATTGGAAGAGCTTATTCACTGCCAAGAGGCTCCCTGTTTGATTTTGTTAGCCACAATCAACTCCATGTCCTGAAAAAATTGAGCCAGCTGTAGATCTCAAGCAGCATATTTTGAAATTGCACAACGTATTCCAAGTGTACATTGCGAAAATATAACTGTCCTCCAGCACATTAGACCAATTTCCACGCCACTTCGATTTTTGTAACATGCTTTGAAAATGCTTGTTTTTTTTCACTAGACCATGGTGTCTTTTAATATAACCCAAAATAAGTTCCAAGCTTGTAAGTCGTAGTCTGCATCTAATTATCGACTGTACGGAGTGTTTGTTTATGGTAGTATTATTTTACTATTTATAGATAGGGCAGAGTGCTATACAGATAACATCACTAGATAAGAGTAAAGTTCTTGGCCATCAGGTGCTTCTCAATGATGTCTACTATGTGGCTGAGATCAAAGAGGTTTGTCTCCCATTCTTCATTCACCCCCTTCAGACAACCCTTAGTACACCGACATTCTGTGTGATTTACTTTATGAAAACTTGATTGGTAACAAGAAACTTGGGGTTTAAAGTTTACAAAACATGTCTTTCCTTGACATCTTGTTTCCTTGCATATTAAGTCTATGATTAGATGTTATGAGAAACAACTTGATTCAGCGGCGACTCTAAAGCATGCAAGATAATCAGCAAAGTTGAGCAGCCTA
Source organism: Membranipora membranacea (assembly GCA_914767715.1). NCBI lineage: Eukaryota > Metazoa > Bryozoa > Gymnolaemata > Cheilostomatida > Membraniporidae > Membranipora > Membranipora membranacea. The sequence continues at coordinate 11,145,134 of OU612068.1, forward strand.
GGATCCCAACCTAACTTAGTGCCTTCCAATTTTACCCCAATGGTCAGTTCAGACTAACCTGTGGATATGATTATTGGTTTGAAATAAGATTTCAAGTTGCAATTACAATATGTATTACATATGTGGTGATATTAAATCTTATTCTTTTGCAGGTGAGCCTCGTTGATGATAATCAGTTTACAATCACTATAAACAATGAGAGCGGACCGCTGTCATTTATACACGCTGATAGTGAGACAATAGTGGGCGCTCTCAATCATATCAAACATAGATACCACCTAACACAGCCCGAGTCTTACACACCGCACACAAAGATCAAACCTAAAGACGTGCCTGGAACTCTACTCAATGTGGTACGTTTTAATCTCAAAGTATCCCTGATATGTATTATATGGATTCGGGAACATATCTGACCCTGAGCAAGCATATGGCTAGTTATGTATGGTTGCTGAAAAGCATTGCCCATCTTTGATTGGAACAAAGCTTACCGACCGGTTTTAGAACTTTTGTGAAGCAGCTTGCCTGAGTTTGTAAAGTTGGGACTGGGACATCAATCAATGCATAAAAGAAAAGTTAGTTATTAAACTAAACAATCAGCCTCCAAAAGAGTGTAATGTAGACCCTAAACCCTAACTAGTAACTTTTTAGCTCTACAAAACCAATATTTCTTAACCATAACGGCAGAGACAGAATAAAGTATATATATAAAAGCTGCCAGAATTTAGCTGGATCAAGTTACTGATATGAATAGCCATGCTGCGTATTTTACCACTGATCCATAAATTCATATCAATGCAAAGTATTCATTGTTCAGTTTTTTACTGGCTGTGAGGGCAATGTAACCCACCCATTTTGTGTCAGCATTAGCTTTGACAACTTGTTTGTCATCAAACATCCCTCCCATCTATCAACTTTCGTTAAAAACTGAATAGAAATTGTCTCCAAGATTTTCTACTCAATTAAGTTTTCGTTTTATTTATTATCTCCAAATCCTCGTTGTCTGAGGAAAAGACCTCCATAGGTTTAAACTTTTATTCCCACCCATAATTTCCTGATGGGCTTCAAGCGCTAGTCAGTTAACAGAACAAATACACTTCGAAGCACTTTGAATATTTGTTTTGTATATTATGTACTATTCTATTTGTGTCATTTTCTTTACTGAACACTTTGGAGTTGTTCTACCACTGATTGATTTTGATAAAGCTATAAACAAAACAAATTTGATACACATATCTTAAAAAGTGAGTAATTTTTATTACACATCCCCTACATATTTTGTATTTTGTAGGCCTTACTGAACCTTGGTAGCAGTGACCCTAGTCTGAGATCAGCAGCCTACAACCTGCTGTGTGTGCTTACTCAGACTTTTGACCTGCAAATTGAGGACCAGCTTCTGGAGACCTCAGGGTTGTGTATACCCAACAACAATACACTGTTCATCAAACATATCAGCGAGAAGCTGGCAGCCAATGTACCTCGCCTTACTCTCGAGTTCTTGGAGGAATGTATACAGGGATGTCGTAACTCAAACATAGAGATGAAGCACCTCTGTCTGGAGTACATGACTCCGTGGTTACCTAACCTTGCCCAGTAAGTCATTATTGAAAATGCTTCTCTCATTTGATATCCTGTTTACAATACAACCTTTGTCTTTTTGTTTCAACATCCTGTTTGCTTTGGTAGCTTATCAGTGCTCCATTGATGAAATGAAACCATCGATCAATGTGAAAAGTGGCCAACATCCAGGTTTTAGTATACTGCAGGGGAGTAAATATCCGCTAGAATTTAGTTAGCTGGTTTAGGGATGACTTCATGTTTGCTGACACCAATTTTAAGTTACTAAGGTCAGAGTTTATCTAAAGTAATGAGGTTTACTAGCCATAAAATAATTTTTTCATGTTTATGCTGAGCGGGATATTTCCTCCTGTGAATTGATTGATTGGTTTATTTGTCACTCACATACAAGTATTGTTGCGAAGACTCGACACCTCTTGTGAAGTTTATTCCACACTATCATTGAGCCATTAGCCCTACAGCTAATCATTATGTAAACGTAATGCTTTGGGTAGAACTGGGCCAGTGACATCACAATTTGAGACAAACATTCAACCTGAAAATTCCATGATGGCAACTCTGTTTTGAAATTGAGTTTTATCTTCCTTTTATTCAGTTTCTGTAAACATCAGGACGAGCATAAGAGACAGAAAGTGATGCTGATTCTGGATAAACTCATCACGCTGACGATTGAAGAAGTGAAGATGTATCCTTCTGTGCAGGCTAAGATATGGGGAAATATAGGTATGTTACAGTACAAAGTTAGTTTTGAGGAAATAATCGATATGGTGTATCTTACAGTATATGGCTATCTAACAGTATACACTAATTTTTGAGGAAATTATAAGCCAGTTACAATAAATTCCCATGCTGGAATTTTCGTTGATAGAATAAAATCGTAACTAGTAGATGAAGTGATAATGGATATGTAAATTGGATATTGTGACAGCAGGGAGTAAACTCACTGGTGACAGTGGGACCTTAGGATAGACTTGCTGTAGGTAATTCAGCAGTAAGGGATTTAAAAGTTTTTGCTCATTGGTGACAATCTGACAAGGAGGAATATAGGGACTTTACAGTACACACATAATCTGGCCAACAGCAAGGAATACCGCAACAGGGTGACAGAGAAATCTTAATGATATCATCAGTTAACAAAGAAATAGGTGTACTACAGTACTTCCTAAAAAAGGCAGGAACAATTAAGTACTACAGGGCAGGGGCGGATATCTAGGCCACTGTCAAACCCTCATCAACTGATAGGAGAAATATCACAGAGCACTGAAAACTTAAACTATCTCCTGAAGGCCTAAACCCTGAAAATTAAAGGCATGGCTATAAATACACACTTGGTTATTTGTATTTTCCAGGGAGTGTCAATGGTCAATTCCCCTATTGATGTGCATTTCCAGCCCTTTGCTACTTGTAAGCCGCTTGGTAGAAGAGAAGTAACTTTAAATACAATGCATTGGTCCAATAACTCTCCATAGTTCACCTACTTAGCGGGTGTTGCTATAATGATAAATTTGTAAAACTTGTAACATCTCCCTGGAGAAATTTGTTATGATTGATTGCCGAGGAAGTCACAAGGAAATCCTGACATTGACATTGGTTTCCTGTTTCATTTGGCACATTATCAGGACAACGAACTCAAACCCTTCTCCAATAGAAACAAGCCACGCCCACCAGACTGCTTTTAGATGTCTCTAAGTGGGTTCATAATAGGTTGAGCGGCTTGAATCTAGAATGCCTTCATCATGATATGAGAACATAATTGACTCTCACATTAACCAGCACTTGACCAACATTTCAAATTTATGCAATCATTCAGGGGCGTATGGAAAGAACTTCTTAACTTCAGACTCTGTAACATCGATGGGAGAGAACGTTTGTTGGACCCTTGAAATGGAAAACATGCAATAAGCTGATTTGTAATTTTAAAACCATTATCAGTCATTTAAGAATCATTAAGTCTCCATTCAGATAACCCTTTTTTATGCTGTTATACAGACAATAGGGGCATTAGGGTTGCACAATCTGCTCCTGCTATCAGAGACCATAGATAATCTACTGTCTCTGGTTCAGAATAAATCAGGTTAATATGTGTACAGGATCTTGGAAGGTTATTGGTCTAAGCTAGTGCTTGGCCAACTCAATATATTCATTTAACCATTTAAAGATCAGAACAATTGTATTTCAAATATAAAAATATAGATATCTCAGTCAACAGTATTTATTTATATATACATATTATATATTTGGTATAGTATCCAATTATTGATGATATGAACGCATATCAAAATTTGTATTGATCGTAACAGCAAAACAGAAATACCAGTAATCAGCCCAGCACTAGATCTAACTACTTCGCTGGAGACAGTCATTAGACTCATATATCCACACACTGTCAAAGAATAGTTACTGAGTAATGATACATGCAAAGATTATAAATACCAGGGAGTGAGATTATTGCAAACAAAGGAAGCAGACAAATAAGTACCTACTGCAATGTTTCCCTGTCCAATTATCGGACAGGGGTGTATATAAAGCGAACATCTGCATCCCCCTCCACACATAACCCTAAGTTTGGAAATTATAGCTCGACTGGCCTGACAATTTCAAAGAGACATAAAATATAAACAGTATGACAATTATTGCGTAGTATGCCCCCCCCCCCCTGTCCCTAGAGAAAATCTCTGAATAAATTGTCCATCAAGTGTAGAAAAAGCTTTCTCATCTGAAACACCCCTTCTTAAACACCCCTACTTAACTATATAGGCTCATGTAGTCGCGTGGTCCCACAGGCAAAACGTAGCCCTCCCTATTCTCAGATACTTTCTGTATCGCTTAAAAAGGCTGACCTGTAACTAAACCACTTTAAGTGTCTGTAAATGAGTATGCTGTCCTAGATCTAGTCCGTTAAAAGTCTCCGAACAAGTTTACGTGGCTTGAAATGAGAGCACTATCAAGTGTAGAAAAAGCTTTCTCAACTGAAACACCCCTACTTAAACACCCCTACTTAACTATATAGGCTCATGTAGTCGCGTGGTCCCACATGCAACGTATAGCCGTCCCTATTCTCAGACACTGTCTGTATCAGTTAAAAGCGCTGACCTGTAACTGAACCATGTTTAAGTGTCTGTAAATGAGTATGCTGTCCTAGATCTAGTCTGTTAAAAGTCTCCGAACAAGTTCACGTGGCTTGAAATGGGAGCACTAATGAGCACACTTGTCCTGTAATGAGGTGGCTGTCTGCGTAATGAGTTCACTTTCCCTAAATTTGGATAGCTCTTGTCTTTCTATGAGTCCGTCACAGTGAGTGGTTATCCTTGAATCAGTACGGCTCACATTGAGTATAATGGATATTGTGTGGTTATCACTGTTGATAGGAAGCCATTTACATTATAGACATCGCTTTAGGACAACATGTTGCAAATTATTACTCAACGGCCTTTCTCTCACTGACGACACAAAAACAATAGAGCTGAGCCATTGTGCCCCAAAGTTCTCCTGAGAGTCACTAAAAATTTTTATCGGAGTATGATAACATAGAAACACAACATTTATGCTAGCAGTGAGGTTATTATGTTTTATGATGCAGTTTCACTGACGATGTATCATAGTGTGTGCTGCCCAACCCTAACACATTGTAATATTATTACCTTACCAAAGGATGATCAGAAAAGTAAATATAGATATTAATATTCTAGACCTCTTGGGTTACAGGGGTAGGAGAGAGATCTGTTCAGTGTGGGGTCAGGGGTTTGGTTAAGGCTTGATGGCCAAAAGTATTAGGGAACATCAATGAGTTATGCAGTTACTTTACATCCTATAGATTTCTGTGCTATCAACATTTTATCTGCACAAGTTCAGTTTCGGAAAAATATGTTGCCCAAAATTGCATATTGTAATCACTGCTATAATAATATATCCACCCCTTTTTGTAAAGTGCCTTTATTTTTGCCTTATATTTTCGATAATGGCGGTTCTATTTTGCTCTAAATACATCCCCCTATGCCTTGGCCATCATTAAAATCAATATCATTATGCACTTTTTTTAGGACAAGTCGGTGATCTCATAGATATGGTTCTGGACAGCTTCATAAAGCGAAGTGTTACGGGTGGGTTTGGCTCCCGCCCCGCAGATGTCATGGCTGACACGAGTGTAGCCCTAGCCTCAGCTAATGTTGAGCTGGTCTCCAGAAAAGTAGTCAGCCGTATCCTACATGTGAGTGGATGTTAGCCTGAGCAGGCTGTCGGGGATGGGTGGTGCCCCCAACCACCCATTCCAGACAGCCTACCCAGGCTGTGGGAATGTTGGAAACTCATGATATTCATGGTGTTTATTTAAGTTTTTATAGAATTGAGATTACTATACAATATATTATATCTGACATATATCAAGGTGATGTTTCCATCCTATTTTTAACCAAACTGGAAGTTGGACTCTATATTATTCCATACCTGTCATTTTGGATCAACTTGAATGCCAAATCTTTAATTTATGGTGTGAAAACATCACAACAACATACTGTGGTATATAATGAACCTATTGAATGATAAGCCGGTTCTGTTGGGGTGGTTTGATTGTCCTCCCCACTCCCCATCCAAACAGTAGAACATGGTGCTATCATGCGAGAAACACAGAATGTAAAGTGATGGATTTTATTATATCCTCTTTTCCATAACATATTTATGTAGATGATTGAGAAGACGTGTATGTCACCCACCCTCACTTTAGAATCTCACCTCATGTGGAACGATATCGCAATTTTAGCCAGATATCTTCTGATGCTCTCCTTCAATAACTCCCTGGACGGTAAGCTGAGGATCTCTTTATATTGAGTGGCCTCCTAATCATACAAATACATAAAATATAATAAATATATGGCTAGAAAGATCAAATTAAATTTTTATATACACACAACTTCAAAATATCACAAAGAATTAAATGCCTGCGAGTCCATTCCATAACTGAAGTAATCTAGTTGTTACAAATGATGGTGCTAAACTAGCCTTTTGGCATCCTTTATTGAGACAGGATTGGAGACAAATAGACCCTGCCTGATTTCAGTATGATATTTAGGTGATTAAGTTTTGAGCGCCTAGGGGAAATTTCAATATTGAATGTCAGCTTGATAAATTAATGAATATAATGTAAATTACGTTACGGCTGTAATATGTTTCATGTAACGCTATGATGACTGTACATAGGGAGTTGTGCTACCTTGTCTTCCAATGGAATTACTGCTCAGTTATGTTTGAACGATGTGATGTATATGGTTTTATAAAACCCTGTAGGCTAGCATAAAAATAATCCCAAAGACCTCGTTGTGAGTTATATTATAAGTAACCTCACCTGATAAGGTTGTGTTTTTTACTCTTTCTTACAGTTGCGGCGCACTTACCTTTCCTGTTCCACATAGTAACTCTACTAGTTGGACTCGGTCCAGTATCTATGAAAGCTTCCACACATGGTCTAGTGATAAACATCATACATTCATTGTGTACATGCTCGCAACTCAACTACTACGGTATGTCATACTCTGAATGTAACACGTCATATATACTCATTCTTACTACATTCGAAATTGGGATTGGACCCCTGTCATTCACATTCTAAGCTTGCTGCTTAGTGTTGTCCACCTTGGCAGTACATGATTTAGGATTTTAAAACGCTCACAGCACATACAATGTGTATAGGTGTTGTGATGCTAAGGTAACAAAAAATCTCTTCCATTTTCATATGCATAGGAAGAATATGGAATGTTTTGATCAGTCAAATAAATAATGTTCCCAAAGTGCAAGGAAAATTCATTATCTTTTCATTTCTGCAAACATTTCCTTCTTATTTGCAGAGGACACTTTCAGGCAGTTGAAACTTAACCTGACAGAATTCTCGCTGCCCAAGTTTTATAACTTGTTTGGTATAAGTAAGGTTAAGTCTGCAGCAGTCAGTGCATTCCGTACCTCGTATCGACCTAATGATAGATCATTCATCAGTATATCACCAGACGATGAGAGCGTCCCTCTAACATCACTAGAAGTCATCACAGACGCCCTGCTAGAGATCATGGAGGTTTGCTTTTTTGATACACAGTGGTACCCATAAACATATAAATACTTAATTTCTTAAAAGTATATATATTTATCTCTTTCAGTCCTAAACTGATTATAACATGGGCAGGTAACTTCAATTTGAGACAATCCTTATGATTGGAATTTAGATTGATAATGTTGCAAAGCAAAGGCCACGCCTGCTTTGGTGCTCTGCTACTAGACTTGCAAAAACTACAATCGGCTGTGGTGGTGAAAATATCAGCGGCGTAGGAACTAAGACTAACTAATGTATTTTATGTTCATCAGGCAACTTCGATCACCGTAAAGGGAAAGTGTGACTGGCTACAGCAATGGATGGATCTAGCTAAGCGATTCGCTTTCCAGTATAATCCAGCTCTACAGCCGAGGGCCATAGTAGTGTACGGCTGTATAAGTAAGACTATCAGTGAGGCCGAGATCAAACAACTCCTGAGAATACTGAGAAAAGCCTTAGAATCTGAGGGAGTACTCATAGAAGGGGTGGTAATGTGTCTCACCCGAGTTCAGCCTCTCCTCAAGCAGGTAATGTAAAAAAAAAGTTATAGCATGACACAGAAGGATTAACCGTTTTTCTGCTTCTGGATATGTTTACTAGGCAAACATTCCGTAACACTCCCTTAAGCTAACACAGGGGAAATTGAGATGGCTGCCGCTTATACAGAAAAACATTATGATAATGCACTGATGCCACATTTTCCCTGGTGCATTTTTGCCTCGGTTGGAATTTGCTGCAATTGTTCATTGGTTCATCTACGTGCAAACATAGATCAACCTGGCGCAGACATTGCAGCCTAGCCCGTAAGGCATTTAATATTTTCCTGCCCATGCTCCGGGATGTGGCGTGTGATGTGACATCTGATTTTAATCAACGTAGTCATTCGAGTATTAATGGCTACATATTTTGCCAAAGCCTGGCAAGGCCTGATGGTAATCACACTGTCAGCTAAGCTCATGTACATCTATATGTAGGATTCGGTGATACATAAGTTCCTATTCTGGGTAGCTATAGCTATACTACAGTTAGAAGATCAGCGACTATACAGCGCTGCTTTGGCTATGTTAGAACAGAATCTCCTTACTCTGGATACACACGGTGTATTCGATACTCAGGTAATATCCTTACACATGCTTGCACAGTCAAGATTCAAGTGTGTGCTGCAGTTATGGCGGAACCTGCTTAAATTGTGCGTTTCCTCTTTTTTTATTCTCACACATATAAGTTTGCAATGACACAGTTTGCAATGACACAATGTGCCTCACCAGTGAAATAGATTAAAGTGTAGAACTGTTAAATATGATTGAGGAAGGAAACAATCTAGTCACTTGCACCCGTAGAGTTAATATAGTATATTAAGTCTATGCTTGCACATTTGGTTTTTGTTGTGCTTGAGAAGACAAAAAATAGTGAGAAACCATCTTTGCTGTCAAGCAACTACTACTAGTAAAAATACATCAATACGACTACTTATGTATCATACTATAATTATATCTACATAATATATATGTAACCTTTTTGTTTTGCAGAGTTTAGAAGATTGTATGATGAAGACTCGGCAGCAGTTAGAATGGCACTTTAGACAGATAGATCATACTATGGAGATAAACTTTGATAATAATTTTCACTTTGCTCTAGTCTCTCATCTTATCAAGGTAGGATCATGATTCAGGTAGCATATATAGTTGGTTTGTTCAATCTAAAGCCTGGCTTGACAAGCTATGTTGCCGTGGCGAATTGGGGGAGGGGAATTAAAGGGCAACCAAGGTTTCGCAGCGATGCATTAATGGGTAGTAAATTATGTGCTAGGCAGCATCAGCTTTGTGCATTACGCGACGCAAAACTCAAAGTAGTTGCTGACTCTAAGCTGGGTAACACTTCAATTTAGGGGAGGTTCCAAGACATTGCTGTTATGATGATAGAGTGCAGGCTAAATAATAGCAGGAACAGGAAACTGCTCTGTGGTATTCTATTTTAGCTGAGTTTGAGTACCTGATGGATGAAATGTTTCCCAATAACTGTGGCTGAATAATCATCCGAATTAGATTTGGTCTTTTTCCCTGTTTCCCTATATGCAGAAGGTGCAATCTGCTATCAATCAATGAGAACATGTTTGAAACCTTGGTTGCCCTTTAAGCTTGACGTCTCTTGTGTCGAGCTCTCGGCAAGCTTTGCCCCCCCCCCCCCCCGACAACACAGCCTGTCAAGACAGCATCTTCAGGTACACAGATGGTTTATTACACAGCTCCGGTAATGAGTCTGTAGTGAGTGGTAGTCCTAGAATAAATGGGCCATGGCAGTCTTGTGCACTTGAGCTCAAAATTGGCAGTGCAGTTCCTCTGAGTGGTATCCATTCTTATTATCTCTCTTTCTGCAGGGATTCCGCCACCCTGAGAGTACGACAGTGTCTCGTACCATCAGAGTACTGAATACATGTCTGTGTATTGTGTCTAAGAATCTAGTCGATAAGCATTCTGTTACCAAGGAAACGGTGCCATACCTCACTGGTAAGTGACAGATTATAGTAGTTCCAGTAACATCTACAGCAATATCTACAGAAACATTTGCAGAAACAATTACATTTACTGTAACATCAACGCGCCTGAAATTTTTTTTCCTGTTAAGAGTAGGCTTAATATTCTTGTAAAAGTGTTATTGAATAAGATAACACATTAAACCTCACAAAGAGTATCCCTGAAACATGTGGAACTGTTAGCTGTAGTTCTCAATACTACAGCTTGTAATGATTGTGTAGCGCTGTCAAACGCCCCAACTATAGGGATGCAATAATTTGGGCGTAAACTCTACGATTTCTCTTTGTCTTTGTAATGATATTGATAATTTTGTATGGCAATGCTCCAAAAATGTTTTTTGTATTTCTCCAGCATTACTGTCTGTGTCGGAGGAGGTACGTAGTAAGTGCCTTCTTAGCCCTGTAGACTCAGCTCCCACTCTAGCTGATAGGATGGACGTCTTCTCATCCCCTCATCCAAGTTTCATGAATGAGCTAGGAGCTACAGCTAACGACCCAGGTCTTAGATCTTCACTACCTGGTGCTGTAAGTGGATCTTTCTCAGATGTTGACTCTTTACCCGCATACCAAGAAAATAGTATTGAGATGTTATTAAGTAAAGCGCTATCTTGGATGGTGGATGTTTGCGGTACAAAGCATTACAGATGACCCGTCGATATTGCAGTGGTAGATCAACAGCCAACTACCAGGAAAGTCTGTTGTATCTGCTCAACATAACAATTAAAACCAAGTGCTATAAAATGCACTAAAATTTTGATTCCTCGGGCAATCACTAAAAATATTATCTCGAATCTGGAAAATCTTAGCCAACTGTACGTGACAATAAAGTAAAAAATTTGATGTAAGAAAGCGTATTGTGAATAATTCTTTTCCTTTTGTCCCACAGACCAAAAACTGGAGATCGATGGATGAGATGGGTTCTGGTAATACACACACAGTTCTTACTGGTCGATCTGCTTCTTATAATGTTACTACCCTACCCTCTAAACATTTATCGTCTGCATGTAAGTATTACCCTCCTCACTTCCACTACCCCTAAAATAGAACATCTCTCCACATCTGGCAGGTTATGACAAGAACAGCTGTCGCATATCAATGTAGTTAATGCTTTGGGCAAAGGTTTTGAACAGTGATGAAATTCTATTTGGTACTGTCATGTAGACCTCTATTGTCATTTTAATCCCTAATCTCTCAATCATATGAACAGTATGAGGCTCTAATATTCCATTGATTGGATAACAATGCCTACAAACTGTTGAGCTGTCCTTGGCATAACAGCCACATTTTAAAACCCACCAGAGGCTTTGAAAATCTATATCTATAGTCTCTGAACTCACTCCATCTCACCATCTTCAATATCTCATATTGCTCATATTCGTCCCTCAAACTGAATGGTCATCAATGTATTTGTTTGTTGTGCCATCAATGAAATAATGCTTGAGACTCCAATGAAATTTTGAATTGATGTGAAATTGTTGCCTGTTTAGTCTACATGAGAGGATCTCATGAATACCTGAGCTCATATCGAGTCGGCAGCAGTAGTTACACTGCTGCCTCTATGACACGATCATGTCGAGCCGTGCTCGGTGATCGGTCGTCTCTGTGTAAGTTATCCCCTCCCCTAACAGATGCCCTCTTGATCACGTTTGATCCAATATGCCAGCATTTTTGAGTTTCATACTCCCGAGCTGTCAACAATATGTAGAATGGGACCAACCAAGAATGCTGGCAATTAGGATGGAATATGATCTAGTTTTATTCCAGGCATTATTAGAGCAGCTCTCCTTCGCTTTTTGTTTTTATAATCTTGACTGATCAGGCACAGCATATAATCAGCTATTTGTTTACTGATATGAGATTTGTATGTAAAGAATATGTTTTCAGATTGTACCACCAGCATGATATTCTGAGATAAACGTGATTCTGTATTTTTGATCATTTATGAATTGGCTCGAAGTGTTCGCTCTGCATTTTGATCGATGCACAGTTTCGTTCAATTTTGAGGCTATTCTATCTTAGTCAATTTTATCTGCATATGGAGTTTCCTCCTTCCCAAATGGATGGGAAACAACTCCAAATGCAAGCAAGATAGATCATACCTATCATTAGTGATTATGGAGACACCTTGCCATACAATTCCTATACCAAAGATACTGGCAAAGTAATTTGATAACCTTAAATCATACCAGAGGCTCTGGATTGCATATACTACCATTCTGACACCTTTCCTTCCTAAAGATTCAATATTGTTCCTTAGCTTCTAAGTGATCGTGTTATTTAGGATAGCCAGTCTAGAGAGCCCGTTATTGGCTTAACTCCCCCCTTAAGCCAATACCTGACAATCCTGTGCAAAGAGGCCTACACTATTGTATTGGCTAAAATCCCTTTAGTCTCAGCTTTTCCAATGAAACCTGGATCCAAAAGAATTCACCAAGTTAAAATCTTTCCTGCCACGGTACCTATATTTTGATTCTGTGGTTGCAGTCGCAATACACATAATTGAGAGCTCTTGGGACCATTGAAAAGTGCGAAATGTGATTATAGTTTTTCGTAAATCTCTCCTTTTTATGATTTAGTAGATGATGGACCGCCACCACCACCCCCGCCTCGAGCTGAACGTAATTCTCGGACCTCTGTCTCTACAGAGAATAACATCTTACTAGACCCTGAGATACTGGATGATGAGTTACGATCTCTGGTCCTCACTGTTATGGTAAGGTTGTAATTATAATTATATAATATTATATATGTTATGATGATATAATATTATAAATGTTGAAATAAAATAATATTATATATGCTATAATAATATAATATTAGATAGCAAGATAAAGATATAGATATAGCAATGTATATTATGTAATTTTATATATTTTATAATAATATAATGTTTTCATCTTATAATATAATACTATTAATGTTGCTGGGTGTGGTAGATTTCGTTCTCATCGTTCTCATCTTGCAGTTGTTAGAGTGCTCAACCTCTACCCGTGTTGCTGTCAGTGGTATCCCATTTTCAACCACAGCTCAATTAGAGATTGAGCTGTTATTGATAAAAGAACGCCACAACTCTTCCTATGTAAATAGATCGGCTGAGTTGCTTACGTTAGGCTTAGTTCCATTTTGAAGAGATAATAATTGAACGATTGTATTCCAAGTACACGTCTGTTGTCTTCCTTGTTCTACCAGGCGACGCTAGTTGGATTCACCACAGATGAGACAGAGAAGAGAGTATTATATCAGTACTTAGCAGAGGCTTCTGTCAGGTTCCCTAAAGTTTTCCCTGTTGTGTACAATCTACTGGAGACCAAAGTTATTGAGCATCTCAAATACAGGTAAGATTGTCTGATAACTTTGTATTTACAACTTGTACAGCAACGACACATTTAAGCAATTTGTAGGTCGATCAGGATATGCAGACTTATCATATCAGCTTTGTCTTATTGTCCTTTTGTTATTACTGTAATTTAGTCCGGGGGGGGGATGATTCCGGTTCGCATTCTACATACGCTCGTGCAGCTGTTACCTGGATTATTGCTGAAAAGTTTCTTCCATGTAATCATTTTGATTAAAATATGTCATGCTTGCAGTTTGAAGGCTAAATATAATGTTTTGTTTTTAATTTTGACAGTCACGACCAGGTTATGTTGTGCTCAGTACAGACAATCATACAGAACATGCTGACTATCGATATGGAGCAACAGCATAAACAGTATATGTCTCTACAGAGTAAGTAAATACACTGTATATGTCTCTACAGAGAAAGTAAATACACTGTATATGTCTCTACAGAGTAAGTAAATACACTGTATATGTCTCTACAGAGTAAGTAAATACACTGTATATGTCTCTACAGAGTAAGTAAATACACTGTATATGTCTCTACAGAGTAAGTAAATACACTGTATATGTCTCTACAGAGTAAGTAAATACATTGTATATGTCTCTACAGAGTAAGTAAATACACTGTATATGCCTCTACAGAGTAAGTAAATACACTGTATATGTCTCTACAGAGTAAGTAAATACACTGTATATGTCTCTACAGAGTAAGTAAATACACTGTATATGTCTCTACAGAGTAAGTAAATACACTGTATATGTCTCTACAGAGTAAGTAAATACACTGTATATGTCTCTACAGAGTAAGTAAATACACTGTATATGCCTCTACAGAGTAAGTAAATACACTGTATATGTCTCTACAGAGTAAGTAAATACACTGTATATGTCTCTACAGAGTAAGTAAATACACTGTACATGTCTCTACAGAGTAAGTAAATACACTGTATATGCCTCTACAGAGTAAGTAAATACACTGTATATGTCTCTACAGAGTAAGTAAATACACTGTATATGTCTCTACAGAGTAAGTAAATACATTGTATATGTCTCTATTGAGTAAGTAAATACACTGTATATGTCTCTACAGAGTAAGTAAATACACTGTATAGGTCTCTACAGAGTAAGTAAATACACTGTATATGTCTCTGCAGAGTAAGTAAATACACTGTATATGTCTCTACAGAGTAAGTAAATACACTGTATATGTCTCTACAGAGTAAGTAAATACACTGTATAGGTCTCTACAGAGTAAGTAAATACACTGTATATGTCTCTGCAGAGTAAGTAAATACACTGTATATGTCTCTACAGAGTAAGTAAATACACTGTATATGTCTCTACAGAGTAAGTAAATACACTGTATATGTCTCTATTGAGTAAGTAAATACACTGTATATGTCTCTACAGAGTAAGTAAATACACTGTATATGTCTCTGCAGAGTAAGTAAATACACTGTATATGCCTCTACAGAGTAAGTAAATACACTGTATATGTCTCTACAGAGTAAGTAAATACACTGTATATGTCTCTACAGAGTAAGTTATATAGTGCTGTGTGACAGTACATTCGGTGTACGTGCATAGCCAGTGAAAGCACAAGTAAGATCAACCAAAAAATCATTTGCTAGAACTTTCCCTAATTATAAGAAAGTTTGATTGACTGTCAAGCATGTGAGCTCAAAATACCCAAATATGCATCATACTTAGCCAAAATTTAAATTATTGTGTTTTACCAATGAACATAAGGAAATATAAGTATCAATATAAATATGAGGAAACAAACATAAAAAATGATTGGTTATGATAATGTCTATAGATGGCCAAAATAACATGAAAATAGGGTTATTTTATGAAACTGGGAGTTGTCTGTCCAATTTCACTTTGTTGCTGGACAAAATGATTGCATATCCTTTTCTTTGCAGATATGGGATTCGGTGGTATCAGTAGGTTTGCAGGCCAGTTCAAGGTGAGTGTTCATTTGTTGCTTAGGTGACTGGAACTGGTGCTCAGTTGAAATTTTTCATCAGCTGTGCAAACAAAAAAGTTTGAGATACTACGAGACCAAGATTAGAAAAAGCTTTGTTTGTATCTAACACATTACTTTCAAGCTTTTCCAATGATAAGAACTGAATGATTTGAAACAAAAATTGAATATTCAAATCATGTGCATGCATGATTCATGACATAATTCATAATGAACTGATAACTCATCCAATCTGTCTATAGTGAGTTTGATTTTTCCAACCATTGTTGACCAGGAAACTTATTGTGCTTAGCTGACAATCATCTCTTGACCCAGAGCTTTTTGATGGCAAACTTTCACCAAGATCTTGGTGTGAGTTCCTCGACTTTGCTGTAGTTGATTACAGAGACAGCAGGGCTATTCTCTGTGCTAGATTTTACTTTAGCTGCTCGTTTTATGTTTGCTCTAACCTTTTCTTATGTTAGACCAAACAAACTCCTGAGAAACGCATAAAAGATGATCAGGCGATCACCACAAATCTCCGCTCGTATAACGGGCTCGAGAATGGTGCCTGGCCTTGTGCTGTTCAGGTATCTCTCTCTATGATGTAAATCTGTATTAGCAATGTTCTAGAAGTGACAGAACGTAGTTTGATGTTGTTAAACCATCATGCACTAAAATTCCCTACTATCATTGGCTTTATATTGTGATATTTTAGTAACATAGAAGTTGTGTACACTTTACAGACCCCACAACACCAGGGTGGCTACTCGCGTTCCTTAGACTGCAATATAGCTGCTAGTGTTGCCATTTCTCAAGTTTTATCACTCCTGTTGACAATGCTATCACAATACCTGCTTAATTTTTGCCACAAATATCAATTAACTTGTAACTTTCAAGCATAAAAATTGGCTACTTCAATGAGTTGTAAATGCAATAATGTTATTTCTTACTCTAAAAATATTTGAATATCATACCGCTCTTTGCATTCTGCTCTTTACGAATTAATCGTTTCATGTTTGAGTATCAGTATTAGCATCTGGCTTGTTACGTACAGTGAATTTCAGTGCACTCCACTGCTGACACCGTTGTTCCTTGCCTGAATTGACAGGAGCTATGAATTTTAGGGTCTTAGTCTGAGAACACTGTTATTGAGCAGCCCATCCAATCATACCTGTAGATAGCCTGTCTTGACAAGCTTCGTTGGTGGGGGGGAACAAACAAAGCTTAATCTCCCCGACCCCCAAACAAAGCTTGTCATGACAGGCTAACCTGTGGAGAGCTACTGCCTTGCCATGCTGTTTCTTTTCAGTCTATTTGCGCAGGGTATATTATTGAGAGTTTTGTTGTTTGCAGCACTCAAACTTCAGTGGAGCCGAGAATCTCGCTAACTGTTTAGAGGATATGGTAGAGAACTATCTCCCCGGTGATGATAAGGAATTTGACGTTAATAATCCGTATCCCAGCTCGCTAGGTAATACGATTACTAACCCATCTCCAAACTCTCCAGGCAGCATTGTATGCTAAGGGACATAATTTGACACTTTCTATGTACGCTGAATATTAGCACATCTTGAAGGAAATCTCAATACTTTTTGATATTGTGGAAATGATCATATAAAGGGTTGATGAAGGACTTTGATTTTCAAGTGAAAAGATTGGTGTCAAATGAAACAATAATTATCTATATTAGTTTTTTAGCATTTAATTTTGTTTGTCCATGGTGACATGTCCATGTGGCTTGATCAGTTAATATATAATAATTAATCTATTTAGAATTGGAAATGATCATGACAAATACTGCTGACATTGTGGAAATTGTCATAAAAAACACTCATGATCAACAATTTTAATATTTTGGAAATGATCATTAAAACTGATGATAGAGAATTTGGCTGTCTTGTTCACATCTGGCCTCAATTTATCTTGGAACCATTTCTTTCCCGATGATATCTTTGTCCTCTTTTTAATTATATCTTGACTATGGTATTACTGTCTTGTTGAAAAAAAGTGAGAAAAATAATGCTTTACTGACACAAAGGGTTTAGGGTTTCCCAGTGTTTCTTGTGCTGTGGAGTCTTTTAGACTCTACATGGGAAACCTTTGCACAAGGATACTATACAACAAATTCCAAATTCTAATGTTCCTATGTTAATGTTCCTACTTTAATTTATTGAGCAAACTAGGGACAAAGGTTTTACTGTTTGTTAGCCCATCTGAGGAATTTTGCAGATCTCACCTAGCTATCCTATGCCTCTGGCCGTACTAAAAGTGCCCCAATCCTATGGAAAATATGGTGTGTGTAGCCGCAGCTTTAATGATTTTCATTAGACGCTAACAGACCATGTGTTTTTGTGTTTATAGGAATCAGTGCCTCTCTATCACTATCCAGTCTGGGAAGCCCTACTGGTTCTGAGCCATCTAGTCTTAGACCTCGACACAGTAGTCACCTGCAGTCGAGACGTACCAGCCTTCACCGCAAGTCCAGGAAGCACTCAGGCTCTTTTGACTGATATTAAATCAACACGATGGTTAAGAAAAAGTTATCGATCTAAAGGCTGAGTTTTAAATAAATAAATAAATTAAAGCATATATTATATCATTACAATAGTAATTAAATTCTTTTAACAAACTACGACAATCTCTCTTCACCCTGAAATTAATTGTCTTTACTCCTGTTGTTCACTAGCCCGTCTTGACAAGCTTGTCACTACAGACTAGTGGTTCATGTTATTGTATTTTTTGACGTTTGATGTCATGTGGTAAAGTTCTGATTTTGTGATTAAGGAACACATCCTCCACGGTGCTCTGTTTTCTTTTTAATTTTTCAAGTCGTTCTGCTGTTTGTACAAAATCAAAGTCAAGTCTCTCATTTTTGTGAATATTGTGATAACATACTTCTTTGTCACTATTTTATACTTACTCATTTTTTGTCCTCATCATTATAACTGCATCAAGATACTTTTCTTATCCTGTTTATGACAACATTGCCAACAAATTGATTTTT
The DNA here is from genome assembly GCA_914767715.1 of Membranipora membranacea. Lineage (NCBI taxonomy): Eukaryota > Metazoa > Bryozoa > Gymnolaemata > Cheilostomatida > Membraniporidae > Membranipora > Membranipora membranacea. The sequence goes on from OU612068.1 coordinate 11,163,630, forward strand.
TTTGTACAAGATAAGTAGCAACCAACGGATTCAATTGTTTCTGAGGTTAGCCCGCTTGGTTGCAATTTGTGTTCCAATGTTGCCTTGGTCGATGGTAGTGACCCTTTATTATCAACCACATTTCACATTGATCGATAATTAAATGCTACAATCAGCAACCCGGGCAACATTTGAGCACTTAAATTTAGTTTAGTTTGCAATAGTTGTGAACTTTGGCAATAATTCACTAATACTAATTGCAGATTTTCTTTGTTATTCTCAGTCTCATAATGTAAAATATTAGTTTAAGAATCAATTCATGGTGCAATGCAGTATTTGTGTAAAAGAGTAACATTATTTTTGTGTATTTATCCCTATATATTTCAATATAGTAACAAATTTTGTGCAATAACATGAATTGGGAGTTGTAATCTCACACTTTCCAAGTTGTAGCAACCCATATTGACACTTTTCTCAATATGCATTGATATCTATACAAAGTTTGTGTAACTCCTTCAGTAAGCTTTTATTCATCAATGGTATCCTAGCAACTGATAAATTTACACTATGAGCTGCATTGAGTAGAAGCAGTCACATCTAGTTCAGTTGGGTTGCTTGTTGAAGTGTATTTTAATGATAGCAAAGTTTGGTGACTCCATAATACAAGATGAGTTTACCCAGATCTAATGCAGCTTCTCCAGCAGGGTCCAACATGTCTGGGAAAGAATCACGTGAGTATTGGTACTTTATGTGCAGTGTAACTATAAGCTTTGTTACCTAGTATCTTCACTTTTTGCCAAGTCTGAAACTAGTAACTGTAAGTCTCAGTCTCAGAGTCTGCATGTATCAAAAGATCAACATTGCCATGCAAACAACAGCAGTGTCCATCATTCGACTTGTGTCACAATTCTCTTTCTATAATGGGATAAGACTGAATGCATATGCAGATATGCTGCGGTAATGATTTATTGATTATGTTTCATCTTTTATGCTTATATTTATAAAATCATAATTCATGCCTTGCATACTACTCTACTGTCATCAAAAACTCTATATCTGTTTCATATTGTAGAGCTGTCACATCACACCGGGGCTATATCATTCCCAAACTCGGGTAGACACACTGGCAGGAATAGAAGATCTGTGGATTCAGGTGAGCTCCCAAAGAAGTCTTATTATTGCCGACATAGTCTTTTTAACTGGCTCACTGATGACTGAAGGTATTCATTTCAACTCTGCTATACCAACTTGATGTAACATACCAACAAAAATTAATTTTCTTCATCACTTTCCAGATGACGGCATGGATCCTAATGTCAACCCGTTCAGAATGCCTCCAGATAATGATATCTTCCAAAGGAGGGATCAGGAAAGGCTCCGAAAAAAGCAGGTAAGGAGCTTAATAAAAGTTGCCAAATATGCAATGATCTAAATCAGCACCTGCATCCTTTGTTATGGCATGTACAAGCATATGACCAATCGTGTAAAAAATCCCACAAAACAAATATGCCCTGTCTCCCATGAACACAAGCATTGGCCTTCTTCATAACAACATCATGGCTACATCAAGGAGTAAAAGTATTTTACTCCTTGGCTACATCATGCTGCTTGGTAAACAACCAACCACCTTGAGGTGGTTTATTGTAATGGCTTAGTTGTAGACTTTAAAGGCAACTGGAAATAACTTGGGACTCCGCTCACAACAAATGTGAACAAAGCCAAAATTTACTAAATAACAATGAGTATGTATTTCTAAACGGTAGTTAAGAGAAAAGCAGAAGACTATGAAGGTACATGAGAAGATGACCTATGCTGCTAAAGTGAATCACAAAACGAGACAGATGATTCGTCCATCAGACTCTGACGAGGAACACGCAGCCATAGAGGACACTCCAGCGGGCGATAAAGCAGCTGTCGCTGTGAAAGAGGACCCTCAGTTTGTCATCGCTGTCACCAGAGACAGACATGTGGAGAAAGAATCTCTAGCTGAATATATCAACAAGAAAAGAGAGATGTTTCTAGTCCAGGTAATTTATTACCTTCAGAGAATGCCTGATGTCAATCATACAACGTACCCTAGAGGAGAAAAGTATATGTAGCAGGAAAGGTTAACCAATTTGTACATGGTTGAAGTAGTGAACTTTTTGGCTAGCTTGCACCTAACCACTCTAAAGCCTGATAAACTAAAGTCCTGCCAATTTTACTCCTCAAGGATATGAATAATGTTCTTAGAGTTTGCATATTATACAGTAAATCACATTGTCCTTTTTCAATGTAAGGTCTTCATTTAGCTTGTGGTGCACTTACCCCCCATCTGCACAGCCTGCCAATCCCCCAATTCTAGGTTTGATTGAGTACAGATGATCTGTCTTATTAAACCGTATGAACCTATGAAATGAACAGTTTGAATGTATGTAGTTTTATTTCCTATTTCCTATTTTATCTCTATCCAGTACTCGCTAGGAGTGAAGAGAGATGAAATGAGGAAGCTTGAAGAGATAGCACAGGCTGAAGAGAAGAAATTAGAACTAGCAGAGCAGTATCTAGAGGAGGATGCCGCCATGTTTGATGAATTCCTCCGAGAGAACGATAAAAACTCTGTTGATGCCATTCAAATGTGAGTCCTTATATTCATGTTGATGTTGGTTTTACCTTGATTAGTTTTGTTCCAAAATGTTGTGAGAAAAGCTACGTAGATGAGTTTTGTTGTAATTTTTTGATTATTGTGGGCCAGTGTCCAAATGCTGCTCAGCTATATTTGAAATGGATTGCCACCACCAGTAACCTAAACAGGCAAGTTGGAGCACGACGATTTGATGATTCATATATCTTGATTTTATAATGTATTCAGTTGTATATATTTGCAGTGCTGAGGCAGAAACAAAAGCAAAACTTGATAAAGTAGCAGAAATTAAGAAAATCACTACGCAGATGATGGGAATAAAAAGCGAAATATCCAAATATGAGGAGTTGCTGAAAGAATATCAGTTGTACAAAAAATTCTTAGATGATGTTTCCCCTGAGGTTTGTTCTCTTATTTTGACATCATGCTTTCTTTTTTTTCTTTTTCCTTTTTTTTCGGCACTATTCGGAAAACATTTCACTATTGAAATGATAAACACTGCCAATAAAGTGTCAAAAAATATCTCAATGGTTGTTGAAAATAACAGAACACAACTAACACCAGGGTGAATTACACCCTGAAATTATTAGTACAAATTTTCGAGAGGATTATAATGTGTGGCAGGTTGATGAAAGTTCCAAGCTTTATTACAAGAATTAGTGTGTGGCCTCACCTTTACACAGTTTAGTTTTGTTGTTGACACTCAGGTAGCCGGATATACTTAGCACACACAAGGACCATCAGTCCAGGCGGACATGCTTATCTAGGCATAATAAACACATTCAAACATTAAGTGATCTATCCCGACACAGTATAGTACTGTATGGTGTTTTATATTGTGTAGGAGGTAAGGGAAGAGAAAGCTAAAAGACGGGCAGCTAAACTAGAGGACAGAAAAAAACTCAGAGAGGAGGAAGCAAGTGAGTAACATGGATTTATCTGACATTGAATTCACATTAAAATATATCCTCCCCTGTCAAGTATAAGTCTCCTCATTTACATCCATTGAAATACAGCTAAATAGAAACCTAGACCGCTCTTGGGAGTCGTCCCACTTTTCGCCAATCGCCTGTATATAAGAAATCTGTGGTAGGTTTTTTCAAGATGGACTTAGATGGACTAGCTGAAAAACCAACCCACATATCCTTACTACTATCCCTACCACTGATGGTGGTCAACCAGTAATAACATAAACCACAAAAATTGATTAGGCATCTATTGTATCAATGTCTATGTTTACATCCCATCGCCCCTCGGACACTGATCACCCATCATTAGACACGGGCCAGACACGTGATTAGGAGTAGGAGGTAGCTCAGTTAGCTTGCGCGTTAGAGGTCTTGAATTTGAATCCAGCTGCAGTCTACTGGCTACAGGGCTCAATTGATGCCCAAGGTGTGCTCCGTCCTGCCTGCAAACTGTGAGCAACTTGACGCTGAATACGTCGGCCGCGCCCTTAAGGTACTGTTATTTCTCAGTCTTTGGGCAGAGACAGACTTATGATTATAACCCCATTTTCAACCCCATTACTGCTACACCCCTCTTTAACATATGAAATTTCTTTCTTTGTGCTAGATTCAGCTAAGGAGAGAGCCGCTTTGTCTGCGCTGTCTGGGAGGATGAAGAGTAAGAAAAGCAAAAAGGGGTAAGTCAAATCCTACTGATTAATTGTTCATTGTGTGTTTCAGTCTCTCTCTTTAATCATCATGAACTTATGAATTTCAGATTTGGACGTTTAAAATAACATGCTATTATCAGTTGATTATTTGACACGCCAAACAGAACTTCCTGGCCTAATCCTCGGAACATTTGCTGAGATTTTTTGACGAACTCCATCAGATTCCTCATGTCTGAACACTTAGACTAGGTACACCTCTCCATCATCTAGGTTCTCCTTTCATGACTGAATATTCCTCTCACTATACTAAACTGACATTACTTGGCTGTTACCGACATTCAACCGCTATCATCGTTCTTCTCTCTTTCCTGCCTATCTCTTTACTTACCATCCTTCATTCAGTATCAGCGGACTCACCTTACAGCATACTCTAGCGTTGCTCACTCCGAGCAGACAACAGTCAGCACGAGATCAGGAACCCACACTCTCCTGTAGCCGATCCGGGTGCCTGACTCCTGACACCAGATCACTTGTTACTGCTGGTGCTAAAAACCTGCTCGCCATGTATGTATCGTCCACAACCTGCTTTGTGGTAAATTATGTTGTCACTTACATCAGAAAGTTGGGTAAATGGTTTGCCATGAGGTTTCACCTCGTTTTCATTTTTGATATTCCATGTCAAAGTTGCTCCAACCTTGCCTGGGTCGCTGTCAGCGGAAAACTTGATTTTTTGCGCACCTGAGCCAATGTGCTATCTTGGCTGGAGCGGTGCACAAAATGATAAGACTCTAGATTTAATATTTGTTCTCATTTTTGTTTGCCGAGCGCTTACTCCCTCCTATCTCTCTACTTAAATTTTTTTCTAGTCCACCAACTAAGTATGGTCCACCGTCAAAGACTAGAAGTCTTATTGTGAGGTCTGTCTGCTATCTAACCCCAGCAGCGCCAGGCGGGACAGTCAGCTGTCATGACCTCTTGTGTTTAATGCTTGAATGCGCTGAAGTATGCTATTGCTTTCTCGCTCTGGCTCGAATTAAGTAGTTTGGTTATATCTCACTATCACAAATCTCACTAAGAAACTTCATTTGTAAGTCATTTTACTGATTACGGCAAAGCCTTGTATCTAAAAGTCAACTCGCGGCAGTAGTTTAGGGGTAGAGAAATTAGCTCTTAGTCTGCATCATTTGAATGTGAGCTTATTCAGATTATGGTAAGGTCGAGTGATGTCATTTAAAAGATTCCCTGTTGGGAGGAAATTCAACTTCTTCGTCTAATTTATCCTGATCCGTCTTATTTCGTCAAAATAATTAGAGCTGAAAGCTTCACTTTTGCATTCAATATAGATACATTGCACCTTCATCCTGCAACAACTATAAAATTGTCATCCTCAAATAATGTTATGTCTCACACTATCAGGGCTGATGGAACAGCAATAGCCTCAGAGACAGACATGCCCTCAGACATGGAGGACTCGGATGAGGAGCCCGACTTGTGGTTCACAGATCCTCAGCAGCTTCTGGACATATTCGCAGAGCTGGAGGAGCAGAACCTCTCTCTCATACAGAACTCTCAGGAGACCGAGGAAGCTTTAGAAGAGATGAGACAAACAATCAAGGAGACTCAGAAAAAAATGTGAGCCTCTACTGAAGTTAATGTCCCATTAAAACTAATCTTTCAACTGTAGTGAGCAGGAATTTTCATGAATTTTGAACCAGGTTTATCCAAAGGCGAGAGGAGTTACAGCTGGCTGATGCACCAAGCATATTCTCAAATGCACCTGTCACAATATACATGTTTTGCAGTTGCCTTCTCTTAAATAGTAAAAATGGCTCCGTGTCGAGAAGCTCCTGTCCGTTGTTTTTCGGTTGTGGATCTATTGCGTCATTTGTGTATAGGCCTAACCAGCAATTCTGTTCAGCTCATCATTCAATCGATTATGCCGTTATCTTTTCAGGGAGAAGGAGACTGCTATCCTCAAAGAGCAGATAGATAAATTAAATTCAGCCATTTACAAAGAAGAGGCAAAGGCAAAGGAACTAGAAATGAAAGCCAAGTAAGCATTTCTCTCCTCAAATGCCTTAAATGCAAACCGCTTTACCATGCAGCGCTTATATTTCTGGCTTCCTTTCTTGTGGGTGATTGTGTTTTGCGAGTTAATGTAGACCCCAACGTGTGATAAAGGTTGAGTTTGCTTAATGGATTTCTGCTGTTTTATCAGTTTATCCTGTAAATGCCTGTTTCAAGCACTTTCCTAAGTCCATCTACCTCTATGTACGTGTAATTATAGGTTGTGGGAAAAGTAAGTACAGCGCAATGCAATGCAAATGCAAATTGGATAAAATAACTAATATAACATATACTGAACTCTCGGCTGTCCATGTCCTTTAAGTTTGTGATACTGAGTACTGACTATTTGGATAAAGCCTGATCAAATTTGTTAGCATTGGAGTTACTTCCCCTCTTGATACACCACTCCTTAGCAGGGAAATAGCTCTAGTGCTGGCCAATTGGATTGAACTTGAAACGTCAAATACTGATGGGGATGTCTTTTACTGTTTTTGTATATCCTTTTTTGTAACCTCTCTGTTTAGGCAGATGGAGATAAGCCGGTATATACACTTTGAGAGAGTAGAGTTTTATTTCTTTACCTGCAGTCTTCTTTTTTGCAAGAAATTATAGACCCCCGCTAAGTTGCATTAAATTTTGGATTTCACACCAGGTTGTGGCTGCAAGTCCAGCGACAAACTTGACTTCAGTGTGACCCGGATTGTTACCCTGGGGGGACTTTTATTTAGAATGAGCAATACTTTACTTCACTATCGCATCACTCAAAATTTTCACTCACTTGGTCTTTCAATTAGACAAAATTGCTCCCAAATCGCTCACTTAGAATGTATATAGTTCTATCATTGAGTGAGTGATGTATGAGCCACACCCCAGCAGGTCTCACTCACTGACTGAATGAGCGATCAGATTGCGATTGTTGCTGCTTCTAATTGAAAGACCTCCCTGTTTACTTGGTTTGTAATGAGGTTGCCCTCACCTTTAGCGAAGTAGATATACTTTCAGTCTCGGACCAAAGAACTTTACAGCAGATTTATTTTTGAGATGCCCCTTATATTTGCAAATATAGTTTATTTAGCATCTTCCATTCCCATTGAATCACACTGTCCCTGGGAGAGGAGACCCCGTTTTTTTACTCATGCCTGCAATTTTGCTAAGTGTTGTATGATAACTGATGTACCACTAATGAAGTTAGGTTAGGGGGTGCACAAATATCTGCTACCCCCATTTTTGGCCTGACTGTTACACCTTTGACTTTACTCTTGCCTCTGTTGATCAAGGATAAGGATTTGAGAACCTCAACTGTCATATTTGAGATCACTTGGCCTTGAATTAAATGTGCCATGTGATGATAATAACACATTCTAACACATGAGGCTACCCTGGTTTACTTGCGGTCTTCTGTTTTGAAAGGTGATAAAATGAATTGAATAACTTATGATTTCTGTAGTTAACCACATCAATGTAGTAATACAACTAGGATAGAAGAGCTGTCTCTACAAGTCTCGTCTTGGCCCCTTCTTTTAAACCATCATCATCTTCTAGTCTTATCTTAGTCTGTTCTGAAAGAAAAATATCAGGAGCCACGTCTAGAAAAACCTCAAAGATATTTTAATTTGATGTCCACCCTTCGTAGGCAAGTTAAAATTTTTCCCCATCCAAAGAAAATAGTGCTGATAATCTCTATGGTTAGAGAGGATCCTGAATTTCAGAATCCTGGTTTTGCTTCGTCATTATCAAATCTCTGTGTAAGATTCCATTCCCTGGCTATTCTTGTATGCACTGAAGAAATAGGAAGTATTAATATTAATAGACTTTAATATTGGAATCTGATTCATCCCTATGCTCTTTCGTGGTTGAATACCAATCTGACATCACTACACTGGTCGGGAATATTGATGATATAACAATGAGGAATAATATAGACAATGACGAATAATGACAATGCATTATTCCATCCATTCCAATGCTAGATCAAGCATGATCCAATTTGCCTGCAGCTAGGGTTTTATCCGCTACCAGCTCACCAGCAGAATTGGAATGACCAGACTGCAGGAAAATTGGATCAAACCTGTTATATTCCTATGCTATGAAATCATGTTTTTTACACTGTATATAATATCAATGTTGTGCTCACCAAACTGACAGCATGATCACATCCAAGGAGTTGGTGTTCTATTTATTTAATTCTTTGATCACATGATAGTAATAGAATTGGCATAGGGGCACTTGAAATAATCTGCATGCATCATGGTGAACAGTAAACTCAAATCGACAAGTCATGATACCAAATTCTTTCCGGCAATGAATCACATCAGAAAATAACATCCCCTATGCCTGAAACCTGGCTAATGAAACTAGATGATCACAGCTTTGATTTTTAAAGACCACCCAGTAGTTCTTAAATGATGGTCATATGGTCAAAATTTTCAACAGGCCTAGACGGCCGCTTATCGTTTTATGAAATAAATCCTGAGAAAATCATTTTTTGGTGGTAGTATATAGTGAAAAATTGTTTTTATGCTTTGGTGCTGGAAACTTGGCATGGGAATGCTTAGAGACTTCAGACAAGGAGTATTAGAGTACTGAATTGACGTACTCGAAATTTCACTCAAGCCAAAGATGTTGACCCGGCCAGCTTGATAAATCGGCAATGTGCCTAAACTGATCCTGTAATATGTTTTTAATCTGTTTTGATTGTTTCTTTCCGCAGAATGTTTTCCTTTGGAGAATTTAAACAAGAAGATCAGGATAAAATGTTGGCAGCGCTGAATAAAAAGGTAGCTGAAGTTTACGGAGCCTGCATCGGGCAGAACGAAGCAAACATCAGGTAAGTCAGCCCCACCCTGTCAGACCTACAAAAAGTGAAAAATGGAATCACCAACTTCTTGTGTGAATTTTTAATTTTTTAGCCCTTTTATGAGCTTTTAGCCCTTTTAGGAGGTGCCCAGCTTTACAAACAAATTCATGTCACTATAGAATCATTGCTTGTGGTGTCAAAAGGCTAGATGTATATTCCGTCCCTGTATAAATTACTTTTTATTAAACCTAACAGGATATTTACAATCATGCAGGGAAAAGCTGATTTACCCTTTTACGTTATTTTTCCGGATGTTTTGACTTTTTTCTGTCTTAATTATTGGCTACTTAACAAAGGTCAGTTTATCCCCTGTATCCTGTTGCTGAGTTGGACTTGAATGAGGTCCTACTCAGCGTGGCATGCTGGGAAATCCAAAACTTTGCCTGCTTTGAACTTCCCCGGAAGAGCAGAGCATTTTCACTCCAATGTATATCCTTCTACTCTTGCAGCACACTCCAGATGCTGACGAATATTGAGAACAGGTTAGAAGAATTATTCGAACAAATCGAGATGATGCCCCAGGACAAGGTGGAAGCCGCTGAAAAGGTAAGTTTGCCGGAAGGTCACCTGCTTGCATACCAGTAAAATTACCCAAATCAAAACATTGAATTGAAAATTTTAATTTTGTGATATAACTTCTGCCAAACTACGCAGTCTAGTCTTTTCCTAGAAAAATCCTAAGATGGATTTGAATGTTATGAATGATGCCTTGACGCACACAGACTGTAAATACTATGAGCACTCAATGACATCAGTGAATCCCTTGTAGAACACAGGCCTCATGCAAAACTCCCTGAAAGCAGCTTTCACATGCAGTAGACAGCTTTAAATTCCTCTTTCGACCCTTGAAAAATCTTACTTCATTTTGGCAAATTACTCGACTCAAATGATCAATGTAATTCTACAAGTATGCCCTCATGATTAATACAAGATAAATAAACAAAGACAATAAAGATGCACCTCTGAAATTTCGATGATCAGTATGTGCTGCACACCTGGAATTACTTCTTATTCCAGGTATGGCATGGCCTGATCATTGTTAGGTGTAATAGGTCTGATAGTGATTAATTTGAATGAAATTGAAAACTTTGCAAACTATTAAAAATGTGAAGGAGTTAAGCTCCCAAAGGGTCATATAATAGAATGCCCCCTAACAATGCTGCAAGAGAAATAGTTTCTGTGCAATGAGTTGTTCAATTTTTTTGCTGCTTTTGACAAAAAATCAATCGATAATCAAATATGTTCATTCAGCGTAAGGATCATTCTGCAAGCACGAGCTGTGTGCATGATATCAAAATATTCAGCCTGCTATTCTGAAATAATCTGAGCTGTCCAGATACTTTCTTATCATTTAGATTTGTTGATTTCCCTTCAATTTTATCTCGTAAGAATCTAACATTAAAAATGGTATGCTTCCTAAGTTCATCAGAAGAGGCGCGGGAAGAGTACCCTATATCGCAAACAAAGAGTTGTGATAGAATTCCCTGGTGATGAATTTATCTGGGGTGGTTGGGCAGGGGACAAGAGTGTTGGAGGCTCAGCCTACTGATATCCTAGACTGCCAGGCTATTGGCATAAGCTTAGAGGCCTGTCTAGCCTCAGAGGCCTGTCTAGCCTCAGAGGCCTGTCTAGCCTCAGAGGCCTGTCTAGCTTGGAGTAAAAGATGATACCAGGTTAATTAAATATTCTCTTATTTTCCTGATTGACTGATTGTAGGCTAAGGAGAAGGAGAGACGACTGAAGGCCAGAGAGGAGAAGATGGAGCAGCAGAGACTGCATCAGGAGGAGAGAGTGAGGAGAGCTCTGGAGAGAGCAAAGGCTGAACCTAAGAAAAAGGTAAAAATAAAGTAGGGTGTGTCAAAGAGTAACCCACAATTCAATTTTCTGGAATTCCCAAAGTTTACAGGGAATTGATGAAAATTTATGAAGTCCCTGGTAATTTCAGGCGAGGGTTGCATCATAGGAATATTGTTAACATGCCGTTTCAACAAAAACTTTATGGCAGGAAAACAGGCAATATGTGGGACCGGTCTGGGTTTATTGCCCGAAGGCTGTTCTCTATTTTCCGCCATTTCAATTATAAGCAAAGCACATAGAGAATTCAAAAAAGTTAGAATGTCGCAATAGGGGGAATATATTCTGGTCAAATCCGAGGAATGCACTAAAATTAAAAATACAAACATGCATTTATAATACAAATGATGGCTGCAGTCACGACAGGGTTCAGAATAAAATTTTAAAACAGCTGTCATGTCTTCATCGAATGGATAGTGCGTGATATAACACGCTGTAACAGTGTCCGACTTCATGATAGTGGATAACAAATAGAGTAACCCACAATTCAATTTTCTGGAATTCCCAAAGTGTACAGGGAATTGATGACAATTTATGAAGTCCCTGGTAATTTCAGGCGAGGGTTGCATCATAGGAATATTGTTAACATGCCGTTTCAACAAAAACTTTATGGCAGGAAAAGACAAGAGACAATATGTGGGACCGGTCTGGGTTGGTTGTCCGAAGGCTGTTCTCCATTTTCCGGCGTTTCAATTATAAGCAAAGCACATAGAGAATTTAAAAAAGTTAGAATGTCGCAATAGGGGGATTATATTCTGGTCAAATCCGAGGAATGTACTAAAATACAAACACGCATTTATAATACAAATGATGGCTGCAGTCACGACAGGGTTCCGAATAAAATTCTAAAACAGCTGTCATGTCTTCATCGAATGGATAGTGCGTGATATAACACGCTGTATAACAGTGTCCGACTTCATGATAGTGGATAACAACTAGGACATGAAAGTGTTCGAAGAATTATCTGAGCAATACGGCGATCAATTCAGTGCTGCCCTAGTATAGTAAGATCATCTATGGTTTTTGGTACGAATTGAATTTCCAACTGTGGCGTTTGGATATGGCAATCAATCAATCAATCAATCCTACATTTTGTTAAGCTCTAATCAAGACACCATTCCAATAGATGACCATCACCCGCAAGGTCATTCCTCACTCATCAACAGGAATAGATATTATCTGATTATTATTGATAAGCTGGTCATATATATCTTATCTATCTAATCAAATATTGATGTTGATAGATGAACCAAGGAGTTTACTCTTTGGATGAACCCATCACCCTAAATCCGGACACAAACTTACTTGGACTATAAACTCTACCTGAATCCACTACCTATAATATCCTTCAACGCTCGATTTAGTACCCCATGCAGATACCCCATGATCAGTGAGATAAATTTTGCCCTTTTTTCCGACCCCCTCCCCCCAAAGAACATTAATTTTATATATGAACTTAGTTTGACTCGGCATTATTGTCATAGATAGACTGATTAATTCTTTTTAACAAGACTTTATTCACCATCAATCAGAAGTTCCGATTGTCAACGAGAAGGAGTTTTGTCTGAAATTATTAGAGAACCAAAGATAATCAACACACACACATAAAGTTGCAGATGTCTAAATTGTATAATGCTAAGAAATCATTGTAAGGATTAGAAGCTCTTGTTTTATAACAATTTCAGTTATAAAATCTATCTTTATAATTATTGAATTTTGTTTGCAGACTGGTAAGAAGCTTGTATTCAGATCAGAACCGCCCGCAATTAAGAAGAAAGATGACAGTGGTGCGGACAAGGCTAGCAGAGAGGAAGAGGAGCTAGCTTATTTCTTCACCTAAATACCCCTCCAACTCCGTAGACCTGCAGACAATCAGAGCCCTTAATCACACAATCTCACAACGAGCTCCAGATTTTATCTGTTACATCTTTTGACATAATTTTCATTGTAGACCCAATGCTTAGAGATATTGATTTCATTCTATTGGTCAATAACGACTGTAGACCTCATTAGCAAATAATAAATAATATGTAAATAACAGAAGACTTCTTTTTAGTAACAAGTGCATGTATCATAAATCGGTCCACCATTATAATGGGCGGATTGCTGGGAATTCACGGTCCAAAACTGCTAACGGGAGCAAAATTATATAAGGGAAAATTATATATACAGGGTTTACAAGATATGACAAAAAGGAAATTGGCAGGATTTCGATTACAGGGCTAGCTAGATGTTGTTATTCAGTAGTGGATTAGTGGACAAGCTGAATAGTCATTGGGGAGATAAACGCACAGTCACCTCAACTCACCTCAACAGTCAACCTCAATTGCGATCGTTATAACTGAATAAAAGAAGAGATTTTTATTGGGATGTTTACTCTAATCTGAGTTAATAATCTGGGCAGACACTTATATTTCTATAACGGCTATCGTCAATAAGGTTATCAGTCCCTCTTTATGCACTGGTCATTCTCCTGGCTTATGTCCAAAACAACTGTGATTGATTTGTGAGGTATATAGATAATGGATATATATTGCGACTATATTCAGACAGATCTTAGCTCTCAATAGCCTGAGGTTCTTATATTTATACACATCAAGCGGAGTTCAGTATGAGCGCCTCATAAGATTGTCAAACAGGACCGTGTCACATAGCCTCTCATATCAACATTATAATGACATCCATCATAAAATTAATATATGTTATGTAAATATAGAGTAGGGTGCAAGAGCATGACTGCAAGTGATATAAGTCACAGGGTATAAAAAGAAAGACAAATGCTTGGACATCATTTATTATACAAACTAAACTTCAGACACAAGCAGATTAAATCTAGATCAACATCTCAGAAGTTAAACAATACACTCATCCATCACTGTTCAAGGTTTATTTTGGTAAGTTTCTAAATACATTACACTATTATATTGTCACAGACAGAGTAGGGATATATTTTATTAAAAACTTTTCAATTTTTTTCTTTAAAGTTCAAAAGTGACTTGATAGCAAGTTTCCAATCCAATTTCAACAGGTAGGCCTATATTATTTTTAAATTTTAACTTTTTCGGCAAAAATGGAAAAAGACATGTATTCGCTTGGTTTCAGTTATCATAGCACCATAGATTGTCTAGTATAAGTGTTTCTTGCTCGTCCCAACCATGGTTGGAAAGTGGTTGATGATGGATCCAACAAACCTTACAGCAGTCTGTTCAAAAATAGGCTTTATACATGGTTAAAAATCAAGCCTGACGTTCAAATGAAACAATCAAAGTATTTGCCTTTTTTCTTCAGCTAGGTAACTTTACTTAGTATATTATTTCTATTATTATCTGACAACAGTGACTGAGAGTTGTGGTGGAGGGGGTTTAATTTAGGGAAATGGGCAGAAAACTCTAAAGTTGTAATACATTCCATCGATACAGGGAAACTCTGCACTGAGCAATGTCTCAAGGGTAATTACCCTGTCGCATGGTTCCTGTAGTGAGCTCTAACTCAGCGCTTTTCAAGTTGGTTTGACAATAGCTGATAATATTATTAGAGAACTAGACGAATAGATTACACCATGCGTACCTGTTTTGAATTTTGTGTGACTCTAGTGGGCTACTGGGGATGGCAAAATAAACTTCCGAAGCGAATAATTCAGTCTATTATTTGACCGAAATGACGAAGGCAACTAGTGAAAGGTTTTGTCTTATCAAAGTTTCACACAAAATACAGTACTTCGGAGTTGTCATATCCTATTCAAAGGCACTGAGCTTTGGGCTAATATAATGGGCGTGACTTATTATGTTAGTAAACAAAGACATGCGGTGTTTGTTATGGAGAAGTTCTCTCTTGTCCAATGAGCTGAAGATATTTGACACACCTCCAAAACATTTGACCTTAAAACCAATGCATGTTGAACATCCATTGGGAAAAAGATGTTGCTATCCCATATAGGTCAATCGATTAGTATCACGCTACATTATATAGGTCACAATGTACCACTCTTGTGTTAATTGAGTATGAACTTTGTTTACACATTCATTTCCTGTCCTGTTGTGACACGCTAGAGACATGTTTAGCTTACACTTGGATAGGCACATCTAGATTGACTTTGCCAGTTAGCTGTCTAAGTTTACAGTGATTCACTCAGTGACAACACATTAGCAGAGATGTTTGACACCTGGACTATGTGTTGCTGAAACTCACAATGAATGCTGGTAGCCTTGAACAATGTTTAATTCTGCCAAAAAGTTACCAGAAAAAGTCCTCATCTATGGAGCTAGAGGCAATTACAATCACAACTTTATCTTCAAGTTAGTGAACAATGGAGATACTGTTCTTCAACCAAGGTTTGCGTCCAGCTTTAGCAAGGTGCAGCAGTTTATACACAAATGTCTTGCTTTCAGTTCGACAAATACAAACAGATCGCCAAAGGCATCTTTGCACGGTCACACCAAGCCTGTAGAAGTATTCGATCAAGACTGGAATCCTCAACGATCGGACTGTCACATCTCATTCACCAACATGAAGGAACAGGTGGGTGTATATATATATATATATATGCAATATGTAATATATGGATTTATCACACTGACATAGAGACTACACTATTAACATGTGCTATCTCCAATCATTAGAGTCAATTTTAGTTTGAGTACCTAATTAATGAAATTGACCTCGGGTCGCCCATCAAACTCCTTCTGATAGTACTCATGCCAGTGAATTAGTTCACTCTCTATCGGTCAGAGATATAAATGCAATAGTATATCACATCAGTGTGGAGATTTGTTACTGTTTGCTATGAACCATATTTTGGCGGGAAGGGATCTCTAACCTGTTCGATTTGTAAACATTGAAGTTGAAATACGTTATAACAAAGTGCCTACGGGTGACTCTATATTCTATTGAACTAATTGTCTTGTCTTCCCTTCCTTCAGGTGGACTTTGGAATACTGTTTGATATAGATGGAGTGATTGGCAGGGGAGCTAAACCTCTCTCTGCTGCAAAGCGTATGATAAAACTTCTAACAGACAAAGAAGGCAAACAGATAGTGCCGATTGCATTTTGTACCAATGGCACAGGTGTGGCAGCTGACAAAGCTAAAACTCTCACTAACTGGCTTGATGTCGAGGTAAGTACATCTGATTTTCAGATGAATTCTTTCAACAAAATTTTGGATGATAAATCTTTCAACGAACGAGTGTAGCACGTAGTTACATAGGGCCTACAGTGTGGTATCCCCTATTACCTTCTAACAGCAGTCTAAGACACAGCCAATTGTGTCGCCATTCTCTTGTCAGTAGCGCATAAACAGGTTGCCTGCCTCTTGGCAAAGTATAATCAGTGCGATGCTATGCCACCACCTTAACTGCAACTACAATGCCTTCCATTACTTCTACCCCTTGAGCCCGCTAACAGAAAATGAAGAAATTTGGTTTGAGATCCAGCAAGACACTCACTTGTATCTAGAGTCTGGGCTAAAATTAAGATGTAAAATCCCTCTCAGTCTTATTTCCAATACTTTTTTCAAACTTAAATTAGTACATTGAAATATTTATAAAAAAACTCCTTTCAAAATTGTGAATGCTTTTAAAGCAGTTCGGAAATTATAGTGGTGAAGCCTATTCTATTACTGTACCAAACAGCTGTATCTATAACTATAATTATATGCGATGGAAAATTCCACCATACCCGCACATTTTTTATTTGCCTTGTAATTTGGTGCAACTAAGATAAGATTGCTTTGTAATGGAAAATCCCCAACATTGCGCTACAACAATCTTATATTGAACCGAACATTGGTAACTGATTATAGTATGCTGTAATGTAATCTATAGTGGGTTATTACTCTACTAATACTGAGTCAATGTTCTGAACCATAGTAAACCTCCAATAGGATTTGTTTTATTGCCTGTAAACATTTTTGAAATATGACATCCCTATGACTCCATAAAATAAGTTTTATGGGGAATGTAGTCGTAGATAGGCAATGATGAGTTAAAATACAAGTCAACTCAAGTAGGGAATGTCATTCTCAAGAATAAAATCGGTATCGCTTTGATTTTCATTTTGAAATGTTTGCGCCAGTATGAGTTGCATCAAGTTTCCCATCATCGTGCCAACGATATCACAGAGTAGAGTAGATGATGTTGGTTTATTTGTGAGTGATGATAGACAACACAATTTACTTTATGTTATAGATAAAGCCAGATCAGATGATTGCTGCTCAAGGCCCTTTGTCAGCCTTCAGGAAGTTTCATGACAAGCGAACCCTTGTAGTTGGTCAAGGCAAACTCCAAGAGATCGCTAAAGAGTATCCTTTATAATTTGTCACTAAACCTTTGACCTTACATTGCGCCATTGTGCGTTTTTCAACATGGTTCACACTAGCCTAGACCTCGTTTGTCAGGGTCGCTTGGGTGTCTGCGAGAGGCCCTGAATAGTGAGCTTCTGTCTAGATCCCTACCACACATATGGCATAATGCCTGCACTGCAAACAAGAATTCACATGACATGACCGAGAGCCTAGTGTAACACAGAGAAGTCTAAGCTTCTTTCCTGCTGTGTCCTTTGATACGCTATGACATCAGACACCAAAGATAAATAAATTATCTATGGTCTCTTGTTATGTGCTAAGATCAACAATAATAGAGGGCAGGCTTGATGTTTATTGTGGTTTGAGTTATCCCTCATTAATTATATGACCTTCATAGACTGACCACAGGTAATAGGGTATAAATTTCATCAGAAAGATGAGTAGGTTTAATGTTTATTCTGATGTTACCACAAATGAAATACCAAAATGACATTGCGAAATTAGGAAAATTTCTGACGATTTTCTCTGACTATAAACATCAACCCCTTATCCATACTGTATGCTTGAAGCATTAGTAGAACTCATATTAGCTCATCAATTATTCAAGACAGTGGCAGCATGAAACTAAAAATATAACATCCAGCACTGAATGAATGAAAATATTCTCGAAAGAAAAACATTATCAAGACAAGCATTAATACAGTTGATTTTGAATTGGTATGTTTGCTTTGCATCTTGCTTGGGTCTTACTTTGAAGGATTGATAAAAATAGTCGCCCTGTAATTGCCACTGGCACATGGTAATGAAAAAGATCAATCTTCCGCAAACTTGTTTTTCCTTCACTGACGTTTTCTTAGACTTGGTTTTACAAACATTGTGACAATCGATGAGGTAAAGAAGGCATTCCCCCTACTAGACATTGTAGATCATGGCAACAGAACATGGATAGCTGAAAACGGCATCACCAGAAGGCCAAGCGTCACAGAAAGCTTTCAGCCAATAGAAGGTAAGCTAACAAAACAATGAAAAACATTTGTCAACATAACATAGTCACAGTCGAACCGTCTAACCAATGACCTAGTTTATTACTTTACCTACACTGTCTATTCGGACTATGATAAAGAAAGTTTTAAGAACAATAGTGACCGAACTCAGATTAAGAGTCCCCATTTATTTTCTTAGCTGTATGCTTGTTGTATTAATTAGCCCCAGGCTGTGGTAAAGCGGTGGTAGTGACGTCACTACCTCAGATTAAAATGTGAATGAGCCATCAAACAATGGCTGAGTGCACTACTCAAGTAGCTTATTATTAGGTTGATGTATCATTCGTCCATGTTGGCCAATATTCATGCGGTCAGTTCTTCGAGGTATTGTCCGGTCATTAATCAATCTTGCGGTTGACCCTTTATTTGTTTGGGTTATTTAAGGTCATATACAGGTCACTATTAGTTTTACCAAGTACCTTACTGCCTACTGCAAAGCAAATATATCTCTGCTTATCAGTGCTCTAACTGGCCCAATGTTGGCTACCGTCCAATGTCTTGCATAAGATTATATGACCTTCATTCTAACGCTCAACTTCTTTATCTCAAACAAATGAATTTCAAAAGAGGATTAAGTTTCATTTTACGTAAAGATCATCTTTTTCAATTACGATTGCATTGACCTATCTGTCATTGTCACTGAATGTTGCCCATTGCATCGAATTATCTGCGGCTAACACTTCTAAAGCAAGTGCTCTATATTTTGACAGCTCTGGTGCTGATTGGTGAGCCGAATAGATGGGAGACACACCTGCAGCTGCTTGTCGACCTGTTGCTGACAGGTGGACATCCTTCCTTCGCACCTGAGGGTGCTTTTCCCAATCAGCATATACCTGTTCTAGCCTGTAACATGGACCTTGTGTTCATGGCTGAGGCTTGTATGCCAAGGTATAACCAGTGTTCTCTGTTACATGACTTAAAGAAGGCACGAAGGGCTGAAGGCCCACTGCACCTATTAAGTCTTATTGCATTTTTTTTAAAAACTGCCGTCGTAACTTCCAAGATACAACTTTATTTATTTGTAAAGTATCCTTTGTACGTATAAGGCCACTATGAGACTGAAATGTCCTGAAATGATACGCTATGCTTTTGAACTACCGCCATTCGATTATACCACACAGATCTCCATAAATGTTCATAATTTTAACTATATTTTTTAGGTTTGGACACGGAGCGTTTCTTGTGTGCCTGGAGAGTTTGTTCAAGGTAGGTCCAATCCCTGAAACATTAACCAGTTTAAGTCGATGCGTTGTAAATGAGACATGCAAGTCCATCAAAATAGTCTGCAATGGTTTGGTTTGATCAGGATATAAAATAACTTTTAAATGGTCTCCATTGTATTAACTAGCCCACTAGCCTTGTCACACAAATAGTTTTCATCTAATCAAAAAAGTAAAAATACACAGTTTCGATACAATAGTGGTACATATCTAAAAATGTGATGTAGAATGGTTTTGTTCTACATGTCAAACTAATAGGCAAGGACTGAATGCCTGATCAGAATGAAATAACATTGCTCATTGGAAGCATGCCAACATATGTTGAAAGGATACACTGGCATGCTTCCAATCTGAAATCATATTGGCGCGGGAAAGTGCTCCCAATGTTGTAAGCTTTATCATTCACCACTAGTTACTAGTGCACTACTCACGCACTACTCTGAGTGGTGTCATTCAAGCGATGGGTAGAGCCAGCATTTCATTTGTAGCACATGGTTGTAGATTAATCGCTACCTTTTGTCTCTAGACTAACATTTCAAAAGTACAAAGTCCACATGGACTTTGTCAAACTTCAATGTTGTATTATTTGACCCGCCCCGACTGCTAACTTAAGTACAAACTCAACCTCAGGAATTGTTTTTAAAACCTCGATGTGGTATCATTTGAAAGAAATTGAAAATTGTAGACATTATTTTCATTCAAGACATTCAAGACGTTTCATTTAGCCCATCTAGTTGTGGTTTCTGTCTTTTACCCTTATACCTCAATTGTATAAATATCCATTTGGGTTTTTTTTGTAGAAAATAACAGGGAATGACTTACAATACACCGCACTGATCGGTAAACCCAGTGAGATCACATTCAGATACTCTGAGCACTGTCTGGCAGAGAAAGCCTCTCAGATCGGTATTGATAGACCACTGAAGACAATGTATATCGTCGGGTAAGTAAGATGGAAGACCATAACCTAGAATACAATTGTCTTGGTTTGGTATTATTTTCCTGATAAGGAAATTTAGAACAGCCAGATAAAAAAAGTGTGCATAGAAGTTTTTGAGATGCCATTCCTGGCCTGAAGCCAAAGAAACAGCACTGTAGGCAGACATGCCTCAGCTTGGTAACCCTTCAAGGTTTTAGCAGATAGACTATATTAAGTAACTCAGCCCAGACAGCCTCACACTATTAACAAACTTACGAAGTAAATTTATCTAGCTGATGGGGGGGGAGGAGAGTTTAGGAATCATACTTGGATAAGCTAACAGCTGGAGATCTTGAAGGGATAACTATGATATTATTGATATTGTTCACTCAGTTTCTATGTACATGAGAAAGATAAAGCCCTATTTTAAAACGGTAAGAACTGTATTCTGTGAATTTGAATAGATTAGGGTTTTACTGAATCGAGATTAGTGAAAAAGGAAAGTTATTTAATTGACAGTATGAATTATCTTCCCTTGTCGTCATTACTTGTTTGGGAGTACACAAAAACTATATAGTACCGCTCAAATTTTACACCAGCAACCTTCACGGTCAATGCTACATACCTTCAAAAACAAAACAAGATGTCTTCGTTTAGTTTACACGCATCATATCATCATATAACATATTTGACAAGGTAGAAAATGGCTTGTCAATGGCAATAAATTTTGCCTTTATACTTTTCAGAGACAACCCAGAGGTTGACGTCTATGGAGCCAATTTGTATAATCAGTACATTCAAGAATACCTGAAGGATAAAACTGCAGGTACAGCGCTGTCTTCCAGGCAAGTGCCTACAGACTATGAATTCAGGCCACAATCTGCGACAGAGTGTCGGTCTGTACTGGTGGGAACTGGTGTCTATGATCCTAAGATCGGTAAGTTTCATATTTTAGTCAATCCGATGTAATGCTGTCTATATTTGACCATGCAGACTTAGATCAAGTTTGACCCATTTGCCTGCATTTGGAGTTGCTCCTCCTCCACTGGTCATGCCTCAGGCAATGCAGGCAAGTTGATCAAACTTGATCTAAAGCAAGCAATCAATCATTGCTACTGTGTAGAAATGGGCTTTATACACCAGTGATGCGAAAAGAAATGAAAACTTGAGAGGCGGTCACTGAGCAGACACATGACTTTCCCTAAGCCTCTCAGATTTGAAGTTATACCATGGGTCAATGTTAATGTCTTTTGATCAAACTAAATGGAATTTCTATTTTTAATTTATCAGGTAAAATTGAGGATCAGGAAATGGAGGTTTATCACCACGGACATAGAGATTTTGAAGCAGACAAGGATCTACGTGTCCCATCATTATACTGTACAGACGTCTATGACGCCGTGCTTGCTATCTTGGAGAAGGAATTGGGGGTCAAGGATAACATTAACAATAATATGGAAGCTTTAAAGATTAAATCTTAGCCCCAGCGGGTGACAGAAATGATTGTCTTCTCAAGCCTTCTCATATATTTTATTGAAAAGAATGCAATATACAGGTGCCATATTTTTCTACTTTTTCCAATGTGCTATTTGTCATCAGGGTATATTTATTAATTAATTGCTCGGTACATAAGACACATTGTCGTAATATATTACACATGCATTTACTGACTCGAACTAAACTTGTGGACTACTGGCCAGAATTTTCCATGTTCTTCCATTTACATGAAATCACCATTCCTTATAGCTGCCAGGATATCACAAACTGCCATTGCCATGTGATGACTTTTCACACTAGAGTTTATTTTTCTAGTTTCACATACATAAAACATGTCATGTCCATATTCATCAAAAGTGTGTACTTGTTCGTTTTATGTCAATACTGAATTTAAGACACCAAATACAATAATGTTTTACTTAGCTCCATAATCATAATAAAATATAAGCAAGTTAACAGCCAGAAACATTAAGGCACCTTACTTACTGAAGGCAATTGGTAGTATATTACAGCAGGGAGTTTGGGGGACATACAGTCCTCATTTTGTAGGAGTTATCTGCCTTTTTGATGTGACTGGGTAACTCCTGCATACTAAACTGGTTGAGTTTGGGAGTTTTGGTTATATCCCAAACTCCCTGGTAAAGGTGCACCTTTCTACACTGTGGGGAGTGTACAGTAGATAATTAAGACTTATAACTGAGTCTTAACCTCTCATCCAACAAAGCAGTCAACAAGAGTCAAATACTGACCAGTACGCAAACACCATATTATCTCATAAGTAACCTAAGACTACTGCAGCTTACATTGCTGCTGCTGCTGCTGCCACCACTGTAACAGGTTCTTTTGTTCAAATATTGTATTTTTGGTGGACATTGATTATCGATATACAGTGCAAAGTAATTGCATAGCTACACCTCAACTCAAATGTAGGGAAATGAGTGATATGACAGCATACACTTCAACACTATGATCCGAATTTATTTTTCGTCAATACATTTTTTTTTTCATAAATAACTCATACCCAATATTGTCACATGTTGTTTCAATATAATTAACTCTGTGTTTTACTTTGGTAGTAAGCTTGATATGTTTTTTTGCTGTTTTCAGAGGTCAACAAGTTACCTATAATAGAATTCCTTTTGTTATCTGTACACTTTTAAGAAAACCTCTATAATTGAATAAATAAATAGAACATATTATTGACATCCTAAGTCCTGAAACACCACTGGAAAATATTTATTTTTACTCAATACTCATTATTACTATAATCATGAGATCTGTGAGGACACGGTGATTTTTTTTTTCAGAGGTGGTAGACCTTTTTATTCAGAAATTTTGTAGTTAGTTGTAGGTATCCAAGGGACCGAAGAGAAACTAGAGTAAATCCTCCATGACAAGAGTTGCAATCAATTAACCCGAGACGTAACCACATGGGAAAGTGAAGTAGCATTGGTATTATCATTGACTTACAGCTCATAAACCAGGCTTTTTGTTGATAACTTTTTCAATTTTGATCGGATTTTGGGCTCATCGAAAATTACAATCGATTTAGCATCTTGTCGTAAAAAGTTTGATACGAATTGAGGGCAAAGAAATTATTTGAAGAAGAAATAATATCAAGTTGATAACAAAATTCTGCTGATTGTACAGCAGTTTTCAAACTCAAAATCTGATCAAAATTAATCAGGTTACGAATAAAAAACCTGGATTATGGTCAGTAAATCAATGGTGACATCAATGCTACTTCCAATGTTGTTACGTCGCCCACAATTAAGTGCCTCACTTCATCTGTCTATATATAATGTCCTGACTAGGTTTATAATTAATAATGTAATATTAATATATAAGTCTATGGGTAATATTGGCTTTTTAATGAAGTAAAAGTATCATGTGCCCCGGTGCAGAAAAGAATATCATAATTGTTCAAATACAGTGCAGTCAAATTATGTGCTAAAAAACACTTACTCATTTTCGAATCAGTTAATCAACGAATCCATAGAGAGATTTGCAGTATTTTTTATTCGGTGGAATGAGTATCTCGTAATATTTTGAAAGTTCACACAAAGTTATGAGGCACAGCTCAATCAAACGCTCTATTCTTTGGCATGCAAGGAAATTTACCAGCATATATTCTGGCCCTCAATCTACTAGGGTGCCTAGATTACGACATATGCAATGTACTTGATGCTTGATTTGCATCATATGAATTCTTCAATGAACTCAACCATAAAAGTTTTTCTACTATGAAAAGTTAAGATATTTGCCCGTCATAAATATAGAAATGTTAGAGAATTAGCCAACCTGAAATGAAATTGATTCAGGGTAAGTTAGTTCAGTAATTGATCGTCATAATATATTTCACTAATTCATGAGTTATTTCCCTCAGCCACGGTTACTTGTTGTTTGCCAGTCATTTCGCTCTACCATCCTCCCTGTTTGTACACGTTTGACATTTGTTGTTGTAGAGTTGTACTCCCATGTATTTTTATTTGTGTCCTATTTAGTGACCCTATATCACCCGTTAGCCATTGCTGACCTATATCTGAGAAGCCGTGTCACAATATTCATGGGCATAGACAATATCATTGCCAATCTAAGTTTTGTTAGTAAATGTGCGGTTCAACACTGTAGTGTCTTTCTGTGTTATGGTTAGGGTGAGATCATGAAAGCACGGCTAATTCTTAGCCTCAAAGCACTAGAAAGTACATTTCCTTACTTTCTTTCAAAATATTAGATCCTTGCACCTAAAATTCCATTCTTTTCATCCTGGTTCTTTCAGACCCGGACCACAACAAACCTACCCACGTTGTTTGAGTCATTGCAATAACTTCTACTCACTGCATCCAGCTTCCACAACGGCATAGAACATCATTGCTGAGTTGACATCAGGATTGAATGCATGACTCCACTCACTGGATTACTTATTCATAGGGTGAGGGATCTAATTAAATACTGACCACGTTTCCTCAACTCTCAGTCACTCACTGCTTGGTCAATCGTCCTTTACATATCATATATATATATAACATACTATGATGTATGTATTGTATGTGTAGTGTAGTGTATCAATGACTGGGTAATTAGGAGATTCCTTGTTGGTATGTGTTGAAAACTGTGTGACTCCAGTTGATCCTTGATGTATATGCACATTCAATCATGTGCCTGCATGTGCAAAGATAGTAAAAAAGTAACGTAATGAGTGCATAGTATAGTAGGCCTACTATGCTACCTCGTCCTCTGACATCCTTCCCAGTGCAGTGAATCCTAATGCATAAACCTACTTGTATGCTATCATCTTACACTTACAGACTCTCACCCAACACTGACATTTCGATCGGACAGATATGGACTGCGATTCTAGTCATTCAGGTTTCATCAATCTGAGTAATGGTCAAGTAAACGAAATCATACTGAAGATGGATGAGGCCAACGGAGCTTCATGTGAAGGTATGATTGTAGCATGTAGACTGAGATAGAATGGGTACTATGCCAATAAGAGCTCTGATGATATCTGATGAATGTACATCAATATGCCTCTACCTATAAATGAAAATAGAAACTGTGCTGTATGTTGCTGTCACAAGGCACCACGACACGCTGGTGAAAGTAGATCATGAGATTGTAGACTTCAGCCCATCATGTGACCAACATAGACTTTCATGAACAGTGAGATTTTAAAATGTGCCCCCATGTGGGTTCCCAGGCAAGCTACTTGCAGCTTTGTCAAGAAGCATAAGGGGTAACTTCCCATGTGAACGTATGCAGACCTCACAGTATTGAATACAGTGTGACAACATGCAAAAACATTTTGAAAACTTATCTTTGATATTTGTCCATTATTACATGTGGTAATCATAGGACTTCAAACTTAATATTTACACCCACATCAATCTTACATCTCATAAACAAAATCATAGGACAGGCTGCGACAGCATGATATGATAAAATATGGGACATATTAGTAAATTTTCATCCTCTTCTTGTTGTCCTAGATACTCTGAATCCGCCGATCTCGTTCACTAATGATGACGGTCAGACTATATTTGTTAAGCTGGAGGACTCTATTATATCAGACCAGGAGATCAGTGTTACTGACAGTGCAGGGGGAGAAGATAAACTTTTACTCGTCACAACTGTCGACGAGGTACTGCATATATATTCCACGTGATTGAAATCTTTGTTGAATTTTATATTTCGCCATGGATGGAAAAAAATCACTAAATACGAATTCACTTAAATAGTGAAATTTGGGATATATTCTCACATTCTCAAGCAAAATTTGTTATTGTTGAAATTTTATTTGTGTATTATTTCACCAAGTAGGCTTTGACTGTACACAGTTTGCTTCAATACAGCATCATCATTTATTTAAAAGACAAAGCCACATAAATCCTGCTTGCAAGGAAATGATGCTCAGCTTCGATAAATTCAATATTCAGTTGCTGATGATGTGATCACCAATAAAAGACAAGAGCCAGCTATAGTATTTTGTGACTATCTGTCACATAATGAGAGTGTTTGAGCAAGTATGATATTTTTTTTTGAGAAAAATTGTTGTTTGCCAATTTTTTCCACAATATAAAGATGTTGACCATTAACTATCTTGATAGTTTTGGGTAGCGTGATAGGATTGCAAGACATCCATGTGACACCCTGAGCATCCATGTGACACCCTGAGCTTTATTCCTTGATTTGACAGCAGATATCAGAAGACTCTGGTCTTTCTTTGACAACCCCATCTGTAGTGGACAGCAGTAATATTATAGAGAAGGCTGAGGAGCATATATCTCAGAACTGGTTCACTTCTAAGACGGATAAGCAGACGCTACAGGAGAGAGGTCACCGTTGGAAGCAGGGTCAGTGGACGGCTGAAGAAAACGAGATCCTCAAACAAAATATCAGATTCTACTGTCAGGTATGTAATAAATTTGTCAAGTTAGGTGCAATTGGCCTGCATTTGGGGTTTACTGGTGAGCCTCCGGATCAAGGGAGAGTGACTCCAAATCCGGGAAAATTGGATCACACTATCTATGTAATAGGTATGAAACTTGCTGAATATAAGCTAGTATAATGTTCCCTTATTCATGGCCATTATGGTCCATGTGGTGCTGGTCATTTCTTGATCCCTAGGAGCTCTCCCCTTAAGAGCATGACAGGTTTGCTGCCATTAGAGATGACGTCATACAGTATCACTTTTTTTCCATGTAATTCTCTCGCCGGTGTTGGATTGATATCACGTCATTTCAAGTGACTTTCAGTTAAAGTTTGGGAGTGCTGCTTGCTCTTAACTATAATGTTGCTCCTGCCCATATTTCACCTTCCCTGGTACCCTTTGCTTCCATTGTCTTAGCAGAAATGTTGGGCATAAAATTGTGTACACCTTGCTTTGTTTTCCTTGTAGGAGAAACACATCAAGGATGCGAACTCGATAATATTTGACATGACCAAAGATATGCGTAAGGATTTCTACAGAGTAATTGCTCGGGGATTAGACCGGCCGTTATTCTCTGTATACAGGAGGGTACTGAGAATGTATGATCAGAAAAATCACATCGGCAAATACACTCCTGATGAGATCGCTAAGCTTCGAGAGTAAGCTTTTAATATAAAAACTGGAGTTGTCTGTGTATGCTTATAGGAAAGATAACTCCGATATTTGGCTGCACAGAAGTCTTATTGTAGTACTTTCTCACTTAGTCCACCGTGTTCCGGGATGGGTGGCGGTCCTGCAGGGTACCAAGTTCTATCAGAGAATGCCATCTGATTCTTTCATCAACATCTTCATCTGAGAGGCCCCATCTCAGCATGTCATCCTTCACTGTATCTATCCATCTTTTCTTTGGCCTCCCTCTCTTTCTCTTTCCCTGTATTCCCATCTCAGCCACCATTCTAATATCTTCCTCCCTATCTCTCCTGCGTACATGTTTAAGAAAATTATCATATCATGAAATTCATCAAGTTCAAAGTCCTCATAGGATGGTGAGATCTGATTAAACTCAAATCTGCTTAAAAATTAAATTGCATGACACAAAGATTAATTTTCACATGTGTATACTTCATCCTCCCCAGTTTTTAATTCTGATTATAAAACCTCTAAACTGTAGTCTGAGAGAGAAGCATGGTAATGACTGGGCGACTATCGGTGCAGCTCTAGGGCGTAGCGCTGGATCAGTTAGAGACAGGTGTAGACTTATGAAGGACAGCTGCCGCTATGGTACATGGCAGCATGATGAAGAAATGAGATTGGCAAACACAGTGTATGAGCTCAGTGGGGCTCAACCAGGAGAAGAGGTGAGTGTCGCTGTCTGATGTTTTAGGTCATGATTATGATGATGATTATTATTTATAATGATAAAGGTGACTGAAATATTTCAACATCCTGAATATCAATGTATGTAGTCGTATCTTAGCACTCTTTGATACCAAAAATGGTTCGTGATACCAAAACTCCTATAATGCAACACAATCCCAGGAGGAGGGATCAAATAAATATTATGAGTGTTAATATTGAACTGTCCTTACTGTCAGTTTCGTAACATTTAATTTAATTAATTGGGTTAATTTATTAAATTAATTAATTAATTATTTTAAATATTAATTAATTAATTTAAATAATTAATTTAGAGTTACATATCATCATTCCCTATTGACCAACAATAGAGGGCTGCGCTCAGTGAGATGTTCAGCATGCCTTATTGTGATGACTTCAGGTACACCATGGTCTTTGTTGGGCTGATGTGGCTGCAAAGGTAAAGACAAGAACAGATAAACAGTGCAGAGCCAAGTGGCTCAACTTCTTAAACTGGAAACAGAAAGGAGGCACAGAATGGGCGGGTCCTGCAGATGATCTCATCCTTCTAGAAAAGTAAGTTGATACTAGTAGCAGGATGTTTATTTCACCTCATATATGATGTAGATCAAATATATACCTCACCATGAGTCCCACATTTGAGAGGATTAAATGAGTGCTTGATAAACACGTAATTTTTTAGTTATTCAATGTTGAAGCACAGCACCGATACTCGTCAAGAAGTTTTCAACTTTTTATCGAACTTTGTGTATTGAAGCACAGCACCAATACTTTTATTGAGAAATTTTAGTTCTTGACTGAATAACTGTGCTTCAATATACAATACTTGATAAAAAGTTGAAAAATTCTTAAGATATGGAGCTGACTAAATCGTTCGCAGGCTGTGTAGAAACGAAGTTCGGTGCAGCTCTTATTTTTACCAAATTTCGGATCACAGAATTGTATGACTCGCGTAAGACTGACACAACAAGCTAAGCTCAGTTACCTATTTCATTCAAGGAATCTGTATTTGCTGTCAACATTAATGTCTTTTACCATTGATTTATTATTGAATTATTGTAGAATAATAACGAGCGGTGTGTTCGAGGAGTCAGAAGTTGACTGGGTAGAATTATCTAAAGGTTGGACATGGTGAGTGTTCAGACCTATACACTTAAAAGCTGAACTATGATGATAACTATGTGAATATCCTTAATCTGTGAAAACCCAAGGACTAGTGGCACAGAAGGACTAGTGGCACTTTTCTGGGTTCTTGGTGTTACCCCATTAGTCTTATTTCATAGACATTATTTCTGCAAAATGACTTTTTATATTTAAAATCTAGAGTCATAGCATTTTTTCCTGCCAAACTTCTGTACTAGAAAATCTAGAGCTAGCAAAATCATGATTGAGACAAACTAACTCCAAGTATCCAAGAATGTAATATACTTCGCTTTTTTGTCAGTGTGCGGTCTCCTCAGTGGTTACGGAGTAAGTGGTGGATGATGAAGAGACACGTGCCAAACTACCAGAAGCTGCCTTTTCTAGACATAATAAATGCGCTCAAAGAGCAGACGGCTGCAGCGGGCGGTAGACTAGGCCCCCAAATGACATTGTGTAGCTCGCTCCCTGGAGCTGAGACTAGCCTTGATAAAGCTCCTGCCACATTCAGACTGTGTAATTCTGAGAACGGGTATAGGCTCACACCTACAGTTCAGCTACCAGATGGTGAATATCTCATTCATTTATCTTCCTGGGAAATTCAATCCTTGTCATTGTTACTGATATTCCTGCACATCGGTCGGTTTCGCAGGCATAAGGAGTTGCTTTTCCACTACTCAGTAGAGGGAGGGCTGGATACTGTTAAAATTGTATTTCTGGTTGAAAGTTAGTCAGTGTTAGCTCTGAAATGATTGGCTCTTGGATGGGAAAAGGAGCCTATGCTATGCCACTGAAAGTACATTATGAGATATAGTGAAGGTGATAGTGAATTACATTCGTATTCACTATAATATCAATAGGTACTTCCAGGAAAGTACCATCTGACCTGGCGGCCACCAGCTTATTAGAGCCAACACATCGGCAGATAAAAGTTCTTTTTAGAAATTAATGATTTCTTGACTTAATATAATTATGAAAAACAGTACAACAGGTATGGTATCCGCAATTGGCAATAACCATCAAGTACTTGACATGTTTGCGGTTTATTTGTAGGCACACACGCGATCCTTTCTGATGAGTTATCATTAGATACTAGCTCTCTACTGATAAGTTCTAATAGTAATACATTCCTCATAGCTAATCCACACGATACAATATCCTTCCCTCTATCATCGATGAATGAATCACTAGTTGTACAGGCAGCCTCTCCTATGAATGAGCAGTTAGTTGTGGGCGGCGTCAGCGGTCTCGAGGTATATATAGAAATGTTTATGTTTGATATTTGAGTGATTGGTAACTGATGACTTGAAGAATAACTCTTTCATTCAAAATAAGCACTTCGCAGCAATTATAAAGTATGTTAGCAAAGATACTTTGATCAATTAAATATTTGCTAAGACACGTTCAGATATGTGACCTTTAATCTTTGCTCAATTAAAACTTTTCCACTTTGCTTCTTATGTCATGCTGCACTTCTCTAACATGAATTGATTATTTTTCAGACCCCAATTAAAACTAGCGAAACATCTGGGAACGCACTTACAGAATCTCGCGGAAGTGAAGGTAAGAAAACTGTGCACCGATCATTAGTCACTTGGTTGTATGAGGACTCTAGGTCTAGGACCTGACTGGGTCATTTCTGGTATTAAGTTATATGTCAAATAGCCAGCCAAGTCGAGTAATAATATCATGATCATGAACAAATCCTGCACTTTGCGTTCACGAGTCTGACACTGGTTTATTTTTTTTTAACCATGAAACCAAAACTAGGAGTTGTTGCCTCATAAGGAAAGAGATAACAATTACTAGTACTTGAAAGTTTTCTCCATTCTATTGATTCAGATTGCTCAGCCTCACAGACGAGTGTCATACAAGTTATAATCAGCAGATATGATTTTCTAAAAATCCAATTGGTTATTTACTGTGCAGGTTGTTGCCTGATAGGGTCAGTCATAGGTTTACCTGGTAAATCTACTGTAAGATCACCTCGATCAGTCATATCACTTTGAGGGTTCGACTGGTTGAGAACAATATCGTTATATCCATTCTTTCTCTGATGGGGAAAACCAAATCAATCAAGTCATGAATTCAAGTGTATTCTTTCAATATATACACATACACGTAAAATATCTACACGCTTGAAGTTTATGAGTCCATATCATTGCAGACAGTGATATGATATTATTGGATGACGCAGTGTCTTCTACACACGCTGCAGACACTATACTAGTACATGACAGCTCTACCAAACCTTCACTACATTTATCTTCTTTGTCAGGTAAGTGTTTTAATCAATCCTCCTTAATGGTTTCAAAGGCAATGATAAGAAACTTATTTTTTTATGAATATATTGTGGACGCCGACCAATGTAATAGAATAAATGAGGCCATGTGATAAATGAAGGAGTATAAAGTCTATGTCTACCCATATATCACTAAGTATTCGCAAGAGGAAAAGTGCGCCATTTCGCACACTCTCGAATAAATGAAATAATGGGTTAGCTAGCATTATACTCAGTGTCATTCCCAAACTAGCCGAACCAAAACTCTAGCTAATATAACTCATCTAGGGGGATGTTGCATATATTTATTCATAAACATGTTGTGTTGACAGAGTGTGTGCCCAAAAAGAAAGATATCGGTTCCAAAAACTTACCATGTATCTTTTTTTTAAAACTATATTGGCATTAATTTCATTTGATAAGAATGTTTTTCAAAATCAGTCAAAAAAAATGGAAAGAAAATTCAATAAACATGATAGAAAAATTTAATCAGAAAAATGATGTTTGAATAATTTGTACGTGATGACTGAACTTAAATTTAATGGTATATTGTTAATAGTTGATGCTTTAATGTTATCAAAAAGGTTAATTGAAGTTGGATGTAGAAACATGTCTCTCGGAATGAAATTAAAGCGTTCCAACAAAATTGGTTGACCTTTCTTATTAACTGTCTAAAGGTAATTTGTGTTTATCTTTACATTGTTACAGATCCTCTGTTGAATGGACAGCCTTCCACACAAGTATCTGATCACTGACACTAGTGTGTTATAACTAGCTCGTATATGTAAAAAATGACACATGGATATAACTGACACTGGGATGTGGTGACTGACACTTGTCCATGCCTTTCAAGCACCTGTTACTCAGCTTACACATTACCAGTCGCTAAAAGAATCTCAGCACTTTAATATAAGCTATAGAGATGGTGTACATGCATAATGGCCATAATGACTCTTATCTATGTTGTGTAATGCTGTTTGGTGCCTGTAGACGGTTTTATGTAACATTTATTTTCTCAAATAAAGAACTGTTGGATTCACCGCGTAATTTTTTTGTCCACTGAATCTGGCAACTTTCGGCACAGCTGGTTACACTGAGAGCATAAAAGATACATATATACAGAATATTAAAATCCTGAGTCAACCTGGAGGGAAACTATGCTGACTCAAAAAATCCAAAAATGTACCAAGGGGGTTCTCAGAGTTTTTTTCAACCGGATTAAAAAATAAGGAGGAGCAACTCCTGCTAATCTCGAATCTGCGCACCGTTTGGCTCTGCGGCTTTTCCTTCTCTGTCAGCATCCATTTAAATGAGGGTCAATTTGCACTAAAAAAACATGCCACATGGCAGCATTAAAAAAGTTAAAACTCTGTTGGATCCGTATCAAACTCCGACCAGTTCAAGCTCTTATTGGCATTATTCAAAATGCAGAATATTGGAATCCTCTGATTAACTGAAGGGGTAATTACGCTGACTTGAAATTCACAAAAATATACCAAGGGTTTGTATCACGCTTTTTTTTGCCCAGATTAAAAAATAGATTTGCTTCTAACTCACCTCCTAAGGAGGAGCAAATCCTGCTGATCTCGAATCTGCGGACCGTTTGGCTTTGCGGCTTTTCCTTCTCTGTCAGCATCCGTTTTAATGAGGGTCACTTTTGCACTAAAAAAACATTCCATACGGCAGCGTTAAAAAATTAAAACTCTGTCGGATCCTTATCAAACTCCGACCAGTTCAAGCTCTTATTGGCCTCATTCAAAATGCAGAATATTGGAATCCTCTGATTAACTGGTGGGTATTTATGCTGTCTTGAAATTCACAAAAATATACCAAGGGTGGGTATCACACTTTTTTTTCGCCCAGATTGAAAAATAGATTTGCTTCTAACTCGCCTCATAAGGAGGAGCAACTCCTGCTGATCTCGAATCTGCCAACTGTCAACTGTGACTGTGTTTGCTTTATGGGTGCGAGGGCCCCGTGAGGGTCTTGTGACGATAGAGTATGTTTTGTTCAGCCTGTCGGTAATTGTGCCTTGATAACGAGTTGGCTATATTCAGTGCTGGGTCTGCCCTGTTCCTCAGCACAGGTTTCGCTGTTGTACAACAACACAAGTATGTCAGCTTTCAAATGTCACTAAGAAAGAAGGGGGCGCTGGTAAGTGATTAAACAAATAAAGTTCCCACAAGCTGTAATGCTTGTACATTTGGTATGTTTATGCTGTTTTCCGCTAGTTTTCTACTGAGCGCACACAACGCGCCAGATAACAAACAAATAGTATCCTTCGGCAATTGTTCCTTTCCTTGCCCACCCATCATCTAAAGCAAAAGTGACTGTACTTTGTCATCATGTGTTGTGTCGGCAGGGAGTTTGTCCCAAACTCCTTGATGAAGGGCTGTCTAAAATATGATACAATGCTTCATCAGCTGCATAGGTCTAGGTCTATTGATACAATAAAATATACACTGATTTGATCACATTAGTTCATAGCTGTTATTACATGATGTTGTCCAGATCGCCTAGAAGATTGTTGTGTTTATGGAATTTAAAATGTCATTTGCTATATAAGAAGTGAGCCAGTAAGTCACTCTCCGTGTTTTCTTTATGATTAGGCAGATAGGGATACACATTCTGACCCATTCTGGTTTTCAGGTTGACAATAATTTTTGTCCAGATTGCTAAGAGTTGTATGCCCTTTTATAACTATCAGATGATAAATCAACCAATCAATTGATTTCATCCATCATGAAATATCCAATCAGCATGCTGTTGACATTGAATTAAATGTTCAAAAGTTATGGTAATGAAAATGAGCAGACAAACAAAGAAAAGTTAGGAGGTATGGAATTTGAATTTGCATTTGATTCAAGATTTACTTGCTCCCATGGACCCATTATATTTGTATCTACTTGATGCTTATTTCCATCTAAAACTGTCTAGGGACTACACCAATGTGGCTCATTATCAAAGACTGAAGGAAATTTGATTGACAAAAATGAAAAAGAGAAGTAAACTCAACTGCCACCACCAATCCACCAATGAACCATTGAATCCATCCACCCATGGGCCCCTGGGACCTACATATATACATGCCTTTTCTTTGCCAATGTCCAGTATCAACCACATACTGGATATGGGCTAAATAAAGGGATGTAACTCCCAAAAGGGCCAATGCATGCATCCACCCACTCCACTGGGTAGGACCTGTCTTCTTCTGTCAACTCAATCATTATCTTCTGTCAATAATTATCTTCTGTCGATCATACACATTATCACTCTAACTGCTACATTTGGGTAGATATGATGCGATGAAAATCATAGCAACCACTTTCACTGGAAATGTTTTTGTTTATATTCAAAATCATTTGTATAGCATAACCATTAAAGTGGTTGCTATGATTTTAAATGCTTCATATCTCCCCAACTACAGCAATTTTCAGATCTAA
Organism: Membranipora membranacea; assembly: GCA_914767715.1. Classification (NCBI taxonomy): domain Eukaryota; kingdom Metazoa; phylum Bryozoa; class Gymnolaemata; order Cheilostomatida; family Membraniporidae; genus Membranipora; species Membranipora membranacea. Next base: position 11,198,780 of record OU612068.1, read on the forward strand.
AATTTTGCATTTACTGTGACTGTCTTAAGGCCTTGCTACATGAGCCCACGAAATGTGTGGAATTGTCTTCCCATGTGTGGTGGGCGTGGCTTCATAGGCTAAACACACCCCCTTGTGACAACATTGCTAAGTGAGTGACCAATGAGCCATGACCAATGAGTAAGGAGTAATGACCAATTAAATACGCTCTATTGTACCAACTGGCCAATGACAGAAGTGTAGGTTCACAACGTGGTTAACAACACGAACATGCTGGTCTTTGAAAAGACGCATCATTAGCATGCCAAACGGTGTGGTTTGAGCGATGACATTGCCAAAGATGGGCTCGGTCATTCCATTCATCTATTTCAAGCAAGCCCATTATATCAGTTTTTCCTCCGCAAGATTTTATTCAGAATTGAATATATGGGTGCTGGGAAATAGGGGCACTGCAACTGTTTAGCCGTTTTGGGTTTCTGATCTTTTTTACATCCTGGTCCATAGTTCAAAGCTTCGCTATGTTTCTAGCTCAACATAGCTTTAAATCAGATTCCTTCTGCTCCAAATCAAATCACAAAAAGATTAAAACGTTTCTTTATTGTGAGCTATGTGTATAAGCTTGACCGCCAACATTGGAGATCAAATTTGGTAAATAAGGGTCATATATCTTTACTCCTTCCTGAAGGCTTGTCACATTATTGAGCTACTGGAAATGGGAAGGCACAATAAAACATCCCCCTTATCACATAGTTGCAGTGTCCAACTGAGTTCCTGGTTGTGTTGCTTTGTGGTTCAAAGTAAACAAAAAGCCAAACTATCGAGTTGATCATTTGACATAATGCATCCAATAACTTGTTGTTATGTAATTGAATTCCTGAGCAGGTGTTCTATGCACTTTCTTGACAATTATTTCTATCTTAGACTTAGGAACCACACTCTAGGGTAACTTTCACCTCCATCATCACAAAGTTTGTATAAACGAATCGAACCAGCGATGTCAAATGATCAAAATCTAATCATCTAATCTAAGCTCTTCTTTTACAAAATTCTGAAACAGACTTTTATTGTTAAACATATTTGTTTAGGTTTTCCTAAATTAATGTCTGACATTATCAAAAGATTGTAACCACTTTATTGCCTAAAAATGACAGCCGAGGCGAAATGCAATCTTACTAAATGAGGAGAGAGTAGCTAAGCATGATTTCGGGTCAAAGACAATTTTTCACGCTGATTTTAAATCTGGTTTTACCATTTTTTTGTTCTCTACTTTGCTCATTTATTTTTTGAATCTATTAATAAGAAGGAACTTAAGTAAGGGACCCTCTACATGTGCGGCTGTAGCTTCATGTTTTATGGTCCAGTTAAAAGGTTGTATCAGAAGCTCATATCCCGAGGAAGTTGGTTCGGCTGCCTGCGGATTGTTCTATCTTTTGCTACCCTGGCGACAGATTTGATTTTGAAATGGAGATACTGGGTTTGTCTGATGATGGTATAATTAGCTCATTGTAGGTAATCTCCCTCCTGTGAAGGAGGCTTCCCTCTTCTCTTTGGCTGAGTGAGCAATTCAATTACATATTGTGCCATATTGTTTATCAAGTAAACAAGCCAAGACCAGTACAAATACGGTATGTTGGCAAGACCTTCATTGTTCTTCTGACCGGGTTTGATTTAATTCATCTGACTTGATTTCTTTACGAGTGTATCATATTTAACTTTGTAGTATCATTATCTTGTGATGGAATTTTATGTCTGGATGAACCATTTTGAGATTGATTATTATTATTATTATCTTTATTCTGACTATTGATGGTTTCCTCTGCTCAAGCAGAGCGAGCAAAAAAAGTATCAAACAAAAAGCTCCACAATCAAGGAGGACTGTAAAAGATCTTTGTGGATGACGGAGTGTCGCTGACCTAAATATTGTAGTGAAGCGATTGTTGCTAATGGCTGCCTTTTCATTGTTGTAGCATTGTGTTGTTTGCCAGCAGACTCAACTCGCTACTAAATCTGATATCTATGGAAGAGTTCAAAATGATTCCTCTTATCTCTGATCAGCCTTTGGAAATTGCTATTTTTACTGCGTCAGCAGTTTTATACGCATTAACCATCTACCTTCTATTTGAGGTAGACGCTGCACATGATGTAAGTTGATCTTTCTTTTTCCTCTCCTTCTTCTACTGTCAAAGCTTCCGTATATTTCAAATGATCTTCTTGTTGAGACACAGAAGAATAATAGAAGCGTTTTCATTTCATTTGCCTACTCACTAGGAAGAGTCAATGTCATCCAATGTGTGCAAATTCTTTTTAATGTATTTTCTCATGAAATAGATGTATACATATGAAAGACTAGGCGAATTAGGCTTGATGCATTATAAGTTTAAGCATTCTCTATGTATATGACGTCTTGATTCTGCTGTGGACTCAAACAAGCTCATTCATTTTTCGCAGATATGTGTTAACATGTTCGCCGTATTGCGCAGAGCAGGATTGAAAATATTGCTGTACATTAGGCCGAAGCCGATAGTCCGATGTCGCATGAACCCAACCCCGGTATGTTATAACCGAGCTTGGAGGTCCATGATAGTTTGTGTTGGTTGTCTGATCGATCATTGCAGCTTGGTTTATTTATGTGCATGTGATGGCCGATGATGTGTGGTCCAGTTTGTGATCTTATTACTTTTGCCAAAGATCAAATTTGTTTGCCATCGAGTCCTTTATCCCTGCATATTGCTCAATGGGGCCTTGTGTGTGACAACCATGAATGTAAGTCTGTTTTTTTACCAGATGCGATCTGAAGATTTTCACAGTTCTGAGACTTAGATAGTTTATGATGACTGTAGCCTGTGATTCTAACTGATTAATCAAATTGGACAAGTCTAGGATCTCTGTCCTTCTCAGATTAGGCCAACAGCCATATCATTGAAACATACATGCTCAAAATCAGTCGATTTGATTAAGCAAAGCTCAATATCTCAACAACTGACTGCCCCTCTTAAAAAACAAACCTAAACTTACCTGGTTGTAGGAGTTACCCCACTCTCAACCATCGGAAAGCATTTCACTGCCTGTGTCTCATTTATTTTATTACCTATAATAATACATATAATATAATGAGTATTAATACCTGAGCACAGACGAATGGTCTTATTGTCATGATATATTTCTTTTATTTTTTGTTATTTTTAGGCAAGTGCTTCAACAAATACTACAACAACAACTAGAATAACGATTGGCTCTTTTGGTGATTTCTATGTGAAGACAACTGCGGTAAGTTTATGAAGTTAATTACAAACCAAGCTACAAGCTGATTCTTTACCAGAGTGATCTGATGATTGTCGCAACTCTTAGTCTTAGACCTTAGAGTTTATCATTAAGATAGCCTATGATCCTAGCCATTCGTTTCAATGGAAACCGGAAAGCCCAAAAACTTAACTAGAGACAGCTTTTCTAAAGTACGAGCCTAATCTAACTTTAATGTTCCAATTTCAGGCTATAACTTAATTGTGCGAGCTACCCCAGTCTCAACCTAGAACAAGTATTTGACTGTGTCCCATTTACTCTGTTACCTAAATTATTACAATTATACAATATAGCAACATGAATACCTCAGCGCAGACAGATTATTTCAATTTTCATAATTCTTTCGCATTTTTACTTTCAGGCAAAAGCTACAACAAAAAGATCTTTGAGCTGTTTGGTGGACTTGTCAGTGATGACAACTGTAAGTTTTTGGAATTCGTTTCTTCATTAGATGTGAGCTGAAATGTATTACCATTTGACCATTTCAATAGATCTAGCCTAAGATTTCCCTTTGTTATAAATTGGGCCAGAAGCTATTTCAATGAAATACATTTCCTCAAATTCAGTTGATTTGCTTTACCAGAAAGTTCTCAGCTTTGAGAAAGCTTTTTACTTTCTGCGCCTCATATGACTGAAAATTCCACCTATAATACAATAATAATATACATAGAATACTAGGAATAACTCATAACTGCCTCATTTATCTGGTCAGCTAAGCTACAATAAGGACTTGCCTGTGAATCTTTTAAGATCAGATATGACATTAGTGGTTGTTTTTACAGAGAAATGGGCTGTGTATTGATGACCTTAGATCAGAGTTATTTGCTCTTACACAGTGAGTCTACCTTACACATATGTTTGTATACCAGATAATTCTGCTTAAGTTCCCTCCAACAAATCAACACCATGTGGCTGATGTTGGAGGAGGTGGTACAATAGGCACACATCTTTGCCAGACTTGCTTTATGAATCAATATTAGGAGTTCAGGAAATGCCGCTACCACATGATCACTTGAGAAAATTATAACAAAATGCTCACTGACACTCGGCAAAGCAAAACACTTCCTTCATGCTACTACCACTCTACCACTGTCCCATACATTCATTTCTTTATCATCTTTGCCACGATATAGTATGTAAAAATACAAATCGATCAATCAAACGCCAGGTTTAGTAGCACCTTAAACTGGATACATCAAACACAAACTTTCTTTTGATATATTTTTAGATTGTTTGGCTTGGTTTTCCCATCTGGAACTGCGATGAGAAGATTCGATTCATTTACAAACTCGGCACTCAGAATCACTGTAGATAACACCGGGACCGTGAGGGTATGTATCTTATTGATGTATCAAAGTGTGTTTTGTGACTAAAGTGTAGTTTTAATTGCTTTCGGCACACATGGAATGGCGCATGCCTTGGACATTAGTTGTATAACATACCCTTAGATGAAAAATATGCACTTTTCCAGAAACGGAGATATCTTAAATCAGATATCATATAAATGATTTTTTTACAGACACAGCGATGCCCTCGTTGACTCGATCTTTTATTATGCTAACCAACAAGAAACACTGAGAAAGTAAGTCTGTTAAATATACAATTGTATTCATATTAAATTTGCTTTTCACAATACAACAATGTGTTAGGTAACCACCATCCCTTAGCAGTCATGCCATCTTGTCTGTCATGACCATAAACATATAAATTCTCTATTTATATGTTTTTGGTCATGACAAATCACGCAGTTAGTGTATGGGTGTTGAGTGGCTCATCTTGACAAGCTTTGTTTGCACAAGAGTTGACAAGCTCCATCCCCCCTCCCCCTGCGAAGCTTATCAAGACAGACTATGGCAGTTCTTGTAAGTTTAATGATAGAATGAAATCATTTTAGAGTTTCAATTCCCAATATTAGGAGTGTTAGAATGGTATACATGCCCTATGTGTTAATTTCAGAAGAATCCAACAAATGGGCCCCAATACTTAGCATTGTGACTTCTTTCAGGAGTCTGATGCTCTTACCACTAGCAATATGTTCAGTAGCATCTAATATGTGATATTCTTTAGCATATTTATCTGACTGATGATGTTTATAGACTGTTAACACAGCTAAGGGGATCCACATTGGCGATAACACCCAATGATGCAGTGACCAGCAGCAGAGATGTTGTGTGCCCTGTCACAAGAAAAATAAATACAGTAAACATTGAGGTACATGCAAATTGGGATGAGGTAAGTATGAGAACTTATTCATTAAAACCATTTCTGCATCAATGTCACTCAATGTCTTTCAAAAACTTGACAATCATTCATCTGATTGATCTGATGATTGGCTCAACAATCCTGCAGTGTTTGCCACCTAACTTGGAGCATCTCGATGTGTAGAGTTGTTTTCCCTTGTTCTACGTGAAGAAAACACTTTGTTATCTTTTAAAAAATTGATTGCTTATTGAATGTGATGATTTCCAATCTCTTTTATCCATTTACAAGCATCATGTTCCACTACAAGCGATGCGAGAGTAAGGCCAATGAGGAAGGATAAGAATATTGAGAAACAATTTGTATTCGTGCCGAGTGATAGGCCTAAGCGGGAAAGAGTGCGCCCTTGGGCGATCATGAAAAAGCCATGGAACAGCCCCACCTCTGTAAGTACCACATCAATCAGTCAATATAATCACTTAAATGTGCAGATCCAGCTCATATATATATGTGCTCAAAATAAGCAGTCAGCAGCATATGACTTTTGCTTTTGGTGTTACAATTATCTGCACTACATTTAGATACCATAGTAACTGAAGGACACAGTGGGTTATGAATGGCTACCTTGTAAGTAATGATTTGTTCACGCTTGGTGGTAAAAATTAAGTTAGAAAAGGCATTGGTGACTCTGAGATTCATTGTTTAACAATGTTCTCTTCATGTTTTCCAACAGCGGGACAAACCCCGCAAAGAAGCTGATTGGTATTATAAGAATGATACAACTCCCACTATCGCCTCAACACCTACCGACATGAACATCACTTCCATTTCTACTGACACTAATATCAAATCTACTCCTAGTCATGACATCTCTCTCCATCCACGTACATCACACATCCAGTTCAACAGAACCCTACCCACCATCATCGAGGAGTGAGTTGTATTATCAAATTCAATAATGATCTGTCCTGGGGAATCAACTGTTAATAAATTTGATAAAAGCAGTGCTGAGGAGCAAACGATTCACCATGAGTATTTCAGAGGAGAGTGATGCTACAAAGGAATCTGTTTCTCATGACATTATTTAAATTTTATCCGCGATGCTTCCCCCCAGTGCCTGCACCCCAATAAACTACACTGTATCTTATTTATATTTTTTAGGGCGGAGCCAATACTCCTACCAACAAGGCTCCGAAGAAGGAGGACGGTGCTGGGACGTCTACGGGGAGCTGGACAAAGGCTGAGAGAGAGAGCCAGGTATTTATCTTGATTAAGGCCTCAGTGTGTCTTTGTCTGAACTACTGAATCAGGTTATTGAGCAGCAACAGCTACAGATTAATTATCAGCAGACTGATTGTCAGCACACAAAATGATAGCAGACTGAATTTTGTCTCTTCACATAAAAGCTAAATCTGTAGGTTGATGAGGGGATACTTGTGTAATATTCCTTTCCAGCATCGTGGGCAATGTTCAATTATCAATAAATTTCTGTGGACAATATATTTAATTTTCTTTATAGGATTGCAATGGAGTGAGCAAGGTGGCATAGCTTGCTACTAGTTCAAAGAATGGACCCAGTTCTACAGGCAAGCATGTATATCATCTGTACCACCTCGAATGGCAGAAATGGATCACATTGATATTCACTGACAAGTGAATGTGGGATCACATTGCTTTTCGCAGACAAGTGGAAGTGGGTTGGTAATAAATCATAAGTAATCAGTGATATCATAGGTGAATCAGATGGATATTCACAAACAATTATTAAATAAAATTAATATATAATATAGTATAATAGTAATATAGGATAATATAAATTATCAGTAGTTGTGTACACACGATGACACACATTGCTCAATTTTATCAGACGAACCCGTCAAATCGAATAGAGATGAGAGAGAGAGAAGGGAGTTGGGGGGGGGGGGGGGTCATATGGATGTTAACAGCTTGGTTTATTGTGTTTCAGTTTTGTTGCTTGAAAATTTTATTTTATTGGGCGTAATTTTATTTTATCTTGCTACTGCAGTTCCAAAAATTTACTTAGCTTTTTATCCCGGTCTTTGTAAGTGAGATGAATCTAAACTTACCACTTGACCGGAGGTTTTTATTGACCAATAAGAAAGGGGAGTTTTGAGCCTCCTGAGTGGTCTACCATGTAAACAAACAGGAGTTACCTACCTCCTAGTTGGGGTGGGATAACTCAGACCTCCTGTCCCAGTGTTAATTTTAAACCTTTTTTGAAGGAGGGTTTTTCGATGTGAATGAGTGACTGACCTTCTTCACAGTACTGCTTTTCTGACAAAAAACAGGCAAGTGCCATCATGGTCGATTGTCCTATAAACACAATGCTACAACAAAATAATAGAATGAAATGGGAACAGTCTAATGCACATATTCTAGACCACTCTGTAAAAGCTATAATATCAAACCCTCATAAACCTACATATACAACTCATTTCAATGCCCCTAGCTTCAGGACTGTCAAAATTCAACATTTGTTGCCTGCGCACTGCGTCCTTCCGTTCCTCCCTTTCTTTGTTGTACCCTCTTCAATATTCATTGAAATTGTCATAGGCCATTTATGATGGAGACCGAATCAGATCCAGCATTAGTAGCACGGAGTAGTAGGTCTAGTTACCATACACCATATTACATTAAGTTTTATCCGCTCATGTTCGTCAACAAAATATTTGCTAGCTGGGCAGTGGGTTTTTAGATCTACTTGAGCTCAATGTGGGTATGGTGTAAAATTAGTTAAACACAAAATACTGTGACCAGCTAAGAACAAGGGCACAGTATTGTGTGAAAGATTTTTAAAAGCTGCTATAATGTATTGGCAGCAGTGAATTTGATCTGATAAACTAATGATGATGACTGTGGCACTCGACCACTGGACATGCAACTTCATGTTTAATACAGGCCCGGGAGGGACACCCAGGAGCACATGGTGCTCATCGATAGGTTTAATTGATTCATTGATAATGAAATAGTATTTCTAGAAGCTTGGATTGACTGATGACCGCAGCCTACTCTTTATGACATCCAAGCACTAGAAAAGGCAATAGACATTCGTTTTCAAGATAAATATAAACATTTTCCCCATCTTATAAACCAGAGCAGCTTTAGGGATTGTTAACAATATCAGTCAGTCAAAATAATTTGTTGTGTTACCAAGTGGTTACAAAAATCATCACTCTGAAGCAGTTTCACCTTATCTATTACATGTCCTATAATACACATGTCATAGACATACGATTAAAGTTTTTGAAATTCATGCCATGACCAAGGGACAACATATCTAGGTGAGATTTTATCAGAGAAAAAGGAAATAATTCCTTCGTTAAGATTACACTATCAGTTTATTTTGACTATCAACAAACTGTGAATAATTAGCACTAATTGAAAAAATATCAAACACAACATTCTGATGTAACCCTAATGCCGCTGCGCCTAATTTTTATTAAGTATGGCAAGGTTTACTTGCAGGCCGTAGACTACAAACAAGGTTGTGAACGGAGGTTACAGGGAGGAAATTGGTCAGAATATCAATACATTATACATAAACTCAATGGTTGGTGATAAATTATCATAACTATATCTAATACATATAGCACAAATGAGAATCAAGGCAATTGACATTAGATTTAAATATACATGTAAACCCTTTTGCTTCATCTAATAAAACAGAGCATGTTTCACTCCATAGAAATGGATTACACTATCAGTTTTTTTCGGAAACTTATATCCTACTGTGTATAATTACTACATTACCTATACCATGACAATATTACTTCAGGGACAGTCTGGCTGAAACAGTATAGCCATTTAGGGTGTCTATCAAGAATCATTAACTTATAATGAGAATTGTAAAGTTTAACTGGTTCAACAAGTAAAGTGTAATCTAGTGTCAGGTCAGGTCTTCCTCTACTGGTAACCATGTAACCCAGTACTACCTGTCACATGACCCACCTCCCCTCTCTCTCTCTCTCCTGCCAGTAAACATTTTAAACTGGACATTATTTATCATGTTCTTTATCGATATCCAACCAATCAGCATTGCGTTGTATTGTATTCCATTGTTTTGTTTGCAACAAGTATTGCATTGCATGTTAGCTCTTTATGGTGCCGCACACCTAAAATAAAAAAAATTGCTAAAAAAATGTTTGTGTGCCTCCCATGTCCTTTTATTTTGATTATTTGTGTGAAGAATGATTTTATCATTTATTCTTTTATTTTATTTTTGTTCCATTTGTCTCACCATGTTACTCTAAAAGATTGGGGTTTTAAGATGAGTTGATTATAATAACATCTAAATAAAATCTACACTGTCATCATCCCCAAAACCTGTCTTCTGTCTTATGAAAGAGTCGCAGTTGTCTCTCCCTGCCATATTATTGTTGACAATCTGGTAGTTATAAGACGAAATCCCAGTCATTTAAGGTTGTACCAACTCTTCAAGTTTCATGATAAACCTTTGTAATGCGAGAGTTTGAATGTTCATAGATGCTTAATTTATTCCACCACCCAAATATTTTGTGCAATTTTCACATCTTTGTCAGTTTGGGTTAGAAGGATTGTTGTGTTATTTACTTTATTAACTTTCAACTGACCGTTCATAGTGAAGGTATGTGAGTTTGACTCACTTTCACACAGGGGATGGAGCCCCTGTAAAATTGGTAGCCTAGCCTGGAATGCTAACACAACACGGAATGTGATGTGGCATTAAATTATGGTGAGTAAGAAGATAGAATGAAGATAAAATATGAAAAATAACTCTTCAATACGCTTAAATTATATTCTTGATCATTTTCAAATACATGATTAAATCATCAGCATTTATCTTCCCATTATCCGGTTACAGACAACTCCTGATAAATCCTTCCCTGCAAAGTTAACTTTTCGATACTGTATTTTATTCGACCGCGTTCAAATGAGTTTGATGATTAAGAATGGCTACATCTTCTGTTATGTGGCTTATCCTGAAATCCTCACCCTCACAGCACAATGTGTGGCTTCTCGTTCTAATTTATAACTATTAGAATAATACGCTGGCGACAAACTTAAGCTGCGTTGTTATTGATGTTTCACTTCAAATATATATATAATTATAATAATATATATTTTCTTTCTTCTACCTCAGATTAATGAGGTCAAGATCATGTACACACCACATCTCCAGTCCTCTCTACCACTGAGCATACTCTGCTAACTTCACAACCACCATTGTTGTGTCCGCACTTTGCTGCAAGTAAAAAAAAGTTTGGATTTATTTAAATACTTGAGAATTGATATGCTGAATGTCTGAGAGCTGATACTTGGATAATTGTATTTCACACCTACAGCTGGGTATATAAGTTATATAAGGCCCAGTCAATGTAAAGCGATCACCCAGCCATCTCAAATTCAAATGGGGTTAGCAGCATTCAAATTCCTCCTGCCTTTCCGGAAATAAGAGGAGCAGTAGTGAATTTTTTTTAATTGGAATCGGATGTACTAATGCGGAATTGTGTGATACACTTGCCCAATAAAGTTTTATTCCAAAATCGCATTGGAAAGTGGTGAAAAAACATCAAAATTGCCCAGTCCCAATGATTTCAAATCATCCGCTTCAAATTATACAGGCTCTTATTGGTCAATTTTGACGTCTATGATTGATGTGTTGAGGTTGCCTAGATACTGTTGTCAAGATTGCAATTGGCCCTTGTAATGAAATCCTATAATCCCAGGTGTGATGAGCCAACATAACAATAGCTGTATCATACGCTGCTATTCAACTTTATTTATAGGTGTCTGCAAATCAGAATTTCTTATATAACACACTTGACCACTTGAGAAAAATATCAAGTGCTTGACTTGTAAAACCCAAATGCAACGTGGAATGGCCAGTCTCCGCCTCTAATTACACTGATCAGCCAATGGTTTTGCCTGTCACTACACATGATTAATCCCGTGCACCCCCTTGTCCGCACTCCACTTTAAGAAAACTTGAAATTTCAACACAAATCAAGAATATATTAAACATAATTAATTTAATGAAGTTTTGCTGATATAATAGGTAGTCACAGACACACTGATTGTTTATCGGTATATATCCAGCCCTACAGCGTACTAAGCAGGGACGGCAGGACTACAGTTCTTCTTTGTGATATCACATTCTTCTGTTCCTGTAAATCAGTACATAGAAAGTAACTCCACGGTGTCCTTTGTAGTTTCACCAATCAACGGATAAAAATCATACCATCAACTTATAACATCAATATCCTACTGGTTGGCTTACATTTGACAACACAGCAACCGTCCTGCATTGGGTTTAGTTCATTGGGTATACACGTTCTGATTTCCAGGTTGACAATGTTATTATCATTGTCAATATTGCTAAGAGTTGTCTGTCCTCTTATACCTATCAGATGATAAATCAGCCAATCAATTGATTCATCTTATCATCCCAAATATCCAATCAGCATCCTGCTGACATTTAATTAAATGTTCCAAAATCATGGTAATGAAAATGAGCAGACAAACAAAGAGAAGTGAAGAGGGATGGAATTTGTTTTTGATTCAAATTTTACTCGTTCTCATCAGGGAAAATGCTCTTATGGACACATCTATTGTATTGGTATTAGCTTGTGGATGATTGCAATTTTCATCTTAAGTTCTCTGTGGAGTACTAATGCAACAATGTTTCTCATTGTCAACTCAAACCAAAGACAAGAGAATATATCATTTGATTTTGATTGATTGAAAAAGGAAGTGAGCTGCCTTTCCATTCTTCAGCTGCTCCCACCAACCAGCTAGGCTTGCAGGACTGGTTTGCTTCTATCATCAATCAAACAAACACTATCACTCAACCACCTCAACTGCAAGGAAATCATTGAACTATATGTGACTGCTTCTTTCAAAGGGTATTCACTGGTTGAGATTGAAGTTTAGTTTGGCAAAACACCGCAGCTAGGCGAACTACTAACTATCCCATAATTAGTATCATAATTTACTTTATATAAGGCAAGGGACCTGCTAACTATCAATTGACAGTTCTAATTGAAAGGGTCACTGGGATGGAGTGCAGCAATGGACGATTGCCATGAGGCCCAAGTTCAGAATCAACCGCCAAAACTGCCAAACAGGTTAAGACACATAACTTGAAAGAATAATATATTATTTCTCTGAAAAAAAAACTGTACTTGCCAGGCCCTACTGTCTGATAATGTGTGTGAAATTCTAGACGCTGCATTTGGATGATATGAAGCATTCAAAATTATAGCAACCACTTTCACTTTAAGTCAGCACAAAAATATTCAGATCTACGAGTTTTTTAAGTTATGTGTCTTACCCTGTATGGTGTATTTTTTTCAGTTGATTCTCAACATAAGTCGATTACAAGCTTGCAAGTCCTAAGAGCCCATGCCAAGAGGCTAGAGTGAAAGAAAGTGGCCGATGCCGATGAAGTGGTCGGGTGTCGAACTGGTTGGGTGCTCTATTCCAGAGGTCAAGTGCTCTTGTCTGGTGTCCCAGTGGACCTGACCAATGGATTTGTGAAATCAACCATCACATGTCTTGGGCAGAGCCCGAGATTGACTTGTTTGATGTGGGAGGCATTTGAATAATTACCACCATATTGATGATGGGAACTTGAGTCTTTCAATTAGAAATTAGCAACTTCAATATTTGATCGCTCGTTGCTTGGTGCACAAAACAGGGCAAATCTGTCAACCTCATTTCCAGATTGCACACTGCTTTAGGGAACTATAAAAATTCAATCTATTACAATTCAAACTATAATCTACAACAATTCAGTCATTTTCTTTTTGTGTCAACCTTTTTTGTTTCTTTTTTAATAGCAGTTTTGACAAACATTTTCTTGAAAATGATATAGATGCCAATAAAGCGTTAAAAAAAACTTCATATCTTCTAAGCTAGCAATTAAATATCAAATTTGCTTAGACCAAGAAAGAGAGGTTTTCAGGAGAAGTTATTGTGATGATTTTCGCCTTAAATCTTAACTCACTCCTATTAAACCACCCCTCAACTTCTCTGTTGATATTGTTCCCATACTATAAATGTGTAATTCTGCCACAATTAAGGATGTCGTATCGCTCAGAATTGAAATATTTTATAAATGTTCATTAGATTTGTGCTATTGTAGATTTATGTCTGGAGGTAAATGCTGTCCTTATCTGGCAAGGAAAAACATTTCGGTCGCTCAAATGGATGAAGATCACAGAAAGAAAATGCTCACTCGCCACTATATGGATAGCTCAGAGTTATTCGCAAATATCAGTCATGCTTGACTGACGATCCAAATGACAACCCAAAGATATTTGAAGTCTTCTATCTAGGATTATTGGGACGAGCATCCAAGGCGTCCATCATCAAACGCAGCCTCCGCCTGAGTGTGTGGATATATATACACTGTCCTGTCCTGATTCTACCTCATACCAAGGAGCTAGGTCATACAGATCTTACCGATGAATATTTCTCTGTCGCCCGAGACCTACAGATTACAGATTCAGGATACCCATCAACACTTACTAAGATAAGTCAATATAATTATTATTGTGACGCTAGCTTTAAATATAATTATGAAAAAGATCATAAGTCACTCGCTTAGTTTAATAGTTCAACGTAACAACATTTATCTAAAATGTTACAATTTTTCCTCTTTCTCTCCCCCTCCCCAACTATTGCCCTTAATTCTTTGATACGCTGTTGAAAACATCCGTCCAGGATGATATTGCCTTCAATAATTTCATTCACCCAATACAGTATCGGGTGAATGAAATTTGGGAGTGTTTAGTTGCCCGATACAACAGTGTGTGTTCGTAGCATGGTCATATAATATATAACATAATATAATATATTATTGAGCCATTCCTGGTATAGGTTTGGGTTTGATATGAATTTCAATTTCAGAGAATTGTTTATCAAGTAAAATCCGCCAAGACCAGCACAAATCTGGTATGTCGGCAAGACCTTCATTGTTCTTCTGACTGGGACTCGTTTAATTCATCTGTCTGTCATTCTGTTTTGTATATTTAAATTTGTTGTATGATTATCTGATGTTAGAATGTGATGTCTAGATAAACCACTTTGATATCGATCAAAGTCCATCAAGACCAGCACAAATCTGGTATGTTGGCAAAACCTTCACTGTTCTTCTGGTCCGGCCTAGCTTGATGTGTATACAAGTGGTATACATATCTAACTTTGTAGTATCATTATCTGGTGTAAGAATGTGACGGCTGGATAAATCATCTTTAGATGGATGGTTTCCTCTGCTCAAGCAAGGCTAGCAAAAAATGGTATCAAACAAAAAGCTCCACAATTTAAGTTCCTGTCATGAGGACTGTAAATGATCTTTGTGGATGACACAAAGTCGTTGACCTAAATATTGTAGTGGAGCGATTGTTGCTAATGGCTGCCTTTTCATTGTTAGAGCATTGTGCTGTTTGCCTGCATTAACTTAACTCACTCCTAAATCTGATATACATGGAAGAGTTCAAAATGATTTCTTTTATCTCTGATAACCCTTTAGAAATTGCCATTTTTACTGCGTCAGCAGTTTTATATGCTTTAACTATCTACCTCCTATTTGAGGTAGATGCTGCACATGATGTAAGTTGTCCTTTCTTTTTCCTCTCCTTATACTGTAAAAACTTGATCTTCTTGTTGAGACACAGAAGAGTAATAGAGGCGTTTTTATTTCATTTGCCTACTCACTAGGAAGAGTCAATGTCATCCAATGTGTGCGAATTCTTTATACTGTATTATCTCATAAAATAGATGTATACATCTCAAAGACTCAGCAAATTAGGCTTGATGCATTATAAGTTTAATCGTCCTCAATTCATTATTAGCAGATATCTCATTTTCGATGTATATGACCTCAAACAAACACTTTTGTATTTCGCAGAGATGTGTTCACATGTTCGCCATAGTGCGCAGAGAAGGATTGAAAAGATTACGGTACAATAGGCCAAAGCCGATTGTCCGATATAACTTGAACCCAAGCCCGGTAGGTTATAACTGAAATTTGTTGGTCCATGATTGTTTGTGTTGGTTGTCTGATTGATCATAGCAGCTTAGTTTATGTGTGTGTTTGTGATGGCTGCTGATCCGTGGTCCATTTTTAATGTGATCCTATCACTTTTACCAAAGAATACCAAAATTTGTTTTCCATCAACTCCTTCCTCCCTGCCTTTGGCTTTTCTGTAAAGAATTTATACATGTAATTTATTCTTCTGAGCACCAGTCATCCACATCCTGCTCATGGATCAAGGGGCACCCCTTACTCAGTATAAAATAGTATTAGGTTCGCTCTTTTATCTGTCCTATAGCTAATAATTCCTCAATAAATTGTAGAAAAAATCAAGAGCTCGCACACATAGAATAAACAACGTAAGTGTTTCATCCATGTTCATGTTTCACCTAGCTAAAACTTCACCTGTGGGGCTTTGTAAATCTACTCCTATCGTGAGCTGCTAGTAAATTATTGTGTTCCTATTCTCCTGCTCAATATTGGATTCGTGTGTAGCTTCCCTGCCCTTTGTGGGATACAAGTGTGAACAAGAATTCTGAAGCAATGTGAACTTCTGTATGTTACAATAAAATAAGGTTATTCATGATGAAATGATATCTTTGAATAATAAAATTTCTCAAAGCTATTTCTTGTGGTAACAAACCCGGGCCCAATCAAAAAATTCCCATGGCTGTAACGCTATATCACAGCACAAGATCATAATATATTGTTCTTAAATTGTCTTATAATTCATTTGGACTCTACTTTCAGGAGAATGCAACTACTGCACCTGCAGCTACTACTGAACCTACACCTACAACAACAACTGAACCTGCCTCTACAACTACTACAGGCTGCAACCACTGCACCATTACTAACATCGGAGACTTGTCTGTAACAACAACCACCACCACTGTAAGTCTGTTATTTACTAGTTGTGATCTGAAGATTCATACAGCTCTAGGGCTAAGATAGTTTATGATGACTGTAGCCTGTGCTACTAACTGATTAATTAAATTGGGCAAGTCTAGGATCTCTTTCCGGATGAACGAGTATGTTTCATCTGTCTGTGTTGTGATTATGAGAGTTGTCTGAGTTTGAGATATGGATTATTTTATGAGAGTTGTTGGTTGAAGTTGTTCTGACTTTTGTGTTTTGTGTGTAGGGAGATGAGTATGGGAATTGAACTTCCAGAACTCTCGCTTGATAGGCAAGGATGTGATCATTTGCGCAATCAAAGCTTCTCTCGAGTACCACATACCAGCATCATTACCTGAGCCTGTGTCCCATCTACTTAATTACCCACATCTAGTATATTCATGGTTAGTTAATAAAATAAAAGTCTGATCTTTACTTTCAGGCAAATACTACAGAAATATCACGCGGCCATTTCGGTGATTTCTCCGTGAACACAACTACTGTAAGTTTATGAAATAAATTGCAATTTAAGCTAATTCTTCACCAGATGTGATCTGATGATTCTTGCAACTCTTGTTCTTAGACCTTAGAGTTTATCATGACGATAGCCTATGATCCTAGCTGTTCATTTCGATGGAGCAAGTCTAGGATCTCCTTCATACCCACATTAGGCCAACAGACATTCAATTGAATTCTGAATTGAATAATCTCCTAAGAATCGGTTGGTCTGTTTAACTAAAGACAGCTTCCCTAAAGAACGACCCTAATCTACCTTTGATGTTCCATGCGAGGCTATAACCTAGTTGTGGGAGTTACCCCATACTTCAATACTTCAATACAGACAAATGGCATTTTAAATTTTCATGATTCTTATGTCTGCATTTTACTTTCAGGCAAATGCTACTACAGGAAGAGCTTTGACCTGTCTTGTGGACTTGTCTATGAGCTCAACTGTAAGTTCATTGAATTAGTTTCAATATAAACTGTTTCTTAACCAGATGTGTTCTGAAAATTCTTACATATCTTTCTACTGGGCCTCCCTTTCTGCTGTATCCTAAATTATTACCTTATGATTACTTCAAAGGATCTAGCATATGATTTCCCTCCATTATAGATAAGGCCAGAAGTTATCTCAATGAAATACATTTCCTCAAAATCAGCTGATTTGTCTTACCAGAAAGCTAACTTTTATGCTCCAACAGCATGCTGTAACCTAGATATGAGGAGTTGTTCTCAGCTTTCAGAAAACGGTTTACTGTCTGCACCTAAAATATATATTGAAAATTCAACCTATAGTACAATAATTATGTACGCTGAATACTAGAAATAACTTATAACTGCCAAATTTATCTGGTCAGCTAAGGTGCAATAAGGACTAGCCTTTGAATCTTTTAAGATCAAATTTGGTGGTTGTTTTTACAGAGATATGGATTCAGTATTGATGACCTTAGATCAGAGTTATTTTCTCTTACACAGTGAGTCTACCTTATACATATGTTTGTATACCAGATAATTCTGCTTAAGTTCCCTCTTCCCAAAAGGAATCATCACCATGTGGCTGATATTGGCGGAGGTGATACAATAGGCACACATCTTTGCCAGACTTGCTTTATGAATCAATATTAGGAGTTCAGGAAATGCCGCTACTACAAGAGGCATATAAGAAAATATAACAAAATGCTCACCAACACTCGGCAAAGAAAAATCTTTCTTCATGCTACTACCACCACTTACCGCCAGGTTTAGTAGCACCTTAAACTGGTTAACCTCAAACACAAACTTTCGTTTGATATATTGTTAGGTTGTTTGGCTTGGTTTTCCCATCTGGGACAGCGATGAGAAGATTTGATTCATTAATTAACTCGGCACTCAGAATCACTGTTGATAACACCGGGGACGTGAGGGTATGTATCTTTATGATATCCAAACTGTGTTTTGACTCTTATAATCCAGCATTCATATATTGGCATGTGCCTTGGGAAATAGTTTCATAACATACATATATGGAGATACCCCACTTACAATCATGAGAAGACAAATTCACATAAGGTAACAGATTTTGGTGTATGTTATATATTGCTGCGAACACTTTCCTAATTCAACCAGGGAGAACCATTCTCCCTGATTCAACTAAGGTTAAACTGAAATTAATAATTTACAATAGTGAATCTTAGATCAGATATCATATTAATGTGTTTTTTTACAGAGACAGCAATTAAGTGATGCCCTCGTTGGATCAATCTTTTATTACGGTAACCAACAAGAATCACTGAGAAGGTAAGTCTATCAAATATATAATTGTATTCATATTGAATATGCTAATCACAATACAACAATGCATTGCCATATACTAGGTAACGGCCATCTCTAAACACTCATCTAGTCTTGTATGTCATGACAAACCATGTAGTTAGTGTATCGGCAGCAGATGGCCTCTTTTTTGGTTGGGACAGTTCTTGTAAGTTGAATGATAAAATGAAATCATTCTAGAGTTTCAATTCCCAATATCAGGAGTGTTAGAGTTGGGCCCCGCAAGTGAATATCAGAATAATGTAAAAAATGGTGACCAATACTTAGCATTGCAAATTTTTTTCAGTGGTATCATGCTCTTACCACTAGCTATATATTCAGTAGCATCTAATATGTGATATTCTTTAGCATATTTATCTGACTGATGATGTTTATAGACTGTTAATACAGCTAGGCCGCCCAGCATTGGCGATTAAATCACAGCAGGCAGTAACGAGAAGCAGCCATGTGGAGCGCCCCTATACTAGAAAACAGTTTACAGTAAAAGTGGAGGTCCATGAAAATTGGGATGAGGTAAGTATGAGAACTTATTACATGAAAAACCATTTCTACATCAATGTTACTCAATGTCTTTCAAAAACTTAACAATCATTCATCTGATTGTTCTGATGATTGGCTCAGCAATCCTGCAGCGTTTGCCACGTAACTCGGGGAATCTCAATGTGTAGAGTTGTTTTCCCCTGTTCTATGAGAAGACAACACTTAATTATCTTTTAAAAAATTTGATTGCTTATTGAATGTGATGATTTCCAAACTCTTTAATCCATTTACAGGCATCATGTTCTACTACTAGTGATGTGAGAGTAAGACCAATGAGGAAGGTGGATACAAAGAAACAGTTTGTATTCATAGCGGGTGTTAAGCGGGAGACAGTGCGCCCTTGGGCGATCATGAAAAAGCCATGGAACAGCCCCACCTCTGTAAGAACCAAATAAATCAGTCAATATAATCAATTAAATGTGCAGATCCAGGCAGATCCAGCTCATATATACGTGCTCAAAATAAGCAGTCAGCAGCATATGACTTTTGCTTTTGGTGTTACAATTATCTGCACTACATTTAGATACCCTAGTAACTAAAGGACACAGTGGGTTATGAATGATAGTGATATTTTTAATCTGGCGGTATAAAATTTAAGTTGGAATAGGCAGCATTGACGCTGAGATATATTGTTTTAGCAACTTTCTCTCTATGTTTTCCAACAGTGGGACAAACCTCGCAAAGAAGCCGATTGGTATTATAATGATGCCGACACTCTCACTTACACACAAAACTCTGACACTAATATCACTTCTCCAATCACTTCCACTTCTACTGACAACAATATCACCTCTACTCCTAGTCATAACATCTCTCTCTATCCTCGTACATCACACATCCAGTTCAACAGAACCCTACCCACCATCATCGAGGAGTGAGTTGTATTATCAAATCCAGTAATTATCTGTCCTGGGGAATCTACTGTTAATAGATGAAAGCAGTGCTGAGGAGCTAATAATTATCCCCGAGTATTTCAGTGTTGGCTGAGAGTGATGCTACAATGGAACTTGTTTCTCATGACATTATTTAACTTTCATCCACAATGCGTTCCACCAGTGCCTGCACTCCAATACTCTACACTGTATCTTATTTATATTTTTTAGGGCGGAGCCAATACTCCTACCAACAAGGCTCCGAAGAAGGAGGACGGTGCTGGGACGTCTACGGGGAGCTGGAGAAAGGCTCAGAGAGAGAGCCAGGTATTTATCTTGATGAGGCCTCAGTGTGTCTTGGTTTGAACTATTTAAAGAGCTCTTTGAGCAGCTGCCGATTAATAAGCAGCAGATTGATTGTCCGGCGTCAGCATACAGAATGATAGTAGTAGGTTGATGAGGGGGTACTCATGCAATATTCCTTTCCAGCATCATGGGCAATGTTCAGTTGTCAATCACTTTCTGTGGACAATATTTTTTATTTTTTTATAGGCTTGCAGTGGAAAGAGCAAGGTGGCATAGCTTGCAACTGGTTCAAAGAATGAACCCAGTCATACAGGCTAGCATGTGTGTAATCTGTACCAGATCAAATGGCAGAAATCGGTCACATTGATATGATAATCACAGAAAAGTGAAAGTGGGTTGGTGAGAAAATCATAAGTAGTCAGTGATATCATAAGTGAATCAGATGGATATTCACAAAGAGAATTTAATTTTAACAAAATAAGTATGAAGCTAATATATAATATAGTATAATAGTAATATAGGATAGTTTAAATTATCAGTAGTTGTGTACACACGATGACACACATTGCTCAATTTTATCAGACGAATCCGTCAAATCGAACAGAGATGAGAGAGAGAGAGAGAGAAGGGAGTTGGGGGGGGGGGGGTCATAATGGAGGTAAGCAGCTTGATTTATCGTGTTTCAGTTTTAATTCTTGAAAACTTAATTTTATTGGGCGTACTTTTATTTTATCTTGCTACTGCAGTTCCAAAAATTCGACATCACGAGAGTTATCCTCCCATTTACTTAGTTTGTTATCCTGATCTTTGTAAGTGAGATGAATCTAAACTTACCACTTGATCGGAGGTTTTTGCTGACCAATTACAAAGCGGAGTTTTGAGCCTCCTGAGTGGTCTACCATGTAAACAAACGCGAGTTGCCAACCTCCCAGTTGGGGTGGGATCACTCAGATCTCATCCCAGTGTTAATTTAAAACCTTTTTGAAGGAGGGTTTTTTGATGTGAATGAGTGACTGACCTTCTTCACAGTACTGCTTTTTAGACAAAAAAACCAGGCAAGTGCCATCATGTATGATTGTCTTATAAACGCAATGCTACAACAAAATAATAGACTGAAATGGGAGCAGTCTAATGCACATACTCTAGACCACCCTGTAAAAACTATAGTATCAAACCCTCATAAACCTACAAATACTCATACATACATACTACTCATTTCAATGCCCCTAGCTTCAGGACTGTCAAAATTCAACATTTCTTACCTGTGCACTGCGTCCTTCCTTTCCTTCCTTTCCTTCCTTACTTTATTTGTAACCTCTTCAAGATTAATTGCTCTTGTCATAGCCCTTTACATTGTTAATGCCTACAATAATTGGGTTGAAACACATGATGATATACCTTTGAATAAGTTAGCATAAAATATATGCTACATTATTAATCTCAAACATGTACACTGCTTGGTTGCTGTTGCCGAAAAAAATAAGGAGGAAAGTATAGATCATTGTCATAACCGCTCACCGAGAGTTGTCCCTTCCGCAAAATTTGTTTTTGCACATACAGCAGAGTAGAGAAATATTATTCAAATGACTTGATCTGCACTATCAAAAATTAATGAGAACATGGTTAAGAAAACATTTTGGTATTCGAAAGAGAAATTATATTAATTTATGTCATTCTTGTAGTGTACTCAAACTTACATATGATATGCTGAGGTATCCAGTGCTGGTGCAACTTCTCTATTTTATCTAATTCACTTGTCCTCACTCAGACAGCGTGCTTATTAATGCCTCCTTCTTGCGCATCCGGGATGTAGCCCGAGTTCTTCTGCGGCACTCTTATCGGTCCTTCCTTATTTACAACCTGCAGTCTATTATACCTTGCACTACATCCTCTTCTCTTTCTATATTGTTGTGGGTAATATAATTAATACCAAAGTTCTGGTAGTAGAAATATATATAGCGTATAAAGTGTTCCTATTGCGCTACATAAAAACCTTCCTCCATACCTCGCAATAACTGGTCTGAACTACTTGGCCAATTCGGCCCTTGTTCGTCCACTCATCTCTACAACTTCAATCCACCGGGAGTAGTAGTCAACATATAAAGCGTAATCCTTCTCTCTACACTCGAACAAATCAGAAGCTACATGACTCCACGGAGCTTACGGTATCTCCGTTTTTATGTAATGGTAAATTCCTCTTTTTGTCTGAATTTAATACATTTCGGGCATTCTTCTACCATCCAAATAATCTCATTTCTTATAAACGGCAACCACACCGAGTCTTGACTCCTGCGATACGTTTTGACCATACCATGGTGACCGGAATGTATGCGCAGCAGCATGTCCTCTTGCATTGCTGTAGGAATGTACAGTCCGGAGTTCATCACAATCAGACCGTCTTTCTCACTCAGAAGATCCATGTTGCCCTTCACCTTCTTCAGTTCCCTTTACTTTTTTACTATCTAGCCATATCCAATCAATCTTTTTCCTATATAATTCTCTCAGAGGTGCAGCCAAAATTCCAAATGGCATTTTCAGGTATTGATAACGACCAAAAGGTGTTATTAAAATGGTATACTCTCTTGACTCCTCCACCAAATCAATCTGCCAAAATCCTGAGTTTTACATCCATCTTGCTGAAGTAGACTGCCTTCTAACGATACAAGGGTGTATTCCAGATAGGGTAATGGATATGTCTCCCTTATCACACTCCTATTCAGTTGGGTCAGATCAAGGCATATTCTGACCTTTCCATTAGACGTAGGGGCTACCATCATGCCAGAACACCAAGAAGTGGGCTTCTCGACCTCTATAATATCCAACTCCTCCATCCTTTCTAACTCATCCTTTGTGGCCTTTCTCAATCCTATAGGTAACCTTCGTGTGACGTTCAAGCACAATGGATTTTCGCCCTCCTTGATCTTTATCTTGAACACAACCGGTAATACTCCCAATTTACCGAATAACTTAAATTGCTTCAACGCCACCTCCTCGCTAATGCTCCTTATAGTCTTCATCAGTTTGAACTCTCACAAATCTCTGGCTTTCCTAGTAAATTGTTACGTGCCCCTTCTAGAATGTATGCTATACCTCTTACTTTTTGACCCCATGAAGAGAAGGGGAAGGTAACCCTTGACGTGAATCTGTAATTTACTCCCATCTGCTCCTTTAAAGTCACGTCTCGTTGGGCGCATATCTCTTCCTAGCCTCTGCGCGGTCTCCCTGTTAATAACTGTTACAACCGCTCCTGTATCCACAATGAATTGAACCATCTTCTAAGAAGATCTCAACTTGATTTCAAATTCATTGTCTTTCTTCCTTCCTTCCCTCTAGTCATGACAATTTATCGCTAGAGTGCCCAAGGATTTCAAATCCTTGGAGTGCCCTGCTACAGCATTAATCCTTCCCTTTCCTGTTTTTCTGCCTGCAAAACTTGTTTGGACAGAATTTAGCAATGTGCAAAGGCTCTCCATACACATGACATTTTGGGGCCTCCCTTGGAACACTCTTTTCTCCTTTCTCATGCCTCGCATTCTCCACCCACAATCTGTAATCATGACCCCCGTAACGGCCACATGTCCAACAACCCCGAACTCTTCCCCGGCTATGCTACCACCGGAACGTCTGAATCCTGAACTAAAATTACTTGCTTCGACCCTGTCTATATCTGCCAGCTCTTTACCAGCTGTTAAGTTCTCCTGATTATCTTCAAGACTTCAACTAGGTCAACTTATGAAACAGACTTAGATTCTCCTGTCTTGATAATTTCGTCCGCAGCCTGGGCTCATTCATATCTACTGCACATGTTTTCCAACAGCAGCTCACCTCTTATCTTATCTACATGCATTCCTTTGATAACAATGAGGATGATCATCTCTTCCTCCGATCCGCCCTGCCACTCCTTTCTACCCTTTCTATATGCTTGTCTAATCTCTCATCGCTCCTCTGCTCCATACACAAGAACCTGTGTCTGGTCGCGACTATTTTTCTCTGCTTGCAAAATGGTTGTCAAATGCCGATTTCAGTTGCTCATATTGCGTGGCATCCACATCACCATCCCATGTCTCAAAAATGTACATACCGTAATCCCCATGCTATCTAACCGGTAACTGTAAATTGCTGAACAGACTGAACAGCTGAACAGAATTTCTCAGACTAGAATTATTTTTTGTATTTTTTCTGTGGCTGACTATAACTTCTCAAACACATTCCTCCTAGCCAAATGATTTAGTGAGAATAATGAGTCACTAAGTTCCTGCTGGCACCTAATATATTCGTGTTAGAGCAATCAAAGATATATATTACATGTACATATCTAACCCTGAGCAGGCGTATGGCTATTCATGTATGGTTGCTGGACAGCAATCCTCGTCTTTAATTTGTCCACAAGTTCAGAATCTGTTATAGCTGACCCTCGTAAACTTTGGTCAAGCAGCGCTTGCCTGAGTTTTTTAAGGTTGTTACTAGAACTCCAATCATGCGTAATGTATAAGCTGCAAGATTTTTAAGTTCATTTATGTCCTGACACTAAGCCTTATACTGATGGCATATTGTCACAAATAGCCACGCTATGTGTTTTACCACTGATCCATAAATTCATATCAATGAGGGCAAGCAAATGAAGCCTGGAATCTGGAAATTTTAGGAAACCAGAAATATTATCCAGCACAATGCAATCCTTTCATCTAGCCAGTCTTGACAAGCTGTGTTTGGGAAGGGGGGTTGGGGTTCCTACCATCCATTCACTAAGTGTAAATACCCAAAAAACTTACTGTGGATAAAATAATTGAAAGAAACAAAGGCAATTGCAAACTTAAAATAAGTATCCAGTAGAATATATGGAGTTGTCCAGGCTTGTGCATAAATAGTAGTCTGAGAAATTTTGTTCAGCATGTTCAGCCTGTTCAGCAATTTTCAGTTACCGCTATCTAACAGTAGTGCCGCTTTTCTCTGCTCTATTTCAAACTTCTTTAATGGGCTATCTTCTGCCTTTCTCCTGCGCCTAACTCCATCACTGTCCTCGTATCTCAACCCTGCACCAATCACAGCTATTTAAAAACATTTGATGAACTTCCTCCAACATTCCAACTCAGCACCATTCTCCATGCTAAACACTGGAAGCCTAACACTCCTTCCAAATCTACTGTCCATGTTTGTCACAAGATCAATGTCCGTTATTGATTCAAAGACCTCAAGATTCCAAATATAGCCTTTACTGCAACCTAATAGATCAAAACCTTCACGAATGCTCTCCGGTTAACTCCTGACACCATGTAGTGTATTCAAACTTACACGGGATACGCTGAGGTATCCAGTGCTGGTGCAACTTCTCTATCTTATCTAATTCACTCAGTTCTTCATGTTGTCATATTATTCATGATTTGATAAATTGAACCGTTGAAAAAGAGAATAAATGAACAATTTTGCAACAATAAATGGAAACCGATTCACATACCCGCAAGACGTTCTGCTATAAAAATCTGTTCAAACAGATAACCCCTTCAATAAATTGAGAACATCATGGCTATGTCAATGCTAAGGATTGGCAGTTGCATTATACTCGTACACAAGACCTTCTCTTCCAGTCTACAGTGAGGAAAGAATTCATTGAGGACACTTTGCACCATTTCATGTGGGGGAGGGCCAGAGGTTCATCAAAAGCAGTTGACTTAAACAACTGGTTTAACAGACCACAAGTAAAAGACCTTCCCTGAAATACTAGGCGGTAAGAATGCTTGTAGTTGTGAGTAGGCGGATGCTGTTGAACCACCTGGCACATGTCCCATCTTATTTGAGTTATGGCCATAGATATTTATTGATTGAGCTTGGCTGGCTTGAGTGACTCATTACCTTCTGGGTTTGCTGCATCTGTGTTTGTTTTCTCTGTGAGTACAAGGTTTAGGTTTGAGGTGTCTGAGATCATGACTGCTGGTACCAGAGGCTGCAGAGTGTAGACTGACAGGGGAAGTGAAGGGAACTGTTCTTGCCAGCTCGAGTCTTTGACTGTGCAGGCGGGCTGCTGGTCTCCGCATAGATACTGATAGCTTCCTTACTCTGGTGGTGTATAATTGTTTTGTCAGTGAGGTAGTCTTCATATCATGAGGTTCTCCTTACATTCTGGAAATGGCCTTCGTCTTGTGGATTTTGATATATGGAGCTCTTGTACAATAACAGGGTGAACTCCGAGCACAGCTGTACTGGTGAATGCCTACAGGATTGGATGTCTAAACTCACGAGTTCTCATGGAGGAACATTGCTCAATCAAGGGTCAGAGATGAGGCTCATAGTGGACCCTTGGGGTGACTATTAACCTTATCCCGGGATTAGCTAAAGTCCTACGTGTTGGTGAAGAATGCGGTTGGCACATCTTACCTTGTATCGTGTTGGACTTTGAGTGGCGTTGGAGCAAGATTGTTGAAGCTACACTGAACATGGATGGAATGCTTAGTGTGCGAAGTTGTCATTTTCGATATTGTTGTTCCATTGCAATTCCACAATGTGATCTGTAATGATTTGTATTGTTTTTGTAGGACGTGGTCGAAGTCGATTCCGCAAAAGAACGTCCTTGTAAGAACGTGGGCATGAGCCTATATTTTAACTCTTGCCACCACTCCCATTCCCAATTTTCAGTTTTATATAGCCAAATTCTCAAAAAATTTTTATCAAAAGATTATCCAAAACTGTTTTAATTCTGGTAAGTATATTTTCAAACACGCTACTCATTTTATTAACAACTTTTTCTATGTACAACTTAATAGCTGGATGCCATCCATTAAAAATTATACTATGACTGTACATATTTTTTTTAGGAATTTGTATTATTGAGAGCACAATTTTACATGTTTTTATGGCTGACACATGCCTTTATACATAACCTCAACCATATATTTGTAAAATGAGACTATTCGGAGGCATTTGGCGAACTACATAGAAGGTAAGTTCATCAACTATCGCCAGTTCTTTTGCTTTGTTTACCATAAATAATAGTTTCCTAATATATTTAACACATCCATGTTCAGTCTGGTGTAAAACACTGTTGCTTCCACACGGCTCTTTGTAGAACGTTCTACAATTATGGCTGCATTAGCTTCATCCGCGCAGTTCGACTTCAGTTGATCGTCCCTCTTTGTTTGAGTCGTGTTCTGACATGATAATTCCTGAGTTCAAGGATCCACCCCTGTTTGTAGCTTAGCTCTATAGTTGTACTCGGAGTTCATCCTTTTATTGTATAATTGCTCCATATATCAACCTCCCATTGATGGCGGCTTTCTCTTGTGTGTTAAGGTGGTATCTCAGAGACGATATCTTGACTGACTCATGGACATACAATTGTATTCTCTCCAGAGTTTGATGTCTATCATTAGCTGTGTTGGTGCCCTTCAACTCTTCTGTGCACCTCATTGGCTCTCTGGAAGTTCACAACCTTTTGTTTTCACTGTCAGGTCACATTTTGCCAGTTCTGTTGTTTACTATCAAGACGGAGTCATTCATTTCAAGCCTTTATCTTTGGACTTCTTAGAAGATTTGCACAGATGCACAATTATCTGGATGGTAATAGAAGCTCAGTCAACCAAGAGACTAGTGGTGGAAGTAAGGCTGGATTAGTACTAGTAGCACAGAGTAGTAGGTGTAGTTATAATGATGACCATATTGCATTAAAATTTTGTCCGCACTTTCTTAACAACAAAGTATTTGCTCGCTTGACTGGCAGTATTAAGACCAGAAAGCAGTGGGTTTTTAAATCTACTTGGGTGAAAAGTATAGTCATGTAACAAAAAAAATACAGTGGCCATCTCATTCCCCTCTGAGAGAGCAATCATTAAGAATATCCCAGGGCGATGAGGTGTCCGTTGTAGCATCCCCCCTTTGATCAGATAAATATATGTAACATACAGGCCTGGGAGAGACAACCAGGAACATATTGTGCTCATCGATAGGTTTCATCGATTCATTGATAATGAAACAATCTTTCTAGAAACTCGGATTGACTGATGACCATAGCTTAATTTTCATGACATCCAAACACTAGACAAGGCAATAGACATTAGATTTCAATATAAATATAAACCATTTTCACCATCTAATAAACCAGAGCAGCTTTAGGGATTGTTATCAATATCAGCCAATCAAAATAACTTATTGTAGTGTCTCGAAGTTACCAAGTGGTTACAAAAATCACCACTCTGAAGCAGTTTCATCTTATCTATTCCATGTCTTAAAATACACATGTCATAGACATTTATGATTAAAGTTTTGGAATTCATGCCATGACCAAGAGACAACTTGTCCGAGAAAAAGGAGTAAACTCCTTTGTTATGATTACACTATCAGTTTGTTTTCGGAAAATTGTGATCCTTTCTAATGATTATCAACAAACTGTGATTAATTAGCACTCATTGAAAATGTATTTAATACCAAACACAACATTCTGAGTAACCCTTTTGCCGCTGTGCCTTGATTTTTATCAAGTAGGGTGAGGTTCACTTGCAGGCCGTAAACTAGGTTGTGAACGGAGGTTGTACAGGGAGGAAATTCGTCAGATTATCAATACATTATTCATAAACTCAATTGTCTGTATAAATAATCATATGTCTTATACATAAAGCACAACTGATAATCAAGGCAATAGACATTAGATTTCAATATATATGGAAACCCTTTTGCTTCATCTAATAAAACAGAGCATGTTTCACCAATGAACTAAACCTTACAGGTTTAGTTCATTGGTTTCAGATTACACCATAGATAGACATGGATAACACTATCAGTATATTTTCGGAAATTTATGATCCTTTCTACTGTGTATAATTACTACATTACCTATACCATGACATTACTTCAGGGACAGTTCTGGCTGAAACAGTTAAGCCATTTAGGGAGTCTATCAAGAATCATTAACTAATAATGAGAATTGTAAAGTTTAATTCGTTCAACCAGTAAAGTGTAATCTAGTGTCAGGTCAGGTCTACCTGCTACTGGTAACCATGTAACCCAGTACTACCTGTCGCATGACCCACCTCCCCTCTCTCTCTCCCTCAAGTAACGATTTTAAACTAGACATTATTTATCATTTATTCTTTATCGATATCCAACCAATCAACATTGCGTTGTATTGTATTCCATTGTTTTGTTTGCAACAAGTATTGTATGCAAGGCATGCAACAAGTATTGCATTACATTGCATGTTAGCTCTTTATGGTGCCGCACACCTAAAATAAAAAAAATTCTAAAAAAAATGTTTGTGTGCCTCCCATGTCCTTTTATTTTAATTATTTGTGTTAAGAATGATTTTATTAATAATTCTTATTTTTCATTTGATTTTTGTTCTCTTCGTCTCACCATGTTCCTTCAAAAGATTGGGGTTTTAAGATGAGTTAATTATATTAATATATATAAATAAATCTACACTCTCATCATCCCCAAACACTGTCTTTTGAGCCTAGAACTTCTTTGATTAGTGAT
The DNA here is from genome assembly GCA_914767715.1 of Membranipora membranacea. Lineage (NCBI taxonomy): Eukaryota > Metazoa > Bryozoa > Gymnolaemata > Cheilostomatida > Membraniporidae > Membranipora > Membranipora membranacea. The sequence continues at coordinate 11,228,681 of OU612068.1, forward strand.
TAAGTTGTAGTTGTCTCTCCCCTCGACATTGTTGTCGACATTATGAAACTGACTGAGCTTGTGCAAAAGATGTTACACTTACCTAAATAAGTTGAAATTCATAATCCCAATCATTTATTTATCTATCCAGTATTGTAAAAGTTGATGGTTTATTTGTCAAGCATCATATCTGGTGCAATCTCAATATACATAGTATGCAATTCTGATTCCATCACACAACATGGTGGTCGATAGTTTCGACACCTTCGTTGGTCCGGAAGGAACCATGTCATGCCTTCCTGGTTCGTTGACAAGATTATTTTCCTAGCTTTATCTGTTCAACTAGTCAGTCTAGTTGATAAAAAAATGTAAAAGTGCGGCTTACGAATATGTCATCATTTCTGATGCTGATTCTGAGGAGATTGTCAAGGCTAAGGTTCTGATGTTTAGGCACAATGTAGCGAGTTTGATGCAGTGCCGTTTGATTCGACAAAGGATGACCAACCCACTAAGACATCAGGTATGAAGTCATGGTAAACTTCATCATGCTCTCAGTGTATTCTCACAGTGGATGGAATACCTGCAAGGTAATAGTGTGTTCGGTAGAACATCTGGAACTCACACTCAACACGGTTGTGATGTGGTGGATCAGTTAATTTACTTTTTCAGTAATTTTTTTCTCATTCACGCTTAAAAAAAATTCAATTGGTCACTGCAATCTAACAAACTTTATCTAGTAGTGATGGTGGTGCTCTGGTTAAATCAAGTTTGATCGAGTTTGCCCAAATTCTGAAGGCTCCTCCCAATACTGATTAGCCACAGGTAAATAGGCTCATCTGTGGAGGGAAGCAATTCCGAATGCAGGAAAACTGGATCAAACTTGATCTATACTGTGGTTGACGATTTTTAAATCAATCCCTATAACATCTCATCAATATCATTGCTCATTGTTCCCAAGTCTTTTACTCAGAATGACTGTAGATAGCTCCATCTATGAGTGAACAATTTGGGAACGAAACCCTTAGCAGGTGACACTCACTCAGCTAGGAGTGATAAGAGAATGATTTTCAAAGTTTCTAATAGAAAGACCCCAACAGTTCAGTTGATTAGTATTCACTTGCTGCGCTGTCAGGAATAAAGCATTGATCCCTTTTTCGTTATGAATTCATTTTATTTTATCTCTACTCAGAATATGGACTTAGAACTACAGCTTTAGTTATCTTGTTGGTTCTCAATTTGATAAATTTATGGACACAAAAGTGGGAACAACTTATGATTGATCACATAACTAAAATTGAATTTGGTTTTCTCAAACCAGACTTAAAGGACACAAAGGGATTTGAACGGACGGAATATTAGGCCAAAAAAAGCTCAAATAGATGATTGAGAAGGTATATCACAGTTTTAAAAAATAGGAAAAGCATGGAATATGTTTGATAATACATAATATTAAAACACAATGAAACAAGCCAAAAAAGACCGAGCAAATTATTGTATTTAATTAAATCTGCACTCAAAAAATGGCATTGGAGTTACGATTTCACAAAATCAAAGTTCTCTACATGAAATAAATATCAACTAAGGTTCAGCCCACAATAACAGGAACAACTATGAAGTGAATGGTAGACATAGATGGGGCTAAATTATAATAAGGCAGTACCCAGTTTTAAAGACGTTTTGATGTTATCACCTTAATTTTCACACACTAAAACCTCTTATTGTTGGGTCATGAAAGCTGTGGACTTTGGCTGAAGCTTTTGAACCGTCTCAAATACTTCTTGTTGATCTTTTTCCAGGTCATTCAGAAGTTGTTCAGCTACACGACTTCGCGCTAGTCGGCCTGTGGTCTAAAATACAAATACCAAAACCTTCTATATTTACAATTCTGATATTGACGGCATTGGAGTAATTAATGACTACTATCAATGCGATAAAACTATCTATTATAGAAAATAAAGTACAAGTACAAAGTCAACTAGGAGACTAGTACCCAGTCAATAGCTGTCAATACTACAGTCCAGGACTGTATAACTAGGGAGGGGCATCGGTCCATTGTCCTTGCACTGCACAACACCCTTTGCGTTACCACCCTGCCATTTCCCCTATAACCACAAAACTCTGGGAATTTAAGAAGATTGCATTTCCATCTTTCACATAAAAACTTAATATATATTACCTTCTTATTAAAACACTCAGACAGTTACTCACAGTTTTAGGTCTCTGTAGAGAAGCTGTATTGTTGAGCTCCTGGTTCTGTTGTAGCGGTATTAGAGAGTTAGGATCTCGTACAGTAATAGTTCTCTGTTTACTGGGTGCTGCTGACATCGCCCTCACTGCTGATACAGCTCTACTTGGGATCGCTGGCAATAAATAGGTCATATAATATGTAACTGAAACATCATCAATTTGAGAGGATTATTCATTAATATGTTTTGTCTATCATCAACATTCAACAAAAATTTTAATAAATTTACTTTTGGTTATTGTTGCTACTGAAGGCCAAACACATATTTCATTCATTTCAGATGCAATAATGTGAAGAAATTAACTGCTAAGTGCAATAATATCATAACTCTGGTCAAGGACGTCTCTGTGAGTTCAGATACGTTTACACCTATTGCCCTGCTCAGTAGGGTTTGCTGAAATGACTTTGTGTTATACCAATTCATCATTTAACGCAAATCTATCATTAAAGTTGTTCTAAATTTTGAAACTTGCACAGCACTAGAAGAAGCATCCATTAAATCTAATACAACAATTATGAGCTAACAAAACTGTTCATCTAGAGCAATGCAAACCAAAGGTTAAGCTCGCTGTTATGTCAAACAATACAGTTTTTGACACATTGGGATTCATATATGGGTAAGAGCACAATTAGACCAAATTAGGTCCCATTGCCTGCATTCGGAGTTGCTCCCCCTTCACTGGTCACAAGTGGAAGGTGTAAGGGGAGCAACTGGGGAGCAACTGAAATGCAACCAAGTTGGATCAAATTTGTTCTAGAGCACAAGTAATGTAATTAACATGATCAGCAAACATGGAAAAGCACATGAAATGTTTTAACTCTCTTACGTTCAAGGAAGTCTGAAACAAGGGAGCATGGAAAATTGACAGAGAAGACGAGATAAAGGCATTAAAGTCTTCAGTAGGCACAAATTAGAATAATTACTGAGAGGTGATTGCATAGCGGTAATGATTTGGGCCAACGAGCTTGTTTTCCAACAGGGAGTTTAACAGATGATCTGAGTATTATACACTCAGATCGTCTGTTAAACTCCTATACTGTAAAACTTCACTAAAAAGTTAGCAGGCTCATAAGTGAATTTCTGTGTTTATAAAAATAATTTTTGTCACATTACAACTCATGAAACACTTGTAAGTCTGGTGACTTTCTTTCGAGGTTTTACAATAATGTAATTTAGGGAATTGCTGGGATCTAACCATGGAGCTATATTCAAGGCTGTCTCTATCAGATTTTCTCTTATATACATTATCATCAACCAAGGTATAAAACAATCCAGGCAGTCTGATTTTCTCTGGACTCCAGACCAGGGGAGGTAGGTAACCATCAATTCAACAGATAAATCTAGTAGTGATATGTATGGTGGAACATATAATATTTCACACTCACATGATGGCGGTACACCATGAGTAGAAGTACCGAGTGCAGTGTGAGCTCTCACAACTTGTCCATGACTATTATGATCATAAACTATGGCCTGCAGCTCATCAACTCTCTGAAACGCTCCCAACTTCAGGTTTCTATAAAAATATACAAAATCTCATCTCAAATTCATTTCAAATTAGCGCGCCATACTCAATGTCTGAAATGAAGGAAGCCAAAAAGGTCACATAGGCTTTGGTAAAAAGAAAACATTGTCATCACAATTTCCTTTATTTGTGACAGTTGATTTCAATATAATATATACATTTATCGGCATTGACAGAAAACAACACAAAAAAAAAGAAAACAGATTTTTAAACATAGGGATATCAACAAGGTGTATAAGAACTATAACTCCCCGGTTAGAGCGCAGAACATTAACTGTTCAACTCGATACTAAAACAACAGTTGTAAAAGCTTGCGCAGACAAAAGTACATAAAATACCTCTCATGATGTAACTGTTTTTTGATCTGATGAGTATCTTTCTTTGTTTTCTCTTGGGTAAGCTGATGTAGTTTGACATTCTTCTGCTGCTCAAAAGCTAGTCTCTTCATCTGACGCTCTTTCTCCTCCAATTCTTCCAGCTGGAATCACCATAAGGTATAAATCAAACAACTTCCATAACCAAATAAATAATAGTATAGAGAGTATTGAACTGGTTTTGAAGCTGCCAAAAGTCATTCAAGAGCTGATTATCGGCAACCGAAAACTCTATTGACTCTTGAAAGCATTGCCACTCATAGATACTCTTTTCAAACTTGAGCTTTGATATAGATCACAAAAGCAGTTTGAAAAAAAGAAACCCACCCATCCCCACAATTAAAATATTGTAATTTCTGACACAAGGGAGGATTATAGAGTTAGATGATTATTCTAATTTGTGACTCACCAGTTTCTCCACATTTGCAGCTTTAGCTAACTCAAGCTGTCTCTGATTGGCTGCCTGCTGCATGGCAGCGTACAGCTTCTCTTTTCTCGTCTTCAGCTGTTACAGAAGAGTGGAATCATTACACAACAGGCAACTCATATTTCAAAGACATTGCAATAAATATTGAAGTCATTCGTGCTCGGTCAGTTAATTGTTCTGTGAAAGTTCAAGTGAAAACACCCTCATCATTGGATATTTTACAATAAAATTTGAAGACGATTCCAGATCTATGTGTACAAGACCAATGGAGACAGAAAATGGTTAACTGTTTGACAAACGTAGATCTGAGAGCTTGTTTTTGTTACCTCTTTGTCGAGTTTTTTCCTCATCTCACCAGCCTCTTTCTCACTTCCACTGAGAGCCTGGCGTAACGCTAGTATCTGCTGTCTCAGTAACACAATCTCCTGCTCAGCTAGCATCTGAACTTTGACCCCCTGCTTCTGATTACTCTCATTCTGCTCTTCAACCTCACCCAACTGGCAACAATAAGAACTGATGACTTAGGTAAACTTAGCTAGACTAAGGTAGACTTGGAATTACTTGAGTAGACTTAGGTTGACTTAAGATGACTTAGGTAGTCCTAAGATAAATTAGGAGACCTGGAAATTGGAATGACCATAGTAGACTTAGGATGACTTAGGTAGGATAGAAGACCTAGTTTTAGGGGAACTCTTCGGCCTGAGATGAATAAACATGAATTATGATGAGCTCTAACAGTTAGACTGAAACGAGCCAACACCAATGTGTTAGAAAATCATCATTTCAAGATTCATATTGAAGCGCACTACGTTTATATACTGCTGTTTGGATGAGGAAGAGGGGAGACTTGCGGGGCTAACTCTCTAGATCTATCAGCACTGATGAGTGTCATTGCTTACGTTGCAGCTTACCTTAGCTCTGAGGTGAGATTTGAGGTGATTGACTTTCCATTTATTCATCACTTTCATTCTGGATATAAGCTGGTGTAGGTTAAAGTTATCAGTTCTCAGGTCTGACATCAGCTCCTTCGCCTCAACTCTAGTCTTCAACTCTCCTTCATCTGGTAACAGTCACATAAATTGATATATATGGTCAATGTCATAAGGTAAACTGATGAAAACAAAATTTAAGTGATTTAAAGAAAATTTAACTATGTACAAGATAGTAACAAAAACAATCTGATTCAAGTTCAGCTAATGAACTATTCATGGCAAGCTTGCCTGAAAGAAGGGTCAATTTCATCAAGATCTACATTTTTTCTGTCACACTTTACCTGTATGATTATATTTCTGTGCCAGTTTTTTAGCCATAGATTGGTCAGCTTCTCTTGCTGTCTCGCTGACCTTCTTACACACATCTTCATAAATCTCCTCTCTGTTTAAGTAAGACAACGAATAAGTCAATTTTATACTGGATACAGATTTCAAGTTAATCGGTCTTACTGGAATTCATCAATATCATGTAATTCCTTGTGTTTCAGAGTCCCAAGGTGCAAAGGTGCTTAGCTATCACTTGTTTTTAATTTCGGAATCTTAGTTTTTTCAGTGTAATAAATTTAGACCTTTAGAAAGGATAGGTTGAAATATAATATTATCTATCCTTTCTATGAGTCTCTTTAAAATTGGATTAAACTGAAGAGACTTCAGATTTCTAACTACAGGATTCATCATATTAAAGTATGCATTTGTTAACTTAGGGATTATCATGATGTCCGTTTATTCCCCTGTGCAGACTTCCCTGTAAGCCCATTGTATTGACATTTATCTTTTTATACCGTTACACACAGCACGCTGTTTACCTGTATTCATCTAATCTCTGTTTGAGAGTATAACAAGCCTGGAATAGATTCTGTACCAGCTCATTATATTCATCCCTCTGTCTCTCTCTTATAACTCTCTCCTGTATAAGTGAATTCTGTCTCATCTCTGATATCTGGGCTCTCAATGCTGTCACCTCTATAATACCACAATCAATGAATTAAAACTGTATTCTTTTTGTATGATGTATTTTCAATATATAGCTTTGTGGTATGTTTATCTTGGTGGATATCTGATAGGAAATTGAGTCATGTATATCTGGGATTGAAAATTGAGGTATATATATCAGTTTGAGAAGCCTGATAATTATATACATCAGCAGTCATCTTGACATATAAAAAGAGAACAATTAAAAGTTACGAGTTCAAATCCACTTCTGAATCAGGTGATATAATTTCAAATTATTTCACTGACATAAACACTTGTAGACTTGATTTGCAGTTTTAACTATCTTACCCATGATAAGCTCATGGTTTCTATCTGCAAGTCTACACTGAACCTCCACATCTATATTATTTTCTGCCTGCTGTAGTTGATCTCGGACTAGTTTTGTTTCCTGCTCTTTAGTGTATAGAAGCTGAGTATTTACCTTCATCAGAGCCTCATAGTAACTGGTATAACTGAAAGTTCAAGAAACATAGTTTTCCAGTAAGTTGTGATGACTATTGTATATGAATATTGGCACATTAGGAGCTTTTTTAAATACGGCAGTGTCATGCAACAGACTTTGCAGTACTGTATACTGAAATTTACTGGTACAATATCTCAGTACTACTGTACCTCTCATAGTCGAACTTCTCCCTTGCTAGTATCTCGGATGAGAGGGCTTTGATAGCCGCCTCCCATGTTTTCTTAGGTATTATAATCTCTTCCTCAGTCTCGCGGCTCTCCTTCCATACTGAGTCAGCAAAGTTCTCAGCTATCTCTGGTCTGGCTATGGTAAAATTCTCCTTCCACGTCTGTATAACAGGCAGCAATAAAAAGTTACCTTGCTTGTTGATCATGATGACATTGTGTAGTTTTATTCCAAGGGTGATTTGAGGTTGGGAATGAAAAAATCGGGGTTTTGATGTCCACTTGAAAAGCTCTTTGATTTCGTTTTCCTGCCTTCATTGGCCTTTTGATGTCTTGATACTAGAGTACGGGCCGGGGATAAGACACAGAAGATGCAATACATTTGGCCTTGAGCTGGTTATTCCACTCACTGGTCTTTTCCAGAGGTCTGTAGGAAGGGCTCCCTCCTCTCTACCCCTCTCAGCGAAGGCTAGATTCAGGTCTTTAGTCAGTTTTTTCACAGTCTCCTGAATCATGAACTCTTCTAGACTCTCTATCAGTTTTAGTAGTTGAGCAGCTTTCACCTCGATCTCAGATATCTGTGGAGAGAATGCAATTCAACATCTTTTATGTCTTGATTTGCATTTCAATATTTATCTGTTATGTCTTGATTTGAATGTTTTGATTATATTTCAATACGTGAATGTCACAGAGTAATTACTCATTAATCTTTAATTGGATTAGTGAAAATGAACGTGGCAAGAACTGAATCAAGGAGATGGCTTTGTATCGAATCAGAAGGTATCAACCTCTTTGTACCAAATTAAACCAATAGTTCAAATTCCCATTCCCTCACAATGTAATTCCCAGCAATATTGACTGCATATTAAAGTGACAAAAATGGACGATATTATGTTTTTTTGCTCATTACGACTACATCAAAAAGAGATGTGGTGAGATACTATGCTGTATAAGCTTGTGTTTAGTTCTTACATTGGGAGGCATCATGAGTGGCTCTGTATCATGAGTTATCCCCTCATACATATCAGAATGACCGGTACGTCGAGCTAAACTCTGTAATACTGGGAATAACTTCTGCTCCTTATACTCCTTACTATAAATATACAATATAAAATAGATAAGAGCAGTTTGTTTTATTTAAAATAGCTGCTGTAGTACCTACTGAACTAGTACACAGTCACAGAATGTGTGAGAATGCGATCTAAGGTTAAACACACAGGTGCAGATTGATGGAACATCTCCCCAGGCCATAGCGTAGAGTATGATATAGTTTGTGAATGATTCCATCCTCTTCTTTTATCAGCTGAGGAGAGCGCAACCCACAGGGGTAGGTGATTCCAGGCTCTGTAGTTTCAGTACTCAAACTGTGCCAGGATAGCTGATGGAGGCATTACATTATCAAGCACTATCCCCACCCAGTGGTTGATAATGTAATGCCACCACCAGCTATCCGGTCACAGTCTTAGAACTTTAATCACAACTTATTGCATCCACACCCACCTCATTAGTTTATGTAGAGATGGAGTGTCCACTTTCTGTACTTGTAGTCGCCGTAGACTCCAGTCCAGTTTAACAACTTCTGTTCTCTTCCACAGTAACAGGAAGTGTTTGAGCAGCTCATAAGCTTCGATGGGCTGTCGAGTTCTCGATATGCATGACGGTTTTGTTTTCTGCGTACCTAATAAAATAATCAGATTATGGGTTAAATTACGTATATGTAGGTCCGTATGAGTAATTATATGCACATAAAAACTTATAATATTTCGATTTTTTTTGAGAGAAATGGATAATCAACCCTGTCCTTTGAGACAGCAGTAAGCCTCAGAGTGTTAATTTAAAAATGAGAAGACCGCCCATCTTTTGCCGATTAAACATTTACTGTGGTTAGTTATCAAAAGCTTCAATTTAAACTCCAAATGAGAAGCGCAAAAGTTTAGCCATCGAAGCATATCATAGCTGAGGAACACTGGGTCTATGATGCTCTTCAGTCTAGACCAAGCTTGGTTCAGTTCGCCTTCATTCGGAGTTGCTCCCCCTCAACTGATATGTAGCTTATCGGCAGAGGGAGCAACTGGAATGCAGGCAAACTTGGTGCAATGGTTATCTGCTATGACTGCAGGAAGTGATACTAGTTCATAAATTACTGAACAGTTACAGAGAGTAAATCTCTAGGCCTAATCTAATCCCAACATTCTATACTACAATGAGTCACACAAAGGATCAGCTACACTACATTATTGGAGGAGCGGGAATCGTTGTCAGAAGCCAAGTCATCGTTATTCAGAGCATAAATTAAGCTAGCTCCTACCTAGCCCATACAACTTACCTGAGCCCTGCCTTGCACTTCCTGAGTACAAAATTATATACTGAGATTAGCAATGTAGACCTAGGCCCAGTGACAGTCGTGTAAATATACCCTCATTTAATATCCCACTTAAAATCTCTTAAGTAAAAGAAGCGTGAGTGATTAGGCTATTCAGATGTGAGTCTTTGTTCATGAAACTCCGCTGTCTGATAGAGTTCAACATGTCTCTCATCATCCTATGAACAACTCTCGCTCTCAATCTGCAGCTTGCTAATGCTGGCGGCAAAGCATTACAATTTTTTTAACAAGTGCAACAGAAATATCCTGTGATTGTGAATAGCGATGTTTAATGCAAGTGGTATGAGTCTGTAGGTGATAAGCGTACATTACATACATCCATATATTAATTAGTGTTTGGTAATAAACTAGAACTACAATACTAAACAAACATAGGGTGTGATATACAACCTTTTGTTTCAGGGGACGCTGCTGGAAGTTGAATCCCAAACAGTCATAAATAATAATAATGGCAGACAGCAAATAATATGACCCAAAATAAAGTAGGGCAGACATTGATAAAAATATACCTAAATATGGCAGTATGTACCATGGGTTGACCATTTTTGCTATGGAATGAGAAACATATCAATACCTGTAATCTGTATACAAAAATCGCTTCACAAATCATAGGGAATAGATAGGATAGAATTGGATAGAAAAGCCAACAAAACAAAACAAGTGTGAAGAAAAAAGTACCTCATTCTGAATACATAATAACTTACTTCTGCCTGCGGATACCATACTATAGGAGCTGGTCGGACGAGATGTAGATTTCTTAGACTTAGTCTCCTCAGTATCTAGTGTTGCTGAGATGGCTACAAATGTGGAGGAGTCCTGGTTACCCGACTGTAGAATGTCCTCTAGTAAGAGAGACACGCCGAGTATCTCTCCATTAGCTACATGTCTGTAAAATAGGTGAAACTATAATGAGTTATCCTCTCCTTTATTGGGTACAAGCAACTCCAACAGTTGTTGACACTTAATTGAAAATCCTTCTATTTTATGACTGTTGGTGCAGAGGCTGCGGTAGTCATTAAATGTCACAACTTCTGACCAGCAAAACACTAGAAAATTCAGTTGAGTGTCTCATAACTGTTAAACTTATTTAACTGAAGTCAAACTCTGCTGCCATTACTCCTAGTTTGGCTTATACATATGTTATAAACAGGGGAAGAAAATGAAAGTGTATATAACAGCATACCTATCAACATCTTTGAGACCACAGAGACATGTCTGCATGTTGTGTTCAATTCTGTGAGCTTGCCACAGCATTGTGGGATACGGTCCGTTTCTAAAACAGATTGACAGTCATTTGTATAGATAAAGCGCAACTAGAGTGGAACATGGAAGGAGGAGCAGAGTCAGCTTGCATGATATGCATAGAAGTGTTACCAAAATAAAAGCCATCAAACAAATCCACAGAATTTTGATCAGAAAATGTAGCCTAATATACATGTAGCAAGTGCTGAGTAAATGAATTTCTGGATTTCATGCAGGGACAGGAAAAGTGTGTACAATTGTAATACTAATGCGTTTACCGATTTATGAATGATCTCCATGGCATGATAGACCTAGCCTGAGCATCCTGTGATTCTAGAGGGTCGGGTATAGGCATACCGTAACTCATTACACCCGCCCGCACCTCACTACTCATGCGAGGAAGTGCAAAATACAAACTTTTACTAACAGCCTACAAACAGAGCAGCACATGCATGCTTATTCGACAGGGACAAAACAGTGCTGTATACTAACTCTGATATATGACTGACTGTGTGCAAGGATCGATAAATTATATAACATGACATGTGATTCTACGTTGTGTGACTCAGCTAAGGTACACTTTAAATGAAAAAAAAACAATACTAGAAGATCATGGACAAAATCTATGCTCTTGTTGGTACCAAGATAAGGTCTTGGTTGTCAATCTAGTGCAATGTAAAAATTGAGTGTTCATGCTTCAATACAAAAATAAATATATAGCTAGGGAAGTGTATGGTGCAATCTTTACATGTATGATGAGCATAAAATATATCACATATAAAGGATGAAAGGTACAGTCTATCTGACCTGGTATGCGTGGGAGTTATTAGAGGCTAAAAATGTATCCCTCATAGAATGTCGTACAGCTGTGTCCATAGTAAGGAACATAACATCTCTCCTTAGCTGTAAGAACTTAGCTACAGTACCAGGATCCAGAGGGTTTATAAGGTTATTTATCTGTTTCTGCATCTCTCTCAGTTCAGCACCTATCAGCGACAATCAGCAGTAGAAATCACATCCAAGGTCGGATTCAATTAGGCCTGCCTTCTGTAGTAATAACTTTTACATGTGGCGTAGCCTACACATCTCCTTTCATTCTGAGCAAACAGCACAAAGTAGGTAAACATAGTGTACCCTGAATGGTCATCCTTAGGTCATCATGAGTCAGTAAACTTACCGATGCCCTCAGTGCCGCCCCAGTCAGCAGAGACAAACTCGACCTTCTGAGAGCCGAGCAGAGCCTGACTACTGCCTAGTTTAGAGTGAGCACACAGGTACTGCATCATATCATGTAAGGCTGCAGTGATCCGACACAGGTGCTCTAGTGCTCTGACACAGTCAGCCTGTGGCAGGTGCTTGAACATGAGCAACAACTCCGAATGGTGAGGTATGAACCAGAGGTTTAGAAGTTGATCACCAGCAGCTGACATAACTCGACGGGGACGCCGCTTCAGAGTCCTACAAATATTCAAACCCGGTAACAGGAGGTTGTGAGCAGCACTTCAAGTTTTGTGGTGTAATTATAATGTTAAGTATGAAACTGTTTCAAAAAGAAAAGCATTGCGGTTTCAATTTTCTGAATATAGAGAAATTTGAATGAAGGTAAACAAAGTAAGCTAGATATTGAAAATTGTTCTCATACCTTGGATCTGGTGCTAAGCCCTTGGCGCTATCTTGGTCAGTTTTCTTCTCATTGGGTTCGCCGAGTATAAAATATGTCTCTCTGATGTTAGGAAACTGTTGCAGCAATCCAAGAATTCCATTGTAGTGGTTTATGACTTGTCCTCTCAGTGAATATTGTAAAATCCTCTCACAATATCTCTGATTGAAGTTTAATATCAACTGTCTGTATGCAAAAATTAAGATGACAAACTTTATTTGTTTTTGGCTGTTGTGCAATTTGAGTTTTACCACTACAAATCGTCTGCACTAAAGCTTGGATATTTTCATAGGACAGGACAGTGTTGTAAATATGGTTCTATACTACTGGATAAAATGTTACAGGACACCTGTAGTCAGTAACCATTATAATCATATCTTCAAGACCAACTGATAGTGAAGCTATAGGTGAGGTTCTGTGAGCCACTGTACCATTGTACGTAAATAATGGCTGATTATACTGATATTCATGATGCCCATGAATGTCATTCTTACCTCTTGAGTTTATCAAATTCCTCGGCGTTTTTAAGAATCATAGCCATGGTTCTCTTTTTCTCAAGGAACTCATTTAGCATGAGATCACGAAATGTAGTCTTCTCCAGCTGTAGAGAGACAAAAGCCTCTGGAGATCTCAGAGATCTGTCCTTCACCATCTTACTAGCACCACTCTGATCACCTGAAAATAATAACATAGAAATAAATAAATCCTTATTCTTACATTGCAGTTCAGCTTAAGGAGATGCCATGGTGTCGAAGGCTGGCATTAAGTTTACAGCTCGGTTTGGGCAAAAATCTCAAGTTGCTCATCAGTCATCGCTGAGTGAGAAAAAAACAAAAAAGATTCACAAACTTCATCAGTGAGTGCTATTAGAATCACACAGGTTGATTGCACCACTCATTATTGTGATCAGAAAGATGGGTAGGGTGGCATGTGGTGTGATATTTACCTCTAGTACCAGCAGAGAAACCTGTCAGCATAGTCAATGAGCTCTTCTCACTCTTAGTGTCTGTTGGACTCATTCTACCACTGAAAATATAAAGGAGACAGTGACAGATATATCATTGTTAAAATTGAGAAAAAAAAGAGGTTTTAGTACATGAAATCAGCAATTTTGCCGATTTACTGATATTTAAATCTGATTGAGTGCATTGTTTTGTAGGATATCCATATTTTGCACCCAAAGCAGGAGTTGCATCCCCAGCATAAGAAGCGAGACAATTCTAATCTGTGTATATCCATGACAATTGTATGTAGAGATATGTATAAAGATAGGCTGTGGGGTCTTGAGATGCTTCAAAGGTAACAAATCTTGAAAGACAACAAATCAAACACTTATTAATACTACACTTACGTGCCCTCCATGTTGAAAGATTCACCGTTGGCCTTCATGTGTATACCACATACATGAGCCTGCTGTACGGACGCCAGTAGAGCATTCTTATGATTAACCTGTGACATAACTACGGTTCTAAAGTTCTCCATACCCGACGGTTTGAGTACAGCCATGACTGCTTCACGACTTCTAAATGAGAATCTGCCCAGTCCAACCTCATCGAGTTCGTGTATGGCTAATGGCATATCCTTAGGTATCAACCTACAAAATTAGTGCATACATGAGTTGGTGTGCAGGTTTTCAGGCCAGAAATCTACTTCAAGACAGTTTGTATGGTGAAACTATTGTATAGTGCATATATCATAGGTTTTATTTAGTCAATTGACATCAGGTGGCATGATAAAATATCTCTGACAGTCACTGCCTTTATCATTACCTGCATTCGGAATTGTCTTTCACCATATTGCAAACAAAACCGTTAATCCGCTTAGTCTTACCTGTCGACAGCAGAGTCATCATCTTGAACAGCAGTGATATGTAAGGGTGGGGGCTTACCCGCCCCCTCCTTGAACACTGCATAGTCAAATTGTAAGAACCTCATATACAGGTGACACTCGTCAAATCCCATCTCTACGGCCAACTGTTTGTAGATCTGTTAAGTAAAGCGAGAATCGGAATATTCCCGCCGCTCAAAAAACGTATTTTGTGATGTCATGATACAAAATTCGAGAAAATTTTAATGTTCTAAGCAGTAGCCAATATTTTGGGTTAAATACTGCATAGTAAAAGGATAGCAGAGAGTGGTTTCGATCCACCGACCTCTGGGTTATGGGCCCAGCACGCTTCCACTGCGCCACTCTGCTATTGTTGTTGCATGAAAGAGATGATACCACCATATTACCCACCAAAGTTATTTATAATTGCCCATAATTGTAATGTAATACCACCATATTATTAGACATATATAAATTGCTTGTTATTGAGATATAATAACTTGGACAGAACAAAGAGGTTATTTTGGGATATTTTTCGGGTCAATGTGACAATTGTAAAACACAACTTAGCTCTATATTTAACATATAAGGGCATTATATGCATTATAGGCGTTATATGCATTATAGGCATTATAGGCATGTAGGGACTTTAATTGCCCGCTGACCTCTGAGAGTACTTCAGTTTCCCAGGCAGCCTCGAGTAGTCGATGTCTGAGAGTAATCATCTCCATCACTCTACCAATAGTAGATACAGACATGGCCTGTCTCTCCCTCTTTGTCTTACGCTGTTCTGACTGTTCCTGCTGCTCTACTAAAGCTATAGCCACCTCACATAGATAAGCTGGATCCTCGATAAACACCCCAGAGAACAGCTACAACAAGAAGAAAGTATGGAGTTTCAACTATATACATTTAGAAATTCGAAAAACAGATAATGGCAAGATGAAAATGCTGCTAATGTTGGTAATAGCTCTTTGAATAGTTCATAGTACAATTCTACAACAGTGGAGTCACAATTAAACAGGTTATTCAATATTATTGGCATGGCTTGGTTATTTTTATCCTTTTGTATAGTTGATCAATGTTATGATGGCACAAAATGACACCAACCAATGCTTATAGCATTACATCATATGTTTTTTGCATATTCTGGTTGGAGTATCATGGGGTTCTTTAGTTGCGTGACAATCCCTTTAGCATTTGGGATGAAATGCTCCAGATTGACCATCATTTGCGCCACATCACCCCTCCTGCGCCCACACAGCCCTGGGCCCTACCATACCCATGGATACATACCCGTGTACAACCCATAAACACTTTTGATGGAAAGATTGAAGTGACCAGATTTACAGCCAACTGCAGAAAAAAAACAGCAAAAGCATGTTTAACTTTTAATATTTTAGAACTCGAGGAGCAAAGCCAGGTACTCATTAGGTGTAGTATACAGTACCTCTTTCTGTACTAGGGGAGCGAAGTGAGTACCAGGTGTGGGTAGAGTATCCCAGCTGATTATAGCCTGCTCTAATATCTTCTTCTGCATCTCAATCATATCTGTGACTGTGGATGGCTTGTGAATGTGGTGTAACTCCTGTGAAGATTAAAATTGAATAGGTCTCAAAGAATGACAAAAGAAAATGCAAGCTGATATAATTATCATGGTCGACAATTTCCGCAATTGTTTCAATGAACTATCAATAACTTCAGCGATGGCACCTTAACCTTCCTCATCCTACAGAAGTTCCCACAATGAATTGGGTATAGAATCCAATTCTTGCACTAAGTTTCAAAGTACAAATGCGTGAAATCTTCGAGTTGAGCTAACAATTTGGATTTGTCTTCCCTTGCTTCAACTCCGTGTAGGTAGGAGGGAGATATACTAACATACCCAGTAAGCATGTGAGAGAGCCTCGGGTAGCTTAGCAGCAAGACTCATAGATGGATGGTACTCCAACATGTATACATTCTTCAGAGCAGACCTGGAAATACAAAATGGTGTTATGTGTGCAAAATTATATAGCATAAACCAGCCTATGTTACCAGCAGGAAAAAACGATAAAATTTTCTTTCTTATTAATAGAAAATCGCTTAATTTTAATTCCTCCAATAGCTTCAATTTCCCTGTCGAAAGCTCTGATTCTATCGGTAAAGCTTACATAGATTGCACATTCAATGGTTTACTCACATGCTCATGTTGAGAGCTATAGGCTGATGTGGTATCACAGAGAACGGCAGACCAAACACCACCTCACTATTACCTTCTAAATCTCTACACACCTTCTGTATGAACGATCGACTATCCTCAACCTGTATCAAAATAGTATAGTCAAGTTATTTTCCCGAATATTTAGCCATATGCTGCCAAGATATTTTGCAAAATCAATCAAACAGGTAGGCTTGTCTGACATGGGCCAAAGAGATACAGCAACCATAACATCTGGGATGAACCGAAAACAAAACTATTAGAACTGTGTATCACACGATTAATTCTGTAAAGGGGAAGCGCAACGTAGAATTAATTGATTAGAATTGACCAAGGAATTAAAGTTCTCTCTAACTCCTTATATTAACGGTTGACAGATCTTTAGGCAAATAGAAGACAATTATCATACCTGAGTATCCATGACATTTTTGACGAGGCTGGCCTGCATTCTGAGACACACACTCTCCAGTCTGTAAGTCTTCAGGAAGTAATCGGCGTTGAAGTCAAATCTCGGCCTCTGTCTCATTATAGAGTACATAATCTGAGCTAGAGATTGTCTCTCTGTACGATCGAATACATGCTGGTAAGCCTCCATATAACAATCCAACAACTGTGTACAACAAACAAAGTAAATCAGATTGTATGGAACACTGCCAGTTTTATTTCAAGACTTACAGACTTGAGGATGGTTTTACAGGTACTGAGGATTTGCATTCTGAAAAATCCAAAGAATCTTCATTAAGGATACATGATAAAACCTTTAGGTTTGGTTTGCAATTATTATCCATAATTGTACATTAACAGAAATCTCTCAATACAATAATTTTATCATGCTGTAAAAGTTAATAATAGATTTTTATTTTTGACTCTATGGCTAATCTGATAGTTGTCCGCGAAAGCATTTGTCCTCTCATTTTCAATGTAGTAACAATAGCAGAGTGGCGCAGTGGAAGCGTGCTGGGCCCATAACCCAGAGGTCGGTGGATCGAAACCACTCTCTGCTAGCCTTTTAGTTTCAATGCCAATTAATTTACTTATAGGGCAGTTATATCAATGGTTATATTCTCCAAAACTTGAGCAATCCATATTGCGCTGATAACTAGTAAATCATGACGGTAGTAAGGACCCAACAAGCCCGCTATCCGTACATGAGAGAGCGTATATAGGTGAGGAAAGGTGAGAAGTAAAGACTGAACAAGAGGCTCCAAATTGGAAATACTTCTGTTCATTTATCTGTGCTCTGACAGATACAGATTGCAGTGCTGATGCAACTAGATCTTACCAGTTTTTTGTTCTCCAGAAAGCAGGCTTCATTAGTCCAAACATCCATGAGAATGGCAAATCTGTCCACCTCATTATGGCTCATACCAGCGACATCAAAACCTCCAGGAGCAGTAGCATGAGCAGGCTATAACAAATATCACACAACAAAATATAACATATATCATAATATTATGGAGATGGGTAGTTGTTGTATTACCGCAAAATAAGGGGGTATGAAAAATGAACAGCTGTTAAATGAGTTTCCGGTAGTGATTCTATCACAGTCCGACACTTGATCGGCAGGTCAAGGCTTGAACCATAGAAGAAGTGGCTTAATTTTATGACTTGATACTCTAGTATTGATCATCACAAAACTAAAGGCTTACCCTAGATTTACCAGATCCAGCACGGTTTACTTTAGACATGGTTCTCAGCTTAGAATCCTTTTCGATGTAATGAGAGGCCACCAGCAGTAAATCAGCTTCTAACTCCCTATAAAATAATAATAATATGTGACTAGTCACATCTCAATTAGTAGGAAACTAATAATACTCTATGAACATGTGCGAAACAATTACAATAGCAAGTAATCCATCAAAATCTCAAACAAATTAATATTTCACCTGAACACAACAATATCATTGATTTTAAAGACTCGCAGACGAGTCCTAATGTCAATGTATGTAATATGAAAAAAGTAAAATGTATAAGTTACTAACTTGAGATCTTGTAGCGCATTCTCATACATGATGTAGTATCCTCTCTGATCCTGAACATGAACGCGACCCTCATCCAGAGAGTAGAAATCATCATGATTATCAACCTCAGCAAAATCCATAAACTCTCCCTCAGCAATTCTACAATGTATTGACAATAATATCTATTAAAAGCTAAACAAACTGGAGTTGTCAACCCATTTATTTCACACAGTCAAAAAATAGAAAAGTGGTCACATGATAAAGCAACATACAGTAAAGAAAGTTACTTCTGTGGTGGTGGCATCGTTGAGAGGCACTTGCAATTAAAGGCTTGAGAAAAAACTGTTCATTTGTTAAACCAAAATCACCTGTAGTCTGCTGGGGTGTTATGCATATAAGCATGAGAGTTGAGTCCTGGGGTTGCTGAGTTCTCACTGCTGTTCTTGGTCTTGTGTCCCAATGGCCTACAACACAAGAGGTACGCCCAAATTCTCATGTGTATCACATTACAAAAATATGCTACAAGCTGAAATTACAGAGAAGTACAATTACAATTATTTTTCTCAGGTACTTTAGATGAAATGAGACAAACCAATCTGGAATCATATGAACAAATGTCTAATCTTGATGACACAATTTGATCTTTTGTCGGTTCCAACTACTAACCCACCCCCCCCCCCCTCGTTCATGCAGAGTTTTCCAGTTACAGTTGCAGATGACTTACGTGACGACCCTGAGGGTACCATTCTCATGTGCCAGCCCATTCACATTGATAGTAAGGGTCCTCTCAAGAGAGCGGAAGTAGTTTAATACACTCAAACACTGCAATAAAAAACCGTGGTCTTACATAATCATAAATCATATCATATCAATGAGAAAAGTTGTATCCCATAGTCTCTAACACTGAATTCATTCTTTTGGTCAAACTTTATCTGACATTCAAGAATCTTTCTTGACCTTCTTGCAAAAGTAAGGTAATATAAATATACTAACTGGAAAGCAGAGAGTATACACACATACATGCAGCTGATGACTGGTATGATTAACTTGCATTTTCACAAAGTATCTTTGGAGGCCGAGTATATTTTTTCATATTTGATACAAAATTTATATAGTTAGAAGTATGACCGATTAATTCTTGATAGCCTTGTGGGAAAAATACTAGAGGCTGGAGTGATTCTACAGCATGATATTTTTGGCACAAGAAATGGCACTATTGATACTACGTCATAGATAAATGATAAACTTATAATCAATTGACTATACAATTGAAGAAAATCTATTTTTTCCCTTTTCGCAATTACTTTCTCCTTTCTTTTTCGCATTTATCCTAGTTTATTTGGCACTTATTGGAAATCATACTACCAGGATGGTAATGTCTACCAAAACTAAAAATGTATAACAATAATCATTAAATATAATTGGAGTGACATCTAAAAGTTTTGCAGTGTCATTGCGATTAATTGCTATGACAAATAACTTGGTCTCAGGACATCATCGTGATTATTTTTATGAACTTGCGTCAACAGCATTAAAAAATTTTTTTTATGTGACCTTCTCCTTTCCGGACCTTACCAAGTTACAGAATTACAAAATTACCAAATATCAAATTATTTAATCTATCTCTCCTCATTTTTTGCTGACGGTTTCAGAGCTAGCCAAGGACATTTCCCTTTTTGTGATAGGCATTTATTACAATATTATGCATACTCTGAACAGTATAACCCGCTTATCTGCCCATTATCATCATGAAGCACATATATGGCTTTCTATATGACTATCTTTTTGCTTAGTATCATTTTCTTCTGGCAAAAATAAGGAAAAAAAGATAATCTAAATATAGACTCACAGTTCTCTGCAGGTCCCTTATTCTGAGATGTCTGAGGTATAGGAATGATAGATACCCTCCTTGTATACTAGATGTGTGCTCATCCTTGCCCCCACCTTCCTCCAGTCCTAACATCTAATTATAGACACACAGAATTTCATACATGAGTTATCATACATAGAATATTATACACATACACATAGAAAATCAAATCAATCTGACCAATTTGTATATGAAATTAATTTAAAGAAAAATCTGCCAGTCGTATTACCTGCACAGTATCAGCATAGTCATAGCTTTCTTTTCTCTTCTTAGCTTTACCAGCTCCCAGCTTAACAGTATCTACATCTCTAGGGTCAAATCCTGCCTGCTGTCCTTCCTCTCCAACTTCCTTCCTACAATCAAATGAAACATGGTGCAATGGACGGATTGTATAATGGGCAGGTTGTACAGTAGACAGATTTAACAGTTGGAAGATTGAACAGTGGACAGATTTTACAGTTGGAAGATTGTACAGTGGTCAGATTATACAGTGGACAGATTGTACAGAGGACAGATTGTACAATGGACAGATTTTACTGTGGGCAGATTGTACAGTGTACAGATGTTACAGTGGGCAGATTGAACAGTGGGAAGATTATACAGCGAGAAGATTGTACAATGGTAAGATTGTGCAACGGCGAGTCTGTCATGGCTAATGTACCAAGTGAGATTTCTTCCCATTTTTAAATTGTAATAAGAAAATGGGAAGAGCAGACCGGACCTTATTGAACCGATCCTATCAATCATGTTACACCAGATGAGTTGAATATTAAAAAAAGCTCATTTTTGGGTCACAATTTCTACTAGCTAATATGGAAGTCATAAAATGTTATGAAGTTGAGTATATTTGAGCTAGCCATAAATTTCGCTATTTCAACAGTAACACAAATTTTCAAATCGGCACTCCACTATATATATACTTTATTAGTGCCGATCAAAGTCAATGACAAATAAAGACCATGCATAAATAAATAGTCTAATTCTGAGTTTTAAATGTAAGCCACTTTCAAAAAACTTAATACGCTATTAACCTTGAGTATTGATCAGGGTTCTGGTATATTTTCTGCAGTAGTTGTAGAGGATTATGTTGAGTTCTGTTATTTCTAACTGACACTTCTCTCATGTTAGGAGTTGCCCTTACTGTGCTAGCGTGAACCTTCAAAACTTCTAACACTTTCTACAATCACAATTCATAATAGTATTGTCAAAATACTATAGATTATAAGGGAACTAGCATAGGAAAAATAAATTTAGAAATTTTTATTAACCCACACAATATCTAAAATGATGATTGATGATGCCAGACATGATGCCATTCCATATTAAAGTATAATCCAATTAATAATAATGATGGTGATCATGGATATACATTTTGATCATAGTACTGTTGTGTGACACAATTAAACCGTAAATAACTCATAATGATCATTAGCACATCACATCACCAAAGGAGGAGGATATACAATATCACTTCTGTATATCATTAATCTCTGCCTGCCACTGGAAGGAGTCCTTTTGGTGACGTTGGCAGTAATAACACACAAAAATAGCAATATATTCCATATTATTGAAATAATTACAAGTGTCTCGCGTAATTCAGTAATTGTATGGCACGGCAGTTGTTCAGGCAACATTATGACATGATTTCTGATTGTGCACACCAGCAGAGTGGCGCAGTGGAAGCGTGCTGGGCCCATAACCCAGAGGTCGGTGGATCGAAACCACTCTCTGCTATGTATTTTGTGGACCGCTGTCCCAATAAGGGATGGTTCTTGGGACGGTTCTGAGGCTTAGGTTGTTTCTAATATTTGTTTTCTGAAATATCAACTATGTCATTCATTCCATTTATTATGCAGTAGATTTTGGAATTCATTACAATACATAATCATGTAGTTATTACCTCGTTATCATTTATTTGAAGAAATCTTGACTGTGTTCTAAGAAGCTCATCCACATTGTTACGGTGGCGTAGACGAGTCATCTCCTTCTCTTGTATTGGATCCACGTCTAACTTGAATGTAACAAATGGTAACCAGTTGCAATCCTTCTTCAGGGCATGTGTAGAATGGTCAGCGCCCCAGTTCTGGGAGCCCATCTAAGTGAAAGAGATAAGCATATTGATCAATCAAACCAATAGATTGTATTGCAGTGATATTAGAATCAGAAGAATTGAAAATGGTTCAACCTAGTTTAAGCTCTCAAACAGTAGCGAGATGCTGGTAGAGGCATTTCATTATCAACCACTTTTCTTTCTGGTTGATAATGAAATGCCTCTACCAGCATCTCGCCATCGTTTGAGCGCTGAAACTAGGTTCAACTATAAACATATAATAATAGAATTCATGTGTTTCAATAATTATGATAATTGAGATAATTGTATCAATCGAAAATTTGTATGTTTATGGTTTGACTTTTCAGTTCACTAGATTTCCAGTTACATGTATACATGAGATCACTTTGTTTCCATGTCATGCCTAGTCTCATTGTGTTAATTTTAGGAGCAAAAAAGCCCAATCACCCTTCGCAGTTAGAATAGGAATATTCAAAGTCAATCAAAGCACCAGAGCTATCCCATTGAACAATCACCAGAAGAAAGAAACCACAAGCGTTTATATTATTTATAAATAGCCATTTCAAGTTTGGATAAGAAATATCTCTGGTTATCTATGTACCGATTTTCCAAATATCTTTGCAGACGAAGGCTAAAATAGATGATATGATAAATAAAAGATGGTAGGCAACAACATAATAACTTCAACCAAGATCCTCACTTTCAATTTGAGCTTGAGCTGCAAAACTCATAGACTCTACCGTAGACATGACTATGGATTTTACCCTAGATTGAGCCATTTTCACGTTGTCCACTAAAGAGGGGGCATCTCCTGATAGTATGCGCAATTGATCTGTTATGTACAAAGTTTATTGTGGGATGCTGAGATGGCAGTCATAAATTTAACCTCACCTATCACCAAAGACCAGTTTTTGAAGTTAAACATGCGTAAGAATTATCAAGTGGCCAACTAAGACAGAAAAGATCAAGTAGCATCACAACTTAATCCCTCATTACCAACATGCCAAATAATATCAAACACATGTTTCACATACCTCCAAACAATCGTACATCTTGAATGTTTTGAGTGTTTCCTGACGTAGAAATGCTTTTCTGAACACCCGGAGTACTGCTGCGTACATCTCCATCTCATCAGCTGTTGTCTGCACATCTTCAATGTTCTGAGATAACGTGGAAAATACAAAACAACAATGTGAGTTTCAGTTTCATAGCTTACATATCTAGGACAGCATATTGGCTAGGCAAAAACACCAAGGGAAAACATTTTGGCCCAATAATGAGAGTTTAAAATGCCCAGAATTGCAACAGTCTGGCTTTTAATTTATTTATAAAAAAAAAGGTATGCTGTTGAATAGTACTATTGCTGAATATTATCATAGTATATTATAGTATTATGGAGACAAACCCTGAATGATAAGCTACAACAGAATTAGAGAGTGTTCCAACTTAAGTATTATTGACAGGCAAATTTTAGATACTATAACATTGATGTCATTTGTAATAAAATAATGGATATCTGGCCATTAGTGCAATCGTAGAGAGAAATCCCAATTCAGAGCATACAAAGGGATACAATATTGATGCCTCAAAACACCCATAGAAGTCAGGGAGTTGTCAATTCAGTTCAAAATATTCACAGAGAGCAGACAACCATCTATCCAAAACCTGTTTTAGCCACAATATGTACATATTTCTAGCATAAATACCAAAATAAAACTCATAAACACAATACACAATGCTGGCACACCCTTCTCACTCTGTTGATGATTGCAAACTAACCAACATAGTAGATATGGAATGCTGAAATGTGTACGAAATGTGATTATGAATCAGTTCAATACAATAATTAGATGTACAAGAGAAAGTCATTTAACGAGACAATTGGGGTGAAACAAGATTAGGAAGTGTTTGTGTTGGAGAATAGCAATACAAATATGAAACCAATGTGAAACAGGGTCTGAAGAAAACTACCTGTGGTACCTAAAATGTTTAAAATTAATTAATTAATAACAAACTTTGACAGTAATTGTAATAGGAACAATCATGAAGAAATACAAATCAAAATAATGCATGTCAAGGTCAACGGAATCAACAAACATCCACACTGACATCAATATTATACTATTAACAAGTGTATCTCTGATTGTTAGAGTAAATTTAGTAGTAGTACCTGTACCATGTACCCACCCCTAATTAGTAAAATTGAACACGGGTCGTCACACCAAATTCCTTGTGATGGTACTCTTGCTAAGTGAATTAATTCACTCTCTATCAATCAGAGATATACATGCAATAGTATATCACGTGATCAGTGTGGCAAACATCAGAGAAGAAATTCATACAGCTACAACGCTACGGCTCCTTACCGATTCTACATCGTAGAGATGGGCTAAGAAGATTACATGAGGCTTCAAAGTCTGGAAATCATTACAGTGTAGTGGAAGACATTCTGGTGTGTCAGCAGCCAGGCCACCTCCTTCAAGAATAATTAATATAAAATTGATTACAATTATATAAAGCGAGAAATATGTAACTGCCAGGCCAGCTCCTTCAAGAATAATTAACATATATATACAACATACAGCAGGTAATATCTATCCATATGTGCTCGATAAATTTAGAAGTGTATATACTTAGGCTGTCATGTGAAGATCAAGTAACATCGACAAAGTGAAGTGGTGATGTGTATCTTGTTGTGTTCCATAAAATGTGAATTAGGGATCTTCTCGTTTTCTCAACTAGCTCTTGGGAAAGAAGTGGTTGAGTTGAAATCTAAGAAATACACCATAACATGTCAGCGACCTCTGACCCTTATACTGACCTGCGGCAGCCGCAGCCATGAGGAAAGCAGAAGCGTGTACAGGGTTAGATGAGAACAGCTGAGGATTGACTAGCGGAGGTGGGTTCGGCGTCGGGTCATGGCTATTAGATATATGTGACTGAGCTTTAGCTGCGTGAAGTTGTGCGTTGGCTTTAGGTGCATTCTGAGCAGATCTAGCCACTGATCCTGCTGTCTCTACATCGTCGTAACGTAATGAGAACTTGTTCATGGCTTGCTGACCCATATCCTCCTAATAAGATATGATCAGAGAGTAAATCGATACCCAGTAATACGGTGTTAAAATCACTTTTTTCTCAAGCAGTGAAGCTTGAGCCACTTGCATATTATTACATAAGACAATAGTATTTGAAGGTCATAATTTTTAAGTATTGATTAATAAAGACTGACCTCTTCAGAGCTGGAGGCAGGTGCTACTTCATTCTTATGTGACACATGGAACCATTGCAGTACCTGGAAAGGATAAGTGAATGACAGAATGATCAGCGATCTCCCTCATCTTTAAGAAATGTGGTTATTCAGGTATACAGTACACCAAGTTTGAACCAATTCACTTGCACCTCGAGGGCTTCCCTCTATTGACTGCTGCCTCAGAATCCAGGTAAATAGGATAAAACCAAATGGTGTTTGGATCTTTTTGTGGTGAAAACAACACCATTAAGTCACACGTTAAGTCTAATATGGCTCATGTTGATCATAGTTTGAGAATTTCCATTTTAAGTTCAGAATATCAACAAGATTTGTGGTTATCCTGCCATTAAAGCATTACATAATAAGGTAATATATTATCTCCTGCTCACTTACCGTGAGGTACTGGTTGACTTTTTTGGCACTGTGGTGTTGGCATATAAGCCATCTGAGATATATAATGAGATCGTCACGCTTGACTGACTGTGAAGCAAAGTCAGCGTTTTGAGACAGCGATTCTTTAGCTACAGCCAATCTTTGAGCTCTCTCCACACAGTCTCTGTATTCTACGTTTATCTGACTGTATAATAATTTGATAAAATTTTTGAATATCGTTATTGCACGGTTAAAAAATCTAAATCTTGACCTACAACAGTATCATGCACCTAACATAGTTTTTTCCAGCAAATAATTGATCATAATGTAAACAGAACTTTATCGCCTCAGTACTGTTGCTATCCTACAGCAATAGATGTGTTTGTCATTTCATCGTGATAAGATTAATATTAAGTCAGAAAACTATCCAAAAATGGTTAAAGCATGTTGATCAGAATCTAAACAAGATGGCTCATAAGCTGATCAGTCATCTCTGATGTTGATCAGCACTATTATAGGAGGTAGCTCCAATGGTTAGAGCACAGTCCTCTAATGTGCGAGTGTTAGAGGTCTTGGGTTTGAATCCCGCTGCAGTCTACTGGGCTCAAATAACACCCAAGGTGTGTTCCGACCTGCCTGCAAACTGAGAGCAAATTGGCGCCAACACACGGTGGCCGCACTGTTATTTCTCACTCTTCGGACAGAGACAGACATGCGATTTTCAGCCCACTTTTACTGACCTCATTCTTTTCTGGTAATATGGGTAGAGAGACTCGATAGCGCTGGTGTGCTCACAAAATCTCTTCCATCTAAGCATGTGTAAGTACTTTGTCTGCACTAATTCTCCCATTCTGTTCATAAAGTACTGAAATCAGAAAGTATCATAGATTCCTTTATCATTGATATGCCTTAACATCATATAAAACGGCTGTCTGCTCCCTTATACAAAAACAAGTCCGACCTCGCTCAAATGAACACCTAAAGAAAATTGTTACTTTAGCCATGGGTGATTCGGATGACTATAGAGGGAGCAGTCATTACTGGCAACAGGTAAAAGCAAACCTAGCTTAGGATTTGAATTTTCTGTTTCTCCCATCCCCAACAGATTGGCAATGTTATCTTATTTATCACATGAATGGCTGTTAATGGAGCGGATTGGATGAATATCAGAAATTGACTTATTCTTATTAGGATTAAAAGTTTCAGTCAATATCGAAAGAAAATCTCACAATACCTCGTGAAGCAGTATGGGTAGACTTTCAGTAGAATATTCAGGCTTCAAACAATTAAACATTTCTTCTTTCAGTATATCAGCTTGTACATGTACTGGCTTGGCCTCTCCAACCTGGAAACAGTGATAACAGCATCAGATTAGATACAGATAGGAATATGCAAGCTACCCTCAATGCTCTATTAAGTAGGGTAATGAAACATATAACACATATTTATAACACCCTTATCCTTTTCACACTCTTTGTAACGGAATACAAAAGGTATCAACATTGTGATTTATAATCTGTTTGCTTTCTAGTTGACATATTATGCACTTTCCCAAATTAACTCAGGTAGGAACATTATAGTTTAGTTGATATCCGAGTAGTGAATAGCGGGCTATCTAATTAGCGCCATCAACCCATTCTTTTTTGGGGATGGTGAGATGGCGCAATCGGTTAGCGCTTGCTATTCACTGCCAGGCGATTAGTGCCGCAGGAGTTGTGGGTTCGAGTCCCACTGGGGGAGCTTTCATTGTTGATTGTTCCAGCCCCCAGCACCCTCGGGTGTATACCTCTCCAAAGGTGAAGTTGATTACAATTGGTGTGTCATAAATTAGGGAAACACAGCAAATGATTTGCATTTAAAAGGAAGATGTGCATGAAAAGACACAGGTGATCTAAGTCCACAGTGCAGATATGGACTACAGGTAGCTGCCTTGACTCCCAGACTACAACATACAGCCTCACATATTATTATATACAGTACTTACCGACATGAGTCTATCGATAGCTCTTTTACGTTCTCGTTTGAAGTACATAGAATCTTTTGGTAGAGGCACCGTGCTACAAGACAACAGAAAGATAGTTTGCTTATCACAGGACCGTGCTTTATGCACGCTAAGTATTTCATACAGAACAGAGTACAGATACCACAGTACCACAAGTCAATACATAAATATCAAGCAGTGATCGTTTTCAATTGGGAGAGTCCTCTGAAACAATGTCTAACTCACCTCAGCAGGGAATGATCACTAATATCTGATGTTTGCAGTTTTCAGAGAGACCCCCAAGGTTACGCTCAGATAGGGGACATTGTATGTCCTACTCTGTGATATTCTAATGTGTGCCAAATTGTTATAACAAATATTTTAATATCATAAATCCCAGGACATGACTTCATATCTTTTCAATAAAAGTCAACCCCACACACAGATTTTTATACCTAACTAACTAATCTTTATTATTTGTCAATTTCTAAGGACGTGGTTCAGCAGAGGCTGCAGGAGAGCTGAGTGGGCACCGCTGTGATAGAATGTTGAGGTTTTGATAGTGGCTTGTCGGTACACCTACCTGGGAACTTTGAGAGGTATCCCATGCACCATTTCATTTTCTTCAATCTCATTCCTCACTTCATTGAGGAGTTTGTGTAAACTTTCTTCCTCAATCCCAATTATTTCCTGAGGAACAAGTGTCAAAATGTCCTCCATTCTGGAATCCATGGTTGCAAGGGTCTCCAGAATCCTAGTCTCAATTCTTATTCTCGGTCATTAGACATTGCACTAGACAAGCAATTTTGAAGATTGCATATTTGGAGCAATTTTCCATCAAGCCATGTGCATTTCCACAACAACCAGACAACAACGCCTCGTTTTCATTTTAGCTCAGATAAAGGTAAACATTATTTTATCTTGTGTATTTTTGAATTTCATTCATATTATTCTTAAAATTTATTTCAAAATGAATAATTAAGATTATCATATAATTTTAGTTTTGTATGGGCTGTTTATAATGATAGTTCCAGTTTTATAATAATTATACTTTTTCTTTGCCCCAGAAAAATAATAACATCCTTGACCCTTATAATGCCATGAGTGACAATTGAAGTAAAAGAAAAACTTCCTCATGTGAGCAAGCAGTAAAATAGTACAGGGATAAATGATTGATTGATATCTCCACTGTTCTGTCTAACCCAGGTTTGTGTTAGAAGTCTAACTCCATTCATTGGCTTTTTGTCATATTATGTCTTGGTCCTTAAGTTATAGGTCACAAGAGGTTTCCATATTAATGACTCTAAAAATACATCACCAACTGGGGGTCCCTTACCATGGGTCCCTCCAAGGGGCCCATATCCATGACCATAGGCATCTGGAGTTACAAATACAAGCATGTCCAAGGGGGTGGTTGATACTGGACATGCTTGTAACTCCAGATGCCTATGCCCATATCCCTTGCCCTTGTGGTTGGACTTGCAAGCCTGTATTCCAGCCAAGTCCAGTATCAACCATCCAATGTACTCGATACGGTAGTAATACTGGCTTGCAAGTACCGGGGGCCCATGCAACCATTCAAGAGGTCTTTGGACCAACCCTTAAGTCAGTTACAAATGAGAGTAGCAGTATCAGTTTTGCAACAAGGGGATATTGGTAACAGTACTAAATTGAGCTTTCACCTAGTTTTGCCTATTTTACTGTGACCCAAAAGAAGAGTTCAGTATCAACCATCCAGGGCCACACGGCAAAAAACAGCCATTGTAATTTGGTTACCTGGCTTGATCATGCTTCTGATTGCCGTTTTGTGATATTCGAATCTGGTATCAACCTGCCATCCAAGCAGTGTGTTGGAAAGGGCTTGCAGAGACGGTTCCAACGTGCATATACAAAATTTCAATCCTAGTGGAGTAAAATTTGCCATTCGGAAAGTATACCTGTTAATGGGTTAGAGCAGTCGTTTTGAGGGAATGTTAGTGAGTTAAGCTTGCTTGTATATTATTATTAGCACACAGCTTAACCACAGCACACATGCAAGACCTGGTTATAAGAGAAAAAGTAGTTGTATCGAGTCCAAAGTCAGCTCACTGATGAGCACATATGGGGGTGAAGCTAAATCATACACTATTCCAAAGTTAATCCTTGCTCATCATTCAAAGCCCTCGTATCTACTGAAAGCAACAACTATTTTAGCAAGGGATATTTGACTGATTTGAATGATTGACAGCTCAAGAAAGGTTGCATAATAGTGAACAATAATAAACTCAATCATATTAATTGTACAAATTTTGTTAGATGTCTATAATATATTGTCTGGTTATACAATCGGCTATGGGTTTGACTAGCTTCTGCAGCAAAAATCAAAACCTGAGCATTTCTGGAATATGAAGATTTTCGATGAGTTGATCAGTTGATTTGACGATGAGATGATAATGTTTAATTACACAGTGTGCATGCTATCAGTTTTTGCTATCTTTTCCCAGATAATCATTCTACACACTATATTGACACCAGGTAAAAGTTTTCAAATCATGATACAATAACCAAATGTATCAACCAGAAAAAATCATAGTAACAAGTAACAAATCATAGTCGCTCCTTAAACTGCACATCTTGCCAATATGTATTCTAATACCTAATCAAAGGTCAGCAGTTCATTAATTTGAATCTGCACTATATTCACTAGCAAACTGTGAGGTGTCATGTCTGCTGGGATACTTCATTTTGAAGAGAAGGTAAATGTTAGAGATGAGATCTCAAAGGGAATACTATCAGAGGAATGGCACAGGATAACAGGTGGGTGTCTCTGGATTGCTCAGATATTGTAACTCGAAATAGCTGTGTTGTTGTTACTTCAATAACTCTTCCTATTTGATGTACTCAGTGAAGCATACCACAGGGTTGTGTTTCTTGGCTTTATTAACTTATTTGCTTCAACTTATCTTATACAGGCCAACAACACTGCTTTGCACAACTTGGGGAATTCATAAATGGTTTGCATTACCCTATAGTCTACGGACTAGAAAGGCAACAACATCCAAGCTACCAAAATAGAGTTGTGAAGTTATCTCATCTTGTCTCATGGGCAGATAACTATGGCTGCAATGGTTGTTTATTCGGATAGTTTGGGGCATACGTTTGTCCCAAACTAGTTTAAGTGCTCATACGGTGCAAGATGCTGGTAGAGGCATTTCATTATCAACCACTTGATAATGAAATGCCTCTACCAGCATCTTGCACCGTTTAAGCGCTTAAACTAGTCCCAAACTCTCTGGTTTATTCATTGTATGAGTTGGGAGTGGTAGATATGAGACTGTTGTTTAGCTGTCACAAAACACTGGAACCACTAATAGCACTCTATCATAAACCTCTTTATGGATCACATGTTATTTGTGTATGTATATGAGCTCCAAAATGTTACTATAAAGAAATTCCATCACAGCTGTACATTTAAGGTATTTGAACAAGGAAATCTTCAATTCTTGTGAATCTTATAGCTTTAGTGAATTACATATTGAACTCTCTCCAGTCTGCAATGGAGCAGGGTACCATCGTGAACCACTGTTACAGTAACAAATTTAACCTACATCAGCTATCTTATCTAAATTGATTAGTCTAGTATTCGTAGTTCAGAACAATTCATTGGACTTTATAGATTACAAGCATTTCAAACGATAAAGCAGGAAGCACCACTTATCATCCCACATACTACTTGGAAATGTGTAAATGTCACCATGGTCTAAACCAATTGCTTCTACTACTACTACTGTATGATGCATCTAAATGGAGCAAACTGATTCTCAAAATCTGAGACAAATTAAAGAGGCAGCCATCAATGGCCAGTCGCTGGATGACTTTAAGACATTGGTGAACTTATCTGGTCTGGTGAACTGCCACTTGAACTTGTCATAAGCATGAGCCGAAGGCAAGACACTAGGAAATGCATACTCAGTTGTAAACATAGCTCTCAGTTCAAAGTTTGAAAATGATGTTTTACTCGAGTCGACATGTCCAGTGCAAGATCTCAAGTCCTGACCATTACATTTCATGACTATACAGCTTTCTAAAGGGTAGGTATCCACATATGTATGATTGCCCTGAAATCCAGCAATAACAAACATCTCCTGAGTATAGCTTCTAGTGTAGTTCAATGTACAACAAAGCTTTCCATGGCAGACTTTTGCTTCTCCTTGAGACCCTTTGATGATCTTTGCATTGTAAGTGTCGTTGAGGATGACAACCTGTCCATCAAGTGCATGTGGCGCTTGATGTTCTCCTCTGGTACTGTGTTGGGGGTCGTTATCACTGGCTGAGTGTCTCTGTCTATTTGCTTGTGTAATAATAGGGAGGTCGGCTATGATAAGTTTACTCCTAAGTGGATGGATTGGGTCGTATGTAAAGTTCATGACCTGTTGTGATCGGTATACTCCACTGCCGGTATACGTCTCATAAGGCTCGTGTACATTAGCAGCGATAACACTTATATTGTATCTCACAGCCATCGCTAGCTGCCACTCAATAGGCTGGAAATACGGCAGCCAAACATTATTCCTCCAAGCCATCGGGTAGAGCAAGTGATCGATGTGGTATTTCTCTACTAAATCTACGATTGGTTCACTAAATAGACCATCGGCACAAATGGCGGTTCCAAATCTACCATATTCTGTGTCAAAGTATATATGTTGAGATTTCTTGGGTTCATCGAGTCTTAGTAATTCTTCTTGAACCAAATGAGTCTTGTGATATTTAGCAATCATGCAACCCTCAGGGTTAAAGATAATATTTGTGTTATACAGGTAGTGGTTGTCTGATGGGCAATGGGGGTCTTCCAGTATCTCACATGGACTCGCTTCGATCATGTTTGCAGTTATATACATCTTGTTGCGTCTGGCGAGGCATGCAACTCCATTCTGTATTTCCTGGCCTTTGATATGCGCCTGGCAGCACAGTTTGCAGGTTCCGTTATAGCAGTCTGGAAGTGATTCCATGAATGGATAGACATTCTCACGAGTCATTTTTGGAGCATCCATGAAGCCTGTGACTCCGTACTCCGGGAAAACCATCACCTTCACTCCCTGTGATCAAAACCAAAAACCAGCAAGTGTAATGATATAAATGGACTATATTGTGAACGATTAAATGCTTTCTCTAAATGATTTTTCATAGAAAACTGTAACCAGCAGAAAACTCACTCACAACACCACATCCTAGCTGGCTTGATAGTAATAAGCTGTTTTGGCATCAACAATAGTTGCACTATAATTATACTTTTGAAGTTTTGGAGTAGTCTGTTTTCTGAAAATCTACCATGTCTGTCCGGACAGGCTCGCCTATGAATCTCATCTGGTGTTATTAATTGTACTGACCTGCCTGCTGGCTGTCTTAGCATACATGCTCATTCTCCTCAGATTAACCTGTATAGTCAGCAGAGCCTTCTCCCTGGTTGATGTGTTATAAGAGTCGGCTAAATGCTGCTCCAGTACAGCCACCCTAAATGTCTTTGCACCCGCGGTTGGGTAAAAAGCTGTGATTATCAATATCACAGTGAAAGCCAGATGTACCATTGTGGCGCTGGTTGTCTAATTTTGCTAAGTATTGTATTGAGCGTTAGCTATTGGCTGGATGCAGTCATCAGAGGATATGTTAAGTTCTATGTTGCAATCTTATTCAGGTTCAAATCGCATGTGATTAAATGGTATCTTGATCAGTTGGGTCAATCACTGGGTCAATGTTTGCAGATGAAAGCCATGACAACATGTTATGTCATCGAAATTTTCCAACACTGCGCTGTGAGTTGTTTCTATCTCCTTTGTGGAAGAATAGCAGAGGTGGTCATTTTTAAGCCACGGTTTTTGTATGGCTGCAAGGCAAGGCTAGTGTATTTAGGGTTGTTTGCTCTGAGATTTTTGGTATGTGGGTAAATATATTATATCCCTGGAAACGATAGCAGGAATCATGATAGCTATAGTTGTGATCTGAGCTCCTCAATAGTAAGGTGTAAGGCCAATGTCCCTCACCACAACTTTTGTGGGAAGGTCACTCTAAGTATGATATGATGTTTTTGTTATTACCCATGTTAAGATTTAAATTCTAAGCTACTCTATACTCAGCCTTCTATATTACAGAATCTATCATATTGACGGTACTGGCAGACCGGTTTATAAGACGATATAGTTGTACTAGTAAAAGAAGTATAACATAGTTTTAGCCCCCAAACTCTTATCCACCACCCGATGGCTTGGGGGGAGGGAGGAGATAATACAATGTTATTAGAAATGGTATTGGTTTGATGAGCCAATAAGGACACATTTGCAGATATAGCAATAATATAATATATGAACTGTTGTATAATAGTTATGGTTGAACAGGATTTCAACATGAAAAGGCACACCGATTCTGATAAATCTGTCCCGGTAACATATTTTCCATATTCATAATACATCAGTATTCCCTTGGCAAATTATGAAAAAGCCCACAGGGAATTGAACTTGAAAAAATGAAACAGTTTCGTTTGATCTGCTCGATATTAAAATGTTTAAAAATTGGCTTGTTAGATAAAAATGTTAATTTTGATTCCAAAAGAATGTAAAAAAGATGGCTTGCGTGAACAATGCTCTGAATTATGCGTAAGAATTACTGATAAAGGTCTAGAATGTAACATAAGATGCAAAGAAGGAAGTTGTTCGCTAGCTCACATTATTGTCGATTGTCCGTTTAACAGCATACAACGTAAAATGAGCAGTGTTGGAATAAAATTATTATTGATAACTTCCAAGGACTGAACTTCCTATTAAAATAACTCGAATGAGTGATACGGTAGCGGCCAAGATATGCCAAGCCTGTTTTGTTCAATTGGTTAACCTGCAGATCACTGTTGTCATAGTTAGTTGTAATCTCGTCCAACCAGAGAAACGGCCACAAACGGGGTATCGCTGTAGGAGGATATGAAGTTCTGCAGATTAGTTGGCCTGTCAAATTGCCATTTGTAGTTGACATAAGCATAATTCAGGGGTAAAACACTCGGATAAACATACTCGGTACCAAATGTAGCGCCCAACTGGAAGCCATGGAAGCGGGTCTTGCTGGTATGTACATCCTGGCGTTCGTTGCATGACTTCAAATCATTTCCAGGGCATTTGTTGACTATGCAGTTCTCCAGTTTCAGAACATCTCGGCGTGTATGCAATCCCTTGAATGCAGCGAGGATGTAGAAATCCTCAGTGCTGTTCCTGGTGTAGTTGAAAGCGCAGCAGAAATCATTGTGACAGACACTTGCCATTCCGGAGAGGCCTGTGATGATTCTAGCATTGTAGAGATCGTTGTAAATGGTTACTTGGCCGTCAGGTTTAGGGGTTGACTTATTCAGCA
Source organism: Membranipora membranacea (assembly GCA_914767715.1). Taxonomy (NCBI): domain Eukaryota; kingdom Metazoa; phylum Bryozoa; class Gymnolaemata; order Cheilostomatida; family Membraniporidae; genus Membranipora; species Membranipora membranacea. The sequence continues at coordinate 11,264,029 of OU612068.1, forward strand.
AGTGGTTTGTTTTAATCATGTTAGGATTGACTTTTGTAATTGGAGTTGTTTTAACGCGCTTGGTAGGTATTGGTATTTCAGCAGTTATCAATGTTGAAGTCGTCTGCTGATCGTTGTGTGTCACATTCAGAGCTGTCAGGGAGTGATATATTCCGCTGCCTTGGTAGAAGTGTTTGGGATCGTGTATGTTAGAAGCAATAACGCTGATGTTGAATCTAGCTGCCACAGCCAGTTGCCAACCATTGGAGATTTCCCATGTGTGTGTAAAATTATTGGCCCATGCCATCGGGTACAGCAGATGATCAATTTGATACTTTTCAACAAGATCAACAACTGGGTCTCTAAAAATTCCATCCGCACATGTTGCTGTGCCGAATCTACCATACTCTGGTATGTCAAAGTGAACATAGTCAGGGTGTCGGGGTTTGTCTAATCTTTCGGGTTCCTCTTCAACTGTGTGACTCTTGTAGTACTTTGCAATCAGGCAGCCTTGAGGGTTGAACACAGCATTGGTGTTAAAGAGATAATGGTTGTCATATGGGCAGTGGTGGTCCTGAAGTATCTCACAATACCGAGCTTCTATAAAGTTGGCTGTGATGTACATGTTGTATTTCTTTGCCAAACATGCCATGCCATGGGTGATTTCAATGCCCTCGATTGGCTTGCTACAGTCAATGTCACATGTGCCGTTGAACCAGTTTGGTAAAGTCTCAATGAATGGATACACACTTTCGCGCGTCATCTTCGGTCCATCCATAAAACCTGTGATGCCGTACTCAGGAAATACCATCATTTTGACTCCCTGTGTAAAATAAAGGGGTACTGAACATGAAGACAACTACTTCACTAATTACTTTCGGTTGGTGACTGTTGGAGTTACAAGGTACACTTACACAGTCGGTCTGCCACAGTGTCTAATGACTTAACTATGTATCTTAGTGATTGTGTCACATGGAAGACAGGCTACAGAAAATCAACGGACTTTAAACTCAATATGATGTCCATTTGGACAAGTATATCTCGTTATCTTGATTGGGGATAACTCTACTTACCTCCTGGCTAGCTTTCTTAGCATAGTTATCCATGGTAACCAGATTCTCCTTGATAGCCTTCAGAGCCTCCGCACGATTGGTAGCATCCCATGTATTCACCACAACCTGGTCAAGTACTCCAACTTTGAATGTGCCAGAATCAGAGGCAGGCCTGCTGTTTACTGCAGAGCTAAGCACTGCCATAATCGCCACCATCATGCATATGTTCACCCTTCCCATCATGTTGAATGATGAGGTGGTTTGGGTCAAGTTAATGTTTACGAATGTCACCCAACTATTCCTGTTACTACAATGAGACCTGCTGATAAAATCGACTTCACTTTACTAAGCAAAAGTTAAGAGTGCACTGACTCAATAACATTAGTTGAAACCAAGTCAAATCAATCAGGAAATAAAATTTTAATCATGGCATGTGATTTGTGTAAACAGAAAAGCTACCATAATCACCAAGTCAGAAGTGCAATTACAGATAGCTTTGCCTGCCACCTCTCAGTAAGATAATGGGATGCACTCAGTCATGCAGAAGCAAGCACAACAAAACAAAGAGGCTGCAAAAAAAGTAAACAAAAACATCATGTGAGCGATGAACTAAGGTTTAGTTCATGGATGTGAGAACATGAATCACTGATCATGTGACCAAAACAACAAAGGAGTTAAATTATCATAACCCACTGTGTACTGTTCATGCTTTTCCAGGAATAGAGACCTTAATAATTTTGTGCAACATTAGCGTTCCCTAGTATTCTTGCAATATTGGTTATTTGTAGTTTTCAATGGAAACAAGACCAGAAAAATATCTGTTGTAAGCCAATTAATTTGTTTGAAACTATTGGTATTAACTAAATTTAATCAAGTACACTTAGCTGGTGCTACAATCCCCTACTCGTTACAGAGCTTTTTGAAACCTTCCTTTACGTATGAGCTTTGGTGGGACTGTGTGATGCCCATGTGATGTTTTACTACTTTTCTTGTTTAGGTGACACATTGTTGACTGACTCTATACAGTTGATAGGCAGAGAGAACAACTCCACATTACTCTTCAGATATAACACTCAGCCTACACAGGTAAAAAATCCATAGCAGCGTCATCATTGAAGATGTATACGGACCACTCAAAGTTGTCCAAATTAGACCCCCTACTCCTAAAAGCATATTGCAGCAGAATATTGCTTGAAAATCCAGATACCAAAGGCAATTTCGTCTCCCATACCCATGCAACTGGTTTGCAATGGAAGCTGCGAGGTTTGTAAGGCGGAGTAAAAACATGCCATTCAAGGAGTTCAGTATTTTTTGTTGGGACTACAGAACTCTCACTTTAAGGTATTGGCATGTATGGAAGACCATCTAGGTAGGAGTATATTTCGATGAGGATCGAGAACGTAACATCTCTTGACGTTGCTCCATGACTGCACGAAAATCACGTATTTTGCTGGAAAGGGAACTTTCAGGCAGCTGTAGCATAGAGATGGAATTGGTTTTCAGATCAGTGAATGTCATATAATTCCCATAATATGTTTCAGGCAGGTGCTACATTGAAGAGAAAGACGCATATTGGGGTGTGTAACCTACGCGAGAACAAAATAAGGACACTATACACCCAGGACCTAGATAGCAATGATGAGATTATACAGTGTTCTGTCAATGAGCAGCTTACACTGTTAGGTGCGTCCCAAAGAAACAGCATTTCTCAGAATAATGCCTCAAACCTCTTTGTTTATCTGTATTACCACATTGAGTCCTGGTCAAAATTGTGTCAACATTGAGCCTCTTTCCACTACATTCAACTCAGATGCTGTTGCATTGTGGGTCTAATCCATAATTGGCAGGGGTGGAATATTTTTATTTAGCATGGTTAGGTACCTAGTCTTTGGCTATCATACCCTGGTAAATATAGAGAAGTTAAGAACTCCCATGAGAAAATACAGTGGTGTTTAGTCGGAGGAGGAAAGTCCGCCATTTAGCACCTACCAGAAAAAATTGAAATTGATTGCTAGCCAACATTTACACAGCATAGTTACTTTATATAAACTCCCACCTCAGCTATTGAAAGTTGGTGCTAGGTTGACTAAACTTTAGCTAATATTATTCCCCCAGGATAGCCTCAGAAACAATATCTGTGAGCACAATTTATTGATGTGGGGCAGAATCGTGTACCTGTGAACTACTTGAACAAATCACATGATATAATTTTTTGTTTTATTGCTCAACAATCAAGCCCTGATATTTCTTTTAAAAAAAGCTCATGTGATTCCAATGTGCTCTTTGTTATCTCTGAGACAAGTGAACATAATCGCTGCTATCAAGTGCTCAAACTTTGCCCGGGTTATTGTCAGTGTCGTTTCATCATCAACACCAATGAGCTGCTGCTACCAGTGACCCGGCTATGTACCTTTTGTTTATGAACTTGGCATAGAGTCATCCAGGAAAAATCTGAAGTAGTAACTTATCACTTGATTGCTCCTATAGAGATTTAAAGCTCATGTCAGGACAAGACACATGGAAACGCATAGTTTGACCCCCCTAAACATTTGCCCCCACCCCGCTGGAGCACATAAATTGTCACTAACATTACTCCTTATGATTTTTTCCAGTGTTTTGTGTGGCTTCCGACGGCCCTGTGAAAACTCGAGGAGCTACAGCCAAAGGTTCTTATCTATACCATACTGTCAGCTTCATCCTACCTGTGAATGTACTTCATGATGTGACCCCCACTATAGAATGGGGAAACAATACACCGATCGATCGTATCTAAATTAGTATTATATATGAGCACTGCAACTGCTACCAGCTACTACTAACTAGCAATTTCAAGGATTTTGATTTGATTGTAATCTCTCGCAAACATATGTTAGGTACAATAAGCGGAACGGAGCAAAAACCAGCTTAACCAATACTTTCCTTACCATACCTCTGAGCCAATCGAGCGGTTTTTTCCTCATCGTTTTAGATACTTGGTTATATATTGCCGAGGTACAGAGAGGTGGCAGACAGGATCCTGATAGGAATAAGCCGATAGCTATTGCTCCAGAACGTAAAGAGAATGCTAAAACAGCTCAGTTTGTGTACGGTGGAAGTGATCTACGCAGACACCAACTAATCATATTCATACAAAATGAGTGTAAGTTATGGATTGCACTTTCCTTTAGGCTAGAGATAGTTTGAGGACTTGAGCTGCTTCAATGAGGACCATGTCAATGCCCCCTTTTTATTATCAAGCAAGCATAGCGAAATGCCACACAATCTCTCTTCGAGGCCTCAAACTTGTGCAGAATAATGCTGAGTAGATGGTCACTCCTGATGTTGGTTTGAAGCTTGCATGCACCAATAGCTAAAAATTGTACATAGGATCAGATATATGAGGGACGAGAAGAATGTATGGTCAGTTCTGCTGACAATATACATGTATGATTCAACGCTTTTGGCATTCCGACGGGTATGAATTCCAAGAATCTGGTTAATGGATTCTGTGAATTAAAGCGACAATAACGCTGATGCACATTTCTCTGTTTTCTTTGTTTTCTTTGTTTTCTTCGTTCCAACCGCTGTCAAAAATGTAAATGGAGATATAACAGACCAGCTAACTTTTTAGTGCCTTGTAACAGTTGAACTCTTTTCTTTTCCGCTTATAGTTGTTGGAGTTCTGAACTTGCAGGTGGATGGCAGTGGTAAAGTAAGTGTTCTAGGTTGAAAAAAAACTTACTGTTCAGGAAAATTGGTATTATAATCAGAATTATAATCGAATCTTGCTCAAGTCTAGTTATTATCAATATCAAGTAGCCTTGCAGGTGACATTACTTTTTACGGAATTTCCAACAAACAGGCAAGGTCAAGTCATACCTCCGGTCAATGAACTAAGGTTTAGTTCATTGCTCCGGTCAACCATTAAGCAGTAGAATTCTAATGATCAGCAATGGCAATCATTGTCATAATAGAGACCACCACGTCGTCCTATTGCCGGCCATTGGTAATAGGAGAGAACCCGCCTTTTGTATGATCAAATATTATAAAATAATATAATATAATATAATATAATATGAATCTTGATTAAGCTAAGAGACAGAGTTGAGAAGTATAAACCTAAGTGGATTATCGGAAAGCATCACTGGTATCAATGGGATGTCGATAAACAGCATCTGTTTGTCATAACTAACAATGGCGAGCTCATCGACAAGAAGAACCCTCTGGAAGTATGGTTGCCCACTGAGAAAGAAAATCTGGAAAAGCTGGTATGCTGTGTAGGATTATTTTATTCCTCTGATATCACAGTCGTTCTGTTGACATGATACCAACCCATCAAATAAAATGAAAAGCGCTTCATTCTTCATGTTATTATTTGCTGAATTTCTACATTAGAGTTGTGTCTCATTGACCATCGAAGAATTGTAAAAGTTTCCTGCAATCCAGCTTGCATGGTGAGACTGGAAACTCGAGATGTCTGCCCATTTATGGTTTAGATGAAAACAGTTTGTCTTAGAATGATCTAATTTCTCTTATGATAACATGTTTGATGATGTCTCTGTTGTAGTTCTCTATACCCATTACTATGGATTCACCATCAAAGAGACCCAAACTATCCAGATTTACTCTAGATCAAAGGGTGCCAGGTGAATTATGTAATATATATATATGTGCTTACCTATTATTTAGGTCAAGTTTTGGAGCTTCTTCTCTTCAGCTGTGAGCTCCTGAGGCTGGCAAAACTGCTGAAATATGAATAGTTTCGATGTGCCGGAATAGCTGGTAGAAGCATAACATTATCGATCACTTTCCCCATCCAAGTGGTTGGTAATGTAATGCTACTACCAGCTAACTCTGTCACAGTTTCAGCGTTTACGCTTAATATGATTAAATCATCTTTGTTGTTTGCTAGCTTTTTGTATGTACACATCACTACAACATGAATATTTAAAATGAAATAATGGGTGAACATTCCCATGGTAGCCATTTTTTTCTTTTCTGTCTTTCACATTCTAATAAAAAAATTTGCTATATTCAGATAGGAACATTGTCGCACTGACCGGAGCTGAGGGTAGCTCTGACGCTACATTCTGTGTATGTAATCAGGTGCCTTATGAGAGGAGAGATCAGAGAGAGGCTGATGAACCGTTCAAGCTCAAATATGAGATCATATCATTCGCACATGGTATGTTATGAAAAAATATAGTTATTTAGATACGTTGAGTCCTTCAGAACCTGGTCAATGAAGAAAAATTGAAAACTCCCTCGGAGGCCCCCGAAAAAGGCCCTGCACATTAAGATTCCAAGAGGGAAGGAAAGTTGAAATGCTGTTAATATTACCAATATCTACTATCGGATTAACTCATAGTTGATGCCTAATCCATATCGGTAAATTTGAATTTGATAATCTAGATGAGCTAATTGATTGGGCTTCATGGTCTGTTCCATGTCTATGGTCTGTTCATTCATTTTGCAGGGAAAACAATGACAGTAACAGTCCACAATGTTCCGGGTCGCCTGAGAAAACATTGTATCAATTTCAGCCTGTTTGGTAAGTGACTTCTGATCAATTATGACCTTTGGTTTATGTGTGACAGATTAGAAAACCGATGGAAGGAAAATTGAGATGTGTTCAAGACAGTTTTCAGTTGTTGCAGCATTGGTCCTTTCATAATTTACTGCCTATGATTTACAAATAGCCTGTTTATTGTCTCATACCCTACCTGCTAACCAGTGATCCCACTGTTATATATTATTATATACTCTGTTCAGATCTACTTTTTGTTGTTTACACATCCCGGCCTTGTTATGTCCATATGGGCAATATGCTATGCTTTTGATTCTGCATGATGCTTAAGAATTACAGAAATTGGACATCAGGCATTGCTTCATAACACAAGGGTTGGAATAGATGATCATTATAATTTATTTTTCTAGGCACATATGTAGTAGCCTATCTACCTGATGTATTCACACATGTAATAAACATCAATGACACCATGGATCTAGGTAAACTTAACATATTCAGTCCAGGTAAGTCTGTGTCTCTACTATGTCATAATGTCTGATAATGATAGCGTGTTACGTAACAGAGGTTGTCTTCCTAATGTCAATGGTGAGATAACTACTAATTTAATACAGAATAACTTGATCTACACAACACGACCTTATCTAGGTTTTGGCCCATTAAGCAATAACAAGTACTGGCCTTGCTTGAAGAACTTGACAGGAGTAGCCGAGTAATGATCCCAGTCTCTTGCAGTAATGTGCCAAAAGTGGCGATCCAGCTACTCCTACTCCTACATTTTGATGGTGCTCATGTAGTTACTGTCTTGCTGATGAAATCTCATACCCGTTAAAGGACATGACTATGCATATTAATATGGAAAGCATAGCATTGTCATCATCAGAATTTTACTGATTATTCGGTGGAAAATGTTATAATAACAGCTTTGTTTCAATGTTTAGGTGAGCATCATGCTAGAGTAGAACAATGGAAGGGAGCTCTAAGTAGGGTTCATCTGCCTCACATTAGACATCGTAAGGGCGGTAAGTAAACCCTCTCCGTATCCTACCCAGTGATATAGCAGTAAACACTTCAGACTTTTAGAGCGCTGCCAGAATGGTTGACAAACAACAAAACATCATAAATCATAGGACTTATCTTCAGATGACAGTGCAGTTAAAATCCCAAACAGAGTGTCTACTTCTGGATTTTGAAACGGCATTTTGTGTTGGTGGCATGTCAGTTTCTTGGCAGTACACTAAACTCTATTCCTAATAGGCTGACATCGGCAAATATTATTAGCATAAATATTGGCATGCAGAAAAATATTGGCATGACATGGTTCTATGACACTAATATGCCTGGTTCTGATCAATGAATCACCCTTGTGTGTCGATAGCATCATTCACAGCCAGTTTTAGGTCAAATGGTTGCACTTTGTATCCATATTTCACCCCTAAGTAGTGATATTTTCATTGCTGATTGTGATTTTAGGCGTTCTGATGTATGATAGTGACAGTATGTGTATCTATCACGTATCTCTGAATGAGAACACATTACTGGATACTTTTTCTACCTCCTGGAACAAAGAACCAAGTCTTCCATTTGAAATACTCTCTCCAGATAAGCTTTCCAATCAGCTAGCAGTATTGCAGCACCAGCTACAGACTACAACAGACCCAACAAAGTCTAAGAATGTAAGAGATGTTTGTTGGCACTTCGAGTCTCAACCGAAGATAATGAATTATATAGAGTATATTGAAATCCAATGATTGCAAAAACTTGACTGTGTCTTGTCTATGGGTACAATGTATAGACTTAATATTAATATAAAGTCTATGGTAAAATGGAAACTGTATTTGCCATTTTTAGATTGCAATACCAAATTTTGCAAAATCTAGACTGTCAGCTTTTGTATTTGGGACAGGAGTTATCATGATATAACAAAGGCTATAAAGCTCAACCCGGCCCCATTCATTTATCATTACACTTCGGTCTGAGTTGAGATTCACAACTTCATTCTGTGAGCTTGAATCCCTGGTAATTCCTGCTCTAGTTCTTTTACTAACATCTACCACTAGATCAAGTATATCAAATTCGCCTACGTTCAGTGTTGCTCCCTCTTGAGCCATCACTGGCTTGCCACTAGCGACGAGAAATGTAGGCTTGATCTACACTGTTAAAGGTTTTTCCCTCTACTGTACATCTTCTTTGTTATGTTTTAGTTACTGATGACGTTGAAGAACAATGTAACAAGCACAGCCACTGTACCTGTCCTAACAGAATACATACTGGGTAGGTAGCTTAACATTCACATATTATACACAGGCTATATACTAGCTAACATTATATTCACAACTGGTAAATAATATAATGCTCACATGTTTATTGCAATCTTAGCCATACTTACTGAACAGGTCAAAGGCCCCTTAGGTACACTAAGTGTCCTAAAATGTCTCACAATGTGCATAAATTGCAAGTGTTTTGAGATCATCCTATTTGGTTGCATGTTTTTCCACAATATGTTCGCCTCTTACATTTTCACTGCACTTACAGCAAGCATTGGTTATTCCACGAAATTCCTTGCTACCTCAATCTTTTTTCCCTATCAATAACAAATAACTTGAGGTTAATTATGCAATGTTAAAAAGCAAACATGGTAAATTGTAGGGTCTGCTTTTGCGGTGGCCAGCAGAAAGATAGACAACGACAACAAGCCAGGATCGACACCCATCAACAAACTCTTCTGTCGGCACCTACAATTCAGCAAAACACATGAGGATTCTGGAGAGGCTCGAAACCGGCTAAGTGTGGTAAGTTTAGCTCAAGAAGTCTTGTTCCAGACTAACAACCGTCAAACTCAAAACTCCTGACTCGTCAATCACACTTCACCGCATAGTTGCTGCCTTTGTATAAGCAAACATCTCCCGATGCACAATTTCATCGGATGCAAGAGTTGTCCCCACATTAATATTAGTGCGGAGGGGTAACAATTCCAAATTACTTGTTAGTGTGTTAAACTCAACTGCGTCGTCGGTATGAGTTATATACTTTTATTGTCATTCTACATCATCTTTAGGAATGTTTCTCATGCAGTGACAGAACAAAAAAGAAAAAACTTAAGCGGAAAGAAAAAGAAAAAATACTCAAGTAACAAGAATTAATAGGATATAAAGTGCTTTGATAGTTGTTGTTTAAAATGAGTAAGTTTGGTTGCTGAGCGTATCTGAATTGGTAAAGAGTTAAAAGTTGTAGTGATTTTTTGTCTCAATTGATCAGTGTGATAATGTAATAGGTATTTGTCTCTAACCCCACTCTCACCGTCTACCTCTGAAAGAGTCTCACAAGCTAAACTGTACGGCGGGCTTCCAAAGGAGATAAATCTTAGGCTTTTCCGGGCACGTTGACAGATGAAATATCAAATATGCCTTCAATTCCTGGCATGCTCCCAAGTCAAGGGTCCTGTAGTTGCATAGGGAACAGGATTCTGGGAATATGAGACAACTTTGGCAATGAAAGCACAAGGATGAAAAGAGTAGATTTGGCCCCGCCATGTACTATGACTTACCTCATAACTATTGAACAATTACTGTTCATAGCCTTATTTTTGGGTATACTTTCCATTTTTGAGAACATCGCGCACTAGACCTGCAACCATTTGGCAGATGACAGCAATCGATGGTAGTTAATAATTCCGGAAGCTATTTATGGACCAGACAAATTTGCCAGAATTGCCTTTTATTGCATATTGGTATGATTTATCCTGTCTGGCTAAGTCAAGAATTGAGAGTTTTTCTAAATTTCTCTTTGGAAAAATGCTATCAACAAAAATAGTTACAGTAAAATAAGGCAACAACGGCAACTAACAGTTGTCACCCAGCTCTGATTTGGCTATTGAACTTTTGACCTGTCCTGAACGTAAGAAAGTTTTATGGCTAATAGTCTGCCTTTAAAATAAAACAATTTCTGCAATCACTGGTTATAAAACTGTTCTCAAAGCAGGTATTCTCCTGCACCTGCAGGTCTTCCCAATCATGCTTCAAAGTTGCGTGCTTGACTTTCTGCAAGAATCATTTCTACTTAATCTTTAAAGAATTCTGATAATTTCGCACATCCTGCCTTCACTACCTCTTTAACTTGCGGTTTGACTCTCTAAGTATATGATTAAAGGCTGAGATCCTAATATTATACAGGAATCAGGCTGATGACCTATCCAATTGGTCTCGAGAACTCAGTAGCTTATATATCTATGTGTCTCGGGTTATTCGATCAGAATGAGCGATGGTTTTTTAACCAAATCATCACCATCACTTCGCCAAAATTCCTCATTCATTTGATCTTCCATTTAGCCGAATTTGGCATAGTCAAATCAGATTCTACAATGATAGACAAAATTGTGATCCGACCCGCAAGCTTTTTCAATTTCAACTAAAAAAAACATGCCCAGCTCTGAATCAGTAGGTTTAAGTAATGCCTCATGCTTTTCTAAATATTTTGCTCTCAGTGGATTTGCTGCTATTTGGTTAATTTGCTGGTCGATTTTGCCACCAGTTAAATTAAAACATATTTCTTCATAAGTTGGTGTGGACTGTCGCCATTGAGTTAAGAAAAAAACGAGTGCCATCTTTTTGAATTTTTGTTGCAAACTCAGCAGAAGTCCTTGACAATTTATTCTGGACTAAAATTTGAAGCATTTCTTTTATTTCACATAAAACTCGTATTTGAAATAATTGGAAATAAGGCATTAATAGCACTGCACCTAACTCGTGTAAGAGTACATGCCATACGCGTCAGGCCTTGAAATGAAATTAATTTTCCATTATTAGGTTGTTACCACTTATCTACGAAAGTGATATTTATGTGGCCAGTGTTTTATATTTCATCATACTGACCCCAAATATATAGAAAATCGACCATAGCATCTACAAACAGTAATTTGGGATAAATAGTATGTATTGAGCTATAAATATTTCTAATATTTTTCCCGGGATAGTATTGTTAGTTTTATCGATATTCCCTCCTTTCAGAATAGAGGCGCCATGAATTATGCAAATTATCACCGAATTATTACACAAAATTATAGGGCTGAATATTGGTCAATTTAGTTATTCTGAGAATGTCAATTTGCTTCCTATGCAGTAAAATAATCCGTAACTTGTAAGCAGCCTTTTAGCCATAAATTCTGTTATACAACCTGTGAGAAACCAGACATTCCAATGGGCCAAAATTAGGTGTTGAAGTATTCCAGGTCTGTGAAGTTGTTTAGATTGAGAAAGATCTGCACTGTCATTATCTGTCCTGTGATGAGAGTTGAAGATTGTTTTGAATTGTTCAACTCTGCAAAATCTGTGTGAATTTATGACGTTCACACATTGTCAGAGCAGGTCAGAGGTCGTGGAAGAATGCTGACACCATCTGGTGGCGGATGCTTCTGATATTCTCTTTCAACTTTATTTTCATTTGCATTGTCCATCGGTCAATAATACACCACTGACATGGGCTGAACCCAAACTCAATGGGGTAGCTCATTGCATGAATGTACAGCCAAGGACAAAGTTGATTGCTCTGACAGATTTTGACATTTAAACATTTATGATGAGATCAAGGTTCATCCAAGAAATTTTACACTCTGCCGAAGAGGAAGTTTCTCTAATTCTTATTTTATTTATTTCATTTTGTGTTTTGTCTTTATTAGGTTTTAACAGACCCCCCCCCCCCTAGCTGATTTGGCTTGACCATATGGACATTATAGTTATTATGACAGCATAAATGCAAATCTGTCTGGCGTGTTGCCGTTTCAAAAACAATTATCAGGTGATGAGCTCATTGCTGACACTGCGCAAAAGCCTATGTCGCTCTCATCTTTTTTCCACTTACATTTTCTATGATGTACAATCCCCAGAATTTGTCCTGGGCCCCAAACGGTCATAGCTGGTAATATGGGTGGACACTTGTCAGTACTAAACGCATAAACGTGCAGTGGAGGACAAAGTTTATCCCTGTTACCAAACCACAGAACAGAGCGTTTATGCGTTTAGTACTGACAAGTGTCCACCCATATTACCAGCTATGACCGTTTGGGGCCCAGGACAAATTCTGGGGATTGTACATCATAGAAAATGTAAGTGGAAAAAAGATGAGAGCGACATAGGCTTTTGCGCAGTGTCAGCAATGAGCTCATCACCTGATAATTGTTTTTGAAACGGCAACACGCCAGACAGATTTGCATTTATGCTGTCATAATAACTATAATGTCCATATTGTCAAGCCAAATCAGCTAGGCGGGGGGGGGGGGGGGGGAATGGGGCTCACTCCCATTCCATCCACTTCGTCATGACTTCATATGTTAGCTTTAGTTTCAATGTTTTGCAATTGGTTTACTATGGGATACCCAAACTGAGATGGACTGGTAGTTGTTTTCAAATGAAATAATAAATTAATAATAAATAAATTGATAATATATACATTTTAGACAACTATAAATGGCATAAAAGCCAGATAAAAGTGGTAGGTCCTTTGCATAATAATATTGAGTTGACATTTTATTTTTGTCAAATATTTGACAAAAATATAGCCAATGCAAAATTTTCTAATGAGGATTTTTATTGAATTTTAATGGCACACAATTAATTCAAAAATATAAAATATGTTGATCAGGACATTTCGAGAGGCGAGTGAAAGACTAAAATGATGCAGCAGGTTACTAGAATGTTTTTACCTTCCCTGATTTTGAGGATAACATGAATTTTAAATAAATAAAATAAATCGAAATTAAGTTTTGTGACCCAAAAATATAGTATGGCAAGATAGCTTTTATTATGTTTCTATTTCATCATACATTTCAAAATCGATTGAAGTGAAATATACTAAAATAAAGTTGTGATGAGGTACACATTTGCAGCTAGATGAGGCGCAAGGCCAAATCGCATTTGAGACAATGCAATAAGTTGAAGGATTTTATGATGAACTCCTCATAGCCAAGCGATGATGCCTAAATACCGTTATGTATGATGGCGACCGATTCTTCACTGATTTCAGGTTGTCAGGCAATTTGATACCCAGTGCTGCCATACCCATACAAGACCCTTTGATAACCTGAGCTAGATACATAACTTTTAAAGTAAGATGAGTGAGTGTTGAGGACATATTTGGAATGGTGGTAAAAATGGTCAACGAGTAAAATGTTATACGCATTCAGATTACAGTTTTTAATTTGTCAAGTTATTTTTCCCAAAAATGTTTGATTCATTAAAATATTAGTGGAAAACACAATGAACTTAATATTATTATAAAACACTAAAATTAACGGCTAATATGACATAAATCAATTAAAATAATCAGATTCATCAAATTCATAAATAATTCGTGGACTTGAAATCAAGGTTTACTGTCACAGAAAGTAAAGACTATTTTAGCCACTTTTGCTATATTATCATGACAAAATTAGTAGTGAGCCACGTTGATGGCACAACCAAGTAGAGGCTATAATTGTTACCAGTCTTTGTCAAGAATGAGGTTGTTTATAAAACAACTGATACAAGGCAGGTCACGAATGTTGTTGAGCTTGTCGTAAAAGCAAACATACATTTTAATGGCCGAGTACACATCAAAATGATGAGGTTCCTATGGGGAATGTTTTAACCTTTCCCTGATTTTACGGTACTTTTATGAATCGGACTTGGCGCTTAAGTGTCGACAGCACCATGAGGATAATATGGTGAAACTAAAATAATTATTGGAACCAGGAATTGTAATATTATAGGATTATATTTATTTTATTTCCGGTTCTTCAACCATTCCAAAATTAAGTAAACTCAATATATTGGAGTAAAGTTCTGGTGAGGCCAACATGCGCTATGACTTTGACAAGGTAGCAGGTAGCAGCTAGTTGAGGTGCAAGGCCAAATCACCTTACGAGAAGTTGAATAAAAACAAAGTCAACATGTCAAAGCCAGAGGTGGTTACTTTACAGCCAGAGGCAAATAATTAACTGATTTCAGACTGCCAGTCAGTCCCCCCCCCCCCCCCATCAGCAGTGCTGCTAATTGATGCAAGGCGCTATGATGTCTTCAACTAATTGATTATAGACATCTATAATGGTGGTGAATGGCCCACATGTATAATGTTATACATGCTCAGATCAGGGAGAATTCTCCCTGCTCAGATTAAAGTTTCAAATTCATAAAATTTGATAAGTCCTAAAAATGTTTAATTCATTAGAATATAAATGGAAAACTTAATATTTTTATACATAAAGCACTGAATAATAAAGGCTTATATGACACTGATCAATTAACATGAAATCATCTAAGTCACAAATAATTCAAAGGCGGTCTGATTGTCAGTCAAAATTAAGACTATTTTAACCTATTACGATATATTGTTACAAAATTAGCAATGAGAACGCTGATGGCTCCATGTAGGCGAGGCTTGTGAGGCTTGTAATCCGTGTTGAGTTGTTTATAAAACAGCTGATATAACGCAGGTCAAAGATGATAAGGTTTAGCATGAGCTGTGTTATGTTGGTGAGCTTGTTGGAAAAAATGAAAGATTGTCACAAGTCAAAATTAAAAACAAACTGATTCATGCAGCATACCAGTGTTAGTACAAAACAAAAACAGTCCATCAATTGAGTTACAAATCATCAATTGAGTATTGTATTTTATTAATTAATTAATCCAGAAAACTGATCAATTGAGAATTCAATCTGCCAGAGTCAGGGTCAATTGTGTAAGATGTAAGTTGTTTTGGAGGTAAGTGAAATTGTAACCCATTTGGTGGGACAAGCAAATGATAATCTTTTGACCATTTCTCAACATCAAAGGGTTTTAACCAGAAAAGTATATAGAGATATGTTCTCGACAAGAAGTGGCTTCAGCTTGGGATCGTCGTTGTTGGTATATTTTAGGCGAAGTTGTTCTGAGTTTCTGATGTTATTGCGTAGTGAAATAAATTGCACCTGTAGGTTTGGGCTGGCTTGTAATGCTTCTTAGATCTGACGAAATACTATGCCTCCATGTAGGGGGTGTAACTCTACCTATATTGGGATTTACTGGGGCTGAGTTCTATCATTATTTATTGCATTGCGGACATGTAACATTTTTAAGCTTTGCCCTGCCTGTGCTGCCTATTACTAGTTTTTGTTGTAGAAGACATTCTTTTTGTGGTAATGAGGGTGTTATTTTTTGTATACCTAGTCCTGACCATCTCATACAGAAAATAAAAACCACAAAATCACTGCAAAACTCATTACCTGCCTGACTAAATGCCTAGACTGTGGCCCAAATTTTTGCGAGGAGTAGAAGTCTTTTTTTTTGATTTTGAAGGTGGGCATTACCGAAACCCCTTTTACTCCTTGGGTTTTGCGCACACATGCAAAACTTGCGTAAAAACCCGCAGAAACACACCAGTTCTCATGAGTTTGTGGTACATTATCATGTCATAGTCATTGGTTAGTATTTATAATCTTTGGTTAGGCTGCTCTGATCATGTTTACGATGTCTTATAAACAGCTGAAGGTGATCTATAGAATCAGCTGATGAAATGTGAAGTGATTAGCATTGCACGGCATGCTGGCAACACGAGGTTCGATAGTGTACAACAAAATCATAGACAAAAGGTCAATCCTTTAAAATCCCAGGTATTCACTCAAAGCAAAGAGGGGAGGAGCTCATTGTTAAATCAAGCTAAGAATCTAACTTGACAATCATAAATGAAAGATGAGTAGAAAGTTGCACAAATAAAATACAGTACTCTCAACTTTCAACCAGAGTGTCAAATAACTCTGTTTTAAACAAAAGAACTTCGATAGTAGAGCCCTGATAACATGTATGCCTTTGATTCACAGCTTCAAACTTTACAATAACAGAATGTGATCAACTGCAAAAATATTCTAAACACAATTTTATGTGTATAGACTAATAGGTCATAGCACTGTATATCCTGGATCAGGTGTAAAAGGGAAAAATCATGGTACAATCGCTGTGAAAGCTCTAGTTATCATGACGACCACATACTACTTTGGAACATGTATGCAGGGTTATTGGGAGTAGTTCCAAATCACAGGGCACCTTGCATATCCCTGCTTACGAACAAGCGGTCATAACCACTGCTGGTTCTATCATGTCCAGTCTCTATTTAAACTTGATAGCTGCCTGACTACACATTTATTCATCTGGAGAACTCACTTTCATCTCTAAATTGTGGGTTTTCTCCTCTTTGCCTAATTGTGCATGAGATCACAAGTCCTAAACACTTTAATGTACTGAGTTCAGTCTGTCTGTGTAACAGCAATGAACTCATCGCTAACAGTGAGGGTCTATGTCGAGACTGGGAAATAATATACTAGAGGGATGCGTGTTACATAACATGGCGCCTACATGTAGACAACACAGCTTTACTTCCCGATTCTGACCTCACAAGTGACAAGATCTGTACAAATCAAATGTCATCATGGCTCGATAAACAGCTCTGGATAGGTGGCAATGATGTCTTGAGTTAACCAACATTCAGGAACAGGATTAAAAATGATCAGATTAGAGATCCTGCACACAGCAATGATACCATCGAATTAGCTTTGAATGTCAAATTTATAATTACTAGTGTTCATTCATAGCAATACCGAAAACTTGATAAGCTGCATATCGCCTGCGTCAGTTGGAATCGTATGAATTCTGCAAGCTGCCAAATATTGAATTTGATTTAATCAAAACCAATCCAACTGTATTGTGGTGTGCCTTTAAACAGAGCCACTGAACTGTGTATGTAAGACTGATGCCCTTGGTTTTCACAGACTTTTCACCTACATTATTGGTAATTTGCCACTGTGGAAACAGATTCAATGGATTTCAAGCTGCAGTAGCTATATTAAAAATACCTCTTCAAAGATAATATCAAAGTTGCAATCAATTCATTTTCCCCAACATGGTCTCAGAAGCGATTAAATTCAGTATTAATTCACATCTTTGAAATGTATATAATGCATTCCTTTCATAAGAATAATTGTTTTATATTGAGCAACTAGACAGCACTGGCCTTTTGTTCCTTGACCATTGTTCCAAAGGAAATGATGTAATATAATGCATTATGTTAGATTATATAGGCCATTTATTAATACAGGCTAACAAACCATATTTGCACATGGAGTGTGGATAGTTTGTACAAGGTGTGTGTATCTTGTTGGAAAATAACTGCATAAAAAGTTTAAGTAATGCACAGAATAATGGGCGGTATATACTATATAATGATGACATGTATATAATATAAAACTTTGATAAAAAACTTGGTCTCCATAAAGCTTTTTCTCTGTTTCACATAAAATTTTGGATTAAAAGAATGAAAATCTTACTGGTCATAAAATGGAAGCTGACATAATGTTTTAGGCCCGCCTATCATCAACTAGCAGCTGCTCCAGATGTTAATTCTGGTTTGACGTCATCGGCAGATATCTGTAGTTTATCGTCGGCAGTAGCGTCGGAAGAGGAGAGACTGGCTTTCTCATTAGAACCCTCTGTAGCTGAAGTAGCAGAAGTGGAGTCGTTAGACTCCTCTTCGGGTTCAGGCCTATGAGTCCATATTGTGGGTCGAATCAGTCCAGCTATGATATATAAAGCTCCTCCGAGCATGCTGTTTGCTGCCAGATAATAAAATCCAATCTCATCACCGTACCTTTCCTGGAGAAGTCCTGCTGTGTATGGAGCAACGAAACCGGCGATACCACCAACGGCCTCATGGAACCCAAAAGCATAAACAACGTCTTTTTCAGGATATAGATGGTGGCATACACAAGTTATGTTGCCAACCATGATAGCTTCCATGAAACCTAAGATTCCGGATGTTACATAAAAGGAATATTCGTTCTTGTACGCACCAAGGACAATACACGCTACACCAATCAAAAAGTTACATACAATTTGTAAAACATAGTGGTTCATTTTCACTTTCAAAAGAATAAGAGTGAGTCCAATGGCTCCCGCCATCTGCATGGCACCGTTGATGGTTTGTACATTGGTTGCGATGGTTTCACTGCCTGTGGTGCGGTCGACATATGTGAACAAAACAACAGCCACACCTGTGAGTTCGGCATTCCACAGATATCCGTTAGCCAAATGGAATGGGGCAATGTATCGCTTCAGTGGGTGGACGTAGGCTTTGAGCAGTTTGGCAGCGGTTTTAGGGCGGTCTTTGGGCAGCTGTTCTCTATAGCATATAGGAGCGGTGATAGAGAAGGCAAAGAAGATAACTGTGTATAGAACTGTGTCTCGGTAGTTGGTTGCATCATAGATCGTTGTGACAATGTATGGGAAGACTGCTCTGCCGATTCCATAACCGATTCCTGTAGCCATGTATGCCATTTTCTGTCTGGCTTTGAAGTAGTGAGGCACAATCTTGATAGTGGCTGTCCACAGCATACTTACTCCATAACCTGAATATAAGTGAAAGAATGATTAATAATAATTATTTGGCTGGGCAAGATTTAGCCAAAAACATTGGCTTGGGGGCTATGGCACTCCTTTTTATAATACTAGGAAGGTTTGAAGTAAAGTTACACACACCGGTCTAGATGTTTAACCGAGGAATGTACCTGATTTATTTATTCTATTTATGTCTCATGTTAGCGCTTTCTTTATTTCCACTTAATTTTTTCATTGTTAAAAGCTTTGCCAGTCAAGTAGTGTTTGTAGGCCCACACTTCAGACCCAGTACCGAAATTGATTTTTTACTTTCATTAACATCTACATTGTATTGTGAAATTCAGCTTACATCAATTTCAGAATGCTGCAATGAGCTATTATGATGCACTGCGCTGACGCAATTACATGAATCACATATTTTAACTCTAATCCTCCCTTGCTGCCTGTAATACTGTAATACTATGATTTGACAAACAACTTTGTTTTTAACCACAGTCACCACTATATCCGTAACCTGATGGGCACAACAACCTGCGTTATTGCGGAAAATTTTATGACTGGAAAACTGTCTCTGCGTCCAAGAGGGACCCCCACGTGTTAGGATGTCGGCTTATGGCCTCGGACAGCTTGTCTTGACAAGCCTCAAACACAGGCGACAAAGCTCAGCAATCAATACTGTGGTCAGAGAAGCGAGGCCATTGAGCTAGGATAACCCTGCCTTTGACCCTGCTGTATACTCACTATTGATAACAATCACTGGAATAATACTAAATTACTAATTAATTAAGCCAAGATTCTAACTACCTATTTATTGATCGGCAATAAGTTTTTCTTTCCAAGGCCTATAGCCTCTGTTAACTTGAATTTTAAGAGAACCTGATAAATGGCAGTCATTGGGGTTTGTTAGCATGGATTTGTAGTAATCCATGAGTAGTAATATCGATAAAAAGGCAGCTGTGACCTGTTAATCTAGCTCCAGGCCCCAAAAACCCAAACTTATAATACAGGGATGGATTTTGATTTATTTTATCACTTTTATTAGGAATTTCCAAATTTAGAATTGAAGGCCATTCAAGCAAGCAGTTCACTTTTGGCATGTTACGTAGTATCATTCAATATGTATCCATCAAATCTAAGAAGAGTGGAATCCTTGATAAAATGACACCTTAGGGGCTACTTGTCCAAATTTTCCACCTTGCCTATTGTTAATGAGAACTGAATTTTGAAAAGTACTGAATTGGACATGTGCTGTTGAATCTGAATTGATCATGAACCCAATCATTAAGAATCTCTGATACCCAGTTAGATATTTACCTCCACATAGTGACAATCCGACGAGCAGATGCCACAGCTGGGACGCCCAGGCTGACGACAGCACACCTCCAACGGCAAAGAAACAGCCAATAGCGCTACATATCCTCAGGTTCACATTCGATACCAGGATCGTGTTGAATGGCACTAAAATGTTACAAGGATAACAAGATGAGAGTCTGAAACTTGAGAAATGTATAATTCCCACTATACAGGCTTCAACATAATGGCAGTTTATAATCTTTTATAATAGTAGTTTTCACATGGTAAGAGATGTATTTTAAAGACTTTTCAATTTGTCTGTTCAAAAGTTCAATTGATTGGATTTTCTCTATCTATATAGACAATCGGCTGCGAGAAAATTGAAAAGCAAACATGGATTTGGTTTGAAAAATTAATCAAGTTGAGAATGGTTGCTCACACCTGTGAAAAGAAAAACACCTAATCCAACAGCGCCGACGAGGTTAGCACTGGACTGTTCAATGCCGAGCATGTGAGGATATTTCTCTGTCATCACACCAAATGTTGTGTAGAGTAACCCCACCATTGTACTGTTAACTACCATAATAAGTAGAATAACCCATGAGTATGGCCCATCCTGGCGCCAAAATCCCTCTGAACAAGCCATGTTATCAGCTAGCCAAGTCTCTGTGTTCGATGCTTTATTCCTCGATGCTTTATTCCTCGGTTTGAATTTATATAACTGGTGTGAGCTGAATTTACTGGTCCTCAGGGGCCAGTTACTGTCTGTTCAAATGACTCTAGATGGTTCTCCTGAGGGTTTTTATGCTCCTTGCAGGTGTAGTTCTGCACGTGGCCGGGCGCTCTATTCTATCAGCTGTTAGGAGGCGGGGCTAGCGGTACTCCTGAACTGTTGTTGGCTTTGCCGTATCATGACCTTCTCAAGCGCTTTTTATTCTGCTTTGTATTCTGGGCCATAGTTAATTAGCCCTGCATTATTATAGATCATATTGCTGTATTTGTCTTGCCTACAAGCTGTCAGGTTGTCTGGTAGCTATTCAAGAGCAGCTATGTACTGTACAGTCCCTAAAAACTGCAACAGTCCAACTCAATAAATTGAATTCAAAATATCATTCAGACAATAAAACATAAAAGGAGCTATGATGAATATGAGGGGTAGACCAAAACTGTGTATTTAGACGAATTATATGTTTTACATACTTGGGATATTACAATTCCAAAAATAATTGCAAAATATACAATTATACATCACACCTTTACAATCCCCCTTCCAAGCTGTGGAGCTTCCCGGAGCAAGAAGCCACACTGAATTTGAGTGCTATCAAATTAATCTTATTCACCCGTGGAGTAAGCTGGAGTATGCTGCCTGATTGATGACGTCAGCTCATATATGTTGAGCTGAAATATAATATCAAATTTCTATGAGCTCTAAACTAGTCAGTGAGCTTATCCCCTTACGACTGAGATTGTATCTATAGAAACCTACTGTAATCTCATTAATGTTGGGATAGAGTTTCTGTGCAGTGGATGTTTTCGCTATTTGTAGAATATCATGGGCTACCTGTTTTTAAATTGTATGGTTATAGATATACACACATGTGTAAGTAATTTCCAATTTTAAGTCTACAGATAAGTCTCACATATACACCTGAATGACATCTCACTTTAAACAAACTTATCCTGTAGTTTCGCTCACTCTCCGATGCATGAGTAGCGTTGTATAGCCCTGACTGCTTCTGTGGCAGTCATCAGGCTAGGCTATGTCTGGTTCCCTATTTTTTTATGGATTGTGCAGCTATAACATTCCAATACTTCTCTTCAATGGAATTTTATTACCAAACGATATTTCAGCAGCATTAGAACCGAGCAGTTTTTGCGGTAATAAAAAGTAATTCCCATGGTACCATGCTAGGCCTAAAACACTTGGGCAAACTGATTATATTTGGGGGTGAACCACATGGGCATAAAATTTTATTGTCATCATGGGTGCTGTTAGATCATCTGCTCTTGCTGTGGTTGTGAACTCTTTAACAGCAGAAACCAAAGAAGTCATCATTTCTATGGTCTGTAATATTGTAGACGATTCAATCATACCAGTGTTTGATACAGACCAGTATTCATAGAATGAGCCAAGAGGGCGTGACACTGCAGTTTTCAAAAGCTGAAATTTGAAAATCCCCGAAACTGAAAATATTTATTTCATTGCGTAGTTGAAAAGCAATTTAATCTAATATTACGTCACACCATATTATCCTTGCTTGATCTTGCAAGATTAAATTGCCAATGTCCTGTAATACAAAAATATTCAATCTTTTACAGCAGTGTCATTTTGGACTGAACAGGAGTTTGTGTCAAGTCTCAAATGTGTCACATTGCCTCTCATTAGACCATCATTTTCAAGTATTTTCCTTCCGCTCCATGTATGGAGCGTTTAGTGGAACAGGATGTCTTGTTGTGTCGATGTTCCAATCAAGCCATATGTTGTATCTCATTGTTACGATCAGAGTTCTGAATCTGATAAAATTTGAATTGGCTCAGGTCTGATCATATAGACCTGACTGTGTTTTGTCCATAGACATAGAATAACATGTTTTTGTCTATGCTGTGGGTGTAATGAAGGATATTGTTTATTGCAGGGAGTTGGTGAGAAGAAGAAAGCCGTACAGATGGATGTATCTGAGATTCCCTCTAATAGAGTTATTTTTGCTGATGATAAGAGGGAGATAAAAAGAGACTGCGGTTTCTATCATTTCCTGTTTCTGATGAACTCTAAGTTTTATATGAATGCTGAGAAGCATAAAAGGCCAACTCGGTAAGCTGGAAAGTACAGTTTTTTTTTCTGTTTTGAAGCAGGGGGGATGTGATCATACGGTCTAGTATAGTTGAACAAACAATTTTTCTTACCTCAATGATTAGCAAGACAACTGGGAGTGCCCCTTCAGAAGGGGGAGGGGGGCGGCTAATATGCCATTTCCTGGTTAACCCCAAATAAGTGGTTGAACAAACATTGATATTTATATTATCATATTAATTTGGTTATTCAGTTTACTGATTAGTATGCAGAGGGAAAGCCAAATTTTGTTACGAATACAAATATTTGCTTTCTTTAAATGGTGCCAGGTAAACGTCTGTGTTATGTGAAATATCCGTTGTCACAATGCAGTGGACAATGCCAATTGGCAATAACAGGTACACCGATGTCAAAATAACCTCTGATGTCCATGACAAACTATTTTTTTATTTAAATTATTCGTTTTCTCTCTGTTATGCTACCAGGCACACTTGATTGAAGTCCCACTTCTTTGTGCCATATTATTGTCAATTAATTGGCTCATTATGCATAATCTCACAACTTAATCTTCAGTTAATTGAATGATAAGTTATTAAAACTAAAAAAAAAATACTGTGAGTATAACTCCAAAGTAAAATGGATCTTTCTTTTGCTGTATATTTTATAAATTTTATAATATTTATTTATTTTTCAGCTTGACGACTGAGAGAGCTGGTAAAATGCTTGAACAGAACGTGGCGCTGAAAGATAAAAAGAACCAAGGCAGTAATATCTTACGGCGCTTTATGAACACAATGAGGTAAGTGAGGTGTTGTTTTTCTATATTATCAGGAAATTTCGATTAAACAGCATTTTTTTGAAAAGCACAATAAGCACAAAAAGCACAAAAAGCACAAAATGCACAATACAAAAGATGCTGTGAAGTAGAAACTGGTACTACTTCAAACAACTCTGCTATGATTATTATGATCAACAAGTTTCCATGGGGGTGAGCTGGGAGCCTGAATATGCTCTTACAAGCTGGTGTTCAATGTTTGCCTACTTGCTTCTTATGTTTCCCCTCTTCAAAAGGTTCAATGTATTACTGTAGGCCTGCAAAAGAATAGAAACATATATCCTGCTGGTTAATAGGGTTAATAATATGGGTAATAAACTGAAAATTGCTACTTGATAGAAGTTTAAACCCCCCAGGCGACAAGTTGAGAGTTTACAGCAGGAAAAAGCAATCATCATATCCATTTTATCGAAGGTACTGAAATACCTTGATTTTGTTACACTGCTAAGACATGACCCAATCTATGAGCACTTACCAGCTTATTGATAACGTGATGTTTTAGTATCCTGATTACCTTGGAATGGAGGTCACGGCGGTCAGTGAGACAGTCAAAGCAGGCTAACCAGGCACCAGGCCTTTCATTTCCAAAATCAGAATTAAGGTCAGGAAGTAGGAAGAAGGAAACCTCCTAGCTTAAGCAGTGTCAAAGCAATAGCCAATAATACTTTGTCAGAAGTCAATAATCAAAAATCGATAACCACGACCGAAATATGCCATGTGCCATAATATAACACATTCTTTATTCACTGTCAGAGTACATTGACGTACATTGACGTACATTGACGTCCTTCATACAGGATCCTTTCCAGTTTTTTCTCTTCGCCGTTTTATGAAAAAATATATGGCTACATGACAGAAGTTCAGCCTCTGAGAGGCGCTTTCTCTTTCTTTGGGAGCAGCATGCAATCAAATGCATTTTATTATGTCTTTAAACCATCGTCTTTAAACTCTGAACACTCACCAGCTAATTAATGATGCAAAATTTTAGTATCCTCATACCTCAAATCTGATAGCAACAATAGTCATAATGGAGTCTCAGGCTGTTGACCTAACAAAAGACAATGTCTCATCGTGTTGGGCTCATTTTGTGATCCTTCAATGGGGGTCCTGACAGCTGAAGTCGCCATGTCTTGAAAGATGTCCCATAACTGTCAATTATTATTACATGATGGTGGCCACCTGCTATATAACAGTTTCCACAAGTTTAGGGCTTGTGACCTTTTGATTCCGTAATGGTAGTTGACTAATTTCCACTATCATAAAATCTAGATTAATGTTAATATATACAAATGGTGTCTGTCAAATAAAAGTATTATCTAAATAAAAATGATACCCGAAACATGGCACATCTCTACAAATATTATTGCACTTCAATAATATTTACATGACTTCTTAAACTCTCGTGGCACCCAATCTATGATGTATCTACAAATTTGTTCTGGACTTGATACACCAGAATAATATTTGATCAGTTTTATAGTCTTCATACCCTATAATACAGTGAACTTCATTGTGTGGAGTCAGCTCATCTGAACACAAATACCCAGCTGCAAAATTATTCTAATTATGAATGACAAGTACATAGACATGTCTATGGGCCAGTATGTGTAAATATACAGTAGTTGTCTTACTGATGAATTATATAATTACTCTCATTACTTTCATCCCTCCACTGACCGATATGCAATATTCTATTCCATAATAACATTTTCCTAACATTGAATTATAATAGGGTTATAGCGATCATAATAGAGCCATCTATTGCGTCATCAATACTACATACCTGAACTCATCAATAACCGATCATGACGAAGGGAATATCTGTAATTGTGGGCCCATGTCTAGCCAGAGACAGTACTTGATTATTTGAGGCTTCTGTTCAGGCCCCTAGCCTCTGGCCCCTACCCATTGGCCCCTACCCATTGGCCCCTAGCCTCTGGCCCCTAACCCCTGGATGATAAATGCTAGCTTGCAATATTTTATCTGTTTCAGTAGGAGGAAAGAGTCACAGGCTAGCCACAGTGGTATGCTACCTTCGCTGGAAGGAGGCTCATCTCTAGACTCGTCTAATTCTGATTCGTTTCCTGATTCATTGCTAAATGAAGAGGCTGATAGGGAGAAAGTTGAAGGGGTGAGTAAAAATAAAACTTTGAGTTATCTCCACTGTCACTAACAGGAGATAACTTCTTTGCTAGCACTCCCAATAATTTACGCTGTCTGTCATTCTCTCTCTATAGTTACTATTCTATGATGAGCACAATCCCACATAGCACACTGATCATGTGATATACTATTGCGTGTATATCTCTGATCGATAGAGAGTAAATTAATTCACTCAGCATGAGTACCATCACAAGGAACTTGGTGTGACAATCCGAGTTAAATTTTACTTGTTAGGGACAGGTACATGTTAGGTATCATACTTAATTGACTCTGATGATCGGAGATACACATGGGTTAGGAGTACATTCTAGTTCTGTGTTTAGGTTATACAGCTGCTATTCTCTTATTTGGTGACGTCAGGGAGGTGTCAGTGGTGAGACTTTGGTCATAATATATTTCAAAAACATTTTATATAACATTTTTATAAATGACATTTTATATAAATGTCATTTTATATAAATGACAATTTCTATAAACGGCATTTTATATAAATGACATGTTATACAACTCGCAATTTAATTTGACCCTGGACGCCGGCTGGGCTATTTATTTTCTCATGTAAATAAATCGGCTGAAAACAGAGATAGCACGTGCCATCCATAGAGTTATTATATTTCTATCTACTATGTACTAATTGTTAATTTATATCATAATAATTCTATGGCTAACACTGTCACTTTGATCACTAAGCATTGTTTTAAATATAATTATCATCTTCTGAAGCTTATGTGCAAAAAAAACATTATCAGCCACATTCCTCCCTTCATTGGTCGTACAATGGCTGAAATGCCTCTACCATCAAACCAAACCGGAGTTCGAGCACATCTAAAAATTATATTTGGCTAGCCACAAAAAAGACAATTTTCCTTATGCAAGCTGTGAGATGTAGGCCCTCATGTGAAAGATTTCCATGAAATACATTATTTTTCTGACTGTAATGCCATAACATGTTATGATGCGAGGATTTGTACATACACCTGGTTATCCTGGTACAAATAAAGTGGTACTTAGATGTGACACGTATTCACACGCTCCTATAAGGTTTGAGTGTAAACCCCCTTGATAAACCCATTCCGTCAAATAACTATCGAATCTGATTTTTGAACTCGAGCTGTATTGATGGTGGAATACTGTATCAGAATCAACAATGATACCGAATACAGTTGGCAATGTAGAACTTAAATGTTTGTCCCATCATAAACTGCTGAAGTATTTTGTGACCTTTAACTTTACATATATCTATTGCAAAGTAATGGTGATCTTAAACTCATATATTTGACAGTTGGCCGGAGTTTACTATGACTACCTGAAACAGTGTTACCCAGCAGATAAACGCTCTCCAACAAAAGGACAGAAACCCCACCTATCACTGAGCATCGGTGAGCAAGGAATTAGAAAAATGCTCTCCTCGTTCGAGCAGATGAGCTTTGAGTATGTCAGAGTTCTGATGAATCAAGTCAACATACTTCTACACCATCTCTACAATATCTTTGAATTGAAAGAATTGCACAATAAAATGCATCATGCCGTGTAAGTTTAGAAAATTACCTTTACTCAATTCATTTTCTTTGTACATTAGAAAAATCCTAGATCAAATATTATCCAGTTTGCACCCATTCTGAATTGCTCTCCCATTACTGATTAGCCACGGGAAAATAGGCGGCGTATCGATGGAGGGAGCGATGCTAAATGCAGACCAACTGGATCTAACTTGATCTAGAAAGATTCACAAAAATAACTAAACTATGACATTCGAATATAATAAAGGAGCCTGTAGACGCTAGGTCCGTTAGGTTGTATCCACTGCATTGTGGTAAATCATATTGATGCTGACTTTTGCACTTCAAAGAGACGCTCAAGGCAATGCTTCCCAAAATAAAAAAGGGGGCATGAAAGCACTTAGATCGAGATTTATCCTATATATCCTATGCCGCACCTCGGTGCAGTCATTGTCTACCTAGACGGACAGCAAATATTATTATTATGTATATCCTTCTCATTCTATTAAACAGGGGAAAAGGCGACCTATTGAAGGCTTTTCACATGTTTGAGAGATATCAGTATGTAGTCACAGATCTCGGTCTTCCTTTACCAGCAGGTTAGCTTGGATCAATGAACTCCCTCTCCCCTGAGAGGGAGTTCATTGCTTGAATGTCAGACAGTATTTGATATGTTTTGATATATTATGTCAATCCTCACAATCAAAAATTCTATTCAATGAATATGAAGAATAAAATTATGGTCACTGCCACACTGCTTGCAGATCGACTCTGAGATACGAGTCTCTCTGCACTGTTGCGACAGTGCCACAAAGTGGCCAAATTGACATTTTTGCCTAGAGAAGTTAACTTTCCCCGACTTTGCAGTTTGAGAACTCAAGCGCATTTGGATTAATTCAAACACCACGGTGCAAAGATAACCAACCTGAACTGATTGCACATGCACAGAGTGGGTTACTGCTGTATTCATAGCGATAAACCATTTCTTTGATGGCATCACTGCTTCTATTTGACTTGATTTAACCATCAAAATGGTGATAACACTGACATATATAATATTCATATCAGTGGGTGATACAAACATGCAATTATTGGTATACTTATTGCACCTTACAGAGTTTGGGACTATGTTTGCAACTGTTGGATACTCCAGCTTGAATCCAGAGTGAGTATCAGGGCTGTATCCATGGGTTGTAAAGTGGCAGAACTGTGTGGGTTTAGGAAGGTTGGTGTTAGGCAAATGATAATCAATCTGGAGCATTTCAGCCCAAATTGTATGGTATGGGATGGTAAAATAACCAGAAAACTTCATGATACCATGGGTGAAAGCATAACATGAAGCAATGAACTCCCCTGGTGAGAGGGAGGTCATTGTTCATTGGAGTTATTAGCTCATTGATGAGAAACGCACAACTCTGAACTAATATTTTTTTCTGATTTAAAAAACAAAAACTTCTTACAGTCTTGTTAATGATGTGATTCTGTTTTTTCAGCGAGTTTATGCAGTATGTAGGCAGTGGAGTTATTGATATTACCGATGAGTTCCTCGATATATTGGCTACTGGTGAGTAACGATTCTTCACCTTTCAATTTTCTATTCAGTTTTAAATGCTGTTGTTGTTTTAAACAAGTATATTAATGGTTTTTGCTCTGGTGTATATAATGGAGAACACAAATAAAAAAAGTACGAGGTGCATGATTCCTCTGTGATTTCGGAAGACTTTGAGTAGTTTTAATGTGTTGTGCCCGCAGCATAGACTAGAAGACTACTTAAATAGAAACCTGCTTGCTACTTATCAAGCACAGTTTAGGATAGGAAGTCTGATAAGAATGAGTGAAATATTGTCACCATTTGGGGATTAATTCTTATATCTTGGCAGATAAAGACGAGAAGAAAGCCTCAGTGAAGTGTGAGTGCCTTGCTCAGATGCCCTATGACCAGGCCCTAAAATGGTCACGTAAACTCATGGATTCTCCGGTCGTAGGGGCGACTGCTACTAGGCTAGTAGCTGAGGATATATTCCTTAATCCTAAAGGTGGCAAGAGCAAAGGTAAGAGGTATTCAAGTACTGATAGTAAGTCTTGTAAGGCCTGTAAGCAGTCATATCGCACATACCTGCAGACTGGCACTCTACTAGCATCTTTTGGGTACTACCAAACAGCATATGATATAACAACAATGCAATGATTGCTGAAAAAAATATTGGAAAAAAAAAGAGAGAATAACAACAGCTTGTACTGAGTTCTAGGTTTTAAATAATCAATCTTGAGCTGCATACATCAACTGAGGGAAGGTTAATAAATTCAGTTCACTCTACACAAGAAATAATTATTTTCATCGGTAGACCAGACACGCTAGGAGTGAGGTTGGGTTGGAGAGATCACGAGAAGCAAAAGTTTATATGATGGGATATGGAATTATTTCCCTTTGTAAAAGTAGAGGACGACTCTTGGTTATTGTTGTAGCAGCTGAAATAGATTCTTGGGCTGTATTATCATGTAAATTTAAATAATGAATAGGGCCTACTTATGTTCTCTTACGCTTATGGTCCTTAACACATAAACAATAGCTAGTGGGAGAAGCCCTCATAGAGCCATTGATCACCTCATTGCCTGTTAGATCAAGCATAGATCAAGTTTGATCCATTTGCCACGCTTTGGAGTTGCCCCCCTCTACCAGTGGATCGGGAGCAACTCGGAATGCAGGCAAATGGACCAAACTTGGTCTAAATCAAGCATGATCCATTTTGCCGGCATTTAGGTTTTGAGCTGACGCCAGCTCACCTGTTGAATGGGAATGACCGAACTGTGGGCAAATTGGATCAAATCTTGATCTAATTGCCTGTCATATGAGAGGTCCCAGGTTCAATCTCCACTGTAACCTCAAAGGATTTTTCACTGGCTTGCTTTTATACTCACCTACATCTATATTCAAACTAACTGTTACTCCCCATCAACCTTGAACACTACAACCCATAGAAAACCTACAACTCCCAAAATCAATTTTATGGCTTGGAAGTGAAACCATCTGACATAAGGGACTTAAGTGACAGGGATGTTGGCTTGTTTTGCTGGATGTAGTTGAGAATGCGTTCAGCCCTGGCACAGATTGAAAATTTCTAGGCAATAATGTCTTCATGTGATTGTGTTGGAGAGTGAATTTTGATACTGTCGAATTACCTCATTTGTTGGGATGATGAGCTTAAACAATTGTTTCAGATTTATCAAAGAAGTTCAAAAGGCAATCCTATGACTAAATAACTCATTAAACCAACATGTGTACACATTTCCCTATCATTAGCATAACAGTCCTCATTATAAGATGAACAAACTGAATTGAATTGCAAATTGAAAGCAGATTGAATCATGTAAACCAGCAGCATGCATCATAAATTGTTGATTGGGCCTGGAATAATTTGGTACAATCAGCTTGAATACGATTCAAAAATATTCCAAGTCTCTATTATCTCATTCACTCCATCTCGATGTTGACATCATTGGCTAAGGTTCTAATCATACTCTTTATTACAAGGTTGACTTCACTGACTCAAATGACGTAGTAAGCTCTTTGCCTTAAAATCCTAAAAAAAATGATATTTTACCTTGTCTCATGGGCTTTAATTGAAGTTGCTACAGGCCAAATAAAACTGTTTGAAAACCCTTGCCACTAAAGTTGGATGAATTCAAATATCACATGAACAAATTAGTTAAATCAAGCTAATTGATATTAAAAGTTATGGTTTCTCTTGATAGGGAAACCCGATCAACTTGAATAAATTACCATTAAATTGAGTTATGAATTGCCATAGCCTTCCGGTCACAAAAGGATTTTCAAATAACATAAGCTATTTACTGTCAAAAATGTTGAAGAGCCGATGATATTCATCAGATTTAGGAAATTGAACACTCAGTTTCAACTGCTCTACACTTGAGGGGATTAACTAGACAATAGTGGACCATATAGATGTAATCAGGGCATGGGTTGGCTGGTCTAACTGAACACCCCCACAGACACAGAAAGAAGCTCAGGAAGCGACAATCCATGTGAAGCAATTCAATCTATAAACTGAGGAAACTTAATTCTCTCAAAGTCAAATATATTACACTTTGAACTTTATATTACAATAGATCTCAGAAAGTATATTATCATTAAGTCATAAATACAAAAATAAAAAAGTAAATCATTTTTTGTAAATACAGAGAAACGTATTTTGCTGCCTCTATAGTGTACAACATTGGTTTGAGTGCAAGGCTAGTTATATAAGTCTTTGGTCATCGTTAGCAGAGAGAATCATCATTATCATAGTCCATAAACAACTCGTGTTCGTCAGAAGGTAAAATATCGATGTAGTTATTATCTTCTTCCACCCTGTCCATGTCTATCATTCTGGTGGCCTGGTCTAGAAGTTGTCTCATCTTATCGACGAGCTGAGGGAATGGTGGTCTGCGTGAATGGTCCTCCTCCCAACAGCATGACATAACACGGAATAAATCTGCCGAGCAGTGTGTCGGGCACGACATCCTATATCCTTTAGACAGTGCTTGCTGCACCTGAAAGTAGCAATGAGTAGTTGATAAGAACAATTCATATTCATTTTTTTAAGTCTCAACATATTAAGACAAATCTTATCGGGATCATGACCTTTTTTGACAGGGTTATCTATTTGATTAAATACAAGCCAAGCTACATGTAGCAACTGGTGGGTATGTACTATGATTGAAATTGATGAACTTGTCAGTTGTCAGTTGAACAGTTATGTCACAATTGATTTTACAAGCATCTGATGACACATTTCAAGTGAAACTTCCTGACCCACTTGATAATTCAGGTTTTGATATTCCATCATGCACAAGTCATTTTATCAGCCCACATTTCACTAACATTAGTCAATAACCTCAGAGCACTTGCACCAAAAAAACAAAACTCAGATCCAGGAAAACTTGTGATTGAGGATAGAAATGGTAAAGAACATGAGTCTTGTTTCCTTCCCCGCACCCAGATATCCTGACAAAGTTTCTTATCGCATTGTTTTCATAATGCAACTTGTGTGGAAGCAACTAAATGATGCATCACTGATGACATACATGTGTTTCATCAGCGGAACCAATAAATTTTAAAAAAATTTAAAATGACAAATGATTGAACGATCTCCAACTTCTGGTAACATGACCAGGAAAACTTAAGTTCCTTTAAGACCACCTGCTAAATCTGTCCTTCGAACCAGGATGATAAATTGAACTTAAATCGATATCAATTGTGACACTAAGACCAGAATGACGCAGCTACTCTATCACCTATAACTGCAATGAATCATTCCGAGTATTCTAACGGGTTGATTGAAACTCGATAATGGTAATGGTATCTGCATGTGAGCTTTGATGTCCAATTCTAAATCATCAAAATAATATTCAAGGACAGGAAATTATTGAACTTTTTATATAAATGATAAAAATGAGTTTCATTGTGATGGAACTTACCTCTCTAACTTTCATATTTGGGTAAGGCAGGTTACCAAGAGTAACAATCTCCCAGAGGACTACACCATAAGACCAGACATCACTCATAATGTTGTGTTTGAAGTAGAGGAGGGACTCCGGAGGTAACCATCTCACAGGCCGAGCTCGATGAAATACTGACTTGCTTTTATACTCGGGCTTGTTTAGTATGTCTTTGGCAAACCCAAAGTCAGATATCTTACACCTGAGGTTTGCATCGAGAAGAATGTTTCTGGCTGCTAGGTCTCTATGGAGAAGTTGGAGATCGGCAATGCCCTCCATACCATTTGCAATGTCCAGAGCAAACTGTAACAGCTGCCTCTCACTCAAACAGTTACTGTTTCCATGAAGGTTATAGTAAGTATCCTGGGATCGAGAGGCTCTCAACAAATGTCTGAGGTTACCGCCGGGCATCAGCTCTAATACAATCATACAAGGCTGTCGCTTAGTGACAGAACCCAGTAGTTTGGTGATGTTATCATGGTTTAGAGTGTTTGTTAGTTTCATTATCTCAAACTCATACATGAATTCCTGCTTGTCGGCATCCGAAGCTGAAACTTTCATCGTTTTGACAGCGACGGGTACGGATGTCTTGTTGGTATGCGGTAGTTTGGCTGCCACTCCTTCATACACAGTTCCAAAGTGTCCTTTGCCTATCTTATGTGTGAGAGTCAGATCTTTCTCTGCTATCTCGTAGTTCTGTAGTGCATTGTTATAGAGATTGAAGGCTTTTGTACCACGCCTAAACAAGTTGGTGTTACTACCACTCATGTTGGAGTCAGCTGATCTCTTCCTTGGTAGCTGTGGAGGTTCTTGCTTATTATCTGGGGAGGGAGGAGCTGGCACTGGTCTCCAACTCTGCTTTTCCGTTCGTGGGGATGTGTAGTTCTCGTAGATGGCACCATTCGAGTTGATATAGTTATCGCTCTGCTGTAGAAGCTGTTGTGATTTGTTGCTTGAAATTGAGCTGCGAGGTGCGGGACTAGGTACAGTCCGAACATTCTCATCTATTTCAGCATAAGAACCATTTGCAAAGACACGAGCTTGACTTCCTGGTATAGGTGGAGGGTGTTTAGGTATGTCGCTATTGTTCATATCAATGTAATCATCGATATTTATGATTGATTCCAGTACTCTACTAGAAATCGTAGGTATTGGTCCTTCCTCGATATTACGACTGTTTATGATACTTGGTGACGCTGAGCTTTTCATTGACGAGGTGATGACTCTTTTGCTCTTCTTTCTGGCGCAGAACACTGTCAGTAGGATTGCTATGAGTACCACAGTCATACCTGACAGGCTGCCGATAATTATATAGAGAGTTTCATCGTCCAGGATCACAGGTAATGTAGTAATCGGCCCCTCAGTTGTAGTAGACGCGTTGTTCGGTTCTGCTGTAAGAAGTTCCATATCCATGATGGTTATCACCGTTGTCGATGAGCCGTCCATGCTGCTTGCTACTCTGTGCTGGTTTGTAGCCTCTAAATGTGCTCAATTAAAACACTTTCATCTTTCATGACCTGAGAGTTAGTAATGATAGAATTACACCCAATTAAACTATTATTGGGTTTACTTGTTGGCTGGGCATGTGCGTCACATAAAACGTGAAATTCCTATATTGTGTTGCCATAGTAACAGGACCACGAATTGTGACATTTCATGGTCTGGGAAATTAAACTGAAGCCTTTTAATATCTCCAGATATTGCTAAATACTACTATTGCAATCACTTGGGGGAATTATTGGCATGCCATTATGTAGATTGGTTTGACCAGAAGGTTTCTTATCTTTTGAATAATTCATTCAGACCGTGATAATAATGACACATTAGAATTTGATGGTGTTTTTTTTCACAGAACCTTCGTAACTTCTAACCGACCATATTCATAAGTTCCCTGTCCTTCTGCCACAACAATTTGCATCATTCACGAGCCTATCTAACTATTGGCCTTTTCGCATGTCATTTTCTCAATTAACTCCGTATGCTTACAGTTCTCACTTCAGGCTAAAATGTTAGCACACACAAAGCACGCTGCCTCTTTTTTAGGGTATCGAATTCAATCGTCCCATCCTGACAGCTTTGAAATTAAATAAATTATGAGAATACTTTGTTATCAGCCCTTGATACACAAAATATAAGCTTTTTTATCTCAAACAAGGAGGACTCACCCTCCGCTAAAACTGAAGTTTTTTAGTTTAATTAGTTCGTTTTTTCATTTCAGACACGGGTAACAGTGGAGGTGCTGCAGCAAAATCCCACAGAAAACAATCATCATCTTCAGGTAGTACAGGTCTGTATAAGTCCATCATTTAAACTCTTGTAGTGTACATCTATCTGTATGGTGACTCTGTGCGAGGAATTAGCACAGTTCCTTTAAAAATCGCTCAGTTTAAATCTTTGAAATTGCACTAAAATACCTTTGACGATTTCAAAGTTCCCGCAATTCTGGCAAGGGGCCCATATGATGGTCAACTTTCAGCTCATCTTCCATACCCAGTTCGAATTGAAACCCTGCAGTTTATGTGCAATACGAAGTGCCATCTTGCTTCAGACTCATGTGACTACATTATACTGTCTGACATAAACAGGCACACAGTATGAGAAGGCCTGAAAACTGTTCTTGTCCAATTTTCATACCAACCTTTGTACATCATTAGCAGTACGGCTTACGACTTAGCACAAGAAAACACCTTTGAAATCCTGCCCTTAGTACCTACATAAATTGCACATTTGTGGTAGCGGGAATGCCATTATGGGCCATCGCGGTACAGAATATTATTGAGGAAACCATGAAGATACATGTTTGACAGCCATACACGCTGACATTGGCTTCCTAAACTTTTACAAACTAATTGTTCCAACCAAAGTGTCTTTTTGATTCACTGAAGAGCATAGTTTTTGTTGGTATCCAATTTTGAGTTTGTTTTTCTGAATTCCTTTTCAATTGTAAATTGTGGTTTATTTCAAAGAGTTGTAATCTTTTGGGTTACATCAAGGCAGCAGACCTAAAGTCTGCCCAGGGCTAGAGTCTCAAACTATGCCTATCAAATTGTTGAGCATTTCAGTAATGAATCTGATTATTGACCTCCCTGTGATGTGCCAGTAGGTGGACAAATTGTGACAGATGGGCGGATGGGTATGATCTCAAGGAATGCTTTTCTGAATCACGGATTATCTTCTTATAACAAATCTATTTTTGGAAATGTCAGAAGTTCAGATATGAAGTTATAGATTACAGCATCTGCTATTCTAGATCCATACACCAGTAACTGATTTTCTTGATAAACAAGGCTGTCAAACTTTGTGCAATTGCCGAATTTTGGAGAAGGCGAAACTGAAACAAAAATTAGGACATTGAAAGCGAGTAGAAATAAAACTTAGTGATGCATCATCTTGATTTTTCCTAGTCTTACTTCTGCGCTGTGCCAACCTGTACAACTTCCTTGATATACTCCAGTCATTTTTGACCAAATTTGGTACATCATCTGTTTGTACACCTGATTTATTGTCAAATGATGAGAAGTGCCAATATACTGCCAAATACACTAATATATAATAAATTGTTATTTACGTTAATCTGAACCAGCTGGTATACAATAAATAGGGTGACAGAAATAGCTCAACTATGACTAATAGTTTTCACTTCGCCAGAAAAGCATCAAAATAATGAAATATTGTAATGCATGTATTCCACCCCACCATTATGAATAGTGTTGGCCTTTAGGTAATGAAGAGCTATTTGAATTTCAGTAAATTATACCTTGAGATCCAATCTGTTTTTGGTTGTGATGCAATTATGTTTGTACTTTTGCTGCCAACAATTAGTCACAGTTGTAACCATATATCTGCTATGCAACAATCCTCTGTGGGTTCGATGTGGCAGAGACCAATTTCCTCCTTGACCAAATCAAACCACCTCATTAGCATTTGTGAAGTAAAAAATCAAACATGTACGGTGGTGTTTGTGTGGGAAAGTCCTGTTAGATAGACACAAAAGGAGAAACTGAATATTTAATTACAGCCCTGGTATATGTGTGTACAACATGCCTTTGTTCTGACTGATTTTCTCTTGTTGTTTTTAGGCGAGGATTTGGATGATAGAGATTTGGATTTGCCTGATCCCTACCGCTTCATGCTAAACAACCTCACCAAAAATGGTAAGTAAGCCATCGATATTGCTAACTCTCCGACAATTAAGTTCTGACACAAACCGATGTGATGTTCCTACAATTATTCAGTTTCTCACAAAAACCAAACTCTTAAAACATCACAAGATTCTTCTCGTGAATAAGCCCACACTAGGCCATATTTGATCCAGTTTGCCTGCTATCCAGCTGCTCCCCTTCTTCTGGTTACACCGCTGCGGCGTGACCAGCGGAGGGTGAGCAACTCCAAATGCAAGCAAATGGACCAAACTTGGTATAATCAAGCAGGTAGTTCCCTGCTTGAAAGAAGTCTCTAACTCCTTTGTTTAATCCAACACAAGCTCATAGTTGTGTGCAGGTTTGCATATCAGATAGATTACTGACATTGCTGCGCAGTTTCTCTGTTGCTAGGAATAATAATAACATGTAAAGCTAGTGATATCCTGTGACATTTTGCATAAAATGACAGGGATTGGTTGGCAGCGAAGGGAGTTTTGTGTATTCCTGAGGCTGGCATTTTTTTAAAGCAAGTGACTGCATTTGTTGAGACTTCCATGTACCCTGATTGTCTGATATCAGTAACAATATTGATATTGAATATTGAATTATCTGGAGGACTTGACCATGACCTAATGCTGACTAACTTCCACATACTGTCCCTGCTTGTGGTTCAGAATCTATCATTTACATTATTACATTGTATTGTTTTTGTGTGCTGTTGACGTAGATTTTGATGTTTAATTTTGGTCATCTGATCAAGGGCCAATTGAAATTACAAAACTCTGCCAACTTCAACTTAAGAATCTCAGCCTCAGGATTAAGCATACCAAGGAAAGCTATCACCATAAGGGTAGACAGCTGCTGTACAGACTATATAGAGTGACTTTTGCCTTCCCCTAACTATGAGATTTCTTAGTCCCGTTTACACAAGGGTAGCTATGAAGTATTTAGGTATTTATGAAGAATTCCTGTTCGTAATTTCATATCTCTCATCAGTGTGTACTGAATTTAATTGAAGGTTGGAAGCCGGGTACAGATGGAGTGACTGGGAGTATGCTGGAGCAGGCTGTACTCTACTATACCAAAGATGTACACTGGAATAAATGATGCCCATACTTCATCTTATCATTTGCATCCAAAAGAAATTTCAAATACTTATTTTATGACATCAAAAGGCTGCATATTATCAAAATAATGCACGGACAGCACTTCATACTTATACTCATTCAAAGATTGCTCATATAGGTCCTTTTTCTCTTAATTTATTACTTAATTAAGTTTCTATAGACTCCACCATTTGATAAGTGAAATTTATATTTTTTACACTCTATCCCCTCATTATCAACTGAACTGTTTTTTTTTCAAATTTGAATTTTATTTTGAAACACTATCAAAGGGTTATATCAATCAATCACATATTGATCACACCAGTGTTGGAATTTCAGACAATCAGAATAGAAAATTTGACACATTAAAATTGGTTTGCCTTCAAAGAACCACAACAATTTATTATTCCACCCCCACTTTTAGAGCATAATATGACATCATTCATAATTATTCAACAAGCATTACTCACACTTAACTGTTATACCATGTCTTCATATGGTAATTGTAAACCAGAATATCTATAGAGTATTACACCCTAAATAACATAAATCGTTAAGGATTTTGGCACTTTCATTTCTCCCATATTGTCATATTAATTAGCAATCAATGGAATGGTCAATCGGAGAAAATGTCAGATGATCAGCATTTGGAAATATTTTAGGTGTTGATTATTCAACTTGACAATAAAATTTGGCAAAATGATTGATGGACTGACCAAGCTTTCCCACGCTTTATTTTTGATATCCTTGTTCATGATGAGATAGCTCATGTCGGTCTGATTATCCTGTGTGGATCTACTGAGCCTTTTTCTTTTCTAAGCTGTTGGCCTTGCTACTCATAAATCCACCGATGGTCTTCCTTCTTTGTGTGAACATGTGCATGTATAGCTGTGGAAAAACTAAAACAGACAAGGGCAAATCACGACTTGCCCTAAACCCAATAACATAATGGCTCGGATAAGTTAATAACCTATGAGAGTACACGCTGAAGAAGAGAATTAAGCATAATTACTGCTTAGGCAATGCATATTTAAATCAAACGATCCCTTTATGATAGCGCAGCTGGTAAGGTAATGCCATGAAAACTGTTGCTCTGCAACTCACCAATAAAGGTACAATTATCTGCTCTTGCCACAGGGGCCAACAACTACCCGACTAGCAATCAAATTAGAACTAATAAACTTACCTGGTACATATGACATCATGACGATGACTAGAGCGTATTGATAATCAAAAGCAAAGTTGTATTTATTGGGCATTCTCAATGAGTAGAGACCAGATTCAGCTACAGGTTTCAGCGCTCTGAATATACACATTAGTTCACCCTGTTATTAAACAAACAATCATTATTACATAGCTGGTATCGTAATGAAATACCTGTTGCCCAAAGATTTACACCAATGTAAATAGACCAAGGTGCTGCAGACTGGGTATCCAACCCTACCATTCATGTGAATTTGGAATAACTATCATTGAAAGGTTTGCTCATGAAGTGAGGTGGAAACAAATCAATAAACTGATTTACAGTGCATCAGATTGTCCCTAACTAACTGAACTGAGTGAATTATACTTCCTGATTGGTCAAACTAATAAGCTTTTATGGTTATCTTTGTGATTTACATCCACTGAAATATATTCATATCAATGTCATACCATGAATTCATATCAATGTTTACATCCATAGAGTTACTACACCACACTCTATGGTTACACAGAGTTATTGCATGACTATTTGATTATTACAAAGTAAAATACTATTTGGGCTTTATAAGATGGTCAAATGCAGCAGGCATTATTGTTTGCAAACAAGCACAACTGAGAGTGAGAGTAACTTACCGAAACTCCTATTGGATACAGGATGATGAAGAGTGTATACCTGATAATAAAAGAGAGACAAGTCAGTCAGACAAGAAAAACTGACTGAATACAAATATTTGACTGGTGCGGTCATGTTTGGAAAGTGTGTATGAGAGATAAGAAAGAGAACCGTTATGACGATATCATACTATCTGATAGGCTCCACCCTTTTAACAGAATGCTTCTGCAAATATAGAATGTAGTGTGAAGACCACTTAACATTTTCAGGTGTCTCTTTTCTTTGAGCCCATGTTCAATTAGTTGAAGTAAAACATGTAAGCCGGCAATATCTCATGATAAAGAAACACAGCAGAGAGAAAAGTCCAATAGTAGATAAGGAAGTTGCATTTGTCATAAAAATACCCATCGACCTGAAACTCACCGCATCATGTTGTAGCTATCATTATGAAATATAATTCAAATTACTTTTGAGACACACCGCTTGCAGAAATCTTTCAGAACTGTAGCAACAGTCTCACAAAGAAGGGGCCAAATAGGGACTTTGTATTGTGCCTATGGTACCGTAATCTTACATTTTTCAAATGCCGTGACAAATGATTACTGACCTGAACTGATTTATTTATAGTGCTTTTGTCGAAATCGCTTATTAGGAATATGTTGTTAATAAATATGCAAGCTGGTTACTAAACTCAACATGAATAGCTCATTGATAATAGATTTTATATAGAAATAGATTATAGCTTTAGATTATATATCTTACCTCAGCCACAACAATGGATATGCTGGTATCTTTCCTATATTGAGCACATAATATGAATATCTGATGATTTCTGTAATAGTCCACGCTAGCAGCAGCATAGGATAACCATTAGATGATTGAGTTTCTGGTACAGAGAAGAGCACTCCCCATACTAAAAACACTCTTGAAGCAACTTGAAATGCAGTAAGAACAACGTTGGACCTCACAAAGCCAACAGCGCAGTGAACAACCTGAAAAATATAACACAATCTGTGATTTTATGAGATTTGTTGGAGATTTTTTTGAATAAATTCTGACTTGCTGTCACAAATAAAAAGTTCAAATAAAAATGTGAATACTAATAATGTAAAATTTATTTATTCAAAATTTGCATGTACTGAGCTAATAGGTAGTTATTGGACAGCAACTCGTGTAGAAACCAATTTAGAATTGCATCCATGCAGTACAAATTATGTTAGGTACTAAAGTGTAAAATTGGGGTATTGGAAATATAAAATTGAATTTCAATTTTCAATTATATTTGGCTTACCTCTAAGATAGCAGCAGTTTGAAATATTTGCAGCAATTTGTAGGAAGCGAAATATAGGGATATATCAGGTCCAGTTCCCAACACCTGCTGGCCGATAATCAGACCTATTAGTGACCATCTGAGGGAGAGAAAGGACATGTCTGATACGAGAACCAGTCGAGTGTAAAATAAAATATAAGGTATTTAAAGGGAATATGAAATATTAAAGTTTCAAACACTATCATGCCATCACACTTTCTGGTTTGAACATGGAAATACAACACATCCTGTGCAAAGTTATTTATGTTCTAATTTAACGAGGAGACTAATGAGTGAACACTATGAACACATCTGGTTCTCCCATGACACAACACTGAGATGATTTTAACACAATATACAGCAGAGCACTCACCCTAAAGTTTGAAGTGTATTATAAGCTACAAGGTATGCGGAAACCGCTGCAGACGGGGCTTTCGTTGGCTTCTCAACAGCCATCGTTATTTTAGCTTCAACAGAGAATAATGAAAATGATCTAATCATTTCATACCATTTGTCTCTTCCTCATTGAACACAGTCAAACATTTTAGGGGGTATTCAAATATTGGTCCAAGTAGTAGTATGATTGTATGGATATTGTGAGATAGAATGCAATCATTGATCATACGCTTAATAGAATACAGTCAACACAATCATTTTAGAAATCCTAAGCCAACATTTTCCAGTAGATGCTAGGTCTATGGGCTAGTGACATCGCACAACGCTTTCTTGTTCATTGGAGTTCCATTGTTAGTGGGCTGTTAACTTCTTATGGAATCTGTATAACAAAACCCACTATACAATGCAAATTTGTTGAGATTAAATGTTTCATCAATGGCATGTGGTACCAGTTGAGGGAAGTTATTTTGCTCCTAAACTACACTTGCAGCAACAGAAGACGCGCTTGCAAACCACAGGGGCTATTGA
The DNA here is from genome assembly GCA_914767715.1 of Membranipora membranacea. Lineage (NCBI taxonomy): Eukaryota > Metazoa > Bryozoa > Gymnolaemata > Cheilostomatida > Membraniporidae > Membranipora > Membranipora membranacea. The sequence goes on from OU612068.1 coordinate 11,306,335, forward strand.
TTGAGGCATGGGTGCCTTTGTAACTTCAGACATATCTTTTTGCCTTAGTCCGGTGTATTAACCACATTAAACCTGGACTTGGACAGCGTACATGTTACGAATCCAAAAGTAGGGGCCCATCTATATATATAAATTTATTATATCCTCGCTATATTTATTGTATGAATCTCTAATGATATTATGGTTATTATATTTTATCATTATTTCCACAGGCCTTCTGCAGTTTGTGCAAGTCCAGTGGGCGTGTGCCATAGTGGTCGTCCACTGGGGCAAACAACCTTTGTGGGTTAATATCACAAGTTGAGTCTCTGTCCCGAGACTGAGAAATAAAGATGCCTTAAGGGCCCACCACCATATTCTGCACCAAGTTGCTCTCAGTTTGCAGGCAGGTTGAAGCACACCCAAGGCGTCAATTGAGCCCAGTAGTCAGTAGACTGCAGCGGGGTTTGATGCCAAGACCTCTGACACTAGCGTATTAGAGGGCAGGCGCCCTAACCAACCGAGCTACCTCCTACCTCTTTATTCCAGCACCAAGCACTCTCGCACCTGTATTATATGATGTATTACTCAGACGCACATGCACAGACGCACAGATGAGACCACAGATGTTTTTGCTCATAAATCAATGTAAGAAACGTAAGATACTCTTTTAAGCTTGCACGGATTACAGAAGCCAAGGCTTGTGATTGGGCTCATTCATTTATCACTGCATAAGACTAATGCATTTCCTTACTTTGGGCTTTGTGTGGGTGGTGCTATGAAGGATTGAAGCTCTGTTTCTCAATTCTCACAAATTGTCCAGAAAAGAACAATTTGAAAGAACATTGAGCATTTTTCCATCCTGCCAATCCCCTCCCCCACCCATACAATGCACAACAAAGTTAGGAAATACCGTAGAGTAGTCCCATCTATCTATGTATTGGTCTTGACTCATATATATATATATATATATATGAGTCCTATATATATGCAATGGCATATATATGTGACATCATTTACTTATTGGTTGGCCTAGCCAAGGGAGGGAGGGAATTCATTGGCCTAGCCCTAGCTAGCTAGTAGTATAGTAGATAGGAATTTGAATCAAATACAATAATAATGAAATAAAAAAAAAATGCTTGCGATAATAACTAGGTGTCAAGAATGTGTACTCATCCTTTTTTCAAAAAGTGATACGTTACTGAACCCTGATGAGGGCCATTTGACCAGTGATAAGGGGAAATTTCTGCAAGGGTCATAGAATAGATAGTAGTCAAATTTCTGTTCCACTTTTGTACTGTAAATAAATGATAAAACTCGTATTGTTGTGAATGGCTGGGCTGTAGCTGATTGGACAACAAATACTGAATCAATTTTCACTGGGCAATATTATAACAACACGGATGAGAGTGGCAAGGAGGGAAAACTTCTGTCTTGCCATAAATAGTTTTTTTACACTCCTGGAGCAACGAGCAAGCATAACAATCAAAGCGCTGAGGTATTCAATTTTGGGTGAAGTTACGAAATTGAATTGTGTAGCAGCATTGGCATTATCATTGACTTGCGGTTCATATACCAGGTTTTTAATTGATTTCTCAATCAATTTCGATTGGATTTTGAACCTCAAAATTGTAATAGATTTAGCCGCATATATCGCGAACAGTTTGATTTTAATTTTCACCAAAATCTTCTTAGAAAAAAAGCAACATCACATTGACGACAGCATGCCGCTGAATGTAAAGCAATTTTCAAACTGAAAATGCGATCAAAATTGATTGAGTAATCAACAAAACCTGGAACATTGACTGTAAATAAATCATAGCATTATTGCTTCTACACAATCCATTGACATAATGTCACCGTAACTAAGTACCTCACTTTATAGTGCCCTATATAGTGTCCTGTCTAGGTTTATTATTAAGTCAATGGTTTGCATAAATTTTTAATTGTTAGGTGACACCATATACATATAAATACTCTAGAGTCTAGACTATAAACTACAGGCTTGAATGCGTCACATTACAACAAAACTGTGCTATCCATTTATTCATAGCATTGCAGTTATATGAAAAATGCAATGCAAAATTGCATCTGATTATTCCAGCTGCCATACACAAAGATCATAAATGGAAAAACAAATTTTACTTGAGTTAGGTGAAATCTCTATTGGTATTTTTACGATCAGAAAGCTTTAAAACCACACTCAATGTACACTGAATGAGGCAGAAAGCTTTCAAGTCTCCACCAAATAGCTGATAGTATTTATATGTTTATGGGTGTCACCAATGTACATGACCTAAAGATCTGTTCCTCAGCTACAATACTATTGGTTTAGTTGGGTAATATGTTACAAGTATCGTTTGGCACAAAGCAAGTATTGGTGATCAAATGCTACCAGCTAAATTCCTATTTTCCTTTTTTTAAAGAGAGGAGTTTAAGCACACGAAGCATTCCTCCTGCTTGAACTAGGGTAAGTTAGTGATTTCAATTCAGGTGGCTTATAATAAACCTTTTAATAAAAGTTGCTCCAATTGAAAGAAAAATCTGCAATTTAACAACTTGATTATTTCCCATGTAATGTATACAGTTACAGACTCACCTGTCCATGCCTATTTAGTGTAGTGATGCAGTAAGATGAAATGTTTGAACTAAATAGTTATGATTTTGATCATAGATTATCAGGTGACTGATATGTTATGTGATGATTCTGAAATGTAATAGCATGTAATCGAACCGTTGGGAATTTTGATGATTAGCTCCATTTATCACATATCACTTCATATTATCTCATTTTGGGACTATACCAGACAGCGATTTGAGCCAGACTGAGACCACTTAAAAGTTTTGAAGAGAGATTAATATAGACGTCTAAACTTTGATGCACAGACTTCTATATGTAGACCTATTGTACTCCGTGTGAATAAGACTTGTAGTTAATTCTTCCATAAAAATCCCGTACCCAGAAACCAGACTTCCTAACATCTTTTTCTCCCTCAGTTGTACAATTCGTTTTTCATGAGTTAAATTTTAATGAAGCAGATTTTGGCTGAGCTGAGAATATTCAACAACCGGAGACTATCAAGTCTGGTTAAAACAAATTTTAGCCAATTTTAGCTAATTTAAAACAAATTTTAGCCAATTTATGACCACGACAAATTTTAGCCATAAAGTTTGCAATATATTTGGGCGCAATTAGGTATTCTGTGACATCAAGTTTTATTACAATATAATTCACTTAACAACCCTAGCCGGTATCAGAACCTTCAGTACTCTCAGGATGGTTGGACATTCTCCAATCTCCAAGCCCCTGGTGTCCCAACATCATAGTTAGTAGCTGGTCTTGCAAAGCTTTATCCCCCAAACCTTCATCAACTGATTAGTTTTCAACAAAACCTTTTTTCTGCTTTTATTTTTCTAGATGATTGAGAAGAATGGTCTATACAATATCAGATAAAACTGAGCAAAGTAACTAGAAAACATATAATATCAGATACAGCCGTTCACAGTTGAAACCATGAAAATGTTGAGTCAGCATGTAATCAGTAGGAGAGCAGGCAACTACTAGCTTTTAATGGCTTTACCTTATGTAACTATAGTTCAATATATGGTGTTGACATGCAATTCATGACCAACATTTTATTTGAAGGCTCTGACAGATTAAACAGATTTATGTATCATTGCAGCAACCGCAAGATCGGATCATCATAAATGAGTGGTGAGTATTCAAGTTTTTCTCCTTTGATTAGATCTAGCTGTGAGTCTTCTCTCTGTCTTTTGTTCGGACTTGATTCTACTCCCTGTTGTTTGGATTTCCGAAGTCTTGTAGCAATCATCCGATGACCATTCTGTTCAATGTTTGAGTGTCTTTTAGTCTGCTTCTTGTCTTTGATGTTATATTTGCGTTTGATTGCACCAGATAAGGATGATTTAAGTTTGAAACTGGGAGACTTAACCTTGAATGAGAGAAGGTTAGCACGGGAGTCTGCAATGAGAGATTTCCTTCTTAAAGCATCTTTCCTAATTTCATTCCTGACAGCTCGTTTATCGCAGAGGGGAGCACAGTTTGGATTTGCTTCTGGTACTCGCTTTTTTCGGATCCGAGGTGTCTTTGGCTGTAAATTAAAGTGATCACTTTATGAGAGCAGAATGAAGTAATATAAAAAATGGAAGTTGTCTTTTCTCATCATATTACAAGATAACTCCCGTAGATCATTAATGAGTGTTGTAATGATCTTTCTGTGGTATAAAGCTACTCTCACCACAAAGGCAAAACCACAAAGGCTCTGGCTTTAATAAATTTATAGTTTTCCAATATAAAATTGGCGAAAATGCAGTCAGAAGAACATGTTGTAATATAAACACAGACTGAACATAGTTTACCTTGGGGGTATGCTCTTTAAGGGGCTTTACGTGACTGATTCCTACTAAATCATCACACAGCTCTGATAACCTCTCACCAGATATCATTGGCTTAGACAACATTACTACATTTGTATGTCCTGTATAATGTTTAGTCATGCTGTTAAGAGCCTCTGCTACCTTGGTAACCCGGCATACCAGATTTCCATCAAGATCTGAACTCTTTTTGGGAGCTGGTTGGGTTGCAGACTGACCAGACACTTGTTTTCGTTTGTGCGTCTGGGTTTCCATAGGAGTGCAACTTGGGGTGTCGGGATTTCGGCATTGATGATCATTTGCATCCTACAGAACATTAATACATAATATAATATTATCAATTACTGATATCAGATCATAACTCATGGTTCATCGTTTGCCAGCCCTTTCCCACATTAACTACAAGATAGTAACAAACCTGAGAGTTTGGTTGATTATGTTGTTGTTGACATCCTTGCTGCTTGTTGCATACAGAGAGTTGCTGCCCCTCTATAATATTATGATTACCATCGTCTATATACTGATTATGTATTCTCGGCTCCTCTTCCACAGCTCCTGTTATTTTGATGAGAGTGAATACCTGCGAAGTTCGATTCTCGTCCCTACATCAAATATGAGCAGAGATAGATACGTACAAATATGAGGGGAGATAGAACGGCACTAAGGTATTCAATAAATGAAATCAAAATTCAAACAAATTTCACAGCATAAAATGGATCACAAGAAAAATACCAGATTTTCATAGTTAGAGAAATTTTGATTGCGGGATGGGGGTGTGGACATATTATGTCAGTTCACGGTCTCTGGTGTAATCAATGATATATAAATGTGGGTCAAGAATATATATAATTTATATTCATAACACTTTATATTGTCACCTTGCTTGGCCGTCATCTTCTCTGCTATTGTTCAAAGAGACTTTAATTGGAGGATTTTTCTTCCTGGCCAGGCAGACGTGGTTGTGGATCGTTTCCATTGAAGGGTAAAATCTGGTATTAGCTGGGTGTGGTGGTATCTTGTCTTTGAAGAGATCATCTTCAACATATTGCTTAAGCTTTTCCTTCGTAGCTGCCGTTGTTCCAAACCCTGAAGTCGGAGTAAAGGTAATTTTTCATCAGTCTTCATCTTCATGAAGATACTGATCTGTATTACAAAATCATGGTTCAAATACTAACAAACATTTTACATATACGATACCAGCTGTCCATAGATGCAAAGTGATGTTACTTTCATCTAGCCTTGGCACGCAACACCTTTTCTCGGTCACCTGACACGGCTCACTTTGATCTGTGTAGTGCAACCTTGGAATGGGCTACTTGACAGATTTAGATGTTTTAGAGTACTCTGACATAACCATATGAGGTGTTATATTCTAACCTGCTGTAACAAGCTCTACGATTCGAGCTTTCAGTCTCTTGTCAATACACATGTGAGGTCCGGCAGCCTGAAAAACAAGACATAATGATTTAGGGGTCAGCACAGTAACAGAAGAAGCGTTTGCACATTTGATGACGATACTACTCTTGAATTATTAACACAAATGGGACAAGAGCAGTAATTATCTACAGCAGTATATATAAATAGCCTTGGCTCTTTTCAAATAATCCCTTGCTCAAGAAAAATAAATTATTTGGATTTGTGATCCTGTTTCTTTGAAGCCTTTGTGAAATACAGTGTCTATTTTGCACTGAAATGTCATCTAGGGCAAGTCATAAATTTGGAAAGGCTTTTTACGTTGCATAATAATAATCGTAATCGCACCAGACTCTACACGCCATGAAAAGTTAAATCAAGTTGACCCATCCAGTGTAGGAGTTGCTCCCTCTTATGAGATGCCATATCAGTAGGTTGCAACTCCTACACTGGAAAAATGGATCAAACTTGATCTAATGAAGAGGTACATAGGTAGGTATATACCTCTCCTGTGGCGTGGTTATGGGCATTGATAGGTGTTACGTTGATGTGGAATTCCCTCTGGAAGATGAAATCTTTAGGAGACTGAGATTCTCCATTCTTCTTCCTCTGCATCTCATTCTTCAGCTCTATAGCCAGTTTTCTCTGTCCCGTGTTACCTGCACTGACAGTCTGAGGTAACAGAAGACTTAGCGTTATTTCACCAAACGTGGCATCAATGTTTCAAGAAGATGGGATTCTCCACATTTTTATGTCTTATTCATCATTCCAAATGTTTTGAAGTTTCAAATGCTTTTTTTTGGGTTTATATTAATATGAATAATTCTCGGATAAAAGTTACAGATAATATCTGTAACTTTCATCAAAGATCTATTTATTTGTTAAATTTAAACATCTTAGTAATCAATTTAACTTTTAAGACCAAAATAGGGCGGAATCCTTGGTAGGATGTTCCCTCCGCTTGTTTGAAATTGTTGACATGTTATGGATATAAAGAAACAGCCATAGACTTACGCAGGGGGAGACAAGCTTTAGAACTTCATAAAACTCAGCTTTAGCTGGACAGTTTATCTTTAGAGACTCTACACTACCCTGTAAAGTATAAGTATATTATAAGTTATAAGTGATAAGTATATAGCTGCTGGTAACAACCTGTATACCTATCATGACTTCACTATCAACAGCTTTACAAAATGTGCAAACCAATATGTTGAAGAATAATGGCAAGTTGGCCTCAGATAAATAGATATCCACTTTATTTTTCCAGCTCAAAATAGTACATGATGACATGGCTATAATAATAAGCAAGTATTACATAAACAGCAAAAACTAAAGATCAATATGTATTTAAAATGTCTTTGATAAAGGAAGGGAGTTGAAAACACTCAAACACCATATTTGTAAAAAATGGTGTTCCTCATGCTCTTTGTTCTATCACCCTATATTAAAGTGTCAGTCAACCTGGCAGAGTGGCGATGTTGACTCTGTCAAGATGGCACAAGGTATGAAAGGCCATGGTTAAGGTCATTGATAACTGTATTGTGAGCAGAGGTTAGACCTGTATGCTCCTAGGGTGAGAAGCATTGATGAACTGGGCCTCTCAGAATAATGGTCTAGCTTAAAACTTTGAGACATTGTCGTTGTATGCCCCCCAGCTTTTTTATGTCATATTCAGTGATAGCCTTTCCAAGTTTCTGAGCCAGTTATATTCCAACCATCGAAGTTGTTTATATAATTGTGGGGAGATTGGCAAAAAATCACAGTGTACTATTACGAGTACTATAGAGGAGTACCTATCGGCAAGAGTTCAGTTAGGTCGGTTTGAGGTTGACATAATGTTAACTAGCACCAAATTTTGGTTTGGCTAGCTGAGGTGGGAGTTTATGAAATGAAGAGTGGGAATTAACTTTTAATCCAAACAATACTTTACTCTTTTAGGGTATATGAAATTTTGCTGTTATACCCACCTGGTACTGAAGGGACATACATACAGCATAGCCGTAATATTTTTACCCACCTTGATTTTGTGTCTTTGAGGTCCAAACATGCAATGACAGGTTTTATTAGCAACATTGATAAATGGTTTGCCATCAAATCGCACATTAGTACACGCTGCTCCCCAAGTTACTCTAGGCAGGGTTTCCTTGACTTTGTCCAGCCAGGGTACTGAAATCAAACAATTGGTTAGGTAAAGACATAGGCCAGCAAATAGAATGAGAATGCTTTTATTGATCATACTTCTTTGCTATGGCAATAATTCAGCAAAACTATTTGAATATATTGGTTGTCTCAGCTCATCTTGGCATGTTGTCAGCTCTTGAACTTTTGCGAATAGCCATTGATCGAACCATTACAAAAAAATAAACAGCTGAAGAGAGAGAAGAAAATTCCCAAACAAAGTTAGTTGACTTAAATGTTCAGTCTAATACCATTTTCTCAAATTGTTCTCCGATACCTGATACCTGATATCTGAAACCCAGAGGCCTCTCTTGATCAACCAGACTTTTTGGTGTGAGGCTGTTGTTAACTATGAACCTTATAAATGTTGAACAACAAGGAGTAAAGGCTTGGAAAAACATACCATAATCTGTGTTGAAGGGACCATTTCCAAAGCGATGTACAAATTTCACAGTATGCTCTATCTCATAATCCATCACAAACTGCTCAAGCTGTTCGTGACTGTAGACTACTGCATATGTAGATGATGAGTTAGAATCTGATGGCCCTGAGTTCTCAAACTGAGAGCTGATTTCAAGTAGGATGGATTCAGGTTCTGCAGTACTACTGGAAGCATAAACATAGACATATTGAGTAGGATTTAGATTGGTTGCATTGTGGTTTAACGTGGCAAGTTCTCAGCAACTGGGGTTTAAATATTGAGATAGGTCATCTCTTTGACTAAATTTACACCATATAATTTATGTCCCACAATTTATGTAAACACAGTAGAGCCAATTGCATAAGCTGCATGTGTTGAAGAGTGCTAAAATTCAAAGATACAACCCTTGGGCAGCAGCATAGCGGGAAATAAATGCTTTAGGTTTTCAAAATAAAAAAATGAACTATTTAGACAATAACTTGATAATGATGATATACTGAATGTCACTCACCTGGCTATAATTTGATCTCTCTGCACATTCTCACCAACCTTCTTCTGCTTTTGTTTAGAGGTCACGTAATGTCTGATAGCTTTTATGGAGGGATAAAATCGTGCATTTAGTGGATGAGGTGGAGACTTGTCTCTGAATAGTACTTTGCTCACATAATGGTCTAGTTTATCTTTAACGTCTTCGATAGCTGAAACACCTGTAATTGATTCAAACGATATAATATACCTGATGAAACTTCAGTTTTATCCAATTTGCCTGCATCACGCCCCACTGGTAGCTAAGGCTAGAGTTGGAGGAACTCCAAACTAGGTGATTTAAATTAAACAAACTTCTTTTTTTTCTGATAGGAAGATATTTTATGATTTAGGAAGTACGGATGAGATAGTAATTCAATCATTTCTGACCTGAATCTACAAGCTCTGAGATGTGATCTTTTATTTTTTGATCTGTCAGCATGTGTGGTCCAGCAGCCTGTTATAGGTCAAACAGAAAAGAATCATTTAAATGCGAGTGCAATGACTTCGATGTTCAGGATACAACCAAATAACTTACTATGCTGAGCAATAGCAAGATACAATGCAAACTGATGCTGGGTTTTTGATATGTAAAACTCAATCAGGTCTGGTATTTACTTATGTAAAAGGCCTGAGCATGAGCAGTGATCAGACTTTAACGTTTACATAAATTGGGCACTTGCCTCTCCTATTGGGTGGCTATGTGCACTGATAGCGGAAATACTGAGATGAAATTCGCGCTGAAAAACAAACTCTTCATTTGGGACCTTCCCATCTCTCAGACGCTTGATTTCCTCTTTCACTCTTGTGGAGAGGTCCCTGTGTGATTGACTGTTAGATTTACTAGCAGTAGCAGAGGGGCTCAGCTGCAAATACAAAGGGGAGTAATATTCTACATTAACATTACATGAAAATGTCAGTGTCTTATACTGTTGCGCTTGTCATATATCTATGACAAACTTGCTTAGTCAAAGATGTATTACTTTTGTTGTCCGAGTAATTTGTGAGTACAAAACAATACCAACACCGAGGGGGGGGGGGGGGTAATGGTTTGGTGGCTGAAACTATCTTAACACCAACTTGTCACACAGATCAAACCGGGCGTTTATTTTTTTAGGCCAAAAATTATTAATTCTCTGTAATTATCCTTGGTTAAGACAAAAACAAGAAATTGACACCTGATTCTACGTCATTAACATTACTGACATCTTCTCAAATTTACTCTAGATACAGTTCAACACATTAAAGTGACAGTCATATTAGAAAAGTGGATATATTACCCCAGTAACTCGAATATTGTGAGTTCATAGGAGAAATAAAATTAATAAAAAAATGAAAATTGTGGAAAATATCGTTTTTAATTTTTTTTAAATATTTTAACGAGGATCATAGTGGTCAGGGGGATGCAACTAGGTTCACAGGCTGTTTCATTTCATATGCCCTAATGACTTTTCAGCCAGAGATCTTTAAAACCATACCAAACATGGCCTAGTAGGACTGTCACTTAAAAAGTAAAGACAACTTTTGAAGCAGTTATTTATGTTCCAAAATCAGGTTCTGATATGCTAGTGAATTACACAAATAGTATATTCAGACAAACAGGCAAACAAAAGTGGCCTCTATACTTATCAATATGGTTTTGAAACTTACACATGGAGAAACAACTCTCAGTATTTCTGATATATTGGCTCTCACTGGACATCCCAACTTCAGAGACTCTTTAGCTTTCTGCAAATAAGCCAGATTGTATGAGTGTATGAATATAACAGACTTTATCATAAACCAATTGAGAGAACCATAAGCCGTTTTATGGAGAATAAATACCTTTCTGTAGACAGATGACAACATAATATAATAAATAATACAAATCCTCACCTGGGATGGCATATCAGGACCAGGTGTTGTAGCCTTGTCATGTGGCCGCTTTTTTGTTTTTGTCAACAAGACAAAGTGGCCACATGACAAGACTACATGTATTGCACACCACACCCCTTGATTGGAACCCCAGAGTCAAGCCCAAAATCTAAGTTTATAGAAACCAATATAAATTATTAAGCAAATAAATGGACCTATATATTTGGCCTCATACAACATCTTGACCAGAAACCTGTTATCACCCAAGCCTTCATCCACTGTTGGGTTTTGGTCACTCTATAGTCTATATACTCGACCCAGTCGCAGAGACTTTCCCATCACTGACCTTGCTGTCTGGATTTCTAGGTTTGTGACGACTCGGTCCGAACTGACACTGATAAGCTTTCTGAGACACAATGATAAATGGTTTCCCGCAGTATTTCACTGTATTCTCACGCCCTCCTCCCCAGCTTATCACAGGATCTTTGACAAGATCCGCCCACGGCACTGAAAATGGAACAGAATTGCAAGTGGTGTATGTAATAATGGTGAGTTTTGACTTGTCTGCAGCAATAGACAGTTTTCTGAGCTCTGATTTATGCCTCAATTTGGAGTTGTCCTCTCTCCAGTTTGGTACTTTTAACCCACGCCACATAGGAAAAACGTGCTGAAAAGAGGGTTATCTTGATAACCGCTTATAATAGGATAAAAATTATTTTTGATTCAGAATCTGCAGCATTGAAAACTCATATTGATATAGTTTAGGAAATAATTTTAGTATTTGGATAGTCAATTATGGCATTTTCTGCCTGTTTTGCGGACAATTTGGCAGAATTTTTCATGAGTTTCGTCACAAAAATTAAAATTTATCAACATTCCAAGCCTCCAATGATTTGGAAACCCTGTCTCCCAGGGTTTTCAATGGTGCAGACTCTGGATCGAATTTCATTTTTATCGTAACATAATCGGTTTTCAAGATAACCCTCTTTCAGCAGGTTTTTCCTATGCGGCGTGGGTTAAAAGTACCAAACTGGTGAGAGGACAACTCTGAATTGCGGCATAAATAAGAGCTCTGAAACTGTCTATTACTCAAGTTATGTAAACCTGTAAGAGAGTATAAAAGTATAGTGTCATGACTGTCATCTACTGTTGACTATGCAATGTGATATCGTATGATAATATAACCTTCTTTTTAGGACAGATTGCGCGAATCTTCTAGAGGTAAAAGAATTTTCCCAATACTATTTGGCATAGTGATAATATGGAGCACTGCTGCAATTTCTAAAAATTGTTCTGATTGATATCAAAGGGGTTTAGTTTATTGGATCATGGTCATGTTATCAGTCTGTGTCTAGTCTTCAAAAATTTCCATGGAAATTCTTACAGAACACTGAACCCTGCATACCAACAAGAAGCTCGCCGATGATACATGAATAAAATGCACTGGCATTAAATTGAATTGTGTGAACTTACCATAATCTTCGTTGAAACAGGGGCGGCTTCTGGTGATTATGAATTTCACAGTGTGTTTAACTTCATAATTATACATGAAATTGGATATTTCATCATAGCTGGTAGCCATAAAACAGACATCATTAGCATGGTTTTCTTCGCATGTGGTTCCTGATTCCAAACAGCTCATTTTGACAACTCAATATTGAGGAAAGAATGTCATAAATACAGCAGTGACAAATATTTTTCTTTCTTTCTGAAACAGATGAAAAAAATCATGTAATGCATGTGTCTTTTTCAACTTTAAAATAAGCACAAACTGGCTCTCTAGGACCTACCATAATGAGTTTAGAGACTTAATAGGCACTGTGATTGGAGAGATCTAGTATGTCAGCTTAAAAACCATCTTTGCACACATGTATGAAGATGATACAGGCCCACTGAAGTTTTAGCAAATCAAGTGATCCAGTCATCAGAAATTGGTCGGAATTATCATACATATTCCTCCAACCAATAAACATTTAAAATGAGTACTACAAAGCCGACTCTCTAGGCCTATCACCTACTCTAATACTCAACATCAGAGTTTTCAACAATTACTGTTATTACAACCATTTCAAATGAAGGGCTAATTTTCCAAATTTGTTTGCACTAAGAATGCATGGCGCCACCAACTTTGTTTGATCTCTATCCCTAGCCTTGTCATGCGGCCACCTGTTTTATTTCGAAAACAAAAAAAGTAGCCAGTGACAAAGATACACCATCCCCAGAAGGTGGAGTTCATTGGTTAGATTACAACTAATCTATCACATCAAGATGTAAACAGGAGCGTTCCAAAATTATAGATGAGCGAGCGCTCACAGACTTCTAAATGGGCACTAAAAGCAAAGAGTTAAAGACAACTTGTTAAAGACAACTTGTCTTTAACTCCTAGCTAAAAGCAAGCACACAATTTCATGGACATCATTAGTGGTATATAAATCTGTATCTAATCATGACAAATTTCAGCATTAAACCCAAAAATCATATTAAATCTCATGTGGCATATCTCTGCTGCACTTATTCTACCTGAGCGGATCCCAGCAACATGAGGCGTACTCCAGTACTGGACGTACTGGACGTACAAACTGTTGACCGGAGGTGTATAGCTTGGGGCCCTGGGGGGTGGGGATCGTTCTTCTGATAAAGACTAGAGTTGTTGATGCTTTAGATATGATAGAATTGTGATGTGTGCGCCATCTGAGATTATCTTGATTATCCACTCCCAGGTATTCGATAGATCTTGTCAACTGGGATGTCCTGGTTGTGTATTTGGTACGTTGGAATTGCAGTATGGCTTCGCTTTCTGCTAAATCTGATTATTTCATAGTTGGCGGTCATCCATGAGTTAGGTCGACTCATCACCTGTTGTGTAGATGATTGTATCATCAGCAAACAATCTAAGCCGTGACTCAACACCGGATGGGAGATCGTTGATGTAGAGGAAGGAGATGACTGGCCCCGAGTACAGAGCCCTTGGGGACGCCTGAAGTAGCTGCACAGGTTTAAGATGCACTTCCTTGCAGGGTGCCTGTCTGGGTTCGATCTTTTGGGAGGACATTTTTATTTTCAGCAGCACCTTGCTGAAATCCAGAAGACAAGCATCTTTTTGCAGCGCAGGTTTTGTCACTAGGTGTAGGTACAGTTGTAGAGGGTGGTATGCCTTCAGGTGGTGAGAATACCTGGTCATTTGGTGCATTTACCATATTATTTTTCTCTGTGAGCAGCTTGTGTTTGTCTTATCTCAAAGGCTCCTTTTTTATTTTTGATTATGGAAACAGAACAAATTAGGGGCCTTTTTGAGATAAAGCAAGCTTTTATGGAAGTTACGTGGACTTATGTGGGGTTCATGTCACACTAGACCGCCTAAGGGGCAGAAGAAGTGTGTTTGATATGGGCCATGGCAGGTTCATGAGTTGGACAGTTGAGTTACTCTCTAAGGACGATGACTCTCCTCTCGCTTGGGACTGATCTGGTTTGGGCCTGACCCTTTGAGATCCTTTCATTACCTATTCTATATATTGGCACCATAAACCGTCACTGGACGGGTGTTGTAAGACATGTGGCAGGTGCTGAATGGGACATGATTTAAAGCACTTAAGGCCTATAAAGCATTGCTGTTTGTGCTGTAAATGAATTAGTGGTGTACGTGGACGATGTCCCATATACAGCACCTGCCTCTCACGGCTCACAACGCAAAAGTGCAAGATTGATCTGTTACTCCTTGATCTATGTACCTATTTAAGTATCTATTTACCTTTGCCGTCATAGTCTCCAGCACCAGCATCTCCTGCTGTGACTCGAGAGACTTGTTTTCTCGTAGTCGTTGTTCGTTCCGTCAGCAAATTTAGGGCATTGAACAGCTTTTGGGCTATATGCTGGGGGGCTGGAGCCGGGCCTCAGCACGCAACATTGGCTGCACCCTCTACAGAGGTTCTTTGATACAACTGGTTACTGCCTATCTATACAGAACTTGACTTTGTTTTTTTGTTGTCAGTAGAGTAGAGTAAGTAAAGTAAGGCAAAGTTGGACCAATGAACTAAACCTCATTTAGTTTCATTGGACTGGTTTAGTTCATTGGTTGGACCACTACTATATTGTACAAATATATGTATAACATGATATCTATGTTATATGTGATTAATAGATACTGATGGTTGGATATTTTCATGTCAATCAATCAATCAAAATCATTCTCATACCAATGAACACCCTCATTGCTCATACATTGGTCCTTCAGTTTCATGATTTACAAAACGAAAATTTACAGTTGAAAAATAAGAATTTTATGGTTGAAAGCATCTCACACAGTTCGCTGTGAAGTTTCTCACCAATCATGTTGTTTAAAGCAGAGTTGTCTCTAATGATTGGCCAACCATTTGAGTTATAGACATTGATAAAAATTAATATGTCTGAGGTAGTTTTGAGGCTATGGATAATATAGCGAGCCCAGTAACACGCATTATTGAGGGGACAACTCTTGCTGTCTGCTAATATAATCGATGTATCATGCCTACTAATTTTGAATATTCTAAATATAGAATATTCAAAGTCAAACAGAGTAATTCTGATGTGAAAAGGGTTATCTACCCTGATTTAAACTGGAACATATTATATTATCAATATCATGGAGACGGCTTCAACATATATATATTTATTGCGGATGCACTCTCACAGACATCATAAATAAATATTCTATACACATTTAATCTTAGCAATTATCGACATGGAACTCAATATTAAGACGGCTGCACCGTCTTACAGTATTATCACCGACAGTCTATCGCATTTCCAATATTACTCCCAGGAAGTGCGTTTCAGTCTCCGGTCTGAAAATATAGTCAATACACCTCATATAGCTAAGGCTACACAGTCCAGGTTCCGGGTGCGTCCCGCTCAATCTGCTCAGAGGGCAAGGTCAGGGTACATCCCGCTTCGCAACGTATACTATCAGATATAAATGCACCCGCTACAAGCTCCGCTTGTAAGCTACTCGAGACACCAGCTCTGCTAGGTTGGCTTTGCCACCAGTACGTCCCTCAGTAAACAGCTCTGCTAGGTTGGCTTTGCCACCAGTACGACCCTCAGGAAACAGCTCTGCTAGGTTGGCTTTGCCACCAGTACGACCCTCTCTAGGCTGAAGATAGCTATCCAGGAATTCTCTACCCAGGAGTTATCCTCTCTCGGCTCATTCATGGTGAGTTTGGTTAGCTAGATACTGTTAGCCTGAGAACCAAACCCTAGCCAGGTAACGGCCAGGTGTGCCACCCTTTCGAGATTTCCCGTACCACAGCCTTTGGCGTCCTCGGGTGGGCATAATTACAAAGGTACGGAGGTTATCGTTGGTGCGGACTCAGCAAAATCTAAAAGCAAACAAACAATGGCATCAAATACAGATCGACCAGTTGCTCAAGGCCAGTCAGCACGGCCAAGAACCCAGACTACTAGAAGATCGCAGCCCGCTTGGCTTGCCTCACCTCTGGAAAGAACTGAACAGGTTCAGATACCTAGTCATAAGCTTGCTGGGCAGAGGCAAGGTGCTAACGATACCCGCCCTCAGCCAGGTCGCTTATTCGAACAATCCACTACTGTCAGTTTGACGGACCTGTCAGCCAATTTATCAGCTTCCATTGAGCGGAATCATGGCGAGATGATGGCGGCCATGGAAAGAAATAAGGCACATACAAAAGAAATACAGGAATACATGGATAGACGGATGACTGACCTGTCATCCATAGTATATGGGTTAGCTAGTGCTGACCATCAGCATCAGTCATCGCCTATACATAGAGAGCCTGACACCGTTTATCAGACTCTTGCACCTAGTTCTGCAAGTCAGCGTCCTGTGCCTGCTCCTAGGAGACGGCCATGTGAAATTCCAGTTGTTGACCTGCCAAGAAGAGCCAGAGCTTGTAAACCACTTGGCGACTTGCCTAAGTTTGATGGTTCTGGTGATCTCACCGTATTCAAACTGTTGTTTGCTGAATGTGTGGAGCTAAACGGCTGGGAGGATGAGAAGATCATCACTCTATGGCTTAAACAGTGCCTAATTGGTGCTGCTAAAGAGTGTATCCTCTATGAGCAGGTCTCAGATTCCAGGACAGTATTTGAAAAATTAGAGAACAGATATGGTAACCATTTATTGGTGCAAAAATATACAGTGTTGCTAGATAGCCGGAAAAAGGGGCAGCATGAGTCTATCTCCGACCTAGCCAATGACATAAGGAAGATGGTAGAAGTTGTCTATCATGACTGTGACAAATTTACAAGGGAGAAAATTACCATCAGTAATTTCATTCGCTCCTTGCCCAGTGTCCATATCAAATATGAGCTGAATCGGGAGTGCCCGAAAACTCTTGAGGAGGCCGTACAGAGAGCTGCCATCCATGATGTATGGTACGGTCATGACTCGCCCTTCAGGCGTAATCAGAGTCAAATATCTCAGCCTCCTAGATCCTCGCCAGTTGTGGCACTGTCTACAATAGAGCAAAAGAATGTATCACGTACTATCTCAACCGCTGGTACTCAACCGAGAATAACACGACCGTGTAAACACTGTGGTGCGGCTCATATGCCATATGTGTGTCAGCCTTGTCGACACTGTGGAGGCCCCCACTTTGATAACAAGTGTGACCGCCAGGGAAACGGGTTGCCCATTCCCGGACAATCAATCAGGCAGTAATAGGGAATGGGACTTAAAAACATAAACATAACCTTAAATGTAAAATGCTGCTGCAAACAACAACCTCACCAGCTTGAAAGGGCAACAAGTCCCCCCCACAAGACGGTGGATGAACCGTCCGATGAGGAGGTTGATACCCCCGCTGATCCCAACGAAGATGATCTAGACCTTCTGGGGCTCAATCAACTGTAACTGGTTACAGTCTGACACTTCATTATCCTCAATCTAATGAGGCATTGAATCATTGATATGTTTTGATTGTTAATCCATACCCTACACTGTAACACTACATCTATGATTATGTATGTATACTATGTATGTGGATATAAATATATACAAGAAATTAGTAAAATAAAGAAAAACATATCATAATTCATATTGAACCTGAAACCATATATATATTGTATATATTACTAATAAGCATCGATATACTGGTTGGGCTCTGACTTCCCCATTTCTCAGAAAGTCAGTCAAAAGTGTTATGGAACATATAACACATAGAATATATTACTCACCATAGTTATCAATATCTTCAATTCCCACCAGTGAATGACAGGATTCACTCCAGCATGGGGAAAAGAGCATCAGTAATGGAATTGGTAGTTGATGATAGCCAGAGTTCTTATCTGCTGGGCATTAAAATGAGGTATAAATCAACTGAAGAAACTCCCGTAATCCCCACTATACTCCTACTCACTATACTACTGTACAGTTTCGAAAAGAACTCATATTATGAGAGGACAACTCCTATTTTCTCATTGTGAGGAGGTAATTTATGATCATCACCTATTTAACCCGCGAAAACTGATTTTACAGCAAAAGAAGACATACTTAGCTACTAGGTGAGCCATTGTATCAATATGACTTTATTTGGTTTGGTTAAACAATCAATGACTGAGTTCTGTCTACACAACCGTATAAGTTTGTTGATTGACCAATCAAGTGGCTACTATTTACATTGGGAATGAGCTTCATATATTCAATTATTGATTCAAGTTCAAACAAACACACTGCTGCTGTGACTCTGACTCAGTCAGCTCAGTGACACACACTCACTGTGTTCCTGTAAAGAGATGAGATGATAGAGCATATCATTCATTCATCACACTTCAACCACTGGTCTACTTGAATCAGCCATGACGACATGACTAAGACAGCTGAGGTATCCAAAACGACATATATATATATATGCTTTGCCTTTAGTTTAGGCATATGGATATGCCCCTGGCCTGGGATATGTATATATATAAATAATAAATGCCTTATATAACATGTCTTTGCCTATGTCCAGTAGTATCAACCACCTCAATAATACCAATTGGTGTTGATATTGGACATTGGTGACGTTAAAGCACGAAAGTCTCATGTGCCCATGGCTGTAAGTGTAGTCATTGACTGTCTTTTTTACTTACATGCTCTACTGATGCATAAGATTATAATGACCCTGACTTAACTCACCCCCAGCTGGTGAACTGGATCCAAGATTTCCTCATATATAGGAGACAGACAGAGGGTTGTCATCAAAGGAAAGGCTCCTTCAGAGTTGACTGTCACCTTCTCCTTTGAACTGCAATGTGGGTCTATATATGCCATGGCACATTACTCTAACAACAAGCCTCCAATCTTCCTGATTCTGACAGATGGTCTGTTGAGTGGGAACTGTCGTTTAATGACACCAAATGCCATGCGATAGCCTTCGGAGACCAAGGATTCAATCCTCAGTACAAATTGGGAGACACAAGTATGGAATTGGAATTGCAAAGTACGTGGGAGTTAGTTCAGTCTGACCTCAAATTCAACCAAATTTTGGAGCTTAAGAAAGTGAAAACATCGCAAACTCATGGAGCAATCAAACATGTTTTACATGATGCACCTAAAAATGGCCTCTTTCTCGCCTATATAAGTATATGCGGCCTATTAATGGAAAATGCTGACACATGTGAGACCCCGCCCTCAATGAGGACATAGGGTGGCTAGAAACAATCCAATACAGAGCTATCAGGTCTACCAGCCGACTCAGAGGACGGGCTAGTGTCTATGATGCTGTCTCTGAGCTTGGCCTCCAGACACTTAAGCAGAGGTGAAAAAATCAGAATAGCCCTTGCTAGAAAGATGCTACAAAATTAGGTGAGACACAATATAGGAGATATCTGATGACAGAAAGAATATGACGATAACAACAAGATCTGCTGCCAGAAGAAAGCTAACCTCAGTGTACGCAGCATCAAAAATCTACCATGCAAATATTTCTACCAAAGACCATAAGAGACACCGGGGGAACAAACAAGGTAACAGACAAAATCAAGCTTTAAACAGAGGGTAGTAGTGCAACCCCCTGTGCAGGACGACTACAGTTACACCTACCGAAAAAGTATGCTGTATGTAACGCTTATGGCCAAACACCCATATTTACACTGATAGCACTCATCAGGCATAGAACAGAAAAATGTTACCTTAAAGTGTAGACTTGTCTCTGTAAATTAGGTACGCTGCCTCGTCAAGCCCTGCCCCAGCATTTGAGAAAGTATACCATGTAGGCCTGCTGCCAAAGTAAAAAAGACCGCCTCCATTTATGACCAGTCTCCAACACCAAGTCAATCTGATGAGGCTATCACATACAGGCCATAATGTATCAGACAAAACAGGGCAGCTCAAGCAAAATCTGTCAAGCCTTTGGGAATAAGGTGGAACAGGAGTTTCGAAAATTTGAATTCTTTCATTTAGGAGGAAAAGAAATATGTCCCCTTAGAGTAGGTCAAACTAGTTTATCTAGCCGTTCGTCTAGCCAACCCTAAGACATTGTAGCAACAAGCTTATTTGTGAGTGAGCAATGGTGTCTTGTAGTAATGAGTTCTTCTATAATGTCCTGATATGACTAACTTTCTTGACCATAGAGTTATAAAACTCTGTTATCCTAGTATAGATCGAGTAAAGTGTGCTACAAATCTGCATAGAGCAGTAATGTATGTCAAGATAACCCCAGGCGGTGGCCCAATCGTCTCAGCTGTTAAATTATAGTTAACATATATTTGTATCTTCTTTCCTTAACTCTTCTAGTGATGGCTTCTCCAACTAAGCAACCGATAAAGAAGGTCACTTATAACACTACCACCAGATCCAAACCCAAAAAAAGAAATTATCAGGAGGAGTATCGTCCAGATAAGCTCAGACGGATATGGAAAAAGGTATTTCAACTTACAGCTTTTGATGTGCCAGTGTGTTGACAATATTGTATGTATATGTATGAATGCTTAGGTGCTAGACAAATTGATCAGCAGTAAATCTCTGCTGGCACTCAGGCAAATTTGTGCTCATTGAAATCTGTGTAGCTTGAGGCTTTAAAGTCAGCACTGTCACCTAACGAGCAAATAATTTGCACAAACTGATCTTCAAAATTAGGGTATGAAATTAACGCATTTCATACCCTGAGTATGACGATTGCAGCCTCATAATGTTGGTTTTGAGCTATACAGATGCACTCATCAACCTGTTTATTGTCTTTTGACAGGTTGAAGAGACGTTCCCTGGTGTGCCTCATCTTCTGGTCTATGTTGAAAAAGGGAAGCTCGTTATCAAAACATCTCCACACTGGAAACCAGCCTTACTTGATGAGGAGCTCCCGAAGTGCCTCATCTCTAAAGGTTTTTATACTCACCAGTTTTTTGTATGTATCAGTCATATTGTATTGTGGAATTTAATCCTACTCATTATCACAGAGTAATGAAATACAGAGGGGAGACCTCAATGATGGTTTTAGTGCCTGCCATTTTGGGTTCACTAGTGGAAGATTGTCAATCCAAATACCTGCCAATTTGGCTAAATACATAAATTACAATGGCAATTTGTCATGCATACATACCTACTTATGATGGGCCGTATTTCATTCTATACTTAACCTAAAGACCGATTTCCAACTCGTTTGAAATATATAGTTATACACCATATTGCTGTCTGTTTTTACTAGGATACATAGGCTACGAGTTTTCCAGGTTTTTTTAAATAAGCTATATCATATATATTCATGTGGGATAATTGATAGACTTCTGGTCATCAAATTTAGGAAATGCCACGTACTGACCCAAGTAACATGCAAATCTATATGATAGAACTCATTGTACAAACCCAGATAACTCATGGCCTAAGAATCCTAACACAAAATGACATGAATATGGTGTATAGCTTGAAGGTTAGACATTTCAAAAAGTTGGAAATCATTCTTTAGGTTAAATACAGAATGAATTATGGGTCATCAAACATAGGTATGTCTGCAGGAAAATTCATTCATAACATGGTCAGTTTTTGGCATCCAATTGTGCACGATTTTCCCCCAGTGAATCAAAATCCACAGGCGCTATAACTATCATTGAAGTGTCTGAAATGTGATGCACATTGATGTAGTAACATAGGTCTTATAGGCTCAAAAAATATTGTTGATAAGGATATTGTGATCACCATTTTCTGAGTTTTAAATCTGGTGCTCTCACTTGCTGATTCATTTCGGTATGATTTCAGATTCCTTAACAGACTTACCAGATAAAACTCCTGGAAAGGATACCAGTCGGCAGCCTGTAATCCTCGCCCAAGAAGAAATTGACGAGATGAACTCTGACGAAAGAAGGAGCAAACTAAGTGAGATTGTGACAAATGGTAGGTAATATTCACACCGGTCGGTGAATATCATGCCTACAAACTCCTTTCTATATTCCATGTTGTACTGCAATTATTATCTCAGTAGGAATCAAATTATTTTGCTAGCCAAGTAAACTGGAACTCTCAGACAATCATATAAGTTCTACTATTTAGTAAAAAAGTGCCTCATTAAATTTGGAGCATTTAGTGTTACTCATTGGTTCCAATAGTCCGGTGGCAGCCCCTGCCTATCTTGTCACTTCCATTTGCATTTTTGGATGGATAAGGTTTGTCAGTTGTTTCTGGTACAGTTTTTCACGCTGATCGCAATGGTAACAATGTACCTTACACTGAGTTGCAAAATGGGCCGCTAATTGCCAAAAACGCTGCCGGTAAAAGGGAAAGTGATCAAAATGATGAAATGGTTTCTAAACATCCAAAATCTGAAAGAGCATATCATAATTAGTGAATCTACAACTTTACATGGGTCTGCTATCGCAAAAAAAAGAGATGCTGCCAACAACGGTTGCAATACCCCTTTCATCACCTGTGTATAACTATCATTAAAGCGAAACTACTTTTTCAATTATGTTGCTGCCTAAAAAACCGGCTTCGAATGTTTGTATTGATTGATTTTTTTTATGGTAACTGTGTATTGACACTCCCATCGCATAAGACCAGTTTTTAATGCTCTGAGTGTGTTGTTTTTCAAATAGTGCGTATTCTTTCCTTTATAGTATCATAAAAATTTTCTTTATTAGGTTTTATAGTGTGTAAAGCAAAATTTAACTCCTTCAAGTATCATCAGAAAGGTGCATAATGCTGAAAAGAATTATTTTGGTCGTTGATGGAGTCAATACAAAAGCACCATAAAAAAATCAAATCGATACGAACATTCGAAGTCAGTTTTTGAGGCGTCTGCAAAATTGAAAAAGTAGTGTCATTTCAATGATAGTTATATACAGGTGATATAGGGGGGTATTGCAACCGTTGTTGGCCACATCTTGGCTATTTTGTCGGCAGCGTTTTTCACTTTATCACTTTTTATAAGGTTTCCTCATTCACTCAAAATTTGAGATATCATGCTGATATTATACCAAAAACTGACCAAGGTATGTATAAATCTTATTGCAGAGTTTGAGTAGCCCAACTCATGAGGTGAGCACAAGACAGACCTTTGAAATCTAAAAAACAGCAATTTTGGCCATTTTCGGCAGTATTTTGGCAATTTGCTGCCTATTGTGCAACTTTGTGTAAGGTACATCATCACCATTGCGACCGCCTCAAAAACTACCCTAGAATCCACTCTTAGAATTTATCCATCCGATCTCGTAAATAAAGTTGCGTTTCTAGCCACATTTTTGGTAGGCTGCCACTGGACTACAATGCTTGATAAACGTCCAAATCTTATGCAAGTTGCAAGCAAATTACTTTTAAGTTATCTGATACAGTGGTGTTTTGTCTCATTTCCTATATAATAATCTTGCTTGTGTGAGGAGTGCCTGTTTCTTTATTAATAGTAACTCTCTGAGCAAGATAAAAATGGGTAGGCCTAAATATATAAATATTGGTTTCCTCTACTTCATATAATTCTGCTACCTAATCCAAATTGCAGTGCAATGATTGTCAAAGGTACATTGTTGCATTGGTTACCATGTTATTTGAATTTCTATACATATTCTAGGTATGATGAAAAAAGCTCCCAGAAACATCTGGGGTAACCAGGAGGAGTTGGCCAAGCGACGCTGGTGGCCTGATGATGTTGCCTTCGCACCTCCGAAGGCACGCATGGAGAGCAAATATATACATACCAATGAAACAATTGGGCGTTGTCTCTACGCCTATGCATCTAGTATGGTAAGTTTTATTTACTTGGCTATCCATCACTTTCTGACATGAATTGAACCAAAGATATTTTAGGCAGCCATGTTGCAACCATTGATATAGAATTCTATACCAATGGTTGCACCAGTTGTAATGTATATTTTGATCCGGTTGGATAAAATATCAATTGAGCTATCGAAAACTAGAAATTTACCATACCCATCTTCATTGATTTGATCCGAAAGGAAGATAAAAAATTGTTTTTAAATATGTTTACCGTTCCCCCAATGTATCCTGTTTGGTGCTGTCGATAAGACCTTAATATTCAGGTTACGGTTTTGAATTCACCTCTACATCTTTTGGTTATTGGGATCTATGGTTCGTCTTGTTCCATATGAGGTAATTGACAAAGGTTTGAAGTTGTAAGCACTGTTCTTTTAACTTTCACTCTGATTTCAGAAAATGACCATACATCCAAATATTATTGTAATATATTGTTATACATGTGAACCTGTTCATCGAGCACACTGCGTGTCTGCTCTTGACTATGATTTCTTAATGATTTGCCCATTCTCTCACAGTTTCCCAGAAAAAAATATGGATTCCCATGGAAATGTGGCCCCAGTCTGTCATTCGTTTTCACATGGTGTTGTGTTTTATGTTGGTATGCTTTGTCTCACTCTTCAGCTTATCCATCATGTTATAGGAACAAAACATCAACACACCGAGGTAGATCTTGACCGAAACATACGTTCACAATACCCTATAGGAGTTTAATTTCGCTATCTGGACCTGGTACTAAATTTCGCTCGTACTAAATTTCGCTACTATGATGAGTGAGTTTAATTTCGGATACACTAAATTTCGCTAGAAGGCTTACTAGCGAAAATTAAAAAAACATGTCCAAGCTGGGATTCGAACCCAGGGCATAACCCTCCATCAGATTGCAAGGCAGACAGTTAGACCACTACACCACACTACCTTGCATGCATGCATGCATGCATGTATTCCTGTATAATTGCACATTGTTTATAAAACTGAGTGGTGTTTATCGGGTTTTCACAGTACCCAGCCTAATTTCTTGTTAACAGTGACAGGAGTATAGACAAGAGTGATTTTTTGTTATTTTAGTATCGGAGAGATGAAGCTAAATCCTGAACATGGTTATGCCATCAACAACACCAAACAGGATGAAGAACCTTATAACGCTTCCATGACTACTAAACAGTGAGTTTTATTCTCTTTTTATACACCAGTGGATCAGCCTTATTTGTTCCATCCATACAATAGCAATATTAATGAATTAATTAGAAATTATTGTATACAAATTAGTGTCAATGCAGGTAGATAGAAACCAACATCTTGTGTTGTCCTTTTTATTGAGTAGAAGTATGGCTGAAGTAAATGCCATGCTTTGATATTCTTGTGATTATCCCATTTTTCTATTTTGTTTCAGGATTGATCTTACATCTCCCGAAACTTCTGATGTACCAGACCCATCAGAACCTCAAAGGTAATTTGATCTACAGTCTCATCCTATGTAAACACGCGGATATTGTGATATTGTTGTTCAAGATACAACAGGTGATTGCGTAGCCGAGTATGTTTTCTCAAATTTTTAGCAAGTTTTCAACATACGAGATACTAAAACAACAGTTCAATATTTAAATACTTATTTCTTGTGTTGGCAGGTTATGTATCAGAAACAGAATTGGCATTTACCAGTCAGATCTGGACTCACTGAAAGACGGTGGCTGGCTAACAAGTAGCATTGTAGATGCGTCGATAGGGTGAGATCTATGGTCGGCCAGTCGAACCATACTGATGACCTCATTCAATTTTTCTGTGAAGTTTGTTCTGTATTTAATTTCAGGGCTGTATTCATGGGTTTTAGAGCTGTATGTGCAGGTGGGAGGGGGCGCTGTAGTTACTACAAGGGGGTATTTGTTGATCTGAGGCGGTTTTCAGGCATTTCAGCCCTATTTGGGAGGAAAACCACAAAGATTTTTCCATATGGGGTATATGAAATAATATCAGAATTGGGGCCATTCATCATCGTATCATGAGGCAAAGTGAGAAATCAAACTGATGAAGGAATATTTACTGTTTCTAGGAAGAAAATGCATGCCGCAGGAGAGTTAGCTATAGCTCATGAAAGTCACTGGAGCCAGGTCAGGGAGAGTAAGAAAAAGAATATAGAGAAGGGCCTACATATATTCCCGATTTGTATGGAGTAAGTGAGAATTAGTGTTCATACACCTGTGTATATATATATGAGTATATGTATGAGTATGTATATATAAATATATAGGCAATAGTACGTTCGGTAAGAATATTCTTTTTTGAATAAGCCCATTTAACTTAGACAGGACCTCAAAATAACGGAAAACTTGGGAGAACAAATGCTATGAGTTTATATGCTGGATTAACCACTATTATTCAGACTGATTATCTGTCTAAACTGAAGCAATAATGGTTGCATGCTTCCACTGCAGATGTTTTCACAATATCATTTGAATTTTAGCTCCCATTGGTGGCTTTTGGTTGCCAGTGTCAAAAGGGATATGGATGTCGCAATGGATAACCTGTTTATGCTCGATAGTCTAGGGAAAGGCGCTGGGAAAAGGCACGAGAAAGCAGCTGTCTTGTTGTTGTACGTAAGGCTTTTCAGTACTACTTACAATGTGCTTATGTAAGGTTTTTCAATGTAAAAATAGAACTTGGTTTGCTTCATAATACTGTGATACAATATATCAACTGCTGACAGTTAGAAAATTTAAACCTCATTTCTGTTTATTTTCTTTGCATACACAGCCCATATCTTTTAATTCTTTCAATCTACTTCATTGTTCTAGGAAATACCTAGGGATGGAACGAGGGGAAAAGGCTAAGTATAATGTTGTTGATGTTCCCCAGCAGAAAGATGCAGATGATTGTGGTGTTCACACCATTCATCACGCATGGCGTCTCAGAGAGGTTTGTTACATTGCAATCCACATTTTATAAATTTCCTTGAGCACAACAATTGGTGAAAATAGGTTGGCTGACACATACCTGATGCTAAGATATACTTATATGTGCATGTTTGCATGACGTTGACCATATAAAGGCACTCAAGCGAACACAAACTTGAGGCGTGTTTATGTTGAGAGCATCACAGAATTTTAGCATAATACTTAAGTAAGTTTCCTTTTTTCAATAGATTGGCTGGCAGGCCCTGCATGAGGTAAAGAAACCTGGGGGAATCACAACCACCCGAGCCAAGATCAGGGAGTACATTGTGAATGGTTAAGGTAATGGTAAGGTGAGTTTCAAAAGAGGCGGCCTCGAGTGGCGGCGAAGGGTGCATGAGGGCGTTAGACTCCCCGTTGTCACTGAGGTGGCAAGCCAGCCGGAAGTAAGGGAGGGAGGGAAACCGCTGAGCGAACCAAAACCGGAAGGGGGGCTATGGTGTCAGGCTTCACGTGCCGCCCCCTGTAAGTACTCAAATAACATTGATATGAGAATAATTTGACTTATTGAAAATGGTAAGCAAATTAAATCAGCATATGGATGTTATTTGAGGAAACTGATTGACACTTAACCTTGGTTTGCGATTGCCTGGTCTATTGCAAGGGAAATTCTTGCACAATTCTTTACCGTGTGGCATTCATTAATATAACATGTCACAACATATCTAACTGTGAGTTAATGAAAATATGATCAGCAGCTTTTACCTTATCACCAATTGTCCTACCTACATTGGTTCTAGCATTTTGGACTCTGTTTCATTCACAATGTTAATTTGTTTGCGTTTTGTTTATTTGTAGTCCTAATTTGGAGTTGCCTCTTCTCGGACACTAAAGGAAAACAAGATTGTTCTAGGCCACACTGACATCGCGACAACGGTATAATCATGTGGATCTCCGATCGTTAGTGTCAATTATGTATCAGTACCTAATATGTTTCCGCCAACATGTATTTGCCCTTGAGGTAATGTCAAAGACCTATCCGAATATCAACATATCATATACCGTTGGAAAGCTGCCGAGCTACTGAAAATGAATAGCTGAACAAAAACTTGATTCGGTGACGTTGTGTCATTTTAGGGAGGAAATGAGGCAGAAAACGCTCTTTTTGTCAATGCAGATTGAGCAGTCAAATTAATTGCAAGAAATTTCAAAACGTGTGGAATGTATACTTAGAGATTGCGTTCATCATAAAATTTGATTTTCTCTGATATACGACTAGTCTAAATTGACTTTTTACGTCACGCCATACAACGCATTTATTTTGTGAAGCCGTGAAAATATGTGAAATTTCAATCAATATTTCACAACAGATCATAGGCTTGAATCAAAAATAATTAATTTTGATTCGAGCCTATGATCTGTTGGGAATTCATGATTGAAATTTCACAATTTTCACGGCTTCACAAAATAAATGCGTTGTATGGCGTGACGTAAAAAGTCAATTTAGACTAGTCATATATCAGAGAAAATCAAATTTTATGATGAACGCAATCTCTAAGTATACATTCCACATGTTTTGAAATTTTTTGCAATTAATTTGACTCCTTCATCTGCATTGACAAAAACACGTTTTTTGCCTCATTTCCTCCCTAAAATGACACAACGTCATCAAATCAAGTTTTTGTTCAGGTATTCATTTTCAGTAGCTCGGCAGCTTTCCAACGGTATATGATATGTTGATATTCGGATCGGTCTTTGACATTACCTTAATTAATAAAATTGAATACGGGTTGTCACACCAAATTAAATTTTATGTGATGATACTCATACTAGATGACTTAACTATCTTAATTCACTCTGTATTGATCAGATATATACATGCAATTGTATATCACGTGATCAGTGTGGTTGTAATCTGTATATGCATACGTGGTTCCACTCGTCAATATTAATTTTCGTGAATTCTATGCCATCAACCATGAATGTCATTATGTGCCTGCTGTTTTAATTCTAGCGGGGCATATAGGCATTTGCGGTAACCTAAACTGGCAGTTTTTTTATTTGTTTCAATGTTGACCTGTTGTCCTGCTCAGGCCCTGACAACCGTCGATCCGAAGATTATCACTTGCGTTTCATAAACATGATTTTCCGTCACTTACTAACAACCCAAAGGGTGCAAAGGACCTCTATCTCTTAGCTCATTATCATTGTTCGATATTATACCTAGCCTCTCGTATACTTAATCCATGGCCATGACTGATGTACATCAGGGATGTCCCAAACACCCTGTGCACATCAACAGTAGTTGTCCTCTATTACAAAAATTGTGAGTAGGCAACTCCAATTTTCTTTCATTATTGTTATACGCTATGCAGGGAGTCTGGTCAACTCATTGTATATTGTTAACTTTCAGGCTTTACTAATGGAATTATTTCTCATTATATCATCAGCCAGCTTCATATTTATTTCGTCTACATGTATATTAATCAACTATAGTACAATAAATTTTGTGAACATCAAGTGTTTGTTTCACGTGTGCCAGGTATGACATAATTGTGTTTGTTAATTCTGAAATTTTAAGAATGGCAAAACTGAAGAAGTTGGGCAAAAATACAAGTCATCATAAGTAATGAATGAATGAATGAATGAATGAATGAATGAATAACATGTAACTAGCTAAGGAAGTTCAGCAATGGCAGGTGCAGGCAGGAGTAGAGTAGAACTAGGGTAGACTATTTAGTGAAAATTGGAAGTAATGCAGCTACACACTTCTCTATCTGATTCATTGGAGATCTTATTTTCAGAAGGTGTAATGTGTTCCTGAACCATAAAAAGAGCCTGAGGTATTTGACGAAGTTCTCCTCATTGGTATAGGAGAGCATACTTCTGAGTCGACCTATTACCGAATTTGTCTGCTCTGCCACCTGTAACAAATGAAAAGTAATGACGTTATGACTGAGCCTGGCCAGTTTTTATTTTTACTTATAGTTAACTCAGAGTCACGGGGGTCAGTGAATATCAACTTTCTATACACCGTTTGAAAGCTGCCGAGCTACTGATCATTAATAGCTCATCAAAAATTGGATCCGATGATGCTGCGTTGTTTAATGGAAGAAATGAGGCCAAAAAGGCTGTTTTAGCAAAGGGGATTGCTGAGCTAATTTGATTGCTAGAAATTTCAAAACAGGTTATATTTATTTTTAAAGATAATAGTTCATCCTAATTTTTGGTTGAAAATAATATCTGATGAGACTAAATAGGCTTTTTACGTCACGTCATAATGCGTGTGATTTTTAAATTTGATGATATAATGTGAACTTTTAAGCAATGATTTGAGAAAGATCGAATAAGTAAGAGTCAACTTTTTTGCTAGTTTCCACTGAAGTGTTGTTTAAATGACACACACCCCAATTTTCAGTTGCACAACAATTACATCAAGATCAGCCCAGACCATCAAAGGTAGATACATTTTGCGTCATCTTTCTTAATGCCAAACATGTTGTCAATTGGACCATTACTAGGGCCAGACAAACTTTTTTTGAAATTTCCCACATACGTAGCCGCTCTTTTTAAGCATAGTACAAACAGGAAATGCCAAAATAATATGGCACTGCGTATCTGATTTCTCCAACTTACACACCGCAATATGCCTAAAAACACCTAAAAAAGTCCCTTAGATTAGCAATTTTTGGCATTCTGTGGTGCGCAATTCGGGGAAAACTGATACGCAGTTCCATATTCTGTATGAATTTCCTGTTTTTACTATCTCATGAAAGCGGCTTCGTATGTGAGAATTTTCAAAAAAAGTTTGTCTGGCCTTAGTAATGGTTCTTTTGACAGCATGTTTGGCGCTATGGAAAAATGACGCTAAACATATCTACCGATGATGGTCTGGGCTGATCTTAATATATTTGTTGTACTGCTGAAGATTGGGGTGTGTGTCATTTAAACAGCACTTCAGTGGAAACTAGCAACAAATTTGGCTCTTAATTATATGTTCTGTCTCAAATCATTGCTTAAAATTTCACATTATACCATCAAATTAAAAAAATCACACACATTATGACGTGACGTGAAAAGCCTATTTAGGCTCATCAGATATTATTTTTAACCAAAAATTAGGATGAACTATATCTTTTAAAATCTCTAGCAATCAACTTAGCTCAGCCATCCACTTTCCTAAAAACAGCCTTTTTGGTCTCATTTCTTCCATTACACAACCCAACGTCATCTGATCCAATTTTTGATGAGCTACTAATGATCAGTAGCACAGCAGCTTTCAAACGGTGTATAGAAAGTTTTTATTTGCTGACCCCCGTGTCTCTACCTTAAATTGAAACGTCCATTGTTATTGCTTCATACGCTGCTATGCGATGACGCTGCAAATTAAATTGAAAAGCTGCGCCAACCTGTGTATTGACACCATCATACTGAGGATAGTTCCGAATATTATAACCACTGCTACACCCTGCAATAAAAGAGATACATATACGATGTATCAGTATGCCATCCCTACCTTAATACTGATAAACAAAACTTTCAATAGAACACCCCTCCTTGACAAATATTTTTAAACAAAATCCCTTCATGTTTTACCATTTATGTTTCTGCGTATGGTCCCTTTGTCCCAGTGACTTGTGGTCGAACCTAAAGGCATATTTGTGATTGCATAGTAAGGTGTCATGACAGAATGATAGATGCAACTGTTTGTCAAATTGCAAAACTGATTTTGATTTTTATCTACCTTTGTGATTGTACCAATGAAATCTGTCAACTACAAATCTAGTTTCCTTAAAGAATCCGGGGTCACGGTTGAGACAATACTCGTGGAGATTACACGCATTGTCATAAACTACGAGCCTGGGTCCTGTAAGAGAAAATAATGTGATGTCAAATTAGGCATGTGAGTTATAAGGCTGTTCGAAATACAGTGTAAGTGTGATGCTTGTGTGATGATTAATATATTATGCAGTTGTCTGAATAAATATTTAATTACAAATACAGGTGAATAATGTCGAATCAAATTTTTTCGAATTTACCTTTTTTTAGCTTGGTGCGCATGAGTGTAAAGGGTATGTCCGGGGACTCATACTTTGACATGAGTCTGAAACCATAACAGACGCCTGCAAATCAATAAAAAGTAAATTTTCAAGGTGGTATTTTAATATGATTGATGGGTCATTTCAGAATAACTGCCAAAGTTTCAAAATTCTTATTCAGTTCTGGTGAAAAGATGATGGCCATAAGCTTACCATGGCAACAGCTGAAAGTAATCACTCCAGGATTCAAACTCTTGTGGGTTGGGGCCTTCTTTGTGCACACCTGAGTTGAGTTCTTAAGATCCTGGCTGTATACTCCTCGGAGGCAGATATCTGGCATGGCTGGAAATGCCTCATCACCATCAACACTAGTAAGATTCGTGATATCATGTGCTTCATAAGCTAAAATGGTGCTTAGTTTTGACAGAGCATGTTGGAGAATAGGTGAAAGCACTGGCATGATTTTATCTTGCAGACCCTCTCGCACCACTTCGTAAAATGATGGTGCCACATTCCTTAGTGTATCTATATCAGCCGGCGACGTGACTCCACTGTCTGAAAACCGCTGCAAGAACCCAACAGCACCTGGCAATGTCAGATCGAACATGCCTATAGCTGGTGTAATGGCACCAAGATCTCGGAGAAGTTTCTTCCAGTGAGGAGCAACAACATTCGACTGCAGCATTTGGAGGAGTGGACATAACCATTCTGACTTCTCAGTCGCAGCCGCCATCAACTCTGGGGTTATTTTATCATCCACGGATCTCAAAAGCTTCCTCAAGCCAGCATCTTCTACTGTGACACGCTCTTGATATCTGAAGTGTAAAGATTGTAATGGTAAACCACTGAAAACGGCCCAAAGAATGGATTGAAATACAATGAAATGGACACAATTTCATAAGAAATTTTCAATAACTTTTTCAATTGGTTCTACTCTGCAGACTAATACACAACCAACCTAGATCCTTGTAGTCTAGTGAGTGATAGCTGATCTTTAGCAGTCTTCGTCAGATATCTCCTTTGAAAACTAAGTGTTATCCCATCAAATATAACTATATCTGGTTGAGGGCCACAGGTGGTGCACTGAAAATTGGCACTCTGTCCCTCTTCGCCATAATCTAGGAGATCAACATATGACATCCATGCCAATCTCATATGTTCATACGTGGCCCCATCAACTGACCTCTGTCGCCAGTCCCATACCCTCGTCTTCCAATATGAATGAAGTGTCATTCTTTAAATAAAAGTGATAAAGTTTATATTCAAAACTCACCTCATTTTCAGTCTTTACCGCTGTTGAATATGAAGCATTTACCACATATGTTACATACAGCTGACAGTAGCCTTGTAGCCAGATGGCAAGGCTTAGGTCACAGATTAAGGACATTCAAAAGGGAAAAAGGGACATATCAATTATAATTATACTTGTGGTAATCTGGTTAGCAAAAATATTTAGATAAAAATATGGTGGGTTTTTTCTTTGTAGCGGTTCTTTTAATAACGGCTAAGAAAATCAATATTACTTTTGAGGGCTCGCGGAAAAATAAATAATAGACCTGATTTTTCGCAGGGGAGATCCTATAATACCAGTGCCTAATGATGATGATTATTGATCAGTTGCTAGATATAGAACAATTCATAGATAATGCAATCATTTTATGAAATTTCAACACAAACAGGAGTTGTCTGCAAAATATCAATGAGGACATAACTCCCAGTGTAATTTAGCTTAGATTTTACAATAACCACATGTTGTTTAGAGTTATAATTTTCCAGAAATCACTTACCCTTCGGTGACAAAGAGTTTACAATAGTTATCAAGAAGATCATGAGACATCAGATAGTTACTCATATTGAGTATGCTGTGTTCACAGCCATCTACATAACAATCAGCTTGGCAATGCTGACAGGATCCAGTGTAAACTATAACAAAAATTGTGCAATTTTCCTTGGTGGCAACAGGTCCTTCCCTCCATGTTGGCAAGCCCATAATTAAAGAATGTCAAGTTCATTTTTTAATGTTAAAAATGCATAATCATAGAAGTGAGTACTCAAGTTGATAAATGAATATCTGCTAAACTAAGGTGTTTCAATGTTTTTAGGTACTCAGAAAGATAATTTTCTTCATAATTAAAATATAATGCTGACCAAAAGCGTAAAAATTTAAAATTGTTAGGACCTTACCTGAGATTTCTTTACTGCTGTCAAATGTATGCAGGCTGAGATTCTGAGGAGAGGTGTTGATTCTTATGTCTGTACCACCACATACTCGGCATTTTTCTGGGCATATACTTAATGGGTAGCTGGGTCTTTCTGCTTCTCTGCAATAACAAACATAAAAAATACAGGGTTTGTTATTCCCAGAGAAAAAGCAATTTCAAAGCAAATTCACAAGGTTTACTTCTGCACTTTAGCACTTATAAGGTTACAAACTCATGCTCAATTTCTACATACCAGCACTGTGTGTTCACTTGGACACCTAAATGAGTGTTTTCTAAACCATTAAACATTATTATGAGCTGTATTCTTGATTATCATAAAACGGGCATATGATGGATGGTACCTACTTCGGCTGGATGAACATTATTGGTTGTGTAGAAAGTGCGACCTGCCTGGTCTTCTCCACAGGAACCCGTTCATATTTTTCCGTTTCTTTTGTTAATATCTTCTGGAAGTGGCAAGGTCCCTTATGGCCATCACAATCGCATTTTCCATTTACAATTGTACTGAAGCTCCTGTCATGGTACACAAGGTACTTCCCTTCATCAATTCTCACAACCTTCAAATGCAAAAAAACTTTAAAAAAACTATACTTACTACAATTATACTAACTGGATCTAGGAGGGGTGTGAAAGCTCAAACTAATATATATGTGTATGATGGAGGCACAAAACAATATCGGGACCCAACCTATTTTATGGTTACGCCATATTCAATCGAGGTGAAAGACAAAAATAAAAGATTTTCATCATGCTTTTGCATGACATAATTTACTGCATCATTTGCCCATTGCTGCTTATATATTTACAAAAAACAGGATATGGAATCTTAGTCAGACTACTATCAATATGTCATTAAAGGAATTTTTGATGTGAGCCAAGTAGATTTGAGAAACAGAGGAGGCAGTATAACACGTTAGGAGTGAGATGGAAAGCCTCTGAGCAACTCCACCACAAAGCTGTTGGAGCACCACGTTGCCACATTTTTCTTATGCTACACATATCACATTTTGATATAAAGCGGTTAGATATGACATGCATCCAATAATTAGGTTAGTTTGCATGTTTATCATAAAATCAGGTAATACTGGAATATATGGCACTATACAATCCCTGTTGCATTTATTTTATAGTATTGCAGGTTAATATTTTGATCACTAATGTTTTTATCTCAAACTCTATCTATTAGCTTTTTGCATCAAATGTAACAAAACCATTTATTCTGTTCACCGTGAAAATGTATTCGAATCAATGTCTCATTTTAATTTGTCTTATTTGTAAGGACTGTGTTTTACCTGGGATTCCTCTTCGCAGTTACTGTATGAATGGTCTGATCTCCGTTCAGATGGCTCCTCCCACTCACCTAATGAATAGACAGAATAGGATATACATGTAGCGGTAATTGCCTAGAGCGTACATAGGGCTGTTTTTCAGATAAACTTAGGTATTTGCTACTGCTTGGTCTCATTCTGTTAGAGCAAGCCCAAAACATCCGCACAGAGCTGTTGTCAAAGTACGATATGAGCTATTATTCAGCGAAAATATTGAAATCGGTGGGCAGCGGAGTCAGTGTGTATTAATAAGTGTAAAATGATGGTTTTAACAACGTTCAGTCCATAGCATAAACACTCACTGAGCTCATGAAGAGTATGAGGATATGAATGATTGAGTAGGTCTAGATGTTTGCATGACTTCTTGGTTGGCGTCTGAGATAGCAGTTTCACAGATGTGAAAACGTTTTCAAAGTGTGATCTATCGCATGAGCAGTAGTATTCACCAGAGAGCTTTACCACTGAGATGTAGTGAGATTCCTGTATATACGAAAACCGAAGTTTCTATGATATCAAGCACACTTTTGTCTAGTTATTTGAAGGCACCGGCTATACACTGAATGATCAGAAATGCAGTTTTTGCATTAAGGTCTTAATAGTTTCAAACAGTTGATTAGTTAGGTAATGCTTCCGTGAAAACTCAGAAAAAAACAGCCAGTAGAAGAGACTCACATTCAATGATCCATCATCGTGACTATCTGCCATAGTGATCAACCAGTCGGTCACAACAACTTTACTTTGGCTGCGTAGATTGTATAAATAGGTAGTTTCAGCTGGCTATAAAATACAAAGAAATCTAAATCTGTTTCAAAATTGAAATAAGTTTAGTGCCAGAATTTTTCATGTAGTTGTTTTGTTTGATTCTGAATGTGAACAGAACCAATTTTTGAAGCAGTACACATTATACAATAAACACATGTGTGATTGCAGAGATTTGAATGTTGTCTCAAGCAAATGTCGACAGAGTTGTGTCTTTGCTCTGTTCCCAATAGAGCAGTATTCCTGACATTTTGTAAGACATAATGTAAGAGCCTGCGCTGCGCAAATGATCAATTAGCTCACCAGATTAACTACTGATGTAGATGATGCTTGTGTTAATGCATCTTCTGTTATGTCAGTGCAAGGAGTTAGAGAGTTGTCTTTAACTCCTTGGTCAGTGGTTGGCATTGGAAACTCCTCATTCAGTAGTGGTATTGCAGTAGTTTCAGAAGCACTGGCAAATAGCGAGGACAAATAAGATCATGTGACATCTGTGATCAAAATGTGACCCAGGTTGATGAATATTTGTAGATTAACGTGATATATCGCCGTTTCAGTTTCTCAGGAACCACTTGTCCCATTTCAAAAATTCCTTCACTGACACGTTGCTAGTAGTCTGACTTATGTTTAATAGCGCAGCTTTTTTAAATCGCATGTTTCTAACTTGATAAATTGTACATTAATTAAAATACATTGAAAACATATAAGGCAGCAATGGGCAAAATGATGCAGTAAATTACGGTATGCAAAAGCATGATGAAAATCTATGCAGTATTACATGCAAGGCACATTATGTTCAACAATGGATCACTTTTTTTGGGTGATTGTTTAGCATTGAAAGAGAATTAATGTTTATGAGCATAACTTCTCTACTATTGAATTTAACATCAAACGCCACGATCAGAACCTCGGAAATACTCTCTAGATTAATGGAAGCTGGTGTGTATAACATGTTGTTTAACCTATTTTCAGTTTTTTGGCTGGAGAGGAATGCATGTTTTGGACCAAATAAAGCTAGTTTGGCCACAAAAATCCAAATCCAAGATGTAAAGCCATAATCAATAATCGCTTCGATCAAAACCTAGACAATATCCTGCTGTTAATCATGTTGACAACAAATTTGACTGACATATTTCTGAATTTCTGAATTTTGGCTGGAAAATGTTGA
Source organism: Membranipora membranacea (assembly GCA_914767715.1). NCBI lineage: Eukaryota > Metazoa > Bryozoa > Gymnolaemata > Cheilostomatida > Membraniporidae > Membranipora > Membranipora membranacea. The sequence goes on from OU612068.1 coordinate 11,343,693, forward strand.
CCTAAATTAGTGAAAATTTGGGTTAATATCTGTTACAGTTGTGACAACCAGGATCTGTAAGCTGGTAAGATTAGTGATGGAAGTGACAGTACAAGTACAGTGGCAGTATAATAAATTGGAAATTTTAGTTTCTGCATTATTTGGGTCGCATGTATTGAGGGGTCAGAATTGGCCCATCACTATTGCAAAAATCAATTTCAAGTCGTGAAGACAGGAGGCCTAAAAACATAAAGTTTCACTAAAATGTCACTCCTCCAGTTAGTGCAATGCCTCCTCTATATGGTGAGGGCATAAACTAATCATATACCTCAAAAACAGGGCACAGAGGGCTCAATTTAAAAAGGGCACTTTTTGCCCCAAAATGAACTTCCAGAGGTCACTGCGAAGCAACGTCAAATATTTGGGAGGTTTCAACTGTGAAAATAACTCTTAGACATTATCACCAATACAAAATTGGAAAGTTTTAAATAGCAATATATCACGTTAACTTTAATCATATTCATGATTTTTATATAAATTCAATTTCGTCTTGAATATCATGCTACGGATCATGTGCAATAAAAACTTTGCGGTTACTACAGGATGGCAATGGCAGTATCAAATTTCTCACATCGTTTGTGGAGCAGTGCTGTTATGCTTTTTTTCAACTGAGCTAGTTTTCACCTTTCCCCTCTTGAAACTGTACTGTATAAACTTCCTTCTTTTGGCTGCTCTGCACTAACAACATCATACAAGCAGAATATGTGAATGTATATGGATGCTCAGGTTCGGTTAATTGTACATGTTATCAAGGCCTTGATAACATGTACAATATTATGATAAAAGCTGCAATTTGGTGCAGCATACAATCAAACAGTTGATTTAAATGCAAGAAAATATTGGATTATAGATATGTTAGCGTAGAGTATTACGGCTTGGCAGACTGTTATAACTGTAAAATGGCATTTTTGGTTTCCTAAATGTAACCACATTGACATTTTGATTAGATGAGATATTCCTTTCAATCCAAGATCAGTTGCCTAGCAATTAATTGCATGATTTGTAATAGAGCTATATGATATACCTCAACTTGAAAACCTCGATAACTCATAGCCTATATATGCTAGCACAGAATGACAATACCAAGGCGTGTTTGGTGTATAGCTTGAGGATTGGACATTTCAAAAAGTTTGGAAATTGGAATGAAATGGGGCCCATCATAGGTAGGTATGTCTGCATGACTAATTGTAATTGTAATTAGCAAAATTTGGCAGCACATATCTAGATTCACAATGTCTTGCAGGCACTTTAACTATCATTGAAGTGTACGCTTTGTATATAATTACTGTGTGAGATTGCAAATAAATTGCAGCCAGTATTGCAATCAAAACCGCTAACAATCAAAAACACATGTATGAACCAAACAGTGACATAACTCACCGATAGAGGCTTGTCCCGCGCCTTCGACTCCATACTGATTACGACAGGTTATTCTGTTACAAAGGGTTAGGATTAGGATCTTATAGTGCTTCACCTGCTTCAGTAAATGATCAACTATCATAAAAATTTCAAAATAAATGTATTAATATTTGAACAAAATAATGCAGCATTGTACTGACCATGAAACAGTGCTGTACAAAGAGATATAAGACCCAAAGAGTTTATTGTACTGCTCTAGTCAAGCGTCACATGAAACTGAATGGGAGAAGAGTGAACATTGCTTGCCAACCATGAACTCAAGGCTTGCTTGCAACACTGAACTGAAGGCCCCTGCCAGTTCAGTTTGCCTATGCCGAAATTTCGGTAACTGTAATTTGCTGAACAGGCTGAACAGCTGAACAGAATTTCTCAGACCACTATTTGTTTGATCCTTTACATGATTGTCTAATTTTGCATAAGCGTGGACAATTCCTTATATTCTGCTCATTAATTTGTTTATTTGAGTTTGCATTCGCCTTGGTTTCTTCCGATTTTTCAGCGTTACACTAGTGAATGAATCGAAAGTAGCTTGTCTTGGCAAGATTCGTTGGGGTGGAACCCCCAGCCCCCCCCCCCCCTATAACAAAGCTTGTCAAGACTGGCTAGATGGAAGGAGGTTAAGCTGGATAATTTTTCTGATCACCTGAACACCATCTGATTTTGTAAGAATTGGCACATTGACTGCTTCATTTGCTTGCCCTAAACTGGTTATAATAGGTGCCAACGAGAACTTAGTGACTTGTTAAATCATTTGGGTAGGAGGAATGTATTTGAGAAGTGAAAGTCAGCCAGAGGAAAGAATACAAATAATATCTTTAGTCTGAGAAATTCTGTTCAGCTGTTCAGTCTGTTCAGCCTGTTCAGCAATTTACAGTTACCGCCGAAATTTGGACTAGGGAAACATTCATAGAACGTTTTTCCGTGAAATAAGAAAGTGAGAAATGCTAGACCCGCAATGTTTTTACAGACTAATCAAATATGCGAGATGAATTCAATTAATCTCATTTCATTACTAAATTCTCCTATTTATGAGCGCACTAGGCCTACCAAATTGTACCTCACTGGCATTACAAAAAACTGTGCTGTTCTGAATGGGCACTAAAAACCGTCGCTGGTGACGGGTGTTGTCAGACGCGTGACGGATACTGCATGGGACATGCCTTGCAGCGCCCTAGTTCTAAACAGCATGTCTTAGAACACCCGAGTGAGTTGAATGGGAGTGAGTTGAATCGGACCGAGTACCTAAATTCGTCTTAGCAGGCAACATGGGCTGCGCCAACGAACCCTCTACTATGATTTTTCAATGGATAAAACTAGCTACTACCCATACCAAACCATGGAATTTTTCTGTAATGTGTGATTTTCTAGAGTTAGGGGCGAATACGAGGAAGACAGCAGTCAGCAAAATCCATTCGCTTTTGCTTTCAATTGCTACTCTAGTAAGGTGTACTGGAAAGAGCAACAGCTATTACTTCAGATAGTATGCTGGTTGAAAGCCTGCTCAGGCTAGTTCAACCTGTTACTCCTTGGTTCAACCTCGAAATCTAGTGACTTGTCTAATAACTCCTAAGACAATTGTTTCCAAACCCATCGCCTAACTTATGAGTTCGTAGTTAAGTAAGAATTGACACAAAGCTAGAAATAGTGTAGAGGGTAGTAGTGTCTACTTACAAGTCATGTGCAGCTAGGCCTACTAGTCAGTCAGTCAAGAGGGTTAAACCCATTGCCATAACTTATTAGTGAGCTAAGTAAGTTGACACAAAGCTAGAAATAGAGTAGAGGGTAGTAGTGTCTACTTACAAGTCATGTGCAGCTAGGCCTACTAGACAGTCAGTCAAGAGGGTTACACCCATTGACATAGCTTATGAGTTAGTTAAGTAAGTTGACACAAAGCTAGAAATAGCGTAGAGCGTAGAGCGTAGAGCGTAGTGTAGAGCGTAGAGGGTAGTAGTGTCTACTCACAAGTCATGTGCAGCTAGGCCTAGTCGGTCTGTCAAGAGAGTTAAACCCACTTGGGATTTCCCAGACACACAATAACTTTATAGCTTTATCTTTTATTCGCATAAGTATCAAAAATACATTAACAAAAAAAGAAATAAAATAATTAAAAATATTAAGGAGCAGCTATAATGTTACCAGATTAAATAGAAACAGGCAATGTAGCGCCGAAGGCGCTACACCGCCCCCAATTTTTTTTTTATACAATATATAGGGGGATACTAAGCCGGATGTACGGGAATTAGTCCAGTGCATATTTACCTGTTAAAATAAAATATATGTTGTGTTTCACACATAATTTTATATTGAGGCAACTGAGGTAGTTTTGAGGCTATGGATAATATAGCGAGCCCAGTAACACGCATTATTGAGGGGACAACTCTTGCTGTCTGCTAATATAATCGATGTATCATGCCTACTAATTTTGAATATTCTAAATATAGAATATTCAAAGTCAAACAGAGTAATTCTGATGTGAAAAGGGTTATCTACCCTGATTTAAACTGGAACATATTATATTATCAATATCATGGAGACGGCTTCAACATATATATATTTATTGCAGAAGCACTCTCACAGACATCATAAATAAATATTCTATACACATTTAATCTTAGCAATTATCGACATGGAACTCAATATTAAGACGGCTGCACCGTCTTACAGTATTATCACCGACAGTCTATCGCATTTCCAATATTACTCCCAGGAAGTGCGTTTCAGTCTCCGGTCTGAAAATATAGTCAATACACCTCATATAGCTAAGGCTACACAGTCCAGGTTCCGGGTGCGTCCCGCTCAATCTGCTCAGAGGGCAAGGTCAGGGTACATCCCGCTTCGCAACGTATACTATCAGATATAAATGCACCCGCTACAAGCTCCGCTTGTAAGCTACTCGAGACACCAGCTCTGCTAGGTTGGCTTTGCCACCAGTACGACCCTCAGTAAACAGCTCTGCTAGGTTGGCTTTGCCACCAGTACGACCCTCAGTAAACAGCTCTGCTAGGTTGGCTTTGCCACCAGTACGACCCTCAGTAAACAGCTCTGCTAGGTTGGCTTTGCCACCAGTACGACCCTCAGTAAACAGCTCTGCTAGGTTGGCTTTGCCACCAGTACGACCCTCAGGAAACAGCTCTGCTAGGTTGGCTTTGCCACCAGTACGACCCTCTCTAGGCTGAAGATAGCTATCCAGGAATTCTCTACCCAGGAGTTATCCTCTCTCGGCTCATTCATGGTGAGTTTGGTTGGTTAGCTAGATACTGTTAGCCTGAGAACCAAACCCTAGCCAGGTAACGGCCAGGTGTGCCACCCTTTCGAGATTTCCCGTACCACAATGTCTATCAACGTATTCATTGATTTGATTCTGTGTATATGTGGCATTGAATTCCATAGAAGAATCTAATTCAGTGATATGTGGAAATAAAATGAGTGGGAAATCCCAGACTAAGGCGCAATAATTAAAAGTTTCATTTCTCTGACTAATTGTGGAGAATTATTAGCCATACTGAACCAATACAGTCATAAGAGAGAACTATGTTCATTTATGTATACACCAAGTGCAACAGTCAATGTTTTGGCTCTGTTTGACTGCTGGGGTTGTCAGATCAGAGCCAACACATCATTGTGACTACAGCTTATCATCATTTGATTGACTGATGTGATTGTGAGTGAGCTTTAGGCTAAGCCACTTGAGTAATTACTACATATTGCTCCTTGACTCAACCATTATTTTGTACAAATGTCTGTGCATGATTGAATTGAAAAATGGTGTATACATTTCAGTCAAGGTAGGTTCCATGGAGATAAGGCTAGTGAGGTAGGGCTGGTGTAGTTACTAGTTCTAGTAGTCATCCAAGTAGTTCATCAAACAAATTCAACTAGCTCTTTAGAATAAGCAAGTTTTTAGGATGGCATAGAGTTTAGAGTGGCTTGCAAGTAATATTCATTGCCTGTGTCCAACTGTGGCCAATGCGGTCACATACTGTGCAGTGTAGAAAAAGTGCTGGGCTCCATGACTCAAGGTGCCAAGGAAACCTCTGCCCTGGCTTTGATATAAACAGTCCTAGTTGCCTGTTGGGTTTTGCTGGTTCGTGATACTTTTTGATAAACATATCTGATTGTAATTCTTATCATTAATGTAAAATTTGTGGTCTTTTCCAGGTATGACAATGGCAGTGAAGGATCTGATTGGATTTCTGGGTTTGCTCGTCTTTGGCATTCTAACCATTGTGGTGAGCGTTTCCCATTGAATTCCATATTTGGAATAGCATCATTAGCTTTCTTTTGCAAAACAAAGGGCTTGCAAAAATAGCCAGTCCCTAGTAGCAATCTAGAAATGCCCTAATCATCGACACTGTATGGGGTATAATTACTGTTTGCAATTTTGTTAACAAGACAATTTCTCAGGCTAATTATTCATGCTACTAGGGACAGCCAATCAGATAACAGTCAGATGGGTCCCTGTGTTTAGTGTCCTAACCGTATAACGCTATGATACTATTTCCATTCTAAGAGAAGAATCTAATTCAGTGGTGTTTCCATAAAAAAAATATATATATATATTAGGGTGTGGTGTTTTCCTGTAGCATTATATTGTTGAGATGGATTATGCACAAACAGTAAATGTATGGTATGTTATGTATGTTTATATTCATTTTTGTATATTTATGCTATTTTCATTTATTGCAGAGCAATGTACGAGGGGAAGATGGTGCAATTTATATACCTAAAGTTAATAGGTGAGCATATGCAATTTGAGGACTGGGTATTTGGATTTATCTGATACTGTGAGAAAACCTGACCTTTTATATACTATGCTCCATGTTTATAGTCAAATATGGCCATTTTCAAACACCAATATCCTTTGTGATCAAACATGATTAAAATGATTTCATCTCTGATTATTCCGCTCTGGAATCTGTGTTAATTATAGAGCACAATGGGATGACGTTTTCTCAGCACTGCCAGGTGCGTTATCATCAGCACTTAGATCGAATTTTATCACCAGCTTTTATTCAATGATGCACTTATTGCAGCACCCCTTAACCCAAATTAAAATATATACTTCAATTACTAATGCCTTAATTGTCATATTCTTGTCATGCCCAATACCTGTGTACATCTAAGTTCTAACTCATTTCTAACACAACACCCCTGGTGAGGATGCTCTATTTTATTTCTGATAACAAAGATGACCAAAGTACCCAAATTCCCTCTGTGAAAGTGGCAACCAGAGACTATAGATAATGTATCCATAGTCTGGTGACTTAGGTCAGATTTTCAATATTTCAGATACAGAGCAACTTGTCTTGGCATAATATGAATTAACAAAATTAAAATACTCATTGCTTGCTTATGTTTAGTAAGTGCCAGTTAGTATACTGAACAATTCCCCGTCAATTAACAGCCTTTTCCGGCATATTTTTACAGTTTTGAATTTGGAAATGTGACCAGGCTCGCCAAACATGCCTCAATGGAACCTGTATTACACATGGAAATGGACATACGGAATGAAAACTTTGTTTTGTACTCGTCAACTAGTAGTATGTTCACAATGGACTTGAATGGAAACGTCATATATCAACTCACTGATGTAAATGACAATAACAACATCAACATTTCTTCGCTCATTAGTTTTGCACAGCTAAACAGAAATTCTGTCCTGTTGGTTGATATACATGAGCACTGCATTAAATTACTGGACAGAGTGCAAAATACTACTGAAAACCTGATTGGCACATGCGGAACAAAAGGACATAGAGACGGGCTGTTTGGTATGGCACTTTTCAACTACCCGTCCTCAGTTGTACCTCACCCAAAACGAAGTACATTTTACCTGGCGGAGAACTTCTACATTCGTCGTATCGAGCTCCATGTTATCAATAGGGTGTTCACAGAATTGCGTCATGAAGCCCATGTTATATTAGGTCTCGTCATTGACTTTGATAACGATCTGGGTTATTATTCTACCCCCTACCGTATCCATCGTAAAAATATGGCAAATAGCAAACTGACCATCGCTGAATTGAATGAGGCTAAAGATGTTGGCGACACTGATGGGCCACTAAAGAAAACAAAGTTCAACTCCCCTAATCACCTAGCGTTGTTAGATCCATCTACTATTCTACTGATCGATAGTAGGAACTCGCGTCTTAGAGTGTTGAACCTTAATGATCATAGCTCATCATCCTTATGCAAGGGTTCGACGGTGATTCAGGATGTATACGGCCATTTCAGCGAATGCCACCTTCCGAATGCATCCAGCATCATGCCATTACCATTCAGCAACAAGGTGCTCATCGGCGATCAAGGAGCTATTGTTCAACTTGAGCTACATTTCACAGGTGAGATTCTGCAATCAAATAATTACTTTCTGTCAATCTCCATAATGACTTCTAATAAAAGAATTTTTGCAAATCAGTATTTAATGTCAGTTGCTAAAAAGTTGGCAACGAAAATATACTATTTTCTGTATCCTTTCATGACACAGATCAACATAAGGAAACAGGTTTGGCCAGTTTTGACACACCATAAAATATCACGTTATTTTGCATCTAAATAATATGAAGATAAATTGATCCTCTTCTCTTTCATGTTTTGAAGCGTCTGAAAGACTTGGGATATTAGGCAAATACTATGTGGACAAGCTGAGAAACTGGGAGATGGTGATAACAGTATGGCAACTAGTATACACTATAGTACCTTTGCTGATTATACTCGGAGTTACCTCTATACTATGGAGTAAATATATGAATCCAAAACCAGCACAACACGACAATAAAGGGTGGGGCTCTGAACCATCCCATGGTTTGCGATTATACTACCTAAATGAGGGAGCTGCAGTAAACTCCTATTGAGCTTTCAGAGTCTTTTTGGAATTTTGAGTTTTGGAATCACTGGTCACAATGAGTGCTTGTTTGTTCCAGCCTTGAACGTAATTGGCAGGTCTTAAAAGTTTTTAAGGTTACACCTGATGCAGGAAAGTTGTAACAAAATGTGAAATGCTAGATGTACGTCATTGTTAGTGTTTTTTCCACTATATTACTAATTGTTGATTGTTAATTTTAATAGAATTGTACCCACTGTAGTTGAGGATATACCAAGAGCTCAGATAGAACAACAGGAGCAGCAGCAGTTTGTACAACCTCAACTTGTCGCCGACCAGGAATGAAAATTAAAAGAGGTCTCCTTACCGCATGGTCGAATTATATATATATATTTATAATAGATAAATGACTAATATAAAGACTGTTTTGTTGCCATCTAAATCATTCGTTTTTCAATATGTATTATACTTTACAATCAGTCACATTAGCGGTACAGGTAATCGGTTTTTTGTGTGGTGCTGAACTTTGTCGGGTTGAAATCCCGCTCAAGCTTTTTCTTCAGAGTTTCATGTTCTATATTAGACTATATATAAGGGATTTGCATATATAAGCACTTTACTAAAGTTTAATACTATTATATTAATCATTTTCAATGTCTCTTATATGGTGCTGTAAACTAGAGAAATGCAAAACTTCTTCACTTATAGACAGTTTTCTGAGCCCTGATTTAGGCCTCAATTTGGTGTTGTCCTCTCTCCAGTTTGGTACTTTTAACCAACGCCGCATAGGTAAAACGTGCTGAAAAGAGGGTTATCTTGAAAACCGCGAATGTTAGGATAAAAATGATTTTTGATTCAGAGTCTGCACCGTTGAAAACTCATATGGACATAGTTTGGGAAATAATTTTAGTATTTGGACAGTCCATTATAGCATTTTCCGCCTGTTTTGCGGACAATTTGGCATAATCTTTCATGAGTTTCGTCACTAAAATTAAGATTTATCAACATTCAAGCCTCCAATGATTTGGAAACTCTGTCTCACAGGGTTTTCAATGGTGCAGACTCTGAATCAAAAATCATTTTTATCCTTACATTAGCGGTTTTCAATATAACTCTCTTTCAGCAGGTTTTTCCTATGCGGCGCGGGTTAAAAGTACCAAACTGGAGAGAGGACACCTCCGAATTGAGGCATAAACAAGAGCTCAAAAAAACTGTCTATTCTCTTAAACACGTTCTGCTCAATTGACTCCGAGAGAATTTATCCAGTGCCAATCCTGTTCCAACGCAGAAATTATTTTTGTTTTTAATACACTTTTTGTTTGGCAGACAACATCTTATTGAATGATAAATATAAATAATGATAGCAATAATGCTAAACAGATAGCAATCTGTTTTTGACACATTATTATAATACATAACTATATTAAATACAAGGTAATTTTCGTCCAGTTGAAGACAATGATTGGCAAGCATTTTACATTTACAGTTATTTACTAGTCATCTGTGTGAGATATTGTATGGATGATATATATTTATACAATTTTATACAGCAGGGATGCCCAACCTATGGCTCATGAGCCACCTCGGCTCATTTTGGCCTTTTGGGTGGCTCATTTTAATATTTGCAAATTTATCGCGCTTTTTGGCACGAATTTCATGCATTCAATTCATGCATATACAATGTACATTAAATGTATGTATAGTGTATACAAGTTCATTGTACTGGGTGCCTGCATTGTATATATGTGTGTAGAGTTGTCTTCTTGCAGACTTGCCAACCTAAATTTTCCAAAATGCTTATGAAAATTTGCAAAATGCTTAAAATGCTTACAAAACTCCAGGGCGCCTCATCTGACCAGAAATTGCCTCAAAAAAATTTTCGCACTACGCGCATAATCTCACGCAGTGACTTTGCTTTGGTAATTTTCCCAGCACTTATACATGAGTGATACATATATATCACTGACTGTTTCCATGTTGTCTACGCATGATGCGACGTGGTCAGCTCATTTGGTGTGATTGATTTTTTAAATGGCTCATGTGAGAGAAAAGGTTGGGCACCCCTGTTATACAGTATTAAGTCATAATTGTAGCAATATTACAATGTCCGTGGTTTATCTAAAATTACACTACAATAAAAATTTAACTCGATACTAAAAAGCCACAGCGAAAGCTGAAAGCTCCTACATGAATGGGTTGGCTTTGTCGTTGCTGATGGAATAAAACCTTTTTTTAAAATAGAGCATTACCCTGAGCTTGTTTTCGTTCTTTGCTTTGTGACTTTGCTAAGTTTCCAAACTCTTATACCCATCCCTCTATCTGATAGTGCTTCCTTCCAGCAGAGTTGTGCCCATGTCCTGAGCTACTGTAAGTTTTGGCCATAAAGCTGTCTTGTTACTCTATGAATTTCAGATTATAAGAGGGAGGCGCACTCTTTTATCTCATCTGTTTACCTTGAAGTTCAATTCAGTTCAGTCGCAAACCTATGGTGCCTAAAGGTAGAGATGGACAAAACTGACAACTTACAACTGAATAAATTACAATGTTTCTAACCAGTGAATGATGAAGACACCAGACATAACAATAGTGTATTAAAAGTATTTCATGAGGATACCATTACAAGTCTTGATCGTAAAATTTTAATTGTCTTCATTTCGAAGCATTGATCCTGTAGTGAACCTCCTTGAGTGAACATACAGTTACTTTTGTCTGAAGTTGTTCTCTTGTGTTAAGTGTGCAGACAACTACTGTATAGTTGCTAGTATTTCTTGTTGATAAGGTTACAAAAGTCATGGCCGGTTATAAATGTTAGTTTAAAGGTAGACATATCTCTACAGTTATTGAGCTCTGGGGCCAACTGATCTTCCAGAAAAATTACCTCAATTTAATATCATCAATTGGGTAAACCAAATCGCTTTGAAATCAATTGATAATGAATATCATACAACATATAGATCATGGATGTTATTGAATGATAGTTGATAAAATGAATTTTTCATGTAAATTTTTGGTGCAGGAAATGCAAAAAAATGGAGCTCAAGACCTGACTCAGCTGTATTTTTGTTTTTCCATTTGAGATCCAGTGAAAATATCTAAAAGAATAGAGTGAAGTTTTTTTTTGTATGTACTTATTTATATTCACCGAACAATGTATCAAGACAAATGAGTTGACCTGGAGAGAGCGTTGTACTTTGCAGTTTAAACACTTCCTAACCGCACTTCAATGAAAGCTACTCCGGGTGGTAAATTAAATGTTACTAATTTATCAACAGAGATAAAGACCATACTATCATTATTCCCAAAAGATAAAAAAGAATCACCAACACACCTTTAAAAAAAATTTATCCCAAAAACCGAATGCTAATGTAATGAAACTAAACACGGATATTCAAAATAATAGAGACCGCAGGGGTATTTTTTTTGCCCAGGCATACCACATACCATGTTTGCATTGAGACTAGCTTCCAAACGAGCATGCAGATCCAAAATCACTAACAAGCAGCATTCTCACAGTTTTGTCTGTGCATCATTTTTCTCCCCACTCACAGACCCTGTAGATCCCTAAACTTGTGTCCATGATGTGCCTTCATGCACTATAAACCTGGTCTCTAAGCCTCTCATCTTAAAATGCATCACTGCCCGGCCGCCATATTATCAAAATTTTCATGCTGGCCCTTTTCGTTGCTGGTACACGGGACTTAATCCCTGGCTTTCAAACCGGCTTCCGTCAAATCCGTTAGCTGGTACCCAGGACTTCTTAGCATTTGTGATAATAAAGGTGTGTTCATTATTACATCACCATTCATTTTGGTCAACAGCTGGAGGAGGAGGAGGGAGTAGCATCAGATATGGGTATATATTGCGTTTGCAGGTCCTATTATGATGTTCCAGAAGAGAAGTGATATAATTTAGATTTGACAGATGATGTTCGAGAATCAGTCAAATTCCAATGTTCAATGATTTTAAAATAAACCCAGTTAGTGTGTCAGTCTTCTTTCCTCTCAGTGTCTTCATTAAAGCCACTACCATAGCCATTGCTTAGCTCAACGTAGAAAAACTCTCAATGAGCTATCAAGTCATGGTTTAGCCAAGAGCTATACTTACATTTTTCAATATTCTGAGCTCCACTGTCACTTGGTCAGAGGTAAAGCAATGAAAAGAAGGTAATGACCTTTGCACCTCAATATGTATGTAGTTGGTTAGCCAATCAGGACCACATACCAGACCTCGAAGTAAGTTTTTAGACATTAGTCTACATGGACTGTGCTCCATTACAGACACGCGTATCAGGAGGGGGCCTGTGAATCAAGGAGGGCCAACTCAAAAATATACTACAATTTAAATCTAACAAATCCATTTTGCAAAATGTTAATTTGTATGTACTTATTTATATTCACCGAGCAATGTATCAAGACAAATAAGTTCACCTGGAGAGAGCGTTGTACTTTCCAGTTTAAACACTTTACCTGCTAGTGCTCATTGCTTGGTCCAATGGATTGTGGTAGACACATACCAATTTTTGATAATATTGATCAACAAATTGTAGGGCTTGCACCACTGGCTTACCTTATCTTATCTTATTTGATAACAATTATTTCTTTCATTTTATTTTTGTCGAACTTTAGGGATATTTATTGTCACCATGTAGTTATAGAAATAGAAAAATATATGTAGAATTTTTTTTTTGCGTATAGACCCTGATATGTGATCAACATTGAAGCCAAATTAAAAAAAACAAAATTGGTAGCCACATCATGCAATAAAAAAATATATTGAGGCTTGATGTTTGAGACTTGAAGCTGATGGTGTCTTCGACTGAGTAGCATGCATGGCACATTGCCTCAAGTCATCCAATAAAATGACATAACATTTTAATCATTTATTATCATTATTATTATTGTCATTTATATATAATGTAAATTAGGTGGGGCTCAGCAGGCTATAGAGAGTGTCGAGCACTTCATCTACAGTGTGTGAGCAAAGTGTGAACGGAATACGGATATGAAACGGAATATGAGGCCTCTATCTGTTCTCCGCATAATTCTTACGGATTTTCTCAACCATCATTGTCGTCCAAAACGTTGGTTTCTTCATGACAAACTCTTTTTAAACTCTATTTAAATATCTGCCTCAGGACCGTTTGTATATTTTAATATCTGTTGTTCATTATTGTGTTTGCAGGAATTAATGAGATCCTGTACTAAAAACCTCCTGTTCCTCTGACACATTTTTCATTATGGGCTAAGCTGAAATATTTCTTTTGGGTATCTATAACTCACACAAATGACCAAGTCATCCAAATGAGAAATTCAAAGATCAGCGTCACGACTGGGATGGCGTGAGTATGCAAAACATTTCTGTCATTTCAGAACTATGCACTACATAAGAGGCTGCACTTGCAGACATGTACAACGCACACTCTACTGTGTCTTCGATTTTTTAATCTTGATGGTAGATCCCCAATTTCAGCTCGGTTTAGCATGAGCCTTTTATGTCGTTTGAAGCAACATTTTAGGTATGAAGGTCGTTCTTAATCGATCGATTTAAATCCATCAATAAATTTGATTTGATTGTAGCCGTCTTCTCATTATACCGTCGGTTGTTGCGAGTCGTTGAATAGAAGCTATGAAGGAAGATTTAATAGAGTGACAAGCGTGGTAAATCTTTGTAAGGTTGGGGATTTTGTGCAGCACTTTTCTTATTGTCATTGTTGTGGTTGTGTGTCATAGTGGAAACTGTGAACCTAGTTGTTCAGAGTAAGCTTCTGGAGAAAAATATTACATATTACCTTTTACATCAATATATTAATCACGCACAAAATCTCAATAGTCTCTGAACCAAATTAATTTACTAGAATGGTGACCGATTCACAAAAAACAGTTTTGTATTTTTTCTGGTTTTATGGTTCCATTCGAGATGAACTCAGAAAGATTCACTTACATCAGGATTGAAGGAAACATGCACAAATATATCCTACATCAGTTGTTGATCTACGTTCAGTTCTATCCATGCAAAATGGCAGGAACAACCTCTGTCACAAAGAACACTTGGCTACCAGTAGGCCTGTAGGGCACTGATAAGGATTCATTTCATACTACACACACCAGATGTGTGAGTAGAAATGATAATTGTCTCATCAAGGAAGAAAAATAATCACAATACAACTTCCTCCTAGCAAGCCAGAATGTAGATAGATCTACCGGATCATAACATTTAGCGCGTCTTCTATGTTTTCTTTACTTCATGATTCCTTTATAGTGTTTTATGAGCTCTGGTGTCTCTGTATAGTGTCTATGATATTCGAATGTTTTATGACATCACTCACAATCTTACCTTTGAGTTACTCCTATTGTATCTTCATAGCTGCCTATGTGTTACCAATGGTAGAGAGAAAGCCATCCAGAACATCTGTACAGCAACAAAGCTGGAACATGTCTCAGTAGATCGTATGATCTCCAGCTGGGGTGGTGGAGCGAACAAGCTCTACAATGCTGTTCCACGGAACCTTCGTCACATCTCAAAGTGAGGCAGGCTGCTACAATGCCGGGCTTGCATGCAAACATTCCAATATGACCAAATAAAGTTACTGATTTGTGGTGAGCTGCACTGATTAAATATTCAACATTATGAATACCAGATTGTCATGTCAATAATGTACTTTCATTCGATAAAAAAGTTATTCAAAATCAGCCTTCGAGTAAAAAAGGCAACAAATTCTCAATCGAGATGAATAAATAGGCATACAGGAAAATAATGTTTGAATGATTTATGCTTGATGTTTAGACGTAAAATATTCATATATATTAAATACTATGATATATATATATACAACCTATCGTCTTTTGTTGGTAATTTTCATTGATGTCCATTGGGACAGCCGTCACCTTCGTCTTTTGTCTGTCTTGCTGGCCCTTGCTTTTATTTGCTTTTTATTAACCATTATGCCAAACGCTATTTTAAGAACCAAATTTATTGCGCGTCAAATTTGGCACGTTATGGATAACATTTTATTTCATGAATTGCTGTTATTAGTTCAAGATCAAGAAGAATGATGTAAATCTTACTGCTATATTCATTGCAGACAAATATTATGAAGGCTGTCGCTTAATAACCTGGAAGCTTTTGAAACCCCACAACAAAGTTTGATAATCATAGATCCCCTTATTGTAGATGTTTAAAAAATATACTGGCTCAACCAAGTGTCTCATAACAATTTGAATTGTGTGAATAAATTTTATTTTATATCAGAGCATGATTTTTGTGAAGAACATGCCTAGATTAAATGGTAGACAAACTTTGCTCATCAACTACACACTATTATAATCATCATATCTTACAGTACGTAATAGATGCAGAAAATGTCATTGCTGCAAACGTCACAGAACAAATAGAGTGTCACAAGGTCGGACATAAACAAATGCATTTAGCGTCCTTCAATCCATCCCAATTAGCTAAGACTGTGACGAGCTCTTAGATGGAGGTAGGAACAGGAATCTCATATGTATGTACGTCATGTTTTCGCTGATCACATTTTGGAGTGAGTGAGGAGGGGTTGAGTGTTGAGTAGGTTGCATTCATCCAATGATTACGACTTGATCAGCATAAAAAATTGATATTATTATTGATATTATTATTCTGTAGACTCGACATATGCCATAACAACACACCTCCCTGTCTCTAGGTGTGGTTTTGAGGCCCAAATAGATATTAATGGATATCACATGCACAGTTGTTGCCTTGTCTGACGTGGCACTCCTATTTTCTGTTTCGCAGCGAATGTGGAATTGTCTTCTTATGCTTACTAAATGATTTGAAGCATTCAAAAAAATCTGTAGAGTCGTGTAGCTTCAGTGCATTGCCCATGGTATGACCTAAGGCCCCTTTGTCAAGAGTATTGCCCTTTGGTAGGGTCAGTATCCACTTCACTACAGGATCAGACCTCAGGCTACTGGTATGACAGCTGGTAACACTTAAATCTGAAACAAAAAGATGGAGAAACAATATAGCCTACTAGACTCTCACTTCACTATCGGTTACAATTGATTTCAATAATTTGGCCTAGGAAATAAAAAGATACAAATTTTGAGTTTCCTCTCCACCAGCACAGGGAGCAAAACTCCTCATTACCTGCCTTCAATAGGTTTTAGCAGGTGACACCAACCAAGAAAAACACAAAGTGAGTTTGGGAAAAAGACTTGAAAATCATATTAAGTCTATGGAATAAGCAAGGAGTAACTACTTGGTCTATGGTTGTGTCTTTGGTTGTGTCTGTGCTGGTAACTGCCTGTATCATATTTTACCTTCTGATAGCAGAGATAAACTTCTTAATTTACTATTAGCTCTTGATAACAAAACATCTGAGGTCTGTTCATGATGTTTAGATTCCTTTTGTGAGTGACCCCCTTGCATCTCATCAAAGTGTGCTGCTGCATTCTCTTCATTTACAACAAATTATTACAAATTTAGCAAACATTCACTTTCACATTCAGCATGACACAACGCACACAAAAATATTGTTGTGAACGAGTTTAGATGAATGTGGTTACGCGTAATGTGAATCCTAGTAGAGATTGTGAGTATGAGGAATTTTATGTATTACATTAGCTAGTTGCCTTCTCGTGTACAAGAGAAGACAACTACAAAGTATCACAAATATGTTTAACAGTATGAATGGGAAGCCCTAGTTCATACATGAATGAACATGGATGATTAGGGAGAGTGAGTGAGGTATTAATAGCAAGTAAAGAGTTTAGCTCGGGGACTCTTGATCCACCGAGAGAGCTGAGCACAACAAAAATATTAATTGGAGCTGAAATATGTGGCAGCAGGACCCAGATATCTAGCCACATATTCAGTATTAGATAGTATTATAAAACAACCAGAAAATAACAACAAAAACAGCAACAAACAACAACAAACAACAACAACATGATTGCGTGATTGTGCTTGCGAGTTAATATCTTGTTCTGTTTATATTTGTATATGTTTTCTATCATGACATTGTCTCTCACCCATGTTTTTGTCTATCTCTAGGTTCGATATCACCGTAACAGGACAAGTCGATCAGGATTAAATTACTTTGATGGTTGTCGATTTAGAGGTAGAATAGTGTAATTCGGCGAGTTGTATATTTATATGAATTGAGCATCTGCCATTAACTAGTTGTTAGTGTACACCCCAAAGTGCACCATTTCAAGTGTATCATTTTGTTGGAGCCGCCGGTTTCTCATCCCTCTCACGTTGCCGCGAGTTGTCCGATTTTTCTTTCCACATATTTTTTTTTCCAAGGCTCGATTGTAGTGTTTGCCCAAGATTATGTCGGTACTAGACAGGCCCGAGGCGTGCCTTTTTCTTTTGATTGGGCGGAAGATATAATTCCATTTTATCAATTTGTTTTCACTATTGTCAAATAGTCTTAGTCAGCTATGGATGCTGCAAGTTTGATAGATTCACCTGATAGTCGGTTCCACATACCAATGTTTAATAATAATATAGGGGAAAGTTGGTCCGCCACACGGGACAAACTGCTAACTGTCAGTGAGTTCTTCAAGTTCAGCGAAAAACAAAAGATCGCTCTGCTGTCATTGAGCTTTGGAGGTAGCGCATGCTTTCAGTTTGGTATGGTCAAGAGTAGTGAATTCCAATCCATAATCGATAGGCTAGACATGGTTTTTGCTTGTCGCATTGAGTTAGCGCAATTTACCAAGTTGGATTTTACAATGGGACCACAAGAATATGTGGGTGATTTTTTACAAAGATTATATGATGCTTCAGCTGACTTGAGGTTGTACTATGGGAAGTCGGAATTATTGCAAGCAATGGTTGCACACAAATTCTTTCAAGGCTTACCCAGTGCAATGCAGGATTACATTGTCACTGCAGTTGAGGACAACAAGTCGTTGGAAAATCTCGAGATCTTGTTGGACTACGCAAAAATTTTCTCCATCCAACAGAAATCAATTCCCAGTCAAACGCAATCCAACCCAAAAAAATTCAAACGAAAGTGTAAAAGAAAATCCCAGAAGCCCAACAGACTAACGTCTATCACAAGTAGCCTGGGTGGAGGGGCGTCAAATGGGGTGGCCATTGAGGTTGAGCAACTGATAATAGTGCTCCCTGACCCAATGGAAAAAACAACACAGGACAATGAAATGAGCTTTACTTCATATGAAGATAAATCAAATGTACAAATTTCTGATATAATAGCAGTGGATTACCCCCCACAGACCAAGTTATATGACCTTGGATTGAATAACATGGATAATGATTTGGACACAGAAACACATGAAGATGAGGTAGTACCTGAAAGCTGTCCTTCAGATTTTTCAATAAATAATGCCAGCTCAGATGACGAGGGTTATCTGAGCGACATATAACAGTATTATTAGTATTAGAGCATTATTAGAAGCATGAGTAGCCAATTGTGACTAATTAGTCGACCTATGCATGCTAGCGTATTATTTATGTATTGCTAAACAATAAAGTCCCTGATGAAGGCTGGAATTTCAGAGCAATTTCCATAATTCATTTACCAAGAGATTACCTCAATAATGAGGGACATCCCCTGAGGATAAATAGACGATTGATCAATTATAGACTTCCAAGTCAGAACAGCAGCTTATAAAGGCGCATATTAAAAACATAGATTGTTGTTGTGTGGCCAGATTGTAGATTACAGGCACACAGGAATGTAAAAAAAAAAATGGATTTATTAGTACGAAGATATATTTTTGATGTGTGGCCAGGTTGTAGGATACAGGCACACAGGATTGTACAAATGGTATCAAGAGTCAAGACACTCCCATTATAGCAATGGAATCATTGTTTGATAGCCACTGGTGTTAGAATAGAATCACAAGTTCTAACTATAGAATCAATTTAAAACTGACATGACGATGCAGGTCCTTATTTTCGATTATTTCGTGCATATAATTTCAGCAATGAAAACCTATATTTTTCGATGAACCGCAATCAAGTCTCGTTTCATATTTCAGAGGGACTACAGTGCCCATCCGAGATAAAACAAAGCATCAACAGTATGCACTGAACAAGTTTTCAGGTTTTTAGCACCCACATAAAAATGAGATGGGTAGCACAGAGTTTGTATTGGAAGTAACTTAGCAAGGCTGAGTGATTATTATTATAACCCATCAAAAGGGGTGAAACCACAATTCGACTTACTAGATTAATAGCACCTACGGTAGATGGGTAGCATAGAGTTTTTCACAGAAATAACTTAGCAATGCTGAGTGATAATACAGGGGCAAAACCACAGACCGACTTACTATGAAGTTAGGGTAGAATGAACAAATAAAATAAGGGCCCTCAGACGAACAATGACAATACATTAGGCATGGACACAGGCTGGACAATATATTACGCCTGGACAAGACATTAGGCCCAGACTATAATGCATTAGGCCAAGACACGTGTCAAACCCCGGGGTGCATGCATGCGCAGCGCAGCGAAAAAAGCCTTAGTGGTTTGCTGTATCAACCACAGAGTTACTTATTCTTATTGTAGTATAATTATAGTATGATAAAACACTGTGCACATAATATTTTATGGATTAATTAGAAACATAATTAGGCCTCTGTTCACTGAATCAGTCATTAGTTTTCAGGACCTCAAGCCAGGCCAGGGCATACAATCTGGCTTGAGACTTTCATTTACAGGAGCAAAGAGCTTCATATGGGCTCAACGATTTATTTATTCCCAGTAGACTATATAGATAAGTGGAATTCACACTGGCTGATCAGTATCGCATTATTTATAGGGTTTTAAGAGGATTTTATGGGCGTTGTGTTAATTAGGTACCAGTTTGAGCAACTCATTTGCCGCAACCATGGTTACTATAGATAACCTACCATGGATCTTATATTAGTCATATTTTGTTAAGCATCACTAAACGCTAGACACATTAATTTGTATCAGGACCCGGATCAAAGCTTATCATATGCATAAGAGAACGTATGAGATCTATCAACATTATTTATAACCAACTGTGAATTAACATTTATCATTTCCCTTACAGGCAGGTCAACCAATTTATTCAACATATTTTACCCCGCATTTGTGGTTGGTTATCACCAACAGGATGAGCAGAATTTGGGGAAAGGGCATAACTTATCATTACTGTTCATCATTGACAGCTGTTAAACATGTCAATTCGCAATGAGCGTCTGTCTGATGTATATCAGGCACTCATCAGCCCAAACCATAGCAATTATTCACATTTTAGGCTATAAAAAAAATACATTAATGTATGATGTATTTCCCATATGTATTTTCCTCAGAGACTTTATCTATAGTCTCTGTTTTGCATAAATGCTTATTTAACCATTATGGATCATTCATCAAAGCTTGTGCTATGAATGATGTTTATGCCGGTATCATGATGTATTCCCATATGTATTTACATCAGAGACTACATCTATAGTCTCTGTTATCATGGTCGATGTAGCCCAAATTATATTGACACACAGTAAATTTGAAGATTTGTGCCCAGAAGAGGCACCAACCACCATTTGGTTTTGTAATATTTTATCCCATACAGGTTGAGTGGGAGGTAAGTACTCTTACTGAATTGCAAGAATTGTAGGCTTGCGAAGGACAATGGACCCACGTATCTACATATGCAGTAAACATCAATATATATATATATATGAGGACTGCGAAGAAGTTGAAACGAAAAGAGGAGAACGCGTCATCTCTTTATTTTCAACATGGAGTGCTCAGAGAAGTACACATTATATATATTCAAAGTCCAATATCCAATCATTATTACCCACATTTGTGTCAGCTGAAACTTTATAATCTGTATAACCCATGCACGGTATCTGCATAGCGTTATTATCACACTATTACCAAGTAGTGTCACCCACATACACATACACATATATACAGGGACCGTAATCAACTAATGTGTTAATCACCCTCAAGGTTGAGCATGTGATCATTTGTAATAGCGACATTTATACATACACATTTACGTACATATAAACCCACCTACATGCATACATACATGCAGGGATATATACATACGTACATACATACACACATATATAGGTCCATACAAACATGCGTACATGCGTACATACATACACGCATGCATACATTATGTGTATACATACATATGCGCTCATATATAAGTGCATACAAACATACATATATATATATACATACACACAAAATGCATGCAAACATACAAGCATGCAAACAAAACAAAAAAATGAAAGAATGAAAAGTAAAACATACAAAAAAATTTGTTATAGCATACGCAGAGGTCGAGGACGACCTCAACATTTTTGTGTGGGAGGATGTTGTGAACGAGTTTAGATGAATGTGGTTACGCGTAATGTGAATCCTAGTAGAGATTGTGAGTATGAGGAATTTTATGTATTACATTAGCTAGTTGCCTTCTCGTGTACAAGAGAAGACAACTACAAAGTATCACAAATATGTTTAACAGTATGAATGGGAAGCCCTAGTTCATACATGAATGAACATGGATGATTAGGGAGAGTGAGTGAGGTATTAATAGCAAGTAAAGAGTTTAGCTCGGGGACTCTTGATCCACCGAGAGAGCTGAGCACAACAAAAATATTAATTGGAGCTGAAATATGTGGCAGCAGGACCCAGATATCTAGCCACATATTCAGTATTAGATAGTATTATAAAACAACCAGAAAATAACAACAAAAACAGCAACAAACAACAACAAACAACAACAACATGATTGCGTGATTGTGCTTGCGAGTTAATATCTTGTTCTGTTTATATTTGTATATGTTTTCTATCATGACATTGTCTCTCACCCATGTTTTTGTCTATCTCTAGGTTCGATATCACCGTAACAGGACAAGTCGATCAGGATTAAATTACTTTGATGGTTGTCGATTTAGAGGTAGAATAGTGTAATTCGGTGAGTTGTATATTTATATGAATTGAGCATCTGCCATTAACTAGTTGTTAGTGTACACCCCAAAGTGCACCATTTCAAGTGTATCAATATGCAAGCGTGATGAAAACCCCTGAGATTCTGGACTCTTTAGTAATTGAGGGATTGATTATTCTTAGCAGGAGTGGCCAAGTTTGAGATATGTGACTTTTTAGAGTGGTGTATTCTGGGTATTCGGTTTGGTAAAAGTTGCTCTGTTGTGGTATGTGGCTAGGAAAAAACCAGGTAAATCCCCCTTGCATGTACAATGCTGTTGTTTGAACAGTATCCTCATCCCGAAGGGATATACGCATGGAGAGCCTCATCATTTCATTTGTTTTATTAATTTCATTATTCAAATTACTTTATTGAATAAATATACCCAAATTATTATCAAATGCAAATAGTGCCAAAGAAACCCAATTTATTTGCTATCACACTGCTACTAAATTCTTGCGGTATTATTATTAATTATATTAAATTATAATGTTATGAGTTTGACCAATCATAAACACTTCTTTTTTTTTCTTAACACTATATTTGGCAATTCAAATCATTTTTAGGAAAATGTTTTAACTTTTTTAGTGCCAAAACAGATGAGAGGAAAAAGAGAAAAAAAGAAGAAGCTATAAATGTGAACGGGGATATTTAAATACTCATTGCTTGAAACAGGAGAGACCAAAATAGACTACTCGTGTACTTTCCTTGCTAATGCCCTCTTCCTCAGCCTCAGGAGAATTCTTGCCCTCTCTGATGTAATCACTAATTTCAACTGCTTAATCCAGTTAGCCTGCAATCGGATTTGCCTCCCCCCCCCCACTATGATAAGCTGTAGCCTTGCTGTAACTGTTGTAAAATATTAATCATACCTATCACAATTTAGTGTGGTGAAAAGGTCAATTATGCAAGTATTGCACCAGAAGTGTAGTTGATCTGCAAATCCTTGACAGATCAGGTATTAACGGATGTTTGCGTTGACAAAGTGATTTATTCTCGTGCCAATCAGAACCCAATGTCATCACAGTATGTTAGCTTGGAAAACAGAGGCATTATAATGTGCCCATAAATACCAGGATATCACTCCCGGGATCCTGGTTGCAGAGACTGACCTATGAAGAAGTCAACAATCTGGCCGATTCTGTAACCGTATTCGGAGGTATGGAAAGTTAAAAGTAAAGACCCTTGTTGACAGGATACAAAGCATGCAGTTGATTGACATTCTGGCATTGTGTTATTGTGATTGCAAGGTATTTCGCTATATTTGACTATGCAGTATATGTATTCGCAACCATACCAAACAACAAACAGGAGAATATGGTTTGATTTAAAACCTAACAATAATGCAAAGTGTTCACTTAATAAAACCAGATGTCACAATTCAGCAAAGTAGTCATTCTAATAATATTAGGTTTCAAAACCAATGACTTATGATTTATGCTGAGGACAGTTAAATACTGGAGATATACATGATCAGGTAGTGTGATTGCCTTCTATATAACATGAAAAACTGCGTCTACAAGTAATTTGTATGGATTTGGCACTAAAAATCTCATCTTTCTACCTTTTCCGGCTTGAAGCATGTGCGGGTAACTGTACAATGCGGCCCCACCCTACCATCCACACCATTTTGCTGAATTCCCAGCTGTTCCATCTGAACTGATGGTATCCTTTTACCTCTGCCTAGGTTTCCCTATTACATATTTGCAAAAGGTGTATATCATTTCACTTCTCATTGATTTAGTAAAAATGCTTTGAGGTGACCCAGGAAGGGAAGGCTGTGCACTTCATATAAACAAAGGTTGTTATAGATCTTGAAGGTTTAAAGCCATACATGATTTATTGCATATAAGCCCGAAACCAAAAACCCAGTACCAACCATACCTCAGCCAGTTGCGGTGACCCTTGTTTGATATGAGATATGAGAGAACCCGGGTGCTTTGCTAGGTCCTGTTCAGTATAAGTTGTTTTTTCTAGCATTTTAGACAAGTGCGGGTATTTGACAGGCAAAGTTCCAGATGTCACAGTGACAGTCCAAAAGTATTTTATATATAGGTATACATCAATCTAAGTCAGTAACAAAAACCTGACAAAAAACAGATCATTACTTTGAAATAACTGCAGATTTGAAGGCAGTGCAATAGAAGGGATGACAATCATTATGCAAATTGGTTATCACCAATCCTGATGAAATATGTTTCGACATTGGCAAAGTGGAAGGGCAAGATAGACGAAGCAGGGGTGAAGGTATGCAGATTGTAACTTTTTCCAATATAACTTTCCAGTGAAATACAAGTAAATATACATGGCAACCAGTAAAAGAGCAACAAAGTGTACCAAAATTCTATCAACTTTTGAGACTCGGTTTTCAATTACCCGACACCAGCTGGGGATGTTGATTCCATAATACGCCCCTGTGATAAATATCTAGATTTTCCATAAAACCAGGACCTAGCTTGGTCAGGCTAACCAGGACTAGTAGCATCAAAATTATTCATGGTATCATATCTAGAAATTGACTGAACTCTCCATTTCATTTTTCTACTAGATGGCAGAAAAAGGTTTTTACCTGCATGACGGGTCTTACTCCTGGATAGTACTGGTGATGGTGATACTGAACACATTTAGCACATATGGATTTATGTTAGCTAATGTAGGAATTCTCTCCGATGTTTATCCGGAGCTGTTCCGGGAAAACCCGGCTAAGACAAACATTGTCTCATCAGTCACTGTTGCTGTGTTTCTGTTTTCAAGTAAGTGGCTATCTTTTCCTCTGCAAGGCTCTTACCATGATAGTAGGACTATCTTCAAAAGATTAACACCTCCCGGCCATACATGACAAGTTGGTAGACCAAGAAAACAGGAGGTCTCAACAGGCAAACTCCCAACTAGGAGTACCACTCAGCGTTCCACAGTGCGAGTGCAATTCAGCCCTCATTTGTCATTTTTCTAAGCCGAAACTTGAGCATTCACATTATGTAATTCACATGTACCGCCAGCATACAGCGTGTCCGACAAGATTTAATTCAATTAGCCATATAGTTACAAAGCTAGGAAAAATAACTGTAAGGACTAAAATGTGGACCCCATTATTTGGACAACTTTTGAAAATAGGTTTGTGATCATACAACCTTGAACTTTGGGTTGTCCCCTCTCTAGACAGAAAGCAGTGCTACTGCTGCTACGCTGCAGAGATATCCATGTTCCAAGACCATCATCACTGGACAGGAATACAGTCTTGCCATGGTGTAAAGTTTACAGATGAGTTTTATTTCAGTGCCTTTTGCGACTCTGATAATGAGAGTTGTAGGATGTAGAGTGATAGCAATAGCTGGTGCTTTACTATGTCTTCTTGGGATGATCTCCTCTGCGTTCGTCTCACAGATATGGCATGTTGTCCTTTCTTATGGAGTCTGCGCAAGTAAGTTCTCCCATTAGTTACATTAATTTTATTATTAAATGATTTGATCATAGCGGCAACTTACTTTTTCACTTGCCCTATACTGTAAAAGCCAAATATACAGCCTCATCTTAGCTCAGTCCAACATTTTGTTTGAGAGGAGTTTGCATGTGAACACAAATCCTATCAAATTCTTTTATCTTTTGTAGGTTTGGGAATGAGCTTAAGTTTTACGGCAACATTCGGAGTTATCCCTCATTACTTTGCGAAGAGAAAAGCTGCAGCCTTTGCTGGGATAGGGCTAGGAACAGGAGTTGGTCTCGCAGCCTTCCCATCTATTACAACAGCAGCACTAGATAAATTTGGATACAGATACGGAATACTCTCTCTACTCTCTGTATTTGTCTCCCCTGTTGTAGCAGCATTACTATTCAAGCCACAGTTGCCTAAAGAGAACATTGAATCGTTTCGAAAATTGATGACTTCATATGCAAGAACTTGGAGACACTTTGTGACAGCTTTCTTTCTGATAAACTCTTCGCTCGGCATTGGTGCTCGGGCGGCCATTATGGTGATCTCGTTCAGCTATGTGTCAAAACATTTTGAACCATCTGTGGCTGTTCTGATGTCAACAGTGCTTGGCATAAGTTTCATGGTGACAACTCTTGGATTTACGCTGTTGGCTCTTAAGTTTGAAGCAAACTACTTTATCTTACACCTAGCTCTTAGCGTCTTCCTGGGCACAGCGTTATGTGTAGTACCGGTGATAAACGATGTAATTATACTGTATGTAGTATTTGCGATAGTTGGCAGCTTATCAGGTGCACTGTTTGGTTTCAAAGGGAATCTCATAGCGCATATCTTCCCAGCTAGAGACAGTTCTTATATATTTGGTTTAACAGAAGCTTCCGGTGGAATTGGCTCATTTATGATCCCACTGTGTGCAGGATACATTGACAGCGGATACGGTCACGGCTCTGGTTTCTATTTTCTTGGCGGATGTTTGGTGCTGTCTAGCATAGTCTTGGGCTTAGCAGCTTTGATCAGACCAAAGCTATGGAAGGCATACATGAAGCAGTCCTCTATTAATGGAGATTTAAAAGGCGAAAAGGAATGCAGAGATGGCCAGAAGGAACAAGGTCAAGGTCAGGCCACCGATGCAGCCAATCACAATAAAACTATTTCAGATATACCTATAGCCGGTAGAGTCGGTAAAGAAGCTTGAACTGTTCATCTATCACTCTGATCAATCTGCAAAATAAGACATTTAATGGCCATAAAATATCAAATCAACTTTAATTTTTCAATTTTTTTGACCAATAATTAAATAGCATCAAGTTACAACTGCGGCTATATTTTGATTTGTTTAAATGAATATATTTTTTACAGTATTTTTTTGCAAATGCCATAAATAATTCCAATATAGTTCAGCATTGTATTACAAGAATGGATGTTAGATGTTAGATACATCGATATTACAAAATTAACACAGAAATTAAGCAAATGGGATGATACTGTCGTAGTCACAGTGAGTGCGTGCATTGCATATATCATTATTTGAATCCAAGTTCATGTTTCTTGCAACACACCCAAGTATATCATATAAATAATCATATTAATATAATGTTTTTGATCTGTTGACTATCAATGTATTTTGCATGCTTCATCACCTATTGAATATTTTGCAACTTATCATTATTCAATGCACATGATTATAAACGATGTACAGTTAAATGTACATCAAGCCTCCCAGTTGCAGCTTACAATGTTTGGCTTAAGGTAGGCGAAGTAAATCACATGACCAAATTAATTGGGATTGTTACATTGAGGTACCCTTTCCATGCAGAAATCTGGAAAAAAGGATAGGTTTATAATGGGTAAAGACCAATGAAATTACAATCTTAGATAGCATGTTCAGACTACATTCAGAAGGTTGCGATTGGTTAATTAGAATGAAAACTGAGATTCAGGGTATATAAAAATATTTGCATAATATGGTAAACTTCAAATGCATATTGCTATCACCACGCATTGCCGCGTTATGAGTGTTTTAAACAGAACATAGCATGGCTTGTACATGTACATAGTAGCACATAAACAGTACATGTAACTCCCGTATTTCTACCACTACTATTAGTCCTAATTCATTAACCGTGCATACATTCATGATACAAAAAGACTAATATTAGTGGCTCAGTCAGTAAAAGGACAGGTCCCTTTGAGTTTGAATAGACTGCCTTAGACTATGTAAATTGGACTAAAAAGTAATTCTGAATTATTTTGAGTAGAGTTATCCTCCCTCTGACATTAAGAAGGTATCTCCGAAAGTTGAAATATTGTCTAATTATTGATCTCTTATCAATTTGAACATGGAATAGATATATACATATAACGTGTTTCTGTTAGTTTAAGAATATTTTTTTCTGGTCTATCCAAACAAACTCCATTAACTGTCTGAACAATTGTCCAGTGATATTTGAGAACTGTACCTGGCAATCGAGGAACAATAAAAAATCAATGGAGAACAATAGAGAGATGTATGTGTCAAAGAATCAATACATTATTGGCCAATAAGATATGTGAGCTTTTCATATTCTTGATCAAAAAATGGTATATCACAATAGCTTTCATTTGTTATTTATCTTTTGATTAAGGGAACATCTATTACAAAAAAAAAAAAATCTGGTCCTGCTTCAAACATAATTAGTCAACCAACTGAATCTGCGATGGATCTATTTGAATTCAAATATGTTTACGAGAATGAAGGGCAGTACAATCTGGCTGTACAGATTCCTCATCTAGCCAAACTAGCAGAACACTATGAGAAACTTGGCTCAGCGCACACTACTACAGGATGGAGGAGTATTCTTCAGGTAAGAACACATTCATTATACTTGACATTTTGGTGTTACATTTGTTACTGTTCCGGAGTAACTACGGTTTGTATAAACTATCTATAGCTCCTCATTTTCTGCCGAGCAGTAGCACATTCATATAATTAGAGACATTGATTTCACGTTGAATGAAGTACTGAATAATAGTTTTCGCTGCGGAACAGTATGTAATTACCGCGGTTATTATGTTACATTCTCTTTTTAGGCTCACACTCTATATAACTCATGCGCTGCCAGACAGACGGACACTGCTGAACAATTCATGCAGAAAGCTGTGAATGTTCAGAATGTATACAACAAAGCTGTTGAATAAGCAGAGGTTTCACTCACAAAGCTACTGGATTTACAAAAGACACACAGTAGCACCTTGAGTGAAATAAGAGAGAAGTGCAGAGTGAAAGTGGAGGCATTACTGACCCTAATAGAGTCTTATCAGGAAGAACCAGACAAGTTAGACTCAGATCATAACCACATGATAGAAGAGACCATCTTTACAGAAATGAGATCAATCTCAATAAACTGTAACGACGAAATGATTAAGTTAGCTGATTGTATAGTTCTGGATAGTGTTAGTCTCATAGGAGCACAGCCTCTCTGTAGCTTTTTTGCAGTAGCGATGGGGTCCTTAGCAAGAGGAGAGGCAACTCCCTACTCTGATCTGTAATTCTTCTTCATAATAGAAGAGAAAAACCCAGTCACAGAGAGATATTTTGAGCATCAAAGTATATGGATATAGACGATCTAGAGGGTTGGTTTCTTGATGAGGGGATGAGTGGATTTAAGATTGATGGACTGAGAACTAACGCTGGGAATATCCCTACGGGTAACAGAAAAACTGATGAGAAAAATAAATACATCTGTACTGTTGACTCTCTGCTTGAACGGTATGAAAAGATACTCAACGAAACAGAGAGCTCTGGTATAGTAACTGGTGATGATTCAAACATGATGGCTTATCTACGGCTCATCTGTGCTCATGGAGATTTTGGGAAGGCTCTATTTGATAGATTACAATCCGGGCTTACAGAAATACATCCAAGTGGAATGCGTGTGAATGAAACTATCAACACGATCGTAAAAGACATGAGGACATATGATATAAACCAACTTTTTGCACATATAAGGGGATATTGTATGGAAACAAAGACAGAGATATACAGGTTTCCATCCTTGTTGTTGCTGAATCTGAAGATATTGCACCAGTTACAATCCACATGTATATGGGAAACGATTGACATGCTGAACCTGGATAAGGGATCACATGAAATCCACGACAGTTTGCCATATTACTTCTCAACATCTTTGCACATAAAGCATACACATAGACCTACTAATAATAAATTATTAGTAGGTCTATGGGCATACATCATATCTCTATCATGACAGCTAATGTGAAAGAGTATCTCTTTTTAAGGTGAACTACAATGTTGAAATCAGCAAGAAAAAATACCAAAGCAGTGGCATATCCCTCAAAAACTTGTTCTAGTTTACTCCTTAGCTATGCAACCTACAAAATGGGGTCTTATCGACATGTTTTCTTCCAAGATTGAAGAAGATGATGAAAATGCTACATGGTTTAGGAATGCTGGAAAATATAGGAGATTATTATCTGCATTCAGTGCTAAGTGTGCTACACATGATAATGCGTCAACAATGTATGCTGAACACGTTGTAATATTTCTGGTAAATGTCTTAATGGTTCAGGATAGATATGAGAAGGCATACAATGTAATAGAGAGAAAGCAAATATGGTCAAATCAGTTTACGGCAAACATCGCGACCCTGCTGAAATGGGAGCTTACTTTGCGTCTGATGAAATGGAGGGTGAACAAAGTTCTTGAGGCTAGTATGCGAGAATTGTTGCTCCAACCGCAGGACCCACTGTTAGTCCTTCAGTGTATAAACACTTTTCATACCATGAAATTTGACGGTCTTTGCATTCCTTTTGACTTGAAGACACTTCACACCGAAAATTTTGATAACCAGATGTATTTATCGTCAAAAGCATTGCTTTGCTCTTTAAATGAAGAATATGAGGAGTCTTTGAATTATCAGCTCGAGAATCTAAGCAATTTGAAGACACTGATGGGCGAGGAGAGTGCTTCAGATTTGATGATTGCAAGGCTTAATGATATTGCCAACTTGCAATATAAGTTGGGGGAACAAAAAGACAGAGAAGGGCAAAAGAAAAAAGCTCAGGAGCACTTTAAGGCGAGTCTGAAAAGGCGTGAGCAGGTTTTGGAAATGAACTATGTACTGAATATCCCTATCAATCACAAAAGAGCAATGATTTTGCGAGGCTTATGTATGTGCTACAACAAGATGAAGCATTTCCGATTTGCAGAAGAAGCTCTTCGCAAATCTGTCAAAATTTACAGAGATCTAGACGGTGAGAAATCAGTAAGGGTCATCAACGGTTACAAAAGTCTATTCAACAAAATATGAACATGAAAAACACTCAGATGGCTGCTCTTTATCTGCAGAAGCATTTAAAGCTGAAGGCCTATATCACAGCATCTGGTGACTCATAGCTTTTGATCATTGGAGTTATCATTTCTAGAATGTTGTTGATCTTGGGCAGGGCTGCCCAACCATGCGGCCCCCGGCTCAATTTCATGCGGCCCCCGACCCGTTTGAGAAAGTTGTGTATTCGCGAAAACAATTTTCACCCCGTTATTTATTACATTCCTCATTTGTACAATAATAAGGAACGCTCCACATCTAGTCCCAGTATTTTGGAATTCCCCGACCATTGCATTTGAGTGAGCTCCAATAAAAAAATTCCCACTGCAGAGATGAAAATACTGCACACCCATATATGAATGTTTGGTTTATGGTGAGGTCCGGCCCCCAGGGACATTGCAATATATGGATGCGGCCCCCTCAATGAAAAGGTTGGTCACTCCTGATCTAGGGGTACAAGTTTCAGGGCACAACCTAGGTTTCTCTGTGGACGTAAACGAAACTTTTTGTTGGTCTTCTCGTTGCTATATCAGGTATGAGCTAATTATACTCTATTAGTTTTATATATTACTCGGGTATTTTCATTACAGCTCATCTAAAGTAATTTGATAAATATGGACATCATAAAAATTATTGCTTTTGAGTTGCCCAGTCTCACATAAAGTGAAGGCAACTCCTGTATTTGTAGTTTGAGTACTTTCTGCTCCTGTTGAGTAGTGAACTACGTCATCAATTTTTGTGTAAGATTATTAGTAAGGCCAGCACACAAAACATTCATAATTGTTAGTTTATAATAATCTACCTGCACTTTATAAATCACAGACCAAAACAATGAATATCAGAAAAGTAAGTTTTTATGCACACTGGCTCTTACAACCCTATAATACCAAAGAGTATATAGCGATAATACCAAGGAGTATAAACTCCTTGATGTTACAATTTGTGAGGAAAAAGAGATAACTAGGCCAAGGTTGATAAGACTACCATACAGCAGTCATACCTCTCATTTATTGCTCCAGCCTGGGCTTGGTGACCAAGAAGGACTGGAGCAAAAAATGAGAGGGAGAGCTTTCAATTGGCTGTTGTGGGAGCTTTATTTTTGACTTGCAATCAAGCCTAGTAGTATTGTATGATTGTGAGGATGGGACTCCATAATTCTTTTCTTTGTCCCTGCGTGCTTACTTACAACCCAATGAAGAGACATGCTTTCCACCGACTCAGGATAAAAATCCGAATTTGATTAGTCACCATAGATAGTCATACTATCTATCTATTTATTATTATAAGTATAGTTCTTTGACTGGAATTCGGATTTTTTTCCTGGTTGTATAGAGAAAACCAAATGGATTGCCTTACATGTATGGTTAAGCCTATCCTTGAATATGCCAGCCCAGTATGAAAAGGTCCAAAATAATGCTATACGATGGGTTTATTGGTTGAAAAAAGAGAGACAGTATAACTGACTGCCGTAATGACCATAACATATCTTCTCTTTCCACCAGGCGGAGGGAACTAGATATTCTGTTCTTGAGAAAAATTGAAGCAGGCCTGTTTGACGTGAAATTGCATGATTATATCAGATTTTCGACAGTATACGACACTAGAGGTAAGTCCATAAGTTGGACACAAAGAACAAACGCATGGAAATACAGCTATTATAACCGTATGAGACCAGATGTAAAGGTATATTTTCCTCCGATATAACATTCAATTCACTAACCGCATGACTATCATCCCTGTGCTCAAATGTTCTGTATCTTTTTGCCACATATAATATGTACTGATCAATATTTAAACTTCGAATCCTTGCCTACTATTCAAACTTATGTCCTGGGTCAAGTTGGAGGTGTAATGCACCTCTGCACTTTTTCCTGATGTCAATTCCGCTTATTATGTACACAATTCTTCAAATGCTCTCAGTCTATTCCTTGACTACATGCCGTCGAATTAAAATTAAATGACCACCCAAAGTAGTAAAACAATCTCCCCAACCCCCCCGCCACGAAAGACACTTGTGAATGCATCCTATATGTTTGCTGGGCAAGCGAATAGGATTACCTTGGAAGTAAGTAAGTATAGTACAACCCCCACTGCATGATATTGATGCGCATAAACACCATCCCTGGTCAAATGCATTGGCCTTTATGTTCCAAGTCAGCAGCCATTGTTATTTTGAACCCTTAGCCAGGTGGATGACATTCAAGTGAATTTCCGCAAATTCTTGGCTTTCCAGGGTCGAGGGTAAGGACCTAAGACTAGGGTTGTGATGGGGATGGCAATTTGTCTAAAGAGGCAATATTTCAGAGAAATGAAAGCGCTGTTTCCGGCAATTGTTAAATCAGAGATTACACATTCAACCTGTGTTCTGCTTTATATTTCTGCATTTAATACTAGTATTTATAATCTGCAATATAAGCATTTGAGAAAAAGTCCAGTTCTGTATGGGCAGTAGCCAGTTTTATGAACAAATCATATTTGAGGGGGGTTTGTTGGTGCAGCCCATGTTGCGTGCTCAGACACATTTTAGGTACTTAGTCCAATCTAACACTCGGTGTTGTGAGACTTGTGCCAGGTGTGGTATGGTACATGTCTTTTAGTGCCCATTCAGAACAGCATAACTTTATGTGATGAGGGAATTTATATGGGTGACACTCTATTCACACTTTGTTCTTTTTCAGGCCGGTTGATTTCATCCAACATTGTTGCAGTGGATGATCTTCCTTATCTCTCATCATGAATAAATTCGTCCAAGACCGAGGTGAGTAAACTGGGTGCATAGCAGCAGTTTGCTTGAAGGGCTGAGTATGATTAGCAGTTACTGATGATATAGTGGTATGCTCATGACCTTTCTCATAGGCAGTCTGGTAACTTTTACAGACGGGTTCATGTGTAAAAACTTTATCTATATGGTGTGAAACACTATATTAACTAAGTTATAAGGTACCTTGCTTGGTATATGTATGGAACGCCACCTTTGGTAGCTTATTTAGCATTGAAAGGTTGAGGAAAATCTTGCAATTTTTAGGTACGTTGCCAATTTGTGTTTGTTAATAATTAAAATGGTAGGTTGAGGTAGGTAAGTTTCCATTTCCCTGACTCGTATGCAAGTAATAAGGGAAGAAATGTAGAACTGTCTTTGTAGCTTATGTTTGAGCAAGGCTTGAAAATCATCTGCAGTTTTAAGTATGTCATTTTGCTATGTTTAAGTTGATACTACAGTACCTTTGTGCTTCGTGCCCTTGAACTGAAGCAGCAAAAATGACAAGGCCTATTTGTGGTTAAATAATGAAATTGATGCTAACTGGCTTGGAGCTGCTGCATATTCTCTATGATTATATAGTGAATCCACCAGCACCGAGGACTATCGTCACAGATACCAAGGAACAGATCACATGTCTAGCTACAAACAAGGACTTCAATCTTGTAGCTTGTGCTGGGAGACAAGGTTTGTTTATGCTTTAATAAGTAAACCATTTTGAGTTTGGCCTAAAAATTTTGATATTGATATGGATGAGCTAATGGTTTACTGTTTTAACAAAGTTTTATTCTTTTTTGGCACTTTTTGTTACGAGCAATATAATTTCTTAAAAAAATGTTGTCCATACAGTGCAAAAAAAATAAAGATTTCAATCCCCTTGTTTTTCATTTTCAAACATTTATAAATATAAAAAAAATCCGTTATCATCCATTCAATTCCGCAATTGGCAATAAAATGTATGATTACATCTTCCTTCCTAGCCAGTTTCTGCGTATTCAGCTGGGTGACCTCTTTTGTCTCTCATGTATGCCAAAGTCATTACTCACCTCTTGTTGATGTTTTCTTGTTTTGACAGTGTTTAAAGTGTTTGCGATTGACGAAGAAAGGTTTACAGAGAAGATTAACCTCAGATCTGCCCAGCAAAGACCAAACCTCAACTATGTGGCTGTGGACGTCGTGTGGAGCCCCCGAGATGAGAACATCATAGCCTCAGCTTCTAGTAATGGGAGTGTAGTGTTATGGGATCTCAACAAAACTGGTAAAAATAAACAAGGTGAGTTGGGCAGCTGACATAAGACTTCAGTGTACTTACTATTGCCATGTTGTTCTTGCTGAGATTGTACGACTTTTTTACTGGATGATAAAGAATTCAATGCAGAGAGACTTTCCTTCCTTTTATTGAATTTGCACAATTTATACATGGCGTCATATCCATATATTTTAGAAACACGCTTCCCTGATGCTTAAAATGCTGACTAATTTGAACAGTAAGGTTTACTGAAACCTCTATATTGGCATTTACCAGCATTATAACTGTTTTTATTTTAGAACATGTTCACTCCTTACATGAAAGAGCCGCATCTAGACTCTGCTTCCACAGTCAGGAAGCTTTGCTGCTCAGTGGGGGAAAGGACAGAGTCTGCAAACTATTTGTAAGTATTTGAATCGAAATAAACGTATCCACGTAACGAGTATATTATTAATTAATGCTAAAAATTGTGCAATATGATAAGATTGTTGTGCTTCTTGGAGAAGATTTCTCAACGAAAATCTTGATTCTGAATAATATCAAAATGGACAACCAGAAACAGACACAGCTTTGATGTGCAAGATTTTATCTTCAATTCCAAACTCCTATGTAGGTTTTGCTTCTTATATATACTATAATTGTCAACAACAATGATTTCTGACTTTGTTTTTTTCAGGATACCAGACAGAAGAAGGTGGTATCATGTTTTCAGTCAGTAGCTGTACATGATGTGCAGTGGTGGCCCAATCAGTACTTTATGTTTGCATCAGCTACCGATAACGGCAGCATTCAGGTATGCCTGTGGTTAAAATAAATGGTCAAATGTTTACTTTAAGCGAGGCGGTTGTATCTTACATTCTTCAATAATATGTTTTTCAAAGTATGTCACTAAATGATTGGCAGAGAAATGTCTCTCATCTTATTTGCAAATCCAAAAAACCCATCTCAATGGTATTCGCATGCGGACGCTAATGTGATGAGCCATGTGGTTCTGTGGTGCAATTGTCGTTTTGCTCAAAAAGGGGAACAATTGGTAGTAGCTTAGATAAAGTTTTCCCAAATTAGCTAAACAAAGTAAGGCTATACATATGTTCAGATTCAGATACGCTTGTGATAATGGTTTCCATACATACAACCCGACCATTATTCTTATGTGATGGTGTTTTTCCTACAGATATGGGACTACCGACATCCTAACACATGTCTGGTAGAGTTTCCTGCACACAGCGGTCCTGTGTTTGCGTTAGATTTCCATCCTGATGATAAATATCTCCTCGCCTCAGGAGGTCGTGATAAACTGATCAAGGTGAGTAAAGGGTCACACCGTGTAATACTTACCATAGGATATACAGCTTTCTGAGCTCAGATTTGAGTCTGTTTTAGGAGTTGCCCTCTCCCAATCCGAGTACTCTTTAGCACATAATCACGGTTGAAAATGAGATACCATAGCGGATGCCGCCTCAAAATTTGTTAAAGACAATTGAGAGCATTCCATATTTTTATTCCCTTGTTGTTTTGGCTTTTTTTTTGTAGGTATGGAAGTTGCTTACCGATTTTGAGACAAGTATTCCCCTTTTTGATTTGTGTGTTTTTTATCTATTCATTGTAATAAATCTCTGTAGGTATGGAAGTTGCCTGAGGCGCCGTCCCCACAGACAGTAGGACAGCACACAGTGACACAGCCATACCAGATACAGACTATAGCCCCAGTATCCAGAGTAAAGTGGAGACCTAAACGTCACACACAGATAGCCAGTGTAGTTAACTCATTCGATCTGGGGGTGAATGTCTGGGAGCTGAGACGGCCCTTTATACCACTGGCTACGTTTACAGAACACAAAGATGTTGTTACAAGTGAGTTATTAGTCTGACATGTCAATCACCGGGGTAATATACATAGGCCTATTGCCTACCAGTATATTTGGGTATCACGCTAGATTGATATGTTCTGTAAGGATGACATTTGCATCTTTCATGATAATGATATGGTATAGCTGAATATTCTCAAAAGGTGCTTAAAACTTTGGACTCTAGACCAAAACTTAGAAGCCGTGTTCATGTAGCTTGAGTACCACCTTATTCACAACAGATGCTGAGTTTCAGCTCAGGTATGACACACCCCCACACCAGTAGATCAAGTTTGATCCAATTAGCCTGCATGCGGGCTGTTCACATTCTACTGGTGAGCCAGCGGTGGCTAAAACTTCTGAGGAAGACAAATTAGATCATACTCAATCCGACACACCCTATTCTCTGCATAATCAATTTCACATTCTGCAGGTATTATATGGAAGGATAGTCATGAGTTTTTGAGTGGTGGTAAAGATTCTAGGCTAGTTTTACACTCATTCCGTGATGCTGTGAGAATATGTGACAAAGTTAACCCTATAGCGATAAGCAGTAATAGAGGTGATCAACTGGTGCTAGCAGTCAACGAGAAACTTCAGTCTTCCTCTTCAACACTTGCAGGTCTATCCTCAGTTTCTTTTTGTGGAGAGCGTCTCCATCACTCAATCCATCACATGTTTTGATATGAGAAATGTCATAAAAAATCAAAATCGATTTAAATGGTTTGTTTTCCATCCTTGTATCAAGTCACTTTGCTGCATTAATCCTAGAGCGGGTCACTGTTGTGGCTTGGGAATATTAGGTAATTAACTTCCTTGGTCAACAATAACCTGACGCCATTGTTGACATTGGATCAAATTTGCCGGCATTTGGAGTTGCTCCCCCTCAAGACGCTGGAGAATTACCAGTAAAATGGGAGCAACCAAAAATGCAAATGATATTCTTTCTCAGTGTGATGCTGTAATATTTTCTGGTTTTAATTGTTGTTTGCTCTTTATCGTATTTTCTCTCTCTGCAGCTGGGTCTAGAAGCAGCAGTGTTGGTGGTCCTACTTCACAGTCAAGTTCTAATAACATGAGCAGCGGTGCTAAACCATTCCAGAATCTCTTCTCTAGGTCCAGCTCAACCAAACCAGATAAGAGAGAATTATTCATAAAAGATACAAAGTCTGGTGTCTTCTTCTTTGAGCCTCCTGCAGAGGTAAGCTGTAATTTTACTGTCAAGTCTAAAGAGACTTCCAAGGAGCCTCATTAGGTCTTGAATACCAGTGCCCTCCTAAAATTATAACATATTGGAATAAATAAAAGTGGACCATTATTGGCTTGAACACAGATTTCTATCGAAAAGTTGCTACAAAGATGAAAACATAACTATCAGAGGGATATTTTCAAGACTATCTGCTGCATATGCTTAAATAGCTCATCCATTATTTAATTTATTAGTAGATTTATGTAGCTTTGTTTGGATGGCGTTGTCATTCTCAAGAGGTTTGTTTATACTAATAGACTCTTTCCCTGTTTGCATTCTAGGACTTTGATTCTAAATGGTTTGAGTTTTGTGCAAAGAACTATGTACTTTATGGCAGATCATTCGAGGATATGTGTCAACATAATTCTGATATAGCAGCTCAGCACAATCAAATACAGGTCAGTAAGAAGTATTTTATAATCATATTTGCATTGCTGAGTCCTTTTGCTATCTGATAGTTCATTGCTGAATGAGCACAACATGCTAGATGTCTTTTTACCGAATCGCACACTTTTTATGGAACATTCTCTTTTGCCTACTGTTTAGATGAGGTAATGTTGATTCCTAATAATTATTGTAATCACAAAGTAGTTTGAGTGTTTGAGTTTTTGGCTACAATACACTACACCTGTTGATTTCGTTTTATTAGAGTCGTCCACACATTGTAATTGAAGATGTGCAACTCCCAGTTTACTCAGTATTACATCTGTTCATACTCTTATGTTTACATTGCTATTTTCTTTTTACAGATCATGAAGCATTGGTTACTGCTGAAAATACTTTTTGGAAGCTGTTTTGAGACGCCCTCGTTTCTTGTTACAAATCTATCTCACAGCCTGAAAATAGCGGATACTCCCATCACTGCAAGGCCTGAAGGTATCAATGATGGATACGATGATTTTTTCATATGTGATTATCAACAAGTCTATTTAAGAGACACCAGTTGCCTATATAAACCAAAGCTATGATGCCGCTGACGCTAGCTATCTGAGTAATGACCATCATAAAAACCTATGTTTTGTATCATCTGGTCAATACTGGCTAATACTGGTTAGCTAGCTGATGGGTTGACCAATCAATATCGAGTTGAACAAGACCTAACTACCTAAAATTGGTAAAATATGAGCAAAACAATATAAATGATGGTTACTGTTTCTATTTTAGTTAACGGAACTAATGGAGACTTGAACCACAATCATCACATAGAGAATGGAGATCTCACATCAGGTAGGCTGTTAGCTCTGATTATACTATCATGATAGTCATGTTGTGTGGGCCTGTAGTGGAAATCCACAGCTTACTCAGTAGCTGACTCTCAGGCTTTTCACATATTTATCCTCTTGACAGCACTAGCTCATTAAATATTAACTACTGAGCTGCATTTATTCAAGTCTATGTGGAAGCAGGAAAATGCTCCCTGCCTACTTTCAGTGAGATGTGCTCCTAAACTAAGTATGCCTATACAATTATGTAAAGAATATTGCTACATAGTTGTCTGTTAGAAATCCAACGAATTAATCAATCTCTCTGGTCAACAGATAGCCTGGGATTCAGTCCATAAACATAGACAGACAACTTCACACAATAATAAACCAAAACCCATCAGCCAATCAAAACAAAACCAAAACACAGGCCTATTCAGGAATGCATAATAGTGATACAAGAGCAGATAACACCACATAAGCAATATCTAACACAACCCATAATACAGACAAGGCCCCTTTGGTGGTTTGAATCCCAGGCAGTCAACAGTGGACTTTGGCTGAAATTTCTCGATAGTTATCGTAATGAAGATTATCGTTTATTATGCAATATTTTAAGTAACTTAATATTGCAATAACGCAATATTTTATGCAGTATTGTCCAATTTTAGGAGTGAGTTGCGACGAGGACTCAGATGAACATTATCAGGCTCACACTATGGATCAGACCACAACACATGACTTCCTGTATGAAGATAACGAGTTGGACGGTTTTGAGTTTGAGCTCGACGATAAGGATGAGATACAGTATGAGGATGAGCAGGTCTGTAGATAGCGGCAAGTTGATGGGGAGCAACTCCAAATGCCTGAAAATTGAAAATCTAGCTTGATCTAGTGCTCCATTATCAACCTCCCTCCTGCCACCCCAAATAAATTTTTTTGTCCAGTCTATATATGGGGGAAATATTGATCTTGATCATAACAACCTACCCTGTCTAAGTTTGATTTGAATATGGCCGTATTAAGAATATTTTTTATACCAGCAAAAATGCTCAATTTCAGTGTTTTCAAGTTTCCGCCTATGTCGAAGAGTGCGATTATTTAGAGCCCTTATGCAATTACTTGGACTCATTCCTGCATAAACTATGAACTCACGCCTCTTCAAGTAAATTACCATATGACTGACTTCACAAAACATATAAACATTATATCTACTTTTTACAGGAGTTTATCTTACCACCGGAGAGTTTCATGCCGTCACATGACCTATCTGAGGCAGTGGATCCACACAACTCACACACATATCACTCCTCCTCACACGCCCAGCCTCTCTACCACGAGGGACCTCTACACAGAGATAAATACTCTGAGCAAAGGTCACCGGAAAAGGTTTGTGATGTAATAAAGTCTTTCTTTTAGAAAACAATTGTTTTTCAACTTAACAAAACCGCACCGATAACATTGATGAGTAAAATAATAAAAAGACAATTTTCTCATATTTATATTCATACCAAACTGTCTCTTATATGCTATTGTTCTGTACGGAAAACCTTAACGAGACGTATATATCGGATCAATATCGATATTAATGTTGGGTCAGATCTAATCACAATATTCCCTTGTGCAGGTGTCGGTGATACAACAGGCCCTGGATGTACCTATATGGGATTCTATTAGCTCTGTGGTGGCACTTCTACATAGCTACGCAGATTTTGTAAGTTATTCAAAGAATGCTTTTGGATAAACATGTTGACCTTTATAGTTTATGCCCGTGATCTGTGAAAAAAAAGCATGCAATTGTGAAGATAATTCCAGCAATATGTTTATGGAAAATAGAAGATGATCAGCGCTGAGGAAGTCATTTGAAGTTGCCCTACCATCTTGTAAAAGAATACAACTATACGCATTTCATAACCTCTTATCAAATCGATCTTGAGTGGTGTATGAGCTTGCTTTGTCTTATGTTCATTCTTTTCATTATATAATTCAAATACAGGGAGATGTTCAAACTGCAGTATCAATGTATACAGTCCTGAGTAATAAAATAAAACAACAAATAACAGTAGATGATGAAACATTGGAAGGCTGGATGACAGCATATATTGGTGAGGGTCTATTATACATTATACACATTTTATTTCATTTTCATGCGCCTCTGCTTTTAGAGATGCCAATTTATCTCCTATTATCCTCAATATTCTTATCAGTCAATCTGGTTGGTAAATGATTATGATGCTGGAAGTGGGAATTAATCATTGCACTTCTCTTTAGTAAATTACATACATTTTTACCTCTGGGTTCATTCAAGTGAAATTCAAAAGAATGTTTGCGAGTAAATTTATCAGTACAAGACTCAATATCTTCATTGATGCAGGTCAGAAAATAGACATTTCTCTGACCTCGAGTTTGAGCCAGTTCTTTGAGTTGCCCTACGTATGGGTACTCTCTGACCTGCTCAGGCCGCAGCATAGGAAAACTGAGCTGAAATGGGGATTATCTTGATTACCCCTCATCTTGGACAAAGATTTCTCATTGATTCAGCATCAGCACCATTGAAAACTGTTGTTAGAAATAAT
Organism: Membranipora membranacea; assembly: GCA_914767715.1. Taxonomy (NCBI): domain Eukaryota; kingdom Metazoa; phylum Bryozoa; class Gymnolaemata; order Cheilostomatida; family Membraniporidae; genus Membranipora; species Membranipora membranacea. The sequence goes on from OU612068.1 coordinate 11,385,548, forward strand.
TGTATGAACTACCTGGCTACAGTTTTCACCCCTACTTTTACCTCCCTAATTTCATGTTCAAGTATTGCCAATTTTTTTTAGATCTATTGGAAATGTTCAAATTATGGTGTGAAGCAAATACAATCATCACAAAGTGTAATGTTAAGTCAGTACAACAGATGAACCAGGCATCGACAGCTGTGCACACGGCGTGTGCTTCCTGTCAGAAGTCACTATATGGTACTGATGGGTGGTACTGTAAGAAATGTGACAAAATTACCTCCATTTGTTCTATTTGGTGAGTTATTTCAGTTCATAGACCAATTATTAAATTATCAATAATTGTAATTACTTGGTGTACAGATTTTTTGTTGAAATTGTCTTCTCTTTTACCAAGAGGGGATAATTGTGATAATTTCGAGATAAAAAAATTACACCAGTTTGGATATTCTCTGTACAACTTATACATCATAGCTATGTTATATTGATTCGGTAAAAACACGCAGGCATATCAGAAAAGTATAGCTTGCGAGAGTCAATGACTGTTTGTTAATGATTAGTACATTAGTTTTCCTCCCAGTATGTGGCTGTGCCAATATTCACTTTTGAGTTAAAATTATGATGGAAGTCTTCTCCTTATGATTTTGAAGGCACTCTTTTCACCAACCCCAAGTAAGGTTTGTCTCTTTGAAGATTAAATGATTGCTAGAAATGTGAAGATTGCCATATGGCACCTACATTCTCTCTCCTCACAGCTTTAAATTATTGCATTGTCACGAACATTTTCTTATTTCTCCCACAGTCATACACCAGTCAAGGGTATATATGTATGGTGCCAAGGCTGTGCTCATGGAGGCCATATAGAACACATGAGAGACTGGTTCATATCTAACACTAAATGTCCCACAGGCTGTGGGCATGAATGTGAGCTCACATAGTTCACTGCCTGCTGCACTTTTCATTTTTTGTCTAGTTGTGATATCTAAGCGCCAATGATATCAATAGCTAAATTTTTCTGATATTTGTATTATAAGCTAACCTCACCTGGTATGAATACAACTACTGTTTTCCATGTTGATTTTGATAGAACGTAGATTGTATTAAATCAGTCAAAGCCAATCTATTCTTGAAAAAATTCATTGCATTCAAAAACATAAAATAGATCTATGCAAGATTTCCAGTCAATAAATTTCAAGTTGCTTTATTGGAAATGGATGATATTCATAACGCTGTAATAATGTTGATCAAGGGCTGCAGCGCTGGCTGCATTGGTTATTCATTTCTTTCATAAATAATATTTTGATGCGAGCAAAGAAAATGTATCGACTGATTTCATAAATGAATACTGTGCCGGTGTGTTATACAGCGCCATAAACATGCCTGTAATGTTGTATTATTAGTAGTGGTGCGCTCCGGCAGTTTCTAATTCGTACAGAATGCATTGGACGCTAGGATTGTATTTACAAAAGAGGGTCCAAACAATTTTGAGATTTTGTATCTACCATTGGCTGACTCACCAGGGAAACCAGAGGAGCTCTGTGATGCTCTAATGAGCAAAGACGCCAAGGGAGTTGAGCGAATTCTTAACCACCTGGATGAAACAGAAACTGACTCACTCATCAGAGCCGAAACATATGGAAGTCGCTGCCTACCCAGCGGAAATGACGAAATTGTCCTCAGTTGTGTGCAAGATGCTGGGTCAATATCATGTATGTTGGAGAAGTTTGAGCAGTGTGACAGATTAAACTTGCTACTGAAGCCCTTTTTTATTTGGTACGGACCAGAAGTGACCCAGAGATACCCGCGCTCTTTTCTGGATTATATTATTTGGAATACCAGAGGAAATGAAGAAGAGTTACCAACAATCAAAGTTCTCCATGAGCAACTGACAGCTGCAACTTCTGCGCAGTACTGATATGTCTGGTCATTGTTTTATCAGGCGCTATGTATATGATCCTGTGAATATTGATGTAGTGAAGTTCATTCTAAACTCCATTGAGAATGATGTTGAGCGAGTTCCCCTGCTGCAAGCGATTGACTTCTATGCATACTCGAAAATAGGTCGGCATATGCTTTTATATGCTGTAATTCTAATACGAGTTTTGGCTCTTTTCAGAGATCTCATGAGCATGTGCAGGTGATTCGATGCTTTGCGGCAAATATCTTTAATGTGTGCATCAAAAGTTAATTTATTATCAATATTAATACCTAAATATTTACTTTGTTCTACTGATGCCAGTTTAGCATTTTCAATATGGTACAAGGGGTCCGTGTTTGAATTATTCTTAGATCTACTGATACGCATTGTTTCACACTTGTCAGCATTAAACTTCATTTGCCAGGATTTAGACCAAGACACCAGATTGTTAAGATCGAGCTGGAGATTAAGCATGTCAGAGTCAGATTTAATGTTGTTATAAAGTAAAGAATCATCAGCAAATAATTTAAGTTTGGAATTAAGAACAGAGTTAGGCATGTCATTTATATAAATAAGAAAGAGCAGGGGCCCCAGGACGGAACCTTGAGGCACACCAGAAGTAACTAAATGCAAGTTTGAAGTAACACCATTTACTGTCACTTGATGAGTGCGATTTGACAACCAGTGTCTGATCCAACCTATTGTCTGAGAGTGAATACCTGTTGATTTTAGTTTGTGAATGAGCTTTGGGTGTGAGACAACATCAAAGGCTTTCGAAAAATCAAGAACAATGAGATCACTTATAATATTGGAGTCATAGGTGTCTATGAAATCGGATATGGTACTAAGTAACTGAGTATCACATCACGTGTCCTAGCATGAATCCATGTTGATCTTTAAAAAGTTAAATAACTGTGAATATTGTGGGCTATAATATGTTCCATGGTTTTGCACAGAACTGAGGTTAGAGAAATTGGTCTATAATTGAGAGCAACATTTCTGGCACCTTTTTTATGGATAGGAACGACATTGGCTGTCTTCCAGTCTGTAGGCAGAGTTTGGCACTGTTCCAGGCACTGTTTGGCTAGAGAAAAGTTGAAAATTGCTGTAATTACTTTATAAATGTAAGGTCCCATGAATTTCAATAGAGCAGGTGGTAAATTATCTGGACCAGCTCCTTTTGTTGGATCCAAACTAATGAGTAAATTTAACACGCCTTGTTCAGTTACTGATATGGGTTTATCTTGTTGATGAGTGGTAGCCTGGAGGGTAGGAAGTAAGCCATCGTCGTAAGTGAAGACAGAAGTAAAAGCCTCAACAAATTTCTCAGCTATGTCCTGGTCATTTTTAGAATTCTCAATACATTTTATTGTGATGTTTTGGCCTTTTTTGTTTGCAATAAATTTGAAAAGTGGTTTTGAATTTCCCTGAGCTAGTTTATCACAAATATGCACATTAATTATGTAATCATTGTAGTCATCATTTACGAGCTTTTTACCGTAATCGCTCTGGTCTTCCAGCTTTTGGGCATTAAATAGGGAGTAATGGCGCCTTAGAGTTTCCTTCATTCGCTTTCTTTTGTTAATTTGGGTAATTGTTCGCCTAGCAATCTAATGCTTTTTGCGGCATTTTACTGGGTAGTTAGGGATATTAGATTTAGTAATTTTGGTAAACATGGTTTTCAACGTATTCCAGACTGTATCAATCGTTTCATTTTTAAGAATTTGCGAGGAAATGAAATTCTCTAAATTCTGTGACTGTGTAGTACGAGACTCTAGGTTTGCGTCTTCAAACTTATAATATGTTTTGGAGATCCTGGTGTCTAATGGAACATTTTCAAATACAATTTTCAATTAACAAAAACAGTAGAATGATCGGAAGTGCTCAGATCAATTACAGGGGTTGAAATATCGATATTGGTTACGACCAGATCGAGTATGTTACCTAGCTTGTGGGTGGGCTCTTAAACGAGCTGTGACAGGTCATTAACACATAGAAAATCCAAGAACATACCGTGCATATGTGAATCCTGAGTTGATTTCAATGTTTTAGAATCCCAATCGATTTCAGGCAGATTAAAATCCCCAACGACCATTACATTTGGATTACATTGTTTTTCGTGCCAGTGAATTATATCCGTGACAGATTTAATATTAGGTGGTCTGTAATAACAAGCAATAACAAAACTGAATCCACGAAAATCGAGTTCAAGAGTGACTATTTCATTTTGTGTATCTACATAGTAGTCTAAAACTTTAATGTTTAATGTGTCAGATATCGCTATAAGAACGCCACCACCCTGACCTGTAGATCTATCACGTCGGTAAACAGTGTAATTAGAAATTATTGCTGAATCGCAAATATTTGGGTTTAGCTTGGTTTCAGTTAGAGCTATGATGTCGGGCTTATGCAGGTAGATCATATAGTCAAGATGATGGGATTTTCCAGCGATGCTTTTACAATTCCAGGACATAACTGAGAGGGACTTGTTGGGTTGGATTCCGTCCATATTGGATCTTTGTTCTGTGTTAGGTCTGATGAGCTCAGAAGAGGCCTAGCGCCCTGTGCTAACGCCAATAGCCCCAGGTGCAGGCCAGTTACCCTGGAGAAGAGAACCAGAACCAGAACCAATAATTAATATATATTACTATCACGCTTATTCATGTAAGTGCTGAATGATCTAATAAAGGTCAATACCCAGAACCTTATCTAAATCTGTGTTTCACATCCTGACATCCTGACAGCTAACAGTGATGAAATTTCAGTTTTTATTTTACTTTGTCAAATTCAGGGTTGCTGATCATCGCCTCGCTTCGGCTAATAGGCTATAGGCCCCTAAATGTGGGTGATGTTGTTCAAGCAATTCATTGATGCAGTGTAGGCAATATTCCCACTATGATATTGCAAGTTCTTTTTTTTATTAATCATTAGAAAAACATAGTTAATGTTACTAACCATACCTAGTGTGCGTGCCGTCAAAAATCCGACAAACCACATCCTATGCCCTTTTATATTCGGGTTTCATGCTGCTGCAAGATACAATTATTATCTTTATCTTATCTCTTATTCCCATGCCTCTTCACTTTTTTGTTATAATAACCAAAAATCAGGGCTCGGAAATTTTTATTGTGTTCAACGATCTTGAGATGAACGATACTAAATTATTTCGACATTCCATGGAGGCGGCAAAAGAGCAGTAGTTAATACATGATGAATGATAACTTATATTCGCAATCATCTATGTTCCGTAGTACGGCAGTGCCTGTGCTTTCAAACATGGCTAGCCTATCACAGTATCCTTCTCTCCTGGTACTGCGGCCTTCTGGGAAGGAGTTGTCTGTCCTCCACACACTTGAACTACTACAAAATAAACAAAACGTAAAATGTATACAAAACAGTACTATACATGTAATGTAAATCCGAGGAATATCTTGAATTACAGAGAGACATAAGTCAAAACCTACATTTTAGTAAATCTACATCTTGTACAACCTGTAGGCCTACAACCTGCACAGCCTACATCTTATTACAATGATTTAATAGACAATGATATGTTTCATAAATACACCTGACTGCTTTGTTTTTATTTATTTATTTATGCATGGTCTTTATTTGTCATTGACTTTGATCGGCACTAATATACAGTAACAGTAAGTAAAGGTGGGAAAAGTTTCCTGTCCAGACAAAACAGGGAATATAAAATGTATCTATAGTTCAAATTATTCTTTGTACTCATTGTATAGTATATGAACTATGATGAATACGTAGATCGAATAATGATCATTTATTCTATTACACCATTGACTTACAAATGACAAGTCAAAGGTTTTTTTATATATATATATCAATAATTATTCTGATGGTCAGAAAACGTCTACACATGAAAAGTTAAATGGTGAACCAATACATATTCACAGATACAGGAAAATGTGAAAATTTCTGAGATCGATCGCATAATTGCGACAAAGATGATGAAATAAGTCATACCTGGTGCCTTATCAGCAGCCACCTGTTGCTTTCTAGCACTGAATATAGTGGTGAGTAGCTTATCCAGTCTGTCCTTATGAGGCGTTGTAATCTCTTGGATACCCTTGCTATTGAACTCCAGGAATATTTCATTATCCTTAGTGAACAATGGCCAAGGAATAGATGCGCTTATCGGGCGATTAGGATCTCTAAAAAATGAGAGATGACACAATGAGGACAGCAGTGATGCTCTGAACTTGAGGCGAAAGATCTCCGTTTTGAAAAAATAAGGAAAATGCTGAGATAACAAGTTTACCATTACTCGCTTTAGCCTAAAACAGCAACCTTGTGGTTTCTGCTGGTTATAAAAATTCAGGACCCTGCACTGCAACCATCGGAAACCGTCAATAAAGCTGGAAGCCTGGATCAACGGGAAACAAGCTGAATTTAATTTGAACAGGTGAATTTTAACTACTAACATCTAAGACAAAAAAGGGAACAGATACAAAGACCAGTTTTGCTACCAATGAGCTTCGCTAGAAATCTTTATCTTGGACAGGGTAGGATTTATCTTTTTTTACTAGGATCTCTGATGACCAATGTACATGTGACAGTCAGCTTGGACACCAACAAAAAATCACGAAACTTCATTTTGTCTGGTATTTAACATTATCTCTGTACTGTATACCATAATCTTAAATCTACTGTATTAAAACATGAACAATAAAAAGAAAATTCCATACCAGTCTATGCTCTATGGAGACATAACCTGCGACAAAGTGTGAAAAGTGGGACACTCAGTGTGATAAACTATGGAAACTAAAGATTAATTTTAAGATAGCATGGTATGGTAAAACCTCTGTGTACAAAGAATAGTTTTAACACAACTGACGGATACTATGGTTATGACTTTATGACTCAATATACACCATATTTTGATCTCATTAAGAACAAGGTCCAGCTAGGGTAAAGCAATTATTCTTTCTAATGAATTCTCAAAAGTAGGCCTGAATTCTGAACCTATAGATGTAACAGACACAGATAATCACTATGGTTCCATGGATCGATTATGTAAGGATTTCGGTAGTAATCGCCCCATGGAAATGGCATTAAAGTCAAATTCCGATTGTGACGAATGACTTTTTGGACGGAATATCCAAACCGTGTTTATTCAACCCATTGCCTAATTGGCGTCGTGGCTGAATGGTTAGCGGCGCTTGCACACAATGCCTTCAAAGGGATTTTACGCGGGAGGCCGGGGTTCAAGTCTCGGCCTCCCGGTCTCCACTGGATTCTAACCATTCGAAATTGGAGTGAACCACAAAATCGACCCATGGAACCATAGTGAATCTACGCTGTCTGAGCGCATTCAATCGATGTCCCACTCATACCTTGATGGGTTGATGGCCATTATAATAATCATTCAAATTGGCGTTTACTTACTTCATACAGTGCTGTAGATAACCTGCATTACATAGCACAAGGATATTCGATTGCGTTAAGAAACATACAAATTAATTCTATATTTAATAAAAAGGTCCTACTGAATATAGATAGCATTGTTTTCATACCCTGACTTTGCAAAGTTAGTCCATTTTGTTACCATAATCTCACTCAGTGGAGTAAACTCAGTCGGATATAAATCAAACATGTCAGCAAAAGAGTACGTAGCATTCTCATCCCCGTAAGCTGTAAAATATCAAACAAACTTTGAAAATTGGCTGTTGTATTGCTTTGTAATCAGTTTACTTCGACATGGTTAACTCAGTGGCCTGAGTTTTGGGGCCGCTGAGATAAGGCTAGGTTGCAGTGGACACCGCAAGCCATAAATAAATAAATATACAATAAATATAGAAAGATTTTAGTCATAGAATCAATTCAGGATGAATAATGGATTTCAGTCTTTCTTACAGCTAGGTAAATGTTGTGTTTGCCAACTCGGACGTATTACAAAATGATTATAACCTTTTGCAAATGAAGAGTAGCTGCCCTCAGTTAGCAGAGCTCCCCATACAAACGCAATCTCATCTGCATGGCCAGCACTTTTCTTTAACCAAACTGGAGCTTCCCACCCGCCACTCCGAGGTGGTGCGTGGTAAAGGTTTGTGAAATAGTAAGCATATGTAGACTTGTCTGATTGACTATGAGCTCTCAACTGTCGTACACTGTCAGCATTAAACGATATCTCACCTGTTTCAACAAAATATATAGGGTTCAGAATATAGGTATAGAATATCAACAAAATTGAAACAGATATGCGTCAGTCTGAACTGATAAGCAAGCATGTAAAGGGGTGTAGTCATCCTTATGATAAACGCGTAGGATAATATCACCGAGTACTAAGTAAACACGGCACTGGATCATTATAATGCTCCTGAGCAAACCAGCAGAAAACTACACGGTTTGCAAAGCCGTGTATAGTGTGATAATAGCGGCTGTATCTGTTGCATGTTAAAAGCAGCTTACCGAAGGCATATGAGAGCCTTACGCCTCTCTCCTGGTCATCAGGTGCATTTGTTATATTATATGCATTCATATAAAAATCCACACATAGACCGATAGACATTGGAGTTGTGCTTTTACAAAGCGTCCTCATCAGATTCCGAGACATCTCATTCGTGAAACCAGTTATGGCTTTGCCTTCTTCCATTGCCATTATTGCCATAAGTGGTATTAACTCAACACCGCCTTCTTGACCATTGAAGCCAGCTATGAGATCGACGCTGTAAAATGCAATTATTGTAATGTGCCGTTGCATGAGTGGTCAGTTTTGAGAGGTTGGATAATTTTTAACCGCAATGACAGTGAGATATATAAGTTCTATATATATTGTCAAATGAGTAAAAGCAGCTCAGTATCAAGGCAGATACAAATTGAGATTTTGTCTGACTTCAACATTAACACTGATTATACTCACTCAATTTGGAAAGTGTAGTTGTCGTGCATGACATCAGGGCTGAAGAAGTCATTATCTGGGTATGGATGCCAGATAGGAAGGTATGAGGTCGAATCGTACTCTGCTCGGTATTTTTCAATCTCTTCTATAGGCTTATCTTTCAAGCAGTCATAGATTCCCATGGCTGAAGTACACCCAGCTTTATTCCTTAAAAACTGTCTGGTTTCATGATAAGTTTTCTCTGACACGTACCATCCCCATCCATTGAAGAGAGATCCAGACTAAAAAAGAGTAACGCTCTGTACATATGCTTATGTGAATGTGTCGAAGTAAAATAATGATATCGGTATACGTAAGATAAATCTGAAACTGTTTGCCGCAATTAATCGCCAGCCCCTCAAAACATTATTGTCAAGCTACTTCCGCTCTTCTACATGCCCTTTATCTGGAATGGATATGTGTGTGATAATATATATAATATATATATATATATATATATACATTGCATACTTAACTGTTACTCACCTGTTGTATTGCTCTTTGGAATAAATCTTTGTTATGTTGACCCATGATCTGCGCAGAAACACCGCCTGCTCCAGCTGATTCTCCAAATATAGTAACCCTTTTATTATCACCTCCAAATCTGTCAATGTTCTTCTGAACCCATAACATCGCCTGTCGCTGATCCCATAGACCAAAGTTGCCAGTTCCTAGAAATGAATTATAATTCAATTTGCTTCATACACAGACGTGATACCTGAGGGGCAGAAAACAAACATGTGTGAGAAACGGTAGCTAAAAATATAATTTTAAACGACCACCATATACATAATAAATGCTGAATTGTTGACATATAGACTCAAAATCAAGTAAGAAAGAAATGGAAAATTAAAATGCTTCTCACCCTCGCCATCTGTTAAGAATCCCATGATTCCGAGTCTATAGTTGAATGTTACCACAATCACATCTCCATTGACAGCTATTGGTGCCCCTAGATAAGAAGAGCCTGTGCCGATTGTGTAACCTCCTCCATGGATCCATATCATAACAGCCTTACTGGAATTTACATCGATTCCACCAGGCACAGTTATGTCCATAAAAAGACAATCTTCTGCTCCAATAGTTGAACTTGGTCCTCGCCCATCAAACAAAATATAAAATTCAGAGATCTACTAGTAACTAGTTAAATGCCTTGTGTTGACGGATTATAGTTGGTGATTTCAAACCATGTCGTCAGAGCACCAGGACATTATTTTGTTAGATCAAGGTTTCAAACTTAGAAACAAAAACAGCAAATAAGATCAGTGTATATCCTATGCAAGTAATTTGGTAAATTAAAGGTTGGCTAGATAGAGAGTGGCAGAACAATACAGTGTCCTTGGGCAAGGCTGCATTCGTTGTGCAAAGCTGGTCTCAGTTTTCAGTAAGGCTAGACCATACCTGCAAGCCCAAAACAAGATCCACGCTCTAAAACATTTTCGTTACTTACAATTACTTTGTGAGCACATATTTCCTCTTTTCTTAACACTCTCTACACCAGACCATGGTTCAGGAGAGCCTGTCTTTTTAAATCTGAGATCACCCACAGGTGGCCTAGCATAACGAATTCCTGAAACAGATTAAACAATTATTATAATACATAAACGAGACCGAAATGGATGACCTACCATGTCTATCATTAGAATTTTGGGGTGTTAATACAGCTGGTAGGCAAGAATGGGTAGAATTACCTCCATTTACCTCCTTATATAGAACACACCTGTTTATTATATTCCTTTATTTGGTGCCCAAGTGGCTTTCATAGCAACAACCCAATTAAATAAGATAAAGTCTGGCGCTGTCCTCTTTTTTCTCTGCATATTCACATCTTTTAGGGTAGAGATTTAATTATGTCATATCGAAGGAAGCGCTTCACATACCTTGGAATATATCAACATCGGTGCCATTAAACTTAATGCTCTTGCCTTCATATTGGCCTCCATGCCACAGCGTTACTCGAGGGCCGACCAGAGGATCAGCATTCAATGTCAGTGTCAAAAGCTGCAGCAGAGCAGCACACAAAACTAAGCACTTCATGTTTACACTCTGTGCTGTACTGTTGTGCCTATCTTATCGAGGGGAGGTGAATGTTTAACCTTATCAAAATCTGGCATGTGCTTAATATTTACACAAAATCTCTGATAAGTTTATTTCGGTAATATGGAATCTTAAATCACCATGATTGTAACTGAACCTCGCTGTTTGTGCCATTGCGAGTAACAGAGTTGGTACCACTATGCATGTAGTGGTTGATAGATATTAGAAAATACCACCAAATAATTATGAATAGAGCTAATCCATACAATGAGTAATAAAATAAGTATGAAGCATACCTGACAAGTCTCCCTTTTTGGTAGGGAGCCTCCCAGTTTTTAGGGGTATTTTCCACCTCCTCCCTATCTCCCTTTTACCTCCCTTTTTTCAGCTTCCTTCACCCAGTAAACTTTTTAAGCTTCTAGTTGCAAAAAAAACTATGTTTTCCTACCCCCACAGCACATATACCTAAATATAATTGCCTATTAACATACTATCTCTCCTCGTTCGGATAAAGTGCAACAATATTATTTGTAAAACCAGGTAAAATTACGCATTTCATAATATGAACGCTCTAGTTTTGGCTTAAAATAAATGACGACAAGGGCCAAATTACACCTTCACTGCGGGGCGCGCAGAGTGGTACTCCGGGTCTGGAGTTCGTCCGCGGAGACCTCCTGATTTCTCGGTCTACCAACTTGTCATGTATGGTATGAAGGTATGCGCAAAAGAGAAAGACTTAGTAGGTGATTTATTTATACCATTTCTACAGCTGCCCTAAAACATTTAGAAAAAAAACTTGTACATAGTACTGACAATATGGCAATTGAATATCATTAATAAACTCAATTTATTTCCAAGTTATCTACTCTGTAAACAGTGCGGGCAACTCTAAATTATCATGACTGTGATGGCAAAGAACTCCTTCATTGGTTTGTGATTGTACAAATATTATATCCAACATGAATCAAAATAATTTATCACTGTCCCATCAAGGAACAAGGAGAGAGTTATTTTGGCAAAAAGACATCCTAAAATAGAGGCTCTGTAGTGGAAATTATTGTCACGCACAGGGATGATAATCTATTTAGGGCGGTTGTTGAATGCGTTCCGGAAAGTAATAGGTTGAACTTGTTACAGACCCAATTTAAAAGTTACTCATCCAAAATGGGCAGCACCTCTTGTATCCATTATATAACTGAGAAAAAGGGTGTCTTAGTGCCCTTTGACAACAAACGACAGAGGACAACTGACAATTGGCCAACAAATATCCTTTATTTCACATTACAACACATTCACTCTTCCGACATTTATGAACTGTTATCCACAAGAGATGGTGATAGAAATACCCCACTACACGGCATCCACAGTGAGTTTCTGTTACCGTTGGTGTTCCAAATGTTGGAGGACAAAGATGACATGTTTTCTCTCCTTACTGCCAGAAACAACAATGGAGATACCCCTTTGCATGTCATCCACAACATATCACTAGAGACTTTAGGGGATATACTCAACACCGAACAGATCAATCAGATCATATGCATGCAAAACCATCAGGGGGACACGATTCTACACAGATTTATAAGACAAAGAAATGAGGCTGGACTTGTAGGGTTCCTGGAAGAAGTAATCCCACATTTAACAGATAAATTTTCTATAGCTCTAACCAACAGAAGAAAACGTAATATTATACATGACATGGTGTTGACTTATCAAGCTGAAGACTTATGTGAGCACATAATGGTCAGGCCTCCTCCTCTCGAACAAGTCACAAAACTCTTATGCTCGATACCTCAAGTGCTTGAAGCTATGTTTCGTGCCAAAGAGGTTAATGGGTTTACCCCTATGCTCCTATTAGTGGAAGTCTTTTACTATATGATTCCAAAAATCCTCAATGTGGATGAAAAACTAAAGTCAGTATTGGGAGTTTGCGATCGAAATGAAAACAATGTTATTCATACATTGGCGCGACACCATTCTGCAGCAGTGCCTGAGGTGGTGGCCATGATAGAATCCAGTAACAGAAAGGAAATACTGATCGCAAAAAAACATTGCTGGTAATACTCCTTTACATATCATAGTCCGAAATACACCATTCACTGCTTCAATGAAATTAGTGATGGATTTGCTTCCTACAGCACATACCAGATATTCAGTACTAAAAGTAAAAAACAAGCTAGGTGCTACAGCTCTACATGTTGCCCTGGCAAATGGCAACCGTAAAGCATTCGAGACAATGGTGGAGTTATTGGGAGATGATTACAGCCTTCAGTGTTTAGATGTGAGCATAGGCGTTGATATTGGTAGGATCTGCTACCAAACTGGAAGTCCACACGTTGGAAGTCCGTCTGGTGAAAGCTGGGACACTGAAAGTCCGCCTGATGAAAGTCCGACCGCTGAAAGTCCACCCACCGCAAGTCCGCCTGCTGAAAGTCCGACCGCTGAAAGTCTGCGCACCGAAAGTCCGTCCATTGTGAGTCTGCAAGCTGGAAGTCCGCCTGCTGGAAGTTTGCACACTGGAAGTCAAAGTACGGGAAATTTGCAAGCTGAAAGTCTGCAAGTTTTGTCTAATGATTTAGATGCTATAAACCCAACATCGTTGTACTACATCTTCAAAGTAGCTGGCAAGAGAGCATCAGCTGCTCTCAAAAACTATGTGTCTCAACGCATGGATAAGGATGTTCAATCTCAGGTGCTGAAGATTACAGATCTGCTAGACCAGGATACTCCAGCGGGTGAGTCATAGCTTGACCTCTAGATTCAACATCATTTCTTAAAAAAAATGATTTCAAGTTCAAATTTAAATATATACAATGTTGAGAGGCAATATTTGCTGTGAGGCAACGCTGGTGTGTCCTAGATCAAGTTTGATCCATTTTGCCAGCGTTGGAATTGCCCCCCTACTGACACGCCTACATATCAGTAAAGGGGGAAGGGCAATTCCAATGCTGGCAAAATGGATCAAACTTGATCTAGGTGTGTCCCACTGAATGAAAGTTCATTAATTTTTGTTATTTCCAATCAGAGATTCTTACTCCGGATCCAGAGCAACTGACATGATTGAACTATCACAACCAATAATGAGTTTATGAAATGATTTTGGACTTCTGTTTACATATTGTATGCATATGTATAATAGGCAAATATGACTTTGTTCTCTGCTTTAGCTCTCAGCAAGATAGGGCAGCTCTGCTTTCCATGTGGCAAAAATCTCTTCCACATCCTTGCTGAAAATAGAGTGGCCAATAGCTATGAGGCAATGAAGAAATTGCTAGAAGCCTCAACAGTGGATATCAGGAATCAGTTTTTGTCTGCACATGACTTCGCTGGCAGTACACCACTGCAATTGGCAAACACCTACAAGTTGAGACAACTCCTGGAATGGTCTGATTCCCAAGAAGGATTCTATTACCTACAAACTCCTCCAGTTGTCTTGGTGATGTACTCAACTGAGAATCGGGATGGTGCGGAACAGGAGAGCCAAGATCTTGAAAGAGTTATTTCTGAATTCAAACTTGATGTATGCACAAAAGTCAACCCAAGCAAAGATGAGATGACATCTGCTATTTTGGATTCAGTAGCGAGCCATGATGTTGTTTCTGCTCTTATTGTGATCATCATGAGCCATGGAGCGCAGGGGGTGATTTGCGCTTCAGACGGAGATGTTAGAATTCAGGACATCTTACTACAGATGCAAGGAGCCATTCCGGACGGGAGACCAAAGGTACGCTAATTCTCAAACCCTATATCGAGTCATAATCAACACATTTTAAAGTTGAACAACATATTTCATAAGCTGTTATAAAAGCTACAACAAAATGAGATTGGTCATTTATTTTATGTGCTTTATAATTTTTAGATTCTTCTCGTGCAAGCTTGCCAGACAAGAGACCCCGGTGTCCCTTCTTCAGTCATAGGTAAGGTCATAGCAAGCATATACAGTCACATATTAGTGACACAATATCCACGCTAATAATTAAGCTTAGGTCCAACCTGTAGAACATGTTTTCACCATAGAATAATCTATTAGAAGGGGAAAACTTTGTCAAAATTACTAATCTTATCCTTCATGTTGTTAGGAGAAAGTGGGGATCCTCTGCCACCTAGATCTCAAATAAGACAACCACCGAGATCAACACCGAGTGAGATAACAAACCCTATAGCTCAGCAATCCAACAACTCAGGGGAGGATTACAGTCTACAATGGAATGACTTTCTTACAATGGTGGCTACAGTTCCCGGTGGTTTTGCCTACAGAAATAAGATGATACCAATTTTTGCAGATGAGTTGAAGAACTCTGTGAACGGAGATATTTATGAGGTCTTTTTGAAGACTCGTTCGAGTTTACAGAAAGAGGTACCTGACCAAATACCTGAGTTCAGGTCAACTCTTACCAAAAAACTATCGCTCAGAAATATATTTCAGCCTTGAGAGGTTGGCATCTTCCATATTTGAAGAATATAACTGAGGCTGGAGGTCTAAAACAATGACTGTCATGGTGCCACTGAGAATCATGTGTCCAATAGAACTCAGACTCGGAGAAATCTGTGATGAGCATTTTACAATTGATCTTGTTCAAGGGATTGTTCAAGAATCAGTTTTTGTACCATTCGAGACTTCTCTAATTTAGAATACTGCTCTAATTCCATAAACAGCCTGTGGCCAAGTCTCAACTTATTTTCACTCAATGTTGAGATAGATAAGAAGGTGCTAGAAAGGTACTGCTTTTCCCTTTTATAATACATAGTTCATCTTCATCTTTCTTGGTTTGAGTGAAATTCAGCTCAAACTGGGCCACAGCCTGTTTAGAAACCTAGATCATTGTTCTAAACTGAACTGAATTTCCCATAAAAACATCAGGCTTGATAATATTATTAAATCATGTGTGATTTCTCAAGCTGTGAGTCTCTGTCTTCTTGTGAAGACATTCTGATATACTATACCGATCAATCCTCCAAACAAGACACATTGTTATTTTCCTCCTTTATTTTTCCCAATTTTTGCCCTAATTTCTTAGGCATGTTATGAAAAAAATCTGTCCAGGATGATCTTTTCTGCCAAATAAAAATAAAATTGTATACATGGATCAGCCTCATGGATTGTACCATTGACCTGACCTTACTCAGAATTCCTTGTAAATTTGTATTGTATTAATGAACCTTATTTAGTCTTCCATCACAGTTGAGTTAATGGAGTTAGTTACCATTATATCCTTTGACACCATAGACTTAATAATACTATTAAGTTTATGTTTGACACTAACCAAATTTTAAAGCAATATTTTTTTCAATTTCCATCAAATACTCATAAATTTATCACTATCGCTTGTTCTGGTATCTAGTTTTCCTAACAAACTGCGCTATTTATTACCAAATTGGATAGAATTAGAATGACGTGTCAAGTTTTTTTTAGTCTACATTATATTTTTCAATATAGATGAAAGCTCATCAAATATAATAGCAATGTCAGCCCAATGAACTTTATAGCGTAATCTACATCAAAATTGATAGAACTGAAAAAAAAGATGAGCCACAAAATGAAAACATTTGAGTGCTTTAATGCACAATTTGTATTGCATGATTGTAACTAGAATATCAGAAGGTTATTATACAGCTTCTCACTTACCTCCGCTGTATATCATCTTAAATCTACAAACAAAATTTGCAATATTGAATTGGTATGGGAGCAATTTCAAGGAACAAAGTTTGATCAGCGAGTTTCAAATGGACTACAACTTGTTATACGAGCAAAAAACTATTTCAAATTCTCAAAGATTGGAGCTGAATTAATCTTAGTGTCCAGACGGCAGCAGGTTCAAGTTTGAGACATTACATTATCCTTGTAATACTTGTAATACCACAAACTCTGTGTAATACAACAAACCAGTACATGCAGCCGTCTGAGCGTTTTGACTAGATAGATAACTGCCTAACAACAGCGGTTCTTCGCTACATTTTAAGTAAAACAAAAATTGTTTTGTGTAATTGAAAGGTACATCAATTAAACCCTTCAAGAGTCAGATTCAGATCAAATTGAGATCTCACTTCACAAGTTTTCGATTCTCAGTTTAAATTTCACAAGTCTCTCACTGTAACAAATGGAGGAATTCTGGTTCTGAATACATTTCTATGGTATGATCTACTTAAGCTATCAATAGCTCAAAAGAAATTCACAAGAGAGAGCACAAAAAGTGATGAAACTTTACAGAATGAAGCCTACCTGCTCAGCGACTGAGGTAGAGAAGCTATGATTGGTCCGTAGCTTTGTGCATTGTCATATAGTTCAAATAGAGGTGCTGCTACCAGCTTATAGTTACGTGGTATTGAAAAAGAGGCTAAAATTGAGGTGAAATAGTTTTATCTGCAGCAAGACGGCAAGAAGCAATACAGATGTGACGCTGTTAGTTTAGATGCCATGCAATGAACACTGCCACTTCCATCAGTAACCATTTAGAGAATGTCAGTTATGCGACTCGATCAAGCAAATCAGTAGTGAGATAATTAGTTAGATCAAGGAGTTAGAGACAACTCCTTGGTTAGAAGCAAGCAATTTTTTCTCTAGGCTCAATTATAATGCAAAGCGCCTTCACGCAGTAACAAGAAGTTATCTAAGGACATGAGACAATATGGACAGTTCCAGGCATTGATTAAACCTTTCCTCATTCTACTCAAAGAAAAGTGTAACATTGGCATTGATGTAACTCACTGCTTTCTGGAAGTCGCACAAGGTACAATTGACGATGTTCCTTTGGACTAGTTATATGTGACGGTATATAAGGGTACTGTGGAGGTTCAAAGTTTGGCCTCCACCAGTTACTGATCATTTCGTGTAAAATCCAACTGTTATCTAAACCATCTGATCGACCAATATACTACAAATAAGAAAGAAAACATACAAGCTTCGCAAATCAAACGTGATTGAAAAACATCTGAGGTAAATTAGAATTTTGTACCATATTATTATGATGAGAAATCTTGAACCAGTTCTATTGTTGTACTGGTGAGCAAAAACTGTTACAAGGAATGTGCGCCATAAAAAAAGTTATGCTGGGTCAAAATTTTGTCTGATGCAGGTATGATTGAATATGTTAGTACTGGAGCCAAGATAGGGACCATTGAGTTCAGATGTATGACATGTGACCAACACAGCTGCTCAAAAAAGAATCTGACTTACTGGATTTCACGTACCAACATACACAAGTAAAATACTTACAGTATTGAGCAATCGTATGAGACCATCAGAGGTGTCCTCACCGGGGTTTAATTCTCCACCTGGGCTGTAAAATATAAATAGGTCACATATTGTTGGTATTCATCATCAATGTTATTTCAACCATCAAAAGAGCATTTTTTTAAAGAATAAGTCATGCTGGTAGATTGGAGTGACACTGTGCTGAAACTCTCACACCATTTCCAGTTAGATGATGTCACATGTTATGGTTTGAGTGCTCAAACTCATCTCAGGTCGAAGGTTGATAATAGAATGCGACTTCCAGCAACCCGGGATATTAAGTCAGATTCATTATGTTCTGCTGAGACATCGATTTAAGGGCCAATGAGCATATTAGCAATGAGCCCCATGTTGCATTGAAAAATAGGAAATATCTGGACAATTTGCTTTGGTTTTAGATGGATTATATGATAATAAATAACTATGTCAAGCATGGATCGTGTTCACTTAGAGGCTGAAGGCCTCATGCTAGCCTGACCACCTAACGGTTTCTTTTTGTAATTATGATTTACCCAAAAACCCAATATTAATAAAATAGCCTTGTCTAAAAATGCAAGCACTGGAAGCCAGTTTACCTATTGGTGATGTTACATACATATCATAGATGAGTAAAGTGTTTGAAGAAGGAAAAAATCGCCTGCACATGCTTGAAATAGTGAAATTAATGGTTAGCTAATATTTACTCGCTCCCTTTAATTCATTTACAAGCTACCAACTGAGCTAGCTAATAGTCACTGCTCAATCCTCATTGTGACTTAGGACATGGTTAGAGAAAATATCCATAAGTCACAGAGGCATATGCTTTATGTTAGATTCATGTACATTGATCAACTTATTGTCTTCAAACTTGGAAGCTTCCTGGATTCTGAGGAATTTTATTTACTTTTCAGTGTACTATAATAATATGTCCCTATCTTGACAACCAGGTGTTGATACGGAGTTATACTTAAATATGTCAAGCATTCATTGAATTCTTATATTGACTGCGTTTCCCCCATTTTTCCTGCATCGCTGTCTTCATTTACTCCCCATCAATCGTAATAATGTTTGACACTTTATGGAAAACTTTCTAACATGATGAGTTAATAAATAAATAAATAAAAGTGAAGAATAGAAATGATGATGGATCTCAATATGAGTAAGAAGTTTATATGAGGTGGAGGTCAAATTTTATCAGTGTATTTCCAAAATTAAAAAAGTGGGCAACTTACTAACAAGTTTTAAAACGATTTTTATCGAGTGTATTGAGGTTCATGACTAAAATGTATGAGCGTTTTTTTCTAGCACACAAATTTGTGCATTTACATAAGCTGCATTTACACTGCAGATTTACAGTCAGATTTACAGTCAGATTTTTCCATCAGATTGTTTGTGAGATTTTTGCTTTCATTCATCATTGGAGAATTTGTTGACAAATGTTACAAAATGGTGGGAAAATCTGTACTGTACTGTACATGCACCATTAGGCCTTAAAAAGAGCAACACAATAAAACTGTTGTATTGCATTACACTTCATTTTTTCCTGCTCTAACTTTTTCTGAGTTGTTGATTTGTGGTTTCTCCCTAACTTCAAAGGATGTTTTCTATATACAGAAAAAATACGGAATCATCATTTTTAACAAATGATGTGAACGACAATAGAATGAACATTAATTTGTATCCTCCTCCTTTTAACTCACTGAAAATCTCAGGGTGTTCGCAATGGTGATGAAAGACAGTAACCCTATCCGATAAAGCCCACAGTCATTTTGCAACCTTAACTGAATGATAACTGACAAGTCCCATTTCCGTGTTTATTTTCATCTTGATTAAGCAGCTTGACATTTGAGTAAGGACAATGGAAGGAAGGAAGTGTCTTATTTTTAATACACAGTAACCAGGTCATTTCCTTTTCCACTTTGTTGACACAGCAAAAAATACACAGTTTGCCCATTGAAATCATATAGCTTGTAATATAATAACATAGTCTGGCCGAGATACTTTTGATTGCAGTGAGGACGCACCCGTTGTCACACATATTGAACTGAGCAACCAAATCAAGGATTTAGGAAATAACTTGCAGAGATAGCAGGTAGTAGCATTTCATTAGCAACCACTTTCTCAAAGTGGTTGATAATAAAATGATACTACCAGCTAAACCTGCACTTAAACTTAGGAATTACTCTGTCTTTCTTAAAACTATCCTTGCCTGTGTGAATGTTTCTCTGTTGCTTTGGACTGGGTTTCTTTTACTCTGATGTTTACATAGGAAATCTTTGTCAAAGTTTGACAGGGGAAAATCTGAAGGCCTTATGGTTACGTTCATGCTAACAAGATGGTAATGAGTATCCCACAATGAACCTCTCTCAAATTTCCAATGACAACAAAAATTTGATTCACCTGAGGTTCCAATGTTTCTGTTGCATTGCGGGACAGTTGTCAACATGCCCCACTATAAGAAGTCCAACATCAGACTGATGTGATCGATGATATAACTCCTCGATCAGATCTGGGGATGTAGAGTTTCCCCAGTAGAAATAACTCACCTTCTCGCACATGCTTGAAATAATGCAGGTCACGGTTACCTCACATTCACCCAACCTCATAATTTGTATAAACTACCACCTTGGCTGGCTAAAATTGGTGGTAGCTAAGTTAATGTTGCCCTAAAACTAGCTAATGTGAACTCAAACTAATAATTACTCATTAAAGAGTTGTGGATGGAATGCTATACTCACAGTTTAAAAAAGGAAGTACCGAGTTGGAGCAATAAGACGTGTGGCAGGCCGTGCTCATGTACAACAAGAACAGCATCAACACTACGTCTCATACCCATCTTCTCAAAGTCATCTCTCATCCTCTGAAATCGGGCAGCGACACTTTGGTCCTGCTCGTATAAGGCTTCTTTGGTACCAAACTTATAACTCGATAACGGGTAACTGTAAACAATCACATCGACAATTTATACCACCTGATTTGAAAACCTATATATCATCTATATACAGCATTTAATCTGGGAAAAACTATTTCATCAGCTCAATTGTCTTTCCCTACAATGAATACGGCCTTAACTTAATCTACTGTTAGGATTTACTGCAATTTTCATCTTCCGCATTAGTGTGCTTTTAGTTGCAGTTGGTTGTATTTGGCATATAACTAACCCATGTGTCTATCAGAACTAGAGCGGGCACCATCATAACATATTTACATTATTCACATAATTACATCTCACGCTAACCGTTCTCCAGCGCCAGCCGTTTGTGTGGGTAGGCCTACATAATACCCATATCCAGTCTACCAAGGCACCCTACATCAAACATTAAACTTTAGTTTTGTTGTTATGCCACTTTTTGGCAGACAATGGAGAAATTGTGTCAATTGTGTTATCAACCTTATATGGGTACAAGTTTAATGCTAGGACACAACATGTCAACCTTCATAACACAGTAACTATGAAAGCGAATTGAAATGTGCAGTTCCGCTTGTTTGATGAAAATATCCATAGACAAAACTATGATAATATCCATGTAATAATCATCATAATAAACAGTCAATTATTATCAATATTAGTCAAAATTAATTGTTTCCATATTTGTAACTGTTATTTTTGTTCACACTCTTAACATGTACGAAGCTCTAACACTTGTGAAAATAAGTGTGATTAAAAAAGTTCTATCTAATATACTGGGATAAAAATACTCCCTTTCGTTTCATTACAAGCGTACAGACATTAAACTCTATTGTAACACCACAACCATTTGTGAGAAGCTAATGAAAAATCTAGACTTTGAAAAGTGTATTCAGGTCTAGGTTAGGAGAGATGGGTTGGCTCTGATTTGTTTGGTGGAGTCTCTCCCCAACCCAACCAATCAGAGCCAACATATTGGCTAAGCCCAAAACTAACACTTACATGAATAGCTGTGGTTGACTCGTCACAGTAAGTCCCTGTTTGATTTGTTTATCAGTTTTGTCATCAGTCTTCCTCCTTGTTCTTGGTGAATCCTTTGGACGTGGCTGTTCCCATAGGTCGTCAGTATCCATGACATTGTTATTTGCAGATATCTCAGACATTGTTTCTAAGTTTCCTGAACGAGATATCCTGTGTATGGTGTAAGAAGGTATGATCAGATTGATCAATTGCGCATTTTTATTTGTCAAACAGACATCCGAGCATGAATAGCTCAGCAAGAATTTTACAGGATGATGTTATGTCATTAAATAGAAAAATTGATACTGATTTTTATCAACGGGAATGATGGAGACACGTTGATTGACAGAAATTCAAAAATCTGTTAAATTTTCTCTTAGAGATGGATATGATCATCACAACGATGTCATTGTTTGGAAAACAATATCATGGGACTGAGATGACTTTTTACCTCGCACCATAATGATAACACGGCCATGAGTTTTGGGCTTGATGAAATATAGAATAACGAGAACCAAGTTTTAGAGAAAAAACATCAGTCCCCTGGCTCCACTAAGTAGCGCTATATTATAGAGTTAATAGGCATAGTTATTTTGAAACATTCATGCTGATTATGAGTTACGCAGAGGCCCTAACTGATTTGTCTACAGTCTACATTGACCGATAGGGCGAGCGCACTACAATTTCTACAGTAACAGATGATACTTGACTTAGAAAATTGGTATCAAGTACAAATTTACTTACAAGTATACAGTGAGTAATGATAATAATCACTCAACTACATGTACTTAGAAATACACACCAACTCTGGCTATTTGTAACTCAATTGTTTGAGTTTGATTTGTTCAGTTTAAGAATTTAGGGGGATGCAAGGGGAAGATGTCACCCTTCCTACTTTGTCTAGGGGGATGCATTCTCCTATATATCATAACTATTACGGTGGCAATAAGCCATGGTTTTGCAGGCATGAGCCGATGATTCGTTAACTGCATTGTTGCTCCGCCCCGAACCCCGCCGGAGGCCTACACGACCCCTGGCCTGGTTGGCATCCCCCTACCCTACCTCATATTTTCTACTTCTAACACTGGTGATTTAATTCGTCCATTTAGAGAAGAAGATTCTCCCTCATCTACAACTTAACTCACTTAATGTAAGTATTTGTAACCAGCTTTGTGGGTCAAATTTCACTCAATATGACCTTTATGGGATAATCATAAGTTAGTTTGGTAAGATTGTGACAATAAAATGTGAAACTGAAAGACAAGATTTTGATTTCAACCAACCAATAAATAAACTATCTATCTATTGATTATCAACGAATGTGAGACAAATCTACCTGAAGAACTGCTGATATCACCTTCTATGACTATGTGATCCTCTTACTTCCAGATGCTTAGATGGTACTAACTCTGTATATCTCTTTTATCACATTGTATGTTTTGATATGATAATGGTAAATCATGTACAGTGGATAGTGTATAATATTGTGTGTGAAAAGTGTCAGCTGTCGGTCCACGTGGTTTGCACATGGTATAATGTTTTTGTTGCCTCCTAAGGTTAAAGAAGCAATGAGTTGTCAAGGTCATATAAATAGTTGAAAAATAACCATTGCATACAATTATTACAGATTGATATATAATATTTTTTTACGTAGCCCATCTTATACATTTCGGACCGCTGTATCAGTTTTCTTCAAATAAATATTCTTTTTTTCTGGACATTTCGTTGTTTAACTCATGTATTCACAGGCAGTGTAAGCTGCCACACTTCATAGCTTGCCCTTCATGGAGAGCCTGATATGGGTGGGGGAAAATGTCACCATTTGGAGAATTTGAAAGCTGCAAATGGTCTTGACTCTTATGCATTTTTGTACCATCATTTTGTGAAAAGTAACACTCTGCTTGGCTCTGCTACTTCAGCACCACCTCTTCATGATGGAAAATGTTCTCCGAATCAGCCCCATCCTGCCTCCAACACTCATCTTGGAGGGGAAGCTTTGGACTTGAATGAGCTAAGTTCTTCAGAGACTCAGACTATGGATGAATGCAACAGGGCTAAGGTAACCAAAATGGCTCTGCTAATAATGCAGTCTGACAATTTTTTTTGGAATTTAAAAAGGTGGTGCACACTACACTGTTGTATAATTCTCTTCAAATGCCAAGCTTGATGCCAAAGAAATTTTTTGAAAATAATACCATGGCCTGGGCACATGACCACTGGACTTGCAACAACTACAGTAGGCCTCTGAAGGGTGACACATATAGAATTATTTATAGTTTGCTTATGGTAGCAACCACAATTGATGAACTAAGTTCCCAATAGGCACATTGAAATGTTCTTTATACGTTTATACCGTGTTTTCTTTATATCGCAGGCTGAGATTGTCAAATGTGGAAAATGTGATGACATATCATCTCGAGTGTTTGGCTGTTTACATTGTGTTTTCTTCGCATGCTTTGACAAGAAACATATCCAGGAACATTCCAAAGCAAACAAACATCCCTTAGGTAAGAAAGTCACTATGTTTTCCTACAAAGGTAGGTTATAAGAATATTGTCTTCTCAGATAAAAAAGGTTAAAGGAATTCTGCTTGAATACGAATAATCTTAGTGGCTGGACTATGCATTTTCTGATCTATAATGCTATATGGGAAACCGATATTGCAAAATTTGCAAAGATGCTAAAAAGTGAAGGGTCAACCTCAAAATGCATGACTTGATCGCTTCTCTGGCGAGGTAATATTATACTGTTGATGAATTTATTTACAGCTATAGACATGTCATATGGATCAATTTATTGCCACCGATGTAAAGATCACATTTATGATGAGGAGCTCGACAAAATTGTTGAAGTCCGTAATTCAACATTTTTTGGTAAGTATTTCCTTATTAATTCTACGCTTACCATCAAACAAATAGTTCAAATTTCAGTGGTGTCCCAGCTTTCGTACTTAGCACTTAGAATTTGAAAAGTACTTGCTTTTACCTAAAATTGTTCAGCTTTTCAAGAAAGAATGTCGTTTGAAAAGATTGAAACTGCTTTCTGCATCTACAAATGATAGTTCCATAATACATAGTATCATTACACCTGATTGGTCTCAAGCTTTCAAAATTGAGATAAAGAGCTTGGAATTTTATAATTGCCTGCTTGATCTTATCTTTGTAAAATGCATTCTTGTATCATTTCAGGTTGTTGGACACCATCAGATGATGAGATAAGTTTACTACAATCAAATCCAAAAAGGAGAAAAATTGAGAATGATTCAAGTGTTGGTAAGTCATATGGCGCCACTTATGGCTCAGTAGCAGACTTAATTATTCCTTGAGGTTGTGAAAGCCACCTCATTGTCTCCACTAAATTAGAAAATCAACAAAATTTCCTTTATTTGGAAATGGGTTTTAGACATGCCAAATTCATCCTGTCCTTAGCCCTGTCACATGAATCAATCAGTCGGCAAAGAGATTTTCAAGATTGAGTTCCTCTTATGGTTATCTTCTTTTTTTTGCACTGATTACTCTGAGCAAATACAATGGAGGCATATAAAATAGGTTTTAGTCACACAGCTAATATGCTCATCAAGGTGATCATCTTTAAACTGCTTTTGTATATATTTAATTTCTTTTTTTTTTGTCCATTTGTAATTTCTGTAATTATTGTTTGTTTGCAGGTTTAAGAGGGCTAATAAACCTGGGTAATACATGTTTTATGAGTTGTATAGTGCAGACACTGACTCATACCCCCTTACTTAGAGATTTCTTTCTGTCCGATGAACACAACTGCCAAATGTTAGACCCGACCCAGCAATGTCTAGTCTGTGAGCTCTCGCGCCTTTTCCAGGAGGTTTGTAGGCTGAATGTTAATGTCATCATTGAAATATTAAGTATTCAATCGGCGCTGTGATTCAATCACAGATGACAGGTTAACCTGTCTTGACAAGCTTTGTTCGGTGCGGTTGGTTCCCCACCCCCTAAACAGAGCTTGTCAAGATAGGCCGATGTCAGGTATGACTTAGTTTTCCGAATCTTCATCCTCAAGGAGAAATTCTCAAAGAACCATGTAGTTGATTGTAGGTGATTGGGAACAAGAGGTTGGCACTTAGGTGTAGGGTAGTGTAACCTTTGACTTGCCAGTATATGCTCTTCAATCACACGCCTGATATTTTATTACTGCTATATATAAAAGCATATAAAAATCGTATAGAACTGTCAAGTTCAAACAATTGCGCTCGATTAAAATTGAAGTGATTTCGTTTTTTTTAGTTTTATTCAGGTCTGAGAACACCACATATTCCGTACAGATTGCTTCACTTAGTTTGGACTCATGCCAGACATCTGGCTGGTTATGAACAGCAGGATGCTCATGAGTTCTTTATTGCTATACTAGATCTGGTGCATCAACATGCTAAAGGTAAACACATTTTCTTTATCTGCATGCATTACCCATCTAAAGATTAACATAATTATAGAAATAGGCTCTCTGGTCAATGATGATGTGCCACATCTTTTTGCGATGCCCGTTTATAGTTTTGATCATGCTGCGTTTTTTTGTGTGGACTGTATCTATTCTGAATACTGCCCCTACCCATCATGTACTACATTGATCAAGTGATAACTGTAAATTGCTTTCTCAATGATTATTTCGCGTTCTTATTTTGAAGCTAATTTAAAACAAAGTTTTCCAAAAACCGTTGATATAAACCTATACATTTTTATATAAATATATATTTTATTGTCATAGTGTATTTATACTTCAGGTACCAATGGAGTATCAGGTCACACCTCCAGTAGGTGTAACTGTATCATAGATCAGATATTCACAGGTTCACTTCAGTCTGATGTCACATGTCAGGAATGCCAGTAAGTGTTTAGTCTCTGCCTCCGGCTATTCTTATTACCCACACCGTTGCACGGGAACGGCTGGAATATTTTTGTGCAGTGCAACACACAAATCCTCCCTACTTCTGTTTCCATCGCATACAATTTGCTAAAAAAAAGGCAAACCAGGAAAAGTATTAATTTGTTCCATCTCATAATAGCGCAGCAGTGGCCCATGACAGAGAGTCTTTACAATACGTATTGAAATGTGTATTACTCCCTGTACTGCTCTCCAAATCAGATTAGACATACATACAAATATGTATTTATATGTTCATGGTTGCAGCTCTTCCTCTGGCATTAACGATGATATACGTTATATTGTATGCGATGTTCAATCTCATGGTTACTCTTGATAGTAAAGTCCCTAGTTCATGGTAATAGCATACGTTGCTGTTGCAGGCTGAATGTTGTAACCAAATAATATCTTTTTCAGCAACATATCAACCACTATAGATCCTTTCTGGGACATTTCACTTGACTTAGGAGCTGGACCCAGCATACGTAACGGTGGTATGTTGAGCCCGAGTTATACCGAACCCACATCTCTCTCAGACTGTCTGAAGAGGTTCACTCGAGCGGAACATCTCGGTAGTTATGCTAAGATTCGCTGTTCTCAGTGCGCCGTGCACAGAGAGTCCACTAAACAGCTGACCATGAAGCAGCTTCCTGTTGTCTGCTGCTTTCACCTTAAGGTATGCAATAAACATCGGGATCAACTTAATTCATGAAAATATATATCATACACTTTTATGTTGTCAATAATTTCTTTGTAACTTGTAGTTGCCCCCTCTTTGACACTGTGGTTCAGAGAGGGGACAACTCGCATATTGAACCACCAAATTCAAAAATCAAAATTTCGCTTCCTTAGTGATCGTAAACATAAAAAAGTAGAACAAAATTGTACGATCTTTGGAAATTACCTGTGATAGTAACTAACAGGAAGTCAAATTGAAAAAGATTATTATTACATTATAACACAACTCAAAGGTGTATTATAATCAATAATAATAAGGTGTGAACCTAGGAGTCCATGCTAATATTTCTCGTTAGAGTGGTAACCATTTTATTGGACAACAGGAATGATTTGAGTGACATCGGTGGTAGCATGTATTGGTAAGTCCGTATGACTCAGTCATGACTCCTAATGAGCCAGTTGGCTATCACTGTGTTATTAAATGATAACAACCTGCAACTTACCACCTGTGTTGATTCTGGTGGAATCTAACTTATCTCAGAATATCTTCTCTAGTGCATATTTCATGACCGATTATTGTATAACTGATTGTTGTATTTTCATTGCTTAGTTGTTTTTTGTAGAGGTTTGAGCATTCAATAGGATATCATAAGAAGATTAAGACATTAATTTCATTCACAGAGGAGTTGGACATGACACCGTTCATGTCAAACTCTCGTATTACTGATGAGCTGGGAGAACCACTCGTTACCGATGACCAGCGTTACAGGTATGAGCAAGAGTAATCATCACCATATAGAGCACTGCTACTTATTTATAGTGAACTAGTGGTTTGGTGGGGTTTGATTGTCAAATTATCCTTCCATTCACCATTTGTTGTGAGATATGCGTCTGAAAGCTGGATATATTCACTATTGTTGATTCTTGTACCATTAGTTAATGTCCAAAATTTGTCATATCAGGAGAAGTTACAGGCGAAGATTTTTTATTGAGTTACGGGATTTGTACAAAATGCATATCCTCTAACTCATTAAAAGAACCTGGTCCATGTCAACAAATTCGAGAGAAGACTAAACAGTGTGAAACCATGTATGTAAAATTAAATTCATAGTTATGTCAGCTTTATTCTGTCAGCAGTAGGCTCTAGATTTATGTCATCAGATATCCTCAAATGATATATTTACACCCTGTTCTCATGTTATATATCTGTTTTAGGTACACTTTGTTTGCGGTGGTTAATCACATAGGAAATTTAGAATCCGGACACTACATTAATTACATAAAGCAGGGAAAGTCTTCATGGTTTAAATGTGACGATCATGTCATCACTAAAAGTACTATCCAGGAAGTACTACACAGTGAAGGGTGAGTTCTTACATTCGTATGCTCCGTTCAATATTCCTACCGTAACTTAATATTTTGTATTACTCCTAATATTCTGTGCAGACAAAGAATACCTATGATTCATGGGTACTCGCCTGGTGAAAGATTAATGGTTGATATAACGTATATGTTTTCCTAGTGTGTGTACATATTTGTTTGTTTGATGAAGGTCACTTTTGTTTTAAGTGTTTTTATGCCATCCTTCATCGGATACTTGATTGAGCCCTCCTATTCCTGTAGTAGGGTTTAACAACACTCACAAACTTTCCCTTATGGAAAAATACTAGTCATGAGTATGAAAATAGATCATAATTTCATCTTTTCCTACCCTTCAGGTATCTTTTATTCTATCACAAAAAAGTATTGGAATATGAATGATGAAACTCTAGGCAACAAGGAGAAAGAATCTATAATGTTATCAGATAACCACTGAATCCCAGCCTGTGCAATACTACATTGCACCATTGAGCAGCGTGTTACCGCTTAAGTTACCCATATCTATTTCTCATTCCTTCACTACATAACCGAAAATAAGGTGTTCTTTGCTTCTGAATTTCCTATTCTGCACTTGAAAACTGCTTTTGTGGACCAACACTTTTTGTATTGTTATAATGGATATGTTTTTCTGCAAGTCATACATTTTGGCGGTTATCAAAAGTTTGAGTTGAGATATGCCTGAAATTTTGTTCGAAGTAAGCTAAAACGCTCTTACATCGTGGTATGATCTACATATTAGGACCTGTCCTCTTTTTGTCTTAATAAACATTATACGGAGTTGTCAGCCTCTATTTTGTGGGTAGACAAGCTCAATTATGCTCTTGTTTGTATATATGAAATGTAATATAGGATTGAAGTTGTGCAACATTTCTCAGCTATTGAGTTTGCTAGAATGAATATGAATTTTAATTGATAATCATGTAAAGCACACGGTGCTAATGTAATTTTGCCGTTACTGTCACACTTTTTCGTTCAAAATAAGAGTCTACGCTATATCCATTTTGTACAGTGAATATTTGGCCATGCTATCTTCATTTTGATGAAAAATAAACTGTTTGTACGCTACTTATATATTTTAATCCTGATTATGAACATCCTTACTCTTTTTTTCTTTCGATCATTTCAATATGTCCTTTGTTTTCAATGGTTAATAATTGTTGAAGTTGTTGATTTAAATCGCTGTACAGATGATTTTTGCAATTTTAAACTTTCAATGATCTCAATTTTGTGATACTCCGCTGGCGGAAACCTAAAAACCAATCATTGAATCTGACAACTTAATTGCTCAGCACCAACTGATGACATCATGTTTTTTCCCTTATTTTTGCCTTGTTGCTAATGCAACCATTTTTTTTGGGTATGGCTTTTTAAGCAACAAGATCTTGGAGAACTATGGAGAAACTAAATGTAAGCCTCTTACATCTGTTCTCATATTCCTCTTGGCAGTTATTAAACTTTGCACAAAGTTTCTAAATGCCTTTTATATGGCATAATTATAACATTTTTGTAATTTACTATGACGTCAACCATCCCGAACTAGAGGCGCCAGTGCTGGCTACTCAAGCTCGTGCACAATTTCTGTCCCATTCATCAATAACACTATCTATAGTTCTCTTGATACTGGCTGATTATATTTTATAGAGAAGTGAGGCTACGGCTGCTAGCTCAGACGACAGCGCCAGAAGTGAGGATGACTCTACGGCTCGAGATACTATCAGGAAGGTTAGTCTATTACCCTATTAATCGCCTATCCCTGTTCTGGATACTCAGCTAATCACTATTGCTTATTTTTAACAGCAAATTACTTTGGTTTTATTAGTAAGTTTGTGAATGGTTGAATTCACCATGCTGCATGTGCCATAAAAAGATGATCATGCCAGTCATCTACGTAAAATCATGTTGAAAAATTAAAATAGAAATAGCTTAATTTAATGTTTGTAGAGAATTGAACTGAATTTATGTAGAGTAGTTTTGTGTGGACACATCTTCAAACCCTAATTCAAGTTTCAATTGTAAAAAAAAAAAGGTTACCCTGCTGAAGAGATAATTATATTGACTGTAGTGGACTCTTATTACAGTTGAAAACGTCGGATGTGTCTAGTCTGAGAAACCTACTGCTGGCTGAGCCTCGGCTCCCAGTCAGCCAGAGGTCTCTTATTGGGGGCCTCTCAAGCACCAACCACAGAGCTATGTTAGATGGAGTGGCCTCTCTAGAGAGAAATCCATCGGTAGCTGCTAGTAATACTGGTGAACTGCCGCTCAACAGTATAACAGAAGAAAAGGCTCTGGACAATCTCAAGGATCTAGATACCAAAGAGGTACTCAACATGCATATTTTGTTTTTGTAATATCAAAGGCGCAGTGAAGCAAAGCAGAATTTCAAGTGTGTTATATTATTCATCATGATGTAATCAGTTACTCAGAAATTTTCCCTTTGCTGACAGAGTCAAATTTTTCAAAGATTTCCTGTAGATTTTAGTATATCATATTTTTAAGCAAATATAAGCTATCCATTTAATCTGCGCTTTGGATTAAACCAAGATTATAATATTGTTTGCCAAAATAAAATGTGTAATAGTGTCCAAAGTCTCGACCTAATGTGTGAAAGTAGACAATCCCATTTGGCATTTTGACACGAAATAAGAATTTGTTTCGGTGTGTATCAAAACAATTGGTAGCAAAAGGTAAAGCACTGTTGACATACAAAATCTTTGTGAGAAACTCTTACAACACAATTCTATATAAACCTGTCGCCGGCCCTAGCCTGCCTTAGTGTCACCAACAAGAATTTTCCGATTGCCAAATAATGCGCATGTAAATTTGTGATCCATTGACCTTACTTTCTCCCGGATTGGATAAACACCAGCTCAATGATACTAATATGCATCATCCCAAGCACAATTCCTCATTGTTTCGATTTTTTTCGACCTAGCAAGAGTTGTATTTTATTTTGCAGATGCCCTTTGACAAGGCTTTGCAGCTTGAAGCTGCACGCAGCCAAATACTGCAACCATTAATCAAAGTTGATGACCCCAACACAGAGAAAAGCTGCCAGATTGACTTCTTAACACTTGCGGAATGTGAGCGACAATCCTGCGGTATCTCTACAAACTACCATCCTCTAGAATATCTGAAACTAGCTGCAGACATCGCTATATCGGACACGTTTGCATACCAATGCGCTGCCGGAAATATTAACACTTCTAATAAAGATGACAAGGATATAGTATTTGCTCATCTGTCCGACCGTATAATCGTAAACGAAAGAACCAAACAGCAGGATGCTTGTACTCAAGTCATTCGCTGGGGTCAAGATGAAATGCTACCCTCTCAGGATATATCTCAAACTACTAGAGGTAAGAGAGTAGTATTTTGAAAATTAATAGGAAACAAATATACTATTACTGAGGGGTATAGTGGCAAGGTTGTCATTTGATGATCACCATTCTGAAAGAGCCTTGAAAGCTTACACCATGCTGGGTTGATGGGAAGGGCTAATATATCTTTTAAATTGACACTATACAATAATGGTTGGTACAGCAATAGAGAAAAACTGTAGGTATAGAAATGACATATATTATGTTGACGTGCAGTGCTGGTCCATACACATATCTTGTCCTACAAATCTTCTCATTTTTGGGGTAAATCAGAGAATTCGAACCGAGTTGTTACAGCCCTGTTTCAACGGTTTGCAAACAAAGGCAAAATATCCGTCCAGGCTGCATTCGATGTAATCATTCCATCAAGTGCCATCACTCATAATATTCCTCATAAATATACTCCTTATATAAGTGTGATTCTGTTTTAGCTTCAGACTTTTCTACACAATGTGAGCTTCTTACTGCTGACCAAATGGAAGACAGGGGAGCTGAGTTGATGACACTTGGAGAGCCCAGAAAATCTGTCACCTTCATGGAAACTGGCGTTTGGGTGAATCAATCTGATATGGCTATTAGCTGTTACCTGCTGCCTGAATCAGTAGTGAGAACAACCCCCATAACTGTCAGGTTACCATGCCTCACAGATATGGTAACACAAGCAGTAACAGACACAATTCATGCACTGTCACTGGAAGCACTTGTTCAACCAGTACGTGTCAATCAGTTGGTGGCATCTACTGCCAGGTGCTTGCTCGAGAAACTCCACAGTCTAATGTCAAGCCATGACATCTCACAGGCAAAGCTTGCCAACTGGATACACGCAATTGGGTTTTTAAAAGAAGTCAACAATCAGCTGCGTAGTAAGATAGAGGAGGCGAAAAAATATATGAAACAGGGTCTGGAGACTGTTGAACTGACGGCTGAGGAAAGATTACTGGTACCAGAGGAGGGTGAGGATGATTCTACAACTGTGTCGGATGCTGAACCTAAGAAAGTGGAGGCTATCCTTAATCGCAGACAGCTCAAACAACCTAATTATAGCATGCAGTTCTCGTCGGTGTTACAGGATATCCCTGTAAAACCAGAGAAAGAAGCTATCATTGAGGAGCCGACACCGGTGAATGAGGATGATGCTGATGAAAAGTAAGTGATCGTGATGAGTGATCAATTTGAAACTTGATACAATGCCGATCTGAACCCCTTAAAACGTGGGTCATGTCATCCCAAACCTCATATGATAGTTTATGGCAATAAAATTCAAATCTCATTACCCAACACACAACTGTGACTAACATGTAAAACCTCTTGAACTCGATATTTCGTATTTTGTTTGATATTGGGCACATCATACTCTGGAGGCTGCAGTGCTTATTCCTTACATGTTCTGCAAATTCATCCATTGTACACAAACCATTTAATACCATAGTTCATTACCTAGCGCTTAAGTTTTCTGCCATAAAACCTACGGCATTTTGAACAGAAGCACCAGAGCTCTTTAATGCGTATCTTTAGTTATATCAAGGAGTCAAACTCCTTGGTTATATATTATACTGAATATACTGTATGAGAGTTATTTTCCCCCTATCATTTATATTTATTTAGAATCAGTAAGATAAATGCAGGATTAAGGAAGGTTAACAATATAAAATCACCAGCTTCAAAAGACGCTAGCCAGGCACCCGGCTCCACTTGGCTTATACCAAAGAGTAAAGCATCCAATACCGAACAGAAGAAAGGCATTACCAAGAAAAGCGTTACAAAAGGGGTCAACAAAACTACACGTGTAAGTTTCATCATGTTTTTATTGGTATTATTGTTGATTCTTTTAAATATGTTTTGTTTCAAATCTGTTGTCAAGATTCAGCAATCATTGTTTCATTCATTTGCTGTCATTATTTGGCAATAATCACCTTGTTTTTAGCTCTAAAATTCCGTCGCCCACAGCCGATTGAATCACTATATTATTCAAAAAGTGGTGATTTTAATTGTTGGTTGACTTTTCCACAGTGCTGTGACATTTAAGGTTCATAGCTAGGGATGACCTACCTAATAGTCCACTCTGTTGCCATCCAGTGATGAGATATAGGCAGCAATACCTGCTGGGTAAAAATTCAAAATTTTAGGGGAAATCCTCCAATGGTATCCCTCCCGGTCACGTGACGTCACCATGCTTTGTGCATTATCTCCCCCTAACTTCAAATTATCTTTATCACTGTTTGGGACCTTGAGATTCCAAATCTGACCACCATTCTGCTTTAGTTCATTCCCTGGCTATGAACCTGTAAAGTTATTCATCTCCTGTCAAACAAGCCAAAATTCTGAGAGTCGTTGTGTTCTTTTGATAGGAAGTCATGGTTGATGACTTAGCTGATACGTTTTTAAGGAATTCTCGTAAATTTGTATTGGATGGGACCGTGTTTGACATGGTATGCAATGCTGACTCATAAGTTCTGACTCAATACTGATACAATGTGGAAAAGTCAGCCTTAGCTGCATATTTTGGGTGGAGGATTGGGTTGCAAATCTTGGGATACAACTCGCCATGTTATGGCTTCAACTTATGATTTGCCAAATCCATCAGTGGTGATTGCTTTATAGAGCTTATATTTTATTACCTTTCATTTTCACTCGGCTGAGTTGGCGCAATATTATCAGTATTACATCACTTGCTTCCGCTCACACTTATAATCTATCTGAGTAGTCATCTAAGAAAACCTCTATAAATAAATAAAATCCGATCAGAATATTCTTTAATTGAACATTGAACTGTATAGACATAGAGGGAACTTACATGTTAATAGTTGCCCCACAACAATATTCGTTCAGCGGAAGAGTTTACCTAAAATGTTAAAACTTTATCATGTGTAATGTTGCTGATATAGGCCGGAGATTTGATGTTTATTGTCTAATTTTGCAGGCTTCTCTGAGCTGGCAGAAGGTAAAGGCGCTCACTATAGAAAGAAAGGTTTGAGATATTTCCGAACTTTTTAATGCTTTATCAGAACTTGGATAAAAATTATGGGAATACTTCTTCCTGAGACCTTGAAGCAAAGATTATTTTTCACAGATTGTTATTACTTATTGTCCAATTGCCCTGAGATCCCAAACTATCATCTGTCGTAAATTAACTAAGATACATTTATAGTCTAGACATTCAGACACCACATGACTGTTATCATTTGAGAAAAGAATCTATACAAAGAGGCTTTTATCTTATATACTTAATCATATGACCATTTACCGTTTCTCTAGAAAAGTGAGGGGGAGTTACTGAGAATGAAGCGTATGGAATTCCTTGATGATCTGATGGGCCAGCTATCCTCGGAGGAGACAAATCTGCTACAGGCTGTAAGTATAGTAAAACAGCTCTATGGTATATCCACCCTACCGACCTTATGTTTTCAAGTGGTTTAATGATTCGCAGTTAGCGATGACAGAAACCGCGAATACTTAAAAAATAGCTAAATGCTAGCTGTTATAAAGGCAGGCTGAATAGCTCAGTGTGTAGAGCGTCTCCCTGAGATAGGATGTTGCAGGTTCGATAACCATGTAGTGCTGTATTTTTAAGATAGAATACTACTACTATAGGGGAGTTATGCTCTCAAATTTTCGGGCCTGAAATCCGTGAATAATTAAGACTAGTGAAAAAGGTTGGAGTTGTGCCCTCCGCGAATTAGGAGCCCAGGAATTATTAAGGTCAGTAGGGTATACAACCAACCATTGCAAAAAAAATGGCTGTATCTATTGAATACATATGATTCAATCGATCTCTGGATAAAAGTCCCTGGCTTAATCTGCACCAGAATAAAAATGGAAAAAATATAAATTTGCAAGAAGTTGAAAATAGTTTGAGATCGAAAAACACAACGAGGTGTTCGACCCTTGTACAGCCCTAACACCCTATTTACAGGACAAATTTATCTTCTGCTACGCTGTTAGATCCAGGAGGGAGGGTAGGATATCGTAGATCCATACTTAGTTCTGATTGGTCATTTTCTACTGCTTGCTCCCTCCCTAAATCAGGTTTGATCTAGTTTTCTTACTTTTGGAGTTGCTACCCCTCAGGCGACCGACCACTAGAATAGGAACAATGCAAAATTCGGCACAATAGATCAAACTTGATGTACTCTGCAGTGTTCTAAAAACACAGAAAAAAGCTCAAACTTCCCTTATTATCCTCAGCTTGGACGCTATTTGATTGCACCTATTTTAATTTTATTCCTCGATAGATATTTATGACAATAAATACTTCAAACTCGAGTTTCATATCTGTGGACGAGTTGTGTCACATGCTTACCGAAGCTTTCACACAGCCCTTCCCCATACCGATCGGACGTAAGATCATGGAGGTGATCGATGTCGATCAGGATGGATACCTTTGTCTGCTCGACTTATTTGGTCTGTTCTATCTGACAGAAATCTACATGCAAGCTCTTGGAGGTAAGTGTGTTGTCTAAGCTTAATTTTGCAGAGTAAGCAATATCACACCCTTTGACTTAACCTAATAATAGTTCTACAAATCTTTAACTTAAAATGCCACGTGATTGTTAGCCAGTATAGAAACACAAGTTAGAGCCATGACCTATCTCAACAATCAACAGGCCTGAAACCCTCTGTGCCTGCTACATGCTATGTCATCAAAATGTGTCCATATCTGCAGACAGCAATGGAATATTTACAAATTTTAAAAGACTGAGACAGGGCAGACTGAGGCAAAGATAACAAACTAACTAAGAGTGAGATGGTTGAGCTGGTAGGGTGGCTTTTTCTTTTTTTAATGTCAAAATAAGAAGTGAAATCACATCCTGAAGAATGATGCCAAACAATTGCCACTTACACCATATAAAATACTAAGGTTGGAAGTTGTTCTTTTTCAATTCCTCCCTTTCCAAATTTTCCCTTTTTCAACGCCATTGCTCTAATTTCTTGGGGGCGCTATGAAAAACATCCTACCAGGGGGGTCTTTCAATTAGAAACAGCCAAAATCGCAATATTATCGCTCACTCACTGAGTGAGCGATACCTGCTAGGGTCTCGCTTTCAGATCGCTCGATCACTTGATGGAACTATATACATTCTGAGTGAGCGATTTGGGAGCGATTTTCTCTAATTGAAACACCAAGTGAGTGATAATTTTGAGCGATGTGATAGTGATAACTTGCTTTAGTAAAGGATCACTCTTTCTAATTGAAAGACCCCCCAGGATGCTAATGTACACCAATCAAAAGTGAAAGACAATAATCAGAGAGCTTCCTCCCTCTGGCTAAAAATTTTCAGGGTGAGTGGAACGCCGAACAATGTATGAGTGGTAGTTTGAATTTGAATTTATATCTGTGACAACGTTTGTAGAATTTGTTGAATTATTTGAAATAAAAGTATCAGTGCTGGTTAAATATTGATTGATTCTGTATATTAGTGTCTTCTACCACACTTGAAACTACACTGTATGTTCAAAATTAGGCAACAACAAATGAAAGCACTGGTAGAGCTCATTTAATCCTGAAAATATGTGTCATACAAGAGACCAAACTATCTCATTAGCTAGAATAATGATCAATTTAAAAGAAGAAATATTAGTGGTACAACAAATCTTCAGATGGTAACAGTCCAATTTATCTATTGTAATGATTATCATGGCTATTGACCGCAAGATGGATCTGCATAAGAAAAAAGATTCTAAAGGAGCTCTTGAGGAACAAGTTTTGGTGCGAGATGATTCAATAGAGCAGCTTTCTTTGCGTCAGCTTTCTCAGCAGCTGCTTCAGCTACAGCAGCTTTCTCGGCAGCAGATTTATGCGCATCAGTTGCTTTGTTGGCAGCTCGTCTAGCAGCGGCTGTCTTAGCAGCAGCTTTCTCTGCAGCAGATTCAGCTTTTGCAGCTTTCTCGGCGGCTTTTTTGTGTGCTGCTTCTTTAGCGTCAGCAGCTTTATCAGCAGTAGCTTGGGCAGTGCGGGCTTTTTCTGCTGCTTTTTCAGCTGCAACTTTTGCAGCTGCTGCTCTGTCAGCTGAAGCTTTAGCAGCTTTTGCTTTTGCTGCAAGAGCTTCTGGTAACTCAGCTTTTAGATCTGCAGCTTTTGGTAGTGTATCCGGCTCAATACAGATGTACTTGGTGACGTCCTTATCACTTGTGCATTCGACAGCACCATTAGGTAGATCGTTTTTCTTCAGACAGATGTGCCTCACTTCTGACTTGCATCCCAAGCCAGAGCTTTCACAGGGCTTGCAATCATCATAGTAGGTTGTTTCGTCAGCTACAGCTTTGAAATCAGCAGCACTTGGAGCTTGCACATCAGGTATAGGCAGCTCTTTGTGAGCTGGCTTGCTGCAGATATACTTGGTGACGTACCCTTCACAGATATATTTGACTTCACCGTTAGGTAGTTCATACTTCTGAGTACAGACTCGCATCACTTTAGACTCACATCCCATTCCATGGTCTGTGCAGGCATTGCAATCATCATAGTTGGTCACATCACCAGCCTAATGATAAAAAGGAGACAAATGAAGTAATTTGACACACTACAAGGAGGCAAGAGAAAGACTTTTCAAACATTATATGCGCAGCAGTTATATTACTCTCTGATAGACGTGTCTCGAATTAAATCACAAACACAAGGCTGAACCATTGATCATTGACCATTGTGTCTGGTCTACCTGATAATACAATGTTTCAACCTACCTCATATCTTTTCTTTTTATCCATCATCTCTAATTGATCAATCGATATAGGTGCTACCATTCTACCAGATAGATACGACGATCTAAACTGTTTGATATTTGAAAACTCTGAAATAATTCAAAAAAATTCAATTTGGATAAACATGTTCTATTATTCTCTCAAAAGATATAGAAATTCTTACCTCTGATAGCGACAGGTTAGCTAGAAAGAACACTGTAGACAGTGTAATGATTATCAAACCGTTCATCTTGTTGTGTGTGGAAGTATAACCAACTTGAGATCGGTAGAGAGAAGTGTCTTTGTGTAGTCGAGTTCTCTTGTTGATTGATGCTCACCACTGTGGTGCTGCGCCCTTATATAGCTGCAGATTTGTAGCCTGCACACAGCAAACAGTGGCGAATGTCCATTTATTTTGATATCAAGCCAAGTCTGCAGGAATGTGTCACATTCTTTGCAGGAATGTGTCACATGCTTTAAACTTCAAGTCCGCAAAAATAAATTGTCGCTAATTTTCATTTTTGACAGTGTAGACTTGGTGTTCGGGCTACAATTAGATATTCCCTTTCTTTGTTTGGATTGCGGTGCAGACAGTCACATGATAATGAAATTTAATGATTTTGCGTATTTCAACCAAAAATAGGCATCATCCACTACGTTGGTACCATTACGGAATAAGGATATACCATCTTGTGCTAACTTTGCAATCAAGACTTCTAATTAATGAGCTTTTAAGTGAGAGTGAGTGCGTAACTTTTTCGGTAAAGTCACATTAAAAATAACTGTTGTCCATCTGAGAAAGTTAATTTTTTGCTTCAATTTAACATTGGGCCAAATTTAGTATTACTCATCACACATGATCATAAGGATATACCATGAAAATAAAACTATGTCCTGATCTTATCAACAAAATTGTGCTATAACAAGTTGTAATGTAAATGATGATTATTGTAATTTATCCTGCCTGTTCACCAAGCACAGATGTATACAAACTTTGTTTTCTTTTATTTCAGCTTTCACTCTTAACGTTCATATTTTGAGTGTGACATTTTGATGATCCAATGAACTCCCTCCCAGTCCATTGGATGTTCACAGGTCAACTTTTAAATTTGTGTCAACATTCCAATTTCTCCATTGTTCAAATTTTCAATTTCATAAAAGGTCTTAATAATAATAATAACATTGCTGATATATATAATATGGATGAGGGGAACATATCTGACCCATACATGAATATGGCTATTCATGTATGGTTGCTTGGCCGCATTTCTCATCTTTGATTGGTCGACACGTTCAGAATTGGTAAAAGCCATAGACTTATTAAGGCTACAGTAAAAGCTGACCCTTGTAAACTTTTGTGAAGCAGCTTGCCTGAGTTTTTGAAGGTTGTTACTGGGACGTCAATCAATGCATAACGTAAAAGCTGCCAGATTTTTAGCTTTATTTAGATCCTGACACAAAGTTTCATACTGATGGCATAGCCATGCTTTGTATCTTGCCACTGATCCATAAATTCGTATCAATGAATAATATAGCAAATCCTGGTCCCTAATTGCAGTGAAGTTGCAAGATTCTGGGTTTTGCAGCCAGAAATCACTGCAGTCTGAATACTCATGCAAGACTGAAAATCTGTCATCGCCCCACAACTATCCATCTATCTATCTATATAATGTAATATTTGTATGTAATCTGTAGCTCAATTACTGATGTTTGATATTAGTTCATTATCTATAATATAAAATGAGATGAAGGGAGAATCTTTATTTTAATACTCTTATAATTGGGTAATAGGCCAACTAACAAGAGGCCATAGTAATTTCCTGTTTTCTTTGAAAGTGAGAAATCAGTAACAATAAAACTGTTTTTGATCATTTAACTTACTTTAAATAACAGAAAATAGATTTACTCCTCCGATAGAGTAGATTAGCTAGGGGAAACATATCAGTTCATAAGGCTTCATTTTTTGCCCCATTTCAAACATGATAAACCGCAGGGATTCACGTGAAGGCACCATTTGACAGCTTTCTTTGTCTTTCATGTCCTGATCTCTGTTCAAAAGATAATTGTTATGATGCTGTCTATTATGAGCTTCTGGAGCAAGGAGGAGAAGGAGAAGGAATTAATTTTAGCACGGTTTTTGTTGAGAAGGATTTCATGATAAACGCAGCCATAATTCCTCCCGGATGTTTAACTCAAAGTGGTATAAATTTGATTCAAGCGTATATAATATTAAGAACTGATCTTTTACTCAATTGATTGCTACCAGATAAAACTCAATATGTGGTGTTGCATTTAATTTCATCACATCGGTTAGGCAATCAATGACATTGAAATTTTCGTAATAATATATCATTTTACTGAAAGTGAAAATATTGAAATTTGATTCAGGCTTTGATAAAAAGGAACTGACCATGTGTTCAAGTTCAAACGTGGAGTTAACATCTAGCTAGACTCATGGGAATTATTGATAGGAGTTAAATTACCCTATTAACTTTGACATAAATGTCAAAGTTAATAGGGCAATTCAACTCATATCAATAATTTCCATGAGTCACATTTGAACTTGAACACATGATGAAAGCGAATTTGGAGGAAATGGGAGCAAGTTTGTCGTTTTGAAATGCTATGAATGAAGATATTTCGAAACAAATCAACGTAATCAACGAAGTGAAATGTGCCCTTGCAGTATTAAAAGCTATTATTACCCTTTTCCATTGCTGAAATTGATTGACACTTAAAATTTATTAGCTTCGGGTAGATAAAATGGACTGTCATTTCTGTCAAAGTGATTATTAGAATTTTTATGACAATCCAAAAGTAGACGATGGACCTGGTACCTGCTAGTGTATGCCTCCAGTATAATGTGATTAAATGAAATAGAAAAAAATTCCAGTTTAGCTTGACATTTTACATACCATGCTTGGCGTGTGTGAATATTATCTTGTCATTACACTGTGTACAAACCAGTGCTGTGCAGCAAGAGAGATTCCCATTTGTCCATGCCGATCTATAGTGAATGGGAATATTTCTGAAAATCAATAACATTATTTCCTTTTTATACCATCATAAATATATTATTCACATTCCATAAATAATAATATAATGTAATAATGTATAATAATAAACAGTGACAAGACTTGAAGCACTTTTCTCAAAAAATAAACGGAGATGTCAGCAAAACTAACAATCTCACAAGTTTTGAATGTGGCTAGTCTTGTGGATTCCGACGTAAATTTAAGAAGAACCTCTGTGAATGGAGCTAGCCCAGATTAATGGGAGGATTAAGTTTTTCATCGGTGTTCATCATCAGCAATGTGCATGTTAACTACTATGGTTGATCCAAGCCTTACTGTGGGAAGTACAGAAGATAAAGCCAAACTGTTTACTTATTAGTTTTAGTTAAAATAGCTACGTTTTAAACTAAGAGGGTATCAGGAAATGAAATATTACAAAGCCAATTTTTGAAATCCACAATTTTTATATGAAAACAATTTTCTAAGAAATTCTCATATATAAGTGGGAGTTTTTTATTGTACCACAGAAGAGTCTTTTAATGAGATTGTAGTCACCTGGCATTCAGATTTTGTATTTCCTCACAGTGGGACAAAAATAAAAATTAAAAATTATTCTATGGATTATTATCTGTAATTGATATTAATCGACAGACACTTGGAACTGGTCACGTAACCTGAATTCCTGAAAGTGAGACAATCATATTGTCCCCCCCCCCCGTGTTGACAATTTAATGCAGTTTGAAGATATGCTATGTATTATCTGTACCTTGTGTTGAACAACTGTTATGCCTGGAAGGCTATCTGTCACAGAAGCAATGACTCTATTATTTCTTGTTTTGTAGATGGATTCAGAGATGTGATCCTGACAGATACTGTGAAATCGTTTACTGCTTGTCACGCTGTTGTGTTTATAGCGCTCTCAGAGTTGTGTTTCTTCAATGGATACAGGCTGTCTGCGGTAAGACAACCTCTCTATTGTCATAATATCATCTGTAACTATGTGAGGAGGGATAGGGTTTCCCTGCGAGGATTCGATGATGCAACTTATTTTTACAGAATTCCCACGGAGATCAATCATCTATGGCACTGACCTGATTTATATTGAAATTCCAGGTTAATGGTGCATTTTGGGAATGATGAAACATTTTATTGAAAATGATACAGTGATACCCGATATATACCTTTTCTTATCATACATAATTTTTGTGTTTCAGTTAAGTTTCAAAGACATAATAAGTCTTTGAACGATATAGAATATACTGCCATGTGGTAGAGATTGTTTAGAAATGACGCTGAGTATATTTAATCTCCGCATGTTTAGCT
The DNA here is from genome assembly GCA_914767715.1 of Membranipora membranacea. Taxonomy (NCBI): domain Eukaryota; kingdom Metazoa; phylum Bryozoa; class Gymnolaemata; order Cheilostomatida; family Membraniporidae; genus Membranipora; species Membranipora membranacea. The sequence continues at coordinate 11,428,861 of OU612068.1, forward strand.
ATTTGGGGCACAATTTTTTAACTCTTTCCTACCACACATATCAGTCCCTTACATTAGAGTACTATCAGAGACTATAGATAATCTATAGTCTCTGGTACTATACCACTTTGGATAATCATCATATATTTGCTCTCTTTCTCTAGGAGACGAATATCTTTATTCGCCAATGCGAGAAGTCGAATGTTCTTCGTTGTAACGGTGACTTTGATGGTATTGAGCTGAAGAACCTGGACAGTACAGTCTGTAGGATGTACTGTTTCTCTCTGCTTGGTCTGGACGGTGGTGTGCTGGAATCTATATGTGATGGTGTCAGTGATATCGGCAGACTTAGAGTGTCACCTATGTGGCCAGAAAATGTCTACGACAAGCCAAAGTAAGCATGAATATGGTGCATATTATAATATTGTGTAAGAATTGTGAAGGTTAGCATTCATGTGGTATAAAACTTAGGGTGTTATCTTGCAACTCAAGTGTGTAAATTGAAAAGTCTGACCAGCTAAGGAAGTGATTGTTGTGCTAGTTGAAGGTGCCACAACACTAACCCGTCATCTTTGCGAAGGATAGTATGAATCGGAGACTTATTGTAATATTGTGTAAGAGTTACAAACTTGTTTGCAATATACTTCACCAACTCATCATGACGCAAACATTTTTGAAACTGATGTCTCTCAAGGTTTATGAACTTGACCTAAGCTATTTATTACCGGATCGACCCTGACATGAATTCTGTGTTTGATCCTCATAGATATAGTAAGAAGAGTGAGAGGTTTGAATTCTCTGACGTAGTTCTCACAGCCTGGATAGAACACCGTAACATCAATCTGAGATCTTCTTTCTTTGATACACTGACTCATCTCAGCAAGCCTAAGCTTCCATTGATCTCTCTGAGAAATGAGGTTGGCTTGAAACCCCCCTACATATTTTGGCAGCATGGTAGAGATTCTCTGCTAAGGGTAGTGGAGACAGGGAAAGGGATTGAAGGACATGAGATATCCCGTGCTCACGTTCATACATTGGTCAGTTTGTATTCCTCTTAATTTGTTGCACGAGATTTTTATAACCTAGGAAGTCAACTGCCAAAACTGTTATTTGATTGTTCAATGCTGAGGTTTGAGTCCAGGTGCAGCATCCAATAAAAAATGATTATGGAATTTTGAGAAATTCCCTGTCTTTTTATGGACAATTTTGACAGCAAAGGTGTATTGCAGGCCCACCTGGATATGACAATAATTTTTAAAAATAGCTGTCAATTAAAAGATTCTTTGTTCACTTTAATGCTAGTTGCTAGATATGTGTTTTGGCGGGATGTCAACAAGACTTCAGCAAATAAATATTACCTATTTATCATAATTATGAATGATAAGTTTCCCCAATCAAAGCAAGTCATTTTCCACAGACCTTGTGGTGCTGTCAAGCAATTAAATGGCAATAAAATCATAATAAATATGGTATTTAAATTTTTTGTTGTCTTTTTTAGCTGCCAAATACTGTTTTGTTTTTGGCTGCAATACACTGTTCATCACTTTCTGTGAATTGTCATCATAATCATTTATGTTTTATTATTGATCAGGAATTAATTATTTTTGTTAGCACACTGAGATTCGTTTGTCATTTAAAAACCAACCCGGGGGGGGGGGGGGTATTCATTTTCCCCATTCTTTCTGTATTATTATAATTCAATGCGAAGTTTATCATATTTACAGGGGATTCTGCAAAATCTGGATGCAGCCAGTGTAACATTAGCTCAGATGTTCCTTGAGAAGCCTCTGTTTCACAACAAGAAGCTGCATAATGTTGGTGAGCATTCCTCATCACACTATAGTTGTGCACAATAAATTATATCCCTCAGAGAAAGGTATAGCATTAAATAATTCCATCGCAAAAGCAAACTCTTAGAACTGTGTTACATTTGTTTATGTGGTTCTGAAAGAACCCCACGAGATGTTTTCTGAAGGGGTTGATTTTTTCCGATTGAGTTTGTGGGCAAGACACCAGACAAGCAGCATTTATCATTGAATGCACTTTTTATATGTATGGAAAGTGTGTATGTGCAATTTGATTCAATTGTATTTACTATTACAAGATCTGCCCCATTAGTACCTCCACAATGTCCAGTTTAAACTACTTGAAATTCATGTTTGTATATTTGCAGTGAAAACCTTCTGCTTCAATGCTATGCCAATGTGGCCTCGAGGTACAGGTAAAAGGATGTGCAAGAAACTCTCAATGACAGCTGAGATGCAGCGCCACAAAATAGGAACTCGGTCTAGCCTTATGAAGAGTGTGAATCCTTATTCTCCCCAGACAAGCTACACTAAGACACAGCCTGGTATTGTTCAGATGGAGTCGGGCATTGGGGGGAAACAATCAAGCGTTGTAAGACCACAGACGAGTCGCATCGCTAAACAATCTAGTATGAAGCTGAGACAGTCAAAGACATTTCAGCAGTCTTCTCGTCCTCAAGGTAATTCATAAAATTATTACAAAAGGCTGTTTACTTTTGACTTTGGTTATTAAGATAATCTTTGGTCCCTACAGATGTGAGGTTTAGTTTTCCTGTCCGCCTTACTTTCGAACTCTGTAGTTATTGACCACGCTTACTTAACCTTGTCACGTCGCTGTTTTTTTGTTTTGGGGTTTAAGTGAAAAATTAGCCGCGTGGTAAGGCAAGACCACGCTAGGAAAGCCTTTTTTCCCCTAGTGTGCTATAGAGTAAAGTAGTAAGTTCTGATTGGCGGACGAAAGAATTTACAAATTTTCTCATTTATCGTTTCCTCAATTTGCAAAAAAAAAGCTCTGCGTGTGGCCACAAGCCAATCTATTTCAGTTCTAGATGAGGAAATTAATTCACTGTCACTCAATTTTGATAATCACTTTTTATTAATGAAATTAAGTGTCCCATAAATCTCATTGACCGACAAACTGTGGCAGGTGACTGTCAATCTGATCAAGTGGCATGCATCAGGAATTCCTGCCATAACCTGACTTTTTTGACAAACAGTTTTAAGAGGTTGTCATTGCCCTGCCTCAATTATCCTAACCTGTTAAGCACTTTGTGCTAACTCTCTCCATTACTGTGGAACAAAGAGCATAACCAATAATATGTGTATATATATATATATATATATATATATATATATATATATAATCTATCCTTTCAGTGTCCTTAGTTCACACAGAGACCATAGCTGAGTCTGTCTTACCTTTCATTCAAACGGAAGTAACAGAGAAACCGATAGACCTCGCTGTCAAAGGTCTGCGAAAAAAACTGGAGCACAAGTATGGTAGACACTCACTTACTTACGCTAACATTGGAGGCATCAGAAGAAAGGTAAGAATCAGCTGTTCAGCGCTTATACCATATTCATAAACTTCAATAATTTATAATGTAATAAATACAATATTAATTTTATTGCTATACGGGGCCCATTTTGGAGCAAATGAGAATGATATGCTTACAATAGTAGAATAAGATCCATCACATCTAGTTGATGCACCCCTGTACAATGTAGAGGTGAGCAAGCTAGGATTATACATGAAGAGCTCGTCTCCATTAACGGCATGGGTAATGACCAGGATTTGAACCTTCAAATGTCAGATTGAGCTCAAATCCTAATCACTACACCACCCTGATGTGCAGCTGATGTCAGTTGCTGATAATTGAAGTTGCTGAAGTTGTTACAGCAATATACAAGAGTTGTCTCACCACTTTATGTTCCTTTTGTTCAAAGATGATGATGGTGAATTATTCAATAAATTATCTTTTGCAGAAGAACACAATACAAGACAAGGTCTGCCGTGAATTACAGAAAAGCTCTGCCTATGAATCAATGATGCTATGGAAAGACACGGAGACTAAACTACGGGAGGAAAACAAAGCTGACTGCCTGCCCCGTATCCTAGGATTGCACACCACATACATGCCATTCAAAGCATCAAAAGTTTATTTGCCAAAGCATGGCTGGCAAAAACCAGTCATGGGCGATGAAATGGTCTACAAGCACTATACCCATGTGACCTATTAGACATAGTATTTGATCAGAGTATTAGCTTTGAGATGTTATCACTATCAGAGTGAATAATGAGAAAGATGATTAAAAATGATTGACAATTATGTGATTGGTTTTATTTCAGAGAGATTAACAAATAAACCATCTATATTTATTCCATTGTCTTCCCTTTAATTCATTATCATATTATACAATTACTAAATTGTCAGTCATGACAGAGCATTTTACAAACACAAGTAAATTGACCATTAAATACCAATCGGTTTTAACAATTAAAAATTATAATGATATTTATTGAGTACCCAAGGGGTATCACGTGACTTCCCCACAACAGGTCTATTGGCAAGCGATTCCATATTTCCACGGGAAGTCAATGAACGGGGGGGGGGGGGGGGGGGGCGTCAGACGAGGGGCAAAAGTCTGGGGGGCTCAGACTAATGAACGGCTAATGTAATGCCTGATGTCAATCTCAATATCAATTACAAAAGATTTGTGACAAGTTTAATTTAGCTCATTTACGTTGACATGATAAAGCATATCCTTATAGTTGACCGCTGTGATGTAAGTGAAATCCTTCCAAGAATAGGTCATTTCAATCATACATAACTTCAGATATTAATCCAACTTGTGGAATGTGAATAGGTCTTCTCTGTATTAGTTGCAGCGCTAAAATGACAGTGCATTTTATCAGCCCCAAGCTAATTAATCAATAAGTTCAAATCAACTCAAGCAATAAAAAAAGAATAAGGGCTATATTGTGACTGCATCATAGATGAAATGGTAGGTCAAATTGACACAAGTCATATTGATGTAGGGAGGGTCCCTGCTAAAGGTAATTTGAATGAAAACTATTGTCCGCCCAAAACTGGTTCAGACTATCATATCTGATCAACTAATTATATTAAACCACTTTTATTACACAATCAATATCATGTCTGATGTTCAACTACTATAACTATTGTGAAAGATTAATAAAACTTTCATTTGTGTTAAAATAACTTAGCATTTTCTCATAGCTTTAACTGCTGTGAGAAAATGTGATATCCTGTGAGAAAATGTGATATCTAACCCAAGAATAGGATAATCCAAATCATATATCAAATAGGCATACTCCAGATATTGACCCAACTTGTCTGCTCCTGGTTGGCAAGATAAAAATCGAAAGCTACACTGGTATATTGTTTTGTGTCCTGAAAGTATTCACTGCATCAACTTAGATACGTAATTAAATTGCGTAGGTCAGGACAAGATTGTCTATTTTTGGTAAAAAGCGGCTCCTGGTTGTCAAAATAAATTAAAACTTGGCAAATCTTCTACCATTGATGTCCTTGAACTATTGTAGCTGCACTGCATCAAGTTAGATAATTAATTAAATTGTGTAATTCAGAACAAGGTGGCACTGTAGATACAAATGTATCACATGATTGTCTATTTTTGGTAAAAAGAAGCTCATCAAACATTCCAGTGTCACACTGCTGTCTGCACCGCATTTCCACTTTTCAGGATCTTCCTTGTTCTTGGCTGGCTTGGCTGAAGAAATAATTAAATATAACAAATAGATAATAATGTTTTACGGATTCGACGATGAAATATATCTAACATGTTTTTACAATTGTCACGCCCTGATATGAACCATGTGACTGGACGTGGCCTGGCTATAAAAGGAGTCAGCAACACAGTGCTGATCATCAATCGATCACAAGGTATCAATTTTACAGTAACTTTCTTTAAGGTTCTCAAGTTGTTGGTATCACCACACAAAAACAAGATGAATAGTTTGATAATTATTTCACTGGCTGCTGTTTGTTTCCTTGCTCAACTCTCATTTTCGGAGGTAAGAACTATTTTAGCATCCTATTTTTCTTTACTCTTTCTCACTGATTTATGTCTTAATTGACAAACTAGTTGATGTAATCAAGAAAAACAAAATTACAAAAACTAAGTGAACCCAATAAATATAGAGTGATGATCATGCTCCAGTGTGGTCTTTGTGGGGATTGGAGATTTATGATGAATACTATACACTGAAAAATTCTCAACTAATTGATGAAAACTTTTTTTTCTGTCGAAAAATTTCAAATAAGTCTCTATTTTGTAAGAATGATTTTACAAAATGAAGACAGATGCAGATACGGGTTGTTAAATACTAAATAGTGTAATTAAGCGCTTGTTAGAAATTTTTTATCGCTTTCTGTCTTGACCCTCAATCATACTAAATCTTTGACCAGTAGGATTTTTGTTATTTTAGGCCGGTGAGGTCACCTACTATGATGATTGCGATACTTGTAAATATCGTGGATTAGGATGTGACTCTAAAGTGAGGCATGTCTGTACTAAGAAGTACGATCTACCCAACGGTAATGTTAAATGTATCAAAGATAAGTACGTCACCAAGTACATCTGCAAGGAACCAGAGTTTGCTGCTTCTAAGTGTGCAGCTTCAACTTCTGTTGCTGCCAAAATCGCTGCTGCCAAAATCGCTGCTGCCAAAGCAGCTGCTGCCAAAGCTGTCAAAAAGGCAAAAGCTGCTGCAAAGAAGGCTGCTGCCAAGAAAGTTGTATCACTAAAATATTCCCTTTATTAATCTTTCCGAGATAATTTTTAAAATCCTTCAACACATTCAGTCATGTCGCTAAACATATTGACGCTGCTATTGATTGATGCAAAAACTGCAATCAGCTTATTCTTGCAGAATTGACAGTTTGAGCTTCTTTTGTGTGACAGAGTTGGCTCCTCTTGTATCATACCGCTCTAAAGGGTCACATGACATGTGGCCTGTGCTCCTAATAACTTACTGTTATCTGGTATATTTTAATATCCTGTGAAATATTATTTGTGTTCTCAGAAACACTTTCGACAAATAAACAACCAGTATATTTACATTATTGTTACATCGTTACCAGTGTCACACAAATTATATATGCTTTGCATGAAGTTCTTCTAGCTGCCTAAAATCTGGTAGATGGTCAAACCAGTTCCAAATTTCTGTCAACAACCATAAAAACAAGTATTTGCGTTCTTAAACAAAAATTCTTTGGTAATGCAATAAAATTCCCAGTTCTGAAGACATGAAACCTTTTTCTAAAAAAATACGTCGATTTAACGGTTCTCAGAAATAGGCTTTCTATATCCCATCACCTCTTCCCCTCTTGGTCTGAAATGAACCTAGTGTGATTTTGATTATTGAGTGAGATCCTCGTTATCTGATCTGCTAAACATATCTCTATGATGATGACCAGAGGGATTTACATTATTGACAAGGGGAATGGACGAATTATTTAGTAGTAAACATCAATGGGTGCCAATGAGGATCTTCAATCGATGCAACCTTACTGTACTGTCCAAGTTGAGCTATTGTATAGAGATATGGGACAGCACAGCAGCAACTCTAACAAATAAGATCGTGCTACTTACAAAGAAAATACTTAGGATCATTTATAAATCAAAAATGTTAGCTTCATACACTCCACTTATGAATAAATCAAACAATTTGAGGTATATGTTCTTTATGAGTTTAAAACTTTATTGTGTGTCCATAAACCATTTTACGCCTCTAACATACACCATCATTATAAACAAGCCTTAAACTAAAGCACACCCTTAACTTACATGAAACTACATCTACCGAATTCCACAACTAGAACAGGCCAACGTCGGGTCTTATATCAAATAGCAGCACTGTGGAACAAACTACCTGAAATCAGTTAAGAGTTGCGCCGCCTTCAAAACGGCTCTTAAATGCACCTCTTGCTGTTAGGTTTGAAATTTTAGTACATCAATTTTGCATTGTTCCTCGACTAGCTAAGACATTGCCAAAGCTGTTGCATACTTGCGCCACATCACCGCTTTACTCTCATATTTTTCAGTTCCAGTTGCAGCCAGCATCAAAATCTTGTCATGCTTCATTCATATATTAGTTGCTCTTGCTCATTTGTGGAAAATTGCTCATGTAAATATAACAGCACGCCTCCACATGCCATTACAGCAAGAGCCAGTGATTTAATTGGATGTTGTTATCCTCCCATGAAGTGAGAGGAGATAACTTTTTGTAAACTGCTGTTTTTAAAAACAGATCTTCATTATGTTTTATCATTGTTTAGTTCACAGTTTTATATATGATTTTCTCTTTTCAGGGTAACCCGTAAAATGTATGTCTCCATCAAATCCACAAAACTCAACAAAACCTCTTCACTTGTATTTGGCATTTAAATCAGGTTTACTGTGGATTTTGATTTTAAATTTTGTAAGTCGGCAATTCATAACTAAGAGTGTGGTATTTTTATCTGAAATCACAAAGCATTATTTTTTTCTGTTAAAATGTATTCATTTTTTGTTTTATAAGAAAAAAGTGAAATAAAAAACATAAACGGTATAAAAATCATAAATGAAATACTAATCAAAGAGTATGTGAAAAGTTGGCAACAAAACACAGCTTGGCAGCTAGTTCGCTGTGCTTGCGTCCGTCGTTTTTTATCTTGGTTGTGTCGTTCAGTATTCAGTATTGTAGTTACTCAGTAGTAAAACTTTGACAAAATGTTTCTCACAAGTCCAAATGTGTTGTAACCATAGCCATAACTTGTCCCGTACTTCTTGGCAGTGCAGTAATATTGCTTGACATTGTAGCAGTAGGGTTTTCCATAATAACTGTAGTGGCTATTCTTACAAACTTTCTTCAGATGGTAGTTACAGCTCTGATGCTTGTAGTAGCACGGGTCACAGGAGTTGTAGTATGTATAACCAGCCTACAGAATTCAATTTGTAATAAACATTAATACAATAAACTTGAAGTACTTTGACTTCAGAAATGCGGCAGTATAATGCTGAATTGCGGTATTTATTTTGGGGACTTCGATATGGAATGGCATCATATTTCAAGCTCGAGTTCTTAACCAAGAAGTATTACAGAGAATGAGGTATTTAATTTCATGATTTATCACAAAATGATATGAGGAAGCAACGTACGGCCATTTTGAGACAAAATATCCGCTAGCCCTCCTTCTTTTTACAATTTGCATTAACATTTGCCTCTTTATCATTGGTAGGCAAGTTGCACATAGGTGCACATGTAAAAGTTCCAAAAATGCTTGCTGGCTGCAGATCTGTTAGGGAAACACATTGAATTCCATATCTGGAATAGCATCATTAGCTTTCTTTTGCAAAACAAAGGGCTTGCAAAAATAGCCAGTCCCTAGTAGCAATCTAGAAATGCCCTAATCATCGACACTGTAGGGGTATAATTACTGTTTGCAATTTTGTAAACAAGACAATTTCTCAGGCTAATTATTCATGCTACTAGGGACAGCCAATCAGATAACAGTCAGATGGGTCCCTGTGTTTAGTGTCCTAACTGTATAACGCTATGATACTATTTCCATTCTAAGAGAAGAATCTAATTCAGTGGGGAAACATTATAACTTACCAGAGCAGGGGAGATAACTGCAAGGAGACATGCTGCTCCAATCAGTGAAATCAGTAACTTGTTCATGCTGTTGTCTTCTTACTGTTCTCTTGAGAATCTGTCGGAGTAAAAGGGAGCGTTTCATGTTTTGGTTTCTACGTCTATTTATAAGCTGGCACTAATGCAAACATAGACATCAACTGTAAAACTCTAAACTCTTAACAATGTAGGCGCAATGGATCAACAGTTTGGAACTATTTAAAGCTATGTTAACAAAACAACAATGGGTATAATTATTATGTCCGACGATTTTCAATTTATCCTAAAACTAATTTAAATAATAATGTGGTTTCAATAAAACAGCATTATACATAATAAAAAAAACAGTGACAAAGCTGACAGTCAGTCTTAATCTACTTACTACTCACGTACACAAAGCTTTAAATGAACTTTCTCTTGTTGTTGGTTCGATCAGACGCCGAATGAAGAAGAACTCCTGTTAAAGCGGTTTTTATACTCAAACTTTACATGACTAGCCCAGGTAATGAGAGTTGATTGGAGTTCCTCATTGGCACACTTGCATGTTTACCAACATTCCTTTTGTCCTACACAAAACCCCATGTCATGATCATAAGGATGTGCTTGGCAGGAGGTGATGAGGAATATTATAATTAATACATAATTAATTGACAAACCTTTCAGTGAATGAGGAAATAATTAATAATTATTAGAAAGTCTTTATGACAAATATTTTCTAATTGGTGTCAACCATAAACTTACTTATGGTGAATTTAAACCCTTGCATATGATATATAATTAAATTTACCATAGGTGAGTTAGTGTCTGGGAATGCAAGCACTTGGTATTTTGTTTTTGGTATTTGGAAATCGTTATTAACTGACACTTGGAAACTGGTCAAATATGAAAATACCTGACGTCAGGACAAAAATATTATCCCCTTTCAGCAGGGTTGGAGAATTCTTTGGATTCTCCACTAGACAGAGAAATTTTATTAATCTAAACATTGTCGGATCGAGAAAGATCACGACAGTTCACTGCTGGCAGAGTTCATATGAGATGACTTTATAATACTGAATGCACTTTTTCGGCAGTTTGATGATTTTATTACTGAACTACACCCTGGGGCAAATGCCCCAGGCAACTGATAAATTGCAACGCCAAGTTGTAACTGAATCTTCAGAGCAAAAACCGCTGTTCTTTATACTGACCTGTATAAATAGGTCGTAAAAATAGAAACAGGTGGGATGATACGTCATTATTTTGATGGCCAACCTCCGCATTTAGATGGTAATTAAATGTGCAAAAAATGGAAGTAAATGCGGAAGAGTATAACAATTAATCAGATTAAGACCATGGCAACCATGACAGTGCAATATACAATGCCTAACTTCATGTAGAGTCATGCACCTAGGCGTGTCACATACAGTGTATGTGACAACATGACCAACAAACTCCAGTTTTTTCACATATACTTTTTTGACACCGACCAATGTAACAGGGCAAATAAGGCCATGTGAAAAATGAAGATAACATTTAAATTCCCATGGCATATATGGTCTTCACAGAATCAATCTTTCGTTATAGGCAATGAATTGACATAAAATGACCTATCTAGATGACCTAATTAGATGAAGGAGTAGTTCAGACTGTCCAGCATTTAGCCTTGAAATGTAAACAACTGGTTCGTTTATTTTGAAAAAGAAGATAAGAAACAATTGACAATAATTGTGTTACATGTTATTATTTTAAATAGACATTACAAAATAATTTGTCAAATCCCTTTCCTTTTCTCATAATATATATAATCTAGGCAGCACACAAGTACTAGTACAAGTGTTAGAAAAAGAAGCGCTTGTCTGTTTAGAAATTTTAATTGGTCGTTCCCAAGAAAACCGTATCACTTCCATATATGCTTGTATAATGATGCTATAGTGTCTTTTCTTTTTATTATTACTATTAAAAATAAAATGGTTTGTATAGAAGACCTGTCCGCTATTGACCCGAAAAAAATTGAAAGAGCAACACTCTGGCCCAATACCCTTTTATATTAATCGGCCTAATTGACAACAACTTTCAGGAGCGTGAGTAAACTAAATTCTGCCGAAACCTACCAATGAACTCAAAACTAAGGAATATATATATAATGGACCGTCCTGATGATATGAACATTGCTACAAGGACCTGGTCGACTCCAATTAATAAGCAGAAGCTGAAGAAGAAGTTTCCATCTCATTTATTAATCTATATGTGAGGTAAGATATAACACTTTGCGTCGCTTAGCTGACTTCGATTAACAACCACAGGTAATTTCAATTCAATTTAGATAGTATTAATTAAAATATTATTTTCATCTGCACAATGGTGAGCGATCTTATTTGAATTGAGTCAAGTAGAGCAGTGAAATGGATGTGCGTTGAAAGGCCAAGGGAAGTCGGGGAAAATCTAGAGACTCACAAAATAGAAGTTTCTACATATATTCGATATGTTGCCTTCATATTTTAATCAATATAAATTATGATCAATTTGGAAAATTAGTTGTTGCGGCCTGTCAAGGAAACGGTATTTTTCTATCATAACAATACACAATACAATACTTTAAATTAGGTTAAATCATTCAACAATGTCCTTGCGTGAACAAATTTTTTTTTTGTTCACTGCAATGGCAAAGCTATGATATCAACAGTGGTTGTTTTTTGCTTTTCTAGACACTTTAAGAATCATTGCCTTAGGATGTATGCAACTCACACTCACGCTATGTGCGCCTGTACAGATTTTTGATACTCTGCCATCAGGGCGCTACCACAACATTAAAGATAGAATAGACCTAAGGCAACAATGTTTTAGTGCACAATGTATGCAGTTTTTAAATTCAGTCTCCTTAAAAAGACATATTTCTTAACCACACCAGACAGAATACAATACATACCTACGTATCAAATCCTCTTTTCAATTTCATTTATCTCAAACTTGAATACAACAACACTTGTGCTTCACTAACGATTTTCCAATCTGAAAATCCCAACAAAGGTCCACACACACTTTATAATGTTGCCTTGAATGGCATATGACAGCTAGACAGTCCCAAGCGAAGGGACCACATAGGTTGGCCATGTGAACTCCAATATCCCTACTGCAACACCACTGTGTGTGTATGATAGATAAAAAATAAGGATGTGATGTTTTTACTATGAGGAAGAAAATCATGTAAGCACTGGATGAAAATTTGCATATCATGAAACAATCATAATCATGTGAAAAAAGTGACTAATAGGATATGATACATCATTTTTTAATTGTAAGGACTTTTTTCCTAAATTTGTTATTATTGTCATTTTTTGTCATTTTGACATGTTAGGGTTTTGATTGGCCACCTGGACGAAATATTTGATAAATTCTATCCGAGCTAAACCTCGGCACGTCAAAATGTCAAAGAAAGGTAAAATGTCCTCATCTAGCATCACGTTGTGTGATATTGTGACCAATTGCAAAATTGGATTTCAGCCAACTTTTGCCGGAGACGACCTCATTCATTAGGAATGAGATGATTGAGACAAATTATTTCCGACTACACATTGTAAGGCATATTCAAAAGTCTAATGAATATTAATATGTTATTAAATGTTTATCTTGTTGATTTGGTTTTCCCTTGCCTCTCACTACAATACTTAATATTTTTATGCTTGGATTTTTAACTATTCAATTAAAATCTTGACCTTATGGTCCATGTGTTCATGAGCTATAAGTGACTACCAATGCTGCCTCAAATTTGTGTCTGTTTCGATGTACAAGCTTTTTTAAGAAACTCGCAAAAGCAGCAAAAGATACTAATCACCACAAAATAAGAAATAACTTGCTTTAACACTACTGAATAGCACTTCAGATTGTGGGAAGAGAGTCGCAGAAGGTCAAGATGTTCCAAGTCAGTCTTCATAAACTCGGGATTTATCAGGAAATTATGCAAGGCCGTATGAGAATCACACAAAGATGGTGGCTCAAATTGACAACGCATCTCTCAAGTTTGGTGCCATTGTCCCCCTCCTTTTTTTTCTGTGACTTATATATATTGTTGAGGTCGAAGTTTTCCTAATATTATGCGAGAACGAGCTCTGATTGGCCAAACAAGGGATTTACCTCATCACGGATCGATTAAGGTTTTTCCTCAATTAGTAGCCAAAATGGCCAGTGTGTGGCTCTGATCTGATTGGATATTGGCCCACCAGCCAATCAAAGCCTACACATTGGCTCGTGGCAACAAGCCAATTTATAAAAAATAACTTCCCATCAATCAAAGTTATTAATTATTATAATTGAAATTAATTGGTCCCCATTAATTGTGATTGATGAGATGAAAATTTGATTGGCCAAGAAATTGAGACATTGACAGGAATCTGGCGGGTGCCCAGAACTTGAAGATTAGCTAATTGTGACAAACAATATTATTAGGTTGTATAATGCTGTCAATTGCTACATCCATTTGGTTTCTTGAATTCTGGCAGTAATTCGATTAGCATCTGTTTGAGAGGATCCCCAGTGGCGAGAGTTATGTGGTGAAGAGGACGGCATTTGCAACAACTTGGACGATGGATCAGCTTGTTGAGACGTGATGTCATATTGCCATACGAGATGCGGCAATAAAATGTTATCTGGACAAGTGCATTCAAAAAACATGTTAGCGGTTTAATTTTCGCATGGATGTAACCTAATTGGTTCGAGAGCATTGATAATGGGTTTAATCAAAATCAATTATCACTAAGATAAAAAATGCAATTTAATTCATGTTTCCCTACGCTCAACATTTTTGTTATATAATAAGCTTCAGTTCCTTCACTGCAAACTATGAAATTTGTTTCAGGCTCTACTAGAAAGTAAATTCAGAATATAGATCATATGTCTAAGCACCAGCTGAACATAGCGACAGCAGCGCTCGAACCAGGTGAGGAAATTTCTAAATATTTCAGAGTGAAATACCAGCATGGTGGACAGAACAATTCTGCTATTGCTGGTAGGGTATGTGAAGTATCAGACTTTCAATACAAAAACTAAGGTTGTCTTCTCTTAGAGCGGAGCCTGATAACTCCCGACTTAATAGTTTACAGCTGGTTTATGGCGTAGAAGATAAAGCAATACACAAGGCGTCGAATAACTTCTAGACCGGAGTTTGGCGTAACAAAGGAACTGCGTGCAGTAATCAATGGATGTTCTGTCCCTGTGAATCTCTAATCACTTCACCAATAGCTAAAATGAGTGGAACCCAAAGACCTAACTTCTCATGTGTAGGTATCTTTTTTGATGATATTTTTCTTGCTACCCTGAAATGGACGGTCACATGGAACATTTTTTTCCCCTCATGAAAGTTGTGTGAGTTAGAGCATATTATTTTCAACAGGTGGTTAGCATAGCTCAGAATTTGTATTTCTACCTTATTTCTACCTTATTTCCAGCAAGAATTGACACTACAAATGCTAAAAAATTTGTTGATGAATTTTCTGATACAAAAACCATTGCATTCAGCTCCCCAGCAACCACAGCAGAAATAAGAAAATTTGAAACTCCAGCAATCCCAAAACATACTTTGGTGTTTTTCTTGGTGTTTCGAGATGAAGAAGTAGCATTCAGCTGTATTTTAGGGTCTAAACACACTGATAGGCGGTTGCAACCTCAGCAGATCCTAGATTACATCTTAAATACACATTAATCCTCAGGATCAGCTGAGGCTTATGTGTTTGTAATGCTATATCATGCAAACCGTTCTGCACTCGCTGAGGATCATCTGTGGCTGCTGCAGCAGATATGTTGACAACGGTGAAGTTACGCAAACCTCCGAGGTTACAACCGCTAAGTGTGTTTTGACCATACCGCAGAGCTCTGCAGCTGGCTGTTTTCAGCAAAATTGCTCCTAAATTGGAGTCAATAGAATCTTATACAATTTGATCACCTGTCAACCATCCTCTATTGTTTTACCAGTTAGCCTAAATTTTAAAAAGTGCAGTTCCACTGAGGGGACCTGCACTTTTTGAAATTTGATTCATCAATCTGACATTCTCTCTAAACCACTATCCAGTCACATATTTCCCCTAAAAGTAACAATAATCATCTTTATACTTTCTTAATTGTTCAATTCTGATTGGCACCTATCGTTTTATTAGCTTGGGTTTATCAAATACACTGTCATTTCTGACAATGATGTTATGGAAAATAATAGAGGTAGACAAAAGAGTTTATAAATATCTCGAACTTTACCCAGCTGCAATCATTGATAGCCTGGAGACTGCTGGTACTTCCTGGTACCTGCTCGTAGATGTCAGATGTATGGAATAGAGAACATTCCACATGGGATTGTCATGAGTTGGCAAGTTATTGTCTTTAAAATACCAAGAGGAAGCAATTTCGTGTAAACCGGGTGATCTCCAAATTCTGATAGGTAATTTTGTTTTCCCCCCATGGAATATCTACCTTTACAATATTTATCTCTTCCTGCAGTTACAGCGTTACAAATACCTGTAAATAATGATCCTCAAGAGTGACTGAAAAAAACCCGCTTAACGTGATATATCGCTTTTTAAAACTTTTCAATATTGTATTGGTGATCATGTCTAATAGTTATTTTCAGAGTTTAAATCTCCCAAATATTTGACGTTGAGTCGCAGTGACCTGTGGAAGTTTATTTTGGGGCAAAAAGTGCCCTTTTTAAATTGAGCCCTTTGTGCCTTGTTTTTGAGGTATTTGATTATTTTATGCTTTCACCATATAGAGGAGGCATGGCACTGACTGGAGGAGTGACATTTTAGTGAAACTTTATGATTTTAGGCCTCCTGTCTTTGAGACTCGAAATCGATTTTTGTAATAGTAATAGGGCCATTTCTGACCCCTCATTACATGCGACCCCAATAATGCAGAAACTGAAATTTCCAAATTATTTTACCATTTTGGTCTTGTACTGTCACTTCCATCAATAATCTTACCACTTTACAGATCCTGGTTGTCACAACTGTAACAGGATCTCGGTGGACGTCACCAGAAAGTCAGAGAAATCTCACAAAGTTAAGACACATCTGTGGATTCCAAGCCTTCCTACAGTCGACGATATGAACTTCCTGAATAATCCAGAACCTCTGACATACCCCGATATGCCTGAACCTTATGTGTTTTAATTAGTCACCTTCTGTCTTTTACAAAAAAAACTTTTGAAAATCATTTAAAGGGCAATCAAGGTTTCGCAGCAATGCATTAATGGGTAGTGAATAGTGTGCTAGGCAGCATCAGCTTTGTGAATTACGCGATGCAAAACTCAAAGTAGTTGCTGACTCTAAGCTGGGTAACACTTCAGTTTAGGGGAGGTTCCAAAACACTGCTATAATGAAGATAGAGCACAGGCTAAATAATAACAGGAACAGGAAACTGCTCTGTGGAATTCTATTTTAGCTGAGTTTGAGTACCTGATGGATGAAATGTTTCACAAGAATTCTGGCTGAATAATCATCCGAATTAGATTTGGTCTTTTTCCTATGCAGAAGGTGCAATTTGCTATTAATCAATGAGAAGTTGTTTGAAACCCTGGTTGCCCTTTAAACTGTAGTGATTCTCCAGGATTCAGGAGCTTTTATTTTGCCAGTATTATGTATGTGATATAAAATTCCAAACGCAAAAAAAATTGTACTTTTTACAAATTTACTCTACTCTTCATAATTCTACCACCAGAATAGAAAGGCAATCTTCCAAACCAGTAAAGATTTTTAGTAAATGATGATAAAAATAAAATATTGATGCATGATTTGAGCTGCAAATATTTACTGACAATTTAGAGATATTCTCCTGAAATTTCTCCATGTAGGAAGTTATCCCAAACAGGTAACAGGAATTGTGCAATTCAGAGTTACCTTATCATGGCATTAATTGATGCATTGTGGGAAGGCAAAATCTGCATAAAGGTGCAGATGGTATACAGTGGGTTGTGTTAGTGCAATGATCTCTTGGTCTGTGTGACACTTCTGGGCCCGGATGAATCTAGCATCCAGGCTAACCAGTTAATACCACGGGAAACAACATTATAGCTGAGATCTTTAATGGTTTTATTCAATAATGACACTAACAAATCATCAATTCATTATGATGAACGTAAATAGGGTATCTTCATTGACCAACATTTGTGTAGCATCATCCCAGATCCTTCCTTAAGAAATAAGATCTGTCTGAACCTAATTTTACCTAACAGAGATTCACTTAGATATTCTGCACTGATCGAGTCATCATGCCTGCGCTGGAACCTGGTGCCTTACCCATAGGATGGTATACTGGAAGTGTGTTGCCCAGCTGCTATCTTTTGTCTTAAACTAGAGGCACGCTTCGTATGCCACCCTAGGGGGACTAGTGTGATGTCACACTTGATGTAAGTTGATGTATTCATAGTTTAACCTCACAATACCAGTTGCAATGTCTTAACTAAAATAATCATTAATAAAAAAGTTTTCCCGATGGGTCAGTTTTCATAAAATTGAGTAAAGTTCTCTGGTAAAGGATACCAATTTTGTGGCTCAATGTAATGAGCCAATAGTGACCACAGTACAGGAGGGTGGGGGACTTACAACTTTCCCTAATCCATATTTGATATATCTCTGATTCTAATCTTTACTTCAAATGGGATCCATGTGTCAACAAGCAAATCTATATAAGTCAATAATTAATTCCAATGAAATCTATGACTATTATTTTGATGTTTTGAGAATAGATTGGTCAATAATCCTCGACATTGACAGACAACTGACACTCATTGTTTCAGAAATTTCCGGCTGCAAGCAGCATATGTGCCACCCGTTACATCATAGGATGGCTTTCAGCCAAATCCTAAGGTTATCCTCTCGAAACGCTTACATATTTAGACCAAGTTGTTGCCAACCAAACAAACGGCTGCCGACCTTTTTCAACTATTTTCAACTTTTTATAACAACAATTTTATGTATAAGATCTAACCTAAGAGCTATCACCAGCATACAATTTTTATCATCTCTGTCATGATAATGTATATTCATAAAAATACATTCATACATTCATACATTCATAACAACGTTACTAGGTTTTTGCCTCCGACGCCGGACCTTCATTGAAATCAAGCTCTTGCATTCCTAGTTGTGTCATTGCTGTACGCACATGGTGTAGGTTGCTAGAGATAGACTGGCCAAACCCGCATATCGCTACGTGAGATATATCATGATCAAAGCTATATATACACAGATGCTCTATGTGCGCTATATATATATTTGGTAATCTACCTGCTATAATGATTGTGTCCTTAGTACACACATAGATCAACCGAAACCTGAAGTAACATGGTAAAACATATAATAGCCATCTGTCGAAAGTCCACAAAGGAAGGGAATCACTTATTTGAAGGTACAACATACAAACCACTTGTTATATTAAAAAAATTTGTTGACACCATCAAACTAAATATTCAATTTAATTCATATCACTGTCGTGTGTTAGAGCTTATGGTGAATCTGGCCACTATTTTTGAAATTTTGTGCCGGACTTTCGAAGTTTAAATCATGAGGAGAAAAGGATGAACACATTGATGATTATTGATGACTCTGTACCAGGGCACGTACCAGGGCACGTACCAGGGTACGGCTGAACACCGCAATCATTGGTGGTCACTAATCTGACTGTCATTCTGCCATTTCAAAATTCTTCAGATATTTTTGTCTTTTACAGCTTGCGGGAATATTTTCAAGATTTGAGTGGTTTATGAAAGAGAATTTATAAATGGAAAATGTTATATACACATACTTTTCATTTTAATCCTGAGAATTGTCAGACAGGATGTCACAAATTTTCATAAGGGACAGTGATGTTTCCCTGAAAAGGCTTCTTTTCCTCTTTCTATTGACGATCAGAGCAAGTGCACAATTGTTGACAGATAGAGCCCGATGGCATTTGCAATAATTATCACCACAAATTGAGGTTATAAAGTAATAAAATATACAATCAGGTCAAAAATAAAGAGAGTGACAAAGATTCATCTGTCATGATTTACTAAACTGGTGACAATACCTGCCTGGTACCAGACGGAGAGGTTCAATAATAACTGACAGCCTTTGGATTTTTTTTTTTTTTCCGATTTTCAGGTACAAATACGACTTTACGCCGACAAACAGGGTATATAAGTGGAAGGGTGCTTTCCGATCATTGTGATCAATCCAAAGAAGCAGCGACACAAGGTTCAGTACACTCTCTCCATACCGGTATGTTCTTCTCATTTTTTTTCCCTTTTCAGTTCTCAAAAATTAGCAAAGCAAAGTATAATGTACCAAGGGTTTCACTAAGTCAGTGTAACATTTCAAAGGCTAGCTACATTTATATGTACTACTCTAAATTTTGTTATTTAACTTATCATTATTTCGGTTTTGTTTTAGTTGCAGACAGAAGCTCATTATTAAACCAAAGATGAATAGACTCTTACTTCTGACTACCGTTGCTTGTGTTATAGCATTCATGGTGGTCCAAACTATGGTGAGTTCATTTCAAGGTAACTCTTTGATCACCAAAATTTCTTACCTCTCAAAAAAGGTCAAGGTAATCACTTTGACCGTAGATGCATACCATCGCCAACGCCCCCCCCCCCCCCAATCACACACACCAAAGCTTATCAACCTAGTGTTTTATGTACATTCCACACATAATCTGAGCCTCTGTATGGAATTCTAATCGGTCAAAACTGAATCGGTCCTTCTCCATAAATACAAGGATAGAAAACTCTGAGAAAAGATTAAAAATTCTGTGCCAAATGTGACTTTTTGAGTTAGCCGAGAATGCAAATTGTCGTGCAATCAGTAAATAACAAATTTTGAGTTTTTTAATTAATGATTGTTTGTGTATACATTAAATTTTCTATCTAGACAGAGAAAGTTGAAATGAAACATAATTTGGTAATATAGGGGAATAATTGAGTAGCTGATGACAACCATGGTTTTTCACACGCAACAGCATACATGTCAACTTAGTCACTGTAAAATTCCAATTACCTTCACTATTGCCTTAAAATATCCATGCTTTATAATGAATGGCATGCAAACATATTCAATTGCCTGTGCCGAAAAGTAGTGTTTCTCCTTGCCAACATTTTCATTGTTTCCAGAGCTTTTCAACTAACCAATTGGTCTAATACTTCAGAGTTGTCCCCTCGAAATCTACTTAGATCAAGGAGCGGGTAACTAACAACCATGAAACTCATTTGATATTACAATATAGTACAATAATGGCTATTCAAATCATGTATTTCCCAATCATATTATAATCTACATGGTTTCATATACTAGCTCAGTACTTTCCTGTTGTTATTAGGACGCTGTGGAGTTTTATGAAAACTGTCGTGAGTGCCGTAATCAAAACCTTAAGTGCCGTGAACATGACAAGCAGGCCTGTGTCAACTCAAGCAAACTATATGGGCTAGGAGACCAGAGGATATGTGCAAATTTAGTCAGGTATTCATGCTTCGGTCCGTCTGTCATGGAGGATGTGTCTGCTGCATTTGTTGCTGAACATTGCAAAATCTTTACCTAAATACTCACGTTTGCTCCTTCCATTATTTTCGTAATACAACTAGTCTAATACCAAAAGAATTCAGCAATTTTTTCTATGGTGTTCGTTCTGTTTTGGCAAATATTGTATATATTCACCTATCTTGATTGATATATTATTTGATATTTAGTGCAAGTCTTAGTTGATTTCAATGATATACTATATTCATAGAAAATACAATATTAATATACAATAAATCCCACTGCAAACATGGTTCATCTCCCAAACGAATCCATTTGGTTCTTAGTTCAGTTTACATCATGATATATAAGGCTAATTGCCAACTTATTGAATGGCAAAAATCAACCTCAAGTATTACATCGAGTTTTCCTATCGACGATTGCTGATTGTTGATTGAACATACAAAGTTAATCATTTGCCTGAGTATGATATGGTGATACAAGATAGAGGATGAGGAAGATATGTATTTATGTGACTTTCTATCCGTGCAAGGCTGTCACAAAACTTGCTCACATCCCACATCGAGCCTTTCCTCCTGTAATGGGTTTTAAATACTGCCTCTCATCCAATAGGTCACCTACAGTCGAGGAGTTGAGATCAACAAGTTGCCTTTCACTATTTGCCATTTGTTTACTTTCAAGCCAACCTCTATAAATGAATGAATAAAATATACATATATATCTTTATCTGTAATGTCGTTCCCCATCATGGGACTTTACTGTATACATTGGTTAAATTTAGCATCAAAATACTTGAGTTGTCTCCTCACATGTTATGGTGGTACAACTCAAGCTCTGATATGAATAGTCTGTGGTGTTATTTATAGAATGGTTTGTGAATTGATCAATTCAGAAATTTAGTTTCTGGTCAAATGGTAGTGCGTCATGAGAAGCTCTCTTGTGATCAGAGACTGCTACTATAGGTAGATCAAGTGCATCTTCCCCATAAACATATAATTATATAAATAGTATTTATATGTTTATGGTCTTGCCTCATGATAGAGAAAATTTGCGGCATCCTCACAGTATAGTATCTCCTCATTTGTTCATCACAAGACCTTGTAATTACAAAGTGCTACAGAGCGGGTTTGCTGCCAACAATCATCCATCTTGTCCGATGGAAGTAAATTTCGTGGAATACTCTTTGGGCCTCAGCCAATTCTATATATCAATTTTTTAATTGAGAACTAAATGGTGAAAAGTCATATCTTGTAATTGATTGATAGGCTTCACTATGATTCACTTTGGCCAATTTATCATAGGTTAAAGGGCAACCAGGGTTTTAAACAACTTCTCATTGATTTATAGCAGATTGCACCTTCTGCATAGGAAAAAAGACAAAATCTAATTCGGATGATTATTCAGCCAGAATTCTTGTGAAACATTTCATCCATCAGGTACTCAAACTCATCTAAAATAGAATACCACAGAGCAGTTTCCTGTTCCTGTTATTATTTAGCCTGTGCCCTATCATCATTACATCAATGTCTTGGAATCTCCCCGAAACTGAATTGCTACCCAGCTTAGAGCAAGCAACTAGTTTGAGTTTTGCATCGCTTAATGCACAAAGCTGATGTTGCCTAGCACATTATTTACTACCCATTAATGCGTTGCTGCGAAACCTTGGTTGCCCTTTAAGGGAATAAAAGTCTGTTTTTATGTTTACATGCCCACATGTGACCATTATTAATGGGAGCTGAGCTCTTCCCGAAGTTTAAACCATGACGGAAATGCTAAATCATTACAGGAGTCTACTGTAATGTAATAGATGTACTCCACTGTAAAAGTTTGCAGAGTGAAAGGACATTGTGAAAGGTAATTAGTTCTTGCCAAAAAAAAACACTTTTGTTGTTGGGCATGAGTAAGCATTCTGTAATTTCTCCAGACTTGGCTTTAGGTTGGAATTCTTTCTCGCCAGAGCACGTGGATAGAGGGTATAAAAGCAGTAAGGTTATCCATAGAGAACCATCTGTCTTCTTCAACTGGAGATACTCTCTACAGTCATACAGGTGAGGCGGGAAGAATTAACAGTACAATATAAAACAGTCTCGCTTTACTTCCTATCATAATCGTTTTATGAAACTTATATTAAAAATATATTGTTATATTTCGGTTTTTAACTTGAATACTTTTATTCAATTTTTGCTGTGTTAGCAGATAAGGCAATCCCATGTACAGAGGATTTTGATGACAACAAGTCAATTTTATTAAATATTCATTATTTATTATAAATTCAATATTTATTTTCCGCAGCATTCACGATATTTTATATTATAATCTTTTTAGTTTCAGTTTGTACTCTGCTTTGAGATTGACCGCAAAGATGAACAAATTATTCGTCCTTACCTTGGCTGCTCTCTGCCTTGCTGCACTCTTCTCTTTCTCTGAGGTAAAATCTTTAAAATTAATTCCATAAATTTAAATTCTTAAATAAATATATTTGGACTTTCAACTATCAAAAAAAACTTCTATGAAACCTAAACAGACGGTACAACTAGACAGTAGAACTATCAAAGTCTTCCTAATGAACACAGAGAAAAGAATGCATACATAAAATTTCTATCTATGTTATGTCAAGTAGGTCTAATTAGGTCTAGGTTTAAATTTTAAATTTAAAATTAAAAAGATTTAAAATAATTTATATTTTTCTCTCGGACAGGGAAGCGGCTATGGCTATCGCAACAACAGGTATGTAAGAAGCTGCAGAGTCTGCTCAAACAGGCACCAGAAGTGCGGATGGGAATGGAAACAGAGCTGCTCAAGAGGCTATGGGCTGTACGGAAAGAGAACATGCCACAGAACAAAGAAGTACTACTGCTACGGCAAGAAAAAAACCTACCACTACCCAACATCCTCATACTACTCCCCATCATACTAAACTAAATCTATGAGTGTTCTCTTAAACTCTCAAGATCATGACATGGAGAAACGGACACGAATGACACTTAACAGTTCACAAAATTGAATCACGAAAATGATCAATAATTATCTCTATTACTACAATATGATGTATTTCAACCAGAACCATTTTTTAACCTTTTCTTTTCAAAATTCTTTCCTGTTTGTTAATTTTTTTCTTGTGTCAAGTTGTTACGTTTGTAGTTCTAACTCGTAAAAAAACTTCCTGTTGCTGTTACAAATATTTACAAACAAAAAATTTATTTTGCAAATAAGCTGAAAGAATAAAACCTTACCAGCACTAAAAAACCCTCAATTTTCAAGTTTTACATCAACCGTCTTATCTGCAGTCGAGTTTGGAATACCAGCAATGATTTTATGAACTGAGATTGTAATTTAGCAAGACTTTTGAACTCCTAGATGATGATTGAAATGTTTGGCCAATCAATATACAGATCAGCAAATTTACTGATGAATTATAAGAAAAGAAAACCATTATTAGTTTTTGTGCATAAAATGTGACCTGTCAAATTTGGTTGGAGATGGATTGCCATCACAGCAATCCAGGCAAAGTTTGATCGCATTTTCACTGGTATATTGACTATTGTATATGCAAATAATTTAATTTCAAATTTGCTTCTAAATATTGCTGCTAGGTACAGCAGCCCCGGTCTGGTACACTTTCTCTGTTTAAAAAAGAAGCTAAAAAATAGCTGAGGTTGCTTGCTTCTGATCCGTTACTGCCCCTGTAAATTTCATTCTTGTATAATATCCATCCCTGTCTTAGCTATTAAATACTGTTCCATTACCTGCAATGGATTGTGAGATTTTGTCAATTTGACAACCAGAGTTTTATATTTAGCAAACTCACCACTAGCAGAAAAATACAGGCAGTACTGTCAACAGCATGATTAGTCATTCATTGTGCTGACAACATTTTGGTAGAAAATACAGAATGCCTACTCACGCTAAGCCCAATATTTGGCTATAGGCTGGAATTCTTTCTCGCCAGATCACGTTGACTGAGGGTATAAAAGCAGTAAGTTTACTTGTACAGAACCATTATAATATCTCCTGCACAGTTGGGGCAGTAGAGAAGATAGGCTCTACTCATCTTATATTTAAATACATATAAGGGCTACTGGTGTGTCACAGCATTATTGAATTCGACAAGAATTAGGATAATTGTAATTTTTTACATTTGCATTGAATTTCCTATTAGTATCACTTAGTCTTTTATAACAGGAAGGAACCCGGATAGAGATTGACTGTGAAGATGACAAATAATAAGTTGATTACAACGTTTCGATAACCAGGAAGTGTTCTTTCACTGTTGAATTATTATGACAAAACTCATTTATATAGGTTGATTCATGGTTTTATTGGTTATATTCAGAGAGAAAGACTGTCAATAAATTAAAGTCTAAAATTCATGGACGGAAGGATTTCAGGGATTTCATTTATCACTTTGAGACAAATAAAATGCAGTGAAGTAAAGTTGCTTCAAATTTTCCAAGTACTGCTCTCAATTAAAATTTTATGTCTCTGTGTCTCAGTTTCATTAGTAGTAAATTATATCCTCAGACAAGTCAAAGTGTTTTCCCTATTCTATGGCAGGAAAAAAGTTCAAGTTCAACTCATTTTGTTGTATCAGGCTTTGGCAGATTGTTGCTTCAGATTGAATCCTCCCCCTGTGAATCTGGCCTGGTCTGCTCCTTTCTGTGGTTGTATAATGGGCATCCCTGCCTGAGCTATAGCACGCTCCTTCTCTCTGCAACAACAAAAATAAAACTCAGCATGAAAAGGTGTTGAAAATTGGATTGCCTAAAAATATATATGTAATTCAAATTTCTAGACCTGGCATATTGGTTGATATCTTCATGCATTCTAATGTCATTGATTCAGGCTTAACTTAATTAGGATGAATCATCTTAGTGTGCTCTGTAAACTTTTTTGGAATGTAAGTTGCCAGATGCCACATGATCTTCAATTCAATTAATAATATTCGATTTAAAGTCCACTGAAAGAAACTACAAATCTCAGCTGATCAGAAACACGATTTCAAATACTGAAACGAGTTTCTCAAGTCTAAATTCTCATACGGGCAACCATATATGGCAAATGGACAAAAATTAGTAAACTTAAAAATTATTATGAAAGTCAGTATGTGTTTTTGTCATTATCAATAGCCAATTAATTCTGGACACCTTCGTGCGTTTTGATGACGCTGTTAATATACAGCCAAAATTATGATGACGGCATAGCCTGAATTTTATGCCAAAACAGGTTATTTCCTGTTTACGAAAGGCCAATACCCGATACGCGTGCCGTAATGTCACATACGCATGACGGTATGCTACACAAGGACGAGGGAAGATGTAATGAAGAACAAATATGGATGAAAGTTGTAAATAATCTAGAAAACTTGCCTAACATTATCACTATACAGGATCAAATTTCAGTAAATTTAAATCGTATTTACCTGTAAAATAATGTTAGTAATTTGGGATTCCCATAATTGCTGTCCAAAGAAAAACAGATTTTAAAGCTACCGAAGTCACCCAATAGCTTAGTTACAAAATCAAATTCCCTGGTGAATGTTCCTTTTTCTGATGAGAAGAAAATCCATAATCAAAATAGAGTAATCTTAACGTACCATGAAGTGCTAAATTATTTTTTTAATTTTTATTTTTAGGTTCAACATTTTAATCAATTGGCAATTTCATTCAGTGGCCATTAGACTTAATTATCTAGCCTGAGATTCAACCTAACAATGTCCTCACCAAGACAGAATATCTCACAAAGACTCGCAAGCTGCTGGAACATTTTGGTGCAGAAAATTTGAGAGGGTACTGGGTATGCTTCAAGGGTTGGTAAGGACTTTTGGCCGCCATATCACCATTATATTTAAGATATAGAGAAGTGAAAAGAAGTTTGAATGTTTTCGCAGTGGAAACAATAAATCAATCAGTCACTTTCTCATCTCATTAGTCACTGAATAGAACATGAAAACAATATTTTCCCCAATCTATTTCGGGACTGACATCAATGTTGACCACAAAGCTGGGAGGGAAAGTTAGAAATCCAAGCGTTACACAAGGAAATAAGAGCTATAGATCTTATCCTAATGGCCCTTTACCTTATTTGTAAATTTGCTCATTTAGATAGCTATCAAAGACACTGGCATACATGCCAATAACCATGGCAACTTCATACCTGACATTCAAAACTGGCATCAACAACTTTCATCAGCAAATTGGTAATTCTTTGTTGTCAAAAACCAGAACATTTTAAAGACTAATGGTCTGAAAGACTTCCTGATTGCCAATGATGACCCAATGATAGAATAATTTATTGGCGCCATCAACATGCCATCTTATTTACCACAATCCTTCAGGATGCTTCCTTGTGAAAGCCCATAAAAAATATAATTA
The DNA here is from genome assembly GCA_914767715.1 of Membranipora membranacea. Taxonomy (NCBI): domain Eukaryota; kingdom Metazoa; phylum Bryozoa; class Gymnolaemata; order Cheilostomatida; family Membraniporidae; genus Membranipora; species Membranipora membranacea. The sequence continues at coordinate 11,456,156 of OU612068.1, forward strand.
AACTTCCCAAAATTTCATCCACACCTTACAAGTATGACAAATTTTTTTTTCCGTTTTTCGATTAGTTCAAAAATGCAAGTAATAAATAATATCATTTGGCATAACAAGATATCATGTCCTTTGACTTACCCCATTAGTGGTTATTGAGTTTTTGAATGAAATTTCGAAAAAATTACTTAGTCATGTAACACTGTCCAACACCTAATCTAACATGGTTTGTAGAATTCTAAACATTTCCAATTGCAAAAGTGCCCCTATTCGCGTGTATTATTTTGTTTTCATCAATTAGTAAAGACGTATCGTATGCAAAATATATATATATATATATATTAGTCCAATTCATTATCAGCAAAATGAGCTCCAGTCGTCAGCTTACCTTGCTCCTTGCTCTTTCTTTTTCTGCATGTAATATTTCTTCTTGACATCTTGAAGTTCTCGGGCTAATCTCTCTATTTCATATTTGTACTCTGATACCTGCGACTCGTACATATTTAATTCACTGGCCATGCTCTACAAATGACGACAAAGCAACATCAGAGTCAACAATGAATCAAATGAGAATAAAATACCACCAAGCCACATATAAGGGTGGCTATCACTACAGCCTTGTTGCCCAGATTAAACTCATGACTACTTGCTCTAGGTACATGAGAATTTATGAGTACTTCTATAGGTTCGCATGAACTCTCCTTCCATCACAGTCTTCAGGATATAGTTTTAAGAATTGAGCAATCATTTGATGAAGTGTCAGCAAAAGTATCTTATTCCATTTTTTGTTACTTAGTTATCATATTATTATTATGCCTGAATGGGGTCTGCTAGTAAAACAAGAGAAGGCAAATTCCCTTAGTAAAACTTTTCCCACAACCTCATTGTGGCACAAGATAATGCTGATTAAAAGGTCAAATATTTGACCTTTTGATGCCTTTGTCTCGTTTGGCGCTACATACTGTGATCTATATAAGTTATTATTTGTGTGCGCAGGATTGCCACATGTACTGCCGCTGTCTAACTGACAGAGGGATGTTCGTTAGTTTAGTTAGTCGGCTAGTACCAACATCATTACTCATCGGGGTGTGAGAGGGCAAGCAGCGTTCATCAATGTGACAGACGGATCGCCTATGAGGAAGAATGAGGCAGCAAATTTATGATACCAGCATATGAAGGGACTTTGTTCTGTACCCAGCTGAATTCCACTGAAGTTCCGCAAACTGGTGAGTTCCTTGATAATGATATGGTATGCCAAATGCTACGAGTCATTGGATCAGAATTTGGATTAATGACTTGAATAGCTACCATGCTAACATTTATCGTTGTGTATCACACTCACAGGTCTTAATGCCTTTCCGTGTTTAAAAATATCCTCCCTAATGTGTGACTCTGTGGGTGTAGCGCCAATTAAATAAAAAGAAAACATGTTTTTAATCAATTTTATGGCCCTATTTGAAACGCCTACACATGCTTTGTTTTGACAGCTTTCAGACCTATTTCATGGTTCTATCTTGCGTTCAGCGCCAGTCCTAGCAGCATGCCTACCATGTGTTTCATATAAGATCATTAAAAATTTCCCAAGCTCTAAAATTTTCTCATGAAACAATCACCCAAAGCCGCATAAACAGTGTTTAATTGCTGTTATTTCAAAATACTAACAAATACCTTGTTTTCGAGAGAAGAAACTTCAACTATGTCACATTTTGTGACATGCGTCACTCAGCAGGTGTTGGGATCTTCCCTCAGTTTATATCTTATGTACTCTTATTTCATGTGCGAACCGTGATGTCAAACAGTAATGCAATCAAACTAACCTCAAGCAGATGGCTTCATTTTTAGTTTAGATGCTGGTATATCCTAATCCACTCTAAAATCTCATAACCTCAGAGTTAGTGTCCGTTCATCGGCCCCTACCACCCTGTACACTACCAGCCGCTAGATAAAAATAGGATGATCATGCCAGCATAGTTCTAGTAGGCATCTATGAGATAAAGTAATACTGAATGAGTACCTTGAGTTGTTTGGTCTTGTCTTTGAGGGTGGATTGGTAAATGCTAAGCTGTTCGGCTACTTCTGGTCCAGGTTGTCGGGCTAGGATGTGCTTGAGCTCCACATATAATTTCTCCTTCTCTTGAATAAGCAGCTCTTTTTCAACAACTTCTTCCGTCTTGGCAATCAGACGTTTCTGCAGAGCTTGTATCTTCTGGATCATCTCATATGTACTAGGATCGGAGCCCTGTAGGGAGAAGTAAATGTTATCAAAGACAACACACGGGTTTGGTGGGTTGTGGGAATTTCGCAGAAGTTTTACTAACACTATGGAACTGTTATTGAGAAACTACACCGCTGGAATATGAGACTGCCTGTTTTGCTATGTTTGTTTCCTCTCAGATAATAGGCCTAGAGTTAAAACCCTTCTGATCAGATTATTCAAAAGTCATCTTACACAGTATATAGAAAGTTTGTATGCGACCATTTGAAAAAAGGGGCTTTAAAATTATAAAAGAGCCAGACACCACTTGGTTCTGCTCCAAAATTACGGTGATGCAAATGGACAGATACAGTTTCTGTGAAATGGACGGTAATCGATCATTAATCATTTTGAATTGTTCGATTTTTGAGAGCCTTACTATTACAAGCTTCTATTACTGGACTTTTTTATTTCTTTTAGATCACAAACAGAGAAGCGGAGACTGTACATATATCATATAAAACCAGTTCCATCCATTTTTGGGAACAAAGGAATAAAAATTACACAGGGTAAGAATTTTTATTGAGAAATCAAGCAATGCTGCCGTTAATCATAATTATGTTGTTTGATGTGTGCTACTAATAATGTCAACACGCTGCCGTATGTGGACTAGAAGGCATGCTTTGTCCTTCCGATTGCAGATTTATTGCAGAATTCCCGATTTTACTATTGCCACTCATTTTCTGGACCTTTCCTTTGTTGCTGCTCTTAATTCACTTGATGCCCTAGTTGAAACAAAGCCCATGAACCCTGCCGCATGCAAAACTAATTAGTAGTAATTAGGCTTGTGGCTTAATCACTAGCCTTATTTATCTGTTGAGCAGCCTTTAAGCTGGTCAGTGGATGGGACGCAAACAAAGGCCCCAAACTTTCTTTATTAGTTTTAAGAATCTTGGACAGCATGCCAATGAGCATCACAGACTCAAAGCACATGCACTTATAAGGAAACTACTAGTCGTACCTGTTCTCATTAAGACGACTCTACATACAAGTCGGCCGCATTGCCATCTACCTAGCTTGTCAGATCAACAACTGAGCACTACTCTCAAAAGTTACCTCAATATATCTTGTGGAGAATGAAGCTGCACTCATATTTAGCATTGCTCATAATTAAAACATTCCCACCAGACTCAGCTTTAGGTAGCCTAAACAAACATGCAGGCCTGTTTGTTCACAAAACAACTGCTCAAACCTAACAGGGTTTAATCCATAAAGTTTTTCAAATTTGGGAGGACATAACGATGGGCAGATGGATCTGGGTGTGCAGATGGCAGTTGACTTTTAAAACCCAGCCCTCAGAATTACTCACAGTATTAACAATCCACAAGTTTGCGCCTAGTTCTAGTTCTACCAGCATAATGTTGATTGGAAACGTGACACAGTCTGTCATTCAAATGCAGTGCGACAGTTAGCTAGTAGTCGGTGTCATTTCTAGTTGGGCCCTCCTGACATCATTTTACTCGTGGATATATCGATTCTAACTAATTTACAGGCTTCAGACAGCGGTTGTTGAGTTAAATCTGGAGGTTTCAGAGTAACAAGACGAAAATCAAACAGGTAAGAGTGGACTCTTTCTTCTTTATAAGAATTTAACTGATGCTAACAAGTAGCCTCAATCTACTTTTAGTTGTAAAATGCTTGATGCTGACTGTCAGGCAGAACATAAATTCTTTGATTGAATCGCTTTTGATCAAAATCAGATAAAAACTGTAACCCAACCTTCTATTGAATGGAAGGTCTGGCTATCATTCGCCTATCATGTGGTTGAATGTAAACCAAATATGTGGCATTTTAAGACTTTTATATACGCTGGTGCAGACCACAATCCATTCTAGATAATCACCAAGCCATTTTCTCTAACCATAACTTTCTTTCAAGCAATTAAAGTTTGGAGTTTAGGGTACAATTTGATTCTGGAAGGCCGGGTAGAGTGCATTTGAATGACAGCAAAAAACACTAGATTGCGCAGCATTGGTCTGGTGGCACAAATCATTTAGTTAGATACTGCTGACATGTTTCTCATTTCACCACATCACAAACATTGGGAGACAAAAATGAGGCCAAGCAAAATATTAAGAGGCAAGACCTTATGCTGCCTTCAAAAGAATCACCTCAGACATTGACCCTGAGATATTTGACTTTTTAGAAACCTGAACCGGTCAAAAATAACCGATTCACATTTTTTGCATCACTTACGAGTTTGAAGTTAGAAATTCAATACTTTGGGAGCCCTCTTTGGCCAATGGGAGCTTGTTGATGTAACTGAGCAATTTAGGTCAAAGTCTATATGGCATTGAAGAGATAACTATTAGAAGCTAACTAGATGCAGACCATTCAAAAGTGAGAGGTAGCCAACAAATAACATTTTGGGCGGGCTTTCATTCGTCATTCATAAACCTGTCTAGAATCAAAATCTCACCTCTAGTTTTCTCCAGCGGTGAATGTTCATCGGATTTTCTAATTCCTCCTCTAAAGCTTTGCATCTGGTTCGTTCTCTCAGAAGCTCCCTCTGTATATGGTAAACCTCACGTCTAAAATACCAAACCAAATGTACAGTCCAGAATACAATGGCATGTTAAATTTTCAGGCAAAACTGTTGAAGTTGTTCAACTTAGAGAACCATCGTTAAAACAAAAGAAAACACCAGATTTACTAACCTAAGATCCTCAACGTTGGCCACACTCTTTTGTAGGATGCCCTTCTCGCGTCTCAGCTTTTTGATTTCTAGCTTCAGGACCCTGATGTCCTCAAGCCTCTGGTTGTACTGAATTTCTCCCTTGTTCAGTGTGGACTGCTGAATCTTTATCTTCTCATACAGTAAGGCCAGTTCATCATTTCTTCTCACTAGCTGTGTTCCTAGAATGTCTCTCTCACTTATAACCTGATGATCAAAAGAATCTTAACGGTTGTAGTTTTGCATAGTTAGTAGAATGAAATCAATAAACTTTAAAATTATAGAGGTACCACTGTATCAAAGTTCACTTAGCTTTTGTTACCATCCTTGCCTACTCAAGCTATTTAGGCGAACACAGGAAAAATTAAACAGTCTTTCAGTGTGGTATAGAACTACCAATTCACCATAATTAATTTTCTGCATTTGCATTTTTATGGCAGGGGTTTTTCTCAGTTCTCAAAATGTAGTGAAGTAAGCTTTGTCTTGGTCCATAATGATCCAAAGCCAATTGACCTGGAATGGGGCTCAGCTGCTTATTTCCATTTCTATTATAAACATGAAGTTCCCTTTCCCGTTGAGGTGATATGGCCGAAACAAAGATCATAGGTCTTAAATAAAATCCATAAATTAAGTTTTCCGATCGTTGGTCGGAAATATAATGATGGCAATAACGAAAAAGCAAAAGAGCAATAACGAAATAAGAATAAATCATGATCACCTTCGTTTCTTGTCAAACCAAAGGATTTCAGGAGAGATTTTGAAGTTAGGATGGCTTCATTAGTATTTATGAGTTTGAATAGCATGGTTGGCATTGACGATAAGGACCTTTTCTTTCCTAGCATACAATTTGGAACTAAGGCTATAAAGGTTCAAAGGTTACCTGATCGAGTTCCTTCTTCTGTCTGACCCTCTCTGCGTCAGCCTCTGAGATGATCTTGAGGAGTTTTCTCTCCTCTGCCTCCTGGGCCTCTATGTAAGCCTTACTCTCTGCAGCCATCTGCTTCATTCTCTGCAGCTCCGCCTACAAACACCATACACAAAAATGTTACAACTAACTGGGTCTGCTCATAATTGTAAAGTACTGGGGAGAGTGAGCGTACAAATGAGCGAAAGCCATCGCTCTTCTCAATCTGATAAAAGGGCTCTTAGAATTTGTCTGTGAATTTAGCAAGTGATCAATATAGAATCCTCAATCTACCTACCAACCAGAGAAAACTGCGCTATTTCAATCTGACATAGAGAGCTCCTATCCACGCTCATCTTTGATTAAATTTGAGGTATTCTGGGATAAAATGCGACTGATCCCATAAGAGCACCAAAACACAACTCCACATGTCAGCAGGGAAACTTGTGTAATGGGCTGATGGCTTAGCTTTGACGAAAAAGATGAGCCAAGCATCAATGGGTCACACCCAGTTAACTAATGAGTTATTTAATCTCTCTCTTCACTAATCCCTCACACCCAACTCCCTTATTTTTATAACAATGTGCTAAAAAGGTTCTTGATTATCTTTTACATGTCATTGATTTCACAAGTAAGTGGCAAGTTAGAATACAACATGTAAAAGAGGCAGCCTTTACAATGTGTTTGTACCTTAAGGTTATCCTTCTCTTTCTCCACTCTCTGCCTGTCCAGATGCTCCTTAACCAGAGCCTGCTCTTTAGAAGTTATCTCCTCCTTTAGCTGATCAATCTGATGATTCATTATCTTGAGCTTCCTCTGCATCTCTGTGATTTCATCCTAAATAAATAAATTAAATGATTGAAATGATGAGTAACATATCGGCATAGCATTTTTGGCTTTAATAATGTTGCTTAATTTATCATTATTCAATTTATTATTTTAGGTAGAAAAACCCACCAGGAACGCTCATTTATCTTCATGGTCCTGAGTTTGACACAGTTCAGACGTGACCAAGCAATTTAGAAGGAACTATTATCAGGTGAAAAAAACCCGCAAAACATCAGTAAATTTCCTTTAATAATGTTTACTGGTGTAGCCTTCAGGAAATATTCTATGACTGGTAACAGTCGGCACTTTCCGCCATTAATCATTAAGAATTATGGGACTTCAAATATTATTTCTTTGAATTTTGCATGGCCAAGTCTAACGTGAGATGTGCATCAACCCCTGTAATTAATTTGGCACGATTTTAAATCTCCAAACTTATGAAACAAATTTTTTTTGAGTTGAATAAGGGAGAGGGGGATGGAAAGGGTAAGAGGCTCAAACTAACCCACATCATGCACAAACAAACTAATTCAAGATGTGAGAAAGAAAAGCCTGAGAAATATCAAAAGAATTATATGTCACAGCAACACCATACTTTATACCACTCCCATAGTCTGTCTCATATGGAATGTTATGAAGTATGCTGTTGAGATTTGGCCACATTTCGTTCACATCAACTTCCCCTCTTTACAGAAATTTGCTATTTCTTGTCCTAAGGCCAACGTCTAATTCCAAATAACTGGTGACCAATTGGGTATGATGGATGCCTACTTTATGATATGCCGTAGTATCTATTTCTTATGGAATGTTATGAAGTACGCACTCAAAATAAACACATTTCAGCTATAAAGAAAAAAACAATATCAGGTCCCTAATCAATGATGCTTTGAGAGTTTTTAAATTTGCTGCCAGATCTAAAGCAATAGGAAACATTCGTACTGATTGTTGGCAATTCCATGTTGTTCTCGGGGCTTTTATATAATTGAAAGCTTGGTTTGTTAATTGCATGTTAATGATGCTCAAAGTTATTTCTGGCAGTCTGAAGAAAACTCCTCAATAAACCACTACCCATTTAAGATCAACCGAGAGCAGGAAGTAATTTAGGTCTCGTGGCATTCATGCTATTTTGAACATGCAAGCCTTTTCTGACTGCCAATCAAAGAACCAAATCCATTGGTAAGAGCTCAATAATCGTTGTGAGTGACCACGCAAATGGATATTGGCTCAGTTGACCGATTCTCACTCTATATTCATCTAGAGACTTCTCAACTCAAACTAAGGTTTTCCATGTTTCTCACCTGGGCCTCGATGAGATTCTTGCTGTACAGATTCCTGTCACTTCTCACAGCCTCGTACAAGTTCTGCTGCTGTTTGAGTTTAGTCTCCGCCTCAGCTATCTTCTTCTTGTAGTCAAATATAGACATCTCTCTGACCTTGACCTCCTCCATATGCTGAAGTACTTTCTGTGTGAGGTCACTGGCCTCGTTAATATATCTGTCTCTCTCTTTCTCCAGCTGGTATATAATCTTACGCTGCTTCTGGGCCTGAAACGCAGAATAACACTCTGTTAATTGAGCATTAAATGAACTATGACATGCTTGTTACAAAGATTTTTGTTTCTTCCAGCTGATGATGTCACTGGCTCTCAATATTTATATGGTGATCTGGTAAACAAATGAAAGCAATCCATGCTTAAACAGATTCGTCCCCTCCCTGAACAAAAGCAGACAATTCTGAATACTGTTTGCAGTGATTGCAGATGTTACTATGCCTTTCTTTTAAACTGAGACCCTACGTTAATTTATATACACTAAACCAATTATAAGTTTTGAAAAATGTAAGGATGGTTTAGAATTCAATGTATTCATTAAGCGGGACCGCACCTCTTCCTTGTAGTTCTGAATCTCCTGCTCCAGAGTCTTCTTACTCTGCTCATGTAATTTGACCAGGTTGAGCTGTTTCTGGGTAGCTGCAGCAGCCTTCAGCATATTCTTATTGAGGATATCACGCTCTCTGACCAGGTCATCGATCGCCTTCTTATCTACCTCTGCCTGCTTCTTAGCAGACTCCAACTCTATAAGTAGAGGAATTGTTGAATTAAATGAGAGGATAAAATCCAAGTTACTTGCGAATATCCATCTCAGAAGCAGTTAGATCAGGTAGAAAAACAAGTGACCATAGAAAAACTATAACTCTCCCGACTCTGGTGAAACGGTATTCAAATTTGGTTAGTTTTTTGTTTATTTTATGATGTCTGAAATCCCTCACCTCTTTCCAGAGCAGTAATGTTGCCCTTGAGTGTTTCTTTGGATCCCTCCACCTCCGACTTGTGATCTTCTACTGTTCTCAGCTTTCTCTGGATTGTCTCTCTCATCCTGTTCAATCTTCCTGCCTCCGTCTTCAAAGCATTCACTTCATCTTCTTTTTGCTGTAACAAACAAATCAGACTACATTGAGGAATGTCTGTTACCTTTGTACCGAATCCAGATATATGACAAACTTTGTCTTCAAATGGTACAGATGTTGGATCTGAAAAATTTCAACCTATAATTGATTGTTCTCCAATTGTCACAATCGATGTCATTTATTCCATTTTTGCTGTCAAATTCTTAATGGATAGAGGACAACTTCAAAGTCTTCTGTTAAACTCGCTCCAAAAAAATCATATTCGATCCTTGGAACACCAGACTAGGTATTGTCAAGGGATTTATGTATTATGTAAGGAGTGTTACTTTCTAACTGGCAATATGGGATCCGTGCTTCTCAACATTGCATAGTTTCAAACTCTATGGAATGTGGATAAGTACGCTTCCTATTTTCACCGACTAGACATCAGGTGCATCTCTACTGAAACTCATTCCGTAAAACAGCTAAAACAATCAGAGCACACAATCTAACCTTGAGCTCCTGAGCTTTCTGTTGATTCTCTTGATGAATACTATCAGAGAGAACCATCTGCTCCTGAAGATCTGTCTGCAACTTCTGGAATCGGCTGTTCAGAATATCGCTCTCCTTGATATTTCTCTCATTTGTAATCTGGAATAATATTAATGAGTCATCGTCTTACTTTACGTGGATTTACAAAGCAAGCCAAAGAAGCACTTCAGTGAACACACCTTGCATTTTTCCTACCTGGTTTCCTCAAAACATATTTCTTCACATGCCATACTAATTTTGATATGGAATGTGGATAAGTATGTTTTCTGATCCCAATCAATGTCTACAAACTACGAATAAATTTGGTCTCCAAAGCTGGAGATGATGCTACTATTTGATTTTAGAAAGGTGGCCACCAACAATGCCTCATCAAGACTAGTCGCTCCAGTCAACTTTATGCCTATGATAAGGAACACAAGAATCATGGGAATTACTGCTATCCATTACTGTCTCATGAAGCTTGGCAATAATTAAAATCAGTTAACTTTTAGAGGGCATTCCCCACAAAAAGATACAGTCTTATCCATTTTGGCTACTCTCACTCTACTGGCAAGCCCCAACAGCTCAAGGGGAAGCAACTCCAAATTCAGCCAATTAGGAGCAAACGTGATCCACTCACAGAAATCTCAAGTTTGAAGACTATGAACTCACCCTTTGCTCTTTGAGCTGCTGCTCGAGCTTGTTGACATCAGCTTTGTATCTATCGATAGCGCTGGCTAAGTTCTTGACTTCAGTACTCTTGGCTTCGTGATCAGCCTTAGCCTGCTTGAGTTCCTTCTCCATCTTGTCACGACGGCGAGATTCTCGCTGAGCTTCATTGTTTCTCATCTGGATGTCTTGTGTCAACTACAGGAAAAAAAATGGGTAAACTATAATCAACTTGCACTGATGATGAACAATCTTGTGCTCTGTATCTTTTCACAACCATTTTGTCGATGTCTGCAGTGAGCAGTGTCGCATTGTAAACTCTAATTGATTGTCATCATTCAGTTGCAATGAGAACACTTTAACACTTTGTTTGAGAATTTGTCAGAGAACCAAAGTTTCTGGATATCAACGCATAAACTGGCAGTATCTGACCTCCGTATTATACTGTTATAGATGTAAATGATAGCTGAGCTCTGGATATGAGTGGCTGAAAGACTGACTGACCTCTTGTATTTTCTGCTTTGCGTCCTCGTGAGCCTCCTCTAGTTTACTCTGCTCAGCTTCTGCCTCGGCCATCTGCTCTCTCAGCTTCACGATCTCAGTTAACTGCTCGTCTCTTTCTTTGGTCAGTTCCTCTTTTACCTTCAGCAACTCGTTCACACTGAAACCATTGAGAGATATGAAGTAAAACTGGTGTCATGCCCTATCGATGGGTTCAATCAGAAATCGAAACCCTATCTTTAGATTTTCGGACTATTCCTAAACTCTGGGAAAGCATTATATTGTCAAAAAAGTCTTCCTATCTATGGCTCATACAATTACGAGCGAGAACATTTGGGGTCGTATTTTTGGCCAATATAATTGCGGTGCATAGAAATTTTGATGATAGATCAAACAATTTAGCATCAACCCAAAGGGTTAATGAACAAAACTAGACGAACTGCCTAACCTGTGCTCCTGTCCCATAGTGAGACCAGCTCCTTGCTCAACTAGCTTGCTAAGATTTGCAATCTCTAATTTAAGAGACTGGATGGTATCTTTAGCTCTTGTCTCTTTCTCATGAGCGGCATCAACCATCTTCCATGCTTTCTCTATTTCCTAAAAAAATTGCATAGAGAAAAACATGAAATTTCCAATACTAAGTAATTAATAAACAGGATATTTTTTTACTCATACATTTTATTTGGTTTCTTTTTGATTTATAGAATACTATTGACTTGACTGGATGCAACTTACACACATCAATACACCACGCCTAAAGCTAAAATATGAGAACTGTGGTGAGTTTAGATACCTTTTTCAAAGAAGCGATTGTAGCTTGGTCTTCCTGTGACAGTTTCAATGCTGTCTGCATCTTTGCAGCATTTGAAACTATGTCTGCATTGAGCTCTCGGCATTTTGCCATCAATCGTTTTTCACTCTCATGAGATTTCTTAAGAGCCCTGTGGAGCTTTTCATACTCGACCCGAAACTTCTCCAAACTCCTATAAGTGGAAAGGTCAAAATAATTTTAAATGAGCTCACCAAACCATGCATTCAAGAACCTGCCTCAGCGAAGAACTATAAATCTTAAAACCTGGTTCTGTCAAATGTTATCAGTGTATCATAGTTTAAGCCTACAGTTTACTTTTTGACACCATTTATTTTTTTTCAAAAGATGATACATTGGTTCAGTAGGCAGTGAAACGCAGACAAACCTGTCTCCCATGAGCTCCTGAAGCACCTCCTGGAAGTCCTTCTCCAGAGACTCGAAGGCGCTATCCTCAATGGAGAGAGTGCCAACATTTCCGCTGCGCTCTGTCTTTGTCTGAAAAATATATACCACTACAAAACAGTTCAAGGATAATAACAATGAAGACAGATTTCACAACCTTCCTGTTGATGTGATGTCTTTCTGTTAGGATAGAGTTGTTTTAGTGTTATCCATACAGATTTGAAAAGTAGATTGAGACATAAAAGAAGTCTTTGCAAGCATCATTTGACTGCTTTAACCACTACCTAGCAAATGTTCAAAAATCATTCTATGTTTTGTCATTTGCAATGATTATTAGTAAATAATTGATCTGCCATAAGACCTCTAGCATTTCTTCTGTTTTAGTTTAATACATTTGCTTTTCATTTAGTACATGACCACCAAATAGCACAACAACATGAAAAAAGTTTGACATTTAGTGTGAGGAGTCACTGTCATCTGTCACTGTCAGTCTTATACAGTGAATGACTCTGAGCTGATGTGCCACATCAAGTTCATACGAAAATGCAATTTGGAAGCAGAGTTACTGTAAATCTAGCTCAAGTTTTATTTACCTCAACTCCTTCCTCTTTATCATCTGCCATTGTTCCTGTGCAAGATCTCCTCAACTTACAAAATTATAGTAGTAGTGGGAAAAGATTTTTCACACTGCACAAAGCAACAAGGTGCAGAAGTGAAATGGTGACAAAGTTTGACTGTTGCTAGGCAATTACCCATGATGCAGAGAATATATCCAAAAACTTTATTATTTTATTTAATTTCGTGTCGAGGAAAAGATGAAATGAGAAAAATAGGTCTGTGAGAATGGCAAGAAAATAAATTTCACACTAACTGAATATAACTATAATATCCACAAATCATTTTTAATAAAAAGTTACAAAAAATAGAATAAATAATCTGGTCTGTACATTGAGCTCTTCTCATATTAATGATAGGACTCTAAGATTATTGTCACCTATCATAGAACTCAGTCACATGATAATTCTACAAAATGGCTAATGCTGCTTGTGGTATTTTGAAGAAAGGGGTTTCAGTGTTTTTTGAGTATGACACCCCTAAAATCGTCCATATTAGATCAAAAGTCATAGGAATTGTTAACAGAATAATCCAAGCGGTTGTGATCATATATATCATTGTCTGGGTGCTCGTCTATAAAAAAGGATATCAGGAAGTAGACACTGGGGTCTCTGGAACAACAACCAAAGTGAAAGGTGTTGCTTATCCAAATATAACAAGACCAAACCCCAGAGTCCCTGATAGAGTCTGGGATGCTTCTGATATTGTCATCCCGGCAGAAGAAAACAATGCATTCTTTGTGATGACTAATATGATAGTGAGTAATAATCAGACACCTGGTGTATGTCCTGAAAGCTCTTCTACTCCTGGTGCCTCATGTACCACTGATGGCGACTGTCTGCCTGTTCACAAGCCATATCTACTAGGCCATGGAGTGACTAATGGTACATGTGACACAACAACTGGAACTTGCTTTGTAAAAGCATGGTGCCCCGTTGAGAATGACACAGTTGCAACCGAAGAGGCGTTACTGAAAGAGACCAAGGATTTCACCGTGCTCATAAAGAATCATGTGTATTTCCCATTCTACAAGAAATCCAGGAGTAACATTTTAGAATCGGCAAATAAGACCTACTTAAAAGAGTGTAACTATGATGTGGAAAACAACTACTTCTGTCCCGTATTCACCCTTGGATATATCTTAGACCAAGCTCAGGAGAAGACTGACTCAAAGCAACATTACGATGATGTCGCAAAACAAGGTAAGAAGATGATAAGGGAAAATAGTGTAATGGGGAAGATGTTGCACAAACTTCTGATGTTTCATTTTATGTAATTGGTTTGGTTTGACAACTTTTCCCCTTCCCTACCTCACCAGACAGCCACATATCTTGTGAAACAAACTTGTTCTAAGAAGATGAAGTAGTAGCTCATATATATAATGAGTCATTTTGCAGTCACATGCATGATCTTGAGATGCCCAACTTTGCTTGAAAAATTATTTGCAAATTTATGAAAATGCTCTTCCTCCTCTGATTTTCTTGAAAGAAACATACATACTTTCTTTTTATATTTGAATGCATGTGTGGGTAATTAACAATATCTGGGACTTGCTGTCTTTAATTCTCATTATAGAGTGACACTTAGTTCAGCTTGTGTCTGCCAAACATAATCTGTGCTTTTCCTAGAATTACTGGTAGCTTTATTTCTAATGAATACTAATCCTGTTGTTTATTAATGAATGACCTGTATACTTATTTTCAGGGGGAGTATTTTCTATCAGGATCACATGGGATTGTAATTTTGATTATGATCCTATACTTTGTAAGCCCACGTACGACTTTGACCGACTTGATAAAGGTAAGTGAGTTGCTGAGTTCGGGTCAAAACTAATAGAAGTGATAACGTAATATTTGGTTTGCGTAGCTACTATGATCTGGGATCAAAATAATCTGTGACCCAAATAATGCTGATTTGTGCAACTGTATAAATGCAGCATCTTATCTCTAACCCATGACACTCTGAGTTCACACTGATATCCGTTGAATAAAGTCAGGAAACTACAAAGCTTACATTAGTAGGCTGGCAGATAGAATTAGAATGTTTACCTGTATTGATAGTTGCCTATAGAAATGTGCTGTGAGGGTCAACAATGAAGCAGTTAGGCCCTAGGTCCTTCATTGTCCTAGGCAATTTATGAAATGCAGGCATTGAAACTTTGCATTACGCCAATTATTAATGTATACCTAACCTGTGTGCCGTTTGACCTGCTCAGACCTGATTTGTTTATTCTATTGATTCCTAGCTGAGGACAGTCTCATCGCAAAAGGATACAACTTCAGGTATAGCAATAATTACTTCAACAATGATAAGGAATATCGTCAGCAGATCAAAGCATTTGGTCTGCTTTTCATCATAACTGTCAACGCAAAAGCAGGTGCTTTCAACCCCATTCCAACGCTGCAAAACATAGGCAGTGGATTAGCCTTACTGGCTGTCGCCACTATATTATGTGATGTTTTTGTGCTCTATATACACAAGAAAAAAAAGTTCTTCAAAGAGCATAAATACGAGCAAGTTAAGAACTCTGACGCGTATGAAATTATGGATGAGGCAGAGTGATAAATCAAATGACTAGACAATCATAAATGATGAGGTGCTAGTTCGAAGCCGGTAAGACAAAATATTTAAACAATGCTGCCTCATATTAATCTCTATGTTCGTGTCTATGTAATTGAATAGTTTAATATATGTTGATTTAAATCATTGCCACAATCCCAGGAACAAATAAACCGAATATTTTCATTGAAAACATCAACCATACTAATTACTAAACTGACTAATGAATCGCGAATTTATAGTACGCTTCGGTTTGACATGTACACAATTTTGCCTCAGGCTGCATTTAAGCCAGGCAGGGATTGCAGATAAATTGGACATATTATTTGAAATTGTGTACCTTGCTCATAAATGAGACAACTTCTACATTATGCAGGAACAGTTCCTTTGATCTAGAGAAACCGAAATAATTTTTTCAATGACAACCTATTGCTGCCTTTGTGATTCTATTATGGATCAGCAAATGGTCAAAGCATGTGAATGAGTTTGAAAAAGGCGTCAATATATATTTGTATCGTCGTTCTATCGTTTGACCAATCTGTATGCAAGCCCGTCAAAAATAGGGAGGCCAAGTGATTACAATATGTTACAATATAACCTTGTACTAAATGTATATAGTTTCCCCCCCCCCACGCATACTCATAATGATTCTATCAGGAAGGGTATTTTCCAAATGATGTGTAAACAATAGGACAACATAGGTCTTATCTATTGGATGGTTTTTTGGGTAGAGTTGAAAGATGGTTATATCTAATTCCCTCGGTGTAGAGACAAAAACATTTGATCATGATCATGACTGGATGCCTTTACTTTACCGCGAGATGTTTCTATTTTTGGGGTTTTCCGTTATCAAATTTTCGTAATTGATGGCCTATTGATAGCATTGCCAGACCATTTATCTTGATTGTGATCCTATAGAGCTGCCACAGTTGGCAATCCTTGTCACTTCTTTCATTCCACAAAGAAGACGCAACCAAGAAGAAAAGTTAAATAGGAGAAACCATACAAATGGAATGTGATCAGGGTGACAATTCTCAAACCAGCTTTGCTCTGCTAAGGTTTATTTCCAAATACTTGTTATGAACCGACCAAAATGATATCTCATCCTGGGGAACCCGTGCTTCTCTCATCAAAACAATCATAGAGCTGTTATATATTATATATATAATAACTCAATGAATACCATAAACCCATGCGCCCACATCCGCCTGCACTACTAATGTTGTAGAATACTATCAATACTGAAATGGAGTTACTATTTAAATATTTGAGCAATACTGAATAAAAGAGCTATGTATCCAGTGTATAATCAAATCACCCTGCCTGTAGGATAGTGGCGATAAAATCACATTATATACCGTGTTTCCAGTAGGAATCCGCTTGATTCACGCATAGCCTGGGTAAATTTGGAGTTGTTTCCCCTCTTGTCCCTTCTGTGTGATAGACTATAAATTCACTCATAATTTCTGTCCGATAGTACAACGACTCTATGGCGTGCACGGTCTGTTGTGGGATATTTCTGTTTCGGCAACTCTTGGTCCTCACTAGTCTCAGTTCCTTAGTTGGCAAACCTATGTACCCGACATTTGGACCGGAATGGAACACTGATAATGATATCATGTACGAGCTTACGGGCCGAACATTAGTCTCGATAGTTTGCATCTCTCCAGAGCATTGCACTAAACCACACATCACTTCAATGAGCATCTATATCCATTCATATACCAGGGAAATTACAATACATGATAACCACACAAGGTCGTAATAACACACCAAGGACTCCTTGCACAACGTCGCTGGCCATACACCTTGCCTTGATGTGTGCCAAGCAAGCTGAACAGTAGGTACTAGGTAGCTTATTATCGGTACTTGCGAGTGCTGATATGTTGTTCTGCAACTGAACTATCATTGGCTGATCGCTGAAGATTTTGATGCCACGTTGATAGCTCACTTTTTACATGTGATGTTTATATCATTGGGTTATATTTGAATATGATCACTGCTGTGGTGAGTTATTTCTCCGATTATTAGCAGTTTCTCTAACATTCCTTATGTGGGTCACAAGGAAATAGTGCAGCATGTGATGCGAGAGATTTATTATTTGAGCCTGCCAACAACACTTCAAAAACTGATAGCTTTGCCTTTATTTTTCATAGATAGGTCACGAAAGCTGAATGTTGTTGTGGTATATACTGAAATCATTGCGCTTCACTTTGTCACTGTTAGTGCAATCAAAACACAACTAGTCAGAAGTGTAACCAGCATCAGCACGTACAACTGATGGTAAGGAGATAGGATATTGTGATACATTTCAGCCTCACACACTCTACTGGAATCATCAACATGAAGACAAAATCATATATATGTGGATTATACCTTGTTCTGAATGCCGTCTCTAGTGGGGTAGCTCAGGACCCAAACAACGCCGGAAGTGATGGTAAGTAACCTTATTATGGATTGCTCACAAATATGTTGTATAATAAAACCTGAACGGATCTTCCGCCAAAACATCTTGCGGCTTTGTGATTGATGGTAAAAATCTAACCCTTCCTACGTTTAGGAGGAAGACAGGCTTTTCAGTTGCCATGTTGTATTTACAGCACATTACTGTCAGACCACAATATTTGATTTTCCTTCAGCTGCAGCCAATACAGATGTGAAATCTACGACGACAACAGCTAGAACTACCACCAGGACGACTACTATGCGAGGTTCAACCACACCTTTCAACTCGTACACAATTACAGATCCACCGACTGACGCCTTCATTGATGTAAGTTTAGTGAACAGCATCTTTAAACCACTGCTGCCACACAGCCAAATGTGTGCTTATATAATTCTGTATAGCTCAAAACTAATAAAATGAGGCCGCAATCTCAGCATTGTCACCTAATGAGCAAATAATTTGCACAAACTGATCCTCAAAATTAGGGTATGAAATTAATTATCTAACGGCACCACTCACGCAAGGGTGACGTAGTTACCGTCTTACTAGTGCATACTGTACACGTCATTAGCTGGTGCGTAGATCTCATGCCCTGATTTTGAAGATCAGTTTGTGCAAATTATTTGCCCATTAGGTGACAATTATGAGATTTAAGTCTCAATTAATTATCTTGGAGCTATGCAGAATTCAATGAGTACAAATTTGCATGAGTGGCAGCAGTAGTTTAGTCCTATGTTATGCACAGCACAATATACAAATATATCATGGCTAGCCCCTCAACCATAATATTATTCCAATGACGGAAAGTGGTTGATAATGAAATGCTACTACCATCAATCTGGGCATCATTTGGCACATAACCAATTCAATTCAAACATGTGGACTGGCTGAACAGGTACCCGGCCATAATGTGCAGCGGTGTTATCACCTATGGCATTATGGCCATGGCATAATGGCAATGGCATTATGTCACTGGCATTTTGTCCCAATGGCATTTTGACCATGGCATTTTGACACGGAATCGGCTGAACATCAATCAAAATGATTATAAGCTGACATCTTAGGTAACCTTGGAAATCAATCTAACTGGTATCAGTTCTAGGGGTTATTTATATGGGTTTTGAGTAAAACAGTTATCACCAGATCAATTATTATAAATATAAATAGGTTTTCTCAGCAGCATCAGTGGATTAAGATAGGATTTGGCTTCTCACAGTTTCTCAAACCTTTACACTTGTTGATGTTGCCCATTGCTGACAATAACTGCACCTTCTGAAGTCTTCAACCATTTAACCACCATCATTATTAATATCATATTATCCAGTTAAACCCTGTGACGCCTGAAATGTCCAACGTAACAGTTAATGTAAGAACGCTGAATAATGAAGATGGAATCAAGATTGAGCCAACAAACAGAACAGTCAATGTTAGACTAATTGAAAGAGGTGGTGAAATCAAGATCGGAGGAGATTTAGATGATTCTACAGATGTTTTAACATTCTCTGTAAATAGATTACAGGAATTTACTGAAGTGGTGATTGACCGCAAAACAGGTGAGTCTGAAGTTGTAGACCTGAACTAAAAGTGCACTTAGATGTTGTTTGTTGTTCTCAAAAGAAAAAGCTTTACAGATACTCATTTTAGATTTGATTGGGCTGAAATGATGTTGCTTTAAGATGAGACTCTGACCAAGGAGTCTTTAACTCCTTGCTCTGACCTAGGCTCAAACTACTGGCTGATATCATGCAGGTTCTGATTCTATGGTGCTCTGGCAGCACAGCTACATACCGACATGCTGGCTAAAAATAATCCATAGCTAGTCTTCAACAGCATATCATCATATATAGTTATAATTAAGTTCAGTTATTTGCGTTTTAGTGGCATGTACGCAGTCATAACTCTAAGAAATGGCTGCCACACCCAACATTGTATGTATCATCATAGAATGATCTAATGTGGATCAGAGCATGGGAATAGGATGAAATGTTTTCACAATCAACTTAACACTATCCCTATTCCCTGATATAATATTATCTAAACACATGACCTTTGGTAACAAAGAATCTGCTGAACTCAAAACATTTGGCAGCAGCATGATGATGGTCTGATTGTAGTTTCAATAGCCTGGAAGAGGGATTGTTTTGAGTGAGATGAGGGATGGGGGTACATATCTCATTGTTTGACATCTAAATGCCACAATTTTCTAAACAGTCTGGAGGATAGGCAGCCTTTTACTGTGAATTGTTGCCAGGTGGCACAACCACCTGTCCCTACTAATGTGGCTTGTTGTTTCTCTATTTCATTGAAAATCAGAAACCTGAGTAGATCCAAACAAATTAACTCTGAAAGCCATTGCTGAAAGTATTTCACAAGCGTTGTTGGTTAATATTATTTGCCAATTAGGGTAGTCATGTCGTGTAGGTAGTAATTGCCATGATTAATGGATAGCCAGAATGACGGCTACAGCTCTTTGATGCTTTAATATCAACATTTAAAAAGGTAATAAAACTGTCGTTTTAGAATCAATTGACCCCATTAAATGGTATGAAGCTGGAATATAGACAAAGCTCTTGCTGACTCATATGCAGGCAACTAATCAAAGGTGAAAGTGGAAATCATCGGCATCTGTAATGCTGCCACATGGGAATGATGATAATGGCGTCAAAAACTCAAAAGTCGCCGACATTCGCATATTACAGTATTTTTAATCATAAAATATTCTTAGTCAATTTCGAGTAAGAAAAATTGAAAACATTGAAAGATAGACAAACAATATTGTTAGATAAACAAAGCATCAGAACCCGAAAGAGTGATTTTCATGCTGATATATTATGTTTGTTTGACAAACTAAGTAGTCTTTCTATGCACCGATGACTCATTAGTTCGTTAGCATCAATCAATTAGTCAACCTTTGACTTTTGAGGCCAACCCCTTAAAGCAATGCAGAAAACGCTATACTGGTACCAGGACAAAAAAGTCGCATGGTGTGAGGATAACCTACCCTGGTGTTTACAATGATCATTGACGCTAAAAAATTGACTACCAAAAATACAACATCATTAGGTTAACCACATGACTAGTCTAAGCGCTGAATCACTGACAGCTCAGGCATCGAGTGTGAGTATTGGTATTTCATTATCAATAATGTAATGTCACTAACTCTCATTTGCAGCCATCTGTGCACTTAGACTACCCTGGCCGGATGAAGGGGGGGGGGCGGGGGCAAGAGTCTGGGAACACAGACTACCCTATGACATACTGTTGCTCTACATGGTTATATTATGTATGGCTGTATGTTGACATTTTAGCGTCGATGTGGGCATCAAATTCTTGTAACACAACCATATAACCACTCAGACAACATTGGATCAGGTTGTGATATCATGTAGAATAACTATTCTTTTACAGATTACCTGGCTTTAAATGAAGAGAGAAACCACTTTCTTGACTTCACTGCACTGAACTTTAAAAAAACAGAGGACCGCTTCCCTGAACAAACAACTTTGTCGAATGCCGCGGTTGAGAGGTATGTATATTTAAACTTCGAACGCAAGTCATTTTCAATTTAATGACCTCATAGGATACAACATTGTGTGATTCAAATCCAGTGGGACACAATACATTCCTTGTTGAATCATTTTCAACCAAAAGTTTGCTCATGTACAACCACAAACCACATACAAGCTTGTCTCACATATATCCCTTACTCAAAGCCACTCGAGTTATAAGCTGTACGATATTAGCCCAGATTGCTGGTAGTGGCAATCCATTACCAACCAGATCCCAATCACATCTGATCGGGATCTTGGTGTATAATGTGATGTTACAACCAGCAACTATTTCCAAGTTTGAACGCTTAAACCCAACTCACCGCTGCCTTAACTAACATAAGAAAGTATGGGTAAACTACCTGCCAGTGCTTCATGCATTTGTACATGTTATGAAAGTTGTCTCTTCACACAACATAATCACACAACTCCTCAAATTTGTTTATCCAGCGTTAATTTGGGTCGCCACAATGCCACTCAATAATAATATTATTTAATATATGGATGAAATTTCTCAGCAAGCTTCTAGATCAAGGTTTGGGTTTGGTTTGATGTGGCTGTATAGTCAAGCCTATTAATTTCATTTATTCCAGGCTAGAAGTCCACAGATACATTAAAAAGGCTTTATGGAGTAAGGAGGAAAAACATATGGGTGATGTTGAGCACAACCTCTATATTTTTGACGAAGCAGCTCGACTGAATTTCAAAAATGAAATTGCCCATGTTTATCCAGGAAGTGTGCTCATTCAAACTAAAACATCATTTGAGCTCTGCAATGACACCGCACGAGATTGCAATGGAGTAAGTAAAATATGTGTGAGCCTTCTGTGGTTCAATTTCTTGAATTAGAGTTTTCTGTAGAAAGCTAAGCCAGGACTCATGAAAGCAGTGAAGCCCTCAATATAGTAACAATGAAATAGCACGGCAAGGTATTATATATAATCCACAGACTTAAATTCTTCTCACAACTCAGAAATATTAACACGTTCTTTTACACAGGGTCTGATCTGATATTGATCTGATTGGCTGTCCCTTCTACCATGAATAATATAACCCGAGGGGCCTTCAGATGGGGGGGGGGGTAGAGGGCGGGGGAGAAAGAGTCTGGGGGGCTCAGACTAGGGCAACAGTATCGTTAACAAAATTGCAAACAGTTATGAAAATGTTTGGCTTCGATGAACGGTGCATTCCTTGAATACTACTAGGGACTGGCTAATTTTACAAGCCCATTGTCTGTCAAAGGGAAGCTTATTATGCTATTTCAGATTTAGAGTTCTATGATATATTTGCAGATATATTGTTTGAAGGACTCCACACTCCTCTTTTTTTTAGAACTTTGGGCATGCTGTCGATGCGGTATTTGATATTCAGAGTGGAGAAGAAACTTCCCACAAGCAGTTGCATCAATTTAATGGAGACACTGTGAATACTTATCTCCTTGGCAGTAAATTTATCCTAAGGATCCCAACTCAAGTAAGTTTTATAACTTTCTTGTGTGCTGGGCGGAAGTTGAGTCGGTCTGTTGTTCATCCGCTTTTGCGATAATAAGGAATTCAGTATGGAGTTTAACTTATTTCCATTTTCGGAGATAATTTGTATTCTTTGGTATGATATCTTAAGTGCTTTTAAATGTGCAGTTGTGAGCTCCTACTAGTACACACAACACACTTTTGTAACTTCATAAATGGATGTCTCAAGACTGGTCACATGTCATCAGGAAATGAAGCTATACCTGAATATTATAGAGCCTGGAGGTGATCAATATTATCAGTTTCTATCTTCTCTATAGGAGAGTGTTTACATGCTTACAGTCCAAAACTTTTACTGGTTACAATGTGGTTTATTAACCAAATACTCTTTGTCATATGAAGGGTTCACAGAAGTAATGATGTTGTTCATTTTAGGATTTAGATGACAGCACACCAGATATATTACCTGGTTATCCAATATTAAGCCAAGCAGAGAACAAATATGAGATAAGATCTAGACTAAGAAGAGGAAGAGGCTATCTGACGTATTTTATTGTTGACTATGTTAACACCATAGAGGGGGATAACTCTATGGTTACCCCTGCCGATTTTGACATTGACAAAACCAATGGAGGACATTTATTTCACCTCTCTGTCCTTCTCACTGTAATAGTGTGTATCACCAAGTTAATGTTGCTCTAACCGAACTCTATATGAGCTTTGATCAGGGATTGTTAACAAGAGCGTATTTATCTTGAATCAAACGAAATGGTCAGAGCATTAGTCAAATATATAATACATTACAGATATTGATGAGATCGTGACAGTACCGAACTCCTTGTCTGTTTGACACGATGATTCATAGATTTGCCATCAGAACTTTATCATATATAACTACATCATATAAAAATCAGTCGCTCATATCACTGCACATGATTACTGCTTTGTGAATCCTTTTTTAACTTTATGTTCAATATCGATCATATCTTATTACATTCATAATACATACCTTTTCTGTTATCCAATTTTCTGAAGTTTTCTTTCCATTAACATTAACATTATTATTATATAATATGAGGATTCGAATGTTCAGGGTAGAATCTATCGTTCCCGTGCTCTCCCAATTATTGATCAATAGCTTAGCGTCAAACAGCTGTGAGATTAAAGGTCAGTATACAGTTGCAGAGGGCAATCTCAAGAGTCTCAAGATTCTTGCAATGTTTTTGCAGGAGTCCTCCCGATCTTGAGATTGTGTGGTTCACATTTGCATAAGATTTCACTCTAGAGGTCTTGCAGCAGTTGCGCAATAATTTTGCAACTTCTAAGTTCACAATTGATTGCAGAAAAATTCTATCAAACTGTCTTAGTCCAATTGTAGCATGTACAGCCAAAATCTCAGCCCTATGGTTCACAATTAATTTTTCTAAGATATCCTGTCGCAATCTTGCAGCAATCTTAGAATTCTGGCGTCGTCAGACTTCTGAGATTGGTCATGCAAGACTTTTTTGTTCAGAATTACAGAACTGTTGCAAGACCTTGCAAGACCCAAAATCATGCAATTTTGCTGCAGGCCTCAAATCCCTAGATTTGACATCAGCGGGCGCGAGTTAGCAATGAACCACATTGTTATCTTAGACATCATAATAGACAGTTTTCTGAGCTCTTATTTATGCCTCAATTCGGAGTTGTCCTCTCTCCAGTTTGGTACTTTTTACCCACGCCGCATAGGAAAAACCTGCTTAAAGAGGATTATATTGAAAACCGCTTATGTTAGGATAAAAATGATTTTTGACTCAGAGTCTGCACCAAAGATTTATCAACATTCAAGCCTCCATTGATTTGGAAACCCTGTGAGACAGGGTTTCCAAATCATTGGAGGCTTGAATGTTGATAAATCTTAATTTTAGTGACGAAACTCATGAAAGATTCTGCCAAATTTCCCGCAAAACAGGCAGAAAAAGCTTTAATTGACTATCCAAATACTAAAATTATTTCCCAAACTATGTCCATATGAGTTTTCAATGGTGCAGACACTGAATCAAAAATAATTTTTATCCTAACATAAGCGGTTTTCAATATAACGCTCTTTCAGCAGGTTTTTCCTATGCGGCGTGGGTTAAAAGTACCAAACTGGAGAGAGGACAACTCCGAATTGAGGCATAAATAAGAGCTGAGAACACTGTCTATTATAGTGATCCATGAAGTTAGCTTTGAGCAGCTGGGTGGTGAGTGTCTCAGCTGGTGAACATTCAGGTATGATATTCAATACGTTCAAATGAGATACTCGAACAGTGATACCTTAATTTGATTTAATTTTGCTCTGCTGTTGCTATTTTGCTGTTCCTAGCATAGCAGAAAGACAGAGAAAGAAATGGGGCACAATACTCTTTCTACGCATTCAGAAAACGTTGTTCCTTTCTTGTAATCTAAACATTGCTTGTTGGTCTGATCTGAGGTTGTTCCAGTGAAAATACTCACATGTGCTATTGGTTTTTCCACCATTCCATTGGGAGTACTTGAATGTATCAATGTCACCAGGTCTTGCGCTGAGTGAAGGTAGATACTACATAGCACAACTGCTAACACTGTACATTTGTTGCTAATATGTTGTTATATTTTATGTCTTAGGTTCAGTTACTATATGGCTCCCGAGCTGTTCCTTCAGCGAACGTGTGCCACTACCCACACTGTTGTATGGTCTCGAGGAGTAACAATGCTTTCATAGGGTTTCTAATGCAGCACACTTCTCAGTGAATAGACAATCATAAGGCTTAAGATGCTGAAAGTTGTGATAGAGGTAGGTCTTTGTCTAGTAGTCGGCCCTTAGATCAAGTTTGCTCCATTTTTCCCCCGTTGGAATTGCCCCCCCCCCCTCTACTGACACTTCGTCGTGTCAGTAGAGGGGGGGCAATTCCAACGGGGGAAAAATGGCCCTACTGGTGTAGTTGACATAATAATATCATCAGTTGGCGCCTAACCAAATATAGTGGTTAGATTAGATAATGTCCTGGAAAGTGTGTGACCTGAAATCTGTAAAAGGGCTGCTTCCCTCCTGAACAAAGGCAGGATTACAGATCCTCATAATTGCTCTGGACCATGAGGCCACCATCTGTTCAGGTTTCGCTCTACTACATATTTTATTATAGCTGACTTTTCACAGTTAGATTACTTACCATCCGTGTCGTCGATATTCCGGATCTGAGCTGTCACACTAGATACAGTATAAAGCACCAGATATAATCCACCAAGATAATAATGACGTCAGCATCCTAATGATTCTAGTATATTGGATGAGTCCTGAAATATAACTGCCACCAGTTGTAGGTGTTTGGTGCTGTTTATACCCTCATATAATATTAAAACCCTCAATCCATGTTCTCCTGTGCTGTATATGTAAAGGCGACTCCAAAAGTGAAGTTCGTAAAAATGAAATGAGAAACGGATTAATATTTAATATATAGAAAGTAAGTAACCTATAAGATGGATCACGTGCTTTGACATGTGTGATTGTCTTGCATGATATAATCCTCTATCATTCAGATTTGACGTTAAATACAATGTCAAGCTAATATATATATGAAAACAGACAAGGAAATCAGCAGTCTCGGAATCTCATAGGTATGATGAAATCCGCATCTAATGCTCCAAGCTCTGATCAAATGTCATATTGAGTACGGTTAGAGCAACACTAACATGGTGATACACACTATCACAGTTACAAAAACAGAGAGATGAAATGTATGTCCTCCGTTGTTCTCAACAGTGTTTACATAGTCAATAATAAAATTTGTCAGATAGCCCCTTCCTCTTCTTAGTCTAGATCTTATCACAGTATTGCTTCCCGCTTGGGTTAATATAGGGTAGCCAGGTAATTTATCTGGTGTGCTGACCCCTAAATCCTAAAATAAACAACATCATTACTTCTGTGAACATCTTGTTTCATAAACCGCATTGTTTCAAATATTAAACAACCGATTACATCTACTTTGAACTGTTACCATATAAACTGAAATGGTTGAGTCTAACACTCCCTCCCCCCCCCCCTCCCCCAAAGAGAAGGAAGATAACGCATAATATTTATCACCTCTACACCCTATAGAGCAGAATTACATGAAATAATTTCTTCATTTCCCATCACCTTCTTATATAGCTTGCATCGGTTTCAATGTATTTATATAATAAGCATATGACCAGTATCGAGACATCCATATCTTTGGGTAAGAATATTTAAAAATTATATTGTGTACTAGAGGGAGGTCCAAACAGCATGTTTAATTGCACTCCAGTTATCATACCAAAATACACAAATCATCTTGATAAACAGCATAAACAGAAAGACAAAGTCAACTGCCACAAGCGCAGAAGAACGACTAAGTACGACTTACTTGAGTTGGTATCCTAAGGATAAATTTACTGCCGAGGAGAAAAGTATTCACAGTGTCTCCATTTAATGGATGCAATTGCTTGTGGGAAGTTTCTTCTCCACTCTGAATATCAAAGACCGCATCGACAGCATGCCCGAACTTCTAAAATAAGCAGATAGCGGAGTCGTTCAAACAACAAGTAATTGATTATATATAATAAATATTTCATAGCTTACAACAATGCTCATTTCAAATTTCAACCGCTGTACCAAAGTTACAAGCGCCTGATTATTTAGTCACCAATCACACACAATTGAAGGAAAACATTGAAAAGCAGAATTGTTATGAGTTAATCGCCATTCACCTCCAAAGATCAGTTTTTGTCAAAATTCTGCCAACTTATTGCAGATTCAAGTTACAAGGTCGAATTTAGCTGAGAAAGCAAAGTTTTAAGTAACCTTGGATGTCCAGTAGTTTGCATACACTGGTGTGGTGGCCAAGCGTAAAAAGCTTCATGATTCAGATCAAATTTAATTCTCCAAACTTCTGTTTTTCCTGATCAATTATAAAAATAGCGCCTGTTACCACACCACTATTCAACAAGGGTTCAAAAAGTGACATATCTATTATCTATAACTATCGACCAATCTGTATTTTAAGTGTTGTCTCTAAGCTTGTTGTAAATATTTTAGCTCATCAATAATCCGAGAGCATCTAGAGCTCCATGACCTGTAGATGGAACACCAGTACGGTTTAAGATACAAAATACAAAATACAACTATGGCAATCAAAGAATTTTTAGAAATAATAGATAAAATATTAAGTAATAGTGATCCAGCCCAGGCAATATATTCAGATTTTGGGAAAGTATTCGATACCATGAATCATGAAATTTTACTTTAAGAATTTCGCTTTTTTAAATTTATACTCATACTCATACTCATACGATCCTAAGTAACCGTAGGCAATTGTCAAAATTAACTCCTATAAATCAACTTCCAAGAATATAACCCTTGGAGTACCACAGGGTGCTGTGCAGGATCACCGTTATTTTTATTTTAAAAACATTTCATTTACCGACGACATTAATTTGCTCTGTGATAATCCTAAAATAACTCCATTCGAAAATGTGAAATTGAGCAGTGGTGCTTAGCCAATAAACTCATAATAAATTTTAGCATAACCATGCAAGTGATTTTCAAAAATCCACAAAAAATTAAGCATTTTGGGAATGATAAACTTGAAATCGTGGACCATACCATAGGTAATTACTCTAGATAAATACTGTACTTTGATCATCATATAAACAATATTGTCAATAAAATCAGTTTTCTCTCAATGATGTTTCGGTATCTAACTAAATTCAAGGATTAGAGAACAATGCAACATATGTTTTATGCCTTTATCTCATCTATAATGTGGAGTTATGGGGGCATTCGCCAGTATATTTAATTTCAAGCGTTTTGATTTGTAAAAAGAAAGCACAATTTGAATAATTACATCCCAGCCTCCTAATTCCCATGTTTCTCACAAACTGAACATAATGCTTTATAAGTTCAGGTCGATTATTTTCTACAAAAATACTATCCTGCCTATTGAAAACAACTGCAATTTGATTGAAACATGTCACACCATGCCAACAAGATCTATGTTTTGTACCGCTACTAACTACTTTGGTGAGCATGCTTGGGTCCTCTGGGAACTCCCAGTGGAGCTTTAGGGAGGTGTTTGGCTGCTTGCCTTTGGGACCTTTTGTGTCGCAATTCTAGTTTTGAAATTTCTGACTGGCCCCTTGTTGCATTTTTAGTAACCATTTTTGCACTCATAAATTATGACGACTGATAAAAAAAAAAACATTGATTGTTTCACTGCTTCAGTCTTGCCAAGAACTGACAATCGATGAACTGTTTCCAAATAGATAATGTAACTTTGGATGATGATGCAATTCTGTCTGTGATTGAGAACGAGAGAAAAGTTGAGTTCTGGCTTGTGGTTATGCTTAGCTCTCTACAGAAAACTCTATTCAAATACTTGAACTCCGCCATTCTTCTCTTATGAAAGAAGAAAAAAGGGCGTACTACAGAAAACTCATGCATATTTTACTTACTCCATTGCAGTCTCGTGCGGTGTCATTGCAGAACTCAAATGATGTTTTAGTTTGAATGAGCACACTCCCTGGATATACATGTGCAATTTCATTTGTGAAATTTAGTTGAGCTGTTTGGTGAAAAAGATAGAGGTTGTGCTCAACATTACCCATATATATTTTATCGTCACTCCATAAAGCCTTTCTAATCTCTTTGTTGACTTCTATCCTGGAATTAATTAAATTGACAATCATGACTATAAAGAAACTACACTTCTAAACATTTAATTAGAAGCTAGCTCAGGTTCAGGGAAAAATAGCTAACAGTTACCAATCAGATTTGATTGTGATGTGGTTGAGAATGGATTGCCAATAACAGCAACCCAGGCTAATATTGTACTGTTTATATCCGTCAACATGAGTGGTTTTGGATAAGATATATCATCTGAGACAAGTTTGTATGTGAGTAGTGGTCGTACATGAGCCAACTTTTGGTGGGAAATGATTCAAAAATGAAGGTATTGTATCACACTGGTTTTGAATTATATGAGTTTACAAAAAAAGTATAAAAGTATACAAATTACTTACCTCTCAACCTTAGCATATTTTTTTGTGGGGTTAAACCAAATTTTTTCTTCCGAGCCAAGATTATAGGTATCTTTAAAATTCAGCCCTGTGAAGTCAAGGATGCGGTTTCTCTCTTCATTCAAAGCCCAGTACTCTGTCAAAGTAAAATCATTCTGCGTGTAGACATTATGACATCACAACCGATCCAGGCTTGTCTAAGTGTTTACATCGATGTAATGCTGGATTTTTATGGCAAAATACCCACCAACAACTATAAATGATTTTATTTAGCAGTTTAGCAAACCACGCTAAATTTGCTAGACGACAGATTTGAGGACGCAAGCGTGAGATTGTCACTCATTACTTGTTGATAATACTTGAGAGCTTGAGTAATCTGATTTATAACATTATCGATATCTTTATTATTTGCCTCTTTCTCTACTGTACACCACCAAATTCACCGTGAAATCTGAAAGGATCATGTGAAAAAATAGTCACTAAAATGTAGGAGACAATTATGTCACATGATCTCAGTGTTAACTGTTTACCTGCTTGTCAAGGTTAAAAAATGTGAAATGTAATCTTTTAAATTACCAAAAAAGAAGTTATCATAACGCAACCATTTAAATCCTCAAATGTAAAGCAAATCACAATCAGAAAATTAATTAAGTATATATTTGTGACTGCTGACGTATATCTCATAGTCGTAATCAAGACGCAGTTGAGATAATTAGACAAAAATAATTGATAAACTGTAAATACCTTTTGCCTTTTTTCCTCAATCTGTTTATAAAAATCTCAGTTTGAGTGTCTTTACGATACTACATTAACTTTAGAATACCGATGAGCTCTAACCGGCTACTAAAAGAACACTGAAACAGGGTAGATTTTGCCAGGTTTACCAGGACCAAGAAACACAAAGGCCAGGGCGGGCCCAAATCCCTCCAGACCAATCACGGACAGCCAACGCCCCAAAAAGTCATCAGGAGGTGGCCAAAAGTTGTTATCATCACACCTCTCAGCACAAAGAACCCCTGTTTGATCAGCAAATTGCTCTATTCAAACCTGTAACCCAGTCAAAATTAATCCCATTGATGAGTCTCTTTCTCTACAAGCAGATTACTATTATTGTTGCTTTACTTTGATGTGCTGTGTTGTGTTGCACAATGAATGTAGTGGTGGGATGTTTTTGTATACAAATTCTAATTCTTTGTCACAAAACTTCAAGAAACATTCTGTAGATGCAGGATGAGCGTTTTTCAGCATTTAAAATTATTTTTGTTTGTCACAAATTAGAATGATGCGAAATATGCAAAATAAGACATAATCATTTTCATTGTTAGTCTTTATCTTCCATAAATTTTCTTTTATTTGTTATTGTCTTGGCACACTCGGAAGAACATCATTTTTTGTGATGAAGATTGCTTGTCAATAAATGTTTTTAAAAAAATCGGACTATTATCTATAACAATTTTACAAGTTTGACAAATAAGCAATAGCCTGGGAATTTCTAATTAATTTTTGGAAAAATATAATGTACAGATCGTGTGCTCCATCATGCCACCTTGATCATGTTCGACAATGCCTTTACATAATTCATGAATCTCTACATAAAAGTTTACAACATCACCATTTTTAAACTACCCCAAGCACAGAGGCTGTTTACAATATACGTATATATATATAATATATATATCATATATATATATATCAATATTATTTGCTGATCAAGTAATAAATCACATAAAAGACCATTCATAAAACAATACCGCTATACGATATACAATTCACAATTTTTTGTTTAGATAAATATTTCATGAAACGTGCTTTGTTTTTTGCAATGCAACAATTTCTCAATCTTTCTCTGACCACAGGGATTGTCAATGTTTTACTCATATTCTAAAAATCTTCTTTTTTTTTACCTCTGCAATGAATTCACAATACTGAAACAAAACACATTTTTTACAACGCAATAATATTACAAACTTTATGTACGCTCAGCGAATGTCGATTGCACCATTACAGTCAATTTTTTTGCAAGAAGTTAACAATCTTGGTACACAACCCACAACTTTTTAACAACGTAACTATATTTAAAACCTTGACACAATCGCGGTTCTGTCAACAACACCATACATACGATCTACAATTGATTTAGTTGTTTAAAATGTTAAAAGCCTGGTATAGGTTACAACACCAATCCACCTCACTGCTAATGAAGTAGAACAATATTAAGCGTAACTTTGAATCCTGTTGCCTGCCAGACAGACCATGAACAATTAAACATCCCAATGATCCAGAGCTACGACACCAGATTCTACTTACCAATTGTATTGTTGACCTCCACTTTAGTCATTTCTTGTAATCTGTTCACAGAGAGTGTTATAACATCCTTAGGGTCTTCCAAATCTCCTCCTATCTTGATTACACCTCCTCTTTCAATCAGTCTGACATTGACTGTTCTGTTTGTTGGTTCAATCTTAAATTCATCTTTACTATTCATTGGTCTCACATAAACTGTGACGTTGGACATTTCAGATGTCACAGGGTTCAACTGGATAATATGATAATAATAATGACAGTGGTTAAACCCAGTTCTACATAAAACTTCTTCCAATAACCGACCTCTAGAAGGTACAGCTATGTTAGCAACGATCGACATCAACACAGAGTTGTCATAACATAAATGAACAGAATGTGGCACCTCTAAATTTCAATTCTGAATCTCGATTCCGATTTTGATATACCCAGCGAAAAAGAATTGATCAAGAATCATCGCACTCTTTTATAATCAATCATATCCTCAGCGCAGATGATCATCATGGTATAAATAAGAACATCCTACCTTGACAAGCTTTGTTGGGGAGGGCAAAAAAGAGGCTTCGAGCAGACTAGTTTCTGGAACAACTGGAAAGTATAAGAAGCTGTAATTGTGTTTCGAACTTACATCCAAGTAGTCGTTAGTCGGTGGATCTGTAACCATGTATGAGATAAAAGGAGTGGTTGAACGGTAAATGGTGGTCCTTCTGGTGGTAGTTCTCCGTCTAGTGGTCAGTCGTTCTGTTGTAGTGGTCAGTCCTGCTGTTGTGGTGGTCATATTTGTATAAGTGCAATTAGTTGTGACTGAATCAAATAAAATATAGTGGTTATATAATAATGTGCTGTACAAGGTATGAAAGGTATAAAAAGCTGGTCAACCCCGAAGACAAAAGGCAGGGTTAGTTGCCTTCCTTCCTGTTCTTGATCATAAACCAATCAGAATTTTTTGTTCAGGTCTCGTGCGTTTGGTTATATTACTGACTTTTCATAGTTAGGTTACTTTACTTACCATTACTTCCGTTAATGTTAAAGTTTTGACCTGTCACACTAGATGCAGTATTTAGCACCAGATATAATCCACAAAGATATAATACTGTCTGCATCTTGCTGTATCTCTTTAACATCAGTTGAAGGTGTTATAATGCTGCTTGTCTATACTTCTAGCTTTATAGTTGTTACCCCAAACATAAAATAATACATGTAACTATAGAGTGCTGATTATGATTGAGAAATGTTTCTGCTTGTTATTTTCAAACACAGAGGTAAACAAATAACTATTATTCTATGTTAGTGCTTCCAACTCTTTGGTCACACCCAACTGATCATGAATCAATGGATCTGATCCATAAAAACCACCCGTAGGGAAGCTACCTGTGGAGGGACTCGATCAGTGTACTATGTATTTGTAATCGGATCAAGTAAATGATCATGCAGCTTTTACGTTGTGTTTCAATCGATGTTTCAATAACAACTTACAAAAAAACTTAGACAAGCTTATTATAAAAATTTTGCTAAAAGTCTGCTGTAGGATTACTGAACTGGTTGACCAATCAAAAAGAAGTAATACTGCAGCCATACGTAAAAAAAGCCTTATGCTTGTGGAGGGTCAGAATGCTTTCTAATCCATTATATAGCCGTATCACTGATATATATTCAAGGATTAGAGGAACATATTCAAACCTGAACACGCTATATTGGCAATTTATGTATGGTTTCTGGTATTAGTTGTGTCTATGATTGGTCAACAATTTCAGTGATGGTACAGCCCACCCATTGAAAAACTTTGTCAAGCAGCTTGTCTAAGTTGTTGTAGGTTGTGCTTGGACGCCCCTAATCCTATGGTTATTACATATAATGCCTAGAAGAACATCACAGGTTGGGATATGGTGTGTAGTGTACTGTACACTTAAAACCAACTTGAAATTTTTCAATAACAGCATTTTAAAATTACCATTACCATTGCATATGAAGTTTGCATAATATATTCGCTAACAGACCACTCACTGAAATCTTGAAATCAAAGGCTATGAATATAATTGGCAGTTATCTTCTCATTGTGCAAGATATGATAAGTTCTAACATAAATGAGTTGACTTCAAAATCATATTAATAGTCTTACCATTTCTACATAAGCCTACAGAAAAAAGCATGCACAAGATCTATTGGAAAAGTGCTGGATTCATTTACTATCTATTGTTTTTGATATCACACCATACCACGAACAAAATCCGCCTTGCATCCCGCACTGCTGCAGGGACCAGGTTTTAAAAAATTAGTTAGTTTTACCTGTATGTTCTTTCTTGGACCGGAACCTAAATTGTGTTTCTTGTGTGTTTGGGTAGTATCATGCATCGTCAGTATCATACAACAGGTAAAAAAAACTCACGCCCATTTATAGTCTCGATAGCCTGTGATACAGTGTGAGAAACATTGATGTTGCTTGGTTTTTTTTTCGATATCAGTACAGGTCTACAGACTGGATCCTGATTGGGCACAGGAGAATTTGAGGTCGGATGCTCTTCCTGACACCACCATGACGCGCCGGGAATCAATCACCAATCATGGGGCCTCTCGATTGAAAGACCCATGCCTACAGGTAAACACGGTGTATTTTAGGGAGGAGCCATTGTATTCTTCCTTTGGATCAGTATTTCATAATTTTTTCATAATTACTTGATCGAGAGTAGCAAGTTTCCCCTCCCTCGAGCATTGTTGCCATGGACAATTTTAAATCATCCTCTCCACGGTGTGAAATAATAAATTTTGAAAAAAATTTGTTTGATCAGCAAATGTATTGCTAAATATAAATGATGTCAACACTCGAGTAGGTATTAGGAAGATGATCACAACATGTCGCAGCAACCCATGATATTTTGTCAATTAGTTTAACAAGAACACATCATATATGCAGCTAAAAACGGAACCAATACAGCTTCCCATTGCTTGAGGACTCAGAAAACAATTTTGATATGCATCATGCTGCTTTGACTGCTATTTTTCAGAGCTTTTTGTAAACTAAGCATTTAGCTGTCATGTTTTAAAAGTGACTAATACTTGGGAATTAGTGGGTTATTTTATTTTTATCTGACATTTCATTTATAAATCATAGCTAAACAAAAACCGCAAAGGCAGTTTTATAAAGAGCCATTTGCGTCAATTGTGATTTTTGATTGCCCTATCATTGGTCTTGGTTATTTCAGTCCCACGCCGTTTATCTATGTTTTGTTTCTATGATGACTTTCCCAAAAGTCAAAGCCACAGTTTTGCACTCAGTAGCAGACTGAGCATCTCATTAAAAAAGCATCGGGTGGTGAATAACCCACCCTCAATACTATCACTTTGTTGTGGTTTGTTCACTTGCATTTAGGGTTATTTGTATACTATATACTGCTTGTACTTTTACAATGTGATGATGGTTTTATATAGATTAGAACCTTGGTTTGAGAGCTATATAACAAGGTCAATTTAGGACTGTATTTGGTTCCACCTACGGCCATGTAATAAAGTACACGCTCTACTGTCACTGCTGGAAGGCAAACATAAATATACGTCCTTCAGGCCAACAAACACTGACAGCTGGGGTTCCGCTGAATATCAAGGTACAATCATCCTAGTCATCTTTGGCTCATCCATTCAAATCCTGTTCTTCTACTAAGAGACAATACTAACACCGATAAACCCTATCCTACCAAAACGGTCTTCTTTATTGTTCTAGCATATCATGAAACATATCACTAGCACACCAATTAACATGCTTTCCACAGGCAAAGCACTATTTCCATCAAGAACTATGCAACATAGAGTTCTGTGATGGTATGGGTGGTCGCCAATACATCAAGTTGTGGTAATAAATGTGGTAAAGCTTAGCTTGCTACCAAATACATAGGATATCAATATGGCAATAACGCAAAGCAACCATATTATCAGAGGCCATAGCATAGGTTATTAGCATAAACATAAAAATATTTATGTTTTTTATTGTTTTTAGTCACATATCCCCTTATTTAGGAATTATCCCCTCTTACTCACTGTTGAACAGAAAGTCCAAAATCTATCAAACACAATCTTTCCAGTCTTAATTGAGAGATGTTTTCTAGCTTTTTAAAGTCACAGTTGTTCATATCTATGCTTGTCAAGCTGAATGCCAACGGCAAGAATACTAGTCTGTAATATGAACTATTTAAGAACTGGCTTGCAGAAATAGCCACATTCATGGATCGCCCTGGGCCAAATATATAACTGGGCTAAATTTTTCTAAAAAAAAGGAGCCGTTATACTGATGGTAAAAAATGGATATTAGAATGGTATTCAGTAAACTATCACCAAAATGTGAACCCTATGATCTATAGTCTTAGGTCTAGGGGTCATTCTTCACAGAAGTTGCTGACGAGCCCAGTACATAATAGCAGAGTAAACCTTATAAGATATAAATTATAGTGGTGAAGAAGATTCGCAAGCACAAATCCAGATCAACTACAAATTATCTCTTGTATACATTCTTTACCATGTGTAACCTGTATAACATTACATGATTCTATTAGTCTCTTTATCTATTATATCAGGGCACCCCTACCCAGCAAAATCTAATTACCCTTAGTTAGCGAAACTCAATAATACATGTCATGCATAGTTACAATGTAAACCATACTTTATTTATTCACTTTCACTTAAATCATGGACATGGTACCGAGAGTAGTGTCGATCTTGAGGGATAGTGAAATTACAATATAGATAGCAGCAATTATTATATCAAAGATACTACGTCATCATATAGACAGGCATCATATATTATGATTTATTTAGCACTCTCCAAGGCCTTGTTTGTTTGAGTTATTGATCGGATTCTCAACTGCTAAGGTTTGTGTATTATTAATTACTTTGTCAGATATGTGTTCAATAATAGGGCAGGCAGCATAGAGCTTTAGCTGCCTTTAATGTGTGTGTCCATTACATTATCATAATTTCTATTCGGCAGTAGTGTCGGCAACAGTAGCTAATAACATCAGTGAAGTATTGAGTACTGAGCTCTTCGTCCGATAAGTACAGCCTACTGCTGTCTTTTTTTGTTCAGTCAACAGCAGCCAAAATCTAGACATTATTTGAGCAGAACATTCCGCAGCCATCTGGCACCGAGTTTCTTGACTGCAGTGAAATGGAATATCAATAGAGCACATTGGTAATAAAATGCTACTCTGTTAGAAGTGTTATCGGGCTAAGAGGTAATAAATCTACTGCCGTCTCCGTGTGGCTGTATGGTTGTGCTGACTATAGTATCCCTCACCATAGCTGC
The DNA here is from genome assembly GCA_914767715.1 of Membranipora membranacea. Classification (NCBI taxonomy): domain Eukaryota; kingdom Metazoa; phylum Bryozoa; class Gymnolaemata; order Cheilostomatida; family Membraniporidae; genus Membranipora; species Membranipora membranacea. Next base: position 11,493,366 of record OU612068.1, read on the forward strand.
TGAACCTTCTGCCTCTACCTGCAAGTATTTGCAGTCTTACTTGGATAACAGAAATATTCTCGTATCAATTGGTAAGTGGTTACCTTCATTGTTTTTTCTCATTCTTTTCCCAAGAAGCAAACAGGCCGCCCCTTGTGACAATATGCCACTGTTTGCGTCCTGTCATCAGCAGCTGTTCCAGGCTGAAAACTCGCTGGAGCACTCGCTCACATTTATTGAAGTCTTTTTGAGAAATAAGTATTCTTCAATCTTCCAAAGAACATCAAAAGATTTGCCACAGCGTCCAAACGGTTCAGGGGATAGGGTGGGTATCGAGGGGTGACCATCATAGCCCTTTAGAAACTTTCCCTTACCCATTGTATTGAGCTTTTCTGGAGTAATAAGCGAAACACTCTCGTACAAACCGACTTTTCCTTATGGTACCCAATGTAAAGTTTTGGTCCATATAAATTTCCAAGCAAGATAGGGACCAAATAAAGCTTTGGTAGTTGTCATAACCAAGGATTACGGTCATTGAGCTCTGTTTTACCTCTGCTTGTGGAAGTAACTTTGATTTACCTACTATGTGCTCTAGCATTAGCAGGGATTTGTTCTGTTTACTTGTTAAACTCTCGGCGCTTTGACTCGATTCTTGATAAACATTCTCTTTCAACACACATACTGCAGTCCTAACGGTTATATTACTGTCCGTTAGTACATTATACTGAGTGAAATATAGGCTAGCAGGTCTAAGAATTTATTGCTGATTCATTCATCCGGAAGAGCCAACCAGGTCAGGTCTGTCACCCAGAATGACACAAACACGCTCTTATGCTGCCACAACAGCATCGGCAGCATTGCTAGGAACTATAGCATACTCATCAATACTTTTGACAAAACATCATTATCAACATGCCCTCGTAAAGCTTGGTGTGATTGCTCAGTACCATCACACCTTCGATAAGATAATAATATATTAGGCCTCAGTTCACTTACAATGAATACAGGTATGAATTACGCTGGTATAAGCTTCTCATGAGGAATGCACAGGGCTTTATCACTGGGTTATAAATTATTATCATACCGGTATAAGTGGGCCTAGATTTGACCATTAATTCATAAAAATTGTTTCTGTAGTCATAAATTACTAGCTAACAGTTTTAATAATGCATGTAGCCTATTTGTAAATTTAATAGGAAACGTTTCTTCCTAATCTGTCCTATTAACCTTGGCCAAAATGCAAATTCACCTTTGTTCTTCAGAATATGCAAATATAAGAGTTTTTACGGAGATTTGATGGTTTATTTTGATTATTCCTTACTTCTTATTATGGTTTGTCTTTCTTCCTAAAATCAGAGTTCCGATTCACATCCTAATGTGCCGTTTCCACAAATCAGATATTCATCTTAGGAGGCAGTTCCAGTCGGGACCGACTGTATTAATTATGCTGTGTTTTATGGCGAAAGAGGTAAAGGCAATCATATCAATTTTAGTTAGAGCGGAGCACTTGAGAATAAATTAAACTTCTCTCTCAACGAATGGCTGGCAATTATTTCCAAAAGTCAATGAACATTAACAAAGATGACATGCTGTATTTTAGAAGGATTTCAGACTTTCGATAATGAAAAAGAAATCAATATTAAAGTGCCTATATAGGCATAAATAGGTGTCTCTAACCCAACGGTGATTTTGTCAGTACTTGACACCTTGTGCGGCTTGTTGATCTCACCCTAGAAAGTTAAGGCTGAGGGTTTCAATCACGTGCTAGTGCACCTTTCCCCATGTTACCCCCCCCCCCCCCCGACAGCTGGTCTATAGACCTGCCAGAACCTGGTAAAGTGTAAGTTTCACACCCTGGTCGCTTTTAACAAGACGCCACTTATAGAAGCCTGCCTGGCAGCAAGAAACCATTTTTGGAAAGCCGTGTCTAAAAATTGTGTCATTCAATTAACTGCATAAAGTTCACAACGTAGAACTAGGGTCTAATAATTAGCACTTGCTAATGAAATATGCTATAAATAATTTAGAATGATTGACGAAAAAAATCTATTTTGGATAACATTGATACTTGTCACTGCTTCATGCCTCAATATTGAACATTGAAGATAAATTTTTATCTCTGATATAACGTATAAACACAAAATATATAATGGCCTTGTTCCTTACCAAGATGTGCCAGTGTGTTGAGGCGCTACCCCCCAAAATAGCTCACATAGCATTTAGTATCATGAAACTTAGGCTCAAACATCTGAAATACGGTTGTCAGTTCTGATTACTAGCATATATAACAATATCTGTTTACCATACTGGTATTTATTTTGAATTACACAAATATGAGACGAAGCCAAAGGGATCATTCTGCTTGGCATTATTATTATTTAGAGGTAAATTAACACATGATAGCAAAATGTTACCAGCGGGTTCGATCACTTGAATTGCGAGCACCGCACATACTTAGTAACCTCAGCTTCGGATCTAGCCACTCACTGAACAGGTAGGACTTACTTTAGAAAATTGAGACCATCTGGTTTCATAGCTGAATTGTTCCACGGCTCAAGATGGAACCATGGCTTTGTCTCAACTTTGACAGCTCAGAACTAAGGGATGGTATTCACCTGGGAGTTTGGACAGAAGGTCTGGTTACTATGCTTGCGCTGTGATTCCCATTAAACAATTACAATATGGGATGGTACTTTTAGTAGCAGATGGGTTGGAAGCTACTCATGTCTTGAGGTACAGAAGCTGTCAAATGGGGCAGGGATAGGAGATAGGTAGGAAGTTAGTAAATTTGATGAATTATGGTAATTGTAATGTCAGAAGCTAGGATTGCTGATCTGGCATCGAAAATTATGCAAGCCCTTCTGTAAACCCAACCGCAAATTAATGAAATTATTGAAATATATGTAAATCAGTACCTCTGCTCATTAGTGGCAACAAACTATACTGCTAACAATCACCCAATGATTTGCCTGCGTGCAATTTCAACAACGATGATTTTTTGAGACGTGCTCTCGATCATCATAAGTACAGTCATTGTCGTATGATGTTATTATTGTTAAAAACTGTATGACCATTACTCAATCAAACGAGGATATTACTATTATCTTTTCAAACTCATGGGTTCATTTCACAAGATATTGCATTAGTTTGCTATTGGTAATTTTAGATTGAAAGTCATATATGTAAATAGTACCTTAGAAGATTTTAAAGTTAGTTCATATTATGGTCCTTGGTATGTTATTGAATAATGGTGGGTCATACTCTGTCGGGCTCTTTTATTGTCAAAAAGACCCACTAGCATGTACATATGTAAGACTGCTGTTGTGGCAAGATATATGTGCTGTGGCAAAGACTAACCCAGCGCTAAGCACTTGTCCTTTTGACAAGGAGAAACGGATCACTTTTCGAACTCGATTTCTTGTTAGCAAGTAAGCAAATGATTCATTCCCATAAGGACAGGCAAAAAGGAAACGGCTGATGTTTTGCAACTTATTTGCAACATATGGCGTCATGTCTTTCACTTACATTCAATAATTTATCGGTTTTAGGCTTTATCATACCAATTCGAATCAATATGCAGACCCTTCCAAACAGGTTGCACGCCTACACTATCTTCAATTTGAACTTGGAATCTCAAGAGCATTTTGCTGTCACGGTTGCACATTTGAGCAGTTCGATCGCCCTGAAAAACCATGAAAATTATTGCGTGCTAAATTAATCGCCGATCACCTAACGACACATTGTTTGAACTTCATACACAAGACATGAGGTAATACTGTTACACACCCTTTCCTGACTCTCTAGGGGCCCCGGTAGTCACAATATCTATTTCATTGCGGATCAAAGAATGGGCCGGTGTTGCTAGTCCCTGTCTCGCTGGTACATCGGTGGCTGTGAAATCGATCACCTACGCTAGCAACATATTGTCATCCATACATATATCACTAAGTGATGCTATGCTATGCTCTTATATGCTAAGACAAAACATCTAAAAGAAGAAAAACAGGAACATAAGCTAGGACAAACCCCAATCCCCATCAAACACGGGTTATAACTATAACTAAATGTCATGCAGTGAAGGGTCCACTCGATAGCATGTAGCTTGTTTGAGCTAGATAATGAGCAATATATAACCCCAGCGTATTAGTCATTTGTAATTGGAGCTGTAATTGACAGCACTCCAAAATCACAACAAAAAAAAGTACATGGGGTTGTCTGCTAGAACGAAGGCCGGTTTTTTGGAAACGCCAACTCTGCGGTGAGACCACAGTTTAGTTTGACATTTTTAGAATAACGCGGCTATTTGTTCACTGCTATGACATCACATATCCTGTGGCGATTTCCCAAAAATACTGATCTCGGTATATCTATCTATATTGATTTAAGAGGAGGTAAAATGTCATTAATCAGTTGATAGCATGTCAGATATATTGAGAACCATTTACCGTAATTTTCAGACATCCAAGCTATCATGTTGGGTAGGGATGTTGGCATTTGTGAGGTATATCAACTATCATATGGACCATATATGTATCAACTTCCTTTTTTATCTTGCGGTGGTAGATCGTTCAGCTTGGATGTTAAACCCTTAATTACCTCTAGGTGACAAGTTTGGCAGCTTGCTGCCAGCCTTGAGACTTGAATAGAAATAATAATTGAATGCTTCTATATATAGCGCTAAAAGATTTGTTTGAAACCCACCTTGCAGGTCGCAGTTTTTAACCATGAAGGTCAGAGGACTGACTATAATAGACGCAGTACTGTCATATTGTGGAGCGCAAGTGCTTGAATTGATAATCAATATTTAGGAATGGGTATAGACTAAAACCATTCAGCAGCACAAGTGAAAATTTCTAGTTCCTATTGGCTGCAGGATTACCTGTTCTGTTAAGCAGACCTAAACCGTTAAACAATTCTCGGAACAGTAAATCAAGTAAAGGCTGCTATACTTCCCAGAGCAAGGTTTTTTCTGGTTGTATTAGCAGCTTAACCGTTTTCGTCACCTGCGTATACTACTTATCGAGAGGATTACGGATTGCAAGGTCAGACACCGGTGTTAACTTGGCCACAGTTTTGATTATTAGATTGCTCAGTTGACTCTGTGGCTAATTTAGCTAATGCATGGTATGGTATTACTGCTCGTTTCTCAGTGTTTTCACTCGTTCTCAGTTCCAGGTATTATTATTATGCCTGATATGATTTGTATAATCTGCTGTGTGTGCAGGTTCATCTATCTGTCTAAGATATCGAATTTACTGATAGCTAGATATTAAATATTATACTCTTATAACTGTTGTGTGGACATGGTATACAATTAGCTTGCTAGGCCACATTACTGGACACCAGATTCCTATGGCTTGTGAATGAGCGTTACTTCCGAGGCTTTTTGGTCCTATCAAATCACATTCAACGCCTTGGTAAGCTGTGTCTCTCTCATCAGTTGTTAATCAATGGATTTCATGATGATGGGTCTCTGCTAACTGACCTAGGTGTTATAAATCATTATTGGCAACTCTTCAATCAAATAGCGGATTTTCCTATTTAATGGTGATCAATTGTTATGATTTGTTTATGAAAGTGCTTTTTAAGCGTGACTGTCACGCCCCTAAAAGCACAATTGCCGTTAAAAACAGAAACAGTATAATAGACCATGTTTTGACAATCAAAGAGCTTTTGTGTGACTTAGTGTGTAGTTTGAGAAAATAAATTAGCAGTTTCTATTACTCTACTAGCTTCTAACTACTCTACTCTTTACCTCTACACTATTAAGTTCATAAAGTTGTAAGTTGTTAAATTTAATCCTTTACATGTGCGCATTTAAAAGCTGAAGTACTCAATGGAAAAAATGAGCATTTTCCAGCTGCTTATATGAGAACAATGTAAAACTCGTCTTATTAATAAGCTGTTGCTACCTTAGTGCTCATTAGGTTAGGCTAGCCACGTGAGTCAACAATGCTCAAACATGTAGTTTGTTTGTACCTTTTACCTCACGAGATCACTATTGCGGATTCCGTCATGTAGGCACCCTGCAGCTCATTATGTAGGCAGGTACTACTAAGATATGCAACCTTCACAAGGTTCCTAGCAAATTTATATCACTTTCACATCACTCCAGGTAGGATTTAATAGGATAATACCTCGATCAAATACCTATGAGCTCGTTCAAAACAATTTCTTCTGTTCGCTGTTCCTGATGTACTGTTCAGGTATCACGTACGAGTTACATGGCATCAGGTATCGAGCAGAGAGCATTCTTCTATGTTTTACTTTTATTAGTATTTTATTGATACCAGTTTCTCAACTCACTCAAATATAGAGTTTCAGCCAGGCGGACCAGGTATATGCTGACGCTGAAGGGAATCGTTTGACCGTAGCAGGTTAAAACATGACCTTGTTATAATTTTCCTTGCCTTGGTTTGACATCAAAGCTGAATCTCCCTCCTCGCCTTTGTGTCTGACAAACCTCTCCGTAGAATAACCTAATATTATTCAATAAAGATTGGAGATTTGGGCGTCTTACTCTCTGGGGTTCAATTCTCAGGTTATGCAAAACTTTCATAGATAGCCAATCACAACTCAGTCTTCCGGCCAATATTGCAGATCAATTAATTTCTATGGTTTAAAGAAATAACCTCCGGTCAAAGGATTCCCAGATGTCTAATGGTGCTAACACTGACCATTCCAATTGATGGACTAGATAGTCTCTCAGGAGAAGATCTAGTCTGAAGTCGGTTATAGTTATTTTTATCAGGTTTTTAGGGGGCGATATTAATTGGTTGAACCAGGGCTTACATTCCATTCGGGGGGGGGGGGGGGTGTGAGCCTAATCAAATAGCCCAGGTGACCATCCATATCCATGGTCATCCATATATTAGAAGTACAACAATCAAACTTACATCAATCTGCTTTATTTGCTGTGGTTTTATGTTTGTGACAAGATAATAGCACGCCATGTCACAGTAGCCTTGCCAAACCACATCAGGTCACAGTAGCCTAGCCAAACCACATCAGGTCACAGTAGCCTAGCCAAACTGTAGCTGTAAAGCTTGCAAAAGCTTTCATCTTCAATTTCAGTTCCTTTTCTTCTCACCAAACTAGATCATAGAACATAAATCAATCATGTATTCATTCTTTAGGCCTGATCTCATTGGTAAAATCCAAAACCTTGGGGTTTTCTCTACAGCGGTGACCGAAATAGTAATCAGCGTTCCTCAGCACTAGTAAACTTTCTGTCCTTGAATTCACAATGACTTGTTGCAAAATCAGGTTTTAATTCTCCTGAGATTCTTGAGACAACAAAGCTTATCCATCACGGCTAAGTGGAATACCCTAGAGGAGTAAATAATATTAGCTAGGGTTAAATTTAGCCATTATTGATTTGGGTGGCTTAATGTTAGCTAGCACTAGTTGATGCTATCCTAGCTGTTCAAGAAACATATGAAATTGAGTTAATGTTAGCCTGTCATCAAGTTCCCCAATCCAAGCTTGTGCCTAAAGGTGAACTTTTCTTCCTGAGCATAGTTTAATTATCTTAGGTAGTCAAAATTAACTTACACATTATATTTCAATATCGGGCTTTCCTGATGTCATACGATCTCCATGACAATAAAAACAGAATTTCCATATCAATCTGGGCTCATTATGTCATAAACTCTGCTCTTGTTTTCTTGTAGATTCCTGATTTTATGCTCAAACTAGTCAAAGATGGCTGCAAACCGCTCGCTGCACACTTGTAAAATGTATAAATTGAGACAATATACTCGCAGGAAAACGAGGCCTTACTATACAGCAGTCGTAGCTATCGCTTTATTTCTCGGATGTGGATTATTCATAATAGAGTTAGCACTACCGGATCCAGAAGCTGAATTCAGTCACAGCATATCCAAAAGATCAGCAGGTAGCCCAAACACCACCAACAGCACAACAACAACAAAACCTGATTCATTGACTACAATACCATATCTAGACAATTATCCTAAGGATCTATTCACGCTGAAACAATGGCGCCAGGGAGCAGCTATTTTACACGCAGCAGGCATGATATACATGTTCATTGCCTTGGCCATCGTATGTGACGAGTTTTTCGTTCCTGCATTGGATGTAATCATAGAAAAGTTGGAATTAACTGAAGATGTCGCTGGAGCGACATTTATGGCCGCAGGCGGCAGCGCCCCAGAGTTCTTTACCAGTATTGCAGGCCTCTTCATCAGTCAAAACAGTGTCGGCATCAGTACAATTATAGGCTCAGCTGTATTCAATATCCTTTTTGTGATTGGTGCCTGTGGATTAGTAGCCAAAGAGGTCCTGCATTTGACATGGTGGCCTCTGTTCAGAGACAGCATATTTTACAGTATAGCATTAATAGTGCTCATCATCAGTTACCTTGATGAGAGGATCCATTACTATGAGGCACTAGCTCTGCTCAGCTGTTACGCAGCGTACATAGTATTCATGGTCTTCAACCAGAAGATCGAGCTCTTTGTAAGAGGACGACTCTGTTCGAGCCAAGCTCCAAACTCCAACGTGGACCTCGTGCCAGTAAGCAGTAATGCCAGTCTCATGTTTATTAAGAATGGTGGTGACAAGCTCAATGTCTGTTTCAAAGATGAGGTAAGTCAATACTTCTACAAACTATTAGGTTGGACGTTAAAACGTCCTACATAATAGCCCATACCCAATGTGCTTTGTCCAGCCTTGCGGATTCTAACAGGGGTAAAAAGGTTGTCTTCTAATACAGCTTTCTATATAAGGCAGAGGGATCAAAGAGCAGGGTGTTGGATGCTGCATTTAACTCATTGGCGGGATCATAAACTACTGGACTTACAACCTGGTGGCTTTGCAATCTGATATCACTTCTTTCTTTTTCGCACTGCACTAAGTAATGAATGTATTAATCCGGGCAATGTCTGTTAAAGGTTTGGTTGAATGATATTAGGGTGTTTTGTGCACGGTATCTTCTTTATTTACGATCAGCACATTAATCCCACAATGCACTTTGGGGCTATACAGGAAGTCAGTTTGAGATGGTACGCTGTCTTATTTTCTGGTGTGAATAGTTAAAAAGATGAACTAAAAATTGCATTCACAATGGTTTGGAATCTCACCGAATGCATTGAATTTTTTCTTTGTAGAGAATTCCCATGGTGACATGGTTCTTATGAATCAGTTTGGGACAACTTCTCATCTTTGGTTTGATAGAAAACAGGCTTAACTTCTTTACACCTCAGGCCATCATGGATTATAAAAATTAATGATGGGAAATATTTTGATTTATGAAACACTAAAAAAAGACATTTGGAATTCAAATGATCCTAGCCTGCTCTGAGGTGTCACCACCAGTGATTTGTTTCCAAGATCTTCTTCCGTTTAGTAAATTGCCAGATTTGAGTGCCAGACTTACCTTTTAGGATTTATTTGCAGTTATGAACTGCAACGTGTGTGCTTAGAGCATGGCTGAGTTTACATGTGCATATACCTGACATGCCCCACCACAGTCTACCACCACTCAGCTGTATAACCATTAATGTCAAAGACTATGACTAACCTATACTGTCTCTGGTCAACTTTCTCAGATTTACTCCCTGATGTCTTTAGCCAATGTTGCACCAGGGCCAGAAATTGATGACACTACCTTGTTCTCTTTGGCCTGTGCTGAGTTTATAAACAAATCAGTATTGTATACTACCACAGAGTAAGGATAAATATATATATATATCCTTACTCTGTTATACTACTAAACCAAAGCCATTAAAATTGGTTTTAAGTGAATTTTAGTGGCCAGTGATCAGCTGTAATGGTCTAAACCCAACCACAAAATACAAATTTATGTACTGATCAAAATATTTCTCTGCCAGCTATAATGGGTCGCTGCAGGGGTTATGACAACACGTGTTGTGCACGGGCACATTTATTTGAAGAACCTGTTCAGTTCTGCGGTGCCCCAATAGTCCTAATTCTGCTGCCCCAATAGATTTTAGTTTTTGGTCTAGCCCACTGCATGAACAGTAACAATTTGTATAAGTGTGTCTCCTCCGCCTGTTGGAGTGCATGGTGCTTGTCTTAGTGTTGGTTCTAGCTTTATTTACTAGTCAAGCTTTAGGGACTCTGAACTGAATCTAACACTAACAGCAGCATGTTATCTATAGTCTTTTACAACTCATCAGTAGCACTGTCGGCAGCATGATATATTCACAGCCCCACTGAGTTTGTCCGCTTGCGGTTGCGGATGAAATCGCACTCCTTCGTTTTGAAATTATGTGGAATCTTAGTCTGAGCCTTTGGTTGTTTAAGACATACGGTACCTAGTATCTTTGCTCTATTCTAACCAGGAGTATGTCGATCTGAAAATGTCATTCCTTCATTTTACACTGTTTTCCATAAGCGAGATTATCTCAAAGCTTACAAAGCAAGCGCAAAGCCAAATAATCACAAATAATCAGCTTGTACAAAGCAGGCATACAAATACACAGTCTACTAGTTGTTGGCCTGCCCCCAAGCAAATGTTTACTTCACAAGCAAAGACATGAAAAACGGAAATGAAAGGCCTTTGACACAAAGTACATCATTACGACTGAGGTGTACGACGGAACCGAAAGGTATGCAGGCAGTTCTGCCGTGGGTTGAAGTTCCTATGGTGCCTTTACATACTACTATTGCTAACCCTAAGGGGAGCCAGTATAACGTCAAGGTAAAGCTCATTGTCTTTCATATAAACCCTCTGCAAGTACAGCTGGACATCTTTCTTACTGAGCAGAAGGAGCATCAGTTGTAGAATTATTTGTGGAATGTTGGTGGGTGGGTAGCAGCATATAAAGGCATCATTTCTGCTGTCGTTAAATCATATCTGCCAATTAGTAAGCTAATAAAACAATACTCCTCACACCAGAGACTGTATGTTATAAAATCATATCTAAGAGTTAGGAGATAATTATGCAGTACATCCCTTCTGTAAAGCTGGTACCCTATAAATATACTTACCTCGCTGTCACATCCGCACACAGTAACCAAACAAACATTCAAGAAACCATTTATCACCAAAAATATATAATGATCAACAATGAATTATCGTACCTTTGATGTACAAAACATTGATGGCACAGCTTTTCAGATGGCTTATTTATGATGTACTTTCTGAGGATAACAAAGTATTTAACTTTGTTGACAGCGCTGATGAAATTTATAAAATGCTCCCTGCGCTATACCCCTATGATATATAATTCTGATGAAAAGGGCCCAGAGGATATGTAATTAAGTTGTGAGATATTGCACTGTTGTCTAGCTGAGTAATGTTTGTTGCATTACCCCGGATGTTTTTGCTCTGATGAATAAAGCTTTCTCACATGATTATCAATTTTCAGAGCTACAATCCGAAATCAAGACATGCATTAATCAATCTTAGATTAGAATAATTCTACAAACATGCCTTACTAATGCCGCTGACCGCTAAATGAGAAAATAAGATCACAGAGCAGCGTGGATATATCATAATTTATATAAGATGCTCAAGACTCTAATGGGCTATTAATTAGACGCCATATTGATGCAGTTTTTATAATGACATGATATCAGGGACTATATCTATAGTCTCTGATGATATGCCAGTTGTTAGCGCTGAGCTTGGATCGAGCTTGAGTTTTTGACTGATGAACTCTTGTTCCCCACTGTGACTGACCAAATATTAATTGCTGCCTCAGATCGATGCTCTGGTACTTTGCACTATGAGCACAAGATAAAAAAACGAATAGTGGCATTTTGATAAAAATGAAAATAGCTCTTTCATGACGTATGGAAACGGCGGCGAAACACAAAGATCGATGGCAGATAATAAAATTAATCCATACATATCTAGACAAAAATTATCGTAATTAGACCATCTGTCTTTTTTTGTCTCAATAATTCGCCTCTTAGCAAAAATCTGTTATTCTAATAGGCCAAAATGTGCATTCGATACCAAGCTTTCATGTTCATGGTAGGCTTTGATTTGTTCCAATATGAGGTCATCCTCACCAAAGAGATTTGTATGACAGAAATGGAAATTTAGGGTTAACCTAATAAACCAGGGGTATTTGATTGATTCGCTATCCATAATTATCAAATGATATTTTCTATTCATATCTAGTCTCAGAACCTGGTTTTTAAACAGATCACACTTAAGGTGACGTAATCAATAATATTTCACCAGAACACGTACCTGGTCTATATAACAATCGATGTAATCTGCCTCTAAGCCACAGGTATTAAGTTGGGGAAATTTTGCTGTCTGCAGTGTACGTACATGTCTAGGCTGTGAAATATGATACCTTGTAGGTATTGTAGGTATAAACGGTACCAGAGACTATGGATCATCTATAGTCTCTGATAGTACTTACTGCTAAAACAAATAGGATCAAACCGTGGTCTAGCAGGGACCAAAGATATCTATGGTCTCTGAACATAGCCTTGTCACACGGCTACTTGTTTTGTTTTGGGGAGTACGACCCAAAACAAAAAATTTAGCCACGTGACTCTGAACTAACTAGATGATGTAGATGTGATGATGTAGTATATATTTGGAGAGCTAAGGCATGTCATTTTTGTGCTAATTTTGTCTCCAAGAATACCACAAATCAAGATTTTCTGTTGCTTTCGAAGGTCTGTGATATGATTCAAAATTGGTTTGATGTCTGCGCAGCACCTCACATTTTCACCTTCAGTCAATGCTCCTGAGATATTTTTTGGGTTGTGCCTTGGTCCTGTAGACCATGGACGTCAAAATCGGTGTCATGAAAGCTAACATTGGCACCGGTCTCGATACGAAACGTTGGGCGTCCTATTGTCAGGTCTGCAAATACATGTTTTCCCATCAGGCTAAGGTGACAAATACTTTTAATCAAAACTATTGCATGCGCCATAATCAGCTTGTTTTCACCTCTAGACAGAAAACAATCCTAGCCGTGAGTCTGAAGATAATTATATTAATTGAGGTATCTGTCCACGTACCACAGAATTAGTCTACTTTCTCACACAAATCCAGATCAACAATCACACTTTATACACGAAGCGCTGAGTTAAATGCTTCTAGGAGGGAAAACAACTCATGTGACTGATATAGGATTTGTTAAGTTTAATCCGCTGTAATCTGCTGTTGTAAAACAATAGGGTTATGCTTGAACATCTCCAGTTGATCATATTCGTTAATCGGTGCATGTGTACTGAGCAAACACAGGCATATGGTATAGCGCTTGGCGATAAATTCACTTTACATATTCGCTTGTCAGACAGTTAAGCAAATCAATGTATGTTTATTTTTGTAAGCACGATGTAACTGAACCGATTATCATGGAACGTGAATCCTTTCAATTCAGGGATTGATTTAATAATTAACACTAATGATGTTACAATTGATCAGGCCATTGATTTATGAAGCTAAATTCTTTGCAAATTTTTACCATACCGTCATGCCATTATCGGAGATCATGTGTTATGGTGGGGATTGCCGATAATACCATGGTAAAATGTACACCAATAATAGCAGATACATGAGAACAAAATGTGGGCTCGTATAGGTCTGAAGACTTCTGCAGATATAATTAGCAACCTCAATAAGTTCACTTTGACATCAGCATACAGGATTTCTTCAAATTTTAAAGACAAAAAATACCAAATTAAAACCAGCATGACGTTAATACAAGTTATGTCAATAAATGGGCGAATATCAAACCAATAAATTTCTGGTTTCATGGCTATTGTATGTGGCATACTTCTGGAAAATAAATCATTGATCTCAAATGAACAGGATACCAACAAGATATGTTTATGGCAGACTCCGGCACGCAGTGAACGCCCAGCAGAACTTTGATTTACCAGTTGAACGACTGGGTTTCTCTATAGTGATAAACTTTTCCGCTGAAAAGTAAATTATAATATTCAGCAAGGGAACGTACAATGCTTTTACTGTTAGAAATTTGCCTCTAGTCTCATGTGTGGGTTCGATGACAGTCGCTACGTTGGTTTGTGTATTGTTTGATATGGATTCTCTTTGACTACGCTGACCATTGCAATCGTGACTGAGGGCATTGCTTCATATTTCACAATTATATCTGATGGCTAATTGTCAACTTCGAGACTAACATTAATGACTTTGTTGTTTCGTACGAGGATTGGTATTTTTATTGTCCCGACGACGTACCTTGCGTGGTCAGATATTCTTATCGTCACTTTTATGACACTTCACCACCCTCACTTCTACTTAATTCTGTGTTAGGTTATTTGAGTGCTCATAAACACAAAGTTAGTGAAACCCCGTGTCATATATGCTCCCTCGCACCTAGTTGAATGTGGCCGAGTGGAATTTGACGAGTGGTATGTGTGTGCAGTATGCTGCTGGTAGTGTAACTTATAGTAGAGCTGAAGTGACTTACTCGTTGCATGTTCTCTGTCCGTAGATTGGTGATGGTTGTGTGTTTGTCAAAAAGTGATATTTTGAAATTTTGTTTACACCTCTTACTTATCTTCCATTAAACTAAAACATCATGTTGAAATACAATTTTTGAAATTGTGTCAAGTTATTTTGATATGATGGAAAAAAAGTAACTAAATGGAAAAGCTGTAATGCCAAAGATCATTTGACTAGTTTGCCCAGCAGTGATTCGAGCTGCAGAATGCTATCAGATACCGTGTGAGATTCAATTACTAATTTACCTTTTGCTATTTTGTAGTCAAGGACGAGGCCGGCCTCTTCCCTCAAATTCAGAGCAGGATTGTTACAGCTGATGATACAAACTATTGATCCTTTAGGTGAAGGTGAGTCTCATAAGGAATTATCCTACCCTTCTTATTTGTTGCAAGCCTTATAGTACAAGTAATTTGTCATCGTATTGTCGCCATTTAGTGGATTTGATGAGACCTTCAGCTGCATGCTACGACAGTATCATCATATTTTCCTGAAACGCCAAAAAATGTATAGCAGGCTAAAGACCGGCATGATCGATCAGGGGATTACAACATTTTAGGAACTAATTCCGTTAAAATGATATCCATGTATGCGTCATCACTGGAGGTAGGATGTTTACATGAATCAATCATGAGTGGAAGCAAAAATATTGGGCTTGAATCATAATTTCAAAAACTATCGTAAAAACTAAAGCAGGCGCATATGATAAAGATTAGCGTGCCTAATTTTTTCTTGTGTATACTACTAAATGCATCGACTGTTCGAAGAAACTTGCATCGCCATCCTGAATATATTCCCCTGGCGTACCCTGTAACATAGACTAAATACCATTGTACTCTATTCTTCTCTTATAATTGGTGCTGTGAACTTGTCAGAATCAGAAAAAACAGTATGTGTGTTTAGCCTCATGGTCGGCGCTGAGGTAATATTTACTTCTGCCGCATAGTTCATCCCTCCGATATCTCGAGCTAGGTGCTCAGTTGGTGTTACATAACGTTTGTGTAGCCGCGCGCGATTAACACTCAAATTTACCGATAGATTTCTGAGAATCTTGCAATGCAGTGCTTTACTGCTGCTCTTGATGTATATGACATTATGACGTATGGTAACGGCAGCTGATTAGATGTAACAGCTCACTCATTCAATGTGTCGAGTTATTCACCTACTTTGAACCCTAAGGGAGGAGATAATTGAAAGGTGTTTGTCACTCAAATCAATAGGATAGTGAGAGTCGTCCTTTGTGCACAGTTTTTATAGACCAAAGCAGCTCTTTGATGCCAGCAAGTTTCTTTTGCTATCAAAAGTAAATTACCATCTGTACATTACCAGGGAATTAAATAAATTATTATAATTTCATGTCAAGCCAGAAAATCGGTTGCACTTGTTGACCCCTTGAGTATAACCTAAATCTCAATAAGAGCATGTCATATCATAATCGCTGTTATTATTGTTTTGCCCCAACTTTAATTGAATTTACAAGAATATGACTTTACAGAGAGCAGTTATTTTCCAGTGGGACTAGCAGGACTTTAGGGCATTGAGAATTCAAAATGATTATGTGGTGATCTTTTTATTTCCTCAGGCAATATTGAAGAGAGGGCCTCGCGGTTACGAACGCTGGCGACTAACAACCACAAAGTCCCCGAAGAAACTGCAAATGGCAAAGCTTGCACAGAGAAAGGGGAGTTAACTCCAGTCGATCAAAACGGTAATTGCGCAGGTAATGCTTTTTATGTTCTTGTCTACAAATTTTCCATGTTGTCTATGTCTATCAGTCTAGTCTCATCAATGTTTAAATGTAAATCTGAGATGAATATCACCATAAATTCTTAGAAAGTAATGTAAATACCGGATTAACATTTACGTCAGGGCGGGGATTAGACTGTAGTAGATATTATCTTGTCTGCTAGTCTGTAGATAAGATATATGCTCTAAAATTTGCAAGTCTGTCAGTACCTGATCATGAAAAATCTAAGAGTTTTCAACATATTCAAATAATCAATGTCTAAACACACTGACAACGGTTGCAACCTCTGCTGATCCTCAAAAGATTTGATATACCCGTGTATCCTCTGAGGATCAGATTAGGTCTATGTTTTAACAATGTGATGCACGCCAGGTGAACCCGACCACACCACACGATGAGGGTGCAACCACTGATCAAACAGCTGAGGCTGCTGTTTGTTTATATGCTTGCAATAGTGACGTTGTGCAAACCTTTGGGGTTACCACTGTAGTTAGTGTGTTTAGACCTCTCTCCCACTCAGACTTGGCTGAGTGGTACGTAAGAGCCAAGTCAGGCTCAATAAGATTGTTGAAATGCATATCATTATGACGTTAGATCTGTTCAAAATGGAACATACACTCTCTATTATTACACGTTTTTATTGAGGTTTTCATATGAGCATTGTTTTTCTTAAGGAAGTTTATACTGCTTTCTTTCCCCTGGCCAGTTCAGTTTTGCGTCATCTTATCAAAATCATCGATATCAGGATAACTATAATGAATATAAATGAAATCAGCTGAGGCCGTGTATACAAGCTTAGTGATATAGAACTCTGTGTGGACAGAGTGGCCTTCAGCTTATAAAATACTCTATTTATATCTACTGATTGGAAAGTGTAAAGTGTACATTTCCTTAGTTTATTTGACTGGACGTGTCTTGGTTAGAAATCTGATAATTTATTGGATATTACGACCATTAGGGAATTATTGGTTAACACAAGTTTTCTAATAATTCACTACTTTACCGCCTACAAGTTTGGTTTCAAATTAGCAGCTATTAATAAAATCAAATCAATTCGGGCAGAACATCTGGACAAGAAGTCCATTTACTTACCTTATTACGGGAAATTTAACCCGTAGCAACCAAAGTCGATGGATAAATTTTGATAACAACCATTGACTTATCATTGTCTCGGAGTTATCTTCTTGTTTCCACTGGTAGAAACGGAACACCAACATGCTTGTATTATACATCCTAGTGGTCTAACTAAAGCAATAGTCATGATTATGGAATTCATTTACATGAAAAACATAGATCCTGTATAACAAGTACATTTAGAAAGACAGTCATCTGTTATTTTCCATGAACAATGTTATTTTTGTAGCGATGCAGGGTATATTTGGTAATTTATGTAGGATAGGCGCATAGGATGAGCACTACTCTCGTGCACGAGAAAAGTGCTCATCCTATGCGCCTATCCTACATAAATTACCAAATATACCCTGCATCGCTACAAAAATAACATTGTTCATGGAAAATAACAGATGACTGTCTTTCTTACGTATGGCAGGTTATGCAAATTTCATAGCCATGTCCTTGGTGGGGTACAAACCGCTGCTTAGCTGTAAACCCAATAGAACTCATTGTCTATGATTGATATAATAACATCTGTGTAAAAAGGATATAAACTAGGTACATGTTTTATATGAGAATTACGATCTACTTTTAGATTTATTGTGCACTTTTATCGTTAATCAGTCGTTTTTGATATTTGATATCATGCCCGGTGATATGTATAATTGGAATGCTGCAACATGAACTCTGATATGACTTCCATGCGAGGGAAGGGTACGTCCCATTTCGCATTTGTAATGCTGGTTTACCAATGAGTTGAAATATAGTGTACTTCAACCTCAGCATGGCACCACACCACAATATGATGTTGAGAAAGAGCTTGAGTATGTAAGATTCCCACCCACATCTTCTCCCAGAAGGGCAGGTTATTGTTTTAACTGATAACAGCTCGATAATTACCAAATTTATTGAGTCACCACCCACAAGAATGATGTTCAATGATCTCCTGAAAGGCATGCCAAGGTGTGGAGAGACTTTGCTCAAATCAAAAATTACACCTCATTCAAAACAGTTTGTTTTTCGTTTGTATATGATTTGCTCGAGCTATTCTTTGGGGAGACTTAACTTCTTGTTGTTGTGGTTGTAATCTGAATGAAAGAATATCAAAACACACAGGCTCACCGGAGGCAAAAATTTTATTCTTCTGCACCGCCTGCCTTGTTTTGGAAATGACAGGGAAATGAGCTGTACAAATTTGCCTGTCTCTACTCAACTACAACGTGTGTCTAAGGTCTCTATTTGTCATATTTCCTAATGTGTATAATTTGAATTTGTCTGTGCCACAAAATGATGTTTACATGATATATTTTCTTTAATCTACAGAAAAGAACGGTACAGTGAAAAGAAATGGCAGTGCCAGAGTTCATAGTGCCATCGGCTCAGCTAATAGTAACCAAAGCTCTATGACTGCTGTGGAGTCTATCGAAGATGAGACTTCTATGCAGCAGCCAAACAATGTAAGCTTACTTATTGCTGACATACAGTTGTGGGAATCAACCACAGACTTGATATTATTAAGTTTATGGAATCAACAAAACATGTAATAAAGATTTTGATGCTGCTGCATGATGACTGCAATCATCTAGTAGTTATTGGCTCTCACAGCAAGACTTCTTATCTTAACTCAAACTCCCTGTCTCAATCTGTACAAAAATAGTAAATGCACAAAGTTGTCTGCCCATGTAAAATAAGGACATAACTCCCTCAATTTTTTAATAGCTTGACAAGATTGCTGTAGATTCCAATATGTCTGCATTAGACCAAACTAAAGCTGGTCACTCTCTGTCTTCACATTCAATTTCGAATCTGTTTTCACAGCACAATTCTGTTGGCACTCCTATAAAGAAGGACACAACAGCAGCAACAAACGGGACGGAAGTACACGTGCGAACAACTGATACTCAGTCTCAACAGGTAATCCATTATTCATAAGTCTTGCAAATATAATGCTGACCAAAGTTCATTACTCCATGAATCAACAATTGACTTTAGCTATCATGCGAATGAATTCTACAGTCATTAACCATAAAAAATTCAAAATAGTACACCTGCCACCTGACAATACAATACATTGAACTTCAAATCACATCTCAAATATAATTTGATATTGTAGTCAGCGTGGGAGAGCCCTACAGCTGAACAGGATGATGATGACGATGATGAGAACGCGCCTCTGGATATCAGCTGGCCTAAGACTCATAGGAAAAGGATATCTTATATTCTGTTAGCTCCTATTATATTCCCTCTGTGGATTACACTACCTGATACAAGACGTCCAGTGAGTATTCTCTCTCAGGAGATTGCTGACCCCATCATAGAAAGTTAATGAAAATTAAGTGAATCAGAAAGTTTAAGACCTTCTGTTCCAAGAATTGAGCATCTGTTCACAAATAAATTTGTCTGATGAACTCCTTCCTTTTCAGTATCAACTTTGTTCAATCGTCTGATGACAAATCTCTCATTGCACTATGTACTTGTACTGATGAATCACTTATTTGAGGATGAAAACTTTTGTTATTCTTTCACAGGAGAAAAGGAGGTGGTATCCGCTCACATTTATTGGCAGCATTATATGGATCGCAGCGTTTGCTATCCTGATGGTCTGGTGGGCCTCAGTTGTATGTGTAGCTATAGGCATGCCTGTAGAGGTAAGAGCTTATATTAAAAACTTCTACCCATGATAGCGCCATGTGATATCCATTTACCATGTGCAGTTTTGTTCAAGTTGCCCTTGTTTAACCGTACCCAGTGCCTCCCTATGTTATGGCTGCAACAGGCCAAGACGAGATAATGCGGATAAAGTAGGATGAGTTCACTATTTGGATAACTTGATTTCAGTTCTCACATTAAGAATTAACCCCAGTTATCTTCGGAATTGTTGACTATGTCTATGTCTAGTGTTTTCCATGTACAAGAAGTTACTGGTTTTCTAATTACTAGTTACAGTTACTAATAAAAAGGCTATCTGGAAGGACAACTCTCATATGTATTGTCTAAACATGCAGTTGAATTATGGTGGTGAATAAAATATACAAGGATGCTCATGTAGTTTGGTTTGTAACTCCTCCATTTCTCATCGCAAACATTATTGTATATTTGACAGATCATAGGTCTAACTGTGCTAGCCGCTGGCACGAGTGTTCCAGATTTGCTGACATCTGTCATTGTTGCTAGAAAAGGCTTTGGAGATATGGCTATATCCAGTTCTATAGGCAGTAATCTGTTTGACATCACAATAGGGTGAGTTTTACTACCGTTAGGTTGTGTATTGTAGCCACGAGGCTTGCTACTGAACAAGCCTGGATCGATTTAGGAAAATAAACTCAGATTTCAGCCATGGCGCACCAGCTGCCCGGGCGAAATAATGAACCGGAATCTGCCCCTCCATCAAATTGCACAGACCTGACCACAGCCCGCAGTTGTATAATTAGATTCTTCAAAACAAAACAATATGAGAAAATACTGACGGTCTTTCCAAGAAAACACAACTACAGACAGATTGGAGTTTGATGATAATATGAGATGATATTGCAATGGCCATTATTTATTTTTGATCCACATTTCTCTTCCTGACAACATCCAATAGGAAGTCTTGTTTTAAACTCATTTCCAGTGTTTTCTCATTATTTATTTATGCAGGTTGCCTCTTCCATGGTTCTTGGGATGTTTGATGGCCATACCTAACCCCTATGTGGAGGTGGATGCCAAAGGCCTGCTGTGCTCCATCATACTCTTATTCTGTATGCTCATCGCAGTAATCGGCACGGTCGCATGCTTCAGGTGGAGACTCAATAAGCCTCTTGGTGTGACCTATATGGTTCTCTATTTCGGATTTGTCACTTGTAGCATACTACTTGCCTACGGAATAATACCCTGTATTGATGTATCCCTTGTTACTGCTTAGAGGAAGCTTTCCTGACAGTCATCTATCGCAAATAGGATCTTGAATCTCAGGGTTTGGTAACACACATCCCTTGTTATCCACTTCAGTGAAATATCATCAGCTGAACAGCTGCTCAGCATTTAGTTGTGGATAGAACAATATCTATGCCGACCCTTTGTGAGGAGTTATCTCCTATCAGTCATCCATAGTAAAAAAAACCATAAACACTCCAAACAAGAATGTATGGTCAAAACAGCTATGTCCTCTAGGGTAAACATTGGAAAGAACTGGGATTTTCTTTTTTTTCTAAAACCTCTCACCAACCTCATATGATGCATAATGTTTCAGTGAAATCACTTTTACGGAAGAAAATCTTTTCGCTGCTAGGCTTTGGCGAGTGCACACCTCTTTTCTGACCATTCTGACTACCAATCTTTATTGCAAACATTTTGGACTACTTTTCATAGTTATAAATTTTCCATCAGTGTTTTAATCTTGTTTAGGTGCTTGTCAGACTAATATTTTTGTTTTTTTTTCATCTGCTTTTCAGTGCTTAGTTTTCTCGGTCATAAAACTATTGAGGTTTCTTATATGTTGATGACAAACTGCGTAATATGCCTAGTTAGAAACAGAAACTTGTCTGTTCAGTGGTTTCTGTTTTCAGTGTGGTTACAACGCAGCGGCTCGTTGGACTCTCATATTTTTAGTAGTGTTTGATAACAGCGTAACAGTACTGGTATCAACACATTGACAAAGTTAAGGTTTTGGCACCAGACCTGCGATAATGTATGGATAACAGTAAACCAAAACCCACAACAATACAATTTCCCTGCCATTTTCATAGTGTGGTCATTTTTGTATCATTCAGATTTTCGATCCTCTGTTCAGCCCCGGCATCACAAAGTGGATCAGCCAGTCAAAATTTTTTTGTGCAAATTTTTACAACATGAACAATGTTTATTCAAACTACGGAACTCATCATTTTTGGCTTTGGGGGACTGCATCATGCCAAAAAAATTATGCCAGCATATCTTTATTTTTTTCCATTATATATTTGATACACCATTAAAAATAAAACTTCCAAAAAATTTAAATCCATCTTGGTGTCTTTGACATTGTATGTTATGTGTAGCCAGCCACAGCGGTGCATAAATGTATGAATACTACTAGAAGTAAGATGAAATAATAAACAAAAAATAACGATAGATCACTGGCGTGAATTCCATTATTATTCCAATAACAGTGAAGCAGCATCTAGAAAACAGATACACTCGGTGGAGCTCAAAACATAAAATGTCCTGTTGTGTTCTGATGGCCCTGTTATTAATGTCCTGTCAACAGTTTCATGACAAGGTAATAGGAGCCATGAGAAAAATAATTGATCATCAAATAAGTACTGCTTAGTTCACTTGTTACAAGTTGTCCACCCCTGTAACAACAGTGGACAACTCTTGAGTATATTATTCTCAGCTGATCTCAGGTTCTCCTACAGCAGCATATGTGAGACAACCTGTACAGCTGTGATGTAGCGACACTACTGCTATAGTCATCATGTGAATCCTGCATAACTGAGGGCCTGTTACCTTGTAACATTACAGCTACCTCACCTATATAAACAGTGTCTGCTTCATCAGTCTGAGGTAGCCTGTTATAGGATAAATCTAGCATATTCAACATTGGCATACCTTGCAGGGATTCCAGCAACACGCTACAATCTTCTAAATGATTATAGCTGAAGCTACCAACTTGTAGAGTTGTGATATTTGTGAGAATATTGATGTCTACTATGTGGTTGTGATCCGCCCGGAGTATGTGCAGGGATTTCAGTTCTGGAAGCCACATTGGAAGTGTTTCTTGTCCTGTAGATGAGATGTCAAGCTCCAGAAGCACAGATTTCTTTGGGGGAGTTTGATGATGCTCTCTCAGAAATAGTAACCCTTCATTGCCAGAAAGGTCTAAGGATTGAAGGCTCGGATGGAAGCATAGTAGGGTTGAGAAGGACTTTATTTTGTTGTGCGATACATTTAGGTATTTTAGACTTATCAAGTTGAGAAGAGCTATTGTTGGCATTTCCTCCAGTCGGTTCCATTCCAAAGAAAGCTTTGTCAAATGTTTTAGGTTACCGATGGAAGAGGGCAGATATTTCTTGATGCAGTTATGACTCATATTGAGCACCTGTAGACTGGATACTTGATCAATGTTCTCTGGAATGCATACAAGCG
This sequence comes from Membranipora membranacea, assembly GCA_914767715.1. Taxonomy (NCBI): domain Eukaryota; kingdom Metazoa; phylum Bryozoa; class Gymnolaemata; order Cheilostomatida; family Membraniporidae; genus Membranipora; species Membranipora membranacea. The sequence continues at coordinate 11,516,741 of OU612068.1, forward strand.
AGTTTTCTGAGACATCCAGCTCGACCAAAGCGTTCGACTTATTGCTGGTCGTCAGCGGTAAAAGGCTTGTGATTATATTGTTCATTAGGCGTAGACTAGTCAACTTGCTGAATTTTGCAAAGCACTCAGGGATGGTGACAATACCTAAGCCGTATAGAGTGAGATTGTTCAGAGTGTGGGGGAAACATGTGGTCTCCTCTAGCCTTATATAACACTCATCTTTGTAGGTTCTGGCTGCGATGAACTCTTCCAGAATTTTCAGTTTCTTGAATTCCAGTTTTCTGAAGAGATCATAAATACAGACTCTACAATCTTCGGGAAGGTTGTTGAGCACCACTGATTGCAGAGACGCGGAATTTCTCTCCAATACCTTGAAAAACCCATTAGGAAGTTGCTTCCCTTGACAGTCAATCGTTATGGCTTGTAAATCACTTTGTGCTTCAGAGCTGAAAAGTGATTGTAGAGTCATCTGGACCTCAATCAATGCAGAATTCTCTGTACGTGCTAGTGAACAGAAGTGGTTTGGGCTGCAAAAGAGCAAGAAAACACGGGTATTATTCTCAAGATGTATCCATAAATTAACTACAACTTTCTTTATCGAAAGTGCTAATTTACACATGCCAATACGTGGCTGACTAAAGGAAGGATCAGTCAGGCACTATTTGTTCACAACAACTTAGAACCCCAATATGACAAGAGTTGCTTATAAATCAGGCAAACTTTACTGCAATGAACCTTATTCACTTTTGGTTTAAAATATCCACAAGAAGACTTGGAGTATCCCATGCAGCTGCTTCGGCAGTATTGAGGACGCAGTGAGAGTTCTGAGTTTTGTTGTGATCAGTAGTGAAGCTACTCGGACTCAAAAGCTTACACAGACACTAATGATAATATAATTTAGTAATAGTATATCTTACCCCATGACAGCTGCATGTTTAGTACAAGCAGAAGATGGTTGCCACTGCTCCGGTACAGCGCTATGACATAGCAGCGGTGAGGCAGCACCGGACGGAACGCTGCCAGAACCTCTCTTCTCAACCGACGGAGAAGCACCCATAACTTACAACTCGCAGAATACCATAATAAAAGTTCATAGATATCTGACCATCATCCCACAACACGCAGTGTCAATCATAACTGGTACTAAGCAAGTGCAGCTACTCAGCTGGGCTAATAACCCATACTGGAACAATCAATAAAAATATAGTCAAAAATCTATAAAACATTATAACCTTGTAATGGTGATCGTAGGCTTTGTAAATGCTGTGTAAGCTCTTGACTCCACACAACATTCAATCAGTATTTTATTGCTTCAGGCGCCAGGGTAAAAAGTCTTCATCGCATGATGTCTCGTCTCGCTAAACCAACCTGTAATTAAGTCCTATACTAAATTATAAATCTCGTAGTGTATCATTTTATCTAGGATTTCCGAGAGCGTAAATAAACTGGTAAACACGCAAAAGGTTTTTAACCTCGATAAAAAACAAGTCTTTTCCAGTTTAGAAACAGTAAAATGCCCAATTTGTTCTCTACAACGATACGATATATTATGATATGGATTTAGTAATAGTTATGCCAGAATTTCGCAATTTTCATAATTGGTGCAGGTCAAATTATTATCTGCAAACTAACACCTTCCCAAGCTGCTAAATTCACCCCTTGTAGGTAAACTATAATCATGATCAAGTCGGCTAAATCAATTTGCTGTTAACTTGTAGGTTACTTAATTGGTAGCAAAATCTATGATTAGCTATAGTGATGACACAACTAATTTGTGTGACCGAATAATAATACAAGCTTTACAAACATGGAAAGAAAACCTAGATTATTCCTGAGTACCTGGATGGATAGAGTCGCATACAAAATTTTGCAGGGGTTGCACTTTTAGAAGTTTTCCCATCAGTCCCATCAGGCGTTATTCTGGGAACAGTTCATGAGTGGGGATTAGAAATAATCCATGTTGAAGATCTGTACAAAATGCAGCCAAAAGTAAAACAAATACAGAGTGGCCCATTCATATGTACACATTTGTCATAACATGAAACATCCCGCCCAGAATATACAATGAATGAACCTGCACCTTCCCTGTGCAAGCAAGGCTTTGTTGATATTTACATCAGGTTATCAACATCGTGGGCCCAACAGAGGCCCAAAAGGGAAAGATGAAAGATCAACTAATCAAAGACAAAGAGCTATGATGGCACATTAGTCCCGAATTAGCGAACAGTAAACATTGAAGTTTTGATATACTTTTCGGCGATGCTCCTGTTTAGTTTACATAAATGACACTGTTATCAATTGATAACAAAACCTTCACTTTGCTTCCATTGGAGTGTAATGTTGACATAGGCAGACCCTGTCGCGTGGACTAAGTGTGTCACTGAGGCCTCCTTTATCTATGCCTATTTATATGAAAACATAAAAATTGTCTCATCATTTGCAAGTTGTTGTCATTTAGCGAAGAAAGAAGAAATGGATTTTGGGTACCCGTTTCAGCACTACCCGTTTCAACCAACCAGTTGGGACAGTAATGCTGAACTAGAATTTTTAAATCGCTGGGTTCAAGGTATGTAAATTACCAAAATATCAACTTAATTAATATGAAGAGAATAGACGAGAAAAACTATGTCAGCCAATAGTAATTGTACGTTTTTCAGATATGCTGTTGATCACATATTTTGTGGGAATTTGGTAATTTCAAAAAAACAAGAATCAAATTTAAAATTCAACAATCATGACGTGTTGACTGATATATATATATTATTGTCATGTTGTAGATGAGGACTACAGATTTACCCGACAGCGTTACGCTCCGCTGACTTACTCAGAGATAGACTCTGACGGCAGCTCTCCCACTTCAGACGAGCCTCTGCTCCCCTGGAGAGAAAGCCTCGCCAATCGCCTTGCAGCAACAGCACATCTCTACTCTGATCTCGAAGATGATCCAAAGTACTCTGGTGATAGAAAATACCCAGTCAAACGAGCGCATCGCACAGCAGCAAACCAGCGTGAACGAAAACGCATGAAATCTATAAACGATGCTTTCGACGATCTAAGACAATACATTCCGCTGCCACAAAGTGAACGGACTAAATTATCTAAAGTTGAGACTTTGAAATATGCGATCATGTACATCGGGAATATGACCGAAACCTTACAACAATACGAGGACACTAAATATTACCGCAAGAAGAAACACAGCGAGGCGCCCAAAAAAGTCGTGCTCAAGTGCAAAATAGGTAAGTTAATAGTCTAAGTTGACTACATTTTATCTTGGTTCACGTATTTATCTTTGTACACCGGTAAGAGCTAAACCACATTTAGAAAATTAAAAAAATTCGGCAAACCTGAATCGATTGATTCACCCAAGGAGGAACAGTGAGGTTACTCCATAGAAAAAAGTAACTGGCTTCATCATGTCCCTATTTTGCATATAATTAAAATTAAAATTTAAAAATAAAAAATAGCAGGTCTTCTGTAGAAGTTTATATAATGATACAGCTAATTAGCCATATTTCGTATGAGTCCATTGCTGAGACAAATACAAATACTGCAGTATCAATGTGATAATGATGTGGTTAGGGGTGATATATCACAGTAAATATTTACCCCCCTACTTGACAATGATTCACAGCTTGCTAAAGAGATTTACAGTTGGATACATCCCCCGTATCTCTATCATTGTATCATTGTAATCGTGTGCCTGCATAGAACCCTGGTAGGCAAGCGCAACTCTGCCCCATCTCCTCCAATTAAATGAATCAATCAAGCTGTTCTATTGCTTTGATATTAATATTTTTAAATTGTACCCTCTTTATTTCTGTTGCGTTTAACCTTTAGAACTTTTTTTAACAATAACAGTGTTTATTTTGTTGATGCAAATCTCTTCATTTTCCTATTGAAAGAGTGAATTTATCTAACCACAAGTCTACATTTTTTTATAGAATCAGAACCAGATCTCACACATTCTCTCTCGTGGAGGAGGATCTCGGTGGACGTCACCAAAAAGTCAGAAAAATCTCACAAAGTTAAGACACATCTGTGGATTCCAAGCCTTCCTACAGTCGACGATATGAACTTCCTGAATAATCCAGAACCTCTGACATATCCAGATATACCCGAACCTTATGTGTTTTAATCATTCACCTTTGGCATTCAAAATTTTTACAAAAAAAATAAGTTTGAAAATCTTTTGAGACCACCCGCCCTGTGGTGTACAGAAAATAGTTAACTTTTTTGTACACATTTCAGATTAAAAGTTAACAAAAAGGTTTCAATGTACCTTCCATCTGATAGTTCTGTGTCACTAACACATTGCTTTCATTCACCGCCCTAGCCTGTTTTGGCAAGCTTTGTTCGTTGGGTTGTCAAGACAGGCTATCACCAATCATACAAACAGAAGCATTTCTATTTGATACATTCCTGTGCATTACATCTTGTAACATATCCCCCCTTATAGTCATAGAGTAGCCTTGTCATATGGACCAGTAGTGTTTTGATTTAACTAAAAAAAACGGACACCACTGGGCTGCGATGGCAATAGCTATGATTTAACCTTATCTTTAGCCCTCCAATAATTTATTCATCCTGCATGAGTTTATATATTTCATTACATAACCACTTGAAAATAATGACTATGCTGCCTTTTCTTATTTATTTTCAATTTACGTTCAAATTTCTGTAACTATGTCTGACAAACGGATATGAGTTTGTTCTGGTTCCACCAGCAATATAATATGTTATTACTTCTGTATCTTCCATTTCGTTCTTACTTTCATTTCCCAGAGAAGGGTATTTCTTTTTGAAAGATTTTTCCCTTGAGACCACAAACATCCTTTTCACTGGGCACACATAATTCTGAAATTCCTTTTGTATCACGTCATTTTGACCCTAAACACCATGGTGTGGTTTGTTTATGCTAAACACCCATAGACAAAATACCCTACAATACAAAATGGGTATATCTCTCAATAACATATTTGTGATTGTTTACTTTTAATGTTATTTAATTTGAGACATAATTATCTTAACAAATTCCAAACTACAATGGTATGTTGCTGTTTGTATGTTATATCAATCAATAAAAAATAGGATTGTTCAAAAATAACTGCGTTAGCAAACAGTTATTATGGAAACCAATGAGGCAATTTTATCACAACACTGAATTATTTTCATAGATGTCCACCTATTGTTCATGAAATCTTTGTCAACTAAAACTGAATTTGCTCAATTTTGAGCCTGAATGACTGGAAACAAAGATGTGTTGCACAGTCTACAAACACTCACACATTGCTCATACCTCTAGCAAAGATGCCTCTAAAGTTGCTTACAATGAGAATGGGGCAACGGGATAGCATGACTAAAATATTTGGCATGACTTAATTTGCACCTTTTTTCGCATGAAGTTGTGAGGTATGAATCATGGCAATGTACTCCGCCACCATGCAAAAGTTTATATATATATATACACTACCACAAATAGATATTGAAAAATAAATAACCATATGGGTTGTACAGCTCCTTGTGTCGAACATGGAGCTCTGAATTATCGGACAATTAGATGTACCAAAATGTTGCAACGGCATGAAATAAATAGGCAATTACTTTTACTTGCATCATAATATATATGAGATTGCTTTAAATTACAAGCACTGGAAGGTGTAGACAACTCGCTAGTCGAATATTCAATTACAAGCTCTGACAAGCTCACGATTTTGTTTCGGAAATCCATTAGTGGTCAAGCTCAGACGCTGTTAGTTATTAGCGCTGTAAGAGTTAAGGCACTTTTGTGATCTTATTGTGACGGTTCGGCAGCAAAATCTGATCCGAGTCTGACGCAAACAAAAGGCCTTCGGCAGCCAGCAAAAAGTCAATATCTTCAACAAACATGACATCTATTAATGAAAAGCTAATGCATCAACATTTAATTAGTTGGCATACGATGTGACTGCCAAGTGTTAGGCTGTGAAAAGAGGAACCTATCAAACACATTTCCAGCACTGCTGAACTTAAGTTCATAGTTCCGCATCTCGACATCGTATTGTGTGACAGTTCCAATACTTCTCCAGCAAAAATACTTTGACCGCCTTTGCTTTGTTAACCAAAACCAGGAAATTCTTTTGGATGGCATGATACTTGATAATCACACCTAGAGATAGAGTTAACACAGGGGATTAGCAGATAAGCTTCCGTCGGCTGATTGATATAACACATCACACCATACACAGGTATGTATATATGTGCTAATGGTTATATAGAGAGATACAGACATGCCATGCCCTTATGTAATCTTGACCAATATTACCATTAGTAAGAATTTCCCAGCAAGCAGTTTTCCCTTATTATTAATTTGAAAGCTCGCAATAATAAACTATCCACAGACCCCCTGCAGTGTGGGTAAGTCTATTGGTCGAGGAATATCTTACGATTGAGAATTTTGATAGAACATACCAGTGGTCCTCCATCCACATGCTTACGCAGGCTTCTTGTGAATTGGAAATCAGGAATGATTTCAGGGAGTGACAACTCATTATGTTTCTGCAAGTTTGAGCAGAGAGTTTGGGACATGCTCTCTGGTTTATGTGCTCAAACATGACCCAGATTGCTGGTATTGACATTCAATTTTCAATCAGGCCTGTAGCCACTTTTCATAAACTATATGCAACCAAAAGCCAAGTTTAGCACTTTAACAACCTACAAAGACAATAATTATGATCAAGAACGCACCGTTCAGGACTAAACTGGGAAAATTTTTTCTTCTAAGCCCATGTAAAATACTTGGTGCTTTCTGAGGCTTGTCACATTGATACGGATGTTATCCTAGTAACATGGCCAGTCTGTACTATAAGAAGGATGGTAGATAAGTAAAAGTTTAAGTGGGGAGAGTAAACTTTCTAATCATAGGATGGTAGATATGAAATGAATGACATGGCAAGCACACACATACAATGCCATATAATAATGATAAGATGACAATAGTTTATAATGAATGGAGCGTGCCACGTACATGTTATTCACCTTGAATTCAAGCTGACAAAAATTTAACACTTTTCCTATCTTTGCATTTTGCTGAAAGGTGGAGTAAGTCTGAATTTAATGTTCAATGTACGATATTGTCTAAGAAATTGGAGCACAGTGATTTATTATATTTATCAATGCATGGCTAATGTGATTTTTTTAAACACAAACCTTGTTACTCGGTGTAAGTTTAGGGCCATTTATGTGCAACATTGGAAAAAAAAGGCGGCCAATAGAGAGAACTGCAAATTCAACATTTTACTCAAATTTATTTAGATTAAAAGTCGACTGCAACACTTCACAACAGCACACATAATATTTACCTATTTGACCAGGTTCTAAGTTACCTGGTGCGATTTTGACAATACAAAATTAGAAAAAGTATGGGCTGAGATAGTTTGATTAATTTGATCGATCGATTTGATTTATAAATCTGAATGTGCATCAAAATGCACCTTACTGTTTTTGGCACACAATTTAAGTTCTGGACGATATAAATTAGTGAAAGACGTCGTAATTTAACGGAGAAAGATCATCAAATTGAACAAAAAATATTTGGAAATTTCTACAAAAGCTTGTCAGGGTAGAGGCGACACAATTTGTTTGTCATAAAAGATAATTCAGACTCTGTTATGATGTTACCTGAGAAGGTATATTTGTTACCTGGGAGGGTAATGTTGTTACCTGGGAGGGTATTAGGTTAAAGTTTGAAGTCATTGATGATTTTCTCTAGCGCCTGATAACATTGGTCAGCTTCGTCTGGTTTTATATTATCCATCTACAATGATGAAGAAAAGAATTTAGAAGATGTACAGAATTTCCCTCTGTCCAAGTTTCCTTATTGTCCAGAACTGATGAACATTTTAAAGAATTGATAACACCAGGGGTTAGGCAATAATATTATATGAACATTTATATATTACCGTGGAACAGTTTATTTTGCGAGGCTACATTTAAGATGAAGGTCCCAAGTCTATAACTTTTGAAATTTGTAGTTATCAAATCAGTTAAATTCAGTAATTAAATTTGAACAGTAAAGTAAAATTAACTGCAATGTCTGTCCCAGTATCTCAAATTTTCTTTATCCAAGCTAGCCGTTATTGTAAAATCCTTTTTTGCAAGAGAGAGATTTTTATTGTAACCTCCGAGCGAGATGCGCGATGAAATTGGAAATGGAGTTTGAATCTTCTTCAAACTCTATGATGGGTATTTGAGAATCATACATTCTGTTGGGGAAGGACATGTGTTGTTGTGGATGGATATGAATTGGTCGCCTGTGGATGGTGGGAGAAATCATAATGCGCTCAGATTAGCCAGTATAAGCGTATTAAAATTTATCCCCCTGCCAAGTAGAGCCAGGGACATTATATTGAACTGCGATAAATACTTTGATTCCCATCTTTCCTCAACAGAATGTTTGATTCTCAAATACTCAACATGGATTTGAGTAAAATTCCATCGCTATAAACGGTTCATTACATCAATGAATCACTTTCGTATATAAAAGAACCACCTCACAAGGGATTAACGATAACACTTGGATTAAAGTGAATATCTATTTATCTAAGGAGTTGCAACATGATGTGTGGATAAGTTTCTGCTTGGAATGAATGGCAAGAAAAACAGCACCTTGTATGCTGGATTGGAGATTTGTAGCTATGTGTGATTATTTTTGGTATATGTAAAGAGTTTAAGTTTATCTCACTGATGCATTTTACAGTCAGGGAACAACACAGCGGTGTGTAAGGTAAATTTGTTGTTGCAGCAAAGCAGAGAAAGCAAAGGTAAGTTCGGGAAGAAGGCAACTTCAAAAATTAAGTTTTTCGATGATCTTTTGATTCCTAAGTATTATTTTGAGACAGAATGGAACTTGATGACATCAAGATTGGGGAAAAGTAACAGTAGTTATCTACATGCCTTACGGAAGACGCTATCAGTAAACCTAGCTGCAGAATCTATAATTTATATATCCTATATAGATACAGATGTCATAATGACACCTGAGTAAACTGAAGGTACAGTTAGCTATTCAGGTATCGCGGGCGCCCGCACATGTATTACCTTGTGTATATGAGTGTATGGTTTCCCCATGACGGAACACATTGAGTAATATTTGTGATATGGGTCTAGTTTCTCAGCTTTCTGCTTCGTAAGCCAAACCTAAAATATATGAACAAGGTCAGCCCATAAACAGTATACAGCGATATCACGAGACATTATAGATACATTATAGAGCCGTATTATCTGGGTATATCTGCCTATCTGTGTGGGAACAGACATATTTCAATAACAGAACCAAGCCTTAGCCAGAATTAACCTCCTAGAATAGCAACAGTTATCTGTAGCTGACATCAGAGGAAGCTTTTAGATCGGGAGTTGTGTCAACAAACAGCAGAACCCCTAGTCACAAGGTCAGCTATGCATTTATATATCGTTACCATCTCTATGCGCAGAATAGAGTATTTGACTTGTAGGGAAACTGCTTTGGCGTTGCAAGAGATGGTGTCACTTTAAGATTTAAAATCATAATTGCAAGTTCATGATGTAAGAAGTTGCTTTAAGGCCATGATACAAGAGATTTAAGACTAGCGAGGAAGACGGATGGATTTTTATCACTATCATAGACAAAAATTTGTCACGAAATACGTTGTATTAGCATACGTTGACAATAGCATACTTAGATTCACGGTTTGGTGAATTTTAGTGGATGAGGGAACAGGTCAGCTCATATACTGGGAGATTGAATATGATTTATAAAAACAATAAATGATGGAACTTTTGGAAAAGCAAATGAGACCAACGAATTCAACTCATGTTGTGTTGGACAAAAATATATTCACTTTAGAGTTGCTATAAAATCAAAAAGTGCAGATTTTGATACCTCATTAGAGTGATCTACAAATTTTAGGACGAAAGGTAGGCAATAGCAAATGATTCAATGAATTTAACTTCTGTCAATAAAAACAATGTCAATCAAGACATGATACAGGATCAGGAGTTTCCCTGATTAATCCGACCAATATATGATAAATTATAAATCATCTACAAACAGAGTGGCCAAAACTTTATCTTAAAATAACAACTAGGATACAAAATCAATCTAATGGTGTCAAAACTCTGAAATTAGATAGTAAAGTCCATGATACCAATGGTAAAAATATACCAATTAGCTATAGTAAATTTTTTTGCTAATACGGCCAATTTGCGGCAAGTTTTTCTCCATTTGTAGGCTTGAATACAGAATATTACATGGGATTTTTCCAAAATATGAGCAATAACACTTGTTTGAAAGAATAGGGACCCGTATCGCTGAACTTTATCGGTAATGGAATTCAAATGATACCAAAGACATGCGTATAAAATCAATGACGGTTTGCCTCCTCATATAAACAACAGCTTTACTGGTTCTTAATAATTTAAAGTACATACCAAGGCTTCAGCTCCATTAAATGGATCCCATGTAAAGGCAGGTACAATGACCCGCATCTGTAACAGGAAAAAGACAGCAAGGTATGAGGTCTTATCCTGATGGCGTCACAAAGGACTTAGGAGAATAAAAGCAGGATTTCATCAGAATAATCTCAAAATTATAGTTGTTCCAAATGATACCAGGTTGAAAATTAAGTAAGGGTACTATAATAAATATGCAAGGCTTCAAAACCATCAGAGAAGATGCTAAGGTATACTCAAATTTTTAAGGGCAAAATCAAATTATTTTTCATCTAAAATTTAAGAAACGCACCCACAGGACATCCTGCACATGACTCGACTTGTCAGCAACATAATATCGCCAATAATCAAAAGTTGACATAAAGCTTTTGCATGGAAAATCAAATAAAATGTACTTTTCTGTAATCTTTAATGGTCTGTATTCCGACGCTAATAAGTTGCTGATACTTGTTGAGTTGGTCAAACTTACCAACAATATGATAGGGTAGATGATATACCACAGCCACATGGGTATCATACCTAACGTTACCCCGGAGATCATAGCACCTGGACACATTGTGGCAGTAGTTACATTCTACAAATCACAATACCAGCACAATACATCAGCCGGTTGAGTTTGGAAAACTTACCAACAATATAATAGGGTAGATGAGATACCATAGCCACATGGGTACCATACCTAACGATACCCCAGAGATCATAAAACCTGGACACATTGTGGCAGTTGTCACATTCTACAAATATTAATATCTGCACATCAGCTGGTTAAATTCTTTGTAAGAGATCTCGATGACAAGTAATATAATAAGTATCAACCATACCATACATGTACAGGGTACTGTGGCATAATGGGGATTTGAATGAAGTGGAGATGTGAAAATGGAGCACAATTGATCTTTATACATTCATGGGCCTGCATCTGAGGTAAAAGAGTTTTGTCAAGCTTTCCAGACCGTTGACAGCAAGTCAGCAAATGCCACCGTAATTCTATTTCTCTTACACAGAATATCCGCTCACCTGTTTCCTCAGTTTATCATTCATTACTACAGATATTGAGTCTATGAGATACTTTGAGGAAGCATACGGATCTTCGCTGAAAAACACCATCAGAAATTAGTAACCAAAAATTATCTTTCCTATCTTTCCACAATTGAGGAAAGTGTACTGAACATTAAATGATGCAATTCCAGACCGGTGCATGTGTGCCTATTTTCCTGTCAGTACCGTAAAACCTGACGTGGGAAATGATACATATAGACGCGGCTTACATCTGAATCATGATTAACATTTTGTTGGCCATACATAGTGACTTGTAAATGTGATTCACTTTTATGTCTGGTGACTCCATTGGGAGGTTTTACGATAACGGGCAGGAGTTCTGAAAATGAGCTGCAAGCCTGTGTTTAACACCATAGCTAAATATACATACCCTGATGTACATTGTATATCAGCTATAGAGAAGGCATCGGGTGAAGAAGTTTTGGAAGACGTCCAAACAATTCTGGAAGGTTCAGATCCTCCTAATATGCTGTCAAGTTGTTTAACCTGGAAGTAAATAGACAGCTTATTGTTAACCGTATAGTTATCATAATATGTAAGTTGGATTCTATAGCCTAGCTAGGAATAGCTCTAACTTGATGGAAGCCTGAAAATGATGGTGGATGGTTTCAATACGTTTTTCTATATTCAATGTTTGCTTATATTCAAATTTTAAACAGTTTACCCGAAAGAAGTCTACAATTTTCACATTGCCTTGATCATTTTGTGTGGGGAAGTTTTCCATTTCCTCAAACGACCAGAGCCTAGGAGATTAAATGTGCGGCTTACTTTTAAAAAATCTGTGATGATATACCCAACCGTAACACTTTGTTCCCTCACCCCATGTCTGGACCACAAAACCATTCACAATATTGTATCAATATCGTTGGATTAAATTATATTATCATCATATTACATTAAATAATTATATTATAAAAATAAAGATGTCAGCCAGCCGCTCACTCTGTCATGTTTATCTAATATGACCCGGGAGTGACATTCCTCGTCCCCCCTGCCGATGTATGTTTAGTGGTGATATTTAAATAATTAGATTGTATCGAGGCCATACAGAGGCAGTGACATTTTCTAACTACTATTTTCGATTAAGTTATGATGTCAGATCAGCAGGTGGAGTTCTGACAAGGTCGGCGACCACCTGAACAACCATAACAAGTTGGGGAACGATGGTAAAAACACCAGTACAGTATTCGAGAGATATGTTTGGTTTTTTGAGCATGTTTTAACAGTTCAAACTTTGTTAATTAAATTGAGTAAATAAACTTTACCATGGTACTAGTCTGAGCCCCCCAGACTTTACCTTGGTACTAGTCTGAGCCCCCCAGACTTTTGCCCACAGCCCGACGGCCACCCGGCGTTGGAAATGGTACATTGTACAATTACTTGATATATAGATTTGAAGGCTGAGAGATAAATGTATAGGATATTCAGAATTCAATGAATGCACAAAAATGTATCATCAGGGAGGCCAGGGGATGAGCATTGGTTAACGTAACAGTTAAGTTATTCAATAAACACTTACAATTACACAACATTTTAGAGCTATTTTGGAACTGGGCCAGTTTTATATTTTTCAAATTAATATTAATCTGTATTATAACAGCTCAATAAATCTCTATCTGATTCAAGAATTAACAGATTAACTTTGAGTGAAAAGGTCAGGTAAGTAGAGTCGAGGTATCCGAAGGTTTGTCAGGATTATTTCACAGCTGAACTTTCTGAGGACAAAAACTGCTATACGAAATCTCAGCCGAATAGTTAAGCTCGAGTGTAAAAACAATAAAACTAGTATTTACAATTAAAGAAGCTCGAGCAAATGCCAGAAAAGTAATGGCTGTTTTCGCACTGCTCTTGATCTCCGAAAATTATCCCTTGGCAAAAGGTTGGGGTTATTCGGCTAACATTGTCCTTGTAAATACCACCAGCACGGTGGGCATCGACTAACAGACAATTCATATATGAGGTAGCATTGCTTGTTTATTTCCTGTTTATGAGTTTGATCTTATGAGCAGCCAAAAAACATATTAAGTCTGCTTAGCTGCTTAGTTACTTTAGTTTAACCAGGGTGAGAAAGTCATGAATCTCATACACAGTATTAACCAAGTTAGATATTTGATTGTAACAGGATTTGGCAGCAAAGGTGCAAAATATTAAGCATATTTTTAGATTTACATCTAGCTAAGCAATAAAGCTCTAAAATCTTTGCTTATGGGGATTAGCGCAAAGTTTTTTTCTCTTGGTGCAATAAAATCCATAACAGTATACATTATTATTTTATTAGGGGGTTATGTTTTGCTGCTGTGAAATGGTAATGTAGGAGTTTATTGAATAAGACCTCATAAATTATCCTTCTCCATATCGATAATAATTACGTATCATCATTTCAGATTGTAATGTCAGAGGCAGCACAACATTTATAAGACATTCATAATCATAGCAGTACAGCAGGAGGTAGAACCTGCAGAGTTATATCACAGGGTACGCTGCTGACAGAAGGACAATCTATACAGATAGTGTCAGGCCTTACAGGTGCTGAATGAATGTTGGAGAGTCTAATGACCTTTGTGTAAAAGAGATCTTCAGGCAAAGGAGTAATCGCTAAGTGAGGAATATCATTTCGACGGGTATGGATTGGGAGGAGCTGTTTCAGCAGCAGATAAAGGAATATGAAGACAAACAGGGAAATATAACATTAGATAGCAGTGACTATGGTTCCAACTTATCACATTCCAAATTACAAGAGATCCTCGATAAGAAAGGGTAAGTTTGAAGTAAGTTCAAGAGTAAGTTCAGGGTTAAGTAAAACTGATCAAAAATGAGTGGCTCAAGTTTGCTTTCGTTTGTTCTTACCCTAGATTGAGTCCTTTTATCTTTCTCTCATTCATTGACGGCTTATCAAAATTGGGTTCAAAATTCTCAGCAAAAATCTTCTTTTTTCCAAGACAGTGGAGTTTAAATGACAGACGTCACTTTTTTATAAGCTTGATCAATATCATGTCCGGCGTAGTATAAGCCTCAAACATAAATCAATATTCAGACTCCCTAGGGCGGGATTAAGCCATTTTTCACCAAATATTGTTATTGATCTCTTGGTAGTTTCGTCAAACTTTCACCATACAGTGTTATAAGAAACATTAAGGTAACAACCCAATGAATTACAGACATCCGTACATAAATATTCTTTACAATGCCAAGTTTTTTTAAAACCGGTGAATGGTTAAATTTCCAAAGACCAGACTTGTTGGATTCAAAAATGGTACTTTCGCGTCCACAATACACCGAGGCTATAGATTTCACGAAGTTCTTAGATGTACATTGTGTAAAATATGAATGTCTTGAAAAAAAGGGAACACACGGATGAAGTATTGGTTTTTTCCTATCGTATCCATTCAGTGACATTTTTTTTATAATTGATTGTTTTTTTGTAGAGAATGGAAAGCACCACGATTGGAAGGGATACACATTCTTATAATAATTCTTGCTGTCATAGCCATAGCCATAAACTGTATGACGTTGGCAGCAATACGCTACATCAGGCGTCGACTTTCAGCCAATCAAACTATGATGTTCAGTCTATGCTGCGCTGATTTGTTGACATCTCTGGGCATAATGGCTAAAGTTATAACCGATCACGTGTTTGACATGCATTTTGTACCAAGGGAACAAAAATACGCTGCCACATGTTCCCACAAAATAATTCAAGTAAGTCTCAACACAAAATTGACACAATGTTATTCTGTTTGACAATGTGTAAATATCAGTACATATCATTGTTTGCTTTAGTACCATCAGATTCCCAACATGAGAACGAGAGACATGGGTGAAACAAGTGACGCTAGCTAACATTAAGTAACCCAAAACTAGCTCAGCTAAACTCTAGCTAGTGTTTTATTTCTCAGAGGTGGTTTGATTCTCTTATCTCTGTGAACCACAAGACCAGTCCGTTACTTGTTACTTGTACTTTTCATTTACAGAAAAGTAAGCTGAGAACTACACAACACTAATGAGCCTGTTTTATCTTTTATTGCAGGCATTAGTGATGACAGGTCATAACGCAACACTTTTTAACTTACTGTGTCTGGCAGTAGATCATTACTGTGCTATAGCTAAACCGCTGACATACAGCCTACAGCTGAGTAAGAAGACAGTACGCATACTGCTTATTATGTTCTGGTTTGTCGCCCTGCTGTTTGGTTTCTCAGACTTTCTGATACCTTCCAAACTACATGGGTGGTGTGAGCACAAGTCGGAGGAGATAAGTGGATACTGTGAAAGGGTAGGTCGAGGTCAATGTTTAATGCGATTTTGATAGAATCAGGATTTTGGTATCATTCTACCTCGAGTTCTCTAGGTTCATAAACAACAATTTAACATGATTTTTACTCAAATTGAGATAAGACAAGTATCTCAAAGATTATACTAAATACCTGATTCTTTCACAATCACTTCAATCAACTCAAATATAAATCTACGTCTACTGTGCTAAGTATGTTTCTTAGAGGAATTATGCACGTTTGAGGCCTTTCATTTTACACCAAAAAAAACACATTCATTATATACTTCTAAATTTACCCCATCCTGTCACTACTTATTCAGGTATTCTGTACAGTGTACGAGCCGGATCATCTGATGTTCTGTGTGGTATTTGTCTGTTTGGTTGTGATGTCGACCATGTACGGAGGCATCATGTGGATACTACACAGCTATCAGAGACAAGAATATTCAACTGCGTCGCAACGCAAAGCGCAACGTCATATCCGAGGGCTCATAACTTCATTTATCATCCTGGGTCTATTTGCTGTCTTGTGGCTACCGAATTGTATAATAGACATTTACGCCACTCTCAAAGTGTTACTTCATAACAACTTAGATGCCTTTAAGATCCACCATCAGGTGTTCCTTTACCTTTACGCATTGCTGGTGCTTAATTGTATATGTGACCCAGTGGTATACGCCATGAGGATGAAAGAGATCCAAGAGAGTCTCAAATTACTCATGTGCTTCAAGAGACCGACATTCTCTAACAAAAGAAACAGTTTTGGTGACGCCTTGCGAAGCAGGGCGTCCACAACAAGCGCTAATATTCCTTTGAAATATATAAAGCGCCAGTATTCTTCTAACAGCACTAACACTACTGTATGTAGTGGAGTGAGTGGGAGCTCGATGTGTGAGCGATATGACAGGCCGCCAGGTATGAGTAGGAAGGGTACGATTACTAGTCAGGGTAGTGAGCTTACTGAGGATACACCCCTGAGTGGAAATATGAGCATGTCACAGTTTGAAATATTTGGAAAAGAGACGGAGACATGTTGAATTTCTTTTATATTATATATGTATGTATTTTTATTCCATTATTTATTCTGTTATTTAAGCCAAATGAAATTTTCCCATTAGATAAACAGCCAGATGCGTGGCAATAATACTTATAAGAGAATTCTTACACCGAAAAATTTATTGCCTCTACTTCCGATTACGACTTGTGATTATGAATCACTATTTATCATTATTATTATCATCATTTATTATTATCATTGTACCCTGTTTTTGTATTTATAGTATATGCATTAGTTGAAAACAATCTGAGGCTTCGTTTTGGGAAGATGAGTATTGTGCCTCAAACTCTCAATCATAATCACAGTCTATGATAGCCTCTTGACTATAAGTTGTCTACATCAATAACCAACACAAGTTTTTGAAGTGTCACAAACAGTATTACATTATTTTGGTATTGTATTTTGCAAGAAACAAGTTTTTTTTAAATGAAGATTTTCCAGGTGTATGAAATTCAAAGTAGCGGCTCTTGTACATAATTCACTGTATCTTCAGACTTTATTCTCGTTTAAGTGTAGTCCATGTGTTTATGACCATTCAGCCGTCTCATACCATGTTGATGAGATGTTGTTATATTTTCTGCATTCTATATATAAAACCTTCACAGGCATGTTACCTTGATTTTCATCAACATAGACTTTTAGTGGGTCGTGGGTTTGGTATTAAAGGTATATACAGTAGCACTAGCATTGCAACACTGTAATTAAATGACGCAAGTTGATGTGTGTTGGATTCTAAAACTCTGACGCAAATTTTCTTTCCATAAGCACTCAAGATCATGAAAATGAACGTGAAGCATTGAGTTGGAGTAGATTGACTGACCAGATCCGAGGGGGGCAAGTGAGGATAGAGTCTAATTGTGCTGGATTACATGGAGACAATCAGTTAAAAATTAAGGGTATTGAGGTTTTTGTAGATTTTATAGTGGTTTATTGTGATTTTTATAATATAGAACTCACTGCTGCAGTTGATGAGCTCCCTGATCATGAAGTTAATTTGGGAGCCAACAGACTATATTATTGCTGTTTGTAGACCCCTGTTGTAGTGTAGGTGATGAAATGCCACTCATGGCAGCCAAAGCTTAAACTAGCATCATTATGAGGACAAAATACCAAAGTCGCCTTCTCTTTGTAAATGGATTCTAAAGACAAAACAACTCCTTATTCAAACACCTGTTCCAATGAATCTCAATTACAGGGACGAATGAGCTTGGGAGAAAGAAGATGATTATGATAACTGAAAAGGGGTCAACAGTGAGAAAACATGAGAAGGTGAGCATACCTTTCACCTCTGTTCTGCGTCCGTATTTCAGGCAAACACAAATATACCAATGATTTTGGCTGATGTTAAAATATCTGATCTGCTTGAACACAGATCATGCGTGCCTCTCTTGACAAGCTTTTCCGCTAGGACCCCTCCCCTTACACCAACAAAGGTTGTCCAGACAAGCAAGCATGTCGTGCTGACCTTTATATTTAATCACAGCCGTAGCAAACACACATTGATAACTCACCATGTAGAAATGACCGAGTACATTAGTCGCAAATGTAGCTTTGAACCCTTCCTCCGTATCACCATCCTGTATCTTCAGCAAATCAGCACCAGTAGAAAATCTGTGAACTAGTTTTCTAGATAGAGCAGATGACAAATAAACAAAATAATCACATCAATTACTGTTTAAGCAGAAATGTCCCAAAGTGTTCACCTTAGGGCAAATTCACCAAACTGCTTCCTCGTAAATAAAGTTTGTTTGATACAAGGGATACAAGAGGAGGGGTGAACAATATCATAATTTTAAGATCAGAGAGAATGGTATGCACAGTCACCAGACACATAATAAAAACTGAACAAAGGTCATGAAGATTGGCGATATGTCATTCTCTTTCGAGGATCTACTGTTAAAAGCCAGGCAACATGTAGATATATCATATACAACTCTGACACATATATATCATACACAAATCATATTAAACTTTCACCTAGGTCCTAGATGAAGTTTGATCTGCTTTTTGAGTTGCACCTCTTTGAGGCTTCAATTTGGATCAAACTTGATCTACATAATCCCAGTGTGTAGATGGCTCTCAAACATCATATACTTACGTTGGTTGGAAGAATGTGGCTATCACTACATTCCATTTGATTGATGGGTTTGTCATAATACCGGCGTTCAGGAATAGAAAATCTATGTGAGTAAATCTACAACACAAATACACAAAGGTACATTAGTTGAATTACTTTCTTTTTGATGATAAGCTCATAACATTTTATTTGAAACAATTCTCATGTGTTAATCTACAACTGTGAGACTAGGTTAGATTCTACGTACGCCTATGAGCCAAAATATAGAACTGAATGAACTTACAACTCTAGAACCTGTGCAGCACATTTCTTTACTGATGCTAGCGACCCGACATCTCCCAATACCAAGGTTACAGATGAACCTATCAACCATGGAATAAAGATAAGTATATAAACAGCTATGCGTGTGGATCGTTCTGTTTTTTTTTAGACATCACAAGAAAAATCTTAAACAGAGTTTACATTGAAGATGAAAAAAACAGTGAATGTGAATAAGGCCTTTGGGAAAATGTTTGTTCTAAAGCAACCCAAAAATGAGTCAGCGTAAGCTCAGACATGATAAACGAACAGCCTTGTGTCAACTATGAATAGGCTATGGGGGCTCAAGTCACAGGTTCTGTTTTCTATTTCAGCCTGTCCAACACACTGAGTGATAAGACACACAAAATACACTGAATTACATAGATGCATAGATAATCATTGTACCAAATTATAGCTGGAACTTATATCATCTTGGATGTTAACAAACCTGGATAAGACTGCAGAAGTTTGCTAATAGCAGCTTCACCTCTAGTTTTGTTTCTGCAGACCAGACATAGTTTGATATCTGGATATTCGTCAAGCAGTCGCTCACATAGTGCAAAGCCAACACCACTGTAAAGCATAATTTTGCAATGCAATGCGGATCACATAAAATACCAGTGTACAGGCTCACAGTGAAGAGATTGAGGGTGGTGTATCAGGGCCATGTATTTATTCATGGGTTTCAGCTATGTCCTGCAAGATTAAGATCCCACGCAAAATATATCTTTTAATGCCATATTTATGAGACAAGAACTATGTAAAGATGTACCAAAACATAAGATATACAAATCACACATTAGATTCAAATTATCCCGCTTCTGTATATGTTCAAGTCCTCATCGTCCCCTATTGTACTAAGTGATGTATAAAGAGAAGCCCTTACCTATTTGCCCCGGTCACTAGAGCTGACTTCACAGAAGTCATGACAAACCTTCAACCAGCCTATAAAAGTTGGATTTTACAGATGAAAAGAGAGCAAACAAATATATGGCAGGAAGTACTCAAAAGCTCGACTAACTCTGTATGTCCCGATTGCTGAATTTAAATTGCTAATAATCGTTGCATTTAACATTGTGGTGAAACAGCTAGTAGCCATATAGTTGCCTGGTTTATAAACAGTGCACCTTGCCTTAAAAATTAGAAATCACAAAATCCTAAAGACTGAGTGGAACAGAAAGTTAGCATTCGTGTTTGATTTCTAGGCTTAATAACAGGCTTACAACCATGTGTGTGGGCTCAGCAAATTCATGCACATCTAGAGTGTGAGGATAGCTGAAACTCAGCTTTATCTCTGATGCCCCAAGTCATAATAGTTGGTAAGGATAACAACACTGCATATATAATATGTTGAGTGTTTAATAGATAATAAAATCATAAATAAAACAACTTTTCTTTTTCACCAGTCACATTTGAGCACACAGATAAACTTTGGAAAATTTTGACTCTGATATGGCCTTGTCACTCACCCCTGTGATTATGGCTGAATATTCTATGGTGTCTGTGTGTAAAGAGAGTTTGCTCCTCTATGTACATGTATGTACAAAATGTTATGAGTTTAGAAGGGGAGGAAAAAATCTCCAGTCAAAACAATCCGGAAATGTTGTAGAAAGAGTTTTACTGTGGCAGCTGGTTGGTGTAAACACACAGTAGTCTAGTTCGGGATATTCCAATCATTACATGTCCTAGTGAAAGCGTTTATGACAGTCATGGTGAACCCGCGCAAGCGTACACGTGCATCAAAGTCACGTCTTTTTAGCCTTTGTGTCTGATTCAATTCTACATCCCATCCAGGAGATTCAACGATGAATTAGATACTCACTGATAGAGTTGGGTAACCTAAGGCTTCATGGATTGTTTCCGAAAAGCACAGGAATGAAAAGACCAACACTGACTCCGAGAAAATTCACTGTGGATTACTCCTAGCTAGTGCCTGTGAGCGTGAATCTTCTTGGCTAGTAGGTAGTGTAGTAGTTCATGTTACAAGGCGCTGGCTGGGACAACATTCTGCTCACAGTCAAATAATTCAAGCTGATCATATTATTCTGGACAGTTAGTCAGTGTAAAGTTCATTGATGTACAGTGTTCCGTCATTGTTGTATCCATGGTCTCTTCTTGCTTACAACATTTTCTCACTGTAGTGTAGTCTGATTTTACAGGGAAATAATTAGATGCTGAGGAATGTGAACTAAAGGGGGCATGGGCCACAGGTGTACTGAAAAAACCTGTGGTGTGGGTCCCTCTGGGAAAGTTTAACTGCTCATTCTCATGTTATGTATTTGTTTTATGTTGTTATAAAAAAACAGGGGTGGATCCTGTCAAACATTACCAGAGGGACCCATATAAAAACATATCTCGGCAATAGGATGAATAAAAGTGTCCCTGCGAGCCCCGCTACAGGCCCGACCTGCAGCGGGGTTCGACGGGATGATCTTCTAGTTTTCAGTATATATCAAATAGTTAAGGTATACTGGGCACATGGCTAATAGGAAGTATGTATTTTAATTTCGATTCATCGGCTGATTTAACATCTAAATTAACTACAATCTGGTTGTTATTTACCGCAATCTTTCGTGGTCCCCATTTTAATATTCAACATTCAATAGACATTCAAAACTGCCTTATTGAAGGCTGCCATGCATGTCTTTACAACATACTGTCAATTTGAATGTTACTTCATTATCTCACAGGTAATTGTGGCAGTTACAGTTGATACATAAATGAAAGATTACAGTGGCTGAACTCGATCATGTGTTACCAGACAACCTGCTCAAAGTGTGGCAAGAAGACATGGGGAGGTAAATATTCTACTATATTCCATGATAGTTCATAGATATTGTTACAAGAGCTAGAAGGGTTACTGTGTACTCTTTTCTATCGTTATCGAACCCAAAGCAAAAATTAGGCCGTTGAGTTAAGGCTATTCTTTTCCTGTCAAACAATATGCTGGATTGTTAGGGTGCCATGAGTCACGACTTCTTGATATGGGTAACCAACTGTGTACTTTGTAACCAGTTTTGTACTATGTCTAGACGTGACAAACAATATACTGTCTTCTCTTTGGTATCACATGACTTAAAAAAACAACTCTCATTTCCCATGGGTGGTGTTGGAGCCAAGTTGATGAGAAATAATCTTATAATTCATAATTGAGGATTGAAGGGCATGACCTTCGATGATTATGGGGTGCTCAGATGTTGACGCTCATTCTCCATTATTAACTTGTAATCTTAGTTTTGTCTGGATTATATGTTTCAGGTTTTTATTTTTTTCTTGTTGTAGGCTGTGGTAATCATGCCAAGTCTGTCATGGAAAAGATTCCTGTTGATGAAAGATGCCCATGTAAACCCATTCCGTAGGTAAATGAATGCAAATATTCCTTGCCATCACCAAGAGATCTTGTTCCGTCTCCATTGTTGTGCTTGCGTTTACTAGAGTGGGCATGTTCTTGCTCAATGCGTTTCATACAGTGACTTCCTTTAATAAACATAGATTGAGATTGCCCTCGCCTTGTTTTTCATATTTCAGGGTTTGGGTCACAGACTGGCAACATGTTTCATATGCTGTTTTTTTACACTCTTTGTAGGGAAGGAGGTTCCTCCGGCTCCTGTATAATATCATGACACAATTAAGAATTTGACAAGCTCAGCAATCGTCCATCAACACAGCTCAACTCGTCAAATATACCTCAGGCCTGCCTATAATTTTAGGGATGCACCGCTTCTATAAATCAATTCTTCATTTTCTTTGGTTTTCTATACATTATCTTTCAATTTTCTTGACAAATCCGTTCTAGAATTTCTTTCTAGTCTACATTACCTGAGAAAAAAGGAGAATTTATAAAACAGAGCTTACAACATTCATATCTCACTCTCAGCTTTTTGTGTTCAATCAAACATGATGAAATAAAACTAAAAAAAACCATAGTCACCTGTTGAGATCTGAAATGTCTCTAATCCTCACTGTTAGAAAAGGTTTGGAGTTGAAGTTTCCTGGTACAGAAAAATTGATGATACAGAGCAAGTAGCTGTCGATTGTAGTGTATAAAGATATCTGTGTGCTTTCTCCATTTTATTACCTCTATTTGCGAGTTTCCCTGTCTATAGCAATAAAAGCCGTTCGGAGGTTTCATTCCCAAATCATTGACGCCACTGCTCAAATCGTCATATAAGTACTCTCCCCCTCAAACGATGAAGTCACGTATCTTACACTTATAAGAAAGACTAAATGAGTGAAGGATTTCAGTGAAGTTGCAGCAAGGATTTGACTCCAAATTGCCTTGTACTCAACCCATCCCCACCCTCTGATATGACAACGCCGCAATCCTTGCTAGGATATACAAAAAAAATATTGCATACACCTAATAACAAAGAAGGGGCATAAGATTGTAATGAAAGTGAAACATCTAGAGAAAACTGCTCAACAATACCCTGGTGAAAGAAGATACCATGTATGTCTCTCAAAATTCGGACGTTCAGTTCAGACCAGTGTATATTAAAGTGACAGTCCTACTAGGCCATGATTGGTATGGTTTTAAAGATCTCAGGCTGAAAAGTCATTAGGGCATATGAAACAAAACAGCCTGTGAACCTAATTGCAGTAAAACTGCTACCAAGTCTGAAAATTGGGATTATAGTGGAGCATAGTGATCAATTGCCTCCTCCTGAACACCATGATTCACTATGATCATTGCTGAAATATTTAAAACAAACTAATTACTATTTTCCACAATTTTCATTTTTTTATTATTTTTATTTACCCTATGAACTCACAATATTCGATTTGCTGGGGTAATAAATCCACTTTTCTAATAGGACTGAACTTTTAAGGTTTCCACGCATTGTCAGGGCCCTCAATCAACTGCTGATTAACTCAATTTGCAGGTAGTCATTTATTTTGAACTAAAATAGTGACAACGACTATTGTTTATATATCGGGCTGTATTTATTGATCACAAATCTTTTGATAATAAAATCAAAAAATCTACTAATGATCTTCAATCAGAAAAATGCGAAAAAAGTTTGCACTATTTTGCATATTGAAAATTAAGAAGGGAAACAAAAGCTCACATGTAACATAAAAATGGAGAGTTTGCCCTCAGTGCCTGTCCCTAAATGTTCGCTATTATTTTATTAGTAGAAGAAATAGTATAACGGAGAAAGCCCCTTCCGGATGTGTAATTTCATGTTAGATAGACCAGCCTAGAACCTGGACACACATTATTCCCAGAAAACCTACCTAGACACATACCGCTGAAAATGAAAAGGAAAATTATGTTAGATCTTGACATAATATCATTGTTCCATTTATGTCGTCCATAAATCTTTTTTTTTCCTTGAGATGAAAGGCAACAGCTTGTTGCAGGCTGGGAATTCATGCCAAATCCTTCATGTATAGTTGATGAAAGATGCGGGTGTAAGCCATGTATTCTTGCCATCCCAATGAGATATTGCTAGTCCTAATTGTTTGGTTTGTTTTCGCTATAGTGAAATTTTTCCGTTGAATTTGTTTCATGTAGTGACTTATTTTGATTGAGACATTAAACCATAGCCCTCCTTTAATCTCCATATTTCAGCGTTTACGTTCTACAATTTTGCGAATTTTGCCTCTGTCATGTCATCTGATTATTTCAGCTCTTGGATGTATACAATTGATATACTATTACAACAAGTTTGTGCCCTCTGGAGGGATATATAAATGGCTGTGTTTCAATGCACTGCCCCTTAATACCAAGTTTGGCATTATCTCTCCGCCACTGCACAGGGAACAATCTTTTTCTAATATTGTATCACATCTCACAGTCCAGTCATCCGCCGAGAAGTCTCCGATTCAATCGATTACCTCCCTTGACATTGCAAACGTTTTTCTCTTCCATACAGACGGGATAAACCATAGACTTAATAATAGATATAAAGTCTATGGGTAAAACTCACTGTTTCGATCCGATATGAATGTGGCTGACAGCCTGTTGAGATAACAGTAGCATTGTAACATGTAGTCTGACCCCCCCCCCCCCCCCCAGACTCTTGCCCACCGTCCGACGGGCCCCCCCCCCCCATGTAACATGTAGTGTTGATCTTCTGATCGTTAAATAACCTCTCAGTGAAGAGTGTGTCACATGATCTATATAAGATAAGATTATTTCGATTGCATAAGTTATGCAAGTAACTGTTGTTAGTATTGTAACTGCACATGGTGGTATCTGGATAGCATTAGTATTAGTTTCTGTTTTGCCTTTCCTTCCGTCTTATTAATTTGTAGAGCTTCATGCTCTAATAAGTCGAGCTCACTCGCATATAGCAAATATCAGGCTGAATCCTTGCACTGCCGAGAAAACTTGAAGGTGAGTTGTGCTCTGTATGTATGTTTTGCATTTTCAGTTGAACCATCACATCACTACTGATGAAGTTGCAATTACAGCGTGCTATGACGGGTCTGATATTAACAGTTTTGACAAATATGGTCTCTGGTTTTGACGTATTAATCAGCATGGCACATATCTCTTGTTGTTACACAGTTTAGAAAAGACATCACAACCCACTTATCTCAAATCAAACCTATAAACACTGTTCCAATGATAATTATTCCACCCTTTTAGATATGGCCAGCAATAATCAGAAGGTAGTTATCATAACAGGTGCCAACTCTGGTATCGGATTGGAGACTGCCAAATCGCTGTGTGAACTCGGACATGATGTCATAATCAGTGTACGAGATGATGTCAAGGGAAGGGCAACTACTGATTTGATCAAGTCGCAAGTGAAAGACGCAAAAATATGCTACATCACTATGGAGATGTCTGACCCAAATACAATTCGTGAATTTGTTGACAAATTTCATGCAACTGGGAAAAAACTCAACATTCTTATTAACAATGCTGGACTATTTATGAGGTTCCAAGGCACTGATAGAACTGCAGCTCGTAACGATCCGTCGCTGGAAATCTCTATGATAGTGAATTGTATGGGACCATTCCTGCTCACCAATCTTCTCATTGACGACCTGAAAGCAACAGCCACAAAGGATGAGCCATCGAGAATCGTCAATGTTAGTTCCAATCTAACTAATCAAGGAAAGTCATTTGGTGCAGGCGATTTCCTGATCGAGGATTTGATGTTGGCTAAAAAAGGTGCTTACATCAACGGATTGCACTCGTACAGAAACTCCAAGATAGCGTTGAATATGTGGTCTATCGAGCTAGCAGAGAAGCTGAAATCTAGTAAAGTCACAGTCAATACTGTCTGCCCTGGGTTTATACCGAGCACAGGACTCAAGAGGGATAACCCTGTGACCTGGAAAAGGTAAGATAGCTCTCATATTACACCCCTTGCTGAATCAATAACGCAATGTAGACTGCCTTGACAAGCTACGTTGGTGGGAGAGGGGAACAACTTCTTGCAAACAAAGCTTGTCAAGACCAAGAATATCTCCTCCTTCTGTATGCTTGTTGAAATTATGTAATTTACTCCAACCTCCTAGTAATGACAAGATTTGTAATGTTACAGCTCAGTCATGCTCTATATAATGGATTCATTCCTCGGGCGTTGGATGATGCAAACCAAGCCAGTCTCATCGGGTAGAGACTCACAACTGAAGTTAGCGTTAGATCCACAGCTGAATAGCTCGACCGGGTTGTTTTTTGTTAATGATGAGCCAACAAAAGAGACACCAGAAGTTGAGGACGAGAAGAACAAGGCTAAAATATGGGAGCTGTGTGTCAAATATTCTGGTTTAGCATAAAGCATAGAGGTCCAGAAGTCCCTGCATCTATCCTTACATCTCGATGTTTATCTATTTGGATTGGAATCCAAACAAGTAA
The DNA here is from genome assembly GCA_914767715.1 of Membranipora membranacea. NCBI lineage: Eukaryota > Metazoa > Bryozoa > Gymnolaemata > Cheilostomatida > Membraniporidae > Membranipora > Membranipora membranacea. The sequence goes on from OU612068.1 coordinate 11,543,793, forward strand.
ATACAGAGGGGATAACACCTTCTAGTCAGGCAGAAATAAATCAGTACTACTCCAAGTCTATGGTACTACTGTATGCGTATTCAGATGGTCCTCTAGCTATGACGTTCTGACCTCTATCTAGCACCCTCCCTGCTAGCACATTATGGGTACATGCGATTCGTAGTTGTCTATACTTACTTTCCCACCCTATATATATATATCTATAATTTGAGCAGTCATAACTCTTGAAGTTAATCTAAATGCTTCATATTTTATTTCTTTGTACTATAAATTATAATATATGTATGGTGGTGGGTATTATAATATTTACATGCTGCTTCTGATCAAGAAAATCAACAAATAAATGGATATGAATTTATAATTAGTTAGTCCAATTCAGTCCTGCATTAAAATGCAATGAAGACAAGCCTCAAATAATTCAATTCATATAAAAGAACAGTGAAGAGTAGTTGATTTGGTAAAGCCTGATTTTGAAAGTTACTTCGGCATAAAAAAAAGAGTATATACAGTTACATGCATGATGCTTGATTGATTCAAATGAGACATTCTTGAGATTATTGAGTCAGAGTCCCTTTAGGCAGCAAGTGGACAATATCGCTAGTGGAGAGTAGGGTGGGAGAGCAAATTGCTCATAGGTGCACTCTCTTTGGACGTACGTAAAGCATTTGACACTAAAAACAAAAATCATGGACAACTCATCCACACTCTAAAGCGACTAAATTTTGCAGAGTCAACAACAAAATTATTTACATCCTATCTTTCACATCGAACCCAAATCATGAAAGTTGATCATGATCAGTCCAGTGCACTACCGATTACATGTGGAGTACCCCAAGGAAGTGTTCTAGGTCCAATCTTATTCAATCTTGCTATCAACGATCTCCTTAACAAGCACAAAACGCTGATGACACCATTATTTACTGCACAGCAACAGATATCCCTACCTTAATGGATAAATCGGAGTGATTGATGAGAGAAGTATCGAATTGGTATTCAAAAAATATCCTTCAACTCAACTTATCCAAAACCCAATACTGTATTTTCTCAAATAGAAAAGTAGAAGATTTTTACCAAATCCAAATAAACAATTTGAAAATAGAATCCAAGCATTCGCTCAATCTTCTTGGAGTTATTCTTGATTCAGAACTTAGTTTAACCCCTCAGGCTAATGCCACCCCCTCTAAAGCAAACAAAATGGACTACTTGTTATCAAAACTCAAAAAATACATGACAGTAGAAAACTCATTGAAGATGTACAAATCACTGATCAGACCTATAGTAGAATACTGCTCATCATTGTACCTTGATGGTTTAGCCAAAAATTCAAAAACATTAGAAAAAGTACAAAGTAAAGCAATCAGAATCATAACTTCAGCCCCCAAACAATTTTCTGTCACATCTGGCCGCTTACTCCTAAATTTACATACTCTCCACAGTAGAAGGAATTTTATTTTTCACAAGTTTGTCAAATCGAGGGTCCATAAAGGCCGGGCATCCAAGCACATACTTCATCTTGTTAGCAAATCAAACAGACATACACGATCACTTGTAGCAACTGTGCAATAATTAAACCCTCATTTAGATCAAACCTAGGCAAATCAGCCTTTTTAAATATTTTTCATACATTTGTAACTAAATCAACCAAGCCTCATGAATCATTATCGTTTAATCCTACCTAATGTTGTTAACTTGTATTTTTGTTTGCCACTCTCTGTTTCTTCTTTTCTTTTTTCATCTTTTTCATGCAATTTATGATACCATGCTTCCATTATCCTACTCACTATATAGTATGTAACATCCTACCACTTATATCTTTTTATTCAAGTCATTTTTTGTATCCATGTTAATGTGTATGAGGTCAACAAGTTATTTTTAATTTGCTTTAATTATAAACTTTTAGAAAACCTCAATAAATAAATAAATAAATAAAATCCCTTAAAAATGCGAGAGTCGCACCCTCGAATTATTCACTGTTAGGTTTAGAGCAGATGGTATGAAGAGGACTTGCTATTGCTAAAGTTGCCATTGCTGAGATTGCAGTAGCATTGAAATAACGCCATGAACAGGGTCAGTAATTCTTATCTTCTGATCAGTATATAACCTCTCAGCGAATATTTATATTAGATAAGATTATTTCATAAGTTATGCAAGTAACTGTTGCTTGTTTTGTACTGCAGTATGAAAATCTAGGCTTAATGTTATCTGGATAGCATAACACTGTAGTAGTTTCTTTTTTCCATTCCTTCGATCTTAAAAATTTGCGGAGCTTTATACTCAAACAAGTGAACCCCACTACAATAAAAACAATATCAAGCTGAATCCTTGCACTGGCTTGAAAATCTGAAGGTGAGTTGTACCGTGTATGCTCTGCATTTTGAACTGATGCATCACATCTAGTTCTACCAATAATAAAGATTGATTGTTGCAGTTTGCTATGAAAGGTCTAATATTTACAGTTTTGGCAGATCTTGACATGGCACATATCTCTTGTTGCTTCATGGTGTAAAAAAAGAGATCACAACATACCAATCTCAAATCGGAGTGTTTTGGTGTTGCGGAAAACCAATATCTGTGCTGCATTGATAATTTTCCAACTTTTAGACATGGCTGGCAGTAATCAGAAGGTGGTTATCATAACAGGTGCCAATTCTGGTATCGGATTGGAGACTGCCAAATCGCTGTGTGAACTCGGACATGATGTCATAATCAGTGTACGAGATGATGTCAAGGGAAGGGCAACTACTGATTTGATCAAGTCACAAGTAAAAGACGCAAAAATATGCTACATCACTATGGAGATGTCTGACCCAAAGTCAATTCGTGAATTTGTTGACAAATTTCGTGCAACTGGGAAAAAACTCAACATTCTTATTAACAATGCTGGACTTTTTATGAGGTTCCAAGGCACTGATAGAACTGCAGCTCGTGGCGATCCATCCCTGGAAATCTCTATGATAGTGAACTGTATGGGACCATTCCTGCTCACCTATCTTCTCATTGACGACCTGAAAGCCACAGCAACAAAAGATGAGCCATCAAGAATAGTCAATATTAGTTCCGATCTAACTAATCGAGGAAAGTCATTTGGGGCAGGCGATTTCCTGATCGATGATTTGATGTTGGCTAAGAAAGGCGCTTACGTCAACGGACTACATTCGTACAGAAACTCAAAGATAGCCTTGAATATGTGGTCTAATGAGCTAGCAGAGAAGCTGAAATCTAGTAACGTCACAGTCAATACTGTCTGCCCTGGGTTCATACCAAGCACTGGAATCAAGAGGGACATCCCTGTGAGCTGGAAGAGGTAAAATAGCTCTCATATTACATCCCATGCTGAATCAATAAGACAAAGTAGTCTTGTAGCTTGTCTTGATAAGCTTTGTTGGTGGGAGAGGGGAAACCCCTCAACAACAAAGCTTGTCGAGACCAAGGGTCTCTCCTCTTCTTCCTACTGAATGCATGTTTGAAATTATGTTATTTACTCCAACCTCCCAGTAATAACCAGTATTGTAATGTTACAGCTCAGTTATGTTCTACATATTGGATTCATTCCTCGGCCGTTGGATGATGCAAACCAAGCCCATCTCATCAGGCAGAGACTCACAACTGAAGTTAGCGTTAGATCCACAGCTGAATAGCTCGACTGGGTTGTTTTTTGTTAATGATGAGCCAAAAAAAGAGACACCAGAAGTTGAGGACGAGAAGAACAAGGTTAAAATATGGGAGCTTTGTGTCAAATACTCTGGTTTAGCATAAAGCATAGAGGTCCAGAAGTCCCTGCATCTATCCTTACATCTCGATGTTTATCTATTTGGATTGGAATCCAAACAAGTAAATACAGAGGGGATAACACCTTATAGTCAGGCAGAAATAAATCAGTACTACTCCAAGTCTATGGTACTACTGTATGCGTAATCAGATGGTCCTCTAGCTATGACGTTCTGACCTCTATCTAGCACCCTCCCTGCTAGCACATTATGGGTACATGCGATTCGTAGTTGTCTATACTTACTTTCCCACCCTATATATATCTATAATTTGAGCAGTCATAACTCTTGATGTTAATCTAAATGCTTCATATTTTATTTCTTTGTACTATAAATTATAATATATGTATGGTGGTGGGTATTATAATATTTACATGCTGCTTCTGATCAAGAAAATCAACAAATAAATGGATATTAATTAATAATTAGTCCAATTTAGTCCTGCATTAAAATGCAATGAAGACAAGCCTCAAATAATTCAATTCATATAAAAGAACAGTGATGAGTAGTAGTTCATTTGGTAAAGCCTGATTTTGAAAGTTACTTCGTCATAAAAAAAAGAGTATATACAGTTACATGCATGATGCTTGATTGATTCAAATGAGACATTCTTGAGATTATTGAGAGTCAGAGTCCCTTTAGGCAGCAAGTGGACAATATCGCTAGTGGAGAGTAGGGTGGAAGAGCAAAACGCTCATAATGCTTCCTGAAGACTTTAACTTACCGGTGTTGGCTAACATATTAATTCAACAAGACGAAAATGCACATTAGTTTCCACATAATACATAGCTAGCTCTCCAGCGTTACCGATTTCATGTCATGAGATGGGCAGTTATCACAAACCTATTTTTATGATTATAGTGAGCACTCACTGTGGATAATTATTACTGAGACAAAATATAAAAAAATTATCAACTAAATATTCCTTGTGTCATACTAATTACAACCAATATCAAATCAATTTCACTTTCAGTCCATATTTACAATAGTCCACAACACGCTCCCTACATTGTACTAATCTTACATATTGAGATCACAGTCTATCCTGAGTATTTCACTCCTTGAGCCAGGGATTACTCTCTAAAGCTTGTTTGCTTCTATCGCCGTAATCATAAAGTAGCTCTTCACCGACCTCGATATCACGTGCAGCTATTAATATCAAGTAAGGAGTATCACCGAGGTCTATAGTTTTAGTGACACAGTTAGGTTTGAGCCGGCTGTGGTTGAGTAGTCTTCCTAGTTTCCCAGATTCAATAGTTGCGTCAACACTGAAATCAAGCAAATCAGAATCCTACACAATGACTTCAAGCAATACACCAATAGTACTGATAACCCAGGCTTATTGTCAGCGAGAATATAACGATCTGTACTTAGTTAAAAACCAAAGGTAACATCAACCACACTTGTTTATTATACAGTACTTTTCATATACTAGTTTTGTCCTTAAAGAAGACAACTCCTATTTAGTTCAACATCAATTCTCCTCTGTTTCATGCTATGGTAAACAGCATAGTAGTCTACATTGATGTGAACCCGAGAATAACACTGACACAGAATAGTTGTTCGAAAGTGATTTAAGTTTTGTTAATATAATTCCACGAGACCTACTTCATAGTCTATTTTGGTTTGTTTTGTAAGCTTGGACTCTTTTTAAACGGTGACATGAAAAATTTTTATGCGAGCCCTGTATGCTGTTTTGCTCAAGTGAATATCTTTGGAATTTCGACTTTCTTCTTTTTTCTGTACACTCACCAGTATGATTTTCCTTTATGAATGAAGAAGTACATATAACAACCAAACGATGTATCCTTCATGTAGATCTCCTCTCTAGATTTAGCCTCACTTAACTCGACCAGATCTCCGGCGTATTCTACGATAAAGTCACCTTTACCAAAAAACTTCTCCGCCTGTATTCCTCTTCCTTTGCCCTCATAATCAACTATCTGTAGAATTACAAGAACATGTCGTATATAGTATAAGTTTGTAGGCAAAGCTCACCAGCATTTCTATAAGTAGTAGATAGTAGAGACAATATCATGGTGACAGTTGTATACCATGTGGTTTTCTCAAGTTTGTCCAATCATTGCATATATTAGTGATTTTGAATCAGGTTGCTCGAGCAAGTTTAGCATTGCCATTAGATTAGGGTCCGTGTAAGGGTCATTAGCTGTGTTAAAAACATAGATATGGTTAATTTCTTTTTATTTATATTGTAAAAATTGAGGTCTTCTCAAAAATTGCATTTATAATCTATGGTCAAATAGGAGAAAGAATATGAGCCATGATAGTATTTTACCTGCAGACCATCTTCACACTGATCGAGTATTTTATTTCTCCATGTCTCCTCTTGTTCTCTCTATAAAAACAAAAAGGGAAAATACAACACTCAGTGACATGTATCAAGTTCAACAGGGCCTTACTTAGATAACGGTATCACTTCAATTTAAACTTAGATAACGGTATCACTTGATCGAAATAGTTCACTTTAACATTTGTATATTTGGTACTTGCACTGAAGAGGTGCATTAAATGTGAGCAAACACCTGGTATGTCGTGTTTCCCTGGGAGTCAGATACAATGCACATAAACAGTAGCAGATAACGATGAACAGATGATCACCAGGATATCGGTGAAGTGGAGGATAAAATTCAGCTGAAGTTTGAGGATGTGACAAGAGAATGGTGAAAGGAAAAAGGCCTTTTCATAATTAGAGAGCTGGATATGAATTCGATATCTGGCACTTAGCACCAAAACAAAAGGCAGCATTGACATTCGTATTTCAGTGTTTGTTTGCATGCGAGATTTGCCACAATAGATGTTATTCGCAGGATATCACATTATAAAACGTGAGTTAAACAGAACAAATATCTTAACATCGGAACACCATATATTCCATAAATAAGTTCAATATTTAAACAACTCACTCCTATATACTTACTCCAGTTTATCTTGGGACTATATAAATTTACGAGTCTATAACAGTTGAAAAGCGAATTTAATTTATATAAATTCGGGACAGCAGCTTAAATTGGCAGCAACACGAATTGCCACTTGGTGCTATAAGGTTTTATTCAAACAAATTAGCGGATCTCGTTCTACTTTTGCAATGCTCATGTTACCATTGCAATTAGTTACCGTAACTCAGCCTCGGGCTGCTCGAATGAGCACGATCAGTGTGCTGCCGAAAATACAAGCTTCGGCAGCGCTAGCAGATATGGACGGAAAATCAGAGCTCAAGTATCGGGATGTAATAAAAATCACGTCCGACCAGCCAGCTCAGAGAGCTAAGAAGGATATACTATCTGTGTGCGAATGGATAAAGAAGATTAGTCCGCTCTTTGCTGGTAAGTCTAATTTTTTGTTTTTATTTTGACAGACTAAACATTTTTTTGAATGTACTATAAAGTAGAGGATCAGTCTTAGAACAAGCTGAGATTAAATTGGGACACAAAAAGTAAAATTAAAACTATGAGAATTTGAAAGTCAGTCATTGACTGAAGTTGCTCTAAAATCATGAATACTTGTGGCATCTCAGTCACCATTCTTCACTAAAAAACCCTTTCATTTCTCAGATATGGATAAGGATATAGCTTACAATGTGATGAAGAATTGTAAATGTCAGATCACTCTCAAGGATAACGTGGTGGTGCAGCAGGGAGACAAAGGAGACGCATTCTATATCATACTACATGGACAAGTCTCTGTCTTCATCAAGGAAGGTCAATACTTTTAGAGCCTGCTCCAGTCTCAACAACAAGATAAATTAACAACTCCACCAAAACCCACTATCAGTTGAAAACAGTTTTTTTTTCATGATAAATTTGTCCACTATTTCAAGCAACGAAATCAAAGGCAGTTTCACACGAATTGAGCTCATTCAACAAAAGAGGTGATTGCTTGAAACAAATCTACTTTTTTGATTAAAAAATAATATTCCATCTTAATTGTACAGCCTCTCCTCTTCACTTATTGATTACAGTACTAGAACATCTGAAAGTAATATCTGTATGTTGATTATAATAGCGGGCCAGACAAGGCAGCCTATTTAGGAGGGATGGCTACTTCCTGAATTTAGTGATGACAAGTGGATCAAACTTTTTGATCATTTATTGCAGAAGAAAAGAAGAGTTTACTCAGCGAGTTACTCGAATCTGATGAAGAACCAGAAAAGCCACCAGAAACACCAGAGAATTTATCTGAGGCATCGGATGCAGATGATGAGGAGAAAGTTAAGATCAATGTCCCGACAGTCAGATCTAAGTTTAGACGAACGCTCACTAAACTGAAGGTACCCGCATGAAATCAAATAATATCAAACGACTCCAGCATAAGCCACTGACATTTGTTCATGGATGACAACTTTAGAGTCTGTGATGAAGATGAACAACAGAAGTGTGCACTGGTGTATATGGCAACAGGATGAGAGACAGAGGGTTGATTAGACTATGCGATTTATATCACGTTAAATTTATCCACCTCCAACGCAAACCTTTAAAATATTACATAAATATTTCAGGTTACGCAGCTGGTCAAACCGAAGTTCAAAAAGAAAGTGGAAGAAAAACCTGACCCGAGGAAGACCCTGGGAGTAAAAGTAGCGACTATAGGAGACGGTAAATCATTCGGAGAATTAGCTCTACAAAATAGTGACAATAAGAGAGCAGCCTCGTGTGTCACTGATACAGATGTGAGTATTGCCAGAAAACCTACTAATTATATATCTGTTCACTCTGCTTGTGAGGAGTAGCATTGTGTTGTCTTATTACAATAGAAGGAATGGATAAGCAGGTTTGCATGGTGTGTAACAGTAGTTTCTTCACAGCCCAATTTCATATATTGCAGGTTGTTTTTCTGGTGGTTGACCGGCAGTTGTACAACAAGAGTATCAAGTCATTTCAGGCGAAGCAGTTAGCTTTGGTCAGAGGTTTTGTTACACAGCATCCATTCTTTGAGCACTGGCCGCCAAAGTTACAATCTCAAGTTCAGAACAGTGTGACTCAGGTACATATGATTTCTTATCTTATAGAAAATGATACACATGTACAATAAGTAGTTCTAATCTATACTCTTATAACGCCTAGTTCCTATATTGACACAGAGTTCAGATATCAAACTAGACTGAATACAGCAGTTTATAAAGATGCTAAATGCAAACCAATTTTATTACAAGATATTTTGCTGGTTTCAAAGTTATCTCCCCTACAAAACAGGATGAGCAGGCGCGCCTTTTACCAGTGTAACGCATCAAAGCTTTTATACATGATCATTTTCAGGTTAAGTTACAAGGTGGTGATTGGGTAATAAAACAAGGGCAAACCTACAACGGTATCTACTTCCTAATAACAGGAGAGGTGAGGGTCATCTTAAACGGACAACTCCATGTTAAACAGTACGAGAATAGTAAACCTATCGATGAATATGAGAAGATGATCGCTGGTAATATGACTACTGTCAGCCTCCTGGGACATCAGGAAGTGATGCGTTCTCTGTCACAAGCACATGTCCATGTAAGTCACTTTCTAACTCCGTTCCAGTGCGGCATTAAATATGAGGAAAAAGCCTATCAATGATTAAATGTACACATATGGAATATTAGCTGTCCAATTCATCAAACCAACACACCAGTCTCTCATGATAGTACTAACTGTATTATTGAAATATAAAGATACCACATTTCGAATTTGTGATCATTGAGCAATGCTAGAGATAGAAGGGCGAGTTTAGTTAATGTGAAAATTAAACAGCATCATAATGAGCAAATTTGAAAAAATCAGACTCCACTAGATAAATCAGTATTCTTAACACAGGTTAGGAGAAGAGAGGGATACTCTGCAGCAGAGAGTTATCATCAGAGCTTACATAAGAATGTCTGCCTCAGTGGTCCTTCTGTTATGTTTGGTGATCTCGAACATGTAAGTATATTACGCATGGGAAAGATTCTGATAATCAGGTGATTACAAATATTGACAGCTAGCTCATACAAAATGTTATAATTAACAAGCGAACTGAGGATCACCATGCAGCAATTTATTTGACGAGTTGACCACTCCTTCTCTATGTTGTATAATTTCCACCAGGTACTCGGGCTTCCAACTTATATACAAACCATTAGGACAGAAGGACTTGCAAGGCTTTTCCACATCAGTAAGGACAACTTGGCTAGGCTTCTCAAGCTAGCTAACAACATGGGGCACCTTGTGAGCACTCCAACAGTGACAGCCATGGCTAGGATAGCTTATGAGACATGGAGTAACAGGTTACATCGACTGTGTATGGATGACCTGGCTTGTCTGGATAGACTTATATCTAACTTGATGAACCATCCTAGCTTGAGGTATGAATGAATGAATACCGCCATACTCTTTTTTTTTTAATAATCAGTGCTTTGGGTCATTTTTTATCCAACGATGCAAACATTAATTTTTATCAACAACAACACATCGGGATGCAGAATTAACACTAAAGTTAACAAAAACCACATTTGGCCTTTTTTTTTTATTGAACTGCAACTGTTTATTTGTTGAAGGTTGAAGAGCCCCACACAGACAATAGCCACCAGAGAAGAGAAGTTATTTCGGTATCTTATAAAAGCGTACCTGGCCGGACAGGGACCACTCATCACACCACATGTGGAGGGAGCGCCTTACTATAGGTGAGTTAAAAAAATAGAAACGGTCAGCACTAACAGGGAGGTCAGTGTTACTAAGACCAGGCTTCCACTCAAACACCACGCTTTCAAATCATCCTTGACAGTTTGTACCTAATACCATACTGTAATATTATTTCCAGATTGGTAATGCAAGAGAAAGCAGAGATAAGAAGAAAACAGAAGAAAGTAAGAGGTGTTGTCCGACCACCGCGATCATTACGCCCTCTGATGAATGAGAGAAGACCACGGAGCATAGCATTATTGAAAGACGCTATCAAGAAACATCAGACATCTGATGTCGATATAATCATTCCCCCTCGTCGCACCTTTGAGCTGGATCCGCTCCCTCCGGTTAAACAAGAAACCCCTACTAATAAACCTCAAACTATAGATTCCAACAAAGAGGAGACAACTTCTTACAACAGAGAGAACACATCTCTTGAATTGGTTTCTGACCAGGCCGGTGGAACAAGTGAGGGAACTCATGCACTAGAGGCTATCAGAGAGGTGACTGAAATAGAAAGACCATTGAATGAAGTAAAGGACCAAACAGTGACTGAGACACAGGGTACATCTCATCTAGTCAGGGCCCAATCAGAAACGCAAATATCAACAGATAATCAAGCCACTGACAATACTGAATTATTAATGGAACCAATTCTCATCACAGAGCTGGGAGCGCCACCAAAATGTAAGGGCAAAGAAGTTGATCCACTTGTTCAGGGAAAAACACTGAAATTTTACAGTCAGTACCTAAGAGGGCGCCTGGAAAAAGAGTACGCCAAAGCAAGCATAGATCCTGAGATCATCCAGTGCAATGAAGAGGCTGCACTCATAGAACAAAAACTCCTGCACTTCATCGATCCAGATAATAATTCTCCTGAAGAGAGAACATCAGTTACAAAACTGAACAGACTAGACCTTGATAGAAAGCAGTCTCTGTTACCAGGCGGTAAATGTTACGTTCAGAAGAGCCCGTGTAAACTTCTACGTAGATCTGTGCTGACAGAAAACAAGGACCATATCCATATAAGACATCATATGGTCTGAGCAAGGAGTTCTGTAACTCCCTGGTCTGAGACTACCAACAGGAGTGGAACTCAGAGCTTAAATTTTAAACCTCAGAATTTTGTAAATAAAATTATCAAGTAAATGTGCAATTTTACACAAAATTTCAAGTTAATTGCTCAGAATTTATAATCACTTCCAGCGCAGGTTGTAGTAATAGTACTTTGATAAGCAGCTCATGCCACCACAGCAACAGCTGGAAACTTGTCACAATAAAAGTAAAAATTCATAGCGATATTAATCGTCTTAGAATTTTTCTAAGCTGAAAGTCTAATGACATATTATTATCTCCAAAATCATATAAGAAGATTATGATTTTGAGCTTTTAATTGAGGGATTAAATGCAGATTAATAATAGTGGATAGGGAAACAATGATAGCATGGAATAGTTCATAGAGGCAAATGTGGTAAAGTGTATTAGATGATTAGGACAGCTTGGTAAATTGATATAGTCTACATAGTGAGCGGCCAGTGTGAGGAAACGAAAAATATGGCTAAGATGAGGAACTGAAGACATAATGAAACAGAGTGAAGTGAGAAGTGAGTTACTATAGCTTATCATGGATTCACCAACCTGCAATTCCTTTGCTGTCTTCCTTGAGCTTTTTCTAACTGGGAAAAATTCCGTGATCTTTTGGTTTTGTTTCGGTTCTTCTTTTTTACTGTAATACAAGAGCTTTGTGTTACTGTTACTACAAGAGCTACTGCTTGTAGAATGAATTGTTGATCTATATTAGATTGAACAATCATTTTAGCTATGGATTAGTTTAAGGAAACTGCAAAAGTTGAATATTGCAAAACATATTAGGCAATCCTAAACAAGTTCAAAATCTCACTTTCTCAAAAATTGCTTCATCGAATGGGACCTAATCTACCAGTGGACAATTGCTAAGAAGGGCTTAAACAAAAACAAAGGGGACAAATTGGTCTGTCCATTGAGAAATTAAAGACTTATGTACTTGCACACAAAGCCCACTATCAGCTACTAACATAGAAGTCATCACAACAGCTGGCTCCACAAGTACACTTTTACAAGCCTGACCTAAGACTAGTAACTGCTTGGCAATGCAGAGTACTATGTTATTTTTTTTACAGATTTTTAGTTTTTACTCAACAAGCTTTTAGCTCTCTCATTTCTTTCTATGTTTCTTGAAGAACTAACTGATCAGTAATGGATTTTTTCTCATGTTCATATCCTTGATCAATGCAATAAGGTCGCTATATATACTTACACTTTTTGTCTTCTGACTTTTCTTGACTTAGATTTAGCTGACTCATTAAGAGCAGGGGGTGTTATATTCTCTACAGCGCTACCGTTACTGCTAGTGTTTGAGTGAGATGTGGTGGGCTCCGAACATAGCAGTTCTGACTTCTGATTGCATTCTTTGATCGGTAGGTAGTTTGTTACTGGCTCGTGTTTGATGTCTGGATATAACTTTATTGGAGAGTCTTCTGGTGTAGGTAAAGGATGGGAAGTGATGATATCGCCATTTGTCACAACTAAATAGAGTACATGTAAATCAACTCCCACCAAGACATCATTTAGTCAACAAGAAAAGATGTACAGCGACCTTAATGCATGAGTGAGATTTTTCTACAGTTTTAAGCATAAATGTCTCAAATAAAAGGTCCAGAGAATGGCAGAGGCAACATTGACAATGCAGACAGTTCAATATATTTAATTTGAGTATGCCTAGAATAGTATGTATGAACTTACCCGTCATATTTTGTTCACATGTGTGCCCTGTTTGCAAGCTGATTTCAGAAGAATCATTATTGTTGATAGGCGGACTTGGAGGAAAGTAGTTGTCTAGCGTTCCATTTTGTTTGTGTTCACCGTTGCTAACAGACAGTGGCTTTCGACCAGAGCATTTTCTTCTTGCTTTAGGGGGCATGTTGTGCTAGAACAAAGAAAAAATCAGTTATACCTATGAGCTGTTAGGAAAACCTAGGTTAATCGAAAGAATGGAACATAAATTGTCGAACAGCGCAACATCCTCCTCCATTTATCCAAACTGCACTTAGCTTAATTATTATCATTTCTTGCGGGAGTCAAGACAGACATTATCCAACCGTATCATGTCTGAATTTTGGGAGGACTAAAAGTCGATAATACAGATAAACCCAATCAAACACCATTTGCCACCACCTTTTAATTCACCCCAGCAAAAACAGACAGACAAACAGACACAAACATGTTAATATGTGGGTGTGGTTTACTATGGACTTTGGAAGATTGTAGTACTCATTCATGCCTGTCACGCCGGATGCTTTTGATATACATACATGTTAATACATTAATCTAAGAACATTTTGAGTTTATTGCTGATCAATTGATGTATGCTAAGACAGACATAAGACATCAAGGCGTGGAACTAATACATGTATGGGATGGACAACTGAATCAAGGAGTAAAAGACTCCTTGAATGAATCTTGTGGGGAAGACGCTGACTTGAATTATTTATTGCAAATACCAACTACTCATGGGCCCCTGGGACTTACATGTCTTTACTTTGCCAATGTCCACTATCAACCACCCAAAAAACACCAAACAGGGTAAGACACAATTTTTTATTTTTACAACCCACCTTGAAATCTCTCACACTAACTCACACCTTCCTCTTTCATTTGCTTCAGGTTCTAGGTTCTAGCACAAACAGAGCTGACTTTATTGACCAGAGAAAAAAGATGCCTCTACAAAATGCCTTTCAGGTTTGTGTGAATTTTGTAGAGGCATCTTTTTTCTCTGGTCCATAAAGTCAGCTCTGTTTGTGCTAGAACCTTCAAACCTGAAGCAAATGAAAGAGGAAGGAGGTATGAGTTTCAAGGTGGGTTGTAACATGTAACCAGCTAGTATGAGATGACCTATCAGAAGTCTGTCAATACAGCCTGCAGAAGGAACTGTCCGGACTCACACAGAAAAGTAAAAGTAAGTAAGTAAAAAAAATTTTTGCGTCTTACCCTGTTTGGTGTTTTTTAGGTGGTTGATAGTGGACATTGGCAAAATAAAGACATGTAAGTCCCAGGGGACCATGCAACTACTAGAGCATTTAAAATACAACATTACATACAGTAAAATATATCATCATGTAATTTAAGTAAAGTAAGTAGTAATTAAGTGCTGGAAGATCAAATCAAAGTTGCCAAAATGTTCTAAAATAATAATGACAACAATAGAATAAACATGGAATACATGTATCCTGTGTAAACAGAATACAATAAAGAATAATAGGCTCCAAGTCCATAGAAGTTCATAGATAGTTATATGTTTATCTAGAAAATATAGGTGGCATGGGCTCCTGGGGCTATTTCTATTCTCTTATAACACTTGATATAAGCAAAAAAAACAGCCCCAACCTCCTAGTTACTACTAGTTGCTTTCTAGATTCTTCTACAAACAACAAGTAAACACAATTAATTAATTAAATTAACAAATCATAATAATAATAATAGATAACCCACTTACAGTCAAGTCAATGCTGAAATAGGGTAACTTCTTCTCTCCTGTACACCTGACAATCTCTCCTACTTTTCCACCCCAAAACACACCTTGTCCCTCCCTCTGGACAAGGGAAGTGTTGTACAAGTGGAAAGATAATGGGAGTCTGAGGTGTTTCTTGTCAAATTGTTATTTTCTTTTTTCAAAATTTAAACACCGGATACTGTTTGTATGTGCAAATTTATTACTTCCCCATTGGTCATAACTGAACATGATGTTTATAGCTCGAGTTCTGCCAATTGGCTATATGGGCCACAGAGTGTGACCGGATACTCCTAAGTTGGGAATTTAAAAAGCAGAAGCAGAGAAAGCATGAGTTTATAGACATTCCATGAGTCTGTTCAACATCATATAAGAAGAAAAACTTACCACTGCAGAACATATTTTTTGTTCATACATGCAATAAGACACAAATGAGATAAATTAAGAATGTGGTAGTGTGATTAATAGAGTAAGTCAAACTAACTTTTGTGAGTCATGATGATGATTGATAACTCAGAGTCAGTAGCCTCATAGGCATCTGTAGTTACAAGCATGTCCAGTATCAACCACCCCCTTTCCCTCTCGGGAGGGAAAGGGGGTGGTTGATACTGGACATGCTTGTAACTCCAGATGCCTATGAGTAGCCTGTAGGATCATGATGAGAGTGTGTGTATCAGCCCAGTGACTCAGTCAGTGTATATATATTATAAATATGTATGTAGGATGATTATTATTAGAATGATGATTGGCATTTAGGTGGATTGATGTTAGCAGAGGAGGAGGAGGATCATGATGCTGATATGTTAGCTGTCTGATGACATGCTGCTTAGTTAGTCATTTCTCACCTCTTCTCTTGGGTCAACTCCAAAGCCTGGGTCACTCCACTGGAAATGTTTGCCAGAGGAGAGAGAGACCCAGTTTTGGAGTAGACCTGTGCCATGGACCATACAAACATTATTTGTGTAGCTGTAAAAGTTGCTCTCCTATCTATGGTCTATCTCTAACAAATAATAATACCCAGAACACAGTATGAGTATAATGATAATAGGCATAGGGATGGCATGGTAGTGCAGCCTCTGACCTGTCTTTCTCGACATGCTCTCTCTGTCATGACATATGCATTTCATTTATCAAAACAATCAAATTGTCAAGCTCCTACTTAGTTTTTATTTTGCCCCTAGCTGTCTGCTAATAACTAATAACAGTCACTACCGCACTCTCGCTTGTTACTCACTACACATGATAAAAGCATTTCTTTGTCTTCAATATGAATATCAGGTTATGAACACCAATTAAGCTAGGCAGAGATAACTGAAGTAATATTATGTTATATATATGGTTGGATCACTACAGTCTCATTATGATTTTCCTTATTTGTTATAGGAGCGACTCAATTATTTACTAAGCAAGACCAAAGATGAGCGGAAGCGATGCTACGCAAGTCGATCAGGTTGACTTGTTCTCACAGGCTCTGTTTATGCTTGATGAGGTGAACAAAGATGTTGAGGTATGTAGTAGTGAACATTGCCTCTTAAAAACGCTTATCAAAATAACACTACATTACATGTTGGGCACTACCAGCTTGGAATGATTCACTTGACTTGACCATGAGCCCTATATTTAATCAAACTAGCTTCAACCTTTTCAGTCATCATGTTTTGTTTACTCCACCTCTTCTGAGTATGAGCTTTTTTTGCCTTGTTATCGCTCATTAGCCTATGCAAATTCCATCCAATGTACGCTTACTTTGGTCATCATTCACAGTTTTGGCGAAGGTCATTTTACATTGTTGCCTGTATTTTCTATCACACAGGATGTGCCAGCGATTGGTAACGAGTCATTTCTCAGTCCAGAGGGGTCAACAAGCAACACAAATGTTGCTTCAGCACAAAAAGACACTAAACCTATATCTGTTGGGAATATATTAGAAATGAGTATGAAAACAGCGCAGGTGACCCCAGCTCCAGTAGTAGCTAAGAATTTAGGAGGCGCCAATACACCCCCTATACAGACATTCATGAGAACTGCTGATGGCAGGATAGTTGCTGTCCCAGCCACAAGTAGTTTGTTAAATCGACTTCCATCCACTTCTAAGAACAGAGTAACAGTATTAAGTAGGTATAATCTGCAAATCTTGATACACATGCTAGTGCTGTATGTATTTCCTTGTCCGTACATACATTAGTATTTATTACCACGTTGATTATTTAGCTCTTTGGGCAGATTAGTGATATCTCACTATTTTTGAAACCAATGAACTCCCTCTCCAGGGAGTTCATTGTTGAAAAGTTTGTAGATCTCATACCAAGAATGTTACTCATAGATTGCCATGCTTGTTCACAGAGCGGACAATTCCCTCTGTTGGGTTTGGCATTCCTGTAATTTTTTAGTCGCCCTCTTTATTTTCTGTTTTCTATTGCTATTCAGTGAAATTTGCTGTTTTATATTTAATCAGTTTATGTCATTTTTTAGATGATTCTACAATGGTGGAAAAGGCTTTGCCACGTAACGGCAGCGCCCCTAACCTGGCAGCTAATTTGCCTTTAGTCAATCAGAGTGGAATACCACATGCACTATCTTATAAAGATGTATCCAGAATCTGGTCTAATGAGGCTGTCAGTGTCAGGTCCATGTCACCTGTCATGCCAACAGGTGTAAGTATATCCCTATAGGCCTAGTGATGACAAAGCGTTTTGTCAGTCAGTGAGACGAATAAATAACATTCATGGATGTAAATGTAAAACTTTTCCCCAAAAAATGATCAAGATTGCCAACTAAAGTATTAAAAAAAATAAAGGTCATTACAATAATGGAAAGATTATCCCCTGCAGATATTTCTTTATTACCGATCCCAATCTCTATCAAACTTGTTGTACCTGTTGGCTTTAGATTCTATTGCGGATTACCTCCCCTCACATTGATTATTATTATTATTTTAATTTTCTAGTCGACAGGCAAAGCACCAGACGAGGAAGAGGAACAGATTGAGGAGGAGGAAGAGCTTGGTGTAGCTGAGACTTATGCTGATTATATGCCTTCTAAAGGTAAGTAGTGTAACTTCAACATTAATCAAATGTCTCATAGAGTTTGGAAATTATACCCATAAACATTTATAAATATATGATTTATATGTTTATGATTGAGTTGTACATAATCTGTAACGTCGTTTATCTATTATAATCATAAACATATGTGTATGTTCATGATGATACCAGATAAACGACGTGTACAGTTTATGCGCAACTCAGCTATGTTGTTCCTTCTATTCATGTTCTTGTAGGCAAATCATTTGAGGTTTAATGTTGAAGCAGTTGTTGGGTACCCAATGTTATTGCTCATCCTGGATATCGATGTACAAGATGTACAATTAAAACTCGGTCATTGGGTGGACATTAAAATGAAACTGATTTTGAACAAAACAGAATTGTATTGATTTTCTGTAGGGACATTATTATTAATTTATGTTTTTATTTTTATTCACCATTTACAGACATTTGAAATGGACATAATACTATGCCTCTCTCAATTGACGTAGGGCTCTGGCCTGTTCTCTGTAATTATATTTCAACCAGTATGGTCGCAATGATAATAATTACGAAAATTTCATAATTTAGTTCAAACTTTCACGTGGGTGGGAATTTACCTTACATTAGAATTATGATTTATGCTTTAATAGGGGATTAGAGAGTGTATCTGGTTGGTCATTATGCTTTACTTGTCACAATTACACATTATTCTTGTCGTGTGTTATAGTGAAGGTAGGGGTGAGACATCCTGATCCAGTCGTAGAGACTTCCTCTCTCTCATCTGTAGAATCTCCAGATGTCTGGTACGATCTAAACATTCCACAAAGGGTAAGTCCTCATATCTGTGAGTTATTCAACCTTAAATAGCACTACATTACCAATCTAGGGCTGATAAAATATGATATCTTGACACTGCTTGAAGATTAACAGGAAATAACTGTGGTTAGATCTGAAAATCAACCATCTATTTATAGCATAGAGGAGAATGATTTTCATTCTCACTTTTTCAAGTGTTCTCAGGATCTTCATAAATAATATGACGGCTTAACCACCACATATAATGGTATGTATGGTGCTTGGAAATATGTGAAGAACATCTTCATTCACATGCTAATCATACTTACATGCATCTAATTCTTACAGGTTATGGACGATGGAGAATTGTCCGCCCTTCAGTTAGAAGCTATAATATACTCATGCCAGAGACATGAGACCATATTACCGTGTGGGGAGAGGGCGGGGTATCTTATAGGTGACGGAGCCGGTGTGGGTAAAGGTAGAACAGTAGCTGGTGTTATATATGAGAACTACCTCGCTGGGCGTAAGCGGGCTATCTGGTAAGTTCTACATCAATTCAAACTTGTCAATGATTTTATTGTATTGTACACATCCCGTCCAGTAACTCTCAGACCAAGATTGAAACAAAAGGTCTGGACCTGAAAGCTTTATCAATATACGAAACGAAAATGAACAGTGCAGTCTCAAATGAACAATTTTTGTTCCAAGGGCATGTCTTTTTGCCCTTAACAGTTGTTGAATGTCATATAAATTAACTGAAATGTCATAAAAGACCGAAATGAGTAATAGTTCCTGTCTTTCTCAAGTGCATGGATGTTTTCTGTTCTATTACAGGTTGAGTGTTAGTAATGATCTCAAGGTGGATGCTGAGAGAGATTTAACAGACATTGGTGCTAATAAGATTCCTGTCTTCGCTCTAAATAAGGTAAAGTCTTATTTAGATATTAAAAAAAAATTTGATTAGCTAGCACACCTTAAACACGCAGGTCAGCTCAACCGAGGTTTTTTGCCACCAAACATGCTAAATGAAAGTTTTTGCCGGTATATCTGCTTACCACTCGTCTGATAACACCCATCAGCTCCACGCAATATCGGCAATAGCATGTGCTAATGATGATTTCATGATCAATATTGCGCCTTTTTCCTTGTAAGGGCATCATTAATCCCTAGTTATAGCTGCTAATGGAATCCCAAAGTATGCTTGTTTAGATTGTCCATCTTTCACACGAGCCTCGCTGTTCTCCTATTTTCAGTTTAAATACAGTAAGATCTCATCAGCCGAGAATGGTAACGTGAAAAAAGGAGTTATATTCTCAACATACTCCTCCCTAATAGGAGAGAGCCAGTCCAGCGGTAAATACAGAACAAGGATGAAAATGCTGCTCAACTGGTGTGGTGCTGATTTTGACGGATGCGTATCCTTTAAATCATCTTGATCTGGAGTAGGAGGTGGCTCGGTTGGTTAGAGCGCCGGACTTCAACATGCTAGTGTTGAAGGTCGTGGGTTCGAGTTCCACTGCACTCCACTGACTACTGGGGATTGTTGGATCCCCAGGTGTGGTCAGATCTGCCTAGAAACTGAGTGCAAATTGGTGCAGATATTGCAACCTCACCCTTAAGGCATTCCCTATCTCGCCACCCATTCTCAGGGATGTGGAGTGATGAAACCTTACATTTTTAACCAACATCTTTACCCACATTTTCTTCACAGGCGCATTTATCCAGAATATGGTGTAGTTTTTTGTATATTTTTATTATAATGTGGTTGGGGTATGTGGCTATTACTTGCACATGCCACTGAGATCTCGTGGAGGTTACCAATTCCTTAGCTTTGGTATAAGATTATATTTGATGAATGTCACAAAGCCAAGAACTTGTGTCCGTCAGGCTCCTCAAAGCCCACAAAGACAGGCCAGTGTGTACTGGAGCTACAGAAGAAGCTACCTAAAGCCCGTGTAGTGTACGCTAGTGCTACAGGGGCAAGTGAACCCAGAAATATGGCGTATATGAGCAGGCTGGGTCTGTGGGGGGAGGGCACACCCTTCACTGAGTTCAATGATTTTATACAGGTAAGTCATATATTATGTGGTGGGTCAGCGTTTTAAAGTAATATGCCTCTGTCAATTTTCTGCGAGCTGACATCCAAGTGTTAGGTTGTTGACAACCAACATACTGCTTACATCAGCTTTTAACATTTGTCTGCTTAGTTACAATAGAATATAATCTTTTTTTTGATTGATTGATATTGAATATCCATCAATCAATCGCTATTTCAAATACTTACGAGTTGTCTCCTTGTTAAAAATGTTGGAACGACTCCGAACACACAAGTGAAATGGTTCCCTGATTTCGAGTCACTGAAAGTTTACGTTTTCTGTTACAGTTTTGTGTTCTATTATTTATTAAGGCCGTTGAGAGGCGAGGTGTGGGTGCTATGGAGCTGGTAGCTATGGATATGAAGTTAAGAGGAATGTACATAGCCAGGCAGCTTAGTTTTCAGGGCGTGTCATTCAAGATAGAGGATATACCAGTACCTAAAGAGAGCGTAAAAATATACAATCAATCCGTCAAACTTGTAAGCTCTATCCTAAGTCAATTATTGTTTTGGATATCTCCATCAGATATATACTTAAAAGGTTTTGCATTTAGCTGGAGCCATAATGACACAAAGTGTATAGTAATCATGATAACTGTTGAGTTTGTGGTTCTGATGGTCCTATAGGCAGAAATTTTGACGTCAGATAAAGCAGTACTAATTGTTGTTCATCAGAAATAAATCAGATCATCTCACTGAGAAAAATAGCACTGGTTGCACTTAGATATTTTTATGTTGTAGTGGGTAGATGCCAGGAGTAAATTCTGTGAAGCTGCAGATTTGATAGAAGCTGAGAAATCTATGAGGAAATCAATGTGGGGACAATTCTGGTCAGCTCATCAGAGGTTCTTCAAATATCTCTGTATCTCTTCCAAAGTCAGATACGCTGTGAGGATAGCCAAAGAGGCACTGCGCAATAAAAAGGTCTGTTAGTTTGCCTCAACCGATTTAAGTAATGCTGTCTATGGGCTATTTTTTAGAACTTAAATTAATACGGTCATAGTATATAGCTCTGTAAATAGCACTGCACACTGCATAGCATAGCTTTCGTCCTCACATCAAAATGAGAGTGCAATTATACCTTTCATGCTTCCATCAGACCCCAAGTCAACCAATATGTCATATACATTATTGTACAATATGTATTATAACATATTGTTTTCTGTATAATAATTTAATATATTATTGTTTTTTCTTGCTGTAGTGTGTTGTGATAGGATTACAATCTACCGGTGAAGCTCGTACATTAGAACAACTCGAGGAGATGGGAGGTGAACTCAATGATTTTGTATCAACTGCCAAGTAAGTATAGTAAGATGGCTGCTCTTGTTTTATCTGCTTCGTTATTTACTATCATAAGGCGACTGGAGGGTTTTTCACCGCACTCTGATTGATCACTCAAAGAGTGAGTGATACCTGCTAGGGTCTCGCTCAGGAATCCCTCACTCATTGATGAAACTATATACATTCTGAGCGAGCGATTTAGGAGCGAATTTGTCTAATTGAAAGACCAAGTGAGCGATAATTTTGAGCCATGTGATAGTGATAATTTGCTAGAAAACAGTAATCATTCCAATTGAAATACCCCCTGGCTGACACCATTTCTGTGAAGATTCGTTTTCTGTTATCATGCTCATGATCTCTATTTTATGCACAAGGCCGCAGATTTATATTAAATGACTTCCTATTTTAGGGGTGTCTTCCAATCACTAATAGAGAAACACTTCCCCGCTCCGGACACACAGAAAACGCTGGATATATTTGGTCTCAAAGACAAAAAGAACAGCATATTTGATGATATTGATCTCAATAATATTCTAACCAGAAACAAGAAAAAAAGGGAAGGTATGTGCCCTACTTCTGACAAACTGCAGCGTTATGGAATGCTCACAAATAAATTTTTTTGATTGGTGATTACTTTATTATTTATTGTTGGCATAAAAATTATATATATCAGCTGCTGATTTCCATTGTCATAAATCACAAAACATTATATCAATTTGCCGTGCTTCACAAACAGACATTTGCTAGCAAGAGCAGCGTGGTGAGGGATCGTAGCGTGACTTCTGCTTGCACCGCAGGGTCGTGCTGATGCTTGGTGTTTGGGCAGCAGCTGTTGATGCTGGGATTCTATTTAATCAAAGATTGTCTTTCAATGCAATCATCACCAGGTGTAAGTTCATGGTATTATTATTACATTTTTGTATGATTGTTATCTTGATTATCATTGTAGCTGCAGTTAAGAACACATCAGGTCGTAGGACGCGGTCTGGTACAGGTAGTATATATAAGGAGGCTGGAGGTGTGTCAGAGGAGGAGAGTGATAGTGAGTTTGAGCCGGGTAGTGATGGAGAGGACAGCTCCTCGGCTGCCTCTGAGGATGCAGAGTCGAGTGAGGAGGAGGGTCAGGATGATGATGAGTCGGAGGATGAGTATAACCCCTTCGGTGGATCGGATAGTGATGATGGTATGTGATATTATTCATATTTTTCACATTCATCCAGGTTTAGTAGGGAGAGGGAAAGATAATACGTGATATTACAATACAAGCATTCTTGAATTTCTACAGGCTGTTGTTTCTTTGACATTCAAAGACTTTGCTAATTAAAGGAGAAATAATGTGTTGCCTTGAGTACCAGCTTTACTTGGTGGGCTCAAGATGTAGAAGTAGTTTGGAAGTAGTTGATTTAAGATATTTGAACTCTTAAACTGTAACTGTGCAATTTTTTTTAATTGCAGGATAAAAGATTCTTTGTATTTTTATATATGAAGATTTTGTGCACAGGTGTGTTTGCAGTGTATGATAAATAGAAATACATACATTCAGCTGTGGCCATATTTATTTACACATATGTTTATTATTTTAGATCCTTGGTTGAAGAAATCTAAAAAAACCAATGGTACAAAACGAAAAAAGAAAGAGAAACCTCCCAAGCCTGCCAAGAAACCAAAACTACAGAAATCTTCTAAACCTAGCAAGTGAGGGAACTGTCTCTGTCCTCTTAGTAAACAAAGCATCTATTTCTTAGATCTGTTCACATAAGGGCCTTCATTACTATAATTTAGACCTACTACCTATAGCAAAAAAAAGTGTATAATAAAAGAGGGCTGTGGAATTTAGATACCTCCATCTATAAGTACTTTGCCAGTGCTAGTGGCAGTGGCATTGCATTATCAGCAAACATGGATGCTTCCACCAGTCAATGTTAAAGCACTTAACTCAGCTAGTCTGTAGCAATCCATGTACTGTCATTGATTCATATGATGAAGAACATTGAAATGATATAGGAATTATTTTTTTAATAATAAATCTGTTTCATTTTTTCAGACCAACTACCTCTAACTCAGGAAAGCGTAAAAAGTCTTCAAGGTCAAATTATAAAAATGGTGATTCATCTTCAGAGTTGTCTGCCTCAGATATAGATGACTTTATGGACTCAGTGATGGGAAAATCTCAATCATCTAGTAAAAATAATAAACCAACAGCAACTGTGAAAGATGAACCAAAAACTGGTAAATTTAACTTATATATGCTTTTTATTCAAAGTGCTTGTTTATTAGATTTATTTAGCTTTTGTACTTGGTCTTTTGTTTTAGAACATGGTCTAATTTATCATCCAATACATTATTCAATGTAATAGAGTGTAAACAAAAAAGTCCAATTTTAGTCACAGCCAGCCTATTCAAGATCCGCACCTTTTGTTATCGCAACCATTTTGTTATCACACAGCTTCAATAACAAAATGGCTGCGATAACAAAAAAGTATGTGGATGTTGAAAATGCTAGCTGTGACTAGAAGTTTTTTTTTTGTTTGAACATTGATTTATGTCTTGGATGATAAATAAGACCATGTCCTAAAACAAAAAACCAACTACTTGAAAGGGCTACCTGTGGTAGCTTTGTTGAAAACAAGACTGACACAATTTACAGTGTTTTCTGTTTCAATCAGCATGTCCCAAGAGTTTCATGCATAGATTGTCAAGTTAGATCCGTGCTGTTTGCTGGTTTGTTATTTTACCTGCATGGGAGGCTCCATTTATCAGTAGTTTTTTATGTATCTGATGTCGAATCTATTCTGGGTGTACCTGTAGATGCGGCGGACACTAAGCCTGCACATGGTGGCCTCACACCAGAAGAAGCTAAAGAAAAAGCCTCAGCTCTAAAGAGAGAGTTATTAGACGCTATCAGTAATCTCGGAGACAATCTACCAGCTAACACTCTGGATGAGCTGGTCGACTCACTGGGTGGTAGTGATAGAGTCGCTGAGGTTAGTGTTACACGGTATTTGGATATGTCGGGGCTTTTCACCCATCGGATTCTACATACAAACTGTGGAAACTTTCAGCCAAAAGAGCATTGTCTAACTCCACATTTTGGCACATGGTATATTCAAAGCTATTTTACATATGAATGTATAAATATTGCACGCCCACAAATCCCATTTTGGCTTATAGTATAGCCTATGGTAGAGTCCAGCATTGACACATGATAGTAATGGTTTTAGATGACTGGGCGTAAAGGTCGGGTTGTCAGCGACGAGTCGGGAAATATAAACTATGAGTTGAGAGCAGCTCAAGATGTGCCATTAGAAATACTAAATCTGACAGAGAAACAAAGATTTATGGACGGCGAGAAACACATAGCAATCATCTCGGAGGCAGCTAGCTCAGGTTTGTGCAGTATAATATATACTATCCAGAGATCAAACATTGCTTGTAGGTGTGTAGATAGGTGGATGTGTAGGAAGGTTACTTTCAGGGACGTTTTGAAGCCATGCAAACAAGGGAACGTTCTCTTGTTAAAATGGTATTTTAATTTTAATTTTTTCCTTTTTTCTTTGCTTGTGGCTTTTATTTCCACGTTTTAAATGGCAGTGGAACTCCATCTGTAATTGGCGACCAAGGTAAGGTCAACTTTGTTTATGTTCTGACAAAATTTACAAGAATTTGCTTATTACTGACTATAGAGACCATCAGTCTGCTGGTCGGTAAAATTTTTGCGCTTTGCCAATAAAAATGTCTATAGAAAAATCATACTATTTTGTTACAGGTATATCATTACAAGCTGATCGTCGTGTTGTAAACCAGAGGAGACGATTACACATAACCCTAGAGTTACCGTGGAGTGCGGACAGAGCCATACAACAGTTTGGTAGAACTCATCGTTCTAATCAAGTCAGCGCACCGGAGTATCAGTTCCTTATATCTGAGCTGGCTGGTGAGCGAAGATTCGCTGCCACTGTAGCTAAAAGACTAGAATGCTTGGTAAATATTGAGTTTTATATTCAATTATATTTGATCATTATTATGGATAAGGACATATTATTATCATTATTAGCTTGTAAGCTTTATGTAATTCATTATGCCCAGAGAAGAGTGTATTTCTCAGATTCTGGTTGATGCTGACTGGAAAACAACAGCTTATTTGTCTTCTTCAAAGTTTGACCTACAATTATATACGGTTCAGAGTCAACTCATATATGAAACTTTGACAAGGATTGGAAAATTTATGATGAATAATAATTTATGACTCACAGTGTTCATGCTAACTTAAATTAATGCTCTTTTCTCAAGTATCAAACTAGACAAACAAATTTTGTTTGATATTTATACCTAACTGATTTTGGTGATTTCAGGGTGCCTTGACGCATGGAGACAGAAGAGCAACAGAATCTCGTGACCTCAGCCAGTTTAACATAGACAACAAGGTGCACACACTACGCTATTGAAGTCTACTACAGACTATACTCTAATTTAACATAACTTCAGTAGATTTGAAGCAATCCCACCTTCTCATTGTCGAATCAAGAATCTGCACTTTCTCGTCAATTCTGCATCATACAATATGATATGACATCTATAAACAGATCAACCATGCTGATGTACCCATGTGTGGTTGTCATTGACAACTGCTCTGCATCTACAGTTCATACCAGCTTTTAAGATTGCTTATGCTGCTCTACACCATAAAATTTATGATTATTATTTGATAGTATGGAAGAGCTGCTCTGGAGATAGTTATGAAGAGCGTAGTACAGCTAGATAGACCATTAGTATCACCTCCTGAGAATTACAAAGGTGACTTCATGAAAGGTGAGATCAGTGTGTGTTCAATTACATTACACAGCAAGTAATGAGTATTTAAAGTAGTAGTTAAAATGTACATCATAATAATATGTTTGAAATCAAAATTGAACTGAAGAAATCTATGACATTTTCTCGGCCTGTCATAGTACAATGTTGAATACTGTATGCAGTCTATCAATAAAGAAATGCTCCCCATCTTTTCTATGTTAAATGGAGATATGAAAGGATGAAAAACCCAACATCTTTAGGTTACATCTTTTATTGCCATTGCCTGCACCAGGGAACTGGTAATTGAAGGCTGAACGCATCACTATTGGTCTGAAATTACAGCGAGCTGAGCCATTATTTCTTGCTGCCTTGTTTTTATACGTAGCCATCTTTATTTATTTTGATGTGATTATTTTTAGATGTAAGAGATTCTCTTGTCGGTGTCGGGCTGGTCAGCTATGATAATAAATTCAAAATAGCACAGCTAGAAAAAGGTAAGATTGAGTTCTGTATACTTATGCTCTGGTGCAGTTTTTATTTCAAAGTTACCTATCCAGCTTAGTAAGAGCCATGATTTGATGATTTGATTCACATTACCAGTTTGTTTCAACATTATATTAAGTTCCCAGAAGACTTAGATGTGAGAACTGTTTTTTTGTGGTTCAGTTGCTGTCCATTGAAATTTGCAAGTTAATTAGGATACATCTTAGTGCCTGCCAGGACCCTAGCTTAATGTTAACTTTTGTTTTGTTTCAGACTATAATGTGATTAGTAAGTTCCTGAACAGGATACTGGGAGTCCCAGTAGAACAACAGAATGCTTTATTCCAGTACTTCACTGATACCCTAGCAGCAGTAATATTACAGGCAAAGAGAAACGGGCGATGGGATCTGGGTATTCTAGGTAAGTGAATATCTAAGGTCCACTTTCTGAATTTTTGTACTGATATCATTCAGAAACTCCCCAATACTCTGCTTCAATGCCTGGTGATTCTGCTCACAAAGTCAACTGTGTTGCATGTTTAAAAAGGACTGTAATAAAAGTCACCTCTCACTGCCTTCTTTCATTTTGTACCTACTCAATGAATTTCTTTCGAAATGAATTGGTTGCCAGTATATCATACATATCATTAAAAATTTGTCTTTTACAGATTTGGGTGCGGGTGGTGAGAATGTTAAGGTATTATCTCGTCGGGTGTTTGAGCAGGAGTGGAGTGGTACTGTAGCCAGGACTGAGCTTATAAAGGTGGGGGTGGAGAGGGGTCTCAGCTGGGATTGTGCTATGGATATATGGAGAGATCATGTCGGGTCTGATGATGGATTCTATACAAGCACCACTGTGAGTGTCAAGTTTTGTATAATATACAGCAGGTACAAAATGATTTGACTTTTTTTCTCATCATAGCTCAGATTTCAAGACCTCAAAATTATTCCAATATTCTAAATATTATGATCATCAAAATCATGAAAATTGATAAATAAAAATAGTTACAGATCTTTTTGTGTTTGTTTAACAGACTAGAAAAGCTGGTAGAGCTGTAGCAGTATTAGCAGTGGCCATCGCCGGAGGTAGGAAAAAAGAACGCCTCTATCAAGTCTACAGACCTAACACAGGACTCTCTCCTAAAATGGAATCCCTCCCGGAAATCAAGAAGAAGTACAAGAGGATAACTCCTGATGATGCCGAGGATCTGTGGTTAGAACAGTACGAGCAGTCAGCTGAGATCTGTACTCACTCATACTGGAGAGGATCCTGCAAGAAAACTAATATGGGTATGTAAAATTTACTTAGAGAGATTATTCATTGCAAAAGTTAATTTTATTAATTACCAACATCATACAATACAATCAATACAATAAAAGGGCGATACTTATGGAAAAGAAACACCACAAACGTCTGCTGGTGATTGGAAAAAATCTAGCATGGTCCTGTTTTCTGTCCTTTTTTTTTATGGACTTTAATTTCCTGTCAGTACTTGTGATAGCAAATGAGACAGTGATTACATTTGGTAGGATAAAAAGGGAAACGAAAATGAGAGCCAGCACATATTGCTCCGTTTTACAATGTGAAAAGGAAATAAGCTAGAAAATAATTTTACAAAAATTAATATGTAGATAGTAGACTAGATGGTACACAGAAATCAATAACGTCTTAAAGGGTTTTTGTCAGCGAGGGCAGTCCTAGTACGAACTGGAATGAAGAGACCACTTCTTGATGAGATACACCCGCCCGTGTTCATGTAGTCCTGACATAGAGTTGCTGATAAGGGAAGACCTTTGTGTTCAACATGAGAGCTTAAATCAACTTGATTTGCTCGAACTGTTCAGGCAACTCCGCTTTGTTTTTTGAGGCATTTGTTCAACTCATTTCTTGAGCTTTTTCTATCTTTCTCCTCCCTTGGTTGTTTCAGGTATGAAATGTGAGATCGGGTTGAGGACGCGTAATTATCATGTGCTAACTGGGTCAGTACTTAGCGTGTGGAACAAGGTAGAGATGGCTATAGCCTCCAGTCCCGGCTCCTCACAACAGAACAAGATGCAGATCATCAGGCTAAGGACAGATCAGGGCAAAAGAGTTGTCGGTATGTATTATATATCGCATATCCTATCACTAATAACGTCATTAATCTTATCACTTATCTTATGGCTTTTCTTATCACTTACTACTACTACCACTACCACTACCACTACCACTACCACTACCACTACCACTACCACTACCACTACCACTACCACTACTACGTTATTGTGGTTGTTTCATGGAACCATTTTTGACAACCTGGTTTTCCAAGGATTAGATAAGATGAGGAGTTTTAGTGATTGGCTTCCCTTTGTGTATCTGAAATATCATAAGATAAGAATTGAAACTCTCGCAGAAACCATGGGGTTTAATATCTGTTATATTAAATAAAGCTTACTGCCCTAGAACATCCTCACCCAGACATCTCTTTTGAAGGGTGTTGTTGTGTATGTGCTAACTATACACATACCTCAATGACATAAGATATATAAATCATACTTTGTTGAGAGGTTTTTTTTGTAATGCTGTATTGCCGATGTTGACAATACTTGATAACTTTGTTTTCTCTTCAGGCACTATGATACCCAGTCAAACAGTGCTTACACTGACTAATATACTACTCAGGAAAGACAATCAACCTGCTGCTGCTTCCGGCACAAGTGGGAGTATCAGTGGAGCTGGACTTAGTAAAACCAAGCCTATCACTCTTGACTAAACAACGATTCCACAGCAAACTGTCATTAGCTTCTGTATGACTATAAAATAAAGTATCAGGGTGGACTTTAGATGTTCTGGGGGAGGGGAGGGGGGTTGGTTTAGCCTATCGTTACTTTGTGCACTTAGGAAATATTACAATTTATGAAAAAATCACCGTCAGCTCAAACTTTATTCGTTGTCATTTTTTTCTGAAAATTCTCTTGCTTTTGCGCCTTGCCGCTCTATAAAAATGTATGCGTACTGTACTGGCTTCGTGGCACATAACAGCATCCGAACATTTATCGTTAGACAAGACGTTACTTTGAACAAAATATTATTCCAACTGCTTGTAATGATTTTGATTTAGTCTTTCTGTTTTTGCGCTCAACTATTTGTTTGTTATATTTGAAACAAAACCATTCCTTCCATATCCGCACAAGATATATACATAGCGACTGACTCTAACAGAATTAGCCTGTTACTGGTTAGATTACTGCGGATAACTACAGATTAGTGTAAATAGTCGTTTAGTTTCCTCTCCAAAATCATGATGCTGTACAGTATATCGAGTTCATAATTTGTCATTGCAAAGGGAGTGTTTGTAGCTTAGTAACTCATGGTACAATATATTGATTGTAATTCTTTTGTTCGCTTTTATTTTTGTTGTTCTCAATTCTCTTGTAATCAGGAGAATTTACTTACAGATTCCAAAATAAATTCTGTGAAAAAATGAAGAATACAAAATATCTATATACTGCTTATACTCACAATAACAAAATAAACTACAAAAATACAATACAAAATTTGTGAATCAAATGGGTATGTCTCAAAACATTGACATCACGGCGGACATGCAAAGCATTACAATATAGAGTAGTATAGAAACCGGAATGAAGAAAAAAAAGGCGAAAAATAGGAATGACAATAAAATAAGCAATCTGTGCATCTTTTTAGAGCGAAAATACTTCTGAACCCTGAAATCTTCATTAGCAAGATGTAGCAGTGCGCTTCCTACTAAGAAAGTCTGATGATAATAATACATTGAAATACTAAGACAGCGGATTGAAATTTCAGATAGGTAGTTTATTATGTATGACACAAATCACAAAAGGATGGCACATGATGCCAAAACCTCTCCAACAAATAAATAATGTAAAAATAAGTCTGATATAGAAAGTCCATCTTTATATCTTAGGATTTGAAGATGTAGCCATAAATTCACTCTTTGGACGCTCAGTTCGCACGACGCTACTTCGCCCTACCACTCTTTCTGCTCCTGTTTGAGACCGGCTCATTCTTAAGTCCCAGAAGCTTGAAGCTGCAAGAGAAAATTCAAATCAATCTAACATGTAATTTCTCAGCATAAACAGTTGGTTATGGAGGTTTCAATCAGTTATACATCTATAGAAATGAGTGCAAGCAGCAAGAAAGGTGGGGTTAATTCTATCAAAAGATTTGAAATCAACCACCTACAGCGTATAGTAACCGCTTTTTGATAATCAAATCTAACGAACAATACCATATCTCAGTTTAACTGTATTATATATCATATGAGGTTGGTGTGGCGACCAAAACATTAATTCACTTTATTGAACTGCGAAAAGGGAAGGTATTAAAATAAGGAGTTGCCCTCCCAATAATTAGAAAGGGTAACTCCTACTCTATGAGGTAAAATACTGCTTAAAAGGGTATATATAGCTATAACACAAACCACGACATGTATACGTACACTTGAACAAAGAATTACCCCACAGCTTTGAAACTAAGGAGGTTGAAATAAATGATCACATTCTATATAAAAATCACTAGCAAATAAAATGTTTCTCTTGACCAGGGCGGAACAAATTTGCTTGTGTGCAGGGTAATTTCTTAACCTGTCTCCAACTACGCTTTCATTTATTCTCTACTATTTTAAAAACAAATCATTTGTTGTCAATTTAGTCTTACACATAACAAACATTTCTGTTGAGGTCAATGAACGAGCTAACAAATAACACGCAATCGAACAAACAGAATTTTATCTACCACATCCAATCGAGAGCAGATCATTATAAAGTATATCATAGTAAAAGTGACAACATAAACAGTCACCTCGCGCCTGGGCATAGCTGGCCAACTCTCCCGGCACTAAATTCACTTTGATCGTTTCAGGCAATTCAACCGGGAATCGCTCAAA
This sequence comes from Membranipora membranacea, assembly GCA_914767715.1. Classification (NCBI taxonomy): domain Eukaryota; kingdom Metazoa; phylum Bryozoa; class Gymnolaemata; order Cheilostomatida; family Membraniporidae; genus Membranipora; species Membranipora membranacea. Next base: position 11,576,145 of record OU612068.1, read on the forward strand.
GCTGTAGGGTAATATATATATATGACGACTATGATCAGTAACATATAAGAAATCAATATATGATGACTGAGGATTCCTTTACTTATAACTTATATAACTAAAACTAGGAATCAATTCACTTTGTCGAGCTGACTCAGTACCCGAAGGAATTGAAATGGCGGAAATTGAATCTCTCAGATCTTTTTTGATCATCCTCGGATGTAGGTCAATCCCATCACCGTCCAAACAATCGTGCCATACAAAGCGAAATCTTGACAAATAGGCAACGCTTGCAGGTTACAATATCGATGCACTGGTGGTATTTTTTACCTGCCTAACTATTCACCAAGAGCGCTATTCACTCGACGGTATACTTCTTCAAAGCTACGAAAATTAACAAACATTCCAGAGATTTAGCTTTTAATTCTTTCAAGTTGTCAATGTTCATCATCAGGCAAACTCAAAGCATTTATACATTACATCAGCCTCAATGACCATTCAGCAGCAGGATGTTCATACCTTTTGAGTAGCCGTGTCATGTAGCTGCTACAAAAAATGTAGCCACGTGACACGGCTACCTTTTGAGTGAATTAGTGAAGCCAGCAGCTCTAGAATTTTATGAATTTTCAAGTAAAATTCTATAAAGAAGTTTGAGATAAAACTAAGTCCTAGATCATACTTACAATTTCCTGATGCCAGATTCAGGTTTGCCATGAAGCTTCTCCCAGGGTTCGGGTGGGAGGGGTCCTTGTACGTCTCCTATATAAGAGTCATCCATGTTAGAAGCTAAATTTTGCTCAACTTGCCAACTGTCAGAATCTTCGGAGGGTTTATCTCTGAAAAGTCAAAGTAAAAAGATAATTACCCAAGGCTATTCATGATATTCTACACTATGACAGCATTATTGGCAGGTTTGATCACAAATGACAGACAAATAATCCTTTAATTGGTACAACTTTGCTAATGATCTCATGATTTCGTCATCATCAAGAACCCTAATTTCTTATAGTATAAAACATCTGAATATTGGCAAGTATTGCCTGATATCAGTAACTGAGGGGAAAGGTATATCTATGAGCAAGCACCATTATGTGTCCTAGTCCCAACAAGGGGGGCCGTTGGGCGGACACCAAGAGTCTGGGGGCTAAAATTAATCTTCAGCCAGCGTCTGCCTCCTTGACTCAGTAGAGCTGTCTATTTGCAGAGGAAGGGAAATCAAGTAATGCACATGGGAACAAAATAAGTCCGGCTATTGCGTACTTAGATTTATAATAGGTCAATTCTTCTTCTATCTCGATGAGTTTTGATTTCAGAGTGTTTCTCTCAGTGAGAATGTCTTTCAGTTCGTTGAGTGTAAAGCGAGGATTGTCTGGGTCTTTTACGTTGCCGACAACTTGACCGATAATGTTTGCCTTTTCTGTAGGCGATGTCTGAGAGTCATCACACTGTGGAATTAAAGGAAAACATGAAAACAATCAATGATACAAAAGCTTCAGTCAATCAATGCATTCATTACATGAATTACCAATGAATGGTACGGATTTCGCTGTCATTAGACAGCAAATGTACACATAGCTATAAAACCTACTAAAGTGGCAGCAAATACAAAGTGCTATGGAATGTAATCAGGAACCATTTGTGCCCATTAATTTAGATATGGGCAGAATCAACATGGCACTTCCTGTAGACCTAACAGCTATTGGAGTTAGATAAGACTTAGTCTGATTGGTCTGGTTTTAGGCTTGTTCTTATTCTTTTTGGAATATGGGGACACCAAAAGCATGAGATATGGACCAAACCTGTGGAGTTCAATCAATGTGGCTGTAATCGCAATATGTCAGGTGTATAAACTCTCAGGGGATATTGGCTTTTGATCTAGTGACACGCTTAGAGGGTTTAGTTACCATATGTTACGGCTCTATGACAAGTGAACAACCTCCCACTAAATGTACATATTTGATTTCTGGCCAATCAGCATGGAGAGAGCACTTGCCAAACCTCAACCTGTCGGATGGAGCTTATGTTTTTAATGTTATGAGAGGACTCACATGACATAAACTAATAAGATGCAATTATAAAATTGGATCATTGCCAAGGTATTTGTCACACCCCTCAACTCATCGAGGTGTATCTATTTCCCAATTTCATGACAATTTTCAAGCATCTAAAAGTTGGTATATTCATCTACCATCAAATTCCCTAAGACAAAGATAAGAAATAATGACATTATCTGAACAGTACTGGCAGAGACAGGATTTATAATAGGTATAACGGTGTCACATGAATACTGCTATGGTAACAAAGGGATATCAACACTGTCAAAACAGACCTAGCGCTGCTTTAAATTTGTGCTGCTACTGGGTCACAATGAGAATCAATACTGCATTTCCGCTCAATCCAGACTATAATCTTCATGCTTTAATAGGACTAAGGGTGACCACTTTTATATTGAACAACCAGGGGGTTGAGGAAAGTCAAAGATTGTCACAAAGCTACACAATCATGGGTCTTGAGCCACCTACTGGGTTTGCAATGTTGATAAATAATAACTTTAAATCCTGACCAAAAACGAGGTTCACGTACAAGGGACTAACAACAGAAAAGAATAAACAACCTGGTCTTTTGATTGATCTTGGTATATTCGTAATTGCTGGTCACGGTCTTGCAGTAAGCTTTGTAGCTCGGACTTTTCGTCTATCAAGTGCTTAGCTTGCATGGTTTTTATATGGGTCATCATTTTTGTGTCACGCAGAGTATTAGACAACTGAGAAAGCTGAGTTCCAATCTACAGTGAGAGAAATTTTCTGAAATTACTCAAATGATTTGCTGGTAAAACAAAGACATGGAACCAATGAGAGTTTGGGAGAAAAGGCGAAAAAATGGAAATGCAAGCTGAGGCAAAAGCAAACCAAACAGAACCAAAGAAAGAGGTGGAATCGTGCGCAGATCAGGAACAGAGACTCTAGCTTACTGCAAGATAGTGACCATCTACCAAATACAACATCCAGACAACACTGGTTACCCGTGAAACAAACAAAACACCAGTACACCCTAGTCTGAGGCGACTTTTTTCCAATAAAAAGATCCGCATTATATACCTAAGTGTTTCCACTTTGAAGATCAGGGTATTTCCGCGACCAGAATCAGCAGAAATAATTATCTATAGCATATGCACTAAGTAAAACTCTGTTTGCTGGTGTTATAGAGCTAAAACGCTGTTTGCTGATATCATAATGCTTATTTCTGTCAGCTTCAAGACTGCTGGACTGGCATTGCAAAACCGTCATGTTTTTGCACTCTTATATTTTGGAGTTGTGCCACTTACAGAGTCTTTTTCTTGTTGTGAGATCGCGTCACGAATGTTTAAAATCTGAGTATCTTTTTCCCTGAGAGTATTTTGCAAACGACTTTGCTCTTTTATTAAACTTTCTGTTTCTGATTGAAATGAGCTTGAGACGCTCCGCAATGAGTCATTATCTTGAGCTAGCCTCTCTATCCGTATGTGCATCTACAAGTTAGCGGAGTAAAAAAGGAAAAATAAAGTGAGAACAACATCGATATAATACAGAAACAATATATGCCACTATACATGCAAACAACGGACATTCAATCTAACTACTACAAGACATAAAAATGTGCTGTGAGGGAATGGAGGGTGATTGGGCTTTAAATAAATGGTTCGCTAGCAGTCCTTGACGTTGGGAATAAGGGCATGAGTATCTGTGAATCAACACCTTGCCAATGACCCTGTCAGGTTAGACCTGGTGTGATCTAGCCTTGTCACAAGGTCCCTGGGGCCCAGGTTCAGCGGCACAAAGGCAGGTGCGATCCAGTCAAGGTTGAGCTCATGAGCAACTCTCACAATAATGTATTGTGGAAGAGGGAAACCTACCACCACCGTAAGTAATAAAATACCACTTTGAACACACTTTGGCAACAAAGGCAAGGTGTTAGCAGAGGTAATGGAATTCTAGTTCTATATCAAAACACATAATATGGCCTGAGGGCGAATAAATTCAGCTAATAATGAGAAGCAAACATATTGATTAGTTGGATTTATTATTTCATGAGACATGTTAACTTGCACCATTAGGCCAATCTGCTGGAATCTATGGGCCGATAAAAGTCAGTGAGTGTAGAAACATGATGGAATCGTTCATTTCATAGCATTGGACCGAATGACCACAACTGATGAGTCCTGTGAAGCTTTTTAACTGGCCAAATGGTATCTGAGTCCAACATCATGACAATTTCCATTGTCTTCCATGGATATGATTTGTGTAGACAGCTTGTGTGTTCTGGCTCCGTAGCCTGGGATATCTTATCTCAGTCAGCTTACAGTTCACAACTCATACCACAAATATGGCAACACATTGAACACTGATTGAGGTCGAGGTCAGCTGAAAATGAGGCTACTTACAGATTCCACTTCTGTATCTTTATGTTTGGCCTCACTCTGCAGACCTTTAATCTGGCCTCGCTGTTTGGTTATCGTCTCTTTTAGAGATTGTATCACATTAAAGTCTTCTTCTGTTTCTGTAATGAAGAGATAATAAGATAAAGTTTTGCGATTGTGGCAAGAATTTGGTATTGGTATCATGGATGATGTAATGGCATGTAGGTCTTACAAGTTGCCCCATATCCACCCCTACAATATAAACCTTTTGGTAGGTAAGGGGCTCCATGATCCAGTTTTACCACAAACAGTTAAAGCATCGATAGCAATTTGACAATGTGGTGTGTATCCAAAAAAGCGATATATTAAAAATCTCCTTATAGATTAGCCAGGTAGGTAAATCAAAATGAATAATGAGCTGTCCACCTTCATGTTCTGTTATATTATATTAGGAGCCTGATCTACTGAACCAACAAGGTAAGAGGATATGCATGGAATCTGTTTTTTCATCAAATGGTGTAAGTTGACATTTTTCCATAGGCCTACCACATGCATTGAGGTTATCAATAATACTGTATACTTTCAACAAAAAGGTTAGGTCAATGTTTTGAGCACACTGGTTCTATTTGAATCGACAAAAACAGCACACAAACCATCAAGTTGGTTAGGTAGAACAGGTAAGGTAGCGATCAGAATGGTAAAAAAAAATCATCAGAGCTCCTAATACGGTACCGTACTTCTACTCTCGTAGCCTGAAATCCAATGCACAGTTTATTAGCTATAGAAGACCACCCACTATGGCTCTTATTTAAATCGTTAGGACCGTTTTAGGCCCAACCCATGTTTCAAATCTCTCAGACATCTGAAGAAAGTAGATCGTTCAGTCCAAAGTACTATTACAACACAAGTATTTTGTCAGGAAAAAAATCAATTCCCTTATAGCATACTGAAACTATTGGATTTTGAGCGGCTTGAAGGCCTTGCATTACATCTGCAAATCAATATACTAATCATCATGGTCAAAATCCCGTATGACTTTCGCTGTCAAAATCCATCACAAAAAGAAAATACATAGCTATAATGATTGTGAATACAACATGTCAAATAATTTCGCTTTCACGTTTTATCTTTTGACGATGACAACTCTTGAGGAAAGAGGATAAACTTTGATACCCTTATTTCATATTGTACAGTGTATTCCTGGGCTACTAAAACCATCCCTCAACCTGTGCGACGAAGGGAATGTCCAGTGATACCTAGCTCTGGATGCACGTTTCATGCACAACGGGCCCAGTCCAATCAATCTAATTCCCAATACAGCCAATGACATGATTTCATGTGTTAATTCTTAGTAAGCCAAGTTCATCGCGATCCGGCTCTACTCACTTTCCACTGCAGCCTCTTGACCCGTTGATTTCTCATTAAGTCTCGACTGTAACCTCCGATTCTGGTCTTGCAAATTAGACACCATTTGGCACAAGTCTTTGGTCTCTTTACGATATGATTCTTCTATCTGCTCCAATTCCTGAAAGCAACGTATCAATTTTTGTGAAACTTTGAAAAAATGCACAACTATAGGGCATAACACTAATATATATTATAGCCTACAGTTAATCTGACTAGTATATACCATTTAAGCAAACCTGGACTCAAATCCTGATCTGTTAAAGTTATCCTAATCTCACGCGAACATGGTAACATTGTAATAAGGGATTTAAGGTTCTCAGACGCAACGCACGGCAAACACTTTTCCTCGATGGATACTTATGAACACTGGTGTGGATTCACTACCGTTAGCAAGTCACATCATCATAGATATAGATTATTACCATTAACAACCATATGTCCACCTAGGCCAACAGTAGGCTTACATATTGTTTAAGCATGACAATAAAATTATAGGTTATGAGTAATGATCATGATGAGAATTAAGACTGGGAGTGAGTATCATCTAAACATTAAATAACCTGTTCATATTTCTGTCTCTCTTTATTCCTTTCCTCTTTTTCACAACTCAATCTTTTAATTGTCAACTCCAGCTGCAGCAGTTCATCATTTTCCTTCTCATTTTTACCAGCTAGGAACTCCAACTGTTCAAGCACCCTGATCACTTTTGGCATTAATTCTGTGACAGCTTCCACTCCATATTGCTCTATCAGATACTCAAAGTCTTTCCCTATAAGTGCAGCAGAATCATACACATCCACCACAGAAACATAATCCTCCATGTCTTTACAGTAGTAAGAGCTCTCCATTTCTTATCAGTATTTGATGCTGACCCTGATAATGCATTGATATAAATGATGGTCTGACTTCTGCTGGTGACTCACTCATGTTTTGTTTAGTTATTGGAAAATACATGATTGACCCTGGGGTCACACATCACATGATCATAAAGTGCGACAGTATGGGACGTATTGAACAATCTTTATTCGCACCATACTTGGTTCCGGCATTGTTAGCCTGAGACTGGTGACAATTCCCTCAATTTCATAAATTGATGTTTATAAACTCTAGCTTACCTGTAAGCTGTGCCACAACTACGTGGCGTCAGAGAAAAATAAATTTTTAGATGAAAATAAGAGAGTTGGTGATAATATCAACAAATTGGACTTAATAAGTCTAACTATTCAGCCTTTGGATCATCTGTTGCAGAGGTCTACACCTTCACTAGTATCCTGATCATTGTGGTGTTTCTGAGAAGATTGTTGTGATTGTTTGTCTTCAGGAAGAGCAAAAATATACCAACAGACAGTGACATTCCAGCAGGTTACAATGAATTGCCAAGCAACTGTCATCTGTGTCTTGCTAGCTGTTTCTTGTGCAAGTGCTTACTTCATCCATGTTGATGCAAACAGTGAAGAATGCTTCTTCGAAGAGGCTACCCAGGGTAGTCGAATGACTCTGACATTCGAAGTCGCAGAAGGAGGATTCCTTGATATCGATGTGAATGTAAGTATGCACTTATTTATAGTTGTACTTCATAATGTTGGTAATTCTTTTGTTATGCTCGCACACAAGTGAAGAGGGAAAGCCGATGGGCTATTGTTGTGCGTATACCGAGTCGTGCGTTACCGGGTCGTGCGTATACCGAGTCGTACGGACTGTCCATTTCTATAGAAGCTCATTATCGTTGATGAATGCTGAATATATATAGACACTATAATATCTCATCATGGATATTGCCATCCTAAATTTTGCAACCTTAATCAATATCACTGCAGCTTCCTATGAGTTGATAAGATCCGTGACCACAGAGTAACAATCTACTTCTTGCCCAACTCTTTATTGACAGACAGTCTCAGCAATGAACTCCCTCATTGGTCTCAGCTATCCATTAAGTTGCCAATGCAGCCATTCCACTTGCTAAACATATCCATTAGGTGTCCATTCGTTCTACTATAAGCCTAAAATTATTATCTTCAGGTACATGCACCAGATGGCCAGTCACTTTACAAAGGGGAGAGAGAGTCTAATGGAAAGTTCACTCTCAACGCTCACACTGATGGTGTATACAAGTATTGCTTCGGCAACAAAATGTCCTCAATGACTCCAAAAATGTTAATGTTTTCCATGGACATGGGGGAGAAGCCAAAAACCTTTGAAGAGGACGGCAAGGAAAATGATGGTAATATATATTAAGTAATTTCTGTCAACTCCTATTAATAGTTGTGCATATAATAAACCTAGGACTAATAATTAGTGAAACCTGTTATACATATTTATTTATTATGGAGGTTTTTATTAAACAAGTAATTGTCATTTTCTCACCTTTTCGATCGCCCCATCGCTATAAAATTGTGATGTAAATGTTTCTCTCTCAATTTATTTCAGAATCACACAATAAATTAGCTCAATCTGTTACACAGCTAGCTGAGGCTCTGCTCGGAGTAAAACATGAGCAGGAGTTCATGGAGGTCAGAGAAAGAGTACATAGGGCTAGTGAGTATGATCAAAACTGTCTCGCTCCTTTCTCAGTCTCAGAAACTGCTGTCTAAGTGCAGCAGGTGTACCACATTATCACCACCTATCCTTCAGGAGACTGATAAACAAAGCATAGGATAGATCCTATAGGGAATTTTGAAAAATGACACATGGGTGCACGCAAACAACAGTTTCTAGTGTGCTGCCAAGTGTCAATTTTTTTGAAGGAATTTTAGGCTTATCCAGGTACTAGGGTGGAATATGCATACTATGTATCTGTATACCCTATAGGAGTTTAATTTAGCTAGAGTTTAATTTCGGACCTGATCGGATCTGGACCTGGTACTAAGATTCGCTAGTACTAAATTTCACTAGTAGGCTTACTAGTGAAAATTAAAAAAAATGTCCAAGCTGGGATTCGAACCCAGGGCATCACTCTCCATCTGATTGCAAGGCAGACACTTAGACCACTACACCACACTACCTTGCATGTGTAGGTATGGTGTATTCCTGTATAATTGTACATTGTTTATGAAACTATGGTGAGTGTGTTTAATTTAAGATACACTAAATTTCGCTACTTTGGCAACAACCGAAAAACCGATCCTAAATGCCGCGAAAACTAAACTCCTATAGGCTAAATTTCAAACTCCAAACAGCTTTAGAAATTTAATTTGCGATAATGAGGTATAGAAGTGAGTTTGGGAAGGGTCTGAAGTAAGTTACTTTGGTAAAGTATGTATTGTCTATCAAATTTTACAATATTATCTTCTTCTTTATTTCAGTTAATGACAACACAAACTCCCGTGTGGTGTTGTGGGCCTTCTTCGAGGCTCTCGTACTTGTTGCCATGGTACTTGGACAGATCTACTATCTTAAGAGATTCTTTGAAGTGAGAAGAGTCATCTGATTTCCCCTCTATATCCAATATGCAATCTCTGCTGATCTAAGAAAAGACCATATATTGTACGATGCTTAGTTTATATCTTGCTTGACGTTTTGTCTTTGTATGACGGTCCAAGCCGCCTGATGTGCTCATTAGTAACTAGTTAGTACATATTCGATGTTTTGTCTCTTAAAGAATAATAAAACAGAAGATATTTCCACAATAAAAGCAAAAGATTTTTAAGGTTAATATAAACCAACCTTTTCGAAATGAACACAGGGTAAGTCAAAAGATTTTCCTGCAAATCTGCGTCAATCCCCCGTCAGACTCTCGTTTGCTCATTTGAGGTAGTTGGATTGAAACTTTTCATTCCCACCCAATATTTTGCCATAAAACTTGAGACGTTGCCTAAAACTTTTAGTGAAACAAAGCCAAGCCCAAGTCATCCCCATGACGACAAATAAGAGGCCCCATCGTGGTTGCTGCCAGTTTAACATATTTTGGATCCAGATTTTGCCAATATCAACTATGCAACAAATACTTTCTCATATGATTTAGGGTTTTTTTGGATGATGATATGTCACACTCTGCAGTGCTGTCTTGTCATGTCCCAATCTCCCTGAGCCATATGCTGATGATGATTTCGGTAGACTGGAGTTGTTGCCTCAAGTTGCCATCACCCCAACCATTGAACCTCTCCCACCCTCCCTGATTGAACCAGGGAGTTTGTTACAAACTCCGTGCTTAAACATTTTAAAAATGCAATAATCAGCTTCATAATCTTTAACAAGACTGCAGTTCACCCCGTCCTGTTGTCATCAGGGTTAGGCAAACTATCGATATGGATTCATCCATTTTTTATCAGCACGTTTTTGATCAGTACCCACATCTTGGCAAACATGCCTCAATAATATTCCAACTTTGATGTTGGCTGTTCAATAATGTATTTAGATGAATGTAATCATCATGGTAGTATTATCAAATATGGAAAAACTAAAATGGTATGAGCAAAATTCTCAAATCATTGTGGTACAGCACTAAGGTAAGAGGTAAATAGTCATTTTATAACAACACTTTTTGGGAAAGAGCACACTTTTGCTAATTAAATCTATATGTACAGCTTGTGAACAAGTGGCTTGTATGTGTTTGCGTATCTTTCCCTCTAGAGAAGCCATAACCAATGTTGTCTAGTTCCAGCTATAACTCACCAGTGGATTTTTGTTAGAATTGTGATTTGATTAATTGTAGTATTGTAGAATTTTCAAAAAAACGCGTTTATATTGGTGCTTGTGAAAAATTCTAAAAGAAGCTTCACACACATCAGGGAGAATTCTCCCTGCACACATACACAATCACAATACACATACACAATCATAAATATTTCAAATGGTCCTATTTGTGTCATTAAGCTATACTTGCTTAAAATGGTTCTGTAAATAATGTTAGTCAGTGCAAAATAATTGGCTGACAGAATGCATGAATAAATAAATTTACTAAATTTGAAATTGATTCATCAACAGAGAAAAAAGTGCATTACCTCAGCTGTGGGCGCCGGTCCCTAAAACCAATTTCCATACCTCTTCTGGTATTATCAAACTAAGAAAAGCTGGAGTGAGATCTCATTCACTGATTTTATTTTACAAGGCTAGAATATTATCAGTTTTGTCATATGCAGCACCGTGCTGGTTTCCACATACCTTCCAAAATGACAAGGAAAAGCTGGAGAGATTTCAAAAGCTCTGCACTAGGATAATGATTCTATATGAGGAAGAATATGTAGAAATACTCTCATTGCTAAAGCTCAAAAAGCTGAATACATTTTGATATTCTGTGTTTTAGATATAATATTGCATCATAGATATCATCCATGCAAGAAATTTTTTGAAGCCTGAGATCACTTTTTCATAAATAGGACATGATTTATAGACAACTATATTTTCCATAAATACGCCTGCTGACTGCTTTGTTTTTATTTATTTATTTATGCATGGTCTTTATTCGTCATTGACTTTGATTGGCAATAATTAAATATATATACATATACATTCTACACGTAAGAATCTAAAATCACAATGATAACCTGGTACCACACTTCAATTTAGTTTCATAAAACTGATATCGTAGCTATAACTTATGGATAGAAAAGGTGTTTTTGAATCTCTCATCTGTCGTTCTTAGAATGATTGGATGGAGAAAAGTTAATGACAGCACCGGTCAAATTATCACACCTGCAGAGTACAATGATACTAATTAGATGGATTAATTTTTTAACAGCTTGGATGTAAACATTAGTATGCACTTGGTACCATTAAATTAAGCCGAATAATTATGTGTGAGACTATAGGGAGTAAACTAATAATCTCCAGTTCTGTGGTGGGCGATATAACCTACTTCTGTGCTCAATGAAATGCAACATAGGTTTATGTTCTCGCCACTATCACAGAACAAGGCCATGGTTTAGGAAAAATGGCAGGGAGGCGTAAATCCTTGATGGTGTGAAGTAACACAAGGAGTCGGGTATTGTAAGCTGATATTAGTCCTGAGTCCCCAGCCTCCAAGCGTTTTAATGATATAAATAGCAAATGGAGTCCGAAATGAGCTAATTCTGACATGGGATATTCAATTATAGCATTTTTAGGCCACTCCATTGAAAATTCTAGGAGAGGCAGAGCGTCCCTGCCTCTCCTAGAACTATTGGCCTGCAGAAGACCTGCTATACGGTTTGAACGGCTTTGAATGGCTTCTACAGTCAAAACATCAACACAGAGGAGAATATAATTTGGAGTTGCCTCCTAATTGAGTTAATTGGTTTGGCACGCTGCCAAGTATAGTTGATTTTATGGGAGTTGCCCCACCAGTTGTTATGCAATGCAGGGATTTGATTGGGTGTTTGTGAGTCATTCATTTACAGAATGAAAACATACATGGTCACGTGATATGTGTAAACATGAGTTTGTAGTAAAGTAGTACAATACAACGCGCTCAAAGATACAGCTGACTGAGGGTAGGTGATTCCAAAAAACGTGCTATTCTGAACCATTCTCTGTCCTTGTGACTGTTTTCCCTTTGAGCCTTTTAACTGTAAATTGGTAAGTTGTATTGTTGACTTCAACCTCATGAAATCACCAAGCTTATGCCTGTTAAAATGTGTTAGCAATCATCTCCCCAGACTCAAAATAGTAGTAGTCCTTTGGGGCTGGGCTGTGAGTGTAGTTGTTGATTTGTTTGTGACTTGTTGTGAGAGGTGAAGGTGAAGAAATGTTTTCAAGACAAGTGACTACACCCATATCAAGTCTTTTTTGAGTTTACTCCTTACTAAGAAGGGATTACTAAGCTGTATTGAATTATGTCTGATCACTTTGTCACATGTGACTGTGTATTCAAAAAATGGTTGTCAGAAAACCCAATACTTACTCACTAGTACTAGGAGCAAGGAGCAATTGCTTGCTATGACTAGCCTATGACTTGCTGTGTTGCTGTTTTTGCCCTGAACTCCACAAATCATTGATTTGTCGAGGGGACAGAGTCCTTTGTTAGTGTAGTGATTTGAGGTTTTGCTGAAACGAAAACTCTAATACTTTCTTTTTATTATCTCATCACAGAAAAGTGGCCAAATTAACAGGAGTTACATATTTAGTTTATTAACTCATCAGTTGAACAATCTCAAACACCTAAAACTGTAATATATCTAGATGAAAGGTCCATGGCAATCCGATGGTAAGTGCATTAAATCCCTTATAAAAATTTACACTGTGAAATGTTTTGAAAGGAATTTTATGCAAAACGTCAAAATAAGATGAGTATAAGAATTTTTAGGTCTCAACAAGTATTGCACTGCCTTCTGGTCTAGGCACATGGACTGCTATTTTGATCGAAGATGCGCGATAATTACTCATGATGTGATGATTTTTGGAAAACATTCAAGCCACTCTCAGTATCATATCAGTGAACTGGTGAATATATTACGACCTTTAGCCTAAGTCGATAGTCTGAAATCAAGTTTTTTCCTGTATTTGTATGTTTTGTTATGTTTTTCGCACATGACTTTTTCAGGAGCTTGCACTGCCTGGTGAGTGATACAGCTAGGATATGATGACTGGTCACTCCTACCCAGTAATGTAGCAGTCACTACTCCTCATCAGTATATATCAATATCTCAGGGACAATAATCTATGCAGTTCGCTCAAAGTGTTTGTGTTTCTCAGGGATTTTAAAGACAGTATTGAATGCCCTCATACGACATTATGGCAGGCTACGGTGCACCAGGTGATGGGCGTGGAGGAGCATTCTCAGCTGACTTGTTTGTGTGTCCGCTATGCCTCACGTCATACGACGAGCCGGTGACTTTGCAATGCGGGCACATGTTTTGTAAACGTTGCCTCGGTCAGCAAACTGATGGAAACCTGCTCAAATGCCCGTCTTGTAAGCGGCTTACGGATCTAGGCGATCACGGAACGGAAGCTTTACCTAGTACCTACCTCACCAACAATATACTGAAACTCGTAACCTTACCAGAAGACGGGAGTCGTGGCTCATCGCACCTCACCACAAGCCAACCACCCTGGCCTACCAAATCACACACCAATATCCCATACTGTCAAGCTTGTCACGTTGATATTACGTCTTCAAAGGTATGTGTAAATACTTCCTCTACAGAAAAAATGCTAACCATAGCTGTAACCTGTGGTGAGATTATCTGTCAACTCTGTAAAATATGTCAGCTAATTTCCTAATTGTGTTAAAAGCCAGTGCTAAACCCACCATTCATATATCATACTTGAAAAAATGACAATAACACCCTCGTTTTTTTCACACTACGTGACATCACAGAGTAAGGATATCCTTACTCTGTGGTGACATCTTTTTTAAATTAGACTTTGGTAGATAAACTTGATGTGTTACAGTCTTAATCATCAAAACACAGAATTTCTAGGCATGTCAAGTGTACAGTACTATCAAAACAATGTGTAGTGATTTTAATCTGGATTACATTTTCTTGTAAAATTCTCACAAGAGACCCCAAGTAAATCTAATCAGTAAAGGTTTTGTTGTGTGCACTTTGAAATTGTAGGTAGCCATGATGAATTGGCACTGTGCCCAAACTGACATTCCATTGTTCACAAGCGCATCAAATATAAAGCTTCCGGTGGTTTAACAATCTCATTTTTATCGTGCATGTTTTAGTGCCTGGCAATGCAATGAATATCATCGGCGACACCGTATCTCACTTGGCTGGTTGACTTTTTTATGCCAATGTCAATATTACAATCAGTTCACATTCACAGCAAACTTTTCCATTGTAGTGCCAGCAGTGTGCACTTAGTTGGCTTATTGCCAAATAATTTTGAGCAAAGTAAAGACGCCTTGTGTATCGAGATAATAGGTGTACAATCATCCTGAGCCCTGCAGTTTTATTAGCCTACCCATACCTTTGTTCGATTACTAGCATCATACTGTGTTTTGCAAATAGCCAGTACCCATAATCTTTTTTATCTGTCGATATTCAGCCGGAAACCACACCACTCAGCCACTGTGTGGTCCATATTTGACCATCGATATTATATAATTGTGTTGAGCTTTGAATACATCATGTCAGCTTGAGACTCATGTATAAAATCTTTTGATAAATAACTAGATAATAATCATTTCTCGGATGATTCTTTGGGGTCGGCAACATTTGTTATGATGTAACTTCAAATTCATCATAGTGGTCCGTTGGAGGGAATGTCTGTGTCAGTTTGGCCGACTAATTTTAGAGCTCATCTGTTGCGAACCACTTGTGGCGGGTTCGCTCCATTCATAGAAAAAGATCAATGAAAACCCACTCATCTCTTTGTACTGTTTATCATTGAAGAAATGCTCTTAAAAAATGTGGGAACAAAGTCATTCACCCAGTATCAAATTACTCAGCTTGTTCTCACAGTAACAGTTAATGCATACAGCTTTAGT
Organism: Membranipora membranacea; assembly: GCA_914767715.1. Lineage (NCBI taxonomy): Eukaryota > Metazoa > Bryozoa > Gymnolaemata > Cheilostomatida > Membraniporidae > Membranipora > Membranipora membranacea. The sequence continues at coordinate 11,591,279 of OU612068.1, forward strand.
TTGCGGTTGCCTATGTTAACCACAAAATCGGTAGTAAGAATAGTTGTATGAAAAATGTGAAGAAAATAGATTGTGTGTGCGTGTTGGTGGTCGAAATCATGGCCACAGTTGTTAGTAAAAGAAGAAGAACACATTATTACAATCACACTGGTGTACAAAAAGCTCCAGAGCCAAATATAATACATTACAGTTAGTGAAACATATAAACATAAAAATTCTTGTCTAAAAGTGATAGTTGTTTATCGGCACAAGTTGAGCGCTGTAGGCCTACCGGCGTTATTCTCAGGACATCTCAGTCTATTTGAGTAACCAGCCGATTATGTTATGTTATATTTGGCGGGCTGTTCGGCATGCTATATAGTTTGATGAATGAAAAGGAAAAGTTCCAATCTTATGAATCACTAGCGGTTACATAAAATCCACATAAAGCCATTCAGTGCTAATCTGAGTGAACATGGGAGGCATATCATATTTGCGAATTCGTGATAAAGTAGGGGTTTGCGAGCCAGTCAGTGACCTAGCAATTAGCATAGCTTGAATTCCTCAGCCACACTGCTCTCACAAATTGCTTCCTGTCACTTGGTTGGCATCATTAGGTAAAAAACACAAAAATTGTCACGGATACTTTGACAAGCTGGCATTACATATCGACCTTAAAAATGTCCCACTGACGTGCAATAAACAATTGACCAAAAGGAAACTAAAATACATCGCACATAAATCCATTCGATTTGGGTGAGAGTTTTTTGTCTATGACCCAGTAGCATCCATGCATCTGGCTCTAATTTGTTGGGAGTAAAATCTGTCATGAACTTATCTGCCTTAGCAAATGACTGTCAATGAAACGCCGGGAAAATATTTATATTGTAGTTTTGTACAACATGTAAAGAGTATCTATGTAACAATTGTACCTCCACACACCAAAGAACTGCAGGATTGCCCTCGGACCACAATATTATACCTCTCTCTTCTCCACCAGGAACTAGCCAGGCATCATACTGTGTCAAACACAAACATGAGGTAATGTCAGAGGATCTAACAAGATCATTGGTGGTAACTGATTTTGGCTACTGTATATCACGCACTTCCTTGAACAGTTACTGATTTCATCCTTATTTCGTTCAAACATTTAACCTGATGCAATTAACTGCTGGATGTAGCCCTCCATCCATGAGTTCAGGATTTAAAATTAACTGCTTTCTATTTTCAAACATTCTAACTTAAAACATTATCTTCATGGCTAGCTAATATTATTTAAATTTTGCTGAGACTATGGATATGATCTACAGTCTCTGGTCTTAATATAAACTGCGACCTTGACCCTGACAGTAAAAACCTCTTCATTAATAAAGGGTTGACCACAATTGTAATCACCACTATGGTGCCAATCCCTGAGTTGCCATCATTCCTACATCAGGATTACTCTACATATGATGTTTATATCTCTGTTGGTTCTTTTAAAGCTACTGGAGTTCTGGTGTAACGGCTGTATTCAGACGCTGTGTAGAGAATGTGCAGTCCAGGAACATCGCAATCACTCCATCCTCAGAACTCACGAATCTGCTCAGGAATTTAAACAGATCATGCCCACAATTGTCAATGATCTCAAATGCAAAACAGAAAGCATTAACAATGTCATCACTCAGGTTTGTGATGTAGGAAAAAAACTGTGGATGAAAATCTCAGCCCACTCCATCTCTATCACTTATCATATTAGGCTTTACGGTTGAATTTTTTTTTAAATTAATCAATTTAGGGTGCTACATTTAATGCTTCAGCATATAATGTTTGAATCAAATGGGCCCAAATTATTTCATTTCTATTGACCATTTTCATGGTAATGAAATTAACAAATTGGTAAAGTTCTTTGTCATTCCTGGAAATCAGTCGGTTCGCTATCGGCGTGTCTACAAATGAAATTGAAGCTATTACAACGGAAATTCAGATAGGGCCAGATTATTGACAAAATAATTACTCGCTCCCTCCTTATGTGTCTATCTCCTCTAGCCATTTCTGAGGTATTTTCACATGACTGCAAATATTTTAATGGGCACATATTGCTAGTTTAGGCCTCGCAATGATAAGGGAACACCTGAAGTTACAAAAGCAGGACATTCCTTTTACTTAGTACATCCTCTCCTTTGCACTTTTCCATCTTCAGGCCTAAATTACTGTCAAAACACACACCAAGAGTGTCTGACAGGGTCGCCATTTTTTATTTCAAACATGTTCCTTTGCAAAATCACAGAGCAGTTGCGAGACTGAATGGTCAATCTGCTGTGAATTTTTTTTTTCCAAGTTAAGATAACGTGGCAAATTTCATTGGTCAAAAATTTGACTTTGTGCCAAAAATCTCCCGCCACAAAACTACTCAAAAGCGAAGCTTTGCAACAACCAATCTACGAATGTGATTTTATCACTTTTCTTGTTGTACAATCGCACAGCAAATTTGTGAATCAACACAAAAAAAGCACGTGAATCGGCAACCTTCACCTCTATAAAGCAAGATGTGGCCGATTCTTCTGATTCACTCCGAGGATCACATGTCTTTCAGCAGTTGTCCCGAGTTCCCACGAACCAAACCGTGATTAACGCTCATACGATGTGCAGTGCTTAATTTTTGCCGTCTTAAAAACGATTGCTCTGATTGGTCCATTAGTATTATTATATCATAAGTTCAAAATTAAGAGTTCCTCTTCATTTACTATGTGAGTTACAGACCTTGGCCAACTTGTTATTACACAGACTGATGGTATTTGAAGAGGAACATTCATTAGTTGGCCCATTTCCAAATTAAAATACCATTCCAGATAAATATTTGTGAGTTTGTTCCACGCTATTTCTTTAGTCTTTTGGTGCCAAAGTCAACTATCACTGAATTATTTGAGCTCCAATGATTAATCCTGGTAAAGTGCTTGTAACCTTCAGGGCTTGAACTCCTGGGTGAGTTTGTATTCCCCTGACAGTTGGCATCATTACAATACCTACTCTATTCAATTTTAAATTTGGCATGATGTCCCTATGAGTACTATACAGGTTCAGCCAGGCAGTTTTTGTTTCAATTCTCAAACTCCATGGTTCAACCAAGGAATTTGAGACAGAAGTTAGGGATTGGGAGTTAGGAGTTAGAACCAGTTAGGAGAGTTGTCTCTAACTCCCAGGATCAACCAAACATACAGGATGTATTTGTAGAGTTATTCTCTCCTGCTGTATACTAGAATAATAGCAACAAGTTCATGTGAGGATAAAGCAGTAATTAATCCCTGTCCTATCTCAAGGAGAAGCACTGTAGGTTAGACCCACATGACATGCGAACTCATCATTATTTAGACATTTTTAGCTCAGAAGGGATCAACAACCCTATCTGACGGGCAAGTTGCTGGTGCAGCTTGTTTGTTTATTGGCAGGTTTGGTACGAGCCTCCTCCGTTACATTCAAGTAAGCCCCAGTTGTAATTTATGCTCTTAATCTACATAATCATCTTTTGGCAATCGCTCAAAATGGATCTGGATACCAACCAGCGATAATAATATGGTCTTCATGAAGGTCACAACATTTTCCCCATAGGGCTATATTACGGTGAATATTATTTATAAACCTGTATATATAATTGGCCACTCTTCAGGAAAAAAATTCTCTCGCACTGTTCCCTTCATACAAGAGTGCGGTTCTAACTAGCATATAAGACCTTGGTCTGGCTGAATTTGAATTATTTTTTAGACCTAGAGTTTTTATTAATTCCATATAAACTCGAATGGCACTCTTCTGTAAAAAACTGTAGATTTGCTGTCGAAAACCTATTTTTATTTTTGTGTTGGTCCTGATACCTTGGCATTGACTCATTATGGCCATTTAACATTCCGTTCACATATTTAAAAAAAAGGTAGTACCAACTCAAGCGCCATAACGCCAGCACTATTTTAACAACAACAAAAAATGATAAAAAATGACGACATGTTTATTTAAGGTTAATGAGAAACGTTTTTATGAGCAGTGAACTCTTATAGTGTACCCCCCCCCCCATACTTGCCCTTAGGTAACCTATTACTCAACAAATTTACACACCACAACCCAAAAATTTGCTAATTTGTTTTGCAGGCTTAATACAGGCAACGCCCGATTTAATTTTGGTCCTTGGTAGTCATTGTTTGACCTCCTAGTGTGTTGATATGTTAGTAGAAGTTTTTAATTCACCCTTACACACCACCTTATATATATATATATATATATATACTCTTGTTGGCATAAAATAAATAATATGAGTAAATAAATAATAATATTGTTATATTTACAGGTAGAACGTGTCTTAGACAGTGTAGAGAGTAAAGCTAAGACAGTGAGCTCGGAGGTGAGGACATGTATACGTACCAGTATTAACGCTCTAGAGGAGAAAGAGCGGGAACTTCTCAATCAGGTATATTACATGTACTTAGGTCTAGCCTTGTCACTCGGCCACTATTTCTGTTTTTTCAAACAAAAGTGGCCTCATGAAAAGGCTAACTTAGATCTGACGGAGTTTATATTTACTCATAAAATGTCACTAGGCTCAAATATGCTTGACATTGATCAGGATACAAATCAATGGTTGGCTTCTTGAGCAACAAGTGGTTGGCATAGGATCGTGCCATTACAACACACATACAATTGAACATGATAGTAATTGAAAGTGCAGAGAGGGACACTCCTAAAATAACCAATCGTCACTCACATGAGCTAAGAGATTGACAGTCTTTATGACTTGAAGTAAACAGTTAGTTTTGGAATGCTTGGCCTGGAGGACTTCCTTTTTCTCATTGAGCTGTGATGGTACTGGGATGGTACGAGTTTGTACCCAATAATGGCTTCATTCTGGCACGAGTGCGTAGCAATGTAAACAACTCATAATGCAGATCATTGGATATCAGTATGAAGGATATGGTGGGAATTGATTGAATAGCCGGAATAGCGGAAGACCACAAAACGAGAATGTCACCTTGAAGTTGGGAGGAAAATGACAAGTCACTCTGTCGCCAAGCGCATATTTGTGTTTTAATATTTCCACGTAACCAAGAACTTCTTCTCTATGGCTTTAGAGACAAATGTCATACACTCTTTATTGGTATTTGTGTTTTAATATTTCTATGTATCTGAGAAAATTTTCCCTATGGCTTCAGAGACAACTGTTGTATACTCCTTTTTGGTACTATGGGAGTATTCAAGATTTGATCGCTGAAGCTATAAAGAACGTCTTCTTGGGTATATGAATACTGTATACTGTATGCAAACTGTGTCTATACTGTATATTGAAGACTGTATTAAAATTCTACAACTCAATCCACCATTTATTTATAAGGTTGAGAATATACGTAAGTTGAAATGTGAGCTGCTGCTGGGACAGAAGGAAGATCTAAACCGAGTACAGGCACAGCTCGGAGACGCTGCCTCTTTAGTACTTAACGCTTACAGTGCACTCAGTGATGGCGACCTCATCAACATACGTCAGCGTCTACAGAACAATATCACTCAAATTCAGGTGAGTAACACAAAAAAGAAGAAGTAAAAACAGGTTTAGTTAAGATGGGATAGATTAATTGCAACTATCACAGAAACCATGGGGTTTGTAATGGAGTAGTTTTACATGAGTAAAAGGAAAAAAACAAAACTTGTAGCATGACACAAAAACTAGATAGCATATTTGACAAAAAAAGTCATAGGCGGTGAGCGTGTGGAGCTGTTAGGTTTGATGGTACTGTACAGAGAATGTACCATCAAACCTAACAGTTACGAAATACATCTTATACGTGTAAGATTATTAACCATGTTACTATGTGTGAGTTCTTGGCTCATAAACTTTTGTTTATATTTGGACCAAAACATTGACTGAATCTCTATTACACAATATTAACTTTTCATTAAAAATTAATTTATTGCAATCCTTGGGTTTCAAGTACAAAATGAATTTAGTTGATAAAAGGAAATTCCAATTGCATATTTTGATGATGGTTTTTGAGATAAAAGTGATGGATTTGGTACAAGATTCCAGCGATAATTCTTTTGCTTATTTCCGGGCCATCATCTCTGTGCTTAGTTTTATAATCCACTCTAATGGCACAGCAATGATCAACAGGTTGTCTAACCAATCAAACCAACCTAACAATTACTGAGAATCAAAACATTAGGAGAAAGAATCTCCAGAGAAATGTGAAATGAAATAAAAATGTGATTTATCATACTAAACTTCTTGCACTGAGCTCCGTTGCTTGTTAAATGATTTCTCATGCTCATTTAATTCTAACTCTGAGTGCAATCACATATATTTTCATCAGGCTTTTGGTGCGAGCAAGAAAAGTGATCTACATTTCCAGCCAGAAAAGCTATTAATAAAACCAAGGGATGATTGGTCTGCTGCCCATTGCACAACGACATTGTTGAGGGAATTTTTTTCTTGTGTATGAACTCAGAATGTTTTGTCTTTGAATTCTCTAGACTAATTGATTGGATTTAGGGGGTGTCTCACAAGATGCCTTTCGATTGTGATTTGTGCGTCGCGTTACGATCTCATCGCAGGCAGTGGTCCTGTTTTCATTGCCGTGATATCATGTGAGACAGGTTTGCTTAGGTTAAATGTGGGATACTATTCTTGGATTCGCTCCGCCAACCATCATGATTTAGTCAGATAAACATCCAATTCCTCGTATCAGTCAGATTTTATGCTGGTTGGTGCGATAAACACTCGGATGTTCTCAGCATCCGACATTTCCCTACATGAAAAACGATGGCATCAAGTAATCAGATGCTGGTGTGTTTAATCCCGGTATGTCACTAGGGAGGGTTGGGTGGAAGGTATAAAACTCTATTTTTGTTATCAAATGGATAAGATTAGACCAAGTATAGTCGATTTGCCTGCATTCAGAGTTGCTCCCCAGTGGAAGGGGAGCAACTGGAATGCAGGTTAACTGGATCAAACTTGATCTAGGCTAAGATACACCTCAATAATCTCTCTATAACCTCCATAACCTGTCTTACTGAACACATTGTGATCAATACAACAGGTTATGGATTATGTTTAAATTGACTTTTAATGACTGAACAGACATTTTTTAGAATAAAATCATATTGATAAGTTATCACCAAATGTCCCAAAGGGTGATAATGAAAAGAAAATGATAGCACACCTTTGAACACTGATCAGTTTCAATAAAACTTGTTTTACGCTACGATTTGTATATTAATCTTTTGAATCTTATCTTTTTAAAAAAATACTATGACCTTGACTTGTAATATTTTGTAGGCTGATATGAGCCAGTTGACGATGTGCCATGAGGACGATAATATCGACTTCATAATGAGAGACCATAACCTCAAGTCATCTATCTCGCAGGTAAAACCCTAGTCGACATTCTAGTCTGAGAATATCCTGTATTTGAACATCAAGGCGTTTAGTTTTTTCAACAACAAAAATGCCTGAAATCCTAAATGACGTCAAACTTACTTTATTATGATAAATTTGGTAGGCCTCACATAGGATTGTGGGTTGTTCCTTATATGGCTTGTCAATCTGAGGGAGCTGCAGACTTGGCAGTCAAGGCACGGCATTAATTAAAATGTATTGGACGACAAAGAGCAAAACTATGAACAGAAATTCCTCATAATTCTCTTCCATTATCAACAAGCGTCATTATGAGAGAATGATGATGGGCTCACTTTAGTCCTGTTTCCACAATTTAATCTAGATTGATAGACTAAGAGGTGATGGTACTCAACTGCTCGGAATCAGTTTCACTGTCTTAGAGATCACCATCAGTTTGTTTTTGATGGGTATTAAGGTGTATTTCAGCACAATATTAATCATTAAGGAATGTGAAAAATTCATTAGTATGCATCAGTTGGGTCGCAAGTTGGCTTGTGTAGGAAAACTATGTGGGAAAGTGGTCTTGATTTTTACACTGATAATGGATCAGGAAAAAATTGTTAAAATTTATTTTTTTTGTTTAAACTTCTTTGCGGAAATATTCCAAAATAAGTTTCAACCACTAATTACCATTTACTTACCATTGGTTGTATTTTTGGGTCTATCATCATTGCACAATGATCCTCCATAATTCAAAGCACCTTGTGATAAATGTCATAAAATTTCAAGATGAATTAAGCAACATTTACCATTATTGGAAATTTTCTCCCCCTTGCGCCCTTTTTAGATTGGCAATGTGACAAGTGGTATAAGCCCATTACATACTACTGCCAGCGGACAGGGTATATACTGTGCTATAGTAGGTAAATACGCCAAATTTTGTGTCACCTGTCGGAACCATAGCAACCAGAAGATCAGCCAATCACGTGAGCCATTAGATGTGAGCCTGTACGCTCCTGACGGCAATCTGATTAAGGTGGAGATGACTACCAAACCAGACGGAACTTACCAATTCTCTTACTATCCTACTGTTATAGGTATATATCTAGAGTTCTATTCTTGATATATTCTTTGTAACATGACTGACTGGTTAACGGTACTTCAACTAAAATGTTGTGTCTCCGTTTATAATTCTTGAGTTCGAGGCAGCCATAGCTACTACCATTGAGTTGTTATGTATAATTACTCTATAGCTATGTCAGTGATGCTGATTTCTCATGCATGATACAAATAATACAACAATAATCATAAAACGGATATTAAAAAAACTACTCGTAAATTGAAATAATTAAAGTTTTATAATTATCATTTTTACAATGCCTCTCATTCTGCAGGGACCTATACCATATCGATACGAGTTCGAGGCCGGCACATCAGCGGTAGTCCTATGACATCTCGAGTACGGAAGAGGCGGAACTATTTTAATATTGGTACATCAGACCATCAGATAGGTACAGATGGAGAGGAGGATGGGCAGCTGTGCCGACCCTGGGGTATCTGCTGTGACCCTCGAGGTCATATCATAGTCGCTGATAGAAGTAATAACAGAATACAGGTAAGCTATGTAAATATACAACGCATCAAACAGGTACGCCTGAAAGGTACCCAGAAGACGCGCCCATTCTCACCCATTCTCTCATCCAAATCTTCCCAATTACTTGGCAGTTGGCACATAATCTTTGCTCTTTTGTCATTTCAGCTTAGTAAGTTTCTTTCCAAACCATTCACATGGCAGATATTCAGTTCCATCAAACTTTTCAAGGGATTTGAGAACAAGACATCTGGCAGAGCTTGCTCATCTCAGCAAGGAGAAATCAGATAGTTGTTTTGCAATTTGTATTTCAAAGACTCAAATCAGAAGTAAACCTAGGCTTTGGCTTTTTATCACATTAAATTAATTTATAGAGTTGAATTGAATCTGAAGAGAAAAATACTGTAGGTTTGATTTAAGGACTATTGGTTTTGGCCGCAAGTCAAAGTGTTCTCTCAAAAGAGCTTAAGACAGGTACTGTCAGATAGTTTGGTTAGGTATTTTTTGACAGGTTCATGTTTACGCTGAATATTGTTACGGTCGTCGACCTCCAGCAATAACAGGTAGACTTTTCAGGAATTCCTTCCTCTGATGTACCCTGTAATTTTAGTGGTCCATATTTGTTTGGTTAAGTAATTTCCGCTGCAAGGTCTGCCTTTGAGTGACTGTAAGTCTGAAATTCAGACTATTATTTGACCTGCTCATAAATGATGGTATTGCTGTATTCTGCTCCCTGTTCATCCTCAAGGCCGCAATTTATCTGAATGTTGAAAAACATGCAGTGCCACTTCATCCCAACAAGTGATTTTGTTAAACGAAATTTTGTGGTCATCTGCCGTATATTTACGAATGGGTAGGTTAATTTTCCCATGCCTACAAAAAAACAAAAAATGGCCTTCAAGAAGTATAATGTGAATCGTTAACAAGGGCTCATCAGGTGTCCCTTGAGTTCGGTCACAATCATAACCCATTTCTATCCATCATCGGATATTTGATGCGTTGATGGATAAATGAATTTGAACTTTCAACAATTTTTTTGTAAAATGCACACCTGTTGACTACCTGTGCTGCTTTTTTACCTTTCTTGTCTAAGTATCTGCGTAAGCAGCCATGAAAATCTGTAAATTAATCATGAAATAGGAAGTTCCTGTCCACACCTATCATACCATTTGATGTCATCTTGATAGCAGAATGTAAATGTAGAAGTAATTAAAGCTGTGAGAGCACTGTGCTGACTTCCTTGTTCGCCTTTTGATCTCAACTGTGGGAAAAAGAAATATTATCACAATGCAGCAAACCTGGTCATCAACAACCCACTCATAAATCAACATCAACATGTTTTTCACATTTTGTCCTTCTTGTCCAAAGTTATGATTGAGTCGAGCAAACACAAGGTGTACATCTTGTATCGTCCCTAGAATGCCTTGTCGCATTCAACGTAGATCAAGTTGATTCCAATTGCCTGCATTCCAGTTGCTCCCTTCCATGGATCAGGAGCAACTTCGAATGCAGGCAAATTGGCCAAACTTGGTCTATATTCGACACAACAAACCACTTCACTCCGATCACATTCAGTTGTAAAGTTACTGTAACATTCTTTTAGCTGCCATCTTTTTTTGTAGGTGTTTAACCCTGATGGCTCTTATAAGTTTAAGTTTGGAGAAACAGGCACTGCACCAGGACAGTTTAACAGGCCGGCTGGTGTAACAGTAAATAGTCACAATCAAGTGGTCGTTGCTGACAAGGACAACCATCGCGTACAGGTAGATAGATAAAAATTATCGATATGTACAGTATTTATGAGTGTCATTGAGAAGGACAATGCAAGCCGCTGCCATTGTAGACAGGCAAGCTTCGACGTTGGTCTTGTATTCATTTGATATAGTTTAAAGTGCAAAAATGTTGCCCCAGTAGATGGTAGTAGCATTCCAATGATAAATGAGCGGCATGTGGTTGATAATAAAATGCTACTACCATCGACTCCTTGCACCAATCAGGATGAACGTCTGAGTGCTTAAACAAGATATTCTACAATTTGCATGGCTGACCAGTTTATACATCTTGAGACAACAATTAAACTATAATCATATGCCTTACTTGTATTTACACATATTTCCTGATTTGTGTAACTCACATACACTATTTTCTAGGTGTTTACCTTTGACGGGAAGTTCCTGCACTGTTTTGGTGAGAGAGGACCTTTGAATGGACAGTTACACTACCCCTGGGACGTATCCTGTAACACTGAAGACTGTGTTCTTGTATCTGATACAAGAAATCACCGCATACAGGTAAAGTTTGGTCTGATGCTGTATCAATTTTTACTTGGAGAAAAGATGAAATAATCAGTGAAAAATAGAGGGTATTGGATTTATCTGCTCTTGGGACAAAAGGGGACAATTCCATGATGGCATAACAATGATTAATTTGTCTTCCTACTACCAGGGAGGGTGAAATATACCCACCCTCCCTGCTACTACTTTCTTCTTACTCTGAAGATTCATCGTAGATTTGTTTCTCAAGTTGTTGGAATGTAGGTGGAAGTGCACCACACATTTTGTGTACATATGATCTCTATTGATATACTTGTATGGTTGTAGCTGTTCAGTCCGACAGGGCAGTACTTGAATAAGTTTAACTTCCACTCACCTCCACATCAGAGGATGCAGCTCCCCCAGCCTCGAGGTGTCTGCTTCACAGAGTCAGGTGATATCCTCGTCACTGACTTTAACAAGCATCGTCTCATGTTCATCAGATCCAACTTCCAGGTATGTATAGTGATCTACTTGAGGTCCTGATTAAGCCTCAGTCCAAATAACAATTACGTGGAAAGGCGAATACCCTGAAATATAAGCATTTGCAGGAGGAAAGTTTGCGTAATAGTGATTTTTATGGCCATCTAGCATTTACACAACCTCAAGCTCTAAACTCCCACATCAGCTACTGAAAATTTGTGCTAGCTAGCCAACACTAAGTCACATACAAACTAGCTAAAGTAAACTCTAGCTATTATTAACTTCTCCATGATAGAATGAGTTTAACACCAAACCATTGCAAATGAATATAAATATAAATTAACATTGGGTATAAGTAAAATGTGTGATTCTGAGATTCCTTGTAAACCTATATTTATTTCACTCCTGCAGACGATACAGATGTTTGGAAGTGAAGGACAGGGGAATGGGCAGTTCTTCAGACCGCAGGGTGTCTCTGTAGATCTGGAGGGTAATATACTGGTCAGTGAGGGCCGAAACAACAGAGTGCAGATCTTCCGCCCTGATGGATCATTTCTCTCTAAGTTTGGCGCCCTTGGCAGTGGACAGGCAGAGTTTGACAGGCCCTCAGGTATTTGTGTCACACCCGACGGCTACATCGTGGTGGTGGATTTCGGAAATAACAGGATTATGTTCTTCTAAGCTTAGCATTACTTTATATCACAGAGTAAGGATCTGTGTTTATGTTATCAGGAAATTGTAGATTCTTCCACGATTATAGTCAGAGCAAATTTCTTCTTCAGGTTAATTAGTATTTCTGCGTTTCTCAGGACTTTGATACCCGGGTGCTTTATACCTACAGTAGTACATAGTGTACATAGATTATCCGCCGCCGCCGAGTCACTAAATCTTTGCAGCTAAGCTTAACTCCTCAATTCTTTATCCACACCATATATTATATGATACAGGTTCTGAAGCTAAGCTATAGCTATGATACAGGTTCTGAAGCTAAGCTATAGCTGTAGTCTCTAAGATTTATAATAATGGTATCTAAGATATCCTGAAGGCACACCGTGCTGATTGGTCTAGTATGTAAAACAAAAATAATCTTCAGATATTACCTGAAGTCTGTATATCTATCGTCTATTAATAAAAAAAGCTGTTTAATGGCTGATGTAGTTTAGTTTGTTTCTCGCCATCAATGGCTGAAGTATTTTCATGTTATGTTTTTGTATTTGGACTACTGAAAGTAAAGTGTTATATGGCAGCCTGTAATTGTTTTATGTAGCCAATATATACTTTAGTAGCTCTGTAGGTATTTACTCTGGCCCTAGAAGGTAGTGGGCCGATTAACTCAGGAAAAGTTTTAACTTGTTTCATTTCATACAACACATTGTTCAGCAGTATATTTGTTACGGCTTAGGGGTAAGGGAATCATTAATCAAGACATATGGTAGTTATGGTGTTGTTCAATATCTCAGCAATTTCATCATATTATTATTATTGTATTTTATACTGGTTTCTATTTTTCTGATTCCAACCCTGATGCCTCATTTAAGGAGAACTGTATTAAGTGTTATGGCACCTTGTCGATGTCTAAATACTTGTTGCTCTATGTATCCACAATATCGCTGTGGATGTTTTTTTATCCCAAATGCCTGCAATTTGACCACAAAACGATTACCTCAAGGAATGTGGCAGTAATCAAAACCTAGCATTGCCCAGTCAAATCTTTTCAGTGCCAGTTCTTGGACTTGATATGGCTTAGTTTCACCATGTTATTCACCATGTTTAAAGGTACGACACACCAATGTATTTTATTTTAGACTTTCTTAGCGCATGTAATTAGGTCTCCACCATTGTATCATGACAAACAGAACTAGGTTTCAAAATAAAATCTATTAGATTTGTTACTTTTTTACTGGTGACTGGCATAAAAATTTGCCCAGTTTTTTCAAACTACCTCACAATCAAGAACATAGTTCTGTTAAACATTCTTTAATGTGACTGTTAAACATTTATATAATGTTTATATGATTAGATATCACTATGTGACGATAAATATGTACATGTAAATAAATAGACGTTGTGTTAATCTTTTTTTCTTTTCTTCGTTGCATTAGTTTTTGAGATGTTGATAGCTACTAAGTTTTTCTTTCAGTTTTGTTTTATTTCATCTATGCCTCATAGCATGTGTATTTGTGTATACTGGTATATTACGGGTAATTTGACTCAAGTAAACCCGGTACGTACTTTATACCTACTACTAAGCAGCTTGAAGTTACACTGCTATTGTAAAATATATAATATTTGTATGTTTATGATTGTGAAATTGCCAATATGGTGGCTTCATTTTACTGTTTCTTGGTTTTCTAAATAATATTTAACGTGTGTTTAGAAAATAATTAAAAGATCTAACCAGTTTTTGTACTTTAATTTACCTAACATTCATGTTACAGCATATCCTTTTTTAAATAAATGTTTTGAAAACTATTCTAAACATATTGCAAGTTTGTATAGACAGATTCGTTCTTTATTACCTCTCACACTAAGGATGGCTCATGTTTGGTCTAGGTCCTTGGCCAACAACGACTGTTAGGGGTGGGGTACATTCAAATATGAACCAGGCTTTACTCAAATTGATTGGTTGAGTGGGCCAATCCAACACATTGGCTACTTAATATCTAGCAGCGCATCATAAGGGAGTTAGTTGCACATTAAAACTAATGGGGCAACTCCTGAAATGAATGACTTGTATAGATCTTTATTTCACAAGGGAAGGTTTGTCCTTGTCAACTACAGTTTTATGTCAATCTTCATTATGTTGAGGAGGAGAGATATGAATTATCCTGGAAACTTCATATGGGCTCTGATCAACCATCGTCATCTCTGAGTTGTTTAGCTATTCCATTTATACCATTCAAATGAAGAATATTTTTAGTCTAAGCAATTCATAGTTCTTTGTGGCCAGAAGCCCATCCCTGAACCTGCATGTTAGTTTTCACCTCTGCATTAGTGGAGTCGCACAATGAATAAAAAAGATCCTGCTTCTAACCAATCGACATGTGACTGTGCTGTGATGATCGAACAGCACATGTTCCATCATTAGGTCATCTATTATGCCCTAAATAATATGTGCAGATTCAGCAACAAAGCTTTTACTTCTTATGACTAATGTCTGACAACCCTAAAATAACCACCCCATACTTCTTGCAGATTGACTCTGTGATAGGCCTGTAGCAACTGTGCCATGACGGGCCCAGTCGACCTATTTATATCTTGCCTAGAACCCTACTTTTCACGGTTTGGGTGGGGTGACTTTTCAGTTTGAGAACTCAAGCACATTAGGAATAATCCAAACGCTACTGTGCAAAGTTAACTGACCAGAACTTGATCAGCTGCACATACGCAAAGTGCTATAACCTTGAGTCAGCTATAATTTCACATAATAAGGCTGTATTGAGAAGAAAATGTTACAAAAGTTAATAGAGCCATATATGTGATTATGACAGAATGTAATGTAGGAAAAATAAAATACCTGCTATAGTTCAATATAAATAATGATTGATAATGTCATCAATTTTCGGCAGCATTTGTGACAAGAATGCAAATAGTGACTAGTACTACTACTACGAATCTGATCACATGTAAAGGAGAGTTAGAATCAATTCAGTTCTCAGTTCTTACTGCTCCATTCAAATAATAGTCACAGACATGAGATCATTATGTAGTTCGTTCTACTCTTGGGTTTTTATAGGTTATAATCCTGAGTTCATTCTGATTACCGTCCACCGGAGTGAGTAAATATTGAGATTCTTCTGGGATTGCGGGTGGACTCGATGACTTGATACTATTGATTGACGGGTGACGTGATGGGTTCCGGTATGTTGGCAGACTGTCCGCTGAACTGATCGATGTACGCGCCTGAGAATTCAGAGTCGTATTATGGGTGTGGTTTACTGATTGTGAAGGCAATTTCCTGTTCAAAGTCCATCGGTTCCACTTTTTTATTATTTCGCCACGTACTTCCCCGTTTAGGAAACAAAACAACACGGCAACCATCAGTCCCTGCAATAAATACAATTGGGTCTTGAGGACAAACTGTTGAGCAATTCTTGATGATCATTGATCTTATTATCATTGTTATCACACGCACACAGGTCCAGGTGTTAAGAATGCTGAACATTTTAATCACCTACATATAGTAGGGTTAGTCCCTTACCCAAAATCACTCAGATCAAAAGATTTAAACACTCAATTGACTGTCCCTGTTGGTCACATCTTCGACCGATAGCAACCAAGCATCCTTCATAAACATCTATCATCTCAAAACAGTCTTTCTATATGTAGGCAAAAGAAAGGTGATGATCTTACCTGGAATGAAGTGAAGAATGAATCAAAGTAAAAGCGGACAACTTCAACTGTCTCGTTGACTACTTGGCTGCCATTTAGAATCTCACCAAATAAGAATATTGCATAGTGAACACCAAATAATGGTATCAGCACTAAGGTAGACTTGGCCAGCTTTCTACAAATAAAATAGAAAAGAAATGATGTCAGATAAATATAGTTGACAATCTTTGTGAGGAGTTTATCACTGCAGTCACATACCATTTCACTTTAGTCGGGTCCAAATTTATCATCAAGAATTTCATGGTATTATTTCCCCTAGCCTTCTATATGAGTTGTATATGTATCTCATAATTTTCAAGTTCTATTGGTCCCTGAAACTTGAACCCAGGGTGGTTCAAAGTACTTCAACTAGCCCTTTCTCAAAGACATCTCTAAATACATCGCTAGATCAGCTCTATGCAAAACATTGAACATTTAAAGCAAGCTGCTACATGATAAACATGAAGCCACAAATAAAGAGCATACAATAGAAACTAAAAAAGAAGCTATAAAATGTTAGTAGTAGCCTTCCGACCTTGACCCTAAAAACTAATCAACTTTGCTGTCACCTCAAAAACTGAAATGTTTTCTGGGCTTGCTACAGTGAAAATAATCCTTAGACCGATGAAGGTCCCAATATTGTTATCGTTTTGTGAGGTAATCCTCCATCTATGTGCAGCTATCAAGTAATGTGTGATTAGAGTAGAAGAAACATCCAGCCATAACACAAAAACGAATTGAGAAGTGTTAAGCAGCCCTAGGTTTTCATGTGTCATTATGTTACAGGCTCGGGACGAGGTTAGACAAAAAAGGCAACAACTAATCTTACCACAGTTTCAAAAGAAGAAAAGCAACCTGTCATTCCACGTCATCATTTAAAAGCAAATAAACTCGGCAAAATTCATTGAACGCCACTAGATGATGAGGCCATGTGATTAGTGTCAATGAGGTGATGACGTGTAATGACATTGAATTCCCAAATTCATTTATTTTGGTGAATTTTAATTTCTCTTGCTGACACTGAAACGACAGATTGCTTTTGTTCCACAATATGATGACGTGACGTACAGAAGCATATTCTATCTACAATCAATGACATGCTTAGGTTAAATAAACCTCAAAGGGTCGACCAATATTGGCGCATCACTCTAGGACAGTTTCTGGGACACACAAATTGTTTTTTACATCAAATCCTTGAAGAACTTTTGGCCAGTTCAAATAAATATTATTTACAATCAATACTGCACAAAAAATCCAACCACAGAATAAATGAATGTGACGGATTTAGAGAAAACTATCGAGTATCTCAAGCTTAAAAGGGCACATATGACGTGTTGATTGAGTACACAAACCATATATTTAGCACAACGCGGTTTTGAAAGGTCTGTTATAAGAGTAAAATTAGTTTTTACCAATGAAAGTTATTTGGAAAGATATGTAATATGCATAAATACTTACATATACCTGTATATCCTAGCTTCTCTGCTGCTCGATTCTGACGCTCGTAGTTTAGTGAATAGAAGTCTGATAATTATACCAAAAAATACTGCATTTATCTGTAATAGATCAAACAGCACAATGAGTTAATAATTATAATAAAGGTACATGGATCAAGATATGACTTCATAAATTGGTTGTCTTTCCATTTGTCATGTGAAGACAACTTGCTATAGATTCTGGTTTTTTCTTACTACCAGCAGGGAGGGTGGGTTTGGAAGTTTGTCCCAATCTCCCGGAACTTATTGCATCCTGTTTACTCTAAAAGCCACCTCAAAACAAGGAAACCCTAAAAATAGGGCCCTGTGGTCAGTTAACTCCAAGTTAAAACGATTTAGAACATGTATGGTTTTGAAATATGTGAATCAAACTCGTGACCATCACTCATCCCGTGAACCATAAATAGTGGGGGCGTTAAAGCAATAGCAATAATAATATCAGAAATTGCTACTTCAAACTCCACTTGTTTTTAACAATTTCATCCACCATCTCAGTATTTTTATTATTGTGATGAACCATGAGGACCACTGTTTGTCAATTATATTATCGGCAGCTTATATTTGCACAGTTTAATTGACATTCACAATCCAATAAAATTTTAATATCTTGATCCGGAATATTATAACCATTGCATACAACTGCTAGAGTTAGACACGTGCCATGAGTGGATCACATCACGAGCTATCGCTGGGTCTATACAAATCCCTGTATCTTTTCCTCCAGTTTCAAAAACTGACGTACGGCATGTACATGATGCGCAGATAGATTGTGTGGGCGGTGTTGACTTTTTTCTCATTGTTACGCGATATTACAAAATTGTTTTCCCTATTTAAAAGGCATCATGTAAACAAATATGTTTTCTATATTACTATCCAATAACAATAACTTCAGTTCACGGACTGGAAGTTTTTCAGCGATCAATATGTAACATATGGAGCCATATCATTGTGTGTTATTTAAAAAAATAAAACTTGACCTGACACGTGCATGCAGCATAGCATAGCATAGCATAGCAGATCATATTTGATCTATTTTTCAGGTTCTGGTATTGCCCTACAGCAATGATCTTACAAAGGTGCTATGACATGTATAAACTTACCCCTATTAAAAGTACGATAGGCGCTTCAATGATCCATCGGTAATTTCTATTCCGATAAATTACCCAGCATCTGAAACAAAGAAGCATAACACATTCCTCATTTTATGAGTTAGATTGAATGTACTATTGAAACAGCGTCAAACATAAATAAACATTTTCTAAAACTATTAATTGGCAAAATGTACCAGCTCAACTCAATGCCATTTTGTATTGAAATCATTGTGACAATGTACAATGTTGAAAAGGGCCATCTGCTGGAAAATACCAAGACATTAGGGACTGCCATCTGGGTTTTGATTAGCAATAGCAGAGATATCTTATTACTATTTGAATGGAAAAGCTAGCCATGTACAACCTATATAATGACCAAATACACAAATAACACTATCACGTAACGCAATCTTATCCTCGCTGACGGTGAGAGAAAAGAGTTGCTTACATGTATATGTGTGCTGAAAGCATTGAGTGTATGGTGTTGTAGTACTAGTCGGCCTGTCTTTCCAAGCTTTGTTGTGGGGGGTCAACCCCATCCCCAACAACAAAGCTTGTCAAGACAGGTTCTAGTGCAAGACAGTACTAGTGCGCAAGTATAAGTTTGTTGGTGTGTTATTTAAACTTACTCAACGTTATCCTTGTATACTTTGACCAGAATCCATGGAATAAGTACAATCAGTGGTGAAACTGTGGAAAAAAAAGTCATGAGGTCATTTGTAACAGAGAAAAACATAATAATATACGATTCAACAGTAAAAAATATATACACATTTTATTTGGCACACAATATCATCCTGGACGGATGTTTTTCATTACGTGCCAAAGAAGTAACAGCAAAAAATGGGGGGGGGGGGGAAATAAGGAAGATAAAATATCATAACGTAGCTTGTTACGAAATTTATCTATCAAAACAGCAGTTTGAGCCAAGGAATGATATTTCCCTAGTTTGAGCTCTAAAACCTTGGCCCAACTCATTAGCCAGAGGAAAGGTCTCACACTTATCTTTTGTTGGCTAATTTTCAGTATAGTCCAATAAATCTAGCGTAAAATAAGTAGCAGGCTCTGAGGCTTCAGGTGATTTGAAGCCAATAGTGAGTGAGGATAAGCTGATGCCTGATTAAAACATCCCAGACATAAGTGAAATTCCAAAATGACAAATAGTATTACAGTTAGCAGGAAATGCTAATCTGCTTGTAGGATTTTTAAGAACCAGTAGAGCTTATTTCGTGCCACTATTTGAACAGGGCAGGAAAACTGTCTCTTGTGCTTTGCTGCACTCTGTGAGGTCTCTATCCAGGTATCTAATATCTATTCAAGGCCAATTTTGTTTCTATTTTCAAGTTCAAGTGCCAAATGTCACTTCATTTCCTGCCTACAGAATATTTAGATGAAAAAAAAACTTGATTGTTCACTCAATAAAAGCAAAATATGCAGCCCACTTTCTGATCCATTGTCAGTTGATTTTCTTGGTCAAATATAGCCCATCGGTAGTTGATGCCAGGGTATCGGGTTTGCAGAGATAACATGGTGTTTGCAGGGAAATTAAGTCCATAGTTCAGGGAAATTAAGAAAACAAAAAAAGGTATTTTTAGTAACGCCAAACAATATACTTTACTAAGTAAATATAGGTAATGCCATACCAACTCTTCTCATCAATAAAATATTTCATGTTTAGTGCGCTTTTTACTTTTGGTTTCCACTACACTTAATCAATCTATAAATATATAACTCGAAAAACTTCACGCTTTGAATTTCAGATGGAGCATTTGCACGAGTGCTTTTTTCCTATCTCTTAGTAACGGTCGATGTTACATTTTGTTTGAGTAAATTAACTAGTAGTTCAATATCAAACTCTGTGGAGATTTTTATGACCTGATAAAATTTATAATATCAGCCAATCTACACAATGTCAGTTTAATAGAGTTGTCTAATGGCTGGACATCAGGGATGAAAGTAGAGTTTGGCTTGATGAGCTGGTCTATAAGGTTCCATGAAAATAAACAAGCACATAAATAAGAAGAATGTCACTTCTGGCAATAACATCTCAACCTCAACAAGCATTGGCTGAAGGCCCTCAAACAGGAATGGCGTATGGGAGGGGCCCGTCCTATTATGGTTGATTAAAAGGTTGATTAAAATCGGATGTCACATCACACGCCACATCCCGAAGCATGGGCGGCGAAATATTATTATGCCTTAATGGCAAGGCCGCAATTTCTGCGCCAGTTTTGCTCTCAGTTTGCAGGCAGGTCGGAGCACACCTGGGGGCCAACCAAACCCCAGTAGATGATAGACTGCAGTGGGATTCGAACCCACAACCTTCATCACTTGCGTGTTGAGACGGCGCTCTAACAAACTGAGCTACCTCCTTATAATCTTGATTCTCAAACTAACCAAGCTGTTATGATGATGAACTACTCACCCCAACCGCAGAGAATAAACCATTTAATGCTGCTCTTGTCTGAGAAAGTTGTAAGAAAAATAAGTGTATGCAGATAAAGTCCCTCCACAAATATCCACATATAGTTAGAAAGTCGGGTGTACATCCATAGAGTGGCTAGCAGTCTACACGGCCAGTTCTAAAATTAGATCAACAAATACTGCTTAGAATAAATAGTAAAAGAATCTTCAGGTTCTTATAATTTTCCTTACTGACATAGCCTGAGCCCCCTCCCCCCAGGCTCTTCCTCCCCATCCGCCAACGCCCCAATAGCCAGTGATCAGTTTTTGAGAAGCTCAGAGTGGTTTGAACAAGGTTTGATTATACCGAAGGTTGAATGCTGCCGCCTAACAGAGGGTGATGGAAGAGACCACCTGGTCAGTTTGGAAATTTGAGCAGAGGTAATACCAATGGTTCGTCAGTAGCCTTGTCACTACTTGGCTACTTTTTTTTGTTTTAAGGGTGCAAAACAAAAAAGATAGTCGAGTGGTAGGGCTAATTTGTCAGTACATGAGGATTACTGCTTATAGCAGGACTCGCATTTCACACATATAAAGCCCATAATGATTGGTATTTTTGCAGACACCATTGCTCGATGCTTGACTTATAGCGTACTGGTTTCCCGTAAACCAGCATCAGGTTATTTCTCAAGAGGAATAGAGATCAAATTTACAACTTCAAGCGTGCTTCAAACAGCTCTGAATTCATTGTCACAGCAAAGTGTATTATTGAGTAGCGCAACAGTTTATGCATGCTGATAGCACATGCACAGCAACATGGTCGTGTTTTACTCCTTGATTGCCAGGAATACACATCCAGTGCACAAAACGCTTATCTAAAAATGACCAGGGTTGCAGAAGTGTGACTTGCAGCGGAAATAGAGCACTCGCCAGTTACTCTAGCCTACAGCATAGGAGCCCCAATGTATCCATATCAGTTTAGCGTAGCACTTGACTTAAATCCATAATACATTTTTCAAGTATGTGCAAACAAAATAGAGAGTACCATAAAACAGGAGAAATTACCATAATCTACCTGTTACAGACAAGATGACATAACTGCCCATCTCAAGATTCAATCATCGAGAATGCGATTCCCAGGTGTAATTTTAACCTATCCTTAGTTCATAAGGTGCTAAATCCTTAATCAAGAGAATCTACTGGATGAAGCTTATGACACTGCCTGGTTATAAGCCTGGGGTTTTATTGCAGCTTATACGGCTTGGGGTATTTATAGAAGCCTGTGTGGCGACATTACACCGATAGTGACATTGGGGATGACTTTCTACTGAAAAATCAGGGTACATATGTTGACATTCAGCAAGGCCTCCAATTAGCCATTCTGAAAACTCGCCATGACTCTTGTATGGTTGTATACATGATACAGCGCTGCATATTTTTATTACTGCTATCTTGTGTTATCTCCAGTCAGAACTATGAGCACTGAAGTTTGATTCAGAATTGCAGACGATATGACACATACAGTACCTTGCAACAGTCTTGCAAGAGTATAACTATCACCACCCTTGAGATTCTTCTGTTTGCAAATGCATCAAAACTCACGATTGCAGAAATTGAGCAACGATCTAACAACCACGAAGATTGTGATTCACAATTGAGTGCAGAATGTTTGAGATTTTGCAAAGGTTTAATCATATTAAATCATTTCAGCCTAAATCTTAGCGCTGTGTATGTATATTGCACAAATTAATTTTGTAAAATGGCCCACTACAATTACAAAATTCTCAGAAGTCTGACATTCCCAGACCGCCGAGGTCCTGCAAGACGATGGGATTTTCATAGTTCAGCATGTCAGAAATGATGCAAATAGCTGCGACACCCATACTCTTGCTGTTTTGCTGCAATTGTGAATCAGGCTAAAAGCGTTCCTCCCCATAACTGCATGCAAAATGACAATATTCAAATTATCCAAAAATCAAATTTGTATTTATTCTGTACTCCATGCCTACTGCACTACATGCCCAAGACTCGGTTCAACCAAGCACAATTAATTATTCGTACCCCTGTACTGGACATTATTTCATCAGATATCTTGTCATCCGTTGATCGTCTTAAGACTAGATACTCCCAGAGTAGAACTATTCCTCCACGTAACACGAACGAGACAAATGTGTTCATGTGTATAACATTACGAGGGCAGTGTAACCTCCTACAAATATAGAAAAATAGAACTAGACGCTCATCTTTATATCAATATTGTTTGATCTCTCCAGTGTGGTTGTAGTTTTGTGTCGTTATAAGAAAACCTTCGAACCAATAGACGTTCCCTTTTTTGTTCCAAAGTTATTTAGTTTCCGTTTACCACACATTCCTGTGGTAGGTCCTTTAGAGCACAAGTATCATACGGAACGGAACGCAGTGTCATAGTTCAGAATCCTTGTGGTTAGTGCTCTCCCATATTCTGTAAAACCTCATCAGTCACATCCTTCATCTAGTTACCAGGTGAATACTTTTTTTGCACATGAAACCTTTATAGTTCCCTGTTCATAGGTGACAAAGATTTAAAGGCTCATCCTTTATTATCTCTTAATCTTGTTTGGGCATTTAGTAAATATGAACAATCCTTTGATGAGCCTGTCTTGACATGCTTTGTTTGCAAGGGGGGGGGGGGGTTGGGGTTCCTCCCCACCAACCAAGTTTGTCAAGACAGGCTATCCCTCAACAAGCTGGAGATAGCTATACTTCACCTCACCTCACCGCCATCCGATGATCTCCAGATTTGGACAACCGCAGATGCATACTGGCCATCAGCCAAAACACATAGTATAATTTTGGTAGTTTCACGCCACTAAGTCAAAAATTAATGGGGCTGATACCATGATCCGGATGTTTCACAGAATTCTACTCGTACTCTAGAGAAAATTGACACTTCCCAGCAAAACAGAATAATTTGGATAATCTGCACTTAGGAGGATAAATAGTGGACCAGTACTTTTATTTTGATAATAATCAGACTTAATAACTGTGAACTGTAATCTGATTTGTGAAATTGAGGTGTAGCACATTTTCCTACCGTTCCCACAAAGCAATACTCCTAATTTTTTGGCACGCTATCAAACCCACCATCGACAGGATGAATTTCTACAGAATTTGGTGTCTTGTTGGGTCAATGAGCTATATAAATGGGCGCATAACATTGGGAGCATAAATTTAGATATTTTTACATGCACAACCAGGGCATTCATACGAGGATATTGTAATCACTGTCAGTGGCTTGACAGTAAGTGATGAAACTTTAGAGGTAGGAGGCTAACAATGCATAACTGAGTTAATGTTTGAGTTAACATTCACAGGTAAAACATAAGAGGCAGGCAGCACTTAAACGGTAATGATGACTATGTAATAAAGACATCTCAGCTGAAAGCTCCCTCCCAAAAAGCAGCACATGGAGCCACAGGTCTCATTAGTCTCGTGTAAATTGATGTAGTTTACATACATTGATGTTTAATGATGCGCTATAAGCTGTGTTAAACTACTGAACCTAACTGAAAACGATTTTCTACCCACAACCCATATATGCAAATCAATTGTCCTTCAAACCTGGCAGAGAGTACACTCGTTGACTTTCACTACCACACCCGCCCAAAGTAGCATGGGGAATCAATCACATCATAACAGATGGGCAATTGTAGTGCTCTAAAGCACCCAGTCCTGAGAAACAGCTGCATCAATGACCACAGGTTTAAGAGAAGTAAGTAAATAGTAAGTATAGGGAGTTGTGTGCACTTACTTTAATGCTATCATGATGATGAGAGCAATGATGAGGAATATAACTGATACACAGTACCCTGTAGTGTATATCTTCTGTAGGTTACTAAAGTGAGCCTAAAACAGAGAGAGATGTTGCAATGATAGGCAATTGTCAGTAGCAGATAAGGTTGGGATAAAACGTTCGTGCTGTGTTCTTGAGCAAACCTGAGCATTCAGTTGTCTGAATATTAGCAATTAAAATGTGCCATAATGTTTATATGACTGTAAGTGAAGGCTAGGTTGTCTCTATTTTGTAAGTGACAAACTGACTTTCACAACAGTCACATAGATTTTATAGAGCTTGTCAGGGTAGTATCTAAATTGGTTTGAATAGCCAGCTTTTTCAGGAAGCCGGGGTTGGGTTTAAAACAATTTTATTTACTCAGTTTGTACCGCAAATTAAACAAAACATCTGATCATCATTTTTTAAATGTTGCTGGGAAATTTATACTTTCAAGAGCAGAAATGGTTCTTCTGCGCTGCCAGCTAGAACATCAACCTCTCCCATCTCGTCGGCAGCTCTCCTACACATGGTGAAGTTAACGATTGGTAACCCAGTAGAATTGTCAGCTATCCATTGTCCGTTTGGTTGGCAAAATCTATAAGCATTCTCTGGAAGCAAACATTTAAATACACAGTTTATTACGCTTTGATACTCGGGTTCTATTAAATAAACTTGCACTTGTAAAGACAAGGTCCTATTTCAAATAGTCATCATGCCCGGAACTAATATACGTAATGGAAATACTAATTGTTTTCTCACAAATTGCGACATGGCAACATCGATCATGGTATGGGATACCGGGTACTTACGTACCTTATTCCCTTTACTTGATGGTAATAATCATTGAACTTCTGGCCACGCCAAGTTTGCCCATGGGACTTAAAAGGTCAAATTGGTCAATACAGACATCAACTCTAGTATAGTGCATTGCTGCTTAGTGTGGCAGAGAGCTTATGCATATAATGCTCACACCCAACTTTAGTGTCCTTCAAGGCGGATTGCTATGGTCTAAATGGGTTCTGATGAGATCTTGAACAAACCAAATAAATTAGATCCCCAAATAACAGAGTGGGCTAATGATGAATTGCCGTCACAGCTATGATGGGTAAATGAGAGTGAATTATGTCCAGGCTATGGAACAATTCAACTGTTGGGGTCACATTACCATACCCCTTCCCAACTGCCAACAGTTCTGATCCACATGCTACTAACAGAGGCACAAACTCACCTGAGGAGTCAAACTTATTGACATGAGACGGACATTGCTGGACAGCTGTAGTGTTAGCTCTAGCCTGATTCCAACACATCGCGCTATCGAAGTCTACTGGGCAGCTCACCTCGCCTAAAACAAAGGGATCAGAATAAAACAAGGTGTCAGTACCTTCAAGTTAGTTTATAATAGTTTATTTCACATGCCGACTAGTCAAAGTTCTCAGGCTATTACGATTCGAGTACTCAGGTTATATTCTCGCACGTCGATTCAAGGTAAATGTTGAGACACGTAAACGTGGCTCTTGAACCAGGTTGTGGATTGGGAAGAAACTTCCTTGGAGGATTCCTATGTCTTGCAATTGAATGCTACACAATGGAAATTTTTTTCATAAAAAATGAATCCTTTGGTGTGATGAATAATGGATAGTTTAAAGGTTTCTGTCCTCTCATAAGCAGTGTCTTTGGAGTCTCATTATATGAGAATATGGCCTCCTATGGTCTCTCAGACTCCAAAAATAGATTTTATGTAATCAAAACGAAGTTTAATCCGGAATAAATTATTTAAAAATTTTAGTATAGGTATTCATTCATTCTTTTCATTCTCCCCCTGACTGTTAATCTGTTGATCATACAATAAAAAGCCATAATTTTCATTCTCTACCCATTAATTACTGTGTCGTACTAGATAATCTCACAGACCGCCAATCTGGAAGAGGCAATCTTGTCAGGTTTATTAAATATAGCTAGCTGGACACCATGGAAACCACCAATTTGTGGTCTCTGTCCCCAATATATGGTCAAAAATGTACAAAACAAATCATCTACGATTCATTACCAACATTTTCAGTTAACTAATTCTAAAGGATGCAATTTAAACAGTGACACTACAAGAGGGTGAAATAACTACCAGAGGTATGAGGATTTTAAACAGAATATGACTCTCAGCTTTGTTCATATATTTCATTTCCTCAAGTGCTCTACAGAGTTCAATTTCAACATGATGACCCAATGATCTGATAACAGCATGAAATTAATATTGGAATTCACTGGTCTGTCAGCTTATACCGGAACACAATTATCTTAGCTATTAGCTAGTTTTGAGGTGTCTTATTGTCAGCTAGCAAATGTGGAGCTTATAGATAACACAGCGGATAAGTAATACTAGCCAAAAATAGATTTCGATACTTCATACACAGGCAAAAAGCCAGCATCCCCTCCCCCTGACGAATACTTTACTCCCCTAGGGTGTAACCAAACTAACTGGGAGACCAGACACTTAACTAATATGTGTGTGGTTGTGCCCACCCACCTGGAAACTTGTCATGGGTGCTGTTCTTCTTCTGTTCACAATCCTTGTACGCTACGAACAAATTCCAACTCTGCTCTTCGGCTGTATAGCGATGAATCTCGCCCTGTAAGAACAAAATGGAACAACTCAGGAATGATGAACGGGAAAAAATAAACTATACAAGTAACAACCACTTGTACCATTGATTGCTTGAAGAAAATCATCCGGTACAAAGAATTTCTTAAGCTTCCATCAGAGGCATGGAGTCATCGCCTAGTGAGGCCTCGTAAGAATGTCCTGGTACACCTATTAAGTCTCTGATCTTTTGAGAGACCAAATTTGACCCTCATGATATGTCTATTACTGTTGCATTATTTTATGTATCATTTTTGTAAGAATGCTAAGGATCACACAGTAAGTTTTGTTTTTTTAATTGCCGAGGGTCAATAATGGGCACGGACGTAAAGGTACAGTCAAGGATGCTACAATACTGAAGACGTTGATGTGTACGTGACTTTCTTGAATATGGACAGTAGCGAACCCGATAGGTTATATATTTATATTGATGGGGATGTGCGAATTGTTATTCCTCAAACTTATGAAAACAGTTCTATGGATTTATCTAATCAGGCAAGGAACGGAACAAAAGCCTGCCCATAGACAAGAGGAAATCTGCTCTCCAGTACAAACAAGATGAGTGTGATTTGACCCTTTAGCAACATTGATCGATTTCTTTTGGCAGGTTATTGAGTTTGTACCAAAAATTTTGGTCCTGATGTAACATGTAACCATTGGATAGGTACAGTTGCACTAAACTTTGTCTGAATAACAGACATGATCACAACTCAAGAAAAATGTATCAGTGAAAAGATGTTGTATTAAATGTGGTGGTATTTAATGAGTTTTCCCCACAGCTACACTTGGTCGTAGGGTACATTATGTGGAAAGAAAGCCTTGCTCTCTGAATTAAATATTCAATTGATTTATCATATTATAACTTGGTACATGCCAATGTCACATAAGAGAAGCTTCTCACTCAATCACTTTTTTAGAAACAGAGAAAATATGTCATTGCCTGTGAGAAACCAAACTGAAGAAATTTTTTTTACAGAGTAATAAAAAATAGCGTCTGGGCATATTTTGATTGTACACCCGTCGTCTGTGATCTTCCTGAGTGCACTGAGTATCGATTGGAGGGATTGATCTGTTTTGTGTGGCCCTGCCAGTGTTTGCGACAGAAAACAGGAGTTGTGCCATGAGAACTTGCAAAATAAAAACACGTGATGGTTGGCCAAAGTATTTTACAGGTTTGCATGTAGTTTTTATCAGACAAACCTAGCCTTGTCACGGCTAAGACAAACCATTTACGGTTGCATTGTTAAAAACCAAACCCTAAATGTCAATTTAGGGCGATGGCCTACATAAAAGGTCAATAGATGTGGTGACACTTGGGCTGTATTTCTCGGGGCAAGGTATTTTACAGGTTTGCATGTAGTTTTTATCAGACAAACCTAGCCTTGCCTTGTCATGCGGCCAGTAAGGCTAAGACAAACCATTTACGGGTGCATTGTTAAAAACCAAACCCTAAATGTCAAGTTTTCTCAAAGGTAGGCCATTTTAGGGCGATGGCCTACATAAAAGGTCAATAGATGTCGTGACACTTGCGCTGTATATCTCGGGGCAAGGTATTTTACACAGACTCTAGACCAAAGAGTTATATGGCTTGTGAAACTCTACAACCAACAAAGGCGTTTGACATTTATAATGATTTTTATGGTTTGATTTCATTTAATAATTATGTCATGCAAAAACAATCGCTGACCAAATTATTCTATACTAAGATTGGGTGAGATTTCTGCCCTTTGTTTCCAATGTAACAACCTGTTCTGTGAAAATAACATGTTATGAAAATTAATTTTACTTTTCTCAGATGCCAGATTGAATTTTTAGTTTCTAAACATGAGGCCGAAAATAAAGAATCTGATTTTTATATGAGTACCCAAATATATAAACTACTTACGAGAACATGGCTGCCGCATAAGTAAAGTAGCTCAAATAATACAACAGAAATAATCCGAATGTAATGCTCCATCACGCCGAGGTAGGGGAACCCAAGTAATCCATAGATTCCATATGAGCATCAATATCCAAACTCTAACGCCCTGCCGCCGATCTGCGCCAAACGTCCCTGAACAATGCTCATGCAGACGTAATAGCCGCTTTAAAATATTTCCAATCAAAACATGAAGTTTATAGCATGAAAGTATTTATAACAGCTACAGGCCAGTGTGAAGTCTATTAATATCCTGCGCTATCTCATGTACCCTTTGTAGTAATATTAAACTTATAAACATGTGAGAAGTTTCAATATTTCTCATGTACTTGTAAGTCTGTCCAGCACAAGGTTGTTGAATGATTTGCAGTTGCAGTTTGCAGTGGTGAGCCAGCAGAGCGCTAATTAGCGGTGATATCACTGTACTTATAAACTTCATTGATGGAACAACACACTGTATCGGTGTGCCAACAGAATGAATACCAATTCTAATCTCTAAAACAATGATCATTCAACCAATCAAATTGCATTATCTCGAGCAATCAGCCAATCAATGGATAATTATTCATTATGAAGCAGACTACCAAAATCTATGAAAGTAAACTAAAAGATCCAAAACAGGATGTAATCTCACCACTTCCAATAACATCGACCTTGTATCTACATCAAGCAAAACATTTTTTGTCTTCTTGAGTAAAAAACCGGACTACTTCACACCTTATCTAATTTCCATTGCCAGTCCGATCAGTATCGATGTCTAAGCCACCGTCCTTCTGGAATTTCTTTAGCCAATGCCAAATATCTCATACCGCCCCCATCGGTAACGAAAAATGAGGATGACGAATGTTGAAAAATGTAAGACATCACATTTCTAGACATCCTGACCACGAAAAATATCATTTCCATCCCACTTCCATTCTATTTCTGGTGGTAAAAATGTTTCTTTTGGGTCAAACCTACAGCACAACAGAGCCTTACCCATAGACATGTTTTGTCTATAGTCTTACCCATTAGCTGACAACATACCACATTTATGAATGGCACGGCAACTCCTTGGTGATCATAACAAATAAGGCAAGGGTCCACCCACAAACCATTCGATATCCAGAGAATCAACATAAGCCATTGCGCGTTAGCTTCTAACATGTGCTGACATACGCCATTGCTTGCTATCTAAGAACAAAAACAATAACAATATCAACGATCGCTAATGCGTCAAACTGCAGTAGAATCAATGCTCAAATATCCAAGTGTAAATATGTACCTAACGAGTTAGAGTAGTGTTACCATGATATTCATTCTCCATCCGCAACTAAAATGTTTATATTGCTCTTTCAATCAGCCAGTTATTGAGTGTGTATTTCAATACAGCGAGAAATTTATTCATGACATAGCATATCCTTTGTAACATTTTATATGGGGGTATTAGCGTTTTTTACAATAGGAGGTCATAGAATGTCATCAAAATACCTGCATATTGGCACTAGGTAATTCACCTGTTCGTTTATTATTTCTGGTACTCATATTTTCTGTACATACAAGACCTTCTAGGCAGGGATCACATATTAGTAGGATTTGCCTTATTTCCCCAGGTTTATACTGTCATCTGGAAATATTCATATCAATCTTATTACGTAGACAGCAGTCTGCCTATAGTTTTTTTTATTTTGATGTTGACTGTTGACAGCGTCCTTTTTTTTACTAAAAACTTAGGGGTAAATCATCTTCGATTCGAATGAAATCAGACTTTGTGATGTCAATTGCCAGAATTTGTGGTCAAGTGATTCTGTTTAAAAAAAAGAAGAAACCAACACAAGGTTTTAAAACATATCCCAAACAAATCCTTCAGTTTGATAGACCTGGCATATCCAACTCGACACGAATGAAACCAGATTACTTAAATTAAACACCCACGGAGCCTCAGAATTAACATGTGATGGTCTAGAATGCCAGAAAACAGCAACTTGACTAAAGGTAAGGCACTTAGACGGCGCTTTCCCTAAAATTAGGTCAGCAGGATCATTTTCAGGCATTTTATTGTCAAAATTTCAACTGAAAAATACACACAAACTTGACAGAAAACTTGAATACTAATGGAAAACATTAAAGACTAACCGATATGAGAGTACCTTAGTGATACAGAACAAACAAGAGAGACAGGAAAGCAGGAGAGTGTCCTCGTAAATATGATCAATACAGGGGCCGTAAATATGTGACAAACTATAAATGCTCAACTTATGCCTACTATATCAACTCAGAAGGCAGGCAGAGCTTGACTTTTACCCCACCCCACAGACAGACTATGATTAGGGTTTTGGATTCCTCATAATACTTTTGATATGGATATTAAATACTGAATTGTTATTTCACAATTGAGAAAGTAGGAATTTTCTATAATTCATAGTATAGAAAGTATCGTATATAAATATGGATGGCTCTGACTGCGCCTTTTAAATTCTGAATGATTAATAGGTTATGGAATTTGTAGTCAAATTACTGATTCACCCCTTCCTCATTCATATCTTGCTGGGAGGGCTTTATTGAAATGTACATATGCCTGGAAATCTTATAATAGAAGATTTCAAAGTGGACTTCTTGCTCTCAATTAACCCAGAATCAGTAACATTTTAAATGACAGCATTTTTGATCTTGGGCAAAGTTTATGTGATATCCAGTCAGTTCCAACCATCATTTTTTCCTGCAGCAGGGTTCGATAAAGGAAGAAGTACCATAAATAACTCAAAAGTTGGCTGCACGTCACATTGACAAGAGTAAATGTTTATCTCTCAGTCAGTAAACATGATGTTCTAATACAAACATTTGTTCTTTCTCAATACGAATAGCAAAGAAGTCATTGCGAATAGTATCTCAAGGATATTTAGAGCATGTTTTGTAAACCAAATTGGCGTGTCAACTGCACTCAATAATACTTGGCCTTTAGCCTGACCCCAAGGACACGACAGTAATGGACAGCTAGAGATGTAATACATACCACATGAGCACATGCAAGCTATATGAACCCGTTATCTCCATATGTTTAATATTCACTGAGCTTTGCACAGTTCAATTTATGTGTTTATCTCAAGTCATCAGGTGTCATCATATCTTCCAGGACAAAGTTATAAACTAATAAAATCGACAGGGCTGTTAAATAATTGATACATAGAAATACACAATTATACATCTAGAAGCGTTATGTTGTGATTGAAATACATACTGTATGACATGGGACATTCACAAAGGAGTCTCTCATTCCTTGATTTAAGCAAGGAGGAGGCTACAAGGGATTCCTTGTACAACTTTACATTGTTTATAGGAGTCGTGTACTCAGTTATTGGGAGATAAATATGAGACAACTCCAATCCAGCTTGTATTCTACACCCTCATACCAGGGAGGGTGATATGACAAGGGAGTTTGATTTGAGTCAATGAAGTTCATCATTGATTGATGGTAAATAACGGACAGGCTTGTTATCAAGTGTCTGATTCATACCACTATTGTTTATATGTAGGCCTAGGTTTAGGGCTCACACGTCTGAAAGTTATAATTTGTGGCATTCGGTTAAGCCTATCAATCACATCACAGAAAGGAGTGTTTGATAATTGAAGGCAAAAAACTCCTTCTGTGATTACATTATTGGCCTCGAATTTAGAAATGTGTGGCAAGTGGTTCCTTTTATAGCTAGTGAGTACCAAAATGTATGAGACATGTTTTTGCCTTGGCTGGAGTAGAAGTCACAACACAACCTGTTGTGCTAAAAATGTGTCCGGGCCACTGCTTATCCATCACATTGTATTAATCTGAAGTTTGACTGTCACAAACCCCTCTCAGATAGCCATTCGGCACTGTTTGTTGCCAAATACCCATCCAGATGGGCTTGGAGCAATAATATACGCTGTAACCACCCCATCTAGATGAGAGTGTCTACAACCAATCCCCTACTTCTACAAACCCATCCAGATCCGCTCCATTTTCCCAATGTCATTTTCCGACCAAGCGATTTTCTCAACTTCCGCTATCCTACCAGGATATTTTCCCACTCTGCCAATTTCCCACCTGAATATTTTCCAACCTGGTCGCTTTCCCAACAATCCATTTTTCCA
The DNA here is from genome assembly GCA_914767715.1 of Membranipora membranacea. NCBI lineage: Eukaryota > Metazoa > Bryozoa > Gymnolaemata > Cheilostomatida > Membraniporidae > Membranipora > Membranipora membranacea. The sequence continues at coordinate 11,624,767 of OU612068.1, forward strand.
CCTAGACATTTTGTCAGCAACCTCTTTTCTGATCAGGCTGCTTTCCCAACTGTGCATTTTCCCACCAAGATAATTTTTCACCATGCAGTTTTCTCTGAATTGCCTTTTCTACAGGCTAAGCCGTTTTTATGATTTTATAAATAAATTTTGTTAATTTAAAGTCGTTGAGTCAAATTTATTAACAATATTCACGTCTCGCCAACATTGTAAAAAGAAGCATGAGAAATGGAGCTGTGATTTGCTTTCATTATAGTGGGTTGGTTTTGAATAGAGTTTTCCAGCTCATAAATTTGAACAAGTGGATGATTTCATAAAATGGTCTCAAATATTGCAAGAAAGTTGTTCAAAGTTTTTCATGCTAGACCTCTTGCTGATTGCGAGTTCTCAAAAGTTTCAAGCCACAAATTACGCGCTTGAAGAGATTAACCGATTATCATGATATAAAAAGTTATCGGTGGGCATATTCTTGATTTCTCACACCATGTGTAATGCACCGGATGACTTATGTTATAGTTGTTTATACTAAATGTACAAAGCTATTATAAACCGCCAAGCCAAGAAAAACATATCAACTTTTTGGAACTTTAAAATTGTTTCCCCTTGTAAAAAGAAGGGACAACTACCTACAATGCCATTGGTGATGATCAATGTGCGTGAACATAAGTAATTGCATTGAAGAATCTGTGCTGTAAAATCACGGAGTTGGTTAGATAAGGGTGGTCAGTTAAAGCAGTTGATGTGTGGTAATCTCTACTTATAAACCAAAGACTGAGCTTCTCTCAACATATCTATAGACAGCTTGTTATGATGCAATTAGGTTTTGTGCCTATATTATCTGATCGCTTACTGCATCACAATGCTGTAAAGTTTACTATCAGTGATGGCGAGGTTTATTAACATTGAAAGTTTTAAATCTTTGAAATTTCTCTGCTTTATTGAACATGGATATATAATATCAAAATACGGCTACCAATTTTATGGATTTAATAACAACGTAAACATGTATATCAAACAGTGAAACTGCAAAACTTCTTTGCAAGTAAAAAGGAAAGTATTAAAATCATATTATAAGTAGTAACACCGATTTTGGTTCTCAAGGGCATGTGACTTGTGAATTTTGTCCAGTATGCACAGAAAATGTAATTTTATTCTCAATGAGGCACATCTGGTCTTGAAACAAAAGGCAAAGTCAAGTAGTCCCATTTCTTAATTAATTGCATCAGTTTGTGATGCATTTTGCCCTATAGCCATATCTGGTCTTGTGGCCAACAGACTTTTTTATTTTAATTTGGTCTTTGGTTGAAAAACTTGAAGAACATAAGCTTGCAAAATTTGGTTACAAACCAAATTGAATTTGCAAAATCATGTCATTAGCAATGCAATTTGCCTCCAGCTATTCAAGAATAGTAAGAGTAAAACCTATGTTCAAATGGGAGACAAATTCTCCTTAGACAATTACAGACCTGTTTCCATTTAATATATTCTTATATGAACAAAAGGTTAACAGATTCTCTAAATGCAAATTCAACAATTTCTCATAAACATATTTTTCCAACCTTCTACTAATTTGGTATCAATAAAACTATATAATTGATCATCTTGATGACAGTTTTAACAAAAGGCTGATTACATTTGATTCTTCTTGATTTCTTCAAAGCATTTCAAACATAAACCATGCTATTTTATTTCAAAATTGCATGTTGTCGAATTGTCCTAAAACATTTTTACCTAACTGTCAAAGTGCCAATTAGGAATTTAAAGTCTTTACACAGCAGAAACAAATTAATAAGCACCTTTAAACCACTGATGCCACTCAGGGAAATGTGTGTTCTTTGAACTCTGTATAGCTCAACGATAACTAATTTAGGATTTAATCTCATAGCTGTCACATAATGGGCAAGTAATTTGCACAATCTGATCGCCAAAATCAGGGTATGAAATTAACCCACTAGGTAATGATGTAAGGCTGAAACTACGTAGATAATTGCGCTAGATAATTAATTTCATATCCCATTTTTGACGATCAGCCTAGCCTTTGAAAATAGCAATAGTGGGAAAATGGCAAGTGAGAAATTGTCTTGGTGGGAAATGGTCTTGGTGGCGCGAAAAATGTCTTTTCGGGAAATGGCACAACTAGAGATTTCTTTATGAGGAAACATTGCGGTAGTAAAAAATGCTGGTAGGAAAATAGCTTGGTGGGAAAACATTTGGGTGTGAAAATGGGTTCGTGAAAATATGGCTTGATTGGATAACAGGAGGTGGGAAAAAGACATTGGGAAAATGTCTAGATACAAAGAATGCCATCTCGAGCACATCCGGCAGTTGCCAAATATACATCCGTCTGGGTTCTCAGCGCAGCATAAACCATGTCATCAGGGCAGCTGGAGCTTGCAACACACAATCAATTCCTTCTTCAGGCAGGTAGTAATATATTTGGCATAAAAAAACCAAAATTGTTGTTCATGTGTTGTTATTCAGACCAGGGTAAATAAGGCCACAATAAGTATGTCTTGACAAATTGAAATTGTGACAAAGCTTGTCAAGTCAAGACAGACATGGGCCTCTTGGAATGACATGCCTTTTTCTTTGCCAGACTATGCCACACATATAGTCCGTGTTGTGCTTGGGCTATTTTACCTTGTTATTTGGCCACTTGTTGTTCTGATGACCAGGTGGCAAGTGAATAATACTCCATGTAGAAGAATTCAATTTATTCAGTGTGCACTATTTGTACTTCTCATGGCACCCCTCCTTTAATATTTCCCGCCATAACTAGTAGAGTTATCCAATGAACAATGTTTTAATAAAAACAACCAATCCAGTACTGGTTTGCAGATATGGAACTTGGGCAGTACACAGACATCCTGCATATTGACTGATCAATAAACTATAGTTGTTCACAAGACAATGTAACCCATAGCCCATGTTCTTTATTTACAACAGCATCCAATCAGGAAGCTGCATCTGTCAATATTATATCAAATAGAAGAAAGAGTAGTAGATTAATTTTTGCATTCAATGACTGCTTCTCAGTGTAAAGTGTATGCACTTAATCTGCCTGGAACATGACTGCATCAGCAATATTTCAGCTTGTATTTGCAGCATCCTGTTGCCTTCTGCTCTCTTCTGCCACAGAGACCTTAGATTTTGAGCTCAAACCAGCTGGCATTGAACAACATGTTGAGCACAAAGGAGTAAGTTCTTTTTCATTCCATATATTGCATATTAATATTTAATTTATTTGTGATTACTCAAAGTCAATAATAACAATAAACTGCACTGACTCTCTCTTCTGACTAGATTTATGATTAGACATTTGATTGAATATATAGTGGGAACAGGCATACCTTGCACTTGTCCAGATAGCAGATCCCCACAAGCTCACTAAACTTTAGACTAAGGGCAAGGCTTAAATTAAAATAATTGGTTTTTCAATCCAACAAGCCTTCAAGGAGTTAGAGAACCCTTGAGTAGTCCAAGAAGGAGAAGCCCTCATTGACCTTGAATGAATTACTCCACTCGGTGACTGAGCAAACAACAGGCCGACAGCTGTTTGCGCAAGCACAATTTAAGTTAAGGACTGGGGGTGTGTGGTATGGACAGAGGGGAGGGGGGCTTCTGCCATTCATTCCTGCAGTAGAGGAGGGAGCATTGGTTTTTTTGTACATGAGCATCGGCCTGTATATAGGCCTACAGTCAATCAAGTACATGTTGACCTATATGTACATCAGACTGAAGCTAAAGTGTAAGGGCATGAGAAAAAATAGGACTCTATAGATACTGATTACATGGCTAAGCTAGTCCCCTGAATTTGTTCCCATTCCAAGACATAACCATCAAATCCAAACCGGATCACTGCGGCTCTTCAGTAAGACATAACTGCTATAATTGGTTGTAAAAATACCACGTAATGTAGAGTTGTTTTCATGTGTATATCAGTCCTCAACATTGACAGACAGATGGGAAGCTAGCGAAACCGTCTAATTTCTCACACAGATATTTTTAGAAAGCCTACATAGGCCCTATAAACGTACCTTGGGTATCCGCCTTCCTACCTGCCTTCATTCCAGGCATCACATTTAACATAACAGTTGCTTGATTTACCAAGCTGTTTAAATTTCAGTGATATATGAATACTTTTATGTATGTTGCATGTTGCCGGGTGGTTTGTTTAATCAGAAGAGACGAAAAATGTTGCAATGCTTTTTCCTACAAATGATGAGATTTTGCTATCATTTTGTTTTCTGTGAAGTTTATCCTCGTCAACCTTACATAAAACATTACTGTTTTTTTTTATCTTCCAGTATGGTGTGACATGTAGGTTCACTTACTCTGCTGAAGGCGGAACAAAGGAGGTATGTATATTTTTTTTACTTTTTCTATTGGTCGAGACAATCACGTGTGGAAGTCATTATGATCTTGTTAGAGCATTGAAAAACTTGTCCTTTTTCAGCCAGAAGCTTGGGAAATAAAAAATCAAGCCACAAGTTCACTAAGCCATAGTGATTATGCAAGTCTAGGTAATTTGATAAGAGATTTTTTGCTCATTTAGTTCTTATCTTTAATTCAATCATCAAAACTAAGGCAGGTCTGGTTAGTAACCTTTGAAACAAACATCCAAAACGTAAAAATACTGGCAACACTGAACCTAATTGCTGTTTTATTGTTTTCTGCTGCTGCTGTCCTTGGCACAAAAAACTGCGTCTCCTTGAACTTCTGAGTCAGTATGACATGTCATCAAATATGCATATCATAATTACTCTTTTTGAAGCACTGGGTGCTGTCACTAAAGAGGAGTAAGGACCATAAAGATGTGCTTTGTCTTATTGAGAGACCTGATGTTCAATCTTATCTCATGTTTGAATCATTCTCAGTGAAGCTATCCAACGCCGCAGTGAAAAACGCTAAAATATATGTAAGTACATCCGAGAATAGCAGTTCCTTGCATAGAAAGAATTCTATATGAATACATGGATGCTAGAGTTTCACAGCCCCATTCACTTTTTGCACAACCTTTCACAACTATTGGTTGCTTGCATAGACCCATATAATTGAAATGGTGATTATAAAATGTGTAGAGGTCGTTGACGTTTTTATATTATGTCGCAATCATTTGAAGTATGCAGAATAAAAGCATGAAGTATGTCTGACTATGATTTATACCTCAAACATTTTGAAGCCTCTCAATCAAACTTTTGTTTATCCGTCTGATCTAAATTTTACAGAAAGATCATGAGGAAAAGTTATCAGATGATACGCTGATTGTAGATCACCTTGAGAATTCAGGTATGTTTTTGTGTGAAGTCAGGGTTTGATGTGATAGAGCATTGTGTGGGTGAGGTTATAGTTTGTGTGATTGTAATATGATGAGCTATTGATAGCATGGAGTTGTTCTCATAAAACAATGAACACATGTACTGCTGTAGGTTGATGTCGGTGACGTACTTAATTCTAAATTATGACCTTGTCCATTGCTGACCTTTTGTTATCGTATATCATCTGAAACCAATCAGTCACTGTATGGTTCTCTTTTTTTGCTGTAAGTAAATATTGCTGTTACCCTGCAGTACTATTGTCCACAATTCACACTCATATTTATGGTGTCTTTCCAGTTGGCATGTCATAGAACTGTAATCATTGGGAAACAAAGCTATAAATACTCAAATTATTTCCATGGGAAGCAAAAAGTTTGTGAAAGCGTAGAAAAAATTACATGCTGATCAATCGTATTTGATTTGCCCATATTTTTTATTTGCACAGTTCTTTGAGGAGTTGTTCCCCCATTTTTATTCATAACATAACTCCCATTTACATTGCTATGCTGATTATACTATTGTGTAGCAGGTTTTAAAAGATGTTGAATTTGATATTAATCATTTCCCTGTTTTAGTGAGCAATTCAGAAAATTTCAAGAATGAGATGTCTAAAGTAAGAGTAAGAGGAGTTATAGTATCTCACAGCGAACTATGAACAGTCAGACAGACATAAACCAGGAACTAGGACAACAATAAAGTATAGTTTAGTGACTCTATCTCTGCTACCTGAAGATAATTCCAATTGACATTCGCTTATCCATCCATAACTAACAGGTCCATCGTGAATGAACACTACTGTTAGGCGCTAAAGCTCTCAATTATGTCATTTTCACATATGTTGACTTTCTTATATAAATGTAACAATTGTCTACATTTTTGCTATTTACTTTTGCATTAGATGTATTATGTAATCGTAGATTGCTGATGCCATTCTGTGTTTGTAGCCAACAGAAAAAAATACAGAAAATGAAAATGAATCCTGTGACCACCATTGATGGTTCATTGCCAACTGTTAAAACGTTAGTGGCTGTCATAAGTTCAAAGTATACATATTTTGCAATGGCGCTCTATAGGGAACACGCTACATTTTAATTCCATTTTATAATAAATGAAACTTCAAATATTGAATTCCAACCCGAGATTTCCATCATTCAAGGCCAGCTCACTCCCATAAATGCATTGAATAATTCCATCCTAGAAATTATTTAGTAAGTGTGAGCCAGTGAAAAGCAATCCATCTATCTATACTGGAATAAAGTGAGTAAAGTGAAGTAAGATTTTAATTTTGCTAATTAACATGTCATTATTAACTCTATTCTCTTATTCACTATTCGCACAACTCGTACCACTTTATATAGTGTAATGATACACTTAAGCTGATTGGATCCGAGGTAGAGCTCAACTTGTGGAAATTTTTTTTGTATGTGTGCTGATGATTTGTTTTACTTTTTACAGTGATATTTTATGATTTGAAGTATTCATAATGCTTGATATAATTCTGCTAATAGCTTTTTTCTGTAGTCTTGCGTGTCAGACCAAGGGATCTCTAACTCTTAGGTTGGATGAGCCAGGGAGTGGGGGACCATAATCCTGGAGAAACAGTCTGTTGAGTTACCTCATCTTTTTCCAGGGGTAGACAACCTCATAATCTAGCTTCCCAGTTTCCATACTGTAATCGGTGCGGGCGAGTTAAGCCTGTCTTGACAAGCTTTGTTGTTGAGGGGAGAGGGGGACAACAAGATTGTCACAACAGGATAAGGAAGGATATACTCTCTCAGCTGTAATATAATCCTATGCATTTACTCTTTTCTGTATCTGTGATTAACAGCAGAAAGATAATGTAACAGTTCGGTCTGAACTAAATCAAATGTTGGTCATATCAGACCTAATATAGCATTGATGAGTATATTTATCCACTATGTAATGATATTGGAGAGTGGGATGTGTAACTGTATTCTGCACATCAACTGGGCTGCTTTCTCACATTTTAATAATCATCCAATCTATTAATCTGTCAATGACATATGACCATTAATAGATTTTTTACATACAGAGATAGGGAAAGCTAGATACCTGCCATTGGGCACACATGCGTATTGATTGCACCCTTTTGTTTTACTAGCTAGTGGAGTGAGAATAGACAAAGAAAGTAATTGACCGCTGTATTACATATCGAAAGTAGAACACAACACTTGACTTCAATAATAATATTTCACGAGGTCTTCAACACACTCTTGAATTATAATTATTATCATTATTCTTCCGCACAAAAGGCAGCATTTTATCATATTACAGTGTAGTACACGCTGTGAATTATTGATGATCTTTGGTTTGACCGGAGGATTTCTATAATTTTTTTCATTGAATTATCCAAAGCATAATCGGCCTAAGGTTAATGTGATATATTCCAATGTTTGTGCTCTACTGTATAAAATTGCATAATGATGTTAACTGATATTGATTTACCAAATTCGCTGCCACAAGGACCCGAAGATGCAGCGAGGACTTAACACTTGCTCCCACGCTAGAAAAGAGGCCTTTCCTCAACTCATCCCTAGCTATATTAGACATATGGCAGCCAGCTTATGTCTTGATGATTAGCTGATTGTAGCTTTAGCACCATTCCTAATTTGTTGAGGGCGTATTTAGCACTCCAAAAAGATATTTGGTGCGCATGAGCTAAGGTAGTTTATTACTGAGGTTTTCACGTCAACAGTATCATTGCCCATATGGAATAGTTTACCTAAACTACTACATGATGCAGAATTGATCAGGGGCCTCTGACATGTCAATAATGCTAATCAACCGCTTGGGAAAGACGTAAATACCTCAACTATAGACAGATTTAGTTTTGCAACTAACGTATGCATATTATAAGATAGGTGTATTTAATTCTTTTTTATACTGATCATGTTGAAGTGAATTGGTTGCATTTTTCTTGATTGTACATGCTTTTGGTCATGCAGCATTTTTTTCGATATTTGATCTGGATTTGTTCATGATAATTTCAATTTTTCTCAAAATTCTGTAGCGAGGTAGAAACATTTAAAGCTGTTTCAGCCTCCCACAAATGTGCATATGTGAAACAGATAAAAATTATCATACCTACCCTCAACAAGCAGTGGAGAGCTTTATTGTCATTCCCACAAATCTGTTACCTATGGCCTTGTCACGCTGCCACTATTTTTTGAATAAGACTGTGTTTGTGAGACCTTTGAGGGCATAGACAGAAAAGACAGGAAAGCGAACCGATGCTAGGAGTGTTAAAACTATCAAAATGATGAAAATTGTACACAACCCACTGTGTGGCCCTGGAAGATAATTAGATATCTCGAAAAAAACTACTATATCAACTGTGTTTCAATATTGTCATCCAAATTAAAGCTGATAACAAGATTGTATATATGTACCCAATATTGATTAAAATGTACTTAATGGAGACATCTCTGCCTTGGCTTCCGAGAGTTGTATATTTAATAATAATTTCGTGTGACACATTGTATATAAAATATATAATTACATATTTCCCAGGGTTTCTTATGAAACACGAAAGAAATTGCCTTACGCAACCAGCACTTTAATGACTTGTCGCAATAAGCTTTTGTTCGAAACAAAATCCAGTGCTATATGTGCATGTGATTTCCAATGGCGTAAAACACTCTTCCAGGTTTTCTCCCAGCATAAAAAGCTAGTTGAAAACTAAACATAATTGCTAGGTTGCAGATCTTGTATCGGATTGGTTTAAATCTGCGGAATTAGTCTGAAGTTATCATATCATGGTTTTCTTCCAAAATTCGTAATGAGCCAAGTATCAAACTTTTGGCAGTATACAAGGTATACTGGAAGGTTTGTACCTTTGAATATGTTTTGCAGGTTCATCGCAAGAACATGGAGGTAATGCGAGCCTATAATAATATATTCTTATCAATACACGTGCTCGTATGAATTCTCCTATCTTTGCTCTATCTGGAAGCTGAGAATAATTATGTTATAAGATAATTTTTCTAACACACGCTGAACCTGACCTGATCATCAAAATCCATTGTAACAAGATAATTGCTAGAAATACAAAAGGTCTTGCTATCTTTTGTATGATATAAGACTTAAATGAAATCCTCCATACCTACACTTGAAGAAATGTCAGGGCCTGTCTTCCATCAAGGGTGAGAGACGTCTGAGAGGGGGAGGGATGTCCTCAGTTATTGTGTAGAGTCCGATCAATCATAAATCTTTAATTGGATAGTTTGTATTTCTGCTCAACATTATCACAAAATACATATTGTAAAACTTAAAAGAACAAGCCAATAAAAAAGGGGACGTTGAACTTTAGGGATTTTTCACACAAATACAGGTTTTCTTGATTTGGGATTATATTTGTTTCTGCGTAAGGATTCTGGTAGTGATAAATTGTCTCTCAGATCGCTATGAGAAGATTTTAGGTATCCATCGGCCAATATGCTGGTTCCTATGCTCAGTCTACTACTAGCTCTACTGCTACTGGTAGAACCAGCATCAGAAGTGCTCATTGAAGGGATATCTGGATGACTATGTGTTACAGTTTTGTGATCGGTAATTGCGTCACCCCTCCCATAGTTACAAGATGAGATTGTTTCATCAACCTCACTGAGTATTGATGATGATTCAGAAATCTGACTTGTAATTGAAGTTGGTGGAGCTGATTTAGGTTTCTTGTGATGTTTCTCCGTGCTATTGGCCCTGGAGCAAGATTTCGTAACGATTGATACTTTGTGAGCATCACTTTCAATTGAATTATCTGATTTCTTAATTGATTGTGTACATAGAGAAATGTCCTTTATGGGTTCAATTACTGGTCTTCTCACAGCATCAAGTGGTGTTTCCTTTTGGTCTTGCACTGAAGACGGAGATAACGGTTTATGTTTGCGTATTAGCCTCGGTGTACTGGTATTGCTGTTGTTCGTTGATGATGCAGTTGAGATTAAATCTTCTTCTAGGTTTACGGTGCCGTACATGTCCCAAGTATTAATGTCACGGTTATAAGTAGTGACCTCTAATGATAGCGGACTATCTGTCCTCACATCATCAATGACCACTGCTAACTCCTCATCAGGGTGTGATATACTTCTATCAGTGCTAGCGTGAGAGTCCATATGTGTCACTCCCGAATCAGCCTGAGGTGAAAAATCACATATATCGTCGTCAAATGCGTGGGAAGAACTATCCGAGTAGAATCCTTCCTCCACTTCAAGAGTAAACTCCATTTCTTCCTCGTATATACCTTGGTAGGAGGAGGTTTTTGTAACACCGTCATCACCGCTATTTCCTCCTGATTCATCAGAGTCTAACAGATTTGTTAGCGTACAAAGGTCATAAGGATTTTTACTGAAGGCTGTTCGAGTTGTCGCCCCTGAGTACGCTGAGTGGAAAGACTCTGCCAGCTCTACTCCATTGCCATCCCAGTCTAACTCCTCACCTTCGTTTAAAGTTTGGGTTGAACCCACTGAAAATCTCTTGTTTATAGATGGTGTACAGATGGCGCTGCCGCTGGTTTGCTCTGTTGAAGCTGCCGATAAGAATGAGTTTCCTAAAGCGGATATCTGACTTAGATTTACCTGTCCAATACCATGACCATTCACCTGCTTTGTTCTTATATTCTCTTCGTTGAGCCATTGTTCCGTTAGAGAGAGCAAAGCTTTCTCCTCCTCACAAATAAATTCTTGTTGATTGAGTTTATGAGTGATCCTACTTAGCACACCTCTGACAGCGGTGATGTTCACCAGCGCTTCTTCTACACCTTTGGCGATACCCAAAATTGTCTCTGCAATCAAATATACTTGTCTCTTGATATCCTGATTTGTCCTATCCTTCTCTGTGAGGCTTTTTCTTGACATTTTATCCATTTATGAAAACAGCGACTTTTTTTACAGGAGTCAGAGCCACCCATCAATCGCCGTCGATATTAACCTAGCACTCCACTACCAATGATCATATGCTTCGCCTTCGAGGCAATATTATGATTCGTATACAAATCTCATTGGAACTGACATCCCCAATCAATAATGAATGACCAATGCTCAGGTTTATTGGCTTTGGGATAAAGCCTATGCAATAGTGTTATTTGCATCAGTTTACATGAATTTCCCTAAACAAACTGTTAACAGGAATTACATATATGAGGTTTTCTAATAGGGGGTATGCCGTCAGCAAAGCATCAGACCACATATATATATAAATGGGTCTTGGACAAAATTTCTTGCATATGTCAGCAATGATTCCAATCAAATACAATTGTTTTCTTGGAAAGCTCAAGACTACAAAGGCAGGGTCAATACACTGTAATCCAGTTTTAGACAATAGTCTGAATGAGATCAACGAGACAAAATCCATCTCCGGTTCTACTGAACTTGTGATATCATTACATATCACTTCATGAGTGTATGGCGTACCTGGCTAGTCTCTGAAGCGCAATATTTATTCATCTATTCCCTGAGGAGATGTAGATTATGTTTGCGCAAGGTCGTGATTTTAGTTTATGTATACTAAAAATGATGATATACCTGAGTGAGAGAGGGAATAAAACCGATGCAGCCATAGATATTATGCAACTAGCTGACAACTTCATGTTTTTGAATCTGTATCAAGGTCATTTATCCAGGATTTTTTTTATATCCCTTTTTGTAGAACAGAAATTTTTGGCGTTGAAAATTTTGAGAATCATCCATTTGCTCAAAAGCTACCGAAAACATGACCCTAAATACGAATTCTTGCTTTTTCATCCTTGACGGAATGATACTGGCGATAGGAGATTCACCCTCAATCCGATTCTGTTATCATGCTTAAAATCATGACCAGTCTGTGAACGGAATCAAGTCAAAGTTATCTAATCAAGAGTCATGGTGCATCATGAACGCCATAAGAAAAAACTTTTGATCCTTTTTAATGTCTTATATACATATAAAGCTTTTCTGTAGGTCAACAAACAAACTCTCGTTTATCCAACTGTACCTGAACCAACCACTCTGGTCATGAAATCCCAATATAAAAAGCAATAAATATAACAGTAACCTGATGACAGACTGGTGATACCTTTGCAGGGTGATGAATCAACAGCTGAAGTCAACAAAAATAGAATCAATATTATTTCAAATGCAGGTTGCTTTATTGTATGGGAGTATACAATGTCAAATAATGCAATACTCCAATGTATCAGAAACACAAATTTCCTGGTAGTCCCAATGATGAAATCCACATAGCACGGCACCGGAGACTTTTACCTGGTGTGTTTCAGATAATACAGATTTTGTAATTGAACTGTGTCACCAAACATTGATTTGTGTGGGGACTATAAAGGCAGTAATGGAAAAGGAAGGAAACCAATTCAGGCCTTTCGGTATATTGGAAGATATTTGGTTATTGAATCAATCACAAACCGAGGAAGGCGCTGCCAAATTGTTCAATATGAAATGGAGTCGTACTTTTAATGTGTTATTGATTTTTACATTCAGTCAGAATTTGATCTCAACAAGGTTCTTTGTGGAGTTCAAGGGAAAAATGAAAGAGAAATGTTTTTGCTTTTAGAAAGTTGAAAAGGTTAGCCATACTAATTCACTAATTATTCAATTTGCATAGACATAAATTAGCAGAAGCTTTTACTAAATTGTGAAAGTCATGAGTTTTGTAGTGGGTTTTAAATAATTACTGATACTGGGTAAAATCATGAATTTTGGATGTATATATTACCCAATAATTCCTCACAGCTATATGTTTTATTAGCCATAAACAAATTAATATATATGAGATATATAAACATGTATTTACAATAAAATCATAACACCATCAATTAAAAATGTCTGACTTTTTACATTACATACAATAGTGAGTACCTTAGCTTTCTGATGAAAAAAAAACATCCCATCCTATGCTGCTACATATCATCAAGAGCAGGAAGCCAAAATGCCTACAAAGAAAAGAAAATAATTATTATATTTTGGCATCGACAAAATCACCAAATAACATCTCATTCTCTATATCACTACAATATAGTTGACCAGATACGCAGGGTGGAATGGTGAAACCCCTTTGCTGCAAAATGACAGCGATCCAGCAATGGGGGCGATTATTTCAAGAGACAGGTGCTTGTACCACTGAGAGGGAAACAGTATATGTTTGCTATCACTTAAGAGATCATCACATGTATATAAATAAAGAGATGGGCAGGGTACTTCTAACACATGTCACCATATTGTATGACACATGTCTAGTATGCTGCCACAGACTTGTGCGCGCGTGCGGCGATATCATAATAACGATGATTAATTCATGAATGGCTGCCGTTATCTTCACGGAAATAGAATTTCGCTGAATAATGGACAATGAAGAGACTGGACGTTTGTGTGGGCGGCATGTGTCTAGCTGTCAGGAGAATTGTCTTTTGACGAAAGTAACACATATTCACTATCCAAAATCCTTTGGGTCAAGCCTTGTTGACATGGTACTCGGCAACTGAAGAACCGAATTGTTCAGGGTATGCAAACACTACGGTAGACTGTATCAAAATAAAACTTGAGCACAATGGAATATTGGGACAGGCCATGAGACGGATTTCTCTCCATTAATACTACTTGAGCTGATTTTGAGCTTTACACTCATCTTAAAATTCGAAAGTGTGATGAGCAATAATCACGCAGTGCGATAAAAAAGTCTACTGTCATCACAGCAGTACAAAAATAATTGCTATCTGATTTTTTATTCCTTATTTGGGACTCATTTCGTAAAACTAAACACAGGCAACGTTATACGACCAAACCTAGAAGGTTAACAAGGTTGAACAAGAAGACGCTGCTAAATATTTGACAGGCCACATCAAGCAGGGATAAGGTTGGACTGATGGCCAACCACGTTTTTGAACAGTTGCGTGGTTTTCCCCTTTGACAATTAGACACTAGATGCAAAGCTTCATATTAACGCTTTGAACCTGACATTTCATTGAAATATTAACTCACATTAAAAAAAATGAACGTGAGATTTTATTTCGTTGGATTGGTTGGGCAGTGTGTTCCCTAAAAGCAGACCTGAGCATTTAGCCTTCATTTGACAAAGTGTGACTATCAAATAAAAATATCTACGATAATAACTTTCATCGAGAGATAGAATATCTCAACAGAGATGATCTTACCATGTGAGTACAAGCACTGGCCATCATCATGTACTTCGGATTAAACTGTATACACTGTATAGGACCTGTATGATCACTAGCTATACCACACACTTTAGCTCCTGTCTCTGTGTTCCAACAGTGTACCTTACCATCTGTAGAGCCTGCAGAAATACAAGAAGAAAAAAGATTGGTCAGTATTTGTGTATCTGCAAAAAAAGCAATGCAGGCAGCAGAAAGAAAAAGTTTGGAGTTGTTGATCCACAGCCAATCAGGAGAAAACTCCGTAAAACTAGGTTTATATGTGACAATGATAGTACTTGATTCTTCATGAATATGTAAAACAGTTTATCAGAAAAATTATAGGTTCTTCTAGCGAGCGCATCATAAAAAATGGATTTCATTCCAAGCTAATCATCCAAAGTATCTGCAGTTGGGGCCCACAGCCAAGGGCACTTATTAGAAAGACAAATGAGCGGCAGGCAACTGCTTGAGAGAATTTGCAGCTTAGAATAAGTTCTAGGTGAAAAATCTAGCAATAAAAATTAGGTAAAACATAATTAAATATATCATTCAACGCACCACAAACCACGAATTGTGAGTCTGGAGTAAAAGAGGCTTCTAGTGGTATTCCTTTGTTGTTTGTAAAACCCTGTAAAAACAGATAACATGTTATACAATATGGTTAATATATGGTAAGAAAATTGCTGTCAATGGGGAGGATTCTGACACACAATAATTTTCATTGATGAAAAGAACACGCCTGAAAACTCGGGACTATTTCAGGAGTGCACAGATAACCCAATCTTCATTTTATCGGTCAAAGTTTCCTTGTATTGTATTTATTTTATACCAAACGCAATTGACGTATTTACATGTCAACCGGTAACACATTTTGCTGGGCATGTCCAAGTATCGCAGAATTCGCTAACAGATACATAGAACACTTTATGACAACTCGACTGAGAACTTACCATGAATGTTTGAAGAGGGCCTCCCTGGAAAGCATCCACTAGCCTTAGAGTCTGCCCGTTTGTAGAGAGAAGTATAAGTTTACCGTCTGGACTAAACTTCAAACCTGTCCAATCACAATCTCTATCTGCTTGTAATTTGAATGTTGCAAATGGTCCCTGAAAAAGACAAACATCACATCAATACAACATAACGTCACGCAAAATGACATTGTAATATAATCATAGAAGTTGCTTTCTCAAAAGGGCCACACACAGAGGATTGACAACTCCTATCTCATCTTGATTCACATCGGAATCGAGACACACTATAAGCATGTGTGATTGTAAGAGTCAATTAGTTGAAGTACCTCATGTGTGCCTGCCCCTATGTCTGGAAATAGAGCTCAGGCCTTCACACCAAACTTTATGTGATGGTACTAAAACTACATGAATTAATTCATCCTGTATCTATCAGAGATATACTTGTTTTAGTATATTGCGCGAACAGTGTGATCTTAGGTAGGAGAAAGCTACAGAGGTGTGATATTGACACTTAATTTGTCTAGATATAAGGGTCAACTGTTTGTAAGCTCGCCTTACAATATATAGTGCTCATCTACCTTATCAAATGATCTGAGATCATAGAGTTTTATCTGTTCAGAGTTTATTCCAGCTGCAAAAATGAGACCTTCAGGATCAAATCCAGCTACTGGTCTCCCTGGTAAGTGCATCAAACCCTGAGGAGAAAAATATCACAAACTGTTATCATACCAGAATAACAAAAAATTAATATTCAAATTTAAAAAAAAATTCAACCATGTTTCCTCAAAACACAAAACATATGTCGCATTTTTTAGATTTAAGGAACTAGTGACTCAGCAGAATCTCATTCCAAAGATATGATTAGCTTGCTTGAGACAGACTATGTATGTCTTATCATTGACTCACATGACAGTTTGGTGACCTGAGATCCCATAATCGTATAGTTTTATCTAAGGACCCAGATATTACTGTGTCGTCTATTGGTGACATACACAGGGATACAACTCTACCAAAGAGAATATAATAAATAAGCCATAATAATGGAGATTATCAACAGCATTTGTTGTTCAATTGTATGATCAGCCAGTACCATAACTAAATTTAGGCAGCGAAAATGATGGGGAATTTCGGTAAAAAGGCCAACATTATCAACAAACGAAACAAATTCTCTTGTTTGAAATTTTCTTCCAAATGTGAATATAAATTAAAAGAAATAGGACTGGCTATGTATAAAATCACGACAGTAAACACATTTTCTCCCACCAAGGATTTCAAGATCTTGAAATCCTTGCTCCCACTTACTTTTTTTGATGACCAGGAAAGTAACGGATGTATTTATTGTCGTGTAAGGAGAGGTATCTCAGTGTATCTATAAAATATACAATACTGATCATCATTTGTATTGGTACACTCATCAGTTTGACGTATTCCTCAAAATTCAATAAAGATTTGTAGGCCAATTCATAATAGAGTTTACAAGGTTATACAGTATTAGCATGCCAACTTTGCCCTGCCTGCATCCAACAGACATGATTTTTTTGTTTTATTTTTGGAAGACAAACTAATTCATGATAAGATGAATGCAGGCAGTATCATATTGATACTAGAAAACAACCTACCATCTACTTTGGTAGAGCTGTGTATTGCGGTGTTTTGAGCATGTGTGTAATTTATCAACCCAACTCCATATTTCTTACTGTTTAACGTCTTTTTTGACCTAAAAATAAATAATAAATATCTTGTTAGATCAAGCATGAACTGACATAATGTTGGAATCAAGTCATCTCTGTTGAACCTTAAGAAGTACTGCAGAATACCCTGTACATATCTAGATATTGAGATGACCCAAAATATCATCACATTGTGAACCTTGGCCAGAGGTAGAGATTATCCTGCTCATGGTCTGTTGCTGAGTTTTAGTTTTTACACTCCAGCGATTCTATTAGATGGTATGAGGAGAAAATACAGCCTACTATCACTCATCTCCTTTGCTTCATTACTTGAATATCATATTATATGTATATCAAGACTTCATTTTAGAACTGATGGTATTTTCAATTTTTTTCTATTTGTTTGACACATCGTCCTCATATGATGTGTTTTGTCTTCTCAATGCCTGTTTTGAACGTTTTTCAATAATAAAGTTCATATCATCACCACTTACGTTCCATTCTGACAATCATATATGACTATTTGATCATCGTCTGAGCTGGATATCAGGGTATCTCCGGTGGATGAGTAGTTTATACTGTTTACTACATCTGTATTATCTCTGAAGATTTTTGCAGTCTTGAAAGATTTTATCACTTGGTCTGTCAGCTTCATTATGTAGGCTTAGCGACACCTGAAATGAGAAAGACAGAGAAAGCTATATTGATATAAATTCAATTAAAATATACGAACATTTAGTAGGTAGCCAAGCCCTGGCAAGACCCTAGGCACAAATAACAAGTCACCTAACTTAAACTAAGGGATCCCTCTGGACTAACGGTTTGGGGGGTCAGATCACAAGGACCAGGTATGGGAGGATTGGTCTTTCTAGCCTTTGACTGACTGTGTATGATGTGATATAGTAATCCATATAAACATATCGGCAATGATGTACATCCCATAGAAACACAACTTTATCAAATAAGGCAGCAGGCCTAAAGTAAACACTTTCTGTGTCTAAAAATGAGACATAAGTATATACCTATTATATGATGACTGATCTTACTTCCCCACGGTCTCTGCTTAGCTCTTCTTTTCTGTTACCAGTGAAAACTCTGTTTCTGCAATAAGAAAACAATAATGAGTCTACAGGATGATCGATACATGGATGAGAGCAATGAACTTCCACTCATTGATGAGAGGATAAACGAGTTTATACTTTGCTGAAGATCAGTAACCTTGTCTGCGCTAATGTCTCTCTAATAAATAGGCCCTAACAAATAAGAAGAATTCATTATTTGTTCATAATCACTGTCTAATTGAATTGAATAATAACAAAATATTCAGCTCACAACTCACTCCACTGTACCCCAGCAGTATAAATATTATATATATATATATATATATATATATATATATACACACCTAGAATAATAACCATAGTATTAGATTGACCCTACTCCCTACCTAAATCCTTGCCACTACAACAATTAACCTAGGGTTAGCTTTGTAGGTTTGGAGCTGAGCAGTCTTTCCCTGTAGCAACAACACTACTTACTTACTAACTAAATAATAAATAATAAATATGTGACATATCCCCTCTGACCACAAAACTTTATCAAAACACATGATCACCCACTTCTTCTGATTCAAAAACTTGGAGACAAGATATGCAGAGGGTTATATTGCAATCATGTGTGCGCCTAGCTTATCATCTAGGTTTTTGTGGGGAAATTACCCAATTAACATACCAACTTTCTCATAAATTAGTAACCAAAATGTTGAAACTTTTTTCTTCACTTGTGTGCAGCTACAAATCTGATCCTATAAACAAATTCTGTTGCATTGTGGGAATGCCTTGGCGGTATGGTCACTTCCTGAATTGTAAATTTTCAATCACCAACTTCAGCACATTGTCACTCATAGTATTGTTAATCTGGCCAATATTAGTGACAATTTAAATCAAGCAACAAACCATAAAATCTCACTGCTCATTATATACTGGAGAACAGTTTTGTAGGAAGCATTTGGTGAGCATTAACTTGCTAGAGAGAGATAGTAAGTAGACAAATTGATTTATAGTACACAGCTACTGCTAGCACTCACTCACTGCTGCTTATTATTACTGTATAGTATTAATCAGTTAAGTTACATTGACAACCTGAGGAGGAGTCATTACTACCCACCTACCAATACTCTATTGTCACACTTGCTGAATGACTCACTGTGACTGAGTGAATGGGTGTCACTGGAGTGGATTATTAATTAAGCCATCAACTAACTTACCAAGTCTAAGAACTGCTTAGAAAGTTATGGATTATAGATAGATCTTGGTAAATCTGTATCTTCATTTTACCCTCAACTATACAACAACAACGAATCCCCTTGTTGACTGATATGTGAGAATTGATCTGGCCTTGTTGAACAGAGTACAGCTTGCACAGGGAGACCAATATCTTACCTTAGTTTGTTACTTGTAGTTAGTAGTAAAATGTTTCCAGGTCATTATCAACATAGGTCAGTATCTGTTCAGTATGTCAAACTATCCTGAATGAGAGTGAGAAGCTTTAAGGCATGCAAGCATGTCTCCTGTCCTTAGTGCTATTTAATTAGTGTGTTTCGGTCGATTTATAAGGACTTTGCAGGGGTCAAACACTATTATGCCTAAGCTTTAGTTTGGTAGGAAAAATTTGTTACTTCTTCTCAGCTTTTGTGTCTTTTCTACTGCCAATCGACAAGCTAGAAACAATAATTTCCCATTTTATCCTGGATTGGTTTAGGCCTGGGAATTTCCAAGGGTATTTCCGCAGTGCTGTCACTATTGTGTGTCTTTGTAGTGTGGATGTCAAAACCCAACTTAGATAGGATTTTGTTACCTACATAAACATATAGATACTCTATATGTATCTCAAACATAGGCCTAAACTAAAATGTGTGGTACAGCTCGCTGCCTCCTGCCTTGTACTGCCCATGTTCTCTGAGATTTTACACCCAGCCACATACTGTCACGGTCAAATTCTATCACTAACACATATACAAGTATCTGACTTAGTACTAATCCAATTCCAGTTAGATTGGGACTTCTGACTATCCTCAAAGTTCCTCTTCTGATGGACCACCTTCAAACTTATTATTAAAAACATAAGTTACAGGTATAAAATCTTTGTTTTAGTTGGGCCCTAAGATTTGATTAGGATTAGATTGCTTGAAAAATGAGTTGAATGCTGCGCTGATTCAGTTTTTGTCATGTTACTGTGGAGGCTCATGGAAATTGTTGTTTGCAAGTATTTTCTTTCCCAATTTTCAGGAAGTTAAAGAGCAATCAAGCAACCTGCAGGAACACAGACAGATAGGGCTGTTGGCTTGCAGTCTCTGGGTGATCGCTGTTACTGGTCTATCCGAGAACAAACTTCCAGTAGTCCACATGTGATACTTCATACTCTGAGTGTTGTTGGATCAGCTTCGTGGTGTTCTCACCCAAAAGAAACAGCAGACGAAGCGTACAATGTCACAAGGGAAGCAATCCATCGAGGTAAGATACAAAGTGTGTGCAGTGTGCATCTCTGAGTTATGGAGATGAAAAAGACAGCAACTCTGGCAACACAGGACCAAATAATCATATCGTGCCAGCTTGGCCACATGTCACCTTACCAGCCTTTCATAATTGATATGTATTTATTTTTGGTTATGCTGGTTAGTAAAAATGAAACAGTGCAACTGTTGCGACATTCAAAAAATTGAAGAAAATAACCCTCAGGTTACCATGATGTTCAATAAAAGCGCATAACATGGAATGTTATGCCTACTTATGTGTGGTGTAAGATTATGTCATCGCAATGCATATTATTCCTTCACTCGGAGTGTTGCATGTATATTTGGCCTTAGGAGCTAACCATGCAGGAAGTTGACACATATCATTTGCTGTTGAAGATTGAATTCTGCTTGCAAGTGTAATTAATTGGTCTGTAACTTATGACATGAGTCAGCCGGTATTATTAGTTATGCATGCAGGCTTTCTGTATTTATAATAAGCGTTCAACTTCCTGCTTGTGGTCCTATGTAAGCCAATGGTTTAGCTTGATTAAACATTGGTAGCAAACCTAAATGTCGGTTATCGACTGCCTGAATCATCTGCCAAAGTCGTTTTTCATGAGTTCTACTGATGGATTGAGTCCAGGTCCAAAGTCACGCAGCAGAGGTCGTATCTGAACCAGAACCACTGGAATGTATATAGTGTAGGTATTGCCTAGTTTCTACAAAATTCAAAATTTCTGGAGAATGAATACCTTTTATATTTGTTTTGTATCTTTTTGTAGCCCCCAGCTGTACAATGGAACCCTGGTACAGAGGTGGTAGCTCAGTACAATTTTGTGGCCAACTCAAGAGAAGATTTAGAATTCAAGCGTAGAGATATCCTAACTATCGTCAGACCTACAAGGGTGAGTGTGTGCAAATAAGACATCCCAAGGGGCTAAAAATCTAGAGACCTGAAATTTCATTGAGTCACCAGAGCAGAACTGACGATTCCATTAGTAAATTGCCTTGTATCCACGCTAACTCATCGATAGAATATGATTGCTTACTGAGATATTTCCAAAACCCACAGGAAAGTCTTTTACTTAGAGTGTCACCCCTCAGTTTAATAAGTTTTTCAATCCTATTGAAATACTTTTACAAATTTTCTACAACTGAAGTGCTTGACTAACTATTCTACAATTACTCATTGAGCTAAGTATGATTTAGCTGCAAACAATTGCATAACATGTGGATATTATTAGCTCATTTTTTACCAGATTAGTAGACTGTTTCCACATAAACTTCCTTTTGAAGATAATGGAATACATACTATGATAATAAGTAAGAGTGCTATGAGCTCACATCTGATTGGTGGAAAGAACCGATATTGTAGACTGAACTTTAAAAGCTTATCAATATTGATATTTCTCATTAGTTTTCAAAGTGATACTTCCCTCTCCTCGACTGATTATGTCTACTTGCAGATGGTGTGATCTTCCCCCTCCCCCCATGTAAATTAAACCGATTTGTTGGCAACTAACTAACTCCTTGAGTAAATCTCGTGGATTAAAAATCACGCACACCATACTAGAGTATGATTAAGTATGTTATGTGCCATTAGTGTAAGCAACGTATAACTTGAATGGTATCCACATGTTACTTTTGTACTCAGTTTATTTATCTGTTAGTGATTGCAGGTTGACTCTCTGATAATGCACAATAACAATTGAGTTGGCGACTGTCATGGCCATTGATTATCTTTGCAGGATCCAAATTGGTATCGGGCGAAGAGAGTAGATGGTAAGGAGGGAATGATACCAGCGAATTATGTTCGCTTGAGGGGCGAAGTGAAATTAAATGCTATGCCGTAAGTATGACCATGGTATGCGCGCCTTGTATAGCTTGTGATTACAAAGATGAATCTTGAACTTGTAGGATTTCTTAATCAATCTTTAGCTCTGGGAGGCAGGCGACACTTATAGGCCATACCTTTTCACTAAAGTTTCTAGGAACTTCTTAACACTTCCCCCTCTATTTAACTCTAACACACATTCCAATACTCCCTATGTGTAGAAATAATTATCGTATCAAATTTTTTGTGGTAATAGAATGAAATTTCCCTAAATATGGCATTTTATCTCAAGACTAAATATTTTTTCATACTAGTACAGTAATTGATGAATAGACTAGACTTGAGACATATTTTCAGACACTCCATTGTCGACGCAACAATTGTACTTGATTTTGGAATGTCTTGGACTATGAGTCATCATATTAACCTAAGTTCCTTCCATTTCTAAAGCTTGGGGGCGTGACCTGCGTCTCCACTGTGGGGTTTTAGTACTGATTAATGGGTGATGATGATGATCATTGTGATAACCTTATCACCAAGATGGTTGCCAGAGTGTCATTATGGACTGCCGTCCAGTAACTACAAATTTGTGATATCAAAACTACATGGTAGCTAATCAAAATTTTGAAAATTTTAATTATATTGAATAGTGTAATGCTAATCTATATCAAATAGGTGACAAGAATCATGATCTCATTACAATACAACATTGCCTTGTCAAAGATTTAGGTTTTTTGGGGGTATTATCGCTTGCGCCAAACAACTTGCTTCCTTCCTTGCGGTACAATCAACCCTAACATTGATGGACTTTCTCATTTTTTTCATGGCCAACACCGAACCACAATGCAGAAGATTACTTCTACATTGTGTTTAGGTTTGGGCCATAAAAAAATGAATGAGTCCATCGACGTGAGGGCTGTTTGTATCACTCTATATTGGGCAAGGAAGGAAATCTCGTATGACAAAAAAAACTAAGATTTCAAATTCCTGAGGAATGTTTAGTGAATGAGTTTATTGTTATTGCTCATAACTGAACTTGGTGAACTAACCAGTTTTTAAGAATGAAAACATAGTCTGTGCAATTACATCAGACATAATTAGCCGAGTATATCCGTGTAATAATGGCTATCATACGCTTCATGTTCTTCTGACTAAACACAGTCATGACGTGCCTAAACTTTGGATTAGGTTACCTGTGTGATGTACATTCTATCTTGAATATTATTTGGCATAATTGATAATGAACTTCGTTATCTGGGAAAAGTGTCCAGCATACATCTTTGACCCATGTTTTATTGACTGTGATTTTGTTGTCTTGGGTATTATGTTGAGATTTTGCAGATCTTTTGCTATCAAACATATCGCATGGATCCCACTACATAGCCTCCAGCAATAAAATTGTGACCTAAGACTCTCAGGTCACAGGTATTATGCAATGGGATCTATGCAGCATGTTTGATAGCCAAGTCACGCGAGGAAAACTGAAAGTTCTGTCTTGGCCTGTGAGACAGTACTATGAGTTTGTCTCGTGGAAGGAAGCAAACTTTTTTCGCGCACTAGCTGTAACCTGAGAACAACCCTTTCCGGTCCCTACTCCTTTCCTGTGCACACAATGATTCTTCTCCGTTGATAGAAATGTGATAGGTACAAAAGAATGAAAGCTTTGAAGGGCACTGGAGAACACTCTGTCCCATAGTCTGTGCGATAATGGAAATTTGTCAGGCCTTACATTTATTTTGGTGCCAAATCATTGCTAGTAGTATGTGGTGTCGGTTGTCCATTTGACTTCCTGTATAAACTAAGTATATGATTGTCATAATATTACAACTTATGTGACAGCATTTATGCATTTATTAATCAGCTGTCTGTATTGATTTAGATGGTTCCACGGTAGGTTGAAGCGTGAAGAGGCAGAGGCCTTACTCAATCCTCGACACGTTGGATTGTTTCTGGTTCGAGAGAGCAACAACTTTCCAGGCGACTATACTCTCTGTGTTGTTAATGATCAGCTACAAATAGAACATTATCACATCTCATATGAGAATAATAAACTATCTCTGGACAAGGAAGCATTCTTTGAAAATCTCATACCACTTGTAGAGGTAAGCGTAAAATTCTGACCATGTACTTTTGTTAACAGCCGAATATAAGGCTAGTCTGACTTGGCAAGCTTTGTTTATGGGGGGAGGGATAAAGCTTGGCGACTAGATTCCCCCTACCAAAAAAACTTGTCAAGACAGGCTAATGCAAGACGTATCATTGGTCTTGATATTCAGACTATTCTCATAGCAGCCTATTGCCATATTGGTTCTTGCATCTTGTCAATCGATATTTAGGATTCATTCATGATACCTGCTACTAAACCCTATGACCACCTTTCCACTTTTTAGCACTATCTCAACGACGCAGATGGACTATGTTGTAAACTTCAGACTCCTGTCCCCAAGAAGAATGGAGGATTTGAAGGGGCAGTGGATTGGAAACAGTTTGAAGAAAGTGGCTGGGTTCTTCATAAGAAAGATCTGAAGCTGGAAGAAATTATCGGTCGCGGTGAATTTGGAGGTATGCAAGCTAATTTGTTTCATACATTATTGCATACAAAGCCCAGCATGTTGATCAGTGAAATTTGTTTAGAATTAACTTGATCGAATTTAGTCAATTGTTTCTATCAAACAGCTGGAGGATGTTGAGTTGAACGCTCAAGTTGCTAGTTCTGTGAATTTTCGGAATTGAATTAGCAGCAATTCTTCTACCTATTCATATTGTTCTGTATCATATTCGAACAAAAGCATTATGGTGTCTTTACTATGGACATATTTGAATTTTCAGAGGTGTGGAAGGGTGTATTAAGGGGCCAACCTGTAGCTGTTAAAACCTTGAAAGAAGTCAGCAGGGCAGCACAAACATTCCTCAGGGAGGCACAATTGATGACGTAAGTAATAAATGCCAGTAAGTAAATTCATTAACAGTGCAGGGGCTGCATTGTTCATAAATCATAATAAAAGGATTTTCTGAGTTGTGTGCTCATATTAAATGAGCGGGCAACTTTTTTTTAAAGGAGAAAGTTAGAGAAAGGAACATATTATGTCCAAACTCCCTGATGGAATTATGCGTTTCATTATGATGCCAAACTGAAGTTGTCCATAAAGGATGTTATCATTATTTTTCATCAGATTCGCGGTGCGTTCCTTATAAATGCTCGAGCATTGCGTGGAGCCGCACATGTGTCATTACTCTTGAGTAATGATCCTTTTTCATTTCCTTGCAGAGAATTGAGGCATCCTAATCTAGTACACTTGTTAGGAGTGACATCGGATAATGATACAGGCAATATACACATAGTTACTGAATTCCTCAGCAAAGGCAATCTTGTGGATTATTTGAGAACCAGAGGGCGTTCTGTCATCACCAAACAAGACCAAATCGGATTCTCATGGTAAGTTCTACTGGGTTTTTTCCTTAGGCTTGAGGACGTCTGGACTGAAATTAATAGCGTGATATATCGCTTTTCCTGTTTCTCAGAAACTACTTGAGCCACATCACAAATTCCTTCAATGACACGCCGGTAATAATCTGATTAAGAATTCTGAGTCCAAAAACTATGCTAGGTGAAGTCTAATGCTGTTTGAAACTACCCTTGACTAACCAATTTTGTACAGTACAGAAAATTTATTGGTAAATTATTTTATCAAGCAGTTTGTTGATTAAGTTATATGATAGATTGATAGTTCCTTCTCTCCTTTCAAAGTCGATGTTGACATCATAAGTGCACTCAGAGATCACATTGCTTGTTACTTTCCTTCCAGTGATGTTGTCCGTGGTATGGCATATATCGAAGGTAAAAGATTGGTACACAGGGATCTGGCAGCCAGAAATATACTTATACATGAAGATGGTACGGCTAAAGTGTCAGATTTTGGTCTTGCCAGACATGTAGAAATGTTCCAAGATGGCGGCAAGTTCCCGATCAAATGGACTGCTCCAGAAGCACTCCGAACCAATGTAAGTACTTACTTCATCCAATTTAATTAAGTACATACGGACATCACTTTAACATGTAGGTTTAGCTTTGTATATACAATAACAAAGCAGACCTTTAAGTGTGGCAGGATGCGTGAGCTGGACAGATAAACAGAACTGGACATAACATTGCAAGCATAGGTATATTAAGATCCAGATGTGCAATGTGTTAGCTATGGTGACTTAATACGCTTGATGGCCATAACAGTTACCATGGCTTCTCAGATAAATAAATATACTCATCAAAAGAACTTTGTCGCACAGTTGACTTTTGAGTGAAATCTCAGCAGGAAAGGGTGAGGTTCATCAATTTATATTTCTTTTTCAAGTAGCATAGATGTTTTACATTCATTGTTTTTATAGAATTTCACAAACAAATCAGATGTTTGGAGTTTTTCCGTATTACTCTGGGAGTTATACTCATTTGGTAGAAATCCATATCCTAGAATTGTAAGTATGAGTTTCTCATTGTCATTTAGGCAATCTACCTTGTAAAGATCACCCAGATCGTACGCATTGCTCGATGCAGCTGTGAGAAAATGTGTGAACTTTGGAGCTTTATACAATTTGAATATCCGATTTTCTGAAGTTTTGCCTTGCAAAACAAAATTGGCATTTCATGTTTAACTCATAATTGCATCTCGAAGTATGAACGGGTGACATCAATATTTATGATACTTTGTTTCCACACAGCCACAGACGGATGTCATGGCACATGTAGAGAAAGGTTACCGAATGGAATCGCCAGACGGATGTCCTCCAGAAGTGTACGCCATCATGAAGGATTGTTGGGATATGGACCCAGATAGACGTCCAGACTTCCGTTCATTACTACCAAAAATAGATAGGATCAAACAACAAACATCAGTCTGATCAAGCACCTGACATGTATCATCACTCCATATATAGAGTAGTGAATTATGTATGTCAGCTATCAAGCCATTTGCTTCCACTACCTTCAGTGAACACTCACGCTCAGTTACACAAACAGTATCGTAGAACATTTAACATGTAATTGCGTTAAAAGATTGATGAGTGAGGTGGGAACAGTGATATTATCCAGGGAGCTATCCGAGAGATGTGATTACCTCATGTTGTGGCAACATCTGAAGAAGTAAGGCCAACAACACCCGACTCCTTGTTTAAAATCTTTAAACTACTTATTGATTTCATCTGTCATAATTTATCACAATGTCCATTTGAGAATTCATGCCTCACTTTTCAAAATTTAAACCTGATAATCAGGATCATCTATAATGATATGCTAGGAATAATAATAATAATCAATCGTTGGTAGAGAGAAGTCATGCCTTAATTTCAGATTTCCAAAACCTATTAGAATCATGTCCAGTATTTTCTCCTTTTTTTGAGATCTTTGTTGGTCAACAACCTGATCCGTTGTCATCATCATCAATATTTTATTGGCATCATTGTCGATGCTGAGTTATATATGCCTTTAACTGACGCTATAGTTGGATTCGCAGGCATCCTTTCTTTAATTGTTTTTTCTTGTGAGAGGGATCCTCTAAGAATGTTATTTTTTGTAGAGCTACAACCTCAAATACAACGTCACGCTAATCACACATCGTGTATACTTTGTTTCGAAAATTGATTAGTTCTACAGACATTATGGCCATTATTTGGTTGGGTAACTCGGTTAGTTTGAGTATGTTCATAACTAGAGTTCTGGGTACCATTTTGATTGGTCTTTCAATTCCCACATAGGGAAACTAATAATAATACTACGTAAAAGAAGTGATGGAGCCCTTGTCAGGCAAATGTTTCTCAAAAATGATTTGCCCAATTTCTCAATTGGAATATTTAAATATCTTGTTATAAAATGAATATTTATTGTAATTGAAATATCAGGAGTTGTGAATGGTTTAGGTCAACACTGGAGTCGTTCACTCTGAGTAAGAGACCGATAACTTCTGCATGTACATTTTGTTGTCTCATATAAGCCAAAGTGAGACGTTCCACTCCTCGTCTCCTGTTATTGTATTTTGTATATTCCTACCATTGACTATTGAGAGAAGAATAAGGCTCAATGCACGTACGACAAATGCAGGCCAGTGTGCTGTCTGAGGATGGGTGTGCGCAACCTAACCAGCAGGCAATTTCAATAATGAACATTTTAACGGATTGTTACAATGGTTTTGTGTTGTGATAATATTATTTGGTATTTATTGTTCATACTATTTAGTTACAGATGTTAAATTTATTTATAAATCTCCGAATCTTCAATGACTTAGTAAGGATAACATGCCTGCAGGACAACACGTGAGGCTATTAACAATAATATAAAAAAATGTTAAGTGAAATGTGTTATGCATTCTCCGGTTATCTGGTCAATATCATGTATAAAAATGAACACCTTTTTAAATATTTGGTTAGGATTTGGAATAAAGTGAAAAATGCTGTTAAGTTAAATTGCTAGCCCTCCACAGATAAAAATACTCGCTACCAAAATACGCTACTTTCTTATCTATCATGCAGGCAAAATATGCACCAGTACAGCAGGAAAAATCTCTTACAACTTCGCAAAGCCCATAAAAAACATGCAACTCAACTTTCATTGATTTGATTAAAATGCTTTGCTGGGAATCAGTAACTGTCAATTTAATTATTGCAGCTTATTTGTCATACATTGGATGCACTGTAAAAATGAAACCATTGTTATCATGACTGCTTAGCACCAATTCTGAGTCTTGGTGTGCGAGTGGTCGGCAGTATTCTCCTGAATGACTGTGGCAATATGATGCAGTGGTTGTAAAATAATACTCCTCTCCTAAAAATGAGAGCAAGAAATTATCATACGTAATGAAATCCTTAGGCTAGTTCTAGGATTTTGGGTATAAACTCCGTTTTGAAGGTTCAATGAGATTGCTGGATCAACTGGGCATGTGTCAGGAGTTGTCCCTTATTGTAGAGGGCGCTAAAGAGATTTCCGGTTTCTGTATCATCATAGTTCCGTGTTTAACTTTACCCTGAAGAAATCTACTGTTCAATTTTTAGCCTTATTTTGTTAAGGCTCAGCAGTATAAATGAGAGAGTAAAAGGTTCCGCCAAAGACTTTTGGGCTACAGAACGACATGTCTAATCTCTGACGATGTGTTAGGTTACGATACATTGGTATGACATTGAACTGTGACAGCACACTTCTGAATAATCACCCACCTTATAGATGTCGAGTTATTATACAGCATGTGAGCCTCCATTGGGTATTCCTCCCTTCTGTTGAGCGGCCATCTGTGCCTGCATCTGTGCGACCATCTCCTGCATTCTCCTCAACTGATAAAAGAGCAGATATGAATGTAGTACAAACTCATTGTCTATTTAGTATTAAGACTTTGCATCACCAACTGGGAGACTTAATTCAGGTATCTAAGAACTTAGAGGCAAAACCTTGAAATGACATTTATTATATTGTGAATACAAGATGAGTTTGGAAACTACAAAATAGATGACATCTAACCAATGAATGAAACAGATCAAAGTCAAATAGGGCATCTGTTGTGAAAGCTTGTAGTTGTATGTTGTAAAAACAACTCTGGCATCTTAAACTGCCATGGCGGTTCGGTGAATACCCCTTATACAAAAAGGTATAGTCCAGGTCTTGTTTAGCACCCAAAAGTTGCACATACCTCAGCCTCCTTCTCAGCAAGTGCATTCTCCTTGTCAGCAGCTCCACCATTGACAGCCCTGGCAGCGGCAGCAGGTTGAGCTTGCTTCCTATTACTACAAGAAGAAGAAATAAAGAACAGTAAGGAGTCTGTTGTCAACTTTGATTATCACCAAAGACCCAACGCACCACGAAATCACTAGTGCACAGAGGCATATCGCCATGTGATTATCAGAGGCTAGGACCGATTATCCCACAGATATGCAAACATCTAGCAGGATGGTAACGTTAGTCGCTGTGTAGAAATATGACAGACATCTACTGTGGTTAACACTAAGAAATATCCCTGATAAACTTACGGCTGAACCTCCCTACAACGGATGAAATCTGAGTTAGGACAACTTCAAACAACAATGAAGATAGAAAAGGTGTTTGACATTGATGGCACAAATACGAGTTAAAGTTGTACGCCCACAACAGGCTAGTTTGGAATCGCACACACATATCACATATTTGTTTATACTGCAAAGCAGGGTAAGATTCAATAGATGGGTAGACTATGGCATATTCTTAATTTCGGCATACCATGCGCAGGTGTGTGCAAGGATGTTTTGGTTTAGGACAATGTAGTGTAGTTTAGTGCCCATCTGCAACCCGCATACAGCCAAAGATGAGGGCTGATGGCAGAGATTGAGATGGAAATAATCATAACAGTAATAAGGGTTAGTAACAGCAGGAAGAGGGAAAGATAGGGTTGAGTTTGGTTAGCAGATCTAAATAACAAAACATAGAAATAAACCTTTTTCTTCCAGCATCTCTCTCATCGCCGCCTTCGCTGTGTAAAAAAAGAATGTCTGGGTTTAATAAGCGCTGCTAAAGGGTACTTGGTAGAGGAGGTCAGATTATGAGTTACGGACTGTACAGGGATACTCAATATAGAACTTATGTTTAGTGTTTGGGCAATTTAAAAGGAGTGGAATCTGCGTTCATTAAGTACAAAGCTTACTGATGCCAATGATTCAAAATGAAAATAGCAACCAATGAGCTAATTTTTCACCAGATGTTTGCATGCAAAAATAACACCCAATATTATTCTGCTATTGTAAAACTGATTTTCATTGATTGAAGCCCCAGGGATATATTTATATGTAAATGAATGGGGCTGGTTGATGGTAGTTAGTTGACTATATGTTTGTATAATCTGTACATACGTAGTGCTGAGTCGCTCAGATCTGAAATTCTCATAGTGTACTTCATGTGTAACCTCTTGTAGATCCTGCATGTGTGTGCTGTAATAATAAACATTGAGATAATCAGTGCATGGAAACAAACCCTCCATTCTGACATGTGCCTACAAAATACTTGCATATTGACTGAGGGAGATCTTTTCAAGATCATGGACATGACCCCAATGCTGAGAATATTGAAGAAATGAGAGGAGTGAAAATTGGGACATTATTTAGACAGTGTATCAGGTACATCCCCGCTATTTTGGTTATGTTTATTCTGCCTCAGCTTGACTGCAGAGTGTCTACTGAGAGACATGACAAGTCAGAGTGAAAGGAAATTGAAGAGTTTGGCAAAGCGATCCACCCAATATAAGATCAGTGCACTAGTATAGCTATACTGCTACTAGTGCATACTGGTACTGTAGGCTTCTTTGTAGGATGCTCTACTATTATTCATAAAACACCAGCACACTTGTTAAGAGATGTTACTGCTTTACTCACATAAGCATAGTTCGGAGTTTGATGAAGTCACAGTGCTCTGGGTTCTCAACCTCAACTACTCCCCATGGGTACATACGACCTCTGACCTTACGGCCTTTAACCTCTATGATCTGGTTAGATCCAACCACAGCGAATGGCATGGCAGTCTACAAAACATGACACGCACACGGTCAAAGGTAAATAAACAGACATATAAAAGGTCACATATGTAGGGTATATGGTCAGCACTGTTTTTTATTGAAACAAATGAGCTGACACTACGTGTTGTAATTAAGGGTGGATCATGTGCTTCAAATGGGTTGTTCAGTCATCGGGAGTTAATTGCTAAGGTCAGGGATCATCCTTGACTGTTTGACCCAATAACAGGAATAAGGAAGTCTCAAATGCCAAGACTACTCCATCTCACTTCAGCAAAGGCCTAAGTCAATGAGCAGCATTGGTACACACAATGGGATGTCTAGTATGGCTAAAGTCACACCCACAATGGTTTGAATAGCTATAGCTGTTGTACGGCTACATGGCTATATGCCCACCTTGAGTTGATCACATTGTTGTTTGAATTCTTCGTCTTCATCATCGTCACAGTCTGGAAGTGTGTAGATGTTGATACCATTGGCTCGGATCTCTTCTAGAATCTAAAATCATATAAGAGAAACATGATATTGGGTTCTGAACTTAATGGGTTATGCACTCAATGAAATGTGGAAACTTCTAATATTTAATTTCTAAACTCGGACTCACTTGCCAGGTAGGATAAGCCTAATGAAACAGATGATCGGGATATGCAAAGCAGGATCAGGTCATATCGATAGGATCTATATGTTACAAATCAAATGAAAACAATCATGGATGGGAGAAAGAAAGTTTGAAAGTGGACACATTACCTTTTTCTTGAGCTTTTGGACTTCTATTTTTGTTAATGTATCAGCTTTTGCAATGACTGGTACAATGTTCACTTTGTAATGAGCAGCTTTCATGAATGCAATATCCAGTGGCTTCAGCCTTGGAGAGAGAAAAAGAGACGGGACGAGGTCAGCACAATACAATCACTGAACAGAATATCAGCATCTCAAATCAAAGTGCGGAGGAAGGGGTCATCAAAATCTTTACTTATAGACAAGACAGTACATGGTTGACAGAAATAATGAGGTTTGCGAAGTCATTAAACATTGGTGAGCTGGGCCATGTATCGAAAAAGAAACACACTATAGGCCTACTCCATCTATGAGTGGCTAAATACTACAAGCAGTCTTGTCACTAACTAATCAAGTATGTCGAGATTGTTTGAAATTTTGATGAACTGAAAAGTAAGACACATTCATCAATGTCATAGACACTACACCGACCAACATGTCATGTTATTATTTCCGCTCTGAATGTTGTTCAGGTAAGCTCACTACAATCTATGACTACAGGCAAGGATTTAAATCTCACACATAACTACTAGTGTCAGGTTGAAGCCTTCAGGTCTATAATTTATGAACAAGTTGAACAGATGATAACCAATTTCAGCGTTCACTAAGCTATGATTATCCCTTGAGATATGCGGAGGCTCTGTGTTGCACATCAACTTGATTTATGAGTGAAATAGATCCATCACTTACACACTTGAAATGCTTCCAATGTAGGTGTGTAATGAAAATCTGCATATTATGCTGATCAGATGTTGTTGCCAAATAAATATACAGGCTGTCATGAAGTTGCAAAATATGTAATATGTGACAATTTTGTTACCTGTGATAGTGAATGGAACCACAGAGATATTGATAATGGCTTTTCAAAGCCTTGAATGTCAAAACACCCAGCAACAACATTTCCTTTGCACATGTCATGAAAATATTATCTTTGCAGGTGCAATCTCTATAACACCAGTCTCAATGTTGATCCTTAGCCAATCCCTGAATCCCACTCGGTCCAAGTGCAATAAAATTTTTCACATCCGATATATTAGATGGCTCTATACAGTGAACTTCACTTCTGCATGTACACTCAAAACGTAGTCGTGTAACTACTAGACTATGTACATGCAGATCAAGTTTAATCCATTTGCCTGCATTCCAGTTGCTCCCTTCCACTGGCCACGCCGCAGGCCTTTGCCTATGGCGTGACCAGTGGATGGGGAGCAACGCCAAATGCAGGTATATGGACAAAACTTGGTCTAATGTACATGCATCCGATTGAGTTTGGAGATATGCGAGAGAATCTAACTCACCCATGGCCTGCAGGACTGATGAAGTAAAAGCATGCATGCACTCGATTATCTGTGATATTTCTTCTGTTTAACCCACTCTCATCCTCCAAATACCTCTCAAACTGTTGGTCTATGTAGTGAAGTATCGATGAATAACTACAATAGATACATTACAAAATGACATTTTGTGTCAATTTATATTTACTTATAATATAAGTTTATTATTCATGTTCATATCATTCTGTAAAAATTGCTAGGGCTTCTATATGATGTGGGCACTTTATAATATCATACAGTAAGGATAGCCTTATTATGTGATTATATCAAAGAGTACATTGTGATCATAACGAAACTAGTAGAGCAACTATGCTGAAAACTGTCAAATCAAAGTGAGTTGACTCAGTAAGCAGTTACTGTGTGTGCTGCTAGTCTAGGCTATTATGGAATGTTTTATTCAACATTTGTGTTGTAAATATGTGCAGGCACTTTGTGTGAAAAATTCAGGATGTCCATTGGTGTGTGGGATGGGCCAGCCCTATCCTGTCTTGACAAGCTTTGTTGTGGGTGGAACACCCTCCCCCCACAATAAAGCTTGCCCTGCACTAACTTCAACGCTGTGACCATACATACCAGTCTTCTGTATTGAGTGAGTCACCAAACCCTGGTGTATCCACTACTGTTAGTCTTAGCTTAACTCCTCGCTCTTCTATTTCTACTGATGAGGCATCAATCTTCACCGTCTGTTTGATTTTCTCTGAAAACAAAAATTGAAAAATAGAATGAAGTGATGTGATGTGGAAGTTGTCAAAGGTTCCAACCCTTTGGTCCATCCAAGCCTATGGTGTCGCTCAGAGGCTACAACTGGGTATTCAAAATGCTTAAAAAGCTCAGTAAGGCGAAGAGGATTAACTACATCCAAGTCAGAAACACAAATGTATAAGTACAATTAATCTTGGAAGGAAATTGCTTGACCAATACATTCATAGAAAGAAGTGGAAGTCTTTTCAACCAAGTCGCCAAACGTAAAGCTCTCTGAGGATGAGTTCTAATGATTGATAGCTGGATAAGCCCGCCACATAACACTATATAATATCAGCCACCTCAGCGTTACTCAAGAGCTCGATGTGACTTGAGTTCAGACCATTAATGATCCATAAATCATAAACAGGAAAATCATACTAATTCATGAAATACCAGGATTAAGGTCAACGCTAAATTAAATGCTCAGTATCGTAAACAGGCCACGTTAATGATCAGTGTCAGTATGATATTTAGTGATCGGGTAACTAAATGCCTGTACAAGGCCTCATGTTTGATGTATACACAATGTTTAGTATGAATAGACCAACATATGTGTAAGTAATCCATGTGTATGTACTTTATAATTATCTCATCAAGATCTCGGATCTGAAACCTGATTCATAGCTTGAATTCTATAACAACTTCTGGCATTTCACTACAATAGTATCTATAATCTTTGACAATACCAATCAGCTATACACATTGGCATTCTCCGTTATGCTATAAATTCTGCTTACTTTTTTCAAAGCAATATTTTAACCGCAATGTGCCCATGCAAGAATTTTCAAGGAAGAGTGAGCAGAGAATATGACCTAAAAAACTCATTCACAATCACTGCTGTCAAAGTAACAAAGACCCATGTAAATATCAGACAGTGTATCACAGCAGTAAGATGGCAGCAATTTACTAGGTAAACATTTTAAATGTTAAGCCATCCCTCAGTCTGCGGCAGTTTATGTACGCTAATCTATTCACACTCATTCAATCTGATTAACTAAATTGAATTCATTATCAGCAAGCAACATATTTCCTAAGCTCAGTGAGTTTGTTGAGCATGAAGAAAAGAAAGCTAAATTTAAGAAGCGCAGAAACTGATATAAAGTTTTGGCGTTCCCTCATTACTAACATATCTGTATAGACAACATGACTGGTACGATTAACCTGTTCTGTTTTGTTTGAATGCTGGTATTGCCGAAACTTGATGATAGTTCTAATCGCAATGACCACCCAGTCAGATTAATGAAAACCCAAATCGCAACAATAACATGATAACAACTGAAGTAACTGAGTGAACTAAGTGTCTAGTGAACTAGTGACCAGATGAACTGAGTGACTCACCGACTGCGTTTGGAATCTGTCTTTCTGGATAGAGATCTGTGAGGAATAAGTTATTCACTAGTGTAGATTTTCCTAATCCTGACTCACCTGAAATAAGATAACTAAGGGATTAAAAGAAGGTATCACTCATAAAAGATGAGAAATGTATATAGAACATGTTTGTCACTAACAAGGCTGAATGAGCTTTTCCAAGAGCCAAAGCATTTTGTTTGGCTAAAAATGTCAGCAATTTAGCCACTATACATAAGTAAGATATGTCGACTGTTTAGAGCATACCACTAAGTTCTTTTCTATGAACTGAATTGAATGTGTGACATCAGGGCTGTAATTATACTGCGATAACATTCCAATCTCCATTTATATCAAGAGAATTCATCTTGTTATAAGATTTATGGTCTTGGTAGATTTTATTAGAGCAAAAGGTCTAGTTGCTACACCGCACAACCACAAATTCTTTCCAAAATGTACAAAAAAACAACAAATTATAACCATAGAAAGGAGAAGAGTCAATTTTCCACAGCAGCAGTTGACTGTAGGCCATCACATAGATAGATCTCTATCCTATTAGAGGCAGTGATTCAGGGCCAAAGCATGCTATGACTCATTTCTTTTAGTAGTCAAAACACATTGTTGTTTTTCGGATACATTTCATTACTACCCTTGACAATCGTCAGGCACTGCTGGTATTTTTGATAAATAATTAGCAATATATATTATGTTCACATAAAAGTGTTGCCACAAAAGTAGCACCATTGAAATTTATAAATGGCCACCTGCATTACCTCTTTCCTATCAAGATTGCGGGTATCGTAAAATAATTATAGCCAACATTGTGAACTTACCAACAACCATCAATGTGAACTCAAATCCTTTCTTTACAGATTTTCTGTGTACCTGGTTCGGCAAGTTGGCAAACCCAACATAGCCAGGAGTTTCTGGGTTAGCGAACTGAAAGACAACAAAGACAAATTTATAGTGAAAATCATCGTTTTAAGCCAAGGAGTCATTGGACCGCTTTCTTCTTCTTCTTTCTACTTCTAGTAGCTTTCTCGTAACTTCACCTACTGTTGAAGGAATGAACTCCCTCATTGGTTGAAGTTGCACATCTAGAGTTAATCATTTCAATTTAGGTAAATTAACAGAGCTAAGTTGGCAGCATATAACTTCGACCAAATATTTGGTCAAGTGAGGCATCATAAGTTGACAATAGAAAACTTACTTGTCTTCCGTCTGTACTCCAAAAGAATATGCAAAAGAAGATAAAAACACAATTAGCTCATTCAAGACTGATAACCATGCTGCAGTTTGATTGTCAAAACTTTACAGGTACAATATGAGTTATGATCACACTTCCGTAGGTTTAGGTCCATTGTATTCTATTGTACCTTTTTAGGCAAGAACTTTAGTGTGATCAAATGTAACTGTACATGTTACTGCCGGGTATGATTAATGTGTATTTCAAATCATGAGGAATCATGTGTGTTGAATAAACGCGGTGTCTTTTGTGTTAGATGGAGAATGCATGTTCTGCTGTTAACAACAAGATCAAATTTGACTGACCAAATTACAATAATACTCATGCAGCTTCCCTTGTATTGTTTGGATCAAAACATTGGTGGCAAAATGAAGTACAGTTATAGTGGTAGGCAAATAACTAGACAAGTGTGACGCAGTAAAGTAAAACTCAAGTCAAAAGTTAGTCATGTCTAGTTGACAGTTGTAGTAGGTAGTACAAGTCTGTAGTTAGTAAGAATAAAAACAAAGATTAATTTGGGCAAACATAAAAGTATAATCAGAAAATCAGCCCTACAGCTAGCAAATTTTTGAAAGTAAGCCAATTGAGAGGAAATCATGACTATATAACATTATCAATGTTTTTTGTCATTGTTATCTCATGAAGTTGCATGAAAATCAAAAATAAGGAAGAGGAACAGGGTTTCTTACCAGCTGCCATTCTGTGATTCAACTGTGTACTAAAAGTAATTGGCCTCCACCAGAAATCTCTCTTCCACACCCCGTTTTACTACTAAAAATAGCCCGAAATCTAATTAAATCTCGAACACAAATTTTGAATATATAACCTAAGATCATACATATTCTCAATATATTGGATGGAGTAGCTAGCTTTTCATTGGAGTAGAGATATCAAAGATTTTCTAGGTCATCACTAATAACAACTTATCTCCCTCCATTCAGACAAGAGTTGACAGAAATGGCTAGTGCAAGAAAATTTCAGATTGGAGATCTGGTAGGGGAATACAGAGACTTGGGTTCAAGTGTTATGACAATAGACTCTTCTGGAGATGTCATATTGCTTGCTTCAAAACGTGTCCTCCAGTTTATAAATTTATCTGCCCCAAAACATCCTCACAGAATCCCCAGAAAGAATGTGAAGTGGGAGGTGAATGCTGCCCAGTGGAATCCACACAAATCAAGTGGAACTGTATTTGTTGTTACTAGAAACAATCAAGCAGACATTTGCAGTTTTCAAGATGGTAAATATGAAGTGAAATCCACCTTGCAATCTCATACGCGGTCAATTACTGACCTTGATTGGTCACATTCATCAAGCAACTTGTTGTTGACATGCAGCTCAGACAGCAATGCTCTGCTTTGGGATGTTCGAACCTGTTCCCTGAGTTCATCAAAACCTGTGCAGACCTTTGAGACTATGCAAAGCTGTAGCACATCTCAGGTCAAATGGAATAAGGTATGTACTGTTTGAAGTCGAACTTACTTAAAATATGGAGCGTTACACCTAGTGTAAGTCGGTTTCACTGCCTAGGGAAGGTCGTTAAGCATGATGATGTTGTCGAGAAAAAATGAAAGTCTGCCATTTGCAAACTTTTTGCTCTTGTCCCCGTGTACAACGTATGGCTGCCTAGTGTTTTGCAGACCAGTATTGATACTTGCATATATTTATACCCTAGGCACCAATTAAAAAATATCTGATTTCCCTCCGACCAGTAGATGTCCAGACACAGCAATAACTCATAATAAATAATATACAATATATAATATGCGTGTGATCAGGTCACTTTTGCCTTTTTTGCAGCTTGAAGAAAATATCTTTGCCACAAGTCAGGACAGAGACATTAGGATTTGGGATACCAGAAAGACAGACCGTCCAGTTTACATATCCGGGCATCTTAAGAAAATACATGGCCTGGACTGGAGTTCTCACAACAGTAAGCTACTAGCATCGGCCAGTGAGGACGGGTCTGTGAAGTTCTGGGACTATACTCAAGGCCCTCAAAGTAATAACATTGGAGGTCTTATGTCAAATAACTCAAGGTCACCTGTGTGGAAGGCCAGGTTTGCACCTTTTGAGAACAGTCTACTTACTATTGATGTATCACCATTGAGGAGAGAAGGTGATAATTCTCTCATGCTCTGGGATATCGCAGATCTCACCTCACCTGACTTAAAGTTTACATTTGTCGGCCATTCTGATGTCGTCACTGAGTTTCAGTGGAGAAAACCGACTACAGGTAAGCGGTATACTGGGAGTAGTTACTTCACTAGCTTATTTTGTTTGAATATACCTTGAAAAACAATCATTGACGGCGGGTGGATTGGTCAGGATGTATGTCGAGTCTGATGTTGGTCATAGCATTTACTGAAGCCACATAAATATTCACCATTAGTAGTTTATATTGTATGCAAGTTAAATTGAGCAGGGAGTCATGTTCAGTAAAAAGTGTTAGGTTTATGGAGTTGTCTGTCTAAATTATTTAAGAGAGTGAGAAAGGGTAACTCCTAAAAGGTTTTATGCAACAGGTGGAACGTAACTCCTGCTATTACTAAGACACTGATAGAATGAAAACAATGTAGATGTAAACAGATAAGGGGTAGTTAATATATGGTGTTGTGGGTTGTTATTGGTGTTAGCGTAGGATATTGTTATTCATGTGTCTCTTTCAGACCAAGGCACTTTAGTCTCTTTCTGGCTGCAGTTTGTGGATTGAAGAGCAATGCAATAAGAGATGTGAGGTTTTAGCTTCCTAGGGTAGGAAATATTGGCTAGAGCCAAGTTTAGCTGGTGTTGAGTCGTCTTTATGATAGCAAGCACTAGACTATTCCAGTTGAGGTTGGAGCGAATAAAGTAACGGGATCAGAAGATGTGACCTCACCATAACCTTTTCTATTTGAGACCTGAGTGAAATGGCAAACTTTTCTTCTGAATGCTTTACTCATCATTCGGATCCTGAAAATATGAATAACCCCTTTTTTGCAATGTGCATAATTTCCTTCAAGATTAGAACCAAAAGTGCAAATTTTGTGACAAATAAGGAGAATGAGGTAAGCTTCATCGTGCAGCCTCTTCTGCATCGTTCTGTCTGTTGCAGAGATTGATGTTACTCACAGCAGTGTAAGCCCAAGGAGTCTATGGATGCATTCTGTGTTCCTTTGTTGTGTGATTCTAGTCTAGCAGACTCAACGTGTATTTCGCTTCTTGAGCGGTCATCTGTTGCTTTCGAAGAAAAGCCCTCAAAAGGTTGTTCACATTGAGAGGCTTTTATAGTATTTTGAGTAGCAGACTGGGTAGATATGAGTGTGTAGTTGTTTCATATTCACACACAGCCTGCAAGCTGAATGTGCACTATTTATAACACACTAGGCTAGTCAATAACAATATAGCGACCGCCACTTCCTCCTGACATTCTATTCTCAACAAACTAGCTGGAGACTTGCCAACTATCGTGTGCAAAGGTCAATTGCGTATTGGTTTGGTGCTCTCAGACCTACTACAGTGTATTATGCCCTCCAGCGACTGGCGACAGTTAGCGCTAATTGACATTCCGTTTTAGTGAGGTGTAGCAAAAATGTTGCTCATTTCCATATTCTTATTCTAAGAATTCAGATTCTGATCACTCATCAAGATTCTGGTTGTGTACCATGACCAATTTCTGCAGTTGTATTATCTCTCAGATCCTGTCTCATGTCTCAGTCTCATGTCAGTCATGTCCATGTCACATTGTGTAATAAGTCTGGTCACTGTTTACAGATTTTCTGTAATCTCTGAGCCAAAACTGCAAATTGCAACTCAATGCTCACCGAGTTTTGTAGAAATGTTGAATTTCGTTGCTTGGCTTGATGGATAACAACTTGGCAGACGTCCAGTGGACGCTAAGTGCTGAATAATTTTGTAAACAGATAAGCGTAGTATTTGAGTTGTACGTTGTGAACCTGAAATTTTCCGCTCATACTTGACACTCCAGGGCTTTACCAATTATTGTATTGTTAACCACGTTCAAAACTGTTGCCTCTCAAATTGATGCATGATGGATTTTTTGTTGAGAATTGGCAACACGCCAAAAGTCCTATATTGCTTCTCATGATATACCGTGATGTAATATCACACAAAAAGTGAAAGTGTTTGATTTTGTGATATAGCACAATTCTTGGGAATGAAAGCAGTCCCAGTTTCTCTGGAATCTTGTGGGGTTTGTATTTAGGTATTTTTGATCTCTGGAAATAAATCATCTTCACTATCCATCTGTGTGTAGAAGTAATTCGTCTCTTGCTTGATGGTGAAGTCCTAATTATTGGACTGACAGAGTACATCAAAAGATGGATTTGGGTGACAAATCACACCTCAATTACACCCGGATCCCCTACTACATTTACCTACTGATATTAGGACAAGGTTGTTTGCAAGAACTTGTTTTGTACACTGTAGTGGCCAGTCATCGCTTGCCATAAAAGCCCCCCCCCCCCCCCCAAGTGCAGTGACCAACAATAATTGACATGACTGTAGTCCCTGAGCTATGATGATGAAACCTATTTGGCATCTAGACTACTTACTTGTACAGCGGGCTCGTGTACTGTAGATGCAATCTTGTGGCGACATGAGAACTTCCGAGGAGTGGGACAGTGTCGTCCTGGCAATCAAGTGATGATGAATCATCTCCAGTGGTTTTAAATTTTCATTCAAATGCCAAAGGAATTTAAACATTATTGCTATTCAGGAATTTCAACTATTTCTCATAGATAGGCTTGGCTGGCATATATCCAGTTATGATAGATATAGATTGACTTGACCATAGTCTTTATTCCAGATTGTATCAACCATTCACTTGATCTAACCATTATTCTCTAGTACCCAGGCGGTTTCTGGCTGTGCTGCAGCAGCTGGTCAATGACATGGCTAATTCCCAGAGTCTAGAATGTGTTTTGATGCCAAAGTGTGCATCAGGATTTATCCTGACAGTTTTATCTAAGTTTCTATTCAGTTTGTGCATTGTCATATCTGCAGGAAAAAACTCACATGAATTGTTTGTGACTGTTCTAGAGTATGGTTTTTTTTCTATGTAAAACCCATAGATTACCTGAGAAAAAGTCCTCCCAGGCTCATCATAAAAAGAAGCCATATATGACACTGACCCTTTTACCTGGGATTTTGCTCATTATGAACTATAGCCTTTTTGCTTTTTTGCTATGATGAACAAAACCCAGAATGAGAGTCCGGAAATAGTTGGAATATGGTACTTGTTAGGATGATATAGTCTCGTAATGACAGCAGTCACTTTGCTCTTTGATGATCACCACTTTGTATAACAACTTATTTCTGTACTAGAACCACATTATGTTTCATTTTGAGAAGAATACTGCATATTATATTGGTGAAACAATCAACTCCCTCATTGGTGAAAAGTTTGCACATTTCTGGTCCAATGTTTTCCATATCCTTTGTTGAGCATCAAAATGATGAATGACAAAGAAATGGTCCTTTGCCATGAGATCGGCATTTGTTATGGGTTACTTTTTGTGCCACAATAATGAATACCCTGATTGGCCTATAGTTTATATCGAGACATACAAGCCAGTACTTTATCATTCAAGTGTGTTGTCATTGAGTGGATTGTGTTGGCTGCGAGCCAAGTTCCCTCAGTCAACAGTCTATATCGTAGTTGTATTATCTATGGTTTGTGATGGACTGCAGCCAATTTGATTCACAAGTTGTATTATTTCATTGATAGTCATTGAGTATTGCAGTAAAGTGTAGCTCATTTATCGCCTCTGTTCAAAGTGTCATTCACCTGTATATACTTCTGCCCAGTCATCGCTGGGAAAGTTTCACAACCTAACTCAGGATTTTTCCTGTTTGGATATCGCTGTTAG
The DNA here is from genome assembly GCA_914767715.1 of Membranipora membranacea. Taxonomy (NCBI): domain Eukaryota; kingdom Metazoa; phylum Bryozoa; class Gymnolaemata; order Cheilostomatida; family Membraniporidae; genus Membranipora; species Membranipora membranacea. Next base: position 11,668,055 of record OU612068.1, read on the forward strand.
CTGTCTGGATCCAACATATTTTACAACTTATTTACAACACTCATTGCTTGATTTGAGGTAAGAATATGATCTTTGTTGGTTGGAGTTTGAGGCAATCAGGTTAGATTCTGTAGGCCTTTCCTGCTTATTTCTATTCTTGTTTGCTGACTTGTAAAGTAGTATTATTCACTCAACATTCACTTTCGTCTAGTTAAACCCAATTTGTTTTGAGGGATATATTCCTTATGGGTTTTAACTTCTAATGCTCATGAAGTGGGTTTGTAGACGAATCAGGAAGTTTAGCAGTGTCGAAATGATCATATTATATCAGTGTAGAAATAAAACATATAGCTATTCAGGGTATAGTGTACCCTCAAAATCAAGCTTAGACCAGAGGAACGGTAGCTGTTTCTGTTCTCAGGTTGCTTGATGGTTGTCCCAGGTGGGTATGCCTCGTTTTATCAGTTAAAATAATGGTAGATGAGATGGTTAACATGGTCATGATAAAGAAGCTGATGACAGTCCCCTTCTGTTAGCTCAGCCTCAAGGTAGCTGTCACTGACTCATGATGACCTCAACTGATGCTCACCTATTTATATGTTTTTTTCCTGTCTTGTGCATGTTTCCAATTTTTTGCAGGTTGCACCGATGTTTGTTGTTGCTACTTTTTGCCTGTTTGTGTTTCTTGGAACTCATGCACAACAATTCCAGAAACTCCTCAAGTTTTGTTTTGTCCCAGCGAAGGGATTTATATTGACTGGCTTTGCCCACATTGCAAAGGTTTTGATGGCTAAATAAATAATAATATAATAAATAAATAATATTCTTATTCTGGTTTAGGTTCTGGACTCCACAGAGTTTCCAGCCCACAGTTTTTATCTGTCGCTGAGTTGAGTAACAAAGGTGGCATGTGGACAGGGCTGGGACAAAAAGTTATATAACAACTCTCTTGCTCAGCTTTACGACGTATATAAATGATGTATGTTTGTCTTACAGAGAATCAGTTCCAACTGGTGACGTGGAGCCGGGATCAAACCTTACGTATGTGTAAATATGAACCAGCTGACGGCGGGCATAAAGTAAGTTGACATCACTCACTATATTTTACTATCTTTTGGAATTGAAATTGAAAGGTGAAAAGGTGACACATATTATCTATAATTAAAAATTCGATGGCGCTCCTGCTCTAAGTCAGGTTTAACAAATGACACGTCTGTGGATGATTAAATAAGGACATCCTGTTTGCCTCGCATCCAACCACTGCGGTGGTGTGCCTTTGCCGACCGACACTGATCTACTTCGGGTCGAACTGCGGGCCTCCGCTAAATTTCTGTTCAGACTGACCACCACTCTCCAGACAGTAAAACAAGACGATATTGGCTATAGATCATAAGGAGTAAGTGCGTTTCGGGGCTCAACAATAACAGCTATCATCAGGTGCCCAAAGCAGTTTGTACTCAGCATAAGGATAGAAGAATTTAGGCCATATTTGTCTTGCCACAAAATGACAGGGGGAAAATGGCGAGAGAGGGGTCAACAGAAGTTCTTGCCATAGTTTCCGGCCTTATAGTTCTGAGATAAGTTATTTTTCTCATTACCTGTTATGCACGGCAGGTATCCATTATATTTAAACGTAAGTGCACAACACAGAGGTGAGAGAGAAGTCATGACAAGATAAATGTACACCGTACTGACCACACTGTGAAGGTCAAAAAACACCAGAGGAGACTGTAAGTCTGGAGAGAGGAAAAATAATTGATGTTATCATCGGACTAGAGAAAAAATGGTGGGTTGAGTGTCAGCTCCGGAAGTGCTGTTAGAAACCTGAATGAAAAGTAAGGTGGGAGCTGAAGTAGATCTGATTTCTTGGTATGTTCATAAATGCTGGTAGGGGGCTTACAAGTTCACGTGTACCCGACACCCCTGATGTACCCGTGTTCATATTATGCGATCTAGTGATAGGCTATTGTCAAGCTGAGACGCGGCTAGGCGTTGCTCACTCCACATCCTGTAATTTCTGAATCATGTGGCTGAGATAAAGTATGGCTGATGATTCCTCTTCTTCCGGTAGAGTCAGTGATGGATGGATTTCTGCAACACCTCCATAAGATGTGGCGCCTAATAGAAAAAAATCTAAGTCAAGAATGGGTTTGCGAATTACCAGCATAACAATGATGATGTTTATTGACTGCCAGAAATATAGGGTTCAGCCTCAAGTGATTTACAGGTTAAGCTAAAGCAAACTTGTTGCAAATTGATAGGGGTTCAATGACCTTACTCAGTTCATAACCCTGTCTCGCCAACGGATTTAATACGTATTATAGCCACATAATCAAAACATCAACATACTCATGGCGCTTATTGCGATGATTTTATTTTGCCCACACTGACACTGGTTTGCCCTTGGTAATCTCATTCACTGCAGCTAATAGCATGTCTGCCCAACTCTTGGTTTACGTCATAATAGTAAACAAAATAGTAGAGTAAATGCACCTCCACAAAGCATTGTCACTTAAAGAGACTGTAAACTCACAAAGAGAATGTAAACTCCTCGCAAACATAAAAGAAATCAGAGCCAAGTAAGCTGAAGAATTTGATCTTCGTCAATGCTATGGGATATCAAAGTTAATGACGCAAGAGATGAACTTCGACACAAGCAGAGGGCGTAAGAGACGAGAATATAATTGGGTTCGGGACTACTTCCTGGATAAGGAGTGTTTGTTTGTGGCCTCTCCAACTCATGGAAGACTAAGAGAAAACTATTATTCAGTTAGACAGGTTGTATAAATGTGACATCCTTTCCATGATTGTTTCAGGTGATTGATATTAATATGGAGAGACAATCCAATGGTACAGAGAATGGTAGCCCTCCTGTATACGATCACACTCCGCCTAATGGTGTAAACGGTGATCACCAGAATGGAGTGGAACCAACAGTGACAGTGTTACCAAGACCTGGTGTTGTAAGTTTATATCATATTTATATGGCATCTTACGAGTGATGACACTATGACATTGTGACGATGGTGATGACACTATGACATTGTGACGATGACATTGTGTTGATGCCATTGTGACTATGACAATTCAGTCCTATCAAACCCACGCACCAGGCTAACATACTGGTATGGAAGCACTAGTTCATGGTGAGGTTGATAAAACCCTCAACATTTTGACCTTGACTAAGAACGCCTAGCTACTCTCTGAAATGTGAACAGATTATTCTCTGGCAGCGTTGCAGAAGGAGACTTCCTGTGATTGGGTCATAATTTGTACTCATAAAATCTGACTACTGTGTCATATGCATCATTGTGTCAATGAATGGCATTGAATACTGCCAAAAGTATTTGAAAAATCACAAATTTATTGAAGATGTTGGTTAAAAGTACTAATCGTAGACACTTTTGCACTGGCTTGACCGCGCTATTACAGGCCTGTGTTTGATATTCAACCACTTTGATGAATCTCAGACACGATTCGATTCGTTCTCTAATCCATTGTCAAGAACCAGGTTTTGCCTAATCCTATCAAAAGTGCCTAGAGTTGTGTGGGCAGAGCATCGTCGTAGCCAATCCAGGAGTACTTGGTCGTGTCCTCTATGCTCTATGTATCCAAAGTAAGAGTTGTCATCTCGAGTGATCATCAATATTTAGGTTATGAGACTCGTGTACATGTGTTTGAAAAGGTGCACTTACCGGCAATGTTTCTTGTACGCTAGTGATGCGCCAGGAACACTCTTATGTAACTGCAGAGACTGTATCAATAACTTTAGTTTCTGACCTGCTTCAAAAAGTAAGAGGCAAAATTTATGTCTGTGAGGATCGAGATTGGTACCATCATATTATTGGATACAAATAGTGCAATAACCAGGTATACAAAGTGATAAATGGCTGAATTACCTTCCTTTTTATCATTATCAAGACGAGGGCAGCCTGTAGACCTGATAATATTATTATATTATAATATTATTATTAAACATGGAGCAGTCCTCTAAAGACTGTGAGCAGTATAGTAGCTGACAAAGGTTTCACTATCAAAATATAATAATCATAAAAACTGTCAAACAGAGTGTCCCATGTCAATAAAATAATTTTGAGGACCTTTAAGAACCAAGTTGAGGATTACTTTACTTTACTTTAACTTCTACATATTCACTGTTAGATTGATAGGATGACATGAAGACAAACTAGAGCTCGCAGTAAAAATAAAAACAGAAATAAACAATTTCAGTATTTTTTAAAAATATCGATGTGAAGAAATTGCGGTCTGTGGATGACGCCCATGTGCCAGTTGCATTTTTTTGAGAGTGCGTCTGATAAATCAAACTAATCTCAAAATTAATGAAATCATCTTCCCACACAACGAGAAAGATGAACTGTTTCAGTTTTTTTTGTAAAATTCTCTGAACTACTACTAGGAAAAAAACAGAGGTTAGTAAAGGATTTTAACTTTCTACGTTCCCATTTCTTGTTTGTGTTTAGGTTAAATTTCTATCTTGTTGTTATTGTAGTCGTCTAGTGCCACTGCAGATGAGGAGGGTACTGATGACGATGATGATGATGACTCAAGTCAGGATGATATAATACCTCCATCTACCAGATCGCCTGCCAGACATACACGTAACCATCTCAGACCAAACCAGGTACGAGCGTCTCACTTAGAACCCAGGACTATAGTACGACTGACTATATGTGCTTGATTATAGTGACAGTGATGATAATATTATTATTATTTAGACTATGACTAACTCCCTCTCTCATCTAGCAGTTCACCGATTACTATGAACAATTCAACCAAACACAGTGTCGTATCTTTTTTTTAAAAACCTCTGTACTAAGCATGATCTCAGGAATTGCTGTTTGCTAAGAAACAGAAGATTGGGCTGCCCCTAAAGAGGGACACAAGGTGCCCTAAACCTCATACTGAGAATGTGATACATCCTAGAAAACTAGAATGCATCCTAGAGGTGAGGCCATAGAGGACCTCCTAATCATAAGTGTGCAGCGAGCTGCCAACACTGAACTGGCACTAATCGGCCATTGGCAGTGACACTTTGATCTTAGCCAATAGGCCGAGAAGCGGTCTCAAGAATTTGTTGTAAATTTGAGTTTACCTGATAGTAAAGCCTTTGCTGTACAGTTACAACCGCACATAAAACCTTGTGAGTGTGATGTGTGCTTATGCTGCGTGTCTAATGTTTGTAGCCTAAATCTAACAGCGCATCACCCACCCTTCCCACCAGACAGCCTCACCCCTCACCACATACAGAAGACCTAGAGCTATCTCAGCCTGTGATACTACAACAAGAGAATACAACGTCGGGGGATAACTTCTACTGTGATGATGATGACGATGATGATGATGAGGTTTGACCCTTGACCTTTATTTAACTGTCACATGACTGCTACCTTTCCCATAATGCAAAGTTTTGAAAACTTGACTCAATTATTATAGGTTTTTTTTGGGTTTCCTCTTTGAAAAGTCAGTTTAGACAGATGACACGATATACTAAAAGTACATGTTGGCTCTCGTGTCTCCACGCGTCCTACCAGGGACTATGTAATGGTGAGATTCTCATGAGAATTTACCATTAAAATTTCATACCAGAGTTAATTAATTATTGTATGCACTTTCGATGTTTGATCTTTCGATCACTCGTACTTGTCTGAAGTGCATCTACAGTTAGTGGATTATCCTGGATTTTGTCCTCTTGGCAAAGAATTCTAGATGACATCATCTTCAGTGGAAAATTACAAAATTGGCGTACTTTGAACAAAAGTGAGCCGCGATCGTGTTGTTAAACCTGCATAAGCTTACGCAACGCTAGACAAAAATTAGAGGTACGACAAAACTTGTAGGACAACACTGAAAAGGAAGTCTTGTAATTTGTGACACCAAACATGAGCTAAGTACGGCCATCACGCTTTTAATAACCCCCCACATCCAAGATCATCCACTGTCTGCCCAGCTGTCGAGCCCACTACAAATCCTACCACCATATAATTTTAATATCGGCAATACTGAAAATTAATAGTCATGAGTTTGTCCTCCTTAAAGCACCTGTTAACTCCCTGTCACTCTGCCAAATCTATCGATCAAGCTGCCCATTTGTGTCCAACAAATAAGCATTAGAAGTGTGCCAACATTACACAACGTTGCCTTGTCCAAGAAATAGGGGCGTTTGTTTTGATTTAATAATTCGGGTTCGTTGAGTCCCGATGGGGTTTCTTGTTATTTGAAAAACTCACATGGCTCTCAGTTAGATCCGCGATCAATATCAGTAAAAGATTGTCATCAATAACCTCAATTGGGCTCCGCATCTTGATAAGAGAGTGTTTGGGAAACAAGGCGGTTAGACTGGAAGCTGAGTTTTTTTGCTATTTTACCTGCTTATAAAACAAACCGTGACGTAACCCTCCTAGCGTCTTGTGTACTTTTTACTCCTAAAAAGGTTTCAGCGTTGGCGTTCCCTGGCTCCATGCAACCTTAAACTATGTGACATTAATTATGTATCGATGGCGGAGATGTGGCCTGATAAAGTGGTTTGCCAAAAGCCCTTATAGTATTCATCATTATATGTGTTATCTGTTTGACAGGCGATACCAACCTCACCTAATCCGTACGGCTCAACTCTGCAAAACGAGTTTCGATTTCTCTCGACTATCAGCGGAGTATCGGTACGGTTTGAGCTGTCACAGCGGAAGTCTTTTGTAGCCATAAACAACATCGGAGAACACAAAATTAATCTGATCATTTCCTTTCCTGATATGTACCCTGAGGAGACTCCTGTATTCAGATTTGATCCTTCTACTACTATAGAGGAGGCTCTACAGGTGATACTATTACATATAATTTATCATATTATACTACAGATCGTATAGTATATCGTATTATATGTTATATTTATAAAATATGATATTTATTCTGTTTTTATGGTTCTGATATAAACCTAGTCTTATTAGGTGTATTAATATTGGTCATGAACTTGAGAGTCTATTTCGTTGACAAATTTTGTCTTAGTTGGTGTAGATTCTGATATTGATGTCAAATGTGACCCAAACATTGAAATTCCCAGAATTGTGATGTCATGACATATTGTGATCCAGTGTCCAGTGTCATTCAAACCTTGATATATGACCCAAAAATAGAAATTATGCTAAATTTGATACAGTATTCCGATTTAATGAGTATTCCACATTTTTTTCAGTATTTCGGGAAGAAAAGGTCAATGACATCCTGAGAGTAATTCATGACAGCCGGAGGTTAGTTGCAGGATCCCAAAATACCTTTACTCAAACTTCTAGGGGTCACAGTTTGACTATTGTTTATACTCTTATTTTCACAGCTGAAGTTGATAATTGAAATGAATGATGCTGCAAGCCCACTGATATCGAGGAGCAAAGCATGTGTGGAGAAGTGTATACACAAACTAAAGAGTACTGTAGAAGAAATGTATGCTAATAACTCACTGGAGTCAGACCCGAGACATCAAGTAAGTTAGGGGGCTTATAGAAAGTGAGGTAAAACAAGGTTAAATATATATGGTCAGGGAATCCATCAACATAACATAACGTGGATTGGGAGTGTATTGTATTTGTTGTAATGTATAGTCGTCACAAAGTAAGACTGGTGTGGTAGTATATGCCAAGAAACTTCTTGGAAACACAAGAAACATTTCCCCGGAAGACCTGCTTAATTGTTATTATGTTGGTTAAAATCACAAGGTCTGTTTCGGTCCGAAGACTGAGGATCAAAGGTGATATATTTGGTACCGAGTTAACTCGCCATTTGCAGACAGAATGGAGCACACCTTTCAACAGAGCCCAGTAGTCTGCAGTAGGCTTTTGAACCCTGGATCCCCAACAAAAACCTTTTAGCGCTCTCGCCAACAGAGCGACCACCTACCCCTACTCCTTATTATGTCATGATGATTCAGCAGAATTTTCCAGAAATGGTATATGTGTTTCAATGAATCCACATGGTCAACCAATGGTCCCACATCAGTAAACTCTCAATTAGAAAGTGTCAAATTTACGGGAAAAGCTGGTTGGTTTCTGATGTAATAAATATTTTTGAAAATTTCAAACTTGATGAAACATTCCTTCTTATGACAGTCATGAAAATTTTATTATTTCTTAATGAGGTGATTGTTAGATGAATATTCATTGCTGAAATAAAATCACTTTGTTGCAAAAGAATATAAAATTACTAGCCCTTCTGGCGTCGACTATTACCATCAAGTACATGGGTAAAAAACTTTGAGAAAACTGGTAGATTTATCATATGTGGGGTAAGTTATTTCTACCTCATTTTCTGGTTGATTTCTGATGTTTCTATAAGCAAATAGGAAGAAATTTAAACATCAATAGTAAGAACTCATGATTCCGCATATACCAAGGCCATGTTTGAGCTAATATTTAGACAAGTTTGGCAATGAGGACTACTAATTGTGTTGTTGATGGCCTTATCAAGTGGTGGTCCTTTGTAAAATTTACCCTATTAATTTATTAATATACATTCAATTTAATGTCATTGCCATCGCTGTTACTATTTATATCTAAATTCTATTTATGGTTTTGGCAACTTGCCTCTTTCAGCTATATATGTGGTACATGTAACGTCGCGCTACCAGCATAGGGGGTTGCACTATGTCTATCCCACGTATATATGGTGTCTCTTGCATGCACCGGAAGAGTTAATTGTTATCTGATATAGAATTAGATGTGGCAATGATGCTGATCGATTCATGGAAAACGGCATCCCACCTTCCGCCCAGGCTGATTTTCTTCCCGTTGTTTACCTCACATGGAATGAGCTTTTTTGCATTTTTTTCTGCCAATTATTTTAGTCTACTAGAGATGAACAAACCGTTGTCTTTCCCATAATGCCTAGGTCAGATACCATAGTATGCACAATCAAGATGTAATTATTAATTCACCATTTATTTCTAAAACTGAGCAGAAATGAAAATTGTTGTTCGCAAAAGCTTCAATAATTACTTGGTTTCTAAGTAAAAGTTTTTTCGGGCACAAAGGACATTGACTGTTAGGTCGTTAAGTTGACCAAGTTTCTCATACTGTCTTAAAGAAAAATTGTATTTTTCTCATTTTTAGTCTGGACAAGCTAGTCTTTTATCTCAGCAGTTATATAATAACAATATACCATATCCTCGTACCTGCGGTGCTCGATTCTGTAATGATAAACTAGTCACATTCCAGAGGCCTGTACATCCAGCACAGTCAACACCGAGATCACTGAGCGACGTAAGTTACACTGTACTTACTTCTGTCAAAAGGCTACATGGACCTTATTTTTGACATCTACAGGAGTGCAATGAACTTCCTCAGCACTGAATTTGCTATTTATTACACATTGTGTACAGATTTTTGTGTGCTCAGATTTTACGCCCTTTTGTGTGCTCAAATTTTACCCCGAAGTTGTTTTGTACTCACCCAAACAGAACTGTCGGACGCATAAATCAATCAGTTGTAGGAAGTTTCCGCTATTTTGATCATGTAGGCGGGTATAGATAACTCCCTCAAAATAATTTGTAGCTATTTGATGCTTATATCATACACAAGTTATTGTGTTTTATAACTTGTAAAAGTCCGCTCACTTATCCTAGATCATCGTAAAATGATGTGGAAGTTGAGTCATAGTGCAATTGTAGCATTCAAACTATCCACTATCCATATTGTACTTCCGTAACAGGACTATGTGCATTATAAGTTTGGTACCTTTTGTTAATGCTATCTACAAAGTTCTTTAAAACATTGCCTTTAACAGTCAGCTCTAGCTGCAGACTGACACATATTTTGAGCTTTACAAGAAAGATTCTTGAGGCTTTGATCTGGTTAATTCTTATTGTAGGCAAACTCATCTCATACGCCTCACATTTCTCGGACACGCTCAACTTTTTTCACACCTCTTTCACGGTCTCCCAAAGACAGCCATTCATTCTTCACTAAACGTGGCCATCGACAGCGTCAACTCAAGAAAGAAAAGAGTGGGCCCATCACTGTATACGACATATCCTCTCTACTTCCTGTGAACAAATCTATGGCGTTGGAGTGCAGATTAGACGCAACAGCCGCAGCATGCCGACATAACGCAGAGGTAGGTGGGAGTGTTAGATAGATAGATATAAAAAGATCGGAAGAAGATATTATATGCCAAGAAATTCATTGTTTCTTTGTGATTCACTGCTTATTGAAATAAGCTGGTACTATCCTAGAGGAATAAATATTAGGCAGAGTTCAGGTTAGTCTCGCTAGTTCGGGTGCGACATGATTTTAGTCAACACCAATTTTTTGTTAGCAGGGTTTTGATTTTTATAATAGGTTGAGTCATTAACATTATAGATATGCAAATATGAATATATGTCTATGGATTGAGTAAAAGTTAGCTAGCCTTAAATTTTTGCTTATTGTAAGAATGAACATAAAGACAAACTTTTCCTGAATTTTCAGGTAGCAGTAGCGCACGGCAGGAGAGATCTTCACCAGATCTGGAAACTGATAGAAGAGTTTATGGATGACAGGTTAACGGCTCCATCTGATCCAAATGACCTGAAGTCTGGTGTACCCTGGGCTTTTCTACCTATGGGCAGACCTATGGTAGAATCTATGTAAGTTATTACTAATTATCAGGATCAGACCTGCTGTGTTTGGTGAGACTTTTCCATGTTCTCAGCAGTTGCCCCCAAGACTTACTGTGTAACTTGCCCTGTCTACTCTCATAGTTGTGTTAGTGTCAAGTTAGTTTGGACCTGAAGCAGAGAGCCCAAATTGCTTTTCAACTAAGAGATAGATATAATGATATAAAGTTCGGTTTATTGATTTGATAATTTTCTGTCTCATTTTGAGAAAACTCATAATAGATCATAATATACATTTAGTATCTTTGAAGAGGTCGTCTTGTTATGTCATGCTGTTCTTTTTACTTTTTTGTAGTATCCGGCATTACTCGTCTATAGGCGATTTTCAGACTCTCTCAATACTAGCTTGTATGTTTCCATATGACGTTCCGTCCAGTATACCCTCAGTGGAGATTGAGCGACCTCTACAGCAGTTTAATTTGCAGCGCAGTTCTTCTAATATGAAGTTATTAGGAACCTCTCCTGCATCATCGCTGACAGGTCGCTCACCTCCTGAGAAAGGATACCTATCGGTAGGTTTATACTCTAATCTGAGAGCAGCTAAAATTGCGGTATCTATACGTCAGTTGGATTAGACTTTTTTAAATAATCCTCGGCTGCGAAATAAGCTCCACCATCATCATGTCATTCTCGGACTCCTATGTACCTTTAGAACAGTAATAATGTGGTGAGAATAGATTAAAAGTTTGGGGTTATCCTCTTGTTCGGTCTGAGCAGATAACTCATAATTTAAATACTCTGTTAAAGTGATGATGATGATGATGATGGTGTAGTCAGGGAGCAATGAACTAAGGTTTAGTTCATTGCAGGGAGAAACCTGCATTTGGTCTGAACCCAAAATTGTGTGTTTTTTTCACCAAATATGTTGATAGAGTGTGTCTATCCATCAATGTATCAGTTTTTTGTTTGACTCCCGTTGTCCCTTAAATTCACTAAATGCATGAATCAGCCACTCCTCAAATAATTTATGTAGTACAACTTATAACTATTATTAAGCTGTTGTACAATAATTTCTGTAGCTTGTGGAGACAATTTTCTTTGTTGCTGAATTGTACAGTGTTGTTATGTTGTTTGGTTGCGTGATATTCTGATCCAGCAGAAATTTCCTATACTGATTTATTTTCCCAAATTGACTAACACATTCATATCACTATGAAGTTTTGAGTGTTGTAGGGCAGTCGGACTAAAATAACCCCAGTCAGACAAAATAAGTAGACAAAATTGCAAAGCTTGCTGGAGCGGGGTTGCAGATGTGAATTTTTTCACTCATAATTTTCTGATTTAACTACGTTGTGGTCCTACAGTGCTCAAAATTTTTCTCAGTCTTTAGTGTGAGATTCACGGTTATATATATTGTTGCTGGGTATCAGTTTGATCACAACTGAATGATTAGCATGTCAACTACTGAAGGCCGCAGGGTTTGTGGTACAATTAAATTGTTTAAAGCTCTAACTTAAAATTCATCATAAGATGTCTTTTTAAGTTTGAAGGTAGCCTGTGGGCCTGTAGTAGCTCTCAGGTATATGGGGTACTGAGCTTATCTCTGCCTACAAGACATGTAAATATCATCAAACATGCTGACACCCCCCCCCCCCCCTCATGATGATGTGATTCGATTGGTTATTTTTCCTTCCACGTTTGAATTTCTTGCACCAATTTTGTAATTCTTTATGGAGATGTACATTCCTGAAAGAAATTTCGATCCATTCTTTTTTCTGGTCCTGACCTTTCAAATGCTTATCATAAATTCTATCTTCATACTAATGACTTAGACTCATACATCATATGTCTGATAAACAAATTAAAAATGTGATTTACATATCCCTAACTCGTAAAACGTACATATGCCAGAATCAAAATAGGTGCCATTTTGCATTATCAACGAAAAATGTGCCAAGGCCACCAGGTTATCAGTGGAGGGTAAGCAACTCCAATTGTGGTCAACAGAAGCATACAGAAAAACTTGTTGTCGTAGTTGATTTTTTTAATCCTCCTTATTGATTATTGATCATTAACGTAGCACTAACAAAGAGAGAGAGAGAGTTGCTTTCCAGACTAGACCCCATGTGCAATGAGAGACTCTCACCCATAATATTGGTGTATAAGCGTTGCGTCGTTGTGTAAAACTCAGCGTTAGATGTTTAGATATTGTGTTATTTTCTAGATTGAACCAAACAACACAGATGGTCTCACCTATGGTTGGTCAACCTGTAAGTGGTGACAAATTAATCTCAAAAATGCATCTGTCTTTCGTTAAGCTACTAACCAATCAGGCTCATGCGATCAGATCATCTGTTCTCTTGGGCCTGAGGAAATGCATGCTACACCCCTCTCTGTACCTGCTGCTAGATTTCTATGCTACCGGGCTGTCTGGCATGTACTGGGCTAAGGCTAACTCTAATTGGTATATGCTACACCTCTGCCTAACTTCCTCTTTCTGTCCCGTCTGTCTGCTAGCTGATGGTAGTTGTCTGTTGCAGGATACAACTCAATTGTACAAGTTGTTATTGCTGCTCTGGTGGTGGGTCGTCGATAGAGTTTTTAGCCATATAGTAGTGGTTTGGTCAGGTAAGAAGGCCACCAGAAAAGAATGAGAAGCAATTTGCTGTAACAGGAAATGCCAGCAAATTTTGAGTGAACAACTGTGTTTAGATGCTGTAGGCCTTACAACTGTGCAACCCTTGATTATCTTTACTGTAGCATATGAAACACAACCCCTATCACACAATCCACACTGGTGATACTCGACTTCTAGAAGAATGGACGAGGTTCCGTAAGGCGTGTAAGTGACGGCGTTGTGATGATTGTGATTTGTGCCCTCTTGCTACTCATCTGTTTTCCCCGCAATGCTCTCTCACAATTATTCTAGGCCAATAATAAATCTTAGAGTATTTGTTATAGATGACAGTTTAGTTGCAATTGCAATTAATTTTGGTTGATACGTTGCTGTCTTGCATGTGCTGATAAATCCTAACATAGACATGATGAATCCTAACATAGCTGAGTGTCTTAACTGTCCCGATCAAGCCTGGTATAGTTATGCTATAGATCCAGTTGGTGTGGGACAAGATGGAAACCCTGGCTATGATCTGATCATACAGAAATGACACTCATGCTACTTCTATCTCACATGAACACTCTTTAGATGTTCTCCTAACATTTTATTATTTCATAACTGCATCATCATTCTCCCAGCTGTGTCATATGTATATAGAGAGTAGATGACACCTATAATAGTTGGAGATTCTGTTTCGCAATGCATCAATCTAACTTTCCTTAGCTAATTTTTTTTCATCAACGCTTACCATTTTTGTGATTATTCGATTCCAATGACTCCATTTTCTCTTATCTTATCTTGTGTGCCCTAGCTGTTATGATTGGAGGGGGGGGGGGAGGGTTATGGTGCTCTCCATCAACTTCCCTATCCTCGATCATAACAACTTGGGCATGTTTCTGATGATTATTTTGCTGAAGCTTATAACTCCATAGAAAAGAATTGTGAATTGAAATCATGACTTAAATGCAAAAAAACTAAATAGAATAGAATAGCTCATTTCATTTGATGCCTTCACTGTCTGTCTTACATTGGCCCTCTGATCAAATTGATAAACCATTAAACGTGCGTCTGACCTACAATATGGCTTGATATGATCTAATACATTTTGTAGCATCACGGCGGCGAGCCGACAGTCACAACGGATCATTACAGGACATTACCAGAAATTCTTATCCTTATCCCGGTGACCCAGACAATGATGTACAGAAACATAAGTCGGATGCTCAGTAAGTAGTTCCAAAATCAGGAGTAAATCGTTTTAGTTCCATACCTTACTATTAAATCAACATCATTCAAAATTAGTACCAAAAACCACCTGAGGGCTTTCACTACTATTGATTGGTCCTCTATTCTTTTTACTCTCATGATATCTGTTCTGTTGTATGAGGATGGTACACTGCCTCGTCAAATCTAGCTCTGTCATTATTTATACTTTTGGTAGACAACCTCCGATCCCAACTGTAATGGAATTTATCTTGCTGTATATCGTTGTTAAAAAATCCACCGCTGCCCCACACATATGAGTGCTCGAGTAGGATAGAAGGAATCTAATCTGCCTCCCATGGACTAAATGAGGGACTATGTTAAAACAAAAACCTTGAATTCATTCTGAAAAGCTATACATTTTTCTCGTTTTTAGAATATTAGACCCCACTAAAGGGCTGCTCTATGACTTTTACAAGACACAGTACGGTGATATTCTATATAGTTGGGGATTTTTAGAAGAACGCTTAGAATTATTGAAAACATCAGCTTCACAACCAAATCAAGAGCTATCCGCTCTTTCATTGACTTGTGGTACTTGTTTTGAGGCGTATCAAGACTCATGGTGTGCCAATTGCAAGCGGCAGAAACTGAAATGTGCTCTGTGTCGATCAGGAGTTAAAGGTCCAGCAGCATTGTGTGTTACTTGTGGACACGGAGGTCACACTCAACATATGAAACTTTGGTTTGAAACAGAGACTGAATGTGCATCAGGCTGTGGCTGTAAATGCCTGACTACAAATACAGAAGAGCGGTGATGAGGTAGTCACTTTTTTTGGGAATTTTCCTGTGAATCGGTATTATAATTGGAGCAGTGTTTATCGCAAACCTTATATCAAGTGTTACTGTGACGTACTAGCCTTTTCAGGCGGCCACTTTTTTGCAGCCGCATGACAAGACTATTGACCTACCTGTTAAGCCAGTGCTGGTCACTAAACTTGGATTAGGCCCTAATTTTTCCCTCTCCCGGTGTCATGAACTTGAGTCAACTCTACTGACTTAATACTGAAGATTCTAGAATGTTTGTAGTGTCAAAAAACTGTGTACTATATCATTGTTGTTATTTGGAGCTTAGTAAGTAGTGGTATCAGGATTAAGTTCACCGACAGCTTTCTATGCGTGTGTCGATAATCAAATGTTAGTAGTCTGCTTTTGTGCCAACCATACTTTAATTAAGGAGTTTCGCTTTACTTCTTGCTTCGATCTCTCTCATTGAGAGGTTCTTTTTGTGCATTGTCTCTCCTGGTCAAAAATAAAGTTTATTTTTGTTTATATTTATACTACAATTATTGTTTTCACTATTTGCTTTGAGCAAGGAGTTAAAGTCTTAAACTCCTTGCTTTGAGTGAGCAAAATTCTTGACTGTATCCATTCTCCTTCAGGATGAAAAATATATTCACGTAATAAGATGGGGAGACCTGGCCCAGAATTGCTAAATCCACTCATTTAAATATTAACAAGTTTTGAAATTCAGTTATCTAAGCTATCATTGAAATGCTTTTGATTAGTGAAACAGCAAAATTTAAAATCTTACTAAAATTTCAGAAGTGTCGGGTTATCTTCTTGCCGACATTTAATTTGATTCAACTTCGACTTATAGTGTCAGCCAATGAGACGCAGAGCATTTAAAGCCATCCTTCCATGTACGGACTCTGCCCAATGAGAAAATTATCCTTGAGACACACTTTTATTAACTGTAACAATTTAACAACAGTTTATTCTTCCAGCAATACAAAGTTACAGACATGAACTATCTACATGGGAAGAAACCTGCTTTTCAGAGATTAGCCAGATTGGTATTAAATAATACAACAATAAATAATAAAATAGAGTTAAATGCTTATTATTATAGTCTAGAGCTGGTTTAGGTAACACAAGTTTTGTGGAACACCGATCAGGAAGGGTATTAGCCTGTCTTATCAAGTTTATGTAAAAAGTTTGTCGCGACAGGCTAGAACGGGAAATAATAGTTGTTAAATATATAAAATTCATTCATATGGCTGACTGAATGACTAGACTTGCAAAATAAACAAATTAAAAAACAACAAATATTTTGGTACAAAATGTCACCATATTCAATCATGTCACTGATAAAAAATAACATGATATAAAATTTTGGATAATACAACAATACACTTATAAATATAATACAGTGTTCTCCTTATTGATTCTAAATATTCTAATCTAACAAGAATGGGAAACGAACCAAAAAGTAGTATTGCACAATAGTTTTGATAAGGAAATTCATAATAATATGATAGTCAGATGAATCAAAACCTTCTTAGCTCCATACGAAGTAGAAAACATGACAGTATTACCGGACGCGAGGAGGCTGTGCGTGTGGATAATATTCACTCCTCATACTATGAGCGGATATTGACAGGTAAGTCTTAGGCTATGCTATATTAGTTGATGGTTGATTTACTCCTCATACCACGATCGGATAGAGCGTATAGTGATAGTATTTACTCCTCATACCACGAGCGTATATTGACAGGTAAGTCAGAGAAGTATGGATGAGATAAAGCTTCCTCCGCTGAGATTCTTCCCACAGGGTTACACACCAACATTTTCTAAAGGTACCAAAAAGTCAGAGAGTTTTACATGTTTATTAAAAGTTGTTTAGGCATATAGCACACCGTAGGCTTTCAGCATCAGTGGTGCAACCTAACCAAAACTAAATGCAACATTGCGTCACTACATTGAAAGCAGTACAATGTTCATAAAATTGGACAAAATGTAAGTCAAAGTGAGAACATTTAATTATCTTAGTTTATTATAGGTTAAAACCATAATCAAATTTTATATGCTACGTCTATGTTTATAACAGCAACTGTACGAAGCTAAACATCCTACAAGCCTTTATAATTAGGAATCCGCTAGAAAATCACAATGAACAGTTATAAAAGCTTAAGCTAGGGCAAATACTTTGTTATCGTTATAGTACCTGTAATAACTCTAGTCCGCTGTCATCGAGATTAGGTACAGCCTGATTCCAAGACAAGCTGACTGGATACTGAGGAAATACCTAAGGGTGAGAAAAGTACACAAACCATCTCAACACTTGTAAACGGTACACATGATATGCGGCTCACCAGATCAATTGTTCCAAGTTAGTGTTTGTAAATTTGATCGATTTGACTGAAGGATATGAAATCAATGAAATTTTTTATTTTCTATGTTGAATTAAACTCATATCACTTACATCTTTTTTTGTTGAATATTTATGCCTATTCATACTGTCCGATTAAATTAAAGAAGTAATTAGTATGAGTTAATCCAATCTAATCTAATCAGATGAAATAGATTAATGTACCTTGTACTCTGGAAGCTGGGAGACATTAGGCCATGATGTCTCAGATGGTACACCCAGTAATCGGAATATTCTCTTAAGCTGATCGCTCACATCACTGCCAGGAAACAGTGGTTTACCAGAGTTAGACAACTCTAAAATACATATGATATCCTGTTATGTGTGAGAGCAATGAAAAATGTCAGCCGGCAAACAGATCATAACTCTACAGCCAATTGTTTGATGTCAAAATCTGGTTCACAATGCTGCAAATCAAACTATTATAAAGTTGGTTAAAATATTGGTTAAAAACGCAAGGTTCAGTCAAGCATCTCATTCAGAAGAATGGGTACTCGAAATAGGCCGCAAGGATTGCGCCCATTTGCTCTCAGTTTGTAGGCAGGTCGGAGCACACCTGGGGATCCAACAGGTCCCAGTAGTCAGTGGGCTGCAGTTGGACTCGAACCCACGACCTTCAACATTTGCATGTTGAAGTCCGGCGCTCTAACCAACTGAGCCACCTCTTACTCCTTTATTTTGGCACCCGAACTGTCTGTCTAAAAGTAAGACATTCTAATGTCAAATTTGAGAAGTGTTAACACCAATTACACTTTTAAGGTATCCTACAACTGGCGATGTCTTCTGCCCATTCAGTTTTAATTTTAGGCAGTAGTCTAATTTGAGCAGGATTATAATAACATGATGAGAACCTTTTTGGGTGATTTAGACCTCAATGGAAAGCTGTAAGACGTCTAGGATAATCAACTCAGCATAATACCAGAGTGAGCAAAATCTTTAAAGTACACACAGCTACATCTGATTTATGACGTACCCCCAAATATACAGCCTGCTGACCAGACATCTATGGATGTTGTGTAGAGTTTGGCACCAAAGAGAACATCAGGAGGTCTGTACCACAGAGTAACCACTTCAGCAGAGTAACACCTGACTGGTATACCGAAAGCTCGAGCCAGTCCAAAATCAGCTAGCTTCAGCTCACCATTCTACAGAAAGCAGTGATGTTAAACTAAAATCATGGTATTGAAGAAATTAATTTCTATCCAGATGGTTTGACATCTTTATAATGGTGTATACATATTTGTATTCAGATGTTTATTCAAAATATTATTAGCCCACATCACATCAAAAAAATAGACTTCAAAATATCGCATAATCATATATCCATGATATTTGGAGTTGTCTAGTCTCTGAACTAAACCTATGAGGTGTAGACAACCTACAAGTTGTGACTGCCAAGCATTATCGCAGTTTTTTTATTATAGCAAGGTTGTAATTTTTCTGAGGGATAGACTTTACCTTGTTGATGAGAATATTCTGTGGTTTGAGATCTCTATGTAGGACATTCTTAGAGTGACAGAAGGCAATGCCTCTCAACAGCTGATAAAACAAACTCTGTAAATAAATTACAATGGCGATTAAAACATGGGTTTTGGTATTTCGAGAGCCTATAGTTATTGCATTCCATTACCGACCAACACCCACTCAATGAAGACATAGATTTTTGCAATGAAATCGGTTATATTTCCATATCCAGTGTTTGATATTAAAATTTAGAAGAATTCTGAATTTAGAAAAGATTTTAGGGCATATAACTATGGTAATATTGCTAAGATAGAGCAATATTGTCAAAATTCAAAATTTTCACCGGAAATAGTTGGTCTATTTCATACCTGCACAGTAGAATGGTTGAGATTTGACGTTATAGAGTCAAAGTATTTTTTCAGATCCATATCACAGTATTCAAAGACTAGAGTAAGCTTTCGCTCGCTGTACAGTATATCCATCAAGCTAAAACACAAATCGCCATGTTGAGATATTACAATATTTTATTTTTGTAGGAGCATTACCATTGACTTTGTAAAACACATGGCTAAAAATTGGAAATACTGAATTATACCAGCAGGTCAAATCTTTGGTTGAATAAGCGTCTCTTGGCATCACCATAAAGTTGTGGACTTACTTGACAATGTTACGCTGTTTGAGCTCCTTAAGCAGACAAGTCTCTCTTAGCGCTGAGCTAGGAACTCCCTATGAGAATATTGACAAAAAAGATTCAATTATACAATTTGTAATTATACAATAAACAAAGCAGCAACGAGATGCATTGAGCAGTTATCTGAGTTGACGAAATTAACAAGGCTATACTTTTTACATTTATGAACTATCTTGTTTCATACAACCATACGCGTATAAATAATACTTTTTTTAAATATGTAAATATATGTATATCATATATGTTTATGATTTAAACCTTTTCTACTTATGAAATGGTCATTATCAGTATCCCCGAATGCTGTGTAAAAAAGATCTCAGCTCAGTGCGAAGAGACCTTGTCATTACATAGGGCTGTGGGAGGTTCTTTCTCACTCAAACTGAAAAGGAAAATTCCAGACCAACTTAACAACATATCAGTGTCAGTCTCAAGATTATAGCCTGGTGAATGCACTTACCTCATCGTCTTCATCTAATCGAACTCTCTTCAGAGCCACTACATCATTGCTCCTCTTATCTCTTGCCTTGTAGACTGTACCATATGTTCCTGAAAGGATATTAATGAAAATACACGTAATCATGTTTTAAAGTGACAAAAAATTCATTTTAGGACTGCTAGTTTCAATTGTACGACATGTGGTCCTAACAGAGTTTCAGTTTGTGATTCTTTAAGAAGAAAATTCAATGTAATAAAAATACTATTATGAGACCCCATTCTCCCTGGAGACCCTTATGGCAGATTTACACCTTGAGGTAGAGATTAGCTCAAGTAAAATAAAAATGAAACAAACCTTCCCCAATCTTCTCCAGTTTCTCATAGCTCTGCATACTTCTGATACTTTGAGACACTCAGGGTGAAACTCGTCAATAACATATACCGTCACAGGCCTGTAGGATATTATTGAGTATTAGTCAGACTCAAGACAAGTTTGTTCTCGCTCTCAGAATAGAGAGAAAGGTCAGAGTGGAAGGGTTATCTATCAATTTCCTCAATCTTGGAAGTGGATATATGGGTGATGGTAGCACCATGTTGTTTCATTAATTCTATCATCTAAACACAAAATTTATTAGTAATGAAAGGGCTGTCTGTCTCAAGTCCACTCAGACATGGGCTTAAAGGTAGTCTGTTGTCAAAGTTTGCTTACTGCGATCTCTTCAGATTAGCAGCCAAAACATTAGAGTTACTTTGTAAGTAAAGCATATTTGTGATGTCATTGAAAGTACCACTTACATGGCGGTAAGTCAAGCTCAAAAAAGGACAAGGTCGCTTAGGCCAGGGAGAATTCCATTCCCCCTGGTTAGGCCTATGTGCCTTATCACAGTGGGGCAGGGCAGTCAGAATTTGCCAGAGAACCTATGATCTCATGTTATTTAGGCTACATGTTGTTGGCTATGAACCCATGATAAGTCATGCACCTCAATCCTTTGAGAACAGAGTTTGTAGTACAATGAGAATTATATTCAAATAGCGACATAATCACAACTAGTCTGAAGAAAAAGTAACTATAATTTTGAGCATGATAGTTATAATATGATTGCTACAAGGGTAGTAGATAATACATACTAAACCCTTCCCTGCTGACCCTTTGCTTATTATTATTAATTATCCCACCTCAAATCTTCAGTCTTCTTCTCAGGTCTGCCCAAGAGCAAATGTAAATAATATTGAAATCCTCACTGATTTATGGCACAAAGGTCTGAAGGCTCAATTTCAAATGTAAAATTATTCAGACCAAGATTTCAACTATTTTCTACTGGTCTTTCATTCTTTCACCAATTTTCTTCTTGTCAAGAAATACAAAGTTTTTTTTGTTTTAACTGTAGCCTTTAAGCTACTTAATATGTTTCTGTTTAGTGGTGGATTTTCATAGAAAGCCCTCTAATGAAAATGAAGCATTTAGAAATCCCAGCAACAGATCAATTTCCTTCCTGTAGTGAGTCAAGTTTTAACTTTTCTTTCAAAGAAAAAAAAGAAAATGATTTGTTTTGTGATCATAGCAAGGATAACTAGCCCCATGGCAAAGCTCAGCTTTAGCCTGTCTTGATAAGCTTTGACCGAACAAGGCTTCTCAAGACAGGCTAGATCTTAGCCACCAAGCAGTAACTACCAACCAAATGAATATTGCCAATGACTGCTGACTGAGAAATCACAATTCAATGTTAATTCTGTCTGAGTACTGAGTACTTTGTTGACCAGAATATGGATAAATTTGTGCTCTGAGGCAATTGGTGTCATTTATTCTTTTGTTACATCAGGACTATAACTCCTTGGTCAAATTGCACAAAATCGAGAATCAATCAGTTATTCACTTCCACACCAGTGATTAGTTAATGTTGCCATATCCTCTAATTGATAAATCAATGAACTCCCTCATTTCATAATAGGGATTAATCATGCAGCCTCTCATTTATTGATGCAATGAGCTCATTGACTGATGACAATGATTATACTGTTCAATGAACTCCCCCTCAGTTCATTGTATTGTTTGAACATTGTTGCTCCTTGGTTGAAATTTCTTGTCAGCTTAAACATTCCTGTGTATCTACTTTTTAGCATTAGAGATGTCTGGGATACCTCCTAAAAGTTGGCAGCCACCAAGGGTTCTCATGCAAACAACGTAAGTAACCTGCCATTTCACATTATCTTAAAACCATGAACTTGAGTAGAACTAGATATGGGCCGAAAAATACCCAGTACATCTTTGATACATATTATATAACAAAATCACAACATAGCTTATACTGTGTTTATGTCTGCTTGTAATGGGACCCTTACACATAGATAAAGGACCAGTCCACTCTGTGTTGATAACATCACGTTGCTAAGTTGTTAATGTTGCGATGTTAAATTTAAGGTCATCCCTAAAATCGTCCCCTTATATCATACATTAGTGATACAAGGCTTCTGGTTCAAGTTATTTCTGATTCCAATTTTGATAGCATGGGTGACATGGAGGTTGAGCTTTATTGGAAGCATGCATCAGAGACATGTAGGAACTTTGCAGAGCTTTCACGCAGAGGGTACTACAATGGTGTCATATTTCACAGGATCATAACAGATTTTATGGTGCAGGGTGGTGATCCTACAGGCACAGGTGAGATCACTTATTTGGACAGTTATTCTCTTGCCCATTCACGGATGTGCAGAAAAAGATATATGACTTACATGGGCTGTTTTACGTGCTTTTGTAACGAAACATGGCCAAGATATGGTAATCTGGAAAGTAATACGGCATATATGTAGCAGATTGATGGGCTTTTTGTCAGACACAATGACAATGATACCTGCTCTCAGTAACTATGCTACATGGCCAAAACTTCCTTGACAGGTTGACACATGTTGATTCATGGCTGAAGCCAGTTAAATGGAATATGAAATCCCTCCCTGTTGTATGATTTCCTGTAATCTAGATCAAGAGATATTTATTGTGTTATCTGTATCGACTTTAATTCTAGGAAGAGGCGGGGCATCCATCTATGGTAAAGAATTCAGAGATGAAATACATGAAGACTTGAAACATAGCGGTATGGTTTATTATGAATCAAGTTTGACAATACCCATATCTTGGAAACATTCCGAACTGATATCAATATTATTTTAACAGCACTGTAGTAAGCACTTAACATCCATAACAATTTATGAACATCAATCTAATGTAACTAAATCTTTTTGACCCTTATCATTGGACTATTTGTGTCACACCATTCAATTGTGACAAAACAAAAATGAAAAAAATTGTGTTTGCAGGCGCAGGAATCTTTTCCATGGCTAACAGCGGACCAAACTCTAACGGCAGTCAATTCTTCATAACGTTAGCACCCACTCAATGGCTTGATGGGAAACATTCGGTATTTGCGAGAGTAGCAAAGGGGATGCCGGTGGTCAAAATGATGGGTATGGTGGAGACAGACAAGGACGATAAACCAACTGTTGAAGTCAAAATAATCAAATGCTCTGTGATAGCGTGACAAGTGACAGCTGTAGAAAAATGTAGTTTTATTTGTACATATTGTATATGGGTGATCATGTATATATTGCACCTAAGATCCAGGGGTATAAATTTCTCTGCGCAATTCAAATGTGCCCGACAAGTGGTAGTTTTGTCCTCCTGTACAATGTGCCCACGACTCATTCAAATTCACTTTTGAAGGATACTATTATGTCAATGTTATCAGTTATGAACAAGGAGCTTACTCCTTGTTTTGAACACTTATCAATATTTTTAAGATCAAGAATATGAGCAAGACAAGAAAACCCTTTTAGCCAGATAGCAATGAAATATTTTAATTTACAATTATGCCAATAAAAATATTTACCTTACACAAACACAAAAATGAGACCAGGCTGAGCCAGCTATTGTTTAACTGCTACTTACAAGCCACTGACATTTTACTAAGGAGTTAGCTTCTCTCACACTCCTTGATTTATCAATGCAGCAAAGAAATAAGTGAGTGGAGATTGAATCTCTTGGCTAGCAAAGAACCAAAACATATGTTTGGGTATTTTGGTGGAGTTGCCTCCTTTTATTTTTCAACAAAGAAACCTATTCCGGCATTGCACTGATGGTATTGGTAGTTATATTAACTGGTGCAAGCTTGCTAAACAGAGTTATGAGTAATAATCTACGAGTTTAAGGAAGGGGGAAAGAAAAAAAAAGTTACTTAGTAAAGGAACAAAAATTACACACTAATGCTAATGAAAAATCGAAGCTAAACTGTAATAGTGACTAGTCAACCAGACCGTCAGTAAAGTTAAATGAAATACACCACAACACTCAAAAACAGTTAAAGTTATATTCATCTTTTTTTTTCTTCTCAAAAACAATTCAGAATTTTGTTACACACTCAGTATTCAGTTACCGTTATTCCTACAATTGAAAATGTCAAACATGTCGTTATATTCAAGCTCGGTATTTTCGACGCTATAGTTTTTTCTAGAATTCGCAGCGACACACAATTTATGTTGTCTCACAGTTACAGCAATCGCCAGCCAAAAGGGTGCAAATTTGTGGCTAGTTAGCCAAAGGTTGAAAAGCATGCAGCTGATGATTAAACCAATGATTGTCTTACACGTTCATGGCAATCATAGCAAAGGTTGCCATTCAGGGCAGACTACAAGAAAGCATTTACCTGTCAAATTATAAGCAACCAGTTTACAAAAAAGCCTCTTACATCAAGTGCTTAGCCTTACAGAACAGAACAAAAACTCAACAAATGAAAACACCTTACTAGTGCCTCAATAACTTAGTGTGGAGTATGCATGTAAAATAGTATAGTTGGATATACTATCAAATTGTACATAACAAATTATGGGCATAATAAATATTATGCCATATCACGCTGGCACTAAGTATAAAAAATACGAGAGTAGTAAGGCATATATAAACAAAGGCGGGCGCCGCTTTAAAATATCCTCAGATAAATAGACCTCAAATATGCGCCAGTCATGTACAAAAAGCCGACATGAGGCAAACAACAAATAACTGATGATTAGGGGATTTGTTCTGTGGTACATTTTTGCAGCTTAGTTCATCATGGTAGGTAAAAACATCATACAAAACACAATGTACAAGTACAACAATGAGAAGACTAGAGCCGGCTCCTTACTACTGAAATAGGGTCATAACGTCAGGCCAATATCAGCTATGTATATGCTTTAGGTAGGTAATTGATTCATAAATATAAACACATAATATTACCTACATGGAAAGAAGTAATAGACTAAAAACACACATGCATGTTATAAAGAACAATGGAAGTTACCTGCCGCCGGGCTTGTTCTATAGCAGAGCATTTCTTATTAATATACTGCGTACACGAAGTCCAATACTGATGACAGAATCTGGCGCGTCTCGCCTCTCAGAGGAGCGATTCCAGCTCATAGACTGCGCCAGGATGAATGAGTATTTAAGTTGTGTCTACTGTATGGTTGCTAGCACCTTCTAGCTCATCAGTAGTTGCGTTTCCATTGGTGAGATTGTTAACGCCATGGTTCTCAGTTATTTCCTGTCAATTGAAAAAAAACCTTTCATTTCAGGAGTGTATCTAAGTAACTACTTGATCTAACTCAGCGACAAGATCGCAGGTAGTTAGACAAAATACTTTCTCAAGTCATGAAATTACGGCAAAGTGTGTCTTAATATAAACAAAAGAGAATCAATTGGTTGACAGCTCAAGAAATTGCTTTCTGATTAATTGTTTTTTTGGGAGGTAGGGTGAGTGTTACAGTGGCTGGTGACACTCAATTGATCAGATTAACATACAATAGTAAATGTGGATTCAAACACTCATCTCAACAACCATCCAATTACGTCATGTTACACTGACCATATCTCAACCTCAAAGACTTCCGATCCATCCCTTTATCACAAGGATATTAACTCTTATACCATATGTTTAATTGTTTCAAATTAACAATGCCTTACTTTGTCTTCAGCCTCGTCAGCTTTCTCCGTCTTTGTGGCGATCATTACTGGCTTCTTACTGATTGGTTTTTGCTCTGAGTTGTTCGCATTCTGATTTCTGTTCTTGTTCTACGAAGACAAAACAAAATGTTGATAAACAATACTTTACAACGACTTGCGCAACTTTGTGGGAACTGAATCTTCTCAATTCTATATGGCCCTGAATAAAATAGCTGCCTGTCCTTTTATCAAGGGAGAAACTCATCATAAATGATATCCAATACATTCGCTGCTCTGTACAAACCTGTCTGCTTTGGTTGTAGCCGTGTTTCCTGTCTTGGTAGTATTTACGGGGAGGTTTATGCTGATGTTGATGATGATGGTTGTGGTGCTGATGGTAGCCGTAGGGCTGGTAGGGATGATAGTCATTGAGCGGGCTGCCGAAGCCTGCTGACGCTTGGTAGTCTGTTGGTACATGATTGTGTTGAGTGTGATCTCCTCTAGTTCCTGGACGTGGGCCCCATGTAGCTACCACCTGACCAGCGACCTGTTATATTATACGGAGTGGCATAGTTTATCGCAATCCATTGATGCTAAATGCGCTATATAATACAACCCTACATATATTTTTGCAAATGCTACCAATTGAGACATGCTCTAGCAATCTATCTGCGTAATGGAGTTATAACCACTCATCTGTTTTAAAAGGTTGGTTGAAACCTAACTAAAATAATGACTCAAGACTATGTAATCAACAGATAATTATTAGATCATATGTGATTGGATATACTCAGTAAGTAAGGTCTATCATTTTCCGTAAATCTTTTGTTAGTGATGGGAAGGACAAAGATTGAGTGATGACTTTACATATGAGAATGTATTGATGGCAGATGGGCTTGTTAGTAGATGATAATGAACATATCTTACCTGCAGTTTACCACCTCTATTGTCTAGTCTTGAGTTGACTGGCATGAACTCTCCCATCAGACTGCCTTTACCTGCAAAATAGTCAATCAGAATTAATGTGATGTTACAGCTATAAAATACAAATGGCGCAGTGTAATGTGTCATAAGAGTGGCCAGAATACAAGAAAGTATACAAAATACAAGTAAATATGTCTTGTTGTCTAGAGTTCGTCAAACTTTAGCAACTTTTTACATTGTGACCATACCATGATCGTAAAACCTCGTAATAAAGTCATAAGACTTATAAATGAAGGTGACTGATAAAATTTTACATGTAGACGGGCTTATAGCTGAATCATGTTTTAATTTTTTGTAGATTGATCACAGAGGTTATGTCTTTGAAATGGTGTGTGGTGACTGGTATATGGGAAAAAGTTATTTGAAAACACAGCAATTCAATTATAAGTCTGGTGAGGTTTTTTTGCGATAATCACCGGATACCCAAGGTCAATAATGTGACAGTAAAAAGAGGAAGTCACTTTAGTCTGAGGTATGCTAATTAGCAGACAATTGATTCTCACATTGAAGATTCAGTAATCATAGGAGGAGGAAACCACACTGGCTGAAAAAATACAATTTTGGAAGCACTTGTATGTTCTGTGTCAAATGATTAAACCTGCACAAGGTGGTGCTCAAGACCATAGATATGTGCTAGCATACAAATATTGAATGTCATTAAATATTTGGGTCTTTCCATTTTATTTTCAACGACTGTCATTATTCTACAAATTGTAGCTCAGAAAACTTAGAAGGATACAAATTTGCTAAATGGCTGTTGCTTCAAAAAAGCCGAAAGAGTCCCAATTAAAAAGCCCATATTTTGCTTGTTAGCTATCAAACATTTATATTTTCAAAATGTTGCAACTCGAGAACACCAGTTTGAGTGCGAAAATTATCTCAATGTTGAGATCAATCTCATATATAATGTAGATAAGTATCTATATTAAATAGATATTTTAATAACATTAAATTAATATTAAATCTATTTTATTAAATATTAATATAAAATCTATTAATTAATAGATATTCTATTAATTAATAGAAATATATTAATTAATATTAAATCTATTAATATTAAATATATTTTAATTAATATTAAATCTCATATTTTAATAATTCAGAGGTATCCAACTTTAAATTAAATTTCCTTGAGAGTAAGCAATTATTAATTAGTTTACATTATCCCATTATGTCATTTCACTAATCCTTTATATAATTTTTAAAAGAAGAACATTGTTGGATAATTAGTTTTCATTTAAATAAGGGATTAGTTTAATTGAGTTGAAAGTATCAAAATATGAGATAACGCTTTTTACCAGCAGTGGGCAGATTTGTCGTCATAGCACTAGATGTGGGCACCTATTTTAACTATAATCTTTTAATGATCTGGAGCAACCTCTCTGAGGTGATATACTGATGACTTTGATGGACCTAGGGTCAGGTAGAAATGACGCCCACACTCAAGTCTGATTATAAGATAATAAGAATGAACTAAAACCACCTAATGTGAATTTGTGCTTGACCATTAGTCAAATATCAAGGATTGTCTTAACAAGAACTGCGCTCAATTTGAACAATTGATCATTAACATTATCAGGCTTACCTCGACCATGAGATGAGATACTAGGTCTGAGATATGCAGTAGGAGCGGTGAATACTCGGCCACCTGTCAGGGTACTGGTCATGTACTGTAAACCTATCTTCTCACCGCCGAGTTTATCCTCCAGACCGTGCCAGACTGCCTGACGTAGTCTCTCCATCACTATCACCTGAGCCATCTACAGAACACCCAAACATGCATGGAACATCACACTGTGGTCGCCAACTTGGAAGCAAATTTTCTCATGAAACATTGAAAAACATATTTCTAAGAACAAACTCTCATACATCAACGTTCAGTGATGTTACTCAGCATGATCATAAACATATCATGAATGTACAGAACACATAGGCAGACATGGAAAATCAAAAATGAAAGACATTTTCTCTTGCAACTTTGAAAACATAATTCTAAGAACAACCTCATATACGTCAATGTTCATTGATGTTACTCAGCATCATGTTATGCTATATAAGTTTTCTGATGCATCCTATTGATATTCATTGGTAAATTCTGTAAAACATGCTATGGTGCGAGCCTGTTAATTGTCGTGGAAAGCTCTCTTACTAAACATAAAAGATGTCACACTATGCCAACTACAGGATAACCAGTGGTAAGATCACAAAATTTTATCCTATTTCCATCCGTTGCTGTTGCTGTACCTACTTGTGAGATCTCCATCAAGTTGTTCACACACAAGCTGGTATGAGTGGGAATAACTGGTGTGATTGTGTGATAGTTACAGATTAATTTTACCAGTTTCATTATCACATTACAGACAAATATAGGATTTTCCAGTGATGTGGGGGCGCTGCGAGGGTTTATTAGGCACAGAGTGCTACATGTGGGAATGGTTATCTCAGTTAATCCCACACAGTGATTCCTGCTGATTCCATTACCATCATAATAAAAACATGGTTATAAAAGAATCATCCATTGGTATACTTTTTTATTTATCCGGTGGATTATCTAGTTTACTCTGGAAAGTACATACCTGGCCATCACAGAGGTCGAGCCTCTGGCCGTGAGAGGCACTGGTCGCCTTGAGTAACTTATACTGGAGTAGTTTACCGTCGAAGCATAGCCAGGGGAAGCTCATCTGTTTGCGTACTGGAGCACCGCATACATCATTGACTAGCATAGCGTGCTGTAGACCAGCCATAACAAGGCTGGCTACGTGAGCACCCCGTGGATTGATCAAAGGCAACTGCAGAAATAAGGCTATTATGGTTGCGGGTTGAGAATAATTGTCAGCTTACAGTTTTTTTATCATGTAACATAAGGCTCTCTAAAAGTGCCAATCATGTGAGCGCTCAAATATGAGAACTTTACCATACAGGAGCAGAGGATAGTTAAATGTGCAACATGAAACATGTAAATTGCATAACAAATTATGTTAAACTGTAGTATTGTGGTTATAAACCGGCTGTACTATAATATTAGAACTGAAATAGTGCCGCCCATTCTCTCAAATTCCACCCATTTTTCTGATACCTTAGAAGTTGACAGAGGACTCCATGAAATGACAGGCTGAGTGTGAATGAATGGAATGGGAAAAGTCTTTGTTTATTTGGTGTTAGAGAAATGAAACGCTGTAATCTTTATTTTTGGTAGAAAAAATACACAAGACAGTGGCAAATGCTCTCATGCTAATTGTATCATGTTCTTACCTGCATATCTTGCATAGTCTGTACATCAAAAAGCACATTGGATGTAACCATAGCCAAGACTGCATCCACTTCACTAACTGTCAACTCTGCTGAATCTCTCTTGAGCAAATATCTGAAAGTGGTGTATATATAAAGTATATAATATACCGATTTTAAGGGTAGATTGAAGTGGGGACGTTAAACTGACAAAACTATGATCAAAGCATAGTTATACAGGGTAGGGCAGTGTAGGGAGTGTGCAGCACACTCACAACAGCATATAACATTGTGAAATTAAAATCTAAATACATGAACTTGGGCTAACCGGCATTATGATACACCCGGAATACTAATTGCTCATCAAGAACAACCCGTGCATCGCATTGACTCTCTGTAACAGCACCTTGACAAAGGTTGTGTAACCAACTAGGGAGATGGGCAGGAGGTAAAATACTTCAATCATTAATCATAAATTAATGGATGACTTCTCCCGCCCGCCCGCCCCGCCACATCCTGGTCGTGCAGCGTTGCCTGGTGGGTAGTCACCTGTTACTGGTAGAATCGGTGATTATTTCTCTAATCAGGGTAAGATTATAATTAAAACTGATTCATTTACTCGTTTTTCGCCAGCTTATTGTTCTTTGTAAATTGTAAGATTTCATAGAATGGTAATTACAATTTTAAATAAACTCATTGTAAGACAGTGCACATAAGGTCCGTCTTGGGCCGGAGGGAGGAGGTGTTGGGGCCATTGGGCGGGGCAAGAGTCAGAGGGAGTTCAGACCCCATTCTAACGGGTATCTTCTTGTGAATTGCATGAATACCTGAACAATATCACCAAACTAAAGGGTCATCAAACAGGAGTATATATCTCCTTATACGTAATATGGTTATAGTTGTTCCTACCTGAGCACTGTACATATGAGGATGAATCGCTCTGGAACCTGAGTTGTATTGG
Source organism: Membranipora membranacea (assembly GCA_914767715.1). Classification (NCBI taxonomy): domain Eukaryota; kingdom Metazoa; phylum Bryozoa; class Gymnolaemata; order Cheilostomatida; family Membraniporidae; genus Membranipora; species Membranipora membranacea. The sequence continues at coordinate 11,699,393 of OU612068.1, forward strand.
ACATGTATGGATTCTGTCCCACCTCCATACAGCTCATAAAAGCTTTCATTCTTCTCATCTTATTCTCTGGTTTGACACCGAGCCACAGGCTCTCTACAGAGGGTACTGGCCAAGAGACGGGCTTCACTGACAGTTCGTGGTCTACATCAGCACCCAGAGGTCCCAGGTAATGCTCAACAACCGTTATAGTAATATCATCTACACAAAAAAAACATTCACACATTTAGGTAAATATATATTAGATATAGTAGGTAGAGGACATGTCTGAATTATAAGGGCAGAATATAGAACAAGTCCTCATTTACATTAATGACAGATTAGTTTAAATTCTTTTACTAAAATACCAATTAGATGTGAGGAGACAGAGGAGGAGGATGCAGACTTGTGGGACGCAGACGATCAATCATGTCTATCTCTTATCTAATCCCCATAAGACTATACCAGTCTCTCTCTAGGGGATCAGGGAACCTCAGGGAGTCTGACAAAAGCAATACTCCTGTCAGAAAATAGGTTACTCCTGACGTGTAAATTTGGTCAGCCTCTTCAGAAAATGTTGGATATATTGTAGGTTGTGCCATAATAACTCTAACGGAGTGACAACAGGAGATGAAATGGTTAGCCAGCTTTGGCTCGGAACTGATTGGCTGTCCAGTGGGAAAGAGAGAAAACGCCAGGTAACTGAAAATACCTGTTGAGATAATTAGTGAAGGTGAAATGAATAACTTTCACCATCACTATTTCAAATACCATCTGACAGTACATCAGCGAGCTACCATCCACCATCCAATCAGAGCCAACATATTGGCTCTCTCCAACCCACCGGCCAATCAGAGCCAATGCTTCTCTTCCACCCACCAGCCAATCAGAACACGCATCTTTTCCACCCACCAGCCAATCAGAACACGCATCTCTTCCACCAACCAGCCAATCAGAGGCTAGGTGATGGCTCACTTACCAGCTGAGATTGTGTTTCCATGTTCCTCTGCTTGCTTCCTAGTATCATACAGGTGTTTATTTAGGTTATGTAGTATAGCGTATACTGACTGACGTATAGGACGGTATATTTCTACCATTGTCTGTCTATCTCCACCGGTCTGTAATGACTCCATGTAACAGGGTAATCTTACTTCTCTCTGCAATGTAAAACACACAATAGAGACAAGATCACTAGTTCAGTCAGCTAGCACAGTTCTGTGTTTCAGAGCAAACATCATTCAACTACATCTAATCTAGTACTCCATTCTGTCTCTCAAATCTCACTTATAAGCACACACTAATTATGAGCAGGACATTAAAGTTTTAACAACAGTGGTATATCTTTCAACGCCTGTATGCTTTTTGCTGTGGCTTAAATTGTAATCACTGTTGCTTCTGATATTTCTTTAGTTATGTGTATGCCTTTCATCGCAAGCAGACTTTGCTGTCTGTGGATACAAAAGTACAGTGTAACCATTAATCATCCTTCTACTACTACACAAGTCAATGTCTGTCGAATATGAAAGTACGTTTTACTAGGCAAGGACTTGTTCATTGAAGGGTATTATTGTAAAATTCCAAGTGCTTTATGATCCAATATTTTTAAACAATTGCTGGCTGCTAATTAGCACTTCATCTTATAAAATGCACAGTTCAGTAACCTAATACTCTAATAAAGATCACATAGTATGAAGCGCTTAGATTCATCAGTCATTCACATTTATAAGCAGCATATTTTCAACCTGTTTAGCGTAGACATGGGGTTAATAGCAGAAACGACACATTCAAACAACACTTGCATTTTGATACAGTACAAGGCCTACATTCTCAAAAAAATAATGCTTATTGTATTGAAGGCCTATGATAAAACAATCATATCCATCGATAGGCGGTAAGTTGCTCTCTGTGAGAGAGACAGCTGTCACAATGCAAGTTCTGAAGTGAATATAGAATGGAATTCCAATCATCCTCCATCAGCCTTTGCACGAAAGTAAGCTTTAATTAATAATTTAATGAAATACAGGAATAATTTTAAAGATAGAAGTGATTCATTGCCAAACATTACAGTATAGAGTACACTAACATACCTCAGTAAGTGCTTGTATGATGAATTGTGACATCAAGCCTTTAGTATGTCTCTCTAGTGCTAACTTCAGTACTGCATCATTAGGAGAAATATCAACATCAATCTTTGCAATCGGCGCGACTCCATTCTCCTATAAAGAAAGATTAGTACTCATATAAATCAGCATCAGTTCTTCTTTTTTTGCCATAATATGAGCAAAGAAAATCCATTTAATAGGGCAGATGGTCCGATGCTAATAAAGATTATAATTCTATTTTGAGGAAGTATGCGGTATGACCTGAAATTTAGACGGTCAGTAACCAGTCCACCTGGTGAAGGCTGAAAAGGGGTATTGTAGCCACCCAAATTTATCGCACCTGCCAACCAGACACCCCACATAAGCATTTTACATTATACTGTATATCCTTGGCACTGTCATTAAAATCGCACTTGTGTAACTTTGGTGGTAAAAAAAGGTATTATAAAAGATTCACTTTTACCTAACCTGCCTATGACATCATCAGAATCTAACTCAGAACATGTGCAGTGGACCTTATTCTGAGGCAGAAGCTTAGCATGATTAATTATGGTCTGGTAAGTATCCAAGTGGTGTACCAGTAAATGCCCTCAATTTGTTAATCTGATAGCAAAATATGTATTTCATATATGCAATCGCTTTTTGATGTGAAAAAAATTTGTATGGGATGAACTGTTGATGCCTGACCACAACAGAAAGAGCATGATCAGGGAGAGCATCCAAGCAAAAGCAGAGCATGCATTGTTTACGGCATATAAATAATCCATGCACCCCTCTAATATCTCAAGAGAATTTCAGTGGAATTGACAAGTTTTCTTCTATAATATACCTAGCTTCTTAATTGTTTATTATCAATCAGGTTTCTGCTTTCATTTGAACAATCTCAATGAGTAGTCTTTGAGTGCCTCTAAATGGAACTTCATGAACGGACAGGGTAATGTGACCGATGGGTTCAATGGAAGGTCTACTAGATCTGTAAGATAATCTGGTTTTACCGATTATATTTTCTCTTATACCAAGTAGAGGGTCATTTAAGTATCCAAGTATGGGATTAAAGTAGTTACCTCCCCAACATCATTCATGTCTCCATTCATGGTCAGCTTGTTCAGTTCGTCTTCAAGTTTGACTCCCACGTCCTTTTTTGAGTTCTGGAAATAATCGACATATAAATTGTACAAATTCTAACATCTATAATGTGAAGGTCAGACATAAGTGACAGCTGGAACATACCATCAGGTGCTCTCACTGTACTTAGGTATGGATGATGGGAGATACCCTTGATGTAAACTAGCTCAAGCATTCAACTCTCAAGAGCATCTACTCTAAGTGCATGAAAAAACTGAAGAATTTGGGTGAAGGTATTAGCCTTATAAACCACACAAACCGCATCAATCACTTCGAGGTTAATGCACTATAGGTTTCTCTGATTAAAAAATGAAAATGCCCTTCCTATTGTTAAAATCGCATCTGATTGATTATCTGATTTTCCCTTAGATTTTGGCCTGCTCACCTCTGTATCACTAGAGTGCTTGTTATCACTAGTCTCTTTTTCGCTGCTATCCTCTGTGCTGTCGTCAGGCTCATAGTCATCGTTAAGTACTGCATTCTTCTTACCGCGGTGTCTTCTATCACTCTTAACTGGCTGTACACTCAGACTAGATCTGATGGCTGCGTGAAGGATATAAGGCTTGTCATGTACAATGTATAATATACATAATGATAATGATAATAATAATTATACATTATTCATATGTGCAAACTTTGTATCAAACAGGGATAAGTACATCTTTTTAAAAGAAAAGACAAAAATCTTACTTTCAAAATCCCCTAGTCTCATGTAATGTATGCTCCCCCTATAGCTTCAGTTGTTACTATGACACATTGATATAATGTGAATCTACTCTATTAGTGTGAAGCTAGGGTCATAACAACCATACGGGGGGGGGGGGCATGTTTCTCCCCTAACTACCAAAAACCTCAAGCAGGGTCATCAAAAACTGAAGCCACACTGCAAATTATGGTCTGATGTTGAGTGAGCATACTTAGTGCCCAGGGCTTATTTAAATCAGAGACCCTCACTCCGCAACACCAGACTGCTAAGTTATAATAGTATACTGCTATTTCATAATCACCATCATAATGTTGTACCGGTATACTATAATCTCCAACATAATTCACATGTGAGAGTAATGTAATGTTGCAGCAGAGAATACCGGCCGGCTGCAGCACTGTCAATCTTCTTAATGTAATACGGAGGCTGCACACTAGAGGCGCAGCAGGCAACCGATGATAGCGGTAAACGAGGAAACTAAATGTATGGCGGAAGAAAATTAAATCCTGCCTACACAACCATCATGTATGGGATTAAAAAAGAGCCTCACCACATACTAAGGATAATCCCAGCCTACATCTAGGTGCGAATATTGCGCTGCAGAGAAGGGTTGCTCAATTTTTCATAAGCTTACCGTTTGGTGTCTCTGGTTGGGATTGGCTGGATGATGATTGAATGTAAGCTATGCTTTGTTTAAGTTTTTCTAAGCCTTCCTCGACTCCGCAGCAGCTGTTCTTAAAGACAGTCTGAGCGACAGACTCTAAATCTAAAGCAGGCTTAGAGCAGCTCCTAACAAACTTTACTGCCTCTGATATTGTTCTGTGCTCTATTTCCTGGTGAATAAATATGTCAAACATAAATTGCTGATTGACTGATACGACCTGCCTCATGAGTAGAGATTAAGAGAATGTGTAGGTAGATCTTTTGAACAGAGAATGCTAATCTAAGCATGCAATGCCAAAGCTCCACTTGTCATGAGCTAATTCATGGCCGGCTAAGAAAACCTTTCATAAACATGCAAGCTCTTTCACAATTTAAACTATGACATCATAAAACTGCCTATAACTGAGCAGCTCAAATCCTAGTCCTTTCAAACTAAACGAGCTCTCTTACTTCTATGAGCTTTCATTTTACGCGACCTTTCATACTACATGCTACAAATAATATAATAAAGGTGTTCTTATTGATAACTCCAGAGAGATGAATTCAGTGATGTTAGCAACATTGGTTATGCGGTCCTACTGGATTCTAAGAATACCAACAGTTTGAATATTAGCCTAGTCTACACCTCCCTAAGGTCAAAAACCATGCCCGACACTTAGACGATCAAATATACTTAAATGTACTTGGTAATTTATTAGCAGATAATATACAATTAATCAATTACAACTTCACTTACCTCGGCTGTTTTGCATTCCTCGGTGTTGCCTGTGATTTCTAAGTGAAATTCCTTCATTATTTCTGGTGATATAATATGATTTCCTGTCATGGAAAAATGTGAGAAGTGTTAAATGTGACCAATGTTATGTTTTGGGATTAAGATTAGTTAAGCATTAGCTTACATCTCAGCAGTTCCGTTCTGGAAAAAAAGGCAAATGGATCTGAGGAACTGATGTAGCCAACTCAATCCCAATGCATGTCAAGCTTTTAGTAGGAGCACATTGTTGCGGCCGATCTTTGACCAGCCACTTGGAGTGAAATGGATATTTTTGAGCAGTGCTAGACCTGAGGTTAGTGTAGAACATGGTCATAAATTGTAATGAACTAGTGAAATATGGCCTGCCTACCTAAAAGAGATCCTAGTAGAGGGAAGTGATCAGCAGATACTTGGTTATCTTTGCACCACTTCTCAAAGAGGTATTCTTTGGTTTCAAGGCTTCCTTTATAAGTGAGCTTGAAGTCGTGAGCAGCAAAAAGTCTGGGTGGATTGAGAAGGACGAAATGAGGATCATCTGTGAGAAGACCGTCCATGTCATGAGAATGCAGATGAGACATAACCTCTGTGTAATAATCTCCATGTGTACTGAGAACCGGAATACCTGCAACAAAACAGATGGAATTGAGCCCAAAGGAAAGATAGCGCATAAAAGAAATACACGGAGCAGGAGTAGGCCTACCATCTACAATAGTTCCTCATCGCTCACCAAGTTCCAAACTAAAAATGTTGGTTTTTAATTATAATACTACATCAGCAAGAGTTGAGAATCTAGTTTACAAGCACTCACCGTAGACGTTCAATGCCAATGATAACACCTCGCGAAGGCAAGTGGGCGGGAGCCACCAGACTTTTGGAGGAGGTGTTCCGCGGTTTTGTAGGTGAAGAATAACTCTGTTCAGCCGCTCTTTGAAATCTCTGTTTGCTTTGAACAAACTGGCTGCATGCTCCTTCTCAACTCCACCGCGAATAGCAACAGTCAATTCTATATTGTTTGTTTGGCAGGCTTTGTGTAGATTTCCTATATAGCCTAACATTCTATTCCATTGTCCACCACTTGCCCAGTCTGAGTAATAGCCTCCATATAACCTATCCAGACAGGATTCACTGTCTACTATAAGAGATAGCTTTGGTTCTCTGTTCTTAGATGAGTCACTCCTTGATGCAGTCTCGCTTGTGTTGCTACTTTCTTCATTTTGGGTCACAGTTTTTTGGGTGGGCTTGTTTGAAGAAACATTGAATAGGTCCACTGAAAAACAGTAATCATCACCTTTGAGGTGATGGAACATTGACAACATAGTTCCTGGTTATATCTTGACTTACTGCTCCATTGATGAGATCAATCGAATACTGGTACCTGTAGTAAAACCATGAAACATACAGCATAGACTTTAGTTAGGTGGGCAGAATCAATGAAAGCCAGATGATAGGAAATGAACTGTATGCGCAAGCGTATTAGCATGAACCAAAGACCTCCCAAACGAATCACCACTGCTGTAAGTTGTCTAGCCCAATGATAATCTCAAACAAGATGATCATGAATACTGGGTCAAGCGACTTTATGCGACTTGAATAGGGTGATATAGTTATATCTACGGCAGGAGGGCACAAATCTTATGCGCATGTGGACACAACTCCTATTGAAATAATATGTATTTCTATGCCAAACCACGGAGTTTGGGACATACTCCCTGACCAAACTAACAGTTAATTCATATTCATCATTTATTTATATAAACTGTATGATGCAAACTGGTGTCTAATCAGTCTTATGATTTAAGAACAAGACATCTGGACAGGGCTAGCCTCTCTCAGCAAGGAGTGATAAAATAACAGGATCTACAGTTTGAATTGGAAGACACTCTTCCGCAATGTATTATACAAGCTAGCTGAACAAGTATCGTTAGTTTTTTCGTGTCTTAACGTCTGAGTCCTCTGAAAAAACCCCGAACACCATCTTCAATTTTTCCCAGGATAAGGCCATTCATCTGCTCAATATTAAAAACTCTATCGGGCGGCTGTGCCTATCAAGGAGCTATGACTTTTACTAAAGGATATTGTTGGTTTGGTAACATAACATACAGTATTTCAGATTCCTCAAGTGATTTTGCATCTCAGGACAATTTAACAACAAAAATATGATGTATTATGCCCTGAGGCATTAGTTTTTATTGAACAGAGATTCTGGCAGAAAATTTCATGTCATTATGTCATTTCAACATCAATCACAATGATGTAATATAAAATGATGTAAAGATAAAATTGTTCCTAGCCTGGCTATCAAAAAAGATCATCATACTTTACAAACTAGCCATAACAAACACAAGCAAAGACTGGCATTTCAACACACATCAATGTTGAAAGAAACTACTTCTCTTTCTAGGCATGAACCAACACTTGGTTGTAATACTTAGTCAAATTAAACTTAGGATATCTAACCACATAATTTTTAGGTCGAGTTAGTTGATGATTAAATCTCCTGTGGTCTCACACAATGATCTACTCACTTCAAAAAAATACAATTTAACCCTCAAACTTTATACAGGAGCAGAGAGTTCACCATCTCCATGTGATGACCAGGATCTGGGATGTTTAGCCATAAATCTGCTGCGCAAGTTATCAAAGAGATCACAGCCAACACCACTGGGTTTCCTCCGGTCAATGCTAGAACAAAAACCAATCACAGCAATAACATGATGAGACCCAAACCAGATTATATTTGTTACACATCCTACATGTCTTGTCACATGGTTTTGACATACGGAGTTATTTCCTCACAATCTGTGATCAGACAACTCCTATCAGATGAAGACTTTGCTTACACTGATTATAGCAGCAGGAAGGTCTCGGATATACCCCCTCCCCAAACCACCCTGATAATAGCAGCTAATTCAGATAAAATTGAAGTTGATATGAAGACAGAACTATACAGCAAACATTTATTGGTAATTAGAATCCTCTGCTCACATTGAGAGACATTGGCTAGCAACATGGCAATTACTATCCAGTTGTCATAGGTATAGGTTTTTGGGTGTCTGGATTTAGAGCTGCGTTTGAAAATCAGCAATCTAGACATTGTACACACGTTGTCGTTGGGACGGGAAACCAAATAATAGACAAAGCTCGTCAAGACAGGCTAAGTCGGCATATGAGAATATTTAATAATAAATTGGTTCTCTATTATTTGAGTCAGTTCAATGCATATTTACTCCGCAGGGTAAATGCCTTAAAGGGTCATTCCTATTAGAAAAGTAGATATATTATCCCAGTAAATCGAGTATTTTGAGTTCATAGGGGGAAATAAAAATTAGAAGAAAATAATAACTGTGGTAAATATAATTTTAGTTTTTTTAAATATATTGGCAAAGATCATGGTGGATGATTGTGGTCAGGTGGAGGCAATAAATCACTTTGCTCCACTAAGATCCCAATTTTCAGACCTAGCAGCAGTGTTACTGCAATTAGGCTCACATGCTGCTTTATTTCATATGCCCTGATGACTTTTCAACCAGCGTTCTTTAAAACCATACCAAATATGGCCTAGAAGGACTGAAATCAATATATAAAAATCAAGTGTACTCAGTTTTTACCTTTGAGTGCCTGTACGCATGTTGCTGCTTTATACAGTTTTAGAAGATAATAAGCATGAGAAGCAAACTCTGGTATCCATATATGTATAACCATGAGATAAAGTATACTATAATTACACAAGATAATCCCCTCCACTGTGGTCCTTAGATTTGTCTTTACACTGCAAAATAGCATAATCAATGTGACCGCTGATATACGAGCTGAGCTGAACTGAATGCAGATGACGCTTCAAATGATTTTGGATTAAAAAGAAGTGATGTATTCACCAAGTTTATTGACAAGGTACAGAACAACGGCGAAGGATTCGCCTTCTCTTATGTAATTCAATGTGTTTTCACAGCAAAATCTTGCTACCGAAAAGGGATCAAATCCAAAGTGCTGTAAGTGGTTCATATATAACCTACCTTTTATTACACTGTTTGCAGATAAACAATAAAATTAGTGTGAGGACAGTTTGTGCCACGATTCCTGAAAAAGCCATAAAATTTAATTTAAATTTTCTTGCTTTGATCAACAGAATCATGCCCTAAGAAATTGGATAGTTTTTGATGGTGCTGACTCACTAATGTAACATGACGCTCCAAGAGAAAATTGGCCACAAAACTGTTCCTAGGACATCAGAAAATTAAATTCAGTTCATATCCAAGAGTCAAAAGGCTGACAGCTGACAGGGGCTCAGAGGCTGCTTCTTTTATTCTAACATCTATTATGGGCGTTGCTGGTGACAACGTGTATTATTAATAAAGATGCACTTCGGAGCACATTTTGGATCTTCCATACTTTAATGCACACATCAAAGGGTGCATTAAAGGTTTACTAAAAAATGAACTGTGAGCTGCATTATTTATCTCTGCACCAGACAAAATACCAAGTGGAGCATTGTCATTTTGTGTACATGTGTAGAGAAATTTGAACTAGGAATCTTTGAACTCAGTGAATGGAGCTGGCTCACCTGCTAGTGCAGTTACTAATTTGACATAGTAGCTGATCTCCACTGCAGCTGTTATAGCCTGCTGACCTCGATGTTCTAGTGCCCAGTGATTATACGCCTCACAGAGACATGTGAACGCCAGAAGGCGAAAAGCCCACTTTTGACGGAAACCTATAATTTGAAAATAGATAGCCAAAGGCCCATGGTGCTGCTGCAGTATATCACGGCTCAATTTTTTTATGTAAAAAGACAAATGGCGCTAAATTTGTTGGCAATATTGGCAAAACTCTGTTGCGTAATATGTTGTGAGCGAGTGAAGATGATTATGAATAGATGAAATTGCCGGTAAAGCATACAAACCTGCATTGAAAAGTAAATGTCGGAAGGCTTGAATCCTCAGTAAGATTATATCCAGAAATAGTATTATGTTATCATATTCTATGTAATGATCAGCAATCTTAGCACAGCTTGACTATATGAGAATAAATAAATGAGTAATCATAAGAAATTCTAACTTGCCTCTAACTAACTTGTTTGGGAAAGTTCATGTGGCTGAAAACAAGCAATTCATATGAATATAAATGCCACAGAAAATTCCAAGAAGTTCAAGTTGCCAACGGGATTGTTACAGCTAATAGGATACAGACCTTGGGACTGGACCAGAAAAAACCCATACGGACCAGGGCCACGGTAGTCCTCAGCAATCTGAGGATAATCAAAAGCTTAAATTGATTCGACAATTTTTCAGAATCACTTTTGTCTTCTTTTCTGTTATATTTGTAAATTTTCAGAACCAAGTTTGTTATGATGATGATGGCAAGGACTACTCCCTGGTGCTGGTTACGCAAGGTGTAGTAATATAACTAGTGCTTTGCCAGCAGAGACAAAAATAGAGAAAACAGAGTAAATCACTCTGACACTGATTTAATCTTCATTCATTGTATAGTATACATACACATTTTGAAACCTCAATAAGTTCTTCTGAATATTGCCTGTAAAGATTGGGACATTCTTCACCACATTGTACACAAGCATAGCTGCCCTGTTTCTCTGACTGCATACTCTTGGTTTTTATATTCTCAAGGCAGACGTTTATCACACCATTTACTCTAGATCAGATTTGCAGTATCAACACAGGCTAGAGCAAATTATGACAGTGTTTAGAGTTTTGCTCAGTGCGAATTTTTAAATGGATTAAAACAGGAAACCTAGCATGGTATGAGTCAGTGGCGGAAAATTGTTGGTTATTTGCTAGCCGCCAAATAGAATGTACCTCTATGTATAGTCTAAGTAGCAGTCTTGCACACATCACAGATCAGTATAAAAATATGTTAAAAAGGCATTCTGCGCATGCTCAGCTCTGGGCATGAGCTGATCTCTGCAAAATTGAGCCTCGGAATTCCGAAGCCATCTGATTGGCTACCTGCTCTGGTGGCACACTCTCAAATGCGTGCGGAATTGTTAGAAAGAGTTATTTTCTATTGTCACTATTAGCTAAATTTGACTGGCAATTTATGCAGGGGATGTCCTATCTCCCCAGACCAAAATTGCAATTAGAACCCAAACTAAACTCATTATTCTTGCACATGCGCAAATTCAAGTCACGCATGATACATACTTAGCCTTACGACATTCTCTTTGTGGTAATGATACCCTAGTTTATCAGTGATCTACATGCCCAGTCAGATCACGAGAGTCAGTATGTTAAAAAGGATGAAATAATCAAAAATCATCCAGACTAGGCCATGCATATTATCTGAAAAAAAGTACCACTTCCGAAGTACTGACATTCAGCAGCCAGTTCAGTAGGCCAATCCATTCTGTATTTACATTCCAATCAACGAAACAAGTGAAATAATGATTGACGAAGGTGACTTTGTGATTCTTAAAAGAGACTCCTTTATGAGGGTTGTTCAGGCAAAGAAAAATGGGTGAGTAGTATCAACACTCCTTGGACTGGTGTCAGCCCATTCATTTCATTCATATTTTATTCTTATGGTATCATTTCATTATTATAATGCTTCTACATACCTACTCCTAGGGAGAACTAATAATATGTATAATAGTCGTAGTAGGTATGCAGTCATATGGGGTGAAAAACAGCACAACAAACATGTAATTGGGCCTCCTTTGATTTTTGAATCACTTGCTTTGTACTCTGTTTGTAACTCCAGAAGATCAGATGACTGTGGAATCAGGGAGAAAAGAATGGCCCCTTCCGTTACTCAGACCATGGCTGCAGTCTAGCCATCAGAGTTGCCTAGTGAGGACTTTGATTATTTGCGCACTTGTGACTTGCTATTCATTCAATGCCAGGTGGTCGATACAGGAAGGAAGGAATAGAAGGCTATCACATGTTTTCTGTATGATTTATTTGAATTTATCGCGTTTCACCAAAGAGTAAAAGTCTTCCTTGGTTTCACCTACAACTATGTTTCATTCAACCCCATATTGTATATTGTTTGGATATGTGTGGAGCTGAATATAAACTTGATAGCGCTGTGGGGTCATTTGTGTAACCTCTACCATTGTCAGTTCCTGAAAAAAGTGCGGCGGAATTTTAGTCCACGGTCATGTTGGTCCAGCCTCTCCCTCCACTGTTATCGCCTGGGACACATGCGGAGTTGATAGCTGCAGTGCTAGCTCTGTATTTACATTGTAGTTTAGTCTATGTATTTTTAATCGCGCTAGCTTTATTCTTAAACATGATGCATTCATGTTTGTTTTGGTTACAGGAGACAAATTATCTTTGATCGTGCAAAGTTTTATCTGGACAACATATTTGGTAAACCATATGGAAGCAGCTTCGAGGTAGATTCATCTTCAAAGCAGCTCTTGCTTAGAGCCCAAGAGTTTTCTCTTGATGGTAGGAAAGAATATTCTCCACTATTATATCTTTGCTCTCATTTTTTTCATGTTTGCTGTACTCTCCACGCTGTTAATCTCTCATATCAAGTCACTCAATGAATGATATACATCTTTTAATAACCATTAGATAATCACCACAATTAGATTAGGCCTACAATAGAATCAGTGCCAACTTATAGCAATCCGCATATGGATGTTGCACAAGGGAACTTATGAACTTTGTGGATGAGCTCAAGCTCAATTTCACAAGCTATTTTTGTCCGTACCATGAGAGCTAACATCACAACAGCCATATATCATGTGACCTACAGGGAGCCATCAAAACGAAGCAGATGAACAAACACTAAATTAGTGTTGAGGAACATTATTTTGATCCGGCTATATCTCAGAATGATATGGCTATCCATTCTAGAAACTTTGCAGTATAAAAGAGGAGACATTAATTGATATTACCTAAACCTAAGATTATCTTAGGTACTGTAGAATGGGTTAAAAATACGCTGTAATATTTAACGTTTTTGTGCCAAAAATGGTTCTCAAAATTTTAACGAAAACATTATTTAACTATTGACTTGGCTTCATCAATCAATTTTTACTATTGACCTGACCTCAACAATTTATTTCTACTAGGTTTTCATATTGCTAGATAAGTACAAGCACTAAACAGCTGCTACTTCCAAAAATTATGTGCTCATGTCAGGAGGGTAGACAACTCCAATGCTCAGATGCTGCTAATTTCTTCTCTAAAACACGGAAATGTGACTGTGTGCATAACAAACTGCCAATCCTATGAGTACTATAGTCCTTTGGTACTATGCAACAATAATCCTATGATAATTAATCATAATATACCAGTGTGAGAGCAAGCAAGCAAGTATGTCGTTAATGAAACCCATTCTACAGTATTTTGAATTGTGGTTCTAGGTTAGCTCCTCATAGTTTGGAGTTGTCAGCTCAATGACAAAGTAACGACAATTACAAGACAATAATAATACCTGATCAATGCATTGTATAGCAGGGTTTGTCTTGCTGGCCATCACATCACAATATTGAAGATGATGCAAATATCTTGTTTTAGTATCTTAATCAGTTCAAGTATTTAATTGGTCAGCATACTTTCAGATGTTTTGCCAGAAACCAGCAGTGGAAAGGACAACAGGAACTTAGTAAGTGCCAATGAGGATAACCAAAGTCTCGGGAAAGATGAAATCACAGCACTTCGCAAAGATGGCCTCACTGGTGATGTATGTTCCGAATGTTTTCAATTTTCAGAATAGATTTTTGGCTATTTGCAGGTGTTTTTTTTTCTGATTTGCGATGATTTGAGTCTTCACTTTCTCTAGAATGTGGTCCGGATTAGTTAGATTCCAATTGGAAAATTGACATTGGGCCCAATGTTGTCGTACCACTCTCGGGACATAGGATTTTTTGAGTCAAAAAATTTGAATTTTGAACATTAAAAATTCACTGATATTTGTTCTAATACACAATGCAGTAGTAGTTTGTCTGGACATTTATTATTCATACCTTGCATCAATGGCCTTGATATGGCCTCCAAATGCAGAAAAAAATCCCCCAACGGTGATGAATTATTCATTATACAGTTAATATGAAGCGCCTAAAGCTGATGTCTGTTAACAAGGTCACCTTATGTGACCTTGTTAACAAGGTCACTTTATAGGGCGAGCATGATTCAAGTAATCTATATTATCTATATTTAGGTGTTGCGTGGGAAGGTAAACCCTAATGGCCTTGGTGGATGTCCTAATCGCTAAATAATTTGTCAAGATTTGAGGGTTTTAAGAAATCATTAGGATTGATTTGTTAAGAATAAGGTATTTGTTTGGATGTTAGACAACTTATCAGGGTTTTTTTCCTCAAATAGGCCAGAAGCAGCCTAGCAATAACTGCTCTTTAAAAAAATGGCACGGACAATTTTTGATGGCAGGAAACTGATCACATATTATACTTCAATGATGTTTCTTCTGTAAAATTCACGGGGTGTACCCAGTTGCAGTGGTCATATTTAGAAATTAAAAGGAGCTTTGTTTTTGCATTATTTGTGTGTGGACATAACTCCTATTCCGTGTAATCTTACTAATCTAATCTTCAGGGAATTCCAGGTTGAAACTGCATTGTGGGGAATTTGTTGACTTGCAAATTTATGTTAAGAATTCAATAAATGGTGTTTCTAGGGTGGAACAACGTGCTGAATCCAAAATTAAGAGTGTACCCAGTTGTAGCGATCATGTCAGCGGCAGCATATCCTCATTTCTTCTAAAAATTACTTTTAATGAGTGAAATATTAAGAGTTTAAATAAAAGGTGTTTTAAGGGTATAACAACGTGCTGAATATAAAAAAATATGGGTGTAACCGTAACCGATCCATTGGTCACACTGTCTAGTGTACCAAATCGTAGCAATCATGTCAGCACAAGACCGGCAGCACAAGACCGGCAGCGCAAGACTGGCAGCGCAAGACCGGCAGCGCAAGACCGGCAGCGCAAGACCGGCAGCGCAAGACCGGCAGCGCAAGACCGGCAGCGCAAGACCGGCAGCGCAAGCCCGGCAGCGCAAGACCGGCAGCGCAAGACCGGTGTTTCTAGGGTGGAACAACGTGCTGAAACCAAAACTGAGAGTGTACCCGGTTGTAGCAATCATGTCAGCGGCAGCGGGGCAGCATACCTGTGATTTTCTTCACAATCGGTGAAGTAAGTGAAATGTTAAGTGATTAATATGGTCAGCAGGAAAAACGACTATATGTATGATTTTACCAAGATATTCTATCACATCATTTTAAAAGGTGGTCAGCGACAGCACTACATCTCAACGAGAACAAGACAAAAAGCAGCCTAGACGTAAGACTGCTCAAAACATGATAGCGTGAGACAAATTCGATGTAGAAAAAAAGTGTGTACCAAGTTGAAGAGGTCAGCCGCAGCACTACAGCATATCCCAAATATTCACACTATTGATATGTGATTAGTGGGAAGTCAAGAGTTTGATGCATTTGGCACAAGTCAAGACTATAGTCCTGGGGTCTACATAGTATATGTTTTATCATTGCATGAGGTGGTTGGTTAGAGACAGCGCTACCGCATATCCCCATATCATGTCATTAGCATGTTAGGAAAGTATGCGAAACTGACATATAAAAGTTTTTCAGACTCTGACAGTTGGGTTTCTTTCTGAAAGGTGAGGCACTCATTTAAATCTTTGCTCATGTGTTATGCAAAAGATATCTAGCCGAAAATGACATAAGAGGCAATTGAAACATAAAAAATGTTGTCTGTAATTGCCCCAAGACAGTGGTGTAAAGACCATACAATATCATACTAGTCCCATAAGAAGTTTGACATAGTTCAATTGAAATTTTTCAATGCTGGTGCTGGTGCTCAGTGCTGATCTAACACGAGCAGACTTTTCTACAAGTTTACTTGGTGAATTAACTGCCATGTCAACAAAATCCCACAGTGCAATTTCAACTTGGAATTCCCTGGTGATTAGATTAGCTAGATTACACAGAATAGGAGTTATTTCCCCATACATATAATAACAAAACACCTTTTAATTTCTAAATATGACCACTACAACTGGGTACACCCGGTGAATTTTACAGAACATATACCAATGAAGTATAAAACGTGATCAGTATCCTGCCATCAAATATTGTCCGTGCCATAACAACTTATGCTATAGCTGCTTCTGGCCTAAAAGTGATTGTGAAGGAATCAGGTTTTAGTATCATTCAAAAGTTCTCAGTTCAATTTAAAAAAAACTGATACAGCAAGTGGCCTATCTTCAGCTGATTTTCACTCAAAGTTGAAATTGGAAGGTACTATTTTGTATATACTATCATTAAAATAGTACCTTTTTAGTACCTTCGCATCTCAACTTCAAGTAAAAATGTGTTGAAACTGGGCCATATGTTGTTGATGAGCCTAATAGCAGTTTTCTAAATTAGACTGAGAACTCCAGAATGATACCAAAAACCTGATTCCTTCACAATCACTTTAAATGGTTGAGTTTCATATGCATATGATAAGGATATCACAAGGAGGCCCTGTTTTACAGCTTACAGCGGAAACAAATGGCCATTCTTATGTTATTTGTAGGAGGTCATGACTGAGTTGATAAAGAACAGCGCCACTTTTCACCAGAAAACCAAATTCTCTCAAGAAAAGTGGATCAAGAAGAAAAAAAAGAGGTGAAAGATATGACGATCACAAAACCTTTATAAAAGCACTTGCCTTATCCATTTGTAAAAAGCACTTGCCTTTTCCATTTGTAAAAAAAATTAAAAAGATAATTTTGAATAGTTTTTTCTTTTCACCATGATATTTGCGCTGAAATATTGCTGTCATTTTTTATATCCTATTGTTTTTTGTAGGCATATGAATATTTACACAATCTTGAAGCCAACTACACGACTTATAGCACAGCTTTACTACAACAGGGAGCCTCAAAAACTGTGGTATTGTATTTCTTGAATATCTGTTTTCTTACTGTTGTATCGTTGCGTAATGGAGGAGATTGACAAAGCAGCTGTTTGAATGATAAGAGATGCTACTGCTCATCATGTAAACCTTTAAGTTTATAATAGGCAGAAAATGTTAGCTTGTGATCGTATCTGGGAGTTTGGGAAATTTTGTCCAAACTCAATGATTATGATGACAAATCATTTATTTATTTATTCAAACTAAATGGAAGTTGTCTTTACTTGATAATGGTAGTCAATTAGCAAGGTGCTGACTTTCCATCTACTAAGATTGGTCAGGAATGAAAACTAAGTTGTGCAAAATCGCATCGGAGACCCACAAAGCATATCATTGTGCAAAAAATATGTTGGATAAGAGAAATCTTGAAAAGGGTGCGTGATTATCCACAGGATGTTCTGTTCTCTGTTTTAGTTTTCTCAGGATTGATACATTATCTCAGATACTGACTATGAGTAATATACAGTTTAATTCTAAGGTGCTACTTGTGGAGTCTTGTCAAGGACTGGTGACAGGCGCTATACTCAATAGACTCGGAGGTTTGTGACTTTTTTTATGTTATAGAACCCCGACTTTGAATATTGAATATCTAGATTCGGGATAGGGGGGGGGGGTATCAGGACCTGTAAAACTTTTATTTATTCCTGAAGAGAAACACTACTAATCTGCAGCTCATATCAATTTGACTCCTGAACAAAAGGGAATGTGATAATTTTCTATGACGTGGCATGACAAAAAAACAAATTTCACAAAATGAAAACGCGGCGATCAATTGTTGAACTCCGAATATTCAAGCATATTAAGCTACTCATATGTTATTGGATCTAAAAATTGCACACAAGTGTGACATCATCAAAATCCAATGCGCCAGTCATGTTGACTTTATTCTCGTGTATAGGCTCGTTCTCTAGACAACCAGCACCACAAAGTATGACACTAAAGAGACACGGAAAGAGATGACATTGCAAATCTTAGCTGCAAATTATCCCTCCCTAAAATCATGATGTTTATACCAATTTCCCTGCACGCTTTTATTTTTATGCATTCATTTCCGCATCAGCATGGTGTTGTCATCAGTTCACATTAAGTTGTGTCATTCATCTGTCTCTCAATTTGCCCTTCACTGATTGCGAAATTGTAACAAGATCAGCAATTGATTAGGTACTAATTGGTCAAATTACAACTACACCCCTTGATATACAGAAATTTCATTGGAAATATTCCCAATTATAAACCACCGGTTCACTAGAATGTACTCTTACATAAGGATGTATATAATGGACTAGTCATGTTCAAGAGTTCCAGGATGACTTCCAAAAATCTCTGTCCGACATGAAATATTCTTGGAAAGCAATTTAAACTGTTTCACTTTCTTGCTACGTATAGTTTGTATTATTGAAAATAATTAATATTGAATGTGGTTTAAGAGTGTAGACAACTCTAATATAATTAAGATAAATGATAAAGTGCAAGTTTGTCCAGAAAGTTTGGGGCAGTTTTGCCATACTCTAGGTCTGTCCATAAACATATGTACAAGTGTTTACATGTTTATTGGTTAATGTCACCACAGCCATTTTAAGATTTGAAACACGACTTTGAAACTGATAAATCTAGGCCCTGCTGACCGATTGTCAAGAAGTCAATATGTATAACACAAGGTTGTTATTTTTTAATGAAACGGTGGCATTTCATAACATTGTTCACAATGGATAAACACTAAAACATTTGCCAGATTATTTCAGCTATTAAATTGATATCGTGTGTCAAGATGATAATAATATTTTTTTGTCCAAGTCTTCCAATATCTGACAGGCCAACTGTTAACACTAAATATAAACTTCTTGCGAATTGCTGAGCATACAATGACGTTGTGCCTTCAACGGTTTAAAATAGAAAATATTCTGAAGATGCCTGCAAGAGGTTTCAGTTTTCGGTTACAATGTTTTTGAAAGGTACAGTCAAACTTGTAACATATTCCTTTATAGAAAGTAAAATCTCCATTTAAGACACTCCTATGGGCTTTTTATGTGAGCAATTTTAGGATAATATCTTCATTTGAGCAAATCAAATTTTTTATCATTTAGCCATAATGTTAGGTTTTGCCACTGTTGACATGTAGCTGGATGTTGGAGGAGGCGACCCTTTCATTGATTAATATCTCACTGCTCCTCCGCCATGGACAATTGCATTAATATCACAAGTTTTACCAAGAATCGTGCTTCAGGGATTTGATTACCGCTGTTAACGACAGCGCTAATGAATGGAA
The DNA here is from genome assembly GCA_914767715.1 of Membranipora membranacea. Taxonomy (NCBI): domain Eukaryota; kingdom Metazoa; phylum Bryozoa; class Gymnolaemata; order Cheilostomatida; family Membraniporidae; genus Membranipora; species Membranipora membranacea. The sequence goes on from OU612068.1 coordinate 11,718,889, forward strand.
TTAAACTTTAGCTGTTTGTAAATACGTGACCAAGCACAAATTTACATCAAGCAAGGGAAGCTTCACTCTTCTCGTCTGTAGCAAACAAGATTGTAACATAAGAAAAAAGTTTTATAGTATTAAAAATTGTAGCATCCAACAGGCTAGAACACTCACAATCCCTGCGATAGTACAGCTAATTTAGCGAGAATGATGTCTGTGTGTGCACAAAATCTTAACACGAATCATTTTAACCCAGCAAAAGAGAAAATTCAACAAGCAGCAGCAACTCTGATCACGATGTTCAGTCATTTTGCCTTTATGTTGACGCATACACAATCTCATGCGTTTCTCATATGACTCAGTAATACAGTGGTGTATATCAGGCGTCTCGCTCAAAATCCCCACAGACCGCAAAATCAGGGAAGTTGTGAATCATATGCTTTGGAAAAACATGTCACCAGTAAAGTTGTTCTGGGCACTTCGAAAACAATGTGAACTGTTCATTCCTCAGAACATGGAACATTATATTTCTCTTTATATGATACACATAACTTTACATACATACAAATTCTCAACTCTAAACTCTCACATAATTCTCAGCATGGATTTCAATTCAATGTAGTACCCACAAAGTGAAAATAACAACCAAAGAATTGTCCTTCAGTACTGCTGTATACTTTATGTAAGCCCGTATCCGCTGTGTTCGGTAAATTGAAGGAAGACATGTCTCATCCAAATGATTCAATGGAAATATCTTGGATCTCACATTATTGGGCCATTTTACTCATAGCCTGAATCATCAGGTACTGGTGTATGCGTAAGGCATCATACAAGTTGTCACACCAGCTTGATTCTCCGGATATTTAGTCATTATTTGTCATGACAAATCTGCTGCTGCCTTGTATAATTTTAGAGTAGAGATTATTAAGCATATTTCCTTCTGGTTGCTTGGAGCACATCAAGATTTACTTTAGTATAACTTGAATCTTACTGCACTCAACTTGCCAATGCTTTGGTAATCCCAGGACCCCACCACATGTTTACGTGATTGAAATTCTACTTGTTGGCGTGTGTTTATCTCCCCTATCTCCTTGAAAAAATCCTTGGATTTCAGAGATATTGTTTATTAATTACATTTAAAAGTCATTGCCTTCAAATTTTTAGATCCCAGAGCGTTTATACTTGCGTCATCAATTGTGTACTTTTCAGGCCATCAAGGCAAACTGAAATATTTGCTCAATTGACTATCACCAAGTGCCTTGTACGAATCATTGGTGCAGACAGTATGTTGGGGGACCGCCCAGGGACTGTTTAATTGAAACGCGACAAAAATAGAAATTAATTTAAGAAAAGTCAATAATAATGCACAAAGTTTTGATATCGATGACAGCTTTCAGCTGGAAAGCTAGAGCAATATATCCAACTCTATCACAGAATCTATTTGCTCTATAACATATTTTTCTCCTATTTAATTAATCCTGGGATGTTAGGAGCATGCTCCAGTGCCATGGGTCTTGCGGCTTAGTGGAATGCTCGTCATCTTTCAGATTTAGCCTACAATCAAGGATCTGAAATGTGTACTCATTCCCCTGCTTATCTTACATGCGAAAAGGAAATGTTGCCCAATACCGGTACTGTAACAACTTTTTTTGAATAGATAGTCCTAAATTTTCTCTGTCCTGTTTCTCTGAGCGCAGTATTATTGTCGTCAGTTGTGTGGAAAGTTCGCTGTCAAAAGATCCACCAATTCCGTTGTTACAAAGATTCTTTTACCCCAAAAATAAATATTTTATAACTTGTGTCCTCTTGTTTCAGGATGCTCCAAATCATCCTTTTTCTGTGGTGCCAAAATTGCTAATTTGATCAAAACTGCAGGAAATGTAAACACCCACAATTTTGTTGTAACATTGATCACAACTGCCCCCATTAAACTCTTAAACTCATTAAACGAAATTTATTGGCGGGTCTTAGTATGTTGGTCGTCTTCAGGCGACTTCTGTAATACTGCAATTCATCACTGGCTCTTAGTAAAGCCAACTAACTGTGCATGCCAAGTTGTCGGTTTGCAAATCTGGTTATTTAGGCTTCTCAAGAATTCACTCATGTTCACAATATCATATTTATGATTTTATTGTATTGTAGACGAAGGCTGCCTCACTCAGCTCTTTACTGGTCCCAATCCTATGAAGGGTAGAAACGCATTCGATGACTTTGGTTTCAGTAAGGAACTGCAGAAGACGAGAATGAAACTCTTCCCTCTGAATCTACTCCACGAGCTCAGCGTATTCGCTGATTGCAGGCGGACAAAACTCATAGAAAACGTAATGTTTAAAATAGATATTTTGAGCGATTTACATTCAATTTTGTCAACCGCATATTGATTGCATGGAATACCAGTTCTCCCCATTTGTCAAAGTTACCCCATAAGACACACATGTTGACGTAACTTGGGCTTAATAAAATAATGCCAAAATCTCCATGTTGCAACCTTGGCAAATCTGAAATGGTACCACTCACTCGATAATCGCTTTGAAACCCGTGTAAGGTTACCAGCCTGGTGGCTTTTCAATGGTTTTGGTTTAAAATTTAAGGGAAAGAAACGTAAGAAAGCTGCTTGAGTGATATAAGTATGTATATATATATAACAATGTAAACTTGTGAAAGTTGGTCATTCAAGCAAGACAAAACAGTAGCTTTAATCCTCGCTAAACGAGACACAATATTTGGTGATATTTAACCAGCTGATATCAGTGTAATGACCGGAATGACGTCATTGAAACCTCAATAATCAAAAGGGAGAATGTATCAGTTAGCCTACAATGACGTCTCTTTTCTCAGGGTGTCGCTACAGCTGCTGTGAAAGCTTTGTAATTGATCCAGCAATCTTGACTCAATGAGTGCGCTTTATCAAACACTTAAATTACTTCACTGACTGCTGACAAACTTTTCAAAAATTTCAAGCCTATTTCATGAAAGGCTGACCTAGATGCCATGTGATCCCATATGATATAAGAATTCGGTGTATGAGAGGTGCACCTGGGACTAGCATCACTTGTCTGGTCACAGCGATGCTTCTAAAAATCTGTTTCACAGCTTCCGGCTGGTGGTAAGGAAAGTTTTCCATCTGATGACTTTGCATCTACTGCCACCAGCAGTGACAGATGAGGTGTAGTGACCGAGGTGTTTATAGATAACACATTCAATCTCAGAAGATGAAACTATAATGAATACATGAGTCGAACTCATATTCCTTCCATTCAACGTGTGTGTTTCCCCGGATGTGGTTTGTAAATTAACGAGTATGGGTGAATCTTATCTCAGCTCCAACTGGTTGGAGGTGTGAGAGTAGTGATGAAGATTTTACAAAGATAAGAAATTTAATTTTGTTTGTCTGAAGTCTGGTCTTATTTGGAGTTTTTCCGAGAAGACGATTCTCAGTGTATGAAATTATCTATGGGTTTGCATGACAAAAATTGTATTAGCTACTACCTGTTGTTTAATACCTTATAATCTGATATTTTCAGAAGGGGTAAATGCTTAAAGTGACAGTCCTATTAGAAAAGTCGATATATTACCCCAGTAATTCAAATATTGTGAGTTCATAGGGCAAATAAAAATAATAAAAAAATGCAAATTGTGGAAAATAGCAATTAGTTTTTTTCAATTATTTTAGCAAAGGTCATAGTGGATCATAGTGGTCAGGGGGAGGCAATAAATCACTATGATCCACTATGATCCCAATTTTCAGACTTTGCAGCAGTTTGATTGCAATTGGGTTCACAGGCTGTTTTATTTCATATATCCTAATAACTTTTCAGCCTGAGATCTTTAAAACCATACCAAACATGACCTAGTAGGACTGTCACTTTAAACCATAAACGTGTATATATACTCTTTATATGTTTATGGTTTAACATATCCAGTTTAGCTGCAAATGGTCTCATAATTTTGAAATCTAATTTCGTACCTATTGGTCAACCAATTGAAGGAATTTGATGTTAGGATACAATTCCACTGAGCATATCACTCAGAGTGGCTCATAACCGCGGAGCTAGGACACGAATTTCAGTTCTACAATTGTCGTGTCACGAATTACGGAGGCAGTGGAGAAAATGGGCGAGTCATGTGACAAGTTTAAATATTTGTCAAGCAAATATTTGAATCATCAGTGGGCTGTGGACGCCTCCGTTGATGCACTTGTTACATATTTGCTGAACATTCATGTCCGCATGTTTCTCACCTCGCCAATGTTTGGTAATTTCCCCTCCCTTATTACGCGCCTCTGCATCATGTACACAAGGTTTTTTTGAAATAATTCCATGTAGGACCATGATTCATCATTGAGTACATTAGCTTTCCGTGACCTTACCCAGTATTGGAAAAATAATTCACACATACACATCAAGCTTCTTGTGTACATATCAAGAAGTCTGAAACTTGAGAAAATTATTCATCAAAGGTGTGCATGTGGTTTATAAAATCATGTCAAATTTTGCCATGCCAAACAGGCGTAAACCTCATTTTGTGACATGACCATGTTTCAGTTTTATAACCATATTTTATATATATGGAAAGGTGACTCTCTACCTGGCTAGTAAGGTCAGCACACCCATACTCGATTATCATGAATCACGCTGACTTTAACCCTAGATCTGGCTCGGCTTGCCCACATAATTGTTCGACGAAGGCTTGTGGAATAATGCCGTGAATATGCTTTGGGAATAGAAGGCTTTTTCGAATTTCTCGGTTTTACCAACACAGAAAGATTTTTCAACAGATAACGACTCAGTGTTTTTGGTCGGCTTGGAAAGCCAATGAACTTATCACGGTCAATCACCCATGGGAAGTTTCTTATAATTAATAATTCGAGTTATGTGATAATTATGAGAGTCAAGGCCATTATACATACCATCGATGATAACAAAACTTTCTCTTAGATAACAGACTTTTTTGAGCATTGCTCATCAGCCTTGCAATTTATTGATACTACGGGTCAATGATAATGTTAATAATTAATAATTCAAATTATGAAAAAGTTATGAAAAAGTTATGAAATTCAAGGCCATTAGACATACCATTGGTGACAAAAAATCACGAAACTTTTCGATAGATGACTTGTACGTGTACTTATCTTAGGCCCGGCAAGACAATGACAATGAACTCACGACGGGTCAATCACCTCTAGTGAACTTTCTCATGCCGCCATGATGTCTCACTTTATTCACTCCTATTTATTACAGGAAGTGTTAAGCACTGCTGATGAACCAGAAGCCAAAAAATCCAAATTAGATGTGAGTGATGATGAGCCCAGGCCAGTAGACAAACCGTTGGTGATAAAAGCCGACAACCTGGCAACCACCGAGCCTTCAACTGCTCCTTGTCTACAACCATCAGACAAAAATCTCACTAGTCCTGCCAAAAATGTTCCCCCTCAAGAATCAACAAAACATTCTACTAATGATAATGGCCCATCATCAAACACGCGAGTAGACCTCACGCCTGCCCATGAAAGCCAAACTGTGGGCGGAGGAAACTTACCAACCAAACGACAAGCTTCTTCACCAAGTAGAGAGGAAAATGGTGATGAAGGGTCAATTAAAGATGAAAGTGAGAATGTCGATTCATCTAACGATGTCCATGGTGATGTATCTAATGCTGTTCCTGAGAGAGGTCTTCCTGTGTTTCTTATCGAGAGGAAAGCTTCTAAAGAATACATAGAGAATACAAAGTTTGATACGTAAGCAGCTAAGTGTGCCATGTAGTGCTATGCAGTGCCATCATTAGAACATTATAGAATAAATGTCGCATCATGACATATTATTCACATTTCCATGATAAAAATTCTATATTAAAATGATGATATGTATAAGGTATTGATGAGCTTTCAGCTGGCTGGCGGAGAAGAGACAAAAACCCTACACAACAAAATGTAGCTGGCAACAAGCTCGGCCCATTTACTGCCCCTCCCAAATGCGTATCAGGTTGTCAGCTACGTCTAGCATGATGTTGTTTGGTTATTTTTACCCAAATATTTGGTCATATAGGCCAGTGAATAGCACATTTATTATGATGAATTAGTAGAAAAAGGCAAACATATTTGTTTTTAAGTTGTTTAGGACCCCTCGAAGACTGTTATGCCTAGTTAGTAACCGTACTGCTAAGCATGAAGTTTTTCATTGTCCGGCGCTTGTTCCATTTGCTGATTTATCAGCGTGGTACAGTGCATGTAACAACAGCTATCCTTGATTTTGAAAAGATGTACTCCCACGATAATAAAAAGGTCTGGGTATGTGTACAGTGGATATAATGCCTCATAATACTTTGTTTATGACAGGAAAAAGTTTGATTACGGGTGGGAGTCCTTGGGAGTCCTTGGTACAATAAATTAATAAATTAATAAATTTGTTGATAGTCAAATATCAAATTTGTTTGCGCTTGGGATGACTAATTGAAATTGTCAAACTTTGACTATTGGGATATACATGTACTTGTTTAGTCTTCTAAGCTGAATGCAAAGCTAAATTTCACATCAATTAGTGAGGGTGGGAGGGTATGAGTTGTCCTACCATTTGATTTTTCTCAAGAACCCTAAATCCAACAGGTCCTGCAAATTTGCAGTCGGACGCAATTGAAATTATGTTAGAAAAACATCGCTCAAAATTGGCATTTTTAGTATGATTTTTATCGCTATGGTATTTTGCAATGAATCACATTCACATATATTTTGCAGGTTGGTTATAGCAATTAAGGCACAGCCTACCCAGTTAGTACTACGTCTGCTTAGACTAGTGAAGCTATCGTGTCCGTTTGTAGTCTACCATCAGTATAAGGAACCGCTGATGGAACTGTTTGTACAACTTAAGGAGAGAGGTGGAACGGTCAATCTCAAACTAACAGAGACGTGGCACAGAGAAATACAGGTGAATATCCTAATCTGGAAATATTCATATAGATACATAAAATATATATATATATATATATATATATGTATATATATGAGTATAATGTATATGAGTGCATGTCTGGTACTTGCATTATTTGGTTAGACCTGGTTTGTGTGCGTTGCAGGGTTGCAAGTTCTTCACATCCTAATTGTAATCATAGATCTCAAGAATGGAACGCTTATGAGGGTTCAAAATCGTCATAAGATTGGTTTGCTACAAGTTGAGCCTGATTGTTACTTGGGACCCAATGGCAGCCATAGACTTGTTGATATTATATTTATGATGTCTATGATGTCATAACATATTGATGTTTAAGCCAAGGAGTTTGACATCTTTGCCTTAACATCCGTGTTAATCAATATAACGCGAATATATAATAAACATTGAGTTGTCCAACCATCAGAAAAGCCTCTGCAAATTAATTGTTCCTTCTCTGGTCAGTTGTAGCCATAGAGTATAATAACTAGATCCTATGGTTATACTAAACGTATTAATTGGCAAAAAAAGCTGTAACTCTCATCTTATACTATGAATGACTCCTCGCCGGATGGGGCGAGGTTTGTTGTATTTTATGACGGCATAAGCCAGGAGAGTGACATAGCATCCTAAATAACAAACTCAATGGTGACAAATTATTGACGTATTCAGAAAAAACTTTTCCAAGGACAGCTAAAAATAAGAATCAGATTCAGGATATCAGCGTTGTTTTGTCACTCAATGACGTGCTGATGACATTTTTTTGCTTCCTAATTTTCGAAGCTAAGTCTAAAAGCAGGTTGATAATCCTCTTGGATATTTACTCCAAACCGAAATTCGTGGATTAACAACACCATTTAAATAAAAAGCTTGAATAGATCAACAACATTTAAATCTATTTCACAATCAAATCAATCCGACTTTAGAGTGAAAATCTTGGGAATTAAAGCTCTGGGTTGCATTCAAGGCCAGTCAAAATACTCCTCATTAAACCCATTCTGGCCTTGAATTCAACTAAGAGCTTTAATTTCCAAGATTTTAACTCCTCACATTTGATTAAGTACCGCAGCCCCTACCAAGTACAGCAGTACGCACAGCCTAACTAAAAAAGTCTGCTGGTATGATAAAGAGGCATAATAGTTTCATAATAATCATTTTCAAATAAGCGAAAATGCAGTTACCTAAAAACTACAAGGTGGACGTTTCTTGTGCCCATATTGAATCCAGTTTTAATGTATTATCATTTTTCCTTAATTTTAAGAAAACACGTTTTTTAGTCATGCTTAGCAATGCTTTAGTTCATCCCTCAAATTACCTAAATTGGACCAAGAAATGCTTTGGATTGTCACGTTTTGGCTCAAGCTTACAGCATAGTGCAGATCACATCATGTTCAGCTTGTTATTTAATGTTTCTCATGATGGGTTTCTTTTCCTGCTACAATCTGCAGTTCCCAGAAATTTTAGTTCAATGCGTATCCGTGATTAGCAGTGAGGCTGTTGCTATTTCATGAACCTTGAAGTCAGCACTTTGCCTTGTAAACCTCTCGCTTCCCAGGGGACTAGTGACAAACACCCTCCAGTGGCTAACAAGCCCTCAGAATGAAAGTAAGGCGCATTGGATGACTTTTATTTGATAATAATGAGTGGCTGTTAAAGTTATGTCTATTGACCGTTGAGTGTACTTGTATTACGTCAGCAGAATCAAGCATAGCATGATGGAATACTGTTGTGCTAATTTAATATACACTCTGCAGCACTTGAAAAAGGTCACGCAGACATCCATTCAATAATGGCTGAAAATTATATTAGAACTGATTCAACAATTCCCTCAGCCCAGCGCTTGTTGCCGTTTCGATGCCTCTGTGAATTTCTGCATCCTCTCATGACAATTGCAGTTCTCAGAGGTTAAGCATAATTTAACTCTATCTGCGATCAAGACTGCAACAAATCATGAGCTGATGCCATTAGCTGCTTAAATATCATCCTCTGACTCTTGCTGTCCAGAGCGTCATATGGTATATTATTTTATATTTGGAGACTCCATTATAAATGACAGTTTATGACAGCATCACTTTACGCTGGGTCCATAACTGGTAGTAGCCGAGGGGGTTTTTATGAGACATGGTAGCTTATACCCCACATAAATAGGACACACCTAGCATTGGAATTTCAATAAATGCACGCCTTCGACTTGAGGGTTGAATGTACGCCTTCGACTGCGATACTGGTGCGTCAACCTAGTCTATAGAATTTTTATTCTTCTCCTTGCAGGTATTACCGGAGCGAACACATCCTACCGTTATGATGAGTGGTACTAGTGGATACCTACTGACAGGTATTACTGTACAGCAGTGACGGACAGCACAGCGCTATGGTGTTATATCAAGTTCTGCTGTCAAAGATGCGACAAAAGTTGGCAATATGAGACCTGATGTAACTTAATACTATGCGGAATGAGACTGAGGACTTGCAACGGCTGAATTACTCTCAAGGTGTTGGATTTTTTTTTCACAAGACAGCTGCTTTTTTTTAAATCTGAAGTTCATTTCAAAGTCGGTTCTCCCTTGTATACATTTGTACTCTTGAACCCTAAGCCATGCCAAAGGCTTTTTTTGAAGTTGTTTGTATGGAAAGGGAATGAATAATATGACAACATAAAGTTTCACAAAAGAAATACGCAAACTCGGTATTAATATGTAAATATATATAAAAATAAATATAGACCGATCCATCTACCATCCTTCGAACTTGTTACTGATTTGACATAGTATTACTATGGAGGCAACATGGTTTACAAGCTCCATAAATGTCGAATGATTAGACTTATTCTCAAACTAATATTTGTAATAGCTATATTGTCTTGCACTTCGCACTGAACACTTTAACTCATTTTAAAGCAGCCTGGATGCCCAATTACTCATGAATTAGAAGTTGCCTTCTCATCAGTGTGTTCCAACCACTTTTATATGTTATTAATGTTGATGTATCGGTAGACGCAGCAAAGCTTTGGACTTGTAAGGCTATATATTAGAACATATCAAATAAATATCACACAAACATATCGGTCAATCAAATTATTTCCTCTGATAGCCTTCAAACATATAATTGTGTAGAACAGATCACGATTGATAGATCACGTTTGATTGCCCGTGTTGTTGTGTTGTCTTACTGATTTAGAGGATTATATTTGCACGCGGACGATGTAACATCTCAAATTCCTCTGGTGTTTCTCGTTCCTGGATGGCTTACCTGGTATCATAACAGGTTATTATCAAAACGATTTCAATGATTTTATGTTGTGAAGTATCTGGGTCTAAGGCCTCAATTATTTTCATTTTCACAAATTATCCAGGACCCTATTTTGACAATTAGGCGGTCTGCTTGGTTCACTCACTGTGACAAAGCATAATCAAATTTGTCGTGTAAAACAATAAAGACAGCTTATCATGTCGCCTGATGACTAGGGGGAATCAAGGTCAGTTGATTTGCCCTAAGTACAATGTACAGTGAACAGAAACTTGATCTGAAGTCTTTGTTGGCGGCTGAGACCACAGAGAGTTGATCACCAATTTGTCTTACCCTCAGACAGCCTTCTGCTGTTTCAGGGTGGAAATCATTGCAGTAATAAGGGCCAAGCTTGCTGACGTATTATGACTGGATTGAAAAGGTTTCTCATGCCATGTACTCGGAAGTTCTGTTGGAAGAACTATGGGACGCTTCACGATGACGTGGTAATCATCATTGGGAGCCTGTCTGCTGGTATTGATTGACATTTGTTCCTGTACAGCTGGTTAAGCTGACATTGTACATTACAGTAGAGGAATCCCCAGCATCCTGGTCCGACCTGTTCTCTAACATGGTCTGATGAGGAAAATATTTCCTTGCATGACAAAACAGTAAAATACACCCTTTCCTTCACTGTTCACATTGGATCACATGATTAAGTTACGTAACGGAATCAGATATTGGGAGGAATTAAGAAACTGTTTTAAAGGTGACACATCACTGTCCCTCTTCACATGATTTGTTTCTTTTTGTGCGTAGCATGCCATCCAAACCTTCTTCCTGGTCTTGAGACACGACACAAAAGTCACTGAATTATGACACGATTTCATGCATACACGTAATTTTTCCTTTTTTTTCACCAGTGAGTATGGTGACCTAATCCTAGCCATGTCACGCAGCTTCTTCCCAAAAGAAAAACGTAGCCGCCGTGACAAGGCTGTACAAACTGAACAAAGCTGTCTATGATTGATGAATTGTCATTTGTATAAACACTAAATCTGTACAATTAATTTTTATTATCATTTTTATTATTATTTTTATTTAAGTATCCAAATTAGAAATCGCTAACGGAATAGATGGTATTTCAATTTCATACATTCCCACAATTATGAAGCTGTAGCTAGGAGTTATCTTGTTGCCTTCAGCTGGCGTTACAGAGGCTTTTGGAGTGTTTTTGACCATTTTGAACCGCATGAAGGCAGCAAAAACTAGTGCAAATATATTATAAGCAAGGCCAAGGAGTAAACCCCTTGTTGTTCTAGGCATCACTTACAAGAACTGGATTTCATATTTGTGTAAATTACCAGACCACACCATCAATACTAAAATTTGGGGTTGGTATGAATTGCCTTATAAATCGATTAATTATCCTTCAGCGAGGGTATTGGTAAGTTTTTGGCAGTAATATATGGGTATATGTAGCTGGTCAGTCAGTTTGGCTTGCCTGGGACAGGTTTGTGATGATTTACTGTAGCAGGCCAGGGTAAACACAGCTATCAGTCTTCTGTAAACAATTTTAAATTACAATATTCTGACCAAATTCTTTTGTCTGATAAGCTGCTGGGTGCAGAGCTCACGTGCACGTCTTGTCTGGATAATGCTGTCTAAGACCCTGAAGAATGGTATTTGAATCCTGTTTTGCACGGTTTTAATTGTGTGATGAAATTGTTCAGTAAACATTGTTATGAGAATAAGGGTTCATTAGCAGCCTAGATGATATATTGAGCTATTTTGGTACAAACTTATTACAATAAAAGTGTATAATCAGGATTGTATTTCTAATGATATTATGGATTAGATGTTATTTTGACAGTATTACTCAGAACTGAAAAGAAAATTAAAAGTAATGAGAAGTCACATAATCCATGATAACAATAAGACGCTGACCCTCCCACTGGCCGTCTAGACTTGTACATTGCCTTCTGCTGCTAACACACGACGTTCTCACATGCACAGATTCAGGTGTTGTCATAAATAAATAAATAATAGCTAGAATTTCATTTAACCAGGTTGGGGAAAGTTTGAGCCTCTCAAACTCTTGCCCCCTGACCAACTTAATGATCGGTAGAATGCTAGCTAAAGCGGGTGTAGGAGTTTAAATAATGTAATGACGTTATATTAAGCATGCGAAAGGGCGAACTTAACTCCTAACCAAGTAAATGCCCATACAGTTTAACTTCTTAGAATGCTATAGGGAGCAAGAGTAGCACTTTATAGATATCGTAATGTGCTGTACAACTACTAGATTGTCAACCAGGACTTTTCACCAGTCAACAAGGAGTTACATTGAACACACTCTAACCCTACTGCTGGTGACCCTTGTGAACCTACTAACTTTTGGATCCGTAAAATGTAAAGATTGCAAATGTTGCCCGGTGTTTGATGTAGTTTCATTTCATTATCGATCACATTTCGATCACATTCTCAGCGCTACTGTATCACTTGCACCGTACAAGTGATCTAACTTGTTGAAGATGGTGCCATCCCAGGGGCAACAGTGGGACAGTCTCAGTCTGGGTTGAGGTTAAGCGAGATCAAACTTCACTTTGGTTTGTTCTGTACAAAAATAAATTTTATTGAAATATCAATAAGAAAATCTATTATACACATATATAATAATACATATTCATAACTTAGAAATTAGAATAGCATAACATTGAATCTGTTGTTAAATTGAAAAAAATGAACAATTGAAAGTTTTGCTTTGAAGGTAGTCATAATGATAGAGATTAGTGATAGATGTCAAGACTGTTCAAAACTAGATTTGGCAAAATTTAATTATCACTATAAAGGAAGATAAGTTTCATATCGGGAATGTGCCATCATCATTCTTAAACCAAAACTCTCAAAATGAATTACTAATAAAAATAACCTTTACATCGTTCATTCTGATTTCAGACATAATAAAATACCCATGAAATTTACAAGATATGATTTGCAACTAAAAAAACACAAACAGTGACACCATTGTCGGTTATTGAATCTGATTGGTGTGGATTTGGAAATAACACTGCCGGCATTCTTTGTTAACTTATTCCCTCAACTTGCTGTCATTTGTAGACCAGTTGTTGACTGTTGACTAGGTAATTGGTGATTTGACTGGTTTCTATACTTGGAGTAAGTGTGGATAGACGACTTTCCGCCAAAAGATTGTCAAGGTTAACAGAATTGACAGACTTTTTTACAGCGTCAGAGTTATTTTGTAACACCGATCCGTTAAGAGACAGATTGCGTTCCAGGTTTGTCAGTTTTTCTACAAGCTGATCAAATGATATAGCCTGATAGAGACTAGTATGAGGTAGACATGTTCTACGATTGTCATGTATTCTGGGGAAGCTCTCGCGCCTCGCACCTGACCCCTGTCTAACTGCAGCTGTCAGATCACTGGCTACGACAGGTAGACTAGGTCGTCTTTCATTTTTGTCAATCCATTCCATACGCTCAGCAACTAGAGCTATGTTAGAGTGAATGTCAGTCATATCTGAGGGTAACTCATCTATTTCGCTGCCGGCAGCGCTTGAGGAGGCGCTTACAGGTGAGGCTAAAGTATCACTCTCAGTACCTGAGTCGGCCTCCTCACAATTACACACGACGTCGACGTTAGAGTTGATATCCAGCTCAATTACACTCGGTCGAGGTGCTACAGCGGCGGTCTCTTCCTTGATTATGCTTTCCCAATTCATTCTGTTTGCTTTCATGTTGTTTAGCTGCTCCTTTAGCATATCACAGTTTAGAAACTTGCTGAATTCCGTAAACAGAGGCTCTACCACAAAGTCGATAAACCCTATAAAAACCAAAATATGATTAGGGGATTAACTTATGTGTGACTGACAAAATCGTTATGAAATTATGAAATCAATGATGACACCTTTTTCTGCCACCGAGTTCCACCTTCAAGACGTAAAAGAATCCTCGATACAACCAGGATTCATATTCAGGCAAAGAATTCCTTTGTGGAAATTCATGTGGCATAAAAGTGAAAAAGATTTCATCATCCGATTATTGGCATTGGTGTCAACATCATCACCTAAGGTCGAAGAAGTGGTACATCTGAGTAACCGCTCATTGCAAAAGTAAACTTCCCAACCCTACAGTATTTCTGACAAGGGCAGCTGAACTAAGCTTTCCCACTGGCCATTTCTCTCTGAGCTTAATATTTTGTGACGCAATAAAAATCAGAGAGCTTTCAAAGAGCAATTTAATAGTATTGTATTTACCTGTTTGGATTTTCGTAACTGAGTTTTTGAATCGATCACAGAGATTGGTTATTGGTAAATCAAGCTTGCGCTCATAGTCACCTGAAAGGAAAAGGAATAATAGCAATTAGCATTCCACAATAAATATCGAGCACTGTGCATGAGAAACTTCAAGAGTTCTACGTCATGGAGCTGGCAAATCCGCATGAACCAACACAGAAAGTTTAGAGAGTAATCATGATGAATTAAAGCCAAGTACTGGTTAGCCCCCTTCTATATGGAGTGGAATTCTCAAGCATGACAAAGGATCATTAGCACTTGGGTTATGCCATGGCACACTTTACAAAAGAGGCTTTCTATGCATCAGCCTACTTACACAATGATGGCTACTAAGATGAACTGGAATTTGAAGATTAGTAGGTTAAGAAAGCGCTCTTACCTTGCTGGAAAAACTCATCGCAGACTCGCCGACTCCAAACTTTACATGTAGACCACGGCCGACACGGATTGCTAATATCTGCGCACTTCAGCGCAATCTGTAGAATGAAATGTCTATCTTCTGACAGTGACATGTCCAGGTCGTGATTGCTGATGTGTCCCTGAAAAAATTAAAATAGAGAGATGTCAAAATACAGATTAAACAAATATTTAGGAAGGCCTAACATGACAGTAAGCTCGTTATGCCAAAAAAATTTTGGCTAAAAACCAGCGATATGATGGAGAACACCCGGTTTTGATAACACAAATGACCTTTTCTCGCTCCATCCTTTCTCGACATAAGGAATTCGTTAAGCCGGATTAATTGGTTAACATTTACATTTTTCAGAATAATAATGTGTATTTTTCCACCTTGCCAAAAAGCTTTCAGGGATTAATAAAAGTTCATAATATATATTTTCGATCTTTGCACTGGGCAGGGTAGACCACATTCCTACAGTATAATCTACCAGACCAGTCGAGCCCACCCAAAACTATAACCTGTTATCCGATATATAATGACCCATGAGGTACA
Organism: Membranipora membranacea; assembly: GCA_914767715.1. Classification (NCBI taxonomy): domain Eukaryota; kingdom Metazoa; phylum Bryozoa; class Gymnolaemata; order Cheilostomatida; family Membraniporidae; genus Membranipora; species Membranipora membranacea. The sequence continues at coordinate 11,734,284 of OU612068.1, forward strand.
ATGTGTTTGATTCATGTTTTTGGGCGGAAAGTGGGTCAGATTGAATTCGCCATATGGGGATTTAATACCATTCATACTAATGGACTGCACCAACTTCCAACAAAAACTGGATTATTTCATTGCAATAAATCACCATGGGTAGGTCATTGATCGAAGGAAGCCTGGGGAGTCAAAAACCTCAGTCATACAGCCTGCCTGCCTGCATGGCAACTACACAAGCTGGAAATTATAACCAGCATAATTTTCACATACACCCAAAGTAATAACTTTATCAAACCGCACCCAAATGTCTTGAACTTTAGAAAGGCATCGCATGAGAGAGGGGTTTTGATTCCACTTTATATCCAACAATAATTTATACTTGGGTCTGCCCGTAATTACACAGTGCCGTTCTAGAGCTTCAGTTTCTCTAAAAGCTATATTATTATTTTATAATTGTGTCACATTGTATCTAGTAATGATTTTATACCCCCTGCATTGCCATTACTACATAATTACAATAGCCATATCAATACTCATGACACAACTTTGTAGTTCCGTCGTTGTCGACTGGATGGGAAACTATCCACTCAATCAGGACACGGCAAGCACTTGACAAGCTAGCCCAAGGGAATATTACTCATCTTGGCTTACAGGTTGGGTGAGGCAGCACTAGGTAAAGTGTCTCACACACCCTTTTAAGACCTAAGGCTATAAGTGTCAGCACAACCCACTCACCCTGAGTCTAGAATAAAACTCTTGTTGTCTCGTCATGTCAGTGGCCAATATCAGTGATTTCATCTGTTTGAAAATCGTCTTCCTATTAAAGAAACAGCAAATTTGTATTTAACAATCGATAACTTTTCCCTGACTAAGTCGTCTTTGCTTATATTGCGATCGGCGTAGCAAATCGAGAGCTTTGATTACGGAAGGTACAACCTTATGGGAATTCAATGTATCGTAATGACGTTGGAACAAAATGCAACATATAAATAATTTGATCCAACACGCATTGATTTTGTATCAGATGTTAACCTTGGTAAATGTGACAAGCACGTCTCAGTCGGGCACATGCTGCTAAAGCGGATTAAACACACAGCCCCAGCATCGTGACTAGAGATTTCCTTTGATATTAAAGTGGATTATACAAGTGAATTTAATGTCAAAGTTCTGCTGATATAACACAGCGTTCAGTCAATAGTGCAATCCGCGTGTTTCCAAAACACGTACATGACAACAAAACTACAGCGTTTAAATATCATTACGGGTTAACTAACCTCACTGACACAGGTAGATGGTTGAGAAGTCCGGATTGGTGAAGAACACCAACTGCAGATCTCCAATGGTGATTTTCTAACACTGAATTATTCTACAAAAAAGAGACAAATCATCATAAATTTTAGGTATTAATTAAGACAATCTTATATGGTTTCCCCCACTCATGTGAGGCATTCACTATACATGAACAGGTGTTCATAATGAATAGAACGTGTTTAGTTGTTGTTCAACCATGAGATAAATACCATGTATAAACGCAAACAAAACCCTACCAAATATGAAAGGCAATATTCGATACTCAAAAATAGTTAAGATGGGCGATGAATAAAATATCTAGTCATCCGAATCTCTTCCTCATTTGTGAGATTCTTTTTCATTGTGGCTACTGAGGCTTGCAATTCCAGTCATTAGCAAAGCAAAAAAATATGTTTTATTGTTAGCTGACCCCCATGGAATTTTCTGTTTCCGAAAATCAAAACATTGACCCTATGTGGTATACTGTTGTAAAGTATACAAACAGTGACAGCTAGGCAAAAAATGAATATGTGAATGGCTGAATTTTACATTTTTGTTGCTCAAGACCTTTTGAAACACCTGGAAATAAGATTTCAAGATTGTTGGCACATTTCTCTAAGAGTGAATCTTCACATAAAAAATAAAACCTAACCAGACACGCAGCCCATTTATTTAGTGAAAGGTATGCCTAATAGCCTTTAAGCTGGTTTGAATCTAGCTTCTTGTGGCACACTCCAGGTATAATATATTTACATGATTAATAATCATTGTTTCATCTCCTTATTGTAGCTAAGGAATTCCGAAAGCCTTTCTAGAAAGCGGAGCCTTGGTATCTTACTGGATCACTAAACTCTATGTATTCAGGTACTACTTAACCGCAATGGAATTTTGTTTTTTGACCAGATTAAAAAACAGGAGTAATTTTATAGCGTATGCGTAGGTGGGTAAATAATTCAAAGAGCATGATTGTTGATTACACTGCACAGCTCGATAACACAGCAGGTATAATGTTTACCTTGTAGAGAGAGGCGAGGTGGTTTGATGTGGCGATCAGGAAAGCCTGGTTAACACCTGGATGGTCCAAGTCGTGAGTGATCGCAGCTAGCAGTGAGGTCAGAGTCTCTAGTGGGCTCATGTGTCGAGCAATCTACAACAACAACATGAATCCATGAATCGACGACTTGAAAAGAGGAAAAACAAAAATCTAAAGGAAATGTTGAATAATAGAATTTTCCTCATCCTTATCAATCAAAGAAAATGATTGTTAAAATATCGCAAATGGCAAAAACTAGCAGCAGCAGTGGCGATAGTTACGTTTCATTACGCAGCGCAGCGTTGTGAGTGAACTCAATTTGCTGCCAATAACTTGAATGGGATAATCTAAACAGTTGCTGGGCATCCGGTTTGAATTTGCAGAACAATTAGTTATGGAGTTCAGAATATACTCATCAGAATATTGAATAACTGGTATGTAATATGTTTGACCGATTTTGCCAGTAGTGATTGTCTCAATTACGTATGTAAATTGAGGGGTTAGCCAATTATACCGAAATATTGCTAGCGAACATGTTGGATACCTTCGAGACCAATCAATGAACATCGGATGTAAAAATGATTACGCAGATGAATAAGATTGCCTCGCTTCACTTTCTTATGAATGGTTTGACATTCTATCTCGGCGCTGCCGGTTTTCCTCAGTACAATTTAAGATATCTCGATAGTTCTAGGCTTGATTATATTCGCATCCTCCGTGAAGATCAAATTTTTGATTGCGCTCATTAAGTAACACTCTATGTGAAGGCAGCCGTTGAACAGCAAATTTTTGGCTCCTCTAACTCGACATACCAATCTGAGTATCGGTTCATAGGGCAATTAAAAATCCCTCATACTATCCAAATTTTGGTGTCAAGTTGTTTTCAATCTTGCAGCGGCAATGATTTTCGACTCAAATATTATTATGACCAATGATTCCATCATAAATTCTCAGAATTACACTAATGGGTAAGATTTCGGCGGGAGAATCCTGGTAAATTGGTGAATGTCCGATTAACTCCACTGGTTCGTGTCAAATGACTGTAAACTGAAAACCACCGTAAATTGGGCTGAAGCCTTATAGTACAATAAAAACCTACCTTTTCCTGTAGTATGTAACAATGCATAGCCTGAGTGACATCTGCAGCATGTATAGCATTGTGATAGGGGTTCTGGTGATAACCCTCCTCAACCAAACCTACAATCAACAACTGAGATATGCAAAACTGATATTTTTCACACACTGCATGATGTCTGTTGATTGTGTGCTCATCTGCACACATTGATGATATAGGTATTGAAGTGAATGATTATTTTATGATTACCTCTTAGCATGGGAGAAAAAAGACAAGAGCCAACACAAAACAGTGTCACTGGTTAATTTCAAGTATTTTTGTGGCCAAATACTCCAAACTGGCACGATTGAAGTGGCCTAGAAGACTGTTTCCTGTCCAAGACTTTACTCTTGTTTGCGACAAAAAGTCATAAACAACATTGATTGATCTCGACAGTTAAAAGTGGCCTTACTCACAAGATAGCTAACCCGCTAGAGACAAAGAAAATCGAATAGATAATAAAACCACTTACTAGAAAACTTCATCAGTTTTACGATGTCCAGGTTGAAATGCTGTACTAGGTTGTGCTCCTGAAATAGTTTTAGGATCATGTGGAACAGAGGTCTGCCGTTAGAGGAGTGATCCAGTGAGAAGACATCAAACGCCCATTCACTTGACTTATCCAATAAACACTAAAAATATACAAGATATACCAATAATACACCAATGTTTAGTTTGAACATCCCACGGCAATCCTCTGCATCTAGCAAATTTATATGATTAGTTGGGTAAGGATATTATCCAGGAAGCTGATTTCTGCTGACGCACAGAAAAATTGCTACAAATCCACTGGGAAAGTACACTGATTTAGTGCACATCTTTATGGTAATCATCTTAGAAATCTGCATTTTTACAGCATAATCTTATGAAAGTTTCGTTGATGATTAATGTGACCACTAATACAAAAACGACTTCATCCCATTTAATTACTTTTGAGAGCGTTGCCAAAATGAACTCATGCCAAAATATGCGAATTTCATCCTACAAAGACTATAAAATATTCAAATAGATTCAGGCTTTAACTGCTTCGAGTCCCATATCCCGTCAACATTCACGATATGCAGGGTGTGAAAATTCAGGCACTGACCACAAACAACAAATCCATCACTATATGTCCCATGTTTCCCTGTTTGTTATCAAAATCAGATTGGCATTTGATTGGCAAAATTGGAGACAAGAGGTCCAGACGAGACCCTTCGTTTACATATAGGTCCACCACATTGGTCAGTGATGCAACCCAATCAGACGCCCTTTTTCAGATATCCCTTTTCTGAGACGATGACAGAGGACTAGCACCTTGTCCTGTCATTGTATCACACCTGATGGGGTGTAAAGTTGTCACAAGCTGTCAACTATATTCCCAGGTATCTATGACATTATGACATTAGCTCTAAAATCATTAGGCTACTTCATAGCCAACCAGCTACGCTAAATCGTGCCAATCAACTAGTTGAGGTACGAACCCTGGATAGTCCTGGATAGTCCTGGATACCCTAGACGGAATTGACCAAAGTCATATACAGGCCAAAAGACTCAAAGGCTTACAATGATGCTTATATCATCAGGTGAATGACAATCCCCCTGATTAGCAGAACGAGACAATTCCAAAACTGGCCGTGGGTCTAGGAATTCACAGCGATCAATAGTAGACTCACCGCTGTTGGAGACTTGTAATAATCATCGACTAAACTCTGGCCGTCTGTGGCATGCTTTAGTAGACACCTTCTACGTCGCCGCATACCACTTAATGTTAAGAATTTATTGCCACACCGAGTCTTATATGATGGAGACGCTAAACCTGCAAAAAACAACCAAACAAATTACATGTGGATGTAGTATGCCACAAAATACCAATATTATAACAACTCAAGGTTACAGCAGCAAAATATCATTGCTTGAGGGTATGTAAGGGGGTGAAGAGGGGGGGGGGGGTCTGTGGTTTTATAAAAAGTCAACAGGTGCTACTTCAGATCAAAGCCTAGAAAACAAAAACATCCCTAGTGGATAATCCTTTGCTTCGCTACAAGGGTCACAGAGATCAAAAGTTGACAAGGTCTTGGAACTTTTATGCTGATGTAAAATACAAGTGAATTCATCGATTATACCTACATACAATACAACTAGAAAGCCACTGACTTTTTGCACAGGAAATGCATAGATTTTGTTATTATGATTTTTCTGAAATCCGAGAAGTCTTAGCGAGAAGTAAAGTTGTTTTCCAACACTCATAAATCTGTGAGTCAGTGGATAAGTGCTTTTATAATATTTGCTCTGAACTCGACTGAATGCAGGTTGCCCATCCTGATATTTACCGCATTTATGCCGTTTCAGGAATGATAAATCAACTTTACAGCTTCGGCCATAGAAAAGTTGTTTATGGGGACATAAAGCCAATGAATTTCTTCAATCGGAGAACTACACAGGCATTCAACAAATTGATTATCACACATAATTACGTGCAGGATTGTTATGCTAAGGGGTGAAAAACAACCCTCGATTAAATCCATTCTGTTGTGTAGTTGGTCGGAGTTTTTTAAGCACCTTCGGAAAAACATGCTGACAACAGAATATTTACATCACATTTGAGGAGGTCTCACCATAGGGGCTTTGGGAATACAACACATTATCACAATAACAAGAGAGAGCGGCATACATACTTTGTAATATTTTCCGGTCGGCAGGCTGTAGGTTGTTTAGGATGTATTGATGCAATTTGTCTTGTTGTGATTGTATACGCACATCGCCTTCAAAACAAGAATATAGGATTGCCAATAAAAAACAAATTATACTGCAGAAATTATCTGTTACAAAACAATCACCGAGTAAACTGAGATGCGCGTAATTACAATCGTATGAGGCTGGAATTTTATACAGCTTGATTTTTCACAAAATTTTCCCATGACATTCACACTTAGAGTAAGCATTTTTTCGATGCCCTGGAGTTTGACATAATGTTGAATCTTTGTTTTGATTTTCTAGATGCCACAGTACTTTCCCATCTCAAAACAATCTCAGCCCTCAATGTGATGACATGCAAAACAAAAGAAATGTGTGATGTCATTGCTGTTAGAGGGAGCCGAACATCCTAGGTCAGATCATATACTCATGTACTAATTTGTGACATCTCCCAAACAAGACCAGTACAATGACCCATGTGAAAATATTTTCAGTTTTGTGTGACGTGACAATAAATTCAAAACATCTTAGGCAGGGTATGAAACGTAGGTCAAGATAGAAAAACAGACTGGAATTAATTTTCTGAATGGAATTTCCAAAGTTGTTGCTCTGTAGCAATTAGAACTGATGAGAATTTTAGATTGGATAATTAATGAGGCTCGATTCCGTTACTCAAATCAGGATTATCTGTGAACCACCTATTTATTAACATTTCCCCTCTAAAGTTCACAAAGATTCCAACATGAAAACAATCTACCGACGACTTCAAGTTTATTTGCCTTTTCTTATCATCACACTTTCTTGAAGAGCTTTATCTATATTCCTTACCTAGCTGTCTGACATATGTGGCTGTTTTATCTCCTTTATCGAAAGATATCGCACCTCTTCGCTGTAACATCAATAGTAAATCATAAGGCACAGGCACCATCTTATTATCCAGCCTCATGTATATCGACGACAACAAATATGACGCTGAGGGCTTTCTATCCGAGTAGATAAGCTTTACACATTAGCTGCTGTGTCTCATTCCAATATGAATTATCCTTGTTTATATATCCAATTGTTCTGAGATTTATATAATGTTGTGTATATAATCCAGATGGTTCTGCTTCTGTAGTGTATTACAACTGATATTATTTTTTCATATAGATAATTATTTGGTGATTAGTGGCGGTAGCTGTTACTGCTGCAGTGCAGTGCAATAGACTATTGTAACAATGTGGAGAGAATCAATGAATAGAATGTGCTCAACTGGAGTGCTAGCGCTATAATGAATCAATAGGCAGTCGCTCTTTGATAATAAGGACTGGCATGCAGCAATGACGTAGGTTCAGCCTATATCACCCATGGCAACACTTGCCTTAATTATCCAGCTTGCAAATCACTATATTGCAGAGCGTAAAACCTGGGCATTTTTAATAATGATGCAGCGGAGTAAAAAGTTACAAAGGAGAAAAGAATTAATGTTATCACTTTAGAGTTTGTGTCAATAAAACTTAGTATGCTTCAGCTATTGCCAAGAAATTGGTGTATTAACAGCGTGAATATTTAATTTCCCTGTCAATTTCCAGAACAGTCTGAATAAAAAGGATTGCCTATAGTATTCAGAGTGAAAAGATTGCAGGATAAAGCGATTGAGCTTCAGATGTTGGAGGGGGTAATTTACATTGGATGGTGCCACTTCCATTCACCAGGTGTCACAAACTATACCATAAAATCCATTTTATTATGAATGCCGTTACATAACAGCCAACTTAGGCTTTGAAAATTAATTTTTCAATATCAGCACAATGAAGGCGTTATTATAACTTTGCAGTACGACTGCTGTTGGCCTTGCTTGGCATATATTGTAGAATTTCAAAGACATGTGTACTTGTGAAAGCCAATCTGTCCGATATTTACAGCATGGAATAATAAATGTTATTATTTTTTACAAGGGTTCAGCATTCAGTCATAGGTTTTATTTTACACAGCGATAATGAATTGAATGCCCTATCTCGTTGGGTTTTTGTTTGCATTCAGTACAGTGTATCTCGGCTTGTATAAAAGGAGAAGGATAAACAATGTCTATTGACGTCATCCCAGACCAAAAACCAGATAGTACTTTGGTTTTTATCAATTGATGCACAATACTGCAGTGAAACTTGATAATGCAAGGATAGCATGAATATTTTATGTAAACATTAGCCGTGTTAGACGTTTGGGAATGAAATCACTTTCAACTCCGTCATGGAAAGGATCCCATGAACTTAGCATTGAGCTGGGTAAGCGCTCACCAATCCCTCAAGGTATCGCTTTGTATAGTATTACTCCTTTTCTCACAGTACTATTTGTCTTACTAGTGAGACCACATTCATTGTTTAATCAAATCGGCAGGGATTTACGTCGGCATCATTATCAGTAGAACCTACGTCATTCCGCAGCAAGCAAACGCAATTATGACAATGTCAAGTATATAACTGAGGCTGCTGGTTGCTAATGATGATGCTAATTAACTGATTAAGCAATCCAGCGTGTGAGGTACGGACCAAAATGAAGGTGTTGGTAATTGTACAAGTGAGCCGACAGATTGTGGAGTTGTGTTTCCTTATCACTGAGATTTAGAGCTGCCACACCTTCAGTCCAATTAATTTAATTTCACGACATTACGACATTCCTTAAGGCGCCCAGATGACCATAATATCAATGTCAAATTTTCAAAATTTATCGGAGATTTCAAATGTTGTGACACAAAGCATCTAATCCTAAATCGCAGCCTATTATAGAAGTTAATTTGATGTTTTGAGTGGTCAGGCTATGTTCACAACTTCGCACGCATTAATTTCGACAATGTTTCAAAATTATTCAGTGACCTGGTCACCTAGCTTGTTTTCAGACTCAGGTATCTAGTTTTATTATCTGTGTGCAGTACGATCTCTAGAGTGACAAAGGCCCAGCAGAATCATGGCATCTCTTACGCATGTTAGGTGTGAGTCAAAACATTACAGGTCACCAGGGCTATTTAATGTTTTGATTCAAGGCCCTTACATGCCATGTTCGGTCAATGAAGTTTTGCACTGTTTCACACTGTCTTGGCCTTAGTCTTATATTGCTGATGGCTTAGTATGCTGATTAATGCTGACTAAACAGGGCTAGCCCACGTACATAGAAGGTTGAATAATGGTGATGATTCTGCAATTTGAGGGCCAAATGTTATAAGATGTGACCAAATGTGATGAAACAATATTTTGGCAGTGCAAACAATGAGCCCACTTGCCAGTTACCAAGAAAGCGACATGAAGATTTCGGTTTCCAAGCTTGTGCGGATAAGATAAGAGTATAGGAGAGGGAATAATTACATGCTGAAAGGAGCCTGAGCATCATACACAACAACAGATAAATTAACAAGGGTCCAAGAGGCCTGATAAGACGACGCTTTGATGAGTAAAGCTGTGAATGAATGCTAATACAACCCAGGATGGAGGGAGAGAGTAAATATGAAGTATGATAAGATTGAGGAGCTGTGAAATATTTGGTTGAATTAATCAGAGCGTATTGTTCGATCCTGGAATGTAGAGAAACTCAAGTGTAGTACAGCTGAGATTCAAATTGAAAAACATAAACATGTTATTGAGTGTTTCTGTTGACTGAACTAATGACAGATATTTGGAGGCTGACCATAAGAGAAAATTAAAACCTTGGAGACACATTGACTTGATGAGGGGTTAGAAAAGCCAAGTAGGGTGGCTCCAGTCCGCAAAATCTTCAATGTACTTCGCCAACAATCCGATATACGCATGCATGCCAAATTTTACAACACCCTTGAGCGCCAGACCCACTAATCCCACAACCACTTATAGGCCTACAAGGCAGCCAAGAGCCTCAATGTAAATGGATGTTAATGAACCATTAGATCTCATATCATGAAATTCTGATGCTTGTAAAATAGACACACTTGGCTTTCATTGACCTTTCGACTAATGTATCGTGTATAGTTTTGCAGGCACCTCACCTATAAGGAGGGAAATACCAATTTGTTACATTGAATGAATAAGTGTTATCTATGCTAAATATTTATACTGAATTCATGTAGCTTGTCGTCATCAATGAATATATAGAAATGCTGACTAGCAGGGCACGTCTGGGTGCTAAACTAACGCTTCGAACCATAGGTGAAAATGTGATTATGCTAGTAAGGCACATGAAATGGAAAGGTGGCAATGGTAAATGTTCGTCAGGAATGTTCAGTCACAAATAAACAATTAAGGCCAGAACATCTTAAAATTTGTTTTGAGCCACAAGGGTGACCATCTTTGATAAAGGTTCTGGTATAAAGGTATCAGAACTGCACTCAGTTTACCACATCTACTAACATGAAAGATTTCTGTTCATCCTAAAAGCAATAGTTTGACGTTAGAGCCAACTCATTGTGAGGACAGTAGCAAGAGAACTTTGAAAAGGAGGATGACAACATAAGATTTATGAGAAATTAAATTGCGCATCTTCAAAAGAGTGACAGGTTGTTGGCAACATCAAAAAGACATGACAGGGAGAAACACGACAGTGACATGAACTTAAATTATGTTTACTGGATGAGAAAACTGACAACAAACAGCGGAGGTTGGAGGTAAAAGATAGGCTGGATGGAGGTAAAAAGGTAGGCTGGAATGTCTTAACTGGGTTGGGGACTTTCAAAATACATTTTGTGGACCACAAGTAGTGCTGGTCTGTCAATATCTACACTGTCGGGGTTAGACGCGTCAAGTAACTCGTCCGTCCGTATTCACCTGTGAATGCGGTAGTGAGATGAGATGACAAGTAGAGTTTAAGACACGCCAATGACCTTACACTATGTGTAGGTCTGAGGGAAAATGTGATAGTCGGCAACTATCAAATTGCATACATAATCTAAATGAATTGCAGCAGTAACCATTTATTCTGCGACCGATCTTGGTATATCATTGACTGAAGGGCATCTGAACATGATGCTTTTACAGGCGCATGGCGGCAGACGGAAAAGAAAAAAAGTATTGTACACATGATGACAGCCAGGGTAGGCAGCCCTAATGCTATCAGGAGGCCATAGCATAGACTCCCTGAGACAATAAACACAACACATAATGGGAATTGTATGGATTCAGAATCAGAATGGCAAACAAACCCTATAAGTATAAACAAGAGCAAGCCCATTGAAGTAGGTTCCAAGGTTTGGATGAAGTGTGGGCATCTTGAGGCTGCAACCATGGACATCATAGTAGAAGTAGTATACATGGGAGGCAAAGAGAAACAACCTATTCCCCCTGCTTTGCATATTCAAAACCATTCATTCATTTTCAGTCAATTGATTTCAACTACTTACTCCAAGGCGTGGTCTGCTTGTGCTGGTAGAGGCTGCACCAAAAGAAATCCCTCCTCTTCTAGCAAGGATAGTGTCTGGTATTGAGAGATCTATACTCAGTCGCTTATAGCAGCAGACAATCTCATTAGAGTTCGGCAATGAGCTTGTACTAGCCATAGCTGACCCTCCTACTCCAACAAAAATCCCATGCTCTGATATTGTAGTCTGCATTTACATGCACTTGCTCTAGTTCAGTTCTGTGAAATGGTTATTGTTTACAACTCATCTCATTATGGAGCATCATACATTTGGCTACACTTTAGGTTTTCCTCATTGGGAAACCCTTATGAACTAAAAGTTTTCCCCATTTCCATGGTGACTTTATGCTATTATTTAGCCTGACTGACAAGCTAGCTATTATTATACCTTTTCATTTTGTCATCATAAATGGATGGTGATTATCTGCTAGTGTTTTTAAGAAAAACTCATGACAAGCCCTTTTTTCTTCAGTGAAGCTTTTTTAAGAGCAGTCACCAAGGGGTCACCAAGCCAGGGAAGGGTGTGGGTCTAAGCCGGAGATCCTTATCCAAACAACGTAACAAATATAGCTAAAAGTTAATTTTATAATACAAGATATGAAAGATTTAATATTCAATGAAGCTTTTTTAAGAGCAGTCACCAAGCCAGGGAAGGGTGTGGGTCTAAGCCGGACATCCTTATCCAAACAACGTAACAAATATAGCTAAAAGTTAATTTTATAATACAAGATATGAAAAGATTTAATATCCAATTCGTACCAAAACTCATTATTATCATAGACACTGACACCAGTCACGTGTTGGTCAAGGACAAAATGGAATTGAAGTAAAAATTGAAAAGGTTTCACACTCTCTCCTAGCTTCTACCACTTTCTTTCGTTCTCCGAATCGAACTATGTCATGATGACGGTGACAATTACAAGAATAACATCATTCTCATTAGAGTATTTTATTTGTCTGTTTACAAGCAGCGCTAATAATTCAGGCTTTACGATAGGATCGATCAAAAAGTTACATAATATTTAAATTGTAGAAATATCTAAATATTTAATATTTACAAAGACTGATTTCAATCCGGACCGAATCAACATGTTTGCCTTTCGGCATTGGTCAGGTTCAATCAATTGCCAAACACCACAGCTGCAACTCCATTGAAATCAGCACTGTTTATGCTTGCCGACAGCATATTTACTCCCGACAGCGTCATCACTTTCACACAGTTTCTAGCTCAACATTCAATCTCTTCACAGGTAGATGCTATTATTCCGATTGCCAGCTTAAATCTAAAATATACATTAAAGCATCGCTGTTAATGTCTTAGATCAATCGAGATAGATTACAGATCTCAAAGAAGACTTACTTTGTACCTGTGCTGATCTGGTTATTCAAGCAAGCGCTCAAACCTAGCAGCCTAGTCACTGCCTTGGCCGGGGGGGGGGGGGAGTAAGAGTCTGGGGGGCTCAGACTAACTAATCACATGACTGAGATGTCCATGTAGGCAAGGCTAACTAATATTAATCTCAGCAGTAGCGACACTCTCATTCAACAGCAAATTGGTAACGCGGTCTATACCTTATTTTGTCATCAGATTGTTTTGGTGTTACCATCCATATGATGGTATGAACTAAACCATTTCTGATATATCTGGGTCTCAGTAAGTTCACCATCAGTTCACACTATAGACAAAGGGTGCCTTAGACCACATAGAATTGATTGTTTTTTGATTGTGAAAGAATAAAAAAATGTAGATAAATCGCCTATTTTTCACATAATTCACATTTTCCTGCCTTTCAGTGGACAGGTCGGCTTGAAGCTCAACCTCAAGTAGATTGTTACGTTGGCCGTATTACGTTGAAATAGGTATGACCTATTTTATCTCTAATACCAATTATGTATAGAGGAAACATAGATTATCAGTTTGACTGCCACCGTACTACCAATTTCGGACATGGATGATATGGATTTGGCAGAGCTGACATCCATCAATCTGACGTACCAGACACAAAACCCTTGAGACGAGAGGGCGACAATTAAATAGAGCAAATAGACTTGTCAATCAGCCAAAATCTGAGGGATCTTATTAGCCATGTAATTATCATCCCAAAAATGTAAGCGTAGTAATTATTTATTTGCTTACTAAAAGAGTATGATAGTGAAAAAGTCCAGCATACTGTCAGCTTATAGCTGGATTTACAAATTTACCTATTTTCAAGTTTGATAGGCTAGCTTAGTTGATCGGGGTGGGCATGGTAGCGCTTCCGTCTATAGTTGTATGATGTGCGATGAATCTGAGTCTAAGTTGAAGGCTTGTCCTCAGATTTTTGATGACTTTCTCGACTTCGAGCTTCGGCTCATCACCCACGTACATATACTTAATGTGATAACTGGTAGCCACTGAGTCAAAGAAACAATCAGATTATGATGGCCTATATTAATGTCCACATTCTAATATGATAAACACATAAATAAAAATGAAATATTGTGAAGCTCAAAACTCAGTTGATAGGGAAGAAATGTTTGAGCAAATAAACCTCTGGCCTGGTGGGCGAGAAACACTATTTGTTTGGAAGCAGGCTATCCACTAATAATTTTTGAATTAGTAAGGATCAAAATTCTGTGGGCAGAGAGTTTAATTGATACATATCAATTTGGATCCCTCAGGCAAAAATGGAAAACAGACTCATGGTGATTTTATATCTGTGGATATCCAAACAACACATCAAATTTTAATCAATTAGTTGACAGAAATAGGCTATTAGACTTTTGTGAAATCCTGCTAGGCTGGAAGATTGATCCTTTAATAATCAGTGACTCGGCTAAAATCAGAGTGGCTCCCCAATTTCAGCCTCTTTTACACATACCGACTGTATCAAACTATTGTTTAAATTTCTCTTGACGGGCAATGGTATGTGAGTGAGGAATATTTTTAGCCCCGATTTACTATCTAAAACGTGGCCATCCGTTATCCGGTATGCCCTACTCCAATCCGCTTATTATACAAAGGATACAAGAAGTCACATATGGAGTCCATGTATCGGAGTTCTGCTCCAGCCTTGTCTACTCGCTCCAGAATCTCATACAGCTCAATCGTCAACTAAAAAAAAACGTCTAAATGATAAAACTAATAAATCAACATTTAATCGAAAATCAAATGTTATATTATTTTAATTGAACACTCAAATACAACATCAGACACTTGATCTTCAAAGAGCTACGTCCCGAGGTAGATTAGTACAGTGGTAACAATTTCCCCTTGCTGCGGAGGCCACGACTTCTGTATCTGGTACCAACATCACCTAGTGTTCATTACCGTCATCAACAACCTTGACTATTTCCAGGGACCGAAAAATTTAAGATAAAATAGACAGATAATCCGAAATTTAAATCTCGTCATATTTCCTCCAGAGCGATGTGTCAACCGGACTCATCATCGTACTCAAGTACCGTCCTTGAAACATTGGCAACTGCTGCGTAGTGTAAACTGGATTGCGGGCAGCTGAATAGGAGATATTGATAGGGAACCTTGCATCCTGGCAACATCCACCGCCAGAAGCGGGCCTGACTTACCACCAAGCACAAAATCAGGCATTTTGACATGGGTGAGAAAAACGTGACCATTGCTAGCGCTGTGCAAAGGGGAAGTGTCAAAATGTATCGGAGTCTATACCACGCAAATAAATTACTCACATCAATACAGCAGTAGGCTCTTTCTTGGTGAAATCTCTGCAGAAATGGACCAATCAGATGACAGACATATAGAAACTGCTGCTCTGTCTTTACTAGCGGCTTCAGCTGTTCCTTGATTAATCTAAAAACAGAAGTATACATTAAATATCTAAATCATAGAGATAGTAAATGTAGAGTATAAGTTTGAAGATAACAAACTTTTTTAAATCCTTTTCTTCAGATTTATTTATGTTTTCATTATAAACTATCCATTTACATCTGATCATTGTTGAACAAAAAGGTTAGGAGCCTGGACTCGCATTGTAGTGACCATCACTGCTATCAATCTTCATATAAGAAATTGGTATAAAGGGCAATATTAAGCTTTTATATAATATATCCACCCATGGATGATTTACAGCATGAGAATAAAAAAGAGAAACCGATTTCTATATCTGTGTGCACAGCATAGGCTTTCCATATGCTCACGGTTTGTCTTATGTCTTTGCGGATGCCATCGCTATAGAAAAGTACATGTAGCATGATTGGATACAACCAGATCGGGTAAGATTTGAAAGTGCTAAGATGGCCAGGATGTAGACTAAAAATGAGACATCATTGAGAAGTTTTATCTGCCGGTTATAAAAGACGCAGGTGCAAAAAAGATATATAGTGAGTGTTCTAGAGGAATCAAATGACGTAAAACATAAAAAGAGGGAATATTGTTCTCAAATCAATCACAAAGCTGAATATTGAACTTCAGTATAAAAACCCCTTTCTGACGCCGCCAGATGAGGAAAACTAACAGGAACTCAGTCTAAAAACTTTGACTGGGAGACAGTTATCATGTATGCGTCAACACCGCAAGCTGATTTTGTACAATTTACAATACTTTTTTTTACAACTGACCCCTCTAACCAACTCACAGATTCTCAATCCTCTTTCAAATTTAGTGTCCAAAAATAAAAAAAATGACTATGCGCTAGTTTTTCCGTAATGGTTTTTCCTCCATGGATGTGCCATGATCAAAGTTTTTTGCTTGGCATACGCATGGCTTTGATTAGCTTGGTTCAGGAAGTTTGTAATTGCTGAAAACTTATTCATGGTACAAACAGAAATACCCATGAATATGCATAATTAATTCAAAGACGTGTGGACTTGGTTAAGATTTTCAGAGCATAGAAACCAAGATTTGAGTTTCTTAGGCGCCTTCCTGGTGATGTTAGGTTCATTAAAATTCTGCAGGGGAACATTAGAAATCCATTAATACAGAATAGAATCAGCACCCATCATGAGACATTATGTAAGTTACTTAATTCATAACGAGTTTTTATCTTCATTGAAGTCATTAGAGAATGATTACATTCCTAGAGATTCAAGAACGAGTATGACAGCCAGTAGCAGATATGCAAGGTCTAATTAAAATACCCTTGAGATAGATATCAGCGTGTGATTGGAAATTCTCATCATACCAACAAGTAGATATCTAGCGCATTGCGTGCTCGTTCATAGATTGGTGAAGTGATTACGGCACAAGATCAAAAAAACCAAATCCTGATAAATTATATTTCGAACAGGCGATCATTTATCGAGTAAATTCAAATCGAAAACCAAACCATATACAATAACAAATCAATTTTCTATCAATCACACTGGAACTAATATAATAAAAGATTGTGGTTGGATCAAAAACCTCTGAACCCATTCCTTTTGTTGTTTTTTTCTTTGAAATCCAACCACCATATAGATAATTATGAGTCAGGGAAAGGTATGAGGAAGATATAGTGCAGGTATGGTAATTACAGCTAGCAGCGTCAGCTTCCAGTGTTGTAATCAACCTTAACTCCGACATTTTTTGGTCCATCAAAGTATATTATGGGTGGATGACTTGCTTTAGACAAAATTCCTTTCTTCAAAACTCTTTTGCATTCACAAATCTAGGAAAAAAGAGGACTGTTTTTTTATTCCTCTTGCAAATGAAAGGCTCTCTAACTCCTCCATCTCACCATTGAGGAATATCGGATGTTTTCCACATAGTAATTGTTGTATTTCATACAACATACTATAAATAGTTTATTAAATTGGTAATTTCAAAGCTACACTTGTTATTGAGAGTAGATGTTGAAAATCTACATGTTTGCAAATAATATAAGGTCATTCAATATTGATTATAGCATTCAAATAGCAAAATAACAGGTTGTTTTGCAGGTCAATCTGCAAGAGTCCCAGTTTGAAGTCAGGTAATTCAGATCTGAATCTTTTATTCAGTTATTGGATTGAGAAGGTGACGTACAGTTCAACCTGGGCTCATATAAGTCTTGACCTCTCATACGAGGCTCCCTAAGTCCCCAATCAGACAGCAGGGGCTTATTGTGTTGTCATTAATATTATAGAAACCCTAGGCCCTTCATCCAATAATGTTGATTAAAAGTTTACAATCACTCTTATGGTGATAATAATAGCTTTACACGCATGTCCTTTGTATTTGGGTTGAGCACAACTATGGCTCTTCCATGACCAAAGTGCAAGCTGAGAATTAGATTGGTCCACACCTCAGTAGTGACAGTTCATAGACCACTAAAACTCCCAGATCAGTATACTGCTGGTAAATGGCACTGCCATTGCTAGTTTCTCACAGCAAATGAACAAGTACAAGCGCACCACAAGTATCTGTTGTAATGCGTGACAGGGTTGTTGGCCAGAAGTGGACACCTCTGCAAAACACCCACAATTTTACACTTACCCTCCAAAGCCCTCATTTTCCATCAAGATAATCATAAAATTTATTGTGAAAGTCCTTTTCATGGTAAACCATAACAACCTCTTGGTCGTCTTAGCTTGTTCAGGCCGGATATTTTATTTGCCAATATGTTGCAAACGCAACTGTCTAAAATTCCACCCTTACGTAAGCTCTTGAGCAGAGAAAAGTTTGTAATTATGGCAGGTAACTATTTCCCTCTCCCCAGAACTTAACCAAGAGCAGGCCAGTCAAGACCGGGAAACCATGGGCTTTTTTTCAGGTGGAGAATTTCTTCACTTAATTTGCAACATCGCTGGGTTGGATTTCATAAGAATATCCATCACTATAAAATTGTGATAGTACCCATCCGGGACAGTACAACGCTTACTAATGGGGAATATAACCAAGATATCTGGTTATCTCTCGCTACCAATAGACACCAGTTTGGTGAAAGTGTTACTGTCTGCAAAATACTCCGCCCTTGATCAACAAACTAAGAAAAAGCGAAACTTTAGAAATGTGACCCTTGATCAACGAATTGCGACAAACAAACTTTATAAGGGAGATGGAATACTAACTTAGGTATGGCGCTGAGCTGGCCAATGTTAGAATGATGCCAGATGACGTGGCTCAATGCCAGTATGTATGTACATCTGTATTCCTTTGTAGATAGCTGACTCTTGTTAAAATCAAATACCTACAACGAGGAAATGAAAAAAAGTTTCAACAAAAACTGTACTATAGATATGCTCTAAAAGTATATGTGAACCTAAAGGTCTATGATTGACACTAAAGATAATTTAATCATGCCATCGATTCAGATTTTTGTGAACGATACTTTATATAATATTGAAAATACAATAGGAGTACAAATCAACTAAAATAAAAGTGCGCCAAGAAAGTGACAGTCAGATTTTTTGTGGCATAACGACGAGATTTACTAGGAAGTTATCCAAAGGTAATGTTTTGTACAGATTACTCATTATTGAGAAAGCCTTATCAAGATTACTGACCAAACAACACGTAATTATGTCGTCAATCATGAGGTGTCTGGAAAGAAAACCGAAGGGGGAATAGTAATGAAGGAAATATCGGTAAATGGAATAACGCCTGCCCATTGAGGAAGGCATAGTTGGCTTGCATTTCACCCCCAAGCCTCCATGGAATGTCATTTGTCGATTGAGCCATTGACGTCATGGAATTAAAATCAAACCGCAGTTTCTTGTCATATTTAGGATTTTCCATTGGTGATTAGCATGTCAAGAGAACCAAAGCATCCTCAATTAAAATCGTCCAATACAATAGCATCTGAGGGGATTGTGAGAGCATAGGAACCAGTTGGTGAGTTTCACCATGGTAAAGCGTGCTAAGAATGTTGGTAGCTTAGTAATCGGTAGAGTGTTTACCACTAATTCTTTAAGACTCGCACGCCATAACAGAATCAGATTAATATCTGGATCCTTACTACCTGAACTTTGTTTACCATCTCTAGGAGATTTGGTGTTTACGCCATTGGCCATGCCACAAGAAATTAGCAGGATGTTAAATCCTCGACGCTAAGGGACGAATCGATAATAAATATTTTGGGTTATCGATAAACTACTGGCCTGTCAACATTTTCCTTAAGCAGTCTTCACCCCAGTTCCTTTTTCATAACCAGCAATCTTTTTATTCTTGTCCATTGTTTCAGTAAAGTCATTATTGTCTTATCTTCATAGAAGTGTCACATATTTATCCAACTTTCAACAGATAATGTATGTTTAAAGTTCTATCGCAGCATTGTTGAAGCTCCGTGTCCACTGTATTTTCGTCGTCCCCAATTGGCATTTGACACATGTCTAATTTTTTAATATAATTGTCAAAAAAGGTCAAGATACTATGGCATGTCAGAGCCACATGGCCTATTACCGAAAGAAATCAAACCTCAAATGGATTGGTGGTTGACATATCGAGACCAGAAAGGAACGAGCTGTTCTTAAACTCATTCACTATCTGGTGGAATATGTTCTTCCAGTAAGGTTCGGGCAGGGCGGTGAGAATTAGAGCTATTGCATTCATCCATGTGGTCATGTGTTTCTTCGGAATCAAGTGCTTCCTGTAAACAGAACAAACACATCGTGGTAAAGTGGAGATTTATGGGTAATGTTAGAGCAGTAAAATCGAGCAAAACTAACATAATGTATGACATCCGCATTAGTTGCGTAACTGGGACACTTGATGTAATTATGGGGTATTTATTATGTAAAGTAAAAATATCGGAAGTCATTCCTTTGCACTTTGTCACTAAACATGTATGTTTAAGAGTTCAACTGTAGTAGCTGGGTACAGATTAATTCAAGGGCAGCAGTGATTACAGTGATAGTTTATGCAAATTTTAGGGCACAAGTAAAACCGGTCAAAACCCTTACGCAAGATCTATGTATAAAATGCTGAATTTCAAAAGAAGAGGATAACCCCCATTAGGTAAGATGGGTTGCAAAGCTTCCATCAGGGAGTTGGTGACCCGCAGCTGTGGCTGAAATCAACCCCAACTTGCTACAGCGGGTTGATAAAGTCAGTTATCACAATGCCTGGGTAAGGCTTCATGAACCTATATTTTATATAGTGCAGATTCGAATGAGAGAAAAAGCTAATGGTAAATACAATAAATCATGTATGATTAATATTGATTATATGGTTGATATTTCCATGACTTACAGAAGACTAAATTCAGCAATGATTATTTAGTCATGAGTAAGCGTTTCTTTAGGGACATAAAACTGACCCCCCCCCCCCTTCTAAAACCTTGTCATGTAAGACAGTCTCCAAGCACAGTCCTTAATTCGCCCCGACTTTAAATCAATGGGCCGTTTTGCCTCTTTCCAAATAATAAGTTGTCTAGTTAGAAAAAGATACTTTATGAGAGTCTTAGTGGTCCTTACGGGGATTTCTGAGTAAAAAGTATCTAATGCTGTAATTGTTTGCTCACAAAAGGTGTACTGGTTAAATAAAATGATCAATTCTGCACCCTTTGTGAGCGCGGAAACAAATGTAAGGAATAGAAAATTTGTTGTGGTCATGCGTACTTTTTTGAAATAAACGGCAAAGTCACACAGTGTTATTCTATCTTATACTTGTGTAGGAAGATCTCCAAAGGTGAAATTTGGTTTTGTTGTCTTTCTAAAACCAATGGTAGTCATGTACATTACAAAGTTCTGATCAAATGAGCTCTGCAAAAGATAAGCGTGTACATGACGGGATCCATGAAACGGCAAATCAACTCAATAATTTATTATTACGTGGATGGATTTGCCTTCATTCCCAAAAGAAGAGTGCCACACTACAACTGCTGCGGTTTTGCGTAAGCAGAAAGCGCTCTCAAAGGAAGACATTGCCAGTATAAAGTGGAAATTTCGACAGTTTGAAATCGCTTTCAAGTACGCTATGGACGTCACTATTTTAGAATAAAAACAATAGTATAATTAAATGTCGTTGGCAGTTAATTCTTTCAGTTACATATATTTCAACAACCCTATTAATCTCTCTCTTGGCTTTACCAGTCCATTGAGTTACATCCACCACGCAAACTGATGTCAATTTTTTGTTGTGAAGTAAGAAGATTATGCAAGCATCATTGTGCCATCATAATAGAATAACTGCCCATTAAAGGAACCATGTATTGTTTTGTAGTGGGATTCGGGGAGCTTTGCGTTTTTACTCTTGGAATTCTGAGGCTCAAAAATAGTCTACTGGGTAATTAATTCTTAATTAAATCTCTTACAAACTGTTTCTCTTTTAGATATATGATAGAGCTTATGTAAAAAATATCATGACAGCGGAGGTTTCATAACTGCTATTGTGTGTGCTGTCAATAAAATTTTGCACAGTCATGATTCAAATTTTTCTGAACATTGTTCTGACATTGCGACGACGTTAGAGGTAGGGATCATTTGGAGAATTTATCCAAATATAATAACCAGGGGTATATTTTATAGTTCCCTTCCCATACAGTCTACAAATGTACGCCTCAATTTAAATGTACTACTCTCTCGGTGCTAGAGCACTAAAACAGTAACATTTCAGTGCTCAAGGACAGAGCAAGTTGAATCAGACATCAGTCTTATTCTATCACAGAGTAAGGATATATTTTATCATGATTATTTTCTGGTTCCCAATTTCTAGGATGCTCTCCTTTTTTGACCCCATAGGTAATCATTAGGCTGTAAATGTATTACAATTAAAGTGGTTTTGAAAATTCGATAGCCCCGATTTTCTAGGAGATGTGAAAAAGGAGGGACTAACCACTTGAAGATGACGTTGATGAGTTCTTCACCGAGTTGTTCCCCTGGTACGGGCAGCGCCAGTAACTCCGTACATGTGGAGTAGAGTACATGTGCTGGAGCTGAGGTAAACTCAGCGAATCTCCAGTCTATATCTGTCAGCTCATCTACAGACTCATCGTTCATCAGTGTATAAAGGTCAAGGAGAGATACATAACCAACAAACTAACAGAGGTCCGAATACAGATCCAAACAATCTACAGAGACCATAGGTCCAAATGTACCAGCTCTGACCAAGGAGTTAGAGACAACACCTTGCTCTGGCATTGCAATATTTTGCACTCAGAATATCTGGCCTTGCAAAATGGCTTTTTTAGAGTGCACATATCAAAGACTTTATATCCTTAAGCACATCAAAATCATCCTTTCTCAGCGTGATGTATCGCTTTTTAAAATTTCATACCTCGCAAATATTTGAGTTCATTTTGGGGCAAAAAGTTTTTTTGATTCTGCTCTCACATTTTACAGGAAACCAACTTAGGAGCGGAAATGGTGGAGACAGAAAAATATTATAAATGTTCTTAAATATATACACATCACCAAATAATTTTCTTTATAATAAAATTTATCAAAATTACTATCACATGAACATAGAAGATTAGCTTTCGCTATATATTTTTCTCAGATCGCCGTAATTTGATGCAGTTTCAACATTAATTTAGACCATGTTGTAGACTTTTCTAGCTATTTGAAGCAGGAATCTTTAAAATATGCTGAGTCAATTCAAACTTTTAAGCCTTTTGCAATCTTTCATGTTTATGATTTTTATTAATTTTGATTTTTTCAAGTGAAGCGATGATTATTGTAATTCTGTGGTCAATATGTTTGAGGTCAATGACATAGTAATAATTTCGAAAAACGAAAGCAGTAGCTCGGTAGGTTAAAGTGCCTGTCTTCTAATACAGAAGAGTGTCAGGGGAAAGGGGTGCTGCTTTCGGATCCTGTCGCTGTCAGCTGACAACTGGCCTGGTCCGCTCAAGGGTTTGCAGCAACTTGGCCTTAAACTGAGAGCAACATGGTGCCAAATATGGCAGCCTCACCCCTCAGAAACTTTTATATCTCAGTCACTGCGCGGAGACAGACCATCTGGCTTTAGCCAACAATTGTTGCAGCAGCCCTTAAACCCAGGAGGGCTCCTACCACTTTAGGGTAGTTTACTATTTCTACAGAATAGCACATGTACCATTTTTTGACTCCCATCAAATATGGTAAATAACACATGTTCATCTGTGACATGTTACATTTGACACTGACTTGACATAGGCTTGATATTGGAAAATGAGAAAAACAAATTGCTAGAGGAAGTTGCATGCAAAAAATCTCAAATTTGTGGAAATCATTGAGCAATATACAAAACACACATTGATCAAAACTGGACGAGGAACAAATTATTCATAAACAAGTTATTTTAAAGCTGTGACCAGGTTGTGTTTCATGGAAGATTAAGTTGGCAAAGGTAACCTTACAGCCCAGCGTGTGGGAGACAGCCACTAGACAGTAAACACCTTGCCAAATGTGTCTCAAACATAAATACCTAATACGCATAATCTTTTTCTGAGAATATGTTTTTTATATTTGAAATTTGGTAAGCATGATTAGGATTTCATGGAATCTCATTAAATTACGGAAACTAGCAGATAATTATGAATGATTTTGAAACCGTAAAAATTTTAAAATGAACAATAGGGGTCATCTAATAATCAACAACAGCCATGTGCCAATGGCTTATGGCAATATTTGATATCAGATTTTCGTTTTTTTTCTTCAGATGCATTAATCTATTATTTCCTTTCACAGATATACTATAACAATAGACATGTTCATAGATATTACTCATGTGTACTGGGCCCCAATTGTTTCATTTTTTTGCGAAATAATGCAAGGGGAATGCATCCACTGCATCAATTTAATTTAATCAGGGCTCATCAATAAAAGACAATAAAAGAGTTAGAGAGTTCGGTTTCCATCTCCGACCCGGATGCAACTACCCGGAGTTGTGCCGCATTTTAGTAAACAATAAAAAGGAGCCCAATGGATGGAAGGGATTAAAGATCAACCAGTGCCTCAACAATTTCCGCATCATCTCATCAAAATGTCATTGAAAATCTTTGTTGTAAATACTGCAAACGATAGTCAAATCCCTTTGCAATAATACAAAAACAAACCTAATAAAAAATATGATTTGAATGTCGCAGAGATTTTCTTTTGCCGGCAAACTGCCCATACCACACATAAGGAAACCCACAGCTTCCAGTACATTGGATTATTTTCCGCTCGCCAGCGCATATTAAACTGTGTGGAAACGAGGAGGTGTCGGTTTCAAGAAGAAGCCGGAAAAGAATATCTTCAAGCTGCAGTTATTAAAATCATGTTGAATTCACCATTCATATGAGCTGACCCGTGTTAACAGAGAAAGTAGATGGTGGCTGTAAATTTTCAGCAGCATCAAAGAGATTGGAATTGTGAACTTGTCAAAGGCTTATTAGGAACACAATTTTGGCTTTCTCTCCAAGGTCGACCATTGGGAGCAGGAGCACCACTTCTATTAAGTGAATTGATATCCCTGTTCGAATTGAGAACTTTGCCAGTTTTGAATAGCGATCATAGTAGTTGATAACAGTATGAATAAAGTATGTACTACAAGGATATCAAACCGAACCCATTTTTCATTTCCAATCAGGATTGATGATATGACCGATTTTAAATCGGTTTTTCCAAATCCAAATTTGATTTAATATCAAGATAAGATCTTTGTATCATGTAAAAGCATGGTACAAAAATCCTTGGTTAGATTTAAACTGCCAATATCATCAATTTTGTGCTGGAAAATTAAAATTAAAAGTTTTAACTCATGACATATTTTTCTCAAAGCATCCGGATTTGTAGTATGTTCCAGAATTTTTAGTGTTTATCCAGGGAGTTTTAAACTCCTTGGTTTTTCTTAGCTGACACATTTTTCAAATCCTAATTTGATTTAGCATCGCGATAAGAAGTTCATGTCATGTTATTGCATGGTACCAAAATCCTTAGTTAGATTTAAGCTGCCAGAATCACCAATTTGTGCAGGAAAATTTAAATTCAAATTTTTCAATTATGACACATTTTGTCCAGAGCACCTGAGATTTGTAGTAGGTTCAAGAATTTTTAGTGTTTTACTCAGTTGACGCATCAAACAATTTTGATGGACTTGAGAACAACAATCGAAATATGATGAAAGTATTTTATAGTAAAGGATATCATTGACGAGTCGTTTGACTCTGTGATAGAAGTAGTCGATGCTTGGTGTCCATTCCTGTCCAACTGAGAGAATGTAGTTCTTCATCTCCAGGGATATAACTAGATCCATAGGTAGGCGTTCTCCATGACCTGCAATACAATACATCTAATACAATACAATACATCCAATACAATACATCCAATACAATACAATATATTCAATACAATACATCCAATACAACAAAGTACGTTCAATACAACGCAATACATCCATAAATATATAAATACTATTATATGTTCACATATACATACATCCAATGATTTGTTCAATATAAATCTAAATCATGAACAACTTATTCAGTAGCCACCACAAGCAGAGCAGACAATTAAAACTTTCCCATAATGCAGTAGCATGTATAGTTCTTATTTATCGTAAAAGAATCATGATCACTGGTTCTGGCTATGCTGTACATATAAATCTTCTTGGATCAGATCAGTGTACAAGATGCACCAGGATGCTGTTTACTTAGATGCAAAATCATCAGTTTGGGGCATATTCTCTTCATTTCTCAGTTAAAAATACTTTGACCTCCGGACATAGAATACACAGCGGACATCCTACAGGTGCAATATTCTAAAAGCTGGAAGCCTAATAATCTGCGTTTATTCCATCATAATACAGACAGAGGCCTAGAACTTGACATTTAAAAGCTGCTATCCAATACGAGCATCTGGACTGTCATGGTGAGGGGGATTGTAGCAGTCTTGGGTTTGGTTTCGCTTCGGACTTTTCGTCATCCTTGTTCATATTCTCAGGCCTCTGTGGAGATTCAGATATCTATGATTATAATGTTGGTTTGGTGATTCAGGTTTGCAGCATCAAATCTGCAAGAACCTCGACCCTGTCTCTGTCAATCTAAACAAGCTTGTACAAACCGCATGCTAGTCACAGCATGAGATTTTCTGATGCTAGTGTTGAAGTCCTATGGATGACGGACAGAGTCTCACAATCAAGCACATCACACGGTTACATGTGAGTCACCTGAGCAGCTTGGTGCTTGATGATCACAACACCAATTCATACCTAATATTCCATGTACTAGTTTCTTCTTGATATCTGTTCTGTCTTTGAGGAACTTGTTATAGTAGTGGAGAGTGTTATACAGATAGGTCACTGGCTGATCTACAAAGTAAAGGAGTGGTAAGAAATGAATAAATTTGTCTACCAGCCTTGGACACTATAATCCTTCCTTACACTATATCAGATAATTTTTCGTGAATGCGGATAAAAAACCTATAACAAAACTGAAATCATCTCATATCCCAAGTTACAGGTTGGTTTCAAAATCAAAGTATTTTATATTGTACCACTTGAGTTTCACCATCAAATCCAGGTACACTGTGGCGGGTATTGTTTGTATGTGTACTGTGTACCACAAAAAGATATTCAGTATCCAGCGGAACCTTGAAAAGTCCTTTGTCTAGACCGGAGAGGAAGCCCGCATCCTGCAATCTAAGTAGAGGCAAGGAGACCTAATGGGTCAAATTGCATAATTTTAAGGATGTGTCAAAAGGAGGGTGCTAATCTTATGGACCTATTCTCGACCCAGTAATGATTTTGAAACCCCCAAGCCTTGGGTTATCCACTTTGTGAACCCTAATCAAAGGCAATCGGAACTCATTCAAAGCGGCAACATCCAAAATTTCAAGAGATAACTATATATGTGATTTTCGGGACCATAGGAAGCCATCAAAATGTAAATTGGACGGCTTGAGAGTGAAGCACCCGCTCCTTGACTGACCATAATACAAGATACTTTGCAGAGTCATCCAGTGCAAAGAACTCTTTATGTTTTGAGAAAACAATATGAGCAGATGACATGCCTGGTGGAAGATGTAACTCAGCCAGTTACAGCAGAGTTGTATTGTGGTATATTTCACAATTAATTACATCACTGGATCAAGGAGGGGGGAAGTCCAGGATTTTTTTTGATTAATAGTTATAAAAATCATGCATTTGACCTTAAATACAGATACAGACACATGGATAAAATTTAATCAGTTACGGCTGTGTTATATTATGGTATATTTTACAAAAATACCATTGTTGGACTGGAGTGGGGAAGTCCAGAATGCTCTTTTTTAATGACAGTTTTAAAAATCATCCATTTGACCTAAAAGATAGATCAGCTAATGCCTTTGCCGGACACCCGGGCAGGATATTGACCATCTATAAACTTAATAATACCATTGGTCCATTTCCAATCATAAGTTAGACATGATTATAATCTTCAGTTTATGGTTTCATGTTGTGATTACCGTGGTACTTGTAGAGCACTGATAGATCGGTTAAAAGGCTGATGAGAGGTTTCTCTGAGGTGCTACCCAACTTCAGAGCTTCTATTAATCTGTGTACAAATACATCCAATACCTGTAATATGATATAAACATGTCAGTAAGATGGAATGAATGGATGTAACAATAATCCTCACCAAGAGAGACATTCACTATTTCTCAATGTGGTCAACTCGAGTAATTTAGAAAGCAGAATTCAGCAGAAAAATTGTGGTGAAGAATTTTAGATTGGTGCGTTAAAATTATGTGTGACTGTAACCGATGAAACTTTCAATAATGTGAGACTCACAGAACACCGATTTTCATTTCCTATGGACAGTAATATCACAGAGTAAGAACATCCTTACTCTGTGATACTATGGAGGAAAAATTCATCTGAGGATCTTCCAATTAGAATGAGCGATGCTTTTTAAAGCAAAATACCACTTTGCTCTCTAAAGTATCTCTCATTTTGTCTTTCAATTACACAATTTCATTCAGAATGTAAATAATTATTGCTATCCATGAATGAGCAATTTGTGAGCAAGATCCTAGCTGATCTCTCTCATGCACTGAGTGAGCGATCATATAGCGACTTGTACAGTTTTTGATTGATAGACCCCCTGCATTTATTTTGGAAATGGACGGCCACATCAGTTCCGGCCGTAAAATAAATAATAAATAATGTATAAAATTTGCCAGAAAATTAATAATAAATATATAAATAATGTATAGAATTTGCTGGAAAATTAATAATAAATAAATAGTGTATAATATTTGCTCCTCAAAATCCTTAAAATTTCCCTTTTTTTGCTGATTATCTGACATAACAGTTCCTGCCACATGTCATATCTGTCACATGACTTACTTGTGATGTCACAACGTCTTATTTAAAGGAGTAGCTGGCAGCGCCAACAAATTATTATATGCATTATCATGAGCTAAATGACTTTTTAAATGATATCTCGATAAAATATTTAGGAATAACTTTATATATAAAAACTCAATGTTATTCACTACGCTTACGAGAAAAAAACTACATGGTAAGAGCCTTGATTAGATATCCAACTAAATGGTTTCCCAAAGTGTGTGGTACTCATCCATGTTTCACTATAATAATAGAATAAGATGAGAAAGTGTGAATTCTGATTCATTTGTGTTATTGCAGACGTGATTATACGTGTGCATGACGGGTGGTGATGACCAAGGAGGGGCAAAATAGATATATGATGCAGGTAGTTAATACATATTCCATGTAAAATCGTGAACGTATTACACATGTGTAAATCTTACAGAGGGTTAACTGACGTTGTTTTTGAATTAGTCATACTAACAGGTGAGTATTGCAGCTGTTCTGCAACTGAATGAATTTATCAGTGGAAATTTGCATTTTTTAAACCCACTACTCTCCACGAAGAAGGGAAACCGTCAGGTGTTTAAACCTCCTAATGACTGTTTGTAATTGTAACAGACCAAGAATTGTTTTTTAAAGTTTTGTTGGACAAGTTAGGCAGGAAGGACGGATGTGTATTTGATAAAAGACACTCATTTGACTAAATGTTTTAAAAAAAATATTTGTGTTGTCTGGCCTCTGTTTGGTCAAAGTGGATTTTTTTGCTAACAAAATGGTGACTTAACCCTTTTATCGTAAAATTGACCAATTCTGCTGTTATACAGAGGATTTATTGATTGTTGTATTTGATTGTTTAGGATGTTATCGACTGTTGTAGATGATTGTTGAAGTTGACTGTTATAGTTGATTGTTGTTGTTGATTGTTGATTATTATTGAAGTTGATATTGTTTTACTCTACAGTTGAAGTTGATTACCGGTTTTTTTTGTCAGCAACTGATATATGGCGTGCTAATTTTCACCATAGCTGTGGAAGGCTTCACCATGAATTCGGCCTGGAACGGGTATTGAACCCGGTCCTGACCTGCAGGTATTGCCTCCCCAAACCGAATCGGCTTTAGCACCCTAACATATCGACTTAATAGATACACCTCACAATCAGTCTGCATTTGCTTCGTTCTGTCAGATTTTATTTGTAAGTCAAGAATCAGCACAGGCTTCATGTAGATGTCAATGTAAAGGTTGATAGACTATAAAAAGTATATGATTCATTAATACCTAGACATAATGCACATTGCCATGCTGCCATATCACAACGACAGTACCTTCATTAATAAAATAGTATTTTACCACCTCCAACTTGATAAAATCATTTCTTAAAGGGCAACCGAGGTTTCGCAGCAAATCATTAATGGGTAGTAAATAATGTGCTAGGCAGCATCAGCTTTGTGCATTACGCGAAGCAAAACTCGAAGTAGTTGCTGACTCTAAGCTGGGTAACACTTCAATTTAGGGGAGGTTCCAAGACATTGCTGTTATGATGATAGAGTACAGGCTAAATAATAACAGGAACAGGAAACTGCTCTGTGGTATTCTATTTAAACTGAGTTTGAGTACCTGATGGATGAAATGTTTCCCAATAACTCTGGCTGAATATCCATCCGAATTAGATTTGGTCTTTTTCCCTATTTCCCTATATGCAGAAGGTGCAATCTGCTATCAATCAATGAGAACATGTTTGAGACCTTGGTTGCCCTTTAACACTTTACTGGATCATAATTATAACTTGGCAGCTGTCAGTCTTTTCTTCTGACATGAATTCTTTATCAGGCAGGGATCTTCACCGGTGAACGCCCTTCCTTTTTGTAGATGTACTTCCAGCTGAACCCGCATTATTCCAGAAAGCCGGAAACGGAGGATGTATGTGGGTAAGGTCAGCAGGGTAAGGTCAGCGCTGGACACTCTCTGATGACAGCATGTCAATTAAATCATCTGATTACCAGGTGTTATTATAGATTTAATACCGGTGATAAGACGAGATTTTAATAAAGCTATGCAACGAATGACGTCAAACCCGTACCGAGTTAGAGAGCTGCGCTGTCTGTGACTGTGTGGGATAATCAGATCTGGAGGCGTGAATAATCTTATCCTATACCTGCCAATATGTGATTATAATTTGCATTTCCACCTTAGCCAAGCATTCTTTGTGCCTGACCGAAATTGTGCAGTAACCAGGTCTCACTCATTGTAAGGAATTCACCATTAATCTCTTTTAAATTTGATGGACCCTCACCAGATGACTAATTATTGTTTATAAGATGAGGGAGCGACATCAGCAGTCCTGTCTCTGATCAAAAGTGGTGCAGGTACTCGAGCTAGATGGTGCTAAGAGCAATTCGAAAAAAATTTCCTATGACTAACACAATCAAGCTCCACCGTTACACACCTGTCTGTCTGTCTCATGTATTAAACCAACGTATTGATTCTCCATTTTTCCAATAATCCACAAATAGTGATTTATTGCTCTCCGGTGGAACCAATATGAGTAATGTAGGAAGGTAAGGTTGATTATGACGTGTATGAGTCTGGTTTGTGGGGGATTAGGTTTGTGGCAAAGACACCAGACATTGATAAAAGGAAATGTTTAAGGAATGGACACAAAAGAACACCTTTTTTACGAAATCAAGGTGATGATATCTGTCTGATGATTTGACAAATCAAACGCCGCACCGCCGCCAATCATGACTAAGCAAACGGTGCCGAACTGCTGAAACAAGCATAATCCACACTGATCCAGTGTTTTTTTACGGGTTAGAAAGTTTAATCCTTCCAACTTGTCAATCTAACAGGCTCACCCATTTATCTTGATATCGCCGCTGCGCTGACCGTGAACGGCACGGAAGAAGAGGGAGTGCACACTAATGACCCTGGAGCAAACCCCACATCTGAATAATACCACTCCAGAAAGGAAGTATGGCTTCATATTATACAGGAGCATCCTTCATGACGCACGTTGTGGATCTGATATTGGTTAAAGGCCATCATTGCCAATGTAAGCTGGAGGAGTTTAAACCAAATTAATGGTAATTAGACAATAATTCTTCAATATTTTTCTGGGGATTTCTTATGTTTATTGGTGAATTGATTTGATTTTGGTGAATCTGGAGACTCTGGCTGACCACGTAACATGCTATAAATTATGTAAGAGCTGAAATATTACAAGAGCGGCCAGTTATTCCCTTTTAAATGGCCATATTACTTTCGATTGGTGATATTTTCTGTTGGTTGACTGATAAAACATAATATATGTTACTTTGGGCGTGGAGATGATGTTGCTGGCCTGTTACGGCTACCTTTGCCGGTTTTTTGGCAAACTTTATATCTTAAGAAGGAAGCTCTCACTCAAGGTCCCAACAATGTGCTGTGGGCTGATTGCCCTCAAAGTATGATTTTAGTATTTAATATGACTCAATACATACCCTAAAGGAGTAAACATTAGCTATCTTTGGGGTGACAAGCACCAACTTACACTAGTAAATGTGGGAGTTTAAATAGATTAAAGAGGTTGAGTGTTGGCTAGCCATAAACTTGGAAAATTTAAGCTTGTGCGAAAAGATGAACTTTGCTTCCTGCTAATATCTAGCCTTGTCACACCGCCCATGACAAGACTAGCTAATATCTACTCCTCCAAATCACATGACAGGAGAAAATAACTTACAGGTAGGAGTCTGAGGCAAACATTGTCAAAGTAGCTTGGTAAGTACTGAAAGTTGGCGTTTGTGGCGCCCATGTTAGTCGGTACATTGTTTGACTCCAGGATACCCTCATAGAAGAATGCCTCGGGAAACTTCTACAATAAGATAAGAGGTAAAAATGAGGACATGTTGATTTTATTCAGATAAAATACTTGACGTGATTGATGCGACCAACAGTGACACATTATTGACTTCTCATTGACGCAACAGACATTGATTTATGGGCTGATAAAAAGCAAAAGGTTCAGCAACTAGAATAGTGGCAGGTATCATTAGAAACCATTCAACAGCATTAATCTAGGCGTGTCAGTCAGCTCTACGAGGAAATCAATCATTGACCTTCACATGATCTCATGTGTCGAATCAAGGATGCTACAAAATATTAAGGAAACAGTAGCTTAAAGAGCTTGCTACTTAATCCACCTATAATCTGTCAAGAGGATACAGGTTCATAGAAGACAATTCCATTAATGTTCAAATTAATATCTGATGAAGATGATTGTGGAGGAACAACACATCCAATTCTGGGTTTGGTATCGTTGATAAACATCAGCTTTTCCCAAGGTGAAGTCATAATCAAGGACAAAGTTTTGGATCATGATTACCAATTCCCTCGAAAAAGTGCAAGGAAGTAGTATAAGTTAGCGGTAAGATTGGTTAGTGTATGTGTGCTTGGGTGTGGTGAGAAAGTTGTACTTCCTAGAGGGGTGCAACTTAATGGCCAGTATAAAGGTGATATTTGAGCTTCCTACTATGTAGTAAAGGTAATCAAAATCCATCAAACACACGCCCTGTCTCTGCGACATATCAGACATTTCAGGTTTTTTGGAGATCAAAGAAATATAACTGATCATAGATAATTGAACACATTTCCCTATCAGTTTTTTACGCTGCCTACATGATGTTATATAGAGCCCCATTTATCATCTGTAAGCTCAAACTGATGCCTATTCAATTATATTTGCACGCTTACACACCCGTAATTTGGTCTCAAGGAGATGGGAAAATTCGGCAAAAGTATACAAATTGCGGTTTCATTTCCAGCTCTGCCAAAAGCTGTCTTTTTTTTATTGTGCTTTAAAACTTGCAACACATGGGTTGCTAAGTAGAAAGTACAAGGCAGCTTGTACTTCTTTTCGACCTTATTAAATTATTATTAAATGACACTGGCGCCTGACATCCAGGATTTTCTGCATGTTTACCACAGCGTATTCAATTTTCATCTTCTTTCATGACGCAAATGACAAAAAATTAAATCATTGCAGTGTCAGCTCCAAATTGAACAAATCTAATTGTGTAATGGAAATATCTGATAATGGTGTGATATAAGCTTGTGCAACGCTACCACATCCTCCATCAACAGTCCATCCAATCCAATAACATTTTATATTTCACGTTGCGGTCAAATTAAAACCACGAAATAATTACGCTGCAAAAATTTTATATGTTTCTTCTAAAACTTTGAAGATATATTGTATATAACATTTTCCATAGAAAATGTCTCAAACTGTAGCAACTTATTGACCACCCAACCCCCGACTGGCGTTAGATCTCTTAAAACGTTTAATTCCTAATGTTCATTTATGGTTGGATATAATCACCATTCTGCCGTTACACATTTTTTTAAACACAATTAATGTTATTGTGCAATGTATGATGTTTAATTATCACATATACCAGAAAAGGCCATCACAAAGATATAATGAAAAGTAACAACATTTATGTGAAATAAATATGAAAAAGGGGTGATTTCACGTGATTTTTTCTATTGCAATAACACATGTTTTCATCACGGAGCATCCTTAAATCTTCACTTAATTTCTTTTTTTGGTAACTTGAGCTACAAATATAACTTGTCGACATCCTCATATGATTGTACTATATCATGAACCTCAAACCACCTGATCATGTGCTGGTCCTTATAGGAATTCACAGCAAATGGTAAGCCAGTCTGATGTAAAGACAAGACGCTATGTGTACTTAGTGTGGTAAGTTTGAAGATCTTCCTGATTATTACTTTTTCGCCACATAGTCAAAACCGAGTGATAGATTCACTAAAGGATTGTTATGCATCTCAGTAGTCTGAGCCCCCCAGACTTTTGCCCCTCGTCCGACGGCCCCCTGGGCGAGAGAAAGTCTGAGTCTGCCCTCGAGTGTTATAAGTTAATCAAGGGGAGCACTAAAACTGCAATATCTATTGATTTCTATTCATGCCACCTACTATATTGCTCCAGGTATGAGAGTTTTCCAGTCAGACTCTGGGAAAAGTAGCCTCATGTTTGGGAAATACCCATGAGCTGAGATATTCACTGCCAAGTAGTGAAGAAAATGTCAGCCAGAATTTCTTTCATTTTGAATAAGGGCGGTCATTCATGACATTGACAAAAGGTCATACAAAGTGTATTATTGGACCCTAGGCTATATGAAGTAAGATTAATGTAGAAGTAATAAGAGGAAAAACCCAAGCATATCCTGCAAAGTGCATAGACTAGCATCCTAGTTGTACTTATTGAATCGGAATGATGATTTGACAACCGCTGATGATGATAAAGCTTTAAAAAAGTCATTTAACGGAAAAGGACATTCTCCCTAATTTATTACGATGGATAGGTCTTACTCCTTAACGAGTTACAGTCTCACAAGCCCTGCTGAATAACTTTGGGGAATCGTGTGATCCACCAAAATATCTTTGATCCTCTTAGGGGTTCCAACAACAGAATGCTTTACCTTATGGTAGGCTAGATGCAGTTCATAGGATTTGGAGGACCTCCAGTGCTGTGCTGGGGTGGTAGAAGAAAACTCCTTGACCATCTCGAGAAACTTGCCCGTGGTGAGCAGCTTCTGGATGGCAAACAGGCATACTTGAGCATCCTTGGCCTCAAATGTTCTGAGAGACTGCAAAAAAAAAGTAAAGATATTTTGCAACAACCGGATAAAGCGTCATGTTTTCAAGGTAAGTAATGGTTCTCACCAAATAAACAAGAGAACCATCAACCTGACTGACTATTAATATTCTTCCATTGTATTAATACAAACCCGATAATCATATAGGAATTTGTGACTCGTGTGAAATTGTGAGAGCCTTGATTTCTTAGGCACGGGTAGCTGTATTTTCACACAGGAGATTTATGTAGACGAAAAACAGATCTGGGTTTGCCTTTAGAATTTTAAATCCGTTTAGCAACATAGTGTTTGCGTGCAATACGAATAAAAATATTGATAAATGTAAAAACAATAGACAGAGCAATGCATTTTCATTCTCATAATCAGAAAAATATATAAATTATGTTATTTTGATCCATATCCTGAATTTCTTGGGGATGTGGTCAATATGAAGTGGCCTTTGGATCAATATCAATCTAATCGGTAGGCTTTTATATCCATAACTAGTGGTTATGAAAAGAAAATAATTATTTCAATTTTTTGCCACTCGCATTTACGTAGCACCAACAAAAATAATTTAATAGTTGAATTCATTCCAATAAAATTGGTGCAATTGCTGGTTATATCCTGAAATTTCGGAGACCAAGTGGCCAACTGATAAACACATATAGAGTGATTTGATATTGATAGAAACAATAGTTTTTTTCTCCAAATAAATACCCACGTCCGTGATGAGTGGACATGAATGAAGAAATCGCAAAATTTACAAAGTCATAGTTACGTCGCACCATAAAAGTAATTTCATGCTCAAATTCGTTCTCATTTTGTGGCCCTATGACATTTGACCTTCCTAAGGACTTGGTAACCATAAGATTCAGGAGTTAGAGTACTCCAACACTTTATTTGATAGCAGAGATATCACTGGATGCGCAAAGCCCAAGTAAGGTCCTTTTTCTGGCTGAAGTATGGGGCAAAATAGCTGGAGAAACCACAAACTTCAAATTTTTAAATGGTTTTGAAAACTGCCAACAGATGTGCGTCATAAACTCTATTTTTTAAATATACCTACAGGATGTTGGCAGTCAGAATGTCAATAACCAACTTGGTTCAAGATTAGGTTGAGGGAAGTCATCGGGCGATTATTTTGGGAATTGATGGCAGCGAGAACCCTTCTGTTATTCTAACAGTAAACCGGCAAGTAGGGCTACCCCTACGCCAAAACTAATCAGGCATATTCCGGAGAGCTCTTGCCCACATCATTCTTACAAGGACGGCTATGACGTCTTCGATTTCTCTCCCTTATCTTCTTTACTTTCACTTTTTCACACAAACAATGAAGAAGTAAAAACCATCACTTTCATTAATTATTTACCTCAAAGATCCCATACATGTGAGGTATGAGAGAGAGGCAGTCTAAATCATGGAATTATATTGGAGTTCCCTTGTGACATGAATGGAGCTAGTTTAGCTTCTCAAATATTGCCCTGGTCGCCGTAATTGGCATTCCACCACCAACCACTACCCAACCAACTGTAATTGGGATATTGTTGATAATGGAATGCCACTACCAGAATACTGGGTAGATTTTGAGCACTTAAAAAACTACCCAAAGATCAGAGCAAGTTATAGCCAGGCAGCTACTTATGATAAAGTTGTGTCAGACTCATAATGCAGAGAATGGGAGTTACCTTCCCTTATGGAAGGCACTCTTTCCACTATCAATAATTCATGCCAAGTGGAGCATTGAATTTTTTACCATGCAAATTTGACATAACTTTATCATAAGTACCGCCTGATTATAAAATGCTTTGGTGTTTGGGTAGTCTTTTGCAGCCAGTTTTACCAGAAAGAGTAGAAATCTGTCTAGAGTGAATAGATTGTATTTCCACAGCATGCTTCTGAGAGCGTCAGTAGAGTGTAGAAATGTTTGCTTATTCTGACAGGACTGAAGCTGCGTAGCAATGTAATCGCAGAACGTTCTCAGGTGTACACTTAGAGCCTTCGGTCCTAGAGCCTCTAGTATTCTGAAAATAATAATATATATAAAATAATAATATAATATGGATGTTAACTGCAACGGTATCATTATTTAACGATAGTATGAACATATACATATATAATACTATGATATATATTACCATTTTATACTATGGCAATATAAATGATATTATATATATTTATTAGCATAAATGATAAATGCTTCTTTTGAGCACAGTCCGAGGGTCTGATTAGTTTCTGTGTAGTCATTATAAAAACAAATTGTGAACAGTAAACTGTATAGAAAAAAATGGACCTGTCAAATAGCCAAGCTCAAAAAGGGCACCACTAACTATGATTATAAGAATTCTATACCGCTTCTCATCGAAGCCTTCGTTTTTAAAAAGAGTAATAGTTACACCCAAATCTAAACAGGATGCCGTTTTAAAAATGGGTAGAAATTGAGTAAAGCTCTTTGATGTCTATTGTGTTTGGGCATCTCTTTACAGTGTAATGTACGGGTGGGGTTGTACATTTCGACACAGTTAGTAATCTCCCCATTACTATCCATGTGGCACATATCTTGTAATGAGTAATTCCTTCATACCTGATCTAGTGATCTGAATACCATACTGCGTATTTTAATAGCCTTCCAAAATCAATATATTTGATATATTCACAGTGAAAGGAAAGGATATCCATCCTCTTGGACATGTTATTGGTTTCATGGGAATGAAAAATGTTCTTTATTTATTGAAAACAGCCCAAGTTTTGAAGGTTTTTTCGTACATCCGATTCTCAATCCAAGACAAACACATCCAGATTGTTATTGTTATTTTCATGAACTTCTCGACCTAACAACATCAATCAAGGTTTAGCTGATTGTGGCAGAATAAGAGGCTGTCTGGTCATTCTCAGTCAGAGTATTGTTGACATTTAACTGGAGAGAAATATGATGTACCCAGGCATTATAATAATAAAATTACATTCAAACATCAAAAAGTGTGAATTATGAGTGGGATTATCCAGTGTAAATCGCTATGTGATGGAGTGTTTGTGGTCATTTGACTCAATTTGGTCCCCAGAGAATCAGGGTTAAGGAGTTCAAATTAATCTGACAAATCTCTCCTCGCCTAAGGGGTCAATATTTGTGGTTTGACTTACATAATTAAGCCTTGGACACGAGAAGAGGCCTTCGCAGCCACAAATTTGATAACTTACAACGCTGTGCCTCTGACCGCGAGGTCAGTTCTGTTGGCAACATCTGCATAATTTTAAATAAACACTCGAAAGGTTTAAATTTTAAGCCAATAAGTTATGATATCATAACTTTCAGCTGATTTAGCAATGGATAGGAAATAGATAATCCAAATTACCATTCACATTTTGCGACTTTTAAAAATCACCATGGTTATGGTCAATTGTCAACATATAGAGACCATAATTCATAATTATTGTATTAATTATTAAACTGCATGGAGTCATCAATCTCCATTGTAATCACTAGAGGGTGGAGGGTTAGATGAGATAACTGAGTCTGAGACAATCTGAGTGTCAAGTGGCGCTGATAGTCTGAGATTATCGAGGGTCAATGCTCTCAGATTGCTAAGATTAAGTTATTCTACATTCCAGAGCAACTAAAGAGGTAAAATTTAAAATCTCCCTACTTATTTTAACGAAATCAGAAGACCTGGCTGGCTCTATACTGATTACAAAGAAAAACATGTTATGTCAGTCTGAGTCTATGGGCTCAGACTCAGAAGCTGATGGGAGCACTCTGCCTGATGTCTGGGAGCCAGAATATGGAATAAGCATTGCATAAGCCCAGGCCTCAATTCGGAGTTGTCCTCTCTCCAGTTTGGTACTTTTAACCCACGCCGCATAGGAAAAACGTGCTGAAAAGAGGGTTATCTTGATAACCGCTTACAATAGGATAACAATTATTTTTGATTCAGAATCTGCAGAATTGAAAACTCATATGGACAGAGTTTGAGAAATAATTTTAGTATTTGGATAGTCAATTATAGCATTTTCTGCCTGTTTTGCTGACCATTTGGCAGAATTTTTCATGAGTTTCGTCACTAAAATTAAGATTTATCAACATTCAAGCCTCCAATGGTGCAGACTATGAATCATAACTCATTTTTATCCTAACATAAGCGGTTTTCAAGATAACCCTCTTTCAGCAGGTTTTTCCTATGCGGCGTGGGATAAAAGTACCAAACTGGAGAGAGTACAGCTCCGAATTGAGGCATTAATAAGAGCTCAGAAAACTGTCTATTATAGTATATAATAGATTTATTATAGTATATAATAACTCTATGATGATAATAATGTACGACACTCCAGGATGTAAAAATTGAGTTATTATCATAAACATATTAATGATATAATTATATTTATATGTTTATGGTTATTAAATGCTCTAGAGTGGAAAATGAAGTGCTCAGAACGTTCTACATATCATATCTACAATCAATGACACAACAAAATCTGGTTGTGCACTTGGTTGGCGCATGCGGGAGTAGTAAAATTGGGTATGAAAATTGAATTTTTAGAGCAATTTTAGCCATTGTTTACAGGAAATTTTTCATGTCATGCCCATAGACTTAATAATATTATTAAGTCTATGGTCAAGCCATGATCACTTGCAGGAAATTACTCTGGAAAAGGAATCCGTGCTCTCCCGTTGAGGTATGCCAAAATCAGATCTTTGTAAAAAGCATTACAGAGCTAGCTGGTTTTACCACTGGTCGTTCTTGCCAGCCAGATTATGAAAGACAACAGCTTATGCTATTTTTCTTCAAATTGTCCACTCTTGAGTACATAATATAATATCCATATGGATGTAACCCCCCAATATCCTCACTGTAACAGATTGTCACAGACTACCCAACAGGATGAAAGACTTATATTGGATTGTAAACTTCACAACTTCGCTAATTGTGATTCGCTAATCATTACATTTTTGGTAACGTTCTCTATGATAGCTTTTATCAGAGAATTGCAAAAATCGAAATTTACTTTTATTTTGGCCTGATCGCAAAATTATAATCCATGATTATTTTCATCCTGTAGAGTAATGGGATTAACTTAGCCTTATCTTAGCAGCCCAATTATTGTTGTTTTTGTTTGTAAAACAAAAACAACAAAAATGGAACCGTTGAAATAAGGTTAGCTTAACTTACTTGTATGCTGACTGCTTTATTGGTACACTCGTCATTATACATTTCCAGAGTACACTGTAAAACAAAGAAAACATTGATGGCATTTTGTTTGTCGGGTTAATTTAGTATCATATAGGTTCAGGCTCCCAGGAGGTGATTTCAAAGATCTTTACAATCATCCATGAATTCACCTACTGGGTCAATTCAATTCACTTAGATCAATTTACTTTATCAATTAAATAAAATAAAATCTTTTACCCCCATTGTCAGCTGACAGCACAGGCTCTGAGAAGACAGATAGCACGATCGTTTGGTAGAGACAAGATGAACAAAACGACGGTGCTCTCTTGATGACATCATGATGATGACATGCTCATTATTTATATCTCATTGTCAAGCTGAGGAACTTTTCCAGGGTCCTGTAAAGGTCCTACGTATGTACTACCGGGTTTTATCTGGTGGGATGAATGGGGCATTCAGTTCAAAGGATGGAGGAAATATTCATCTTCTGATTAACACACCCATCCCATACACATCCTTACACAACATTGTATGAAGATGATCAGAATGCGCCATCACAAAAAATATGCATAGTACCAACTAGGTAGAAAATATCGTTTTTTTGTTGTTTGTCTGGAGCAAACAAAAGGATGCTTTGATAAGCAGATCAATGAAATGTTACATGAAAGTCTAATCAATTAAGATTTTAACTCGGAATCTGAAGTGGGATTAGGATTATCAAAATCCAAACAGTTAATGTAAAAAAGCCAAGTTATGCCATTAGCTTGGTTACTATGTTTTATCTTTTACTGGACAATGGAACCACCCCATTCTTGTGTGAGAGCGTGTACTTGGTATACACACATTGTTCGAAGAACCAGGCCGTCGGTATGGGAAGTTACAAAGATCTAACAAAGACAGAGTGAAAAAAACAACTCGCTTGAGTGTCTAAGGTGCTCGTTAACTGGGAGAACCTTGCGGTGCACTGCCTACAGGAAGGGCAGGGCACATTAGGACTCCCATAAAAGCCAAGTCACACCATAGACCATTGACGTGCAGAAAGCAAATGAGTTTTTCCCAGAAACCAGAAGCCATAGACTTGGGTGCGTGATATGCAGTAATGTCATTTATCACAAAGCAATGATCAAGAATAGTATTTGATGAATGCCTAAGCAGGGATAATCTTTTTGTGACGCAAGAGTTTTATTGTTTGGAGACACCCTCTTTGTCCGAACACATCACTATAACAAAGATTATAATAATGTGTTTCCTCATATTATAGGAGATAACAGCAGATTTCCACCCTTTAATATCTAATCTGTGGTTTCTGTTGCTCCTGGTGGCAGTTTTTGGATTATTGTCTATTAATTGTTTCATACTAAAAAATCCGCATTGTGCATTGTTCTTCGGGTCAAGAAACAGCATTAGGTTCTGTCCAAGTGAAGGACAAACGGCTGCTATAATCATGTGCATAGTCACGTAGACCAGAGAATCCAGGGACAGGGCAGATGTACTAAACTACAGCGAACCACTTAATTGTCACTTAATAGAATTGAGTGGTTCGATCTGACTGTAGTAAAGGAAAGAACTCATCATCCTGTTTGCTTTTATTTGTATTCAGCG
Organism: Membranipora membranacea; assembly: GCA_914767715.1. Lineage (NCBI taxonomy): Eukaryota > Metazoa > Bryozoa > Gymnolaemata > Cheilostomatida > Membraniporidae > Membranipora > Membranipora membranacea. The sequence continues at coordinate 11,776,265 of OU612068.1, forward strand.
TACTGTGGCTAGCCTCTCTGGCGACTTCCACTACAACATTTCTCTATACCGGCCAATAAAGAGAATTAATTTCTGCTTTTCCGGTTGTGAATCTCTCAGAGTCTACTTACTGCCATCAGAAACACCCATCTAGTGTAACAAAGCCGGACAGTCTATGTTAGGACAACTCCAAAATATCCATTACTGCTGCGGAAACAGCGTGATTGACAAATTTAAGAGTTTCATTATCGGCTTGACTTCCATATTTTGAGGATGGGAAAGGAATAATGATGACATTGATGACAGTTTTATCCTTATATCAAAGGCAAAAAAAGGACAAAGGCATGTTTATTGAATAACCCAATCCGATCATTAAACAACAATAATTTTGTTCTGCATATCTGATTATATCGAGGACTGACCCTTCGGGGAAGCATCTTGTATCTTCGAGTATTCTATAATTATACTCTACTATAATTATACTATACCTCGTTCAGAACCATAAGCTCTGAACTTTGAGCTGATCAGATTTAATTGTAATTATCAATCATTCTCACAAAAAAACTGAAACTTGCAGAAATGTTATGTTTTATGAAATTTTAAGTTTGATCAAGCACCTGGACTAAGAATTAGATACATTAGAGGGGTAAACATTAGCTAGTTTGGGAGTTGGGCTAAGGTGGAAGTTTATAAGTTTCAGCGTAGGAAAACCTTATTCATCCGGGGTATCTTAAGCTTGTGTGAAAACTGAATCGACCATTACTCACCAAAAGAAAAGAGGTTTCTCAGTGCTCTTAGAGAAATGTGCCACACAATCAACATCACTCGTCGCTGTAAGTACAAGAGACACCATTAAAATCAGTAAATCCTCTTTTCCAGCTCTGAATATGAAGGTTTTTTCTTGATGTATTGACGTTCATATAATATTATATTATTTTATAATACGCATCATAACAAATGAAAACAAACTCTTTGTCACACAAAAAGATTAATGGTTATGAGTTATCAGTCTGGAATGTTTGTATTTATTTTAACTTTATAGATGAAAAGCTTGCGACTGATCGTCTAAAATTTTAGGTATTAATATTAGTGCCGGGTTTACGAGCAGGCAGGCGGACGGGTAATCTGATAGGGATGAGCTAGTACAGAGCAAGAAAAAGAGAAAGGAGAAATGTTTTCAGGCGCACTTCAGGCATTTTAAAATTTGCATTTTTGTTATTTTAGCGAGTAATTAATCACTTAAAACATACCATTAGTCATGTAAGCACTCTCTGAACCGTCCCAGCCCAAAATGTCGGTTCAAATATACAGGGATGGTCACATGCCAACGCAACAAATTAGAGTGTAATGCAAATATCCTCTTTCCAGTGCCAGGATTACTGGACTATGAAAACATTACCATGGACAGGAAAGTATTGTTTTGTCATTTCAGCCTTGTACTACATTCCAGCGAGTGCAGCGGATAGAGTTTTGAAACGCTGACAGGGCTAAATTTAATGCTCAACATCAACCAAAAAACTCCCGCAGGAAACCAGATTCTGCCCATCATCAATCTCAGCTTGTCTGAGTCTATCCGCGATATGCTATGAGCACCTTGTTTCTGATTTCCTCGTATGGCCTCCCCTCCGCAAGCCAAGTCTGGTGTAGCAATCGACTAGTCTCCCTGATCACACAACATGTCAGGTTGAGCAATAAATTGTAAAACAATGGGAATCATTAATTTATGTTAATTCAGATAAAGCAGGTCAAAATTTGACAACCCAACAAAACGCAATTATCTCTGCAGATGAATCATTTTGCTGGATTATCATAAAACGTATAAGTACATAAAAGCCACATATTTTCGATCATATTTGACCATTTTTTGCCTGTTACAATGAAAATTAGTCATTAAATCTTTAAATGATACAAAAGCTTTAATAGAGGATAATAGGAACCTGCGATAACCATGACTGGATAATAATAATATGCCTATTATTTACACCAAACGGAACCAGCAACTCCGGCCATCATTTTTTGCATAAAACCGCTTTTATATTTCATTCCTTTGATGACCCTTTGTCTTTTTTTTGGATCCTCATACACTGTTAGGTAGGATTAAATGTGTGGTGTTTTCTCATTGTTATACACCTTACGGTGCTATGGTCAGAGAAGACAATTCTGAAAATTTTAACTTAACGTAACAGAAATTTGAAAGGAAATTTAACCACAAGAATTTAAAAAATGTCATTTAATTGTATTCAAATTTTTTTAATAAGAAAATAATGACACCCACATAGCATTTTTTGATAAATGAAAGAGAAATTGCAAGCGAGGGAACAATGACCTGATCGTTTTTTGACATCAGCGATAGGTCCTGTCAAGGAGGATGCACATCCCTGGTTCAATTGTCCAGCCCTGCACCTCATATCAAATAACATACCTATATTTATTGAGGTAGTTATTTTATTGTGGTATTTCAATACATTGTACCAAAACCTTGAAAAATGGAAAACAAACAAAAAGTAGGCCGGAACCATACCCTCGATACTCACTCGTATATCTCTGATACTCTGAATCCACATTCCACTGTAGTTGTTGCTTGTCCTCGCTTGGCACATGATTCTGTGTGAAGTAATCACTAAGCTGAGTAGGGAATGTCTCCAATGTGTGAGCAGACCAGTTATGTGGTGTGTGCTCATGTATCTTCTTCAGCAGATTTACACTCCAGTTACCGGCCTGCTGTCCAGAATCAGCTGTATGTGTGCAAAAAAAAAGAGATTCAACAGAGGTTTGATGAGAACGGCTCTAACAACACAGGTTTAACCGGTGAGGTAATGCTTTAACTTTGCAAAAAGGCATGTTAACAATAGAGGAGTACAGTAGTGTTTTCCATGGTCGGTCCAATATTTGTGTATAAGTCTTCAAAAGTGGAGTGTGGCTTGCTTGTAAATGGAAACTGTGAATCTACTTGCATCTAGGTGCAAAACAACCACCCTAAAATTTGAATTGCAACATCATCCATGTTCAGGGTGGCCAGGGAACCAGCCCACAACAACTGGACTCAGTTGAGACAAGATGTCTAGCTACCAAATTTAAGATAATTTCAAAGCATGTTAGAAGGCTATGAAGGCAGTTTTAATGTTGTCTGATTTTAATGGGATGTTGGTTGTTGCGTATGGTAATTTTCCATGAAACACACCAGGGTTTTCCACATGGTCAGAATAAGTTCATTCACTAGGTAGGACGCACCAATCCAACCGTAGTGAGCTGTTCAGGCGGATTTCATGACGTACATACAAAAATGTATGTGGTAAATGCTGAGGACATGGCATTTAAATTATGAGAGGACATAGAGAGGCTTATGGAAATTATTATGGGAACAGCTTAAAAATTAAAACCGCCACATTTGCCAGACCACACCAGATTTGCAGCAAAGGTCCCACTGGCGAATCATAATCCTATCATATCCAGGCAATAAGACACTGCTGGGTGTTGTCAGATGGAAGCACCTGTCCATAATTAAGTGACACGGAGCGAACATATATGTAGTGCGTCAGAAAAACAGGCGCTTGACGGTTTATATCCGGCTTTCACTACAAACGCGGGATATTCGCTTATGAAACAAGTGCTCCAAACAAAGGCACACATTCCTAATTTTCAGCTGTTTTCTCCTTCTTCTTTTTCATTAGTAGCCAATTCTCCCACAGGAAATTGTAATAAGTAACCATCAAATAATTAAGAGGTTTGTTTAGGAAGGGGACAGGTTTCGGGGGAAGCTCACAGTAAACAGACACATCTTTTATCTCTTCCCACATTTTGTGGTGGACCTAATGCATGGTAATCGGTCTGGTTTCTTAGTTTCTTAGTTTCTTAGCTTCTTAGTTTCTTAGTTTCTTAGTATAAATCCAACTAAACTATGTCAACAGCCACCTTTTCCTGGGTCACCAAGTCGTTGGTACCACTGGATGAGAACCGGAGATGACACAATTTCCATCACTAACTCTTATAAGAATTTTAGCGATAATCGCAAGGACACCCAATATTCTCTATTTTCTATGTGAGAAATGATACCATTTATGGGTCCCCAAAAGTGTCCTTCAGGTTGAATAGTAAATTAAAATTGAAAGTAAATTATCAATTGGTAAAGATTTTGTTTTTTTTGGCAAGGATTGGGTTTAACGCACGTTTTCATCAATGTACAGTCTCAGTGATAATCCTTCTGGCAAAAGATGTATATTTGTTACTGTCACAGCTATGGATCAAGAAATTTCAAACAAAAAATTCTACGCCGTCCAACACAAAAAGCCAAGCTTATAACGGAGCTGATAAAATGTCACAAACTAAGACTTGTTGTCAACTTACATGTCCGACTGTGCACTCACCTATTCACTACCAAATATATGGTTCATGGACATAGCAATATGGCACATGGTAATTTTATGTAGTAGCATAGCAAATTGTTATTATTCTCTATTGTTTTCATTTGGCCATGTTGGCCAAGTTTATCACAGGCGGTTAATAAATTGTTGTCGATCACAGACCAGGGTACCAAGCATACATATGATATGGATTTTCTAGTAGTTTGGTACCAAGGACATTACGTAGCTTTAGGCCTCAGCAAAAAACTTGGGTACCATTGAGTTCTAGCCAGAGTCAGTTCTGCTTTTGACCTCCCGGACAACCGGAATCGACTGTCCATGGAAAAAAAAGGCGGAGGACAATTGTTCTGGGAATTGGAATTTAAAATAAATGACGCAAGACGTGGAGTCTGATGCCATGAAAGGCATAAGATCCGGGTATTGATGGTCAAATAGTTGGTGGGAACCTGGATGGTTGTGGAAATTGAGTTGAATTTAAAAAAACCTTTGAGGCAAAGTGTGCAGTCTGATGCCATAAAACGGATTAGATCTGGTTATTAATGGACAGATAATTGTTTATTTCTGGATAATTTTGAAATTGGTGATTCAAATTAGAGAGGAGCTGTGGAGCAAAAATGGATAAATTTGATGCCATGAAGTCGTTTGGTGCCATGGAGAGCTCTAGATTCATGTATAAATGGTCAATAAATAATCGGACATATTCGGATTTTTGTCTTGATTAAAAAGAACTTGCAAAAATGATGCACCATAATCACCAATAAAAAATTATTGATATAAGTTTATGGATCCTATCAAGCCCTCGCCGGGGGGGGGGGGGTGTGTGCTGTCGTGCGAGGGGCAAAAGTCTGGGGGCTCAGACTAATCAAGCTATTGTTATACGTCATTGGAATCGGCGCAAGACTAGACAATTTTTTACCAGTTTGTGTCTGTATTTCAGGTTGTTCCAATTCCACTGGTGAGCAACTCCAAATACAGGTAACTGGAGCCATACTTGATCCAAGTCATAAGGCCATCTCTGTTACCATTAAATAAATACAAGATACAACCCTCAAACCTTCTCTGCTGATGGCATTTTTATCTTGTTCATCTCCAAATTAAAATATTTATATTTTTGTAGTGATGTATGCTTATATAATTATGTATCATAGTTATACATATATACTGGACACTTCTTATACATTAAGGCCACATATCTTAGCATGCACTGTTACCCATGCTCAATTACACAAGGGCAACAGCTCACACTATCTTCCAATCTTAATATAAAACAGGATTTGACAAAAATTTCAAACAACTCAATTAATTTTATGACATCGTTCCAAGAGTTAATCTTTGTTTTTACGTGAAGATGTAGAGTTAACCTCGGTCAAGCGAGTACCGTGTCCAGCACCGTGATGACCAACTGTCCCGACAAAAAATATCACGTCCATCATATGGGCAATATAGCTTTGTTCAGCTCTCAATTATTTAAAAAATGTTGGTTAAAATCTTAAAGATTCTGCCTCGGTCCGAAGACTGAGAACTAAATGTGCTTGAGGGCGTGGCTGCCATTTTCGGCGCCAATGTCGCTCTCAGTGTGCAGGCAGTTCGGAGCACACCCCTGGGGCACAGCACCCAGTAGTCAGTAGGTCGCAGTAGACTTTTTTAATTTAAAACTTGAGGGAGGGATTGCAGACAAAAGGCGACAGCCGTAGATAGAGATAGACATCATACACTTCTGTCTAGGACTATCCCTATACTAGTCTCAATGTAAGAACTGAGCTTGCACCCGTATATGGATCACTGTTATATTGTCATCATTAAAATTCCTGGAGGTCTATTAACAAATTGTCTCATCTCATTACTTGAGTATTTTACAACAGGGCGGAGTCATTATACTCCCTCAGTTTGCCGATTCCCGCTGGTGCCTTCCCGTTTGTTCTTGGCAAAAAGTACTGCATAAGTTACCCACAGCTTCCAACTTGCTTATTAATTGAGACATATTGTTGCCTGCAGGTGGTTTGGGGTAATTAGATAGTGCCATGCTAAACAATTGTTGAGTGATCAATGGCTTGAATGTAAACTGACAAAACTCGAATCAATTGTCATTCTGAGCAGGTGTTCAATACAAGATCGAACACCAACTTCCACTATCGATTGTTATAATCTATAATTTTTTTTGTGGATTTATTGAGGATTGTCTTTTGTTTGTATTTTGCAACAAATTAAAAGATTGCATTAGCAAACAAAGACACAACTGAAGTTAAGCAAAATGTTTGGAAAGTAGTATGCACTGATTTGTGGTAGCTGTGGTCAAAAGAGAAGCTCATTTTTTGCTCCAAATCAGGTTTTGGACAATGTTGTGTGTTTGTAATTTCACAACGAAGCAAGCCATCAAACTACCCATTCCATTTTATGTTACGCCCTTTTATTCTACAAAACCGTTGGATCTACCCAAACAGATGGTTTTTATTCATGGTAGAAATGACTGTGCATTAATTTCTAGGCCCAAGGTAGCCCCATAAACATGCAAATAATTACGAAGAATAAATCAGTATTTATATGTTCATGGGTAGTATTCTGAAACATTATTAACAGTAGTCCAGGTTGATTACATTCCGATGTCTTATCACTCGCCCATCCCGAGGCATGGGCGGCGAAATATTATTGCCTTATTGGAGAGGCCGCAATATCTGCGCCAATTTGCCCTCTGTTTGCAGGCAGGTCGGAGCACACCTGGGGGACCAACCAATCCCCAGTAGAAGATGGACTGCAGTGGGATTCGAACCCACGACCTTCAACACTTGCGTTCAACACCTTCAACACAGGGCTTGATGTCACTGTACTTCAATGAATTGCAAATTTGGAAACTCGAGATTGTTATCGAAACTAGACCCTGACATAAATTCATTTTCTGTTAACTATAGATGGAGCTTGAGAGACACGCATTGAATGAGTAACATCTACCACTACAATATACGCAACTCGACATTTGCCCAATGGGAATTATTTTTACTCCCCCCCCCCATGTAATGACCGATGTCCTAGAAAAACTCCTAAGCAGACCTAACATTGATTTCGCCTGTGCCAGGTTTTCAGTGCTATACAATGTTGGTAAGCACCACCATCAATTCCTCGTTTCCTGACCCTAAAACTTCCTTTCTTTTGTTTCCTGTTTATGTTATCTCGACTTGTTATCTCTACTAGAGAATCCTAGAACTTAACCTTAAAGCTGACACATGCAAATCCTACATCCTGGACATCCCCACTTGGGGTTAATGACCAGAAAATAGGATATGCATTTGACGCTTCCGCAAATCAACTGACTTATAGTATTATCACTTTTGAGTTCTTTTATATGAGCAAAAAACTGCAATTTTTATATTTTATTCTAACCCTCTTGGATCTATCTCATCTATAAACATATGAATACTATATGTATATGTGTATTCATATGTAATTGTGTATATATGTATATGTATATTCATATGTATATGTATACCCATATGTATATGTATCTTCATATGTATATGTACGCATATAGTTGATATGTATATGTATGCATAGATTCAAATCTGTGCTTTTAAGTGTCATCTGTGTGTATTTGGCCCCAACTAAGTGTCACTCAAAAATAAGGAGTCATTTCATATGACCCACAAAAAAATCATGTCTTAAATCCTCTTAAATAATCATGTTGGGCATCCTTAACCCAATAGTAATTAATGGTAGATAAAATAGCCTGACATGGTCGGACAACTCCAATGCAAAGATATGCCCTACACACTGATAGCCACTATATATATATATATATATATATATATATATATATATATATATATATATATATATATATACATATATGAATCACTCATTGTCCAGGGTTTTTATGGGTACAATAGTGGGATATATAATATATGACACTTTATTGCACAAATGTGTGTGTATATATACTTATATGTTTATGATCTTAACTCACAGATAGCGTTGACGGCTCTAGCCAGAGTCAGGACCAGTATCCTGTTCAGTTCCTCAGAATCGTGGGAGACAATTGAGAACTTCTTCTCTGTGATACTGCGGAACACCTGCTGCTGAACCTCGACATTACCTAGCGACAGCAGTAAACATGCCGCCGTGTTCTCATATCTGCACAATAATAAGGGTCAATATAAAAGTGTTGTTGGTTCGTTTCATTAGCTTTTTTTAGATTTGAAGAGTGTCATGTTAATAAAATGTCTCAGATGGCTATTCTATATTTTTCAATTAGCAATTATACCATATTAAATGTTGTAATGATGGGACGATTAAATGTAAATTTAATATAAATGTAAATTTAATATATTTTGATACATTACTTTCAACGTTTATCATAATGGAGTCCAATATAATCAAAATCAATTGAATGTATTGAGTGAAGAGCCTAATAATTGTGATTTGAACAGATAGGTTTTCGATCTGTTTCATAAGGAATGGGCCAGTTTAAAAAAAAGTTAAGCCTTGTCATCATAAACGACGTGATTCACTGCCAGCATCTTTTCACAAACCGGACTGGAATGCCGGCTCTTATTGTAGATTTGGCAATAGGACTATTTTGATTGGGGTGAAAAAGCCAGGAATTTCAGAGAAAATAGAAGATAGATACTTAGTACTTGATGAGCTCATGACGGGGGAAGATAATTTGGTTGCGGAACTGATTATCAAGTAAATGAAATTAAACCTTGACAATCTTTTCCACATACCAGATTTCTTGGAACCGCAAAGGTACAAAGGTATTTACAAGGGGGTCTATTTAACATCATTATTGGACCTTGTAGTGTTGTGAGGCGCTGTTTTAGATTCAGAATTCGTTTTACTCAAATACCTGGTGTACAACTGGTTATGGTAGGCGTTTCCCAGCTGATCAAGAAGACTATTAAGTATTTTCATTCGATAGTGAGGCTGCATGTGTGTGAGCCTATATGTCGCCATCTCAAGTAGGGTGTTTATCACAGCCAGACTCTCCGCTGAGATGACAGTTGGCAGAACTGAGGCTAAAATACAGTAACAGTTTTATGTAACGTAATGCACATGTATTCACCTACATACATAGGTTAGCAAGCTATCGCACGTGGGTTTTTGTGTTAGTATTCAGAGGTTTGTGGGTGTTTCTTTGCATTACTTTTGGGTCACAAGTCACCTCTCAGTCTCTTGTTTCCTCTCACATACATGTTTATTTTTTTAGCTCTATTCATTAGCCAATATGAGTGTTAAATTATCTTCTCTTCGGCCATGACACGCTATATTGTGGGTGAATCAAATATGATTCCTGCCACAAAAGAAGTGGCAGTTTTTTGGACACCACGCGCCAGTCTATAACCGCAGGGGGTTATCAACGTCAGGAAATGTGACTGTCAGAAATTACTGAGACTGGAAGATGACGATGGAGGTCTCTCTATTTACGTCCCCAAACCCTGAATTGCATAACTTCTGCAAGGAACACTGCAGAGGATGCCAAATAAAAGCGCTATATTAAAAACAGATAATGACCCTAGACAAAATGCTTCAAAATCAAAAACGCGTTAAGAACCCATTGACACTTGCCATCAGGGGTTATTATGATGCTACTTACTAACAAACATCTTGATGCCAACCGTCTGTTCAATCTCAGTATAAACTAAGAGCCTAGCACATGTCTCTACGAGTGCAGGGGAAAGTGCAACCTGTCCTTGATTCTTTACTTGCGACTCGATTTTGCTAAAAAGCTGTTTGATGAAACTGAAATATACAGAGAATATACAGAGAATATACAGAAATATACAGAGAATATACAGAGAATATACAGAAATATACAGAGAATAAATGGATGACACTGGAATTTGAATTTTGCGCTGACCAACAACAACAAATACTTGGCAATGTTTTCATGAAGCGATGGGGTCTAAAATAATCAAGCTTCATTTTGGAGAATTGTTTCCTCCTTATACGATTATGAACACAAGGCGGAACAACTTCCTTTTGTATGAAACAAATTAAAAGTTGATCATCAATGGTGAGCAGGATCATAGTTAAATCAACATGTCAAGAAATTAAGCGCCTGTACACTCAACTCAGATAAGGTACTTGAGTATCTTAGTGCCACACTGATGACGTGATATACTATTGCTTGTATATGTCTGATCAATATAGAGTGAACTTATTAACTTAGCATGTGTACCACGATCACGAGCAATTTGGTGTGACTACCTGAGTTCAATTTTACTAATGAGGGCGGATACATGTTAGGTACCCGTACTAAATTGTCTCTAACGATCAGAGATACACATGGTGATAGTGTAGGCTTGATGTCAGTGTGTCTTGAGTGCGACTAATACATACAGCATCTTAGTGTGTACGGATAGCGAGTCTAGCATATCGACGGTAAGTGGCTCAGTGTTCATATAGCAGGCTACTCCGTGAGGTAACTGGGTCTGTACGTTCTCATTCATGAGAGAATTAATCATATAATCAATAAGTCCTGAGCTCACCTGCTCGCTAGAGCTGTCTGTAAACAGAGAAAATAGTAGATGAAGAAAAATGTCCCAGTGACTGGCTTTAGAATTGATTTGATTGGATTTCAGGTACTTTTATCACCACCTTCACAATGCCGCACAATCTAAGAATTGTTAATTTGGTTTTATTTAGATTTACCAGAACTGACACACTGCAAAACACAAGGTTAAAGGTCAGTAGATTAACACTAGGGCCTTCTATTAGAGATACTGACCCATCAGTTTCCCTGACCGATTCTCAACAGCATGGTATTGGTAGGTCAGGTTTTACATGGGCTGGTTGACTGAGAATTTGAAAAGAAGAATACAATCCAATCCCTCAGAATAGTTGAGCTAGTAAACCCTAGCTTAAGTTTGACTCAATTCGCCTTCATTTTGAGCCACTCCCTGACCAGATCTGACCAGAGGGGGAGCAACTCCGATTAAAGGCAAATTGGAACAAAGGAGTGTGGGAAAAACTGTTGGAGCAGATTTGATCCTGTAGTGAGGAAGAGCTCCCTTCTTGATATATGTTTTTAAATGGACTGCCAACAAATGACCGTACATCAAAACTTTATTGTCAAGAGGTTAAACAATTGGTAGAAGTGAACTTTCAGAATCCCTCAATTGATGAATACAAAAAACAAATCAGCTTTGATTTCAATATTTAAGCAACACTTACAAGCATTACATAGGGCTGCCAGTTTGAAGTCGCAAGTCAGTGGAAGCGGCGGTGCTCCGCTCTGTGTGTATGTTGCTAGCGATCCCTTCAAAAATCTGAAATATAGAATATTCATATTTAGGATTGTCGTATGGTAAAATAGCAAGTGTATTTGCGTCAATTCTCACACTTGTGCCACTCCTTCCTTGTACAACTAACAATCACAATAGACATCAACACCAGATTCAGTAAGACAGCCAGATGCATTCTAAAGTGCGAAATATAGTATCATCAGAGACTATAGATATATAGATCATATATATCCATAGTATCTTGTAACAGAGCGCGCAACAAAACAAATGATTTATCATATACATACATTGACAATATACATACATACATTACCCCTGGTAATTGCTTGAAAAACTTACTCTAGCTGTGGTCGTAGAATGTTAGGTATTGCTCTAGCCTTGAACACTTTAGGGTCAGCAAATGTAGCACTCTTCCTGTGCATGTTAGCCCAGAGACAGGCTACAGACATACTTATCACAGAGTGGGGTCGTGACAGGTCCGGGACAGGAAGTGACTCAGTGTCAGGATACAGGTGGTCGTATAACTTCATAAATGTGACGTATTCATAAGCGCTCATATTCTTACTGATACCAAACATGCACTGCATCAACATCCACATCAGGTGATCTCTGCAGCATCCGCTGAACTTCTTACTCTCCACCTGTCAAGAGAAAATATATGCCACATCCAAATAATCTTGCAAACTAGAGTAAATCTGGTGATATGTCAAGATAGTGCACATTGCATGGTGTGATAGATATCTAACATTCCCATAATGCCTGGCTTACTATATATATTATCAGCATCATAATCAGAAAAACATATTACGATGTGTGGCATAGGCTGTGATCAAACTTATCGGAATCGCCCTACCTAGAAAGTGAAAAGTTAAGGCAACTCCATATGTGAGAAATTGGTTCAAATGTCCACTATGTAGTAATTATGCACAGAAGCACCAACATGGCCTCCATCATACATTTTACAATTAGGTGTCTCACATGGGTTCAGAATTTGTGATATTTGGAATGGTACATATGACATATGGATTCCTTAGCAGACAAGTATACTCCTCTAGAACACGCTTTACTGTATAATCCTCCTCACTACACACTGTATGGATCGAGGCTTTACCTTTTTGAACAGCTGCATGAGAATATGTGGAAAGCTGACCATAGACCAGAGTACAAAGAATATGATGTGGGCTGTAATATTGTGCCATCGTAGGTTCGGTAGTACCAGGTCACAGCTGGTCAGTTTCGATTGGTTCTCTGTGAGATGTACCACATGCTCACAAAGCTGTTCCTCTAGTTCTGCGTATCTGTGTTTTCCTTCCTCTGATGACTGTGTAACAATCACAGAGAACAGTTAGAACTACATGCACACCATATCATGGATAACTGATTTGATCATCAGCTTTTTGCAGTTTAACAAAGGCCAAAAATTTTATCTATCAGTCATCATCTCAATTTCAGCAGCAGAGCATGGGAACTAAAGCATAAAAACTGTGTCATATGTGATCAACCAGATCTGTCAATCAGAACTGCATTGAATATGGAAAATGACAATTAAATTTTACACCAATGAACATGACAAATTTGTTGTAGACATACCTTTCTGTTAGCGATGAGAATACTGGTCATGAAGTCGACAGAGTAGGCGTGTGTGAGCACGTATCTGATGAGGCTTGTCGGAGATTTATCCTGCAAGAAGAAGACAAAGTCTTACCGAAAAAGGGCTACCCAACTGGTAATAATGTCCATGTAAAATTTCAATAAATATCACTTTTTGACATTCTGGCACAAAGATCAAGACATGTTAAAGTAGTATGGGGTGGCAAGGTAGCGTGATGGTTGGGATTCGAGCAGCTTAATCTGAGAGTTACTCGTTCTAATCCTAGCCACTACCCCTCCTGTCCATGGAGGTGAGCTCTCCATACATTTCCATAGTTTCCCCACCGCTAAATTGAATGCCTATGTGTCATATGGTGACTACATACTCTGTCATCTGATGCCTACATACCCTGTCATATGGTAGAGGTCCATTATTGGGAAACCTGAGATTCCTAAGCTCCAGTCTCCATACATAAGCGTTTATATTTGAGTGGCCAATAACTGGCCTGAGCTGTGCCAGTCCTGATATAGTCACAATCTGCACAGTGGGTCTGAATGTCTGTGTGAACTCTGCGAGGATCTTACCGAACGCCTACAGATTGAGTCAGGAATATGTGAGGCAGATTGTAATCAATATATATGGATTATTTTGAGGAAGCCAGCGCATTAGGAATAACTTTATCAAATACCAACAGAAAATATTTGGGATTGCGAGGCAGTGATTGTCATCTTCTTCCCACAGAGATAATTTATGGTCTCATTCAATACTTTGAACATCGGAGAACTAAACCTTTCTCAAAGTTTTACTCTGTCTTTAAACTCATTATGATTTTGAGGTTCACAAATATTTCATTGATGATTATTCAACAGACTCCGGAGCTAAAACTCAGTTTCTTTTAATTAATACTGGAATCTTCTGTATGTAGTTGGACAGAATTTGGTGTCACAGGAATCTTATACAGATTACGATACATACCCAGTGGAGAGGTTGTTTATCATCATGTTGCGGCAGCTTTATAATCTCATTGATAGCGAAGTAACTTGGCAGCAGACAAGCATTTCTGTTCAGAATATAGTTGAAGATCTGCAAGGAAATTCAAACAAATATGCAGGTTTACACTTTTCACTTTTCGAAAAACACAATAAAATGTGATACATAAAAGTTAAAGGGATATTTGCTTACTTGGCTAATAGAAAATTAGAAAAGTTGATGAACTTGTTAATGATATGATTTTCTAATATATCTTACCTCTACGACACATTGTATTTGAGGTGTGGTCGAGTCTGACGCTGGTATAGTTCTACACTTGTACAAAATTGCTCTGAAGATGTCTCTACATCCCTGAAAATATACAACACGCGTCATCACTGTAAAATATAAACTGTCATGAAATTATAATCTGCAACCTAATTCTGTGTTTGTTTCCTGATGGTTGTTTAGGCATGAAATGAAGTAATATCCAAACACATAGTTTGAGAGGTTGTCTAAGGTATTAAGAGTCCTATGTCTACAAGAAAGAAGACATTTTAAATTAATATCCTGAATAAGCCCTAGATCTGTTCCTCAAATACACATGTTTGGTTATTTTAGGAATCTTACCTTGTAGTCTACACCACCAATAATCCTCCTTACTAACGAGAATACGGAGCACCATATATCTCTGTTATTATAGACTAGACTGCTACTACTCAATAAGGCTTCACACACAGGCCTAAGAAAAAACAAAGCAAATTTGTTAGCGCCGTACCCTTATATAACGTAATACTATAAAATTCAAGCGGATGAGGAGGGAAGGTATTTTCACTCAACATTTGTTTTTCATATCACTAGAAGTTCACGGTATTATCAACATTCGAGTATAAGGCCATCTATGCTGATACAAAAACAAAATAGAGGTATTCTCAATCATGGTATCCAGCAGCCTCTATATTGTTATTAAGCAGGTTGGGTGCGCCAACAAGTATGAGGCAGTGAACATTTGCTCTTCAGAATACAATGGTGATGTATTACTTTGAGGACACGATGTTGTTCTTGACTAGATGTTCTAAGTATCCCAGTAACACTTCAGATCTGAGTGAGTTTTCTTCTTTGTATAAATGTTCAGAAAACAATTTGCATGCTGCAGCTATATTCGCCTACAAAACACAGACAAAAATCTCATTTCACAAAATATCAAGATAGGCAATTACAGTAATATAGTCTATAAGTCAATGCCCTTAATCTGTCATGACAAACATTAGTATAAAGATGAAAATCAAGTATAAGGAAAATATCTGTTTGACATGAAGATTACATGATGATCAACACTTAAGTTGTGAGTGAAAGTGACACCATGGCATCGGGCCTGGTTATGAATATAGCTACTGTGTCCCTGTCAGCTACTACGTACATCAGTAAATGAAGTGAAGAGTTGGACCACAGCATCTCTGTCTCTTTTCTGTCTTGCCTGCTCCTCTTCCCTTGTCTCACTGATCAATCCAATCAGAGCGTTTTCAATACTGCTATTTGACTGTGAATGTAATGGAGTAGATGTTAGATTGTTTAACCCATATATATATATATATATAATAAACACCAAGTAATTCATATGAAAAATACACTGACTAGTCAAGTCTAATCTTGGTATGAGTCAAGAACTACAATATGAATATATATATGACAACAGAGACACAACAACAACATTTATATAACATATTTATTGACTGTCACCAAGACCCCCTAGATTTCACTGTAATGCAACTCTTGTGCCTAGACTACTCACCTAGATCTAGACCTATTACTCCTTGTCTAGACTGAGCTTAATAACTTTAGAGCAGTTAGATAGTACAAGGAGTGTGTGTTAGTTAGTTGCATTCACAGTCAGGTAGGTTAGTTTAGATTTTTACTTACATTCAATTTTATCAAAAGATTTTCTATTGTTGACTCCAACTGATTATCTGCCATTGTAGCAGGCTGATATGATTATGCCAACAAGGATGATCAAAGTTTTACAGCAATCTGTTTGGGTCACCTGCTTTGGTATATAATCTCCATTTTTTAGACACCAAAGTGAATTTCTCTCAATTTTATTTCTTTCTCAGAGTTTGAATCAGTAGCTTCTCCTATAGTACAACTATGAGATTCTTTTGTAAAATAAATTACCTGTCGTTTATAAGTTTGAACAATATGAAAGAAATTGTAATGTTTGAGCAACTGTAAATGACATATATAACTGGAATATAATTGGTCATTATCAGAAACATGTTTATCTCTATCCTGTCGCCACAGCTAGTAGTTGGCGACAGACCATGTACAAACAAAGCGGCTCATCACACCATCTCAGATTTGGGTCATCAATCAACTGGAACACCATCAGGGAGGGAGAGAGTGGTGTTTTCTTTAGTGCTTGGTGTACATCTGCTGAAGTTATATGAGAAACTGGTATCAAATTACAGTGAAAAACAATTGGTTACATGATGGAAGCGATCAGCAGTGCATTCAGAATTGCTGAAGAAAAGTTTTTCTCAGAATCATTTTGGCTCCCTGAAAAATATAGTTGGAAAGATTATGAATTGGACCCTAATGATGGCATGTACATTGCTCAACCAAGACATCTAGTGTATGTAGTACCATGCGCTATTGCAATTTTCTTCACAAGACAACTATTTGAAAGGTGAGTTCATACTGAGAATAAAATAAAAGGTTTAGGCAACACAGTCCCATTGCACTGGATGTGTGGGCTTGAGGCCTAGGCCCAGAACTGGGAAGTGTTAATGTCACAGGGCAGTTCTCATTCTTATGATCTGTGAGTTAGACTAGTGTTCTAAGTAAATTCTAGCTTGTGAGGTTGGGACTGTTGTAATTATGTATATTGAATCTTCTTAAATGTGAAGACAAAGATGCTTGGCATCACACCTTTCACAGTGAGGAGGGCTATTGATGGGCTTCACTATAGTAGAGGAGTTAAGTATTCCTCTTGTTTTTGCTCTTTGCAGAAAAAATTTAACATTTAGCATGTGTTTTAATATCAAAATTCATGGCTAGCTAATTTTTCTAAACCTCATAATTTACTTCTAAGCTAATATCCATCTTGCTAATATCCATCTTGTTGGTCCATGCTTGCTGAGGGGGTTTAGTTCATTGTATCCATGACCCCTAGCCTACTTCTCTAGGGTGTAAGATATCTCATTGGTCCTTTTGTCTATGTTCATTAATTACGGTGAGGGATATAACTCTTACATCATCGGATGGTATGTCCATGCTGAAAGCAAGATGTGATTATGGGTAGGACTTTTGAGAGATGTTCTGGCTTTTACACTAAGCTCCATTCCACTCTATTTTCTCCATGCTATTACCAAACTTGAATCTTCCTCAGGGATTTTAATATCATTGTTTGTATTCATATATTCATTCTAAATTCATTAGTGTTTTAAAAAAAAGTAGGCTAGGTTATTCGCATTGGTTTGTTGGTCCGTGCAATTGAACAGCTTGAGGAACAACAGCAGATCATGCTTGCTGAGATGACTACCTGGACATAGCCGCTTTGTTGTCAGCTTGTCATCCATAGTAGGCCTATGTATGTTGTGCCTTCTAGTGCTTGGGTCGAATCAGTCAATTTTGAGCGGTATATCATTTATTTTTAAAACTAGCTTTACAAATGAATTGTGTTGGAAGTATGTTCTAGAATTTGTTTGAAATATGTCTCACATCCCTTTAGTGAGCTGGATGGACACTAGTAGTATGTAGAGGATGACTTCTCATTTTTGCCTCTTCATGCGTTACAATGTGGTGTGCAGCATGCACTCACCGACTCAAACCTGACTACTCATACTCTTTGAATATTGCTCACTTATAAGTTTGTCTGTAACTACAGAAAACAATCTGATCTAAGATTTAAAGCCAGTCATTTCAAAATGTGATTGGCATCAATTTCTGGTATCATGATCATCCCTGCACTGTTTTAAGTTCAGGCATACATCATTAATCCTCTTAACAGATGGATGTTCTGAGTTGTTGAATTTTTTATCATCAAGTTAACATCAAGCTATCCGGGTGTCATTTGATACACTGTCAAGCATATCTGATTGTTTTTATGTGAATTTACCGCCAGCCGACTTCCATCCTTGAATAACCAGCATATTTATCTCATTGATTGGCATCTAACAAGGCAGATCAGCGGCACAAAATTACATAGTTGGACTTCTTATATTTCATTCATCAAGCCTCAAGTATCTCACGATGCAGATGTTGTTCTCAGCTATCAACAGAGCTCATCAACTTCTGTGTTTTAGGCATTGTTTGAGCTTCAGGCATAAAGCGTGATTGTATTTACATGACCGAGTAATCGGAGAGTTCCATGTTTACCCCCTTAGGTCTTAGCCTAACTCAGCCTTGCTCAGATACAATAACCTATAATTATTCTTTCCTCCCATTAATATCTACCTCATTAGATATGCCACATATGAGGAATTGTGTACTAATTTCTGGGTTAGAGTAGCCCTAATGAGAGATTATCAAAGAGTGGTGAGGGTGGTAAATTGATGGCCATACATAACTGTCAACCAGTTTTATGGACATCAGACTTTGATCCACCACAAGTATTGTTGACCACACATCAATTGTAAAACTAATCCTGATTAGAACACTGTGATATGTCATAGTCTTGTCAACAGTTTAATAACACAGACTGTATATTCATTTGATTGACTCCTATATCTTGATTTCCTGTTTATATTACAGATTTATAGCATATCCTTTTGGAAAATATATGAACATCTCGACACAAACTTTCAAGTGCACTCCAAATACACAACTAGAGAAAGTTTATAGCAAATCTGCATATCTTAAAGATGCACAATTACAGGTAAGAATAAATGCCGTTGTTGACCCTATCTATTAGGCTATGAGCCAAGGCACAAAAATGTTGCTAGTTGTTAACAGTCTTAGCCATTGCTCGTCTTTTGAATTCTTAGAAGGCACTCGACTAATTCTGACCTGCTGAATTCAAATCTGTTGTGTTAGGATGGATTCGCTTCCCACTTCTATGAGAAATTTAACTTTGAAATTTAAATGGTAATTAAATGGTAGTTATCTCCTCGAATGAGAATCTAAACTTCATTTTGGCTGAATTTAGTAGGTAAAACTTTAAGCTAAAATTTCAGCCTCAACAAGCACATCCTCCAATCCTGATAGTCTGTACATTTTGCCGATTGCTCCCATGAATGCCATACAGTATGAAACTCCCCCATACAAAGAACAAGACGCTTTTGACAACGTTCATCCTCCCACCAAATCTGCTGCGCCTTGCTGTTATAGCGCTTGATCAAACACAACCACCACCGCATCTAACTCAAATGCGTCAGCTTTTTCAACACTCTGCTGTAGGACGTAGGAAACAGTAGACATATCATTGGGTGGAGCTTCTTTTAGTCCAGCCTACCAAAAATGTGGCTAGAAACGCAACTTCATTTACGAGATTGGATGGATAAATTCTCAGAGTGGATAGGCCTGCTAGGGTAGTTTTTCGAGGCGGTCGCAATGGTGATAATGTACCTTAGACAAAGTTGCACAATAGGCAGCTAATTGCCAAAATTGCTGTTGAAAATGGCCAAAATCGCTGTTTTCTTTTATTATATCACCATGATATCTCAAATATTGAGTGAATGACCAACCTTGTAAAAAGTGACAACACCGCAAAAAAAAGGGAAAGTGATAAAAAAGGATGCAATGATTTCAAAACATCCAAAATGTGAAAGATCATGTCATAATTAGTGGATCTACAAGTTAACATGGGTCTGCTATCATAAATAGCCGAGATGTGGCCAACTACGGTTGCAATACCCCCTTATATCACCTGTATATAACTATCATTGTAAGGACCCTACTTTTTCAATTTTGAAGTCGCCTTGAAAACTGACTTCGAATGTTGGTATCGATCTGAATTTTTTTATGGTGGTTTTGTATTGACTCCATCAGTATGCCAAAAAAATTTTTTTCCGCATTACGCACCTTTTTGATGATACTAGAAGGAGTTAATTTTTGCTTTATACGCTATGAACTTAGAAAGACCATTTTTATTATACTATAAAGGAAACCTAAAAATATGCACTATTTGAAAAACAACATACTCAGAGCATTGAACACTGGTGTTATGCGATGGGAGGGTCAATACAAAATCACCATAAAAAAATCAGATCAGTACGAACATTCGAAACCTGTTTTTTAGGCAGAAGCAAAATTGAAAAAGGGGTTTCACTTTAATGATAGTTATACACAAGTGATTTGAGGGGTATTGCAATCGATGTTGGCCGCATCTTGGCTATTTATGATATGAGACCCATGTAAAGTTGTAGATCCACTAGTTATGACATGCTATTTTGGATGTTTTGAAACCATATCATCATTTTTTGATCACTTTCCCTTTTACCAGGAGTGTTTTTGGCGATAAGTGGCCTATTGTGCAATATTTTTCCCATCCTAACTCTCAGATTTGGATTCTACTGTATCACTTTACCTCAAGAGCTATTAATTTTGCCAAAGAATGAGGATGGCTACCAAACTGCAAGATAAATTGCCTTGGCTCATAGCCTTTATGTAGATTTAGATTTTAGATTTATTTGGTAATATTGTCAATGATATGACATATTGCAATGAAAGTGTTGGAATGTCTCTGTAATTTAAAATCTTGATACTAACAGGTATAAAACTATTTAGAAATCTGCTGGTCTTTACTTCTGGCAAAAGGTATTAGGATCTTGGGCATGAATAGCAGTTATTTAAAATATGTTCATCCCAGTTGGCATAGTTTGTGGCTAAAATATGAATCCTTTCGACTACATAGCTAGTTATATCTATCGAAAAATTGTTACGGCTAAAATGTTTAAAAAGTCGGGTTCGTAATGGAACAGTTGATGAAAAGATTCAGCACATAGCATTCCGATTCCTCAACCCATTCTGTTCAGACATTTTTGTTCTATATTGGCACTTCTACTGGACCCGTATGAGACTTTCAGTGGCATATAACCTCCTTACAGAAGAATTTCACCCTTCAGTCATGAGTCTTCAGCTTGATATAAAAGGATTTGCATTATGCAGTCACATCATCTTAAATCATTGTATCCAGCATACTATAAATACAATGAATATGCTGGAGCTCCTATGATCACATACAGTCAAATTCCATCACAACTTCCTTTTATTTTCTTTGTGATTGTCGTGGAAACCATTCTATGTCTCCAGACATGGCTTTGTAGTTAATTTCATTTATCACTATGGTGTTAATTACTGTTACCATGACCTGATTGTGTTGTGAGTCAATTTACTCCCACTCAGAGCTGCTGTCCTTAGGCCCACAAGATGACTAGAAACTGTATTGTAATCGTCAATTATGGTTGAATCCTTTTCATATCTTCTTCCGTCAGCACACACAGCAAACACGGTTGGGGGAAATGGTAGGTTAATAAATACAAGATGAATATTGAAGAGCATATTGAATCGGCTAACAGTGCATTTTGTTTGCAAATTGAACCCTTTAGATGTTTTAGTCATCAAATTGCTGGGCCTAATATTTTAGTATTTGAAGCTTCTTAGCTAGTTTAGGCTTTATATATATTGCTGCTGCATACCTCAATGTCGTGTCCATCACTTGTCAATGTTTAACAGTACCAAGACATCTTCAAACAATGCTACCAGTTTACCAGTTACTGGTTTGAGTGCTCAAACTCTGCTGGGTTGCTTGAAGAGGATTTCCATTAACAACAACCCTCCACATCTACATCCCAACCACATCCCAACCACATCCCAACCACATCCCAACCACATCCCAACCACATCCCTTCACTGGTGGGGAAGGGGTTGCCAATGGAATACCACTACCAGCAACCCGGACAGACTTAAACTGCAAAAATGAAGATGGCAACCTACAGGGATTGAATATTTCTTCTTGTTAATGGTGCCAGTCTGCATGGCCCACATGCTCACCACGAGAAAATTCCTCACAAGGACAATTATTCCTGGTAAAATTGTCAATAACAGAATCCTCAAAATAAACTGGGTTATAATTATGTTGTCAAAAGCAACAAAACAATACCGAGAAATCATACAGATGGATACCCTGTTATTTGAGAGCCTGCTATTTCAGTCTGATTGCTGTTATTTGTGTAATCAGGTATCACATTACAAGTTTGAATGATATGAGAGTGTGGATTACTCAAAAGTATGGTAATATAAATGACTGACTCTCGAATGTGGTTACTGTAATGGCCTATGGTGTGATGAATCTGATATCTTGTGATGAGGAAAGTTCATTTAACGTTAAAAGTGCCCAAAAATCCGAAGTCCAAATGCAATATTAAAATGTAAGATTAATTCCAGACCTTCAACCCACTTTTCAAACTTTGAACATCATTCACCAAAGGTTCAATGATATTGTGAGTAAGTATTATTGTAATCTCATGTTGCTAGAGGTCACCTGAGATTGTGTTACTATCAGATATATATCTGTTTGTGATTCTCTTGTAGACCATCAGCAAACAAACAGATCTCAGTGAAAGAGAAATACAAAGGTGGTTTCGTAGGCGGCGGAATCAAGACCGACCTTCAACCATCAAAAAGTTCACAGAAACAGCGTAAGCCTCAGTTTAATATTTTGCCCAATCTAAGTTATGGAAAAAATTTCCCGCATGGTCAGGTTTTAAGACTTTATAACTCAAACTCCCCTTAAGTGTACCCTGCTCCAGCTACCCATATACCCTTTTGTGCAAACTGCATAAAAAGGTGAAGTTATAACTGCATTCCCTCACTATATGTAGGGTATTTTTGGTTTTGGCATCGTATGCATGGCATTCACTGGTTAGCATAATCCAGCTTCATGTAGATAGTGGTTCACCTTGCATGATAAGGCAGCAACAATTTAATAATGCCTTCAATTATGTTGTTCTGCTATTTTTGATTTTCACATTCCGTGTATATTGGTTATCGGTATTGAACATTGACTGACCTCCCTACGCTTACGGTTACAATCGCTGATTACGATCTCCGCTTGAATTCCCACCATCCATATGCTCACCTTGATGTTACACATTTTCTACTGGTCAATCATACTCAGTGTAAAATGTATTTGATTTCTGTGTATGACCCCAACGGCAATTGTGACAAATTTCTGGATACAGGATGATGCTGTGCTCACGGGATGGCGTTTAATTAGTGTAAGATCTTTGCTATGCTTTTTAGTTTTGCAAGAGATCTGCCGACCAAAATCTTACCAGATCTTGTCAAATATCCTGCTTTCTATTTTAATGCTCACCACACACAAAATAAATTACACAATATCATCTTAATGTGGCTGTGCAAAATTGCAAAAGAGATGATCCTGATCATTGCCGGCTTATTTCAACCTTCTTCCAAGACTGAAACATGAGCCAAGATTTTTGGTTACCTGGAATACTTTGCATTCACGCTAGTTTTACTACCCAATGTAATATTCCTGGTAATGTCTCGTCGTGAGCAAACAAACAATAATGTCTGTCACTCTTTCACTCTACCAGCAACAGTGAGGGGACAAATCTAAATACAGGCGATCAGATCAAGTTTAATCTAGACAGAGAGGGTAAGAGAGAGATCCCACCCTCCCTGATCTAGATATAGTTGGTTTGGTGAATATTACATTGACGTAATATGGAGAGACAATGATTGTTTGGGGGACCTGTCACATTGGAGAACTTAAAACATAATGAGATCAGGATTACTGGTAGATATACCATAGTCATAGCATTTTTGTCAATATTGAGGCATGAATTTGTAGGAAGAAACTCTCCCTTTTATCAGTCTAGGATGGTGATGAATGTCTGCTGCTGCTAGGACCTTTACGTTTGAGCGTAATTACTGCAACACATTTGGGTTAACTCACTACTAGCATATCAGAGGGTACCGCAATTGATAAATAAACCATATACTCAATGATTATTTATAAATTGAGATTAAAAAGTATATTGGAGAAACCCGCAATTTACCAGTGTACACATAACTCAGTCTCCTTTAGATGTAACTTGACCAGACGGTTATATCTGTTTGGTATGCGGGTAAATTAACTTGATCCCGAAACACAACCCCTTAATTTACAGCCATCATATTTCAGCTTCCTGCTTTGCATAGCATGGATTGAATGTGGTATGTCCGGGTTTTTTTTGCTAAGTTTGTTTTTATTGTTTGTGTGCTTATAGTTTGAGAACTCAAAGTTTTTGGATGAGGGCATCATATAATTTTCTACCTACTGCTTTTTTGGCAAACTATTTACGCCCTCGCCCAAATCATTTGAGTCCTCAGGCTAGTTGTGTGCTTATAACTTCTTTCAAGTAACTCTTATTTGTTTAGTCCATAGCTGGTTTGTAGTTTGAGTGTTCACAGACTTGGCAATCTAGTCTCTTCACTTGATAGTCTTGAGTGTGTTAAATAAGGCCTGTGTCCCCCTTTTTGACACAGTTTAAAGCATGAGATTCAAGCCCTTCGGAACCAATATTGAGATGCAGAGATGGGTTCCCCTCATAGACATTTTTATTAAGTCTATGGTTCCACTTAACCTCGGACATATAGTTGATCAACTCCGTATCTTCAGAGCTCATTTTGAGACTTTCACCACCTTACACTGTTTGCTCACATTGTTTGTCTGTGTGTGATCCCAAAAACACTTCTTTCTATGTTCGTGTGAATAATGAGTTGTTTCTAGTATCATACCAAAGTAATTGTGATCACATGAAAATATATCACAATCGCATCGAATGCCTTAATTTGATGGTCTTATCTGTATTCTGAGGGAAGGTATCTTGATTTCTGCCTGTATCCCGCGTAAAAATAAAGTACAAGGGTGTTATGATGATGTCTCAACAGCTCATTGAGTCAGGGATATTTAAACCAACTCCTTGATTGAGTCTATCATTAAGATCGGATACCTAAATGGGAGTTGTCACCTCTGATCAAATACATCAGTTATAAGACAACTCCCAAATATCAGCCCCATCGCGTAGATGAATCTGATTATTTAGTTTTTGTTAACAGGTGGAGATTATTTTACTATGTGTGTATTCTGATATATGGCCTGGTGGTTCTGTGGGACAAGCCTTGGTTTACAAATCCACGTCAGTGCTGGTTAGACAATTATCCCCGACAGGTACGTAATTTTGCTGTCACAACTGTATCATATTAGTCCCAGTAACATAGTTCCATGAGAATGTTGTGTAATTTCTCATAAAATTACGAGAAATGTGAGAAATTACATTCTCACAAAAGTGTACTGTAGTTTTTTGAATGATATTTAAAATCCTGCAGCAAGCCATTTAATAAATAGTAAATTATCCTTGTCAAATTGCAAAATGAACCCACTCAGTAATAAAATATGTATGCTGCAATTATTTATTACAGCATGTTAGCTCAGGAATATTCTGGTACTATATGATAGAGCTAGGATTTTACACCTGTCTTGTTTTCTCACAATTTGTTGATGTCAAAAGAAAGGTATGTGTCTAGACTCTTTGATTAGGGGGGGAATAACAGTCAAATATAGACTGTATGGGCTATCATTTGACACTAGCCAGCTATTAGCAATACTGACAAATATGATGTTTCAACATTTCGATCTCCACTTATTGTTCTAAAATATAACCAAAATTATTACAGATCAAACTGCATCTCCTGTGTCCATCTAGCCTGTCTTGACAACTTTCACTACCAACAAAACTTGTCAAAACAGGCTATCTATAGTCAATCCAATGAAGGCCTTGGCATTATTCCACATCCTGATGACGCTTTGATCATAACTGAGAGAATTGGTCTATAAAGCCCATACAAATGAATGTATGTCATTTTGCATGAGAAAACCGTGTGAGCTTTGCGAGCTGTTTTGCCATAATAATAAATATTTGACTTAAAAGTTCCTTTTATCATTACATTCCTCTAAATTCAAATGCAGTGAAAAAGTGAGTGGGATCATGCACCATCTAAATATATTCGGAATTACTTTTCTTACAAAGTCATTTTGATGGTCATTCTACTCATGTATCATTCTTTAACTGCTTAAATGGGCACAAATGTTGTAGTTGTCTACTCATTCCATACTTACAATCTTAATCTCAGAAAAACAAAACTAGCTAAAACTACAATGGACAATTCCACTATTCACATTACTCAATGTTCCACTTTAATTTGTTTTCAGGATTTTTGGGAGCAGTTTTCACATCATTTAGCGACGATATTTCTGATGGTATTCTCGTGGATGTTTAACCTTGTGCGTGTAGGATCACTGGTACTGTGTCTACATGACAGTGTAGATTGGACGCTGGAAGGTGCTAAGCTCAACAGATATATGAACAAAACTTTCCTATGCGATCTCTTGTTTGGATTATTTACCATCGGATGGTTTGTGACCAGGCTTACCATGTATCCATACTTGTGAGTATTTTTTAAATTTCACATCTGATATTACATTTGCGTTGTTAGACATCTTGACGCTGTGGATCGGAATTTGCATGGCGATTAAAATCAGTATTGCCAAAAAAACACAAGGTTTGATTTCCATAGGCAATGTGCAGTTTTCTCTTGGCATAATAGGGTGCTAAACTTATATTCCATCCGATTGTTATTCCTTTATACCTGAATCACAAAACTGGGCGCCATTAGGGTTGCAGTAACCAGTTTTTGCGCCTAAATTTATCTTTATCTGGTTGACATGAGGTAGTAACTATAAAATTGTGCAATTTGTAACTCGATAGTTGCAGCAATTTTGAATGAAAGGTGTTCAGCTTTCCAGGGAATAAACAACTTGTTTTTTAATCAAAAATGTTTCCCCGATGGACCATAGGAAAATTTACGAGGAAAAACCATGCACGTTTCAGTTTCAGTTTATTATACATTCAGTATCATTGTATGATAAAAACGAATGTTAACCGTGTAAAGAATAAAAAAAGTCTACTAGGCAAAATTATCACTTGTTCAGATAAGACATAAAAAATGGGAAAAAAAGATTTGGCACGTCTTTGTGTTCGGCATACAACATGCCTAAAAATAGTGTTTCGACGAGAGACTGACGGTGAAAAGCAGAATGTGTGGAAAATGTTGTTTTCCTATTATATTGGAATGTGCTGGGAGATTTGGTCTTACTCCATGACGGTTACCTATTGATGCAATCACTAAAATCACGTGCTGGTCCGCATGACAACATTTGTACTTACATTATTAATAAATGAGAAAGATGAATTTGGGGAATTTGGTTTTCCATGTCGTATCTTTCACAAACATTTTCACATTGCGGTCTGCAATATTGTATTTCTGTATCATCTCCATGGTGATCGCAATCAACAATAACCATAATCCTCTGAGAATTAAATTTTGGTTTTTATTTCCTTGTGGAAAATAATATTTGCCTGCAACATAATACATAATACATGGCACATTCGTTTAGCAATGGCTTAAATGATCACTCACTAGTGACATTTGATGGTTGTTTTATTAATCAAATTTCCTGTCATCAACAAACCATAATATAACAAGTCATAATATAACGTAGTATAACATTTTTTTAAATATTGGTATAATTTGTATATTATCTTATTTTGTTTGTTTCAGCATCTTATACACTACAAGCATAGAAGTACACGACATATTAGGATTTGCCCCCTCGCTATTCTTATTCAATGGACTGCTGTGGGTTTTACAATTTCTGCATGTGCTCTGGTTCATTATCATTATCAAAGCAGCCTACAAAGCAGTCATCGTTGGGCAGGTGAGTGGAATCAAGTCCAGTAAAACTATCACCTTAATAATATGAAGAGAAATGTAAGCGTCAAACGCTTTTGCTGCCATAAACATTTAACATCATCATTCTACAGTGTCAATATTACCTCTTACAGTACTACAATATTGAAGCTTCACCTTTTGTGGGTTTTTGTTTGGAATTTAACCTTGTGTCTAGGAACATAAGACTTCATATCTGATTAGTGATAACTTGATCCAGTCAGACAGATTGTGTTAAACTTGATGAAGTTTGATCCAATTTCTTCTCGCTCCCATACTAGCTCCCATACTACTTGATGCGGTACGGTTGTCTAAAGGGGAAAAAATTCTTCAGCCATGCAAATTGGATCAAACATCATCTTGTGTTTAGCAGAAGGATGTAGATGTTGAAACACATTTTGATAACTTGCTTTGTAATTATCATATGTTATGAATAATCTGCTGGCATACAGTTATGTCACAAGCTCCCAGTATATTCAAACCAACCTGATTAGCTAGCGAACTTCATAGTCATTAATAAAATGACTCACAACGGTTTCCATACAGTCTGGTTTTTCCAGAGTTTTGTTTATGACGTTACCATGCCACTTCTAGTGTATAACAGACTGGTTTGTTTTGTTACAAACCACTGAATAAACCAGGCAGTTATGATAGTCACATTGCCAGCAAAACATGTATTAGATTTCAGGCCTTCTGTGGAAAATAAATAAGTGTGAGTAAGAATATGCTCGGTTTCAATGAAACTAGAAATTGGCTAATTGCCATCTACTAGACCAGCAAAGAGTGGTGGAATGAGAGCTGCAGTCAACTGAGCGATAATTAGGGCTAACGATGATAGCATTTTGTGAAAAATGAGCTGGCCAATTCTGAGAACGAAACCATAGCCATTCTTCTTACACCATAAACAAATAAGATTAGATATTAGATACAATAGTTTACTATATTGTATTTTTATGATTATGCAAAAATAATAAGAAATTAAAAAACTCAATGATTACTGCAGTCAATAACATATAAACAATAAAAATAAAATCACTGATCGGATTTTTCTTTCAGGTGGAAAAAGATACCAGGAGTTGCAGTGAAGATTCTGACTCTTCGCCTGATGAACACGCCCACAAAAATGGGAAAACCAAGAGCAATAATAACGGATTTCATCATACAAGCTGATAAGACCACAGATCAAAAACTAATATTGCATAACGTCTAATCAATTTATGTT
This sequence comes from Membranipora membranacea, assembly GCA_914767715.1. Taxonomy (NCBI): domain Eukaryota; kingdom Metazoa; phylum Bryozoa; class Gymnolaemata; order Cheilostomatida; family Membraniporidae; genus Membranipora; species Membranipora membranacea. The sequence goes on from OU612068.1 coordinate 11,805,413, forward strand.
GAAAGAATTGCAAAACTCTAGTTCACAGATCACGGACTGCCGATGCCGTCGGTGCCTGGGAGTCGTCGGTGATTGTCTTATCACAGCTCTATACCAGTTTGATGGTGATTCATGGGAAGACAATTTCAATCATAAGATTGTGTAATGTCTTCAATAGAGTTAACCGATGTCACAATACGTCTTAACCTTAGCTTTTGTTGCAATGTTTGGTGGTTAGGGGTGTGGTGCTAAGTTCAAAATCCACATTAATGTGGAAAATGAGAAAATCATGGCCAGTTTAGAAAAATTAAGCTGCCGTGAATCATAATATAGGTCCCTGGAGAATAAGAAGTTGCAGCATCTGAAAAGTTTTGGAAATTTCGATGAATCAAATAAAGCTGGCTCTTCCATATTTGCGCAACTACATTTAGACACTAAACTGTTTTTGCAATCCACCTACACTGTCTCTCATTTTGTACACCAACAGCTTATCATGGTCATTTATTATTACTCAATACCAGTCAATACCAGTGCTTGAAAAGTAATTAGACACCTTCTATTATTATGAGTATTCATTTTCTGTGTTGATTGCTCAATTCGGGCTTTTTGTTTTCAATTTGATTTTTTACAACTTTAATTTTTATATTGTAAAATTTTGATTTCTTCATATCTCTCGTTCTGATTTAGATTTACATCGTCTGAGCACACAGGAGTGTCCAATGTATCATATGAATTTGACAAGGTCCCGGATAGTGCACGGCCAATAGTAAATATTACCTCAGATTATTGTGATCATCTTCATGTGGTCTTCATAACAGGACAACTTTTGCTTATTGTTGAAACATGTCAGGGTTTAGAAGGACAGTTACGATAATACCATGCAGCCTTATTATGACACCTCTCTTGTAATGGGAGTCTTTTTTATAAACACTTGTATTAATCACTATACATTACTTTGCAGTTGGAACCTAGCTGATCAAGGGTAGTATGTATCACTCTAACTCTGCTATATAGGGGTTTTGTACAGCCATTGATAATCATGGGTATGAGGTATCAAGTTATCTTCTTTTTTGAACATGAATAAAATCTTATCATTATTTTAAATACCAAAAGTAAGACTTGTACTAGATAATGTGTCAAAAGTGCTGTGCACAAAAATAGTTCCTGGTGGTCTCTTTACTTTATACTGACTGGCAGGACCGGACACAAGACGCAGTCACAATTATTAGTAGCTCAGCAGTACATACGTCCATTAGAAAAACAAAAATCTTTGTTTTCTGATCAAAGCGATAGAGGTTTGATTGTCAGATATGGGCCATATCACGATAGAGCAATAAACCTGAGGAAATTTGTAAGCTTTTATTGGGTTCAATTCATTCGTTTGGTAAAAATTTTCTCAGTTTGTTCTAGTTTGATAATGGGATTTTATTCGGAAAAAAAATTAATAGCTATTATATTGTTGATGACAATTGTGTGTAGAGTTAATTTAAAAAATATATTTGAACCCCTTTATTTGCAATGACGAATAGACGAATCATTCAATTGTAGAAATCATTGAAGGAGAAAAATTGTTTCCCTTGTTTTGAGATGTCATGTTAAGTTCATTGTCAATGCTATTTTGGATTTTTGCATGTCGATTTGCTATGCCTCGTCAACCAGTGTGGTCATATGATTTTTTAGTTCCTGACAAAAGTTAATTTTTGGGAGTCCTGATTGTATAGGAGTATGTAGTCATGGTCATCTGGGTTCTGATGCCATTATTGCTTGAGAGTTCATGAACAAAACCTATTTTTGAAGCCTTGTTCAGGGGAATTTTAAAATTTAGTTGTTACTAGGGTCATTTCCAGTAGCCCTTGCTTACTTGTTTGTATGCTCATTAATAGTATAAACAACATCAACAATTACATCATTGCCTTCCAACACATTGCAGTGTCATTCAATAAAATATTGGGACAGCTTGTAGGATTTTGTTTTGGGGAAATTAGAGATTTTCAGCTTGCACCATTTGGTTCGATAAGGTAACTCACAGGCTAATAAGGAAATGTCTCTGTGGTTATTTCACTTCCATGTCAATAATTGATGCCATGGTGGTATAGTTAAGTAAGGTAGGTAGGTAGGTGGGTGGTAGCCTGTTAAGTTCATACTCAGATAACATAACAGCCTGCTGAGGGGACACATGGTACCAGTATTAACTGACATCAGTAACCAAATTGTTATTTTTTAGACCTCCCATCCCCACCTAAATAAAATGATAATTTAATGCAATAAAATACTGTTCATCAGCTGTAGCAAAAAAAGCAAAATAAGACGATATACTTTGCTTAATGTCTATATTTATGCATAGGTTTTTCATTACAGCACATAGTAATAATAGGTACTAATCCCAGTGCCAAAACAGATTTCTAAAGAATCCACCATCAAACTAACATGAGGTAATATACTTACAGGACATGGTGTCGGTGAACATAGGTCCCATAGATAAGACTGCTCAAGAATCACCAAATTTATTTACAACAATTTACATTTCATCGAGTTTAGTTATTTGCGGAGTAAGTATTACTTTTGAGATTTTATTTTTATTTATTTTACAGTTAGGTTGTTAAATTGTGAAAATATTTTTAAATTTACTTTTTCAGTTGAATTATCCTATGAGCGGCGAGAAAGATTTAAAAATTATCCCAGAGAAATGTGGTTCTTTTAATGAAGCAATTGTGCTGTGGTAGATTTTTTTCAGATATTTATTTTTCATGGTGATGTTGCCATGTTTGTCATTCGGGCGATACTTTGTCGAAAGTATGTGAGAAGTCTATTTCTTTAGGAGCTGCTTGTTTTGCAATAGCTCACACAAACATTGAAATTCATTAATCATCATCACCTTCCAACACATCACAGCCTGTATGAATATCATCATTATTATCATGGTAGTTTTGGAATTGGAAAAATTTTAGGATTTCCAGCTTGCACCACCAAAGTGCAACAAGATGAGTGGAAGTTTACGTTGATGCTACTTGGTTATCTAATATTGTTCTGCTAATATTATATTGTCAATTTCATGTATCTGATAAGATTTTAACGTCATGTTTGTTTTCATCATCCATTACTGATCAACAATTCGGTGAGTCAATTATTACGAACAGCTAGGTAAGTAAAGCTGATTACAGGAAGTATAATATGTGTTATGACATACAGGAAGTAAAACTGGAATAGCAACAACAATTAGATTAGTGTGAGCCCCCCAGACTTTTGCCCCCCCCTCCCCCGGCCGACGGCCCCCCGCCAATTAGATATTTGTTTTATGTTTAAAGACACAAATGGCAAACAATCAAGAACTGGACTATAAAGTGACAATCCTGAAAGCATAGCTAAGGTTTTTAATTTAAATTAAACTCTTTTAGCCACAGGGATAACCTAAAAAAATCCAAGCTAAGACTGCTTTGCTCATATTCAAATAAATAAATTCAGGGGGGGGGGACTCATTTAAAGCATTTTAAAATGACCAAAAGATCTTGCTCTCGGTTTTTAGATAATGAGAATGAAACACGAAGGTGGAGAACCTTGGCATGCGATGCCTAGGCTCTTCTCAATGTTCATATTGTGCTATTATTTGCATTTAGTAGGAGAGTTGGCCGCCACTTTGGTCTCTTACCGACTTTTGCTTTTATTCATTTTCTAACTTATTTAAAAACTTCACTTGGAACTAAAGCGGCCTCCCAAATAAACATGACGGCTTCGGCACATGATATATCGGTAGTAACCAATATTTGTGACCAGATTATTGCAACCTCATCTATAACCGCTCTTTGTCGCGAAATACAATATATCTGGTGTGAATTATGCAGAAAATTTTTGTCATACAGAATCATGGGCGGAGAGGGAGGGGGCACAGCAAGCCATACTTGCCAAGTCTCCCTATTTAGGTGGGACCCTCCAGATCTCCACACCCACTTCTTCCCACTTCCAACTTTTTGCAATTTTCACAATTTCATCCAGATTTGAGAGAAAAGAGCCCCATTCCAATGTTTTAGTAACTATCCAAGCACATATTGAGTTACTGGTAAGGTCTTTGCACACAAAATTAAAAGGAATTGTGGTTTTCAATGATGCTAACAAATCTACCTGTTGTATTAAAATAAGTAAAAAGTACAAACATGTAATTATTTGGGATCAAATATGCGTTTTTAGCCAATCCTAGTAGTTAGAAACGTTCTCAGAGCATAAGCGGCCGGGACTCCATCCCAGACCCCATTAGAGGCTCACACGGCCTCCTAACCCCTACGTGGATTGCTTTGGTGCTTCGCACCCTCAAAGCACAGCGATGCGGTGCAGTATCGCTGTAAATTGAAATCTCCCACTTTTGAATTCAGATTACTTGGCAAGTGTGCAGCAAGCGGTCACACGGGACAAAATAAGAATCCAGTCTTTACATCCAAATTTGAATATTCTTTCTTTTCACTGTTCATCGATCAGCTTTTGTAGATTGTTTCTCTACATTTGTCCTCTTGTGGCGTCGATTCGGACTTCCAGTACCTCAGCATAAATTTTGAGATCCAACTTAGTTCAATATGTGGACATACAATGAACAGTTTGTAGTATTTTTGCCCTCAACTATTAAGATCACTATCCTTCATTTTGATAATACCGTACTTTGGCTAAGCCATAAACTAGCTTCAAGGTTATAAAGTTAGGTAGCTATTTTGTGGACTTGGCAGTCCTCAAGAAATAATAAACTGCAATCTGGAATAAAAAACTTCGATTCAAATGTCCATTTTTCAATCAAAACTTTCATTGATTTCATAATAGAATTTTTTTTTTACCTTTTATTTTGAATAACTAGCACAGATAGTTTGATGTGAACCATGAACCCAGTTTTGAAAAAAAAAAGGAATAGTTTGTAACATTAATGAATCATAACCTGCAACTTAACTTGAACAACTGGTATAATCAATTCGAAAAGCTATGAAAGGATAGCTGAATAAGATTATGGCCCAATGATACCATTTCATCCTTCATTAGTGCCTAATGGTCACCGGTAAGAAATATTTTCTAATTTTGCAGGGACAGTCGATAATTTAAAAAAATGTCATTATGATACCCTACTGGCTTTAGACAGCATAGGAACATAATTCATTTGAAGCACTAGTAAAATGACTAAATAGGTTGGGCATGTGAAAAAAATAAGTTATTATGAATAGATAACTTCAGCAAGCGTCTGGTGAGATACCCTATTTCTTAAAAGATCACAAACATGAGCTGGAAAACTTTGTTAAGAGCCTAATCATTTTTTTGACCTAGCCTTAAGTTCCTTGTAATCCTCCGAAAAAAAATAAAGCAGTTGGTGTGTGGGCGCAGACACAGTTTCTATAATAATGTAACTATTGAGACCACAATCACAACTCCAATCACCCCATGAAGAGATAATAATATCAGTACTTGTTGATGTTGAATAAGCGGACTTGATGAAGCTGAGGTAATTTTGGAACAAGCACAAAGCCGAGAGTTATAGCGTTGACGACGAAGTGTACTTTGTCATACATTGTATATATACTGGTTAGAATAAATCTGCAAAGAAAAGATGAAATTATGAAGAGGATGTACAATGGTATTACAATGGACAGTGATAGCAATGTTTGAGAAATAAAACAGTGCTGCAACCTTTGGAATGGAAGTTCAACATTAAGGTTGTATCATCACTCCCCCCCCCCCCCCCCCCCCCAGTATAATTTCCATGTGCACAGCAGGTTTCAGCCATTAATGTCGTTCTGTTATGTTTGTATCTACTCAAACAATCTAGGGATGCTGAGTTGCTTAGATTTTTTAGGTTTTGTTATGCTAGCCGATCATGAAAATAACTAGATGACCCTGTGATGTTCTGATTTCACTATTGGAATGTAATGATCTCAGCATGTAGATCACAGAGTAAGGCTATATCCTTACTCTGTGATGTATATGCAGCAGCTTAGTTCTGACAGGGAAGTAACGTAAACACTTTATATTTTTGGTGCATGTCAGCATGCGTAATAAACAATTACCTCTTTGCATGAAAATGATATCTGGTGAGGACAAATAAGAATTGAGTTGATGTGGATCTCACATAACATATCATTAGCATATACATATATAAAATATTGCATGTAATTTTGTGTTATCATCAGTTGCTTATAGTGATGCAGTGCAGATACTAACAGAACTATAGGTACTACTGTAAAGAATTTTCTTGTTCCTGTGAACTGTTTGCCGTGGTCTAGTTGTTCCCATTGAGTGAGCATTCTGGCCTCTCCTTGGTCATTTGGTTCCCAAGGGGTTCCTTTCACCATGTGTAATAACACAAACATGCCCTGCAAAAGTGGATTTTGATCTACAGTAGAATTTTGTATACTTCTTCAGTTAAGTCAACCACGGATATAAGCGCTAATTAAGAGCAACCATGCAATTAAAGATCCAAGATAAGAAATAAATAATCAGCACTTGTATTTGCACACTTCCCACTTAATCATAAAGCACTGCTAAAATATAGTTTCAGGTAGAAAAGAGAGAAATTTGATACAATAGATATATAGCACGGAGATCATGTCAACTTCATTTTCTTTGGATGGTTACTGGTGTATGTTAAATGGGAGATTTTCACAAAATTGAGTATTTCCGAAGAAGAGTCTCTTACCACATTGTGTATAACATTAGTGAGGGTCCAGGCCATAGCCACGCTGATGAAAGGTATGCTCATTACGATCCAGTGTAACAACCCAACTAGCAGTGTATAAAATAGCCACATTCCTTTACTGTTCAAGTAGGAATTGGTGGGATTGTTTTCTGCGCTAGCCGTGCCGACATTCATCTTGTACTGTCTGCCACCTAAAACTAAAACACATTTGAATAAGTCAGACATCAAACACATAGGCCTACAAGGAGTGGCTTACATTCAGTCTGGAATTCTCCCAAGTGTGGGAAGTGGTGAATCAATACTGAGCGAAAATAGGCAAATGCTGCTACAGTCATCCTCCGAGCCTATCAACCAACATCAAGAGGCTAATGAAACTTTAGGTATAAGTAGGATTGCCTCTATGTGAACAGTGTAAATGGCAAACGCGCCTAGTAGTCATCCAGTTATACACGGTACCAGCAGATTACAAATGGATTTTGGCCTTCAGTATTATCTCACAGAATTAAATTCTTTTCTTAGAATGGAAATAGTATCATAACATCATGCAGTTAGAACACTTAGCACAGGGGCTCATCTGAAATTGATCTGATTGGCTGTCCCTACTAGCACGAATTATATAGCCTGGGAAATCAACCTCTTTACAAAACTGCAGACAGTATTAAAATGCCTTCAACGTCGATGATTTGGGCTTTTCCAGAATGCTACTAGGGACTGGCTATTTTTGCAAGCCCATTGTTTGGCAAAAGAAAGCTAATGATGCTATTCCAGATATGGAATTCAATGTATTATCTTGCCGAGATCATGTCAAATCTTGTAATAGCCTATGACAGGGCCTTTCCATTGTCTTAGGCTTACATATCAAGTAAAAGTTCCACGATCCATAGCCGTAGTAGGGGAGGTAGCATTGGTTTATATGACTACCGTCAAATTCACATTATCAGTTTAAAAGGCAACTCATCAAAATGACCACAGTGACCAAAGAAGGCCTAGCAGGTAAATATTGGGAAGTCAACAGTTACCCAGATATCTCTCTTTTTTTTCAGAGACTCAGAGTATAATTAAACCTGTTTAACGGTCTCCTTAGGATGACATGTCAACACAAAAGATGAGAAGAGATTTCAAGCCAACTTGGAGTCACTGAACACCTGGGCTTAAACCTGGGGATGAGTTTTAATGCTAAGGAGTGTTAGATTATTGCCTTCCATCTCCAGAGAACAGTCCCAGAGTACACTATGGACAATATAGTGCTGGAGCACACAGATCACTGCAAATACTTGGGAGTGATACTGCAGTCAGACCTAAAGTTCACAGACCACATAGCCGACAAAATCTGCAGCGCCAGAAAGCAGATTGGGATGATCAGACGAGCTCTCTACTGGGCACCGGAGAGAGCCAGACTGATTGCATACAAGTCTCTCTGCCTTCCTCATCTGGAATATGCTTCCTGTGCCTGGGATCCTTCCACAAAGAGGGAGATCGAGGCACTTGAGATTGTGCAAAACCAAGGTGTGAGAATGATCTGTGGATTGAAGGGGGGGGAGGGGTGTTATGGAAGCAAAGGAGATATTGCAGCTGGAACAGCTAGTTATTCGGCGGAAGAACTCCAGGGTAAAGCTCCTAAATAAAAAACTGTCAAGAGAGGAGGCCCACCCTGCGCATCCTACGATGAAATAATATACCAGCACCATACTACAGTCTCGACAAGATCACAAACACGGAACGAGCCACGCTCTATCGCTGCCACAGGGAGCTGTTTTTATAACAGTTTTCTGCCCCGGACAATACGGGATGTGAAAATCTAAGGACAATCAGAGGACAATACTACTGATGCCCCTATTGGATGGGTACATGTACCCACTCTGAACCAAAAGGCTCTACCCATGGGATGGTATTCTGGAACAATGTCCAAACCATATGTAGTTATGTCCAAAAACTGAGGCACGCCCCTTACGCCCCCTAGGCGGTCTAGCGTGATGTCGTCTTTGATGTAAGTTGATGTAAGTAAGTGTCTGGGTTTTCAAAATGCAGTGCAGTGTGCTTGATGAAACTAAATTTATATGCTTGCAATCCCCAACCCCTCATATATAGATATCATTATGGGATGAATCTATACATCATAGGCTACTTGCAGAGTTTCATAATAAACACCAGTGAAGAGCAATAAGAAGAAGTATGCTTCCTGCAACAACTTACTCTGAAACGTAAATTCAAAATTGACTAGATCCTGACATGACAACTATTACTATTTGATGCTGGGGATGACCCCATTAGTTAAAGAGAGATGACCTCAAATTCAAAGTAAAATCTTTGAATCCCAAACTAAATGCACTACCTAGTCTTCTACTGACCAACATGACTACTACATTTTTTAGAACCAAAACTTAGAAATAAATTAATAATAATAAATGATCATTCCAAATATTATTAGGATTAGGTATGTGGCACTCTTAAAATACCCCACATCATGTGATGTTATAAGATGGGCATTCACTTCAATCATAGAAGTATTGATGATCACAGTCATACCCCATATAATGAACAAATAAGTGACGAAACTTTTTCTCAGAAGCTATTCCTGTCTGTTTTTCTGATTCAGTGATGGCAATTATTAGGTCAAGGCTAAGATAGCCTGTTTAAAATGACAAAACATCGGAAATAGGAAAATATAACTATGTTCAGAAATAATTGATATAAGTTTTCTAACGAGTTTTCTAAGATAGTAGTCATAGAAAACTAACTAAAAATATTCATAGCCTACCAAAGAACAGTTTCACTTATGGATGGAAGGGGAAGTCATCATTGATACCAAATTTATATTCACTACCACCATAGTCATTTGAAAGTCTTGATGTTATAGTAGCCAATCTCACACTGATGATAGCACGACGGTGTTTGTGTTTCCACAGGCTTTTGACATGAGCCGGAGCAAAATTCAACCAAACATATTTGCAAGCATTCTTCCGAAGTAGAAGATCCTGGTATCAGGCCCTTCATTTCAAATGAGTGACGCCTTTGAAGCCATTTCCTCTGATCACCTTATTGAAATTTCTTATACTGTTGCTCTCTTGGTTAGGCAAATTCATTGAAGATACCATAGATCCAACCAGGCAGTGAGTCATGATAGGGTAAGATCGATCCCTGGCAGGTCCGTTTGTCACTTCGAGGAGCGGTCATATAATGACTTTGGCAGTTTATAATTGAAGGTCCCCTTGGATGAACATCAATATATGTGTTAGTTTGATAACCGCTATTATATTTAAATAATCATAATAATTTTAACAAAACTGCCAAACTTCAACTGTGTAAAAAAAATACAATTTATTGACAATCCATTATACCTGCAAAATAACACCCTCAGATAGTCAATCTTCATAATCCTCGTATATAATATTATCACAAAACGAATTATGGGGATGTGTTTTAGTTTTTGAATGCCCTTGTATTATATTATGATATATGGGCATTTAAAAAATTGTAATATCGACTATTAAAACTAAGAATTCAATTAGGGTTTTGTAATATGTATTTAACCATATTAGGCAATAATTATTGAAAACAACTTGGAAGTACAAAAATTGACAATTGCCAAGGTGCCTTACAATGAACTGATTGCCATATTATCATGAATAACTAAAACATGTCTGCAAGCCTCAATTCACATGAGGGGACAACTCAGTAGCATGGCACATCCCGGTGAGCTGAGGGGTTTGCAGTCTAGTATAGATAGTAGCTAAATATATTGATGTTTAGACTTTGGGATGTAGAGGCCATTCTCTGGGTTTTCTATCGAATTTTAATCTACTGTTGTGAAGAAGTTGACTCATTTATGTCATGCTCATTTTCAAGCTAAACACATTTGTGAATTGATGACTCATCTTTTGTTTTTCCACATAGTCATCTATTCCACATGGCATGTTGTAATATACGTCTATGGAAGATCAAATAATAATGTAAAACCGTAAAATTGGTCATCACTCATCACCCATCATGGTTGGTTAAGCTTCCTAAAATGGTGTAATATTGGGAATTCCAATGTTTTGAAATGAGGATCGGCATGGGATTCCCCAAGGAATACAATATGTACAACCCAACAGCAACATTTATAACATCGAGGAACTGCTCAATGTATTTATTCAAGCTCAAACATTCGAACAAGCAAGACACACACATTACACTAGAAAACTTTATCAAGTACGTAGCAACATTTCAACATGACAGACTTAGTCGACGCCGTAGTCAAAACATTGACAGCACCTTACCAAATAGGCAAGGCTATCCATGGCAGTGTGAAAGATAGAAAAAGGAGAAAGAGTGAGAAACAGCAGGCAAAAGAGGGACAGCGGTCTCGTGCTGCCAGTGCAAACTCTGTATCATCTCTAGATGGATCAGGAAGCCATACTTCTCCTCATCCAGCACTGAGAGGAAGTATCCATCAGACCGACAGGATATCAATGTACCACGCGTCATCAAGCTCTACAATCAATGACCTGAACAGTGGTAGTGAGTTTGGAAGTTTTGACAGTATAGAGTCTTCCACCACCGCTCGTCTTGAGCCGACAGCACCACCACCAGATGATCAACGCTCAATGATGGACATCAATAACAATTTGTCGGATGCTTCTCAATATAACATCCCTGCTTGTATTCCTCCTTCATACGATGAATCACAAAGAGCCTATGGATTGTAGCATAGGAATACTGAGTCTGCTGAAAGGTAATTTTCCACAATTCTTGCATTACAATACACATCTTTCCATCACAAATTACAAGTTATGTCAATCGCCATTCAAACTTGAACATATCATATCCCATTGCTGTTTCATGTGAAAACATTGAACAAATTTAATTTGATGACGCTGTCTCTTTTTATTGAAAATGTTATAGATAAATTTCTAGTCTGTGGATTGTCACGGTTTGATATCAGAGTGTAACAAATTAATACTTCTTCTGTTGTGAAAAATAACAAACTTTTACTCTATTTTAGATCATACAGACTCTGACATGTGGTGATAACTGCGCAAACACTCAAAACAGGCAAAAATAAAAAAAATAAGCAGACTAGAACCCGAAGTGAATAGCGACAGCAACGTTGCAACTGACCTTTCAGTATTATTATGTACAGTATTATCAACTTTCAGCAAACATACACTAACTGCATCCCTAGCTATAACAAAACTAGTGTGTAGTCAGAGAAAATGTGTCAACCTAATAAAAAAATTATAAACTGAGTGATTAAAAAAAAACCACTGTAAATAATTTTATTAACATATTTATTTATCAATACATATTTATTTATTTTATTTTTTTCCACTGCCTGGTATGGCTGCACCTTGGAATCTGCTGTTTTCTAGTCACGTGTCTCATTTTTATGTTACCAGGTAACTGTTGAATAGATAGTGTCCTTTACCATCGTAAGCATGTCATAATTATTAATTAATATTTTGTCACACAAAAACAATTAAATTGTGGCAGCAGGTATTGTGCTTTTCTTCTGCTCATTTTTTTCAGTATTATGTTGATCATAGGTATAGAATCTCATTATATATCTTCTTTTTTTTAAAACCAATAATCAGTAAAACTTCAAAAAGTATAACTCTCAATGGACTCTCGTGCACAATGACCTATTTTGCAGAGGGGAATACATGACAAAACAATTTCAGTAGTAGTAATTGGTCTTCATCAGATGGAACTGATTACACAAACTGACAAAAAATATTGTCGTCATAAATATCTTAGGCCATACTAAAAGGTCTATCTTGGGTTTGATTAAACCTTTTCAAGAAAATAGTAAATTTCATGCCATACTTGTATAGAGTCTTAGTAATATCATAGGTTAATCTATGGGAAGAACTGAGGAACGGACATATACAAGCAAAATCTTCATACCTGTTTGAGCAAATGATTTATAAATGGATAGCAGTTCCTCGGTACTGATTACCAGACCGTCATTCATCCGAGTGTGTGAGAAACGGGAGCTACCTGTCTCTGTCATATCTACCATGAATTTTATTCGGCGGAAGCCCACCACATTCTAGCCAATGTGTGGTTGGTGGGTGAGGAGCCAACACATAGGCTAACCATATTTGTGTGATTCATCAACCTCAGACTAGCGCTCAAAATCACACTGAAGGGATTCAATTGTATTTCTGACCCTAGACTATAATATGTTGCTATCGGCCATGAACTTATCGTTATCGATCACATTCCCTTATCAATACTGACATAACATAATCTAATATTGTATGTACGTCTTGTTGCCTGAAATCCGCAATAGATAGTAAACAAAGTCCGTATTAGAACTAGTGCTAGATGCAGCTTTTAAATGGAATCAAGCATAAATAACAAGACAATTTTTGGGAGCTGATAAGACAGACCTAGACTTAGGGAAATGTCTGGGGGGGAAGGGGCTCAGACTAAGACAGAAAAGGAGATTCTTAAATATTACAATGGCATTTTGGTTATTGCATGATTATTCTTTGCTGCTTTTTTTTTGCATTTTACTTTATTTCAGGCTGCGACAGTAGGCATTTTAATTAATATTGTGAAATAGTTGGAATGATGCAGCCATGCACCTTTATGATTTGTTCTTTAGCTAAGTCTGCCGCGAATCTGATTACAGTTTATTAGCATAAAAATTTGGATTATTTCCTGGAGCAATGGCGAGAATAAGTTTCGATTTTTTAGTCACAATGATCGATTTAATACAATAGGTTAGTATATTAATATATAACAAGGAAACAGAATTTTTTTTGTATTTTGATGTCTAAGGAATGGATCATATTCAAATAATGTCAATTGTACACAAGGTTTTGTTGGCGTATAGATAATATACGATTCACAGTGACAAACATAAGGGATTGTCATTTTGGTTCTTATTCTCTGCGAACTTTCCCCAGCGGAATAGGAGGGTAACAAAAGGATATAACATAATATGATATAATTATCTTGATTTTCAGTTGACAATTCTGCAGGTAGCAGTAGGTAAATTCGCGCCCTTGGTATCTATATTAAATAATCATAATCATTTTCATGGGGAAATCCAACTGAATCCAACTTGAACTCAAGTTGTCTCCCTTTTACCAATGAGGAGATAACTCTAAGTTTCATGTCAATATCATTGAAAAACCGTATACCTAATCATAAAATCTATTCAGTTGGATTTTCCCATGAAAATGATTATAATTAATGATTATTTAATAGAGATACCAAGGGCGCGAATTTACCTAGTATATTAAAATATCTTTGGTACAAATGAAGCATAGGTTCTAAAGGATATATGAGGAATGACACCATGGACAAAATTATTCAATTTAAAACTCATAAGATAGGATGGGATATTTGGCTCCTTCGCTGACATTGGCAGTAGAACCAAAGACATTCATGAGGATCTTAGAAAAAGAAGCTTAGAAAAAAAATCCGCTTATTAGCGTAGCTTATAAGCTGACTTCAAACTTGCAAACAACAGAGAAAAACATGAAAAAATATTAACAAAACTATTCAATGTTGTAAGTTGTTTTGTTATGGAAAACAAATGTGCTGTGGAATATTACAGGATTAGATAAGCGCATGACTTGAATATGAAAAATAAATACTTTTTTATCAACACAGAATAATGTATTATTGATAAGAGACAAGCTGAGTAAAAATACACTATGGAATAAGAATTGTTTTCTCAAGAACCAATAAAATGAAAAGGGGTCGGGTGAAACTTTCCAAATTTGGTGTTACGCCCATAAATGAACTTGATAAGCTATTTGATGTTTTTAAATGAGCAAGAGGCGTTTCCTTTGAATACAAACCAAATTAAGAAGACTTAATTTTTAACAACGGCTGTATAGTTTATGCTGTCGTCAAAACATTAGCCTTACCAGTCACAGACCGGAGGGCAGTAAGGAGGGGCATGAGCGAAAGAGGCAAAGCAAGAAATAGACCATCTCAGGGGCGCAGTTCCGCCTTTATCCGTTCTACAAGAGATTTGGTTTGTCATACACTTCCATACCCAGAACTACATGGCTGTCCAGGGGAGCATGACATGGAAGCTGGACCTAACTAAATAATAAATGACTTGAATAAAGGGAGCGAGTGTGGCTGTTCCAATTCTGAAAATAACCTTTTTTTTATAAACAGTTGGCAGCCACAGATACTATGTTGTACGGCATCTTACCTGATATTCTATCATCGCATGTGGAAACCCGGCGAGCATTTAGATTGTAGCAGGACATCACGTATTGCTTTTCAACATATTTGTACAAGATGAAGTCGAGAAAATTCTGCTGGACTGACTTCGTAGCTGAGGACACGAGTTGAAGAGCAATCATTTTAAGAAGCCTTTTTCAATCACATTTAGGAAAATTTATAACCCCTTACTCAAACTATATTACCTAGTTATTAAAGCTTGCAGGACTGCAGGTCGGATGTCACACACATTTTGTGTTGCTGTGCATTTCTGAGCTAGAGTGTTCTTCATGATGTTTCCATAATACATTTGTCGTCACATGTTTTGTTTCATTTCAGATCTGCCAAACTCTAAGCCAACACAGAATTTAATAAGGACAAGATCAACACTAAGTACTATTAATACAATGTAACATATGGCACAATTTCCAGACGGACATGTTTGTTGTGAACAACACTAGCTCTTAATCTACACATTTTCTCTGCTTAAAGCAAAATATTTACGGACAACTATCAAAGAAATGTTGATTTCATTCAAACAGTCAAATTAATTATATTTTCATACTTTTTTGCTGCTGTATGAAAAGCTCAGGTGTTTTGAAGCTGATACTATCGGCCTAACACAGTCTCGTCACATTCTGACGGTTTAATAATATAAATTCAACCTTGGGTAATGCATGCATTCATTTTACCAGTGTAGAAAATATAATGGTGGAGACACGTACTTGGGAATTATATTATTGTAACACTACGATAGTCATGTTGTGGGGAGTTTCAGTCTTTGACTGTTATATATATTAAGCACTGAAGACACATTCTATTCATACACTCTACATTCTACATTCTACATTCTATTCCTACACATGTTTTGTCTGTTATAATAATCCTTTATAAATGCTACGACTGTAACTATTTTTAGCAAGCTTACACTCTTCCCTCTTACAACTTGTCACTTCATGTTTACTAGCGGACGAGACTAAACGCACTGATTTTGTTTACTGATTTATACATTAAATCTTTGTAACTCTGTTAGTTTTAGTTAGATAGTTAGTACACAATAAAATCATAGTATAGTTGATAAACAACACATTTTTATGCCTGGCTGGTAGCCTTGATTTAAACAAACTTTTCGACTGGCAGGTTGCCGTTAAGCCTTAATCGTTCATCAGAACAAGTTGGAGATGGGGAATAATTATGCCAATCCCATGCTGGCTATCCTGACAAGATAGACAATGTAGCAACATTTTTTAATTGCTTATCTGATGGCCTCATCCCCAAAATACTTAAGCTAAGTGCCTATCAACTGGCGCCTGTCATAACGAAACTGTTCAATTTATCTATCACGTCTAAGTCCACCCCTACTTCCTGGAAATCGGCCATTATCAAACCCCTACCCAAAGTTAAGAATCCCGATCAACTTAAACAATACAGACCAATATAGCGCTCACCAGTTGCCTGTGCAAAATGATGGAGAGACTTGTTAAACATTACATTATTACTCATACAGCTATGGACCACCTTCAGTTTGCTTATCGTGCAAACCGCTCAACTCAAGATGCCCTTTTATGCCTCACTACTACCATCACAGATTTCATTGACAAGAAAGCTCCAAATTATGCCAGGTGTCTGTTCCTTGACTTTTCTTCTGCATTCAACACAATACATGTTCCAGACTTAATCTCGCAACTATCACATCTCGACTCCAATGTCACTGAATGAATATACAGCTTCCTAACGAATCGCACCAAAAGAACAATAGGTAGATGGCAATATCTCAAAACCCATCATAACCAACACTGGCACTCCCCAGGGTTGCTGTTTATCTCCACTTTTGTTTTCAATATATACCAATATGATTACCTCAGACTTAAGTAATATTACTGTCATTAAATAGCAGACGACACCTGTATAATTGGATGCATATCAAATCAATCAGATCTTAGTGCCTATCTTGATGAGATTAGTAGAATTTCAAAGCAATGTTGTGATTTAAACCTATTGTTAAACGCCTCCAAGACTCAAGAAATGATGTTTTCTACTCAGCTTGTTAGGCCCATTACCCCTACTCTTATCCTTAACAGCACGGAAGTTGATTTTTGTGACAAAGTAAAATACCTTGGTGTTACTGTGGACGATAAACTCCGCTATCATGATCATGTGCAATCCATAGTGACTACTGCATCTCAACGCATGTATATTGTGAAAAATTTTGTATACTATAGCTCAAAGCCCCTTTCTCATATGTTATTCAAGAGATTTATTGTATCCCTCATCACTTACTGTCTCCTCATACTTTTTACAAGCATCCATGCAAGCGACAAGAAGTCCTTACGCAAAATATTTAAAGATGCCGCCAAGTTAGGGATTGAGCACCCCGATATAGATGCTCTGGTGGCCAACCAGATCAAGACACTTGGAATACGGTACATACACGATGAAGAGCACTTTATCAATGACTTTCTAACTAAATTTCCCTCAGGTCGCTACCGCACCGTTAAATATCGGGGTACATGGGGTAGAGACAGCTTTTTAAGACATCTCATACATACACTTAATAATATACTATTCTAAAAAACTTTTTATACAACAGAGATCTGATTTTTTCCATGTTTTTCTTTCTTCTCAGTATTAACAACGTATTTCGTGACAAATTTTTGTCTATGATAGTAATAAATCCATCCATCCATCTCTTACAGTAAACATTAAGAATAAGATATTTTGTAATTACATCATGGGGATTTCCATCAGTGCGTCTGTGGAATTCTGAGTGGAATAATAAAATACACAGTTGGTAAGTGGAAGATTTCCAATGACTCATATACTGTACAATTTTATGTTGTGTGCGTAGCAATAATGAATCTGTTGTGGTAGCGGTTAACAGATAACAGATAAAACCGCTCCTAATTTTTTCATAATGAAATCAGAATTATCCTTTTCCATGGAATGTTGGTTTTCACCACATGCTTGCATGGAATAATTATGTACCGGCAAGAGTTGTGTGGCACAGTCATCATAGGTAATCCCATATGTATCCAGGTAAAAACATATATATGTGCATACACGTAACTGGTAATTTTAGATAGTTTTAATTACAATGCTCATAGTCACGGTCTGCTTATCCTTTTGTATTTATTTATTACTGCATATAAAATATGAGATTTATGTATTCCATACTAGCACTCTGGAAAGTGGTTTAAACTACAGTTACCAAGCTGGGTATTCCCGATGATAAAACAACTATTTCTTTGCGGAAGTTGTGGTCATGCGGTTAGATAACAGATAAGCCAGAATGGACATGCTTAGCCTGTCGGACAATAAGGTTTGCCAAAAAAGTATAGCATCCTTTTTTCATAATTAAAATCTATTTTCCACAAACTGTTTTTGCACTGATGGGTTTTATTATGAATGAAGGATCCACATTAAGATGTCATTTATGAGGAGCAAACTATTTGCAAGCAGAAGTTGTGCTGCAACAAAATATCAATCTTCCCATGAAATAACGAGCATGAAATCCGCACCATGCTCAAAAAGTACCCATCTAATGCCCTAGTTATAACCTGTCCCAACAGCGTTCCCTGGCAAAGAAGTACCTAGTAAATAATCAGATCATCCATCTGGAGATCACAACGTGTTTGTAAAGCTATAATATGCATATGTGTTAGATATTGCATAAATATAAATATGTTAGTATAATATATCAAAACAATACAATATTGCTATGTGTTCTCCACTGGCGATATCAAATAGATGCATTTTTTATACATAACTTCTGCTGGTACCAAAGATTATTTATTTGTTTAAAGAGCTTTTCTAGAAAGTTTACAGATAACAGAGTAGTTAAAAAGTAACTTGTTGACCTCTTTACACAGCTGAATACAAAAAAAGGGGTTATACATAAATAAATGACGATGTTCTAGAAATGGGAAAGTAAGTTATATATGGCTTTATAGAAAAAGAAAATGATATATATAATATATATATACATATATAAAATTATTGTTCATGTCACCATTATAATCAAAAGTATTAGTTAAAAGATAGTAGGCTGTCAGCCTTTTTGCATTTCAGTCTGACATTGTGCAGCAGATTTAAGAGAGCTGTTTTGCCAAAATGTGTCCTAAAGGATGGTTTTATTACTGAACATTAACTTCTAAGGGAGCGTTGGTGTTTATTGGACTTTTGCACCAGGCGAAGAATATGCTTTGATGCTTTATTTTTGAATATTTTCTTATGTGTAAATTTGTGAAATAGGTAATGTCTTCTACTTTTTAGGGTGGGTAAGTTTAAATTGAGATTGCTAGTACCTAACTCCTAGCTGGTACTCTAACTAAACTATTGTTATTAAAAAGCCTTCACAAAATGAGAGTGGTTTTCAAGTACACCAGATTTCTGTGTTGCAGAAGGCATGTAGCTAAGGGTAGATAGCCATTATATTATGTTATATTATATTATTAGTTCTGGTATGTCCAGTATAGTGCTAGGATAGATTGCCAGCTCAAGGAAAGGTGTTCAGGATTACCATAGCATCAAAGCATAGATCACAGATCAGTCCAACAAAATGGGTCACTAACTGATCATTTGCACCGGTCTGAAAAAAAGTCTGTTGCCAATGAGAATTGTCATAGAAAAATTTTGTGGCACTTTGGTATCGCTAACGGTGCATGATAGCGAAGTGCAGCCAGATCAACGAGGACTAAACACTCTCACAAGGAAATTGCCAAATGTTTGGACCCTAGAACAAAACGTTTATCACAAATACATTGCTGACAAAAAATGCAAGACAAAGTTTTTATACCACGCTTCTACTGTAACAGTTGTCCGTTTAGGTGATGAATAAATATCCTCAGAGAACTGCAACCTCTTAAACTTTGATCATTTTACCTAGTAACAGAAACTGATAACAAATAGAGTGGTGAACTATGACAACTTACCGGAACACATGTGACTATCGCTACACATTTATTCCAATGAAAGAGAGTGCAAATGTAACCAGGAACTCACTGTTGATATAAAAAAGATGAGTTCCTCATACATGGTATCATTGCAACTCTAGTTATTGAACAGTCATCATACAAAACTGTAACTGATACAGCTTCAACATGGCTGAAATATTCAAGGCATTCGCTGACATTGGCAAAGGAATCAAAGACATTCATGACTACCGAAAAGATGTTTGCCAGAGAAAGAAAGAGAAGAAACTGAGAAGGCAAAGATCTGAAAGCTTTGCATCAGAAATCACCAACACAGAATGCTACTGTACACCGCACCCTGCATTGCGTGGCACGAAAAGTGACTCTAATATGAATCATTGGCTGCCGTATGCAGACAAATTGGATTACCGCCTGCAGAGGTCGGACAGTGAAAGCTCTACAGCATCAGCTCCACCTGCGGAAGACGATGATGTCGTAGACGGACAGAATGCTGCCATATTGTCCAGTAGCCCTGCCGGTTGGGGATTAATGCCAGAGCTGCCTTCTTACCATCAATCACAGAAAGACTACGGATGTTCATGACCCAAGCCGACATAATATTATATTATCTGACAAATCAAGGTAAGGCATAGAATATTTGAGGATATATAAAGTGTTGAAGGTACTTTGGGTGCATCTGTCCTGCCCTTTGCTGATGATTTTGATGATGTTGGATGATTTGAGTTACCCTGTACGCTTCAAGATTGTGAAAATTGCAAAAACATCTACTAGTATCACTCACTGACTAACTAACATATATCATGGAGTATATCTTGCTCAATATCTACTCATTTTTTATGAAATTGGTTTATTCCTCCATGGATAGATTACTGTCTATCTACCGAAATGGCCCTAATGTACTTATGAAATCTGATACACGGAAACAATAAAATAATATGTATTTTATATGTTATAGTCAGTATTTGCATTCTTTCTTTTTATAGAGCTGTGCTATATAGCCTGACGTTACAGACTGTGGATATTGAGACCAGAGCAAACTATAACATAGAGACAGACATTAACCTTATCTCTAATCATCACAGCCGATATCAGTATTCTAACCTGACTAATGCTCCTAACATCAAACTCTCACTAAGAACAAAAAAAAGATGCCGGTATATTATTTGTGCCTCAGTTCAACTAATCAAGATTCAAAGAGTTGATATAAATATACTTCCCTGACTAATACTAGCTACAAACTGCTGTTATGACAAAAAAAACAGCAACTGTCGGTATATTATTCACTACCCAGTACGTCTTATAAGATTGGAGGTATGAACTTTAAACAACGTCATGATAGGAGCACTGATGACAATATTTTTATGTTCAATAGAGATCTGGCTTTCCATTCATTTTTTTACCAACGTGTATATCCATTGTCAGTGAAAAATGAGAATTTTTTTGCTTCTTTTTCGGAGATCTAATCCGTACTGTGCAATATTCTATAACAAATTGCCTGTTGAAAGGGTAGACTAATTGCATTTATTGTATAATAGTGAAAGGTGATGTTTCAAACTATTTTCATGATCTAGTATTCAAACCCAGATTTCATTAGGGACTGAGTTTGACGTATCCCTTCTCAAAGGTCCCTTTTATGTTTCCGGGAGCCTTTGGGAAGGGCTAAGTTTGATGTTATTCACTAAAATATACACAAAACAAGACCTTCAATCCAATCTGACCGGCTTCGTTTATTCAGCCACCGTTATTTAATTTTAAACATAGTCTCCATTGTTGCACAATTTTTACTTATTTTTGGCCCGCGTTATCAACAACTATGAATAAAGCAGAGCTACAAACTGGGTTTTGAGCTCTCAGGCCGTAGCTACAACTATAGGGACATGTGACCTCATCGGCTATTATGTGCCAAAAAGCGGTAGTATAATAACAGAGTCAAAAACTGGTGTATGCGTGGTCATAACACAACTCATGAGAAACCAAATAGGAAATGAATAAACCACAGACATAAATATGCTTTCTTATTGCCGATCAAAGTCAATGACAAATAACACCATGCATAAATAAATAAAAACAAAGCAGTCAGGTGTATTTATGAAAAATATTGTTGTCTATAAATGATTTTCTATCTACTGAAGGGTGCCCTTAGGCTTTCAAAAAATTCATGCAGTCCCTCACCTTGGCAATATATCGCAAAAACAGAATATCAAGACAGGGGCGTATATTCTAAAAAATTTCACTCACTGACTTTTCAGAGATGAGCATAATAATTGGGCGCAGCCCGATCCACACGCCGTAGGCGTGGCGGGGAGGGTGTGGGAGGGGCGCTTAAGCGCCCTCCCACCACGGAAATTTTTGCATATCGGTAGCAAAATAGTGCAAGCAGAGAGGTATTTCAATAGCTCACTGAGCTGTTGGGTACTTTCAGAAAACAACTCAATAGCAGTAGAAGATTAGGGTAAAAATGCTCCAGTTATAAAGCACCCATTTGAAAAAAAACTGTCCTTGATGGGATTCGAACCCACGACAAACAAAGATTGTAAGGCGGACGCTCTACACACTGAGCTATTCAGCCACTTACGGAAATCCGTCGGCCGTGAGGCTAATATACGCCACTGTATCAAGATGTATATTCAGCTCCACCACATATAAGACGTTTATAATCAGTCACACGCTTACACGCCTGATGATTGCGTTGAAAACATGCTGGCTGTGACGAGCTGACAATGAGACTGCTCCACTGAACGCACCATAGGGGTGATGGCTCATCTGTCGATTCCTAGCTATATACCTCTTCCTCGTTCATGGGCAGTGGTGTGTTCTCAACTCTAAAAGGTACACCAATGGATTTTAATATCTCTCCTCTAGTTTACCATTCAATTTGGTTACATTGATTATCATGTTGGACATATCTCAAGAAATTGTACAAAACCTATGCATATCAAAATTAATCAAAACCGTACTTGGTGCGTTATATTTGGATTCACATAACTCGGAAGTAAGATCCAACATGAATTATTTCCCATTTCGCTATGGTCTAGGACCTAGTTGGTAGGCTGTTCCTGCATGCTATAACTTCAAAACAATCTGCGATAACCTGAATATTACAAGATCAAGGAACTTCTTTCGCATGCGTTCCTCTCGTTTTATTCTATTGATATGAGTGCATGTCGATGACGGAAGTGAGATTGCCAAAATGATTGACAATGAATTCCCACAGGGCATTGCAAACAACATGTGAAAAAATGTGATACAAAAAACTGCCATGATGAACATCGTCAGCGCATTCACTTACATTCTGTATATAAAGTTACTTTATCAGCGGAGAATAAGGATATCCTTACTCTGTGTAATCGATGAGCTACCTCGATTGTCTTTGTTACAAACCGGATCATCTTGTCTTCACCTGTTCGATATGAGTGGAATGTGTAAATACAACCTGGGGACATCCTGGTACAGCCAATGCAGGATGCTGTTTGATGCTACATTATAAAAAATGAATGTAAAATGAGTCAGAGGACAATGGGGCTCCCAGGTTTGATTTCCAAAATCCCCATATTCAAATCATGTTGTGTCAAAAAATAATAAGGATTTCAAGTTGGCAGGAAAGAATGTCCGTTTTGTGTACTTGTTATTCACAAGCAGAGATGAATTATTGTTCTGTCTTGGTTTATCTGATGGCACATAAATGTAAATTGTTACCAGAATAAAACACAGATTAAACAGGATGTCAACATTTCCTGCATTCAAAAAAGTAACTGCAGGAACATGAAGATGACAAGCTACATGCATTGTAGGTTGTATATATCCCTACAAATCTATCACCGCTATTTCTATTATCTATCATTGTATAGACACCGTTTTGAATCCAATAAAATTGATTTCCGACAGTGTTTGCGGAGTAGGGCTCTTTATCATCCAAAGTATGCGACAGGCAGCTAGTTTAACAGGATAGGGGTGTTTTGAAGACCCAATTTGTCTATGCACGCACAAAATGTATTTTCATTCTTGTTAATGTATTTTGAATGTATCTAAAAAAAAGAGCTACAAGTATTACTTTCTTGGTTAAAGAAAACTTTCAACAATGTTACTGCGATATTATGTGACAGAATTGCATTGACGAGCAGTTTACCATATGTCCAATAGCTAGACAGTGGAGTGTTGGGATTTGGAGATCAAATTATAGCCTAACATTGAGAGACAACCACTTTCATAGAATTGCAAATAGCAAGGGCTGCATACTCCATCAAACAAGTTTAGAACTGTTGCGCAACATTGTTGGGATTTTCCAAGTCTTGGGATTCCCCAGCAAATCAGAGACAAATTAATACATGGAATTATGGGCTGAAGACCTTGTGCTTACGTAAAAAGGAGAATCATGAGCACCTGGACGTTATTTACTGATAATCTATGAACTTGGCAGTAGAACAGTTAGTCAGACTGACATGGAATCAGTATTCCAGGCACTCGCTTACGCCATTGAAATTGAAATCAAGGACCTAAATTGCAAACTTGATGAACAGCAGTACAAGTCAGCAAAAGATACCAAAAATATACAAAGGCTGTAGACCTCTTGCACATGGTTCTACAAAAACAGAGCAGACAGCCTCCCCCCTATAGAAATGGAAAATCTTCATTTATATTGTCAAGCAGTATATATTACCTGAATAAATTACAATATAAACACCATACTAGATATGGCAAAGCATAGCCCACTGTCCTATCAGCAGTCTCAACAAGAATTCTGTGTACATGCGGCTACCATAAAGGTGGAGATTGTGTTCATGGTTTGATGATCTGATGATGATTGATGATTTATGTTAAATACATTATGGCATTGGAAAGGTAGCATTGGTAAAAATGTAACAGAATGTAACTTTTGAGTGTATAACTGTTAGCCAAAGAAATCTGGAGAAATGTTATTTTTCTGTTCAGCCTTGACATAATGACTTCATTTTGGCAGTCTCTCTTTAATTGTAGACATAGATAACAAATTATTAATAAGTGGATAACATAAGGTAAACTGCACAAGTGTATTCAGGAAAATCTCCACGGTCACTTTCAGCATTGTCTCAATGTCAGGATATCTGGTTTCAAGTTTTCTACTCCTCCACACAATTAATACTGAAACTGTTCATAATCCTAGAGAGTGATTTGTCAATATAATATGTATATAATAATATATATATATAATATGTGTATGTTTTGTCAATGATATAATCACTGCTCATGTTAGGATGGTAAGAAACCTGCGCAACTCCCTGTTGGAGAAAGCGTATCTAAAAATAGCTTTTGGTTTCTTTACCTGCAATCCGTGAGTAGATTTCTCAGCTAGCTGTTTTTTTACATTTCTAGCTAGGGACATTCCTTTCCTATATCAATAGACATAATAATAACAACCAAGTCTCTGGTTATAACATAGATTTGATTGAGACCTTCTACAATTTAATTATTATGACTTACTGTGGGGGCTGTGCTGTCACAAGGACTTTATAACATGATTAGAAATCATCATCTTGTGATTCAAGAAAGGGTAACGATCTCCATTTTCCTGTATTGCAGTTTTGTACAAATTAATTTTCATCAACCTAATATTAAACGTAAAATAAACTGAACCGTCTCTTGCCGTTTATCTGCAGAACATCATATAATGGGGTGAGGTGATCAGATTGGTATCAGAGAAGAAAAGTCCCCTACCCCCCTCTCTTTCCGTACCTGAGATAAAGTGTTGACAACTCCGTGCTTGTCTCATATTGATTTTAGAAATTCTGGCTGATGCATTGACACAAGAAATAACTGACCAAATAAGGTGAACAAGAAATAAATTAGCTTTCGAGGCAATCACTAGACGTTTTATTCCATAAACTCACAGTGTTCCTTGTATGATTCTGTGTAAGCAGCCGTGTGATAAAGTGTCATCATTTGGCTCCAAAAATCTCAATCCTTCAAAATCAATTTTAACTGCCAAGGGCGTTAAAGTACAATTGAGGCATTTGTTATGCAATGGAAAAGTGACCAGAATTCCACCTTACTCAGCAAGGCGAAGAAAAAATGTGATGAGGTCACCAAATTACAGCAATAAAATAAAGAATCTCAATTAAAATTCAGCCAAAACTTCCTGAACAGTGAGCCTCAAAATTATCATGGAATAATCCCTTGTTTACATAGAAATTCTGGAGTAAGTAAAATTTCCTCGTCAGATGGGAAGATTCAATTCAAGACCATTACAGATCCTCCCCTTTCCTTTTCGTTGCTTCCTTCTCACTGGCTACTGAAGGCTCTTTCTCAGTAGTTTCTATGTCATATTCAATATTTGGCCTCCTATAGTCTCTCAGCAGAGCTTCTAACTTATTGTAATAATCACTATCAGCATTTTCTCGCACATGTTCAAAAAATCGAAGATAGTGGTGTAGATTATGAATGGAAAGTGAAACGCCAGCTAATAATTCCCGAGTGTTCAGAAGATGGTTGAGGTAGCCTCTGGTGAAATTTTTACATGTGTAGCATTCACAGTCAGCGAGTAGAGGCCTGTCTACTTGTCCCTTGTATTTCTCATCATTCAGACTTAGTTCAAACATCTTGTCAGCAGTGGGTACGTCAGCACCAAGCTTGTAAGGGAAGCTGAGAGCACCTCCCCTCATTGTCACCTAGTATGTATATGAGGTGTCTAACAAATCTACACCTGCCTTAATGAGGCTGATAACGGCTAACGGATGGATAGCACCACCTATGAATCGGGGCTTTTCAGAGGGCAGGCTGCTCAGTGTAGTTTGGAGCATTTTTATATGTTCGGAATCGTCCCAATATATCTCCGATTTATGATCATAGCTGTGGAACCCTTCGAGTACAAATCCTGACACATTACTAGCCTGTGACTCTTTGGCGCATTGGGTGCGAGACTCCTCCATCATGCCCCCTACTACTGATGAGAAGATTGGAGTGTCCTCTATCTTTGATCCTGAAAATAAATGTGGTAAACTCATCTGTTAACTGTTATCTAACATTTGGGATGACTTCCTGAATAACATCAAATCAAAACAACAGAATTCCTCAGTAATGACGATTAGAAGCTTGTAGATACATCAACGATGACTGTCGCCTGCAGGCTGCCAGAATTGGTGCCAAATGGAACTCATGAAAATGTAAGAAATGGTATGGCGCAACGATACTTTTATCATTTCATGGCAGCAAAGCTGTGATACTTAGTAATAAAATTTAAATTATGAGTGTCACAAAACTGCATAGAGTGAACAACCAGGGGCAAGATGATGTAATTTATATGGTTTCTGCGTGTCTACCACATTTTATAAACAAAGTGACTACTTAAAGATGTCCTAGGTAACCTCACTATGTCAGGTGATAATACAATGCCAATGATGATTCATTATTTCTCATTAAACATATTTGTATTACACAATCTGTGAGATCAGATAACAGTGTGGCTATTTGTGTGAATAGTACTCTGTACACAGTAGTCTATATGTATCATATGTACGAAAGGGAGTTGAGAAACAAACAAAGGAGTGGAACAAGCACTTACATATCTCATAAAATAATCCCCTAATATTTGTGGAGACATCTGCACTGCTATTTTCCACCGTGCAAAACATCAGACTACATGTAGTGGATTGCTCATGCAGTGGAAATACTGTGGAAATAGCGATACACGGGAAGCCTGCTGAAACATTCCACAGGTCATGGTGTGGGCACAAGTCCCTGGATGTATAGCTCATCTATCAGGGTAATCACCGCCTCATCGGCAACAAGACTCAGACAAGCAGTGGTGTAGTATTATGTGTTGGGGAGTTATGTCCCCGCTAGCCAACCAATAACTCAACTCGGCTGAGATTGACATAGTTATCTAAGAACTCGACTGATCGTTTATAAGCCTTATCCATTGGCTTCTTACGAATGACCATATCTGAACCAGCCTCATTATCAGCCAATATCTGTACAGCGTCACATTTAAAGGCCTCCTGAACCTGTCGAGGGAAATCAAAGTTATAACGAGTGGTACGGTGAAGGCATTACAAGATGTCTGTGCACAGAGGCAAGAAATCTGAATCAATAATCATGGTTAGGGACTTACCAGGTAATCCACATATCAT
Organism: Membranipora membranacea; assembly: GCA_914767715.1. NCBI lineage: Eukaryota > Metazoa > Bryozoa > Gymnolaemata > Cheilostomatida > Membraniporidae > Membranipora > Membranipora membranacea. The sequence continues at coordinate 11,833,258 of OU612068.1, forward strand.
GGGCAAAGAAAGGAATACAAATTATTAATCGATATTCATATAAAAAATTAAGACAAACTTTAGGTTCCCTCTCTTTGCATGTCCAATGCAGTGTCGATCACTGAAGAGGCCTTGTTACATCAAACTGATAAAATTTATCGATACAATATTTTCATATGAAATTGGGAAGCTTATATAATATACTCTACAAGCTGAAATTTCATCGGGCAGCAAACTCTCACGAACCATCAGCTTTTGGCAGATTTATTGATGATAGCATTCCCAGATAATTTTTTAAAAATCCTATTTTATTGACATTTTATTCCATGAATTTGAACAGTTTTGGAATCCGTGACTCAATTCCATCCTATATATCTAATAATTTTGTAGGATAGTGGTATTCCCTTTGCTCTAAAATCCCCTTTTCTACTTGGAATTAAAGGATGTGGGCACTGGGCGTGCATAAGACCAAAGAAAAGGTTGCCAAAAAATCTTTCAGCCATGGCATACAAAAACCACATGTGTCTTTCCAAGTTCCTGGAAAGCAGTGTCAGCTCACATGGAACAGTTAGGCTTTACAGTATAGGACATATAACATGCTCTTTTTTCCCTGTTCCTCTTTTCCATAAACATATAAATTTATATATTTATACTCTCTTCAAACTCAATGATGCTCGCAATGGCCATGTGGATAAGGTTCTGAAGAGAGATAGGGCTATAAAGAGAGAGCCCCAAATAAGGTTTTTAGAAAGTTACTCTCATGTGATAGTGATGGACAAAGATGGGACGAATTTTGTTTAACATCATGTTACAATAACGGAATTGGTATAAAATATTATAAAAAGTTCCACCTCTGATGAAATCTAAAACTTATGTAATTCTGAGCCTGGTTGCACAACACAATACTGTAGTCAGAAAACACAAAAGAGTCCAGCACAAGCTGATAATGATCTACATATCCTAGATGAGTAAAGTAATGCCGGAGTAAAAGTTTTTGCAATTTTGCTTAATTCACTTTTATAAAATACAAGTCCTGTGTATTTCAAATAAAATCCCATTGTTATCTTCTATATCAAATGGCAATGAATAAACAGCATTTCTTTAACCAAGGAGTTGTTGCTCCTTGCTTCAACCCAGAGAGAAGTAAACAACCATGTAAATTATTATACATTATACATATATATATATATATACATATATATACATACATACATATTATCCATAGGCAGCTATCACAATCGAACATTTCAATCAATTACTTTTATCCTTTTCTGCTGGGGTATCAATGGCTCAGGTGTTTTTGACTGATTCGTCTCATCCGACTCGGGCGTTTAAATAACATCATTTCAACCTTGGGTTATTTATATATTTTTATTCTCTTTTAACTTGACTGACAAATAATGTAAAATATTGATGGGGACATTAATTGTGGTTAGGCCTACAGTCACATATCAACCTTTTTATTTGCTTATCTTTTAAGATAAACATTAAGAATAATATTATATAACATGATAGGGATTCCATCAAGTCATTTATGTGGAATGCTGAGTGAAATGACAAAATACACAGTTGAGAAGTGGAAGATTTCCAATGACTCATATACTGTACAATTTTATGTTGTGTGCGTAGCAACAATGAATCTGTTGTGTTAGCTGTGAGATAACAGCTGAAACCGCTCCTCATTTTTTCATAATAAAATCAGAGTTTTCCTTTTCCATGGAATGTTGGTTTTTACCACATGCTTGCATGGAATAATCCAGCAAGAGTTGTGTGGCACAGTCATCGTAGGTAATCCCATGTCTATCTAGGTAAAGACTATAAATGTAGATACACGTAACTGGTAAATTTAGTTTTAATTGCAATGCTCCTAGTCACGGTCCGGTTATCCTTTTTTATTTGTTTACTGCGGCAAATAAAATATAAGATTCTAGTATTATATATTCCATAACAGCACTCTGGAAAACAATCAAGAACCCAGTTTATAAGTTGGGTATTCCCAATGATAAACAAATGTTTCTTTTGTGGAATCTGTGATCATGCTGTTTGATACCAGATAAGCCAGCCTTGGCATACCTAGCCTGCCGGACAATGAGGCTTGCCAAGGAAGGATCATTGCTCCATAATCAAAGTTTTTTTCCACAAACTGTGTTTGTACCTATGGTGCATATTATGAATGATGGAATGCTTCATGTGTACATGTCAAGATTTTAGCTGGGCGAACTAAATGCCAGCGGATGTTGTCCTGCAAAAAAATATCAGTAATCTCGTGAAATAGCGACCATGAAATCCAGACCAAGCACAAAATTATCTATCCAGCAGAGATGCAACGATTCAGCGTTTATTAATTCTCAATTCAATTCAAGATTCAATTCAGTCACCATATTCTCAACCAAACTCAATTCAAAAATTCCAAAGCCATGCTCCCTAAGTACAATGGTTGGTAAAGGATGGAGTTACAAGCCAATTTGCTGTTTGTTAAGAGACAGAAGATTGGGCTGCCCCTAAATAGGGACGCAAGGTGCCCTAATCCTCATACTGAGAATGTGATACATCCTAGAAAACTAGAATGCATCCTAGAGGTGAGGCCATAGAGGACTTCCTAATCATAAGTGTGCAGCGAGCTGCCAAAACTGAACTGGCACTAATCGGCCATTGGCAGTGACACTTTGATCTTAGCCAATAGGCCAATTTGATGCTAGGTATAATGGTTATCTTCGATGGCCGACAAGTAGGCAACATAAATTGTGTGTGACAGGACAGGGACTGCAGTGCCCTTGCAAGTGATAACAACTAACTCCTTGATAATGACGCTTTGCTAGATTTGTTTGGAGAGATTCCCAATTCAGCATTTTTAGTGATCAAGAAAATTCAGGTTCAGCCTCTACAAGACGGAGTGGTTTTTCGAGTACACCAGATTTCTGTGTTGCAGAAGGCATATATCTAAGGGCAGATAACCGTTAATGGTTCCGGTATGTCCAGCACAATATTAGGGTAACCTTTTACCTAGTAACAGAAAATGATAACAAATTGGGTGGTGAATTTCTGTCTTAGTATATTTGTGAGTGGTTTGTCAGCTTTATTTTGTCGAGGCAGGTGGTTCCTTGGCACTTACGCTGGTTCCATATTACCGGTACCTTGTTCCAAGGGTTGAATTGAATTGAATCATGCACATGCAAATGATGCTTTTTTGACACAAGAGTCAGTAACTTTAAAATAAAAATGATTAATACAACATTGTGTCTAAAGCACAAAAAATGCTTCTCCTTTTTATTTACGGAACAAATTTTATTTCTGGACTTATCAACAACGACAGTTACATGACAGAGATGGTATTATACAATAGAATGAAAAAGTGATACATATTGATTAGAAATAGATCTTTACACAGGGGAGGGATGGTGGGCTGCACCTCTTACTTAATTGACAGCTGAGTCACTTGAGGCTACTGTAATTTATCACTGGATACGATTGTTCACAGCTTTATGTAATGACAGGAAAACACATGTATGAGACTTTCCTGGTGGTAAAGAATATCATAGAATCTGTGCATATTCCATAAGACAACATAATATAATACCATGTTACGCAGATCGGATCACAGGAGATTTATGACAGGATACCATTATTTATTATTGTACTCCACTGTATGACAACTTACCGGCACACATGTGACTATCACTGCACATTTTTTCCAATGGAAGAGAGTGCAAATGTAACCAGGAACTCATTGTTGATATAAAAAAGATGAGTTCCTCAAACATGGTATCATTGCAACTCTAGTTATTGAACAGTCATCATACAAAACTGTAACTGATACAGCTTCAACATGGCTGAAATATTCAAGGCATTCGCTGACATTGGCAAAGGAATCAAAGACATTCATGACTACCGAAAAGATGTTTGCCAGAGAAAGAAAGAGAACAAACTGAGAAGGCAAAGATCTGAAAGCTTTGCGTCAGAAATCACCAACACAGAATGCTACTGTACACCGCACCCTGCATTGCGTGGCACAAAAAGTGATTCAAATATGAACAATCGGCTGCCGTATGCGGACAAACTGAGTTACCGTATGCAGAGGTCAGACAGTGAAAGTTCTACTGCGTCAGCACCACCTGCGGAAGACGATGATGCCATAGACGGACAGAATGCTGCCATTTTGTCCAGTAGCCCCGTCGGTTGGGGATTAATGCCACAGCTGCCTTCTTATCATCAATCACAGAAAGACTACGGATGGTCATGACCCAAAGCTGACATAATATTACATTATCTGACAAATCAAGGTAAGGAATGAAATGTTTGAGGATATATAAAGTGTTGAAGGTACTTTGGGTGCATCTGCCCTTCGCAGATGGTTTTGAGTTTGACGTTGGATGATTTGAGTTTCCCTGCAAGCTTCAAGAGGGTGAAAATTGCGAAGACATCTACTAGTATCACTTACTGACTAACTAACATATATCAAGGAGTAACTCTTAATCAATATCTACTAATTTTTTTTGAAAATGGTTTATGCCTCCAGATAGATTACTTTCTATCTACCAAAATGGCCCTGTACTCTCTGTAATCGATCCATGGTAACAATCAAAATTTCATTCCATGTTATATTCGGTATTTCTATTCATTTTTGTAGATCTGTGCTATAGTCAGACATTACAGACTGTGGATATTGAGACCATATCAAACTATAACATAGAGACAGACATTAACCTTATCTCTAATCATCACAGCCGATATCAGTATTCTAACCTGACTAATGCTCCTAACATCAAACTCTCACTAAGAACAAAAAAAAGATGCCGGTATATTATTCGAGTCTTACTTCAATTTATCGAGAATCAACATTGGTGATATGAATATATTTCTCTAGCTTTCTAGCTTCAAACTGTCATTATGAAAAGAAAATCAGCAATTCCTGGTATTTTTTTTGCGCCTCAATTTGTTAATAAGATTTGTGGCATGCACTATAAACAGCTTCATGATAAAAGCAATGACAATATTTTTCATTGTCCATAAGAGATCTGGTTTTCCACTCATTATTTTACTTACGTGGTATATCCATTGGCAGTAAAAAATTAAAAAAATTATTTTTCGGAGATCTACCATCTCCAATGTTTCTTAAACAACTCACCTTTTGAAAGGGTAGACTGATAGTAGATTTTGTATGATTGTGTAAGGTGATGTTTCAAACTAATATCATGATCCACTATTCAGTATTCAAACCAAGATTTGAGGGTGGACTGAGTTTGGGTAAATATTTATCAATTGCTTACATGCCCGATGATTGCATGGAAAACATGCTGGCTGTGACGAGCTGACAATGTGACTGCTCCTCGGTGAAGGTTACAAACTGAGACCAACAGATTACGGGACTGTTGAGAATGACAGACAAATTATGCCTGACCGTACCTAGGGGCGATTGCCCATCGGTCGATTCCTTGATTTATACATCTTCCTCGTTCATGGGCAGTGGTGTGTGCTAAACGCTCAAAGGTGCCTAAATAGATTTTGTATCTCTCCTCTAGGTTAATCATGCTGTATGCTGCATGCTTAAATTGATTATCATGTTGGCCATATCTCAAGAAATTGTACAAAACCTATGCATATTAATATTAGTCAAAACCGGTACTTGGTGCGTTATATTTGGATTCACATAACTCGAAAATAAGATCCAACATGCATTATTTCCCATTTCGCTATGGTCTAGGACCTAGTTGGTAGGCTGCTCCTGCATGCTATAATTTCAAAACAATCTGCGATAACCTGAATATTACAAGATCAAGGAACCTATTTCGCATGCCATCCTTTTTTCTATTGATATGAGTGCATGTCGATAATGAGAAGTGAGGTTGCCAAAATAATTGACAATGGATTCCCACAGGGCATTGCAAACAAGCTGTAAAAGATTAAATACACAAACTGCCATGTTGAACATCGTCAGCGCATTCACTTACATTCTGTACATAAACTGACATTATCAGCGGAGAATAAGGATATCCTTACTCTGTGTAATCGATGAGCTACCGTGATTGTCTTTGTTACAAACCGGATCATCTTGTCTTCACCTGTTAGATATGAGTGGAATGTGTAAATACAACCTGGGGACATCCTGGTATTGCCGATGCAAGATGCTGTTTGGGTGCTAAATTATAAAAAATGATTGTAAAATGAGTCAGTCATTGTGCAGAAGACATTGGGGCTCCCAGGTTTGATTTCCAAAAATCTCCATATTCGAATCCTGTGTTGTCAAAAAACAATAAGGATTTCAAGTTGACAGGACAGACTGTTCGTTTTGGGAACTTGTTATTCACAAACAGAGATGAGTTATTGTTCTGTCTTGGTTTACCTGATGGCACAAAGTGTAAATTATGACCAGAATAATACACAGATTGAGCAGGATGAGCGTGTCAACCTTTCCTACATTCAAAAAGGTAACTGCAGGAACATGAAGCTACATACATTGTAGATTGTATATCGGTACAAATCTATCGCGTTATTTCTACTATCTATCATTTTATAGATGTCATTTTGCATCCTATAAAATCTATTTCCGCAGCTAGAATCAGTATTCCAGCCACTAGCTGACTCCATTAAAATATATACTGTAATGAAGGACCTAAATTTCAAACTTGATGAACAGCAGTACAACAAGTTGGCAAAAGCTACCAAAAAAGATTTAACAGCAGCTGTAGAGCTCTTGGACATAGTTCTAAAAAAACAGAGCCGACAGCCGACCCTCTAGAGACATGGACAATCTTTAGTACTTATTTCAACATCCTTCTACAATGTGCGATTTCTCATTGTTAAAGTTTTGCAAGCATTCACTAATTTTTATCAGCCTGCTGTTGAATGTAAACTGAACTGAACTGTCTCTTGCTGTCCATCTGACCAGATTAGCATCAGAGAAAAAAAGTCCCCCCTCCCTCCCTTTCTGTTCCAAAGAAGAACTGCTGAAAACTCGGCTTTGTTCTCATATTCATTGTTTCTTTTATAGAGATTATGAATTATTAAAATTAGTTATTAATTGTTAGTCCACACAAAAAATATCTGAGCGAATATGCTGAACTAAGAATATTAGCTTTCGAGGCAATAACTAGACGTTTTATTCCATAAACTCATAGTGTTCCTCCCATTCCCTCTGTCAGCAGCCATGTGATAATGTGTCATCATTTGGCTTTCAATCCTAGAAATCAATTTGAACTGCAATTTATCATCAAACATTGTGTACAATTGATTCAACAGGCACTTGTTATGCAATGGAAAAGTGAGCAGGTTTCCACCTGACTCAGCAAGGCGAGATGGAACGCGATGATCAATTAAAATTCAGCCAAAACTTCCTGAACAGTGAGCCTCAAAATTCTCGAGTCAGTATAATTTCCTCATCAGATGGAAAGATTCAATTCAAGGACATCACAGATCATCACCTTTTCTCTTCTTTGCTTCCTTCTCGCCGGTTATTGAAGGCTCTTTCTCAGTAGTTTCCTTGTCGTAGTCCACATTTGGCCCCCTATAGTCTGTCAGCAGCGCCTCTAACTTACTGTAATAATCACTATCAGCATTTTCTCGCACATGTTCAAAAAATCGAAGATAGTGGTGTAGATTATGAATGGAAAGTAAAACGCCAGCTAATAATTCCCGAGTGTTCAGAAGATGGTTGAGGTAGCCTCTGGTGAAATTTTTACATGTGTAGCATTCACAGTCAGCGAGTAGAGGCCTGTCTACTTGTCCCTTGTATTTCTCATCATTAAGATTTAGTTCAAACATCTTGTCAGCAGTGGGTACGTCAGCACCGAGCTTGTAAGGGAAGCTGAGAGCACCTCCCCTCATTGTCACCTGGTATGTGTATGAGGTGTCTAACAAATCTACACCTGCCTTAATGAGGCTGATAACGGCTAACGGATGGATAGCACCACCTATGAATCGGGGCTTCTCAGAGGGCAGGCTGCTCAGTGTAGTTTGGAGCATTTTTATATGTTCGGAATCGTCCCAATATATCTCCGATTTATGATCATAGCTGTGAAACCCTTCGAGTACAAATCCTGACACATTACTAGCCTGTGACTCTTTGGCGCATTGGGTTCGAGACTCCTCCATCATGCCCCCTACTACTGATGAGAAGATTGGAGTTTCCTCTATCTTTGATCCTGAAAATAAATGTGGTAAACTCATCTGTTATCTGTTATCTAACATTTGGGATGACTTCCTGAATAACATCAAATCAAAACAACAGAATTCCTCAGTAATGATGATTAGAGCCTTGTAGTTCATCAACGATGACTGTCGCCTGCAGGCTGCCAGATTTGGTGCAAAATGGAACTCAAGAAAATGTAAGAAATGGTACGGTGCAACACGACTTTTATCATTTCATGGCAGCAAAGCTGTCATAATTAGTAGTAAAATTTGAATTATGAGTGTCACAAAACCCGCATAGAGTGAAAAACCAGGGGCAAGATGATGTAATTTATATGGTTTCTGCGTATCTACCACATTTTATAAGCAAAGTGACTATTTAAAGATGTCGGAGGAAACCAAACTATGTCAAGTGATGATAAAATGCCAATTATGATACCATCATTCCACATAAAATATATTTGCATTACAATATTTGTGAGATCAAATAACGGATTGGCTATTTGTGTGTAACTTGTATGTATCGTACACAAGAGAAGAACCAAAACAAAGTAGTGGAACATGCAGCAAAGCATTTACTTACACATCTCATAAAATAATCCCCTAGTATTTGTGGGAACATCTGCGGTAATTTTCTTACTACATTATTTTCCCCACTGTGCAAAACATCCGACTCCACAAAGTGGATTGCTCATGCATGTGGAAAATACAGTGGAATTAGCGATGCAGGGCAAGCTTGCTGAAACATTCCACAAATCATGGTGTGGGCACAAGCCCCTGTGTGTATCTCACCTATCAAGGCAATCACCGCCTCATCGGCAACAAGACTCAGACAAGCAGTGGTGTAGTATTATGCGTTGGGGAGTTATGTCCCCATTACCTAACTAATTACTCGCCTCGACTGAGATTGACGTAGTTATCTAAGAACTCGACTGTTCGTTTATACGCCTTATCCATTCGCTTCTTACGAATGACCATATCTGAACCAGCCTCATTATCAGCCAATATCTGTACAGCGTCACATTTAAAGGCTTCCTGAACCTGTCGAGGGAAATCAAAGTTATAACGAGTGGTACGGTGAAGGCATTACAAGATGTCTGTGCACAGAGGCAGGAAATCTGAATCAATAATCATGATGAGGGACTTACCAGGTACTCCACATATGATGGGCAAAAAAAGAAATACAAACTATTTATCTATAATCAAATAAAATTCAGTCTAAACTTTAGGCGGTTTCCTCTCATTGCATGTACAATGCCAGGAAACGAATCACTAAATAACTTGGGGCTAGTAGCATCAATATGATTGAATCTATAGATGGAATTTATTATTTGAAATGGGATGCATATAAATTATGCCCAACAAGCTGAGGGTTTCATCAGCTTTTGGCAGAATTATTGATGATAGCTCTCACTGAAGATTTCTCAAAATCCAATTTTATTGACATTTGTTCCGATGAATTTGAACATTCTTGGAATCTGTGAGTCAATTTCATTCCAGTTATATAATAATTCTGGTAGAATAGTGGAATTTCCTTTACTCTAAAATCCCCTTCTCTTCCATGAGTTTAAGGATATGGGCACTGAGCATGCATAAAACCAAAGAAACAGTTGCCAAAAAATCTTTCAGCCATGGCATAACAAAGACCACATGTGTCTTTCCAAGTTCCTGGAAAGAAATGTCAGCTCACGTGGAACAGCTAGGCTATATAATATAAGACATATAACATGCTCTTTTTTCCAGTTCCTCTTTTCCATAAACATATGAATTTATATTGTTTATGGGCTATTCAAATTTGCAGATGCTAGCAATGGCCATGTGCATAAGGTTCTGAGGAGAGAAAGCCCAAAATAAGTTCTTAAAAAAGTTTATCTCCAACTATTCTGGTGATGGAAAAAAGATGGGTCAAATTGTTGTTGATGTCAAGTTACAATTTTGGCCTTTGTATTAAATATTTTAAAAGTTCGACCTCTGATGAAACCTAAAACTTATGTAAATCTGAGCCTGGTTGCACAAAACAATACTGATGTAGCCAGAATCTGAGTCAGACGAGTCAGAGAAAACAAAAGTGCTCTGCGCAAGCTATCTCCGATCTACATAACCTACCTAGGCCTAGAAGATCGCAGGAGGAAAAGTGTGAACAGGCTTTAATGCTTTTTTCATTGTTATAAAATATAAATTATGTGTATTTCAAACATTAAACCCAGTTTGTTTGATATTTCCTGCACACAATTCAGTACCAGGCATAGCAAAAAAGTAGCCTATTTAATTTGCATTTACCTTGAGAAAAGACTCGGGGTTGTAATTCTTGTTACCACCTCGGTTTCTAACCGGAAGCGTTTTGTTAGTAGAGCAGTTGAATTTGGTGATAGGTTCACTGACATCGTGTGTGGTACAGAATAGTACCCGCTCCTTCATACAGCAGAAGTCAGCTAAACCACCATCACACTCTCTCACTACATCCTGGTAATCACCTAATGTGCTGTAACAGCAAAATAGTATGGCTGTATGTGTATGTTGGTATTGGTTCATTGTCAACGAGGTGCGGCCTGTGCTAATACAGAATTATCAAACCCATGCAGAAACAACAACACATGTTATAAGGAAGTTTTATTTAATAGATTCGGATTGTAATTGTCTTATGTCCAAAAAACTAAAAGACAAGTTGTCACAAATTGATATGATAGGATCTTATCTAGGATGCTAAATGCAGTAAGATTAGGAAATTTGTCCCAAACTTCTGCTAAGATAACATTTATTTCACAGTATTAGAGTTGTGTTCAGTTTAAGTAAGGTAGCACAATTCTTACTCTATGAATTTAATGAGTAATAAATATCCGGGCTGAAGCAGCTTTAATGAGTTAAGATGCCATCTCATTAAGTCTTTTTTACAACCAATCATTCTATGCAGTAAGGCTATTATATCACCAGTTTTCAGATATCACTAAAATAATTTGCAACGTACAAAATTTCTATGGTGAAGCAAACACCCTCCATCAATATCATAACTGAGACAAGCTCCATCGATTAGAGAAAGATCAGCTACAGAATTTATTTTTCTTCAAAATGAGACCCAATCGCTGGCAAAGATCAAACAGCTCACCTCATAGACACAGACATTATATCAGGTAGTTTCTCTATTTTCTTCAGTACATCCTTGCTGAGATGTGGGACACTGCCACATCGAGTGAACAGCAGACAGGCTGGAGTATCAACTGTAACATCAGGCAGACGTTTGAAGGCTGCCAACACTCCTCGACGACCTGACAATGAGGATGCTGTACTATTTAGTGTAAACTTCATTCTGTAGGCAAACTGTACTGTAACAAAAGAGGACGAAATTCTCCACTAAAACAGGGATGAGAGAGATGATCATAGCTATTTTACTCATTGGTCATGAATACCAAATCAATGGAAACCCGTTTTTTTTGCTGATATCACTTTTAATTCTACCCATTACAATTATAAATAAAATATGAAGCTTCTTAGCCACGTCATGAAAAAAAGGTTTTCTTCAAGCATAAATTTTGCTTCAGCAACAGCAAATGATTGATGGCTAAAGGCTTACATTTTAAGTGGAATGACCATAGAAAACACACACCAATTGTGTTTTGTCTGTTGGAATGACTCACAAATCAGCTCAGACTTAAATCTAAAAACCTATAGGCTATTTTGTGTGACTTCGTTCCCCCACATCATCCCATTTATTGTTTTTCTCGGTTTTAACCTAATGTTGCCTTAGTGGCCGGTCTTGACTTGGTTCTGTAGCATTGGGTGTTGTCATCCCTCTCCCACCAAACCCAAGTCTGTACTTTTAGCAACAGAGTCACACCATCATGACACCACTAACGGTATCTAATTAAAATGAACATGGTGAGGGCATAGGCATCTGGAACTAAAATCAAACAGTGTGGTTGATCATGAACATAGGCAGAGTATACATTGTTGTAACCACTGAATTGATGGAGAGTTTGAGATGTCACTTGCCGCCCACTGACACAAAGTCTGAGCCATCACTCTCCATAAGACCAACATCATGATTATTAGTGGCTAATCCACAACCAGGTAGTATGACATCAATCAAAAAGGTAATAGTAATAGAAAAGTAATACTAATTTTATTCTTCGATTATGACAGTCGGTATAAATCTAATATAGGTTATACATTGTTATTTTCTATATCAAACGGCAATGAATAAACAACATTTCTTTAACCAAGGAGTTGTTGCTCATTGCTTCAACCCAGAGAGAAGAAAACAACCATGTAAATTATTATATATCCATAGGCATCTGGAGTTGCAATCATATATAATTTGTCCATTATCACATGCTTGTGACTCAAGATTCCTACATGTTCATGTATATATCTTATTTCTCAAATTTGCTTGTACAGTACCAAACCATCCCAAAAGGTCTAGAAGCAACAGTTTTAGTAGTCCACGTCTTGACAAGCTTTCCCCCAACCCAAGCAAAGCTTGTATACTACTATCCTAGCCGTTATTGCTGCTAGAAAGAATGAAGTACTATATAGTAACTAGGGAAGAGAGACTGGCTATTTTTTTGGATTATTAACCAACCTCAACCTAGTTTAGGTGCTAAAATTTTACTAGGTTCATGGCAGTAGTATTTTATTATCATCAACCCTTGCATAGTTTGTGCACTAAAACAAGACCAGACCATGTTTATTATCTGAATGAATTTTTGGGAAAAAGCATTTCCTGATTTTTCATTTTTCATGCTTGAAAATTCTAGAAAATGGTTAAGTAGACTCAGTACAAATACACATATTTCCGGTTGAAGGTAAACAGTATCCATATACACTCTATCTCTAATTGTTTAAGCGCAGGCATTCGATCATTTGAGACAAAGAGAGCACCTGCTAAGCAGAAACTCAAATAAAAAAGAAGAAACACCACGCAACACACATTTTCCACCCTCTCCCCAAGCTGTAAGCTTTTGGTCTTCATTTTTTCAGCCAACTGCCTGCCGAAATGGCTGCTGAGGATGTAACCATGCAGCTTTTGAGCACAAGTTTGAAGGTTATTGCAGTCTGCAACAACTTTGCTCCATTGTAAGTAGAATTCATGCATTTTTCTGTAACATCAATTATTATTTTCCTGTAACTATGTATACCACCAGTGCTGAGTGTTTATTTTGTGTAGCTCATATGAATTGCTTGTTGTTTATTGGGGAAAAAAGTATCTTAATCATGGATTATTGCAGAATTACCCAGACCTCTTTTACTTGTCAGCATACCATTGGACTAAGTCTAGTAGCTGTGTGTGTTGTGATAAAAAAATTGGCTAGAGGAACATGAATGGAGCCTGTATTAGGAGTTGCTGTTGCTCCTTTGTAGTAAGGTCTATGCTGTGGATGGTGTGGACGGTTTGGGAAATTTGTGAAATGATATTCTTGCACGATGCTTACATAGAAGTTCTCACCGCTAATCGATTTCTAATCTACACGGTTCCATGGTGTATATATTGAGGTCAACAAGTTATTTTTAATTTGCTTTAATTATAAACTTTTAGAAAACCTCGATAAATAAATAAATATATCGATGTCTACTGAGTCCGCAGAGAAAATTTTCTGATCAATACCATTTGCTGGACTTCACTCGTTACCTAGGGTTTTATATGTATGGGTAGCATACTAATATCATTATTCCAGGTCACCAGGTGCCAAAATATGTCACAATGCAATATCCTTTACACCAGGCCAGACAAGTCACAACTCATGCTTTTTTTTCAATGTTTCATAGAAAAGTTAATGTTATATTTTCTCTTCTTATAGACCTGGATCTATACGAATGTGGAAAACTGGTAAAACAGAAGGATGGCCTACTATTTATTTTGTCATCGGGTTGTGTGGGTAAGTCCAAATCTGGTCATTCTAAATGACTAATAAAATCTAAGTGAAACTATACGAGATGTAAATAGTACTTTTGGGGTTTGGAAATATAGGCCTACCCCACAGGATGTGAATATTCACAATAGAAAGTTGAGCATGCCGGCCAAAAATGGTCAAACTTCAGGTCTAAATATTAACAAATTTTCGATAATTTAAGGAAAAAGCTGAATTTAAAATGCCATGGCAATTTTTCGACCTGTTAGGGCACGCTTAGTTTAATGTACCAATCTTATACTTGATGTATGGCAGATAATCAGGTCAAAGTGACAACCACAGGGGATTATTGTTTTGTATTTATCTGTTATCTTAACCTTACCATACCTCAAATTGACCTACCTAAGATAGTGTTTGAATTACCTGGCAAGATCATCTGAGTGATAAAGCTCTGTTTTTTATTTTATCCAAAAGTGGGTTTCTATCAAAATTGTATCAATCAAATTGAGATGTGATATAACCCAGGAGTAACATTTACTCCTTGATACAACATAAAAACCATGTTTAGTTGATGGATATAACACCAGTGAATACGAAAATAACGGAGGTGATTCGATTAGCATAGACAATGAGTCAAGTTTGGTTTAAATTAAATTGAATGCAGCTCCTTACTGGTATCCTTGACATTGCACTTGTCAAGTAATGAGATCCATCTTAATGTGTCTGGAATATTTGGAAGATAATAAATTGTGTCACCAGACTGATGTCTGTTCCCAGAAATTACGGGCAGTAATAAAGGGCTCAACGCCTGATAACGCTATATGGAAAGTAGAAATCTGACAGCATTTAATGGCCAGCATTTTACGGCCCTTGATAAGAATGGTATTGGGTCTGAAAATTGGTCAAGAGATAACCAAAAGCGCAACATTACTTCATGGCCTGTTATGACTCTTAAGATTACGGCAGGGATGAATGACCTGTTGTTCATTTCTTTCCAATAACTAAGCCATTTTCTATTGCGTTGGTAACTACTGTAGGATTTGTCTGCCATATAGAAATTTAAAAGTTTGAACTTTGGTCCAGCAGTGTTTGTGGCATCAAATATAAATAACTGCCACATGGTGGTTTTTATCAGATGTACACTGATTAACACCACTCTTTATTCACACTCTTGTCATCCTCCGACTCAATGCAACTCGCAGTCAAACCAGAGACTATAGATAATATTATATCTTTAGTCTCTGGTCCGACCGAAATACATACATTCGTAGTGAAATTTCAAACTACTTATCAGTGTTTTCTCCTATTTTGTAGATCTTTAGGAATGATTCTCTATGGGCTGCTTCAGAATAATCAGACGTTATTTATGATTAACAGTCTTCAGGCCACGTGTGGTATATACTATATTACCTCATATATGGTGCTATCTAGCAATAAGGTAAGAATATCTCTATTATATGATAAGATGAAAAGCTCAACGCTTGTATGGTACCGGTGCAACTAAAGATCCCAAATATCGGCCATTGGTACGCTGGTATGGTGTAACTGTCAAAACTTTTGACACCTTCCAACAAGTTATGCTTATGACATGCTAGATAACTATAATAGCGCTTGATGGCATTAATTGTGATTCTTATAGAATTTACTACCGTACATATGATCATGATCATACTAGGTCTTATACTGGTACAAGCATGGTACTGTATCGTATATCGCCTAACACTCATTTTCTAAACTAAATGCAAATCACCTACAAAATGGTCATTTTACCAAAATACAAATCCTATGACCATGAGTGCACATGAGAATTTTCTCTTCTTTTCGCACAGTCTACGTATGTCATTTTATTTACAGAATAATTTATTAGCCAAGTGTATAGTATCGTCTGCCTCCCAATATAGTTTCATCTCTGCGATAATATAGTTTTGCCTTATCAGTTTGCTACATATTATTTTTCTACACTTGATAATTTTGCAGAGTGAAAAGCTGAGTTATATATTTGGAGCTGTAGCATATTTATCTGGGTTGTACGCTTGTTTTATGGCGTATGAATCACACGAAACAGACAAACGTCTGGATCTGCTGGGCACTGCTTCTGGAGGTGTTTTCTTTCTTATGAACTGCTCTACTTTTCTAGATGTGGTAAGCAGCACAATTGAGTGATTTATCTTTTATCATATTGTCCAGCAGTTGAAGTATTCATTATAAATTCTGCGGAATTTGACCGGACATAACCACCAGTTTGGTGATCTAACTTATCCCATCAAGTAGATTTTGTGCTTGCCTTCATAGGTAGTAATTTCCTCGGTTTTGTAACGAAACATGATTGTTTAGAGTTTTCAAGTGTATTTGTATTGTGGGATCCGATAAACGGAGAAACACCGATAGATACCCACTCTATACAGGAATGTGTTATTTCTAAAAAAAACCAGCTGAACTACTAGAAAGATGAATTTGACATGACCTACATGAAACAAGCTAGATCCTGTTTTGAAACCACAAGAGGATACTCTATTTGCATGAATGAATGAATATATAAACACCTGTCTGTTACATGTTTCAGATTACAGCTATCAGACTGGGTGCTGCACAGTTTGATATGATTATGCTGGTGTTTGGTATGCTCAACACACTATTATGGCTGGCATATGGTATTATTCTCAATGATGTATACATCTATGTAAGTATGATCAGGGCTATTCTATTGGTAGTTTGCCACCATAATCTCACAGTGTAAGGATATATCCTTACTCTGTGATAATCTCATAGTTACCTGCATAAAGCTCAAACTTGAAATGCAGTCAAATTGGATCATGGTTGATCTAGTGTTGCTTCTTGACTTGACTATCCGACACCCGTTGTAATAGATCATATAACTCCCTGAACAATGACAAAACCTCATATAGAACTGTAACCGGTCCATTCTCCTATACATGATTGAAATATTTAGGCATCTCTGATGTCAATGGTTTTGTTGACATATCATATTGAACCTATGATAGGTTTTCTCATAGCTTACTCTCTCTACATGTTCTGGTTGAATCATGGACAAGGAGGCATTGTATTTGGTTGTTATTCAATATTTCAATATGAAATGAAACAATAAATTGTTGAGAGAAGATAGAGATGATTATTTTGATTTTTTGGAGATTGGTTATTTTGATTTTTTGGTTGAATTTTCATGGAGATTATTTATTTCTAACGAGACATTGACAAGAAACGGCCCATATTCTGCCTATTATCCGTTTTTACTGCCCCAATAATTCCATTATACCTTCTGTTACAGGGACCATGTATTCCATTTGTTGTATCCGGTCTGATGAAGTTTGTGCTGTTGGGAGTATATAGTTCTCAACCGCTAACAGAGACGAAGAAAGCAAAGAAGACTCAATAAGTACACTGTATCTGGATTTAATTATAATGCGGTTGATTAGGTTGATATTTTACACATTGCTCAAAGCCTCAATGTCTACACACAGGGTTTGTGACATGTGATTTTTTGGTCAAATTATAGACCACCGAATTTTAGTTTTTCTAACCAGTGAATTTTTGAGTATATTTAGTTATGTTGCCCTGCAGTGGTAACAAGTTTTATAAGCCAAAAATCACCAAAAACCTACACAATTCAATTATATTATATTTTTGTGGTTGCTGCGCATAGCTGATATTTTGCTATGCCACAAATCAAGGAGTTAGAGACACTCTAAATGTCTCGAACTCCCTGCACAAATTAAGCGGACCAAAGTTTCTTTTCCAAACAATGATATTCAAGGACAGACGCCAGTTTGATTTTCACACATTGCTGTATTTTAATCACTTAGCTATTACATATACCTCAAGGTTATGTACTTTTTGAGGATGAAATGATTTTTACTCACTGAAAATCCTCTAATTCAGATATTTAAATTAATGTATTTCTCAGCAGTCTGTAGACAATTTCTATGAATAAACGGGACAAAATGGTACAGTAATTAATCTCCGATCACGTCTATGATTAAAATTATCCGGCTGGTATAGGCAAGACCCTTTTTCCCACAAAACTTCCACGTTTAAATTCCGGTAAGTCCAGATTGAAAAAAGCAAGGAGAATTCAGAGGACCCCTTATTTTTTATATAATATATATATTGTTATTATTATACCAGAATTATAACATTTTTGTTGCGCTATATTCTATGGCTGTATTCACTGGGAATAATTGTGGGGGAGTTCTGCCACGTAATAGGACAACGATACTCAGGCTGTCTACCTCGTATATGGTATGGGAAGGACATTTTAATTTGCACTAATAATGACATCGTCAATTGGCCAATCATCATAAACTCCATCGACAACCTGAGTGTATGTCATCCACACCCCTGAAGTTTTATGATCGCGGCATTTCTAGTTAATAATATATAGATGTCAAGCTTTGCATTGAGCCAGGCAGGTATGACTTGGAGTTGCCTGCACATGGAGCTAATATCCGTTTACTAAGAATAACACCAAACTCTCGCACCCATTCCCTGGGCTCATTTATCTCTTGAGAAATTAATTGTAGATGAAATTTTAAACAATGGCAAACCATTCTCATCGTTTAACTGAACTGATGTACCTATTGACAGTTCAATTAGGGATAGAGTTGGTACAACACTACGGTCCGGTTGCTTGACTTGGCGTGGGTGTATACTAAGTGAGTGGAAATGATGCTCCTGATCATTTATGACTGGGAAGCATCAGCATTGATCAATCAGACTGAGATTGTATGGTACACTATGTACACATTCTGTCACAGAATGATTTGAAATATATTTTATGATATATACATAAGCAATAATAAGTACTTTTCACGTTCACCAGGATATCGGTAGATGTACATTAGGGAATCGATATAGAATTACCACAAGTTGCAACGTAGGGAAGTAATATAGGTACTGCACACATGGTTGTAAAAACTAGGTGCTTATGTAGGGTTCCAACGGTGCTGAATCCGTACAAATATTCAGATGCAGTTGGCACATTACATTGATATAAAATCAGACCAAATTAATAGTAGGTATCCTGCCGATTGAATGAGCTGGTTATGAAGATGAATTTGTATGTTTACACCTGGCATGATACGAGAACAACTGGAATCAAGTCATATATGTACATTATTATCAACGTAGGCTGACCAGATATCAACTGCTAGTCATTGGGATAATGATAATATACTTCATCTAGATGTCCCTGTAGGTCAATAAGGGGCGTAATGACTCGCCCTTCCTCTTCCCCTGCAAAAAAAATAATGATTAAAGTTTAAATGGTGCATAAATTTATATTATACCAACAGAAGATATAGTTGTGGATATGAGCATTATAAGTATTATGTGAGCAGGAGGGAGCATCACACATATAAAACAGTGTAAATACTTCGATAACGTCTACATATATTACAAACCTGTATGCTCCCCTGAATGGTGCTCTACCTCGGTATCCACCGCCGCCCCTGAACCCCCTTGATCCCCTGAATCCTCGACCCCTGCCACGAGGGGGTCTGTTGGTGGTGCTATGCCCGGGTATATTCGTTCGCTTTGGTGTTACCTGCAATGAGTAGTGAGGAAAGCTATAGTTTTAATACTATATAACAACATTGAAAATGTGTTCTCGAAGATTTCATGTGAGCCGATCGATTTGTTATGTAGAGATGTTACAGTTAGCTATTCATAGCTTGGAGGTTTGTGGTTAGGGAGCAAAAGAGTGTTTTTCTCATGACATGAGCAAAGTAAAATAAAAATTCAACATGGGGCGCTCTAGTGTAATAGTTGATAATGTCATGAATCGAATCATCTAAGCTCCCTAATTTAAAACTGTAAAAGTAGTAGATTGTTGTATCATCCAGAAACATACGGCTATGCAGAAGTTATGTTCACCAGCTACGTTATATAAATAATTTAATGGGCAGGCAACTACTGATTAGATACTTAATTTAATCAGGGAATGTGGAACATTGTTCTACACTACACTCCCTGATTAAACGGTATACCCTGGTATGATACGATCAAACGCCAGTCATACATATAGAAGCAGAGATACACTTACCTTAATTTGTCTACCTCTAAATAATGATTCGTCTAATGCTTGAGCTAATTCTACGGAGTCTGTTTCTGTAAATTCTACATAAGCGAACCTGCAGTTATAAAAAAACAGGTCGTATTTCAAATCTTCTTGTAACCTTGCGGGGTAAATTTCAAGCATTGATGTCAGGTGAATAGTCAACAGTTCAGTGTGACGATTTACAGTTATGCAGAAAAATGACTCCCAGACAAAAAATATGGCTTATTTGACTGAAATAAGTCGTGGGGGGAGGGGGTTCCTAGTAAAATGAGGAGTTAAACACGCAAAGAAAAGCCCAATGATATTTTACATATAAGGATATAACCGCTGGTCATTTAACTTAAAGGGCAACCAAGGTTTCAAACAACTTCTCATTGATGGCCATTGATTAATAGCAGATTGCACCTTCTGCATGGGGAAAAAGACAAAACATGATTTGGATGATTATTCAGCCAGAACTCTTGTGAAACATTTCTTCCATCAGGTACTCAAACTCAGCTAAAAGAGAATACCACATAGCAGTTTCCTGTTCCTGTTATTATTTAGCCTGTGCTCTATAATTATTACAGCAAAGTCTTGGAACCTCCCCTAAACTGAAGTGTTACCCAGCTTAGAGTCAGCAACTACTTTGAGTTTTGCATCGCGTAATGCACAAAGCTGATGCTGCCCAGCACATTATTTGCTACCCATTAATGCATTGCTGCGAAACCTTGGTTGCCCTTTAAGACACTACACAGGATATGACTTCCCAAATTTTTTGCCACATGGATTCAACGACAATATACTATCATTGACTTATTAATAATACATTAATTATCAAGTCTATGTTACATTACGTTGTGCCAGTGGTGGACCTAAGTGGTCGGGCAAAGTCAAGAGAATGTGTATTGGGGGGGGGGGGGGGTCAAAGAAGTGTAACGAGAGGGGTCAAGTTGTGAGGCGATCATTACAACATTACAATATTGATGGAATATTGTGAATCGTGCCATTCGATGAATCATGTGGTGAGAAAAGGACACAGCATGTTTTATATATATACAACTTTATCAGACTAACTTACCCTTTAGGATGACCAGTGTATTTGTCACAGTTTATTGTGACTCTGTTAATTGATCCACATCCGTGGAAATGCTGTTCTAGTTCCTCAGCGGTTGCCCCATAATCTACCTAAGGAATTGCATTGAACAACTATTTTACATTACCATAATGAGCAGGTAGTAAGTTTTAAACATATTTCTCACCTTTGGTATCATAAACCACAAAAATGTTGACTTCAAAGCCACCTGGCAACGAAGGCAACATTAGCGCTGGAACATATTGGACCCAGCTGTACATACTGTGAATGGAGCAATCCATTTCAGTGCTAAGCTCTAATGTGCATGAATAAAAATCAATTTTTATGAAATTGGTAGACCTAATAAAAGTGGTGTGAAATTGACATCCCTGTAGGACATGAACATCAGTAGTCTTATTTTCTTATTATAGTTAGGCCATCAACAACCTGCTGTAACGACGGAGACAATACCCTATCTCTATCTGGACAGATGGCATTTGACACAGTATAGCTTTTCAAGATAGTGGCAAATTGATCTAGGCTACTCACATTTCCTACATATATAGATCGAGCATCTATTTCTTTCTTTTCATCTTGAGATAAAAATTGGGGACTTTGCACACCGGGTAAACTCGAGCTACTAAGGTTCATTTCTTCGTCAACATCAGCTTGATATTGCCTCAATTTTGTTGCTTCTTCCTCCATTTCCTTCATCTTCATTCGAATTTCATCCAAGGTCTACAAAAATAAAGATGGAAATTGAACTGACCTGAACTTAGACCCAATACGGAATTCTGCCTTTATTCCACAGTGAACAATTCAACAGCCTAAACTAAGCGAGTTCAGAATGTGTTCTGTCAATAAGTCACACTAGCTGTGTGAAAGGATGATAATCTGACATGAGTTTTCCTGTGTTTAGGCCAACTTAAAATCATTGTAGTACTGGATATCATCAAAGTTATTTTTAACCCCTAATGTGTCCTTTGTGAAGCTAGTAGCAAAAATAACAGTGGCCAGCATCAACGAGTGTGACACATTATCTTAATGTGACCGCAGTTATTTCACAGCAAAACCTCATCAGTGTGTTGTTTGGTGAATAAAGCAGCAAAGTTGAATGAGAGCTGATGGGCCTAGGTTAACAAGCATCAACAACTTATCATCTTTGTGAGATACATGGGGATTGGATTAGGTCCACAGACAGTTATTTTTCAACCTAGTTCCATTCCTTGTACACTAATTATGAAATGAATGGATCTCAAGTAAGCGATTCAGCCGATTGGCATGCGAAGTACTGTAGTAGTACGTTACAACAGGGAGAGTTCTCCCTGATTACAAGTACATAGATGAAGTCCACATATATATGTATAGGAATAACATATTATATTCTTTGTTGTATCTGATTGTATTATATTGATCTGTTGTATCCCATTAAAAATGATAAGTATTAATTAAGATTTGGATTTGTTGTCACAGTTTGTAATGAGGGTAGGTGAAGCTTGAAATTAACAAGTTAAGAATTCAATTTGGAAAAAAACTTACAGCATCTTCTACTGTTTCATCAAGCTCATTACCAGCTGTGTCATTGAGGACTTCACTATCATCATGAGCTAAGCTATCCTGCTGCTCCTCTACTTCTGTATTGTCTTCAGCAGTTGTGTTTTCTCCATTCTCACTTTCTTGCAGGAGATCATCATTGGGCTCCTCATTGGGATCACTCATGGTGTTGTGTCTGTGTTGAAGTGTTAGTACTTTGAATAATCCTTACTTGTAGCTCCTGTTAATTAGTAGATGGCAGCAGAGTTTGGTTATATAATTGGATGAAAGTAACTCTTTGTATATATCTCAATATTTACAAGAAATTTTCCTTCTTTTAAATTGTAATAAAAAATATTATTTGACTCACTGTTATTTACTACGAGTACAACATACGTTTGTAAATAAAAGAAATCAATAGTTGTCTTTCCTTGTATTTTATTATCCATGAGAAGAAAACTACAATTAGCACTTATGGACCAGTCCCCAACTCCCTAGGGCTGTGTGTCTCAAACTCCCGGCTACTGCAGCCCGGGAGGTGGGAGGGTATACCCCACTCTCTCTGCAGCAACATATTTGATAAGGCAGGCTAACAAACGATTAGAGGTGGTGGGGCCAGTACCCTGACCCTTCTTGTCATCCCCTGCATTCTTCATATCAGTCACGAATCCTCATCCCGCGATCAAATGAATGTAAAAAATATTATCTGGGATTGATTCCAGCCTTCTCTGGTCGAATTATCTCAGGGCGCATGCACAATGCACAGAGAATGCTTTGGTCAACACCATTTCCTACTCAGTGAGCTAGCATATCTGAACATACCCTAGCCATTGTCAGTGAAATACGAAAGAGAAAAAATACTTGAGTTCTTTCATTTTTGGGCAAATTTTATTTACAAAGCGCACACCCAATAGTTAATACAATCTGTGGTGCACAATGCAAATCGATCAGTCAGAAGCAGTCTCGTCTAACAGTATCAGGTGAAAATTGCAGAAACACTGCTACATGTTGAAACGGGGTCGGAGATTATTTAAATAACAGTGATGAAACAAGGTTCTAAGACAAGATAGATCACATCAAAAAAAGAAGCCATTCCCATCCTAGTATCATATGCCGGCCATTTCAGAAAGATTCAAGACTAGAGACAAAACATTAACCTTACATTGAATCATAGCACATAATAGAAGACTAAAAAATTGTTGATTAACTTGGATGCAATATGTCAAAGATTCAATGAGCGGAAAACTGGATACAACATGCTGTCATACGCAGACACAAGTCTTTTAGCTATGATACATGTTGTCAGGGTGCTATGGACCCTGATGCTGTTATGACAAAACTGTGATTGGATGGAACTTGGATAAATCAACTGGTTATATCATATTGAAGAAGCATTACTTGGCTTGCTGCACAATTTCATGGTTATACATTTAAGTTGATTGCAAAGCCCTTAAATGTGTATCAGAAGAAGTTCTCATAACTTAAAAAAATGAGAGCTTGAATCTATAAAACAGGCTCTTATTTGGAAAAATTATTTGGGAGATTTTTTTTGTACAAGTTGCATAATAAGAAAATTGTTTGTAAAGTACAAACATCAGATAGCAATTACAGTGACCTCTTATCCGTGGAACCGATGAGGATCTCAATTGCGGCTTGGTGTTTATACTGAATGAAAGCATTAATTTATGAATAGTCCATTAAAAAACTGCTGAGGATTTACGATTTTGGCACATATTTGAAAGCGTGCCATGTTATTAGCCTACGATGGGCAAAGTGATGATGACCTCTTAGCTGCAGGAAATTGTGTATTTTTTTTAGCCAGGCCACCTCTAATTGCCTATAGAGTGAGCTTGCAGTATTATTTTTCCAGGCAATACTATCTTATGCCGCCTCTCCGAGTGATTACCATAATAGTTGGCTATACCGGTATGATGTCTCATTTAATGAGGACGCTATTGTGAGCACCAGATTTATTAGAGTTGCCAGCCCCTGACGTTGTGTTGCTGGCTGTGATGGTGTCCATGCGTTTGTAATATAACAGATACGGCACACAGGGGTGTTTTACATCCAGTACATGTCTCTCTTCGATTGGAGCTACTGAGTTATCGTCAAACCTGACCCAGTTCCTAACGCCTAAGTGAAATAGATCCGTATGATAATGTCCACCTGTCGTTTTGGTTCCTGAATGATACTCCACTACGAAGAAAAATAGAAAATCTTGATAGGATATAATATATGAAAATGACTTGCTGCAAGTGAGGTAACTGAGAAGTTCAATTGATTTGAATGCTGCACATAATTTGGAGTGTCTATGACAAAAAGTGTCCTAATGAAGTCAAAGTCTGACTAGGGTAACTTTATCATAGTTTGCATTTTTTGTAGATCAAGGATTGAGTTAATTTGTTTTTATTCTTCTACCAGCCCAATATTCTTTGGGAGAGGTCAAAATTAATGGAGTACTTGTAAGCCATATGTCATATATCACATACCTGCGAACAGCTTGTAAGATCTTTTCTCTTTTGGTAAATATTTGTTTCTAGCCTGTGGGGAGAAGAGGTCTAAAAAAGGAGAAGAACATCGATTAGAAATTATTTGATCATGCTACAGTCAGCTGTATTGACTATAGTCGATTGTTCCCGAACCCGAAAAATAGTCAATGATACAACGCAAAATAACAAGTGCCAGGAGTCCTATAGAGGTAAACAGGAGTTGGCTGCCCAAGATTAAAATGGTGATAGGATTATCTTCTTAAAATTAAGCAGTGTTCTGGGAGGTTCTACGATATAAACAATAAACAATGGTTATATGCTATTATGTGTGAAAAACATAGTGTGATGTATGGAAATTTTTATCTGGCACAATATGTCAGCTATATTTGCTGATTTACCAGACGGTCAAGCTGGCTTGAATGTAAGAAAATAATTCATGAGCCTTTATTGGTGGGTACCTTTTTCAAACTCTAGAACAGTGCTGAAGTCCATAGTATGCAGGACTTTCTGTGATCCTCCGTGCTTGTCGTACACAAAGCACTTGAGGTGTAGGATGAGAACTGGGGGTAGACGCTCAAAGGTAAGTCTGCGGTGTGCGTCCGTCTCTTGTTTGGTTTGTTGACAGGTATAACCCTCTATAACTTCCTTACTGACAAAAGCTCTCAGAGCCTCTTCCACCGTTGAGTTAGTCTAAAACAGAGTGGCACCATTACTCACTATATTGGGTTTGATTTTACCACCATAGAAAAGTATTCACCTGAATCTATCCATTGGAGATTTTCATGAGATAATGTTTGTTGGTAACTTGCAAGGCAGTAAACATGAATTCTTTCCCATGTCATGTGATTTCCTATTTTACTTCGGTGTGCGCAGAGTGAGTAACCAGACCATGCTCTCTCATCTCAGGAATAACATGTGTCTGAGACGGGATATTGACTGCAGCTGTACTTAACTTATCATTTATAACTCTAATGTTGTTGTGGTAAGCAATCAGGTGTTGACAAGTATCAGCTTCATTGTATCGGGTTACTAACCATGCTATAGGGGCGACTAAACTCCATAGACAGTCAACAAAGGATTAGCGCAGGACACTTATTATCAGTGATAATAGTTTTCATAATGTTTGTACGATTGATTGCAATTCATATCTTAGCGGGAATCCCCCATGTTTTGTATACAAGCTGCATAATGGTGTCAGGTAATATGACAGGAAGTTACACTTGCAAGTAGCTAGTAACAGCTTAGAGCTGGCACTTACAACAATACATGATAACTAATATAGAATGCATGGTATGCTATCACAAAAGTAAGCTAGGACTGTTAGTTTCAGTGTAAATAAAAAATATCATCTAGTTCATCTAGTTCCAAATTCTCCCCTGAATGAATACATCACCTACCATTAGGTAAGATTTTGTGATGACATGACATACCTGCACATTGAGAGGTACAGTGAAGAACGGTTCTAGTACAGTGGACTCCTTACTGCTGCTGCCAGTGGAGAGTGATGACCTGAGTAAACCTCCGAATATCTCAGATATAGGTGTCGTATACTTATCAGCATTACTATGAGTTACTACCGATTTATTTTTAGGGCCGACTTGTTCCCAAGCTGCTCCATCATCATCAGACTCCTCCTGTGAGTGCTCAGAGTCTGAGGCGTGGACATCTCCATTACCATTGGGTAGTCCGTCTGGAAACACACGTATGTATCAAATTATCAAAGTGAGATGGAGTAAAGTACTCAGCTATATAAGCTAGGCAATTACGCTTGTTTAGTTTTATAACACTTTTTCAATTCTTGATAATACGCTCAAATATTGCATATTCCTGTGTCAAAAGGAACTTTATCCGAGTAGGTGTAACCTCACTTGATGCCCCCATTGGCCAAGATAATTCACATGGCGATAAACTGATAACTGACAACAGGTGCTAAAATCTGTCACTGATGCTTGCTCACAAAGTGATATAACATGACAAAAGGGCTCCACCAGACACACCAAGCTGGAGACACGGTGACTTAATAGTCAACCCGACCTGTGAGTTGTGCTAACTGATCCACAGTCTTAAACCATCACCCTCAATTTATTCACACATGGTCCACAGTTTAGTAGTCCAAACCACATCGATTTTATTGTGAGTGGAGTTCACTGTATAGACATTTTGGTATCATTCACTAACCTGCTGAGAGTTTCTTTTGGTGCTGTTTGACAGCCTCCCCCATCTCTTCGTGGAGTTTATTCAGTAGGCAAGCGAGGAACTCCTCGGCGTCTTCCTGTTTGCCTCGGGCGAACATGTTCTCAGAGGTCTTCATGATAGGCAGTACATTATAAACACCCGACGGCTCAAAGGGGTCGCCAAGCTTCAGGTCCTTCTTCCTGTGTTTTCCTGGCTTATCTGAATGCTGTTTTTCATATTTCATTTCACTGAATTCATTGACAAACTCAACCCTGTAAAGAAATACAGCTATCAGTGTTCTGACATACTTTGGGCTCTCCTGTCATGGTCAAGATAAAAAATAATTAATTCTGATTAGCAACACCACTGGCTTAAGGTGGTCTCACTTGGGAATAGTTTTGTTTGTTGGTTGTGTTCTTGGTTACTTTTGTAACAACATCAACACAAATCAAATGCATGTTTATCAAAATTCCCTTTCATCAATTACGATTTTCAATGAAATGCTCCCTCAGCCGACATAAAAACCATCAACATTACGTTTTACTTACATTGCCTCCAGGACAGGAGTAGATGATTTCTGATTGAGTGATAGGGGTGGATAGCTTGGTAGAGCCTTGAGGGCGTGATAGAACGGTGGACAGGCTAGTAGTGCCTGCAGTGTGGCGTTTACATAACACCAGTTAACCTGATTGATGAGCCTCCTGGCCTGCAGTGATACAGCTGATGATTTAAGTTGGAACCTCGAGATAATGGCTACAACACAGATACAGAGAAAGTCAATAAAATATTCAATATATAATTTCAAAAAAGGCACTTTCCAACCTCACGTTTTAATACCCAGGGCTGTTCTCAAACCCCAAGCCCAAAAGGTAATGGAATTATGTTTTTTTTAATCAGCACAATTCATAAACAGGTTGTAACAAGCAGATCAGTGTCATTTATGCAAACAAACATTATAATCAGGCTTGCATTCGGCTGAAGATAACAAAAAGCAAAACATATAATCTTGATGTGTGATATCAATGAACATAATACCTCCTGTGTCATCAGCAGGTCTGATAGGTTGTGAAGGCATCTCGACAGGTCTGGAGCTAGGGGGTGTGACACCGCCAGCCTCTCCTCCTTGTCCAGGACTTGTGTTGGGAGCACCTGAAAACAGGTTTGCCCATAGCTTAGGAGCCGGCGCAGCCTGTGGAGGGGATGACAGGGGTGTAGTAGCTTGCTGTGCAGGAGGGGATGCTACTTCAGAAGGAGCAGCACTTGACGGGGTTGAGCTCACACCGTTAGTGATGACGGGCTCTTTATGAGGAGTAGGTTTCTTTGTAGAAGTATCTGTTTTGGAGTCTGTTTTCGATTGGACAGAAGAAGTGATTTGTGGGACTGGAGCTGGCTTAGCATGGTTCTCTGTTGGTTTCGGTCCTTTACTTCTGTTTTTGGTGTGACCTATTAAATAGATTGACAGTTCATTGTGAGTAAAATATGTACCAGTCCATTGGTGACAGTTCCCACTCAACAAAAAACACAAGGAAACAGATTATCTTATAGGTGTCAAGTATCTGGGCACTGAGTTATATCAATTTACATCTTGAAGCATCGATGAGATTATTTGTCGTTGTAACACTTCTTCCCTAACAAAACCAAACTGTAATACATTTTTGAAAATTTACAAGAGCAATATCGTTTGCCCATATTCATCGTAGAAATACTCCGATATAGGTTGAGTATTTGTAATCAAGTACCTTTTAGCTTACTGGAAGGCAGTTGGACAGCTTCATTGTTTCTCTTGCCAAACTCTAATCCATCGATGACAAAGCCAAAAGAAGTACCTTCCCCTGAGAAGGTAAATCCTCCTCCACCTCCTGACAATTCAGAGTCATCTACGGCAGGCACTATATTGGTACCAGCTGGCTGTGTGGTGGTGTTGGTAGGAGTCACCATTGGTTCTGGTTTAGACTGAGTGGAGGCGGAGACAGGATGGTCTTTGTCAAACGAGGGTGTAGGAAGTGCTGAGGGTTTATGAGTAGAGTTGATCTCAGCATGTTGAGGAACATCCGGTCTCTGCTCCTCTGACTGCCTCTGTAACCAATCAGTACGACATTGTCAAAAACCCAGGTAACAAAAAATAAATAACCCCAAGTTCCCAACCCCCTAAATTGGCATTATGATATGAAAAATATTACGAATATGATTATATGATGCATTCTGACGAAAGTAAAAACCAAGACTGCTTGCCAAGATCATCATAGTGACGAAAACAAATATGTCAAAAACTTACAGTCAGAAGTTTATATCTGGGTTGAGACGTGTTGATGTAATTGGATCCGTTCTGCACACCTCTGTTGTTTCTATGTGACGGGTGACGCCCGCCGTGCATCACATTATGTGCCATAACTTGTTGCTGATCGTGGTTTGGTCCATTAACTGGATGTCCTGGCATACCTATCATGTTCACAGCAGGATCGGCAGCGACAGGATGATGAAGATTACCCTGAGGACCGTATGAAGATGTCATAACATGAGGACCGCTACCCCGTGGTTTGCTGACCAGGTTAGGGTTCTGCTGCATTCCAGGAAAAGCCTGCATCTCAGTCACTGCTGATATCATTGGCACAAACTGCTGCTGCTCACTCGGAATTACTGGTCTCATCTAAAACAATAATGAACAGTTAATAAATTATAAAAAAAACCAATCTATTTTATTTCAACAAATTTTTAGCAATATAGAATTTGTATATAAACAAGACTAACTCAACCACACACTCTAATATAAACGGGAGAAACTATCACATTTGTTTTTCATATATTACCTGATTACGATTTTGAAGCATTGCTGGGTTGTGAGGATAGTTGTTAGCAGTGCTGTACGAGAGATTGACACCTTGGTACATCTGAGACTGGTCTATTGGAGAGCCACCAGTCATCTGTACAGCTACAGGGCTAAGCTGGGCGTGTGCAGCCATACTATGCATAGGCTCTGGCTGTCTCAGGTGTGGTGGCTGGTTGGGAGCATGTTGAGGTAGTCCAGCGGACACAAGGTTCGGTGGTAACGTGAACCTAGATCCAGGCACAAACTCAGGGGCAGCGGCGTTCAATGCTGAAGCACGAAGCTAAAATCACCACAATAAGCATAGTCAAAACTGTCCAAGTTCAAATTAAACACAAACATTCACACATCAGGTTGATAAAATTTGAAATAGGTTGATATAAGGGGGGAGAAATAGTGAGAAGTCACCATAGTTCTTACTTCCAACTTCTGTATGGTGACCTACTGACAAATCATAGTGTAGTATTTATTATCATTACTCACCATATGAGGGGAGCTGGGATGGCCGACCATCATGTTTGGGTGCATGAGGGGTGAAAGTGTCTGAGAGAGACCAACTGATGATGTCTGCGGATCCACCATAAAGCCAGGCATAGCATGCTGTTGTGGAGGAGGCTGCATCATCTGGTTTTCTACATGGGCCATGCTTACAACAACACCAGTTGGTGCCTGCTGTACCAGTGGTATCTGATGTCCATCACCAGATAATGGTACCATAGGTATAACATTGTCGCTTCCGCCATTGAACCCATCTTCGTACACACTATTCACTGAAGAAAAAAAAAGGATGACTACATGACTTCTTCTCATCTGATCCCCATAAGATGATGAAAAAAACCAAACCAAAAGTCTACTATTGATTGTTAGACAGCTGATTGAGGTACTTTGAAACACCAAGTCAAACTTGCAGATTTACAGAGACAGTGATGTAAATTAAGGCCAGCTATGACAAAATGATCTGATCGGCATGTCAAACTCTTTATATGCCTTTAAATGTAATGCAAAGAGATTCAAATGCTGCAATGATCAACGGGTGAATCGTAATTTGGTTTCTCTATCCAGTGATTCTTCTGCAACTAACAAATTATTGATTCAACTCATTGGAAGCACTCCCCACCCTAAAAGGTCCTGTATGCTAAGGTTACACTATAATTGTTGACACGAAAAGTCTTTCTCCTGCAATATTACTGCTATGTTATAAAATGTACTTACCAGACCGATCATTGACAGGGTCTTCTTTCTGAGTCACTCCTTTACCAACATCAAATGGGAACTGTAAACAGTTAAGAGACATAAGCCATTGATCTTGATCATGTAGACACAATAAGGGTTTGAATGAAGGTTGAATCTCACTTTCTCATAAAATGTTAAAGTTGGCGAGAATTAAAAGCTTCAGAGCAAAAAAACTTAACTACTCAATGTGTTGGGGAAAAAAGTCAACAAGCAGTGAAAGTAACCAAAAGCCTATAGAGAATAAACTCTCAAAAGTCATTACAAGGAATCTTTTTTACGTCTTCGGCATTGTAGTGTTGCTTGCCGATCAACAACAACAACAATCTACTCATTACTGCCCCAACTTGGCAATCCCAGGGGTAAAATGATGTTCCATCTCGTAGAATTAATAACACAGGAAATACTGAGAATCTACTTTTGATTAATTCAACTTCATCTTCATGTATTCTATAGACCTTTTCTATTTACCACTTGTCCTTCAAAACCTAACTCACCCAGAGTATGGGAATTAAGGGGGAGCAAACCTATCTTTTCAGCTAGCCAGTCAGAAAATATTACAAACTGTACTGAAAAAGTGCCTGGCAGCGATACAAGTACAAAAGCTATTACACCACCTAAGATCCTGAAAAAAAGTATATCAGTAGTCACAAAGGATTATATGGCGTATATCCTTGACCAAATATTCCAGTGCGCACTGAAGTAATGTATAAACATTTAACCTACCGTCACTTTCTCAGACGGAGTCGATAGTAGGCCTTTAATCCGCTTCAGATCATCTTCAGGCCAATCCCCATACTCAAACTCCATCTTCTATCACTGCCCAGCAGTGGGATCTCAATCCATCAAGTTCTCTATAAAAGGAATCGATTTGATTAAGTCCCTATAGAGTCCACCAGTCTGTTACAATTGTTATGGTGACAAGACAGACTACGCCACGTCTGTCACAAATATATATCAGAAGGTGAGAAGCATCAACATCAAAAAGATTTACCTTTATAGATAGTAAGGCCTGGGCATTTCTCTCCTGGGCTATTTTCAGTTCAATTTACCAATTACTCTTGCTAGGCAACATTATACCGTGAAATTAAAGTGAGTGAGATACCCCTGCCAATGGACCCTTTCAGTTAATATAGTATAGAATAGCAGTAGAATAGGCCTATCTAGTATCTATGAGTTATGAGTCATCATCATCATTGCACACTCAATTAATTAATTATCATGATCAATGCACATATATGTGATGATACTTTTCTTAGTAGTAAGTTAGTAGAACCTCAGGCCTACTTCACACTACATTTCTAACTCTTTGCCTGGTCTGAATTTTAATCCAAAGTATTCTTATTTATTCATTATTCATAACAACAACAAGCTCATCATCTTCTTTTTTTGACTCCACCATGAAACTTGGACTGTTGAGTATATTCAAATCTCAACTCATCATTCCATATGTTTCACAATAACTTCTCTGACTGATCATAAACAACATATGGTAAGTAAGGTTAAGTAATTTGAAGAAAAGAAAGGACTGAAGGGTAAGGAAAAAAAAAGGAGAAAATTACATCCTAACTTTTATCAGGGTTAGCATACCATTCTGATTGAAGATGCTGCTTCATGCTTACCTTAAACTCAGTCAAACAGACATCATAGCTGAAATTTACCACTAGCTTATTTTCCTTGATATCAGATCACCATTTTATTCCTCTAGTTCACTCAGTTTCACTTCAAGAAAAAAATGAAAAAATCAACATCATCATGCTTGTAGAAAAGGACCGGATCGCAGAAAGTGTTTTGCAGACAACTATTGGTCAATCATCTGTCATACGTCATATTTTGACAACACATTGCACGTGACAGTGAAAGTGTGAGTTGTCTGCTCATTTTTCCAGTCCAGCATGTAAACTTATAGCCAATCAGATTATGTAGCATCAAATCTGAGAAAAAGGTACTGTAAGATTAGGGGAGAGGGGTTCACCTGTTTGCTTACCACAAGCGAATGTAACCTAAGATCAGTCATGTGACGAAGAGTGGTAAATTGGTCTTGTTGGAATTTTGTGTCACTTTCGTTTTGTAGATCCAACATTAAGTAACCACAGATTAAGTGACTATTCTACTCAATCCATGCCATTCAATGGTAGGAACTATCTGTGACTCTACAAACTAAAGCATACAGAATCACTGGCTTACACAAGTATCCAACACGTGTGTAGTGTACCTAGCAGTCACTGGACTAGTTCTGCATGCGTAGCCGTAGCGGTAGGTTAAGCAATATATTACAAATTTACACACATTCATTCACATGTTATGTGTATGTAGTATTGGAATCTAGATATAATACTTTTCGTAAACAGAAAT
Organism: Membranipora membranacea; assembly: GCA_914767715.1. Taxonomy (NCBI): domain Eukaryota; kingdom Metazoa; phylum Bryozoa; class Gymnolaemata; order Cheilostomatida; family Membraniporidae; genus Membranipora; species Membranipora membranacea. The sequence continues at coordinate 11,866,937 of OU612068.1, forward strand.
AGAGTGCGGTTCGCAAGAGAATTCGTTACTTTTATGATGAACTTGTAGCTACCGTTTGTCTAGTTAGGCCTAGTAGCTATGATGCATATCTAACCCTTGCTCTCCGGTAATTGGTACCGCATGCGGACGCTGTGAGGTTTGAGATATCAGACTACTACTGCAAGTAGTGTATGGAATTGGAATGTGACGTTAGAACAGATTGTAGCATTTGCAATCTGACGTCTACGTCTAATAAATTAAAAAGTTATTAGATGATAATACGGATTGATAAAAAAATAGTCTTGGATAATGGATCAGGTGGAGGTATACATTTATGCAGTTGTCACAGCCTCAAATCTTTCAGCTAATCTTTAGAATGAGCCTTTTGTATGTTACATAAATGGTGCGAGAATGTAGGACCTAATTCAAGGCTCGCTCTCATTTTTGAAAGACGCCCTAGCCTGTCTCTGAGTATACAACTTGTACAACTTATACTGTGAATCAACGCAACACCAGCACCATATGCTCACACCTCATGCCTGCTAACTAGAGCCTGATTTGAATTGCCATGATTGCCCATTCAAATTAATTTTTGTATTGTAAAGACGTCTATCTATTATTGCCTCTTTTATACCAAGATTTCCCACTCTTGTCCCTATTTATTGGTCCGTAGGTGAAGATTATACCGGAACTAAATTTTGTTTTGTTTGCATAATTTCAGGCACTGGAAAGGACATTATTCCGCAAATCTTTCTCCTCAGTGTTAGTCGGCATTGGTGTAGCTTAAAATGGCGTCAGCCTCTTTAATCATCATACTGTTGGTAACTTTGACTCTTCATTCTTCACACTGTGCCGCAGATGATGATGGGACCCTCGTAGTGTTGAATGTGGTAAGTGATAATTTATTAATTTTTCATTCCGTCAATGATGAGCATAAAGATAATTGAAATTTATTATGTCCCATCGGCAAGGAAAGCGACTCATCAAATGCATATTAACAGTTTATGTCTGATGGAAGATGATGATGATGAATGATTTTATTTTGTAAATCACACAAAAAAATTAGCCAAGAAAATTCTGCTAGCTATGTAAGTCAGGTCAGCAAATCTTGTGTTGTACATCTCTGGCAGATACCCTTTCTCTTTTGATTGAGGTGTCCCAGAGAACCTATCTGCCAATGCTTCGATTTTGCAAAATTAACATAAAATATGTAACTTGTATATTTTGTCGACTACCACCCTATTGCCATTCAGGATTAGTTTGGCTCCTCAAGAGTACAGTAATTTATGGTTACTGTGAGACATTGTCAAAGTTTGGTGGTTAGGTTTGAACCCTGGCTGTGATCACATTTCTGCATGAGGCCAAGTAATCAGATCGATGATAATGTGTCACAAACGCTTCTTTGCTGACAAACAGTAGTAGGCCTACCTATAGCTACCAAACACCCTCCATAGTGAGGTCATAAGATTCAGATTTTGAAATAGAATTCAAACATACCTGCCTCACCTTACCATGACCTTGTTTTATGTAGGTTCTTTTTTTACTGGTCTCAGTTCTCGCTAACGGACAGAGTTTATATACTTAATTTTGTAGATTTACCGACATGGTGACAGAGCTCCTACTGAACCATTACCAATAGATACTTTTAACGAGACATTCTGGGATTATGGATACGGTGAACTGACTAATGTAAGTCTTCTTCTTTCAATTAGGACACTCTGTACCATAAACATATAAATACATAAATACATATTAAGTTTTTATATGTTTATGATCTGTACAATGGCGTGGTTTTACGATGAAAACACATGAGGTACGGTGACAAGGGGTAAAAGTAAATAGACAAGTTCATCTAGTGATTGTGAGGATGTAAGCTAGAGTGTGAGTCAGCCAAGTAAATGAAAACAATTAAAGTTTTCATCTCACAAGACTGCTGGTACTTGCGTAACAGCCAGTCTACTATCCGACCTCCTCGACCTCCTCGACCTCGACTTCCTCGACCTCCCAACCTCTTCAGATGTCACGCCTTCAAGATAATTTTTTTCTTGTGGCTTTCGGAATTTTGCATAGGCTGCAAAAATAATTATATTTCTTTAGCTTCCTCATTTTCACACTTCATTTACATTCTCTCAAGTTATGCTGATGAACCCGAGACAAGGGTTACAGTATATTCATAAACTGTTGACAATGTAAGCATCACCTTTCTCCAAACCACTCATACCTGTTTTTGGATGTTGTGTTTGCGTACATTTATTGATATCACAGCGGTCTGTTTTGACCCTTTACTAAATCAAAGACCGCAATCAAGTTGTGATTTTACCAAAGACTTTGGATGGGTTTGTCATATTATCTTTAGTCTCTGATGTTACTTCCAGACCTATCCTAATTTACTCTTTCAGTTGGGGAAGAAACAGCAGTTTGAACTAGGATATTACTTGCGACAACATTACAATGATTCAGGCGTGCTTGGAACCATATTTGACTACAAAAAGGTAATTATTGTTACATGTCTGGGAATAAGTGGTTGTTTTTTTAACCTTCTCATCAGACTACACCTATTAGTTCTTAATCATTTAAGTAACTGTACTAGTGGTATCTTCATAAGTTGTATTACGATAAGCATCTTTTGTAGCCTGACATCACCTGATAAGCATCTTTTGTAGCCTGATATCACCTGATTTCAGTTGTTTATTTATGTTGTATAGACTTTGATCAATTACTACTGATGTCATGTGATCAGTTACTACTGATGTCATGTGACCAGTTGACTTCCTCGTTTGCAGCCTCATTAGTGCCTGTGTAAGTTGTCCGGCAGCCACACCAACAAACAAAAAAGTGGCTGTGTGACAAGGCTAGTTGTTATGGCTGTTAACAGTTCCCCTATTACACATGGCTCATCTCAGGGATAGATAATAATGATGTGACTTTCATGCCTTAGAAGAGCAAATATTAGCTAGCACCAATTTTAGCTAGCACCAATTTTAGCTAGCACCAATTTTAGCTAGCACCAACTTTAGCTAGCTAATATAGGAGCTTTTTTAAAATGCAGAGATAATGTTTAAAATGTGTGCAAGGAATATCTTTCACTATTTCAAGCATATGCATAGAGGCAAACGGTCAGTCATGAATAAATAACTCTAGGGAAAATTGTAGATGTTCTCTGTGAGAAAACTGATGGTCATGCATCTCAAGCTCCTAGCGAAAATATAGTATGCTGTGTTGTGTGCTGAGTTATAGCTAATCATTGGTATTGTATATCTGTAAATATATATAGTATGATTCTGTATGTAAATTGATGCAGTTTTGTACCCCCTAATTTCAGGTGTATGTCAGGAGTTCAGATGTAGATCGTTGTCTAACCAGTGCCTATAGTAACCTAGCCGGGGCTTACTATGATGGAGGAAATGTGACTGATTTTGAGAAAGACCTGCCACGTGAAACATGGAGGCCTTTCCCAGTACACAGTGTACCCGAGGAACAAGATAATGTATGTACATCGTTTATGATGACTTACTTGTACTACCCTAGCCTTTTAACGCATCCACTTTTTTCTTTGGTTAACAAAAAAAGTGGCAGCGAAACAAGGCTAGTACTACCCAGTCTAGTTTAACTACATTTGGATAGTCGCTATTTCCAAAAATTCCAACACTTCAAACTGTTGGAAATTTATTTCTGTCCTAATTATTTGATTTCGCACAAGGGCCTTCATCTGCAATTATTCAAATCATATTCCTCAAAACTTTGGTGCATTAACCCTGCTTTGTCTGGTAGCGACATTACATTATAATTGCGCAATCCGCCTTTGCGGTTTCACCACTAATATAGGTGATATCAGACATATGCAGAGCCAGTCACAGAATTATCCGGTTAGGTTCACCACTTCCTCATACCAAAATCTCAGGGATTTTTGAAAATCCCCTATTTACCTTCTCCTATTGTGGCCTATTGAATCGGATTCTTCTCACTCAATAAAAAAATCAATGGAACATGAAGCCATACTGGGAATGGCTCCAACTATACCTCAGTGACCAAGCAATGATCTGTAGCATATTATCATGTTTATTGAAACATCAAGTAAACTTTTTTTCGCAACATTGATATATATCAAGGCGTGATGTGTGTCCTTTTGTTATTTTGCGTTGACTATTTGTTAGCCAAATCAATGAGCAGTGTCACCATATCAGAATTGCGACATACTGGTGAATGAGTGGAATTGAGTTGTCCATGATGATATCAGTTTATCCGGTGCCAAAATTCATAAGTTTTCAGGATACTGCAATCGATTAGGCTCATGCTCATCGGCTCCATGCACTTATCTTTTTCTTCTTACAGCTCTTGGCCATGAAAAAGCCATGTCACAAAATCACAATGGGCCGGGATCAACTCTTCAACAACAACACTGTAGTAAAGAAGATAAACGACGATTACGCTGCCTTCTTCCAAATGCTTACTAACAAAACTGGGCTGAAAATGTCTAATGGACTCCAAGAGATGTGGAAGATTAGTGATGTTTTGACATGCGAGGTAAACATCTTAATAAACCTCTGATACAATCAATTCTCGTTACATCTCAATACCGTTGATGAAGTCAGTCTCTCCCAGATTTTGTTCTTGGATTATTACAGACAAAGCAAAAATTTTGGATTCGGGTAACTGATAAGCCCCAGATAATTATCAGTGGTTGATTCACCAATGTGATGCGAAAAGACAGGTTATTTACTTCAGGTTTTTGGCATTCAGTGTTGCACAATTCGGGGAAAACTGATATGCAGTGACATATTCTGTTGGCATGTCCTGTTTGCACTATGCTTCATCAAAGCGGCTTCGTATGTGAGGAATTAAAAAAAAAATTGTCTGGCCTCAGTGATAGTCCTTTTGACAGCATGTTTGGCGTCATGGAAAATATGAGCATTCTGACAGAGAGGGCAACTCCTAATATTATTGATACCAATGTCTTTTCTTAGTCATGACATGCAGCATAAGGTCTTCCCAGAGTAAATGACCTGTCTTTTCTGTGTGTGGCACGTATCACATTGGATCCTCATCCATTTAACCAAAGCGACCGAAATAAGCTAATAACCAATGATAAAAAGATGGATTTTTTCTTTGGTGCTTAATGCCACAGGATCCAGAAATTGCCCCTCATGGGTGCTTATGCAGCTGAAAGTATGATATGAACCATAGTATCTGCACCACATCGTTCTAAAAAATACTCCTCTAAGACGATTATCCTGCCTTTTATCAAAATAGCACAATGCCATTACATGGCATCATGCCGAAACCAATATTTTCAGAATCAGTGTTCGATTAGCTTTCCAACGATATATAAAATGTCAAAATCGGACAACACTGGTATCATAACCTTAACATACAACACTTTGTTATTATCTTCTAACGACCTGGTCACATGGGAAAAACTTCAAATTTACCAGACAGTTCTTACTTATCTTGGGTAGGGTAATCTACTCTAACATTAATACAAATGAATTCTATTTTTCAGAAAATTCACAACAAAGACACACTACCTGTACCTTGGGCCAGCTTTACTAATGTCACATGTAACGATAACACATATATATCATGTACTAATAAGACTGTGTACGAGATTCTCCGCAAAATGGAAGATCTTCAATTTATGATTATGTTTAACTCTACAGATATGCATAAGTATAAGGGAGGTGAGTGTGACTTCTATTCTATTCTATTCTGATGCAGCTATCCACAGTCCATTATGCAATCGACTATCATTATTGCAAGTTGTAACATTTTTTCCTGCCTTCTCATTAGGAGAGTTGTCCTCTCCTAAATATTAATCGGACAACTTTGCAACAACTTGTCATACCCACTCGCTGCTCGCTGGCACCAGGGAGTTTGGGTCTCAAACTCCCTGCTGGCACCAGGGAGTTGTCCCGAACTCCCTGCTTGCACACTCTTCTTCTTTCACCTGTAAAACACACTCTTCACTTACTTATCACTCATGCCCTAAGTAAAGCTATCGATTATCTTCTTGACAGAGTTCGACTATGATTCTTTATCAATCATGTATCAATAATTCCAGGTCCTCTCTTGTTGGATATTGGTACAAAGTACAACGAGTTCTTGGCGAAAAATAGAACTGTGACCTTCAACATGTACTCAGGGGTAGGTTAATATATGATTAACACTTTATAGTCATGATGAACCCATACGGTAAATGTATTTTATATTTCCATCTTTCAGTTGATGTGGATTTTAAAGATTCAGCACTCGTTATGGTCATACTACAGCTGTTTTTACTGGTTAAATTATCTCCTGAAGATTCTGAGAGTAATGATTTCAAATTGATGGATAAGTCAGTACATCATTGATATTTATTTTCAGCATGATACAACTGTTGGAGCTCTGCTGAGCGCCCTGGGAGGATTCGATGCTAAAGCTCCTCCGTATACTGCGGCAGTGTTTATTGAGTTGTGGATGACTCCAAAAACCGCTGACAAAAATGCCACTTATACTGTCAAGTTCAAATACAGAAACAACCCATTCTCAAAGGATCCAACAAATCAAACTGTGTCACTGAATGTTACAGGTTAGTTAGAGCCGGATGTATGTATACGTTATATAACAGTTGCTCCAGTTGTGCTGTCGCAAATGATTTTCACTGAAGCGATAATTGTGCATGAAGCTTGAAAACAGTTAGGTCTTTTACTTCAGATTTTACGCAAATAGTTGAGGGAATTTGTACTTTTATGAGTATTTTTAATCAATTTTCAAACTGCGTGAGCTGTGAGTATGCTAGGGTCATTAAGTTTGTTTTGATGCCGTATTTTATTATATCTCATCATGAAGGTTATAGATAACTGATGCTGCTTTGTGGTCATCGTCATATTTGAAGCGTAGAGTGTTAACCTCTCTTGAGGACAGGTACTGGGACTAATAGTACTCATGCCACACCCTATACCCATGCCCGCCGGAAACCCGGCTACTCTTTATTTAATGTTTTGCGGTACTTTTTTATTCCCCCTCTCTCTTTTATCAGAATGCCCAGATCCATGTACTTTGGAAAAGTTTATGGAGATGCTTAAACCCTACAATATAAGTAACTGGGATGAGGAGTGTGGAAACAACCCTTCTACACCTGCACCGTCTAACACAACTACCACACATCCAACTACCACACATCCAACTACCAGTGCACCGGCACCAGGTACTACTGCTGCAGCACATAAAGGACTAAGTTCACGTAAGTTTGCACAAGTGCTGATATTTGCCAGGGGTAGGTAACTAAATAAATGATTGACCGATATTATCGCCAATTCAATTTACCCTTTGAACAACAGGGCCAACTTCCGACTGGTAAAATGATATAATATTCAATTGGTTAATTAATATAGCCAAAGCCCATGGTTCAGAATAGGGGAAGACACTCTACATTCATGGATCACAATTGCGTTTGAAGTCTTGCAGCATAACATTGCTGTAATCTTACAATACGTGATTCATCGTTAATTGTAAGATGAAGTCCAAAATTTGAGTTTGCCAAGAAAGAATATTTAGAGATTTAGATGGTAAGATATTGAAAACCCGCTAGATTGCTGTAATACCAAAAGCAATGACATTTTGCTACAAGTTTGCTGTTGGTAGTCCTGTTCAGCTTTAGTGACTATTGACCTGTAACAGGTGAAGGGCTAGTTGCCTTTTCGCAACCTTGATATTTGCTTGTTGTACCAGGAAAAGTTTTTAATAAGCGTGTTTGATGAATAAAATATTGTCATTGCATTATATTGCCACCGGATAATTTAAAATAAACTCTTTTTACAATTCACATGGCGAACATGGCATTTAGTCAGCGCAATTAATGGTAGAATGTTTTGTATCTTTGTAGAGGAGAGCGTTGCTGTTATTGTGTGTGTGTCAATAATAGTTATGCTCGCACTTGTCGCACTTATCATCTACATCAAGAGGAAGCAATTCCACGGAGGCAATGCTTATATGCAGATGTGAGAAAAAAGTGAGAGCTATCCATCAAGCCATCCAGATGATATGAAACATCTCATTTGATATATGAGCAAATACAGGGTTGCCATCAAAATGTCTAATATATCACCCAAGACAATATTCAATATTGCATTGTTTATGTATGAAATATTTTTCTGTTCCTGTTATTGCTCTATGGTACATTGACTATAATAGTTTGAGGGTTTAAAATTTAAAGGAAAGTGGTGCTACGATTTCAACTAGGCAAGGGCTTGGAGTTATTTCATAAGAATGTACGATATGCCTCACTCAAATCCGAATTTATAATGCTTAAGTTATCTTATACTTGTTCTTTCAGCCAAGTTTTTATGCATTCTCGTATCACTTTGCCCGAGTAAGGACAAGATTGAGTGGTCCTCATCAGAGGTTCGAAATGAGTGGAGTGCGCTATGACTATGGAATGAGTATCTGATTTGCTCTCATGTTGTGACTTATACTGATGATCAAAATGTGTACACATATTATATATTGTTATGTATAACATAATATATACATATAATATATGTATGTTTTATGTCCTCATGCTCATTTATCATTCCTTTCTGCCAAATAAATACGTCTTCCTCACTTCTTTTTGCTATCTGCACTTAAAACAAAATTATAGGTCGATGGGGAAGTCCAGGTTAGCATCACTTTCTTTGGCTATGATAGAGTTACAACTCTTGAAAATGATTTCCAATCTGGGTCCGATATACGTTATTTCTCTACTAACACATGTTTTACTTTTGTAAACCATTACAACTGCATATCCATCATGCGTTAGTAATAACCAACCAGGTAATAACCAACCAGGTTATTATTATGGGCTTCAGAAAAATAGATGGAAATAGAGAGAGTGTGGAAATTCAGTGATCAGACTCTTTGCAGTCTTGGATTAGTGCACTACATCATCTTCAAAGGCATTGTGTGGAACTGTCGAAAATTAAATTAAATATGTATTACCCACAATCCAATTGTGGGAAATCCTATGGCTATCAATATTAAAAAAAATACCTGCAAAAACATGATAATTGTATACAAATTGCTAGCCATGGTTACCATTCCCAGGCTGCTGCTATGCTCAACGCTTTTGTTGTTTGCAGTTGCCGTATTCTATGCTTTTCATGCGCTCAGAAAACGCTACATCTGAAAGTCTTGCAAGGACGCCGCATCTGCAATAAATGTGCTGAGGCAATTAATCTGTAGAAGTTCCATTGCCATAACATTAGTCCCCACAACTATAGGTTACTATGATGAATGATCCTCTCAAACATGATCGTTTCATCATATCCCCCGGCCGTCAGGCGGGGGAGGTGGGGGGGGAAGAGTCTGGGGGACTGGTGCTACAGCTCCTATTTAAATTGTATTATTACAATTTTATCATAGCGTCGTTTCTCAAGAGATATGGTAAACTGGTAAACTCTCTTTGTTGGTTTGGGATGTTTTTCATTTCAAAGTTAATGTCATTCTGATTGATGTCAAAAACTGTGACAAAAACTTGTGTCAAAAATTAGGAGAGCCTTTGCTAACCTACAGCTGGATATGTCGTTAACCAATCAAAATCATGTTTTGGGAGGTTTACAGTACTCTGATAGACTTGTTATGCTATTTTAATTCAATATTCATTTTGATGGATAGATATTGAAAAGCCATGGTTGTCAGTTTTAGCTTGAATATGAGGTCACCATGTTTATCACAAAATTGACATAGCATAGGGCGTGAATAAAACACATAAGGACTAACAGTACAGCACAGTTGCATCCAGGGCATACCCAACACAACACCAGCCAGTCTAAGGTCAGTAGATCAGTGCAATAATGTTTTTTATTGAGTTATATTTTGCATGACTACGTAGACGTAGACGTGGACAGTGTGTTCGTGTCTGAGATTGTGTCATGCTTCAAAACAACTTGTTTTGTTACATCTGACATCAGTAAACAGGCGCTTACGGAGGTGATAAGACAATCTCGGAGATTCACTGCTGGCTATCACCAACTTAAGACCTACTTGTACTGAATAGATTAGGCTTGTACTTAGAACTTGAACAACAACATATTGATAACAAAACCTGTTGGTTGAGTTATGGTTAGTCTAAGTGCTCGGATGGCTGCAATGCGAGTTAGTGGCATTATATTATGAGTTAGTGGCATTACATTATGAGTTAGTGGCATTACATTATCAACCATATGAGCTCTTAGACTAAGCTGTAGCGCACCTTACTCGGTATAACATATTACAATTCTTTAATACCGCTGCAGATTACATTTTAGAAAGCTGCTAACTGGAGTCATCAACTGATCATCAGTGGTAGAATGTCCGCACACAGATGGTTGTTAGTCCTTTGCACAGTGACCTATCTGGTCTCACTTTGTTCAGCTGCAGATCGGCTAGTTGGTCTAAGCGTGGTTAGTATTAGTTGTAAATAAGCATTATGCATGTGATGTCCACCAACCGCTAGAAACGTTTTACATTGCATCTCAATTCTCAAGATAACCTCGGGTTGATGCAAAGAATCAGTGATCATCTTAAGACTTTTTAGACACTTAATCACAATCTTTAACATTGTATTCATCAAAGCTGCTGGTTTAAATGCTCAAATGTTGCCAGGATTGAGGGGAGTAGCATTTTATTATCAACCACACTCCGACTTGCTGCCCAGAATGTTGGTTGAAAATAAAATGCTACTACCATCAACCCGGGCAAGGTTTGCGCGCTTAAAGTGTTATGGTATTTCTGGTGTTGAAAACATATCAAAGCACACGCCTTTCGGATAATGGGTTGGGATATTCAATGTAGATGATTGCCACTGTTATGCTGTCAATAGAGTATAGAGGGTAGAAACAAGGAGTACTCCTTGGTAGAAAGTCAGCCTTCACATTGCTGACGCATACATCTTGAAGATTAAATTTTTTGTTATTGATTGCAGATATTCCGACATGGAGACAGAGCGCCTATCAGTAAGCTCCCTATAGACACATTCAATGAATCACATTGGCCACACGGCTACGGACAGATGACTGATGTATGTATACTAATGGTCTTGCTTTGTTGTGCTCAGTTTGGTGTTCAAACGTTGTTGGAGTTGATGGTAGTATAGCATTTCGATCATGGTGGTATTTTTATTATCAAGTGCATGGGAATGTGGTTGATAATGCGGTTGATATTGAAATGCTACTTCTGTAAACTCGAACAAAGTTTGAGCACTCAAACCAGAGACTATATCTATAGTCTCTGCTCAAACTACCTACATTATGCCTTGTTCTGCCTTATAACGCTTGATGTTGAATGACATCACACAGACCTCTCCTGGGAGTAATATGTGGCTAGTATTTTTCCCAGTTTCAACAGTTTATGGTTAAATGATCCCAATATTGATATTGAGGCTTGAGCTCTCCCTTTACGGATCAAGTAGCCTCAGTGCCCAGTCAGCTGCAATGCGAGTTAGTAGCATTTGAAATTGGTGGTTGATAATGTTATTGTTATGCCACTAACTAGCATTGCAGCCATTCTGAGCAGTTTGAGTAACTGATCAACAGGTTATTATCAGTAAAAATGGACCAAAGCTCCATTAGGTTTCTTGTTTGTCGATGTTGTGGCCGTTTATATTGTGTATCGTCTTGTCCTATTGTTTATATGTTTCTGTTCATATTGCTGTTCATATTGCTGTTTATGTTGCTGTTATGTCCCTAGTAGGCGTTGTACGTGATGGCGTTATACATTGATAAACTTGAGACTCTGATCAGGTCTATTATTATCCTATATGAGATTATGCACAGTAATGCTTAGCATTCCATCATCAACATGATATTGATAGTTTTCTTTTTGGCAGCTGCTTTTTAAACCATCAAATTATGGTGATAAATGACAGTGTCAGTTTATATTTTAGTCTAAAAAGTCTTCATTTACATTCTATCCGCCACTTTACTTAGGCAATACTCCCTCAATCAGCATCATTATTACCCAAAATTTTGCTCAGTCATAATTTCATTGACTAAAAAAGCACTCGTCGCTATTGATAGGACAGTAAATTTTAAGGTTATCAAGTTTTTAAACACTTTTATTGGCAGTCTGTTTCATTCCAGTAGCGGAATGTTATCCAAAACATTGCCGAACAAAATCAATGATGATGATCGACCAAATATAAAGTGATAGTTATTATGTAAATGATGACTTTTTAGACTGGAATAAAAAAAACTGATGACTGTCATTTTTTTACCTTGCAAAAAGTTGTATAGTAACTGCCAATAAAAGTGTTAAAATAGCAACCTGGTAATAGCAATTGTCCACTTTCTCTATTCTGGGAGATAACTCCGTATAGCTATCACCATAGACATGGCTATCACCATGAACATACAACTACTATCTTTGCATATCACCATGGTCTCGTACCGGTTTTTCTCTTCATCACAATACCATTTTAACAGTATGAGATAGGTAAATTATAGTAAGGATTAGTCTAAGTGCTCAGACGGTTCCAATAGGAGTTAGCGGCATAACATTATCAACCACCCATTTCCGGTTGTATTTGAGCACTAAGACTAAGTAAGGATGTATCCTCACCCTGATCTAAATGGTCACAGGTGTAGATGTGCCCCAGGTATTTCAGTACACTGATAACTGGTCTTGAATATTTCAGCTTGGGAAGCAAGAACATTATCAGCTAGGAAGGTACATAAGGACTAACTATGATCAATCCGGTGTACTTGGGAGTAGCCCGGACTATGAAAAGGTAAAGCTCGTCATTAATGGTTTTGTTGGATGCGGTAATGCGTAAAGTACAATTTAACTTTTATAGTCAGATCTTTGAAAAATTAAGGCAGCACTATAATAGTGATTAAGGGTTGGGAAAGATGATAGGTTCCAATTTTCGTCAAATAATTTTATTCCAATAAGTCTATGATAGTGATGATGGACATTTAATATAATTTTGGAAAGAAAGCTCTTTGGCCAGTATTTCCTCTAGCAAGTGTCAAATGAACCTCGGTGCATTTTACAAGGTAGCTCAATAGACAGTTTTCTGAGCTCTAGTTTGAAGAATTGTTCTCTCTCCAGTTTGGTACTTTTAACCCATGCTGCATAGGAAAAACGTGCTGAAAGAGGGTTATCTTGAAAACCGCTTCTGTTATGATAAAAAAAGATTTTTGATTCAGAATCATCACCATTGAAAACCCTCTGAGACAGGGTTTTTAAATCATTCGAGCCTTGAAAGCTGATAAATCTCAATTTTATTGATGAAATTCAAGTAAAATTCTGCCAAATTGTCCGCAAAACAGGCAGGAAATGCTATAATTGACTATCCAAATACTAAAATTATTTCCCAAACTATGTCCCTATCAGTTTTCAACGGTGCAGATTCTGAATCAAAAATCATTTTTATCGTAACAGAAGCGGTTTTCAAGATAACCCTCTTTCAGCACGTTTTTCCGATGCAGCATGGGTTAAAAGTACCAAACTGGAGTGAGGACAACTCTGAATTGAGGCTCAAATCAGAGCTCAGAAAACTGTCTATTTCATTTTCCATCAAGACTTTTTGATTCATATGACTACTTCATTTAACAACCTTCATCAACATTTTCATTCATCAACAACTCTACGTACATTTAAATTTGCATTGTCAAAACATCTGTTTTCATTGAATTGAGTTTTATTCCCTCGATTTTATTTCTATTGTTTTTTTTTGGTTTCTTTGCACATCAGGGAGAACATCTTCGGATGATGGTTGTTGCAATAAAAATGTATAAAAAAAAGACTGGACTTAGCGCTTATTTTTAGTATTTTTTTAACCTGAATTTGTAATGAAGACCACTGCAGACTTCAGCCACAAAATGAATTTTGCAATACCCACAAGGCCACAATGCAAATTGACTTAAAGTACCAGAGAGATAAATGCAGAAAATGCAATAAATGTGCAACTCGTCGAATTGAAATTGACACAACACTCATTGCTTTTATACAGGTATACATACAGAGTTCAGGATTAGATCGGTGTATCATCAGCGCGTACAGTACAATGGTTGGCTTATACTCCAAAACCTCTAATATGACAGCAGATCAGGACTTTCCTTTTGAAACATGGCAGCCATTTCCTGTACACACTGTCCCAAGCGTATATGATGAGGTAGTGTATAACAGTACTGATATAACACATACCTAATATATAGCCACATGGATGATTGAACACTTCACTGCGATTTCAATCACATTCTTGCTTGTTTCAAGCCTCGAATCACTATGTAAAAACAATAAACATATAAATACTCTTTATGTGTTTTATGTTTATATATTTATTTATGTTAATGGCAAAAACTGATTGTGAGATTATTTATCTGCACTATAGACCTGATAATGAAAAACTATTAATCTAAAAAAACTAATACCAAATTTGTCTAAAATTATTTTTATTAATTTTTATTAAACATTGTTATCATTTAGTTGTCTTCAGCTGTTTCATGTCTGCTATTCATTTTAGCTTATCAGAATGGCAAAACCATGTAATGCAGCGGCACAAATGATTGGCAGAGGGCAGGTATCATCTAAAGAGGCTGTTAGCCTAAACAGAGACTTCGCGGACTTCTATCAGCTGCTTCACGAGAGATCAGGAGTGGTTTTTAATAAACCACAAGAGCTCTCATCAGTGACTTTGATCGCTGACACCCTTTTTGTTGAGGTGAGTTGGTTTGTGTATATCAAACCATCTAACCCCTGCTCCACCCCGAGTGTGATGGATATCATTCATCGCTACCACAAAAATTTATTGAGACTTTTTTTATTATACACGATTTTATTTGGCAAACAGTATCATCTTAGGACGAATTAATTAAAAACTCTTGCAGTGTAGTGGTGTAGTCTTTCTTGATCGCAATACATAATATATATATATATATATACTTTTTTTTATCTACATATGCAGGGAGACTTTAATATATATTGCAGAGAATTCACAATGACGGGCAGTTGCCAACAGATTGGGCCGGTTTTACAAACATCACCTGTAATAACAACGAGTATGTAGCCTGCGAGAACCGTACGGTGTATGATATACTGATGAGTATGGCTGATGTCTGCTACAGTGCTCGCTATGGTGATCCTGGTCTAAGGAAATTCAGAGGAGGTTTGTCAAACATTGTCAGCTCATCAGAAAAATCCCATACTAGGCCAGAGCCACCATCATTGTCCAAGAGTTTTCTGATTCTCTCTAAAATTCCGAAGTGTTAGAATGTCAGAAGATAACAATTTTACAACATATGAATGAACCCATTTGAAACGAGGCTTATCCTGCATACTGATTTGCTGAATACCAAAATTACTTTTAATTGAAAAAGCCTAATCCCACAATGCTTTTTGCGGAATTTCCTGTTATATCAGGATGGTGACATGTACACACAATGAAAATCCAAGTGACAGGTGCATTGTGGGAATCTTACCTTATTAACATACCCTATATAAACACATTTGTCATTGCTGCTAAAACAATACAATATATTATAATTATTTAAACATATGACATCTGGTTGCACAAAAGAAATGATTACCAGTTATAACGCTTGTTTACCTATAGGGCCTCTTCTTCTGGATATAGCGAACAGGTTTCAGGAATTCACAACCAAAAGGGAAACAATCAACTTCAGCATGTATTCTGGGGTAAGCCTAACCAGGTTCACGTTTTTGTCTTATGATCAAATAAAATAGATAACTAACCAATATTCAATTGCAGGACTTTTGCATGAGGTCAAACAAAAGAATCATGATTGGTTTACCCTCAATTAAACTGTTAAAAATACTCAAGTTTGGTCATCACTCAACCTGTAATGGGCAATCTACATTAAGTAACAATTTTATTCTTAAATTTCCATGCTGATGCTTAATGTTAGTTTTTTTCTCTTCAAGCATAGCACAACTCTTGTCGCAGTTCTGAATGCTCTCGGAGTATTCGATGACTTGATACCAAAGTACACATCAGCGATTCTACTAGAGCTGTGGTCCTCAGATACACCAGATCCAACTTACACCGTCAAGTTCAAATACAGAAATAACCCATTTGCCGAGGCTGGCGAACAAACTGTGGACTTAGCACTGCCAGGTGAGACAAATTCATCTGGTTTTTCTGATAAAATTATTTTTGACCTATTCTCGGACTTGAATTTGAAATAAATTAAAATTTACTGCCTGTATGTAATTTCTGAGGTTGGTTAAAATGTTGGTTAAAATCGCAGGGTTAGTCACTCACCACATCGTGGCGGCGAAATAGTGTGCGAGGCTGCAATGTGGGGCAAGGCTGTAATGTCTGCGCCAGACTTGCTCTCAGTTTGTAGGCAGGTTGGAGCACACCTGGGGGTCCAACGACTCCCAGTTGTCAGTGGACTGTTGTAAGAAGGATTCATTCGGTAATTCATGCAGCTTGAGAAAGCTTGATAAAGTCCTCTCACAATGTTTTGAGTACTACACTTATGTGCTGCAAGTTGCCTTCAATCACCAAAAGAGTAACCACCTTACGGTTGCTGCTATTTAATCAGCCTTAAACCGAACAAATAATGATAATTCCCTGATCTAGTAGTGATTTAAATGGTACGAGTCAAAATTTTATTTGTAGACTGTCCAGATCCCTGTTCTCTGGATGACTTTGCTGCTCTATTAAAGCAGTACGAGATTGATGATTGGGAAGCAGAGTGTGGTAATAATATACCTACTCAGACTACAACCAGTAATGGGTCTGTTAGTAGAGGTATGTGATAATATACCTGCTGTCTCTACTCAGACTACAACCAGTAATGGGTCTATTTTAAACTTGAACCATCTAGAACATATTGGAAATTGGAATTGGAGTTTTTTTAAATAATGAAAGCAATATCCAAATCTGTAGGTCGGCACCTAATTAGCGCAATCCTTGAAAGAGAAAGATTTTTCTTATCACTGCTCCGCTTTGGTTGAAGATTTCTCATCATGCTATTCTGTCTTTTTCAGGGAATGGCAAGATGGCAATGATGATAGGTGCTGTCGCTATAGCTCTCAGATCCTTGTACTTGTAGTGCATTATTGAGATGATTGTGATTGGATGAGAGTGATCAAACCTGAACTCAAAATTTGATTCGGTTGATTAACCAATTAGTAATACTGAGCACTGCCAATGCATAGTTATCTACCTGTATCTACATTTTGGCAATTTGTCATCTTTTATTGTTATCATAATATACCTTGGGAGTTGTCCTTTCTTTAGTCATGTGCATACAACTTTGAGTAGAACATAGAACATTTTTATTACCAAACTTTGAATGGGATTTTTATGCTGAATCAGGAGAGAGTGTGAGTAGGCGGTTAGATGCACTCTTTCTACCTCAAGATGCCATCTGCAATGAAAATGTTGCATTGCTCCAGAACAAGAGTCTCATCAAATTACAGCCATGAGCTATCACAATTTCAACGTTTAACATAAATGTTGGAGATCACTCTTCTGAAGCAACGTACCCGAGTCTTGTCACACTGCCCACAACAAATGTGGGTCACATGACGAGACTCACCTGTGTGATTTTCTGACCAAAAAAAACCAGAAGAAAATTTGCATCTATTATTTTTTTATATATTTATCTATAATATAAAGCCACAACAAACGAAAAGCCAGGTTGAATATCCTCTTTACTTCAAAAATAAATCTATGGCAGTTTTGAGAAACCAAGATCTATTGCAGGGTAATAGAATAAAGTGAAACTGTCTAAATAATCCAAAATTCAGATACTTTAATAGAAACAGCAAAGAAAACACAAAAATTCAATACAAGCCATGAGAAATTAACCAAATAAGTACAGTATACTATATATACCAGTGACTTTAGATCTAACAATGAGAGAGTTATCACCAGATCTTGTCAAATCTTGTTAAAAAAGAGAATGCTTTGCAACGATACATCATGATGATTGACAATGGCTAAGGACTAAGATTTTGTTAAACCACATTACATGCTTCATGCATAGAAGGCACTGCTTTGAGGTGAAAAAAGATAAATTTCCAAATCATTAACATGAATCAGACTCAATGTTCCCTGCTGAGACAGCCACCTACATGTTTATAGTTTGTTTTGATTGAGGCTATTTATGAGATGAGAATAAATGTCCAATCATGTTATAAGAGGCTATAGGCTATGAATTAGATAGAGCTATATAGGGATGTTACTAAGCGTTCAGTCGGGCTAATTCTGAGCGATAATTTCCTTCCACCTGACAACCATAGTATCCATCTATGTTGACAGAGGGTCAAGTTCAGAGGAGTATAAATACCAGTTCCATGCATCCTAGCATCTGGCATCCCAGTGAATCTGACATCATCGCTGCGCCGCTACACACCTAGCGTTAATCTCCAATTCATCATCTGATGTGGTAAGAGGATAGTCATCAAGAGCCGCACCACGCCCTCCTACCAATGACCAAGATGACAGATTAATTCCCCTGTAGCCTTCATACAGAGGAAAACAGCATGCTCATGAATTTCAGGGTTGATGGTCTAATACCAAAGTTCCAATAACGATGTTTGAATTCTGCTGTTCCACATTACGACTGCCTCTGCTCAGGGACCAACAATTGCCAACAGGCAAGGAAAATGAAATATATATATTAATGGCCAGACATCCGCTTGGACTTAGGTGTGTTACCAGTAATAATGGTTATGATAGAGAAGTAGCCTAGTGGAGAATGTCCACTAAAGCCTGATGAGCACATACCTGCATTACTATCCGGGAATACATCTTCTTCCATTCCTGAAGCAAACAAGAAACATGTATACAAAATTAGATAATCCATTAAATTTAATTTGGGATGTTTGCAAGGGTGAAAGTCAAAAGAAATATTAGATGGTAGCTTATCAGTTCAAGAACAAGGCATGAGCTCTGTATCGCTTTTCGAGCATGCAAGCTCTTGTAAGATTTGCATCCTGCCAACCTGGAGTCTTGGAGCATAACAATTGATACACTAGTACTCATAACCAGCATCCCACTGATGTCGCAAGATTACAAGTAACTGGACATTCGGGTCTGTTAAGTGTTTGGGCTGATGGAGGAGGTCCTCAACCCACTAACCCACCAAAATAACTCATAAGAATCAATTAACACACAGCTCTATCTTGTTGCTTCAACATGTATTGATTGATCAATAATCAGCATTTATCATTAAGTCTACCTTCCACAGTGTGCGATAATTTGTCCACGCTTTTCTCCAGGCCATTGACGTGCACCCATATTTCCTCTCGCGCATATATGGCTTGCTCTTGGGAATCTGTCATCTCCTCATGTAACGCTTCAGCATCGTCTCTCAATGTGCTAATGCTGTCAGTAAATCCTTTCTGGGTTAGGTAGTTTGCTTGTCGTAGAGCAGCCATACCAGTTTTCAAATCTGTAACGAACCATGTTATAGTAAAGTGTCATTGCATAATTATATATCCAAGTGAAAAAGAAGCAATACTAAACTAAAATAATTAAATGTGAGGACCATAGATTTAAAAACAGTACTGTTTTTCAATCTATGGTGAGGACACACACCACCAGTAGTATGGACGTGCTAGCGATTTTTGCAATCTCTTTATGTTTTATCCACTTTTCAATTCAGTTATTGGGATAGTGGTGATGCCAAATCTCAGAGATGGAAATGTGTTTGTCAAAATATAAATACATATTACCTGAAATCTCTGCAACCATATCTCCAACTTGGTCCTTCAATAGCGCATTTTCTTCCATCAGACTTGTCATCAACTCATCTAAACCAAAGACAGTGATATCAAGCTAGAACTAGAACTAGAACAAAGGCTCAAACACACTCCTGTTGATGCAATAATCTTTGGATGCCCTGTGAGCATCGGACGGGTAAGCTGTACCTAGCTTATGTATCGGGGCTGATCCAATTTTTTATCCATCAATTTATAATTGTGTTCCATTCATCATTCAGCAGTTGCCGTTAATCATTCCATTGCGTAGTCTAAATTTATCAAAATGTTATTTTAGCAAGGTAATTTGGGCAACTCACACGCCGCCAAAATCAAACTCATATTCACATACATATGATGTAGTTTTTTTTTAATTTATCAACAAGCTTCAAGGTATCAAAACCTTCCTAATCATTTGAGTATAGTTAATATCGGATATCGCCATGCACTCTACTCATTACCCCTACGAAAAAACACTTGTCAGGACAGGTTATATAGGTTATTTTGCCATTCTGTGCTTCAATAAGTAGCAGAGTGGGCCAAAACGGCAGCCCACCTTTGAAGAACAAGCAGCTCTTACAATGAATGAAATGAACAGAGTAGCTGTTATCAGACGCCTGATGTGTCTTCGCTAAGTACCTACCTGACTCCGTAGTGACTTGAATTCTCGCAGATTTTCCAGAAAGAACTGTATTTTCGTCAACAACTAAAAATTAAACAATAAAAAAGAAATACATAATAATACACATCAATGGAAGAAGGGTGCGAGTCTCAATGCAGCGAACTAGCTTATACTTGATCTAGACAGCACCATACAAAGCCATTGAATTTTTAATTATAAAGATTTATGTTGTATGATTAACATTTTCTCACTAGCTCTTTTGTTGAGCATTGATTTTAGTGCTGTCATGTGCTGCAACTGTAGTGTTGCAACTATCCTTAGGTATTATCATGTTCCGTTTCACCCCAGGCACAATTTCAGCATGTTTAACATCTGCCAAGTATATTTTGTTTTCCATCTAGTATTCAGTTACATTTAATGCCTGAAGGTGAACATGTATTATGTATAGGAATAAACCTAATGGAACATGGTAACAGCATTCTGACAATGGTAATACTGGTTTACATTGACATGACCTCACTAAAGGAAATACAGGAAAATTGTATTGTGAGACAATCATATACATAACCTACTGTATTTACTCTTACCTAAGCACCTCTTCTTCCGGCTTATTCTCTTCTCAGCTGTCTCCCTGCACTCTTTCATCACTTTGATGATCGTATCACAGGTTTTGACAGATATTTTGTCCAAAGATTGATCCATCCAACGCCTTTCCCATGTTGATATGATCCTTACAAGTTGGACCGAAGTTAGTTGCTCAAAGAAAGCCTGTGGTCCTCTTTGTGTCCAATGGTAGGCTACAGACATATGTACAGGCATGAAGGGGCAGCCCAGCAACATATCCTCTCTCAGTTTGGGAGGGATGGCTGAGAATATCGCTATGGAGATATCAGTATGACCCATCACAGCAGCGGCACAGATAACATTGTGACCATAAATGCTGTCAACTTTTAGTAGTAGCTTGATGAGCACATCAGAAGGTACTTCCTTCAGCAGTATTGATAACTTGTTCAGATTCGGCTTTTTCGGGTGATAAGGCTTCTTGTATTCGGCAAACATCTGATCGAGCTGAACAGCCTTGGATGATCTATCCATAATTGTAGTATACTACAAAAAATTATTGATGTTGTCAGTTGATCGATTTGGTCATTTTTACACAGCATCTAATTGCATTTAATTGTGAAATGAAATTGTGGTGACCCAATGTCATTGCTTGAGTCAGTTCGCTTGCCTATATTATTGCAAGACAACTTCCTTAGTGAATACAGATATTCGGATGTGCGGATTTCATCATATGTTATGTTATTAATACCACTGCAGCAAACTCCCATATGACACTAATGCAGTATAAAATGTGAGACATTGATGGATAAAATTCGAAGGTTTGAAGGTGATTAGTCTAAGTGCTCAGAGTTTGATAGCTTGCGCAAGTAACTCCCTGCGCCTTGGAGTCTGAGCACTTAGACTAGAAGGTGATTCTCTACCTAACAAGGTTATGAGTATTAACCATGAAGACAGAGTATACGTGTGAGGCAGGAAGGAATATAATAACGATGACCGGGATATTGAGCCTGGTGATTTCGCACATTGCCCAGCTGGATGTGCCAGGAATCTTTTTGCCTTTGATGCACAAAGCACATGGGTTTCTGAGGAATAGTTGATTGCATTTAGATATGGAATAACAAGTTGTAGCGACCCAATGCCGTTGCTTATGTCAGTTAGCTTGCCTTTACTGCAATACGCAGTCCGTATTGAAAATATGGAAATGGATATTTACAATCTATTATTCATGTGTACCACAAAGATTATAACCACAGCAGGGCCCTCTCAGGTGGATGTTCCAGGAATACATGTAAAAATAGTCTGGGCTGTGTCCTCTCTCCCTGAATCAGGAAATGTTAAAAAGCCAAGTGGTGAATGAAGAGTATCATCCAATTGCAATAGCAGTACATCATGTCAATAAAATGTAACAAAACCTAATAATCTGCCGTTGAGCCTAACCAAGATTTTTAGCTACCTTGTACCCCTTACCTGAAAAGAGCAACGTTATATTATAAAAGACAAATTTTGTGTGTACCAACCCCAATTGCAGAGTTCTGGAATTGCAAATCAACTGCACAATGTTTGTTGCAGTATCCAAGAAGATAACTCAATAGTTTGATCCATAGGATTAGTCACCGAATGTTGGGCGAGAATAATGATTTGGTTTTTGATTATTGCGCAGCAATTTTTCCCTGAGATATGGAACCTTCCACCGAAGAATCATGTGCAACCTAGAGCTGGGCAGCACACATTTACTCGCATGGGTGCTAGATGATTTTCTTATATATTGAGATAGAGTGGTAGGTTTCTTCTATTTCTTTAATAGTTTCAAAAAGACTTGTGCAGTTGTTTCAATACTCTTCTTCCTTGAGAACTATATCGTTGTTCAAAAATTAGCAGTCAACCAGTGTACAGTTATGAAGCGTTTAGGAGATTTATCAATACGCACAGCCCTATGAAAAATGTTTTTGATATGACTAACTACTGTTGACAATGGTATTTGTTTGCTCCAGGTATTTTTTATCAGCCTGCAAAATATTGATAGCGCAATGGCAAGTTGCCAGCAGTATAGCTTTCGATGATTAGGAAAAGAGGAAAAGTTGCATTGATCAATAATAATAAAATACAATCACTATGACTTTGTGTCTGTCGAAGACACAGGTGCAGCTTTATGCTATTAACTAAATTAATGGCCGGTAACAACCCACCTTGGTTTCAGAGAAGAAGTCTTTGCATCACATTGTCTTGTCTTTGAGAAGGGGTTGGCCGAGATAACTCGGATCAACCTGGGTTAATGTCTCAGGGACCCATGGAACTCAAGCCTTCCATAAAACAAAGTTTAATCTAGCATCTTTGTTCAAAACGCCCCGAAATACGAATGAATGGGAGCAAATCTGAAAATATGATGCTCGTTGGCTTAGCTGCTCCCTTTAGGACGGATTGACCAAAGGTTCGCTGCTTCGCTTGTTTGTAGAAGTGGCATGAGGTTACAAAGTGAAGGCTGTGTCTTTGTCTTGACCACATTTTGGGCAGTCTATTTCATATGTTAGCTTTAGGTGTACCTTGAATGGCCCGTGACCAGTTACAACTGATACGAGGTTATTGATCTCTGAGCGTCCAAAGCAGAGGAGCCCAGTTTTAAATCTAAGATTCAGTTCACTAATGAATGACTTTGTCTGATTACGATGTTTACAATTTCTCCAATAAATATTTTTCGGATCCATCACCAACTCTTTGATTCCCTTCTTTATGACTGATTGGGTTATTGGGAGTGCTGGTGCTGGACCATAAAAGTCACGGGCAGAACCAGCATTTGCAAGTCAGTCCGCTTGTTCATTTCCATCAAGGAGTCTTTAACTCCTTGTTTCCATAGATGCCAATGTGTCCTGGTCTGGTATCCAAATGACCTTGATATTATTTCCATATCCAAGTAATTTTAGCATGTTTCGGCATTCTAAGACTATTTTTGAAGTTTAATTTAAGCGCATGGATTGCAGCCTGGCTATCAATATATATGGAAATATTCAGCCCTTCTATAATTGAGCAGTTGTCTCTAACTCCTTGATTTGAGACAGCAGTAATTTCAGCTTGGAATACTGTTATCGTGTTTCCAAGGCATTGAAACTCTTCTATATCTCCTACAAAAGGAGTATTATTACTAGTAATGCATCACATTAGAAAAATAGAAACCCGAATGGGATTGGGAATACATGTACATGGTTAATCTTTTATCCAAAAGCATCTTTAAGGTTATGATATCGACATTGACCGATTTGGACATTTTTATATAATATGGCTGGAAAGCTAATCAAATAGAACTAGTGTTTGATTAGCTTTCCAACGATATAAAATGTCATAATCGAACAACGTTGGTATCATAACCTACATACTCAACCGAATAGCTGCCTTGTGTGCCTTGTGAATGTCATGAAAACGTTTTCTTTTCAACCCAGAATAAGGAATAGGTTGTTATCAGTATATCAAAGTCAGTAATGCTAGATACCATGATTAAACAGTTTTGAATGTGCCTTTTCATTCTAGTCACTGAGAATTTGCTAACCATATAACTTCAACTTATCAGCTATCTATTGATGTATATTACTGAGCCCTTTAGAAAGGATTAGACCCGGCCCTATAAGAAAAACAAATTTATAATATATTGGGCTTCACCAGGATGCACCTGATATCGTTTCACCCTCTGTCTGTCTTCCTGATTCACAAGTGATGCTCATAGATCACCAAAAGTCACTGTGGAATTTAGTGGAGCGCAAACCATCTGCTGGGAAACAGTAGATGCAACCAGCCGTCTTACTCTTTTGACACATTTTGTGACAACGTATTGAGATTATTGCGTTTATGGCTCATCTCCTTTGGTTGATAATACAAGCTAGCTAGCTAGGCCATGAATTAACCTATGTAGCTACAACTCACAAGTATCAATATACTGGTATAAAAATATAATTATGTTTAAGCTCGTCTTATTAATTCAGGGTTCACTTCTGCTTTCTAGTCTCTCACCAAGGTTTATGATATGAAAAAGCTGTGCTAGATTCTTGAAACATACATTTGTAATGAGATTGAAGACTTCGTTGGAATGGTTCTAATACTAATGGTGGGAGTTGTGCATCCTCATAACATGAAGGGACAACCCTTAGCAATTGCTGTGAAACGTTCATTCAACTTAATATTGCTCCAGGGAGGGTGGAATAAACTTACTCCTTTCAAACAACATCTATATCAAAGCACTTTACATCCTATTAATTCTTATTACTTGAGAATTTTTTCTTTTTCTCTCCGCTTAAGTTTTTTCTTTTTTGTTCTGTCACTGCATGAAAAACATTCCTAAAGATGATGTAGAATGACAATAAAGTATATATAAATATATATACCCTCCCTGGTTGCTCTAAGGAAATATTATGTGTGTATATGGATATCTGTTGGGTGTTATTCTAGTGCCGATGTACCCTTCATGTATTTGTACTGTGTGACAAGTTGTGTTCTAAGATCTGATAATTAGTGTGGAAGAGTGCTTGTGAGTTGGATCATGCGATAGTGAGATGGAAATAAGGGAAAGAGCGAGCTGTTGTTTATGCTTCTATTATTCTCTATTCCAAGAAACTCAACTGACAGTAACATCAATTGTGGCAAAAATAAACATTAATGACAAATCATCTATTAATTAGAAATGCTGGCTGTCTGATCTTGGATTAAAAGGGAATTGTTGCCTAGCAATATCTCATCAAGACCAGTATAAAAATGTCAATGTGGTTACATTTTATGTAAGCAAAAAGAATAATGTGCGATCATTCCAGAAATCAATCACACATTGATAACCATTACTACAATAATAAAGTAAAATGGTTTGTGGATTTAGATAATAACCAGAGACTATAGATATCTATAGTCTCTGTAATAACTACATTTCGTTCAGTGTGTATCAGTCCTTAAACCAGAGGACAATTTGTGTCTGCAACATAATTACCAATTACTGAACACACAACAACGTATATCACTTTGAATTAGTGGGTAAGTACTTCGCTTATTTATAGACACCAACAATTACAGATTAACAATAAAATATGTGATTCAGCAGCATTTTATATAATAATATATGTAATCGTAGACAAAACACACCTGTCTGTGCACAAAATCATCATGGATTGAGTGGACCTACTATCTGACCATGACATGTAACTGAATGGTGGTAGAATCGAATTGCTCCTTTTTGATTGGACCAAAAGTCCAATAAAACTACAGCCTGCCAAAACTTACCAAATATGTTGCCTGATTAAATCACTGACACTGTCACATAGATAATATACTGATACGAATACCTGCTGAATAGACATAGTATTTAACCACTGACCGTTTTAGTGCTCAATTGAGAACCTTTTCACCTGTTTGTATGCCTTTCATAAGATGTAAAAAAACATAAGCGCATCAGTAACAAGTAGCAGAGAGAACATACATACATAGGAGCGCTGAAAAGCTAAGGAGTAATAAGTAAGTAAGTAAAGTTTCTACTAACCGGAAGAATGAGGGGTAGAATTTATATTATTAGCTCATATTGCACCTGCTATTGAAAAATAAAGTGTACAATTTTTGCATGTGAATTGTGAATGACATTTCGACTGGATGAATGTACCATTTTTCTTCTTTTAAACATCATTTGCAGCTCTTCCAACAAACTCGATCAGAAAGGAGTGTCATCGATTATTGAAGCTTCGTTGGGATGTCTACGCAAAGATGGTGCGGTATATTATCGGTTCTATCCTTCCTGGTCTCGCTGTGTTCGGCAGATGAAGAACTAGTAGTTCTAAATGTGGTATGAACTCCATTTGATATATTTTCATGAAATGTGTCATGCCTGAAACAGAATTTTGTTTTGCCATCAATCGGTCTGAGATTGGAGAGATACATTTGGTTTTTACCCCATTTTTCCTATAATGGTGTATTTTCTTAGGAGCATTATCTAAGAATATAACCAAATGGCTCTTACAGCTTTATTTTCATTCATATTTTTGCAGCTTTTTGTACAAATTTGTATGACTTCACTAAATTGTGAGACAAATCTTTCTTCAGTGGTATTCGTACTGTTTCAGATCTATCGTCACGGAGATCGGGCACCAACACGGGAGCTTCCCATAGACGCATTTAATGAATCACATTGGCAGAATGGTTATGGACAACTTACTGATGTATGTATAAAAATTTATATCCCGGATAACCAAAGCACTACTGATGCTTCTTCCATTCAGCTCCTCAATATGAGAGACTGTATTATGTTATACATTATATTGATGAAAAGAACCTGTTTGCAATTGCAGTTTGGATTCATTTCATAATTGGGCATTGGCCATGTTGGAATTAATTATACGTTGGTTGCCGTTTGTCAGTGCACTAGATAGCCCCTCCCTGCCTATCTTTCACACACAATTCAATACCTTTCTGTGAATTCTGTAATTAATCACTGCCAAGTGCTTACATTCCATTACATCGAACATTAAAGTGCTTGTTGATCAATGGGGGATATAATATTACAGCTTGGAAAGGCGGAACAGTATCGGCTTGGCCAACACATACGTATTAGCTATGATGAGTCTAACGTTCTCGGAGATGTATTTGACTACCGAAAGGTTAGAAGTTTAGAACTGCTCTCACAGGACAACCATGTAGTGTTGGGTAAAATCAGCAATACTGTTTACCACTTCTAGCTATTCTTGCTATAGCTAGGGGGGGGGGAAGGGGGGGAGGGGGAGGCTGGAAGATGAAGTATAAAGGTGATAGGGAAAAACCTTTGAATTTCATGACAGTTACCTCTGTGTACTTGCAGCAAAGGCTGCATTCACATTGCTGTTAATTCTAAGATTGTTAATATTTTATTGAACACTCCTTGTATTCGCTAAGTATAGGATCGTGCATCCACGAGCTGAACTGTGAGCAGGCCTGTAGCTGACTCAAGTTAGCCGTGTCATGGTTCTTCATAAAAATGTGGCCATGTGACAAGGCTAAACTCATCTGACTGATTGATTTTTGGCTATCGCTAACACTTGGCGCAATGGGTAAGGCATGGGTCTTTCAATTGAGAGGTCCCGTGTTCGATTCCGGGCGTGTTATGGTTGTGTCAGGAAGAGCATCCGACCTCAAATGCTCCTGTGTCCCATCAGGATCCAGTCCGTATACCAGTACTGATACCGAGACAAAAAAAACCAAGCAACATCATGGTTTCTCACATGGTATCACAGGGTATCGAGGACATGAGTTTTTTTTAACACTGAAGCGTTGCAAGATAAAGGCTGCATGGAACTGCAACAAAATACAAAAATATGGTCAAAGCCTCAAGTTTAGTACAGTGTGTCATTTAAAGTTTGCACATATGTCTTACAAAATGTCCTTGCCCCAGGCACTCCTATACTTATTGTGGGCATCCGTTAAAAAATCTTTGACAAAATGTTTATCATCGTGAAAATTTTCGTAATTATAGTTTGGCACTATAAACTTAACTGTGGATCAACTTGGTTTAATATATTGCTGTATATTTATTTGTATGCCAACTGACTTAATCATAACCATTAAATGTTTTAAACTTTGGTTTAAAAGAAGGAATAACAAAATAAAAAACAACAATACAAAACCACATACAATGTAATCTTATTGTTATTAAGGTTTATGTGAGAAGCTCTGATGTTGACAGATGCTTGATTAGCGCATACAGTAACCTAGCGGGATTATACTCTAGGAACTCAGATGTCGCTGCAGACTTTGACCTTCCGTACGAGACATGGCAACCATTTCCTGTACACAGTGTTCCAGAAGATGATGATGAGGTAAGAAGGGAAATCGAGTTGGAGTAAAAGGAGTAAACTTTTACTCCATGTTCAAATGTTCCCATTGATTTAATTAGCTTAGCTTGTCTCATTCCCAACTTATAGCTTAACAGTATATACTGAATATTGCAACACTACAATTTCTGCTGATGCATCATGAAAATTATGTGAGCAGGATTTATATACGAAGAGAGGGGTATGGTGTGTTACATCCGCAACGTCCCAAATGTTGCAACAGATCGGGTATTTTCAGTTCTTCTTAGTAGTTGAAATGAGCATACACAGAATTGAAAACTCTGTGGGTAGTCGAAAACGAATACTCAGTTATTAAAAAGATATAGCTATGGATATTTTTGGCATTTTTTCACATAATTTGACTCATCATATACAAATGATATCATTGTTTCCTCAGAATCTATTATTGCTGTCATAAATTCCACAGATTAGGTCACTAATTTCATACATGTCAAGTTTGATGATTTCCAACATCTTTTGAAAGTAAAAGTGCCCGCGAACGTCCGGGATGAGTGGCGGTTCTGCAGGGCACCAAGTTCTATCAGAGAGTGCCATCTGATTCTTTCATCAACATCTTCATCCGAGAGGCCCCATCTCAGCATGTCATCCTTCACTGTGTCCATCCGTCTTCTCTTTGGCCTTTCTCTCTTTCTCTTCCCATGTATCCTCATCTCAGCCACCATTCTAATATCTTCTTCCCTATCTCTCCTGGGTACATGTCCATACCATCGAAGACGTCTCCTCCTCATACCTTATGTAATCGCTTCAATTTTCGCCTCCTCCCTTATACTCTCATTTGTTACATGGTCTTCCCAGTCTATATCAAAAATGTGCCGTTGCCTTCTCTATCATACTCCTTCATCTCTATCCAAGTTAAAAATTACCATTGAATCATGAAGACAACTGGGACACACAGGCCAATTATCTCAGATTCAAACAAACAAACAAACAAACAAACAAACAAACAAACAAGGAATTGTTTGTGAGAGTTATCTTCCCAAATTTCAATGGACTTCATATATATATATATATATATGAAGTCCATTGAAATTATAACAAACAAACAAGGAATTGTTTGTGAGAGTTATCTTCCCAAATTTCAATGGACTTTATATATATATATATATATGAAGTCCATTGAAATTTGGGAAGATAACTCTCACAAACAATTCCTTGTTTGTTTGTGATATATATATATTTAACTGTAATTAATGTAATGATATTCTGTCTACTTAGTGTGTTAATAATTCTGGCATCCATATACACAAATATTGTACACTCATATATTTGATGACAAGCCGAAGGGAAACATGATATCAGAAGTCATAAAGTTGACACGACGCAACACTATTTTATGAATTAGTACATATTTACCAGTAATAATAAGTTTTTATAAGCAAGTGACATCCTATAAGAATGGTATTTCCTGATAATTTATTAGTTGAATTATAATTATATTACAATTTTGATTAAATAGTTAACAGGTTGCCACATTTCGAGGCTACCAGGTGTGCGTTTGTGGTTGCCATATACTGACTGTGTCATTGTAATTCTGTAGGTTATTGCGCTAGGAAAGACATGTAATAATGCAAACCTGCTGATTGCTGCTGACTTGTTTGCCTCAGCAGAGGCTAGGAGTGTAAATGCTGACTATGCTGCATTCTATGACTTCCTCAATGAGAGAACCAATGTGTCCTTTGCTGCGCCACGTCAACTTCTTGATGCCTTTTTAGTCGGTGACACTTTAAAAGCGGAGGTGAGTTGACTTTAAACTTGCTTGCATCTGCTACATACTAAACTGCGTCTTCATAGTTTTTTGCAAGATTTTTTAAGTAGTAGAAGTAAGCGCACTAACCGACTGCGCAATCTCACATCCCAAAAAATAATCGGTTGATAGCACTAATTAGCATGCCCACTTTTCACTATGAGTTTTGTTCTCTCATCCAACAGCACTGTCCTTTCCACCATCGCTACCCTATGCAACACAGTGTATGTGTTAGGGTTATTGTAATTAAAGGTTTTTTGGGTCATAATGATAATAATAATGTTGCTGTCCATCTAGGTAGACGATGGCTGCACCGAGGTGCGACACAGGAAGAGGTTTATAGTGACGACCAGGTTTCCGAGTCGTTAGTGCCACTTTTCAACCACTGGCAGCTTTAACCCAGCGTGAAGCATAGCGCAACAAGGCCGGAGCTGCAGTGGTTGATATTATGTATACATACATACATATTATGCAAACAGTCTCATCTCATCTCCTTGAGTTTTGTAATTAATGGCCTGTCTACTTGCAGAAAATTCACAACAATGATGAGCTGCCTGTAGAGTGGGCCGGCTATACTAACATCACCTGTAACAACAACCCATACATAGCCTGTGAGAACCGGACAGTATACGATATACTGAGGAGTATGACAGATCTATTCCTCTCCCTTCTGTACAGAAACCCCTCAATTCACAAATATAAAGGAGGTATGGTACTTGCCTTTTTTTAAAGTACATATTATTGACTGCTGTAATCATTTAAAAGAATGTTTTCCATAAGGAGTCAATGATGGTAAAATGAAATAAAATCATAGACTTTTATTATGGGAAAGGGACGAACTCATATATTTGCATTATTGAATTATTCACTGCGTTCTATGTAATGATTAATATAAATAGTCAAACGCTAATTTTGTTATGAGAAGTTATTATGATAATGCGAGAAGAAAATTTTATTTGAAATGTGATTCCAAATAAGTTGTCAATGGCAGTATATGTATCATGGTGTGCTTTTGGTAATAGTACGACTGCCACCAGTTTTGCAAAATATAGTTTTATAACGTATGATAGTCTAATGGGTCAGTTATGCGTTGAGAAAAGTCTAATGACATTTATTTTTAGGTCCATTGCTAAGAGATGTAGTCACAAAGCTGGAAGATTTTGCAAGCAAGGACACATCTGTCACATTTAACATGTATTCTGGGGTAAGCTTGAAGTTATTTGATATATTGTACTGCTTGCAATAGAGCTTATTATGGAATCCAATCAATCTTTGCCATAGCCTAAATATATAAGTATAGTATATATTAGTATGGTCTTTGCCCTAATTTTTAACCCTTTTTTACATTGCATCTTCACAGGCCAAAGCTGATATGAATTTATTTTCTTATTTCTAGCATGATATAACCGTTGTGGCAGTGCTACAGGCTCTTGGAGTGTATGACGATATATCCCCGGAATACGCCGCTGCGGTATTTATTGAACTGTGGGCTTCAAGATCATCAAATCCAGACGAGGAGACAACTTACACTGTCAAGTTCAAATACAGAAATAAAGCTAACGCTCAGCCCAGTGATCAGCCGGTTGACTTAGCAGTTCGAGGTAAAAATACAGGATCCTAGTTGCAATGTGAATAGGATGTAGGAGGTAGCTCAGTTGGTAAGAGCGCCTGCCCTCTGATGCGCAAGCGTTGGAGGTCTTGGGTTCGAATCCCGCTGTAGGCTATTGACTACTTGGCTCAATTGAAGCACAGGTGTGCTCCGACCTGCCTGCAAACTGGACAGAGACAGACTTGCGATTTTGACCCCCAATAAATAGCTGACTAAGAACTTTATGGGTTACGGTAGGAAATCAGATCTGAATAAATTGTCATTATTTGTGAGTCCAGTGAACTGGAGACACGCAATTGACACCCTTTTACTTCTCGCTTGTAAGGTGATTTCTTTCTTTCTAACTTGATCCTAGGCTGCCCTGATCCCTGCTCTCTGGATGATTTCAAAGCTATGCTAGAGCCGTACAGGATAGATGATTGGGAGGTAGAGTGTGGTAACCTTGACCCTGATATACAGACTACAAGTACTGATGGATCTGTTAACAGTGCAGCCCTGATTACTGCAGGTAAGTTCATTTTGTAGCCTGACCATATCTAGTGTGTTTGAGCAGCAGAAGCTATCAAAGCCCTTCCCAAAAGCCCTTCCCCGAACCCATCCCCCCGAACCCATTCCCCAAGCCCCTCCCTCTGAACCCCTTCCCCAAACCCCTTCTCCAAACCATATCCCCGAACCCTTTCCTCTTCCAGGACGACTTGGTAATAATAATAAGTCTATGTGATTTACTCACTGTCGGTGTAGTATTATTATTACCACTAATATAACTCAATAGATGTCCGAATTACGATGAATTAAAATTATACATTAACAAGTCTCATGATTGAAAACCATCTAAAATACTGGTCAGATAGCATCAGCATTCAATTTAGACCTGACTTGCATGAAATGTAATGTGTTACATCACATTGCATGGGTAAAACTGCAGGTCGAACAGTACAGCTGACCTCTCAATATAAGTAATTCTTGTTATATCATTATGATCTGTTGGGTCCATCCAGACAATGCCAATGTTCAAATTACTTATTTACTCCATAGAAATAATACATGTGGAATGGTGTGTGCAGCGTACTTTATCTAGCAAATTAAATGGAAAACCGAGGGAACACTGAATAGCCATGTCCTTAAATTGAGCAATTATATGTAAATGCTGCACATCCGACAGGGTAGAAAAATCAACTTTTCCTCTATGTTGTCATGTCAATGTCCCGATCTCTACAGTGTCATCTCATTTACATACAGACCTACCTAAGACGGTGATAGATTATACTACCAAATCTGTTCTTTATTTTAGGAATGGTGGTGAAGCTTTCTATTGGTATTGTAGCGGCCGTCTTAAACCACAGTGGTGGTTTTTGGTGACTTTTTTTTCAAAATCTCAAACGTTTGATGCTGTTAGTGATATACATATCAAAGAGCCGCATGGATGATTCAATTTTAGACTACACAAAATTTTCACCAATAGTTATTCACATCTCCACACAGCCTATTTCCGATACTGACTAGTACAAAACTCAAGCCTCACATCCAAAAGCCCCTCCCTTCTCATTGTAAGCCTTTCTCTAGCTGTACAGAAATCAACCACTCATTAATTTGTGTTTTTTTTTGTTTAAAGAATAAAAATTTTCAGCCTCAAGATGGCACAACATGCATTTTTAATTGTTTTGAATTGACTCAGCTATTAAATAACCATGTATCAGCGGTATACATACCCTCAAATCACTAAAACTGAAAAAAACATGCATACATGTACTTTTACATTGATAGACCATCAAAGACCATAACAATTTTAACAAAATTAAACCTTTTTGTTTTCCTCCTTTTTTCTCCGAAAAACCATCCTGATCACAAGGTGCGATTTGTGGTATAACAAACGGCTCATTTTGCGCATTTGCCTTCAAAACCCTACCAGCACCACAGAACCATTAATCATGAAAGATTAATGTATTAATCACACTTTGTTCATCTCGCTCAGGTTGCTGTGAGAATCGGAGTAAAACTATTTACTTTGGTGGTTAAAATGTATGAGGTGCCAGCATAATGTATAACTTCTGTGAGCGCCAGGTGTTACCTTGCTGTGATATGTAACGCTTAGGGTGACAAATAAACAAGCTACTGATGGGACGGTCTTCCCATTAATGTAATTGAGAGGTTTTTTTATGACTTTTGGTGATAGTGATTAACTTTTTGAAGGAGTTACCTCACAACACGATGAGTCCAAGGGTGAGTAGAGCAAACTGCAACAAATTGGTTATCATTAAGTCTTTGGTGGTTTCTGATGTATCAACCCAAGAGTTGTCACTTCTAACTTCTTGATCCTCCTCCCTCTTCCTTCAATTTTTCTCTTGTGTTTCTTTGGCATTACACAGCTTGAAAAGGAAGGAGAGGGAACTACTGTACTCACAAGCCTGATGGCAACAGGGAGTTTGGGACTCCCTGATGGCAAAGACCAATAACATATTTGACAAGACGCTGACGCACAGCGGCCGTGTACAAAGGATGCCTCGACACAGTTTACCGCAGTCATAGCAGGCATACCAGTCAACCCTCTGAGATTTTCACAGGGAAGGGTGGGGTACGGGGACGAGGGGTATGAGCCCCCTGCTTGAGCCCAATGGGAGATGTATATCGGTGTGAGATGGTTTGAGAGCACTTTTCAAGAACAGTTTTTTGTGTGCTTTTTTATATTCCATTCATCAGTGGAGTGGGGGGGGGGGGGGAGGGGCATAGATTATATGTCTGTTATGATGCTGTTGCTGTCATTGGCTGTTGTCGACTCGACTTGCCTCACATGCTGCTTGTTGTGTCGTTCTGTAGCATGGATTTCAAAGATCTGTGAGGTGAAGCTGAAATGATAGTTTGATTAACAAACTTGTAATAACGGACAAACTCCTCATTAGCTTTGTACTGCACTCACTGCATCCTCCCAATGATAGATATATAGTGTTCTCAGACCCTGGTTAGGTTCATAGCTAGGTAGCTTAATTTAGGACAGTAAACAAAATTCAAATCTAGCTTTCTGGGTTATACTTACTGATCTGATATAGTTTATAAAGATTAAATTCATAATTTATATCATGTTTTAGCTGAGAAATGCTGTCTTTGTGATTGTACTGGCAGTTCAGATCAAGAATGCGCTGGCTAGAATGGGTAAGTGTGCATGGTCGGGGAACTTTGGTTTGGTGACGGACTATAGTAATCTAATGACAATGACACACAATTAATTCAAATTACCAACTATGAATAATCAAAGTTTTCACCTCAATCCGCCATTTTGTTCTGTTCGAGTAAAAGGTGTGTAAAACGGAAAACTGGGTCAGAGTAACTGATTTGTGTGCTGGTTGTTGTGCTGAGTGTTTTTTTTGCTGTGTTAGAACCTTGGTAGCAGGCAGAGGTATGCCATTCTACTAGGTTACAAGGGTTGTGGTATGCTAACCACAAGCGCTTCACATACAACTAGCATATTTTTTTGGTAGAGACATAGAGGTTCCCATGTACTTTCGAAAAAAAAGGTTCATCGATTGTATTTGAAAAAATTGAAAAATATCGTATAACTGTTGAGAGATTTTCAACGGTGTATATACCCTGTGCCCCTTTATAATATCAATTTTACTGCATTACTTGATGCATACTCAGTTTTTGATGTTCATGTTCTGTTGCTAACACTATTAATTTTATCATTAGGTCTGAGGAAACTCCAGTCTCTCTAAAGTTCTTCTCTAAATCACTTTCTAGGATCTGTTGGCTGCTATAACGATGACACTAACAACAGAGATTTAGAGGTATCCCTGGATATGGGGAAGAGAATGAATGTCATCGCTTGCCTTTCCTACTGCCGGAAGATCAGAAGTGAGTTGCATAATTTGGTTGATTTGTAGATTTGTAAAATAATTGAAAAAAAAACAAATGGGGTAGAGCTATCAACAAGGGTACAAACAGCCAGACACAGAAATCACTATCAGCCATAAAACTTATGAAGTTATCCACTGACACAAAAAGAGAAGATAACTCTTGGATAAACTAAAAACTATTAGTTTATGTATTCTGCAAAAATAAGTGATCACAGTGGTCACAACTATCAACCCATTCTATACTATCTCAGAATATTACCAAATCACTTGAGCTTTCAGAAAAAAGAGCAGTCATCTTGAAAGGCCAGGCCTGATGGAGTTGCACTGCATTCATTATGAGAATCATAGATGGTTTGCGTATTTTTTGACAAGCTGTTTATTATCCATCACAAACTCTGTAATTATAGATTACAGGTATGCTGGAATGCAGGGAAGTCAGTGTAACTGTGGAATGAGCTTTGGCAGATACGGTAAAGCGAAATCTAGCTGCTTTATTACCTGTCCCGGTAATAAATACCAGAAATGTGGAGGTGTCAACATCAACCTAATCTATGACACAAGTAAGCATACTATCACTCGTCAACAGCTTTTAACATAGTGTGGTAGCCAGTGTGCTGGCCTATGGTAATATTGGCTATTGGTACCAATTGAGATATGGTGAAAGTGAAACTAAATTATTTTAGCATACACATTTGTATCAATCACTCTGCGAATACGTGAACTGACAAGGTATACGCTCGTCTCTGAATTAGTTCACCCGGAAGCCCATTTGGAAATATTTTGTCCTCAATGGAACACTGGTTTTCTATTCTCATTTCCTTAAGCTCTGGAAGTTGCTTTACTTGAGGCAGCGCCACTGTTGCTGTGCAGCTCAGATAGACTATGTAACAAGGATCCTGCTGGAAGAATGATGTATCAATAGGTACTCTCAGGAAATCTGACCTGGCATGAGCTCTCGCCCTCCCATCAGTCAATATGAGCCATTACATTAACTGATATTGTTGCTGTCTAAATATAGGGCCATTTCCAATAGGTTACTGATCAACAATCTTAGGCTGCTTATCACCACTAAATCCCTAAAACTAGTGGGTCAGCATATCTCCTAAAATGTCAAAGTCGATTCCACACCAGATCACCTCACGACGTCATGTCCAGCTCTTAGACATACTTTAATATTATGCATGGTTGGGATGATACTCAGTCAGTCAGCTAGTTGTCATGTCTTGTTTTTAGCTTATTTTTTGATCTTACAGGTACAAGAGCTACAGCCGGATTCGCTTACATAGATCACATAAAGGATGACACTGAATGGTCTACACACTGTCAATTCCCACTGGCTCTTGTAGGGTGAGAATAGCATAAAATGTCGGTCTTGTTCCTTTGCTTGCTAAATAACAGCCTTCAGTTTCCTTCATTAGTTACACACTGGTATATATTATATGGATTAGGGGTTCATATCTGAAACGCGTTTCTCACATTCAATCGGACCATAGAAACCGTAATGTTCTGCCGACCAGTTGTAAGACTTTTATCAAGCAGCTTGCCTGAGTTTTTAAAGGTTGTTACTGGGACCTCAGTCGATGCATGCTGTGCAAGCTGCCAGATTTTTAGCTAGCTCCATTAACTGAAACAGTTATATACTAATGGAATATCGCCTCAAATAGCGATGCTATGTATTTTACCCATGTTTATGACTTCCCTCACATTATTTCAATATTTAGTCTGCGAGTGTTGAATCATCTTCCCTTACACTATACATCTTTATTACAGGGCTGAATACAAGGTTATATGGTATTCTAATGGTGAAGAATACAAGACAGATATAATATCAAACAAAGGCACTCCAGAGTCTGATGTCATCTTTTCTGAACTTGACAGTTCTGAGCTCAGACAGCTAGGAGGCAAGAAGGTCGGTGTTCACTTACATTTAGTCTGTTCCAGTTTGCCTGCAATCGGGTTGCTTCCCTTCCACTCATACAGCCAAGATCAAAGTGCTAGTGGCCAATTAGTGCCAGTTTCAGGTTTGGCAGCATGCTGCACACCCAGTTCAGGATGTCTTTTATCGCCTCACATCTAGGGTGGATTCTAGTTTTCTAGGATGTATCACATTTTCAGTATGAGGATTTAGGGCACCTTGCGTCCCTCTTTAGCGGCATCCAAATCTTCTGTTTCTTACTAAACAGCAAGGCTGATCAGAAGGAGGAAACAATTCTAAACTGGACCGAACTTGGTCTAGTGTACTTTCAGTCATTCAACTTACTCTCATTATTTTCAAAACTTCCCAGGGTTTTAGAAATCCTATCAGTCGGTAACGCTTTACTATTTCAGCCTTTATTTAGGTACGCGATTGTTTCATCGTGAGTTATTGTAAAGTAAATTCATAATCCAGTCATGGAATCGTGTGGTTAAAATGTGAACAACTTCCAGCGCTGAACTAAATACTGAGCCATACAATGTAATCATTATTGTGTGTTTTAATTCCAGCTTTTTTCTTATTTAGGTTAAATGTGTTGTGACATCAAGATGGCCAGGAACACAGTATGACTTTAGTGATTCAACACCGAGAGAATCACAAGTAACTATGATTGGTAAGCAATAAGCATACAGATCTTGGAAGCCGTTTCTATTCTCACGGTGATGTTATCAAAAGGCTATTCCAATGAAATAAAATTGACCCAATTCTCTGGAAACAGTGAGAAATGAACTTAGCGAATAAAACAGATCATATCCCTCTGTCAAATCCTACATGATGTTCTATACTTCATCTAGCCTGTGTGTGGATCAAGTTTGATCCAATCTGTCTCAATATAGACTTGCTTCCCCTCTAGCGTACCATTAGAACAAACTGGATTAAACTTTATATATAGCCAGAGTGCTGGCTTCCATTCATACCCAAAATTGTGGTGAGACATGGACATGAGTTTATTGAACATCGATGGGTTCCACTTATGTGCAACACAGTTATAGACATTGCCACATAATTACAACTTTTTAATCAAAATTAATATCACAGCATCATTCTCATAATATGATGCAGATAAACACCCATGTGACGTGAACAATGGAGGCTGTCAGCAAAAATGTAAGATCAGCGGTGCCGAAGCAGTATGTGCTTGTGAAGAGGGGTATAGAAGTGAGGGTACAAAGTGCAAGGGTAAGTCTATATGTTAACCCTTGATGGAAAGTTGTATATGATCTCAGCTTCTAAAAGACATCTTTTCCACGCTTTCTCCGCTTGGTGAACAGATATCTGAAATTAACATCTATTGAAACAGAGAACGAACCACTTGGTGAGGATGTAACTGAAAGAAGTCGAATCAACTATAAGGAATTGGCTGTTAATCCGGGCACCATATCCCTCACTGAGAATATACCTAGTCTTACTATGTATTTATGTATTTTTGAGGGCCTGTTTGCTAAATGCGATAAAATCAGTTTGCAAGCTCTGATGCTGTGTGTTAAAAACAATTGCTGAATTTCTTTAAATTCTTCGGGATCTCGAGCCATTCAAGTTTCTTTCTTTTATTTATTAGAGATTGATGAGTGTGAGGAGAAGTTACATGAGTGTCAGTATGGATGTGAGAATACAGCAGGAGGTTATAGGTGCACATGCCCTGAAGGCATGCTGCTACGTGTCAACAGGAAGTCATGTGGAGACAAACACTCTAACAGTAGGTTATTATAATAAAGAAAATTTATCATGAGTAACATTACTGTTAAACGATAAAATTTGTAACATTCAGATATTTTCTCATATTCCTTCTTGTGAAAACTTGCGATACAGTGCTGTCTCGAATTGCACTTGTTTGGTCATGACATCACAGCCCTTTATGTTGTCCGAGAAAGAAGTCGAAGGATTGATGGTTTTTTAAAAACTTTGTAGTCAAGTTTAACAACTTTCTAATGTACCGATTTACAGGAACAGAAGAATGTGACATCACAAAAAAGAACTGTAGCTCATGTCGTCATTGCTTAGTACGCTGTAGGGCTGGATATATACCAATAAACAATAAGTGTGTCTGTGAGTACCTTTTATATCAGCAAAACTTCATTAAATTAACTATGTTTAATATATTCTTGATTTCTGATACAATAATCCAAGTATCAGCTCTCAGGCATTCAGCATATTAATTCTAAAATATTTAAATACATCTAAACCTCTTTTTTTTATTTGCAGCAAAGTGCGGACACAACAATGGTGGTTGTGAAGTTGGCAGAGTATGCTCAGTGGTAGAGAGGACTGGAGATGTGGTGTGTACATGACCTTGACCTGATTAATCTGAGGCAGAAGCAAAGAAAAATAAATTATTATATATAAATATTTGAAATGGAAAATCAATAACAACCAGTGTATTATTTTAATAGTTATGAATTAAAACGAGAAGCCACACATTGTGCTGTGAGGGTGAGGATATCAGGCTAAGCCACACAACACAAGATGTAGCCGTTCATAATCATCAAACTCATTTGAATGCTGTCAAACAAACTACAGTATTGAGATGTTAACTTTGCAGGGAAGAATTTAACAGGAGTTGTCTGAAATGAAGACTAGGATTATCAAAGCTGCTTCTTCTGCTAATCAGCTTCAAAATAAGTCTAAAATTGACCCTCTAGGACCACCAGAAGTTGTGTTATAAGGCATTGAAGTCGACCCTTTCAATATTTGCTCGTGAGATTGGAAAGCCTGGGTGTGAGGTCACATCAGGGTTTTCGACCGATATTTGATATTTTTTGTATATGTAACTGTTAAAGTGAAACCAACATTTTTTCACCTCAAAATCTGCGTTAATCTTTTTCATTTTGTTACACTTGATTAATCTCTATGATGACATGAACTATGTTGGATTACAACTCGTTTCATCCAATTTTGATGAAATAACACGAGTCCAAGGTTTCTAATGGTAGACATATACGCAAAATGTTTGTTTATGACATCATACTCCTACGCAAAGCTCGCGAGCGAACGATAGCGAGGCCTTACTTTGATAAGTCATAACTTCAGTCCTAGTTGCCCAATTGGGCTGTTCTTGGGCTCATTTTGAAGCTTATAAGCTAAAGCAGTTCCTCTGATTAGTTTAACCTTTATTTCATGGATGCTCTATGGGACGATAAATGCTGATGATTTTATCATGTATTTGAAAATGATCAAGAATACAATCTATTATCTGGTAATGTTAGCGCATTGAACAGCTATTTTTCATATTTGGTCTTTATTTCATGTTCTGACCCAGGAGTAACAGCGTTAACAGTGTTGCTCCTTGGTTCTGACTAACCATTTACTTCACATAACATTCGGTGTTGTGTTAGCATTCCAGGCTTGGCTACCATTTTACAGGTGCTCCATCCACTGTGTGAAAGTGAGTCAGGCTCTCGCACCTTCACTCTGAACGGTCAGTTGAAAGTTAAGAAAGTAATTATCACACCGATCCTTCTTAACCAAACTAACAAAGATTTGGAAATTGTGGAGCACAAAATCATTGTGTGGTGGAATAAAAGAAGTATCAATGAATATTCAAACTCTCGCATTACAAATGTCTATCATGAAACTTGAAGAGTTGGTACAACCTTAAATGACTGGGATTTTGACTTAAAACTACCTTAGGTAAGTGTTACAGTTTTGCACAACTTTTGAGTATATCAGATTGTCAGCAATAATATGGCAACTGCGACTCTTTCGTGTTGTACCCATATTTAAGAGCAGAAACAAGAATGTTGCTTTTAACTACGGCCCAATTTCTGTCCTTTCAATGCTGTCTAAAATCTTTGAGGTTCACATAAACAGTTGTCTGAAGGAACACATATTCTCAAACAAATACATCAGCACAACCCAATCAGGGTTCCGGAAAGGTCACTAATGTTTATACATACAGTTCACAAGATTTTGAATGACAACACCAAACATAAGAAAATGGACAAATCTGTCGTTGGTATCTTTCTCAATTTCAGCAAAGCATGCGACTGTGGACCATGATATTTTTCTCAGTAAGCTAAAGACATTCAATATTACTGGTTTATCACTCCAGATTAACCAATCGTTCCTCAGAAGTCTTCATCAGTTTGTCTCTTTGAAAGGTACACTCTCCTAGACTCTTCCGATTAAAGGTGGTGTTCCCCAGGGTTCGGTTCTTGCCCCCACCTTATTGTAATCGCAATATATATTTCCAAATAATGGCCATTCTGAATTACGCGCATGTAGCTTAGCTTCTCAAGCCGTGCTACACTAAAAATCATAACTTTACACTAGTTGTTCTAAACAAGGTTAATTTATGCGCAGTTTTCTGATTGTAATTAACGTTAATGTGTTTTAGCTGCATCAGACAAACACTTACAACAAATAATGTTGTAGTTGATGAGAATTGACATACATACTTCCAAACACATTCAGTGTTGGCACTTTATACAACCCACAGTACATGGCAAATTTAAGCATTATAATGCTGCATTGGTCACAACATATTTTCCTATCCATATCCTAGCCACAGTTGTTTTCGCAAAGCGAACTACAAAGTTTTGTT
Source organism: Membranipora membranacea (assembly GCA_914767715.1). Lineage (NCBI taxonomy): Eukaryota > Metazoa > Bryozoa > Gymnolaemata > Cheilostomatida > Membraniporidae > Membranipora > Membranipora membranacea. The sequence continues at coordinate 11,909,333 of OU612068.1, forward strand.
TTTCCTTTTCCCTGAATAACATCATTGAAAGCGGACTGGTGCACAACCTACTAGCCATATACCAACATCTCTCCGCCCAAGAGCGCTCTGATCTGGCGAAAATCACCAAGTGCGCCGAGAAGCTGTCCAAAGCCCCTCCCCCCCCCCCAACTGGCAGATACTATCAAACACAGATTGAAAACCAAATCCCTCAGAATGGTGGCCACCAACGCACCTTACTCTCTACTCTCCTCTGACACCCTACCATTTGGGCATTTGAAGTATCTACGCCAATGCATTAATCTCCGTAGAGACTGTTTGGCCTCATGATACATTGGAACATCGGCTTTGGCTTAGTGTAGCTTAGTCTTTTCAGACCTGCTTTCTGCAGTTCGACAAACATGTGAACAAATCTCTGCAAAATACAAATGGGCTTGTTTGAGTCCACCACTGAATCATCGATGGCAAGAAGTCATATATATTGAGAATGAAATATCTGCTATGTCTATTTTATGAGAAAATACAGTAAAAGGAAGTTGTACACCCATGGCTGACATTGACTCTTCCTAGTGACTAGGCAAATGAAACAAAAAACGTCTTTATTGCTCTGCTGTGTCTAAACAAAGAGGTAGAGGGTCATTTGAAATATTCGGCAGTCTTTACTGCAGGAGAAAGAGAAGAAAAATAAACTCAACTTACATCATGTGCAGCATCTACCGCAAACAATAGGTAGATTACCAGCCCGTATAAAAATGCTGACGCAGTTAAACTGCAACTTCCAAAAGGTTATCAGAGATAAAAGGCATCATTTTAAACTCTTCCATGAATATCAGATTTAGGAGTGAGTTGAGTCAATGCTGGCAAACAGCACAATGCTCTAACAATGAAAAGGCAGCCATTAGCAACAATCGCTCTACTACAATAATTAGGTCAGCGACTTTGTGTCATCCACAATGATCATTAGCAGTCCTCATGACAGGAACCATGATTGTGGAGTTTTTGTAGTGTGTTGCCATTTTTTTGCTCGGAACAATCAATCTCAAAATGGTTTTTTCAGACATCAGATACTAACATCAGATAATGTTACTACAAAAATAAATGTGGACTACTCATATACAAAACAGGTCAGATGTGTTTTTGGCCTTTTGTTTATGAGCGATTCTCTGTAATTGAAATTCATATCAACTAGAGCCCATCCAGAAATGGCTAAATTAACCTTAAACTTATATGTGCCTATGTGCATTCAAACTGTTATATCAGGCATAATAACATTCACAAATCTCGTTCACTGTATGAATGTTGTCTGCTAAAATAACCTGTAGGTCTCATTTTCTTATTTACAGTCCTAATGACAGGAACATGGATTGTGGATTGATTGTGTTTGATTGTTTTTTTATTGGTCTAAGTTGAGGAAGGGGGGAGGCATATAAAATGTTCTGACTTGTATAGTTGTAATCATCAACCAATTCGAATGGAATCATTGACTCGCTACTTGTTTCTCTCTCTGTTTACATTATAAAAAGTGTTTCTCTCCTTGCATGACAGCCTTTATATAATAATCGCAGGTTAATTTCCAATTTCTTTTCATTTCAGTACTAACATCTGAAAGGTTTCTCAGTCTTACTCAGTTCTGACTTATCCTGTAAATATCTTGACCAGAGTAAACGGCAGGTAAACTTTATTTATGATATCGATATACTTTTTGTTATGCGTATATCCAAGCCTCAAAGGATAGGGGAGAAACAAAAAGACACCCAGCGGTACTTTCTAAATCATAAATCATGAAATTTTCCAGTTCTTTTGGAATATTAACAGAAAATTGTCTTCATAGTTGGCTTCTGAATCTCGATTAGGAGAGACAGCTGGAGTAGAGTACCCATCACATTGGATGTTATCGTTATTAAAAGACAATGGTAAGTCATTTGAATTGTACAAAAAGAAGACAACTAGAGTAAGATGTATTATGAGGTTTATCGCTGAGCCGAATGGAATTAGGTTTTTTGGTTCATTATTATAGGGAGGTAAAGATTTATATGCAGAACTCACGACCTAACAGGAGTACACCAAATGTTGATTAGAGCTGGATTGATTCTTTGTGAACAAGATATATTATATAGATATATGTACAAGATATATGTCTATCAAGGAGAAGTGTGTTTATTCGGTATTGTTTTCTTAACTTTATTGGCTATATATTATTAAGCTGATGAACTTAATATTTAAATGAACAGAAGCACTCGTTCTCTATACAGCGAGCCTTCTGGGTAGAAGCCCCGGTAGGTGCTACTTTATCACACAAGTGTCTTATGCATTTGTAATGAGAGTTGCAAGTTCCGAAGTATCCAGCAGTGATGGAAGTTGACTGTACTTCTACAATGAAGGAGAAATGGGATATCAAACTATTAATTCATGCTCAAAAATGTTTTCATGGAACCTCAACTAAGAAGTTTCAAAATGTTTAACCCAATTTGTCTTGGCATTCTTAAATAATGTATATGAGAAACTCCATTGATCAAATATTAATTGACATTCAATTATACAGATTTTATAATAGTATTGCGAGAGTGTACATCTTACCTGGAATGACAAACAGACAGACCACCAGTAGGACTAATGTTGTAGTGCTCCACATCTTCATTGTCTTGTATGGTAGGTTGGCTGGTTATCAAATTTCACTGTAAAGAAGAAATTTAAACATTGTTGGATCAAAAGCTTGGTTTTAGGTTTTTTATGAAGAGTGAAATCCAAAAGTAAAGCAATCACATATTTACGTGCATTGATTTAACCAACATGGTGGGCTTTAGAATAAAAGTTTTAAATAATTAACTAATTCTAAATGTCAATCAGTTAAATTTAATTAGTTATTATTAAAATAATTATCTTTATGAGTATAGGTAACTTCAATCATATTTAGTTAATGTCAAACTACCTTAAAGATGGAGTGTAATTCAGATCCAGCATTAATTGTAGACACTTGGTAGTCCATCTACAAGGATTTACTTGTGCGGGGAGTAATAATATGGACCAACATTTTTTTATGAGACTTACTTTTACCAATTTGCTATGCTCAAAATTAAATCCTAAAAACTTATGAGATCACGGTTAATTACACGGAGCATAGCATGTCTTGTCAAGAGAAGCTACATTGAGCCATATTTAATAGCGTTAAGCATGATGATTAATGATATATTGATTTATAATTCATTAGAAAATCAATATCATGCAGTGCACCTGCTTTCACACACATTGTGACACTGTAATTTAACTATAAACTGAACTGAAAATTATTGTATTACTACACTTTTTTACATCTAATTTTCTTCTAAAAAAAGAAAATTAGGTTTCAAAACAACATCAGCAGAGTCAAATATAGTTGAGGAATGTGTAGCTATAATGATTTTCAAAAATACTAAATTGATTGATAGGGCATTGTTTATGAGAGTCCTACATATGACATCATATTCTTGCTTATAAATGTAAACAAATTGTTATGATGTATTTGGCGCCAAATCGGAGCACATGTACAAAATCGGGATTGGGTGATCTATCAACCTGGATAGGGACAGGAAAAAGTGAATCTGACCCGTACCCCCTCTTTAAAGAGACATTAGTAGAATGGTAGTAATTTTTTGACAACTTACATTTTTTTTCTGGAAGGAAGCTATACATAAAAAAGTACCAAATATTAGTCAAGGCACTTAGGCAACACTTCAGCTAGTAAAACTGATTTGTCTAAATGTGGATGAAACCACTGATTTGGTTTTACTGTCAATTTTTCAGTAATGAGTTGAATCCCGGAGCGGCTTAAAATTTTACGCCACAAACCAAAGGTCCACTTAGCAGCGCAAATAAATATCTTATTGAAACGCAATCAAATCATTGATACTGACTGTGCACAGGTGTAAAGACATCGACAAGATATAACTCATCATTACATGGAATGAGATATGGGCGCACCTCAAACCATGAAAACTCCCTCAAATAAATCTTGTTTTGTTGCTGCAGTCACATTTTGAATATTACCATACCGATGGGGCTGTATAACAACATAAGTAATAATTGTAAACATGAGTGTTGAACTGACTACTAAAATAGGTTATGATTAACACTTGTATGTGAACTTTACCTAGTAACTTGTTACTGTAATTCTTCTACAGGCTGCAGCAGATAGAGCCCAGTTGTGTGATATCTTGTCTTTTATACTAAACTAAAGAGTTGGCTGTTTGACTCCACTCCTTGAGTAAACCAATCAGAAATAAAACAGGCCACACCTCTGTGTACGTGGAAAATATATCACTGTTTATTCCAGATACGTAGATGCAAAGCAGTGACAGTTCTTCTAGATGAGTTATCATTCATCAACCATTCCTATCTACTGTTTGGTAGAGTTGTAATGATGTAAATCCCTGGACTTTATATCTCCGAAGGCTCCTGTAAGGCCATTTTAAAGTTATGGAGAAAATTTGAGTTTACTGACTCTGAATGTATGCCATGCATGCGGACTTTGATAGAGATAGTTTTCTTCTACTATGTTATTCAATCTTTTTATGTTTTAGTATATCAGTCACATATGTATCATTTGAAAAGCCATGTAGTAAATAGTGGCAATGCATTAAAATTATCCTGTGTATTGTAGACCTAAAAAGGCACTGTCTTATTGTTGTAGCTGCGATTCAGAACTAGCATCTTGTATAATATATGCTCACATAATGTTTGCAAAGTAAGACCAAATGAGTCAGTCATACATTCTTAAACAGCACTTACAAGACAAGCAGGGTGGGTTGGGGGCTGGGGCAGCTGTGGGGAAAATAGAATCGGGACAACATATGATATTTTGTGTTCAAGGCTTTGAATATGCATTTTCAAGCAATAAAAGTTGGAAATTTGACTTACATTTAAATGTCCCCAAAAAGGCAATGAATTGCGTTTTTTAAACTGTAGATATCTGGAATTTTTTTGTAAAATCAGAAATTGAATCGCACCAATCATTTTGACTGTCATATAGTTCAGACTTATCCTACTCGGTCAATATAATAAGACGAAAAATAGCATATAATCCTTAAATTGTAAATTCATTTATGGTTGTGATATATATTATATATTAATGTATCATATATATATATATATATATATATATATATGTATACTTTATAAGCATAAATCTTATTTGTTTAGTGTTTCTCAGAATAAGCTGAAATAAAACTTAAGAAAACGATGCAATAATTAGTCAAACAAAGGTGGATTAAAACAACTTAATCTGTTTTCAAAGCAATCGATGTCCTTTACTGAATACTGAAACTAATTTTGCATCAGCCATTGATTTTGTTTCGGAGCCTTGTACACGAATGATAGAAGCAACCTGAAGTGCGAAAGTCTTGTTGAGTAGTGAATTCCCTGCTTGCCCGTATCATCCAAAAATGTATGAGCAAAATGTGAAGTAAGTTCACCTTGATCAAGCGTCATTCAATTAATTTAGCCCAACCTGCCAAAAGATTATTTAGTTTTGATACCATTCTCACAGGGTTGTTGGGAGTCAAAGCTGATCACACTCTAGTGGTAAGCAATGACCACACTCTTACGGTTTTGTTGCTGCGATAAAGCTCAGCACTCAACCATGTAAAATCTATACAAGTCTCAACTGCTTGTTCTATTGATAAAAATCTCATTTTGATCAATATTAATATGATTTTTTGTCGCTGCAATTATGCTTTGTTCAGATGAGAGGGGGGTTTGAGATTGTGTGGATATTTCAATATCATCCAACCAACAAGGTTACTAAGCATCATTTTTCAATATTCATCTTTGGTATGCTGAACCAACCTGTGATGAATTTTTTCGTAACCACTTTTTTCCAAAACTGCTGGCTCGTAATGTTTCTCAGGTATTTATGAATAGTTTCTTCGACCACATTATGTCAAATACCACGATCGTTACCATGTACCATCAGTTTTTGACATAATGTGGTCGAAGAAACTATTCATAAATACCTGGGAAACATTACGAGCCAGCAGTTTTGGAAAAAAGTGGTTACGAAAAAATTCATCACAGGTTGGTTCAGCATACCAAAGATGAATATTGAAAAATGATGCTGAGTAACCTTGTTGGTTGGATGACATTGAAATATCCACACAATCTCAAACCCCCCTCTCATCTGAACAAGAGCACAATTGCAGCGACAAAAAAATTATATTAATATTGATCAAAATGAGATTTTTATCAATAGAATAAGCGGTTGAGACTTGTATAGATTTTACATGGTTGAGTGCTGAGCTTTATCGTTGATTAAATTAATTGTTGATTAAAGTCAGATGTCATATCACAGGCCACACCCCGAAGCTTGAGTGGCAAAATACCAGTTGCCTGAGGGGCTAGGCTGCAATATCTGCGCCCATTAGCTCTCTGTTTGCACGCAGGTTGGAACAAACCTGGGGGCCAACCAAACCCCAGTAGTCGATAGACTGCAATGGGATTCGTACCCATGACCTTCAACATATGCATGCTGGAGGGACGGCGCTCTAACCAACTGAGCTACCTCCTTATCCTCGTAGGTATGGTGAAGCAGCGTAACTGATTATAATAATGGTATTTCCCAATCGGTGGTATGAGATGTGCTACATATATTATATCAAAAATAGTCTTAGCCTTTGTGCACGCTATTTGCTTAAATAAATCACACCTAAATGCAATCAGCGCTAGACATTGTTCCTGACAAAACTCTGTCAATTTTTCACATAAATATGAGAAGCATTGTTAATAAGATGCCTGCTTTGAACTATTTTTATATTCACAGCTTAATACTGAACATCTTGCACTGTCATTTCTGAAACCTGGTTTTCTTGTCTTGAAGACTTTTCAAAATATTTTTTTAAAAGGTTACCATCTACATTGTGGTTCTCGACCTCACGGTAATGGCGGAGGCGTGTGCATGGGGGGGGGAAGGGGGGTTGCCTTCTTATTGTGGTGGTAATACTAAGCAAATGACTAATGCTTTCATTCATAGCTATATTAAAAGGGAGAATTTTAATAATACTCATATTGACTTATCTTAGTAAGAGTTGGTAGATATTCATAATCTGTTATCTGTAGGTCTCATACGACAGAGAAACATTAAATGGAAATATACAGATATGTTTGAGATATCATCATCAGACTCTTGTTGTGTATGCTCGGATGTAGGCTGTGTTCGTTCAATTGTCCTAAAATATATCCATAAATAGTAAACTTCAAATGTCGTCATTTCGTGTTTTTGGAGACGAGACCTCTGTGCTATCCGTATGATGAATAAGGTTTTTTTCTGTGATCTTAATCCTAATTAGCAGCGATAAGTCCTATTCCCTGTCAGCTAAGAACAGCATATACCCTCAAGCGTACATCTACAATAGCACAAAAATTACATAAATATTAGTTATTTCTATTCCAAGTAATATAATGCAATGCAATGCAATGCAATACAATACAATGCAATGCAATGCAATGCAATGCAATGCAATGCAATGCAATGCAATTCAATGTAATGCAATGCAATGCAATGCGATTCAATGCAATTCAATGCAATGTAATACAATGCAATACAATGCAATGCAATGCAATGTAATGCAATGCAATGCAATGCAGAGCAGCAATGTGGCAAAATTACCCATCTATAGTGTAAGCAGTATAAGTAGTGTCTCGCTCACTTAATAATGAGCAATCAAACATATATTTTTGGTAATTTCTTATTGAAAGACCCCTCAAGTATTAGTCTACGCACTGTGCAGGATTTGCTTGGATTTTTCCTCTCATTACTTCTACATTAATCTTACTTCATATAGCCTAGGGTCCAATAATACACATTGTATGACCTTTTGTCAATGTCATGAATGACCGCCCTTATTCAAAATGAAAGAAATTCTGGCTGACATTTTCTTCACTACTTGGCAGTGAATATCTCTGCTCATGAGTATTTCCCAAACATGAGGCTACTTTTCCCAGAGTCTGACTGGAATACTCTCATACCTGGAGCAATATAGTAGGTGGCATGAACAGAAATCAATAGATATTGCAGTTTTAGTGCTCCCCTTGATTAACTTATAACACTCAAGAGCAGACAACTCCAGCGAAATCCTGCATTGTTCTCAGACTTTTTCCCCTCCCGGCCGTCGGACAGGGGGCAAAGTCTGGGGGCTCAGACTACTCAAGTATGTAACAATGTGAACAAGTCACACTGATCGTCAAAATTAGGGTATAAAATTAATTATCTACTGCACCGGGTGACGTAGTTACCGTCGTCCTAGTGCAAATTGTACGCGTCATAAGCTGGTGCGTAGATTTCATGCCCTGATTTTGAAGATCAGTTTGTGCAAATTATTTGCCGATTAGGTGACAACTATGTGATTTGAGTCTCAATTAATTATCTTGGAGCTATGCAGAATTCAATGAGCACGAATTTGCATGAGTGGCAGCAGTAGTTTAACCATAGAAATAAGGCTAAATAGAAACCTAGACCGCTCTTGGGAGTCGTCCCACTTTTCGCCAATCGCCTGTATATAAGAAATCTTAGGTAGGGTTCCTTTCAAGAATGAAATTAGATGGACTAGCTGTAAAACTAACCCTTTATCCTTACTACTACCTGGATGTAACAGGAATTTTTTCTGGACATTGAAACTCATCCAGATAACAGGCTATCCCAACCACTGATTGTGGTTAACCAGTAATAACAAAAACCAAAATACTGGTTAGGTATCTATGTATCGGTGTTTATGGAATTAGCACTCTCTATTTTAAGTATCAGATGGTCCCGGGTCTGACATGTTTAGATGAGGATGTGACAAGTAAATATTTCATTCTCTGAATTTTCTTGAATTTGTGCCTCAGATGTCCAAAAATTAGTATATTAAATCAATTATAAATTGATATTCTTCCATCCATTCCAAGGACATGTATGTCATATATATAAGTTTTTTTTTGCCAAAATTCTATCTCATCCATGATACGAGACCTAAATCCATTATAAGGGTTGTCCCCTCATTGATGTTGATTGGATAACTTGGATATTTTGTCAAAGCATTAAAATTTAATATTAAATTCAACACCATTGCTCTAGCTATTGATATACAGTGATATTATCCCAGAGGTGTAAACTACTCGAGGCAGGAAAAGTTGGCCATTGGGTACAGGCTTAAAATTGTGAAATTTACGGCTCACTTACATTTACTCACTCTATTAACCTTATAAGAACCCTCACCCTTGCTATTAAATAATGGTACTAGCTTACACTTATTCACCCTCAAACTAAATAAACCTTACTCTAGCTTATATTTACTTCTCTTGGGAAGGGAGGTTTCATAACTCACACTATAAAACCTAGCTGTATCATCTGTGTTAGTAGACCATAGGCTATTGCCAAATGGAGAACATTGTACAAGAGGACATGGCAGAAACCTTGGTCCCTTACTATAAGAACACAAAGAGTAAGATGGCTCGGACACCTTCTCAGACTACCAGAGGATGCACCAGCCAGGCACAGCCCTAGGGGTATATCTGAATCACCCAGAAAACACATCCCAGAGGGGCCAGGAAAATATCATGGGTTGATACTGTCAAAAAAGACCTCAAAACATATGCTAACATTACATTTGATAAATGTTTACATCTGGCGCAAGATATAAAAGTGTGGAGGTCAATAGTGGCGAAGACAGCAGATGTTTTGAGCTGGTACAAAATGTAATCCTGTTACGAACTTCATCAACAAGAACAAGTAAGTAAGTACAAGCCAACACTTATGAAGTGGAAGAACAGTGGTGAACTTAGAAATAAACTTCTTTAGAAGCTAGTAGTTAGAACATTTTACACTGTCAGAACAATTAATAAGGTGAATTACTTGTATCAGCTCTAATCCAAATTCCGCTCAGCCTATTCAAGATTACTGAAACAGGCTGTCGTTCAATATTCATACTTGGTCAGAGAAATAATCGAATGCGATGTGAGAATATGTGCCCAACACAAAGCAGTATAAAGTCAGATCTATGCTAGATCAAATTTTATTCATTTGCCTGCATTTTGAGTTGCCCCCTCATCTACTGGTCACGCTTCAAAAAAGCTGCCTCTGATCCTTATCTTAATCTTGTTGAAGGATACTCACCTTGTCAGTCTTAGATTGTAGAGCTCCGTGTCTTACTATCTCTGGTCTGGTGTTCCTCAGTTGACTGACAGTATTTTGCTGCAACACAGATAAGTATATAACTGCCGACAATGTTATAGTGAGCAGTAAAGTGACCACGAGTATACGGGAGGATGGGCAATCACCGGTACAAGTCTTCCTAGGGTCAATATCTGGTTATAACTTTTGAACAAATTCATATTGCTCTTGCTATATTAAAGTATAGTAACGCTTAAACAAAAATTGTCCAATTTAGTTGATTTTGGCTCATATGGAAGACCATCTAGGTAAGAGTATATTTCTATGTGGATCGAGGATGTAATGCCTCATGACGTCGCGTCATGACAGCACGAAAATCATGTATTTTGCTAGAAAGGGAAGAGTTGCTGTAGCATAGTGCTGGGAAGAGTTGCCATTGAGTTTTTTTCGTACGGGTTCACTAAGAAGGGGAGTCCAGAAAATACAGGTTGACAGTACGCAGAGAAAGAAATTTGCTTTGTCAATATACACAAGATGCTGACCCCAATTTATTAAAAATGTGGTCAATACAAAATAAATTGCCTCCTGCAATAATTACAGTATGCTGGATAACCATAGCAGAAATTCTATTCCACTTTCTGAGGTACAAATTGTCTTTTTCTTCAATGTATACCTGATAATTCATGGATCATAGTTATCTGAACTTCTGGGGCAAGATTGTTGCAGTGTCATCACCAAAATATGCCCAATAACCCATGGAATTAAGTTCAAGTTTACAGCTGAAACCAGGATCGAGGAAGACAACCTAATACCACTGGTGAAGAGCATTCTGCAAAGTCAGAACCAAAATCTATTAACTACAGATGACAGGTGATATATAACAGTTTGTTGACCGTTGGGACGGGGGGGGGGGGGGGGGGATAGCAAAACTTACCCCTCACCATTATCTGATCAGGCTCACAAGCTTCATTAATGAACTAATGATGTACCGAACAAATTTCAACACTAGTACCACCAAAACCACTCTCCGAACATAGTTTAAAAAGTGATTAACGTCATCGTAGAATGTTTGCAATGATTAAGCATGGAGGATATGCAAGGGAGGTATCATGACAATCCCTGATTCCCTGATCGGCAAAGCTTATCTTTAACCACAAATGCAAATGTTCTACTATGCCACTACCAAAATAAATGGGTAAAAATAATCAATAATCAAATGGATAATATTATCTCAGTTGGCTGTTGATATGGTGAGGAGGGGGGGGGGGTAGTGAGAGACAAAGCTTTCCCTTCCCCCTCCAGAATACAGATGTCGACCACGGTACTAGATTGGGTAAAAAAATTGTTGACATGTGAATTAATGGGCACACAAAAATTTAGAATAGAGAGGTATCAGGTAAAAAGACTACCGAGATTAAAAATCTAATATTTAATTAAATCAAAAAGTATAGCCAAAGACCGACTTATAGAGTTGGTTTAAAACTAAAGATTTTTTCACTGTCAATATGGCTGTTGACCGCCAATTTCAAAGATTTGAGAGTAGGCGGCAAATCTCTCTACAATTTGTCACAAAGTTTGCTGGGGAGAGCCCAAATTAGTGTTTGCAGGACTCACTTTTGTTCAGCCTGACACCGCTATTCAATTGACAGGCATTAGGCTTGGCTCTTTAGTAATTGTATATCAACTCAAACACATAAATCATGATGGTTTTCGGTGATCAAATGTATGATGTAAATGCTGTTGTTTCAGCTCCTAAACAATAATATAATACTGACTCTCAACATTTCAAAAGAAATTAAATGGAACAGAAATGGTGACCAATATGAAATATTTGGTCTTTCGGACCCTATGTACCAAACAGCATCTAAAGCTGTGATTCACTCAATTTCTTTCAATGTTTGTCAATATTTGGTACAGTTTTGGTGATATCCCCTAACTTGGGCATTTGAAATTCAAAATATGATCTCTAACCACCCAAGTATTCAAATGATGTGACAAGGCATTTTTTCTGAGACCTTTACTTTTGTGTTTGGTAAGATGCCAGTGATGATATAGCAAAATTAATGCAAAATATAGCAAAATAATTTACAATGATATCTCTTTTTTTTAAGCTAAGCCCATGAGCGTGGTTTTGGTTGTCTTGTTCCTTGTTAAGTTCAATGTAGCTTGGGAGTTTTGTTCAGATAAAATGGTGAGGGTAAGGCTTGCCACTCCTGCTCGACCTCCATTTCAACGAATAACTTCAATTTGAATAATACTTATTATGGATTATCGTGATGTTAAGATATTGGCTGTGACTTAGCGAAATATTGTTTGTCATGACGAGGAGCTTCCTCGAGCGGTGGTTTCAGCTGTCCAATTTTAACGGATTACAGTATTGGATAGATTTTAATGATGATACAGCTATATTCCCGAGCTGAGATTTAGGTAACTATGATATCCTTTTTTGTATAAAAGAGACATTCACCTAAGGTAAGGTATATTCTTGCCAGAGAAGGTTAGCAGAACCATTATATATCAAAAGGTGAAACAAAAGTACTGCAATGGTAGGTTTGGCATACTGTAGTTGTAAATATGGCAACATTGTTTCATTGTCCTTTTATAAAATGAAATGTGGACAGCATAAGTATATTCACAAACTTTATGTATTTCTGTGCGTTCTTCTTATCTATGTTGTGCATTAAATTTGCAGGCCTATGATAGTTAAGTCCTTCTTAATTTTTACAGGATATTGAGATTAAGAAGACTGGTAGCAGCAGCAGCAGCCCATCCTCACGTATACTGGTGGTCACTACTCTGGTGTTAACTCTGCTGCTGACTATATCAGTGTCAGCAGTTATATACTTATCTGTGGGGCAGCAAAATACTGTCAGCGAACTGAGGAACACCACACCAGAGTGTGTGAGACATGGAACTCTGCAATCTAAGGCAGGCGGGGTAGGTTGTCTTCAATATTTTCCAATATTACGATCAGCAGCAGTTTTCTTCATTACAACAGAGCCATAACATTGAAAAACTCATTGTCTGTTTATAAAAATAAATTTATTTAAATTATGAGAGTCATATTATTATTTTAGTGTGCTGCAGAGAAACAGAAACAGAAAGCAGCAGAAGCAGAAACAAATGGTGTAATCGGATAAAATTTATGTGCGATTTTAACAATAGATTGTCGACACAAAAATGTATGTTACATGTTTTATAGAATGTCAAAGAAAGGGCTGAAGAGATCTCCTTTTACAAAGAAGACAATGTTGTGCTCTACAAGGAAGATGATGGCTCGTTTCAAGCCAAAGACTACAACAAGGTAATAATAAAAACAAGTTGAGGGACTAAAACTAAATCATATCTCCTAAGCAGACCTAAACAAGAGAGAATGACTGTTTTATATTACTGTTGAGACAGAGCCAAGGCATTTTATGACTAAAACTGTTTTTTCAAGGCTTGTAAGGTTTACAGTTATAAAATTAGTTAGTCTGTTAATTTTTGAAACTATTGTATAAATTAGTTAATTTATTGAAATGATAAATTCTCGTTCCATACTAATAATGGTAGATAAAACTTGTGAGGCATTTTATTTTCATGTTTTTAAAATAAACATAAACCTCGTTATTTGCAAAGATTCACAAATAAAATCTTATAATCGGACACATACTGAGGAACACAAACTGTAAGCACCGAAAAAAATCTTATGAATTTTGTCACAGTGGGACAGTTTGATACACATTAGTAACACTGTATTGTAGAATCACAGTTTACTTTGACCCAACTATACCAGATAACAGGCTGTTTAAATACTATCCAAGTACTAGATATGCCCCTAATATATGCCACCTGTTGTTCCCTGCCACATTGCCCAACATAAGTGAGTTCCTCTGACAGCGACAGATTTCAATGCCAATGGAACAAACATTTGTTAGTACCATTTTTATATCAATTTCAAACACTGCCACACATTAAATGCATTTTTACAGGGCATCTTATATAAGAAAGACAGTGAGTTAGGAAAATGTTATCTGCTGCCTGTCCCAATCAAAGCGGAGAATGGGAGAAAGCTTGAAAAATTTCTCACAGAGAACAACGATGTCACCTTGGAGGGTAAGAGGAGCTCTTTGATGTATTAGAGGGAGAAATAGCTGACACTAGTTTCATACCAAGCGTTGTACGAGATGAATGTCATGATGGGTTCAGATGGTTAGCAAAAACTTTAGACACAGATAAATTATGGGTTTCATGTGAATCTGGATTTTTCTTAAAACCTATGGTTGCATATACAGCTAACTGATAGCCGACAACTCAACCACCAATTTTGATTAATACTATAAGACATAATTGAACGCTCCGATGCTTTGGTGTTTTTTACATTTTTACCAGCGCCACTAGGTTGGTGCGTTCAACTACATCTCGTTTAATTGACAGTATTTAGTTTCGAGGAGAATTTTTTTTGTATACCACAACTTCATGAGCAAAATACACCAGGCGGGTCATAGTACAAAGCCATCTGGAGAACTGATAAACAGGCTAGGAAGACCAAATAGTCAGAAAAAAATTTTGTATATTGTAATGCTCTTGTCAGAGTTATTGTCCGCTATATTGCCTAGTTGCTCATCTTTGTGGAAAACCAACCACTGATGCTACCAGTTTGAGAAAACACACACCTCACTTCTAGAACTGTAGCTTTCTCTCCAATAAGTGTGTGTTTCTTTCTGTTTATATATAGATGCTGACAAAGTTAGCAGACAGAGAAGAGAATGGCATATTGGCATCTGCATTGTTATAGCAAAGTTTTGATTGGATTTTCTCGATGGTGACAAAGAACAAAGGGGACAAATAGTCCTAGAGTGAAAAAATTGTTGACAATTGAAGGCTTCCTTATGCGTTATTCTTTGTATTTCAGAACAAGCCATTAGACATTAGTATAATCTGTTTTGTAGATCTAGACCTGAAGGTGGCGGCGGAGGTGTTTGCATATATGTGATCGATGAGCTGGAGGCTAGAGTGACGTTGTCCGCTTGACAGGGGCTGAGGCTATGTTGGTTCGTATATTCTGCTCGGGGCGTCCTGTTTGTTGGAGATTTAAATTTTGATCTCAATCCAGATAATGAGACTGAAAATTCAACATTGAATTATTTGAGGTTAATGAGTTCAAATGGTTTCTACAATATCATCCATAGTCCAACTAGATTTGGTCGGACAAAAACCAGCCTCTTGGATCACAAGTGATATTTTGGCAGACCATTTGCCTATCATTGGGTGCATCTGTTTTGATCAATTAAAATTAGCAAAGCCGCGATCACAGTTCACAGTTTCTAGGCTTGATAGGAGTCTTTTCAAACAGAAAATCGATGACCGGAAGTGCTGGTTAAACGTACTTGAATGTAATGATCCAGATACAGCTTTTGCATTATTTACAAACACCTTTAAAGAAAAGCTATCTGAGGCAACAACAATCAAAACTGGAAAGAACTTAAAAAGCTGCAATTTAGAAAGCCCTGGATGACTAATAAAATTCACAAACTGATGGAGGAACGCTTAAAATTTTATAAGCAAACGCAAGAAGAGCCATTTAACAAGGTGGCTCTGGATAAATATATAAAGTTTCGTAATTCTGTGACAATGGCAATCAAAAGTGCTAAAAAGGAGTTCTATAAATCTGAATTTGAAAATTGTAACTCCAACCAAAATGAAAAATGGAATTTTATAAATAAAATGTTACATAGGGATTCGAAAGCAAATACTTCACCACAGTACATAGAATCTCAGGGCACAAAAATTACTTCGATTCAAGAAAGTTCTGAAGCTTTTAATACTCATTTTGCTAGTGTGGGGAAAGCTTTAGCAGGTGATCTCCCAATTCCAACAATCAGCTATAGCTCATATTCAATAAATGACAATAATTTGCCAGCATTTGACTTTTTAGAGATTTCTAATGAGATAACTGAGTCTGTAATCAACTGTTCATCGGAAAGGAAAGCTACGGGCTATGATGGAATACCCATCAGCCTTATAAAAGAAAATAAAACCACACTTTCACCGATCTTAACCCACATGATTACCTTAATAGTGCGCACCTCGAAATTCCCGGATAGCCAAAAGATTGCCCATGTAACACCACTTCACAAAAAAGGATCTAAGTCAGACCCTAATAACTATAGGCCGATTTCAATTTTAACAGCATTATCCAAACTTGTAGAAAAGACTTTAGCATCACATCTGCGTTTCCACTTTGAAAATAACAATATTTTTAGCGATAGCCAGTTTGGTTTCATTAGCTATTTCATGCTCTATGGAGAAACTCTAAGAATTTTAACAATAGTGCCATAACCCAAGGAATATTTCTAGATTTTAACAAAGCTTTTGACACCATAGACCATGGAATTTTAATCGCAAAACTACCTTACTATAATTTCACCCCTGATGCTTGTTATCTTGTAAAAACATATTTTTGCGAGAGGTACCAGTATGTGAAACTGGATTCGTACAGTTCATCATGGGTACCTCAAGGCTCAGTTCTAGGCCCTATCTTATTTCTTATATTTATTAATGATCTTATAAAAGCAGCTCCTGACCTTGAATATATTTTATTTGCAGATGACACAAACATTTTTTCAACAGATTCCCATTTAGTGCAAGAAAATCTGTACAAAGTAGAAACTTGGTGTATTGCAAACAAGCTCATTTTGAATTAGTCTAAAACTTTCCTGGTCATTTTTAAAGCTCCAAATAAACTGATTAAAACTCTGGAAAACTACATTTTAAATATGGGTGGAAACCAGCTTGATAATAAATCAAATACAAAATTCTTAGGGATTGAGCTTGACAGTAACATAACTTTTAAACCTCATACCCTTGTACAAATTTGTGAAAAGCTCAATTTTATACTGTTGCTCATGCGTTCTATAAGACCATATTTAGATATTCCAATGATGATAAATTTATACTACACATCTTAATTTACGGCATCGAGTTCTGGGGCCATGCAGCTGAATGCGAGATAAACCAAATTTTACTTTAACAAAAATCAGCACTCCGTGTCAATTTAAAAATTCATTCATGACGACAGGTGTAAACCTGCTCAACAGGACCTTCCTGGTGAAAGGGTTTGTGAGCCCCTTGGTCTGCGGGGTCGGTTGACCAGGGTCCTGTGGGGGTGTGGTGCATAGTCAGCAGGCACGGCGGGCTGGGTTCCTTGGGCTGTCTTCGGCCACATAGTTCTTGGTCATACTGTTAATCGGGCGGTCGCCATTCTAGTCTCTGACTACCTGATCGCTCCGCTGTCATCATTTTCTTTTAGAAGAACCTTTTATTACAAATAAACACAAACAGAAACCGGAAAAAAAAAGAAAAAAAAAAGACAGATACTTTTTATAAACTGAGCAATGTAATAACCCAAAGCAGCAGCTTCATTCTATAGAGATCAAGTTTGATCCAGTATGCCTGCCCTCGAAATGGTTTCCCTTCCACTGGCAATCGGTTGGAGGGAGGGAACAATTCCAAATGCATGCAAACTCATCCTATTCTTTATCCCCTCTATTTATGGCCTTTAATATAATAAAATAACTGTATTTTATGGTTTATCACAGTGACTAATTCTTTACATCATATACTATAGTAAATCATGATATATGAATACTACATAATCACTATATACTATAATATTTCATTGTTCTTGGATAATATTAAATTGTTTAAACGAGAGGCGTCTCGAATTACAGGTCAGCTTCCATTTTCTCTGTTCATGTTTCACAGCAGTGCTATAGACACATTGATATACTCATTTCAGTCAATACCTTGAGAAAAGAGTCTCAAACTGTTAATGGGTAATACCATAAGTATACCATAAGATAGGAAAGCCTTTGTCTGAACCATCTGAGACCATCTTGACAGGAATCCAACATGCAACCTCTCACCTGCCGTTAACACCCTGGTCAGGGCTGAAAACCAGGCCACTATCAACCAAGTAGGTTCCTTGGCTAACAAATCAATGAAAACATGGTAGTGTTTAGTAATTTGCACATCTCAAGAAACAAATATGCCATTGTTATAGTGATGTGAGATCAAGACAGCTTACCACCAAAGAAAGGAAAAAAGTTATAATATGCTAACATAAAAATAGTTGCCAATGTACCCTTTGATTAGTTTATATGAGAGGTAGGAATGTTTACAGTATCCCTCAGCACTTCCACCATCCTCCATCAATGGCTACAACATGGCCATATAAAATTAGTATATATGTATACATGATAGGCAGTTCTTGGTTGAAGAGTTGCCTTCTTGTGATAAAGTGGTTGCGTAACTCTCTTTTTAGCTAATAGAGAATTCCCTGATAAATGATAGAAAATTCTCCAGTAGTGCAACTTGAGAGGAATTAAGTTGAGGCAGAGAGATAATCCTTAGAATATTTTCAGTAAGATTGTTAACTGTTAAAATTTCATGCTTCAATTTGAGGATGACAGTTTGTGCAGGCTTTGTTCCCTTCCTCCGTTTAGATCGAAGCTCTCGCCATAATAGAGTTACAAAGAGCAACACAAAATCTCATCAAGTGTCTTCAGACTGCTCATAAATCCCTCAATCTCGATAAAGATTTTACAAATCTTTCCACGTGTAGTTATTCTACTCAGTTCCAAACTAAAGAGATTACATTTATGGTGCTCGATGTGAAGCTAACCACCAATGACCTCAAAAGTTTCGTTGACTTTGGTCGTGTGAAGTGTTGGGGATCGGGGAAAAAAACTCAGAGTTTCTACTGACTGAACAACCTGACAAGATATAGCATAGGCAGCTCTTAGAGAAAAAATTTAACTCAGTATTAGGGGTTGAGTAGCCCTATGATTGTGTGTCCAAAACTCCATGTCTACATACAGAAAGCAGGGTAGACATATATTGAGTTTTGTTCCCATTAAACAAGGAGTGGATAACCCTAAGCCACTAGTGGAATGCGATAGCCGTCTTGTTTTTTAGTGGGATTTCACTATTAGATTACATCACATAATAATTATCATCATTATTTCACTTCATTTGACTGTTTTACAGATCATTTGGGTATTTTTTGGCATTTCATGCAATTGGCAGCTCCAATAACGCAATTGAAAATTTGGAGGGTGTCGTGGTTGTTGGTGTTTACCACGTATATACATAGATGCAGCATGTGAGCAAACTGGTATGGATTTGCAAATAATGTTGGAATGCTGTGAATAGTTTATTGATCCATAATTTGGTGAAACTACAAATAAATAACTGAAAGGACAAAATTACATCATGAAGCAATTGAAATCAAAAAGATGATTGCAAAATTAAGTTTAGGCAAGAAAGTTAACTCTTACCCCAGTATCCATAACACCGTTGGAAAGCGCTAACATCATTTTGTCAATTGATTTTGTTGTTCGACAACCAAACTTGCACTGAAGAACAGGGCCTGCCTGCACAAAAGACCCCACAGTTGTAACACAATTAGAGCCACCTCATTATCAAGGCCCAATTACATACAAGTTGAACAAAATATACTCTACCACAACCGATAATGGCGTTAGCATACCCATGCAACATATAGAGCCACAGCTGTTCTCTCCATTTTTCCACATCAATAGCATAAAATTCTACCAGAATTGTTGGAATGCTTTAGTTACAATTAGCAAAGAGGTAACAAAATTCTCCAATTTTTGAGCAAATTTGCTGGCATAACTACAAATTTGATGCTAAATTATTGTCACTGGTAGGCAGTTGTAAGTTTGTGAATTCTTTGTTATCTATACTATATTGAATCGATATAAGTGGTCGGGGATGGCCCCAATAGGTCTAACTAGGGCAATCAAACGTGATCTGGCTCACAAGGGTCACTAGCCCTTCAAGGTTTGGGTCCTTTCTCTGCCTGAGTGCCACGAATTGCGGTGGTTGAAATCCCATATCACGACAAACCACTCTTTGCCATATATTTCAGTTTCAATATAAATATTAGAATTCAAACTACTACATTTCTGAAATCAGCCAAATTAGTTTCTTGGCAACATTGTTCTTGTCCTACTATTAACATTTTAATAATACAGAAGTAAAAAGTTGTGAAATGTGATACAACATAACATACAATATAATGGCGGAGAATTACATGAAATGCAATCAAGTTTAACTGCATTCAGACTCAAGAGTTGCATCCTCTGCTTTAAAGGTCTTTTGCCTGTAGGTAGATGATAACCAACACCAAATTCATTCGTCAGGTTTGCTTGAACCATGTCATATAATCAGGCAGTTGGCTGAACCATGTGCTGGACAAGTCTAGTTTGAGTGTCAATCTTTTAGGATTGGTGGACCAAATCATAAAATAATAACAATCAGAAGGCAACATCGGACAAAAAAGCTGTGATGTTTGTATATACCGCAGGCGACTTAAATTATCTCCCAGCTGAGTTTTATGAATTGTGCATGGTGTGTTTCCATTGGATAGGTATTTCATAACCTGATACTAGCCAAGGAAATGCTTTATTATTCAGAACCCCTCTTCACACCAATATAGCATCACACAAACTTTAGTTTTTTTTCACATGGAGAAGAGGTTGTTGAGATGGAGAGTTGACGTGTTGTGTTTCGGAGTTTCAGCAGGCACTTAGCTGATTTGATAGTACTTGATTGCCTTTGATGCATGATTAGTGACCAAAAGTTGGTCACCGTAAACTTCTAAATCATATCTGCGAGTTGATTGTCGGCGGTCTGGTGTTGATATTTCACCAACCAAGTTTCCTGAAACACAAACCACAAACTAGCTACAAGATCCTGTAGATACTGTAGATAATTGTAGTTACCCGGGATGGGTAACTATTGACAGGGTATTAATATGCGCACTTTTATTGGCGATTTAACCTGAGCTACCTACATGGTCATCATTTACTGTGAGCATAGAGAAACACAATAAGGAGATTGAGATAAAAAAATCAATCATTCTTTAGGCAAAGGCGACAAGGTGTGTTTGTGAAAGATAATTGATTATTAATAATCAAATGAAAGTCTCACATACTGTGTTGAGAACTGGAGCTCTCAACTGTATCAGGGATTTTCCATTGCTTTAAATAATCAATTTTCTTTCGCAAGTACGTGTCCGCTTTTGCCTATCGTAAATCCATCCCCAGATTTATTCACAATAAAGTAAAGATTTCTACTAAGCCAACCACTTAGATCATTTATAGGAGTTTTATAAAGTGTTTATTCTAACCTGAGTTCACATCCAGTATCCATATTTTACAATCAGCATTACCGTTTGTAGCCAGGACATATCGGCCCTTGTAACAGGTCACTCCTAAAGGCTGGTGTACAATCTCTGATGTCCAAAGCGCTTTACCATCTTTCAAGTTGACTCTTGAGATGAGTGAAGCTGATTCACTTGATATGATAACAGAATCCATGTCCATCATTGCTAGACACATCATGCCTGAGTTAATACAAGGACTTTGAATGATTCTGCCACAATAAGTCAATTCCCCATCGAGTAATGCAAACCTTTTGCGCACTTGGTCGGCATACAAAACTTTACCATCTTCCAAAACAGCGAACTTGCTCACAATACAACCTTGCAGTTCCACTTTCATACTTGTGAGCAACCCTCCAGAAATATTGTATTTTAAGATCGTGAAGGCGGGACAATCGGTGAGCACAAAGAGCTCCTCATTGTGGACACGAACACAGCAACCCCTACCACTGAGCGTGATAAATGCGTTATCTACTCGGCCATCCGGGTGAATTCTGGACACAGCATTGACTGGATGACCCAATCCAGCATATGTATACTCCTGATGATAGCAGACTGATATAGGTGAGCCTTGAATTACAACAGATTTGACAAATTTCAAAGACGTTGGAGGTGTTCTGCAGCCTGTCTCCAACTTAAACAGAGGCATCCGTGACTCTGCTAAAAATTATAATAATATTTCATAACTTTGTGAAAAAACCTAGGGTTCTGGCAAGCAACTGTTCTAGCAAGTCGTATCATCCTAAAACAATTTGATCGACTATGGCACAAGTAAGTATTTCATCCTATTTTGCACTCCACACAGCCTTGTTTTCAAGAACATGTAAAATACCAAAGAGCATATTCAAAACATCAAAGAAAAACATTTTAATGCAAAAACATTGGAGGCCTTGCCGGGATACTCTGGCGATCGTTCACTGTGATGTAGGTTATTGGCTATTGCCAAAGGTATCCATTAACATTTAAAGTTTGTGTTTTTAAGTCAACTCAAGGATTATTCAATGAAGTAGATTATTTGCAAGGAAGCTTCAATAGTGTCTCAAGTTTCGACGCCTTCAAACATATAATAGAGTTATCACATGGCATCTTGGGTTAGCCACATTTAGTACTTGGAATTATAAGACTGTGATAACAGCCTTTCAAATTTTACCAACCTTTTCGATTTTCAACCAGCTTCACATCGTTTTCAGGCTTGCAAATCTTTATTGTCATGGCCGTCAGCTCATCCACAAGTTTTTCTGTGTCTTTGAATCCTTTCACAACATCAACCTTCAATAAACTAACACATTTAAATCACAATTTAGGCAATGAGCACAAACAGAGATTGGAGGATAATTTTGTCTATCACCCAAATAAAGGTTATGATACCAGCGTTGACCAATTTTGAGATTTTATATATTGTTGGAAAGGTCATCAAACACTGATTCTGAAAATATTGGTTTCAACATGACGCCATGTCGTGGCGTTGCGCTATTTTGAAAAAAAAGCAGGATAATCGTCTTTGAGGAGGATTTTTTAGGACGATGTGGTGCAGATACTATAGTTCATATCGGACTTTCGGCTGCATAATGTTTACAAGACGCCTCTGAAGCACCCATGAGGGTCAATTTCTGTGTCTGGTGGCGTTGCGCACCAGATGAAAAATCATCTTTTATGCATTGGTTATTATTAAATTATTATTAAATGCAGTCTAGCCAAGCAAAGATGGTCTAGTACGCAAGGTGCAGCTGCATCTTGGAAATTGTCAGCTTCTCGACCGACCCATACACAATCTAGTCCTCCTACTTCCACATCAACCGCAACCTACCACTGACTAGAGAGAAAACTGCGATTTCTGTTGGGGGTGTAACCGTGGGAGTTGCGCTTGGCGTTAGGGGTCTGGTAATCGGTGTCGTAGCATTGACAAAGCCTACCTTAGTTCTAAAACTGTGTTCATGATCAATATTTACCGCTTTATCTAATAAGCTTTGTTTCTATATGTGAGTCATTGCTTTCCATACAATGGTGAAAGCTTTTTCAGCCATTTACCCATTTAAAGCTTTTCACCTTTTCACCAATGTACTGTCACTAGTCACCCAGATATCGACAAGGACACATCTCTTAGCCAAGAGCTCTAATATATTTGTAAGTGGTTCTTACTTTTAATATTCCTACAGTTTAATAACTTGCTGGTACATGAATTACATTTCATGTCATAACACTACATGTCGACATTGTTTTCTATGGTATCAGAGAGTCTTTTTCAGTTGTATTTTCAGACATACTATATTATTTTTGGCATTCATATTTCAGCCAGATGTGATCCCGACTAGTCATCATTTATAATTGCTTTGCTCACTTACTATCGGATTTTCTATTCCCCCATAATGTGTCAGTTTTGTATCAATCGTAATGTTCAATGTTAATTTTGTATGCTATGTAATACCATAACTTTTCCATACATTGCTATTATGATCTCGTTTTTGCATTATGTCAATCTTGTTGCAAAGCTTATACCTTTCACACATGTCTTGTAACGAAACAATCCATGTTACAGGATTACCAGATTACTGGAGATGTTAAATAAATTTCTTAGCACTCTTACACCTGCGTCATTCACGGGATAAAACCGAACTATTCGATACACCAACGATATATAGAATGTCCAAATCGGTCAACACTGGTATCATAACCTTAAAAGTTGGATTAACTCTCATCAACTATTTTCAACCATTAGAATCTCAGCTTTGTTACTTGTGTTTTGAAATTATGCATAGATATGTCAACTGTGGTTGCAACAATCCCCAGGATATTTCAGTATTACTCTCTCTGTACACAAAGATTGTTTCATGGTAAGGGTTTAGGCATAACAATGCAGCAGTGACCCTACCATAGGCTCTACATCATCAGCTTATTACGGTCCACTACGCTCATGATGTACCACATCACAGCTACATAACTATTGATACTTATTGATCACCTCTCCGAATACTAACCTGATGATGTGAGTACACTCTGGAGTTAATCTTGAGAAGTTGTCTGCTCAGCTTGTTCAGATTTTTACCGACTTCATCATCAAGTACTTGAGTCTTTTCGATCTTTGATTCGGTCCTCAGGTTGATGAGTTGTCTTTCGAGCTCTGCATATTGATCTCGGATTTCATCTAACTGAAAATGAATAGCAGACATCAGTCCCCAGATCAAATCCTGTCGGCATTGACACTAATATCCCAGCATGGTGGCTGTATATGTACTCAATTTGGATTGCAGTTAGTCGCCATTATAGAGTCCAATATATCTGCAGCACACAAAACCACAAAACTCTCAAAACATACAGAAGATATCTAAGCATTGTAACTCAAGAGTGGTTAAATGGTTGAGGGTAGAGACTTGTGATCCGAAGAGTTAGACCAATTACCCTTAGCAGGCAGTCATTCATGATTTGAATGTGACGTCATTCAGCTTAGCTAAGAAAAGAAGGAACAAAAGATATTTCAGGTCCAATTGAGGTCCGCCCACAGGCCACAGTGCGGTTGCACAAAACCCCAAATCTCCTAGTGTAAAAGGATGCCGGAAATTGTACTATAAAGCAGGTATAACTCTTCAATCACTAAAAGTTTGAACTGAAATATCATCTTTTTACCTAGTCAAAGAATGGCAGTACAATAGCTTTACATAATGCTAGATAACATATGTATACCAGAGTTGCAACTTTGGAACTTATACTTATACGCAAAAAATTTAAACAAGCACACCGACATGAGCAGAATAGAAATGTAGTGAGAAGCACTCGTGTTTGTTTCACAATGCTGACCCCTAGTTAGGTAAATTAACCAGCAATTCTCACCTGCCTATCTCTTGCTTGATGAAGTTTTACTATCATCTCATCTGTTTTATCATCAAACTCAGATAACTCATTGGTCAGAGTCTTTTCCACCTCAAGAAAACTCTCCTCTTTATCAAACACCCAAACTTTCTTATGATTGATGACCTCAATCAAGGCAGCGGCCAACTTATCAAGTGGTATCACAGTGTGGATAGATCCTACAACAAGATAATACACAGTTGGAGATTGAAACCTGAGTTTTTTTTTGTTGTGATGAAAAGTTCTCTGCAGTGATCAAAAACAATATTCCGAAATTGCAATTAAAAATAAAAGGACTCAAGGAAATAGCAAAACAAGTATCATGGTGATATAACCCAGTGCCATATAGCAACATTGCACTACCATTTTTCTTGAGTAACAGATATTTGTGAAATTTTGTCAAGAGGTAACATAACAAATTAGGGATTGGTGAAGTATCTCTGTTTTCGAATTTGTAATAATTCAATAGTGAAATATAAGCACGATGCAGCTCACCGTCTGTGCAGGACCCTGATCCAGCCATACACTCAACACAGTATACGGCATAGCATTGCTTACACCCAAGAGAATACTGATACTGGCTGTGCTTCACACAGTATCTGGTCTCTAGCTTCCTGTATTCCTTCTGATATTCCATCATCGGGATTCTTCTATGGTCATCTAGCGCATCATTGTGACTCTACAACAATAACACAATCCAACTCGTAAGTCAATGAGCTGTAATTGTAGAGCACTGCATGGCTGTCCTCAGGTTTGTATGAGAATCATAATTTTCTTGATCTTTATCAGGATCTCTAATTTACCTTCAGATGAGAGTCACAGAACTTCTTAGCACAGATGACACAGTAGACCTGAGCATATTTAAATTTCTCATCCTTTCTTTTACACACATCACAACAGTTGAACTCATCTATAGGAGCTGTAGCGGAGGGTAGGGCATCGACAGTATCTTCAAACACCATTCTAAACATGAGTAAGAACAGGAAAATCTTTTCAAATATGAAGTCAAGAAAAACTTGTAACTGCACCATTGAAGGGGATAAAGAAGATAGGGAAAATAGTCTGATGCAATTTATACTGTTTATGGCTAGCTTTGTATCCAGAGCCTGTTTAATCACGATTTGTTAATCAATATTAGATTGATGACCATTGTGGTGCAGGGAGTAACATTATATTATTGAGTTGTTACTGGGAATTAAGTTTTATTGAAGATAAGGCAGAAACTCACTTGCAGGCAGGGCAGAGAATGATTTTAGTCTGTTCAGAGTCTTTAGTAAGGCAAGTCACACAGAATATATGTCCAGGACTGCATGGTAACCTCTTCAGGTCATCATTCTCATAACAAAGAATACATTCTAGGAACTCTGCATGCTCTGTGTTATTATCAGTACTGCTGCTGCTATCTCCTGTTGCTGCTGCCATGATTCTCCTGAAGCATAAAAATCAAAAGAATTTATCTATCAATGCTGAAATGACACCTTGACTGGTCACGACTGACTAGTGCGTGAATGCTCATGTGAGATCTTCTTAGACAGTTTTGAGACAATATATGGAGCTTACAGTCTCAAGATGTTGTTGGGCTGTCTTGGGGGTTAATGTTTACCAAAGTTGAAAGATTCGGGTGAATATCAATACAGCTTATAAAACAACGAGACCACGAGAAAGTTCCCCTTCAGCATACTCTACATACTACTACGTAATCGTACAGGTGGCTGGCTAGGCATCCCTCCATTATCATTCGGCACACCCCGGTAACCAACTGCTGATATACAACAATATATCAATGGACTAGCCTTATCTCAGCGATTAATTTTTACAGATAAATAATGAAAATAGAGAAGGCTACAGAAGCAATAAAAAACTTTCCTGGTTTGGGCAAGTTGCCAACACCGATATTGAATTGTGGCTTTAGCAACTGGTTGGGGAAATAACGTAATTATAGTTTTTGAGCTTGGCTATAGGTTTAATGACCAGAGACGGACAAATCAGGAGTTTGCACCAACGGGTACCACTGAGGACCAAACTCATGACCTTGAAGTCAAGATTCCAGCGCTCTACCAACTGAGCTATTCTGGATAGGTGGTCAATACAACCATATTGCCAGTATAATTGGTGAAGTTGGTTACCATCAAAGAAGTATTAGTATTATTGACATGTAAGACAAAATCAATCATCTTTGAGCTTTCTATTAGATGTACATATATATATATAGGCCTTTTGGCGCCACCACTCAGATTTAGCCCGAGTTACTCAGGTTTTTGGGTTCAACTCAGGCAACCCAGGGGATTTTAGAATATAAGCTAAAAACTCAGATTTTGCCTCATATTCATCAGAGTTGGGGAATTCCTCTCGTTGTGGCCTAGTTGTATGATTATAAAGAAACAATTTTATGCTGTGCTATGCTGTGCTGTGATATATGAAATACATTAACCAGGATGAATTTTACAGTGATCCTATATCAATGATCTCTGCTAACAACACTAAAAAACCAGTATCATTCATATGCAGCCTAAATTGCTCTCTAGGCTTTGGCTGCCGGACCCATTGAGGAGGCTAACAGAGCTCTAAAACTGTAAGCTGATTGTGCACAGGGTGTTTCACGCCTTTGAAATGCCGCCTGCAACACGGTATCGGCGAAACTCAGGTTTTTGATCCCCTCAGGTTGAGAGCCCTGGTTTTCGGCAATGATTTATATTCCCAACTAGCTGTAAAAAAAACAACAAGGAACTAGAGGGCTGTCATCCGTTAGTGTCTGGTAATCACTTACGGTAATGTCTTAAAAACAGTAGTGTCCAGGAAGCAGGAAGTATTTCCCAAACTCTCTGTGCAAATGTCATGAACGAAATGTCTACTAGTAAGTAAGCCAGAGTCAGCCAGTATAGCTGAACATATAGTGCCAGAGAGTGAAGGTTCATGGAGTTTGCGGATTTGGACTCAGTTTTGCTTCTGGTATCCTACTATGGTAGAATAGTAGTACTAAAGTTAAGATATTGATTGAAGCCATGGGTAGTCTCACTCAGAACAAGGAAGAGGGAGTTCATTGCATGCTCAGAAGATGGCATGAAGAAGCCAGTTGCCGTTGGCCGCACTGGCTTCTTCCATGCCATCTTCTCACTATGCTGTGACTTTCAGTCTATAAGAAAAACACTGCTAATAGTAAGTTCAATCACCTACCCTTTATTGCCTTGGCTGCTTCAGGGAGTTTGGAACTGCTCCTAGCACCTGACTTCTCAGTTCCACCAAAAAGTGAAGAGGGAGAACTTGAAATTCTAGTAATCCTATAGTTATCTCTAGAGTGAGAGGATTTGATAGCAGCATAGCAATTAGAGCTATCAATGTCTATGAACTTGAAAGGGGGAACTCCCACATAGCTTGAGTCAATGTATATACAATTGGCCAATGAGACCGACTAATTTCCCATATCATCCAATCAAAATCATTATTCTAAAAGTCTGTCGCTTTAGTGAGCACACTCAAAATATTTCTCTGCATTTCCGGTACTATTTTGAAGTACGGGAATTCCCCTACAATTGTAAATAATCACAAAAAGACTAACTTTATAAGTGACTGGACTGGATCATTTCCTCTTCACAATTTGATCCCATGGTGAAATTGTGATATATATGAGGTGAGATAGGCACAGAAAGGATTTAGAGTGTTGTGTATTTGTGCGTTAAGATATATATGGAACTGAAAATTCTTGAAGTGGATTGACATGATGAATGATGGGTCCTTTTGAGCCCTGTTTAATTCAGTACAAAAATGTGAGGGAGCATTCAAGTCTTTGACCTACTTTCAATCTTCTCTGATGATGGGTGTAGATAGACAGGATGTTGTTTAGGGCATGGCTTACAGAACCCAAGGCCTTCACAGTAGTGGATGCAATACATTACAATTTAATTATCAGTTCTGGAAGAACCTGGAGTTCCGCTTAAAAAAAGGGCTATCTGTTTAGAATAAATGCCCATTCGGCAGTGTTAACTGGCCGTCCATTTCACTTTGCATCAATCTCAAAGTGTGACTGTCACGAACCCATCCGGGTCCCCATTTAGCAGCCGGCGTTTGTCCTCATGGCATCCCGTGGATGCCAAATAAACATCAGGCTGTCACTCGGACATCCGGATGGGTTCCTGAACCTGATGATGTGTGTCTACAACGCATTCTTCTCTGTTACAAAGCCATCCCGCAGTTGCCAAATAGGCATCCGGATCCTTGACCATTCGTTGATGATGGGTGTGGGAAAATTCTCCTTTGACCTCATGAGAACAGGATGGTTGTATGTCAGTCAGCCTGGCCCAATGATACCTTAGTGGTGCTCCCCGCGTATTTTACTGAAGATTGAAGATTGAGTGTTTTAAAGTTGAAGAAAAGATTTAGTCAGTTCAAATGAAAAATCAATAAAAGATTTTAGACTTGAATTCAGTCCAACAATTTGGAGTTAGTTACTCAGATTACGTGTTTTGGACAAACAACTCCAAACAATAACAAACTTAAGCTCATCAGCCTATCAAAACAAAACAAAAACTCAAGCACATTGGTCATTCTAAGCAGAAATGAGTAGATAACACCACGGTCCAGTTGTTTTGAAGAATTAAGTCTGAAGATGAGAGTTTTAAAATTGAAGATTGATCTATATTCTCTGAAGAAATTGAAGACAGCTTTGTGTGCAGGGAGCCCCATCAGAAGAGAGAACCTGCAAAGACAGCTAATTTTTTCAAGGCAGTTTATAGTAATCCGATCCAATCCATGCTTGATGTGAAAACTGTCATATTCTTAGACAAGCATTAACTTATTGACAACATATTTGTTCACAAATGCCATGACACTTTGTGTGATACCACTGATCTAATTTTGAAATATATTAACTGATAGATGGTTTTCATTGCTAGTACCCAATAGTGATTAGGAATTATCTGCTATCTAGTTGTCTCAAGGTTTGAGCTCCCACTCCTGGCTGTTTTTCCCCGAACAATATGATTTTTGTGTGGGAAGGTGTTTATCTAGATAATGCCATAGTGTCGCCTTCTAACACAAGACCATCATCTTATGGACCAGACAACTCAGTGGCCAGAGGAGATCCCAGCAAAAACATTTTTTGGAAAATCCTGCTTTAGATCATGATGTTGCCACATGCTTATGCTTCTAACCTAAAATAAAGATTCTAAAGAATGTTTATTATACTACGATGATACGATTGATATGATACAATTACAAAATGATAGATGTGGAAATAACGCCTAATACTCATGTCTTATTTCATTTTGTAGATGATGACATCACCAAAAGGAGTAAGAGGTTTATAATAATTGAAGAGGATGTCATGTTCGTGAGAACAAAATTCATAGTAATCGAAGACATCATAATGGGCTGAAGATAAGGACTGGCAGCTGCATATCACTTTTAAAAAAGGACAAATGTAAATGGGATGATAAAGGAACATTTTCCCTTCATGAATATTGGTAATGCATCATCTGGTAGCAGACATTTTTAATTCCCTCAGTTGCTCGGATATTTCTGATCTATCAGCACATCTTCGCAGAACACACTGGGATATAAAACATATTGCATTTTTTATGGCTACAATATACAATCCTTTTGAGGCTGAATCATTAATTATACTGCGTGTTTTATTGTCTTTGTACAAACAATTTTAATAAATTAAAATAGCAGTTGCATTGAATAAGATCAATTGTATGCAATGTTCATCTAGACTTTAGACGATCTTAAGAGCTTAAAATGCAACAAATCTTAAGTTCTCAGACTGATTCATGCAGAAAAACTAGTTTCACTGTAATCAAAGGTATCCTCAAAGGTTCCCTTCTCTCTGTTACATCTTGAGGCATATTATAAGCACTCCAGGGGTCTATGTTTAAATTTATTTCCTTACCATGAATGCCATACCGCAAGTCAATTATACTTAAGATCAGACGAAAAACTCTATATTATAACAGCGTATGTTTTGAAGCATTGAGCATTAATTTGAGTTATTTTCACAGAGGTGCCAGCAATTTCGAGTTATTATCTTCAATGAGTTGGCTCCATCTTTTTTTTGCTGTGAAATAATCTAATGTTTCCAAAATCGTGGCACAGACAAAGGCATGACATCAACTCTGACATAACTTGATGTCAATATTTGGTAAAAAAATGGGTGAACATCTGGCATCAGATATTAGGCAATGATGATGATGATTAGCATTCCTAAAACCATGCTGCTGAGGAAATCAGGCTGTCATAATTTCTGATATGATTGGACATACAGTTATGATCGTTTTATATAGCCATATAAAGAGAGCACATTGTATCAGAAAAAAGGGATATAATCATTGTTTTTTGCTCAGGTACAATACCTCTATTTATTTCCCCATTTTTGTTTATGAATCATGCTTTCTTGCTAGCTCCAAAACCCTGCTTCAAAACGTGATACTCACCATGAATAACCACTCAAAATGTAGCTCAAAACCTGAATTTTAATATATGTCATTTCTGTCAAATCCTAAGCATTGCAAACTTTTTTACAGGCCTGGAAAGAGCACCAATCGAAATTTCCACCATTTTTACTGCACATTTTGATTGCCAACATGGACACCATCGAAGGCTATAAATGCATTATGCTTCAGATTTTATATCATTTTATATTTTTTGAATTTCAAATCTTTACATATTTGAGAATATTTCCATAGTATTCCGCAACTCACCAATGCAATAGCTCGGCTTTCCAGCTTGTTTTTGATCAAATTTGTAATTTATTTTCCTTCGAGCAGTGGTTCAACAGGCCCATTATTGGTCAAATAGGGGTGTTGTACCTAATAGGAGCGCGAGAATTGACCATGATTCATCATCAAAAACGTTCCTACAAAAACTCAATAAGTACCCTTGCGGGGCGTGAAATTGGGAGGTGATCCGTCAATAACCTGACCGGCCATCATTGTCTCTTCTACATCAGTCCGTTTACGACTCAAAACTCCTACCGTCAGGTTTTTTCCCACAATGGTCTCTCATATGGTAGTTGTTTATACCTCAGTTTACAGATCTTCGGCCATCCTGATCATATTCATAGGAGTCATCGGCGACAGCTCGGTTTGTCTACAGACATACAAAGCGATATAATTAGAGTTACAATGCGATTTGAACATAGTATTTGGGAGTAACTTTTCCTTGTATCACGGGGAGATAACTCCAAATAATGCACCTTAGATATGGAATTCGGGCGTTCACTGATAAACGGGAGGGCAGCTATGGCCTCCAAAATGATGTAAAAGAGACTCTCAGTGATTCATCATTTACAAACGCCTAGTATGAGGCTGGTAGGGAAGAGGACAAAGCATGCCTGAACTCGCCCGACATGTACAAATACATTTAGGGTTACCACCAGCTGATGTAGTATACGAGGTTAAGGATAAGAATAACCATGTTTAAGGTTTAGAGTTCAGATATTGGGGCCTTGGGGCATGCAATGTAGGGTTTCACAATTAAAAATTGGGGTTTGAGGGTGACATTTTGGGGTTTGTGGACCAACATTTGGGGTTCGAGATTCGAATTTTGAGGTTTAATACTTAAAATTAGGGGGGTGTTGGTCAGGATTTGAGGTTAAAGGCTCACATTGTTGGCTTTAGGAGATAGTTTTTGGGTTTGGGTATCGTAATTTGGGATCCGGGGGTCAGAATTTGGGACTAAAGGGTCAAAATAAGGGGTTTTAGGTTTCAAATTGTTGGGTTTGAGACTGAAACTTTGGGGTTTGAGACTCAACATTTGGGCGTCATGATCGGGGATTTGAGGCTCACAATATAGGGTTTGAGAGACAATTTTGGAGTTGAGGCGACAATTTTGGGGTTTATGACTCAAATTATGGGGTGTGACAGTCCAAAATTTGGGTTTGAGGGTCACATTGTGGTGTTTGTGGATCAACTTTTGGGGTTTGAATCTCAACATTTTGGGGTTTATACTCAACATTTTGGGTTTCGGGGTCATGATTTTGGGGTTTAACACCCACAATATGGGGTTTAGGAGAAAAACCTGGGGTTTGGGACTCAAATTTGGCGGTCTTGGCATCAAGATTACGGGTTTGGGGTCTTAAATTAGGACCAGCGGGTCTAAATTAGGGCTATAAATAACGTTGCAATATTATGGCTCAGAGTTTCAGAAACAAGGCTTAAGATTGGACGTTCTGGATGTTAGAAACTGTGTGCTATGGGAGCATATATAACACTATATACCCTATCCATCACTGCTTATACTAACTCCCAATATGATTGTGCTACAGCCAAAAATTCAAAATCCTCTAGACTATATACTAGAAAGACATCCCAATACCCCCACAGCATCCCCCACACTTCAAGTACCACCAGCACCTACCTTTGGCTTCTACCTGTGCCATCAGCTAATCATACCATTCATTGCATTGCTCACTAGTTGTGAAGTTTTAGTATTAATTATTGTTTTGGTTGATTATCTGCATTCCCTGCAGTGCTATTATTAGGTACAACACCTCTATACGACCACGACCACCACCATCACCACCACCACCACCACAACCACCATCACCCCACACAACCATGCAAAAAGCTATATTCAGACAAATGGAGTTAAGCTAAATATATACTAAACCTGACAGTCCTACTCTAAAATAAAATGGTGTAAAAATGGATTTTTGTGTTAATGTTAAATATTTGGGAGTCCTCTTTAATAACAAATTACGTTTTGAAAATCATGTCAATAATGTTATATCTAAAGCAAATCAGAGGATGTTTGTCATCAGAACTTTCCAGTATCAGAGTACAAAGCCTTTAGGTTGCATGTTATATAAGGTTTTATTGTATCCATTCTCACCTTCTGCCTACCTATTTTGTTCATTAGTATTTATTCACAAGACAAGAAAGCTCTGAGAAAGTTTTTTAATCAGGGTGACAGACTAGGTCTCAATATTGGGGACCTAGATTATTTCAGATCAAAACAAACAAAGAACTTGGCCCTGCAGATAATACATGATGACAAACATTTATTAAACAATTTTCTTGAGAAACTCCCCTCAGGCAGATATTGCAGCCTTAAATACAGAACTGCCTTGGGTAAAGACTCAAACAAAACTTTTATTTTATCCCCTAAAAGTCAGACTTTACTTTACTCGTTTTTTATATTTCTTGTTGGTATTCCCTACTCATGTAACAGTATAATCACTCAATCTTGCAGCATACCTAGGTTAGTGACAAAATAAACCGACCAACCATTTCTATAGTTTCAGATAGGAAGACTACAAATTACACTTTTTATAAGTTAATTATTAAAAGATTTTTTCTGAAAGCCCTCTACGATTATAATATCATGCCATGCTGATTACATGTGTTTCATTTGTTTCATATGGTGGGAGAAAAAGTCAGACCGCTAACCTATGTGCTCACAAATCTCAAGCGCTCAGAGTTACCAAAAGATCTCCTTGTGCTATTCTATACAGGCTGCATTAGACCTAAAAAGACATATGGCTGCCCTGCATGGTACCCTATGCTCAGTTCAACATCGAAATAGCAGCTCTTATTGCTTGAGAAATTGGCGCTCAAAATCATCAGTCCAGCATCAGGTGATTGCCATGACAGAGTATCTTCCTTTGAACTCACACCACTGGATGACTATATCCACCAGCAATGCAGGAAGTACATAGACAAAATCAAAATGCCTGATCGTCATTGCCTGCACAAGCTGCTACCCAAACCACAAGCTGAAACTCGACGATCTGCATGGCCGAAGCCCAGGGCGGCCACCAACTGCAGAACCAAATTACGCAAAAACACATTGTTACTGATATGCTGGCAATGACATCATCTTACATAGAATAGATTTTTACTCTTTGAAAATTATTTTTACTGAACCTTTTAAACACAATCTTTTTTAATACAAGGTGTCACTTTTTATGTAACAAGACTTTAACACTCTGTGTGCAAATCGATAATCAGAATAAAGATAATAATAATAACTTGCATATATTCAACAATCATACCGTTATTTTTGGGCCGTTTGTATTAGAAATTTTGGTAGATTTCCAGAATTCAAAGGTGGTCTGAACTCTATCATTTTGGTTTTGCCATTTAGCTTTTTGTTGCGTTTTTCCAGCAAGTAATGTCAATCCTGAATTTTTTTGAATCATATTATCATAACTAACTCAATTTGTGGTGCCTCAGCTATCAGCTATACTTTGACAGCATGGGTACTGCCAGAATAAAGTTACATTCAGAGGTTTTCTGTTAGATGTCAATCAATTGAGAAACAGCTGTACTTTCTACAAATTTGATGACTTAATTTGGGCACATTGCAATCTCTCCACTTCTAACTCATTTATGCAACATCTAAGATCATGATATAAAAAGAGTACATCTGACAGATTTTTATTAGTACATAACAATTTAATGATTTTGCACATTTCAAAAACGAACCTAAAACGGATAATGTTAACAGTTCGTTTACTAGTGGAATCAAATAACATTGAATTATACCTTACAGCAGTTTTGTGTTACATGCCAATCAAATTGAGGAATAGCATGCACTTCTTTTTTGAATGACTGTCCACTTTCAATCATTATTTGTGCAAAGCCTGTCGTGTGGGAGACTTCTACAAAGAAGGAACACTCAAACTATTTTATCAACCAGCTGTAGAAAGGTGTCAAAAAGAG
Source organism: Membranipora membranacea (assembly GCA_914767715.1). Taxonomy (NCBI): domain Eukaryota; kingdom Metazoa; phylum Bryozoa; class Gymnolaemata; order Cheilostomatida; family Membraniporidae; genus Membranipora; species Membranipora membranacea. The sequence goes on from OU612068.1 coordinate 11,945,160, forward strand.
ATCATGGATTTAAATGGTTTCACAGTTGTCTGGTAATTTGTCATCGCCGGTAAGAAATTTTGTTTCTTTGTTCGGCTATGGAACATTTTACTCTTATCATGATTATGATGCAACAAAGTATTCATCACAATTCACAGCATTAAGACGAATAGAATTTTTGAATTCTTAAAAAAACTGTTAGCTCCATTTGTTGTCTGTTGTTTGTTGTCTGTTGTTGGGATTGCATAATATTGTCTGAGTGCTTGATGAGATGTTATTACATGTTATTCGTTATGCTCCAAGAAGACTCTTTGATACCAGCATCATATGTTGAAGAAACATGTTTCTATGTATGTGAAGTGAACAATTCCGTCAAAATGTTTTAACTAAAACATGTATTATAATTGTATTTCGCATGTCCAATTATTTTCATGATAATGTGTTTTATGAGCATGGACTATTCACACAAGCATGAGGTCATGTTTGAAACAGGAGATTCACAATAAGGTTTTGCTTGATAATATACTCAACATACCCTGATGAAACAAAAATAACAGGGAAAGTACTGAATAAAAGATAACAGTGTGATTAAAATTTCATATTTTGGTGGTCTTCTACAAAGTCACTCTTTGAACTTATTCTGGTGTAGTGTGTTGTTTTAAATTTATCTGGAATTATTCTACAGAAACTATAGATACACCACTTGCACTACCACATACAATCTTCTGGTGATGCTTTTCAATAGGTAGCCCATTTTTGTCCTACAACCGAAGTGATCATTGTCATTAGTTGCAATAATTAATCCACTGATGCATAAAGAAAGTTTTCATGTTTAAATAAGGTGGAATAAAAAAAAATTGTTGCTCTCTTTTGCTGGCAATGATACATTCCAAGATGAATATTTATTGATGATGTTTTGCTAACAGAATGATTTATTTTCCACTGCAGCCTTTTATGCGACAGTAGAGCCGAAGCAGAGATTCAGTATTGTTGAGTATTCCAGTACCTTCTGCAAGAAGCCAGCACTGAGTCTTACTGAGACCGAAGCTAGAACCTCCATAGAATGTGGTACTCACTGTAATGCCGCAGATATGTGTGCTGGGTTCAGATTCAATGAAGCATCCCTAACTTGCGAGTTCTATGAAGGATGTTTGGCAGAAGTGAACATATCTAGGAATTTAGTCAAACAGGACAGAGTCTATGTTCAACTATTCTGTGAAAATGTGGCTTTGGGTAAGTATGCTTCATCTAAATTACTGATGTAAGAAATTTATTACTCTGTTTACACAAAAGCTATGAGAGTCCTTGAAACCAGAGGAGGGTTGTGAGGTACACTGGGCCCTTAAATGAGGTACATTTTATAAATTGATAAATTGAATTATTGCAGCCCAGCCAAAATATTTCAATCTCGTCGAGCCCATATAGTTATATAACAAAAACAATAAAATAATAATAACAAAAAAGGGGCAGAACCGCCCTAGCTGTTAAACAGCGTAGTATACTAAATAATTTGATTCTCAGGATGAAACAAAGACTTTCGAATGTCAACCATAATGCACTATGTCTGTGTTTTACACTGCGTATTTACCCTATGTTTCGTCATCTTTGGCCTGTGCGGGTGGCAGGTGTTTGCTTGATCCCAAGTTCCACCAATTTCCATCATTGCACTCAATCTTCAGCATCAGCCTAGACAATTGTAGCCCCAAAGAGATATTACTAAACTGAAAGCTAGCTGTTGGTGGCTTCTGGACTATTGTGAAATATCTGTATTAAACTGTTGCCAACATGTTTATGAGTCAATCTTTTCCATCAAATTGGCAAACTTTTCTGATTCACTGTTTCTGAGAAAGGTCAAACTCAGCTTGTGTCTCATTAGCAACAACATTCTAATTCCCAGATAAACCAGTCACTGCTCCACTGATGCAGAGAGATGGATATGGAAATATAAGTGTGATAACTGATGGACAGTGGATGAATTCTTACATAGGTTACAGTGGTCTAGAGATGTCCGAGGTATACATTTCTTCATTAGAACCCGATGAGATGTGGTTTGAGGTGGATCTGATTGATGAGTATCTGGTCTGTGCTGTGAATATCTACAGCAGAAGTGGTATGTGTGAGAATATATTGTTGTTCACAGTTTATTCTCCAAATTGAAAAATTGAATTTATATTTACTTAGATGCATTCGGTTGTCCTATAAGTCTATTGGCACTATCTAAGTATAAGAATCTGTTTAAATAATGGCAAAGGGTGCCATCTTCATAAAGGGGAGGAGTAGGGGTTGCGTGCAACATTAACAATTCATTATTTTACTCCATCTTTGAGTTTCTGTGAAGCAGCAAATAAAAGTATTGCGTTTTTTCAATGATACGGAAAACATTAATTTTGGCTCACTTTTTCATGCCCATGCATATGCCTATGCCTATTTCAAAAGCCTCCAATTAAATGTTTTTTAAGTTGTCACATATATCTAATGAATTACGATTGAAAGCAGTTCAAAATATTTAAAATATAAAACATCACCTATGACTATTTTTCGTAGATTACTACCCTTACTTATCCTCATGACATATTATTACAACTTGTTAATAATAATAAAATTATTAATTTATTTGCTGATTAAGTCATAAATGACATATAAGAGCACGCATAAAACAGATATCGTAATTCATCAGGAGAATTTGGTAAAGATTTTGTCATCAAGTAGGGCAGTTTCATTAAATGACTGATGGTCTGATGGAATTGTGAGTTCATTTGGCAAAACAAATATCAAAAAATTCAAAATTGTGGAAAATTGAATTTCAGTTTTTTTAAATACATTAGCAAGGATCATAGTGAATCATAGTGGTCAGGGGGAGGCAACAAATCACTATGGTCCACTAAGATTTAAATTTTTGGACTTTGCCCCAGTTTTACTGTAATTAGGTTCACAGGCTGTTTTATTTCATACGCACTAATGACTTTTCAGCCAGGGATCTTTCAAATTTTTTTTAAAGAAATGCTCGGATAAAATAAAGCAAGCTTAGTAAGAGCATACTTAATTTGTTTACCTGACTCTTTGAAGGTTCCAGCAGAGGAGAGATGAGAATATCTGTGTATAGTGAGGATGGTGTTAATGTACCTTCTGCTGATAGAGAATGCGGATACCATCCAGGAGAGCTTGCCTTCCCTTGGCAGCTTATTGAATGTCACACTCCTCTAAGAGGTCAATATGTGAGAGCAGATTTGCTCTGGGTAGCGGCTAATAACGTTAGACTTGCACTTTATGAGTTCCTCATTTATGGCTACTAAATTGCATTAAATTGCAAATTACATCTCAGACATGCCCTGAAATGTGTGCTCTATGAATACTATACCACTAAAAGATATAATGGATACAGGATAAATGATAAAAGATACAATGGTTGAATAATGTATGAAATATCCCAGCCCATTTACATATCTGGTTTTTGTAGTTTTGACAGTATCGTTAATATGGTTTACATCCAAGATTAGATATAGTTAATGTATAGTTACGGCTGAATTAAAGTTCAGGGATCATAATAATATCATAACTCATCAAACAAGTATCTGTGTGAGATATTCAGAAGATCAATATTTTAATGATGAAATGTAATATGATTTAATGTAATTGTTCTACGTTTAACCCCGCTGTTGACAAATTTATCTCTGAAAGAAATGATGCTCGAAGCGAAGTGAAAGCGGAGTTTTATCTGATAATACTGTCAATATTTACCCTCCATTACTTTAACACTGCATAATTAAAGAAAACTTTATGTAAATCCCAATGTTTTTGAAGACCTTGTGACGTTTTAAATTTACCTCATCAGTACACTAATATTCAATAATTTGGAAACAGTTGTAATGCAACTTGATGATAAAGCAGTTTAACTATTCTGTTTTAAGTAATATATTTCTGCATATTATTATAGCATATAGCATATAGCATCTCCTTTAATCGAAAAAACTAAAGCGTGCCAAAAGGACTGCTCACAAAAATGGTAACCCTGTTTGGAAATTCCTAGCAAAGCAACTGACCAATAGTGCTGATATGTGGCGTCCTTATTAATTGCCAACTGACTTGTGGGTAATTACTTTATTTAGAAGACGTAACCTATAAAAAATACTGACAATGTAACGATGGAACAGGACAAGACGAAACGATTTAACATGTGGTATGCAATGAAGCTTAACATAAAATTAAATCATCAGAATTACAAACAAGACAAAAAACAATAAACAAAGTACACGAATTACAAAATGAACTTAAGCTCTTACAATTATTGATAGGAGAGGAAGTTGAATTAACCAACTGTTGTTGAGAACATAACTCCTCCAAGCTAATAATTAACACCGTTAAAAAGGGTATATATGGTCTTATATAACGTTTGTTTGCATGATAATAATGAATATGGAACCTTGACATAATAATATGCGCTCAAAATTAAGTTACAGAAATCTCCACAAACAGTTTGCTACATATTAGGAACGCATCAGATTAAAATTAATCTTTTAAAAAATTAAACTTACATGGTGTAGGGTTCTAAAACATTTCTTGGAGCGTGTTGAAAACATGAGTAAATTTACTGGCGGCCAGAGAAAAACCTTCCTCTTGCTGAGCTGCCGTGTGTAACAATGCTGGCTGATGGTTAAAACAAATGGGTCATAAAAATAGCTATATAACTTGGAACAATAAGAAAGCGCAAACAGCACAGAAATAGCTGGCTGCTATAGCTATGTTCATACCAAAATTATTGGTTATAATGAAGACATTTAATAATAAATGCTAATTACCTTAATAACAGGTCTTTTCAATTTCTTCTTGCACCAAAAAAAATATTCATAAATAAAAATGTCCATCCCAAAACAAATACCATGCATGGTACAAGAACCTGGTGGAACAACATTCAACAGTTAACTGGAGAGAGCCATAGGACAAATCACTCTGGTCACATATTTATTGAGGATTCATGGCTATCAGCTGTTGACTTCCCAACCAAGCTGAATGATTACTACCTGCAAGGACATAACGAGGTGGTTTTCCCGGAAAATCCAGCTACGGGAAATCCCTATCAAGTTACTGAACTGGAGGTATTCCAATTAGGCCTACTTGACAACATAGACACGCAAAAAGCCACTTCATCGCTTGACTTCCCAAGCTGGCTAACGAAGAACAATAGCCATATCATGAGCAAGCCAATCACAAATATCATCAATACCATACTCGCTAATGGATACTTCCCATGTCTTTGGAAGAAAGCTGAGGTGACTCCGATACCCAAAGTAAAACACCAACCAAATTCAAAGACATGCGACCTATTAGCCTCTTGTTCCACCTGGGAAAAACCACTGAGCGTCTCATCGCAAAACAACTACGAGCTCAATTACCAACTACTACTCATCAATACGCATACACCCCTAACATTGGTACAACAGATGCATCGGTGAAATTTACATCTGATATCATAGACAAATTGAATGACAAAGAATGTCTTGGTGTAAGATCACTTATGTTGGAATTTTCCAAGGCATTCGACCGTATGCAGCCGAATATCGCTCTCACCAAACTCATTGACATGAACATCAATTCTGTAACTATCAAACTAGTCGAAAGATTTCTTTCAAATAGATCTCAGTGTGTTAGGTATGGGAACCACACATCAGCGTATCAGTCCTGTCACATAGGCGTGCCACAAGGAACAATATTAGGTCCAGTATTATGGAACATCTATATCAATGACCTAACTCCTGAAGCGCCACACATAAAACCCTCTATCACACGATAATGAAAGCTAATGCTAATATTACTGACATAACGTTGAGAACAGCCAGTATACTGAAGCTCCATGAAAACCAACTCCAGAATGCAGCTGATCAAGCATCACTATGGTGCAAGAAAAATAGCATGCTTCTGAATGCCGCTAAATCCCAGTCGATAATCTTCACGCTGCAGAAAACAATCAACATCAACCCAATCAAATTTAACGACTCAGCAGTCAGTAACAGGGTGAAGCTGTTGGGTGTGACATTCGATCGTCATCTGAAGTTTTCTGTGCATGTCTCAACGAATCGAAAAGTGCTTACCAAAATTTCACGCAATGTGCCAACTGCGGAAAGCAGGGGTCAGTAATCGCCACATAACCTTCTTCTACCAGACCCGCATACTGCCGCATATAACATGCGCTGCACAATGCTGGTTTCCGCAACTAGGGAAAGGTGATATAGAGAGACTCGAGAACTACCAACGCCACTGTCTCCTGTTTATCTACCCAGACCTCGAGCACACCGAAAATCGCCTTCAAGAAACCGGGAGCCTTTTCCAGCAGTTTTCCTAGTTTTATTTGTAATTTTTGATTGTGTACCGGTACCTGACAGACTACATTTTTTCTATTTACAATGAATAATTATGCGCTCATTCAAACAACTCTTTTTTAGTACTGTATCATTGTGAGCGCTGTCTTATTTACCTTACCGTATTGACAGGCATTAAAGTCTATACAAACAAACAAACCTCAATATTCAAATGGAAGTGTTCAATTCAAAGATATAACTGATCTATAGTGAACTCTGCTTGAATTCGCACGACCAGGCTTCAAACTTTTAAAAACAAAGGTTAAAAGGCAGTCAAGGTCAGTCACTTAACAAGAAAAAAACTAGATATGTTTTAAATTATCTACTTGTTCCATCTCACCTCAAAATTTCCCTGCCAACCTAAATGATGCAAGTACCCGTTATACCCGGCATGACATATCATAGCATATTCACTCCACTATAGCATTGAAAATCTTTGGAAAGCTATTTCATGTCACACCATGTCACATCTATATTATAACTCACTGAGCTCGAGCCAAACTTCGCCCGAGACAAACTGAGCCTGAGCCAAACTTAGCCCGAGCCAAATATAATACTTGGTCCAATGTAATGAAACTCAGTCCCAATTAGTAAAATTTGGCCCCAAATTCAAAACTCATATTTGGCCCGGGCTAAGTTGCTAGTGCTAGATTTTTCTAAAGCATTCGACAAAATACGTCCAGATCTCGCTGTCAAGAAACTTTTAAAACTGAAAAGAGATGGATATCGTGTAGCTCTTGTTCAGGACTTTCTCTCTAACAGAGAACAATGTGTCAGGTTTCGCAATAAAAAATCCATCTCCAGTCCAATAAATATAGGTGTCCCCAAGGGACAGGACTAGGTCCTCTACACTGGAATGCATTTATCGATGACTTGTCACCACCAACACAACATCTTAAGTACGCCGATGACGCAGCTTTATACCATCCGCTATCAAAATCTTACTGTCTCATGACTGACTCTACTGCTCGTCGGGCAACTGTGAGCATCAACGACAACCACCTTCAAAGAGCACTCGATTACACCTCTCAGTACTGCACTGATAACTTTCTGCTGTTGAATGTGAACAAAACTCTCTCCATAAACTTCACTTTACAAAAAACACTCACCATTGACACCTATAACATCAATCACTCTGAAATACTCTACACCCCAAATGTGAGGCTCCTTGGTGCGATATTTGATGAGCACCTGAAGTTTCACTCCCATGTAGACCATATCATCAACAAAACAAATATAAAGCTATAAAGCTAAGAAAAGCTGGTGTGAGATCTCATTCACTGATTTTATCTTACAAAGCTAGAATATTAACGGTTTTATCATATGCAGCCCCGTGCTGGTTCCCACACACCTCCCAAAATGAAAAGGGAAAACTGGAGAGATTTTAAAAGCTCTGCACCAGAATTATGATTCCATAAGAGGAAGAGAGACTTTCATTACTAAAGCTCAAAGAGCTAAATATACTTCTTGATATTCTTTTGTTTTAGATATATTGCAAAGGTTAAGGAATACAAAAAAATCATCCGTGCAAAATATTTTTGGAAGCCAGAGATCACCCTTACATAAATAGGACAGCGTTTATAGACATGATATTTTTCATAAATACACCTGACTGCTTTGTTTTTTTATTTATTTATGCATGCATGGTCATTGACTTTGATCGGCAGTAATAAAGTATATATATCTATGATTTTAGCATAGCGAGGGGGTAATTTTTATATTATATCTCTATTTTATGTTCTGACTCACCATAATGTTAGCATTCCAGGCTGGGCTACCATCTTACTGGAGCTCCATCGACTGTGTGAAAGTGAGTAAAACTCTCATACCTTCACTATGAACGGTCAGTTGAAATAGGCTTGACTTATGAAAGTAAGTAGCACACCAATCCTTCTAAACCAAACTGACAAAGATGTGGAAATTGTTGAGCACAAAATTATTGTGTGGTGGAATAAAAGAAGCATTGATGAATATTCAAACTCTCGCATTAACAAAAACTTGAAAAGTTGGTACAGCCTAAAATGACTGCGATTTTGACTTTCCTGAGGTAAGTGTTACAGTTTTTCACAACCTTTGAGTATTTCATATTGTCAATTCAACAATATGACAGGGAGAGACAGCTATGACTCTTTCATAAATCAAAGATGTATTAGAGTCAGAAGACAGGTTTTGGGGATGATGACAGTGTAGATTTATTTAGATGTTATTATAATCAACTAATCTTGAATCCCGAATCTTTTGATGTAACATTCTGAAACTAAAGAACATAAATAAAATATCTAATGAAAATGAATAAAATCATTCTCAAGACAAATAATCAAAATAAAAGGAAATGGGAGGCACACAAATATTTTTTTGTATTTTTGTATTAGAGGTGTGCTGTAACCATAAAGAGCTAACTTGTCAAAGTAAAAAATATCAAAAACAAAACATGATGAATAGTAACTAAGTGTCCGATCAAATACTACTTATGAGCCTAGAAGGGAGAGAGAGAGAGAGGGGAGGTGAGTCATGCGACAGGTAGTACTGGGTTACATGGTTACCAGTAGCAGGTAGACCTGACCTGACACTAGATTACAGTCTCCTGGTTTGGAGATTGATAGTTTAAATTTCTCGTAACTCATTATTGAAATGTACAGTACCCCATTTTTTCAAATTTCCCAATTACAGATTACATAATTTTAAGGTTTTGTTGAAAAAAAATTAATTGAAAGTTACTCCGCTTGAGGCCAACAAACAAAACTTTTGCAAGGCATAAGGCTGCCTATAGTTTTAACATTATTCATGTTTAGATAGACTCCCTAAATGGCTTTACTGTTTCGGCCAGCACTGTACCGGATGAAACGTCATGGTAAAGGTGATGTAGTAATTATTGTTGTTAAATGGTTGAAGTTATTGTTGAAGTAGATGGTTGAGGTAATTGTTCAAGTTAATGGCAAAATTCTTGAGGATGTTGCCTGGCTGAGGCCGGCCAACGATGTTTGGCATATCAATGTTGCAACGTTGTAGGATCTTATCAGATATATACCCAAATTGATCCAGTGGCATGGAAGCATGGACAGTTGGGGGTTGAAAGGAACTGGGAGAGGTTAGCTGCAAACATAACTTTTGTTATTGGTGAACCCTATCTGACAGTTCTCCATTGTGGTCCATACCGGTTCTCAATCTGGGTACCCATGGTCAAAGAAACCGCTGAACACGCAATCTGGTTGTTCACACGGATATTTTTTAGAGACAGGCCACCAAAGGAGCTGTTGTGTGATTTAAAAATGGGAAAATGAAGAGCTTCATGGACAGTTGGGGTGTATCCCAGGTGATTTGCTGTGTAAATAGACAAGCTGGATATGGTATAGTTGAGAAAAATCATCGAATTATCAAGTGGATGGTAGCGCAATCAGGTAAATGCGCTGAGGAAATGGTGTATTATAACAATAACATCCTGAACAAGAACAGTGTTGTGTCTGCTGCTGATCTGTACGGTTGTGCGACCAGGTTACCAGGTTGGTGAACCAGGAGACCTGAGACTGAGAACCCAGCAGACTCATACTAATCCCTAGCGGGCCGGGGATAGAGTTTATGTTAAGCCAGGGAAGGTCCGATATAACACAAGTGTGGAGATAGAAGATATTTCACACAATACTGTGTACTTGTTCTTAGCTGGTCACAGTATTTTGTGTTTAACTAATTTTACACCATACCCACATTGAGCTCAAGTAGATTTAAAAATCCACTTCCCACTGCCCAGCTACCATATATGTTGATGAACGGATCAAAAATAATGTGTCATTGTCATCATGGTAACGAGACCTACTACTCTGCACTACTAGTACTAATCCAGCCTTACTTCCACCACTAATCTCTTGTCTGGCTGAGCTTCTATTACCATCCAGATAATGAAGCATCTGTGCAAATATTCAAAGAAGTCCAAAGATAGAGGCTTGAAATGAATGACACCGTCCTGATGGTAAACAACAGAACTGGCAGACCTGACAGTGAAAACAAAAGGTTGTGAACTTCCAGAGAGCCAATGAGGTGCACAGAAGAGTTGAAGGGCACAAACACAGCTAATGATATCCATCAAACTCTAGAGAGAATACAATTGTATGTCTATGAGTCAGTCAAGATATCGTCTCTGAGATACCACCTTAACACACAAGAGAAAGCCGCCATCAATGGGAGGTTGATATATGGAGCAATTATACAATAAAAGGATAAACTCCGAGTACAACTATAGAGCTAAGCTACAAACAGATGTGGATCCTTGAACTCAGGAATTACCACGTCAGAACACGACTCAAAAAAAGCGGGACGATCTACTGAAGTCGAACTGCGCGGATGAAGCTAATGCAGCCATAATTGTAGAATGTTCTACAAAGAGCCGTATTGAAGCAACAGTGTTTTACACCAGACTGAACATGGATGTGTTATATACTAGGAAACACTTACTTATGGTAAACGAAGCAAAAGAGCTGGCAATAGTTGTTGAACTTACCTTCTATGTAGTTCGCTAATGTCTCCGAATAGTCTCATTTTACAAATATATGGTTGAGATTATGTACAAAGGCATGCACTAGCCATAAAAAACATGTAAAATTGTGCTCTCAATAATAGAAATTCCTAAAAAAAACAATGTACAGTGATAGTATAGGTTTCAATGGATGGCATCGAGCTATTAAGTGGTACATAGAAAAAATTGTTAATAAAATGAGTAGCATGTTTAAAAATATACTTACGAGAATTGAAACAGTTTTGGATAATCTTTTTATAAAAAAGTTTTTGAGAATTTGGCTGTATAAAAACTGAAATTTGGGAATGGGAGTGATGACAAGAGTTAAAATATAGGAACTCCTGACCACTTTCTTACAAGGATGTTCTTTTGTGAATAACGACTGCGACCACGTTCTACAAAAACAATACAAATCATTACAGATCACGTTGTGGAATTGCAATGGAGAAACAATATCGAAAATGGCAACTTCGCACATCGATCATTCCATCCATGTTCAGTGTAGCTTCAACAATCTTGCTCCCACGCCACTCAATGTCCAACGCCCTACAAGGTAAGATGTGCCAACCGCATTCTTCACCAACACGTAGGACTTTAGCAAATCCCGGGACAAGGTTAATAGTCACCCCAAGGGTCCACTATGAGCCTCATCTCTGACCCTTGATTGAGCAATATTCCTCCAAGAGAACTCGTGAGTTTAGATATCCAATCCTGTAAGCATTCACCAGTACAGCTGTGCTCGGAGTTTACCCTGTTATTGTACAAGAGCTCCATATATCAAAATCCACATGACGAAGGCTATTTCCAGAGTGTAAAGAGAACCTCATGATATGAAGACTACCTCAGTGACAAAACAATTATACACCACCAGAGTAAGGCAGCTATCAGTATCTATGCAGGAGACCAACAGCCCGCCTGCACAGTCAAAGACTCGAGCTGGCAAGAACACTTCCCTTCACCCCCCCCCCTGTCAGTCTACACTCTGCAGCCTGTGGTACCAGCAGTCATGATCTCAGACACCTCAGACCTAAACCTTGTACTCACAGAGAAAACTAACACAGATGCAGCAAAACCAGAAGGTAATGAGTCACTCAAGCCAGCCAGGCTCAATCAATAAAGATCCATGACCATAACTCAGATAAGAAGGGTGTGCCATGTGGTTCAACGGCACCCGCCTACTCACAACTGCAAGCATTCTTAACGCCCAGTATGTCAGGCTTACTCATGAAAGGCTGTTCATAGAGACCATAACTCTAAATTGTTTACTGTTTGATAAAATTGAATGAATTTGCTAGCTGTGTGAGAGCATCAATAATATCAAACTAGGTCTGTATAATTACTGCCATCCAATAGAAATATGGTGCTATTTTTTTAAATACTACCTGTGGAGAGGTGTCTGCTCTTGCTGTAATATGAAATGATTGTTCGGTGTCAAGAGCCATATTTTTTAACAAATTTGCATATGCAAACCAAGATTTTGCGTCTGGTCAACATTCAATGTAGCAACTGATTTAACAATGGAAATCCTTAACTATTGCATTGAATTTGTCCTCACCAGTATATGGTTATACTCAGTAACTTTTTTCCAAACAAATATTGACTGCTACTTACTTGCTTTGAAATCACTGGTTTACGCACCCAGCAATCATCAGATGGTACTGACTTGCCAATGGCATGTATGATGCAAGTAAAACAGTAATCATACTTTCAAAGAGCCTGTATTTACAGTGATACCACCAAGATGAAATGAACAGAATTGACCATAGCTGTTTGTGTCATGAAGGCCATGCATCTTGCTTTGTGTATATGTCAGCCGTGCTGTATTACAGGAACAGTCACAGCACTATGCCCCCTCCCGCAAAACCTGTTATATGTTAGTTACATTGTAAGGCAAAACCAACCAATTGGCCCGACCCCATACATGGATTCACCCGTCACAGTGTATGGTCAGATACTTCATAAGTAGCTGTGGTCATGGAGTCTTTACTTTTAGTATGATGAGAGTACATACTCGTAGGTATGTATCGCTGCGGGTGACATGAGTGTTCATCCGAGGTTACTATTGCTGAGATGACACACTGCACCAAACTACATGTGACTTGTCTCTCATGTTTAATTAAACCACTACCAGAAATACAGACAGCTGACAAAGTGTTGGGATGGCTAAATCAAAAGAAATTAACATTTTTTAAGAAAGGGATTTTTTAGATTGAAATTGTTTGTGTATTTATGAGTTAGCTTTCCTCACAGCTTGGTTGTTGAAGCAACTCTGAATTCTGATTGGCTGAACATCAGGATATTTAATGTTGGGAAAAGGTCGTTAGCTTTGCTTTCCTTTCTTTGCCTCAGGCAAGGTGGCACTGTACTCTTCAGTTTTTGAATCACTAGTTTCGGCGATACTGCTGGATTCGTCATAGCCAACCAGCACATAACTGTGCATTACATCTTAAATTCAGATGTGCAACTGCAGTAACTCCTGAGATGGAGGGATAAATATGACTCTGAAATTTGGACCCAAACAGACTTGAGCTGTCCAGTCAGCAGCAGCCAAAGAATCCTAGGCCACTGACTCCACTTTCCTCCTTTTACAAGATTTACGAGTAAAAGGCTCTCTAAAAGAGGTAATCGACTTAATTTAATTTAGTAATGGAGTCAATCAGGTTAAATAATCAGTGTTAATAAATATACACAATTTGTTTGGTTGTATATCAAGCTGCTAACCTCCGCTAGACGGTTAACCCCCCCCCCCCCCACCTCCCTTCTCTCTCTCTCTCACTCTTTATACATTTCAATTCAATTTAAAATGATTATCATATCATAATGGTATGATTAATCTGATCAAATTACATACGATGAAATACTATAGTACGATTCGCCTGTGAATACCATTCTCTTTCAGAAGTGGCGTGATGAGGTGGTGATCAGGATATTGAGCAGTGTTGCCTCTATTGCTGCGTCTAATCTGTTGATCTGGAGACAGCTATAACGCTTGGCTCTCTGCATTGCAATCCTATGATAAAAAAATAAAATACATTGTCCACAGAAATTAATTGACAATTGAACATTGCCTAAGATGCTGGAAAGGAATATAACATGAGTATCCCTCATCAACCTACAGATTCAGCTTTCATGCTTTCAGAGTCAAAATTCAGTCTGCTGTTATTCTGTGTGCTGACAATCGACCTGCTGATAATTGATCTGTAGCTGCTCAAAAACCTCATTGAGTAGTTCAGACAAAGACACACTGAGGCCTACATCAAGATAAATACCTGGCTCTCTCTCTGAGTCTCTGGCTAGCTCGCCGTAGACGCCCCAAAACTGTTCTTCTCCTCCTCAATCTGGTTGGGAGGAGTATTGGCTCAGCCCTAAAAAATATATATAAGATACAATGCAGATTATTGGGGTGCAGGCGCTGGTAGAGGGCAGCATGAATATAAGTTAAATAATGTCATGAAGGAGAAACAAATTCCATCGTAGCATCAATCTCATCCAGCGTTGAAAAACTTGTGGTGAATTGTTTGCTCCTCAGCACTGCTTTTATCAAATCTATCACAAGTAGATACACAAGGGCAGATTATTGTTATCAAAGCTGATGACAGAACTCACTCCTCAATGATGGTAGGTAGGTTTCTGTTGAACTGGATGTGTGATGTACGTGGATGAAGAGAGATGTAATGACTAAGAGTAGAGGTGATATTGTTGTCAGCAGGAGTGGAAGTGATCAGGGAAGTGATATTAGTGTCAATGTTTTGTGTGTAAGTGGGAGTTTCGGCATCAATATAATACCAATCGGCTTCTTTGCAAGGTTTGTCCCACTGTTGGAAAACATAAAGAGAACATTGTTAAGACCAATTAATCTCAGGGTCAATGCTGCCATTTCTAACTATTTTTTTCCACAAAACATAACAATATTACCTTTTACGAGGTAGCCATTCATAACCCACAGTGTACTTTAATCACTATAGTATCTAAATGTAGTGCCGATAGTTGTAACGCCAAAAGCAAATATGCTGCTGACTGCATATTTTGGGCACATAATATGAGCTGGAATTGCACATTTAATTGATTATATTGGCTGATTGATTTGGTACTTACAGAGTTTGGGCCATTCCATGGCTTTCTAATCATCGCCCAAGGGCGGACTGTCTCCCGCTTATCACCCGGCACAAAAACAAACTGCTTCTCAACTGTCTCCCTCTTCCTTGCTGTCCTTACTCTCACATCGCTACTGGTGGAACATGATGCCTGCTAATGGAGAAAAGATATTGGAAATAGTCACATTTAATAAACAATCGAATTTTTTAAAAGATAATAAAGTGTTTTCTTCTCATATAACAACGAGGGAGAACAACTCTACACTTTGAGATGCTCCAAGTTACGTGGCAAACACTTCTGGACTGCAGAGCCAATAATCAGAACAATCAGATGAATGATTGTCCAGTTTTTGGAAGACATTGAGTAACATTGATGATTGAATGGTTTCACTGCAATAAGTTCTCATACTTACCACATCCCAATTGGCATGTACCTCAACATTTACTTCAATGTTTTGTCTAGTCTCAGGGCGCTCAATATGTCTGCTCCTCCTTTCTGCCTGCTGTGATTTTATTGCCAATGTGGGAGGGCTTAGCTGTATTACCAGTCTATAAAATAAGGTCAGCGAGATAGATTTGCTATGTGCGATGAAAATGATAACAGATATTAGAAGCTACTAAACATACTGCTAGTGGTAAGAGCATAATACTCCTGTAAGAACTCGCAATGCTAAGTATTGGGGCCCATTTGTTGGATTCTTCTGAAATCAACTCGTGGGGCATAAAGGACTCCGATACTCCTAATTTTGGGTATTGAAACTTTGAAATGATTGCATTCTATCATCAATTATAACAGCTGTGGCAACCAATAAAGCCCTAGCCTATTTTGCCTAACCTAGCTTTGTTGGTGAATGGGGGGAAGGGCACAAAGCTTGTCATCTCTTGCAATTGAAATGCCGACCATCAGAGCTTGTCAAGATAGGCCGTCCGCAGTCCTTACACTAACTACTTGGTTTGTCATGACAGGAAAGGCTACCTGACTGTTAAGAGATGGCTGTTACCTAGTATTGACAATGCATTGTTGTATTGGGATCAGCAGATTTAACACAAATACAATTATATATTTGATAGACTTACTTTCTCAGTGATTCTTGTTGGTTACCGTAGTAAAAGATTGATCCGACGAGGGCATCACTTAATTGCTGTCTCTGAATAAAAAACATTAATATGATATCTAATCTAAAATTCACTATTAAAAATTGTTAATTTCAATTTAACCTTAGTTGAATTAGAAAAGTGGTCTCAGCAATAAATAACATACACCAAAATCTGTTACCTTATGAGAATTTGTCTTCTCATGGTTGTGAGTGGGGTATCTCAATAATAAATATGAAAAAAGTACATATTTTATATATATGGGTGTCTTATAAACCTATTGTCCAAGGCACATGCCAACATATGAATGCTGGATTTTAAGGGTCAAAACACACTTTGGATATAATTAAGATACATACCCTCACGGCCCCGGTATTATCTACAGTGATTCTGAGTGCCGAGTTTATTAATGAATCAAATCTCCTCATCTCAGTTCCAGATGGGAAAACCAAGCCAAACAATCTAAAAATAAATCGGAAGAAAGTTTTTGTTTGAGGTTATCCAGTTTAAGGTGCTACTAAGCCTGGCGTTTGGTGGTGGTAGTAGCATGAAGAAAGATTTTACTTTGCCAAATGTAGTGAGCAATTTGTTATATTTTTCTCAAATGACTCTTGTTGTAGCGGCATTTCCAGTACTCCTAATAATGCTTCATGAATCAACTCTGACAATGATATGAGCCTAGTGTACCACCTCCCCCGACATCAGCCACATGGTGATGATTTGTTTTGGGAGGAGGCAACATAAGCAGAATTATCTGGTATACAAACATATGTATATAAGGTAGACTCACTGTGTAAGAGCAAATAACTCTGATCTAAGGACATCAATACTGAGCCCATATCTCTGTAAAAACAACCAACCATTATTGCTATATTCACAGGCAACTCCTAATTGTACCTTAGCTGACCAGATAAATGTGGCAGTTATGAGTTATTTCTAGTATTCAGTGTACAAATTATTGTATTAATGGTAGAATTTTCAGTCAACAAATATATATGGGGCACGGACAGTAAAACGCATTCTCCAAGCTGAGAACAACTCCTCATATCAAGGTTACAGCCTCACGTTGGAGCATAAAAGTGAGCTTTCTGGTAAACAAATCAACTGATTGTGAGGAAATGTATTTCGTTGAAATAACTTCTGGCTTTATCTTTAATGGAGGGAAATCTTAGGCTAGTTCCGTTGAAACAATCATTCTGGCAATATAGGCTACAGCAGTCATAGTTAAGTGTAGAATCTTCAGATAGAATCTGGTGAAGAAACAGTTCGTATTGTAATTAATTCCATTAACTTACAGTTGTGCTCATAGACAAGCCCACAATACAGCTCAAAGTTCTTCCTGTAGTAGCATTTGCCTGAAAGTAATATTCAGCTATAAGAATTATTACAATATAAATGCCATTCGTCTGTGCTGAGGTATGGGGTAACTCCCACAACTCGGTTATAGCCTCTCATGGAGCATCAAACTTAGTTATGGCTCGTTCTTTAGAGAAGCCTTCTATAGTTGAACAAACCAACTGATTCTTAGGAAATATATTTCAATTGAATGTCTGTTGGCCTATGTGGGTTTGAAAAAGATCCTAGACATGCTCCATTGAAATGATCAGTTAGGGTTAAGGACAGGCCACACTTGGTTGATTTCTCACGATTCGTACAAATTATTCACGAATACTTTTGTACGAATAGGGATTCCTACGATTTCGTGAAACGTTGGATGTTCACGATGCACGAAACCGGAATCGTGTAAATTTTCACGAAATGTTATCTGATTGGCTGTCAGATTTGATTGATTGGCCGTCTGTTAAGTGATTGATAAGTCAAGGCCATATCTATGTATACAACTTTGGATGGATGGAATGGTCGATCAATATGTGGAGCTTCTCATTGATTTGGACCTGGAGCAATTAGGGAGGAGGGATACAATGACTAATGGTGTATCAAATTGAATAAATATGTGGGGATAGTTGAGCCTAAGCATATCCAGAAGCTGAATCACTGGACTGGTTGGTATAACAAACAAGAAGAAACAGCTTCTACTTGGTTTAATTTTTTATTTATCACTGTAGGCATATGGTTTAGTTGGCTGAGGAGGATTACAGTAGGATTACACCCATAAATCATTAGTACGAATTTGGGAAATGACAATCATGTGTGGCAGGCTAATATTTGTACGAAATTTAATTTGCAAGAATTAGTGTAAATTTGCACAATCATGTGGCCTTAGCTTTAAGGCTACTGTCATGTTAAACTCTAAGGTCTGAAACTAAGAGAACTAGGATCATAGGCTACTGTCATGTTAAACTCTAAGGTCTAAGGTTAAGGGTTGCAAGAATCATCAGATCACATCTGGTGAAGAATTAGCTTGTATTGTAATTAATTCAATAAAGGCCAGTAACTTACAGTAGTTGTGTTCACAGAGACATCACCGAAATGGCCTGTAGTATTTGCCTGAAAGTAAAAATCATACTTATATCACAATCTAAGTATCTTATAAATTATATGTGGGATACCAGGTAATAAAATCAATGCGACACAGACAGTTAACTGCTTTCGCATAGTAACTTTCTTGAATAGGTAGGTGTACTTTAAAGAGGCTGTCTTTAATCGAGATTTGGAGCTTTCTGGTTAATCAAACCAAACAATCTTGAGAAAGAATATCTCAATGATATGGCTGCTGGTCTGATCTGAGAAGGACAGGGATCCTAGACTTGCCCAATTTAATAAATAACTTAGTATTTGGGGGGCGTCGGACAGGGGGAAGAGTCTGGGGGCTCAGACTACAGTTATCATAAAGTTTAAGCCTACAAACTGAATTAAAACCTTCAGATCACACCTTGTAAAAACAGACTCACAGTGGCTGTTGTCACACATAAGGCCCCGATATTAGTTCTTACTGCAGTTTCTCTCTCCTAAAAATAGAATTCAAATTATTTATATGACTATTGGAAACGCATATATCTGTGCTACAGCAGTGACAAAACATTCCATCTACGAGTTGGCCTGCGTTAATACATCTGGGAAGAGCTACCTAGGAGATCCTAGACTTGTCCGATTTAAATAATCAGTTAGTATCATGGGCTACAGTCATCATAAACTATCTAAGACTCAGAACTGTATAAAAATGTTCAGATCACATCTGGTAAAAACAAACTCACAGTTGTCGTTGTCACACACAAAGCCTCGATATCACGATCAGTTCTTACTGCGGATTCTCTCTCCTAAAAATAGAATTCAAATGACTTATATGGTGATTTGAGACCTTTACATCTGTGCTCAGGACAAGGCTACAGCAGCAACATGATATTTTGAGTGGGCGTGGGTTTGTTACCATAAAAGGGAGCTTTGAAAAATTTTATTAACCGGAAATGACTAATTTGATCATATAAAATAATTATATTATAAATTACAGAATTTATATTAAGAGGAGGAATCGACTCTAGACACATGGCAGTTTTCTTCCAACATAAACATGATTATACTATCAAATTAGCAGGGACACCTGGCCGCTGCTGATTAACTAAAACGCTGCCAACAATCTGAAGATAGGGAAACTGCACAAAAATTCATCATCAAGCTACAGAACGGCTAAACAATTTTTGCTCTCAATACGCACACATTTTCAATGCCTCATAGTTCCGTCTATAGCTCGGTGAATTGTGGATGAAATACTTAGGCCTACACTGTTGGCTCTTGGAATCTGAGCTCTTGATTTTTTCTACAATTAATTGAGGAACAATTAGCTATAGAACAGATAAAAGGGCAAACCTAATACTATTTAATACTGAGTAGTGCCCCTTGGTCTATGAGTAGGATGTGGATGACTTGTGGTCAGAAGAATAAATTACAGGTATAAATTCTTTTCAAACCCTAAAGGCGAAGTCATATGATCACATTAAAAATGGACCACAGATCAGCTGCCATCACAAGCACACAAGTAAACTAAGCAGCTATGATGGAACAGACAACCAACACAAACAGTCTTAGCCCACTGAATTCAGTATTGACTTACCGGGATTGGCCTCATGTTACATTGGAACATCGGCTTTGGCTTAGTGTAGCTTAGTCTTTTCAGACCTGCTTTCTGCAGTTCGACAAACATGTGAACAAATCTCTGCAAAATACAAATGGGCTTGTTTGAGTCCACCACTGAATCATCGATGGCAAGAAGTCATATATATTGAGAATGAAATATCTGCTATGTCTATTTTATGAGAAAATACAGTGAAAGGAAGTTGTACACCCATGGCTGACATTGACTCTTCCTAGTGACTAGGCAAATGAAACAAAAAACGTCTTTATTGCTCTGCTGTGTCTCAACAAAGAGGTAGAGGGTCATTTGAAATATTCGGCAGTCTTTACTGCAGGAGAAAGAGAAGAAAAATAAACTCAACTTACATCATGTGCAGCATCTACCGCAAACAATAGGTAGATTACCAGCCCGTATAAAAATGCTGACGCAGTTAAAACCGCAACTTCCAAAAGGTTATCAGAGATAAAAGGCATCATTTTAAACTCTTCCATGAATATCAGATTTAGTAGTGAGTTGAGTCAATGCTGGCAAACAGCACAATGCTCTAACAATGAAAAAGGCAGCCATTAGCAACAATCGCTTCACTACAATAATTAGGTCAGCGACTTTGTGTCATCCACAATGATCATTAACAGTCCTCATGACAGGAACCTTGATTGTGGAGTTTTTGTAGTGTGTTGCCATTTTTTTGCTCGGAACAATCAATCTCAAAATGGTTTTTTCAGACATCAGATACTAACATCAGATAATGTTACTACAAAAATAAATATGGACTACTCATATACAAAACAGGTCAGATGTGTTTTTTGGCCTTTTGTTTATGAGCGATTCTCTGTAATTGAAATTCATATCAAACTAGAGCCCATCCAAAAATGGCTAAATTAACCTTAAACTTATATGTGCATATGTGCATTCAAACTGTTATATCAGGCATAATAACATTCACAAATCTCATTCACTGTATGAATGTTGTTTGCTAAAATTACCTGTAGGTCTCATTTTCTTATTTACAGTCCTAATGACAGGAACATGGATTGTGGATTGATTGTGTTTGATTGTTTTTTTATTGGTCTAAGTTGAGGAAGGGGGGAGGCATATAAAATGTTCTGACTTGTATAGTTGTAATCATCAACCAATTCGAATGGAATCATTGACTCGCTACTTGTTTCTCTCTCTGTTTACATTATAAAAAGTGTTTCTCTCCTTGCATGACAGCCTTTGAATAATAAGCGCAGGTTAATTTCCAATTTCTTTTCATTTCAGTACTAACATCTGAAAGGTTTCTCAGTCTTACTCAGTTCTGACTTATCCTGTAAATATCTTGACCAGATTAAACGGCTGGTAAACTTTATTTATGATATCGATATGCTTTTTGTTATGCGTATATCCAAGCCTCAAAGGATAGGGGAGAAACAAAAAGACACCCAGCGGTACTTTCTAAATCATAAATCATAAAATTTTCCAGTTTTTTCGGAATATTAAAAGAAAATTGTCTTCATAGTTGGCTTCTGAATCTCGATTAGGAGAGACAGCTGGAGTAGAGTACCCATCACATTGGATGTTATCGTTATTAAAAGACAATGGTAAGTCATTGGAATTGTACAAAAAGAAGACAACTAGAGTAAGATGTATTATGAGGTTTATCGCTGAGCCTAATGGAATTAGGTTTTTTGGTTCATTATTATAGGGAGGTAAAGATTTATATGCAGAACTCACGACCTAACAGGAGTACACCAAATGTTGATTAGAGCTGGATTGATTCTTTGAGAACAAGATATATTATATAGATATATGTACAAGATATATGCCTATCAAGGAGAAGTGTGTTTATTCGGTATTGTTTTCTGAACTTTATTGGCTATATATTATTAAGCTGATGAACTTAATATTTAAATGAACAGAAGCACTCGTTCTTTATACAGCGAGCCTTCTGGGTAGAAGCCCCGGTAGGTGCTACTTTATCACACAAGTGTCTTATGCATTTGTAATGAGAGTTGCAAGTTCCGAAGTATCCAGCAGTGATGGAAGTTGACTGTACTTCTACAATGAAGGAGAAATGGGATATCAAACTATTAATTCATGCTCAAAAATGTTTTCATGGAACCTCAACTAAGAAGTTTCAAAATGTTTAACCCAATTTGCCTTGGCATTCTTAAATAATGTATATGAGAAACTCAATTGATCAAATATTAATTGACATTCAATTATACAGATTTTATAATAGTATTGCGAGAGTGTACATCTTACCTGGAATGACAAACAGACAGACCACCAGTAGGACTAATGTTGTAGTGCTCCACATCTTCATTGTCTTGTATGGTAGGTTGGCTGGTTATCAAATTTCACTGTAAAGAAGAAATTTAAACATTGTTGGATCAAAAGCTTGGTTTTAGGTTTTTTATGAAGAGTGAAATCCAAAAGTAAAGCAATCACATATTTACGTGCATTGATTTAACCAACATGGTGGGCTTTAGAATAAAAGTTTTAAATAATTAACTAATTCTAAATGTCAATCAGTTAAATTTAATTAGTTAATATTAAAATAATTATCTTTATGAGTATAGGTAGCTTCAATCATATTTAGTTAATATCAAACTACCTTAATGATGGAGTGTAATTCAGATCCAGCAATTATTGTAGACACTTGGTAGTCCATCTACAAGGATTTACTTGTGCGGGGAGTAATAATATGGACCAACATTTTTTTATGAGACTTACTTTTACCAATTTGCTATGCTCAAAATTAAATCCTAAAAACTTATGAGAACACGGTTAATTACACGGAGCATAGCATGTCTTGTCAAGAGAAGCTACATTGAGCCATATTTAATAGCGTTAAGCATGATGATTAATGATATATTGATTTATAATTCATTAGAAAATCAATATCATGCAGTGCACCTGCTTTCACACACATTGTGACACTGTAATTTAACTATAAATTGAACTGAAAATTATTGTATTACTACACTTTTTTACATCTAATTTTCTTCTAAAAAAAGAAAATTAGGTTTCAAAACAACATCAGCAGAGTCAAATATAGTTGAGGAATGTGTAGCTATAATGATTTTCAAAAATACTAAATTGATTGATAGGGCATTGTTTATGAGAGTCCTACATATGACATCATATTCTTGCTTATAAATGTAAACAAATTGTTATGATGTATTTGGCGCCAAATCGGAGCACATGTACATAATCGGGATTGGGTGATCTATCAACCTGGATAGGGATAGGAAAAAGTGAATCGTACCCGTATCCCCTCTTTAAAGAGACATTAGTAGAATGGTAGTAATTTTTTGACAACTTACATTTTTTTTCTGGAAGGAAGCTATACATAAAAAAGTACCAAATATTAGTCAAGGCACTTAGGCAACACTTCAGCTAGTAAAACTGATTTGTCTAAATGTGGATGAAACCACTGATTTGGTTTTACTGTCAATTTTTCAGTAATGAGTTGAATCCCGGAGCGGCTTAAAATTTTACGCCACAAACCAAAGGTCCACTTAGCAGCGCAAATAAATATCTTATTGAAACGCAATCAAATCATTGATACTGACTGTGCACAGGTGTAAAGACATCGACAAGATATAACTCATCATTACATGGAATGAGATATGGGCGCACCTCAAACCATGAAAACTCCCTCAAATAAACCTTGTTTTGTTGCTGCAGTCACATTTTGAATATTACCATACCAATGGGGCTGTATAACAACATAAGTAATAATTGTAAACATGAGTGTTGAACTGACTACTAAAATAGGTTATGATTAACACTTGTATGTGAACTTTACCTTGTAACTTGTTACTGTAATTCTTCTACAGGCTGCAGCAGATAGAGCCCAGTTGTGTGATATCTTGTCTTTTATACTAAACTAAAGAGTTGGCTGTTTGACTCCACTCCTTGAGTAAACCAATCAGAAATAAAACAGGCCACACCTCTGTGTACGTGGAAAATATATCACTGTTTATTCCAGATACGTAGATGCAAAGCAGTGACAGTTCTTCTAGATGAGTTATCATTCATCAACCATTCCTATCTACTGTTTGGTAGAGTTGTAATGATGTAAATCCCTGGACTTTATATCTCCGAAGGCTCCTGTAAGGCCATTTTAATGTTATGGAGAAAATTTGAGTTTACTGACTCTGAATGTATGCCATGTATGCTGACTTTGATAGAGATAGTTTTCTTCTACTATGTTATTCAATCTTTTTATGTTTTAGTATATCAGTCACATATGTATCATTTGAAAAGCCATGTAGTAAATAGTGGCAATGCATTAAAATTATCCTGTGTATTGTAGACCTAAAAAGGCACTGTCTTATTGTTGTAGCTGCGATTCAGAACTATCATCTTGTATAATATATGCTCACATAATGTTTGCAAAGTAAGACCAAATGAGTCAGTCATACATTCTTAAACAGCACTTATAAGACAAGCAGGGTGGGTTGGGGGCTGGGGCAGCTGTGGGGAAAATAGAATCGGGACAACATATGATATTTTGTGTTCAAGGCTTTGAATATGCATTTTCAAGCAATAAAAGTTGGAAATTTGACTTACATTTAAATGTCCCCAAAAAGGCAATGAATTGCGTTTTTTAAACTGTAGATATCTGGAATTTTTTTGTAAAATCAGAAATTGAATCGCACCAATCATTTTGACTGTCATATAGTTCAGACTTATCCTACTCGGTCAATATAATAAGACGAAAAATAGCATATAATCCTTAAATTGTAAATTCATTTATGGTTGTGATATATATTATATATTAATGTATCATATATATATATATATATATATATATGTATACTTTATAAGCATAAATCTTATTTGTTTAGTGTTTCTCAGAATAAGCTGAAATAAAACTTAAGAAAACAATGCAATAATTAGTCAAACAAAGGTGGATTAAAACAACTTAATCTGTTTTCAAAGCAAGCGATGTCCTTACATGAATACTTACTGAATACTGAAACTAATTTTGCATCAGCCATTGATTTTGTTTCGGAGCCTTGTACACGAATGATAGAAGCAACCTGAAGTGCGAAAGTCTTGTTGAGTAGTGAATTCCCTGCTTGCCCGTATCATCCAAAAATGTATGAGCAAAATGTGAAGTAAGTTCACCTTGATCAAGCGTCATTCAATTAATTTAGCCCAACCTGCCAAAAGATTATTTAGTTTTGATACCATTCTCACAGGGTTGTTGGGAGTCAAAGCTGATCACACTCTAGTGGTAAGCAATGACCACACTCTTACGGTTTTGTTGCTGCGATAAAGCTCAGCACTCAACCATGTAAAATCTATACAAGTCTCAACCGCTTGTTCTATTGATAAAAATCTCATTTTGATCAATATTAATATGATTTTTTGTCGCTGCAATTATGCTTTGTTCAGATGAGAGGGGGGTTTGAGATTGTGTGGATATTTCAATATCATCCAACCAACAAGGTTACTCAGCATCATTTTTCAATATTCATCTTTGGTATGCTGAACCAACCTGTGATGAATTTTTTCGTAACCACTTTTTTCCAAAACTGCTGGCTCGTAATGTTTCTCAGGTATTTATGAATAGTTTCTTCGACCACATTATGTCAAATACCACGATCGTTACCATGTACCATCAGTTTTTGACATAATGTGGTCGAAGAAACTATTCATAAATACCTGGGAAACATTACGAGCCAGCAGTTTTGGAAAAAAGTGGTTACGAAAAAATTCATCACAGGTTGGTTCAGCATACCAAAGATGAATATTGAAAAATGATGCTGAGTAACCTTGTTGGTTGGATGACATTGAAATATCCACACAATCCCAAACCCCCCTCTCATCTGAACAAGAGCAGAATTGCAGCGACAAAAAAATTATACTAATATTGATCAAAATGAGATTTTTATCAATAGAATAAGCGGTTGAGACTTGTATAGATTTTACATGGTTGAGTGCTGAGCTTTATCGTTGATTAAATTAATTGTTGATTAAAGTCAGATGTCATATCACAGGCCACACCCCGAAGCTTGAGTGGCAAAATACCAGTTGCCTGAGGGGCTAGGCTGCAATATCTGCGCCCATTAGCTCTCTGTTTGCACGCAGGTTGGAACAAACCTGGGGGCCAACCAAACCCCAGTAGTCGATAGACTGCAGTTGGATTCAACATATGCATGCTGGAGGGATGGCGCTCTAACCAACTGAGCTACCTCCTTATCCTCGTAGGTATGGTGAAGCAGCGCAACTGATTATAATAATGGTATTTCCCAATCGGTGGTATGAGATGTGCTACATATATTATATCAAAAATAGTCTTAGCCTTTGTGCACGCTATTTGCGTAAGTAAATTACACCTAAATGCAATCAGCGCTAGACATTGTTCCTGACAAAACTCTGTCAATTTTTCACATAAATATGTTAATAAGATGCCTGCTTTGAACTATTTTTATCACAGCTTAATACTGAACATCTTGCACTGTCATTTCTGAAACCTGGTTTTCTTGTCTTGAAGACTTTTCAAAATATTTTTTTAAAAGGTTACCATCTACATTGTGGTTCTCGACCTCATGGTAATGGCGGAGGCGTGTGCATGGGGGGGGGGGGAAGGGGGGTTGCCTTCTTATTGTGGTGGTAATACTAAGCAAATGACTAATGCTTTCATTCATAGCTATATTAAAAGGGAGAATTTTAATAATACTCATATTGACTTATCTTAGTAAGAGTTGGTAGATATCCATAATCTGTTATCTGTAGGTCTCATACGACAGAGAAACATTAGATGGAAATATACAGATATGTTTGAGATATCATCATCAGACTCTTGTTGTGTATGCTCGGATGTAGGCTGTGTTCGTTCAATTGTCCTAAAATATATCTATAAATAGTAAACTTCAAATGTCGTCATTTCGTGTTTTTGGAGACGAGACCTCTGTGCTATCCGTATGATGAATAAGGTTTTTTTCTGTGATCTTAATCCTAATTAGCAGCGATAAGTCCTATTCCCTGTCAGCTAAGAACAGCATATACCCTCAAGCGTACATCTACAATGGCACAAAAATTACATAAATATTAGTTATTTCTATTCCAAGTAATATAATGCAATGCAATGCAATACAATGCAATGCAATAAAATGCAATGCAATGCAATGCAATGCAATGCAATACAATGCAATGCAATGCAATGCAATGCAATGTAATACAATGCAATTCAATGCAATGCAATGCAATACAATGCAATGCACTACAATGCAATGCAATGCAAAGCAGCAATGTGGCAAAATTACCCATCTATAGTGTAAGCAGTATAAGTAGTGTCTCGCTCACTTAATAATGAGCAATCAAACATATATTTTTGGTAATTTCTTATTGAAAGACCCCTCAAGTATGTAACAATGTGAACAAGTCACACTGATCGTCAAAATTAGGGTATAAAATTAATTATCTACTGCACCGGGTGACGTAGTTACCGTCGTACTAGTGCAAATTGTACGCGTCATAAGCTGGTGCGTAGATTTCATGCCCTGATTTTGAAGATCAGTTTGTGCAAATTATTTGCCGATTAGGTGACAACTATGTGATTTAAGTCTCAATTAATTATCTTGGAGCTATGCAGAATTCAATGAGCACGAATTTGCATGAGTGGCAGCAGTAGTTTAACCATAGAAATAAGGCTAAATAGAAACCTAGACCGCTCTTGGGAGTCGTCCCACTTTTCACCAATCGCCTGTATATAAGAAATCTTAGGTAGGGTTCCTCTCAAGAATGAAATTAGATGGACTAGCTGTAAAACTAACCCATTATCCTTACTACTACCTGGATGTAACAGGAATTTTTTCTGGACATTGAAACTCATCCAGATAACAGGCTATCCCAACCACTGATTGTGGTTAACCAGTAATAACAAAAACCAAAATACTGGTTAGGTATCTATGTATCGGTGTTTATGGAATTAGCACTCTCTATTTTAAGTATCAGATGGTCCCGGGTCTGACATGTTTAGATGAGGATGTGACAAGTAAATATTTCATTCTCTGAATTTTCTTGAAACATTTGTGCCTCAGATGTCCAAAAATTAGTATATTAAATCAATTATAAATTGATATTCTTCCATCCATTCCAAGGACATGTATGTCATATATATAAGTTTTTTTTTGCCAAAATTCTATCTCATCCATGATACGAGACCTAAATCCATTATAAGGGTTGTCCCCTCATTGATGTTGATTGGATAACTTGGATATTTTGTCAAAGCATTAAAATTTAATATTAAATTCAACACCATTGCTCTAGCTATTGATATACAGTGATATTATCCCAGAGGTGTAAACTACTCGAGGCAGGAAAAGTTGGCCATTGGGTACAGGCTTAAAATTGTGAAATTTACGGCTCACTTACATTTACTCACTCTATTAACTTTATAAGAACCCCCACCCTTGCTATTAAATAATGGTACTAGCTTACACTTATTCACCCTCAAACTAAATAAACCTTACTCTAGCTTATATTTACTTCTCTTGGGAAGGGACGTTTCATAACTCACACTATAAAACCTAGCTGTATCATCTGTGTTAGTAGACCATAGGCTATTGCCAAATGGAGAACATTGTACAAGAGGACATGGCAGAAACCTTGGTCCCTTACTATAAGAACACAAAGAGTAAGATGGCTCGGACACCTTCTCAGACTACCAGAGGATGCACCAGCCAGGCACAGCCCTAGGGGTATATCTGAATCACCCAGAAAACACATCCCAGAGGGGCCAGGAAAATATCATGGGTTGATACTGTCAAAAAAGACCTCAAAACATATGCTAACATTACATTTGATAAATGTTTACATCTGGCGCAAGATATAAAAGTGTGGAGGTCAATAGTGGCGAAGACAGCAGATGTTTTGAGCTGGTACAAAATGTAATCCTGTTACGAACTTCATCAACAAGAACAAGTAAGTAAGTACAAGCCAACACTTATGAAGTGGAAGAACAGTGGTGAACCTCTTTAGAAGCTAGTAGTTAGAACATTTTACACTGTCAGAACAATCAATAAGGTGAATTACTTGTATCAGCTCTAATCCAAATTCCGCTCAGCCTATTCAAGATTACTGAAACAGGCTGTCGTTCAATATTCATACTTGGTCAGAGAAATAATCGAATGCGATGTGAGAATATGTGCCCAACACAAAGCAGTATAAAGTCAGATCTATGCTAGATCAAATTTTATTCATTTGCCTGCATTTTGAGTTGCCCCCTCATCTACTGGTCACGCTTCAAAAAAGCTGCCTCTGATCCTTATCTTAATCTTGTTGAAGGATACTCACCTTGTCAGTCTTAGATTGTAGAGCTCCGTCTCTTACTATCTCTGGTCTGGTTTTCCTCAGTTGACTGACAGTATTTTGCTGCCACACAGATAAGTATATAACTGCCGACAATGTTATAGTGAGCAGTAAAGTGACCACGAGTATACGGGAGGATGGGCAATCACTGGTACAAGTCTTCCTAGGGTCAATATCTGGTTATAACTTTTGAACAAATTCATATTGCTCTTGCTATATTAAAGTATAGTAACGCTTAAACAAAAATTGTCCAATTTAGTTGATTTTGGCTCATATGGAAGACCATCTAGGTAAGAGTATATTTCTATGTGGATCGAGGATGTAATGCCTCATGATGTCGCGTCATGACAGCACGAAAATCATGTATTTTGCTAGAAAGGGAAGAGTTGCTGTAGCATAGTGCTGGGAAGAGTTGCCATTGAATTTTTTTCGTACGGGTTCACTAAGAAGGGGAGTCCAGAAAATACAGGTTGACAGTACGCAGAGAAAGAAATTTGCTTTGTCAATATACACAAGATGCTGACCCCAATTTATTAAAAATGTGGTCAATACAAAATAAATTGCCTCCTGCAATAATTACAGTATGCTGGATAACCATAGCAGAAATTCTATTCCACTTTCTGAGGTACAAATTGTCTTTTTCTTCAATGTATACCTGATAATTCATGGATCATAGTTATCTGAACTTCTGGGGCAAGATTGTTGCAGTGTCATCACCAAAATATGCCCAATAACCCATGGAATTAAGTTCAAGTTTACAGCTGAAACCAGGATCGAGGAAGACAACCTAATACCACTGGTGAAGAGCATTCTGCAAAGTCAGAACCAAAATCTATTAACTACAGATGACAGGTGATATATAACAGTTTGTTGACCGTTGGGACGGGGGGGGGGGGGGGATAGCAAAACTTACCCCTCACCATTATCTGATCAGGCTCACAAGCTTCATTAATGAACTAATGATGTACCGAACAAATTTCAACACTAGTACCACCAAAACCACTCTCCGAACATAGTTTAAAAAGTGATTAACGTCATCGTAGAATGTTTGCAATGATTAAGCATGGAGGATATGCAAGGGAGGTATCATGACAATCCCTGATTCCCTGATCGGCAAAGCTTATCTTTAACCACAAATGCAAATGTTCTACTATGCCACTACCAAAATAAATGGGTAAAAATAATCAATAATCAAATGGATAATATTATCTCAGTTGGCTGTTGATATGGTGAGGAGGGGGGGGGGGTAGTGAGAGACAAAGCTTTCCCTTCCCCCTCCAGAATACAGATGTCGACCACGGTACTAGATTGGGTAAAAACATGTTGACATGTGAATTAATGGGCACACAAAAATTTAGAATAGAGAGGTATCAGGTAAAAAGACTACCGAGATTAAAAATCTAATATTTAATTAAATCAAAAAGTATAGCCAAAGACCGACTTATAGAGTTGGTTTAAAACTAAAGATTTTTTCACTGTCAATATGGCTGTTGACCGCCAATTTCAAAGATTTGAGAGTAGGCGGCAAATCTCTCTACAATTTGTCACAAAGTTTGCTCGGGAGAGCCCAAATTAGTGTTTGCAGGACTCACTTTTGTTCAGCCTGACACCGCTAGTCAATTGACAGGCATTAGGCTTGGCTCTTTAGTAATTGTATATCAACTCAAACACATAAATCATGATGGTTTTCGGTGATCCAATGTATGATGTAAATGCTGTTGTTTCAGCTCCTAAACAATAATATAATACTGACTCTCAACATTTCAAAAGAAATTAAATGGAACAGAAATGGTGACCAATATGAAATATTTGGTCTTTCGGACCCTATGTACCAAACAGCATCTAAAGCTGGGATTCACTCAATTTCTTTCAATGTTTGTCAATATTTGGTACAGTTTTGGTGATATCCCCTAACTTGGGCATTTGAAATTCAAAATATGATCTCTAACCACCCAAGTATTCAAATGATGTGACAAGGCATTTTTTCTGAGACCTTTACTTTTGTGTTTGGTAAGATGCCAGTGATGATATAGCAAAATTAATGCAAAATATAGCAAAATAATTTACAATGATATCTCTTTTTTCTAAGCTAAGCCCATGAGCGTGGTTTTGGTTGTCTTGTTCCTTGTTAAGTTCAACGTAGCTTGGGAGTTTTGTTCAGATAAAATGGTGAGGGTAAGGCTTGCCACTCCTGCTCGACCTCCATTTCAACGAATAACTTCAATTTGAATAATACTTATTATGGATTATCGTGATGTTAAGATATTGGCTGTGACCTAGCAAAATATTGTTTACTAGTCATGACGGGGAGCCTCCTCGAGCGGTGGTTTCAGCTGTCCAATTTTAACGGATAACAGTATTGGATATATTTTAATGATGATACAGCTATAATCCCGAGCTGAGATTTAGGTAACTATGATATCGTTCAAAAGGTGAAACAAAAGTACTGCAATGGTAGGTTTGGCATACTGTAGTTGTAAATATGGCAACATTGTTTCATTGTCCTTTTATAAAATGAAATGTGGACATCATAAGTATATTCACAAACTTTATGTATTTCTGTGCGTTCTTCTTATCTATGTTGTGCATTAAATTTGCAGGCCTATGATAGTTAAGTCCTTCTTAATTTTTACAGGATATCGAGATTAAGAAGACTGGTAGCAGCAGCAGCCCATCCTCACGTATACTGGTGGTCACTACTCTGGTGTTAACTCTGCTGCTGACTATATCAGTGTCAGCAGTTATATACTTATCTGTGGGGCAGCAAAATACTGTCAGCGAACTGAGGAACACCACACCAGAGTTTGTGAGACATGGAACTCTGCAATCTAAGGCAGGCGGGGTAGGTTGTCTTCAATATATTCCAATATTAGGATCAGCAGCAGTTTTCTTCATTACAACAGAGCCATAACATTGAAAAACTCATCGTCTGTTTATAAAAATAAATTTATTTATATTATGAGAGTCATATTATTATTTTAGTGTGCTGCAGAGATATCTAATGTCAAAACAGAGTAACGAAAACAAATGGTGCAATAGGATAAAATTTATGTGTGATTTTTAACAATAGATTGTCGACACGAAAATGTATGTTACATGTTTTATAGAATGTCAAAGAAAGGGCTGAAGAGATCTCCTTTTACAAAGAAGACAATGTTGTGCTCTACAAGGAAGATGATGGCTCGTTTCAAGCCCAAGACTACAACAAGGTAATAATAAAAACAAGTTGAGGGACTAAAACTAAATCATATCTCCTAAGCGGACCTAAACAAGAGAGAATGACTGTTTTATATTACTGTTGAGACAGAGCCAAGGCATTTTATGACTGAAACTGTTTTTTCAAGGCTTGTAAGGTTTACAGATAAAAAATTAGTTAGTCCGTTAATTTTTGAAACTATTGTATAAATTAGTTAATTTATTGAAATGATAAATTCTCGTTCCATACTAATAATGGTAGATAAAACTTGTGAGGCATTTTATTTTCATGTTTTTAAAATAAACATAAACCTCGTTATTTGCAAAGATTCACAAATAAAATCTTATAATCGGACACATACTGAAGAACACAAACTGTAAGCACCGAAAAAATCTTATGAATTTTGTCACTGTGGGACAGTTTGATACACATTAGTGACACTGTATTGTAGAATCACAGTTTACTTTGACCCAACTACACCAGATAACAGGCTGTTTAAATACTATCCAAGATATGCCCCTAATATATGCCACCTGTTGTTCCCTTCCACGTTGCCCAACATAAGTGAGTTCCTCTGACAGCGACGGATTTCAATGCCAATGGACCAAACATTTGTTAGTAACATTTTTATATCAATTTCAAACACTGCCACACATTAATTGCATTTTTACAGGGCATCTTATATAAGAAAGACAGTGAGTTAGGACAATGTTATCTGCTGCCTGTCCCAATCAAAGCGGAGAATGGGAGAAAGCTTGAAAAATTTCTCACAGAGAACAACGATGTCACCTTGGAGGGCGAGGAGGAGCTCTTTGATGTATTAGAGGGAGAAATAGCTGACACTAGTTTCATACCAAGCGTTGTACGAGATGAATGTCATGATGGGTTCAGATGGTTAGCAAAAACTTTAGACACAGGTAAATTATGGGTTTCATGTTAATCTGGATTTTTCTTAAAACCTATGGTTGCATATACAGCTAACTGATAGCCAACAACTCAACCACCAATTTTGATTAATACTATAAGACATAATTGAACGCTCCGATGCTTTGGTGTTTTTTACATTTTTACCAGCGCCACTAGGTTGGTGCGTTCAACTACATCTCGTTTAATTGACAGTATTTAGTTTCGAGGAGAATTTTTTTTGTATTTCACAACTTCATGAGCAAAATACACCAGGCGGGTCATAGTACAAAGCCATCTGGAGAACAGATAAACAGGCTAGGAAGACCAAATAGTCAGAAAAAAATTTTGTATATTGTAATGCTCTTGTCAGAGTTATTGTCCGCTATATTGCCTAGTTGCTCATCTTTGTGGAAAACCAACCACTGATGCTACCAGTTTGAGAAAACACACACCTCACTTCTAGAACTGTAGCTTTCTCTCCAATAAGTGTGTGTTTCTTTCTGTTTATATATAGATGCTGACAAAGTTAGCAGACAGAAAAGAGAATGGCATATTGGCATCTGCATTGTTATAGCAAAGTTTTGATTGGATTTTCTCGATGGTGACAAAGAACAAAGGGGACAAATAGTCCTAGAGTGAAAAAATTGTTGACAATTGAAGGCTTCCTTATGCGTTATTCTTTGTATTTCAGGACAAGCCATTAGACATTAGTATAATCTGTTTTGTAGATCTAGACCTGAAGGTGGCGGCGGAGGTGTTTGCATATATGTGATCGATGAGCTGGAGGCTAGAGTGACGTTGTCCGCTTGACAGGGGCTGAGGCTATGTTGGTTCGTATATTCTGCTCGGGGCGTCCTGTTTGCTCGGTGCTGCCTGTGTATCGCACTCCCTTTGGGGCGTTGGGAGGCCTTCCTCGCTGACTGGGAGGCTTATTTGCCTTCTTTACCAGCGAATTCTGTGGTTGTTGGAGATTTAAATTTTGATCTCAATCCAGATAATGAGACTGAAAATTCAACATTGAATTATTTGAGGTTAATGAGTTCAAATGGTCTCTACAATATCATCCATAGTCCAACTAGATTTGGTCGGACAAAAACCAGCCTCTTGGATCACAAGTGATATTTTGGCAGACCATTTGCCTATCATTGGGTGCATCTGTTTTGATCAATTAAAATTAGCAAAGCCGCAATCACAGTTCACAGTTTCTAGGCTTGATAGGAGTCTTTTCAAACAGAAAATCGATGACCGGAAGTGCTGGTTAAACGTACTTGAGTGTAATGATCCAGATACAGCTTTTGCATTATTTACAAACACCTTTAAAGAAAAGCTATCTGAGGCAACAACAATCAAAACTGGAAAGAAAATTAAAAAGCTGCAATTTAGAAAGCCCTGGATGACTAATAAAATTCACAAACTGATGGAGGAACGCTTAAAATTTTATAAGCAAACGCAAGAAGAGCCATTTAACAAGGTGGCTCTGGATAAATATATAAAGTTTCGTAATTCTGTGACAATGGCAATCAAAAGTGCTAAAAAGGAGTTCTATAAATCTGAATTTGAAAATTGTAACTCCAACCAAAATGAAAAATGGAATTTTATAAATAAAATGTTACATAGGGATTCGAAAGCAAATACTTCACCACAGTACATAGAATCTCAGGGCACAAAAATTACTTGGATTCAAGAAATTTCTGAAGCTTTTAATACTCATTTTGCTAGTGTGGGGAAAGCTTTAGCAGGTGATCTCCCAATTCCAACAATCAGCTATAGCTCATATTCAATAAATGACAATAATTTGCCAGCATTTGACTTTTTAGAGATTTCTAATGAGATAACTGAGTCTGTAATCAACTGTTCATCGGAAAGGAAAGCTACGGGCTATGATGGAATACCCATCAGCCTTATAAAAGAAAATAAAACCACACTTTCACCGATCTTAACCCACATGATTACCTTAATAGTGCGCACCTCGAAATTCCCGGATAGCCAAAAGATTGCCCATGTAACACCACTTCACAAAAAAGGATCTAAGTCAGACCCTAATAACTATAGGCCGATTTCAATTTTAACAGCATTATCCAAACTTGTAGAAAAGACTTTAGCATCACATCTGCGTTTCCACTTTGAAAATAACAATATTTTTAGCGATAGCCAGTTTGGTTTCATTAGCTATTTCATGCTCTATGGAGAAACTCTAAGAATTTTAACAATAGTGCCATAACCCAAGGAATATTTCTAGATTTTAACAAAGCTTTTGACACCATAGACCATGAAATTTTAATCGCAAAACTACCTTACTATAATTTCACCCCTGATGCTTGTTATCTTGTAAAAACATATTTTTGCGAGAGGTACCAGTATGTGCAAC
This sequence comes from Membranipora membranacea, assembly GCA_914767715.1. Classification (NCBI taxonomy): domain Eukaryota; kingdom Metazoa; phylum Bryozoa; class Gymnolaemata; order Cheilostomatida; family Membraniporidae; genus Membranipora; species Membranipora membranacea. The sequence goes on from OU612068.1 coordinate 11,981,003, forward strand.
TGGATTCGTACAGTTCATCATGGCTGCCGATTAAAATTGGGGTACCTCAAGGCTCAGTTCTAGGCCCTATCTTATTTCTTATATTTATTAATGATCTTATAAAAGCAGCTCCTGACCTTGAATATATTTTATTTGCAGATGACACAAACATTTTTTCAACAGATTCCCATTTAGTGCAAGAAAATCTGTACAAAGTAGAAACTTGGTGTATTGCAAACAAGCTCATTTTGAATTAGTCTAAAACTTTCCTGGTCATTTTTAAAGCTCCAAATAAACTGATTAAAACTCTGGAAAACTACATTTTAAATATGGGTGGAAACCAGCTTGATAATAAATCAAATACAAAATTCTTAGGGATTGAGCTTGACAGTAACATAACTTTTAAACCTCATACCCTTGTACAAATTTGTGAAAAGCTCAATTTTATACTGTTGCTCATGCGTTCTATAAGACCATATTTAGATATTCCAATGATGATAAATTTATACTACACATCTTAATTTACGGCATCGAGTTCTGGGGCCATGCAGCTGAATGCGAGATAAACCAAATTTTACTTTAACAAAAATCAGCACTCCCTGTCATTTTAAAAATTCATCCACGAGGCCATGTAACTCCATTCTTTGAGCACCTTAAAATTATACCGGTGCAAGTGCTACTTAAATATCGCTTCTTCATATTATATTAAAAAACAATTGCAAATTGTGAGATCTGTGTGAGCTCACCAAATGTTAGTTTCACAAGAAGTAAACTTGGAGTTGTCCCTCAAAGAGCCAAAAACTGCAGGGCGGCAAGGTCCCTGTTGACGACAGGTGTAAACCTGCTCAACAGGACCTTCCTGGTGAAAGGGTTTGTGAGCCCCTTGGTCTGCGGGGTCGGTTGACCAGGGCCCTGTGGGGGTGTGGTGCATAGTCAGCAGGCACGGCGGGCTGGGTTCCTAGGGCTGCCTTCGGCCACATAGTTCTTGGTCATACTGTTAATCGGGCGGTCGCCATTCTAGTCTCTGACTACCTGATCGCTCCGCTGTCATCATTTTATTTTAGAAGAACCTTTTATTACAAATAAACACAAACAGAAACCGGAAAAAAAAAGAAAAAAAAAGACAGATACTTTTTATAAACTGAGCAATGTAATAACCCAAAGCAGCAGCTTCATTATTCTATAGAGATCAAGTTTGATCCAGTATGCCTGCCCTCGAAATGGTTTCCCTTCCACTGGCAATCGGTTGGAGGGAGGGAACAATTCCAAATGCATGCAAACTCATCCTATTGTTTATCCCCTCTATTTATGGCCTTTAATATAATAAAATAACTGTATTTTATGGTTTATCACAGTGACTAATTCTTTACATCATATACTATAGTAAATCATGATATATGAATACTACATAATCACTATATACTATAATATTTCATTGTTCTTGGATAATATTAAATTGTTTAAACGAGAGGCGTCTCGAATTACAGGTCAGCTTCCATTTTCTCTGTTCATGTTTCACAGCAGTGCTATAGACACATTGATATACTCATTTCAGTCAATACCTTGAGAAAAGAGTCTCAAACTGTTAATGGGTAATACCATCAGTATACCATATGATAGGAAAGCCATGCGGGAAAACCTTTGTCTGAACCATCTGAGACCATCTTGACAGGAATCCAACATGCAACCTCTCACCTGCCGTTAACACCCTGGTCAGGGCTGTAAACCAGGCCACTATCAACCATGTAGGTTCCTTGGCTAACAAATCAATGAAAACATGGTAGTGTTTAGTAATTTGCACATCTCAAGAAACAAATATGCCATTGTTATAGTGATGTGAGATCAAGACAGCTTACCACCAAAGAGAGGAAAAAAGTTATAATATGCTAACATAAAAATAGTTGCCAATGTACCCTTTGATTAGTTTATATGAGAGGTAGGAATGTTTACAGTATCCCTCAGCACTTCCACCATCCTCCATCAATGGCTACAACATGGCCATATAAAATTAGTATATATGTATACATGATAGGCAGTTCTTGGTTGAAGAGTTGCCTTCTTGTGATAAAGTGGTAGCGTAACTCTTTTTTTCCCTGGTAAATGATAGAATATTCTCCAGTAGTACAACTTGAGAGGAATTAAGTTGAGGCAGAGAGATAATCCTTAGAATATTTCCAGTAAGATCGCTAACTGTTAAAATTTCATGCTTCAATTTGAGGAAGACAGTTTGTGCAGGCTTTGTTCCCTTCCTCCGTTTAGATCGAAGCTCTCGCCATAATAGAGTAGTTACAAAGAGCAACACAAAATCTCATCGAGTGTCTTCAGACTGCTCATAAATCCCTCAATCTTGATAAAGATTTTACAAATCTTTCCACGTGTAGTTATTCTACTCAGTTCCAAACTAAAGAGATTAAATTTATGGTGATCGATGTGAAGCTAACCACCAATGACCTCACAAGAATCATTGACTTTGGTCGTGTGAAGTGTTGGGGATCGGGGAAAAAAACTCAGAGTTTCTACTGACTGAACAACCTGACAAGATATAACATAGGCAGCTCTTAGAGAAAAAATTAACTCAGTATTAGGGGTTGAGCAGCCTTATGTCTACATACAGGAAGCAGGGTAGACAAATATTGAGTTTTGTACTCATTAAACAAGGAGTGGATAACTCTAAGCTACTAGTGGAATGCGATAGCTGTCTTGTTTTTTAGTGGGATTTCACTATTAAATTACATCACATTACAACTATCATCATTATTTCACTTCATTTGACTGTTTCACAGATCATTTGGGTATTTTTTGGCATTTCATGCAATTGGCAGCTCCAATAATGCAATTGAAAATTTGGAGGGTGTCGTGGTTGTTGGTGTTTGCCACGTCTATATACATAGATGCGGCATGTGAGCAAACCGGTATGGATTCGCAAATAATATTGGAATGCTGTGAATAGTTTATTGATCCATAATTTGGTGAAACTACAAATAAATAACTGAAAGGACAAAATAACATCATGAAGCAATAATTGAAATCAAAAAAATGATTGCAAAATTAAGTTGAGGCAAGAAAATGAACTCTTACCGCAGTATCCATAATACCGTTGGAGAGCGCTAACATCATTTTGTCAATTGATTTTGTTGTTCGACAACCAAACTTGCACTGAAGAACAGGGCCTGCCTGCACAAAAGACCCCACAGTTGTAACACAATTAGAGCCACCTCATTATCAAGGCCCAATTACATACAAGTTGAACAAAATATACTCTACCACAACCGATAATGGCGTTAGCGTACCCATGCAACATATAGAGCCACAGCTGTTCTCTCCGTTTTTCCACATCAATAGCGTAAAATTCTACCAGAATTGTTGGAATGCTTTAGTTACAATTAGCAAAGAGGTAACAAAATTCTCCAATCTTTGAGCAAATTTGCTGGCATAACTACAAAGTTGATGCTAAATTATTGTCACTGGTAGGCAGTTCTAAGTTTGTGAATTCTTTGTTATCTATACTATATTGAATCGATATAAGTGGTCGGGGATGGCCCCAATAGGTCTAACTAGGGCAATCAAACGTGATCTGGCTCACAAGGGTCACTAGCCCTTCGAGGTTTGTGGACCCAACTTTTCTCTGCCTGAGTGCCACGAATTGCGGTGGTTGAAATCCATATCACGACAAACCACTCTTTGCCATATATTTCAATTTCAATATAAGTATTAGAATTCAAACTACTACATTTCTGAAATCAGTCAAATGAGTTTCTTGGCAACATTGTTCTTGTCCTACTATTAACATTTTAATAATACAGAAGTAAGAAGTTGTGAAATGTGATACGACATATCATACAATATAATGGCGGAGAATTACAAACATAAAAAATGAAATGCAATCAAATTTAACTGCATTCAGACTCCAACAGAGTTGCATCCTCTGCTGTAAAGGTCTTTTGCCTGCAGGTAGATGATAACCAACACCAAATTCATTCGTCAAGTTTGCTTGAACCATGTCATATAATCAGGCAGTTGGCTGAACCATGTGCTGGACAAGTCTAGTTTGAGTGTCAATATTTTAGGATTGGTGGACCAAATCATAAAACAATACCAATCAGATGGCAACATCGGACAAAAAATCTGCGATATTTGTATATACCGCAGGCGACTTAAATTATCTTCCAGCTGAGTTTTATGAGTTGTGCATGGTGTGTTTCCATTGGATAAGTATTTCATAACCTGATACTAGCCAAGGAAAAGCTTTATTATTCAGAACCCCTCTTCACACCAATATAGCATCACACAAACTTAAGGTTTTTTTCACATGGAGAAGAGATTGTTGAGATGCAGAGTTGACGCGCTGTGTTTCGGAGTTTCAGCAGGCACTTAGCTGATTTGATAGTACTCAATTGCCTTTGATGCATGATTAGTGACCAAAAGTTGGTCACCGTAAACTTCTAAATCAAATCTGTGAGTTGATTGTCGGCGGTCTGGTGTTGATATTTCACCAACCAAGTTTCCTGAAACACAAACCACAAACTAGCTACAAGATACTGTAGATACTGTAGATAATTGTAGTTACCCGGGATGGGTAACTATTGACAGGGTATTAATATGCACACTTTTATTGGCGATTTAACCTGAGCTACCTACATGGTCATCATTTACTGTGAGCATAGAGAAACACAATGAGGAGATTGAGATAAAAAAATCAATCATTCTTTAGGCAAAGGCGGCAAGGTGTGTTTGTGAAAGAAAATTGATTATTAATAATCAAATGAAAGTCTCACATACTGTGTTGAGAACTGGAGCTCTCAACTGTATCAGGGATTTTCCATTGCTTTAAATAATCAATTTTCTTTTGCAAGTACGTGTCCGCTTTTGCCTATCGTAACTCCATCCCCAGATTTATTCACAATAAAGTAAAGATTTCTACTAAGCCAACCACTTAGATCATTTATAGGAGTTTTATAAAGTGTTTATTCTAACCTGAGTTCACATCCAGTATCCATATTTTAAAATCAGCGTTACAGTTTGTAGCCAGAACATATCGGCCCTTGTAACAGGTCACTCCTAAAGGCTGGTGTACAATCTCTGATGTCCAAAGCGCTTTACCATCTTTCAAGTTGACTCTTGAGATGAGTGAAGCTGATTCACTTGATATGATAACAGAATCCATGTCCATCATTGCTAGACACATCATGCCTGAGTTAATACAAGGACTTTGAATGATCCTGCCACAAGAAGTCAGTTCCTCATCGAGTAATGCAAACCTTTTGCGCTCTTGGTCGGCATACACAACATTACCATCCTCCAAAACAGCAAATTTACTCACAACACAACCTTGCATTTCGACTTTCATACTTGTGTTTTAAAGTCAACTCAAGGATTATTCAATGAAGTAGATTATTTGCAAGGAAGCTTCAATAGTGTCTCAAGTTTCGACGCCTTCAAACCTATAATAGAGTTATCACATGGCATCTTGGGTTAGCCACATTTAGTACTTGGAATTATAAGACTGTGATAACAGCCTTTCAAATTTTACCAACCTTTTCGATTTTCGACCAGCTTCACATCGTTTTCAGGCTTGCAAATCTTTATTGTCATGGCCGTCAGCTCATCCACAAGTTTTTCTGTGTTTTTGAATCCTTTCACAACATCTACCTGTCAATAAACTAACACATTTAAATCACAATTTAGGCAATGAGCACAAACAGAGATTGGAGGATAATTTTGTCTATCACCCAAAGGTTATGATACCAGCGTTGACCAATTTTGAGATTTTATATATTGCTGGAAAGGTCATCAAACACTGATTCTGAAAATATTGGTTTCAACATGACGCCATGTCATGGCGTTGCGCTATTTTGAAAAAAAGGCAGGATAATCGTCTTTGAGGAGGATTTTTTAGGACGATGTGGTGCAGATACTATAGTTCATATCGGACTTTCGACTACAAGACACCTCTGAAGCACCCATGAGGGTCAATTTCTGTGTCTGGTGGCGTTGCGCACCAGATGAAAAATCATCTTTTATGCATTGGTTATTATTAAATTATTATTAAATGCAGTATAGCCAAGCAAAGATGGTCTAGTACGCAAGGTGCAGCTGCATCTTGGAAATTGTCAGCTTCTCGACAGACCCATACACAAACTAGTCCTCCTACTTCCACATCATCCGCAACCTACCACTGACTAGAGAGAAAACTGCGATTTCTGTTGGGGGTGTAACCGTGGGAGTTTCGCTTGGCGTTAGGGGTCTGGTAATCGGTGTCGTAGCATTGACAAAGCCCACCTTAGTTCTAAAACTGTGTTCATGATCAATATTTGCCGCTTTATCTAATAAGCTTTGTTTCTATATGTGAGTTATTGCTTTCCATACAATGGTGAAAGCTTTTTCAGCCATTTACCCATTTAAAGCTTTTCAATTTTTCACCAATGTACTGTCACTAGTCACCCAGATATCGACAAGGACACATCTCTTAGCCAAGAGCTCTAATATATTTGTAAGTGGTTCTTACTTTTAATATTCCTACAGTTTAATAACTTGCTGGTACATGCATTACATTTCATGTCATTACACTACATGTCGACATTGTTTTCTATGGTATCAGAGAGTCTTTGTCAGTTGCATTTTAAGACATACTATATTATTTTTGGCATTCTTATTTCAGCCAGATGTGATCCCGACTAGTCATCATTTATAATTGCTCACTTACTATCGGATTCTCTATTCCCCGCTAATGTGTGAGTTTTGTATCAATCGTAATGTTCAATGTTAATTTTGTATGCTATGTAATACCATAACTTTTCCATACCTTGCCATTATGATCTCGTTTTTGCATAATGTCAATCTTGTTGCAAACGCTTATACCTTTCACACATGTCTTGTAATGAAACAATCCATGTTACAGGATTACCAGATTACTGGAGATGTTAAATAAATTTCTTAGCACTCTTACACCTGAGTCATTCACGGGATAAAACAGGACTATTCGATACACCAACGATATATAAAATGTCCAAATCGGTCAACGCTGGTATCATAACCTTAAAAGTTGGATTAACTCTCATCAACTATTTTCAACCATTAGAATCTCAGCTTTGTTACTTGTGTTTTGAAATTATGCATAGATATGTCAACTGTGGTTGCAACAATCCCCAGGATATTTCAGTATTACTCTCTCTGTACACAAAGATTGTTTCATGGTAAGGGTTTAGGCATAACAATGCAGCAGTGACCCTATAATAGGCTCTACATCATCAGCTTATTACGGTCCACTACGCTCATGTAGCACATCACAGCTACATAACTATTGATACTTATTGATCAACTCTCCGAATACTAACCTGATGATGTGAGTACACTCAGGAGTTAATCTTGAGAAGTTGTCTGCTCAGCTTGTTCAGATTTTTACTGACTTCATCATCAAGTACTTGAGTCTTTTCGATCTTTGATTCGGTCCTCAGGTTGATGAGTTGTCTTTCGAGCTCTGCATATTGATCTCGGATTTCATCTAACTGAAAATGAATAGCAGACATCAGTCCCCAGATCAAATCCTGTCGGCATTGACACTAATATCCCAGCATGGTGGCTGTATATGTACTCAATTTGGATTGCAGTTAGTCGCCATTATAGAGTCCAATATATCTGCAGCACACAAAACCACAAAACTCTCAAAACATACAGAAGATATCTAAGCATTGTAACTCAAGAGTGGTTAAATGGTTGAGGGTAGAGACTTGTGATCCGAAGAGTTAGACCAATTACCCGTAGCAGGCAGTCATTCATGATTTGAATGTGACGTCATTCAGCTTAGCTAAGAAAAGAAGGAACAAAAGATATTTCAGGTCCAATTGAGGTCCGCCCACAGGCCACAGTGCGGTTGCACAAAACCCCAAATCTCCTAGTGTAAAAGGATGCCGGAAATTGTACTATAAAGCAGGTATAACTCTTCAATCACTAAAAGTTTGAACTGAAATATCATCTTTTTACCTAGTCAAAGAATGGCAGTACAATAGCTTTACATAATGCTAGATAACATATGTATACCAGAGTTGCAACTTTGGAACTTATACGCAAAAAATTTAAACAAGCACACCGACATGAGCAGAATAGAAATGTAGTCAGAAGCACTCGTGTTTGTTTCACAATGCTGACCCCTAGTTAGGTAAATTAACCAGCAATTCTCACCTGCCTATCTCTTGCTTGATGAAGTTTTACTATCATCTCATCTGTTTTATCATCAAACTCAGATAACTCATTGGTCAGAGTCTTTTCCACCTCAAGAAAACTCTCCTCTTTATCAAACACCCAAACTTTCTTATGATTGATGACCTCAATCAAGGCAGCGGCCAACTTATCAAGTGGTATCACAGTGTGGATAGATCCTACAACAAGATAATACACAGTTGGAGATTGAAACCTGAGTTTTTTTTTGTTGTGATGAAAAGTTTTCTGCAGTGATCAAAAACAATATTCCGAAATTGCAATTAAAAATAAAAGGACTCAAGGAAATAGCAAAACAAGTATCATGGTGATATAACCCAGTGCCATATAGCAACATTGCACTACCATTTTTCTTGAGTAACAGATATTTGCGAAATTTTCCATATTTGGAAACATTTACGTCATTCCGAACACAATTGTCAAGAGGTAACATAACAAATTAGGAATTGGTGAAGTATCTCTGTTTTCGAATTTGTAATAATTCAATAGTGAAATATAAGCACGATGCAGCTCACCGTCTGTGCAGGACCCTGATCCAGCCATACACTCAACACAGTATACGGCATAGCATTGCTTACACCCAAGAGAATACTGATACTGGCTGTGCTTCACACAGTATCTGGTCTCTAGCTTCCTGTATTCCTTCTGATATTCCTTCATCGGGATTCTTCTATGGTCATCTAGCGCATCATTGTGACTCTACAACAATAACACAATCCAACTCGTAAGTCAATGAGCTGTAATTGTAGAGCACTGCATGGCTGTCCTCAGGTTTGTATGAGAATCATAATTTTCTTGATCTTTATCAGGATCTCTAATTTACCTTCAAATGAGAGTCACAGAACTTCTTAGCACAGATGACACAGTAGACCTGAGCATATTTAAATTTCTCATCCTTTCTTTTACACACATCACAACAGTTGAACTCATCTATGGGAGCTGTAGCGGAGGGTAGGGCATCGACAGTATCTTCAAACACCATCCTAAACATGAGTAAGAACAGGAAAATCTTTTCAAATATGAAGTCAAGAAAAACTTGTAACTGCACCATTGAAGGGGATAAAGAAGATAGGGACAATAGTCTGATGCAATTTATACTGTTTATGGCTAGCTTTGTATCCATAGCCTGTTTAATCACGATTTGTTAATCAATATTAGATTGATGACCATTGTGGTGCAGGGAATAACATTATATTATTGAGTTGATACTGGGAATTAAGCTTTATGGAATATGAGGCAGAAACTCACTTGCAGACAGGGCAGAGAATGATTTTAGTCTGTTCAGAGTCTTTAGTAAGGCAAGTCACACAGAATATATGTCCAGGACTGCATGGTAACCTCTTCAGGTCATCATTCTCATAACAAAGAATACACTCCAGGAACTCTGCATGCTCTGTGTTATTATCAGTACTGCTGCTGCTATCTCCTGCCGCTGCTGCCATGATTCCTGAAGCATAAAAATCATAAGAATTTATCTATCAATGCTGAAATGACACCTTGACTGGTCACGACTGACGAGTACGTGAATGCTCATGTGAGATCTTCTTTGACAGTTTTGAGACAATAGGTGGGGCTTACAGTGTTGAGACAATATATGGAGCTTACAGTCTCAAGATGTTGTTGGGCTGTCTTGGGGGTTAATGTATACCAAAGTTGAAAGATTCGGGTGAATATCAATACAGCTTATAAAACAACGACACCACGAGAAAGTTCCCCTTCAGCATACTCTACATACTACTACGTAATCATACAGGTGGCTGGCTAGGCATCCCTCCATAATCATTCGGCACACCCCGGTAACCAACTGCTGATATACAACAATATATCGATGGACTAGCCTTATCTCAGCGATTAATTTTTACAGATAAATAATGTAAATAGAGAAGGCTACAGTAGCAATAAAAAACTTTCCTGGTTTGGGCAAGTTGCCAACACCGTTATTGAATTGTGACTTTAGCAACTGGTTGGGGAAATAACGTAATTATAATTTTTGAGCTTGGCATAGGTTTAATGACCAGCGACGGACAAATCAGGAGTTTGCACCAACGGGCACCACTGAGTACCAAACCCATGACCTTGAAGTCAAGATTCCAGCGCACTACCAACTGAGCTTTTCCTGATAGGTGGTCAATACAACCATATTGCCAGTATATCTACAACATTGAAGTTGGTTACCATCAAAGTATTAGTATTATTGACATGTAAGACAAAATCAATCATCTTTGAGCTTTCTATTAGATGTACATATATATATGCCTTTTGGCGCCTCCACTCAGATTTAGCCCGAGTTACTCAGGTTTTTGGCTTCAACTCAGAGGATTTTAGAATATTAGCTAAAAACTCAGATTTTGCCTCATATTTATCAAAGTTGGGGAATTCCTCTCGTTGTGGCCTAGTTGTATGATTATAAAGAAACAATTTTATGCTGTGATATATGAAATACATTAACCAGGATGAATTTTACAGTGATCCTATATCAATGATCTCTGCTAACAACACTAAAAAACCAGTATCATTCGCAGCCTAAATTGCTCTCTAGGCTTTGGCGGCCGGACCCATTGAGGAGGCTAACAGAGCTCTAAAATTGTAAGCTGATTGTGCACAGGGTGTTTCATGCCTTTGAAATGCTGCCTGCCGGTTGATTTATTTCCCCAACTAGCTGTAAAAAACAACAACAAGGAACTAGAGGGCTGTCATCCGTTAGTGTCTGGTAATGTCTTAATAACAGTATAGTGTCCAGGAAGCAGGAAGTATTTCCCAACTCTCTGTACAAATGTCATGAACGAAATGTCTACTAGTAAGTAAGCCAGAGTCAGCCAGTATAACTTAACATATAGTGCCAGAGCATACATGACAAGTTGGTAGACCTAGAAATCAGGAGGTCTCCGCGGACGAACTCTCAACCCGGAGTACCACTCTGCGCGTCCCGCAGTGATGGTGTAATTTGGCCCTTGTTGTCATTTATTTTAAGCCAAAACTAGAGCGTTCATATTATGAAATGCGTAATTTTACCTGATTTTACAAATAATATTGTTGCACTTTATCCGAACGAGGAGAGATAGTATGTTAATAGGCAATTATATCTAGGTATATGTGCTGTGGGGGAAGGAAAACATAGTTTTTTCTTGCAACTAGAAGCTTAAAAAGTTTACTGGGTGAAGGAAGCTGAAAAAAGGGAGGAAAAAGGGAGATAGGGAGGAGGTGGAAAATACCCCTAAAAACTGGGAGGCTCCCTACCAAAAAGGGAGACTTGTCAGGTATGTGCCAGAGAGTGAAGGTGCATGGAGCTCGCCGGATTTGGACTCAGTTTTGCTCCTGGTATCCTACTTTGGTAGAATAGTAGTACTAAAGTCAAGATAATAATTGAAGCCATGGGTAGTCTCACTCAGAACAAGGAAGAGGGAGTTCATTGCTTGCTAAGAAGATGGCATGAAGAAGCCAGTTGCCGTTGGCCGCACTGGCTCCTTCCATGCCATCTTCTCACTGTGACTATATGCTGTAGGCTGTGACTTTCAGTCTATAAGAAAAACACTGCTAATAGTAAGTTCAATCACCTACCCTTTATTGCCTTGGCTGCTCCAGGGAGTTTGGGACTGCTCCTAGCACCTGAGTTCTCAGTTCCACCAAAAAGTGAAGAGAGAACTTGAAATTCTAGTAAGTAATCCTGAGAGTGAGAGGATTTGATACCAGCATAAAAATAGAGCTATCGATGTCTATGAATGTGAAAGGGGGAATACCCACATAGCTTGAGTCAATGTATATACAATTGGCCAATGAGACCGACTAATTTCCCATATCATCCAATCAAAATCATTATTATATCTATATATAAGTCTGTCGCTTTAGTGAGCACACTCAAAGTATTTCTCTGCATTTCCGGTACTATTTTGAAGTAAGAGAATTCCCACTATAATTGTAAATAATCACAAGAAGACTAACTTTATAAGTGACTGGACTGGCTCATTTCCTCTTCACAATTTGATCCCATGGTGAAATTGTGATATATATGAGGTGAGATAGGCACAGAAAGGATTTAGAGTGTTGTGTATTTGTGAATTAAGATATATATGGAACTGAAAATTCTTGAAGTGTATTGTCTATTGACATGAATGATGAATAATGGGTCCTTTTGAGCCCTGTTTAATTCAGTACAAAAATATGAGGGAGCATTCAAGTCTTTGACCTACTTTCAATCTCCTCTGATGATGGGTGTAGGTAGACAGGATGTTGTTTAGGGCATGGCTTACAGAACCCAAGGCCTTTACAGTAGTGGATGCAGTTAATTGTCAGTTCTGGAAGAACACCTGGAGTTCCGCTTAAAAGAGCTATCTGTTTAGAATAAATTGTCCATTCGGCAGTGCTAACTGGCCGTCCATTTCACTTTGCATCAATCTCAAAGTGTGACTGTCACGAAACCATCCGGATGCCCATTTAGCAACCGGCGGTTGTCCTCATGGCATCCCGTGGAGGCCAAATAAGCATCTGGCTGTCACTCAGACATCCGGATGGGTTCGTGAACCTGATGATGTGTGTCTACAACGCATTCTTCTCTGTTACAAAGCCATCCCGCAGTTGCCAAATAGGCATCCGGATCCTTGACCAGTCGTTGATGATGGGTGCGGGAAAAAAAACCATGTTACAGCCACAATCAATTGTGTTAGTAATAAAATCCACTATGGGTAAGAAAACTGTGTTGGTTATCAATTTGAAGATTTGAAATTGAAATTTGGTTGACTATGTCTTTTAAAAGCGAAATTTTACAGCCGATCAAAGTTTGATGAGGGAAATTTGGATAGTAAACTCTAGACACCCACTTTATATCTTTCTCTGTCTCTTTTCATACAGGGTTACACCACACTAAGCCTTCCCTTAGATGACTTAGAAACTTCACTAAATGAAGTTATCAATCTATTGATGAGAAGATCTGGATAATTGATAAAGAAGAGAGTTTTCTTGACATGGAAAAGTGTCTTGCCGATAAGTCATCTGAGTTTGACGGCGAAACCAGTGAAATATTAGAAAAACTACATCATCCAAGAGACAAGCAGGTAGAGAAGCTAAAATTGAGTACACATTACAGTTTGTATTATTATTTCATGAATTAGAGTGATGCTAGTCTTTACTACATAATGACACCTCATGGTAAAAGGTCACAGCAGTCACTCTTCAAAATCAAAGGTTGATAAAACCTATGTCCTAAACTCTCAGATAAGACTAAGATGATGATAGACACACAATTGTCTCTCCCCTAAGCTATGAGCTGGTGACATAAAAATTTGATTTTATTTAGGTAGTAGTCTATTTTGGTCAAACGCTTACCTACAAAAAATGATACAGTTGTTGGTATGAAATACACACGCAAATCTCAAGCTGATTTTTTGTGTGATATTCATGCACAATCGCCCGACCTCATTCCAACTGGTAAGTTCTTTCAGGCCCATGAACCCTTCAACCTAAACAAATTGTTTCCTAATCCATCCCTTGGCTGAATTCATTACACTTCGCCCTACGATTGGTTCAAGAGAAGTTTGGTTATGGTTTAATGTCTTGCAAGTGAATCATTGTATACAATATTTAATGTGATAACTAGACTGCAACTGAGAAGAATTAGTTCTCCAATAGTAAACTGTTAAACTATGTGCAAGATTTTCATGAATTGCACAAGAGTGGTTGTCTGCTTTCCTGAAATATGTTTTTGAGTTGTTGTATTTACTATCATACATCATCCCAAAATGATTATAAGTCTAGTGATATATCATTCTGAAGACTTTGTTACATTACCCATATTTTGCTCCTGTTTTCAAGGTGGACGTAATAAAGGGATTTTATTAACATGAAAATAGAGAAAAGTTGATGAATCAGGTAAGCAGCACCCTCAAGGGACCTTTTGGTTAACCGATCAGGCGTTATTATCAAACTTATGTATCAGAAACAGACACGACAGTCACATACAAATACGTTCAATGATTGCATAATGCTGTGATATTGCCCGCATTCACCTAGCAACAAGCATATGGACTTATTAAACTTGTTGACGGTTTCATCTGTAGAATGAATGACTTATATTTTGTGTTGTCAGTTCGCTCACTATCAAGCTATGCAGTATTCTATATTCTGTATTATTTATTAAATAAATCATGAGGCAGGATAACCTTCATAACAAGTTTATTCTACAATATATATTAGGCTTTTCGACAACCATTTTTGTTTTTGACAGAGAAGCCTGATACTATGACCTGTCAGATTGTCCAATCAGAAGACTTTCCCCCCCTCACTATTCGGCCGAGCCAACGAAATGTACCATTACCAACAGCAATGAAACTTTTGAGAACCTAGAAGGCTGGTTGCTACCCTTTATCTGTGTGTCATCACAATAGAATCACATATGTTGGAGACTGCTCAATCGAAAGGATAAAAGCGGACAGAAAAATCCAGAATCATTTCATTGAGACTTTTTTATATGGGAGCAGCGTGAAGATATTTGATGAAGAACTATATGTGGCAGTTTGTGACATTTATACTTATGAATTCATAGAGCAGAGAAATTGGGAACATGAAGGTAGTGATGACTATGTGAACCAACATGCAGTCTGTGGTGGTAATATTATACTCTCTAACCGACAAAGTAGCACCATAACAGATTACAACCAAACCGGAGATACAAACAAATCTATCAAACTTCCTCAGGCTATCGATGGTGAAGTCGCCATGACTGCAGGACAAAACTTTGTCATTGTGTCACACTTAGGATACAAACACAGGTGAAACTTTATGGACGTCAAGACTTGTTCAGAAGGCGCAAGGAGTCGCTCTTCTAAGAGACAGATATGTGTTAGTAACTAACGATGACCGAGATACTAGGATCTGGATTCAAAACTACGAGACTGGTAAGAGTAGTATGGTTCTAACAGCGAGGTTCTTTGAACCTGTTTAATGTCTCTTTTATAACTTTGAGCAACGCAACCAACAAAACCTGTCATTTTGTCTGCCCAGATTATTTACCATATTTCAATGTACCTAGCAAGCCACTTATTACGAATCTTTGAAATATTCTAGGTTACACATTTGGTGAACTATTTGGTGAGACCAAAGATAAAAATTCAAGGAAACTTGACATTCACACATTATGAATCCTGAACAGTGGAGTTTTACCAACTCAGCTAACAGTAACCAAAGGTAAGAATAGACAATATAATCGTCGATTCAATAGCAGTTTGTGCTTCTACTTGTAATTCTGATTGGAAGGATACTGCTAGATACCTGTGATATTCATATTTATGTTTAAAGGATTTCCGGCTCTGATTTTGACCCGTAGCAAGCTGGCTTCCCTTACCTGTCACATAAACAGCCAACCCTGTGAATACAGTTTTGTTTGCAAGTCCACTGGCCTAAAATAGGCAATGATAACTCTATGATAGGAGTTTAGTTCCAGTAGAACGTTTGCCATTTAAGAGCACTGACCACACAGAATATTAAATGTTTGTAGGGAGACAAGCTGGTCAATAGAGGCAAGCTGGAAACTATAGTCATGCTGGAACATAGCTGTGTACTGGAGTGAAAGTCAGTTTTCAAGTTAGTCACCATGTTTGCATATCAGAAGTAATTATGACTCTATGTGACCATCCAAAAGCGATCAAAAACAATATTTTCATCAGTTACATTATATATAATAAGATATTTTCTTTTTTTTTACATTTAATTATTGCGAATTTATTTCAATAAATTGTCACTAACATGTTGAGCCCTCTCCTCAAAAATCTGCATCATGTTGTGGCGCAAGCTCTATATACCTTTAGCTAAGCTAAGTTTGAAACGTAACACAACCAGAGACTATATCCATTGTCTCTGAGATAACTACCGGCTTATTTACTTGTAAAAGAGTTGTGCTCCTATTGATCAGATGGAGATAACTCTTATAACAGAATTGAGCTGGAGAAAGTAGCCAAGGCCGAGGGATTGCCAAAATGGTTACTGATTGAAGATTGCATGCCAAATCTAAATAATGTGTTAAATCATTACCCCTTAACCATTTTCCCTATGAGAATAATCTTCAGACGTCATTACCACGCAAGAATACATTCTCACTCGACGCTGATACTTCGTTTGCAAAAAATAGGCAATCTTAATTGAAGGATTAATTGAATCTTTCAATCTTACATCTAATGCTTCCTCTTCTACTGGTCATGCATTCCTGTTTACCTCTCCTATCTTCTGGAGGAGGGAGGAGAGGGTGCAATATTTTTGGGGCTGAAACTAATCAACCTCAAGCCAGTTGATAGACTGATTTATTCAGAAAGTCTAAGTGTCACTGTAATTGAAGGATTCTTGAAAGGGTCCATCCGATTGCTTTTAGATTTAGAGGCATAAGAAAAGCATTGCAGGAAGTTAATGTGATCTAGCTCTTTATACCATTTGAACCACACCATAAATCTGTTGAAAAAGATGTCTGTGAACATCTACTTATTCGTGATTTAGCATTAAAAACTGGTTGATTACATTCTGTCCTGAGATAAAACGGAAAAATGCAATGCTTTTGCCTTGATGTGGCATTAATTTGAGTTATTGCAGCAAGTTTGCCAAGTAATTTGGGTTATTATCCTCCCTCGGATGCTTGACAAAGACAGGTGACAATTCTGACTAGGCACTGTACCCACCTCACCTCAATTAGAATCAACCCCTCTAATGGACGCTCTCAGCACATAGCTTCATCATTTTATAGGAATGAAGCATAATGTTATGGTGTATGACTGTGCCTTATCTCAGACATGAAAAAAAAAACAATTATGCGTGTTTCTGGTTGCATTCCCAATACGATAATCAAGTTGGTTCTATCGTAGGCACAACATTATTGCTATACCAGGCACTATACAGGCGCCTTTTAGCAAATTAGTTAGTGATAGTTGGTTTCAACCAGAGAAGCTAGTTAGTATGAGCGATAAGATAATTCTTGGTCACAAGCCAAGGAAATACATTTTGGTTTATGGATTACACTGTTTTTATGCCAAATACCATGATGATAAAAAACGCCACAAAGCCATCATTGAGATTTATGGCCAAGATAAAAGTAATACTTGAAGCTTTTGCCATGGAATCGGTTAATATAACAAACACAAGATTCGAGATACCTAAGCAGATCACCACACGCTCCGGTACCAAAAAGAAGCATTTCATAAAGATGGTGAGTTTTTTAGTTAATACACTATTATTATTCTCACTCATTGAAGTTTTGCAGGGTCTCTGTAAATGCAGCGGGTAGTCATAGGTAGTAATGGAACCAACTCTCTCGTGGAAAGTTTCTATGGTAAAACAAGCAACATTTGAACTGTCCAGTCAAGTCTGTAAACTCTAGTCTACTGATGCCCAGTGACCAGTCAAGTCATCCTGGTTTCATATATCCCTGTCAATTTCGAACCGGGTACGGGTATTTTATTCCATATAGTGTAGCTTTCAAACCATTTTAGTACCATTATTATACGCTGTGCCTTTTGAATTTTCTTCAGGATATCGAGATTAAGAAGACTGGTAGCAGCAGCAGCCCATCCTCACGTCTACTGGTGGTCACTACTCTAGTGTTAACTCTGCTGCTGACTATAACAGTGTCAGCAGTTATATACTTATCTGTGGGGCAGCAAAATACTGTCAGTGAACTGAAGAACACCACACCAGAGTTTGTGAGACACGGAACTCTGCAGTCTGTCACAGATGGAGTTTGTTGTTAAGGATAATCGTTTCATCGTATCAATATCTTTCCCAACTAGGTTCAAAAGACCAATGACATTATTATGTCAACGGTTTTGAGTGTCAATAGCTGAACCTTACTGAGTTCTAAACCTAAATATATTCCTACGTAAAGGTTACATCATGTTTGACCCAATTTGCGCGCACTCTGGCTGTTTCCTCTCCGCTGGTAGCCGCTGCAAGCTAGAAAAGAATTGCAACTCCAAATGCTGGCAAAATGGATTATCCTTGATGTAGGAAGATAGTTAGTGCCAAACTCTCCGATCTTTATATTATGTTGTACACTGCTACACACTTAGCAAGAATCTTACACACCGTTTATTTGAATTGCATCACATTGATGATCTATGAACTAAGAATGGTTCAGTTTTACTGTAATACTTGAGTTATTTTTCAGGAAATGAAGTCAGAAGAGATTTTATTTTACAAAGAGGACAATATAGTTGTTTACAAAGATAAAGACAGCTCCTTTGCAGCTCGTGACTTTGTGAGATCTCAAGTTCTCACAGCTCAGGAGATTTCAGATAAAGAGAATGGAGCCAGGTGATACCAGACGACGTCAACCACTTCAAAATAATGTATATAATTAAAGTCCAACCTCCGCCTTTTTGGAGGGGATTAAACGCTGACATTTGAATAATGTATATAATTAAAGCCCAACCTCCACCTTTTTGGAGGGGATTAAACGCTGACATTTGAATAATATACATAATTAAAACCTTTTTATTAGACATAAATTAAAGCCCAACCTACGTCTTTTTGGAGGTTTCAAACGCAAACATTTAAATGATATAGATAATTAAAACCTTTTTATCAGAAACAAAATCTAAATCAAATCTCCGCTTTTGTCAAGAGGATGGGCAAATGCAATCTCCGGTTTTTTGGCCATGCGCACCCACCGTGGTGAACCCCTGTGCATATAAAAACCGGGGGAACATCAAGGCAGGTCAGTTCTTTTTGGAGAGCCCTCAGCAGCATATCACTCTGCAATATTTTGATATTACTATTATTTTGGAATGTATTACTATTATTATGGAGCGTATTACCATTTTGGAGCATACTACGACTTACTGTTTTGGAGTTGACCTATTCTGACCTTTTGCACAGGAAACTTTGACGGTATGATAGAGCATGGTTTATTTTTTACAATGACTGTTTAAACTTATTTCCACCATTTAATCAAAATAAAGTCTTATTTCAATGTCGAAAGGCATCTCAACTATGAGCCATTAGTAAATTGAACTAACATCTGCTTGTAACAAAATTCTAAAGAACAATGTTGTGGATAAATTTGATTAGGTAAACAAAACACTTTTTGTATGGAGTTGCCTTCTTTCTCAACGGGAGGAATTTAACTCCATACAAAATAAACATGAGCAAAATGAATGAAATAGTGGTATCTGTTCTGTTCGGGTATTCGGCCCCAAGTGGGTCGAATATGCGACAACTTCAACAAGGTAATCTATATTATGTATACATATTGATGACAATACAGGGCACTTTCAATTTTGACAATCATTGTCATAAAGTTTGCCAAGCATAAAAGCTACGGGCAAATATTTAGCATTATTAATAATATGCATAAAATTCCAGCCCTATGTATATTTTTACTAAAAATTGAGTAAAAAACAAACTCAAAATTTTGTGGAAATGCTTTTGATAAACAAAGTTCACTGCAAGTAAATTTTAATTAATTGTCCACCTTTACCAATACTATTTGGAATATCAGGTGTGCGATGTGGTGTATACTGATGAAATAGATGTAGTACTACTTCTAATACGTTTATGGTGTGCGAGATGGATTTTAACGGTCGTCCGGCCTTTGCTAACTTGACCTGTAGCAACAGGTATATGGAATTCACTTTTCTGGTGAGAATATTTGATAATAAAACTCATGTCATGTTCCTCTTGATAGGGAATATATTTCAAGAAGGATGAGAACAATGGTGGTCAGTGTTACCTACTTCCTGTTTCTTCTACACCAGAGGCAGGGAGGGGAGTTGAGAATTTTCTTGCAGTGAATGACAACATCACATTGACATCAGAGGTTGAAGAGTTCAAAGTTTTGGAGGGAGAGATAGCCGACACTAGTTTTATACCGCGTGTTGTACAAGATGAATGTCACAGTGGCTACAGATGGTTAGCAAAGACTACTCACACAGGTCATCAAGGACAGCCCCCCTCCCCCTTTACAATCATGATTCATTATAGGATTGTATACAATAGTTATAGGATTTACTGTATATTACGCACAGGTCAAGTGAGGAGACACTTTTCAAGAAGGACGATTCCTCTAGTTCAAGTTTTTGGGTTATCAAAACAGGTGTTCCAAGGTGGCAAAACACAGTTTCGCCTTTTCCCGATTTGAATACTGACCTTTGCTTCAATGAGAAACCTCTCCATCAGAAGAGAGAACTGCAAAGACGGCTAATTTTTTCAAGGCAGTTTATAGTAATCCTATCCAATCCA
Source organism: Membranipora membranacea (assembly GCA_914767715.1). Lineage (NCBI taxonomy): Eukaryota > Metazoa > Bryozoa > Gymnolaemata > Cheilostomatida > Membraniporidae > Membranipora > Membranipora membranacea. The sequence continues at coordinate 12,001,403 of OU612068.1, forward strand.
TGCTTGATGTGAAAACTGTCATAATTATTCTTAGACAAGCATTAACTTATTGACAACATATTTACAACTATAGAATTTGTTCACAAATGCCATGATACTTTGTGTGATACCACTGATCTAATTTTGAAATATATTAACTGATAGATGGTTTTCATTGCTAGTACCCAATAGTGATTAGGAATTATCTGCTATCTAGTTGTCTCAAGATTTGAGCTCCCACTCCTGGCTGTTTTTCCCCGAACAATATGATTTTTGTGTTGATCTAGATAATGCCATAGTGTCATCTTCTGACGCATGACCATCATCTTATGGACCAGACAACTCAGTGGCCAGAGGAGATCCCAGCAAAAACATTTTTTGGAAAGTCCTGCTTTAGATCATGATGTTGCCACATGCTTATGCTTCTAACCTAAAATAAAGATTCTAAAGAATGTTTATTATACTACGATGATACGATTGATATGATACAAATACAAAATGATAGATGTTGAAATAACGCCTAATACTCATGTCTTATTTCATTTTGTAGATGATGACATCACCAAAAGGAGTAAGAGGTTTATAGTAATTGAAGAGGATATCATGCTCATAGTAATTGAAGACATAGTAATTGGCTGAAGATCAGGACTGGCAGCTGCGTATCACTTTTAAAAAAGGACAAATGTAAATGGGATATTAAAGGAACATTTTCCCATCATGAATATTGGTAATGCATCATCTGGTAGCAGACATTTTTAATTCCCTCAGTTGCTCGGATATTTCCGATCTATCAGCACATCTTCGCAGAACACACTGGGATATAAAACATATTGCATTTTTTATGGCTACAATATACAATCCTTTTGAGGCTGAATCATTAATTATACTGCGTGTTTTATTGTCTTTGTACAAACGATTTTAATAAATTAAAATAGCAGTTGCATTGAATAAGATCAATTGTATGCAATGTTCATCTAGACTTTAGACGATCTTAAGAGCTTAAAATGCAACAAATCTTAAGTTCTCAGACTGATTCATGCAGAAAGACTAGTTTCACTGTAATCAAAGGTTTCCTTACCATGAATGCCATACCGCAAGTCAATTATACTTAAGATCAAACGAAAAACTCTATATTATAACAGCGTTTGTTTTGAAGCACTGAGCATTAATTTGAGTTATTTTCACAGAGGTGCCAGCAATTTCGAGTTATTATCTTCAATGAGTTGGCTCCATCTTTTTTTCGCTGTGAAATAATCTAATGTTTCCAAAATCGTGGCAAAGACAAAGGCATGACATCAACTCTGACATAACTTGATGTCAATATTTGGTAAAAAAATGGGTGAACATCTGGCATCAGATATTAGGCAATGATGATGATGATTAGCATTCCTAAAACCATGCTGCTGAGGAAATCAGGCTGTCATAATTTCTGATATGATTGGACATACAGTTATGATCGTTTTATATAGCCATATAAAGAGAGCACATTGTATCAGAAAAAAGGGATATAATCATTGTTTTTTGCTCAGGTACAATACCTCTATTTATTTCCCCATTTTTGTTTATGAATCATGCTTTCTTGCTAGCTCCAAAACCCTGCTTCAAAACGTGATACTCACCATGAATAACCACTCAAAATGTAGCTCAAAACCTGAATTTTAATATATGTCATTTCTGTCAAATCCTAAGCATTGCAAACTTTTTTACAGGCCTGGAAAGAGCACCAATAGAAATTTCCACCATTTTTACTGCACATTTTGATTGCCAACATGGACACCATCGAAGGCTATAAATGCATTATGCTTCAGATTTTATATCATTTTATATTTTTTGAATTTCAAATCTTTACATATTTGAGAATATTTCCATAGTATTCCGCAACTCACCAATGCAATAGCTCGGCTTTCCAGCTTGTTTTTGATCAAATTTGTAATTTATTTTCCTTCGAGCAGTGGTTCAACAGGCCCATTATTGGTCAAATAGGGGTGTTGTACCTAATAGGGGCGCGAGAATTGACCATGATTCATCAAAAACGTTCCTACAAAAACTCAATAAGTACCCTTGCGGGGCGTGAAATTGGGAGGTGATCCGTCAATAACCTGACCGGCCATCATTGTCTCTTCTACATCAGTCCGTTTACGACTCAAAACTCCTACCGTCAGGTTTTTTCCCACAATGGTCTCTCATATGGTAGCTGTTTATACCTCAGTTTACAGATCTTCAGCCATCCTGATCATATTCATATGAGTCATCAGCGACAGCTCGGTTTGTCTACAGACATACAAAGCGATATAATTAGAGTTACAATGCAATTTGAACATAGTATTTGGGAGTAACTTTTCCTTGTATCGCGGGGAGATAACTCCAAATAATGCACCTTAGATATGGAATTCGGGCGTTCACTGATAAACGGGAGTGCAGCTATGGCCTCCAAAATGATGTAAAAGAGGCTCTCAGTTATTCATCATTTATAGACGCCTAGTATGAGGCTGGTAGGGAAGAGGACAAAGCATGCCTGAACTTGCCCGACATGTACAAATACATTTAGGGTTACCACCAGCTGATGTAGTATACGAGGTTAAGGATAAGAATAACCATGTTTAAGGTTTAGAGTTCAGATATTGGGGCCTTGGGGCATGCAATGTAGGGTTTCACAATTAAAAATTGGGGTTTGAGGGTGACATTTTGGGGTTTGTGTGGACCAAAATTTGGGGTTCGAGATTCGAATTTTGAGGTTTAATACTTAAAATTAGGGGCTGGTTGGTGGTGGGGGTGTTGGTCAGGATTTGAGGTTAAAGGCTCACATTGTTGGGTTGAGGAGATAGTTTTTGGGTTTGGGTATCGTAATTTGGGATCTGGGGGTCAGAATTTGGGACTAAAGGGTCAAAATAAGGGGTTTTAGGTTTCAAATTAATGGGTTTGAGACTGAAACTTTGGGGTTTGAGACTCAACATTTGGGCGTCATGATGGGGGATTTAAGGCTCACAATATAGGGTTTGAGAGACAATTTTTGAGTTGAGGCGACAATTTTGGGGTTTATGGCTCAAATTATGGGGTGTGACAGTCCAAAATTTGGGTTTGAGGGTCACATTGTGGGGTTTGTGGATCAACTTTTGGGGTTTATACTCAACATTTTGGGTTTCGGGGTCATGATTTTGGGGTTAAACACCCACAATATGGGGTTTAGGAGAAAAACCTGGGGTTTGGGACTCAAATTTGGCGGTCTTGGCATCAAGATTACGGGTTTGGGGTCTTAATTCAGGACCAGCGGGTCTAAATTAGGGCTATAAATAACGTTGCAATACTATGGCTCAGAGTTTCAGAAACAAGGCTTAAGATTGGATGTTCTGGACAGCAGTCTTAAGCCTGAGAGACCCATGTTTAGCTTTGATGTCAAAAAGGTGAGAATCATGCATGACAGTTAGAAACTGTGTGGTATGGGAGCATATATGACACTATATACCCTATCCATCACTGCTTATACTAACTCCCAATATGATTGTGCTACAGCCAAAAATTCATAATCCTCCAGACTATATACTAGAAAGACATCCCAATACCCCCACAGCATCCCCCACACTTCAAGTCAGTGGCGTATATTATCACTCACGGCCCACGGAGTTCCGTGAGTGGCTGAATAGCTCAGTGTGTAGAGCGTCCGCTTTATAATCACTGGTAATAAGATTGTTGTGGGTTCGAATCCCATCAAGGGCAGTCTTTTTTCAAATGGGTGCTTTATAACTGGAGCATTTTTACCGTAATCTTCTACTGTTATTGAGTTGTTTTCTGAAAGTACCCAACAGCTCAGTGAGCTATTGAAATACCTCTCTGCTTGTACTATTTTGCTACCGATATGCAAAAATTTCCGTGGTGGGAGGGCGCTTAAGCGCCCCTCCCACACCCTCCCCGCCACGCCTACGGCGTGTGGATCGGGCTGCGCCCGATTATTAAGCTCATCTCTGAAAAGTCAGTGAGTGAAATTTTTTAGAATATACGCCCCTGCTTCAAGTACCACCAGCACCTACCTTTGGCTTCTACCTGTGCCATCAGCTAATCATACCATTCATTGCATTGCTCACTAGTTGTGAAGTTTTAGTATTAATTATTGTTTTGGTTGATTATCTGCATTCCCTGCAGTGCTACTATTAGGTACAACACCTCTATACGACCACGACCACCACCATCACCACGACCACCACCACCATCACCACCACCACCACCCCACACAACCATGCAAAAAGCTATATTCAGACAAATGGAGTAAGCTAAATATATACTAAACCTGACAGTCCTACTCTAAAATAAAATGGTTTAAAACTAGATTTTTGTGTTAATGTTAAATATTTGGGAGTCCTCTTTAATAACAAAGTACTTTTTGAAAATCATGTCAATAATGTTGTATCTAAAGCAAATCAGAGGATGTTTGTCATCAGAACTTTCCAGTATCAGAGCACAAAGCCTTTAGCCTGCATGTTATTTAAGGTTTTATTGTATCCATTCTCACCTTCTGCCTACCTATTTTGTTCATTAGTATTTATTCACAAGACAAGAAAGCTCTGAGAAAGTTTTTTAATCAGGGTGACAGACTAGATCTCAATATTGGGGACCTTGATTATTCCAGATCAAAACAAACAAATAATTTGGCCCTGCAGATAATACATGATGACAAACATTTATTAAACAATTTTCTTGAGAAACTCCCCTCAGGCAGATATTGCAGCCTTAAATACAGAACTGCCTTGGGTAAAAACTCAAACAAAACTTTTTTTATCCCCTAAAAGTCAGACTTTACTTTACTCGTCTTTTATATTTCTTGTTGGTATTCCCTACTCATGTAACAGTATAATCACTCAATCTTGCAGCATACCTAGGTTAGTGACAAAATAAACCAACCAACCATTTCTATAGTTTCAGATAGGAAGACTACAAATTACACTTTTTATAAGTTAATTATTAAAAGATTTTTTCTGAAAGCCCTGTACGATTATAATATCATGCCATGCTGATTACATGTGTTTCATTTGTTTCATATGGTGGGAGAAAAAGTCAGACCGCTAACCTATGTGCTCACAAATCTCAAGCGCTCAGAGTTACCAAAAGATCTCCTTGTGCTATTCTACACAGGCTGCATTAGACCTAAAATGACATATGGCTGCCCTGCATGGTACCCTATGCTCAGTTCAACATCGAAATAGCAGCTCTTATCGCTTGAGAAATTGGCGCTCAAAATTATCAGTCCAGCATCAGGTGATTGCCATGACAGAGTATCTGCCTTCGAACTCACACCACTGGATGACTATATCGACCAGCAATGCAGGAAGTACATAGACAAAATCAAAATGCTTGATCGTCATTGCCTGCACAAGCTGCTACCCAAACCACAAGCTGAAACTCGACGATCTGCACGGCCGAAGCCGGCCACCAACTGCAGAACCAAATTACGCAAAAAACACATTGTTACTGATATGCTGGCAATGACATCATCTTACATAGAATAGATTTTTACTCTTTGAAAATTATTTTTACTGAACCTTTTAAACACAATCTTTTTTAATACAAGGTGTCACTTTTTATGTAACGAGACTTTAACACTCTGTGTGCAAATCAATAATCAGAATAAAGATAATAATAATAACTTGCATATATTCAACAATCATACCGTTATTTTTGGGCCGTTTGCATTAGAAATTTTGGTAGATTTTACAACTATCCAGAATTCAAAGGTGGTCTGAACTTTATGATTTTGGTTTTGCCATTTAGCTTTTTGTTGCGTTTTTCCAGCAAGTAATGTCAATCCTGAATTTTTTTGAATCATTTTATCATAACTAACTCAATTTGTGGTGCCTCAGCTATCAGCTATACTTTGACAGCATGGTTACTGCCAGAATAAAGTTACATTCAGAGGTTTTCAGTTAGATGTCAATCAATTGAGAAACAGCTGTACTTTCTACAAATTTGATGACTTAATTTGGGCACATTGCAATCTCTCCACTTCTAACTCATTTATGCAACATCTAAGATCATGATATAAAAAGAGTACATCTGACAGATTTTTATTAGTACATAACAATTTAATGAGTTTGCACGTTTCAAAAACGAACCTAAAGCGGATAATGTTAACAGTTCGGTTACTAGTGGAATCAAGTAACATTGAATTATACCTTACAGCAGTTTTGTGTTACATGCCAATCAAATTGAGGAATAGCATGCACTTCTTCTTTGAATGACTGTCCACTTTCAATCATTATTTGTGCAAAGCCTGTCGTGTGGGAGACTTCTACAAAGAAGGAACACTCAAACTATTTTATCAACCAGCTGTAGAAAGGTGTCAAAAAGAGATCATGGATTTAAATGGTTTCACAGTTGTCTGGTCATTTGTCATCGCTGGTAAGAAATTTTGTTTCTTTGTTCGGCTATATGGAACATTTTACTCTTATCGTGATTATGATGCAACAAAGTATTCATTACAATTCACAGCATTGAGAAGAATAGAATTTTTGAATTCTTAAAAAAACTGTTAGCTCCATTTGTGTCTGTTGTTTGTTGTCTGTTGTTGGGATTGCATAATATTGTCTGAGTGCTTGATGAGATGTTATTACATGTTATTCGTTATGCTCCAAGAAGACTCTTTGATACCAGCATCATATGTTGAAGAAACATGTTTCTATGTATGTGAAGTGAACAATTCCGTCAAAATGTTTTAACTAAAACATGTATTATAATTGTATTTCGCATGTCCAATAATTTTCATGATAATGTGTTTTATGAGCATGGACTATTCACACAAGCATGAGGTCATGTTTGAAACAAGAGATTCATAATAAGGTTTTGCTTGATAATATACTCAACATACCCTGATGAAATAAAAATAACAGGGAAAGTACTGAATAAAAGATAACAGTGTGATTAAAATTTCATATTTTGGTGGTCTTCTACAAAGTCACTCTTTGAACTTATTCTGGTGTAGTGTGTTGTTTTAAATTTATCTGGAATTATTCTACAGAAACTATAGATACACCACTTGCACTACCACATACAATCTTCTGGTGATGCTTTTCAATAGGTAGCCCATTTTTGTCCTACAACCGAAGTGATCATTGTCATTAGTTGCAATAATTAATCCACTGATGCATAAACAAAGGTTTCATGTTTAAATAAGGTGGAATAAAAAAAAATTGTTGCTCTCTTTTGCTGGCAATGATACATTCCAAGAGAAATATTTATTGATGATGTTTTGCTAACAGAATGATTTATTTTCCATTGCAGCCTTTTATGCGGCAGTAGAGCCGAAGCAGAGATTCAGCACTGTTGAGTATTCCAGTACCTTCTGCAAGAAGCCAGCACTGAGTCTTACTGATACCGAAGCTAGAACCTCCATAGAATGTGGTACTCACTGTTATGCCGCAGATATGTGTGCTGGGTTCAGATTCAATGAAGCATCCCTAACTTGCGAGTTCTATGAAGGATGTTTGGCAGAAGTGAACACATCTAGGAATTTAGTCACACAGAACAGAGTTTATGTTCAACTATTCTGTGAAAATGTGGCTTTGCTTTGGGTAAGTATGCTTCATCTAAATTACTGATGTAAGAAATTTATTACTCTGTTTACATAAAAGCTATGAGAGTCCTTGAAACCAGAGGAGGGTTGTGAGGTACACTGGGCCCTTAAATGAGGTACATTTTATAAATTGATAAATTGAATTATTGCAGCCCAGCCAAAATATTTCAATCTCAGGGAGCCCATATAGTTATGATTATTCTATGTTGATAACACAAAAGGGGCAGGACCGCCCTAGCTGTTAAACAGCATAGTATACTAAATAATTTGATTTTCAGGATGAAACAAAGACTTTCGAATGTCAACCATAATGCACTATGTCTGTGTTTTACACTGCGTATTTACCCTGTGTTTCGTCATCTTTGGCCTGTGCGGGTGGCAGGTGTTTGCTTGATCCCAAGTTCCACCAATTTCCATCATTGCGCTCAATCTTCAGCATCAGCCTAGACAATTGTAGCCCCAAAGAGATATTATTAAACTGAAAGCTAGCTGTTGGTGGCTTCTGGACTATTGTGAAATATCTGTATTAAACTGTTGCCAACATGTTTATGAGTCAATCTTTTCCATCAAATTGACAAACTTTTCTGATTCAGTGTTTCTGGAAAGATCAAACTCAGCTCGTGTCTCATTAGCAACAACATTCTAATTTCCAGATAAACCAGTCACTGGTCCACTGATGCAGAGAGATGGATATGGAAATATAAGTGTGATAACTGATGGACAGTGGATGAATTCTTACATAGGTTACGGTGGTCTAGAGATGTCCGAGGTATACACATCTTCATTAGAACCCGATGAGATGTGGTTTGAGGTGGATCTGATTGATGAGTACCTGGTCTGTGCTGTGAATATCTACAGCAGAAGTGGTATGTGTGAGAATATATTATTGTTCACAGTTTATTCTCCAAATTGAAAAATTGAATTTATATTTACTTAGATGCTTCGGTTGTCCTATAAGTCTATATTGGCACTATCTCAGTATAAGAATCTGGTTAAATAATGGCAAAGGGTGCCATCTTCATAAAGGGGAGGAGTAGGGGTTGCGTGCAACATTAACAATTCATTATTTTACTCCATCTTTGAGTTTCTGTAAAGCAGCAAATAAACGTAATGCGTTTTGTCAATGATATGGAAAAAATTAATTTTGGCTCACTTTTTCATGCCTATGCATCTTGCTTATTTTCAAAGCCTCCAATTAAATGGTTTTTTAAGTTGTCATATATATCTAATGAGTTACGATTGAAAGCAGTTCAAAATATTTAAAATATAAAACATCACCTATGACTATTTTTCGTAGATTACTACCCTTACTTATCCTCATGACATTATTACAACTTGTTAATAATAAGAAAACTATTAATTTATTTGCTGATTAAATCATAAATGACATATAAGAGCATGCATGAAACAGATATCGTAATTCATCAGGAGAATTTGGTAAAGATTTTGTCATCTTGTAGGGCAGTTCTATTAAATGACTGATGGTCTGATGGTATTGTGAGTTCATTGGGCAAAACAAATATAAAAAAAATCAAAATTGTGGAAAATTGAATTTTAGTTTTTTTAGATACATTAGCACGGATCATTATAGTGGATCATAGTGGTCAGGGGGAGGCAACAAATCACTATGATCCACTAAGATTTAAATTTTTGGACTTTGCCCCAGTTTTACTGTTATTAGGTTCACAGGCTGTTTTATTTCATATGCACTAATGACTTTTCAGCCAGGGATCTTTCAAAATTTTTTTAAAGAAATGCTCGGATTAAATAAAGCAAGCTTAGTAAGAGCATACTTAATTTGTTTACCTGACTCTTTGAAGGTGCCCGCAGAGGAGAGATGAGAATATCTGTGTACAGTGAGGATGGTGTTAATGTACCTTCTGCTGATAGAGAATGCGGATACCATCCAGGAGAGCTTGCCTTCCCTTGGCAGCTTATTGAATGTCACACTCCTCTAAGAGGTCAATATGTGAGAGCAGATTTGCTCTGGGTAGGGGGCACTGACACTAGACTTGCACTTTACGAGTTCCTCATTTATGGCTACTAAGTTGCATTAAATTGGAAATTACATCTCAGACATGCCCTGAAATGTGTGCTCTATGAAAACTATACCGCTAAAAGATATAATGGTCGAATAATGTATGAAATATCCCAGCCCATTTACATATCTGGTTTTTGTAGTTTTGACAGTATCGTTAATATGGTTTACATCCAAGATTAGATATAGTTAATGTATAGTGACGGCTGAATTAAAGTTCAGGGATCATAATAATATCATAACTCATCAAACAAGTATCTGTGTGAGATATTCAGAAGATCAATATTTTAATGATGAAATGTAATATGATTTAATGTTATTGTTCTACGTTTGAACCCGCTGTTGACAAATTTATCTCTGAAAGAAATGATGCTGGAAGCAATTGAAAGGAGAGTTTTATCTGATAATACTGTCAATATTTACCCTGCATTACTTTAACACTGCATTATTAATTAGAAAACTTTATGTAAATCTCAATGTTTTTGAAGACCTTGTGACGTTGTAAATTTACCTCATCAGTACACTAATATTCAATAATTTGGAAACAGTTGTAATGCAACTTGATGATAAAGCAGTTTAACTATTCTGTTTTTTAAGTAATATACTTCTGCATATTATAGCATATAGCATATAGCACCTCCTTTAATCGAGAAACTAAAGCGTGCCAAAAGGACTGCTCACAAAAATGGTAACCCTGTTTGGAAATTCCTAGCAAAGCAACTGACTAATATGCAGAAACGGGCTCTTCACCAAAAGACCGATCAAAAAATCAATAATACTGTGCTGGTATGTGGCGTCCTTATTAATTGCCAACTGACTTGTGGGTAATTACTTTATTTAGAAGACGTAACCTATAAAAAATACTGACAATGTAACGATGGAACAGGACAAGACGAAACGATTTAACATGTGGTATGCAATGAAGCTAAACATAAAATTAAATCGTCATCAGAATTACAAACAAGACAAAAAACAACAAACAAAGTACACGAATTACAAAATGAACTTAAGCTCTTACAATTATTGATAGGAGAGGAAGTTGAATTAACCAGCTGTTGTTGAGAACATAACTCCTCCAAGCTAATAAATAACACTCTAAAAAGGGTATATATAGTCTTATATAACGTTTGTTTGGATGATAATATTGAATATGGGACCTTGACATAATAATATGCGCTCAAAATTAAGTTACAGCCATAGCAATTGATAGAAATCTCCACAAACAGTTTGCTACATATTAGGAACGCATCAGATTAAAATTATTCTTTTAAAAAATTAAACTTACATGGTGTAGGGTTCTATAACGTTTCTTGGAGCAAGTTGAAAACATGAGTAAATTTACTGGCGGCCAGAGAAAAACCTTCCTCTTGCTGAGCTGCCGTGTGTAACAATGCTGGCTGATGGTTAAAACAAATGAGTCATAAAAATAGCTATATAACTTGGAACAATAGGAAAGCGCAAACAGCACAGAAATAGCTGGCTGCTATAGCTATGATCATACCAAAATTGTTGGTTATAATGAAGACATTTAATAATAAATGCTAATTACCTTAATTAACTGGTCTTTTAAATTTTTTCTTGCATCAAAAAAAATGTTCATAAAAAAAAAATCTCCATCCCAAAACAAATACCATGCATGGTACAAAAACCTGGTGGAACAACATTCGACAGCTAACTGGAGAGAGCCATAGGATAAATCACTCTGGTCACATATTTATTGAGGATTCATGGCTATCAGCTGTTGACTTCCCAACCAAGCTGAATGATTACTACCTGCAAGGACATAACAAGGTGGTTTTCCCGGAAAATCCAGCTACGGGAAATCCCTATCAAGGTACTGAACTGGAGGTATTCCAATTACTTGAGAACATAGACACACAAAAAGCCACTTTATCGCTTGACTTCCCAAGCTGGCTAACGAAGAACAATAGCCATATCATGAGCAAGCCAATCACAATAATATCATCAATGCCATACTCTCTAATGGATATTTCCCATGTCTTTGGAAGAAAGCTGAGGTGACTCCGATACCCAAAGTAAAACACCCAACCAAATTCAAAGACATGCGACCTATTAGCCTCTTGTTCCACCTGGGAAAAACCACTGAGCGTCTCATCGCAAAACAACTACGAGCTCAATTACCAACTACTACTCATAAATACGCATACACCCCTAACATTGGTACAACAGATGCATCAGTGAAATTTACATCTGATATCATAGACAAATTGGATGACAAAGAATGTCTTGGTGTAAGATCACTTATGTTGGATTTTTCCAAGGCATTCGACCGTATGCAGCCGAATATCGCTCTCACCAAACTCATTGACATGCACATCAATTCTGTAACTATCAAACTAGTCAAAAGCTTTCTCTCAAATAGATCTCAGTGTGTTAGGTATTGGAACCACACATCAGCGTATCAGTCCTGTCACATAGGCGTGCCACAAGGAACAATATTAGGCCCAGTATTATGGAACAGCTATATCAATGACCTAACTCCTGACGCGCCACACATAAAACCCTCTATCACACGATAATGAAAGCTAATGCTGATATTACTGACATAACGCTGAGAACAGCCAGTATACTGAAGCTCCATGAAAACCAACTCCAGAATGCAGCTGATCAAGCATCACTATGGTGCAAGAAAAATAGCATGCTTCTGAATGCTGCTAAATCCCAGTCGATAATCTTCACGCTGCAGAAAACAATCAACATCAACCCAATCAGAATTAACGACTCAACAGTCAGTAACAGTGACAATGTGAAGCTGTTGGGTGTGACATTCGATCGTCATCTGAAGTTTTCTGCGCATGTCTCATCGATTATCGAAAAGTGCCTACCTGAATTTCACGCGATGTGCCAACTGCGGAAAGCAGGTGTCAGTAATCGCCACATAACCTTCTTCTACCAAACCCGCATACTGCCGCATATAACATACGCTGCACAATGCTGGTTTCTGCAACTAGGGAAAGGTGATATAGAGAGACTCGAGAAATACCAACGCCACTGTCTCCTGTTTATCTACCCAGACCTCGAGCACACCGAAAATCGCCTTCAAGAAACCGGGAGCGTTTTCCAGCAGTTTTCTTAGATTTATTTGTAATTTTTGATTGTGTACCGGTACCTGACAGACTACATTTTTTCTATTTACAATGAGTAATTATGCGCTCATTCAAACAACTCTTTTTTAGTACTGTATCATTGTGAGCACTGTCTTATTTACCTTACCGTATTGACAGGCATTAAAGTCTATACAAACAAACAAACCTCAATATTCAAATGGAAGTGTTCAATTCAAAGATAGAACCGATCTATAGTGAACTCTGCTTGAATTCGCACGACCAGGCTTCAAACTTTTAAAAGCAAAGGTAAAAGGCAGTCAAGGTCAGTCACTTAACAAGAAAAAACTAGACCTGTTTTAAATTATCTACTTGTTCCATCTTACCTCAAAATTTCCCTGCCAACCTAAATGATGTAAGTACCCATTAGTTTCACATGTAAACCCTTCGGCATGACATATTATAGCATATTCACTTCACTATAGCATTGAAAATCATTGGAAAGCTATTTCATGTCACACCATGTCACATCTATATTATAACTCACTGAGCTCGAGCCAAACTTTGCCCTAGACAAACTTAGCCTGAGCCAAACTTAGCCCGAGCCAAATATAATACTTGGTCAAATGTAATGAAACTCAGTCCCTATTAGTAAAATTTGGCCCCAAATTCAAAACTTATATTTGGCCCGGGCTAAGTTGCTAGTGCTAGATTTTTCTAAAGCACTCGACAAAACACGTCCAGATCTCGCTGTCAAGAAACTTCTAAAACTGAAAAGAGATGGATATCGTGTAGCTATTGTTCAGGACTTTCTCTCTAATAGAGAACAATGTGTCAGGTTTCGCAATAAAAAATCCATCTCCAGTCTAATAAATATAGGTGTCCCCAAGGGACAGTACTAGGTCCTCTACACTGGAATGCATTTATCGATGACTTGTGACCACCAACACAACGCCGATGACACAACTTTATACCATCCGCTATCAAAATCTTACTGTCTCATGACTGACTCTACTGCTCATCGGGCAACTGTGAGCATCAACGACAACCACCTTCAAAGAGCACTTGATTGCACCTCTCAGTACTGCACTGATAACTTTCTGCTGTTGAATGTGAACAAAACTCTCTCTATAAACTTCACTTTACAAAAAACACTCACCATTGACACCTATAACATCAATCACTCTGAAATACTCTACACCCCAAATGTGAGGCTCCTTGGTGCGATATTTGATGAGCACCTGAAGTTTCACTCCCATGTAGACCATATCATCGACAAAACAAAACATTCTCTTCATGATCTTATAAAGCTAGGAAAAGCTGGTGTGAGACCTCATTCACTGATTTTATCTTACAAAGCTAGAATATTAACGGTTTTATCATATGCAGCCCCGTGCTGGTTCCCACACACCGCCCAAAATGATAAGGGAAAACTGGAAAGATTTTAAAAGCTCTGCACCAGAATTATGATTCCTTAAGAGGAAGAGTATGAAGAGAGACTTTCATTACTAAAGCTCGAAGAGCTAAATATACTTCTTGATATTCTTTTGTTTTAGATATATTGCAAAGGTTAAGGAATACAAAAATCATCCGTGCAAAATATTTTTAGAAGCGAGAGATCACCCTTCCATAAATAGGACAGCGTTTATAGACAATGATATTTTTCATAAATACACCTGACTGCTTTGTTTTTGTTATTTATTTATGCATGGCTTTTATATGTCATGGACTTTGATCGGCAGTCATAAAGTGTATATATCTATGATTTTAGCATAGCGAAGAGGTAATTTTTATATTATATCTTTATTTTATGTTCTGACTCACCATAATGGTAGCATTCCAGGCTGGGCTACCATCTTACAGGTGCTCGATCCACTGTGTGAAAGTGAGTAAAACTCTCATACCTTCACTATGAATGGTCAGTTGAAATAGGCTTGACTTATGAAAGTAAGTAGCACACCAATCCTTCTAAACCAAACTGACAAACATGTGGAAATTGTTGAGCACAAAATTATTGTGTGGTGGAATAAAAGAAGCATTGATGAATATTCAAACTCTCGCATTAACAAAAACTTGAAAAGTTGGTACAGCCTAAAATGACTGCGATATTGACTTTCCTGAGGTAAGTGTTACAGTTTTTCACAACCTTTGAGTATTTCATATTGTCAATTCAACAATATGACAGGGAGAGACAGCTATGACTCTTTCATAAATCAAAGATGTATTAGAGTCAGAAGACAGGTTTTGGGGATGATGACAGTGTAGATTTATTTAGATGTTATTATAATCAACTAATCTTGAATCCCGAATCTTTTGATGTAACATTCTGAAACTAAAGAACATAAATAAAATATCTAATGAAAATGAATAAAATCATTCTCAAGACAAATAATCAAAATAAAAGGAAATGGGAGGCACACAAATATTTTTTTGTATTTTTGTATTAGAGGTGTGCTGTAACCATAAAGAGCTAACTTGTCAAAGTAAAAAATATCAAAAACAAAACATGATGAATAGTAACTATGTGTCCGATCAAATACTACTTATGAGCCTAGAAGGGAGAGAGAGAGAGGGGAGGTGAGTCATGCGACAGGTAGTACTGGGTTACATGGTTACCAGTAGCAGGTAGACCTGACCTGACACTAGATTACAGTCTCCTGGTTTGGAGATTGATAGTTTAAATTTCTCGTAACTCATTATTGAAATGTACAGTACCCCATTTTTTCAAATTTCCCAATTACAGATTACATAATTTTAAGGTTTTGTTGAAAAAAAATTAATTGAAAGTTACTCCGCTTGAGGCCAACAAACAAAACTTTTGCAAGGCATAAAAGCTGCCTATAGTTTTAACATTATTCATGTTTAGATAGACTCCCTAAATGGCTTTACTGTTTCGGCCAGCACTGTACCAGATGAAACGTCATGGTAAAGGTGATGTAGTAATTATTGTTGTTAAATGGTTGAAGTTGAAGTAGATGGTTGAGGTAATTGTTCCATTTAATGGCAAAATTCTTGAGGATGTTGCCTGGCTGAGGCCGGCCGATGATGTTTGGCATATCAATGTAGCAACGTTGTAGGATCTTATCAGATATATACCCAAATTGATCCAGTGGCATGGAAGCATGGACAGTTGGGGGTTGAGAGGAACTGGGAGAGGTTAGCTGCAAACATAACTTTTGTTATTGGTGAACCCTATCTGACAGTTCTCCATTGTGGTCCATACCGATTCTCAATCTGGGTACCCATGGTCAAAGAAACCGCTGAACACGCAATCTGGTTGTTCACACGGATATTTTTTAGAGACAGGCCACCAAAGGAGCTGTTGTGTGATTTAAAAATGGGAAAATGAAGAGCTTCATGGACAGTTGGGGTGTATCCCAGGTGATTTGCTGTGTAAATAGACAAGCTGGATATGGTATAGTTGAGAAACATCATCGAATTATCAAGTGGATGGTAGCGCAATCAGGTAAATGCGCTGAGGAAATGGGGTATTATAACAATAACATCCTGAACAAGAACAGTGTTGTGTCTGCTGCTGATCTGTACGGTTGTGCGACCAGGTTACCAGGTTGGTGAACCAGGAGACCTGAGACTGAGAACCCAGCAGACTCATACTAATCCCTAGCGGGCTGGGGATAGAGTTTATGTTAAGCCAGGGAAGGTCCGATATAACACAAGTGTGGAGATAGAAGATATTTCACACAATACTGTGTACTTGTTCTTAGCTGGTCACAGTATTTTGTGTTTAACTAATTTTACACCATACCCACATTGAGCTCAAGTAGATTCAAAAATCCACTTCCCACTGCCCAGCTACCATATATGTTGATGAACGGATCAAAAATAATGTGTCATTGTCATCATGGTAACGAGACCTACTACTCTGCACTACTAGTACTAATCCAGCCTTACTTCCACCACTAATCTCTTGTCTGGCTGAGCTTCTATTACCATCCAGATAATGAAGCATCTGTGCAAATATTCAAAGAAGTCCAAAGATAGAGGCTTGAAATGAATGACACCGTCCTGATGGTAAACAACAGAACTGGCAAAATGTGACCTGACAGTGAAAACAAAAGGTTGTGAACTTCCAGAGAGCCAATGAGGTGCACAGAAGAGTTGAAGGGCACAAACACAGCTAATGATATCCATCAAACTCTAGAGAGAATACAATTGTATGTCTATGAGTCAGTCAAGATATCGTCTCTGAGATACCACCTTAACACACAAGAGAAAGCCGCCATCAATGGGAGGTTGATATATGGAGCAATTATACAATAAAAGGATAAACTCCGAGTACAACTATAGAGCTAAGCTACAAACAGAGGTGGATCCTTGAACTCAGGAATTACCACGTCAGAACACGACTCAAAAAAAGCGGGACGATCTACTGAAGTCGAACTGCTCGGATGAAGCTAATGCAGCCATAATTGTAGAATGTTCTACAAAGAGCCGTATTGAAGCAACAGTGTTTTACACCAGACTGAACATGGATGTGTTATATACTAGGAAACAATTACTTATGGTAAACGAAGCAAAAGAACTGGCAATAGTTGTTGAACTTACCTTCTATGTAGTTCGCTAATGTCTCCGAATAGTCTCATTTTACAAATATATGGTTGAGATTATGTACAAAGGCATGCACTAGCCATAAAAAACATGTAAAATTGTGCTCTCAATAATAGAAATTCCTAAAAAAAACAATGTACAGTGATAGTATAGGTTTCAATGGATGGCATCGAGCTATTAAGTGGTACATAGAAAAAATTGTTAATAAAATGAGTAGCATGTTTAAAAATATACTTACCAGAATTGAAACAGTTTTGGATAATCTTTTTATAAAAAAGGTTTTTGAGAATTTGGCTGTATAAAAACTGAAATTTGGGAATGGGAGTGATGACAAGAGTTAAAATATAGGAACTCATGACCACTTTCATACAAGGATGTTCTTTTGTGAATAACGACTGCGACCACGTTCTACAAAAACAATACAAATCATTACAGATCACGTTGTGGAATTGCAATGGAGAAACAATATCGAAAATGGCAACTTCGCACATCGATCATTCCATCCATGTTCAGTGTAGCTTCAACAATCTTGCTCCAACGCCACTCAATGTCCAACGCCATACAAGGTAAGATGTGCCAACCGCATTCTTCACCAACACGTAGGACTTTAGCAAATCCCGGGACAAGGTTAATAGTCACCCCAAGGGTCCACTATGAGCCTCATCTCTGACCCTTGATTGAGCAATATTCCTCCAAGAGAACTCGTGAGTTTAGACATCCAATCCTGTAAGCATTCACCAGTACAGCTGTGCTCGGAGTTTACCCTGTTATTGTACAAGAGCTCCATATATCGAAATCCACATGACGAAGGCTATTTCCAGAGTGTAAAGAGAACCTCATGATATGAAGACTACCCCAGTGACAAAACAATTATACACCACCAGAGTAAGGCAGCTATCAGTATCTATGCAGGAGACCAACAGCCCGCCTGCACAGTCAAAGACTCGAGCTGGCAAGAACACTTCCCTTCACCCCCCCTGTCAGTCTACACTCTGCAGCCTGTGGTACCAGCAGTCATGATCTCAGACACCTCAAACCTAAACCTTGTACTCACAGAGAAAACTAACACAGATGCAGCAAAACCAGAAGGTAATGAGTCACTCAAGCCAGCCAGGCTCAATCAATAAAGATCCATGACCATAACTCAGATAAGAAGGGTGTGCCATGTGGTTCAACGGCACCCGCCTACTCACAACTGCAAGCATTCTTAACGCCCAGTATGTCAGGTTTACTCATGAAAGGCTGTTCATAGAGACCATAACTCTAAATTGTTTACTGTTTGATAAAATTGAATGAATTTGCTAGCTGTGTGAGAGCATCAATAATATCAAACTAGGTCTGTATAATTACTGCCATCCAATAGAAATATGGTGCTATTTTTTTAAATACTACCTGTGGAGAGGTGTCTGCTCTTGCTATAATATGAAATGATTGTTCGGTGTCAAGAGCCATATTTTTTAACAAATTTGCGTATGCAAACCAAGATTTTGCGTCTGGTCAACATTCAATGTAGCAACTGATTTAACGATGGAAATCCTTAACTATTGCATTGAAATTGTCCTCACCAGTATATGGTTATACTCAGTAACTTTTTTCCAAACAAATATTGACTGCTACTTACTTGCTTTGAAATCACTGGTTTACGCACCCAGCAATCATCAGATGGTACTGACTTGCCAATGGCATGTATGATGCAAGTAAAACAGTAATCATACTTTGAAAGAGCCTGTATTTACAGTGATACCACCAAGATGAAATGAACAGAATTGACCATAGCTGTTTGTGTCATGAAGGCCATGCATCTTGCTTTGTGTATATGTCAGACGTGCTGTATTACAGGAACAGTCACAGCACTATGCCCCCTCCCGCAAAACCTGTTATATGTTAGTTACATTGTACATTGTACCAATTGGCCCGACCCCATACATGGATTCACCCGTCACAGTGTATGGTCAGATACTTCATAAGTAGCTGTGGTCATGGAGTCTTTACTTTTAGTATGATGAGAGTACATACTCGTAGGTATGTATCGCTGCGGGTGACATGAGTGTTCATCCGAGGTTACTATTGCTGAGATGACACACTGCACCAAACTACATGTGACTTGTCTCTCATGTTTAATTAAACCACTACCAGAAATACAGACAGCTGACACAGTGTTGGGATGGCTAAATCAAAAGAAATTAACATTTTTTAAGAAAGGGATTTTTTAGATTGAAATTGTTTGTGTATTTATGAGTTAGCTTTCCTCACAGCTTGGTTGTTGAAGCAACTCTGAATTCTGATTGGCTGAACATCAGGATATTTAATGTTGGGAAAAGGTCGTTAGCTTTGCTTTCCTTTCTTTGCCTCAGGCAAGGTGGCACTGTACTCTTCAGTTTTTGAATCACTAGTTTCGGCGATACTGCTGGATTCGTCATAGCCAACCAGCACATAACTGTGCATTACATCTTAAATTCAGATGTGCAACTGCAGTAACTCCTGAGATGGAGGGATAAATATGACTCTGAAATTTGGACCCAAACAGACTTGAGCTGTCCAGTCAGCAGCAGCCAAAGAATCCTAGGCCACTGACTCCACTTTCCTCCTTTTACAAGATTTACGAGTAAAAGGCTCTCTAAAAGAGGTAATCGACTTAATTTAATTTAGTAATGGAGTCAATCAGGTTAAAAAATCAGTGTTAATAAATATACACAATTTGTTTGGTTGTATATCAAGCTGCTAACCTCCGCTAGACGGTTAACCCCCCCCCCCCCCCACCTCCCTTCTCTCTCTCTCTCACTCTTTATACATTTCAATTCAATTTAAAATGATTATCATATCATAATGGTATGATTAATCTGATCAAATTACATACGATGAAATACTATAGTACGATTCGCCTGTGAATACCATTCTCTTTCAGAAGTGGTGTGATGAGGTGGTGATCAGGATATTGAGCAGTGTTGCCTCTATTGCTGCGTCTATTCTGTTGATCTGGAGACAGCTATAACGCTTGGCTCTCTGCATTGCAATCCTATGATAAAAAAATAAAATACATTGTCCACAGAAATTAATTGACAATTGAACATTGCCTAAGATGCTGGAAAGGAATATAACATGAGTATCCCTCATCAACCTACAGATTCAGCTTTCATGCTTTCAGAGTCAAAATTCAGTCTGCTGTTATTCTGTGTGCTGACAATCGACCTGCTGATAATTGATCTGTAGCTGCTCAGAAACCTCGTTGAGTAGTTCAGACAAAGACACACTGAGGCCTACATCAAGATAAATACCTGGCTCTCTCTCTGAGTCTCTGGCTAGCTCGCCGTAGACGCCCCAAAACCGTTCTTCTCCTCCTCAATCTGGTTGGGAGGAGTATTGGCTCAGCCCTAAAAAATATAAATAAGATACAATGCAGATTATTGGGGTGCAGGCGCTGGTAGAGGGCAGCATGAATATAAGTTAAATAATGTCATGAAGGAGAAACAAATTCCATTGTAGCATCACTCTCATCCAGAGTTGAAAAACTTGTGGTGAATTGTTTGCTCCTCAGCACTGCTTTTATCAAATCTATCACAAGTAGATACACAAGGGCAGATTATTGTTATCAAAGCTGATGACAGAACTCACTCCTCAATGATGGTAGGTAGGTTTCTGTTGAACTGGATGTGTGATGTACGTGGATGGAGAGAGATGTAATGACTAAGAGTAGAGGTGATATTGTTGTCAGCAGGAGTGGAAGTGATCAGGGAACTGATATTAGTGTCAATGTTTTGTGTGTAAGTGGGAGTTTCGGCATCAATATAATACCACTCGGCTTCTTTGCGAGGTTTGTCCCACTGTTGGAAAACATAAAGAGAACATTGTTAAGACCAATTAATCTCAGGGTCAATGCTGCCATTTCTAACTATTTCTTTCCACAAAACATAACAATATTACCTTTTAACGAGGTAGCCATTCATAACCCACAGTGTACTTTAATCACTATAGTATCTAAATGTAGTGCCGATAGTTGTAACGCCAAAAGCAAATATGCTGCTGACTGCATATTTTGGGCACATAATATGAGCTGGAATTGCACATTTAATTGATTATATTGGCTGATTGATTTGGTACTTACAGAGTTGGGGCCATTCCATGGCTTTCTAATCATCGCCCAAGGGCGGACTGTCTCCCGCTTATCACCCGGCACAAAAACAAACTGCTTCTCAACTGTCTCCCTCTTCCTTGCTGTCCTTACTCTCACATCGCTACTGGTGGAACATGATGCCTGCTAATGGAGAAAAGATATTGGAAATAGTCACATTCAATAAACAATCGAATTTTTTAAAAGATAATAAAGTGTTGTCTTCTCATATAACGAGGGAGAACAACTCTACACTTTGAGATGCTCCAAGTTACGTGGCAAACACTTCTGGACTGCAGAGCCAATAATCAGAACAATCAGATGAATGATTGTCCAGTTTTTGGAAGACATTGAGTAACATTGATGATTGTATGGTTTTACTGCAATAAGTTCTCATACTTACCTCATCCCAATTGGCATGTACCTCAACATTTACTTCAATGTTTTGTCTAGTCTCAGAGCGCTCAATATGTCTGCTCCTCTTTTCTGCCTGCTTTGATTTTATTGCCAATGTGGGAGGGCTTAGCAGTATTACCAGTCTATGAAATAAGGTCAGCGAGATAAATATGCCATATGCGATAAAAATGATAACAGATATTAGAAGTTACTAAACAATATTGCTAGTGGTAAGAGCATAATACTCCTGTAAGAACTCGCAATGCTAAGTATTTGGGCCCATTTGTTGGATTCTTCTGAAATCAACTCGTGGGGCATTAAGGACCCTGGTACTCCTAATTTTGGGTATTGAAACTTTGAAATGATTGCATTCCCTCATCAACTTATAACAGCTGTGGCAACCAATAAAGCCCTAGCCTATTGTGCCTAACCTAGCTTTGTTGGTGAATGGTCGGAATGCACAAAGCTTGTCATCTCTTGCAATTGAAATGCCGACCATCAAAGCTTGTCAAGATAGGCCGTCCGCAGTCCATACACTAACTACTTGGTTTGTCATGACAGGAAAGACTACCTGACTGTTAAGAGATGGCCGTTACCTAGTATTGACAATGCATTGTTGTATTGGGATCAGCAGATTTAACACAAATACAATTATATATTTGATAGACTTACTTTCTCAGTGATTCTTGTTGGTTACCGTAGTAAAAGATTGATCCAACGAGGGCATCACTTAATTGCTGTCTCTGAATAAAAAACATTAATATGATATCTAATCTAAGATTCACTATTAAGAATTATTAATTTCAACTTAACCTTAGTTGAATTAGAAAAGTGGTCTCAGCAATAAATAACATACACCAAAATCTGTTACCTTATGAGAATTTGTCTTCTCATGGTTGTGAGTGGGGTATCTCAATAATAAATATGAAAAAAGTACATGTTTTACATATATGGGTATCTTATAAACCTATTGTCCAAGGCACATGCCAACATATGAATGCTGGATTTTAAGGGTCAAAACACACTTTGGATGTCATTAAGTTACATACCCTCACGGTCCCGGTATTATCTACAGTGATTCTGAGTGCCGAGTTCATAAATGAATCAAATCTCCTCATCTCAGTTCCAGATGGGAAAATCAAGCCAAACAATCTAAAATAAATTGGAAGAAAGTTTTGTTTGAGGTTATCCATTTTAAGGTGCTACTAAGCCTGGCGGTTGGTGGTGGTAGTAGCATGAAGAAAGCTTTTACTTTGCCAAATGTAGGTGAGCAATTTGTTATATTTTTCTCAAATGACTCTTGTTGTAGCGGCATTTCCAGTACTCCTAATAATGCTTCATGAATCAACTCTGACAATGATCTGAGCCTAGTGTACCACCTCCCCCGACATCAGCCACGTGGTGATGATTTGTTTTGGGAGGAGGCAACATAAGCAGAATTATCTGGTATACAAACATATGTATATAAGGTAGACTCACTGTGTAAGAGCAAATAACTCTGATCTAAGGACATCAATACTGAGCCCATATCTCTGTAAAAACAACCAACCATTATTGTTATATTCACAGGCAACTCCTAATTGTACCTTAGCTGTCAAGATAAATGTGGCAGCTATGAGTTATTTCTAGTATCCAGTGTACAAATTATTGTATTAATGGTAGAATTTTCAGTCAACAAATATATATGGGGCACGGACAGTAAAACGCATTCTCCAAGCTGAGAACAACTCCTCATATCAAGGTTACAGCCTCACGTTGGAGCATAAAAGTGAGCTTTCTGGTAAAACAAATCAACTGATTGTGAGGAAATGTATTTCATTGAAATAACTTCTGGCTTTATCTTTAATGGAGGGAAGTCTTAGGCTAGTTCCGTTGAAACAATCATTCTGGCAATAATATAGGCTACAGCAGTCATAGTTAAGTGTAGGGGCAAAGAGCAAGAGTTGTAAGAATCTTCAGATAGAATCTGTGAAGAAACAGTTCGTATTGTAACTAATTCCATTAACTTACAGTTGTGCTCATAGACAAACCCACAATACAGCTCAAAGTTCTTCCTGTAGTAGCATTTGCCTGAAAGTAATAATCAGCTATAAGAATTATTACAATATAAATGCCATTCGTCTGTGCTGAGGTATGGGGTAACTCCCACAACTCGGTTATAGCCTCGCATGGAGCACCAAACTTAGTTATGGCTCTTTCTTTAGAGAAGCTGTCTATAGTTGAACAAACCAACTGATTCTCAGGAAATATATTTCAATTGAATTTCTGTTGGCCTATGTGGGTTTGAAAGAGACCCTAGCCTGGCTCCATTGAAATGATCAGCTAGGGTTAAGGACAGGCCACACTTGGTTGATTTCTCACGATTTGTACAAATTATTCACGTATACTTTCGTACGAATAGGGATTCCCACGATTTTGTGAAACGTTGGATGTTCACGATGCACGAAACCAGAATCGTGTAAATTTGCACTAAATGTTATCTGATTGGCTGTCAGATTTGATTGATTGGCTGTCTGTTAAGTGATTGATAAGTCAAGGCCATATCTATGTATACAACTTTGGATGGATGGAATGGTTGATCAATATGTGGAGCTTCTCATTGATTTGGACCTGGAGCAATAGGGAGGAGGGATACAATGACTAATGGTGTATCAAATTGAATAAATATAAGGGGATAGTTGAGCCTAAGCATATCCAGAAGCTGAATCACTGGACTGGTTCGTATAATAAACAAGAAGAAACAGCTTCTACTTGCATGGTTTAATTTTTTATTTATCACTGTAGGCATGGTTTAGGTTGGCTGAGGAGGATTACAGTAGGATTACACCCATAAATCATTAGTACGAATTTGGGAAATGACAATCATGTGTGGCAGGCTAATATTCGTACGAAATTAATTTGCAAGAATTAGTGGAAATTTGCACAATCATGTGGCCTTGGCTTTAAGGCTACTGTCATGTTAAACTCTAAGGTCTAAGGCTAAGGGTTGCAGGAATCATCAGATCACACCTGGTGAAGAATTAGCTTGTATTGTAATTAATTCAATCAACTTACAGTAGTTGTGTTCACGGAGACATCACCGAAATGGCCTGTAGTATTTGCCTGAAAGTAAAAATCATACTTATATCACAATTTAAGTATCTTATAAATTATATGTGGGGTACCAGGTAATAAAATCAATGCGACACAGATAGTCAAATGCTTTCGCATAGTAACTTTCTCGAATAGGTAGGTGTACTTTAAAGAGGCTGTCTTTAATCGAGATTTGGAGCTTTCTGGTTAATCAAACCAAACAATCTTGAGAAAGAATCTCTCAATGATATGGCTGCTGGTCTGATCTGAGAAGGACAGGGATTCTAGACTTGCCCAATTTAATAAATAACTTAGTATTTGGGGGGCGTCGGACAGGGGGAAGAGTCTGGGGGCTCAGACTACAGTTATCATAAAGTTTAAGCCTACAAACTGAATTAAAACCTTCAGATCACACCTTGTAAAAACAGACTCACAGTGGTTGTTGTCACACACAAGGCCCCGATATCACGATCAGTTCTTACTGCAGTTTCTCTCTCCTAAAAATAGAATTTTGGAGCTTTCTGGTTAATCAAACCAAACAATCTTGAGAAAGAATCTCTCAATGATATGGCTGCTGGTCTGATCTGAGAAGGACAGGGATTCTAGACTTGCCCAATTTAATAAATAACTTAGTATTTGGGGGGCGTCGGACAGGGGGAAGAGTCTGGGGGCTCAGACTACAGTTATCATAAAGTTTAAGCCTACAAACTGAATTAAAACCTTCAGATCACACCTTGTAAAAACAGACTCACAGTGGTTGTTGTCACACACAAGGCCCCGATATCACGATCAGTTCTTACTGCAGTTTCTCTCTCCTAAAAATAGAATTTTGGAGCTTTCTGGTTAATCAAACCAAACAATCTTGAGAAAGAATCTCTCAATGATATGGCTGCTGGTCTGATCTGAGAAGGACAGGGATTCTAGACTTGCCCAATTTAATTAATAACTTAGTATTTGGGGGGCGTCGGACAGGGGGAAGAGTCTGGGGGCTCAGACTACAGTTATCATAAAGTTTAAGCCTACAAACTGAATTAAAACCTTCAGATCACACCTTGTAAAAACAGACTCACAGTGGTTGTTGTCACACACAAGGCCCCGATATCACGATCAGTTCTTACTGCAGTTTCTCTCTCCTAAAAATAGAATTTTGGAGCTTTCTGGTTAATCAAACCAAACAATCTTGAGAAAGAATCTCTCAATGATATGGCTGCTGGTCTGATCTGAGAAGGACAGGGATTCTAGACTTGCCCAATTTAATAATTAACTTAGTATTTGGGGGGCAACGGACAGGGGGAAGAGTCTGGGGGCTCAGACTACAGTTATCACAAAGTTTAAGCCTACAAACTGAATTAAAACCTTCAGATCACACCTTGTAAAAACAGACTCACAGTGGTTGTTGTCACACACAAGGCCCCGATATCACGATCAGTTCTTACTGCAGTTTCTCTCTCCTAAAAATAGAATTCAAATTATTTATATGACTATTGGAAACGCATATATCTGTGCTCGGGACAAGGCTACAGCAGTGACAAAACATTCCATCTACGAGTTGGCCTGCGTTAATACATCTGGGAAGAGCTACCTAGGAGATCCTAGACTTGCCCGATTTAAATAATCAGTTAGTATCATGGGCTGCAGTCATCATAAACTATCTAAGACTCAGAACTGTATAAGAATGTTCAGATCACATCTGGTAAAAACAAACTCACAGTTGTCGTTGTCACACACAAAGCCTCGATATCACGATCAGTTCTTACTGCGGATTCTCTCTCCTAAAAATAGAATTCAAATGACTTATATGGCTATTTGAGACCTTACATCTGTGCACAGGCCAAGGCTACAGCAGCGACATGATATTTTGAGTGGGCCTGGGTTTGTTACCATCATAGGGAGCTTTGAAAGATTTTATTAACCGGAAATGACTAATTTTGATCATAAAAAATAATTATATTATAAATTACAGAATTTATATTTAGAGGAGGAATCGACTCTAGACACATGGCAGTTTTCTTCCAACATAAACATGATTATTCTATCAAATTAGCAGGGACACCTTGCCGCTGCTGATTAACTAAAACGCTGCCAACAAACTGAAGATAGGGAAACTGCACAAAAATTCATCATCAAGCTACAGAACGGCTAAACAACTTTTGCTCTCAATATGCATACATTTACAATGCCTCATAGTCCGTCTATAGCTCGGTGAATTGTGGATGAAATACTTAGGCCTACACTGTTGGCTCTTGGAATCTGAGCTCTTGATTTTCTTCTACAATTTATTGAGGAATTATTAGCTATAGGACAGATACAAGGGCAAACCTAATACTATTTAATACTGAGTAGTGCCCCTTGATCTATGAGTAGGATGTGGATGACTTGTGGTCAGAAGAATAAATTACAGGTATAAATTCTTTTCAAACCCTAAAGGCGAAGTCATATGATCACATTAAAAATGGACCACAGATCAGCTGCCATCCCAAGCACACAAGTAAACTAAGTAGCTATGATGGAACAGACAACCAACACAAACAGTCTTGGCCCACTGAATTCAGTATTGACTTACCGGGATTGGCCTCATGTTACATTGGAACATCGGCTTCGGCCTAGTGTAGCGTAGTCTTTTCAGACCTGCTTTCTGCAGTTCAACAAACGTGTGAACAAATCTCTGCAAAATACAAATGGGCTTGTTTGAGTCCACCACTGAATCATCGATGGCAAGAAGTCATATATATTGAGAATGAAATATCTGCTATGTCTATTTTATGAGAAAATACAGTAAAAGGAAGTTGTACACCCATGGCTGACATTGACTCTTCCTAGTGACTAGGCAAATGAAACAAAAAATGTCTCCATTGCTCTGCTGTGTCTCAACAAAGAGGTAGAGGGTCATTTGAAATGTACGGCAGTCTTTATTGCAGAAGAAAGAGAAGAAAAATAAACTCAACTTACATCATGTGCAGCATCTACCGCAAACAATAGGTAGATTACCAGCCCATATAAAAATGCTGACGCAGTTAAAACCGCAACTTCCAAAAGGTTATCAGAGATAAAAGGCATCATTTTAAACTCTTCCATGAATATCAGATTTAGTAGTGAGTTGAGTCAATGCTGGCAAACAGCACAATGCTCTAACAATGAAAAGGCAGCCATTAGCAACAATCGCTCTACTACAATAATTAGGTCAGCGACTTTGTGTCATCCACAATGATCATTAACAGTCCTCATGACAGGAACCTTGATTGTGGAGTTTTTGTAGTGTGTTGCCATTTTTTTGCTCGGAACAATCAATCTCAAAATGGTTTTTTCAGACATCAGATACTAACATCAGATAATGTTACTACAAAAATAAATATGGACTACTCATATACAAAACAGGTCAGATGTGTTTTTGGCCTTTTGTTTATGAGCGATTCTCTGTAATTGAAATTCATATCAACTAGAGCCCATCCAGAAATGGCTAAATTAACCTTAAACTTATATGTGCCTATGTGCATTCAAACTGTTATATCAGGCATAATAACATGCACAAATCTCGTTCACTATAATATGAATGTTGTCTGCTAAAATTACCTGTAGGTCTCATTTTCTTATTTACAGTCCTAATGACAGGAACATGGATTGTGGATTGATTGTGTTTGATTGTTTTTTTATTGGTCTAAGTTGAGGAAGGGGGGAGGCATATAAAATGTTCTGACTTGTATAGTTGTAATCATCAACCAATTTGAATGGAATCATTGACTCGCTACTTGTTTCTCTCTCTGTTTACATTATAAAAAGTGTTTCTCTCCTTGCATGACAGCCTTTGAATAATAAGCGCAGGTTAATTTCCAATTTCTTTTCATTTCAGTACTAACATCTGAAAGGTTTCTCAGGCTTACTCAGTTCTGACTTATCCTGTAAATATCTTGACCAGAGTAAACGGCTGGTAAACTTTATTTATGATATCGATATACTTTTTGTTATGCGTATATCCAAGCCTCAAAGGATAGGGGAGAAACAAAAAGACACCCAACGGTACTTTCTAAATCATAAATCATGAAATTTTCCAGTCTTTTTGGAATATTAACAGAAAATTGTCTTCATAGTTGGCTTCTGAATCTCGATTAGGAGAGACAGCTGGAGTAGAGTACCCATCACATTGGATGTTATCGTTATTAAAAGACAATGGTAAGTCATTGGAATTGTACAAAAAGAAGACAGCTAGAGTAAGATGTATTATGAGGTTTATCGCTGAGCCTAATGGAATTAGGTTTTTTGGTTCATTATTATAGGGAGGTAAAGATTTATATGCAGAACTCACGACCTAACAGGAGTAAACCAAATGTTGATTAGAGCTGGATTGATTCTTTGAGAACAAGATATATTATATAGATATATGTACAAGATATATGCCTATCAAGGAGAAGTGTGTTTATTCGGTATTGTTTTCTGAACTTTATTGGCTATATATTATTAAGCTGATGAACTTAATATTTAAATGAACAGAAGCACTCGTTCTCTATACAGCGAGCCCTCTGGGTAAAAGCCCCGTTAGGTGCTAGTGTCTCACAAAAGTTTACTTTGCAATTGTAATTAGACTTGCATCCCTTTCCGAAGTATCCAGCTGTGATGGAAGTTGACTGTACTTCTACAATGAAGGAGAAATGGGATATCAAACTATTAATTCATGCTCAAAAATGTTTTCATGGAACCTCAACTAAGAAGTTTCAAAATGTTTAACCCAATTTGTCTTGGCATTCTTAAATAACGTATATGAGAAACTCCATTGATCAAATATTAATTGACATTCAATTGTGCAGATTTTATGATAGTATTGCGAGAGTGTACATCTTACCTGGAATGACAAACAGACAGACCGCCAGTAGGACTAGTGTTGTAGTGCTCCACATCTTCATTGTCTTGTATGGTAGGTTGGCTGGTTATCAAATTTCACTGTAAAGAATAAATTTAAACATTGTAGGATCAAATGCTTGGTTTTAGGTTTTTTATGAAGAGTGAAATCCAAAAGTAAAGCAATCACATATTTATGTGCATTGATTTAACCATAAACATATAAATAAGTATTTATATGTTTATGGATTTAACCAACATGGCGGGCTTTAGAAATGTTTTAAATAATTAACTAATTCTAAATGTCAATCAGTCAAACTTGATTAGTTAATATTAAAATAATTATGTTTGTGAGTATAGGTAGCTTCAATCATATTTAGTTAATGTCAAACTACCTTAAAGATGGAGTGTAATTCAGACCCAGCATTAATTGTAGACACTTGGTAGTCTATCTACAAGGATTTACTTGTGCGGGGAGTAATAATATGGACCAACATTTTTTTTATGAGACTTACTTTTAATTTGCTATGCTCAAAATTAAATCCTAAAAGCTTATGAGATCACGGTAATTACACGGAGAATAGCACGTCTTGTCAAGAGAAGCTACATTGAGCCATATCTAATAGCGTTAAGCATGATGATTAATGATATATTGATTTATAATTCATTAGAAAATCAATATCATGCAGTGCACCTGCTTTCACACACATTGTGACACTGTAATTTAACTATAAACTGAACTGAAAATTATTGTATTACTACACTTTTTTACATCTAATTTTCTTCTAAAAAAAGAAAATTAGGTTTCAAAACAACATCAGCAGAGTCAAATATAGTTGAGGAATGTGTAGCTATAATGATTTTCAAAAATACTAAATATTTACTGGGAGAAATCGCTTAATGTAAATCAGTCATTATTGATTGATAGGGCATTGTTTATGAGAGTCCTACATATGACATCATAATATTCTTGCTTATAAATGTAAACAAATTGTTATGATGTTTTTGGCGCCAAATCGGAGCACATGTACATAATCGGAATTGGGTGATCTATCAACCTGGATAGGGACGGGAAAAAGTGAATCTGACCCGTACCCCCTCTTTAAAGAGACATTAGTAGAATGGTAGTAATTTTTTGAGAACTTACATTTTTTTTTCTGGAAGGAAGCTATACATAAAAAAGTACCAAATATTAGTCAAGGCACTTAGGCAACACTTCAGCTAGTAAAACTGATTTGTCTAAATGTGGATGAAACCACTGATTTGGTTTTACTGTCAATTTTTCAGTAATGAGTTGAATCCCGGAGCGGCTAAAAATTTTACGCCACAAACCAAAGGTCCACTTAGCAGCACAAATAAATATCTTATTGAGACGCAATCAAATCATTGATACTGGCTGTGCACAGGTGTAAAGACATCATCATTACATGGAATGAGATATGGGCGCACCTCAAACCATGAAAACTCCCTCAAATAAACCTTGTTTTGTTGCTGCAGTCACATTTTGAATATTACCATACCAATGGGGCTGTATAACAACATAAGTAATAATTGTAAACATGAGTGTTGAACTGACTACTAAAATAGGTTATGATTAACACTTTACCTTGTAACTGTTACTGTAATTCTTCTACAGGCTGCAGCAGATAGAGCCCAGTTGTGTGATATCTTGTCTTTTATACTAAACTAAAGATTTGGACGTTGACTCCACTCCTTGAGTGAACCAATCAGATATAAAACAGGCCACACCTCTGTGTACGTGGAATATATATCACTGTTTATTCCAGATACGTAGATGCAAAGCAGTGACAGTTCTTCTAGATGAGCTATCATTCATCAACCATTTCTATCTACTGTTTGGCAGAGTTGTAATGATGTAAATCCCTGGACTTTATATCTCCGAAGGCTCCTGTAAGGCCATTTTAAAGTTATGGAGAAAATTTGAGTTTACTGACTCTGAATGTATGCCATGTATGCTGACTTTGATAGAGATAGTTTTCTTCTACTATGTTATTCAATCTTTTTATGTTTTAGTATATCAGTCACATATGTATCATTTGAAAGGCCATGTAGTAAATAGTGGCAATGCATCAAAATTATCCTGTCTATAGTAGACCTAAAAAGGCACTGTCTTATTGTTGTAGCTGCGATTCAGAACTAGCATCTTGTATAATATATGCTCACATAATGTTTGCAAAGTAAGACCAAATGAGTCAGTCATACATTCTTAAACAGCACTTACCAGACAAGCAGGGTGGGTTGGGGCAGCTGTGGGGAAAATAGAATCGGGAAAACATATGATATTTTGACATTGATTTTGTTTCGGAGCCTTGTACACGAATGATAGATAGAAGCAACCTGAAGTGCGAAAGTCTTGTTGAGTAGTGAATGCCCTGCTTGCCCGTATCATCCAAAAACGTATGAGCAAAATGTGAAGTAAGTTCACCTTGATCAATTAATTTAGCCCAACCTGCCAAAAGACTATTTAGTTTTGATACCATTCTCACAGGGTTGCTGGGAGTCAAAGGTGATCACACTCTTACGGTTTTGTTGCGCAGCAACAAAACCGTTAGAATACCACGATCGTTACCATGTACCATCAGTTTTTGACATAATGTGGTAGAAGAAACTATTCATAGATACCCGGGGAAACATTACGAGCCAGCAGTTTTGGAAAAAAGTGGTTACGAAAAAATTCATCACAGGCTGGTTCAGCATCCCAAAGATGAATATTGAAAGATGATGCTGAGTAACCTTGTTGGTTGGATGATATTGAAATATCCACACAATCTCAAACCCCCTCTCATCTGAACAAGAGCAGAACAAAAAATCATATTAATATTGATCACAATGAGATTTTTATCAATAGAACAAGCGGTTGAGACTTGTATAGATTGTACATGGTTGAGTGCAGAGTTTTATTGTTGATTAACTAAATTGTTGATTAAAGTCAGATGTCATATCACAGGCCACATCCCGAAGCATGAGTAGCAAAATACCAGTTGCCTTAGGGGCTAGGCTGCAATATCTGCGGCCATTAGCTCTCTGTTTGCATGCAGGCTGGAGCAAACCTGGGGCCAACCAAACCCCAGTAGTCGATAGACTGCAGTGGGATTCGTACCCACGACCTTCAACATTTGCATGCTGAAGGGACGGCGCTCAAACTAACTGAGCTACCTCCTTATCCTCATAGGTATGGTGTCAGCAGTGCAACTGATTATAATAATGGTATTTCCCAATCGGTGGTATGAGATGTGCTACATATATTATATCAAAAATAGTGTTAGCCTTTCTGCACGCTATTTGCGTAAGTAAATTACACCTAAATGCAATCAGCGTTATAAATTGTTCCTGACAAAACTTTGTCAATTTTTCACATAAATATGAGAAGCATTGTTAATAAGATGCCTGCTTTGAACTATTTTTATCACAGCTTAATACTGAACATCTTGCACTGTCATTTCTGAAACCTGGTTTTCTTGTCTTTTTCAAAATATTTTTTAAAAGGTTACCATCTACATTGTGGTTCTCGACCTCACGGTAATGGCGGAGGCGTGTGCACGGGGGGGAAGGGGGGTTGCCTTCTTATTGTGGTGGCAATACTAAGCAAATGTCTAATGCTTTCATTCATAGCTATATTAAAAGGGAGAATTTTAATAATACTCGTATTGACTTATCTTAGTAAGAGTTGGTAGATATCCATAGTCTGTTATCTGTAGGTCTCATACGACAGAGAAACATTAGATGGAAATATACAGATATGTTTGAGATATCATCATCAGACTCTTGTTGTGTATGCTCGGATGTAGGCTGTGTTCGTTCAATTGTCCTAAAATATATCCATAAATAGTAGACTTCAAATGTCGTCATTTCGTGTTTTTGGAGACGAGACCTCTGTGCTATCCGTATGATGAATAATAAGGTTTTTTCTGTGGTCTTAATCCTAATTAGCAGCGGTAGGTCCTATTCCCTGTCAGCTAAGAACAGCATATACCCTCAAGCGTACATCTACAATAGCGCAAAAATTACATAAATATAAGTTATTTCTATTCCAATTAATATAATGCAATGCAATTCAATGCAATGCAATACACTGCAATGCAATGCAATACAATACAATGTAATGCAATGCAAAGCAGCAATGTGGCAAAATTACCCATCTATAGCGTAAGCAGTATAAGTAGTGTCTCGCTCACTTAATAATGAGCAATCAAACATATATTTTTGGTAATTTCTTATTGAAAGACCCCTCAAGTATGTAACAATGTGAACAAGTCACACTGATCGTCAAAATTAGGGTATGAAATTAATTATCTACTGCACCGGGTGACGTAGTTAACGTCTTACTAGTGCAAAATGTACACGTCATAAGCTGGTGCGTAGATTTCATGCCCTGATTTCGAAGATCAGTTTGTGCAAATTATTTGCCCATTAGGTGACAACTATGTGATTTAAGTCTCAATTAATTATCTTGGAGCTATGCAGAATTCAATGAGCACAAATTTGCATGAGTGGCAGCAGCAGCAGCAGCAGTAGTTTAACCATAGAAATAAGGCTAAATAGAAACCTAGACCGCTCTTGGGAGTCGTCCCACTTTTCGCCAATCGCCTGTATATAAATCTTAGGTAGGGTTTCTTTCAAGAATAAAATAGATGGACTAGCTGAAAAACTAACCCATTATCCTTACTACTACCTGGATGTAACAGGAATTTTTTCTGGACATTGAAACTCATCCAGATAACAGGCTATCCCTACCACTGATTGTGGTTAACCAGTAATAACAAAAACCGCAAATACTGGTTAGGCATCTATGTATCAATGTTTATGGAATCAACATTCTCAACGCTTATATTACACTCGAAATCAGCTGATTGGTCTATTTTTAAGTATCAGATGGTCCCGGGTCTGACATGATTGGATGAGGATGTGACAAGTAAATATTTCCTCCTCTGAATTTTCTTGAAACATTTGTGCCTCAGATGTCCCAAAATTAGTATAATAAATCAGTTATAAATTGATATTCTTCCATCCATTCCAAGATCATGTATGTCATATATATAAGTTTTTTCTGGTCAAAATTCTATCTCATCCATGATAGGAGACTTAAATCAATCACTAGAGTTGTCCCCTCATTGATGTTGATTGGATAACTCCAAAAGAGGATATTTTGTCAAAGCATTAAAATTTAATATTAAATTAAACACCATTATTCTAGCTATTGATATACAGTGATATTATCCCAGAGGTGTAAACTACTCGAGGCAGGAAAAGTTGGCCATTGGGTACAGGCTTAAAATTGTTAAATTTACGGCTCACTTACATTTACTCACTCTATTAACTTTATAAGAACCCCCACCCTTGCTATTTAATAATGGTACTAGCTCACACTAATTCACCCTCAAACTAACTAAACCTTCCTCTAGCTAATATTTACTTCTCTTGGGAAGGGAGGTTTCATAACTCACACTATAAAACCTAGCTGTATCATTTGTGTTAGTAGACCATAGGCTATTGCCAAATGGAGAGCATTGTACAAGAAGACATGGCAGAAACCTTGGTCCCATACCATAAGAACACAAAGAGTAAGCTGGCTCGGACACCTTCTCAGACTACCAGAAGATGCACCAGCCAGGCACAGCCCTAGGGATATATCTGAATCACCCAGAAAAAACATCCCAGAGGGGCCAGGAAAATATCATGGGTTGATACTGTCAAAAAAGACCTCAAAACATATGCTAACATTGCATTTGATAAATGTTTACATCTGGCGCAAGATAGAAAAGTGTGGAGGTCAATAGTGGCGAAGACAGTAGATGTTATGAGCTGGTACAAAATGTAACCCTGTTACGGACTTCGTCAAGAAGAACAAGTAAGTAAGTACAAGCCCACACTTATGAAGCCAAAGAACAGTGGTGAACCTCTTTAGGAGCTGTAGTTAGAATATTTTACACCGTCGGAACAAGCAATAAGGCTGAGTGATTTGAAAGCAAGAGCCTAGTAGGTATCGCAATCTGATCGCTCACTCAGTGAGAGAGCGAGCAATCAGATTGCGATTTCCCTTCCATATAATGCCATCCCTGCCTCCCATATAATAGCCATATCTTCTAGGAAAATTCCCAAAACAATTCTAAGCTCTAATTTCATGATCGTATACATATTGATTGAGAAAAAGTTGACTAAATGTGAGCTAAACATAAATTTCAAGATTCCAATCCTGGGGGAAATGACGAATTATTTCTACCGCGAAAATACTTTATGCCTTAAGGTTATGCACAAATATTCAGAGGCTTTATTGCATTCATTGGGAGGACAAGTCATAAATAGCAATTTCCATAAATGTTAAAGCTTATCAGGCTGATTTCACCAATAAAGATCACGCACAATATTTGCTGAGCTCTAGTGAAAGATAAGTTCACAGTGCAGTCTTATCTGTCAGTGCAAGCAAAAGAACAAGCGTCATATCTACATTGTACAAAGCCACTATATAGATATCTGCGATACATAGCATGACTAAGCCGACGTTGTGTACAACAGTAAGGCATGGTAGAACGAGTCAATCAGAGGGACAGTGGGATAGGGGTTTAGTTAGTATCAGTTGTTCACTATAATGGCTATCACCAGTAATAGAGGATATTTGATATTTGCAGCAGTTGCTGTAACGTATCTTGTATGGACAATCATTAACCTATGTCAGGTCAGACAAACTCAGACAGGATTTTACAGGGTTATCTTCAAAAACCCGAATATTATGTTAAATCATAGCAGGGTACAGGAATACAGTGAGTTAGCATCAACAGATGACTCTACCCTGCAAGATGACACGAGGCGTCTGAAGCTCATAAGAGAATCTCCCGCAGAAAAGTTGATACTTGCTTACACGGAATGGTGGGGCGAATGGCCTTTAGATTTCTCACATTGTAAGCATCCGTGTCGACTCTCTATGGATAAATCGCTGACTTCAGCAGCTGACATGTTGTTGTTTGAGCTTAAACACATCTCCAATGTAAATATTCCGCAAGTAGCTTCAAGACAGTATAAAGTGTTTATTGTTATGGAATCGGCAGCGTTTGACTTCAATCGCCTCATATCAGAATGGAACGGGCATAGGACTGCCGCAGTTCCTGATTTTGGGCTTGGTGCGAGTGGG
Organism: Membranipora membranacea; assembly: GCA_914767715.1. Classification (NCBI taxonomy): domain Eukaryota; kingdom Metazoa; phylum Bryozoa; class Gymnolaemata; order Cheilostomatida; family Membraniporidae; genus Membranipora; species Membranipora membranacea. Next base: position 12,038,165 of record OU612068.1, read on the forward strand.
GGGTGGGGGGTGGGAAGGATGGAAGCTCTATTTGCTTTGCAATTCTGAGTTTTTAAGTAAACATGATTTTTAACTATTCAAGTTTTTCACAATTCCCATACTACAAACTATTACCAGTAGGGGATAAGAGAAGATAACTCAAATGTGTGCGGAATAGGCGATATAGTTGTCTTCTCTTCTCCCCTACCGGTTATAGTTTGTAGTATGGGAATTGTGAAAAACTTGAATAGTTAAAAATCATGTTTACTTAAAAACTCAGAATTGCAAAGCAAATAGAGCTTCCATCCTTCCCACCCCCCCACCCCCCACCCACACCAAGCCCAAAATCAGGAACTGCGGCAGTCCTATGGGAACGGGCAATTTAACATAACTATGACATACAGACGTGGTTCAACCATAAAACACTCTATCTATAGCGAGGATGTAAGGCAAAGAGAGACATCTTTAAGCTCCACAGACTACTCAGCTGGAAAGACTAAAGATATGATTGCCTATGTAAGTAACTGTGTTTCGATAGGTTATGACAGGATTGGGCTGATGAAGGAGCTTAGTAATTATGGCCTCAATCTAGACTTGTATGGTAAATGTGGCAAACCAGACAACCAAGACAACAAAGATTCTTCATACAAATTTTATCTCAGTTTTGAAAACTCATTATGCGAAGACTACATCACAGAGAAGTTCTGGAAAGTTCTCTCCAGTAACCAGTATTTAATTCCAGTGGTTATGGGTGGAAAATCAATGGATGACTATCTTCAGGTTGCACCGCCGAATTCTTTCATTCATGTTGAAAACTTTACTACAATTGAAGGATTAGCAGAACATCTCAAGACTGTTGCATCGGACTCACAAATATTCAACAAATACCACAAGTGGAGAGAGCAATACCGACTTGTCTCAGGAGGACTTCTTCCAGCATGTGAGTTGTGTGAAATAGCCCACGAGAGGCCGCTCATTCCAGCTAGGACTGATTTATCACAATGGTGGAATGAGGGGACATGTCGGACTGCTAATCTTACCATTCATCCCGGAAAATGAACTCGATAAACTTCTCTCACAAACAAAGTTGTCTTTTGTTTTTCCTATCAGCCACTTCATTGGATGCTTTCACTTTGATGTTTGATATAGTTTTCTTCTGATGGAGGCATGGTGTCATCCAAACTTGTAAATTTTACCCTGATTGAGATAGCTTGTTACTTTGCACTGTGTGCTACCTAATATATATAATATAAGAAAAGATAACTAGAACACAGGCATAATATACAGTCTATTCTCAAACCAATGAACTACCTAGAGGTAGTTCATTGCTCAAACAACTTTGTCTTATGAATACATTTACAGTCCTTGAATCGCCCAGTAAAAAAAACTTGCAGCAATGCTCAAGGTCATCTGAAACACAGCATAACAAGTTATTTGAAAAAAGAAAAAACTCTGGAGCAGAGTCTGCAGATAAACTTGGCCCAGCTTCCTATGTCTTTTGGCAAAGATCTACTTCAAAAGCCCAAAGGTCACACCCGACATATTTTCTGGAACTACACCTGGGGGTAGTAAAGTACTGGCCAAAGAGTAAAACATTGAATGCTGTATTGAGTACTACTTTTTGCAGGCAGGGTCAGCCCAGCCTCCTCAATTTGTAGACCTCGATCCTTTCCCAAGCTCCTATAAAAATTGATGAGCACAAGAAATTATCCTATTTAAAGCAGAAATTACAGATGTACATTTTTTTGTATCATTGGAATGCTCTTAATACTGTGAGTAGCAATATATGGACCTAGTGTGCACCATACCTGCTGAAAATGAAAATTTGATTTAAAAATATTATGGGGTCCTGATGGGGCCTTTGCAAGGTTTATCTCCCCTGCAGAATATGGAAGCAAAAGAGCACTACTAGATCACTTGAGATTGGATATCGTTTCTAAGCTTACTGCCTCCACTGCAGATATGGGGCCTATGGTGAGGGTCAACTTCAAAAAGGAAAATATTTGTCAGCATCATGAGAAACTACGAGCTTGTATAACTTTTTGAGCTCTTCAAAGTGATATATGGTGACCCTACACATGTCATTTCTGCTTTAAGGCACGCCAGGGCAACTTTTGTTTTGGGATTGGAGGTTTCTCAGCGATAGGGGTTGATTGAGGATAATGATTAACAGAACTGAAGTCGACAGAGTGTTTTAGATTGAAATTGGAAACATCTGTGAGGAGTGCGTGAGGAGGTATGAAATTTGAATTTGATTTGAGACTTACTTGACTTGCTACCATTGTAATCAAGGCAATGCACATTTGGTGGTCTAGTGCTCATTTTCATCCTAAATAGTAGTTGGTGCAAGTCCAGTGGTCAAAGTCTCTGATCCTGAACATAAACACGACCCTCATAATCAAGGGAGTGGAAATTATCATGGTTGTCAACCTCAGCAAAATCCATAAACTCTCCCTCAGCAATTCTGTAATGTAAAGACAATATCAGTCTATTAAAAGCTACGCAAACTAGAGTTGTCATCCCAATTATATCACACAGAAGCACTGACACATAGCCACAGTGCACCACCGCATTTCCTGACTTTGGGCTTTGTGCTGGTGTGTGCGGTAGTCCTATGCATAGCATTGTCACATGGACAATCAAAAAAGCGAAGTGGCCGCCTGTCAAGACTTCAAACAGTAAGGCAAGCTATTTCTGTGGTGTTGGCATCAATGAGAGTGGTTTGTTCCATATGATAAAATAGGCTCTTGCAGTTTATGGTTGTTCAGTCCTGGTGTTGCTTACTTTTCACTGCAGCTGTCGGTTTTGTGCCCCAGTGGCCTACAAAAGGTAAGCCCACTTTTTCAAATGTATAATATTGCAACAATATGGCACACCATTGATATGAGTTTATGGATCAGTGGTAAAATACATAGCTTGGCTAATTGTGGAGATATGCCATCAGTTGAACCTTTGTGTCAGGATCTAAATAAAGCTTAAAGGGCAACCAAGGTTTCGCAGCAATGCATTAATGGGTAGCAAATAATGTGTTGGGCAGAATCAGCTTTGCGCATGACGCGATGCAAAACTCAGAGTAGTTGCTGACTCTAAGCTGGGTAACACTTCAGTTTAGGGGAGGTTCCAAGACTTTGTTGTAATAATTATAGAGCACAGGCTAAATAATAACAGGAACAGGAAACTGCTATGTGGTATTCTCTTTTAGCTGAGTTTGAGTACCTGATGGAAGAAATGTTTTACAAGAATTCTGGCTGAATAATCATCCTAATTATATTTTGTCTTTTTCCCCATACAGAAGGTGCAATCTGCTATTAATCAATGGCCATCAATGAGAAGTTGTTTGAAACCTTGGTTGCCCTTTAAAATCTGGCGGCTTTTACGTTGTGCATTGATTGACTCATTGAAAAATCAGGCAAGCTGCATGACAAAAATTTACAAGTGTCAGCTATTGCCGTATAGCCTTGAACTCTGAGAGTTGCCTCTCTTGATGGAAGGCAGCGCCTCCATAGCTGTTCTGCATGATGGGGCTATAGGTCATATTAAATAGAGGGACTAACATAATATCTCAAAAATAGTGACGTTACAGTCTTTTTAAGTTTACTAAAGTGACGACCCTGAGGGTACCATTTTCGTGTTCCAACCCATTAACATTGATAGAAGGGTCCTCTCAAGAGAACGGGAGTATGGAGTAGGAGGAAGCCCAGTTGGTTAGAGCGCCTGCCCTCTAAACGCAAGCGTTGGAGGTCTTGGGTTCGAATCCTGCACTACTACTAACTACTGGGCTCAATTGTCGGTCCCAGGTGTGCTCCTACCTGCCTGAAAACTGAGAGCAACTTGGCGCCAAATATGGCGGCCGCGCCTTTTATTTCTCAGTCTTCGGACAGAGACAGACTTGCCATTTTAACCCCAATTTTTAACATAATTACCAACTGGAAGTAGAGAGCATACTCATAGTGTACATGAGACACGCCATTTCAAAACTATTCTTAGAGATTAAGCCCTAATTTATTTCATATTTCTTACAAATATTTTATAAGTTCAAGAATTACCGTTTTACTTCTGGAGGATTGATTGATCTTACAGCACGCGATCTTTATAATAGCATAACTAATATTCAGGAGCGAGAGAAAATGGAACTACAATTATTAATACCTAATAAATTAATGCTAATGTTCTATCTTTTCCCCTTTTTCTCAGTTGTTGTCTACTTTTTTTCTGTCATTTGTCGTAGTTTATTTGGCAATTTGTGGAAAACATCTTATCAGGATGGTAATGTCTACCATAACTAAGAGTGTATAACAATAATAATTAAATGTAGTTAGAGTGACACCTAAAAGTTTTGCAGGAGTCAATGCCATCGCTAAGAAAAATAACTTGGTTTCAGGACATCATCGAGATTACTTTTATGAATTTTCTGTATTTGACCTTCTCCTTTCCGGACTTTACAAAGTTACAGGATACCAAAATATTGAATTTTTCTTGCCCTTACTATTCACTGAAGGTCTCAGTGCTAGCCAAGGACATTTCCCTTTTTGTGATAGGTAATCATTACAATATCATAGAGACTCTCAACTGTATATCCTGTTTTTTTAATTGCCGATCTTCAACATGTATCACGATAACACTTGTGACCCTTGTGTGTCCAATGCTGATGAAATGAAGGTGGAACCAATGAATTCCCTCATCGGTGAAACGATGAAAACTATATATACTTTCCATGTCAAAGTGAAATCGATCATTATTCTTCTTCTCAGAAATCACACAGTGAGTCTCGTCCCCTTTGATTAGGTATGATTGAAAGTTTGTGAAAAGCAAAAGTCTCTCGACTTTAAACCTTTCAACTTTGTATATCGTGATCATAAACTTGGTATGAATGATAATGAAAATCATCGAGGGAACTTGCCACATGTTCAAGTTTCTATCAACGCCGACTGAGAAAAATCAGTTCATCGGTATATTTGTTTGTGCAGTTTGGATGACAATGACAATCCCCATTCAGAATTGCTGACATGAATCAAGGTATCCAACACAATCAGATAATCTAAATATAGACTCACAGTTCTCTGCAGGTCCCTTTTTCTGAGATGCCTGAGGTAGAGGAATGATCATAAACATATAAATAATCTTAACTGGAAACTATTGGCTATTTGATACAGGCTCAGTGTCCTCCCTAATTCAGTGCATTTCTCGCGACGCAACAGCACCGCGCTATTCACTTTTTCACTGTAGCGCATAGATCAGAATAGGAAATATGTCCCCACACATGTTAGGTAAAAATAAAACACCTTCTAATTTCTAAATATTTCCACTAAAACTGGGTACACCCGGTGAATTTACAGAACATATACTAAGGAAGCCTAAAACGTGATCAGTATCCTGTCATGAATAATATTGTCCGTGCCATAACAACTTTTGCTATAACTGCTTCTGGTCTATAGCATTTGTATGGTGCATCGACTTTTGAAAGTTCAAGGTTTTGCTCAGCACTTTATTTAATTAACTGCATCTGATCTCTCCAGCTGTTAGAATCATTATGAGGTAATTAAGTAAAATGCCGAGCAATACCTTAAACTTTCATTAGTTGATGCACCATTGTTCATACAAATGCAATTGACCAGAAGCAGCTATATCATAAGTTGTTATGGCACGGAAATTTTAATGATGACAAGATACTGGATAAATTTTATACGTCATTAGTATATATTGTGTAAAATTCACCAGGTGTACCCAGTTGAAGAGGTTATATTTAGAAATTAGGGTTTTATTTTTCCATTACATGTATGGGGACATAAATCCTATTCTGACCTATGAGCTACTGTGAAAAGGTGTATAGCACAATGTCGTCGCGTCATGAGGAATGCGCTGAATTAGAGAGGACGCTCTAAGCCTGTAGTTTCCAGTCTTGAGTATTTATATGTTTATGGGAATGATAGGTATACTCCTTGCATACTAGATGTGTGCTTGTCCATACCTCCATCTTCCTCCAGTCCCAACTCTAATCATAGGTGTAGTGACTACTACTTTGGAGTTGTTTACTCCCTAACTTATACATTACTACTTTGGAGTTGTCTACTCCCTATTGTGGCTTATTACAGCAGCCCAACTTGATACCAATTATTATTGTCAACCATCTTGAACATGTTTAGATTTCTTGGTTAGAGATCATCATTTATTATCAGAAGAATAAACAGACTATTCATTGCCATCACAATTAGCAGTTCTTACAATGGCGACGAGGATGGGATTATGAGTTCAAAAAAATATCACAAATAGTGAATCTGACAAGATAAGCTGCTAAACTTTCTGTGTGAAGAAATAGCTGTGAGCTCTCTGGAATAGACAGAATAAGATAAGTATTGTTTACTATTTATTGCTGTATCAATCCAAACTGGCAAATGGATACCAGAGGCCCAAGTCATTTCACACCAGATGGGGATGCTAGCACAGTATCAGTCAATTGGGATGCTTGGCTTGAGGAATTTGAGGCTTTTGCTGATTCAAAAGGGCTGTTCAATTTGGCAGGGGAAGATAATGCAAATATGAGAGCCCAGAGGAAAGCTTTATTACTATATCATGCTGGCCCAAGAGTAAGGGAAATTCATAGCACACTTGATCAAACACAGAGAGATCAATATACTGAAATGGTAGCTGTTCTACAAGGCCATTTCCATATAGCTCCTAACATCACCTATCAGCGACACATGTTTAGGCAATGTATACAGAAGGAAACCGAAACTATATCCCAATACTGTGCTAGACTCAGAAAATTGGCCACCCATTGTGATTATGGCGATGCCCAAGCTGTGAATAACCAAATCCGTGATCAAATAGTAGAAGGTTGCACAGCCGATAAGTTGAGGGAAAAGCTATTGGAAGAGGGAAATGCACTCACATTGCAAATACTATTGACACGGTCAGCAACACATGAAGCTGTGGTCCAAAGGTCCCGGGAGATGAATAATGCCTCGGCAATAAACCGTGTGGCCTCTGGATCCACTGCCAGAAAACCTAGTTTCACACAAGAGACTGAGGGTGCTAATGTATGTCCCCGTTGTAATCTCACACACAAACCTCGTGAGTGCCCGGCATATGGAAAACAGTGCCGTAAGTGTGATGGAATGAATCACTATGCTCGGTGCTGTCAAAACAAGGCCAAACAGAATGGCCAAGGTGCGAATGCAGGATATTACAGATCTAGAAGGGCCAACAATGTAAATGTGGGGGATCACCAGCAAGCCAGCCCTGAAACAGTGAACAATAATTCTGAGAGCCCAGAATTTGTATTCAATTCTTACCATGTACCTTTAGTGTGTAATAGTAACTCTCTAGACAGAGTTAATGTCTATGTCGGTGGTGTATCAGCGAGGTTTATAATAGACTCAGGGTCAGAGTGCAATGTGATGTCACGGGATACCTATGAACGTTTGAGAGCAAGTAAGTTTATTATCAAACGGTTCATCAGTGGAGGACCAAAGATTCTCCCGTACACAGCCAAAGAGCCTATTCAGCCAGTAGGTAGGGTATGGTGTGATTTACAGCTGCATAACAACACTGCTGTTTTAGAAGATGTCGCATTTACTGTTATTCCTAATAAAGGTGAATCTTTGTTAGGAAATGAAACAGGTAAACAACTAGGTGTAATCAGGATTATAAATAGAGTAGGCTTAGATGATTATGAAGCTAGATATCCAAGGCTGTTCTCAGAGGTATTGGGTAAGTCTAAGAATGAGATAAAGCTGACAATTAGAGATGATATAGCGCCTGTTGCTCAGCCATTCCGAAGAGTGCCACTGTTGTTGAGAGATAAACTAGCCGCTCACTTAGATGAGCTTATCGCACATGATATAATAGAGAAAGTCGAAGGTCATTCAGGGTCATCATGGGTAAGTCCAGCAGTGATCATTCCAAAGAAGGAATCCGGTAAGATTAGGTTATGCATTGATATGAGGAGAGCCAATGAGGCTATAGTTAGGCACCAACACCCAGTCCCCGCCGTAGACGAGATGCTATATGACATGAATGGGGCTCAGTACTTTTCGAAGCTGGACATGCGCATGGGGTTCCACCAATTTGTTCTTCACCCTGAGTCCAGGGATATCACAACTTTCAGTACTCATTTAGGCCTATATAGATATAAGAGACTCATGTTTGGGATAAATGCGGCTCCAGAAATATACCAGAAGGAGGTCGCCAAAATTATCCAAGGCCTGCCGGGTGTAGCAAATCTTGCCGATGATATCATTGTCCATGCCAAAACAAGGGAAGAGCACGATCGTAGGCTGGGTGAGGTGTTCAGTCGTCTAGAGCAGGCTAACATGACTCTGAATAAAAAGAAGTGTGAGATTGGGGTTCAGCAGTTAGAGTTTCTCGGACATCTCCTTAGTTACAAGGGTATTGATCCCCATGGTTGCAAAGTCAAGGCAGTCAAAGATGCTGCTGTTCCTAAGACAGTTGGTGAGTTGAAGAGTTTCCTCGGTTTGACTAGTTATATGTCTAAGTTTATTCCACATTACTCTCACACAACTGATGTGTTGAGGAGGTTGTCAGCGGGTAAAAATTCCCGAGAGGCTATATGTTTGTCAGATAAGGAGATTGTGGCTTTCAATCAGCTAAAGGCTGATTTATGTAATCATGATACTCTGACTCACTTCGATACTAGTTGTGAGACTCTGCTGTACACAGATGCCAGTCCTGTGGGGCTAGGCGCAATACTGGTACAGATTCAAAATGGCGAGCCCAAAGTGGTTAGCTATGGAAGTAGAGCATTGTCTGATGTCGAGAAAAGATACATGCAGACAGAAAAAGAAGCTCTAGGTATTGTCTGGGCATGTGAGAGGTTTCATCATTATCTCTTTGGTTGTCGGTTCAAAGTGGTTTCTGATTGTGAGCCTCTTGAGTCCATTTATGGAAACAAAACCAAGAGGACATCCCTTCGTATAGAGAGGTGGCAGCTTCGTTTACAGTCATATGATTTTGAGATAGTTCGCGTAAAAAGCTCAGATAATATTGCTGACCCCCTGTCAAGGCTTCTATGTTCGAAAAAGGCGACTGAACACCTGGTAGAAAAGGAAAATGTTGAGCTCTATGTACGTAGTGTTGTGGAGGACAATGTGCCATCGGCAATCACACCCCGCTATATTGAGGAAGTCTCTTATATGGATGAGGAGATTAAGGCCTTAAAACAAGCTATAAGAGCGAATTCATTCGACAATGTTGATATACCAGCTGTATATAGGGCCATTAAAAATGAGTTATGTGTCATAGGGGAGTTAGTTTTGAGGGGAGGTAGGATAGTAGTACCTCAAGAGCTCAGACAGAAGATGCTTGAGATAGCTCACGAGGGTCATAGTGGGATGGGAGGCACCAAGAGATATCTACGAACAAGAGTCTGGTGGCCCGGAATCGACTCTGATGTAGACAAGTATGTTAAACACTGTCACGATTGTCAGTTGACCAGTAAGCCACTAGATAGGCAGCCAGTAAGGGTGACAGAACTTCCCAATGGACCATGGGAAGATCTTGCCTTAGATTTTTTGGGTCCCCTGTCTAACGGTAAGTCAGTTCTAGTCTTAACAGACTATTATAGTAGGTGGAACGAAGTAAAGTTCATGACAGTCACAAAAGCTAGTGATGTTATTTCTTGGCTGAAATCAGTATTTTTTACGCATGGGTATCCACTCAGCATGAAGAGTGACAACGGGCCACAGTTTATCTCTCATGAGTATGGTGAGTTTTGCTCCGGGTATGGTATCGAACAGTGTCTGACAACCCCTAGGTGGCCTGAGGCCAATGGTCAAGTGGAGAGACAAAACAGATCCATAATGAAGCGTATTCAGATTGCACACAACAATAGGGTAGACTATGAGAGTGCCCTCATGACATGGCTGTTTACATATCGTAATACACCACATTCCATTACTGGCAAAAGCCCAGCAGAGATGTTATTTGGGCGTGTGCTTAGGACTAACTTGCCAAGTCTGCCTAATAGTTTTGATGACGTTGAAGCTAGAGATAGAGATAGTGAGATGAAACATAAGATGATAGCCACCCGTAACGAGAAGTTGGAAACTGGTAGTGGCAATAATCACCAGCTAGAGATAGGCAGTTTTGTTTTGGTTAAGAGAGATAGTCCATCTAAATGTCAGACACTGTTCCACCCAGATCCATTTGTGGTAATGGACATAAAAGGCTCTCAGATCACTGTAAAATCCAGGGCAGGCCGGCTGTATAAGCGTAACATAAGCCATGTTAGACCGTATTACTGCTCTGAGAAACCTGTTGTAGATGCGGACGTGGATTCTGAAACGCAGGGAGCCTTAGTAGCCACCCGCCCATCACAGATGATACCGATAATACCAAGGTCAGAGAACGATACTGAGACGGTAACAGATAGACCAGTTCAAGTGACGCCGCCTACAGTACCACCAACACTTGTCGAGATCGAAGATATACCTCAGGCAGCCAATATGCCCAGCTCATCACAACCAAATGTGCCTACTCCTCGTAAATCTGTACGAGCTAAGAATCGGCCAGCTAAATATGATGGTTTCGTGACCGAGTACCACACCTAGTGACTGGATGTTTCAAAAGAAGCATGAGAAACTGTGGAGTCAGTCACCATGAGAAATCATGTTACACAGATATCTCCAGTATACAACAAGTATAATTACATACAGAGACACAAAACATTCTTAGTTGCCGCCACCATGAACCTGGTGCTCAACGTCAAAGTAATTGACATAAAAGCGGATGTAGTGACTACTACTTTGGAGTTGTTTACTCCCTAACTTATACATTACTACTTTGGAGTTGTCTACTCCCTATTGTGGCTTATTACAGCAGCCCAACTTGATACCAATTATTATTGTCAACCATCTTGAACATGTTTAGATTTCTTGGTTAGAGATCATCATTTATTATCAGAAGAATAAACAGACTATTCATTGCCATCACAATTAGCAGTTCTTACAATAGGCACACAGAATATCATACTTATAGATATCATACATCCAAAATCATACAAAATAGATGTGTAGAATGTTATACTCATACACATACAATATCATACACATACAATATCATACACATAGAATATCATCCACATAGAATATCATACACATTCAATATCATACACATAAAATATCATACACATAGAATATCATACACATAGAATATCATACACATAGAATATCATACACATAGAATATTATACACATAGAATATTATACATAAAGACTGCTATAATATAGAAGAATATACCATGTTACTCAGTCTTAAACTTTCACTTTACTTGAAAGTAGGATACAGCCATAGACTTATTATTAAGTCTATGGATACAGCAGATAGTCTTTCGAGAGTGTTATTTGATCTGTTAGATCTAAGGATTCCAGGTTGGAGTATCATATTGTTCATCATTATCAGGAAAATGGATTGGATACTGGATGCTTTTGATCGAGGAACATCATTATTTCTAACCTCACATGTAACAATTACACAAAGAGATATGTGCACACAATAGACATTTCATCAAAGAATTTTTTTGAAAAAGACATCCACCAGTGACCCTTTGAACCGTTTGGAAATTTATCTATAGGCCTACAGTGCCAACATTATCATAGCTGTCTTTTCGCTTCTTACCTTAACCAGCTCTCAGCTTAACAGCATCTTCATCTCTAGGGTCAAATCCTGCCTGCTGTCCTTCCTCTCCAATTTCCTTCCTACAATTCAGAGGAACATTGTGTGTAATATAATATACTAGAAAAGCCGCAGCTATAAACGCCATAAAACTCCCGGGGAGCGTAAACAGACAATTTGTTTTGACCCAGATTAAGTTTAATGACTGGCAATGACTATAAAAAGACTGAGCAAAGAAAAAGAGCTACACTGCTATGGTTGTCCGATCCTTACCTATCCCATGAGGTAGACAACCAATCAAGGAGTAAAATAAGAAAAAAAATGGATAGTTAAGGAAATTAAAAGTTATGGACTGAATGGGTGGTACTAAACCTTTACAGTTGAAGTAATTGGTGATAGTTTTGCAGATGAATGATTCAAATTTATGTGCAATAACTCCCTCTTCAATGTTCCATTGCTTTTACACAGACAAGGCCTCCTTTAGTGAAAGTTACTCGTTCTTCCAGCTTGTCTGCTAAGTAATAGTGTTACCTGAAAACAGTGCATTTATTTTCAGGTTTTATGTGGGAAGTGTAGACAACTCTAATAATCCCCAAAAGCCAGCTGCCGACTATTTCTGTAGAAAGTCTGCGTATGAGTCCGTGTAATAGAATGTGTTTCAGTATGTGCATTATTCTGTGCATTATTCTATGCATTAGTCTGTGCATTAGTCTGTGCATTAGTCTGTGCATTAGTCTGTGCATTAATCTATGCATCAGTCTGTGCAAAAGTCTGTGCATTAGTCTGTGCATTAGTCTGTGCATTAGTCTGTGCATTAGTCTGTGCATTAGTCTGTGCATTAGTCTGTGCATTAGTCTGTGCATTAGTCTGTGCATTAGTCTGTGCATAAGTCTGTGCATTAGTCTGTGTATTAGTCTGTGTATTAGTCAGTCTTACTTTTGTGCCGGAGAGGATTGTCTTATGATCATAGACATATAAGATGAGAAATATAGTCTCCTTCTGACTCGAAGTCGCTCTCCTGTTAGCTTGGTACGCAGGGCGTTGCTGGATTTTGTCGTAACACCAGCTTCTAATTCTGATGATCATTAGGTCATTTAGTCAGCAGACATTAATTATAAGATTGTTTTGCAAGTTGATCGACCCAAAACTAGAATGATTAACTAATGAGGTTTGAAATTGAAAATCTAAGTGCTTTGAGATATTGGTAGGATGGATAAACTCTGGTTGTGATTTACTTTGGCCTTAATTCCACATGCAGGAAGATGGTCGTTGGTCTCAACAGGACTCAGGTCTCAAGGACGGACATTGCAGAATATGGGTTTTAAAATTCATAAATTGAAATTGAAAATATCAATACCGAAAAACATTAAGAAATCAGTAGGCTATTCCTGTATATAATTAGTCTCGTACTGCTGGCTCAGCTGAGAGGAAGTTTGTTTTGCGACAGATCAAAGACAAATTTATTATCCAGAAAAATCTTTCTGCCTACCACAACAAACATAGCTTGCAGCACATTAAGAACTTATATACAATACAATAACTTGGTTTTTGTTTATGACAAGGTATAAAGGGCAGACGATAAAAATTTCAGCAATAGTGAGATGGCTGGTTTAGATGATGAGACTGGACTTGGGGAATCCTCCTTGCCTATTGCCTTAGTGGCTCTGCCATCGATAATATGGCTACTGATCCTTGTCAGTAATACTCTAGTGCTCATCGCCTTCAAAAGAATGAGAAAACTGCAATTTCAGCATTACTTCATGATTGGACTGGCTGTAGCAGACATGCTGACTTTAATACCATACAGTCAAATTCTTGTGACAATGGCTAACGGCAGCCTGAGTAGGAAGGCATGTCACTGGTTTGCCCTTGTCACTGTAATCTCTATTGGGATAACAACTTGGCTACATAGCTGCCTTTCAATCGAGAAGTGTATGTCTGTCTGCAAACCTATTCAACACCGGAGACTCACTGTTCACAAAAACTCTAAGTATGTAGTTTGTGGGATTATCTCAAGCTGTTTTATACTACCCACTCTACTTTGTGTGCTTTACTTTTTGACTCACCAACTGGAATTTCATTTTGAGACTTATACCCTCGGGTGTTTGGGTTTACGAAAAACCAAAGACATTATTATTTTGAGTCTGCCATTTTTGTTCATTCCTATGTGTATTCAGGCAATAACCCATCTGCTGATAACGGTGAGAGTGTGCAAAATGAAAAATCCAAACCGTAGAAGACTAATTTTTAGAGCGATGAGAACTTTAGCGCTCAGTTTGGGATTGTATTATCTATGCTGGATTCCATATGTTATTCTTGTGGTAAATTGGTTGTTTAGAAAATATTTACCACTGTTGAATGTTATATCTGTGCATTTAGTATTTTTCAACAGCTGTCTGCCCCTTTTTATCTATATGGCAACTCTTCCGAAGTTTCGGGCAAGATTAAAATTATATAGTAATCGAGTTGGGAGTGACAGAGGCTACTAATATATTAATTATTTATTTTTTTATTATAGAGGTTGGCTTGAAAGTATACAAATAACAAAATAGTTGAAGGCAACTATTATTTTACATGGCCAGATATAATATGGTCTATGTCAGATAGCAGAGTTCTTATTGAAGTATATTGTATAAAGTTTTACACCTAAAGAAAATTACCTTTTCAAAATAAAAAAAGGAAATAAATACCAAATGCAAGCAGTGAACTAGTTTTCCTAATGCCTGTGCAGTTTGGAAGATTATGTTCCAAACTCCCTGCTCCAACATACATACTGTTTACTATGATAGAGTTGTCCACTCAAGTCAAAAGGGCAACAACTCCTATAATTTCATAAGCTACGATTATTTGACAATTGTTTGGGTAAGGCCAAGTATGTCTCAAGCTAGCCTGGACACAAACTCTTGATCTATCACTCCCCTTCCTACAAACCCTGTCATACTAGATTGTTGCAGGGAGCGTCATGAGCAACAATATTACTCATTCGACAGTGCCCTATTAGCTTGAAGTTATTATTTGATTGACGTTTAGCCCTAGTGCGTAAATATTAGACTTGACCTGGGATGTAGGGCACCCATAGTGGGAATCACACCCTTACACCATCAAGCCACCATGGGGAAACTCTCTAGCTCCAATTTCGTAGCAGCGGAAACAATTGCTACCTCCTTTCCTTTTGAAAGATCTCTGTTTCCCTGGCAATACATTAGGAAACAATCGACATAAATTACCATATCACACTGACATTGCGACTACACTATTAACATGTGTATCTCTGATTGTCAGAGTCAATTTATTATGAGTACCTAACATGTACCCGGCCACCTGCCCGTAATTGTCAAAGTTGAATTTGAGTTGTCAAATTCCTTGTAATGCTACTCATGCTAAGTGGATAAATGCACTCTCCTATCGGTCAGAGATATGCATGCAATAGTATATCACATGTTCAGTGTATAACCTGATCCTAACAATGACCTTCATGACACAGGTTTATGAAATGAAACTGTGATGCTTCAGAATATCCTTATTAGGGCATGGCTATTTGCAGGTTGTTTTCTTGACAATAATAAAAACCTCAACCCCAAATACCGAACTCCTAATTCGAATAAAAAAATTTCTACAAAAAAGACTTATTTCTTAATTTCCGGGTTTTCATTAAAATCAGAGCCACAGGATCTTTGGCTTAAACAACTGACACTGGCAAACAATGCAATGCGCATACCAGATCTAGGCTGAGATTGTTATTGGCTTCATATTCATATTCAAATCTAGATTTGTATTAGATTTAAATTGGAAAATGGTAATTATTTTCTCGAAATAAATAAAACTCTTGAGTATTTTGTAGTCAGTCACATTCACACACTGACACTGCCTACGGAGACACCAGGTTTCAAAGCAAATTTACATTACAGAACATTGTAGCTATTTGTCTTAAAAAGAAACATGACATAAAATATATTTATCCCTGTTTTTAATATGGCAAGACGTTATGAAATACTGTACGGAATACTGTAAGAAATAGCGACGCTTGTGAGATGGCTGGATTAAATAATGAGACTGGACTCGGGGAATCCTCCTTGCCTATCGCGTTAATAGCTGTGCCATCGGTTATTTGGTTATTGAGCCTTGTCAGTAATGCTTTAGTCCTTTTCGCCTTCAGGAGAATGAGAAAACTGCAACTTCAGCATTACTTCATGATTGGACTAGCTGTGGCAAACCTGCTAACTTTAATACCATACAGTCAAATCCTTGTGACAATGGCTAACGGCAGCCTGACAATGAGTATGAAGGCATGTCACTGGTTCGCCCTTGTTACTGTAATCTCTATTGGGATAACCACTTGGCTTCATAGCTGCCTTTCCATCGAGAAGTGCATGTCTGTCTGCAAACCTATTCACCACCGGAGAATCGCTACCCAAAAAAACTTTAAGAGGCTGACCAACGAATTTTCTATCACAATTGGTATCTGAATGATAGTCGGAAATCTCCCCCTTGGGGGAGGGGACGACTAATACGTCATTGGGCGAATATAATTAGGTTGGCAGTGGCGACACACCAACAAGGCAGAAGTCTGAGGCAAGCTATGATATCATATTTATCCAGATTTTTATCCAGATTGTTTGACAAGGTATACCCATATTAAAACATATTGGGCTGGTACAGCCCTAGGAATAAATACCTCATAGATGAGCAGGGGCGACAATTTCTAACACAATACCTAAACATAATTTTTACTCAGAAGTGCTATGAATTTTTAAGTGGTAAAATATTTCACAACCACTACAGAACTAGCTGCAAGACTGTATATTGCTTTGGTCTTCCTGTGGCTTTAAGCTGAAATTGATTCTATATGATCAGATAATTGCGCCATGTAGACCTGCAAATTTCAAGCTGGTTGTCCAATGTACATATTAGATTGTTAATAAATATATTTCAATCAGAATTATAAGAGACGTGATCAGGTTTGGAAGATGAAATGAGCATCAAATTTTGAAGTCGAAGAGCCAAAATGTTAAGCATGCGCAAGATTTTTTTTAAATTTATCAACTGACCACTCCACTGTATTCATTCCTATCAGTAGGATTTTTGAAAGCTGATTGAAGATCATTTCATATTCCAGAAAAGTACACTGCTGATGAGGTTGATGTCAGTTTGATTCCAATCTTTTCTGATTTCTCGAAACACGGTACTTGAGGGTCATCAGACGCTAGATCTTGAAGAGTTATCCTTTTATAATGATCCATTATTCATATTATTCTACAGCAAAGAAGTGAAAAAAAAACAAGAATGTAGTGTTCATATTTATCTGGGTTAATGTTTTTAGTTTGTACTATGTTATTGACATAAATAAATAACACTTATGTATAATATGTCTGTATTTCTGCAAAAGTGTGGCTAGAAACGCAAGTTCATTTACAAAATTGGATACGATCAACATGCAAAACATTACCGGGAAAAACTGACGAATCCTATCCACCCAATTTCGTAAATGGAAGATAAAGATGGGAGGAGGCAACCACCACACTTCAAGATATACCCAGATACACAGATATTTTGAACAACTGATAAATTGCACACGTCATATTATAAGTCACAATTTGTACAAATCGTTTTCCATGAAGGGAGTAGGACCAATTAGACAAGTTTAAAGAAGCCAGTAGACCCAGTAAGTCAGAGATCTAGCCCTCCCCACCCCCAGACTCTTGCCCATGTCTGACGTACCCTGGACCTGAAATCTGTGTTTGCAAAATTTCAGTGGATAGGGTGTTTGTTTCTTTTGAAACGCTGCTCAAATATTCTACGGAATGTTTATTGTAGACAGGTCAATTAAAGCGCTCTTTTACATCACTTTGATCATTGGTGGAAGTACATTCACTAGAAAACTTTTGGTGTTTTAGTGAAATTTATGCAATAATTGTTCTACAGTTTAATCAGAAAGGCACCTGTAATACAAAATACATCAAAAGCTACCCATAAAACATGATTGAATGAACATTAGTGATTTTTTGTTCCTAAATTGTGAGATCAGGGATTATTATGTGCAAAAATACAGCACATCACCGATTATAATCTGCAACTAGATGGAATAATGGTGTTTAAAGATCAAATATCTGGCTCAGTAAGGTGAAATAGTAGAGGTTATACTGTAATTGATAGGGTATTGATTTTCTTCTTTCAAGTAATGTTGTGTCAATATTTATATTGAAAATATTACTCCATTAATGATCTTTTGTTACAGAATTTTATTACAATGACTTCTGTTTTAGCAAATTAGCAACCCCCTAGCCTTAGACCCAAAACTATGTGTGAACAAAACACGGCTGGCTCTAGCAGCTCCCTCAAGGAAGAGGATACAAGAACAGAAGGCTAAGAAGAATTTTTGTAAGAATTAGTGAAGTGTTTTACGATTTAACACAAGATCATGTTACTACTAATGTGAGAGCAGGATTACGCTTCTAGTTTCGCTGCTGTTATAACATTGGATATATTTCAGCTTCTTCTAGAACCGTAAAATCTCATCTATGATGACGGCAGCCGCTGTAACAGAGAGGAAAGCTGGCGAAGAGAGAGATAGCAGCAGATTTAGAGCTGAAGAGGAGGAGTTAGGTATATATGAGGATAAAGGCAGTGGTACAGATCTCAGTGATACAGAAACTCTTAAACACGAGCTAGATGAGGTAAGTACAATAAGTATGTATTTTAGATGTAAAAAGGTAAGTCTATAGATAATGCAATCACTGTGCTCTTGATTTATTCTTACTTGAACTCTGACCACTAGACCCACAGTAATTACCAGTTGCTATGTTATATTTCGGGCTGACATGGTTGAAGAGGTGATGAGGTAAGATCAACGTGTTCAAGAGGTAAATGAGGTAAGTTCAGAGTTTTCCCAGATTTAAATGAGGTAACTTAATAAATCAGGCATGTGTCTTGATTTATCCCTCTGTGAACTCAGAACACCAGACCCGGGTCATATTACAAAATGTTACTTCACATTGCAGGCTGTCATAACGCTTGATTTAGGTTTGTAAGCGCTGTTTCAAAATCTTCAACTCACCTCTGTTACAGAACAATAATGAGGTGCAGGAACCAGATGACCCCATATCACAAACTCCAACAAACCAGACAGAGAAGGAAAGAGGTGCTAATGATGCTGACATGTATGACGTATCCGCTGACAATGTCTCTAATCAATCAAATCTAGATAAAATAAAAACAGTCGACGCCAAGGGTGATTACTCAGCTCCTAACACTGCTAAAAAAAGAGCAGTCACAATTACTGAACCATCAAATGATGTTAAAAAGTCAGGAAGTGCTAAACCGGATGGTAGGTTTAGTGCTGACCCCGCATTAGAGATCCGAGGAATACTCAAAACACCGACATCTACGACCCCGTCAGCCCACGGTAGGAGTATGAGCGCGGGAAGTCAGAGTATACCTGAGATTAACATAGAAGGTCCTCCGCCATCATCACAAAGGTTGGTAAATGATAATGATTAGTTGAGTCTGTGTGCTACTATGTGTTAATAGCCTTGTCCCGTGGCTACTTTTATTATTTTGAGAGCTAGCCGTGTGACAAGGCTAGTGTGTTACTATATCTGCTGGACGGTTAAGCGACAGGTTTAATATTTCATAAATGAATTTCCAAGTTCCAACTTTCAGATTCACAAAATTTAATTGAGTTCTATAAAGCTACAGAAGAAGATGATTTTTTTCTACATCTAGCTCAGATAATTTTGTTGCAGTTAAACTTTTATTATTATATAAAAAAAACTTACCTGATAGATTCATTGACTACAATGTAACTCCTTGAATTATTGATGAGGGTATTATCTAAGAATATCATGAGCAAATATATGTCTAAAACTCAGATTAGATGTAAAAGCAACATCGTTTTTCTCGAAACTTCCCACAGCAATAAATATTTGGAGTTGCCCTCCCACCAGCACTAATGAAATCGAAAAGCTAACGAAACAGAAAATCACCTTAAAGATAGAAAACAGTCTGCATAGGGAATATTGATAAATAGAATCTGACTCTAGACACGATGTTTGTTTATCTAAGCAAACAACAATAATCAATGTCCATAATTGCAGTGCAACACAAACTGTATAAAAAATCAATCAAGCCATTGTCAGAAAGAGATACTCTTCACTGTTATCATTATTTGATTTGAGCAGCAAGTAGATACTGCACAAGCTAGACGGCAGCCCGCACTGAAATTTTACATGGCTTTTTAGTCAATAAAAATTTTTAATTTGTGAGACAGTGACTAGATTTCTCATTTTAATGAGCCCTTCAGCTGCTACTTTCTCAGTATATAATCAGCATGGCTACCTATGATTACAGTTACGGCTATAACACACAGCGCAGGTATTTTTACTGTCAAGCTATTATTGTCTACCTGTTTTCAACCTTTGCAAAATTCATCACCGACAGCAATGCAAGAGTTTTTATAACAGGGAAAGCTATTATTTGTTATTGATTCCCTGCACTGCTCGCTCGACTACACAGATATGGTGAAATTGATTGAGATATCTAATTCATTTTCAGTGCTTTGTCTTTCAAGGAGACTTGAGTGAATTTTATAAACCAGGCATGTTTTTCAGATTTTGATTTTGCAGTTTTAATGACTCTCACTATAGTTGTATTCATGCAAAAACAGTATGGTAATGGATAGGCACTTTTACTGTGTCTGCTTGTATCAAGAGTGCGCGGCAACAGAAAAGAGAAATTGCTAGCAAAGTTATTGTTTGTATTTGAATCTGGGACATCAGGATTAATGGATATAACAATGTCTAAAAAACTACGAATCACACATGTACAGACAAAACGTGTTCGTTTCCAGCACATTATAGCGGCAAATGCGTCAACTGCTAAAAGGTACACAGCCGTCAAGTTTTCAACCACCACTTGTGAGGCAATATATCTGTACTACAGTGTTTACTTGATAGCTGTAAAAAGAAGAAACTACTTGGTTACTGTTAATGGATAGCGTTTGGTACCTGATATTATGAGGTACCTTCAAACTCTAACTCGATTTTCAGTGACTTGATTGACTTATTTTTTATGTTTCAGTTCCCGTTATGTTGATAAAGAGCTTCTGACAGCTGCTAGAGACATAGAATACATACAGAAAAAATGTCTCGGCAATAACACAAGAAGAAATGCCCTCAACTTTAATCTCAGGTATGCTATTTTCATGGCATTATTTTGGTGTCAGTATCATGTTTAAAACAAACAATTGTGAAACAATGAAAATAATAGCGTGCATTTTTGTGGGCTCGATGTATGGAATGAACTCTAAATATCGGCTAATAAAACATTGTATCAATAAAAAAATTTCTAACAGTAACTCTGAACTATTTTACATGTTACCTACATCATTCTGCTAGGGTATGGGAACTGGCAATCCCATAATACAATGAATTTTCTGTGAGTGGTCACGCAGAAGCTCTAATGACAATTGCATTATGGGTATTAAGCCGACATTGCATGTATTTGACACCTATCCCGGTTAGTCGGTAACCACCTCATTTTAACATATAGTCTTTTGTTATCATTACAGAGATTCCCCTCTTATAGCATCAGCTATTGGCAGAGGAGGTACATCGTCACAGAATGTCTTCCTCTACCAGAACAAACCTTCACCGATGATTCCCCTGAAGGTAAGTTGTACATGATCACTGCATTCCCAGAATAACCCGCATTCAGACTCCAAAGCTGCATAAATCAAGAATTTAGAATTTCTGAAATGACATCGCTTTGACACTCGCCACTAAAAAATCACCTCGACAGCTGACAGTTCAGCAAAATCAGAGGTAGTTGGATGTCAGCGTTGGAAATCAATGATCAATCAATGATCAATCACCAACCATAATTGGCTTACTTTGATTCAAAAACTGCAGCTTTGTGTTCCTTTGGTGTTAGTCTGTTCAGCTGTAATGGACTGCGACAAAAAGTATTGAGTATCATGATAGTTTGAGCTTCTGTAAGCGACATGTTGTTCTCTCTCTTTCTGACAGGCCTGGAGAGGGTATAATGGAAGTATATACTTTGACCCAATAAAGATTAACAGGGTCAGCTCTGCAAATGGTGCCATAGAGACAGTGTCAGGTTCACAACCAGCAAGTAGGGCAGTCACACAAGAAGCAAAGAAACGCAGGCAGCAGACCGCTAAACCAGATCTCAATACGTAAGTTGTCATCAATCAAATTAGTCTGCTACCGATGTAACTAGTATGTATTTAGTATTGAACATGGTACATTGGAAATGTAGGGCAGAGTTAATATATGTCCCGCACCTCCAGGTGGAAGTCAACCATAAGAGCTACATAGTTGACTTCTGCGAGTTGTCCTCCCATACTAGGAAAGGTTGACACCCTAAGGCTCAATGGTCTGAGAACCTACCCAATTATGAAACCTGTTATTGGATATGTTTGACTTTATAGAATACCGGTACATTGTGATTTTCCGCCAAGACCAGCGATAATAATGGATAAGAAGGCAGTGCTATCTAAGGAAAATAAAGACATACAGGATGACCTCGAATGGATCAGGTATGTTAGAAGTAAATAAATAGTGGTTTTAGGTTTGTTAATTAAAATTGATGCTTGGTTCACAGCTAGGTAGTTTTTATGTCTGCTTTTCCCCGTCAGTGGTACCATAAAATTTCTCTGGTTCTGTCCCGACTTTGGGCATTGTTAGGACTTACTTGTGAACTCACCATTGAGAACAACTTGTTTTCTTGAGTATGGAAAGCCACTTAGCTATGATAAGTTTTTGTTGGATGTATAGAATATCGCTTGAGATAAATTGATTACATTGGGCTTTCCTACTAGATAATGACCGTTTACCAGATTGCAATTAATGAAATATGTAACTATAACAAATGTAACAGCAATCAACTAGGCCTTGTTGAAATAAGAATTGACATGTGAAGTATGCCGCTGGAAATTTGATTTTTAACTTCTCAATTGAATATTTTATGTGAAATGCAGAACTACAGAGACCGTCGGGAGTTTGAAAATCGAAGGTGGTCCAGGGGATCGAGCAAAGGTTAGGCAGAATGGACATCGTAATGTGTGTAAAGGTAAATTCTACTTATAACCAAATCATTTACACCTTCGGCTCAATATTATTTTTAAATCTTTTCATTTATATCTTTGACTCAATATTATTATAATATTGGAAGGCACGTTCTCAAAGAACAGGCACAGGAAGTAACAGCTATAAGATTAGATTAGATCAGATCTGATTAGGCTAAGTTCGATCAATTTACCTGCATTTGGAGTTGCTCCCCCTCCATTAGTCAAGCCGTAGGCGTGACAAGTTGAGGGGGAGCAACCGGAATGCAGGCAAACTGGATCAAACGTGATCTAGTGTTATATACAACATTCAAGGCTTGATGTTATGGAATTCACATTATTCCGCAATACCATCGCAGTGAAGATTTAAGGGCTTTATACATGATTTCAGGTTCAGTAGCACATTTATTAGCTAAGCAGCGGCGGACATCTAGCCAGAATAAGAACACAGGGTCTAAATTTTCCGTATCAGGAGATAAATACAAGTCACCGATGTACATGAATCCTCTACTACGTACAAGTACACAATACTCACAGGTAATTGTGCACGATAATGATCATGTGAAATGTAATGTTTCATATTTGCAGAGTACATTTTAAAATAAGACATCTAATTCTTTCAGAAACCTTGTGATTTAGCCCATAAACATGACAATCTGCAAACTTGAGGCAGCAGTAGAAATTTGTAGCCTGTGTGATAAAATCAGAGAGTTAACTGACAATTCCCATGTGTTACCAAGAATCACAAGAAACAAAATTATCATAAAATAAATTATAATATATATTTTATATTAACATGTATTATATGATTTTATATATATATGTTATTTATGTCAGAGTGCGCAGAGAAGACCAGTAACTAACAGTCCGGATGTTTCCCACCAGTCTAACATGGATAAACTACCACCTCTAGAACAACTCAGGGCTAGCCTCAGGAAAAGCAACTCTGCAAAGTCAACGAATAACTCTACAAATAAACGACGAGTCAATCTAGTGGATGATGAGAATATCCCTAGTTATATCAGGTTATCCCGCGCAGTACCTGTGCCCAGTAACTCATAATCGTGAAGGGTTAGATGCGATGATCTCTTTTTTTATACAAGTTTATTTCTTACACTGATTTTGTATTAGAAGGAAGTTTATATATACGGTCATTAATGACATGAGGGATTATGAAGGCCTGGTCACGCAGCCATTTATATTATACCTATCATATATATTTATTCTTGATCAATGAATTTTTAAGGCAAATAAATACTATGCGTTACATAGGTGGCTGGTGATTAGACGTCGGCTATGTAGCAATGATCAGTGACTTCTTCACACAATCCACCCTATAAGTAAAACAGAGAGGAACAGGGGGAGGGGCTGAAAGAGGGCAAGCGCTGCATTTTGTAATGAATTTTTTTTTTACATTTTGTTCTTTTTATAAATATTTATTGATAGATGATTTCATTAACTTTTAAAGTTATTAAAATGATAAGGGTTAACACTAAGTAATTTAACCTGATTTTTTTTCATGCTGCTCAATATTTTCCAAATCTTTTGACCATTCATTTTTCTACAGGAGTTTGGTAATCGAATGCCATATATTAGTTCCCTCTTTCACAGTGCCACAGCATCTTTTTGTGCTATCAAGTTGGGTTGAATGAGCCGTCAGTGGTGAAATAAATTCTAGAAGAAACAACAAAAAAGGTTCCAGCAAAGCTTATATTATCTAGGACGAGTCTGTTTCCCCTGTAGATGCAGTCTTTATTGTTGATGTTATTTATTTATTTATTATTTGATAGCATTCCTGTCCTGAGCTGTCTTCAATATTAGCTGTCGATTGCAACTTCGGTTGTCTTGTTTACTGTTTACTATTTCGTTGTTGAAAAAAAATTGAATTGAAAGCTACCAGCATGGTTTTATTGTCGAGAGATTTGTCTTTCGTATTCAATTTAATCCATTGCTGCTCTGGTGAGCCCCTTGCTTCTTTGATGTCCCCTGCAGTATCCAGTACAGCACCCAGTTCATATACATGTAAGCAAGTTATAAATGTTATAATGGCTTGTCTAAGTGGTTGCTGTATATATTTACTGATATGCATTACTTGTAGAAGAACAATTTGAAAAGGAGTAAACTCCTTGGTTGAAGCAATGAGCTTGGGACAGCTCTGTGGTTTAAGTGAAACCAATGAACTCCCTCTTCATTGGTGAAACAATAATCATAATATATGGTGAACTTATGTAGATTGTCTTCTCTTGATTATTTAATTACTAGTTAGTAGTTGTCCTCTCTTCCTCAAGGATTTCACCATGACCGGAAACAACTGTTCGATAGTCTAAGATGAGTGTTGGAAAGACTACTACCAACAAATTGTATCAGTATAGTCTTTGTGTATTGTTCATGGCAGGGGACTACATTGGAGAAGGAGAAGGTGCATGAGTTGCTAATTGAAACACTTTTAGGTAGTGACTGGCTTCAGCACAAATTTGAATACTTCTCCTCTATTACTGTTATAATCAAAAAGCAAGATGCCTCCCAAGAAGAAAGAAGGACCTAGCAAAAAGAATGAGCAGAAGGCAAAGGCAAAAACAATAGAGGTAAGAGTCAGATTTCATCCTTAACCACCACCATGGTCATGATGAAGAAGATGTTACACTTACAGCAATTCTATTAATTAATTATCATCAATTCAATCAATCAATGATCACATAACATCACAAAAAATTATCATCACTAGTTGGTTCTACTCCCCACGGTCATCAAGTTAATAGTTATAGATTACTCCAAGCAAGGAGTAACTTCTGCTCCTCCTTGCTCCAATCCAGTCCAAGTGACTGAGTACTCAGTAAAGAGTTATGGTTGAGTTGGAGTGAACTCCTTGATTACTAAACAAAGTAAAAAAGCTCTTCAACTTCTGGTCTTTCAGTTTCTCTAGATAGATATACTCAGAACACATTTCTATTTAACTATTACGATTAAGTAGTTTTAGGGTGACCTTATTTTTTCCGCATTGTTCACAATAGGACAAGACATTTGGGTTGAAGAACAAGAAAGGTACCAAGAATCAGAAGTTCATCGCCCAGGTGCAAAAACAGGTGAATAACCCTCAGGGAATGAGAGCAACTCAAGAACAGGCAGCAGCTCAGAAAAAGAAAGATGAGGAGGCAAAGAAGAAAGCTGAACTGAATACCCTTTTTAGACCTGTCCAGACTGTCTCTAAAGGTTGGTATTGGTTTTCTGTGATAGCACAGAAATAAATCACAGTCACAGTCTTTCAATTAGAAACAGTCAAAAATGGCAATCTGATCACACAGTGAGTGAGTGACAGCGATACCTGCTACATTCTCAGTGAGCGATTTGAGACCGATTTTGTCTAATTGAAAGACCAAGTGAGTGATAATTTTGAGCGATGTGATATTGATAACTTGCTTTAGTATAGCATCGCTCTGTCTAATTGAAAGACCCTTCTGACGCTGAATGTTAACACTGATCATTGTGGCATTTCCAAAGATAGCTGGAAGGAGTTGAGGTGTATTTTGTACACAGACATTTAATAATTGCTCTTACTTGCACTGCTGCATGAATGAAAGTTACATGAGTGGTTGCCACTTATTAAGAAATGGTTCTCTGCGTAATCCATGGCCATCGCAATCATCTGTAGTTCAATAGTAATGATCGGGTGCTCTTGGTAGTCAGGTCGTTAAAAATATCATGATGATATATTGTAGGTGGTGATCCAAAATCCGTTTTGTGTGCATTCTTCAAGCAAGGAAACTGTGGAAAAGGCGCAAAATGTAAATTCTCTCATGACCTGACTATTGATAAGAAGACGGAAAAAAGGAGTCTTTACACCGATGAAAAAGGTAAGTGTTCTATGGTCGCGTACTTCCCAACACCTTTTCTAATACGTGGATCAAGTTTGATGTGATTTGCCTGTAATTGGAGCAGCTCCCTCATCTAACTGACAACAGCTCACCAGTGGCAAAATATTTTACAAAAATACAATACACATGTTCATATCACTTAACAAGGATATAGTATTAGGCCTACTTATTTGTATTGATCACCAAGAACAGTTTGCCACCATATGTAGGCCTATCACACATAAATTTCCCGTTCACTACTATACCAATGCAACATGCCATTATTGTTTATGCTGCCATTTTTTTATATTTTCTCATGTTTTGTTTAGCTAATGATGCTATGGATGCTTGGGACCAGGAAAAACTGGAGGATGTTGTTGATAAGAAGCATGGATCTAAAAACAAAGGATTACCACCGACTACTATTGTAAGTGATCTTCAAGATTCTGTTTTTGTTGTGTATGCAGGTGTAATTTAAACCAGATATCCACAATGAATTGCGGTACAATCCCCTTACCCTCCCTCATTTAGAAAAAAAAAAACGTTTTTTTGTGCATCAGAATACAGTCTGATGGCCTCAAATCTTCTGTGAATGGCATCACTTTGCAATAATTAAACAACATGATCCATGCTTGTCTAATAATTTTGCTTACCACACTTTGAAAGAGAGAGGCACCTTTTAGCGACAACTTGATTTTTAAGAACAGCATATCCCTTGATATACCTACAGACACATCAGAAACCATTTATTGAATTGATTTACTGATTTTGTTTGCAGATTTGTAAGCATTTTTTGGACGCTGTTGAGAATAATAAGTATGGTTGGTTCTGGGAGTGTGCATCAGGAGATAAATGTCACTACAGGCACGCGTTACCAGCTGGATACGTCCTCGCTAAGGACAGGAAGAAGATGGATGAGCAAAAGGTATGTGAACACATTCTGATCACGTGAACTACTAATTGCCTGTGTATATCTCAGATCGATAAAGAGAGTGAATTAGTACAAGCTATGTGCTTGCTCTTAATTGATTCTAACAATTAGCAATACACATGCTAATAATGTAGTCTCAATATCAGTGTGATGTGAATATGTAGAGTTTTTAGTTATTTACCATACATATATAAGCCCTATGACTGATAAGAGCTATGTGTATGTTGTATAGTATGTGTGTTGCTTATTTCCGTACACATTTCTTGCTTTGACAAGGTGCGCTAAGATGTACATTGTATGTTATTGGGGATATTATTAATTCAAAGAACAAAGCTCCAACAATCCTGTCATCCTTGTTTACTCTGATTACTCAAATTAAGTTACTCTGTTGGAATTAGACTGTAGACAGATCCCATTTTAAGATCCGTATGGTAAACATAAATATCAAACAGCAAGCGTGTGCTTGGAATGTTTCAGGTATCTATAACTTTAGAAGAGTTGATAGAGAGAGAAAGAGCCAAACTAGGAAATAATCTTACCAAGGTCACACTGGAAACTTTCCTAGCGTGGAAAGGCAGAAAGGTTCGTCATAATATTCTCATTTGAATGACATTCATTTTGTTGCTTTTTGAGAGGAAGTAATGGATTTGGTTTCGTTTTTATTTCATCCAACAAGTTGAGATTTAGGAAAGTGTGATGATGGTGATGAGGCCCACATGGGCAATAGCTTTGACAATGTCACAGCTAGACAATGCGCAAGGCCGAATTGCTATAATGAAAATTTGTTAAATTATGATGAGAGAACAAAGTCCAAACCTCAAACCAAAGAGGTGACACCTGAGAACCATTTTAGTTCCATCATGTACCTCTTTGCGCAAAATGTTTTCTTTCTACTGTATGGATCTGTGTCCACAAACCCCGTCGTGCAGCATTCAACTGAAAATGTTCGGATCAATCTGTCGTCATTAAACTGCTGAAAACATCTGATATACACGTTCTTTCTGTACAGAGATCGGAAAGGATTAAGAAAGACAAAGCAGCTAACGATAAAAAGAAATCAGATTACAAGCAGGGTAAGATGTTTGGTGTTAGCGGTCGTGACCTGTTCACCTTTAACCCTGACCTTGTGGGAGGAGATGATGATGAGGCAGAAGATATTACCTATGTTAGAGAGGATGATGATGAGGAAAATGTAAGTTTAAAACTCAACATATCATGAAAACTTTTACAGAACATTTTTCAGATACAAAATGCACTTAGCATACAGTTTTTCGTTAGATGTCATTATAGTGTTGTCTTATGACAGAAAGTTTGATCCGAAAGTGATTCTTGCATTCAGCAGGCGTAAATCTCCCCCCCCCCCCTT
This sequence comes from Membranipora membranacea, assembly GCA_914767715.1. NCBI lineage: Eukaryota > Metazoa > Bryozoa > Gymnolaemata > Cheilostomatida > Membraniporidae > Membranipora > Membranipora membranacea. The sequence goes on from OU612068.1 coordinate 12,067,006, forward strand.
TCTTGACGGGGACATCTGGTGACCTAAAATATTAATTATAATATTAGAGCCTATGTTGTTGTATTATGGATTTGTCCACTCTAAATTCCCAGTATGATTCAAAAGTTGCCTTCAATAGTTTGTGATATACTACCAACTATGAATTATAATTGATCATTTAAATGAGCATGGTATCTATTTACGGTTTATGATTATTTTCTGCTCATTCTGAAACTATTCCCGATTATAGGCTGATGCAGGGCAGTATAAGGAGATTGATCTATCTGACTTTTCTTACGCCTCACGTGTTGGAGTACCAGAAATATCAGCTGGTCCATCAGTAGATACTGGGGAACGATTCGCTGATATAGATTATCTTATCCAATCAAAAGGTGCTGCTACAGCTGTCTCGTTAGCCGAAGCACAAGGTCAGTTGTGAAACTTACACTAAAATTTACATGGATGCTTGTGCTTTGCACAGAGCTATAGTTGGCAATTTTTTTCTGAATAATAGGCATACTCTATCCTAAGATGGTTGCCGTGTCTTACACTCAGAGGCACACAATTATACTTATATGATTGTGTTTTGTATGTAACTATTGTTGGCTGCTATTTTCCATAATAGGCATATCTTTGTCTACTGAGGGAAGTCTTGGTGCTGGTCAAGCAAAATACTCCACCAGAAAGTTTAATATTCCACTCGATGGAGGTCTGATTATTCCATGTCAATCCTAATTGCACTGATTATCTGCCTATGGCATTCTAACTCGCACTAATGTTTTCTACCATTGTAGATGCACATGAAGCAGGAAAAATGGATATTGCGGCAGCTCCGGACCCTTCACAGACAGACGCGGCCATCGCTGCTGCGATGGCTGCTACGATAGATGAGGCGGGGCCAATAGATGAGAATCTGTTTGATGATGAAGACTTGGATGAACTAGATGAAGATTTAGAGAAACTAGAACTGTGACCTCGCCTCTCAGACTCTCTGTAAAACCTAGGACATTGCAATATTTTTATTGAACATTGATAATCCAGATTAAAGTGTGTTTGGAAAACATGAAACTACAGGCTGCGGCTACTTGATGCTAATTTATTTTACCTGAGTGGTATATCGATGAAGCTGCTGGGAGCCGCACAATGGCCAAATGCTGTTCTTCCACCATATATGGATGGCTTTTATTTTTATTGCCAGAAAAGCAAGAGTGTTTGCAATTTCTACCATATTTTGTGCTTTACCAATAAACCTAAATGAAGGATTGTTAATACAAACTTAAATGAATGCCTGATTCAAGGAAAATGGAATCATTTATCTCCCGCTTCTTAGAAATTCAATTAGGCAATAATCAAGCACTGATATACTTCTCTTATACAGGGCTCTCAACCTGGAAGGATCCAAAACCTGAGTTTTGCCGATACCGTGTTGCAGGTGGTATTACAAAGGCCTGAAATGCCCTGTGCACAAGCAGCTTACAGTTTTAGAGCTCTGTTAGCCTCCTCAATGGGTCCGGCCGCCAAAGCCTAGAGAGCAACTTAGGCCGCTGCATATGGATGATGCTGGTTTTTTAGAGTTGTTAGCTGATCATTTATATAGAATCACTAAAATTCATCCTGGTTAATGTATTTCATATATCACAACATAAACTTGTTTCTTTATAATCATACAACTAGGCCACACCGAGAGGAATTCCCCAACTTCGATGAATATGAGGTAAAATCTGAGTTTTTACCTTATATTCTAAAATCCCCTGAGTTGAACCGAAAAACCTGAGTAACTCGGGCTAAATCTGAGTGGTTCAGAGCCCTGCTCCTTATACCAAAAACTTATTTGGTTGAAAGAATTTATCTTCACCTTTGTGGCCATCTTTAAATTAACTTGTTCAGAAAGTGATGAAATTGAGTTGTGCAGCATGGTGAACAGGTACTGATCAGGCATTATGATACCCTACCACCTTACGGTGGAGCTTGTGTGGGGTGCTAATGGAGTTACTCTTTTCCTTGGACGGTATGGTTCAGCTTTTGTCATGATAACACTAAGGCAAACTAATACCTGGAATTGTAGCCTGTCTTGACAGGCTACTGGCCGTGCAATGGTGCTGTGATAGTGAAAACCGACGAAGAAGCATTATCAATATTGACAAATACATGTATGCTTGTATAATACCGCAGTATGCCTGCCAGAATTATTTCATCTATTTATAGCTTTATTTTCTAGATAGCTGCAATTGTACCGAATTGAGGGTTGCAAGCGATGAAATCCTGAGTTATGATTCTATGAATTCACTAAACACGCAACAGCATACAAGCATCCTGGATATGTCGCATATGAAGCGGTGAGTATGAGATACTAACTTCAAATACTACAATTCATATAAAATATACCATCGGCTTATCGACATGCTTTCTAAAACGGGTCCAAAAATGATCATGTTCATTCATTGAGGTCTTCTTAAAAAGTTCACTTCTGTAAGCATTCGGAAAACCTCAATAAATGAATGAGCTACACCCATGGCTGTTACTATGACAATTTTGCCTGATTGTGACAGGGAGGGGATTTAGTCATTGAGAAAAAAATTATATTTATTATTTTGGAGTTATCTTCACTGTCAAATAGTGGGGATATGCTACCAAAAAGACTTTTTTTGATTTTGGGTCAACCCTAATCCAATTCTGAAGAGAAAAGGAGGGATCTTCAGAGACTGTTGTAGTAACTATTATGTGGCATTCCATTACCAAACACCGATTTTGGTAAGAGTATATTAATTCTAAATCCTGCTGAGGAAAAAAAGCATAATAATGAGTCTGAAGAAGCGATTGTGATTCATGCTCTTTTCTGATTTATTTGCATAATCATAATAAATATATCCTCATATATTATGTGTTGGCGATAAGCACAGTATAACAAGATTATTAAGTATTAACAATTAAGTGCTGACAGTATAATATAACAAAATAATTCACATCAGAAATTGTATCTATTATAGAAAGATTGTTGATGCTTAGGTGATCGATCCAATTGGATGTCAGCCATGAAAAACAGAATACGAATACAGTGAAATTTGGTGAGTATTAGTCGAAAAGTTAATGGAATAACCAAGTTTCAAAACCGTGTAATATTTCTCATGTTCAAATCACTAATGTATCCGGCGAGTTCATAAATGTCGACTAAATTTAACAATAAATTTAGCCTATTTCGTGAGCTTTACTGAAAATTGTGTTAGGTATGCCTCCAATGTTTGCCTTTATACTGGCTAGAAAAGCAATGCAAAGGTTACCAGAAATTAATGGCCAGCATAAGATATAAATGTAATGTTAGCTACCATGATATAAAGGCTAGCTTACATAAAACTATGTTAGCTACCATGATTCCTGATGATTAGAAAAAAAATGAAAAACCGCATCATAAATGTGCTTTTGTTTGCAATGCGTAATAGATCCAAATAACATTGTAAGGTTAATTAAATTTATGTGAATTTTGATAAGTTAATTGATTGAAAGAATTATGGAATGCATAGTGATTGGAGGTTTTTGACAAAGCTGTAAAAATTGATTGATTATAAAAAGATTATTAATTTTGTTATTATAAAAAAACACGATTAACTAGGTCATGGTATGAAATGTGCCTAATACAAGTCAGCATTATTGCCTCGTGCCTGGATCTCAGCCATGAGACCAGTTGGTAGAGGGGGCGGGGATGGGATACCCCCAGCAGGAGGAGGAGCAGGCATTGATCTATCAAACATATCATCGCTAGCTCTGTTGAGGGCGTAGGCATTAGTGACATCATCGTTGGTCTGGTTAGCGAGTGAACTGGAGAACGCTCTCTCATTCATGTGTTCGTTATCCTCATCCATCCAATTTCTAGGTGGTGCCTCTGTCTGCTCCTAAAAGTTACAAGTTTTTTGTGTAGGGTATACTCATTAAATTCCATCTGTTATGTATATAATAATGTACAGGAAATTGGGTATTTGTACTTTCCCACATGAATAAACTATTGTTATAATTTAAAAAAATTGAGTAAAATTTTTGCTAAAACCATGCATGATGGCGATATATCATGTTCATGCCACAAGGCAGCAAGCAGCAAAGGGTATCAAATGGTTTAGCAGGGATCAGCTGACTCGTGGACAGGTGCTAAAATTGATAGAAAGCGATCAGTAAAAGTTACATTGCGTCTCTTTACAAACAAAAATCCAGGATAGAAAGTAGAACTTTGATGTCGATTGAACAAACAAAGTTATATCTGCTATTGTCCCCCTTCCCACAGAGACTCAATCCTATACGCAGTAACTCACTATTCAAGGTTACAAACACGCAAGGTAAGCTAGACATGTTGCGATTCTGTAGTTCACTTAGTTTGGTTAGTCATTTAGTAGATCAAGTTTGATCCAATTTGCCTGCATTCCAGTTGCTCCTCTTACACTGGACACGCCGCTACATGACCAGTCGAGTGGGCATGCAAGCAACTGGACCAAACTGGGTCTAGTCATTCAGATATAGTAATGGTCTAGTGTTATGATTGTAAGGTTAGTCGTGGACTGCATAGAGAGCTCTTTTACCATGGCCATATCACTACAAGGCCTACCTTGAAATAGTATTCTTTGCCCCCAGGTTTGACAAATCCAGACTTCATAGCAGCAGCTGCACCGTCGAATCTGTTTGGAGTTTTGTCTCTCTTACGCTTGTCTTTTTTCTTGTCCTTCTTGCTCTCATGTCTGTCACCATCATCTTGTCTGGAAAAAGATAGCAAAATTGGGACAGCTGTGAGGATAGAAAAGTGACCTTTTGGTGACTTTTATACCGTAACAAAAGTCCATATTTATGCAAACTTTCATTCTTATGAGCACGATATTTGACAATTGAGAAACTTTAGCTTAGAATTCCTTCTAGGTATAACAATGTTTGCACATGCCACGCTGTGTCAATTTTGTCTGCCATTTCATCAAGGTTTTGAATTGTGGACAACTAGGTATTATATCAAAACGTAAACATTATGGGATTAGCTATGGCTGTTAGGAGTGCTTTCAAAAACTGGCAAGTCATTTGATGCTTAATATTGTGCCTTTGGTAGACATCTATTTTTAAGGCACTATTCAAAAATAGCTGCAAGTTGGTGCTGTTTCAACACCAATCAAAGAAATTCCAAGGTGTCAATAAATAAGAACCAGAAATCTTAAGCTAGCGTGGTTGGGTCATATTCCCCAAAATTCTTTTCAGTTTTACCTGGAATTTTGAGGATATCATGGGAAATAACATGATTGATTATTTAATATGCAAAGCCTTATTACAAACACAATATCATGCAAGCTAACCTAAATTTACTCCCTTTGCTTTTCGAGAACATGCAATGAAAGCCAAAACTGCAAATTTGCAAAAAGGATAATTTGATGGGGCAGGGCAGGCAACATTAAGACTCGCGGGTTACACAGATATATCCATCTGGGACAACCACCCTAATTTTAAGGGACAACTCCAAGACAGATTTTAAAATAGTTTTCACATTTTATTCTCATGATGCGCCGAAGAGAACTTGTCCCAAATCCCTGATGCGTGCAAATTAAAGGAATTTCAGTTCACAATAGAATCATGTGTAGAAGGATCTGCCCGAGGATCAGATCAGCGTTAAAAGTACGTGTGGTAGAATTGATTAAAATCCTCAATAAAAAAGTCAAGAAATAAACTAGATGGCATTCACTACATGATATAGTTTTCATTGTAGTTCGCCAATCATTAGTAATCATTAGATCTTGGTAACTTTCTCAATTGCAATATTCAAAAAATGACAATTATCTAATGTGGAAACCAGTGTGCTCAACAACTCTTTGCAAGGTCGCAAAACTCAAATCTGTGAATGTTTTCCTGTAAGGTATACAGAAATTAAGGCTATTTTGAATTCTGGGATACGGTTATGTAAGATTCACCTGTAGGCCTGGAAGCTTGAGTGTCGTCTCGGATCAGTATTGGGTGGTAGATCATACACCCTACCTCCTATAACTTGTCCACCTTGGGCTGAGAGGCTAGGTCCTCCGTTTCTGAGAGGACTCCTATCACCTCTTCTACCAGGGCTAGGTGATCTCCTACTGGAGCGCCTGTTTGACTTCCGCTGTCCTTCTGGGGCGGGGGCGTGTCCCCACTTAAAGTCCCCACCATGTACTTCTGCATCTACACGTCCTAAAATATACCAAAAGCTCATTTACTATACTATCCAAATACTACCCATTACATACCACTACACAATGAAATACATGAAGATATCACGATACTAAATATTGTGACATTCATGTCACCAACTATGCTGCCTAAATTTTGATTCTATTTAGTTCTGCGGAACACTGCAGGTAGGACTGTTCAACCGGACCACCGCACAGATATATAACACATGCAAAAATAACTAATTATGCACAATAAGACCATGCCATACCATACAAAACTTACGCTGCCTCCATCCGAGGATACAACAGAAAAAGCTAACAGTATTTCTATATGTATTAATTATACTCACTCTGTCCCCCATCTCCCAGGTTTAGCCTGCTGGTATCTTTCTCTAATTCTCTGATATGATAATCACCCTTGTGATTACCATTCATATCTGCAGACTCTCTGTTGTGTTTGCTTCTCCTGGAGCTTTTCCTCTCATCAGGTAGTTCTGTGATCTCTACCCCATTACTTGTTCTAAAGAACAGATTAGCAAGGTATTATAATATATGTATATATAATATATATACATAATATATTATATATAATGTGTTTGTAGTAAGGAGTTGGTTTGATTTTCTGAAAAATCTAGGCTAAAGTCTATGTCAGTAGTGAAATGTAGGCACAAAACCAAAGATTATAAACTCTGCTTTGTTCTTCATGGCTGTAGAAGTCTGTGCCCCCCACCCCCCAGACTCTTGCCATTTGTCGGCCGGGATTGTGGGATATTTAGTCATAGATCAAACGAATGCAGGACTCAAGATAGATCATTGTTTATGCCCCTGGAAGATTCTGCAGAACATCATTTTCACAGTATTTGGGCTGAAACAAGGGTTACAATACCGGATGAACAGAATTATTTACCGTTGTCTGTAGGGGTCTAGCTCTTCCCAGGCATGTTTATAATTCTTCCCCCTGTCTGATGAGGAGCCACTACTGCTAGAACCACTCCTGTGTCGTTCTCGACGTCCCTCCGGACTGCCTCTCTGCAAACAACAATGGGATTAATACTATATTTTGACTCAATCAACCATGGCAAACAATCACCAAGTAATAATAAGATGTGGAGAAAAGATGTTCCAATGGTATGCCCACTTCGTTTTCTGCTGGTCCGAAATTTCAAAGTGAGGACTACAACTACTACTGTGGGTATGATTAGTAGGAAAATAGAACTTTTATTCTGTGTATGCTATATTAGAACAGGTTCGATCAACTTTGCCTGCATACTAGTTGCTACCCTTCCACTGGTCGCGCAGTGTGCAAAAACGCTTTTTGCCTGCGGTGTGACTAGTCGAGGGGGAGCAACTAATAAGCAGGTAAGTGGACCAAACTTATTGGTCTAGTGCCATACATATACATATATATATTGAATTACCTTGCTTGAGCGGTGGTGATGATGTGACGGCCGAGCATGAAAGTGCTCACCTGGAGGGTTATAATATCCATTACCTCGAGTCTGTCCCTCAAACCTCTGAGCATCGAAAAATGTGCCAGGCTTATCTCCTGCTGGTCTTGTAAACCTCTCATCATAGATTTGATAATTCTAGAGAAGTAGATGGCAAGGCAGTAAAAAAAACACTTAACTTTATCAAACAGCATTAGAATTGGAATATTTAGTATTTTTTCAGAATATTGACTCATGGGATTTTGACAATTATTTACAGTGCAATAAATATGCTCTCATTATAATGATGTAGCTGCAAATAAACTGAGTTCCCAACATAGTGTAGGTGTGCTCTTTCCCTTCTCGTCACTTGATTCAATGCTTGTAATTTGATCGAAAAGTGGGCTTCATTAATAATGAGCCTCAAATTTCTAGCCTGACTGAATGGTCCTTTTCATTCCCCAGCCAGTTGACATTCCTCTAAGTCAGTGATATGAGAATAAGAAAGAGATGACTTTGTTGTCTAGTACCTAATTTGTGACACTAGTGGTCACAACTCACTGGCCAGATGGGGAGAAGCTAGTCTAAGTGCTCAGTGGGCTGCAATACAAGTTAGTGGTTGATAATGTAATGCCACCATGGACTTATAAGTCTATGAATGCCACCAACTCGCATTGTAAGCTGTCTGAGCGCTTAGACTAGGAAGAATCTAGCGAATAGTGTGCCCAGCTCACATAGAAAGCAATTTCAAAAAGTTACAATGACCCACAATAACTGCTGCAAATTCTCACCAGTGAGTTCGCCGAGGGCAAATCCGTTTACAGGTGTGTAACCTTTCTGCCTTTAACAAGCTCAATGGGGCAATGCATCTGAATGAAAAATTACTAAAAGAGGCATGTAGAATTTCACTATTAGTCTTTCACTGAAGCCCACTCAGCTTTCCAAGGTAACAATAGATTTCCAAATAGCCCTATAAAGATTTAATCTACAAAAATGCAAAAATGGCATTTGAAGTTGGTACTGAAAGTTTGTTTACCTTGAATGTATTATGTTTATGTGATGAGGACTTGTGTTTACGGCTATGTTTGCTGTGAGAACGATGATTGAAATCCTGAGCAGACATAGGGTAATAAGGCACTGGTATCTCAACGGGAACTGGAACCTCTCGCTCTACATGCCTTATCTGGAAACCAAAAAGGAATGTTTTATCGAAAGCATCAAAGAACAGTTTTATTAAAAAAAACAACTATAATAAAACAATACAGTGATCAGTACACATGTAGTATTGCCCCCCCCCCCCCCTGCCCTGCCAGGATCTATATAAAAATGGGAGGATAACTGCATGAGGGACAACTCAAAACAAACCCTGTAAAGTGCTTGTAACCTGTACCTGTAAAATTCAGTGTTTACAAATCAGGAAGAAACTTGATGCTTGAGGCCTAGGGATCTAATAAATCTAAAAGCCAAAGAGTGCTTTACTTCCTTTGATAAAGCAATGGATTATGCTGTAACAATCTTATATTTTAGCTGAGACTGATTGGCCAGAACGAGTCACTTTCAATTTTTCACAAAATTCCCATATTGCATAACAATGTCTGCTACATGCTAAACCAGGAAGATAAAATACAGTTATCGATACATGAAAAAAAGTAACAACGCCCCAGTGTATGTGAGAATAGATAGGACAGTAATGATATGATTGGCTTACCTCAGGTGGTTGTGGAATGTAGATGGGTTTCACCTCGTGTATGATCTTGGGTGGGGGTGGAGGCTGGTATACAGGTACGGGTATAGGCACTGGTTCTCTGATCACCCTCTCTATTATCGAGGTTCTGGTTCTAGGATCCCTGACTACCCTCACTGTGGATGTGGATCTCATACTACCGGCGATGCTGCCAGCCATACTACCGGCCATACTACCAGGGACTCTCATGCTGCCGCCTGGCATCATATGAGGCGGATAATATCCTGGAGGGGGCCCAGCTCTCATCTCAGGGTATCCACCCCTTGGCATGAACTGTTCAGGGATTTGACCTCGCCGTGGTGATGCACCACCTCCTCCGCTGGGGCCCCGTTTGGTGTTGGTGAGTGTGTATTTCTTGACAAGGTTCTGAGGGAATGTCCTTGAGGAGTTCTTGTCATTTGCAGTTGAAACAGAGGGTATTTCAGAGTCACTAATGTCCTGTGATTGGTTAGGTGAGGGGATTCCCCTGTTAGTCGCTCCATTCTGATTGGCTCCTCGGCCGCTAGCACTGACACTGTCAAACTCATCTATTTCTGCATCAGGGTCAATAATCGGCTGCACTAACTCGTTTCGTATCACCTGCAAAATGAGTCAAAGTAACAGATTACTGATCACATTAAAAATCACCACCTCAATGCTTGTCTTGTTCTGTGTGAGTAGGATTCACTGATTAGGATAAGATGTGATCCATTATGGTCAGCCGACAGCCATACTATGTGTGTTAGAGTGGAAAAAACTCATGAATCCCCCCCCCCCCTACGCTTAATTTTCACCATCAATGAACACTGCTGCTCAAGGGGCTGGTTTCTTTGCTTTCACCTTGGTGTTATTTGCTTTGCTTGCATACACGAAATACAGCCGACATCATTCCAGAGCCAGCAAATATATAAACATATAGTTTTTGGTCTTTTTCCTTGTTTTACATTATTTGGTATTGGACAGGTCACCAGCCTGGAATGTTATCAAAGACACTACTATCGCCTACACACTGTAGTCTATCCCTTAGCCATTCCCAGTGTGAACTACAGCGAAGTTCCTGTGATTTGTGAGTGTTCCGGCTGCCTATTTTCCTTCTAGTTCATGTAATAGGAGCGACCAATGTGGGTAAAAAGGAGTGCTAATAAATCTTGATCCCCTCAATCAATGCACCCTGCTACTTAGTGAAAGGAGCTATTGAAAAGAAGTTAATCCTTGTGGGCTGTTCAATGACTGGAAGCACAATGATAAACATGCCACACCTTCATTTTTGCATTCATAATTTGCTGATCATTTTACATTATTGTCAGCAATTGCTAGACTGATCGCCCTATGAATGTACCGCTGAGAGGTATGCTGTGGGCAGTTTATCAAAGGGCTCAAAATATCAAAAGAATCAAAATGTTTGAATAGTGTGAGATATGACCCCAAACAAAAATGTTAATGTTACGACTGCAAGCTGACCTGTTAACTTCTGCAATACTTATGGGGAAATTCTGAGTAAACACATAATAAACTCAATAATAGTAATAATAGTTTTCTTTTATCGATAAAATCAACAGCCATCTTAAACTTGTTTGTTTTTGTAGTAGTAGCAGAGTTTAGTGGTCATAATGATATTAAAATCCTAAAATCAAATCTGCCATTTTGCTTTAATATGACTTAAGGATAGACAGCAGTCATTGGTTTTTAGAGGCTAATATAAGATATTTTTCTCAGGACAATAAATTTCTCCGATGAGCCTCCAACATAGTATAGAAGAGTACAGACACACTCTCATACCATGAGGCTCAGGCGTAATGGTAGAACAACTGTTGTCCAATTTGCCCGCAGTCCGGTCATACCAATTCTACTGGTGAGCCGGCGGCTCAAAACCCTAAATGCAGGCAAATTGCAGCAGGCTTGATCTAGAGTAATGAAAGGTGGTTCGGTTGCACAGACAAAATAATGGCTTGGTGTCTGATGCGATAACATCCTGCCCAACATTTCAACGCTACAGCTTTTGTAAAAAACAAATTGAACGGTCTGTTCTAGACGCATGTCTGGTTAACTAAAACTTTCAAATATTGTTAACAAGGCCTACCTCTTGTGGAGGGTGTCCGTCAGACCATCCAGACTCATTGGTGAAGGCATGCTTAGCAGCATCCACCATCGCAACAGCCGGTCTCTCATCACGGACTAAAAAGGTATAGCATCTCAAAACCCTTCTACCCTGGCTCTTCCTGACTATGATAGAGAAGAGGGGTGGGTGGCTGCTACGCTCCGCAGATGAGTGATTTATATCCACAAACTCTGTATCTAACCTCTGCCCTGTATGTCCGTCTAGGTAGTTGATACATTTTGTAGCTGCTGCCACATAGAGGTTCTGAATAGGAAACCAGATAGGAGGAGGCTGTTTGGAGCTGTTTCCCACATATTGCAGCAGAATTCCGGATGTGAATATGGTAACCCAGGAATCAATGCCCTCTACTTCTGAAGGATTATCCACTGGATAACATTGCATCAGTGGCTGCTGCAGTGCTTTTAGCCCAGACTTTGCTTCTTCTGGTGTGGAATCTCCAAGGAACAATACATGGCATTTTGCCAGCTTTCTGTGCGGTATCTCCGACATGGTCTCCTATATTCTTTCTATTTCTGATTCTTGAGTTTCATGTAGTACCCTAAACATATTTAAAGTGGCAGTTATTAGGAGTTACAAACAGATACGACTGTATTAACAAGGACGACAATTGTACTACTATTCCTCAAGGGAATTGTGATGAGGGATTGCCTGCAAAAATGTCTATCACATATCACCATTGCTTAGCGTACCCTGTGATGTGACATTATACAACACAGAAGCTTAAAAGAGACAAGATACCACCGTTGCTTTTCAAAGAATGAGTCTTTCCCCAGCATTAAAACTTTTTCACTCATCATGCATCCTTGATATCAATGCTGCATCATTCGCATTTTACTTCCTGTAAATGATTGACCACACCCTTTCTCAATTGCAAATAAACAGAGGCAACAAATCTCTAATAAGCTCACTTACCTTTGCCCCTCAGTCCATTCTGCTGTCCCTGCCCAACTAGAGAGCAACACCAGTACCCTGCTCTGTTCTCTGATGCTTGATTATGTCATCTGTGTACTGAATCAATGCTGTCAGTGTACTGATCATTACTTTCTCTGTATTTGATAGCTGTGACTGCGCTATAAACCAGTTGAGCCTAGCCTTTGTTTGAGCATTGTTTAATACTCAAATAGCGTGCTCTCTTACATTGAATAAGCTTGTGTAAATCAATATGCTCAATGGCTCAGCTATTACGTTTATGAACCTTTTATAAAGAGAACATTTTCATTGTGAACTACCTTTTGAGCGTGTCGGTGACTGTGAGAGACATGCTGTGTAAATCGCACTAGCTGGGGGCAAAACACTGGTGTCAATGCACTGAAATGGGACAGGCTGCCGAATTTTTTTTTATTATTTTAAGATTGCAATAATGTTTTGCTATGACACAGTAGGGCATTTTCTAGATTCATTTTTAATGTTGATTTACTCGAAATCAGCTGAATCAAAGTGTCCTAATTTCTTTGATGACGGCTGTATATAATTAAATCACTTTCCTTATTGCTCCCATGCTGGTTTTAATTTTTCAAATTCCCAATTGCGGATTTTTAAGGTAGTAGAAAGTGTGATATATTGCCTTGCCTTCAAAACATGTATTATGATGTGTATGAATTTATAATAATCAATAACTAGTTTACCTGTCAAAAGTTGTCTTCTCTTCAACACAGAGTTGATAACCCCGTTAGGTTGTTGGTTATTGCAGTGATGATGATACAAACGTACTGCTTGTTTGATACCCACTAATTTTTTTTTCATGTCTTCTTTATTTAATGGGATCCCATAAGATCTTCCTTTCATAGGGTAGTGAACCTATACCCTTACCTTCTGTTGCTGGCTACTCTTTGTCAACGAGGCATGTTGGATCTTTATAAATACAAGATATTTTGTAAAATTGTGACGAATTCAGAGAGCATTAGAAATATTATACCAAATTTGAACTCAAATAAATTTCTTCATTGAAGTGAATAGCGTCACGTCTACTTGGACTCTCGATCTGGCTGGAGTCTCACTAGGGTTGATAGTCAATAGCAGTAAAATGGATATGAGAAATTATCCTATAAAACCAATGACAAAGTTAAAAAATACCAATTGTGAAAAATGAGACACCAAGTTGCTAAGCTTTTTTTATACAAATCATCTAAACTGTGGGTTATTGGATTCACTTGGCTCATGTTGCGACCAACATAAACGGATTTTCTTGCACATATCGTTTCTTTGGTAGACTAACTGCTTGATATATGATGCAGAGATGATCATAAATTCCACAGTACAACTGTCTAAATATCATATGGATCATCGCTTATACAACATGGTACCCACGCTGTATCAGAATTCAAACATGTTGACATCTTCAGTTCTTTTAAAGATCTTTATTAATTTTCTGATTATGGGGAGACAGTTAGAGCAGTCTATAGATTGGCAAGTACAGAGCGATAGCATAAAGTAATTCGTTCTCAGAATGTGCGCAAAAATAACATCATAGCAACACAGGGACAGCAGCTTTTAGGGAAAGTTATAAATCACCCAAAAATAAACTCTGAAATGAAAACGAAGAGTAATTTAGAAATTTTAACTCAAAAAGTATAGTAGTGAATCTTGTTGAGTATCAAGGCAACCTTGTTAGAATTACAGATCACTGTTTAGTTGTTTATCACAGAAAAATGAGTATTTACAGCAAGTTATAATGGTACCTCTTCCTAAATAAGGTACTTACATCAGTTGATCAACAAGCACCCATCAAACTAAGGGAACCACCATACCAGTAAAATCACCTTAATTATGATAATTGTTGATTAGAATCAGAAATTATAAAGTTGAGTACAGGTTGGAGAATTTCTAGTAAGTTAGCACCACTTTTTTCAGAAGTTTACACAGAAATTGCCTGATCATCACAAAATGCTTTTTGAATATATGTATGTAGCCTAGTAAGTTATGTATCACAGTTATGCAGCATTGATTGGGTGATGTGGCTGTCCTATTGCGTTGTGAAACTGCCAGCTGGCTGTTTCTTCCTCAAACTCTTCACCGTTATTACACTGGAGTTTGAGCTCAGGCGGCCAATAAGCTGAGGCTGACGATCTAATAGATGAATTTTCACTATCAGAGTCGTCTGCTCTTGATTTATCATGGTTCAACGATTCCAAAACAATATCCGGTTGATTGTTATGAGCATTGCTGTGTTTAACTTTATCTCGAGAAGCAGATTTACTGCCGTTTGGTCCATAAGTCAAAATGCTATCGAAAAATCTCTTGAATCCCGGGTTTTGGTCCCAAGAAACACCGTTCCAGTTGAACTGCGGGGTGGTTAGATGTTGGTGGCGATAAAAAGCTAAATCTGGTTGGTTAGGCAGTGAGACATAGTGAGACCTAGATGTTTGCTTTTTGAAGCCAGGTATATGCGATCCTTGAAGTTTTGATGAGATTGGGGTTGTACGAGTTCTCTGCGCAGCGTGAGCCTTCCTCTTACCATCCAGGATAGGAGTAGCATTAGGCTCTCCTAGTGACATTTGTTGTAGCCCGACTCTCTCTTTGTTTCGGTGAACTTTCTGTGATTGATTGGACAATATGTTAGTCTGACTACGCCCATGGCTGACTAAGCTAGTTCTGCTTCCTACCAAAGTCAAACCTTGTGGCATAACCCCTTCCTGCAGACTAATATTGTTCTTTCTATCGAAGCTACGACTTTTACGATCTGCCTCAGCTTTCTTTTCAGCCTTAGTCAGGATGTCCGCATGCTTACTATCTACTCTCCTCAGCACTACATGGTTAGGCACTGAGGATATCGAAATCACGGACTGCCGCCTGGAACCAGCCTCTGTCTCTCTGGCTAGATTTCTATACGATGAGCGCGTACGATCCTCTTTGCTTCTCATGTTAACCTGATCTGACTGATGCTGAGATGTGTTGGTAGTATGATGTGGCATACCAGATAGACTGGTAATAGATCGATACATCTCAGGTGACAGAGTCGGTTTATGTTTCACATGGCGTATCGGTTGTGGCGTTCGTTTCCCGATAGGAGGTGCCTGGGTTGTATGCGATACATCGATCTGTGATATGCTATGTAGAGAATCTCGGTGATTGACTGTCGGTTGAGGATTAACAATGTTCACCTGACTATCCAAAGTTATCACGCCCTCACTACTGTTGTTATTGAGCTTCTCATACTCTGCTATAGATTTATACTGTCCTTTTCGTCTAACGCTCCTGCGAAGCTCATTGTTAGTTCTGATCAGGTGAAGCCCACTGGAGACTGATTGAGGACGTTTTGAATTGTCACTTTTTACGCTATTATCCGGCTGTGTGGATCTAGATCTCATTTTTACCGCTGTAGTTGGTGTAGAAGCTGGTGTAGCTTTACTCGCCGACTGTGAGGTGGTAGGTAGCACAATAGGAGTAATATGGGTAGGTACGGTAGGTATGCTGGTAGTCTGAAAAGGAGCTGTTTTGTCCTTAGCTGGGACAGGGCGACTCTTGTTTGTGTCGTTTGTCGCCATTGCAGATATAATTTGATGAGGGTAGCGAGTTTCTGCCTGTGTGTCGGTGGTGTTGATGCCTTTAGTTAGCTGCTTTAATCCAGTCAGCACCAACTCATACTCATCATCATCATCGTCGCTGTCAGCCTCAGTCTTCTCAATGACATCTGGTGATTTCTCCTCCTTGGTTAATCTTGGCTCCCCCTTATATGAAAGATACAGAGATACAACAATAATATATGAATAAACCATGAAGACACAACACAGAATTGCCTCTGAATTACCCAAAGAGATAGAGAAAACTCATCGATGTACCACATTTGCATACGCTTCCCCCAGTGGAATACAATTGAATGCTACATTACCCAAATGACCTATATGGCATAAACCGGAATTTCCTGAATTTAAGTTGTTAATTCCGAAGCGAGGCCAGAGCTCGGACTCCCAAGGAAGCATCGATTGGTTGAAAGTCAAAGAATCAGGTCGGTGGGTCTATGAGCTACAGCAGAGAATACTTACATTCTGTGAGTCGGCTGTTTCTGTTTTGTTTATATTGTTTTCTATCACATCATTGGACTGCTCCTCCATCTCACAAGATTTTAGTAACTCTTCCACAGATAGAGGAATCTTCTGTTCAGCTGTAGGTGTTCTGTCTGGTGACGTTAAACCCAGATTGTCATATATTCCATCTAAAGTGTTATCCGAGAGTGGACTGCCTAACTCATGTGTAGCGTTAGTGCGATCAGTCTGCTTTAGTATTGCAAAGTCGGGTGATGTGGCACCGTCCCCGTTCTGTCTGGAAGTGGAGATTATATTGTCACTTGTATGTTTTATCACACTATCTTCACCACTATCTGGGTTATGATCTGTTACCAGTTCTTTGTCTGCACATTTATCACCTGATGATTTGGTCTCGTTATCTATGACCTCGTTTCCGCCGACCACCACCCGAGCGATGCCGTTAGAGTTGTGCTGTACTGCTGCTGTCTCTGGCTGTATAGACTCAGTATTATCCGCGTCACTGTCATACTGTATAACTGAAGATCTCATAACCTCGCTCATCGGTACCTTGTGCCCGTGCTGCTCCACTGAGAAGAAAGAATAAAGGGTTCTTCTTTAAAGAAATCAACGACAAAAGCGATTAACATTTAATGAAGCGCTTACTAGAAGTCTACATGGGTATGTGGTTACCAAGATGAATGATATTTTGTTTTTTACATAAGCCTAGGTGATGATTTCTATTAGATAAGGGATGCATGTTAGTAGTTGCCAAGGGTGACAACCTCACACTCCCAAGTATACATGAGTCAAAGATTAACAGTAACGATAAGCTTTTGATGAAAATATTTGGCTAATCGAAAAGCTCTTTGGCACTTGCTAGGTTTCTAACGATGATAATGTAGATGTATCCAATATCACTACTTGTAAGATGAGTTAAAATTCTGATACATAATTTCTGAATACATAATATTTTATCCTGCACCTGTCTAAGTATTCGAGCAATGAACTAGAATGAATCTAGATACACAATCATGTGAAGACTAACTTACGCTACATAAAACTTAGTTTACAGATTCCACCGAAATGTACACAGCGACTTTAATATTTACGCCTACAAGCTCTTCAAGGCAGCGTATATAAGAATGGCAGGTTATTTTCAGGCGCTGTTGCTAGCAGGTTACCTGACTGTCTATTATGTCTGAACAATTTTCAACAAACCCTCAGGTCAATTTATCTATTGAGTTATATAAACAGTAATGATACATACAAACGAAGCATGCAAATCGGATTCATGGCTGAAAGTCTGGATTTAGGAAGCCAAGCTTGTAACCACCTATTCTGAAGGCTTATGAGGAATCGCAGTCTAAACTTGCTGCCGGTTTGTAATTAGTTTGTAATGGAGGCAGCTCATTATTATAGTAAAAAATTGAGGCAGCTGCTGTTGAATCATAACATTGTATAATAGGATATTAAATCTGGCTGATGAGCGCTGCTGATGCCAACGCTGCTCGCTGGAAATTAGATTATACAACTCACTCCCGCCCTAACAGCTTTAATATAACAATAATTATTGCATTAATTGATATTTTGCAGAGCCCTTCAATTCCATTCTGAATATGCTGCCAGATCCTACCTATCTGTAACTGTCAATCTAACGCATTTCAATTTTCTCCCTGCGCTTTAACTGCGCATCAATTTATTGAAAATTGACTGACATGAATGATGTTATTAAAACAGGCAAATACCAGTCGGTTTGGTTGCCAGACACAAACAATGCATAGATTGAACAGCTCAGTTGCAAGTTTTCACACAGAACTTAGCAAAATTGTGAAGCAAGGATTGCTATAAGCAATTCAGTAAATTGAGTAAAACCTATTGCAGAGTGTTTTGTAGTGAAAAGAATTTGAAATATCCTCACAAAAATGTTCATGAATCAATACTGATTGTTAGGAAATCTGCTCCGGATGGAACTAATCATCTTATGTAATACAGATAATGCATGCAATTTGCATAAGTTTAGTAATGATTATATACCCTAGTTTTATATCTACAATCATTTATACTATATACTATATACTACACCTATACCTATATACTATTGACCTATAGCCAATATTAATTTGGTGATTGATAATAATTGCAGACATCGATTGAGTCAAATAAATTTCCAGTGAAATCCAAGAAGCTGCAGATGAAGGGAACGATTGATCAGATGCTAGACCCTTGTGTGTGTTTAGGTGCATGACAAATCCCAGGTTGGCTCCTAATTTATCCAGGACAAAAGTATCAAGCGGAGATCACAAATCAAAAGCTCTGACCTTCCTTTTCGTTTCATTCTCAATAGTAGATTGTTGTATGTAGCTCGGAGAAATAAATGGGTTTCGAACAGAAAATTATGTTACAATGCCTCATAAAGAAGGCATCAAAGCTTCTCAATTCACATTTAAAGGCAGTTGAATAGCAACCAAAACTATAATTACAACAAACATTACCATTGTGAATCCTCTCTGTACTGAAGCTATAATCCAAATGCTGACTTATACTCTGTCCCATTTTCACTTTCTAAGCTGCCAAATACGCTGCCTACTCGGTCTGAATACTAGCATCATATGCTGCTGTCCGTCAGCGTCAGCGAGTGAAAGGGCACTAATTGCTTATCTTACCTGGAAACTTCTGTTTTACGATGTTAACACAGAGTAAGGATATATCCCTACTCTGTGATGTTAATTTATCATTAATACAGAGTGCCTGTGATAGAATTATCATCTCAGATGAGTAATTTAGATGACTGCGTTATGATGTTCATACTACAGACTTAGGTATTATTGTTATGGTGAGATTATTAATCTACATCTGCATCAACAGTCATACCAGTGCATGTTGGAAGATTTGTATGATGAGGTCATCAGTTTTTACCATCTTTTCCTCACATAATTGCCTTAGTTTGATGGGCATTCGACCTAGCGGTATCGTTGGAGTGTTTGTTGTTGGATACTCTGGCTAATGGGTGGTCATATTGCTCAATAATTAAATTATGCATTAGCTGATGTACTGATCAATTAGCATCCGCTGACTTTTGACGCTGCCATTTATCTCCTCATAAAACCAACGCTGCCTGAGTTAAACATACATCTGTTACTAAAATTATCAGCATAAAAAGTATATTTGATACCTAAGTGTTTTACTCTATGACTCAATTAATTGATGAAACTTTTTATGGCAAAGCAGTCAAATGGCCCAGGCAAATTTCAACCTGATTTGCTATCAACTAAGTAGTATCATGGTTTATGAGAGAGACTGTGTTATGTCCGCAGTATAAAAAGGAGTGGGAGTATTTTCAGTCTCTGGTAAATGATCACATTAGGCTTGTTGCTTAGTTTTTGTTCAGGTTGCCTACTCTACATGACTAAATGTGATCTGCATGATTTTCCATCGTATATGATGTATGTTAAATGGCTGGACGATCGATTAGGGAAAATTCCTCACTTTTCTCTGCTAGCATGTATTAATGTGATACAAGAAACAATATTGGCCAAATAACGGGCTCAAAAAATCTTGGAATACGATTCCAGCAATACTCATCTCCACACTTATTAATTTTGCCCGCTTCACGAAAATTTAATCTTTATAAAAGCATATTCGAAAAATGTATCACTAGACTGATTGGGTAAATGCCTTGAAATTAGTTCTAATTTTGTTTGTCTGCAGGTTGGTAAATCCACTGGTAGTATAATGTTATTGTCAGCGCCAGGTAAGATGCATGTTATAAAATATAATAAGTACACCTCACCCCTTGTGACATTTTTAAAGTATCATGATCATGATAGCAGGGATACCACCCTCCCTGGTGATAGCATCGTCATAGTGGTTATCATTTAATCAATATTTGGAGGAATTGCCTTCTTCTATTGTATGGATGGATAACTCCTGTCTTATTTTTTATGATTCTAGGCTGTCACCAGTCAATTGACATGAAACACTGATTTTCAAACTATAATCACCCAAGTTCTACCCTCTCTAAAACTAGTCATTCATCAGCCATTATATTATCTTTAGCTTGGTATATTGGCGATACCCTTAGATAACTTCAGTAAATAATAGAAGAAAGTGTTCCAATTTTACCACTTGACATCGCAATGTGAGTTCTGTTGTTTTCTAGCCAGGTATGCCTATTTCAATTTAATCAAACCATGCCATCAACTCATGCCAGGTATGTTAGTGATTAACCTTACCTCAAAGGCAACATTTTCCCAAGAGAGGGGCTCTGAGATAACGCTAGTTAGATATATTTCTTCAACTCACCATAAGAGATACTGCTACTTCTCTCATATCTGGGTTTTCTCATTTCTACATCTACCTCTTCCATCTCGGGGAAATCAGTAGTCTTCTTCCTCCTTATCCTGAAGCTTCTTCTAGTTGTCACATGATTCTTTATGGCTCTGAGACTGAATGAGCTTGTTCTTTTAAAGGGGCTCGATGATACAGCAACAGGTTGAACATACTCAGACTGCTCTTGGATATTATTTCTGTTTCCTAGGACATCTCTGTGATGAAAAGACTGCCTGCTATGCTCAGATACAGGTGTAGTTGGATGATAGTAATGTTTTTGATCTGTGTTAAACGTAGAATGATTCTGAGTTTGGTCTGTGTATGCTCTGCTGTAGAAGTCATGATCGTGAGTATGATTGTGACGTGATAACACCGGACTGACGGGATGAGAACACTCTGACTGCTCTAGTTTGTATCTGAGTGGGTAGTTTTGATATTCGTTATTTATTGTAGGAGGATCTGGTAGAGGCTCTAATTGACGAGCTATTTGCCTCCGTTTTTGAGATTCTATTGATGAAAACCTTTGGTGAGTCTGCTTGATTACAGGTGGAGAAAGCTGAGGAGATCGTATATCATTTATTGGTACATAGTCATGAAAGTCGTTATCATCCTCAGACTCGCCATAGTCTAATGTCGAGTCAAGGTCATCTCTCCTACTTCTGATTGAGCTTGGTGTGGCTGGAACTTGGGGGAGGCTACTAGTATGTCGAGGTACACCCCAAGCAAATCTTGTTGCTAGTTTGGGGCTCTCAACTATCTCGACCGATGCTATGGTTTTATGTTTTAGCTTTGGAGTTGTTGGCTCCTCGTGAACAAAATTGCCATTACGTAACCACTGACTGTGGGCGCGATAGTGACCCTGACTGTTCAGCTTGTGTTGTAATATTGACATGAGCTTATGAGAATCCTCTGATGATTTACATAGCAAGGCTACTACCTGGTATTTGTTAGTGATTGTCTCATTCGCAAAATAACAGATTTTTGGACTCATGTGATCGACCTGCAACAAAAGAAGTAACGTGGCCATTACATAAAACTGTATTAATTCATGATCAACAGCAAAAAATGATAACAATGTTATTAAACTGAATTGGCCAATAACTTTGTCACAAGCTGGGTAATGATCCTTGTACTTACATGCATATTACATGAATCATTCGCCATCTGCCATATCTGTGATAATTTGAGTAAAACGATCTCCCGCTCCCCTTAATTTACACCGACACTTTCATGTTTGGTGTGATGGCTTGAAATATTTTGATCATGATAAATTCGCTTCCTTTATTATTTTCATGCCCATTAATCCTCAAAGACATTCTCCTATTGCGCTTCTCTCACGCTTCTCTCACGGCTCATTGCCTTATGGGACTTAGGGTACATCGGAAGCTCCAATTAATATTTTGAATTGAAAGGCGAGCTAACACAAATACCATAGTAGTATATGCCCTTGTTCATTGGTGGGATAGGTACGGTCATTGTCCCCCTATATAATGTAAGTTAATTGTGGAAAGCTGTATCTATTTACTTACAATGCTTACAATGTGATATGTAAGTTTGAGCAGGGATGTTGGGACCAAACTCCCTGGTTTGAGTTACAGTGAAAATAATTCTATTTCAATGGAGTTATCATCTACTAGATCTACTCAATTTGCACAATAAAGAGAGTGTTTGAATTTTGATACATGTATCAAACTCAGCGTTTGGGTCATAAAATAACACTGCTGAAACTTATATGCATCCACATTTGGGTATAAATCATTAAATATGCCATAATATTGGGAGTTGGGACAGACCGTGTTTCAGGAGTTATTTTTGAAAGTCTTATGTACAAATGTACATCAGCTTGCATTGGCAGTTACTAAATGACGGGTACACCGTCCAGCTGTCAGTGACCTCCTACCTTGCATTCTCTGACAAGGCTGACAGGTACTCTCTCTATCTTATTATGCCAGATAGTCCTGTCAGTTAGAGTGACAGCATTGCGTGAGATCCTCAGCCGAATCTTCTCTGCCGTGTTCAGGTACACTGATAAGTTGTCTCTGACCTGGTATAAACATAGAAGAAATAGAAAGGATACACAAAATTAGGACAAGCTCTTAAAACGAACTATGTCCATAGAGTTTATGATTGCTTGGATAATTTGCAAAATAGAAACAGGAAGGTACATAAATAACCCCTTGCATGCTGTCTGGCAACAAAGAAATTTCATTGATAAATGTAATAATAAAATTTCTCTGATCATAGGTCACACAAAAGTTGCCATAGAAAGAAATTGATAGGTAGATCCACAAAATAGACAAGAGGTCCCAACGTTGATAGACCATGCCGCCATCTGGGCTTTAGTTGCAGTGCAATAGGGCAGAATATTTTAGATACATATTATGATTGTCTGCTGAAGATAATCATTTTGTGCGCAGAGTGCTTTTAGTATCACTCTGCTAACAAAATTCTCAAATATTCAAAATTCGCATTCACCTGCCCTGAATGTGATTACACATAAACTCGCTAGACTATCAGCAAACTTCGAACAAAAGAATGGGCGGGGGCAAGAGTCTGGCGGGGGGGCTCAGACTAGGCTGACACAGGTAGATTATAGATTGAAACACACATACCTGCTCCGCATAGCCATCCAAGTTTTCTGTGACAAACCTCGTCAGTAAACTGCATTTCTTCTCCACCTCATTCAGCATAGTGGTGCCGTCAGCGGAGGACACAAATCCCGACCCCCTCAAACACTGAAAACAGAATTGCATGATTGTATAGTGTTCCTTTGTCCTTGCTTGTATGGTAATAAATTGAGATTATATTCTCAAATTGAATGTCTGTGTAGAGTTCTTGCATTCATTCTGCATGTAGTTTTGAGTTGCAGGCCTGAGAGAGTGTACTTGGTAACAAGTTGCAGATGTATCAACACCGACCTCAGATATGAGCTGATGTTACATGTTGACAGGTGGTCTGTGAGATATTTAAAATCTCATAAATATACACCGAAATCGTGTGCGCACCCCATAAACATGTAACAGATAGCTGACTGTGTTGTGTAAGAGACCCAACTTTTCAACACCACTGCAAAATGTTTCAGCTACCGCCAATTATACTGAGCACAGACTACATTTTCCATTAATGTAGACGAAGTATTTACATGTTGAACATTAACATTACACCCCATGATAATGGAAATACCTGATAGGAATACAAAACATTAAGATTGAAAATCCAGTAATAATCAAAACAGTGAAGACTCCTGTCTTACACCCACCCAATAAGCTTACTTACTGTGAACTAGTTTGTGGATTAAAATTTTCAAGTGTGTTTGAAAATGATTTTAAACCTCAGTCATCTATGCATTATAACATAATACCTAAATGGTTGAGGCTTTAGTCTGTCATATGTTATAGAATAATGTAAACATTACAAATAAAAGAATGTTCTCAGCATCAGCACAAGTACGGTCATTGCTCTGCTAAGAGATGTTAAGATAGATAACAAAAGCAGTTAATCTATCATCCGTAACAATATGAGATCTACAAAGCCGAAACCTACAAGGTGCTACTGTTACTGAGTCAAGTTCTGCTGCATCCTATCAGCTCAGCCAAATAATCCAACAGCATCATGGCATCGCGGAAAAGTGCAGGATCCTCAATACTTTGAGCCACAACGAAATTTTCTCTAAGCTTACTACCACCGAACTAATGCTTAGGGACTTTATTTACTCATTATTCCCAACCGACTCTCCTTAACCCTTACTTTATGTTTCATAAATTCCACCGATAATCGTTTATTTATCATCGCCTTTAATTACGGCATAAGATGCTGCTTCACCAAATCCTGGTTATATATTAGTTTGCATGCGTTGCTTAATCATTAGAGGAATAAAATGGCAATCACGGTTATATAGTAACAAAATTCATGTTTACCTTTCTCGTCTCGTGAGGCGAGGTCGTTTATCGAGTAATTAAATCTGCAGAATATAATGCTGTTTCACGCAGAGCGAGATCTGTAAGAGGAATGAGAGGGTGTTTGTACGAGATACTCGATTGAGTAGCCTACATCTGACTCTCTGTGATCTCAGAAGTTACATAAAATCAAGAAGTAAAATATAGGATCCCATGGAGTTGATAATGGTTCTAACAGATACTGAATTGAAGACTGATTCATCTGTTCTAAGTATAGACAATTTGTTGAGGTCATTAGCTTCTTACCGGTCTTTTGTATTCAGAGCAAATGGCTACGGCAGCTTTGAGGAAATTTATTGCTGAAGATTTATGTATATTGCCAGTGTATTTTTTACCAGCAAATCTAATGTGGTTGATATAAAATTCGATAAAAGTGCCAGTTACAATAGTTTCACTCACCACCGGCATCAGATATACGAGCAGAAGAGGCAGAAGAACAGATCAGATATGGTACAGTTTCACCACACACCGCTTCTGATGCGCTGAAGATCGATGAGTGCTGAACTTCAGGTTACCATTCCACTAATCATGTAAATCAGTAGAAGAATTTGTGACTAATGATCAGGAACAGATGACACAAAAAGTGGTATCCATTGATCCTTCCCATTATACTCCATCCTACCTTATCTACATTATCCTGCCCGTAAAACAACTATCATCATGTCGATCAGTAATCAAAATTCAGTAGCTAATGAATTATTCAAGCGCATTCATAATTTGTCCCCATCCAACCTTTGATGATGATACCCCTTTGTTTGGATGTGTCAGTTTTGTATCTAGGGCTTATGCTATTGTAGTAAAAAAGATTGGTGTGTTTTGATGCTTGATAGGAGGTATTATGGAGTAAAAGGAAAGTGTATTTGGGTATCACCATGGCTTTCTGGGTCAAATACTGTCATTACTTTTAAGTACAGCGAAGCATAGCAACAAAGTTATCAAGTACATAAATCACACACCACACCGCAACATCAATTTGTTCAAAATGGATCTTGAGAAGAAGGGCAGTCTGTTGCTCTTAGCAACGGAAAGAAAACTTCATCCTTGAATTCTCACTCTGATGCTATGTAAGATCTTCCCACCCTCCCTGGCAGGCTGGCACTGTAAGATCAATGTACTGCTGTACCGCTGCAACTGTGTAGAATTGTGAATCGTTATACAGTACACAATATATTTCCACTGCAAAGTGAGATAAGAAAATTACTGTTCAATGCATGGAATTGATCTTGTGTCAATTTTCTGTATGCTTGAAAAAATCTGACCATTTGATTGGTGGATAATGGAAAAGAGTTTTCTTCTCATTCAATTAAGACAGTACAACTCCAAATAAATTGTATGCCTTCCTATGCTTAGCTACTGTGCATTAGCTGTGATGGAAGTTATAACTTCCGTCACAGCTAATGCACAGTAGCTATCCTATGCTCTGCTGTGGTAACACCTGGTTCAGTTTTACACTCTTTCATTTTTTGTCGGGACCAAGACCATCAAACAGCTTAGAGAGGGGAACGCTGTTATCAAAACGAAGTTCGAACAACCCTGAGTTAATTATCCCTTATCCTTGAAATTGACCAGGATTCTGTTACATGTTGTATTGCTATCGAAGGCAAAGGAACCAGGAGCCATCTAACAGTGATCTTTGTTGCCGCAGGTTCTAAGAGTATATTTATGGAGTTGTTTTTCATCTTGCACTAGAGTGCCAACTAGACTAGATAGCCAACAGTCTTGTCTACTGTTTAACAAGCTATGTCCTCTCAGGACGGTATATCCACCCGCTAGTTCATTCAAGTCATAGACATGTGTTTTGTCTATGGCTTACTCCTTTGGTTTTGTAATTAAAATTTTAGTTTTGTACAAAAATATAAATTTTATTTTTGAATTATTCGGAATTTTCTATTTTTAGTTGACTGACAGTCCGTTTTTATACTACAACATTAGAGTACCAAAGTATTATATTTCTTAGGAGACTGAGAAACCACATTTTGTTTTGGGCCGTAAATAACATAGCTTAAATATACTTAGCTCAAGTTATAAAATTGCATCAATAATCTAACTGCCCGTTCTGTTCCATTTATATTTTTGCCACAACCATTATAAATTGTTACATTTTCATCTCATTTCTAATCTCAAAAAATTGTATTTTGCCTTGCATTTGTTTTCATCGTTTTACATGGTGGTACCTATGTATTATTATTTATCTCTTAGGAGACTGTGAAACTATGTTTTTGTGCTGTAAATAGCTAAAAGTCTAATTGCCCATTCTGTCTCATTTATATTTTTGCCACAGTCATTGTAATTTGTCGCATTGTCATCTCATATTGAATCTCGAAAGGAATTTTATTTTGTCCACCAATAGTTTTCGTTGTAGTACCGTATTATCACCATATTTTTGGTGTTGTAAATAGCTCAAAGAACAAACGGTTTCTGCTCAGGTTTAGATATCACATAAATCTCAAGCTGCTTACTTCATCTTAAATTTGCCTCAAACTTTATAAACACATCTCTTTTTTATGTCTCACTATTAACCTCAAAAAGAATTTTCACTTTTTGTCACTAAATTGGAAACAATATTTCAATTTGCCAGACTGGATCATCATTTTTGCCTGCAAATAGAGACTTTAATTGTTAGTTAGTTAGTAATCTTTTATTTTCATGTACAGATTTATATTAGTACAGAAAAAGCCTCTGTTTGCAGGCATATTATTAATAACAATAAAATATGAATGCAGTAGCGAAAATGAAAATGAAAAATTTTTAGCCTAATGACTGGTCTGCAATTTTTTGGCTGTGTTTTAAAACAAGTAATTTTGTTCAAGGATAAGGTTATTATCCTGATAGTGAAATATATTAAATATGGTCGATTTTGGTAGTGTACGGCTTTGTATTTTAATAATTGTATTTATATTCACAGGACTCACTATACCCTGGCGGCCCGATTGGCAATGAAGCCCCGGCCTTGTCTGCATGAAAAAAGACTAATCCGTGTTAACGTTTGGTCTTTTGATGATAAAGGTTGTATCTAAAACGACAGTTTCGCCCCCCCCCCCCCCACCACACACTTTAGCAAACTAAAGTACTGGGGGCAAGAAAATAACAAACAATGGATTAACATATGAAGTGCCTGAACTGGCAAGGTATTTTTATAAATAGCCAACATTTGTGAAATATGTTTGGTGGCGATATTATGAGTAGTTTTATATTTCAATAAAAAGATTACTACTACTACCTATATTACAACATTGCTAATCAAGAGCGCTAATTAAGTTCTATTATTTCACAGAGTAATAAGAATCTCTGTGATCATATGGCGTGATAGTAAATTTATCTGAATTTTGTTGCTCGGGCTCAGTGAACTGTGACGATGTGTCACTTGTCAGTTCATCACATTCCATGTACATTATAAGTTCATAACATGCTGAAGTTGAACAACCACTCAGTGGACTACTAAAAGGACAAAGCTATTATTACCAGTGTCTTGGATCTGATACTAGTACTACTCATATCCTTATATATCTCAGGTATGCTGAACTGAAGATTATCGACAGTGTTGTGGTAATTATCTGTTGTTCCACATGCTTTCTCAATATAGAGAACAACCACTTAGTGAATTACTGTAGTATATAGCTCTAGTCTCACTCAGCTGTGAGCGCAGGATCACTTCCTGTGGGGCCACCTGTATTTCAAGAGAGCTATATTGGCGCCTTGATAACTGAATTTTTCTATAGCACTCTGACACGACAGAGGGAAAAACTTGTTCTAGAAAAGGATGATGTTCACAAAAAATTCACTAAACGTAAGTCATTGATCTTTTATTATATCCAACTATCGATAATGATTTATCTCCGTTACTTTATGAACAGACTGAAGAGAACTATAGTTTTGAAGAGATCTGATGTGTGTGGCGTTAGAAGTATAATAACCTTGGAGTTGGAGTAGACCAGTATGTGGACCCTGGTATACTTTGACTTCTGAGGTGAAAGCCTAGTAATTATGGAACATGGCAGCGGAGAGGAGGTTGCTTGTAAGCTATTTAAATATCTGATACAAAGACTTGATCTATTGCTTCAACATTGACCTATCAGGAGGTTTGAACCATAGACTTAATATATTCCCGAGTGTATTTAGTCTATGGTTAACCTTAGCTGATCCTTGAAGAAGTATTTAAAAAACTAATGGAGGCTCTGCTCTTAGGTCAAAACCCCTCTCAGTGTGTTCAGGCCTTTTAGTTCAACCCGTTGTAAGTGATCCTATTCATCAATCACGCTATAATCAAATTTGCTGCGCTATTGAGATTTTTAACTATTCTTAGCGCTTGCCAAGAACTCACTACAGCAGTGGTTGTGAGATTCCGCTTACCTCCCTGCACTACATAAAACATGTATATTTACAGTGGTGGAGGTGTATGAATATCCACAGGACTGTGTAGCCAGTGAGCTGTCTTATCATTTCTCTAAAGAGCCATTTTCAGCGCAATGCAAAACTCAGATTGACAAAATGTTCAACTACAAATCCTCAACATTTGTTCTAGAGTTCTCACCAGCAGGTAAATGTCCAACTGTTTGAAGCATCGGACTCCTGCATACATAACATACATCCCTTAGCCTAAAGTTAGGGAATGCGTTAGCCTATGGTTTGAAGTGAGAGGTCCAGCAAGCTGAGGTCCTGGTTAGTATTCGGCACGCATCTGGTTATTGGTTGCTATAAGTTGCATTCAATTACCAACCACAGGTTTGTCTGTGTTTGGTAATGGAATGCCACTTCCAACGCATGCACCCATTCTGCTCCTGGACCAGAAAATGTTAATTGTTGTGAAATACTTCTCCATTAGTGAAGCTGACTGCAGTAAGATATTTTCATTTACCAGAAGGAAAGAATGCCATCTACTGAGCTTAGAACTGTTGAATGATTTTAGAGGCCCTCAGAATATTGGAGCATCCCATACAGTATCTGGATGAGGATGACGCCTTGACTATGATTAAGATAAATGGTTTGGACGATCATCAGGGAAAGCAAGTCATGGTCACATGTGAATATGAGCTCAGCACTCGGATGGTTAAGAACTTCTTCAGGAAGTTTGGAGAACTTGAGAGTTGTCAGCCCTACGGATATGGTCAATGTCGCTTTGTCCTCACCTTTACTAAGAAGAATGGTAAGTCACCACTTCGCGATGAGATTAGTAACAGAGAATATCTTTCAGCGTTTGTGAGTAACAAATCTGATGTTTTTTTACGCGCAGATGTGGCACCAATCAGATATAGACTGGAAGGGTACCCTCATGTCAACAGACATGCAAACAATATTTTGGCAACAGACATATATGAGCAATAACAGGACCCTCCCTAATGAGCTCAAATCGACCTCTTTTTGCGGATTATCAATGTTGATTCTAATTATGAAAAATCCCAAATAATTGATAGCAGAGCAGCTGGCTATTATTTCCGCACTCTCACAGAATGTACTTGTACTGATAAAATAACCCTATATTATGCACTATTTTGATAAGACAACCCTATTTCAGCTGCAGAGAAAATAGTAGCAGAGGAGCAACACAAAATTGGACCAATGGTGACAGTAAAGACTGAGTTTTTCAAGAAAGCGATGGAGCGAGGTGAGGTATCCAATATCCGTCACCTTTGTTTCCTTTGGGTAATAACTACGATGACCCCTAACAGTCTGGTACCTGTTAGAACAAGTATTTTCCCTCTGTGGCGGCCGAGGGATATTGCAATAGGGTGCCGAGGCGCTTTTATAACCGACTTTTGCAATATTCCTCTGCCACCACAGAGGGAACAAACCTGTTCTAGGTACCTGTCCGTCCAGCGAGGAAATAACTCCCATTTCACAGTTTGATTTGGCGTGTTCAATACCTGAGACGTCATGTGACTAAAGGTGCACACTCAATATATTAGTTGGATGGGAAGACCTGATTTTTGGCAAGGCCCCTCTGGTCAGGTTAGAATTTAGAGAATGTATAAAGCTGTGTGCAAATAATCACAATTACATGTTTTTGATTTATTTGATGTGTTTTCCTGATGGAAGCGATAAAAACTGCAGTCTTCACATTATTATTCAAATATTATGGTTCATTAGCCATACTTGTTAACAGTTGTTTGTACTGCTGTCATAAGTTGCTGTCTCACAATTATTTTCTTGTTTCAGCCGACAATTTACCCAGCCCAGCTAGCACATCCTTATCATTGAAGTTTGATTTTGACAGCGCGTCTGTCATTGATACAAAGAGTGAGTATGGGGCACTATCAGCAGCCAAGGACAATGTCAGCATTGTGGAGAGCGATCAGCTGGATGGCCTCTCCGGGCTGATGATAGGAGAGCTTGTGTCTTCTTCCGAATCTGAATTATGCCTTAGTACGATGGACCAGGAGTCAATAACACAAACCGAAGGTAAATAGACTGAGACTCAACAACAGTGAACAATGGTGACAAGTGATGGTTGAAATCACATAGAAGCTGTCGTGAGGATATTTTAGCACTCAAAAAATTGGGGCGGTAACATTGATAAGGATAGATTCAATACTGTATAAAGTGTTGTACGTTTTCTTGGAGTGCTCAGAGGGCTGCAAGCGTGAGTTTGTTGCATTACATTTTCAGATGAATGTTTGGTAATGCTAAACTTGCACGTGCAGCTGTCCAGGCACTTTGCCTACTTTTCTTGTAGTTTCTAGCTTCATATTATGTTCCGTACTCATTGTTAGATTTTTGCTTTTATCAGGCACAGACAGCCATATTTACGAGTCCATTGAGATAAACAGCAATCAAGCATCAGCCTCAACTCGTGGTCTATCTTCATCTACCACATCTTCGATACCATTACCCCCTCCTCTACCTCTGCCCTCACTCCCACCTCCTGTCACACAAGATAACACGCTGCTGTATAAACCAGGAGTCGATCTCAGAAACTGTGTACAGATAAAGAATTGTGTAGTCAGGCTTGTACTGGGAGATATAAGTGAGCATCCCGCTGATGTACTTGTTAACAGCAAAGGTGAGGTATAATCCCCTTAAGCACACAGTATGTTCCATCTAATGGCTGAGGGATATTTCAATTTTGTGTACCGATGTTTCGCTCCAGAAGTGAGAAAAATTGCCCATACCTCAACTAAATCCACCATAAATCCAAAATAGTGGCTTTCCATTTCTCCATTGCTCATTTCATCTCACTACTCTATTCCAGGAATGGCCGGTTTTGCAATCAACAAGAAAGCTGTTAAAGGAAAGGTGAAGGATATCGGCGGAATCGATGGTAAATTGTTGTTACCAGTCAAACCTTCCCATTTTTAGGGCAAGGGCCAAGATGACTATCTGATCTCTCCTAACTGAGTTGACAAGACCTGATCGAGGTTTTGTTCCCTAATCGCTCACTGATTGATAGAACTATGAGAACTATGATTTATGAGGGAATGACTAGGGAACAAGTTTTTCTATTTGAAAGACCGAGGACTTTTAGCAAAGTGAACTCAAAACTTTGGTTCAAGTAACATTGTTCATTCCAATTAAACAACCCCAACTTTTAAACATTTCATTGCCACAACTAGTTTTAACAACTATTATGCCAATTTTCTGATAGATGCGACACTGAATGGTATGGCTGAATGCTAGCCAGTGAATTTGAGCATCCTGTTGTATCCCAAATAAGGTCAGACATGGTTCGGAAAAGATTATTCTTTGTTTCAGCATCACCTTATGGTTCAATCCTGGTGACCTCATCGACTAACATAGCCGCCAAATATATATTCAGCTTTCGCTTCCAAGATACAGGACAAGTTGTGCCATCTCTGCATAGTCATCAGTCATTAGTCAAACTTTGTCTCCATCAATCAGATGTTCTTTGTGCTAGATCAGTTGCCTTCCCAGCGCTTGGAACAGGTAGGCAAAGAAAAACACATCTCGTTTTTAAGAGCTGTCAGCTCTTAGTTACATGGGCGCAGGAGAATTGACAGTGATGGTTTTAGGAGTTGTTCACAATGACGGAAGGGTAGATAACTCCAACTAGCAATAGTCTGTTCAGATGACGTTTTTACTCTCATTTTTCATTTATCGAGCACGCTTGTAATAGCTATTTAAGACATGGTTGAATGATTTTTAGAAATTCCTGCACCCTTATTCAAATGAGAGCTCATCCAATCATGCAAGTAAGCTTCACCAGATCTGTCATATTTTGCCATAGTCTCTCCACTTCGATTATTGAGGCACAATTGATTATATGACGGATCTTCACTTGTGCATTGCCCCATTGTTTTGCCAAGTTTTAAGATGCGTTGGAGCAACTTGAGATTTCTTTCACATATTGACCCACATATTTCACATATTGGCCTAGTAATTGTTACTCTTATCATCAATAAAAAAAGAAACATCCTATACCCATCCTATATCCTTCATCTGTTTTTTCAGGATTGTATGGCGAAGCACCTTCAATGATGGCGAACATGTTAATTGATGCAATAATGGGCTACCTCGATACACAAGCTCGGAGTGTATTGGAATTAATAGACCTAGTTATCTACCAAAATCAGATGATTCCAATCTACAGCAAAGCCATGAATAAGGCTGTCGCTTCTACAAGAACAACCAGTTTTCGTAAGACTTTTCACAAAAAAGGCCGAACAACATTGGAAAATGTTTATCAAATTCCAAAATAGTATTGTGATTGCTAAGATACTCCTGTTCCAATGTATGTACGAATTATGACAATCGGAGAATTTTTTTTAACTTTTTTCATGGCTATACCATTGGTGAAATGTTTTGAATAATTGAAAGCACGATCTCAATGCTGAGTGACTGGTTGGACATAGCTCCACTGAATCGGTTTTTGATTTGAGGGACTACAAATCAATAATATAGAAAAGACTGTGTACCTAGATGCTAAACTCAGATGCAGCAGGGAGTTGTCCCAAGCTCCCTGGATGCAGTTACTCACAAACCTCATTAATTACTATAACAGTACATTGCATGATAAGAGAAGAGAAGACTACCATCAATAATAAAAAAAGCCTGTTCACCTTTGATACAGCGGGGAGGGTGGGAGAGATATCCCACCCTCCCTGGATACAGCAGGGAAGCTGGATACAGTTACTCACAAACCTCATAAAGTACTATTATAATAGTACATGACATGTATTGGTCCCCAGAGAGGGTCTAATTAATGATATTTTCCTTAATTTACAAGCTGTCTTCCTGTTATTCCCCATAATCATAACATAATCCTAAGGAAATTTTTTTGCCTATAATCATTCATAGCCTATAAATAAGTCTGTATGTGGTTTGTGGTACTTGTGCCGGTACCGGGCATATGGTTGTCAAGATGTCAAAGGTACTATAACTGATAGTTGCTCAGAAATTTGAGCATTTCAAGCGAAGCTTGGGTGCAATGTTTGGGTAAGTTCCTACCCAAGCTGGTAGATGGAGAATAGTAGACATTCCAGGTGTGAATTAACCAAAAGAGGTTGGTATTGCTATGGCTTCTAGCAGAGACAACCTTGTCCAAGTTAATTCTTGATATCCAAGGTAGGCTACGATTTGGAACTTTGATTGTCATGTGGGCCGAGGAAGATTTGCGACTTGTTAACAATGAATTCAGTCCATCGATTCTACCAGTCGAAGTGACACATGTCCTATCAGACAGGCAAGGCCTCGTAAACATAAAAAGCCCATATCATTTTGTGCATTCATAAATATCTCTTTGGAGAATATAATAATATATACATTTTTGTATAACATAGAAGATGCACACATTGGTATATATTTCACAGTGATCTTGTGCACTTTTGCAAAAATTGACTTCACATGTGAATTTCTAGGGAACCGGTACTCCGATTTCCATTCTGTTTTTTTCATTTTACACAGAGTATCAAAGACTCTCGTAGTGTTGGCGAAGCCCCATAAAAATTTAACTAATTAGAATTAATTAAAAAATATGTCTGCGGATATGAAATGGACAACATTTCTAAAAGAGCTAGGAGGAAAAACTCTTCAGGAATTTGTTCCTTATGATCTATCTCACCATGGGATCAATGTGCTTATTGATCAGATTAAGTATGACGTAGATAATCCACTGTTAATCCCCAAGACAGCACATTTAATCAGCTGCTTGTATATCCATGCTGTGTTAATTTGAGGGAGACAAATTTAACTTGGCTTTAGCAGACACAGCTGAATTTTATAATGTCAAAATCTATGAAGCTCTACCTGTCTTAGAACAAGAGAAAATCACAGATTAGCAAGGATTAATAAAGTTTGAGTAAAAGTGGCCTCAGTTCATTTTGCGGTTTGTTGACAACCTTTAATTCTTTTCAATAAGATTTCAGGTTATATAATTCACTGCATTAGCTCCTGATCCCAGCAGCGGGCATCAAGATGAATTGAATAGAGATGATGATTGACTCTCTATTCATACCGGTGCAAAATTTAGTAACACCTCAATATTTTTATTTACAAAATATTAAGAGAGAATGGAAAAGGCTAGGTATTATGTAACTTTAGGTGCAGAGTGTGCTTCACTTGATGGTAAAGATTTACAATTCATTTAACCGTTGCTGGGTAGGTTTTGATCAGATTGAGAAGTGTGCCCACATGCACAAGATCACTGTGTTCGAGGTTATGGCATAATAATACTGTGTGTCCAAACGAACCAATTAGCATCCAGGTAAGAATGTACAGTGAAAACTGTAACAAGAAAAAATAAAAACCTGCCGCACAACAACATGATAGGATAACTGCTCATTGATATATTCACCTCTATACATACATCACAGGTTTGAAGCAAATATCAAAGTTTCAAAAACAGTGTGATCATGATTCAGAAAACAGAAACATCTCCAACTCAGAGTAAGTAATAATAGGAATTATGGGTTATTAGGTATCATTATAGTTAAACATAGGAAAAAACAAAAAAAATTATTATAACAGTAAACATAGGTCAAGGTAACATCCCACTTCAAAGCCAAGATTTATAGTCACTCATTGTCACTGGACGCGTATTGATACCTGGACTGAGGGCATGGTTGGTTTTATATTACATCCCTTGACCCTACTGCCCGCAAAACTAGCCCACTTTTTCAGCAGAGACTCTCCAATTTCTTCAGAAACAAAGTTGAATGCACATAACATGGTTTAGTGCATTTAAAATCAGAGAAGGGTCGAGTGTAAAATCAGTTGGGATCTGTTTCTTAGGCATTGGTGATTGAACACCTTTGCTGTGGTTGCCGTATTAAAAGTAGTTGTTTGCTCACATCAAATCTATTAGATATTTACTATTTAGTAGCATAGTACCCGTAAAATACAAAAAAAAAATTAACAGATAAAATCGTGTGATGAACATGCTGGACAGACACAATTAACATAATGATGAGCAATTGTTGAGGGGATGAGGCTGTTGTTTGTTAAGTTGGCCAATAACAAGTTGTTGGTGAGGTAATTGGAGGCGGGTCAGGGCAATGCAAGGTGACCATTATCCTTATGTGAAAAACCTGAGGAGAATTAGTGTGGAGATTTCGGTGAACAGAATCAGGTTACTCTAGAGGAGTACAGTATTCATTATTTAGTTGGTGCCAAAGTAGACAAGTCGACCCTAGTCTGTGCCCCTTTCCCGCCAACGACCCCC
Source organism: Membranipora membranacea (assembly GCA_914767715.1). Lineage (NCBI taxonomy): Eukaryota > Metazoa > Bryozoa > Gymnolaemata > Cheilostomatida > Membraniporidae > Membranipora > Membranipora membranacea. Next base: position 12,103,269 of record OU612068.1, read on the forward strand.
AAACAAGGTAAACTGAATTTCCGCTAATACGTACTCCTCTAGAGTACATGGCACTGTCACACATCGTTTACAGGTGTCATAAATTCTTCTCTAAACCAGATCGGCACAATTTGTCTAGGTATTAGATCCACACGAACATCCACCTGTACCTGTGGTTACCTTGTGGCAATGTTAACCTCAGGATTGGTCAACTTTACACATAATCTTCCGATTAAAAATTTTTCCATGGAAAAATTATGTTGCGCTAATAATCCCAGCTAGGTACCAGGCTCTATATAACTAATTATTATAGAGGAAAAACATCGCTCAAAGCAGTCTGATATTGCTTTAACATTCACGCTGAAAAAATAAAAATCTTTACAATATAAAGTAATAGCAGCCTTATATAGAACACTATTATATATACCATTGGCAACTTTGAACGCTGGAATATTTACCTGTCGGTTAATATGATTTAACAACCGTACAAAATCAGTTTGCATATATATGGCCTTCATATCAGTGAAGATCAAAACATTTGAATATCTTGTGTCGGATGGTGTACTAGGGATTATACTATAGAGTAGATATGCTCGGTGCTTGTTACACGGTCCCGTGTCGTGTCAGGGTAGCCGCAGGTAGCCAGACTAAGCTGAGGTCAAACGTGTTCCTTCCCCCAGTTCGGTGAGTCTTCTATGAACTCCTCCCAGAACGGATCCAGATTACAATTAGAAGACCAGTCCTTTTTGATTTTAGGTAGAGCTTTGTTAGCCCTGTAAGTCAATTCTCTGATAGGTACTAGGCTGCCTAACAGCTTACCTAGTAGCTTTCGATCGCCTGGGTGGTTCTTTTTGATGAGGTGCTGTAAAGCATGTATAAGCTGATCGTGTAGCTGCTCTGCCTTCTCTCTCTCCTGTAGTGCCACTCGATCTGAAAAATGAGACAAACCTTTCATTGCTAATAGATGGGTCATATTAATTACACTCGACAATAAACAGACACTAGCTCTGATTGGCTGTTACTGGAGTCCACCTCTCGGTAAAATATAGTTTGACCAGAGACTATAGATATAGTCTCTGGTTTGACTCCACAAAACTCTCCTTTTCATGCAATTTGAATAAATAATATACCAGATACGCTGAATCTGTCTCCAATTCTACAGACCCCCGGTAAGATACCGAGTTATATTACAAACAGTGGAAAGCCGAAAGTTCCAACGACTCAGTCCCTGCTGTTTCTAAGGGCTGGACCTGTTTGCACTGGCATACATTTTATCGCACACCAGTTGTTTGATTATAGAAAGCCACATAATCCTAAATAATTTAATTAATAATAATTAATAATAATTAATTTTCATGCAATTTGAAAAAATTATATACCAGATACGCTGAATCAATCTCCGGTTCTACAGACCCGTCAGCTGACTGTGCACAACCGATGATTAAACTAGAACTTTTTTTCATTCGAGGAAATGAAATACCGAGTATGATCTATGTTTAGAAGACTTGTGACGCGTTTTGGACTTGTGAAGAGAGAATTTAATTACAGTGCCAAATGGCTTCAGTCAGGTTTTACCACATTTATATCACTTTTATTACAGCAGAATTGATTAATGAGAATGAGAATCACGTTTCCTTACAGGGAGAAAGACAGCTGAAACTTCCATGCGTAGGAAATAAGACAAAAAATTAAATCCACGCGTTACAGGGAAGTGGGTGAGAGGTATCTGTTGTGCAGTGGAATTTGACTGTTCAACATATACTTAATGAGAGTTGAGGCAGGGTTTTGGTTCGATCCCATGAATGGTGGGCGGTGAGGGGCAGCCACTCCAAAGCCGCGGGTCATTTATACGTCCTAGTGCTTTTAGGCAGGAAAGTGGGACAACTGTCACTCTAGTCCCTGGACTATGTAGCTGCTCCCTCGCCTTATATATTATAGATTTTATTTTTTTCCATTACAAGCATTCATTTATATATTCTGTCCTTTTAGCAGAATCATAAAAAAACGTGGTTGAGAATGGAAATGTGATGTGATGGAGTGATGTGTCGATAGGAAGCTTTTGCCGGTACGATTACTTGACAAGTTGTTTTTTTCTCCCACCCCACCCCTATTCTCACCTAATATAATCATGGAAGTGAAAAATGAAAACCTTCAGAAAAAGCCATACAGATGGAATGCTAAGAACGGCGACTCCAACGAGTCTTTCAGATGATTAACCTACACATATCTTTGACCGCACAATTGCGAGTTTTTTGTAGACAAAAGGGATTCTGGTGGAGGTCAGACAGTGGGCAGAGACTTGCTGGTTTCGATGAATTCAATCAGTCACAGAAATGCTGGCTTTTTACGTGTCGCCGTAATCGTAATTGGAATGAGTAAAATTAAAATCCACTGGAGGGCAATCCTGGTGCCAGCAGCCGCTGGCTCTCATAAATGAGCGGTCACAAATAAAATTACTAACTAGATGTGAGATATGACTGTTATCATCAACTGAACTCATGCTAACCTTAATCCTCCCATATCATTCTACGATCCAACTGATAAAATTTGCCAGCTGATTACCAGTGGAATGTGATATTCGCAGGTTTGCTGTTATGTCACAAAAACATCATTCCGAGTTGTTCGACAAGGTGACCAATTACAACAAAGCGACAACAGAACAACTAGGTACAAAATTCCTTCTTCCTTTTAAGGATTCAGGAAAAACCTCCGGCTCAAAAATCTCACCGGATTTAATCGTCTTACAGGGATGTGCGAAAGGTCTGCAGTGAGCCTCTAGTCAACCAATCCACTGAAAACACTTTCATACAGCAATATCACAGGCTATTATCATGGCAGAGCCTAACAATATGAATTTGTACAGCCATGATACCGAATGTAGCCTTTTTAGGAGATGTGTTTTTGTTGTACCCTATAGCGACGGACACATAATTTCACTATTCAGGCATACCAAATCTTTTAAATGTTAATGTAGACAGCAACAAGGCATTCGACGAAGCAAAAATCAAAATTTTAAAAGCCTGTCTTGTCCGAAAAAGAGGCTTAATTATATATCACTCTAACCAGCTTCCTGCACTCGAACTGCAGCGATCACTTAATAAATATTTCAAAATGACAATGACCTTCCACAAGCACTGAATGATAAAAACCGCTTATCTAAGTACAAGTACAAGACAACCAAGAGACAATGCACCTTTTTTTAAATTCTGAACGAAATTTTTCAATGGAATCAGAGCGGATGTTTGTCTACATGTTAAAATAATTTAAATTCAATACCATCAACTGGGGTAGATAATTATTCAAATGTCAATGCAAAAACTGATTTTTTTCAATGAGAATTAATAAAAACATCAATATGCTCGGAAAATACCAGGCAAGGTCTGTCTAATAATTCCTCACCAAGGTCATGGTGGGCAGGCGTCATCAAGTATTTTGATCAACTCATTCACAATTTCCTCAACACGTCATGACGGAGCATAAATTAAATGCACAAAAGCTGTACAGAAGGGCTACCAAGCATTGGATCGGATGCCGCTGCATCCAAATGGCCAACAAGCCAAATCGCGCAGCAAACTTAATGTCTGTGACAAAATAAACCAATCAACCAAACAACACCTGATGAAATTTAAATTAATACGTGCACAGAGGCAATATATGACCACAGAGTAAGGATATATCCTTACTCTGTGATATGACTACGTGATGCGCACAATAGCGCAGCAGAAGAAATTATGGATATAAATAATATATAATCAGCTGCTGAGAACGCAGACTTCCTCATCAGTCTAATATTGAAATGCTCACGCATACCAGCACAAGACGTAAACAAGCAATCAAGCTTGTCTCCGCTGCACCACTCAAAATCTCAATTACATATCATGTAATCGAAGGCGACCATGAATACAGGGCCGTAGTTTAGAAAAAATGGTAGGGGAGGCAAAATGGTAGGGGAGGCTAATCCGAAGCATCACCAGGAGGGGTGCTGTAAGCTCCTCCCAATTTTAGGATTATAATAAGCAAGTGGAAATCCCAGAGCAGCTGATCCTGACATGGATTACTCAATCATAGCATTTTAGGCCACTCTGTTCGGTATTTTAGGGGAGGCAGAACGCCCCTGCGTCCCCTAGAACTACGGAGCATGTAATAAAATGTGACTGTTTTAGCTTGACTAACCTGGCATAGTTATTATGACTGCAAGGGTTAGTAAAACCTCAGTCACACTAATGTTGAGCTGCTGAAAATGTAGAGCAGTATTGAACATGATGTTCACCATCACGTCGTCATCGTAAATCTTAACCAGCTCCAATTTTGGGCAGACGTGCTCGGTGAATGATGCATAAAAGAGGTTGTTTACGTTGTCAAAGCGGTTGTATTGCATCACCGTTATTGCTTCTGATCGACTCGCTGTAATAAAAACGATTAAATGCCCATAATGATTTGATATATTTTATGCATATGTAAATTTATTTTATGGATCAGTGAATATTACTTTTTTTTATAACCACTGCTAGTCCACTACAGGACACCAATATTTATAGAATTATTATTTAATGACCTTGCTCAGAATTGCTGAGTTCAAGGGTCAGAATATAAGCACATTTCCATATTGGAAATTCCTATGTTAGCTATAGTTAGTTACTAGTTAGTATACTAGAGTTAGTAGTATAGTATACTAGAGTATACTAGAGTTAGCATGATAGAGTTAGCATTGAAAGTTTGACGCAATCAAGTGTTGGCGTGGAATTTGGGCTTATTGAATTTTCTTTAGGCCGAATGATAATTCTATTCAATTCTATTATTGGTAATAAGTTCATCCAATATTTCAATAATACATAGGGCAAAAAACACCGGCTTTTCAATCGTCCTGGTTTAATAGCCGTAAGAAACAAATTTATCGCCTGTACATAGCCTTGTCACACAGCCACGTCCACGTGGCCGCGTGACAAGGCTAGCCGGCGTGACAAGGCTAGCCGGCGTGACTTAGCTCTAGAGAGAACCTGGTAGAAACAAGTCTGAGCCCCCCCCCCCAGACTCTTGCCCCCACCCGACAGCCCCCCGGTCGGGGAAAACTCTTTGTGACAATACAACAAGTCAAGTGCTGAAGGCAGCCATTTCAAGATACTTCTCATGATCAACCTCGAGGGCTGTCGGGCGACGGGGGAGGGTCCAAAGTCTGGGGGGGCTAAGACTACATCAACCCTTTCCCTTGAAGAAAGATTTTCCAAGCAGTTCAGTGAACCATCAAACGCCGACGCCAAAACCGCAGCATGGTATTAAAATGGGAATATTAAGTATTAATGGAATCGGTCAATGTTCTGGCAACGATTTGGCAACGATCAGGATTACATGTAATCACCTCCTGAGGTCAAGTCTTAAACCACCATTTTGATTAATGAGGAAAAAATGTTGATTTTTTGATTGCTGGTATGGTAGCCTACCTTTGATTAGGGCTATTTGGTCTGGTAGAGGTAGGCTAGAAAATCCTGGTATGGACATGGCGAGCTGTATCATCAGTAAAAGTCGCTGTTTACTTCCCATTGACCATTTTTCAATCGCCTAGAACAAAAAAACACAACGTCATACTCAATCGAAAATCAATGAAAGCTTACTATCGTAAACTAAACTCATTTATACTCTATTATCTACTGATAGTGTATGATCGTGCACACAATCTAACCCCTTCAACAAAGATACTAAAATAGTCATTGGCTGTAATAAGTACTTGGGGTGAAAAACCAGGTGCATGAGCATAACACATAGCACGGGTCAGGATATAGGCATATACAAACAATTGAATTGTGGGAAATGTCAGTCGCTGCGGAATATGTTACCTAGCATGGGCGGAGCATTTAACTAAAGCACTGCACTTTGATCAACTAATAATAGGCGCTGGCCATATGAAAATCATAGTGAATGAAAGTTAAACACCACTACAACAATTGTACTAGTACAAGTGTCTTTATAGCCACTCATGGGTCAGTCAACAAAAAAAGGGAAAATTAGCTGAATAGTTAAGAAAACCCGTCATCAGACTCTGATCAAATAAAAGATGGCGGCATGAGCAAATTGCTTCATATAACTACAACACCCTCAATATAATCATCTCATTTCTTATACACATATAGGCCTACGTAATTATATACTCATTGATGACAAAAATGAGTAACTTTGTGTATCATTGATCTGCTGCGTTTACCTCTTTCCGATTATCCAGGTCAATACCAGTTGACTGGAAGAAGGACTGATGCTGCTCATGTGACAGTGACTGCAGGTGGAAAATCTCCTCATTAAGCTGTGCAGCTGACTAAAAAACACAAAACACGATACTTTGGTAACAACTATATCGAATTGACACTTACATTGACACTCGCGGCACATCAGAAATGTAATAACCTGGTCTCATTATCCGCATCAAAAACCGGAAATGACAGCCGACTCATCTGGCAGGCCTCTAGGTGAATTGATATCATGACATGTGGAGTAGGTTGTCACACGAGATGCTCAAAACTGACAACAAAACATTGATCAGTTGAACTGCCGATAAGTTTGTCACGAAAACCGGAAAAGAACAAGAATGCCAGCCGAATGCAGGAAATGATTGTCAATTTCAAAAAGTAAAGTGCATTTGAAATCTGAGCTCAAAACAAGGTTGATCGTAGAAAAGAAGCAAGCCAATCCTGAGTTTTTGTCAAGTTGAGTAAACAGTTAATGAATAAAATCGATGAATGTGGTCAGAAAAGAATGCTATAATCATGGGTGCCAGGGTTTGTAATCGGGAGGGCTACATTGCACATTAATTTTAGTTTGGCAGTATGAGGGCTGGTGACAGGGACAAAGAGACCATGTGCTGCTGGTTACATGTTTGACCCCAGATGCTATGCTGGTGAAATAATGGGACTGTACCCAGGCAGTATCAAACTACCAAAATAACCTTGAACTTTGATTCCCATGAGACCATGAGTGTGTTAAGTGTTACATGGAGTTGCTGATTTTTCTAGATAGCAAAGCTGACTCAGGACCAAGCCCCACAGACATTTTTCTCAGTCAATAATGCGGCCAATTTTCACCTCGACCAAACAAGCAAGCTTGATACCGTTTTACACCAAGCAGCGACAACTGATGCAGATGGAGAAATACCCAGCCATGATTTCCTTTTTTAAATTAACACCACAAAATTGAATGATCAGAAAACAGCATGGCCAATGACCCCAAAAAAACATTGTTATTAGCTTCGCAGTGAGACTAGATATACAACCAAGCCTGGGGCCTGTCGGACGGGCTGGGGGGCAAGAGTCGGGGGGGGGGGGGGGGGGGGAAAGAGGTGGGGGGGGGCTCAGACTAACAACCAACCTGTAGTTTACTGTCCTGAAAGTTGTCCAGGTGACTGTAAGGCGTAGATATAAGTGGGATCATCTGTGACTCCTTGACGCCATCCTCGATGGCTTTTATGATAGCTAGATGCTGTTCTTCGCTTTCCAAAGTTTTGATGGATCCCTCCAGTGTCTTCACCTCAATGATATCAGCAGCTTTCTTTGAATGGGTGTATCGTCCTGTCCTTATTGCTATTAGATAAAACAAAATCTAGTGAAGCAATTTACACAGCCCACACAAAAGGTTTTGTCACAACTGTTTGTATGACCACTTGTCAAAAATGTGCACAAATATACGTGTGAGTACAGGACATTTTTCTCAACAAACACAGCTATACAGCAGCTATATCATACATGGAGACTCATCTCAACGAACTCAAGTTTATGGCTCTATTGGTAATCTCTCAAGCAAAACCGGCTGTAGCCTGGAACGATTAGGATCCGGTTGTGTTAATGGCACCAGATTGTGGTGAGTCGATACACTTTTGGCAGAAACAACTAAAAAAATTAATTAACCCAGCTGTAGCTAGTATTGAGCTATTCGTAACCTGAGAACACCTCCTGTTTACACAGGGTGACCTGGCATATCAGCCAGCATTTCCCAATTTCAGTTGACTCTACACTGTAACTAAACATGCTTGGCAATCATTGGCAAAATGTTGCCAGAACTTATTCAATTTGTGAAAACGACAACAAGTCTTTACTGTCTTTTGTCGAGGTACATTTTTCGCAGATTGAAAAGCAGATTTTATGCATTGTCTAAGTTCAAATCTTTTTATCCGTCCAATACTCAATGTGAGTATTTTGTGCAATCTCTTTTATTACCGATTTTATTATATAATTCAGAAGTTTGGTTTAACTCTTGCACGGCAAAGGAGATATCTCGATTATTATCTCCTTTTTCTACCTCATACAGCTGTGACATTCCTAATCTGATCTCAGACCGAACTCTTAGTACTGCAGTTAATTTTATTAATGACGAAGACCATATTTTTAACAAACATTATGTTCCAGGTAGGAAAACATTTTTATCAGCTAAGTGCCGCACAACTCGTTTTTTAAACAGTTTCATACCTTTTAGTATCAGACTCCTAAATGATAACGCCTTCTTACAGACACTATAATTTTACTTCATCATTGATGACAAGCAATAAAACAATCTCTCTCTCTAAAGTATGGATGACCGGATTGCTGGATTGTCCTACGTACGGACCACTCAAGTTAACCGGGTACATCTAGTCAGCTTTGCACAACAGTTGAACATCTTTATCTTATCTCAAGGTTTGAATCTTTAATGTAAACAAGGGATAGACGAGTTACGTACGCTCACAGGTCAAAGACTGCGGAGCTTCAGACTGACCATCAGTGTTTTGATGAGCATACAAGTTACCTCCGCAGCTAAACACATTGTTATTTATTTCGAATTAGAATTTTATGCAGAATGTCAAATATATTGTTGTGAGCTGCCGCAGATAGCAGACTAAACTGATTGCTGCTGCTGTAATAACAGATGGTCGCAGATCAGTGTGGGATTTATGTCATTTAAAGCCTGGAAAGTGAAGGATGCCAATACTGTTCACTCTCTGCAAAGCAGATTAGACCCCATGTTGATTTTGCACAGAGCATGCTGACCTCAGTTGACAGTTTGCAACACTGGACAGCAGACAGGAAGAGAAAATGATTCACAGTTGGAGTTTAACTCACAGCTCACACCATTTAATTAAGTTGTTCCAAGTTCTGTCAGCTTGCGAGAGATCCAACATACTAAGAATGTCAAGTAAATCACTTATATCACATCCCATGTCTATGCTGGAGCAGTTCCAACTTCCAACTAATCAAAAAATAGAATGCTGTACTAACCTTGAACGGACATGCCTAAGTGAATACATTTATGATAGCGACAGAATGCACATTGGTTTCGCTTCCCCGGTATGATATCGCATCGCTGCTCTTTAGAACAAAAGTATTTATCCTTGTTGAACATACTCCTTCGGAAGAATCCCTGTATAAGTATTAAAAATGGCAGCATTTCAATCAAATGTGACATGAAATAACTAGTGGTTGGTTACATGGAAACACAATTTATCAACATTTATTTTGATTAATCATGTTGTCCTCGCTTAGGTTGACGTTTTATGGGATGTCATGCTCCTCCTCAAACTATTCTCATAAACAAAGCAGTGTCAATGGCTCAGTGTGGCTACTTCACCACAATTCATCCGCAATATTCTTAGGATTCCATGATTTTCTCCTTCAGGCAGATTGAGCATTTACTAGAAGAAATTTGATGCCACAATTAAATTATAATTTATTTGATAAACTTGATTGCAACAGATACAACTGTCCTTTCATGGGCAACAAATTCCTGAAGGAAGACAAAAGCTCACAGCCAACTATTCTACGACCAGGAGCAGACTTTTGTTTCAATCAACACTTAGTAGTTCATGATGTGTTACACTCAAGACTCACCTTACAAGCCTCACAGCTGTTGACACCATAATGCAGGCCTGAAGCTTTCTCTCCGCACACTCTACATGGTGGCAGTATGGGAGCCCGTGGTTTGATCTTCTCTCTCTTAACCCTGACAGCAGTACTTCCAGCGCTGCTCGGTGAGCCAGAGGGGCTCTCTGTCCCTGCAGTGGTGTCGTGGAGGGCCACCGCTGCCATATCTGATACAATAACTACAATCATCAAATACCATATAAATACAATAAATACCATGTAAATACAATAAATACCATATAAATACAATAAATACCATATAAATACAATAATTACCATATAAATACAATAAATACTATACCAGTCAAACACAGAGGAAACACCCTGGAGGTCGCACTTCAAACAAGTAATCAATTATCAATTTATATACCAGCAAAACACAAGGATATAAGATTTAAGTTTTTTTAGTAGGCCTACACACCACATGTTGGTTAATACAAATTTTGGTTTGGTCAAAATTGCAATATATAGTCACTCACCACATTCCGGGGAATGGGGGGGGGGGGCGAAATAGTGGGTGCCTAAGGCGCTAGGTCGCAATATCTGCACCATTCCGAGTAGTCTGCGGACATACATCATGCTAGTTTGTTACACGTAGGGGGGTAATACTGCTGTCAGAATAGGGTTAAGGGACATACTGAGCTCAACAGTGATTGATGACTGTACTCACATGAAAATGTCTGACCAGCTTACCTGATTAACAGCGGCTTAACATTCCTCTTATCCCCTTGTGTGTGGAGATATTACTCATCAAGCAGTGGCTTTCATCTACAACTCTACAACAGATGAATTTATTGAAAAAATCTTAAGCTGACTCCCATGGTGCAACAACTATAAAAGTCAGCATAAGTGTGAGGCGGTAGATGATAGGGAGGCGAAATAGATCACCGGCGCAGTGCTGGGCTTTTTTGTGCACAAACACGTTTTCTTCAATTATTTCACTCTTCCATGGTGGTCCATTCCCGCTGTTTACAGATTGGAAGCAAGCAAAAATGTTACATTAGACAATTAATTTACAGGAAGTAATAAGATGAGATGTCCGCATGACATCAGCTAGGTGAACAAGCGTTTAAAATCATCTCACGCATGATCTTACTACAGGTTTTCCTATCTTATGTAATTCAGTGTGTTCTAACACGCTTTTGAGGAGGGGGCATAAAATTACAGAATGTTGCACCCGTTTCTAATGTAAAAGTTAACAACTACACAATCATGACCATCTAATTGTAACATGGTGTGTACAGCAACCGGGGGGGGGGGGGGGAGGAACAAGAGCTGGACACATTTAACCTTGGCGGTAGAGTCAGGGATAGCTCAGTGTCAGAGGCGTTGGACTCAGGATCATTAGTTCCTGAGTTCGAGCCCCACCGGGTACCACTGTTTGTCTAGTACTACCTGATTTGGCTGTCGCGGGCCATTAACCCTAGCCGACCTGGAATAGAATAATGGACGATGGCTTGCCATATTGCCTAATACCTTCAAAATTGAAGTTGGCGATTACTCATAAGAAAAAAAGAAAAAAAACAAGAGCTGGACACATTTAACCTTGGCGGTAGAGTCGATGTTCTATTATCCTTACATACATATGTAAAATTAAAGAAACTGACTAACAGACCACTTGATCGAGCTCAGCCTACTATCTATGAGATCATAAACTTAACAAGCAATGTCACGTCAGGCAATATCGATCAATGTCATGGTTTGTTAAAGTAAGTAAGTAGCGGGTGAAGTACCAACCAAGTCCAAACCAACCAAATTTGTAAATAGGGATTCAACACAGTCCTGTTTGTACAACAAATCCTGTGGTCAAGTGCTCCAGTGAGTGGTCAAGTCTTCAACCAAGGAGTAATTTGCTCAAACCATTAGTACACTTGAGTTCCAGATTTGAACACAGTGGAGTGACAATTTCAACAAGCTGCAGTGGAGTGGTGGGCATAATATTAATTTATAATGGCAAGTAGAAGTAAGTTAGTAAGTATATATGTATGTATGTTAGTTAGTATGTAATGTAGTGTATGTCATTGTCACCCATCATCATGTATGTACAAAACTTGATAATCTTGTCCACACTTACCTCTAATTTGCATTGAAATATTATCATATGCTTCCTATCAAGAGTTAAATCTACTCAATACAGATGGTGGCCTAAGTCTTATGCTACACTTACACATAAATAAATGAGACAATTCAGCAACTGAAGTTTCAGTACAGGGACCTGACTTGCCTTACTACTCTCACTCCTAGATATTCTAGCTTATGTTTTAGTTATATCCAATGAGCTTGTCGAAACGTTACGCTTTCAACCCTTCATGTTTAGGATTTTAAGCTAGGCTGTTTACCAAGATTACCCAATCAAAATTACGTATAATAAGACTCTTGTATCGAATGTCAAAAAAAGCTATTTAGCCCGCCAATAATTAAAAGCACAACTAATTTTGGGATAAACTCACACCAATGAACTCTCTCTTTGCTCACACTATAGCCTGGGCAGGCTGTTGTGTCCGCCCAGGCTACTCACACTAGGTCTACCCCAAATCCTGGTGGGTAGTAAAAGACCTAGGTATTGTAGTAGACCTGTGGATGAATACTGAGAGGATTTGTTGCTTTCTTTTTCAGTATGTGGTTTGACTCTAAAGAGCTAGCTGCTGTTGATAAAGTAGTGACTTAATGTGATGTCCTCATAAGGCTTAGAAAGAGTGGCCTTAATCAGCAGAAAAAAATCAGCAGGTAAGACACCACATTTAGTAACTCAGCAGTCAGCAATGATAAGATAGTCTTCCTCTTTATATCAATCCAGTGCTGCTACTTTATTGATTTATGATATCCAATCTATCATCAATCAGGATACATCTATCAGTTGATGTTGCACTCGAAACTTCAGTGATAGTGACCATTAGGATTAATTGATTAATTAATTTCAAGCAATATAATGCCAATCAGGGGTGTCATGGGGACAAAGAGGTTAGAATGGTATGATCATGTATGTCGATGTGAGAGTGATGAAGAAATCAGGAGAGTGTACGAGATGAGGGTAGAGGGATGTGGACCGCCAAAACAGCGCTGGAGTGACATAATCAATGCCGACCTCCGCTGGCTAAGTCTAGAATGAGGTGACACAAGTGATAGAATAAGTCGGAGAAGTTTGGTGGAACTAGGAGTCAGGCAAAAAAAATCGTCACCCAATCAGGACATGGCGGTGAAACGTGAACAACAAGGTGAACATATCACAATCATTTTGTTAAAGCTGCCAGCAAAAATGACTAGGTATCTACATATCATTGCATTCCCCAGACCCAGGTGCCTATGTGTATCATGACACTTATGGACATGCTATAGCTAGCCCAGCATGGGCCCCTGGGACTTACAATACATGAATACATGTCTTCACTTTGCTAATGTCCAGTATGGGTGGTTGATACTGGAAATTGGCAAAGTAAAGACATGTAATGTATTGTAAGTCCCAGGCGCCCATGCAGCCCAGGTCTGAGAAAAGCTTGGACAGGCCGTGAACACATTGAGGCGATCATGTGCCTCTACACTTGATACACACACATGCGGACAACAGACCTTCCATTGTTATCGGTAAACCTCCTACTGTTAAGGTGAATGATCAATGCAGCAACCAGATCAGTCTTTTCACCCATATTCTTCTACCACATATATTTACAGGATATACCATTAATGTGTAGGCTAAAAGAAGCAATGCATTCAACATGTTGGCATCACATGAAAATTTTGCTACTCTGCAAACAGCCTGATCCATGTCGTGACATTTCTGCTTTCTGCTAATCTTTAGAGTTCGCCTTTGCCTCTTTTGCCGAGAAAGAAATTTCCACAACATGACCTCCACCAAGTATGTATTTGGGTCATTGGAGATGTCATTGTTCGGCCCATGTAGGCACTGTACATGAACATCGGAATCAGTATAAGCAGCATGATGAGTATGTAGAATATTTTGTCTATCTGTAGTCTCAATGCCTCAGATAAACGATCTGAGTGTTCCATCTGGAAAAAATAAACAGGAAGTATTTGAAAAATAGTTTGGCAGAACATGTGGCTACAGGTTCATCATGCCAGCATCCTTGCATTGGTAATGGACACCAGATGTAAGAAGCTAGAGTTTTTAATAATTTTGATATGATCTACGATCGCACATCTAGCTCGGTTGTTGACTCTGTTTTGTTTTCCTAGAGAATAAAACCACTGACAGAATCTCATGACCAGCATGATCACATACAGAAACCGTTGCAATGAGCATAACTCGTTGACAGTATTTTGTTATGGCAAAACCTTAAAAAAAATAATTTAATCTTTATTTTATTTTATAAATAAAATTTAATGTTAATGATAATATTTTTAGAGCTTTTTTTAAGGCAATATTATATTGTAAGAAAACAGTAAGTCCTAAGCGTTGACCAAAAAAGGATTTAATGAGAATCATGATACAATTAAAGTACAAATTGAAAATATATTAAAAGTAAATACTAAGTGGATGGTAAAGTTTACCTTGAGGTAAATCTCAGCTAGCTGATCTCTAGCAGCGTTAGCCTGTTTTCTGGCCAGCTCTTCGATCTTACTATCCACATAATGTGTCATGTGGTTCTCGAGCTGGTTAAGCTGTTCCTGTAGTCGCTCTGCAGCCCTCTGCATCTTATTATAAAACTCATCTAGAATGACTGAAGTTAGTCGCTCTATACGCGCTGTGATATCCTCCAAGGCCGCCTTAGTATCATCAAACTTCTGTCGAGTCTGTAATTCATACAAGAGAGGTATGACTCTTACTTTAAATCTTTGGTTCCATTAAATTCTTCTATTAGATTTGGGGGGTTAAAAATGTAGGTTAAAATCACGAGTTCTGTCGCTGCCCGAAGACTGAGAAATAAAGGTGCCTTAAAGACTACTCAAAGACCAATGCATGTTATAGTCAGGCAGTTTTTTATCGGAGTCCCTTTTTCCAGGATCAATAATTCATTCCAGGAAGAGCATTGAATTTTTTACCATGCGAATCTGACATAACTCCATCATAAGTAACTGCCTGACTATAACATGCATTGTTCTTTGGTTATTCTTAGAGGATGCGGCCTCCATATTCGGCGCCAAGTTGCTCTCAGATTGCAGGCAGGTCGGAGCATACCTGGGGCATCAATTGAGTCCAGTAGACAGTAGACTGCAGCACCCTTACCAACTGAGCAACCTCCTACTCCTCATTTTCCATCTTTAAATGGACGTAAAAAATTAAATCATGCCGCAGAGGTGATTTGGCACTCACTCTATTCTCAAGATCGTCCATTTTACCGGCTAGTAGAGCAGCAGCTTCCCTCAATGCCTGCAACTCGTCCGCTAGATTCTTCAGATCTTCTTCAGTTTTAGCATGGAAAAGTTCTATCTTCTGTAGCCTTACTGCCATGGCTGTCTGAACCTCTCTTGCTGCTTTCTGCCAAAATCAAGTAGCGCAAATGTTTTTGTATGGTATGTTTTTAATGGAGGGACAACTTCAAATTGCTGTCCAAATCTGCTGACAATTTTTTGTGTCTTAATATCATTATTACCGATAACTGCTCATTGAAAAATGAAATGTGCCAGGGTTTTGCTGAACTTAAAATTTGGCTTATAATTCACAGATATGAATTTTCTGTAATCAGAGTGACTCTGCCTCCTTGATCCCACACAGGAGCCAAGCATACAACTGCACATCACACAGGGAATTAGATGATCTGAGACGCTATAAGCATTGACTTATTCTGTGATACTGATAACTACTGAAACACCTATGCTGAGTGAGTCACCTCTGGTGTGTATTTTCTTATTATATAGTGCCAGTATTTTTTTGATGAAAAGCCAAATAAACCAAACAAACATGTATTACGTTGCATGGAATACGGACTCTACAGGAATGAAACACATTTACAGCCTAACTGTGGATACATGAGTGAGGTGAGATATACACTTACCTTTATTTCTGACATCAGAGCGCCAGCTTTCTTGGCCAACTCATTTTCCAACTCTGTAAGTCTAGCGCTGATAGCTTTAGCGTCCAACTGTGCTTTGGAGAGCTGGCCCAATAAACCCTCAATTTGTTTCTTCATTGCTCCGTGTGTCTTGCCTGAATATATTAAATAAGATCATATTCATATAATATAAACGATGGCTAGTCCCCTGCTGCAAAAGCTTGTGAGAGAAAAAGTAAATGTTTTGCTCTCAAATCTGCCATTGCTGTACATCGTGAAGTTATCTCACCGATCTCTGCCATCTGTCGCTCCGCAGCGGCAGCAATGTCTTTTGCTAGTCGATGCATCTCCTCCGTGATTGATTTCTTATACCTCTCCAAATCGCCATAGAGGGACTTGAGCTTCTCATTCGCTGTCATCAGTAATGCATCCATCCCTACGACACAGACACAGCCATATGTTCAATCAAACCATAGATTTAATTAATTATTAAGTCTATGGTTCAAACCATCGATATGATATTTATTTTAACTAATAATATATATTGGTGGTTCAAACAGATGACCTAGCTAGCTCAGACCAACACACAACTTTGAAATGTTTAGATTCAAGCCTAGTGTTTGTTTGGAAGTTGCCAGCACTAACATTTGACTCGGATATATTATTAGGTTGGATTGTTGCGTGACCCTTACCTTTCAATGTGCCCTGAAATCCTGCTATTTTGGCCTTCAAGTTATCAAAGTTTCTTCTAGCCTCTTGTAACTGATGCTCAATTTGGGCGTTGGTCCGCTGTTCAACTGCAGTCATCTATGAAACATTCATTATAATATAATTTGTACCTGATTTCAACCGAAGAAGCTACTGAGTATTTTCATCATGTTTCTAAAGAGCACATCCAGAATTCAAACGCAGGTAGTGCTTAAAAGTTTGTGGTAGATTATGTCTGTTTTGCAGCATGATATCAAAGAGTAAAAGACCCTTGATCCCTTGATGCTATCAACTGATAATTTACTGAGAAAAATTGATAATTTATTATGGCTACTCCAATCCAATATGATTATAATTACCCATGCATACCTGAGCAGCTGTTTGGTCCTTGTGCTGTCGGAGGCTTGCTGCCAGCTCTCGTAATGCTGACTCATTCTGTGTGGCAGTCTCCTTCAGCCTCCTTATCTCATTCAGAACATCATCCAGCCTGTCCTTCATATCCTCAAACAGACTGTCAAAATTACCGCTGTCATCATTTATGGCAGACACTGAGGCTTTCCTCATCTGCAACATTGAAGGCAAACATGTTGATGCACTTGTAGAATTTCTAAACATTTGAAAATCGATATACAGTAGAGGCCTTTTGGATTGACCATAAAACAGGTCTACCTCTGTTCCATATTATTTAGTGTTCGTTTTGTTTGCCAAATAGTAGTACCCTTAGCCAATGCATTGGCTCTGATTGATCGGTTGGTTGATTGTTTCATTCCACCCAGGCAATCAGAGCCAACACATTGGCTATAGTTCCTTATTTGCCTGCATTCGGAGTTTCTCCTCCTCTACTGGTCACGTTGCATGACCTGTTGAAGAGACCAGTGAAAGGGAAAGGGAGAAACTAGTATGCAGGCAAGCTGGATCAAACTTGCTTGTGTCGGTGGTCACTTATTATACAACTCAGCATGAATCTCACATCATTAATTTTTTCCTCCATATCTCGTTTTGTGACAGCAAAGTCATGCTCAAGGTTATTAGTTCTCTGTGCGATGACTTTAGTCTTCTCCATGATGTTCTTCAAGGCTGTGTGGATATCCTTCATATGATTCTCAAGAAGTGTTTGGTATAACTCCATCTTGTCAAACCGTTTGTTGTTTGCAGCGGAGACGTTTAGAATATGTTGATGTTCTGCTTGTATCCCTGTGATATGAGGGTGAGTCGTGAGTGGGGACATAATAATTTAGGCAACGTAGTTAGAGCTTTACCCTTTGGATTTTTACCCTGACAAAAACCATGCGCTTGTGTAAATGCTGCTGATAGTCCAACAGGATTATGTTAGAATTGGACAATGTGTTGGGTTTGAGATGCTGTATGTTATCCAGCAACAAATCAAGCTCCTTGACTATGTCCCTCTAGGTTTGGAATAGAACCTAAAAATCATCTTGGGGTGTAAAGCTGATTTCTATTATGATTTATATTTGCTGATATACATGTATATTACAGTTATGATAATTAATTTGGGTTGTCTTACCTTTTCCCATTTCACAAACTCCTTTCTTGAGTTTGTTGAAGTCCAAGCTCTGATGATTGATAAAGTGAGATAATGCTCTGTGATCTGTCATTAGTTTGTTCAGAGTTTGGCTGACTTTCTCAATATGTGCCATGAAGCTGGTGTACATATTACTGAGCATATCCTGGTTCTGTCTGCCCAGCTCCTACATGATGATAATACAATCACGTTCCCAGGATCCCACTCACTTATAACCAACAAGGGTTGATAATTCATTAGTAATTTAATTTGAATACTATTTAGTAACTTTTGCCCGAGTTGCACTGTTTAATGATCCTGATCTAGCAAAGTTGATGTAGCTAAATATTGCTATCTGGCACTATGGAGATGGAGACTAGTTTTTTTTCAATACAGTTGCTGACCTAAGATTTAAGACCTAAGAATATGGAATGTTGAAGACTATCATCATATCTGCGGCGGTATTCGAACTTGTTACCTGTAAAGGCAAAAGGGCGCACTGCTCTAAGTATTTCATCTCTAATTTTCCAACATCGCTGAACGCATCTTTCCTTTGCTGCTTTAACTCGCTGGTGACATTCTTCAGAACTTCATTCATAGTCTGAGCTCTACGACTCAGCCCAGATATGTTGGCAGCCATTTCTGTCAACTGCTGACCCAACTTTGCCTGATTGTGATCTATAATTGGAGGTAAAGTACCCTATACAGTATTGGTGTACGATACTCACTGTGATGTGATACTGACTCTGTCAGCTACATCAAGGAGTTGGTTATATGGATCTCTGAATAAGATAATCATTCCCATGTATGATTGTACTTACACAATTGAATATATTTCCTATGAAAATTCACCGACGCCGTAACTACTCCTTAGACAAAACTAGGGAACTTTTAGGTGTTGTCAAATATGGTCACAGTGGAGTTTTAAAAGCATATATCACATTACTGGCAGAATATTGAGCATACCCAGATCCTGCATTTTACTGTTTTCTTCCCGCCTCTCATCGTACACATAATGCCTCTCCAGGTGAGCATTGTGGCTTCTGTTTCTTGTCTCTCCTGGTACTTCGTTATCATTGCTTTTGTTGTTAGAGTTATTTCTGTTCTTCATATCATTGATGATTCTATCATGATGACGTAGCTTTCTCCATATATCCTCGTGTTGGGTAATAACTTCATCTATTCCAATGTTCAGGTTTTGCACTTCCTCCTGAAACCGCACAGTTTTAAATTCATTAAATTCTTAAAAGCGTCACTGTATTCTGAATCATTGACAATAAATGCGGGTTATGCTGAACGGATGATTAAGAGAGTACTCCTTAGTTGAACAAGCCATTCACCAACTAGTCAAAGTATTACTGTATTCCCTGTAGCTGTTTTGTATTTTCTCATTTTATAAAACTAATTGATACTCGGTCATGCATTGTAGCTTCAGCTACGATAAAAAGAGGGGATAACTCTGTAACTAGTTAAATTCACTTAACACTGCTCTAAACAGGGTGATTGCGACTCACTGCTTTGAAGCTAGAGAACTAGAACGTGCATCAACCCTAATACGCAATACCTCTGTTCTTAAATCATTGTATTTGGTTTTCCTTTTGACATACCATGAATTGAGAGCGCAGTTTTTCAGCTGTAATTCGCTTGTCCTGGCCTTTGACTTTGCCTGCCAGGCTCTTAACATATGACTTGACTGCGTGTGCCTGTAATTGATCAGTATTCTCATAGTCTTCTTGAATAGAAGCATATGATCGATCGGTGCTGAAACTTCTCTTGAAGATTAACGGTTTGATGGTGGGAAATTATTGCTCTCCATTACGAACATATAATATGATCTTATAACAATATAAATTCATTTTATTCCAGTTATTCAATATGGTTGGGACCGTGAATCAAACGATGAAGATGATGCAAGATCTTGCTAAAGAATAAGAAAGTCGATACGTCAGCAATTCTCAGGATAGTAAGTACCTAAACCCTACCTCATTTTTTACTGTAAGCTGCTGACTGGTGAGTTGGCGAGTTCTTGGTTCATATTCTTCCATAACAGTTCGCATGGCATCCAATAACTTCTTTGCTTTGTGTATCTGATGCCTTATTTCCACCAACTCCTCAAATATCTCCTTCACCATGTGCTTCTGCTTCTCAGGTACGTTATCCATCCACTCTACAGAGAACAAGCCAAGCATAAAAATCTCACCAAATCTCACTTAATCTCACCATTGAGATTCAAATTATTTCACCGTCAATACTGAACCATTAACTTGTTGATTGTCCATTGGTCACTTTGAAATACTTTACCATCGATAAAAAAAAGGTGGTGTCTTTCAAAATGCATCACTCACATTAAAAAACTTTGTATTCTATAAGTATATCGATTTTCAATATTAGAGTATTTTATTGATGTAGTTGTTTCAACTCATTTTGGTGAAATGTCAGGACGTACACATATATGACATACCATCTATATTGGCGTTGGTGTTATAGTTGAGCACAGGTTGATATGGTACAAGCGCCAGTGATGAGGCATCAGCGTAGACTAACTCCGACTGTACATCAGATAGTGTATGTGACTGAGATAACTCCCTGAGAGTTGTACCACCATGCTCTGGATCACTCACCACCTCACACAACTCCACAGCATCTTTAGCTTTGTCATGTCTGTTTCTTGTGATTGGCTGAGCTGTATCGGTCTCCTTAGCTTTGTCGGGTCTGTCTTTCATGATTGGCTGAGCTGTGCTGTTTTCCTTAGCTTTATTGTGTGTGTTTCTTGTGATTGGCTGAGCTGTATCATTCTCCATAGCTTTATTGTGTCTGCCTCTTGTGACTGGCCGAGCTATATCGTTCCCATCATCTTGCTCTCTGTGTAGATTGAAGACAGTTGGTGGTGTTTTGTTGATGACGTCAGTACCTGCATCTTTGTGTACGCTTGATTTTTTACGAACACCTCTTGACTGGGAGTTATGTGGGGGTGATTGTACAGATTCAACGCCCTCCATATGTGTGGGGATTTTCTGCTGAAAGGCTGATATTAGTGTTCTACTTTTAGGTCTGTAAGCACCTGAACATCTGCAACTGATTCTGCAACAATCATAACAGCATTCATGGTCATGCTGCCTTTCGATTACATTTTGTCAGACATATACAAAATTTTATCGTGCTCTCATATCCAGTTCAAGTACTCTTGTGTATTGTGCAATAGTAGAAACATGATTATGACTGATACTAGAATCATATACGGGGAGATACGGGTAAATACAAGCAAATACGGACACAAACAGGTAATTACGCAAATACAGACAAAATATGTTTGATGGCAAACAAAATTCATCTTTTATAGTAATTGCACTCAACTGACTTTTCTTGATAGACGTAGTTCCATTGATTAATATGTCGGCTTCTCCAAAGCTTGACTAGCTCTGAGTTAGTCATTCTGTCCACATGATTATCTTTCCCGATTTCAGCGACCATCACCAGAAATCTGTCACCGCTGACATCAACGCCTGGTGTGAGTAAAAGGACATCAAAGCAGGTATACTGATTTTGCTTGGTGATTTCAATGATGTCACCAACACCAGCCAAACATGCCAGCGGTTCAGGTACTCACTTTACTGTTCCAACATATTACCTGATGTGAAGACCAAATAATTATTGTCAGTCATTGGAACTTACTTCTCATGACATGAAGGCAGGTAAGTTCTCATACAAAAAGCAATTTGTGTTGGGTTCCATAATCAACCATAAAGCTTTATTTGTGCATTATCTTTCATGAAAAGGAAGGGTTGTTTTTGTAAAACCATAACCTAATTTCAATCCTTTTTCAGTAATACATTTAATTCTAAATCTAAAACTTGTACGCAAAATTGGATTTTCTTCCAAAAAATTCTTTTTTGATTAGGAGGATATAGAAGGTGAAAGGCATTTATATGGAGTGACCTTTATTTTTCTTCCACACTTATCATTTGATGATTATTAGTTATGATAACTTTGCCTCACCTTCGAGCAGTGTGACCTTCACCTCCAATGTCTCCTTAGGATACAGGTAACCTGTAGAAGGCAGAACTCGGAATAGGTATGGGTTTGTCGTCTTTATCTGAAACACAATTTTTTTGTAATTTGCAAATTTTACTGTACCCGTTCCATGTGATTCTCCCCTGGATCAAGTTTGATCCAGTTTCGGAATTTCTCCTCACCAATGATAAGCTACATGCAAATCGGCCTTCTTACCTGCGGCTTAACAGAAGAGGGGAGAAACTCCAAATGCAGGCAAAATGACTCTAAATTGATCCTGATTCTTCCGCCACAGCATTCTCACAAACATCACTAGACAGTTTTCTGAGCTCTGATTTAGGCCTCAATTCGGAGTTGTCCTCCCTCCAGTTTGGTACTTTTAACCCATGCCGCATAGGAAAAACGTGCTGAAAAGAGGGTTATCTTGAAAACTGCTTATAATAGGATAAAAAAATTTTTTGATTCAGAATCTGCAACATTGAAAACTCATATGGACATAGGTTTGGGAAATAATTTTAGTATTCGGATAGTCAATTATAGCATTTTCCGCCTGCTTTGCGGACAATTTGGCAGAATCTTTCATGAGTTCCGTCACTAAAATTAAGATTTATCAACATTCAAGCCTCTAATGATTTGGAAACCCTGTCTCACATGGTTTTCAATGGTGCAGACTCTGAATAAAAAATCATTTTTATCCTAACATTAGCGGTTT
The DNA here is from genome assembly GCA_914767715.1 of Membranipora membranacea. Lineage (NCBI taxonomy): Eukaryota > Metazoa > Bryozoa > Gymnolaemata > Cheilostomatida > Membraniporidae > Membranipora > Membranipora membranacea. The sequence goes on from OU612068.1 coordinate 12,126,021, forward strand.
TCAATATAACCCTCTTTCAGCAGTTTTTTCCTATGCGGCGTGGGTTAAAAATACCAAACTGGAGAGAGGACAACTCCGAATTGAGGCATAAATAAGAGCTCAGAAAACTGTCTATAGTCCATGCACTCAATTTAGCATAACAAGTTTTTATCTGAGACGGATAAACCTAAGCTAGCCTCATAATAAACATATTTATATGTTTATGGCTCTCCTTCCTGGTATATTGCACCAGAATATCAGAAGGATCAAAGTTTTTTTTACAATTTTGAAAGGATGCGTTGGTATTTACCTTAAACAGCTCCATCTCTGCAGTGTTGTTTGTAAGTAGAATAGTTGTTGCGTTCTCTTTGTCTGGGTCAGTAACGACAAAGTCTAACACCTTCGGCTCTATAAGTGCCAGTGGTCCTCCGCCACCCATTATCTCTTCAGTTAGCTCAGATAGCAGTGATGATCTCTCCAGTGACTTTAGCTTTGTGTCTAGTTTAGCCAAGGAGACTGGTTTACTCTTATTTTTCTTCGGAGGCTTTTTTGCCTGTTGGCGTTTAGGGATGGTTGTTATGACCGCTTGAACTTGAGGTAAGGTTTTAAACTTGAACGTCTCCTCCTTGTAGAAACAGAAAAGGACAATATTAGCAGTGAGATGGATTGGGCTGACCTGTCTGATCTGATCCCGACCAATAGCTGTTTTGTTCCTGCAGAAAAACCTAATTTCAACGGTCCAAATTTGTGCGGATAAGGGAAAGCATTATGAATGACCTGATTTTATTACTGAAGTGTGAAATGAGAGCATGCTTTCTAGCAGACTATCAAGGGAGTGACATCATTGGAATTGTTTAATTAGAGGATAGCTAGCTCACTTGCTACTCACTATCAGAACCTTAGTGTTGGGGAGTCATGATTTGAATCCAACTGGGCTTTGGCTTGACAGATACATCCCCCTTGTTCTTTTAGTAGATCATTAAATTTCTCGTACATGGCGCTCACTAGGATTTGTATATCCATGCTGGCTCCTAGTGGTGGTAATAATGACACTGCCTCACCTGTGGTTGTTCCTCAGTTTTTGATCTGATCGGTGCTGACTTGTGACCGCTAGCTCCATGTTTAACCTTGACATTAGGTTTCCTTCTCCTGGACCTCCTGCTGTCGCCACTGCCTGTAGATAAGTTCAGCAGAGCGGCAGCACTAGTTCTGTGCTTGTTCTGTATTCTCTTCACTCTCTTGTGATATCTGCTCGGCCTTTTCTTAGTTTTGGGTGGTAATTCTTGATTTGTGCTATTTTCGACTGGGTCATCAGCTTTCTTCTGACTATTTGGTGAGTTTATTGCTTGCTCACTAAATATTCTGTAGTTGGTCAGTATCTGTTTAGTTATCATTGCATCCATGTTGCTGCTGGGATGTTGAGTGGTGCATAACATCATGCATGACATGACACATTGGAACACTGTCACTACCTTTATTTGGCAGACAATATTATCATGGATGGATGTTTTCCATAACGTGCCAACGAAATTACAGCACAAGGTTGGGGGAAAAATATATATGTACATATGACACCATTACCAGGTGTACTAATTAATGTATGCATCAAATGATATGTTTTATGGGTGTTTTATATGCTGAAACCAGATATCCCATTCCTAGCCTCAAAGACAAGCAAGTGAATATAAAGAAGAATAAGGTTCAGTTCAGTTGGGGCTTTGATTATGGTCTGGGTGTAAGTAGATGAAATCACACAAAAAAACTTCTGAACAATTGGAAAACAGTATTAATCTTGACACAAACTTTTCTATCACTATCATGAACAGGTCTTGAAGGTTGTAGGCAAAATCACCTGCTATCACCTCAACGTATATATCATATACATGCTTATGTGTATAACTTTATTGACGTCAACATCATGCTTTCAAATTTTTTCAGGATGCAACACAAACATGAATGAGTTGTGTCGCAATTGCAGCATAGCAAAGTCAATCTACTGAATAATATGATAGGGAAAAAATTCCAAAAAAGTGCAATGACAAGACATATCGTATTTTCCCTATAAGTTATGATGAGTCATTGTTTATGTGAAATGCTCAGTTTTATCATTATATCGAATGTATAAATAAACTGAAACTGAAAAACCTGTCAATCATGGTAATTTCTAGTCAATGGAATAATCTAACAGTCTTAACCATATGCAGTCGATAAAAGCAATACTAGTATATTATTCCAAAGTTTACATACTCATAGTCATATTATATGTGCCATGTGGAGAGCGAACAGTATCACACTCTTTATATGCATTGGATGGCATTGATAGCAGTCTTGATTTAAAAAGGTGGAACCTTAGCGGGATAATCAAAACTGAAATGGGTATGTATGTAAGACTTAGTATACCGTTATGTGCTGTTGAGTTTCCTTCCCTTTCACTTGGTATCTGCAAGCTGCAACATGAAGTAATAGTAATGTCAGCGCTAAAGTCCATAAGATGGATGTGGATGTAATGGCCTAAGTCAATTGCACATCATAGAGGCTGTGGTAATATTGTACTCATCCAGTGCACTCAATCCTTGATGTGCTGGTGTGTTTGGTAGGTATGGTTTGGTATGTCATAAGGACACCAAATGGAAATCGTCATATAGTCATAATAGTAGTTGGCCCGTATTTCTAGGAGGGACAGAGTCACTCTACCTCCCCTAGAGTGGCCTAAAAAATTGTAATTGAATAATCCATGTCAGAATCAGCTCATTTTTGGGATTCCATTGGCTATTTATATCATTAAACGGCTTTGGAGGCTGCCGCTGGGGACTGGGGACTCAGGAGGAGCTTACAATACCCAAATGGTGTTACTTCACACCCTCAAGTATTTTGCGTTCCTATATTCTTTTCTTAATTATGGCCCTGCATAGTGATACCCCCAGCAGATATAGATTGGTGGTAAACTATTCAGTATGGCTATTTGAGAAGATATTCAAGTATACTTGTTGTGCCATCTGCGTTTGAAAATACCCGCCTCAAAGATGACATAACTATGTCAGATTGGTGATCCAGGAGGCTCACAAGACACAGCTAAGGGGGGGGGCAAAGGTCAGATGCTGGCAATTAACCTGTATACCAGACTATTTGACTTCGATACATTCATGCTCTCTTTAGCATTCATTCATCATCAGTAAATTCAGTAAAGATACAACATCCGACCAGTAAGATCTATATGACAATATTCATCATGGTTACAATGGCCCCAAATACAACAACGTCAGGAAGTTCCCAAAATCAACAATCATCCATGCCGTTGATAAACCATCTGTCATCCAGAAAACCAAAACACGAATAAACATTCCTGATCTTGTTGACTTCACCTGCCGTTTTTGCAAGTCTCCAGGCCATTTTAGTACTATGGATACATACCTCTGTACACCGATAAAACAACACTTATTGTGGCATGTGTCAATGTAGACAAGACCAGACCTGAAATAAGACCGCCATCTGAGGAGTCAAAACCTTTCTAGATACATGTATTTGATTCCTAATTTTCAATGCCACCATTGGGTTTTCAAAAGAAATTGAGGTTACTCATTTCATGAATTTCATCGATAGAGCTATCATTATCACTGTTCTTCCATGGATTGACCTGCGCTAATTTCAGGGTTAGTTTGCGTTGAGCTGTTCGAAGCACAGCGAACTGACGTGGCCGTGCTGTTAAAGACTGCAGATCAAGTGGCCCGGGTTCAAGTCATGGTGGCTGCAGTGGTTTTTAAAGTTTCAGCTTGACCTCAATCCATCGAAATTGATTCATATTTCCAGGGTGAGCCAAGAGGTGACAACTCAGCTTGAGCTAAAACTTTACATGGAAACGCCGTGAGCAGGGAGGTTGGGAGTGTTGTGAGTGTTGATATTTAGGGCCTACAGTAATAATTAAAAGCTGATCACCAAGAGGAAGTGATACCAAGGAACTTTTTCCAATGCCTTATTTGTACCTAATAACATCTATATAACTATATCAAATGTAAATTGTTGAATGTTTTTCATTGATTTACACGTAGTTGACAGTTACCTGGAATACGATGGGCTAGTTTTGGTGAGACCGAGTGAGGTAGACAGTTTGGTGCCATGGATAAACACGCTAGTTGGCTATCTGGAAGATTATCGAGGATACAAATTATATATTCCAGAGAGGGACATGCTGATTGGTTGTCTGAAGTCAGAAGAAATTAACCAGGTTGCGCTAAACAGGTAAAAAACAAGTTGTGTGTTTGAAATAGATGCTTTAAGGTCATTTATCGCTATACGATCTGAAATCCACACCGTTTATCAGATCAACAAAATTCTTTCACTGACGTGGCCTAAATTGATATGCGACCAATATTAGATGTTAAAAATTTCGTCTAACATTTTATCAGGTAACTATAACAACAGACTCACAATTTGAGAGACAAAATGTGCAGAGTCTCCTATGTTTCCTATGACAGTCAGATGACGTTATGTCTCCTGGCTCAGACGCCTCACAACGTTTTGGATGTGGTCAAAAACGTCATCGCCACATCCCAAACAGATGTTGACTATCGGTTTTAAGGATTCCAAATTATGTAGGTAACTAGGTTGGTAGGTAGGTAAAGAGATTCTTTTCATTGATGATAATACTGTTATATCCTGTGTAAACGTCCCACTTTCTGGCCACATACTCTGACTCATATTATGTCTAGAATGACGGCTACATGTGTTCCGTATCTTAATACTAATGGTGTTGCGAGTGAACTATTTCTTTATTTAAATATTTTCTGAACAGCCGATTCGTGTTGAGCGTATACTATGGAGACAGTAGGCCGAGGCTTCCGCAGATATTAGTATGTTCTCCTGAGTTAGCAAAAAGTAGCGGATTACTACTGCTACCTATGCTGCCCCTTGGAGCCATCAAATGTAGGTTAATTGTATAATTCCTTTACTCCCAGATTCACAGATGATTGTTATGTAGTTAGGAGTTTTGTACACCTCCCTTCACATATGTATTTGCAGCCATCTTAGCAATGGTAGTTCATTGATCTTAGTCAAGCCAGACCAAGGAGTTGATTCAGATGATGGTCATACTGGTTAAGTTAATATGATGTATTACTCTACACAAACCAATTACTTGTACATACACAATAATGATCAGCCAGAGTCCCTCAGATGGGGGGGGGGGGGCAAGAGTATGGTAGGGGGAGGGGGTGCTCAAACAATATGCAAACAATATTTCATGTTATTATCATGGCCTATCATATCGAAAACAATTATTGAATTTGGTTTTGACTAGTCTTTGGAGGGTTCAAAGTAGGCCTACAAGTATCTTTTGGTTTTCAGGGTCAGCAAAGGGGCTTTTTTCATTTTACTTCAAAGTGTTTTTATGGTCCCTTAATATGTATGTATGTATGTTCAGCTGTTGGTGTTGGATGGCACAGTCTAAACTGCTGGAGCACTGGTTTTTGGAGGGTTCAAAGTAGGCCTACAAGTATCTTTTGGTTTTCAGGGTCAGCAAAGTTGCTTTTGTTGTAAAGTTGCAAAGTTTGCTATTAATAATCTTTTCTCTGTTTATAATAGTGATTCAAAAGGGAGTTCCGGGAACGCGTATGCAGTATACTGAGAAATATTCTCTCCAGTTTTTGGAAAATCTCGCCAAAGTATTATGCAACAAACCCATTGGGATGATTGATAAAATCAGGACCAGGTTAGCGTGAAATAGTACCTAGCTACAGAAATACAAATTAAACAGCTCAAGGGCTTATTTATTCAATCACAGGAGAATAATGCATGCTTGCAGATGAAGCAGGGCCATCCCATTATTGTGTATACATATTAAAACATTATTTCCAAACGATTCGTAATGTCGACTTTCTGTTTTTCAGTGTGAGAAAGATATTTGTCAACGAATTTCATGGTATGTAAACCAACATCTTCCTCTTTCAATATACAGATATAAACTTAAACTGCAGTCCCACCCATCTCCGGTGAATCTTAAATTCTATCCTAAATCCGCTACTAAAAAATTCGTTTAGAGGCCTGACTCAGACTCTGGCCATAGATCTGAAACTTTTCACTAGTAAACAGCTCCCACAACTGATGTATCATGCATATGGCGGCAATGAATATGTGCAACTACTCTCGCTCATTATCTCCTTGAAAGATTAGCCATTTATGTATATAAGAGAAATGACACCTATTCTGGCACACTCCTCATACCTGACAAGTCTCCCTTTTTGGAAGGGAGCCTCCCAGTTTTTAGGGGTATTTTCCACCTCCTCCCTATCTCCCTTTTTCCTCCCTTTTTTCAGCTTCCTTCACCCAGAAGAATTTTTAAGCTTCTCGTTGCAAGAAAACTATGTTTTCCTACCCCCACAGTACATATACATATATATAATTGCCTATTAACATACTATCTCTCCTCGTTCGTATAAAGTGCAACAATATAATTTGTAAAATCAGGTAAAATTATGCATTGCATAATATGAACGCTCTAGTTTTGGCTTAAAATAAATGACAACAAGGGCCAAATTACACCCTCGCTGCGGGACGCGCAGAGTGGTACTCCGGGTCGGGAGTTCGTCCGCAGAGACCTCCTGATTTCTGGGTCTACCAACTTGTCATGTATGACACTCCTTACCTGGACAGAGATGGAGATAGATGAAGATTGAGATTGATTGGAGTTGAACTTGACTTTAATATTGTGTTGCAGATAACACACCAAACCAGATACAGGGCGGAAAAATACAAATACAGGGCGGAAAGATGCAAAGCTATGACTTGAAAAGTTCTCGAAGAATAGCATTGGTACTGTACAACACAGAGAATAGAGAGGGCGCTTTTGAGGAAGCGGACAAGCTGACTAGGTCTCTGCTCAAAGCTGGGTGTGATGTACAAAGAATTGAGTGGTTGACAGCTAATGTAGACTTGAACAGGAAGATAACTCAGGCATTCAGAGACATCACTACCAGCTACTCACTTATGTTTGTTTGTATTATGGCACATGGTAGAAATGGCAGGGTTGCAGGCAGTAGCGATACAGAGATCCCTATCAATGATATACTGTTGACGCTGACAAATGCTCTACCTCCAACGGTGCCCTTGGTATGTGAACACGTACTTATTGTAATGTGTTTGTTTGCTTGTTGGAGCAGTGAGCATGTAAATAAATAATGAACACATTCTGTAGTGTAATCTGCAATTGCAATTCTAAACCACACAAATCTGAGCAGCTTAGAGTCTCAAGATCTCTGTAAGTATTGCAAGACCAACCTCAGAAGTTTGACAGCATGGTCATTTGTCAGCATTCTGGGAGTGTAACAAGAAAGTTACAGTTGTTATGTAGTCGGTTGTCTTACAAAAATAATTGTGAGCCATAGTGCTATGATTTTGGCTGCATATTTTATAGGTTCTTATCTGTAAATCCCTTTACCTCATGGCATTGTGTTCATAACTCTGTTGGGAACAAGTTTGAATTTACAGAAAACATGAACATATGATCTAAGAAGAAAGTTATTTGGCTCAAGGAGTTAGAGACTCTTTGATTTGCTGGACCTGCAAAACTAATCTCGCTGAGAACCACCAGACATCAGGTCAAGTAGCTTTGATGTATGTGTCTCACTTTGCAGGTAGTCTTAATTCAGGCGTGTCAGGGTGATGTGGTATCAATAAGCCCTGATTCCTCTATGGATGCAAGAAGAGGTGTGGCTAATGAGCAGGATGACAGACATATAAGACTTAGACGACCGAATACGGTACTGTTACTGGCTACAGTGGCTGGTGACAGAGCATATCGTGGATTCTATACTGGTGCTATTGCTGATGAGCTGCGCAGAGTTGATGGTGTAACTGACATCCATGATATGCATATGAAGGCTGTCGACAAGATGAAGAAAGATGCAAGTCTGCCACAACTACCAGAATACAGGGCAACTCTACTCCAGCAATTGATTCTACCAATAGATGAGCCAGGGCGGTTGTTGTTAGCAGCATGATATTTTGCAATATTGACAATACAACAGCGCCTGTAGCCACCCCCGAACAAAGCTTGTCAAGACAGGCTAGACAAAGTGCTGATTGACCAACCCGTGATGCTCTGTCTGACCAACTCAATAGAGTAACCTATTGGTCTTATGTAAATGCATGTCAATAATTTTGAGGATAGTTGAGGATGCTTTTTTATTTCCAGATGTGCATAGCTATTTTTGTCTGCATAGTAAATGACTTCAAAACACTTCTTTGAGTTCAATTATGTTGAAATAGGGCTCAGACTTGACAATGACATCAAAGCTCCATATGTATATTAGTGACGAGTTTTGGTGCAGAGACAGCTGAACTTGGGCATAGTTTTCCTGCCATGGCCTTTAAAGAATAATTTGATTGAACTACTGAATTTATGAAAAAATAGCCCAGTCATAGGTTGTGGTGAGTAAACACTACACTGTTCACTTCTCTCTTTCTGTGAAACACAGGAATTTTGATTAAATACTCAAAAACTATCTTGCGTTTGTACCTGATGGACCTTTTATGTATGTCTTTGAATCAGCGCTAATATGACTGTATAGAGTTGTTCATTTAAGCATAAGTACAGTGTTGTAAATCTACCTTCATTGAAGTGAATTAAAATTCCTCTGCTTGGTAGACGAATTATGTTTCTACTTTAACTTTTCTGATTATATACTAGCTACAGATTGATCCTATTTGCCGGTGTTTGAGTTGTCCATCAAACTTGACCTTGACTTTTTTTATACTATAAATATCTATCTTTTGCATCCTTTTGGCTCCTTGTGTTAACAAACCCCTGAATGCTTTGCACTAGAAAGCAATGAAAACAAGAATAGCCAGAATAGTATTACACAACAAAATTATATTCAAATTTTGATTTTGATTCTTTTATTAGACACACCTCTGATCTATAGATGCCTGATCGCATCTACTAAGAATAAATAAACATTAAAAATAAATACATTACCTACGGGTAAGTGAAAGATGAAATTTTACCTATAAACATAATCTCATACAGACAGTGAACCACAGAGGTGACCATGTAAGCAAAAAACCGATAATATAAAAACAGTATGGTGTGGTAAACAGACTCAAAACTTCCTAAATATGCACCGAGTACAAAGTCTTACATTCCTAAAACCAGGTTTATGTAGGAAATTAAATATAAATATTGAAATATTAGATTGCCCACAACATGTTAGTGAATATAAAAAGTGCAACGTATCAACTTAATAATGTTTATGAGTCAGTAATAAATATCCATGATACTAAGATACTGTTGTTCAGTGGCGTTAGAAGAAATTGTTAGCAATAGTAGCACCTTAGCCATAACTATGAAATGAACGCGAAAAGAAAACCTGATTTAATATTTTACTGACACAGATTTGGCGGTTTACTTTGCTGGAGAAGTTTTAAAAAATCACGCGTCTCTATTGACCAGGATGCAGGATTCTGATTGGATTATCACATGCTGGAATCACCGGATAAGCCAATCACATTCTGAATAGATTTGCAGTGCAACCAATCACAGCAGGTTAGAAGAGAAGCATGTCCTTATTTGGTAATACTGGTAGTCTATCTATTTGTGCTTGTTTGGTATTATCGGCTTCAGCACTAAAATATGACAATGGTTGAGGTTAGGTGAGCATCATTTCAAGACAAATCTAGCAACTAAATCATTAGCTTGATGAATTTAAACTACGACGGTACGCCATTACTAGTTTTAGGGGAAGAGGGGGAACTCAAAAGACAGGGGGCGCTATTACTTAGAGCGAAAACCTGCGGGCTATAACACAATTTATCCAGTTCTCGGAGGGTGAACCATGTTTAGGAAAGGTTAGGTATCTAGGATTAATGATGGCAAACTTACTTGAAAACTTAACTCAATTCATACATGCACCTTAAATATGAAGGCAGGATTGGCATTGATGCATTGAATTCAGTATTTGGCAGAATATAAGATAAGGAATCCATGACCAGGGCATGCATGCTTCAACCGTGCAACAATTCCGTTACAGTTTTGACTAGCTCTAAAGGTTTCCTGAGCTTGGTTTCCCATGCTGTATCAATGACTGAGAAGCCCGGACAATCAAGTTACCCGACAACTTTCACTCCCACACCATATGATGCAATGCAACACAGAAGTGAGTGAGGAAATGTTAAAAATCCCAGAATGCATCTGTCACCAATAAAATTCACAATTGTAACAGAAAAGATTTTTTCCTACTAGACAAATCATTGCATTATGGGATATATTTAACATGCCCTCATCCATGCCTTGTTCCTTTACCACTGTGCTATATTCTGTAATGGTGCATTTATCGCAAACACAAGTAGCTAGGGGAGGCCAGCTCGTGCCTTCGTGAGTATCCTTGGCTGATTGAATCAGCTTCAAAGAAAATCCCAAAATTATTTCCATTGTTAATTTTAGTGAGCAAGCAATTCCATTTTTTTAAAAGATATAAAGAGGGTTATCTATGGAAGAGAATAACGCATAACTTAAATGTATAATTCTAGCCACGCAGTAAATAAAATTCTCAGCTTGATGAGTATGATTAAGTGGCAGTTGAGGGCGGCATAGTTTAGTAATTAGTCGTTTTACTAAGAAACGCAGCAATTCTGTTTTTGCCCTCCCTGGTGATGTTGCGTTGCGGCGTTGTCTGACGTACAGTCACAGTGAGATTGTCTCCCCTGGCAGTGACAGTATGATTAGATGCTGCCGACGTTGTGGCAGCAGCGGCAGCTGGGGCAGTAGAGTTTTCAGCACTTACTTTAGTATGATTGTGAGTATTATGACTTCTTCTATCAGATCTATGATCTCTTCTCTCTCTTCTCTCTCCACTTCCTCTTGTTGCCGACCTCTTCTCTCTATCATACTCTAGATCCTCTAAACGCTAAAATACACCAACAGCATCACAGAGGTAAGTATTAAATATATATATATCCTAGTGAACCTCGTTTTGATTCACTTTACACATAAGTTCATTTATAATGCCCAGCTAGTACATAATGCTTCCAAGGTCAGACACAGGCAAGAATCGGATACCAAGAGAATGAGAAAACATAATTTAAGTTTTCGCAAACTGTTGTTTTTGTGAGTTAAGTAACGCCAGCATCAGACTCATTCGATGTCAGGTGCTGTCTATAGCCAACTTAGAGAGAGTTGATTATTGAGTGATTAACACTGCAGATTTTTCCATCAGATTTTGGCTTTTTTTTATAAGCTCTCATTGGAACAGTCCTAAAATCTGCATTTTGTGACATTGTCACAAAATTCAGATTTTTGGTTGCTCCCGATAATAGCTTAAATAAAAGCAAAATCTGATGGAAAACCTGCAGTGTAAATGCAGCTTTATACGTTGATTAAATAGAACTCTGTGAGGAGTATTTACTCTTGGTGTGAAGCGCAGGATTTAGGAAAGTATGTGGATACTGAGACTGTGTAAACATGAGGTAGCTAGGTAGCCCCCGATACCAACATACATATATTAAAGCAAACATGAAATATATTACCCCTGAAATACATGCAAACAACAACTTACAGCCTGGCAAAACAGAACAAGATCATGAAACTGTTGCTTGATGACTGCTTGGTAAAGCCCCCCAAAACCGCACACACAATACACAGGATACAACAAGGAGCATCACATTCCTTAAAAATCAGTCATATATAGCCTTGACATGTGTGCACTTTTTTATTTTTCCTTTGTTTTCACAGACAAAAAAAAGTGGACACGTCATTACAAAGCTATATGTCCTATAGTCTAAGTGCTCAGACTCCAAGGCGCAGGGAGTTACTTGCGCACACTATCAAACTCAAAGGGGAGAGGAGTTTGATAGTGTGCGCAAGTAACTCCCTGCGCCTTGGAGTCTGAGCACTTAGACTATATGTCCTACAGTCATAGCTGACCAGTATTATTCAATACTACAGTAGCATAAATATGGAGAGGTTGTGATTTATATCTGCAGTCTGAATGAAATGATTCTCATACTGATGACCGCCCATTCACAACAGTTTAAGGTTACCTTAGTAGGGGGCTATGGTCATAGTGTTAAAAGTTAACATAGAATAACAATACAACTATAAGCTGAAGTTGATGTTTACTATTAAGTTCCACTTTAAAACATTATAAAGCTAAGTTTCTTGATATGACAGGCTTTACAATCCTACTGCTAACAACTCTGTGGTCGAAGTATCAACACACCACATATTGACAGGGCAGACACCACATACCTGTGTGAGGGCTAGTTTCTGTTGTATAGCCATTCTGAGAAGAGAGTTGAGAGTTTTCTTCTCCTCCTCGGCCGATGATAGCTGTCTCTGTAGCTGATCCAGTTGAGTCACATATTCATCACATCTCTGAGCAAACATAGCTCTGAGTGAAGAGAAGGTGGCCGCGTCCTCCTTCAGTGCCTTCAGCTCACTTCTAAGCTTAGACATTGTCTGTGTCACCATTACCTGTCAACAATATCACACAATAAAAAAGTTTGTCTAGCGCATAATCAGCTATTGTAAAGCTTAGCTTCCCCATTTATCCTGTGGTATAAGGGGCTTGATTTAATGGTTATGACGATGCGATGACAAGCCAAATAATTTTTAGCTTGATCCAACGTAGTACAAGAATATAATTTTTGTAAAACTGATAAGCTAAAATTCATTGGAATAATGTTAGCTTTAGATCAAACTGATAGGAATCATGCTCTCATTTGCAACAACCTCGCAACTGCTCGGTTGATTTTTGTTGTTGCTATAGGCAAGTTGATTAATAGTTACAAGTTATCCATCACATCAATGCTTCCTAACATAAGACATTATCAGTCGCCCAAGATTACCTTTTCAGTTTCATATTTCTGTTTAAGGTTAGCTAGAGCCACTTCAGCGGTGCTCTTGTTGGCTTTGAGTACGCTACGAAGTGTGGCTATCTGCTCTCGTTTAGTGGATAACATGGCCTTGAGCTTCATATTCTGTTCGCTCAGTTCTGATATATCCTGTGAGTTTCCGCTGTCAGCTACAGATTGCTTATATCTGTCTACTGCTGTCTCTATAGATCTCCTCAAAAACTTCACCTGCGATACAAGAGAATACAATATTTGTTTCTACCATATCTTTGTCTGACCGGGGAGAATGGCCCTGGTCTGGCACTGTTTCTTCATAATATAGCTTAATTTCCTGTACTAATACAGTGTGGTAAAGTCTGTACACAAGCATTAGTGCTGGTTGGTCAAAGGACATCAGATGGTATCATATGTACTGATATTGATGGAGTGATCACACAATCATCAGAAATTAAGATGGCGCTGTCGTGCTGCCCTTAATTTTTTCGAATGCGAGATTACAGCCGAAACTACTGAAACCTAGAGGGATACTTCAAAAAAATACTGTGGCAATACTACAACAATTTTATCTAAAAACTTAAAAAATAATATTTGTTGATACTCCACTGGGGATGATGTTCACTCACCTGATCGTTAACAATTGACACAAGTTTGTTGCTCAGTTGAGGATCAATTTCGTCTGCCTCTAGTGTTGAGTCTGAGTGGTTGGTAGACTTAGAGGTTGATGATAAGTTTTCACTAGCAGTGGATGCTGTGAGAAAAAAAATCAGGCATTGATAAATGACCAAATAAGTTATTTGAATGTCTGTGAAAGTGCACGAGTAGTAACCTCATAATGGCTGTATATTGGAATGAGTTAACTTCTCATCAAAGCTTCTGTGACCCAGTGGCTATGTGGGTTGTGACTTGTCAAGACAGACCAAGCTTGATCAGTACTTCACTTCTATATAGTTTTTGGAAGTTGTACTTTGTAATATAAATTTACAGTCTTTATGATCTATATATGCATAAAAAGATATTAAAAATCACTGTTGTCTGCAGATGGAACGGATATATTGGTGCAAAGAAGCAAAATCTGTGTCTGCAGTTATGAGGACAGACTTTGGGACTTAGTTGTGAGTAATCTTACTATTTTTTGAGGTGGATGGACTGAAGGTTGCATTGGTTGAAGCTGTAGATGAGGAGAGAATATCTACAGCGTTTGTTGTACTAGCTGATCTAGTCAGGTTTGTACGAAGTTTGTCAGATTGAGCATGTTCCAACATCACCCTGAAATATGAATAAAACCAGTTAGACTGAGGGACATCATTTTATCATCATCTTCACCAGGGGAAGCGGAGTCCGTCACAAACACCAATAACATCAAGCCTAAGGTCCCAATCGGGCCACTTGTAAACCATCAACATTAAAAGCTTCACTAGGAGCTGAAGCTATCTATGAAAACAACCAAGGTCAAAACAAGGACCCTCATACTTCTCGGTTAAATAATTGAGCCTTACAGATACCCATTAATTAACTAAGTCACATTAGAACATCGGAATGTGTGGCTCTAAGATTTATGAGAACCGCCAATATTACAATATTTCAAATATCAGAATTCTCAAAAACAAGAACTAACAAAATAACGTGTCAACTCTCAACGCTTTACCTCTCCCAAGCCCCGTCTGGCCATAGTGACACAACTCCAAACTAGATAATTGCTGTGAAAATTAATTTGTACAAATAACATCCAAAACAGGACCCAGAATGATGTAGTAACAACAGTAAGAATTCATTGTAGAGTGAAACTCGGATATCAGTAGAATCAAGGAGCTGGTAGAACATTCCCAGATTTTGCCATTCATACATATTCATTCAAGGACATGACGAATTTCTATGTCAAACCTCAAATTTGAACTCCCTGGCACTTAGATGACAGCAAAAATAGTTGGTATACATATGCTCTGTGGCCGATATTTACCTGCTGGGTGTTTCATTATTAGCCTGACAGAGTAAGTGATACATAGAGGCCAGTGACTGAGTGAGATTGACTAATGATTCCTGCACATGTTTTCTATCAGATAACGACTCCTTTAATTTCTCAATCGTGTCCTCATATTCATTTATTTTATTCTCCAGTTCTGCAATCTATATAAAAGAAAGCAAAAAACATACAATATATGGGTGTAGCATGACAGTGTGATACAACATTTTTAGCCATGATCAAATTCTGCCACTCGATAGTCCTAGCTTTAGATGATCATTTCACAGGTTGACTAGTAGCCCAGTATCTATATGCTTGACTAATACAATTATACATGTAAGTAGTACCCATAGACTTAATATACAAGTATATTAAGTCTATGGTAGTACCTGATAAGTGTAACGTGGAAGAATTTTTCATTTTACCATGATCCAAATCTTCCACTCTTCTGGAACCTATGCAACTTTCTCATATGGAGCAAAAGCACTTTTTTGAAGGAAACTGTTAGAATACCTTTCCATTAGTCCTCACCATGCTAGTTACAAACTGGCAGCTCAGCCTACTACGTTGTAACCAAGGATAGAAAAAAAGACAAAACGTGTAATGTTCCGTGAATATGTTACCTGAGTTTGATTGTGACTAGAGGAATCTGTTTCATCTTCATCATTGAGTTCACTAGTATCGACCTCCTTCACAAGTTTACTGGCTTCAGCTATGACTCGGGCAGAAGATAACTCCTCTTCTAATTCTAAAAAAGTAGATTTACAGAACATATAGAGACACTGTGATGAGAGACATACGCTGAGACAGGAGGACAGAAATATGTATCATACCTCGTTTTATTGAACTTTTAAAAAATACGACATCAGACACCATAGCGTATTTACCCTGAATTCTGAAACATGATATGATTTTATTCTCACTGTTTGAAATTTGAGTTGAGTCATTGAAGTGCTACAAAACCTACTAGCATAACAAATCAAAACAATCTGAAGCCTCCCTATTCTGTTAGAACGTAGAAACGCTAATGATGGGAGAAGTTGATTTTAGTTCCAGATTCAGCTTAACCTTTCGAGTTATTGAACTTAAAACTCAAAATTAAGGACAGTCTGTATCGTCTACACTGACAGCAGGGCAAATGTATGTAAATTTTCTTCAGTACAGCTCAAAATTCAAAAAGTTATGTCTGATTCCTTGGATCGAATACAAATCTGCAACCACACTAGAGTATAATATCATAACTTTGTGGTTTAATCAGAAATTCGCTATGATATATTTACAATGATAGAGTACAGTAGTTAACACAATATCAAAGAGTGTAACGTACAGACACTATTATACAACCACAGGTCAACTGCAGCGCATCTCTACATAGCTAACGGGCATTTACACCAGCCTATACTTACAAAGGCAACAAGAGAAATGTCAAAACTGAATTGGCTTTCCTACCATAATACTTATTCCAATGAAAATAAATATTAAGTAATAAATTAGCGATGAAATCAGTGAAGAATGTGTTTCAACCTGATGAATGACTTGACTTTCACAAAAAATATGTCTTCAATTGACAAGAGAATGCTTCTTTTTCAACTGCCATAAATTTAATAATATAATAAACCTTGACAGATAGAGATTGATGACTGATGTGCATATTCTAACCTCCCTTGCCCCTAAAACTGATGGCTTAATGTTATATGCAAACATAGATTATCTGTATGTGGTGGATTCAATGTACTATAGATTAGGCCTATGCAAGAGTAGATAGATTAATATAATCACAGAGTTAGGATTTGATTAAAAATCAGATTTTCTTATCACACGCCACATCCCGAAATATTGACGGCAAATTTTTGTTGCCTTGATGGCGAGGCTGCAATTATTGATCTCTGTTTGCAGGCAGCGCACCTGGGGGACCAACCAGTCGATGGACCGCAGTGGGATTCCAACCCAAGACCTCTAATACTTTTATGCTGAAGGACAGGCGCTCTTACTAACTGAATCACCTCCTATTCCTATGTATCCTTACTATGTGATATAGTACTAACCAGCTATCTTCTGAGTGTGATTATCTGCAAGAGATTTTAACTCGGAGATTTCAGCCTGTAAATCTTCTTTACTCTTTTCAGACTCGGCCAAAAGTTCTTCAAACTTCTGTATTTCTGACATGTGAACCTCACTGAATAAATCTCCTCCACCCCCATGGTGATGTGTCTTCATAGCACCTGTTTCTACAAATGTCAATATCAAACCAGTTAAATCATAGGCAGCTACTGGGACAGCTTTACTAAGAATGGATTTGGTATGGCTACACACGTCGTTCTTTCATAGGACTGAGGAACATGTAGATAGGCTACGGCTTGGTCAAGGTGCTACACAGGCCTATTAATAGCTAGGCCTATTCCTTTCAATAAGAATACAATTTTAGTCTTGCTTTGGTATGGCATACACTTGAAATACTGCTAATATTTTCTAGTCTCGAGCAGTGAATATTTAAACTTGAGGATAGGAATTATAATAGGGAAAGGCACTTGGTAAGGAATTGTAAGCTAATACGAAGTGACTAGTCAGTCAGTTTATATCCAGTCAAAGGTACTGTAATTAATTACGCATTCCTTTGGGGTGAGGTCACAATAGGTGAGACAAGATTCGTGCATTCTTGTCAGACAAATCGTTAGCAGGTCATTCAAGGTATTCTTCAGATATCACTTCATCTAGGATTAACAATTCTAAGCCCACAATTACCCATTAGGTAGGATTGAGAAAATATTTGACTTAATAACTATCTATAGCAATATCAAGGGCCCAAATCGTGTTCCACACACTAAATCTTCATGTTGTTTTGTTATTGCAATAAAGGATATGAAATTGAAAACCAATATTCTTGTTATTAATTTGTAAAGCAAAGACCCAGATCAAGCACCTGTAGGTTCTAGATAAGTCTAGTCACGGAGGTTTTAGTCTGGTGGCAGCCTAGATCAAAAATGGAGCAAACTTGATCTAGTGGCAGCCTATGAAAAATGAGGCTAGATATGCAACTTCATTTACGATTTGGTGCATAGGGTTTGACAGTGGGTTCTGGTAGAGGTTGTTAATGCGCTCTCAATGGTAATATTGTCCCAATAATATACGCGTAACTTTTTTGCTGCAGCCTTAATTTTCCAATCATTAGCATAATCAGACAGTACACTCTATAATTTGAGGGACTACGGACCTTCGGATTCCTCCTCGTCCTGTTCGCTGGGTGTGGATCCCTCAGATCGGTTACTCATGTCGAATATATCAGAACTTATTCCTGTGAGATGAGCCATTTTATTCAGAGTAAATATGGCCTCCTGGGTCTTCAGATCATCATAATCCTTTTGCAAGACGTGCCGCACCTACAATAATTACTAACTGGATAAGTATGTTATAAGTTATAAGCATGATTAATTACAAACAACAGTGCAGAAAAAATAGAGATGGGAGATATAAGTTTGTGGGTGTGGGGTGTTTTTAAGATCACGCTACTAACTCGATTCGTAAGAGATATAGTGCCATTTTTGGCATCGCAGGCTCGAGTAGATACTATCATGTTTTACTTTGTTTCAAACCCAAGACCAGTAGGTCAGCACTTCCAGCATTTGAGTTCCCTGGCCATGGATTTGGGCAAACAACAGTAGCTTGTGGGAAATACCAGCATGCTAAATGAAAGTTTTAAGGCCTCAAATCAATAAATTAGCATAAATTTTGTCTTTGAGCGGAAAATGTTTAGCATCAACATTAAAATGACAGCCAAACATCAAGCCATTGTATAACCTGTGTTAGGTATCGATTGTGATTGTCTCAGTGTAAGCTAGCAGCTGCTTTTGATTTCGACCAACTACAGGTTCCTGTCCATGGATGACAGAAAAATACATGTTTTAGAGCAAGTCTGTGATAATTACCTAAATAAGTAACTAGTCAGTACAATTAAATAGGACTAGATAGACCAAGGAATGTTCTTAGAAAATAAACCTATGCTGTTGGTTTTTATCCGATCAAAAAGCTATTAAAACCACTCAATCTCATTACCTATACACTAAATCTTTATAGGTAGAGCTCACAAGCAATGCTGCTTAGTACGCAGTGCTAGACCTCTAGAAAGGAGAAGTCCAATTAAAGGATTAACTTTTAAGATCACTATTATTATGACTCAAAACCACATGTAACTCAAACTTCTCACCAATTATGACTTACAACCATCATCAAAGGAAGTCTAAATTACACTGTGTATTGCATTTCTGAAATTAAAATTGATAAGAGGGGTGTAAATTAAAATAATCATATGTCCCTTTCATAGAGTGGTCAACTTTTAAGATTTAACCAAAAACAGTGGGGCTCAGAACTACCTAAACCAGGAGAAGGACCTGTCATTATATTGACCCAATTACACCATTGAGAGTTTGTGAGCTGGCATGTAGATAGACTGAAATATTTGAACAATTCTACTTGTTGTCAGTTGTCACAGTTCATAAATCATCACTGTCTTCAGTGAGGTGAACATTCTGATTCACTTTCTCACCTCGCGCTCATGCGTCAAACTTTTGATTGCCTCCTCCAGATTCTTCTCCACTATTTCTTTGAGATGCTGCAGATCCTGATGTTGAGCTTTCTGTAGCTCTATCTCTTCTTGTAGCCTCTCTTGCTCCCATTTCAACTTGTCAAGTCCGTTCTGTATTTAAAAAAGACATGTCACTAATAATGTCAAAACATTATTGCCCATTCCAGACAATCATTGGCTATCAACATTCCAATATCGACATGCTGGAATGTTGATAAGAATGAATCCTGGGAATAATGAATTGTATAACAACCACAGGTTATTCATAACTGCAAAAAAAATAGAGTGTACGATCAAGCATTCAGCTAGGGTAGGCCTTAGGTTCACTTTCTACAATTCAGGGAGGTTAGGGCGCCTGCCCTCTATTAGGGAAGAGTGTTGGAGGTCTTGGGTTTCATTCCCGTCGCAATCTGGTGACAACTGAAACCTTTGGTTCTCGGTCTATGGACAGAGACAGAACTTGCGATTTTAACCCGCAATTTTTTACACCCACATGTTAGCGATGGTTACCTGCTCATGCTGAAGCATAAGGATCTGTTTCTGTAGATTGATATTTTCCTCCTCAAGCTCTGAATAATCACCCAGTATCCGAGACTCTCTCTGCTTAAATTCACGAATGTCTTTACGTAACGAAATTCTCTCATTTTCAGCTTCTTCTAAACGTTCTGCGAAACTTGATTTAATGGGTTCTTCTGATTGATAAGCTTCTAGTTTTTGCTTCACTTGTTTTAGTTCACTTTTAAGATTAGACAGAAGCGTTTGGTATTCCTCTTCTTTTGAAAGTTTTTCTTGAAGGAGCTGTTCTCCTTCAACATTGTTCATATGTTTTTCAAGTTTGCTAGTCACTTCATGCTTCGCAAGCGCCTGAAAATTAAATAAAAACTATATGAAAAGTATGAATATGATGTTGATCTTGTCAGAGCAGCGGTTGTAATGTAATTGTTAAAAAACTGCTCCTGTGACCAGGAGATGATTCCAGGCATGCTAGGATCCTATATTATCAATACAACGTGCCTTCCTTATATGTCAATTTCCTGGCATTTGAAAGTGATATAACCACTGATTGCATACACAGTACCTGGCTTCATCGATAGAAGGATCATTACTTCACTGGAATAGAAGCTGTCATTAGTATCGACTAGTAATAATGAACAGCATCCCTGGGCCTTCATAAGTAAGTAAGGCAATGCATTCATTATTCATGTAGACGATATGATATTTTAATGTTCAGGCAATGATAATGGAATCACTAACTGGAGGTTGGTAGGTTTGAGACTGGGGGAGTGGTGTTTTTTGAGGAAAGATTTATACTTAAAGGAGGATTTAATTTACTCCCAACTACTAACTAGGCAAACATTGTACAGGGGCTGTATTGTGACTGAAGGTGAACCTACTTCTTACTAGTTGGACAGACATAGTACTTTACTGTCACTGTGACCAGTCTGAGTTTTCCTCCTGGGTAAGGCAAGTCCTGAGCAAGCAAAGGAAGGGTCCTACCGCTCAGAAACAGTTCCATTACTAAGTCTAATGTAAATGTAAATCAATGTTGTTGACCTAAACTTAAAAGCATGTTTGAGCCACCGCATCCATATATGACTTAAAAGGCACACTTTCCTAGTTTACATTACCTGTTTGAGCTGCTGCAACTCACTGGTTGTCTGATCGTTGACCAGTTCTAGTTGTTCAAGTTGCTCCTGAAGATTTTGTTTTTCTTGCAGCACTGCTAAACCATACTCTGCTGCCTGTATCTTCTGTTGGTTAACTTCATCAATCTCTCTCTGAAGTCCTAATACCTCAACATGAAGGCTACTAGCATCAGTGTCCATGGTCAGCTGAGAGTCCTGGTTTAGCTGTCAGGTAAACTCATGTCAATCACACACCTAGCCACTCACAAGCACTCACTTGCTCCCCAAAACAAGATCAACTTACTTTCTACTTAAGTGTCACGTGACTTTTCCGAAAACTAGATTGGAAAACCGGAGTAAGCAAGACAACTCCCAAACAGAAATGCTGAAAATCCAAGCAGGGAGGGTGCTTCAAGCAATGAACTGCAATGCAATGAATTGCTTCAAGGAATGAGAAAATATTGTAAGAATCCAAGTGAACCTGAAATTGAAACAAGACCTGTAGAAACACATTATTATTCTCCCTGATCAGAACCTAAGTTTAGTTATAATATATGCCAGCTGGAGAAATTGCAGAATTTGCCCCCAAAAGCTGTGACGAGCTTATACCATAATATGCACATTTATTTAAGTTGCCAATCGACTGTCTTTAATATGTGTGCCTATTCCGCCAGATAGTATGCACATCTTAGCTTTGGTAAACCTAAGTTGCAAGTCTTATCTATCAGCTTGATATACCCTCTATTAGACACTTCAGATAGCGAGGATAGGTGCACCTGTGCTGTTTCAGGTTTATAACCTATACAGTTGCTTATATTCGGCCTCAACTGGTGGAATTTAGCCACCCAGTAACTACTTGACCTGATAATGAGGGCACTCAAACCAGGCTCAAACCTGCTCAAACACAGGCCCTACCTAGTTGGTTGTGACAATCATTCATGCTCAAATATGTAGGGGATCCAAGAGAACCGCTCAACTCCAGTAACTAATAAAAAGGTAAAACTCCAAGTGTGTCTGGAGCATAGATCATTGTCTGAAAAAGCACCGGTATCCATGTGATTGTAATGCCCATATTCAAACAAATACTCTTTTTCTTTATTTTTGTAGCAAATTATTTTTATGCCAATGCCGTACACTGCCAAATGCCATGGTTGCAACCATATTGAGGCAATTGTTCCCACACGACATACTACACTTTCAATATGTGCCAAGACACACCAATAACCCATAATACTGTGTCTTTATTTTATCAATTTGCAAACTTTACTATCATTAGTGTTTGACATGATAAAGTGACTGTCTAAGACAGAATACATATTACCATAAGCCAAATTATCAGCAAACAAACATTCAATAAATTATTTGTTGCTCCACCCTCGGTTTCAGCACAGCTGTTTCCAAACTGAACCCAAAATTTTGTCTCATTGAAAAAGACAGTTGCACTAAAGACATTTTCATTGATGAGCAAGATCAGCAAGAGCATTTTTTTCAAAGTCAGATTTTATTGTTAATCAATGCAATCAAACTCTTTCCAGAACAACATGTAAAAGCAACCCTGATACTAGTCAGATTAATATCTGACTCAAATAATTACATACACCCGTATCCCTAGTCCAGGTCATTAATGATAGGGCAAAGTTTATTTGACTGCTCGTGGTACCAAATGATAGTGGAAATTTAAATGGTATTATTCTTATATGATGTCAGGTGATGGTTGTGGGATTTCATGATCAGCCATTAGAAATGGTAGTTGATAAAGAAGACCATAACCATCATGTGACATCATTTAAGAGCATGTTTTTTCTTCCATTATATGAAAGAATCAGTTCTATTTTGGCCTGTACTCCTTGAACATATAGATAAAAGTTCACCGCTCTGATACAATTACGAGGTGGCAGGGCATAGCCTCGTACATAAGAACTGTGTCAGTCGGCTAGTAGACTGATAAAGGTTTTAGTGATGAATAAATAGTAAAGTCCTCTACAACTATCTGTAGTAAATATTCCAACGATTTTTGAACATCTGTGTGATCAGCGAAATTTCGAATCTGCCGACTTCATTCTCCACTTCAAACACCAAAAAGTTCGAAACACTTACCTACAAGGAAAAATTTACAATTAATAAAAGATGGAATCGAGGAAATGAACTCCTTTTCATTGTTTATTTTTTCTTAAAAAAACAATCATATTATCAACCGTTCAGATCATTTAAACAGAGTAGCAGCTGAGGGTAAAATGACTGGTTAACCATCAAGAAAGTTATCATAATTTAGGCCTTTACTTACGATGTAATAATTGGTAACTTACCATAATAATATAAGCATGAGGATGATTGCATAACATTACTGCAATAAATCTAAAAGTTTGAATATTATGTAAAATCATAATGGCACAATTACATCGGTAAAAGGCAGAGTATTGAATATTAAAAACCTGAAATGTTGATTCTTGATAGCGAACGCTGAGCTATAACTCAGGGCCTCTATTCTCATACGCAGTCTGGATTCTCTCGCCTAAAAAGAGGAACATCATATCATCAAATTGGGTCTTTCTATTTGCTGCTGCCATCGATGAAGAGACTTAGTTGTTGTTAAGGCAACAGACAGATATCAATATATTCAGTGGCAGTTAACAGGCGCAGTGGAACTCTTTATGAGTTTTAGTGCTATGTCTGAACACCTCAAAACCCACAAAAGTGTTTAGATCTAGAGATGAAAACAAACAAAAACACGACAGACGTGGACTAACCCCTAGCAATCATCACCACTCTTACCATCCAGCATAATGGATCCAGATTTGACAATCCATAATGCACAAGTCCAGCTAGCGACTTAGTTGGTCAACATCATCTTAGTAATCCCGCTGCCGGAGGCAGCCTGCCGCCAATGGGTGTGTGTGTGCGTGATAAAATAAAAACAAAATAGAGATACAGAGACATTTCATTACACAGGTACAGAATAATCATCTGTATTAAATTACATACGAACAATAGCGATATGTTGCTAGCGTTTCAACGGATAAAATTACACCCTTGACTGTTACCACCAAATTTCTCAAAATCACCACCAAGTGATCAAGGGGGAGATTCAGCGGTTTGAGAGGCTATAGTGCCCTCAAGCATGGAACATAATGTAGTAACTAGACAAATCAAACTAATGCTCTTTTTCAGTTCATTACCAAGTGAACGATAACGCAGTAACTCTAGGCAGACGAAGAGAGGTTTTATTGTTCCATGATTAACCAGGCATCTCCACTTGAGGAATTATAACAGCATGGCAGATACATAACTCGTTCTGATCATGGCCAGTGACTCTGGCTCAAGTCATCCTGATATAATAGAGAATAAACATACATAGCGACATGATACCATTCCGTGCCATAATCAAAGCCATACACATATTGTAAATGCTACCATTATTGTCTTTGTCAAAAATACATGTTTCAAACTTTTGTTTAATGTTTCTCCTTCGCTTTGCCTAAAGTTTTACACCTGTAATTATTAGATTAAATAGAACATCATATCGATTTACTAGTGTTTAGTGTTGTTGGTCCAAAGGTTTTTTACCAGAATGAGAGTTACTATCATAGACTAAATATACTAAGTCTCAGTCTATGGTGACTATTTATACAACCTAGCCCATACACTAGACAGAACAGAACAGAACACACAAGTTCTGTTTCACTCTTTCTTACAGTTTCTCGGTTATGAACGGATGAGTTAGGCAGTGGTTTATGGTGATGCGCTTAGAAGGATCAAGAGTTAACATCTTATCCAGAAGATCACGCAGCTGTGTGACTTTCTTCTGCTGATCTTCGGGTAACTTATGACCATGTGTGAGGTTGTTTAGCATTGCTGGGTTGGCTGGCATGGTGTTCAGCACAGTAATCTTATCCTATATAAATACAGAAAAATAGGAAGACACTGTGTTAGATACAGTTTTAAATGATGTCTTCCTCGATCGATCATCGTAGAGTCTTTCTACTCATCCATCTACTATTTAACCCAACTTAATCAACAATTTGCACACCTGGCATCTTACCAATGAGCGCCAGGGTGTTCATTGAGCATACATTGGCCTTCATTAATCAAGGGATCAGGGATTACAAAACTTTTTGCAAGCAGAATGGAGCACATAGACTAAAATCAGATGTCACTCACCTTCAGAGTGACTTTATCTACTTCATGATACATAAAGTTACATTGTGGGTCGTAGTGGTTATCCTTGAAGGCTCCCTTTCTGATTATCTTATTCGGCAGTTTTCCTTTGAAATCCTTCAAACATAGAGAAGTGAACGTAATTGGCATGCAAAATAATAGAAGGGATTTGGTATTGGCATGCAAAAATTACCATCGACAAGCCTGTCATAGCAAGCTTTGTTGGTTTGGGAATGACATGGTTGACAGTTTCACTCCTATTATTTCTACGGCAACGTTTTGTCCACAATATATTTTCTATTTTCTATTTAATGTTGATGAGCTGTTGCTTACCTGAATGAGTTTGAGCATCTCGTTATTAGACTTCCCAGGAAACATAATCTTTCCAGTGTACAGCTCATATATGGTGACTCCTATAGACCACAGATCCACACCGTAATCATATGGCAGGCCCAGAACTAAAACATTATAAGATTTACTCGTATACCAGTAATATGCATCGATGTTCTGGATCTGACAACCCAGGCCTTTAAGTGAATTGCTGTGTTTTTTTTCACATTTCCAAGTTACCACACATTTCAAACCACTTATGGTCTATTTCAAAGATATAACCTCTTTGATCAATCTAGACACTTATAAGACACTATCTAGGGCCAACAAAAATGAAAACATGATTCGGATAAAAGCCGCCTCTACATGTATCATCATACAAGTCACCTTCATTTATAAGTCTGGGGACTTTATTAGAAGGTTTTACATTACTTACTGATCTCAGGTGCTCTGTAGAATCTGGATACGAGGTAAGGTGTGGGCTCATTCTCGCCTGCGTGCATCGCAGAGCCAAAGTCACACAGTTTGAGTACGAGTTTATTCTCGCTAACTAGTATGTTATCAGGCTTGACATCGGCGTGTATGAGAGAAGCCCTCTTAAGCAGCTTCAGAGACAGCAGCAGCTGCTGACTGTATGAACGAACAGCCTACAAATAAAAATTTTAACTGTGGTGAAGAAGTGAGATTACCTTAGAGTTAGGACAGGTCTTCCGGCAGTGTCATCCTTTTCATCCAGTTTCTACACCTAATTAGATTTTGCCTTTATAATAGTCACGATAATTGAAGGCGTGGAAAGGATGACTCTGCACATCACACTTGTGTGAGTGAAGCTCGACCAATGGCCTAGAACCAAAACAGGTGGTGATTCATTAACAGCTATGAAATTTAGATCGGACGATTGGAAGTCATTGCCGTGTTGAATATTATTATGGTTACCTTAATATGAAGGCCAACATCTTTGCCATATTTCTTTAACAGTTCCCTGAGGTTCATATTCAGTGACTCAAATACCAGACAGAGATGCTGCTTGTGTGTAAAGTTTCTATACAATCGTAGACAGTGAAATCTGAAAAATAAACATCAATAAGTATACTGTTATGTGAGTTATGCCCTTCTGAAGGATACCTGATCTTGAGCAGACAACTCATACTTTGACATAGTTTTTGCTCACTTCTACCAGGGAGGATGGGTGGTATATCCTACCCTCGACTGCTTCTACTGGGAGTTGGAGTTTATGCCCCACACCCTCTAGCTCCTTGGTCCCATACTCCCTGCTACTATCAGGCCTCCTATATATTCCACAAACTGGAATTTCCTGAAGGCAAATTTCAACGGAAATAGGGAATATTTGTCATTTTATTTACGATGCGAATGGCAGTGATTGGCAATATCAAAATAACCTTCCCATATACCACTGTACCAACTAAATAATATGTTGTTATGAAAAACATGATAATGATGCAATTAAATTTATAAAAATAGGTAGAGTTGGGGATAGATTCACATGCCTGTCTTCTGGGTCGGAATCGTTGAGTTTCTTGAGGTATTCGAGCTCCTTGATGCCAGTTTTCTGCATGAGCTCATTATTCCTGATAATCTTGATACAGACCTCCTTATTGTCCCGAGCTCCATCTCTGGCTCTGACCACACTGGAGAACACACCCTGTCCAGTGTAACCGTATATAGAGTACCGAGAGTCCATTGTCTCTCCGATACGCACTCCTGTGAAGAAAAAAACAAAGACAATTATTAGTTACAGTAAAGCACTCGCGTCATTAATGATTTTGAGTGGTGGATAGTTCATCTATGGCGTGTGCAATTTCAAACCATTATGTCACATGCAGAGCTTTAGTGACTAGAAATACAAAACTAATCCAGAGGAAGCACACATGATTTTTATTTGTCATCTAACTTGAACAAGTAATAACTGTATCATTTCTATTAGCATTGTATACCACATATCTATAAAATGTCTTATACTTACTGTAATAGCCCTCAGCATCATCCCAGTTGTCTGTCAGCAGTGGATTAGATGACTGGTTATCCTGTGCTGCTCTTCGTGCTGCTAAACTGGGACTCTGTATAACAGGAATAATATAAGAATTGTAAGTAGACTCATTGAGCATCATGGAAAAGAATAAAAATTGCCACTAGGTTGAGCAATTTCAATGAGGTGTCATATTTTCTAAAATATCTAAGAATATCGGCTTAGTCACACGGTCACTTTGATAGGCCAAAACATAGTGAGCACCAAATATCACAATTTCAGTAACATACATTTCTGCAAACAGCAACAAATTGCGATACTCACATCAAAAGCCTCACTAAAGATATCAGTGTTTTCAGCGAACATGTCCAGAGCCGCCTGCGACGCTGTTTTAGACATCTTAGGTTCAGTTTGTTTGTCAGCTTCTCCACTTTCCGTCCCGTCCTCTAGTAAAAGCTTTCTCTTCTCTATAATGGACTCTTCAAACTTCTCACCCCACATATCCTGGGCTTCCTCTGCCTCTTCTTTTGCCTGAAATCCAGAGATTGATGTGTCTGAGATGACATTGTGTAATACACTAAAGGTGTTGTCCAAAATTGCTTTTACACACAGCATTCTTCACAAAGACTGTTAGTAATATTAATATGTTGTCTATGTGAGCACAGCGTTGTGCTTAGCCTGTTTAGAAAAGCAATTTTTTCAAGACAGGCTGACTTGGCAAGATTCAAAGCAATAATAGCTCAGTTGAGAATAAAAAAACATCATATCAGCATGTCAAGTTGGATCGAAAGGCCATCAGATGAAAAAAATGGGGAAGCATGAGAGTGATACTATTAGTGACATTCCATGAACTCAAGACTAAAGCCATGATGGCTGCTTTTACCATCAACACCTTCGTGGGTGCCGTGCTTGTTTATTAGCCAGACAAAGATAAAGCATATTGGTCATCCTAGCTTTCAATCAGCAACGTAGTGTAGTAAGTATTGTATTAACTTACTGCTTCATCAACGATAGCATCACTATCAGGTGATCCCTCTCTGCCATGCTGTGATGCCGGGGTGTTAGCTGAGGTAGATAGACGGGAGTCATCATCCTGACTCTGTACAGCGTTAAGCTTTAATCTCTGCATCATCGCTGCCCTCTCCTTACGTCGCCTCTCTATAATCGCTTCCTCATCCTCCTCCTCTGATGGCATGTCTATATCTAACCTGTAACAAAAACATACAAATATATAACTTTGGCATTTTGTGGAAATCATCCGTCCAGGATGATATTGTTTGCCAAATAAAATAATGTATATATTATGTGAATGATATATTGCAACATTCAACGCAGCAGCTAACTGATAATTCACAGAGAGTAAGAATCTTTATTTGTCTTGTGATGAGGCTTTCAGACTCTGGGAATGAAACAAGTCTCCAAGTTCAATGCCTTTAGCACACCATAATAATTGTACACGATGATTGCTAAATATATTACAAACGCACACATATGTATATACTTACTCTTCATCGCTAGACTCTTTCTTCTTGTCTCTGGATTCTCTGGTACGTCTGTTGCGGTCAGTACTTGATCTCCTGTCACGACCTAATCGTCCTCTCGATCTACTCCTGCTCCGTCGTACACGATCTCTGTTAAACCTGTCACGGTCATCTCTACGTAGTCTGTCATCATGTCTAAACCTTTCAAAAAATAGAGGAAGAAAAACCTAAAAGTTGGTTACATCAGACATAAATAGACCATTATCAATTTTGTAGTTCTACCATGACTGCAGTTTAGGGATACAGTCGACTGTATGATCGATTATTGGTAGTGCAGTGGGAATTACAAAACCAGATTTGTGGCGAGCAAAAACAGGGGGAATTATGTGATTTTTTGTAAATTCTTTGACATTTTGCAGATTATCTTTAGTAATTAATCTTCATGAGTTGAATTTATTAACTGTTGCACATCTCTCACCTATCAGCATGTCGGTCACCACGAGGGTCTGCGTAACGATTACTTCTATCCTCCAATCTCCTACGATCTCGCTCACCTCCTTGATTTCTATCTCTATCAATGTCTCTAGTCACACGCTCTCTCTCTTGTTCCCTCTCTCGATCCCTTCTGTCCCTACCCGGCCTTCGCTCGACACTTGGACGCTTTCTCTCAACACTCGGGCGTTTTCTCTCATCGCTACGTTGCCTAGACCGATTTCTATCTGGACTGTCTCGCCTTGATTTAGGTTTTTCTTCACTTCTCTGCCTACTTCTACTGCTGACTTTGTCTTTCGAAGACACCTTTTCAGGCGACCTTCTACGCTCTGCTGACCGCCTACTCGGACTCCTTTTCCTGTCCTTTTTAGAAGGAGAACGATTCTCTGAGGAAAGTTTAGGAGATCTGCTCGATTTGGATTTGCCAGGGCTTCTAGATCGGGATTTACCGGTCCTCCCCCTTTTGCTTTCATGGCCGTTGGTTATTGCATCAGAAGATTCTGATTTTTTATTTTCCCTGACTTTATCCTTAAGACGCCTTCTGGCTTCGATGAGACGCTGAACATTTTCTTCAGTATCAGCCTCTGCGTCAGAGTTATTAGAATCATCGATAAGATGGTTATTAGTGAGCTGGTGTTTCAGCATTGCCTGGATACCTTTTAAGTCATCTAAGTCATTTTCTTCCAGACGTATTCTCTTTTCCTCAGGATCCTCTGAGTCCTCATCATCTTCAGCAGCTTTAGAAGATGAGATCTTGTGCTTCACAGAGTCCTTTTTGTGATGAATATCTTCAGATTTACCTTTTGATTTGGCAGGCGATGACTGGGTTTGGTCTCTTCGTGGCTTATCACTATGCCTTTCACTGACAGAGTCATCCCTGTCACTGTGTTTGTCTTTTGAGCGCTTCTTTGATTTAGATTTTTCAGATTTATGCTTATGCTTTTTATGTTTAGACTTCTTCTTGTGCTTATGGGATTTTTCGACTTCACTTCCTGAGTCAGATATACTAAAACAAAAAAGAATTATATATTTGATTGTGGAAAGTAAATAACAAAGTTTAATCACGGTTCAGCTGCCATAAAGCTACATATCCCTCTAGGGACTTAGGAATTTACCAAATTCAATATGATTAACATGATGCTAGCAATTATATCTAGGCACTCTCAACAATAACAATATAATACAAATAACAAATAACAAATATCGAAAGAACAATTTTTGTAAGTAACCAAAATAAACGAGCTTTAAATACGGTACAGTATGGCATGCACAGTGTTAAATTGTGATGAAAAATAGTTTGGGCATATTGATTTAAATGTCTAGAAGAGATGTTTCTTCGGACTGCTCCCCCATGTTGAGTGATAGAATCCTCAGTATTTTAACACTGACTTTACGGAGCTCTAAAGCATCATTGCTACCGTTATATATTATCTTATATTATTATATTATTTTATAAAATTTAAGAGGTGGGAGGGGGGCATAAAAAAGGGTCAATAAATAAATGATTGGGAAACTTTAGGTGTAATGCTACATGCTTTTACATTTGCACCTTCTACAACAATAACACAATAATGTTCATTCAATTCCAAGATAAGACATACAATCCAACACTCCTATGAAAGTGAAATACCTAAGCAAATGAAATGCTCTATGCTACAAACAAGTAACAACAAGTACACCATTTTTTACCTTCTTAATCTTACTACTTCTTTCCTTTGGCAGTTTATTTTGATGTCAGTTTGAGTTGAATTTCACCATACAAGAACATAGCAATAAATCTCCACTTACCTCACAATCTCTGGTTTTTCATGACTTGATTTAGAAGAATGATCTTCTTTCTGGCCATTCTTTTGAGCGGTGCTCTTTATAGTCTTGGACTGGGTAGTTTCCTCGTCTTCTTCATTTGCAACTCCTGAATCCGATTCAGACAAATCAATAACAACTCGTTCTGCTGCAGTCATTTCGCCAAATACTGCCTTCCTATGAACCCTTAGTAGTCTGGCCAGCAATATAGAAGTGTCTTTTAAAGATACTTGTTTTGTAGCTAAAGCAAATCCTTTACTGAAATTGGCTTTACCCTGTGACTTTATAATTTCCTTTTATTGTTTTTACAAACGTTTTGTAAATACTGTAGATGGCGCATTATTAGTTGGCAATGACAACCCAATAACATATGGAGGGTAAAATGAAGCTACTCTTCAGAGTGGGCCAATGAAAATTGACAAGTTTGACCTTCACTTAATTGGAAGCATAACGCGCGAAATGTTGAGTTGGAGTGGCATGCGAAAATATAATATAATAAAGTTGTGAAATATCAATACAATAGTCTGCCTGCCTGAAACTAGTGTATATAAAGACAACGCAGACTTCAAGACAAGTAACTAAAGTTCATGTTAAAACAAATTTAAGGCCTGTTTTGTGATTATTAACTAATTTCTATGGCGCTCAACTAGTAGTAAGTTGTCCCTGATGATCATGGATGGGCCGCTGGGACTTACATGTCAATGTCCACTATCAACCACCCAAAAAACACAGGTGTTTTTTAGGTGGTTGATAGTGGACATTGGCAAAGTAATGACAAAGTCCCAGGGGCCCATGCTGATGATGATGATTGTTGTTTGATGATCATCATCATGTAAAATTGTGAGTAACTAGGAGCTCTCCCTGATATCAGATCTGAGATATACTAACTAACATACATCATAACAAATACAATAATCCTGTACTTGTATAGTTAATTATAAACTTTTAGAAAACCTCAATAAATAAATATATATATATGTACGTCAGTAATATATAATATTATTATTATAATTATTATTATATAAATTACGTATGTATTATGTATATAATATATTATATGGACTCCCTATACATATGGCATACATGGGGCATAATTGTGTGGTGGCAATGGTGTCGTTATATCACACACAGTTCAGTTTCCATGCGCAACAATATATTATATTCTAAAAACTGTATTGAACTGATGAATGTATCCGAATATGTGTGTTACATGTAACATATACAACAATGTTGTAAAGCTAGCCTGGGATACCCTCTGAAACAAATTCATAAACCATGATGTGACTGTCCTTTAATTGTTGCAGACCCTGCCCATAGAAAGTATACTGGTGAGGACTCATTCATCCAACATGTTGCCAATAGATCAATCTCCAACAAAGGAGAAGGCTGTGAAAGACCTTCGAGTTGCAGAATGGGTACGCGACTCAGCAAGCAGTATTAAAGCTTTTGACAAAGTAAAGACAATCATCCAGAAAAGTCCTGCTCCCAAACGAAAAATGTCATTTAACACTGAAAACATTCCAACTTTGACCTCGGCTGCTAAGAGGCAGAAAATGGAGAAGACAGCTACAAAACCTGTGAGGAAAACATCAAAACCCATGTCACCAAGGAAGTTCTATGTGCCTAATGGTGATGAACAGTATAAGGTGAGTGTCGCGATTAATTAACATGCCTATAGCGAACTGATGTGATGTCAAACTCTGTGTGTGGTGTTCAGGAGTAGGAACTTTTACGCATAGTTTTGATGGTTTGCTCTGGATTTTAGACAAAAGAAACACCCAAACCAATGCATTATTACAGCACATCAGCAAACTCAGTGTGTTGTGAGTCTTTAGGAGTAAAAACATTATATCGCTGATATTTTGTCCTGCATCTTACACACAAAGGAGCGCCCACAATCAGCCCATACCTTTTTCTACACTTGCTTATACATAATCATCATTTTATCATCATCATGTCTTATTCTGATACAGGGGATCCCTATACCATCTACACCTGAGTCTAAGGTGAGCTGCACATCTAGCTCGTTGTGTTTCTCACCTGGTAAACTGGAGGGTATCCTGATAAGGAGAAAATCTACAGCATCACCTGCTCTTATATCTAATGAGACAGAGTCACCTCAATCTACACCTACTAAGAAGAAACCAGCTCCTCAAAAGTTTCACTTATTATCATGTGGATTAGACTCACCAGGTATAAGTGACTTTACAACTGTGCTTTTATCCAAAGATCTCTATCTAATGGCAAGTAGGAAGAAAAAGTGATTACTCGTACCTGAAAAAAGTACAAGATATCCCACACGAGCTGCCTGTAGCTGGCAACGTGCTTTACATTATTTTTTTATCCAGAAGTAAATACTGTCAAATACTGTACAACATATTGTCATCTAATGGACACAAAGAAGAAAAAGGGTTCCCTGTAAGTGAAAGCAATGTATTTGATGTTGGAGTTTCATGTGTTTGTAGAAAGTGAAAGCACTGGTACGTTAAAATCATCCGAGAAGAAGTTCAGTAAGCTTGGTCACAGGGTGACCTCCAAGACACCTCTACAGCTATACCATGAGTCTATCAAACATAGTACTAAGAAAATGAATTCATGTGAGTATCTTTTCAACATGGTATTCATATGGAGCCAGCCCAATCCAAAGAGTGTTGTATCAAGAAGTCTGCTGCATCAAAATGTATCTGACAATCTCACAGCTCACATAGTATAAACTTATAATTACTAGGAAATAAACAGGAAGCTTAGCAAATACTGTTTAGTTTTATCCTCGTAAAGTGCATACATGAGAAATTATCTTTTGTTTTGCTCGTGTAGTGGTGTAACTTTCTATCGGGAATAGATACTGCGGCCAGTTTATGAGATTTATTACTGGCTCGGTTCACATTCAGCTCTTGAGAAATTATTATGTTTTGTTGAATTTTCCTATTTTTATTCCTGTTTCTGATTTATCACTATTTTTAACTTCTAGCTGGTAGAAGATCCACCAGTAAAACACCCACTAACCCTAAAATGACAGATATACCCAAAGTAGAAGATTGCACAGAGGCTCCTCCTAACGATGAAGCACATGACGAGACAGTCGCCACCGAAACAACCACCGATACTCAACCCTCTCTGAACCAGAGTACTGTTACTACGGTCTCTACTGTCAAATCTGAATCTAGAATGAAAACGTCAGATGATATAGACAAATCTAACAATACACTTGTTGAGAGGTAATGTATATCCTGTTGTTATTGTGTTTTTACGTACGCTTTAGCTGTTTGATTGAAAAAAAAAAGTCTACCACTTTCAGCAGTGTGAAGAACAAGCTATGGCGTCTTGTCTTGTGGATCTTTTGCAATGTAAATGGAAAATACGTATGTATGAAATTGTTGGTGGGGATATTCACTGGCATCAGTCAGACTTGATGAATTTGTGTTCATAAGTGTGCCAGTTTATTTATCCAATGATATCTGAATTGTTTTCATGCAAAAATATGCCATCAATAATACATTAATTCATATATTCAATTTTTTGTTTTAGCCCTAATTTGGTACAGAAGAAGTTATTACCGCTCTTCAAAAGGTCTTCTACCTCAAATACTCAGGCTAGGGAAAAGGACCAGATGGTTATTGTGAGCAAAATACCAACATATAATCTGGTGGAAAATGATTTCTGTGTTGCTTTGTTATACGTTATTTCGGCACCTTTGCTCTACAATACACACTGACTAAATTTAAATTTAAAAAAATAAATTCTGACTGGTTTTATTCCATCTTCCCCTAGCGTTGCAATTTTTGTCTGCTAAACATCAGCATGTAGTTGTAGCTCGATCTCATCCAGAGCCATGATTGGCCGCCCCACCATGCTAATTATACATGATATTATGATGATGCCATATTCCATGATTTTTTTGGCCAGCAGTCAGTAAACTTACTCTATTCCACTTTGGTTACAGGATGCCGGCCAGAAAGGATTTGATGAGGCACATCAGTGTGTTGTATGTAGAATGATTTATACTAGAGGTGACCCTAATGATGAGACCCTACATAAACAGTTCCACTCTCAGCTAACACAAGCTCTCAAATTCACTGTGAGTTTGATATAAACATCAACAGATAAATAGTTATTTATACATACTTCTATATTTATGGATATAAATAATTATGAATTTCATGCTCAATTATTATCTTTTGCTCTCTCCCCCTAAAAATGCATAGTGTCACGTATTAAAATCATGTTTCTGCATCTCAACTTTATATTGCGTAGCGCTGGCTTAATTTCCCATCACTGCTCCAGTAAAGACAGTTAGGGCACTCATCTATGTTATATTTTAAACATAAGTAATTGCCCTTACAAAATATGGAATTGATGCCCTTGAAGATTGAATGGACAATTCTGAGATGTTTTTGTAACGATCCATAACTTGATTACATTGTAGGGATGGAAGAAAGAGAATATAGCTGCAAAAGGAGCAGATCACAGGATAATGTATATCGACTCTAATGATGCTCCGCACTGCAAAAAGAAGGTATGATGGGGATACTTTCACGTAATCATTACAAAGGATTTTTTACATTGGGAGTCAAAATCATAGACTTAATTGTAAGTAACTAAACGTACCAAAGTACCAAACATAAAGTTACGTCACAAATATAGATGAGTGATGCACATATTCAGAACTCTCAATACATAGTTTCTTTTTCAACATTTCGTCTTAAAAATTATTTCCAGGTTCAAGCTCTGAAAGTAATCCTGGATCAGGAACTAGGGTTTGTTCAAGAAGATGAAATACTGAAACCTAATAGAAGGGTAAGTGTCCAAGTAACAAAAATCTACAACTCCGTTGTTTTCCTTTTGACACATTTGTGTTATACATGGTGCATTAAATGGTATAGGACCAGTAGTCCAACCATAACTAGGCAGTTCTGGTATTATATTACAAGTATCATTTCATGTTTTTTTTTATATTTTGATGTAAACTCAATACCAGAGTAGTCAGTGTGTACTAGATCATGTATTATCCAATTGCCTGCATACCAGTTGCTCCCGATCCACTGGTCACGCCGCAGTGACCGGTTCCGGTTGACCAGTGGATCGGGAGCAACAAGCTTGTGCTGATAGACAATGCACATGAGCGCTTGATGTTCATATTTTAGGTGTATATCTATATCGGTGAGACAGAGAAGCAGATTAAGGGTGTGTGTATAGCTGAGTCAATCTCCCGAGCTAATCGACTAGACGGGGATAAGGCCAGTGTACAGGCTATCAGAGCCAGTGTCGGAGTTAACCGCCTGTGGGTGTACGCGAAATATCGCAGGTCTGGGGTTGCTACTAAGTTGCTGGATGCTGTCAGGTTAGTATAATAAAATGTAGACTCTAAGCTGACGTAAAGCTGTTGATTCATTAACAGACTGGACATCAAAATAAACTGTAAGTTAATAACCAGGGTTTAAACGTTCAATACAGTAAACTATAGATGAAGTTCAGAAATTTTCTTGACTGTTCCATCGGGTGCGGGAGCGTTTTCATAAACTCCTTTTTAAATCCTGAAGAATGCGTTACTATCTTTTGTTTTTGTGCCATTACTTTTTGTTGCAACCAACGAACAATATATAATGTCATTTCATTCATATGCATTTGTTTGCAGATCAACGTTTGGAATGGGAATGTGTATACCACGCAGTGACATGGCATTCTCTGACCCTACCTTCCATGGAAAGATGTTTGCCGCTAGATATACAGGCACCAAACAATTCCTGGTGTACAAACCGTGAATAATCATGTTCTAGATTTTATGAAAGGACTTACATGTAGTCATGTAGACTCTGCAAAACTCATAATTACTCACAACTAGATAAGTTTAAATACCAAATGTAATATAATATATAATATAGAACCTATAATTTCTTCATAGCATTAACAATTCAAGGGATTTCTATACGATGTATATAAGATATACATGCTTTTTTACAGTTACAATCAGTTTATATGTATAGTTTTTACTGCCAAAATAATATTTGTACCAAAATATTCGCATATAGATTTATGATGATGGGGGTTGTTGTTCTCTGTAAATGTGGAATGTCTTTTAAAACTTCATGTGGATAGATCAAGGGGCAGCCTGGGAAACATGTCTAGGGGATAACTTGCTACTACCCTCAACGCCTATGGCCTTCCGCAACTGAATTTGGCAGGACTAAGACTATAATACATGTGATCATCCAATTACATCTGGTAGCAGTGTGAATGATTGAGTTTATTGAAGCAAAATTTGGCATAAGTGAAGCAGTTGAATCAAGAAGTAACAGTTACTCATTGTTTTAATAGATGATCAGAGAGGAACCTTGAAACACTATACACCCAAGATGTAGTCATTGTTGTCTTCTCCTGCATATTAAAATAAACATTTTACGCTTGAATCACTGTTATTTCAATGAATAAAACAAACATCTGTTTTGGAATGAGTTAAATCATTGTACCACTGCAATCATGTTATTGAGCAGTGGCCCATAGTCAGGTCTGAAAACAAATGGTCCATATACCATGACACAGCTGTTTCCGTTGAGACGCATAGCCAAAATGCATTGTATAGTTGATATGAAATTTAGCACGGGGAGCTGAAAGAAACATGTGTTCGGGGCATTTCACACCATTTATCATTCCGCAATCTTACACTTTGAGGTTAAAGGTGAATATGAGAGTCTATAGACTGACATCTTTATTCTTGGTAATAATGTGTGATTCCTTCTGTTCAACTTCCCTATTTGCATGTCAATTGGAACTACTCTTGCATTTTGGAGAAGAAGTGGATTCTGTTGTATTCTTACATATATATATATATGGGTCACAATATGCATCCAATCATATCACTTGCTTTGATTGTGCACTTCCTTCAGCCATGACAGTTGGCTGTGTAGCTGGTGCAGTGCTAGATTTTTTGACATATTGTCCAATTTGGTGAGTATTGTTGGAGTAGGTATTGTAAAGTAATATCCACACATGTTGGCTGATGGGACTTCGTTGAACTCTTCGATACGTCTGGGGAAGCCGCATCGAATGGTAACTCGCGTTGAATTCACACATTGTTACCTTCAAAAACCAGACAAGCTTATGCACTGAGTGATTGAGAACACCAGGCAGCACTGTTTCTCACTGCATTATTCACTGCATATGATGGACAGCCAAAGATATTTTTGCTCGTTTGATTTGATTCATCCTCACCTCCTGAGTGGAATCGCTAAACCGTATTTTCTGCTACCGCCCTTCAATTCTGTCAGTCAACGTTCAAAACGTTCAGCATCTTATACTCCGTAATAGTGAGACTGAGAAATGTTTTTACTGTGATATCTACTGGAAAACATAATAATAACGCCTCTCTAATCGCTGTGTGAAACCGGCTTACTTTTGGCTTTGCCTAACTGAACGTCACCAGTGACCATAATCATCAATTTGATCTACCGCACCGGTGACCTTGATATATCTGAAGCAAAGCCTGATCTTCGTCTCTTAATGTATCAAATTTTGTGCGCAAACAAGTTAATCTGATGTTGTAAGTTATAGATGGGTATTTTTCCACCGATGAGTTGTCAGAAGTTAAAATTTCTTTACTCCACAACTGCCCAATTCAGCCTTCTACTGCGACCATGTACCATGAGTTTATCAGGCGTGTTCAGCTACACTTATTATTTGCTTGAGTGCACTTTCTGTGGTGTAGCCCTCTGGGTGAAAATGCATTGATCAACAGGAGGTGTTACTAACGCTTTCACAGATAAGATAATTTTGACCTTGAATGTCTAGCCCACCAGTATATCCTTGTAGTCTATCTTTGTTAATTTCTTTTATAGAAGATATCCACAAGTTAAATGTTAACAGCATTGGCTTAATAAGCAAACCAGCACATCAGCTCTTTGCAATGTCAGCAAGCGAACAAGCACCTAATATTATGGATAATCAAAACATTATAGAGCCTTCTTCGGAGAGTGATGGAGAAGGGGACAGTCGCAGTAGCTCACCCGATCCCCCATTACCCCCTATGCTAATGAGACATTCTGCTCAATCTGTAGCTGGACCACCCACACTAACACGGCAACCACCACAAATGGTAGGTGTAGAAGCTCCTAAGCCAGTTGCAGCAGCCCCTCCACCTCCAAGTCTGAAGCGTATGTCAACCACCAACAGTAACAATGACTCTGCTATCTCACCAACGCCACCAAGGGATTCTACGATGGAGACTGATGATGAAGATGGTGATTTAACTGATATACCCAGCTCAACATCTCTTTTCTCACAATCTCAGTCGTCCGTTGGTAAAGTATCAAGCCTTGACTCGATAGTCGGTAAAATCATGAAAACTAAACACTCGGACAGCAGAACGAACTCCCCTGCTCCGTCTGTGACTCCTATAACTGCTTCAGTTACAGATACTACTACTGCTCTGTCTAGTGTGTCGGATACTCAAGCGGTTGTAACTGAGTCAAGCTCCTCCGAAGTTGCCTCACCGCCCCCTCTGAGAAAGGGCGTACCATCTCCCGATCCTAGCAAATCACGGCGCAAACAGACAGCCCCTAGTGCTACCAGTGGTAGGATTACAGAGAGTCCGCCCAGAGATAACAAACCAGTGATTGTACCTGGTGAGTTGTTTTTGTATTGTTTTAAACATCTATCACAATAAATATTAGCAAGGACAAGAACTGAAGATTCGATGCTTTGACATTTAAACAAGAGTTGTCTTCTCTCTCTTTGAAATAATCAGCTGGAAACAATATATACTCTTATACACACAATGCTATGCCGTGTATAACCAGGGAGGGTGGGAGACCCTCCCTGATATAACCATATTGTACTTGCTATGATAATGAGATGAGGAAGAGTTTTAAATTAAGTCCTATTGTGTGTGTATTGAAAACTAATGTGCAGGTTAATTTTTGATACAGCGTAGTTATTAATCGTCTTTTTACTAGGTTCAGCAATTAAGTCATGATTGTTCGATTGATGGTTAAAAAATGTTGGTTGAAATCGAATTGATTGATTTATAACTAAAACTGTGTCTGAATTGCAGATGTGGATGATCTACTAAAGGATTGTGAGATGGTTACACCAGTAGAGGCTCCAAACCTGGAGATAGATTTACCTGATGATGACGATGAGGAATTCAAACCTATGAGAGTCAGCAGTAAAGGTGAACTACAGATAATGGCGTATAGAATGAGCAATATTGAAACGTTATGAAAAGAAACTGTAAAAATGGATGGTTTTTTGCAGATTGAAACAGGAAAATTCTGTTTTGTTTGTCAATCCTGAGTTTGGTTTATGGTGTATGGACATTGTCTGCCCATGGTATATGTGATATAGGGGAGGAGGATCTTTTAATTGGAATGAGCCATGATTCTTGAAGCAAACTATAACATTTGCCTAAAATTATCGTTCACATGGTCTTTCAGTTAGACTAATTTGTTCCCAAATTGCTCGGTCAGAATGTATATAGTTCTATCACTGAGTGAGCGATCTTATCGCTATTTTGGCTGTTTTTAATTGAAAGACCCCCCCCCCCTGAGTACCATGATTTATTCTCATCACAGGACGAGTTGTGAAGAAGCCATCATGGGCTGATGCCTACACCACAGAAGATGACCTCATAGACTGGACTCCTGAGAGGCTGCCTAAGAAGGGCAGTAAGAAGGTGTCCTCACATGATTATGATTTTAACTCCCCGCTAGTGCCGAACAACAGTGACTCATTTAAACCTCGGGCCCCGCCCAAGTTTTGTGACCAAAGTGGTAAGCTTTCAAAAAAGTTTCATTTTTTTCTATTTATTATTATTCACTTTTTGTTTTAAGCTTATTTGTATATTGTGATGAGACCTTAAATCAATATCTTGTACAGTAACATGTTTCTGAGAGGAGGTGAGCAGTCTCCATTAAATAAGAGGTTGCTCAGTACGACTATGGGCTGTATATCTAAAAGTAAACTGATTAAAGTTCCTCACCTCCAATCTTCATGGAGTAGTGACTGGAGCTCAAACCCACACTGATCACATGATATACTATAGCATGTATATCTCTGATCGATAGAGAATGAATAAGTTCACTTAGCCTGAGTACTCTAAGAAGGAATCTGGTGTGACGACTGGAGGAAAATCTCATTAGTTAGGGGTGGGTACATGTTAGGTACTCAAACTATCAGAGATACACATGTCTCGTCGTCAGTTTGCATCTCATTTCTTCTCATATGTCACATAATTCTGATTATTTAACATTTACTTCTGACAGTTGATCATGAGGAACTCGACCCATCTCTGATATATCAAAACCCTCCAGCAGCGTTATTCCTCCCATTCAAGCAAGGTAAGTTAATGGTAGTCACCATAGCTATGACATCTATCATGAGATGAGATAGGTCAAGGCTGTAGTTTAGAAAAATTACAGGGGAGGCAAAAATCCAAGGCGTGTCCAAAGCATCACTAAGCGGAATGCTGAAAGCTCCAAAGGAGCCGAGTCTGCCATGGGTTATTCAATCATAAGATCTTTAGGCCACTTTATTTACCTCTCTAGGGCCTGTAGATTTATTGAAGAGAAATGAGGATCTATATTAGTTTGATGGAAACCACAACAACGGATTATTGTAATCACAAATGTAATGTACTTGTTGTGTGAAATTTCAAATTACTTCACTTAAAATTTAAAAAGAATGCTTGCAATATTACAGGGTGGCGACGTGAGTTGGTGATCAGGAACCCAGTGGATGGTGAGATCAAGTCTAAGAATGCTGACGCGTATTACTACGCTCCAAGCGAGTACGGTTCTGTGAAATTGGTGAGTCACGATGGCTTCCTTAAACTTAGATCCAATAAGTATAATTCGGTGGAAATAGTGACCCCTTGTGCATTTATTCTAACCTTACTCGGCAACAGAACTGAAACAAGAGGGGTTGCCCATCCACTGACAGTCTGAATCCTTTAACTTATACACCATAAACATTATTTGGTTAGAGTGCTAGGTCTTTGGCTATCAAGTTTTGAAGTTCCTGGGTTTGAACCGCACTGCAGTCCACTGACTAATGCTAGGTTAAACTTCTCAAACGTTGCACGGGTTGATGGTGGTAGCGTTTCCTTATCAACCTCATGTGACTTAAGTGATCAAACCTTCAATTTGACCGACAATAAACTAACATGATCTGCTCTATCATTATAGAATATTTCAAAAGTTGTCATTCAATTAGTTTTAAAAAAAACTTTCTAAATTGAGATAAATCTGTTTGGAGTTGACAGTTAGATGAGATGATAAGTACCATATAAAAAACTTAAAAAACTTTGTCTTTTAATATTGCAGAGATCGCAAGTTAAAGTACAGGAATTCTGTAAGTATGGCGATTCATTTCAATTCGCAAATGAAATCGGCGAATGTTCATACCTATTATTCAACAATTATGGTAAAGTGTGTAGTAGGCCCATAGAGTTATCATATATATCATGAGTAAGCATGACATAGTTATACTTAAAATTTATGTATGATTATATTCAGAACATGTGCCGAACATGAAAATGAAACTCGTCTGAAGGCCATTTGACATTTAATAAATATATCCATGTTCTACATCTGTTCCTGATCAAAACAACTTTAGTTGTGTACATTACGAACCAGTTGCACTTCAATAATGCTATGGTTGTCAGCTTTTGTCACATGGCAAATCATTATCTATTATAGTGGACGATAAGAATATCCCTAACCTAACTAGTAATAACTTCTCTTACATGAAGAAGGTATTTCACCGACCTCCGGAGGAATATGTGAGATACGCCGGTAAATTCACTGTTCGCCCCAGAGCATCTGGTAAGTCAGTAATCAGGGGGTATTATAATT
Organism: Membranipora membranacea; assembly: GCA_914767715.1. Taxonomy (NCBI): domain Eukaryota; kingdom Metazoa; phylum Bryozoa; class Gymnolaemata; order Cheilostomatida; family Membraniporidae; genus Membranipora; species Membranipora membranacea. The sequence goes on from OU612068.1 coordinate 12,169,098, forward strand.
AGCATCAGCAATCATTTTTAAAATCATCACTATCACGTTGCTCGAAATTATCGCTCACTAGGTCTTTCATTTAGACAAATTTGTTCCCAAATTGCTCACTCAGAATGTATGAAGTATCGGTGATTGGGTCTCACTCGCTCTGGATAGGGTCTCTCTCACCAATCACTCAGTCACCCACACCATATCAGCCACAGATTTCATAAGAGAATGATTTACAATGCTTTTCTAAAAAAAATACATAATTTATTGATTTGAATATAACTTGAAAATTCCTCAGAAGTATATCTGAGGCGATGCGATGTGGTTCTTTCTGACACCACTGACTATTTTTAATGATATTTAATGATTTTATATTACACCTTCAGAGCATAGCATCGTCCCAATTGTACCACAAGGTAAACTTGTGTTCATATTGCATAAGTTATGTTCAAAGTTGGTTGTTGGTTCCCTAATATTAATTTGTTTCTAACTTGTAGCATATTATTTATCTAAACCTCCTTACTGATGATCCAGGATATTTATTAAATTATCAGCAATGTTGATTTTCGTTTCAATGTTTATATTCTTGTACGTCATTTTTTTGTAGCGTCACCAGGAGATGTAAAGGTCAAGGAGTTCAAAGCGAAGAAAGTGAAATCTCCAAAGGTGGGTGTTTCATCAGTCAAATCTGCTGGAGCGCTTCCCACGATTTTCAGGGTACCATTGCCTGTAGGTGGCACACCTACACCGTGGCTTCCATATTCGCAAGCCACCCCTTCAGTCAACATTCTCACGGCATACTCGGTCGTAAGTTAGGTGTTGTGATGCTCAATGCTAAGCGTGTGGTTGTAAGCAGCTTGTAGGTGTTCTGACGATCCAGGCTTTGTAATCGATCTGCACTTTGGGGTGATTTCTAGCATGCCTCGGCAAAGTGGCTTTTTCTTAAGCTTATCTAGCCTGTTGCTTCTCTTCAACAATAATTATTTTGCTGATTTTCAAACTTAGTCCTCAATGGAAACTTACCAAAATATCTTGATGTTGTTTGTGCTCTCATCCCAGCCTTCGATGCTTGTACTGATCCCGATCTGGCAGTCATAAAAAACAAAGCCTAGCCACGTGAGAACTCAGGCTGGCAGTTACTCCGCGTTTGACATCTATCACTTTGACCAGCCACAAAAGCACCAAAGATTGCAGCCTCAAAAGTTTTACATACATAAAAGTGTGAGCGACATCATGTTATATATTTTATGCCATAACTCGGGTCTAATCAGCTTAGCCTGTCACATTGCTTCTGCTTCTGATGGCGGTTCAGTCTCTTCCGTTTGACAAGAGATGATCCGGCTACTTCCTTAACCCGTGTACCTTGGGCTTATATGATTTGCTGTGGTTATCCATATTGGCCAATTGCAGGGCTTCTTGCTTTGATACAATCACTTGTGCACTCAGACTAAAGCATCCTGCTTCTTTCTGTTTGGATGTAACATACGTGGCTTACTCACGGGTGCTCTCTGCATCTTGTAATCTAGCAACAGCTTTTGAAGATTAGATAGTCATTTTGGATATTATGTGAATACGTGAATTTGTGTCTATTTATATGATATTGTGATTACTCTCTAGTAACTGTGTGTGTCTCATTTTCAGGAGAACAATTCTCCAGCACCCCCAGGTAAACTACCGATCAGCAAGCTGACCCCGACCAATCCGGTGAAACGCCCTGCGAGCACAGCTTTCTCAACTCCAGGATCTCCGGTGAAGAAAATAAAAGCTGACAAGACCGCCTCAAAGAGAGCTAAACAGTTTTTAACTAGCAGTGATAAATCTCCGGCCAGGATTATCGCTCCAGCCGGCAAACCTCCATCTCTTCAGGTATCTATGTGGTGTAACCTTAGACCGAGTTTAGCTCATTTGCCTGTATTTGGAGTTACTCCCCTTCCACTTGTCACGCCGCGCATGACCAGTAGAAGGGAAACAACTGGAATGCAGGCAAACTGGATCAAACTTGATCTCGTGTAACTCTACTATACTTGTACTTCACGATGTCACAATTTCTATAACAATAAGTAACTGTAATAAAATAAAGCATCATGTGTGTTGTTTTTCATGATGATGAAATCAATATATAGTAAGTAGGCTACTACTTTTAATTTGTTACTGCACTCCAGACTGGTATCTAAATGGTGTTTTCTCCTGCTGATGATTAACATTTATGGCTTATTCACTCAATTGACAATCTCTTTGACAGGATACAAAGGAGCCGCCCATACCATGTAGTGATGACTGTATAGGAGTGGCTAACAAGATCCCCACAGTACAATGTGGGGTGTGCCTACTGCTGTCCCATCCGGAGTGTGTCAACTGGTCTAATGCCGGCCGCGATGCTCTCTTCATATGTACTGTAAGTACTTCTTTAACTTTTTGAGTGGTGATTACTCAGAATCTTTGATGTGAACGTAATTTAAATACCCTAATCACAACTTGTCTGTTTGAAGCTTCTGGCTGTATGGGTTTCCCAGCTTACCACGACGAGCTTGATAGTGATGTAAGTGTCATTGTGATAAAAGAAAACAAATTTTTTTTCTTGCAACTATAACATTTGCATCACCTCCTTTACAGCTATGTATTCATAAAACGAGGAAAGACAGATCTAAGAAGAAAATGGTTAATGGCGGGAAGAAAGAGAATACTCCTTTACTCAGTAAAGCTCTTCAGAATGCCAAATCCCCAACTGTCGGTCAGTCGAAGGATAATAGCAAGTCAGGCAGGCTGATTACCATCCCTCTACATGTACTCAGTAAGATAGACACTAAGGCTCCGTTTGCTTTGAAGCTGAACAATGAAACATTCAAAATCGACCCATCCAGACTAATCAAGACTGCTACCGGTGTAAAGATATTCATCAAAAACTGTCAGGTTGTCAAGCCAGATATTGTACCCAAACCAAAGGTAGGTTATGAACAGCTTCAGTGCTCCCATACTGTCACGTCACGTTATGTCTGTTCAGGTTCAATTTTCCAATACTTTCAGAACATTAAATTAAGTTCATTGCTCAAAAAGGTATGAGTAGAGTGTATGCATATGAGCAGCTCAAATTGTTTCTGATGCATCGTTACTAAACAGGACCTGTGTACAAATTCTGTACTGCCAGAAAACTAATGTTCCTTTGCATGCACTTTTGTTCATCTGGTCAATTTCAGTTTTCAGGCCATCAAAATATCTTGTCAGCATTATCAATAACTGAATGCTTATATATTTCCATTGACTATATGCTCCGTATTGTAATGAATGTCATACTTTATCATTTTGTAGTATTCATCTTTGGCAGAATGCTATAAAAAGCTGTCAAGCGACGAACAAGGTAAAGTCAGTGACAAGGAGATCAAGTCTGAACAGAGCGTGAAAAACGAGTCTGATCAAGGCGACAAACCTAGTAACGCTCCTCAGTCTGAGGCTACTGGTGGTCCGCCTAAAGCTGATAAGCCAAGTGATTTAAACGTCAGTATAAAATCTGAGAATGTAGAAAAGAATGAAATAAGTGCTGAGAAAAGTGCTGAAAAAGTCGGCAGTGCTGAAAACAGTACAGGTGGTACTGGTAAAAGTGCCAGCAGTGCAGATTACATTGCAGGTAGTTCCGATAACAGTGCAGGCAGTGTTAATAAAGACAAAGATAGTACTGGTAAAAGTGCCAGTAGTGCAGATAGCAGTTCCATCAGTTCTAGTAGCAGTGCTGCTTGTGAATCTGATAATGTTGGTAAAGATACCGGTAGTGACTTAGCTAGAAAGGACACAACCGCTTGTGCACAAACTACTGCCGGCGCAGCTGGTGTAAGCAGTGAAGATAAAACTAATCCTGCGGAGAAATCAGATGCAGAGGTGATAAAGACCACAAATGACAAAGACAACCCGGAGGACTGCAAAACAGCAGAGGAGGGTGCAAACCCCTCGGTAAACAAATCGACATCAGAAGAAAAGCTAGCTAACGGTAAGAAGGAAAACTCCAAGCCATCTGATGAAGAGAATAAAACTTCTGATGACTCGAAAGCTGTAGATCCAGATACAAGTGAATCTGCATCCAGCAGTGTTAAACAGGAGCCGATGGATACAGAGGACTCCTTACAGAACCCTCCTCCACTAGAAAAGTCAAAAAACATGCAAGCTCGACAGGTAAGTGCAATATGCATGCAACGCACTTTAATATTATAGGCCATGTCATGGGAAGAAAGCCTTGATTTGCTATCATTTTTATCATCTTGCAATAATTTGTGATCATTTATCACTTTTTCCCCCAACTTTTGCCATAATTTCTATATTATATTGTGGAAAACATCAGTCCAGGATGATATTGTTTTCCAAATAACAGTAAAAAAATGTATATATATATATCACACATTAGTGAGTCATGGCTTGAATAGTGGGTTCAAATTTCAATTTCTCACAATTTGCAATTTAGGACAACAAGGAAAACACTGTTGAAAGTGAGACAATCTTATCATTCATAAGATTTTTAGTCCTCTGGTTTGCCAACAATTAAGAATGCAGTATTAAGTCAGATAATCTTATTATTCATATCTGATATATTATATATTGTTTTGATGGTTACAGGACAGCCTCAGCTCTCTGCCTGTTGAAGAGCGAGAACAATCACCAGAGCTGGCTATCAGCCAACTACTCGGCAGCATCACACAATCTATAGAAGAGTATCAGCAGGATCAGATCAACTATGATAAAGGTACGATTTATAATTATTTGCAGAGCAGAATCTTCAATTTCTTGGCATTGCTTTGCTCAGTAATTGGTGTACACTATACAGTGTAAACCTTTATATGAGCTTCTGCTAGGATTTAACTCGGGTTTCTTATTAGCTTGGAGCCTTGGACTAGGATCAAAGATAATAAACCCATGTTTATATGTGAGTTTTTAGGAAGAAGAAAGGGCAAATGCAATGTTCTGTGTAATCCCCATGATGATCTTTACAGATTTTGACACAAAAAATTTCAATTTACTGCATCTCCTGGTAATCAACGAAAAATTATAGTGAGATCCACGATGAGTAACAGATAAAGAGGAAAGTTAGAGCTCCTACTCATGGTTGATGCTTTACCCAGCAATTTTTTCTATTCTCCTTGTGTTACAAGCGAGGCAGTGGAAGAGATATTCAACGTCTACTGGTATGCCTGTATAATCAATAATTGTATTATTTTTTTCTAGCGATGGCGGCATTCGAGGCAAAGTTGGAAAGGGAAAGAATGATAGAGAAACAAAACAGAGAGAAGTTAGCAAAGGAGGCAGCGAAAGAAGTGGCTGATAAAGTGGCTGAAGATGCCAGGATTAGGAAACTGAACATGATGAATAAACCGACAGACAAGCGATCACTCTGCAGTCCAACCTCTGACGGCAACAAAAGTGTATTTGTGATCAACAAACAAGGATCAATGTCACAGGTATGTTTTTGAGTTGTCTAACAGTACTCAATAATCAGACAACTCCTTATGCCATTTTATCATTAATCTATGTAGGCACAGTGTTGCCTTTGCACGTCCCTTTTTTATGCTGCATCCAGTCAGGAGTGGAAGCAAATGAAGGGACGTGCAAAGGCAACACTGTGCCTACATAGACCAAGGAGTTAACTCCTGGCATAGATTAATTGAAACATGGCATAAGGAGTTGTCTGATTATAGAGTACTGTTAGACAACTCCAAAGCATAACACCCTTCATCAGTTTTCCGGTAATTTTCAGGTGTGAATTCTAGTCTATGGTGTTAACCTCATCATTGGTGTAATGCATTGATATGAATTTTTACTGCTTGACAAAAATAACAAGGGTCAGCTATATTACATTTCTGAAATTTTGGACCAACCAAAGATGAGAAATGCGGTCAAGCAACCATACAAAAATAGACATATGCTTGCTCAGGGTCAGATATGTTCCCCTAAACCATATACTATATATCAGAGGCGTAATGCTTGGATTGTTGGTTAAGTGACTTCAATTGTTCTTTCTCATCACAGCTTCTGTATACGGCAGCACCTAACACGAAACCGGTAGGGCCTAAAAATTACCGAACTATGCAGGTGACGCCCACTACAAACAGCATCACTGCTAAGATAACACCTGCAACTTCTGGCAGTGGTTTGACACTTTCAACTGCAAATGCTGTGAGTTAACAACCGAATCCCAGTTTAAGATAAGATGAGATGAGATAGCTTTTATTAGTAAAACTCTGTCAAAGACAAGTGAAAATAGTGTTGATGAAGCTCTATTGGTGTTCATATAATCACCATATAAAATTTGAATGCTAGTTGGGATAAAACTGTTTAAAAATCTCTCAGTTCTGGTCTTGGGCATACGATAGAGTGACCTGGCTGTCTCATAGCAGTGATGTAAAACATGAATGTCACAACTAATAAAATTCTGAGCTAAGTTTTCAATCCTGGTATTGACTCGGTGCACCATGTCTAAAAAGTATGACCTCAACCATCTGCCAAAGTAGAGGAAAATATGATTTATTTATGTGAATTCATTTATGTTTAATCTCCCAAGTTTTGTGAAACAATCAACACTGAAATTTGATCGGCTGGCAGAGAAATAGTTTGCGAGAGGATTGGTAGGCATCCAGGCAACCTTTCAACCCAGTCAGTTCAATTGAAGATCGAAACTCTTTTTTAAAGATTGCTTTTAGGAATTTGCATGATCATCATGTAATCCACATATCTTTTGTTTTCGTGTTGTAGATAGCTGCTCCGCAAAAGTTTGTCAGACTAATTGACAATAAGTTAGTTCAAGTTAAGCCTCCCGGCATACCTATTGTCATTAAAGCATCTTCTACTATGCTCGGACGGCCGACCACACAGAAAAGCGCTACAAAGGCTGGGAGTGTTGCCATAAATATTGCCAACAGCAACAACACAATGCAATTAATGGTAAGTTAGCATCCTAATTGAAAGTGACAATTGCTGCCCTCGAATGCAAACGTCCTAAATGATGAAATTGAAAACTTGACTTTTTTACATTTTCCATATGATACAGTAACAAGTCTAATGTTATACAATTTGGAAGGTTTCTCATGTTTCAACTTTGCATTGTCCTATATTAGGAATAATCAACACAAATGGCCAATTATCTCAGCTTAAGAAATTATCATATAGGACGTTTTCATTCAAAGCCATTGCAGTTTACATCAAAATAAGACAATTAAGATATCCATAAAACAGTGAATTATGATCGTTGTCTCCGATATCAGCAATAAAACCTTCAGAAAGTTTTCATAGATGGAAAAAGCAACAAATCTCTCGCAGCAGTTGCCAGTCTGCCAGGCTTAGACCTTTATAAGTTATTTTCTCCTTCGGACAAACCGAATATTTTATGTAATTGGCTGTCTTGCAAGACAGGAAGTTATCTACCCGATCTCAAGATATCGGGTAGATAACTTCCTGATAACACTAATCAATTTGTATAGGGAATGCGGAGTTGTCTTCCCGAGGGGGCAACCCTCATATCCTTTTCTCGGTTTCAAGCTCAGTCACAAGAGTTGACAAGTTTTCCCCCCACCAAATAAAGCTTGTCAAGACAAGCTAATTTTATTGATGGTTAGCAGCTCTGAATGGTTCAAACATGATAAAGGGCCACCCTGCCCAAGTGTTCTATACCATTTCAGTCCTTGCAATGCCAGCTAGAAAAACTTAATCCTCTGTTACAATTGTAGCCGAAGGGTGCTCATCTCCCAAAGGGTGCACATCTCCATAATGCTACACAATTTACAAATCTGAACGCTGTTACAAAAGTGACTACATCTTCAGGAGGTGTTGTCTACTTGTCCAAACCTCCAGCTCACCTTGTGGCCAAACCTGGTCCATCTGTGCAGAATGGAAACCTTCAGATGAAACATGGGGGTATGGTAAAAAGTCTGCCCATGAAAAATCTTGGTGGCACTGTTATACCACTGAACAATCTTACCATAGCCCCCAACCAGACACAAAACCTTCCAGGTAAGTTTTCTCATCTATTGGGTTGAAGTAGCATCTAAATGTTTGTGTTTCACGGAAATCAAGTAGCTTCATTCTCTACACGTCTTGTTCACACATAGTTAATATTTGTGAAGAAGATAATTGATAAACAGAAATATCTGATTCATCGTATATCATTTCTGAACATGCACATGATTTTGACAACTCTCAACCCATGACAATGTTGTTTGTTAAAAAACCAAAACTGTTGTGAAGTCGGCATTTTGCATGACATATTTGCGGGTGATTCCACCGCAACGCCAAATTATACCCACTATGACTGTGACTATGACTATACCGGATTTTAGCTGTTAATTCATCTGCATTGTTTTATAGTGAAGCTCAGTTCTGCTCCAGTAGTGATTGGTACAAATCAGTTTGTACCTGTAGGCAACCTGCCAACAGGGGGGAGCCCGAAAGTGGTGATGCTAAACAGAACTAATAATGTTTATTCTGTGGCTGGCCAACCACCACGGCAGATGACAATTTTACCCTCTAAACCTTCTACAAGCACCAACAATCTAGCAACCAAATCGCCTACCACGATTGTGATGCATCCAAAAATGTGTGTGCCGCCTAAAACCAAACCACAAACCTCAAAACCAAGTCTCAATCAGGAATGCCTTCTTTGCATATTCTCCTATCTGAGCATAGAAGATAGACTTAGAGCAGGAGCAGTGTGCAGATTGTGGAGGGTCGTGGCTACTAACTCCGAGTTGGTGAGTAGCTTTGTAGATACACCATACCAGGCAACTAGATAAAAAGGAATTTATGCTGTTGTTCCTCAAATTCGGCTCAAATTGAACAAATAAACAAATGGAATAAACCTGGTCATAGACACCTCAATTCATTGTTTACTAATAAGTCATTTGATTCTCATCAATGTGTGGATTGTTAGTCTTGCATCAACTTGAAGACGCGACCTCCCTACTGACTAATTGGTTTATCTGTAAACCATCCTGCAAACAACTCAAATTAAATGTTGTTAAATTTAAATGTTAATTGTTGCAAAACAAAATCATTGGTCCAAGATCTTTCAAATTTAAAATTAAATTCAATTTTAATAGCAATAGACAGTTTTCTGAGCTCTAATTTAAGTCTCTATTCGGAGTTGTCTTTTCTCCAGTTTGGTACTTTTAACCCATGCCGCATAGGAAAAAGATGATGAAAAGAGGGTTTTCTTGAAAACCGCTTATAATAGGATAAAAATGTGTCTCGATTCAGCAATGGCATCAATGAAACCCGGAGGGACAGGGTTTCCAAATCATCTGGGGCTTGAAAGCTGATGGATCTCTATTTTAGTGACGAAATTCATGAAAAATACCATGAAATTTGTCCGCAAAACAGGCAGAAATTGATTTCAATTACTATCCGATACCTCCGAATACCAAAATTATTTCCCAACCTATGGATCTATGAGTTTTCTATGGTGCAGATTCTGAATCAACAATCGTTTTTTTCCTATTATGAGCGGTTTTCAAGATAACCCTCTTTTCATCACCTTTTTCCTATGCGGCGTGGGTGTAAAGTGCCAAACTGGAGAGAGGACAACTCCGAATAGAGGCCTAAAGTAGAAATGCGAGATGAATTTTTGTTGTACCATTGGAATGCTCGTAATACTGTGTGTAGCAATATAGTGACCTAGTGTGCACCTTACATGTCAAAATTGATTTAAGTTTTGGGGTCCTGATGGTTTATCTTCCCTGCTGAAAACGGAAGCAAAAGAGCTGAGAAGTTAAGGGAATAAGGCCTGCGCACCAAAAAAAGAGAGCTAGCATCTATAAATGCCTTATAATACTAGATCACTTGAGATTGGATATCATTTCTAGACCCCAACATTTTTTGAAAGTCAGAACATAAATCAATTTTGGCAGGTAAGGTGCACACTAGGTCCCTATATCGCTTCTCACAGTATTATGAGCATTCCAATGATACAAAAAAAAATTATCTCGCATTTCTACTTTAAACTAGAGTCCAGAAAACTGTCTATATCTGTTTAACCAATCTCAATCAGGATGGTGGTTCACTCAAATTCGTTCTAGCAATATTTTTTATATTCATCTTGATGTAGTCCTGTCGTAATATACACTGTTTATTTCTGTTATTCAGAATGGGCAGATGATGTTTGATAGTACTAAGAGCCGGTCATACAGAGCTATAAAACATCTCCTTAATGCTAAACTCACTTCTCTTGTAAGTAAATATTATTATTTGATTTATTAAAGTACCGTGAGATAAAGTTATCACCTAACACTGTCAAACAATTTTTACTATTGTATATTTTTTACTTCTAAATTGGTTACATTGTCATTTCCTTACCTTGAGCAGAATTCGGTTGTGGGACAAAGAGTGTTCAGGCATCAAACACCTGCCAAAATCACTCTCTGATAGCTTGCACTACTTGGTGTCTTGTTCCAAAATTATTCACTCCTTGATTGAACTACATCGTACTTGCTGAGTGAACAATTTGGGAACGAATTGAAAAAACCAAGCGGAAAGAATTTCAAGCGAAATGATAGTGATAATGATTATTTGGTCCAAAAATATCGCTCATTCTAATTGAAAGACCCTCCCAAATTGCATTTATTTTTTACATCTTAATCCATTTACATTTTTATCAGAGATTACCAAACATGAAAACTGCCAAAGAGAGAACATTCAGCAGACTTGTAGATGATGTTATAGACATGGAGCGCCTGATGTCCCTATCCATCATCCAGTCTCCACCTCTAGGTGTTGTGTGGTTCACTAGCACGGTATGTACATACATATGCATATACATGTACATAAAATATACATATATATATATATACATATATATATATACATACATATACATATTCATACACATACACATATGCATACATAATACTGATATGGATATTAAACTATTATGATGGGTATCTCTGATTGTTAGTGTCTATTTAGTCGGAGTCATGGATTTATTTATATAATTAAGTCTATGGTCTGAGTGCCTTCCCACCCTTATGCTTATTGAACTAATTCACTCTATCGACCAGAGATATACAGCTTGATTGAGCTGTGGTTGATATCTTTCAGATGTTGGGCGATATATTAGATAATATTGGAACACTTAGTAGCCTGAGTATAGATGGGGGCTTTGCCAGCTACTCCGATAAGGGCGCTACACAATCGTCCCAGTATCTCACTGCTTCTCTAAGACACTTCAGGCTCCATGGCTTTACATCAGAACAGATTGTCAATGCATTGAGAGGCCTGTCCTTTTTTTTTCTGAGTAAACTTGATCTGAAGATTGTAGACAATGGTCTACAAGCTAGTGATGCTGACATATTCACAGATGTACAAGATAAGGTAATGTTATGAGTTGGTCAACTACTGTACTAGAAAACCTCATCATAAACAGCTTGGCCAGAATTGGTAGTTGTTTATAAATAAAAGCACAAAATGGGATGACACTCCTAATTTGACCATTCCAAATATTCAAAATACGCTAGTTTTCATAGAGCATATTCTCGGCTTGTCTGCTTGAATTAAATCTATGAATATATCCTGTATAATAGTGGCCATTTTACACGGTTGTCCTCTTTGATGCCAAATAAACAACATAATCTCATTGCATGCAAACATACTCTGGGTTGGACAATACTTGTTACCCACTTCTTTGGTTTGTTTACCATCATCATAAATGGCAAAGATGGCTCTTATGATTGGTTGAGAGTTCTTTAATAACTCACACTTCTCTATTATTGGTAGTTTGAGAAACTCAAAGATTGTATAGAGAAGTTCACCAAACTGATAAAACTAACCATATCCTACTCCAGGTAAGCCTCAATCTCGTACTAATTTACCTTAAAAAGCTATAGTAGCGCAACCCAAATTTGGTATCCTAGCTTTTTGACATAGTTGAAACTATTAGCTCTACTGGAAAGAACATTCTTCACAACTTTTTGCAACAACTAAAGTTGTCCCCTCTTTATAGCTCTAGAAGATACAAATCAATGCATGAAATTCTCCAATTTCAGAGCATGATCCCCTGAAGTTGGGAAAATTGTGTGAAAGATGTGATTATTGCCATGTGATTGGCCATATCTTTTACCCCAACAAATTTCATAAAGCGACAAACACTACTATAACTTTGAAAATAAAGATTCCAAATTTAAAGTATATTAAGTGATCAGATTTTTTGGTGAATATTCACCTTTGATAACATTTCTTTCAGTTTTGTAGAGTGTAAATTCTAGACCTTTATCTTTATGATCATGGGAATCAGTTGAATATTTTTCTTACTCACTGATTTTCACGAAACACTTGACCTGCCCACCTGAAGACAGAGTCATGTTACCATGAGGTGTATCTGTCATTTATTATGTATTGCTGTGACTTGAATATTTACATGATTTTTGAGAATCTGTTATCTTACTGTAGGACGGATATTGATGTATGTGAAGCCGAGTATAGAGAGGACACACTTCGTAACCTTCTGCCGGCGTGTAATGTTAAAGTTGTCCTCCATGACTAACGTGTACCAAGCTACTAAACTGCTGACCTGTAACAATGACTGTGGACACCTGCCGACAGGTGTCAACATTTTAGCACATGTACAAGAAGTGCTTAGATGTTGAAATACTGTCAAAGCTGTTAAATCTTTTCTTCCGGCTCAAGCCCTGCAAGCAATTCTGCGGCCAGCAATCAGAATACTATTTGTTGAGTATTACCTTATATAGCAGAAAATAATCAGTTGCAAAGTAACACTGTTCTTTTGATTACCATATTGTTCTGTTTTCTTGGGATATTTCACAGTGACTCCTTTCACCTGTTATTTGTTTTTCTTATCTGAAAAGTGCTTGTAATCTATTGGCTTAATCACTACCAAACCAGGAAATTATGTTTTTTGTGTTGTGCCACCAAAACAGTTGAAATCTTCATCATTTTTATTTTTTAGATACATAATACTCTCTTTCACTTTGTACATAGAAACTGCAATAACACATATTTTACATTCCCGTTCGCCACATTTTTATGATTAGTTTGTCCAGTTTCTCTCCAAAAAGTTTGTAAGAAATTTGATTTGCTACGTGTTGCTGCCCTGATAATAATTATGACAAATTCTATTACGTTTTATTGGTTATATTATTTGCTACATTAAACTTCCCAGTCTCTTTGAAATGTACATAGTTCCATTTAGAAATAAATAATGAACAAATCTTTCAATGTTCCCATTAAAATTCAATAATTCCCCAAAGTCTTATTCTGCCAACTGTACGGAGCTCCCGCAGTCAAGTCATATTTACAGAATTGACATTCCCCTGTCAAGATGAGGGACCAAATATGCGTAAGCGAATGAACATGGAACACATTAATGCGAGTTGGTGGCATTACATTATCAACCACCGATTGGAGCGGTCAGAGTACATGGACTAGGAAAACATAGAATCTGTTGTCCAGTCTTGAATATATTATAATACATAAAGTTATTATAGTAAATCCGTGATATAATACGAGTGTCTCATTATTTATGCCGAATCTAACAACAAAGAATTAATTTCTGACTCAGCAGAAGACATTCCCTAAAACAGCAGCAAGGAGGAACAGCGACGTAAACACAGTATTAGGTGTATAGATATTAGGCCTAATTCTAATTCCACCTCTCCCCTTAGATAAATTAGCAGCGCCTGCCTTTGACGTAGTGCTACAGCTTGTTAATGAAATGTAATCTTATGTAAAATATTTGGACACGATTATGCAAATCCCAGCTGTGAAAAATCCAATCTTTTGAGTAATTACTCTTGTTTACTTTTTTCAATACTTGAAAGCAACTTAAATTTGTCTGTGAGTTGTTTTGATCACCTTACATTACTAATTCATTGACATAGCTATGTGAACTAAAGCTGGTTTAGCCCGAATTTTTGCTCACTGAGTGACTGGACATATGTAAGCTGGGGCGGAAACTGCCTAGAAACTGCTGGATACAACAAACCAAAGTAGCCATTTTGCACCTCAGCTGCTCAGCATTAGGTTAACTCCATATTTGCAATTAGCCATGGAGCAGCCATCAGAGACTAAACGAAAGGTGAGAAATAGTTCGGCTCTAATGCAATGCAAGGTTTGTGAATAAATATATCAACTGCTTATTGTGATATGGCAGTGACCTTCTGTGGAAACTGGCGACTTTCTGTACTGTGATTGGCCTCAGCTTCTAATTCTTGTGCTTCTTTGTTATGGTCAAAACCAATGATGTGTTTTTTTTAAACTATGGTCAAAACACACTTAACCTCAGAGGTTTGCACAATGTCACCATTGTTAACATATATGCCGACAGCAGCCTCAGCTGATCCTCAGTGGTTTGATCAGCTGTCGCAACCTCAGAGAGCAATGCAGTCTCCGAGACGTCACATTACCAACACAAAAGCCTCAGCTGATCCTCAGGGATTGATGTATGTATAAGATCTAATTGAGGATCTGCTGAGGTTGCAAGCGCTGTCAGTGTGTTTAGAGATCTGCTTTCAATGCCTTGTAGACAAGGAAGAACTCGAGGATAGTAACAAGAGATGATGTTTCTCGTGCTATAGTAGAACAGGTTAAGACGGACGCCATGTTTGGAGCTGGCAAGCCTCGCTTCAAAGTATCCAGTCATGTGCTGCCACAAGTCGGCAGCAGCAACTTTGATGTGGCCAAACTGATAAGAGACACAATAAAGGACTTATCCTACACACATCCCATTCTTAACAGACGTTTCAACCAAGGTAGAGAGCAGAAACGGCAGCAGCCTAGTGACGATGATGACAGCGAGCAACATATGTCAGAACCACAAGAGAGTCAATCTGAAGAGGTAGACTTGTTATTGAGTGAAGTTGAAACACTAGATTTAGAAGCTTCAATAGCAAACCCTGAAAGATTCACACCCTTCACAACCAACGCTGCAGTGCCAACCGAGCCCTTGAAGAAGGCCATGGTGTTGCCATCAATCTATAACCATCAAGGGAACACACTACAGCGTAAGGATTATACGCCTTCTAGATATCATACCAGCCATACAAACATAGATATCAATGAGGCAGGAAAATATCACTACATCAGGGCCATGCCTCATCAGCTCAAAAAACTATCCTCAACTAGTCTTTGAGAATACAAAAAGGCACTTACCCGTCCTATTTTTTTTTATCTAATACTATGACTATGATAAGAACGCATTGTGATCATTGGTGGAGATCCTTCTAGCCAGAATCGTCTCATTGTAAATTGCACAAACTTTTAAAACCACATGTATAACCCTTGTTCAACATATCATCGGAGTTATCCCTTGTAATAACAGTCAGTTGTTATTGGTTTCACTGTTAAGAAACTATGTGGCCAGGTAATTCAATATGATGTTTTGTTGATGAAAGACATTTTATTCAGCAAAATGGAATAGTCATCTAAGTAAAAATCATGGTACTGCCATGATACCAAAAAGTCATGGCCAAAAAAGCGCCAATAAAGCAAAGAAACAGTTTTAAGCAAACGATAAGAATTTCTTTGGTTGAGTGGAATTATTTTTCAAGTAGTTTGGTACACTGTCGAGAATTCTCTTCACTTAGCAGATAGGACGCACCAGGTATTGGCTTGCTTCTTGTGAGCGAATATCTGGCTTTAGTTGCTATGCCCCGAGCTTGTTCTGTTTTGGTCCATCTCTCACTATAAATATTAATAAAAAAAGTCATGTAAATGTTAGCAAATATACAAACAGAACATCTGCTCGCAGAGTATTGATAGGTAAATACCCCACCCATATGAGCAACCAAGATACAAAACACCTTTTTTGAATTTTATATGCAATTTTCAACTAATACAGCCCAAGACTCCTTTTTATTTCATTTTTCCACTTATGTGCCGTGCTTTCAATGCTATCAACTCCATACAGGACGGAGACTGGAAATATGCAATAAACAAACTTCAACTTAAAAAATGACAACCAATCATACCTTGTTATTTATATACAAAGTGTGTGGTTACACAAAAAGAAATATTACTTCTTTATTTAAAGCCTGTCTTGACAAGCTTTGTTCGGCGGTGTCTCCTTCCCCCAAAAAAAGCTTGTCAATACAGGCTTGTTTATTTAGTGCAGCATACAAGAGGCATAAATCTCAAGCATTGACGGGTAACGGAACGAATTCATAATCAATCAATAAAAGATAGACATTGGTTTTCATTGGGTATAAGATTTTTCTGTCCGAGGGTACAAGAAAATTTAATCCTAAATCTTATATCATTAGAAGACTCTATTTTGTGCCCATGTGGGTCCCTGAGACCTGAACCCAGGTTGATCCGAGTTACCTTGGTCAGCCTCTTGTGCCCATGTGTATTCTTTACCTGATAGTAAATGGATCTAATGCCATCCTAAGACAGAGCTGGGGTGGAGTGACATAAAAGTTGACATCTGTGATGAAATCAATAAAAGCAGCAGCACTGAGATCAAAGTTGACAGCAGCAGATAAATAGTTATTGTTGGCAATTTGTAATCCTCCAGTCACCACAGTAGCTCCGCTATAAAGAAAAAATCACCACCATAAAATGCTGGGAATAGGAATAATATTGCACATAATGGCCAAAGATGCATAAAAGCATTTAATATTATCCATGACAAAGTGTAGATCAAATACTCCGTCATGTGTTATATAGATCTAAATAGAGCCAACAGAAATAAGAGCTGAATATCTACGACAGTTGCCCCCTCTCAAAATGGAAGAAGATAACTTCAGTAATTTGCATCAGCAAATCACTGATCTGAAAACACTGACCTATTTTTGATAACAGAATGTGCGTCCTGGTTCCACAGGCTGATGCTGATGAATCCTGAGAGTTCTATAGAAGCCACACCACTGAGACTGTGCTGTAAGACTATTCCATTCTGTAGGAACAGTGTCTGACTCTTATCATGTGTCAGCACATTCATCTGTAATAAAAAAATTATAATATTATATTATTATTTCATATAAAATATTAATATATAATATATAGTACATCATGTATACTTCAGGCATGATGTCTCTTTATCAGCACTGTCACCCCAGGCACCCTGAAAAGATTGCAAGGACAAGAACAATGGGTGTATAAAACTATTGTTGGTAATGTTTAATTTTGGTCGCTGATCGGTGCCTTTTATGGCAAACCGCTCTTAGTGCTGTTATATATTATATATATATATATATATATATTGACATATTCAGTGCAAAAAGAAGTGAGCTGGTAGCATTAAAAATGAGAAGCTTCATGTTTTGTTGCATGGAAAACAACCTGTGATAACAGAGCATGATGACAATGATAGAGTACTGATAACACTTACAGCCAGGGCAGAGACAGGTTCTGATGGTGCGTTCCATACTGCAGACATGAGTTCACTACTTCCTTTGAAGAATTGTACGGGGCGCAGGAGTACGTCTAGTAAGTCTAGTGATAGGCCAGCTGTAGGATCCTCAGGCTCCTGTCCTTCTGTTACGGCGCTGGAGTCCACAAATGACTCCAGACCTTGTGCGTATATACTGAACTGTGAAAAGAGCACCAAAATTTATACATAACAGGTTTACAGAACCGATTGTTAACAATCAACCATGTCATTTAACTGTGAAAAGGGCATCAAAGTTTTTATAACAAATATATTCCCGCAAGATGGTGAAATCTTGCATTACCAGAAATAATAATACTTAAAATCACACCATAAATAGAGGATCTGCGCCATTGAGTGATATTTCACATTACTTCAATAAGAAGATATCGCTACTCTGAAATTCTGTTGAGCTAAACAGAATTAGTTGATCTTGATATTGAAACTTGGGCGTTAACATTTATGCATTATTTTCTGAATTACAACAGCAATTATGTAATGCAAATCAATGACAATAACTAATCTCTATAAGAAGTAATGGATAAGTTGCATTGTGGGAAATATGCATTGCAGACTTATTGCAAAGAAAACATTCGGTCTCCCACTAACCAGAAGGATCGGCTGTTGCACATCTGAATTCTGTAGGTTAACTTGCATACCAGACTTCTTCATAATACCTGTCTTAGCATTCTGCATAAATAGTCTATATTCTACATCAGTAAACTGAGATTCTACAAACACACAAGATGTCATGAGATACTGTTATGTAGGTAAGAGTTGTGTACACTTTGATGTTATTAGCACAAATCCTTACAGATATGTATGTACAGCCATCTTAGTCAAGGCATTTAGGTTAAGACAATATAAAAGTATCTCTACTCAATTCAGTGACTTTTACTATACAATATTTGCGACATGGATCAGTCTAGGATTAGGGTGCTTTGAGACGAACATCGGTCGCTTTGGGGTCAGCTCTCAATTGGGCCGTGCACAAAACTTGGCACACTGCCCATTATGGCTCAGCACATAGTCCAAAGGCCATAATTCAGGTATTGACCCTTGTTCTTAATCATATCACAGGGAATGATATCAAATCCCACACAAATTTAAATGCATTTACTGTCACACTACAATCTTTAGAGAGATCACTGAACAACCAACAGGTACAAATTAAATTTAGCAAGATCAATGAAAGGCAGGAAGGATGAGGTTGTAATGATAAAACAGTCATTCAAAATTTCTAAAACATCAAATTTAATCAAAATCCAGTGATCACTTACTTCCAAGGAAGCTGGTAAGAGCATTGGCCTTCCCTCCAGGACTATATGTGTTGTAGTTTTTGATTCTAGTGTTGTTTAAAGCCACCACGAGCTTTGCTCTGCAACAGAAGGTAAATTATCATAAGATACATACACTGATTCACTGAGAATATCCGAACAAACAATTGAACACAATATTGCTCGTCTGCAATACTGGCATCCAAGATTCTAGACTGGCATCAAAAGGAACTACGAGCTGTGTATATAGCTGAATATATATCAATGTGTCTTTTCCTTAGAAAAAATTTTTTACAGGATGCAATGAGAGCAAAACACATCAAACTTTATCATATTTCCTGGAGCCAAATTATTTGGAGTAAGGAAATTGGCAATTTTCGAGATTGTCCTACTACTATGTCAGCACTATAACTATAAAAGATCTTGCTAAATCTCTTACCTAAATGAAGGTTTATTATAAGCCAGATCTTTCATTGTATCAATTACATAAGTAGACATGTGAGGGTCAGTTTGGTTAATAGTTGACAGCAGAACGTTTCTGATCTCCTGTATTGATGGAGAGGTGGATAAGATAATGGCTAATGCTGCCGTTCGTACTCCGCTGTCATAAAATCTCTCTGTTTGATGATAAATTCTGTTCATGGCATCTAATACCTGTAATAGACAGGGAAACATCAACAAATTAAAACAAAAACAATATTTGGATAGTTGTTATTCAGTGAAAAACAGCTCTGCGTTTATGTTAATAATATGTA
Source organism: Membranipora membranacea (assembly GCA_914767715.1). Classification (NCBI taxonomy): domain Eukaryota; kingdom Metazoa; phylum Bryozoa; class Gymnolaemata; order Cheilostomatida; family Membraniporidae; genus Membranipora; species Membranipora membranacea. The sequence goes on from OU612068.1 coordinate 12,188,453, forward strand.
GTATGTTGAGGATTGCAATAAGTAAAACAGCCTGATTTCTGATCATATATTTGATAGCAACCTTTAATATTTAAATACCTATACATGTAAATCGTGTGCAATTATACGTTCAGCACTCAAATACAGATAGAAAAAACCAGCTATAGAAAGATTCATACATTCAACACAGTCAAGACCGTTCGAACTTGGGCCTTTGGTACCCTGACTAGAATACTTAACATACAACAACAACACATCTTCAGAATTCTATGATCTTCTACGCTAACAAAACTTACATCGAGAGAAGCGAAGTCTTTATTGAGACCAGTTAAGGCCTGTACAGCAGCAGCTATTACAGAGTTATCCTTACTCTTCTCAGCTACTTCTATAAGAGGCTGCTTAGTACCCTGTAGCCTGGCATTCCTTAGAGCTCGGACAGAGCGTAGTACAACCACTGGATCCTCAGAGCTTAGAGAGCTAACCAGAGCTTCCTCTACATCCTGTACTGTCTGGATGGTGATCAGTAAAGTACATTGCATGAGATTGAGAGGGATTTGTTCAAGTACTCCCTGTTTACTGAACAGAGTTGTCCTCTATTTTACCGAGATGGCACTATTATTAACTCAACGAGCATGATATAGCATAGTTGTTTTTTAAGAGGCTGAATCCACTAAGATGGTGTCATCTAAGTTAATCTAAGTACCAGTTGGGCATATTTCCTGACAACAAGCAATTTCAGTTAGCTTTGGTCAATAATGTCAGTGAAAAGGTGCCAGTCAAACAGATTTACAATCAACGAGAGAGAATTTAATGTTGTTGGCCTGTCCCTGTTTTCTCATAATCCAGAAATCTTTATAATTCAATGCTTAATGGATAGCATGTTTATGATTGTGTTTACCTTAGAGGCACAGTTCTCATCAAACTGACAGTAGGTTCTGGTTACTGCTCCGAGAGCTAAGGCTAGAGATTCAACAAACTCTGGGCTAGTCTGCTCCTCCGTGTACATTTTCTGAAATATAATTCTAATGTGTAATCATTACGTAATATCGTTCTGAACAATGCCAACCAGGTCGGTTAATTTCATTCATATCAAGTATCTGTTGATTTACAGGAATGCTGACAACTTTTGACGAGACATTCATCCATCTTTCGCTCTCGTCTTTAATGGTCTCAGAGGAAATAAAGTTACTCCAAAGAGTTATTATTGACTTGCATCAAAGATCTTTACATACCACAAGTTCTTTGAGCAGACTTTCTCTTGGATGAGAAGAGAAGCTGGTAGCCATGACAAATCTCTCCTTCAGTTCATGAGTTGACTCACTGCTGAGTCTTTCCAAGGCAGCTTCAACAGCAAAATCTGTCTGAGCCGCTGCAGCCAAATCCAGCAACTGGGGACTACAGATAGAATATGATGTAATATATACAGCTAAAATTGGAATATCAGGGTTCTTAAACTGCTCTTGCAATATTTTGGGTGACAACGCCTAACCCCTAGAAGATCATTTTAGAAAAACAATGATCATTGAGACTCTTCCTTCCTGGATAAATGCCACAAAATCAAACATACAGCCGTTCAAGACCTCAAACAATAAAAAAAAAATTCTGCAAACATTTGGCTCTTTTGGCAGACATAGCTATTTCAATTTATCAGCTACATTTCAAATGGAACATAAAAACTAATGATAAAAGATCGTGACTCATACTTTTCAAGGTGGGAATAACTTCCACTAGTATTTGATTCGAATAGCACGATCAACTTCAAAACATTGAATGAACTTATAATTCTACTCACAGCACATCAGTGTTGTCCTTGAGCACCTGAGCTATCTGATCCTTACTGGCCTGTCTGAATATAGGTAGAAGTTTGCTGAACACTCGAGGCGATTCTACTTTAGCTATTTTCTCAGCAACTAAATCCACTTTGAGTCCCTTCACTGCATCAACAAGCTGGAAAACAGAGACACAATGAGGACCATTTGGATACGTGTTTATTACCTCTAACATGAGCTAGGCATTTGCTCTAGTTTGATTTGGCAAGTGAAAATGACTTGTGCAATTGTTGGCAGGGACAGTTAAGGTAGAGACGAGGGGATCAGCAAATATTGACCTTTTATATACCATTGGAAAGCTCTTAAAACAGGGAAGATATTTATAGCAATAAACATAGTTTCAATGTTCCATGGTCAAGATAAGTAGGGCGTTTTTTAACCTGATGACGTGGCCGGCTCAGTGCTGACCAAAGAGTCACAGCGGGTTGCGGAATTCACATCACATCCTCCCAGTTAATCCTGTCACTGTGTACCGCAAATTTTTAAGGTAATGAGGCTGAATTTCCATCTATAAAGTTCTTGCTCTGCCCATGCTGTTCTGTTCAACTTATTGGAGGTTAACCAGGAAATGGCTTATTAGTCCCCCCCCCCCCCATAAAACTATCGTGTTAATCACTGAGGTAAGAAAATATATATGATTTTTTTATTTCACTTACAGATATACAATCGATGAGACAGGTAGGTGAATCTACATCAGTACCCAGCAGCATACCAATCAAGTCCAGCTTAGAGTCTGCAAATACACAGTGATAAAATTACATTAGTTTCATCAGAGTTGCATTTTCCATTTAATTCAACCTGAATAGACAGTTTTCTGAGCTCCAATTAATGCTTCTGTTTTAAGTTGCCCTCTCAGGCAGCATAGGAAAAAGTTGCTGATATGAGCTTAACTTGTAAACCGCTTTTACTAGGATAAAAATTATTTTTGATTCAGCATCAGCAACATTGACAGCCTAAAGGTTGTGACACGTATTCCAGACATTGCCGCATTAACCTGTGGAATGTTATCATCAGTTTCACAACAACTAACAAATCACAAACTTTGCCAAGCTCCATTATCTTTATCAAATCTTATGTAAATAAAACAGAAGGCGATAGGGAGGGAGGAACTTACTAGGATCAACTTTCTCGACTGCCTCCTCTAAATCAGCGGCAGAAACAGAAGCTCCTCCGAATTTAGATTCCTTTAGCTTCAAAACCTGCCTACAATCACAAAGTAGAGATATGAGTATATGCTATATGGGAAAGACGGTCTACAATTTGGTTCAAATATTTTATTATAGGTCTGATCCATGACATGGCATCTTTAATAAATCCGGGATAATAATTATTTTTGAGGTAGCAAGTTTATGGTTGCATAATCCCAATGTACTTTAATGACACTCAGATTGCATTCTGGGTAAATAACTTTCATAAATTAACTTCCCTTGACTTTGCATTACATCCAAACATCCAAATATTTCGCAACCAAAATTAAAGATCCAATCTTAGTTCAAATTTTTGCACTGCCCTACCAGTATCATCACTGACTGCAGTGCGCACAGGTTATAGTAAGCGGTAATAGTTTTAGTTTAGCTTAAAATTAGAATAGATATCACCATGTGATAATAAATGGATCACAGGGTAAAATTGGGACTAAAAATAGCCCCTTTCTGAGTACACTTACTTAGAGTTGGCCTGCATGTCGATGGTTTTATCTCCATGTAAGAATACGACTTGTGTCTCAGTAGATTCAGCGCTGGATATAGCATCGTTAGCAAACTCATAGGTCGTGGTGGTCATACTTATCTTACCGGAATCAAACATCTAAGATCATGGGATAGAGAATGAGAGAATGATGGTCCTGATTGGTAAATCTTTTCTTTAGCCAGTCAGCCATATTGATAATATATTTTGCCAGAGTATAATGTATATATCTCAGGGAAAACATCTTCGGATGATGGTTGATGCAATAAAAATGTATATTTAAATGGAAGTTTTCCCTTCATGGTTTTCAAGTTTTATGATGACAATGATTTTGATGGTGCTCTCATGGTTAGTGGGTTGCCTATCGTACAATGAGGTCAAAAGTATGTGCAGTACACATTATGTATTGTGGTATATGTGACCTAAGATGTGGGGCAAAAATAATATGTCATAGATTATTAGCCATTCTATTTTCTTTCTTACACTTTCTTCTCTAATACAAGCTTTGACTCTAATTTTGAACCCAGGTTGCGGCAGAGCGCCAGTATACGCAACATGATATCACAATAGCAACAACCTGGTCTTTGCACTGAACGATAATACTGACAGAGAGATGGCGACTCTAATTACCACGTATACATACCGGGTTGGCCTGGTAGAATTGGCCAGCTTTCTCCAAGTTCTTACATTTAGACTTTGATTTCTTGACTTTGTTACCAGTGATTGAGTACTCGACCTTACACTCGCCAGACGCATCGACCTGGTGAAATAACCAGCATGATTATAGTACACTCTGGCTTGTTAGAGAGGCAGCACATTCAGAGGTACAGCAGAAAGAGGATGCTGGTCTTTTGTTGATGTATATCTCCCACTACTGCGTCTTGTACACATTCCGTGAGAATTTGAATTGTTCGAAAAAATGTCCAAACATCAATCAAGGGTTAGACCAAACATACCCAATTCCTAACCTCAGCAAGATAGTAAAATGCAAAACTGCAGATTCTACTGCTATAAGGCCATTTGTGTACAGACTCTGTACTATTATATACTATCTTTGAATTGATTATCTGAATCTATTGTGACTTTAAGGTACAATGACAAACCTCAGTTCGTTCACCATCCACCGTTTGCAACTGAAGCATGCTGATAATGCCTTTCTTGAGGTTTGATGATATGGTCTGTTCATTCATGGCAAGATAAACTCTGCCTACGGTACCATCACCATGCCAGTGGAAATAAACAGGATATCTAAAGTTCAACAAAATATATCAATCAAGGGGTCAGCTAAGGCAACAAAAAACATGTCGGTCATGCAGGATGAAATCATCAAATCAAAAACTAGGCATACTTATTTTTCAGCACACTTGTAACTGAGAGTCAATGTTGCGACGGGTCATAACCACAATGAATCACATGACATTATAATGTGTATTGTGTATTTACAACCCTGCACACAGGGTTTGCAGGTCAATAATTGGGCTTATCAAGATGGCTGGAAATACCGGTATATGATGGATGCATCATGGGAATAGTCATAGAAATAACACTGTCTATGTGGATAGTGCTGATATGTCTTCATTATGCTTGGACTCACCTTCGGGGTTCCTTGAAGTCAGAGGTAACACCTTCTCTGGATACACTGTGAAGGTTGCTAGATGTGAGCTGAAATAAAATAATAATGTGGTTATGCCAAGCAATGGAGATCAGGAGTAGGGGGTGGCTATAAGTTGATAAGAGTGCCGATCTTCAGCGTGCATGTGTTGAAGGTCGTGGGTTTAAATCTCACTGCAAACCACAGACTACTGAGATTTGATGGACTCCCAGGTGTGCTCTGACAGATAGAGAGCAAATTCTTCGGGATACAGTGAGTGACCGAATCTTTGAACCGGTTCCTCTACTACAAAAAATTCGGCCCACATCCATGTAACGTTATGTAAAGAGCTTATCTCATTCAAAACGAAACCAACGCTGTATTTGAACTGATAAAGTATCCTTATTGTTTACAATCTGCAGTGGTATGATAATGGTGTGATGAAATCAGAGCTAAGCCACTGGTTTAACTGAGCACAGTTCACTCTGGGGCTGATAATGTGCCAAGTAAAGTACGAGAGAGAGCAAAGTCTAAAGAGCACTAAGTAATGCCAGCTCAGTTGATAATTTGTACAAATTATGACACGTGTTTTATTTACTGTTGAATGCTGCCAACAGTGCAGTATTGCTGCTGATGTTTGCATCGAAATACTCTGAATGATTATCCTTGAGCTGTCAAAAAATTGATCTTCGGCCATTAACCCGGTCATTGCTACTATATTGTACTGGAGAGTTGATCCTACATCGCTACTATAATGGTTTCGCTCAAGATTTTGGTTTCAATTTGTTTTGTCTTGATGCTCGCGACAGAACTTCGGCCATTAACCAGGTCATTGCTACTCTATTGTACTGGAGGGATGGCCCTACATCGCTACTGTTATGGTTTCTCTCAAGATTTTGGCTTTCGATTCGATTTGTCATGAGAGTCAACACTAACCTCTAGTTTCATGAGATAGTCGTAACCTTTTTTCCACACAGCACTTAGCTTGAGATCACCAGAAAATCGAAAACCGACCGGCTTGTGGGCACCATTGTAGTTCTGTTCATTAGCTTCATTGATAGATACATCAGTCACATAGCTGTACTGTAAAACACTCCCGGCCTCAAAGTGGATAGCACAGGCTACAAAATGTAAACCATGACATCTAATGCAATGTTTGCATACAAAATAATATGGATTTAGCAGAAATCTGTCAAACACTACAGAGTCATGCAAATATCATGCAAGTTCACTTTTGTAATTACCTTTTCAGAGCTTAATGAAAAGTGTTTTCTCTTATGAAAGCGATGGGGGGGGGGGAGAGTACAAAATCAGCAGACATGCGAGGTGATCGGGTTTACAGCAGTGATTATCAAAGCAACTAGAAACTATCTGGTGTGCCACAAGAGGGTGTTTTGGATTGACTGGATATGGGCTCCTTTCAAAGACAAACAAAAGGGATCATGGGCAGCTGTTATATCCCTGGGCTCAAAGGGCTCACTACGGTGGCAAGGTAGTTAGGGGCACGGTAAGGGGGAATTTGCATCCCGAATCCTTTAATGTAAATCGATTTGGTGCATTATGCTCAGAGTGTAAGGGAGGCCATTTAGTTAACTTTGAATAAAGCCATATCTATTGGATGAAATGGATGGTTAGATACAAAGGGAAAGCTAAGTATGTCCAGGAATCATGATGATTTATTAATCAGCCACCACCAATATAAACCAGAAATGGCAACAAACAACAAATAAGTGCATTGCCGCAAGGAGTATAGGATTCAATTTTATCAGGTTGTTCAATCTCTAAGGGGGAAAGCGCAGGCATCATAATCAGGGTAAACAAAGGTTGCGGCAGCGTCATCGTTATCATTAGTACTCACTGGCTGATGATGGTCGAACAGGGCCGGCACCTGATAATATCAATATTCAAATACACAAATTAATCAAACTGTACGTAAACTATGGTGTGTCTAAAATCTTAAAGTTTTGTGTGGCAGTGGCCCATCAATGTTTGCTTTTAGCTGATCTTCAGATTACTGGTACAGTAACAAAAACTGCTTTTCCAAAACAAAAATTCTAAAGCCCTGTAGATAATTTTGCTTTCTTATTCGTCATTGAGTTTGGGCAGTCAATCTTTGAAAGTTTTTGAAGCAGCCATGGCCAAAATATCAACAGGGATAAAACATATTTTCGATTTGGAAAGTTTTTTGATGGTAGGCCCCTAAATGAAGATGCCAGTCCTTGTTAAACCATCATCGGTCCATATACCATTCTTATGTGCCTCCGGGTAATAATAACAAGCTAGATCAACATTTAAGTGATTTTAGAAGACGCAAGAAGATAATAATTGAGATGTAAATTAATTAGGCATGCCAATATGAAAAGTAATAAAAATACCGGTTGGAAACGTGTTCAAAATCAATCAAATTTGGTTACAATTCAATACAAAACTTTGAGGCACACCGATGACAGCTGATCCAAGCATTCTTACCTATAGATGCAAAGTAGAGGATTATATGAACCAGACAGGCTCCTTTTACTGCTTGCCTCATTATCCTCATAATCATTTTCCTCAGTGCCACAGCTGCTGAAGTCTGCTAGTTGTTGATCGGTTGAGTAGTAGAACGTGTATGACAGCAAGATAATGCAGAGATTTGAACTTTGAACTTAGCCTCAAGGGTGTCATATGATAAGATAATGAATAAAGGGATTAAAGGTCAGCTAGACCAAGTTCTGTACTGTGATGTAGATTGTCAGAGCCAATGAGCAAACAGCTTAGTTTGACTCAAGAGGTTTTCAACATAATAAAGGATGAGATATCTTCATAAAATTGTATTATGAATAACGGCACCAACTCTGTGTGGCACCGGACAGAATTGATACAATCCAATAATTATAGAAAATACATTTGTGGTGAATTCTAAACTTGGAAATAACCAGTTAGAAAGTTGTGTATCAGCAATGAACTAAAGGTTTTAGTTCATTGGTATCAGTACAAATCTAATTATCGTTTGGCCAGCTTGGTTGGGTTTGGGAGGGAGGAAGAATGGGGAATAATCACCAACAAATGCTTTCCAGGTGAGTAAATGTTAAAGATTTGTAATTTTATTGATATTTGATTTTGTATAAATGCAATGAGACTGTATGCATTATCATAAATGCATTATTATTATTACAAATCCCTCCAATAACTGGCCTGCATTGACAGTGTCAAATTGAAGGAGGCAGGTATAGAAGGGCAGGTATATAGTTTTTAAACCAGCATTGACAAACACACCCTAGTATGAAGCCTGTCCCCCCCCCCCCCTCCACCGAACAAAGCTTGTCAAGACAGGCTACCTAGTATGTTGACCTGGCTTCCTCACAGATTCAAAAGAAATCGGACCATTACTATAGGTTTGTGTTCCATTACTTTGTTGGCAAAGGTCAATTTTTGTTGATATTTTCGGCACATTGGGTTTATATCGCTAGAATCAGTGACTTTTTTTTTTAGTTTTTTTCATCAAGGAGAAAAAGTTTCAAGTTGAGCCAGGAGGAGATAATTTCTAATTTAAGCCAATACTTTCAAATCACTGAGAAGTTACCATCGAACCCACTGTAAATTAAAAATGAAGGACAATCGGCTGTAATACTTCATATCGCTTTATTATTACCACAGTAATGAAGTTACAAGCTAATTTTTTTCAAAAAACTAATTCTTCAGAAAATATTCTCACTCTATAATAATTATGTAATTATATGAGAAGGTAAAATGGGCTAATGGTTCGATAGTAGAAGGCCCAGATTGATCATAGCATAGTGAGAGTCACATTCAGAGCGGAGCCACAGAGTCGATGAATAAAAGGATAAGACTTCTGTACAGGAATAAGACGTGAGGAGACAATCTAGTTTGGCGATGATGATGATGATTGTCACGTGTAAGTGCAGGATGATTTTCCAGATCAAGATATAGGATCATACCATAAGAATTACTTCTTTGACGACTGCACCTTCTTTGGTGGTAAATATGCAGAAAAATCCTGCACGGCAACCTAAAATCATGATCGTAGTCTTGAGCTTGACAATAGTACATCAATATGGTGATCAGCTTTTTACTCGGCTGGATTATGCCTTTTCTTAGTGTGTGAAAAAAATCTTGTTTTATCTTACTGGCCCTTAAAACTGCCTGCTTGGAGCTCTCTTTTTCAGGTGAAAATAAGGGAATAATCAAACGGCATATCACACAATATTTAAAGGCAGAGTTGCCAAAACGATGTAGCTATTCAGAAAGGAAACTCACTTTGACCGTTGAAGGTTTCTTAGTTGGTGCAGTAGGAGTTTTGCCTTTACTTTTAGATCGTGCCGTGGGACGGGTCATCATTTTAACATAAGTGTGAGCTAGCTCTGCTACTGTCTGCTTTCGCCTGGTCTGTTCTGCTGCTGCTCTAGCTGCTGGTTTCACAGTGATAGACCTCGATGTAGGTTTACTTATTGGTGGCTGGGCTTTTTTCACAGCCTTTACTGCACCTGTGTAAGGGGACGAAGAAAACTTTGAGTCAGCGGACATACCTGCAAGCAGATCTAGAGTTCAACTCGGGCTTAAACAAACTACATATCATTGAGTTGTACTGTACTTGTATCAGGGAATGAAGAAAACTTTGTGTTATCGGACATAGGCTTGCAATCAGCAGATATAGAGCGGCATTTAGGCTTAAACAAACCCAAACAAATCATTCAGTTATATTTGGCAACCCTTTGCCTAAGTACCTACATCGCTGTTTGCAACTTTATTCATTATTGTTATCTTATCATTACCAAATACTGTGCAATTTTATTGCTGTAAATGGTAACATTATTACTGTAAACATTTGACACCCAATGGTGAATCTCTGTATGTCAGTAGGACGGTGAGGAAATCTAATATATATCTATATGTTATATATATATATATATATATATATATACGTATTATCATGAAAAACATTAGTAATAATGAATTGTTGCTGACAATAAAAGTATATATATATATATATGATAATAATGTATATATGATAATATAAAACCTATTGTTTTTACCGCTCAAAATAGTACATAGTGACATGGTTATTATGATAGCCATGTCACCACGTACTATTTTGAGCGGTAAAAATAAAGTGGATATCTATCTATTTATATATATATATACACACCAGGTCGTGAAGGTTTAGGGTAGGTCTGTCTCTGAGACTCTGTGACGGTTCTGACTCTGTGAGGAGGGTAGCTAGGTACTGTAGGCTGGATGATGCAGTCACCATCTCCTGAAGTCATTGTACACATTGATGATTCACTCACTGACGAATTATCTCCTTTTTTGTCTGAAACAGAATAGTTCAATAAGCGGTAGGTTTTGTTGTAATGCTGTTCCTTAGATCCTTGCTACTAGGACCTGTACTACCTTTCAAGGAACAAATGATGTAACACGTAGTGTATTCTGGCTAGCCAGGTTAAGGGTTAAGCGGTTGAGATGATAGGACAGATCATACACAGTTGCCCAAGCGATTCGTAACAAGTCACTTGAACATGCCAATGAAAAGCTGAGGTCAGTTGGGCTATAGTCACGCCCACCAGCATCACCTAGCTATTGCTGTTTGTTCTACAGTGTTTTAACCATCACTTACTCACCCATACGGATACTTAGACCAACAATTAGTTGCTTCTACTGACCTAGTACTATTGGAGTTGTGATATGTTGTGAGACGGTAGTTGTGATTCCTGCACACTCACTGCCCTCAGCCCGGTGCCTCACCCTTAGATCCAGTTCACACGAATCTCCAGTTACATGGCTGTATTTAGCTAGTTCGGCTGACTGCTTCTTGTCACAACCAACGCTAGGTTGGCTTTTTGTGACTTCTGATTCCGTTATGACAATCGGTAAACTTTCAGCTAGGATATTGGCGTTGTTGTTCAGTTGTTCTACCAAGAAAACGCATCATCCGAGATTAATTATAGGAAGAAGGGATGCCACCTGGTTTCAGCAAAAGTTTGTTTTAAGAATCTGAGACACTGCGTCTATTAACATTTACAGTTATAGATAACTACAAAAAAGATAATAGATGTAACCAAATAAAATTGACACATTAATAGTCAATGCCAACCTCCGCTTGCTAGATCTAGACAAAAGTGATACGAGCAAGGTTGGAAATTATCAGTAAATGGCGATGAAAGGTGAAAAATGGTGAACATTAATAGTCAATATCAAGCATCACCTAACTTTCCTCTTACGTGATATTATTGATCTTACCTGCTGTGGGTTCAGCAGAACTACAAGGTGGTGGTGAAGTTATCTCCTCCTTAGGTTTTATGAAATTCTCCACCTCCTCAGAATCCTGACTCACGTCAGGCTGACGGGGGCTATTAGCTGGTGCAGCTATCTTACCGGGGGATTCAGGGATTTTCTCAAGAGGAGCAGGGGTTACAGCCTGGGGGTGAAACTCCTCTGGGCATGAACTGTTATTTTTGTTTGCCTTCTGCTCAGCCAGTAGAGCCTCGTTATGGGCGCTCTCCGTACTGTGAAAACAATGACAATAATAATAATTATCCATGAGAAAATTTAACTAATCTTTGGTTGAGTAACTTACAAGCCAAGTCAGAAAAGTATTGTTTACTAATCAGGAAGCTATAAAGAAGTTGTATCATCTGCGAGTGACGTTGTGCTGTCATGTGCAAAGAACCACCAGTGTGAATAATAAATTAGAAACATCACTTTCTTAATTTTCTTTTTTTATCACTTTTATTTGCAGTCTATATCATTCCAGAAGCAGAATATTTTCCGAATTAAGCCAAAAAAATGAGGAAAAGGAAAAAAGAAACCTTGACAATGTAGATAAGTTAAAATGAAGATAGATTATTTGCATGACTATGAGAGATGAATATCTTTGAGAAGAAAAAATCAAATCTAGTACATGTAAACATCAAACCATTTTGTTACGCCACTTACACTTTCAAAACATGTAAAGACGCCTCCCACATATCCTCTTCTTCTTCAGCCTCACTTTCACTTACGTCCTTGAGCCCTGGTATAAGACCCAGTATGTCTTTACTCGGGATACTCGATCTTCGCCTGGTTCTCTCCTTATCATCCATAGGGTTCATCACAGTAGACATAACATTCTGCTCTGACAGCAAGCTCAGCCTGCGGGGCATAGCTTTCTCTGGGGTCCCACAAACACCCTCTACCTATAAGTCAAAAGGTGCATGTCACTGACGGTAATTCTCAAAGCTAATAAACCAAAAGAAAAACAACAAGACCATTACATTTACAAACTGCATCTTTTTTTCTTTCTTCTTTTGGCATATAACTAAAGCATTTTTTTCTGAAAAATGATTATGATGCCAATAAAAAGTAAAAAAATTAAAAAAGAAATTTGTAATTTGAATCTTCAAGACACCACTTGTTAGGTTTGTCTCTACGAATTTATACATAGTATACAAACTATTAAAAATGGAAGAGCCGTGTTTGTGAAACCAGCTGTGTGGCATAGCTTACTTTTCTGGCATACACAGGGAGTAATATAAGTGCAGAATTTGAAGCTAACCTGCATTCAATACTTAATATGACGCTGCGAAATCATACGGCAATTTGTTTAACATAAGTGCACGTACCCTTGAGAGATCAGGGTTGATGAGATTCTTATATGAGTATCTCTTAAAGCCATCTGGCTTGACTGAGATGGCAGCCAGTGTTTCTCCTAGGAAATCACTGCTGACGTGAAGGGGGCGTTTCCCCATCATAGCATGAAGCTCTAATTCTCTTACTGGTTCAGCTGCCGGTTCATGATCCTCAAATGATCGCCCTTTAAACAACCAAAACCAACGGTCAACATAACTGTGTGTGTGTATAAAGAAAGTCTATGTAAGTGTGCGTGTTAAGTCAAAAGTAATAGTCAATGTGTGTGTCTATTTTTGCATGCAGGGCAACTACATTATTTTTCAGCAGAGTACGTGTACCAGCAAGCTTTCTCTCACTAGTTAGTGATAAAAATAAAATCAATATAAATATAAATACAATCAATCAATGTATAAAAGTCCTAAATAGTCACCATATATGGAAATGATATTAAACATTGGTCCAAATATTTCTGGTTTTCAACAGGACAAAAAAGAAAAGATGTGTCCAGAATCTAAAGTTAAAGGTCCCAGTGAATTTTGAAGTTAGAACTGATTGTCTTTTAATTACCGAGTGCATGAGAAAGCATATCCATCTCATCTTTAGTGACCTGTCCTTTATCTAAAGCTGTAATAACTATCCACAAGGCATTCTTTATCTCCTGTCTATCCTTTGCCATTTCCTGTTGCCTCGGGCTAACAGGGCTTCTAGCAACAACTTCGGCCATAGCTGTGCTGTCTGTAAAACAACACAGGGTTCATCAACTAATCAAAAGTAGCTCAAACAGATGAACAGATCACATCATCAATAACGGTGAACAATCGGAACGTTCTGCATAGCTCACATAACTTCTACCACAATGTGAAAGTTATGAGAGAATGAAAACTCCAAACTTACTTTATCAAAATGGGAAAAAACTAGAACAAGTGCTTGAAGTTCATATTTATTGCCACTTTTTAAAAGTTCATCCTAATTACTGGGTTAATCTCATAGAAATGAAGGCAAAACACGTGTTTACTTAAAAGACTAAGAAAATAGCTTCAATTTCTGATGGACAGAGTTTTTTTCATTGTATAGACATTACATGTGATCATACATACTGTCCACGCTGGAACCACCCCGCCTGCCTGGAACGAGAAGAGAGCCGCTGTAATCTTGAGATCTCAGAATCTTCTCAGCGTTTACGGGATTGTTGACGATTATCTTAGTGGTATTCAGAACTTGATCGAGGATTGTCTCCACTTTGCTCGGGTCATCAAAGTCTGAGTTATACTGATCATGATAGCTGGTCACCTGGTCCAGTATCCCAGATAGATTCCGCAACTGATCATCGGTGAAGCTTTAAATTAAAGTTTTTTTGTAGTTTGAAATTAAGTCATGTTTAGATCTGGCAATAATAGGAATTAGCTCTCACATCGTATACTGTCACAGCTAGCGCGCTCAGACCCTACCGATATCTAAATTCAGCTGAGGCAATTAATGAGTAGGTATAACAATAATAACCAGTTTTGCACAAAAACAACATAGATCTACGTCAGTAGCCAATGCATTTACTCGGAGTTGTCTTGTCAACATCAATGGGAAGACAACTTATTGCCTTACTATTTTTGATTGAAATACAAGGAGAGTGATTGGGGTGGTGAACCGCATTGATATTATCAAGTTTGAATATGGAAACCGGGAAAGATCTCAATGTTCGCACATTTTAAACTCATATCAATGACTCAGGAGTGTGATTCTGATTAAGGGTTTCTTCCCTCCAGATAATCAGTACAGACATGTCTTCAAAGAAAAAACCATCCCACTTATTTCATAGCGTAGTACTCACTATCCATTATTTATGTAGGCTGTTAGTTTGCTGATAGCCTCCTTTGACAGTTCTTGCAGTAAATGTGTTTTGTGACTCACTTTTGCTAAAATTTAATCATAAAAAAGTATTATTATAATACCATACACTACTAATTGCTGATATGGTACATCTAAAATGAGTTTCAATTCCAACCGAGAGTACATAATTTGGTCTGTTAAAAGGCTTGAAGATAGAACCGACTAAACTTAGTCGGGGGAAAATAATACCAAATCAACTTTAACCAAGGATCTCACCAGGTAAATAGTAACATGTTTATAAATTATAATTTGTCATTATTAATACAATATTATTATGATGTACCGAACTAACAATATCAGTGTATGGGAGCTATATAGCTGACACCGATTAACCTACTAGGTGATACTGTTGTACTTACTAGGTGATACTGTTGTCGATGGTGTTTTAGAAGATCCTCTCTTCAGTATACTGGATGGTGGAGGCTCATCAGGTTCCATTATTCTAACAGCTCTGCCTTCATCTTAATAAATTAAATATCGCATTATATTATATCAAATCAAACTATATAATGCATTATTTGTTTAATCACCACATGTTTCTAAGGTCTGTTGGTGTCGTTGGTGTCAAACATTACTGACATTGAGATTCCAAGTACAGTACAGTGTCTTTTTCTCAAATGATACACTACATCTTGGCCAAAGACTTGTCATATTTTACTGACCATTAGCAAATTCATTATTTGGAAACGGAGAAATGGGGTATTTAATGATTTGCGATGAACACTCATGCCTAATATAATCAAAGATCATTCTGGCTTGAGGGATAACATTTCTGATTGAGTGATTTGTTTCTTCATCTAATAAAGAACTGGTGACAAAGAACCATAGCTAAGTTGTCTTGCTTGAGGTCAAGCTTCAAAACCTGAGAAAAAGAGCTGAGTTCAAAGGTAACTCACCATGAGAGTGGGTGCGGGGGCTCAGGTCTGTCAACGAACATCCCAATTCTGAAGCCATGGATCCAACATTGACAAAGAAATCCAGTATCTTGCTTATAGCGTGTGACTGATTACCCCCTGCTGCTGCTGACTCTTCCGATGAGACACCAGAGATGCCCATGAGGAGACTGGCGAGCTCCGCTCCTCGAGTTGTCAGTCGTGTGGTAGCAGTCTTCAGCTGCTGTGGCTTTACAATACTCTCCTTAGTTTGTTTTACAATGAAGTTTGTGAGATTTCTAACCTCATCCTCGTGGACGCAACCTGATCTCAGACCATCAATAGTTTTTTTTATGGTTTTGACTGCAAACTCATGCATTTTCTGGTCTGGTTTGGGCATGGAATTGAGTGTTTCCTGGGTAGCGATGCAGTCATCTGTTAGCACAAGTGCCTTGCGACTTGCTGCCACACATATAGACAAAACTAACAGCTCATACAAGTAGCTGCTTACAGCACCACTTTGCATGGCTGTCAGAATCTTATTCAGCTTTTCGACGTTGAGGTTAGTTGAGTTTCCATCATTGATGACGAGCTCATCGATAAACTCTAGTACCATTGTATCATTAATCAGAACACGAGGAGGGGGGCCAGGCATGACACTAGATTTGCGGCGATTATCTCGTGTGCTCACATTAACCGCACTGGCTCTCCTTAGATCTGATGTGTTTGTGATGATGCTAGTTAAGTTCTGAAGGTCCTCCAAAGCTAGGGCACCCTGCTTGATGCCCCGCAATGTCGACTGCATTGCTTCGTATATCACGTTGGCAGCTCTATCATCAAGCTTGGTCACTGAAAATACTGAAAGAGGTTCCGTCCTTATCCATTCATAGGCTATGAAGATACACATGGATAACAGAATCAGGTCGTAGTTGTATGAGGAAATGACTTCATTTTTAAGATCATGCAGGGTCTTCTCGAGATTCTTCATGATGAAGTCAAATTTCGGAATGTAATGAGTAATATGTCTCAGTTCCACAAGCCGTTTTTCATAGCCTTGTATGGTGCATGGTCCTTTTGGGATGTCTGGAGTTTCTTGACGAGATAATTTCTCCGGGATCACCATTAGGTAGGTGACAAAACAACCTATTGACAGCAAGTCTTTAGCCCCAGTATCTTGCTGCCTCACGTTGTCTATGGCAGCATCAAGGTGTTCCAGGATTATTTTAGGGGTGACCACTTGCGTGGGTGAGAGGCGTGGTGAGTTGGGTTC
Organism: Membranipora membranacea; assembly: GCA_914767715.1. Taxonomy (NCBI): domain Eukaryota; kingdom Metazoa; phylum Bryozoa; class Gymnolaemata; order Cheilostomatida; family Membraniporidae; genus Membranipora; species Membranipora membranacea. The sequence continues at coordinate 12,205,169 of OU612068.1, forward strand.
GGCACTTGCGCCAGACCACCGGTGAGGACTTGTTCTCTGGGCATCTGATGTAACTGGACTAACTACGCCCAGCTCTTTATCTGCCATGCTCTCCTTACCATAAAAATGCTGTAAACTAAGCGCAAAATCTCCAAGAGTTTTTATCTCAACAGCTTGCGCTGGTGGAGAATTCTTCATGACCTGTAAAGACTTTTCAAGGAAATCCATTATGGCATAAGGGGAGGAAACAGCTTGAGCTGACTGATCCCGGTTTCCGATGATAGGACGTGGGGAAACTCCAAACACTGAAGTGGCAGTACTTTGTTCTCTGTATTTGGTGATTGTATTTGTCAAGAGCTGAAATACATCAATCTCTATTTCTTTGTTCTGCAAACTCTTCAGCGCCACATTGAATGCTTCATATACTAAGTTATTGATGAGCAGATCCAGCACTTTGTAATCCAGAGCCACGGCGTAGTACTCAGCCTTTATCCTCTCAAACACCAAGGCAACCACGAGAACCAAACTTGCTGCCCAGAAATCTGTAAGATGTGGCTTCAGAGCCAGAACATTGAGGGCGGTATCAGTAATTTGAAGTGTGGCCTGTAATATCTCAATGGAATCAAAGGATTCCTTCAAACCAGCTAACTTCATTCGCAAAATTTGAATAAAGCTCAACTCAACAGCATTGCTGACTTCCTCTTGCTCATGCGTTGGTGTTAGTGACCAGTTATCAATCAGTCGGCTACTTGACTTTCTAACTGACCAGATGCTATGAGTGGACTGCAAGTTTCCAAGTGATTTGGTCTGAAGCTTATAAGCTGCCTTTGCCATCACAAACAGGTCACAGATCTTGACCTTTTCGGTTGCAAACAAACGCTTCATCAATGTTAGAGCCTGAAGCACAACATCCTCCTGGTCTTTAGAAAGAAAACTGTGCTGCGAAGTTTCCTTCTCCGCGAGATTCATATTCCCTGCATGTGGACTCAAGGAATCACAACAAGAGACTAGGGTTGTTAGACGAATGAGATCTTCCATTGAGGACTCCTCCTGGCTCAAACCATTAGTAGTTTTCTGAAACATGGCTACAATTATCTCACTGGCAAGAACATCAAACCTACTCCTAGCTCGATTCTGATTATGCTTTTTCCAGAATGCTCCCTCCTCACCCTGACTGTTTTGCCATTCCTGGTAGGTCACGATCAAACACAATGAGAGAATCATTGCATCATATAGGAAGTTGTCGGCCACATCTTCATCTACATCTTTGATCACTTTTTCGATACTTTCAACGAAGGAACCACCACTCGGAGCTAGGATCATCTGACCTTTAAGTTTGTGCAGATGTCGGATGAGAAGTTGAGATTCCGGCTCCTCATGCCACTTGACTCGGCTGCTTGTTCCTGACTCAGGTTCTCCGGCCAGTTTAGATCGTGGCTGTGAGTCATGTTGTCCAATACTTCTGAGCGTACCCTGAATAGAGTTCATCATAGCATCACGAGTAGCCTTAGTCTCATCCCCGCCTAGTGCCCCCAACTTCAGTTTCAGCTCTTCCGCAGATCTTGAGCTAGCATCGGCTATACTTAACGCAAGATCAGCAAGCTGCACTGAAGTGAGTCTGTGAGATCGGATGTCTCCCATGAGATTGTTGATGGTATCTGACACTGGCACTCGCTTACTTCCCTGGCTGCTTCCTCTGAGTTCTGTTGAGGGCGTACCGTCATAAATCAATTCTACATCATACCTAGGGCTTTCTCCTTGAGTTGGTTTACCAATCACTTCACCTGCCTGGTGAGCATTGATAAGCTTCTGAGCAAAATTATTCAGCTTTCGCATTTCAAGAGGGCCAAGTTTACCAGAATTGATTTCAGCGACTAGCTTCGACAAGTGCTCCCTAAGTGCAATCTCTGAGTCGGCTTTACATGCTGACTTTGAATTCTTCTTCGAGGCAACCTCCAATGAATCTCTGGTTGATAAGAAGCTAGACATACCGAACCCAATAAGATCATTCGGTGTGTCTATACTGTACTTTCTATCATTCCTCACAGGGTCCTCAGCTGAGTGTCGAGGTGAGTTAGAAGCTGATCCGCCTGATGAGCGGGAGCGTGGTGTCGTTACATTGACCACATTCTCATCATCCGGTTCGTTGGTATCTGACAAGTCGACGATGTCTTTATGTAATCCTCCGCCGCCTCCACCAATCACCATGGTATGGCTGAATTTCACTGACCTGTGACTCTGTCTATCTTTCTGACTTGTTTTGGGGTAGTGTACGCCACCACCACCTGTTTGTCTCATTGCAGCTGGGTCACTCTCCATCTCATCCTGAGTTTCTCCATCATCTAAAAATACATTCGAACAAAGAAATAATGTTTGCGGGTAAATACTAAATAATTATATAAAATCATATAAGTTATTATAATTAGGCCTTTTATGTATATATTGCTATAAAGTGTTGATGGCCATGATTGGTAAAGGTCAAACTGCTGACAGTCAAAATTGTCATCCAAGCAGTTGAAAACAACTGAATTATCTTTGTTCCGCCCCTCCCTACCCCATCTTTGCATATCAATGGGCAAATAGGGCAAATAGCTTTTTTACAATTTCCGTTCCATCAAAATGATCTCAGAATAAGAAGAAACGTTTCAAGTCTGAATTTAAGACATCAACGGTATATCTATTTATTTATTGAGGTTTTTTAAAAGTTTAAAATTAAAGTAAACTAAAAATATCTTGTTAACCTTGATAAAGGTGTATTACCTGGTTTCCACACAGCACTATTAGTCACCTTTAGTATCTCTCCATCACTCTCGGGTTCGGCAGCCCGAGCTCGCTCCTTTGGTCCTAAAAATAATTATAACTCTCTTAGCTATTCTCCTACAGAACCACTGATATATATTATATGGATGAGGGGTACATATCTGACCCTGAGCAAGCGCACGGCTATTCATGTAGACTTTTGTCAAGAAGCTTGCCTGAGATTTTGAAGGTTGTTACTGGGACATCAATCAATGAATAATGTAAAAGCTGCTCGATTTTTAGCTTATTCCATATCCTGACACAAAATTTTATACTGATAGCACATCTCCACAAATAGCTACGCTATCTATTTTACCACTGATCCATAAATTCATTTCAATGTACAGAGCTAATGGTTTAGTTTAATTATTCACAGCTAAACCGGATTGTCTTAGCGCGATATGTTGTTCAAAAAAGACATTATTCAGGAAGCTTTTTTGCTAAATTCAAATTATCAGAAAAGTTACTCATGGATTGGCTACAGAATAATTATTTTGGTTCAATTAATGTTTTGCAAAAGACAACACACCTTTCTCGCTCCAGACAAGACTATCGGTGACTCTCACGACTTGTTCTTCAATATCTCCCTCTTTTCTAGGTTGGAAGGAAGGTTCGGCCATGGTATGCTTCACGATGGTATGTTTCTCCTTCTTTCTTTCTTCTGTCCGTAGCACAGTGTATCCATATATTATATCTTATGGAAAAATAGATTATTTCTGTTATTATTATTATCTGATGTAGATCGTAATAATCAACAACAACCTACAGCAGAAGGAATTTAAAGTCACACTGATACTGTCCAAATCAATGAGGAAATATATTTGCTTTGCGCATTGCTTGCAAATGACTTGTATAAATAGTGATCCATACCACACTGATCATGTGATATACTATTGCATGTATATCTCTGATTGATAGAGAGTGAATTAATTCATTTAGTAGTAGTACCATCACAAGGAATTTGGTGTGACGACCCGTGTTCAATTTGATTAAATAGGGGTGGGTACATGTTAGGTACTGCTACTAAATTGACTCTAACGATCAGAGATACGCATGTAAATAGTGTAATCTCGATGTCCGAGTAGCTCCGTACTGGCGAAGAATCTGACCACATTATACAATCAGTTACAATAACAATTTCAGAATTTTAACCGAAATAAATAAATTATTGACAATAAATTCTCGTATTATATTTTTACCTCTCGCGTAGTAGCTGTATGTCTCTGGTTGGTCAGCTGAGGAGTCAGTTTCTAAAAAGAGAAAAAGTGTATGTACAATGTGAATTGATTATAGACGCAACTGTGATCAATAATGTGATATTTTTGCTCAGCATAATGGCATTTTATTGCTAGACCTTATAATCTGCACTGTAACAGTATATATATACTGCATTCCTGTATTTATGTTGTCTACGATTTGTACACATATACATACCAGTTTCGGGTAATTTTGGAATTGTATTTTCCTTAGAAGCTGCACTTGGTGAGTGATGCTCCTTTTCATCAGCTGTAGGTGAACTCAGTGGTTTTTTTTTACGAAGCCGTGGAAGCCCAAAAAACAAATCTTTTCCTACAATATAAAATTTGGGTAGATATGCTATAAAAAAGCAGCTACCCTACGCATACATTCTCCTGCGTAAGATGAACGATAAGAAGCTACTGCATTGTTTATGTCAGCTCAATGACCATCATTTGTTCTGTCGTTTCTTTGCTTTCTTTCTGTCCACACTGCTTCTTTAGAGCCATACAGTTTTACTAAATTTTCGATTTTTACTAGATTTCAAACAACAAATATTTGTTTTGAGAGATGTTTTATAAGATAATCAACTCGGGTATGTTTTCTGAACATGTGAAGTTTGCGGGCTTTCACTTTGCATGTATTGTTAGTCAGTGTAATATCTACCGGATTCGTACCTTATAATGGATTAACGACCTTCGAATTTTCTGAACTTCATATGCCATGCAAGGGTTAGATGAGCTTTAGCTACATGATGGGATATGAGGAATCAAACTCTAAATTTTACATACCCAAATGACTGGATGACAAGCGAAGCGAAGTAATTGATGAAAAAGATAAGCAGAGAAGATAAGCATGGGCGGTAATTCCCTCAAGTCAACAAGACATTCCTTGCACAATGCGTTGCATTAATCAAAGGTCCAAAGAGTTATTCCCACTATAAAAAAGGACTTTTACCCAGGAACCATGGTTTGAAGTTTGTTTTTGACGCTGTCATGGTGAGCAAAGCTAAATTGCGATAGTAAAATTGGTCTGATTGTTCATCTTGGGTGTGCTTTGGTTCTATTACACAAGTTGTTAGTAAGTGAATACATGGATGTTAGTTAAAGTAAGAGTCTATCACAGATATAAATGACACCTCGACAGATCTGCCAATAGTCAAATTGGTCGATGAAAGGCATCGGACAGAATGTGGAGAGCTCTTGTGAGAAGTCAAAGCATCAGAAGCATTTTATTCAGCAAGAAAAGCAAAAATAGTAGGTGGTTGAATGCAGAAGCAGGATAGCGAATTCCTTGGTGAATGTTTAGAGAGCTGTAATGTTAGAACAGATTGCACACTCATGAGCAGGGAATACCTTTCTCAGACTGGGTAACTACAGGGTGAATCTCAGTATCTAACTCCTCAAAAAATGGACTATACTGAGTTTTACGTTGCTGAGTTGGCACACATGGCACATCGGTACGTTGATGGTATTCTTTATGCCAGATGGTTTTCACCATATCATTTGTAACATCTGTCCACCCCCGGGACTGATCCATTGTCTGGAGTACAAATTTCTCGAGTTGTTGGGGTTCTATTCTCGCATGGACTTTTGGTATGGCATTTCTGCGTGTCAAATAGCGATCTTCAGTTGCCTTATTAGGCCTGTGACGAGATCGGGCGTATAGGTCTTTGGTGATCTTTACACCGTAAGTCTCCTCCAAAACCTTTTGGGTGTTACGATGCAATTCATGGAGAACCGGCGCTTTTACCGACTTGCGATCTCTAGCAATCGTGTTGAGCACTTGGGTCCTTCTTGCTGGATCCACTCTGTAGGATTTAGGTGCAGTTTTTCCAATAGTATTTCCAATTTGATCTAACAAGTGATTCGAGGATAATGATTTTTTCAGGAGTATATCACTTCCCTGTAATTGAAAACTGTTCCTTTTTTTAGAAAAGACCATGTTGCGTTTTGAGATCCCATTCTGGTTCGGCTTTTGGCGGGAATTTCTTTGAATAACCTGACTCTTATTTTGTACATCTGTCCTTGAGACCATGACAGTAGCGCATACATCTTGCCCTTTTAGTCTCTCATATTCGGAAGCCTTTCCTTTACCACGATGACCTAATACTTTCTCTCGCACAGTCTGCTGGGCTTTGATGACTTCAGTACGACTGTTTTCTTTTCTGTTACTGTTAAAGTTATTATTATTGGCGTTGACGGTCTTTTTAGTTTTTAGGCAGCTATCCACGGCACTTTTTGACGGAACTTCTTTTGAAACACCATTAGGTTTGGCGGTATCGCGATCACCAGATGCCAGACTTAATTTGTCTAAGTTTTCATGTTTCTTTAGCTCTTCGCTCCCTGTTTCAACCAGCAATGTATTGTGTTTGGTTTCTATAGCTGGGTCAGGGTCTGTAATGAGTGAGGCAATTATGTAAGTAAAGCAAGCGGAGCTGAGTGCCATAAAGCACAGCATTAGAACTGATGGAAGAATAATCAAGATTATACACAAACAAGAGTTAGCCACATGGATGCAGCGTTGAAACGTCTTCAACCAATCAACATATATTTCATGTGAATATTCGGCTTATCAATCATGTCAAACTTTGAACTCACCAACAAAAACAACAGAACTTGACTGAAGATCGGTTTGATGTGATTCAACGACTGAACATTGGTTCTTGTGGACAGGAGGTAGAACAAACTCCTTATCACTGACACTGTAAAAATACCATTATGTATTATTTTTGTTCCAGGTGATATCTTGGAAGTGGAATCTGGCTCTATGCTTTGAAAGGTGAACAAAATGAAACAGACGGAAAAACAATGCATGGATGGTTTCTGAGATAACATTGCAACATCCCTGAAGTGTCCGAGTATTAAGTTTTGAAATGGAACCAAAATCTAAATACACTAGAAATAAATGACTTGACATGGTTTTTCAAGCAAATACTGTGTTTAACGGATAAAATTTCTCAAGCTTTGTCAAATTCAGTAACCCGCTAAACAATGAGCCTGTTATACACTTCTTACCTGTGAACCTTATGCGGTCCATCTTGTTTCACATCAACAAACATAACAGCAGTAACAGTCTTTTTGCAGTTTGCCGCCATTTTGTCGGTGTGATCTCCACTTTTAGATGAATTAGATAATTCTCTAGTTTGACGTGTAGGCGGCGTGCTAGCATCATCATGACTCTTCTTAGCATTGATGGCATCATGATCTCCAGACGAACAGCCGTCAGGGACATCTAGTTTACTGGCACAAGCTGTTGCAGCTGAGGTCAAAGAGACAGGGCTGGATTCGATGGCCGTTTTTGAAAGCGTCGGCAGATTATCTTTAGGACCACTCAACTTTGAACTTGATAAGGCCATGTGAGTATCAGAGACCTTAGTCGATGAAGGTCTTACAATTTTCTGTGGGGTCAAGCTACGGCGTTTCTCTGATGAATGATCGCTCAAGCTTGGAAGTGTAGTAGAGCTTCTACTTTCATCGTCACTTGTGCTATCATTACTCTTAGATGAGGGTTTTGGATGGCGAGTCCTGTTGGCAGGCCGAGGTCTAGTCTCGACTTTCACAACAGGTGGACTAGCGTCTGTAGAATCCTCAGACTGTAAGTCATCATTAGGAAGATCGTCAGCAGTTGTTGAGTAATCGCTCATGGTTAACATTTCTGTACCAGCGTACTCAGTATCAGCAGTAGGTGATTGATTAAGTGCAGCTTCTCCAATGGTCAGGGACTTCGGCCGATGCCCCTCTGTACTGTTTGATCTACACTCGCTTCTGGGTAAACTTCTAGATCTAGCACTACTTGACCCAATATCTAATAGCTGACACTGGAACCTAGTAGGTTGTGGTCGATATTTCCCCTGGCCACTCCTCATCTTATTGATGTAGCTTGGAACTTTAAGATCAGTGTCCTTTTCTGGAGCATTGTGTAACTGAAGAGCATCGAGTAGATCCATATCGGTTGCCTGCTTCCTATCAAAAGAAATGAACAGGTGCTTATTTATCAATGACAAAGATTTGAAACCTATGATGTACTGAATCGTCAGCTTTATTGGTAGGTTGCTGCTTATATTTTAGAAGATCAGTAGTCACCATTTTACCACAGTATTACGTACTTGGACTTATTAGCCTTTGGAGTTGTGCGTTTGACACTGGTTGATGATTTCTTTTTGATTGGATAGATTTCTGAGGAAATTTTTCTCATCGCTGATATCCGTCTTGCATCTGAGTATTCTTTTCTTCTTTGTTGTCGTAGATATGGTTCCAAGTAGGCAGTATTCCCATCAACTGCAAACAAATGGAAATATCCCAAAACAATGTTTTATCATCAGTTGAGTGAATTACAACAGTCATATTTCAGGTTGAAATTGCTGTAGGTGCATGCTGGAGCAGTTTGTGTATTTACAGGTAGGTTATCACCATCCATGCCACATTTGAGCAATTACACCTAGTTAGTCATTGTGAGATCTATCCACAAATGAAAATGCTGCTAAATCCAAACTTAATTTTATTTAATTGAGGTTATCTCATCCTCTATCTAGCTTGACAAAGATCGTGGACATAAATGATGCATATGAAACTGAGCCATGAATGTGAACAAGCTGAGTTTACGTAAAGGTAAGGTGAGGCAGAGTTTCAGAACAATTAAATTTTTACCACTGTATTGTAATCCTTACCTTCAGCATGATATACGGGTACTTCGTGATATTTCTTCTGCTCCTTTTGCTTTCTTCCCAACAAAGGACTAACACCACGCGGACGCCGAGGAGGAGATGTACTAAACTTCACATTATCAGTCTTTTTTCTAGCTACCTCTTTTAAAGGCTGAAAAAAAAGTGTAATGTATGTCATAGTCTAAAAAATCACTTCTGCGTAAGAGCCAGACTCATGTTTTTGTTAATGAGTGAACAACAGTAAAGTGGAAATAAATGGTAAATAAATTGATTAGGGTTTGACATAGACTTAATAATAATTATTATTAAGTCTATGGGGTTTGATGTTAACTTGGGCATTTTTCTTTTCATCATAATTTATTTGTTTGTATACATCATAGACTTTATTATCAAGTCTATGGTATACATACTTCATGTTCTTTCTAACTCATTTTCAGACAGTTGTCTTCAGAGTTACTCTCTTGTTCTCAACAAGAGAGTAACTCCTTGTCTAATAATCCAATATCTCTATGCTGTTATCGGTATTCCAAATAGATGAGGTGACGATAACCTAAACGGTTGGAAGAGAACAAAAGACTGGGGTATATGATATAACAAACCCTTAGGTAAGTCACGCCATAAGTGGTTGAACACAGTTTCTTTGCCTCGATCATTGCCATGTTCTTTCTGTAATCTCTATGCTCCGGAATGTAGGCTTTGTACATAGCACTCAGATCTTTACGTGTGAATGGCTGGAAAAACAAAAGCTGCATACCGAGTCTGGGGGGAATTAGCAGAGTGTGAAGGAGTTTAGCTCAGTCATAAGGGTTTACCTGGCAGTAGTCTGAAGGGTCTGATTACAGTCTAGAAGGGGACTGGACTTGTCAATCAGCTAATTATGAGGATATGCGTAGTTCTGATATTATCACTTTCAGGAAAAAGGTTCTCATTGTAGGGATCTCAAAACCCAGTAAAATCATTAAGCTCTCAATAACCTCTAGGGCTTCACTCAGGGGTTTGAAATCTCAAGTTGCCCGCTACATTGTGAATAGCCTTATCATCATATTCTGTTTTGTATTTTTTTGGGAGGGTTATGAGACTGGGTCACATTATTGTACTCTCCTTTTTCATGTTTGTATAGAGTTTGCTCATTGAAATATCACTACAGACTGTCTACGTTTGGTCACATGAACTTTGAGATTCATAAGGCCCCAAAAAAAGAAGGAAAAAAGGGGCCTTTGAGATAAGGCTACCCTGTGAAATAATCTCACCCAAGTTTCTCTGTGATGTTTTGAATGACCATGTCCGATACTGTCGGTCCCTGATTCAGAGTCCACAGTGGGTCCACAACTCTCTCTTGAGGGTTTAACTGATGGTTTAGCCTGCGATGCTGCCGGTTGTTTGTTAACATTCTTTCTGCTTTTGCTTATTTGCGGTGGCTGCGGCACCGGCAGACGGCTTCTCCTCTCAGCACCTGCACCTCCGGAGGTGCGCTTGTCACTTGTCTTAGTATCGCCAGCTGGTTTTTTGACCTGGCTCGCTCTCCTGACATCACTTTGCTTTGTATCACCATCTGGTTTTTTGACGTCTCTTGTTCTCCTGACATCACTGGTCTTTGTATCACTAGCTGGTTTTTTTAATTGGCTCGCTCGTCTGACATCACTTGTCTTTGTATCACCAGCTGGTCTCCTGACATCGCTTGTCTTTGTATCACCGGCTGGTTTTTTGACTTGGCTCGCTCGTCTGAAATCACTTGTCTTTGTATCACTAGCTGGTTTTTTGACTTGGCTCGCTCGTCTGACATCACTTGTCTTTGTATCTCCAGCTGGTTTTCGGACGACGCTTATTCTCCTGGCATCATTTGTCTTTCTATCAGCAGCTGGTTTTCTAACATCACTCGCTCTCCTGACATCACTTGTCTTTGTATCACTAGCTGGTTTTTTGACTTGGCTCGCTCTCCTGACATCACTTGACTTTGTATCACCGGCTGGTTTTCTGACGTCGCTCGCTCTCTTGACATCACTTGTCTTTGTATCACTAGCTGGTTTTTTGACGTCGCTCGCTCGTCTGACATCACTTGTTTTTGCATCACCAGCTGGTTTCCTGACATCGCTTGTCTTTGTATCACCGGCTGGTTTTTTGACGTCGCTTGCTCTCTTGACATCACTTGTCTTTGTATCACCAGCTGGTTTTTTGACGTCGCTCGCTCTCTTGACATCACTTGTCTTTGTATCACCAGCTGGTGTCCTGACATCGCTCGCTCGTCTCACAACACTGCGTTTGGTTCTGGGTGGAGTCGGGTTCATTGGAGCAGGAGATTCCGGTGGACGGGGGAGCAGTTTTGTAATCCAAGACGACTCCATTTCATGCTATGAGAAGATAAAATTGTGTGATGAGAAGATATTTGAACCTAGCTAGAACTAGATAATTAAAAGATGGCTTAAAATACTAACCTTTATCATCATTGGTTCCAATGAACATAAATGTTATATGTTTATTGGAACCAATGATGGTAAAGGTTGGTCATAATAGCTACTTTTGGTGTTATCGTTTTGGATAACATATCAAAATAAAGTTGCATTCATATTATGCGAAACGGGGTGTTCATAGTTTAAGTGCTTAAACGGTGCCGGGATAGCTGGTAGTAGCATTTCATTATCAACCACTTTGGGAAAGTGGTTGATAATGAAATGCCTCTACCAGCATCCCGCCACTGTTGAGCGCTTAAACTAGGGTGTTCATGAAAAAGAGTAAAGTGTGGTCTATATGGCAATCAATATGGTATTAATAGTCCAGGAGTATTAGATAAGAGGAAAAGTTAGTTGCTTACCTTAGTGGAGTTTTCAGGTTTCTCCTATGTTTTATTACATTTTCAGCACAGATGAACATAAGCCGTACGTACCAAAGTAAAATCGTGAGGTTTATAGTTTCTCATGGTGTGAACAAAATATTTTCGAACCCAACTAACTCATTGTTCACATATAGTCACAGACAAATCGATTGTTACATTGTTCCTATTTATTCAACCTGAATTTGATGAGAAAAAAATCATTGAATTTGAGAGCTTCCGGTGACCCATCTCTATAATGTTGGAGAGCGATTCAGGAAAAGAGATTTGACTCATAGCCAAAGGGTTACAAAGGATCAGTCTAACCCGATTTGAGAGAAAATGATAATAATTTTTTAACAATGAAACTGACATCTTGAATGATGTTCTGGCATACCATACACCAATTTTTCCCTCAGCAAAACCGCTTGGTGATGATGAAATTTCCTCCATCATATTTTAAGCAGCACCACATAATAAAAGCATCATTGGGAAAAGTATGGGAACTTTTTCAGCAAAGAGAGAGTCATCCTCCCATTAGAGATGCCGAGAGGAAAACATATTAAAGATAATAATTCATTCCTATTGATGCGTGCTAGGTGGTGTGTATGACCTCCAGACGTGGTATCCGTGACCCAACAGGACCTGGGATACAGGGGAGTAGCAAAGATGATCGAAAATCACTTTGCTCGAACAGTTAATCTAGATTTGGGAAATATTAATCCAAGAACTAATTAGTGTAGAGTTGCAAGCACATGAATGTATTGATATGATAGGAATAGATAGATAAGTATAGATAGAATGCTTGATTATTACTGTTGGATAAAATTAATAAATTAGCAACAGAGAAACAACAGGATAGATAGAGTAGTATCTAACAAATCAACAAAAATAAGCAGTGATCAATATTATATATTTATCTTTATCCCCCACCAACCCCCAACCCTGAGATCAACTATCTCAAAATCATGACTTATAAAATTGATTCTTCACGACCAAAGGATCTTTTAACGACGAGGTCTTAATGTGTCTTGTGTGATTTATCAATGGTTTGACATGAATGCTCCAGAAATGGCACCGAAGCTGTAAATTCGGTCAAGACAATATGGATGTTGTGCCAACAAAAAGAATAAGCTTTTATGGCGTGATCGAAGACGTGTCCCATAATGAAATAATCAGAGTCCGTTGGATTTATTCACATGTTTCAAGATGGAAAATGAAATAAATTCTTTATCTACGTCGAAAAACATGATTGAAGTTTAATCCAATTATTGAATTATGGGACACTATTTTACATTCCCTGTAGAGACGCTGCAAAGCTACCCTCTATCCAAGCCTGTGTGTAGATTCGTTAATCAGGTCCAAAGCTTCCGGAATCAATCTCCCGTGAGTTGGGATTAGATTTATCACAAGCCTTTCATTTTGGCCATTAGATCATCTAAACTCTCACCCCCTCCACTTGCTGCTGCTTCCTCCTCCTAAAATAAGACAATCAATTATTAAAAGGAAAAAAAAACATTCCTACAACATCACAAAACCAAAGCAATGCACTGATAGAGCGTAGAATGCCCTGATGAAAATTTCTGAGCATGAACATTACAGTTTTTAACCATGGCCTATTTTCTGGCTCAAATAAGAAGGAAATCTCAGAAAGACAGAGCTAATGATATCACTGTAATGTCAAATTAGAATTTGTACTGTCTCTAGTCTGAGCCTGAAACAGAATGTCACATAATTGCATGAAAGGGATTTATGTCATAATTACCTGTTCAGTATTTACTTGCGCAGTTTCAGCAGCAGGTTTACTGTAAGCTACCCGGACACCTTCAACTAACTCAGGCTCATAACCATCACCTCCAGACTTTAGCTCCTCAGCTGATGTCTGACCACTCACCTCAATACCTGAACAGAGAAGGCATCAAATATATATATAAACTATTTTTTTTGGCAGACAATATCATTCTGAAAAGACATTCCCCATAACGTACCAAAGAAATTACGGCAAAATTTAGGGGAAAAAAGAAGAGAAAAATTGGATTGTTTAGTATACCATATTATAATGTCTTCACAAGAAGACAGAAACAAACGGGTTGTGAAATATATGAAGCGAAAATAAAAATAGTAAAATTGAACATTACTTATAAACGAAAGTTTGGCTTGGATTCATATTTATTATAGCTATTATCATAAAAGTAAATCTATCTTCTTGCTGTATCACAGGATTGAAGTTGGGGCATCAATAAAACTGAACAAGCATAAGTTTCTTCACACACCCCAATTATTAGTGTTTTACTCATCCCAATCATTAGCCAGTTTGTTGGCTCTGATTGGCTGGTGGGATGCAGAGAGAAAAATTGCATTTCATGAAAGTACCTATTGTTCTATAAGGAATTTGTAAACAATTTAGTTACACTTTCGCTACATCTCAATGGGTACCGGCATTGCCTCTCTTTCCCGTCCAACAACCAATCAGATCGGAGTAAACACATTGGCCACCCAATCACTTTTTTCTTTACTCACCCCAATCATTAGTCTCATGAGTCACTTCCTCTACTTCTTCCTCTATTACCTCTACTTTTGGCATGGCGGCCATCTTCACCTAAAAACAATTTAGAATGTTGTCTTGTATCAGGATGTTCAATACATATTTTCCAGATACATTTTCAGTTGTGATATTATTTAATAAACGCAATGGTATAATAGGGGATGATACTGAAATTGAGTTCTTTTTCCAAGTTGATTCATTTGATATCATGTAGTATGAACCTAAAAACTTCTGCTGCCGGTCAAGGAAATGTGTGCTCATTGAATTCTGTATAGCTAAACTTCACTCCCTGGTCATGACAATCAGTTTGTGTAAATTATTTGCCCATTAGGTGACAATTCTGAGATGAAAGCCTCAATTTTTTATCTTGAAGCTATATAGAATTGAATTTAATTTCTTTGACTGACAGCAATAGTTCAAGCATGTAAATATTATGAGTCATATACTGAACTGACCTTATATTCCTCTTGCCTTTTCAAACAATGTCTGTCATCACAAGCAGGGTTTGGCTTCATCATCATCTTAGGAAAGAAATCTTGGAGCGCGTTATAACCAACATAGAAACTAACTTCGCCAAAACTCAAAAGATATCTAAAGATGAAATACATAGTATTTGATTATTACTGTGGTCATATGTCATATGATTGTGGTTTGCAGCTAGTGCAAATCATAGAACAAAACAGATTATTTTTAGATTTTTGCTGAAGACAAAATGTGTCATACTATTCACTAGCACTTCTTCTGCCATATCAGTAGTGAAACCATACATCTATTTGCCAGACTCTACAAACTGTGATTGCCAAGGCCAAAGGGTTGAGGCAACACAAAGAAGACTTACTTCAAGTATATTTCCTAACCAAACTTGTCATCATTTGTTTTAATTTTATTACACCTACTCTAAGACTTACTTGAGAGAATTCTGTACCAGTAATGCAGCCACCAGTCCCATAGTAGTAGGAAGGCTAGCTGCACAAACTCCCTCTCTCTTCAGAGTTTTCTCATCCGTACCTGTAGCCACTATCAACGGAGGGGCACACTGTAAAACATTACGCAAAAAATCAATATCACAAAATAAACAGAACATAAACTATGAATGTATACTTACTACACAGGATAAGATGAAGCGATTTACAGCCAAGAATTAGCTACCATAAAATCCATGAGATAATGTTTTTTCATCACCAATCAAGGTTCTTAAAACCAATTTGGTTGCAAGAAAGCAACATTCTTCAAAGCTTATTTAATAGACAGTAGGGGGAATCACTATACAGATTTCACAAAATGTATATTACGGATATTACACTCCAGCTTAGGTGCTTTGTTAATCTAGGGGTGGGGTGGGGCAAGGAGTAAAAGACTCCTTGGGTTGGGGGGGGGGGGTCTTTCAATTAAAGACAGCCAGCATCACCACCTGATCGCTGATTCAGTAACTTAGCTAGATCTGCTAGTGGTCTCGTTCCAAAATCGCTCACTCATTGAAGAAACTAAATACATTCTATTCTGAGTTGATTAAAGGTTGATTAAAGGTTGATTAAAGGTTGATTAAAGTCGGATGTCATATCACACGCCACATCCAAAAGTATGGGCGGCGAAATAATATTTTGCTTTAATGGCAAGGCCGCAATGTCTGCGCCAGTTTTTCTCTGTTTGCAGGCAGGTCGGAGCACACATGGGGGCCAACCAAACCCCAGTAGTCAGTAGACTGCAGTGGGATTCGAACCCACGACCTTCATCACTTACGTGTTGAAGGACCGGCGCTCTAACCAACTGAGCTACCTCCTACTCCTAAGATGTGGAAACAAATTTGTCAAATTGAAAGACCCTCTAGACACAGTTTATCAGTATAGTGGCCACTACCATACTTACAGCAAAACAAGCAGATTCTCCAGGTTTGATGAGCTGAATATGTCCTGATACAGCATTCTCACTTACACCTGACTCCATCCAGTTCTGACTTAGCTCATTACACGCCTGTATACAATATATAAAGTGATATTATGAGCCAGTCAATTCTATACATTTTTTTCAACCAAATACAAACTAGTGAAGTTGCCCCCCTTTTCTTACTCGAATTGCCAGGGTTTATGGGATTTCTATAATATGGGTTAGGCCCGGCCACATCATTATCCACTTAACCTATCATAAGAACTACTGAACATGTTGTGGCTTATAAGATTCCTGTAATAATTACACGCCTATATAAGGTATATAAAGTGACTTAGAGTGATATTATGTGCCAATGCATTATCAATTCTATACAGGGTTTTTAATAAAATAAGAACTACTGAACATGTTGTGGCATTTAAGTTCAGTCACTAATCACATTCCAGAGAATGGGCCTTCCTGATATCTGGCTTATCCAAATTACCAATCCACCTCCGTTAATCATCTTGAACTATCAGATAAGATCTTATAACTGCCATATTGGTAGTCTGAGTCCCCCAGACTTTCGCCCCCGGAGAGGGAAAGTCTGAGAACAATGCAGGATCTTGCTGCAGTTGTCTGACCTTAGATCTTATTAGTAAATAAAGGGGAGCACTAAAACTGCAATATCTATTCATTTCTATTCATGCCACCTACTATATTGCTCAAGGTATGAGAGTTTTCCAGTCAGACTCTGGGAAATGTAGTCTCATGTTTGGGCAATACCCATGAGCAGAGATATTCACTGCCAAGTAGTGAGGAAAATCTCAGCCAGAATTTCTTTCATATTGAATAAGGGCGGTCATTCATGACATTAACAAAAGGTCATACAATGTGTATTATTGGACCCTTAGGCTATACGAAGTAAGATTAATGTAGAAGTAATGAGAGGAAAAATCCAAGCAAATCACAAATAGGCATTGCTACTCACCATATTAATAGTCATTCTAGCCTCAAAATTATCTACACAGCTCAGCACAAGATCAGCAGGACCATCTGTTAAACTTCCTTTACTACAAAATGATAAAAAATTGTCTTTATTTTCAATCAACCCTCAATCCATTCCTCAGCTGCACGCAAGATGTAGCTCATCAACTGAGTTCTGCTATGTATAATTTGTTAATTGCTCTTGATGTGCCAAATATCAATGATTGATTATAACCAAATAATTTTTCACGTTTCCATAAAACGTATAAGACTGCAAGATATAGTATGTATCATGTTGCACCGAATGTTGTTAATGTTGTGAATTATCACCCACCTGATTCTATTGACGAAGTGATCATAGTTATCTACTGTGGTAATATTGTAGTTGTGTGCTTCAATGACTACATCAGGATTAATCTCTCTAAAAAAATAAAACAATACATGAAGGCCTAGCCGGTGATCGTTCACCAAACAATGGTACATAAACTAAAAAATAAAATTTGACAGTATTAGCATAGGACGCAGTAGGGAAAACCTAACTCACACCAGTATTAGCATAGGACGCAGTAGGGAAAACCTAACTCACATCAGTATTAGCATAGGACGCAGTAGGGAAAACCTAACTCACATCAGTATTAGCATAGGACGCAGTAGGGAAAACCTAACTCACATCAGTATTAGCATAGGACGCAGTAGGGAAAACCTAACTCACATCAGTATTAGCATAGGACGCAGTAGGGAAAACCTAACTCACACCAGTATTAGCATAGGACGCAGTAGGGAAAACCTAACTCACGTGTCAAATGAGCAGGCTATGTAAACAGACTGCTTATAAGTGGAAATAGGACAGCATTGTACTGAAATGAGTTTGATGTTGTTCAGAAAATAAATTTCAGGTGAGTTCCAAGCACAAGCCGAATATCATGTAAACTCATTGCGTCCTCTGGTATAGATTGCAAGTGACTTTTACGTGATCTTAGGGGCATTTCCCATACCTAAGTGTCTGAACAGCGGCCTCCACTTTACTCATTCCTGACTGATGTGGCTGGAAGAAGAGTCTGTTCATGTTAGCCAGCTCTACCTTGTCATAGTCAAACAGGATCAGCTAAATGAAATAATAGAATACTTCAAGATTATGAGGACGCTGCATCGTAAAAAAAATCATATGGGCATAATATCATCACTAAACTGAATCTAGTTCAGTTGTCAAAGCCAAATCCTGCTACACGTAGTGATCATTATCTTGTGACATCGATTATCAAGCAACATGAGAGTTTGAAACAACAGCATTCACAATCGATGTATTGTATCAGGGTGTCGTCATGTTATTATTATCACTTACCTTACCAATACCACACCTCGTAAGCATCTCCGCTGTGACACTTCCCACTCCTCCGATACCGACAACAGCCACAGTGTAAGATCTTATATTCTAAACAAATAAATCACCAAAATTGACCTTTTCATTGACCAATAACCAACTTAATCATGATCATTATCACAAAACAGAAATTCATTATCAACTTATTCCCTTTGATCATCGAGTTGGGTAAAAAGAATTGTGACAAGGCGGGTGATATTGTTGCAGCCCAATCATTTTCCCTTCCACTGACAAATACATCACAAGCTGCCTTCATTATTATGGTTCTATGCAGCTGTGGGATGTCATACTATGTGTTAATATTTGGTGTAGTAATGTGACGTGATGAGCGTCTCTCAAGAAAACTTTAGCCTACCTCATAGTTGTCAACTATCCCCATTCTTTTCAAAGCCATAAGTCTACTGTAAGGATTCGAATCCACTACTTCAGAAGACATCTGAGCTATTTTTGGTCTCACAACATTTTCTTTTTTCTCCGTACCTTCATTTAACTGTGCCTCTAATTCCTTCACTCGAGCTCTCAGCTCTTCCACTGTTGCTTTATTAACATCCATTATCTGCAAACAAATATGGTTTAATTTCCCTGTGCGCACTAGCCAACAATGAGTTGGCTCCGTCTGGTTGCAAGCCAAAACTACCGCAATATCCCATATATCCTATTTTAGTGATCGATACTGGATAAGGAATAGTAGGGGTGGTAGGGTCCTAAGGACTAAATAGTAAAAAGTCATTCAGTCATTACAAAGTTGTGGGCCAGGAGTTTTTTCCGGTATTGACTGCATAGTACATAGTAGGGAACAAGTAGAGGCATAACTATAGCAAGTAGCCTATGTGTTGGCTCTGATTGGTGGGTGGGGGGAGAACCACCATTCAGAGTCAATACTGGCTAGGCATAACTATTAACATACTTCTTCAAGTACACCAGTCCAATAGGATTTTGCTCCCACCCCTCTGGGCCCTTGGACTTACATGCCTTTATTTTGCCAATGTCCAGGATCAACCACCCCAAAAATACCATGGGGTGGTTGATACTGGACAATGGCAAAGTAAAGGGATGTAAGTTCCAGGGTCCCTTGCTATTAGGCTGGCTACTGTGACCTATTTAGTTTTCAGGAGCCTTCCACTTCTACTATACTACCTACTACACTGAAACTAGATTTTCCTAAGATTTTGCCCATCTGCTACCAGAATCATCAACCAACCGAGGTGCCAACTCCTTAATTAAACCGTACAAACAACAGTTGAGTAAGTAAGAAAATTGAGTTACAACTGAATTGAATAATGATGATGAAATGAATATAAGAAAATCTGTCAATCCAATGTCTAGGTGTGTGTTGATAAACCGCAAGAAGCTTCCTAAGACAAATATATTTTGTACAGGCAGGGTGTACCAGGTATTAAATACAATGATCAAATGGATGTAGGAGGCCTGCTGGGACAGAATCTTGGACATAACCTCCATGGCAGAATTATTGTATTTCCTCTTAAAATTCTAATTTTCATGAGACGTGGATAAAAACTAGACTGTGAATCCCTACATAAGTGGGACTATACAGTCATACCCACTTATGTTTATATAGCTTTTAGGCTATATAAATTTAGATATTACTTGAGTCACTGTATAGAATAATTTGTATGATGAATCTTAATTTGCTGATCGTCCTAAAATTGTCCAATGAGAAAACTTGTAAAATACCAGCGCTGTAGCAACCAATAAGCAGTCTTATGGCATGGGAATTAGTGAATATCTTCTTTCAGTTTCTGCATATACTTCATGCATAAACTTAGCCCCACTTGTATTGGTTCTTATTGAATGAATTCAGCATAGGGTAAAACCAGCTCTCAAAGGTGAGTGTAGTGTATCTGGGTATAGAAAAAACAATTTATTATTATGGAATTGATACAGCAAATTGTACATGATTGTATTAAAGATGATATCTCCCTGTCTCCACATACATAGTAAAAATAAGATAGTCGAATAAAATACATACATACATACAATCCTCATTCACCATGTATATAGATCTGAAAGTATATAAGTTTATCATCAGCAGGAATTTACCTGTTTACATCTCACCCCTAAAAGCACCCTATACACTTACTTTAACTAAATACTCTACTAACTATAATATACCTGATAGATCTGCCAATATTATGCATGCAGTCAGCTGTATCTCAGATCTAAAATCATATGCTTATGACTGACTTAGTTACATAGAATTACTATCGGTTTCAGCTTTGTGAGATAACATACTGCCATGTCTGAAAATCTTAGCTTGCCGAAACAGGCAAAGTGTGTGGGTGGTAGTTGAAACTGCAAGAATGTATGAGGTTATAAACAATGCGCACCCATAATAGGGATGAGCAAGCATGCCATGTTAGACCCCCCATCCGTATCTTAACCAAATTCAGTCTTTACTTACTTACTGGCCTCGGACATTCTTTGATCTATTGCTCTTAGATAAAATCCCTCGTTCTCGTTGTGTTTGGTCTGTACTGTTGATACATATGTGTAGGGAAAGTATCCATTGACAAATCATACCCGGAATGATCCATCTTACTGGTACTTAGATTTTAGGCATCAGGGGATTATTGATTTTTGTGTCCAATCTTCATAAGGACAACATGTCTACCTGTGTTACGTAGGTTACATACATCTCGTGAGCCTAACGAAACCTCCGGACTGTAATTGTATCCCCCTCAAATTAAAACAATGAATATCATGTTAGGAAAACCAAACTCAATCTCAAAACTCAGTCTGATACGGTATTCAAAGTTTCGAACCATGAGCTCAAATCCAGCAAGCTGAGTGAATATATACCTCCATCGATGGATTCTTTTAGATATGAGCTGGATTTATACTTCAGTTATTTGATATATGACTGGAGAGTGACGCGATGGGTGATAATTCTGAGGATCAGTTCACAGGTAAAGCTATTCATTAATTTTTCAATGATTTAAATTTTCGGATTTTTACTGCTGCAGTGATTGGCACGGCTTTATAATTATCAGACAGATAATTTGCAATTTAGCAACATTCAATTAAGGCTGTGAACATACAAGCTTGCCTGGGGATTAATAACCCTTATTTGTATTGATAAATGAATTCCATTGTCTTTTACCTTAATCCTTCGCTGACATATAACAACAGTATAGCTATTTATAGCGTAAACATGTTATGTCTGGAAATTGGATTATGCAAGTATTAAAATTAAATTGCAGCTAGTCGAGAAGAGCGATTGAAGTTGACCACCTCGGCGCTATTCGATAGTTTAGACAGATATGAAACCCAAGAATGCCTGTCTTATCTACAAAATCATTGGATGCTTAGTATCGATGACTATAAGATACCTACAGAACCCCCTAGTGGGCTTATCAGTCAGCTCACACCCCTCAAGTCTAGTCACTGTTGGATTCTGGTTAGTTAAGACTATTAGTAGCCATATCTCAAAGAACCCTATTATGATTTGACAGACATAAAAGGGGACTTTGAGATAAAGCATGGATTTTTGGTTGTTTAAATTATAATGAAACTTCTGTCAGTGTCATTAAGTGTAGCAGCCATTCTTCAAACGGAGTTTATAGATTGAAAAACATGTTTGCTGTTAATATGAGAGTTTTAATTTTGGTGAACACTGACAAGACCACTTCACCATATATGTTATTTGGCAGTCCTGACCAACACACTGACTGACTGTTGTTATAAGATGTCTGTTTGTGTATGTTCTGCGCTTGTATTCTTTCACAAATAGATTTTTTCCCAGATCAATAATCAAACCAATCTCCAATAGGTGCTGACGTCAGGTTCATTGAACTTGTCATTCTTCCCATTCAATAATCACTCATTTTATTTGTTGTTGTTCACCTAAGATCTATAGAGATGGCCTTGTGTATTACAAAGACACTGTCATGATCGTAAACATATAATCACTTAGTTTGTATGTTTATATATTTGAATGTTTTTGGTCAAGATACATGTGAGTTCTGGTCGCAGTATTACCCATGGTATAACACTTCTGTGCTACACATATAAAACAAAGAAATCTAGCCATAAAAACAGCCATATGGGGGATATTTCATACACAGCAGAATGGTGTTAATATGTTTACGCATAATCTAACATGGTATGGATGAGATATGCTGCTGTATCACTATATGGCACTTAGTGTTGCCATTTCCGCCAAACCGCAGACAAGATCTGTAAGAGCAGGGCATATAAAAGCCCGCATCTGGCTCTTCAGTTATGTGGCATTCAACATGAACCACTAGAAGGGGATCAAAGAAAGTCTCAACTATTTTTTCCCAAATTACATCATGTCACATCAAAGCTGACGTCCTTCCCTTTATCTATATAGATTCCAGAAGAGGAAGGTTGTGAGAAATATGATTTCAAAGTCATCCATCAGATAATACGAGAGCTCACTATAGGGATATATGTACTGAATCAGGTACCGAGTATATCCCTGGAGGCTAACTTTGACTGTAGTACAAGTGTTCAGTTACCGCCTGCTTATATAGACACTAAGGTAGGTAATTATAAATCTGATATGGCTGCTATCTACACAGGCTAAAAATCGAGAACTCCGATAATTTTCTAACTTGTTGTTCATCGCTAGGATGATATTATGGTCACAGAGTAAGGATATATCCTTACTCTGTGATATGGTTATGCTCATTTTTTCAATGTCTTCTGGTGTGGTGCCAGATGAATTATGTCTTGTGATGTGGAGATTTTTTTGTATAACTGCTTATCCCACCATTGGTTGGAATGTAGGCTTCACTTAATAGCAAGCCTAAATACGTGAACCGTAGGCTTGGCTCACAAAATATTTTTTGGCAAAGATCTCATTGTCTTGAATCCCGATCTTGTCCATTAACAGAAATCTTTCAATTTACGCAGGTTGGGCAGTTGCTTACAAACATAGATTATATGATGAAATGTTTGTGGCATGGCTCATACATCCCTCGAGAAAAGAGACAGAAATTCACAGATAGGTGGCGAAAGAAGTTGGATGTAAACCCGGATACTGGCAGGGCTGAGTCTAAAACACCTCTAATAATGGATTTCCATGGTGCAGGTAAGTACTTTCCGCTACTTACAGTAATTCTCGACATATAAAGTTCTCACAACAGCACAATTAAAAAATGTTTTTATTGCTGAAAGTCTTTGAATCCTGGCTTCTAAATACAGATCATGCTGTGCCATAAAGCCAACACCTGTACAGGTTGTCCTGCTTTTTATTCTAGTTGAATGGCAAGTAATTAGTTTTAAACAGACACAGGTATAAAATCACCGTGATTGCTAAACTGACTTTCCTTCCTGTTGATATTGATATGGAGAGTATTGATCTCAGACAGTGTTCTATTCACTTGATCAGTACTCCTACAATGAAGAAAGTGATTAACTATGGTGCTGTCAGGAAATAATAAATATTCTGCTTACTATGTACACATACATGCTGTTGAAGGTCATCACAGTATCAATATGCATGAGATTTTATTGATTTAAAGCTTGACTTTTACTTTCAAAAATGATTTTCAAGTATCCATCATGGCTTTCCAGCTATTATCAATCGGCCAAAGGCTTTGATTTTCTACTAGCTTCGTGTATTTGCAGTTTTAGAAACGTAACTGATTAATTATTTAATCCTGTTAAAGCCAGGGAATTTGACTTTCAATTAACTCTCAACAAAGATACTAAACATTGGTAGTCATTGCTCTTGATACACCTGGGAAGTTTCTATTGCGTCAGAATTTTAAAAATTGTTAACAAGTCCCTGTAACACCAAAACCTTAACCCAAATGAACAAGGTCCACATACTTGATATCATGAACTATTCACAGATAAAATAGGTGTAAGGTTCTAATAATGAAAAAAAAACCTTGGGCATGGCAAACAATAACAAAAAAATATCTTCAACTAAATGTACTTCGAGTAAGAAGTATTGAATGTCTACGCTTGACAGTGCAAGAGCTTATATTATAGAAGTCAGATACAGTCAACGCGGATCATTTTGACGTAGAAGATGGGTTTTGTGCCAGCCAATGCCTAAACAGGTGCTCTGGATTTTTCTTGAGCTGATTTGCAATGAATTTGAGAGAGTATTTACTCTCACTGCCACTCTTTCCATAAATTTTCCGCTGCTCTTACGTTGTCACAGAACTTGTCAAGATCCTTGCAAGTGCATTAGTATCACTGATATATTTGTTATTGTACATTTGTAGGTATGATTGACATAACAAAGATAAAGGAATACAAGGATGTCTACTCTAAACTTCCTGTAGAACAGCAAGGTGATGCTGAGGCACTGGAGAGTCGAAGGTAAGTCACCGATAAATAATTAAATACCTTAGGACTTGATTTTCTTTCTAATCGCTCACTGAACCAAAAAATACTCGGACATGGACAATAAGTCCACTAGGTCTGGCTTTCTAATAATGACAAAACAATCTGACTTTTAATTATTTTGTACCTGAATGAAAACCTCGGTACAAAAAAGATCTGAAGCATATGCCGATAGAGGTTTTTTTAATGTTTTGAAAATGACCCATGGGCATACGGACATAACAATGGCCAGTTTAACACCTAATTTGTGACACAGTGAAAACTAGGACTGAAATGAGGAAAGATTAGTTGAGAGTGTGCAATTTTTGGACCAGCAATGACGTATAGAAACTAAACCTCGGATTTCACCTCGATTTTGTTTTTTTATGGAACGGATTTACAATGCCAATATGGTTTTCTGTCAACCCTACTAGTGTTCACTATCAATTACATAATACACCAAACCATGCAATCATTGTTCCTATTTAATGTGTTTGCTGCCGATTGCAAACCCTGTTTCATGCTTGTCGAAAAATGTGAATGCGAAATGTGAATCAGTTGCGACGCATGAACTAAACTGTACATCATTATCTTATTAGATTTTTTATGGAGAATGCCGATGATTTGATGATGAGGATGATAATGTCTATGAAGACAGTACAGCAGCATCAGAATATGTTCCTAGTAGACGGCAGCTGGACAGTATCATCTGTAGTCAAACTAACAGATGATAAGATTGATACTATCGGCTATGAGAGACTTCAATCTCGTCTTCGTCTTCAACAGGTATATATAATACACAGTGGTGCACAGAACACTAAATAACACACATGAATCTGGAGTAGGTTTAGAGCGCAGATCTACAGCATGCAAGTGTTGAAAGTTTTGGGTTCAAATCCCACTCCAGTCCGCTGACTACTAGGGTTTGTTGGATCCCCAGGTGTGCTCTGAGCTGATAGCAAATCGTCGCAGACATTGCGGTCTTGCCCTTAAGGCACCCCTATTTTGCCATACATTCTTCGTGATGCGGTAGAGACTGAACCTTGTGATTTTTACCCTGCTTTGTTATGGGATCATTCACTACTGTCTAAGCAACGGTCCCTTTTTGAGATCAAATTCTTATTTACGTAGTTGGGTTTGAGCCTTCTGGGTATTTTTGTGGAAATGTACTTTGAATTGTTGCCCTGATTTAATAAGAGCTTATTTTGAAAGTTTTGATATTTATTATAATAGCTTATTATCAAAGTCGCTAAGTGCAAAGGCAGCATTGACTTTTGACTCAGGATTAATTGCTGTACGATATCAATTATATATGGCTATTTGGCTTCAGGATTAACCAATTACTGACCTTAAACTAGGATAACTTGCCAATACCATGCCAGATTTGCTGTCAATAATGGCCAGGTGCCTTAATTGAAATGATCCAAACTCATTCTGTCCATTCTGATTTTTTGGCCGCACTACATTGTGTTTCAGTAATATTCCACAGCTATCGATCTAATTCCACTTGTGTTAAATCAACACAAAATGAAAGCAAATTTCTGCTCAATGAAAAACTTGATGGTAAAATATAAGTTGGTATGTTAATGATTAGCCATAAAATCTTAACAAATGGTTGGCATTACAGTGACCTACCCATGTTTTAAAATTTCTTTTAGAATGTGATCAGAGAGAATTTGGCTAACAGAGATGATATCAGATACCAGCTAAGTCTCCTCAAGCTCGTAGCATTCCTGGTGCCATTCCTTTGTGCAATGCGAAGAAAAATGAAGATCCCTGACATCTCCAAACTACTGCCACCTTTACTGGGTATGTCGAAAATGTAAAGCGATAACATGACAGGTGTATTAATCAGTAGGAGTGAACTCACTTCCTCCTCGTCCCACTTCAGTTGACAGGCACATTCAATTACAAACCAAGATTATGTCTCCAAATAAGATGGGCAAACAATTATTTGCTGTCTTAATCAGCATTATATGAACTCACCTAGGCCAAATACACTGTTGGTTAAATAAACACATCTCTCCCAAGTTCCAATCCTTGCTAACAAACTGTCACCATTTAAATGAACACTCATTAACACAAATAGTTGTGTAAGGGCATCAATGAACGATGTGTTTTTTATTCACTGTTACTTTCTTTATTAGGAGATCATGTGAAGACAGAGAGGGAGTTACCGCCCCTGATGACAGGCGAACAGTATGCCTGTAAAAACTTCACATTCAAGGATCAGATATACTCCCTACATGGAGGTACAGAAATCATAGAATACTATTTTTGGAATTCATAGCTATTGCATTGCTTATCGTTGTTTCGAGCATGTCGAACATTTTACTTCGATACTGTGGTACCGATTGTCACAGCCATGGGTCTATTACAGCCTAATAGAATGCCCTCATTCTCACTCTAAGTTTGCGTAAGAGCTTGAGAGATTCAAATTTGGGAAAAGTTATATAAAGAGTGGAAAACTTTGATGGTTGAGAAAACAATAACACTCAAGAAAAACTAAAAGCTTCGACAGAGTTCTTTTTTAGACTGAGACCCGCAAAATGGTTCCCAACACTAAGATATGATACTATAATATTTCACCATTTTATAAAAAAGGGTGAGCTGAAGTTTTTAACTTTAAATGAAAATAACAAATCTAAAAGCAATACAGTATGTGACAATAATGCTTCAAATTTTAGGGATTCTCATGGATTTGGAAACTCCCGATCCCACAGTCATGGATGAGGAACTATCGAGTCAGTATGAGGAGCTCATAGCAGGCGCTCAGATGGCTAACGATAAAGCTCTGAATCCCGACTCACCCGCACAGGAACATTACGAGATCCCGACTAAGGAAATCAACGGCAAAAGGTTTGTCCATTTACTTAATATGGTGTAAGCTGGTTATTCAAAATATATAATTCAAAACTCCTGTTAATTCAGACAAGAAAAAATGGTCCCTTCAGCCAGATCTCAATGCATTCTAATGTCACTTAATTCCAACTCTGCTTAATTAGAATAATCTTTTTGCGTTCCCAAGAGGTTCGAATTAAATGAACTGCACTGTCTATAGTATATAATGTCTGGGTTGTCGGTTTGTCAGTTAATATACTGGTCAGCGGTCAGCTTGACCTTCTCAAAAATTAGCTGCCTTATCAGGGGTAACCTCTCCAAATAGGTAGATATCACTCACATTTACTCGTAATTAACTTAGGTGTGTGCTTGTGTGATTAACAGTGATATGGGGAGTAAGTTGACCTGAGGTAGAGAATCACTGGTAAAATTATATGAGTGAGCATTCCAAAACTTACAAATAATTCTGTATTCAAGTCAAATTCGGTATGTGAAAGAAAATACACCAAGCCCAGTGTGATGACTATCACAACCCAATATACTTACAGCTATTATATGGTGAAGATAGATTTTGATACTTACTACCCACAAGTACCCAGAAGGCCTCGATGGCTTCAGTCACTAAACGATAAAATAGCCACACTCAAACCTAAGAAGCTGCCTATACAAGAGCCCCAGATGATGGATGTGTATAAGAAACTATTCGGATATCGTCGAGCTCTTAAATTCAAGGTATGCCTCTACCTCCCAACAATGCCTATGAAAGATACATGTGCATGTGTGTCATGAGAGAGTGTGTTTGGTTTCTCGCTTACCTGGGTCACTGGCCCTAGGTCACTACTATTCAATATAAAATGCAGCAATAGCTATACAACTACTACAATCTTACTTTTTTGATTGGCAATTGTTCATGTCTGCTTGAGAAAGGATATTAAATATATATAGTTTTATTGAAAGTATGATGAAAGTGAGATATTCTGGTAGTGGTTTATCATGGCTGGAATATCCCTCTCGTTGACCGATCAGCTCACATATTTTTAAAAAAAATGACATCTAATTTATAACAGGATGGGAGAGACGAGGTAGGCAATGTGTGTTGAGCACTTTTATATTAATTAGCTCGGGATAAATATACAAACGCTATGACATGCACTTCTAACGATATCATGCTTTAGGTGGAATGAGAGACTATGGATATCTATCTATCTATCTATAGTCTCTGGTGAAATCATAAACATATAAACACATATAAGAAGTGTATTTATATGTTTATGGGTGGAATAGACGTAGCTGCAGAATTCCACTATCCTTCCTTATCTATTCTCAAGTGTGATCTTCTAGAATAATAGTCAAATACAAAACAGGCTAGTAGCGAAACTACACACGGATAAAATTAAACTGTATTGGCCTGACCCTTCTTGACTAAATGGCACAAGTAGAACTGCAAGGCCCTTGTATATAAGTGTATTGGTCTTTTTGAATAAATGGTCATGTCAAGTAGAACCAACAGCAATAATCATGATCATTATTCTGCAACATGCACTGCAAAACTAGAAAAAAGAGCATTTTTTCTATCCAGTACACACATTTCATTATTCAGTTATAAAGTGGGACATATTTTTACTTCAGAGAGAACGACGTTTGTCGAAGGAGATGGTAGGTGGTACTCTCGTCGGTAAAAAATGTGTTTAATTTGAACGAAAAAGCTGCCCATAAGTTAATAGATCGCAATGTCGAGACAAAAACCAAACAGTGAACACACTGTCACCGCTCGCCCTTACTCACCGAAAATAATTTGATGTGCCATCTGACTTATTGTTTGCAAAATCGGTTATCAATATCACATTTCTTTACCATCTAGATCTATTTTTATCTATCTGCCTGCATCTGGAGTTGCTCCCCTTCCACTGGTCACGCTGCAGGCAATGGTGTGACCAGTGGAGAGGGAGCAACTCTAAGAGCAGGCAAATGGATCAAACTTGGCCTAACTATGACCAGACTGGTTACGGATGTGTTCCTGCTTGACTAGCATCTATAGTCTCTGCTGCTTTGTTGTACAATGCCTGTTATAATTGAGAACGCTGCTCCAGGTCATATATAAAATCAGTATGATAATTTAAATATTAATTATCAATTATTCTGGGTGTTTGTAGAATATCCCAGCAGGATTGAAGGTAGCGGCTCAGCGAGGTTTAGTTGCTGTATTTTCAGAACTATCCAGAAAATCACAGATGTCTCAATTGATGAAGCAGGATGAGTCTGGCCTGAGTCTCATACACCATGCTGCTCTAAATAACAGACCGCAGGTATATTCTGAATTCAGAAAAAAAAAGAAAAGAGTTCACTTCACTTCCTTTGTACAGACTGTGTTATCCTGCATGTTTCGCACTGAACCTTTCGTGCTTACTGGACAGGGCGAAGGATGCAATCATGTTGGCCCAATGAGCGGTGAAAGTTGTCAACACAGAGAATCTTATCATCAACATGTTCTACCCAACATCATCGTTTTTCTTCCTCTTTTTCATCTTCCTCTTAGCATCATCTCGTTCTACCATTCATGTTTCAGTTTTCTCCCTCTTTTTCAGATCATAGCAAAGCTGATTCTGCAGTCTATGGATGTTAATGCTCGACGTAATCAGAGTGTGCTGTCAATAGGTGAGTAATCTGATGATTCTCCCAGGAAGCATATACTAGAAGCCTCAAGTAACATTGAATCAGGGAGGGTGGGATATACCTCCCCCTCCCACCCTCCCTGATTGAATTGAAGTGTGTTAGACTGACATCAACACCTTTTATGTTGTACCTTTTACCAACATCCCACTGAAATAATTGTCCATGGAAATAATCCCATATGTTCCCTGCATGCCACTCTGTAATTGTGTATAACTTATACCGATTTGTTCCCTACACTCCCTGTTGACCACAAATTAACATTTTTCGACTTTTGAAAAATAACAGGAAGTCGTAATTATCTTCTCGATGGCGACGAGGGATCCACTCGTAAGTCTTAGTTCTTTTGCAGAAAAGTTTATTCTAATGCTTCTCATAATCATGCACTTAAGTTTTGGTAGATAATGTCTTCGTCATATTATCAACTTTATTATATTTTGCTTTCGTAACATTTGTAATTTGTGGCATCTTAAAAAATTGTTGGATTGGCAGCTAAGGTTTTCAGCTTGTGTTTGATAACTTCTACTGATAACGTTTTCTAATGTGTTTGTCTCATTCATTACTGTCTAAAGTATGTATGTCATAGCTCAGTAAAGCAAGCCGCAGCAATGAATTAGGTTTGGTGGGTGGGCTTGAGATGTATGCAGATCATCCTTCATGGGTAACTTTAAACGATAGCTATATATTTTCGACATATTGAAATACTTAGAATGGGATGGAGGTTCTCTCAATTAGACATGTAGGAACCACCATCTCCTGCTAGCAATGCAGAATAAGTAAAACTCGTGTGTCAATCGATAGTCGGCAACTCAAGTTTCATTTAATTGACCCTACTATGTGATACTGTCGTCAAATTCCTGTGTTCGATACCTGAGATTGTTTTCATCAGCTGGTTTTTCATATTAAATCTCTCTGTCTCAGTTCACTCCCATCTGGCTTTTACTCGTCATAACTGCTGTCTGAGTTATCAATGGTGGCTTTGTCTAATTCAAGCCTGGTGCCCAATCGCAGAAAAATTGCAAGATTTTGGGTCTTGTAAGGTTTTGCAACAGTTCTGCAATTTTGAACCACGAAAGATCCCAGCAGTTAGGTTTCTTGCAAGACTCTTGCTAGTCTTGCAAGTCCAATCTATAGTGAAATCTTATATAATTATTGTGAACCACAGAACTGGTAGGACTCTTGCAAGAGCATTGTATGAACTTGCAAAGTCTTGAGACCTTTGAGATTGCCTACTGCAATTGGGCACCAGGCTTTACATTCACTCCTGCTATCTGACTGTCCGGTGTGATATAATGATGTAAAACGTTTGGAAATTAACTAATTGTTTATAGCTAATAAAACTACCGAAGATGAAGTTGTCGAGGAAGATTCAGCTGGTGATGCGACTGAGACCATCTCTCAGACTATAACACAATCCTCTAGTCTGAGTGATGGGATCTCATCGCCCACGCTGGTTATCCCTAAGCAAGGTAATCTATAGCCTTATTGCTCAGGCTTAGTCCACCAGCGGCGAGCTGCTGGCGTGGTGAACCTGCTTTCAACTTCGGACAATCTAGTTTCTCTCATCTCATACGTTGAATGCATTCTGGATTCTTATTTTGCCGTTTGCTGTGCATGCACCTTCTGTATTTGGTTAATTTCAGTTTTTAGACATGAATTGCACTCTTTCCACCTATTTTCGGTTTCATATGCCCCTCCGCAGCAACTGTGTGTACAAACACAACACAAGCCTTGTATCATCTATGAGTAAAGAAAACCCGTCAATTAGGCTCAGTTGTGTTTTACCAAGGACCCTAGTTTCACCTTCTGTCATTTATTCATTGGGAATCACTAGTCAATTGCCAATAAAAGCATACTGCTTTCATCTCCAGAAGCGAAGCAGTACTGCGTATCACTCTGAAAGGCATATAGTTGAGCTTGTTTTTAATTTACAAAGCAAGGGTATTTTCTAACTTTCGACAAATGTTTTAGTGCAAATGGCAGCATGGCAAATATAAGGTAACTGTAATAATATATGCTATGCATGTATGGTTTATAAGTTAGACGAAGCATCCTTATGAATTTTTATTGATGCTGCTGAAATGTCCATCGCCATAATTTAATGTTCCCTGCGTTTAATGTTCATGTCATTTCAAGTCTTTTTTTTCCAAACCTTCCTATCGGCGTCCTTTCAAAGTTGGCTTTTCAGGTGTACCTTGTTAAGTTTTTTTGCATGTCAAATGCTTCGGGTCTGTGAAATCAAATGGTTGAAAATACGAAAGCAGGAATTACTTAAGCGACCAAAATGATGGGGTCGGGAGATTAAAATTCAGGAGTTATCCATAAACATCATTTACCATAATTGCTGTGACCGTGTAGTTCAGACCCAATAGAATTTGTTCAATATTTTATATCGAATAGAAGTTGAAATTTTACTTTTGAATATTTACAGGCCCGACTGCGCTGCATCTGGCAGCTCGCTCTGGTTCTCTGGATGCAGTGGCCTGTTTGTGTGCAAACTATGCCAACATCATGGTCATAGATCACAATGGATGGGCACCCATACACCAGGCTGCCTTCTATAACCATGTGCCAGTTATCAAGATGCTTGTCAGGAAGCATGAAAGCCTTCTGGAGCTGGTGACTCAAAACGAGTGAGTTCTGGAATTGTACCTGTATCGAAATATTAAGATTCAGTACTCCGACCATAATGCTTGAGCGGTTTCTTTTGTTGTATTAAAGATTGACTTCCATCTCTTTTTGAGGATGACTTGATTGATGATGAAAGCCTGAGTTCTAGAACTAGCAAAAAAAGTGTTTCATCTCGGATCTCTTCTTCAGTCAGTGTTGTGAATGATTATGACATAAATCACTGATTTGAGCAGTTTTACAACGAAGAGTTGTCTCCACAAAGTTACTCGTGTTTGTTGTTCAATCTTCTTCCGTTGTGTGCAGGCTGAAGAACACACCGATGTTACTAGCTGCTAGTTCAGGAGCACTAGAAGCTGTATGTTGTCTGATTGAGCTCGGAGCTGAGATATTGAGGACTAACGAGAAGAATCACAACCTGATCCATCTAGCTGCTCTCAGATTTCATACCAATATACTTGATTACTTCATCAGTCACCAACACCCTGGAGTATCTGTGTGGAAGGTCTTAGTGTGTAAGTAATATCCATAGCCGTAGATATAGATATTACCATAGACAAAGCACACAAAACATGTTGTCTGTTGTATTGTGCTATGATTGTGTCTATGGTAATATCCATAGACATAGATATAGATATAACCATAGACAAAAAATACAATATGGTGTGAGTTTGTGTTGTATGTTTTGTCTACAGTAATATCAATCATACACAGGTCCAACTATCATACACAGCTATTTTATCTCAGCACTCTCAAACTTGAACATTTAAAGAAGATCTTGAAACAAGTCAATAAGCTTTTTTTCAAGTGTTTTCATTATTTACACAATGGTTCTCCATGTAATCATCTTGATGTGAAATAAATCAAACCCGTATACACAAATAAGACCCCTACATTCACTGTTGTAAAGTCACGACTTATTTTTAGGCCAAATATGCTGTTTTGCTGTCAGCTACACTTTTAGTGTGTGAGGTCTGTAGCAAATTTTGTTCTGACCCATATCTAACCATTTATGCTTTCAGCCATGTTGACGAGTTCAGACTCGACAATGCAGGATGCCTCTGTACGATGTATGGAGACACTCTCTCTTGCCAACAAAGACTACTGGAAAGCCATCAGAGATTTTGGTATGATGACATTTTGCATAAAGTGATATGAGAGTAGTATACTAGGGGAAATTATGAGTCAGATCTTTGTTGCTTCGTTTGTGAATTTTATCATCTGTTCATTTTGGAATCATTTAAAAATGAAAGTACCCTATAGGAGTTTAGTTTTCGCGGCATTTAGGATTCGCTTTTCGCGTTGTTGCCTAGGTTGCGAAATTTAGTGTATCTTAAATTAAACTCACTCACCATAGTTTCATAAACAATGTACAATTATACAGGAATGCAAGCTAGCGTGGTGTAGTAGTCTAAGTGTCTGCCTTGCAATCAGCTGGAGATTTATGCCCTGGGTTCGAATCCCAGCTTGCACATTTTTTTTAAAGGGCAACCAAGGTTTCGCAGCAATGCATTTATGGGTAGCAAATAATGTGCTGGGCAGCATCAGCTTTGTGCATTACGCGATGCAAAACTCAAAGTAGTTGCTGACTCTAAGCTGGGTAACACTTCAGTTTAGGGAAGGCTCCAAGACTTTGCTGTAATAATTATAGAGCACAGGCTAAATAATAACAGGAACAGGAAACTGCTATGTGGTATTTTCTTTTAGCTGAGTTTGAGTGCCTTATGGAAGAAATGTTTCACAAGAATTCTGGCTGAATAATCATCCGAATCATATTTTGTCTTTTTCCCCATGCAGAAGGTGCAATCTGCTATTAATCAATGGCCATCAATGAGAAGTTGTTTGAAACCTTGGTTGCCCTTTAAATTTTCACTAGTAAGCCTACTAGCGAAATTTAGTACTAGTGAAATTAAGTACCAGGTCCAGAAATTAAACTCTAGCTAAATTTAACTCCTATAGGGTAGTTTAATATGAAGGATGATGGGTACCTGGGTAGATTGCTTGTTCTCCTGGAGTGGACTATTTTGGGTTATGATGGTTGCAACCACAACAAAACTGCTCCATACATTCTTCATCATTCCAACCTATTCTATTTCAGATGGTATTCCAGCTCTTGTAAAGTTGCTCAAATCAGACAGATCTGATATACAATCAGTAGCTGCTTCTGTTCTCTGTAATATCTCTGAAGAAGGTGAGAAAGTTGTGTTATCCTTAGCCAAAAGAACAGAAGAAGATAATTTGATTAGTTTATAACATAGCCTCAACCTTTACTTGTTGATAATAAAATCATTCTGACTGTAGAACAAGATAGTTGTGAGTTAGTAGTGTACGCTATTAGGGTAACTGCCACCTTATTTTACTGAAATGACTGGAATTGATTCCCTATAAGTCAGGGCGGTAGAACTGCAGCAAGACTCTTCTAAACCAGCTACTTTTGAGCTCACCAATTATGTCAGCTGTTCATTTTATAAAGAATCATCAGCTCTACATTAGATGTCTTTTGTGGTCAGACAGCTCTCGCCTGTTAGATTGGCACTTTAACTCCCTCTTATTGATTGTTTACAGATGACATAAGACGCGGACTAGCTGCATGTGGAGCCTCACAGATACTTATAGATCTGCTCTGTTCACCTCTCGATGATATCCAGTCCAGAGCAGCTATCATCATGTCAGATATGGCCTGTGTCGGTGACAATCAACACACACTGGCAGATCTTGGTGCTATACCTCCCCTAGTAAGTCAATTATAATAAAGCTAAACTGCTCTAGTAAGACACAAATTACAATTGACGATGTGTGTTGTTTCCAATTCTGGTTTTATTGGGACCTTAGGAGTTGGCTACCTCAACTAGTTGTTAGGTCCAGATTTGAGCTTGAATTAGGAACAGGGGAACACAGTAGCAATTCAATTCAACATTGCACTGTTTTTAATTCTATCAATCCAATATTGTTTTGACGTGCAAAACCTGAATTGTAGATTGATTTGCTTGACTCTGAATTGGAGGACGTCTTAGTCAACTCTGTGAACGCTATCAGAGTTTTGTGTACTGGTAACGAGAAGAATCAGACGGAGGTGGCCAATCAAGGAGCAATACAGCCTCTGGTCGAGTTCCTGTCAGCAGTAGATTCAGGTATGTCACTGTTTTAGCCTTTGATATCGCAGCGTATAAGAATCAAAGCCTTCTAATTGGAGAGAAGATTCATGAAGTTGTGTGCCCTTTTTACCGTAAACGCTTACACTGATCACGTGATCTCCTATGGCATGTATAATACTGATTGATAGGGAGTGAATTTATTCACTTAGATCAAGCACCATCAGGAGGAATTCGATGTGGTGGAGGTCATTTTCAATTATTTAGGGGCGGACACATGTAAGGTACTCATTCCAAATTGACTCTAACGATCAGAGATTCACATGCTTTTAGTGTAGTCTCGATGTCAGTGTGATAAACGCTGAGAATTTTTCAGTATATCAGGCGTAATCACCCAAACTCCTGGATATCATTGTCCTTACTCATATCAACTATTGCTCTGTCATTAAAAATATTTAATTTTTAAATTCATTTTATTTTATCTGTAGATATATTACAAGCTGCTGCCTCTGCTGCTATTTCTGCACTTTGTGACAAACACAGAGAAAATCAAGATAGAGTAAAGCAGGCTGGTGCTATCTTGTAAGACAGATTCTTATTCTTAGTAAACTCTTTGGTAGCTTGCAGATGATAATTCAATAACTTTTTGACTTTGCTTTAACTTACCAATGCTAAAAACCTGCAGAAAAAAAGTGAAGCACTTGCCCATTTTAATGCTCAATTGAAGTAACATCAATGCAGCCATGCTTGACTTGAGAAACAGCTCGCAGCACTAGGAGGTAGAGTGCAGTCCAGGAATGGTTTCAACTTGACTCGTCATACTGATCAGTAAATCCAATACAAGAAAACTAATTATATATTTTTATCTTTTTGTAGACCTCTAGTGCGATTAATAGAAGCCAGAAATATGACAGTACAAGTAAAAGCGTCCAGTGCTATAGAAGCTATGTGTACAGATAACCCGGCGAATCAGGACGAGTTCCTCGCTCAGGATACTCCTAAATATCTCATCAGGCTCCTCAAGGTGCGTTTTCTTTTTATAATACTGTGTGTAGATAAACAAACTTGGAAGTCACATCTAAGCCTCATCAAATTCAGGCAGCCATTGAAACATTATGTATCCAATTTATTTTTATGAAACCTGGCAAACATTCAGGGTTAGGGATTCATCCTACTTAGAAAAAGAAAAAATTGGGGCCCTATTTGGGCGTTGGTTGAAAAATTTATTTCATTTATCTTTGCACTGTACTCATAGCAGACAGGAGTGTATTTTACATCATAAGTTTAAGAAATTTTTAAGTATATTGAAAATATCTTTGCCTTAAATTTTACCTAGTAGTTCACTTGTTTGTGTTGTAGATATGGTCAACAGTGGTGAAGGAGCAGGGAGCCTGTGCTCTGTGGTCTATAGCTGGTCATACTAAACCTCAACAAAGGAGAATAGCTGAGAAGATCGGTGTCACTCAGATCATTGATATGCTGCTTCTCAAATCTGAACAACTTCAATATGTCGGTATGTACTTCATTTTCTCTACAGGAACTACCATTACAATTAAATTCCACCCCAGATAAGCAACATGACTTCGGACCTGCCAAACAGGCAGTTAACTTAGCACAACATATCTGGCTTGGAGAAATTTTAAACGAGAGTAGGTAGATTAGACTGGCCATAGAAGCAAACACCTTTACTGTGATTGAGCAAGGAGTCAGGCTTTTTTCTCATATACTCTATACACACCATTGTTCATATCTTCTGTCATCCATTCTGCGCATGCTCAGCTCTGGGCATGAGCTGATCTCTGCAAAATTGAGTCTCGGAATTCCGAAGTCATCTGATTGGCTACCTGCTCTGGTGACATACTCCCCAAAGCGTGCAGATTTCTTATTAATAGTTATCCTCTCTTGTCATTATTAGCTGATTTTGATTGACAGTTTATGCAGGGGATATCCCATTTCCCCTTTCCAAAGTTGCAATCAGAACCCAAACTAAACTCATTGTTCTTGCACATGCACAAATTCAATTCACGCATGATGCATACTTAGCCTTACGACACCTGCTTTGTGGTAATGATAGCCTAGTTTATCAGTGATCTACATGCCCAGTCGGATCACGAGAGTCAGTATGTCTGTCATCTCCCATGCAGTGATGCTCAACACAATTGTTTCAGGCTATTTACTTCTAGCTGCATCTAATAAAGACATTTTTCAATTGATTACAGGATGCATGGCTATGATGGCGCTGTGCAGAGAGAATGTTTATTTCCAGAATAAGATTTGTGAGGAGGGAGGTATAGATCCGTTAGTGAGACTGATAAAGTCTTCTAAATCCTCAGAGAAAGTACTCCTTACTGCTATCAGATCATTGGGAATATTATGCATCGGTAAGAAAATAATAATACACCTTAAAGACAGTTACAGACAATCTCAAAGGCTAGTTCAAGCGTAAAATAGATTAAGTTCCATGGCCGAACTTTTTATGGGATGCACTTCCTGTAGGATAGCCTTTTGTGTGCCCAATATAGTTCTGTGTTCAATTGAGTGAGTACGCAGTTCATAGTCTCAGTTTGACTGATACAGAGGGTGAACCTCAAAGCATCAGCTAATAATCTTATAATTGAATGTAAATGAGTTTCTGCTGCTTACTCTTACGCCAGATATTTTATATATGATATTATTGTTATATTGTAGGGGTCGCTCACAGGAACAACAGACGGACTCAACATAAGATAGCAGACGGTAATGCTATCCCAGTCATGGTATCACTGCTTACTAGTCCACCCTCACAAGAAATACAGGTATGTCCCACCCAGTGTAGGGAAAAGCTACTATATAGGGTAGGAGGTAACTCAGTTGATTTGAGCACCTGACCTCAAATCCTTCTGCGGTAAACTGACGGCTTGGCTCTCCGCCCTGGGTGTGCTCCCACCTGCCTGCAAATTGAGATAAACTTGAACATCAACAATGGCACAGGCTGTATGAGAATATGATATGCCTTGACATAGTCATGCAAAAATTAAGAATCACTCAGATCTAAGTTATTTCAAGTTAAAGTGGTTCTTATTTATTCATGTTACTCATTACTTCACCTCTAGGTTGAGGTGGCCTGCTCTTTAGCATGTATTGTTCTCGGTAACAATGAGAACCAGGAAAAGCTAAACGAGACACCAGCCTTCAATTATAACACGTTGCTATTTTTACTGAAAGTCAACAATGAGGTGAGTGAGTGATATCTAGGTGCCTAGATATGATTGTAATGATGGATTATTGGAGAGGTTGCAAGATCTGTCCATGAACATGAAACGATACGAGATACAACAATATCTTGGTCTATGTGTCGGGGTACTTTATAAGAGATTGTCTTTTCTATTGCCGTGAGTGCGTAACTCAGAATCTTATTAACGTAAAAAGTGACCAATGCATATGCGAAAACGCTTTCATGTACCGGGACAAGACAGTTACGAGATTTCGTAACCTCTCTATTATAACTAGATGTACCAAAGTATAGTCCCCTTGTGTAGATGTTGAGTAATAGTCAATCTTTGCATACTAATGCTGACTTCCTGCCAGATGTCCCTCTCTGTGTAAGAAAGAGCTGTGAAAGCTTGCTCCTTTATAGATGCAAGTGATCATTTCTTATTCCCCTGTGTGTGATGCATAGCCAATGTGTTGGCTCTGATACGATTGGCTGTTGGGTGTGAAAAAGCCAGCCAGCCACCAGCCAATCAGAGCCAACACATTGGCTAGTGAAGCATAAAAAAAAGAATTATATATAGGCATGCAAACTGAATCAACCCTACCTGCTAAATACTTTTAACTGTTACCTCTGTCTTAAACGTAATATGCATACTTTAGATATATTGGTCTTATGCCGATCATCGCTATTTGGTAAACCGGTAGTCAGATTTCAAAAGCTTTTAGCGAAGTAATGTTGTAGATTGTCCCGCTTAGTAGTTATAGGCAGTATATTATAATTGTTGAGGCTTTGCAGTAGTGTGAAAGCACAGTACTTATAGCGTGTAATGTTTTGTGTGGCCTTTGATGAATGGGTCAAGGTAGCTGAAGTGCTCAAACTCTGCCGGGTTGCGGGGAGTGGCATTCAGTTTGGGTTAAAGCGTACTTTAATTGAGATGAGACAACTCTGATCACCATAGGCTCAAATTTGAGGTCAGAAATCAAGCTCCCAGCTAGCCATGAAAAGGATGTGGGTCATATTGAAATGGCTCTACCAGCAACCTTGGCAGGGTTTGAGGTCCTAAATTAAAAATGAAGATAATCCTATTTCCTCCGGTTCGACATCAACTGATATAAATGCTCTATATTAACATCTTCAGACTCAGAAGAAAATGATCTTTATTCGGTGATAGTGATTTATCATAATTAAATTATTGTTGATGAAACTTTGATTGAACATGATAACTTCTGATGATTTGCCTACAGTTGTGTTAGTCCTCATTATCTGTCTCTATCTTTGAAAAACTAACCGGCATTTCACACAATCTGCGTCTGTAGCTCAAAACCCACTCATCCTTTAGCTGACATGTACTCAATGATCAAGTTTTTATTCAAAGTATGAACAAAATCAACAAAGTTTCCAGCTCTGACTTTCCAGCCTATTCAATGTTTCAATGTTACAACCACCCATATGGAATTAAGGCATGGCTATCTGCTCAGCTTAAGGCCCCTCTCAATTTATATCCTCCCCAGTGGTCACAGCTATTACCTGCCAACCATTATTCGATCAAAAAAATAATTTGTCAATATAATCCGTAGTTGTCTTCTCTGTTCACATGTGGAAATAACTTAGGCAGTCAACAGCAATGCTGTTTTTTATTCTAACTACAATATCATTTCTTGCTTTGATTTTGGAAGCTTTCACAATATATATTCTGCCTCTTCAGATTAATGGAATTCTTGTCACCCACTGCAGCTACCTGCTATCATATAGTGTACACTTCTCACATAATCTCCTTATCTCTACTTTAGAATATACGACTTCAAGCTGGAACAGCTCTGGCCATATTTGGCTTTAAT
Source organism: Membranipora membranacea (assembly GCA_914767715.1). Classification (NCBI taxonomy): domain Eukaryota; kingdom Metazoa; phylum Bryozoa; class Gymnolaemata; order Cheilostomatida; family Membraniporidae; genus Membranipora; species Membranipora membranacea. The sequence goes on from OU612068.1 coordinate 12,246,017, forward strand.
AACACCACTCAGCAGTATGCCATCAGAGAGGCTGGTGGTATAAGTTATGGTTTGTTTGAACCATTCCTTACATCAGATAATGAGTTTTATCGGGCATCAGCTTCCTTCCAGGTAGGCCTTTGATAAATAGCCCCGTTTTAATTTTTGTACCAATGCCCATGTATGAGACTTATATGTGAAGCTTACATCGTCTAGCAGGCATTGCGGCAGGGAAACTAACATATCTCTTGTTGTTTGCAGGATGAATGTCATTGTAACATGTAAAACTTTGCACAAGTCACTGGTTGTGACGTTCCACTATAACACCCCTGTGGTAGAATATGATTACCAACATGCCTGGCAATTTTTAAACACAGAAACTACTTGTTGCCAATTTTACTTGAGAGAATGACACTTGATAAAGGCGCCGATATGAATGCCAGGGCCGAACTGCCAATGTAAAGATTGTTGGTGTTACTAAATTAAGCTAAGATTGAAAGAGGAAAGCATGTTAGCATATTTCAGGTTGAGATCAAACAATGTTTTGTTTAAGTATAGTCGTTATAGAAGTATTGTCACATGGGGGGGGGGATGTTATCGTAAATGCATGAATACTTCACATTAGACATATCATAGTTGATACACTGAGAGCTACATAGTTTCCGTTTTCTGATTGTAGATAGTTGTATTAGCCCGAGTGATCGTGGACAGAGATCAGGTATCTCTCACAGCTGAAGGTGTTACTGAACTCGTACAGTTATTAGAGTCTAGAGTGGATAACGTCATCATACATTCAGGTCAGTTGTCATCTAATGGTAACTCCTGCTGATCAAGTTAATTTCAATTGTTTGCATTTCCGTTGCTCTCTTAAAGTGACGGGGGAGCAACTCCGAATGAAGGCAAATGGACCAAACTTGGTCTAGGGTCTCCCTCTGCCCTAAAGCCTAAAGCAATCGTTTAATATTGTTGTCATGTAGTCATTTTCAAATTCAAAAATTATTATTATCTATTTATTTAATAAGTTGGATTACAATTATACAATTATACTCCAGGTAGTTTAGGATACCAGCGAAGAATTTAGGGCATTGATTTGTTGTTCAAAAACCGTGAACTATTTTGTCATTTTCAGTAAAGGTACCTATCAGACACACAAAAACAGTTGTTTGCCAATGCAGATTGATATTATTTGTTCACTATAGCAACTGATTCCAGGAACGACCAATGTTATATTCTGTTACAGCGAGTTTACTGTCAAGCTTAGCACATACGCGAGCTGGTATTCCTGACGCCATGGTAACTTCAGGAGCTATGGAGAGACTGATGTATCATTTATCCTCTCCCTATGACCTTGTTAGGACGTCGTGTGCTGTCGCTCTCGGCTATCTTACCTTCAATAAAACAGCTGCCAGGATTCTACTGTCCTCATGTCGTAACAACCCTGGTCTTCATGATAAACTTGTACAGAATATCGACGCTGATGCAAAAATAAGCGATGAGTTCATTCAAGACTTTGAGCGCGCCAAGAAGATAGGACTCCCATCTCAAAGGTATGGATTATCAGATGTTAATGTCATGTATGCATATGGAAGTTGTATTTCATAACGCCAGTCATTATCATTGATGACTTGGCTAGATATGCTATTCCTGGCTGGGTATTAAACTTTTAGGTGGGTTTTTACTAAAAAAATATCAAACCTAAATATATGGGAGTTATTACTCATTGTAACTTCCTTTGCCCGTTTTGCTCTTGATTCCGAGACACACTGCCTTGGAACTCTATGTAGCTATTGAATACATATTCAGCGGATGTTTAAATGTTGACTGTAGTTTAAAGTTTAGCTGGTGATTTGACTTTGTTTTAGTTTGGAGAAAAACGGTGGACCTCCTGTTTGCCCTCCGAGGCGTGAAGGTAGGTCACACAAATATCTACTTTATTCTCACTGGGCACTCTGAGTCTGCACATGTCCACTGAGCTGTCAATATAATGTTATATTAATACCATGGCATCTGCTCTCAAGCGTTACCCATTTGGTAACTGACAATTGTCCGTACTTGTACTCGTGTGTCAGTGTTTATGTGGTGAACATGTGGCAACCTTACAACTACTTATTTATACTATCAAGGTGTGCTTGTGTGCAAACATGTTAACACCATTCAATTCTTGAGTCTATGGTTGTAACATACTTGTGTGTGTGTGTGTTAACTCATTTTGGGCAAAAATTAATTACCTGTTGACATCTAATACTGCACATCTGGGCGTGATCACTGCACTAACAAGGAGGCCGTTCAGCGCTATGTGAAACCCCCAAAGCCACAGACAAGGTCTTGTGGCAGCAGAAACTGTAGATAGAATGTAACATGTTGCTCTAATAGTTTTGCTCGGTATCTTGAGCTGAGCTGAGCTTCATTGTACAAACATTGCAACCATCGACTCAAGGTTTCATTATTGTAACCTGTATGGTACATTCACCCAATCATGTACACCTACCTGCCAGCTTGACACTGCAATGCTGGCTTACTGCATGTCTTAAAGGCTTATTTGTAATGTGTATGCCGCCGATAAAAACTCTGATATTTTTTTCAGTTGGTTTTTCCATATATTTGTTGCCACATACATTATTTGCTTTGCTTCAGGAACTTACACTTCGGCCAGGGTAGGCTCCTGAAATGTGCGCTTGTAAGATGATCTTTATTATTGTAAACGTGTCATCACATTTGTAATGTCAATAATGGGCATCGTTCATCTCCGCCTCCATGGTAGCACATGCAGTCCTTTTCATAATCATTGTCAGCATTTTGAGCACTGTCGAATGAAGCATTTCATGCCTATAGACCCTCCTTTCCTGTACATGTTGTTGTCAGACCATCACATGACTGAGTCTTTTGCTTTATTTTTGGCACTTGATATACGGGTGTTAAAAAGTTTCATGCTATATGATACACATTACACACTATGTCAAATGATCCTCCCTCACACAATCTCATCTAATGAAACTCCTTCCCCACCCCGGTCCATGAGTCAGATATGAGGCGCACTCTGCAATACTGATACCTTTTTAAGCATCAGCTGTAATTACGCAGATATTTTCTTGCATTTCACAATCATTGGTTGTTTCACAGACATGATTATCTACTGGCTAGCACGGGCCTGCAATGTTTATAATATGGCTTAGTGTAGTTTGGATATGATGAGTTTTTTGATGTCACTGAAATGGCGATCTTTTTATCATATCTGTAGGTTCTGCTCGCCCGAAGACAAGTATGAGTCATACAAAGTATGGACGTGGAAGCAGAGCCTCCACTGCTAAGCCTAACTTCATCGTTAGGGCCGTCTCAGCACCTGCTAAATCCAGAACTGAACCGAGGGTGTGATAAACTTTAAGGCATACTGCCTGAAATATGTATGTCTGTTTTAGTCTGACTGTTGATGAGCACAACCATTGCTCTGTTGAAATCATGTCATCATGTCATGTCAAAACCATTTCACAGAAACCTACCGTGAATATTATTTCTCCCACTCTTTAGTGACATGACGGTGAAAAGTGTTCCGTCCAAAAATAGTCATAACTTTCATGTTTATTATTATTTTTTCACTGTGTATCCAGTTTGGTTGCAAAAATCACCAACAAACTACTTTTTACTAGGTGAGATTAAAAAACCACCTATTATTGTCCAGTGTATACCATTAATGCTGTTACTTTTTTAAGCCAGATGTGATTTTTGTCACAGCAGATTTAGTTTTCTTGGCTTTCAAGTCAGTTTTGTGATGTTTCAAATTATAAATTTATTTACAATCATGTCCCGACTCCGTCCGTCAATGCTCTCAACAATTTATAAACTATATTAGATATTTCTGCTATCATGTTATTTATTAAGACATTTTTATATAAAATATATCTGATTATTTTCTTTTCCAGTTTCTTGAAATACAGATCTTTCAGACTTTCAGCTCATACATCATATCTTCCGTGTCTAAACAATAGACATAAAATTATTAATTGATTTAGAGTACATTATACTCTAAATTAATATTACGGTTCAAATTCAAAAATTTGTTGCAAATAATATGCCCACACTCTGCTGAGATGGAGAATATATCTTTCACTTATTGTAACTTTCATTTAAATAATGGTGCTTGAATCTGAAATCTTATTCATAGAACTATGCTAACACCATAACATGTTTGTAATAGTCATTGTACAATCAATCAAGGAAGTTTATTCTATGCTAGCGTGTTGCGGTAGATCAAACCAACCAAAGTCGTGTTTATCTCCACATATCTGCTTTTTATCATGTATTTGTTGTGGGTCCAAATTTCAAAGTCTTAAAATTCACCATAACAGTAACTGATAAGATAAACAGCATAGATTTACTGCTAGCTATCGCTTGCTGCAGTATACGAACAAAGTACTCATGTCCAGAAGGATGACTAACCTACACATTACGAGCAGTAGCACCATTGCGCTGGTACTGTTCGTAATCTCACAGCTAGCCAAAGGTCTGGTTCTAAAACAGAGTTCTAACTGTACAGCTGAGACTAATGAGGGCGTTCTAGATCTCTCACCCTTATCGAATAATGATGGACATCCTCGGTAAGTAAAGCTACCCTATGTGTTGCAGCCGAATTAATCAACAATCGGATAACATTGTTGTGTGTAACTTTCAATTCTTCATTTTCAATTGGCAGTTTAGCACTTGCATGAACCAATGCTAGCCTGTCTTGACAAGCTTTGATCAGTGGGGGGGGGGAACAAAAAGCTTTGTTCCCCCCCACCGAGCAAAACTTGCCAAGACAGGCTAGAACCAATACTTGCGATAGACATGGTGAAGTATGTTGTAGCTGTTTTCTTTTCTATCACATGCCCGCTGATTGTTATCTTGTTATCTGTTTGCAGATTTACAGGGATCAAGCTCACTCACTATGGTGAAATCTCTGTTAACTGGAATCCATGTTATGACTATTCAGAGCCTACAGGAACAGTGTGCTCAGATGTGGCAGTAAGGAAAGCTTAATATCTATTCCAGACTAATTTAAACAATTGAATATAATTTGCTCGCCAAATGGTATACCCTTGCATTCTCAACAGAACCAAAATACATTCTTTGGTATATTTCAACATTGCATGTCCCACAATGCAACAATATTCCAGGAATCATCATAATTATGGAAAACACTAATAGGCTACTAAGATATATCATTGGCCTGATCATCCTGAAAATTCCAGAAAATGCATTATGGGATACTCTTTGACATGCCCTCTTCCTTGCGTTATTCAATCTAAACAAATTTGAAATTTCAAAGGTTTAGTTATAAATGAAGTCAAAACCATTGATATCACTAACTGGAGCAAGGTTCTTGTTCAAGTGAAGACAAATCTAGTACCAGTTATTTTAACAGGCATGTGTTCTGGTACAGTACGGTCCACTAGTACACAGATCTTTAGGATCTAACACAGACAGTGTATTTGGTATCTATGAGCTCAGTGACAATGAGCAGAACGAGTGGCAGAGCTGGCAGGCTGATCGTCTCTATCTGAGATATCAGGCTAAAGCTGCTGATGATCATGGACAGACAATGTATGTAATAACTATTAATAGGTTTTATTCAAATTTTTCACAACTGATAAAAGTAAACTGTTCATCTAACAGACAGACTGAACACAGAGTAAGGATATATCAGATGTTCAGATATTAATACCTTGCTCCATTTGTTGTCTTGTTCTTATGTAGAGCCATTGAATTCCATATCTGGAATAGCATCATTAGCTTTCTTTTGCAAAACAAAGGGCTTGCAAAAATAGCCAGTCCCTAGTAGCAATCTAGAAATGCCCTAATCATCGACACTGTATGGGGTATAATTACTGTTTGCAATTTTGTAAACAAGACAATTTCTCAGGCTAATTATTCATGCTACTAGGGACAGCCAATCAGATAACAGTCAGATGGGTCCCTGTGTTTAGTGTCCTAACCGAATAACGCAATGATACTATTTCCATTCTAAGAGAAGAATCTAATTCAGTGTGTAGAGCACATTCGGCAGTGCGACTAGGTACACCTTATGAGCAGTGTGACTCGACATTGAGAAAGGAAGAATATGCTTATTGAGGAGCTTAAATAATTTCTTGGTCACGATTAGTTTTCCGCTAGCTGAGTGTCTTGTCACCTCATATATATCTGCACTAAGAAACCAATCGCTTTTCTTATAGTTGAAAGCAGAAGCCAAAAGCTATTTCTGTAAACAGCAGCATGTCAATTTTACCAAAAAAGTGAGCATCCTATGTGTATGTTAATCCTATGTTAGCTTTTCGAAGAATGGAAGTCTTTTTTTAAAGGAATCTTATTCTGGACATCTTCTTTGAATGCGATCCTGAATCTGAAGGGGAGGTGATTCCAAAAGTATCTGACAGCTATAGATTGGTAAGAAATAGTTTTCGTTACAATAAAAATGCTTGTAGTCATCCACCACATGTTTTTTGCTTTCCGATTCACTCGTGCTGCATTTGAAAAAGTTGAACCTATCTGAGAGATCATTGTCATAGAGAAAAACTTGCAATACATTAACAAGAGCCTTTACCAATAGGCATGGCATGTGTGATTGAAACAATTAACTCGCAACATAGAAGTACCTATTACTCAATTCAAAGTTTTGGAGGATGAATAACAAACAAATCCTAGGGCTGCTATATAAATGACATATTACAGGCAATGATACTGAAGAGTAGACACGCCTGCTGGATACAACAGAAGACAGGAGTGTTAAAACTGGACTGGTGGAAGAATATATATTACTACCTGTAAGTAATATGTAGGAAATCTCAAATTTTTTGTTGATTGCGATCAAACAAGATGTCGAGAATAAGATTCCTGCAAAACAAATTTTCTATTCTTCTAATAGCTCACGATTACGTATGAACACGTCATAGGATACTCTTTTCTTCGGTTGAAACTTTTTTCTTATTAGCATCAATCTCATCAGAAGAATTCTATGCTAGTATCACTCTGTATCACTCATGCATTTCTGTTCTCAGGAATTGGTTTGGGGAGCTCATCCACGAGGCGATATTACCACTGCAAGTATTGTTTCAATAAGCTATCCAGTCAATGTTACCAATATTACTAATCAAGTGCACGCAAGGAGAATTTTCACTTACATGGTACTTGGTATATTTTTGTTCACTTTATTTGGCATCGGCAATCTTTCATTTGAGCTTTCATGTATAAATTAGCATAATTTTCTGCTATTTTTAGCAGATTTTTTTTCTTTCTTATCAAGAACGATGGACCAAAGAACACAACTGAATTTATGTCGTACAAACTGATGTTTTCTTCGATCTACTCCATTCTTGAACCAGAAGTGGTTATATTTTAATAAAGCATTGAAGCGGAAGCTCAATAATTTTCGATTAAAATGAATTTATAAGAATGTGGCACTTCTAGCCACAATTGGTTATTTTACAACAAAATAAAAATGTGATCAATGGTAATACACCTGTAATTGGGTGAAGGTCAACTTGTTGCACCCATCCTCCAAATTAAAATGATTAGTATGCTGATGACAAACCAGGGTGTAGCCAATTCAAAAGCACTGCTATCAGTGATATTGAACCCTGTTAATATTTTCAGGTGTATTTGCAATGGAAATCTATTGAATTAAAGTTTGAAATTCTTTTTTGCAAAATCATTTTTGGAAGATCAATGCATACGGATTGGCTAATGTAAATTAGACCGGAAATGCGTGCAAAATGCAATGGTCTTACATATGGGGCCACTAAAAAATTCTGACCACCAATTTTCGACCCATAGTCACCAATATGGAAGACCAGGAGCATACCATCATTTTGAGTGGTCTGGTTAAAGAATTGAAAGAACCTGAAGCAGGCCTATTGAGGTGACAAGTCAACATAGTTTGCATGTGAAGGAATGGGGAAATAAATAGAGGTGTTGGACCAATCTTTCTCAGTCTTGGGAAGAACTTTGACATTAGATTGACCTTGAATGTCTCCCATTTCATTACATTCAAACGAGACAATAATAACACATTCACCAGCTCTCTTAGCAGTTATCTCCACCTCAGCGTCACCATTGCCCATCGATGGCACATCTCTGTAACAAGTAATTAAGGGATTGCGAAACATACCAACTTTGCAAAAATCTTAAATATTATCTCAGGTATTTGTAGATTCTTTGCGCAAAGTAAGTGTTGCAAAGCATGAGCGTATACTCTTATAGATGTTGAGTCACAAAAAATCTGTTGCATATCAATATCTAATTGCAAATGACACATAGCAGCAATAATTGTGTATACTTTTTCAGGCGGAATTTGCAAGGGCAGGATCCAAGAGCAAAATGCAAGGAGGTGGTTTCATTCTCACACCAATATTCTACTTACATAGTCATTTCTTGGTTTGTTAATGTTGAGCAATCCATGGTATAAGTTAGTGGGCATAAATGGTTAGTCAGTGAACCAACAAGCTGTTATGTGAATTCAAAAGTGATGTTTGAAGGCTATCATGAGCATTCAAAATGACCCTGTAAACGCCCATGCTGCGAGTTTTGCAATGTCGCAATATTTTTAAGCTGTAAAGTGGCTTACCTGATGTGTACGCTATATTAGGAAATATACAGTATATTATGTAGCTAGAATGCATTAGACCAAGATGATATCAATAAGAGAATGTTCAAAAGATTTTGAAATCAAAACAGTGGCTTCTCAAACATCCCTAAATAGCAAAACAGACAATCATTCCAAAGTCTGCTCTGGCAGGATAGTGATCAACCGCCATAACATGAATATAAATTAGAAATGAGTAGGGTAGGGTCCACTTATTTAGACATTTCATCAGTATTCCCAGTTTATCAGTAAAGGGGGACCAACTCCAAATGCAGACAAGATCCAATTATTTTTCCTGACATCACTAAATCAGAGCCGAATTTACTACAAGACATAGACATAAAGTAATTTGACTTACTTTGCGTTCTTGTCAGTTGGCTTCAGATTACCGGCAGCTTCAAAGCTGAATTCACAATCAGTCAGTTTCTTCTTCAGAGGATTTGTCAAAGATACTTTCACCTTGAACTTTTCGCCGATTGATACCTCAGGCTTACTCTGTAATAAACACATAATATCATCTTATCGAGACTAGAGCATAAACACTAAAACATAAAAAAGTAACAACGGTACCACTTACATACTTAAAATTTGAAATAAACATGACAATTCATTTACATATAATATATGTAAATGAATTTTCATGCATATAGAGTGTCCGAAACTTCGAAAATCTTTGACAAAATTCAAATATGGAAAACTTTAGTTTATGGACATTTCAAAGGTTTTTACTTACTGATGTAACTTCTGGTATCAACGTACGCAGCCTGAAATCATCTTGTGATGCAAACAACTGTTTAGTCTCTTTCACATTGGCTAAGTAGTTGATCTTCATACAGTAGTTGTAGTCGACCATATCACCGAGATATTCGTCAGCACTTACGCTCATCACCATTGTTTCAGCTTAAAACCACACACAAACACACACTGATAAGGTAACTCCATTGAACATCATAACTGGAGTAGCATAATTATCTTTCTTTTGCCAAACTATTGGCTTGCAAAAGCAGCCAGTAACTAGTAGCATTCTAGAAATTCCCAATTCACCATAGGCATTTTATACCTGTTTTCCAGGTTAAAAACAAGGCAATTTCTAGTCTTAATGCTCAGACAGCTCAAATGCGAGTTAGTGGCATTACATTATCAACCACTCATTTCTGCGGTTTCATTAGAAATCATAACTACGATAATCAAGCAGTTTGTGGGTTAAAGATATGGAATAGAAAATTTGTATGGGGAGAAAATTTCTACAACATTGACATACATGTTTTCTTAGACGATGGAAATGAGTGATTGATAATGTAATGCCACTAACTCGGAGCCTGGAGCCGTTTGAGCACTAAGACTAGGCACTTTTATAAGCTATGTTATTCATGCTAGTAGGGCAGCTAATCAGGCGGACAACTTACTATCGTTACGTGGGAGTACCGTGCTGTGGAGTTCTCGTTTGAGCTGTTTCCGCGTTACTCCAGTGTAGTACACAGAGGACAGTGTGATTGTCATACTAACAGTTCTCTCATCTGATGAGGTATTCTCTAACTCAATAGGTATCTCAAAGTCACTACCCACAAATATACCATCTATATCCTTTACGGAGATCTTCACATCCTAGTTGAGTAACATTCTTTATTAATTAACAGTGACCAGTGACCAGTGACCAGTGACCAGTGACCAGTGACCAGTGACCAGTGACCAGTGACCAGTGACCGGTGACTGGTGACCAGTGACCGGTGACCAGTGACCGTGACCAGTGATCGTGACTAGTGACCGGAGACCATTGACAAGTGACCAGTGACAAGTGATCAGTTACCAGTGATCGGTGACTGGAGACCAGTGACCAGTGACGGGTGACCGGTGACTGGTGACCGGTGATCAATGACTAGGACATGACAGTGACCAGTAACCACCAAAGTGATCTTTTCATCCTTGATTGATCTAGTAAACATCTCCCATCCCTGGATTTGAGCAAGAGTCAGCTGTACCACAACGGGGCCAAAAGGGATCTGCCATTGTTTTAACTTTGTTACAATTATGTTTTCAAGTCTGCGGGTAAACATATGGGTCAGACTTGGAATATTAGACGGATTGGGGAGGAACAAGAGAACAGTAGATTATTTGCATATTGTTTGCCACACCTTGATCAACAAATGGTTGCTTTCATTGTACAAGAGTAGGTGCTTACCTGTATTTCATCTCCATCAGTGTAGATGGTTGGTTTGGTTGACATTTGAGCAGCTCTCCATACTGCTGATCTCTCAGATTGTGAACCTTCTGCGTATTTGTAATCCGTAGTAAGGTCATCTCTGTCAGTGTCATCTACTCCCCTACTCAGATCTCTGCTCTTACCAACTGCTTTGGTGCTGATTTTCTTGCCAACACTGATCAAAATTGTATGGTATTATATAATTAAGGAGCAAAAGGTAATGTTATGATACTTGTACAAGTTTCCAGTATCAATTCAATCAATACTTGCTGAAGTTGCGTGATCATTTATTAAACAGCCATGTGAAAGCCAATGGTAAAGCAAGTGAAAAAAAACATATATATTTTACATACACATCTCTCTTCAGTATCTTTTTAACGCTTCCATCTTTCTGGTTACACCAATGCGCCTTATCTGCGTTGACCTCGGCAAAGATGAACGGCGAGTCATACGATACGCCAACATCGCCGTTCTTTATGGCCATCACTGAAGCTGGTCCAGCACAATACACACCTGACACGTAAAAACTATAGTTTCACTGGATATCTCTGTTTTGTTGTGATTTTTCCTTTATTTCATATTCGATCAATACCACAACACTATGTTCTTTAATATAACGAGTATCAGGCTGCAAATTTATTTATCCATAGACTGAATGAAAATAATATTATGGATGTCTATGGATTTATTTTACCTTCACTTGTTTCCTGTGGAGTTGCGTCGATTACCTGCCAGCCACCATATCCAGCCTTTAAATCTGGTCTGGCCATCCAAGCCTCATTCCATACATGGAAATTCCACACAGAATCAGTGTCGAGATCTGAAGGTTATGAAATCGAGTTGATCATGGTAGTTACGTTTAGGTTATCATGCTTAGATAATTTTTTACACACATATATAGATGCGTTGCTTTACATATTTCAATTCAGAGACTGATATCACTAAAATGACACAAGTCCAACATTAAGATATTTCATCAAGATTTATTTATTTTGTTTACATTGTGGGGTCATTCCCATCCTGATGAGGGAAAGGTACCCATCACAAACTTAGCTATCAATCACTGTATTTCCACGGTTAGGCCTGTGCTACTTTGAAGGGGATTAGCACCATGGGAATACCTCCCAGTTCGCCGCTGGGATGGTCACATTACATTGAGTTGGCGCGCCTGAGCGGTTATCATCAAAATCAAGTCCCGGTGACGGCAATGTTCCTCAGAAGATTCAGCTGCATATTTTGTAGGGCGGGCCAAAAGGGGAAAACTCAGCTCGATCTAGGCCGACCTCAAAGTTCACATGGAAATATCGTTAATATGTCCTGCGATAAGTGTGGTGTGACTTACCTGGGATTGGGTTATTCTCTTCATCCCAATGTACATCAATAGTAAGACTACCATCTGTGTCATGAGCTGAGGAGTAATTGGTTACTGATCTGGCAGGAATTCCAAGTGATCGACAGATTGAAGTAAGCACTCCTGAGAACACCCAGCACTGGCCATAATTTACCTACCATAATACATAATACAGGGGCGTATATTCTAAAAAATTTCACTCACCGACTTTTCAGAGATCAGCATAATAATCGGGCGCAGCCCGATCCACACGCCGTAGGCGTCGCGGGGAGGGTGTGGGAGGGGCGCTTAAGCGCCCTCCCACCACGGAAATTTTTGCATATCGGTAGCAAAATAGTGCAAGCAGAGAGGTATTTCAATAGCTCACTGAGCTGTTGGGTACTTTCAGAAAACAATTCAATAGCAGTAGAAGATTACGGTAAAAATGCTCCAGTTATAAAGCACCCATTTGAAAAAGAACTGTCCTTGATGGGATTCGAACCCACAACATTCTTTTTAACAGTGATTATAAGGCGGACGCTCTACACACTGAGCTATTCAGCGACTCACGGAAATCCGTGGGCCGTGAGTGCTAATATACGCCACTGACATAATATGTAAGGAAAGTAGTATGTTATTTACAGGATATTGAATGCTTGCATTTATAGCTGAAATTAAGAAAAAAAAATTCCTTTCTTACCTCAATGATTAACAAGATAAGTGGGGGTTCCCCTATAGGAGGCGGGCGATTTATACACCATTAGTATAGCTTGCTATAAAGGCGTGCTTTGGTACTTGGTAATGCATGAGCTGTGATAAGATAACTACAAAATATGAGGCTCAAAGACCAGGTTAAAAATTAGTAATAATATTAGAAAGTATAACACTATACTGCATTATTATACGTCTGAGCCTTGTCACATTTCTCCAAAGAAATAGAGTTCTTTAGGTGTAAAAAGCTCTGTATATATATTTTGTGTTGTCTAAAATGTAATCATATGTCTTAGTCACTGAGCTCTATCCATTTTGATAGTACAATTCTGTGATCTTAGCATTATAATAATAAAACATTATCATATAGGTAATGGTAAGACCTCTTAGTGTGACCTAGCAAAATACAGAATTTTAACGCACTGTTGTCAAAACTCACAGGCTGTTTGGTTTCCATATATTTTTTGAGGATAGCAACACTTCCGGCCCACTTAGTCGGTGATACACCACCTGAATAATCACCGCTCCAGTTTCCTGTTAGTACTCCGTTATCATCACAGCTATTGACCTGTAAAAATCAGAATTCACATCAATCCCTCACTAGCTGAATGAATTAAGGGTCAGGATAAATATATTTTATAAATAAATACAATGACTTGTAGCGGATACCCAAAGTCTTGCATTGTGATGATGCGTTCAAGAGTTGTGTACTCTTGATACAAACAAGAATTTTAACAATACACCTGTAACTGCAACCATGAAGCAAGAAGTTAGATACAAACGGCCCTCTACCGGAGAGCTGTAGGACAAGTGGATAAGGAATACGGACAAGAAACTAAAATTATCCCTGACTGGAAGCAGGCTTAGTTGACCTTATTGCGACAGTACTAAGGTCAACAAAACTATAGCTAGCTAGGATTACCTCTAGAATGTTCCAGACTCTTGTATCACCATGTTAACTTACCAGAGCTGTCAGTTTCCTGGTGATCACTATGGGATTGCCTCTTAAAGTCATCGTTATATGTGTGAGCTCGTTTAGCAAATAGAGAGCTCCCTCCATGACACAACTTTCAAACTGACCAAAGTTCCATGGCTTTCCATAAATCTATCCATTGAAAGATAAGAGCAAGGTAGCAAGTGAGGATCCTTGGTCATCCATTAGTGTGTTTGTTAATGGATTGAAACGAATCTCTTACTTGTACATCAGTTTGAGTCCTAAACAAGTGAGTAAGTGATGTTTGACAGCCGTCGCTATCACCTCCTAACTTATGTGACTACAGAATATCAATCAATCATAAGCGAGAGTTGCCCCACCTGTTTATAGTTGCCAGTGTAGACCTTTCCACTGTCATTGAGTACATACTCCTCCCTCCACTCAGCGTTCTCCATGTATACAGGGTCCTCTGTCAAACAAAACAAGTCAGTTCATAAAACTCACTACAGCTCCCTTCTTATCTATAAACCAATGGCAATGAGCAATGGAATAGCCTTGTTCAACAAGTTCCTTTTAGGTGTTTGGACGGGGTCAGGGTGCGATCTCACAGTTGGGCTGGTGGGGCGTCTCTGGTTGTTTGATGAATACGTCGGGCATGTTTTGTCTGGACTCTTTATGATGTTTGTGTGGCGTTTTTGTAATTAGATGGAAGGTTGGTCGCCACTCTAGTCACTGACTATCTGGCTGACCCTTGCTTTTATTTACTTTCTTTTGAACATTTATAACACTTGATTAACTTCTTTCTAATTCTTTACAGCATCACAGATCTTTAGATTTGTGGCGATTTCTTATTAACTTTAGATGGACACCTACCTTCACACCAGGCATTGAATAATATATAAGAGTGTACTTTAACAGTATCTTCCATAAGTGATGTCGCTCCACCACCATCAATAGCAGTTCTTACTGTATCAAAAGCCAGATCCCATTTACCTACAGCGCATCTAACGTAACTGGTGATACCCAACTCTACCTGCAACAACAATCGATATAAGTTCTGTCATGTCTAAACCAGGTAAAGAACAATTGACTGCCGACAGTCTACTCCAGTATAAAAACCATGTAAAGAAATAAAAATGAAACAAAGACTCAGAATGTAAAATAGTTTAATCATTGAGGGAATTGGGATCAGACCAAAAACATTATCATAATGAACAACATCTCAGTTACTTGTAATTGTAATTACTTGTACATATCAGCTTGAGTTTAGTTCCGCAAGTTTTGCGATGACTTAATGTTAGCTAGCACCAATTTTAGCTATCCAAGGTGAGAAATGTAATAAGGTAAGTAAATTTCAGCCATAAATTATGCTATGTCAAGGACATACAAAATGGCGAACTACTCCTCCTGTGAATACTTTACTTCTCTAAGGTGCATTGGTATTATATTTACCCATAGACCTACCAATAATACTACTAATAATAATACTAATAATCTATTATTAGTAGGTCTATGTATTTACCTCATTCCCATCTTGTGCGAGCACCTTGACAGTCCATTCAGTCATGTCATTTTTATTGTCGTCTGCTATCAACACATTATGAGTTCCCTTGCTTGGTAATGGTAATACACCTTTAATAAAGTACAATTTACCAATAGTCTGAGTTCGCATATTCACTATTGTGTAATAAAATGCGGGGAAAAATTAATATTGAGTAAGCAAGATAAAGATGAAAATCGAAGACGGGTTTTGAGGTTTCTGCGTTCTGTGTCATTAGACAGACTTTTGGTGACATTATGTACAAAGGAGTCTAGCATCTCAGCCTGGCAATTGGCTTGCTGAAAATTAAATCTGCTAAAAAATTACTCCATGTGTTCAATCAGGGAGGGTCCAATGCTACATATATATGGAATCAGGGAGGAATGGAAGAAGGTGCTCCAGCTGGTGTTTTTTTCCTTAGTTGTTTCCTCCTTACCTATAGTTGCTATGACCCTCACAGCTTCATTTGTTTTGCATTCCTGGTCTAGGCACACTTTGACCTTGAACTCTTGACCTCTGCGCACAACTAACTGAGCAGGACAGGTCTTCTGTGTCAGGTCATCAGTGTAGCCTTCTTGGCAAATCTCATATCTGGTGTGAAAATTATGCGTATCATGAGAGTTTGGGATTGTCTACTTGGGCAGCAAAAATCAAAATCAAATCAAAAAGCAAACACAGTCCGTCCCAAATTTTCGACCTGTTTATAATGTTAATTTGTGATGCAGTTCAGTCCACGCTCTTGAGCAAAGAAGTTCGAAGAAGAACTTTTCAGCCAGGATTTGGAAAAAAATCCATTTAAACATCTGAACCAGTTCAGAAAAGAATAACCATCCATAAATTTATGCCTCTCCGTCAAAATTACTTGCCTGCCTTCCTGCCAAGCACCAATTGTTGGTCAGACTGTGTCTAAAACCAGTCTGCGCCGGTCTGTTCGAGGAGCTCAACAGATCATACATGATTGTGACTTATGTAATAGCAATATGCAGACATGTACTCACTTATCAGTATGATGGTTTTTAGCGTTTTCTGGTACGAGCAGGTCCACTTTGAGTATTTTAGCAGACTTCAGTTTCATTTCCTCAGGTTCTATAGTCTCTGGCTTGCTCCCTAGACAAAAATCATGAATTCACAAATACATAATCTGCATCAAAATAATTCATTGATTTATAATCAAGAACTTTAATTACCTCGAAACAGATTTGTTTTATATTAAATTGGAAAGTTTTTCATTTCTCAGATAGAAAGACTATCATTTGTGTTGTGACTTTTAGGCGAAAGATAATGAGAGGTGATAATCATGTGAGAACGGTTGACAGATTTATTTCTAGCCATGGGAGGAGTGTTGAAAGGTAGACCAATTTTGTTTTGTTTGTCCAAGTAATTTGATGGGCAAATAAAATTTATATATATTCAGAATGCTGCTGATGATACTATGTTTACCTGATTGCTGAAAAACGCTAGTCAGGCATTCCACATTGCCTTATTATTAGAACAAGTTTGATCCAATTGCCTGCATTCCTGTTGCTCCCTTCCACTGTTCACTCCTCAGGCGGCGTGACCAGTGGAAGGGAGCAACAGGAATGCAGGCAATTGGACCAAACCTGGTCTACCTTATTATAGGTAATTAGTTTTTACCAATAGTACATTTAAACATGAAACTTGTATGCATTATAGAGATTTCTAAACCAATTCATTTCATTTAGTTATGCGTAATATCTATCAATCAATCACATACAGTAAAGATTGTCTCCAAACTAATTATTATTTCTGTGCATATATATTTTGTTTTTTTTGTCTATGAGGCCAAAAAGTTGTTATTTTCATTTGTGTAAAACCTACTTATATATGAAAACCTCATTAAAAACGCATGATATATATTATATTATACTACTCACCCTTATGGTCGAATGATGTTTTTATGATGAAAGGAGTATTCCTTCTTCCTGGTGACTTCAAACCAAGATTACCACCGGCTCGTTCGGGAGTAAACAAATCATTCAGCCAAGATAAAAAGGCAAGCACCACAGATCTTATCCCCATCATGGAGTATAGAGCACTTCAGCAATAATATCAAGTAGATATGTGCAAAAACCTTTGCAATTTATTTTCTTTCTTGTTTCATTGGTTTCTTGTCTTTTGAGTGAGCGTCGGGTCGTGTGGTGTAGGCAAGCGTAAGAAACGTATTTCTTAGGCAAGCTAGTAGTCTGTGCAACTTGGTAGATTTTGGTGAGTCATATATGAATGCCTTGTCAAGGTTAGCTATAGTCCTGGAGGATCAGTTTTGAGATGCAGGTCACCAATATTAGGCAGATACGATATTACTGAAGATAGTAGAATGTTCTGCACCAGCAAAGAGTCAAACATATCGTTCAACCCTGTTTTTGAGATCAACAATCATTGCAACACAGTAACAACACACTTGAAAAACAAATGAAGAATCTGTCATCATAGAACGAAATTTCTGTCATTAGAAGAGAAAACCTAGTTATGATTGATTGAGTGATAACAAGTTGTGTACAAAAACCAAAGAAAAATTGAATCTAGCCCTTCCTGAAAAGAAAATGGCAAGCATCAGTGAGGATCTAGAGAGATCGATGGAAGCATTGAAAACCCTATCTGATGAATTCTTGTCCACAACAGGTTCTTTCACTCTGATGCAGTCAAGAGAGAAACAAAGCCCTCAGAAATAGACCTTATTCAAAATCAAAATTTGTCAGTCAGTCTAGCAGGGTTTCAATATATTCAAATGGCATCATACTGGGAAGGATGTCTAAAGCTTAGGACATAATTGAGGATTAAATCGGAGTTGTCCTCAGATCGGATCAACTGATGCTGTTTTCGTAAACAAATGTCAGTTGGATGCAGCCCAGCCAAATAAATGTAGATACATCGTACCAGCATCAGCGGATAAAAAAGATGTTGTTAAAAATTGGAGAGACAACTAGAAGAGGAGAGGATATTTTTGCTACGTAGTAACATGTGGGACCATGTACTGGAATCTAAAAGTATAAACATAAAAATATTTTATTGAATTGAATAAAGTTTGAAAGACTTAAAAAGGTAAAAAAAACTGCGTTGATAAAAACGACAAAAGTAGCATATCAAATTAACTCAGAGGGGACTTGTTGATTTCATTAACCACTTCTAAACACGTATTCAAACGAACAGTTTCAAACTACTTTATCAAGCAATAAGTAAAAAAATATGGGCAAACAAAATCTGTCAGACATACATCTTATAAGGCTGGTTCAAATTTCCTTTAGTGTACACAGCTCATTTCATCACAAGCTCCGAGGAAAATCAACACTTATGAGCAACGAAATACTATTTCTATAAGCTAGTGTTTAATACTGCGACTTAAATGAGCGAAAAACTTTCTCTAAATACATCATGAGTGATTCCAAAAAAATAATAGAAAATAAATAAGCAAGAGTATTTATGAAGGTTATTTTCCAGTTTTTAACCAATTAAATATAACTTGTCAGAAGCGTCACATCTATCACCTTCTTTACAGTTATAAAATCATCTCTCTTCCTCAGGGAAGAACCTCGACATTGGATTGACCTTGAATGTCTCCCATCTCATTACACTCAAACGAGACAATAATAACACATTCACCAGCTCTCTTAGCAGTTATCTCCACCTCAGCGTCACCGTTACCCATAGATGGCACATCCCTGTAACAGAGCAAAGTACAATAATCATAAAATACCCACAATGCAACATTCACAAGTAGCAGTTAACATTATCTCACTGTTTAAGAAACTAAGTATAGCTGTTAAAAATGGAAAAAAGCCTAATAATCCAATTTCTCACACATTTACGGTAAATAAGGACATTCTGTTGTACACCAAAGTCTGCCAATCAAAAGACCTGTAACAATTATCCTCCTTTCCCACAGACTCCATATCACCATCACCATAATATTATAAAGACAATTGTGATTGTCATCATACTACAACCAATTTTGTCTATGTTAATCCTCGTACCGTTTCTCATTCCCCACAAAAATACCCCCACAGCTGGGTATTTGCAAAAGCAAAAGGGGATTTTGTTACACACAAAACGATTGTATTTAGGTACTTTTATGCTGTAAAATGACAAGCGTAACATATCATGTGGCCTCAACGATAAAGCAAGCTGTTATTTTTGACAGGCGCATTCTCTGTGTCGAAGCAACCCCAGAACATATATTGCTATCTTGCAATCAACCATGCTTTTATATTTCAGCTGTTACAAATTGTTATCTAGCAGCAAAATTACTTACCTCACAGATACGCTATGTAATAATACATCATGATTATGTAATACGTGTGCAAAAACTGCTTTTTATATGTGTAGACTGTACAGCCAAGGGGTTATGCTGATTGAAACATCCACAAAGAAGTATCTATTTACTATTGCAGCTATGCTGAGGCTCGCTAAATCTCAAATTATATCAGAAAGATGGTCATCAGTAACCATCAAACAGTAGATTTGTCATGTGGCTACATGTTGGCGAAAGTGGCTGAGTGACAAGGCTAATCAAACAGAGAGTCTGGATCAGATATTAGCATTATCAATAAAGGGGGAGCAACTCTAGATGAGACACCTAGTTTATTGGTCGAATAACACTGATCTCTTCAGATTTTTCATAGATAGGCTAATGGTCTTACTGTGCGTTTCTGTCTGTTGGCTTCAGATTACCGGCAGCTTCAAAGCTGAATACACAGCTGGTAAGCGCCTTCTTCAGTGGATTTGTGAAAGACACTCTGACCTTGAACTTTTCGCCGATTGATACCTCAGGTTTACTCTGTAAAATCGGAAAACTTTTATTAGCTTAGAGATTATTTTATTAATATCAAATAAATCTGATTCAACAAGTGAAAATTTTTGATTCTTCTTTTTTTCTTTTGAATACATGCTATTGACTGCCTTAATCATTTTATGAAATGTTTTTTATCTGCAGTCTTGATAGATTCAATATAGAAAATAAGTTTGTGCATTCTAAATAAACTTAACCTACTGGTATAACTTCTGGTATCAGTGTGCGTAGTCTGAAGTCATCTTGTGATGCAAATAGTTGTTTAGTTTCTCCCACATTAGCTAAATAGTTGATCTTCATACAGTAGTTGTGGTCGACCATATCACCGAGGTATTCGTCAGCACGTACTTTCATCACCATTGTTTCAGCTGTAGATAAAAGAGATGGCATGGTCAAATTGGACACAAACAGATGATGCACTTTTATTTTGGTTCAATGCGTTTTTTAAATAAAGGACTGACTAGATATAACTTGTTTAAATTTGCTCAAATGTTAAAAGGAACCCCTATTGGAATTTCTAGGATCCCTTGAAGACAAGGTCAATGATTATGTAATGAGACTTGAGCTGATTATCATAGAAACGCCTAGAAAGCGCTACTTCTACTGTTGCGAGGGTTTGACAATTCTGTGAGTTAAGCGTGTCAGACTTGACACCGCATCAGACTAGTAGTATACCGAGTATCACACCATAGCAAGAATCAGTTGGCACTTACTCATAATTTATGTGGTGCATTCTTATATTGGTCTCATCAAGTTGAACATGCAGTGCTAATACATACATATCAGACTATACCGACCATGAGTTAATGTTATATCACTACGTATCAATATTAATAAAATATCCCATAATGCAATATCGGGAATTCCCACAAAGAACAGCTCCATGATTAGTAATAGATTTTATGCTGATTTTCATAGGAAGGTTTAGAAATATGGTGAACATAGTTTCATACTCAACAACCTGTCAGACGGTATTGTGCATCACACCCATAGCAAGAGTGAGATATTGGTTCAAACACTTACTAGCGTTACGTGGGAGTACTGTACTGTGGAGTTCTCGTTTGAGTTGTTTCCTTGTTACACCAGTGTAGTACACAGAGGATAGTGTGATTGTCATACTAACAGTTCTCTCATATGATGAGGTGTTCTCCAACTCTATAGGTATCTCAAAGTCATTACCCACAAATATACCATCTATGTCTCGCACTGAAAACTTGACATCCTGGTAAAATAAAGTGTGTCCAAGAGTTTGTAATATGAAATATGATATGTATTTGATGAAACGCAGGTGTTACCTGGAACAAACAGTCATAGAGATTTCGGATATCCATGACAACTCTATCGGAGAGGTTAGATTTATCGGTGTGGGCTATGGCATAAATATTTTGCTTATTAAATTATGAAATAAAACAACACACAATGCTTTGAAATTATGGATACAACAACTGGTCATAATGACCAGATAGCTTGGTAAGAGAAGAGAGAATGGAAAAATAAGTCAATGATTTCCAAAACTGTTCAAAAATATAGTTCTGTGTAGCAAAAAATGTTGTGAGCTGTGGCACAAATATATTTTGCAATTGTCTTCATGAAACAAGACAGCTAGGGCAGCCAGAACGATGTTATTGTAGATTCCGAATAGCAAAAGACACTGGCTGCTTACCTGTGCTTCGTCTCCATCGGAGTATATGGTTGGTTTGGTAGACATCTGAGCAGCCCTCCATACTGCTGATCTCTCAGATTGTGAACCTTCAGCAAATTTATAGGCCAGCGTTAGATCCTCTCTGTCTGCATTATAGCCTCTCCAATCCAGATCTCTACTCTTACCCACTGCCTTGGTACTGATTTTCTTGCCAACCCTGTTTAGAAATATAAATGAACATTTTTGGTGCGATAATTGATCTTGAGGTGATATATGCAAGTTGAGGGATATCATATCAAGTTCCTGGAGCCAACCTAATGAGTGACAATAATATGGAAGTCATGTCTTTCTGGCTTGATAAAGTATGTTTTTGCAGAAAGTGTTGAATTGTGTGCCCATACATAAATAGGGCACAACTCCCAATAATAATGTCTCGGTCTCGCAAGCCAGATTCCCAGATTTGTTTCATCACAGCTTCATCACTAGAAATTCATAAACACTCATGTGGTTTTTACTGCAGCATTCATGATTTGTGCAATTAACCTAGCTTTCAACTGAAGTTGCCGAAATTATTGTTGAATTAAATTATTCTTTTTGCCAAAAATTATTTTTGCATGAAATGTCACAAATGGAAAGTTAAACTGCAACTACACTGATACCACTTTTATTCAAGACTGTAAGATTAGTTGAATTTAGAAAGAGTTTATCAAGGTGATAACTACTTGAAATGGGCGTGATGATTTTACATGGATCCAGGAACAACTCCAACTTACACATCTCTCTGTAGTATCTTTCGAATGCTTCCATCTTTCTGTTTACACCAATGTACTTTATCTGCATTGACCTCCGCAAAGATAAACGGAGCATCATAGGATGTTCCCACATCTCCATTCTTTATGGCCGCTACTGAAGCCGGCCCGGCACAATATATACCTGAAAAGCAACAACAGTTACTTAACTTGGAATTCCAGCTTAGGGATACAATACCTACAAGATATTCATAAGTATTTTTTCCAGTGTGCTGTAGGTCTTCAGACAACGCGGTCATCTATTATCCCCAACGGTGGGAAGTGAAATTTGAAATCAGAAAAGGTATCAGGCTACTTGTCTGTTTTTACCTTCACTCGTTTCCTGTGGAGTTGCGTCAATCGCCTGCCAGCCACCGTATCCAGCCTTCAAATCAGGTCTAGCCAGCCAAACCTCATTCCATACATGGAAGTTCCACACAGAATCAGTGTCCAGCTCTGAAAGAGTGAAAACCATTTATTGATGTAATCCTTAGTCATGACACAAACATTCGCATTAATCCATTTTATCTTAATCGAAACTTAAATCAGTAGAACTTTGTTTTTATCGAGTAATTTTTGCTTTTTATCCATTTTATGTTGATTTAAACTAAATACAGTAGAACTTTTTTAGAACTGAGTAATTATTTATTTGATTTTCGGTCTTTAATATCTGTGTCATACCTGACATTGGTTTGTCCTCTTCGTCCCAATGTACATCGATTGTAAGTGTACCATCTGTGTCATGAGCTGAAGCAAAATTGGTTACTGATCTGGCAGGAATTCCAAGTGATCGACAGATAGAAGTAAGCACTCCTGAGAAAACCCAGCACTGGCCATAGTTCACCTACAGAGAAAACAAAACAATATGTATAAAGGTAAGTTTGGGAGTGGCCGTGGTTCAATGTGTAGGACATGGGTCTTTCAATCAGTGATCACGGTGGTGTCAGGAAGGGCATCCGACCTCAAATGTTCCTGTGTCACATTAGGTTACAGTCTGTAGACAAATGAATGCAAGTAAAATGGTAAATTTTGTAGAAATCGAACACTGCGTCTCATTGTACTGTTTTGGCATTAAGATGTTGTCATGATTTGCTAAGTCTGTCAATGCAATGCACCGATCTGTTAGTCAGTCACTACAATTAAAGCTGTATTACTCACAGGCTCTTTCGTATCCATATATTTCTTGAGGATAGCAACACTTCCGGCCCAC
This sequence comes from Membranipora membranacea, assembly GCA_914767715.1. Taxonomy (NCBI): domain Eukaryota; kingdom Metazoa; phylum Bryozoa; class Gymnolaemata; order Cheilostomatida; family Membraniporidae; genus Membranipora; species Membranipora membranacea. Next base: position 12,269,766 of record OU612068.1, read on the forward strand.
TTAGTCGGTGATACACCACCTGAATAATCACCGCTCCAGTTTCCTGTTAGTACTCCGTTATCATCGCAGCTATTTACCTATAATGAATATTCTAATTCACAGCTATTCCTCATCAACCGCATAAATTAAGAGAAATCACATTCATATTGCAGGGACTGGTTGGCTTATACAGGTATTCCGATATCACTACCGGATTAGGGAAATGCTGATCATAGACTTGATGGTTTTTTCTATGGTTTTACCTGTTATGCAACATTTTAATTAAAAGCTGTCTATTTATACATTAAGACCTGAACTATGAAATATTTATTTCGTAGATGAAGTTGGAGGTATCATATTCCTACTTGAATGAGCTTTTTGATGTTATTGAGATGATCAGGGCAACGTGATTACCATACTCAGCTTAATTTAAATTGTATTTAGTATTACTGGTAAAATTAAAAATTTAAAAAAAAAAGAGGTTGCATATCTTGGTTGTACCGATTCATTACAATGTACTGATTACAGTATATTATAAACTTACCAGGGCTGACAGTTTTCTGGTGATCACTATTGGATTACCTCGTGAAGTCATCGGGATATATGTGAGCTCGTTTAGTAGATAAAGAGCTGCCTCAACGACACAACTCTCAAACTGTCCAAAGTTCCAGGGCTTTCCATAAATCTAAAAGTTGAAAGTTAAGAGGAATGAGATTTGATTATCACACATCAGCTGCATCAATACATGTTGCAAATTCCCTTGTGGGAAAAAAACATTCCACAAGCAAGTGGGAATGATCACAAATTACTGCCAGTAAGTTTTACAAAACTTGACTAGCATTGACATTATTTTTAACCTTTGTAAAACATGATTGTATTTGCTTCCCTGCACTGATAAGTTCAATAAAGTTAATATTATTATTATTATTATTCTCTTTCATAAGCGAGAGTTGCCCCACCTGTTTATAGTTACCAGTGTAGACCTTTCCACTGTCGTTGAGTACATACTCCTCTCTCCATTCAGCGTTCTCAATGTATACAGGGTCCTCTGTCAAAACCAGAAGAACCAATATGAGTTGTTCATCCATTTGGTAAAGGATATATATACCAATTATGGTTCTGCCCAAGTAGTTCTACTACACGATATCACCAGTGCCAATAAATTAAACGCAGTTCGCTAACTATGGGACAAGGCTTTCCTGCATGCAGAAACATGTAATTTTCCTGATAATTGCTCCCCACATTTCAACAAAATTACATCACCAAAACAAAAAACCTTAATGCAAATCATTGTGTAAATCGAGCAATGTATCAAATTTTAAATCAAGTCTTGGTCCAATTTTTGATATGTGACATGAGTACGTACCTTCACACCAGGCATTGAATAGTATATAAGAGTGTGCTTTGACACTATCCTCCATAAGTGATGTCACTCCCCCAGCATCAGTAGCAGTTCTTACTGTATCAAAAGCCAGATCCCATTTACCGACAGCGCATCTAACATAGCTGGTGATACCCAATTCTACCTGCAATAATGAGTAAACAAACGTAAGTTCTGTCATCTCTAGAATAATATGCTATCTCCTATAACAAGATTGTTCCCTCTGTGGTGGCGGAGGGATAATGCAAAAGTCGGGTATTGATACCTGACTTTTGCAATATATATATGTATACACTATTTGATCCCTGTTCTAGCTCCCTCCCCTCACCCTCATCACAGTTTCTACAAGATATTTTCTTCAATAGTTTTGCAAATACAAAATCTCATGATTTACAAAAATAATTGTCTGCCATTGCAGAAACTCTTGTTGGATGTTTTTACAGTGCATAAACAGCAAAAAATGTTTAAATTATATAGGAAAAACAGTGTAATAAATAATTTTACCAGAATAATTCTAGTTATTGTTATAATTACCTGGTTACCATCATGTGAGAGCACCTTGATAGTCCATTCTGTCCAGTCACTCTTCTCTCCATTAGCTATCATCTCGTTATGAGTTCCCTTACTTTTCAGCGGCAGCGCACCTTTAAATAGTACATCTTTTAATGTAGCATATCAATTTTTGGTTGAAATTGGCTGATTAAAATCAGATGGTCATATCACACGCCATATCCTGAAGCATGGGGAGAAAATGTTTGTTGCCTAAAGGGTGAGGCTGCAATTTCTGCGCCAGGTTGCTCTCTGTTTGCATGCAGGTTGGAGCACATCTTAGGGCCAACCAAACCCCAGTAGTCGATGGACTGCTGTGGATTCGAACCTACGATCTTCAGCACTGGACTGGGGCTTAAACCAACAGCGCCACCTCCTACTACTTCTCCCACTCCTAATCCATAATTAAAAACAGCGTGAAATATGAGGGCAGGCCTATTTGAAATGTGGAGAAATGCCAGCAAACTGCAGACTGCATAAGACAGATTGATGTCAGTCAGAGCATTCAGATCAACTAGTGGTCACACTAGAAAAACTTCTGAGTCTATTGTCCAGCCAACTTGCTGGATGTAGTTGTTTTTTTTGCGATCGGCAAGGCGACCCACCCACCAAAGCAAATGATCACTGCCACTAGTCAGCATATAATTTTACTGAATAAGGTCTTGGCCACGTAATAAATTAGGTGATTTATTCATAGATTCTGAATCTATCTCTACAAAAAACGCAACAGCAACATCAGGTGTTTGACAATATACAGCAAAAGCTACGAGATCATCAGTGCATATTTTATTCCTCCTTACCAATCGTTGAGATGACTCTCACTTCATCCGTTGAGTCATATTTCCGATTAAGGTACACTTTGACCTTGAACTCTTGACCTCTGCGCACAACTAACTGAGCTGGACATGTCTTCTGAGTCAGGTCATCAGTGTAGCCTTCTTGGCAAATCTCATATCTGGTGTGAAAAATATGCGTAAAGAGTGTTAAGGATTGTCTACTCATGCAAAGACGAAAGAGAACTCACATCTGAATTTGTTTAGTCTCCTGCTAAACATAAATATGTGAGTTTGATTATGACATCGATTTCCAGGCGCCGCAACCACTTGATTTGTCAGAAGCCCTGCTTTTCAATATGGCACCAACCATCCAGCCTACCCCAGAATGGCTGTTTGATAAATTGAGCTGTACTCTGCCTGTGATCCAAATGATATTACAGAAATCAACTCACTTATCGGTGTGATGATTTTTAGCATTCTCAGGTATGACTAAGTCCACTTTGAGTATTTTAGCTGGCGTCAACTCTGTTTCCTTTGGTTCTCTTGTTGCCGGTTTGTTGGCTAAAATACAAAAATATAAATAACAAATAATTTGTCTATGGATCTGTATGGTAACCTGAAAATGATAGTAAGTCTTGTCTGTTGAACGTTGGCGCAGAAGGGCTTTGCGTCATAATTTGAAGTGTATAGTGTCAAACTAGTTTCAGCCCTAAACCCCTGCCCACCAACGGCCCCGGGTCCTTCAAGGTCCATTTTTCCTGAGATATTTGTTTTCATAAGCTTATCTTTAGGTGAAGTAAATGCTCTCTGATATCTGCTTCCACTTTTGGCTGCTGCTGTGATGGTGAAAGTTTTTCAAGGTGTGACTCTTTGGCCAACGATAACACCCTTGCAACTGTTTTCATAAAAAAGTTTCACTATTAATTCCCAATCTTCACTATGTTGAGCGTGAGACTGTTCATATGCCGCCATTACAACTAACCAATATCGCTGAACGTTGTTACTGCAGCAGAAGCATTTCTCCTTCCACGTGAATTCAAGCCTAAATTGCTAGCAGTATGCGCCGAAGCAGGCTTATCCGATTTCTTTCTCCCAGATAAAAAGGCGAGCACTGCTGAGCTCATTGAATACAAGCCACCAAAAACACTCGCCATTGCCGCCTTTATAAGATAACTGAGCAAATGCGACATAGGCACACCCAAACTCTGGTTGTTATGAGGATCAAGTAGCCTGTAGCAAGTCTTTACAATTTACATACCAAAAATAAGTGGCCCAAGTGGTAGTCAATAATCAATTGTCTTATGATCAATCATGGAACGTATTGGCATTGTCCTTGTTTGTTTTTTGTATCAGCAAACTAGCCGAGAGTACGATTAACATTGATGTAATAAAACTTGATACTTTGCTCATACACATGTACTTTGAGAGTTCCCAAAGAACAAATATAATACAGTATATTATACCAAAATAATGCGGAATAATTATGTTTACTTGCACTGATGAACAACTTTGTTTCAAGCTTACTGAATCTATATACCTGTATGATTGGGTGTAGGATACACATTGTTTATCATGTTTTAATTTCTATCGACTTTTGATTTGATTTCTTAACTATTTCTTCAAGCAAGATAATATATATTTGAGGTTTGGGGTTCAAACAATATATACCATATAATATAACCTCAATAGCAGCGCTGAGGGTATCATTTGGGACAGCATTGTTCCAATTTTGAAATAGCAGCTAATGTACTTTTGTTGTAGGCTGACAGTATTTTTTAAAGGAAAATTTCGCGATGTATGAGTTGTTTCCTTCTTTAATGAGAGCACAACTCTGTAGTAGAACAAAACCGCCCTATTGCATCAGGGAGGGTGGGATATCTCCCACCCTCCCTGAATGCATAGCAGTATATACTAGCCTTGTCACACGGCCACTGGTTTTTGTTTTTTAGGTCGCAAAAACAAAAACCATTGGTCGCGTGACAAGGCTAGTACAAGGGTAAGTATATACTATATTCAGGAAAATTCTTGAATTGAGAACAGCAGCATGTGCATATCATGGCATTATTCTTTAAACGCCGTTGTTGTTTGAATTTTCTGATCCGAACACCTATCTACCCTTGACATGCATTTTGAGCAGTGCCTAAGTCTGATCATTAGGTTACTAAAGAAACTCACAGCCCAAAGCCGAAGCGAGAGAAGAACGAGAGAAATCACAACGGTTATAAGGTCAGGAGCCCACAGCAGGATTAGTCTTCAGACAACAGTAGTCACAAACTGACACATAGAGTCAGACCAAGGAGTTAAAGGTTTGATTAGCGGTTGCAACCTCAGAGTGCAGAGCAGTTTGCATGACATTACATTACTAAATACAAGCCTCAGCTGATCCTCGGAGGATTAATGTGTATATAACAACTCCTTGAGGATCCTCTGAGGTTGCGACCTCTGTCAGTGTATTTAGATCATAACTCCTTGGTCAGACTCAGGGCAAAACTGCAGACTGGTCAGAATACGAAATACCTATTACAATCCTTTTTGACTTGCTTTACATATCATACATCATGTGTTGCCCAAACCTTATAACCATGATACCCAATCATAGTATTAGAAAACAAAAGATAGAATCCCCCTCCCTCCCCTTTCGCCTCGAATGTTGGCATCGGACCGGAAGTGAATTCAATATAGATCCAAATACCTCAGAACTCGACTTTATTTTGAAGTGTGGGGAGCAAACAAACAAATCTGATGGCTTTATGCATTTTGCCTCAACATTCTGCGGAATCTATACATGAATGTATTCTAAGTTAGTTTGCACTACAACTAGTTTTTAATTGTATATGTGTTAATATTTTACCATCATCTGTTGTGGCATTGTCCTCAGCTATAACAGTTAAATCATTCACTCCATTCTCAGCAGGGGTGGATGTCTCATTAAAACTGGCTGGATCACTGCTTTGATCTATCCTTCGCCCTGTTAATCCTTGAAAAGTTCTATTGCCGGTGTTACTGGTAGGTGGCTTTGTGTTAGGAGCGACTGCATTTTCGCTGCTGCATGCTGCCCCCATTTTTGCAGTTTAGAAACTTGACTAGATTCACTGATGCTCAATATCAGTACTTCACCAATATTGCTCTTAGTATAACTTAAAAGGCTATTGTAAACTGTTGACTTTTAAAGAACAAACTTCCTCTTTAGAAGCTGACCTGATGCTGCTAGCTTATTTGTTTGACTCTGTTTTGGTCTTATAGTTTATTAGGTTGTGGATAGCCTTGTAATTAATGCTAAGTTTTTCATCACATGAATAGGTCTGAAATGGCAAGGGTATTATGATATTATTTGTCAACTTCTGTCAATGAATAGCAGAAATTAAGCCTTATTTATAATGAATGTACAATACCATCCAAACATTGGCACCCATTGTACACTAAGTAAGTAAGTGACTGAGTAACTTCTCAGCCTTTGTTTTGTCCTCAGCTACTCATAGTTTAAAATTAACCTGCTGGCCAGTGTACACTGCTAATATTATAATGTGATTTTAAATACAATTTGATTTATTGTTGTTCTGTGGCCACTACCTGTGTAGATTGTAGATGTCTTTACACCTTTCCCTCTACGCTAGACCAATGGTTAATAGTTAATTTTTGGAATATTATTATCCTTATTGTCTGGCATGCAGAAAGTATGACAAGATGTTTTGTAATATTTTTTTTCAAATAGGCTAAGATTTTGCATACTTGTGTGATAAAAATTAAAGTCTTTCATACATATTGAACACGCAAAAGAAAATAACATGCCTTGGCGTAAAATTGACTGACAGCTTGAAATCATTTGACAACTCACAGCTAGTGGTGGATTCGGAGTCACTGAGACCGAGGTATTTGCCCATTAGCTTCTCTCTGCTGTTTGGATCATCCTTCTTATAGTGTCTTCTATCAGTAGTTCGCTTGGGTGACTCCGCTCTACTATGCACAACTCTAGGTGTATACCTGCATAATACAGAACATGTATAAATCACAGGTTCTTTTTCTGTCTTTGTTTTTCAGTAGACATCAATTGTGGATTTGCATCTTGTAACATCACAAAAAGCGTATTATTAGATTTGAATAAAATAGTTTAAATAACATGTATTATGTATTATGGTTACAATCCCCTGCTCACTAAACACGGAAAGGGTATGGTGTCTGTAGTCTGGTGCAAACTACGCTTAAAATATTGATGATCATTAATTTAGCAACAGATAGGAAGAAGAATTATAATCAGGAAAACTCATCGCAATCAAAACTATAGAGAGCAATAAAAATAGAAATGGGAGTCACTTTGCTTTAAATTCACTGTCAGCAGGGAGTTTGGGATTTAATTTTGTCTCAAACACCCTGCTGCTAGTAACACCCAAAACCTTCACCAACTAGGGAGTTATGTACTCTTTGCCCCAACACAAAATACTTTTACAAACCTGCAGTGCTGTCTATATGACAGATGATGTAACCTTAAAAGTATAATTGGAAATATTTCTGCTTCCTCATAATAATATTGTGTAAGAACAAAACTGAGCAACATGTTTTTACAATAATGTAATCGCATGGCATGGTAATGACTGAAGGCAATGGAAACCTTTTTTCGAAATGTTGAACTGGTTACATGCCATGCAGCTATTCAATAAGGTATAATATTTTATTATTATTATTATGTGTTTTTATAGAGGTTTATATATATATATGTATGTTGCGAAAATAACAACTTTTTGACCTCATTAACAAAATTTTGTTTTATGTAAATAAAATTTATTTTAATCAAATTAAAATTATTTGAATTGAGGTCTAAACAGGGGAGACAAACCTGGATGAGGAGGAGGAATAAGCAGAGACATTAGTAGCATGTAGGGGTACGTATGTACTTGACCCAGTCCTCCCGACTAGTCCTCCCGCTCCCGTGTAGCTCGGTGTGGTACGAGCTCCTACTGATGGTGTGTATCTACTACTGGTCGTGGTATGCCTGCTCGTACTGTGTGGAACATAGGAGGATGAGTGACTTGTTCTCTCATACGAAGGGCCATGCAGATTGCTGCCTGTCCAGTGGTGGGTTCCGCTGCCGACATTTCTGTAATCAGAAGCGATCATTATGTATATGACATTATTTTATTCGGCAGATAATATTCTCCGCCACATGCTGAAAAAAAACTTTGACTTGGTAAACCTTTTTGTTCATGTTGATTGAATATGTTTCTGTTCTTTCTCAATGACCGATTTTTTAATCGAATGGAGCATGCCACTGCAAACTTGAAATTAATGTCTCTTGAGGTAGAGATGGCAACTCCTCAAAAATATGAAAAAAATAGTTGTTTGGAATACCTTTTCCCAATTAAAAATGATCCTTTCAACAGAAAATTCACAATTTCCAAACAATTATAACGTTAACAGTAAGTTTTCAATACGTTATGGGTTAGAGGTGAAAAGTTTTTGACAATGATAGCTGCAATATCAAAAACGTGTTGTTCTTTGACCAAATTCCTTTGAAAAAAACTTTGCCCAAAAAAACGATAATTTATACCTGTCTTCAGCCGGCAATGTCTACTAACCTGCTGTTGTATGATGGAGAGTTATATCGTCTCCCGGTGGCGCTAGACAAACTGTATCGATCATATCTCGACATGGTGATAAAACTGTAGCAGTCAGCTAGTCAGGCAAATATTTTTATCCAACCTTTTTTGCTGCTTGCACTGTTGAGTAAAGAGCTTGCAGTGAAAGTGAGCAGCAATATGTGCTGCCTCCTATAATTATCCATGGGATGATCGTTCTATACCTCATATTCATAAGCTAGGAATATATTACCATAACAACAAACCTTTATTATATAATCATTTATTCAGAATATTACTGTAATAAAATACTCATATCCAAATTATAGCCACTACTCTCGCCTGCATATCCATGCAACCACAGAAAATTATAGTCTATGATAGCTTAATGCTTCCTAGATAATATACATATAAGTGGTAGTTGTAAAACACACCTACGGTTGCTGAAAACCCAATCAACACCTAGCTCTGATACGGGTATGCTGATTATGTGCATATAGCAGAGTTTGTTACTCATATATTGGATGAGGGTGACAAACTCAGAGCATATCCACATACATTTTTTACAAAGCCGTAAAAGTACAAACTTTTTTAGCGGTCATTGACAGCGTGATAACACACATAATATTATTCTGCCCGGAAATGACTGATACTTACCGCAAATCTGCATAAAAGTGATGATATATACAATTTGCAGCGATGATCAAATGTAGAGGTTATAACATTCAAAATGTTTCGTACTGCATATTGCTGATGACGGTTTGATAGTAATGAAGGAAAGTGTGTGTTTATTTTGACTGATAAGAAGTCCTGATGCATTGACACAGTCCCATAAAGTTGTACTACACCCATATATTCAGGTTAGAAATCTTATAAAGTTATATAAGAGAAACTCAATCTAACAAATACCCATAACTGTTATCAGCTTTAGATCAGTGATAAGATATAGATGGTATTTAACTTTTGTAGTGATCTGCAGACTTTCCGCAGCTTGTTATTGGCTTTAGTTTGTTATGGGGGTAGCCTTGTATTCTCGGCTGAAGTACGAGCAGTTATCTTCTTTCAAAACAAAGAAGTAGCCACATGGCAAGGCTTTACGATGGTGTTACTAAGGAATTAGAGGGATGCTCCTTGGTGTTTTTGTCCAATTAACATCGCTGTCAGTCTGTCTCAAATCTCTGTGGATATACTAAACTTTACAGTAATGGTTAAGAATTAATTCAGCGAACCGTCACATAATTTTATATACCATCTGAAAGCTCTTGGTTTCAGGATAACAGAATACTGATTATTTATGATAGACAAGAATACTGAGCAAAATTATGATTCAATCACCAGCAGGTTGAGCATTATTGTGAAAACAAGATCACCTTATTATAGATCCCATAGTGGTTGGCTCCTCCAAAGAGGAAATAAGACATAGTTGAGACATGATGACTAGGAATAAGTCTGATGTAGCTTTTTGTGTTGCTATTCCAACCAGCGAACAATGAACTTTAGTCTTTTTTCGAAAACAGACAGGATCTGTAATGTGTTGCTTTGTAACATTGTTTTGCACTGCAGATGATTTTTTTAATGTAGATCTTATGGACCATCTTATCTACGATTAGCTTACAATATAGAAATTAGATATGTTAACCTGAAAACAAGTTTATATACAATGAAGTATTTCATTTATGTATTTTTATATTTTCCTGGAAGTCTATAAAACACTAGCATGAAGTGTTAGTAACTTTTTTTTTATTATCAGCAAGAAGCAGTGTTATAATATTCTCGCTGATGAGGATTGGAATAAAATTATGATGTGGCTAGTATTATAATGGTAATTAAAAACCCATTAACAAGAAAACACATCATAATTTTATCCTAATCCTCATCAGCGAGAATATTATAACACTGCTTCTTGCTGATAATAAAAAAAAAGTTACAAACACTTGATGCTAGTGTTTCATAGATTTCCAGGAAAATATAAAAATACATCAATGAAATACTTCATTGAACAACATATTTTCTGTTTTCTTGTTAATGGGTTTTTAATTACCATTATAATACTAGCCACATCGTAATTTTATCCCAATCCTCATCAGCGACAATATTATAACACTGCTTCTTGGCTAGTATTATAATGGTAATTAAAAACCCATTAACAAAAAAACCGAAAATATGTTTCTTGCTTTTTGCCAAATAATTCCTAAAAAGCAAGCAATCGCAGCGCATAGAGCAGAGATATATTGGATTGGCATTTTTTTACTTATTTGAGTGTTTGTCGTCATACTGCTAGAAGCGCATAAGGTATGATTATAAACGATATTTGTTGTTCAAAGCTCTACTGCCCACATCATTTTGCAAATTGATCAAATGGAACGAATTGTCTCCTGCCATAATGAATGGAAAAAGTCTGATATACTGCATTAAAACTTACAACAGGGGTATTTTCAGTTGCAGTTCTGAATTTCTCGGGTTGTTAAGTAAGTTTACAGTTTTGTCCCTGACTAAAAGGTCAGCTTGGGTCATTTATCAGAAAAGCCAGCAAAGTCAGTAAAAACAGCTGTAGCTAATTGATTAATACATACATTAATGCATACTTTATGATATTGGGTCAATGACCTAATGAAGCATTTTTTGAAGAGGCTGCCAGCAGCAATACCTGAAATTCTATTCATAAAGTAGACTGCCTTCAATATCATTTATCTGCAATTCAGGCAATGAGGTTGAGACTGTAAATTGTATGATAAATGGAGTTTTAATCGCACAACAATTTTTGAGTGGGAAGATTTGATTGCATTTTAAGGCAGCAGACTTCCAGGGTATAGACATTAGTCAAGAAGAAGCAGTTTGCGAGTTCAGCAAGTGAAATAACTCTGGTGAATAATGCAATAGTCTGATTAGAAAAGCCGGAAAGTAGCATTATTTATTTGAGAACAATGATATTGTCGCGTAAATCTGATTCCAGACAAATCAGAAGAAAATAATATAAACTGTGTCACCAAGACAAGGCATATTTCTTTAATTTAAAATTGCAAGAGACAAGAATGAAGAAAGTTCTTGCTCTATTCAATGGTAATGTGGTCATAATGGTGTGTGAATACCTAGCTTGACAAGATTTGTTCGGTCTCCCCATCCCCTCCCCATTGCAAAAAAGCTGGTCAAGTGTGACCCTCCCTGGTCTGACAGGCTAGTGAATACCACCGATCCTTCCTATGTTTTAGCCCCATAATCTTCTGTCTCTCAGCACTCTTTTTTCCCGCTGCATTCATGGCCAACAGGAAGTTATTACTATGGAATGGATTATTAATAATCCAATATTCCAAAGCCCCTGCTGACAAAGATGTAACGATTCAGCGCTTTGAACTCACAATTCAATTCAAATTCAGGTAGGATGCTTTCGATTCAACTCAAAACTCAGTTAAAATGGTGAATTGAATTGAATAAATTCCAGGATCTTAATCAAATAATACGTCACCGCCGCTGATACCGTCTAGGAGATTGATGCCATAAATTGTTAGACTTTTTTCCTACCTTAAGGAATAAACAAAGAGTTGTTGTCCTTTTATTGAAGAGAAGATAAATCTAAAAAATCAAATTGTGCTAATATAAATGGACTGAATGGAAATGTTGAGAGTGTTTTCCAGCTTCCGGTTGTGGGGTAGTAAATTATTTACCTATGAGACTGAATTTGATAGTTACACTTAAAGCTTCTGGTTCTGGTAATCTTTCAGACAAGACTCATCTGATAAATGAGCTAGAAATGAACCATAGGCACTGATTCAAGTGTATAAGTGGCATATACGGTAAGTAACAATCAATCATAAGCATATCAATATCATCATTTGGCCATGCATGATTCTCAGTCTCACACTACACAGACCATTCTCCCTGCACAGACCAACCAAGGGAGTGAGTCAGTCACACAGGTCTACTCCAAAATCCCAGGTTTTGGGTTAGACCTGTGGTCAGTCACTAGTTAGAGCAAGGAGTACTTTTACTCCTTGGTTAGAGGGACTGAGTACAGAGGAGAGAGTAACTCTCAGAGTTAGTTAGTAGTTGGTTGGTTGTAGTACTAGTAGGTAGAAAGAAATGAATCAAAGAGTAACATTACTCATTGAGAGAAAAGGTATTAATCAAGTTGCAGTGTCAGTCAAAGTACCACAGACACAGATTGAGATAAGAATGTTCAATAACCATATAGGCCCACAAGGGTCATAGTTGTGACTATATAATACCCTTGCCATATATATAGTCACAACAATGTTTCATTGAAAGTTGACCGCTAACTAAAACTTAATAACTATAGACAGTTGGTAGACTTTTGTATTTAGTTGTCAGGCAAAACTGCCAAAGAGTCTATACCATATGTGTAACGTTCCATTCCAGCTAGTACCGGGTATAATAGGGGGTTGTTGAGCCCATATACTTCGCAAACGTCAAAACGACGTTTGCAACGTTTGTGGGTTCAACAGGGGTAGACATAACCAGCCAGTCATTGTAGGGTCGTGTAGCAGGTGCTAGTTTAGGCAGCAATCTTGTCTTTTGATATTGGTTGAATCAGTTCTGAAAGTCATCTTTGCCAGTCGCTGGCAACACTTGCGTGAAGAGTCATACGACCTGTTTGGGGTAGTCCCATGTCGATGTAAGACCAGTCACTAGATGTCGTGGGCAGTCTTGAGGCCTTGTAGAGCAGTCTTGGGAGATTGTAGGGCAGCCCGGAGGCTTCATGCGTAGAGTCATACCATCTCACCCTGAAGATAAAAGACTCATGGGGATAAACTGAGATTTACATCAAACTGATGTTATCTACTGAACTAGGGTTTTTGTAATGGGGTATACCTGGGATTGTTGATAGGGATAGAGTACTGCAGTAAGTAGCCAAAAATTTTGTTATGTGTACCGAGGAGTCAGATGGAATTGAATGAATCGCTCTAATAAATCCAAAGCTTGTTGCTTCTCTCTACACTCCCACAGTGCATCCAAGCCCAGCTCAATCTTGGTCAAGGAAGTGGTGGTTGAGTGGTCAGTTCCTGGTAGGTTGTGTAGCCTACCATGCAGGTAGCATAAAATTGAACTTTGTATCTAGGTGTAAACTAGTATATGTAAGAAAGATAGATTTATTCTGTATCCGCTATCGATAGAAACAATGTGAAAAATGAATGCTCTCCTACATGAATTGCCGAACCTTACCAATGTGTGACTGTGATTGTCTTCTGCCCCAAAAAAATAATCGGAATCGACACAGACCACATCCATTCCATGCTAGAACTGTGAAATGTTGATGCCAAGGCGTGGATATGGCTTGCAACCATACATTTCGTAGTTGCAAGATTTTGCGCACAGGGCCTAAATTATTTCTGGTTTTGCAAGCATGTATACTGGTGAGGTACCATGAAAATCATCCACTCCTCAACCTAAAAAGTGGTCCATGCATCCTCTCTCAACAGTGAAAATCCTTGCCAGAAAGACCATGGTGCCTGTGTTCAAGGAACCTGCCAGTGATGGCTTCATATCATTTTTCAGATTCTGATTGGCCACATGCCAACTGTTACTGTTGCCAAAAACCAGCATGTCTTAGATTTTGTGTGTATATATGACAGCCTTTAACTGAAGGCTAAGTGAATATTACAGAACATGAACGTGCCAGAGTCCGATGACTTTGAGTATGAGAACACAGTCTGAGGCATATATCTCAATCCCGATCATTAATATTTAGTGCATAGCCTAAATATACGGTATTGTAAGGATAGGCTATATGTTTTGCCAGGTGTCAGTCATGTGTGGGTGTGTTATTGTCTGTTATATTCAAATTAGATACCAGAGTTTTTCGGGTAAGATGTTCCTTATACCGAGATCAGGAATACCTGTTACCGCATTTTGTGTTTTCGAGGAATTTATATAGATTACTGGTCATTTAAATTGTAGCTTTATTCATGTGTTACAAATTCAAGTTATTTACTACAGTAGAATAGCAGGATTTTTATAATTTTGGAACATTTTAAAAATAAGGCGTGTCAGACCTGATATTGGGAATTTTGAGATAGATAGAATTATTTATACTCTATCAACGAATTCTCATTTGGAAGCTCATTTGATATTTTAATTAAATTATTGTATTGGAGTTTGATGTAGCATCACTTCATAATGTTCTATGTATGTGTTAGATCTCTAAATTTTCAGCCAGTCTGTCAATCCTTTAAATTTGTTCGTAAATGAGTTTACAAGATATTTAAAAGTTGTTAGAGTGTTGATAAAGATCAAAGTTTCCATGGCCTGTTAGGGTGTTTATTACCCTGGAACTTTGAAGTGTTTTATGCACACCCTAAAACTTTTTGATGCTGTGAACATCAAATTCATCTAAAATAGGAAATTGAAATCATTCCGCCAAGATCGAAGCTTTAAAAACTGCTATAGTTTTCATGTTGACTACAAACACTCTATCACTTACATGTGTGAAATAATCACACATTGTACGAGCTTACCAATTATGAGCAGGTAATATATCGAAATAGAAATCATCTGCTTTGATAGCTTTATTTTATGTCTTTGCTGACATCACGATAACTTATATCTGTAGGCTAAGAGGCGTATTAGACGGCACACTATGTTTTACGAAGATCTGTCCAATATCAGTACCGATTCATCAACAAGCCAAAACTTTTTATCCATGAACGATGAAGATTACTCTTCTGAATTTGACGTAGACTTAAGTAATCAGTCATCGATAGAGAGGAAAGGAGCCAATAACAATGAACAGGTATGAATTTCAACTTCAACACCCATCCTTCTGTGGTGTAAAACACATAGTGTTCAGACCCTGTCTGACCAATGATCATAGTAGCCACATCAAGCTGAATCAAAGGTTGGATCAAAATAAAGGCAACAGTTATAGATTGAGAAAAAAGCAAGAGATTAAAAGTCAGAGCTGATTCATTTAAAAACACCTCATATATAATATTCAAATGATTATTTGGTCTCTGGGTTGTCCTGCACTTAGATTGGCGGTATTGGTCTATTTTGGATTTTCGAGGGTATATTCTGATAGTATTGGTTCCAATATGGAGGGTTCACGGATGGTTATTGTCATGCATTTAAACCAGAAGACCCATGAAACGATGCACCTACCTGCTTATTTTACTGATGATGACTTTTAATTTCACAGACACTACTGAAGTCAAATTCCAGTTTTGCGTTTCCTGAGGACCCTCATGCTGAAAAACTGGACTTAATACATAAAACAGAACATGACGAGGACAAAAGTCTAGAGAGTTCTCAGTGCAAGGAAGGTTTACCAAACGATGAGGGTCCAAATCAAGAGAGTTATCAGCGGGAACAAGAAATACAAGAAGCACCACATGTTGAGGACTCTAATATAGAGAGTTCTCTAGGCGAGGAATATTTACCACACGGCGAGGATTCTTTTTCCGAGGACTCCCACACACAAAGCGAAACACCACCTGATGAGCGCGGTGAAGGAGCAGTGGGACCAGAAGAAGCTAAAGCTTATATGTACTCGAGGCTTGAGAAACAATTCTCAAGGTCATCTCTGGATGAGCTGCTCTTTGACCTCTATGATAAACATGGAGGTAAGAAAACAACCATGTCATAAATCTTAGAGTTCAATGAAAGTTACGCTCACTCAACATTTATGAATGTTATCAGTGAAAAGTACAACGCCACACAGTGATGGTAACGTCAGAAGTATTTCACATTGCAGATTTTAACATCAGATTTTCCTATCATCTTATATATCATATACGCTATCATTGGCAGCAACCAAAAATCTGAATTTTGAGACAATGTCACAAAACGCAGATTTTTGGTGTGTTCCATAGTTTATATAAAATAAAATTCCGACCAAATAATTTGTTTGAAAGATCTTATGGAAAAATCTGCAATGTAAATGCAGCTTTAGAATTCATGAATTCATTCATGAAGGTATTTAGTGAAAAATACAGCGCATCACCTCCTTTTCTTATGGCCAGCAACAGATTGAATCCGTAAGTGAACGATCACTGCTCAAATATGTGCATTATAAGGGCCTCAATTCCATAATCAAGTTCGTAACAACACAAACCATACCTTATACTAGATTTTAAAATTTCACTTTTTTTTAGGAGTTGCCACACCAAGTTATGGATCCTCTAACTTTGATGAGTCGACCACAGACTGCGGTAGTGTTAGTAGTGTATCATGTGAGATACAGCACACCAAATCAGACTCTGAAAGATCTCGATATACTCCAGCCATACTCAAAGAAAAAGGTAATCTAACAAGGCGGTGGTATGACTAGCAGTTTGTACCTGAGGGGGGTCATTTTTCAATTATATGACATTTTAAGTATTCTTGCCGTACAAAATGCTGTTAGTTATAATATGGTGTTGGTTGCGCCTATTCATTATTAATGTTGATCACAGCTGAGATTGCATTGTTCCCTTTTCTCAGCCGGTGTATTTGACTACCGTAGCAGCTGCTCGACTGGCTATATGTGGCGACTTTACACATGGACCAAGTTTTTAAGCAATGAAAATTTAGAAATCTCTAAACAAAGAACATAATAATCGCAGCGGCTGATGACACATGTCCCAGTCACAATTATTATTCCTTAAATCATAGCCTAAAAATATGGTATTGTAAGGATATATTTTTACCAGGTGTCAGTTATGTGTGGGTGTGACTATTTTTTTTAATTTTTAAACAATTAAAATTTACCTGTTTGTTATGTTATTTTGTAGATGAGAGCCAGCTCAAGGAGATACTCATAGAGTTAGCCATGAAGATCAACCAGAAAAACACACAGCTTGTTAAATGTCTGAGAAATCGCGAGAGATTACGAATTAAAGAAGGGAAACATTGTGATATGGTAACGGCAGTGCTTCAGGCTTGGTCCGGAAAAACAAGTAGGTTGCAGGTTTCAGCCTCAATTTGTATTGATACTGAGGTTTGTAATGCAATTGAGCGATACAATTGATCTCAAAATTTGTGACTTGGTCACACAATTGAAAACGTCTCTTCACTGAGCATTCAACATTACATTACTTGACATTCAACTATTCAGATATCAATAATAAATGTCCAAGAAGATGAAAATACTTGTAATAATAATGAATTAATATTAATAGCAAATAATATAATTGAATTTTTTTTATACTTCCTTTGTTTTTAATTACAGGTTCGGATGCGAAGCTCAGGTTCAGTGTGATGCCTGTCCCTGGTCAGGAGTCATACAAACAGTGGAGGGCTGCTATCACAGCCCTAGTGAGAAGGCCTATTGGGTTCCCAGGCTATATCAGACGAAGGGTTAGTACATTGTAATCAACCTTCTATAACCACTGAGAGATGGGTTTTTTTTTTCTGTCCTTATCACAGATAGTTTGAATTCTCTTACAAAATAATTTCTTCGCTGTCTGTTCCGACAGCTAACGCTATAATTAGTCGGTGTGGTTGGTAGTGACTATGATCTCTTGAGCATATCCAACATGGATCAATGCACTATACTGCTGCACCCTCAGCATCTATCGCATCCATGCAACAGCCTAGGCACCCAAATCTTGCAGCATACTTAATGTTTGTGATATAATAAACCAACGATGTTACCAATCTCATTCACAACATCTGTATGCCTTATTTTTCAAAAAAGACAATTGAATCATAGGGACTCTAACTACAAGACTGTCTACATACACACAATGTTATGTGTGTCATCTATTTCATGATTTGTTGATACAATGCCAGGTTTGTTGAACACATGAGGGTAATAGTAGAGTATTATACCTGCCAATACCAGCTGTTACCACTATCACAACTGATCACATGTCATCCTTCCCGCTCCGCCCGCTGCATTGTGCTGGTACGGTCTATGCAATAAAATATACTATCCTAGGCTTTGTGTTTGAATAATTTAGCTTGTCTTGACAGGTGTGGTGGTGGGGGGGGGGATGCAGGACACCACCATACTAAGGCCTAAAAACAACCCAAGCCCATCCCAGGATAGGTTATTATAATAGTGCAAATGTTTACTCTATAGGTGTTTCATATCCCCATATTCATATGTCAGGGAAATATGGCTATTCTTGCTACTACTTTAGGTAATGGGATAGAGTTTGCTTTTATACTCATCTACTCTTTGGCAGTATAATGTATATTGCCTCACTTTTCAAACATCACAAATGGAAACTCGAGCCTGTTCGCACAATTCTCATAATTTGGGCTTGTTTTAGCGAGGCTCAAGTTATTCCTGCCCCTTTTTCAGCCTCACCTTAGGTCATGTCAAGGTCAAGCTCTATATCACATACCACACCGACATCGAGACCCTAATTAGTAAAATTGAACTGGGGTCGTCCCACCAAATGCCTTGTGATGGTACTCATTCTAAGTGAATTAGTTCACTCTATATTGATCTGACATATACATGCAATAGTATACCAAATCATCAGCGTGATCCCATACAAGAATTCTCAAGGATCAATTCTAGCATGCTATCATTTAAAAAACACTCTTGATATTATATAGCTTATCTATAGTGTTTGTTTGTTTGTCGAAGCCACATGTGGGATTATGATTCGGCAAAAAAAAACTTTTCTTTGGGTTTTATCAAACATATTATTACTTTTCAACAGGTATGGCTGTCCTTGGCAACAGAATATATTGAGAGACTACAGGTGAACTGGCCCAAAGTCGTCTCGTTTGCATTCAACGACAAATGTAACCCTGATGATGACGCGCTTGGAGCACAGATTGTGAAGGTGAGAGACGACCTTGAACTTAAAAAGAGAACTTAAAAAGATAATGTGAAAATGTAGTTTGTGTATAGCATATTGTTATGTTCCTCACACAAAATCGAGTTTCCCATTTATTAATAAGTACAGGTTTAATAGTAGACATCATAGTACGATCCTGCATAATGAGTCGTGAATCTTGTTGGGGTATGGGCAAATTTAAATGGTAGTGAGGTGTAACAGAGTTGACTTGAGGGTTATAAGATGTCAATTTTAACTGCATGATTACGTAACTAAATTGCTTCAAGGATTTATTGTTGAAATTTGTGCACTAACTCCCTCATAGTTTGTAGGCAGAACTCTTATCCTACGCAGAAGGCCCCAGTAGTAAAATGCCACCAGCAGAACATTGATCAAGATCAAACGGTGCACTGTCTTGTATATTATCCACCAAGACTACCATTACTATTTTTCCATTAGAACTCATATACCTGCAGAAATACCAATTACCTTATTTGGTATTATGTTTGTAGGACCTGCACAGAACCGGGTGTAGTGGCGTAGAGAACGCTGAGGACAGGGTGATACTGAAGAGAGTACTACTGGGCTATGCCAGATGGAATAAAATTACAGGTTACTGTCAAGGACTGAATATAATCGCTGCCTTGATACTGAATGTCACCAATAAAAATGAAGTGGATGCATTGAAGGTAAATTGTCAAACACTGCATTTTTCATAGTCCGTGTACTCAAGTGAGTTCAAGAAAGGATTATGGCATTCCATTTCCAACACTGATAATGTAATACCACTTGAAATCAGTCCTATATGTTTTCGAGTTGGTGTACTCAAATGAATGCACAGGAGGTTTGTGGCATTCAATTTTCTAACACAGATAATAGAATGCTACTAAATCGCATACCCAGCTGTTAATTTTATTTGAGATAAATATCATGTGTGATCAATCTAAGGTGCAGAGACAATTACTATCATGCCTTGTGCATGTATCTGGAGAATTACAAAGGGGGTTTGTGCAATCATTTTTTGAAATGATAATGAAATGTCACAGAGTTTCAGTTGCAGCTGTCATTTTCATTTGTGATTCACATGCTGTGTGACCAAAACATTGACTTAAGAACATTTATTATCATGTGTGTGTCTAGAGGATATTTATTGCTAATGGAACAAGTTTTTCTATATTTCAGGTAATGATATACATAGTGGATTGCATGTTACCTAAGGAGTACTTTGCACATAATCTCCGGGCATTGACTGTTGATATGGCTGTGTTCAGATGCTATTTAAACATGAAACTCCCAAAACTTTCTAATCATTTGGAGCGATTACAAAGAGAGTCTATGGATTCATCGATAGGTAAGACTTATACTGGCATAGGTAAGCCTTTTTTAAGTTCTCTAACTGCCCTGGTATCTGGTTGTGGCATTCCACCATCAACCACATCCCCAAACATGTGTAAACTATGATTGATGGTGGAATGCCACTACCAGCAACAAAGGGCAAAGTGAGAACACTTTAACTAAGGTAAGCACATAACATAACATAACTTTTGAACAATATTTTGAATTAATAATTACAAGATCAAAGAGTCTAATGGGATATTATCATGCTACACATGAATACTTGAATAAATTTTACTTCTCAAAATTGAAACATGTAAACAACCGAAAACTAACTGGATTAACTAGACACCATCCTGTAATGGATGAGCTAGACCTATATATACATGTTGTTTAGCTAATCGAGAGTAAACTATTATTGTGTATGGTGTTAGCTCTTACCAAAATATCTTGATTCTTTGCACCAATATTATTATCTGCTTAGGAGGAGTCAGTGGTGCGCTAGCAGAGCTGTATGGAAAAATTAGAGCCTTGAGACTATATGTTGCTCAATCACTACATTGTTGAGTCATTAGTAAAATTACTGATATGACCAGAGACTATAGTCTCTAATATGACTCCACTCTAGAAATATAATGTACGCTGTACTGTATTTTATGTTTACTATAGGAATCAATGTAGAGCCACCGCTTACTAATGTATTCACAATGCAGTGGTTTCTGACCATGTTCGCTACATGTCTTCCTCTGGATAGCTTGTTGAGGATCTGGGACTGTGTGGTGGTTGATGGTAGTGAGATTCTGATACGCACAGCACTAGCCATCTGGACTAAACTCGCCAGGTAACACTTAGTTGTACACACTGATATATCATATTATATATATTATATTATATATGCAAATATATCATATTCATATCAATAGTTGTACATAATTATTCCTCTCAGTGTATTGCCTGATCCACTTCTGCTCTGTTATTTATGATCTTATTCATATGAGTTTGAGTTCAGAAGGAGTCACAGATTTTCCTCTCTTATTCAAACGAACCGTTCCATTGTTGAGAGAAATCTCGGAAGAGGTGGTTTGTATTCCATTTCTATTGTAATCGGTGATAAAAAGCGATCATGAATTTTTAATTGATAGATATAAAAGTGGTAAGTTATCATCAAATGCTTTTCGTGGAACATAAATATGAGCTATTCCTGTACTTATACTCAAGGTTAGTTTAAGCGGGTTGGGAGAGTGGTTGATAATGAAATGCAACAACCAGTTATCCTTACACAGTTTAAGCGCTTCAACTAATTCAATGTTTGAATATTATTTTATTCATCACTGAGCTCAATCACCTCCAGGCACTATCAACAAACTGTTGTTATTAATCCGTATGCCAATAAAGATTTGTTAATTCTTCTCATGTTGAAGGAGAGTGATTCGTGTCAGCTCGGCTGATGAGTTTTATATGAAGATGGGTCAGCTAACCTCAGAGTTAGAGAGAGGAGATATAATAACGTGTGATGAGATAATACAAAGTGTATAGTATGGCACCGATGCCTCTACCTAAACTCACCGAGCTAAGAGAGAAGTTCATGTATGACATCACGCCGTTTAACGCTGCCGTGAACTCAGCTGACCGACAGCGGGCGGGTGAGGATGGGAATAGCTCTGATGATTATCTCAATGATATGGACAATCTCTCAGGTAGGAATTATTATAATATGGTGTATGCATGATGCGTCCTCATCGTTTGAATTAATCTCGAGAAGAAAACATTAGCTAGCGTTTAGTTTAGCTATTTTGGAGGTGACTTAATGTTAGCTAAAAATTAAAAAGAAATAGAAGTAAGATTTAGTAAATGAACCGGCTTCTCAAACTCCCAGGTATAACTTTCATCCATGGTCCTTTGAATGTGAACTATTATGTGGTAAGATTAGTAAGCTTTGCTAAACAAACCCATAGTGAAGGTTGGCCTTGACCGAGTTTTTACATAAAATCAATTTAATCACAGTTGATTTTGAAATCTGTTTATTTATCACACTCTGCTAAGAACCCCTTGTCCTTGGTATATATTGTGGTGTATACATTTAACTATCATAAAGATTTAACTAAATATAATATTTTTAATCTCAGGATCATCTCCCCGCTCCGTAGTGAGTACCTATCACTCACTAGACATCAATGTCTTACGCAGACAGTACGGTAATCTAACTAAACGACAGAAACAAGCAAGTCTTATGATGAAAGGTGAGAATAAGGAACGCAATATTTTGTATTGCTGTATGTTTTATATTGTAAAAGTTTTTTTGCGTTACAGTTTTACAGAGAAGTTAATTGTTTAATTTCATCTCCTTGAAACCTTGTTTACCTTTTTTGTGTTCTCGTAGAAAATTCATATAATGGGAGTTATCCACTCACACATAAAATGCTGCATCGATTTTGACTATCATCACTACAGTCAAGAACAAACCCACTCTGTCATTTGATATAAAGAGTAACCCAGTAACTGTGCCCAAGTGAGGATATCTCTATTCGCTTCAAAGATCATGATGAAGACAAATAGAAAGTCCCCATCAAAGACTCCAAATTTTCCACATTTTTTCTATAATGATAATTTTCAGTCAGTAGGTCAGTCAATCAGTCTGTTTGAAATTTCATTTCAGTACCTAAATCCATACAGCCATCTCACATGGATACTATGGGTCAGAAGCCCTTTGCGATAAATCACCTGTTTGTTGGTAAGAATATTAACGATAAGAAGTCCAGACACGGTAGCAGTTGTTCCGAAGCGGGACACGGAGCATATAATGGTACAGTAACACCTGCTACACCGAGTACTATGTCTACTAAGATAAGCGTCCGAGCAGCACCGCTACAGGACTATACGGCTAGTACCAGGTATGTACTCACAGGCAGGGAACATGTGTGGAGTTTGAGCAAGATTTGAAAGTGAGGACTCTGAAAGAGCAAAATCTGAAACTTGAACTGGGATTTGAAATAATTTTCAGTTTTTTCTTCGAAACAAATGCTGGCTGTAAAACATTTGACTTATCATAAATGAATTTCTGGTAGCCTAACTTTTATTTATTGAAATAAAACTAATCACCTTTCAATGCTATGAGACCAGGAAAATTTCATGACAATAAAAATAAATAGTTGCATGTACATGTGTCAATAAAAAACCTTCAGGTGGTGTTTTACTGTATCACTGTAATGTACAATGCTTTTTCCTAATGGCCATTGCAATGTGCCTTATTTACAGTCATACACGAAGATCAAGTCGTGAAAGCTTGACTGCCAATAAACCCCAATCTGATTTGCCAAGATCTCAACCAAGTGTCAACGGAATGAGTTACAGAGCTGTATCTACACACCCTCCAGTCTACCCCGACAGCAGTGTCATAAAACAAAGTATGTATCTAATAATAGATTAACAACCAGACTCAGCCCTGGCGCTATGATGCTAACCCTCAATAACTAGATATTTTCCAACTGTAAGTTTTGTTCTGTCGCTACATGAAAAACATTCAAAAAGATGATTGTAGATTGACAATAAAAGTATATATATATATAACTAGCTACAACCTACAATTGATGATATTATTTGATGTAGTGCCTTTCATTTCTTAACTACAAATCACTTCAATGAAGGCACAGAGAAAAGCTACATACCTATGATCTTATGGACTAATACGGTATATGTTTTTATATGTTATAATTCTTGCCGTTTGAGTTATAACATTAGTATGTTATTATATTATAATTACATATTCCAATATTATATTATTAATTATAGTATATTATTCTGCAATATTATAATATAATAACTCCATGATTCTTGCTCATAGGAATGAGAGGGGAGAGACAAGAATATGCAACCTCCAAAGAAAGAGAACTGGACAATCGATTTAAGGTTGCTAAAGAAAGGCAAAAGATCTCGAATCAGCAGGCGAACGCTGCAACTAGTCCCAATGAACCTAAGCGACTTAGCTTCAGCCACCAGTTAACTCCTCAAAAGTCTAATGGAGACGGAACGAGCATTGAGTCGCTTATTTCTCCAACAAAACTATTCAATCCTTTCCCTAAGCCAGCCAATGGGATACTATCGGCAGAGAAAGCCAGGATTGGTGTTAAGTTAGGTCTGTATAAAGCTCGAGATGCCATGGTCTATATGAATCGTACAGAAAAGACTCAGTTCCTGAACGATCATAAACAGGAGGGGGTGTCCAGTAGACAGAGTTCTAGTTCTATATGGTGAGAGAAAATATTATAAAATGTTGCTCAACATGAGGTAAGGTAGCGATATACCCATAATGCAACTCTATTGGACTCACGACATTCCAGTATGATAGGGCATGTTTATATTTGATCTCTATTGGGTGTATTCAAGTTGCTTCACTTAGCCAATGGTTGTCTACACACTCCTACATGCAAAACACCTACATGCCAAACACCTGTGGGAATGCAACTCCAACTAAATACTTCCTCTCCAATCTAATCCATGACAAAGAAGAACAGTGCAGCTTTGGTAATTGTTGCAGCAATTCTCATTATAACATCTCTATATTTAGTATCTCTCAAAACATTCGCCTCAATCTATAAATAATATATATATATATGTCTTTTTTTTCACACCAAGACCAGTCTTAATGACAATCTAGTCTCGTCTTTCTAGTCAGTACACAGTATTATTATATTTTTATTATGTATATATATAAATATTAATAATACACATACATTATTATACGTGTACACCATACAAGCAATATTTTATTCACCCTCATCATAATTTATATTTACATCTATCAACTTCTTGTGGTGCAATGACTAATGGTATTAAAATGCCTGTTGAATTACTGCTTGCCTTCCAGAAATCTTCCTTTGCTATCAAAAAACCTAGTCGTTGTATGTTGAAGTGGTCATTTTGAGTTTAATGCATTTTAGTCTGTTGACTTAAAAGAGGTTATGTATAATGTACAATTGTATCATAAATGTTTTGTCCAGGTGGTATGGCTTTAAATTGGGTCGGTTGTCGTCCCCCCCCCCCCTATTGTCTCCTAATCTCTAGATGATATTTGTATTATCTCGTACATATTCTATTTTGACTTTGTTATTTTTACTCAGAGCAGGAAGAAACGCCTTGAATCGTGACTGGTTGCTATTAGACATATGACTTTTGTTCTGTTTCGTTGCAGAATTAACCGTTCATGTAAATACAGTGTTGCTGAACTATCTATCAATCCTGCTACCAAATGATTATTACTTTGGTGAATATGTTATATATTATTATAGTTGAGTTGTTTCTTAGACTTAATATAAGTCTGGTTTGCTTACATTTGTTGGCAAAAAGGGTATCATTGAAAAATTATAAATATTAATAAATTAATACTATACAAGGAGTGAGTCTGTATAACTGGTGTTTAGCACTAGATTGATCAGTTCTGCTTGAAATCTAAGAACTGAGAATCAGTAAGCATCATCCCTCTCAACTCGGACTAGATATATAAATAAGAGATAGTATTCATGACTATGGAAACCATTGACCTTGGTAAAAGTCAAGCCATCAAGGACTGGAGTCAATGGAAATCCATTTTTATGATACCAAACGCAAATGGAGCATTTTGTAAATACTGGAAGACAGTTTTTTGTGCTTTTTCTTTTCAAGAAATACGAAGTGGATTGCGAGCCAATATTCTCATTGTGGTTAGTCAATTATTGAATCTTTATGAGCATTTCAATAACACATAAGTGAGAACAGCTCCAGTTGAGTACTGCTCTGCTAGTATCTAACTAGAATCCTCCTCTGAGTATGCTATCACCACTAGCATCGAAAGCCTTAACTACTCCTCTGGCTGCTGCCTCCTTCTTTGTGTTCTCAGTAAACTCCTGATTACCGATCACCAACTCACTGAAACAAGTTTACAATAATGTCAACACAATATACATTTATGTTATCTGGCTGACTTTTTCAAAATATTTATGTGGCAGGTTATAACACTTGTTGAACACCTTTTTGTATAAAAGATCATAACTAAATTAATCCGTAAAGGAGGCGTTCTAAGCTGCTGGGAACACTCCTTTACGGATTAATTAAGGAGTTATGCTCTTTTTTGCTATGACTGGATGACTCCCTCTTACTCAGGTCATAACTATGTTCTTGCAGGGACACCCTCCCTGGTTCTTGTATATTGTTAATATACAACTATGACCTGCTAAAGGCACCACTTGACAGCTAAGGTTACAATAACAGTGGTAAACCTGGATATTATTTTACTACATCTTCAATCACAAAAAAAAAACACAATGTACAGGCACCTAAATAATCCTCATCATCACCGCCACCGAATCATTCATTCACACTTGATAACAGAATCTGGCAATCAGCAAATGGCGCAAGAAGCATATTGCTCGTAACTACGAAGTCAAAGATTTGTTTCATCCTGGTCACATTTGCAATGTTCAAGTTGTTGAGGGGATGTCAGACCACCAGACATGAACTCATTGCTGTAGATGTGAACCAGCTTGAGTTTGAATGCACAACTTCTACATGGATTACTTGACAACCCGAAGAAACAAAACGATATGGAGAACCCCGTTTTATTCCCTTGGTGTTGTGCTGTATCAATGGCAAAATTTTCTGAGCTTCTTGGGAAAAAGTTTGGTATTCTTGTCAACAGTGTGCCCCTTGTCAGCATTTTAAATCAGTAGTAATGTGCCTCGATGTTTAAAGAAGAGAGAAAATGTGCATGCGCTGGTTAAAAGAGCAGGTTATGATGTTAAACGTGTAAATGTAAAAGTTCAATGCATGAAAACTTAGAAATTGCTTATATAACTCTGTAGTATTTGTTATCATACTCCCATGTCCATTTATGATGACAGGCTTTGTTAAAAAAATACACAAATCTATCTAGAAAAAGCTTGACCACAAATTTGTTCAGTTGCATTCAAACAACAAACTTAGCTGCGATGTTACCTGAACCTACTTCTGTTTCTCCGTGACTTTGCTAAGGAAATAAAGAATCTCGTGTCGACAGTTCATGGGGAAGCTTATTGACACTCAAACCATAAAATATACCACTTTCAATTTATAATACAGATCATGATAAAACTCGATAATTGTCTGTCATTGTCAAAACTTTTGTCGTCAGGTAGATATATATTAAACAACATGCATTTAGCCTGGGAAAGCTGTGGGTGGGTGGGGGGTTACCCACCCACCCATCCGCGACAGCCTGCCCAGGCGAACATGCATTCATGGTATGAAATTGTATGCAGTCTGATTTGACTGACTAATGCATGCGTCTGCGTGCGTTCCGTTAGGATGGGAAAGGTGTATCAGAATCAGAATTAGATCAGAATGACATTTAGTACATGTGTATGAGGTGTTTTTGTTATTACCTGTAGTTTATTTCTCCGTCTCCATCCTTATCGAGTTCAGTTATAAGGTCTTCTAGTTCTTCTTCAGTCAAAGATATACCTAAATCCTGTAAGACGAGAAATGTCATACGAGATAAACGGTTAGATGGCATTAGTATCCCCTTACCTTGTTACCAGCTGATCCGTACATGCTTTACGTGTACAATAAGTACTATTAAAATTACAACTGCCATTTAAAGAGCAGAATTACTCTAACACTTGTGCAGTATATGTTCATAATAGTTCATAGTACATGTATGTGTAGTTTTATCTGTGCATCGCTAGCAAGGAGAGGCAATTCCAAGCAGACACACCTCCAGACACATAACCTATAATCAACACAATGTGTGGCAGCAAAGAGGAGTCACCTCTATAACAAAGATAAGTAGATGTTTGAGAGGAACCAAGACTGGATCACAGAGTTGGCTTGTTAGTTGTGATGTAACACCTGTTAGAACGAAATCTTATGTTCCCTGCTTGCATTAATTACATTACCTCCAATCCTTCTTTGAATTCGGCATGGCTGACACTCATACTCCCATCTGTATCAAACTTTTGGAAGAAATCGATGAGTTTGAGATTGTTCTTAGTGATATAGCTTTGTAGTTTGGTCATCGGGTGGATTCGCGCTTTAGGCTTTGCAGGAGGCTCTAAGCCTCCGTGATTGAACTTGCAGTTAGGTATTAGGTCGAGTATTTCGTGTTTTATCACATGGAAGTCTTTGTTTACGAGTATGTCCTGTCAAAGATAAAGCACAATGATTTCAGTAGCTATGGTAAATATCTTGTCATATCTTGATCCCTCTCCTGTTATCAGGGTAAATTAGCGGTTTCTCTGTTGTGGGTGTGCAACAAACAGCCTATGGCCTAAAATTGACGGAAGGCATGTTAAATTGTTGAACCAAAGTTGATGATTTTCCTGTTTGAGCATGGCTTTGTACACTAATCTTCATTACTTATTAATTCATCAGCTTTTTGAAGGCGACAGTTTGAAAGTGTTTTGTAACAAAAATTGTTTACTTAGCAGTGTGATCATCTACGTCTCTAAAAATTTGGGCGCCACTGTGCATATAGTTTGCTGACAATTTTTGATGACGCTAAATTACATTAGATTTCATACTTACTGCGAAATCTAGCTCTTGGATTGCTGTGTTTGGATTCTTTAACACTGCAGAACATAAAGCCCAGCAACCCGCACTCTGCATTGGGTTTTTGCCGATCTGTAAAAAGATAATTTAATTTAAGGTGTTGTAAAATTTGATTGCTTTGCATTGCCAGTTGGTGCAACATGGCGGTAGCTCAGTTGGTTAGAGCGCCATCCCTTCAGCATGCAAATGTTGAAGGTCGTGGGTTCGAATCCAACTGCAGTCTATTGACTACTGGGGTTTGGTTGAACCCCCAGGTGGGCTCCGACCTGCCTGCAAACTGGGAGCAAAATGGCGCAGATATTGCAGCCTGGCCCCTAAGGCAACTGGTAATTCGCCGCCCATGCTTCGGGATGTGGCGTGTGATATGATATCTGATTTTAATCAACCTTTTAATCCTACTCAAATTGCAATTACTCTACTTAGACATTTTGGTTAAATAATATGGAGACTTAACTGTTTAATAATGGGTTGTGAATGGCTCTGTAAGCCTTCTACTAGGGGGGTCTTTCAATTAAGAAGAGCGATATTTTAAAGCAAATCATTACTATAACATTGCTCAAAATTATCGCTGACTTTGTCTTTCTTTCTTCTTTCTTCCCAAATCGCTCACTCAGAATGAATATAGTTCTATCAATGAGTGAGCGACTTGTGAGCCAGAGCAGGTGCTATCAGATAGCAATAGTACAATAGGTGGTTTCAATTGTAAGACCCCCCCCCCCCCCTCCAGGCTGCTCTCCATTCAACTGAGATATTATTCCTTTGTAGATTATACAAGAAATATGCAGTAGTAGTTCTCACCTTCAATACTCGGAGGGTCTCGCTGATAGCCATCCCCTTACCTAACAGGACAGCTGCTTCTGTTGTAATTCTATTGTTTCTAAAATTTTAAAAGTAATCCTTGGTAAACATGAAGGAAGAAAAATAATAAAAGCATATCATTTCTTCATACCCAGTTATTTTATCAAATTTGTCCTCTGGAAGGCGGTTGACAAACCTAACATTTCCGTTCCTATGAACAACATAAGTTACAATTTGGTATGAGGATGTATGTTATTGTACTCACATAATATGCAGTTCTTCTAACGTAGTATTCTCCATTAGTGCTTTACCAAACTCTTTACAGCCTTCCACTCCAAATCCGTTCCATGAAATGTCTAGCTTCTTTATCATAATGTTATTCTGCAGAGAAAAAAAAATCTTAGGTCATAAGGTCAAACTTCCAACGCTATTAGTTTGTGACAATTTGATGCCATCAAAAAGACAGCGGGGAATCAGCTGAACAAGCAATTGTAAATGTTGGTAAATGATCATCCTTGATCTACATCATATATCAGCAGCTAAACGCTGCCAGGATTAATTTTGCAGGTCAATTTATATTTTTTCAGAATTTAGTTTTAAATTTTGTTTGATATCAGCAGCTGCTGGGCTCATGAGAGGAAACAAAATATGAATTTTAGAGATAACAGAATGATTTGATTGGGTACTCACTTTTATTCCTTGTGCTACAGCTGTAGCTCCTCTCCGACGTAAAGAGTTCCAGCTCAAGTCTAATTCTTTGATCGAGGAGTTTTCTGCTATTGCAGGGCCTAGAACCATGCCTGCAGTCTCAGCAAACTGGTTGTGACTGAGATTCAAGTATTCTATTTTTGTCGTGTTCTTTGGAAATAAGTAATAATGAAAATAATCACACATATGAAAATTTGAAATAAGTCAAATCCAAATATCCAGATCGGAGCAATAAGCTTATGCTCCATTTTTTTCTTGAAATTGATTGGCACGACTTTCATTCGATAAGAAAGTTTTGCACAATCAGTCATCGAGAAAAAAGGAAAAAAAAATTCAGTCAAGATGAAAAAAATCAACCTCCCATTGATGGTAACAAAAAACATATTTCATACTAACAGTCTAAAAGTGATCGTCTAGGTGAGTGGCATTAATATATAACGGAACAATTTGAAATCATACATTTATTCATTAATTATCTTTAATAATCACACTTACCATTATAGCCTCAGCAAAGAAGACAGCAGCCTTATCATCAAAGTAGTTATCTGACAGTGTGACATGTGTGAGAGAGGTTGTGATCTGAAGGATGTCAGAGATCATCTCCGCACTAGCTGTCGTCAAATGATTCTCTGATAAATTCTTTGAATGAAAACAGAAATTGTGTTAAAAATTATGTAATTACCATAAAGGTATTACATTTTAAATCTCGGTTATATATAAAAATGAATGACCTAGATCTCTTAACTGTACAGAGTTGAGCAATCAACCTGACCAGATGCAAAAACCATTGCCAGTATTAATTAATTAAAAAATTAATTGTTGTGTACTTACTAGATGTGTGATGAAGCAGTTTTCACGAAGCATCTGACACAAGACTTCAGCACCTTCAACACCCAGAGCATTGTCTGTGAGGTCTAGGGAGAGAATCTTAGCATTGGACTGTATAAAGAGAAAAATAATTACATATTTATTATTGTGTTTTAAAAAAGTAGTAGTTAATTTTGTGTTTGAGAGCTTGGAGTCACCTAACTTGCACTCGTCTCCAACACAGGAACTAAAATCTACACAGATGAACTATCCAATTGATCTAAACAACTTGGACACCAGTTTAAGTTTGGACATATAAAACTTCTCGCTGTTGGGTTTCTAATGTTATCGGCAGACTTATTGGGCAATTGGTGAAACTACAAACATAAGGGATTCATTTCTAGATCTTTGCGAAACGTGACTTACCACTAGAGATATTGCTATAGGTTTGATGGCATAACAACCTAGTTGATGGTGCCTCAGCTTTAGTTCTGACTCGTGCATATGCCGCAGGTAGTATGATACTGGCACCACTTTATTTTTATAGCAGGCTTTTACGTATGCAGTCTTCCCACTATGGTCAAAGCCCTCTATGAGATCTGCAATGATCGTAAACAGTTTATATGCTTGAAAAGTGACCGCTGTGAGGCTCGAAAATGCAGGAAAATCTTGGTAACAAGAAGAGCTCATCATTTTTATTAAATTGTGAGACAATAGATTGGCAATGAAAACTCAATCATAATAATTTATTCACTGATAAGAATTCTTCCCAATAATTATCCCTCAGTATATAAAGCAATGAAATTTATTTGTACAAGTAAAGTTTTGTAACTAAAATGGTATGAAAATCATCCCTTCTGATCTTTTCTTTGGCGAAGAGGAAGCAATCGGAGGTAACAAAGTTGATGGTCCTTACAACTGCGAGTAGGATCTGGTGGCCTTCAACTATCAATCCTCCCTGAGAGGGTTTGCACTTAATGTGACTGCCGTTTGAACTCTCAGACTGCACACAAACCTGACCGGACCTGTCTTATTGTACAGAGATCTGTGTAGTACACCACTCACCCTCCAGCTCGAGGTCTGTCTCCCAGCCGCTGTCATCCTTCTGGTCTAGATTATCTGTACTGATCACTTTCTTCAATGTCATACTCTGTGCCTGAGCGGATATATCCTCGCTCGAAATCTCAGCTCCACTGTGAATCTGAATATTCCTTTTTACGATCTACAAACAGTGAACAATATCTTAGCTTTGACATGTAATGCACATTGCATAGACAAACATGCAGATTACAATTGACGGTTTTGTAATCATTCTTGAGCTGTTTTTGTGGTCATTGCCATGATTAGTAATATTTACCGTTGCATGCATGCGCAGAAGTGAACCTATTGCTCGTGATAATGTGAATGTGCTGTATTTCTATTAACCTCTAAGTCTATAGCAGCTTCTGATTAAGGTGTGAGGAGGTCAACGTCTGAGCTAGTCTAGCCCTATGCCATGCTGTCTAATCCCTTACTAAAAGTCCTTGTTGCTAGCGACATCAATTTAGAACGTGATGTTTACATCCTCTCTAAATTGCCTCAAAGTGCGCAAACATTATTTTATCAATAATTGGAGAGCGGCTCTTACATTCAGAACTACCTGTTTTGATATCGGCTACAACACAATGAACTACTATAGGCTGAGAATAAACATGATATTCTGAGCCTGTCAATTTTAAAGGTCATTCAAAATTGCTTTTAATTTCCTGAGGCAAATTACAAATAAAATGTACCTGAATTAAGTTTGGTCTGACTAACTTATGCATTCCAGAATCCCAGTCCAATATACCCGCGTATTGTATTATGATTTGATCAGGAAAGGGACACAGATTTCCCATTTTTCTTTTACATAATCACGCAAGAGATTCACCACAAAGTTATTCAAAAGCTTAATCAATCAGTATGTTTACTAAACATTCAAAAGTGGAAAACTCTTTCAGCGGAAAATGGAAAAGGCCAAATCAACGGTAGGATTTTGCTAGTGCACTGAAATCAGGAAGTTGAATCATCACCCAGTAGCTGGTAGAAGATATTTCAGGTAGAAATATTGATCTTGTCTTGTTGACGTTGATGTTGCCTACACCAATAAAGTTGTGATATGTTACGGACACTCCTGATTATCTGGAGTTATCCACTTGTTACTCATAAGGAGACAAGTCCAAAAGTCAAAGGTTGCTCACTAGGCTTCTTCCCTTCATACTCTATACATGTATTCTGTATCAGTAGCTCATATGTAAGCTTTAGTCTCAAGAGATAAATGAACATCCATTTGTTATAAAGCATAAAACATCGTGGTTAATAAATTTTTCTGTTCAATCCTGACACAATGCTTGCCTGTGATAACTGTCTTCGATTTATTACTATCATCACTTTTTTTTGTATAAAACACATCTGAATTAAACAAGACTGCCATTTTTGCGAGGCCAGATTCATCCGGAAGTTGATAGAGTGTATGACCAGTCTAATACCTCAAAAAACTTCCTATAACTAGAAACAATTCCAACTCGTTCTATATGTTATCAAGATAGGACTCTTAGTGATAGCGAGAAAACTTGGCCTACATTTTTTTTAATCAAATGTTAGCTAGTCAAGCAGATTTCGTTGGAATCATGCAGACGCTTTCCCATCTCGGAAAGCGCGAGATGGTCAAATTGCTAAATGATAACCGTGTGTGCGTGTTAAACACTTAGATGTATATTGGTATCATGGTGACTGGAATTCATAACATAACTAAACGGTCAAGCATGAACATACCTTTTTATTCCTAGCCACTCTGGCTGTAGATTTGACGAGACTTCGACTCATACCCGAGAATAGGTTTTTGATCTGCTCCTCGTCTGATATATGAACTAGATCACCTTTAATCTCCGACTTTTCTCTACTTCCCAACCTGCCATTGGCATCACCTGTGTTGGCAGCGGGCGATTGCTTCTTCTTCAGGCCCAAGAAGTCCGATAAGCCTTTCATATGTGACATTTCCCTCAGCAAATAGGTCAAGTGACAGCACGATTCCAGCCAACAGAACTCAAACAAATAGCGGTTCTTGTTTACTCGAAGCAAATAGAAAATCTCGAAGAGAAAAGTCTGTATGTAACTAATTTACGGCTGAGGCTGTTGCACTGGGATCTGAAAAGGCTCTACTTGTTAGTCATTCTTTACTTATGGAGAGTTATTAAAATTGAACACAAATGATTACATTGATTTTATTTAATAAATACTTAAAACTTTCAACGTGAGACAAATGTCAATAGGTTTTGTTTATTCTGCGCTGATTTGAATAAAAACTTTAATCATGATTTTCAAGTACACAAAGCTGTTAATCTTTGTTGCCAAGGGCTGACCATGCTCATGGAATTACTTTGCTAATGCTGCCAAACAAATAATACATAAGGTTTTCACTATTGTGGGATATCAGTCTGCTAATTAAATGCTCATTAGTAATTTTTTTATTGTGCTTCTGCATAAATGTGGTCTCAAAATACATTTTAATTACCCTCTGTGCATATAAACACAACACCTTCCTTAAAAAGCTAGTAAAATTGTGTCAACAACACTTTTTACTCTCAAGGTCTCTCGATTACAAATGTGGAAAAAAGAATTAAATTACTGATAACAACTGATTTGCTGGAACTAGACATTTCTTCTGATCGCTTTTTAGTTCAAACGAATAAATAGATTACAGCACTTATAGTAAAACCAGAGACTATAGATAATCTATAGTCTCTGGTAAAACAACACGATATGTAATGTATCTATCGAATTGATCTTGCAAAAATGGACAAATTTGTCTTCCTACAATGATTAAAAACAGTAGACGGTTTAATCGGCATTTACGAACAGGAAACTGCTTGTTATTATGTGGATGTGGGAAGGTATTGACACAGATACACAGCATGAAACAGAATAATTTCAGTTAACATTGTGAGGAACCTTTTTCCTGTGTAAATTTTGCATATAATAGTTTTCACACAGTCTATGGGATCATTGACTGATCATCTATAAGGTAATATTACCGAGAAGAATGATGCCAAGCCATACCACTGAGATCTTACCTGCCTTGGCTATAGATAGATATAGATAGGTAGAATTAGCCTTGTCACGCGGCCACGTGTTTTGGCCACATGACAAGGCTATGTTAGGATGATATCTAAGATGCCTATCGACACTAATTTGTTTCCACTAGTCTTCGTAAAAAGCTTAGAAGAATTATCATTAGTATATAAAAGACATTTTATTTGTTCCTTAAACAAACAATGTGCATCCAATAAGTCATTAAGACCCAAGGATACTGAACTGGGATAAGTTTGTCGGAAGGGGATGTGAAGCTGCAACTCCGGATAAATCGATATCCAATTCCCTCCCTTTCTAAATCCGTCAACATCAAGATGTCTGTTGTACTGCGTTTTATCATACACATTTTTATTATCTGCTTATATCTAGCGTATATCAAGCTTGATAAAAAGTGATTAAGCTTTAACATGGTAGTTGTCTTCTGTTAGTCTGCAATCAAACGCAAAATTCAATATTATTAAGCCAATCTAATTGCTAGATTCATTCATTTTGCCCAATCATTGCAAAGATAACAGAGCACTTTTCACAACAACTTCAACACCAACATTTATCTGGGACCCAAGAAATAGATTTTTCCTTTTTCTCACAACAAAACAACAAAAACTTAAAGGGGGCCAGTCAAACATTGCCAAAGTCCCAGGTTTTGGAGTAGAACTGTGCTACCAACACTCTCTATTGTGTTTATTTTCTCATCAATCTTCCATTCTTTATGCTTTGACTGGCAAACAGCAAGCTGAGCCTTAACTACACATCACCAGTTAGGACAGGTGATGCTTCTTTTTAGTTAGACAAAGGCCCTTGGTTAGACCTTTAATCAAGGAGTGCTTTAATACCCTCTAAACAATGAACTAAACCTAGGAGGTTTAGTTCATTGCTCTAAATGCCACTGCAAGTCTCTTGTATAGGTTGACTCATGTTCAATAATAGAGGTAGATATGTAATAAAATAGTAATACTAGATAAGACTCTGAGTTCTGACAATAAATAAAATTTGTGAAATGACCAAACTCCTTGTTAGGTCTCTCTATTCTTTAAATCTTTGTACTAGTAGTGACGTCACATGATCCTACCCATGATGATATCATGTCACAGTCATGACATGACTTGGAAAGATCAAAACAAGCTGGTCATGAGCTTGCTAGCATACAGCAAGGAGCTTACTCCTTACTTACAGATCATTGCCATCAGAATTAGAGAAATTAATATGATAATTATCATAATAGGCCACAGCAAGCATAGGATTGCTGCATTTCCTAACTTTGACCTAAAGTTAAGAAATGCAGCAGTCCTATGACATCATGACCTTCCAATAAGTCCAGTATTATGTCGTTGACATATTCTCTGTGCCCTTATCAGTTGAACTTAATAATTAAGTAATGATTATTGTTGTTGTGGTAAACCAAAATATGCAGACATACATATATTGGCCCAATGATTGTTTAGTGCAATGATTGCAGAAAATAACATTGTCAATGTCATACAAAGTGGTCTGTGAAAACCACACCATATTACTTTCTATACGCCCCGCTAGTTCTGTGAACTGGACACCATTAACTGGCATTGAATTAGTCCTCTGACGGAAGTTATCATGATTTTACCACACTGAGGAAAGAGGAAGGAAACACCCCACCCAAGTTGTGTCATTTTTGTTTGTTTTTAGGACTGGTAAAAATAATTCAGAGCTATGTTTCGAGTACATGCTGTGATTCCTGCAGCTGGATCTGGCCAGCGGTTGAATTCATATCCTCCGAAGCAATTCCAGCTGATAGAGGATAAGCCAGTGATTTCTTATACAATAGAAGCATTCGAGAAGTAAGTAATCTATAATACACTTGTAGATTTCTGGTACATGATAACAGACTGGTGTATTATGCTGAGATACCTTATACTTCTTGAGATGAACAATTACGTTTGAGAGGTATCATTTTCAAACACCCTAAGTAGAAAAAAACATCTTCCTAGATACAGATAAGACAATAAGAATTATTCGCTACTTGTATGCTTTCCCTAACACCCTTACTTACTTACAGGATGATGTATATGGAGAAAGTTATTGTTGTGATCTCTGTGGAGCAGTTCGATCTGATGAGAAGTATCTTGCGGACACACAATCATTCTGATAAAGTCGTTCTCGTACCTGGAGAACTTACAAGGCATGGCTCAATCAACAATGCAATCAAGTATATGAGCTCAGGACATGGTATGTTGATAACATAAGACTATTAAGTTAGTTTAATTTCTCACATAGCTTCATTGCTTGTTTGAGGATGAGTTGAATGAAGAAGATCATTGAATGGAATTTTTATTGACAACTTAAATCCAAATTATTCCATTTCTCTTGATAGCAAGAGTTCTCATCTCCACCTTTATAAAACTGCTGAGTTATGAAAAGAATCATTTCTATTTGATTGTATTTTCATAGCTCTTCGGACTGATTGGGTCAATTGGTTTGAAGCCGTTTTCCGCATGCATCATCTACCATAGGCCATTTGTTGGTTTTCTTTTCAAGGATGGCCACATACTTGCTCATAAATCTTACTTAGGTAAGAACCACGTGTCGGCAAATTTTGAGTTAACATCTTGAATCATTTCTTTCGGAAGAAACAGACAAGTGCTGCATGGTGCATTCGCATTGATCTCCTTCAATTACCTGGTTGGAAGCTATGAACAGCTAAAACATTAACCTATGAGTCCACAAGCTATACCTTAAACATTTCGTGCCATATTGTAGCTGACATGCCTCCTGACATAGTAATAATACATGATGGCTGTAGAATGTTTGTGGAAGACGCCGACTTGAACAATATTGCTACAGAAGCTTTCAAGAATGGGGTAAGATGAAATAACCTGAACATTGATTGATTGATTGTATTCTATCACTAACATAAAATAATATGTTGCGAGATAAGGGTGTTCATACTGAAAAGGAGCCAGCACATATAAGGAAAAATAAGTTTAAACACTGATGGATGATTAAAAGAGAATATCATTTAAAATATGGATAGCATGCCTCAAAAAACAGTCTTTGCCAAGGGCACTTCTGTGTTTAATTGTTCGATACCTGCCTGAGGGGCATTTAGCAAGAAAGTTGTTCATAAAGTGGTCATCGTCATGGATATATCGGAGGGCAAGTGTTTTGGAACGCTTAGTCATAAGGCTGTCGAGATCATCTACTTGGAGTTTGAGCTTTGAGGCCTGATCAAAAAACTTGCTCAAACGTTTCTTGTCTTTAGCAAAAATAGTAGTGTATAATGCTGGTAAACAATAAGTGAGCAGGGAAACAATAAAACTTTTAAATAACATAGTGGCAATATCTCTCATTGTGGTCC
Source organism: Membranipora membranacea (assembly GCA_914767715.1). Taxonomy (NCBI): domain Eukaryota; kingdom Metazoa; phylum Bryozoa; class Gymnolaemata; order Cheilostomatida; family Membraniporidae; genus Membranipora; species Membranipora membranacea. Next base: position 12,308,390 of record OU612068.1, read on the forward strand.
TTTGAGAACCTAATACTGTACATAATTACTCAACCCTTCCACAGACTAAGTCTATGATGCTAATATAGTACAAATGTACTTTTCTGATGAAACAATCAATCCTGTCCACTTTATAAGATGGTCAGTTTCTCAAATCAGTATGGTCAACTTAGAATTACCACTTATTCCGATTATATTTTCAGGCAGCTGGATTTATCCGCCCACTGGTTTCAACAGTTGTATCTAAAGACAAGGAGAACTTCCTCGAGAATGTATTCGATCGCTCAAAATGTTTTGGTAGTGAAATGCCTCAAGCATTCAAGTATGAAATGATCAAGGAGGCTTACGAGAGTGTAAGTGGCTAACCTTAAAATGTCTGATGATGATGTTCTCCCAGGTCAGTGTCTTGCTTGGAAGCTTTAAGATTGACATGAAGGCGTTTAGCTGCATGTATCTGACTGGCATCATGGTATTTGAACGGGAAACTTTAACACACCCGTTTTATGAAGTTTTAATGTATGGTTGCATTTGATCCATTCTTTGTTATGTTGAGTTCTATCAAAACTATTGGTTGAGATCTTCTCAACATATCTTATGTAGGAGTTTTCATCAAATAGATTGAGCGAGCAGATAACTCTAATTTATAATTGTGTGTCGGGGATAAAAGGCGTAAGCACATTATTTCCGTAAGCTTGATAGACTTATATTATATTTGCTTCCATAACCATATTGGTATACACCAGTCTAGACCTCAATTGAACCGTGACTGCATTATAGGCAAGTAAACATGATATAGAACATGGTACAGAATGCCTTCTACTCGTTAAAAAGCACTGTCTGGGCGCACGAACAAAACTGCTGGACGGTGCCGACTACATGTGGAAAATAACATATCAGAAGGATATCTACGCAGCTGTCGGCACAGTAAAAGGTACGGAACACTAAAGTTATGTAGAACACAATTATGACATTTACTGCATCACAAGTATCAGTAAACCGCATCTCTCAGGACACAGACTCCACATCATAATAAATAAGAGAATAAATGATGATGATTCACACAAGTTTGTTTACCTGTGCTCTCAATACAAGAGAGATTGACATTATTGAATGGAAGGACAATTGCTGTAGCTTGTCACTTATAATGCACTGTGATTGAACATTCAGTTGTCTCAATCTCATGTGCAACATTATGATAAATGTACAATATTGATTTTATTGCAATTTATTGGAGTCTTTTCATTTTGTAATCCAAGCATTTGTTTTCATTGTTAAGCCTATCAGTGATTGTTGTCTGCATCAATCAAGTCATTTGCATTGCATAGTATAGTGCTGTTGAGGTGACTTATAGAATCATAAGCAAAGTTATTTGCAAGCTCTCCATGATTTTGCATAGGATGTAAGACACTTGCCAATATATCACATTATGCTTTCTGCAGAGAATAACAGCCACATGGTTTTTGTTGGAAATGATGAGGTAGCATGGAGGAATCTTCTGCATGCAGTCACCAGGTCAAAGGTAAATTAATTGCTGAATAACACCATTCATGAATATAGGACTCTCACACTGACATCAAGACTACACTATTATCATGTGTACCTCTGATCGTTGGAGTCAATTCAGTATCAGTGCCTAACATGTACCTGCCCCTAATTAGTAAAATTGAACTTGGGTTGTCACACCAAATTCCTTGTGGGACACTCATGCTAAATGAATTAGCTCAGTCTCTAGCGATCAGAGATATACATGCTATAGTATATCACGTCATCAGTGTGTATGAATCTTGAGAACCAAGAAGAAAGTGTGAGCATGGAATTGTTACTAACTCCTGAAAAATCAATGAGATGAGATAAAATGAGTCTGAGACACTTTCTTACGTTTACCTCAGGACTTGTATGTTGTAGGATTCATGTGTTAGTAGTACTGTTAGTGGTATCCCTAAACCCACCATTCGTAACGTGATATTATGCTACCGAGAGTACAGCTCCAAGTCTATCAATATGGACTGCAAAGACACATTGGAATACTTTGAGAGGAACTGCATGAAGAACTGCACTTTGATTTGTGTGGTCGCGGCATCTGATCCTGACAAAATTAATTCAGACCTGAGAAAGCAACTCGGATCTATAGCCAAACACTTGGTAGAAAAAAGTGTAGTAATCTATGGAATCTGCTCACACAAAGTAAGTCTCAACTATTCAGGGAATTTTTAGTCTGGTTTGGGCTTGACAGGGAGGTCTTTGAATGAGAAGGAGCGATACTTTACTAGAGCAAATTATCACTAATACATCACTCAAAATTGATCTTTTAATTACACAAAAAATTTTCCAAATCGCTCACTCTGAATATATAAAGTTGCATCAATGAGTGAGTGATTTGTGAGCGAGACTCACTGAGTGAGCAATCAGTTTGCGGTTTTTGCCTATTTTTCATTGAAAGACCCCCCTGGATTGCAAAACATCAGTCACTTGTATTGTAGGTTGTAGTCATGTAGGTTGTAGATGAAAATTATCTTATATAGATCAATGACCAAACTATCCCATTCTGTTAAGCACTCCTTTTTTTGTTCATTAGTATATTTGTGCAAGTCTGCAAAAGGATTTTGAGGACTTGTTTTGAGTTTTTATTGAAAACACTCCAAAGTGAGCTGCAGTCAAGCTGTCCTGTGTCTATAATTACAGGATCCTTTGGTGAACGTGATTGGAAAAACTATTGCATCAGTCATCAACGACAGAAATCGGGACCTCTCTGGCCAGTTATTTGTCTTTTAGTGAAGTGTTCCACACTGCAGACTACAGCGTACTCATCTTTGATAATTCATCGGCCTTCTTTTTGATGCCAGTGTGGATTATATTGTGACGCCTTATGCATGTACATTGAGGAACATGATGCTATGGCTTGGCTACTGGGCCAAAAATATAATGCTTTCTGAAGGTATGAATTGTTGTAAATCATCGTGCCATTTTATAGGAAATTTTCGTTTGTATTGTGAACCCCTTACTCCCGTTTTGGGATGCTATTTAGTTTCGACAATTTTATGACAAATAGGCATTTTTATACCACAGATCTCAATTTTTAATGTTTTTCCTTTTATCTCTTTATTTAATCACTATTCAGACAACAACCACATGACATTTTTTACATCGTTTTATTGATGTAGCCTTTCACCTAGTCACAGCTATTATTTAGCACTTTTCTATTCTACCTACAATCCGTCTCATATACAGAATCTTACATTTAATGCAATCTGTTCAATTTGAGCTGCCAAAAATAAGTTATGAATACATGATTATTGTATTTCTGAGCAATCAAATATCCTAGTGATGAATAAATATATAGAGGGTTCAAAAAGTTGATGTTGACATAAAGTTAGTTTGATATTTTTGGCAAATGTAGCAGGTGATGAATCATTCATTAGAAAGTAGTCTGTGATTGGATAAAAAGCCTGGATTCCTCTTTCTTCATCCATTTGAGGAGTTTGTTGACGCTTGAGATGGCAGCTGGTTTGGTAACAAGCGGACTAAATACAGCATATAACTCAAATCCACTCGTTACCTGTAAGAATGGATGATGTCACATAGAGGAAGAATTTTCTGGATCCATGAATAACAAGGCATGCATAGCTGGCAGTAATATATCAAGTAAGATATGTTAGAGCTGTCGATTCTGTCTAAACCCCCCCCCCCCACAAATGGTAATCATAGCTGGTGTTTTCCAAGGATTTTCTCATTGTTATAGCACCAAACAATCTCTATTAGCGCTACGATGCCGTGATGTCATGTTAGGAATAGCATTTTCATGAATAATATTTATATAGTTTGCGTGTTCGAGTTTGTCGTCCCGCGAAAGTATGGAAATGTTGCAATTTGGAAGGTAACAGCAGACATAAATATCAACCACATATCAAGAAACCCAATATTCCAACCTTTGTCTCTCAGTATCACTAAAATTGCCGGATTAAGTAACACCTACCCATCCTAGAATGCTCTCATAAGGTGTAGTCTTATATAGTATTCTGAGAGGCCTGGAGGTGCTATGCATCCTGCCGTGTACATTTAGATAGAGATCATGTAGTCGTTCTCTCTGTCCTTCTGTTAGATATGGTACTGCGATCTCAGGACAGGTGAACTGTGAGCTACTTCTAGATTTATATATGAAGTGCCATATGTCTGATAGACCAATCTATAAGTTACCGGAGCTCAATGTTTATATAATACAATAAAAAGTTTTTCTTTCATGAAGAATCAATATAGGGCCAACTAACAGAGTACAATGTTTATAACATACCATGAAATAAAGTGGTTTTTTACGTTAAGCATAGTAATAAGGATTTCATCAATTAATATCACATGAACAAGACCAGACTACAACTGTCATGACTGTACAAGCACAAGCAATAATAATAGGTTGTCGCTAGTCTATCAAAGTGGGAGCAACTTTTTAGAAGCTACTTAAAATCAGTATAAAATCTTCTAGGCAATGACATATTACTCATTTCATTTGAATACATTTATTATTATTAACTCACTTGTTTAGTGTTATAACCGTCGACAGCAACTGACTCAGCAACTGCTTTCAGACAACTGTATCGGTTTAATCTCTATAAAATAAAACAATTAATTGGAGATCATATTGTGCACACTGTATCGCGGAGATTAGAGCATGGTAGCTAAAATTAAGCCACCACAAACTAGCTAATCTTAACTCTAACTCACATTTATACCTCAAACGTACACAACACACTTGAGGCGATTTGAATAATGATGATATGTTTTGTATTATCTGCCCATGTCACTTTAGAAGACAACTCTTCATATGTACCTGAATCTTACCTCGACAACCTTTTCCTTGCATTGAGATAGAGTAGTAAACTGTTCTCCATCCACAGTAAGTAGAAGGAGACAAGCATTACATGGCTCATCTAGATATGATACATATGCATGGAGAAAACCACTGAAAGGTATAATAAAAGTACATAAGGACTTATCGAAAATATGCCTATTACACTAGAGGAAATTACATCACTTAACTGATCAACAGCCATTTTGTTGACAATTTGATGAGTTCCTACTGCTGTACACTTAATAATAGTGTGCCAACACCAAGAACTAAAGCTTATGAATTTCTCAATCCGTTAATCTTAAATCACTTGGTCAAAGAGAACTGTGAATATATTATACATATTACACAGTATTTGAGCATTGACTAGACAAATACAGAGAAACAGAAATGAGTTTACAATCGTCCCTCACCTGCTGTCAAACTTAGGTAGACACACAGGTAGCCATGACTCAGCGTTCTTGAATGAATCAGAAGACTGCACCATGTTGAGTAATATATGTAAGTCCTGATGATGGAGAACAAACTGCTTCATCCTAACTAGAGTGACAAGCTGATTGTTACTGATTAAAACAGCAAACACCAAATCCTGTCGAACAAGTAAGATATGTTAATGATGTTTGTATAAAGAAAAATAATGGTTTATGACAATGAGCTTCATCTTGATCAGTTCATATTTTATTCATCAAAGTCTGAAAGATTGTATTAAAATTGGGTTCCAACTTTGTTTAACAAATTTAATTTAAGAAAACTTGACCGGCCCTGAGACCAGGATTGATGCACTATGGGTCTCTAAATTGGCTTTGTAAACTAATATATTATATATATTCATATGTATATACCATATACATGTTTCAATTGGCTTATGGTGAGATGATATATCAATAAAATATTATACATGTCTTAAGTGGCCAATGGTAAGTAAGCTCATACAGTTATGCTTACCTTAACTTTGCAGCATTGTAGAAGTGTTTGAGTTATAGTATCTCTCACACTAGGGTTCAAAGGTAAGCAGCGCACAGAACCAAGCAAATAGCTCGTATCATTGTCCATCACTTTTAGAATGTTGTCTATAAACTTTTCAGTACCCCCGAGCATCCTACGCAGATCATAGTTGACTCTCTGCTTGAATATTTTGTTGAGCGAAGTCAGCGTTAGTACACTGATGATCTGATTATACACATAACTTAGCTGAAGCTGTAAATGCCTCACGTTCTCATCTCGACTAAAATTAAAAACAAACAGCCTCTTATTAACATGCAATTTACAAACAGCTAGGTATCCCTGGTGGTCAAATGATCACCACTAATAATTTTTAAAGAAAAATACTTGACATCCCCAAGTAGAGTTTAGTAAGTTTGATGTGGTGACTCAATATAAGCTGCAGCTAGCGCCGATTTTTCACAAGCTATCGTGGGTGGTTATATAAAGTAGAGAGGTCAAGTAAATGGTTGCTAGCCTTAAATTTCACTATTTCAAGCCTGTGGGAAAAAATGAACTTTTCTTATTGCGATTACATTGTTCCTCTAGTGTAATCATGTTTTGTTCTGTGACTCTAAATATAGTCGGAGCAGTGAACGCTAGTTCAGAATTGTTGAGAACAACCACCTGTGCACCAAGACTACAGATAACTTAGCTACACATACACTTTGGTTGGATCTATTTTAATTCGAGTGTCGCCCACCTGCTAACAGCTACCAGAATTAAGTGTTCCTTCACTAGGAACACAAATTTTCTGTCACCAGCAACTATACTTCTGAGTAAATCTGGTTCATCTCCGTGAATTATAAAAGAAACTAAAGCTGACATGACGCCAAATACTGTTACCAGTTTCTCCTCATTCCCGTATCTATAGTATATAATATAGTATATAATATATTATAGTATATAGTATATGATATCATATTCAATGGCAGGAAAAAAAGATATCAAGTAAGAGTGGTTTCTTCAAGAAGCTGATCAAATGATTAGAAAATTTAATAAAAAAGTTAAATGAGATTAATTTTCCAAAAATTCTTATTTTTTTCACTCACTGAAAGCAGGGATGGTGGGACACCCACCCTCCCTGGTGACAGGGTTTGCTAGAAAAAAATCATGGGATATGGGAATTGTGTTCCCATTGAGCTAAATGGGATAAATTCTAAGCTGAATATGTGGTTTACAATAATTTAGTACCATGAAATATTTGACAATTGGTATTTACCTGCTGTACACGGGCTTGCCTGACTGACTTATCACAAATACATGCTTCTTTTGAAACTTCCAGTCATCACTCTGTACATATTCTAAATCAGTGTCGACTTCTGAGGTCACTGATTCACTTCTCTTGAGTTTCTCAAGAGTTTCAGTAATGGTGCTGCTCGAACGCTGGATGAAAAAAACAGTTTATCATTGTAGTTCATGTGACAGATCAAATCCAGTACTAGATCGCCTCTATTTTTAGTGCTGATCAGGCTGGCAATGAAGCAACATAAGTTTTGCAATTTACTGCATTTATAATCTTCCACAATATGATGAATGCTGGCTCATCTGCATATGGTTAAATTCAGTGTGCCAATGATTAAGTTTATTTCCCTGCTAACCTCACACAGTTTATCAATAATTCTAAATGTTAGCCCTATTCTTGGCTGACTATTTTACATTCAACAAGTTTTTGTAGATCAACTATGCGGGTACATGAAAGATAATGCAAATTAACAACAGCAATTATTACCACAAATCCATAGAGTATTATTCACCAACCATTTTAGAATCTCCTTTGATTGCGCCAATTTCCTGAGAGTCGAGATAATCAGACTCAGATTCAGACACGTTAGGACTAGCTGAGCTTTCATTACCGGATAGGTCTGAGCATTGTGATGTTCTCTTTCTCTTCTCATCAAGGATCAGCTGCTTTATTGCCCCTTGATTGCTTTTGTGTGAACTGTGTTCAGATTGAGCATCAATTTCCAGTTCCTCTAGTGAGTCAGTGGGCGCTAAGTAGTGTTCTGAGCTTGCACCAGGCTCACTACCTGGAGTGGTTGATAAACCAATCTCATCATCCATTGCACCAAAGCAGGCCTGATCTTCATCCATACTGAATGCTCTTCTCGATATCCTAAAATTTAATTCTGTTATTTTTAAGGATGTATGCTTTCCATGCGAAAATTTGGCTGACTATGATGAGTAATAAATAATAAGCATTAGCTTCCAACCAGTATAGAAATACGAAAGTGAAAACTGCTTCAAATTTACAGTATCGCATTGGTTTGTACATTATCGATATTACATACACTACTTTGTAATATGTTGTGCTGCAGGGTCATTGATAATAAACTATCATGAAATGAGGGGTACAGAGAGCGCAGACAGTCTTATTCACTACTTCCCAATTGATCCTTATCACCTAGCCTATTGGGGTGGGCATATAGAACGACTTAACACAATTGTGGTCGGTGTATGTCGCATATTGTTCGGAGTCGGATGTCCAACCAGTGTGTAGATCAATTCAGGAAAATAAATATACCAAGAGGAATGATACAACAATCAGAGGTTTGGTATGTTGGGTTTTTACCCACTCCGAACAAATGATAGGCTTATTAGTATTACACTTATTATTAGATGATCTGGTTAGTGCTTCATTACACCAGATCTCGCTTCAGCCCTACAAGCCTCAAAGCTTAGCTAGGCCTCATAAGTCCTAGTGATAGCCATTGCAATATTTGAATATTCATTTAGGAGGTTGCAACCATTATTTATTACTTAGGCCACTACTCTACTACTTAACTTTTTCCAACAAATCACTGGGATTGTACTGTAGGCTTGTAACATATAGAACGACTAAGTCGTTCTATATGTTTGTTTGTCCCCCCCCCCCCCCACCGAACAAAGCTTGTCAAGACAGGCTAGTACTTAGCCTGTCTTGCCAGACTTGGATTGTCAAGACAGGCTAGCTTGTACTTAGTTAGAGGGAAGGTGCTAGTTTTGATAGAATGCTTTCACTATTAGAACTGTCATGTTGTGACCTCTACATTTCTAATTCATTTCAGCCAAGCTACCAACATACTAATGTTCATTTGTTATTTTGTCAGGCAAGCAAATACCAAGGGCAAGTTGCATATACTGTTAAAAAGTATTCTGTTAGCATTTCGATCTTTTTTAATTTGCTTTCAATGTGGCCTATGGTCCAAACTGCTTCCTCTTTCATCGAGTCAACCAATACTGCTTTTGATTTGGATTAGCACACATGATTGGCTCAAACTCAGAAGGTCCAAAACAATTGTCCAATCAGATTCCCAAACATGAAAATTTAGCAGCAGAACTACCGAACAAGTTAAACTGCTTGCTACAGCTATTTTAGTTTTTATGGTTGAGCAGAGCAGGTCTAGCTCCCAATCCAGCTTGAGCTTGATCAGGACCAGTGCTTCAATGGTGAGTCATAATTTTGTTACATTTTACTGCTTAAATTTCAACTGTAGCTTCAGATGACAATCAAATTGAGAAAGCTTTGGCTTGTCAAAGCCATGCTAGACTTGTTTGTGTGTGTACACCAAGTAGTGGTGAGGTTTGGGGCATTGACTGATGGGTATATATATATTAAAGCATCAATCAGTGGGTCTTTAATAGTCCCTTGGTACCCCCCCCCCTCCCATCAGCCAGTGCTCTCCAGCTTCAAGATAAGGAGGTTGAGTCCTGAGGTGTATGGTAAGCAATGGTCAACATGTCAAGAAGTTGACAGACTCAACAAACGTACAGATTTTTTGACATTGTGATTTGATACTGCTTGCATTGTTGTTTAAGGTAGACATGTCACTCATTAAATTTCAATTTAGACATGAAGTGTGCAATCCAGTACTAATATGAGTGAGGAAGCTTCTACTGGGAACGACATCGTTATCGCTAATCCGGCTGCAGTCACACTTGAAAATGCAGATAATGAACAAGCCAAAGACACAACAAGTGCTCCTGTTGATCAGGGTGCTGTGACAGAAATGTCTACATCTGCAGTACGCTTTACTGTTAGCGAAGTGACTGAAAACCAGGTATGTCGACTGCCGATGCTTGTTCCAACTCTAGCAAATAACAGAATATTTCGAGATTTATGTACGCGTTATTATATCGGTATAATTTTACTTCAAGGCTGTGTTTCAGGCAGCAATTGTATTGTTTTGTATACAATTTTCGCATAACACTACCATTCCTTCTTCTCATCTGAATATCGGATAGCCTGGCATTGAAGAATCCACGCTGACCAAAGGATTTTATAACCAGTCAACAAGTAGGTACATACACCAACATGGAAGATTAACATAGGCCTAAGCAGGAGGAGGCAACAACTAATCAAATACAATGATTTAATAGCTTTGAATTAGTCCGCTGTATTTTGATTTCAGCACCTGACTTTAAAATACTTTGAGGTGTCGAAAGCCTCAAAGTTGTTGGCCTAGAAATATACTAATACCTTGCTTCTCAATTTCCACTGAAGTGTAATGTGTTGACTATTTTATGTTTCATATAAAGGTTTTGTAGTATTAGTCACTTGTTTTGTACCTATTTCCTCAGGTTCAGACTCCACAGAAGACTGCTTATGAGGTCAGTATACAACAATGGAGAGACCGACAGAAACCTGTCAAAGAGAGAAACCTCAAGCTTTATAAAATTATATCTGTGATAGCCATCATTGCATTCTTCCCAACTGGAATCCCTGCTTTATGGAATTCGTTCAAGCTCCAAGAAGAGTTCTATGATGGAATTCAAAAAGGTAAGCATACAGTTATGACCAAAGTAACATTTTGATCCCGCAGGCACAAAAACTTAAACCATTTAATGTGCGAATGAGCCCTAAATATTCATAAACCGGATCCAATCAACAGCACTGATAGATGATACCAGATCAATTGATTGATTGTTGTTCTGTCACTTACATGATATGTAGCGGCTCTCTCGGATAAATCGAAGTGCTTTAGTTTTACAGATGCTATGTGGCATAAATTGTTGTTTATTCGTTTCTCACTATCCACGTATAACATTGTGAAACTAAAATAATAAGGTTAACATATAACATTTTTGTAAAGGTTTTGAGAATTTTGATGTAAAAATTGGTCATATATTACGAATTAATCTTGAGAACAGCACAGCTGTAAAACAATTGTAAGACTAAACATTTGATAACAATGGCTCAAAATTAGTGCAAATTATTCTAAATCTAAATACGCATATTACAAATAAAAACAGGTTATTCCTGGTTTGTGAAAAATATCATGACAAAATGATAAAATGTAAATTTACCTTGATTAAACAATCCAAGGAGAGGCTATTTGTGGTTGCTGCTTATGTTAGGGCAGCTGAGTATAAATATTGAGATATAAAATATTATTCGTATAATTCAGAATGATATATAACGTCAGAGAAGTACCAGAATAATTCTGATTTTACAATAGTTTGTGTCCAGATTTCACATGTTGTATGTTGTGCTGCTGGAGACTTAATGATGAAAAATTGCCTAAAACTTAGTTAAAAACAAAATGAATTGAGTCCTTCACTATCAGACCATCTCTGGACTTAGTGCAGTGAAATCATGCAGTGCAGTGTATTGAAATTTGGGTTTTAAAGATGCTTGATAAGAAGAAGTTTGTTATTGTTTGCAATTAAAAATATTGCAATGGAAATTTAGGTCTATAAAAATGTTTATTTATAGTAGGGTTTGTTATAACCACAGATCTTAGATTTATCAACATAGGGACAGTAAACATGCCTGGAAAATCATAATGAAATTGAACTAATTATTGATAGAACATTACATGATATATGTTGTGAAAAAAGGTCTTAAATACTGATGCCCATGATATCAAAAATGATTACAGTATAGCATACATGGCTTAAAAATAGGAGTAAAAAGTCTCTGTGGCTGGAAGTGATTTAACATAAATTATTATACTAGTTTATTTAGCTTGAGTTCTGCCTGGCATCAATTCTCTGACACTTAACATGCCATATGATGGACGCCCTGAAACATGGAAAACGTTCTGTATTGTAGGGGATCTAGCTAAGTGCAACAAGCGTGCACTTCTGCTGAACAAGCTGCTCATATTGAGTTTTACTCTATGCATGTTTACTGTGATCCTCATACTAGCTGTGTATGGAGGAGTCAAAGGTGGACCTACTGGGCACATCACCTTCGCACAATCTCATTTATACTAACATGACAACTTAATCTGTGATACCTAATATTTGGTTAGATGAGGCTTTGCCTTGTTGCCTTGCCTATGGAACTTCTCAGGTTGTCTGTGTTATAATTTACAAGTTGCGAGTAAGAAACCAACGAACCAAATAACTATTGCTCCTCTGTGATCTGATATTTTGTTCTATTTTTTTCTACACCTACCTCAATGCTTTAATGATGGCTAACATTCCTGATACTGTGTCCTTGCCCTTCCACAATCTCTTTGCACGCATAATTTACCAAACGAAAATCTCACTATTTGGATCTGACAATACACCAAACTCTTGCACTTTAATGTTGACAAAATGTTTTTGTTTCATTTAACCATTTTATATGTAGACTTATTAGATATTCAAACACGTCCGTCGCAAACAAACTAAGTTTTTCTAATTTTTTTACGATATATTTCGCACTCTGATAAAGATAAATAAATAATGTTTTGAAAAAATAGTGTATAATGGTTGGAAACAAAGTGGCAAGAGAAATTGACTCAACTGTAACATATGTGCTGCTTGTAATACTGCCCTGGGAACAAAATAAAGTGTATACAAACAAATCATTGATTCCGTGTATGAGATCAGACTCTTCTAAATTTGAAAATGGTGAAAATTTACTCACTTATCCTTAATTCTTAATTACTGCATCATTGTGAAAAACAACTTCTAGACAAATTGGGTAACCATTGATACTTTTGTCGATGAGAGCTAAAGTTGAATGTTGTGGCGCAACAATAATACTATGATAGCACAACCTTTGGGCATCAACCAAGGCCATTTTATAATGAGTTGCTTGAGATTATAACCCTCAAAAGAAAATGTCAAATATTTTTGATTGCTCATGAGGGCTAGCAGCTTGATCTCAGAACTCATATCATTTGAGAAAGTTTTTAACTTTTCCAGTTTACCTTGGCAGCAGTAAAACTTGTGTAGGTTGGAAAATGAAATACAATATACTTTACAATAGATTTGACAGAGGTAGGTAAACAGAATATTATACCTGATCAACACTGATATATGTGGTGATAACCTGTGTGAGAAATGGTCAGTGCTCAAGTCTTGTACTTTATATAATAAAGAGTCTGTTCAGCTCTGTATATTAGTCTCGATACACAATACTGCTAACTGAGAATCACATGTGTGTCGAGAACGACCGAGAAGCTGATGACTGATAATCTCACTAGAAGATCCTAACTCACGAGCACTGCTGCTAGTCCAAGCTTGGCAATATCCACCGATAGAAACACTGCCTGTTTCTCTGGCTCCATGCCAGAAATATCTTCTTGACCTGAAAACCAAACATATGAATATTAAGAGGAATATGTTTTAGTTTTATAACACTCAATAATATAAATTACAGTCGGATAACTTTGTTTAAAACAAAGAGAACTGATGTCGCTACAATGAAAAATGTTCTCATGCACTCCCACAAAATATTACGCAAAGAATGGCAACTACAGATAACATGGGAATGTTTCTAACAACAGCTTAGCCAGGTGAAACTAGATAGCCTGCATTACTCACCATGTATTGATGTCTACTCCACTGAATGTATAAATTGGAACATTATCAGCTAACTCACTCTTGCCATCAGAAATGGAACTCCATCTGCCTAACAACTTCTCACCCTGATAATGGGAGAAAGGGGGTTTGAGTTATGTGATAGCAAGTCAAAATGTGGCTGTTGTGCAAACCTATTCTCCTCAATCAATGTTCCAGGTTCTTCAATTTTTTATTTGTACCATGACAACAATTTTTATCCACATTGACAGATTTTCAGTACAATTAATACCCATGGTGCGCCTCCAGTCCATTTTAATTATCACATGGTAATATCGGATGATAATAAATTAAACTAAAAATGAAAACAAACTAAAATTCCTTATCTCCTCAATTATAATATATTATCACACGTTGTGGAAGTGAACCGAGATATTCCTTTTAAGGCGTGCCTAATATTTTACCTTGCCATTGGAGACAGGAAGATCGCGGTGTTTAGAGAAGACAATGCTTTCTATATCTTGAAGGCGCGATGTTAGAATAGCTCTGAAATCTCCCTTCACTCCAGAAGTGGTAGCATCTCTGTAACACTGTCTATCTGCTCCAGCTATTCCTCCTAAGTCACCGCTAGTCGGTTTGTTCAGAGCAAACATCCGCAACTGTATTTATAAAATATCAGTATCACAAATGTGATGTCTTAAAATGAGATATATGTATTTGTTCTGTGCACAACATAGAAATAGAACAATGCAATGAATTTAAATCCTTGAATAGATTGTGAATTGTGTGACATCCTCAATCTAGAAAACCTGATCATTAAGCTGTACAACATATTTGATATCACGCTCCCCCATTGTGTAAACGGACAAAGGAGAATGGTATAGCTGATGCCAAGACACTCATGACATTTAGTTTCTTCTACCATCTGGGACGCACGTTCTTTCTTTTCCTTTACAATTATTTCAGTTCACTACATTGACATACCATAGGTTGAGTTTCAACAACTTCTTGTTGAGGGATTTCTCTAGCAGGAGCATCCATCCACATTGGTATAACATTGGTAAGCTCTGTCTCCAATAAAGGTACAATATGGCCCATCTATAAAAAGAAAATAAGACATGGGAGCTTTGGGAGCTGAACAATTGATGAGGATGAGGATAGGATTATTACAATCTACTCAACAAATACGGGAGTTGTTTCCTCATCTTGCATGTGTAGACAACTTTAAAATAAAACTGAACAATACTGAAATGTGCAATAATAATATGAAAAAGAAGTCTCAGATATCAGATGATGGTATCATGACCTATCATATATCATATGTCAGATGATGTTGAGAAAAGAAATTGATTGTTGCAACATGGAATCGATGTTCTGGTTTGTTTGACTACATCGTGGCCCTAGGACCCAAAAAATTTCACCTAGGTCCATTCGAAAGCATATTATAGCATATAGTTACTTTACTATGACAAACGAAGGTCTTTCATGATGAGCAATAATTGTCAAAACATCAATATGAACAAACCTGGATTGTTTGCCATCCCAGTCTCACTCGCAGATATAGTCTTTGCTGCTCTAACACAAAAGCTAGGGTTCCCATCGGTATGGCTAAGGAGGCACGTGACATCTCATCACGACTTGAAAACAGCAACACCTGTAAGATAAGTATAGAATACAATTTCAATGAAAAGCCATTATAAGAGACTCAATGTACATAAATGGAATACAGGAGTGTGATGGAAGGAACCAATTCAGGTTTATTATTGTCAATTTCATCAACATTTTTAGATGATTTCTTGCTAGACCAGAACTCAACTGAGAGCAGGCAGTCAATGTGTTCTAATTTTGACACTGCCATCAATCATAACAGGGTGACCAGGTACTATGGAATTTACGAACTGCTTTTTAAAAGATTCGCATGCCTAACTGGTTCAGAAATGAAATATTTATGTACTTCACTACAAAAAAAATTGTTATTGAAAGACAAAAGACACATAAGACATGGTGCCGGAATCAGAAGACAAAGACAAAAAGTCCAAACAAACTATAATACAAAGTAGTTGAGGTGAAGTGAGGACAGTCTGAGTCTAAGTGAGGGCATGCTCTGTTCTGTGTCGGTGCATCATTAGAACAAGTTTGATCTAGTTTGTCTGCATTCCAGTTGTACCCCTTCCACTCGACTCTGCGGCGTGACCAGTGGAAGTGGAGCAACTCCGAATGCATGCAAATGGACCAAACTTGGTCTAGTACATCATAGGGAGTGCAAGAAAAGAACATAAACTCTAATCTTTGTATACGCATATACTAGAAAGTAGGCATGTAACTGTTCGTCCAAAGATTTCACTTATAAAATACTTACACCAGAGTCTGACTTCTCGTACTGTAATACAGACGTAGCAAAGTTAAATGAAAATTTTAATTAAAAAACAGAATGAAACACGCAAATTATTCTTCAATGCAGAGCACATCAATACCATAACTTGCTTATATTAAAAGTTTTGATATGAGTCCAACTTACCCCATGATTGTAACCGGCATCATTATTACCAGACACACTTCCTGATAGTCCAGGAGCTCCTCGCTGCCCGGGTGGTCCCCTTATCGATTCTCCTGACGGACCCTGTGTAAACATAAGGAGATCAATTTTTATAGAACATTATCATATCAGGCTGTCTGATTCATTCTCATAATTTTGTAGTAAAGATGAGTAAGATAACTCTTTGTCAATGGTTGCCGTTGTGACACAGTAAGCCAGTATAGAGCATAACTAGTGGCAAAAACAAGTAGCAAGTGTAGTTAGTTGGATAATACACCAAAAGGTCATGTTTTTGCTATAACCTATCGGTAAAAATTATAACAAATCTAGATTAGACAGTCACAATGATATAGAGAATAGATGCATGAGACATACCGGGGGACCAGGCGGACCAGCTACTGTGATAAGCCCATCAGTTGTAGTCACTATACCAGGAGCTCCCCGGTCACCTTTATCTCCTTGTTTTCCAGGTCTGCCGATCAGACCTTCCTCACTTGCATATCCTGGCAATCCTACAATGAGTCAAATTCGGCTCCATATGAATAATGTAATGTGGAATGTTGGTTGCTCCCCCTCCACTGCGGCTAATCAGTGGAGGAGGAGCAACTGGAATGCCAGCAAACTGGATCAAATCTCTACATATCTCAAGTTTGATCCAGTCTGCTGACATTCCAGTTGCTCCTCCTCCACTGATTAGCCGCAGTGGAGGGGGAGCAACCAACATGGGTTGATTGTAATGTCTATGATATATGATAATCAGGAAGAATGATCAATAATTTAGAATGCAATTACCAGATGCACCATTGAGGCCAGCATTACCTTTCTGCCCTCTCCCATTAGAACATGTACACGATCCAGCCTCTCCTTTAGGACCTCTTATACTTTCACCTGGAGAACCAGACACACCAGGCACACCGTCTCGGCCCTATAATACATAAAATGGGTGAAACAAACAAAATAATTATTAATAAAAAAACATTTGAGAAACATGGTAAACTTGTCCTGTCACCGATATCAGATCAATGAACCCTGATGGAGAGAGTGTACAGTAAAAAGTCGACTCATCGGAATTATCAAGACTCTCATTGGGCCCAAAGTATCAATGAAGCCTCTCTAAATGCCATGGCAACAACCTATCAGCGATATCAAGCAGAAATTAAACCGCGACCTAATTTATTTCTTCCATTTATAAATTTTTTTTATCCTCGACCACACCCAAGTTCATGTTTTACTTACTGGGAATCCACGACTTCCTGACGAACCCTTGTTTCCTCTGCTACCTCTTTTACCAGTAAATCCTCGCTCTCCACGAAAACCACGAGATCCTTTAAAGCCGATGCAGGTTCTACAGCCTGAGTCTGAGCCTGATGACCCAGGCTCTCCTTTGTCTCCCTGAATGAGAGAATGATAATAAAAGTAAGGGATAATGATGTGTCAATATAACCCATTTTTCCAATCATTATTCCCAATTTTTTTAATTGATTTCGTTTGCCATATATGAATGGCCACCACACCTAAAGATTTTCATGCATCAAAGCTTGGTTCATATGTTTGGCTATGAAACATATCTTTCTCTTACCTTCCTTAAATTTAAGTAAGTTGCAGTTCTTGAGATAACACTGAACTTGAGCATACCAAGAGTTTGTGACAAAATGAAAAGTAGTACCCATGCAATGCGTGTAACCATAAAGGGAGATTTCTGTAATTGAAATTTGGCTACACTGTTTGTAATAATGTTTTGCAATGATCCTTTAAGCTTGTTGCTGATTCATCAGCAGAAAGACACTGTCAAATTATTTAAAGGATGTGTCTCGTAGTATACAGTACAGTACCTTTTTAACAAGTTCAGGAATCAGCTTTGCTATGGCATCAGATGTTATCTCCTCATAAGCACCGGGTTCTCCTTTTTCTCCCTTTGGCCCAGCAGCTCGATCCTGTAGTGTAGCAAAACAGTAATGAGAGTAAGTTTGACAGACAAGGACAGCAACCGCTAAGACTCCATAGCACAGGTGAAAAGCTGAGGGAGGCTACCACATTCCAAGTTTAAGATGCAAATATCTGATACGATATTTAGGTTGGGACTTAATATCTATTGTCTAGGAAGCAAATCATCCCATATTAAATTGTCGCGAACTTTTAAGTTATTAGCGGCTCACAAGACGGCTGAGCTCTGCAATGACATACATAACCTGAACATAATGACCCGATGTGTTAGTCCTACTAAAAATTCATACTATAAGTAATTACCCAGTTTTGAAACATGAACTTGACATAGCTCAAGTAACCTCGCTGAAACATTCAACATTTTATTCATTGTAACAGTCATCAAAATGAGTTCTTTCCTCGAGTTCTGGCTTTGTCATCCAAAGCCAATGAATGAATGAATGAATGAATGAATGAATGAATGAATGAACATGTTTTATTGCATATGTTTAAGGTAATAGAGGGATGGTGCAGGGTGATGTTGTAGACCTGAGACACACAAATAGTTTCAAGGAAGGAACATCAGAGGTATTTGCATATAAATTTGTCTACCTTCAGATCTCCCATTTCCTGATCGCTGTTCTCAGCAAACCATCCAGCTCCAAAGTACGGTTTCCCATAAGATTTACCAGGTGGTCCTGGGGGACCAGGCAGGCCAACTCCAGGTTCTCCCTTCATCCCATTTTGGCCGGCTCTTCCTGCAAAAACGCCAAAGCAAAATAGTCTATTGCGGGGACTAAAGTAAATAAAATCCCATTATAAAGATTACGTTACTATTAGTACGTTATGAGGGACACGTTTTTGTACATAGGAACTAAGCCACACAAGTCAAACAATATTCACATAAGACATTCTGTTTCTGAAAAGGGAGGTGGGGGAGGCAAAATAAGTTTCAGTGACCCATTAAACTTACCAGGTTTACCACGAGAGCCAGGGACACCAGGTAGTCCATCAAGCCCTGCTATGCCTTCACGGCCAGGTAATCCTTGAGCTCCAGTTCTTCCAGGCATACCTAACTCGCCCTTTTCTCCAGAGCTTCCCTCTGGGCCCCTCACACCTGGTAATCCAGGCACTCCAGACTCTCCAGTAGGACCAGGATGTCCAGGTGGACCAGGTATCAGCAGCAGATCACTACCATCTGGCTGTAACCACATAATATATTTTTGAAACCAAACGAAAATGTTTTGAACCACATTTTCTCGAAAAATGATAGAGATGCCAATCTATGTATGGTGTTGTGGACATATTATTTCTGACCGCCCGATATCCATCTTGAGTGCGGTGTCTAAAATAGCTGAAAAATTGTCAAAAATCAAATTTTAGATCACCTGGAAACTAATGGCTTGTTGACTGCTTCCCAATTTGGATTTCGACCAAAGAAAAACACCACCAAAGCTATCAGTACTCTACTAGAAACAATATAAAAAAAGTTAGACCACAGCCAAGTTTCGCAGACTATTTTCTTAGATTTTAGCAAAGCGTTCGATACGATAAACCACAACATCCTTATTGGAAAACTTAAGTTTTATCACTTTACACCATCTGCTGTTAAACTAGTTGAATCTTATCTTGCTAATAAATATCAATTTGTAAAAGTAGGAGAAAACAACTCCGAAATGCGAAGAATTCATACAGGTGTTCCACAGGGTTCAGTTATTGGACCTTTACTGTTTTTAATCTATGTAAACGATTTGCTTTCAGTCTCAGACAATTTTAAGTATGTTATTTTTGCTGACGATACAAATCTGATATAAATAAAATGCGGATCTTACTGAAAGAGAACTTTTAAAGATCCAGGACTGGTGCATAGCAAATAAGCTTTAATTAAATTTTTAAAAACCCACCAAATTATTTTTAAAAACCATCAGAAACGACTACAAGACGACGCTTATACCTAGAATAACGTTATTACATCCACAAATTGCAAATTTCTAGGGATCCATCTGGATCAACATTTGAAATTTCTGACCCAAATCGATAAAGTTTCAGCCAAATTGAATTTCCTTGTTATGATGCTTCGACATCTGTCAAAATATTTAGATTTAAATTGATGCTCAATGTCTATTATACTTTAATTTACCCCCACATTTTATATGGAATGGAATTCTGGGGTCACGCTTCCGATGCCGCTTTGTTGCAAGTCCTAGTGTGCCAAAAAAGGGCACTGAGAGTTATTTTTAAAAAACCACCAATTCAATCACATTTCACAAATCCTATATTATGCCTGGAAATATGCTTTTCAACAATCAATTAATTATTCTCATGTATAATCTGCTAAAGAATGATGAAAATTTATTGAAAACTCTGAAAATTGACCATGATTTTAATACTAGAAACAAACCCAAATTTTTAAAACTACCTCAAATTAAAGCTGAAAAGGGGAGGAGATCGATATTCTACTCTGGTGTTGAGCTGGTATCTGGCTATGCTCTGTGTATGCTTGATCTTCCTCTGCAGGCCTTCAAGGGAACCCTGGTGGCTCACCTCTGGGATGAAGTATCGACTCCAGCTCCACGAGGGGCCTGGATCTGCGGTGGCCTGCGTGGAGGATGGACTTTTGGAACAGGAT
The DNA here is from genome assembly GCA_914767715.1 of Membranipora membranacea. Taxonomy (NCBI): domain Eukaryota; kingdom Metazoa; phylum Bryozoa; class Gymnolaemata; order Cheilostomatida; family Membraniporidae; genus Membranipora; species Membranipora membranacea. The sequence continues at coordinate 12,328,994 of OU612068.1, forward strand.
TGCCCCAACTCTAGTCTCGGTCTATCGGGCACTCCTTTTGTTTTTTATTGTTTTTCTTTTTCACTCCTACCTACTAAATTTTAATTACTTAGAGAACAAACAAAAAAAGTTACATGCTCATTTTAATTTTATCCAGACTCCATCAGATAAAAATTTTAGGATTAAAGTATTATACTCACAGCTAATAGTTTGCCAGGTTCTCCTGGAGGACCTTGTATTCCAGTTGCTCCATGATCTCCCTTCTCTCCTCTCAATCCGTCATTACCAATCCTTCCTGGGTCACCTTTCCTTCCTGGCTCTCCCTAAAGAAATAGCAAAGCGTCAAACATTCTTTCAATTAAATTACAATATGATATGGATGGTATAAGCTGCAAAGCTCAACAAAATGTTGACAATCATTGACACCAAATTGTTAAGGCCGCCACATGTATAAAAAACTGATAACACAGTAGCTTAACGGCTTCAAACAATTTTAAAGTGCTACTCACCCTTTCTCCTTCTACTCCAGGAAGGCCTTGATAACCCGGTTGTCCTGGCTCACCATGTCTTCCCTATAATAAAGAAACTGTGAGTAACATCTCATTGCACATTCAGGAAGCATAAACCAGACATACTGTTCATATCATTTTTTTGGAGAGTGCTATGACCTGCTATGTCTGGGTCTCAGCATCAACCATGGAGTCTGCCTTAGGGCAAAAAGACAGAGCTGCAACGAAAAAATCCAAAAGTTCATCACATTATATTTAGCTGACATTCTTACTCACAGGGATTCCAGGTAGACCTTGTAGCCCATCTGTTCCATCTACACCAGGAGGTCCGGTGATATTCGTGCAAGACCCAGGCTCACCTATGAAGAAATCAATATGTCAGTAATAGTGTGTCATGAAATGAACATTGTAATGGTAATGTGTGACCCTTTTGAACTAATCTTAGATTATGATTACTACAATTTACATGAAAGTCACGCATACCTTTAGGCCCGATGAAAGTAGTGAGTTTCCCTAGGTGTGCTGATATATCCTGATTATCCATTCTATCCATCTCCTGAAGCTGATCTAAGAAGCTTTGTCCAGGAGAGCCTGCTGGCCCTACTATAGACTCACCCTACAAAACATTATGAAATATGATATTATAGGGATGGGATACATTGCACAACCATCAATATCAAGTTGCCAAAAAGAATTCTGCATACCATTATTAATGATATTTTGTTCAGGGTGCACCACATAATATGAAAATTATTAAGACTCGATACCTGTAGTAGAAGAGGGTCCTACTTCAGGTATCGAGTCTTAATAATTTTCATCACAATAAAACTTATACTTACAGGTTCACCTCGGGGACCAGGAGCACCCCGGTCACCTTTAACTGACAGGCCAGAGTCACCTCTGTCTCCCTTGACACCGATGCCAGCATCTCCCTTCTCACCCTAGTGATCACAGAATAATTTGCTCTTACTTTGATGTCAATTAAGGATGGACGACAATAGATACTAGCTCTCTTTGAAACAACCAGTACAAACTAGGCACCCCTAAATCAATGAGTTATAACTATTCTCAACAAATGAGAGTCATACAAGAAATGTCTATAGATCTCAGATTGATACATAAAATCGGTACCTGTAATGCATTGTCACTTACTTTGGTACCTGTCATCCCCTGTGGACCAACTTCACCCATTACTCCAGGAATACCATTTATTCCATGTCTACCTGGCAACCCAGGCTCTCCATCATTACCTTTCTCACCCTTCTCACCTTGCTCAATAACACCTGTTATGAATATAAGAGATAGGATATATTAGATGTGTGTGATTGCCGTACTGCCGGTTGAATGGTGATGGCTTCAGGGTAAGATGGAATTTCCATTTTAATGCCATTGAGAAAAATGATTTTGTGATATGCTCTTGCTTTGGCATCATACCAGGTAATGTTTAGCAATTTGAAAGCAACTTTTTGAAGCGGTTATTTACAAAAGTCTTAGAAAAACACAGCTGAGCTGCAGGACAGCGAGCAGGATGTAGGTCTGAGCTGGTATTCTGACATATTAGTAGCTGAGTAAAGAGACAAACCCTGCCAGGAAAGGAAGAATTGAGGGACACCTGTTCCCACCCCTGTTATGAAGACCCTCAAGTCTGACCGTGATAGTGATATTTATGTTCTCATCATCATTTTGAACCTGTAGATATTATTACTTCCGTTATGGTTAAACCAAATTCTACAAAGTTAATGTATTATTTACCTTGTTCACGTCGATATTGGTTTAGCAATGTTCCCTTTACTGGAGGCGCCTCAGCTTCTTTCATTTCTAGATCACCTGTATCAGGACGCTTCTCCACGCTACCAGCCGATATGAGACCTTCATTTGGAGTATTCTCCCCTGCTTTGTATTCAGTTGTCATGGGAAACACTGCAGTTGTGACTGTATTCATAACTGGTGGAATAGTTTCTGCTGTTTCAGGATCATCGAGAAGAGGCAGTATGGTATGATCAGAGGGGAACGACGTCATATCTCCTGAGAATTCATCCTCCTCATCACCCTGTAATGGGATAAAATGCTAATTATTGATTGGTATCGAAAACCGATATGACCCAAACAATAAATTTTGCCAAAAGAGTTGAAAGTGTAGAAATAACATTGATTGGTAAATCTCATTCACTATGGTTCCATACTTCGAATGAGTGGTCCACTCCCATATCAAATGATTTCCATGATGAAAAGAACATGAAAAAACATCGGCCGCGGCTGGAATTTGAACACAGGGTCTCCTGCATAGAAATTATTTACACCGCCGCTTCGATTCAATCTGGTTCCTAAACTCGAATGAACAAACGCGAAACCATGCATACGGAAGATGACATAAATGCTAGTTCCATGTATCGATTGGCCCTCAAATCGATGCCACATCGACATACGGAAACGTAGTGATTGCAATCAGTAACCTAATGTTTGAATTAACCAATGCCGTCAAATGATCAATTGCTGTGGTGTTTTTATGAAAAACTTATTAGACCAATTAAGGGATGGGGATTATCATTATCATACTACAAACCTCGCTATCTGGATCCTCCAGAGATCCAGAGCCATCAAACTCATCAACAATATTAGATTCTTGCCTCTGTAAATAACATAAATTCATCAGTACTTTAAAACATGACAAGGGTGTGTTGCACCAGTAAGCTAGGAACATGAAAAAGTAGACCCTAAAGGAATTTTATTGGTGCAGTGCAGATGAAGTAAAACCAGTTGAGCTACTATAGTTGAGGAAATTTAATTTCTGATTTAGGCATGTTGATAATCGATAAGGATGAAAGCAATTTGAATATTAAAATAATTTTCAAATGATTGTTACTGAAAACATTCATATTGTATTATTTTTATGCGGCTCTAAGAACCATGATGATAATTTCTTATTATTGAAATTGGCACCAGGAATCCTGTCTTACCTGTCTCTGAAAGCTCTCATCACACTGTAGGGCAGCATCAGATGGATCGTCAGTGATAAGTAACTCCTGAATCTCTCCCTACATTACAGACAGACATTCAATTTGTTATGTCACACTATCTATACCATAACTGGTTGGGTCTTACGTATAAGATTAGTAGGCTACATAAACAATCTAAAAAAACATTTCAAAGACATTATAGGTTTTTGGAGCTGATTTCAACCCCATACTAACCGAAAAATAAAACTTCATTATGACAAAAAAATTATAGAGAAAACTGAACATGGATTCATTTGATGTCTCCAAAAAGAAAGTCTTTTATTACCTTGAATTGCTGCTGTATGACACTACCAGCATGACCAATAAGCAGCAGACTGTCGTCAGAGAACTTAAGCCGCTCTTCACTACGTGAGATTGTCGACATTGAGTAGTTGTGACAGTACACAAACAAGTTAATGGAAGAGTCTGTGACACTGATGGCGAATCTAGACCAGCGATCAGTCATAACAGGTACCAACAACTCCGCAGCTATAGCTGACCCCTAAAATTACAGCAGTGTCGTAAAATATTGAAAAGTCAAGTAATCCTCATTGGAACTTTGTGTAGAAAATATTTCTCGATATTACTGCGATTAAGAGAGAAGTAGTGGCTTGAAGGAAGTGTCTTATCTTTTCAGGCTGGTGAAAGTACAACCTATAATCTCAGTGATCTCTGCAGGTAGTCCAGATCTTGTTCACATGCTCAGGGCTTGATTAAATTATTTATAAGGTTATAGTTGAGTTGTAGTTGATTGCATAAATAATATCTTAGAAAGGAGGACAAAGTAGAACTATCGATATTGAAACAGATATGTGTGTGGAATATTTTGTTGCTATAAGTAGGTGGCTGTTCGGTGGAGTAAGCATTGTAAACTTACAAAGGTTCCATTTGTGGATGTCTCATTTAAATCCTGCCAAGTTATTGAAACAGCCATCAGGATGACTCATGACCAGGCGGTTATATAATCATTGTCGCTATTGTTGATAAAATTTGGGGAGGACTGGCCTCTATACAAGGCTTTACATTTCTCTTTGCCACCAATCAAGACGGAATATTCTTTTCACATGAAGACTCGCAGTCCTTAGTGATTATGACTGTTTTAACCCAACTCCGCTACCATTTGTAAATAATCTTGTTTGACATTAAAGGAGGCTGTTGTATTCTAGATACTGCATTACTGATCCGTCCATAGCTATTCAGATATGACACTGGGAGTTATCTTCTTCAAATCTAGGAGGAGATAAGTACTATAACTCATATGAGAAATTATTACCAACCTGTTCTTTAGATTCGCTGTACCACAGATTGATACTTTGTGTGTACTCATTCTCTCCAGGTGAGAGGCTAACCCCAAACTCTACTACAGATTCTAATCTATCCATCACAGCAAATAGGAAACCACCATCAGTCTCCTCCGGTCTGATCGTGACCAAAATAGAGAAATCTGCCCAGAGGGCTGGGGGTAGGTAATTTTTCATCTGAAAATCAGAAGCATGTGTTGAGTAAGCAATAGCATTGAGGCCCTAATTTTTCAGAAACAAAGATTCTCACTTGTATAGCATAAATTAGCTGATATTCCAGTTTAGAAATTTCCACAAAACATGTCTACATTATTATTGAAGTTACAAACGGAAAACATGCTCTCGGAAATTGAACTAGCGCTCTGACTATTTTCCAGACCTCTTGATTGTTCTGTAGTTTACAGTCTGCTGTGATATTAATAAACTAGATACATGACTCGGACGCTTAATATAAAGTCTAGTTGTTCTACTAACCTACCTACAAGGTCGGATAAGCATACACTGCTGACAACTGACATCAGTGATTCAAGATGCAATAAACACATAAATAAATATATTTTTAATGTTTATGGTCTCTACTCCGTGCCTGTTGTCAGAATAATGAGTACAGTAGATTATATAACTGACAGCAGACAGATCTAAAGGTACTTCACGGTCGAGGGCCCGGGGGGGGGGGGGGCTCAGACTAGTCTAATGGTGAATCTCACCGGTGTATTTATGGCTGTGGATGGAGAGAATCTATAAGCTGGTCTGCTCATGAACATCTCTGGCTCTAGAGATATATCATCATCTTTTTCTTTAGCTATAACATTTACCATGTCCAGCTCTGTGACTCCAAAAGCTATGACTATGAAATAGACAAAACCAAAACAAAGTAATGAGAAACATGAATTTTAAATCGCCCCCTAACATACAGTATATTTAGCACGCAATAAACTAATGATGACCAGTAACATGAAATTGCTATATCTGGCTTTTAAAGTGCAATCAAAATATCATATTGAGCAGTGCCAAATTCTTTGGCACATATTTTAACTCAACTCAATTGTTATGGCAATCATCATCAGTGCACTTTATGCTACACTCATGGCAAGAGCAATGGATTAAGTGCAAACATAAGGGCCCTACTAGTATCCAAAGCGACTGTACAATGAAAATGGCCTTGATAAATTTTACCTCTTTGAAAATTTCATCAAAGTCATGACAGTGGCGTCACTCAGACAATCTGTTAATCTTGATAATCTTCTTGCTAGTGGCTGTAAATTATTGTGGCAAAGCCCATCTTAATCACCCATAATCTTATTCATCACTTATAATACAGTGATAATGGAAACAAACAAAAACACAGTGACTAGGTATGGTCAGTGTAAACAATGGGATGAGAGGGTATGCCTCACCAATACAGGTCAATGAGTGAATCCTAATTTATCCTATTGTCTTAGACAATAATAGTTTTAACACCTGATAAGACAATCTGCATGTCTGAGATGTTGGTCAGTCAATGTACATGACAGTGATAATAGGATAGTCAGGCGGTGACACGGAGTTCTTAATTATCGACAGAAGCTTCCATCATTGATATCCGGCATCTTGTACTACCGGTATTCTTTAACAAACTGATGATAAGAGTGCAACGATTGTTCACTCAAATCCTAGTTTAAGATGTAATAGTTGTAACGGGATCAGTAGTCTTACAGGTGCTAAATCAGCTGAGAATTAATCAGATTAAAACTATCGCTAATTAGATTTTCAAAACAGAACAGGTTACAGTTATTTCTAAATAGCTTTCTATTGTTTAAGTCCCAAACAAAAATAAAAGGCTAGATAAACATGCACCGAGCCGTACTTCTCCCGTGTAGGTCTTGGCTAGAAGCACGGCAGTCAGATTTGTATCATAGTCTATTGTTTATAGATTAATGATCCAAGTGAGCTTGTTAGCAAACAAGTGTGCCTTTAGTATACAAAATCAACACAGAAGTTACACAAATTGAAGCCACATCGCAGCCGGGCCACCTGATAACCACACGGTATAGATGGTAATTCTAATGTAGTCAAAAAGAACAAATATACCTGCTGCCACCAGCTAATATGCTGCCGGAACTATCAATTATTTATTATCATTAATTTATATAATCAGCCCATTGTATCATTACTGGCCCTTACCATATTGAGTACAAAAAAGATTGCAAGTGTGCAAATAATTTTGACAAGGCTCTGACTGGTCACAGATGTTAGATTTAGTTTCGATTATAATAAAGTAACGTAGATATATGGACAGGCTCAGTGGGCTTGTTGCAAGCTTAAAATGGTAAATTAAAACTTAAAATGAAAGGCCCCAAACTAGCCTCGCATGGTAACTATAGAGGGCTTTTTTTCCCTTAGACAATAAAGATTTCCACAAGGCCCCACCTACAGAAACCCTCACAATTTGGAATACATTTCTAACATTCAATAGGATAACGGAGGAAATGTGACTAAAACTGAACAACAAGGACTACAAGGAGAATCTGGGGAAATAGGTGAGAATTGTCCAGCATGCTTCAAATACTACATGCACCACCTTATCAGCGACTAGATAGTTGATACTCACATTCACAGTTGGGTTTGAGAGGTAATGAGGTTCTAGTTTTATCCAACTCATCACCCGTCGCTTCATCCACACACCAGCACTGCTGCTCGTAACATTGTACTGGTCTGAATGTACCGTCCGGCTTACAGCTCGGTACAAAACCACCACTAAACACAGCCATATACTTTGCCACCTCACATGGTGAATCTGAAAAAGAGGAATATATATTTTAATTGCCATGCTTTACTACTCAGTGATAAGTCTCCTGAGCCTGTGACTTGGGCCTCCTTTAATCGTTGACACAGAGAAAGTATATGCTAACCAACTCCAGATGCCATTCATTTTCCCTTTAGTTTATTTAGACTAAATTTTTTGCGCCTTTATACAGTCATGATCCTTTTTGAGAAACCCATAGCGGGTTAAGTCTAGCGGGTCAATACAGACTTTGTACTGGTTTCACCAGGCCCCTAAAAAACCATTCCTTGGGCTTAATTAGATTTGATTTCGTCTACCGCCCTCAAACACAAATTCAGTAAACAGCCTCCGTGCTATTATTTTTGTTCGTCAAAAACTGTAGTACTGCTAGCTTTTCCCAGGATGTCTCCTGACAGATTCTATACAACAGCCCAGTGACTTTCTTAATTTATTTTGTTTGGAGATATTGAATTGTGTCAAAATGTTAGAGCAGTAATAAGAAGTTGGCGCTTCGACACCCATGTTTCAAATTAACAGATAAAGTAAATTGGCTTTTTATTTGTGTAATCAAGCTCCGCATATTGGGGCCACAAACGTGATCTAACTTAATTTCGCTTACCCAACTTTCTATCTTAAAGAATGGCAAGCCAAAACAGCAATGCTTGCGCTTTACAAATTTGGCAGAAGGAATTCCACGATTTCAAGCTTCCTTCATATTGAGTGAGCGTGATATTTTTTGCATCATTGAATAACAATTGTCATTAATTCACCCACAGCTAAATCAACAGGCAGATGATAGTTTTATGCATTGTCAAAAACCTTATCAAAGGCTGGCCAAAGGTGGGTGCCCCAAGCTAAAATAGATTTGAATGCTATGATTCAGATTTTGTGATTACAGTTATGGCTTTTTTGATTGTCACAGGGGGATGAGGAATGTAGATTGGGCATCGGGCAGGTAAGGGGCACTGTGAATCTGAGTACCATTTTGTGAACGATGAACAGATTTAATGAAATAATGCAGGCCAATCAATCACTCTAGTTTTTCTTCGGACCAGCAATTTTACCTTTATGTTGAGAAGAATTTAATTGAATTTTTAAATTGAAAACCTGTGTTGCTTTTTCCTATTAGGAGTAAATGTAAGCCAGAGTTTAGGCCAGATGGTTAATAGTTTAGCTACCACCAACCTTTGCTGAGGGTGGAAGTTAATACGAAGTAAAGAACTTGAGTTAATATAAGCCAGCCACTAATTCCACGGATTCATGTCTGTGCCCTACTGTTCCTCCTTTGAATACTTTACACCTCAAGGTTCCTAACATGCTACATATTTCTTCATTTTCATAATTATACTTGGCACTGGCCTGCCTTAATTGTAATTTACGAAAAAAATTGGCCTTTGTTTTTTACACATAGCAGATAAAGAACAATAAAGAAAATTAATTGTTAACGAAAAGATCAAGTGAGAGACAAAACAATATAATTGTGATCTTCTGATAAATTATAACGATAAAATCGCAATTAGTCTTGTTTTCTTGTGAGGAGGTGTGACACATAAGAACAGGTATAGGTGAATCACATAATGAACACAACTGGTATAGGTGAAAATGCTTTTACGCAGAAATGATTGGCTTAACTTCACGCCAGAGTCAGCGCCAGGCGCTTCAAGACGGCTGTTATTGTGATGGAGAGCAAAGTTTTTGCTTTGCATGGCAATACTCTGAGCCCACACAGAATTCAGTAGAAAGAGCATATTTTTCTGTTATGTATGTTTTACACAGGGATGATTGGCTTAAACAGACGTCATAGCTAACAACAGACGCTTTAAGATGGTTCTAGTGTTGCTGGAGAGAATATTTGGTGTTGCCCATGTCAATGCTCCAAGTCCACTTTGAATATAGTTGAAAGACAAATGTATACTTTGCTATGTTGCTATGCATTTAGACAGGGCAGCACAATCATCCAAAATTCTGACCTGAGTACTCTATATATTATATCACAGAGTAAGGATATATCCTTACTCTGTGATTATATGAGTGATAATAAACTAATACTCACTGAAGTCAATGCTGCCTACATAAGCCAGGCATACGCTGACAAGATAAAACAAGCAGCCGGTCAACCTAGAACAGAATAATGGGTCAGATTAACAATGAAAACAACGCAAGTGCTAATTACTCAAATATAATTGTCTACACATAACATCAAAAATGTGAAACATAATGATATTATTAATATATAATAGTATCAAGATACTTATTGGCAACAAAAATGCAGCGATTTGAGATCATGAGTATTGTTATGCTGTTTTTATCGTGGCACAGCAGTTTATAATTAGTTATCGATATGAGAGAACCATTCAACAAACCGTATTGTTAGGCGCCCTGATCACAGTAAAAATTAAGCGACAGAAAATGTGCACAGCCAAATAGGCAAGACTACACAACTTTATGGGCGGAAGTAATTTGGAGTAACACACCCCATCACATCTGCTTGCAACAAGTACCAAGATAAATTTCCAGATGAGAGTTTTAGGCACTTCTACTTTGAAAAACTGCATCAAGTTGTGTAAAACCTGACAAGAGCGACAAATATTTTGCATTAGTCAGTTCCACTGTTTATTTACATTTTATGGTCACAAATTCAAAAAGGCAAACACATGTTGCTGGTTGACTGGGTTAAAACTTCCTCATGCTTTTATTACATTTATCCGCCAAAGTTTCTGCTTGAAATTTGCACTTGTAGCATCATCTACTCAAAAGATGTAGGTTAATTTATGAAGACCAAAATTAAAAAAACAGCCAGTGTTATTATTTTCTTCATTTTTAGAGTATGGAGAGAACATAATTCAATTCGCAAATCAGAGACCAAAATCAAGTTTCAGCCAGCTAGCATTTTAATTATTCTATCAAAAACATAAACTGACAATATATAACATATCCTGTCAGTTGGTGTTGGGTTGAGGAACAGAACAATATTATTTGTTCCGTTCCTAACACCAACACAGATACCAAGTATACAGCCTCGTACATTAGATCATATCAAGAAAAGATGAATTAAAATCTATCCTTTTATTTTAATATTCTTACCAGGTCATCATGAGTTTTGACGGCTGAAGCTTTGGAATATGATTACAAAATCTCCTCCAGGAAACAGCACCACCAAACCCGCATATCGTTTTCTAAGTCCGTGAGTTGCTCTCTATACTCATTCATATATAATATAATATCAACTGCTACTGGCCCAAGCCTTTTATCTACGGCGGTTTAACTATAGCCTAAACAAAGCTCACACCCCCTTCACAATAGATTTTTCATCAAAAAGTGATTGTTAGCCTAAGGACCTGGAAACAAATATCGTATCAAAAGACTGAGGGCGTGTCAGTCAGATCGGGAATGTGTTTTGATTGTTAATTTTATATCAGATGGCTAGATCAAGACAAGCTTGCTATGCTTAGAAAGTGCAATTATAATATATGACCAGATACTGCACTGTCTTGCATTGCTAGCATTATTACATTGTGAAAGATACTTAAATAGTCATAGACATTTACTGTATTACAAGTACGTCATAACTGTAATATTAATTCGTTGATTAACGTTTATGATGATACCATCTTGATTAAAATATTATATGACCTGTCTCGGTATCCAGAATGCCTCACACATTATTTCTATGACTGCTGGTGCCTTGTGGTCCATAGATGCCAGTCATTCAACAAGTGCCATCATAAAATTCACTTTTCTTGTCTGACAATTATTTGATGTAGAGTTTATTATTATTATTATATTACTGTTTATTTTAATCGGAGTAGCAGTAGTTCTGTTCTTTTAGAAAGTTGCTAGAAAACCATGAGAATAAAGTCTCTGTAGAGCAAAAGGACCTTATTTTCTGTACTTTTGATGAACATATTGTTTGGAATTAATCCACATAATCAGTAACCAATCACGATTGTAGGTAGTTTTTGACTGCAGCGTGTCTGAGGCAAGCCTAATAATGGTGTGTCCATCCACTGCTGCCATTGCCAGTGACACGGTGAAGGGATGTGTTTGCCAGTCAAAGCCAGACTGAGAAGTTAACCTCTGGAAGTGGCTTAAAATTTGAGGATAGAGTTTCAATTGGCATATTTCACACCCACATCACAATATGTAAAATTCCATGAAGAGTCCGAATGCTGAAAAATGTAAAACATGCATACAAAGGCATTACGCCCTTAAACACTGCTAGTTCCTACCCTGTCTTGACAAGCTCCGCACCAACAAAGCTTGTCAAGACTAGTTCCATGCTTTGCGCTGAACCATACATAGCCCCTATCAAAGGCTGAGATCCTTATATGAACAAAGCAAAGGAGTGAAACTGCTCTTTTTTTTAAAAGAATTAGCCAATGGGTTGGCTCTGATTAGCAAGGTAACAACTGAAAATAATAGATTAATGACAGGGTTGTCTATCCCTCATTTAAGTTTTTGCATCTAATCCTACATCTGAGCGAGTCCATTCCACTCATTTATATCTGCTGGGATCATGTGAAGTCTGCTTGTGCAAAACCTTTTCAAGTTCTTTTTTCTTGTTTATTCAAATTTGCCTGTTGTGTTGGTTCTATAATGATAAGGAAAACAAGATAACAGGACATATTGGGATAGCTGGATCTGCATGTTCATTCAACCAAGGAGTAAAAGAGTAAGTGGGCCAACATCAACTCCAGTGATGCCTATCTATCTTATCTATTAATTAATTAAACTCTATTAAATAATTGAATCATTTTTATATTAATTTATTATTATGTATATGTATGTGCATTGTAAAAATTGAAGTGTACATGGCCATCATGGGCCCCTGGGACTTACATACCTTTACTTTGCCAATCAATGTCCAGTAACAAATGCATTAAGTCCCAGGGACTCATGATGGCCATGCATGACATCAAGGAGGAATAGAAGTTACTCCTTGAAGACAACATTGACTTGGTATGTGAATGTATCATACCAGACCTGTCCTGTGCATGTGCAGAGTGGTTCAAGGTAGTGGGCTGCAGTCAAGCAGGTTTTACTACTATACAACCGGCATGTCATGTTAGCTTCTCTTGATACAGCTTGAGCTTGTCAAGACAGGCTAGTATCACATATGTATGTATGTACTGTAACAGTAACTATACTTTGAATTGCTCATGTCCAAGATCAACCATCAACAATTACCAAGTTTTGTCATTTGACTCTGAGCAACCAGTTTATGATGCACACAAGCCTGTCTGTAAAATCCAGGGATGCTTGTGACAAGGGAGCTCTAGCTTTTTACGCCTATCTATTCAATCCTATTGCTTATGGCTGCCGCTGCTTCTAAGAGCTAGCATTGAGCTATTGTATTGGGAACATTAGTTGGCTCCTGGCTCCAATATTCATGCCCCTGGCCTGTATTTGGCTTAGTTGGCTTAATGTCCTGTACAGAGCTTTAAGTTTGTTTCACAATATCGGATTGGTCGTATCTGATCAGCAACAAATTGACAGTTGAACAGCTTTGGGGGACTGAGTGCTTGTTAGTATTATGAGAAATGGGCTGCATGTAGGAAGACTATCCCAGACTTGCTCACAATTTCAATACTTTTTTTTCAGAAGGCAAAGCAAGGGCCGAGAACAGAGTATTCCAGATGAAGGCACTTGGGAGAAGATTGATTGAGTTGTCTCGTCAGCTTCATTTCAATAAACTCTTCAGACCTGAGGCATCCCACTGTACCACATCTCAATGTACTGTTCGCCATGGAGCACCAAGGAGGGGTATCACATCAAGTCCAATAATCTACTCAAAATTCACTGCCAGTCCAACTGATTCACTCACTATTGCAAAAGGCAGGGAATCCAAATCCTCTCCAATAAATGATCCAGAACTTAGTACGACAGAATTAACAACTCTTACGTCATCATTAGTCGCAGCAGCGGAGCGCAATGACTTGGACAATTTCATTCGCTTGAGCCTTACTCTTCCCAAGTACTCCGGTCAGCGCAAACACATCGCTAAAGCTGTCGAATGTGCATCAGCAGTGTCATTTGCCCTCAACCTTTCACAGGTCAAGCAAGAAATCATTGACCGTCTACAACAAAAATTTACCACTGATGACTTTGATAAATTTCTACACATTGTAAACAGTACATTCTGGAGTGCAGGTCATGGGCCATTACACGATGCTATATTAGATGAGATAGTTACTGCAAACTATCTACAGATACAAGATGCTAGTTGGTGCAGTTATATGCAATTAAAACTACAATACCGCCAACCTCTACCTGATAAAGTTGGAGACATTTTTTTCAATGATGTATTGAATAACGGTTTCTCTTATGATAGTATTATAACATTGTCAAATCTTCTGAGGGAATGTCACCCAGAGGCCTTTAAAGACCTGCAACCAAAAAGCGGGTGGAGAAAAATGATTGGGACAGCCTTTGGCAGGACACTAACTATGTATTTTGATAGCACATCAGTTTCCAAAGCTGAGCTGGAGAAAATCGGAGAGCTGTGCCACAACATGATATTATTCGGCAATTTTGAATTTAAACAACATCAAGTTGTTCGACAACTCATCGCTGTGATAGCCCAGAACATGCCACATTATGGGAGTGGCAAATACATCCCTCAACACTTCCAGAACTCTATACAGGTGGCCATGGCGTCTATGACGCCTGAATGTGTCAAAGATGGCGTCAGCTCTGTCGCAAACATGCAAGCAATAATGAAAAAAGTGTACTTGGCAAGCAACGGTGCTTACCCTGCAGTCGATACATTCAAAGCTATGGTCCGCAGCAGGCACGTCTCTGTCAGCGCTGCCGATAGGTTTACTCAATGCGCCAAGGAGTACGACTGGGAGGAGTTCAATGATTTTATGGTAGCGATATATTCACATTTTGAAATATAAATTTTATGAAGACAAGTTTGAGTTGATTACAAGGGCATGTTTTCTCATGGCCCATTATCACACAAATAGCAACAATGTGATGTTTGAAGCTTGAATGCCTGTCTTGCAGTTGAGTTCCACCATATACCATCCATAGACATAGACATAGACATACCATAGACATACCATAGACCATGATACATCCTTCTCTGCAAATTGATTGTTGAATTTTTTTTATATTAATTTGCATGTGTGTGTATATTTTTTCTTTTACTTAGGTTTTCATGTTTGGTTTATTGCAGCTGTCTACTGCGCTGATGTCTTTTGGCGAGTTTGGTGCTATAAAGGCTGATCTATACTCACAACTCCTACCCACAGTTCTCTCTGGGCGATTTGACGATGTGACTCCAACGAAAATTCACTCTCTCACTTTCTCCCTTCTAGGGATGGCGATGGTGAACATTTACCCACATGCTTTGTATCATGAGCTGTTTAGTGCAAGATTGGGTGAGTCATCACATCGCATACATTCGCAACCGGCAGCATTGAGTTCAAAACTATTTCAATCATTTGGCTTAATGGTTGGATTATCACTGAAGTATGGCTGGAACAGTTTCACCGGTGGGAGAATAAAGTTTTGGGTATAGGCAAGGAAGCAACCAGTTTTGATGCCCAAGCTTCTGGCATACTTTGATTCAACAGATGTGCTTGATAATTGAATTCTCAAAAATTTGGAGCCCTAAACTAAGATGTGGATGCAGGTTATTTTTTTATTTTCCCAGGCTCAGTCAGTTATTCGATGAGTAAATGGCTACCCTTCCTTGATGGGAACCTGGTTATCATGAGCCCAAAGTATAATGGAAAAAGACTGCAACAGAAATTAAAAGAGAAGGTAACTGCTAGTATTTTAAAAGTTGTTGACCACCCTCTGCAAGGAAGTGTAGAAACTCCTTCAGGCCAACTTTGCACTGACTCCGTTCAACAAGAGTGATCCCAACAGGATACGTTATTTTGTCCATTTCATGCATATTGTACTCCCATGTCATGAATCAAGGTAACATGGAATTGAATTATGACTGTATTTGAACGGGTATTGGGTAAACCAGATGAACTATCAGCCTCCACGCAGCACATACTCCACGTCCAATAGCTGTGGGTGTCTATAATGTCTGTGCAGTAAAGTAATAAGAAACAATAGCGCATCGGCTTTGAATAGGCCTGTTGTGCCTAATATTTGTTTCCCTCTCTCTCTTGCACATGGCACAGCTGTAACACATGATGTGATTTCAGTGACTAAATGTGGGATGTTTCAATCCTAATTTCAGCCAGAGAGAATTCATTATGAGGAGAAGAGAAAAGGATACGCACACAGTACACTTCTCAGCTCTATGGCCTCTGCAGTCAACACCATACCTCAAGTTACACAAACCTACATCGCTCAGATTAAACCTGCCTTACCACACCTCGTCAACTTTGGTATGTTTTCTTTTGTTCTCTTTTCATTGTCTTAGTAATTAAAATTAGTATGAGTAGTAGTAGTAGGTAGAACTGAAAATGAAAAAACACTAAAAACAAGAGGAGTGCCAGATGGTCTGAGACTAAAGTTGAGGCGATCCTGTTCCTGATCCTGAAGTCCATCCTTCATGCGGCCGACAGGCCACCGCAGATCCACGCCCCTCATGGAGGTGAGCGGCCAGGGCTCCCTTGAAATCTCTGGCGCATTTATTGAGTGAAATTGAACATGAGAGTAAAAAAGGAAACTTGTCCTCATTCAAATCTTTTATCGATAAACTGTAGGAGCTTTTGCCGCTGGGACTCTAAGGAAAAAAGTTTTCAACTCCCTGGTTGCAGTACCAACAGCCTCCCTGGTACCAATAACCCAAAGAACTTTGCTGTGTACGGAGTTGTCCCACTTATTTAAATGAGAGCATAACCCATTATGCTGACCACATATATATACCTTAGCTGGGCATTACACGTTACAAATTACATTTCAGAATATCCTGACAGTCACTTATTGTTGACATCGATGTCAAAGTCAAAGCCACACGTAGCTATAGTGGCACTGGTCAAGTCAGATTACCTGATGATCTATCACGGCAATACAAGTATAGGGCAGAGCCAGAAAATCACCAAACGACTCAACGGACTGCAAAGTCTGAAAATCAAATCTCTCCAGAAGAAAGGATTTAAGGTGTTGATGGTAAGCTCTGCCACTTCGGCATTAGTGTCGGTGAGACGGAGCATTTCTTATGTCAGTTCTCAGCACAGCACTCAAATCTGTTGTCTTTAGATGCTCACTCAGTTTCAGTTTCTGTTTGATATTTGATATTCTAACCGCTCAAGTTTCTGCAATTCTCATACTGAAAACACTTACTGATTGGCTGACAGCCATTTCACACATGTTCAAAGAAATTTCTATGAAGTCTTTCAGCCATTCAGAAGTGTTGTGAACATTATGAACTGAGAGAGCTTCCATCCTTCCAACCCCCAACCTACGGACAAAAGCCCGAAGTTAGGTAATCCTGTGGATAGAACACTTTCGTTCTGAGCGGATAACATTTTATCACAGGGTTGGGTAATTTCTAATTTAGAACAGGATATGACCCACAGCGAGAATAGTCCTGTTTGTTATTTTTAGTTTCCTTATGTTGATAATCATTATCAGAATTCGCGATGTGAAACTGCCACCAATAACCGTTTTATGCATTGTATATGCGCCTGAAACAACATTCAAGTATGTATGTAGTTAATTTATATTTTTTTGTATATTTTATAGATTGACTCTGATGAGTACTCTTCACATGGTCATATGTGGTTCCTCACCAAGAAGCTGAAAGAGATCAATGCAATTTGAATATTTTTGAATTCTAAGACCTCAATCATGATCTGTTGGACACGGGCACTACTTTTAATAATAAAATTAAGACCAGCAGTCTTCCGTCTTTTTATATAAGTGGTCGGGTCCTAAACTTGACCCAATTTTTGGCCATAAATCAAGTGAACTACAGACTGTGAATTTGCGAATCAAAATGTAAATACTTCTGCATGATGTGAGTTTTTTCTTTATATGAATATATATATTTGAAATAGTTTTGAGAAAAATATAATATCTACAATAAATTTGTACAAAAATCCCATAACAAATCGCGATAACAAAACTTACTAAGTAATCTGATAACCAGAATTGGTATAGAGGTTTTACAATGAGTGTTGGCGCATAGAACAATTTTAGTCCATTCGCCTGCATACTAGCTGCTTCCCTTCCACTGGTCACCGGGTTACGCCACAGGCAAAAAGGCCTGCAGCGTAACCAGTGCAAGGGGAGCAACTCTGAATGTAGGCAAATGGACTAAACTTGGTCTAGCTGGCGCCTTTCAGTTCTAGCTGTACCGTAATATTATTAAGTTATGGTGCTGTCTCATGATTTTGTGAACCATTTCTCCACTGCCGCATGACTAGGCGAGTGCGTTAGGTTTCTGTATCATCACCTTGTGGAGTCAGAGTCATCTCCAAGTTCATGAGTAAGAAGTTGGACCAGAGTATCAAATCTCTCTTTGATCTACCAAAAGAAAAAGGTACTGGCGCGTTTGTGAGATTTACTCGCAAAGTGGTAATAATAATGACACAATAGCAATGATGATGACTGTCACTTTTTGTCATCTTTTATGATGGTAAAACGTAAGACTTCGTCAATTCAATTGTTCTGAACTCATGAGTTAAGATGACTACGTAGTTAGAGGACCTTCCTCTAACTCCTTGACTAGACTCAGATCAACTGTTTAAAAGACCTGGCTCAACAATTCTTTAAAATTCCTATGAGGGCTTTGTCAATAAGCCTGGAATATGTATTCCACTTCTGAGTTACCATCATCCATGGCGTGCAGTTAATCTTACCTCATACACATGACGCTCCTTTAGTTTGATTCGTAGAGACTGAAGAGCATCTTCACTTAGACTGAGCGAGTCGGACTGTTGTAGAGCTTCGAGTATAAACTGATCTTCATTTCTGAATAATAAATAGTCACTCTGATAATGAATGTTTTGCATTGTATGGTGGAGATTTTACCGATATGACCTTATAGCAGCAAATACACACCAGGCGTCTGTTTTGTGTTCATACTTTAATTAATTAATTAAGACTTTTGATTGGAAGTGATTTAATTTTGTATTTAATTATAAAATATGGTGTAGATATCATATTTGTTTAAATGTGCTAGGTGATGTTAACACGAGGACAAAACAAACGCCTGGTGTGTATTTCCTGTATCACATAGCACATTTAATCAAATATGATTTCTACACCATATTTTGAAATCATGTACAAAATTAAAACACTGCAAATCAAAAGTCTTAATGATTTGTATCAGGAAAGTCACAATAGTTTGCACTGAATAGTGGTGGTGAAGAGTAAGGTTCTATGAATTTCAAATAGTTTAGTGCTATGTTACATTACCTTGTCCAGTTTGGTACCGGTTTTTCGCTACTGCTTGCCTCAGTACTGGACTCACTACTTAGACGCCGTTTAACTGGTGAGTTATCTAAGGCTGTGATGCCTGCACAGGGGGAGTAAACTTTAATATCAGGAGATCCAACCGCTGCAATAACAAGCAAACTAATATACAAAACGTGTAAACATGTCGAGGAGCTAAAAGGATAAAAAGTAACGGCCAATCAGTTTCATGCCACTAACCATCTCCCACTCAGAACTAAGGAGGACTTTGTTACAGCAACTATACAGTGAATGTGGCTGTGGTTAGTGGGTACATGATGTTGCTCATTACTTCTCATACTCCTCTAGGGTATTTTGAAAATGTTCGATCTCATTATTAAATGTCTAAAATTTTACAATATTTTTCATAATCAAAATTCGTTACGTAGCAGTGAAAAACACCCATGTTGTAGAGTTACGGCCTTTATTTACATGAGTAGACAACTTTTTACAAACATGAAATTCTTGTGGGCATAGTGAGGACAGGGAGTTTGGTTTGAGCTCCCTGGTGAGAATTGAAGAAAGGCATCATTATAACTTGATCCCGCGTGAGAATGGAAAAAAGAACATCATTAATATAGGTCCATATTATTATATTATTATCATTGTTTTATATTAATATTTGAGTTAGCACCCACCATCCGCCATTGGAGATTCATAGTCAATGTCAGAATCTTCTTCCTCATAGTCGGATGGCACAGGGTTTAGGTATCGTATATATGCAGGTCGTAAACCCTTTCCTGGACCGGCATGTATGAAAAGGCGACTATGTATAACCTGTAAACAGTTGTGTATTTATACAAACAAATAACTTGATTTTAAAATTGTTTTAATTTTAGTATTCATACTACTTAACCAGTTTGGGCACAAGTATACCCGGCTGTTACCACACAGGCATGTCCGGTGTGCAATTTTGTTTTTAGACCAAACCTGTGTAGAGCTGCTAAATGTGCCAAATCCTTTTTTCAATTTTTTATTTAGTATTTAAATAAGCTCTGATCTTTTTTTTTCTATGCTTTATTTTTAATAGTAGTTTTCTACACAATTGTAACATTGTGCGCATTTGTTTATATCAATATTTGATACTGAATGCTTCAGTAAACTAAACTGCATGCTGCCAAATCACTTCTACACTGGAAAGATTAAGTACAAATATCATACCATATAACATCGAATCTGACAAGCAATTAGGTCAACCTCTGGTGAGAGGATTGAGTCGAAAAACATTAGTTGTCATGAAACACTTACCGCTATTTTGCAGTTGTCACAATGCTTCCGTCGATTGTGGTAATGCTTAGTACGTGTCTGATCCGAATGACATGAACATTTACATGCATGTGTAGCATTGGTTTCTTCAATCTCAGGAATTTCCATCTGTTGGAATAGAAATTACACATACATTCCACTTACATTTCGATAATCCGAAATATCCCCGATGAAGCGGCATATTTCAAATTGGTTTGTCAGTGATCGCCTGTGATGTTTTGTCTCGAATCTAGGTAGACGGCCAAGTTGAGACGAGGATAAGTGCGGAAGCATGAAATGATACCATACATATATACATCAGATGTGTGTGATGAGATCTGGTATAGACATAGTATATAGTTACTCGATATAATTATTGCTGTCACAAAATTGAAAGAATGTCATGAACTATTACAGTCAACCTTGTTAGTACGAATTTTTTTCGGAATTATTGGTCCATAGTGTATTCTCTGCTAAAAGTTGGTATCAATGTTAGATAACATCAGGGAGAGTACAAATGCCGAATATGTTAAAATTGGTGTTTCCAATTTTGATGAAACTGACAGAGAATATTTATTGATAACCTTCAAGTTTGATTTGATTGATTGCCTCACCTCCTCAAACTTATCAATAACTGTGTCTTCGTCCATTTCGGTCAGATCTAGCTCTTCATAATCAGCCTTGTGTCTGAAATAAACCGTAAAATATAACCGAGATATACATTAGTGCAAAGGAACCATAAGCTGCCCTATTAAGGCAGGGATAGCCCACAGAATTCAAGCTAAAGGACTGAATTGCAGTTGTGAAGTCTATAGGGATAAGATAGGTCAGTTTTTCAGACAACTTTTACAAAATCAAATCAAAGCTGCTGGACTTCAATCAAATGATATCTACAGTCGATGATCTGTATGACACTGTTGTTGAGGCGGTTCTGAGTATTAACCGATGGCATCATATTAAAATGCAGAGATGGTATAGAGCGTTACAAAAGAAACCCAAAGGATGGCACAACTATAAGTTTTATATTGGAAACTCAATCGGGGATTCAGAGTGTCTCCTTTTTTCAATAATACAACAACTCCAAACTATTCCGTCAGAAATGATTATGAAAGCATTACATCAAGGATTATATTCGGCCAGCTATTCCCTGGTCTCCCATAAACATGTATATTTTGTGTTTTACCTTTTTGGAGGTGCAGCGTCAGCAAAGAAGGTACTGAATTCATCAAGTAATGGTGGATGATGTTTGAGCAGACTTGTTATGCTGTCTCTCATACCTTGTGTCGGTGAAGGATTGCTTTTAGTCGGACTGCATGAGCTTAACGCTTTGACGAGCTTCTGAAACATCTTTGAGTTAGCACCAAAGTAAACCTGCAATGACAACAGTTCCTGTAGTAATTGTTCTGAAACATGGCAGTTTTGCCATTCTTCATCATATTATGCGTTATGTTAAGATGTGTATTATTATTATAATTGTGCATCATATATTATGCTATGCAATATAATATGCCTCATATTATAAAACATTATTACTCTAGTGGCGATACGATTGAAAATATCTAGTGGATGTTGAGTGTTAAATCTGCTGAAATACACTAATAGTAGCGTTTGCTTACCTCCATCCTTCGAAGGAACTTCCTAGCCTGGTTGAATTGTATACAAGCTTTATAACACCTCTCTCCGCAAGCCACCGCCTGAGTGGGAAGGAGAAAAGCAGCAAAACCATCCAGCAAATCCTGCCGATTTTTCAACACTCCTGTCCGCAACTGGTCGAAAAACTACAAATAAGAATTAACAAAGGATTAGTTTGGATGCATAGGACAGTACAGGACAATTATCTTGGAGTCATCTCGAACTGGATATGTGTGTGCGGGCATAAATATAAAGCTATAGTGATTTTTTCTAATTGTGTGACATGTTAAACATTAAGATATTTTAATCTATTTTCTAGCTGACAACTTGGTTAATCACATGCCGGTTCTCAAGCTTATAATTGTGTTGTGTCAAAGGGGTTCATGTCTAAAAAAAATGTTATGTTTGATAAATCACAGTATGTACTAGTGCAAAAAATATTAGCATGGAATTTATGATAATAACAAAGAGTGCAGATAATTCCAATAATCTTGCCGCACTTCATAACATCAGGCAGTTTAGTACATAAACTCCCTGTTAACATCATGGTCTGACCACCTCCCAGAAAAACCTTAATAGACTTATCCTGCCATATGAATATAGTAGGTATTCAAAACTTTGTGAGTACAGTTTTACAACTTGCACCAAAAACAAGGTAGGTTAGAACCAAGTTTCATAAACTTGTAGCCAGGTATCTGGTAGAAATGATACCGGTCGGATATGAAGGCACTTAGTCGCCCATAGCAGGCATTGCCATTTGAGAGTTAATTCCGTAGAGAAATTGATAATTTTTACTCTAGATTTATACCCAAAGTGATTTAAGGTCAATGAGCTCAGGCTTACCAGGCTCTGTCAAAAAAGTTGGCATTAATAAACAATAATTATTGATCCATCGAAGTTGAATGTTTATACACGAGAATTAAGACTACTCAGCTATGCATTGGAGTATTTGCAGACCCTGACAAGAGTGTAATAATGTGAGCGATGCAATATGTATTTTCATTTACATCACAAACATCTACCTCAAATGTTTATTCATTTCTAATGTTCAACATTTGTGTAGCGTGTGTGTGCACCAGGTGGACGGTAGACCAGCATGCTAAAAAACTTTATTACTGCTGCCTTTAAGCTTTAATATCATAGAATATGCGGCAGCGGTGTAGCTATTGACATGTAGACAAAGTGAACTTAGCTCCAGAATCCAGGTAAACACTTTTGTCTATGCCATCATGTGTTGTCACATTTGGAAAGCTGTGAAATGTACCAGGTATATATATATTTAGGTGAGGTGTGGATTCTCTGATTTGTCACAGGTAAATTAGTCAGCTTACAAAGATACTACAGTTCTCTATTAGTGAGTAACACAAGTCATAACTCTGCCACTTAAATGCAGCTCTGTTCTTTGTATCATTTCATTTGGTGGCTTTGTGTCAAGAGTGACAAACACAGATTTTTGGGTAAGTACACTTGTAAGCGTTTTTCAACCTAGCATGAGTTTTTAGGTTTAGGGTTTACATAGATTTAGAGGAAACGCTGTCATAACTTCACTTTCTTAAATTATCAGTGTGGATCTTAGGTTTATATTTGAAAATAGCTAAATTAAGACCTACATCCTAGGCTAAATTACAACTCTCTGTATGTTCGGACTATAAAGCTCGTATAACATTTTTATAACTTTATAGCAAGTCATTAAAAGTGCGATTTGATTCAATATCTTGGCACAATGTTGTTAAATAAGATTGTAGTATTATAAACTGATCATTCACAGTTAACAGAGCCATGTGTATATGTCATACAACCTAAGAGGACTCTAGTCAGGAGAAAACATACGCAGCTGAATTATGGCTAATAATAGTACAATATCTACACAGGATTATGGGAGCAACCCAGTTGAGGTAAGAAAAACCAACATTATACAGTGGAATAGTTTCAGATGAAATAAGATTAATCTGGACTTCGATTTGGTATGAACACTAAATTAATTGGAAGTAAGTTTTTAAGTGTATTTATCTATATTTACAGGTTCAATTTCAGTTTAGGAAAATCAAAATCAAATAAAAATATACAAGGAAATCTTCTGATTTCTCAACATGAAGTTTCATTGCAAGAAATCTTTTTTCTTATTTTTTATTAAAGCAATTTGTTTTTGGTTTACATTTAAAGAAATCTTGTGGACCATGTGTTTCGGTAAATTATGAAAGACTTGGAACTCAGCCCCAAGATACTAATGCGATGCTTTTCCGTATATTTTACAGGAATATTGGAAAGCGGTGTATGCAGACACTCAATACGAAGTGTCAAAAGCCATCGGGAAATATGTCATGATAATAATATTTGTACTCGGCACGGTGGGGAACGTACTGTGCTTCGCTGTGATGGTACAGCGCACCATGAGAGCTTCATCGACAGCGTTCTACATGGCATCACTAGCACTCGCTGACACAGCAGTGCTTCTAGTCGGATGCCTACGACGTTGGGTCGTAGAAGTATTTGAAGTGGATTTACTCAACGAAAGTCCAGCAGCATGCTACATAGTAAACTTTCTACAGTATTGGAGCTTCGATGTAGCCGTGTGGATTCTTGTTATAATGACTATGGACAGGGTACTCGTAGTGACATCACCATTAAAGGCTCAGGTCTACGCCACGAGGCGGAGAGCTGCTATTGCTTCGGTTATAGTCATCACAGCTTTCGCAGGAGTAAACCTACACTTTTTTTTCACAACTACTTACACAAACAATGTCTGCACAGCCAAAAAAGAGCACCTTGACTTCTTCACAAATATTTGGTCGTGGATCGATGCGACAGTTTACAGTTTCCTGCCATTTACATTGCTCTTAGTTATGAACATTATTATCATAGTATGTATGACTAAGGCAGACAGAAGGAAACGAAACATGACAAACCAGTTCAAGATGAAACGTAAGGAAGAGCAGAGAAACACGATCAACTCAAGAAAACTAACAATCATGCTTCTGAGCATCACATGCGCTTTTATCGTACTAACCGCTCCTTCCATGGTAATAAATATTTTAAGAGAAAAAGGTCAGCCTTATTTCAACCTTGAAAACCCAAAGGATATGGCAAGGTACATATTAACACGGCAGATATCACGAATCTTGCTGTATTTGAATCATAGCGTCAACTTCTTTCTTTACTGTGTGACAGGAAGTAAATTCCGGAGGGAATTGTCGGCTATGCTACAATGTCTCTCAGCGCGAGATCGCCACCGGAAGAAGACTTTACGGACATCTATGGCTAGTATAGCCGATGCTAGTATGGTTAATCTTGGTTATTCTAGAGCTACGAGTGTCTCTGAATCATCACCTTAATATTTGCTGACGGCATCACCTTATTTTCCTTATAATCAAACTCTTATTTATGAGCTTATCGAAAAAGCAGAAACCTGTTCTAGATAGAGAATCTTTTACTTTTTTAATAAATATTTCATCACTTTTAACATTGAAAGCTGAATTAAAAAGAAAGTTCTTGCCTATTTGACAAGAATGGTGAAGTTTCAAGAGATCTGTTGATTTTTCATTATTGCTTTTATTACCTTTTGCTAGTCATATCTTCAACATGTGCGCTTATGGTAGCCTATATAAATTTTGCCAAGAACAAGACAGATCAGCTTACATCAAAGACCGTAATTTTTTTTTTTTTGTGTATAATCTCTCCAAAACACGAAACCCAGTGAATAAATTGTAAATATTATCTCAGCTAATAATAAATTCTAGGTTATCATGTTATCGTTTTTCGCAATACAATTTGTCATTTTGTCGCATTAGCAGCTGCTTGCGTCAATCAATGAACTTTCCAAGTTCAATGACCCAATAATACAGTCAACCACAACTAGAATAACTTTTCAGCAATTATGAATGTTAATCTTCTTCTCTCCACGTGGATCAGTACAAATGAGCTCAATCATTTCCCTGGCCTGGACACAGCTCCGCATGACGTCACTGACTCACGGATTAATGGAAAGGTAATGACCTAAACATATAAATACTTATTTTTATGTTTATAGGTAATGATAACACCCCATGGCCTTGATGAGTACTGTGTATACAAGCAGAAGTTTAGGTGTTTTGTACTTTATTTATACTTACACTGGCAGGGTTTCTTTTCTGTTTTCCAAAGTTGATAAGTGCTTCTAGGAATGTCATGTACTCAGGAGAATTCTCGCCTAGCGCTTCCTTCACTTTGTCAACATACCAGCGTGAAAACAAGTCCTCGCGCTCTATTCTCTAGAGAAATACCGAGACAGCATACATTAGATATAAATAAAACTACAGCAGAAAGAGTGGTCACACTATTCTATCTGGTGAATTGTAAACCAACATTTTCTTCTATTTTCATATTCTGTTGGATCTTTACGCGAATAACAGCCTGTAAAGAATATTGGAAAACAAAGACATTCACTTTGTCATTACAATGCTGACAAAAAGATTTATCATTACGTAATACTTGGCTTAATGCCAAAGCACTTAGGGGAGGATGGGTAGGATGAGATTATAACTAGCTTCTTAAGATAAGGGAGGTGTTCTTATATCTCAACATGCGTCAGAGATTCAAGGTCTGATTCATACAAGTGTGACAAGGGGTGTGCAGGCGTGTGTGAATGTGTGTATTCTAAGAAAAGTCAACTTTGTTAGAGGGGAGAAAATTTAAAACTGAATAACTTTTTTTAATGGGATTAATAAAATACCACCATATACAAAATGCTTGTGGCAGAGCGAGACTGATGCTTGTGGCAGAGCGAGACTGATGCTTGTGGCAGAGCGAGACTGATGCTTGCTGAATTGAAGATTTAAGAAGGCAGACAAGGGGGAATAAGTAACTGAAAGCAATAATTACCATTGGATCAGTCTCCACTATATCTGAAGCTAGACAGGCGATATATCTGTGCTTCTTTGTACATTTAGCTCTGTAAATATCATTAAAAATGTATTCGCTAAATAAAACGCAAAATCTATGCCTTGTTGTTTAATCAAAAGTGAGAATTTCCCTAATTGACCAACCCACATTGTATACATCGCTGCTGATCAAAAGAAGAACAATTCGTTATATCATTAATATTATATATGGCTATGGTTATATCAGGTATCATAAAATGTGTTAAAATTTCTCGAATCCACCATTTTAGAACAGTCATAAATAATTCCAGATTCAGAGCACTAGATTTGATAAGCTGATCGATTGAATGCATTACATGGGTATGTAAGTGATGGTTAAGTGTCGTTATAAAGACTTGTTGAATCAATAAGCCAACAAATAGAGAATGGCACATCTGTCAATAGTCTTGATTGGCCTGATTGTTTAAATTGCCTAATGGATTTCACTGAGCTTATCTCATTAATAGCAAATGACTCACAAAATTTGCTCTTTAATTTTCTCAACAAGAAACAACATGCCCCATGTCGAATTGTGTGCCTATATTATGTGCATGTTAATAGTTATTTATACCTTCGGTAAGATCATGATGCCTTTCCAATTCATTTAAATGCGCAATATCCTGATTCAATTTTAGAAAGTGTCTAATCAGGGAGTTACAGTTTTCAAACTCCTTGGTCTAATCCTTCTAAAATTAATTATCATCAATCAGATGAGACTGAGCGGTTTTTTTGTACTGAATTGTCAGCACCTCTGTTAATATTGGAAATCAAATATCATTAAACCGTAAGCAAGACTACACCTCTAAAATTGATATTATCAAAAGGGATGGGCTTTTGATGATACCACGTATTGTGTTGAATAACAAACAACAACTTGGACATACATTTATTTGATCACTCTCATCTTTGCTTTGAACTTCGATGATGCTTTGAAAAAAAGGTAAAATGATAGCAAGGAATCAGCTTTAACATTGTTTTTACTACAGCTGTTAGTATTATGTGGCTGTGCAACGTAGGCTGTCTGGATACCATATAGCATATACCATGTTATTGAAATCGGTACACAAGACAACCATATAGATTTTATTTTGATCTACTTGATAGTGTTAACTTTGGAAATAGAACTCAGCTGTTTACTGACATCTGACAAAAAATCTGAAGTTACTTCCTAGGTCGTCAATGTGTGGGACTTCTTATGACTAAAATTTTCTTTTAATGAAGCTCACAGACGCTCCCCATTGAGTTAAGGTCAACACTGACAGTCAAAATCAACCCGATTAACTTACAGGATATGGATAACGTTTCGATTGCACAATTTCTAACGATCAAACTCAATGAAATGAATGCTTATTGGTTTTACACATACTTGGTAGTGCTGGTGGCTTCGAGTAATGCAGCGAATGAGTCATCATCGCTATCATTATCTACAGGAGATTTACATTTACTGCTCTTCCGCTGTCTCCTGGTTCCTCCACCTAATCAACAAAGGGATTTAGTACATGACATAATGTGACACAGAGAATTGTAGTTTTTTATGAGCCACGAAACATCAAACTGTGCAACTAGAGAATAAAAGTTTAAATGTGGGAGTTGTCCTCTTAATTACGATGGGAACACGACTGCGATCAATATTGCAGACAGAGGTCTACAAGTTTGGACACACATAGAGGTAGATGCACAGAAACAGATAAAGAGATTCATGCTGCCAAGAACAACTGACTTCAACTAAATCTCTGATTTTTTAATTTTAGTAAAATAGGTAAAGTCTATATTGTCTATATATATAATCTTATTCTGATCTCAACCGGCAGCATATACCTAACTAACAGATATAGATATGTTCAAAATCATATCAGATGAACTATTATATGATACTTTGTCAAAGTAATATGACTATGAACCACATAAGATGTTTACTCACTAGTTTTCAGATTTGTGGTGATGCTAGTCTGTGGTTTCTGAGGAGACTTGAGTGTTTTTAGCGGTGATTGATATTTAGTTTTCTGTGACGCTCTGTTAAGTGCTTTCTCACTTATAGCTTTGGCAGCTTTCTTTGTTGGAGATGGGAGGAAGACTGGAAACAAATGGAAATAATCATATGGAAGGTCCATGAATATAGATGACAACACCTGGGTATGGAATTACTTGTTTGGAATAACAACAACAAAATTGTGAACTAATCGTAAGCTCTGAAAAATGCACATAGGTAGACAAAAGACTGGGGTAACATTTTTAGGACATTTTGTAGCACAGCACTTTTTAGAGGCTGTACTGCAGCAGGATGATTTAGCCTCGAATTTATGAAAGTGCAAAATTCAGAGAGCACAAATTCAAATAGCTTGATGATGCTGAGACCTCAATATTAGCATTACCTGTAGCGACAAATGATTTAGGAACTATAGCCTGAACTTTTGATCTCAGCTCTTGTCTCCTAGGGCTGTTATTTCTCACCTTCCAGTTTGGATCAAGTGGCTGATATACTTTCTCTGAAATACAAAACAAGAATTATCATAATCATTTATCTTTGTAAGCGAAATAAATCCGAGACATACACCTAAACATGTCAATATCTCAGGTTATCACATCAGACAAGCAACCTGATTATTGGCTCTACAACACTCATGACTAGTAATAATACTGTATCCTACATAACTTCTGTTTTTATTAACCAATTAAGTCACAACTATTAAGTTCTCCCTTTTTAAATCTATGGTCACAACATATTATGGCCGACAATCAAGATTAGTTGTCGCCAACACGGTCAACTGTGATAATTTTGTATCGTAAGATAATAAACGATGGCCACCTGGTGTCTTGTGAGGTGCAGCAGCTATTTTCGGGTGTTTTGGAGATTTAGCCTTGTGAGGAGATTTCACCAGAGCCACAATCTTCTTTGTGGGAGTAACTAGAACCACCCCCGTCTCCTGACCTACATTAGCTCTGTCATCTCCACTCGAGAACACTGCACTAAGATTGGAGAGGATCCCAAGTACTCCGGACACAGCTGGCTTACGGGTCAGCTCGGTGGGCAGCATCTCTGGTTTAGTTTCAGTTTCTTTTCCAGTTGTGTCTAACTCTGGTTGGTCTTTAGTTGCCGCTTTGTCTGTATCTTCAGCGAGCACAGTGACAACCTCATTAGGTTTGCATGGAGTACCACCTGCTGAGCTTGATTCAGGCTGCTTTGAAGTGTCAGCTACTTTGAGTGGGCTTGGTAGGATAGTCAAATTTATGTTACTGGAAGGAGGAATAGCAATAGGAGCTGCTACTAAAGATAACGCCACCGCCTGTCCACAAAGGATAGTCTGCAAAAGTATAAACACGACACATAAATTTGGCTATGGTAGAAAATATGCGCATATCATACTGATTACTGAGCCGTTTGTTAGTGGAGTTTGATTGGTGGCTTGTTGATAACTCACATATCTGACAGAGGATTGGGGCCCATGATTGAAAATATCAGAGGATGCAGCAAATGGATGATGAGATGGTTCAGATTTAAGTCGCCAATCAGAGGGTGCACTGAAGTTGTATACTTGATGTGTATCATTATTGCCCAAAAACATCAATTTTTATATCAATCTCTATGTTTAAATGTGGTTTGACCTGACCTGGTATGGTATCAAATGATTCTGATGATCTGAAAATGTTCAGTCTCATAACAAAAGCCACTGGTAAAGGAAACGGTTTTGTTTGCTCATCCTACTAAGTAAATTTATGACTTACATTCAGCCAGCTAGGGTTAGCAGGTGTGATCAGTCTGGTCACAGGAGCAGCCATTTTGTTTCTTGCAAAGGCTCTTGCTGCAAATATTGCAGGAGGAACAATGCTTTGGTATTTGAAGAGCTACAAAAAACCGTAATAATCATTATGATAATGATAATGTTCAATAAAACTGTGATCGTCATTGTACACAGTAATCTGTAGTTTCTACTCTCAATGGGACATGGCCCAATGAACGGTACAGGATTTTGACTGATAAAGCTAAGAACCTTACAATGGAGTACTTGAACACATGAACAGGCACCTAATACACATTACAAACAATATCAAATGACGTTGCCAAGGTGGTATTGCATGAGATATATGTGCACAACATCAATCATTGTAGTGATGATACAATCAATTGGCCTGTTAGCTGTTCACTGCCATGAGACTGGTATCACAGGAGTTGTGGATTCATTTCCCTTGGGTTGGGTTGAACAGACTCCAAAATCCTCGGGTTTACAGAGCACACACTAACAGTGAGTTTAATTCACCTTTGCATTTCCTCAAGAGGACGGTTCTTAAGAACTCCATGTCACACACAAACCTGCGTTTTCAGGTACTTACCCCTATTATAGATTTCTTCCTATTCTTCTGTTTACACTCGTTGCTCATTCTCTGACTGATGTTCTGTTTAGTGTGGTTTGGTAGTAGGTATTTTCTTATCAGCTGCGCCAAAGGCTTTCGGTTTTTCTGATCTCTATCAGATTTGAACTCTTCCATTCCCATACATATCAGACTTTAAAACAGAGATATGTGGATGGGTGTAAACACATGAAATTATTCAATCAAATAAAACAGTCTGTGGAAAATGGAACCACAAAGAAGTAAAGCAATGAAGCAGGGAAGGAATTTCATTCCTGATAGGTTTTTAAAAGAAAGCCAAGCCTCCATGTGAAAAATTACAGTTATGTTTTAGTGATAACTGTTTGGCATAAATTTTACAGGCACAATGTGCGTGTCATATGTTGTATACACATAAATCTAATCAACCATAGCACGGGTGTGCAAAATAATGACCATATAATAGTTTATTGAGTTCAATATTTCGAGACTTAGAGCTGATAGATCTTACATGTCCTCGGCAGGTTGCCATATTAGGCGGCCATGTTTACTATTCATAAACTGAGCTGAGGGCAGTAACTCTGGATACATAAATACGGCAGACTCTGAGAGAGTTTTCTTCTCTTGGTCTGTGAGAGGATTGGCCAGTACCTTAGTCTGGTCCGAAACTGGTGTTGTCTGCCCTGCCTTAGTCTCCTGAAATCGGGTTAAAACGAATAACTATAAATATTACGATAGTTATCGATCATGCAGGTGTATTCTAAAATCATAATACCGTTGTACCAAAACAAGGAGTTAGAGTAGAATCAAACCAAGGGCATGATGAAACTAACTCATCGAATATCAAAACGTATCCTATCTTTGGCTGCTTATTGGTGACAAAAACTGAATTTTTGGTATATATATATATACGTCTGATAAAATATAGTTTTGGTTGGTGTTTTATTGTGGTCAAGTGTATTCAGGTTCATTTAGTTAATTACTCGTTGTTCAGGTTTCCATCATGTCAATCTGGGCTGATGGAAATTACTCAAGGGGAGATAATTGTATGAATACAAGATTACCTGTGATTTGTACGTCTCTAGTAGTGTAAGGGCTGGCTCCAAATTGCACGGTGCAAAACTTGTCTGTTCTTTAGCTTGACTGGTAGTTGAAAAGGTCTTGAGCTCTCTCTGGAATAGGAAGTTAAACTAGAAACGGTAACAATATCTGCAAGCAAATATGAAGTCATACAACCATATGGCAGCCATATTGGATATCGGGTCACGTGACATGAAAATTGATGATGTCATAAGATTCGGTATATGTCATAACCCCCAAATCTCAAGTTTAAACTCAATCACATGATAAGAACTGTTAATCGGCAGCCACTTCCTGTTTATGACGGCCATATTGGATATCGGGTCATGTGACATGAAAATTGATGATGTCATAAGATTCGGTATATGTCATAACACCCAAATCTCAAGTTTTAACTCAATCGCACGATTTGTTCTCAAGATATCATCAATAAAAACGTCAAAACCTCTTTCACTAATTAGCAAATATTACATAAAATTTCAAAAATTTAAATTGAAATTTTTCACCT
The DNA here is from genome assembly GCA_914767715.1 of Membranipora membranacea. Classification (NCBI taxonomy): domain Eukaryota; kingdom Metazoa; phylum Bryozoa; class Gymnolaemata; order Cheilostomatida; family Membraniporidae; genus Membranipora; species Membranipora membranacea. The sequence goes on from OU612068.1 coordinate 12,361,599, forward strand.
AAACATATGAAGCTATGTTGTCACCAAGTTTCATCAAATTTTGCCAGGTAGTTCTTGACTTATAAAAGGCTAAAAAAGTGTTGCAAGAAAAATAATAATAAACTCAACTAAAACAAATTTAGTCAACTGAAAGTTGTATGACTAACTAGGTGACAATGTTTTAGTTAATTTGGTGAAATTCTGTCTGGAGCCATCATTAGAAGAAACACATTTTTCAAAATGTTCACTTGCAATTCAAATTCAGACTCAAAAACCCGCTGAAATACATGCATGTGGTATATTTATAACAGGCGACTGAAAGGAAAGAGCAATTCAATACAATTGCGCAGAAGTAAGAAGAATAGAAATCGAGGTTGAGGACTACAGGTCACATTGGCCAAACTAAACTGTACGTTTATGAACTAGAGCCATACCAGAAACTGTCGAGATTGTTCAGCTAACTTTGGAGCGCTCTGCTGTCCTACTATAGCCTGCTGTGTTAGAATCTGAACATACTGAAATAAAATGTCAAATAAATAAATATTTGACAGCTACGTGTATCAAGATAAAGAATGAAGCGCATTAGGTTTCTTTATTAAAAAAATAAAGAAAGCAATGATTTACTAAAGCAAGATATCACTTTCACATCACTCAAAATTATCGCTCACTTGGTCTTTCAATTAGACAAAATCGCTCCCAAATCGCTCACTCAGAATGTGGTTCCATCAAGTGATTGAGCGATCTGAAAAGGAGAGCCTAGCAGGTATCGCTCACTCACTGAGTGAGCGATCAGATTGCGATTTTGGCTGTTTTTTATTGAAAGACCCCCCCCCCCCTTGATAGCCTATACCAGGAAACATAGGGCTAACTTACACACTCCATTTGACGGCTGAGCTGTGATCTCTCAAAGCTGCTCACTTCAGGCAAAAGTGACTTTTTAGTGGAAAGATCTCTAGCCATATCTTCTTGGCCTGCCTTTTTGTCTGGTGTTGAGGTCTTTTGACTTTTCTGCCTCGCCAGCAGCGCTGATACAGGTGTCAACTTGCTATAATAACATAATAAAAATATTCATAATGTAAAAAATATTCTTACCGGAATATGATTAGACATGCTTGAGAGTGATAGGTGAAACGGGACAAAGCAAGGAATGAGATATCCCATACTCATCTGATAAAATAAATTTATGTATGCTATGTATGTAGGCCATAAATGGTGAAAAGGTATAATAAAATATGGATGTGATAATGTCCCACTCCCAGGTGGCATTCACAGTGACAGGGAGGGAAATTGTCACTAGTGTTTCAGGTGCCCAAAAGATCTCGAGACGCAGTGACAAAATTTAAGATCACACTGGTGACAGCGACAGGCAGGTGTTACATACTTGATAGGTGCTGGTTTATTGAACCTCATAGGAGCGTCTTGACTGTCATCATCCTGACTGTGATTCTCAGCTTCACGCAGCTCCTCCATTAATGAGTTAATCTCGTTCTCTACAATAACATGTTATGTGTCAGTGCACCATATCAATGTCATTAACATTACCTCTAACCTCTAGCTTATTTCATTAAAATAAACCATATGATTTAAATTTTCAGATAGATGTGTTATTATGTTTTTAAAAACTAATCAGGTATGGTATGAAATAGAAACGGTGATCTGTATACGCAGATTTGTAAATTGTGCTGGGTCGTCTTCACAGAGTGCTGGGTTTTGCAATCTGGTGATCCTTAGACTTATTCAACCTTTTAATCATTAGCTCTCAAACTTCAAAGACTACACCCGTTTCAAGAGGAAGCACAATTTTAAAACGACTTGAGAGTGTCAACCTATATACACAAATGATTTGAAATTGGGTCTGTCTTCCTAAATATGGTCCTCTATATAGCATAACAAAATCTTACTGGTAACACGGACAGGTAGTATACTATCGTCTTCATCAGCCTCTGGTTCCGCCTCAGCGAGTACGTTATACTCTGGGTCAGCTTCTGGATCATCCTCATCATCTGTCGGTACATCAGCTGTAATAATGTGTAATACAACAATATGAGTATAATACATCTTCCAATTATTTTCTATCAAATTTACTGCCGATTTTGTCAGTGAATTTTCAGAGATGAATGTAAAGTAAGAAAGATTGTAAATTTGATAAGAAAGTTTGTAAATTCGATGTTGCATCATAAGCTGGCTAGTGATTAAACAAGGTAGTAGATAAAATGTGAATTATACACATAATGTTTTAATGCAAGTTATCACAGGTGGCTTGATAATTTATAGGAGAAAGGGTTATCCATTGTTGTAGGTTGTCCATTCTAAAATTGATCAAATAATACTTGCGGTGAATTCAACAACTAGATAAGTAACTGTAGATGTATTTACTGTTTTTAAAAAGATTAGAGAGGAAGTCTTTCCACTCGGGATCTTCATCTTCAAGGTCAGGGTCACCATACATATCCATGGTGATATCAGGTGGTACAAACTCCGCCTCTATACTGTGTATCGATGTGTGCTTCAAAGGCTGCTGTGAACGAGTTCGTCTAGCAATTGTGTCAGACTAAAACAGAGCAGAGAGAGGTTCAACACTGTATTGTCACAGTACAGTATAGGCAATTCTGTGGCAATTCTAAGGGAATTATGTATAGCTCAAAACAAATAATATGAGGCTGCAATCTCAGCATTGTCACCTGATTGGCAAATAATTTGCACAAACTTATCTTCAAAATCAGGGTATTTATTTTGAAGATCAGTTTGTTCCAATTATTTGCGTATTAGGTGACAATTCTTTTAGCTATATAGAATCCAATGAGCACACATTTGCCTACGTGGCAGCAGTAGTTTAAGGTGTGAGTCAGCTTGCCCGTCAGAAAATGAGTTCGAACAAACCCCAGTGACCCAAGACATCATGCTTACCAGGTCGAGCTGGTCAAGAGCATCAAAGAAGTTCTTCTCAGTTTCTTTAGAAGTCTGCACTGGTGGTGGAGGTCCCATACATGTTATTGTTTGTGGCTGAAACAAAAGTGTGAGAAATCAGATATCTGCCACGCATCCCATAGGGATAACACTGATCAGTCATATTATAGTTGTATAATAAAAAAAGAGTAGCAGTTCAAAATTAAAACCTTCATAAAAGTCTTCCGTTTTGGAGTTATCACCTCTCGGAACCAATACCTCAGAGAGTACATAACTCCATTTTTCTTGAAAAGAATTGTCATTTTATTATATTAGGTATTTACAGTTGCTGTTACAGTTAATGTGACATACAATATCAAAGCAGAATGAGAGCAAATAAGCTTTATAACCAGATGAACAACGGAATACAATCTAGCAATCATCAATAAACAAAGGAGATGATGCATCCAAAGTATTGCATTGTTTCCTGACTGATAGAAAAAATGCTCATTACTTTAATCATGTGATAAAGCAATACAAATCAAGGTTTTGTTATATGAGATATGGAGCCTGATGTGCAACGCTGAAATTGAATTAGTGTGATCTTTCTTCTGGACTGACTGTTCACTACTCACCAGATTATTATGTTTTGCGGATATATCAGGGAGAAAGAGGCTAGGATTATGAGCTACTTGAGGTGACAGTGTACTACAGCTTGGTGATCCTACATCACTCACATGAGAGGAAACAACACTATCATTGTCTTCATCACTGTATATCCCTGACATCTAAAATATAAAAAGAGTTGAGCATATCCGATTATATCAGTTCATGAAACATAAGCATAAAATGAAATACTATAAATTTTCAGATAATTGATTTGAGGGTTGCCAGCTGTAAAACAAAGTACCGCATTACTGGTCTAAAGAGAGACTTCACCATATAATGTCACATCTGTAATTCTGAATACATCCCGTAAGACAACATTAAATTCACCAATGCATGCGAAGCAAAAAACATGTGTATCAAAAAAATTCCATGTCATAGTATAGTGTAGTTGTATCACAGAACATTGTGTTATTAACTTTGAAATTGAGGTAGGAGTCTTTTTCACAGCCTCCATGAGGAAACAGACACATAATGTCATGCTTTGTCACTCATAAGGACAAGCTCACATCAGTTCCACAATATTTTGCTCCCAGGGGGGTCGGGAGATCTGAAAACCCTATAATACCAGAAAACAGCATACGGGAATTTTTGACATGACCTATAAACTCACATCCTTGAGCTCTTCAGCAGCTGCGGGATCTCTCTCAGGATTATAGTCTTCATCATCATCGTCATCAGGAAACTCCAGATCTGTGAAGTTAAGCTTAGCTTGCCGAGGGAATAACTTTGCAGGTGACAGCGGCCACGGATAAGGTATCTGTTAAACACATATACACAAATATATTTACATACATGTGGGTATTCTATATAACTGGTGTTATTCTATACAAATTGAAACATTGTTATTCTGCCAGGTGTAGGCCACTCTTGTTTAAATTATCTACTTGAAAAAAATATAAAATACCAACATTTTGATTGATATTTCTTGGATCGATCTACCTATGTCATAAGTATGTTACCTTAGCACTGAAAACACATGGTATTCTGATTTGTTTTATAAAAGATCAACGCTGGAATATTGATGTGCATACATCACAACTTTAGTTGGTAATACACTACAGGGAAATATTTCATTTCAAATTTGCTTATTTGCTTATTTGCTTATTTACTTTACGCTCATCATTAGTGTTTGGCAAAAAAACTCAAACCAGCAATATCTATAATTTTTGGCCAGATTAAAAAGTTTCATGCAGTAGAATAAATCACTTACATTGCCATCCTCAGATAGCATCTGTTTCATCTTAGCTCTAGTCATCTTAGGCTCATATGTGGCCTCTTGATGTTTAGATGTGTCCTCTTCTAGAGTGTTAGTCAGCATCTTCTGTACATCAGCATTCTTTATCACGTTCTGTAATGAAGGCACTGATACAATTGAAAAAAGGTGGTCGTACAAATTAACTCTTATTGTCTAAAAATCTGAGGAAAGACACAATATGATGATGAAAACCTGCTTATTTTAGGAATTGGTACGATGAACATTTCAATCTCCCGATGTGCAGTCACATTATCTTGGCAACTAATTTGTGAAACAAAATGGGAGCGAAAAAATTTCTCAATGAAGAGCATTTCAGGCTGTGTCTGTGTTTGAAGTAGTTTTCCAAGGCAAAGTGCAAGTCTAAATAAATCAATAAATAAATTGTAGGAACATTTACAAACAAACAAGTTGGATTTACCCACATAGATGATAGATTTGACGTTAGTCATGGTGAGATTTTCAGGTATTGAACCACCGTCTCCATCTTCATTGCATCCTGAGGCTGCAGCCCTACAACAATAATATACACCTTCATCAGAAGAGTCAGATCAGAGCAGAGCAGACATTATGCAAATAATAAAAGGAGTGAATAAAAAAAGCCTGAAGTACATCTTTGATTGCCTCTGATCTGTCACTCAATGTTTGTCTTCAAATGTGAGCAGACTTATTGGACAGTGATTTAAGCATACCTTTCAGCAGGAATTGAGCCTCTTTAGTCACAGGGATGCAAATCGTCTACCCAAGAATGAAATTTAAGGTGACAGGGCAGTCACTGATATCCCCCAAAAAAAGATCATTATAATAAGAAACTTAAGCATTTCACTCACTTTGAATGTATGTTACTCTCTTTAATTCTTTTAGTTCTAGAAGATCTTGTGGGCGTACCTTCATCGTCTGGCTGAAGGTCACGCTTCTTCTGCTTTGTCGGGGTTGCAGGTATATGAGCTTCAGCCTCATTTCCTATTTCTGCCTGCCCTTCGCTAGTTGCCTGGTCAGCTGAATCTGAATAGTGAAGAAATTTTTTAGTTAACTTCTCACCTTATTCATCTTCATATTTGAAGCAGGAGAGTTATCCTCTCTTAGGTACAGGAACTGGGACCCATAGTACTCATGCAGCACCCTATACCCATGCCCACCGGAATCCCGGCTACTCTTTATATCAAAGAGGCAGAGAGGTTCTTTTTACTTCGTGTGGGGTGTGCAAACACACAGTTGACCTCCGGTCCTTTTGGTCACGCTCCGCAAGGACCTGCCTAGGATGAATGGCATGCCAGTACCAAATCACAAATAACTTCTCACCTTGCATCAAGGAAAAGATTACGATTATCAAATCTACAGACACAATCGGAAAACGGGTGGATATAACAGATCCATTATCAGGGCATAGTGGCGATTGTTGGGAATTTTCAAAGAGGGTGGCAATCTCGCTGTCCTTGATATTGCATTTGATTTCCATTGCAAACATACCATACCATATTGACATACATACCCATTTTGTGCTTAGACATAATTGAGACATGCAGTTTCTATGTAAACCTGAAGGCATTCGCTGTCTCCTTCTTCGACATCAATTAATCTGTTTGGATAAAATAAAAATATATAGGCATAACAAAACAGGAACTGATAATTGAAAGGGTTGAAGTAATGTGTATGTTTGTTTGCCTGTTGAGCCTGAATGTAATCCCAATGTGACTGTAGTTAACTCCTTGCCTGCACTAAGCCTATGGTCCTAGATAGAACCATTGCAATCAGAAATCTTAAACACAACTGCCTGTGGATCTATGTGGATGGATGAAGATCATGGACTGTGACTGTGGTGGGAGTAGTATAAGCAGGGATTTATAAATTTTACTCCTCATTGGTAGAAGCCACAGGACAGGAGATATATATATATATACAACAATATAACAACTACATATGTTTACATACATACATTGCACAGCTCTCAGTCTTATTGGTTGGATAATACTCACCTTGATGTTTGCAACAGTCTGCTCTTGTGCCAACTATATGTTACCTTGTTAATACAGGAAATTATGGGAGTAATAGAGATTGAAAGACAAATATAAATGCAAATCTGAGCAAATTTCTTGAAAATTGCTCACTTAAAACTTAACAAATGATTATACTCCAGCTGCTAAATCTCGGTTCTCCAATCAAAATGCACTGTATTTATGATGTGCACACAACTACAGGATTTTATTCAATTAGGTCTGAGAGTATTGTTGATAACGATTAGTTAGGCAATAGAGATAAGGTCTTCTGCGGTAAGGCGTTGACAGCGCCAATAGCAATTTGGTGAGCCTGTCTAGGAGTAACATATGATCTCGTGATAGAAGGAGCTGCCTCACACGAGAGGGATACACTCAATGTGAAGACATGCCATCGATTGACATATCAATTAACTTTGCTTTCATCATGGTTTCTTGGACAGTTTTTTTAAGAATATTGATGATTTTTGTTTTAACAAAGGCAAGAGAACTTGGAATTTAAAAACTTTTATTTATCAACAGAATATTACTTAATCTTAACCTTTTTCCTCAATGCATTCTACAATATGTATATGTACTTCATCTTATTAGCAAACTTTATTGCCATCGGCGACGGTTTTTTGATTTCTTGGTTTCAAAAAACCTAAAAACCATGGAAAAACAGAGTTTATGATGAACAAGTCTCGACATCTATCAATAGTGTCTGTCTCGACGAGACAGTGTCTCGAGGGGACAAGTCTCACGAGACGAAGACCGGGACTCAGACTTTGCAATCACTAGCTCGTTTAGCTATATGTCCTAATTCTCAAAATAGTTTCGTTGTTGCATAAAACATAATGCTTCTCAATAAGAACCACTGAATTATCATCCCGACTAATAAAGTCGGCCCATGCAGGCAGAGTCAGACTCAGAGCATGTCTGAATTTTGAAGCTATTATAGCTGATAACAAAAACAACAACATGCCAATACCAACATCTGTGCGTGAGTGAGCTATCCAGTGTCCACACACTACAATACAAATGACACGCTATTGTATGGACATCACTGTGAAAGAAGTTATCAATTGCATTATGTGCTTAGCAAAGTCAAGGTGCTGACAACATCCTGCTGTGATTGTTAGAGCAATGCTGTTGCACTAGCTGCCGACTTCTCAGCGTTTTTTGTCAGAGAGACCTATAGTTAAAACGCTCACAACCGCTGGATCTTTGTTTTGATGCACACGTTGGCAAAATAAAGAGGGTGCAGAGCTAGAAACATGAGAGCACATGCTAAATTAAAAATACTGATCTCAGCTGGAGCGATATCAACCATCATTTTTGTGGCGCTGTTTTTTCTTCAGGTTAACAGATCAAATTTGTTTTTGAGTTCAAATACGCTTATCTCTGTGAGCAGCAGGTGAGGCTTTTGGATTCATTTGATGTCAGCATACATATATCTGTTGTTTTTAACGTTCTTCACTGACTGTCCAAATTGTTATGTAATTTGATAAGATTAGAAGAAAATGGTTCTTTTCAGTCAGGGCTTTCATCTTAGATCATGATTTTAAACAATATGTTTATCAAAATATCCGTTGAGAGATTAGTGTCCTTGTAATTTTTTCGCTTCGTGATTTCTTAATATAATTAATTAAATTATCGGACTCTGTACAGTTTCAAGATTGGGGATGAGTCAAAAGGATATGCAGATAACATTGAGGCATGGGTCAATCTGACATTGTCACAATTATCCGATGATCAATCTGCCCTATCGCAGTATCATGATGAGTTAGCCCAATACAAAAGTATGTGTCATCTACGAAACATAACACTGAATGATGAAGACTGCTCAAAACTATCCAAGGCTGAAGCACAAGAGAGGCGAGGGAGCTTTCCTATTCACTACGTATCGGGAATTCCAGGCAGCGGAAACGATTGGATTCTTTGGCTAGCCTCCATCAACCGTAAGAATTTGTGAGAATAATGGTAAACGATAGAATGATCAAATCTTTTCAGCATTGAAGCTATTATCAACAATAATCTATGGTCAGTCACATTCAACCCCCCCCCCCCCCCCACTCAAATAATAGTGACAATATAAATTTTTTTTGCCGCGACATATAAAACCGTGCATAGAACAAATATTGTGATGCATCAGGTGAATATTGTTATCACCTTCAAATCTCAAACCTTCAAATCACTTCCATATTAAACATAAACAGCTTTAGATTCAGAAATGCAGAAACGTTGTCTTTTAAGTGTCGGGGGAAAACTTATTTGGCGTCGGCTTTCCCCGGCCCAAGCTTCCTTTGAATGCATATCTGTTTTACAGGCTACACCTGGCCTCTAAGAAAGATTCAATCTGATTGTGAACTGTACAACCGAATTTTATCCAGAAGATATAAAATGTTGGTTGATGGACAAAATACGACTTGTCTCTTTCTCAAAACCCATGAACCCTGGTACTGGGACACAGAACATAGCTTGATAGCAGACAAAGTAACATTACTCTTACGCCATCCATACGACTCGGCGTTTGCTGAATTCAAAAGGTCAGTGCTAATTACTGGATGTGCTTTACATCTGGGAACAAAGTTACATATTGCTAGTTCACCTGGCTCTAGGTATAAAAACTTAAGTAGTTTCTCGCATTAGGTCGATTCAGTGATATCGAGTAGTAAAATAACATTCATCGCGTGTAATACATTATAACCCGAGGGCCTCTGGGAATTAAAATATATAATAAAATATATAATATGTAAGTAACATTTTTACATTTTCATGAATAATTCTGTTCCTGATGCCTTCATGCGTTGCGGTATCATAATCGGCACAAGTCATCGTGGATGGCATTCTCTTTGAAGAGTTTTTGTTGTTGACATCGAGGGTATGGGACTTAGCATTGATGAGAGGGAACATCACCTCTGCTCATTTAGTATGAAAAATTTTAATTTCTTAACACGTTTATCTTTAGATTGAAATTGGAACACCGACCACGAGGCCACGATTCACTCAAAAAATCAGCAGATAAATTAAAAGTCTCTTACTTCTTCGACTTAGCAATCAATCGCAGCCAACCAGGTATATAATTATGTCCATTTGAAACACTGTAACAGTACCGTTAGTCTCTGATCAAAAACATCGTGTTTTTTTATAGAATTACAAAAAAGCATGAATCTTTTGTTATTGCATGTCATAATAAGGATATCAATATCAAATACTTGCACCAAGCATGAGAGCTTATATCATGCAGTAAATAGTTACTATTACTGTTTTGTGCGCCCAGCTCCTTTTCGAAAAAAGCGATGTATTGATCATTATTAATATTAATTGTTCAATGGCTCTTAGCCACCGCGCTAAAAATGTGGAAAAAAAAGCAAAAAAGAACTTTCACATGGAGAAAAATATTATATATTATTTGGTAGTTTTAAAAAGCTACATAACTAACCAGGATTACACTTACAAATGGCAATGTTGAATTTTCAACAAAACAATTTCATAAGAAAAGGTAACAAAGAACGCTATTATCGTAAAAATATTAATCATCTGCATGATTTTTTTTCAGAATGGGTCATCTATTTAGACAAACATGTGGACAAGTTTTTGAGGCATGCCACATTTTGGCTGACTGAGTACGATCGACCACTCCATATACTCCTATACAGCTCTGTGATACAAAACGCTGCTTATGAGGTTGAAAGTATGCAGAGATTTTTTGGCTACCAATTCAGCAGCGCTAATTTCAAGTATGCTTCTCTGAAAAGTTTTTATCTTTTCCTCCCATTTCATATCATGGTACAGGCATTGAATGAGTGCGATGCTGATATTTGCATTCAGCAAGCTGTTATCAAAAGTTCAAGATGTCTAGTAGTTGTTTCCCTGATTTTTATTTGGAATGCCCTAACTCAACATATGTTACTATAATACTTTTATTATTAATATTTCTTACGGAGAGCGCGAGTTTACCTAATACCTAATACCTAATTTACCTCTTGGTAATAAATTTTTGTTTCATTTATTCCCGTTATTTTGTTTTAGACGACATTGCTGTGTAATGTATAACACATTCAATCCTGAACTCAAGAGAGAAGCCAGTCCAGTTGATCAATACCGAGTAAGTGATGGTTTATAGGTCAAGTTGTATTGTCTACATCAGCAACGCTTTCTTACAAAACTTGGATGCTTTCTGTTGACATTAACTCAGCTTTGAGGTTTTCCAACAAGCTATATAATGCACTGGGGATGCTTTACCTTGTTATGTACATCGTGTCTTTTATTTTGGGAGCATCTCTCAGAAAAAGCACAAATGGATGATGTGTTAGTGCCCTAAAATATTATATCCTCCCATAATTTTGGAGATAACCTTAAACTCAAACCCAGGGATATCCTGTTCATCAAAAGAAAAATATCACACGTCCAGCTCACTCACAACAGGTAAATGTAGGATCTGTAATCAAATTAATTGATCCATCATCTGTAAGGGAGATATTTTGACGTTTCAATAACAGACATGTCCTTATCTAAGTTGTCGGGCTCGAATGGCTGCAAGTTTTCAGGAGTCTCGCATGTGGCCATTCACACCCTTTAACTGTAATCAGATTAACCATCTGAGTATGGTAGCAACAGAATTACTGAATAAGTGTCTTGCTTAACCCAAACCCTGCTGGTCCTAGCTGAAAACTTTTTCATCTTATTATTTATTTATTTATTTATTATTAATATTATTTATAATCTTATAATATATATATTTATTGCTCTTATTTTTATGTAGAATTTGACATTGGATACAGAACCAGAGCTCAGAGAACAGATTTCTGCAGCTTTGAAGCAAGTGCACGAGATGATGGACGTAAGATTTCCGTATGGCGCATACAGAATCGGCCGTGGCTGAGTATGATATGGTGTACATTGTTAGTTTGTATCTGAAAATTATAGCCTAAGGTGGCTGGAGACAATAACTATTATGACGATGCAAGCAGGAAATAAGTCCTAAACTCCCTGAAGCAAGTTGACCATAGTATCTCATAACTAAGCCCTGTGAGTTGTCACCACGTGGTAAAGTATCTGTGCAGTAAGGAATCTTGAGGCCTTCAGATCTCTAAGTCTAAGACTTCATTTTGATTCCACATTATTGCATTATTTGCATTTGCAGAATTGAAGTTTGTTACAGCTTATGTTATTTATTACATAGTGGTTTTTGCATTAGGTAAATTCGCGGCCTTGGTATTTATATTAAATAATCATTAATTATAATCATTTTCATGGGGAAATCCAACTGAATAGATTTTATGATTAGGTATACGGTTTTTCAATGATATTGACATGAAACTTAGAATTATCTCCTCATTGGTAAAAGGGAGACAACTTGAGTTCAAGTTGGATTCAGTTGGATTTTTCCATGAAAATGATTATAATTAATGATTATTTAATATAGATACCAAGGTCGCGAAGTTACCTATTACCTACTTCTTTTTAATAAAAGAATGAAAATTCAATGGCTATTAAATATGATAAAAATTGATAATTTAATTTTGTGGAAAAGCAAGTAATCTTTTCTTCAATCCAAATCTTGGCGGCTCAAGTTAGGAAATTATAATAACGCCTATTATTGTCTTTGTCCAACCCTCCAATGTGTACAAAGTTGCCCAGATGTCCTCAAAACTCTTCCTCGAGTCAACATTGTGATTGGTAAACAGAAAGAAAGTTACAATTACTATGCGATTGTTCATATCTAGAGCACTGATGGTAAAATATAACCCAATTATTAGTTTGCATGATGATGAGAGACTTAGCACCAGTGAGGGTTGTCAGGGTTGCGAAACCTTCAGTTTAAATGAAATGAGATAAACACTGAAAAAGACCTGCTAGAAAACCTCACAACTATTGCAGCAAAATGGAAAAAAAGAAAGGTTAGCATTGTAAACGAGTTGTGTAGGCTAAGCCTGGGAAAGCGAGTCAAGCAGGAGTATCTCAGATTTACACAAAGAGTGAAGAGGAGCTAACACAATAGCATACAAGAACATAGTGCCCGTTGATGCCCAAGTCCAAAACAAATCCCTCAATTCAGTGAGAACATACCCTACTGGCTCTCAGTACTCATCACCTAAGAAAAATAAGACAGGAGGTACAAATTGAGCGTTACTCTTCACTCTAAACTTCAATTTGATATAGTTCAGGTTCGGAATATCTTCGATATTCCAGAGGTGAAATGCCTTATGTTGGCATTATCAACGAATACACCAAAGAAGGGAAAAAAGAGGTGGCAGGCACCATTGCATAAGAAAACAGGCTTTGTCAGTTCAATGATAAGCTAGAAAAGCATGCAAATACTGAAAAAAAGACGACTGCTGAAAACAAATATGGATTTAGAAACAATCCAACGTTCCCTCTGATTAAGGGATAAAAAAACCACACACCTAGTTTTCAAAGCTTTGGAATCCAGAGTTCAGAAAACCAACGAGAAAGGATCTCGAGACTAAATGTAAAAGCTATTGTATGGTTGTGGGCCTGCCACAAGCAACAGAGGAAGAAAAAAATGTCAACACAGATCACCTACTCTCCTTCGTAAGTCGGCAATAAAACAAAATTTGTTTCTCCCAGGCCAGACCGCAGCAGGGAGTTTTTGGATATTCCTGATATCAGAATTTGAAGTCTTCTTCTCTTACGGAGTGAGGGGAAAAAGTCAGAATAGCACAAATAATTTACCCTTCCAGTTTGGGAGAAACAAAAGAAAGCCGAAAACATAACATTACACTAGAACAGTCCAGGCAGTAGGGCAATTAATCGCTATGCAATAGGTGCCTACCACTTAGGTATATATAAATATTCCAAATCAGGGGTGTCAATGTCGCATCCACACATCAGATCAAAGGATTGTCATAGCAATCGAGGACGATTGCAACCAGGGGGGTGCACATGTTGTATCTACAGCAGCAAACAGGAGAATTTCTATATCAACATCAGACACAATCAGAACATCCAATATCTGAGCCAGCATCATCATCCATACACTCAAACCTCGACTTGAGGACACGCAGTTACCAGCCAGTGCATATCACCTCGAATCGGGGACATGCAAATATATGCAAATCTAAATTCTATTCCTAATACCGGTGCCACCCTAACGCCAGAACCGTGACAACCATGACAATGCAGTAAAGGTGGCACCAACAGAGACAATTCAGAATTAGCATGATGTCTAACTTACACCAACCAACTCTTGTGGCCGAACAACCCACTCTTGCGGCCGATCAACCCACTCTTGCGGGCGATCAACCCTCTTTTTGCGGTAATTGAAAATTGTGTTTAAATCTTGTTTTTTTGCTTATTGACGTCAGCAGTTTTTTAATGTGTCTGGAACCATGCTATATAAGAGCATGATTCACCAATGGAAAGGATGATCTGTTTGGCGACCCTCTGGTCGACAAGCAGCGCTCTTTGTTTGCAACTTAATTCTGAAGACAGGTCAGTTGTTAAACATGAAAGTTTTACAGTTTTTATTATAATATTTTCATTTATTGTACATTAGTGATATTTATAGGGAGATAGAACTTGCCTTATTATTTAATAATGGCACAGTATAACATTTGGTTGGATTATCTATACCATCAACTAATTGAGTTAAATGAATTAAATCCAGCATGCATGGCATCATTGACTAGAAAGTATGACTTGTAGAAATAAGACATGCATCGTTAAGTGTGTGATGTTAAACTTGATAAGAATTAAAAGGCATGCTTGTGAGTCAAGTGTTTGATCTCGAAATAAATGAGATCACATATAAATAAGTCAGTGTCACATAGTGAGAATCATCATACCGAGCTCGTGAGCACAGATCTCAGTAGCGGAGAGTTAATGTGGTGACTCCATAACCTGGAATCCCACATCAACATATATATGACAGTTGTGGCAGCTGATAATTTGCGATCCGAATGTCTGCTTGTGGCATAGACATCGATACATAGATGCCTAACCAGTGTTTTTCGTTATGCATTTGTTTTATGTTATCACTGGTTAACCCCAATCAGTGGTAGGGATAGCCTGTTATCTTGATGAATTTCAATTTCCAGAAAAATATTACTATCCTATTAAACCCAGATAGTAGTAAATAGGGGGTTAGTTTTTCAGCTAGTCCATTAATTGCATTCTTGTAAGAAACCCTACCACTGATTTCTTATATACAAGCGATTGGCGAAAAGTGGGACGACTCCCAAGAGCGGTCTAGGTTTCCATTGGCTCTCTTTCTATGGCTTGTGGCTTTTTAATGTCTGTTTGCAAATGTGTAGCATTGCAAATTGCAATGTAGACTATCAATATTCATCAGTCATCACATAAATACTCAGATAAACACATAGCCAGAGGCATCTTCCAATAACAGCTGCCAAAATACAGTCGAGTGGTAGATTTTGGAGTAAATATATGCCAAATTGAAATATATTGAACCTATAAGTACCCCCACATCCAGGATCACATCAGGAATAATGCACAGCATGTACATCTACTTTCTACCGCTTTACCTAAATGATATCTGTGAAGATGTGAATTATAAATTTGAGTTTGTCATCATTGTCGTTATCACAAGACAAAATTATCCATTCCATTGCACTGAGGTATATATAAAACTGAGGTAAATATAAACTGGTACATATATACTGAAATATGTATTTGTTCCAACTCAGTGTTCTATTGCCCTCCTGACCTATATTTTTCTTTGCGCTTATTTCTTGGCGTTGTCTACCAACTTATTGAGTTGGAGCAATTCAAAGAAAAGTTTTGGACACGATAGAATTACCGAAACAGATCCATCACAGCCAAAAAATCCATTATCAGCCAACAACAACACCCAGAAAAGTAGCCGGAGACCCCCCTTCCAAACCCTTTGCCCCCTGCATTTGAGACTGTGAGTGCATTCGTTACTATATACTTCAGGTGAGAGCCTTCATAAATGTGGTGTGCATTTTTTCTAGGAGGAAAAAGTGTGCAGAATTCATAGAACTTTTTACATGACTTTTCAGTTGAATCAATGAGAACCAAACACATATCTGAGCTGACCTGTAGAGCTTACCTGGTGATATGATGATCTCATTGGCTGTTCTGAAAATCAGCTCTAACAATGCAGGAGTTGCTGGTGGTGGTGGCGTTCAACTATCAACCACATCCCAATATAGCAAATTAATCCCTAAATTTCAAATTTATGAGTGGCTGTTGGTCGTTGCTATGCAATTTTTATTTGATATTACATGTTTTACGCTCTGCCTCTGTATCAATATAAAATCTTTGTCTCTATCAATAGAGTTGTGTTAATAGCTGTCAAAACAATATTGTCACAGATAAATATTATGCCATTATATTATGCTGCGTTTTTAAAACTTGCTATTTATGCCCATTTATAAGCAGCCCATACTGATGGCACTATTTTATATCTTTGCCTGGCAACCAGCAATGGATGGCCCCCAGGCTTAGTTCCTATAATATGTGAGTGTATGTTGTGACTACCCAGTCAGTTGGCATGGAGCTTTCTAACTGTGCCAAACTTTGCGGGTGGGAGGGGGTGTCCTCCCCCTTCCAACAAATCATCTCAAGATAGGATATACCGTACTGCAGCGCCAATATAGAAGACATCCATCTATGACTTGACTCAAAGTAACATAGCTCATTTCTGTTATGTTCATGACATGACGAAAATTGACGATTCAAAAGATTTGGTCATGGAATATCTGGATATGGATACAATAGGCCTATATGTTTATAATATGTCATCTATTTGTTTCAGTTGTTCTGTTTGGCATCAGTAACAGCGACCACATTACTATGTAGAATAAACTTTTGCATGATAATTGGCTGACCACAGATAGATATTACACTTTATGACAGAAGCGTAATATATAATGCGTGGAAATTTAGAGTGAGATTTGTCTAGCTTCAGTATTGCAACAAATTTTCTGACAATGTCTCTGCATTGTACAAATATTCATTCAATCAACATGATCGTACTTTTATGGATAAAGTTATCGTAGTTATAGGGTCTTAGTTCTAGTTTTTTTATTCGCATAACATTTAATCAAAATAATATGAATCAATCAGATATCCATGGCACGAACATGATATATTTCTGTATCAAAAGCACTTCAAAATTGTCATTAATCAACCAAATAAATTTAGTTCAAAATAGGGTCCGTTTAGAAAAGGGATTGATATGTGTGTGGAGAGCCAAAAATTATAAAAATCCTGCAAAGTTTTTCTTAAGGATCTCTATTTGATCTGGTTTTAGAGGGAGTAGAGGCATACGAGTGGGTCCACCGATATAACCCATCCACTCCATGGTTTGCTTTAAACCAGGCACACCGAATCTTCTAGTCACGTCAAAGTTTGGCTGTATCAGCTGTTTCTGCAAGCTTTCAGCAGCCTCAAAATCCTTCTGCTTAAACAAGGATTCAAGTTCACAGCACTGAGGACCTAACACATTAGCCAAAGCGCAAACTCCACCGACACATCCTATATGATATGCAGCATAGAGGAAACTGGCAGAGCCAGCCAATACTTGGAAGTTATTCCCTTGCGTTTTATGGACGACCGCGCCAAGTTTAGATATGTCACCACCACTATCCTTCAATCCAATAATATTTTGGTGGGTAGACAGCTTCACAATAACCTGAAATGAAAGAGAACAACTCTGATGCATTTTAAAAATGTCAAAGCAAATCTTCTTAGTAAACATTAATCATCACAATATTATGTGAAAAAAAAACTTAGGCTCCCTCCCAAATTTCATATAAAATTAGTCTAAGTGAGACAATATCTACTGTGTCAGATACTTCAAACATCTTTGTAGGAGCCATAGTATATTCAAATTCTAACTCACCTCTGCATTCAGGTCCAGACCTGTATTTGCTGGAACGCTGTATAGAATAACTGGTATCTTGGAGTTGTCAGCCACCTTTGTGAAGTGAGCTAGCATAGCATCATCGGTCATCCCTGATTTATAGAAGCATGGTGTGACAACTAAAGCTGCATCTGCTCCAGCATCAGCCATACCATTTGTCATCTCGATGGTGGCACGAGTCGACTCGCACCCTGAACCGGCTATCAGGAGTTTCCCATCGGACATCATACCCTTCACGCGAGAGACAAGCTCCAGTCGCTCACTTGCAGTCATATAAGCGTATTCACCGTTAGACCCTTGTACCACGTAGCCTCTAAATGGCACGCTATTCCACTTATCCATATTAGACTTCAGCGCAGTCCAGTTGATGTTTTCTTCCTTGTCAAACGGAGTTGTTATTGGAGGATAAATTCCTGAGATATCCATGTTTGATAGTACAGAAGTGGTTTGCAGTGATCTGATACCCTGGCAGTTTCTTTGCACAGCTGTAAGCACAGTTTTCACAGACGATCTCAACATGTTGATCTGTCAGCGACTAATGAAGTATCAACTAAATTATCTTCATACTTAGGTTCAACAAAGCTGACAATCCAGTTTATCTGCAAATAAAATCACAAACACATGGTAATTGTCAATACTACATGTCAAATGGGGACACATGTCAAAATGTTGATGGAATAAGTGAAGTCCTCATCAGCAAATCTGAGATGAATCTGACATCAAAACCACTCAATGCTCTGAGCTGACATATCTTGTGTATCAATCAAAGTCATATAGGGGGTGTGTTAACAGATACTCTGACAGTCCCAGACCACATATGACATGATCCGATGAATGACAACCAATGAGTATTTAGTATCTTTGACGCAACTACAACATTGATGGCATATTTGTTGTGATAACTATTTAATTTATATACATATAGCAGTAGTGAGAATTTGATCGCCAAATAGTACACGATATGTCGACACAGCTTTGTTGGTCCACATCAACAAAAGATACGCCTGTGACGGAATTTGTAAACCGACTGCTAGTTCATGAAAACACTCTGTGTGTAATTTATAGTTTGATACTTTTGTTTGAACACACCAGAGATGCCCAGTCAAGTTTCAGACTTTGATGATTGACCGAATTGAAATGTGCATTATGACAAATCTATGTACCTTTTCCTTTTTGTTATGTTATATGATTTTCCGTACAGATTGAATACCAAATATCAACTGGAAACGTAATAACCTGTTACAATCTAAAATTCAAATAATAACAGCTCATCAATCAGCTCAGCATATAAACTTGGGGAGTCGGGATATTCCGGATTGATAAATATTGCAAATGATAAGAGAACGGATGGGTTTTCTGAGACAGGTAAGTATTGACATTTACTATTAGTATATGTATTGGCAGTCATTGGGAGCCGTAGTCAGACATGGACTGACTGGTAAGGCTCAAACAGAAATGGACAGGCACTGATATGGGTGGATAGGGAAGGATACAGGACCGAGAGAACCTTTACAGAATGCACATAAGCCGTGCACGAACAAGGACCCTAAAGCTAGGAAAACAGACAGGCAATTTGAGAATATTGGACATAAAAATAAGAGAAATGCTCATGTGTGAGTTGTCCCACTCTCAATCAGGGGAACACAATTTCTTATTAGGTCACAAGTTTTGTCTATAAACTATTGTGCATGCATTTTATTACCTAGAAAACTACCACATTCACCTATCCAAAAATCTAAACAAAAAGAGCCCATACCCGATACCTTCCACATTACCTGATCAGCCAAAGGATAGCAAAAACCAATCATGTGGATCTATGATCATAGATCATGGTTGGTTCACAGAGACAGAGTATTGCGATAGGTTTCTCAATCCTCTGTTACCAGTAAGAAACACTATGGACATTTTATCTATCAAACATTTAATTATATTCATGTTCGATCCGCTTTTCAGGATTTAACTAAGCCTTGTCATGAAATAGGTCACAGCCAACCCTTTGGTATGTGTAAAAACTCGATGTGAATAAATATATATATATTTTCTTCATCTTTATAGGAAAAAGCTTGATAAAATCCAAGGATGTAGGCATAAAAACCGGTGATATTCATTATTGCACAGTGTAGTGGTGTATACCACACGGCTGAACAATAAACCAAGGCGGGAATACAGCTCCTAGAGCTTAAACCAACCACGGTTCAAACTCATAGTCTTAATAATGAAGCTAGACAGTACACCATATAGGCCTACGGGTGAAGTGAGGCACTTAATTGTGGATGACGTTACAAAATATAGGATTGTGCAGAACCAACGATGCTATCATTGATTTACTGTACACACATTACACAAATTTATGCAGTTCTAAACAAAAACTTAAAACCGTCTATGCCGATGGGTGTTGTGAGGCATATGGCAGGACATGTCTTACAGCGCTCAAGGCCTCTACAGCATTGTTCTCAAATCCAATACATCATTGTTATACATTTTTCTTGAGTGCCGTAAGACATGTCCCGCACAGCACCCGCCACACGTCTCAGAACACTCTAGTGTTGGATTGAACTAAGTACCTAAAATGCCTCTTAGCATGCAACACGGGCTGCACCAACAAACCCTCTACTATGATATCTTTATAAAACTGGCTACTGTATATACAGAACTGGAATTTCTCTGTAATGAGTCCAGGTTTTTTGTCGATAACTCGATCAATTATGATTGGATTTTAAGTTTGAAAATTGCTTTGCAATCAGCAGCATCTTGTTATCAATTTGATGTTATTTTTCTTTAAAAGTTTGTTTCTGCCGCAAATTACTGTCAAACTGTTAACGACAAGCTGCTTAATCCAATGCAATTTCGAAACTTAAAATCCGATCGCAGTGGATTGAGTAATCAATAAAAAACCTGGTATACGGGCTGTAAGTCACTGATAACACCAATGCTACTAGTACAATTTGATGCTACTAATCCTCCATATTAGTGACCTGTCTAGGTTTATGTTCAATCTCAATCTAGACAAATTAATGAGGAAAAACTGTAAGGCTCAGTCCTTCAGCAGTTAGTACAAGCCCAGTGGATGAGTGGCACTGAACAGTGATCAATGTCTCGACCACCAACTGCACTTGGTGGTCGAGACATTGATCACTGTGTCACATACACTGTATGTGACACGCCTAGGTGCATGACTCTACATGAAGTTAGGCATTGTATATTGCACTGTCATGGTTGCCATGGTCCTAATCTGATTAATTGTTATACTCTTCAGCATTTACTTCCATTTTTTGCACATTTAATTACCATCTAAATGCGGAGGTTGGCCATCAAAATAATGACGCATCATCCCACCTGTTTCTATTTTTACGACCTATTTATACAGGTCAGTATAAAGAATAGTGGTTTTTGCTCTGAAGATTCAGTTACAACTTGGCGTTGCAATTTATCAGTTGCCTGGGGCATTTGCCCCAGGGTGTAGTTCAGTAATAAAATCATCAAACTGCCGAAAAACTGCATTCAGTATTGTAAAGAAATCTCATATGAACTCTGCCAGCAGTGAACTGTCGTGATCTTTCTCGATCCGACAACTGTATGGGGCCACTCATCCACTGGCACACGCATGGCTGCAGCAGGTTTCGGACTGAATTGGACAGTAGGCTGTGAAAAAATATATTATGGCAATATGGATTCATAGGCATCTGTACAAGCATGCATAATTTGGCCATGTCCAGTATCAACCACCACCTTGAAGGGGGCAAGGGGGTGGTTGATACTGGACATGGGCAAATTATGCATGCTTGTAACTCCAGATGCCTATGTGTGGATTGTAGCAAGAAGTTACCAAGAAACTGAGATATATATATATATATGCACTCGCATACTGCGCTCACTCACTGTTTTGGACACAAAACAACAACAACTCAAAAGGGGTAGTCAAGTGTTGCCAAAGACTCAATGTAATGGAGAGTAGCCTTATCTCATAGGCCCTTTTATTGTTCTGTTTTCAAAATGAAGTTAGAAAAAAAGGGGGGGGGGGCTATTTATTATTATGACATATATGTATACAATAAATAATGCCAGAGGAGAAGACCTGTGAGTGTGTGTGTGTGTGCAAACCTGGAGAAAATGAGCTAGAAGGCCTAGGCATCTTGAGTTCCTAGAGAAGATACTTGTAAACTCTGATAGTGTGGATGACCATGGACATTGGTGAAAAATGCAAACTTGTAACTTATGATTCCCATTGCATTGCATGGACACAAGGATTGTAACCTGTTATTTTTGTTTGAACACAGAAAGCAGGTCACTGACAGTTGATTTGATGAGTTGCAGCCTTGTGTGTGGTTTGTGTTTGACAACAAACACAAACCACACACACACAAGGCTGCAACTCATCAAATCAACTGTCAGTGACCTGCTGTCTGTGGTTTGAAGTCCCAAAACAACTAGTAGCGCTGTGAATTACTAACTCGTGTAGCTGTGGGAGGCGTGGCTAACTACTCTTGCGTCACTGGCACAGACCTACTATAAATTATTAATATTATGAGTAGGTCTATGGTCACTGGCTATTTATTTGTTTAAAGAAATTGTGAACCATATGATTATAATACAACCATGTGCTTCACAACCGCAGACAAACTGATAAAGTGTGTGCAATTATATAGACATACATCATAAACATATAAAGAGTATTTGTCACATATCAGACCAATGAATGAAGAGGGAGTTCATTGATCAGACATACATAATAACACAGAGTAAGGATATACAGAGCGGACAGTTCAATGATAGTTATAGTGCCTGCGGTTTTTGATTCACTGGGGGAAAATTGTGCACAGCTGGATGCCAAAAACTCATTATCTCTTTAAGTTATAATGGCATTTTTCTTGCAGACATCCCTACCTCTGATGGGCCATAATTCATTCTGTATTTATCCTAAAGACTGATTTCCAACTTTGTTGGAATGTTCAAGCTATACACCATATTATTGTCATTTTTTGCTAGGATTCATAGGCTAAGAGTAATCCAGGTTTTTTAAATGAGTTTTGACATATAGATTTACATGTGACAATTGATAGACGGCTGGTCATCAAAATTAGGAAATGTCCATGTATTGACCTAAGCCCTATGTAAATCTATATGATAAAACTCATTTTAAAAACCTGGATTACTCATAGCCTATGTATCCTAGCAAAAAATGACAATAATATGGTGTATAGCTCGAAGATTGGACATTTCAGAAAAGTTAGAAATCAGTCTTTAGGATAAATACAGAATGAATTATGACCTACCAAAGGTGGCTATGTCTGCATGACAAAACTCCACTGTAACTTATACATATTCTGAAATTGGCAGGTGGCCAGATTGATGAATTTCCCCCAGTGGATAAAAACCGCAGGCACTATAACGATCATTGAAGTGTCCCCTCTGTTTATCCTTACTCTGTGATGATAATGTGTTCATTATGTATGCCAGAGCATTAGGAAGCCTTACTGGCTGCTGCTCTGTGACCCTTCCCTTGCAAAAGCCAAGAGACCAATTACGGCTCTACAGATGATTTCCGTAGGTCTTAAGGTGACATTCTAAGGTTATATTATATATATATATAAACAGCTAGATTACCAATAAAAATAAACTGCATTATTATTCTTGAAATTCAAAACCTAGATGAATATCAGGGAAATCTGAAAACTTAGTTCATGTTCCGAAACCCCAGAGATGAACCCAAAAATCTCGGAGCTCTGGCTATATTTGAATGATTGAGAGCCCTTGGTACAAGCACAATAAGACTAAGTATCTCATTAAGTGCCAAAGTTTAAGTTGTTTGGCTCTGCGTCTTTTCTTTCTCTGTCAGCGTCCGGTCCAATGAGAGTCACTTTTGCTCTAAAAGAAAATGCCAAACGGCAGCATTGAAAAATTAAATCTCTGTTGGATTCTTATCAAACTCCGACCAGTTCAAGCCCTTATTTGCCTTATTCAAAATTCAGAATATTGGAATCCTCGGATTAACTGGTGGGTCATAACACTGACTTGAAATTTCCAAAATTATACCGAGGGAGGGTATCACGGTTTTTTTTCGCCAAGATCAATAAGTGGATTCGCTTCAAACCTACCTCATAAGGAGGAGCAACTCCTGCTCATCTCGAATCTGCAAACCGTGTGGCTCTGCGGCTTTTCATTCTCCGTCAGCATCCGTTTTATTAGGGTCACTTTTGCTGAAAAAACATGCCAAACGGCTGCAGCATTGAAAAATTAAATCTCTGTTGGATTCTTATCAAACTCCAACCAGTTCAAGCTCTTATTGGCCTCATTCAAACTGCAGAATATTGGAATCCTCTGATTAACTGGTGGGTCATAACGCTGACTTGGAGTTTCAAAAATTATACCAAGGGAGGGAATCACGGCTTTTTTTCACCGAGATAAAAAAATAGATTCGCTTCAAACCTACCTCATAAGGAGGAGCAACTCCTGCTCATCTCGAATCTGCAAACCGTTTGGCTCTGCGGCTTTTCACTCTCCGTCAGCGTCCGTTTTAATTAGGGTCACTTTTGCTCAATAAAAACATGCCTAACGGCCGCATTGAAAAATTAAAACTCTGTTTGATTCTTATCAAACTCTAGTCTAAGTGCTCAGACTCCAAGGCGCAGGGAGTTACTTGCGCAAGCTATCAAACTCCTCTCCCCTTCTCCGGAGAAGGGGAGAGGAGTTTGATAGCTTGCGCAAGTAACTCCCTGCGCCTTGGAGTCTGAGCACTTAGACTAGAGCCACCCTTATTTATCTATAATAGGGAGGGGGTGGGGAGTTGTCCAATAAATATGCATTTATAACTGACAGGTTATCATCACATAAGGCCCTGTCAGTTATTATGATGCTGCTGGGATTGAATTCGAAGTGTTGATAAATGTCAGTGTTTAAATCAGGTGATTAAATGTTCAAACCCATTAATTTGGCAGGCTTTTTCTGATTTTCCGGTCGATTTTCGTGGAATCATAACTGTTTGATTGTCCACAACTGTATACTAGGCCTGTACCACATTACCGTAATTTTCCATGACACCCACATTTGTCATGGATGATCATTTAGATAACACTGCAAGAAGATACACCTCCGCTATATTCAGTGTTGTTCCACAAGGACCTGTTTTGGGTGAATAGTTTGATAGATAGTACCAGATCAGGAATGTCTGCTGCGCTGGGAATTGAGATGATTAATTCATATTTTTTCATTATGGAGTTGCCTTTGGCCATGCTGTTAACATTACCCAAATAAGTATAATATGTTCTTCTTGATAGCAAGGCACCTGTCAGGAATCGAACACGGGATGAGAGATCTGCATTTTACAAAATGAGCTCTGATTCTTCCCTGCATCTACGAGCTATCAGAAAAGCGTTCATACAGCCAAACTATTCAATAGATGAACCTCCAATCACAGGGACTCCTGAGAAAGCTGAGCTCCGCTTCTTCCCTTTTTGATAAAGAACACAAGCAGATGTAGTAGTAACCATACAAACATGGCAAAATATGGGTGTCATGGAAAATTACGGTAATGTGGTACAGGCCTAGTATACACTTGTGAGTTATGATTCCACAAAAATCGACCGGAAAATCAGAAAAAGCCTGCCAAATTAATGGCTTTGAACATTTAATCACCTGAATTAAACACTAACATTTATTGACAGTTTGAATTCGATCCCAGCGGCATCATAATAACTGACAGGGCCTTATGTGATGATAACCTGTCAGTTATAAACGCATATTTATTGGACAACTCCCCACCCCCTCCCTGTTATAGATAAATAGTGGTGGCTGCTAAAGCCTCAGTCTTTTTTTGGCACAGAAAGTCGGAGATAAAAAACAAATTTCAAAATACTGTTCAAAATACAGTCACAGAGTAGCATCAATTATTTTGCATATCATTTTATTAAGTTTGATGCCAATTCTAAATGATACTAATTATCAGCTATAGCTAGTAGGCTACATGCGATGACAGTTTTGAGATGAGCTCAGTATTTGTTGCCTCAAAATGCAGGCCAATTTATCACCAGAAATACGCAATATTGAATTACTAAATATACAGAGTTTTGTTCCACCCGAGTACTCATTTTAGCCTTGCCTTTGAGCCTCATATTTTCATCAAGTATTCCCACCATTCCATCCTTAAGTACTACAGAGGTTTTTGTATCTCTCAAGGTGTGAAAGGTGATTTAGGTGCATGTGATGTGTGGCTAGTGCTACATTTTACCCCTTGTTTAGGTAACGAGGTCATATGTCCACCCCTTAAACTCTTGCCCTGCCCAAGCTCTGTTCCTCAGCAACTTACTGTGTTTACTTCAAAACAACGTATATTATTGATACAATACCTCAATGGTACATAAAACATTAATTTTACAGCAATACATTGAGGTTTACATTCATTCAAAAGGTTGTAGTGCTTGATTAATATAAGGAGTTGGTCCCTGATTAATACAGACGAGAAGCGCCAAATCATTTCTTTATGAGTGAGTTGTCCCCTCTTTGAACAAAACACCCAAATCTATGTCATTCTATGCTGTGTTATTTTACATAGATTTGATGACTTAGTCTACTTGGCTTGCTTTTTCTCCAGATAAAGCAAACAATGGTATCAGACATATAAAACATATTGAACACGGTCTGAATATGTGATTAACAGTAATTAATTGTATTAATTCTTATGTATGCGTCGTGAGTCAAGCTGATAGTTTTGGGGGGTTTCCAACTGGTGTCATCGAGAAGGATACAGAGTGTCGTGTGGGCTGTAAGGGAAACTGATACAATACCTCAATGATACATAAAACATTAATTTTACAGCAATACATTGAGGTTTACATTCATTCAAAAGGTTGTAGTTCTTGATTAATACAGAAAGTTGGTCCCCGATTAATACAGACGCGAAGCGTCAAATAAATTTTTTTATGAGCGAGTTGTCCCCTCTTTGAACTAAACAACCAAATCTATGTCATCCTACGTAGTGCTATGTTACATAGATTTGAGGACTTAGTCTACTTGGCTTGCTTTTTTGCAATGATGAACGGGCAGTGTTACTAAAAAATCTTTATCGTATTAATTCTTATGCATGTGTACAAAATGATGTAGTGTGTCTAACCAAAGAATGTTAATGGTTGCAACTAGTGTCAACAGCGAGAATGGAATGTGCCATGAATAGTATTTGAATCATAAACGGTAGATGGTATATATATGAAACAGACGAGGGACGCCAACAATATTTTCATGAGTTCACTCTCTGACCTACACCCAAATCTATGTCATACTATGTAGGATTGAAAAACATAGATTTGAAAATTTAGTCTACTTGACTGGATTTGCTTGTCAATTCACAAGCAAATGCATTGCTCAAGGTCTGGTTGACCAACTGCACTTAACCATGTTAGTACATATATTTTTATATAGAAACAACTCAGTAGTGTTTGAAACCAAGGAGTAGAATGCAAAGATCAATTCCATGTTTTCTCACGCTACAACATAGATCTGATTTCACTGATCTGAGAGTGGATAACTCTTTATGATGTCGATTTTGTTACGATACTAGGATCTTGTACACTTAAGTCCTGAAGATATTCGAATATCTGTGTGTGACTAATTAAGTGATGTTCAACTAATATATTATTGAAGATATACCGATAACCTTCTTACATGTAAAAATAATATTGAAATAAAAAGCATAGAAGGCACAGAAGTCATGGATTACAAAATTGAAATAAACAACAGGTTTGTAGGTTTGCTTTTGAGAATAAAAGTTTATACGAAAAATACTGCATAGAAGGCATAAAAGTCATGGATTATAAAATTGAAATAAACAACAGGTTTGTAGGTTTGTCGTTGGACATTTATAGGATAGTGAATGATTGTAAGGTATGCAAATTTGTATGATACGTCTCACAATGAGATGGACAACACTTCGTTTAGGTTTCTTCGGTATGCTTCTTCAGCTTCCCCAGGAGATACTTTGTCAGCTAGTTGAATGCCATTGATAATAACCTAGAAAACAATTAAATCAAAGGTTGATTCAGCAAGGCAAGTGTATTTTGATATTTACCAACCAGGTCCAGACCAGAAAAGATGGAAGCTGAACATTGTAATAATTATTCTTATACACATTGGAGAATGACTTTAGAGCTAAAACTTCAAAACCTTATGGATTCAATCATCTTGCCAATATAAGTACAACTGTAAAAGTCAGTAATGTGCCTTGTAGCTAGGATGATTGAAATGAAACAGGTTACCTTAATTCCAGTTGACAAAACAAGTTTCTCATTACTCTCTTGTCATTCAGATTGTGTTTGATCACAGAGTTAGAGTTAAAACCTCCAACTCCTTGATTTGATACGTATTTGAGGGCTCGATACGTGGTTGGACATCATATTTGTTTGCCGATGATAATGGATATTTCAATGTTACATACTCCCTTATTTGTATGTCTGATCACTAGAACACCCTTTTGAAGTGCTGGTATGCTTACCTTAGGCAAGTAGTTGAACCAAAACCAATCCTCTAGAGCAAATTTCCTGTTGGCTCCCACTACTCCAGCTCGTGCACATCGGAGCACTACTTTCGTAAATTTTTCATCCTGATAATAAAAGACACATCAACATAAAATTTGCAACTTTAAATATTTGATAAGAGAGAACCAAAACAGAAAGTAGTAGAGGTCATTTTTCTTAACATATTAGGTGTTATGTGCCCTTTGAGCATGCCAGGATAACTTCAAATTTATAATTCAGTGGTGTTGATCATGTTGAGGCCAAAGATTTATATTGTAACAAGCTGGTCAATGTTAAGTCATTTATATTAAAAGTCAGTTATTTCTCACCTGTTTATCACCAATCAATATTGGAGACATAGCAGCTCTCTTCAAGCGAGACATGGCCCCTTCAGTACCTTTTATAAATGTAGCTTCCTCATCTCCAGCTGCACACTTAACTGCTAGTTCTTGTAGCATTATCTGTAATATGAATAAAATAGGAACATTGTCAATGGAACAACTCAGTCAGTCAGGGGTCTTTCAATCAGAGTGTGACTGTGTGATGCACTCATTCAAATATCGCTCGTTTGGTCTTTCAAGTAGACAAATTTGTTCCCTTATCACTCACTCAGAATGTATATAGTTTGTCAATGGGCGAGGGAGAGAGACCCTCGCAATTTTCATTTTAGCTATGTTTAATTGTTCCATGATTTGTCATGATGGGGTATTTTATATATTGGCTATTCAGTCTGGTGACGAGGAAGTCTGGTGAGTTTTTTTCCCAAGAATGAATGGATAAAAAAGGGATAGCTTTAAAAACACAAGATGACTAAACTGGGACAGGAAGGCAATTCAATATTGAACACCTTTGAAATTATGAAGAAATTGTCATTCATTGTAGCTGAAGGATATGTTGTGTGGCGCAGGGCCCTTTAGTGATTCTGACACTCCATGCCGGATTCCACGGAGCATTTGACTAGTCGGCTCAGAATCGGTCAGCTGTAACAATGTGGAGGGAGTTGATAATAAGTTGGTGGTATACCAAGTGCTGTTGTGGCCACTACTTATTCAGAGATTTAAGAGAGTGATCAATTAATCGACCATGAGTTTATCACATTAAATGGTCTTTGTGCAAGCAATTAAATTTTTTTTATAATTACTGATATAGGATAACTTTGATGAAAAATAGTTTTGTGTTCACCTTCCAAAAATGACAGAAAAGTTTTGCATCCTGGATGTTGATATTCATGGTATAAAAATAAAGCTCTAATCAGTCATTTGAAAGGCAAAAGGAGTGAAAACAAATTTGTATTTCAAATACTCTTTTAAACATAAACTCGAAAAAAAATGATATGGATGGACAAGTACTGCAAACTGCTCAGGATTAAATAGCAAGAATTATTCAAACCTAATATATATTGTATTTCATGACAACTGAACTCTAATGTTGATAATGCCTAAGGAGTGGAATTATGACAGTAATAAAACAAAAGACTTCCTGCAAACTGAGAATCATACCTTGTAATTATCATAGAGTACCAGTTTTTTAACTTTAGCCGGACAGTTCATCTTCTTCGTGTTCTGAATGCGTATACGTCATTTCACTGGATAAGGGTGATCCTAGAAAAGAAAAATTTCTTATCTTCATCAACTGTTGTTGTACAAGCAGCATGATTGAGGTGTTACTATCTGTAGTCATCTATTTGTCAGAAAATATTTCACACATACACCTTTTGGAACGATAAATTAGTCAGATGCCGCAATAATCAAATTGATCACACCACAGTACAAAAGCTTCGATCTTCAATTCTACTCTTACTCTTGGGTATATTTCTACAACCAGACTCAAAGCTTTTTACCCTGATTTCAATCTACCCAGCTACTTTATTACACAAAACGTCTTTGGTAGAGTAAAAATGAATGGATTTAGCACACCAAACATCAAACTACGCTGAGACTACCTAACATATCTAAATTGAAAAATTATTGGTAGAGACAACTGAACACCATATACATGTATCTATATATACATATATTATTATTCACAACTTTTTGTTTGCAACTTACAGTACTCTGCTCACAGAAACCTGGCCTTCTTTTCTTCCCATGCCTGCAACACAACAGTTTAACTCATTAATTCCGGGATCGTAGGTAAATGTAGATGTATTCACAGCCCCACAAGGTGTTGACTGTAACATCAGTAGCAATCAATTAATGTTATTTGGCGAAGGTCATCAGGGTTTATCCCTGGAACCATCCTGTTATAGCATAGATTTCATTCATATGATATTTTACATATACACGGTCAATACACGGACATTTCCTAATTTTTATGACCAGAAGTTTATCAATTGTCACACGTAAATCTATATAATAAAACTCATTTTACAAATGCAGATAGCTCATAGCCTATGTATCCTAGCAAAAAATGGCAATAATATGGTGTATAGCTTGAAGGTTGGACATTCTAACAAAGTTGGAAATCAGTCTTTAGGATAAATACAGAATGAATTATGGCCCATCAAAGGTAGAGATGTCAGCAAGAAAAAACGACATTATAACATATAGAGATGATGAGTTTTCGGCATCCAGCTGTGCACAATTTTCTCCCAGTTAATTGAAAACGGCAGGCACTTTAACGATCATTGAAGTGATCCCCTCTGTTTATCCTTACTCTGTGATATTACTGATGTATCAAGTTCAGATCAGGTCAGGTCAGCAGGTCAGAGAGTTCATTGATCAAGTGGTACTTATAAAGTGTTCTACTTTGATTCCTTCGTTAACTATTGAGAGGTGCGAGTGAGTTGGTGAGTTATAAAAGTCATTATTAATAAACAAGGAAGTGTTCTTCATGAACTTTGCGAGTAATACCGGGTGATATCGTTATGTTTTTCAACACTACAGGATCCAAGGCAAATATGAATCAATCAGCCTATATTATTGCCCTGGTTGTTGTCAGTGTCATTCCATCAAAAACAACTGCCCAAGGTTTACAAAGTTGCTGCCAGCAATGTCATATTGAGATAACATGCACCTTCGGGATTATGCCCCTCATATTATGCTCTCTGACAATTTGTCCCGATTGAGATATAGCCTTTTCATTATCGATGGATAACCCTGTAATTGGCTACTTCAATGGTCCGGAATAGCTCAGTGCGTAAAAAAGGGACTGATTAGGTTTGGGGTTCTATCTTGGGAAAGATTGTGAAAACAAACACAACACTAAATATAAAGTTGACTACTAGCATATTTACATTCCTATGACTCGTTTTGACAGCAAGATTCTGAGATGTCCACTAAATGCATAAACTCTAGCATGAACCATTTGGTCTTTGACATTACCCTAAGGAAGTTTGCTTGCTTGAAATATTTTTCAGGCACTATTCACGTTGATATCACTGATGCGCTCTGATGTGGACCAAATCTCCAAGTTTAGTTATCTCATCCTTCCCCTTCATATTCACATACATATCGGTAAGTATCTCAAGTGTGTTCCTTCGAATGCAGCTGCTTTTTTACCAAAGAGAAAACAGGGTAGAAACAGGAGTTGCCTTTACTTTATGTGAGAGTGGGCAACTCCAAATGATTATGTGAAAGCGTCAGTATTTGGCTATCAAAGTATGATTCAATATAGTATAAGTATCAGCGAGTTCCTGTTCTGTCTCTCTTTGAATTTATGATGAGAAGTGACGTGTGATTACAAGGACATGGTCTGTAAGTTTGCACATTCAACTGGGTTTACCAAATTGATGTCTGGTGTCTTTCACATCCGAGAACTCCAAGGGGTGTTTACCACAAGGCTGAAATCATTATGTATGTGTACTGGTTTCCCTTTAGCCAAATGGCAAGAAAAGATGGGACAGATAAAGGTAGACATTGCTGTAATGCACTTAGCTCTCCATGCTCATGATAATTCATGACCTTACAATAGCAACCTTTAATCTTTAATAGCTTTAGAAACGCCTATATTAGACAACAACCCGAACTGCCTTATCCTGATGAATGAAGAGGTTCAACTTAACCAATCTGTATGTATTACTGCTGCAGCTGACCAGCCCCGTTTACAAGTTGTTTGGGATTGCAGTCAAAAACACTTGGAAATTTCTCTATCATTTACTTGTCCTCAAACATACCCCTCCTCCAATCTAAAGCAGCGTTTTTATTTTCAGTTCATTGGAGCAGACAGCTGTGACACACCATCAGTATGTGAGGTGTGGAACTCTACCCTCTGCTCCGCTGCTAATGGGTGCGGGTGTGTATGTGACTCCCGTCATGTGAGCTGTAACGGCTCTGATATTATTATTGATCTCAGCCATTGTGGGCTAAAGACAATATCAAGTCTACCACAGGGACCGGCTGGGGAATGGCATATAACTCAGCTCAATCTCTCTAATAATGATATAAGGTACTATTTTTTTGTTGTTGATTACTAGCCCTGTTCACACGGCCACTGGCCAGTGGCTAGTTGATTACTATGAGATCATGTAAGTTAGATTATTCTAGATAAGTTAGCTTGGATATAGCCATAAACATATAATCAGAGTATTTCTATGTTTGTGGATATAGCCCATTCTTCGCATGCTCAGCTCTGGGCATTGATTTTTGCAAAATTGAGTCTCGAAAATATCAAGTCTACCACAGGGACCGGCTGGGGAATGGCATATAACCCAGCTAAATTTCTCAAATAATAATATAAGGTACCAATTTTTTGTTGTTGATTACTATGAGATTGTGTGAATCTAATTATTTTTGGTAGGTGGATAGTAAACCAGGTACAATTGGTAATCTTGTTAACAATTAATCCTGGCTTCCATTGACAACCCAGAATACTAGAGCTCTGTCACCACCCTCCTGAAAGCAGAATGATAGCTGTCACTGGGTGTACACAGGTTGAGATTTTACCTATTACAATGTACATATGAGTCTGTAATGGTAGCTTAGTACCATCAAAGGACAACAACATCAGCATTCATTTCGTTTCATTCGGTTTCAGCTGACAGAAATTTACAAACTTTTTGTGTTAGTGTACAGGGTCTGATGTTTTTTATTTTCTTTAGGCGGTAGAGTTCTCGTCTTCATAACCTTGATGTAAGTTCTTTTCCTGTTTTTAGCTCTTACAGAGCAGATATGTTCAGGAACCTATCATCTCTCCAGGTGTTAGATTTATCAGGGAATTTAGAATGCTACGAGTACGCAACCTTTTATCCTGGCGTGTTTGAACCATTAAGAAATCTAAGACAGCTTGATCTGAGGCTGAAGCTGAATACAGATACAAATAAATGCAATCGGTAAGTCTCCATGCATGAGCTGAGCAAACTAGGATAAAACAAGTCTAGTGAAGCTAATATGTTCACCATGCTTCCAAGCTCAGCTTGATCTTACACTGTCTCTTGTTTTGTCAAGAGAAGTTACCTGTTGCTGTAAATCCTGTTCACTTCCAAGGTAAAAATGATATGCCACTGCCGGCAACTTGGGCAGAGTTTGAACACTAAACTAAGGTGAAGATGACTGACACCTTGTGGATGCTTTATCCTGGATTTTTTACACCCAGACGTCTCGTCAGAAATAAACATTAACTACTTTATAAAGATTCCAATTATTTCATAGTGGGAATTTCTACTTGGATGCTGAGAGTATACAGTCTTTATCATACAACCTGACTGAGCTTCATGTTACTGGATCTGTAAATATGGTCAGCCTCAAGGATCTGTCTTCTCTTACGATCCTTAACTTGGGTAATGTAGTAAATATTTATCACTGTGTATAAAATGGACAATGTATGTAATTTGATCTGGGTAATCAATTTAAACATGTGTTCAGTTGAACTTTTTTTGACTGTGTGGTAAATCGATCAATATGGCTATACGGGCTTTAACTGCATCTCAAGTCAAATCGATATTTGATAGGTTTCTCGGGGTTTTCCTGTAAATATCAGTTGATATGAGTTAGAAAATGACCACATCTCAATGACATTCTTAATTATGGGACAACTTCCTTTAATCAAACCCAATATATAACATGGACTTGAGTTATAATAATAATAATACATGCAAAGGAAAAATCCACTGCTTCATGTCTCACAATTCTAATTACCCTGCTAGTTACAGATTTAAGTTGACCGACCTGGCCACAAATGTTAGAATTCCCGGGTTGAATTACAATCAAACTGCTGATTTTCAATATTCCTTTCTCTGAGCCTATCTAATCAAACATTAGCTGAACTAATTCTTAGCAAATTTCAGTCTGTAAACTACACTTTGTGTTTTTTTTTCTCGAATAAAACAAATTCTGGGAAGAGCTTATTACCCTGTCAGACAATAATAGCATCACCACATCGCCAATTGATGTAAGCATGTTTGACTGTTAAATTTCAGTGATAACCTGACTTTTATTGTAGGGGGTGATAGATGCAGTCTGACAGATAACAGTAACTTGACAGATTTGCAGTCATTGGGACTACAAAGAATGTCATTCAGACATTGTCTGTATGTTTTCAATCTCAGAGGATTTCAAGAGGCCATAAGAAATACTCTGTATCTGGATATGTCCTGTACTGCTGTTGGTATGTTGGTCTACTGGGTTAAAACTTTCTTTCTTATTTCATAGCCGCTATTGCTCAATGCTCGTGTGCATTTTCAAATATGTACATGCCAAAACCTGAAAGGATTTTAAAAATATCATGGACCTACTGAAGCCATTTTAACATTATATTCATATGTGTTAAATGTGTTAAATTTAACTGAAATCAGAGAGGACAACTCTCAGAAAGCGATTTGGCTTTTATGGTCTCTGTCAATCATGCTGATCTGAATGGATAATAAGTGAAACCTTTGTATGTGTTTTCAAGAGCGTTCATTAAAAAAATTTTTTTACAATCTTAACTAATAGATTGATATTTTTTAGGGTTATTCTCAGAGCGAGTGAGAGGGTATAGCAGTAAACGCTTTCTGACAATGATACCCTCTACTTTGAAAGTCTTACTAATGGATATAACACTGCAAACATTAGTGAATACAAGTGAAAACAAAGCACTCTCACCACTTCCGAACATCACGGCACTGTCCTTCTCACAGTATTTCCAAAACGTCAAGACACAACTGCCTCCGATTGACGACACAACCTTCCCAAACCTCAGGTTCCTGAATCAGCCTTATTCGGAGTTTAATAAGTCTATTATCGATTTCAAGAAATCTGGACTGAAATACTTAGAATATATCGACTTGTCATCTTCAGATTCCAGGGTCACTGAATTTAAATGTCAAGGTCAAATTCATCCGTGGTTCCTATCAGATAGCAAACACATTGAGGCTGCGTTTTATGATCTTGATTTGGAAACCCAGAACACTGAAGCTTATCAGTTGCCCCCAAGACTTCATACCATCATTGCTCAAGACATCTCATCTGGGTACATTCTTGACAGTCTTCCACCGCACTCATGTGGAAGCTCTTGTCAATTTGCGCCGAATAATTTACAGAAAATTGATATCACATGCACTACTAGTTGTACCAAACAGACCATAAAGTACTGTACTCGTGGAATGGAGGGGCTGAGTGAGATGAAAACTGTGTTAGGACATGGACTGGACCTTTCACCGAAATTTGTCCAGTATTTGCTGGAAACATTTCCAAATTTGACATCTATGGAATTAACAGGTAGCACAGGAGTTGATCTGAGTACGTTAAATGAAACACACGACCACTTGGAGTATCTCCGTGTTGATAAATTAAGAAATGAAGGTGATGAGACATTCCCCAACAACGCATTCAGTCTCAATCTGAAAAAGTATTTCCCAAACCTACTGAGTATCACTGCTGCTAGGAATAGTTTAAAGACTATAAACATCACCATCCCTGGTAACCTTACACATCTCGATATCAGTAAAAATGACTTCTCAGTGATAACCAACAATGAAATGCTCACCGAGCTAACTGACCATGCCAAGTCCCACCATTCGTTTGAGGTGGATATGAGAGGTAATGAGGTCAGTTGTGATTGTGAGTGCGAATCCGCAAACTACGCATTTGCACAATGGTTGGTTAATTCTTCCCAATTTGTTCAGTTTGATGACGGTAACAATTGTGGGAATTATGGCAATATTAGCAACTGTGTTCAAAGGAGAAAGATTGAAATGAGCTGCAAGAAAAGCACTACAGGCCCCTCAGGGAGCGAAATGCCAAACTTTGCTATAGGCATAATCAGTGCTCTGGTGGTCGTGGCAGCCCTGGGTGTCACCGGTTTCTTCGTTTGGAGACAGTATAAGCTTAGAATTGAAACTTGGATCAGAGGTCTGTAAAGCAACAAGGAAAACGGGGTTGATGTGTCAAATAAATTTTATTTGATCTCTAACGAGCGGGAATGCTATTAGGAGTTGGCAGGTCATATCTGGGAGTTGGCCTCCCAGTATCAACTCGATATCAAATCACGTTTTGATATTCCAATTGGGGAATCGACCAATCAAGCCATCACAGAAAACATGGAGAGGGAGTCATCATTAAAAGTCATTGTTATGATTCCAGATAGCTGCTTTATTGGGACTGAACCTTATTTCAATGAACTTCTCACAGTGGTGCTGCATTTCCGCCGCAGAGAGATTCACATCGTAACAACTGAGGGTACGTCATATGAGGATTTGCTGAGGTGGGTAGAGGAGAAAGATCCTGAAAACAAAGATGTCTTTAAGTTATTTAGTACAAATTTCAAGAACTTTCTTCCCTCATCTCTCGATATGGCGGATTCAGAATGTTGTGCGAAGGAGTTTTTAGAGATGCTTACCACAATGTTAAGGCCTGGTGAAAATGGTGCTGTTGTTAGTGGATCTGATATTGCCCTAGTTCCTGTCACATGACCTCTATTTTCACTTATTCAATAGCAAATGTGAAACAGTATCTCACAATTCAATTTCAGATGGGTCAATGATACCAAGATTGTGATTCACCTGATACACAGAATAACTGTTGTACTGTGGGAATCTATTTTGTATGATATGCCTTATTTACATGCAATGTGCCTTATTATTAGTAAACCCTAAATTTCCTGGTGGGTTAAAGTGAATCCCACTATGTTTTCTTATCTGCTTGATTAATTGTAATGTTCTCACTCCCTGATGAAATGTTTACCCACAACAAATCATTATTCATTCCTTCCTTGATATGATACAATCTTTTTAAGCTAGTATAATATTTTGTATTACGTCCCGGTATTTCCGTTTGTATGTACGTACATGCCTGAAAGTCTTATTTACAACAAAATTATAAATTGCTCACATTATAAGCATTTATTCTGGAGGAGCTAGCCCCCAGCACCCTCGGGTGTATATACTTCCTACTCTTTCTGAGTAAAATACCTCACATTGACAATTGCAACTAGACTAATTTTATCTCATTTCGGTTTCAAATTGATGAAAAAAACTGGTGACATTTAAATTCTAACTGAGGAACTGATTCCTAATATGAGGTGTTAAACAGGATTCTTATCAAACTCCGACCAGTTCAAGCTCTTATTGGCCTCATTCAAACTGCAGAATATTGGAATCCTCTGATTAACTGGTGGGTCATAACGCAGACTTGAAGTTTCAAAAATTATACCAAGGGAGGGTATCACGGTTTTTTTTCGCCGAGATCAAAAAATAGATTCGCTTCAAACCTACCTCATAGGGAGGAGCAAATCCTGCTCATCTCGAATCTGCAAACCGTTTGGCTCTGCGGCTTTTCACTCTCCGTCAGCGTCCGTTTTAATTAGGGTCACTTTTGCTATAAAAAAACATGCCAAACGGCAGCATTGAAAAATTAAAACTCTGTTGGATTCTTATCAAACTCCGACCAGTTCAAGCTCTTATTGGCCTCATTCAAACTGCAGAATATTGGAATCCTCTGATTAACTGGTGGGTCACAACGCTGACTTGAAGTTTCAAAAATTATACCAAGGGAGGGTATCACGGTTTTTTTTCGCCGAGATCAAAAAATAGATTCGCTTCAAACCTACCTCATAGGGAGGAGCAACTCCTGCTCATCTCGAATCTGCAAACCGTTTGGCTCTGCGGCTTTTCACTCTCCGTCAGCGTCCGTTTTAATTAGGGTCACTTTTGCTAAAAAAAACATGCCAAACGGCAGCATTGAAAAATTAAAACTCTGTTGGATTCTTATCAAACTCCGACCAGTTCAAGCTCTTATTGGCCTCATTCAAACTGCAGAATATTGGAATCCTCTGATTAACTTGTGGGTCATAACGCTGACTTGAAGTCTCAAAAATTATACCAAGGGAGGGTATCACGGTTTTTTTTCGCCGAGATCAAAAAATGGATTCGCT
The DNA here is from genome assembly GCA_914767715.1 of Membranipora membranacea. NCBI lineage: Eukaryota > Metazoa > Bryozoa > Gymnolaemata > Cheilostomatida > Membraniporidae > Membranipora > Membranipora membranacea. Next base: position 12,400,026 of record OU612068.1, read on the forward strand.
TCAAACCTACCTCATAGGGAGGAGCAACTCCTGCTCATCTCGAATCTGCAAACCGTTTGGCTCTGCGGCATTTCACTCTCCGTCAGCGTCCGTTTTAATTAGGGTCACTTTTGCTAAAAAAAAACATGCCAAACGGCAGCATTGAAAAATTAAAACTCTGTTGGATTCTTATCAAACTCCGACCAGTTCAAGCTCTTAATGGCCTCATTCAAACTGCAGAATATTGGAATCCTCTGATTGACTGGTGGGTCACAACGCTGACTTGAAGTTTCAAATATTATACCAAGGGAGGGTATCACGGTTTTTTTTCGCCGAGATCAAAAAATAGATTCGCTTCAAACCTACCTCATAGGGAGGAGCAACTCCTGCTCATCTCGAATCTGCAAACCGTTTGGCTCTGCGGCTTTTCACTCTCCGTCAGCCTCCGTTTTAATTAGGGTCACTTTTGCTAAAAAAAAGCATGCCAAACGGCAGAATTGAAAAATTAAAACTCTGTCGGATTCTTATCAAACTCCGACCAGTTCAAGCTCTTATTGGCCTCATTCAAACTGCGGAATATTGGAATCCTCTGATTAACTGGTGGGTCACAACGCTGACTTGAAGTTTCAAAAATCATACCAAGGGAGGGTATCACGGTTTTTTTTCGCCGAGATCAAAAAATAGATTCGCTTCAAACCTACCTCATAGGGAGGAGCAACTCCTGCTCATCACGAATCTGCATACCGTTTGGCTCTGCGGCTTTTCACTCTCCGTCAGCGTCCGTTTTAATTCGGGTCACTTTTGCTAAAAAAAAACATGCCAAACGGCAGCATTGAAAAATTAAAACTCTGTTGGATTCTTATCAAACTCCGACCAGTTCAAGCTCTTATTGGCCTCATTCAAACTGCAGAATATTGGAATCCTCTGATTAACTGGTGGGTCACAACGCTGACTTGAAGTTTCAAAAATTATACCAAGGGAGGGTATCACGGTTATTTCTCGCCGAGATCAAAAAATAGATTCGCTTTAAACCTACCTCATAGGGAGGAGCAACTCCTGCTCATCTCGAATCTGCAAACCGTTTGGCTCTGCGGCTTTACAGTGTCCGTCAGCGTCCGTTTTAATTAGGGTCACTTTTGCTAAAAAAAAACATGCCAAACGGCAGCATTGAAAAATTAAAACTCTGTTGGATTCTTATCAAACTCCGACCAGTTCAAGCTCTTATTGGCCTCATCCAAACTGCAGAATATTGGAATCCTCTGATTAACTGGTGGGTCACAACGCTGACTTGAAGTTTCAAAAATTATACCAAGAGAGGGAATCACGGTTTGTTTTCGCCGAGATCAAAAAATAGATTCGCTTCAAACCTACCTCAAAGGGAGGAGATACTCCTGCTCATCTCGAATCTGCAATCCGTTTGGCTCTGCGGTTTTTCGCTCTCCGTCAGCGTCCGTTTTAATTAGGGTCACTTTTGCTAAAAACAAACATGCCAAACGGCAGCATTGAAAAAATAAAACTATGTTGGATTCTTATCAAACTCCGACCAGTTCAAGCTCTTATTGGCCTCATTCAAACTGCAGAATATTGGAATCCTCTGATTAACTGGTGGGTCACAACGCTGACTTGAATTTTCAAAAATTATACCAATGGAGGGTATCACGTTTTTTTTTCGCCGAGATCAAAAAATAGATTGGCTTCAAACCTACCTCATAGGGAGGAGCAACTCCTGCTCATCTCGAATCTGCAAACCGTTTGGCTCTGCGGCTTTTCACTCTCCGTCAGCGTCCGTTTTAATTAGGGTCACTTTTGCTATAAAAAACATGCCAAACGGCAGCATTGAAAAATTAAAACTCTGTTGGATTCTTATCAAACTCCGACCAGTTCAAGCTCTTATTGGCCTCATTCAAACTGCAGAATATTGGAATCCTCTGATTAACTGGTGGGTCATAACGCTGACTTGAAGTTTCAAAAATTATACCAAGGGAGGGTATCACGGTTTTTTTTCGCCGAGATCAAAAAATAGATTCGCTTCAAACCTACCTCATAGGGAGGAGCAACTCCTGCTCATCTCGAATCTGCAAACCGTTTGGCTCTGCGGCTTTTCACTCTCCGTCAGCGTCCGTTTTAATTAGGGTCACTTTTGCTAAAAAAAAACATGCCAAACGGCAGCATTGAAAAATTAAAACTCTGTTGGATTCTTATCAAACTCCGACCAGTTCAAGCTCTTATTGGCCTCATTCAAACTGCAGAATATTGGAATCCTCTGATTAACTGGTGGGTCACAACGCTGACTTGAAGTTTCAAAAATTATACCAAGGGAGGGTATCACGGTTCTTTTTCGCCGAGATCAAAAAATAGATTCGCTTCAAACCTACCTCATAGGGAGGAGCAACTCCTGCTCATCTCGAATCTGCAAACCGTTTGGCTCTGCGGCTTTTCACTCTCCGTCAGCCTCCGTTTTAATTAGGGTCACTTTTGCTAAAAAAAAATATGCCAAACGGCAGCATTGAAAAATTAAAACTCCGTTGGATTCTTATCAAACACCGACCAGTTCAAGCTCTTATTGGCCTCATTCAAACTGCAGAATATTGGAATCCTCTGATTAACTGGTGGGTCATAACGCTGACTTGAAGTTTCAAAAATTATACCAAGGGAGGGTATCACGGTTTTTTCTCGCCGAGATCAAAAAATAGATTCGCTTTAAACCTACCTCATAGGGAGGAGCAACTCCTGCTCATCTCGAATCTGCAAACCGTTTGGCTCTGCGGCTTTACAGTGTCCGTCAGCGTCCGTTTTAATTAGGGTCACTTTTGCTAAAAAAAAACATGCCAAACGGCAGCATTGAAAAATTAAAACTCTGTTGGATTCTTATCAAACTCCGACCAGTTCAAGCTCTTATTGGCCTCATCCAAACTGCAGAATATTGGAATCCTCTGATTAACTGGTGGGTCACAACGCTGACTTGAAGTTTCAAAAATTATACCAAGAGAGGGTATCACGGTTTGTTTTCGCCGAGATCAAAAAATAGATTCGCTTCAAACCTACCTCATAGGGAGGAGATACTCCTGCTCATCTCGAATCTGCAATCCGTTTGGCTCTGCGGTTTTTCGCTCTCCGTCAGCGTCCGTTTTAATTAGGGTCACTTTTGCTAAAAACAAACATGCCAAACGGCAGCATTGAAAAAATAAAACTATGTTGGATTCTTATCAAACTCCGACCAGTTCAAGCTCTTATTGGCCTCATTCAAACTGCAGAATATTGGAATCCTCTGATTAACTGGTGGGTCACAACGCTGACTTGAATTTTCAAAAATTATACCAATGGAGGGTATCACGTTTTTTTTTCGCCGAGATCAAAAAATAGATTGGCTTCAAACCTACCTCATAGGGAGGAGCAACTCCTGCTCATCTCGAATCTGCAAACCGTTTGGCTCTGCGGCTTTTCACTCTCCGTCAGCGTCCGTTTTAATTAGGGTCACTTTTGCTAAAAAAAAACATGCCAAACGGCAGCATTGAAAAATTAAAACTCTGTTGGATTCTTATCAAACTCCGACCAGTTCAAGCTCTTATTGGCCTCATTCAAACTGCAGAATATTGGAATCCTCTGATTAACTGGTGGGTCACAACGCTGACTTGAAGTTTCAAAAATTATACCAAGGGAGGGTATCACGGTTCTTTTTCGCCGAGATCAAAAAATAGATTCGCTTCAAACCTACCTCATAGGGAGGAGCAACTCCTGCTCATCTCGAATCTGCAAACCGTTTGGCTCTGCGGCTTTTCACTCTCCGTCAGCCTCCGTTTTAATTAGGGTCACTTTTGCTAAAAAAAAAACATGCCAAACGGCAGCATTGAAAAATTAATACTCTGTTGGATTCTTATCAAACTCCGACCAGTTCAAGCTCTTAATGGCCTCATTCAAACTGCAGAATATTGGAATCCTCTGATTAACTGGTGGGTCATAACGCTGACTTGAAGTTTCAAAAATTATACCAAGAGAGGGTATCACGGTTTTTTTTCGCCGAGATCAAAAAATAGATTCGCTTCAAACCTACCTCATAGGGAGGAGCAACTCATGCTCATCTCGAATCTGCAATCCGTTTGGCTCTGCGGCTTTTCACTCTCCGTCAGCGTCCGTTTTAATTAGGGTCACTTTTGCTAAAAAAAACATGCCAAACAGCAGCATTGAAAAAATAAAACTCTGTTGGATTCTTATCAAACTCCGACCAGTTCAAGCTCTTATTGGCCTCATTCAAACTGCAGAATATTGGAATCCTCTGATTAACTGGTGGGTCACAACGCTGACTTGAAGTTTCAAAAATTATACCAAGGGAGAGTATCACGGTTTTTTTTCGCCGAGATAAAAAAATAGATTCGCTTCAAACCTACCTCATAGGGAGGAGACACTCCTGCTCACCTCGAATCCGCAAACCGTTTGGCTCTGCGGCTTTTCACTCTCCGTCAGCGTCCGTTTTAATTAGGGTCACTTTTGCTAAAAAAAAACATGCCAAACGGCAGCATTGAAAAATTAAAACTCTGTTGGATTCTTATCAAACTCCGACCAGTTCAAGCTCTTATTGGCCTCATCCAAACTGCAGAATATTGGAATCCTCTGATTAACTGGTGGGTCACAACGCTGACTTGAAGTTTCAAAAATTATACCAAGAGAGGGTATCACGGTTTGTTTTCGCCGAGATCAAAAAATAGATTCGCTTCAAACCTACCTCATAGGGAGGAGATACTCCTGCTCATCTCGAATCTGCAATCCGTTTGGCTCTGCGGTTTTTCGCTCTCCGTCAGCGTCCGTTTTAATTAGGGTCACTTTTGCTAAAAACAAACATGCCAAACGGCAGCATTGAAAAATTAAAACTCTGTTGGATTCTTATCAAACTCCGACCAGTTCAAGCTCTTATTGGCCTCATTCAAACTGCAGAATATTGGAATCCTCTGATTAACTGGTGGGTCACAACGCTGACTTGAATTTTCAAAAACTATACCAATGGAGGGTATCACGTTTTTTTTTCGCCGAGATCAAAAAATAGATTGGCTTCAAACCTACCTCATAGGGAGGAGCAACTCCTGCTCATCTCGAATCTGCAAACCGTTTGGCTCTGCGGCTTTTCACTCTCCGTCAGCGTCCGTTTTAATTAGGGTCACTTTTGCTATAAAAAACATGCCAAACGGCAGCATTGAAAAATTAAAACTCTGTTGGATTCTTATCAAACTCCGACCAGTTCAAGCTCTTATTGGCCTCATTCAAACTGCAGAATATTGGAATCCTCTGATTAACTGGTGGGTCATAACGCTGACTTGAAGTTTCAAAAATTATACCAAGGGAGGGTATCACGGTTTTTTTTCGCCGAGATCAAAAAATAGATTCGCTTCAAACCTACCTCATAGGGAGGAGCAACTCCTGCTCATCTCGAATCTGCAAACCGTTTGGCTCTGCGGCTTTTCACTCTCCGTCAGCGTCCGTTTTAATTAGGGTCACTTTTGCTAAAATAAAACATGCCAAACGGCAGCATTGAAAAATTAAAACTCTGTTGGATTCTTATCAAACTCCGACCAGTTCAAGCTCTTATTGGCCTCATCCAAACTGCAGAATATTGGAATCCTCTGATTAACTGGTGGGTCACAACGCTGACTTGAAGTTTCAAAAATTATACCAAGGGAGGGTATCACGGTTTTTTTTCGCCGAGATCAAAAAAAGATTCGCTTCAAACCTACCTCATAGGGAGGAGATACTCCTGCTCATCTCGAATCTGCAATCCGTTTGGCTCTGCGGTTTTTGACTCTCCGTCAGCGTCCGTTTTAATTAGGGTCACTTTTGCTAAAAACAAACATGCCAAACGGCAGCATTGAAAAATTAAAACTCTGTTGGATTCTTATCAAACTCCGACCAGTTCAAGCTCTTATTGGCCTCATTCAAACTGCAGAATATTGGAATCCTCTGATTAACAGGTGGGTCACAACGCTGACTTGAAGTTTCAAAAATTATACCAAGGGAGGGTATCACGGTTTTTTTTCGCCGAGATCAAAAAATAGATTCGCTTCAAACCTACCTCATAGGGAGGAGCAACTCCTGCTCATCTCGAATCTGCAAACCGTTTGGCTCTGCGGCTTTTCACTCTCCGTCAGCGTCCGTTTTAATTAGGGTCACTTTTGCTATAAAAAACATGCCAAACGGCAGCATTGAAAAATTAAAACTCTGTTGGATTCTTATCAAACTCCGACCAGTTTAAGCTCTTATTGGCCTCATTCAAACTGCAGAATATTGGATTCCTCTGATTAACTGGTGGGTCATAACGCTGACTTGAAGTTTCAAAAATTATACCAAGGGAGGGTATGACGTTTTTTTTTCGCCGAGATCAAAAAAGAGATTCGCTTCAAACCTACCTCATAGGGAGGAGCAACTCCTGCTCATCTCGAATCTGCAAACCGTTTGGCTCTGCGGATTTTCACTGTCCGTCAGCGTCCGTTTTAATTAGGGTCACTTTTGCTATAAAAAACATGCCAAACGGCAGCATTGAAAAATTAAAACTCTGTTGTATTCTTATCAAACTCCGACCAGTTCAAGCTCTTATTGGCCTCATTCAAACTGCAGAATATTGGAATCCTCTGATTAACTGGTGGGTCACAACGCTGACTTGAAGTTTCAAAAATTATACCAAGGGAGGGTATCACGGTTCTTTTTCGCCGAGATCAAAAAATAGATTCGCTTCAAACCTACCTCATAGGGAGGAGCAACTCCTGCTCATCTCGAATCTGCAAAGCGTTTGGCTCTGCGGCTTTTCACTCTCCGTCAGCCTCCGTTTTAATTAGGGTCACTTTTGCTAAAAAAAAAACATGCCAAACGGTAGCATTGAAAAATTAAAACTCTGTTGGATTCTTATCAAACTCCGACCAGTTCAAGCTCTTAATGGCCTCATTCAAACTGCAGAATATTGGAATCCTCTGATTAACTGGTGGGTCATAACGCTGACTTGAAGTTTCAATAATTATACCAAGGGAGGGTATCACGGTTTTTTTTCGCCGAGATCAAAAAATAGATTCGCTTCAAACCTACCTCATAGGGAGGAGCAACTCCTGCTCATCTCGAATCTGCAAACCATTTGGCTCTGCGGCTTTTCACTCTCCAACAGCGTCTGTTTTAATTAGGGTCACTTTTGCTAAAAAAAACATGCCAAACAGCAGCATTTAAAAAATAAAACTCTGTTGGATTCTTATCAAACTCCGATCAGTTCAAGCTCTTATTGGCCTCATTCAAACTGCAGAATATTGGAATCCTCAGATTAACTGGTGGGTCACAACGCTGACTTGAAGTTTCAAAAATTATACCAAGGGAGAGAATCACGGTTTTTTTTCGCCGAGATCAAAAAATAGATTCGCTTCAAACCTACCTCATAGGGAGGAGCAACTCCTGCTCATCTCGAATCTGCAAACCGTTTGGCTCTGCGGCTTTTCACTCTCCGTCAGCGTCCGCTTTAATTAGGGTCACTTTTGCTAAAAAAAAAACATGCCAAACGGCAGCATTGAAAAATTAAAACTCTGTTGGATTCTTATCAAACTCCGACCAGTTCAAGCTCTTGTTGGCCTCATTCAAACTGCAGAATATTGGAATCCTCTGATTAACTGGTGGGTCATAACGCTGACTTGAAGTTTCAATAATTATACCAAGGGAGGGTATCACGGTTTTTTTTCGCCGAGATCAAAAAATAGATTCGCTTCAAACCTACCTCATAGGGAGGAGCAACTCCTGCTCATCTCGAATCTGCAAACCGTTTGGCTCTGCGGCTTTACAGTGTCCGTCAGCGTCCGTTTTAATTAGGGTCACTTTTGCTAAAAAAAAACATGCCAAACGGCAGCATTGAAAAATTAAAACTCTGTTGGATTCTTATCAAACTCCGACCAGTTCAAGCTCTTATTGGCCTCATCCAAACTGCAGAATATTGGAATCCTCTGATTAACTGGTGGGTCACAACGCTGACTTGAAGTTTCAAAAATTATACCAAGGGAGGGTATCACGGTTTTTTTTCGCCGAGATCAAAAAAAGATTCGCTTCAAACCTACCTCATAGGGAGGAGATACTCCTGCTCATCTCGAATCTGCAATCCGTTTGGCTCTGCGGTTTTTGACTCTCCGTCAGCGTCCGTTTTAATTAGGGTCACTTTTGCTAAAAACAAACATGCCAAACGGCAGCATTGAAAAATTAAAACTCTGTTGGATTCTTATCAAACTCCGACCAGTTCAAGCTCTTATTGGCCTCATTCAAACTGCAGAATATTGGAATCCTCTGATTAACAGGTGGGTCACAACGCTGACTTGAAGTTTCAAAAATTATACCAAGGGAGGGTATCACGGTTTTTTTTCGCCGAGATAAAAAAATAGATTCGCTTCAAACCTACCTCATAGGGAGGAGCAACTCCTGCTCATCTCGAATCTGCAAACCGTTCGGCTCTGCGGCTTTCCACTCTCCGTCAGCGTCCGTTTTAATTAGGGTCACTTTTGCTATAAAAAACATGCCAAACGGCAGCATTGAAAAATTAAAACTCTGTTGTATTCTTATCAAACTCCGACCAGTTCAAGCTCTTATTGGCCTCATTCAAACTGCAGAATATTGGAATCCTCTGATTAACAGGTGGGTCACAACGCTGACTTGAAGTTTCAAAAATTATACCAAGGGAGGGTATTACGTTTTTTTTTCGCCGAGATCAAAAAATAGACTGGCTTCAAACCTACCTCATAGGGAGGAGCAACCCCTGCTCATCTCGAATCTGCAAACCGTTTGGCTCTGCGACTTTCACTCTCCGTCAGCGTCCGTTTTAATTAGGGTCACTTTTGCTAAAAAAAAAACATGCCAAACGGCAGCATTGAAAATTAAAACTCTGTTGGATTCTTATCAAACTCCGACCGGTTCAAGCTCTTATTGGCCTCATTCAAACTGCAGAATATTGGAATTCTCTGATTAACTGGTGGGTCACAACGCTGACTTGAAGTTTCAAAAATTATACCAAGGGAGGGTATCACGGTTTTTTTTCGCCGAGATCAAAAAATAGATTCGCTTCAAACCTACCTCATAGGGAGGAGCAACTCCTGCTCATCTCGAATCTGCAAACTTTTTGGCTCTGCGGCTTTTCACTCTCCGTCAGCGTCCGTTTTAATTAGGGTCACTTTTGCTAAAAAAAAATATGCCAAACGGCAGCATTGAAAAATTAAAACTCCGTTGGATTCTTATCAAACACCGACCAGTTCAAGCTCTTATTGGCCTCATTCAAACTGCAGAATATTGGAATCCTCTGATTAACTGGTGGGTCACAACGCTGACTTGAAGTTTCAAAAATTATACCAAGGGAGGGTATCACGTTTTTTTTTCGCCGAGATCAAAAAATAGATTCGCTTCAAACCTACCTCATAGGGAGGAGCAACTCCTGGTCATCTCGAATCTGCAAACCGTTTGGCTCTGCGGCTTTTCACTCTCCGTCAGCGTCTGTTTTAATTAGGGTCACTTTTGCTAAAAAAAAACATGCCAAACGGCAGCATTGAAAAATTAAAACTCCGTTGGATTCTTATCAAACACCGACCAGTTCAAGCTCTTATTGGCCTCATTCAAACTGCAGAATATTGGAATCCTCTGATTAACTGGTGGGTCACAACGCTGACTTGAAGTTTCAAAAATTATACCAAGGGAGGGTATCACGGTTTTTTTTCGCCGAGATCAAAAAATAGATTCGCTTCAAACCTACCTCATAGGGAGGAGCAACTCCAGGTCATCTCGAATCTGCAAACCGTTTGGCTCTGCGGCTTTTCACTCTCCGTCAGCGTCCGTTTTAATTAGGGTCACTTTTGCTAAAAAAAAACATGCCAAACGGCAGCAATGAAAAATTAAAACTCTGTTGGATTCTTATCAAACTCCGACCAGTTCAAGCTCTTATTGGCCTCATTCAAACTGCAGAATATTGGAATCCTCTGATTAACTGGTGGGTCATAAAGCTGACTTGAAGTTTCAAAAATTAATCCAAGGGAGGGGATCACGGTTTTTTTTCACCGAGATCAAAAAATAGATTCGCTTCAAACCTACCTCATAGGGAGGAGCAACTCCTGCTCATCTCGAATCTGCAAACCGTTTGGCTCTGCGGCTTTTCACTCTCCGTCAGTGTCCGTTTTAATTAGGGTCACTTTTGCTAAAGAAAAAACATGCCAAACGGCAGCATTGAAAAATTAAAACTCTGTTGGATTCTTATCAAACTCCGACCAGTTCAAGCTCTTATTGGCCTCATTCAAACTGCAGAATATTGGAATCCTCTGATTAACTGGTGGGTCAACGCTGACTTGAAGTTTCAAAAATTATACCAAGGGAGGGTATCACGGTTTTTTTTCGCCGAGATAAAAAAATAGATTCGCTTCAAACCTACCTCATAGGGCGGAGCAACTCCTGGTCATCTCGAATCTGCAAACCGTTTGGCTCTGCTGCTTTTCACTCTCCGTCAGCGTCCGTTTTAATTAGGGTCACTTTTGCTAAAAAAAAACATGCCAAACGGCAGCATTGAAAAATGAAAACTCTGTTGGATTCTTATCAAACTCCGACCAGTTCAAGCTCTTATTGGCCTCATTCAAACTGCAGAATATTGGAATCCTCTGATTAACTGGTGGGTCATAACGCTGACTTGAAGTTTCAAAAATTATACCAAGGGAGGGTATCACGGTTTTTTTTCGCCGAGATCAAAAAATAGATTCGCTTCAAACCTACCTCATAGGGAGGAGCAACTCCTGCTCATCTCGAATCTGCAAACCGTTTGGCTCTGCGGCTTTTCACTCTCCGTCAGTGTCCGTTTTAATTAGGGTCACTTTTGCTAAAAAAAAAACATGCCAAACGGCAGCATTGAAAAATTAAATCTCTGTTGGATTCTTATCAAACTCGGACCAGTTCAAGCCTTTATTGGCCTCATTCAAACCGCAGAATATTGGAATCCTCTGATTAACTGGTGGGTCATAACGCTGACTTGAAGTTTCAAAAATTATACCAAGGGAGGGTATCACGGTTTTTTTTCGCCGAGATCAAAAAATAGATTCGCTTCAAACCTACCTCATAGGGAGGAGCAACTGCTGGTCATCTCGAATCTGCAAACCGTTTGGCTCTGCGGCTTTTCACTCTCCATCAGCGTCCGTTTTAATTAGGGTCACTTTTGCTAAAAATAAACATGCCAAACGGCAGCATTGAAAAATTAAAACTCTGTTGGATTCTTATCAAACTCCGACCAGTTCAAGCTCTTATTGGCCTCATCCAAACTGCAGAATATTGGAATCCTCTGATTAACTGGTGGGTCACAACGCTGACTTGAAGTTTCAAAAATTATACCAAGGGAGGGTATCACGGTTTTTTTTCGCCGAGATCAAAAAAAGATTCGCTTCAAACCTACCTCATAGGGAGGAGATACTCCTGCTCATCTCGAATCTGCAATCCGTTTGGCTCTGCGGTTTTTGACTCTCCGTCAGCGTCCGTTTTAATTAGGGTCACTTTTGCTAAAAACAAACATGCCAAACGGCAGCATTGAAAAATTAAAACTCTGTTGGATTCTTATCAAACTCCGACCAGTTCAAGCTCTTATTGGCCTCATTCAAACTGCAGAATATTGGAATCCTCTGATTAACAGGTGGGTCACAACGCTGACTTGAAGTTTCAAAAATTATACCAAGGGAGGGTATCACGGTTTTTTTTCGCCGAGATCAAAAAATAGATTCGCTTCAAACCTACCTCATAGGGAGGAGCAACTCCTGCTCATCTCGAATCTGCAAACCGTTCGGCTCTGCGGCTTTCCACTCTCCGTCAGCGTCCGTTTTAATTAGGGTCACTTTTGCTATAAAAAACATGCCAAACGGCAGCATTAAAAAATTAAAACTCTGTTGGATTCTTATCAAACTCCGACCAGTTCAAGCTCTTATTGGCCTCATTCAAACTGCAGAATATTGGATTCCTCTGATTAACTGGTGGGTCATAACGCTGACTTGAAGTTTCAAAAATTATACCAAGGGAGGGTATCACGTTTTTTTTTCGCCGAGATCGAAAAATAGATTCGCTTCAAACCTACCTCATAGGGAGGAGCAACTCCTGCTCATCTCGAATCTGCAAAACGTTTGGCTCTGCGGCTTTTCACTCTCCGTCAGCGTCCGTTTTAATTAGGGTCACTTTTGCTATAAAAAACATGCCAAACGGCAGCATTGAAAAATTAAAACTCTGTTGTATTCTTATCAAACTCCGACCAGTTCAAGCTCTTATTGGCCTCATTCAAACTGCAGAATATTGGAATCCTCTGATTAACAGGTGGGTCACAACGCTGACTTGAAGTTTCAAAAATTATACCAAGGGAGGGTATCACGTTTTTTTTTCGCCGAGATCAAAAAATAGACTCGCTTCAAACCTACCTCATAGGGAGGAGCAACCCCTGCTCATCTCGAATCTGCAAACCGTTTGGCTCTGCGACTTTTCACTCTCCGTCAGCGTCCGTTTTAATTAGGGTCACTTTTGCTAAAAAAAAAACATGCCAAACGGCAGCATTGAAAATTAAAACTCTGTTGGATTCTTATCAAACTCCGACCAGTTCAAGCTCTTATTGGCCTCATTCAAACTGCAGAATATTGGAATTCTCTGATTAACTGGTGGGTCACAACGCTGACTTGAAGTTTCAAAAATTATACCAAGGGAGGGTATCACGGTTTTTTTTCGCCGAGATCAAAAAATAGATTCGCTTCAAACCTACCTCATAGGGAGGAGCAACTCCTGCTCATCTCGAATCTGCAAACTTTTTGGCTCTGCGGCTTTTCACTCTCCGTCAGCGTCCGTTTTAATTAGGGTCACTTTTGCTAAAAAAAAATATGCCAAACGGCAGCATTGAAAAATTAAGACTCCGTTGGATTCTTATCAAACACCGACCAGTTCAAGCTCTTATTGGCCTCATTCAAACTGCAGAATATTGGAATCCTCTGATTAACTGGTGGGTCACAACGCTGACTTGAAGTTTCAAAAATTATACCAAGGGAGGGTATCACGTTTTTTTTTCGCCGAGATCAAAAAATAGATTCGCTTCAAACCTACCTCATAGGGAGGAGCAACTCCTGCTCATCTCGAATCTGCAAACCGTTTAACTCTGCGGCTTTTGACTCTCCGTCAGTGTCCGTTTTAATTAGGGTCACTTTTGCTAAAAAAAAACATGCCAAACGGCAGCATTGAAAAATTAAAACTCTGTTGGATTCTTATCAAACTCCGACCAGTTCAAGCCTTTATTGGCCTCATTCAAACCGCAGAATATTGGAATCCTCTGATTAACTGGTGGGTCATAACGCTGACTTGAAGTTTCAAAAATTATACCAAGGGAGGGTATCACGGTTTTTTTTCGCCGAGATCAAAAAATAGATTCGCTTCAAACCTACCTCATAGGGAGGAGCAACTGCTGGTCATCTCGAATCTGCAAACCGTTTGGCTCTGCGGCTTTTCACTCTCCATCAGCGTCCGTTTTAATTAGGGTCACTTTTGCTAAAAAAAACATGCCAAACGGCAGCATTGATAAATAAAAACTCTGTTGGATTCTTATCAAACTCCGACCAGTTCAAGCTCTTATTGGCCTCAGTCAAACTGCAGAATATTGGAATCCTCTGATTAACTGGTGGGTCATAACGCTGACTTGAAGTTTCAAAAATTATACCAAGGGAGGGTATCACGGTTTTTTTTCGCCGAGATCAAAAAATAGATTCGCTTCAAACCTACCTCATAGGGAGGAGCAACTCCTGCTCATCTCGAATATGCAAACCGTTTGGCTCTGCGGCTTTTCACTCTCCGTCAGCGTCCGTTTTAATTAGGGTCACTTTTGCTAAAAAAAAAACATGCCAAACGGCAGCAGTGAAAAATTAAAACTCTGTTGGAATCTTATCAAACTCCGACCAGTTCAAGCCTTTATTGGCCTCATTCAAACCGCAGAATATTGGAACCCTCTGATTAACTGGTGGGTCATAACGCTGACTTGAAGTTTCACAAATTATACCAAGGGAGGGTATCACGGTTTTTTTTCACCGAGATCAAAAAATAGATTCGCTTCAAACCTACCTCATAGGGAGGAGCAACTCCTGCTCATCTCGAATCTGCAAACCGTTTGGCTCTGCGGCTTTTCACTCTCCGTCAGTGTCCGTTTTAATTAGGGTCACTTTTGCTAAAAAAAAAACATGCCAAACGGCAGCATTGAAAAATTAAAACTCTGTTTGATTCTTATCAAACTCCGACCAGTTCAAGCTCTTATTGGCCTCATCCAAACTGCAGAATATTGGAATCCTCTGATTAACTGGTGGGTCACAACGCTGACTTGAAGTTTCAAAAATTATACCAAGGGAGGGTATCACGGTTTTTTTTCGCCGAGATCAAAAAATAGATTCGCTTCAAACCTACCTCATAGGGAGGAGCAACTCCTGGTCATCTCGAATCTGCAAACCGTTTGGCTCTGCGGCTTTTCACTCTCCGTCAGCGTCTGTTTTAATTAGGGTCACTTTTGCTAAAAAAAAACATGCCAAACGGCAGCATTGAAAAATTAAAACTCCGTTGGATTCTTATCAAACACCGACCAGTTCAAGCTCTTATTGGCCTCATTCAAACTGCAGAATATTGGAATCCTCTGATTAACTGGTGGGTCACAACGCTGACTTGAAGTTTCAAAAATTATACCAAGGGAGGGTATCACGGTTTTTTTTCGCCGAGATCAAAAAATAGATTCGCTTCAAACCTACCTCATAGGGAGGAGCAACTCCAGGTCATCTCGAATCTGCAAACCGTTTGGCTCTGCGGCTTTTCACTCTCCGTCAGCGTCCGTTTTAATTAGGGTCACTTTTGCTAAAAAAAAACATGCCAAACGGCAGCAATGAAAAATTAAAACTCTGTTGGATTCTTATCAAACTCCGACCAGTTCAAGCTCTTATTGGCCTCATTCAAACTGCAGAATATTGGAATCCTCTGATTAACTGGTGGGTCATAACGCTGACTTGAAGTTTCAAAAATTATACCAAGGGAGGGTATCACGGTTTTTTTTCGCCGAGATCAAAAAATAGATTCGCTTCAAACCTACCTCATAGGGAGGAGCAACTCCTGCTCATCTCGAATATGCAAACCGTTTGGCTCTGCGGCTTTTCACTCTCCGTCAGCGTCCGTTTTAATTAGGGTCACTTTTGCTAAAAAAAAAACATGCCAAACGGCAGCAGTGAAAAATTAAAACTCTGTTGGATTCTTATCAAACTCCGACCAGTTCAAGCCTTTATTGGCCTCATTCAAACCGCAGAATATTGGAATCCTCTGATTAACTGGTGGGTCATAACGCTGACTTGAAGTTTCAAAAATTATACCAAGGGAGGGTATCACGGTTTTTTTTCACCGAGATCAAAAAATAGATTCGCTTCAAACCTACCTCATAGGGAGGAGCAACTCCTGCTCATCTCGAATCTGCAAACCGTTTAACTCTGCGGCTTTTGACTCTCCGTCAGTGTCCGTTTTAATTAGGGTCACTTTTGCTAAAAAAAAACATGCCAAACGGCAGCATTGAAAAATTAAAACTCTGTTGGATTCTTATCAAACTCCGACCAGTTCAAGCCTTTATTGGCCTCATTCAAACCGCAGAATATTGGAATCCTCTGATTAACTGGTGGGTCATAACGCTGACTTGAAGTTTCAAAAATTATACCAAGGGAGGGTATCACGGTTTTTTTTCGCCGAGATCAAAAAATAGATTCGCTTCAAACCTACCTCATAGGGAGGAGCAACTGCTGGTCATCTCGAATCTGCAAACCGTTTGGCTCTGCGGCTTTTCACTCTCCATCAGCGTCCGTTTTAATTAGGGTCACTTTTGCTAAAAAAAACATGCCAAACGGCAGCATTGATAAATAAAAACTCTGTTGGATTCTTATCAAACTCCGACCAGTTCAAGCTCTTATTGGCCTCAGTCAAACTGCAGAATATTGGAATCCTCTGATTAACTGGTGGGTCATAACGCTGACTTGAAGTTTCAAAAATTATACCAAGGGAGGGTATCACGGTTTTTTTTCGCCGAGATCAAAAAATAGATTCGCTTCAAACCTACCTCATAGGGAGGAGCAACTCCTGCTCATCTCGAATATGCAAACCGTTTGGCTCTGCGGCTTTTCACTCTCCGTCAGCGTCCGTTTTAATTAGGGTCACTTTTGCTAGAAAAAAACATGCCAAACGGCAGCAGTGAAAAATTAAAACTCTGTTGGAATCTTATCAAGCTCCGACCAGTTCAAGCCTTTATTGGCCTCATTCAAACCGCAGAATATTGGAACCCTCTGATTAACTGGTGGGTCATAACGCTGACTTGAAGTTTCACAAATTATACCAAGGGAGGGTATCACGGTTTTTTTTCACCGAGATCAAAAAATAGATTCGCTTCAAACCTACCTCATAGGGAGGAGCAACTCCTGCTCATCTCGAATCTGCAAACCGTTTGGCTCTGCGGCTTTTCACTCTCCGTCAGTGTCCGTTTTAATTAGGGTCACTTTTGCTAAAAAAAAAACATGCCAAACGGCAGCATTGAAAAATTAAAACTCTGTTTGATTCTTATCAAACTCCGACCAGTTCAAGCTCTTATTGGCCTCATTCAAACTGCAGAATATTGGAATCCTCTGATTAACTGGTGGGTCATAACGCTGACTTGAAGTTTCAAAAATTATACCAAGGGAGGGTATCACGGTTTTTTTTCGCCGAGATCAAAAAATAGATTCGCTTCAAACCTACCTCATAGGGAGGAGCAACTCCTGCTCATCTCGAATCTGCAAACCGTTTAACTCTGCGGCTTTTGACTCTCCGTCAGTGTCCGTTTTAATTAGGGTCACTTTTGCTAAAAAAAAACATGCCAAGCGGCAGCATTGAAAAATTAAAACTCTGTTGGATTCTTATCAAACTCCGACCAGTTCAAGCCTTTATTGGCCTCATTCAAACCGCAGAATATTGGAATCCTCTGATTAACTGGTGGGTCATAACGCTGACTTGAAGTTTCAAAAATTATACCAAGGGAGGGTATCACGGTTTTTTTTCGCCGAGATCAAAAAATAGATTCGCTTCAAACCTACCTCATAGGGAGGAGCAACTGCTGGTCATCTCGAATCTGCAAACCGTTTGGCTCTGCGGCTTTTCACTCTCCATCAGCGTCCGTTTTAATTAGGGTCACTTTTGCTAAAAAAAACATGCCAAACGGCAGCATTGATAAATAAAAACTCTGTTGGATTCTTATCAAACTCCGACCAGTTCAAGCTCTTATTGGCCTCAGTCAAACTGCAGAATATTGGAATCCTCTGATTAACTGGTGGGTCATAACGCTGACTTGAAGTTTCAAAAATTATACCAAGGGAGGGTATCAAGGTTTTTTTTCGCCGAGATCAAAAAATAGATTCGCTTCAAACCTACCTCATAGGGAGGAGCAACTCCTGCTCATCTCGAATATGCAAACCGTTTGGCTCTGCGGCTTTTCACTCTCCGTCAGCGTCCGTTTTAATTAGGGTCACTTTTGCTAGAAAAAAACATGCCAAACGGCAGCAGTGAAAAATTAAAACTCTGTTGGAATCTTATCAAGCTCCGACCAGTTCAAGCCTTTATTGGCCTCATTCAAACCGCAGAATATTGGAACCCTCTGATTAACTGGTGGGTCATAACGCTGACTTGAAGTTTCACAAATTATACCAAGGGAGGGTATCACGGTTTTTTTTCACCGAGATCAAAAAATAGATTCGCTTCAAACCTACCTCATAGGGAGGAGCAACTCCTGCTCATCTCGAATCTGCAAACCGTTTGGCTCTGCGGCTTTTCACTCTCCGTCAGTGTCCGTTTTAATTAGGGTCACTTTTGCTAAAAAAAAAACATGCCAAACGGCAGCATTGAAAAATTAAAACTCTGTTTGATTCTTATCAAACTCCGACCAGTTCAAGCTCTTATTGGCCTCATTCAAACTGCAGAATATTGGAATCCTCTGATTAACTGGATGGTCATAACGCTGACTTGAAGTTTCAAAAATTATACCAAGGGAGGGTATCACGGTTTTTTTTCGCCGAGATCAAAAAATAGATTCGCTTCAAACCTACCTCATAGGGAGGAGCAACTCCTGTTCATCTCGAATCTGCAAACCGTTTGGCTCTGCGGCTTTTCACTCTCCGTCAGTGTCCGTTTTAATTAGGGTCACTTTTGCTAAAAAAAAAACATGCCAAACGGCAGCATTGAAAAATAGAAACTCTGTTGGATTCTTATCAAACTCCGACCAGTTCAAGCTCTTATTGGCCTCATTCAAACTGCAGAATATTGGAATCCTCTGATTAACTGGTGGGTTATAACGCTGACTTGAAGTTTTAAATATTATACCAAGGGAGGGTATCACGGTTTTTTTGCCGAGATCAAAAAATAGATTCGCTTCAAACCTACCTCATAGGGAGGAGCAACTCCTGGTCATCTCGAATCTGCAAACCGTTTGGCTCTGCGGCTTTTCACTCTCCGTCAGTGTCCGTTTTAATTAGGGTCACTTTTGCTAAAAAAAAACATGCCAAACGGCAGCATTGAAAAATTAAAACTCTGTTGGATTCTTATCAAACTCCGACCAGTTCAAGCTCTTATTGGCCTCATTCAAACCGCAGAATATTGGAATCCTCTGATTAACTGGTGGGTCATAACGCTGACTTGAAGTTTCAAAAATTATACCAAGGGAGGGTATCACGGTTTTTTTTCGCCGAGATCAAAAAATAGATTCGCTTCAAACCAACCTCATAGCGAGGAGCAACTCCTGGTCATCTCGAATCTGCAAACCGTTTGGCTCTGCGGCTTTTCACTCTCCGTCAGCGTCCGTTTTAATTAGGGTCACTTTTGCTAAAAAAAAACATGCCAAACGGCAGCATTGAAAAATAAAAACGCTGTTGGATTCTTATCAAACTCCGACCAGTTCAAGCTCTTATTGGCCTCATTCAAACTGCAGAATATTGGAATCCTCTGATTAACTGGTGGGTCATAACGCTGACTTGAAGTTTCAAAAATTATACCAAGGGAGGGTATCACGGTTTTTTTTCGCCGAGATCAAAAAATAGATTCGCTTCAAACCTACCTCATAGGAAGGAGCAACTCCTGCTCATCTCGAATCTGCAAACCGTTTGGCTCTGCGGCTTTTCACTCTCCGTCAGCGTCCGTTTTAATTAGGGTCACTTTGGCTAAAAAAAAAAACATGCCAAACGGCAGCATTGAAAAATTAAAACTCTGTTGGATTCTTATCAAACTCCGACCAGTTCAAGCTCTTATTGGCCTCATTCAAACTGCAGAATATTGGAATCCTCTGATTAACTGGTGGGTCATAACGCTGACTTGAAGTTTCAAAAATTATACCAAGGGAGGGTATCACGGTTTTTTTTCGCCGAGATCAAAAAATAGATTCGCTTCAAACCTACCTCATAGGGAGGAGCAACTCCTGCTCATCTCGAATCTGCAAACCGTTTGGCTCTGCGGCTTTTCACTCTCCGTCAGCGTCCGTTTTAATTAGGGTCACTTTTGCTAAAAAAAAAAACATGCCAAACGGCAGCCTTGAAAAATTAAAACTCTGTTGGATTGTTATCAAAGTCCGACCAGTTCAAGCGCTTATTGGCCTCATTCAAACCGCAGAATATTGGAGTCCTCTGATTAACTGGTGGGTCATAACGCTGACTTGAAGTTTCAAAAATTATACTAAGGGAGGGTATCACGGTTTTTTTTCGCCGAGATCAAAAAATAGATTCGCTTCAAACCTACCTCATAGGGAGGAGCAACTCCTGGTCATCTCGAATCTGCAAACCGTTTGGCTCTGCGGCTTTTCACTCTCCGTCAGCGTCCGTTTTAATTAGGGTCACTTTTGCTAAAAAAAAAACATGCCAAACGGCAGCATTGAAAAATTAAAACTCTGTTGGATTCTTATCAAACTCCGACCAGTTCAAGCGCTTATTGGCCTCATTCAAACCGCAAAATATTGGAGTCCTCTGATTAACTGGTGGGTCATAACGCTGACTTGAAGTTTCAAATATTATACCAAGAGAGGGTATCACGGTTTTTTTTCGCCGAGATCAAAAAATAGATTCGCTTCAAACCTACCTCATAGGGAGGAGCAAGTCCTGGTCATCTCGAATCTGCAAACCGTTTGGCTCTGCGGCTCTTCACTCTCCGTCAGCGTCGGTTTTAATTAAGGTCACTTTTGCTAAAAAAAAAACATGCCAAACGGCAGCATTGAAAAATTAAAACTCTGTTGGATTCTAATCAAACTCCGACCAGTTCAATCTCTTATTGGCCTCATTCAAACTGCAGAATATTGGAATCCTCTGATTGACTGGTGGGTCATAACGCTGACTTGAAGTTTCAAAAATTATACCAAGGGAGGGTATCACGGTTTTTTTTCGCCGAGATCAAAAAATAGATTCGCTTCAAACCTACCTCATAGGGAGGAACAACTCCTGGTCATCTCGAATCTGCAAACCGTTTGGCTCTGCGGCTTTTCACTCTCCGTCAGTGTCCGTTTTAATTAGGGTCACTTTTGCTAAAAAAAAACATGCCAAACGGCAGCATTGAAAAATTAAAACTCTGTTGGATTCTTATCAAACTCCGACCAGTTCAAGCTCTTATTGGCCTCATTCAAACCGCAGAATATTGGAATCCTCTGATTAACTGGTGGGTCATAACGCTGACTTGAAGTTTCAAAAATTATACCAAGGGAGGGTATCACGGTTTTTTTTCGCCGAGATCAAAAAATAGATTCGCTTCAAACCAACCTCATAGCGAGGAGCAACTCCTGGTCATCTCGAATCTGCAAACCGTTTGGCTCTGCGGCTTTTCACTCTCCGTCAGCGTCCGTTTTAATTAGGGTCACTTTTGCTAAAAAAAAACATGCCAAACGGCAGCATTGAAAAATAAAAACGCTGTTGGATTCTTATCAAACTCCGACCAGTTCAAGCTCTTATTGGCCTCATTCAAACTGCAGAATATTGGAATCCTCTGATTAACTGGTGGGTCATAACGCTGACTTGAAGTTTCAAAAATTATACCAAGGGAGGGTATCACGGTTTTTTTCGCCGAGATCAAAAAATAGATTCGCTTCAAACCTACCTCATAGGAAGGAGCAACTCCTGCTCATCTCGAATCTGCAAACCGTTTGGCTCTGCGGCTTTTCACTCTCCGTCAGCGTCCGTTTTAATTAGGGTCACTTTGGCTAAAAAAAAAAACATGCCAAACGGCAGCATTGAAAAATTAAAACTCTGTTGGATTCTTATCAAACTCCGACCAGTTCAAGCTCTTATTGGCCTCATTCAAACTGCAGAATATTGGAATCCTCTGATTAACTGGTGGGTCATAACGCTGACTTGAAGTTTCAAAAATTATACCAAGGGAGGGTATCACGGTTTTTTTTCGCCGAGATCAAAAAATAGATTCGCTTCAAACCTACCTCATAGGGAGGAGCAACTCCTGCTCATCTCGAATCTGCAAACCGTTTGGCTCTGCGGCTTTTCACTCTCCGTCAGCGTCCGTTTTAATTAGGGTCACTTTTGCTAAAAAAAAAAACATGCCAAACGGCAGCCTTGAAAAATTAAAACTCTGTTGGATTGTTATCAAAGTCCGACCAGTTCAAGCGCTTATTGGCCTCATTCAAACCGCAGAATATTGGAGTCCTCTGATTAACTGGTGGGTCATAACGCTGACTTGAAGTTTCAAAAATTATACTAAGGGAGGGTATCACGGTTTTTTTTCGCCGAGATCAAAAAATAGATTCGCTTCAAACCTACCTCATAGGGAGGAGCAACTCCTGGTCATCTCGAATCTGCAAACCGTTTGGCTCTGCGGCTTTTCACTCTCCGTCAGCGTCCGTTTTAATTAGGGTCACTTTTGCTAAAAAAAAAACATGCCAAACGGCAGCATTGAAAAATTAAAACTCTGTTGGATTCTTATCAAACTCCGACCAGTTCAAGCGCTTATTGGCCTCATTCAAACCGCAAAATATTGGAGTCCTCTGATTAACTGGTGGGTCATAACGCTGACTTGAAGTTTCAAATATTATACCAAGAGAGGGTATCACGGTTTTTTTTCGCCGAGATCAAAAAATAGATTCGCTTCAAACCTACCTCATAGGGAGGAGCAACTCCTGGTCATCTCGAATCTGCAAACCGTTTGGCTCTGCGGCTCTTCACTCTCCGTCAGCGTCGGTTTTAATTAAGGTCACTTTTGCTAAAAAAAAAACATGCCAAACGGCAGCATTGAAAAATTAAAACTCTGTTGGATTCTAATCAAACTCCGACCAGTTCAATCTCTTATTGGCCTCATTCAAACTGCAGAATATTGGAATCCTCTGATTGACTGGTGGGTCATAACGCTGACTTGAAGTTTCAAAAATTATACCAAGGGAGGGTATCACGGTTTTTTTTCGCCGAGATCAAAAAATAGATTCGCTTCAAACCTACCTCATAGGGAGGAACAACTCCTGGTCATCTCGAATCTGCAAACCGTTTGGCTCTGCGGCTTTTCACTCTCCGTCAGCGTCCGTTTCAATTAGGGTCACTTTTGCTAAAAAAAAACATGCCAAACGGCAGCATTGAAAAATAAAAACTCTGTTGGATTCTTATCAAACTCCGACCAGTTCAAGCTCTTATTGGCCTCATTCAAACTGCAGAATATTGGAATCCTCTGATTAACTGGTGGGTCATAACGCTGACTTGAAGTTCCAAAAATTATACCAAGGGAGGGTATCACGGTTTTTTTTTCGCCGAGATCAAAAAATAGATTCGCTTCAAACCTACCTCATAGGGAGGAGCAACTCCTGCTCATCTCGAATCTGCAAACCGTTTGGCTCTGCGGCTTTTCACTCTCCGTCAGCGTCCGTTTTAATTAGGGTCACTTTTGCTAAAAACAAAACATGCCAAACGGCAGCATTGAACAATTAAAACTCTGTTGGATTCTTATCAAACTCCGACCAGTTCAAGCGCTTATTGGCCTCATTCAAACCGCAAAATATTGGAGTCCTCTGATTAACTGGTGGGTCATAACGCTGACTTGAAGTTTCAAATATTATACCGAGAGGGTATCACGGTTTTTTTTCGCCGAGATCAAAAAATAGATTCGCTTCAAACCTACCTCATAGGGAGGAGCAACTCTTGGTCATCTCGAATCTGCAAACCGTTTGGCTCTGCGGCTCTTCACTCTCCGTCAGTGTCTGTTTTAATTAGGGTCACTTTTGCTAAAAAAAAAACATGCCAAACGGCAGCATTGAAAAATTAAAACTCTGTTGGATTCTAATCAAACTCCGACCAGTTCAAGCTCTTATTGGCCTCATTCAAACTGCAGAATATTGGAATCCTCTGATTAACTGGTGGGTCACAACGCCGACTTGAAGTTTCAAAAATTATACCAAGGGAGGGTATCACGGTTTTTTTTCGTCGGGATCAAAAAATAGATTCGCTTCAAACCTACCTCATAGGGAGGAGCAACTCCTGCTCATCTCGAATCTGCAAACCGTTTGGCTCTGCGGCTTTTCACTCTCCGTCAGTGTCCGTTTTAATTAGGGTCACTTTTGCTAAAAACAAAACATGCCAAACGGCAGCATTGAAAAATTAAAACTCTGTTGGATTCTTTTCAAACTCCGACCAGTTCAAGCTCTTATTGGCCTCATTCAAACTGCAGAATATTGGAATCCTCTGATTAACTGGTGGGTCATAACGCTGACTTGAAGTTTCAAAAATTATACCAAGGGAGGGTATCACGGTCTTTTTTCGCCGAGATCAAAAAATAGATTCGCTTCAAACCTACCCCATAGGGAGGAGCAACTCCTGCTCATCTCGAATCTGCAAACCGTTTGGCTCTGCGGCTTTTCACTCTCCGTCAGCGTCCGTTTCAATTAGGGTCACTTTTGCTAAAAAAAAACATGCCAAACGGCAGCATTGAAAAATTAAAACTCTGTTGGATTCTTATCAAACTCCGACCAGTTCAAGCTCTTATTGGCCTCATTCAAACTGCAGAATATTGGAATCCTCTGATTAACTGGTGGGTCATAACGCTGACTTGAAGTTTCAAAAATTATACCAAGGGAGGGTATCACGGTTTTTTTTTCGCCGAGATCAAAAAATAGATTCGCTTCAAACCTACCTCATAGGGAGGAGCAACTCCTGCTCATCTCGAATCTGCAAACCGTTTGGCTCTGCGGCTTTTCACTCTCCGTCAGCGTCCGTTTTAATTAGGGTCACTTTTGCTAAAAACAAAACATGCCAAACGGCAGCATTGAACAATTAAAACTCTGTTGGATTCTTATCAAACTCCGACCAGTTCAAGCGCTTATTGGCCTCATTCAAACCGCAAAATATTGGAGTCCTCTGATTAACTGGTGGGTCATAACGCTGACTTGAAGTTTCAAATATTATACCAAGAGAGGGTATCACGGTTTTTTTTCGCCGAGATCAAAAAATAGATTCGCTTCAAACCTACCTCATAGGGAGGAGCAACTCTTGGTCATCTCGAATCTGCAAACCGTTTGGCTCTGCGGCTCTTCACTCTCCGTCAGTGTCTGTTTTAATTAGGGTCACTTTTGCTAAAAACAAAACATGCCAAACGGCAGCATTGAAAAATTAAAACTCTGTTGGATTCTTTTCAAACTCCGACCAGTTCAAGCTCTTATTGGCCTCATTCAAACTGCAGAATATTGGAATCCTCTGATTAACTGGTGGGTCATAACGCTGACTTGAAGTTTCAAAAATTATACCAAGGGAGGGTATCACGGTCTTTTTTCGCCGAGATCAAAAAATAGATTCGCTTCAAACCTACCCCATAGGGAGGAGCAACTCCTGCTCATCTCGAATCTGCAAACCGTTTGGCTCTGCGGCTTTTCACTCTCCGTCAGTGTCCGTTTGAATTAGGGTCATTTTTGCTAAAAAAAAAACATGCCAAACGGCAGCATTGAAAAATTAAAACTCTGTTGGATTCTTATCAAACTCCGACCAGTTCAAGCTCTAATTGGCCTCATTCAAACCGCAGAATATTGGAATCCTCTGATTAACTGGTGGGTCATAACGCTGACTTGAAGTTCAAAAATTATACCAATGGAGGGTATCACGGTTTTTTTTCGCCGAGATCAAAAAATAGATTCGCTTCAAACCTACCTCATAGGGAGGAACAACTCCTGGTCATCTCGAATCTGCAAACCGTTTGGCTCTGCGGCTTTTCACTCTCCGTCAGCGTCCGTTTCAATTAGGGTCACTTTTGCTAAAAAAAAACATGCCAAACGGCAGCATTGAAAAATAAAAACTCTGTTGGATTCTTATCAAACTCCGACCAGTTCAAGCTCTTATTGGCCTCATTCAAACTGCAGAATATTGGAATCCTCTGATTAACTGGTGGGTCATAACGCTGACTTGAAGTTTCAAAAATTATACCAAGGGAGGGTATCACGGTTTTTTTTTCGCCGAGATCAAAAAATAGATTCGCTTCAAACCTACCTCATAGGGAGGAGCAACTCCTGCTCATCTCGAATCTGCAAACCGTTTGGCTCTGCGGCTTTTCACTCTCCGTCAGCGTCCGTTTTAATTAGGGTCACTTTTGCTAAAAACAAAACATGCCAAACGGCAGCATTGAACAATTAAAACTCTGTTGGATTCTTATCAAACTCCGACCAGTTCAAGCGCTTATTGGCCTCATTCAAACCGCAAAATATTGGAGTCCTCTGATTAACTGGTGGGTCATAACGCTGACTTGAAGTTTCAAATATTATACCAAGAGAGGGTATCACGGTTTTTTTTCGCCGAGATCAAAAAATAGATTCGCTTCAAACCTACCTCATAGGGAGGAGCAACTCTTGGTCATCTCGAATCTGCAAACCGTTTGGCTCTGCGGCTCTTCACTCTCCGTCAGTGTCTGTTTTAATTAGGGTCACTTTTGCTAAAAAAAAAACATGCCAAACGGCAGCATTGAAAAATTAAAACTCTGTTGGATTCTAATCAAACTCCGACCAGTTCAAGCTCTTATTGGCCTCATTCAAACTGCAGAATATTGGAATCCTCTGATTAACTGGTGGGTCACAACGCCGATTTGAAGTTTCAAAAATTATACCAAGGGAGGGTATCACGGTTTTTTTTCGCCGGGATCAAAAAATAGATTCGCTTCAAACCTACCTCATAGGGAGGAGCAACTCCTGCTCATCTCGAATCTGCAAACCGTTTGGCTCTGCGGCTTTTCACTCTCCGTCAGTGTCCGTTTTAATTAGGGTCACTTTTGCTAAAACCAAAACATGCCAAACGGCAGCATTGAAAAATTAAAACTCTGTTGGATTCTTTTCAAACTCCGACCAGTTCAAGCTCTTATTGGCCTCATTCAAACTGCAGAATATTGAAATCCTCTGATTAACTGGTGGGTCATAACGCTGACTTGAAGTTTCAAAAATTATACCAAGGGAGGGTATCACGGTCTTTTTTCGCCGAGATCAAAAAATAGATTCGCTTCAAACCTACCCCATAGGGAGGAGCAACTCCTGCTCATCTCGAATCTGCAAACCGTTTGGCTCTGCGGCTTTTCACTCTCCGTCAGTGTCCGTTTTAATTAGGGTCATTTTTGCTAAAAAAAAAACATGCCAAACGGCAGCATTGAAAAATTAAAACTCTGTTGGATTCTTATCAAACTCCGACCAGTTCAAGCTCTTATTGGCCTCATTCAAACCGCAGAATATTGGAATCCTC
The DNA here is from genome assembly GCA_914767715.1 of Membranipora membranacea. Lineage (NCBI taxonomy): Eukaryota > Metazoa > Bryozoa > Gymnolaemata > Cheilostomatida > Membraniporidae > Membranipora > Membranipora membranacea. The sequence goes on from OU612068.1 coordinate 12,426,737, forward strand.
TGATTAACTGGTGGGTCATAAAGCTGACTTGAAGTTTCAAAAATTATACCAATGGAGGGTATCACGGTTTTTTTTCGCCGAGATCAAAAAATAGATTCGCTTCAAACCTACCTCATAGGGAGGAACAACTCCTGGTCATCTCGAATCTGCAAACCGTTTGGCTCTGCGGCTTTTCACTCTCCGTCAGCGTCCGTTTCAATTAGGGTCACTTTTGCTAAAAAAAAACATGCCAAACGGCAGCATTGAAAAATAAAAACTCTGTTGGATTCTTATCAAACTCCGACCAGTTCAAGCTCTTATTGGCCTCATTCAAACTGCAGAATATTGGAATCCTCTGATTAACTGGTGGGTCATAACGCTGACTTGAAGTTTCAAAATTTATACCAAGGGAGGGTATCACGGTTTTTTTTTCGCCGAGATCAAAAAATAGATTCGCTTCAAACCTACCTCATAGGGAGGAGCAACTCCTGCTCATCTCGAATCTGCAAACCGTTTGGCTCTGCGGCTTTTCACTCTCCGTCAGCGTCCGTTTTAATTAGGGTCACTTTTGCTAAAAACAAAACATGCCAAACGGCAGCATTGAACAATTAAAACTCTGTTGGATTCTTATCAAACTCCGACCAGTTCAAGCGCTTATTGGCCTCATTCAAACCGCAAAATATTGGAGTCCTCTGATTAACTGGTGGGTCATAACACTGACTTGAAGTTTCAAATATTATACCAAGAGAGGGTATCACGGTTTTTTTTCGCCGAGATCAAAAAATAGATTCGCTTCAAACCTACCTCATAGGGAGGAGCAACTCTTGGTCATCTCGAATCTGCAAACCGTTTGGCTCTGCGGCTCTTCACTCTCCGTCAGTATCTGTTTTAATTAGGGTCACTTTTGCTAAAAAAAAAACATGCCAAACGGCAGCATTGAAAAATTAAAACTCTGTTGGATTCTAATCAAACTCCGACCAGTTCAAGCTCTTATTGGCCTCATTCAAACTGCAGAATATTGGAATCCTCTGATTAACTGGTGGGTCACAACGCCGATTTGAAGTTTCAAAAATTATACCAAGGGAGGGTATCACGGTTTTTTTTCGCCGGGATCAAAAAATAGATTCGCTTCAAACCTACCTCATAGGGAGGAGCAACTCCTGCTCATCTCGAATCTGCAAACCGTTTGGCTCTGCGGCTTTTCACTCTCCGTCAGTGTCCGTTTTAATTAGGGTCACTTTTGCTAAAACCAAAACATGCCAAACGGCAGCATTGAAAAATTAAAACTCTGTTGGATTCTTTTCAAACTCCGACCAGTTCAAGCTCTTATTGGCCTCATTCAAACTGCAGAATATTGAAATCCTCTGATTAACTGGTGGGTCATAACGCTGACTTGAAGTTTCAAAAATTATACCAAGGGAGGGTATCACGGTCTTTTTTCGCCGAGATCAAAAAATAGATTCGCTTCAAACCTACCCCATAGGGAGGAGCAACTCCTGCTCATCTCGAATCTGCAAACCGTTTGGCTCTGCGGCTTTTCACTCTCCGTCAGTGTCCGTTTTAATTAGGGTCATTTTTGCTAAAAAAAAAACATGCCAAACGGCAGCATTGAAAAATTAAAACTCTGTTGGATTCTTATCAAACTCCCACCAGTTCAAGCTCTTATTGGCCTCATTCAAACCGCAGAATATTGGAATCCTCTGATTAACTGGTGGGTCATAACGCTGACTTGAAGTTTCAAAAATTATACCAATGGAGGGTATCACGGTTTTTTTTCGCCGAGATCAAAAAATAGATTCGCTTCAAACCTACCTCATAGGGAGGAACAACTCCTGGTCATCTCGAATCTGCAAACCGTTTGGCTCTGCGGCTTTTCACTCTCCGTCAGCGTCCGTTTCAATTAGGGTCACTTTTGCTAAAAAAAAACATGCCAAACGGCAGCATTGAAAAATAAAAACTCTGTTGGATTCTTATCAAACTCCGACCAGTTCAAGCTCTTATTGGCCTCATTCAAACTGCAGAATATTGGAATCCTCTGATTAACTGGTGGGTCATAACGCTGACTTGAAGTTTCAAAATTTATACCAAGGGAGGGTATCACGGTTTTTTTTTCGCCGAGATCAAAAAATAGATTCGCTTCAAACCTACCTCATAGGGAGGAGCAACTCCTGCTCATCTCGAATCTGCAAACCGTTTGGCTCTGCGGCTTTTCACTCTCCGTCAGCGTCCGTTTTAATTAGGGTCACTTTTGCTAAAAACAAAACATGCCAAACGGCAGCATTGAACAATTAAAACTCTGTTGGATTCTTATCAAACTCCGACCAGTTCAAGCGCTTATTGGCCTCATTCAAACCGCAAAATATTGGAGTCCTCTGATTAACTGGTGGGTCATAACACTGACTTGAAGTTTCAAATATTATACCAAGAGAGGGTATCACGGTTTTTTTTCGCCGAGATCAAAAAATAGATTCGCTTCAAACCTACCTCATAGGGAGGAGCAACTCTTGGTCATCTCGAATCTGCAAACCGTTTGGCTCTGCGGCTCTTCACTCTCCGTCAGTGTCTGTTTTAATTAGGGTCACTTTTGCTAAAAAAAAAACATGCCAAACGGCAGCATTGAAAAATTAAAACTCTGTTGGATTCTAATCAAACTCCGACCAGTTCAAGCTCTTATTGGCCTCATTCAAACTGCAGAATATTGGAATCCTCTGATTAACTGGTGGGTCACAACGCCGACTTGAAGTTTCAAAAATTATACCAAGGGAGGGTATCACGGTTTTTTTTCGCCGGGATCAAAAAATAGATTCGCTTCAAACCTACCTCATAGGGAGGAGCAACTCCTGCTCATCTCGAATCTGCAAACCGTTTGGCTCTGCGGCTTTTCACTCTCCGTCAGTGTCCGTTTTAATTAGGGTCACTTTTGCTAAAAACAAAACATGCCAAACGGCAGCATTGAAAAATTAAAACTCTGTTGGATTCTTTTCAAACTCCGACCAGTTCAAGCTCTTATTGGCCTCATTCAAACTGCAGAATATTGGAATCCTCTGATTAACTGGTGGGTCATAACGCTGACTTGAAGTTTCAAAAATTATACCAAGGGAGGGTATCACGGTCTTTTTTCGCCGAGATCAAAAAATTGATTCGCTTCAAACCTACCCCATAGGGAGGAGCAACTCCTGCTCATCTCGAATCTGCAAACCGTTTGGCTCTGCGGCTTTTCACTCTCCGTCAGTGTCCGTTTTAATTAGGGTCATTTTTGCTAAAAAAAAAACATGCCAAACGGCAGCATTGAAAAATTAAAACTCTGTTGGATTCTTATCAAACTCCGACCAGTTCAAGCTCTTATTGGCCTCATTCAAACCGCAGAATATTGGAATCCTCTGATTAACTGGTGGGTCATAACGCTGACTTGAAGTTTCAAAAATTATACCAATGGAGGGTATCACGGTTTTTTTTTCGCCGAGATCAAAAAATAGATTCGCTTCAAACCTACCTCATAGGGAGGAACAACTCCTGGTCATCTCGAATCTGCAAACCGTTTGGCTCTGCGGCTTTTCACTCTCCGTCAGCGTCCGTTTCAATTAGGGTCACTTTTGCTAAAAAAAAACATGCCAAACGGCAGCATTGAAAAATAAAAACTCTGTTGGATTCTTATCAAACTCCGACCAGTTCAAGCTCTTATTGGCCTCATTCAAACTGCAGAATATTGGAATCCTCTGATTAACTGGTGGGTCATAACGCTGACTTGAAGTTTCAAAATTTATACCAAGGGAGGGTATCACGGTTTTTTTTTCGCCGAGATCAAAAAATAGATTCGCTTCAAACCTACCTCATAGGGAGGAGCAACTCCTGCTCATCTCGAATCTGCAAACCGTTTGGCTCTGCGGCTTTTCACTCTCCGTCAGCGTCCGTTTTAATTAGGGTCACTTTTGCTAAAAACAAAACATGCCAAACGGCAGCATTGAACAATTAAAACTCTGTTGGATTCTAATCAAACTCCGACCAGTTCAAGCGCTTATTGGCCTCATTCAAACCGCAAAATATTGGAGTCCTCTGATTAACTGGTGGGTCATAACGCTGACTTGAAGTTTCAAATATTATACCAAGAGAGGGTATCACGGTTTTTTTTCGCCGAGATCAAAAAATAGATTCGCTTCAAACCTACCTCATAGGGAGGAGCAACTCTTGGTCATCTCGAATCTGCAAACCGTTTGGCTCTGCGGCTCTTCACTCTCCGTCAGTGTCTGTTTTAATTAGGGTCACTTTTGCTAAAAAAAAAACATGCCAAACGGCAGCATTGAAAAATTAAAACTCTGTTGGATTCTAATCAAACTCCGACCAGTTCAAGCTCTTATTGGCCTCATTCAAACTGCAGAATATTGGAATCCTCTGATTAACTGGTGGGTCACAACGCCGACTTGAAGTTTCAAAAATTATACCAAGGGAGGGTATCACGGTTTTTTTTCGCCGGGATCAAAAAATAGATTCGCTTCAAACCTACCTCATAGGGAGGAGCAACTCCTGCTCATCTCGAATCTGCAAACCGTTTGGCTCTGCGGCTTTTCACTCTCCGTCAGTGTCCGTTTTAATTAGGGTCACTTTTGCTAAAAACAAAACATGCCAAACGGCAGCATTGAAAAATTAAAACTCTTTTGGATTCTTTTCAAACTCCGACCAGTTCAAGCTCTTATTGGCCTCATTCAAACTGCAGAATATTGGAATCCTCTGATTAACTGGTGGGTCATAACGCTGACTTGAAGTTTCAAAAATTATACCAAGGGAGGGTATCACGGTCTATTTTCGCCGAGATCAAAAAATAGATTCGCTTCAAACCTACCCCATAGGGAGGAGCAACTCCTGCTCATCTCGAATCTGCAAACCGTTTGGCTCTGCGGCTTTTCACTCTCCGTCAGTGTCCGTTTTAATTAGGGTCATTTTTGCTAAAAAAAAAACATGCCAAACGGCAGCATTGAAAAATTAAAACTCTGTTGGATTCTTATCAAACTCCGACCAGTTCAAGCTCTTATTGGCCTCATTCAAACCGCAGAATATTGGAATCCTCTGATTAACTGGTGGGTCATAACGCTGACTTGAAGTTTCAAAAATTATACCAAGGGAGGGTATCACGGTTTTTTTTCGCCGAGATCAAAAAATAGATTCGCTTCAAACCTACCTCATAGGGAGGAACAACTCCTGGTCATCTCGAATCTGCAAACCGTTTGGCTCTGCGGCTTTTCACTCTCCGTCAGCGTCCGTTTCAATTAGGGTCACTTTTGCTAAAAAAAAACATGCCAAACGGCAGCATTGAAAAATAAAAACTCTGTTGGATTCTTATCAAACTCCGATCAGTTCAAGCTCTTATTGGCCTCATTCAAACTGCAGAATATTGGAATCCTCTGATTAACTGGTGGGTCATAACGCTGACTTGAAGTTTCAAAAATTATACCAAGGGAGGGTATCACGGTTTTTTTTTCGCCGAGATCAAAAAATAGATTCGCTTCAAACCTACCTCATAGGGAGGAGCAACTCCTGCTCATCTCGAATCTGCAAACCGTTTGGCTCTGCGGCTTTTCACTCTCCGTCAGCGTCCGTTTTAATTAGGGTCACTTTTGCTAAAAACAAAACATGCCAAACGGCAGCATTGAAAAATTAAAACTCTGTTGGATTCTTATCAAACTCCGACCAGTTCAAGCGCTTATTGGCCTCATTCAAACCGCAAAATATTGGAGTCCTCTGATTAACTGGTGGGTCATAACGCTGACTTGAAGTTTCAAATATTATACCAAGAGAGGGTATCACGGTTTTTTTTCGCCGAGATCAAAAAATAGATTCGCTTCAAACCTACCTCATAGGGAGGAGCAACTCTTGGTCATCTCGAATCTGCAAACCGTTTGGCTCTGCGGCTCTTCACTCTCCGTCAGTGTCTGTTTTAATTAGGGTCACTTTTGCTAAAAAAAAAACATGCCAAACGGCAGCATTGAAAAATTAAAACTCTGTTGGATTCTAATCAAACTCCGACCAGTTCAAGCTCTTATTGGCCTCATTCAAACTGCAGAATATTGGAATCCTCTGATTAACTGGTGGGTCACAACGCCGACTTGAAGTTTCAAAAATTATACCAAGGGAGGGTATCACGGTTTTTTTTCGCCGGGATCAAAAAATAGATTTGCTTCAAACCTACCTCATAGGGAGGAGCAACTCCTGCTCATCTCGAATCTGCAAACCGTTTGGCTCTGCGGCTTTTCACTCTCCGTCAGTGTCCGTTTTAATTAGGGTCACTTTTGCTAAAAACAAAACATGCCAAACGGCAGCATTGAAAAATTAAAACTCTGTTGGATTCTTTTCAAACTCCGACCAGTTCAAGCTCTTATTGGCCTCATTCAAACTGCAGAATATTGGAATCCTCTGATTAACTGGTGGGTCATAACGCTGACTTGAAGTTTCAAAAATTATACCAAGGGAGGGTATCACGGTCTTTTTTCGCCGAGATCAAAAAATAGATTCGCTTCAAACCTACCTCATAGGGAGGGGCAACTCCTGGTCATCTCGAATCTGCAAACCGTTTGGCTCTGCGGCTTTTCACTCTCCGTCAGTGTCCGTTTTAATTAGGGTCACTTTTGCTAAAAAAAAAACATGCCAAACGGCAGCATTGAAAAATTAAAAGTCTGTTGGATTCTTATCAAACTCCGACCAGTTCAAGCTCTTATTGGCCTCATTCAAACCGCAGAATATTGGAATCCTCTGATTAACTGGTGGGTCATAATGCTGACTTGAAGTTTAAAAAATTATACCAAGGGAGGGTATCACGGTTTTTTTTCGCCGAGATCAAAAAATAGATTCGCTTCAAACCTACCTCATAGGGAGAAGCAACTCCTGCTCATCTCGAATCTGCAAACCGTTTGGCTCTGCGGCTTTTCACTCTCCGTCAGCGTCCGTTTTAATTAGGGTTACTTTTGCTAAAAAAAAACATGCCAAACGGCAGCATTGAAAAATTAAACTCTGTTGGATTCTTATCACACTCCGACCAGTTCAAGCTCTTATTGGCCTCATTCAAACTGCAGAATATTGGAATCCTCTGATTAACTGGTGGTTCATAACGCTGACTTGAAGTTTCAAAAATTATACCAAGGGAGGGTATCACGGTTTTTTTTCGCCGAGATCAAAAAATAGATTCGCTTCAAACCTACCTCATAGGGAGGAGCAACTCCTGCTCATCTCGAATCTGCAAACCGTTTGGCTCTGCGGCTTTTCACTCTCCGTCAGCGTCCGTTTTAATTAGCGTCACTTTTGCTAAAAAAAAAACATGCCAAACGGCAGCATTGAAAAATAAAAACTCTGTTGGATTCTTATCAAACTCCGACCAGTTCAAGCTCTTATTGGCCTCATTCAAACTGCAGAATATTGGAATCCTCTGATTAACTGGTGGGTCATAACGCTGACTTGAAGTTTCAAAAATTATACCAAGGGAGGGTATCAAGGTTTTTTTTCGCCGAGATCAAAAACTAGATTTGCTTCAAACCTACCTCATAGGGAGGAGCAACTCCTGGTCATCTCGAATCTGCAAACCGTTTGGCTCTGCGGCTTTTCACTCTCCGTCAGTGTCCGTTTTAATTAGGGTCACTTTTGCTAAAAAAAAACATGCCAAACGGCAGCATTGAAAAATAAAAACTCTGTTGGATTCTTATCACACTCCGACCAGTTCAAGCTCTTATTGGCCTCATTCAAACTGCAGAATATTGGAATCCTCTGATTAACTGGTGGTTCATAACGCTGACTTGAAGTTTCAAAAATTATACCAAGGGAGGGTATCACGGTTTTTTTTCGCCGAGATCAAAAAATAGATTCGCTTCAAACCTACCTCATAGGGAGGAGCAACTCCTGCTCATCTCGAATCTGCAAACCGTTTGGCTCTGCGGCTTTTCACTCTCCGTCAGCGTCCGTTTTAATTAGGGTCACTTTTGCTAAATAAAAAAACATGCCAAACGGCAGCATTGAAAAATAAAAACTCTGTTGGATTCTTATCAAACTCCGACCAGTTCAAGCTCTTATTGGCCTCATTCAAACTGCAGAATATTGGAATCCTCTGATTAACTCGTGGGTCATAACGCTGACTTGAAGTTTCAAAAATTATACCAAGGGAGGGTATCAAGGGTTTTTTTCGCCGAGATCAAAAACTAGATTTGCTTCAAACCTACCTCATAGGGAGGAGCAACTCCTGGTCATCTCGAATCTGCAAACCGTTTGGCTCTGCGGCTTTTCACTCTCCGTCAGTGTCCGTTTTAATTAGGGTCACTTTTGCTAAAAAAAACATGCCAAACGGCAGCATTGAAAAATAAAAACTCTGTTGGATTCTTATCACACTCCGACCAGTTCAAGCTCTTATTGGCCTCATTCAAACTGCAGAATATTGGAATCCTCTGATTAACTGGTGGTTCATAACGCTGACTTGAAGTTTCAAAAATTATACCAAGGGAGGGTATCACGGTTTTTTTTCGCCGAGATCAAAAAATAGATTCGCTTCAAACCTACCTCATAGGGAGGAGCAACTCCTGCTCATCTCGAATCTGCAAACCGTTTGGCTCTGCGGCTTTTCACTCTCCGTCAGCGTCCGTTTTAATTAGGGGCACTTTTGCTAAAAAAAAACATGCCAAACGGCAGCATTGAAAAATAAAAACTCTGTTGGATTCTTATCAAACTCCGACCAGTTCAAGCTCTTATTGGCCTCATTCAAACTGCAGAATATTGGAATCTTCTGATTAACTGGTGGGTCATAACGCTGACTTGAAAGTTCAAAAATTATACCAAGGGAGGGTATCACGGTTTTTTTTCGCCGAAATTAAAAAATAGATTCGCTTCAAACCTACCTCATAGGGAGGAGCAACTCCTGCTCATGTCGAATCTGCAAACCGTTTGGCTCTGCGGCTTTTCACTCTCCGTCAGTGTCCGTTTTAATTAGGGTCACTTTTGCTAAAAAAAAACATGCGAAATGGCAGCATTGAAAAATTAAAACTTTGTTGGATTCTTATCAAACTTCGCCCAGTTCAAGCTCTTATTGGCCTCATTCAAACTGCAGAATATTGGAATCTTCTGATTAACTGGTGGGTCATAACGCTGACTTGAAGTTTCAAAAATCATACCAAGGGAGGGTATCAAGGTTTTTTCTCGCCGAGATCAAAAAATAGATTCGCTTCAAACCTACCTCATAGGGAGGAGCAACTCCTGCTCATCTCGAATCTGCAAACCGTTTGGCTCTGCGGCTTTTCACTCTCCGTCAGTGTCCGTTTTAAATAGGGTCACTTTTGCTAAAAAAAAACATGCAGAACGGCAGCATTGAAAAATTAAAACTCTGTTGGATTCTTATCAAACTCCGACCAGTTCAAGCTCTTATTGGCCTCATTCAAACTGCAGAATATTGGAATCCTCTGATTTACTGGTGGGTCATAACGCTGACTTGAAGTTTCAAAAATCATACCAAGGGAGGGTATCAAGGTTTTTTCTCGCCGAGATCAAAAAATAGATTCGCTTCAAACCTACCTCATAGGGAGGAGCAACTCCTGCTCATCTCGAATCTGCAAACCGTTTGGCTCTGCGGCTTTTCACTCTCCGTCAGTGTCCGTTTTAAATAGGGTCACTTTTGCTAAAAAACAACATGCAGAACGGCAGCATTGAAAAATTAAAACTCTGTTGGATTCTTATCAAACTCCGACCAGTTCAAGCTCTTATTGGCCTCATTCAAACCGCAGAATATTGGAATCCTCTGATTAACTGGTGGGCCATAACGCTGACTTGAAGTTTCAAAAATTATACCAAGGGAGGGTATCACGGTTTTTTTTTTCGCCGAGATCAAAAAATAGATTCGCTTCAAACCTACCTCATAGGGAGGAGCCACTCCTGGTCATCTCGAATCTGCAAACCGTTTGGCTCTGCGGCTTTTCACTCTCCGTCAGTGTCCGTTTTAATTAGGGTCACTTTTGCTAACAAAAAACATGCCAAACGGCAGCAATGAAAAATAAAAACTCTGTTGGATTCTTATCAAACTCCGACCAGTTCAAGCTCTTAATGGCCTCATTCAAACTGCAGAATATTGGAATCCTCTGATTAACTGGTGGGTCATAACGCTGACTTGAAGTTTCAAAAATTATACCAAGGGAGGGTATCACGGTTTTTTTTAACCGGGATCAAAAAATAGATTCGCTTCAAACCTACCTCATAGGGAGGAGCAACTCCTGCTCATCTCGAATCTGCAAACCGTTTGGCTCTGCGGCTTTTCACTCTACGTCAGCGTCCGTTTTAATTAGGGTCACTTTTGCTAAAAAAAAAACATGCCAAACGGCAGCACTAAAAAATAAAAACTCTGTTGGATTCTTATCATACTCCGACCAGTTCAAGCTCTTATTGGCCTCATTCAAACTGCAGAATATTGGAATCCTCTGATTAACTGGTGGGTCATAACGCTGACTTAAAGTTTCAAAAATTATACCAAGGGAGAGTATCACGGTTTTTTTTCGCCGAGATCAAAAAATAGATTCGTTTCAAACCTACCTCATAGGGAGGAGCAACTCCTGCTCATCTCAAATCTGCAAACCGTTTGGCTCTGCGGCTTTTCACTCTCCGTCAGTGTCCGTTTTAATTAGGGTCACTTTTGCTAAAAAAAACATGCCAAACGGCAGCATTGAAAAATTAAAACTCTGTTGGATTCTTATCAAACTCTGACCAGTTCAAGCTCTTATTGGCCTCATTCAAACTGCAGAATATTGGAATCCTCTGATTAACTGGTGGTTCATAACGCTGACTTGAAGTTTCAAAAATTATACCAAGGGAGGGTATCACGGTTTTTTTTCGCCGAGATCAAAAAATAGATTCGCTTCAAACCTACCTCATAGGGAGGAGCAACTCCTGCTCATCTCGAAATTGCAAACCGTTTGGCTCTGCGGCTTTTCACTCTCCGTCAGCGTCCGGTTTAATTAGGGGCACTTTTGCTAAAAAAAAACATGCCAAACGGCAGCATTGAAAAATAAAAACTCTGTTGGATTCTTATCAAACTTCGCCCAGTTCAAGCTCTTATTGGCCTCATTCAAACTGCAGAATATTGGAATCTTCTGATTAACTGGTGGCTCATAACGCTGACTTGAAGTTTCAAAAATCATACCAAGGGAGGGTATCAAGGTTTTTTCTCGCCGAGATCAAAAAATAGATTCGCTTCAAACCTACCTCATAGGGAGGAGCAACTCCTGTTCATCTCGAATCTGCAAACCGTTTGGCTCTGCGGCTTTTCACTCTCCGTCAGTGTCCGTTTTAAATAGGGTCACTTTTGCTAAAAAAAAACATGCAGAACGGCAGCATTGAAAAATTAAAACTCTGTTGGATTCTTATCAAACTCCGACCAGTTCAAGCTCTTATTGGCCTCATTCAAACTGCAGAATATTGGAATCCTCTGATTTACTGGTGGGTCATAACGCTGACTTGAAGTTTCAAAAATCATGCCAAGGGAGGGTATCAAGGTTTTTTCTCGCCGAGATCAAAAAATAGATTCGCTTCAAACCTACCTCATAGGGAGGAGCAACTCCTGCTCATCTCGAATCTGCAAACCGTTTGGCTCTGCGGCTTTTCACTCTCCGTCAGTGTCCGTTTTAAATAGGGTCACTTTTGCTAAAAAACAACATGCAGAACGGCAGCATTGAAAAATTAAAACTCTGTTGGATTCTTATCAAACTCCGACCAGTTCAAGCTCTTATTGGCCTCATTCAAACCGCAGAATATTGGAATCCTCTGATTAACTGGTGGGCCATAACGCTGACTTGAAGTTTCAAAAATTATACCAAGGGAGGGTATCACGGTTTTTTTTTCGCCGAGATCAAAAAATAGATTCGCTTCAAACCTACCTCATAGGGAGGAGCCACTCCTGGTCATCTCGAATCTGCAAACCGTTTGGCTCTGCGGCTTTTCACTCTCCGTCAGTGTCCGTTTTAATTAGGGTCACTTTTGCTAACAAAAAACATGCCAAACGGCAGCAATGAAAAATAAAAACTCTGTTGGATTCTTATCAAACTCCGACCAGTTCAAGCTCTTAATGGCCTCATTCAAACTGCAGAATATTGGAATCCTCTGATTAACTGGTGGGTCATAACGCTGACTTGAAGTTTCAAAAATTATACCAAGGGAGGGTATCACGGTTTTTTTTAACCGAGATCAAAAAATAGATTCGCTTCAAACCTACCTCATAGGGAGGAGCAACTCCTGCTCATCTCGAATCTGCAAACCGTTTGGCTCTGCGGCTTTTCACTCTACGTCAGCGTCCGTTTTAATTAGGGTCACTTTTGCTAAAAAAAAAACATGCCAAACGGCAGCACTAAAAAATAAAAACTCTGTTGGATTCTTATCATACTCCGACCAGTTCAAGCTCTTATTGGCCTCATTCAAACTGCAGAATATTGGAATCCTCTGATTAACTGGTGGGTCATAACGCTGACTTAAAGTTTCAAAAATTATACCAAGGGAGAGTATCACGGTTTTTTTTCGCCGAGATCAAAAAATAGATTCGTTTCAAACCTACCTCATAGGGAGGAGCAACTCCTGCTCATCTCGAATCTGCAAACCGTTTGGCTCTGCGGCTTTTCACTCTCCGTCAGTGTCCGTTTTAATTAGGGTCACTTTTGCTAAAAAAAACATGCCAAACGGCAGCATTGAAAAATTAAAACTCTGTTGGATTCTTATCAAACTCTGACCAGTTCAAGCTCTTATTGGCCTCATTCAAACTGCAGAATATTGGAATCCTCTGATTAACTGGTGGTTCATAACGCTGACTTGAAGTTTCAAAAATTATACCAAGGGAGGGTATCACGGTTTTTTTTCGCCGAGATCAAAAAATAGATTCGCTTCAAACCTACCTCATAGGGAGGAGCAACTCCTGCTCATCTCGAAATTGCAAACCGTTTGGCTCTGCGGCTTTTCACTCTCCGTCAGCGTCCGGTTTAATTAGGGGCACTTTTGCTAAAAAAAAACATGCCAAACGGCAGCATTGAAAAATAAAAACTCTGTTGGATTCTTATCAAACTTCGCCCAGTTCAAGCTCTTATTGGCCTCATTCAAACTGCAGAATATTGGAATCTTCTGATTAACTGGTGGGTCATAACGCTGACTTGAAGTTTCAAAAATCATACCAAGGGAGGGTATCAAGGTTTTTTCTCGCCGAGATCAAAAAATAGATTCGCTTCAAACCTACCTCATAGGGAGGAGCAACTCCTGCTCATCTCGAATCTGCAAACCGTTTGGCTCTGCGGCTTTTCACTCTCCGTCAGTGTCCGTTTTAAATAGGGTCACTTTTGCTAAAAAAAAACATGCAGAACGGCAGCATTGAAAAATTAAAACTCTGTTGGATTCTTATCAAACTCCGACCAGTTCAAGCTCTTATTGGCCTCATTCAAACTGCAGAATATTGGAATCCTCTGATTTACTGGTGGGTCATAACGCTGACTTGAAGTTTCAAAAATCATACCAAGGGAGGGTATCAAGGTTTTTTCTCGCCGAGATCAAAAAATAGATTCGCTTCAAACCTACCTCATAGGGAGGAGCAACTCCTGCTCATCTCGAATCTGCAAACCGTTTGGCTCTGCGGCTTTTCACTCTCCGTCAGTGTCCGTTTTAAATAGGGTCACTTTTGCTAAAAAACAACATGCAGAACGGCAGCATTGAAAAATTAAAACTCTGTTGGATTCTTATCAAACTCCGACCAGTTCAAGCTCTTATTGGCCTCATTCAAACCGCAGAATATTGGAATCCTCTGATTAACTGGTGGGCCATAACGCTGACTTGAAGTTTCAAAATTTATACCAAGGGAGGGTATCACGGTTTTTTTTTCGCCGAGATCAAAAAATAGATTCGCTTCAAACCTACCTCATAGGGAGGAGCAACTCCTGCTCATCTCGAATCTGCAAACCGTTTGGCTCTGCGGCTTTTCACTCTCCGTCAGTGTCCGTTTTAATTAGGGTCACTTTTGCTAACAAAAAACATGCCAAACGGCAGCAATGAAAAATAAAAACTCTGTTGGATTCTTATCAAACTCCGACCAGTTCAAGCTCTTAATGGCCTCATTCAAACTGCAGAATATTGGAATCCTCTGATTAACTGGTGGGTCATAACGCTGACTTGAAGTTTCAAAAATTATACCAAGGGAGGGTATCACGGTTTTTTTTAACCGAGATCAAAAAATAGATTCGCTTCAAACCTACCTCATAGGGAGGAGCAACTCCTGCTCATCTCGAATCTGCAAACCGTTTGGCTCTGCGGCTTTTCACTCTACGTCAGCGTCCGTTTTAATTAGGGTCACTTTTGCTAAAAAAAAAACATGCCAAACGGCAGCACTAAAAAATAAAAACTCTGTTGGATTCTTATCATACTCCGACCAGTTCAAGCTCTTATTGGCCTCATTCAAACTGCAGAATATTGGAATCCTCTGATTAACTGGTGGGTCATAACGCTGACTTAAAGTTTCAAAAATTATACCAAGGGAGAGTATCACGGTTTTTTTTCGCCGAGATCAAAAAATAGATTCGTTTCAAACCTACCTCATAGGGAGGAGCAACTCCTGCTCATCTCGAATCTGCAAACCGTTTGGCTCTGCGGCTTTTCACTCTCCGTCAGTGTCCGTTTTAATTAGGGTCACTTTTGCTAAAAAAAACATGCCAAACGGCAGCATTGAAAAATTAAAACTCTGTTGGATTCTTATCAAACTCTGACCAGTTCAAGCTCTTATTGGCCTCATTCAAACTGCAGAATATTGGAATCCTCTGATTAACTGGTGGTTCATAACGCTGACTTGAAGTTTCAAAAATTATACCAAGGAAGGGTATCACGGTTTTTTTTCGCCGAGATCAAAAAATAGATTCGCTTCAAACCTACCTCATAGGGAGGAGCAACTCCTGCTCATCTCGAAATTGCAAACCGTTTGGCTCTGCGGCTTTTCACTCTCCGTCAGCGTCCGGTTTAATTAGGGGCACTTTTGCTAAAAAAAAACATGCCAAACGGCAGCATTGAAAAATAAAAACTCTGTTGGATTCTTATCAAACTTCGCCCAGTTCAAGCTCTTATTGGCCTCATTCAAACTGCAGAATATTGGAATCTTCTGATTAACTGGTGGGTCATAACGCTGACTTGAAGTTTCAAAAATCATACCAAGGGAGGGTATCAAGGTTTTTTCTCGCCGAGATCAAAAAATAGATTCGCTTCAAACCTACCTCATAGGGAGGAGCAACTCCTGCTCATCTCGAATCTGCAAACCGTTTGGCTCTGCGGCTTTTCACTCTCCGTCAGTGTCCGTTTTAAATAGGGTCACTTTTGCTAAAAAAAAACATGCAGAACGGCAGCATTGAAAAATTAAAACTCTGTTGGATTCTTATCAAACTCCGACCAGTTCAAGCTCTTATTGGCCTCATTCAAACTGCAGAATATTGGAATCCTCTGATTTACTGGTGGGTCATAACGCTGACTTGAAGTTTCAAAAATCATACCAAGGGAGGGTATCAAGGTTTTTTCTCGCCGAGATCAAAAAATAGATTCGCTTCAAACCTACCTCATAGGGAGGAGCAACTCCTGCTCATCTCGAATCTGCAAACCGTTTGGCTCTGCGGCTTTTCACTCTCCGTCAGTGTCCGTTTTAAATAGGGTCACTTTTGCTAAAAAACAACATGCAGAACGGCAGCATTGAAAAATTAAAACTCTGTTGGATTCTTATCAAACTCCGACCAGTTCAAGCTCTTATTGGCCTCATTCAAACCGCAGAATATTGGAATCCTCTGATTAACTGGTGGGCCATAACGCTGACTTGAAGTTTCAAAAATTATACCAAGGGGGGGTATCACGGTTTTTTTTTCGCCGAGATCAAAAAATAGATTCGCTTCAAACCTACCTCATAGGGAGGAGCCACTCCTGGTCATCTCGAATCTGCAAACCGTTTGGCTCTGCGGCTTTTCACTCTCCGTCAGTGTCCGTTTTAATTAGGGTCACTTTTGCTAACAAAAAACATGCCAAACGGCAGCAATGAAAAATAAAAACTCTGTTGGATTCTTATCAAACTCCGACCAGTTCAAGCTCTTAATGGCCTCATTCAAACTGCAGAATATTGGACTCCTCTGATTAACTGGTGGGTCATAACGCTGACTTGAAGTTTCAAAAATTATACCAAGGGAGGGTATCACGGTTTTTTTTAACCGAGATCAAAAAATAGATTCGCTTCAAACCTACCTCATAGGGAGGAGCAACTCCTGCTCATCTCGAATCTGCAAACCGTTTGGCTCTGCGGCTTTTCACTCTACGTCAGCGTCCGTTTTAATTAGGGTCACTTTTGCTAAAAAAAAAACATGCCAAACGGCAGCACTAAAAAATAAAAACTCTGTTGGATTCTTATCATACTCCGACCAGTTCAAGCTCTTATTGGCCTCATTCAAACTGCAGAATATTGGAATCCTCTGATTAACTGGTGGGTCATAACGCTGACTTAAAGTTTCAAAAATTATACCAAGGGAGAGTATCACGGTTTTTTTTTGGCGAGATCAAAAAATAGAGTCGTTTCAAACCTACCTCATAGGGAGGAGCAACTCCTGCTCATCTCGAATCTGCAAACCGTTTGGCTCTGCGGCTTTTCACTCTCCGTCAGTGTCCGTTTTAATTAGGGTCACTTTTGCTAAAAAAAACATGCCAAACGGCAGCATTGAAAAATTTAAACTCTGTTGGATTCTTATCAAACTCTGACCAGTTCAAGCTCTTATTGGCCTCATTCAAACTGCAGAATATTGGAATCCTCTGATTAACTGGTGGTTCATAACGCTGACTTGAAGTTTCAAAAATTATACCAAGGGAGGGTGTCACGGTTTTTTTTCGCCGAGATCAAAAAATAGATTCGCTTCAAACCTACCTCATAGGGAGGAGCAACTCCTGCTCATCTCGAATATGCAAACCGTTTGGCTCTGCGGCTTTTCACTCTCCGTCAGCGTCCTTTTTAATTAGGGTCACTTTTGCTAAAAAAAACATGCCAAACGGCAGCATTGAAAAATTAAAACTCTGTTGGACTCTTATCAAACTCCGACCAGTTCAAGCTCTTATTGGCCTCATTCAAACCGCAGAATATTGGAATCCTCTGATTAACTGATGGGTCATAACGCTGACTTGAAGTTTCAAAAATTATACCAAGGGAGGGTATCAAAGTTTTTTTTCGCCGAGATCAAAAAATAGATTCGCTTCAAACCTACCTCATAGGGAGGAGCAACTCCTGCTCATCTCGAATCTGCAAACCGTTTGGCTCTGCGGCTTTTCACTCTCCGTCAGCGTCCGTTTTAATTAGGGTCACTTTTACTAAAAAAAAACATGCCACACTGCAGCATTGAAAAATTAAAACTCTGTTGGATTCTTATCAAACTCTGACCAGTTCAAGCTCTTATTGGCCTCATTCAAACTGCAGAATATTGGAATCCTCTGATTAACTGGTGGGTCATAACGCTGACTTGAAGTTTCAAAAATTATACCAAGGGAGGGTATCACGGTTTTTTTTCGCCGAGATCAAAAAATAGATTCGCTTCAAACCTACCTCATAGGGAGGAGCAACTCCTGCTCATCTCGAATCTGCAAACCGTTTGGCTCTGCGGCTTTTCACTCTCCGTCAGTGTCCGTTTTAATTACGGTCACTTTTGCTAAAAAAAAAATGTGCCAAACGGCAGCATTGAAAAATTAAAACTCTGTTGGATTCTTATCAAACTCTGACCAGTTCAAGCTCTTATTGGCCTCATTCAAACTGCAGAATATTGGAATCCTCTGATTAACTGGTGGTTCATAACGCTGACTTGAAATTTCAAAAATTATACCAAGGGAGGGTATCACGGTTTTTTTTCGCCGAGATCAAAAAATAGATTCGCTTCAAACCTACCTCATAGGGAGGAGCAACTCCTGCTCATCTCATATCTGCAAACCGTTTGGCTCTGCGGCTTTTCACTCTCCGTCAGCGTCCTTTTTAATTAGGGTCACTTTTGCTAAAAAAAAACATGCCACATGGCAGCATTGAAAAATTAAAACTCTGTTGGAATCTTATCAAACTCCGACCAGTTCAAGCTCAGATTGGCCTCATTCAAACTGCAGAATATTGGAATCCTCTGATTAACTGGTGGGTCATAACGCTGACTTGAAGTTTCAAAAATTTTACCAAGGGAGGGTATCAAAGTTTTTTTTCGCCGAGATCAAAAAATAGATTCGCTTCAAACCTACCTCATAGGGAGGAGCAACTCCTGCTCATCTCGAATCTGCAAACCGTTTGGCTCTGCGGCTTTTCACTCTCCGTCAGCGTCCGTTTTAATTAGGGTCACTTTTACTAAAAAAAAACATGCCACACTGAAGCATTGAAAAATTAAAACTCTGTTGGATTCTTATCAAACTCCGACCAGTTCAAGCTCTTATTGGCCTCATTCAAACTGCAGAATATTGGAATCCTCTGATTAACTGGTGGGTCATAACGCTGACTTGAAGTTTCAAAAATTATACCAAGGGAGGGTATCACGGTTTTTTTTCGCCGAGATCAAAAAATAGATTCGCTTCAAACCTACCTCATAGGGAGGAGCAACTCCTGCTCATCTCGAATCTGCCAACCGTTTGGCTCTGCGGCTTTTCACTCTCCGTCAGTGTCCGTTTTAATTACGGTCACTTTTGCTAAAAAAAAAACGTGCCAAACGGCAGCATTGAAAAATTAAAACTCTGTTGGATTCTTATCAAACTCCGACCAGTTCAAGCTCTTATTGGCCTCATTCAAACCGCAGAATATTGGAATCCTCTGATTAACTGGTGGGTCATAACGCTGACTTGAAGTTTCAAAAATTATACCAAGGGAGGGTATCACGGTTTTTTTTCGCCGAGATCAAAAAATAGATTCGCTTCAAACCTACCTCATAGGGAGGAGCAACTCCTGCTCATCTCGAATCTGCAAACCGTTTGGCTCTGCGGCTTTTCACTCTCCGTCAGTGTCCGTTTTAATTACGGTCACTTTTGCTAAAAAAAAAAACGTGCCAAACGGCAGCATTGAAAAATTAAAACTCTGTTGGATTCTTATCAAACTCTGACCAGTTCAAGCTCTTATTGGCCTCATTCAAACTGCAGAATATTGGAATCCTCTGATTAACTGGTGGTTCATAACGCTGACTTGAAGTTTCAAAAATTATACCAAGGGAGGGTATCACGGTTTTTTTTCGCCGAGATCAAAAAATAGATTCGCTTCAAACCTACCTCATAGGGAGGAGCAACTCCTGCTCATCTCGAATCTGCAAACCGTTTGGCTCTGCGGCTTTTCACTCTCCGTCAGCGTCCGTTTTAATTAGGGGCACTTTTGCTAAAAAAAAACATGCCAAACGGCAGCATTGAAAAATAAAAACTCTGTTGGATTCTTCTCAAACTCCGACCAGTTCAAGCTCTTATTGGCCTCATTCAAACTGCAGAATATTGGAATCTTCTGATTAACTGGTGGGTCATAACGCTGACTTGAAGTTTCAAAAATTATACCAAGGGAGGGTATCACGGTTTTTTTTCGCCGAGATGAAAAAATAGATTCGCTTCCAACCTACCTCATAGGGAGGAGCAACTCCTGCTCATGTCGAATCTGCAAACCGTTTGGCTCTGCGGCTTTTCACTCTCCGTCAGTGTCCGTTTTAATTAGGGTCACTTTTGCTAAAAAAAAACATGCCAAACGGCAGCATTGAAAAATTAAAACTCTGTTGGATTCTTATCAAACTCTGACCAGTTCAAGCTCTTATTGGCCTCATTCAAACTGCAGAATATTGGAATCCTCTGATTAACTGGTGGGTCATAACGCTGACTTGAAGTTTCAAAAATCATACCAAGGGAGGGTATCAAGGTTTTTTCTCGCCGAGATCAAAAAATAGATTCGCTTCAAACCTACCTCATAGGGAGGAGCAACTCCTGGTCATCTCGAATCTGCAAACCGTTTGGCTCTGCGGCTTTTCACTCTCCGTCAGTGTCCGTTTTAATTAGGGTCACTTTTGCTAAAAAAAAATATGCCAAACGGCAGCATTGAAAAATAAAAACTCTGTTGGATTCTCATCGCACTCCGACCAGTTCAAGCTCTTATTGGCCTCATTCAAACTGCAGAATATTGGAATCCTCTGATTAACTGGTGGGTCATAACGCTGACTTAAAGTTTCAAAAATTATACCGAGGGAGGGTATCACGGTTTTTTTTCGCCGAGATCAAAAAATAGATTCGCTTCAAACCTACTTCATAGGGAGGAGCAACTCCTGCTCATCTCGAATCTGCAAACCGTTTGGCTCTGCGGCTTTTCACTCTCCGTCAGCGTCCGTTTTAATTAGGGTCACTTTTACTAAAAAAAACATGCCACACTGCAGCATTGAAAAATTAAAACTCTGTTGGATTCTTATCAAACTCCGACCAGTTCAAGCCCTTATTGGCCTCATTCAAACTGCAGAATATTGGAATCCTCTGATTAACTGGTGGGTCATAACGCTGACTTGAAGTTTCAAAAATTATACCAAGGGAGGGTATCACGGTTTTTTTTCGCCGAGATCAAAAAATAGATTCGCTTCAAACCTACCTCATAGGGAGGAGCAACTCCTGGTCATCTCGAATCTGCAAACCGTTTGGCTCTGCGGCTTTTCACTCTCCGTCAGTGTCCGTTTTAATTAGGGTCACTTTTGCTAAAAAAAAAACATGCCAAACGGCAGCATTGAAAAATTTAAACTCTGTTGGATTCTTATCAAACTCTGACCAGTTCAAGCTCTTATTGGCCTCATTCAAACTGCAGAATATTGGAATCCTCTGATTAACTGGTGGTTCATAACGCTGACTTGAAGTTTCAAAAATCATACCAAGGGAGGGTATCAAGGTATTTTCTCGCCGAGATCAAAAAATAGATTCGCTTCAAACCTACCTCATAGGGAGGAGCAACTCCTGGTCATCTCGAATCTGCAAACCGTTTGGCTCTGCGGCTTTTCACTCTCCGTCAGTGTCCGTTTTAATTAGGGTCACTTTTGCAACAAAAAAAAAGATGCCAAACGGCAGTTGTGAAAAATTAAAACTCTGTTGGATTCTTATCAAACTCCGACCAGTTCAAGCTCTTATTGGCCTCATACAAACCGCAGAAAATTGGAATCCTCTGATTAACTGGTGGGTCATAACGCTGACTTGAAGTTTCAAAAATTATACCAAGGGAGGGTATCACGGTTTTTTTTCACCGAGATCAAAAAATAGAATCGCTTCAAACCTACCTCATAGGGAGGAGCCACTCCTGGTCATCTCGAATCTGCAAACCGTTTGGCTCTGCGGCTTTTCACTCTCCTTCAGTGTCCGTTTTAATTAGGGTCACTTTTGCTAACAAAAAACATGCCAAACGGCAGCATTGAAAAATAAAAACTCTGTTGGATTCTTATCAAACTCCGACCAGTTCAAGCTCTTAATGGCCTCATTCAAACTGCAGAATATTGGAATCCTCTGATTAACTGGTGGGTCATAACGCTGACTTGAAGTTTCAAAAATTATACCAAGGGAGGGTATCACGGTTTTTTTTAACCGAGATCAAAAAATAGATTCGCTTCAAACCTACCTCATAGGGAGGAGCAACTCCTGCTCATCTCGAATCTGCAAACCGTTTGGCTCTGCGGCTTTTCACTCTACGTCAGCGTCCGTTTTAATTAGGGTCACTTTTGCTAAAAAAAAAACATGCCAAACGGCAGCACTAAAAAATAAAAACTCTGTTGGATTCTTATCATACTCCGACCAGTTCAAGCTCTTATTGGCCTCATTCAAACTGCAGAATATTGGAATCCTCTGATTAACTGGTGGGTCATAACGCTGACTTGAAGTTTCAAAAATTATACCAAGGGAGAGTATCACGGTTTTTTTTCGCCGAGATCAAAAAATAGATTCGTTTCAAACCTACCTCATAGGGAGGAGCAACTCCTGCTCATCTCGAATCTGCAAACCGTTTGGCTCTGCGGCTTTTCACTCTCCGTCAGTGTCCGTTTTAATTAGGGTCACTTTTGCTAAAAAAAACATGCCAAACGGCAGCATTGAAAAATTTAAACTCTGTTGGATTCTTATCAAACTCTGACCAGTTCAAGCTCTTATTGGCCTCATTCAAACTGCAGAATATTGGAATCCTCTGATTAACTGGTGGTTCATAACGCTGACTTGAAGTTTCAAAAATTATACCAAGGGAGGGTGTCACGGTTTTTTTTCGCCGAGATCAAAAAATAGATTCGCTTCAAACCTACCTCATAGGGAGGAGCAACTCCTGCTCATCTCGAATATGCAAACCGTTTGGCTCTGCGGCTTTTCACTCTCCGTCAGCGTCCTTTTTAATTAGGGTCACTTTTGCTAAAAAAAACATGCCAAACGGCAGCATTGAAAAATTAAAACTCTGTTGGACTCTTATCAAACTCCGACCAGTTCAAGCTCTTATTGGCCTCATTCAAACCGCAGAATATTGGAATCCTCTGATTAACTGATGGGTCATAACGCTGACTTGAAGTTTCAAAAATTATACCAAGGGAGGGTATCAAAGTTTTTTTTCGCCGAGATCAAAAAATAGATTCGCTTCAAACCTACCTCATAGGGAGGAGCAACTCCTGCTCATCTCGAATCTGCAAACCGTTTGGCTCTGCGGCTTTTCACTCTCCGTCAGCGTCCGTTTTAATTAGGGTCACTTTTACTAAAAAAAAACATGCCACACTGCAGCATTGAAAAATTAAAACTCTGTTGGATTCTTATCAAACTCTGACCAGTTCAAGCTCTTATTGGCCTCATTCAAACTGCAGAATATTGGAAGCCTCTGATTAACTGGTGGGTCATAACGCTGACTTGAAGTTTCAAAAATTATACCAAGGGAGGGTATCACGGTTTTTTTTTCGCCGAGATCAAAAAATAGATTCGCTTCAAACCTACCTCATAGGGAGGAGCAACTCCTGCTCATCTCGAATCTGCAAACCGTTTGGCTCTGCGGCTTTTCACTCTCCGTCAGTGTCCGTTTTAATTACGGTCACTTTTGCTAAAAAAAACAATGTGCCAAACGGCAGCATTGAAAAATTAAAACTCTGTTGGATTCTTATCAAACTCCGACCAGTTCAAGCTCTTATTGGCCTCATTCAAACCGCAGAATATTGGAATCCTCTGATTAACTGGTGGGCCATAACGCTGACTTGAAGTTTCAAAAATTATACCAAGGGAGGGTATCACGGTTTTTTTTCGCCGAGATCAAAAAATAGATTCGCTTCAAACCTACCTCATAGGGAGGAGCAACTCCTAGTCATCTCGAATCTGCAAACCGTTTGGCTCTGCGGCTTTTCACTCTCCGTCAGTGTCCGTTTTAATTAGGGTCACTTTTGCGAACAAAAAACATGCCAAACGGCAGCATTGAAAAATAAAAACTCTGTTGGATTCTTATCAAACTCCGACCAGTTCAAGCTCTTATTGGCCTCATTCAAACTGCAGAATATTGGAATCCTCTGATTAACTGGTGGGCCATAACGCTGACTTGAAGTTTCAAAAATTATACCAAGGGAGGGTATCAAGGTTTTTTTTCGCCGAGATCAAAAACTAGATTTGCTTCAAACCTACCTCATAGGGAGGAGCAACTCCTGGTCATCTCGAATCTGCAAACCGTTTGGCTCTGCGGCTTTTCACTCTCCGTCAGTGTCCGTTTTAATTAGGGTCACTTTTGCTAAATAAAAACATGCCAAACGGCAGCATTGAAAAATAAAAACTCTGTTGGATTCTTATCACACTCCGACCAGTTCATGCTCTTATTGGCCTCATTCAAACGGCAGAATATTGGAATCCTCTGATTAACTGGTGGGTCATAACGCTGACTTAAAGTTTCAAAAATTATACCAAGGGAGGGTATCACGGTTTTTTTTCGCCGAGATCAAAAAATAGAGACGCTTCAAACCTACCTCATAGGGAGGAGCAACTCCTGCTCATCTCGAATCTGCAAACCGTTTGGCTCTGCGGCTTTTCACTCTCCGTCAGCGTCCGTTTTAATTAGGGTCACTTTTACTAAAAAAAAACATGCCACACTGCAGCATTGAAAAATTAAAACTCTGTTGGATTCTTATCAAACTCCGACCAGTTCAAGCTCTTATTGGCCTCATTCAAACTGCAGAATATTGGAATCCTCTGATTAACTGGTGGGTCATAACGCTGACTTGAAGTTTCAAAAATTATACCAAGGGAGGGTATCACGGTTTTTTTTCGCCGAGATCAAAAAATAGATTCGCTTCAAACCTACCTCATAGGGAGGAACAACTCCTGGTCATCTCGAATCTGCAAACCGTTTGGCTCTGCGGCTTTTCACTCTCCGTCAGTGTCCGTTTTAATTAGGGTCACTTTTGCTAAAAAAAAAACATGCCAAACGGCAGCATTGAAAAATTTAAACTCTGTTGGATTCTTATCAAACTCTGACCAGTTCAAGCTCTTATTGGCCTCATTCAAACTGCAGAATATTGGAATCCTCTGATTAACTGGTGGTTCATAACGCTGACTTGAAATTTCAAAAATTATACCAAGGGAGGGTATCACGGTTTTTTTTCGCCGAGATCAAAAAATAGATTCGCTTCAAACCTACCTCATAGGGAGGAGCAACTCCTGCTCATCTCAAATCTGCAAACCGTTTGGCTCTGCGGCTTTTCACTCTCCGTCAGCGTCCTTTTTAATTAGGGTCACTTTTGCTAAAAAAAAACATGCCACATGGCAGCATTGAAAAATTAAAACTCTGTTGGAATCTTATCAAACTCCGACCAGTTCAAGCTCTTATTGGCCTCATTCAAACTGCAGAATATTGGAATCCTCTGATTAACTGGTGGGTCATAACGCTGACTTGAAGTTTCAAAAATTATACCAAAGGAGGGTATCAAGGTTTTTTTTCGCCGAGATCAAAAACTAGATTTGCTTCAAACCTACCTCATAGGGAGGAGCAACTCCTGCTCATCTCGAATCTGCAAACCGTTTGGCTCTGCGGCTTTTCACTCTCCGTCAGCATCCTTTTTAATTAGGGTCACTTTTGCTAAAAAAAACATGCCAAACGGCAGCATTGAAAAATTAAAACTCTGTTGGACTCTTATCAAACTCCGACCAGTTCAAGCTCTTATTGGCCTCAATCAAACCGCAGAATATTGGAATCCTCTGATTAACTGATGGGTCATAACGCTGACTTGAAGTTTCAAAAATTATACCAAGGGAGGGTATCAAGGTTTTTTTTCGCCGAGATCAAAAAATAGATTCGCTTCAAACCTACCTCATAGGGAGGAGCAACTCCTGCTCATCTCGAATCTGCAAACCGTTTGGCTCTGCGGCTTTTCACTCTCCGTCAGCGTCCTTTTTAATTAGGGTCACTTTTGCTAAAAAAAACATGCCAAACGGCAGCATTGAAAAATTAAAACTCTGTTGGACTCTTATCAAACTCCGACCAGTTCAAGCTCTTATTGGCCTCATTCAAACCGCAGAATATTGGAATCCTCTGATTAACTGATGGGTCATAACGCTGACTTGAAGTTTCAAAAATTTTACCAAGGGAGGGTATCAAAGTTTTTTTTCGCCGAGATCAAAAAATAGATTCGCTTCAAACCTACCTCATAGGGAGGAGCAACTCCTGCTCATCTCGAATCTGCAAACCGTTTGGCTCTGCGGCTTTTCACTCTCCGTCAGCGTCCGTTTTAATTAGGGTCACTTTTACTAAAAAAAAACATGCCACACTGAAGCATTGAAAAATTAAAACTCTGTTGGATTCTTATCAAACTCCGACCAGTTCAAGCTCTTATTGGCCTCATTCAAACCGCAGAATATTGGAATCCTCTGATTAACTGGTGGGTCATAACGCTGACTTGAAGTTTCAAAAATTACACCAAGGGAGGGTATCACGGTTTTTTTTCGCCGAGATCAAAAAATAGATTCGCTTCAAACCTACCTCATAGGGAGGAGCAACTCCTGCTCATCTCGAATCTGCAAACCGTTTGGCTCTGCGGCTTTTCACTCTCCGTCAGTGTCCGTTTTAATTACGGTCACTTTTGCTAAAAAAAAAACGTGCCAAACGGCAGCATTGAAAAATTAAAACTCTGTTGGATTCTTATCAAACTCTGACCAGTTCAAGCTCTTATTGGCCTCATTCAAACTGCAGAATATTGGAATCCTCTGATTAACTGGTGGGTCATAACGCTGACTTGAAGTTTCAAAAATTATACCAAGGGAGGGTATCACGGTTTTTTTTCGCCGAGATGAAAAAATAGATTCGCTTCCAACCTACCTCATAGGGAGGAGCAACTCCTGCTCATGTCGAATCTGCAAACCGTTTGGCTCTGCGGCTTTTCACTCTCCGTCAGTGTCCGTTTTAATTAGGGTCACTTTTGCTAAAAAAAAACATGCCAAACGGCAGCATTGAAAAATTAAAACTCTGTTGGATTCTTATCAAACTCTGACCAGTTCAAGCTCCTATTGGCCTCATTCAAACTGCAGAATATTGGAATCCTCTGATTAACTGGTGGGTCATAACGCTGACTTGAAGTTTCAAAAATCATACCAAGGGAGGGTATCAAGGTTTTTTCTCGCCGAGATCAAAAAATAGATTCGCTTCAAACCTACCTCATAGGGAGGAGCAACTCCTGGTCATCTCGAATCTGCAAACCGTTTGGCTCTGCGGCTTTTCACTCTCCGTCAGTGTCCGTTTTAATTAGGGTCACTTTTGCAAAAAAAAATATGCCAAACGGCAGCATTGAAAAATAAAAACTCTGTTGGATTCTCATCACACTCCGACCAGTTCAAGCTCTTATTGGCCTCATTCAAACTGCAGAATATTGGAATCCTCTGATTAACTGGTGGGTCATAACGCTGACTTAAAGTTTCAAAAATTATACCAAGGGAGGGTATCACGGTTTTTTTTCGCCGAGATCAAAAAATAGATTCGCTTCAAACCTACTTCATAGGGAGGAGCAACTCCTGCTCATCTCGAATCTGCAAACCGTTTGGCTCTGCGGCTTTTCACTCTCCGTCAGCGTCCGTTTTAATTAGGGTCACTTTTACTAAAAAAAACATGCCACACTGCAGCATTGAAAAATTAAAACTCTGTTGGATTCTTATCAAACTCCGACCAGTTCAAGCTCTTATTGGCCTCATTCAAACTGCAGAATATTGGAATCCTCTGATTAACTGGTGGGTCATAACGCTGACTTGAAGTTTCAAAAATTATACCAAGGGAGGGTATCACGGTTTTTTTTCGCCGAGATCAAAAAATAGATTCGCTTCAAACCTACCTCATAGGGAGGAGCAACTCCTGGTCATCTCGAATCTGCAAACCGTTTGGCTCTGCGGCTTTTCACTCTCCGTCAGTGTCCGTTTTAATTAGGGTCACTTTTGCTAAAAAAAAAACATGCCAAACGGCAGCATTGAAAAATTTAAACTCTTTTTGGATTCTTATCAAACTCTGACCAGTTCAAGCTCTTATTGGCCTCATTCAAACTGCAGAATATTGGAATCCTCTGATTAACTGGTGGTTCATAACGCTGACTTGAAGTTTCAAAAATCATACCAAGGGAGGGTATCAAGGTATTTTCTCGCCGAGATCAAAAAATAGATTCGCTTCAAACCTACCTCATAGGGAGGAGCAACTCCTGGTCATCTCGAATCTGCAAACCGTTTGGCTCTGCGGCTTTTCACTCTCCGTCAGTGTCCGTTTTAATTAGGGTCACTTTTGCAACAAAAAAAAAGATGCCAAACGGCAGTTGTGAAAAATTAAAACTCTGTTGGATTCTTATCAAACTCCGACCAGTTCAAGCTCTTATTGGCCTCATACAAACCGCAGAAAATTGGAATCCTCTGATTAACTGGTGGGTCATAACGCTGACTTGAAGTTTCAAAAATTATACCAAGGGAGGGTATCACGGTTTTTTTTCACCGAGATCAAAAAATAGATTCGCTTCAAACCTACCTCATAGGGAGGAGCAACTCCTGCTCATCTCGAATCTGCAAACCGTTTGGCTCTGCGGCTTTTCACTCTCCGTCAGTGTCCGTTTTAATTAGGGTCACTTTTGCTAAAAAAAAAACATGCCAAACGGCAGCATTGAAAAATTAAAACTCTGTTGGATTCTTATCAAACTCCGACCAGTTCAAGCTCTTATTGGCCTCATTCAAACCGCAGAATATTGGAATCCTCTGATTAACTGGTGGGTCATAACGCTGACTTGAAGTTTCAAAAATTATACCAAGGGAGGGTATCAAGGGTTTTTTTCGCCGAGATCAAAAAATAGATTCGCTTCAAACCTACCTCATAGGGAGGAGCAAATCCTGCTCATCTCGAATCTGCAAACTGTTTGGCTCTGCGGCTTTTCACTCTCCGTCAGCGTCCGTTTTAATTAGGGTCACTTTTTCTGAAAAAAAACATGCCAAACGGCAGCACTAAAAAATAAAAACTCTGTTGGATTCTTATCATACTCCGACCAGTTCAAGCTCTTATTGGCCTCATTCAAACTGCAGAATATTGGAATCCTCTGATTAACTGGTGGGTCATAACGCTGACTTGAAGTTTCAAAAATTATACCAAGGGAGGGTATCACGGTTTTTTTTCGCCGAGATTAAAAAAATAGATTCGCTTCAAACCTACCTCATAGGGAGGAGCAACTCCTGCTCATCTCGAATCTGCCAACCGTTTGTCTCTGCGGCTTTTCACTCTCCGTCAGTGTCCGTTTTAATTGCGGTCACTTTTGCTAAAAAAAAAACGTGCCAAACGGCAGCATTGAAAAATTAAAACTCTGTTGGATTCTTATCAAACTCCGACCAGTTCAAGCTCTTATTGGCCTCATTCAAACCGCAGAATATTGGAATCCTCTGATTAACTGGTGGGTCATAACGCTGACTTGAAGTTTCAAAAATTATACCAAGGGAGGGTATCAAGGGTTTTTTTCGCCGAGATCAAAAAATAGATTCGCTTCAAACCTACCTCATAGGGAGGAGCAAATCCTGCTCATCTCGAATCTGCAAACTGTTTGGCTCTGCGGCTTTTCACTCTCCGTCAGCGTCCGTTTTAATTAGGGTCACTTTTTCTGAAAAAAAACATGCCAAACGGCAGCACTAAAAAATAAAAACTCTGTTGGATTCTTATCACACTCCGACCAGTTCAAGCTCTTATTGGCCTCATTCAAACTGCAGAATATTGGAATCTTCTGATTAACTGGTGGGTCACAACGCTGACTTGAAGTTTCAAAAATTATACAAAGGGAGGGTATCACGGTTTTTTTTCGCCGAGATCAAAAAATAGATTTGCTTCAAACCTACCTCATAGGGAGGAGCAACTCCTGCTCATCTCGAATCTGCAAACCGTTTGGCTCTGCGGCTTTTCACTCTCCGTCAGTGTCCGTTTTAATTAGGGTCACTTTTGCTAAAAAAAAACATGCCAAACGGCAGCATTGAAAAAAAAAAACTCTGTTGGATTCTTATCAAACTCCGACCAGTTCAAGCTCTTATTGGCCTCATTCAAACTGCAGAATATTGGAATCCTCTGATTAACTGGTGGGTCAAAACGCTGACTTGAAGTTTCAAAAATTATACCAAGGGAGGGTATCACGGTTTTTCTTCGCCGAGATCAAAAAAAGAGTCGCTTCAAACTTACCTAATAGGGAGGAGCAACTCCTGCTCATCTCGAATCTGCAAACCGTTTGGCTCTGCAGCTTTTCACTCTCCTTCAGCGTCCCTTTTAATTAGGGTCACTTTTGCTAAAAAAAAACATGCCAAACGGCAGCATTGAAAAATAAAAACTCTGTTGGATTCTTATCAAACTCCGACCAGTTCATGCTCTTATTAGCCTCATTCAAACCGTCGAATATTGGAATCCTCTGATTAACTGGTGGGTCATAACGCTGACTTGAAGTATCAAAAACTATACCAAGGGAGGGTATCACGGTTTTTTTTCGCCGAGATCAAAAAAAAGATTCGCTTCAAACCTACCTCATAGGGAGGAGCAAATCCTGCTCATCTCGAATCTGCAAACTGTTTGGCTCTGCGGCTTTTCACTCTCCGTCAGCATCCGTTTTAATTAGGGTCACTTTTTCTGAAAAAAAACATGCCAAACGGCAGCACTAAAAAATAAAAACTCTGTTGGATTCTTATCATACTCCGACCAGTTCAAGCTCTTATTGGCCTCATTCAAACTGCAGAATATTGGAATCCTCTGATTAACTGGTGGGTCATAACGCTGACTTGAAGTTTCAAAAATTATACCAAGGGAGGGTATCACGGTTTTTTTTCGCCGAGATCAAAAAATAGATTCGTTTCAAACCTACCTCATAGGGAGGAGCAACTCCTGCTCATCTCGAATCTGCAAACCGTTTGGCTCTGCGGCTTTTCACTCTCCGTCAGCGTCCGTTTTAATTAGGGTCACTTTTGCTAAAAAAAAACATGCCAAACGGCAGCATTGAAAAATAAAAACTATGTTGGATTGTTATCATACTCCGACCAGTTCAAGCTCTTATTGGCCTCATTCAAACTGCAGAATATTGGAATCCTCTGATTAACTGGTGGGTCACAACGCTGACTTGAAGTTTCAAAAATTATACAAAGGGAGGGTATCACGGTTTTTTTTCGCCGAGATCAAAAAATAGATTCGCTTCAAACCTACCTCATAGGGAGGAGCAACTCCTGCTCATCTCGAATCTGCAAACCGTTTGGCTCTGCGGCTTTTCACTCTCCGTCAGCGTCCGTTTTAATTAGGGTCACTTTTGCTAAAAAAAAACATGCCAAACGGCAGCATTGAAAAATAAAAACTCTGTTGGATTCTTATCACAGTCCGACCAGTTCAAGCTCTTATTGGCCTCATTCAAACTGCAGAATATTGGAATCCTCTGATTAACTGGTGGGTCATAACGCTGACTTAAAGTTTCAAAAATTATACCAAGGGAGGGTATCACGGTTTTTTTTCGCCGAGATCAAAAACTAGATTCGCTTCAAACCTACCTCATAGGGAGGAGCAACTCCTGCTCATCTCGAATCTGCAAACCGTTTGGCTCTGCGGCTTTTCACTCTCCGTCAGTGTCCGTTTTAATTAGGGTCACTTTTGCTAAAAAAAAACATGCCAAACGGCAGCATTGAAAAAAAAAAAACTCTGTTGGATTCTTATCACACTCCGACCAGTTCAAGCTCTTATTGGCCTCATTCAAACTGCAGAATATTGGAATCCTCTGATTAACTGGTGGGTCATAACGCTGACTTAAGGTTTCAAAAATTATACCAAGGGAGGGTATCACGGTTTTTTTTCGCCGACATCAAAAATTAGATTCGCTTCAAACCCACCTCATAGGGAGGAGCAACTCCTGCTCATCTCGAATCTGCAAACCGTTTGGCTCTGCGGCTTTTCACTCTCCGTCAGTGTCCGTTTTAATTAGGGTCACTTTTGCTTTAAAAAAAACATGCCAAACGGCAGCATTGAAAAATTAAAACTCTGTTGGATTCTTATCAAACTCCGACCAGTTCAAGCTCTTATTGGCCTCATTCAAACCGCAGAATATTGGAATCCTCTGATTAACTGGTGGGTCATAACGCTGACTTGAAGTTTCAAAAATTATACCAAGGGAGGGTATCAAGGTTTTTTTTCGCCGAGATCAAAAAATAGATTCGCTTCAAACCTACCTCATAGGGAGGAGCAAATCCTGCTCATCTCGAATCTGCAAACTGTTTGGCTCTGCGGCTTTTCACTCTACGTCAGCGTCCGTTTTAATTAGGGTCACTTTTTCTGAAAAAAAACATGCCAAACGGCAGCACTAAAAAATAAAAACTCTGTTGGATTCTTATCATACTCCGACCAGTTCAAGCTCTTATTGGCCTCATTCAAACTGCAGAATATTGGAATCCTCTGATTAACTGGTGGGTCATAACGCTGACTTGAAGTTTCAAAAATTATACCAAGGGAGGGTATCACGGTTTTTTTTCGCCGAGATCAAAAAATAGATTCGCTTCAAACCTACCTCATAGGGAGGAGCAACTCCTGCTCATCTCGAATCTGCAAACCGTTTGGCTCTGCGGCTTTTCACTCTCCGTCAGTGTCCGTTTTAATTAGGGTCACTTTTGCTAAAAAAAAACATGCCAAACGGCAGCATTGAAAAATTAAAACTCTGTTGGATTCTTATCAAACTCCGACCAGTTCAAGCTCTTATTGGCCTCATTCAAACTGCAGAATATTGGAATCCTCTGATTAACTGGTGGGTCATAACGCTGACTTGAAGTTTCAAAAATTATACCAAGGGAGGGTATCACGATTTTTTTTCGCCGAGATCAAAAAAAAGATTCGCTTCAAACCTACCTCATAGGGAGGAGCAACTCCTGCTCATCTCGAATCTGGAAACCGTTTGGCTCTGCGGCTTTTCACTCTCCGTCAGCGTCCGTTTTAATTAGGGTCACTTTTGCTAAAAAAAAACATGCCAAACGGCAGCATCGAAAAATAAAAACTATGTTGGATTCTTATCATACTCCGACCAGTTCAAGCTCTTATTGGCCTCATTCAAACTGCAGAATATTGGAATCCTCTGATTAACTGGTGGGTCACAACGCTGACTTGAAGTTTCAAAAATTATACCAAGGGAGGGTATCACGGTTTTTTTTCGCCGAGATCAAAAAATAGATTCGCTTCAAACCTACCTCATAGGGAGGAGCAACTCCTGCTCATCTCGAATCTGCAAACCGTTTGGCTCTGCGGCTTTTCACTCTCCGTCAGTGTCCGTTTTAATTAGGGTCACTTTTGCTGAAAAAAAACATGCCAAACGGCAGCATTGAAAAATTAAAACTCTGTTGGATTCTTATCAAACTCCGACCAGTTCAAGCTCTTATTGGCCTCAATCAAACCACAGAATATTGGAATCCTCTGATTAACTGGTGGGTCATAACGCTGACTTGAAGTTTCAAAAATTATACCAAGGGAGGGTATCACGGTTTTTTTTCGCCGAGATTAAAATATAGATGCGTTCAAACCTACCTCATAGGGAGGAGCAACTCCTTCTCATCTCGAATCTGCAAACCGTTTGGCTCAGCGGCTTTTCACTCTCCGTCAGCGTCCGTTTTAATTAGGGTCACTTTTGCTAAAAAAAAACATGCCAAACGGCAGCATTGAAAAATAAAAACTCTGTTGGATTCTTATCACACTCCGACCAGTTCAAGCTCTTATTGGCCTCATTCAAACTGCAGAATATTGGAATCCTCTGATTAACTGGTGGGTCATAACGCTGACTTAAAGTTTCAAAAATTATACCAAGGGAGGGTATCACGGTTTTTTTTCGCCGAGATCAAAAATTAGATTCGCTTCAAACCTACCTCATAGGGAGGAGCAACTCCTGCTCATCTCGAATCTGCAAACCGTTTGGCTCTGCGGCTTTTCACTCTCCGTCAGTGTCCGTTTTAATTAGGGTCACTTTTGCTAAAAAAAAACATGCCAAACGGCAGCATTGAAAAAAAAAAACTCTGTTGGATTCTTATCACACTCCGACCAGTTCAAGCTCTTATTGGCCTCATTCAAACTGCAGAATATTGGAATCCTCTGATTAACTGGTGGGTCATAACGCTGACTTAAGGTTTCAAAAATTATACCAAGGGAGGGTATCACGGTTTTTTTTCGCCGACATCAAAAATTAGATTCGCTTCAAACCTACCTCATAGGGAGGAGCAACTCCTGCTCATCTCGAATCTGCAAACCGTTTGGCTCTGCGGCTTTTCACTCTCCGTCAGCGTCCGTTTTAATTAGGGTCACTTTTGCTAAAAAAAAACATGCCACACTGCAGCATTGAAAAATTAAAACTCTGTTGGATTCTTATCAAACTCCGACCAGTTCAAGCTCTTATTGGCCTCATTCAAACTGCAGAATATTGGAATCCTCTGATTAACTGGTGGGTCATAACGCTGACTTGAAGTTTCAAAAATTATACCAAGGGAGGGTATCACGGTTTTTTTCGCCGAGATCAAAAAATAGATTCGCTTCAAACCTACCTCATAGGGAGGAGCAACTCCTGCTCATCTCGAATCTGCAAACCGTTTGGCTCTGCGGCTTTTCACTCTCCGTCAGTGTCCGTTTTAAATAGGGTCACTTTTGCTAAAAAAAAACATGCCAAACGGCAGCATTGAAAAATTAAAACTCTGTTGGATTCTTATCAAACTCCGACCAGTTCAAGCTCTTATTGGCCTCATTCAAACTGCAGAATATTGGAATCCTCTGATTAACTGGTGGGTCATAACGCTGACTTGAAGTTTCAAAAATTATACCAAGGGAGGGTATCACGGTTTTTTTTCGCCGAGATCAAAAAATAGATTCGCTTTAAACCTACCTCATAGGGAGGAGCAACTCCTGCTCATCTCGAATCTGCAAACCGTTTGGCTCTGCGGCTTTTCACTCTCCGTCAGTGTCCGTTTTAATTAGGGTCACTTTTGCTAAAAAAAAAACATGCCAAACGGCAGCATTGAAAAATTAAAACTCTGTTGGATTCTTATCAAACTCAGACCAGTTCAAGCTCTTATTGGCCTCATTCAAAGCGCAGAATATTGGAATCCTCTGATTAACTGGTGGGTCATAACGCTGACTTGAAGTTTCAAAAATTATACCAAGGGAGGGTATCAAGGTTTTTTTTCGCCGGGATCAAAAAATAGATTCGCTTCAAACCTACCTCATAGGGAGGAGCAAATCCTGCTCATCTCGAATCTGCAAACTGTTTGGCTCTGCGGCTTTTCACTCTCCGTCAGCGTCCGTTTTAATTAGGGTCACTTTTTCTGAAAAAAAACATGCCAAACGGCAGCACTAAAAAATAAAAACTCTGTTGGATTCTTATCATACTCCGACCAGTTCAAGCTCTTATTGGCCTCATTCAAACTGCAGAATATTGGAATCCTCTGATTAACTGGTGGGTCATAACGCTGACTTGAAGTTTCAAAAATTATACCAAGGGAGGGTATCACGGTTTTTTTTCGCCGAGATCAAAAAATAGATTCGTTTCAAACCTACCTCATAGGGAGGAGCAACTCCTGCTCATCTCGAATCTGCAAACCGTTTGGCTCTGCGGCTTTTCACTCTCCGTCAGTGTCCGTTTTAATTAGGGTCACTTTTGCTAAAAAAAAACATGCCAAACGGCAGCATTGAAAAATTAAAACTCTGTTGGATTCTTATCAAACTCCGACCAGTTCAAGCTCTTATTGGCCTCATTCAAACTGCAGAATATTGGAATCCTCTGATTAACTGGTGGGTTATAACGCTGACTTGAAGTTTCAAAAATTATACCAAGGGAGGGTATCACGGTTTTTTTTCGCCGAGATCAAAAAAAAGATTCGCTTCAAACCTACCTCATAGGGAGGAGCAACTCCTGCTCATCTCGAATCTGCAAACCGTTTGGCTCTGCGGCTTTTCACTCTCCGTCAGCGTCCGTTTTAATTAGGGTCACTTTTGCTAAAAAAAAACATGCCAAACGGCAGCATTGAAAAATAAAAACTATGTTGGATTCTTATCATACTCCGACCAGTTCAAGCTCTTATTGGCCTCATTCAAACTGCAGAATATTGGAATCCTCTGATTAACTGGTGGGTCACAACGCTGACTTGAAGTTTCAAAAATTATACAAAGGGAGGGTATCACGGTTTTTTTTCGCCGAGATCAAAAAATAGATTTGCTTCAAACCTACCTCATAGGGAGGAGCAACTCCTGCTCATCTCGAATCTGCAAACCGTTTGGCTCTGCGGCTTTTCACTCTCCGTCAGTGTCCGTTTTAATTAGGGTCACTTTTGCTGAAAAAAAACATGCCAAACGGCAGCATTGAAAAATTAAAACTCTGTTGGATTCTTATCAAACTCCGACCAGTTCAAGCTCTTATTGGCCTCAATCAAACCACAGAATATTGGAATCCTCTGATTAACTGGTGGGTCATAACGCTGACTTGAAGTTTCAAAAATTATACCAAGGGAGGGTATCACGGTTTTTTTTCGCCGAGATTAAAATATAGATGCGTTCAAACCTACCTCATAGGGAGGAGCAACTCCTGCTCATCTCGAATCTGCAAACCGTTTGGCTCTGCGGCTTTTCACTCTCCGTCAGCGTCCGTTTTAATTAGGGTCACTTTTGCTAAAAAAAAACATGCCAAACGGCAGCATTGAAAAATAAAAACTCTGTTGGATTCTTATCACACTCCGACCAGTTCAAGCTCTTATTGGCCTCATTCAAACTGCAGAATATTGGAATCCTCTGATTAACTGGTGGGTCACAACGCTGACTTGAAGTTTCAAAAATTATACCAAGGGAGGGTATCACGGTTTTTTTTCGCCGAGATCAAAAAGTAGATTCGCTTCAAACCTACCTCATAGGGAGGAGCAACTCCTGCTCATCTCGAATCTGCAAACCGTTTGGCTCTGCGGCTTTTCACTCTCCGTCAGTGTCCGTTTTAATTAGGGTCACTTTTGCTGAAAAAAAACATGCCAAACGGCAGCATTGAAAAATTAAAACTCTGTTGGATTCTTATCAAACTCCGACCAGTTCAAGCTCTTATTGGCCTCAATCAAACCACAGAATATTGGAATCCTCTGATTAACTGGTGGGTCATAACGCTGACTTGAAGTTTCAAAAATTATACCAAGGGAGGGTATCACGGTTTTTTTTCGCCGAGATTAAAATATAGATGCGTTCAAACCTACCTCATAGGGAGGAGCAACTCCTGCTCATCTCGAATCTGCAAACCGTTTGGCTCTGCGGCTTTTCACTCTCCGTCAGCGTCCGTTTGAATTAGGGTCACTTTTGCTAAAAAAAAACATGCCAAACGGCAGCATTGAAAAATAAAAACTCTGTTGGATTCTTATCACACTCCGACCAGTTCAAGCTCTTATTGGCCTCATTCAAACTGCAGAATATTGGAATCCTCTGATTAACTGGTGGGTCATAACGCTGACTTAAAGTTTCAAAAATTATACCAAGGGAGGGTATCACGGTTTTTTTTCGCCGAGATCAAAAATTAGATTCGCTTCAAACCTACCTCATAAGGAGGAGCAACTCTTGCTCATCTCGAATCTGCAAACCGTTTGGCTCTGCGGCTTTTCACTCTCCGTCAGTGTCCGTTTTAATTAGGGTCACTTTTGCTAAAAAAAAACATGCCAAACGGCAGCATTGAAAAAAAAAAACTCTGTTGGATTCTTATCACACTCCGACCAGTTCAAGCTCTTATTGGCCTCATTCAAACTGCAGAATATTGGAATCCTCTGATTAACTGGTGGGTCATAACGCTGACTTAAGGTTTCAAAAATTATACCAAGGGAGGGTATCACGGTTTTTTTTCGCCGACATCAAAAATTAGATTCGCTTCAAACCTACCTCATAGGGAGGAGCAACTCCTGCTCATCTCGAATCTGCAAACCGTTTGGCTCTGCGGCTTTTCACTCTCCGTCAGCGTCCGTTTTAATTAGGGTCACTTTTGCTAAAAAAAAACATGCCACACTGCAGCATTGAAAAATTAAAACTCTGTTGGATTCTTATCAAACTCCGACCAGTTCAAGCTCTTATTGGCCTCATTCAAACTGCAGAATATTGGAATCCTCTGATTAACTGGTGGGTCATAACGCTGACTTGAAGTTTCAAAAATTATACCAAGGGAGGGTATCACGGTTTTTTTTCGCCGAGATCAAAAAATAGATTCGCTTCAAACCTACCTCATAGGGAGGAGCAACTCCTGCTCATCTCGAATCTGCAAACCGTTTGGCTCTGCGGCTTTTCACTCTCCGTCAGTGTCCGTTTTAAATAGGGTCACTTTTGCTAAAAAAAAACATGCCAAACGGCAGCATTGAAAAATTAAAACTCTGTTGGATTCTTATCAAACTCCGACCAGTTCAAGCTCTTATTGGCCTCATTCAAACTGCAGAATATTGGAATCCTCTGATTAACTGGTGGGTCATAACGCTGACTTGAAGTTTCAAAAATTATACCAAGGGAGGGTATCACGGTTTTTTTTCGCCGAGATCAAAAAATAGATTCGCTTTAAACCTACCTCATAGGGAGGAGCAACTCCTGCTCATCTCGAATCTGCAAACCGTTTGGCTCTGCGGCTTTTCACTCTCCGTCAGTGTCCGTTTTAATTAGGGTCACTTTTGCTAAAAAAAAAACATGCCAGACGGCAGTATTGAAAAATTAAAACTCTGTTGGATTCTTATCAAACTCCGACCAGTTCAAGCTCTTATTGGCCTCATTCAAACCGCAGAATATTGGAATCCTCTGATTAACTGGTGGGTCATAACGCTGACTTGAAGTTTCAAAAATTATACCAAGGGAGGGTATCAAGGTTTTTTTTCGCCGAGATCAAAAAATAGATTCGCTTCAAACCTACCTCATAGGGAGGAGCACATCCTGCTCATCTCGAATCTGCAAACTGTTTGGCTCTGCGGCTTTTCACTCTCCGTCAGCGTCCGTTTTAATTAGGGTCACTTTTTCTGAAAAAAAACATGCCAAACGGCAGCACTAAAAAATAAAAACTCTGTTGGATTCTTATCATACTCCGACCAGTTCAAGCTCTTATTGGCCTCATTCAAACCGCAGAATATTGGAATCCTCTGATTAACTGGTGGGTCATAACGCTGACTTGAAGTTTCAAAAATTATACCAAGGGAGGGTATCACGGTTTTTTTTCGCCGAGATAAAAAAATAGATTCGTTTCAAACCTACCTCATAGGGAGGAGCAACTCCTGCTCATCTCGAATCTGCAAACCGTTCGGCTCTGCGGCTTTTCACTCTCCGTCAGTGTCCGTTTTAATTAGGGTCACTTTTGCTAAAGAAAAACATGCCAAACGGCAGCATTGAAAAATTAAAACTTTGTTGGATTCTTATCAAACTCCGACCAGTTCAAGCTCTTATTGGCCTCATTCAAACTGCAGAATATTGGAATCCTCTGATTAACTGGTGGGTCATAACGCTGACTTGAAGTTTCAAAAATTATACCAAGGGAGGGTATCACGATTTTTTTTCGCCGAGATCAAAAAAAAGATTCGCTTCAAACCTACCTCATAGGGAGGAGCAACTCCTGCTCATCTCGAATCTGCAAACCGTTTGGCTCTGCGGCTTTTCACTCTCCGTCAGCGTCCGTTTTAATTAGGGTCACTTTGCTAAAAAAAAACATGCCAAACGGCAGCATTGAAAAATAAAAACTATGTTGGTTTCTTATCATACTCCGACCAGTTCAAGCTCTTATTGGCCTCATTCAAACTGCAGAATATTGGAATCCTCTGATTAACTGGTGGGTCACAACGCTGACTTGAAGTTTCAAAAATTATACCAAGGGAGGGTATCACGGTTTTTTTTCGCCGAGATCAAAAAATAGATTCGCTTCAAACCTACCTCATAGGGAGGAGCAACTCCTGCTCATCTCGAATCTGCAAACCGTTTGGCTCTGCGGCTTTTCACTCTCCGTCAGCGTCCGTTTTAATTAGGGTCACTTTTGCTAAAAAAAAACATGCCAAACGGCAGCATTGAAAAATAAAAACTCTGTTGGATTCTTATCACAGTCCGACCAGTTCAAGCTCTTATTGGCCTCATTCAAACTGCAGAATATTGGAATCCTCTGATTAACTGGTGGGTCATAACGCTGACTTAAAGTTTCAAAAATTATACCAAGGGAGGGTATCACGGTTTTTTTTCGCCGAGATCAAAAACTAGATTCGCTTCAAACCTACCTCATAGGGAGGAGCAACTCCTGCTCATCTCGAATCTGCAAACCGTTTGGCTCTGCGGCTTTTCACTCTCCGTCAGTGTCCGTTTTAATTAGGGTCACTTTTGCTAAAAAAAAACATGCCAAACGGCAGCATTGAAAAAAAAAAACTCTGTTGGATTCTTATCACACTCCGACCAGTTCAAGCTCTTATTGGCCTCATTCAAACTGCAGAATATTGGAATCCTCTGATTAACTGGTGGGTCATAACGCTGACTTAAGGTTTCAAAAATTATACCAAGGGAGGGTATCACGGTTTTTTTTCGCCGACATCAAAAATTAGATTCGCTTCAAACCCACCTCATAGGGAGGAGCAACTCCTGCTCATCTCGAATCTGCAAACCGTTTGGCTCTGCGGCTTTTCACTCTCCGTCAGTGTCCGTTTTAATTAGGGTCACTTTTGCTTTAAAAAAAACATGCCAAACGGCAGCATTGAAAAATTAAAACTCTGTTGGATTCTTATCAAACTCCGACCAGTTCAAGCTCTTATTGGCCTCATTCAAACCGCAGAATATTGGAATCCTCTGATTAACTGGTGGGTCATAACGCTGACTTGAAGTTTCAAAAATTATACCAAGGGAGGGTATCAAGGTTTTTTTTCGCCGAGATCAAAAAATAGATTCGCTTCAAACCTACCTCATAG
Organism: Membranipora membranacea; assembly: GCA_914767715.1. Classification (NCBI taxonomy): domain Eukaryota; kingdom Metazoa; phylum Bryozoa; class Gymnolaemata; order Cheilostomatida; family Membraniporidae; genus Membranipora; species Membranipora membranacea. The sequence continues at coordinate 12,467,093 of OU612068.1, forward strand.
GGAGGAGCAAATCCTGCTCATCTCGAATCTGCAAACTGTTTGGCTCTGCGGCTTTTCACTCTCCGTCAGCGTCCGTTTTAATTAGGGTCACTTTTTCTGAAAAAAAACATGCCAAACGGCAGCACTAAAAAATAAAAACTCTGTTGGATTCTTATCATACTCCGACCAGTTCAAGCTCTTATTGGCCTCATTCAAACTGCAGAATATTGGAATCCTCTGATTAACTGGTGGGTCATAACGCTGACTTGAAGTTTCAAAAATTATACCAAGGGAGGGTATCACGGTTTTTTTTCGCCGAGATCAAAAAATAGATTCGCTTCAAACCTACCTCATAGGGAGGAGCAACTCCTGCTCATCTCGAATCTGCAAACCGTTTGGCTCTGCGGCTTTTCACTCTCCGTCAGTGTCCGTTTTAATTAGGGTCACTTTTGCTAAAAAAAAACATGCCAAACGGCAGCATTGAAAAATTAAAACTCTGTTGGATTCTTATCAAACTCCGACCAGTTCAAGCTCTTATTGGCCTCATTCAAACTGCAGAATATTGGAATCCTCTGATTAACTGGTGGGTCATAACGCTGACTTGAAGTTTCAAAAATTATACCAAGGGAGGGTATCACGATTTTTTTTCGCCGAGATCAAAAAAAAGATTCGCTTCAAACCTACCTCATAGGGAGGAGCAACTCCTGCTCATCTCGAATCTGGAAACCGTTTGGCTCTGCGGCTTTTCACTCTCCGTCAGCGTCCGTTTTAATTAGGGTCACTTTTGCTAAAAAAAAACATGCCAAACGGCAGCATCGAAAAATAAAAACTATGTTGGATTCTTATCATACTCCGACCAGTTCAAGCTCTTATTGGCCTCATTCAAACTGCAGAATATTGGAATCCTCTGATTAACTGGTGGGTCACAACGCTGACTTGAAGTTTCAAAAATTATACCAAGGGAGGGTATCACGGTTTTTTTTCGCCGAGATCAAAAAATAGATTCGCTTCAAACCTACCTCATAGGGAGGAGCAACTCCTGCTCATCTCGAATCTGCAAACCGTTTGGCTCTGCGGCTTTTCACTCTCCGTCAGTGTCCGTTTTAATTAGGGTCACTTTTGCTGAAAAAAAACATGCCAAACGGCAGCATTGAAAAATTAAAACTCTGTTGGATTCTTATCAAACTCCGACCAGTTCAAGCTCTTATTGGCCTCAATCAAACCACAGAATATTGGAATCCTCTGATTAACTGGTGGGTCATAACGCTGACTTGAAGTTTCAAAAATTATACCAGGGGAGGGTATCACGGTTTTTTTTCGCCGAGATTAAAATATAGATGCGTTCAAACCTACCTCATAGGGAGGAGCAACTCCTGCTCATCTCGAATCTGCAAACCGTTTGGCTCTGCGGCTTTTCACTCTCCGTCAGCGTCCGTTTTAATTAGGGTCACTTTTGCTAAAAAAAAACATGCCAAACGGCAGCATTGAAAAATAAAAACTCTGTTGGATTCTTATCACACTCCGACCAGTTCAAGCTCTTATTGGCCTCATTCAAACTGCAGAAAATTGGAATCCTCTGATTAACTGGTGGGTCATAACGCTGACTTAAAGTTTCAAAAATTATACCAAGGGAGGGTATCACGGTTTTTTTTCGCCGAGATCAAAAATTAGATTCGCTTCAAACCTACCTCATAGGGAGGAGCAACTCCTGCTCATCTCGAATCTGCAAACCGTTTGGCTCTGCGGCTTTTCACTCTCCGTCAGTGTCCGTTTTAATTAGGGTCACTTTTGCTAAAAAAAAACATGCCAAACGGCAGCATTGAAAAAAAAAAACTCTGTTGGATTCTTATCACACTCCGACCAGTTCAAGCTCTTATTGGCCTCATTCAAACTGCAGAATATTGGAATCCTCTGATTAACTGGTGGGTCATAACGCTGACTTAAGGTTTCAAAAATTATACCAAGGGAGGGTATCACGGTTTTTTTTCGCCGAGATTAAAATATAGATGCGTTCAAACCTACCTCATAGGGAGGAGCAACTCCTGCTCATCTCGAATCTGCAAACCGTTTGGCTCTGCGGCTTTTCACTCTCCGTCAGCGTCCGTTTTAATTAGGGTCACTTTTGCTAAAAAAAAACATGCCAAACGGCAGCATTGAAAAATAAAAACTCTGTTGGATTCTTATCACACTCCGACCAGTTCAAGCTCTTATTGGCCTCATTCAAACTGCAGAAAATTGGAATCCTCTGATTAACTGGTGGGTCATAACGCTGACTTAAAGTTTCAAAAATTATACCAAGGGAGGGTATCACGGTTTTTTTTCGCCGAGATCAAAAATTAGATTCGCTTCAAACCTACCTCATAGGGAGGAGCAACTCCTGCTCATCTCGAATCTGCAAACCGTTTGGCTCTGCGGCTTTTCACTCTCCGTCAGTGTCCGTTTTAATTAGGGTCACTTTTGCTAAAAAAAAACATGCCAAACGGCAGCATTGAAAAAAAAAAACTCTGTTGGATTCTTATCACACTCCGACCAGTTCAAGCTCTTATTGGCCTCATTCAAACTGCAGAATATTGGAATCCTCTGATTAACTGGTGGGTCATAACGCTGACTTAAGGTTTCAAAAATTATACCAAGGGAGGGTATCACGGTTTTTTTTCGCCGACATCAAAAATTAGATTCGCTTCAAACCTACCTCATAGGGAGGAGCAACTCCTGCTCATCTCGAATCTGCAAACCGTTTGGCTCTGCGGCTTTTCACTCTCCGTCAGCGTCCGTTTTAATTAGGGTCACTTTTGCTAAAAAAAAACATGCCACACTGCAGCATTGAAAAATTAAAACTCTGTTGGATTCTTATCAAACTCCGACCAGTTCAAGCTCTTATTGGCCTCATTCAAACTGCAGAATATTGGAATCCTCTGATTAACTGGTGGGTCATAACGCTGACTTGAAGTTTCAAAAATTATACCAAGGGAGGGTATCACGGTTTTTTTTCGCCGAGATCAAAAAATAGATTCGCTTCAAACCTACCTCATAGGGAGGAGCAACTCCTGCTCATCTCGAATCTGCAAACCGTTTGGCTCTGCGGCTTTTCACTCTCCGTCAGTGTCCGTTTTAATTAGGGTCACTTTTGCTAAAAAAAAAACATGCCAGACGGCAGTATTGAAAAATTAAAACTCTGTTGGATTCTTATCAAACTCCGACCAGTTCAAGCTCTTATTGGCCTCATTCAAACCGCAGAATATTGGAATCCTCTGATTAACTGGTGGGTCATAACGCTGACTTGAAGTTTCAAAAATTATACCAAGGGAGGGTATCAAGGTTTTTTTTCGTCGAGATCAAAAAATAGATTCGCTTCAAACCTACCTCATAGGGAGGAGCACATCCTGCTCATCTCGAATCTGCAAACTGTTTGGCTCTGCGGCTTTTCACTCTCCGTCAGCGTCCGTTTTAATTAGGGTCACTTTTTCTGAAAAAAAACATGCCAAACGGCAGCACTAAAAAATAAAAACTCTGTTGGATTCTTATCATACTCCGACCAGTTCAAGCTCTTATTGGCCTCATTCAAACCGCAGAATATTGGAATCCTCTGATTAACTGGTGGGTCATAACGCTGACTTGAAGTTTCAAAAATTATACCAAGGGAGGGTATCACGGTTTTTTTTCGCCGAGATCAAAAAATAGATTCGTTTCAAACCTACCTCATAGGGAGGAGCAACTCCTGCTCATCTCGAATCTGCAAACCGTTCGGCTCTGCGGCTTTTCACTCTCCGTCAGTGTCCGTTTTAATTAGGGTCACTTTTGCTAAAGAAAAACATGCCAAACGGCAGCATTGAAAAATTAAAACTTTGTTGGATTCTTATCAAACTCCGACCAGTTCAAGCTCTTATTGGCCTCATTCAAACTGCAGAATATTGGAATCCTCTGATTAACTGGTGGGTCATAACGCTGACTTGAAGTTTCAAAAATTATACCAAGGGAGGGTATCACGATTTTTTTTCGCCGAGATCAAAAAAAAGATTCGCTTCAACCCTACCTCATAGGGAGGAGCAACTCCTGCTCATCTCGAATCTGCAAACCGTTTGGCTCTGCGGCTTTTCACTCTCCGTCAGCGTCCGTTTTAATTAGGGTCACTTTGCTAAAAAAAAACATGCCAAACGGCAGCATTGAAAAATAAAAACTATGTTGGTTTCTTATCATACTCCGACCAGTTCAAGCTCTTATTGGCCTCATTCAAACTGCAGAATATTGGAATCCTCTGATTAACTGGTGGGTCACAACGCTGACTTGAAGTTTCAAAAATTATACCAAGGGAGGGTATCACGGTTTTTTTTCGCCGAGATCAAAAAATAGATTCGCTTCAAACCTACCTCATAGGGAGGAGCAACTCCTGCTCATCTCGAATCTGCAAACCGTTTGGCTCTGCGGCTTTTCACTCTCCGTCAGCGTCCGGTTTAATTAGGGTAACTTTTGCTGAAAAAAAACATGCCAAACGGCAGCATTGAAAAATTAAAACTCTGTTGGATTCTTATCAAACTCCGACCAGTTCAAGCTCTTATTGGCCTCATTCAAACCGCAGAATATTGGAATCCTCTGATTAACTGGTGGGTCATAACGCTGACTTGAAGTTTCAAAAATTATACCAAGGGAGGGTATCACGGTTTTTTTTCGCCGAGATTAAAATATAGATGCGTTCAAACCTACCTCATAGGGAGGAGCAACTCCTGCTCATCTCAAATCTGCAAACCATTTGGCTCTGCGGCTTTTCACTCTCCGTCAGCGTCCGTTTTAATTAGGGTCACTTTTGCTAAAAAAAAACATGCCAAACGGCAGCATTGAAAAATAAAAACTCTGTTGGATTCCTATCACACTCCGACCAGTTCAAGCTCTTATTGGCCTCATTCAAACTGCAGAATATTGGAATCCTCTGATTTACTGGTGGGTCATAACGCTGACTTGAAGTTTCAAAAAGTGTACCAAGGGAGGGTATCACAGTTTTTTTTTCGCCGAGATCAAAAAATAGATTCGCTTCAAACCTGCCTCATAGGGAGGAGCAACTCCTGCTCATCTCGAATCTGCAAACCGTTTGGCTCTGCGGCTTTTCACTCTCCGTCAGCGTCCGTTTTAATTAGGGTCACTTTTGCTAAAAAAAAACATGCCAAACGGCAGCATTGAAAAATAAAAACTCTGTTGGATTCTTATCACACTCCGACCAGTTCAAGCTCTTATTGGCCTCATTCAAACTGCAGAATATTGGAATCCTCTGATTAACTGGTGGGTCATAACGCTGACTTGAAGTTTCAAAAAGTATACCAAGGGAGGGTATCACAGTTTTTTTTCGCCGAGAGCAAAAAATAGATTCGCTTCAAACCTGCCTCATAGGGAGGAGCAACTCCTGCTCATCTCGAATCTGCAAACCGTTTGGCTCTGCGGCTTTTCACTCTCCGTCAGTGTCCGTTTTAATTAGGGTCACTTTTGCTAAAAAAAAAACATGCAAAACGGCAGCATTGAAATATTAAAACTCTGTTGGATTCTTATCAAACTCTGACCAGTTCAAGCTCTTATTGGCCTCATTCAAACTGCAGAATATTGGAATCCTCTGATTAACTGGTGGGTCATAACGCTGACTTGAAGTTTCAAAAAATATACCAAGGGAGGGTATCAAGGTTTTGTTTTTCGCCGAGATCAAAAAACAGATTAGCTTCAAACCTACCTCATAGGGAGGAGCAACTCCTGCTCATCTCGAATCTGCAAACCGTTTGGCTCTGCGGCATCTCACTCTCCGTCAGCGTCCGTTTTAATTAGGGTCACTTTCTCTGAAAAAAAACATGCCGTACGGCAGCATTGATAAATTAAAACTCTGTTGGATTCTTATCAAACTCTGACCAGTTCAAGCTCTTATTGGCCTCATTCAAACCGCAGAATATTGGAATCCTCTGATTAACTGGTGGGTCATAACGCTGACTTGAACTTTCAAAAATTATACCAAGGGAGGGTATCACGGTTTTTTTTCGCCGAGATCAAAAAATAGATTCGCTTCAAACCTACCTCATAGGGAGGAGCAACTCCTGCTCATCTCGAATCTGCAAACCGTTTGGCTCTGCGGCTTTTCACTCTCCGTCAGTGTCCGTTTTAATTAGGGTCACTTTTGCTAAAAAGAAACATGCCAAACGGCAGCATTGAAAAATTAAAACTCTGTTGGATTCTTATCAAACTCTGACCAGTTCAAGCTCTTATTGGCCTCATTCAAACTGCAGAATATTGGAATCCTCTGATTAATTGGTGGGTCATAACGCTGACTTGAAGTTTCAAAAATTATACCAAGGGAGGGTATCACGGTTTTTTTTCGCCGGGATCAAAAAATAGATTCGCCTCAAACCTACCTCATAGGGAGGAGCAACTCCTGCTCATCTCGAATCTGCAAACCGTTTGGCTCTGCGGCTTTTCACTCTCCGTCAGTGTCCGTTTTAATTAGGGTCACTTTTGCGACAAAAAAAAAGATGCCAAACGGCAGTTGTGAAAAATTGAAACTCTGTTGGATTCTTATCAAACTCCGACCAGGTCGAGCTCTTATTGGCCTCATTCAAACCGCAGAAAATTGGAATCCTCTGATTAACTGGTGGGTCATAACGCTGACTTGAAATTTCAAAAATTATACCAAGGGAGGGTATCACGGTTTTTTTTCACCGAGATCAAAAAATAGATTCGCTTCAAACCTACCTCATAGGGAGGAGCAACTCCTGCTCATCTCGAATCTGCAAACCGTTTGGCTCTGCGGCTTTTCACTCTCCGTCAGTGTCCGTTTTAATTAGGGTCACTTTTGCTAAAAAAAAAACATGCCAAACGGCAGCATTGAAAAATTAAAACTCTGTTGGATTCTTATCAAACTCAGACCAGTTCAAGCTCTTATTGGCCTCATTCAAAGCGCAGAATATTGGAATCCTCTGATTAACTGGTGGGTCATAACGCTGACTTGAAGTTTCAAAAATTATACCAAGGGAGGGTATCAAGGTTTTTTTTCGCCGGGATCAAAAAATAGATTCGCTTCAAACCTACCTCATAGGGAGGAGCAAATCCTGCTCATCTCGAATCTGCAAACTGTTTGGCTCTGCGGCTTTTCACTCTCCGTCAGTGTCCGTTTTAATTAGGGTCACTTTTTCTGAAAAAAAACATGCCAAACGGCAGCACTAAAAAATAAAAACTCTGTTGGATTCTTATCATACTCCGACCAGTTCAAGCTCTTATTGGCCTCATTCAAACTGCAGAATATTGGAATCCTCTGATTAACTGGTGGGTCATAACGCTGACTTGAAGTTTCAAAAATTATACCAAGGGAGGGTATCACGGTTTTTTTTCGCCGAGATCAAAAAATAGATTCGTTTCAAACCTACCTCATAGGGAGGAGCAACTCCTGCTCATCTCGAATCTGCAAACCGTTTGGCTCTGCGGCTTTTCACTCTCCGTCAGTGTCCGTTTTAATTAGGGTCACTTTTGCTAAAAAAAAACATGCCAAATGGCAGCATTGAAAAATTAAAACTCTGTTGGATTCTTATCAAACTCCGACCAGTTCAAGCTCTTATTGGCCTCATTCAAACTGCAGAATATTGGAATCCTCTGATTAACTGGTGGGTTATAACGCTGACTTGAAGTTTCAAAAATTATACCAAGGGAGGGTATCACGGTTTTTTTTCGCCGAGATCAAAAAAAAGATTCGCTTCAAACCTACCTCATAGGGAGGAGCAACTCCTGCTCATCTCGAATCTGCAAACCGTTTGGCTCTGCGGCTTTTCACTCTCCGTCAGCGTCCGTTTTAATTAGGGTCACTTTTGCTAAAAAAAAACATGCCAAACGGCAGCATTGAAAAATAAAAACTATGTTGGATTCTTATCATACTCCGACCAGTTCAAGCTCTTATTGGCCTCATTCAAACTGCAGAATATTGGAATCCTCTGATTAACTGGTGGGTCACAACGCTGACTTGAAGTTTCAAAAATTATACAAAGGGAGGGTATCACGGTTTTTTTTCGCCGAGATCAAAAAATAGATTTGCTTCAAACCTACCTCATAGGGAGGAGCAACTCCTGCTCATCTCGAATCTGCAAACCGTTTGGCTCTGCGGCTTTTCACTCTCCGTCAGTGTCCGTTTTAATTAGGGTCACTTTTGCTAAAAAAAAACATGCCAAACGGCAGCATTGAAAAAAAAAAACTCTGTTGGATTCTTATCAAACTCCGACCAGTTCAAGCTCTTATTGGCCTCATTCAAACTGCAGAATATTGGAATCCTCTGATTAACTGGTGGGTCAAAACGCTGACTTGAAGTTTCAAAAATTATACCAAGGGAGGGTATCACGGTTTTTCTTCGCCGAGATCAAAAAAAGAGTCGCTTCAAACTTACCTCATAGGGAGGAGCAACTCCTGCTCATCTCGAATCTGCAAACCGTTTGGCTCTGCAGCTTTTCACTCTCCTTCAGCGTCCGTTTTAATTAGGGTCACTTTTGCTAAAAAAAAACATGCCAAACGGCAGCATTGAAAAATAAAAACTCTGTTGGATTCTTATCAAACTCCGACCAGTTCAAGCTCTTATTAGCCTCATTCAAACCGTCGAATATTGGAATCCTCTGATTAACTGGTGGGTCATAACGCTGACTTGAAGTATCAAAAACTATACCAAGGGAGGGTATCACGGTTTTTTTTCGCCGAGATCAAAAAAAAGATTCGCTTCAAACCTACCTCATAGGGAGGAGCAAATCCTGCTCATCTCGAATCTGCAAACTGTTTGGCTCTGCGGCTTTTCACTCTCCGTCAGCATCCGTTTTAATTAGGGTCACTTTTTCTGAAAAAAAACATGCCAAACGGCAGCACTAAAAAATAAAAACTCTGTTGGATTCTTATCATACTCCGACCAGTTCAAGCTCTTATTGGCCTCATTCAAACTGCAGAATATTGGAATCCTCTGATTAACTGGTGGGTCATAACGCTGACTTGAAGTTTCAAAAATTATACCAAGGGAGGGTATCACGGTTTTTTTTTCGCCGAGATCAAAAAATAGATTCGTTTCAAACCTACCTCATAGGGAGGAGCAACTCCTGCTCATCTCGAATCTGCAAACCGTTTGGCTCTGCGGCTTTTCACTCTCCGTCAGTGTCCGTTTTAATTAGGGTCAATTTTGCTAAATAAAAAACATGCCAGACGGCAGCATTGAAAAATTAAAACTCTGTTGGATTCTTATCAAACTCCGACCAGTTCAAGCTCTTATTGGCCTCATTCAAACTGCAGAATATTGGAATCCTCTGATTAACTGGTGGGTCATAACGCTGACTTGAAGTTTCAAAAATTATACCAAGGGAGGGTATCACGGTTTTTTTCGCCGAGATCAAAAAAAAGATTCGCTTCAAACCTACCTCATAGGGAGGAGCAACTCCTGCTCATCTCGAATCTGCAACCCGTTTGGCTCTGCGGCTTTTCACTCTCCGTCAGCGTCCGTTTTAATTAGGGTCACTTTTGCTAAAAAAAAACATGCCAAACGGCAGCATTGAAAAATAAAAACTATGTTGGATTGTTATCATACTCCGACCAGTTCAAGCTCTTATTGGCCTCATTCAAACTGCAGAATATTGGAATCCTCTGATTAACTGGTGGGTCACAACGCTGACTTGAAGTTTCAAAAATTATACAAAGGGAGGGTATCACGGTTTTTTTTCGCCGAGATCAAAAAATAGATTCGCTTCAAACCTACCTCATAGGGAGGAGCAACTCCTGCTCATCTCGAATCTGCAAACCGTTTGGCTCTGCGGCTTTTCACTCTCCGTCAGTGTCCGTTTTAAATAGGGTCACTTTTGCTAAAAAAAAACATGCCAAACGGCAGCATTGAAAAATTAAAACTCTGTTGGATTCTTATCAAACTCCGACCAGTTCAAGCTCTTATTGGCCTCATTCAAACTGCAGAATATTGGAATCCTCTGATTAACTGGTGGGTCATAACGCTGACTTGAAGTTTCAAAAATTATACCAAGGGAGGGTATCACGGTTTTTTTTCGCCGAGATCAAAAAATAGATTCGCTTTAAACCTACCTCATAGGGAGGAGCAACTCCTGCTCATCTCGAATCTGCAAACCGTTTGGCTCTGCGGCTTTTCACTCTCCGTCAGTGTCCGTTTTAATTAGGGTCACTTTTGCTAAAAAAAAAACATGCCAGACGGCAGCATTGAAAAATTAAAACTCTGTTGGATTCTTATCAAACTCCGACCAGTTCAAGCTCTTATTGGCCTCATTCAAACCGCAGAATATTGGAATCCTCTGATTAACTGGTGGGTCATAACGCTGACTTGAAGTTTCAAAAATTATACCAAGGGAGGGTATCAAGGTTTTTTTTCGCCGAGATCAAAAAATAGATTCGCTTCAAACCTACCTCATAGGGAGGAGCAAATCCTGCTCATCTCGAATCTGCAAACTGTTTGGCTCTGCGGCTTTTCACTCTCCGTCAGCGTCCGTTTTAATTAGGGTCACTTTTTCTGAAAAAAAACATGCCAAACGGCAGCACTAAAAAATAAAAACTCTGTTGGATTCTTATCATACTCCGACCAGTTCAAGCTCTTATTGGCCTCATTCAAACTGCAGAATATTGGAATCCTCTGATTAACTGGTGGGTCATAACGCTGACTTGAAGTTTCAAAAATTATACCAAGGGAGGGTATCACGGTTTTTTTTCGCCGAGATCAAAAAATAGATTCGTTTCAAACCTACCTCATAGGGAGGAGCAACTCCTGCTCATCTCGAATCTGCAAACCGTTTGGCTCTGCGGCTTTTCACTCTCCGTCAGTGTCCGTTTTAATTAGGGTCACTTTTGCTAAAGAAAAACATGTCAAACGGCAGCATTGAAAAATTAAAACTTTGTTGGATTCTTATCAAACTCCGACCAGTTCAAGCTCTTATTGGCCTCATTCAAACTGCAGAATATTGGAATCCTCTGATTAACTGGTGGGTCATAACGCTGACTTGAAGTTTCAAAAATTATACCAAGGGAGGGTATCACGATTTTTTTTCGCCGAGATCAAAAAAAAGATTCGCTTCAAACCTACCTCATAGGGAGGAGCAACTCCTGCTCATCTCGAATCTGCAAACCGTTTGGCTCTGCGGCTTTTCACTCTCCGTCAGCGTCCGTTTTAATTAGGGTCACTTTTGCTAAAAAAAAACATGCCAAACGGCAGCATTGAAAAATAAAAACTATGTTGGATTCTTATCATACTCCGACCAGTTCAAGCTCTTATTTGCCTCATTCAAACTGCAGAATATTGGAATCCTCTGATTAACTGGTGGGTCACAACGCTGACTTGAAGTTTCAAAAATTATACCAAGGGAGGGTATCACGGTTTTTTTTCGCCGAGATCAAAAAATAGATTCGCTTCAAACCTACCTCATAGGGAGGAGCAACTCCTGCTCATCTCGAATCTGCAAACCGTTTGGCTCTGCGGCTTTTCACTCTCCGTCAGCGTCCGGTTTAATTAGGGTAACTTTTGCTGAAAAAAAACATGCCAAACGGCAGCATTGAAAAATTAAAACTCTGTTGGATTCTTATCAAACTCCGACCAGTTCAAGCTCTTATTGGCCTCATTCAAACCGCAGAATATTGGAATCCTCTGATTAACTGGTGGGTCATAACGCTGACTTGAAGTTTCAAAAATTATACCAAGGGAGGGTATCACGGTTTTTTTTCGCCGAGATTAAAATATAGATGCGTTCAAACCTACCTCATAGGGAGGAGCAACTCCTGCTCATCTCAAATCTGCAAACCGTTTGGCTCTGCGGCTTTTCACTCTCCGTCAGCGTCCGTTTTAATTAGGGTCACTTTTGCTAAAAAAAAACATGCCAAACGGCAGCATTGAAAAATAAAAACTCTGTTGGATTCCTATCACACTCCGACCAGTTCAAGCTCTTATTGGCCTCATTCAAACTGCAGAATATTGGAATCCTCTGATTTACTGGTGGGTCATAACGCTGACTTGAAGTTTCAAAAAGTGTACCAAGGGAGGGTATCACAGTTTTTTTTTCGCCGAGATCAAAAAATAGATTCGCTTCAAACCTGCCTCATAGGGAGGAGCAACTCCTGCTCATCTCGAATCTGCACACCGTTTGGCTCTGCGGCTTTTCACTCTCCGTCAGCGTCCGTTTTAATTAGGGTCACTTTTGCTAAAAAAAAACATGCCAAACGGCAGCATTGAAAAATAAAAACTCTGTTGGATTCTTATCACACTCCGACCAGTTCAAGCTCTTATTGGCCTCATTCAAACTGCAGAATATTGGAATCCTCTGATTAACTGGTGGGTCATAACGCTGACTTGAAGTCTCAAAAAGTATACCAAGGGAGGGTATCACAGTTTTTTTTCGCCGAGAGCAAAAAATAGATTCGCTTCAAACCTACCTCATAGGGAGGAGCAACTCCTGCTCATCTCGAATCTGCAAACCGTTTGGCTCTGCGGCTTTTCACTCTCCGTCAGTGTCCGTTTTAATTAGGGTCACTTTTGCTAAAAAAAAAACATGCAAAACGGCAGCATTGAAATATTAAAACTCTGTTGGATTCTTATCAAACTCTGACCAGTTCAAGCTCTTATTGGCCTCATTCAAACTGCAGAATATTGGAATCCTCTGATTAACTGGTGGGTCATAACGCTGACTTGAAGTTTCAAAAAAGATACCAAGGGAGGGTATCAAGGTTTTGTTTTTCGCCGAGATCAAAAAACAGATTAGCTTCAAACCTACCTCATAGGGAGGAGCAACTCCTGCTCATCTCGAATCTGCAAACCGTTTGGCTCTGCGGCTTTTCACTCTCCGTCAGCGTCCGTTTTAATTAGGGTCACTTTCTCTGAAAAAAAACATGCCGTACGGCAGCATTGATAAATTAAAACTCTGTTGGATTCTTATCAAACTCCGACCAGTTCAAGCTCTTATTGGCCTCATTCAAACCGCAGAATATTGGAATCCTCTGATTAACTGGTGGGTCATAACGCTGACTTGAACTTTCAAAAATTATACCAAGGGAGGGTATCACGGTTTTTTTTCGCCGAGATCAAAAAATAGATTCGCTTCAAACCTACCTCATAGGGAGGAGCAACTCCTGCTCATCTCGAATCTGCAAACCGTTTGGCTCTGCGGCTTTTCACTCTCCGTCAGTGTCCGTTTTAATTAAGGTCACTTTTGCTAAAAAGAAACATGCCAAACGGCAGCATTGAAAAATTAAAACTCTGTTGGATTCTTATCAAACTCCGACCAGTTCAAGCTCTTATTGGCCTCATTCAAACTGCAGAATATTGGAATCCTCTGATTAACTGGTGGGTCATAACGCTGACTTGAAGTTTCAAAAATTATACCAAGGGAGGGTATCACGGTTTTTTTTCGCCGGGATCAAAAAATAGATTCGCTTCAAACCTACCTCATAGGGAGGAGCAACTCCTGCTCATCTCGAATCTGCAAACCGTTTGGCTCTGCGGCTTTTCACTCTCCGTCAGTGTCCGTTTTAATTAGGGTCACTTTTGCGACAAAAAAAAAGATGCCAAACGGCAGTTGTGAAAAATTAAAACTCTGTTGGATTCTTATCAAACTCCGACCAGTTCAAGCTCTTATTGGCCTCATTCAAACCGCAGAAAATTGGAATCCTCTGATTAACTGGTGGGTCATAACGCTGACTTGAAATTTCCAAAATTATACCAAGGGAGGGTATCACGGTTTTTTTTCACCGAGATCAAAAAATAGATTCGCTTCAAACCTACCTCATAGGGAGGAGCAACTCCTGCTCATCTCGAATCTGCAAACCGTTTGGCTCTGCGGCTTTTCACTCTCCGTCAGTGTCCGTTTTAATTAGGGTCACTTTTGCTAAAAAAAAAACATGCCAAACGGCAGCATTGAAAAATTAAAACTCTGTTGGATTCTTATCAAACTCAGACCAGTTCAAGCTCTTATTGGCCTCATTCAAAGCGCAGAATATTGGAATCCTCTGATTAACTGGTGGGTCATAACGCTGACTTGAAGTTTCAAAAATTATACCAAGGGAGGGTATCAAGGTTTTTTTTCGCCGGGATCAAAAAATAGATTCGCTTCAAACCTACCTCATAGGGAGGAGCAAATCCTGCTCATCTCGAATCTGCAAACTGTTTGGCTCTGCGGCTTTTCACTCTCCGTCAGCGTCCGTTTTAATTAGGGTGACCTTTTCTGAAAAAAAACATGCCAAACGGCAGCACTAAAAAATAAAAACTCTGTTGGATTCTTATCATACTCCGACCAGTTCAAGCTCTTATTGGCCTCATTCAAACTGCAGAATATTGGAATCCTCTGATTAACTGGTGGGTCATAACGCTGACTTGAAGTTTCAAAAATTATACCAAGGGAGGGTATCACGGTTTTTTTTCGCCGAGATCAAAAAATAGATTCGTTTCAAACCTACCTCATAGGGAGGAGCAACTCCTGCTCATCTCGAATCTGCAAACCGTTTGGCTCTGCGGCTTTTCACTCTCCGTCAGTGTCCGTTTTAATTAGGGTCACTTTTGCTAAAAAAAAACATGCCAAACGGCAGCATTGAAAAATTAAAACTCTGTTGGATTCTTATCAAACTCCGACCAGTTCAAGCTCTTATTGGCCTCATTCAAACTGCAGAATATTGGAATCCTCTGATTAACTGGTGGGTTATAACGCTGACTTGAAGTTTCAAAAATTATACCAAGGGAGGGTATCACGGTTTTTTTTCGCCGAGATCAAAAAAAAGAATCGCTTCAAACCTACCTCATAGGGAGGAGCAACTCCTGCTCATCTCGAATCTGCAAACCGTTTGGCTCTGCGGCTTTTCACTCTCCGTCAGCGTCCGTTTTAATTAGGGTCACTTTTGCTAAAAAAAAACATGCCAAACGGCAGCATTGAAAAATAAAAACTATGTTGGATTCTTATCATACTCCGACCAGTTCAAGCTCTTATTGGCCTCATTCAAACTGCAGAATATTGGAATCCTCTGATTAACTGGTGGGTCACAACGCTGACTTGAAGTTTCAAAAATTCTACAAAGGGAGGGTATCACGGTTTTTTTTCGCCGAGATCAAAAAATAGATTTGCCTCAAACCTACCTCATAGGGAGGAGCAACTCCTGCTCATCTCGAATCTGCAAACCGTTTGGCTCTGCGGCTTTTCACTCTCCGTCAGTGTCCGTTTTAATTAGGGTCACTTTTGCTAAAAAAAAAGATGCCAAACGGCAGCATTGAAAAATAAAAACTCTGTTGGATTCTTATCAAACTCCGACCAGTTCAAGCTCTTATTGGCCTCATTCAAACTGCAGAATATTGGAATCCTCTGATTAACTGGTGGGTCATAACGCTGACTTGAAGTTTCAAAAATTATACCAAGGGAGGGTATCACGGTTTTTCTTCGTCGAGATCAAAAAAAGAGTCGCTTCAAACTTACCTCATAGGGAGGAGCAACTCCTGCTCATCTCGAATCTGCAAACCGTTTGGCTCTGCAGCTTTTCACTCTCCTTCAGCGTCCGTTTTAATTAGGGTCACTTTTGCTAAAAAAAAACATGCCAAACGGCAGCATTGAAAAATAAAAACTCTGTTGGATTCTTATCAAACTCCGACCAGTTCAAGCTCTTATTAGCCTCATTCAAACTGTCGAATATTGGAATCCTCTGATTAACTGGTGGGTCATAACGCTGACTTGAAGTATCAAAAACTATACCAAGGGAGGGTATCACGGTTTTTTTTCGCCGAGATAAAAAAAAAGATTCGCTTCAAACCTACCTCATAGGGAGGAGCAAATCCTGCTCATCTCGAATGTGCAAACTGTTTGGCTCTGCGGCTTTTTACTCTCCGTCAGCATCCGTTTTAATTAGGGTCACTTTTTCTGAAAAAAAACATGCCAAACGGCAGCACTAACAAATAAAAACTCTGTTGGATTCTTATCATACTCCGACCAGTTCAAGCTCTTATTGGCCTCATTCAAACTGCAGAATATTGGAATCCTCTGATTAACTGGTGGGTCATAACGCTGACTTGAAGTTTCAAAAATTATACCAAGGGAGGGTATCACGGTTTTTTTTCGCCGAGATCAAAAAATAGATTCGTTTCAAACCTACCTCATAGGGAGGAGCAACTCCTGCTCATCTCGAATCTGCAAACCGTTTGGCTCTGCGGCTTTTCACTCTCCGTCAGTGTCCGTTTTAATTAGGGTCACTTTTGCTAAAAAAAAAACATGCCAGACGGCAGCATTGAAAAATTAAAACTCTGTTGGATTCTTATCAAACTCCGACCAGTTCAAGCTCTTATTGGCCTCATTCAAACTGCAGAATATTGGAATCCTCTGATTAACTGGTGGGTCATAACGCTGACTTGAAGTTTCAAAAATTATACCAAGGGAGGGTATCACGGTTTTTTTCGCCGAGATAAAAAAAAAGATTCGCTTCAAACCTACCTCATAGGGAGGAGCAACTCCTGCTCATCTCGAATCTGCAACCCGTTTGGCTCTGCGGCTTTTCACTCTCCGTCAGCGTCCGTTTTAATTAGGGTCACTTTTGCTAAAAAACAACATGCCAAACGGCAGCATTGAAAAATAAAAACTATGTTGGATTGTTATCATACTCCGACCAGTTCAAGCTCTTATTGGCCTCATTCAAACTGCAGAATATTGGAATCCTCTGATTAACTGGTGGGTCACAACGCTGACTTGAAGTTTCAAAAATTATACAAAAGGAGGGTATCACGGTTTTTTTTCGCCGAGATCAAAAAAATAGATTTGCTTCAAACCTACCTCATAGGGAGGAGCAACTCCTGCTCATCTCGAATCTGCAAACCGTTTGGCTCTGCGGCTTTTCACTCTCCGTCAGCGTCCGTTTTAATTAGGGTCACTTTTGCTAAAAAAAAACATGCCAAACGGCAGCATTGAAAAATAAAAACTATGTTGGATTCTTATCATACTCCGACCAGTTCAAGCTCTTATTGGCCTCATTCAAACTGCAGAATATTGGAATCCTCTGATTAACTGGTGGGTCACAACGCTGACTTGAAGTTTCAAAAATTATACAAAGGGAGGGTATCACGGTTTTTTTTCGCCGAGATCAAAAAATAGATTTGCTTCAAACCTACCTCATAGGGAGGAGCAACTCCTGCTCATCTCGAATCTGCAAACCGTTTGGCTCTGCGGCTTTTCACTCTCCGTCAGTGTCCGTTTTAATTAGGGTCACTTTTGCTAAAAAAAAACATGCCAAACGGCAGCATTGAAAAATAAAAACTCTGTTGGATTCTTATCATAATCCGACCAGTTCAAGCTCTTATTGGCCTCATTCAAACTGCAGAATATTGGAATCCTCTGATTAACTGGTGGGTCATAACGCTGACTTGAAGTTTCAAAAATTATACCAAGGGAGGGTATCACGGTTTTTTTTCGCCGGGATCAAAAAATAGATTCGCTTCAAACCTACCTCATAGGGAGGAGCAACTCCTGCTCATCTCGAATCTGCAAACCGTTTGGCTCTGCGGCTTTTCACTCTCCGTCAGTGTCCGTTTTAATTAGGGTCACTTTTGCGACAAAAAAAAAGATGCCAAACGGCAGTTGTGAAAAATTAAAACTCTGTTGGATTCTTATCAAACTCCGACCAGTTCAAGCTCTTATTGGCCTCATTCAAACCGCAGAAAATTGGAATCCTCTGATTAACTGGTGGGTCATAACGCTGACTTGAAGTTTAAAAAATTATACCAAGGGAGGGTATCACGGTTTTTTTTCACCGAGATCAAAAAATAGATTCGCTTCAAACCTACCTCATAGGGAGGAGCAACTCCTGCTCATCTCGAATCTGCAAACCGTTTGGCTCTGCGGCTTTTCACTCTCCGTCAGTGTCCGTTTTAATTAGGGTCACTTTTGCTAAAAAAAACATGCCAAACGGCATGATTGAAAAATTTAAACTCTGTTGGATTCTTATCAAACTCCGACCAGTTCAAGCTCTTATTAGCCTCATTCAAACCGTCGAATATTGGAATCCTCTGATTAACTGGTGGGTCATAACGCTGACTTGAAGTATCAAAAACTATACCAAGGGAGGGTATCACGGTTTTTTTTTCGCCGAGATCAAAAAAAAGATTCGCTTCAAACCTACCTCATAGGGAGGAGCAAATCCTGCTCATCTCGAATCTGCAAACTGTTTGGCTCTGCGGCTTTTCACTCTCCGTCAGCATCCGTTTTAATTAGGGTCACTTTTTCTGAAAAAAAACATGCCAAACGGCAGCACTAAAAAATAAAACCTCTGTTGGATTCTTATCATACTCCGACCAGTTCAAGCTCTTATTGGCCTCATTCAAACTGCAGAATATTGGAATCCTCTGATTAACTGGTGGGTCATAACGCTGACTTGAAGTTTCAAAAATTATACCAAGGGAGGGTATCACGGTTTTTTTTCGCCGAGATCAAAAAATAGATTCGTTTCAAACCTACCTCATAGGGAGGAGCAACTCCTGCTCATCTCGAATCTGCAAACCGTTTGGCTCTGCGGCTTTTCACTCTCCGTCAGTGTCCGTTTTAATTAGGGTCAATTTTGCTAAATAAAAAACATGCCAGACGGCAGCATTGAAAAATTAAAACTCTGTTGGATTCTTATCAAACTCCGACCAGTTCAAGCTCTTATTGGCCTCATTCAAACTGCAGAATCTTGGAATCCTCTGATTAACTGGTGGGTCATAACGCTGACTTGAAGTTTCAAAAATTATACCAAGGGAGGGTATCACGGTTTTTTTCGCCGAGATCAAAAAAAAAGATTCGCTTCAAACCTACCTCATAGGGAGGAGCAACTCCTGCTCATCTCGAATCTGCAACCCGTTTGGCTCTGCGGCTTTTCACTCTCCGTCAGCGTCCGTTTTAATTAGGGTCACTTTTGCTAAAAAAAAACATGCCAAACGGCAGCATTGAAAAATAAAAACTATGTTGGATTGTTATCATACTCCGACCAGTTCAAGCTCTTATTGGCCTCATTCAAACTGCAGAATATTGGAATCCTCTGATTAACTGGTGGGTCACAACGCTGACTTGAAGTTTCAAAAATTATACAAAGGGAGGGTATCACGGTTTTTTTTCGCCGAGATCAAAAAATAGATTCGCTTCAAACCTACCTCATAGGGAGGAGCAACTCCTGCTCATCTCGAATCTGCAAACCGTTTGGCTCTGCGGCTTTTCACTCTCCGTCAGTGTCCGTTTTAAATAGGGTCACTTTTGCTAAAAAAAAACATGCCAAACGGCAGCATTGAAAAATTAAAACTCTGTTGGATTCTTATCAAACTCCGACCAGTTCAAGCTCTTATTGGCCTCATTCAAACTGCAGAATATTGGAATCCTCTGATTAACTGGTGGGTCATAACGCTGACTTGAAGTTTCAAAAATTATACCAAGGGAGGGTATCACGGTTTTTTTTCGCCGAGATCAAAAAATAGATTCGCTTTAAACCTACCTCATAGGGAGGAGCAACTCCTGCTCATCTCGAATCTGCAAACCGTTTGGCTCTGCGGCTTTTCACTCTCCGTCAGTGTCCGTTTTAATTAGGGTCACTTTTGCTAAAAAAAAAACATGCCAGACGGCAGCATTGAAAAATTAAAACTCTGTTGGATTTTTATCAAACTCCGACCAGTTCAAGCTCTTATTGGCCTCATTCAAACCGCAGAATATTGGAATCCTCTGATTAACTGGTGGGTCATAACGCTGACTTGAAGTTTCAAAAATTATACCAAGGGAGGGTATCAAGGTTTTTTTTCGCCGAGATCAAAAAATAGATTCGCTTCAAACCTACCTCATAGGGAGGAGCAAATCCTGCTCATCTCGAATCTGCAAACTGTTTGGCTCTGCGGCTTTTCACTCTCCGTCAGCGTCCGTTTTAATTAGGGTCACTTTTTCTGAAAAAAAACATGCCAAACGGCAGCACTAAAAAATAAAAACTCTGTTGGATTCTTATCATACTCCGACCAGTTCAAGCTCTTATTGGCCTCATTCAAACTGCAGAATATTGGAATCCTCTGATTAACTGGTGGGTCATAACGCTGACTTGAAGTTTCAAAAATTATACCAAGGGAGGGTATCATGGTTTTTTTTCGCCGAGATCAAAAAATAGATTCGTTTCAAACCTACCTCATAGGGAGGAGCAACTCCTGCTCATCTCGAATCTGCAAACCGTTTGGCTCTGCGGCTTTTCACTCTCCGTCAGTGTCCGTTTTAATTAGGGTCACTTTTGCTAAAGAAAAACATGTCAAACGGCAGCATTGAAAAATTAAAACTTTGTTGGATTCTTATCAAACTCCGACCAGTTCAAGCTCTTATTGGCCTCATTCAAACTGCAGAATATTGGAATCCTCTGATTAACTGGTGGGTCATAACGCTGACTTGAAGTTTCAAAAATTATACCAAGGGAGGGTATCACGATTTTTTTTCGCCGAGATCAAAAAAAAGATTCGCTTCAAACCTACCTCATAGGGAGGAGCAACTCCTGCTCATCTCGAATCTGCAAACCGTTTGGCTCTGCGGCTTTTCACTCTCCGTCAGCGTCCGTTTTAATTAGGGTCACTTTTGCTAAAAAAAAACATGCCAAACGGCAGCATTGAAAAATAAAAACTATGTTGGATTCTTATCATACTCCGACCAGTTCAAGCTCTTATTTGCCTCATTCAAACTGCAGAATATTGGAATCCTCTGATTAACTGGTGGGTCACAACGCTGACTTGAAGTTTCAAAAATTATACCAAGGGAGGGTATCACGGTTTTTTTTCGCCGAGATCAAAAAATAGATTCGCTTCAAACCTACCTCATAGGGAGGAGCAACTCCTGCTCATCTCGAATCTGCAAACCGTTTGGCTCTGCGGCTTTTCACTCTCCGTCAGCGTCCGGTTTAATTAGGGTAACTTTTGCTGAAAAAAAACATGCCAAACGGCAGCATTGAAAAATTAAAACTCTGTTGGATTCTTATCAAACTCCGACCAGTTCAAGCTCTTATTGGCCTCATTCAAACCGCAGAATATTGGAATCCTCTGATTAACTGGTGGGTCATAACGCTGACTTGAAGTTTCAAAAATTATACCAAGGGAGGGTATCACGGTTTTTTTTCGCCGAGATTAAAATATAGATGCGTTCAAACCTACCTCATAGGGAGGAGCAACTCCTGCTCATCTCAAATCTGCAAACCGTTTGGCTCTGCGGCTTTTCACTCTCCGTCAGCGTCCGTTTTAATTAGGGTCACTTTTGCTAAAAAAAAACATGCCAAACGGCAGCATTGAAAAATAAAAACTCTGTTGGATTCCTATCACACTCCGACCAGTTCAAGCTCTTATTGGCCTCATTCAAACTGCAGAATATTGGAATCCTCTGATTTACTGGTGGGTCATAACGCTGACTTGAAGTTTCAAAAAGTGTACCAAGGGAGGGTATCACAGTTTTTTTTTCGCCGAGATCAAAAAATAGATTCGCTTCAAACCTGCCTCATAGGGAGGAGCAACTCCTGCTCATCTCGAATCTGCACACCGTTTGGCTCTGCGGCTTTTCACTCTCCGTCAGCGTCCGTTTTAATTAGGGTCACTTTTGCTAAAAAAAAACATGCCAAACGGCAGCATTGAAAAATAAAAACTCTGTTGGATTCTTATCACACTCCGACCAGTTCAAGCTCTTATTGGCCTCATTCAAACTGCAGAATATTGGAATCCTCTGATTAACTGGTGGGTCATAACGCTGACTTGAAGTCTCAAAAAGTATACCAAGGGAGGGTATCACAGTTTTTTTTCGCCGAGAGCAAAAAATAGATTCGCTTCAAACCTACCTCATAGGGAGGAGCAACTCCTGCTCATCTCGAATCTGCAAACCGTTTGGCTCTGCGGCTTTTCACTCTCCGTCAGTGTCCGTTTTAATTAGGGTCACTTTTGCTAAAAAAAAAACATGCAAAACGGCAGCATTGAAATAATAAAACTCTGTTGGATTCTTATCAAACTCTGACCAGTTCAAGCTCTTATTGGCCTCATTCAAACTGCAGAATATTGGAATCCTCTGATTAACTGGTGGGTCATAACGCTGACTTGAAGTTTCAAAAAATATACCAAGGGAGGGTATCAAGGTTTTGTTTTTCGCCGAGATCAAAAAACAGATTAGCTTCAAACCTACCTCATAGGGAGGAGCAACTCCTGCTCATCTCGAATCTGCAAACCGTTTGGCTCTGCGGCTTTTCACTCTCCGTCAGCGTCCGTTTTAATTAGGGTCACTTTCTCTGAAAAAAAACATGCCGTACGGCAGCATTGATAAATTAAAACTCTGTTGGATTCTTATCAAACTCCGACCAGTTCAAGCTCTTATTGGCCTCATTCAAACCGCAGAATATTGGAATCCTCTGATTAACTGGTGGGTCATAACGCTGACTTGAACTTTCAAAAATTATACCAAGGGAGGGTATCACGGTTTTTTTTCGCCGAGATCAAAAAATAGATTCGCTTCAAACCTACCTCATAGGGAGGAGCAACTCCTGCTCATCTCGAATCTGCAAACCGTTTGGCTCTGCGGCTTTTCACTCTCCGTCAGTGTCCGTTATAATTAAGCTCACTTTTGCTAAAAAGAAACATGCCAAACGGCAGCATTGAAAAATTAAAACTCTGTTGGATTCTTATCAAACTCCGACCAGTTCAAGCTCTTATTGGCCTCATTCAAACTGCAGAATATTGGAATCCTCTGATTAACTGGTGGGTCATAACGCTGACTTGAAGTTTCAAAAATTATACCAAGGGAGGGTATCACGGTTTTTTTTCGCCGGGATCAAAAAATAGATTCGCTTCAAACCTACCTCATAGGGAGGAGCAACTCCTGCTCATCTCGAATCTGCAAACCGTTTGGCTCTGCGGCTTTTCACTCTCCGTCAGTGTCCGTTTTAATTAGGGTCACTTTTGCGACAAAAAAAAAGATGCCAAACGGCAGTTGTGAAAAATTAAAACTCTGTTGGATTCTTATCAAACTCCGACCAGTTCAAGCTCTTATTGGCCTCATTCAAACCGCAGAACATTGGAATCCTCTGATTAACTGGTGGGTCATAACGCTGACTTGAAATTTCCAAAATTATACCAAGGGAGGGTATCACGGTTTTTTTTCACCGAGATCAAAAAATAGATTCGCTTCAAACCTACCTCATAGGGAGGAGCAACTCCTGCTCATCTCGAATCTGCAAACCGTTTGGCTCTGCGGCTTTTCACTCTCCGTCAGTGTCCGTTTTAATTAGGGTCACTTATGCTAAAAAAAAAACATGCCAAACGGCAGCATTGAAAAATGAAAACTCTGTTGGATTCTTATCAAACTCAGACCAGTTCAAGCTCTTATTGGCCTCATTCAAAGCGCAGAATATTGGAATCCTCTGATTAACTGGTGGGTCATAACGCTGACTTGAAGTTTCAAAAATTATACCAAGGGAGGGTATCAAGGTTTTTTTTCGCCGGGATCAAAAAATAGATTCGCTTCAAACCTACCTCATAGGGAGGAGCAAATCCTGCTCATCTCGAATCTGCAAACTGTTTGGCTCTGCGGCTTTTCACTCTCCGTCAGCGTCCGTTTTAATTAGGGTCACTTTTTCTGAAAAAAAACATGCCAAACGGCAGCACTAAAAAATAAAAACTCTGTTGGATTCTTATCATACTCCGACCAGTTCAAGCTCTTATTGGCCTCATTCAAACTGCAGAATATTGGAATCCTCTGATTAACTGGTGGGTCATAACGCTGACTTGAAGTTTCAAAAATTATACCAAGGGAGGGTATCACGGTTTTTTTTCGCCGAGATCAAAAAATAGATTCGCTTCAAACCTACCTCATAGGGAGGAGCAACTCCTGCTCATCTCGAATCTGCAAACCGTTTGGCTCTGCGGCTTTTCACTCTCCGTCAGTGTCCGTTTTAATTAGGGTCACTTTTGCTAAAAAAAACATGCCAAACGGCAGCATTGAAAAATTAAAACTCTGTTGGATTCTTATCAAACTCCGACCAGTTCAAGCTCTTATTGGCCTCATTCAAACTGCAGAATATTGGAATCCTCTGATTAACTGGTGGGTTATAACGCTGACTTGAAGTTTCAAAAATTATACCAAGGGAGGGTATCACGGTTTTTTTTCGCCGAGATCAAAAAAAAGATTCGCTTCAAACCTACCTCATAGGGAGGAGCAACTCCTGCTCATCTCGAATCTGCAAACCGTTTGGCTCTGCGGCTTTTCACTCTCCGTCAGCGTCCGTTTTAATTAGGGTCACTTTTGCTAAAAAAAAACATGCCAAACGGCAGCATTGAAAAATAAAAACTATGTTGGATTCTTATCATACTCCGACCAGTTCAAGCTCTTATTGGCCTCATTCAAACTGCAGAATATTGGAATCCTCTGATTAACTGGTGGGTCACAACGCTGACTTGAAGTTTCAAAAATTATACAAAGGGAGGGTATCACGGTTTTTTTTCGCCGAGATCAAAAAATAGATTTGCTTCAAACCTACCTCATAGGGAGGAGCAACTCCTGCTCATCTCGAATCTGCAAACCGTTTGGCTCTGCGGCTTTTCACTCTCCGTCAGTGTCCGTTTTAATTAGGGTCACTTTTGCTAAAAAAAAACATGCCAAACGGCAGCATTGAAAAATAAAAACTCTGTTGGATTCTTATCAAACTCCGACCAGTTCAAGCTCTTATTGGCCTCATTCAAACTGCAGAATATTGGAATCCTCTGATTAACTGGTGGGTCATAACGCTGACTTGAAGTTTCAAAAATTATACCAAGGGAGGGTATCACGGTTTTTCTTCGCCGAGATCAAAAAAAGAGTCGCTTCAAACTTACCTCATAGGGAGGAGCAACTCCTGCTCATCTCGAATCTGCAAACCGTTTGGCTCTGCAGCTTTTCACTCTCCTTCAGCGTCCGTTTTAATTAGGGTCACTTTTGCTAAAAAAAAACATGCCAAACGGCAGCATTGAAAAATAAAAACTCTGTTGGATTCTTATCAAACTCCGACCAGTTCAAGCTCTTATTAGCCTCATTCAAACTGTCGAATATTGGAATCCTCTGATTAACTGGTGGGTCATAACGCTGACTTGAAGTATCAAAAACTATACCAAGGGAGGGTATCACGGTTTTTTTTCGCCGAGATAAAAAAAAAGATTCGCTTCAAACCTACCTCATAGGGAGGAGCAAATCCTGCTCATCTCGAATCTGCAAACTGTTTGGCTCTGCGGCTTTTCACTCTCCGTCAGCATCCGTTTTAATTAGGGTCACTTTTTCTGAAAAAAAACATGCCAAACGGCAGCACTAAAAAATAAAAACTCTGTTGGATTCTTATCATACTCCGACCAGTTCAAGCTCTTATTGGCCTCATTCAAACTGCAGAATATTGGAATCCTCTGATTAACTGGTGGGTCATAACGCTGACTTGAAGTTTCAAAAATTATACCAAGGGAGGGTATCACGGTTTTTTTTCGCCGAGATCAAAAAATAGATTCGTTTCAAACCTACCTCATAGGGAGGAGCAACTCCTGCTCATCTCGAATCTGCAAACCGTTTGGCTCTGCGGCTTTTCACTCTCCGTCAGTGTCCGTTTTAATTAGGGTCACTTTTGCTAAAAAAAAAACATGCCAGACGGCAGCATTGAAAAATTAAAACTCTGTTGGATTCTTATCAAACTCCGACCAGTTCAAGCTCTTATTGGCCTCATTCAAACTGCAGAATATTGGAATCCTCTGATTAACTGGTGGGTCATAACGCTGACTTGAAGTTTCAAAAATTATACCAAGGGAGGGTATCACGGTTTTTTTCGCCGAGATAAAAAAAAAGATTCGCTTCAAACCTACCTCATAGGGAGGAGCAACTCCTGCTCATCTCGAATCTGCAACCCGTTTGGCTCTGCGGCTTTTCACTCTCCGTCAGCGTCCGTTTTAATTAGGGTCACTTTTGCTAAAAAACAACATGCCAAACGGCAGCATTGAAAAATAAAAACTATGTTGGATTGTTATCATACTCCGACCAGTTCAAGCTCTTATTGGCCTCATTCAAACTGCAGAATATTGGAATCCTCTGATTAACTGGTGGGTCACAACGCTGACTTGAAGTTTCAAAAATTATACAAAGGGAGGGTATCACGGTTTTTTTTCGCCGAGATCAAAAAAATAGATTTGCTTCAAACCTACCTCATAGGGAGGAGCAACTCCTGCTCATCTCGAATCTGCAAACCGTTTGGCTCTGCGGCTTTTCACTCTCCGTCAGCGTCCGTTTTAATTAGGGTCACTTTTGCTAAAAAAAAACATGCCAAACGGCAGCATTGAAAAATAAAAACTATGTTGGATTCTTATCATACTCCGACCAGTTCAAGCTCTTATTGGCCTCATTCAAACTGCAGAATATTGGAATCCTCTGATTAACTGGTGGGTCACAACGCTGACTTGAACTTTCAAAAATTATACAAAGGGAGGGTATCACGGTTTTTTTTTCGCCGAGATCAAAAAATAGATTTGCTTCAAACCTACCTCATAGGGAGGAGCAACTCCTGCTCATCTCGAATCTGCAAACCGTTTGGCTCTGCGGCTTTTCACTCTCCGTCAGTGTCCGTTTTAATTAGGGTCACTTTTGCTAAAAAAAAACATGCCAAACGGCAGCATTGAAAAATAAAAACTCTGTTGGATTCTTATCATCCTCCGACCAGTTCAAGCTCTTATTGGCCTCATTCAAACTGCAGAATATTGGAATCCTCTGATTAACTGGTGGGTCATAACGCTGACTTGAAGTTTCAAAAATTATACCAAGGGAGGGTATCACGGTTTTTTTTCGCCGGGATCAAAAAATAGATTCGCTTCAAACCTACCTCATAGGGAGGAGCAACTCCTGCTCATCTCGAATCTGCAAACCGTTTGGCTCTGCGGCTTTTCACTCTCCGTCAGTGTCCGTTTTAATTAGGGTCACTTTTGCGACAAAAAAAAAGATGCCAAACGGCAGTTGTGAAAAATTAAAACTCTGTTGGATTCTTATCAAACTCCGACCAGTTCAAGCTCTTATTGGCCTCATTCAAACCGCAGAAAATTGGAATCCTCTGATTAACTGGTGGGTCATAACGCTGACTTGAAGTTTAAAAAATTATACCAAGGGAGGGTATCACGGTTTTTTTTCACCGAGATCAAAAAATAGATTCGCTTCAAACCTACCTCATAGGGAGGAGCAACTCCTGCTCATCTCGAATCTGCAAACCGTTTGGCTCTGCGGCTTTTCACTCTCCGTCAGTATCTGTTTTAATTAGGGTCACTTTTGCTAAAAAAAAAACATGCCAAACGGCAGCATTGAAAAATTAAAACTCTGTTGGATTCTTATCAAAATCAGACCAGTTCAAGCTCTTATTGGCCTCATTCAAAGCGCAGAATATTGGAATCCTCTGATTAACTGGTGGGTCATAACGCTGACTTGAAGTTTCAAAAATTATACCAAGGGAGGGTATCAAGGTTTTTTTTCGCCGAGATCAAAAAATAGATTCGCTTCAAACCTACCTCATAGGGAGGAGCAAATCCTGCTCATCTTGAATCTGCAAACTGTTTGGCTCTGCGGCTTTTCACTCTCCGTCAGTGTCCGTTTTAATTAGGGTCACTTTTGCTAAAAAAAAAACATGCCAAACGGCAGCATTGAAAAATTAAAACTCTGTTGGATTCTTATCAAACTCCGACCAGTTCAAGCTCTTATTGGCCTCATTCAAACTGCAGAATATTGGAATCCTCTGATTAACTGGTGGGTCATAACGCTGACTTGAAGTTTCAAAAATTATACCAAGGGAGGGTATCACGGTTTTTTTTCGCCGAGATCAAAAAAAAGATTCGCTTCAAACCTACCTCATAGGGAGGAGCAACTCCTGCTCATCTCGAATCTGCAAACCGTTTGGCTCTGCGGCTTTTCACTCTCCGTCAGCGTCCGTTTTAATTAGGGTCACTTTTGCTAAAAAAAAACATGCCAAACGGCAGCATTGAAAAATAAAAACTATGTTGGATTCTTATCATACTCCGACCAGTTCAAGCTCTTATTGGCCTCATTCAAACTGCAGAATATTGGAATCCTCTGATTAACTGGTGGGTCACAACGCTGACTTGAAGTTTCAAAAATTTTACAAAGGGAGGGTATCACGGTTTTTTTTCGCCGAGATCAAAAAATAGATTTGCTTCAAACCTACCTCATAAGGAGGAGCAACTCCTGCTCATCTCGAATCTGCAAACCGTTTGGCTCTGCGGCTTTTCACTCTCCGTCAGTGTCCGTTTTAATTAGGGTCACTTTTGCAAAAAAAAAACATGCCAAACGGCAGCATTGAGAAATAAAAACTCTGTTGGATTCTTATCAAACTCCGACCAGTTCAAGCTCTTATTGGCCTCATTCAAACTGCAGAATATTGGAATCCTCTGATTACTTGGTGGGTCATAACGCTGACTTGAAGTTTCAAAAATTATACCAAGGGAGGGTATCACGGTTTTTCTTCGCCGAGATAAAAAAAAAGAGTCGCTTCAAACCTACCTCATAGGGAGGAGCAACTCCTGCTCATCTCGAATCTGCAAACCGTTTGGCTCTGCAGCTTTTCACTCTCCTTCAGCGTCCGTTTTAATTAGGGTCACTTTTGCTAAAAAAAAAACATGCCAAACGGCAGCATTGAAAAATAAAAACTCTGTTGGATTCTTATCAAACTCCGACCAGTTCAAGCTCTTATTAGCCTCATTCAAACTGTCGAATATTGGAATCCTCTGATTAACTGGTGGGTCATAACGCTGACTTGAAGTTTCAAAAATTATACCAAGGGAGGGTATCAAGGTTTTTTTTCGCCGAGATCAAAAAATAGATTCGCTTCAAACCTACCGCATAGGGAGGAGCAAATCCTGCTCATCTCGAATCTGCAAACTGTTTGGCTCTGCGGCTTTTCACTCTCCGTCAGCGTCCGTTTTAATTAGGGTCACTTTTTCTGAAAAAAAACATGCCAAACGGCAGCACTAAAAAATAAAAACTCTGTTGGATTCTTATCAAACTCCGACCAGTTCAAGCTCTTATTGGCCTCATTCAAAGCGCAGAATATTGGAATCCTCTGATTAACTGGTGGGTCATAACGCTGACTTGAAGTTTCAAAAATTATACCAAGGGAGGGTATCAAGGTTTTTTTTCGCCGGGATCAAAAAATAGATTCGCTTCAAACCTACCTCATAGGGAGGAGCAAATCCTGCTCATCTCGAATCTGCAAACTGTTTGGCTCTGCGGCTTTTCACTCTCCGTCAGCGTCCGTTTTAATTAGGGTCACTTTTTCTGAAAAAAAACATGCCAAACGGCAGCACTAAAAAATAAAAACTCTGTTGGATTCTTATCATACTCCGACCAGTTCAAGCTCTTATTGGCCTCATTCAAACTGCAGAATATTGGAATCCTCTGATTAACTGGTGGGTCATAACGCTGACTTGAAGTTTCAAAAATTATACCAAGGGAGGGTATCACGGTTTTTTTTCGCCGAGATCAAAAAATAGTTTCGTTTCAAACCTACCTCATAGGGAGGAGCAACTCCTGCTCATCTCGAATCTGCAAATCGTTTGGCTCTGCGGCTTTTCACTCTCCGTCAGTGTCCGTTTTAATTAGGGTCACTTTTGCTAAAAAAAAACATGCCAAACGGCAGCATTGAAAAATAAAAACTCTGTTGGATTCTTATCAAACTCCGACCAGTTCAAGCTCTTATTGGCCTCATTCAAACTGCAGAATATTGGAATCCTCTGATTAACTGGTGGGTCATAACGCTGACTTGAAGTTTCAAAAATTATACCAAGGGAGGGTATCACGGTTTTTTTTCGCCGAGATCAAAAAAAAGATTCGCTTCAAACCTACCTCATAGGGAGGAGCAACTCCTGCTCATCTCGAATCTGCAAACTGTTTGGCTCTGCGGCTTTTCACTCTCCGTCAGCGTCCGTTTTAATTAGGGTCACTTTTGCTAAAAAAAAACATGCCAAACGGCAGCATTGAAAAATAAAAACTATGTTGGATTCTTATCATACTCCGACCAGTTCAAGCTCTTATTGGCCTCATTCAAACTGCAGAATATTGGAATCCTTTTGATTAACTGGTGGGTCACAACGCTGACTTGAAGTTTCAAAAATTATACAAAGGGAGGGTATCACGGTTTTTTTTCGCCGAGATCAAAAAATAGATTTGCTTCAAACCTACCTCATAGGGAGGAGCAACTCCTGCTCATCTCGAATCTGCAAACCGTTTGGCTCTGCGGCTTTTCACTCTCCGTCAGTGTCCGTTTTAATTAGGGTCACTTTTGCTAAAAAAAAACATGCCAAACGGCAGCATTGAAAAATAAAAACTCTGTTGGATTCTTATCAAACTCCGACCAGTTCAAGCTCTTATTGGCCTCATTCAAACTGCAGAATATTGGAATATTCTGATTAACTGGTGGGTCATAACGCTGACTTGAAGTTTCAAAAATTATACCAAGGGAGGGTATCACGGTTTTTCTTCGCCGAGATCAAAAAAAGAGTCGCTTCAAACCTACCTCATAGGGAGGAGCAACTCCTGCTCATCTCGAATCTGCAAACCGTTTGGCTCTGCAGCTTTTCGTTCTCCTTCAGCGTCCGTTTTAATTAGGGTCACTTTTGCTAAAAAAAAACATGCCAAACGGCAGCATTGAAAAATAAAAACTCTGTTGGATTCTTATCAAACTCCGACCAGTTCAAGCTCTTATTAGCCTCATTCAAACTGTCGAATATTGGAATCCTCTGATTAACTGGTGGGTCATAACGCTGACTTGAAGTTTCAAAAATTATACCAAGGGAGGGTATCAAGGTTTTTTTTCGCCGAGATCAAAAAATAGATTCGCTTCAAACCTACCTCATAGGGAGGAGCAAATCCTGCTCATCTCGAATCTGCAAACTGTTTGGCTCTGCGGCTTTTCACTCTCCGTCAGCGTCCGTTTTAATTAGGGTCACTTTTTCTGAAAAAAAACATGCCAAACGGCAGCACTAAAAAATAAAAACTCTGTTGGATTCTTATCATACTCCGACCAGTTCAAGCTCTTATTGGCCTCATACAAACTGCAGAATATTGGAATCCTCTGATTAACTGGTGGGTCATAACGCTGACTTGAAGTTTCAAAAATTATACCAAGGGAGGGTATCACGGTTTTTTTTCGCCGAGATCAAAAAATAGATTCGTTTCAAACCTACCTCATAGGGAGGAGCAACTCCTGCTCATCTCGAATCTGCAAACCGTTTGGCTCTGCGGCTTTTCACTCTCCGTCAGTGTCCGTTTTAATTAGGGTCACTTTTGCTAAAAAAAAAACATGCCAAACGGCAGCATTGAAAAATCAAAACTCTGTTGGATTCTTATCAAACTCCGACCAGTTCAAGCTCTTATTGGCCTCATTCAAACTGCAGAATATTGGAATCCTCTGATTAACTGGTGGGTCATAACGCTGACTTGAAGTATCAAAAATTATACCAAGGGAGGGTATCACGGTTTTTTTTCGCCGAGATCAAAAAAAAGACTCGCTTCAAACCTACCTCATAGGGAGGAGCAAATCCTGCTCATCTCGAATCTGCAAACTGTTTGGCTCTGCGGCTTTTCACTCTCCGTCAGCGTGCGTTTTAATTAGGGTCACTTTTTCTGAAAAAAAACATGCCAAACGGCAGCACTAAAAAATAAAAACTCTGTTGGATTCTTATCATACTCCGACCAGTTCAAGCTCTTATTGGCCTCATTCAAACTGCAGAATATTGGAATCCTCTGATTAACTGGTGGGTCATAACGCTGACTTGAAGTTTCAAAAATTATACCAAGGGAGGGTATCACGGTTTTTTTTCGCCGAGATCAAAAAATAGATTCGTTTCAAACCTACCTCTTAGGGAGGAGCAACTCCTGCTCATCTCGAATCTGCAAACCGTTTGGCTCTGCGGCTTTTCACTCTCCGTCAGTGTCCGTTTTAATTAGGGTCACTTTTGCTAAAAAAAAAACATGCCAGACGGCAGCATTGAAAAATTAAAACTCTGTTGGATTCTTATCAAACTCCGACCAGTTCAAGCTCTTATTGGCCTCATTCAAACTGCAGAATATTGGAATCCTCTGATTAACTGGTGGGTCATAACGCTGACTTTAAGTTTCAAAAATTATACCAAGGGAGGGTATCAAGGTTTTTTTTCGCCGGGATCAAAAAATAGATTCGCTTCAAACCTACCTCATAGGGAGGAGCAAATCCTGCTCATCTCGAATCTGCAAACTGTTTGGCTCTGCGGCTTTTCACTCTCCGTCAGCGTCCGTTTTAATTAGGGTCACTTTTTCTGAAAAAAAACATGCCAAACGGCAGCACTAAAAAATAAAAACTCTGTTGGATTCTTATCATACTCCGACCAGTTCAAGCTCTTATTGGCCTCATTCAAACTGCAGAATATTGGAATCCTCTGATTAACTGGTGGGTCATAACGCTGACTTGAAGTTTCAAAAATTATACCAAGGGAGGGTATCACGGTTTTTTTTCGCCGAGATCAAAAAAAAGATTCGCTTCAAACCTACCTCATAGGGAGGAGCAACTCCTGCTCATCTCGAATCTGCAAACTGTTTGGCTCTGCGGCTTTTCACTCTCCGTCAGCGTCCGTTTTAATTAGGGTCACTTTTGCTAAAAAAAAACATGCCAAACGGCAGCATTGAAAAATAAAAACTATGTTGGATTCTTATCATACTCCGACCAGTTCAAGCTCTTATTGGCCTCATTCAAACTGCAGAATATTGGAATCCTCTGATTAACTGGTGGGTCACAACGCTGACTTGAAGTTTCAAAAATTATACAAAGGGAGGGTATCACGGTTTTTTTTCGCCGAGATCAAAAAATAGATTTGCTTCAAACCTACCTCATAGGGAGGAGCAACTCCTGCTCATCTCGAATCTGCAAATCGTTTGGCTCTGCGGCTTTTCACTCTCCGTCAGTGTCCGTTTTAATTAGGGTCACTTTTGCTAAAAAAAAACATGCCAAACGGCAGCATTGAAAAATAAAAACTCTGTTGGATTCTTATCAAACTCCGACCAGTTCAAGCTCTTATTGGCCTCATTCAAACTGCAGAATATTGGAATATTCTGATTAACTGGTGGGTCATAACGCTGACTTGAAGTTTCAAAAATTATACCAAGGGAGGGTATCACGGTTTTTCTTCGCCGAGATCAAAAAAAGAGTCGCTTCAAACCTACCTCATAGGGAGGAGCAACTCCTGCTCATCTCGAATCTGCAAACCGTTTGCCTCTGCAGCTTTTCGTTCTCCTTCAGCGTCCGTTTTAATTAGGGTCACTTTTGCTAAAAAAAAACATGCCAAACGGCAGCATTGAAAAATAAAAACTCTGTTGGATTCTTATCAAACTCCGACCAGTTCAAGCTCTTATTAGCCTCATTCAAACTGTCGAATATTGGAATCCTCTGATTAACTGGTGGGTCATAACGCTGACTTGAAGTTTCAAAAATTATACCAAGGGAGGGTATCAAGGTTTTTTTTCGCCGAGATCAAAAAATAGATTCGCTTCAAACCTACCTCATAGGGAGGAGCAAATCCTGCTCATCTCGAATCTGCAAACTGTTTGGCTCTGCGGCTTTTCACTCTCCGTCAGCGTCCGTTTTAATTAGGGTCACTTTTTCTGAAAAAAAACATGCCAAACGGCAGCACTAAAAAATAAAAACTCTGTTGGATTCTTATCATACTCCGACCAGTACAAGCTCTTATTGGCCTCATTCAAACTGCAGAATATTGGAATCCTCTGATTAACTGGTGGGTCATAACGCTGACTTGAAGTTTCAAAAATTATACCAAGGGAGGGTATCACGGTTTTTTTTCGCCGAGATCAAAAAATAGATTCGTTTCAAA
Organism: Membranipora membranacea; assembly: GCA_914767715.1. NCBI lineage: Eukaryota > Metazoa > Bryozoa > Gymnolaemata > Cheilostomatida > Membraniporidae > Membranipora > Membranipora membranacea. The sequence goes on from OU612068.1 coordinate 12,500,943, forward strand.
CCTACCTCATAGGGAGGAGCAACTCCTGCTCATCTCGAATCTGCAAACCGTTTGGCTCTGCGGCTTTTCACTCTCCGTCAGTGTCCGTTTCAATTAGGGTCACTTTTGCTAAAAAAAAACATGCCAAACTGCAGCATTGAAAAATCAAAACTCTGTTGGATTCGTATCAAACTCCGACCAGTTCAAGCTCTTATTGGCCTCATTCAAACTGCAGAATATTGGAATCCTCTGATTAACTGGTGGGTCATAACGCTGACTTGAAGTTTCAAAAATTATACCAAGGGAGGGTATCACGGTTATTTTTCGCCGAGATCAAAAAAAAGATTCGCTTCAAACCTACCTCATAGGGAGGAGCAACTCCTGCTCATCTCGAATCTGCAAACTGTTTGGCTCTGCGGCTTTTCACTCTCCGTCAGCGTCCGTTTTAATTAGGGTCACTTTTGCTAAAAAAAAACATGCCAAACGGCAGCATTGAAAAATAAAAACTATGTTGGATTCTTATCATACTCCGACCAGTTCAAGCTCTTATTGGCCTCATTCAAACTGCAGAATATTGGAATCCTCTGATTAACTGGTGGGTCACAACGCTGACTTGAAGTTTCAAAAATTATACAAAGGGAGGGTATCACGGTTTTTTTTTCGCCGAGATCAAAAAATAGATTTGCTTCAAACCTACCTCATAGGGAGGAGCAACTCCTGCTCATCTCGAATCTGCAAATCGTTTGGCTCTGCGGCTTTTCACTCTCCGTCAGTGTCCGTTTTAATTAGGGTCACTTTTTCTGAAAAAAAACATGCCAAACGGCAGCACTAAAAAATAAAAACTCTGTTGGATTCTTATCATACTCCGACCAATTCAAGCTCTTATTGGCCTCATTCAAACTGCAGAATATTGGAATCCTCTGATTAACTGGTGGGTCATAACGCTGACTTGAAGTTTCAAAAATTATACCAAGGGAGGGTATCACGGTTTTTTTTCGCCGAGATCAAAAAATAGATTCGTTTCAAACCTACCTCATAGGGAGGAGCAACTCCTGCTCATCTCGAATCTGCAAACCGTTTGGCTCTGCGGCTTTTCACTCTCCGTCAGTGTCCGTTTTAATTAGGGTCACTTTTGCTAAAAAAAAACATGCCAAACGGCAGCATTGAAAAATCAAAACTCTGTTGGATTCTTATCAAACTCCGACCAGTTCAAGCTCTTATTGGCCTCATTCAAACTGCAGAATATTGGAATCCTCTGATTAACTGGTGGGTCATAACGCTGACTTGAAGTATCAAAAATTATACCAAGGGAGGGTATCACGGTTTTTTTTTCGCCGAGATCAAAAAAAAGATTCGCTTCAAACCTACCTCATAGGGAGGAGCAAATCCTGCTCATCTCGAATCTGCAAACTGTTTGGCTCTGCGGCTTTTCACTCTCCGTCAGCGTCCGTTTTAATTAGGGTCACTTTTTCTGAAAAAAAACATGCCAAACGGCAGCACTAAAAAATAAAAACTCTGTTGGATTCTTATCATACTCCGACCAGTTCAAGCTCTTATTGGCCTCATTCAAACTGCAGAATATTGGAATCCTCTGATTAACTGGTGGGTCATAACGCTGACTTGAAGTTTCAAAAATTATACCAAGGGAGGGTATCACGGTTTTTTTTCGCCGAGATCAAAAAATAGATTCGTTTCAAACCTACCTCATAGGGAGGAGCAACTCCTGCTCATCTCGAATCTGCAAACCGTTTGGCTCTGCGGCTCTTCACTCTCCGTCAGTGTCCGTTTTAATTAGGGTCACTTTTGCTAAAAAAGAAACATGCCAGACGGCAGCATTGAAAAATTAAAACTCTGTTGGATTCTTATCAAACTCCGACCAGTTCAAGCTCTTATTGGCCTCATTCAAACTGCAGAATATTGGAATCCTCTGATTAACTGGTGGGTCATAACGCTGACTTGAAGTTTCAAAAATTATACCAAGGGAGGGTATCACGGTTTTTTTTCGCCGAGATCAAAAAAAAGATTCGCTTCAAACCTACCTCATAGGGAGGAGCAACTCCTGCTCATCTCGAATCTGCAACCCGTTTGGCTCTGCGGCTTTTCACTCTCCGTCAGCGTCCGTTTTAATTAGGGTCACTTTTGCTAAAAAAAAACATGCCAAACGGCAGCATTGAAAAATAAAAACTATGTTGGATTGTTATCAAACTCCGACCAGTTCAAGCTCTTATTGGCCTCATTCAAACTGCAGAATATTGGAATATTCTGATTAACTGGTGGGTCATAACGCTGACTTGAAGTTTCAAAAATTATACCAAGGGAGGGTTTCACGGTTTTTCTTCGCCGAGATCAAAAAAAGAGTCGCTTCAAACCTACCTCATAGGGAGGAGCAACTCCTGCTCATCTCGAATCTGCAAACCGTTTGCCTCTGCAGCTTTTCGTTCTCCTTCAGCGTCCGTTTTAATTAGGGTCACTTTTGCTAAAAAAAAACATGCCAAACGGCAGCATTGAAAAATAAAAACTCTGTTGGATTCTTATCAAACTCCGACCAGTTCAAGCTCTTATTAGCCTCATTCCAACTGTCGAATATTGGAATCCTCTGATTAACTGGTGGGTCATAACGCTGACTTGAAGTTTCAAAAATTATACCAAGGGAGGGTATCAAGGTTTTTTTTCGCCGAGATCAAAAAATAGATTCGCTTCAAACCTACCTCATAGGGAGGAGCAAATCCTGCTCATCTCGAATCTGCAAACTGTTTGGCTCTGCGGCTTTTCACTCTCCGTCAGCGTCCGTTTTAATTAGGGTCACTTTTTCTGAAAAAAAACATGCCAAACGGCAGCACTAAAAAATAAAAACTCTGTTGGATTCTTATCATACTCCGACCAGTTCAAGCTCTTATTGGCCTCATTCAAACTGCAGAATATTGGAATCCTCTGATTAACTGGTGGGTCATAACGCTGACTTGAAGTTTCAAAAATTATACCAAGGGAGGGTATCACGGTTTTTTTTCGCCGAGATCAAAAAATAGATTCGTTTCAAACCTACCTCATAGGGAGGAGCAACTCCTGCTCATCTCGAATCTGCAAACCGTTTGGCTCTGCGGCTTTTCACTCTCCGTCAGCGTCCGTTTTAATTAGGGTCACTTTTGCTAAAAAAAAACATGCCAAACGGCAGCATTGAAAAATCAAAACTCTGTTGGATTCTTATCAAACTCCGACCAGTTCAAGCTCTTATTGGCCTCATTCAAACTGCAGAATATTGGAATCCTCTGATTAACTGGTGGGTCATAACGCTGACTTGAAGTATCAAAAATTATACCAAGGGAGGGTATCACGGTTTTTTTTCGCCGAGATCAAAAAAAAGATTCGCTTCAAACCTACCTCATAGGGAGGAGCAAATCCTGCTCATCTCGAATCTGCAAACTGTTTGGCTCTGCGGCTTTTCACTCTCCGTCAGCGTCCGTTTTAATTAGGGTCACTTTTTCTGAAAAAAAACATGCCAAACGGCAGCACTAAAAAATAAAAACTCTGTTGGATTCTTATCATACTCCGACCAGTTCAAGCTCTTATTGGCCTCATTCAAACTGCAGAATATTGGAATCCTCTGATTAACTGGTGGGTCATAACGCTGACTTGAAGTTTCAAAAATTATACCAAGGGAGGGTATCACGGTATTTTTTCGCCGAGATCAAAAAATAGATTCGTTTCAAACCTTCCTCATAGGGAGGAGCAACTCCTGCTCATCTCGAATCTGCAAACCGTTTGGCTCTGCGGCTTTTCACTCTCCGTCAGTGTCCGTTTTAATTAGGGTCACTTTTGCTAAAAAAGAAACATGCCAGACGGCAGCATTGAAAAATTAAAACTCTGTTGGATTCTTATCAAACTCCGACCAGTTCAAGCTCTTATTGGCCTCATTCAAACTGCAGAATATTGGAATCCTCTGATTAACTGGTGGGTCATAACGCTGACTTGAAGTTTCAAAAATTATACCGAGGGAGGGTATCACGGTTTTTTTTTCGCCGAGATCAAAAAATAGATTCGTTTCAAACCTACCTCATAGGGAGGAGCAACTCCTGCTCATCTCGAATCTGCAAATCGTTTGGCTCTGCGGCTTTTCACTCTCCGTCAGTGTCCGTTTCAATTAGGGTCACTTTTGCTAAAAAAAAAACATGCCAAACGGCAGCATTGAAAAATTAAAACTCTGTTGGATTCTTATCAAACTCCGACCAGTTCAAGCTCTTATTGGCCTCATTCAAACTGCAGAATATTGGAATCCTCTGATTAACTGGTGGGTCATAACGCTGACTTGAAGTTTCAAAAATTATACCAAGGGAGGGTATCACGGTTATTTTTCGCCGAGATCAAAAAAAAGATTCGCTTCAAACCTACCTCATAGGGAGGAGCAACTCCTGCTCATCTCGAATCTGCAAACTGTTTGGCTCTGCGGCTTTTCACTCTCCGTCAGCATCCGTTTTAATTAGGGTCACTTTTGCTAAAAAAAAACATGCCAAACGCCAGCATTGAAAAATAAAAACTATGTTGGATTCTTATCATACTCCGACCAGTTCAAGCTCTTATTGGCCTCATTCAAACTGCAGAATATTGGAATCCTCTGATTAACTGGTGGGTCACAACGCTGACTTGAAGTTTCAAAAATTATACAAAGGGAGGGTATCACGGTTTTTTTTCGCCGAGATCAAAAAATAGATTTGCTTCAAACCTACCTCATAGGGAGGAGCAACTCCTGCTCATCTCGAATCTGCAAATCGTTTGGCTCTGCGGCTTTTCACTCTCCGTCAGTGTCCGTTTTAATTAGGGTCACTTTTTCTGAAAAAAAACATGCCAAACGGCAGCACTAAAAAATAAAAACTCTGTTGGATTCTTATCATACTCCGACCAATTCAAGCTCTTATTGGCCTCATTCAAACTGCAGAATATTGGAATCCTCTGATTAACTGGTGGGTCATAACGCTGACTTGAAATTTCAAAAATTATACCAAGGGAGGGTATCAGGGTTTTTTTTCGCCGAGATCAAAAAATAGATTCGTTTCAAACCTACCTCATAGGGAGGAGCAACTCCTGCTCATCTCGAATCTGCAAACCGTTTGGCTCTGCGGTTTTTCACTCTCCGTCAGTGTCCGTTTTAATTAGGGTCACTTTTGCTAAAAAAAAACATGCCAAACGGCAGCATTGAAAAATCAAAACTCTGTTGGATTCTTATCAAACTCCGACCAGTTCAAGCTCTTATTGGCCTCATTCAAACTGCAGAATATTGGAATCCTCTGATTAACTGGTGGGTCATAACGCTGACTTGAAGTATCAAAAATTATACCAAGGGAGGGTATCACGGTTTTTTTTTCGCCGAGATCAAAAAAAAGATTCGCTTCAAACCTACCTCATAGGGAGGAGCAAATCCTGCTCATCTCGAATCTGCAAACTGTTTGGCTCTGCGGCTTTTCACTCTCCGTCAGCGTCCGTTTTAATTAGGGTCACTTTTTCTGAAAAAAAACATGCCAAACGGCAGCACTAAAAAATAAAAACTCTGTTGGATTCTTATCATACTCCGACCAGTTCAAGCTCTTATTGGCCTCATTCAAACTGCAGAATATTGGAATCCTCTGATTAACTGGTGGGTCATAACGCTGCCTTGAAGTTTCAAAAATTATACCAAGGGAGGGTATCACGGTTTTTTTTCGCCGAGATCAAAAAATAGATTCGTTTCAAACCTACCTCATAGGGAGGAGCAACTCCTGCTCATCTCGAATCTGCAACCCGTTTGGCTCTGCGGCTTTTCACTCTCCGTCAGTGTCCGTTTTAATTAGGGTCACTTTTGCTAAAAAAGAAACATGCCAGACGGCAGCATTGAAAAATTAAAACTCTGTTGGATTCTTATCAAACTCCGACCAGTTCAAGCTCTTATTGGCCTCATTCAAACTGCAGAATATTGGAATCCTCTGATTAACTGGTGGGTCATAACGCTGACTTGAAGTTTCAAAAATTATACCAAGGGAGGGTATCACGGTTTTTTTTCGCCGAGATCAAAAAAAAGATTCGCTTCAAACCTACCTCATAGGGAGGAGCAACTCCTGCTCATCTCGAATCTGCAACCCGTTTGGCTCTGCGGCTTTTCACTCTCCGTCAGCGTCCGTTTTAATTAGGGTCACTTATGCTAAAAAAAAACATGCCAAACGGCAGCATTGAAAAATAAAAACTATGTTGGATTGTTATCAAACTCCGACCAGTTCAAGCTCTTATTGGCCTCATTCAAACTGCAGAATATTGGAATATTCTGATTAACTGGTGGGTCATAACGCTGACTTGAAGTTTCAAAAATTATACCAAGGGAGGGTTTCACGGTTTTTCTTCGCCGAGATCAAAAAAAGAGTCGCTTCAAACCTACCTCATAGGGAGGAGCAACTCCTGCTCATCTCGAATCTGCAAACCGTTTGCCTCTGCAGCTTTTCGTTCTCCTTCAGCGTCCGTTTTAATTAGGGTCACTTTTGCTAAAAAAAAACATGCCAAACGGCAGCATTGAAAAATAAAACCTCTGTTGGATTCTTATCAAACTCCGACCAGTTCAAGCTCTTATTAGCCTCATTCCAACTGTCGAATATTGGAATCCTCTGATTAACTGGTGGGTCATAACGCTGACTTGAAGTTTCAAAAATTATACCAAGGGAGGGTATCAAGGTTTTTTTTCGCCGAGATCAAAAAATAGATTCGCTTCAAACCTACCTCATAGGGAGGAGCAAATCCTGCTCATCTCGAATCTGCAAACTGTTTGGCTCTGCGGCTTTTCACTCTCCGTCAGCGTCCGTTTTAATTAGGGTCACTTTTTCTGAAAAAAAACATGCCAAACGGCAGCACTAAAAAATAAAAACTCTGTTGGATTCTTATCATACTCCGACCAGTTCAAGCTCTTATTGGCCTCATTCAAACTGCAGAATATTGGAATCCTCTGATTAACTGGTGGGTCATAACGCTGACTTGAAGTATCAAAAATTATACCAAGGGAGGGTATCACGGTTTTTTTTCGCCGAGATCAAAAAAAAGATTCGCTTCAAACCTACCTCATAGGGAGGAGCAAATCCTGCTCATCTCGAATCTGCAAACTGTTTGGCTCTGCGGCTTTTCACTCTCCGTCAGCGTCCGTTTTAATTAGGGTCACTTTTTCTGAAAAAAAACATGCCAAACGGCAGCACTAAAAAATAAAAACTCTGTTGGATTCTTATCATACTCCGACCAGTTCAAGCTCTTATTGGCCTCATTCAAACTGCAGAATATTGGAATCCTCTGATTAACTGGTGGGTCATAACGCTGACTTGAAGTTTCAAAAATTATACCAAGGGAGGGTATCACGGTTTTTTTTCGCCGAGATCAAAAAATAGATTCGTTTCAAACCTACCTCATAGGGAGGAGCAACTCCTGCTCATCTCGAATCTGCAAACCGTTTGGCTCTGCGGCTTTTCACTCTCCGTCAGTGTCCGTTTTAATTAGGGTCACTTTTGCTAAAAAAGAAACATGCCAGACGGCAGCATTGAAAAATTAAAACTCTGTTGGATTCTTATCAAACTCCGACCAGTTCAAGCTCTTATTGGCCTCATTCAAACAGCAGAATATTGGAATCCTCTGATTAACTGGTGGGTCACAACGCTGACTTGAAGTTTCAAAAATTATACCAAGGGAGGGTATCACGGTTTTTTTTTCGCCGAGATCAAAAAATAGATTCGTTTCAAACCTACCTCATAGGGAGGAGCAACTCCTGCTCATCTCGAATCTGCAAACCGTTTGGCTCTGCGGCTTTTAACTCTCCGTCAGTGTCCGTTTTAATTAGGGTCACTTTTGCTAAAAAAAAAACATGCCAAACGGCAGCATTGAAAAATTAAAACTCTGTTGGATTCTTATCAAACTCCGACCAGTTCAAGCTCTTATTGGCCTCATTCAAACTGCAGAATATTGGAATCCTCTGATTAACTGGTGGGTCATAACGCTGACTTGAAGTATCAAAAATTATACCAAGGGAGGGTATCACGGTTTTTTTTCGCCGAGATCAAAAAAAAGATTCGCTTCAAACCTACCTCATAGGGAGGAGCAAATCCTGCTCATCTCGAATCTGCAAACTGTTTGGCTCTGCGGCTTTTCACTCTCCGTCAGCGTCCGTTTTAATTAGGGTCACTTTTTCCGAAAAAAAACATGCCAAACGGCAGCACTAAAAAATAAAAACTCTGTTGGATTCTTATCATACTCCGACCAGTTCAAGCTCTTATTGGCCTCATTCAAACTGCAGAATATTGGAATCCTCTGATTAACTGGTAGGTCATAACGCTGACTTGAAGTTTCAAAAATTATACCAAGGGAGGGTATCACGGTTTTTTTTCGCCGAGATCAAAAAATAGATTCGTTTCAAACCTACCTCATAGGGAGGAGCAACTCCTGCTCATCTAGCATCTGCAAACCGTTTGGCTCTGCGGCTTTTCACTCTCCGTCAGTGTCCGTTTTAATTAGGGTCACTTTTGCAAAAAAAAAAACATGCCAGACGGCAGCATTGAAAAATTAAAACTCTGTTGGATTCTTATCAAACTCCGACCAGTTCAAGCTCTTATTGGCCTCATTCAAACTGCAGAATATTGGAATCCTCTGATTAACTGGTGGGTCATAACGCTGACTTGAAGTTTCAAAAATTATACCAAGGGAGGGTATCACGGTTTTTTTTCGCCGAGATAAAAAAAAAGATTCGCTTCAAACCTACCTCATAGGGAGGAGCAACTCCTGCTCATCTCGAATCTGCAACCCGTTTGGCTCTGCGGCTTTTCACTCTCCGTCAGCGTCCGTTTTAATTAGGGTCACTTTTGCTAAAAAAAAACATGCCAAACGGCAGCATTGAAAAATAAAAACTATGTTGGATTCTTATCATACTCCGACCAGTTCAAGCTCTTATTGGCCTCATTCAAACTGCAGAATATTGGAATCCTCTGATTAACTGGTGGGTCACAACGCTGACTTGAAGTTTCAAAAATTATACAAAGGGAGGGTATCACGGTTTTTTTTCGCCGAGACCAAAAAATAGATTTGCTTCAAACCTACCTCATAAGGAGGAGCAACTCCTGCTCATCTCGAATCTGCAAACCGTTTGGCTCTGCGGCTTTTCACTCTCCGTCAGTGTCCGTTTTAATTAGGGTCACTTTTTCTGAAAAAAAACATGCCAAACGGCAGCACTAAAAAATAAAAACTCTGTTGGATTCTTATCATACTCCGACCAGTTCAAGCTCTTATTGGCCTCATTCAAACTGCAGAATATTGGAATCCTCTGATTAACTGGTGGGTCATAACGCTGCCTTGAAGTTTCAAAAATTATACCAAGGGAGGGTATCACGGTTTTTTTTCGCCGAGATCAAAAAATAGATTCGTTTCAAACCTACCTCATAGGGAGGAGCAACTCCTGCTCATCTCGAATCTGCAAACCGTTTGGCTCTGCGGCTTTTCACTCTCCGTCAGTGTCCGTTTTAATTAGGGTCACTTTTGCTAAAAAAGAAACATGCCAGACGGCAGCATTGAAAAATTAAAACTCTGTTGGATTCTTATCAAACTCCGACCAGTTCAAGCTCTTATTGGCCTCATTCAAACTGCAGAATATTGGAATCCTCTGATTAACTGGTGGGTCATAACGCTGACTTGAAGTTTCAAAAATTATACCAAGGGAGGGTATCACGGTTTTTTTTCGCCGAGATCAAAAAAAAGATTCGCTTCAAACCTACCTCATAGGGAGGAGCAACTCCTGCTCATCTCGAATCTGCAACCCGTTTGGCTCTGCGGCTTTTCACTCTCCGTCAGCGTCCGTTTTAATTAGGGTCACTTATGCTAAAAAAAAACATGCCAAACGGCAGCATTGAAAAATAAAAACTATGTTGGATTGTTATCAAACTCCGACCAGTTCAAGCTCTTATTGGCCTCATTCAAACTGCAGAATATTGGAATATTCTGATTAACTGGTGGGTCATAACGCTGACTTGAAGTTTCAAAAATTATACCAAGGGAGGGTTTCACGGTTTTTCTTCGCCGAGATCAAAAAAAGAGTCGCTTCAAACCTACCTCATAGGGAGGAGCAACTCCTGCTCATCTCGAATCTGCAAATCGTTTGCCTCTGCAGCTTTTCGTTCTCCTTCAGCGTCCGTTTTAATTAGGGTCACTTTTGCTAAAAAAAAACATGCCAAACGGCAGCATTGAAAAATTAAAACTCTGTTGGATTCTTATCAAACTCCGACCAGTTCAAGCTCTTATTGGCCTCATTCAAACTGCAGAATATTGGAATCCTCTGATTAACTGGTGGGTCACAACGCTGACTTGAAGTTTCAAAAATTATACCAAGGGAGGGTATCACGGTTTTTTTTCGCCGAGATCAAAAAATAGATTCGTTTCAAACCTACCTCATAGGGAGGAGCAACTCCTGCTCATCTCAAATCTGCAAACCGTTTGGCTCTGCGGCTTTTAACTCTCCGTCAGTGTCCGTTTTAATTAGGGTCACTTTTGCTAAAAAAAAAACATGCCAAACGGCAGCATTGAAAAATTAAAACTCTGTTGGATTCTTATCAAACTCCGACCAGTTCAAGCTCTTATTGGCCTCATTCAAACTGCAGAATATTGGAATCCTCTGATTAACTGGTGGGTCATAACGCTGACTTGAAGTATCAAAAATTATACCAAGGGAGGGTATCACGGTTTTTTTTCGCCGAGATCAAAAAAAAGATTCGCTTCAAACCTACCTCATAGGGAGGAGCAAATCCTGCTCATCTCGAATCTGCAAACTGTTTGGCTCTGCGGCTTTTCACTCTCCGTCAGCGTCCGTTTTAATTAGGGTCACTTTTTCCGAAAAAAAACATGCCAAACGGCAGCACTAAAAAATAAAAACTCTGTTGGATTCTTATCATACTCCGACCAGTTCAAGCTCTTATTGGCCTCATTCAAACTGCAGAATATTGGAATCCTCTGATTAACTGGTAGGTCATAACGCTGACTTGAAGTTTCAAAAATTATACCAAGGGAGGGTATCACGGTTTTTTTTCGCCGAGATCAAAAAATAGATTCGTTTCAAACCTACCTCATAGGGAGGAGCAACTCCTGCTCATCTAGAATCTGCAAACCGTTTGGCTCTGCGGCTTTTCACTCTCCGTCAGTGTCCGTTTTAATTAGGGTCACTTTTGCAAAAAAAAAACATGCCAGACGGCAGCATTGAAAAATTAAAACTCTGTTGGATTCTTATCAAACTCCGACCAGTTCAAGCTCTTATTGGCCTCATTCAAACTGCAGAATATTGGAATCCTCTGATTAACTGGTGGGTCATAACGCTGACTTGAAGTTTCAAAAATTATACCAAGGGAGGGTATCACGGTTTTTTTTCGCCGAGATAAAAAAAAAGATTCGCTTCAAACCTACCTCATAGGGAGGAGCAACTCATGCTCATCTCGAATCTGCAACCCGTTTGGCTCTGCGGCTTTTCACTCTCCGTCAGCGTCCGTTTTAATTAGGGTCACTTTTGCTAAAAAAAAACATGCCAAACGGCAGCATTGAAAAATAAAAACTATGTTGGATTCTTATCATACTCCGACCAGTTCAAGCTCTTATTGGCCTCATTCAAACTGCAGAATATTGGAATCCTCTGATTAACTGGTGGGTCACAACGCTGACTTGAAGTTTCAAAAATTATACAAAGGGAGGGTATCACGGTTTTTTTTCGCCGAGACCAAAAAATAGATTTGCTTCAAACCTACCTCATAAGGAGGAGCAACTCCTGCTCATCTCGAATCTGCAAACCGTTTGGCTCTGCGGCTTTTCACTCTCCGTCAGTGTCCGTTTTAATTAGGGTCACTTTTGCAAAAAAAAAACATGCCAAACGGCAGCATTGAGAAATAAAAACTCTTTTGGATTCTTATCAAACTCCGACCAGTTCAAGCTCTTATTGGCCTCATTCAAACTGCAGAATATTGGAATCCTCTGATTACTTGGTGGGTCATAACGCTGACTTGAAGTTTCAAAAATTATACCAAGGGAGGGTATCACGGTTTTTCTTCGCCGAGATAAAAAAAAAGAGTCGCTTCAAACCTACCTCATAGGGAGGAGCAACTCCTGCTCATCTCGAATCTGCAAACCGTTTGGCTCTGCAGCTTTTCACTCTCCTTCAGCGTCCGTTTTAATTAGGGTCACTTTTGCTAAAAAAAAACATGCCAAACGGCAGCATTGAAAAATAAAAACTCTGTTGGATTCTTATCATACTCCGACCAGTTCAAGCTCTTATTGGCCTCATTCAAACCGCAGAAAATTTGAATCCTCTGATTAACTGGTGGGTCATAACGCTGACTTGAAGTTTCAAAAATTATACCAAGGGAGGGTATCACGGTTTTTTTTCACCGAGATCAAAAAATAGATTCGCTTCAAACCTACCTCATAGGGAGGAGCAACTCCTGCTCATCTCGAATCTGCAAACCGTTTGGCTCTGCGGCTTTTCACTCTCTGTCAGTGTCCGTTTTAATTAGGGTCACTTTTGCTAAAAAAAAAACATGCCAAACGGCAGCACTAAAAAATAAAAACTCTGTTGGATTCTTATCATACTCCGACCAGTTCAAGCTCTTATTGGCCTCATTCAAACTGCAGAATATTGGAATCCTCTGATTAACTGGTGGGTCATAACGCTGACTTGAAGTTTCAAAAATTATACCAAGGGAGGGTATCACGGTTTTTTTTCGCCGAGATCAAAAAATAGATTCGTTTCAAACCTACCTCATAGGGAGGAGCAACTCCTGCTCATCTCAAATCTGCAAATCGTTTGGCTCTGCAGCTTTTCACTCTCCTTCAGCGTCCGTTTTAATTAGGGTCACTTTTGCTAAAAAAAAACATGCCAAACGGCAGCATTGAAAAATAAAAACTCTGTTGGATTCTTATCATACTCCGACCAGTTCAAGCTCTTATTGGCCTCATTCAAACCGCAGAAAATTGGAATCCTCTGATTAACTGGTGGGTCATAACGCTGACTTGAAGTTTCAAAAATTATACCAAGGGAGGGTATCACGGTTTTTTTTCACCGAGATCAAAAAATAGATTCGCTTCAAACCTACCTCATAGGGAGGAGCAACTCCTGCTCATCTCGAATCTGCAAACCGTTTGGCTCTGCGGCTTTTCACTCTCTGTCAGTGTCCGTTTTAATTAGGGTCACTTTTGCTAAAAAAAAAACATGCCAAACGGCAGCACTAAAAAATAAAAACTCTGTTGGATTCTTATCATACTCCGACCAGTTCAAGCTCTTATTGGCCTCATTCAAACTGCAGAATATTGGAATCCTCTGATTAACTGGTGGGTCATAACGCTGACTTGAAGTTTCAAAAATTATACCAAGGGAGGGTATCACGGTTTTTTTTCGCCGAGATCAAAAAATAGATTCGTTTCAAACCTACCTCATAGGGAGGAGCAACTCCTGCTCATCTCAAATCTGCAAATCGTTTGGCTCTGCGGCTTTTCACTCTCCGTCAGTGTCCGTTTCAATTAGGGTCACTTTTGCTAAAAAAAAAACATGCCAAACGGCAGCATTGAAAAATTAAAACTCTGTTGGATTCTTATCAAACTCCGACCAGTTCAAGCTCTTATTGGCCTCATTCAAACTGCAGAATATTGGAATCCTCTGATTAACTGGTGGGTCATAACGCTGACTTGAAGTTTCAAAAATTATACCAAGGGAGGGTATCACGGTTTTTTATCGCCGAGATCAAAAAAAAAGATTCGCTTCAAACCTACCTCATAGGGAGGAGCAACTCCTGCTCATCTCGAATCTGCAAACCGTTTGGCTCTGCGGCTTTTCACTCTCCGTCAGCGTCCGTTTTAATTAGGGTCACTTTTGCTAAAAAAAAACATGCCAAACGGCAGCATTGAAAAATAAAAACTATGTTGAATTCTTATCATACTCCGACCAGTTCAAGCTCTTATTGGCCTCATTCAAACTGCAGAATATTGGAATCCTCTGATTAACTGGTGGGTCACAACGCTGACTTGAAGTTTCAAAAATTATACAAAGGGAGGGTATCACGGTTTTTTTTCGCCGAGATCAAAAAATAGATTTGCTTCAAACCTACCTCATAGGGAGGAGCAACTCCTGCTCATCTCGAATCTGCAAACCGTTTGGCTCTGCGGCTTTTCACTCTCCGTCAGTGTCCGTTTTAATTAGGGTCACTTTTGCTAAAAAAAAACATGCCAAACGGCAGCATTGAAAAATAAAAACTCTGTTGGATTCTTATCAAACTCCGACCAGTTCAAGCTCTTATTGGCCTCATTTAAACTGCAGAATATTGGAATATTCTGATTAACTGGTGGGTCATAACGCTGACTTGAAGTTTCAAAAATTATACCAAGGGAGGGTATCACGGTTTTTTTTCGCCGGGATCAAAAAAAGAGTCGCTTCAAACCTACCTCATAGGGAGGAGCAACTCCTGCTCATCTCGAATCTGCAAACCTTTTGGCTCTGCAGCTTTTCGTTCTCCTTCAGCGTCCGTTTTAATTAGGGTCACATTTGCTAAAAAAAAACATGCCAAACGGCAGCATTGAAAAATAAAACCTCTGTTGGATTCTTATCAAACTCCGACCAGTTCAAGCTCTTATTAGCCTCATTCAAACTGTGGAATATTGGAATCCTCTGATTAACTGGTGGGTCATAACGCTGACTTGAAGTTTCAAAAATTATGCCAAGGGAGGGTATCAAGGTTTTTTTTCGCCGAGATCAAAAAATAGATTCACTTCAAACCTACCTCATAGGGAGGAGCAAATCCTGCTCATCTCGAATCTGCAAACTGTTTGGCTCTGCGGCATTTCACTCTCCGTCAGCGTCCGTTTTAATTAGGGTCACTTTTTCTGAAAAAAAACATGCCAAACGGCAGCACTAAAAAATAAAAACTCTGTTGGATTCTTATCATACTCCGACCAGTTCAAGCTCTTATTGGCCTCATTCAAACTGCAGAATATTGGAATCCTCTGATTAACTGGTGGGTCATAACGCTGACTTGAAGTTTCAAAAATTATACCAAGGGAGGGTATCACGGTTTTTTTTCGCCGAGATCAAAAAATAGATTCGTTTCAAACCTACCTCATAGGGAGGAGCAACTCCTGCTCATCTCGAATCTGCAAACCGTTTGGCTCTGCGGCTTTTCACTCTCCGTCAGTGTCCGTTTTAATTAGGGTCACTTTTGCTAAAAAAAAAACATGCCAAACGGCAGCATTGAAAAATCAAAACTCTGTTGGATTCTTATCAAACTCAGACCAGTTCAAGCTCTTATTGGCCTCATTCAAACTGCAGAATATTGGAATCCTCTGATTAACTGGTGGGTCATAACGCTGACTTGAAGTATCAAAAATTATACCAAGGGAGGGTATCACGGTTTTTTTTCGCCGAGATAAAAAAAAAGATTCGCTTCAAACCTACCTCATAGGGAGGAGCAAATCCTGCTCATCTCGAATCTGCAAACTGTTTGGCTCTGCGGCTTTTCACTCTCCGTCAGCGTCCGTTTTAATTAGGGTCACTTTTTCTGAAAAAAAACATGCCAAACGGCAGCACTAAAAAATAAAAACTCTGTTGGATTCTTATCATACTCCGACCAGTTCAAGCTCTTATTGGCCTCATTCAAACTGCAGAATATTGGAATCCTCTGATTAACTGGTGGGTCATAACGCTGACTTGAAGTTTCAAAAATTATACCAAGGGAGGGTATCACGGTTTTTTTTCGCCGAGATCAAAAAATAGATTCGTTTCAAACCTACCTCATAGGGAGGAGCAACTCCTGCTCATCTCGAATCTGCAAACCGTTTGGCTCTGCGGCTTTTCACTCTCCGTCAGTGTCCGTTTTAATTAGGGTCACTTTTCCTAAAAAAAAAACATGCCAAACGGCAGCATTGAAAAATCAAAACTCTGTTGGATTCTTATCAAACTCCGACCAGTTCAAGCTCTTATTGGCCTCATTCAAACTGCAGAATATTGGAATCCTCTGATTAACTGGTGGGTCATAACGCTGACTTGAAGTATCAAAAATTATACCAAGGGAGGGTATCACGGTTTTTTTTCGCCGAGATCAAAAAAAAGATTCGCTTCAAACCTACCTCATAGGGAGGAGCAAATCCTGCTCATCTCGAATCTGCAAACTGTTTGGCTCTGCGGCTTTTCACTCTCCGTCAGCGTCCGTTTTAATAAGGGTCACTTTTTCTGAAAAAAAACATGCCAAACGGCAGCACTAAAAAATAAAAACTCTGTTGGATTCTTATCATACTCCGACCTGTTCAAGCTCTTATTGGCCTCATTCAAACTGCAGAATATTGGAATCCTCTGATTAACTGGTGGGTCATAACGCTGACTTGAAGTTTCAAAAATTATACCAAGGGAGGGTATCACGGTTTTTCTTCGCCGAGATAAAAAAAAAGAGTCGCTTCAAACCTACCTCATAGGGAGGAGCAACTCCTGCTCATCTCGAATCTGCAAACCGTTTGGCTCTGCAGCTTTTCACTCTCCTTCAGCGTCCGTTTTAATTAGGGTCACTTTTGCTAGAAAAAAACATGCCAAACGGCAGCATTGAAAAATAAAAACTCTGTTGGATTCTTCTCAAACTCCGACCAGTTCAAGCTCTTATTAGCCTCATTCAAACTGTCGAATTTTGGAATCCTCTGATTAACTGGTGGGTCATAACGCTGACTTGAAGTTTCAAAAATTATACCAAGAGAGGCTATCACGGTTTTTTTTAGCCGAGATCAAAAAATAGATTCGTTTCAAACCTACCTCATAGGGAGGAGCAACTCCTGCTCATCTCGAATCTGCAAACCGTTTGGCTCTGCGGCTTTTCACTCTCCGTCAGTGTCCGTTTTAATTAGGGTCACTTTTCCTAAAAAAAAAACATGCCAAACGGCAGCATTGAAAAATCAAAACTCTGTTGGATTCTTATCAAACTCCGACCAGTTCAAGCTCTTATTGGCCTCATTCAAACTGCAGAATATTGGAATCCTCTGATTAACTGGTGGGTCATAACGCTGACTTGAAGTATCAAAAATTATACCAAGGGAAGGTATCACGGTTTTTTTTCGCCGAGATCAAAAAAAAGATTCGCTTCAAACCTACCTCATAGGGAGGAGCAAATCCTGCTCATCTCGAATCTGCAAACTGTTTGGCTCTGCGGCTTTTCACTCTCCGTCAGCGTCCGTTTTAATAAGGGTCACTTTTTCTGAAAAAAAACATGCCAAACGGCAGCACTAAAAAATACAAACTCTGTTGGATTCTTATCATACTCCGACCTGTTCAAGCTCTTATTGGCCTCATTCAAACTGCAGAATATTGGAATCCTCTGATTAACTGGTGGGTCATAACGCTGACTTGAAGTTTCAAAAATTATACCAAGGGAGGGTATCACGGTTTTTCTTCGCCGAGATAAAAAAAAAGAGTCGCTTCAAACCTACCTCATAGGGAGGAGCAACTCCTGCTCATCTCGAATCTGCAAACCGTTTGGCTCTGCAGCTTTTCACTCTCCTTCAGCGTCCGTTTTAATTAGGGTCACTTTTGCTAGAAAAAAACATGCCAAACGGCAGCATTGAAAAATAAAAACTCTGTTGGATTCTTCTCAAACTCCGACCAGTTCAAGCTCTTATTAGCCTCATTCAAACTGTCGAATTTTGGAATCCTCTGATTAACTGGTGGGTCATAACGCTGACTTGAAGTTTCAAAAATTATACCAAGAGAGGCTATCACGGTTTTTTTTAGCCGAGATCAAAAAATAGATTCGTTTCAAACCTACCTCATAGGGAGGAGCAACTCCTGCTCATCTCGAATCTGCAAACCGTTTGGCTCTGCGGCTTTTCACTCTCCGTCAGTGTCCGTTTTAATTAGGGTCACTTTTCCTAAAAAAAAAACATGCCAAACGGCAGCATTGAAAAATCAAAACTCTGTTGGATTCTTATCAAACTCCGACCAGTTCAAGCTCTTATTGGCCTCATTCAAACTGCAGAATATTGGAATCCTCTGATTAACTGGTGGGTCATAACGCTGACTTGAAGTATCAAAAATTATACCAAGGGAGGGTATCACGGTTTTTTTTCGCCGAGATCAAAAAAAAGATTCGCTTCAAACCTACCTCATAGGGAGGAGCAAATCCTGCTCATCTCGAATCTGCAAACTGTTTGGCTCTGCGGCTTTTCACTCTCCGTCAGCGTCCGTTTTAATAAGGGTCACTTTTTCTGAAAAAAAACATGCCAAACGGCAGCACTAAAAAATACAAACTCTGTTGGATTCTTATCATACTCCGACCTGTTCAAGCTCTTATTGGCCTCATTCAAACTGCAGAATATTGGAATCCTCTGATTAACTGGTGGGTCATAACGCTGACTTGAAGTTTCAAAAATTATACCAAGGGAGGGTATCACGGTTTTTCTTCGCCGAGATAAAAAAAAAGAGTCGCTTCAAACCTACCTCATAGGGAGGAGCAACTCCTGCTCATCTCGAATCTGCAAACCGTTTGGCTCTGCAGCTTTTCACTCTCCTTCAGCGTCCGTTTTAATTAGGGTCACTTTTGCTAGAAAAAAACATGCCAAACGGCAGCATTGAAAAATAAAAACTCTGTTGGATTCTTCTCAAACTCCGACCAGTTCAAGCTCTTATTAGCCTCATTCAAACTGTCGAATTTTGGAATCCTCTGATTAACTGGTGGGTCATAACGCTGACTTGAAGTTTCAAAAATTATACCAAGGGAGGGTATCAAGGTTTTTTTCGCCGAGATCAAAAAATAGATTCGCTTCAAACCTACCTCATAGGGAGGAGCAACTCCTGCTCATCTCGAATCTGCAAATCGTTTGGCTCTGCGGCTTTTCACTCTCCGTCAGCGTCCGTTTTAATTAGGGTCACTTTTGCTAAAAATAAACATGCAAAACGGCAGCATTGAAAAATAAAAACTCTGTTGGATTCTTATCAAACTCCAACCAGTTCAAGCTCTTATTGGCCTCATTCAAACTGCAGAATATTGGAATCCTCTGATTAACTGGTGGGTCATAACGCTGACTTGAAGTTTCAAAAATTACACCAAGGGAGGGTATCACGGTTTTTTTTCGCCGAGATCAAAAAATAGATTCGCTTCAAACCTACCTCATAGGGAGGAGCAACTCCTGCTCATCTCGAATCTGCAAACCGTTTGGCTCTGCGGCTTTTCACTCTCCGTCAGTGTCCGTTTTAATTAGGGTCACTTTTGCTAAAAAAAAAACACGCCAAACGGCAGCAATGAAAATTAAAACTCTGTTGGATTCTTATCAAACTCCGACCAGTTCAAGCTCTTATTGGCCTCATTCAAACCGCAGAATATTGGAATCCTCTGATTAACTGGTGGGTCATAACGCTGACTTGAAGTTTCAAAAATTATACCAAGGGAAGGTATCACGGTTTTTTTTCGCCGAGATCAAAAAAAGGACTCGCTTCAAACCTACCTCATAGGGAGGAGCAACTCCTGCTCATCTCGAATCTGCAAACCGTTTGGCTCTGCGGCTTTTCACTCTCCGTCAGCGTCCGTTTTAATCACGGTCACTTTTGCTGAAAAAAAACATGCCAAACAGCAGCATTAAAAAATTGAAACTCTGTTGGATTCTTTTTAAACTCCGACCAGTTCAAGCTCTTATTGGCCTAATTCAAACCTCAGAATATTGGAATCCTCTGATTAACTGGTGGGTCATAACGCTGACTTGAAGTTTCAAAAATTATACCAAGGGAGGGTATCACGGTTTTTTTTCGCCGAGATCAAAAAATAGATTCGCTTCAAACCTACCTCATAGGGAGGAGCAACTCCTGCTCATCTCCATTCTGCAATCCGTTTGGCTCTGCGGCTTTTCACTCTCCGTCAGCATCCGTTTTAATTAGGGTCACTTTTGCTAAAAAAAAAACATGCCAAACGGCAGCATTGAAAAATAAAAACTCTGTTGGAGTCTTATCAAACTCCGACCAGTTCAAGCTCTTATTGGCCTCATTCAAACTGCAGAATATTGGAATCCTCTGATTAACTGGTGGGTCATAACGCTGACTTGAAGTTTCAAAAATTATACCAAGGGAGGGTATCACGGTTTTTTTTCGCCGAGATCAAAAAAAGGATTCGCTTCAAACCTACCTCATAGGGAGGAGCAACTCCTGCTCATCTCGAATCTGCAAACCGTTTGGCTCTGCGGCTTTTCACTCTCCGTCAGCGTCCGTTTTAATTAGGGTCACTTTTGCTAAAAAAAAACATGCCAAACGGCAGCATTGAAAAATTAAAACTCAGTTTGATTCTTATCAAACTCCGACCAGTTCAAGCTCTTATTGGCCTCATTCAAACTGCAGAATATTGGAATCCTCTGATTAACTGGTGGGTCATAACGCTGACTTGAAGTTTCAAAAATTATACCAAGGGAGGGAATCAAGGTTTTTTTTTCGCCGAGATCAAAAAATAGATTCGCTTCAAACCAACCTCATAGGGAGGAGCAAATCCTGCTCATCTCGAATCTGCAAACCGTTTGGCTCTGCGGCTTTTCACCCTCCGTCAGCGTCCGTTTTAATGAGGGTCACTTTTGCTGAAAAAAAACATGCCAAACGGCAGCATTAAAAAATTGAAACTCTGTTGGATTCTTTTCAAACTCCGACCAGTTCAAGCTCTTATTGGCCTAATTCAAACCTCAGAATATTGGAATCCTCTGATTAACTGGTGGGTCATAACGCTGAATTGAAGTTTCAAAAATTATACCATGGGAGGGTATCACGGTTTTTTTTCGCCGAGATCAAAAAATAGATTCGCTTCAAACCTACCTCATAGGGAGGAGCAACTCCTGCTCATCTCGAATCTGCAATCCGTTTGGCTCTGCGGCTTTTCACTCTCCGTCAGCGTCCGTTTCAATTAGGGTCACTTTTGCTGAAAAAAAACATGCCAAACGGCAGCATTGAAAAATTAAAACTCTGTTGGATTCTTATCAAACTCCGACCAGTTCAAGCTCTTATTGGCCTCATTCAAACCGCAGAATACTGGAATCCTCTGATTAACTGGTGGGTCATAACGCTGACTTGAAGTTTCAAAAATTATACCAAGGGAGGGTATCACGGTTTTTTTTTGCCGAGATCAAAAAACAGATTCGCTTCAACCCTACCTCATAGGGAGGAGCAACTCCTGCTCATCTCGAATCTGCAAACCGTTTGGCTCTGCGGCTTTTCACTCTCCGGCAGCGTCCGTTTTAATTAGGGTCACTTTTGCTAAAAAAAAAACATGCCAAACGGCAGCATTGAAAAATAAAAACTATGTTGGATTCTTATCATACTCCGACCAGTTCAAGCTCTTATTGGCCTCATTCAAACTGCAGAATATTGGAATCCTCTGATTAACTGGTTGGTCACAACCCTGACTTGAAGTTTCAAAAATTATACCAAGGGAGGGTATCACGGTTTTTTTTCGCCGAGATCAAAAAATAGATTCGCTTCAAACCTACCTCATAGGGAGGAGCAACTCCTGCTCATCTCGAATCTGCAAACCGTTTGGCTCTGCGGCTTTTCACTCTCCGTCAGCGTCCGTTTTAATTAGGGTCACTTTTGCTAAAAAAAAACATGCCAAACGGCAGCATTGAAAAATAAAAACTCTGTTGGATTCTAATCATACTCCGACCAGTTCAAGCTCTTATTGGCCTCATTCAAACTGCAGAATATTGGAATCCTCTGATTAACTGGTGGGTCATAACGCTGACTTGAAATTTCAAAAATTATACCAAGGGAGGGTATCACGGTTTTTTTTCGCCGAGATCAAAATATAGATTCGCTTCAAACCTACCTCATAGGGAGGAGCAACTCCTGCTCATCTCGAATCTGCAAACCGTTTGGCTCTGCGGCTTTTCACTCTCCATCAGTGTCCGTTTTAATTAGGGTCACTTTTGCTAAAAAAAAACATGCCAAACGGCAGCGATGAAAAACTAAAACTCTGTTGGATTCTTATCAAACTCCGACCAGTTCAAGCCCTTATTGGCCTCATTCAAACCGCAGAATATTGGAATCCTCTGATTAACTGGTGGGTCATAACGCTGACTTGAATTTTCAAAAATTATACCAAGGGAGGGTATCACGGTTTTTTTTCGCCGAGATCAAAAAATAGATTCGCTTCAAACCTACCTCATAGGGAGGAGCAACTCCTGGTCATCTCGAATCTGCAAACCGTTTGGCTCTGCGGATATTCACTCTCCGTCAGCGTCCGTTTTAATTAGGGTCACTTTTGCTAAAAAAAAAACATGCCAAACGGCAGCATTGAAAAATAAAAACTCTGTTGGATTCTTATCAAACTCCGACCAGTTCAAGCTCTTATTGGCCTCATTCAAACTGTCGAATATTGGAATCCTCTGATTAACTGGTTGGTCATAACGCTGACTTGAAGTTTCAAAAATTATCCCAAGGGAGGGTATCACGGTTTTTTTTTCGCCGAGATCAAAAAATAGATTCGCTTCAAACCTACCTCATAGGGAGGAGCAACTCCTGCTCATCTCGAATCTGCAAACCGTTTGGCTCTGCGGCTTTTCACTCTCCGTCAGCATCCGTTTTAATTAGGGTCACTTTTGCTAAAAAAAAAACATGCCAAACGGCAGCATTGAAAAATAAAAACTCTGTTGGAGTCTTATCAAACTCCGACCAGTTCAAGCTCTTATTGGCCTCATTCAAACTGCAGAATATTGGAATCCTCTGATTAACTGGTGGGTCATAACGCTGACTTGAAGTTTCAAAAATTACACCAAGGGAGGGTATCACGGTTTTTTTTCGCCGAGATCAAAAAATAGATTCGCTTCAAACCTACCTCATAGGGAGGAACAACTCCTGCTCATCTCGAATCTGCAAACCGTTTGGCTCTGCGGCTTTTCACTCTCCGTCAGT
This sequence comes from Membranipora membranacea, assembly GCA_914767715.1. Lineage (NCBI taxonomy): Eukaryota > Metazoa > Bryozoa > Gymnolaemata > Cheilostomatida > Membraniporidae > Membranipora > Membranipora membranacea. Next base: position 12,523,828 of record OU612068.1, read on the forward strand.
GTCCGTTTTAATTAGGGTCACTTTTGCTAAAAAAAAAACGCGCCAAACGGCAGCAATGAAAAATTAAAACTCTGTTGGATTCTTATCAAACTCCGACCAGTTCAAGCTCTTATTGGCCTCATTCAAACCGCAGAATATTGGAATCCTCTGATTAACTGGTGGGTCATAACGCTGACTTGAAGTGTCAAAAATTATACCAAGGGAGGGTATCACGGTTTTTTTTCGCCGAGATCAAAAAAAGGATTCGCTTCAAACCTACCTCATAGGGAGGAGCAACTCCTGCTCATCTCGACTCTGCAAACCGTTTGGCTCTGCAGCTTTTCACTCTCCGTCAGCGTCCGTTTTAATTAGGGTCACTTTTGCTAAAAAAAACTTTGCCAAACGGCAGCATTGAAAAATTAAAACTCTGTTTGATTCTTATCAAACTCCGACCAGTTCAAGCTCTTATTGGCCTCATTCAAACTGTCGAATATTGGAATCCTCTGATTAACTGGTGGGTCATAACGCTGACTTGAAGTTTCAAAAATTATCCCAAGGGAGGGTATCACGGTTTTTTTTTCGCCGAGATCAATAAATAGATTCGCTTCAAACCTACCTCATAGGGAGGAGCAACTCCTGCTCATCTCGAATCTGCAAACCGTTTGGCTCTGCGGCTTTTCACTCTCCGTCAGCATCCGTTTTAATTAGGGTCACTTTTGCTAAAAAAAAAACATGCCAAACGGCAGCATTGAAAAATAAAAACTCTGTTGGAGTCTTATCAAACTCCGACCAGTTCAAGCTCTTATTGGCCTCATTCAAACTGCAGAATATTGGAATCCTCTGATTAACTGGTGGGTCATAACGCTGACTTGAAGTTTCAAAAATTATACCAAGGGAGGGTGTCACGGTTTTTTTTCACCGAGATCAAAAAATAGATTCGCTACAAACCTACCTCATAGGGAGGAGCAACTCCTGCTCATCTCGAATCTGCAAACCGTTTGGCTCTGCGGCTTTTCACTCTCCGTCAGCGTCCATTTTAATTAGGGTCACTTTTGCTAAAAAAAAACATGCCAAACGGCAGCATTGAAAAATAAAAACTCTGTTTGATTCTTATCAAACTCCGACCAGTTCAAGCTCTTATTGGCCTCATTCAAACTGCAGAATATTGGAATCCTCTGATTAACTGGTGGGTCATAACGCTGACTTGAAGTTTAAAAAATTATCCCAAGGGAGGGTATCACGGTTTCTTTTCGCCGAGATCAAAAAATAGATTCGCTTCAAACCTACCTCATAGGGAGGAGCAACTCCTGCTCATCTCGAATCTGCAAACCGTTTGGCTCTGCGGCTTTTCACTCTCCGTCAGCATCCGTTTTAATTAGGGTCACTTTTGCTAAAAAAAAAACATGCCAAACGGCAGCATTGAAAAATAAAAACTCTGTTGGAGTCTCATCAAACTCCGACCAGTTCAAGCTCTTAGTGGCCTCATTCAAATCGCAGAATATTGGAATCCCCTGATTAACTGGTGGGTCATAACGCTGACTTGAATTTTCAACAATTATACCAAGGGAGGGTATCACGGTTTTTTTTCGCCGAGATCAAAATATAGATTCGCTTCAAACCTACCTCATAGGGAGGAGCAACTCCTGCTCATCTCGAATCTGCAAACCGTTTGGCTCTGCGGCTTTTCACTCTCCGTCAGTGTCCGTTTTAATTAGGGTCACTTTTGCTAAAAAAAAACATGCCAAACGGCAGCAATGAAAAATTAAAACTCTGTTGGATTCTTATCAAACTCCGACCAGTTCAAGCTCTAAATGGCATCATTCAAAATGCAGAATATTGGAATCCTCTGATTAACTGGTGGGTCATAACGCTGACTTGAAGTTTCAAAAATTATACCAAGGGAGGGTGTCACGGTTTTTTTTCACCGAGATCAAAAAATAGATTCGCTACAAACCTACCTCATAGGGAGGAGCAACTCCTGCTCATCTCGAATCTGCAAACCGTTTGGCTCTGGGGCTTTTCACTCTCCGTCAGCGTCCGTTTTAATTAGGGTCACTTTTGCTAAAAAAAAACATGCCAAACGGCAGCATTGAAAAATAAAAACTCTGTTTGATTCTTATCAAACTCCGACCAGTTCAAGCTCTTATTGGCCTCATTCAAACTGCAGAATATTGGAATCCTCTGATTAACTGGTGGGTCATAACGCTGACTTGAAGTTTCAAAAATTATCCCAAGGGAGGGTATCACGGTTTTTTTTTCGCCGAGATCAAAAAATAGATTCGCTTCAAACCTACCTCATAGGGATGAGCAACTCCTGCTCATCTCGAATCTGCAAACCGTTTGGCTCTGCGGCTTTTCACTCTCCGTCAGCATCCGTTTTAATTAGGGTCACTTTTGCTAAAAAAAAAACATGCCAAACGGCAGCATTGAAAAATAAAAACTCTGTTGGAGTCTTATCAAACTCCGACCAGTTCAAGCTCTTATTGGCCTCATTCAAACTGCAGAATATTGGAATCCTCTGATTAACTGGTGGGTCATAACGCTGACTTGAAGTTTCAAATATTACACCAAGGGAGGGTATCACGGTTTTTTTTCGCCGAGATCAAAAAATAGATTCGCTTCAAACCTACCTCATAGGGAGGAGCAACTCCTGCTCATCTCGAATCTGCAAACCGTTTGGCTCTGCGGCTTTTCACTCTCCGTCGGTGTCCGTTTTAATTAGGGTCACTTTTGCTAAAAAAAAAACACGCCAAACGGCAGCAATGAAAAATTAAAACTCTGTTGGATTCTTATCAAACTCCGACCAGTTCAAGCTCTTATTGGCCTCATTCAAACCGCAGAATATTGGAATCCTCTGATTAACTGGTGGGTCATAACGCTGACTTGAAGTTTCAAAATTTATACCAAGGGAGGGTATCACGGTTTTTTTTCGCCGAGATCAAAAAAAGGATTCGCTTCAAACCTACCTCATAGGGAGGAGTAACTCCTGATTTTCTCGAATCTGCAAACCGTTTGGCTCTGCGGCTTTTCACTCTCCGTCAGCCTCCGTTTTAATTAGGGTCACTTTTGCTAAAAAAAAACATGCCAAACGGCAGCATTGAAAAATTAAAAGTCTGTTTGATTCTTATCAAACTCCGACCAGTTCGAGCTCTTATTGGCCTCATTCAAACTGCAGAATATTGGAATCCTCTGATTAACTGGTGGGTCATAACGCTGACTTGAAGTTTCAAAAATTATACCAAGGGAGGGAATCAAGGTTTTTTTTCGCCGAGATCAAAAAATAGATTCGCTTCAAACCAACCTCATAGGGAGGAGCAAATCCTGCTCATCTCGAATCTGCAAACCGTTTGGCTCCGCGGCTTTTCACCCTCCGTCAGCGTCCGTTTTAATTAGGCTCACTTTTGCTGAAAAAAAACATGCCAAACGGCAACATTGAAAAATTAAAACTCTGTTGGATTCTTATCAAACTCCGACCAGTTCAAGCTCTTATTGGCCTCATTCAAACCACAGAATATTGGAATCCTCTGATTAACTGGTGGGTCGTAACGCTGACTTGAAGTTTCAAAAATTATACCAAGGGAGGGTGTCACGGTTTTTTTTCACCGAGATCAAAAAATAGATTCGCTACAAACCTACCTCATAGGGAGGAGCAACTCCTGCTCATCTCGAATCTGCAAACCGTTTGGCTCTGGGGCTTTTCACTCTCCGTCAGCATCCGTTTTAATTAGGGTCACTTTTGCTAAAAAAAAAACATGCCAAACGGCAGCATTGAAAAATAAAAACTCTGTTGGAGTCTTATCAAACTCCGACCAGTTCAAGCTCTTATTGGCCTCATTCAAACTGCAGAATATTGGAATCCTCTGATTAACTGGTGGGTCATAACGCTGACTTGAAGTTTCAAATATTACACCAAGGGAGGGTATCACGGTTTTTTTTCGCCGAGATCAAAAAATAGATTCGCTTCAAACCTACCTCATAGGGAGGAGCAACTCCTGCTCATCTCGAATCTGCAAACCGTTTGGCTCTGCGGCTTTTCACTCTCCGTCAGTGTCCGTTTTAATTAGGGTCACTTTTGCTAAAAAAAAAACACGCCAAACGGCAGCAATGAAAAATTAAAACTCTGTTGGATTCTTCTCAAACTCCGACCAGTTCAAGCTCTTATTGGCCTCATTCAAACCGCAGAATATTGGAATCCTCTGATTAACTGGTGGGTCACAACGCTGACTTGAAGTTTCAAAAATTATACCAAGGGAGGGTATCACGGTTTTTTTTCGCCGAGATCAAAAAAAGGATTCGCTTCAAACCTACCTCATAGGGAGGAGTAACTCCTGATTTTCTCGAATCTGCAAACCGTTTGGCTCTGCGGCTTTTCACTCTCCGTCAGCCTCCGTTTTAATTAGGGTCACTTTTGCTAAAAAAAAACATGCCAAACGGCAGCATTGAAAAATTAAAACTCTGTTTGATTCTTATCAAACTCCGACCAGTTCAAGCTCTTATTGGCCTCATTCAAACTGCAGAATATTGGAATCCTCTGATTAACTGGTGGGTCATAACGCTGACTTGAAGTTTCAAAAATTATACCAAGGGAGGGAATCAAGGTTTTTTTTCGCCGAGATCAAAAAATAGATTCGCTTCAAACCAACCTCATAGGGAGGAGCAAATCCTGCTCATCTCGAATCTGCAAACCGTTTGGCTCCGCGGCTTTTCACCCTCCGTCAGCGTCCGTTTTAATTAGGCTCACTTTTGCTGAAAAAAAACATGCCAAACGGCAACATTGAAAAATTAAAACTCTGTTGGATTCTTATCAAACTCCGACCAGTTCAAGCTCTTATTGGCCTCATTCAAACCACAGAATATTGGAATCCTCTGATTAACTGGTGGGTCGTAACGCTGACTTGAAGTTTCAAAAATTATACCAAGGGAGGGTGTCACGGTTTTTTTTCACCAAGATCAAAAAATAGATTCGCTACAAACCTACCTCATAGGGAGGAGCAACTCCTGCTCATCTCGAATCTGCAAACCGTTTGGCTCTGCGGCTTTTCACTCTCCGTCAGCGTCCATTTTAATTAGGGTCACTTTTGCTTAAAAAAAACATGCCAAACGGCAGCATTAAAAAATAAAAACTCTGTTTGATTCTTATCAAACTCCGACCAGTTCAAGCTCTTATTGGCCTCATTCAAACTGCAGAATATTGGAATCCTCTGATTAACTGGTGGGTCATAACGCTGACTTGAAGTTTCAAAAATTATCCCAAGGGAGGGTATCACGGTTTCTTTTCGCCGAGATCAAAAAATAGATTCGCTTCAAACCTACCTCATAGGGAGGGGCAACTCCTGCTCATCTCGAATCTGCAAACCGTTTGGCTCTGCGGCTTTTCACTCTCCGTCAGCATCCGTTTTAATTAGGGTCACTTTTGCTAAAAAAAAAACATGCCAAACGGCAGCATTGAAAAATAAAAACTCTGTTGGAGTCTTATCAAACTCCGACCAGTTCAAGCTCTTATTGGCCTCATTCAAACTGCAGAATATTGGAATCCTCTGATTAACTGGTGGGTCATAACGCTGACTTGAAGTTTCAAAAATTACACCAAGGGAGGGTATCACGGTTTTTTTTCGCCGAGATCAAAAAATAGATTCGCTTCAAACCTACCTCATAGGGAGGAGCAACTCCTGCTCATCTCGAATCTGCAAACCGTTTGGCTCTGCGGCTTTTCACTCTCCGTCAGTGTCCGTTTTAATTAGGGTCACTTTTGCTAAAAAAAAAACACGCCAAACGGCAGCAATGAAAAATTAAAACTCTGTTGGATTCTTATCAAACTCCGACCAGTTCAAGCTCTTATTGGCCTCATTCAAACCGCAGAATATTGGAATCCTCTGATTAACTGGTGGGTCATAACGCTGACTTGAAGTTTCAAAAATTATACCAAGGGAGGGTATCACGGTTTTTTTTCGCCGAGATCAAAAAAAGGATTCGCTTCAAACCTACCTCATAGGGAGGAGCAACTCCTGCTCATCTCGAATCTGCAAACCGTTTGGCTCTGCGGCTCTTCACTCTCCGTCAGCGTCCGTTTTAATTAGGGTCACTTTTGCTAAAAAAAAACATGCCAAACGGCAGCATTGAAAAATTAAAACTCTGTTTGATTCTTATCAAACTCCGACCAGTTCAAGCTCTTATTGGCCTCATTCAAACTGTAGAATATTGGAATCCTCTGATTAACTGGTGGGTCATAACGCTGACTTGAAGTTTCAAAAATTATACCAAGGGAGGGAATCAAGGTTTTTTTTCGCCGAGATCAAAAAATAGATTCGCTTCAAACCAACCTCATAGGGAGGAGCAAATCCTGCTCATCTCGAATCTGCAAACCGTTTGGCTCTGCGGCTTTTCACTCTCCGTCAGCGTCCGTTTTAATTAGGGTCACTTTTGCTAAAAAAAAACATGCCAAACGGCAGCAATGAAAAATTAAAACTCTGTTGGATTCTTATCAAACTCCGACCAGTTCAAGCTCTTATTGGCCTCATTCAAACCGCAGAATATTGGAATCCTCTGATTAACTGGTGGGTCATAACGCTGACTTGAAGTTTCAAAAATTATACCAAGGGAGGGTATCACGGTTTTTTTTCGCCGAGATCAAAAAAAAGATTCGCTTTAAACCAACCTCATAGGGAGGAGCAACTCCTGCTCATCTCGAATCTGCAAACCGTTTGGCTCTGCGGCTTTTCACTCTCCGTCAGCGTCCGTTTTAATTAGGGTCACTTTTGCTAAAAAAAAACATGCCAAACGGCAGCATTGAAAAATTAAAACTCTGTTGGATTCTTATCAAACTCCGACCAGTTCAAGCTCTTATTGGTCTCATTCAAACCGCAGAATATTGGAATCCTCTGATTAACTGGTGGGTCATAACGCTGACTTGAAGTTTCAAAAATTATACCAAGGGAGGGTATCACAGTTTTTTTTCGCCGAGATCAAAAAATAGATTCGCTTCAAACCTACCTCATAGGGAGGAGCAACTCCTGCTCATCTCGAATCTGCAATCCGTTTGGCTCTGCGGCTTTTCACTCTCCGTCAGCGTCTGTTTCAATTAGGGTCACTTTTGCTGAAAAAAAACATGCCAAACGGCAGCATTGAAAAATTAAAACTCTGTTGGATTCTTATCAAACTCCGACCAGTTCAAGCTCTTATTGGCCTCATTCAAACCGCAGAATACTGGAATCCTCTGATTAACTGGTGGGTCATAACGCTGACTTGAAGTTTCAAAAATTATACCAAGGGAGGGTATCACGGTTTTTTTTTGCCGAGATCAAAAAATAGATTCGCTTCAAACCTACCTCATAGGGAGGAGCAACTCCTGCTCATCTCGAATCTGCAAACCGTTTGGCTCTGCGGCTTTTCACTCTCCGTCAGCGTCCGTTTTAATTAGGGTCACTTTTGCTAAAAAGAAACATGCCAAACGGAAGCATTGAAAAATAAAAACTATGTTGGATTCTTATCATACTCCGACCAGTTCAAGCTCTTATTGGCCTCATTCAAACTGCAGAATATTGGAATCCTCTGATTAACTGGTTGGTCACAACCCTGACTTGAAGTTTCAAAAATTATACCGAGGGAGGGTATCACGGTTTTTTTTCGCCGAGATCAAAAAATAGATTCGCTTCAAACCTACCTCATAGGGAGGAGCAACTCCTGCTCATCTCGAATCTGCAAACCGTTTGGCTCTGCGGCTTTTTACTCTTCGTCAGCGTCCATTTTAATTAGGGTCACTTTTGTTAAAAAAAAACATGCCAAACGGCAGCATTGAAAAATAAAAACTCTGTTGGATTCTTATCATACTCCGACCAGTTCAAGCTCTTATTCGCCTCATTCAAACTGCAGAATATTGGAATCCTCTGAAAAACTGGTGGGTCATAACGCTGACTTGAAGTTTCAAAAATTATACCAAGGGAGGGTATCACGGTTTTTTTTCGCCGAGATCAAAATATAGATTCGCTTCAAACTTACCTCATAGGGAGGAGCAACTCCTGGTCATCTCGAATCTGCAAACCGTTTGGCTCTGCGGCTTTTCACTCTCCGTCAGTGTCCGTTTTAATTAGGGTCACTTTTGCTAAAAAAAAACATGCCAAACGGCAGCATTGGATAATTAAAACTCTGTTGGATTCTTATCAAACTCCGACCAGTTCAAGCTCTTAGTGGCCTCATTCGAACCGCAGAATATTGGAATCCTCTGATTAACTGGTGGGTCATAACGCTGACTTGAAGTTTCAAAAATTATACCAAGGGAGGGTATCACGGTTTTTTTTCGTTGAGATCAAAAAATAGATTCGCTTCAAACCTACTTCATAGGGAGGAGCAACTCCTGCTCATCTCGAATCTGCAAACCGTTTGGCTCTGCGGCTTTTCACTCTCCGTCAGCATCCGTTTTAATTAGGGTCACTTTTGCTAAAAAAAAAACATGCCAAACGGCAGCATTGAAAAATAAAAACTCTGTTGGAGTCTTATCAAACTCCGACCAGTTCAAGCTCTTATTGGCCTCATTCAAACTGCAGAATATTGGAATCCTCTGATTAACTGGTGGGTCATAACGCTGACTTGAAGTTTCAAAAATTACACCAAGGGAGGGTATCACGGTTTTTTTTCGCCGAGATCAAAAAATAGATTCGCTTCAAACCTACCTCATAGGGAGGAGCAACTCCTGCTCATCTCGAATCTGCAAACCGTTTGGCTCTGCGGCTTTTCACTCTCCGTCAGTGTCCGTTTTAATTAGGGTCACTTTTGCTAAAAAAAAAACACGCCAAACGGCAGCAATGAAAAATTAAAACTCTGTTGGATTCTTATCAAACTCCGACCAGTTCAAGCTCTTATTGGCCTCATTCAAACCGCAGAATATTGGAATCCTCTGATTAACTGGTGGGTCATAACGCTGACTTGAAGTTTCAAAAATTATACCAAGGGAGGGTATCACGGTTTTTTTTCGCCGAGATCAAAAAAAGGATTCGCTTCAAACCTACCTCATAGGGAGGAGCAACTCCTGCTCATCTCGAATCTGCAAACCGTTTGGCTCTGCGGCTCTTCACTCTCCGTCAGCGTCCGTTTTAATTAGGGTCACTTTTGCTAAAAAAAAACATGCCAAACGGCAGCATTGAAAAATTAAAACTCTGTTTGATTCTTATCAAACTCCGACCAGTTCAAGCTCTTATTGGCCTCATTCAAACTGTAGAATATTGGAATCCTCTGATTAACTGGTGGGTCATAACGCTGACTTGAAGTTTCAAAAATTATACCAAGGGAGGGAATCAAGGTTTTTTTTCGCCGAGATCAAAAAATAGATTCGCTTCAAACCAACCTCATAGGGAGGAGCAAATCCTGCTCATCTCGAATCTGCAAACCGTTTGGCTCTGCGGCTTTTCACTCTCCGTCAGCGTCCGTTTTAATTAGGGTCACTTTTGCTAAAAAAAAACATGCCAAACGGCAGCAATGAAAAATTAAAACTCTGTTGGATTCTTATCAAACTCCGACCAGTTCAAGCTCTTATTGGCCTCATTCAAACCGCAGAATATTGGAATCCTCTGATTAACTGGTGGGTCATAACGCTGACTTGAAGTTTCAAAAATTATACCAAGGGAGGGTATCACGGTTTTTTTTCGCCGAGATCAAAAAAAAGATTCGCTTTAAACCAACCTCATAGGGAGGAGCAACTCCTGCTCATCTCGAATCTGCAAACCGTTTGGCTCTGCGGCTTTTCACTCTCCGTCAGCGTCCGTTTTAATTAGGGTCACTTTTGCTAAAAAAAAACATGCCAAACGGCAGCATTGAAAAATTAAAACTCTGTTGGATTCTTATCAAACTCCGACCAGTTCAAGCTCTTATTGGTCTCATTCAAACCGCAGAATATTGGAATCCTCTGATTAACTGGTGGGTCATAACGCTGACTTGAAGTTTCAAAAATTATACCAAGGGAGGGTATCACAGTTTTTTTTCGCCGAGATCAAAAAATAGATTCGCTTCAAACCTACCTCATAGGGAGGAGCAACTCCTGCTCATCTCGAATCTGCAATCCGTTTGGCTCTGCGGCTTTTCACTCTCCGTCAGCGTCTGTTTCAATTAGGGTCACTTTTGCTGAAAAAAAACATGCCAAACGGCAGCATTGAAAAATTAAAACTCTGTTGGATTCTTATCAAACTCCGACCAGTTCAAGCTCTTATTGGCCTCATTCAAACCGCAGAATACTGGAATCCTCTGATTAACTGGTGGGTCATAACGCTGACTTGAAGTTTCAAAAATTATACCAAGGGAGGGTATCACGGTTTTTTTTTGCCGAGATCAAAAAATAGATTCGCTTCAAACCTACCTCATAGGGAGGAGCAACTCCTGCTCATCTCGAATCTGCAAACCGTTTGGCTCTGCGGCTTTTCACTCTCCGTCAGCGTCCGTTTTAATTAGGGTCACTTTTGCTAAAAAGAAACATGCCAAACGGAAGCATTGAAAAATAAAAACTATGTTGGATTCTTATCATACTCCGACCAGTTCAAGCTCTTATTGGCCTCATTCAAACTGCAGAATATTGGAATCCTCTGATTAACTGGTTGGTCACAACCCTGACTTGAAGTTTCAAAAATTATACCGAGGGAGGGTATCACGGTTTTTTTTCGCCGAGATCAAAAAATAGATTCGCTTCAAACCTACCTCATAGGGAGGAGCAACTCCTGCTCATCTCGAATCTGCAAACCGTTTGGCTCTGCGGCTTTTTACTCTTCGTCAGCGTCCATTTTAATTAGGGTCACTTTTGTTAAAAAAAAACATGCCAAACGGCAGCATTGAAAAATAAAAACTCTGTTGGATTCTTATCATACTCCGACCAGTTCAAGCTCTTATTCGCCTCATTCAAACTGCAGAATATTGGAATCCTCTGAAAAACTGGTGGGTCATAACGCTGACTTGAAGTTTCAAAAATTATACCAAGGGAGGGTATCACGGTTTTTTTTCGCCGAGATCAAAATATAGATTCGCTTCAAACTTACCTCATAGGGAGGAGCAACTCCTGGTCATCTCGAATCTGCAAACCGTTTGGCTCTGCGGCTTTTCACTCTCCGTCAGTGTCCGTTTTAATTAGGGTCACTTTTGCTAAAAAAAAACATGCCAAACGGCAGCATTGGATAATTAAAACTCTGTTGGATTCTTATCAAACTCCGACCAGTTCAAGCTCTTAGTGGCCTCATTCGAACCGCAGAATATTGGAATCCTCTGATTAACTGGTGGGTCATAACGCTGACTTGAAGTTTCAAAAATTATACCAAGGGAGGGTATCACGGTTTTTTTTCGTTGAGATCAAAAAATAGATTCGCTTCAAACCTACTTCATAGGGAGGAGCAACTCCTGCTCATCTCGAATCTGCAAACCGTTTGGCTCTGCGGCTTTTCACTCTCCGTCAGCGTCCGTTTCAATTAGGGTCACTTTTGCTAAAAAAAAACATGCCAAACGGCAGCATTGAAAAATAAAAACTCTGTTGGATTCTTATCAAACTCCGACCAGTTCAAGCTCTTATTGGCCTCATTCAAACCATAGAATATTGGAATCCTCTGATTAACTGGTGGGTCGTAACGCTGACTTGAAGTTTCAAAAATTATACCAAGGGAGGGTGTCACGGTTTTTTCTCACCGAGATCAAAAAATAGATTCGCTACAAACCTACCTCATAGGGAGGAGCAACTCCTGCTCATCTCGAATCTGCAAACCGTTTGGCTCTGCGGCTTTTCACTCTCCGTCAGCGTCCATTTTAATTAGGGTCACTTTTGCTAAAAAAAAACATGCCAAACGGCAGCATTGAAAAATAAAAACTCTGTTTGATTCTTATCAAACTCCGACCAGTTCAAGCTCTTATTGGCCTCATTCAAACTGCAGAATATTGGAATCCTCTGATTAACTGGTGGGTCATAACGCTGACTTGAAGTTTCAAAAATTATCCCAAGGGAGGGTATCACGGTTTCTTTTCGCCGAGATCAAAAAATAGATTCGCTTCAAACCTACCTCATAGGGAAGAGCAACTCCTGCTCATCTCGAATCTGCAAACCGTTTGGCTCTGCGGCTTTTCACTCTCCGTCAGCATCCGTTTTAATTAGGGTCACTTTTGCTAAAAAAAAAACATGCCAAACGGCAGCATTGAAAAATAAAAACTCTGTTGGAGTCTTATCAAACTCCGACCAGTTCAAGCTCTTATTGGCCTCATTCAAACTGCAGAATATTGGAATCCTCTGATTAACTGGTGGGTCATAACGCTGACTTGAAGTTTCAAAAATTACACCAAGGGAGGGTATCACGGTTTTTTTTCGCCGAGATCAAAAAATAGATTCGCTTCAAACCTACCTCATAGGGAGGAGCAACTCCTGCTCATCTCGAATCTGCAAACCGTTTGGCTCTGCGGCTTTTCACTCTCCGTCAGTGTCCGTTTTAATTAGGGTCACTTTTGCTAAAAAAAAAACACGCCAAACGGCAGCATTGAAAAATTAAAACTCTGTTGGATTCTTATCAAACTCCGACCAGTTCAAGCTCTTATTGGCCTCATTCAAATTGCAGAATATTGGAATCCTCTGATTAACTGGTGGGTCATAACGCTGACTTGAATTTTCAAGAATTATACCAAGGGAGGGTATCACGGTTTTTTTTCGCCGAGATCAAAATATAGATTCGCTTCAAACCTACCTCATAGGGAGGAGCAACTCCTGCTCATCTCGAATCTGCAAACCGTTTGGCTCTGCGGCTTTTCACTCTCCGTCAGTGTCCGTTTTAATTAGGGTCACTTTTGCTAAAAAAAAACATGCCAAACGGCAGCAATGAAAAATTAAAACTCTGTTGGATTCTTATCAAACTCCGACCAGTTCAAGCTCTTATTGGCCTCATTCAAACCGCAGAATATTGGAATCCTCTGATTAACTGGTGGGTCATAACGCTGACTTGAAGTTTCAAAAATTATACCAAGGAAGGGTATCACGGTTTTTGTTCGCCGAGATCAAAAAAAGGATTCGCTTCAAACCTACCTCATAGGGAGGAGCAACTCCTGCTCATCTCGAATCTGCAAACCGTTTGGCTCTGCGGCTTTTCACTCTCCGTCAGCGTCCGTTTTAATTAGGGTCACTTTTGCTAAAAAAAAACATGCCAAACGGCAGCATTGAAAAATTAAAACTCTGTTTGATTCTTATCAAACTCCGACCAGTTCCAGCTCTTATTGGCCTCATTCAAACTGCAGAATATTGGAATCCTCTGATTAACTGGTGGGTCATAACGCTGACTTGAAGTTTCAAAAATTATACCAAGGGAGGGTATCACGGTTTTTTTTCGCCGAGATCAAAAAATAGATTTGCTTCAAACCTACCTCATACGGAGGAGCAACTCCTGGTCATCTCGAATCTGCAAACCGTTTGGCTCTGCGGCTTTTCACTCTCCGTCAGTGTCCGTTTTAATTAGGGCCACTTTTGCTAAAAAAAAACATGCCAAACGGCAGCATTGAAAAATTAAAACTCTGTTGGATTCTTATCAAACTCAGACCAGTTCTAGCTCTTAGTGGCCTCATTCGAACCTCAGAATATTGGAATCCTCTGATTAACTGGTGGGTCATAACGCTGACTTGAAGTTTCAAAAATTATACCAAGGGAGGGTATCACTGTTTTTTTTCGTTGAGATCAAAAAATAGATTCGCTTCAAACCTACTTCATAGGGAGGAGCAACTCCTGCTCATCACGAATCTGCAAACCGTTTGGTTCTGCGGCTTTTCACTGTCCGTCAGCGTCCGTTTTAATTAGGGTCACTTTTGCTAAAAAAAAACATGCCAAACGGCAGCATTGAAAAATTAAAACTCTGTTGGATTCTTTTCAAACTCCGACCAGTTCTAGCTCTTAGTGGCCTCATTCGAACCTTTGAATATTGGAATCCTCTGATTAACTGGTGGGTCATAACGCTGACTTGAAGTTTCAAAAATTATACCAAGGGAGGGTATCAAGGTTTTTTGTCGCCGAGATCAAAAAATAGATTCGCTTCAAACCTACCTCATAGGGAGGACCAACTCCTGCTCATCTCGAATCTGCAATCCGTTTGGCTCTGCGGCTTTTCACTCTCCGTCAGCGTCCGTTTTAATTAGGGTCACTTTTGCTGAAAAAAAACATGCCAAACGGCAGCATTAAAAAATTGAAACTCTGTTGGATTCGTATCAAACTCCGACCAGTTCAAGCTCTTATTGGCCTAATTCAAACCGCAGAATATTGGAATCCTCTGATTAACTGGTGGGTCATAACGCTGACTTGAAGTTTCAAAAATTATACCAAGGGAGGGTATCACGGTTTTTTTTCACCGAGATCAAAAAATAGATTCGCCACAAACCTACCTCATAGGGAGGAGCAACTCCTGCTCATCTCGAATCTGCAAACCGTTTGGCTCTGCGGCTTTTCACTCTCCGTCAGCGTCCGTTTTAATTAGGGTCACTTTTGCTAAAAAAAAACATGCCAAACGGCAGCATTAAAAAATTAAAACTCTGTTGGATTCTTATCAAACTCCGACCAGTTCAAGCTCTTATTGGCCTCATTCAAACCGCAGAATATTGGAATCTTCTGATTAACTGGTGGGTCATAACGCTGACTTGAAGTTTCAAAAATTATACCAAGGGAGGGTATCACGGTTTTTTTTTGCCGAGATCAAAAAATAGATTCGCTTCAAACCTACCTCATAGGGAGGAGCAACTCCTGCTCATCTCGAATCTGCAAACCGTTTGGCTCTGCGGGTTTCACTCTCCGTCAGCGTCCGTTTTAATTAGGGTCAATTTTGCTAAAAAAAAACATGCCAAACGGCAGCATTGAAAAATAAAAACTCTGTTGGATTCTTATCAAACTCCGACCAGTTCAAGCTCTTATTGGCCTCATTCAAACTGCAGAATATTGGAATCCTCTGATTAACTGGTGGGTCATAACGCTGACTTGAAGTCTCAAAAATTATACCAAGGGAGGGTATCAAGGTTTTTTTTTCGGCGAGATCAAAAAATAGATTCGCTTCAAACCTACCTCATAGGGAGGAGCAACTCCTGCTCATCTCGAATCTGCAATCCGTTTGGCTCTGCGGCTTTTCACTCTCCGTCAGCGTCCGTTTTAATTAGGGTCACTTTTGCTGAAAAAAAACATGCCAAACGGCAGCATTAAAAAATTGAAACTCTGTTGGATTCTTATCAAACTCCGACCAGTTCAAGCTCTTATTGGCCTAATTCAAACCGCAGAATATTGGAATCCTCTGATTAACTGGTGGGTCATAACGCTGACTTGAAGTTTCAAAAATTATACCAAGGGAGGGTATCACGGTTTTTTTTCACCGAGATCAAAAAATAGATTCGCTACAAACCTACCTCATAGGGAGGAGCAACTCCTGCTCATCTCGAATCTGCAAACTGTTTGGCTCTGCGGCTTTTCACTCTCCGTCAGCGTCCGTTTTAATTAGGGTCACTTTTGCTAAAAAAAAACATGCCAAACGGCAGCATTAAAAAATTAAAACTCTGTTGGATTCTTATCAAACTCCGACCAGTTCAAGCTCTTATTGGCCTCATTCAAACCGCAGAATATTGGAATCTTCTGATTAACTGGTGGGTCATAACGCTGACTTGAAGTTTCAAAAATTATACCAAGGGAGGGTATCACGGTTTTTTTTTGCCGAGATCAAAAAATAGATTCGCTTCAAACCTACCTCATAGGGAGGAGCAACTCCTGCTCATCTCGAATCTGCAAACCGTTTGGCTCTGCGGGTTTCACTCTCCGTCAGCGTCCGTTTTAATTAGGGTCAATTTTGCTAAAAAAAAACATGCCAAACGGCAGCATTGAAAAATAAAAACTCTGTTGGATTCTTATCAAACTCCGACCAGTTCAAGCTCTTATTGGCCTCATTCAAACTGCAGAATATTGGAATCCTCTGATTAACTGGTGGGTCATAACGCTGACTTGAAGTCTCAAAAATTATACCAAGGGAGGGTATCAAGGTTTTTTTTTCGGCGAGATCAAAAAATAGATTCGCTTCAAACCTACCTCATAGGGAGGAGCAACTCCTGCTCATCTCGAATCTGCAATCCGTTTGGCTCTGCGGCTTTTCACTCTCCGTCAGCGTCCGTTTTAATTAGGGTCACTTTTGCTGAAAAAAAACATGCCAAACGGCAGCATTAAAAAATTGAAACTCTGTTGGATTCTTATCAAACTCCGACCAGTTCAAGCTCTTATTGGCCTAATTCAAACCGCAGAATATTGGAATCCTCTGATTAACTGGTGGGTCATAACGCTGACTTGAAGTTTCAAAAATTATACCAAGGGAGGGTATCACGGTTTTTTTTCACCGAGATCAAAAAATAGATTCGCTACAAACCTACCTCATAGGGAGGAGCAACTCCTGCTCATCTCGAATCTGCAAACCGTTTGGCTCTGCGGCTTTTCACTCTCCGTCAGCGTCCGTTTTAATTAGGGTCACTTTTGCTAAAAAAAAACATGCCAAACGGCAGCATTAAAAAATTAAAACTCTGTTGGATTCTTATCAAACTCCGACCAGTTCAAGCTCTTATTGGCCTCATTCAAACCGCAGAATATTGGAATCTTCTGATTAACTGGTGGGTCATAACGCTGACTTGAAGTTTCAAAAATTATACCAAGGGAGGGTATCACGGTTTTTTTTTGCCGAGATCAAAAAATAGATTCGCTTCAAACCTACCTCATGAGAGGAGCAACTCCTGCTCATCTCGAATCTGCAAACCGTTTGGCTCTGCGGGTTTCACTCTCCGTCAGCGTCCGTTTTAATTAGGGTCAATTTTGCTAAAAAAAAACGTGCCAAACGGCAGCATCGAAAAATAAAAACTCTGTTGGATTCTTATCAAACTCCGACCAGTTCAAGCTCTTATTGGCCTCATTCAAACTGCAGAATATTGGAATCCTCTGATTAACTGGTGGGTCATAACGCTGACTTGAAGTTTCAAAAATTATACCAAGGGAGGGAATCAAGGTTTTTTTTCGCCGAGATCAAAAAATAGATTCGCTTCAAACCAACCTCATAGGGAGGAGCAAATCCTGCTCATCTCGAATCTGCAAACCGTTTGGCTCTGCGGCTTTTCACCCTCCGTCAGCGTCCGTTTTAATTAGGCTCAATTTTTCTGAAAAAAAACATGCCAAACGGCAGCATTGAAAAATTAAAACTCTGTTGGATTCTTATCAAACTCCGACCAGTTCAAGCTCTTATTGGCCTCATTCAAACCACATAATATTGGAATCCTCTGATTAACTGGTGGGTCGTAACGCTGACTTGAAGTTTCAAAAATTATACCAAGGGAGGGTATCAAGGTTTTTTTTCGCCGAGATCAAAAAATAGATTCGCTTCAATCCTACCTCATAGGGAGGAGCAACTCCTGCTCATCTCGACTCTGCAATCCGTATGGCTCTGCGGCTTTTCACTCTCCGTCAGCGTCCGTTTTAGTTAGGGTCACTTTTGCTGAAAAAAAACATGCCAAACGGCAGCATTAAAAAATTGAAACTCTGTTGGATTTTTATCAAACTCCGACCAGTTCAAGCTCTTATTGGCCTCATTCAAACCGCAGAATACTGGAACCCTCTGATTAACTGGTGGGTCATAACGCTGACTTGAAGTTTCAAAAATTATACCAAGGGAGGGTATCAAGGTTTTTTTTCGCCGAGATCAAAAAATAGATTCGCTTCAAACCTACCTCATAGGGAGGAGCAACTCCTGCTCATCTCGAATCTGCAAACCGTTTGGCTCTGCGGCTTTTCACTCTCCGTCAGCGTCCATTTTAATTAGGGTCACTTTTGCTAAAAAAAAACATGCCAAACGGCAGCATTGAAAAATTAAAACTCTGTTGGATTCTTATCAAACTCCGACCAGTTCAAGCTCTTATTGGCCTCATTCAAACCGCAGAATACTGGAATCCTCTGATTAACTGGTGGGTCATAACGCTGACTTGAAGTTTCAAAAATTATACCAAGGGAGGGTATCACGGTTTTTTTTTGCCGAGATCAAAAAATAGATTCGCTTCAAACCTACCTCATAGGGAGGAGCAACTCCTGCTCATCTCGAATCTGCAAACCGTTTGGCTCTGCGGGTTTCACTCTCCGTCAGCGTCCGTTTTAATTAGGGTCAATTTTGCTAAAAAAAACATGCCAAACGGCAGCATTGAAAAATAAAAACTATGTTGGATTCTTATCATACTCCGACCAGTTCAAGCTCTTATTGGCCTCATTCAAACTGCAGAATATTGGAATCCTCTGATTAACTGGTTGGTCACAACCCTGACTTGAAGTTTCAAAAATTATACCAAGGGAGGGTTTCACGGTTTTTTTTCGCCGAGATCAAAAAATAGATTCGCTTCAAACCTACCTCATAGGGAGGAACAACTCCTGCTCATCTCGAATCTGCAAACCGTTTGGCTCTGCGGCTTTTCACTCTCCGTCAGCGTCCGTTTTAATTAGGGTCACTTTTGCTAAAAAAAAACATGCCAAACGGCAGCATTGAAAAATAAAAACTCTGTTGGATTCTTATCATACTCCGACCAGTTCAAGCTCTTTTTGGCCTCATTCAATCTGCAGAATATTGGAATCCTCTGATTAACTGGTGGGTCATAACGCTGACTTGAAGTTTCAAAAATTATACCAAGGGAGGGTATCACGGTTTTTTTTCGCCGAGATCAAAAAATAGATTCGCTTCAAACCTACCTCATAGGGAGGAGCAACTCCTGCTCATCTCGAATCTGCAAACCGTTTGGCTCTGCGGCTTTTCACTCTCCGTCAGTGTCCGTTTTAATTAGGGTCACTTTTGCTAAAAAAAAAACATGCCAAGCGGCAGCATTGAAAAATTAAAACTCTGTTGGATTCTTATCAAACTCCGACCAGTTCAAGCTCTTATTGGCCTCATTCAAACTGTCGAATATTGGAATCCTCTGATTAACTGGTGGGTCATAACGCTGACTTGAAGTTTCAAAAAGTATACCAAGGGAGGGTATCACGGTTTTTTTTTCGCCGAGATCAAAAAATAGATTCGCTTCAAACCGCCCTCATAGGGAGGAGCAACTCCTGCTCATCTCGAATCTGCAAACCGTTTGGCTCTGCGGCATTTCACTCTCCGTCAGTGTCCGTTTTAATTAGGGTCACTTTTGCTAAAAAAAAACATGCCAAACGGCAGCATTAAAAAATTAAAACTCTGTTGGATTCTTATCAAAATCCGACCAGTTCAAGCTCTTATTGGCCTCATTCAACCCGCAGAATATTGGAATCCTCTGATTAACTGGTGGGTCATCACGCTGACTTGAAGTTTCAAAAATTATACCAAGGGAGGATATCACGGTTTTTTTTCGCCGAGATCAAAAAATAGATTCGCTTCAAACCTACCTCATAGGGAGGAGCAACTCCTGGTCATCTCGAATCTGCAAACCGTTTGGCTCTGCGGCTTTTCACTCTCCGTCAGCGTCCGTTTTAATTAGGGACACTTTTGCTAAAATAAAACATGCCAAACGGCAGCATTGAAAAATTAAAACTCTGTTGGATTCTTATCAAACTCCGACCAGTTCAAGCTCTTATTGGCCTCATTCAAACCGCAGAATACTGGAATCCTCTGATTAACTGGTGGGTCATAACGCTGACTTGAAGTTTCAAAAATTATACCAAGGGAGGGTATCACGGTTTTTTTTTGCCGAGATCAAAAAATAGATTCGCTTCAAACCTACCTCATAGGGAGGAGCAACTCCTGCTCATCTCGAATCTGCAAACCGTTTGGCTCTGCGGGTTTCACTCTCCGTCAGCGTCCGTTTTAATTAGGGTCAATTTTGCTAAAAAAAACATGCCAAACGGCAGCATTGAAAAATAAAAACTATGTTGGATTCTTATCATACTCCGACCAGTTCAAGCTCTTATTGGCCTCATTCAAACTGCAGAATATTGGAATCCTCTGATTAACTGGTTGGTCACAACCCTGACTTGAAGTTTCAAAAATTATACCAAGGGAGGGTTTCACGGTTTTTTTTCGCCGAGATCAAAAAATAGATTCGCTTCAAACCTACCTCATAGGGAGGAACAACTCCTGCTCATCTCGAATCTGCAAACCGTTTGGCTCTGCGGCTTTTCACTCTCCGTCAGCGTCCGTTTTAATTAGGGTCACTTTTGCTAAAAAAAAACATGCCAAACGGCAGCATTGAAAAATAAAAACTCTGTTGGATTCTTATCATACTCCGACCAGTTCAAGCTCTTTTTGGCCTCATTCAATCTGCAGAATATTGGAATCCTCTGATTAACTGGTGGGTCATAACGCTGACTTGAAGTTTCAAAAATTATACCAAGGGAGGGTATCACGGTTTTTTTTCGCCGAGATCAAAAAATAGATTCGCTTCAAACCTACCTCATAGGGAGGAGCAACTCCTGCTCATCTCGAATCTGCAAACCGTTTGGCTCTGCGGCTTTTCACTCTCCGTCAGTGTCCGTTTTAATTAGGGTCACTTTTGCTAAAAAAAAAACATGCCAAGCGGCAGCATTGAAAAATTAAAACTCTGTTGGATTCTTATCAAACTCCGACCAGTTCAAGCTCTTATTGGCCTCATTCAAACTGTCGAATATTGGAATCCTCTGATTAACTGGTGGGTCATAACGCTGACTTGAAGTTTCAAAAAGTATACCAAGGGAGGGTATCACGGTTTTTTTTCGCCGAGATCAAAAAATAGATTCGCTTCAAACCGCCCTCATAGGGAGGAGCAACTCCTGCTCATCTCGAATCTGCAAACCGTTTGGCTCTGCGGCATTTCACTCTCCGTCAGTGTCCGTTTTAATTAGGGTCACTTTTGCTAAAAAAAAACATGCCAAACGGCAGCATTAAAAAATTAAAACTCTGTTGGATTCTTATCAAAATCCGACCAGTTCAAGCTCTTATTGGCCTCATTCAACCCGCAGAATATTGGAATCCTCTGATTAACTGGTGGGTCATCACGCTGACTTGAAGTTTCAAAAATTATACCAAGGGAGGATATCACGGTTTTTTTTCGCCGAGATCAAAAAATAGATTCGCTTCAAACCTACCTCATAGGGAGGAGCAACTCCTGGTCATCTCGAATCTGCAAACCGTTTGGCTCTGCGGCTTTTCACTCTCCGTCAGCGTCCGTTTTAATTAGGGACACTTTTGCTAAAATAAAACATGCCAAACGGCAGCATTGAAAAATTAAAACTCTGTTGGATTCTTATCAAACTCCGACCAGTTCAAGCTCTTAGTGGCCTCATTGGAACCGCAGAATATTGGAATCCTCTGATTAACTGGTGGGTCATAACGCTGACTTGAAGTTTCAAAAATTATACCAAGGGAGGGTATCACTGTTTTTTTTCGTTGAGATCAAAAAATAGATTCGCTTCAAACCTACTTCATAGGGAGGAGCAACTCCTGCTCATCACGAATCTGCAAACCGTTTGGTTCTGCGGCTTTTCACTGTCCGTCAGCGTCCGTTTTAATTAGGGTCACTTTTGCTAAAAAAAAACATGCCAAACGGCAGCATTGAAAAATTAAAACTCTGTTGGATTCTTTTCAAACTCCGACCAGTTCTAGCTCTTAGTGGCCTCATTCGAACCTTTGAATATTGGAATCCTCTGATTAACTGGTGGGTCATAACGCTGACTTGAAGTTTCAAAAATTATACCAAGGGAGGGTATCAAGGTTTTTTTTCGCCGAGATCAAAAAATAGATTCGCTTCAAACCTACCTCATAGGGAGGAGCAACTCCTGCTCATCTCGAATCTGCAAACCGTTTGGCTCTGCGGGTTTCACTCTCCGTCAGCGTCCGTTTTAATTAGGGTCAATTTTGCTAAAAAAAACATGCCAAACGGCAGCATTGAAAAATAAAAACTATGTTGGATTCTTATCATACTCCGACCAGTTCAAGCTCTTATTGGCCTCATTCAAACTGCAGAATATTGGAATCCTCTGATTAACTGGTTGGTCACAACCCTGACTTGAAGTTTCAAAAATTATACCAAGGGAGGGTTTCACGGTTTTTTTTCGCCGAGATCAAAAAATAGATTCGCTTCAAACCTACCTCATAGGGAGGAACAACTCCTGCTCATCTCGAATCTGCAAACCGTTTGGCTCTGCGGCTTTTCACTCTCCGTCAGCGTCCGTTTTAATTAGGGTCACTTTTGCTAAAAAAAAACATGCCAAACGGCAGCATTGAAAAATAAAAACTCTGTTGGATTCTTATCATACTCCGACCAGTTCAAGCTCTTTTTGGCCTCATTCAATCTGCAGAATATTGGAATCCTCTGATTAACTGGTGGGTCATAACGCTGACTTGAAGTTTCAAAAATTATACCAAGGGAGGGTATCACGGTTTTTTTTCGCCGAGATCAAAAAATAGATTCGCTTCAAACCTACCTCATAGGGAGGAGCAACTCCTGCTCATCTCGAATCTGCAAACCGTTTGGCTCTGCGGCTTTTCACTCTCCGTCAGTGTCCGTTTTAATTAGGGTCACTTTTGCTAAAAAAAAAACATGCCAAGCGGCAGCATTGAAAAATTAAAACTCTGTTGGATTCTTATCAAACTCCGACCAGTTCAAGCTCTTATTGGCCTCATTCAAACTGTCGAATATTGGAATCCTCTGATTAACTGGTGGGTCATAACGCTGACTTGAAGTTTCAAAAAGTATACCAAGGGAGGGTATCACGGTTTTTTTTCGCCGAGATCAAAAAATAGATTCGCTTCAAACCGCCCTCATAGGGAGGAGCAACTCCTGCTCATCTCGAATCTGCAAACCGTTTGGCTCTGCGGCATTTCACTCTCCGTCAGTGTCCGTTTTAATTAGGGTCACTTTTGCTAAAAAAAAACATGCCAAACGGCAGCATTAAAAAATTAAAACTCTGTTGGATTCTTATCAAAATCCGACCAGTTCAAGCTCTTATTGGCCTCATTCAACCCGCAGAATATTGGAATCCTCTGATTAACTGGTGGGTCATCACGCTGACTTGAAGTTTCAAAAATTATACCAAGGGAGGATATCACGGTTTTTTTTCGCCGAGATCAAAAAATAGATTCGCTTCAAACCTACCTCATAGGGAGGAGCAACTCCTGGTCATCTCGAATCTGCAAACCGTTTGGCTCTGCGGCTTTTCACTCTCCGTCAGCGTCCGTTTTAATTAGGGACACTTTTGCTAAAATAAAACATGCCAAACGGCAGCATTGAAAAATTAAAACTCTGTTGGATTCTTATCAAACTCCGACCAGTTCAAGCTCTTAGTGGCCTCATTGGAACCGCAGAATATTGGAATCCTCTGATTAACTGGTGGGTCATAACGCTGACTTGAAGTTTCAAAAATTATACCAAGGGAGGGTATCACTGTTTTTTTTCGTTGAGATCAAAAAATAGATTCGCTTCAAACCTACTTCATAGGGAGGAGCAACTCCTGCTCATCACGAATCTGCAAACCGTTTGGTTCTGCGGCTTTTCACTGTCCGTCAGCGTCCGTTTTAATTAGGGTCACTTTTGCTAAAAAAAAACATGCCAAACGGCAGCATTGAAAAATTAAAACTCTGTTGGATTCTTTTCAAACTCCGACCAGTTCTAGCTCTTAGTGGCCTCATTCGAACCTTTGAATATTGGAATCCTCTGATTAACTGGTGGGTCATAACGCTGACTTGAAGTTTCAAAAATTATACCAAGGGAGGGTATCAAGGTTTTTTTTCGCCGAGATCAAAAAATAGATTCGCTTCAAACCTACCTCATAGGGAGGACCAACTCCTGCTCATCTCGAATCTGCAATCCGTTTGGCTCTGCGGCTTTTCACTCTCCGTCAGCGTCCGTTTTAATTAGGGTCACTTTTGCTAGAAAAAAACATGCCAAACGGCAGCATTAAAAAATTGAAACTCTGTTGGAATCTTATCAAACTCCGACCTGTTCAAGCTCTTATTGCCCTAATTCAAACCGCAGAATATTGGAATCCTCTGATTAACTGGTGGGTCATAACGCTGACTTGAAGTTTCAAAAATTATACCAAGGGAGGGTATCACGGTTTTTTTTCACCGAGATCAAAAAATAGATTCGCTACAAACCTACCTCATAGGGAGGAGCAACTCCTGCTCATCTCGAATCTGCTAACCGTTTGGCTCTGCGGCTTTTCACTCTCCGTCAGCGTCCATTTTAATTAGGGTCACTTTTGCTAAAAAAAACATGCCAAACGGCAGCATTGAAAAATAAAAACTCTGTTGGATTCTTATCAAACTCCGACCAGTTCAAGCTCTTATTGGCCTCATTCAAACTGCAGAATATTGGAATCCTCTGATTAACTGGTGGGTCATAACGCTGACTTGAAGTCTCAAAAATTATACCAAGGGAGGGTATCAAGGTTTTTTTTCGGCGAGATCAAAAAATAGATTCGCTTCAAACCTACCTCATAGGGAGGAGCAACTCCTGCTCATCTCGAATCTGCAATCCGTTTGGCTCTGCGGCTTTTCACTCTCCGTCAGCGTCCGTTTTAATTATGGTCACTTTTGCTGAAAAAAAACATGCCAAACGGCAGCATTAAAAAATTGAAACTCTGTTGGATTCTTATCAAACTCCGACCAGTTCAAGCTCTTATTGGCCTAATTCAAACCGCAGAATATTGGAATCCTCTGATTAACTGGTGGGTCATAACGCTGACTTGAAGTTTCAAAAATTATACCAAGGGAGGGTATCACGGTTTTTTTTCACCGAGATCAAAAAATAGATTCGCTACAAACCTACCTCATAGGGAGGAGCAACTCCTGCTCATCTCGAATCTGCAAACCGTTTGGCTCTGCGGCTTTTCACTCTCCGTCAGCGTCCGTTTTAATTAGGGTCACTTTTGCTAAAAAAAAACATGCCAAACGGCAGCATTAAAAAATTAAAACTCTGTTGGATTCTTATCAAACTCCGACCAGTTCAAGCTCTTATTGGCCTCATTCAAACCGCAGAATATTGGAATCTTCTGATTAACTGGTGGGTCATCACGCTGACTTGAAGTTTCAAAAATTATACCAAGGGAGGGTATCACGGTTATTTTTCGCCGAGATCAAAAAATAGATTCGCTTCAAACCTACCTCATAGGGAGGAGCAACTCCTGCTCACCTCGAATCTGCAAACCGTTTGGCTCTGCGGCTTTTCACTCTCCGTCAGCGTCCGTTTTAATTAGGGTCACTTTTGCTAAAAAAAAACATGCCAAACGGCGGCATTGAAAAATAAAAACTCTGTTGGATTCTTATCATACTCCGACCAGTTCAAGCTCTTATTGGCCTCATTCAAACTGCAGAATATTGGAATCCTCTGATTAACTGGTGGGTCATAACGCTGACTTGAAGTTTCAAAAATTATACCAAGGGAGGGTATCACGGTTTTTTTTCGCCGAGATCAAAAAATAGATACGCTTCAAACCTACCTCATAGGGAGGAGCAACTCCTGCTCATCTCGAATCTGCAAACCGTTTGGCTCTGCGGCTTTTCACTCTCCGTCAGTGTCCGTTTAAATTAGGGTCACTTTTGCTAAAAAAAAAACATGCCAAACGGCAGCATTGAAAAATAAAAACTCTGTTGGATTCTTATCAAACTCCGACCAGTTCAAGCTCTTATTGGCCTCATTCAAACTGCAGAATATTGGAATCCTCTGATTAACTGGTGGGTCATAACGCTGACTTGAAGTTTCAAAAATTATACCAAGGGAGGGAATCAAGGTTTTTTTTCGCCGAGATCAAAAAATAGATTCGCTTAAAACCAACCTCATAGGGAGGAGCAAATCCTGCTCATCTCGAATCTGCAAACCGTTTGGCTCTGCGGCTTTTCACCCTCCGTCAGCGTCCGTTTTAATTAGGCTCAATTTTTCTGAAAAAAAACATGCCAAACGGCAGCATTGAAAAATTAAAACTCTGTTGGATTCTTATCAAACTCCGACCAGTTCAAGCTCTTATTGGCCTCATTCAAACCACATAATATTGGAATCCTCTGATTAACTGGTGGGTCGTAACGCTGACTTGAAGTTTCAAAAATTATACCAAGGGAGGGTATCAAGGTTTTTTTTCGCCGAGATCAAAAAATAGATTCGCTTCAATCCTACCTCATAGGGAGGAGCAACTCCTGCTCATCTCGACTCTGCAATCCGTATGGCTCTGCGGCTTTTCACTCTCCGTCAGCGTCCGTTTTAGTTAGGGTCACTTTTGCTGAAAAAAAACATGCCAAACGGCAGCATTAAAAAATTGAAACTCTGTTGGATTTTTATCAAACTCCGACCAGTTCAAGCTCTTATTGGCCTCATTCAAACCGCAGAATACTGGAACCCTCTGATTAACTGGTGGGTCATAACGCCGACTTGAAGATTCAAAAATTATACCAAGGGAGGGTATCAAGGTTTTTTTTCGCCGAGATCAAAAAATAGATTCGCTTCAAACCTACCTCATAGGGAGGAGCAACTCCTGCTCATCTCGAATCTGCAAACCGTTTGGCTCTGCGGCTTTTCACTCTCCGTCAGCGTCCATTTTAATTAGGGTCACTTTTGCTAAAAAAAAACATGCCAAACGGCAGCATTGAAAAATTAAAACTCTGTTGGATTCTTATCAAACTCCGACCAGTTCAAGCTCTTATTGGCCTCATTCAAACCGCAGAATACTGGAATCCTCTGATTAACTGGTGGGTCATAACGCTGACTTGAAGTTTCAAAAATTATACCAAGGGAGGGTATCACGGTTTTTTTTTGCCGAGATCAAAAAATAGATTCGCTTCAAACCTACCTCATAGGGAGGAGCAACTCCTGCTCATCTCGAATCTGCAAACCGTTTGGCTCTGCGGGTTTCACTCTCCGTCAGCGTCCGTTTTAATTAGGGTCAATTTTGCTAAAAAAAACATGCCAAACGGCAGCATTGAAAAATAAAAACTATGTTGGATTCTTATCATACTCCGACCAGTTCAAGCTCTTATTGGCCTCATTCAAACTGCAGAATATTGGAATCCTCTGATTAACTGGTTGGTCACAACCCTGACTTGAAGTTTCAAAAATTATACCAAGGGAGGGTTTCACGGTTTTTTTTCGCCGAGATCAAAAAATAGATTCGCTTCAAACCTACCTCATAGGGAGGAACAACTCCTGCTCATCTCGAATCTGCAAACCGTTTGGCTCTGCGGCTTTTCACTCTCCGTCAGCGTCCGTTTTAATTAGGGTCACTTTTGCTAAAAAAAAACATGCCAAACGGCAGCATTGAAAAATAAAAACTCTGTTGGATTCTTATCATACTCCGACCAGTTCAGGCTCTTTTTGGCCTCATTCAAACCGCAGAATATTGGAATCCTCTGATTAACTGGTGGGTCATAACGCTGACTTGAAGTTTCAAAAATTATACCAAGGGAGGGTATCACGGTTTTTTTTCGCCGAGATCGAAAAATAGATTCGCTTCAAACCTACCTCATAGGGAGGAGCAACTCCTGCTCATCTCGAATCTGCAAACCGTTTGGCTCTGCGGCTTTTCACTCTCCGTCAGTGTCCGTTTTAATTAGGGTCACTTTTGCTAAAAAAAAACATGCCAAGCGGCAGCATTGAAAAATAAAAAACCCTGTTGGATTCTTATCAAACTCCGACCAGTTCAAGCTCTTATTGGCCTCATTCAAACTGTCGAATATTGGAATCCTCTGATTAACTGGTGGGTCATAACGCTGACTTGAAGTTTCAAAAAGTATACCAAGGGAGGGTATCACGGTTTTTTTTAGCCGAGATCAAAAAATAGATTCGCTTCAAACCGCCCTCATAGGGAGGAGCAACTCCTCCTCATCTCGAATCTGCAAACCGTTTGGCTCTGCGGCTTTTCACTCTCCGTCAGCATCCGTTTTAATTAGGGTCACTTTTGCTAAAAAAAAACATGCCAAACGGTAGCATTGAAAAATAAAAACTCTGTTGGATTCTTATCAAACTCCGACCAGTTCAAGCTCTTATTGGCCTCATTCAAACCACATAATATTGGAATCCTCTGATTAACTGGTGGGTCGTAACGCTGACTTGAAGTTTCAAAAATTATACCAAGGGAGGGTATCAAGGTTTTTTTTCGCCGAGATCAAAAAATAGATTCGCTTCAAACCTACCTCATAGGGAGGAGCAACTCCTGCTCATCTCGACTCTGCAGACCGTTTGGCTCTGCGGATTTTCACTCTCCGTCAACGTCCGTTTTAATTAGGGTCACTTTTGCTAAAAAAAAAACATGCCAAACGGCAGCATTGAAAAATTAAAACTTTGTTGGATTCTTATCAAACTCCGACCAGTTCAAGCTCTTATTGGCCTCATTCAAACTGTCGAATATTGGAATCCTCTGATTAACTGGTGGGTCATAACGCTGACTTGAAGTTTCAAAAAGTATACCAAGGGAGGGTATCACGGTTTTTTTTAGCCGAGATCAAAAAATAGATTCGCTTCAAACCGCCCTCATAGGGAGGAGCAACTCCTCCTCATCTCGAATCTGCAAACCGTTTGGCTCTGCGGCTTCTCACTCTCCGTCAGCATCCGTTTTAATTAGGGTCACTTTTGCTAAAAAAAAACATGCCAAATTGCAGCATTGAAAAATAAAAACTCTGTTGGATTCTTATCAAACTCCGACCAGTTCAAGCTCTTATTGGCCTCATTCAAACCGCAGAATATTGGAATCCTCTGATTAACTGGTGGGTCATCACGCTGACTTGAAGTTTCGAAAATTATACCAAGGGAGGATATCACGGTTTTTTTTCGCCGAGATCAAAAAATAGATTCGCTTCAAACCTACCTCATAGGGAGGAGCAACTCCTGGTCATCTCGAATCTGCAAACCGTTTGGCTCTGCGGCTTTTCACTCTCCGTCAGTGTCCGTTTTAATTAGGGTCACTTTTGCTAAAAAAAAACATGCCAAACGGCAGCATTGAAAAATTAAAACTCTGTTGGATTCTTATCAAACTCCGACCAGTTCAAGCTCTTAGTGGCCTCATTCGAACCGCAGAATATTGGAATCCTCTGATTAACTGGTGGGTCATAACGCTGACTTGAAGTTTCAAAAATTATACCAAGGGAGGGTATCACGGTTTTTTTTTCGTTGAGATCAAAAAATAGATTCGCTTCAAACCTACTTCATAGGGAGGAGCAACTCCTGCTCATCTCGAATCTGCAAACCGTTTGGCTCTGCGGCTTTTCACTCTCCGTCAGTGTCCGTTTTAATTAGGGTCACTTTTGCTAAAAAAAAAACATGCCAAGCGGCAGCATTGAAAAATTAAAACTCTGTTGGATTCTTATCAAACTCCGACCAGTTCAAGCTCTTATTGGCCTCATTCAAACCGCAGAATATTGGAATCCTCTGATTAACTGGTGGGTCATAACGCTGACTTGAAGTTTCAAAAATTATACCAAGGGAGGGTATCACGGTTTTTTTTCGCCGAGATCAAAAAATAAATTCGCTTCAAACCTACCTCATAGGGAGGAGCAACTCCTGGTCATCTCGAATCTGCAAACCGTTTGGCTCTGCGGATTTTCACTCTCCGTCAGCGTCCGTTTTAATTAGGGTCACTTTTGCTAAAAAAAAAACATGCCAAACGGCAGCATTGAAAAATAAAAACTCTGTTGGATTCTTATCAAAATCCGACCAGTTCAAGCTCTTATTGGCCTCATTCAAACTGCAGAATATTGGAATCCTCTGATTAACTGGTGGGTCATAACGCTGACTTGAAGTTTCAAAAATTATACCGAGGGAGGGTATCACAGTTTTTTTTCGCCGAGATCAAAAAATAAATTCGCTTCAAACCTACCTCATAGGGAGGAGCAACTCCTGGTCATCTCGAATCTGCAAACCGTTTGGCTCTGCGGATTTTCACTCTCCGTCAGCGTCCGTTTTAATTAGGGTCACTTTTGCTAAAAAAAAACATGCCAAACGGCAGCATTGAAAAATAAAAACTCTGTTGGATTCTTATCAAACTCCGACCAGTTCAAGCTCTTATTGGCCTCATTCAAACTGCAGAATATTGGAATCCTCTGATTAACTGGTGGGTCATAACGCTGACTTGAAGTTTCAAAAATTACACCAAGGGAGGGTATCACGGTTTTTTTTCGCCGAGATCAAAAAATAGATTCGCTTCAAACCTACCTCATAGGGAGGAGCAACTCCTGCTCATCTCGAATCTGCAAACTGTTTGGCTCTGCGGCTTTTCACTCTCCGTCAGTGTCCGTTTTAATTAGGGTCACTTTTGCTAAAAAAAAAACATGCCAAACGGCAGCATTGAAAAATTAAAACTCTGTTGGATTCTTATCAAACTCCGACCAGTTCAAGCTCTTATTGGCCACATTCAAATTGCACAATATTGGAATCCTCTGATTAACTGGTGGGTCATAACGCTGACTTGAAGTTTCAAAAATTATACCAAGGGAGGGTATCACGGTTTTTTTTCGCCGAGATCAAAAAATAAATTCGCTTTAAACCTACCTCATAGGGAGGAGCAACTACTGGTCATCTCGAATCTGCAAACCGTTTGGCTCTGCGGATTATCACTCTCCGTCAGCGTCCGTTTTAATTAGGGTCACTTTTGCTAAAAAAAAACATGCCAAACGGCAGCATTGAAAAATAAAAACTCTGTTGGATTCTTATCAAACTCCGACCAGTTCAAGCTCTTATTGGCCTCATTCAAACTGCAGAATATTGGAATCCTCTGATTAACTGGTGGGTCATAACGCTGACTTGAAGTTTCAAAAATTATACCAAGGGAGGGTATCACGGTTTTTTTTCGCCGAGATCAAAAAATAGATTCGCTTCAAACCTACCTCATAGGGAGGAGCAACTCCTGCTCATCTCGAATATGCAAACCGTTTGGCTCTGCGGCTTTTCACTCTCCGTCAGCGTCCGTTTTAATTAGGGTCACTTTTGCTAAAAAAAAAGATGCCAAATGGCAGCATTGAAAAATAAAAACTCTGTTGGATTCTCATGATACTCCAACCAGTTCAAGCTCTTATTGGCCTCATTCAAACTGCAGAATATTGGAATCCTCTGATTAACTGGTGGGTCATAACGCTGACTTGAAGTTTCAAATATTATACCAAGGGAGGGTATCACGGTTTTTTTTCGCCGAGATCAAAAAATAGATTCGCTTCAAACCTACCTCATAGGGAGGAGCAACTCCTGCTCATCTCGAATATGCAAACCGTTTGGCTCTGCGGCTTTTCACTCTCCGTCAGCGTCCGTTTTAATTAGGGTCACTTTTGCTAAAAAAAAAAGATGCCAAATGGCAGCATTGAAAAATAAAAACTCTGTTGGATTCTCATGATACTCCAACCAGTTCAAGCTCTTATTGGCCTCATTCAAACTGCAGAATATTGGAATCCTCTGATTAACTGGTGGGTCATAACGCTGACTTGAAGTTTCAAAAAATATACCAAGGGAGGGTATCACGGTTTTTTTTCGCCGAGATCAAAATATAGATTCGCTTCAAACCTACCTCATAGGGAGGAGCAACTCCTGCTCATCTCGAATCTGCAAACCGTTTGGCTCTGCGGCTTTTCACTCTCCGTCAGTGTCCGTTTTAATTAGGGTCACTTTTGCTAAAAAAAAACATGCCAAGCGGCAGCATTGAAAAATTAAAACTCTGTTGGATTCTTATCAAACTCCGACCAGTTCAAGCTCTTATTGGCCTCATTCAAACCGCAGAATATTGGAATCCTCTGAATAACTGGTGGGTCATAACGATGACTTGAAGTTTCAAAAATTATACCAAGGGAGGGTATCACGGTTTTTTTTCGCCGAGATCAAAAAATAAATTCGCTTCAAACCTACCTCATAGGGAGGAGCAACTCCTGGTCATCTCGAATCTGCAGAACGTTTGGCTCTGCGGATTTTCACTCTCCGTCAGCGTCCGTTTTAATTAGGGTCACTTTTGCTAAAAAAAAAACATGCCAAACGACAGCATTGAAAAATAAAAACTCTGTTGGATTCTTATCAAACTCCGACCAGTTCAAGCTCTTATTGGCCTCATTCAAACTGTCGAATATTGGAATCCTCTGATTAACTGGTGGGTCATAACGCTGACTTGAAGTTTCAAAAAGTATACCAAGGGAGGGTATCACGGTTTTTTTTAGCCGAGATCAAAAAATAGATTCGCTTCAAACCGCCCTCATAGGGAGGAGCAACTCCTCCTCATCTCGAATCTGCAAACCGTTTGGCTCTGCGGCTTCTCACTCTCCGTCAGCATCCGTTTTAATTAGGGTCACTTTTGCTAAAAAAAAACATGCCAAATTGCAGCATTGAAAAATAAAAACTCTGTTGGATTCTTATCAAACTCCGACCAGTTCAAGCTCTTATTGGCCTCATTCAAACCGCAGAATATTGGAATCCTCTGATTAACTGGTGGGTCATCACGCTGACTTGAAGTTTCAAAAATTAGACCAAGGGAGGATATCACGGTTTTTTTTCACCGAGATCAAAAAATAGATTCGCTTCAAACCTACCTCATAGGGAGGAGCAACTCCTGGTCATCTCGAATCTGCAAACCGTTTGGCTCTGCGGCTTTTCACTCTCCGTCAGTGTCCGTTTTAATTAGGGTCACTTTTGCTAAAAAAAAACATGCCAAACGGCAGCATTGAAAAATTAAAACTCTGTTGGATTCTTATCAAACTCCGACCAGTTCAAGCTCTTAGTGGCCTCATTCGAACCGCAGAATATTGGAATCCTCTGATTAACTGGTGGGTCATAACGCTGACTTGAAGTTTCAAAAATTATACCAAGGGAGGGTATCACGGTTTTTTTTCGCCGAGATCAAAATATAGATTCGCTTCAAACCTACCTCATAGGGAGGAGCAACTCCTGCTCATCTCGAATCTGCAAACCGTTTGGCTCTGCGGCTTTTCACTCTCCGTCAGTGTCCGTTTTAATTAGGGTCACTTTTGCTAAAAAAAAACATGCCAAGCGGCAGCATTGAAAAATTAAAACTCTGTTGGATTCTTATCAAACCCCGACCAGTTCAAGCTCTTATTGGCCTCATTCAAACCGCAGAATATTGGAATCCTCTGATTAACTGGTGGGTCATAACGATGACTTGAAGTTTCAAAAATTATACCAAGGGAGGGTATCACGGTTTTTTTTCGCCGAGATCAAAAAATAAATTCGCTTCAAACCTACCTCATAGGGAGGAGCAACTCCTGGTCATCTCGAATCTGCAGACCGTTTGGCTCTGCGGATTTTCACTCTCCGTCAGCGTCCGTTTTAATTAGGGTCACTTTTGCTAAAAAAAAAACATGCCAAACGGCAGCATTGAAAAATAAAAACTCTGTTGGATTCTTACCAAACTCCGACCAGTTCAAGCTCTTATTGGCCTCATTCAAACTGTCGAATATTGGAATCCTCTGATTAACTGGTGGGTCATAACGCTGACTTGAAGTTTCAAAAATTATACCAAGGGAGGGTATCACAGTTTTTTTTCACCGAGATCAAAAAATAGATTCGCTTCAAACCTACCTCATAGGGAGGAGCAACTCCTGCTCATCTCGAATCTGCAAACCGTTTGGCTCTGCGGCTTTTCACTCTCCGTCAGCGTCCGTTTTAATTAGGGTCACTTTTGCTAAAAAAAAACATGCCAAACGGCAGCATTGAAAAATTAAAACTCTGTTGGATTCTTATCAAACTCCGACCAGTTCAAGCTGTTATTGGCCACATTCAAATTGCATAATCTTGGAATCCTCTGATTAACTGGTGGGTCATAACGCTAACTTGAAGTTTCAAAAATTATACCAAGGGAGGGTATCACGGTTTTTTTTCGCCGAGATCAAAAAATAAATTCGCTTCAAACCTACCTCATAGGGAGGAGCAACTCCTGGTCATCTCGAATCTGCAAACCGTTTGGCTCTGCGGATTTTCACTCTCCGTCAGCGTCCGTTTTAATTAGGGTCACTTTTGCTAAAAAACAACATGCCAAACGGCAGCATTGAAAAATTAAAACTCTGTTGGATTCTTATCAAACTCCGACCAGTTCAAGCTCTTATTGGCCTCATTCAAACTGCAGAATATTGGAATCCTCTGATTAACTGGTGGGTCATAACGCTGACTTGAAGTTTCAAAAATTATACCAAGGGAGGGTATCACGGTTTTTTTTTCGCCGAGATAAAAAAATAGATTCGCTTCAAACCTACCTCATAGGGAGGAGCAACTCCTGCTCATCTCGAATCTGCAAACCGTTTGGCTCTGCGGCTTTTCACTCTCCGTCAGTGTCCGTTTTAATTAGGGTCACTTTTGCTAAAAAAAAAACATGCCAAACGGCAGCATTGAAAAATTAAAACTCTGTTGGATTCTAATCAAACTCCGACCAGTTCAAGCTCTTATTGGCCTAATTCAAATTGCAGAATATTGGAATCCTCTGATTAACTGGTGGGTCATAACGCTGACTTGAATTTTCAAAAATTATACCAAGGGAGGGTATCACGGTTTTTTTTCGCCGAGATCAAAAAATAGATTCGCTTCAAACCTACCTCATAGGGAGGAGCAACTCCTGCTCATCTCGAATCTGCAAACCGTTTGGCTCTGCGGCTTTTCATTCTCCGTCAGCGTCCGTTTTAATTAGGGTCACTTTTGCTAAAAAAAAACATGCCAAACGGCAGCATTGAAAAATTAAAACTCTGTTGGATTCTTATCAAACTCCGACCAGTTCAAGCTCTTATTGGCCTCATTCAAACTGCAGAATATTGGAATCCTCTGATTAACTGGTGGGTCATAACGCTGACTTGAAGTTTCAAAAATTATACCAAGGGAGGGTATCACGGTTTTTTTTCGCCGAGATAAAAAAATAGATTCGCTTCAAACCTACCTCATAGGGAG
The DNA here is from genome assembly GCA_914767715.1 of Membranipora membranacea. Classification (NCBI taxonomy): domain Eukaryota; kingdom Metazoa; phylum Bryozoa; class Gymnolaemata; order Cheilostomatida; family Membraniporidae; genus Membranipora; species Membranipora membranacea. Next base: position 12,558,622 of record OU612068.1, read on the forward strand.
GAGCAACTCCTGCTCATCTCGAATCTGCAAACCGTTTGGCTCTGCGGCTTTTCACTCTCCGTCAGTGTCCGTTTTAATTAGGGTCACTTTTGCTAAAAAAAAAACATGCCAAACGGCAGCATTGAAAAATTAAAACTCTGTTGGATTCTAATCAAACTCCGACCAGTTCAAGCTCTTATTGGCCTAATTCAAATTGCAGAATATTGGAATCCTCTGATTAACTGGTGGGTCATAACGCTGACTTGAATTTTCAAAAATTATACCAAGGGAGGGTATCACGGTTTTTATTCGCTGCGATCAAAACATAGATTCGCTTCAAACCTACCTCATAGGGAGGAGCAACTCCTGCTCATCTCGAATCTGCAAACCGTTTGGCTCTGCGGCTTTTCACTCTCCGTCAGTGTCCGTTTTAATTAGGGTCACTTTTGCTCAAAAAAAAACATGCCAAACGGCAGCATTGAAAAATTAAACCTCTGTTGGATTCTTATCAAACTCCGACCAGGTCAAGCTCTTATTGGCCTCATACAAACCGCAGAAAATTGGAATCCTCTGATTAACTGGTGGGTCATAACGCTGACTTGAAGTTTCAAAAATTATACCAAGGGAGGGTATCACGGTTTTTTTTCACCGAGATCAAAAAAGAGATTCGCTTCAAACCTACCTCATAGGGAGGAGCAACTCCTGCTCATCTCGAATCTGCAAACCATTTGGCTCTGCGGCTTTTCACTCTCCGTCAGCGTCCGTTTTAATTAGGGTCACTTTTGCTAAAAAAAAACATGCCAAACGGCAGCATTAAAAAATTAAAACTCTGTTGGATTCTTATCAAACTTTGACCAGTTCAAGCTCTTATTGGCCTCATTCAAACCGCAGAATATTGGAATCCTCTGATTAACTGGTGGGTCATCACGCTGACTTGAAGTTTCAAAAATTATACCAAGGGAGGGTATCACGGTTTTTTTTCGCCGAGATCAAAAAATAGATTCGCTTCAAACCTACCTCATAGGGAGGAGCAACTCCTGCTCATCTCGAATCTGCAAACCGTTTGGCTCTGCGGCTTTTCATTCTCCGTCAGCGTCCGTTTTAATTAGGGTCACTTTTGCTAAAAAAAAACATGCCAAACGGCAGCATTGAAAAATAAAAACTCTGTTGGATTCTTATCATACTCCGACCAGTTCAAGCTCTTATTGGCCTCATTCAAACTGCAGAATATTGGAATCCTCTGATTAACTGGTGGGTCATAACGCTGACTTGAAGTTTCAAAAATTATACCAAGGGAGGGTATCACGGTTTTTTTTCGCCGAGATGAAAAAATAGATACGCTTCAAACCTACCTCATTGGGAGGAGCAACTCCTGGTCATCTCGAAACTGCAAACCGTTTGGCTCTGCGGCTTTTCACTCTCCGTCAGTGTCCGTTTTAATTAGGGTCACTTTTGCTAAAAAAAAAACATGTCAAGCGGCAGCATTGAAAAATAAAAACTCTGTTGGATTCTTATCAAACTCCGACCAGTTCAAGCTCTTATTGGCCTCATTCAAACTGCAGAATATTGGAATCCTCTGATTAACTGGTTGGTCATAACGCTGAGTTGAAGTTTCAAAAATTACACCAAGGGAGGGTATCACGGTTTTTTTTCGCCGAGATCAAAAAATAGATTCGCTTCAAACCTACCTCATAGGGAGGAGCAACTCCTGCTCATCTCGAATCTGCAAACCGTTTGGCTCTGTGGCTCTTCACTCTCTGTCAGTGTCCATTTTAATTAGGGTCACTTTTGCTAAAAAAAAAACATGCCAAACGGCAGCATTGAAAAATTAAAACTCTGTTGGATTCTTATCAAACTCCGACCAGTTCAAGCTCTTATTGGCCTCATTCAAATTGCAGAATATTGGAATCCTCTGATTAACTGGTGGATCATAACGCTGACTTGAAGTTTCAAAAATTATACCAAGGGAGGGTATCACGGTTTTTTTTCGCCGAGATCATAAAATAAATTCGCTTCAAACCTATCTCATAGGGAGGAGCAACTCCTGGTGATCTCGAATCTGCAAACCGTTTGACTCTGCGGATTTTCACTCTCCGTCAGCGTCCGTTTTAATTAGGGTCACTTCTGCTAAAAAAAAACATGCCAAACGGCAGCATTGAAAAATTTAAACTCTGTTGGATTCTTATCAAACTCCGACCAGTTCAAGCTCTTATTGGCCTCATTCAAATTGCAGAATATTGGAATCCTCTGATTAACTGGTGGGTCATAACGCTGACTTGAATTTTCAAAAATTATACCAAGGGAGGGTATCACGGTTTTTTTTCGCCGCGATCAAAAAATAGATTCGCTTCAAACCTACCTCATAGGGAGGAGCAACTCCTGCTCATCTCGAATCTGCAAACCGTTTGGCTCTGCGGCTTTTCACTCTCCGTCAGTGTCCGTTTTAATTAGGGTCACTTTTGCTAAAAAAAAACATGCCAAACGGCAGCATCGAAAAATTAAACCTCTGCTGGATTCTTATCAAACTCCGACCAGGTCAAGCTCTTATTGGCCTCATTCAAACCGCAGAAAATTGGAATCCTCTGATTAACTGGTGGGTCATAACGCTGACTTGAAGTTTCAAAAATTATACCAAGGGAGGGTATCACGGTTTTTTTTCACCGAGATCAAAAAATAGATTCGCTTCAAACCTACCTCATAGGGAGGAGCAACCCCTGCTCATCTCGAATCTGCAAACCGTTTGGCTCTGCGGCTTTTCACTCTCCGTCAGCGTCCGTTTTAATTAGGGTCACTTTTGCAACAAAAAAAAAGATGCCAAATGGCAGCATTGAAAAATAAAAACTCTGTTGGATTCTCATCATACTCCAACCAGTTCAAGCTCTTATTGGCCTCATTCAAACTGCAGAATATTGGAATCCTCTGATTAACTGGTGGGTCATAACACTGACTTGAAGTTTCAAAAATTATACCAAGGGAGGGTATCACGGTTTTTTTTCGCCGAGATCAAAAAATAGATACGCTTCAAACCTACCTCATAGGGAGGAGCAACTCCTGGTCATCTCGAATCTGCAAACCGTTTGGCTCTGCGGCTTTTCACTCTCCGTCAGTGTCCGTTTTAATGAGGGTCACTTTTGCTAAAAAAAAAACATGCCAAGCGGCAGCATTGAAAAATGAAAACTCTGTTGGATTCTTATCAAACTCCGACCAGTTCAAGCTCTTATTGGCCTCATTCAAACTGCAGAATATTGGAATCCTCTGATTAACTGGTGGGTCATAACGCTGAGTTGAAGTTTCAAAAATTACACCAAGGGAGGGTATCACGGTTTTTTTTCGCCGAGATCAAAAAATAGATTCGCTTCAAACCTACCTCATAGGGAGGAGCAACTCCTGCTCATCTCGAATCTGCCAACCGTTTGGCTCTGCGGCTCTTCACTCTCCGTCAGTGTCCGTTTTAATTAGGGTCACTTTTGCTAAAAATAAAACATGCCAAACGGCAGCATTGAAAAATTAAAACTCTGTTGGATTCTTATCAAACTCCGACCAGTTCAAGCTCTTATTGGCCTCATTCAAATTGCAGAATATTGGAATCCTCTGATTAACTGGTGGGTCATAACGCTGACTTGAAGTTTCAAAAATTATACCAAGGGAGGGTATCACGGTTTTTTTTCGCCGAGATCAAAAAATAAATTCGCTTCAAACCTATCTCATAGGGAGGAGCAACTCCTGGTCATCTCGAATCTGCAAACCGTTTGGCTCTGCGGATTTTCACTCTCCGTCAGCGTCCGTTTTAATTAGGGTCACTTTTGCTAAAAAAAAACATGCCAAACGGCAGCATTGAAAAATTAAACCTCTGCTGGATTCTTATCAAACTCCGACCAGGTCAAGCTCTTATTGGCCTCATTCAAACCGCAGAAAATTGGAATCCTCTGATTAACTGGTGGGTCATAACGCTGACTTGAAGTTTCAAAAATTATACCAAGGGAGGGTATCACGGTCTTTTTTCACCGAGATCAAAAAATAGATTCGCTTCAAACCTACCTCATAGGGAGGAGCAACCCCTGCTCATCTCGAATCTGCAAACCGTTTGGCTCTGCGGCTTTTCACTCTCCGTCAGCGTCCGTTTTAATTAGGGTCACTTGTGCTAAAAAAAAAACATGCCAAGCGGCAGCATTGAAAAATAAAAACTCTGTTGGATTCTCATCATACTCCAACCAGTTCAAGCTCTTATTGGCCTCATTCAAATTGCAGAATATTGGAATCCTCTGATTAACTGGTGGGTCATAACGCTGACTTGAATTTTCAAAAATTATACCAAGGGAGGGTATCACGGTTTTTTTTCGCCGAGATCAAAAAAAGATTCGCTTCAAACCTACCTCATAGGGAGGAGCAACTCCTGCTCATCTCGAATCTGCAAACCATTTGGTTCTGCGGCTTTTCACTCTCCGTCAGCGTCCGTTTTAATTAGGGTCACTTTTGCTAAAAAAAAACATGCCAAACGGCAGCATTAAAAAATTAAAACTCTGTTGGATTCTTATCAAACTCCGACCAGTTCAAGCTCTTATTGGCCTCATTCAAACCGCAGAATATTGGAATCCTCTGATTAACTGGTGGGTCATCACGCTGACTTGAAGTTTCAAAAATTATACCAAGGGAGGGTATCACGGTTTTTTTTTCGCCGAGATCAAAAAATAGATTCGCTTCAAACCTACCTCATAGGGAGGAGCAACTCCTGCTCATCTCGAATCTGCAAACCGTTTGGCTCTGCGGCTTTTCATTCTCCGTCAGCGTCCGTTTTAATTAGGGTCACTTTTGCTAAAAAAAAACATGCCAAACGGCAGCATTGAAAAATAAAAAACCTGTTGGATTCTTCTCATACTCCGACCAGTTCAAGCTCTTATTGGCCTCATTCAAACTGCAGAATATTGGAATCCTCTTATTAACTGGTGGGTCATAACGCTGACTTGAAGTTTCAAAAATTATACCAAGGGAGGGTATCACGGTTTTTTTTCGCCGAGATCAAAAAATAAATTCGCTTCAAACCTACCTCATAGGGAGGAGCAACTCCTGGTCATCTCGAATCTGCAAACCGTTTGGCTCTGCGGATTTTCACTCTCCGTCAGCGTCCGTTTTAATTAGGGTCACTTTTGCTAAAAAAAAACATGCCAAACTGCAGCATTGAAAAATAAAAACTCTGTTGGATTCTTATCAAACTCCGACCAGTTCAAGCTCTTATTGGCCTCATTCAAACTGCAGAATATTGGAATCCTCTGATTAACTGGTGGGTCATAACGCTGACTTGAAGTTTCAAAAATTACACCAAGGGAGGGTATCACGGTTTTTTTTTCGCCGAGATCAAAAAATAGATTCGCTTCAAACCTACCTCATAGGGAGGAGCAACTCCTGCTCATCTCGAATCTGCAAACCGTTTGGCTCTGCGGCTTTTCACTCTCCGTCAGTGTCCGTTTTAATTAGGGTCACTTTTGCTAAAAAAAAAACATGCCAAACGGCAGCATTGAAAAATTAAAACTCTGTTGGATTCTTATCAAACTCCGACCAGTTCAAGCTCTTATTGGCCACATTCAAATTGCACAATATTGGAATCCTCTGATTAACCGGTGGGTCATAACGCTGACTTGAAGTTTCAAAAATTATACCAAGGGAGGGTATCACGGTTTTTTTTCGCCGAGATCAAAAAATAAATTCGCTTTAAACCTACCTCATAGGGAGGAGCAACTACTGGTCATCTCGAATCTGCAAACCGTTTGGCTCTGTGGATTATCACTCTCCGTCAGCGTCCGTTTTAATTAGGGTCACTTTTGCTAAAAAAAAAACATGCCAAACGGCAGCATTGAAAAATAAAAACTCTGTTGGATTCTCATCATACTCCAACCAGTTCAAGCTCTTATTGGCCTCATTCAAACTGCAGAATATTGGAATCCTCTGATTAACTGGTGGGTCATAACACTGACTTGAAGTTTCAAAAATTATACCAAGGGAGGGTATCACGGTTTTTTTTCGCCGAGATCAAAAAAAGATTCGCTTCAAACCTACCTCATAGGGAGGAGCAACTCCTGCTCATCTCGAATCTGCAAACCATTTGGTTCTGCGGCTTTTCACTCTCCGTCAGCGTCCGTTTTAATTAGGGTCACTTTTGCTAAAAAAAACATGCCAAACGGCAGCATTGAAAAATAAAAACTCTGTTGGATTCTTATCAAACTCCGACCAGTTCAAGCTCTTATTGGCCTCATTCAAACCGCAGAAAATTGGAATCCTCTGATTAACTGCTGGGTCATAACGCTGACTTGAAGTTTCAAAAATTATACCAAGGGAGGGTATAACGGTTTTTTTTTCACCGAGATCAAAAAATAGATTCGCTTCAAACCTACCTCATAGGGAGGAGCAACTCCTGCTCATCTCGAATCTGCAAACCGTTTGGCTCTGCGGCTTTTCACTCTCCGTCAGCGTCCGTTTTAATTAGGGTCACTTTTGCTAAAAAAAAACATGCCAAACGGCAGCATTGAAAAATTAAAACTCTGTTGGATTCTTATCAAACTCCGACCAGTTCAAGCTCTTATTGGCCACATTCAAATTGCATAATCTTGGAATCCTCTGATTAACTGGTGGGTCATAACGCTAACTTGAAGTTTCAAAAATTATACCAAGGGAGGGTATCACGGTTTTTTTTCGCCGAGATCAAAAAATAGATTCGCTTCAAACCTACCTCATAGGGAGGAGCAACTCCTGCTCATCTCGAATCTGCCAACCGTTTGGCTCTGCGGCTCTTCACTCTCCGTCAGTGTCCGTTTTAATTAGGGTCACTTTTGCTAAAAATAAAACATGCCAAACGGCAGCATTGAAAAATTAAAACTCTGTTGGATTCTTATCAAACTCCGACCAGTTCAAGCTCTTATTGGCCTCATTCAAATTGCAGAATATTGGAATCCTCTGATTAACTGGTGGGTCATAACGCTGACTTGAAGTTTCAAAAATTATACCAAGGGAGGGTATCACGGTTTTTTTTCGCCGGGATCAAAAAATAAATTCGCTTCAAACCTATCTCATAGGGAGGAGCAACTCCTGGTCATCTCGAATCTGCAAACCGTTTGGCTCTGCGGATTTTCACTCTCCGTCAGCGTCCGTTTTAATTAGGGTCACTTTTGCTAAAAAAAAACATGCCAAACGGCAGCATTGAAAAATTAAACCTCTGCTGGATTCTTATCAAACTCCGACCAGGTCAAGCTCTTATTGGCCTCATTCAAACCGCAGAAAATTGGAATCCTCTGATTAACTGGTGGGTCATAACGCTGACTTGAAGTTTCAAAAATTATACCAAGGGAGGGTATCACGGTCTTTTTTCACCGAGATCAAAAAATAGATTCGCTTCAAACCTACCTCATAGGGAGGAGCAACCCCTGCTCATCTCGAATCTGCAAACCGTTTGGCTCTGCGGCTTTTCACTCTCCGTCAGCGTCCGTTTTAATTAGGGTCACTTGTGCTAAAAAAAAAACATGCCAAGCGGCAGCATTGAAAAATAAAAACTCTGTTGGATTCTCATCATACTCCAACCAGTTCAAGCTCTTATTGGCCTCATTCAAATTGCAGAATATTGGAATCCTCTGATTAACTGGTGGGTCATAACGCTGACTTGAATTTTCAAAAATTATACCAAGGGAGGGTATCACGGTTTTTTTTTCGCCGAGATCAAAAAAAGATTCGCTTCAAACCTACCTCATAGGGAGGAGCAACTCCTGCTCATCTCGAATCTGCAAACCATTTGGTTCTGCGGCTTTTCACTCTCCGTCAGCGTCCGTTTTAATTAGGGTCACTTTTGCTAAAAAAAAACATGCCAAACGGCAGCATTAAAAAATTAAAACTCTGTTGGATTCTTATCAAACTCCGACCAGTTCAAGCTCTTATTGGCCTCATTCAAACCGCAGAATATTGGAATCCTCTGATTAACTGGTGGGTCATCACGCTGACTTGAAGTTTCAAAAATTATACCAAGGGAGGGTATCACGGTTTTTTTTCGCCGAGATCAAAAAATAGATTCGCTTCAAACCTACCTCATAGGGAGGAGCAACTCCTGCTCATCTCGAATCTGCAAACCGTTTGGCTCTGCGGCTTTTCATTCTCCGTCAGCGTCCGTTTTAATTAGGGTCACTTTTGCTAAAAAAAAACATGCCAAACGGCAGCATTGAAAAATAAAAAACCTGTTGGATTCTTCTCATACTCCGACCAGTTCAAGCTCTTATTGGCCTCATTCAAACTGCAGAATATTGGAATCCTCTTATTAACTGGTGGGTCATAACGCTGACTTGAAGTTTCAAAAATTATACCAAGGGAGGGTATCACGGTTTTTTTTCGCCGAGATCAAAAAATAAATTCGCTTCAAACCTACCTCATAGGGAGGAGCAACTCCTGGTCATCTCGAATCTGCAAACCGTTTGGCTCTGCGGATTTTCACTCTCCGTCAGCGTCCGTTTTAATTAGGGTCACTTTTGCTAAAAAAAAACATGCCAAACTGCAGCATTGAAAAATAAAAACTCTGTTGGATTCTTATCAAACTCCGACCAGTTCAAGCTCTTATTGGCCTCATTCAAACTGCAGAATATTGGAATCCTCTGATTAACTGGTGGGTCATAACGCTGACTTGAAGTTTCAAAAATTACACCAAGGGAGGGTATCACGGTTTTTTTTTCGCCGAGATCAAAAAATAGATTCGCTTCAAACCTACCTCATAGGGAGGAGCAACTCCTGCTCATCTCGAATCTGCAAACCGTTTGGCTCTGCGGCTTTTCACTCTCCGTCAGTGTCCGTTTTAATTAGGGTCACTTTTGCTAAAAAAAAAACATGCCAAACGGCAGCATTGAAAAATTAAAACTCTGTTGGATTCTTATCAAACTCCGACCAGTTCAAGCTCTTATTGGCCACATTCAAATTGCACAATATTGGAATCCTCTGATTAACCGGTGGGTCATAACGCTGACTTGAAGTTTCAAAAATTATACCAAGGGAGGGTATCACGGTTTTTTTTCGCCGAGATCAAAAAATAAATTCGCTTTAAACCTACCTCATAGGGAGGAGCAACTACTGGTCATCTCGAATCTGCAAACCGTTTGGCTCTGTGGATTATCACTCTCCGTCAGCGTCCGTTTTAATTAGGGTCACTTTTGCTAAAAAAAAAACATGCCAAACGGCAGCATTGAAAAATAAAAACTCTGTTGGATTCTCATCATACTCCAACCAGTTCAAGCTCTTATTGGCCTCATTCAAACTGCAGAATATTGGAATCCTCTGATTAACTGGTGGGTCATAACACTGACTTGAAGTTTCAAAAATTATACCAAGGGAGGGTATCACGGTTTTTTTTCGCCGAGATCAAAAAAAGATTCGCTTCAAACCTACCTCATAGGGAGGAGCAACTCCTGCTCATCTCGAATCTGCAAACCATTTGGTTCTGCGGCTTTTCACTCTCCGTCAGCGTCCGTTTTAATTAGGGTCACTTTTGCTAAAAAAAACATGCCAAACGGCAGCATTGAAAAATAAAAACTCTGTTGGATTCTTATCAAACTCCGACCAGTTCAAGCTCTTATTGGCCTCATTCAAACCGCAGAAAATTGGAATCCTCTGATTAACTGCTGGGTCATAACGCTGACTTGAAGTTTCAAAAATTATACCAAGGGAGGGTATAACGGTTTTTTTTTCACCGAGATCAAAAAATAGATTCGCTTCAAACCTACCTCATAGGGAGGAGCAACTCCTGCTCATCTCGAATCTGCAAACCGTTTGGCTCTGCGGCTTTTCACTCTCCGTCAGCGTCCGTTTTAATTAGGGTCACTTTTGCTAAAAAAAAAACATGCCAAACGGCAGCATTGAAAAATTAAAACTCTGTTGGATTCTTATCAAACTCCGACCAGTTCAAGCTCTTATTGGCCACATTCAAATTGCATAATCTTGGAATCCTCTGATTAACTGGTGGGTCATAACGCTAACTTGAAGTTTCAAAAATTATACCAAGGGAGGGTATCACGGTTTTTTTTCGCCGAGATCAAAAAAAAAATTCGCTTCAAACCTACCTCATAGGGAGGAGCAACTCCTGGTCATCTCGAATCTGCAAACCGTTTGGCTCTGCGGATTTTCACTCTCCGTCAGCATCCGTTTTAATTAGGGTCACTTTTGCTAAAAAACAACATGCCAAACGGCAGCATTGAAAAATTAAAACTCTGTTGGATTCTTATCAAACTCCGACCAGTTCAAGCTCTTATTGGCCTCATTCAAACTGCAGAATATTGGAATCCTCTGATTAACTGGTGGGTCATAACGCTGACTTGAAGTTTCAAAAATTATACCAAGGGAGGGTATCACGGTTTTTTTTCGCCGCGATCAAAAAATAGATTCGCTTTAAACCTACCTCATAGGGAGGAGCAACTCCTGCTCATCTTGAATCTGCAAACCGTTTGGCTCTGCGGCTTTTCACTCTCCGTCAGTGTCCGTTTTAATTAGGGTCACTTTTGCTAAAAAAAAAGATGCCAAACGGCAGCATTGAAAAATTAAACCTCTGTTGGATTCTTATCAAACATCGACCAGTTCAAGCTCTTATTGGCCTCATTCAAATTGCAGAATATTGGAATCCTCTGATTAACTGGTGGGTCATAACGCTGACTTGAATTTTCAAAAATTATACCAAGGGAGGGTATCACGGTTTTTTTTCGCCGCGATCAAAAAACAGATTCGCTCTAAACCTACCTCATAGGGAGGAGCAACTCCTGCTCATCTCGAATCTGCAAACCGTTTGGCTCTGCAGCTTTTCACTCTCGGTCAGCGTCCGTTTTAATTAGGGTCACTTTTGCTAAAAAAAAACATACCAAACGGCAGCATTGAAAAATAAAAACTCTGTTGGATTCTTATCAAACTCCGACCAGTTCAAGCTCTTATTGGCCTCATTCAAACCGCAGAAAATTGGAATCCTCTGATTAACTGGTGGGTCATAACGCTGACTTGAAGTTTCAAAAATTATACCAAGGGAGGGTATCACGGTTTTTTTTCACCGAGATCAAAAAATAGATTCGCTTCAAACCTACCTCATAGGGAGGAGCAACTCCTGCTCATCTCGAATCTGCAAACCGTTTGGCTCTGCGGCTTTTCACTCTCCGTCAGCGTCCGTTTTAATTAGGGTCACTTTTGCTAAAAAAAAACATGCCAAACGGCAGCATTGAAAAATTAAAACTCTGTTGGATTCTTATCAAACTCCGACCAGTTCAAACTCTTATTGGCCACATTCAAATTGCAGAATATTGGAATCCTCTGATTAACTGGTGGGTCATAACGCTGACTTGAAGTTTCAAAAATTATACCAAGGGAGGGTATCACGGTTTTTTTTCGCCGAGATCAAAAAATAAATTCGCTTCAAACCTACCTCATAGGGAGGAGCAACTCCTGCTCATCTCGAATCTGCAAACCATTTGGTTCTGCGGCTTTTCACTCTCCGTCAGCGTCCGTTTTAATTAGGGTCACTTTTGCTAAAAAAAAACATGCCAAACGGCAGCATTAAAAAATTAAAACTCTGTTGGATTCTTATCAAACTCCGACCAGTTCAAGCTCTTATTGGCCTCATTCAAACCGCAGAATATTGGAATCCTCTGATTAACTGGTGGGTCATCACGCTGACTTGAAGTTTCAAAAATTATACCAAGGGAGGGTATCACGGTTTTTTTTCGCCGAGATCAAAAAATAGATTCGCTTCAAACCTACCTCATAGGGAGGAGCAACTCCTGCTCATCTCGAATCTGCAAACCGTTTGGCTCTGCGGCTTTTCATTCTCCGTCAGCGTCCGTTTTAATTAGGGTCACTTTTGCTAAAAAAAAACATGCCAAACGGCAGCATTGAAAAATAAAAAACCTGTTGGATTCTTCTCATACTCCGACCAGTTCAAGCTCTTATTGGCCTCATTCAAACTGCAGAATATTGGAATCCTCTTATTAACTGGTGGGTCATAACGCTGACTTGAAGTTTCAAAAATTATACCAAGGGAGGGTATCACGGTTTTTTTTCGCCGAGATCAAAAAATAAATTCGCTTCAAACCTACCTCATAGGGAGGAGCAACTCCTGGTCATCTCGAATCTGCAAACCGTTTGGCTCTGCGGATTTTCACTCTCCGTCAGCGTCCGTTTTAATTAGGGTCACTTTTGCTAAAAAAAAACATGCCAAACTGCAGCATTGAAAAATAAAAACTCTGTTGGATTCTTATCAAACTCCGACCAGTTCAAGCTCTTATTGGCCTCATTCAAACTGCAGAATATTGGAATCCTCTGATTAACTGGTGGGTCATAACGCTGACTTGAAGTTTCAAAAATTACACCAAGGGAGGGTATCACGGTTTTTTTTTCGCCGAGATCAAAAAATAGATTCGCTTCAAACCTACCTCATAGGGAGGAGCAACTCCTGCTCATCTCGAATCTGCAAACCGTTTGGCTCTGCGGCTTTTCACTCTCCGTCAGTGTCCGTTTTAATTAGGGTCACTTTTGCTAAAAAAAAAACATGCCAAACGGCAGCATTGAAAAATTAAAACTCTGTTGGATTCTTATCAAACTCCGACCAGTTCAAGCTCTTATTGGCCACATTCAAATTGCACAATATTGGAATCCTCTGATTAACCGGTGGGTCATAACGCTGACTTGAAGTTTCAAAAATTATACCAAGGGAGGGTATCACGGTTTTTTTTCGCCGAGATCAAAAAATAAATTCGCTTTAAACCTACCTCATAGGGAGGAGCAACTACTGGTCATCTCGAATCTGCAAACCGTTTGGCTCTGTGGATTATCACTCTCCGTCAGCGTCCGTTTTAATTAGGGTCACTTTTGCTAAAAAAAAAACATGCCAAACGGCAGCATTGAAAAATAAAAACTCTGTTGGATTCTCATCATACTCCAACCAGTTCAAGCTCTTATTGGCCTCATTCAAACTGCAGAATATTGGAATCCTCTGATTAACTGGTGGGTCATAACACTGACTTGAAGTTTCAAAAATTATACCAAGGGAGGGTATCACGGTTTTTTTTCGCCGAGATCAAAAAAAGATTCGCTTCAAACCTACCTCATAGGGAGGAGCAACTCCTGCTCATCTCGAATCTGCAAACCATTTGGTTCTGCGGCTTTTCACTCTCCGTCAGCGTCCGTTTTAATTAGGGTCACTTTTGCTAAAAAAAACATGCCAAACGGCAGCATTGAAAAATAAAAACTCTGTTGGATTCTTATCAAACTCCGACCAGTTCAAGCTCTTATTGGCCTCATTCAAACCGCAGAAAATTGGAATCCTCTGATTAACTGCTGGGTCATAACGCTGACTTGAAGTTTCAAAAATTATACCAAGGGAGGGTATAACGGTTTTTTTTCACCGAGATCAAAAAATAGATTCGCTTCAAACCTACCTCATAGGGAGGAGCAACTCCTGCTCATCTCGAATCTGCAAACCGTTTGGCTCTGCGGCTTTTCACTCTCCGTCAGCGTCCGTTTTAATTAGGGTCACTTTTGCTAAAAAAAAACATGCCAAACGGCAGCATTGAAAAATTAAAACTCTGTTGGATTCTTATCAAACTCCGACCAGTTCAAGCTCTTATTGGCCACATTCAAATTGCATAATCTTGGAATCCTCTGATTAACTGGTGGGTCATAACGCTAACTTGAAGTTTCAAAAATTATACCAAGGGAGGGTATCACGGTTTTTTTTCGCCGAGATCAAAAAAAAAATTCGCTTCAAACCTACCTCATAGGGAGGAGCAACTCCTGGTCATCTCGAATCTGCAAACCGTTTGGCTCTGCGGATTTTCACTCTCCGTCAGCATCCGTTTTAATTAGGGTCACTTTTGCTAAAAAACAACATGCCAAACGGCAGCATTGAAAAATTAAAACTCTGTTGGATTCTTATCAAACTCCGACCAGTTCAAGCTCTTATTGGCCTCATTCAAACTGCAGAATATTGGAATCCTCTGATTAACTGGTGGGTCATAACGCTGACTTGAAGTTTCAAAAATTATACCAAGGGAGGGTATCACGGTTTTTTTTCGCCGCGATCAAAAAATAGATTCGCTTTAAACCTACCTCATAGGGAGGAGCAACTCCTGCTCATCTTGAATCTGCAAACCGTTTGGCTCTGCGGCTTTTCACTCTCCGTCAGTGTCCGTTTTAATTAGGGTCACTTTTGCTAAAAAAAAAGATGCCAAACGGCAGCATTGAAAAATTAAACCTCTGTTGGATTCTTATCAAACATCGACCAGTTCAAGCTCTTATTGGCCTCATTCAAATTGCAGAATATTGGAATCCTCTGATTAACTGGTGGGTCATAACGCTGACTTGAATTTTCAAAAATTATACCAAGGGAGGGTATCACGGTTTTTTTTCGCCGCGATCAAAAAACAGATTCGCTCTAAACCTACCTCATAGGGAGGAGCAACTCCTGCTCATCTCGAATCTGCAAACCGTTTGGCTCTGCAGCTTTTCACTCTCGGTCAGCGTCCGTTTTAATTAGGGTCACTTTTGCTAAAAAAAAACATACCAAACGGCAGCATTGAAAAATAAAAACTCTGTTGGATTCTTATCAAACTCCGACCAGTTCAAGCTCTTATTGGCCTCATTCAAACCGCAGAAAATTGGAATCCTCTGATTAACTGGTGGGTCATAACGCTGACTTGAAGTTTCAAAAATTATACCAAGGGAGGGTATCACGGTTTTTTTTCACCGAGATCAAAAAATAGATTCGCTTCAAACCTACCTCATAGGGAGGAGCAACTCCTGCTCATCTCGAATCTGCAAACCGTTTGGCTCTGCGGCTTTTCACTCTCCGTCAGCGTCCGTTTTAATTAGGGTCACTTTTGCTAAAAAAAAACATGCCAAACGGCAGCATTGAAAAATTAAAACTCTGTTGGATTCTTATCAAACTCCGACCAGTTCAAACTCTTATTGGCCACATTCAAATTGCAGAATATTGGAATCCTCTGATTAACTGGTGGGTCATAACGCTGACTTGAAGTTTCAAAAATTATACCAAGGGAGGGTATCACGGTTTTTTTTCGCCGAGATCAAAAAATAAATTCGCTTCAAACCTACCTCATAGGGAGGAGCAACTCCTGATCATCTCGAATCTGCAAATCGTTTGGCTCTGCGGATTTTCACTCTCCGTCAGCGTCCGTTTTAATTAGGGCCACTTTTGCTAAAAAAAAACATGCCAAACGGCAGCATTGAAAAATAAAAACTCTGTTGGATTCTTATCAAACTCCGACCAGTTCAAGCTCTTATTGGCCTCATTCAAACTGTCGAATATTGGAATCCTCTGATTAACTGGTGGGTCATAACGCTGTCTTGAAGTTTCAAAAAGTATACCAAGGGAGGGTATCACGGTTTTTTTCGCCGAGATCAAAAAATAGATTCGCTTCAAACCGCCCTCATAGGGAGGAGCAACTCCTCCTCATCTCGAATCTGCAAACCGTTTGGCTCTGCGGCTTCTCACTCTCCGTCAGCATCCGTTTTAATTAGGGTCACTTTTGCTAAAAAAAAACATGCCAAATTGCACCATTGAAAAATAAAAACTCTGTTGGATTCTTATCAAACTCCGACCAGTTCAAGCTCTTATTGGCCTCATTCAAACCGCAGAATATTGGAATCCTCTGATTAACTGGTGGGTCATCACGCTGACTTGAAGTTTCTAAAATTATACCAAGGGAGGATATCACGGTTTTTTTTCGCCGAGATCAAAAAATAGATTCGCTTCAAACCTACCTCATAGGGAGGAGCAACTCCTGGTCATCTCGAATCTGCAAACCGTTTGGCTCTGCGGCTTTTCACTCTCCGTCAGTGTCCGTTTTAATTAGGGTCACTTTTGCTAAAAAAAAACATGCCAAACGGCAGCATTGAAAACTTAAAACTCTGTTGGATTCTTATCAAACTCCGACCAGTTCAAGCTCTTAGTGGCCTCATTCGAACCGCAGAATATTGGAATCCTCTGATTAACTGGTGGGTCATAACGCTGACTTGAAGTTTCAAAAATTATACCAAGGGAGGGTATCACGGTTTTTTTTCGTTGAGATCAAAAAATAGATTCGCTTCAAACCTACTTCATAGGAAGGAGCAACTCCTGCTCATCTCGAATCTGCAAACCGTTTGGCTCTGCGGCTTTTCACTCTCCGTCAGTGTCCGTTTTAATTAGGGTCACTTTTGCTAAACAAAAAACATGCCAAGCGGCAGCATTGAAAAATTAAAACTCTGTTGGATTCTTATCAAACTCCGACCAGTTCAAGCTCTTATTGGCCTCATTCAAACCGCAGAATATTGGAATCCTCTGATTAACTGGTGGGTCATAACGCTGACTTGAAGTTTCAAAAATTATACCAAGGGAGGGTATCACGGTTTTTTTTCGCCAAGATCAAAAAATAAATTCGCTTCAAACCTACCTCATAGGGAGGAGCAACTCCTGGTCATCTCGAATCTGCAAACCGTTTGGCTCTGCGGATTTTCACTCTCTGTCAGCGTCCGTTTTAATTAGGGTCACTTTTGCTAAAAAAAAAACATGCCAAACGGCAGCATTGAAAAATAAAAACTCTGTTGGATTCTTATCAAACTCCGACCAGTTCAAGCTCTTATTGGCCTCATTCAAACTGCAGAATATTGGAATCCTCTGATTAACTGGTGGGTCATAACGCTGACTTGAGGTTTCAAAAATTATACCAAGGGAGGGTATCACGGTTTTTTTTCGCCGAGATCAAAAAATAGATACGCTTCAAACCTACCTCATAGGGAGGAGCAACTCCTGCTCATCTCGGATTTGCAAACCGTTTGGCTCTTCGGCTTTTCACTCTCCGTCAGTGTCCGTTTTAATTAGGGTCACTTTTGCTAAAAAAAAAACATGCCAAACGGCAGCATTGAAAAATTAAAACTCTGTTGGATTCTTATCAAACTCCGACCAGTTCAAGCTCTTATTGGCCTCATTCAAATTGCAGAATATTGGAATCCTCTGATTAACTGGTGGGTTATAACGCTGACTTGAAGTTTCAAAAATTATACCAAGGGAGGGTATCACGGTTTTTTTTCGCCGAGATCAAAAAATAGATTCGCTTCAAACCTACCTCATAGGGAGGAGCAACTCCTGCTCATCTCGAATCTGCAAACCGTTTGGCTCTGCGGCTTTTCATTCTCCGTCAGTGCCCGTTTTAATTAGGGTCACTTTTGCTAAAAAAAACATGCCAAACGGCAGCATTGAAAAATTAAACCTCTGTTGGATTCTTATCAAACTCCGACCAGTTCAAGCTCTTATTGGCCTCATTCAAACTGCAGAATATTGGAATCCTCTGATTAACTGGTGGGTCATAACGCTGACTTGAAGTTTAAAAAATTATACCAAGGGAGGGTATCACGGTTTTTTTTCGCCGAGATCAAAAAATAGATTCGCTTCAGACCTACCTCATAGGGAGGAGCAACTCCTGCTCATCTCGAATCTGCAAACCGTTCGGATCTGCGGCTTTTCACTCCCTGTCAGTGTCCGTTTTAATTAGGGTCACTTTTGCAAGAAAAAAAAAGATGCCAAACGGCAGCATTGAAAAATTAAAACTCTGTTGGATTCTTATCAAACTCCGACCAGTTCAAGCTCTTATTTGCCTCATTCAAACCGCAGAAAATTGGAATCCTCTGATTAACTGGTGGGTCATAACGCTGACTTGAAGTTTCAAAAATTATACCGAGGGAGGGTATCACGGTTTTTTTTCACCGAGATCAAAAAATAGATTCGCTTCAAACCTACCTCATAGGGAGGAGCAACTCCTGCTCATCTCGAATCTGCAAACCGTTTGGCTCTGTGGCTTTTGACTCTCCGTCAGCGTCCGTTTTAATTAGGGTCACTTTTGCTAAAAAAAACATGCCAAACGGCAGCATTGAAAAATAAAAACTCTGTTGGATTCTTATCATACTCCAACCAGTTCAAGCTCTTTTTGGCCTCATTCAAACTGCAGAATATTGGAATTCTCTGATTAACTGGTGGGTCATAACGCTGACTTGAAGTTTCAAAAATTATACCAAGGGAGGGTAACACGGTTTTTTTTCGCCGAGATCAAAATATAGATTCCCTTCAAACCTACCTCATAGGGAGGAGCAACTCTTGCTCATCTCGAATCTGCAAACCGTTTGGCTCTGCGGCTTTTGACTCTCCGTCAGTGTCCGTTCTAATTAGGGTCACTTTTGCTAAAAAAAAACATGCCAAACGGCAGCATTGAAAAATTAAAACTCTGTTGGATTCTTATCAAACTCCGACCAGTTCAAGCTCTTAGTGGCCTCATTCAAACTGAAGAATATTGGAATCCTCTGATTAACTGGTGGGTCATAACGCTGACTTGAAGTTTCAAAAATTTTACCAAGTGAGGGTATCACGGTTTTTTTTCGCCGAGATCAAAAAATAGATTCGCTTCAAACCTACCTCATAGGGAGGAGCAACTCCTGCTCATCTCGAATCTGCAAACCGTTTGGCTCTGCGGCTTTTCACTCTCCGTCAGTGTCCGTTTTAATTAGGGTCACTTTTGCTAAAAAAAAAACATGCCAAACGGCAGCATTGAAAAATAAAAACTCTGTTGGATTCTTATCAAACTCCGACCAGCTCAAGCTCTTAGTGGCCTCATTCAAACTGCAGAATATTGGAATCCTCTGATTAACTGGTGGGTCATAACGCTGACTTGAAGTTTCAAAAATTATACCAAGGGAGGGTATCACGGTTTTTTTTCGCCGAGATCAAAAAATAGATTCGCTTCAAACCTACCTCATAGGGAGGAGCAACTCCTGCTCATCTCGAATCTGCAAACCGTGTGGCTCTACGGCTTTTCACTCTCCGTCAGTGTCCGTTTTAATTAGGGTCACTTTTGCTAAAAAAAAAACATGCCAAACGGCAGCATTGAAAAATAAAAACTCTGTTGGATTCTTATCAAACTCCGACTAGTTCAAGCTCTTATTGGCCTCATTCAAACTGCAGAATATTGGAATCCTCTGATTAACTGGTGGGTCATAACGCTGACTTGAAGTTTCAAAAATTATACCAAGGGAGGGTATCACGGTTTTTTTTTCGCCGAGATCAAAAAATAGATCCGCTTCAAACCTACCTCATAGGGAGGAGCAACTCCTGCTCATCTCGAATCTGCAAACCGTTTGGCTCTACGGCTTTTCACTCTCCGTCAGCGTCCGTTTTAATTAGGGTCACTTTTGCTAAAAAAAAACATGCCAAACGGCAGCATTGAAAAATAAAAACTCTGTTGGATTCTTATCAAACTCCGACCAGTTCAAGCTCTTAGTGGCCTCATTCAAACTGAAGAATATTGGAATCCTCTGATTAACTGGTGGGTCATAACGCTGACTTGAAGTTTCAAAAATTTTACCACGTGAGGGTATCACGGTTTGTTTTCGCCGAGATCAAAAAATAGATTCGCTTCAAACCTACCTCATAGGGAGGAGCAACTCCTGCTCATCTCGAATCTGCAAACCGTTTGGCTCTGCGGCTTTTCACTCTCCGTCAGTGTCCGTTTTAATTAGGGTCACTTTTGCTAAAAAAAAAACATGCCAAACGGCAGCATTGAAAAATAAAAACTCTGTTGGATTCTTATCAAACTCCGACCAGCTCAAGCTCTTAGTGGCCTCATTCAAACTGCAGAATATTGGAATCCTCTGATTAACTGGTGGGTCATAACGCTGACTTGAAGTTTCAAAAATTTTACCAAGTGAGGGTATCACGGTTTTTTTTCGCCGAGATCAAAAAATAGATTTGCTTCAAACTTACCTCATAGGGAGGAGCAACTCCTGGTCATCTCGAATCTGCAAACCGTTTGGCTCTGCGGCTTTTCACTCTCCGTCAGCGTCCGTTTTAATTAGGGTCACTTTTGCTAAAAAAAAACATGCCAAACGGCAGCATTGAAAAATAAAAACTCTGTTGGATTCTTATCGAACTCCGACCAGTTCAAGCTCTTATTGGCCTCATTCAAACTGCAGAATATTGGAATCCTCTGATTAACTGGTGGGTCATAACGCTGACTTGAAGTTCCAAAAATTATACCAAGGGAGGGTATCACGGTTTTTTTTCGCCGAGATCAAAAAATAGATTCGCTTCAGACCTACCTCATAGGGAGGAGCAACTCCTGCTCATCTCGAATCTGCAAACCGTTTGGCTCTGCGGCTTTTCACTCCTTGTCAGTGTCCGTTTTAATTAAGGTCACTTTTGCAAGAAAAAAAAAGATGCCAAACGGCAGCATTGAAAAAATTAAAACTCTGTTGGATTCTTATCAAACTCCGACCAGTTCAAGCTCTTATTGGCCTCATTCAAACGGCAGAAAATTGGAATCCTCTGATTAACTGGTGGGTCATGACGCTGACTTGGAGTTTCAAAAATTATACCGAGGGAGGGTATCACGGTTTTTTTTCACCGAGATCAAAAAAATAGATTCGCTTCAAACCTACCTCATAGGGAGGAGCAACTCCTGCTCATCTCGAATCTGCAAACCGTTTGGCTCTGCGGCTTTTGACTCTCCGTCAGTGTCCGTTTTAATTAGGGTCACTTTTGCTAAAAAAAACACGCCAAACGGCAGCATCGAAAAATAAAAACTCTGTTGGATTCTTATCATACTCCAACCAGTTCAAGCTCTTATTGGCCTCATTCAAACTGCAGAATATTGGAATCCTCTGATTAACTGGTGGGTCATAACGCTGACTTGAAGTTTCAAAAATTATACCAAGGGAGGGTATCACGGTTTTTTTTCGCCGAGATCAAAATATAGATTCGCTTCAAACCTACCTCATAGGGAGGAGCAACTCTTGCTCATCTCGAATCTGCAAACCGTTTGGCTCTGCGGCTTTTGACTCTCCGTCAGTGTCCGTTTTAATTAGGGTCACTTTTGCTAAAAAAAAACATGCCAAACGGCAGCATTGAAAAATTAAAACTCTGTTGGATTCTTATCAAACTCCGACCAGTTCAATCTCTTATTGGCCTCATTCAAACTGCAGAATATTGGAATCCTCTGATTAACTGGTGGGTTATAACGCTGACTTGAAGTTGCAAAAATTATACCAAAGGAGGGTATCACGATTTTTTTTCGCCGAGATCAAAAAATAGATTCGCTTCAAACCTACCTCATAGGGAGGAGCAACTCCTGGTCATCTCGAATCTGCAAACCGTTTGGCTCTGCGGCTTTTCACTCTCCGTCAGCGTCCGTTTTAATTAGGGTCACTTTTGCTAAAAAAAAACATGCCAAACGGCAGCATTGGAAAATAAAAACTCTGTTGGATTCTTCTCAAACTCCGACCAGATCAAGCTCTTATTGGCCTCATTCAAACTGCAGAATATTGGAATCCTCTGATTAACTGGTGGGTCATAACGCTGACTTGAAGTTTCAAAAATTATACCAAGGGGGGGTATCACGGTTTTATTTCGCCGAGTTCAAAAAACAGATTCGCTTCAAACCTACCTCATAGGGAGGAGCAACTCCTGCTCATCTCGAATCTGCAAACCGTTTGGCTCTGCGGCTATTCACTCTCCGTCAGTGTCCGTTTTAATTAGGGTCACTTTTGCTAAAAAAAAACATGCCAAACGGCAGCATTGAAAAATTAAAACTCTGATGAACTCTTATCAAACTCCGACCAGTTCAAGCTCTTATTGGCCTCATTCAAACCGCAGAATATTGGAATCCTCTGATTAACTGGTGGGTCATAACGCTGACTTGAAGTTTCAAAATTTATACGAAGGGAGGGTATCACGGTTTTTTTTTCGCAGAGATCAAAATATAGATTCGCTTCCAACCTACCTCATAGGGAGGAGCAACTCCTGGTCATCTCGAATCTGCAAACCGTTTGGCTCTGCGGCTTTTCACTCTCCGTCAGCGTCCGTTTTAATTAGGGTCACTTTAGCTAAAAAAAACATGCCAAACGGCAGCATTGAAAAATAAAAACTCTGTTGGATTCTTATCAAACTCCGACCAGTTCAAGCTCTTATAGGCCTCATTCAAACTGCAGAATATTGGAATCCTCTGATTAACTGGTGGGTCATTACGCTGACTTGAAGTTTCAAAAATTATACCAAGGGAGGGTATCACGGTTTTTTTTCACCGAGATCAAAAAATAGATTCGCTTCAAACCTACCTCATGGGGAGGAGCAACTCCTGCTCATCTCGAATCTGCAAACCGTTTGGCTCTGCGGCTTTTCACTCTCCGTCAGCGTCCGTTTTAATTAGGGTCACTTTTGCTAAAAAAAAACATGCCAAACGGCAGCATTGAAAAATAAAAACTCTGTTGGATTCTTATCATACTCCGACCAGTTCAAGCTCTTATTGGCCTCATTCAAACTGCAGAATATTGGAATCCTCTGATTAACTGGTGGGACATAACGCCGACTTGAAGTTTCAAAAATTATACCAAGGGAGGGTATCACGGTTTGTTTTTCGGCGAGATCAAAAAATCACTTCAAACCTACCTCATAGGGAGGAGCAACTCCTGCTCATCTCGAATCTGCAAACCGTTTGGCTCTCCGGCTTTTCACTCTCCGTCAGCGTCCGTTTTAATTAGGGTCACTTTTGCTAAAAAAAACATGCCAAACGGCAGCATTGAAAAATAAAAACTCTGTTGGATTCTTATCAAACTCCGACCAGTTCAAGCTCTTATTGGCCTCATTCAAACCGCAGAATATTGGAATCCTCTGATTAACTGGTGGGTCATAACGCTGACTTGAAGTTTCAAAAATTATGCCAAGGGAGGGTATCACGGTTTTTTTCGCCGAGATCAAAAAATAGATTCGCTTCAAACCTACCTCATAGGGAGGAGCAACTCCTGCTCATCTCGAATCTGCAAACCGTTTGGCTCTGCGGCTTTTGACTCTCCGTCAGTGTCCGTTTTAATTAGGGTCACTTTTGCTAAAAAAAAACATGCCAAACGGCAGCATTGAAAAATTAAAACTCTGTTGGATTCTTATCAAACTCCGACCAGTTCAATCTCTTATTGGCCTCATTCAAACTGCAGAATATTGGAATCCTCTGATTAACTGGTGGGTTATAACGCTGACTTGAAGTTGCAAAAATTATACCAAAGGAGGGTATCACGATTTTTTTTCGCCAAGATCAAAAAATAGATTCGCTTCAAACCTACCTCATAGGGAGGAGCAACTCCTGGTCATCTCGAATCTGCAAACCGTTTGGCTCTGCGGCTTTTCACTCTCCGTCAGCGTCCGTTTTAATTAGGGTCACTTTTGCTAAAAAAAAACATGCCAAACGGCAGCATTGGAAAATAAAAACTCTGTTGGATTCTTATCAAACTCCGACCAGATCAAGCTCTTATTGGCCTCATTCAAACTGCAGAATATTGGAATCCTCTGATTAACTGGTGGGTCATAACGCTGACTTGAAGTTTCAAAAATTATACCAAGGGGGGGTATCACGGTTTTATTTCGCCGAGATCAAAAAACAGATTCGCTTCAAACCTACCTCAAAGGGAGGAGCAACTCCTGCTCATCTCGAATCTGCAAACCGTTTGGCTCTGCGGCTATTCACTCTCCGTCAGTGTCCGTTTTAATTAGGGTCACTTTTGCTAAAAAAAAACATGCCAAACGGCAGCATTGAAAAATTGAAACTCTGATGAATTCTTATCAAACTCCGACCAGTTCAAGCTCTTATTGGCCTCATTCAAACCGCAGAATATTGGAATCCTCTGATTAACTGGTGGGTCATAACGCTGACTTGAAGTTTCAAAATTTATACCAAGGGAGGGTATCACGGTTTTTTTTCGCCGAGATCAAAATATAGATTCGCTTCCAACCTACCTCATAGGGAGGAGCAACTCCTGGTCATCTCGAATCTGCAAACCGTTTGGCTCTGCGGCTTTTCACTCTCCGTCAGCGTCCGTTTTAATTAGGGTCACTTTAGCTAAAAAAAACATGCCAAACGGCAGCATTGAAAAATAAAAACTCTGTTGGATTCTTATCAAACTCCGACCAGTTCAAGCTCTTATAGGCCTCATTCAAACTGCAGAATATTGGAATCCTCTGATTAACTGGTGGGTCATTACGCTGACTTGAAGTTTCAAAAATTATACCAAGGGAGGGTATCACGGTTTTTTTTCACCGAGATCAAAAAATAGATTCGCTTCAAACCTACCTCATAGGGAGGAGCAACTCCTGCTCATCTCGAATCTGCAAACCACTTGGCTCTGCGGCTTTTCACTCTCCGTCAGCGTCCGTTTTAATTAGGGTCACTTTTGCTAAAAAAAAACATGCCAAACGGCAGCATTGAAAAATAAAAACTCTGTTGGATTCTTATCATACTCCGACCAGTTCAAGCTCTTATTGGCCTCATTCAAACTGCAGAATATTGGAATCCTCTGATTAACTGGTGGGACATAACGCTGACTTGAAGTTTCAAAAATTATACCAAGGGAGGGTATCACGGTTTGTTTTTCGCCGAGATCAAAAAATCACTTCAAACCTACCTCATAGGGAGGAGCAACTCCTGCTCATCTCGAATCTGCAAACCGTTTGGCTCTCCGGCTTTTCACTCTCCGTCAGCGTCCGTTTTAATTAGGGTCACTTTTGCTAAAAAAAACATGCCAAACGGCAGCATTGAAAAATAAAAACTCTGTTGGATTCTTATCAAACTCCGACCAGTTCAAGCTCTTATTGGCCTCATTCAAACCGCAGAATATTGGAATCCTCTGATTAACTGGTGGGTCATAACGCTGACTTGAAGTTTCAAAAATTATGCCAAGGGAGGGTACCACGGTTTTTTTTGGCCGAGATCAAAAACTAGATTCGCTTCAAACCTACCTCATAGGGAGGAGCAACTCCTGCTCATCTCGAATCTGCAAACCGTTTGGCTCTGCGGCTTTTCACTCTCCGTCAGCGTCCGTTTTAATTAGGGTCACTTTTGCTAAAAAAAAACATGCCAAACGGCAGCATTGAAAAATAAAAACTCTGTTGGATTCTTATCAAACTCCGACCAGTTCAAGCTCTTCTTGGCCTCATTCAAACTGCAGAATATTGGAATCCTCTGATTAACTGGTGGGTCATAACGCTGACTTGAAGTTTCAAAAATTATACCAAGGGCGGGTATCACGGTTTTTTTTCGCCGAGATCAAAAAATAGATTCGCTTCAAACCTACCTCATACGGAGGGGCAACTCCTGGACATCTCGAATCTGCAAACCGTTTGGCTCTGCGGCTTTTCACTCTCCGTCAGTGTCCGTTTTAATTAGGGTCACTTTTGCAAAAAAAAAAACATGCCAAACGGCAGCATCGAAAAATTAAAACTCTGTTGGATTCTTATGAAACTCCGACCAGTTCAAGCTCTTATTGGCCTCATTCAAACTGCAGAATATTGGAATCCTCTGATTAACTGGTGGGTCATAACGCTGACTTGAAGTTTCGAAAATTATACCAAGGGAGGGTATCACGGTTTTTTTTCGCCGAGATCAAAAAATAGATTCGCTTCAAACCTACCTCATAGGGAGGAGCAACTCCTGCTCATCTCGAATCTGCGAACCGTTTGGCTCTGCGGCGTTTCACTCTCCGTCAGCGTCCGTTTTAATTAGGGTCACTTTTGCTAAAAAAAAACATGCCAAACGGCAGCATTGAAAAATAAAACCTCTGTTGGATTCTTATCAAACTCCGACCAGTTCAAGCTCTTATTGGCCTCATTCAAACTGCAGAATATTGGAATCCTCTGATTGACTGGTGGGTCATAACGCTGACTTGAAGTTTCAAAAATTATACCAAGGGAGGGTATCACGGTTTTTTTTCGCCGAGATCAAAAAATAGATTCGCTTCAAACCTACCTCATAGGGAGGAGCAACTCCTGGTCATCTCGAATCTGCAAACCGTTTGGCTCTGCGGCTTTTCACTCTCCGTCAGCGTCTGTTTTAATTAGGGTCACTTTTGCTAATAAAAACATGCCAAACGGCAGCATTCAAAAATTAAAACGCTGTTGGATTCTTATCAAACTCCGACCAGTTCAAGCTCTTATTAGCCTCATTCAAACTGCAGAATATTGGAATCCTCTGATTAACTGGTGGGTCATAACGCTGACTTGAAGTTTCAAAAATTATACCAAGGGAGGGTATCACGGTTTTTTTTCGCCGGGATCAAAAAATAGATTCGCTTCAAACCTACCTCATAGGGTGGAGCAACTCCTGCTCATCTCGAATCTGCAAACCGTTTGGCTCTGCGGCTTTTCACTCTCCGTCAGCGGCCGTTTTAATTAGGGTCACTTTTGCTAAAAAAAAACATGCGAAACGGCAGCATTGAAAAATAAAAACTCTGTTGGATTCTTATCAAACTCCGACCAGTTCAAGCTCTTATTGGCCTCATTCAAACTGCAGAATATTGGAATCCTCTGATTAACTGGTGGGTCATAACGCTGACTTGAAGTTTCAAAAATTATACCAAGGGAGGGTATCACGGTTTTTTTTCGCCGAGATCAAGAAATAGATTCGCTTCAAACCTACCTCATAGGGAGGAGCAACTCCTGCTCATCTCGAATCTGCGAACCGTTTGGCTCTGCGGCTTTTCACTCTCCGTCAGCGTCCGTTTTAATTAGGGTCACTTGTGCTAAAAAAAAACATGCCAAACGGCAGCATTGAAAAATAAAAACTCTGTTGGATTCTTATCAAACTCCGACCAGTTCAAGCTCTTATTGGCCTCATTCAAACTGCAGAATATTGAAATCCTCTGATTGACTGGTGGGTCATAACGCTGACTTGAAGTTTCAAAAATTATACCAAGGGAGGGTATCACGGTTTTTTTTCGCCGAGATCAAAAAATAGATTCGCTTCAAACCTACCTCATAGGGAGAAGCAACTCCTGGTCATCTCGAATCTGCAAACCGTTTGGCTCTGCGGCTTTTCACTCTCCGTCAGCGTCTGTTTTAATTAGGGTCACTTTTGCTAAAAAAAAACATGCCAAACGGCAGCATTGAAAAATAAAAACTCTGTTGGATTCTTATCATACTCCGACCAGTTCAAGCTCTTATTGGCCTCATTCAAACTGCAGAATATTGGAATCCTCTGATTAACTGGTGGGACATAACGCTGACTTAAAGTTTCAAAAATTATACCAAGGGAGGGTATCACGGTTTGTTTTTCGCCGAGATCAAAAAATCACTTCAAACCTACCTCATAGGGAGGAGCAACTCCTGCTCATCTCGAATCTGCAAACCGTTTGGCTCTCCGGCTTTTCACTCTCCGTCAGCGTCCGTTTTAATTAGGGTCACTTTTGCTAAAAAAAACATGCCAAACGGCAGCATTGAAAAATAAAAACTCTGTTGGATTCTTATCAAACTCCGACCAGTTCAAGCTCTTATTGGCCTCATTCAAACCGCAGAATATTGGAATCCTCTGATTAACTGGTGGGTCATAACGCTGACTTGAAGTTTCAAAAATTATACCAAGGGCGGGTATCACGGTTTTTTTTCGCCGAGATCAAAAAATAGATTCGCTTCAAACCTACCTCATACGGAGGGGCAACTCCTGGACATCTCCAATCTGCAAACCGTTTGGCTCTGCGGCTTTTCACTCTCCGTCAGTGTCCGTTTTAATTAGGGTCACTTTTGCAAAAAAAAAAACATGCCAAACGGCAGCATCGAAAAATTAAAACTCTGTTGGATTCTTATGAAACTCCAACCAGTTCAAGCTCTTATTGGCCTCATTCAAACTGCAGAATATTGGAATCCTCTGATTAACTGGTGGGTCATAACGCTGACTTGAAGTTTCGAAAATTATACCAAGGGAGGGTATCACGGTTTTTTTTCGCCGAGATCAAAAAATAGATTCGCTTCAAACCTACCTCATAGGGAGGAGCAACTCCTGCTCATCTCGAATCTGCGAACCGTTTGGCTCTGCGGCTTTTCACTCTCCGTCAGCGTCCGTTTTAATTAGGGTCACTTGTGCTAAAAAAAAACATGCCAAACGGCAGCATTGAAAAATAAAAACTCTGTTGGATTCTTATCAAACTCCGACCAGTTCAAGCTCTTATTGGCCTCATTCAAACTGCAGAATATTGGAATCCTCTGATTGACTGGTGGGTCATAACGCTGACTTGAAGTTTCAAAAATTATACCAAGGGAGGGTATCACGGTTTTTTTTCGCCGAGATCAAAAAATAGATTCGCTTCAAACCTACCTCATAGGGAGGAGCAACTCCTGGTCATCTCGAATCTGCAAACCGTTTGGCTCTGCGGCTTTTCACTCTCCGTCAGCGTCTGTTTTAATTAGGGTCACTTTTGCTAATAAAAACATGCCAAACGGCAGCATTCAAAAATTAAAACGCTGTTGGATTCTTATCAAACTCCGACCAGTTCAAGCTCTTATTAGCCTCATTCAAACTGCAGAATATTGGAATCCTCTGATTAACTGGTGGGTCATAACGCTGACTTGAAGTTTCAAAAATTATACCAAGGGAGGGTATCACGGTTTTTTTTCGCCGGGATCAAAAAATAGATTCGCTTCAAACCTACCTCATAGGGTGGAGCAACTCCTGCTCATCTCGAATCTGCAAACCGTTTGGCTCTGCGGCTTTTCACTCTCCGTCAGCGGCCGTTTTAATTAGGGTCACTTTTGCTAAAAAAAAACATGCCAAACGGCAGCATTGAAAAATAAAAACTCTGTTGGATTCTTATCAAACTCCGACCAGTTCAAGCTCTTATTGGCCTCATTCAAACTGCAGAATATTGGAATCCTCTGATTGACTGGTGGGTCATAACGCTGACTTGAAGTTTCAAAAATTATACCAAGGGAGGGTATCACGGTTTTTTTTCGCCGAGATCAAAAAATAGATTCGCTTCAAACCTACCTCATAGGGAGAAGCAACTCCTGGTCATCTCGAATCTGCAAACCGTTTGGCTCTGCGGCTTTTCACTCTCCGTCAGCGTCTGTTTTAATTAGGGTCACTTTTGCTAAAAAAAACATGCCAAACGGCAGCATTCAAAAATTAAAACGCTGTTGGATTCTTATCAAACTCCGACCAGTTCAAGCTCTTATTAGCCTCATTCAAACTGCAGAATATTGGAATCCTCTGATTAACTGGTGGGTCATAACGCTGACTTGAAGTTTCAAAAATTATACCAAGGGAGGGTATCACGGTTTTTTTTCGCCGGGATCAAAAAATAGATTCGCTTCAAACCTACCTCATAGGGAGGAGCAACTCCTGCTCATCTCGAATCTGCAAACCGTTTGGCTCTGCGGCGTTTCACTCTCCGTCAGCGGCCGTTTTAATTAGGGTCACTTTTGCTAAAAAAAAACATGCCAAACGGCAGCATTGAAAAATTAAAACTCTGTTGGATTCTTATCAAACTCCGACCAGTTCAAGCTCTTATTGGCCTCATTCAAACTGCAGAATATTGGAATCCTCTGATTAACTGGTGGGTCATAACGCTGACTTGAAGTTTCAAAAATTATACCAAGGGAGGGTATCACGGTTTTTTTTCGCCGAGATCAAGGAATAGATTCGCTTCAAACCGACCTCATAGGGAGGAGCAACTCATGCTCATCTCGAATCTGCAAACCGTTTGGCTCTGCGGCTTTTCACTCTCCGTCAGCGTCCGTTTTAATTAGGGTCACTTTTGCTAAAAAAAAACATGCCAAACGGCAGCATTGAAAAATAAAAACTCTGTTGGATTCTTATCAAACTCCGACCAGTTCAAGCTCTTATTGGCCTCATTCAAACTGCAGAATATTGGAATCCTCTGATTAACTGGTGGGTCATAACGCTGACTTGAAGTTTCAAAAATTATACCAAGGGAGGGTATCACGGTTTTTTTTCGCCGAGATCAAGAAATAGATTCGCTTCAAACCTACCTCATAGGGAGGAGCAACTCCTGCTCATCTCGAATCTGCAAACCGTTTGGCTCTGCGGCTTTTCACTCTCCGTCAGTGTCCGTTTTAATTAGGGTCACTTTTGCTAAAAAAAACACGCCAAACGGCAGCATCGAAAAATAAAAACTCTGTTGGATTCTTATCATACTCCAACCAGTTCAAGCTCTTATTGGCCTCATTCAAACTGCAGAATATTGGAATCCTCTGATTAACTGGTGGGTCATAACGCTGACTTGAAGTTTCAAAAATTATACCAAGGGAGGGTATCACGGTTTTTTTTCGCCGAGATCAAAATATAGATTCGCTTCAAACCTACCTCATAGGGAGGAGCAACTCTTGCCATCTCGAATCTGCAAACCGTTTGGCTCTGCGGCTTTTGACTCTCCGTCAGTGTCCGTTTTAATTAGGGTCACTTTTGCTAAAAAAAAACATGCCAAACGGCAGCATTGAAAAATTAAAACTCTGTTGGATTCTTATCAAACTCCGACCAATTCAATCTCTTATTGGCCTCATTCAAACTGCAGAATATTGGAATCCTCTGATTAACTGGTGGGTTATAACGCTGACTTGAAGTTGCAAAAATTATACCAAAGGAGGGTATCACGATTTTTTTTCGCCGAGATCAAAAAATAGATTCGCTTCAAACCTACCTCATAGGGAGGAGCAACTCCTGGTCATCTCGAATCTGCAAACCGTTTGGCTCTGCGGCTTTTCACTCTCCGTCAGCGTCCGTTTTAATTAGGGTCACTTTTGCTAAAAAAAAACATGCCAAACGGCAGCATTGGAAAATAAAAACTCTGTTGGATTCTTATCAAACTCCGACCAGATCAAGCTCTTATTGGCCTCATTCAAACTGCAGAATATTGGAATCCTCTGATTAACTGGTGGGTCATAACGCTGACTTGAAGTTTCAAAAATTATACCAAGGGGGGGTATCACGGTTTTATTTCGCCGAGATCAAAAAACAGATTCGCTTCAAACCTACCTCATAGGGAGGAGCAACTCCTGCTCATCTCGAATCTGCAAACCGTTTGGCTCTGCGGCTATTCACTCTCCGTCAGTGTCCGTTTTAATTAGGGTCACTTTTGCTAAAAAAAAACATGCCGAACGGCAGCATTGAAAAATTAAAACTCTGATGAATTCTTATCAAACTCCGACCAGTTCAAGCTCTTATTGGCCTCATTCAAACCGCAGAATATTGGAATCCTCTGATTAACTGGTGGGTCATAACGCTGACTTGAAGTTTCGAAATTTATACCAAGGGAGGGTATCACGGTTTTTTTTCGCCGAGATCAAAATATAGATTCGCTTCCAACCTACCTCATAGGGAGGAGCAACTCCTGCTCATCTCGAATCTGCAAACCGTTTGGCTCTGCGGCTTTTCACTCTCCGTCAGCGTCCGTTTTAATTAGGGTCACTTTAGCTAAATAAAACATGCCAAACGGCAGCATTGAAAAATAAAAACTCTATTGGATTCTTATCAAACTCCGACCAGTTCAAGCTCTTATTGGCCTCATTCAAACCGCAGAATATTGGAATCCTCTGATTAACTGGTGGGTCATAACGCTGACTTGAAGTTTCAAAAATTATACCAAGGGAGGGTATCACGGTTTTTTTTCGCCGAGATCAAAAAATAGATTCGCTTCAAACCTACCTCATAGGGAGAAGCAACTCCTGGTCATCTCGAATCTGCAAACCGTTTGGCTCTGCGGCTTTTCACTCTCCGTCAGCGTCTGTTTTAATTAGGGTCACTTTTGCTAAAAAAAACATGCCAAACGGCAGCATTCAATAATTAAAACGCTGTTGGATTCTTATCAAACTCCGACCAGTTCAAGCTCTTATTAGCCTCATTCAAACTGCAGAATATTGGAATCCTCTGATTAACTGGTGGGTCATAACGCTGACTTGAAGTTTCAAAAATTATACCAAGGGAGGGTATCACGGTTTTTTTTCGCCGGGATCAAAAAATAGATTCGCTTCAAACCTACCTCATAGGGTGGAGCAACTCCTGCTCATCTCGAATCTGCAAACCGTTTGGCTCTGCGGCTTTTCACTCTCCGTCAGCGGCCGTTTTAATTAGGGTCACTTTTGCTAAAAAAAAACATGCCAAACGGCAGCATTGAAAAATAAAAACTCTGTTGGATTCTTATCAAACTCCGACCAGTTCAAGCTCTTATTGGCCTCATTCAAACTGCAGAATATTGGAATCCTCTGATTAACTGGTGGGTCATAACGCTGACTTGAAGTTTCAAAAATTATACCAAGGGAGGGTATCACGGTTTTTTTTCGCCGAGATCAAGAAATAGATTCGCTTCAAACCTACCTCATAGGGAGGAGCAACTCATGCTCATCTCGAATCTGCAAACCGTTTGGCTCTGCGGCTTTTCACTCTCCGTCAGCGTCCGTTTTAATTAGGGTCACTTTTGCTAAAAAAAAACATGCCAAACGGCAGCATTGAAAAATAAAAACTCTGTTGGATTCTTATCAAACTCCGACCAGTTCAAGCTCTTATTGGCCTCATTCAAACTGCAGAATATTGGAATCCTCTGATTAACTGGTGGGTCATAACGCTGACTTGAAGTTTCAAAAATTATACCAAGGGAGGGTATCACGGTTTTTTTTCGCCGAGATCAAGAAATAGATTCGCTTCAAACCTACCTCATAGGGAGGAGCAACTCCTGCTCATCTCGAATCTGCAAACCGTTTGGCTCTGCGGCTTTTCACTCTCCGTCAGCGTCCGTTTTAATTAGGGTCACTTTTGCTAAAAAAAAACATGCCAAACGGCAGCATTGGAAAATAAAAACTCTGTTGGATTCTTATCAAACTCCGACCAGATCAAGCTCTTATTGGCCTCATTCAAACTGCAGAATATTGGAATCCTCTGATTAACTGGTGGGTCATAACGCTGACTTGAAGTTTCAAAAATTATACCAAGGGGGGGTATCACGGTTTTATTTCGCCGAGATCAAAAAACAGATTCGCTTCAAACCTACCTCATAGGGAGGAGCAACTCCTGCTCATCTCGAATCTGCAAACCGTTTGGCTCTGCGGCTATTCACTCTCCGTCAGTGTCCGTTTTAATTAGGGTCACTTTTGCTAAAAAAAAACATGCCGAACGGCAGCATTGAAAAATTAAAACTCTGATGAATTCTTATCAAACTCCGACCAGTTCAAGCTCTTATTGGCCTCATTCAAACCGCAGAATATTGGAATCCTCTGATTAACTGGTGGGTCATAACGCTGACTTGAAGTTTCGAAATTTATACCAAGGGAGGGTATCACGGTTTTTTTTTCGCCGAGATCAAAATATAGATTCGCTTCCAACCTACCTCATAGGGAGGAGCAACTCCTGGTCATCTCGAATCTGCAAACCGTTTGGCTCTGCGGCTTTTCACTCTCCGTCAGCGTCCGTTTTAATTAGGGTCACTTTAGCTAAAAAAAACATGCCAAACGGCAGCATTGAAAAATAAAAACTCTATTGGATTCTTATCAAACTCCGACCAGTTCAAGCTCTTATAGGCCTCATTCAAACTGCAGAATATTGGAATCCTCTGATTAACTGGTGGGTCATTACGCTGACTTGAAGTTTCAAAAATTATACCAAGGGAGGGTATCACGGTTTTTTTTCACCGAGATCAAAAAATAGATTCGCTTCAAACCTACCTCATAGGGAGGAGCAACTCCTGCTCATCTCGAATCTGCAAACCGTTTGGCTCTGCGGCTTTTCACTCTCCGTCAGCGTCCGTTTTAATTAGGGTCACTTTTGCTAAAAAAAAACATGCCAAACGGCAGCATTGAAAAATAAAAACTCCGTTGGATTCTTATCATACTCCGACCAGTTCAAGCTCTTATTGGCCTCATTCAAACTGCAGAATATTGGAATCCTCTGATTAACTGGTGGGACATAACGCTGACTTGAAGTTTCAAAAATTATACCAAGGGAGGGTATCACGGTTTGTTTTTCGCCGAGATCAAAAAATCACTTCAAACCTACCTCATAGGGAGGAGCAACTCCTGCTCATCTCGAATCTGCAAACCGTTTGGCTCTCCGGCTTTTCACTCTCCGTCAGCGTCCGTTTTAATTAGGGTCACTTTTGCTAAAAAAAACATGCCAAACGGCAGCATTGAAAAATAAAAACTCTGTGGGATTCTTATCAAACTCCGACCAGTTCAAGCTCTTATTGGCCTCATTCAAACCGCAGAATATTGGAATCCTCTGATTAACTGGTGGGTCATAACGCTGACTTGAAGTTTCAAAAATTATGCCAAGGGAGGGTATCACGGTTTTTTTCGCCGAGATCAAAAAATAGATTCGCTTCAAACCTACCTCATAGGGAGGGGCAACTCCTGCTCATCTCCAATCTGCAAACCGTTTGGCTCTTCGGCTTTTCACTCTCCGTCAGCGTCCGTTTTAATTAGGGTCACTTTTTCTGAAAAAAAACATGCCAAACGGCAGCATTGATAAATAAAAACTCTGTTGGATTCTTATCAAACTCCGACCAGTTCAAGCTCTTATTGGCCTCATTCAAACTGCAGAATATTGGAATCCTCTGATTAATTGGTTGGTCACAACCCTGACTTGAAGTTTCAAAAATTTTACCAAGTGAGGGTATCACGGTTTTTTTTCGCCGAGATCAAAAAATAGATTCGCTTCAAACCTACCTCATAGGGAGGAGCAACTCCTGCTCATCTCGAATCTGCAAACCGTTTGGCTCTGCGGCTTTTCACTTTCCGTCAGCGTCCGTTTTAATTAGGGTCACTTTTGCTAAAAAAAAACATGCCAAACGGCAGCATTGAAAAATAAAAACTCTGTTGGATTTTTATCAAACTCCGACCAGTTCAAGCTCTTATTGGCCTCATTCAAACTGCAGAATATTGGAATCCTCTGATTAACTGGTGGGTCATAACGCTGACTTGAACTTTCAAAAATTATACCAAGGGCGGGTATCACGGTTTTTTTTCGCCGAGATCAAAAAATAGATTCGCTTCAAACCTACCTCATACGGAGGGGCAACTCCTGGACATCTCGAATCTGCAAACCGTTTGGCTCTGCGGCTTTTCACTCTCCGTCAGTGTCCGTTTTAATTAGGGTCACTTTTGCAAAAAAAAAACATGCCAAACGGCAGCATCGAAAAATTAAAACTCTGTTGGATTCTTATGAAACTCCAACCAGTTCAAGCTCTTATTGGCCTCATTCAAACTGCAGAATATTGGAATCCTCTGATTAACTGGTGGGTCATAACGCTGACTTGAAGTTTCGAAAATTATACCAAGGGAGGGTATCACGGTTTTTTTTCGCCGAGATCAAAAAATAGATTCGCTTCAAACCTACCTCATAGGGAGGAGCAACTCCTGCTCATCTCGAATCTGCGAACCGTTTGGCTCTGCGGCTTTTCACTCTCCGTCAGCGTCCGTTTTAATTAGGGTCACTTGTGCTAAAAAAAAACATGCCAAACGGCAGCATTGAAAAATAAAAACTCTGTTGGATTCTTATCAAACTCCGACCAGTTCAAGCTCTTATTGGCCTCATTCAAACTGCAGAATATTGGAATCCTCTGATTGACTGGTGGGTCATAACGCTGACTTGAAGTTTCAAAAATTATACCAAGGGAGGGTATCACGGTTTTTTTTCGCCGAGATCAAAAAATAGATTCGCTTCAAACCTACCTCATAGGGAGGAGCAACTCCTGGTCATCTCGAATCTGCAAACCGTTTGGCTCTGCGGCTTTTCACTCTCCGTCAGCGTCTGTTTTAATTAGGGTCACTTTTGCTAAAAAAAACATGCCAAACGGCAGCATTCAAAAATTAAAACGCTGTTGGATTCTTATCAAACTCCGACCAGTTCAAGCTCTTATTAGCCTCATTCAAACTGCAGAATATTGGAATCCTCTGATTAACTGGTGTGTCATAACGCTGACTTGAATTTTTAAAAATTATACCAAGGGAGGGTATCACGGTTTCTTTTCGCCGGGATCAAAAAATAGATTCGCTTCAAACCTACCTCATAGGGTGGAGCAACTCCTGCTCATCTCGAATCTGCAAACCGTTTGGCTCTGCGGCTTTCACTCTCCGTCAGCGGCCGTTTTAATTAGGGTCACTTTTGCTAAAAAAAAACATGCCAAACGGCAGCATTGAAAAATAAAAACTCTGTTGGATTCTTATCAAACTCCGACCAGTTCAAGCTCTTATTGGCCTCATTCAAACTGCAGAATATTGGAATCCTCTGATTAACTGGTGGGTCATAACGCTGACTTGAAGTTTCAAAAATTATACCAAGGGAGGGTATCACGGTTTTTTTTCGCCGAGATCAAGAAATAGATTCGCTTCAAACCTACCTCATAGGGAGGAGCAACTCCTGCTCATCTCGAATCTGCAAACCGTTTGGCTCTGCGGCTTTTCACTCTCCGTCAGCGTCCGTTTTAATTAGGGTCACTTTTGCTAAAAAAAAACATGCCAAACGGCAGCATTGAAAAATAAAAACTCTGTTGGATTCTTATCAAACTCCGACCAGTTCAAGCTCTTATTGGCCTCATTCAAACTGCAGAATATTGGAATCCTCTGATTAACTGGTGGGTCATAACGCTGACTTGAAGTTTCAAAAATTATACCAGGGGAGGGTATCACGGTTTTTTTTCGCCGAGATCAAGAAATAGATTCGCTTCAAACCTACCTCATAGGGAGGAGCAACTCCTGCTCATCTCGAATCTGCAAACCGTTTGGCTCTGCGGCTTTTCACTCTCCGTCAGCGTCCGTTTTAATTAGGGTCACTTTTGCTAAAAAAAAACATGCCAAACGGCAGCATTGAAAAATAAAAACTCTGTTGGATTCTTATCAAACTCCGACCAGTTCAAGCTCTTATTGGCCTCATTCAAACTGCAGAATATTGGAATCCTCTGATTAAATGGTGGGTCATAACGCTGACTTGAAGTTTCAAAAATTATACCAAGGGAGGGTATCACGGTTTTTTTTCGCCGAGATCAAGAAATAGATTCGCTTCAAACCTACCTCATAGGGAGGAGCAACTCCTGCTCATCTCGAATCTGCAAACCGTTTGGCTCTGCGGCTTTTCACTCTCCGTCAGCGTCCGTTTTAATTAGGGTCACTTTTGCTAAAAAAAAACATGCCAAACGGCAGCATTGAAAAATAAAAACTCTGTTGGATTCTCATCAAACTCCGACCAGTTCAAGCTCTTATTGGCCTCATTCAAACTGCAGAATATTGGAATCCTCTGATTAACTGGTGGGTCATAACGCTGACTTGAAGTTTCAAAAGTTGTACCAAGGGAGGGTATCACGGTTTTTTTTCATCGAAATCAAAAAATAGATTCGCTTAAAACCTACCTCATAGGGAGGAGCAACTCCTGCTCATCTCGAATCTGCAAACCGTTTGGCTCTGCGGCTTTTCACTCACCGTCAGTGTCCGTTTTAATTAGGGTCACTTTTGCTAAAAAAAAAACATGCCAAACGGCAGCATTGAAAAATTAAAACTCTGTTTGATTCTTATCAAACTCCGACCATTTCAAGCTCTTATTGGCCTCATTCAAACTGCAGAATATTGGAATCCTCTGATTAACTGGTGGGTCATAACGCTGACTTCAAGTTTCAAAAATTATACCAAGGGAGGGTATCACGGTTTTTTTTCGCCGAGATCAAAGAATAGATTCGCTTCAAATCTACCTCATAGGGAGGAGCAACTCCTGCTCATCTCGAATCTGCAAACCGTTTGGCGCTGCGGCTTTTCACTCACCGTCAGTGTCCGTTTTAATTAGGGTCACTTTTGCTAAAAAAAAAACATGCCGAACGGCAGCATTGAAAAATTAAAACTTTGTTGGATTCTTATCAAACTCCGACCAATTCAAGCTCTTATTGGCCTCATTCAAACTGCAGAATATTGGAATCCTCTGATTAACTGGTGGGTCATAACGCTGACTTGAAGTTTCAAAAATTATACCAAGGGATGGTATCACGGTTTTTTTTCGCCGAGATCAAAAAATAGATTCGCTTCAAACCTATTTCATAGGGAGGAGCAACTCCTGGTCATCTCGAATCTGCAAACCGTTTGGCTCTGCGGCTTTTCACTCTCCGTCAGCGTCCGTGTTAATTAGGGTCACTTTTGCTAAAAAAAAACATGCCAAACGGCAGCATTGAAAAATAAAAACTCTGTTGGATTCTTATCAAACTCCGACCAGTTCAAGCTCTTATTGGCCTCATTCAAACTGCAGAATATTGGCATCCTCTGATTAACTGGTGGGTCATAACGCTGACTTGAAGTTTCAAAAATTATACCAAGGGAGGGTATCACGGTTTTTTTTCGCCGAGATCAAAAAATAGATTCGCTTCAAACCTACCTCATAGGGAGGAGCAACTCCTGCTCATCTCGAATCTGCAAACCGTTTGGCTCTGCGGCTTTTCACTCTCCGTCAGTGTCCGTTTTAATTAGGGTCACTTTTGCTAAAAAAAAACATGCCAAACGGCAGCATTGAAAAATTAAAACTCTGTTGGATTCTTATCAAACTCCGACCAGTTCAAGCTCTTATTGGCCTCATTCAAACTGCAGAATATTGGAATCCTCTGATTAACTGGTGGGTCATAACGCTGACTTGAAGTTTCAAAAATTATACCAAGGGAGGGTATCACGGTTTTTTTTCGCCGATATCAAAAAATAGATTCGCTTCAAACCTACCTCATAGGGAGGAGCAACTCCTGCTCATCTCGAATCTGCAAACCGTCTGGCTCTGCGCCTTTTCACTCTCCGTCAGTAGCCGTTTTATTTAGGGTCACTTTTGCAAAAAAAAAACATGCCAAACGGCAGCATTGAAAAATTAAAACTCTGTTGGATTCTTATCAAACTCCGACCAGTTCAAGCTCTTATTGGCCTCATTCAAACTGCAGAATATTGGAATCCTCTGATTAACTGGTGGGTCATAACGCTGACTTGAAGTTTCAAAACTTATACCAAGGGAGGGTATCACGGTTTTTTTTCGCCGAGATCAAGAAATAGATTCGCTTCAAACCTACCTCATAGGGAGGAGCAACTCCTGCTCATCTCGAATCTGCAAACCGTTTGGCTCTGCGGCTTTTCACTCTCCGTCAGCGTCCGTTTTAATTAGGGTCACTTTTGCTAAAAAAAAACATGCCAAACGGCAGCATTGAAAAATAAAAACTCTGTTGGATTCTTATCAAACTCCGACCAGTTCAAGCTCTTATTGGCCTCATTCAAACTGCAGAATATTGGAATCCTCTGATTAACTGGTGGGTCATAACGCTGACTTGAAGTTTCAAAAATTATACCAAGGGAGGGTATCACGGTTTTTTTTCGCCGAGATCAAGAAATAGATTCGCTTCAAACCTACCTCATAGGGAGGAGCAACTCCTGGTCATCTCGAATCTGCAAACCGTTTGGCTCTGCGGCTTTTCACTCTCCGTCAGCGTCCGTTTTAATTAGGGTCACTTGTGCTAAAAAAAAACATGCCAAACGGCAGCATTGAAAAATAAAAACTCTGTTGGATTCTCATCAAACTCCGACCAGTTCAAGCTCTTATTGGCCTCATTCAAACTGCAGAATATTGGAATCCTCTGATTGACTGGTGGGTCATAACGCTGACTTGAAGTTTCAAAAATTATACCAAGGGAGGGTATCACGGTTTTTTTTCGCCGAGATCAAAAAATAGATTCGCTTCAAACCTACCTCATAGGGAGGAGCAACTCCTGCTCATCTCGAATCTGCAAACCGTTTGGCTCTGCGGCTTTTCACTCTCCGTCAGCGTCCGTTTTAATTAGGGTCACTTTTGCTAAAAAAAACATGCCAAACGGCAGCATTGAAAAATAAAAACTCTGTTGGATTCTTATCAAACTCCGACCAGTTCAAGCTCTTATAGGCCTCATTCAAACTGCAGAATATTGGAATCCTCTGATTAACTGGTGGGTCATTACGCTGACTTGAAGTTTCAAAAATTATACCAAGGGAGGGTATCACCGTTTTTTTTCGCCGAGATCAAAAAATAGATTCGCTTCAAACCTACCTCATAGGGAGGAGCAACTCCTGCTCATCTCGAATCTGCAAACCGTTTGGCTCTGCGGCTTTTCACTCTCCGTCAGCGTCCGTTTTAATTAGGGTCACTTTTGCTAAAAAAAAACATGCCAAACGGCAGCATTGAAAAATAAAAACTCTGTTGGATTCTTATCAAACTCCGACCAGTTCAAGCTCTTATTGGCCTCATTCAAACTGCAGAATATTGGAATCCTCTGATTAACTGGTGGGTCATAACGCTGACTTGAAGTTTCAAAAATTATACAAAGGGAGGGTATCACGGTTTTTTTTTCGCCGAGATCAAAAAATAGATTCGCTTCAAACCTACCTCATAGGGAGGAGCAACTCCTGCTCATCTCGAATCTGCAAACCGTTTGGCTCTGCGGCTTTTCACTCTCCGTCAGCGTCCGTTTTAATTAGGGTCACTTTTGCTGAAAAAAAACATGCCAAACGGCAGCATTGAAAAATAAAAACTCTGTTGGATTCTTATCAAACTCCGACCAGTTCAAGCTCTTATTGGCCTCATTCAAACTTCAGAATATTGGAATCCTCTGATCAACTGGTGGGTCATAACGCTGACTTGAAGTTTCAAAAATTATACCAAGGGAGGGTATCACGGTTTTTTTTGCCGGGATCAAAAAATAGATTCGCTTCAAACCTACCTCATAGGGAGGAGCAACTCCTGCTCATCTCGAATCTGCAAACCGTTTGGCTCTGCGGCTTTTCACTCTCCGTCAGCGTCCGTTTTAATTAGGGTCACTTTTGCTAAAAAAAAACATGCCAAACGGCAGCATTGAAAAATAAAAACTCTGTTGGATTCTAATCAAACTCCTACCAGTTCAAGCTCTTATTGGCCTCATTCAAACTGCAGAATATTGGAATCCTCTGATTAACTGGTGGGTCATAACGCTGACTTGAAGTTTCAAAAATTATACCAAGGGAGGGTATCACGGTTTTTCTTGGCCGAGATCAAAAAATAGATTCGCTTCAAACCTACCTCATAGGGAGGAGCAACGCCTGCTCATCTCGAATCTGCAAACCGTTTGGCTCTGCGGCTTTTCACTCTCCGTCAGCGTCCGTTTTAATAAGGGTCACTTTTGCTAAAAAAAAACATGCCAAACGGCAGCATTGAAAAATAAAAACTCTGTTGGATTCTTATCAAACTCCGACCAGTTCAAGCTCTTATTGGCCTCATTCAAACTGCAGAATATTGGAATCCTCTGATTAACTGGTGGGTCATAACGCTGAATTGAAGTTTCAAAAATTATACCAAGGGAGGGTATCACGGTTTTTTTTCGCCGAGATCAAAAAATAGATTCGCTTCAAACCTATCTCATAGGGAGGAGCAACTCCTGCTCATCTCGAATCTGCAAACCGTTTGGCTCTGCGGCTTTTCACTCTCCGTCAGCGTCCGTTTTAATTAGGGTCACTTTTGCTAAAAAAAAACATGCCAAGCGGCAGCATTGAAAAATAAAAACTCTGTTGGATTCTTATCAAACTCCGACCAGTTCAAGCTCTTATTGGCCTCATTCAAACTGCAGAATATTGGAATCCTCTGATTAACTGGTGGGTCATAACGCTGACTTGAAGTTTCAAAAATTATACCAAGGGAGGGTATCACGGTTTTTTTTCGCCGAGATCAAAAAATAGATTCGCTTCAAACCTACCTCATAGGGAGGAGCAACTCCTGCTCATCTCGAATCTGCAAACCGTTTGGCTCTGCGGCTTCTCACTCTCCGTCAGCGTCCGTTTTAATTAGGGTCACTTTTGTTAAAAAAAAACATGCCAAACGGCAGCATTGAAAAATAAAAACTCTGTTGGATTCTTATCAAACTCCGACCAGTTCAAGCTCTTATTGGCCTCATTCAAACTGCAGAATATTGGAATCCTCTGATTAACTGGTGGGTCATAACGCTGACTTGAAGTTTCAAAAGTTATACCAAGGGAGGGTATCACGCTTTTTTTTC
Organism: Membranipora membranacea; assembly: GCA_914767715.1. Taxonomy (NCBI): domain Eukaryota; kingdom Metazoa; phylum Bryozoa; class Gymnolaemata; order Cheilostomatida; family Membraniporidae; genus Membranipora; species Membranipora membranacea. The sequence continues at coordinate 12,600,448 of OU612068.1, forward strand.
GCCGAGATCAAAAAATAGATTCGCTTCAAACCTACCTCATAGGGAGGAGCAACTCCTGCTCATCTCGAATCTGCAAACCGTTTGGCTCTGCGGCTTTTCACTCTCCGTCAGCGTCCGTTTTAATTAGGGTCACTTTTGCTAAAAAAAAACATGCCAAACGGCAGCATTGAAAAATAAAAACTCTGTTGGATTCTTATCAAACTCCTACCAGTTCAAGCTCTTATTGGCCTCATTCAAACTGCAGAATATTGGAATCCTCTGATTAACTGGTGGGTCATAACGCTGACTTGAAGTTTCAAAAATTATACCAAGGGAGGGTATCACGGTTTTTTTTCGCCGATATCAAAAAATAGATTCGCTTCAAACCTACCTCATAGGGAGGAGCAACTCCTGGTCATCTCGAATCTGCAAACCGTTTGGCTCTGCGGCTTTTCACTCTCCGTCAGCGTCCGTTTTAATTAGGGTCACTTTTGCTGAAAAAAAACATGCCAAACGGCAGCATTGAAAAATAAAAACTCTGTTGGATTCTTATCAAACTCCGACCAGTTCAAGCTCTTATTGGCCTCATTCAAACTGCAGAATATTGGAATCCTCTGATCAACTGGTGGGTCATAACGCTGACTTGAAGTTTCAAAAATTATACCAAGGGAGGGTATCACGGTTTTTTTTGCCGGGATCAAAAAATAGATTCGCTTCAAACCTACCTCATAGGGAGGAGAAACTCCTGCTCATCTCGAATCTGCAAACCGTTTGGCTCTGCGGCTTTTCACTCTCCGTCAGCGTCCGTTTTAATTAGGGTCACTTTTGCTAAAAAAAACATGCCAAACGGCAGCATTGAAAAAGAAAAACTCTGTTGGATTCTTATCAAACTCCTACCAGTTCAAGCTCTTATTGGCCTCATTCAAACTGCAGAATATTGGAATCCTCTGATTATCTGGTGGGTCATAACGCTGACTTGAAGTTTCAAAAATTATACCAAGGGAGGGTATCACGGTTTTTTTTCGCCGAGATCAAAAAATAGATTCGCTTCAAACCTACCTCATAGGGAGGAGCAACGCCTGCTCATCTCGAATCTGCAAACCGTTTGGCTCTGCGGCTTTTCACTCTCCGTCAGCGTCCGTTTTAATTAGGGTCACTTTTGCTAAAAAAAAACATGCCAAACGGCAGCATTGAAAAATAAAAACTCTGTTGGATTCTTATCAAACTCCGACCAGTTCAAGCTCTTATTGGCCTCATTCAAACTGCAGAATATTGGAATCCTCTGATTAACTGGTGGGTCATAACGCTGAATTGAAGTTTCAAAAATTATACCAAGGGAGGGTATCACGGTTTTTTTTCGCCGAGATCAAAAAATAGATTCGCTTCAAACCTATCTCATAGGGAGGAGCAACTCCTGCTCATCTCGAATCTGCAAACCGTTTGGCTCTGCGGCTTTTCACTCTCCGTCAGCGTCCGTTTTAATTAGGGTCACTTTTGCTAAAAAAAAACATGCCAAACGGCAGCATTGAAAAATAAAAACTCTGTTGGATTCTTATCAAACTCCGACCAGTTCAAGCTCTTATTGGCCTCATTCAAACTGCAGAATATTGGAATCCTCTGATTAACTGGTGGGTCATAACGCTGACTTGAAGTTTCAAAAATTATACCAAGGGAGGGTATCACGGTTTTTTTTCCCCGAGATAAAAAAATAGATTCGCTTCAAACCTACCTCATAGGGAGGAGCAACTCCTGCTCATCTCGAATCTGCAAACCGTTTGGCTCTGCGGCTTTTCACTCTCCGTCAGCGTCCGTTTTAATTAGGGTCACTTTTGCTAAAAAAAAACATGCCAAACGGCAGCATTGAAAAATAAAAACTCTGTTGGATTCTTATCAAACTCCTACCAGTTCAAGCTCTTATTGGCCTCATTCAAACTGCAGAATATTGGAATCCTCTGATTAACTGGTGGGTCATAACGCTGACTTGAAGTTTCAAAAATTATACCAAGGGAGGGTATAACGGTTTTTTTTCGCCGAGATCAAAAAATAGATTCGCTTCAAACCTACCTCATAGGGAGGAACAACTCCTGCTCATCTCGAATCTGCAAACCGTTTGGCTCTGCGGCTTTTCACTCTCCGTCAGCGTCCGTTTTAATTAGGGTCACTTTTGCTAAAAAAAAACATGCCAAACGGCAGCATTGAAAAATAAAAACTCTGTTGGATTCTTACCAAACTCCGACCAGTTCAAGCTCTTATTGGCCTCATTCAAACTGCAGAATATTGGAATCCTCTGATTAACTGGTGGGTCATAACGCTGACTTGAAGTTTCAAAAATTATACCAAGGGAGGGTATCACGGTGTTTTTTCGCCGAGATCAAAAAATAGATTCGCTTCAAACCTAACTCATAGGGAGGAGCAACTCCTGCTCATCTCGAATCTGCAAACCGTTTGGCTCTGCGGCTTTTCACTCTCTGTCAGCGTCCGTTTTGATTAGGGTCACTTTTGCTGAAAAAAAACATGCCAAACGGCAGCATTGAAAAATAAAAACTCTGTTGGATTCTTATCAAACTCCGACCAGTTCAAGCTCTTATTGGCCTCATTCAAACTGCAGAATATTGGAATCCTCTGATTAACTGGTGGGTCATAACGCTGACTTGAAGTTTCAAAAATTATACCAAGGGAGGGTATCACGGTTTTTTTTCGCCGAGATCAAAAAATAGATTCGCTTCAAACCTATCTCATAGGGAGGAGCAACTCCTGCTCATCTCGAATCTGCAAACCGTTTGGCTCTGCGGCTTTTCACTCTCCGTCAGCGTCCGTTTTAATTAGGGTCACTTTTGCTAAAAAAAAACATGCCAAACGGCAGCATTGAAAAATAAAAACTCTGTTGGATTCTTATCAAACTCCGACCAGTTCAAGCTCTTATTGGCCTCATTCAAACTGCAGAATATTGGAATCCTCTGATTAACTGGTGGGTCATAACGCTGACTTGAAGTTTCAAAAATTATACCAAGGGAGGGTATCACGGTTTTTTTTCCCCGAGATAAAAAAATAGATTCGCTTCAAACCTACCTCATAGGGAGGAGCAACTCCTGCTCATCTCGAATCTGCAAACCGTTTGGCTCTGCGGCTTTTCACTCTCCGTCAGCGTCCGTTTTAATTAGGGTCACTTTTGCTAAAAAAAAACATGCCAAACGGCAGCATTGAAAAATAAAAACTCTGTTGGATTCTTATCAAACTCCTACCAGTTCAAGCTCTTATTGGCCTCATTCAAACTGCAGAATATTGGAATCCTCTGATTAACTGGTGGGTCATAACGCTGACTTGAAGTTTCAAAAATTATACCAAGGGAGGGTATAACGGTTTTTTTTCGCCGAGATCAAAAAATAGATTCGCTTCAAACCTACCTCATAGGGAGGAACAACTCCTGCTCATCTCGAATCTGCAAACCGTTTGGCTCTGCGGCTTTTCACTCTCCGTCAGCGTCCGTTTTAATTAGGGTCACTTTTGCTAAAAAAAAACATGCCAAACGGCAGCATTGAAAAATAAAAACTCTGTTGGATTCTTACCAAACTCCGACCAGTTCAAGCTCTTATTGGCCTCATTCAAACTGCAGAATATTGGAATCCTCTGATTAACTGGTGGGTCATAACGCTGACTTGAAGTTTCAAAAATTATACCAAGGGAGGGTATCACGGTGTTTTTTCGCCGAGATCAAAAAATAGATTCGCTTCAAACCTAACTCATAGGGAGGAGCAACTCCTGCTCATCTCGAATCTGCAAACCGTTTGGCTCTGCGGCTTTTCACTCTCTGTCAGCGTCCGTTTTGATTAGGGTCACTTTTGCTGAAAAAAAACATGCCAAACGGCAGCATTGAAAAATAAAAACTCTGTTGGATTCTTATCAAACTCCGACCAGTTCAAGCTCTTATTGGCCTCATTCAAACTGCAGAATATTGGAATCCTCTGATTAACTGGTGGGTCATAACGCTGACTTGAAGTTTAAAAAATTATACCAAGGGAGGGTATCACGGTTTTTTTTCGCCGAGATCAAAAAATAGATTCGCTTCAAACCTACCTCATAGGGAGGAGCAACTCCTGCTCATCTCGAATCTGCAAACCGTTTGGCTCTGCGGCTTTTCACTCTCCGTCAGCGTCCGTTTTAATTAGGGTCACTTTTGCTAAAAAAAAACATGCCAAACGGCAGCATTGAAAAATAAAAACTCTGTTAGATTCTTATCAAACTCCGACCAGTTCAAGCTCTTATTGGCCTCATTCAAACTGCAGAATATTGGAATCCTCTGATTAACTGGTGGGTCATAATGCTGACTTGAAGTTTCAAAAATTATACCTAGGGAGGGTATCACGGTTTTTTTTCGCCGAGATCAAAAAATAGATTCGCTTCAAACCTACCTCATAGGGAGGAGCAACTCATGCTCATCTCGAATCTGCAAACCGTTTGGCTCTGCGGCTTTTCACTCTCCGTCAGCGTCCGTTTTAATTAGGGTCACTTTTGCTGAAAAAAACATGCCAAACGGCAGCATTGAAAAATAAAAACTCTGTTGGATTCTTATCAAACTCCGACCAGTTCAAGCTCTTATTGGCCTCATTCAAACTGCAGAATATTGGAATCCTCTGATTAACTGGTGGGTCATAACGCTGACTTGAAGTTTCAAAAATTATACCAATGGAGGGTATGACGGTTTCTTTTCGCCGAGATCAAAAAATAGATTCGCTTCAAACCTACCTCCTAGGGAGGAGCAACTCATGCTCATCTCGAATCTGAAAACCGTTTGGCTCTGCGGCTTTTCACTCTCCGTCAGCGTCCGTTTTAATTAGGGTCACTTTTGCTAAAAAAAAACATGCCAAACGGCAGCATTGAAAAATAAAAACTCTGTTGGATTCTTATCAAACTCCGACCAGTTTAAGCTCTTATTGGCCTCATTCAAACTGCAGAATATTGGAATCCTCTGATTAACTGGTGGGTCATAACGCTGACTTGAAGTTTCAAAAATTATACCAAGGGAGGGTATCACGGTTTTTTTTCGCCGAGATCAAAAAATAGATTCGCTTCAAACCTACCTCATAGGGAGGAGCAACTCCTGCTCATCTCGAATCTGCAAACCGTTTGGCTCTGCGGCTTTTCACTCTCCGTCAGCGTCCGTTTTAATTAGGGTCACTTTTGCTAAAAAAAAACATGCCAAACGGCAGCATTGAAAAATAAAAACTCTGTTGGATTCTTATCAAACTCCGACCAGTTCAAGCTCTTATTGGCCTCATTCAAACTGCAGAATATTGGAATCCTCTGATTAACTGGTGGGTCATAACGCTGACTTGAAGTTTCAAAAATTATGCCAAGGGAGGGTATCACGGTTTTTTTTCGCCGAGATCAAAAAATAGATTCGCTTCAAACCTACCTCATAGGGAGGAGCAACTCCTGCTCATCTCGAATCTGCAAACCGTTTGGCTCTGCGGCTTTTCACTCTCCGTCAGCGTCCGTTTTAATTAGGGTCACTTTTGCTAAAAAAAAACATGCCAAACGGCAGCATTGAAAAATAAAAACTCTGTTGGATTCTTATCAAACTCCGACCAGTTCAAGCTCTTATTGGCCTCATTCAAACTGCAGAATATTGGAATCCTCTGATTAACTGGTGGGTCATAACGCTGACTTGAAGTTTCAAAAATTATACCAAGGGAGGGTATCACGGTGTTTTTTCGCCGAGATCAAAAAATAGATTCGCTTCAAACCTACCTCATAGGGAGGAGCAACTCCTGCTCATCTCGAATCTGCAAACCGTTTGGCTCTGCGGCTTTTCACTCTCCGTCAGCGTCCGTTTTAATTAGGGTCACTTTCGCTAAAAAAAAAACATGCCAAACGGCAGCATTGAAAAATAAAAACTCTGTTGGATTTTTATCAAACTCCGACCAGTTCAAGCTCTTATTGGCCTCATTCAAACTGCAGAATATTGGAATCCTCTGATTAACTGGTGGGTCATAACGCTGACTTGAAGTTTCAAAAATTATACCAAGGGAGGGTATCACGGTTTTTTTTCGCCGAGATCAAAAAATAGATTCGCTTCAAACCTACCTCATAGGGAGGAGCAACTCCTTTTCATCTCGAATCTGCAAACCGTTTGGCTCTGCGGCTTTTCACTCTCCGTCAGCGTCCGTTTTATTTATGGTCACTTTTGCTAAAAAAAAACATGCCAAACGGCAGCATTGAAAAATAAAAACTCTGTTGGATTCTTATCAAACTCCGACCAGTTCAAGCTCTTATTGGCCTCATTCAAACTGCAGAATATTGGAATCCTCTGATTAACTGGTGGGTCATAACGCTGACTTGAAGTTTCAAAAATTATACCAAGGGAGGGTATCACGGTTTTTTTTCGCCGAGATCAAAAAATAGATTCGCTTCAAACCTACCTCATAGGGAGGAGCAACTCCTGCTCATCTCGAATCTGCAAACCGTTTGGCTCTGCGGCTTTTCACTCTCCGTCAGCGTCCGTTTTAATTAGGGTCACTTTTGCTAAAAAAAAACATGCCAAACGGCAGCATTGAAAAATAAAAACTCTGTTGGATTCTTATCAAACTCCGACCAGTCCAAGCTCTTATTGGCCTCATTCAAACTGCAGAATATTGGAATCCTCTGATTAACTGGTGGGTCATAACGCTGACTTGAAGTTTCAAAAATTATACCAAGGGAGGGTATCACGGTGTTTTTTCGCCGAGATCAAAAAATAGATTCGCTTCAAACCTACCTCATAGGGAGGAGCAACTCCTGCTCATCTCGAATCTGCAAACCGTTTGGCTCTGCGGCTTTTCACTCTCCGTCAGCGTCCGTTTTAATTAGGGTCACTTTCGCTAAAAAAAAAACATGCCAAACGGCAGCATTGAAAAATAAAAACTCTGTTGGATTTTTATCAAACTCCGACCAGTTCAAGCTCTTATTGGCCTCATTCAAACTGCAGAATATTGGAATCCTCTGATTAACTGGTGGGTCATAACGCTGACTTGAAGTTTCAAAAATTATTCAAAGGGATGATATCACGTTTTTTTTCGCCGAGAACAAAAAATAGATTCGCTTCAAACCTACCTCATAGGGAGGAGCAACTCCTGCTCATCTCGAATCTGCAAACCGTTTGGCTCTGCGGCTTTTCACTCTCCGTCAGCGTCCGTTTTAATTAGGGTCACTTTTGCTAAAAAAAAACATGCCAAACGGCAGCATTGAAAAATGAAAACTCTGTTGGATTCTTATCAAACTCCGACCAGTTCAAGCTCTTATTGGCCTCATTCAAACTGCAGAATATGGGAATCCTCTGATTAACTGGTGGGTCATAACGCTGACTTGAAGTTTCAAAAATTATACCAAGGGAGGGTATCACGGTTTTTTTTCGCCGAGATCAAAAAATAGATTCGCTTCAAACCTACCTCATAGGGAGGAGCAACTCCTGCTCATCTCGAATCTGCAAACCGTTTGGCTCTGCGGCTTTTCACTCTCCGTCAGCTTCTGTTTTAATTAGGGTCACTTTTGCTTAAAAAAAACATGCTAAACGGCAGCATCGAAAAATAAGAACTCTGTTGAATTCTTATCAAACTCCGACCAGTTCAAGCTCTTATTGGCCTCATTCAAACTGCAGAATATTGGAATCCTCTGATTAACTGGTGGGTCATAACGCTGACTTGAAGTTTCAAAAATTATACCAAGGGAGGGTATCACGGTTTTTTTTCGCCGAGATCAAAAAATAGATTCGCTTCAAACCTACCTCATAGGGAGGAGCAACTCCTGCTCATCTCGAATCTGCAAACCGTTTGGCTCTACTGCTTTTCACTCTCCGTCAGCGTCCGTTTTAATTAGGGTCACTTTTGCTAAAAAAAAACATGCCAAACGGCAGCATTGAAAAATAAAAACTCTGTTGGATTCTTCTCAAACTCCGACCAGTTCAAGCTCTTATTGGCCTCATTCAAACTGCAGAATATTGGAATCCTCTGATTAACTGGTGGGTCATAACGCTGACTTGAAGTTTCAAAAATTATACCAAGGGAGGGTATCACGGTTTCTTTTCGCCGAGAACAAAAAATAGATTCGCTTCAAACCTACCTCATAGGGAGGAGCAACTCCTGCTTATCTCGAATCTGCAAACCGTTTGGCTCTGCGGCTTTTCACTCTCCGTCAGCGTCCGTTTTAATTAGGGTCACTTTTGCTAAAAAAAAAACATGCCAAACGGCAGCATTGAAAAATAAAAACTCTGTTGGATTCTTATCAAACTCCGACCAGTTCAAGCTCTTATTGGCCTCATTCAAACTGCAGAATATTGGAATCCTCTGATTAACTGGTGGGTCATAACGCTGACTTGAAGTTTCAAAAATTATACCAAGTGAGGGTATCACGGTTTTTTTTCGCCGAGATCAAAAAATAGATTCGCTTCAAACCTATCTCATAGGGAGAAGCATCTCCTGCTCATCTGGAATCTGCAAACCGTTTGGCTCTGCGGATTTTCACTCTCCGTCAGCGTCCGTTTTAATTAGGGTCACTTTTGCTAAAAAAAAACATGCCAAACGGCAGCATTGAAAAATAAAAACACTGTTGGATTCTTATCAAACTCCGACCAGTTCAAGCTCTTATTGGCCTCATTCAAACTGCAGAATATTGGAATCCTCTGATTAACTGGTGGGTCATAACGCTGACTTGAAGTTTCAAAAATTATACCAAGGGAGGGTATCACGGTTTCTTTTCGCCGAGAACAAAAAATAGATTCGCTTCAAACCTACCTCATAGGGAGGAGCAACTCCTGCTCATCTCGAATCTGCAAACCGTTTGGCTCTGCGGCTTTTCACTCTCCGTCAGCGTCCGTTTTAATTAGGGTCACTTTTGCTAAAAAAAAACATGCCAAACGGCAGCATTGAAAAATAAAAACTCTGTTGGATTCTTATCAAACTCCGACCAGTTCAAGCTCTTATTGGCCTCATTCAAACTGCAGAATATTGGAATCCTCTGATTAACTGGTGGGTCATAACGCTGACTTGAAGTTTCAAAAATTATACCAAGTGAGGGTATCACGGTTTTTTTTCGCCGAGATCAAAGAATAGATTCGCTTCAAACCTATCTCATAGGGAGAAGCATCTCCTGCTCATCTCGAATCTGCAAACCGTTTGGCTCTGCGGATTTTCACTCTCCGTCAGCGTCCGTTTTAATAAGGGTCACTTTTGCTAAAAAAAAACATGCCAAACGGCAGCATTGAAAAATAAAAACACTGTTGGATTCTTATCAAACTCCAACCAGTTCAAGCTCTTATTGGCCTCATTCAAACTGCAGAATATTGGAATCCTCTGATTAACTGGTGGGTCATAACGCTGACTTGAAGTTTCAAAAATTATACCAAGGGAGGGTATCACAGTTTTTTTTCACCAAGATCAAAAAATAGATTCGCCTTAAACCTACCTCATAGGGAGGAGCAACTCCTGCTCATCTCGAATCTGCAAACCAATTGGCTCTGCGGCTCTTCACTCTCCGTCAGCGTCCGTTTTAACTAGGGTCACTTTTGCTAAAAAAAAACATGCCAAACGGCAGCATTGAAAAATAAAAACTCTGTTGGATTCTTATCAAACTCCGACCAGTTCAAGCTCTTATTGGCCTTATTCAAACTGCAGAATATTGGAATCCTTTGATTAACTGGTGGGTCATAACGCTGACTTGAAGTTTCAAAAATGATACCAAGGGAGGGTATCACGTTTTTTTTCGCCGAGATCAAAAAATAGATTCGCTTCAAACCTACCTAATAGGGAGGAGCAACTCCTGCTCATCTCGAATCTGCAAACCGTTTGGCTCTACGGCTTTTCACTCTCCGTCAGCGTCCGTTTTAATTAGGGTCACTTTTGCTAAAAAAAACATGCCAAACGGCAGCATTGAAAAATAAAAACTCTGTTGGATTCTTATCAAACTCCGACCAGTTCAAGCTCTTATTGGCCTCATTCAAACTGCAGAATATTGGAATCCTCTGATTAACTGGTGGGTCATAACGCTGACTTGAAGTTTCAAAAATTATACCAACGGAGGGTATCACGGTTTTTTTTCGCCGAGGTCAAAAAATAGATTCGCTTCAAACCTACCTCATAGGGAGGAGCAACTCCTGCTCATCTCGAATCTGCAAATCGTTTGGCTCTGCGGCTTTTCACTCTCCGTCAGCGTCCGTTTTAAATAGGGTTACTTTTGCTAAAAAAAAACATGCCAAACGGCAGCATTGAAAAATAAAAACTCTGTTGGATTCTTATCAAACTCCGACCAGTTCAAGCTCTTATTGGCCTCATTCAAACTGCGGAATATGGGAATCCTCTGATTAACTGGTGGGTCATAACGCTGACTTGAAGTTTCAAAAATTATACCAAGGGAGGGTATCACGGTTTTTTTTCGCCGAGATCAAAAAATAGATTCACTTCAAACCTACCTCATAGGGAGGAGCAACTTCTGCTCATCTCGAATCTGCAAACCGTTTGGCTCTGCGGCTTTTCACTCTCCGTCAGCGTCCGTTTTAATTTCGGTCACTTTTGCTAAAAAAAAACATGCCAAACGGCAGCATTGAAAAATAAAAACTCTGTTGGATTCTTATCAAACTCCGACCAGTTCAAGCTCTTATTGGCCTCATTCAAACTGCAGAATATTGGAATCCTCTGATTAACTGGTGGGTCATAACGCTGACTTGAAGTTTCAAAAATTATACCAAGGGAGGGTATCACGGTCTTTTTTCGCCGAGATCAAGAAATAGATTCACTTCAAACCTACCTCATAGGGAGGAGCAACTCCTGCTCATCTCGAATCTGCAAACCAATTGGCTCTGCGGCTCTTCACTCTCCGTCAGCGTCCGTTTTAATTAGGGTCACTTTTGCTAAAAAAAAACATGCCAAACGGCAGCATTGAAAAATAAAAACTCTGTTGGATTCTTATCAAACTCCGACCAGTTCAAGCTCTTATTGGCCTTATTCAAACTGCAGAATATTGGAATCCTTTGATTAACTGGTGGGTCATAACGCTGACTTGAAGTTTCAAAAATGATACCAAGGGAGGGTATCACGTTTTTTTTCGCCGAGATCAAAAAATAGATTCGCTTCAAACCTACCTCATAGGGAGGAGCAACTCCTGCTCATCTCGAATCTGCAAACCGTTTGGCTCTACGGCTTTTCACTCTCCGTCAGCGTCCGTTTTAATTAGGGTCACTTTTGCTAAAAAAAACATGCCAAACGGCAGCATTGAAAAATAAAAACTCTGTTGGATTCTTATCAAACTCCGACCAGTTCAAGCTCTTATTGGCCTCATTCAAACTGCAGAATATTGGAATCCTCTGATTAACTGGTGGGTCATAACGCTGACTTGAAGTTTCAAAAATTATACCAAGGGAGGGTATCACGGTTTTTTTTCGCCGAGGTCAAAAAATAGATTCGCTTCAAACCTACCTCATAGGGAGGAGCATCTCCTGCTCATCTCGAATCTGCAAATCGTTTGGCTCTGCGGCTTTTCACTCTCCGTCAGCGTCCGTTTTAAATAGGGTTACTTTTGCTAAAAAAAAACATGCCAAACGGCAGCATTGAAAAATAAAAACTCTGTTGGATTCTTATCAAACTCCGACCAGTTCAAGCTCTTATTGGCCTCATTCAAACTGCGGAATATGGGAATCCTCTGATTAACTGGTGGGTCATAACGCTGACTTGAAGTTTCAAAAATTATACCAAGGGAGGGTATCACGGTTTTTTTTCGCCGAGATCAAAAAATAGATTCACTTCAAACCTACCTCATAGGGAGGAGCAACTTCTGCTCATCTCGAATCTGCAAACCGTTTGGCTCTGCGGCTTTTCACTCTCCGTCAGCGTCCGTTTTAATTTCGGTCACTTTTGCTAAAAAAAAACATGCCAAACGGCAGCATTGAAAAATAAAAACTCTGTTGGATTCTTATCAAACTCCGACCAGTTCAAGCTCTTATTGGCCTCATTCAAACTGCAGAATATTGGAATCCTCTGATTAACTGGTGGGTCATAACGCTGACTTGAAGTTTCAAAAATTATACCAAGGGAGGGTATCACGGTTTTTTTTCGCCGAGATCAAGAAATAGATTCACTTCAAACCTACCTCATAGGGAGGAGCAACTCCTGCTCATCTCGAATCTGCAAACCGTTTGGCTCTGCGGCTTTTCACTCTCCGTCAGCGTCCGTTTTAATTAGGGTCACTTTTGCTAAAAAAAAACATGCCAAACGGCAGCATTGAAAAATAAAAACTCTGTTGGATTCTTATCAAACTCCGACCAGTTCAAGCTCTTATTGGCCTCATTCAAACTGCAGAATATTGGAATCCTCTGATTAACTGGTGGGTCATAACGCTGACTTGAAGTTTCAAAAATTATACCAAGGGAGGGTATCACGGTTTTTTTTCGCCGAGATCAAAAAATAGATTCACTTCAAACCTACCTCATAGGGAGGAGCAACTCCTGCTCATCTCGAATCTGCAAACCGTTTGGCTCTGCGGCTTTTCACTCTCCGTCAGCGTCCGTTTTAATTAGGGTCACTTTTGCTAAAAAAAAACATGCCAAACGGCAGCATTGAAAAATAAAAACTCTGTTGGATTCTTATCAAACTCCGACCAGTTCAAGCTCTTATTGGCCTCATTCAAACTGCAGAATATTGGAATCCTCTGATTAACTGGTGGGTCATAACGCTGACTTGAAGTTTCAAAAATTATACCAAGGGAGGGTATCACGGTTTTTTTTCGCCGAGATCAAAAAATAGATTCGCTTCAAACCTACCTCATAGGGAGGAGCAACTCCTGCTCATCTCGAATCTGCAAACCGTTTGGCTCTGCGGCTTTTCACTCTCTGTCAGCGTCCGTTTTAATTAGGGTCACTTTTGCTAAAAAAAAACATGCCAAACGGCAGCATTGAAAAATAAAAACTCTGTTGGATTCTTATCAAACTCCGACCAGCTCAAGCTCTTATTGGCCTCATTCAAACTGCAGAATATTGGAATCCTCTGATTAACTGGTGGGTCATAACGCTGACTTGAAGTTTCAAAAATTATACCAAGGGAGGGTATCACGGTTTCTTTTCGCCGAGAACAAAAAATAGATTCGCTTCAAACCTACCTCATAGGGAGGAGCAACTCCTGCTCATCTCGAATCTGCAAACCGTTTGGCTCTGCGGCTTTTCACTCTCCGTCAGCGTCCGTTTTAATTAGGGTCACTTTTGCTAAAAAAAAACATGCCAAACGGCAGCATTGAAAAATAAAAACTCTGTTGGATTCTTATTAAACTCCGACCAGTTCAAGCTCTTATTGGCCTCATTCAAACTGCAGAATATTGGAATCCTCTGATTAACTGGTGGGTCATAACGCTGACTTGAAGTTTCAAAAATTATACCAAGTGAGGGTATCACGGTTTTTTTTCGCCGAGATCAAAAAATAGATTCGCTTCAAACCTATCTCATAGGGAGAAGCATCTCCTGCTCATCTCTAATCTGCAAACCGTTTGGCTCTGCGGATTTTCACTCTCCGTCAGCGTCCGTTTTAATTAGGGTCACTTTTGCTAAAAAAAAACATGCCAAACGGCAGCATTGAAAAATAAAAACACTGTTGGATTCTTATCAAACTCCAACCAGTTCAAGCTCTTATTGGCCTCATTCAAACTGCAGAATATTGGAATCCTCTGATTAACTGGTGGGTCATAACGCTGACTTGAAGTTTCAAAAATTATACCAAGGGAGGGTATCACGGTTTTTTTTCACCAAGATCAAAAAATAGATTCGCCTTAAACCTACCTCATAGGGAGGAGCAACTCCTGCTCATCTCGAATCTGCAAACCAATTGGCTCTGCGGCTCTTCACTCTCCGTCAGCGTCCGTTTTAATTAGGGTCACTTTTGCTAAAAAAAAACATGCCAAACGGCAGCATTGAAAAATAAAAACTCTGTTGGATTCTTATCAAACTCCGACCAGTTCAAGCTCTTATTGGCCTTATTCAAACTGCAGAATATTGGAATCCTTTGATTAACTGGTGGGTCATAACGCTGACTTGAAGTTTCAAAAATGATACCAAGGGAGGGTATCACGTTTTTTTTCGCCGAGATCAAAAAATAGATTCGCTTCAAACCTACCTCATAGGGAGGAGCAACTCCTGCTCATCTCGAATCTGCAAACCGTTTGGCTCTACGGCTTTTCACTCTCCGTCAGCGTCCGTTTTAATTAGGGTCACTTTTGCTAAAAAAAACATGCCAAACGGCAGCATTGAAAAATAAAAACTCTGTTGGATTCTTATCAAACTCCGACCAGTTCAAGCTCTTATTGGCCTCATTCAAACTGCAGAATATTGGAATCCTCTGATTAACTGGTGGGTCATAACGCTGACTTGAAGTTTCAAAAATTATACCAAGGGAGGGTATCACGGTTTTTTTTCGCCGAGATCAAAAAATAGATTCGCTTCAAACCTACCTCATAGGGAGGAGCAACTCCTGCTCATCTCGAATCTGCAAATCGTTTGGCTCTGCGGCTTTTCACTCTCCGTCAGCGTCCGTTTTAAATAGGGTTACTTTTGCTAAAAAAAACATGCCAAACGGCAGCATTGAAAAATAAAAACTCTGTTGGATTCTTATCAAACTCCGACCAGTTCAAGCTCTTATTGGCCTCATTCAAACTGCGGAATATGGGAATCCTCTGATTAACTGGTGGGTCATAAGGCTGACTTGAAGTTTCAAAAATTATACCAAGGGAGGGTATCACGGTTTTTTTCGCCGAGATCAAAAAAAAGATTCACTTCAAACCTACCTCATAGGGAGGAGCAACTTCTGCTCATCTCGAATCTGCAAACCGTTTGGCTCTGCGGCTTTTCACTCTCCGTCAGCGTCCGTTTTAATTTCGGTCACTTTTGCTAAAAAAAAACATGCCAAACGGCAGCATTGAAAAATAAAAACTCTGTTGGATTCTTATCAAACTCCGACCAGTTCAAGCTCTTATTGGCCTTATTCAAACTGCAGAATATTGGAATCCTCTGATTAACTGGTGGGTCATAACGCTGACTTGAAGTTTCAAAAATTATACCAAGGGAGGGTATCACGGTTTTTTTTCGCCGAGATCAAGAAATAGATTCACTTCAAACCTACCTCATAGGGAGGAGCAACTCCTGCTCACCTCGAATCTGCAAACCGTTTGGCTCTGCGGCTTTTCACTCTCCGTCAGCGTCCGTTTTAATTAGGGTCACTTTTGCTAAAAAAAAACATGCCAAACGGCAGCATTGAAAAATAAAAACTCTGTTGGATTCTTATCAAACTCCGACCAGTTCAAGCTCTTATTGGCCTCATTCAAACTGCAGAATATTGGAATCCTCTGATTAACTGGTGGGTCATAACGCTGACTTGAAGTTTCAAAAATTATACCAAGGGAGGGTATCACGGTTTTTTTTCGCCGAGATCAAAAAATAGATTCGCTTCAAACCTACCTCATAGGGAGGAGCAACTCCTGCTCATCTCGAATCTGCAAACCGTTTGGCTCTGCGGCTTTTCACTCTCTGTCAGCGTCCGTTTTAATTAGGGTCACTTTTGCTAAAAAAAAAACATGCCAAACGGCAGCATTGAAAAATAAAAACTCTGTTGGATTCTTATCAAACTCCGACCAGTTCAAGCTCTTATTGGCCTCATTCAAACTGCAGAATATTGGAATCCTTTGATTAACTGGTGGGTCATAACGCTGACTTGAAGTTTCAAAAATTATACCAAGGGAGGGTATCACGGTTTTTTTTCGCCGAGATCAAAAAATAGATTCGCATTAAACCTACCTCATAGGGAGGAGCAACTCCTGCTCATCTCGAATCTGCAAACCGTTTGGCTCTGCGGCTTTCCACTCTCCGTCAGCGTCCGTTTTAATTAGGGTCACTTTTGCTAAAAAAAAACATGCCAAACGGCAGCATTGAAAAATAAAAACTCTGTTGGATTCTTATCAAACTCCGACCAGTTCAAGCTCTTATTGGTCTCATTCAAACTGCAGAATATTGGAATCCTCTGATTAACTGGTGGGTCTTAACGCTGACTTGAAGTTTCAAAAATTATACCAAAGGAGGGTATCACGGTTTTTTTTCGCCGAGATCAAAAAATAGATTCACTTCAAACCTACCTCATAGGGAGGAGCAACTCCTGCTCATCTCGAATCTGCAAACCGTTTGGCTCTGCGGCTTTTCACTCTCCGTCAGCGTCCGTTTTAATTAGGGTCACTTTTGCTAAAAAAAAACGTGTTAAACGGCAGCATTGAAAAATAAAAACTCTGTTGGATTCTTATCAAACTCCGACCAGTTCAAGCTCATATTGGCCTCATTCAAACTGCAGAATATTGGAATCCTCTGATTAACTGGTGGGTCATAACGCTGACTTGAAGTTTCAAAAATTATACCAAAGGAGGGTATCACGGTTTTTTTTCGCCGAGATCAAAAAATAGATTCACTTCAAACCTACCTCATAGGGAGGAGCAACTCCTGCTCATCTCGAATCTGCAAACCGTTTGGCTCTGCGGCTTTTCACTCTCCGTCAGCGTCCGTTTTAATTAGGGTCACTTTTGCTAAAAAAAAACATGCCAAACGGCAGCATTGAAAAATAAAAACTCTGTTTGATTCTTATCAAACTCCGACCAGTTCAAGCTCTTATTGGCCTCATTCAAACTGCAGAATATTGGAATCCTCTGATTAACTGGTGGGTCATAACGTTGACTTGAAGTTTCAAAAATTATACCAAGGGAGGGTATCACGGTTTTTATTCGCCGAGATCAAAAAATAGATTCACTTCAAACCTACCTCATAGGGAGGAGCAACTCCTGCTCATCTCGAATCTGCAAGCCGTTTGGCTCTGCGGCTTTTCACTCTCCGTCAGAGTCCGTTTTAATTAGGGTCACTTTTGCTAAAAAAAAATATGCCAAACGGCAGCATTGAAAAATAAAAACTCTGTTGGATTCTTATCAAACTCCGACCAGTTCAAGCTCTTATTGGCCTCATTCAGACTGCAGAATATTGGAATCCTCTGATTAACTGGTGGGTCATAACGCTGACTTGAAGTCTCAAAAATTATACCAAGGGAGGGTATCACGGTGTTTTTTCGCCGAGATAAAAAAATAGTTTCGCTTCAAACCTACCTCATAGGGAGGAGCAACTCCTGCTCATCTCGAATCTGCAAACCGTTTGGCTCTGCGGCTTTTCACTCTCCGTCAGCGTCCGTGTTAATTAGGGTCACTTTTGCTAAAAAAAAACATGCCAAAGGGCAGCATTGAAAAATAAAAACTCTGTTGGATTCTTATCAAACTCCGACCAGTTCAAGCTCTTATTGGCCTCATTCAAACTGCAGAATATTGGAATCCTCTGATTAACTGGTGGGTCATAACGCTGACTTGAAGTTTCAAAAATTATACCAAGGGAGGGTATCACGCTTTTTTTTCGCCGGGATCAAAAAATAGATTCACTTCAAACCTACCTCATAGGGAGGAGCAACTCCTGCTCATCTCGAATCTGCAAACCGTTTGGCTCTGCGGCTTTTCACTCTCCGTCAGCGTCCGTTTTAATTTCGGTCACTTTTGCTAAAAAAAACATGCCAAACGGCAGCATTGAAAAATAAAAACTCTGTTGGATTCTTATGAAACTCCGACCAGTTCAAGCTCTTATTGGCCTCATTCAAACTGCAGAATATTTGAATCCTCTGATTAACTGGTGGGTCATAACGCTGACTTGAAGTTTCAAAAATTATACCAAGGGAGGGTATCACGGTTTTTTTTCGCCGAGATCAAGAAATAGATTCACTTCAAACCTACCTCATAGGGAGGAGCAACTCCTGCTCATCTCGAATCTGCAAACCGTTTGGCTCTGCGGCTTTTCACTCTCCGTCAGCGTCCGTTTTAATTAGGGTCACTTTTGCTAAAAAAAATTATGCCAAACGGCAGCATTGAAAAATAAAAACTCTGTTGGATTCTTATCAAACTCCGACCAGTTCAAGCTCTTATTGGCCTCATTCAAACTGCAGAATATTGGAATCCTCTGATTAACTGGTGGGTCATAACGCTGACTTGAAGTTTCAAAAATTATACCAAAGGAGGGTATCACGGTTTTTTTTCGCCGAGATCAAAAAATCGCTTCACTTCAAACCTACCTCATAGGGAGGAACAACTCCTGCTCATCTCGAATCTGCAAACCGTTTGGCTCTGCGGCTTTTCACTCTCCGTCAGCGTCCGTTTTAATTTCGGTCACCTTTGCTAAAAAAAACATGCCAAACGGCAGCATTGAAAAATAAAAACTCTGTTGGATTCTTATCAAACTCCGACCAGTTCAAGCTCTTATTGGCCTCATTCAAACTGCAGAATATTGGAATCCTTTGATTAACTGGTGGGTCATAACGCTGACTTGAAGTTTCAAAAATTATACCAAGGGAGGGTATCACGGTTTTTTTTCGCCGAGATCAAAAAATAGATTCGCTTCAAACCTACCTCATAGGGAGGAGCAACTCCTGCTCATCTCGAATCTGCAAACCGTTTGGCTCTGCGGCTTTCCACTCTCCGTCAGCGTCCGTTTTAATTAGGGTCACTTTTGCTAAAAAAAAACATGCCAAACGGCAGCATTGAAAAATAAAAACTCTGTTGGATTCTTATCAAACTCCGACCAGTTCAAGCTCTTATTGGCCTCATTCAGACTGCAGAATATTGGAATCCTCTGATTAACTGGTGGGTCATAACGCTGACTTGAAGTCTCAAAAATTATACCAAGGGAGGGTATCACGGTGTTTTTTCGCCGAGATAAAAAAATAGTTTCGCTTCAAACCTACCTCATAGGGAGGAGCAACTCCTGCTCATCTCGAATCTGCAAATTGTTTGGCTCTGCGGCTTTTCACTCTCCGTCAGCGTCCGTGTTAATTAGGGTCACTTTTGCTAAAAAAAAACATGCCAGACGGCAGCATTGAAAAATAAAAACTCTGTTGGATTCTTATCAAACTCCGACCAGTTCAAGCTCTTATTGGCCTCATTCAAACTGCAGAATATTGGAATCCTCTGATTAACTGGTGGGTCATAACGCTGACTTGAAGTTTCAAAAATTATACCAAGGGAGGGTATCACGGTTTTTTTTCGCCGGGATCAAAAAATAGATTCACTTCAAACCTACCTCATAGGGAGGAGCAACTCCTGCTCATCTCGAATCTGCAAACCGTTTGGCTCTGCGGCTTTTCACTCTCCGTCAGCGTCCGTTTTAATTTCGGTCACTTTTGCTAAAAAAAACATGCCAAACGGCAGCATTGAAAAATAAAAACTCTGTTGGATTCTTATCAAACTCCGACCAGTTCAAGCTCTTATTGGCCTCATTCAAACTGCAGAATATTTGAATCCTCTGATTAACTGGTGGGTCATAACGCTGACTTGAAGTTTCAAAAATTATACCAAGGGAGGGTATCACGGTTTTTTTTCGCCGAGATCAAGAAATAGATTCACTTCAAACCTACCTCATAGGGAGGAGCAACTCCTGCTCATCTCGAATCTGCAAACCGTTTGGCTCTGCGGCTTTTCACTCTCCGTCAGCGTCCGTTTTAATTAGGGTCACTTTTGCTAAAAAAAATTATGCCAAACGGCAGCATTGAAAAATAAAAACTCTGTTGGATTCTTATCAAACTCCGACCAGTTCAAGCTCTTATTGGCCTCATTCAAACTGCAGAATATTGGAATCCTCTGATTAACTGGTGGGTCATAACGCTGACTTGAAGTTTCAAAAATTATACCAAGGGAGGGTATCACGGTTTTTTTTCGCCAAGATCAAAAAATAGATTCACTTCAAACCTACCTCATAGGGAGGAGCAACTCCTGCTCATCTCGAATCTGCTAACCGTTTGGCTCTGCGGCTTTTCACTCTCCGTCAGCGTCCGTTTTAATTAGGGTCACTTTTGCTAAAAAAAAACATGCCAAACGGCAGCATTGAAAAATAAAAACTCTGTTGGATTCTTATCAAACTCCGACCAGTTCAAGCTCTTATTGGCCTCATTCAAACTGCAGAATATTGGAATCCTCTGATTAACTGGTGGGTCATAACGCTGACTTGAAGTTTCAAAAATTATACCAAAGGAGGGTATCACGGTTTTTTTTCGCCGAGATCAAAATATCGATTCACTTCAAACCTACCTCATAGGGAGGAGCAACTCCTGCTCATCTCGAATCTGCAAACCGTTTGGCTCTGCGGCTTTTCACTCTCCGTCAGCGTCCGTTTTAATTTCGGTCACTTTTGCTAAAAAAAACATGCCAAACGGCAGCATTGAAAAATAAAAACTCTGTTGGATTCTTATCAAACTCCGACCAGTTCAAGCTCTTATTGGCCTCATTCAAACTGCAGAATATTTGAATCCTCTGATTAACTGGTGGGTCATAACGCTGACTTGAAGTTTCAAAAATTATACCAAGGGAGGGTATCACGGTTTTTTTTCGCCGAGATCAAGAAATAGATTCACTTCAAACCTACCTCATAGGGAGGAGCAACTCCTGCTCATCTCGAATCTGCAAACCGTTTGGCTCTGCGGCTTTTCACTCTCCGTCAGCGTCCGTTTTAATTAGGGTCACTTTTGCTAAAAAAAAACATGCCAAACGACAGCATTGAAAAACAAAAACTCTGTTAGATTCTTATCAAACTCCGACCAGTTCAAGCTCTTATTGGCCTCATTCAAACTGCAGAATATTGGAATCCTCTGATTAACTGGTGGGTCATAATGCTGACTTGAAGTTTCAAAAATTATACCTAGGGAGGGTATCACGGTTTTTTTTCGCCGAGATCAAAAAATAGATTCGCTTCAAACCTACCTCATAGGGAGGAGCAACTCATGCTCATCTCGAATCTGCAAACCGTTTGGCTCTGCGGCTTTTCACTCTCCGTCAGCGTCCGTTTTAATTAGGGTCACTTTTGCTAAAAAAAAACATGCCAAACGGCAGCATCGAAAAATAAAAACTCTGTTGGATTCTTATCAAACTCCGACCAGTTCAAGCTCTTATTGGCCTCATTCAAACTGCAGAATATTGGAATCCTCTGATTAACTGGTGGGTCATAACGCTGACTTGAAGTTTCAAAAATTATACCAATGGAGGGTATGACGGTTTTTTTTCGCCGAGATCAAAAAATAGATTCGCTTCAAACCTACCTCCTAGGGAGGAGCAACTCCTGCTCATCTCGAATCTGAAAACCGTTTGGCTCTGCGGCTTTTCACTCTCCGTCAGCGTCCGTTGTAATTAGGGTCACTTTTGCTAAAAAAAAACATGCCAAACGGCAGCATTGAAAAATAAAAACTCTGTTGGATTCTTATCAAACTCCGACCAGTTTAAGCTCTTATTGGCCTCATTCAAACTGCAGAATATTGGAATCCTCTGATTAACTGGTGGGTCATAACGCTGACTTGGAGTTTCAAAAGTTATACCAAGGGAGGGTATCACGGTTTTTTTTCGCCGAGATCAAAAAATAGATTCGCTTCAAACCTACCTCATAGGGAGGAGCAACTCCTTTTCATCTCGAATCTGCAAACCGTTTGGCTCTGCGGCTTTTCACTCTCCGTCAGCGTCCGTTTTATTTATGGTCACTTTTGCTAAAAAAAAACATGCCAAACGGCAGCATTGAAAAATAAAAACTCTGTTGGATTCTTATCAAACTCCGACCAGTTCAAGCTCTTATTGGCCTCATTCAAACTGCAGAATATTGGAATCCTCTGATTAACTGGTGGGTCATAACGCTGACTTGAAGTTTCAAAAATTATACCAAGGGAGGGGATCACGGCTTTTTTTCGCCGAGATCAAAAAATAGATTCGCTTCAAACCTACCTCATAGGGAGGAGCAACTCCTGCTCATCTCGAATCTGCAAACCGTTTGGCTCTGCGGCTTTTCACTCTCCGTCAGCGTCCGTTTTAATTAGGGTCACTTTTGCTAAAAAAAAACATGCCAAACGGCAGCATTGAAAAATGAAAACTCTGTTGGATTCTTATCAAACTCCGACCAGTTCAAGCTCTTATTGGCCTCATTCAAACTGCAGAATATTGGAATCCTCTGATTAACTGGTGGGTCATAACACTGACTTGAAGTTTCAAAAATTATACCAAGGGAGGGTATCACGGTTTTTTTTCGCCGAGATAAAAAAAATAGATTCGCTTCAAACCTACCTCATAGGGAGGAGCAACTCCTGCTCATCTCGAATCTGCAAACCGTTTGGCTCTGCGGCTTTTCACTCTCCGTCAGCTTCTGTTTTAATTAGGGTCACTTTTGCTAAAAAAAACATGCTAAACGGCAGCATCGAAAAATAAGAACTCTGTTGGATTCTTATCAAACTCCGACCAGTTCAAGCTCTTATTGGCCTCATTCAAACTGCAGAATATTGGAATCCTCTGATTAACTGGTGGGTCATAACGCTGACTTGAAGTTTCAAAAATTATACCAAGGGAGGGTATCACGGTTTTTTTTCGCCGAGATCAAAAAATAGATTCGCTTCAAACCTACCTCATAGGGAGGAGCAACTCCTGCTCATCTCGAATCTGCAAACCGTTTGGCTCTACTGCTTTTCACTCTCCGTCAGCGTCCGTTTTAATTAGGGTCACTTTTGCTAAAAAAAAACATGCCAAACTGCAGCATTGAAAAATAAAAACTCTGTTGGATTCTTCTCAAACTCCGACCAGTTCAAGCTCTTATTGGCCTCATTCAAACTGCAGAATAGTGGAATCCTCTGATTAACTGGTGGGTCATAACGCTGACTTGAAGTTTCAAAAATTATACCAAGGGAGGGTATCACGGTTTCTTTTCGCCGGGAACAAAAAATAGATTCGCTTCAAACCTACCTCATAGGGAGGAGCAACTCCTGCTCATCTCGATTCTGCAAGCCGTTTGGCTCTGCGGCTTTTCACTCTCCGTCAGCGTCCGTTTTAATTAGGGTCACTTTTGCTAAAAAAAAACATGCCAAACGGCAGCATTGAAAAATAAAAACTCTGTTGGATTCTTATCAAACTCCGACCAGTTCAAGCTCTTATTGGCCTCATTCAAACTGCAGAATATTGGAATCCTCTGATTAACTGGTGGGTCATAACGCTGACTTGAAGTTTCAAAAATTATACCAAGTGAGGGTATCACGGTTTTTTTTCGCTGAGATCAAAAAATAGATTCGCTTCAAACCTATCTCATAGGGAGAAGCATCTCCTGCTCATCTCGAATCTGCAAACCGTTTGGCTCTGCGGCTTTTCACTCTCCGTCAGCGTCCGTTTTAATTAGGGTCACTTTTGCTAAAAAAAAACATGCCAAACGGCAGCATTGAAAAATAAAAACTCTGTTGGATTCTTATCAAACTCCGACCAGTTCAAGCTCTTATTGGCCTCATTCAAACTGCAGAATATTGGAATCCTCTGATTAACTGGTGGGTCATAACGCTGACTTGAAGTTTCAAAAATTATACCAAGTGAGGGTATCACGGTTTTTTTTCGCCGAGATCAAAAAATAGATTCGCTTCAAACCTATCTCATAGGGAGAAGCATCTCCTGCTCATCTCGAATCTGCAAACCGTTTGGCTCTGCGGATTTTCACTCTCCGTCAGCGTCCGTTTTAATTAGGGTCACTTTTGCTAAAAAAAAACATGCCAAACGGCAGCATTGAAAAATAAAAACACTGTTGGATTCTTATCAAACTCCAACCAGTTCAAGCTCTTATTGGCCTCATTCAAACTGCAGAATATTGGAATCCTCTGATTAACTGGTGGGTCATAACGCTGACTTGAAGTTTCAAAAATTATACCAAGGGAGGGTATCACGGTTTTTTTTCACCAAGATCAAAAAATAGATTCGCCTTAAACCTACCTCATAGGGAGGAGCAACTCCTGCTCATCTCGAATCTGCAAACCAATTGGCTCTGCGGCTCTTCACTCTCCGTCAGCGTCCGTTTTAATTAGGGTCACTTTTGCTAAAAAAAAACATGCCAAACGGCAGCATTGAAAAATAAAAACTCTGTTGGATTCTTATCAAACTCCGACCAGTTCAAGCTCTTATTGGCCTTATTCAAACTGCAGAATATTGGAATCCTTTGATTAACTGGTGGGTCATAACGCTGACTTGAAGTTTCAAAAATTATACCAAGGGAGGGTATCACGTTTTTTTTCGCCGAGATCAAAAAATAGATTCGCTTCAAACCTACCTCATAGGGAGGAGCAACTCCTGCTCATCTCGAATCTGCAAACCGTTTGGCTCTACGGCTTTTCACTCTCCGTCAGCGTCCGTTTTAATTAGGGTCACTTTTGCTAAAAAAAACATGCCAAACGGCAGCATTGAAAAATAAAAACTCTGTTGGATTCTTATCAAACTCCGACCAGTTCAAGCTCTTATTGGCCTCATTCAAACTGCAGAATATTGGAATCCTCTGATTAACTGGTGGGTCATAACGCTGACTTGAAGTTTCAAAAATTATACCAAGGGAGGGTATCACGGTTTTTTTTCGCCGAGATCAAAAAATAGATTCGCTTCAAACCTACCTCATAGGGAGGAGCAACTCCTGCTCATCTCGAATCTGCAAATCGTTTGGCTCTGCGGCTTTTCACTCTCCGTCAGCGTCCGTTTTAATTAGGGTTACTTTTGCTAAAAAAAAACATGCCAAACGGCAGCATTGAAAAATAAAAACTCTGTTGGATTCTTATCAAACTCCGACCAGTTCAAGCTCTTATTGGCCTCATTCAAACTGCGGAATATGGGAATCCTCTGATTAACTGGTGGGTCATAACGCTGACTTGAAGTTTCAAAAATTATACCAAGGAAGGGTATCACGGTTTTTTTTCGCCGAGATCAAAAAATAGATTCACTTCAAACCTACCTCATAGGGAGGAGCAACTTCTGCTCATCTCGAATCTGCAAACCGTTTGGGTCTGCGGCTTTTCACTCTCCGTCAGCGTCCGTTTTAATTTCGGTCACTTTTGCTAAAAAAAAACATGCCAAACGGCAGCATTGAAAAATAAAAACTCTGTTGGATTCTTATCAAACTCCGACCAGTTCAAGCTCTTATTGGCCTCATTCAAACTGCAGAATATTGGAATCCTCTGATTAACTGGTGGGTCATAACGCTGACTTGAAGTTTCAAAAATTATACCAAGGGAGGGTATCACGGTTTTTTTTCGCCGAGATCAAGAAATAGATTCGCTTCAAACCTACCTCATAGGGAGGAGCAACTCCTGCTCATCTCGAATCTGCAAACCGTTTGGCTCTGCGGCTTTTCACTCTCCGTCAGCGTCCGTTTTAATTAGGGTCACTTTTGCTAAAAAAAAACATGCCAAACGGCAGCATTGAAAAATAAAAACTCTGTTGGATTCTTATCAAACTCCGACCAGTTCAAGCTCTTATTGGCCTCATTCAAACTGCAGAATATTGGAATCCTCTGATTAACTGGTGGGTCATAACGCTGACTTGAAGTTTCAAAAATTATACCAAGGGAGGGTATCACGGTTTTTTTTCGCCGAGATCAAAAAATAGATTCACTTCAAACCTACCTCATAGGGAGGAGCAACTCCTGCTCATCTCGAATCTGCAAACCGTTTGGCTCTGCGGCTTTTCACTCTCCGTCAGCGTCCGTTTTAATTAGGGTCACTTTTGCTAAAAAAAAACATGCCAAACGGCAGCATTGAAAAATAAAAACTCTGTTGGATTCTTTTCAAACTCCGACCAGTTCAAGCTCTTATTGGCCTCATTCAAACTGCAGAATATTGGAATCCTCTGATTAACTGGTGGGTCATAACGCTGACTTGAAGTTTCAAAAATTATACCAAGGGAGGGTATCACGGTTTTTTTTCGCCGAGATCAAAAAATAGATTCGCTTCAAACCTACCTCATAGGGAGGAGCAACTCTTGCTCATCTCGAATCTGCAAACTGTTTGGCTCTGCGGCTTTTCACTCTCTGTCAGCGTCCGTTTTAATTAGGGTCACTTTTGCTAAAAAAAAACATGCCAAACGGCAGCATTGAAAAATAAAAACTCTGTTGGATTCTTATCAAACTCCGACCAGTTCAAGCTCTTATTGGCCTCATTCAAACTGCAGAATATTGGAATCCTTTGATTAACTGGTGGGTCATAACGCTGACTTGAAGTTTCAAAAATTATACCAAGGGAGGGTATCACGGTTTTTTTTCGCCGAGATCAAAAAATAGATTCGCTTCAAACCTACCTCATAGGGAGAAGCAATTCCTGCTCATCTCGAATCTGCAAACCGTTTGGCTCTGCGGCTTTCCACTCTCCGTCAGCGTCCGTTTTAATTAGGGTCACTTTTGCTAAAAAAAAACATGCCAAACGGCAGCATTGAAAAATAAAAACTCTGTTGGATTCTTATCAAACTCCGACCAGTTCAAGCTCTTATTGGTCTCATTCAAACTGCAGAATATTGGAATCCTCTGATTAACTGGTGGGTCATAACGCTGACTTGAAGTTTCAAAAATTATACCAAAGGAGGGTATCACGGTTTTTTTTCGCCGAGATCAAAAAATAGATTCACTTCAAACCTACCTCATAGGGAGGAGCAACTCCTGCTCATCTCGAATCTGCAAACCGTTTGGCTCTGCGGCTTTTCACTCTCCGTCAGCGTCCGTTTTAATTAGGGTCACTTTTGCTAAAAAAAAACATGTTAAACGGCAGCATTGAAAAATAAAAACTCTGTTGGATTCTTATCAAACTCCGACCAGTTCAAGCTCTTATTGGCTTCATTCAAACTGCAGAATATTGGAATCCTCTGATTAACTGGTGGGTCATAACGCTGACTTGAAGTTTCAAAAATTATACCAAAGGAGGGTATCACGGTTTTTTTTCGCCGAGATCAAAAAATAGATTCACTTCAAACCTACCTCATAGGGAGGAGCAACTCCTGCTCATCTCGAATCTGCAAACCGTTTGGCTCTGCGGCTTTTCACTCTCCGTCAGCGTCCGTTTTAATTAGGGTCACTTTTGCTAAAAAAAAACATGCCAAACGGCAGCATTGAAAAATAAAAACTCTGTTGGATTTTTATCAAACTCCGACCAGTTCAAGCTCTTATTGGCCTCATTCAAACTGCAGAATATTGGAATCCTCTGATTAACTGGTGGGTCATAACGTTGACTTGAAGTTTCAAAAATTATACCAAGGGAGGGTATCACGGTTTTTATTCGCCGAGATCAAAAAATAGATTCACTTCAAACCTACCTCATAGGGAGGAGCAACTCCTGCTCATCTCGAATCTGCAAGCCGTTTGGCTCTGCGGCTTTTCACTCTCCGTCAGAGTCCGTTTTAATTAGGGTCACTTTTGCTAAAAAAAAATATGCCAAACGGCAGCATTGAAAAATAAAAACTCTGTTGGATTCTTATCAAACTCCGACCAGTTCAAGCTCTTATTGGCCTCATTCAGACTGCAGAATATTGGAATCCTCTGATTAACTGGTGGGTCATAACGCTGACTTGAAGTCTCAAAAATTATACCAAGGGAGGGTATCACGGTGTTTTTTCGCCGAGATCAAGAAATAGATTCGCTTCAAACCTACCTCATAGGGAGGAGCAACTCCTGCTCATCTCGAATCTGCAAACCGTTTGGCTCTGCGGCTTTTCACTCTCCGTCAGCGTCCGTTTTAATTAGGGTCACTTTTGCTAAAAAAAAACATGCCAAACGGCAGCATTGAAAAATAAAAACTCTGTTGGATTCTTATCAAACTCCGACCAGTTCAAGCTCTTATTGGCCTCATTCAAACTGCAGAATATTGGAATCCTCTGATTAACTGGTGGGTCATAACGCTGACTTGAAGTTTCAAAAATTATACCAAGGGAGGGTATCACGGTTTTTTTTCGCCGAGATCAAAAAATAGATTCACTTCAAACCTACCTCATAGGGAGGAGCAACTCCTGCTCATCTCGAATCTGCAAACCGTTTGGCTCTGCGGCTTTTCACTCTCCGTCAGCGTCCGTTTTAATTAGGGTCACTTTTGCTAAAAAAAAACATGCCAAACGGCAGCATTGAAAAATAAAAACTCTGTTGGATTCTTTTCAAACTCCGACCAGTTCAAGCTCTTATTGGCCTCATTCAAACTGCAGAATATTGGAATCCTCTGATTAACTGGTGGGTCATAACGCTGACTTGAAGTTTCAAAAATTATACCAAGGGAGGGTATCACGGTTTTTTTTCGCCGAGATCAAAAAATAGATTCGCTTCAAACCTACCTCATAGGGAGGAGCAACTCTTGCTCATCTCGAATCTGCAAACCGTTTGGCTCTGCGGCTTTTCACTCTCTGTCAGCGTCCGTTTTAATTAGGGTCACTTTTGCTAAAAAAAAACATGCCAAACGGCAGCATTGAAAAATAAAAACTCTGTTGGATTCTTATCAAACTCCGACCAGTTCAAGCTCTTATTGGCCTCATTCAAACTGCAGAATATTGGAATCCTTTGATTAACTGGTGGGTCATAACGCTGACTTGAAGTTTCAAAAATTATACCAAGGGAGGGTATCACGGTTTTTTTTCGCCGAGATCAAAAAATAGATTCGCTTCAAACCTACCTCATAGGGAGGAGCAACTCCTGCTCATCTCGAATCTGCAAACCGTTTGGCTCTGCGGCTTTCCACTCTCCGTCAGCGTCCGTTTTAATTAGGGTCACTTTTGCTAAAAAAAAACATGCTAAACGGCAGCATTGAAAAATAAAAACTCTGTTGGATTCTTATCAAATTCCGACCAGTTCAAGCTCTTATTGGTCTCATTCAAACTGCAGAATATTGGAATCCTCTGATTAACTGGTGGGTCATAACGCTGACTTGAAGTTTCAAAAATTATACCAAAGGAGGGTATCACGGTTTTTTTTTCGCCGAGATCAAAAAATAGATTCACTTCAAACCTACCTCATAGGGAGGAGCAACTCCTGCTCATCTCGAATCTGCAAACCGTTTGGCTCTGCGGCTTTTCACTCTCCGTCAGCGTCCGTTTTAATTAGGGTCACTTTTGCTAAAAAAAAACATGTTAAACGGCAGCATTGAAAAATAAAAACTCTGTTGGATTCTTATCAAACTCCGACCAGTTCAAGCTCTTATTGGCTTCATTCAAACTGCAGAATATTGGAATCCTCTGATTAACTGGTGGGTCATAACGCTGACTTGAAGTTTCAAAAATTATACCAAAGGAGGGTATCACGGTTTTTTTTCGCCGAGATCAAAAAATAGATTCACTTCAAACCTACCTCATAGGGAGGAGCAACTCCTGCTCATCTCGAATCTGCAAACCGTTTGGCTCTGCGGCTTTTCACTCTCCGTCAGCGTCCGTTTTAATTAGGGTCACTTTTGCTAAAAAAAAACATGCCAAACGGCAGCATTGAAAAATAAAAACTCTGTTGGATTTTTATCAAACTCCGACCAGTTCAAGCTCTTATTGGCCTCATTCAAACTGCAGAATATTGGAATCCTCTGATTAACTGGTGGGTCATAACGTTGACTTGAAGTTTCAAAAATTATACCAAGGGAGGGTATCACGGTTTTTATTCGCCGAGATCAAAAAATAGATTCACTTCAAACCTACCTCATAGGGAGGAGCAACTCCTGCTCATCTCGAATCTGCAAGCCGTTTGGCTCTGCGGCTTTTCACTCTCCGTCAGAGTCCGTTTTAATTAGGGTCACTTTTGCTAAAAAAAAACATGCCAAACGGCAGCATTGAAAAATAAAAACTCTGTCGTATTCTTATCAAACTCCGACCAGTTCAAGCTCTTATTGGCCTCATTCAAACTGCAGAATATTGGAATCCTCTGATTAACTGGTGGGTCATAACGCTGCCTTGAACTTTCAAAAATTATACCAAGGGAGGGTATCACGGGTTTTTTTCGCCGAGATCAAAAGATAGATTCACTTCAAGCCTACCTCATAGGGAAGAGCAACTCCTGCTCATCTCGAATCTGCAAACCGTTTGGCTCTGCGGATTTTCACTCTCCGTCAGCGTCCGTTTTAATTAGGGTCACTTTTGCTAAAAAAAAACATGCCAAACGGCAGCATTGAAAAATAAAAACTCTGTTGTATTCTTATCAAACTTCGACCAGTTCAAGCTGTTATTGGCCTCATTCAAACTGCAGAATATTTGAATCCTTTGATCAACGGGTGGGTCATTACGCTGACTTGAAGTTTCAAAAATTATACCAAGGGAGGGTATCACGGTTTTTTTTCGCCGAGATCAAAAATTAGATTCGCTTCAAACCTACCTCATAGGGAGGAGCAACTCCTGCTCATCCCGAATCTGCAAACCGTTTGGCTCTGCGGCTTTTCACTCTCCGTCAGCGTCCGTTTTAATTAGGGTCACTTTTGTTAAAAAAAAACATGCCAAACGGCAGCATTGAAAAATAAAAACTCTGTTGGATTCTTATCAAACTCCTACCAGTTCAAGCTCTTATTGGCCTCATTCAAACTGCAGAATATTGGAATCCTCTGATTAACTGGTGGGTCATAACGCTGCCTTGAAGTTTCAAAAATTATACCAAGGGAGGGTATCACGGGTTTTTTTCGCCCAGATCAAAAGATAGATTCACTTCAAGCCTACCTCATAGGGAAGAGCAACTCCTGCTCATCTCGAATCTGCAAACCGTTTGGCTCTGCGGATTTTCACTCTCCGTCAGCGTCCGTTTTAATAAGGGTCACTTTTGCTAAAAAGAAACATGCCAAACGGCAGCATTGAAAAATAAAATCTCTGTTGGATTCTTATCAAACTCCGACCAGTTCAAGCTCTTATTGGCCTCATTCAAACTGCAGAATATTGGAATCCTTTGATTAACTGGTGGGTCATAACGCTGACTTGAAGTTTCAAAAATTATACCAAGGGAGGGTATCACGGTTTTTTTTCGCCGAGATCAAAAAATAGATTCGCTTCAAACCTACCTCATAGGGAGGAGCAACTGCTGCTCATCTCGAATCTGCAAATCGTTTGGCTCTGCGGCTTTTCACTCTCCGTCAGCGCTGATTTAATTAGGGTCACTTTTGCTAAAAAATAACATGCCAAACGGCAGCATTGAAAAATAAAAACTCTGTTGGATTCTTATCAAACTCCGACCAGTTCAAGCTCTTATTGGCCTCATTCAAACTGCAGAATATTGGAATCCTCTGATTAACTGGTGGGTCATAACGCTGACTTGAAGTTTCAAAAATTATACCCAGGGAGGGTATCACGGTTTTTTTTCGCCAAGATCAAAAAATAGATTCACTTCAAACCTACCTCATAGGGAGGAGCAACTCCTGCTCATCTCGAATCTGCAAACCGTTTGGCTCTGCGGCTTTTCACTCTCCGTCAGCGTCCGTTTTAATTTCGGTCACTTTTGCTAAAAAAAACATGCCAAACGGCAGCATTGAAAAATAAAAACTCTGTTGGATTCTTATCAAACTCCGACCAGTTCAAGCTCTTATTGGCCTCATTCAAACTGCAGAATATTTGAATCCTCTGATTAACTGGTGGGTCATAACGCTGACTTGAAGTTTCAAAAATTATACCAAGGGAGGGTATCACGGTTTTTTTTCGCCGAGATCAAGAAATAGATTCACTTCAAACCTACCTCATAGGGAGGAGCAACTCCTGCTCATCTCGAATCTGCAAACCGTTTGGCTCTGCGGCTTTTCACTCTCCGTCAGCGTCCGTTTTAATTAGGGTCACTTTTGCTAAAAAAAAACATGCCAAACGGCAGCATTGAAAAATAAAAACTCTGTTGGATTCTTATCAAACTCCGACCAGTTCAAGCTCTTATTGGCCTCATTCAAACTGCAGAATATTGGAATCCTTTGATTAACTGGTGGGTCATAACGCTGACTTGAAGTTTCAAAAATTATACCGAGGGAGGGTATCACGGTTTTTTTTCGCCGAGATCAAAAAATAGATTCGCTTCAAACCTACCTCATAGGGAGGAGCAACTCCTGCTCATCTCGAATCTGCAAACCGTTTGGCTCTGCGGCTTTTCACTCTTCGTCAGCGTCCGTTTTAATTAGGGTCACTTTTGCTAAAAAAAAAACATGCCAAACGGCAGCATTGAAAAATAAAAACTCTGTTGGATTCTTATCAAACTCCGACCAGTTCAAGCTCTTATTGGCCTCATTCAAACTGCAGAATATTGGAATCCTTTGATTAACTGGTGGGTCATAACGCTGACTTGAAGTTTCAAAAATTATACCAAGGGAGGGTATCACGGTTTTTTTTCGCCGAGATCAAAAAATAGATTCGCTTCAAACCTACCTCATAGGGAGGAGCAACTCCTGCTCATCTCGAATCTGCAAATCGTTTGGCTCTGCGGCTTTTCACTCTCCGTCAGCGTCCGTTTTAATTAGGGTCACTTTTGCTAAAAAAAAACATGCCAAACGGCAGCATTGAAAAATAAAAACTCTGTTGGATTCTTATCAAACTCCGACCAGTTCAAGCTCTTATTGGCCTCATTCAAACTGCAGAATATTGGAATCCTCTGATTAACTGGTGGGTCATAACGCTGACTTGAAGTTTCAAAAATTATACCAAGGGAGGGTATCACGGTTTTTTTTCGCCGAGATCAAAAAATAGATTCACTTCAAACCTACCTCATAGGGAGGAGCAACTCCTGCTCATCTCGAATCTGCAAACCGTTTGGCTCTGCTGCTTTTCACTCTCCGTCAGCGTCCGTTTTAATTTCGGTCACTTTTGCTAAAAAAAAACATGCCAAACGGCAGCATTGAAAAATAAAAACTCTGTTGGATTCTTATCAAACTCCGACCAGTTCAAGCTCTTATTGGCCTCATTCAAACTGCAGAATATTGGAATCCTTTGATTAACTGGTGGGTCATAACGCTGACTTGAAGTTTCAAAAATTATACCTAGGGAGGGTATCACGGTTTTTTTTCGCCGAGATCAAAAAATAGATTCGCTTCAAACCTACCTCAAAGGGAGGAGCAACTCCTGCTCATCTCGAATCTGCAAACCGTTGGGCTCTGCGGCTTTTCACTCTCCGTCAGCGTCCGTTTTAATTAGGGTCACTTTTGCTAAAAAAAACATGCCAAACGGCAGCATTGAAAAATAAAAACTCTGTTCGATTCTTATCAAACTCCGACCAGTTCGCGCTCTTATTGGCCTCATTCAAACTGCAGAATATTGGAATCCTCTGATTAACTGGTGGGTCATAACGCTGACTTGAAGTTTCTAAAATTATACCAAGGGAGGGTATCACGGTTTTTTTTCGCCGAGATCAAAAAATAGATTCACTTCAAACCTACATCATAGGGAAGAGCAACTCCTGCTCATCTCGAATCTGCAAACCGTTTGGCTCTGCGGCTTTTCACTCTCCGTCAGCGTCCGTTTTAATTAGGGTCACTTTTGCTAAAAAAAACATGCCAAACGGCAGCATTGAAAAATAAAAACTCTGTTGGATTCTTATCAAACTCCGACCAGTTCAAGCTCTTATTGGCCTCATTCAAACTGCAGAATATTGGAATCCTCTGATTAACTGGTGGGTCATAACGCTGACTTGAAGTTTCAAAAATTATACCAAGGGAGGGTATCACGGGTTTTTTCCGCCGAGATCAAAAGATAGATTCACTTCAAGCCTACCTCATAGGGAAGAGCAACTCCTGCTCATCTCGAA
The DNA here is from genome assembly GCA_914767715.1 of Membranipora membranacea. Taxonomy (NCBI): domain Eukaryota; kingdom Metazoa; phylum Bryozoa; class Gymnolaemata; order Cheilostomatida; family Membraniporidae; genus Membranipora; species Membranipora membranacea. The sequence goes on from OU612068.1 coordinate 12,634,001, forward strand.
TCTGCAAACCGTTTGGCTCTGCGGATTTTCACTCTCCGTCAGCGTCCGTTTTAATTAGGGTCACTTTTGCTAAAAAAAAACATGCCAAACGGCAGCATTGAAAAATAAAAACTCTGTCGTATTCTTATCAAACTCCGACCAGTTCAAGCTCTTATTGGCCTCATTCAAACTGCAGAATATTGGAATCCTCTGATTAACTGGTGGGTCATAACGCTGCCTTGAACTTTCAAAAATTATACCAAGGGAGGGTATCACGGGTTTTTTTCGCCGAGATCAAAAGATAGATTCACTTCAAGCCTACCTCATAGGGAAGAGCAACTCCTGCTCATCTCGAATCTGCAAACCGTTTGGCTCTGCGGATTTTCACTCTCCGTCAGCGTCCGTTTTAATTAGGGTCACTTTTGCTAAAAAAAAACATGCCAAACGGCAGCATTGAAAAATAAAAACTCTGTTGTATTCTTATCAAACTTCGACCAGTTCAAGCTGTTATTGGCCTCATTCAAACTGCAGAATATTTGAATCCTTTGATCAACGGGTGGGTCATTACGCTGACTTGAAGTTTCAAAAATTATACCAAGGGAGGGTATCACGGTTTTTTTTCGCCGAGATCAAAAATTAGATTCGCTTCAAACCTACCTCATAGGGAGGAGCAACTCCTGCTCATCTCGAATCTGCAAACCGTTTGGCTCTGCGGCTTTTCACTCTCCGTCAGCGTCCGTTTTAATTAGGGTCACTTTTGTTAAAAAAAAACATGCCAAACGGCAGCATTGAAAAATAAAAACTCTGTTGGATTCTTATCAAACTCCGACCAGTTCAAGCTCTTATTGGCCTCATTCAAACTGCAGAATATTGGAATCCTCTGATTAACTGGTGGGTCATAACGCTGCCTTGAAGTTTCAAAAATTATACCAAGGGAGGGTATCACGGGTTTTTTTCGCCCAGATCAAAAGATAGATTCACTTCAAGCCTACCTCATAGGGAAGAGCAACTCCTGCTCATCTCGAATCTGCAAACCGTTTGGCTCTGCGGATTTTCACTCTCCGTCAGCGTCCGTTTTAATAAGGGTCACTTTTGCTAAAAAGAAACATGCCAAACGGCAGCATTGAAAAATAAAATCTCTGTTGGATTCTTATCAAACTCCGACCAGTTCAAGCTCTTATTGGCCTCATTCAAACTGCAGAATATTGGAATCCTTTGATTAACTGGTGGGTCATAACGCTGACTTGAAGTTTCAAAAATTATACCAAGGGAGGGTATCACGGTTTTTTTTCGCCGAGATCAAAAAATAGATTCGCTTCAAACCTACCTCATAGGGAGGAGCAACTGCTGCTCATCTCGAATCTGCAAATCGTTTGGCTCTGCGGCTTTTCACTCTCCGTCAGCGCTGATTTAATTAGGGTCACTTTTGCTAAAAAAAAACATGCCAAACGGCAGCATTGAAAAATAAAAACTCTGTTGGATTCTTATCAAACTCCGACCAGTTCAAGCTCTTATTGGCCTCATTCAAACTGCAGAATATTGGAATCCTCTGATTAACTGGTGGGTCATAACGCTGACTTGAAGTTTCAAAAATTATACCCAGGGAGGGTATCACGGTTTTTTTTCGCCGAGATCAAAAAATAGATTCGCTTCAAACCTACCTCATAGGGAGGAGCAACTCCTGCTCATCTCGAATCTGCAAACCGTTTGGCTCTGCGGCTTTTCACTCTCCGTCAGCGTCCGTTTTAATTAGGGTCACTTTTGCTAAAAAAAAAACGTGCCAAACGGCAGCATTGAAAAATAAAAACTCTGTTGGATTCTTATCAAACTCCGACCAGTTCAAGCTCTTATTGGCCTCATTCAAACTGCAGAATATTGGAATCCTCTGATTAACTGGTGGGTCATAACGCTGACTTGAAGTTTCAAAAATTTTACCAAGGGAGGGTATCACGGTTTTTTTTCGCCGAGATCAAAAAATAGATTCACTTCAAACCTACCTCATAGGGAGGAGCAACTCCTGCTCATCTCGAATCTGCAAACCGTTTGGCTCTGCGGCTTTTCACTCTCCGTCAGCGTCCGTTTTAATTAGGGTCACTTTTGCTAAAAAAAAACATGCCAATCGGCAGCATTGAAAAATAAAAACTCTGTTGGATTCTTATCAAACTCCGACCAGTTCAAGCTCTTATTGGCCTCATTCAAACTGCAGAATATTGGAATCCTCTGATTAACTGGTGGGTCATAACGCTGACTTGAAGTTTCAAGAATTATACCAAGGGAGGGTATCACGGTTTTTTTTCGCCGAGATCAAAAAATAGATTCGCTTTAAACCTACCTCATAGGGAGGAGCAACTCCTGCTCATCTCGAATCTGCAAACCGTTTGGCTCTGCGGCTTTTCACTCTCTGTCAGCGTCCGTTTTAATTAGGGTCACTTTTGCTAAAAAAAAACATGCCAAACGGCAGCATTGAAAAATAAAAACTCTGTTGGATTCTTATCAAACTCCGACCAGTTCAAGCTCTTATTGGCCTCATTCAAACTGCAGAATATTGGAATCCTTTGATTAACTGGTGGGTCATAACTCTGACTTGAAGTTTAAAAAATTATACCAAGGGAGGGTATCACGGTTTTTTTTCGCCGAGATCAAAAAATAGATTCACTTCAAACCTACCTCATAGGGAGGAGCAACTCCTGCTCATCTCGAATCTGCAAACCGTTTGGCTCTGCGGCTTTTCACTCTCCGTCAGCGTCCGTTTTAATTAGGGTCACTTTTGCTAAAAAAAAACATGCCAATCGGCAGCATTGAAAAATAAAAACTCTGTTGGATTCTTATCAAACTCCGACCAGTTCAAGCTCTTATTGGCCTCATTCAAACTGCAGAATATTGGAATCCTCTGATTAACTGGTGGGTCATAACGCTGACTTGAAGTTTCAAGAATGATACCAAGGGAGGGTATCACGGTTTTTTTTCGCCGAGATCAAAAAATAGATTCGCTTTAAACCTACCTCATAGGGAGGAGCAACTCCTGCTCATCTCGAATCTGCAAACCGTTTGGCTCTGCGGCTTTTCACTCTCCGTCAGCGTCCGTTTTAATTAGGGTCACTTTTGCTAAAAAAAAACATGCCAAACGGCAGCATTGAAAAATAAAAACTCTGTTGGATTCTTATCAAACTCCGACCAGTTCAAGCTCTTATTGGCCTCATTCAAACTGCAGAATATTGGAATCCTTTGATTAACTGGTGGGTCATAACTCTGACTTGAAGTTTAAAAAATTATACCAAGAGAGGGTATCACGGTTTTTTTTCGCCGAGATCAAAAAATAGATTCGCTTCAAACCTACCTCATATGGAGGAGCAACTCCTGCTCATCTCGAATCTGCAAACCGTTTGGTTCTGCGGCTTTACCTCTCCGTCAGCGTCCGTTTTAATTAGGGTCACTTTTGCTAAAAAAAACATGCCAAACGGCAGCATTGCAAAATAAAAACTCTGTTGGATTCTTATCAAACTCCGACCAGTTCAAGCTTTTATTGGCCTCATTCAAACTGCAGAATATTGGAATCCTCTGATTAACTGGTGGGTCATAACGCTGACTTGAAGTTTCAAAAATTATACCAAGGGAGGGTATCACGGTTTTTTTTCGCCGAGATCAAAAAATAGATTCGCTTCAAACCTACCTCATAGGGAGGAGCAATTCCTGCTGATCTCGAATCTGCAAACCGTTTGGCTCTGCGGCTTTTCACTCTCCGTCAGCGTTCGTTTTAATTAGGGTCACTTTTGCTAAAAAAAACATGCCAAACGGCAGCATTGCAAAATAAAAAATCTGTTGGATTCTTATCAAACTCCGACCAGTTCAAGCTTTTATTGGCCTCATTCAAACTGCAGAATATTGGAATCCTCTGATTAACTGGTGGGTCATAACGCTGACTTGAAGTTTCAAAGATTATACCAAGGGAGGGTATCACGGTTTTTTTTCGCCGAGATCAAACAATAGATTCGCTTCAAACCTACCTCATAGGGAGGAGCAACTCCTGCTCATCTCGAATCTGCAAACCGTTTGGCTCTGCGGCTTTTCACTCTCCGTCAGCGTCCGTTTTAATTAGGGTCACTTTTGCTAAAAATAAACATGCCAAACGGCGGCATTGAAAAATAAAAACTCTGTTGGATTCTTATCAAACTCCGACCAGTTCAAGCTCTTATTGGCCTCATTCAAACTGCAGAATATTGGAATCCTCTGATCAACTGGTGGGTCATAACTCTGACTTGAAGTTTAAAAAATTATACCAAGAGAGGGTATCACGGTTTTTTTTCGCCGAGATCAAAAAATAGATTCGCTTCAAACCTACCTCATATGGAGGAGCAACTCCTGCTCATCTCGAATCTGCAAACCGTTTGGTTCTGCGGCTTTACCTCTCCGTCAGCGTCCGTTTTAATTAGGGTCACTTTTGCTAAAAAAAACATGCCAAACGGCAGCATTGAAAAATAAAAACTCTGTTGGATTCTTATCAAACTCCGACCAGTACAAGCTCTTATTGGCCTCATTCAAACTGCAGAATATTGGAATCCTCTGATTAAATGGTGGGTCATAACGCTGACTTGAAGTTTCAAAAAATATACCAAGGGAGGGTATCACGGTTTTTTTTCGCCGAGATCAAAAAATAGTTTCGATTCAAACCTACCTCATAGGGAGGAGCATTTCCTGCTGATCTCGAATCTGCAAACCGTTTGGCTCTGCGGCTTTTCACTCTCCGTCAGCGTCCGTTTTAATTAGGGTCACTTTTGCTAAAAAAAACATGCCAAACGGCAGCATTGCAAAATAAAAACTCTGTTGGATTCTTATCAAACTCCGACCAGTTCAAGCTTTTATTGGCCTCATTCAAACTGCAGAATATTGGAATCCTCTGATTAACTGGTGGGTCATAACGCTGACTTGAAGTTTCAAAAATTATACCAAGGGAGGGTATCACGGTTTTTTTTCGCCGAGATCAAAAAATAGATTCGCTTCAAACCTACCTCATAGGGAGGAGCAACTCCTGCTCATCTCGCATCTGCAAACCGTTTGGCTCTGCGGCTTTTCACTCTCAGTCAGCGTCCGTTTTAATTAGGGTTACTTTTGCTAAAAAAAAAGATGCCAAACGGCAGCATTGAAAAATAAAAACTCTGTGGGATTCTTATCAAACTCCGACCAGTTCAAGCTCTTATTGGCCTCATTCAAACTGCAGAATATTGGAATCCTCTGATTAACTGGTGGGTCATAACGCTGACTTGAAGTTTCAAAAATTATACCAAGGGAGGGTATCACGGTTTTTTTTCGCCGAGATCAAACAATAGATTCGCTTCAAACCTACCTCATAGGGAGGAGCAACTCCTGCTCATCTCGAATCTGCAAACCGTTTGGCTCTGCGGCTTTTCACTCTCCGTCAGCGTCCGTTTTAATTAGGGTCACTTTTGCTAAAAATAAACATGCCAAACGGCAGCATTAAAAAATAAAAACTCTGTTGGATTCTTATCAAACTCCGACCAGTTCAAGCTCTTATTGGCCTCATTCAAACTGCAGAATATTGGAATCCTCTGATTAACTGGTGGGTCATAACGCTGACTTGAAGTTTCAAAAATTATACCTAGGGAGGGTATCACGGTTTTTTTTGGCCGAGATCAAAAAATAGATTCGCTTCAAACCTACCTCATAGGGAGGAGCAATTCCTGCTCATCTCGAATCTGCAAACCGTTTGGCTCTGCGGCTTTTCACTCTCCGTCAGCGTTTGTTTTAATTAGGGTCACTTTTGCTAAAAAAAAACATGCCAAACGGCAGCATTGAAAAATAAAAACTCTGTTGGATTCTTATCAAACTCCGACCAGTTCAAGCTCTTATTGGCCTCATTCAAACTGCAGAATATTGGAATCCTCTGATTAACTGGTGGGTCATAACGCTGACTTGAAGTTTCAAAAATTATACCTAGGGAGGGTATCACGGTTTTTTTTCGCCGAGAGCAAAAAATAGATTCGCTTCAAACCTACCTCATAGGGAGGAGCAACTCCTGCTCATCTCGAATCTGCAAACCGTTTGGCTCTGCGGCTTTTCACTCTCCGTCAGCATCCGTTTTAATTAGGGTCACTTTTGCTAAAAAAAAACATGCCAAACGGCAGCATTGAAAAATAAAAACTCTGTTGGATTCTTATCAAACTCCGACCAGTTCAAGCTCTTATTGGCCTCATTCAAACTGCAGAATATTGGAATCCTCTGATTAACTGGTGGGTCATAACGCTGACTTGAAGTTTCAAAAATTATACCAAGGGAGGGTATCACGGTGTTTTTTCGCCGAGATCAAAAAATAGATTCGCTTCAAACCTACCTCGCAGGGAGGAGCAACTCCTGCTCATCTCGAATCTGCAAACCGTTTGGCTCTGCGGCTTTTTACTCTCCGTCAGCGTCCGTTTTAATTAGGGTCACTTTTGCTAAAAAAAAACATGCCAAACGGCAGCATTGAAAAATAAAAACTCTGTTGGATTCTTATCAAACTCCGACCAGTTTAAGCTGTTATTGGCCTCATTCAAACTGCAGAATATTGGAATCCTCTGATTAACTGGTGGGTCATAACGCTGACTTTAAGTTTCAAAAATTATACCAAGGGAGGGTATCACGGTGTTTTTTCGCCGAGATCAAAAAATAGATTCGCTTCAAACCTACCTCACAGGGAGGAGCAACTCCTGCTCATCTCGAATCTGCAAACCGTTTGGCTCTGCGGCTTTTCACTCTCCGTCAGCATTCGTTTTAATTAGGGTCACTTTTGCTAAAAAAAAACATGCCAAACGGCAGCATTGAAAAATAAAACTCTGTTGGATTCTTATCAAACTCCGACCAGTTCAAGCTCTTATTGGCCTCATTCAAACTGCAGAATATTGGAATCCTCTGATTAACTGGTGGGTCATAACGCTGACTTGAAGTTTCAAAAATTATACCAAGGGAGGGTATCACGGTTTTTTTTCGCCGAGATCAAAAAATAGATTCGCTTCAAACCTACCTCATAGGGAGAAGCAACACCTGCTCATCTCGAATCTGCAAACCGTTTGGCTCTGCGGCTTTTCACTCTCCGTCAGCGCCCGTTTTAATTAGGGTCACTTTTGCTAAAAAAAACATGCCAAACGGCAGCATTGAAAAATAAAAACTCTGTTGGATTCTTATCAAACTCCGACCAGTTCAAGCTCTTATTGGCCTCATTCAAACTGCAGAATGTTGGAATCCTCTGATTAACTGGTGGGTCATAACGCTGACTTGAAGTTTCAAAAATTATACCTAGGGAGGGTATCACGGTTTTTTTTCGCCGAGATCAAAAAATAGATTCGCTTCAAACCCACCTCATAGGGAGGAGCAACTCCTGCTCGTCTCGAATCTGCAAACCGTTTGGCTCTGCGGCTTTTCACTCTCCGTCAGCGTCCGGTTTAATTAGGGTCACTTTTGCTAAAAAAAAACATGCCAAACGGCAGCATTGAAAAATAAAAACTCTGTTGGATTCTTATCAAACTCCGACCAGTTCAAGCTCTTATTGGCCTCATTCAAACTGCAGAATATTGGAATCCTCTGATTAACTGGTGGGTCATAACGCTGACTTGAAGTTTCAAAAATTATACCTAGGGAGGGTATCACGGTTTTTTTTCGCCGATATCAAAAAATAGATTCGCTTCAAACCTACCTCATAGGGAGGAGCAACTCATGCTCATCTCGAATCTGCAAACCGTTTGGCTCTGCGGCTTTTCACTCTCCGTCAGCGTTCGTTTTAATTAGGTTCACTTTTGCTAAAAAAAAACATGCCAAACGGCAGCATTGAAAAATAAAAACTCTGTTGGATTCTTATCAAACTCCGACCAGTTCAAGCTCTTATTGGCCTCATTCAAACTGCAGAATATTAGAATCCTCTGATTAACTGGTGGGTCATAACGCTGACTTGAAGTTTCAAAAATTATACCAAGGGAGGGTATCACGGTTTTTTTTCGCCGAGATCAAAAAATAGATTCGCTTCAAACCTACCTCCTAGGGAGGAGCAACTCCTGCTCATCTCGAATCTGCAAACCGTTTGGCTCTGCGGCTTTTCACTCTCCGTCAGCGTTCGTTTTAATTAGGTTCACTTTTGCTAAAAAAAAACATGCCAAACGGCAGCATTGAAAAATAAAAACTCTGTTGGATTCTTATCAAACTCCGACCAGTTCAAGCTCTTATTGGCCTCATTCAAACTGCAGAATATTGGAATCCTCTGATTTACTGGTGGGTCATAACGCTCACTTGAAGTTTCAAAAATTATACCAATGGAGGGTATCACGGTTTTTTTTCGCCGAGATCAAGAAATAGATTCGCTTCAAACCTACCTCCTAGGGAGGAGCAACTCCTGGTCATCTCGAATCTGCAAACCGTTTGGCTCTGCGGCTTTTCACTCTCCGTCAGCGTCCGTTTTAATTAGGGTCACTTTTGCTAAAAACAAACATGCCATACGGCAGCATTGAAAAATAAAAACTCTGTTGGATTCTTATCAAACTCCGACCAGTTTAAGCTCTTATTGGCCTCATTCAAACTGCAGAATATTGGAATCCTCTGATTAACTGGTGGGTCATAACGCTGACTTGAAGTTTCAAAAATTATACCAAGGGAGGGTATCACGGTTTTTTTCCGCCGAGATCAAAAAATAGATTCGCTTCAAACCTACCTCATAGGGAGAAGCAACTCCTGCTCATCTTGAATCTGCAAACCGTTTGGCTCTGCGGCTTTTCACTCTCCGTTAGCGTCCGTTTTAATTAGGGTCACTTTTGCTAAAAAAAAACATGCCAAACGGCAGCATTGAAAAATAAAAACTCTGTTGGATTCTTATCAAACTCCGACCAGTTCAAGCTCTTGTTGACCTCATTCAAACTGCAGAATATTGGAATCCTCTGATTAACTGGTGGGTCATAACGCTGACTTGAAGTTTCAAAAATTATACCAAGGGAGGGTATCACGCTTTTTTTTCGCCGAGATCAAAAAGTAGATTCGCTTCAAACCTACCTCATAGGGAGGAGCAACTCCTGCTCATCTCGAATCTGCGAACCGTTTGGCTCTGCGGCTTTTCACTCTCCGTCAGCGTCCGTTTTAATTAGGGTCACTTTTGCTAAAAAAAAACATGCCAAACGGCAGCATTAAAAAATAAAAACTCTGTTGGATTCTTATCAAACTCCGACCAGTTCAAGCTCTTATTGGCCTCATTCAAACTGCAGAATATTGGAATCCTCTGATTAACTGGTGGGTCATAACGCTGACTTGAAGTTTCAAAAATTATACCAAGGGAGGGTATCACGGTTCTTTTTCGCCGAGATCAAAAAATTGATTCGCTTCAAACCTACCTCATAGGGAGGAGCAACTCCTGCTCATCTCAAATCTGCAAACCGTTTGGCTCTGCGGCTTTTCACTCTCCGTCAGCGTTTGTTTTAATTAGGGTCACTTTTGCTAAAAAAAAACATGCCAAACGGCAGCATTGAAAAATAAAAACCCTGTTGGATTCTTATCAAACTCCGACCAGTTCAAGCTCTTATTGGCCTCATTCAAACTGCAGAATATTGGAATCCTCTGATTAACTGGTGGGTCATAACGCTGACTTGAAGTTTCAAAAATTATACCAAGGGAGGGTATCACGGCTTTTTTTCGCCGAGATCAAAAAATAGATTCGCTTCAAACCTACCTCATAGGGAGGAGCAACTCCTGCTCATCTCGAATCTGCAAACCGTTTGGGTCTGCGGCTTTTCACTCTCCGTCAGCGTCCGTTTTAATTAGGGTCACTTTTGCTAAAAAAAAACATGCCAAACGGCAGCATTGAAAAATAAAAACTCTGTTGGATTCTTATCAAACTCCGACCAGTTCAAGCTCTTATTGGCCTCATTCAAACTGCAGAATATTGGAATCCTCTGATTAACTGGTGGGTCATAACGCTGACTTGAAGTTTCAAAAATTATACCAAGGGAGGGTATCACGGTTTTTTTTCGCCGAGATCAAAAAATAGAATCGCTTCAGACCTACCTCATAGGGAGGAGCAACTCCTGCTCATCTCGAATCTGCAAACCGTTTGGCTCTGCGGCTTTTCACTCTCCGTCAGCGTCCGTTTTAATTAGGGTCACTTTTGCTAAATAAAAACCTGCCAAACGGCAGCATTGAAAAATAAAAACTCTGTTGGATTCTTATCAAACTCCTACCAGTTCAAGCTCTTATTGGCCGCATTCAAACTGCAGATTATTGGAATCCTCTGATTAACTGGTGGGTCATAACGCTGACTTGAAGTTTCAAAAATTATACCAAGGGAGGGTATCACGGTTTTTTTTCGCCGAGATCAAAAAATAGATTCGCTTCAAACCTACCTCATAGGGAGGAGCAACTCCCGCTCACTTCGAATCTGCAAACCGTTTGGCTCTGCGGCTTTTCACTCTCCGTCAGCGTCCGTTTTAAAGAGGGTCACTTTTGCTAAAAAAAAACATACCAAACGGCAGCATTGAAAAATAAAAACTCTGTTGGATTCTTATCAAACTCCGACCAGTTCAAGCTCTTATTGGCCTCATTCAAACTGCAGAATATTGGAATCCTCTGATTAACTGGTGGGTCATAACGCTGACTTGAAGTTTCAAAAATTATACCAAGGGAGGGTATCACGGTTTTTTTTCGCCGAGATCAAAAAATAGATTCGCTTCAAACCTACCTCATAGGGAGGAGCAACTCCTGCTCATCTCGAATCTGCAAACCGTTTGGCTCTGCGGATTTTCCCTCTCCGTCAGCGTCCGTTTTAATTAGGGTCACTTTTGCTAAAAAAAAACATGCCAAACGGCAGCATTGAAAAATAAAAACTCTGTTGGATTCTTATCAAACTCCGACCAGTTCAAGCTCTTATAGGCCTCATTCAAACTAAAGAATATTGGAATCCTCTGATTAACTGGTGGGTCATAACGCTGACTTGAAGTTTCAAAAATTATACCAAGGGAGGGTATCACGGTTTTTTTTCGCCGAGATCAAAAAATAGATTCGCTTCAAACCTACCTCAAAGGGAGGAGCAACTCCTGTTCATCTCGAATCTGCAAACCGTTTGGCTCTGCGGCTTTTCACTCTCCGTCAGCGTCCGTTTTAATTAGGGTCACTTTTGCTAAAAAAAAACATGCCAAACAGCAGCATTGAAAAATAAAAACTCTGTTGGATTCTTATCAAACTCCGACCAGTTCAAGCTCTTATTGGCCTCATTCAAACTGCAGAATATTGGAATCCTCTGATTTACTGGTGGGTCATAACGCTGACTTGAAGTTTCAAAAATTATACCAAGGGAGGGTATCACGGTTTTTTTTCGCCGTGATCAAAAAATAGATTCGCTTCAAACCTACCTCATAGGGAGGAGCAACTCCTGCTCATCTCGAATCTGCAAACCGTTTGGCTCTGCGGCTTTTCACTCTCCGTAAGCGTCCGTTTTAATTAGGGTCACTTTTGCTAAAAAAACATGCCAAACGGCAGCATTGAAAAATAAAAACTCTGTTGGATTCTTATCAAACTCCGACCAGTTCAAGCTCTTATTGGCCTCATTCAAACTGCAGAATATTGGAATCCTCTGATTAACTGGTGGGTCATAACGCTGACTTGAAGTTTCAAAAATTATACCAAGGGAGGGTATCACGGTTCTTTTTCGCCGAGATCAAAAAATTGATTCGCTTCAAACCTACCTCATAGGGAGGAGCAACTCCTGCTCATCTCGAATCTGCAAACCGTTTGGCTCTGCGGCTTTTCACTCTCCGTCAGCGTTTGTTTTAATTAGGGTCACTTTTGCTAAAAAAAAACATGCCAAACGGCAGCATTGAAAAATAAAAACTCTGTTGGATTCTTATCAAACTCCGACCAGTTCAAGCTCTTATTGGCCTCATTCAAACTGCAGAATATTGGAATCCTCTGATTAACTGGTGGGTCATAACGCTGACTTGAAGTTTCAAAAATTATACCAAGGGAGGGTATCACGGCTTTTTTTCGCCGAGATCAAAAAATAGATTCGCTTCAAACCTACCTCATAGGGAGGAGCAACTCCTGCTCATCTCGAATCTGCAAACCGTTTGGGTCTGCGGCTTTTCACTCTCCGTCAGCGTCCGTTTTAATTAGGGTCACTTTTGCTAAAAAAAAACATGCCAAACGGCAGCATTGAAAAATAAAAACTCTGTTGGATTCTTATCAAACTCCGACCAGTTCAAGCTCTTATTGGCCTCATTCAAACTGCAGAATATTGGAATCCTCTGATTAACTGGTGGGTCATAACGCTGCCTTGAAGTTTCAAAAATTATACCAAGGGAGGGTATCACGGTTTTTTTTCGCCGAGATCAAAAAATAGATTCGCTTCAAACCTACCTCATAGGGAGGAGCAACTCCTGCTCATCTCGAATCTGCAAACAGTTTGGCTCTGCGGCTTTTCACTCTCCGTCAGCGTCCGTTTAAATTAGGGTCACTTTTGCTAAAAAAAACATGCCAAACGGCAGCATTGAAAAATAAAAACTCTGTTGGATTCTTATCAAACTCCGACCAGTTCAAGCTCTTATTGGCCTCATTCAAACTGCAGAATATTGGAATCCTCTGATTAACTGGTGGGTCATAACGCTGACTTGAAGTTTCAAAAATTATACCAAGGGAGGGTATCACGGCTTTTTTTCGCCGAGATCAAAAAATAGATTCGCTTCAAACCTACCTCATAGGGAGGAGCAACTCCTGCTCATCTCGAATCTGCAAACCGTTTGGGTCTGCGGCTTTTCACTCTCCGTCAGCGTCCGTTTTAATTAGGGTCACTTTTGCTAAAAAAAAACATGCCAAACGGCAGCATTGAAAAATAAAAACTCTGTTGGATTCTTATCAAACTCCGACCAGTTCAAGCTCTTATTGGCCTCATTCAAGCTGCAGAATATTGGAATCCTCTGATTAACTGGTGGGTCAAAACGCTGACTTGAAGTTTCATAAATTATACCAAGGGAGGGTATCACGGTTTTTTTTCGCCGAGATCAAAAAATAGATTCGCTTCAAACCTACCTCATAGGGAGGAGCAACTCCTGCTCATCTCGAATCTGCAAACCGTTTGGCTCTGCGGCTTTTCCCTCTCCGTCAGCGTCCGTTTTAATTAGGGTCACTTTTGCTAAAAAAAAACATGCCAAACGGCAGCATTGAAAAATAAAAACTCTGTTGGATTCTTATCAAACTCCGACCAGTTCAAGCTCTTATTGGCCTCATTCAAACTGCAGAATATTGGAAACCTCTGATTAACTGGTGGGTCATAACGCTGACTTGAAGTTTCAAAAATTATACCAAGGGAGGGTATCACGAGTTTTTTTCGCCGAGATCAATAAATAGATTCGCTTCAAACCTACCTCATAGGGAGGAGCAACTCCTGCTCATCTCGAATCTGCAAACCGTTTGGCTCTGCGGCTTTTCACTCTCCGTCAGCGTCCGTTTTAATTAGGGTCACTTTTGCTTAAAAAAAACATGCCAAACGGCAGCATTGAAAAATAACAACTCTGTTGGATTCTTATCAAACTCCGACCAGTTCAAGCTCTTTTTGGCCTCATTCAAACTGCAGAATATTGGAATCCTCTGATTAACTGGTGGGTCATAACGCTGACTTGAAGGTTCAAAAATTATACCAAGGGAGGGTATCACGGTTTTTTTTCGCCGAGATCAAAAAATAGATTCGCTTCAAACCTACCTCATAGGGAGGAGCAACTCCTGCTCATCTCGAATCTGCAAACCGTTTGGCTCTGCGGCTTTTCACTCTCCGTCAGCGTCCGTTTTAATTAGGGTCACTTTTGCTAAAAAAAAAACATGCCAAACAGCAGCATTGAAAAATAAAAACTCTGTTGGATTCTTATCAAACTCCGACCAGTTCAAGCTCTTATTGGCCTCATTCAAACTGCAGAATATTGGGAACCTCTGATTAACTGGTGGGTCATAACGCTGACTTGAAGTTTCAAAAATTATACCAAGGGAGGGTATCACGGTTTTTTTTCGCCGAGATCAAAAAATAGATTCGCTTCAAACCTACCTCATAGGGAGGAGCAACTCCTGCTCATCTCGAATCTGCAAACCGTTTGGCTCTGCGGCTTTTCACTCTCCGTCAGCGTCCGTTTTAATTAGGGTCACTTTTGCTAAAAAAAAACATGCCAAACGGCAGCATTGAAAAATAAAAACTCTGTTGGATTCTTATCAAACTCCGACCAGTTCAAGCTCTTATTGGCCTCATTCAAACTGCAGAATATTGGAATCCTCTGATTAACTGGTGGGTCATAACGCTGACTTGAAGTTTCAAAAATTATACCAAGGGAGGGTATCACGGCTTTTTTTCGCCGAGATCAAAAAATAGATTCGCTTCAAACCTACCTCATAGGGAGGAGCAACTCCTGCTCATCTCGAATCTGCAAACCGTTTGGCTCTGCGGCTTTCCACTCTCTGTCAGCGTCCGTTTTAATTAGGGTCACTTTTGCTAAAAAAAAACATGCCAAACGGCAGCATTGAAAAATAAAAACTCTGTTGGATTCTTATCAAACTCCGTCCAGTTCAAGCTCTTATTGGCCTCATTCAAACTGCAGAATATTGGAATCCTCTGATTAACTGGTGGGTCATAACGCTGACTTGAAGTTTCAAAAATTATACCAACGGAGGGTATCACGGTTTTTTTTCGCCGAGATCAAAAAATAGATTCGCTTCAAACCTACCTCATAGGGAGGAGCAACTCCTGCTCATCTCGAATCTGCAAACCGTTTGGCTCTGCGGCTTTTCACTCTCCGTCAGCGTCCGTTTAAATTAGGGTCACTTTTGCTAAAAAAAAAACATGCAAAACGGCAGCATTGAAAAATAAAAACTCTGTTGGATTCTTATCAAACTCCGACCAGTTCAAGCTCTTATTGGCCTCATTCAAACTGCAGAATATTGGAATCCTCTGATTAACTGGTGGGTCATAACGCTGACTTGAAGTTTCAAAAATTATACCAAGGGAGGGTATCACGGTTTTTTTTTCGCCGAGATCAAAAAATAGATTCGCTTCAAACCTACCTCATAGGGAGGAGCAACTCCTGCTCATCTCGAATCTGCAAATCGTTTGGCTCTGCGGCTTTTCACTCTCCGTCAGCGTCCGTTTTAATTAGGGTCACTTTTGCTAAAAAAAAACATGCCAAACGGCAGCATTGAAAAATAAAAACTCTGTTGGATTCTTATCAAACTCCGACCAGTTCAAGCTCTTATCGGCCTCATTCAAACTGCAGAATATTGGAATCCTCTGATTAACTGGTGGGTCATAACGCTGACTTGAAGTTTCAAAAATTATACCAAGGGAGGGTATCACGGTTTTTTTTTCGCCGAGATCAAAAAATAGATTCGCTTCAAACCTACCTCATAGGGAGGAGCAACTCCTGCTCATCTCGAATCTGCGAACCGTTTGGCTCTGTGGCTTTTCACTCTCCGTCAGCGTCCGTTTTAATTAGGGTCACTTTTGCTAAAAAAAAACATGCCAAACGACAGCATTGAAAAATAAAAACTCTGTTGGATTCTTATCAAACTCCGACCAGTTCAAGCTCTTATTGGCCTCATTCAAACTGTAGAATATTGGAATCCTCTGATTAACTGGTGGGTCATAACGCTGACTTGAAGTTTCAAAAATTATACCAAGGGAGGGTATCACGGTTTTTTTTCGCCGAGATCAAAAAATAGATTCGCTTCAAACCTACCTCATAGGGAGGAGCAACTCCTGCTCATCTCGAATCTGCGAACCGTTTGGCTCTGCGGCTTTTCACTCTCCGTCAGCGTCCGTTTTAATTAGGGTCACTTTTGCTAAAAAAAAAACATGCCAAACGGCAGCATTGAAAAATAAAAACTCTGTTGGATTCTTATCAAACTCCGACCAGTTCAAGCTCTTATTGGCCTCATTCAAACTGCAGAATATTGGAATCCTCTGATTAACTGGTGGGTCATAACGCTGACTTGAAGTTTCAAAAATTATACCAAGGGAGGGTATCACGGTTTTTTTTCGCCGAGATCAAAAAATAGATTCGCTTCAAACCTACCTCATAGGGAGGAGCAACTCCTGCTCATCTCGAATCTGCAAATCGTTTGGCTCTGCGGCTTTTCACTCTCCGTCAGCGTCCGTTTTAATTAGGGTCACTTTTGCTAAAAAAAAACATGCCAAACGGCAGCATTGACAAATAAAAACTCTGTTGGATTCTTATCAAACTCCGACCAGTTCAAGCTCTTATTGGCCTCATTCAAACTGCAGAATATTGGAATCCTCTGATTAACTGGTGGGTCATAACGCTGACTTGAAGTTTCAAAAATTATACCAAGGGAGGGTATCACGGTTTTTTTTCGCCGAGATCAAAAAATAGATTCGCTTCAAACCTACCTCATAGGGAGGAGCAACTCCTGCTCATCTCGAATCTGCAAATCGTTTGGCTCTGCGGCTTTTCACTCTCCGTCAGCGTCCGTTTTAATTAGGGTCACTTTTGCTAAAAAAAAACATGCCAAACGGCAGCATTGACAAATAAAAACTCTGTTGGATTCTTATCAAACTCCGACCAGTTCAAGCTCTTATTGGCCTCATTCAAACTGCAGAATATTGGAATCCTCTGATTAACTGGTGGGTCATAACGCTGACTTGAAGTTTCAAAAATTATACCAAGGGAGGGTATCACGGTTTTTTTTCGCCGAGATCAAAAAATAGATTCGCTTCAAACCTACCTCATAGGGAGGAGCAACTCCTGCTCATCTCGAATCTGCAAATCGTTTGGCTCTGCGGCTTTTCACTCTCCGTCAGCGTCTGTTTTAATTAGGGTCACTTTTGCTAAAAAAAAAACATGCCAAACGGCAGCATTGACAAATAAAAACTCTGTTGGATTCTTATCAAACTCCGACCAGTTCAAGCTCTTATTGGCCTCATTCAAACTGCAGAATATTGGAATCCTCTGATTAACTGGTGGGTCATAACGCTGACTTGAAGTTTCAAAAATTATACCAAGGGAGGGTATCACGGTTTTTTTTCGCCGAGATCAAAAAATAGATTCGCTTCAAACCTACCTCATAGGGAGGAGCAACTCCTGCTCATCTCGAATCTGCAAATCGTTTGGCTCTGCGGCTTTTCACTCTCCGTCAGCGTCCGTTTTAATTAGGGTCACTTTTGCTAAAAAAAAACATGTCAAACGGCAGCATTGAAAAATAAAAACTCTGTTGGATTCTTATCAAACTCCGACCAGTTCAAGCTCTTATTGGCCTCATTCAAACTGTAGAATATTGGAATCCTCTGATTAACTGGTGGGTCATAACGCTGACTTGAAGTTTCAAAAATTATACCAAGGGAGGGTATCACGGTTTTTTTTCGCCGAGATCAAAAAATAGATTCGCTTCAAACCTACCTCATAGGGAGGAGCAACTCCTGCTCATCTCGAATCTGCAAACCGTTTGGCTCTGCGGCTTTTCACTCTCCGTCAGCGTCCGTTTTAATTAGGGTCACTTTTGCTAAAAAAAAAACATGCCAAACGGCAGCATTGAAAAATAAAAACTCTGTTGGATTCTTATCAAACTCCGACCAGTTCAAGCTCTTATTGGCCTCATTCAAACTGCAGAATATTGGAATCCTCTGATTAACTGGTGGGTTATAACGCTGACTTGAAGTTTCAAAAATTATACCAAGGGAGGGTATCACGGTTTTTTTTCGCCGAGATCAAAAAATAGATTCGCTTCAAACCTACCTCATAGGGAGGAGCAACTCCTGCTCATCTCGAATCTGCAAATCGTTTGGCTCTGCGGCTTTTCACTCTCCGTCAGCGTCCGTTTTAATTAGGGTCACTTTTGCTAAAAAAAAACATGCCAAACGGCAGCATTGAAAAATAAAAACTCTGTTGGATTCTTATCAAACTCCGACCAGTTCAAGCTCTTATTGGCCTCATTCAAACTGCAGAATATTGGAATCCTCTGATTAACTGGTGGGTCATAACGCTGACTTGAAGTTTCAAAAATTATACCAAGGGAGGGTATCACGGTTTTTTTTCGCCGAGATCAAAAAATAGATTCGCTTCAAACCTACCTCATAGGGAGGAGCAACTCCTGCTCATCTCGAATCTGCAAATCGTTTGGCTCTGCGGCTTTTCACTCTCCGTCAGCGTCCGTTTTAATTAGGGTCTCTTTTGCTAAAAAAAAACATGCCAAACGGCAGCATTGACAAATAAAAACTCTGTTGGATTCTTATCAAACTCCGACCAGTTCAAGCTCTTATTGGCCTCATTCAAACTGCAGAATATTGGAATCCTCTGATTAACTGGTGGGTCATAACGCTGACTTTAAGGTTCAAAAATTATACCAAGGGAGGGTATCACGGTTTTTTTTCGCCGAGATCAAAAAATAGATTCGCTTCAAACCTACCTCATAGGGAGGAGCAACTCCTGCTCATCTCGAATCTGCAAACCTTTTGGCTCTGCGGCTTTTCACTCTCCGTCAGCGTCCGTTTTAATTAGGGTCACTTTTGCTAAAAAAAAACATGCCAAGCGGCAGCATTGAAAAATAAAAACTCTGTTGGATTCTTATCAAACTCTGACCAGTTCAAGCTCTTATTGGCCTCATTCAAACTGCAGAATATTGGAATCCTCTGATTAACTGGTGGGTCATAACGCTGACTTGAACTTTCAAAAATTATACCAAGGGAGGGTATCACGGTTTTTTTTCGCCGAGATCAAAAAATAGATTCGCTTCAAACCTACCTCATAGGGAGGAGCAACTCCTGCTCATCTCGAATCTGCAAACCGTTTGGCTCTGCAGCTTTTCACTCTCCGTCAGCGTCCGTTTTGATTAGGGTCACTTTTGCTAAAAAAAAACATGCCAAACGGCAGCATTGAAAAATAAAAACTCTGTTGGATTCTTATCAAACTCCGACCAGTTCAAGCTCTTATTGGCCTCATTCAAACTGCAGAATATTGGAATCCTCTGATTAACTGGTGGGTCATAACGCTGACTTGAAGTTTCAAAAATTATACCAAGGGAGGGTATCACGGTTCTTTTTCGCCGAGATCAAAAAATAGATTCGCTTCAAACCTACCTCATAGGGAGGAGCAACTCCTGCTCATCTCGAATCTGCAAATCGTTTGGCTCTGCGGCTTTTCACTCTCCGTCAGCGTCCGTTTTAATTAGGGTCACTTTTGCTAAAAAAAAACATGCCAAACGGCAGCATTGAAAAATAAAAACTCTGTTGGAGTCTTATCAAACTCCGACCAGTTCAAGCTCTTATCGGCCTCATTCAAACTGCAGAATATTGGAATCCTCTGATTAACTGGTGGGTCATAACGCTGACTTGAAGTTTCAAAAATTATACCAAGGGAGGGTATCACGGTTTTTTTTGGCCGAGATCAAAAAATAGATTCGCTTCAAACCTGCCTCATAGGGAGGAGCAACTCCTGCTCATCTCGAATCTGCAAACCGTTTAGCTCTGCGGCTTTTCACTCTCCGTCAGCGTCCGTTTTAATTAGGGTCACTTTTGCTAAAAAAAAACATGCCGGACGGCAGCATTGAAAATTTAAAACTCTGTTGGATTCTTATCAAACTCCGACCAATTCAAGCTCTTATTGGCCTCATTCAAACTGCAGAATATTGGAATCCTCTGATTAACTGGGGGGTCACAACGCTGACTTGAAGTTTCAAAAATTATACCAAGGGAGGGTATCACGGTTTTTTTCGCCGAGATCAAAAAATAGATTCACTTCAAACCTACCTCATGGGGAGGAGCAACTCCTGCTCATCTCGACTCTGCAAACCGTTTGGCTCTGCGGCTTTTCACTCTCCGTCAGCGTCCGTTTTAATTAGGGTCACTTTTGCTAAAAAAAACATGCCAAACGGCAGCATTGAAAAATAAAAACTCTGTTGGATTCTTATCAAACTCCGACCAGTTCAAGCTCTTATTGGCCTCATTCAAACTGCAGAATATTGGAATCCTCTGATTTACTGGTGGGTCATAACGCTGACTTGAAGTTTCAAAAATGATACCAAGGGAGGGTATCACGGTTTTTTTTCGCCGAGATCAAAAAATAGATTCGCTTCAAACCTACCTCATAGGGAGGAGCAACTCCTGCTCATCTCGAATCTGCAAACCGTTTGGCTCTGCGGCTTTTCACTCTCCGTCAGCGTTTGTTTTGATTAGGGTCACTTTTGCTAAAAAAAAACATGCCAAACGGCAGCATTGAAAAATAAAAACTCTGTTGGATTCTTATCAAACTCCGACCAGTTCAAGCTCTTATTGGCCTAATTCAAACTGCAGAATATTGGAATCCTCTGATTAACTGGTGGGTCATAACGCTGACTTGAAGTTTCAAAAATTATACCAAGGGAGGGTATCACGGTTTTTTTTCGCCGAGATCAAAAAATAGATTCGCTTCAAACCTACCTCATAGGGAGGAGCAATTCCTGCCCATCTCGAATCTGCAAACCGTTTGGCTCTGCGGCTTTTCACTCTCCGTCAGCGTCCGTTTTAATTAGGGTCACTTTTGCTAAAAAAAAACATGCCAAACGGCAGCATTGAAAAATAAAAACTCTGTTGGATTCTTATCAAACTCTGACCAGTTCAAGCTCTTATTGGCCTCATTCAAACTGCAGAATATTGGAATCCTCTGATTAACTGGTGGGTCATAACGCTGACTTGAAGTTTCAAAAATTATACCAAGGGAGGGTATCACGGTTTTTTTTCGCCGAGATTAAAAAATAGATTCGCTTCAAACCTACCTCATAGGGAGGAGCAACTCCTGCTC
This sequence comes from Membranipora membranacea, assembly GCA_914767715.1. Taxonomy (NCBI): domain Eukaryota; kingdom Metazoa; phylum Bryozoa; class Gymnolaemata; order Cheilostomatida; family Membraniporidae; genus Membranipora; species Membranipora membranacea. The sequence goes on from OU612068.1 coordinate 12,654,757, forward strand.
ATCTCGAATCTGCAAACCGTTTGGCTCTGCGGCTTTTCACTCTCCGTCAGCGTCCGTTTTAATTAGGGTCACTTTTGCTAAAAAAAAACATGCCAAACGGCAGCATTGAAAAATAAAAACTCTGTTGGATTCTTATCAAACTCCGACCAGTTCAAGCTCTTATTGGCCTCATTCAAACTGCAGAATATTGGAATCCTTTGATTAACTGGTGGGTCATAACGCTGACTTGAAGTTTCAAAAATTATACCAAGGGAGGGTATCACGGTTTTTTTTCGCCGAGATCAAAAAATAGATTCGCTTCAAACCTACCTCAGAGGGAGGAGCAACTCCTGCTCATCTCGAATCTGCAAACCGTTTGGCTCTGCGGCTTTTCACTCTCCGTCAGCGTCTGTTTTAATTAGGGTCACTTTTGCTAAAAAAAAACATGCCAAACGGCAGCATTGAAAAATAAAAACTCTGTTGGATTCTTATCAAACTCCGACCAGTTCAAGCTCTTATTTGCCTCATTCAAACTGCAGAATATTGGAATCCTCTGATTAACTGGTGGGTCATAACGCTGACTTGAAGTTTCAAAAATTATACCAAGGGAGGGTATCACGGTTTTTTTTCGCCGAGATCAAAAAATAGATTCGCTTCAAACCTACCTCATAGGGAGGAGCAACTCCTGCTCATCTCGAATCTGCAAATCGTTTGGCTCTGCAGCTTTTCACTCTCCGTCAGCGTCCGTTTTAATTAGGGTCACTTTTGCTAAAAAAAAACATGCCAAACGGCAGCATTGAAAAATAAAAACTCTGTTGGATTCTTATCAAGCTCCGACCAGTTCAAGCTCTTATTGGCCTCATTCAAACTGCAGAATATTGGAATCCTCTGATTAACTGGTGGGTCATAAGGCTGACTTGAAGTTTCAAAAATTATACCAAGGGAGGGTATCACGGTTTTTTTTCGCCGAGATCAAAAAATAGATTCGCTTCAAACCTACCTCATAGGGAGGAGCAACTCCTGTTCATCTCGAATCTGCAAACCGTTTGGCTCTGCGGCTTTTCACTCTCCGTCAGCGTCCGATTTAATTAGGGTCACTTTTGCTAAAAAAAAAACATGCCAAACGGCAGCATTGAAAAATAAAAACTTTGTTGGATTCTTATCAAACTCCGACCAGTTCAAGCTGTTATTGGCCTCATTCAAACTGCAGAATATTGTAATCCTCTGATTAACTGGTGGGTCATAACGCTGACTTGAAGTTTCAAAAATTATACCAAGGGAGGGTATCACGGTTTTTTTTCGCCGAGATCAAAAAATAGATTCGCTTCAAACCTACCTCATAGGGAGGAGCAACTCCTGCTCATCTCGAATCTGCAAACCGTTTGGCTCTGCGGCTTTTCACTCTCCGTCAGCGTCCGTTTTAATTAGGGTCACTTTTGCTAAAAAAAAACATGCCAAACGGCAGCATTGAAAAATAAAAACTCTGTTGGATTCTTATCAAACTCCGACCAGTTCAAGCTCTTATTGGCCTCATTCAAACTGCAGAATATTGGAATCCTCTGATTAACTGGTGGGTCATAACGCTGACTTGAAGTTTCAAAAATTATACCAAGGGGGGTATCACGGTTTTTTTTCGCCGAGATCAAAAAATAGATTCGCTTCAAACCTACCTCATAGGGAGGGGCAACTCCTGCTCATCTCGAATCTGCAAACCGTTTGGCTCTGCGGCTTTTCACTCTCCGTCAGCGTCCGTTTTAATTAGGGTCACTTTTGCTAAAAAAAAACATGCCAAACGGCAGCATTGAAAAATAAAAACTCTGTTGGATTCTTATCAAACTCCGACCAGTTCAAGCTCTTATTGGCCTCATTCAAACTGCAGAATATTGGAATCCTTTGATTAACTGGTGGGTCATAACGCTGACTTGAAGTTTCAAAAATTATACCAAGGGAGGGTATCACGGTTTTTTTTCGCCGAGATAAAAAAATAGATTCGCTTCAAACCTACCTCATAGGGAGGAGCAACTCCTGCTCATCTCCAATCTGCAAACCGTTTGGCTCTGCGGCTTTTCACTCTCCGTCAGCTTCCGTTTTAATTAGGGTCACTTTTGCTAAAAAAAAACATGCCAAACGGCAGCATTGAAAAATAAAAACTCTGTTGGATTCTTATCAAACTCCGACCAGTTCAAGCTCTTATTGGCCTCATTCAAACTGCAGAATATTAAATTCCTCTGATTAACTGGTGGGACATAACGCTGACTTGAAGTTTCAAAAATTATACCAAGGGAGGGTATCACGTTTTTTTTTCGCCGAGATCAAAAAATAGATTCGCTTCAAACCTACCTCATAGGGAGGAGCAACTCCTGCTCATCTCGAATCTGCAAACCGTTTGGCTCTGCGGCTTTTCACTCTCCGTCAGCGTCCGTTTTAATTAGGGTCACTTTTGCTAAAAAAAAAACATGCCAAACGGCAGCATTGAAAAATGAAAAACTCTGTTGGATTCTTATCAAGCTCCGACCAGTTCAAGCTCTTATTGGCCTCATTCAAACTGGAGAATATTGGAATCCTTTGATTAACTGGTGGGTCATAACGCTGACTTGAAGTTTCAAAAATTATACCAAGGGAGGGTATCACGGTTTTTTTTCGCCGAGATCAAAAAATAGATTCGCTTCAAACCTACCTCATAGGGAGGAGCAACTCCTGTTCATCTCGAATCTGCAAACCGTTTGGCTCTGCGGCTTTTCACTCTCCGTCAGCGTCCGATTTAATTAGGGTCACTTTTGCTAAAAAAAAAACATGCCAAACGGCAGCATTGAAAAATAAAAACTTTGTTGGATTCTTATCAAACTCCGACCAGTTCAAGCTGTTATTGGCCTCATTCAAACTGCAGAATATTGTAATCCTCTGATTAACTGGTGGGTCATAACGCTGACTTGAAGTTTCAAAAATTATACCAAGGGAGGGTATCACGGTTTTTTTTCGCCGAGATCAAAAAATAGATTCGCTTCAAACCTACCTCATAGGGAGGAGCAACTCCTGCTCATCTCGAATCTGCAAACCGTTTGGCTCTGCGGCTTTTCACTCTCCGTCAGCGTCCGTTTTAATTAGGGTCACTTTTGCTAAAAAAAAACATGCCAAACGGCAGCATTGAAAAATAAAAACTCTGTTGGATTCTTATCAAACTCCGACCAGTTCAAGCTCTTATTGGCCTCATTCAAACTGCAGAATATTGGAATCCTCTGATTAACTGGTGGGTCATAACGCTGACTTGAAGTTTCAAAAATTATACCAAGGGGGGTATCACGGTTTTTTTTCGCCGAGATCAAAAAATAGATTCGCTTCAAACCTACCTCATAGGGAGGGGCAACTCCTGCTCATCTCGAATCTGCAAACCGTTTGGCTCTGCGGCTTTTCACTCTCCGTCAGCGTCCGTTTTAATTAGGGTCACTTTTGCTAAAAAAAAACATGCCAAACGGCAGCATTGAAAAATAAAAACTCTGTTGGATTCTTATCAAACTCCGACCAGTTCAAGCTCTTATTGGCCTCATTCAAACTGCAGAATATTGGAATCCTTTGATTAACTGGTGGGTCATAACGCTGACTTGAAGTTTCAAAAATTATACCAAGGGAGGGTATCACGGTTTTTTTTCGCCGAGATAAAAAAATAGATTCGCTTCAAACCTACCTCATAGGGAGGAGCAACTCCTGCTCATCTCCAATCTGCAAACCGTTTGGCTCTGCGGCTTTTCACTCTCCGTCAGCTTCCGTTTTAATTAGGGTCACTTTTGCTAAAAAAAAACATGCCAAACGGCAGCATTGAAAAATAAAAACTCTGTTGGATTCTTATCAAACTCCGACCAGTTCAAGCTCTTATTGGCCTCATTCAAACTGCAGAATATTAAATTCCTCTGATTAACTGGTGGGACATAACGCTGACTTGAAGTTTCAAAAATTATACCAAGGGAGGGTATCACGTTTTTTTTTCGCCGAGATCAAAAAATAGATTCGCTTCAAACCTACCTCATAGGGAGGAGCAACTCCTGCTCATCTCGAATCTGCAAACCGTTTGGCTCTGCGGCTTTTCACTCTCCGTCAGCGTCCGTTTTAATTAGGGTCACTTTTGCTAAAAAAAAAACATGCCAAACGGCAGCATTGAAAAATGAAAAACTCTGTTGGATTCTTATCAAGCTCCGACCAGTTCAAGCTCTTATTGGCCTCATTCAAACTGGAGAATATTGGAATCCTTTGATTAACTGGTGGGTCATAACGCTGACTTGAAGTTTCAAAAATTATACCAAGGGAGGGTATCACGGTTTTTTTTCGCCGAGATCAAAAAATAGATTCGCTTCAAACCTACCTCATAGGGAGGAGCAACTCCTGCTCATCTCGAATCTGCAAACCGTTTGGCTCTGCGGCTTTTCACTCTCCGTCAGCGTCCGTTTTAATTAGGGTCACTTTTGCTAAAAAAAAACATGCCAAACGGCAGCATTGAAAAATAAAAACTCTGTTGGATTCTTATCAAACTCCGACCAGTTCAAGCTCTTATTGGCCTCATTCAAACTGCAGAATATTGGAATCCTCTGATTAACTGGTGGGTCATAACGCTGACTTGAAGTATCAAAAATTATACCAAGGGAGGGAATCACGGTTTTTTTTCGCCGAGATCAAAAAATAGATTCGCTTCAAACCTACCTCATAGGGAGGAGCAACTCCTGCTCATCTCGAATCTGCAAATCGTTTGGCTCTGCGGCTTTTCACTCTCCGTCAGCGTCCGTTTTAATTAGGGTCACTTTTGCTAAAAAAAAACATGCCAAACGGCAGCATTGAAAAATAAAAACTCTGTTGGATTCTTATCAAACTCCGACCAGTTCAAGCTCTTATTGGCCTCATTCAAACTGCAGAATATTGGAATCCTCTGATTAACTGGTGGGTCATAACGCTGACTTGAAGTTTCAAAAATTATACCAAGGGAGGGTATCACGGTTTTTTTTCGCCGAGATCAAAAAATAGATTCGCTTCAAACCTACCTCATAGGGAGGAGCAACTCCTGCTCATCTCGAATCTGCAAACCGTTTGGCTCTGCGGCTTTTCACTCTCCGTCAGCGTCCGTTTTAATTAGGGTCACTTTTGCTAAAAAAAAAAACATGCCAAACGGCAGCATTGAAAAATAAAAACTCTGTTGGATTCTCATCAAACTCCGACCAGTTCAAGCTCTTATTGGCCTCATTCAAATTGCAGAATATTGGAATCATCTGATTAACTGGTGGGTCATAACGCTGACTTGAAGTTTCAAAAATTATACCAAGGGAGGGTATCACGGTTTTTTTTCGCCGAGATCAAAAAATAGATTCGCTTCAAACCTACCTCATAGGGAGGAGCAACTCCTGCTCATCTCGAATCTGCAAACCGTTTGGCTCTGCGGCTTTTCACTCTCCGTCAGCGTCCGTTTTAATTAGGGTCACTTTTGCTAAAAAAAAACATGCCAAACGGCAGCATTGAAAAATAAAAACTCTGTTGGATTCTTATCAAACTCCGACCAGTTCAAGCTCTTATTGGCCTCATTCAAACTGCAGAATATTGGAATCCTCTGATTAACTGGTGGGTCATAACGCTGACTTGAAGTTTCAAACATTATACCAAGGGAGGGTATCACGGTTTTTTTTCGCCGAGATCAAAAAATAGATTCGCTTCAAACCTACCTCATAGGGAGGAGCAACTCCTGCTCATCTCGAATCTGCAAACCGTTTGGCTCTGCGGCTTTTCACTCTCCGTCAGCGTCCGTTTTAATTAGGGTCACTTTTGCTAAAAAAAAAAACATGCCAAACGGCAGCATTGAAAAATAAAAACTCTGTTGGATTCTCATCAAACTCCGACCAGTTCAAGCTCTTATTGGCCTCATTCAAATTGCAGAATATTGGAATCATCTGATTAACTGGTGGGTCATAACGCTGACTTGAAGTTTCAAAAATTATACCAAGGGAGGGTATCACGGTTTTTTTTCGCCGAGATCAAAAAATAGATTCGCTTCAAACCTACCTCATAGGGAGGAGCAACTCCTGCTCATCTCGAATCTGCAAACCGTTTGGCTCTGCGGCTTTTCACTCTCCGTCAGCGTCCGTTTTAATTAGGGTCACTTTTGCTAAAAAAAAACATGCCAAACGGCAGCATTGAAAAATAAAAACTCTGTTGGATTCTTATCAAACTCCGACCAGTTCAAGCTCTTATTGGCCTCATTCAAACTGCAGAATATTGGAATCCTCTGATTAACTGGTGGGTCATTACGCTGACTTGAAGTTTCAAACATTATACCAAGGGAGGGTATCACGGTTTTTTTTCGCCGAGATCAAAAAATAGATTCGCTTCAAACCTACCTCATAGGGAGGAGCAACTCCTGCTCATCTCGAATCTGCAAACCGTTTGGCTCTGCGGCTTTTCACTCTCCGTCAGCGTCCGTTTTAATTAGGGTCACTTTTGCTAAAAAAAAACATGCCAAACGGCAGCATTGAAAAATAAAAACTCTGTTGGATTCTCATCAAACTCCGACCAGTTCAAGCTCTTATTGGCCTCATTCAAATTGCAGAATAATGGAATCATCTGATTAACTGGTGGGTCATAACGCTGACTTGAAGTTTCAAAAATTATACCAAGGGAGGGTATCACGGTTTTTTTTCGCCGAGATCAAAAAATAGATTCGCTTCAAACCTACCTCATAGGGAGGAGCAACTCCTGCTCATCTCGAATCTGCAAACCGTTTGGCTCTGCGGCTTTTCACTCTCCGTCAGCGTCCGTTTCAATTAGGGTCACTTTTGCTAAAAAAAAACATGCCAAACGGCAGCATTGAAAAAGAAAAACTCTGTTGGATTCTTATCAAACTCCGACCAGTTCAAGCTCTTATTGGCCTCATTCAAACTGCAGAATATTGGAATCCTCTGATTAACTGGTGGGTCATAACGCTGACTTGAAGTTTCAAACATTATACCAAGGGAGGGTATCACGGTTTTTTTTCGCCGAGATCAAAAAATAGATTCGCTTCAAACCTACCTCATAGGGAGGAGCAACTCCTGCTCATCTCGAATCTGCAAACCGTTTGGCTCTGCGGCTTTTCACTCTCCGTCAGCGTCCGTTTTAATTAGGGTCACTTTTGCTAAAAAAAAAACATGCCAAACGGCAGCATTGAAAAATCAAAACTCTGTTGGATTCTTATCAAACTCCGACCAGTTCAAGCTCTTATTGGCCTCATTCAAACTGCAGAATATTGGAATCCTTTGATTAACTGGTGGGTCATAACGCTGACTTGAAGTTTCAAAAATTATACCAAGGGAGGGTATCACGGTTTTTTTGCGCCGAGATAAAAAAATAGATTCGCTTCAAACCTACCTCATAGGGAGGAGCAACTCCTGCTCATCTCCAATCTGCAAACCGTTTGGCTCTGCGGCTTTTCACTCTCCGTCAGCGTCCGTTTTAATTAGGGTCACTTTTGCTAAAAAAAAACATGCCAAACGGCAGCATTGAAAAATAAAAACTCTGTTGGATTCTTATCAAACTCCGACCAGTTCAAGCTCTTATTGGCCTCATTCAAACTGCAGAATATTGGAATCCTCTGATTAACTGGTGGGTCATAACGCTGACTTGAAGTTTCAAAAATTATACCAAGGGAGGGTATCACGGTTTTTTTTCGCCGAGATCAAAAAATAGATTCGCTTCAAACCTACCTCATAGGGAGGAGCAACTCCTGCTCATCTCGAATCTGGAAATCGTTTGGCTCTGCGGCTTTTCACTCTCCGTCAGCGTCCGTTTTAATTAGGGTCACTTTTGCTAAAAAAAAACATGCCAAACGGCAGCATTGAAAAATAAAAACTCTGTTGGATTCTTATCAAACTCCGACCAGTTCAAGCTCTTATTGGCCTCATTCAAACTGCAGAATATTGGAATCCTCTGATCAACTGGTGGGTCATAACGCTGACTTGAAGTTTCAAAAATTATACCAAGGGAGGGTATCACGGTTTTTTTTCGCCGAGATCAAAAAATGGATTCACTTCAAACCTACCTCATAGGGAGAAGCAACTCCTGCTCATCTCGAATCTGCAAACTGTTTGGCTCTGCGGCTTTTCACTCTCCGTCAGCGTCCGTTTTAATTAGGGTCACTTTTGCTAAAACAAAACATGCCAAACGGCAGCATTGAAAAATAAAAACTCTGTTGGAGTCTTATCAAACTCCGACCAGTTTAAGCTCTTATTGGCCTAATTCAAACTGCAGAATATTGGAATCCTCTGATTAACTGGTGGGTCATAACGCTGACTTGAAGTTTCAAAAATTATACCAAGGGAGGGTATCACGGTTTTTTTTCGCCGAGATCAAAAAATAGATTCGCTTCAAACCTACCTCATAGGGAGGAGCAACTCCTGCTCATCTCGAATCTGCAAACCGTTTGGCTCTGCGGCTTTTCACTCTCCGTCAGCGTCCGTTTTAATTAGGGTCACTTTTGCTAAAAAAAAAAACATGCCAAACGGCAGCATTGAAAAATAAAAACTCTGTTGGATTCTCATCAAACTCCGACCAGTTCAAGCTCTTATTGGCCTCATTCAAATTGCAGAATATTGGAATCATCTGATTAACTGGTGGGTCATAACGCTGACTTGAAGTTTCAAAAATTATACCAAGGGAGGGTATCACGGTTTTTTTTCGCCGAGATAAAAAAATAGATTCACATCAAACCTACCTCATAGGGAGGAGCAACTCCTGCTCATCTCGAATCTGCAAACCGTTTGGCTCTGCGGCTTTTCACTCTCCGTCAGCGTCCGTTTTAATTAGGGTCATTTTTGCTAAAAAAAAATATGCCAAACGGCAGCATTGAAAAATAAAAACTCTGTTGGATTCTTATCAAACTCCGACCAGTTCAAGCTCTTATTGGCCTCATTCAAACTGCAGAATATTGGAATCCTCTGATTAACTGGTGGGTCATAACGCTGACTTGAAGTTTCAAAAATTATACCAAGGGAGGGTATCACGGTTTTTTTTCGCCGAGATCAAAAAATAGATTCGCTTCAAACCTACCTCATAGGGAGGAGCAACTCCTGCTCATCTCGAATCTGCAAATCGTTTGGCTCTGCGGCTTTTCACTCTCCGTCAGCGTCCGTTTTAATTAGGGTCACTTTTGCTAAAAAAAAACATGCCAAACGGCAGCATTGAAAAATAAAAACTCTGTTGGATTCTTATCAAACTCCGACCAGTTCAAGCTCTTATTGGCCTCATTCAAACTGCAGAATATTGGAATCCTCTGATCAACTGGTGGGTCATAACGCTGACTTGAAGTTTCAAAAATTATACCAAGGGAGGGTATCACGGTTTTTTTTCGCTGAGATCAAAAAATAGATTCACTTCAAACCTACCTCATAGGGAGGAGCAACTCCTGCTCATCTCGAATCTGCAAGCCGTTTGGCTCTGCGGCTTTTCACTCTCCGTCAGCGTCCGTTTTAATTAGGGTCACTTTTGCTAAAAAAAAACATGCCAAACGGCAGCATTGAAAAATAAAAACTCTGTTGGATTCTTATCAAACTCCGACCAGTTCAAGCTCTTATTGGCCTCATTCAAATTGCAGAATATTGGAATCATCTGATTAACTGGTGGGTCATAACGCTGACTTGAAGTTTCAAAAATTATACCAAGGCAGGGTATCACTGTTTTTTTTCGCCGAGATAAATAAATAGATTCACATCAAACCTACCTCATAGGGAGGAGCAACTCCTGCTCATCTCGAATCTGCAAGCCGTTTGGCTCTGCGGCTTTTCACTCTCCGTCAGCGTCCGTTTTAATTAGGGTCACTTTTGCTAAAAAAAAACATGCCAAACGGCAGCATTGAAAAATAAAAACTCTGTTGGATTCTTATCAAACTCCGACCAGTTCAAGCTCTTATTGGCCTCATTCAAATTGCAGAATATTGGAATCCTCTGATTAACTGGTGGGTCATAACGCTGACTTGAAGTTTCAAAAATTATACCAAGGGAGGGTATCACGGTTTTTTTTCGCCGAGATCAAAAAATAGATTCGCTTCAAACCTACCTCATAGGGAGGAGCAACTCCTGCTCATCTCGAATCTGCATACCGTTTGGCTCTGCGGCTTTTCACTCTCCGTCAGCGTCCGTTTTAATTAGGGTCACTTTTGCTAAAAAAAAACATGCCAAACGGCAGCATTGAAAAATAAAAACTCTGTTGGATTCTTATCAAACTCCGACCAGTTCAAGCTCTTATTGGCCTCATTCAAACTGCAGAATATTGGAATCCTCTGATTAACTGGTGGGTCATAACGCTGACTTGAAGTTTCAAAAATTATACCAAGGGAGGGTATCACGGTTTTTTTTCGCCGAGATCAAAAAATAGATTCGCTTCAAACCTACCTCATAGGGAGGAGCAACTCCTGCTCATCTCGAATCTGCAAACCGTTTGGCTCTGCGGCTTTTCACTCTCCGTCAGCGTCCGTTTTAATTAGGGTCACTTTTGCTAAAAAAAAACATGATAAACGGCAGCATTGAAAAATAAAAACTCTGTTGGATTCTTATCAAACTCCGACCAGTTCAAGCTCTTGTTGGCCTCATTCAAACTGCAGAAAATTGGAATCCTTTGATTAACTGGTGGGTCATAACGCTGACTTAAAGTTTCAAAAATTATACCAAGGGACGGTATCACGGTTTTTTTTCGCCGAGATCAAAAAATAGATTCGCTTCAAACCTACCTCATAGGGAGGAGCAACTCCTGCTCATCTCGAATCTGCAAACCGTTTGGCTCTGCGGCTTTTCGCTCTCCGTCAGCGTCCGTTTTAATTAGGGTCACTTTTGCTAAAAAAAAACATGCCAAACGGTAGCATTGAAAAATAAAAACTCTGTTGGATTCTTATCAAACTCCGACCAGTTCAAGCTCTTATTGGCCTCCTTCAAACTGCAGAATATTGGAATCCTCTGATTAACTGGTGGGTCATAACGCTGACTTGAAATTTCAAAAATTATACCAAGGGAGGGTATCACGGTTTTTTTTCGCCGAGATCAAAAAATAGATTCGCTTCAAACCTACCTCATAGGGAGGAGCAACTCCTGCTCATATCGAATCTGCAAACCGTTTGGCTCTGCGGCTTTTCACTCTCCGTCAGCGTCCGTTTTAATTAGGGTCACTTTTGCTAAAAAAAAACATGCCAAACGGCAACATTGAAAATAAAAACTCTGTTGGATTCTCATCAAACTCCGACCAGTTCAAACTCTTATTGGCCTCATTCAAACTGCAGAATATTGGAATCCTCTGATTAACTGGTGGGTCATAACGCTGACTTGAAGTTTCAAAAATTATACCAAGGGAGAGTATCACGGTTTTTTTTCGCCGAGATCAAAAAATAGATTCACATCAAACCTACCTCATAGGGAGGAGCAACTCCTGCTCATCTCGAATCTGCAAACCGTTTGGCTCTGCGGCTTTTCACTCTCCGTCAGCGTCCGTTTTAATTAGGGTCACTTTTGCTAAAAAAAAAACATGTCAAACGGCAGCATTGAAAAATAAAAACTCTGTTGGATTCTTATCAAACTCCGACAAGTTCAAGCTCTTATTGGCCTCATTCAAACTGCAGAATATTGGAATCCTTTGATTAACTGGTGGGTCATAACGCTGACTTGAAGTTTCAAAAATTATACCAAGGGAGGGTATCACGTTTTTTTTCGCCGAGATCAAAAAATAGATTCGCTTCAGGCCTACCTCATAGGGAGGAGCAACTCCTGCTCATCTCGAATCTGCAAACCGTTTGGCTCTGCGGCTTTTCACTCTCCGTCAGCATCCGTTTTAATTAGGGTCACTTTTGCTAAAAAAAAACATGCCAAACGGTAGCATTGAAAAATAAAAACTCGGTTGGATTCTTATCAAACTCCGACCACTTCAAGTTCTTATTGGCCTCATTCAAACTGCAGAATATTGGAATCCTCTGATTAACTGGTGGGTCATAACGCTGACTTGAAGTTTCAAAAATTATACCAAGGGAGGGTATCACGGTTTTTTTTCGCCGAGATCAAAAAATAGATTCGCTTCAAACCTACCTCATAGGGAGGAGCAACTCCTGCTCATCTTGAATCTGCAAATCGTTTGGCTCTGCGGCTTTTCACTCTCCGTCAGCGTCCGTTTTAATTAGGGTCACTTTTGCTAAAAAAAAACATGCCAAACGGCAGAATTGAAAAATAAAAACTCTGTTGGATTCTTATCAAACTCCGACCAGTTCAAGCTCTTATCGGCCTCATTCACACTGCAGAATATTGGAATCCTTTGATTAACTGGTGGGTCATAACGCTGACTTGAAGTTTCAAAAATTATACCAAGGGAGGGTATCACGGTTTTTTTTCGCCGAGATCAAAAAATAGATTCGCTTCAAACCTACCTCATAGGGAGGAGCAACTCCTGCTCATCTCGAATCTGCAAACCGTTTGGCTCTGCGGCTTTTCACTCTCCGTCAGCGTCCGTTTTAATTAGGGTCACTTTTGCTAAAAAAAAACATGCCAAACGGCAGCATTGAAAAATAAAAACTCTGTTGGATTCTTATCAAACTCCGACCAGTTCAAGCTCTTATTGGCCTCATTCAAACTGCAGAATATTGGAATCCTCTGATTAACTGGTGGGTCATAACGCTGACTTGAAGTTTCAAAAATTATACCAAGGGAGGGTATCACGGTTTTTTTTCGCCGAGATCAAAAAATAGATTCGCTTCAAACCTACCTCATAGGGAGGAGCAACTCCTGCTCATCTTGAATCTGCAAATCGTTTGGCTCTGCGGCTTTTCACTCTCCGTCAGCGTCCGTTTTAATTAGGGTCACTTTTGCTAAAAAAAAACATGCCAAACGGCAGCATTGAAAAATAAAAACTCTGTTGGATTCTTATCAAACTCCGACCAGTTCAAGCTCTTATCGGCCTCATTCAAACCGCAGAATATTGGAATCCATTGATTAACTGGTGGGTCATAACGCTGACTTGAAGTTTCAAAAATTATACCAAGGGAGGGTATCACGGTTTTTTTTCGCCGAGATCAAAAAATAGATTCGCTTCAAACCTACCTCATAGGGAGGAGCAACTCCTGCTCATCTCGAATCTGCAAACCGTTTGGCTCTGCGGCTTTTCACTCTCCGTCAGCGTCCGTTTTAATTAGGGTCACTTTTGCTAAAAAAAAACATGCCAAACGGCAGCATTGAAAAATAAAAACTCTGTTGGATTCTTATCAAACTCCGACCAGTTCAAGCTCTTATTGGCCTCATTCAAACTGCAGAATATTGGAATCCTCTGATTAACTGGTGGGTCATAACGCTGACTTGAAGTTTCAAAAATTATACCAAGGGAGGGTATCACGGTTTTTTTTCGCCGAGATCAAACCTACCTCATAGGGAGGAGCAACTCCTGCTCATCTCGAATCTGCAAACCGTTTGGCTCTGCGGCTTTTCACTCTCCGTCAGCGTCCGTTTTAATTAGGGTCACTTTTGCTAAAAAAAAACATGCCAAACGGCAGCATTGAAAAATAAAAACTCTGTTGGATTCTTATCAAACTCCGACCAGTTCAAGCTCTTATTGGCCTCATTCAAACTGCAGAATATTGGAATCCTCTGATTAACCAAGGGAGGGTATCACGGTTTTTTTTCGCCGAGATCAAAAAATAGATTCGCTTCAAACCTACCTCATAGGGAGGAGCAACTCCTGCTCATCTCGAATCTGCAAACCGTTTGGCTCTGCGGCTTTTCACTCTCCGTCAGCGTCCGTTTTAATTAGGGTCACTTTTGCTAAAAAAAAACATGCCAAACGGCAGCATTGAAAAATAAAAACTTTGTTGGATTCTTATCAAACTCCGACCAGTTCAAGCTCTTATTGGCCTCATTCAAACTGCAGAATATTGGAATCCTCTGATTAACTGGTGGGTCATAACGCTGATTTGAAGTTACAAAAATTATACCAAGGGAGGGTATCACGGTTTTTTTTCGCCGAGATCAAAAAATAGATTCGCTTCAAACCTACCTCATAGGGAGGAGCAACTCCTGTTCATCTCGAATCTGCAAACCGTTTGGCTCTGCGGCTTTTCACTCTCCGTCAGCGTCCGTTTTAATTAGGGTCACTTTTGCTAAAAAAAAACATGCCAAACGGCAGCATTGAAAAATAAAAACTCTGTTGGATTCTTATCAAACTCCGACCAGTTCAAGCTCTTATTGGCCTCATTCAAACTGCAGAATATTGGAATCCTCTGATTAACTGGTGGGTCATAACGCTGACTTGAAGTTTCAAAAATTATACCAAGGGAGGGTATCACGGTTTTTTTTTCGCCGAGATCAAAAAATAGATTCGCTTCAAACCTACCTCATAGGGAGGAGCAACTCCTGCTCATCTCGAATCTGCAAATCGTTTGGCTCTGCGGCTTTTCACTCTCCGTCAGCGTCCGTTTTAATTAGGGTCACTTTTGCTATAAAAAAAACATGCCAAACGGCAGCATTGAAAAATAAAAACTCTGTTGGATTCTTATCAAACTCCGACCAGTTCAAGCTCTTATTGGCCTCATTCAAACTGCAGAATATTGGAATCCTCTGATTAACTGGTGGGTCATAACGCTGACTTGAAGTTTCAAAAATTATACCAAGGGAGGGTATCACGGTTTTTTTTCGCCGAGATCAAAAAATAGATTCGCTTCAAACCTACCTCATAGGGAGGAGCAACTCCTGCTCATCTTGAATCTGCAAATCGTTTGGCTCTGCGGCTTTTCACTCTCCGTCAGCGTCCGTTTTAATTAGGGTCACTTTTGCTAAAAAAAAACATGCCAAACGGCAGCATTGAAAAATAAAAACTCTGTTGGATTCTTATCAAACTCCGACCAGTTCAAGCTCTTATCGGCCTCATTCAAACCGCAGAATATTGGAATCCATTGATTAACTGGTGGGTCATAACGCTGACTTGAAGTTTCAAAAATTATACCAAGGGAGGGTATCACGGTTTTTTTTCGCCGAGATCAAAAAATAGATTCGCTTCAAACCTACCTCATAGGGAGGAGCAACTCCTGCTCATCTCGAATCTGCAAACCGTTTGGCTCTGCGGCTTTTCACTCTCCGTCAGCGTCCGTTTTAATTAGGGTCACTTTTGCTAAAAAAAAACATGCCAAACGGCAGCATTGAAAAATAAAAACTCTGTTGGATTCTTATCAAACTCCGACCAGTTCAAGCTCTTATTGGCCTCATTCAAACTGCAGAATATTGGAATCCTCTGATTAACCAAGGGAGGGTATCACGGTTTTTTTTCGCCGAGATCAAAAAATAGATTCGCTTCAAACCTACCTCATAGGGAGGAGCAACTCCTGCTCATCTCGAATCTGCAAACCGTTTGGCTCTGCGGCTTTTCACTCTCCGTCAGCGTCCGTTTTAATTAGGGTCACTTTTGCTAAAAAAAAACATGCCAAACGGCAGCATTGAAAAATATAAACTTTGTTGGATTCTTATCAAACTCCGACCAGTTCAAGCTCTTATTGGCCTCATTCAAACTGCAGAATATTGGAATCCTCTGATTAACTGGTGGGTCATAACGCTGATTTGAAGTTACAAAAATTATACCAAGGGAGGGTATCACGGTTTTTTTTCGCCGAGATCAAAAAATAGATTCGCTTCAAACCTACCTCATAGGGAGGAGCAACTCCTGTTCATCTCGAATCTGCAAACCGTTTGGCTCTGCGGCTTTTCACTCTCCGTCAGCGTCCGTTTTAATTAGGGTCACTTTTGCTAAAAAAAAACATGCCAAACGGCAGCATTGAAAAATAAAAACTCTGTTGGATTCTTATCAAACTCCGACCAGTTCAAGCTCTTATTGGCCTCATTCAAACTGCAGAATCTTGGAATCCTTTGATTAACTGGTGGGTCATAACGCTGACTTGAAGTTTCAAAAATTATACCAAGGGAGGGTATCACGGTTTTTTTTCGCCGAGATCAAAAAATAGATTCGCTTCAAACCTACCTCATAGGGAGGAGCAACTCCTGCTCATCTCGAATCTGCAAATCGTTTGGCTCTGCGGCTTTTCACTCTCCGTCAGCGTCCGTTTTAATTAGGGTCACTTTTGCTAAAAAAAAAACAGGCCAAACGGCAGCATTGAAAAATAAAAACTTTGTTGGATTCTTATCAAACTCCGACCAGTTCAAGCTCTTATTGGCCTCATTCAAACTGCAGAATATTGGAATCCTCTGATTAACTGGTGGGTCATAACGCTGACTTGAAGTTTCAAAAATTATACCAAGGGAGGGTATCACGGTTTTTTTTCGCCGAGATCAAAAAATAGATTCGCTTCAAACCTACCTCATAGGGAGGAGCAACTCCTGTTCATCTCGAATCTGCAAACCGTTTGGCTCTGCGGCTTTTCACTCTCCGTCAGCTTCCGTTTTAAATAGGGTCACTTTTGCTAAAAAAAAAACATGCCAAACGGCAGCATTGAAAAATAAAAACTCTGTCGGATTCTTATCAAACTCCGACCAGTTCAAGCTCTTATTGGCCTCATTCAAACTGCAGAATATTGGAATCCTTTGATTAACTGGTGGGTCATAACGCTGACTTGAAGTTTCAAAAATTATACCAAGGGAGGGTATCACGGTTTTTTTTCGCCGAGATCAAAAAATAGATTCGCTTCAAACCTACCTCATAGGGAGGAGCAACTCCTGCTCATCTCGAATCTGCAAACCGTTTGGCTCTGCGGCTTTTCACTCTCCGTCAGCGTCCGTTTTAATTAGGGTCACTTTTGCTAAAAAAAAACATGCCAAACGGCAGCATTGAAAAATAAAAACTCTGTTGGATTCTTATCAAACTCCGACCAGTTCAAGCTCTTATTGGCCTCATTCAAACTGCAGAATATTGGAATCCTTTGATTAACTGGTGGGTCATAACGCTGACTTGAAGTTTCAAAAATTATACGAAGGGAGGGTATCACGTTTTTTTTTCGCCGAGATCAAAAAATAGATTCGCTTCAAACCTACCTCATAGGGAGGAGCAACTCCTGCTCATCTCGAATCTGCAAACCGTTTGGCTCTGCGGCTTTTCACTCTCCGTCAGCGTCCGTTTTAATTAGGGTCACTTTTGCTAAAAAAAAACATGCCAAACGGCAGCATTGAAAAATAAAAACTCTGTTGGATTCTTATCAAACTCCGACCAGTTCAAGCTCTTATTGGCCTCATTCAAACTGCAGAATATTGGAATCCTCTGATTAACTGGTGGGTCATAACGCTGACTTGAAGTTTCAAAAATTATACCAAGGGAGGGTATCACGGTTTTTTTTCGCCGAGATCAAAAAATAGATTCGCTTCAAACCTACCTCATAGGGAGGAGCAACTCCTGCTCATCTCGAATCTGCAAATCGTTTGGCTCTGCGGCTTTTCACTCTCCGTCAGCGTCCGTTTTAATTAGGGTCACTTTTGCTAAAAAAAAAACATGCCAAACGGCAGCATTGAAAAATAAAAACTTTGTTGGATTCTTATCAAACTCCGACCAGTTCAAGCTCTTATTGGCCTCATTCAAACTGCAGAATATTGGAATCCTCTGATTAACTGGTGGGTCATAACGCTGACTTGAAGTTTCAAAAATTATACCAAGGGAGGGTATCACGGTTTTTTTTCGCCGAGATCAAAAAATAGATTCGCTTCAAACCTACCTCATAGGGAGGAGCAACTCCTGTTCATCTCGAATCTGCAAACCGTTTGGCTCTGCGGCTTTTCACTCTCCGTCAGCGTCCGTTTTAAATAGGGTCACTTTTGCTAAAAAAAAAACATGCCAAACGGCAGCATTGAAAAATAAAAACTCTGTCGGATTCTTATCAAACTCCGACCAGTTCAAGCTCTTATTGGCCTCATTCAAACTGCAGAATATTGCAATCCTTTGATTAACTGGTGGGTCATAACGCTGACTTGAAGTTTCAAAAATTATACGAAGGGAGGGTATCACGTTTTTTTTTCGCCGAGATCAAAAAATAGATTCGCTTCAAACCTACCTCATAGGGAGGAGCAACTCCTGCTCATCTCGAATCTGCAAACCGTTTGGCTCTGCGGCTTTTCACTCTCCGTCAGCGTCCGTTTTAATTAGGGTCACTTTTGCTAAAAAAAAACATGCCAAACGGCAGCATTGAAAAATAAAAACTCTGTTGGATTCTTATCAAACTCCGACCAGTTCAAGCTCTTATTGGCCTCATTCAAACTGCAGAATATTGGAATCCTTTGATTAACTGGTGGGTCATAACGCTGACTTGAAGTTTCAAAAATTATACGAAGGGAGGGTATCACGGTTTTTTTTCGCCGAGATCAAAAAATAGATTCGCTTCAAACCTACCTCATAGGGAGGAGCAACTCCTGCTCATCTCGAATCTGCAAACCGTTTGGCTCTGCGGCTTTTCACTCTCCGTCAGCGTCCGTTTTAATTAGGGTCACTTTTGCTAAAAAAAAACATGCCAAACGGCAGCATTGAAAAATAAAAACTCTGTTGGATTCTTATCAAACTCCGACCAGTTCAAGCTCTTATTGGCCTCATTCAAACTGCAGAATATTGGAATCCTCTGATTAACTGGTGGGTCATAACGCTGACTTGAAGTTTCAAAAATTATACCAAGGGAGGGTATCACGGTTTTTTTTCGCCGAGATCAAAAAATAGATTCGCTTCAAACCTACCTCATAGGGAGGAGCAACTCCTGCTCATCTCGAATCTGCAAATCGTTTGGCTCTGCGGCTTTTCACTCTCCGTCAGCGTCCGTTTTAATTAGGGTCACTTTTGCTAAAAATAAACATGCAAAACGGCAGCATTGAAAAATAAAAACTCTGTTGGATTCTCATCAAACTCCGACCAGTTCAAGCTCTTATTGGCCTCATTCAAACTGCAGAATATTGGAATCCTCTGATTAACTGGTGGGTCATAACGCTGACTTGAAGTTTCTAAAATTATACCAAGGGAGGGTATCACGGTTTTTTTTCGCCGAGATCAAAAAATAGATTCATTTCAAACCTACATCATAGGGAAGAGCAACTCCTGCTCATCTCGAATCTGCAAACCGTTTGGCTCTGCGGCTTTTCACTCTCCGTCAGCGTCCGTTTTAATTAGGGTCACTTTTGCTAAAAAGAACATGCCAAACGGCAGCATTGAAAAATAAAAACTCTGTTGGATTCTTATCAAACTCCGACCAGTTCAAGCTCTTATTGGCCTCATTCAAACTGCAGAATATTGGAATCCTCTGATTAACTGGTGGGTCATAACGCTGACTTGAAGTTTCAAAAATTATACCAAGGGAGGGTATCACGGTTTTTTTTCGCCGAGATCAAAAAATAGATTCGCTTCAAACCTACCTCATAGGGAGGAGCAACTCCTGCTCATCTCGAATCTGCAAATCGTTTGGCTCTGCGGATTTTCACTCTCCGTCAGCGTCCGTTTTAATTAGGGTGGGTCACTTTTGCTAAAAAAAAACATGCCAAATGGCAGCATTGAAAAATAAAAACTCTGTTGGATTTTTATCAAACTCCGACCAGTTCAAGCTCTTATTGGCCTCATTCAAACTGCAGAATATTGGAATCCTCTGATTAACTGGTGGGTCATAACGCTGACTTGAAGTTTCAAAAATTATACCATGGGAGGGTATCACGGTTTTTTTTCGCCGAGATCAAAAAATAGATTCACTTCAAACCTACCTCATAGAGAGGAGCAACTCCTTCTCATCTCGAATCTGCAAACCGTTTGGCTCTGCGGCTTTTCACTCTCCGTCATCGTCCGTTTTAATTTCGGTCACTTTTGCTAAAAAAAAACATGCCAAACGGCAGCATTGAAAAATAAAAACTATGTTGGATTCTTATCAAACTCCGACCAGTTCAAGCTCTTATTGGCCTCATTCAAACTGCAGAATATTGGAATCCTCTGATTAACTGGTGGGTCATAACGCTGACTTGAAGTTTCAAAAATTATACCAAGGGAGGGTATCACGGTTTTTTTTCGCCGAGATCAAAAAATAGATTCACTTCAAACCTACCTCATAGGGAGGAGCAACTCCTGCTCATCTCGAATCTGCAAACCGTTTGGCTCTGCGGCTTTTCACTCTCCGTCAGCGTCCGTTTTAATTAGGGTCACTTTTGCTAAAAAAAAACATGCCAAACGGCAGCATTGAAAAATAAAAACTCTGTTGGATTCTCATCAAACTCCGACCAGTTCAAGCTCTTATTGGCCTCATTCAAACTGCAGAATATTGGAATCCTCTGATTAACTGGTGGGTCATAACGCTGACTTGAAGTTTCAAAAATTATACCAAGGGAGGGTATCACGGTTTTTTTTCGCCGAGATCAAAGAATAGATTCACTTCAAACCTACCTCATAGGGAGGAGCAACTCCTGCTCATCTCGAATCTGCAAACCGTTTGGCTCTGCGGCTTTTCACTCTCCATCAGCATCCGTTTTAAATAGGGTCACTTTTGCTAAAAAAAAACATGCCAAACGGTAGCATTGAAAAATAAAAACTCTGTTGGATTCTTATCAAACTCCGACCAGTTCAAGCTCTTTTTGGCCTCATTCAAACTGCAGAATATTGGAATCCTCTGATTAACTGGTGGGTCATAACGCTGACTTGAAGTTTCAAAAATTATACCAAGGGAGGGTATCACGGTTTTTTTTCGCCGAGATCAAAAAATAGATTCGCTTCAAACCTACCTCATAGGGAGGAGCAACTCCTGCTCATCTTGAATCTGCAAATCGTTTGGCTCTGCGGCTTTTCACTCTCCGTCAGCGTCCGTTTTAATTAGGGTCACTTTTGCTAAAGAAAAAAATATGCCAAACGGCAGCATTGAAAAATAAAAACTCTGTTGGATTCTTATCAAACTCCGACCAGTTCAAGCTCTTATCGGCCTCATTCAAACTGCAGACTATTGGAATCCTTTGATTAACTGGTGGGTCATAACGCTGACTTGAAGTTTCAAAAATTATACCAAGGGAGGGTATCACGGTTTTTTTTCGCCGAGATCAAAAAATAGATTCGCTTCAAACCTACCTCATAGGGAGGAGCAACTCCTGCTCATCTCGAATCTGCAAACCGTTTGGCTCTGCGGCTTTTCACCCTCCGTCAGCGTCCGTTTTAATTAGGGTCACTTTTGCTAAAAAAAAACATGCCAAACGGCAGCATTGAAAAATAAAAACTCTGTTGGATTCTTATCAAACTCCGACCAGTTCAAGCTCTTATTGGCCTCATTCAAACTGCAGAATATTGGAATCCTTTGATTAACTGGTGGGTCATAACGCTGACTTGAAGTTTCAAAAATTATACCAAGGGAGGGTATCACGGTTTTTTTTCGCCGAGATCAAAAAATAGATTCGCTTCAAACCTACCTCATAGGGAGGAGCAACTCCTGCTCATCTTGAATCTGCAAATCGTTTGGCTCTGCGGCTTTTCACTCTCCGTCAGCGTCCGTTTTAATTAGGGTCACTTTTGCTAAAAAAAAACATGCCAAACGGCAGCATTGAAAAATAAAAACTCTGTTGGATTCTTATCAAACTCCGACCAGTTCAAGCTCTTATCGGCCTCATTCAAACTGCAGAATATTGGAATCCTCTGATTAACTGGTGGGTCATAACGCTGACTTGAAGTTTCAAAAATTATACCAAGGGAGGGTATCACGGTTTTTTTTCGCCGAGATCAAAAAATAGATTCACTTCAAACCTACCTCATAGGGAAGAGCAACTCCTGCTCATCTCGAATCTCCAAACCGTTTGGCTCTGCGGCTTTTCACTCTCCGTCAGCGTCCGTTTTAATTAGGGTCACTTGTGCTAAAAAAAAACATGCCAAACGGCAGCATTGAAAAATAAAAACTCTGTTGGATTCTCATCAAACTCCGACCAGTTCAAGCTCTTATTGGCCTCATTCAAACTGCAGAATATTGGAATCCTCTGATTAACTGGTGGGTCATAACGCTGACTTGAAGTTTCAAAAATTATACCAAGGGAGGGTATCACGGTTTTTTTTCGCCGAGATCAAAAAATAGATTCGCTTCAAACCTACCTCATAGGGAGGAGCAACTCCTGCTCATCTCGAATCTGCAAACCGTTTGGCTCTGCGGCTTTTCACTCTCCGTCAGCGTCCGTTTTATTTAGGGTCACTTTTGCTAAAAAAAAACATGCCAAACGGCAGCATTGAAAAATAAAAACTCTGTTGGATTCTCATCAAACTCCGACCAGTTCAAGCTCTTATTGGCCTCATTCAAACTGCAGAATATTGGAATCCTCTGATTAACTGGTGGGTCATAACGCTGACTTGAAGTTTCAAAAATTATACCAAGGGAGGGTATCACGGTTTTTTTTCGCCGAGATCAAAAAATAGATTCACTTCAAACCTACCTCATAGGGAGGAGCAACTCCTGCTCATCTCGAATCTGCAAACCGTTTGGCTCTGCGGCTTTTCACTCTCCGTCAGCGTCCGTTTTAATTAGGGTCACTTTTGCTAAAAAAAAACATGCCAAACGGCAGCATTGAAAAATAAAAACTCTGTTGGATTCTCATCAAACTCCGACCAGTTCAAGCTCTTATTGGCCTCATTCAAACTGCAGAATATTGGAATCCTCTGATTAACTGGTGGGTCATAACGCTGACTTGAAGTTTCAAAAATTATACCAAGGGAGGGTATCACGGTTTTTTTTCGCCGAGATCAAAGAATAGATTCACTTCAAACCTACCTCATAGGGAGGAGCAACTCCTGCTCATCTCGAATCTGCAAACCGTTTGGCTCTGCGGCTTTTCACTCTCCATCAGCATCCGTTTTAAATAGGGTCACTTTTGCTAAAAAAAAACATGCCAAACGGTAGCATTGAAAAATAAAAACTCTGTTGGATTCTTATCAAACTCCGACCAGTTCAAGCTCTTTTTGGCCTCATTCAAACTGCAGAATATTGGAATCCTCTGATTAACTGGTGGGTCATAACGCTGACTTGAAGTTTCAAAAATTATACCAAGGGAGGGTATCACGGTTTTTTTTCGCCGAGATCAAAAAATAGATTCGCTTCAAACCTACCTCATAGGGAGGAGCAACTCCTGCTCATCTTGAATCTGCAAATCGTTTGGCTCTGCGGCTTTTCACTCTCCGTCAGCGTCCGTTTTAATTAGGGTCACTTTTGCTGAAGAAAAAAATATGCCAAACGGCAGCATTGAAAAATAAAAACTCTGTTGGATTCTTATCAAACTCCGACCAGTTCAAGCTCTTATCGGCCTCATTCAAACTGCAGACTATTGGAATCCTTTGATTAACTGGTGGGTCATAACGCTGACTTGAAGTTTCAAAAATTATACCAAGGGAGGGTATCACGGTTTTTTTTCGCCGAGATCAAAAAATAGATTCGCTTCAAACCTACCTCATAGGGAGGAGCAACTCCTGCTCATCTCGAATCTGCAAACCGTTTGGCTCTGCGGCTTTTCACCCTCCGTCAGCGTCCGTTTTAATTAGGGTCACTTTTGCTAAAAAAAAACATGCCAAACGGCAGCATTGAAAAATAAAAACTCTGTTGGATTCTTATCAAACTCCGACCAGTTCAAGCTCTTATTGGCCTCATTCAAACTGCAGAATATTGGAATCCTTTGATTAACTGGTGGGTCATAACGCTGACTTGAAGTTTCAAAAATTATACCAAGGGAGGGTATCACGGTTTTTTTTCGCCGAGATCAAAAAATAGATTCGCTTCAAACCTACCTCATAGGGAGGAGCAACTCCTGCTCATCTTGAATCTGCAAATCGTTTGGCTCTGCGGCTTTTCACTCTCCGTCAGCGTCCGTTTTAATTAGGGTCACTTTTGCTAAAAAAAAACATGCCAAACGGCAGCATTGAAAAATAAAAACTCTGTTGGATTCTTATCAAACTCCGACCAGTTCAAGCTCTTATCGGCCTCATTCAAACTGCAGAATATTGGAATCCTCTGATTAACTGGTGGGTCATAACGCTGACTTGAAGTTTCAAAAATTATACCAAGGGAGGGTATCACGGTTTTTTTTCGCCGAGATCAAAAAATAGATTCACTTCAAACCTACCTCATAGGGAAGAGCAACTCCTGCTCATCTCGAATCTCCAAACCGTTTGGCTCTGCGGCTTTTCACTCTCCGTCAGCGTCCGTTTTAATTAGGGTCACTTGTGCTAAAAAAAAACATGCCAAACGGCAGCATTGAAAAATAAAAACTCTGTTGGATTCTCATCAAACTCCGACCAGTTCAAGCTCTTATTGGCCTCATTCAAACTGCAGAATATTGGAATCCTCTGATTAACTGGTGGGTCATAACGCTGACTTGAAGTTTCAAAAATTATACCAAGGGAGGGTATCACGGTTTTTTTTCGCCGAGATCAAAAAATAGATTCGCTTCAAACCTACCTCATAGGGAGGAGCAACTCCTGCTCATCTCGAATCTGCAAACCGTTTGGCTCTGCGGCTTTTCACTCTCCGTCAGCGTCCGTTTTATTTAGGGTCACTTTTGCTAAAAAAAAACATGCCAAACGGCAGCATTGAAAAATAAAAACTCTGTTGGATTCTCATCAAACTCCGACCAGTTCAAGCTCTTATTGGCCTCATTCAAACTGCAGAATATTGGAATCCTCTGATTAACTGGTGGGTCATAACGCTGACTTGAAGTTTCAAAAATTATACCAAGGGAGGGTATCACGGTTTTTTTTCGCCGAGATCAAAAAATAGATTCACTTCAAACCTACCTCATAGGGAGGAGCAACTCCTGCTCATCTCGAATCTGCAAACCGTTTGGCTCTGCGGCTTTTCACTCTCCATCAGCGTCCGTTTTAATTAGGGTCACTTTTGCTAAAAAAAAACATGCCAAACGGTAGCATTGAAAAATAAAAACTCTGTTGGATTCTTATCAAACTCCGACCAGTTCAAGCTCTTATTGGCCTCATTCAAACTGCAGAATATTGGAATCCTCTGATTAACTGGTGGGTCATAACGCTGACTTGAAGTTTCAAAAATTATACCAAGGGAGGGTATCACGGTTTTTTTTCGCCGAGATCAAAAAATAGATTCGCTTCAAACCTACCTCATAGGGAGGAGCAACTCCTGCTCATCTTGAATCTGCAAATCGTTTGGCTCTGCGGCTTTTCACTCTCCGTCAGCGTCCGTTTTAATTAGGGTCACTTTTGCTAAAGAAAAAAATATGCCAAACGGCAGCATTGAAAAATAAAAACTCTGTTGGATTCTTATCAAACTCCGACCAGTTCAAGCTCTTATCGGCCTCATTCAAACTGCAGAATATTGGAATCCTTTGATTAACTGGTGGGTCATAACGCTGACTTGAAGTTTCAAAAATTATACCAAGGGAGGGTATCACGGTTTTTTTTCGCCGAGATCAAAAAATAGATTCGCTTCAAACCTACCTCATAGGGAGGAGCAACTCCTGCTCATCTTGAATCTGCAAACCGTTTGGCTCTGCGGCTTTTCACCCTCCGTCAGCGTCCGTTTTAATTAGGGTCACTTTTGCTAAAAAAAAACATGCCAAACGGCAGCATTGAAAAATAAAAACTCTGTTGGATTCTTATCAAACTCCGACCAGTTCAAGCTCTTATTGGCCTCATTCAAACTGCAGAATATTAGAATCCTTTGATTAACTGGTGGGTCATAACGCTGACTTGAAGTTTCAAAAATTATACCAAGGGAGGGTATCACGGTTTTTTTTTCGCCGAGATCAAAAAATAGATTCGCTTCAAACCTACCTCATAGGGAGGAGCAACTCCTGCTCATCTTGAATCTGCAAATCGTTTGGCTCTGCGGCTTTTCACTCTCCGTCAGCGTCCGTTTTAATTAGGGTCACTTTTGCTAAAAAAAAACATGCCAAACGGCAGCATTGAAAAATAAAAACTCTGTTGGATTCTTATCAAACTCCGACCAGTTCAAGCTCTTATCGGCCTCATTCAAACTGCAGAATATTGGAATCCTCTGATTAACTGGTGGGTCATAACGCTGACTTGAAGTTTCAAAAATTATACCAAGGGAGGGTATCACGGTTTTTTTTCGCCGAGATCAAAAAATTGATTCACTTCAAACCTACCTCATAGGGAAGAGCAACTCCTGCTCATCTCGAATCTGCAAATCGTTTGGCTCTGCGGCTTTTCACTCTCCGTCAGCGTCCGTTTTAATTAGGGTCACTTTTGCTAAAAAAAAACATGCCAAACGGCAGCATTGAAAAATAAAAACTCTGTTGGATTCTTATCAAACTCCGACCAGTTCAAGCTCTTATTGGCCTCATTCAAACTGCAGAATATTGGAATCCTCTGATTAACTGGTGGGTCATAACGCTGACTTGAAGTTTCAAAAATTATACCAAGGGAGGGTATCACGGTTTTTTTTCGCCGAGATCAAAAAATAGATTCGCTTCAAACCTACCTCATAGGGAGGATCAACTCCTGCTCATCTCGAATCTGCAAATCGTTTGGCTCTGCGGCTTTTCACTCTCCGTCAGTGTCCGTTTTAATTAGGGTCACTTTTGCTAAAAAAAAACATGCCAAACGGCAGCATTGAAAAATAAAAACTCTGTTGGATTCTTATCAAACTCCGACCAGTTCAAGCTCTTATTGGCCTCATTCAAACTGCAGAATATTGGAATCCTTTGATTAACTGGTGGGTCATAACGCTGACTTGAAGTTTCAAAAATTATACCAAGGGAGGGTATCACGGTTTTTTTTCGCCGAGATCAAAAAATAGATTCGCTTCAAACCTACCTCATAGGGAGGAGCAACTCCTGCTCATCTCGAATCTGCAAACCGTTTGGCTCTGCGGCTTTTCACTCTCCGTCAGCGTCCGTTTTAATTAGGGTCACTTTTGCTAAAAAAAAACATGCCAAACAGCAGCATTGAAAAATAAAAACTCTGTTGGATTCTTATCAAACTCCGACCAGTTCAAGCTCTTATTGGCCTCATTCAAACTGCAGAATAATTGAATCCTCTGATTAACTGGTGGGTCATAACGCTGACTTGAAGTTTCAAAAATTATACCAAGGGAGGGTATCACGGTTTTTTTTCGCCGAGATCAAAAAATAGATTCGCTTCAAACCTACCTCATAGGGTGGAGCAACTCCTGCTCATCTCGAATCTGCAAACCGTTTGGCTCTGCGGCTTTTCACTCTCCGTCAGCGTCCGTTTTAACTAGGGTCACTTTTGCTAAAAAAAAACATGCCAAACGGCAGCATTGAAAAATAAAAACTCTGTTGGATTCTTATCAAACTCCGACCAGTTCAAGCTCTTATTGGCCTCATTCAAACTGCAGAATATTGGAATCCTCTGATTAACTGGTGGTTCATAACGCTGACCTGAAGTTTCAAAAATTATACCAAGGGAGGGTATCACGGTTTTTTTTCGCCGAGATCAAAAATTAGACTCGCTTCAAACCTACCTCATAGGGAGGAGCAACTCCTGCTCATCTCGAATCTGCGAATCGTTTGGCTCTGCGGCTTTTCACTCTCCGTCAGCGTCCGTTTTAATTAGGGTCACTTTTGCTAAAAAAAAAACATGCCAAACGGCAGCATTGAAAAATCAAAAATTTTTTTGGATTCTTATCAAACTCCGACCAGTTCAAGCTCTTATTGGCCTCATTCAAACTGCAGAAAATTGGAATCCCCTGATTAACTGGTGGGTCATAACGCTGACTTGAAGTTTCAAAAATTATACCAAGGGAGGGTATCACGGTTTTTTTTCGCCGAGATCAAAAAATAGATTCGCTTCAAACCTACCTCATAGGGAGGAGCAACTCCTGTTCATCTCGAATCTGCAAACCGTTTGGCTCTGCGGCTTTTCACTCTCCGTCAGCGTCCGTTTTAATTAGGGTCACTTTTGCTAAAAAAAAAACATGCCAAACGGCAGCATTGAAAAATAAAAACTCTGTCGGATTCTTATCAAACTCCGACCAGTTCAAGCTCTTATTGGCCTCATTCAAACTGCAGAATATTGGAATCCTCTGATTAACTGGTGGGTCATAACGCTGACTTGAAGTTTCAAAAATTATACCAAGGGAGGGTATCACGGTTTTTTTTCGCCGAGATCAAAAAATGGATTCGCTTCAAACCTACCTCATAGGGAGGAGCAACTCCTGCTCATCTCGAATCTGCAAACCGTTTGGCTCTGCGGCTTTTCACTCTCCGTCAGCGTCCGTTTTAATTAGGGTCACTTTTGCTTAAAAAAAACATGCCAAACGGCAGCATTGAAAAATAAAAACTCTGTTGGATTCTTATCAAACTCCGACCAGTTCAAGCTCTTATTGGCCTCATTGAAACTGCAGAATATTGGAATCCTCTGATTAACTGGTGGGTCATAACGCTGACTTGAAGTTTCAAAAATTATACCAAGGGAGGGTATCACGGTTTTTTTTCGCCGAGATCAAAAAATAGATTCGCTTCAAACCTACCTCATAGGGAGGAGCAACTCCTGCTCATCTCGAATCTGCAAATCGTTTGGCTCTGCAGCTTTTCACTCTCCGTCAGCGTCCGTTTTAATTAGGGTCTGTTTTGCTAAAAAAAAACATGCCAAACGGCAGCATTGAAAAATAAAAACTCTGTTGGATTCTTATCAAACTCCGACCAGTTCAAGCTCTTATTGGCCTCATTCAAACTGCAGAATATTGGAATCCTCTGATTAACTGGTGGGTCATAACGCTGAATTGAAGTTAAAAAACTTATACCAAGGGAGGGTATCACGGTTTTTTTTCGCCGAGATCAAAAAATAGATTCGCTTCAAACCTACCTCATAGGGAGGAGCAACTCCTGCTCATCTCGAATCTGCAAACCGTTTGGCTCTGCGGCTTTTCACTCTCCGTCAGCATCCGTTTTAATTAGGGTCACTTTTGCTAAAAAAAAACATGCCAAACGGCAGCATTGAAAAATAAAAACTCTGTTGGATTCTTATCAAACTCCGACCAGTTCAAGCTCTTATTGGCCTCATTCAAACTGCAGAATATTGGAATCCTCTGATTAACTGGTGGGTCATAACGCTGACTTGAAGTTTCAAAAATTATACCAAGGGAGGGTATCACGGTTTTTTTTCGCCGAGATCAAAAAATAGATTCGCTTCAAACCTACCTCATAAGGAGGAGCAACTCCTGCTCATCCCGAATCTGCAAACCGTTTGGCTCTGCGGCTTTTCACTCTCCGTCAGCGTCCGTTTAAATTAGGGTCACTTTTGCTAAATAAAAACATGCCAAACGGCAGCATTGAAAAATAAAAACTCTGTTGGATTCTTATCAAACTCCGACCAGTTCAAGCTCTTATTGGCCTCATTCAAACTGCAGAATATTGGAATCCTCTGATTAACTGGTGGGTCATAACGCTGACTTGAAGTTTCAAAAATTATACCAAGGGAGGGTATCACGGTTTTTTTTCGACGAGATCAAAAAATAGATTCACTTCAAACCTACCTCAGAGGGAGGAGCAACTCCTGCTCATCTCGAATCTGCAAACCGTTTGGCTCTGCGGCTTTTCACTCTCCGTCAGCGTCCGTTTTAATTAGAATCACTTTTGCTAAAAAAAAACATGCCAAACGGCAGCATTGAAAAATAAAAACTCTGTTGGATTCTTATCAAACTCCGACCAGTTCAAGCTCTTATTGGCCTCATTCAAACTGCAGAATATTGGAATCCTCTGATTAACTGGTGGGTCATAACGCTGACTTGAAGTTTCAAAAATTATACCAAGGGAGGGTATCACGGTGTTTTTTCGCCGAGATCAATAAATACATTCGCTTCAAACCTACCTCATAGGGAGGAGCAACTCCTGCTCATCTCGAATCTGCAAACCGTTTGGCTCGGCGGCTTTTCACTCTCCGTCAGCGTCCGTTTTGATTAGGGTCACTTTTGCTAAAAAAAAACATGCCAAACGGCAGCATTGAAAAATAAAAACTCTGTTGGATTCTTATCAAACTCCGACCAGTTCAAGCTCTTATTGGCCTCATTCAAACTGCAGAATATTGGAATCCTCTGATTAACTGGTGGGTCATAACGCTGACTTGAAGTTTCAAAAATTATACCAAGGGAGGGTATCACGGTTTTTTTTCGCCGAGATCAAAAAATAGATTCGCTTCAAACCTACCTCATAGGGAGGAGCAACTCCTGCTCATCTCGAATCTGCAAACCGTTTGGCTCTGCGGCTTTTCACTCTCCGTCAGCGTCCGTTTTAATTAGGGTCACTTTTGCTTAAAAAAAACATGCCAAACGGCAGCATTGAAAAATAAAAAACTCTGTTGGATTCTTATCAAACTCCGACCAGTTCAAGCTCTTATTGGCCTCATTCAAACTGCAGAATATTGGAATCCTCTGATTAACTGGTGGGTCATAACGCTGACTTGAAGTTTCAAAAATTATACCAAGGGAGGGTATCACGGTTTTTTTTCGCCGAGATCAAAAAATAGATTCGCTTCAAACCTACCTCATAAGGAGGAGCAACTCCTGCTCATCCCGAATCTGCAAACCGTTTGGCTCTGCGGCTTTTCACTCTCCGTCAGCGTCCGTTTAAATTAGGGTCACTTTTGCTAAATAAAAACATGCCAAACGGCAGCATTGAAAAATAAAAACTCTGTTGGATTCTTATCAAACTCCGACCAGTTCAAGCTCTTATTGGCCTCATTCAAACTGCAGAATATTGGAATCCTCTGATTAACTGGTGGGTCATAACGCTGACTTGAAGTTTCAAAAATTATACCAAGGGAGGGTATCACGGTTTTTGTTCGCCGAGATCAAAAAATAGATTCGCTTCAAACCTACCTCATAGGGAGGAGCAACTCCTGCTCATCTCGAATCTGCAAACCGTTTGGCTCTGCGGCTTTTCACTCTCCGTCAGCGCCCGTTTTAATTAGGGTCACTTTTGCTAAAAAAAAAACATGCCAAACGGCAGCATTGAAAAATCAAAACTCTGTTGGATTCTTATCAAACTCCGACCAGTTCAAGCTCTTATTGGCCTCATTCAAACTGCAGAATATTGGAATCATCTGATTAACTGGTGGGTCATAACGCTGAATTGAAGTTAAAAAAATTATACCAAGGGAGGGTATCACGGTTTTTTTCGCCGAGATCAAAAAATAGATTCGCTTCAAACCTACCTCATAGGGAGGAGCAACTCCTGCTCATCTCGAATCTGCAAACCGTTTGGCTCTGCGGCTTTTCACTCTCCGTCAGCATCCGTTTTAATTAGGGTCACTTTTGCTAAAAAAAAACATGCCAAACGGCAGCATTGAAAAATAAAAACTCTGTTGGATTCTTATCAAACTCCGACCAGTTCAAGCTCTTATTGGCCTCATTCAAACTGCAGAATATTGGAATCCTCTGATTAACTGGTGGGTCATAACGCTGACTTGAAGTTTCAAAAATTATACCAAGGGAGGGTATCACGGTTTTTTTTCGCCGAGATCAAAAAATAGATTCGCTTCAAACCTACCTCATAAGGAGGAGCAACTCCTGCTCATCCCGAATCTGCAAACCGTTTGGCTCTGCGGCTTTTCACTCTCCGTCAGCGTCCGTTTAAATTAGGGTCACTTTTGCTAAATAAAAACATGCCAAACGGCAGCATTGAAAAATAAAAACTCTGTTGGATTCTTATCAAACTCCGACCAGTTCAAGCTCTTATTGGCCTCATTCAAACTGCAGAATATTGGAATCCTCTGATTAACTGGTGGGTCATAACGCTGACTTGAAGTTTCAAAAATTATACCAAGGGAGGGTATCAAGGTTTTTTTTCGACGAGATCAAAAAATAGATTCACTTCAAACCTACCTCATAGGGAGGAGCAACTCCTGCTCATCTCGAATCTGCAAACCGTTTGGCTCTGCGGCTTTTCACTCTCCGTCAGCGTCCGTTTTAATTAGAATCACTTTTGCTAAAAAAAAACATGCCAAACGGCAGCATTGAAAAATAAAAACTCTGTTGGATTCTTATCAAACTCCGACCAGTTCAAGCTCTTATTGGCCTCATTCAAACTGCAGAATATTGGAATCCTCTGATTAACTGGTGGGTCATAACGCTGACTTGAAGTTTCAAAAATTATACCAAGGGAGGGTATCACGGTGTTTTTTCGCCGAGATCAATAAATACATTCGCTTCAAACCTACCTCATAGGGAGGAGCAACTCCTGCTCATCTCGAATCTGCAAACCGTTTGGCTCGGCGGCTTTTCACTCTCCGTCAGCGTCCGTTTTAATTAGGGTCACTTTTGCTAAAAAAAAACATGCCAAACGGCAGCATTGAAAAATAAAAACTATGTTGGATTCTTATCAAACTCCGACCAGTTCAAGCTCTTATTGGCCTCATTCAAACTGCAGAATATTGGAATCCTCTGATTAACTGGTGGGTCATAACGCTGACTTGAAGTTTCAAAAATTATACCAAGGGAGGGTATCACGGTTTTTTTTCGCCGAGATCAAAAAATAGATTCGCTTCAAACCTACCTCATAGGGAGGAGCAACTCCTGCTCATCTCGAATCTGCAAACCGTTTGGCTCTGCGGCTTTTCACTCTCCGTCAGCGTCCGTTTTAATTAGGGTCACTTTTGCTTAAAAAAAACATGCCAAACGGCAGCATTGAAAAATAAAAAACTCTGTTGGATTCTTATCAAACTCCGACCAGTTCAAGCTCTTATTGGCCTCATTCAAACTGCAGAATATTGGAATCCTCTGATTAACTGGTGGGTCATAACGCTGACTTGAAGTTTCAAAAATTATACCAAGGGAGGGTATCACGGTTTTTTTTCGCCGAGATCAAAAAATAGATTCGCTTCAAACCTACCTCATAAGGAGGAGCAACTCCTGCTCATCCCGAATCTGCAAACCGTTTGGCTCTGCGGCTTTTCACTCTCCGTCAGCGTCCGTTTAAATTAGGGTCACTTTTGCTAAATAAAAACATGCCAAACGGCAGCATTGAAAAATAAAAACTCTGTTGGATTCTTATCAAACTCCGACCAGTTCAAGCTCTTATTGGCCTCATTCAAACTGCAGAATATTGGAATCCTCTGATTAACTGGTGGGTCATAACGCTGACTTGAAGTTTCAAAAATTATACCAAGGGAGGGTATCACGGTTTTTGTTCGCCGAGATCAAAAAATAGATTCGCTTCAAACCTACCTCATAGGGAGGAGCAACTCCTGCTCATCTCGAATCTGCAAACCGTTTGGCTCTGCGGCTTTTCACTCTCCGTCAGCGCCCGTTTTAATTAGGGTCACTTTTGCTAAAAAAAAACATGCCAAACGGCAGCATTGAAAAATAAAAACTCTGTTGGATTCTTATCAAACTCCGACCAGTTCAAGCTCTTATTGGCCTCATTCAAACTGCAGAATATTGGAATCCTCTGATGAACTGGTGGGTCATAACGCTGACTTGAAGTTTCAAAAATTATACCAAGGGAGGGTATCACAGTTTTTTTTCGCCGAGATCAAAAAATAGATTCACTTCAAACCTACCTCATAGGGAGGAGCAACTCCTGCTCATCTCGAATCTGCAAACCGTTTGGCTCTCCGGCTTTTCACTCTCCGTCAGCGTCCGGTTTAATTAGGGTCACTTTTGCTAAAAAAAAACATGCCAAACGGCAGCATTGAAAACGAAAAACTCTGTTGGATTCTTATCAAACTCCGACCAGTTCAAGCTCTAATTGGCCTCATTCAAACTGCAGAATATTGGAATCCTCTGATTAACTGGTGGGTCATAACACTGACTTGAAGTTTCAAAAATTATACCAAGGGAGGGTATCACGGTTTTTTTTCGCCGAGATCAAAAAATAGATTCACTTCAAACCTACCTCATAGGGAGGAGCAACTCCTGCTCATCTCGAATCTGCAAACCGTTTGGCTCTGCGGCTTTTCACTCTCCGTCAGCGTCCGTTTTAATTAGGGTCACTTTTGCTAAAAAAAAACATGCCAAACGGCAGCATTGAAAAATAAAAACTCTGTTGGATTCTTATCAAACTCCGACCAGTTCAAGCTCTTATTGGCCTCATTCAAACTGCAGAATATTGGAATCATCTGATTAACTGGTGGGTCATAACGCTGAATTGAAGTTAAAAAAATTATACCAAGGGAGGGTATCACGGTTTTTTTTCGCCGAGATCAAAAAATAGATTCGCTTCAAACCTACCTCATAGGGAGGAGCAACTCCTGCTCATCTCGAATCTGCAAACCGTTTGGCTCTGCGGCTTTTCACTCTCCGTCAGCATCCGTTTTAATTAGGGTCACTTTTGCTAAAAAAAAACATGCCAAACGGCAGCATTGAAAAATAAAAACTCTGTTGGATTCTTATCAAACTCCGACCAGTTCAAGCTCTTATTGGCCTCATTCAAACTGCAGAATATTGGAATCCTCTGATTAACTGGTGGGTCATAACGCTGACTTGAAGTTTCAAAAATTATACCAAGGGAGGGTATCACGGTTTTTTTTCGCCGAGATCAAAAAATAGATTCGCTTCAAACCTACCTCATAAGGAGGAGCAACTCCTGCTCATCCCGAATCTGCAAACCGTTTGGCTCTGCGGCTTTTCACTCTCCGTCAGCGTCCGTTTAAATTAGGGTCACTTTTGCTAAATAAAAACATGCCAAACGGCAGCATTGAAAAATAAAAACTCTGTTGGATTCTTATCAAACTCCGACCAGTTCAAGCTCTTATTGGCCTCATTCAAACTGCAGAATATTGGAATCCTCTGATTAACTGGTGGGTCATAACGCTGACTTGAAGTTTCAAAAGTTATACCAAGGGAGGGTATCAAGGTTTTTTTTCGACGAGATCAAAAAATAGATTCACTTCAAACCTACCTCATAGGGAGGAGCAACTCCTGCTCATCTCGAATCTGCAAACCGTTTGGCTCTGCGGCTTTTCACTCTCCGTCAGCGTCCGTTTTAATTAGAATCACTTTTGCTAAAAAAAAACATGCCAAACGGCAGCATTGAAAAATAAAAACTCTGTTGGATTCTTATCAAACTCCGACCAGTTCAAGCTCTTATTGGCCTCATTCAAACTGCAGAATATTGGAATCCTCTGATTAACTGGTGGGTCATAACGCTGACTTGAAGTTTCAAAAATTATACCAAGGGAGGGTATCACGGTGTTTTTTCGCCGAGATCAATAAATACATTCGCTTCAAACCTACCTCATAGGGAGGAGCAACTCCTGCTCATCTCGAATCTGCAAACCGTTTGGCTCGGCGGCTTTTCACTCTCCGTCAGCGTCCGTTTTGATTAGGGTCACTTTTGCTAAAAAAAAACATGCCAAACGGCAGCATTGAAAAATAAAAACTCTGTTGGATTCTTATCAAACTCCGACCAGTTCAAGCTCTTATTGGCCTCATTCAAACTGCAGAATATTGGAATCCTCTGATTAACTGGTGGGTCATAACGCTGACTTGAAGTTTCAAAAATTATACCAAGGGAGGGTATCACGGTTTTTTTTCGCCGAGATCAAAAAATAGATTCGCTTCAAACCTACCTCATAGGGAGGAGCAACTCCTGCTCATCTCGAATCTGCAAACCGTTTGGCTCTGCGGCTTTTCACTCTCCGTCAGCATCCGTTTTAATTAGGGTCACTTTTGCTAAAAAAAAACATGCCAAACGGCAGCATTGAAAAATAAAAACTCTGTTGGATTCTTATCAAACTCCGACCAGTTCAAGCTCTTATTGGCCTCATTCAAACTGCAGAATATTGGAATCCTCTGATTAACTGGTGGGTCATAACGCTGACTTGAAGTTTCAAAAATTATACCAAGGGAGGGTATCACGGTTTTTTTTCGCCGAGATCAAAAAATAGATTCGCTTCAAACCTACCTCATAAGGAGGAGCAACTCCTGCTCATCCCGAATCTGCAAACCGTTTGGCTCTGCGGCTTTTCACTCTCCGTCAGCGTCCGTTTAAATTAGGGTCACTTTTGCTAAATAAAAACATGCCAAACGGCAGCATTGAAAAATAAAAACTCTGTTGGATTCTTATCAAACTCCGACCAGTTCAAGCTCTTATTGGCCTCATTCAAACTGCAGAATATTGGAATCCTCTGATTAACTGGTGGGTCATAACGCTGACTTGAAGTTTCAAAAGTTATACCAAGGGAGGGTATCAAGGTTTTTTTTCGACGAGATCAAAAAATAGATTCACTTCAAACCTACCTCATAGGGAGGAGCAACTCCTGCTCATCTCGAATCTGCAAACCGTTTGGCTCTGCGGCTTTTCACTCTCCGTCAGCGTCCGTTTTAATTAGAATCACTTTTGCTAAAAAAAAACATGCCAAACGGCAGCATTGAAAAATAAAAACTCTGTTGGATTCTTATCAAACTCCGACCAGTTCAAGCTCTTATTGGCCTCATTCAAACTGCAGAATATTGGAATCCTCTGATTAACTGGTGGGTCATAACGCTGACTTGAAGTTTAAAAAATTATACCAAGGGAGGGTATCACGGTGTTTTTTCGCCGAGATCAATAAATACATTCGCTTCAAACCTACCTCATAGGGAGGAGCAACTCCTGCTCATCTCGAATCTGCAAACCGTTTGGCTCGGCGGCTTTTCACTCTCCGTCAGCGTCCGTTTTGATTAGGGTCACTTTTGCTAAAAAAAAACATGCCAAACGGCAGCATTGAAAAATAAAAACTCTGTTGGATTCTTATCAAACTCCGACCAGTTCAAGCTCTTATTGGCCTCATTCAAACTGCAGAATATTGGAATCCTCTGATTAACTGGTGGGTCATAACGCTGACTTGAAGTTTCAAAAATTATACCAAGGGAGGGTATCACGGTTTTCTTTCGCCGAGATCAAAAAATAGATTCGCTTCAAACCTACCTCATAGGGAGGAGCAACTCCTGCTCATCTCGAATCTGCAAACCGTTTGGCTCTGCGGCTTTTCACTCTCCGTCAGCGTCCGTTTTAATTAGGGTCACTTTTGCTTAAAAAAAACATGCCAAACGGCAGCATTGAAAAATAAAAAACTCTGTTGGATTCTTATCAAACTCCGACCAGTTCAAGCTCTTATTGGCCTCATTCAAACTGCAGAATATTGGAATCCTCTGATTAACTGGTGGGTCATAACGCTGACTTGAAGTTTCAAAAATTATATCAAGGGAGGGTATCACGGTTTTTTTTCGCCGAGATCAAAAAATAGATTCGCTTCAAACCTACCTCATAAGGAGGAGCAACTCCTGCTCATCCCGAATCTGCAAACCGTTTGGCTCTGCGGCTTTTCACTCTCCGTCAGCGTCCGTTTAAATTAGGGTCACTTTTGCTAAATAAAAACATGCCAAACGGCAGCATTGAAAAATAAAAACTCTGTTGGATTCTTATCAAACTCCGACCAGTTCAAGCTCTTATTGGCCTCATTCAAACTGCAGAATATTGGAATCCTCTGATTAACTGGTGGGTCATAACGCTGACTTGAAGTTTCAAAAATTATACCAAGGGAGGGTATCACGGTTTTTGTTCGCCGAGATCAAAAAATAGATTCGCTTCAAACCTACCTCATAGGGAGGAGCAACTCCTGCTCATCTCGAATCTGCAAACCGTTTGGCTCTGCGGCTTTTCACTCTCCGTCAGCGTCCGTTTTAATTAGGGTCACTTTTGCTAAAAAAAAACATGCCAAACGGCAGGATTGAAAAATAAAAAATCTGTTGGATTCTTATCGAACTCCTACCAGTTCAAGCTGTTATTGGCCTCATTCAAACTGCAGATTATTGGAATCCTCTGATTAACTGGTGGGTCATAACGCTGACTTGAAGTTTCAATAATTATACCAAGGGAGGGTATCACGGTTTTTTTTCGCCGAGATCAAAAAATAGATTCGCTTCAAACCTACCTCATAGGGAGGAGCAACTCCTGCTCATCTCGAATCTGCAAACCGTTTGGCTCTGCGGCTTTTCACTCTCCGTCAGCGTCCGTTTTAATTAGGGTCACTTTTGCTTAAAAAAAACATGCCAAACGGCAGCATTGAAAAATAAAAAACTCTGTTGGATTCTTATCAAACTCCGACCAGTTCAAGCTCTTATTGGCCTCATTCAAACTGCAGAATATTGGAATCCTCTGATTAACTGGTGGGTCATAACGCTGACTTGAAGTTTCAAAAATTATACCAAGGGAGGGTATCACGGTTTTTTTTCGCCGAGATCAAAAAATAGATTCACTTCAAACCTACCTCATAGGGAGGAGCAACTCCTGCTCATCTCGAATCTGCAAACCGTTTGGCTCTGCGGCTTTTCACTCTCGGTCAGCGTCCGTTTTAATTAGGGTCACTTTTGCTAAAAAAAAACATGCCAAACGGCAGCATTGAAAAATAAAAACTCTGTTGGATTCTCATCAAACTCCGACCAGTTCAAGCTCTTATTGGCCTCATTCAAACTGCAGAATATTGGAATCCTCTGATTAACTGGTGGGTCATAACGCTGACTTGAAGTTTCAAAAATTATACCAAGGGAGGGTATCACGGTTTTTTTTCGCCGAGATCAAAAAATAGATACGCTTCAAACCTACCTCATAGGGAGGAGCAACTCCTGCTCATCTCGAATCTGCAAACCGTTTGGCTCTGCGGCTTTTCACTCTCGGTCAGCGTCCGTTTTAATTAGGGTCACTTTTGCTAAAAAAAAACATGCCAAACGGCAGCATTGAAAAATAAAAACTCTGTTGGATTCTCATCAAACTCCGACCAGTTCAA
This sequence comes from Membranipora membranacea, assembly GCA_914767715.1. Taxonomy (NCBI): domain Eukaryota; kingdom Metazoa; phylum Bryozoa; class Gymnolaemata; order Cheilostomatida; family Membraniporidae; genus Membranipora; species Membranipora membranacea. The sequence continues at coordinate 12,693,370 of OU612068.1, forward strand.
GCTCTTATTGGCCTCATTCAAACTGCAGAATATTGGAATCCTCTGATTAACTGGTGGGTCATAACGCTGACTTGAAGTTTCAAAAATTATACCAAGGGAGGGTATCACGGTTTTTTTTCGCCGAGATCAAAAAATAGATACGCTTCAAACCTACCTCATAGGGAGGAGCAACTCCTGCTCATCTCGAATCTGCAAACCGTTTGGCTCTGCGGCTTTTCACTCTCCGTCAGCGTCCGTTTTAATTAGGGTCACTTTTGCTAAAAAAAAACATGCCAAACGGCAGCATTGAAAAATAAAAACTCTGTTGGATTCTCATCAAACTCCGACCAGTTCAAGCTCTTATTGGCCTCATTCAAACTGCAGAATATTGGAATCCTCTGATTAACTGGTGGGTCATAACGCTGACTTGAAGTTTCAAAAATTATACCAAGGGAGGGTATCACGGTTTTTTTTCGCCGAGATCAAAAAATAGATTCACTTCAAACCTACCTCATAGGGAGGAGCAACTCCTGCTCATCTCGAATCTGCAAACCGTTTGGCTCTGCGGCTTTTCACTCTCCGTCAGCGCCCGTTTTAATTAGGGTCACTTTTGCTAAAAAAAAAACATGCCAAACGGCAGCATTGAAAAATAAAAACTCTGTTGGATTCTTATCAAACTCCGACCAGTTCAAGCTCTTATTGGCCTCATTCAAACTGCAGAATATTGGAATCCTCTGATTAACTGGTGGGTCATAACGCTGACTTGAAGTTTCAAAAATTATACCAAGGGAGGGTATCACGGTTTTTTTTCGCCGAGATCAAAAAATAGATTCACTTCAAACCTACCTCATAGGGAGGAGCAACTCCTGCTCATCTCGAATCTGCAAACCGTTTGGCTCTGCGGCTTTTCACTCTCCGTCAGCGTGCGTTTTAATTAGGGTCACTTTTGCTAAAAAAAAACATGCCAAACGGCAGCATTGAAAAAGAAAAACTCTGTTGGATTCTTATCAAACTCCGACCAGTTCAAGCTCTTATTGGCCTCATTCATTCTGCAGAATATTGGAATCCTCTGATTAACTGGTGGGTCATAACGCTGACTTGAAGTTTCAAAAATTATACCAAGGGAGGGTATCACGGTTTTTTTTCGCCGAGATCAAAAAATAGATTCACTTCAAACCTACCTCATAGGGAGAAGCAACTCCTGCTCATCTCGAATCTGCAAACCGTTTGGCTCTGCGGCTTTTCACTCTCCGTCAGCGTCCGTTTTAATTAGGGTCACTTTTGCTAAAAAAAAACATGCCAAACGGCAGCATTGAAAAATAAAAACTCTGTTGGATTCTGATCAAACTCCGACCAGTTCAAGCTCTTATTGGCCTCATTCAAACTGCAGAATATTGGAATCCTCTGATTAACTGGTGGGTCATAACGCTGACTTGAAGTTTAAAAAATTATACCAAGGGAGGGTATCACGGTTTTTTTTCGCCGAGATCAAAAAATAGATGCACTTCAAACCTACCTCATAGGGAGGAGCAACTCCTGCTCATCTCGAATCTGCAAACCGTTTGGCTCTGCGGCTTTTCACTCTCCGTCAGCGTCCGTTTTAATTAGGGTCACTTTTGCTAAAAAAAAAACATGCCAAACGGCAGCATTGAAAAATTAAAACTCTGTTGGATTCTTATCAAACTCCGACCAGTTCAAGCTCTTATTGGCCTCATTCAAACTGCAGAATATTGGAATCCTCTGATTAACTGGTGGGTCATAACGCTGACTTGAAGTTTCAAAAATTATACCAAGGGAGGGTATCACGGTTTTTTTTCGCCGGGAGCAAAATATAGATTCGCTTCAAATCTACCTCATAAGGAGAAGCAACTCCTGCTCATCTCGAATCTGCAAACCGTTTGGCTCTGCGGCTTTTCACTCTCCGTCAGCGTCCGTTTTAATTAGGGTCCATTTTGCTAAAAAAAAACATGCCAAACGGCAGCATTGAAAAATAAAAACTCTGTTGGATTCATATCAAACTCCGACCAGTTCAAGCTCTTATTGGCCTCATTCAAACTGCAGAATATTGGAATCCTCTGATTAACTGGTGGGTCATAACGCTGACTTGAAGTTTAAAAAATTATACCAAGGGAGGGTATCACGGTTTTTTTTCGCCGAGATCAAAAAATAGATGCACTTCAAACCTACCTCATAGGGAGGAGCAACTCCTGCTCATCTCGAATCTGCAAACCGTTTGGCTCTGCGGCTTTTCACTCTCCGTCAGCGTCCGTTTTAATTAGGGTCACTTTTGCTAAAAAAAAAACATGCCAAACGGCAGCATTGAAAAATAAAAACTCTGTTGGATTCTTATCAAACTCCGACCAGTTCAAGCTCTTATTGGCCTCATTCAAACTGCAGAATATTGGAATCCTCTGATTAACTGGTGGGTCATAACGCTGACTTGAAGTTTCAAAAATTATACCAAGGGAGGGTATCACGGTTTTTTTTCGCCGGGAGCAAAATATAGATTCGCTTCAACTCTACCTCATAAGGAGAAGCAACTCCTGCTCATCTCGAATCTGCAAACCGTTTGGCTCTGCGGCTTTTCACTCTCCGTCAGCGTCCGTTTTAATTAGGGTCCATTTTGCTAAAAAAAAACATGCCAAACGGCAGCATTGAAAAATAAAAACTCTGTTGGATTCATATCAAACTCCGACCAGTTCAAGCTTTTATTGGCCTCATTCAAACTGCAGAATATTGGAATCCTCTGATTAACTGGTGGGTCATAACGCTGACTTGAAGTTTAAAAAATTATACCAAGGGAGGGTATCACGGTTTTTTTTCGCCGAGATCAAAAAATAGATGCACTTCAAACCTACCTCATAGGGAGGAGCAACTCCTGCTCATCTCGAATCTGCAAACCGTTTGGCTCTGCGGCTTTTCACTCTCCGTCAGCGTCCGTTTTAATTAGGGTCACTTTTGCTAAAAAAAAAACATGCCAAACGGCAGCATTGAAAAATAAAAACTCTGTTGGATTCTTATCAAACTCCGACCAGTTCAAGCTCTTATTGGCCTCATTCAAACTGCAGAATATTGGAATCCTCTGATTAACTGGTGGGTCATAACGCTGACTTGAAGTTTCAAAAATTATTCCAAGGGAGGGTATCACGGTTTTTTTTCGCCGAGATCAAAAAATAGATTCGCTTGAAACCTACCTCATAAGGAGGAGCAACTCCTGCTCATCCCGAATCTGCAAACCGTTTGGCTCTGCGGCTTTTCACTCTCCGTCAGCGTCCGTTTTAATTAGGGTCACTTTTGCTAAAAAGAACATGCCAAACGGCAGCATTGAAAAATAAAAACTCTGTTGGATTCTTATCAAACTCCGACCAGTTCAAGCTCTTATTGGCCTCATTCAAACTGCAGAATATTGGAATCCTCTGATTAACTGGTGGGTCATAACGCTGACTTGAAGTTTCAAAAATTATACCAAGGGAGGGTATCACGGTTTTTTTTCGCCGGGAGCAAAATATAGATTCGCTTCAAATCTACCTCATAAGGAGAAGCAACTCCTGCTCATCTCGAATCTGCAAACCGTTTGGCTCTGCGGCTTTTCACTCTCCGTCAGCGTCCGTTTTAATTAGGGTCCATTTTGCTAAAAAAAAACATGCCAAACGGCAGCATTGAAAAATAAAAACTCTGTTGGATTCATATCAAACTCCGACCAGTTCAAGCTCTTATTGGCCTCATTCAAACTGCAGAATATTGGAATCCTCTGATTAACTGGTGGGTCATAACGCTGACTTGAAGTTTCAAAAATTATACCAAGGGAGGGTATCACGGTTTTTTTTCGCCGAGATCAAAAAATAGATTCGCTTCAAACCTACCTCATAGGGAGGAGCAACTCCTGCTCATCTCGAATCTGCAAACCGTTTGGCTCTGCGGCTTTTCACTCTCCGTCAGCGTCCGTTTTAATTAGGGTCACTTTTGCTAAAAAAAAACATGCCAAACGGCAGCATTGAAAAATAAAAACTCTGTTGGATTCTTCTCAAACTCCAACCAGTTCAAGCTCTTATTGGCCTCATTCAAACTGCAGAATATTGGAATCCTCTGATTAACTGGTGGGTCATAACGCTGACTTGAAGTTTCAAAAATTATACCAAGGGAGGGTATCACGGTTTTTTTTCGCCGGGAGCAAAATATAGATTCGCTTCAAATCTACCTCATAAGGAGAAGCAACTCCTGCTCATCTCGAATCTGCAAACCGTTTGGCTCTGCGGCTTTTCACTCTCCGTCAGCGTCCGTTTTAAATAGGGTCCATTTTGCTAAAAAAAAACATGCCAAACGGCAGCATTGAAAAATAAAAACTCTGTTGGATTCATATCAAACTCCGACCAGTTCAAGCTCTTATTGGCCTCATTCAAACTGCAGAATATTGGAATCCTCTGATTAACTGGTGGGTCATAACGCTGACTTGAAGTTTAAAAAATTATACCAAGGGAGGGTATCACGGTTTTTTTTCGCCGAGATCAAAAAATAGATGCACTTCAAACCTACCTCATAGGGAGGAGCAACTCCTGCTCATCTCGAATCTGCAAACCGTTTGGCTCTGCGGCTTTTCACTCTCCGTCAGCGTCCGTTTTAATTAGGGTCACTTTTGCTAAAAAAAAAACATGCCAAACGGCAGCATTGAAAAATAAAAACTCTGTTGGATTCTTATCAAACTCCGACCAGTTCAAGCTCTTATTGGCCTCATTCAAACTGCAGAATATTGGAATCCTCTGATTAACTGGTGGGTCATAACGCTGACTTGAAGTTTCAAAAATTATACCAAGGGAGGGTATCACGGTTTTTTTTCGCCGGGAGCAAAATATAGATTCGCTTCAACTCTACCTCATAAGGAGAAGCAACTCCTGCTCATCTCGAATCTGCAAACCGTTTGGCTCTGCGGCTTTTCACTCTCCGTCAGCGTCCGTTTTAATTAGGGTCCATTTTGCTAAAAAAAAACATGCCAAACGGCAGCATTGAAAAATAAAAACTCTGTTGGATTCATATCAAACTCCGACCAGTTCAAGCTTTTATTGGCCTCATTCAAACTGCAGAATATTGGAATCCTCTGATTAACTGGTGGGTCATAACGCTGACTTGAAGTTTAAAAAATTATACCAAGGGAGGGTATCACGGTTTTTTTTCGCCGAGATCAAAAAATAGATTCACTTCAAACCTACCTCATAGGGAGGAGCAACTCCTGCTCATCTCGAATCTGCAAACCGTTTGGCTCTGCGGCTTTTCACTCTCCGTCAGCGTCCGTTTTAATTAGGGTCACTTTTGCTAAAAAAAAAACATGCCAAACGGCAGCATTGAAAAATAAAAACTCTGTTGGATTCTTATCAAACTCCGACCAGTTCAAGCTCTTATTGGCCTCATTCAAACTGCAGAATATTGGAATCCTCTGATTAACTGGTGGGTCATAACGCTGACTTGAAGTTTCAAAAATTATACCAAGGGAGGGTATCACGGTTTTTTTTCGCCGGGAGCAAAATATAGATTCGCTTCAAATCTACCTCATAAGGAGAAGCAACTCCTGCTCATCTCGAATCTGCAAACCGTTTGGCTCTGCGGCTTTTCACTCTCCGTCAGCGTCCGTTTTAATTAGGGTCCATTTTGCTAAAAAAAAACATGCCAAACGGCAGCATTGAAAAATAAAAACTCTGTTGGATTCATATCAAACTCCGACCAGTTCAAGCTCTTATTGGCCTCATTCAAACTGCAGAATATTGGAATCCTCTGATTAACTGGTGGGTCATAACGCTGACTTGAAGTTTCAAAAATTATACCAAGGGAGGGTATCACGGTTTTTTTTCGCCGAGATCAAAAAATAGATTCGCTTCAAACCTACCTCATAGGGAGGAGCAACTCCTGCTCATCTCGAATCTGCAAACCGTTTGGCTCTGCGGCTTTTCACTCTCCGTCAGCGTCCGTTTTAATTAGGGTCACTTTTGCTAAAAAAAAACATGCCAAACGGCAGCATTGAAAAATAAAAACTCTGTTGGATTCTCATCAAACTCCGACCAGTTCAAGCTCTTATTGGCCTCATTCAAACTGCAGAATATTGGAATCCTCTGATTAACTGGTGGGTCAAAACGTTGACTTGAAGTTTCAAAAATTATACCAAGGGAGGGTATCACGGTTTTTTTTCGCCGAGATCAAAAAATAGATTCGCTTCAAACCTACCTCATAGGGAAGAGCAACTCATGCTCATCTCGAATCTGCAAACCGTTTGGCCCTGCGGCTTTTCACTCTCCGTCAGCGTCCGTTTTAATTAGGGTCACTTTTGCTAAAAAAAACATGCCAAACGGCAGCATTGAAAAATAAAAACTCTGTTGGATTCTTATCAAACTCCGACCAGTTCAAGCTCTTATTGGCCTCATTCAAACTGCAGAATATTGGAATCATCTGATTAACTGGTGGGTCATAACGCTGACTTGAAGTTTCAAAAATTATACCAAGGGAGGGCATGACGGTTTTTTTTCGCCGAGATCAAAAAATAGATTCGCTTCAAACCTACCTCATAGGGAGGAGCAACTCCTGCTCATCTCGAATCTGCAAACCGTTTGGCTCTGCGGCTTTTCACTCTCCGTCAGCGTCCGTTTAAATTAGGGTCATTTTGCTAAAAAAAAACATGCCAAACGGCAGCATTGAAAAATAAAAACTCTGTTAGATTCTCATCAAACTCCGACCAGTTCAAGCTCTTATTGGCCTCATTCAAACTGCAGAATAATGGAATCCTCTGATTAACTGGTGGGTCATAACGCTGACTTGAAGTTTCAAAAATTATACCAAGGGAGGGTATCACGGTTTTTTTTCGCCGAGATCAAAAAATAGATTCGCTTCAAACCTACCTCATAGGGAGGAGCAACTCCTGCTCATCTCGAATCTGCAAACCGTTTGGCTCTGCGGCTTTTCACTCTCCGTCAGCGTCCGTTTTAATTAGGGTCACTTTTGCTAAAAAAAAACATGCCAAACGGCAGCATTGAAAAATAAAAACTCTGTTGGATTCTTATCAAACTCCGACCAGTTCAAGCTCTTATTGGCCTCATTCAAACTGCAGAATATTGGAATCCTCTGATTAACTGGTGGGTCATAACGCTGACTTGAAGTTTCAAAAATTATACCAAGGGAGGGTATCACGGTTTTTTTTCGCCGAGATCAATAAATAGATTCGCTTCAAACCTACCTCATAGGGAGGAGCAACTCCTGCTCATCTCGAATCTGCAAACCGTTTGGCTCGGCGGCTTTTCACTCTCCGTCAGCGTCCGTTTTGATTAGGGTCACTTTTGCTAAAAAAAAACATGCCAAACGGCAGCATTGAAAAATAGAAACTCTGTTGGATTCTTATCAAACTCCGACCAGTTCAAGCTCTTATTGGCCTCATTCAAACTGCAGAATATTGGAATCCTCTGATTAACTGGTGGGTCATAACGCTGACTTGAAGTTTCAAAAATTATACCAAGGGAGGGTATCACGGTTTTTTTTCGCCGAGATAAAAAAATAGATTCGCTTCAAACCTACCTCATAGGGAGGAGCAACTCCTGCTCATCTCGAATCTGCAAACCGTTTGGCTCTGCGGCTTTTCACTCTCCGTCAGCGTCCGTTTTAATTAGGGTCACTTTTGCTAAAAAAAAACATGCCAAACGGCAGCATTGAAAAATAAAAACTCTGTTGGATTCTTATCAAACTCCGACCAGTTCAAGCTCTTATTGGCCTCATTCAAACTGCAGAATATTGGAATCCTCTGATTAACTGGTGGGTCATAACGCTGACTTGAAGTTTCAAAAATTATACCAAGGGAGGGTATCACGGTTTTTTTTCGCCGAGATCAAAAAATAGATTCGCTTGAAACCTACCTCATAAGGAGGAGCAACTCCTGCTCATCCCGAATCTGCAAACCGTTTGGCTCTGCGGCTTTTCACTCTCCGTCAGCGTCCGTTTAAATTAGGGTCACTTTTGCTAAATAAAAACATGCCAAACGGCAGCATTGAAAAATAAAAACTCTGTTGGATTCTTATCAAACTCCGACCAGTTCAAGCTCTTATTGGCCTCATTCAAACTGCAGAATATTGGAATCCTCTGATTAACTGGTGGGTCATAACGCTGACTTGAAGTTTCAAAATTTATACCAAGGGAGGGTATCACGGTTTTTTTTCGACGAGATCAAAAAATAGATTCACTTCAAACCTACCTCATAGGGAGGAGCAACTCCTGCTCATCTCGAATCTGCAAACCGTTTGGCTCTGCGGCTTTTCACTCTCCGTCAGCGTCCGTTTTAATTAGGGTCACTTTTGCTAAAAAAAAACATGCCAAACGGCAGCATTGAAAAATAAAAACTCTGTTGGATTCTTATCAAACTCCGACCAGTTCAAGCTCTTATTGGCCTCATTCAAACTGCAGAATATTGGAATCCTCTGATTAACTGGTGGGTCATAACGCTGACTTGAAGTTTCAAAAATTATACCAAGGGAGGGTATCACGGTTTTTTTTCGCCGAGATCAATAAATACATTCGCTTCAAACCTACCTCATAGGGAGGAGCAACTCCTGCTCATCTCGAATCTGCAAACCGTTTGGCTCGGTGGCTTTTCACTCTCCGTCAGCGTCCGTTTTGATTAGGGTCACTTTTGCTAAAAAAAAACATGCCAAACGGCAGCATTGAAAAATAAAAACTCTGTTGGATTCTTATCAAACTCCGACCAGTTCAAGCTCTTATTGGCCTCATTCAAACTGCAGAATATTGGAATCCTCTGATTAACTGGTGGGTCATAACGCTGACTTGAAGTTTCAAAAATTATACCAAGGGAGGGTATCACGGTTTTTTTTCGCCGAGATCAAAAAATAGATTCGCTTCAAACCTACCTCATAGGGAGGAGCAACTCCTGCTCATCTCGAATCTGCAAACCGTTTGGCTCTGCGGCTTTTCACTCTCCGTCAGCGTCCGTTTTAATTAGGGTCACTTTTGCTAAAAAAAAACATGCCAAACGGCAGCATTGAAAAATAAAAACTCTGTTGGATTCTTATCAAACTCCGACCAGTTCAAGCTCTTATTGGCCTCATTCAAACTGCAGAATATTGGAATCCTCTGATTAACTGGTGGGTCATAACGCTGACTTGAAATTTCAAAAATTATACCAAGGGAGGGTATCACGGTTTTTTTTCGCCGAGATCAAAAAATAGATTCGCTTCAAACTTACCTCATAGGGAGGAGCAACTCCTGCTCATCTCGAATCTGCAAATCGTTTGGCTCTGCGGCTTTTCACTCTCCGTCAGCGTCCGTTTTAATTAGGGTCACTTTTGCTAAAAAAAAGATGCCAAACGGCAGCATTGATAAATAAAAACTCTGTTGGATTCTTATCAAACTCTGACCAGTTCAAGCTCTTATCGGCCTCATTCAAACTGCAGAATATTGGAATCCTCTGATTAACTGGTGGGTCATAACGCTGACTTGAAGTTTCAAAAATTATACCAAGGGAGGGTATCACGGTTTTTTTTCGCCGAGATCAAAAAATAGATTCGCTTCAAACCTACCTCATAGGGAGGAGCAACTCCTGCTCATCTCGAATCTGCAAACCGTTTGGCTCTGCGGCTTTTCACTCTCCGTCAGCGTCCGTTTTAATTAGGGTCACTTTTGCTAAAAAAAAACATGCCAAACGGCAGCATTGAAAAATAAAAACTCTGTTGGATTCTTATCAAACTCCGACCAGTTCAAGCTCTTATTGGCCTCATTCAAACTGCAGAATATTGGAATCCTCTGATTAACCGGTGGGTCATAACGCTGACTTGAAGTTTCAAAAATTATACCAAGGGAGGGTATCACGGTGTTTTTTCGCCGAGATCAAAAAATAGATTCGCTTCAAACCTACCTCATAGGGAGGAGCAACTCCTGCTCATCTCGAATCTGCAAACCTTTTGGCTCTGCGGCTTTTCACTCTCCGTCAGCGTCCGTTTTAATTAGGGTCACTTTTGCTAAAAAAAAACATGCCAAACGGCAGCATTGAAAAATAAAAACTCTGTTGGATTCTTATCAAACTCCGACCAGTTCAAGCTCTTATTGGCCTCATTCAAACTGCAGAATATTGGAATCCTCTGATTAACTGGTGGGTCATAACGCTGACTTGAAATTTCAAAAATTATACCAAGGGAGGGTATCACGGTTTTTTTTCGCCGAGATCAAAAAATAGATTCGCTTCAAACTTACCTCATAGGGAGGAGCAACTCCTGCTCATCTCGAATCTGCAAATCGTTTGGCTCTGCGGCTTTTCACTCTCCGTCAGCGTCCGTTTTAATTAGGGTCCCTTTTGCTAAAAAAAAACATGCCAAACGGCAGCATTGAAAAACAAAAACTCTGTTGGATTCTTATCAAACTCCGACCAGTTCAAGCTCTTATTGGCCTCATTCAAACTGCAGAATATTGGAATCCTCTGATTAACTGGTGGGTCATAACGCTGACTTGAAGTTTCAAAAATTATACCAAGGGAGGGTATCATGGTTTTTTTTCGCCGAGATCAAAAAATAGATTCGCTTCAAACCTACCTCATAGGGAGGAGCAACTCCTGTTCATCTCGAATCTGCAAACCGTTTGGCTCTGCGGCTTTTCACTCTCCGTCAGCGTCCGTTTTAATAAGGGTCACTTTTGCTAAAACAAAACATGCCAAACGGCAGCATTGAAGAATAAAAACTCTGTTGGATTCTTAACAAACTCCGACCAGTTTAAGCTCTTATTGGCCTCATTCAAACTGCAGAATATTGGAATCCTCTGATTAACTGGTGGGTCATAACGCTGACTTGAAGTTTCAAAAATTATACCAAGGGAGGGTATCACGGTTTTTTTTCGCCGAGATCAAAAAATAGATTCGCTTCAAACCTACCTCATAGGGAGGAGCAACTCCTGCTCATCTCGAATCTGCAAACCGTTTGGCTCTGCGGCTTTTCACTCTCCGTCAGCGTCCGTTTTAAATAGGGTCACATTTGCTAAAAAAAAACATGCCAAACGGCAGCATTGAAAAATAAAAACTCTGTTGGATTCTTATCAAACTCCGACCAGTTCAAGCTCTTATTGGCCTCATTCAAACTGCAGAATATTGGAATCCTCTGATTAACTGGTGGGTCATAACGCTGACTTGAAGTTTCAAAAATTATACCAAGGGAGGGTATCACGGTTTTTTTTCGCCGAGATCAAAAAATAGATTCGCTTCAAACCTACCTCATAGGGAGGAGCAACTCCTGCTCATCTCGAATCTGCAAACCGTTTGGCTCTGCGGCTTTTCACTCTCCGTCAGCGTCCGTTTTAATTAGGGTCACTTTTGCTAAAAAAAAGATGCCAAACGGCAGCATTGAAAAATAAAAACTCTGTTGGATTCTTATCAAACTCCGACCAGTTCAAGCTCTTATTGGCCTCATTCAAACTGCAGAATATTGGAATCCTCTGATTAACTGGTGGGTCATAACGCTGACTTGAAGTTTCAAAAATTATACCAAGGGAGGGTATCACGGTTTTTTTTCGCCGAGATCAAAAAATAGATTCGCTTCAAACCTACCTCATAGGGAGGAGCAACTCCTGCTCATCTCGAATCTGCAAACCGTTTGGCTCTGCGGCTTTTCACTCTCCGTCAGCGTCCGTTTTAATTAGGGTCACTTTTGCTAAAAAAAAACATGCCAAACGGCAGCATTGAAAAATAAAAACTCTGTTGGATTCTTATCAAACTCCGACCAGTTCAAGCTCTTATTGGCCTCATTCAAACTGCAGAATATTGGAATCCTCTGATTAACTGGTGGGTCATAACGCTGACTTGAAATTTCAAAAATTATACCAAGGGAGGGTATCACGGTTTTTTTTCGCCGAGATCAAAAAATAGATTCGCTTCAAACTTACCTCATAGGGAGGAGCAACTCCTGCTCATCTCGAATCTGCAAATCGTTTGGCTCTGCGGCTTTTCACTCTCCGTCAGCGTCCGTTTTAATTAGGGTCACTTTTGCTAAAAAAAAGATGCCAAACGGCAGCATTGATAAATAAAAACTCTGTTGGATTCTTATCAAACTCTGACCAGTTCAAGCTCTTATCGGCCTCATTCAAACTGCAGAATATTGGAATCCTCTGATTAACTGGTGGGTCATAACGCTGACTTGAAGTTTCAAAAATTATACCAAGGGAGGGTATCACGGTTTTTTTTCGCCGAGATCAAAAAATAGATTCGCTTCAAACCTACCTCATAGGGAGGAGCAACTCCTGCTCATCTCGAATCTGCAAACCGTTTGGCTCTGCGGCTTTTCACTCTCCGTCAGCGTCCGTTTTAATTAGGGTCACTTTTGCTAAAAAAAAACATGCCAAACGGCAGCATTGAAAAATAAAAACTCTGTTGGATTCTTATCAAACTCCGACCAGTTCAAGCTCTTATTGGCCTCATTCAAACTGCAGAATATTGGAATCCTCTGATTAACCGGTGGGTCATAACGCTGACTTGAAGTTTCAAAAATTATACCAAGGGAGGGTATCACGGTGTTTTTTCGCCGAGATCAAAAAATAGATTCGCTTCAAACCTACCTCATAGGGAGGAGCAACTCCTGCTCATCTCGAATCTGCAAACCTTTTTGCTCTGCGGCTTTTCACTCTCCGTCAGCGTCCGTTTTAATTAGGGTCACTTTTGCTAAAAAAAAACATGCCAAACGGCAGCATTGAAAAATAAAAACTCTGTTGGATTCTTATCAAACTCCGACCAGTTCAAGCTCTTATTGGCCTCATTCAAACTGCAGAATATTGGAATCCTCTGATTAACTGGTGGGTCATAACGCTGACTTGAAATTTCAAAAATTATACCAAGGGAGGGTATCACGGTTTTTTTTCGCCGAGATCAAAAAATAGATTCGCTTCAAACTTACCTCATAGGGAGGAGCAACTCCTGCTCATCTCGAATCTGCAAATCGTTTGGCTCTGCGGCTTTTCACTCTCCGTCAGCGTCCGTTTTAATTAGGGTCCCTTTTGCTAAAAAAAAACATGCCAAACGGCAGCATTGAAAAACAAAAACTCTGTTGGATTCTTATCAAACTCCGACCAGTTCAAGCTCTTATTGGCCTCATTCAAACTGCAGAATATTGGAATCCTCTGATTAACTGGTGGGTCATAACGCTGACTTGAAGTTTCAAAAATTATACCAAGGGAGGGTATCATGGTTTTTTTTCGCCGAGATCAAAAAATAGATTCGCTTCAAACCTACCTCATAGGGAGGAGCAACTCCTGTTCATCTCGAATCTGCAAACCGTTTGGCTCTGCGGCTTTTCACTCTCCGTCAGCGTCCGTTTTAATAAGGGTCACTTTTGCTAAAACAAAACATGCCAAACGGCAGCATTGAAGAATAAAAACTCTGTTGGATTCTTAACAAACTCCGACCAGTTTAAGCTCTTATTGGCCTCATTCAAACTGCAGAATATTGGAATCCTCTGATTAACTGGTGGGTCATAACGCTGACTTGAAGTTTCAAAAATTATACCAAGGGAGGGTATCACGGTTTTTTTTCGCCGAGATCAAAAAATAGATTCGCTTCAAACCTACCTCATAGGGAGGAGCAACTCCTGCTCATCTCGAATCTGCAAACCGTTTGGCTCTGCGGCTTTTCACTCTCCGTCAGCGTCCGTTTTAAATAGGGTCACATTTGCTAAAAAAAAACATGCCAAACGGCAGCATTGAAAAATAAAAACTCTGTTGGATTCTTATCAAACTCCGACCAGTTCAAGCTCTTATTGGCCTCATTCAAACTGCAGAATATTGGAATCCTCTGATTAACTGGTGGGTCATAACGCTGACTTGAAGTTTCAAAAATTATACCAAGGGAGGGTATCACGGTTTTTTTTCGCCGAGATCAAAAAATAGATTCGCTTCAAACCTACCTCATAGGGAGGAGCAACTCCTGCTCATCTCGAATCTGCAAACCGTTTGGCTCTGCGGCTTTTCACTCTCCGTCAGCGTCCGTTTTAATTAGGGTCACTTTTGCTAAAAAAAAGATGCCAAACGGCAGCATTGAAAAATAAAAACTCTGTTGGATTCTTATCAAACTCTGACCAGTTCAAGCTCTTATCGGCCTCATTCAAACTGCAGAATATTGGAATCCTCTGATTAACTGGTGGGTCATAACGCTGACTTGAAGTTTCAAAAATTATACCAAGGGAGGGTATCACGGTTTTTTTTCGCCGAGATCAAAAAATAGATTCGCTTCAAACCTACCTCATAGGGAGGAGCAACTCCTGCTCATCTCGAATCTGCAAACCGTTTGGCTCTGCGGCTTTTCACTCTCCGTCAGCGTCCGTTTTAATTAGGGTCACTTTTGCTAAAAAAAAACATGCCAAACGGCAGCATTGAAAAATAAAAACTCTGTTGGATTCTTATCAAACTCCGACCAGTTCAAGCTCTTATTGGCCTCATTCAAACTGCAGAATATTGGAATCCTCTGATTAACCGGTGGGTCATAACGCTGACTTGAAGTTTCAAAAATTATACCAAGGGAGGGTATCACGGTGTTTTTTCGCCGAGATCAAAAAATAGATTCGCTTCAAACCTACCTCATAGGGAGGAGCAACTCCTGCTCATCTCGAATCTGCAAACCTTTTGGCTCTGCGGCTTTTCACTCTCCGTCAGCGTCCGTTTTAATTAGGGTCACTTTTGCTAAAAAAAAACATGCCAAACGGCAGCATTGAAAAATAAAAACTCTGTTGGATTCTTATCAAACTCCGACCAGATAAAGCTCTTATTGGCCTCATTCAAACTGCAGAATATTGGAATCCTCTGATTAACTGGTGGGTCATAACGCTGACTTGAAATTTCAAAAATTATACCAAGGGAGGGTATCACGGTTTTTTTTCGCCGAGATCAAAAAATAGATTCGCTTCAAACTTACCTCATAGGGAGGAGCAACTCCTGCTCATCTCGAATCTGCAAATCGTTTGGCTCTGCGGCTTTTCACTCTCCGTCAGCGTCCGTTTTAATTAGGGTCACTTTTGCTAAAAAAAAACATGCCAAACGGCAGCATTGAAAAATAAAAACTCTGTTGGATTCTTATCAAACTCCGACCAGTTCAAGCTCTTATTGGCCTCATTCAAACTGCAGAATATTGGAATCCTCTGATTAACTGGTGGGTCATAACGCTGACTTGAAGTTTCAAAAATTATACCAAGGGAGGGTATCATGGTTTTTTTTCGCCGAGATCAAAAAATAGATTCGCTTCAAACCTACCTCATAGGGAGGAGCAACTCCTGTTCATCTCGAATCTGCAAACCGTTTGGCTCTGCGGCTTTTCACTCTCCGTCAGCGTCCGTTTTAATAAGGGTCACTTTTGCTAAAACAAAACATGCCAAACGGCAGCATTGAAAAATAAAAACTCTGTTGGATTCTTAACAAACTCCGACCAGTTCAAGCTCTTATTGGCCTCATTCAAACTGCAGAATATTGGAATCCTCTGATTAACTGGTGGGTCATAACGCTGACTTGAAGTTTCAAAAATTATACCAAGGGAGGGTATCACGGTTTTTTTTCGCCGAGATCAAAAAATAGATTCGCTTCAAACCTACCTCATAGGGAGGAGCAACTCCTGCTCATCTCGAATCTGCAAACCGTTTGGCTCTGCGGCTTTTCACTCTCCGTCAGCGTCCGTTTTAAATAGGGTCACTTTTGCTAAAAAAAAACATGCCAAACGGCAGCATTGAAAAATAAAAACTCTGTTGGATTCTTATCAAACTCCGACCAGTTCAAGCTCTTATTGGCCTCAATCAAACTGCAGAATATAAGAATCCTCTGATTAACTGGTGGGTCATAACGCTGACTTGAAGTTTCAAAAATTATACCAAGGGAGGGTATCACGGTTTTTTTTCGCCGAGATCAAAAAATAGATTCGCTTCAAACCTACCTCATAGGGAGGAGCAACTCCTGCTCATCTCGAATCTGCAAACCGTTTGGCTCTGCGGCTTTTCACTCTCCGTCAGCGTCCGTTTTAATTAGGGTCACTTTTGCTAAAAAAAACATGCCAAACGGCAGCATTGAAAAATAAAAACTCTGTTGGATTCTTTTCAAACTCCGACCAGTTCAAGCTCTTATTGGCCTCATTCAAACTGCAGAATATTGGAATCCTCTGATTAACTGGAGGGTCATAACGCTGACTTGAAGTTTCAAAAATTATAACAAGGGAGGGTATCACGGTGTTTTTTCGCCGAGATCAAAAAATAGATTCGCTTCAAACCTACCTCATATGGAGGAGCAACTCCTGCTCATCTCGAATCTGCAAACCGTTTGGCTCTGCGGCTTTTCACTCTCCGTCAGCGTCCGTTTTAATTAGGGTCACTTTTGCTATAAAAAAAACATGCCAAACGGCAGCATTGAAAAATAAAAACTCTGTTGGATTTTTATCAAACTCCGACCAGTTCAAGCCCTTATTGGCCTCATTCAAACTGCAGAATATTGGAATCCTCTGATTAACTGGTGGGTCAAAACGCTGACTTGAAGTTTCAAAAATTATACCAAGGGAGGATATCACGGTTTTTTTTCGCCGAGATCAAAAAATAGATTCGCTTCAAACCTACCTCATAGGGAGGAGAAACTCCTGCTCATCTCGAATCTGCAAACCGTTTTGCTCTGCGGCTTTTCACTCTCCGTCAGCGTCCGTTTTAATTAGGGTCACTTTTGCTAAAAAAAAACATGCCAAACGGCAGCATTGAAAAATAAAAACTCTGTTGGATTCTTATCAAACTCCGACCAGTTCAAGCTCTTATTGGCCTCATTCAAACTGCAGAATATTGGAATCCTCTGATTAACTGGTGGGTCATAACGCTGACTTGAAGTTTCAAAAATTATACCAAGGGAGGGTATCACGGTTTTTTTTCGCCGAGATCAAACAATAGATTCGCTTCAAACCTACCTCATAGGGAGGAGCAACTCCTGCTCATCTCGAATCTGCAAACCGTTTGGCTCTGCGGCTTTTCACTCTCCGTCAGCGTCCGTTTTAATTAGGGTCACTTTTGCTAAAAAAAAACATGCCAAACGGCAGCATTGAAAAATAAAAACTCTGTTGGATTCTTATCAAACTCCGACCAGTTCAAGCTCTTATTGGCCTCATTCAAACTGCAGAATATTGGAATCCTCTGATTAACTGGTGGGTCATAACGCTGACTTGAAGTTTCAAAAATTATACCAAGGGAGGGTATCACGGTGTTTTTTCGCCGAGATCAAAAAATAGATTCGCTTCAAACCTACCTCATAGGGAGGAGCAACTCCTGCTCATCTCGAATCTGCAAACCTTTTGGCTCTGCGGCTTTTCACTCTCCGTCAGCGTCCGTTTTAATTAGGGTCACTTTTGCCAAAAAAAAACATGCCAAACGGCAGCATTGAAAAATAAAAACTCTGTTGGATTCTTATCAAACTCCGACCAGTTCAAGCTCTTATTGGCCTCATTCAAACTGCAGAATATTGGAATCCTCTGATTAACTGGTGGGTCATAACGCTGACTTGAAATTTCAAAAATTATACCAAGGGAGGGTATCACGGTTTTATTTCGCCGAGATCAAAAAATAGATTCGCTTCAAACTTACCTCATAGGGAGGAGCAACTCCTGCTCATCTCGAATCTGCAAATCGTTTGGCTCTGCGGCTTTTCACTCTCCGTCAGCGTCCGTTTTAATTAGGGTCACTTTTGCTAAAAAAAAACATGCCAAACGGCAGCATTGAAAAATAAAAACTCTGTTGGATTCTTATCAAACTCTGACCAGTTCAAGCTCTTATCGGCCTCATTCAAACTGCAGAATATTGGAATCCTCTGATTAACTGGTGGGTCATAACGCTGACTTGAAGTTTCAAAAATTATACCAAGGGAGGGTATCACGGTTTTTTTTCGCCGAGATCAAAAAATAGATTCGCTTCAAACCTACCTCATAGGGAGGAGCAACTCCTGCTCATCTCGAATCTGCAAACCGTTTGGCTCTGCGGCTTTTCACTCTCCGTCAGCGTCCGTTTTAATTAGGGTCACTTTTGCTAAAAAAAAACATGCCAAACGGCAGCATTGAAAAATAAAAACTCTGTTGGATTCTTATCAAACTCCGACCAGTTCAAGCTCTTATTGGCCTCATTCAAACTGCAGAATATTGGAATCCTCTGATTAACTGGTGGGTCATAACGCTGACTTGAAGTTTCAAAAATTATACCAAGGGAGGGTATCACGGTGTTTTTTCGCCGAGATCAAAAAATAGATTCGCTTCAAACCTACCTCATAGGGAGGAGCAACTCCTGCTCATCTCGAATCTGCAAACCTTTTGGCTCTGCGGCTTTTCACTCTCCGTCAGCGTCCGTTTTAATTAGGGTCACTTTTGCTAAAAAAAAACATGCCAAACGGCAGCATTGAAAAATAAAAACTCTGTTGGATTCTTATCAAACTCCGACCAGTTCAAGCTCTTATTGGCCTCATTCAAACTGCAGAATATTGGAATCCTCTGATTAACTGGTGGGTCATAACGCTGACTTGAAATTTCAAAAATTATACCAAGGGAGGGTATCACGGTTTTTTTTCGCCGAGATCAAAAAATAGATTCGCTTCAAACTTACCTCATAGGGAGGAGCAACTCCTGCTCATCTCGAATCTGCAAATCGTTTGGCTCTGCGGCTTTTCACTCTCCGTCAGCGTCCGTTTTAATTAGGGTCACTTTTGCTAAAAAAAACATGCCAAACGGCAGCATTGAAAAATAAAAACTCTGTTGGATTCTTATCAAACTCCGACCAGTTCAAGCTCTTATTGGCCTCATTCAAACTGCAGAATATTGGAATCCTCTGATTAACTGGTGGGTCATAACGCTGACTTGAAGTTTCAAAAATTATACCAAGGGAGGGTATCATGGTTTTTTTTCGCCGAGATCAAAAAATAGATTCGCTTCAAACCTACCTCATAAGGAGGAGCAACTCCTGTTCATCTCGAATCTGCAAACCGTTTGGCTCTGCGGCTTTTCACTCTCCGTCAGCGTCCGTTTTAATAAGGGTCACTTTTGCTAAAACAAAACATGCCAAACGGCAGCATTGAAAAATAAAAACTCTGTTGGATTCTTATCAAACTCCGACCAGTTTAAGCTCTTATTGGCCTCATTCAAACTGCAGAATATTGGAATCCTCTGATTAACTGGTGGGTCATAACGCTGACTTGAAGTTTCAAAAATTATACCAAGGGAGGGTATCACGGTTTTTTTTCGCCGAGATCAAAAAATAGATTCGCTTCAAACCTACCTCATAGGGAGGAGCAACTCCTGCTCATCTCGAATCTGCAAACCGTTTGGCTCTGCGGCTTTTCACTCTCCGTCAGCGTCCGTTTTAAATAGGGTCACTTTTGCTAAAAAAAAACATGCCAAACGGCAGCATTGAAAAATAAAAACTCTGTTGGATTCTTATCAAACTCTGACCAGTTCAAGCTCTTATTGGCCTCATTCAAACTGCAGAATATTGGAATCCTCTGATTAACCGGTGGGTCATAACGCTGACTTGAAGTTTCAAAAATTATACCAAGGGAGGGTATCACGGTGTTTTTTCGCCGAGATCAAAAAATAGATTCGCTTCAAACCTACCTCATAGGGAGGAGCAACTCCTGCTCATCTCGAATCTGCAAACCTTTTGGCTCTGCGGCTTTTCACTCTCCGTCAGCGTCCGTTTTAATTAGGGTCACTTTTGCTAAAAAAAAACATGCCAAACGGCAGCATTGAAAAATAAAAACTCTGTTGGATTCTTATCAAACTCCGACCAGTTCAAGCTCTTATTGGCCTCATTCAAACTGCAGAATATTGGAATCCTCTGATTAACTGGTGGGTCATAACGCTGACTTGAAATTTCAAAAATTATACCAAGGGAGGGTATCACGGTTTTTTTTCGCCGAGATCAAAAAATAGATTCGCTTCAAACTTACCTCATAGGGAGGAGCAACTCCTGCTCATCTCGAATCTGCAAATCGTTTGGCTCTGCGGCTTTTCACTCTCCGTCAGCGTCCGTTTTAATTAGGGTCCCTTTTGCTAAAAAAAAACATGCCAAACGGCAGCATTGAAAAACAAAAACTCTGTTGGATTCTTATCAAACTCCGACCAGTTCAAGCTCTTATTGGCCTCATTCAAACTGCAGAATATTGGAATCCTCTGATTAACTGGTGGGTCATAACGCTGACTTGAAGTTTCAAAAATTATACCAAGGGAGGGTATCATGGTTTTTTTTCGCCGAGATCAAAAAATAGATTCGCTTCAAACCTACCTCATAGGGAGGAGCAACTCCTGTTCATCTCGAATCTGCAAACCGTTTGGCTCTGCGGCTTTTCACTCTCCGTCAGCGTCCGTTTTAATAAGGGTCACTTTTGCTAAAACAAAACATGCCAAACGGCAGCATTGAAGAATAAAAACTCTGTTGGATTCTTAACAAACTCCGACCAGTTTAAGCTCTTATTGGCCTCATTCAAACTGCAGAATATTGGAATCCTCTGATTAACTGGTGGGTCATAACGCTGACTTGAAGTTTCAAAAATTATACCAAGGGAGGGTATCACGGTTTTTTTTCGCCGAGATCAAAAAATAGATTCGCTTCAAACCTACCTCATAGGGAGGAGCAACTCCTGCTCATCTCGAATCTGCAAACCGTTTGGCTCTGCGGCTTTTCACTCTCCGTCAGCGTCCGTTTTAAATAGGGTCACATTTGCTAAAAAAAAACATGCCAAACGGCAGCATTGAAAAATAAAAACTCTGTTGGATTCTTATCAAACTCCGACCAGTTCAAGCTCTTATTGGCCTCATTCAAACTGCAGAATATTGGAATCCTCTGATTAACTGGTGGGTCATAACGCTGACTTGAAGTTTCAAAAATTATACCAAGGGAGGGTATCATGGTTTTTTTTCGCCGAGATCAAAAAATAGATTCGCTTCAAACCTACCTCATAGGGAGGAGCAACTCCTGTTCATCTCGAATCTGCAAACCGTTTGGCTCTGCGGCTTTTCACTCTCCGTCAGCGTCCGTTTTAATAAGGGTCACTTTTGCTAAAACAAAACATGCCAAACGGCAGCATTGAAAAATAAAAACTCTGTTGGATTCTTAACAAACTCCGACCAGTTCAAGCTCTTATTGGCCTCATTCAAACTGCAGAATATTGGAATCCTCTGATTAACTGGTGGGTCATAACGCTGACTTGAAGTTTCAAAAATTATACCAAGGGAGGGTATCACGGTTTTTTTTCGCCGAGATCAAAAAATAGATTCGCTTCAAACCTACCTCATAGGGAGGAGCAACTCCTGCTCATCTCGAATCTGCAAACCGTTTGGCTCTGCGGCTTTTCACTCTCCGTCAGCGTCCGTTTTAAATAGGGTCACTTTTGCTAAAAAAAAACATGCCAAACGGCAGCATTGAAAAATAAAAACTCTGTTGGATTCTTATCAAACTCCGACCAGTTCAAGCTCTTATTGGCCTCAATCAAACTGCAGAATATAAGAATCCTCTGATTAACTGGTGGGTCATAACGCTGACTTGAAGTTTCAAAAATTATACCAAGGGAGGGTATCACGGTTTTTTTTTCGCCGAGATCAAAAAATAGATTCGCTTCAAACCTACCTCATAGGGAGGAGCAACTCCTGCTCATCTCGAATCTGCAAACCGTTTGGCTCTGCGGCTTTTCACTCTCCGTCAGCGTCCGTTTTAATTAGGGTCACTTTTGCTAAAAAAAACATGCCAAACGGCAGCATTGAAAAATAAAAACTCTGTTGGATTCTTTTCAAACTCCGACCAGTTCAAGCTCTTATTGGCCTCATTCAAACTGCAGAATATTGGAATCCTCTGATTAACTGGAGGGTCATAACGCTGACTTGAAGTTTCAAAAATTATAACAAGGGAGGGTATCACGGTGTTTTTTCGCCGAGATCAAAAAATAGATTCGCTTCAAACCTACCTCATATGGAGGAGCAACTCCTGCTCATCTCGAATCTGCAAACCGTTTGGCTCTGCGGCTTTTCACTCTCCGTCAGCGTCCGTTTTAATTAGGGTCACTTTTGCTATAAAAAAAACATGCCAAACGGCAGCATTGAAAAATAAAAACTCTGTTGGATTTTTATCAAACTCCGACCAGTTCAAGCCCTTATTGGCCTCATTCAAACTGCAGAATATTGGAATCCTCTGATTAACTGGTGGGTCAAAACGCTGACTTGAAGTTTCAAAAATTATACCAAGGGAGGATATCACGGTTTTTTTTCGCCGAGATCAAAAAATAGATTCGCTTCAAACCTACCTCATAGGGAGGAGAAACTCCTGCTCATCTCGAATCTGCAAACCGTTTTGCTCTGCGGCTTTTCACTCTCCGTCAGCGTCCGTTTTAATTAGGGTCACTTTTGCTAAAAAAAAACATGCCAAACGGCAGCATTGAAAAATAAAAACTCTGTTGGATTCTTATCAAACTCCGACCAGTTCAAGCTCTTATTGGCCTCATTCAAACTGCAGAATATTGGAATCCTCTGATTAACTGGTGGGTCATAACGCTGACTTGAAGTTTCAAAAATTATACCAAGGGAGGGTATCACGGTTTTTTTTTCGCCGAGATCAAACAATAGATTCGCTTCAAACCTACCTCATAGGGAGGAGCAACTCCTGCTCATCTCGAATCTGCAAACCGTTTGGCTCTGCGGCTTTTCACTCTCCGTCAGCGTCCGTTTTAATTAGGGTCACTTTTGCTAAAAAAAAACATGCCAAACGGCAGCATTGAAAAATAAAAACTCTGTTGGATTCTTATCAAACTCCGACCAGTTCAAGCTCTTATTGGCCTCATTCAAACTGCAGAATATTGGAATCCTCTGATTAACTGGTGGGTCATAACGCTGACTTGAAGTTTCAAAAATTATACCAAGGGAGGGTATCACGGTGTTTTTTCGCCGAGATCAAAAAATAGATTCGCTTCAAACCTACCTCATAGGGAGGAGCAACTCCTGCTCATCTCGAATCTGCAAACCTTTTGGCTCTGCGGCTTTTCACTCTCCGTCAGCGTCCGTTTTAATTAGGGTCACTTTTGCTAAAAAAAAACATGCCAAACGGCAGCATTGAAAAATAAAAACTCTGTTGGATTCTTATCAAACTCCGACCAGTTCAAGCTCTTATTGGCCTCATTCAAACTGCAGAATATTGGAATCCTCTGATTAACTGGTGGGTCATAACGCTGACTTGAAATTTCAAAAATTATACCAAGGGAGGGTATCACGGTTTTATTTCGCCGAGATCAAAAAATAGATTCGCTTCAAACTTACCTCATAGGGAGGAGCAACTCCTGCTCATCTCGAATCTGCAAATCGTTTGGCTCTGCGGCTTTTCACTCTCCGTCAGCGTCCGTTTTAATTAGGGTCACTTTTGCTAAAAAAAAACATGCCAAACGGCAGCATTGAAAAATAAAAACTCTGTTGGATTCTTATCAAACTCTGACCAGTTCAAGCTCTTATCGGCCTCATTCAAACTGCAGAATATTGGAATCCTCTGATTAACTGGTGGGTCATAACGCTGACTTGAAGTTTCAAAAATTATACCAAGGGAGGGTATCACGGTTTTTTTTCGCCGAGATCAAAAAATAGATTCGCTTCAAACCTACCTCATAGGGAGGAGCAACTCCTGCTCATCTCGAATCTGCAAACCGTTTGGCTCTGCGGCTTTTCACTCTCCGTCAGCGTCCGTTTTAATTAGGGTCACCTTTGCTAAAAAAAAACATGCCAAACGGCAGCATTGAAAAATAAAAACTCTGTTGGATTCTTATCAAACTCCGACCAGTTCAAGCTCTTATTGGCCTCATTCAAACTGCAGAATATTGGAATCCTCTGATTAACTGGTGGGTCATAACGCTGACTTGAAGTTTCAAAAATTATACCAAGGGAGGGTATCACGGTTTTTTTTCGCCGAGATCAAAAAATAGATTCGCTGCAAACCTACGTCATAAGGAGGAGCAACTCCTGCTCATCTCGAATCCGCAAACCGTTTGGCTCTGCGGCTTTTCACTCTCCGTCAGCGTCCGTTTTAATTAGGGTCACTTTTGCTAAAAAAAAACATGCCAAACGGCAGCATTGAAAAATAAAAACTCTGTTGGATTCTTATCAAACTCTGACCAGTTCAAGCTCTTATTGGCCTCATTCAAACTGCAGAATATTGGAATCCTCTGATTAACTTGTGGGTCATAACGCTGACTTGAAGTTTCAAAAATTATACCAAGGGAGGGTATCACGGTTTTTTTTCGCCGAGATCAAAAAATAGATTCGCTTCAAATCTACCTCATAGGGAGGAGCAACTCCTGCTCATCTCGAATCTGCAAACCGTTTGGCTCTGCGGCTTTTCACTCTCCGTCAGCGTCCGTTTTAATTAGGGTCACTTTTGCTAAAAAAAACATGCCAAACGGCAGCATTGAAAAATAAAAACTCTGTTGGATTCTTATCAAACTCCTACCAGTTCAAGCTCTTATTGGCCTCATTCAAACTGCAGAATATTGGAATCCTCTGATTAACTGGTGGGTCATAACGCTGACTTGAAGTTTCAAAAATTATACCAAGGGAAGGTATCACGGTTTTTTTTCGCCGAGATCTAAAAATAGATTCACTTCAAACCTACCTCATAGGGAGGAGCAACTCCTGCTCATCTCGAATCTGCAAACCGTTTGGCTCTGCGGTTTTTCACTCTCCGTCAGCGTCCGTTTTAATTAGGGTCACCTTTGCTAAAAAAAAACATGCCAAACGGCAGCATTGAAAAATAAAAACTCTGTTGGATTCTTATCAAACTCTGACCAGTTCAAGCTCTTATTGGCCTCATTCAAACTGCAGAATATTGGAATCCTCTGATTAACTGGTGGGTCATAACGCTGACTTGAAGTTTCAAAAATTATACCAAGGGAGGGTATCACGGTTTTTTTTCGCCGAGATCAAAAAATAGATTCGCTTCAAACCTACCTCATAGGGAGGAGCAACTCCTGCTCATCTCGAATCTGCAAACCGTTTGGCTCTGCGGCTTTTCACTCTCCGTCAGCGTCCGTTTTAATTAGGGTCAATTTTGCTAAAAAAAAACGTGCCAAACGGCAGCATTGAAAAATAAAAACTCTGTTGGATTCTTATCAAACTCCGACCAGTTCAAGCTCTTATTGGCCTCATTCAAACTGCAGAATATTGGAATCCTCTGATTAACTGGTGGGTCATAACGCTGACTTGAAGTTTCAAAAATTATACCAAGGGAGGGTATCACGGTTTTTTTTCGCCGAGATCAAAAAATAGATTCGCTTCAAACCTACCTCATAGGGAGGAGCAACTCCTGCTCATCTCGAATCTGCAAACCGTTTGGCTCTGCGGCTTTTCACTCTCCGTCAGCGTCCGTTTTAATTAGGGTCACTTTTGCTAAAAAAAACATGCCAAACGGCAGCATTGAAAAATAAAAACTCTGTTGGATTCTTATCAAACTCCTACCAGTTCAAGCTCTTATTGGCCTCATTCAAACTGCAGAATATTGGAATCCTCTGATCAACTGGTGGGTCATAACGCTGACTTGAAGTTTCAAAAATTATACCAAGGGAGGGTATCACGGTTTTTTTTCGCCGAGATCAAAAAATAGATTCACTTCAAACCTACTTCATAGGGAGGAGCAACTCCTGCTCATCTCGAATCTGCAAACCGTTTGGCTCTGCGGCTTTTCACTCTCCGTCAGCGTCCGTTTTAATTAGGGTCACTTTTGCTAAAAAAAACATGCCAAACGGCAGCATTGAAAAATAAAAACTCTGTTGGATTCTTATCAAACTCCTACCAGTTCAAGCTCTTATTGGCCTCATTCAAACTGCAGAATATTGGAATCCTCTGATTAACTGGTGGGTCATAACGCTGACTTGAAGTTTAAAAAAATTATACCAAGGGAAGGTATCACGGTTTTTTTTCGCCGAGATCTAAAAATAGATTCACTTCAAACCTACCTCATAGGGAGGAGCAACTCCTGCTCATCTCGAATCTGCAAACCGTTTGGCTCTGCGGTTTTTCACTCTCCGTCAGCGTCCGTTTTAATTAGGGTCACCTTTGCTAAAAAAAAACATGCCAAACGGCAGCATTGAAAAATAAAAACTCTGTTGGATTCTTATCAAACTCCGACCAGTTCAAGCTCTTATTGGCCTCATTCAAACTGCAGAATATTAGAATCCTCTGATTAACTGGTGGGTCATAACGCTGACTTGAAGTTTCAAAAATTATACCAAGGGAGGGTATCACGGTTTTTTTTCGCCGAGATCAAAAAATAGATTCGCTTCAAACCTACGTCATAGGGAGGAGCAACTCCTGCTCATCTCGAATCCGCAAACCGTTTGGCTCTGCGGCTTTTCACTCTCCGTCAGCGTCCGTTTTAATTAGGGCCACTTTTGCTAAAAAAAAACATGCCAAACGGCAGCATTGAAAAATAAAAACTCTGTTGGATTCTTATCAAACTCTGACCATTTCAAGCTCTTATTGGCCTCATTCAAACTGCAGAATATTGGAATCCTCTGATTAACTGGTGGGTCATAACGCTGACTTGAAGTTTCAAAAATTATACCAAGGGAGGGTATCACGGTTTTTTTTCGCCGAGATCAAAAAATAGATTCGCTTCAAACCTACCTCATAGGGAGGAGCAACTCCTGCTCATCTCGAATCTGCAAACCGTTTGGCTCTGCGGCTTTTCACTCTCCGTCAGCGTCCGTTTTAATTAGGGTCAATTTTGCTAAAAAAAAACGTGCCAAACGGCAGCATTGAAAAATAAAAACTCTGTTGGATTCTTATTAAACTCCGACCAGTTCAAGCTCTTATTGGCCTCATTCAAACTGCAGAATATTGGAATCCTCTGATTAACTGGTGGGTCATAACGCTGACTTGAAGTTTCAAAAATTATACCAAGGGAGGGTATCACGGTTTTTTTTCGCCGAGATCAAAAAATAGATTCACTTCAAACCTACCTCATAGGGAGGAGCAACTCCTGCTCATCTCGAATCTGCAAACCGTTTGGCTCTGCGGCTTTTCACTCTCCGTCAGCGTCCGTTTTAATTAAGGTCACTTTTGCTAAAAAAAACATGCCAAACGGCAGCATTGAAAAATAAAAACTCTGTTGGATTCTTATCAAACTCCTACCAGTTCAAGCTCTTATTGGCCTCATTCAAACTGCAGAATATTGGAATCCTCTGATCAACTGGTGGGTCATAACGCTGACTAGAAGTTTCAAAAATTATACCAAGGGAAGGTATCACGGTTTTTTTCGCCGAGATCTAAAAATAGATTCACTTCAAACCTACCTCATAGGGAGGAGCAACTCCTGCTCATCTCGAATCTGCAAACCGTTTGGCTCTGCGGTTTTTCACTCTCCGTCAGCGTCCGTTTTCATTAGGGTCACCTTTGCTAAAAAAAACATGCCAAACGGCAGCATTGAAAAATAAAAACTCTGTTGGATTCTTATCAAACTCCGACCAGTTCAAGCTCTTATTGGCCTCATTCAAACTGCAGAATATTGGAATCCTCTGATTAACTGGTGGGTCATAACGCTGACTTGAAGTTTCAAAAATTATACCAAGGGAGGGTATCACGGTTTTTTTTCGCCGAGATCAAAAAATAGATTCGCTTCAAACCTACGTCATAGGGAGGAGCAACTCCTGCTCATCTCGAATCCGCAAACCGTTTGGCTCTGCGGTTTTTCACTCTCCGTCAGCGTCCGTTTTAATTAGGGTCACCTTTGCTAAAAAAAAACATGCCAAACGGCAGCATTGAAAAATAAAAACTCTGTTGGATTCTTATCAAACTCTGACCAGTTCAAGCTCTTATTGGCCTCATTCAAACTGCAGAATATTGGAATCCTCTGATTAACTGGTGGGTCATAACGCTGACTTGAAGTTTCAAAAATTATACCAAGGGAGGGTATCACGGTTTTTTTTCGCCGAGATCAAAAAATAGATTCGCTTCAAACCTACCTCATAGGGAGGAGCAACTCCTGCTCATCTCGAATCTGCAAACCGTTTGGCTCTGCGGCTTTTCACTCTCCGTCAGCGTCCGTTTTAATTAGGGTCAATTTTGCTAAAAAAAAACGTGCCAAACGGCAGCATTGAAAAATAAAAACTCTGTTGGATTCTTATCAAACTCCGACCAGTTCAAGCTCTTATTGGCCTCATTCAAACTGCAGAATATTGGAATCCTCTGATTAACTGGTGGGTCATAACGCTGACTTGAAGTTTCAAAAATTATACCAAGGGAGGGTATCACGGTTTTTTTTCGCCGAGATCAAAAAATAGATTCACTTCAAACCTACCTCATAGGGAGGAGCAACTCCTGCTCATCTCGAATCTGCAAACCGTTTGGCTCTGCGGCTTTTCACTCTCCGTCAGCGTCCGTTTTAATTAGGGTCACTTTTGCTAAAAAAAACATGCCAAACGGCAGCATTGAAAAATAAAAACTCTGTTGGATTCTTATCAAACTCCTACCAGTTCAAGCTCTTATTGGCCTCATTCAAACTGCAGAATATTGGAATCCTCTGATCAACTGGTGGGTCATAACGCTGACTTGAAGTTTCAAAAATTATACCAAGGGAGGGTATCACGGTTTTTTTTCGCCGAGATCAAAAAATAGATTCACTTCAAACCTACCTCATAGGGAGGAGCAACTCCTGCTCATCTCGAATCTGCAAACCGTTTGGCTCTGCGGCTTTTCACTCTCCGTCAGCGTCCGTTTTAATTAGGGTCACTTTTGCTAAAAAAAACATGCCAAACGGCAGCATTGAAAAATAAAAACTCTGTTGGATTCTTATCAAACTCCTACCAGTTCAAGCTCTTATTGGCCTCATTCAAACTGCAGAATATTGGAATCCTCTGATTAACTGGTGGGTCATAACGCTGACTTGAAGTTTCAAAAATTATACCAAGGGAAGGTATCACGGTTTTTTTTCGCCGAGATCTAAAAATAGATTCACTTCAAACCTACCTCATAGGGAGGAGCAACTCCTGCTCATCTCGAATCTGCAAACCGTTTGGCTCTGCGGTTTTTCACTCTCCGTCAGCGTCCGTTTTAATTAGGGTCACCTTTGCTAAAAAAAAACATGCCAAACGGCAGCATTGAAAAATAAAAACTCTGTTGGATTCTTATCAAACTCCGACCAGTTCAAGCTCTTATTGGCCTCATTCAAACTGCAGAATATTAGAATCCTCTGATTAACTGGTGGGTCATAACGCTGACTTGAAGTTTCAAAAATTATACCAAGGGAGGGTATCACGGTTTTTTTTCGCCGAGATCAAAAAATAGATTCGCTTCAAACCTACGTCATAGGGAGGAGCAACTCCTGCTCATCTCGAATCCGCAAACCGTTTGGCTCTGCGGCTTTTCACTCTCCGTCAGCGTCCGTTTTAATTAGGGCCACTTTTGCTAAAAAAAAACATGCCAAACGGCAGCATTGAAAAATAAAAACTCTGTTGGATTCTTATCAAACTCTGACCAGTTCAAGCTCTTATTGGCCTCATTCAAACTGCAGAATATTGGAATCCTCTGATTAACTGGTGGGTCATAACGCTGACTTGAAGTTTCAAAAATTATACCAAGGGAGGGTATCACGGTTTTTTTTCGCCGAGATCAAAAAATAGATTCGCTTCAAACCTACCTCATAGGGAGGAGCAACTCCTGCTCATCTCGAATCTGCAAACCGTTTGGCTCTGCGGCTTTTCACTCTCCGTCAGCGTCCGTTTTAATTAGGGTCAATTTAGCTAAAAAAAAACGTGCCAAACGGCAGCATTGAAAAATAAAAACTCTGTTGGATTCTTATCAAACTCCGACCAGTTCAAGCTCTTATTGGCCTCATTCAAACTGCAGAATATTGGAATCCTCTGATTAACTGGTGGGTCATAACGCTGACTTGAAGTTTCAAAAATTATACCAAGGGAGGGTATCACGGTTTTTTTTCGCCGAGATCAAAAAATAGATTCACTTCAAACCTACCTCATAGGGAGGAGCAACTCCTGCTCATCTCGAATCTGCAAACCGTTTGGCTCTGCGGCTTTTCACTCTCCGTCAGCGTCCGTTTTAATTAAGGTCACTTTTGCTAAAAAAAACATGCCAAACGGCAGCATTGAAAAATAAAAACTCTGTTGGATTCTTATCAAACTCCTACCAGTTCAAGCTCTTATTGGCCTCATTCAAACTGCAGAATATTGGAATCCTCTGATTAACTGGTGGGTCATAACGCTGACTTGAAGTTTCAAAAATTATACCAAGGGAAGGTATCACGGTTTTTTTTCGCCGAGATCAAAAAATAGATTCACTTCAAACCTACCTCATAGGGAGGAGCAACTCCTGCTCATCTCGAATCTGCAAACCGTTTGGCTCTGCGGCTTTTCACTCTCCGTCAGCATCCGTTTTAATTAGGGTCACTTTTGCTAAAAAAAAACATGCCAAACGGCAGCATTGAAAAATAAAAACTCTGTTGGATTCTTATCAAACTCCGACCAGTTCAAGCTCTTATTGGCCTCATTCAAACTGCAGAATATTGGAATCCTCTGATTAACTGGTGGGTCATAACGCTGACTTGAAGTTTCAAAAATTATACCAAGGGAGGGTATCACGGTTTTTTTTCGCCGAGATCAAAAAATAGATTCACTTCAAACCTACCTCATAGGGAGGAGCAACTCCTGCTCATCTCGAATCTGCAAACCGTTTGGCTCTGCGGCTTTTCACTCTCGGTCAGCGTCCGTTTTAATTAGGGTCACTTTTGCTAAAAAAAAACATGCCAAACGGCAGCATTGAAAAATAAAAACTCTGTTGGATTCTTATCAAACTCCGACCAGTTCAAGCTCTTATTGGCCTCATTCAAACTGCAGAATATTGGAATCCTCTGATTAACTGGTGGGTCATAACGCTGACTTGAAGTTTCAAAAATTATACCAAGGGAGGGTATCACGGTTTTTTTTCGCCGAGATCAAAAAATAGATTCACTTCAAACCTACCTCATAGGGAGGAGCAACTCCTGCTCATCTCGAATCTGCAAACCGTTTGGCTCTGCGGCTTTTCACTCTCGGTCAGCGTCCGTTTTAATTAGGGTCACTTTTGCTAAAAAAAAACATGCCAAACGGCAGCATTGAAAAAAAAAAACTCTGTTGGATTCTTATCAAACTCCGACCAGTTCAAGCTCTTATTGGCCTCATTCAAACTGCAGAATATTGGAATCCTCTGATTAACTGGTGGGTCATAACGCTGACTTGAAGTTTCAAAAATTATACCAAGGGAGGGTATCACGGTTTTTTTTTCGCCGAGATCAAAAAATAGATTCACTTCAAACCTACCTCATAGGGAGAAGCAACTCCTGCTCATCTCGAATCTGCAAACCGATTGGCTCTGCGGCTTTTCACTCTCCGTCAGCGTCCGTTTTAATTAGGGTCACTTTTGCTAAAAAAAAACATGCCAAACGGCAGCATTGAAAAATAAAAACTCTGTTGGATTCTTATCAAACTCCGACCAGTTCAAGCTCTTATTGGCCTCATTCAAACTGCAGAATATTGGAATCCTCTGATTAACTGGTGGGTCATAACGCTGACTTGAAGTTTCAAAAATTATACCAAGGGAGGGTATCACGGTTTTTTTTCGCCGAGTTCAAAAAATAGATTCGCTTCAAACCTACCTCATAGGGAGGACCAACTCCTGCTCATCTCGAATCTGCAAACCGTTTGGCTCTGCGGCTTTTCACTCTCCGTCAGCGTCCGTTTTAATTAGGGTCAATTTTGCTAAAAAAAAACATGCCAAACGGCAGCATTGAAAAATAAAAACTCTGTTGGATTCTTATCAAACTCCGACCAGTTCAAGCTCTTATTGGCCTCATTCAAACTGCAGAATATTGGAATCCTCTGATTAACTGGTGGGTCATAACGCTGACTTGAAGTTTCAAAAATTATACCAAGGGAGGGTATCACGGTTTTTTTCGCCGAGATCAAAAAATAGATTCACTTCAAACCTACCTCATAGGGAGGAGAAACTCCTGCTCATCTCGAATCTGCAAACCGTTTGGCTCTGCGGCTTTTCACTCTCCGTCAGCGTCCGTTTTAATTAGGGTCACTTTTGCTAAAAAAAACATGCCAAACGGCAGCATTGAAAAATAAAAACTCTGTTGGATTCTTATCAAACTCCTACCAGTTCAAGCTCTTATTGGCCTCATTCAAACTGCAGAATATTGGAATCCTCTGATTAACTGGTGGGTCATAACGTTGACTTGAAGTTTCAAAAATTATACCAAGGGAGGGTATCACGGTTTTTTTTCGCCGAGATCAAAAAATAGATTCGCTTCAAACCTACCTCATAGGGAGGAGCAACTCCTGCTCATCTCGAATCTGCAAACCGTTTGGCTCTGCGGCTTTTCACTCTCCGTCAGCGTCCGTTTTAATTAGGGTCACTTTTGCTAAAAGAAAACATGCCAAACGGCAGCATTGAAAAATAAAAACTCTGTTGGATTTTTATCAAACTCCGACCAGTTCAAGCTCTTATTGGCCTCATTCAAACTGCAGAATATTGGAATCCTCTGATTAACTGGTGGGTCATAACGCTGACTTGAAGTTTCAAAAATTATACCAAGGGAAGGTATCACGGTTTTTTTTCGCCGAGATCAAAAAATAGATTCACTTCAAACCTACCTCATAGGGAGGAGCAACTCCTGCTCATCTCGAATCTGCAAACCGTTTGGCTCTGCGGCTTTTCACTCTCCGTCAGCGTCCGTTTTAATTAGGGTCACTTTTGCTAAAAAAAAACATGCCAAACGGCAGCATTGAAAAATAAAAACTCTGTTGGATTCTAATCAAACTCCTACCAGTTCAAGCTCTTATTGGCCTCATTCAAACTGCAGAATATTGGAATCCTCTGATTAACTGGTGGGTCATAACGCTGACTTGAAGTTTCAAAAATTATACCAAGGGAGGGTATCACGGTTTTTTTTCGCCGAGATCAAAAAATAGATTCACTTCAAACCTACCTCATAGGGAGAAGCAACTCCTGCTCATCTCGAATCTGCAAACCGTTTGGCTCTGCGGCTTTTCACTCTCCGTCAGCGTCCGTTTTAATTAGGGTCACTTTGGCTAAAAAAAAACATGCCAAACGGCAGCATTGAAAAATAAAAACTCTGTTGGATTCTTATCAAACTCCGACCAGTTCAAGCTCTTATTGGCCTCATTCAAACTGCAGAATATTGGAATCCTCTGATTAACTGGTGGGTCATAACGCCGACTTGAAGTTTCAAAAATTATACCAAGGGAGGGTATCACGGTTTTTTTTCGCCGAGATCAAAAAATAGATTCACTTCAAACCTACCTCATAGGGAGGAGCAACTCCTGCTCATCTCGAATCTGCAAACCGTTTGGCTCTGCGGTTTTTCACTCTCCGTCAGCGTCCGTTTTAATTAGGGTCACCTTTGCTAAAAAAAAACATGCCAAACGGCAGCATTGAAAAATAAAAACTCTGTTGGATTCTTATCAAACTCCGACCAGTTCAAGCTCTTATTGGCCTCATTCAAACTGCAGAATATTGGAATCCTCTGATTAACTGGTGGGTCATAACGCTGACTTGAAGTTTCAAAAATTATACCAAGGGAGGGTATCACGGTTTTTTTTCGCCAAGATCAAAAAATAGATTCGCTTCAAACCTACCTCATAGGGAGGAGCAACTCCTGCTCATCTCGAATCTGCAAACCGTTTGGCTCTGCGGCTTTTCACTCTCCGTCAGCGTCCGTTTTAATTAGGGTCACTTTTGCTAAAAAAAAACATGCCAAACGGCAGCATTGAAAAATAAAAACTCTGTTGGATTCTTATCAAACTCCGACCAGTTCAAGCTCTTATTGGCCTCATTCAAACTGCAGAATATTGGAATCCTCTGATTAACTGGTGGGTCATAACGCTGACTTGAAGTTTCAAAAATTATACCAAGGGAGGGTATCACGGTTTTTTTTCGCCGAGATCAAAAAATAGATTCACTTCAAACCTACCTCATAGGGAGGAGCAACTCCTGCTCATCTCGAATCTGCAAACCGTTTGGCTCTGCGGCTTTTCACTCTCCGTCAGCGTCCGTTTAAATTAGGGTCACTTTTGCTTAAAAAAACATGCCAAACGGCAGCATTGAAAAATAAAAACTCTGTTGGATTCTTATCAAACTCCTACCAGTTTAAGCTCTTATTGGCCTCATTCAAACTGCAGAATATTGGAATCCTCTGATTAACTGGTGGGTCATAACGTTGACTTGAAGTTTCAAAAATTATACCAAGGGAGGGTATCACGGTTTTTTTTCGCCGAGATCAAAAAATAGATGCGCTTCAAACCTACCTCATAGGGAGGAGCAACTCCTGCTCATCTCGAATCTGCAAACCGTTTGGCTCTGCGGCTTTTCACTCTCCGTCAGCGTCCGTTTTAATTAGGGTCACTTTTGCTAAAAAAAAACATGCCAAACGGCAGCATCGAAAAATAAAAACTCTGTTGGATTCTTATCAAACTCCGACCAGTTCAAGCTCTTATTGGCTTCATTCAAACTGCAGAATATCGGAATCCTCTGATTAACTGGTGGGTCATAACGTTGACTTGAAGTTTCAAAAATTATACCAAGGGAGGGTATCACGGTTTTTTTTCGCCGAGATCAAAAAATAGATTCGCTTCATACCTACCTCATAGGGAGGAGCAACTCCTGCTCATCTCGAATCTGCAAACCGTTTGGCTCTGCGGCTTTTCACTCTCCGTCAGCGTCCGTTTTAATTAGGATCACTTTTGCTAAAAAAAAACATGCCAAACGGCAGCATTGAAAAATAAAAACTCTGTTGGATTCTTATCAAACTCCGACCAGTTCAAGCTCTTATTGGCCTCATTCAAACTGCAGAATATTGCAATCCTTTGATTAACTGGTGGGTCATAACGCTGACTTGAAGTTTCAAAAATTATACCAAGGGAGGGTATCACGGTTTTTTTTCGCCGAGATCAAAAAATAGATTCGCTTCAAACCTACCTCATAGGGAGGAGCAACTCCTGCTCATCTCGAATCCGCAAACCGTTTGGCTCTGCGGCTTTTCACTCTCCGTCAGCGTCCGTTTTAATTAGGGTCACTTTTGCTAAAAAAAAACATGCCAAACGGCAGCATTGAAAAATAAAAACTCTGTTGGATTCTTATCAAACTCCGACCAGTTCAAGCTCTTATTGGCCTCATTCAAACTGCAGAATATTGGAATCCTCTGATTAACTGGTGGGTCATAACGCTGACTTGAAGTTTCAAAAATTATACCAAGGGAGGGTATCACGGTTTTTTTTTCGCCGAGATCAAAAAATCGATTCGCTTAAAACCTACCTCATAGGGAGGAGCAACTCCTGCTCATCTCGAATCTGCAAATCGTTTGGCTCTGCGGCTTTTCACTCTCCGTCAGCGTCCGTTTTAATTAGGGTCACTTTTGCTAAAAAAAAACATGCCAAACGGCAGCATTGAAAAATAAAAACTCTGTTGGATTCTTATCAAACTCCGACCAGTTCAAGCTCTTATTGGCCTCATTCAAACTGCAGAATATTGGAATCCTCTGATTAACTGGTGGGTCATAACGCTGATTTGAAGTTTCAAAAATTATACCAAGGGAGGGTATCACGGTTTTTTTTCGCCGAGTTCAAAAAATAGATTCGCTTAAACCTACCTCATAGGGAGGAGCAACTCCTGCTCATCTCGAATCTGCAAACCGTTTGGCTCTGCGGCTTTTCACTCTCCGTCAGCATCCGTTTTAATTAGGGTCACTTTTGCTAAAAAAAAACATGCCAAACGACAGCATTGAAAAATAAAAACTCTGTTGGATTCTCATCAAACTCCGACCAGTTCAAGCTCTTATTGGCCTCATTCAAACTGCAGAATATTGGAATCCTCTGATTAACTGGTGGGTCATAACGCTGACTTGAAGTTTCAAAAATTATACCAAGGGAGGGTATCACGGTTTTTTTTCGCCGAGATCAAAAAATAGATTCACATCAAACCTACCTCATAGGGAGGAGCAACTCCTGCTCATCTCGAATCCGCAAATCGTTTGGCTCTGCAGCTTTTCACTCTCCGTCAGCGTCCGTTTTAATTAGGGTCACTTTTGCTAAAAAAAAACATGCCAAACGGCAGCATTGAAAAATAAAAACTCTGTTGGATTCTTATCAAACTCCGACCAGTTCAAGCTCTTATTGGCCTCATTCAAAGTGCAGAATATTGGAATCCTCTGATTAACTGGTGGGTCATAACGCTGACTTGAAGTTTCAAAAATTATACCAAGGGAGGGTATCACGGTTTTTTTTCGCCGAGATCAAAAAATAGATTCACTTCAAACCTACCTCATAGGGAGGAGCAACTCCTGCTCATCTCGAATCTGCAAACCGTTTGGCTCTGCGGCTTTTCACTCTCCGTCAGCGTCCGTTTTAATTAGGGTCACTTTTGCTAAAAAAAAACATGCCAAACGGCAGCATTGAAAAATAAAAACTCTGTTGGATTCTTATCAAACTCCGACCAGTTCAAGCTCTTATTGGCCTCATTCAAACTGCAGAATATTGGAATCCTCTGATTAACTGGTGGGTCATAACGCTGACTTGAAGTTTCAAAAATTATACCAAGGGAGGGTATCACGGTTTTTTTTCGCCGAGATCAAAAAATAGATTCGCTTCAAACCTACCTCATAGGGAGGAGCAACTCCTGCTCATCTCGAATCTGCAAATCGTTTGGCTCTGCGGCTTTTCACTCTCCGTCAGCGTTCGTTTTAATTAGGGTCACTTTTGCTAAAAAAAAACATGCCAAACGGCAGCATTGAAAAATAAAAACTCTGTTGGATTCTTATCAAACTCCGACCAGTTCAAGCTCTTATTGGCCTCATTCAAACTGCAGAATATTGGAATCCTCTGATTAACTGGTGGGTCATAACGCTGACTTGAAGTTTCAAAAATTATACCAAGGGAGGGTATCACGGTTTTTTTTCGCCGAGATCAAAAAATAGATTCACTTCAAACCTACCTCACAGGGAAGAGCAACTCCTGCTCATCTCGAATCTGCAAACCGTTTGGCTCTGCGGATTTTCACTCTCCGTCAGCGTCCGTTTTAATTAGCGTCACTTTTGCTAAAAAAAAACATGCCAAACGGCAACATTGAAAAATAAAAACTCTGTTGGATTCTTATCAAAGTCCGACCAGTTCAAGCTCTTATTGGCCTCATTCAAACTGCAGAATATTGAAATCCTCTGATTAACTGGTGGGTCATAACGCTGACTTGAAGTTTAAAAAAAAATTACACCAAGGGAGGGTATCACCGATTTTTTTCGCCGAGATCAAAAAATAGATTCGCTTCAAACCTACCTCATAGGGAGGAGCAACTCCTGCTCATCTCGAATCTGCAAACCGTTTGGCTCTGCGGCTTTTCACTCTCCGTCAGCGTCCGTTTTAATTTCGGTCACTTTTGCTAAAAAAAAACATGCCAAACGGCAGCATTGAAAAATAAAAACTCTGTTGGATTCTTATCAAACTCCGACCAGTTCAAGCTCTTATTGGCCTCATTCAAACTGCAGAATATTGGAATCCTCTGATTAACTGGTGGGTCATAACGCTGACTTGAAGTTTCAAAAATTATACCAAGGGAGGGTATCACGGTTTTTTTTCGCCGAGATCAAAAAAAAGATTCACTTCAAACCTACCTCATAGGGAGGAGCAACTCCTGCTCATCTCGAATCTGCAAACCGTTTGGCTCTGCGGCTATTCACTCTCCGTCAGCGTCCGTTTTAATTAGGGTCACTTTTGCTAAAAAAAAACATGCCAAACGGCAGCATTGAAAAATAAAAACTCTGTTGGATTCTCATCAAACTCCGACCAGTTCAAGCTCTTATTGGCCTCATTCAAACTGCAGAATATTGGAATCCTCTGATTAACTGGTGGGTCATAACGCTGACTTGAAGTTTCAAAAATTATACCAAGGGAGGGTATCACGGTTTTTTTTCGCCGAGATCAAAAAATAGATTCACATCAAACCTACCTCATAGGGAGGAGCAACTCCTGCTCATCTCGAATCTGCAAACCGTTTGGCTCTGCGGCTTTTCACTCTCCGTCAGCGTCCGTTTTAATTAGGGCCACTTTTGCTAAAAAAAAAACGTGCCAAGTGGCAGCATTGAAAAATAAAAACTCCGACCAGTTCAAGCTCTTATTGGCCTCATTCAAACTGCAGAATATTGGAATCCTCTGATTAACTGGTGGGTCATAACGCTGACTTGAAGTTTCAAAAATTATACCAAGGGAGGGTATCACGGTTTTTTTTCGCCGAGATCAAAAAGTAGATTCACTTCAAACCTACCTCATAGGGAGAAGCAACTCCTGCTCATCTCGAATCTGCAAACCGTTTGGCTCTGCGGCTTTTCACTCTCCGTCAGCGTCCGTTTTAATTAGGGTCACTTTTGCTAAAAGAAAACATGCCAAACGGCAGCATTGAAAAATAAAAACTCTGTTGGATTTTTATCAAACTCCGACCAGTTCAAGCTCTTATTGGCCTCATTCAAACTGCAGAATATTGGAATCCTCTGATTAACTGGTGGGTCATAACGCTGACTTGAAGTTTCAAAAATTATACCAAGGGAAGGTATCACGGTTTTTTTTCGCCGAGATCAAAAAATAGATTCCCTTCAAACCTACCTCATAGGGAGGAGCAACTCCTGCTCATCTCGAATCTGCAAACCGTTTGGCTCTGCGGCTTTTCACTCTCCGTCAGCATCCGTTTTAATTAGGGTCACTTTTGCTAAAAAAAAACATGCCAAACGACAGCATTGAAAAATAAAAACTCTGTTGGATTCTCATCAAACTCCGACCAGTTCAAGCTCTTATTGGCCTCATTCAAACTGCAGAATATTGGAATCCTCTGATTAACTGGTGGGTCATAACGCTGACTTGAAGTTTCAAAAATTATTCCAAGGGAGGGTATCACGGTTTTTTTTCGCCGAGATCAAAAAATAGATTCACATCAAACCTACCTCATAGGGAGGAGCAACTCCTGCTCATCTCGAATCCGCAAATCGTTTGGCTCTGCAGCTTTTCACTCTCC
This sequence comes from Membranipora membranacea, assembly GCA_914767715.1. Classification (NCBI taxonomy): domain Eukaryota; kingdom Metazoa; phylum Bryozoa; class Gymnolaemata; order Cheilostomatida; family Membraniporidae; genus Membranipora; species Membranipora membranacea. The sequence goes on from OU612068.1 coordinate 12,732,428, forward strand.
GTCAGCGTCCGTTTTAATTAGGGTCACTTTTGCTAAAAAAAAACATGCCAAACGGCAGCATTGAAAAATAAAAACTCTGTTGGATTCTTATCAAACTCCGACCAGTTCAAGCTCTTATTGGCCTCATTCAAACTGCAGAATATTGGAATCCTCTGATTAACTGGTGGGTCATAACGCTGACTTGAAGTTTCAAAAATTATACCAAGGGAGGGTATCACGGTTTTTTTTCGCCGAGATCAAAAAATAGATTCGCTTCAAACCTACCTCATAGGGAGGAGCAACTCCTGCTCATCTCGAATCTGCAAACCGTTTGGCTCTGCGGCTTTTCACTCTCCGTCAGCGTCCGTTTTAATTAGGGTCACTTTTGCTAAAAAAAAACATGCCAAACGGCAGCATTGAAAAATAAAAACTCTGTTGGATTCTTATCAAACTCCGACCAGTTCAAGCTCTTATTGGCCTCATTCAAACTGCAGAATATTGGAATCCTCTGATTAACTGGTGGGTCATAACGCTGACTTGAAGTTTCAAAAATTATACCAAGGGAGGGTATCACGGTTTTTTTTTCGCCGAGATCAAAAAATAGATTCGCTTCAAACCTACCTCATAGGGAGGAGCAACTCCTGCTCATCTCGAATCTGCAAATCGTTTGGCTCTGCGGCTTTTCACTCTCCGTCAGCGTTCGTTTTAATTAGGGTCACTTTTGCTAAAAAAAAACATGCCAAACGGCAGCATTGAAAAATAAAAACTCTGTTGGATTCTTATCAAACTCCGACCAGTTCAAGCTCTTATTGGCCTCATTCAAACTGCAGAATATTGGAATCCTCTGATTAACTGGTGGGTCATAACGCTGACTTGAAGTTTCAAAAATTATACCAAGGGAGGGTATCACGGTTTTTTTTCGCCGAGATCAAAAAATAGATTCACTTCAAACCTACCTCACAGGGAAGAGCAACTCCTGCTCATCTCGAATCTGCAAACCGTTTGGCTCTGCGGATTTTCACTCTCCGTCAGCGTCCGTTTTAATTAGGGTCACTTTTGCTAAAAAAAAACATGCCAAACGGCAACATTGAAAAATAAAAACTCTGTTGGATTCTTATCAAAGTCCGACCAGTTCAAGCTCTTATTGGCCTCATTCAAACTGCAGAATATTGAAATCCTCTGATTAACTGGTGGGTCATAACGCTGACTTGAAGTTTAAAAAAAAATTACACCAAGGGAGGGTATCACCGATTTTTTTCGCCGAGATCAAAAAATAGATTCGCTTCAAACCTACCTCATAGGGAGGAGCAACTCCTGCTCATCTCGAATCTGCAAACCGTTTGGCTCTGCGGCTTTTCACTCTCCGTCAGCGTCCGTTTTAATTTCGGTCACTTTTGCTAAAAAAAAACATGCCAAACGGCAGCATTGAAAAATAAAAACTCTGTTGGATTCTTATCAAACTCCGACCAGTTCAAGCTCTTATTGGCCTCATTCAAACTGCAGAATATTGGAATCCTCTGATTAACTGGTGGGTCATAACGCTGACTTGAAGTTTCAAAAATTATACCAAGGGAGGGTATCACGGTTTTTTTTCGCCGAGATCAAAAAAAAGATTCACTTCAAACCTACCTCATAGGGAGGAGCAACTCCTGCTCATCTCGAATCTGCAAACCGTTTGGCTCTGCGGCTATTCACTCTCCGTCAGCGTCCGTTTTAATTAGGGTCACTTTTGCTAAAAAAAAACATGCCAAATGGCAGCATTGAAAAATAAAAACTCTGTTGGATTCTCATCAAACTCCGACCAGTTCAAGCTCTTATTGGCCTCATTCAAACTGCAGAATATTGGAATCCTCTGATTAACTGGTGGGTCATAACGCTGACTTGAAGTTTCAATAATTATACCAAGGGAGGGTATCACGGTTTTTTTTCGCCGAGATCAAAAAATAGATTCACATCAAACCTACCTCATAGGGAGGAGCAACTCCTGCTCATCTCGAATCTGCAAACCGTTTGGCTCTGCGGCTTTTCACTCTCCGTCAGCGTCCGTTTTAATTAGGGCCACTTTTGCTAAAAAAAAAACGTGCCAAGCGGCAGCATTGAAAAATAAAAACTCCGACCAGTTCAAGCTCTTATTGGCCTCATTCAAACTGCAGAATATTGGAATCCTCTGATTAACTGGTGGGTCATAACGCTGACTTGAAGTTTCAAAAATTATACCAAGGGAGGGTATCACGGTTTTTTTTCGCCGAGATCAAAAAGTAGATTCACTTCAAACCTACCTCATAGGGAGAAGCAACTCCTGCTCATCTCGAATCTGCAAACCGTTTGGCTCTGCGGCTTTTCACTCTCCGTCAGCGTCCGTTTTAATTAGGGTCACTTTTGCTAAAAGAAAACATGCCAAACGGCAGCATTGAAAAATAAAAACTCTGTTGGATTTTTATCAAACTCCGACCAGTTCAAGCTCTTATTGGCCTCATTCAAACTGCAGAATATTGGAATCCTCTGATTAACTGGTGGGTCATAACGCTGACTTGAAGTTTCAAAAATTATACCAAGGGAAGGTATCACGGTTTTTTTTCGCCGAGATCAAAAAATAGATTCCCTTCAAACCTACCTCATAGGGAGGAGCAACTCCTGCTCATCTCGAATCTGCAAACCGTTTGGCTCTGCGGTTTTTCACTCTCCGTCAGCGTCCGTTTTAATTAGGGTCACCTTTGCTAAAAAAAAACATGCCAAACGGCATCATTGAAAAATAAAAACTCTGTTGGATTCTTATCAAACTCCGACCAGTTCAAGCTCTTATTGGCCTCATTCAAACTGCAGAATATTGGAATCCTCTGATTAACTGGTGGGTCATAACGTTGACTTGAAGTTTCAAAAATTATACCAAGGGAGGGTATCACGGTTTTTTTTCGCCGAGATCAAAAAATAGATTCGCTTCATACCTACCTCATAGGGAGGAGCAACTCCTGCTCATCTCGAATCTGCAAACCGTTTGGCTCTGCGGCTTTTCACTCTCCGTCAGCGTCCGTTTTAATTAGGGTCACTTTTGCTAAAAGAAAACATGCCAAACGGCAGCATTGAAAAATAAAAACTATGTTGGATTCTTATCAAACTCCGACCAGTTCAAGCTCTTATTGGCCTCATTCAAACTGCAGAATATTGCAATCCTTTGATTAACTGGTGGGTCATAACGCTGACATGAAGTTTCAAAAATTATACCAAGGGAGGGTATCACGGTTTTTTTTCGCCGAGATCAAAAAATAGATTCGCTTCAAACCTACCTCATAGGGAGGAGCAACTCCTGCTCATCTCGAATCTGCAAACCGTTTGGCTCTGCGGCTTTTCACTCTCCGTCAGCGTCCGTTTTAATTAGGGTCACTTTTGCTAAAAAAAAACATGCCAAACGGCAGCATTGAAAAATAAAAACTCTGTTGGATTCTAATCAAACTCCTACCAGTTCAAGCTCTTATTGGCCTCATTCAAACTGCAGAATATTGGAATCCTCTGATTAACTGGTGGGTCATAACGCTGACTTGAAGTTTCAAAAATTATACCAAGGGAGGGTATCACGGTTTTTTTTCGCCGAGATCAAAAAATAGATTCACTTCAAACCTACCTCATAGGGAGAAGCAACTCCTGCTCATCTCGAATCTGCAAACCGTTTGGCTCTGCGGCTTTTCACTCTCCGTCAGCGTCCGTTTTAATTAGGGTCACTTTTGCTAAAAAAAAACATGCCAAACGGCAGCATTGAAAAATAAAAACTCTGTTGGATTCTTATCAAACTCCGACCAGTTCAAGCTCTTATTGGCCTTATTCAAACTGCAGAATATTGGAATCCTCTGATTAACTGGTGGGTCATAACGCTGACTTGAAGTTTCAAAAATTATACCAAGGGAAGGTATCACGGTTTTTTTTCGCCGAGATCAAAAAATAGATTCACTTCAAACCTACCTCATAGGGAGGAGCAACTCCTGCTCATCTCGAATCTGCAAACCGTTTGGCTCTGCGGTTTTTCACTCTCCGTCAGCGTCCGTTTTAATTAGGGTCACCTTTGCTAAAAAAAAACATGCCAAACGGCAGCATTGAAAAATAAAAACTCTGTTGGATTGTTATCAAACTCCGACCAGTTCAAGCTCTTATTGGCCTCATTCAAACTGCAGAATATTAGAATCCTCTGCTTAACTGGTGGGTCATAACGCTGACTTGAAGTTTCAAAAATTATACCAAGGGAGGGTATCACGGTTTTTTTTCGCCGAGATCAAAATATAGATTCGCTTCAAACCTACCTCATAGGGAGGAGCAACTCCTGCTCATCTCGAATCCGCAAACCGTTTGGCTCTGCGGCTTTTCACTCTCCGTCAGCGTCCGTTTTAATTAGGGTCACTTTTGCTAAAAAAAAACATGCCAAACGGCAGCATTGAAAAATAAAAACTCTGTTGGATTCTTATCAAACTCCGACCAGTTCAAGCTCTTATTGGCCTCATTCAAACTGCAGAATATTGGAATCCTCTGATTAACTGGTGGGTCATAACGCTGACTTGAAGTTTCAAAAATTATACCAAGGGAGGGTATCACGGTTTTTTTTCGCCGGGATCAAAAAATAGATTCGCTTCAAACCTACCTCATAGGGAGGAGCAACTCCTGCTCATCTCGAATCTGCAAACCGTTTGGCTCTGCGGCTTTTCACTCTCCGTCAGCGTCCGTTTTAATTAGGGTCAATTTTGCTAAAAAAAACATGCCAAACGGCAGCATTGAAAAATAAAAACTCTGTTGGATTCTTATCAAACTCCGACCAGTTCAAGCTCTTATTGGCCTCATTCAAACTGCAGAATATTGGAATCCTCTGATTAACTGGTGGGTCATAACGCTGACTTGAAGTTTCAAAAAGTATACCAAGGGAGGGTATCACGGTTTTTTTTCGCCGAGATCAAAGAATAGATTCACTTCAAACCTACCTCATAGGGAGGAGCAACTCCTGCTCATCTCGAATCTGCAAACCGTTTGGCTCTGCGGCTTTTCACTCTCCGTCAGCGTCCGTTTTAATTAGGGTCACTTTTGCTAAAAAAAAACATGCCAAACGGCAGCATTGAAAAATAAAAACTCTGTTGGATTCTTATCAAACTCCTACCAGTTCAAGCTCTTATTGGCCTCATTCAAACTGCAGAATATTGGAATCCTCTGATTAACTGGTGGGTCATAACGCTGACTTGAAGTTTCAAAAATTATACCAAGGGAGGGTATCACGGTTTTTTTTCGCCGAGATCAAAAAATAGATTCGCTTAAAACCTACCTCATAGGGAGGAGCAACTCCTGCTCATCTCGAATCTGCAAATCGTTTGGCTCTGCGGCTTTTCACTCTCCGTCAGCGTCCGTTTTAATTAGGGTCACTTTTGCTAAAAAAAAACATGCCAAACGGCAGCATTGAAAAATAAAAACTCTGTTGGATTCTTATCAAACTCCGACCAGTTCAAGCTCTTATTGGCCTCATTCAAACTGCAGAATATTGGAATCCTCTGATTAACTGGTGGGTCATAACGCTGACTTGAAGTTTCAAAAATTATACCAAGGGAGGGTATCACGGTTTTTTTTCGCCGAGATCAAAAAATAGATTCACTTCAAACCTACCTCATAGGGAGGAGCAACTCCTGCTCATCTCGAATCTGCAAACCGTTTGGCTCTGCGGTTTTTCACTCTCCGTCAGCGTCCGTTTTAATTAGGGTCACCTTTGCTAAAAAAAAACATGCCAAACGGCAGCATTGAAAAATAGAAACTCTGTTGGATTCTTATCAAACTCCGACCAGTTCAAGCTCTTATTGGCCTCATTCAAACTGCAGAATATTGGAATCCTCTGATTAACTGGTGGGTCATAACGCTGACTTGAAGTTTCAAAAATTATACCAAGGGAGGGTATCACGGTTTTTTTTCGCCAAGATCAAAAAATAGATTCGCTTAAAACCTACCTCATAGGGAGGAGCAACTCCTGCTCATCTCGAATCTGCAAACCGTTTGGCTCTGCGGCTTTTCACTCTCCGTCAGCGTCCGTTTTAATTAGGGTCACTTTTGCTAAAAAAAAACATGCCAAACGGCAGCATTGAAAAATAAAAACTCTGTTGGATTCTTATCAAACTCCGACCAGTTCAAGCTCTTATTGGCCTCATTCAAACTGCAGAATATTGGAATCCTCTGATTAACTGGTGGGTCATAACGCTGACTTGAAGTTTCAAAAATTATACCAAGGGAGGGTATCACGGTTTTTTTTCGCCGAGATCAAAAAATAGATTCACTTCAAACCTACCTCATAGGGAGGAGCAACTCCTGCTCATCTCGAATCTGCAAACCGTTTGGCTCTGCGGCTTTTCACTCTCCGTCAGCGTCCGTTTTAATTAGGGTCACTTTTGCTTAAAAAAAACATGCCAAACGGCAGCATTGAAAAATAAAAACTCTGTTGGATTCTTATCAAACTCCTACCAGTTTAAGCTCTTATTGGCCTCATTCAAACTGCAGAATATTAGAATCCTCTGCTTAACTGGTGGGTCATAACGCTGACTTGAAGTTTCAAAAATTATACCAAGGGAGGGTATCACGGTTTTTTTTCGCCGAGATCAAAATATAGATTCGCTTCAAACCTACCTCATAGGGAGGAGCAACTCCTGCTCATCTCGAATCCGCAAACCGTTTGGCTCTGCGGCTTTTCACTCTCCGTCAGCGTCCGTTTTAATTAGGGTCACTTTTGCTAAAAAAAAACATGCCAAACGGCAGCATTGAAAAATAAAAACTCTGTTGGATTCTTATCAAACTCCGACCCGTTCAAGCTCTTATTGGCCTCATTCAAACTGCAGAATATTGGAATCCTCTGATTAACTGGTGGGTCATAACGCTGACTTGAAGTTTCAAAAATTATACCAAGGGAGGGTATCACGGTTTTTTTTCGCCGGGATCAAAAAATAGATTCGCTTCAAACCTACCTCATAGGGAGGAGCAACTCCTGCTCATCTCGAATCTGCAAACCGTTTGGCTCTGCGGCTTTTCACTCTCCGTCAGCGTCCGTTTTAATTAGGGTCAATTTTGCTAAAAAAAACATGCCAAACGGCAGCATTGGAAAATAAAAACTCTGTTGGATTCTTTTCAAACTCCGACCAGTTCAAGCTCTTATTGGCCTCATTCAAACTGCAGAATATTGGAATCCTCTGATTAACTGGTGGGTCATAACGCTGACTTGAAGTTTCAAAAATTATACCAAGGGAGGGTATCACGGTTTTTTTTCGCCGAGATCAAAAAATAGATTCACTTCAAACCTACCTCATAGGGAGGAGCAACTCCTGCTCATCTCGAATCTGCAAACCGTTTGGCTCTGCGGCTTTTCACTCTCCGTCAGCGTCCGTTTTAATTAGGGTCACTTTTGCTAAAAAAAAACATGCCAAACGGCAGCATTGAAAAATAAAAACTCTGTTGGATTCTTATCAAACTCCTACCAGTTCAAGCTCTTATTGGCCTCATTCAAACTGCAGAATATTGGAATCCTCTGATTAACTGGTGGGTCATAACGCTGACTTGAAGTTTCAAAAATTATACCAAGGGAGGGTATCACGGTTTTTTTTCGCCGAGATCAAAAAATAGATTCGCTTAAAACCTACCTCATAGGGAGGAGCAACTCCTGCTCATCTCGAATCTGCAAACCGTTTGGCTCTGCGGCTTTTCACTCTCCGTCAGCGTCCGTTTTAATTAGGGTCACCTTTGCTAAAAAAAAACATGCCAAACGGCAGCATTGAAAAATAAAAACTCTGTTGGATTCTTATCAAACTCCGACCAGTTCAAGCTCTTATTGGCCTCATTCAAACTGCAGAATATTGGAATCCTCTGATTAACTGGTGGGTCATAACGCTGACTTGAAGTTTCAAAAATTATACCAAGGGAGGGTATCACGGTTTTTTTTCGCCGATATCAAAAAATAGATTCACTTCAAACCTACCTCATAGGGAGGAGCAACTCCTGCTCATCTCGAATCTGCAAATCGTTTGGCTCTGCGGCTTTTCACTCTCCGTCAGCGTCCGTTTTAATTAGGGTCACTTTTGCTAAAAAAAGACATGCCAAACGGCAGCATTGAAAAATAAAAACTCTGTTGGATTCTTATCAAACTCCTACCAGTTCAAGCTCTTATCGGCCTCATTCAAACTGCAGAATATTGGAATCCTCTGATTAACTGGTGGGTCATAACGTTGACTTGAAGTTTCAAAAATTATACCAAGGGAGGGTATCACGGTTTTTTTTCGCCGAGATCAAAAAATAGAGTCGCTTCAAACCTACCTCATAGGGAGGAGCAACTCCTGCTCATCTCGAATCTGCAAACCGTTTGGCTCTGCGGCTTTTCACTCTCCGTCAGCGTCCGTTTTAATTAGGGTCACTTTTGCTAAAAAAAAACATGCCAAACGGCAGCATTGAAAAATAAAAACTCTGTTGGATTCTTATCAAACTCCGACCAGTTCAAGCTCTTATTGGCCTCATTCAAACTGCAGAATATTGCAATCCTTTGATTAACTGGTGGGTCATAACGCTGACTTGAAGTTTCAAAAATTAAACCAAGGGAGGGTATCACGGTTTTTTTTCGCCGAGATCAAAAAATAGATTCGCTTCAAACCTACCTCATAGGGAGGAGCAACTCCTGCTCATCTCGAATCTGCAAACCGTTTGGCTCTGCGGCTTTTCACTCTCCGTCAGCGTCCGTTTTAATTAGGGTCACTTTTGCTAAAAAAAAACATGCCAAACGGCAGCATTGAAAAATAAAAACTCTGTTGGATTCTAATCAAACTCCTACCAGTTCAAGCTCTTATTGGCCTCATTCAAACTGCAGAATATTGGAATCCTCTGATTAACTGGTGGGTCATAACGCTGACTTGAAGTTTCAAAAATTATACCAAGGGAGGGTATCACGGTTTTTTTTCGCCGAGATCAAAAAGTAGGTTCACTTCAAACCTACCTCATAGGGAGAAGCAACTCCTGCTCATCTCGAATCTGCAAACCGTTTGGCTCTGCGGCTTTTCACTCTCCGTCAGCGTCCGTTTTAATTAGGGTCACTTTTGCTAAAAGAAAACATGCCAAACGGCAGCATTGAAAAATAAAAACTCTGTTGGATTTTTATCAAACTCCGACCAGTTCAAGCTCTTATTGGCCTCATTCAAACTGCAGAATATTGGAATCCTCTGATTAACTGGTGGGTCATAACGCTGACTTGAAGTTTCAAATATTATACCAAGGGAAGGTATCACGGTTTTTTTTCGCCGGGATCAAAAAATAGATTCACTTCAAACCTACCTCATAGGGAGGAGCAACTCCTGCTCATCTCGAATCTGCAAACCGTTTGGCTCTGCGGCTTTTCACTCTCCGTCAGCGTCTGTTTTAATTAGGGTCACTTTTGCTAAAAAAAAACATGCCAAACGGCAGCATTGAAAAATAAAAACTCTGTTGGATTCTAATCAAACTCCTACCAGTTCAAGCTCTTATTGGCCTCATTCACACTGCAGAATATTGGAATCCTCTGATTAACTGGTGGGTCATAACGCTGACTTGAAGTTTCAAAAATTATACCAAGGGAGGGTATCACGGTTTTTTTTCGCCGAGATCAAAAAATAGATTCACTTCAAACCTACCTCATAGGGAGAAGCAACTCCTGCTCATCTCGAATCTGCAAACCGTTTGGCTCTGCGGCTTTTCACTCTCCGTCAGCGTCCGTTTTAATTAGGGTCACTTTGGCTAAAAAAAAACATGCCAAACGGCAGCATTGAAAAATAAAAACTCTGTTGGATTCTTATCAAACTCCGACCAGTTCAAGCTCTTATTGGCCTCATTCAAACTGCAGAATATTGGAATCCTCTGATTAACTGGTGGGTCATAACGCTGACTTGAAGTTTCAAAAATTATACCAAGGGAAGGTATCACGGTTTTTTTTCGCCGAGATAAAAAAATAGATTCACTTCAAACCTACCTCATAGGGAGGAGCAACTCCTGCTCATCTCGAATCTGCAAACCGTTTGGCTCTGCGGTTTTTCACTCTCCGTCAGCGTCCGTTTTAATTAGGGTCACCTTTGCTAAAAAAAAACATGCCAAACGGCAGCATTGAAAAATAAAAACTCTGTTGGATTGTTATCAAACTCCGACCAGTTCAAGCTCTTATTGGCCTCATTCAAACTGCAGAATATTAGAATCCTCTGCTTAACTGGTGGGTCATAACGCTGACTTGAAGTTTCAAAAATTATACCAAGGGAGGGTATCACGGTTTTTTTTCGCCGAGATCAAAATATAGATTCGCTTCAAACCTACCTCATAGGGAGGAGCAACTCCTGCTCATCTCGAATCCGCAAACCGTTTGGCTCTGCGGCTTTTCACTCTCCGTCAGCGTCCGTTTTAATTAGGGTCACTTTTGCTAAAAAAAAACATGCCAAACGGCAGCATTGAAAAATAAAAACTCGGTTGGATTCTTATCAAACTCCGACCAGTTCAAGCTCTTATTGGCCTCATTCAAACTGCAGAATATTGGAATCCTCTGATTAACTGGTGGGTCATAACGCTGACTTGAAGTTTCAAAAATTATACCAAGGGAGGGTATCACGGTTTTTTTTCGCCGGGATCAAAAAATAGATTCGCTTCAAACCTACCTCATAGGGAGGAGCAACTCCTGCTCATCTCGAATCTGCAAACCGTTTGGCTCTGCGGCTTTTCACTCTCCGTCAGCGTCCGTTTTAATTAGGGTCAATCTTGCTAAAAAAAAACATGCCAAACGGCAGCATTGAAAAATAAAAACTCTGTTGGATTCTTATCAAACTCCGACCAGTTCAAGCTCTTATTGGCCTCATTCAAACTGCAGAATATTGGAATCCTCTGATTAACTGGTGGGTCATAACGCTGACTTGAAGTTTCAAAAATTATACCAAGGGAGGGTATCACGGTTTTTTTTCGCCGAGATCAAAAAATAGATTCACTTCAAACCTACCTCATAGGGAGGCGCAACTCCTGCTCATCTCGAATCTGCAAACCGTTTGGCTCTGCGGCTTTTCACTCTCCGTCAGCGTCCGTTTTAATTAGGGTCACTTTTGCTAAAAAAAAACATGCCAAACGGCAGCATTGAAAAATAAAAACTCTGTTGGATTCTTATCAAACTCCTACCAGTTCAAGCTCTTATTGGCCTCATTCAAACTGCAGAATATTGGAATCCTCTGATTAACTGGTGGGTCATAACGCTGACTTGAAGTTTCAAAAATTATACCAAGGGAGGGTATCACGGTTTTTTTTCGCCGAGATCAAAAAATAGATTCGCTTAAAACCTACCTCATAGGGAGGAGCAACTCCTGCTCATCTCGAATCTGCAAATCGTTTGGCTCTGCGGCTTTTCACTCTCCGTCAGCGTCCGTTTTAATTAGGGTCACTTTTGCTAAAAAAAAACATGCCAAACGGCAGCATTGAAAAATAAAAACTCTGTTGGATTCTTATCAAACTCCGACCAGTTCAAGCTCTTATTGGCCTCATTCAAACTGCAGAATATTGGAATCCTCTGATTAACTGGTGGGTCATAACGCTGACTTGAAGTTTCAAAAATTATACCAAGGGAGGGTATCACGGTTTTTTTTCGCCGAGATCAAAAAATAGATTCACTTCAAACCTACCTCATAGGGAGGAGCAACTCCTGCTCATCTCGAATCTGCAAACCGTTTGGCTCTGCGGTTTTTCACTCTCCGTCAGCGTCCGTTTTAATTAGGGTCACCTTTGCTAAAAAAAAACATGCCAAACGGCAGCATTGAAAAATAAAAACTCTGTTGGATTCTAATCAAACTCCTACCAGTTCAAGCTCTTATTGGCCTCATTCAAACTGCAGAATATTGGAATCCTCTGATTAACTGGTGGGTCATAACGCTGACTTGAAGTTTCAAAAATTATACCAAGGGAGGGTATCACGGTTTTTTTTCGCCGAGATCAAAAAATAGATTCACTTCAAACCTACCTCATAGGGAGAAGCAACTCCTGCTCATCTCGAATCTGCAAACCGTTTGGCTCTGCGGCTTTTCACTCTCCGTCAGCGTCCGTTTTAATTAGGGTCACTTTGGCTAAAAAAAAACATGCCAAACGGCAGCATTGAAAAATAAAAACTCTGTTGGATTCTTATCAAACTCCGACCAGTTCAAGCTCTTATTGGCCTCATTCAAACTGCAGAATATTGGAATCCTCTGATTAACTGGTGGGTCATAACGCTGACTTGAAGTTTCAAAAATTATACCAAGGGAAGGTATCACGGTTTTTTTTCGCCGAGATAAAAAAATAGATTCACTTCAAACCTACCTCATAGGGAGGAGCAACTCCTGCTCATCTCGAATCTGCAAACCGTTTGGCTCTGCGGTTTTTCACTCTCCGTCAGCGTCCGTTTTAATTAGGGTCACCTTTGCTAAAAAAAAACATGCCAAACGGCAGCATTGAAAAATAAAAACTCTGTTGGATTGTTATCAAACTCCGACCAGTTCAAGCTCTTATTGGCCTCATTCAAACTGCAGAATATTAGAATCCTCTGCTTAACTGGTGGGTCATAACGCTGACTTGAAGTTTCAAAAATTATACCAAGGGAGGGTATCACGGTTTTTTTTCGCCGAGATCAAAATATAGATTCGCTTCAAACCTACCTCATAGGGAGGAGCAACTCCTGCTCATCTCGAATCCGCAAACCGTTTGGCTCTGCGGCTTTTCACTCTCCGTCAGCGTCCGTTTTAATTAGGGTCACTTTTGCTAAAAAAAAACATGCCAAACGGCAGCATTGAAAAATAAAAACTCGGTTGGATTCTTATCAAACTCCGACCAGTTCAAGCTCTTATTGGCCTCATTCAAACTGCAGAATATTGGAATCCTCTGATTAACTGGTGGGTCATAACGCTGACTTGAAGTTTCAAAAATTATACCAAGGGAGGGTATCACGGTTTTTTTTCGCCGGGATCAAAAAATAGATTCGCTTCAAACCTACATCATAGGGAGGAGCAACTCCTGCTCATCTCGAATCTGCAAACCGTTTGGCTCTGCGGCTTTTCACTCTCCGTCAGCGTCCGTTTTAATTAGGGTCAATCTTGCTAAAAAAAAACATGCCAAACGGCAGCATTGAAAAATAAAAACTCTGTTGGATTCTTATCAAACTCCGACCAGTTCAAGCTCTTATTGGCCTCATTCAAACTGCAGAATATTGGAATCCTCTGATTAACTGGTGGGTCATAACGCTGACTTGAAGTTTCAAATATTATACCAAGGGAGGGTATCACGGTTTTTTTTCGCCGAGATCAAAAAATAGATTCACTTCAAACCTACCTCATAGGGAGGCGCAACTCCTGCTCATCTCGAATCTGCAAACCGTTTGGCTCTGCGGCTTTTCACTCTCCGTCAGCGTCCGTTTTAATTAGGGTCACTTTTGCTAAAAAAAAACATGCCAAACGGCAGCATTGAAAAATAAAAACTCTGTTGGATTCTTATCAAACTCCTACCAGTTCAAGCTCTTATTGGCCTCATTCAAACTGCAGAATATTGGAATCCTCTGATTAACTGGTGGGTCATAACGCTGACTTGAAGTTTCAAAAATTATACCAAGGGAGGGTATCACGGTTTTTTTTCGCCGAGATCAAAAAATAGATTCGCTTAAAACCTACCTCATAGGGAGGAGCAACTCCTGCTCATCTCGAATCTGCAAATCGTTTGGCTCTGCGGCTTTTCACTCTCCGTCAGCGTCCGTTTTAATTAGGGTCACTTTTGCTAAAAAAAAACATGCCAAACGGCAGCATTGAAAAATAAAAACTCTGTTGGATTCTTATCAAACTCCGACCAGTTCAAGCTCTTATTGGCCTCATTCAAACTGCAGAATATTGGAATCCTCTGATTAACTGGTGGGTCATAACGCTGACTTGAAGTTTCAAAAATTATACCAAGGGAGGGTATCACGGTTTTTTTCGCCGAGATCAAAAAATAGATTCACTTCAAACCTACCTCATAGGGAGGAGCAACTCCTGCTCATCTCGAATCTGCAAACCGTTTGGCTCTGCGGTTTTTCACTCTCCGTCAGCGTCCGTTTTAATTAGGGTCACCTTTGCTAAAAAAAAACATGCCAAACGGCAGCATTGAAAAATAAAAACTCTTTTGGATTCTTATCAAACTCCGACCAGTTCAAGCTCTTATTGGCCTCATTCAAACTGCAGAATATTGGAATCCTCTGATCAACTGGTGGGTCATAACGCTGACTTGAAGTTTCAAAAATTATACCAAGGGAGGGTATCACGGTTTTTTTTCGCCAAGATCAAAAAATAGATTCGCTTCAAACCTACCTCATAGGGAGGAGCAACTCCTGCTCATCTCGAATCTGCAAACCGTTTGGCTCTGCGGCTTTTCACTCTCCGTCAGCGTCCGTTTTAATTAGGGTCACTTTTGCTAAAAAAAAACATGCCAAACGGCAGCATTGAAAAATAAAAACTCTGTTGGATTCTTATCAAACTCCGACCAGTTCAAGCTCTTATTGGCCTCATTCAAACTGCAGAATATTGGAATCCTCTGATTAACTGGTGGGTCATAACGCTGACTTGAAGTTTCAAAAATTATACCAAGGGAGGGTATCACGGTTTTTTTTCGCCGAGATCAAAAAATAGATTCACTTCAAACCTACCTCATAGGGAGGAGCAACTCCTGCTCATCTCGAATCTGCAAACCGTTTGGCTCTGCGGCTTTTCACTCTCCGTCAGCGTCCGTTTTAATTAGGGTCACTTTTGCTAAAAAAAAACATGCCAAACGGCAGCATTGAAAAATAAAAACTCTGTTGGATTCTAATCAAACTCCTACCAGTTCAAGCACTTATTGGCCTCATTCAAACTGCAGAATATTGGAATCCTCTGATTAACTGGTGGGTCATAACGCTGACTTGAAGTTTCAAAAATTATACCAAGGGAGGGTATCACGGTTTTTTTTCGCCGAGATCAAAAAATAGATTCACTTCAAACCTACCTCATAGGGAGAAGCAACTCCTGCTCATCTCGAATCTGCAAACCGTTTGGCTCTGCGGCTTTTCACTCTCCGTCAGCGTCCGTTTTAATTAGGGTCACTTTGGCTAAAAAAAAACATGCCAAACGGCAGCATTGAAAAATAAAAACTCTGTTGGATTCTTATCAAACTCCGACCAGTTCAAGCTCTTATTGGCCTCATTCAAACTGCAGAATATTGGAATCCTCTGATTAACTGGTGGGTCATAACGCTGACTTGAAGTTTCAAAAATTATACCAAGGGAAGGTATCACGGTTTTTTTTCGCCGAGATCAAAAAATAGATTCACTTCAAACCTACCTCATAGGGAGAAGCAACTCCTGCTCATCTCGAATCTGCAAACCGTTTGGCTCTGCGGCTTTTCACTCTCCGTCAGCGTCCGTTTTAATTAGGGTCACTTTGGCTAAAAAAAAACATGCCAAACGGCAGCATTGAAAAATAAAAACTCTGTTGGATTCTTATCAAACTCCGACCAGTTCAAGCTCTTATTGGCCTCATTCAAACTGCAGAATATTGGAATCCTCTGATTAACTGGTGGGTCATAACGCTGACTTGAAGTTTCAAAAATTATACCAAGGGAAGGTATCACGGTTTTTTTTCGCCGAGATAAAAAAATAGATTCACTTCAAACCTACCTCATAGGGAGGAGCAACTCCTGCTCATCTCGAATCTGCAAACCGTTTGGCTCTGCGGTTTTTCACTCTCCGTCAGCGTCCGTTTTAATTAGGGTCACCTTTGCTAAAAAAAAACATGCCAAACGGCAGCATTGAAAAATAAAAACTCTGTTGGATTGTTATCAAACTCCGACCAGTTCAAGCTCTTATTGGCCTCATTCAAACTGCAGAATATTAGAATCCTCTGCTTAACTGGTGGGTCATAACGCTGACTTGAAGTTTCAAAAATTATACCAAGGGAGGGTATCACGGTTTTTTTTCGCCGATATCAAAATATAGATTCGCTTCAAACCTACCTCATAGGGAGGAGCAACTCCTGCTCATCTCGAATCCGCAAACCGTTTGGCTCTGCGGCTTTTCACTCTCCGTCAGCGTCCGTTTTAATTAGGGTCACTTTTGCTAAAAAAAAACATGCCAAACGGCAGCATTGAAAAATAAAAACTCGGTTGGATTCTTATCAAACTCCGACCAGTTCAAGCTCTTATTGGCCTCATTCAAACTGCAGAATATTGGAATCCTCTGATTAACTGGTGGGTCATAACGCTGACTTGAAGTTTCAAAAATTATACCAAGGGAGGGTATCACGGTTTTTTTTCGCCGGGATCAAAAAATAGATTCGCTTCAAACCTACCTCATAGGGAGGAGCAACTCCTGCTCATCTCGAATCTGCAAACCGTTTGGCTCTGCGGCTTTTCACTCTCCGTCAGCGTCCGTTTTAATTAGGGTCAATTTTGCTAAAGAAAAACATGCCAAACGGCAGCATTGAAAAATAAAAACTCTGTTGGATTCTTATCAAACTCCGACCAGTTCAAGCTCTTATTGGCCTCATTCAAACTGCAGAATATTGGAATCCTCTGATTAACTGGTGGGTCATAACGCTGACTTGAAGTTTCAAAAATTATACCAAGGGAGGGTATCACGGTTTTTTTTCGCCGAGATCAAAAAATAGATTCACTTCAAACCTACCTCATAGGGAGGAGCAACTCCTGCTCATCTCGAATCTGCAAATCGTTTGGCTCTGCGGCTTTTCACTCTCCGTCAGCGTCCGTTTTAATTAGGGTCACTTTTGCTAAAAAAAAACATGCCAAACGGCAGCATTGAAAAATAAAAACTCTGTTGGATTCTTATCAAACTCCGACCAGTTCAAGCTCTTATTGGCCTCATTCAAACTGCAGAATATTGGAATCCTCTGATTAACTGGTGGGTCATAACGCTGACTTGAAGTTTCAAAAATTATACCAAGGGAGGGTATCACGGTTTTTTTTCGCCGAGATCAAAAAATAGATTCACTTCAAACCTACCTCATAGGGAGGAGCAACTCCTGCTCATCTCGAATCTGCAAACCGTTTGGCTCTGCGGTTTTTCACTCTCCGTCAGCGTCCGTTTTAATTAGGGTCACCTTTGCTAAAAAAAAACATGCCAAACGGCAGCATTGAAAAATAAAAACTCTGTTGGATTCTTATCAAACTCCGACCAGTTCAAGCTCTTATTGGCCTCATTCAAACTGCAGAATATTGGAATCCTCTGATTAACTGGTGGGTCATAACGCTGACTTGAAGTTTCAAAAATTATACCAAGGGAGGGTATCACGGTTTTTTTTCGCCAAGATCAAAAAATAGATTCGCTTCAAACCTACCTCATAGGGAGGAGCAACTCCTGCTCATCTCGAATCTGCAAACCGTTTGGCTCTGCGGCTTTTCACTCTCCGTCAGCGTCCGTTTTAATTAGGGTCACTTTTGCTAAAAAAAAACATGCCAAACGGCAGCATTGAAAAATAAAAACTCTGTTGGATTCTTATCAAACTCCGACCAGTTCAAGCTCTTATTGGCCTCATTCAAACTGCAGAATATTGGAATCCTCTGATTAACTGGTGGGTCATAACGCTGACTTGAAGTTTCAAAAATTATACCAAGGGAGGGTATCACGGTTTTTTTTCGCCGAGATCAAAAAATAGATTCACTTCAAACCTACCTCATAGGGAGGAGCAACTCCTGCTCATCTCGAATCTGCAAACCGTTTGGCTCTGCGGCTTTTCACTCTCCGTCAGCGTCCGTTTAAATTAGGGTCACTTTTGCTTAAAAAAAACATGCCAAACGGCAGCATTGAAAAATAAAAACTCTGTTGGATTCTTATCAAACTCCTACCAGTTTAAGCTCATATTGGCCTCATTCAAACTGCAGAATATTGGAATCCTCTGATTAACTGGTGGGTCATAACGTTGACTTGAAGTTTCAAAAATTATACCAAGGGAGGGTATCACGGTTTTTTTTCGCCGAGATCAAAAAATAGATTCGCTTCAAACCTACCTCATAGGGAGGAGCAACTCCTGCTCATCTCGAATCTGCAAACCGTTTGGCTCTGCGGCTTTTCACTCTCCGTCAGCGTCCGTTTTAATTAGGGTCACTTTTGCTAAAAAAAAACATGCCAAACGGCAGCATTGAAAAATAAAAACTCTGTTGGATTCTTATCAAACTCCGACCAGTTCAAGCTCTTATTGGCTTCATTCAAATTGCAGAATATCGGAATCCTCTGATTAACTGGTGGGTCATAACGTTGATATGAAGTTTCAAAAATTATACCAAGGGAGGGTATCACGGTTTTTTTTCGCCGAGATCAAAAAATAGATTCGCTTCATACCTACCTCATAGGGAGGAGCAACTCCTGCTCATCTCGAATCTGCAAACCGTTTGGCTCTGCGGCTTTTCACTCTCCGTCAGCGTCCGTTTTAATTAGGATCACTTTTGCTAACAAAAAACATGCCAAACGGCAGCATTGAAAAATAAAAACTCTGTTGGATTCTTATCAAACTCCGACCAGTTCAAGCTCTTATTGGCCTCATTCAAACTGCAGAATATTGCAATCCTTTGATTAACTGGTGGGTCATAACGCTGACTTGAAGTTTCAAAAATTATACCAAGGGAGGGTATCACGGTTTTTTTTCGCCGAGATCAAAAAATAGATTCGCTTCAAACCTACCTCATAGGGAGGAGCAACTCCTGCTCATCTCGAATCTGCAAACCGTTTGGCTCTGCGGCTTTTCACTCTCCGTCAGCGTCCGTTTTAATTAGGGTCACTTTTGCTAAAAAAAAACATGCCAAACGGCAGCATTGAAAAATAAAAACTCTGTTGGATTCTAATCAAACTCCTACCAATTCAAGCTCTTATTGGCCTCATTCAAACTGCAGAATATTGGAATCCTCTGATTAACTGGTGGCTCATAACGCTGACTTGAAGTTTCAAAAATTATACCAAGGGAGGGTATCACGGTTTTTTTTCGCCGAGATCAAAAAATAGATTCACTTCAAACCTACCTCATAGGGAGAAGCAACTCCTGCTCATCTCGAATCTGCAAACCGTTTGGCTCTGCGGCTTTTCACTCTCCGTCAGCGTCCGTTTTAATTAGGGTCACTTTTGCTAAAAAAAAACATGCCAAACGGCAGCATTGGAAAATAAAAACTCTGTTGGATTCTTATCAAACTCCGACCAGTTCAAGCTCTTATTGGCCTCATTCAAACTGCAGAATATTAGAATCCTCTGATTAACTGGTGGGTCATAACGCTGACTTGAAGTTTCAAAAATTATACCAAGGGAGGGTATCACGGTTTTTTTTCGCCGAGATCAAAAAATAGATTCGCTTCAAACCTACCTCATAGGGAGGAGCAACTCCTGCTCATCTCGAATCCGCAAACCGTTTGGCTCTGCGGCTTTTCACTCTCCGTCAGCGTCCGTTTTAATTAGGGTCACTTTTGCTAAATAAAAACATGCCAAACGGCAGCATTGAAAAATAAAAACTCTGTTGGATTCTTATCAAACTCCGACCAGTTCAAGCTCTTATTGGCCTCATTCAAACTGCAGAATATTGGAATCCTCTGATTAACTGGTGGGTCATAACGCCGACTTGAAGTTTCAAAAATTATACCAAGGGAGGGTATCACGGTTTTTTTTCGCCGAGATCAAAAAATAGATTCACTTCAAACCTACCTCATAGGGAGGAGCAACTCCTGCTCATCTCGAATCTGCAAACCGTTTGGCTCTGCGGTTTTTCACTCTCCGTCAGCGTCCGTTTTAATTAGGGTCACCTTTGCTAAAAAAAAACATGCCAAACGGCAGCATTGAAAAATAAAAACTCTGTTGGATTCTTATCAAACTCCGACCAGTTCAAGCTCTTATTGGCCTCATTCAAACTGCAGAATATTGGAATCCTCTGATTAACTGGTGGGTCATAACGCTGACTTGAAGTTTCAAAAATTATACCAAGGGAGGGTATCACGGTTTTTTTTCGCCAAGATCAAAAAATAGATTCGCTGCAAACCTACCTCATAGGGAGGAGCAACTCCTGCTCATCTCGAATCTGCAAACCGTTTGGCTCTGCGGCTTTTCACTCTCATTCAGCGTCCGTTTTAATTAGGGTCACTTTTGCTAAAAAAAAACATGCCAAACGGCAGCATTGAAAAATAAAAACTCTGTTGGATTCTTATCAAACTCCGACCAGTTCAAGCTCTTATTGGCCTCATTCAAACTGCAGAATATTGGAATCCTCTGATTAACTGGTGGGTCATAACGCTGACTTGAAGTTTCAAAAATTATACCAAGGGAGGGTATCACGGTTTTTTTTCGCCGAGATCAAAAAATAGATTCACTTCAAACCTACCTCATAGGGAGGAGCAACTCCTGCTCATCTCGAATCTGCAAACCGTTTGGCTCTGCGGCTTTTCACTCTCCGTCAGCGTCCGTTTAAATTAGGGTCACTTTTGCTTAAAAAAACATGCCAAACGGCAGCATTGAAAAATAAAAACTCTGTTGGATTCTTATCAAACTCCTACCAGTTTAAGCTCTTATTGGCCTCATTCAAACTGCAGAATATTGGAATCCTCTGATTAACTGGTGGGTCATAACGTTGACTTGAAGTTTCAAAAATTATACCAAGGGAGGGTATCACGGTTTTTTTTCGCCGAGATCAAAAAATAGATTCGCTTCAAACCTACCTCATAGGGAGGAGCAACTCCTGCTCATCTCGAATCTGCAAACCGTTTGGCTCTGCGGCTTTTCACTCTCATTCAGCGTCCGTTTTAATTAGGGTCACTTTTGCTAAAAAAAAACATGCCAAACGGCAGCATTGAAAAATAAAAACTCTGTTGGATTCTTATCAAACTCCGACCAGTTCAAGCTCTTATTGGCTTCATTCAAATTGCAGAATATCGGAATCCTCTGATTAACTGGTGGGTCATAACGTTGACTTGAAGTTTCAAAAATTATACCAAGGGAGGGTATCACGGTTTTTTTTCGCCGAGATCAAAAAATAGATTCGCTTCATACCTACCTCATAGGGAGGAGCAACTCCTGCTCATCTCGAATCTGCAAACCGTTTGGCTCTGCGGCTTTTCACTCTCCGTCAGCGTCCGTTTTAATTAGGATCACTTTTGCTAACAAAAAACATGCCAAACGGCAGCATTGAAAAATAAAAACTCTGTTGGATTCTTATCAAACTCCGACCAGTTCAAGCTCTTATTGGCCTCATTCAAACTGCAGAATATTGCAATCCTTTGATTAACTGGTGGGTCATAACGCTGACTTGAAGTTTCAAAAATTATACCAAGGGAGGGTATCACGGTTTTTTTTCGCCGAGATCAAAAAATAGATTCGCTTCAAACCTACCTCATAGGGAGGAGCAACTCCTGCTCATCTCGAATCTGCAAACCGTTTGGCTCTGCGGCTTTTCACTCTCCGTCAGCGTCCGTTTTAATTAGGGTCAATTTTGCTAAAAAAAAACATGCCAAACGGCAGCATTGAAAAATAAAAACTCTGTTGGATTCTAATCAAACTCCTACCAATTCAAGCTCTTATTGGCCTCATTCAAACTGCAGAATATTGGAATCCTCTGATTAACAGGTGGGTCATAACGCTGACTTGAAGTTTCAAAAATTATACCAAGGGAGGGTATCACGGTTTTTTTTCGCCGAGATCAAAAAATAGATTCGCTTCAAACCTACCTCATAGGGAGAAGCAACTCCTGCTCATCTCGAATCTGCAAACCGTTTGGCTCTGCGGCTTTTCACTCTCCGTCAGCGTCCGTTTTAATTAGGGTCACTTTTGCTAAAAAAAAACATGCCAAACGGCAGCATTGGAAAATAAAAACTCTGTTGGATTCTTATCAAACTCCGACCAGTTCAAGCTCTTATTGGCCTCATTCAAACTGCAGAATATTAGAATCCTCTGATTAACTGGTGGGTCATAACGCTGACTTGAAGTTTCAAAAATTATACCAAGGGAGGGTATCACGGTTTTTTTTCGCCGAGATCAAAAAATAGATTCGCTTCAAACCTACCTCATAGGGAGGAGCAACTCCTGCTCATCTCGAATCCGCAAACCGTTTGGCTCTGCGGCTTTTCACTCTCCGTCAGCGTCCGTTTTAATTAGGGTCACTTTTGCTAAAAAAAAACATGCCAAACGGCAGCATTGAAAAATAAAAACTCTGTTGGATTCTTATCAAACTCCGACCAGTTCAAGCTCTTATTGGCCTCATTCAAACTGCAGAATATTGGAATCCTCTGATTAACTGGTGGGTCATAACGCCGACTTGAAGTTTCAAAAATTATACCAAGGGAGGGTATCACGGTTTTTTTTCGCCGAGATCAAAAAATAGATTCACTTCAAACCTACCTCATAGGGAGGAGCAACTCCTGCTCATCTCGAATCTGCAAACCGTTTGGCTCTGCGGTTTTTCACTCTCCGTCAGCGTCCGTTTTAATTAGGGTCACCTTTGCTAAAAAAAAACATGCCAAACGGCAGCATTGAAAAATAAAAACTCTGTTGGATTCTTATCAAACTCCGACCAGTTCAAGCTCTTATTGGCCTCATTCAAACTGCAGAATATTGGAATCCTCTGATTAACTGGTGGGTCATAACGCTGACTTGAAGTTTCAAAAATTATACCAAGGGAGGGTATCACGGTTTTTTTTCGCCAAGCTCAAAAAATAGATTCGCTGCAAACCTACCTCATAGGGAGGAGCAACTCCTGCTCATCTCGAATCTGCAAACCGTTTGGCTCTGCGGCTTTTCACTCTCCGTCAGCGTCCGTTTTAATTAGGGTCACTTTTGCTAAAAAAAAACATGCCAAACGGCAGCATTGAAAAATAAAAACTCTGTTGGATTCTTATCAAACTCCGACCAGTTCAAGCTCTTATTGGCCTCATTCAAACTGCAGAATATTGGAATCCTCTGATTAACTGGTGGGTCATAACGCTGACTTGAAGTTTCAAAAATTATACCAAGGGAGGGTATCACGGTTTTTTTTCGCCGAGATCAAAAAATAGATTCACTTCAAACCTACCTCATAGGGAGGAGCAACTCCTGCTCATCTCGAATCTGCAAACCGTTTGGCTCTGCGGCTTTTCACTCTCCGTCAGCGTCCGTTTAAATTAGGGTCACTTTTGCTTAAAAAAACATGCCAAACGGCAGCATTGAAAAATAAAAACTCTGTTGGATTCTTATCAAACTCCTACCAGTTTAAGCTCTTATTGGCCTCATTCAAACTGCAGAATATTGGAATCCTCTGATTAACTGGTGGGTCATAACGTTGACTTGAAGTTTCAAAAATTATACCAAGGGAGGGTATCACGGTTTTTTTTCGCCGAGATCGAAAAATAGATTCGCTTCAAACCTACCTCATAGGGAGGAGCAACTCCTGCTCATCTCGAATCTGCAAACCGTTTGGCTCTGCGGCTTTTCACTCTCCGTCAGCGTCCGTTTTAATTAGGGTCACTTTTGCTAAAAAAAAACATGCCAAACGGCAGCATTGAAAAATAAAAACTCTGTTGGATTCTTATCAAACTCCGACCAGTTCAAGCTCTTATTGGCTTCATTCAAACTGCAGAATATCGGAATCCTCTGATTAACTGGTGGGTCATAACGTTGACTTGAAGTTTCAAAAATTATACCAAGGGAGGGTATCACGGTTTTTTTTCGCCGAGATCAAAAAATAGATTCGCTTCATACCTACCTCATAGGGAGGAGCAACTCCTGCTCATCTCGAATCTGCAAACCGTTTGGCTCTGCGGCTTTTCACTCTCCGTCAGCGTCCGTTTTAATTAGGATCACTTTTGCTAAAAAAAAACATGCCAAACGGCAGCATTGAAAAATAAAAACTCTGTTGGATTCTTATCAAACTCCGACCAGTTCAAGCTCTTATTGGCCTCATTCAAACTGCAGAATATTGCAATCCTTTGATTAACTGGTGGGTCATAACGCTGACTTGAAGTTTCAAAAATTATACCAAGGGAGGGTATCACGGTTTTTTTTCGCCGAGATCAAAAAATAGATTCGCTTCAAACCTACCTCATAGGGAGGAGCAACTCCTGCTCATCTCGAATCTGCAAACCGTTTGGCTCTGCGGCTTTTCACTCTCCGTCAGCGTCCGTTTTAATTAGGGTCACTTTCGCTAAAAAAAAACATGCCAAACGGCAGCATTGAAAAATAAAAACTCTGTTGGATTCTAATCAAACTCCTACCAATTCAAGCTCTTATTGGCCTCATTCAAACTGCAGAATATTGGAATCCTCTGATTAACATGTGGGTCATAACGCTGACTTGAAGTTTCAAAAATTATACCAAGGGAGGGTATCACGGTTTTTTTTCGCCGAGATCAAAAAATAGATTCACTTCAAACCTACCTCATAGGGAGAAGCAACTCCTGCTCATCTCGAATCTGCAAACCGTTTGGCTCTGCGGCTTTTCACTCTCCGTCAGCGTCCGTTTTAATTAGGGTCACTTTTGCTAAAAAAAAACATGCCAAACGGCAGCATTGGAAAATAAAAACTCTGTTGGATTCTTATCAAACTCCGACCAGTTCAAGCTCTTATTGGCCTCATTCAAACTGCAGAATATTAGAATCCTCTGATTAACTGGTGGGTCATAACGCTGACTTGAAGTTTCAAAAATTATACCAAGGGAGGGTATCACGGTTTTTTTTCGCCGAGATCAAAAAATAGATTCGCTTCAAACCTACCTCATAGGGAGGAGCAACTCCTGCTCATCTCGAATCCGCAAACCGTTTGGCTCTGCGGCTTTTCACTCTCCGTCAGCGTCCGTTTTAATTAGGGTCACTTTTGCTAAAAAAAAACATGCCAAACGGCAGCATTGAAAAATAAAAACTCTGTTGGATTCTTATCAAACTCCGACCAGTTCAAGCTCTTATTGGCCTCATTCAAACTGCAGAATATTGGAATCCTCTGATTAACTGGTGGGTCATAACGCTGACTTGAAGTTTCAAAAATTATACCAAGGGAGGGTATCACGGTTTTTTTTCGCCAAGCTCAAAAAATAGATTCGCTGCAAACCTACCTCATAGGGAGGAGCAACTCCTGCTCATCTCGAATCTGCAAACCGTTTGGCTCTGCGGCTTTTCACTCTCCGTCAGCGTCCGTTTTAATTAGGGTCACTTTTGCTAAAAAAAAACATGCCAAACGGCAGCATTGAAAAATAAAAACTCTGTTGGATTCTTATCAAACTCCGACCAGTTCAAGCTCTTATTGGCCTCATTCAAACTGCAGAATATTGGAATCCTCTGATTAACTGGTGGGTCATAACGCTGACTTGAAGTTTCAAAAATTATACCAAGGGAGGGTATCACGGTTTTTTTTCGCCGAGATCAAAAAATAGATTCACTTCAAACCTACCTCATAGGGAGGAGCAACTCCTGCTCATCTCGAATCTGCAAACCGTTTGGCTCTGCGGCTTTTCACTCTCCGTCAGCGTCCGTTTAAATTAGGGTCACTTTTGCTTAAAAAAACATGCCAAACGGCAGCATTGAAAAATAAAAACTCTGTTGGATTCTTATCAAACTCCTACCAGTTTAAGCTCTTATTGGCCTCATTCAAACTGCAGAATATTGGAATCCTCTGATTAACTGGTGGGTCATAACGTTGACTTGAAGTTTCAAAAATTATACCAAGGGAGGGTATCACGGTTTTTTTTCGCCGAGATCGAAAAATAGATTCGCTTCAAACCTACCTCATAGGGAGGAGCAACTCCTGCTCATCTCGAATCTGCAAACCGTTTGGCTCTGCGGTTTTTCACTCTCCGTCAGCGTCCGTTTTAATTAGGGTCACCTTTGCTAAAAAAAAACATGCCAAACGGCAGCATTGAAAAATAAAAACTCTGTTGGATTCTTATCAAACTCCGACCAGTTCAAGCTCTTATTGGCCTCATTCAAACTGCAGAATATTGGAATCCTCTGATTAACTGGTGGGTCATAACGCTGACTTGAAGTTTCAAAAATTATACCAAGGGAGGGTATCACGGTTTTTTTTCGCCAAGCTCAAAAAATAGATTCGCTGCAAACCTACCTCATAGGGAGGAGCAACTCCTGCTCATCTCGAATCTGCAAACCGTTTGGCTCTGCGGCTTTTCACTCTCCGTCAGCGTCCGTTTTAATTAGGGTCACTTTTGCTAAAAAAAAACATGCCAAACGGCAGCATTGAAAAATAAAAACTCTGTTGGATTCTTATCAAACTCCGACCAGTTCAAGCTCTTATTGGCCTCATTCAAACTGCAGAATATTGGAATCCTCTGATTAACTGGTGGGTCATAACGCTGACTTGAAGTTTCAAAAATTATACCAAGGGAGGGTATCACGGTTTTTTTTCGCCGAGATCAAAAAATAGATTCACTTCAAACCTACCTCATAGGGAGGAGCAACTCCTGCTCATCTCGAATCTGCAAACCGTTTGGCTCTGCGGCTTTTCACTCTCCGTCAGCGTCCGTTTAAATTAGGGTCACTTTTGCTTAAAAAAACATGCCAAACGGCAGCATTGAAAAATAAAAACTCTGTTGGATTCTTATCAAACTCCTACCAGTTTAAGCTCTTATTGGCCTCATTCAAACTGCAGAATATTGGAATCCTCTGATTAACTGGTGGGTCATAACGTTGACTTGAAGTTTCAAAAATTATACCAAGGGAGGGTATCACGGTTTTTTTTCGCCGAGATCGAAAAATAGATTCGCTTCAAACCTACCTCATAGGGAGGAGCAACTCCTGCTCATCTCGAATCTGCAAACCGTTTGGCTCTGCGGCTTTTCACTCTCCGTCAGCGTCCGTTTTAATTAGGGTCACTTTTGCTAAAAAAAAACATGCCAAACGGCAGCATTGAAAAATAAAAACTCTGTTGGATTCTTATCAAACTCCGACCAGTTCAAGCTCTTATTGGCTTCATTCAAACTGCAGAATATCGGAATCCTCTGATTAACTGGTGGGTCATAACGTTGACTTGAAGTTTCAAAAATTATACCAAGGGAGGGTATCACGGTTTTTTTTCGCCGAGATCAAAAAATAGATTCGCTTCATACCTACCTCATAGGGAGGAGCAACTCCTGCTCATCTCGAATCTGCAAACCGTTTGGCTCTGCGGCTTTTCACTCTCCGTCAGCGTCCGTTTTAATTAGGATCACTTTTGCTAAAAAAAAACATGCCAAACGGCAGCATTGAAAAATAAAAACTCTGTTGGATTCTTATCAAACTCCGACCAGTTCAAGCTCTTATTGGCCTCATTCAAACTGCAGAATATTGCAATCCTTTGATTAACTGGTGGGTCATAACGCTGACTTGAAGTTTCAAAAATTATACCAAGGGAGGGTATCACGGTTTTTTTTCGCCGAGATCAAAAAATAGATTCGCTTCAAACCTACCTCATAGGGAGGAGCAACTCCTGCTCATCTCGAATCTGCAAACCGTTTGGCTCTGCGGCTTTTCACTCTCCGTCAGCGTCCGTTTTAATTAGGGTCACTTTCGCTAAAAAAAAACATGCCAAACGGCAGCATTGAAAAATAAAAACTCTGTTGGATTCTAATCAAACTCCTACCAATTCAAGCTCTTATTGGCCTCATTCAAACTGCAGAATATTGGAATCCTCTGATTAACATGTGGGTCATAACGCTGACTTGAAGTTTCAAAAATTATACCAAGGGAGGGTATCACGGTTTTTTTTCGCCGAGATCAAAAAATAGATTCACTTCAAACCTACCTCATAGGGAGAAGCAACTCCTGCTCATCTCGAATCTGCAAACCGTTTGGCTCTGCGGCTTTTCACTCTCCGTCAGCGTCCGTTTTAATTAGGGTCACTTTTGCTAAAAAAAAACATGCCAAACGGCAGCATTGGAAAATAAAAACTCTGTTGGATTCTTATCAAACTCCGACCAGTTCAAGCTCTTATTGGCCTCATTCAAACTGCAGAATATTAGAATCCTCTGATTAACTGGTGGGTCATAACGCTGACTTGAAGTTTCAAAAATTATACCAAGGGAGGGTATCACGGTTTTTTTTCGCCGAGATCAAAAAATAGATTCGCTTCAAACCTACCTCATAGGGAGGAGCAACTCCTGCTCATCTCGAATCCGCAAACCGTTTGGCTCTGCGGCTTTTCACTCTCCGTCAGCGTCCGTTTTAATTAGGGTCACTTTTGCTAAAAAAAAACATGCCAAACGGCAGCATTGAAAAATAAAAACTCTGTTGGATTCTTATCAAACTCCGACCAGTTCAAGCTCTTATTGGCCTCATTCAAACTGCAGAATATTGGAATCCTCTGATTAACTGGTGGGTCATAACGCTGACTTGAAGTTTCAAAAATTATACCAAGGGAGGGTATCACGGTTTTTTTTCGCCGAGATCAAAAAATAGATTCGCTTCAAACCTACCTCATAGGGAGGAGCAACTCCTGCTCATCTCGAATCTGCAAACCGTTTGGCTCTGCGGCTTTTCACTCTCCGTCAGCGTCCGTTTTAATTAGGGTCAATTTTGCTAAAAAAAAACATGCCAAACGGCAGCATTGAAAAATAAAAACTCTGTTGGATTCTTATCAAACTCCGACCAGTTCAAGCTCTTATTGGCCCCATTCAAACTGCAGAATATTGGAATCCTCTGATTAACTGGTGGGTCATAACGCTGACTTGAAGTTTCAAAAATTATACCAAGGGAGGGTATCACGGTTTTTTTTCGCCGAGATCAAAAAATAGATTCGCTTCAAACCTACCTCATAGGGAGGAGCAACTCCTGCTCATCTCGAATCTGCAAACCGTTTGGCTCTGCGGCTTTTCACTCTCCGTCAGCGTCCGTTTTAATTAGGGTCACTTTTGCTAAAAAAAAACATGCCAAACGGCAGCATTGAAAAATAAAAACTCTGTTGGATTCTTATCAAACTCCGACCAGTTCAAGCTCTTATTGGCTTCATTCAAATTGCAGAATATCGGAATCCTCTGATTAACTGGTGGGTCATAACGTTGACTTGAAGTTTCAAAAATTATACCAAGGGAGGGTATCACGGTTTTTTTTCGCCGAGATCAAAAAATAGATTCGCTTCATACCTACCTCATAGGGAGGAGCAACTCCTGCTCATCTCGAATCTGCAAACCGTTTGGCTCTGCGGCTTTTCACTCTCCGTCAGCGTCCGTTTTAATTAGGATCACTTTTGCTAACAAAAAACATGCCAAACGGCAGCATTGAAAAATAAAAACTCTGTTGGATTCTTATCAAACTCCGACCAGTTCAAGCTCTTATTGGCCTCATTCAAACTGCAGAATATTGCAATCCTTTGATTAACTGGTGGGTCATAACGCTGACTTGAAGTTTCAAAAATTATACCAAGGGAGGGTATCACGGTTTTTTTTCGCCGAGATCAAAAAATCGATTCGCTTCAAACCTACCTCATAGGGAGGAGCAACTCCTGCTCATCTCGAATCTGCAAACCGTTTGGCTCTGCGGCTTTTCACTCTCCGTCAGCGTCCGTTTTAATTAGGGTCACTTTTGCTAAAAAAAAACATGCCAAACGGCAGCATTGAAAAATAAAAACTCTGTTGGATTCTAATCAAACTCCTACCAATTCAAGCTCTTATTGGCCTCATTCAAACTGCAGAATATTGGAATCCTCTGATTAACTGGTGGGTCATAACGCTGACTTGAAGTTTCAAAAATTATACCAAGGGAGGGTATCACGGTTTTTTTTCGCCGAGATCAAAAAATAGATTCACTTCAAACCTACCTCATAGGGAGAAGCAACTCCTGCTCATCTCGAATCTGCAAACCGTTTGGCTCTGCGGCTTTTCACTCTCCGTCAGCGTCCGTTTTAATTAGGGTCACTTTTGCTAAAAAAAAACATGCCAAACGGCAGCATTGGAAAATAAAAACTCTGTTGGATTCTTATCAAACTCCGACCAGTTCAAGCTCTTATTGGCCTCATTCAAACTGCAGAATATTAGAATCCTCTGATTAACTGGTGGGTCATAACGCTGACTTGAAGTTTCAAAAATTATACCAAGGGAGGGTATCACGGTTTTTTTTCGCCGAGATCAAAAAATAGATTCGCTTCAAACCTACCTCATAGGGAGGAGCAACTCCTGCTCATCTCGAATCCGCAAACCGTTTGGCTCTGCGGCTTTTCACTCTCCGTCAGCGTCCGTTTTAATTAGGGTCACTTTTGCTAAAAAAAAACATGCCAAACGGCAGCATTGAAAAATAAAAACTCTGTTGGATTCTTATCAAACTCCGACCAGTTCAAGCTCTTATTGGCCTCATTCAAACTGCAGAATATTGCAATCCTTTGATTAACTGGTGGGTCATAACGCTGACTTGAAGTTTCAAAAATTATACCAAGGGAGGGTATCACGGTTTTTTTTCGCCGGGATCAAAAAATAGATTCGCTTCAAACCTACCTCATAGGGAGGAGCAACTCCTGCTCATCTCGAATCTGCAAACCGTTTGGCTCTGCGGCTTTTCACTCTCCGTCAGCGTCCGTTTTAATTAGGGTCACTTTCGCTAAAAAAAAACATGCCAAACGGCAGCATTGAAAAATAAAAACTCTGTTGGATTCTAATCAAACTCCTACCAATTCAAGCTCTTATTGGCCTCATTCAAACTGCAGAATATTGGAATCCTCTGATTAACATGTGGGTCATAACGCTGACTTGAAGTTTCAAAAATTATACCAAGGGAGGGTATCACGGTTTTTTTTCGCCGAGATCAAAAAATAGATTCACTTCAAACCTACCTCATAGGGAGAAGCAACTCCTGCTCATCTCGAATCTGCAAACCGTTTGGCTCTGCGGCTTTTCACTCTCCGTCAGCGTCCGTTTTAATTAGGGTCACTTTTGCTAAAAAAAAACATGCCAAACGGCAGCATTGGAAAATAAAAACTCTGTTGGATTCTTATCAAACTCCGACCAGTTCAAGCTCTTATTGGCCTCATTCAAACTGCAGAATATTAGAATCCTCTGATTAACTGGTGGGTCATAACGCTGACTTGAAGTTTCAAAAATTATACCAAGGGAGGGTATCACGGTTTTTTTTCGCCGAGATCAAAAAATAGATTCGCTTCAAACCTACCTCATAGGGAGGAGCAACTCCTGCTCATCTCGAATCCGCAAACCGTTTGGCTCTGCGGCTTTTCACTCTCCGTCAGCGTCCGTTTTAATTAGGGTCACTTTTGCTAAAAAAAAACATGCCAAACGGCAGCATTGAAAAATAAAAACTCTGTTGGATTCTTATCAAACTCCGACCAGTTCAAGCTCTTATTGGCCTCATTCAAACTGCAGAATATTGGAATCCTCTGATTAACTGGTGGGTCATAACGCTGACTTGAAGTTTCAAAAATTATACCAAGGGAGGGTATCACGGTTTTTTTTCGCCGAGATCAAAAAATAGATTCGCTTCAAACCTACCTCATAGGGAGGAGCAACTCCTGCTCATCTCGAATCTGCAAACCGTTTGGCTCTGCGGCTTTTCACTCTCCGTCAGCGTCCGTTTTAATTAGGGTCAATTTTGCTAAAAAAAAACATGCCAAACGGCAGCATTGAAAAATAAAAACTCTGTTGGATTCTTATCAAACTCCGACCAGTTCAAGCTCTTATTGGCCTCATTCAAACTGCAGAATATTGGAATCCTCTGATTAACTGGTGGGTCATAACGCTGACTTGAAGTTTCAAAAATTATACCAAGGGAGGGTATCACGGTTTTTTTTCGCCGAGATCAAAAAATAGATTCGCTTCAAACCTACCTCATAGGGAGGAGCAACTCCTGCTCATCTCGAATCTGCAAACCGTTTGGCTCTGCGGCTTTTCACTCTCCGTCAGCGTCCGTTTTAATTAGGGTCACTTTTGCTAAAAAAAAACATGCCAAACGGCAGCATTGAAAAATAAAAACTCTGTTGGATTCTTATCAAACTCCGACCAGTTCAAGCTCTTATTGGCTTCATTCAAATTGCAGAATATCGGAATCCTCTGATTAACTGGTGGGTCATAACGTTGACTTGAAGTTTCAAAAATTATACCAAGGGAGGGTATCACGGATTTTTTTCGCCGAGATCAAAAAATAGATTCGCTTCATACCTACCTCATAGGGAGGAGCAACTCCTGCTCATCTCGAATCTGCAAACCGTTTGGCTCTGCGGCTTTTCACTCTCCGTCAGCGTCCGTTTTAATTAGGATCACTTTTGCTAACAAAAAACATGCCAAACGGCAGCATTGAAAAATAAAAACTCTGTTGGATTCTTATCAAACTCCGACCAGTTCAAGCTCTTATTGGCCTCATTCAAACTGCAGAATATTGCAATCCTTTGATTAACTGGTGGGTCATAACGCTGACTTGAAGTTTCAAAAATTATACCAAGGGAGGGTATCACGGTTTTTTTTCGCCGAGATCAAAAAATAGATTCGCTTCAAACCTACCTCATAGGGAGGAGCAACTCCTGCTCATCTCGAATCTGCAAACCGTTTGGCTCTGCGGCTTTTCACTCTCCGTCAGCGTCCGTTTTAATTAGGGTCACTTTTGCTAAAAAAAAACATGCCAAACGGCAGCATTGAAAAATAAAAACTCTGTTGGATTATAATCAAACTCCTACCAATTCAAGCTCTTATTGGCCTCATTCAAACTGCAGAATATTGGAATCCTCTGATTAACTGGTGGGTCATAACGCTGACTTGAAGTTTCAAAAATTATACCAAGGGAGGGTATCACGGTTTTTTTTCGCCGAGATCAAAAAATAGATTCACTTCAAACCTACCTCATAGGGAGAAGCAACTCCTGCTCATCTCGAATCTGCAAACCGTTTGGCTCTGCGGCTTTTCACTCTCCGTCAGCGTCCGTTTTAATTAGGGTCACTTTTGCTAAAAAAAAACATGCCAAACGGCAGCATTGGAAAATAAAAACTCTGTTGGATTCTTATCAAACTCCGACCAGTTCAAGCTCTTATTGGCCTCATTCAAACTGCAGAATATTAGAATCCTCTGATTAACTGGTGGGTCATAACGCTGACTTGAAGTTTCAAAAATTATACCAAGGGAGGGTATCACGGTTTTTTTTCGCCGAGATCAAAAAATAGATTCGCTTCAAACCTACCTCATAGGGAGGAGCAACTCCTGCTCATCTCGAATCCGCAAACCGTTTGGCTCTGCGGCTTTTCACTCTCCGTCAGCGTCCGTTTTAATTAGGGTCACTTTTGCTAAAAAAAAACATGCCAAACGGCAGCATTGAAAAATAAAAACTCTGTTGGATTCTTATCAAACTCCGACCAGTTCAAGCTCTTATTGGCCTCATTCAAACTGCAGAATATTGGAATCCTCTGATTAACTGGTGGGTCATAACGCCGACTTGAAGTTTCAAAAATTATACCAAGGGAGGGTATCACGGTTTTTTTTCGCCGAGATCAAAAAATAGATTCACTTCAAACCTACCTCATAGGGAGGAGCAACTCCTGCTCATCTCGAATCTGCAAACCGTTTGGCTCTGCGGTTTTTCACTCTCCGTCAGCGTCCGTTTTAATTAGGGTCACCTTTGCTAAAAAAAAACATGCCAAACGGCAGCATTGAAAAATAAAAACTCTGTTGGATTCTTATCAAACTCCGACCAGTTCAAGCTCTTATTGGCCTCATTCAAACTGCAGAATATTGGAATCCTCTGATTAACTGGTGGGTCATAACGCTGACTTGAAGTTTCAAAAATTATACCAAGGGAGGGTATCACGGTTTTTTTTCGCCAAGATCAAAAAATAGATTCGCTGCAAACCTACCTCATAGGGAGGAGCAACTCCTGCTCATCTCGAATCTGCAAACCGTTTGGCTCTGCGGCTTTTCACTCTCATTCAGCGTCCGTTTTAATTAGGGTCACTTTTGCTAAAAAAAAACATGCCAAACGGCAGCATTGAAAAATAAAAACTCTGTTGGATTCTTATCAAACTCCGACCAGTTCAAGCTCTTATTGGCCTCATTCAAACTGCAGAATATTGGAATCCTCTGATTAACTGGTGGGTCATAACGCTGACTTGAAGTTTCAAAAATTATACCAAGGGAGGGTATCACGGTTTTTTTTCGCCGAGATCAAAAAATAGATTCACTTCAAACCTACCTCATAGGGAGGAGCAACTCCTGCTCATCTCGAATCTGCAAACCGTTTGGCTCTGCGGCTTTTCACTCTCCGTCAGCGTCCGTTTAAATTAGGGTCACTTTTGCTTAAAAAAACATGCCAAACGGCAGCATTGAAAAATAAAAACTCTGTTGGATTCTTATCAAACTCCTACCAGTTTAAGCTCTTATTGGCCTCATTCAAACTGCAGAATATTGGAATCCTCTGATTAACTGGTGGGTCATAACGTTGACTTGAAGTTTCAAAAATTATACCAAGGGAGGGTATCACGGTTTTTTTTCGCCGAGATCAAAAAATAGATTCGCTTCAAACCTACCTCATAGGGAGGAGCAACTCCTGCTCATCTCGAATCTGCAAACCGTTTGGCTCTGCGGCTTTTCACTCTCCGTCAGCGTCCGTTTTAATTAGGGTCACTTTTGCTAAAAAAAAACATGCCAAACGGCAGCATTGAAAAATAAAAACTCTGTTGGATTCTTATCAAACTCCGACCAGTTCAAGCTCTTATTGGCTTCATTCAAATTGCAGAATATCGGAATCCTCTGATTAACTGGTGGGTCATAACGTTGACTTGAAGTTTCAAAAATTATACCAAGGGAGGGTATCACGGTTTTTTTTCGCCGGGATCAAAAAATAGATTCGCTTCATACCTACCTCATAGGGAGGAGCAACTCCTGCTCATCTCGAATCTGCAAACCGTTTGGCTCTGCGGCTTTTCACTCTCCGTCAGCGTCCGTTTTAATTAGGATCACTTTTGCTAACAAAAAACATGCCAAACGGCAGCATTGAAAAATAAAAACTCTGTTGGATTCTTATCAAACTCCGACCAGTTCAAGCTCTTATTGGCCTCATTCAAACTGCAGAATATTGCAATCCTTTGATTAACTGGTGGGTCATAACGCTGACTTGAAGTTTCAAAAATTATACCAAGGGAGGGTATCACGGTTTTTTTTCGCCGAGATCAAAAAATAGATTCGCTTCAAACCTACCTCATAGGGAGGAGCAACTCCTGCTCATCTCGAATCTGCAAACCGTTTGGCTCTGCGGCTTTTCACTCTCCGTCAGCGTCCGTTTTAATTAGGGTCACTTTTGCTAAAAAAAAACATGCCAAACGGCAGCATTGAAAAATAAAAACTCTGTTGGATTCTAATCAAACTCCTACCAATTCAAGCTCTTATTGGCCTCATTCAAACTGCAGAATATTGGAATCCTCTGATTAACTGGTGGGTCATAACGCTGACTTGAAGTTTCAAAAATTATACCAAGGGAGGGTATCACGGTTTTTTTTCACCGAGATCAAAAAATAGATTCACTTCAAACCTACCTCATAGGGAGAAGCAACTCCTGCTCATCTCGAATCTGCAAACCGTTTGGCTCTGCGGCTTTTCACTCTCCGTCAGCGTCCGTTTTAATTAGGGTCACTTTTGCTAAAAAAAAACATGCCAAACGGCAGCATTGGAAAATAAAAACTCTGTTGGATTCTTATCAAACTCCGACCAGTTCAAGCTCTTATTGGCCTCATTCAAACTGCAGAATATTAGAATCCTCTGATTAACTGGTGGGTCATAACGCTGACTTGAAGTTTCAAAAATTATACCAAGGGAGGGTATCACGGTTTTTTTTCGCCGAGATCAAAAAATAGATTCGCTTCAAACCTACCTCATAGGGAGGAGCAACTCCTGCTCATCTCGAATCCGCAAACCGTTTGGCTCTGCGGCTTTTCACTCTCCGTCAGCGTCCGTTTTAATTAGGGTCACTTTTGCTAAAAAAAAACATGCCAAACGGCAGCATTGAAAAATAAAAACTCTGTTGGATTCTTATCAAACTCCGACCAGTTCAAGCTCTTATTGGCCTCATTCAAACTGCAGAATATTGGAATCCTCTGATTAACTGGTGGGTCATAACGCCGACTTGAAGTTTCAAAAATTATACCAAGGGAGGGTATCACGGTTTTTTTTCGCCGAGATCAAAAAATAGATTCACTTCAAACCTACCTCATAGGGAGGAGCAACTCCTGCTCATCTCGAATCTGCAAACCGTTTGGCTCTGCGGTTTTTCACTCTCCGTCAGCGTCCGTTTTAATTAGGGTCACCTTTGCTAAAAAAAAACATGCCAAACGGCAGCATTGAAAAATAAAAACTCTGTTGGATTCTTATCAAACTCCGACCAGTTCAAGCTCTTATTGGCCTCATTCAAACTGCAGAATATTGGAATCCTCTGATTAACTGGTGGGTCATAACGCTGACTTGAAGTTTCAAAAATTATACCAAGGGAGGGTATCACGGTTTTTTTTCGCCAAGATCAAAAAATAGATTCGCTGCAAACCTACCTCATAGGGAGGAGCAACTCCTGCTCATCTCGAATCTGCAAACCGTTTGGCTCTGCGGCTTTTCACTCTCCGTCAGCGTCCGTTTTAATTAGGGTCACTTTTGCTAAAAAAAAACATGCCAAACGGCAGCATTGAAAAATAAAAACTCTGTTGGATTCTTATCAAACTCCGACCAGTTCAAGCTCTTATTGGCCTCATTCAAACTGCAGAATATTGGAATCCTCTGATTAACTGGTGGGTCATAACGCTGACTTGAAGTTTCAAAAATTATACCAAGAGAGGGTATCACGGTTTTTTTTCGCCGAGATCAAAAAATAGATTCACTTCAAACCTACCTCATAGGGAGGAGCAACTCCTGCTCATCTCGAATCTGCAAACCGTTTGGCTCTGCGGCTTTTCACTCTCCGTCAGCGTCCGTTTAAATTAGGGTCACTTTTGCTTAAAAAAACATGCCAAACGGCAGCATTGAAAAATAAAAACTCTGTTGGATTCTTATCAAACTCCTACCAGTTTAAGCTCTTATTGGCCTCATTCAAACTGCAGAATATTGGAATCCTCTGATTAACTGGTGGGTCATAACGTTGACTTGAAGTTTCAAAAATTATACCAAGGGAGGGTATCACGGTTTTTTTTCGCCGAGATCAAAAAATAGATTCGCTTCAAACCTACCTCATAGGGAGGAGCAACTCCTGCTCATCTCGAATCTGCAAACCGTTTGGCTCTGCGGCTTTTCACTCTCCGTCAGCGTCCGTTTTAATTAGGGTCACTTTTGCTAAAAAAAAACATGCCAAACGGCAGCATTGAAAAATAAAAACTCTGTTGGATTCTAATCAAACTCCTACCAATTCAAGCTCTTATTGGCCTCATTCAAACTGCAGAATATTGGAATCCTCTGATTAACTGGTGGGTCATAACGCTGACTTGAAGTTTCAAAAATTATACCAAGGGAGGGTATCACGGTTTTTTTTCGCCGAGATCAAAAAATAGATTCACTTCAAACCTACCTCATAGGGAGAAGCAACTCCTGCTCATCTCGAATCTGCAAACCGTTTGGCTCTGCGGCTTTTCACTCTCCGTCAGCGTCCGTTTTAATTAGGGTCACTTTTGCTAAAAAAAAACATGCCAAACGGCAGCATTGGAAAATAAAAACTCTGTTGGATTCTTATCAAACTCCGACCAGTTCAAGCTCTTATTGGCCTCATTCAAACTGCAGAATATTAGAATCCTCTGATTAACTGGTGGGTCATAACGCTGACTTGAAGTTTCAAAAATTATACCAAGGGAGGGTATCACGGTTTTTTTTCGCCGAGATCAAAAAATAGATTCGCTTCAAACCTACCTCATAGGGAGGAGCAACTCCTGCTCATCTCGAATCCGCAAACCGTTTGGCTCTGCGGCTTTTCACTCTCCGTCAGCGTCCGTTTTAATTAGGGTCACTTTTGCTAAAAAAAAACATGCCAAACGGTAGCATTGGAAAATAAAAACTCTGTTGGATTCTTATCAAACTCCGACCAGTTCAAGCTCTTATTGGCCTCATTCAAACTGCAGAATATTGGAATCCTCTGATTAACTGGTGGGTCATAACGCCGACTTGAAGTTTCAAAAATTATACCAAGGGAGGGTATCACGGTTTTTTTTCGCCGAGATCAAAAAATAGATTCACTTCAAACCTACCTCATAGGGAGGAGCAACTCCTGCTCATCTCGAATCTGCAAACCGTTTGGCTCTGCGGTTTTTCACTCTCCGTCAGCGTCCGTTTTAATTAGGGTCACCTTTGCTAAAAAAAAACATGCCAAACGGCAGCATTGAAAAATAAAAACTCTGTTGGATTCTTATCAAACTCCGACCAGTTCAAGCTCTTATTGGCCTCATTCAAACTGCAGAATATTGGAATCCTCTGATTAACTGGTGGGTCATAACGCTGACTTGAAGTTTCAAAAATTATACCAAGGGAGGGTATCACGGTTTTTTTTCGCCAAGATCAAAAAATAGATTCGCTGCAAACCTACCTCATAGGGAGGAGCAACTCCTGCTCATCTCGAATCTGCAAACCGTTTGGCTCTGCGGCTTTTCACTCTCCGTCAGCGTCCGTTTTAATTAGGGTCACTTTTGCTAAAAAAAAACATGCCAAACGGCAGCATTGAAAAATAAAAACTCTGTTGGATTCTTATCAAACTCCGACCAGTTCAAGCTCTTATTGGCCTCATTCAAACTGCAGAATATTGGAATCCTCTGATTAACTGGTGGGTCATAACGCTGACTTGAAGTTTCAAAAATTATACCAAGGGAGGGTATCACGGTTTTTTTTCGCCGAGATCAAAAAATAGATTCACTTCAA
Source organism: Membranipora membranacea (assembly GCA_914767715.1). NCBI lineage: Eukaryota > Metazoa > Bryozoa > Gymnolaemata > Cheilostomatida > Membraniporidae > Membranipora > Membranipora membranacea. Next base: position 12,771,186 of record OU612068.1, read on the forward strand.
ACCTACCTCATAGGGAGGAGCAACTCCTGCTCATCTCGAATCTGCAAACCGTTTGGCTCTGCGGCTTTTCACTCTCCGTCAGCGTCCGTTTAAATTAGGGTCACTTTTGCTTAAAAAAACATGCCAAACGGCAGCATTGAAAAATAAAAACTCTGTTGGATTCTTATCAAACTCCTACCAGTTTAAGCTCTTATTGGCCTCATTCAAACTGCAGAATATTGGAATCCTCTGATTAACTGGTGGGTCATAACGTTGACTTGAAGTTTCAAAAATTATACCAAGGGAGGGTATCACGGTTTTTTTTCGCCGAGATCAAAAAATAGATTCGCTTCAAACCTACCTCATAGGGAGGAGCAACTCCTGCTCATCTCGAATCTGCAAACCGTTTGGCTCTGCGGCTTTTCACTCTCCGTCAGCGTCCGTTTTAATTAGGGTCACTTTTGCTAAAAAAAAACATGCCAAACGACAGCATTGAAAAATAAAAACTCTGTTGGATTCTCATCAAACTCCGACCAGTTCAAGCTCTTATTGGCCTCATTCAAACTGCAGAATATTGGAATCCTCTGATTAACTGGTGGGTCATAACGCTGACTTGAAGTTTCAAAAATTATACCAAGGGAGGGTATCACGGTTTTTTTTCGCCGAGATCAAAAAATAGATTCACATCAAACCTCCCTCATAGGGAGGAGCAACTCCTGCTCATCTCGAATCCGCAAATCGTTTGGCTCTGCAGCTTTTCACTCTCCGTCAGCGTCCGTTTTAATTAGGGTCACTTTTGCTAAAAAAAAACATGCCAAACGGCAGCATTGAAAAATAAAAACTCTGTTGGATTCTTATCAAACTCCGACCAGTTCAAGCTCTTATTGGCCTCATTCAAACTGCAGAATATTGGAATCCTCTGATTAACTGGTGGGTCATAACGCTGACTTGAAGTTTCAAAAATTATACCAAGGGAGGGTATCACGGTTTTTTTTCGCCGAGATCAAAAAATAGATTCGCTTCAAACCTACCTCATAGGGAGGAGCAACTCCTGCTCATCTCGAATCTGCAAACCGTTTGGCTCTGCGGCTTTTCACTCTCCGTCAGCGTCCGTTTTAATTAGGGTCACTTTTGCTAAAAAAAAACATGCCAAACGGCAGCATTGAAAAATAAAAACTCTGTTGGATTCTTATCAAACTCCGACCAGTTCAAGCTCTTATTGGCCTCATTCAAACTGCAGAATATTGGAATCCTCTGATTAACTGGTGGGTCATAACGCTGACTTGAAGTTTCAAAAATTATACCAAGGGAGGGTATCACGGTTTTTTTTCGCCGAGATCAAAAAATAGATTCACTTCAAACCTACCTCACAGGGAAGAGCAACTCCTGCTCATCTCGAATCTGCAAACCGTTTGGCTCTGCGGATTTTCACTCTCCGTCAGCGTCCGTTTTAATTAGGGTCACTTTTGCTAAAAAAAAACATGCCAAGCGGCAACATTGAAAAATAAAAACTCTGTTGGATTCTTATCAAAGTCCGACCAGTTCAAGCTCTTATTGGCGTCATTCAAACTGCAGAATATTGAAATCCTCTGATTAACTGGTGGGTCATAACGCTGACTTGAAGTTTAAAAAAAAATTACACCAAGGGAGGGTATCACCGATTTTTTTCGCCGAGATCAAAAAATAGATTCGCTTCAAACCTACCTCATAGGGAGGAGCAACTCCTGCTCATCTCGAATCTGCAAACCGTTTGGCTCTGCGGCTTTTCACTCTCCGTCAGCGTCCGTTTTAATTTCGGTCACTTTTGCTAAAAAAAAACATGCCAAACGGCAGCATTGAAAAATAAAAATTCTGTTGGATTCTTATCAAACTCCGACCAGTTCAAGCTCTTATTGGCCTCATTCAAACTGCAGAATATTGGAATCCTCTGATTAACTGGTGGGTCATAACGCTGACTTGAAGTTTCAAAAATTATACCAAGGGAGGGTATCACGGTTTTTTTTCGCCGAGATCAAAAAAAAGATTCACTTCAAACCTACCTCATAGGGAGGAGCAACTCCTGCTCATCTCGAATCTGCAAACCGTTTGGCTCTGCGGCTATTCACTCTCCGTCAGCGTCCGTTTTAATTAGGGTCACTTTTGCTAAAAAAAAAACATGCCAAACGGCAGCATTGAAAAATAAAAACTCTGTTGGATTCTCATCAAACTCCGACCAGTTCAAGCTCTTATTGGCCTCATTCAAACTGCAGAATATTGGAATCCTCTGATTAACTGGTGGGTCATAACGCTGACTTGAAGTTTCAAAAATTATACCAAGGGAGGGTATCACGGTTTTTTTTCGCCGAGATCAAAAAATAGATTCACATCAAACCTACCTCATAGGGAGGAGCAACTCCTGCTCATCTCGAATCTGCAAACCGTTTGGCTCTGCGGCTTTTCACTCTCCGTCAGCGTCCGTTTTAATTAGGGCCACTTTTGCTAAAAAAAAAAACGTGCCAAGTGGCAGCATTGAAAAATAAAAACTCCGACCAGTTCAAGCTCTTATTGGCCTCATTCAAACTGCAGAATATTGGAATCCTCTGATTAACTGGTGGGTCATAACGCTGACTTGAAGTTTCAAAAATTATACCAAGGGAGGGTATCACGGTTTTTTTTCGCCGAGATCAAAAAGTAGATTCACTTCAAACCTACCTCATAGGGAGAAGCAACTCCTGCTCATCTCGAATCTGCAAACCGTTTGGCTCTGCGGCTTTTCACTCTCCGTCAGCGTCCGTTTTAATTAGGGTCACTTTTGCTAAAAGAAAACATGCCAAACGGCAGCATTGAAAAATAAAAACTCTGTTGGATTTTTATCAAACTCCGACCAGTTCAAGCTCTTATTGGCCTCATTCAAACTGCAGAATATTGGAATCCTCTGATTAACTGGTGGGTCATAACGCTGACTTGAAGTTTCAAAAATTATACCAAGGGAAGGTATCACGGTTTTTTTTCGCCGAGATCAAAAAATAGATTCCCTTCAAACCTACCTCATAGGGAGGAGCAACTCCTGCTCATCTCGAATCTGCAAACCGTTTGGCTCTGCGGCTTTTCACTCTCCGTCAGCGTCCGTTTTAATTTCGGTCACTTTTGCTAAAAAAAAACATGCCAAACGGCAGCATTGAAAAATAAAAACTCTGTTGGATTCTTATCAAACTCCGACCAGTTCAAGCTCTTATTGGCCTCATTCAAACTGCAGAATATTGGAATCCTCTGATTAACTGGTGGGTCATAACGCTGACTTGAAGTTTCAAAAATTATACCAAGGGAGGGTATCACGGTTTTTTTTCGCCGAGATCAAAAAAAAGATTCACTTCAAACCTACCTCATAGGGAGGAGCAACTATTGCTCATCTCGAATCTGCAAACCGTTTGGCTCTGCGGCTATTCACTCTCCGTCAGCGTCCGTTTTAATTAGGGTCACTTTTGCTAAAAAAAAACATGCCAAACGGCAGCATTGAAAAATAAAAACTCTGTTGGATTCTCATCAAACTCCGACCAGTTCAAGCTCTTATTGGCCTCATTCAAACTGCAGAATATTGGAATCCTCTGATTAACTGGTGGGTCATAACGCTGACTTGAAGTTTCAAAAATTATACCAAGGGAGGGTATCACGGTTTTTTTTCGCCGAGATCAAAAAATAGATTCACATCAAACCTACCTCATAGGGAGGAGCAACTCCTGCTCATCTCGAATCTGCAAACCGTTTGGCTCTGCGGCTTTTCACTCTCCGTCAGCGTCCGTTTTAATTAGGGCCACTTTTGCTAAAAAAAAAACGTGCCAAGCGGCAGCATTGAAAAATAAAAACTCCGACCAGTTCAAGCTCTTATTGGCCTCATTCAAACTGCAGAATATTGGAATCCTCTGATTAACTGGTGGGTCATAACGCTGACTTGAAGTTTCAAAAATTATACCAAGGGAGGGTATCACGGTTTTTTTTCGCCGAGATCAAAAAGTAGATTCACTTCAAACCTACCTCATAGGGAGAAGCAACTCCTGCTCATCTCGAATCTGCAAACCGTTTGGCTCTGCGGCTTTTCACTCTCCGTCAGCGTCCGTTTTAATTAGGGTCACTTTTGCTAAAAGAAAACATGCCAAACGGCAGCATTGAAAAATAAAAACTCTGTTGGAGTTTTATCAAACTCCGACCAGTTCAAGCTCTTATTGGCCTCATTCAAACTGCAGAATATTGGAATCCTCTGATTAACTGGTGGGTCATAACGCTGACTTGAAGTTTCAAAAATTATACCAAGGGAAGGTATCACGGTTTTTTTTCGCCGAGATCAAAAAATAGATTCCCTTCAAACCTACCTCATAGGGAGGAGCAACTCCTGCTCATCTCGAATCTGCAAACCGTTTGGCTCTGCGGTTTTTCACTCTCCGTCAGCGTCCGTTTTAATTAGGGTCACCTTTGCTAAAAAAAAACATGCCAAACGGCAGCATTGAAAAATAAAAACTCTGTTGGATTCTTATCAAACTCCGACCAGTTCAAGCTCTTATTGGCCTCATTCAAACTGCAGAATATTAGAATCCTCTGATTAACTGGTGGGTCATAAAGCTGACTTGAAGTTTCAAAAATTATACCAAGGGAGGGTATCACGGTTTTTTTTCGCCGAGATAAAAAAATAGATTCGCTTCAAACCTACCTCATAGGGAGGAGCAACTCCTGCTCATCTCGAATCCGCAAACCGTTTGGCTCTGCGGCTTTTCACTCTCCGTCAGCGTCCGTTTTAATTAGGGTCACTTTTGCTAAAAAAAAACATGCCAAACGGCATCATTGAAAAATAAAAACTCTGTTGGATTCTTATCAAACTCCGACCAGTTCAAGCTCTTATTGGCCTCATTCAAACTGCAGAATATTGGAATCCTCTGATTAACAGGTGGGTCATAACGTTGACTTGAAGTTTCAAAAATTATACCAAGGGAGGGTATCACGGTTTTTTTTCGCCGAGATCAAAAAATAGATTCGCTTCATACCTACCTCATAGGGAGGAGCAACTCCTGCTCATCTCGAATCTGCAAACCGTTTGGCTCTGCGGCTTTTCACTCTCCGTCAGCGTCCGTTTTAATTAGGGTCACTTTTGCTAAAAAAAAACATGCCAAACGGCAGCATTGAAAAATAAAAACTATGTTGGATTCTTATCAAACTCCGACCAGTTCAAGCTCTTATTGGCCTCATTCAAACTGCAGAATATTGCAATCCTTTGATTAACTGGTGGGTCATAACGCTGACATGAAGTTTCAAAAATTATACCAAGGGAGGGTATCACGGTTTTTTTTCGCCGAGATCAAAAAATAGATTCGCTTCAAACCTACCTCATAGGGAGGAGCAACTCCTGCTCATCTCGAATCTGCAAACCGTTTGGCTCTGCGGCTTTTCACTCTCCGTCAGCGTCCGTTTTAATTAGGGTCACTTTTGCTAAAAAAAAACATGCCAAACGGCAGCATTGAAAAATAAAAAATCTGTTGGATTCTAATCAAACTCCTACCAGTTCAAGCTCTTATTGGCCTCATTCAAACTGCAGAATATTGGAATCCTCTGATTAACTGGTGGGTCATAACGCTGACTTGAAGTTTCAAAAATTATACCAAGGGAGGGTATCACGGTTTTTTTTCGCCGAGATCAAAATATAGATTCACTTCAAACCTACCTCATAGGGAGAAGCAACTCCTGCTCATCTCGAATCTGCAAACCGTTTGGCTCTGCGGCTTTTCACTCTCCGTCAGCGTCCGTTTTAATAAGGGTCACTTTGGCTAAAAAAAAACATGCCAAACGGCAGCATTGAAAAATAAAAACTCTGTTGGATTCTTATCAAACTCCGACCAGTTCAAGCTCTTATTGGCCTCATTCAAACTGCAGAATATTGGAATCCTCTGATTAACTGGTGGGTCATAACGCTGACTTGAAGTTTCAAAAATTATACCAAGGGAAGGTATCACGGTTTTTTTTCGCCGAGATCAAAAAATAGATTCACTTCAAACCTACCTCATAGGGAGGAGCAACTCCTGCTCATCTCGAATCTGCAAACCGTTTGGCTCTGCGGTTTTTCACTCTCCGTCAGCGTCCGTTTTAATTAGGGTCACCTTTGCTAAAAAAAAACATGCCAAACGGCAGCATTGAAAAATAAAAACTCTGTTGGATTGTTATCAAACTCCGACCAGTTCAAGCTCTTATTGGCCTCATTCAAACTGCAGAATATTAGAATCCTCTGCTTAACTGGTGGGTCATAACGCTGACTTGAAGTTTCAAAAATTATACCAAGGGAGGGTATCACGGTTTTTTTTCGCCGAGATCAAAATATAGATTCGCTTCAAACCTACCTCATAGGGAGGAGCAACTCCTGCTCATCTCGAATCTGCAAACCGTTTGGCTCTGCGGCTTTTCACTCTCCGTCAGCGTCCGTTTTAATTAGGGTCACTTTTGCTAAAAAAAAACATGCCAAACGGCAGCATTGAAAAATAAAAACTCTGTTGGATTCTTATCAAACTCCGACCAGTTCAAGCTCTTATTGGCCTCATTCAAACTGCAGAATATTGGAATCCTCTGATTAACTGGTGGGTCATAACGCTGACTTGAAGTTTCAAAAATTATACCAAGGGAGGGTATCACGGTTTTTTTTCGCCGGGATCAAAAAATAGATTCGCTTCAAACCTACCTCATAGGGAGGAGCAACTCCTGCTCATCTCGAATCTGCAAACCGTTTGGCTCTGCGGCTTTTCACTCTCCGTCAGCGTCCGTTTTAATTAGGGTCAATTTTGCTAAAAAAAACATGCCAAACGGCAGCATTGAAAAATAAAAACTCTGTTGGATTCTTATCAAACTCCGACCAGTTCAAGCTCTTATTGGCCTCATTCAAACTGCAGAATATTGGAATCCTCTGATTAACTGGTGGGTCATAACGCTGACTTGAAGTTTCAAAAATTATACCAAGGGAGGGTATCACGGTTTTTTTTCGCCGAGATCAAAAAATAGATTCACTTCAAACCTACCTCATAGGGAGGAGCAACTCCTGCTCATCTCGAATCTGCAAACCGTTTGGCTCTGCGGCTTTTCACTCTCGGTCAGCGTCCGTTTTAATTAGGGTCACTTTTGCTAAAAAAAAACATGCCAAACGGCAGCATTGAAAAATAAAAACTCTGTTGGATTCTTATCAAACTCCTACCAGTTCAAGCTCTTATTGGCCTCATTCAAACTGCAGAATATTGGAATCCTCTGATTAACTGGTGGGTCATAACGCTGACTTGAAGTTTCAAAAATTATACCAAGGGAGGGTATCACGGTTTTTTTTCGCCGAGATCAAAAAATAGATTCGCTTAAAACCTACCTCATAGGGAGGAGCAACTCCTGCTCATCTCGAATCTGCAAATCGTTTGGCTCTGCGGCTTTTCACTCTCCGTCAGCGTCCGTTTTAATTAGGGTCACTTTTGCTAAAAAAAAACATGCCAAACGGCAGCATTGAAAAATAAAAACTCTGTTGGATTCTCATCAAACTCCGACCAGTTCAAGCTCTTATTGGCCTCATTCAAACTGCAGAATATTGGAATCCTCTGATTAACTGATGGGTCATAACGCTGACTTGAAGTTTCAAAAATTATACCAAGGGAGGGTATCACGGTTTTTTTTCGCCGAGATCAAAAAATAGATTCACATCAAACCTACCTCATAGGGAGGAGCAACTCCTGCTCATCTCGAATCTGCAAACCGTTTGGCTCTGCGGCTTTTCACTCTCCGTCAGCGTCCGTTTTAATTAGGGCCACTTTTGCTAAAAAAAAAACGTGCCAAGCGGCAGCATTGAAAAATAAAAACTCCGACCAGTTCAAGCTCTTATTGGCCTCATTCAAACTGCAGAATATTGGAATCCTCTGATTAACTGGTGGGTCATAACGCTGACTTGAAGTTTCAAAAATTATACCAAGGGAGGGTATCACGGTTTTTTTTCGCCGAGATCAAAAAGTAGATTCACTTCAAACCTACCTCATAGGGAGAAGCAACTCCTGCTCATCTCGAATCTGCAAACCGTTTGGCTCTGCGGCTTTTCACTCTCCGTCAGGGTCCGTTTTAATTAGGGTCACTTTTGCTAAAAGAAAACATGCCAAACGGCAGCATTGAAAAATAAAAACTCTGTTGGATTTTTATCAAACTCCGACCAGTTCAAGCTCTTATTGGCCTCATTCAAACTGCAGAATATTGGAATCCTCTGATTAACTGGTGGGTCATAACGCTGACTTGAAGTTTCAAAAATTATACCAAGGGAAGGTATCACGGTTTTTTTTCGCCGAGATCAAAAAATAGATTCCCTTCAAACCTACCTCATAGGGAGGAGCAACTCCTGCTCATCTCGAATCTGCAAACCGTTTGGCTCTGCGGTTTTTCACTCTCCGTCAGCGTCCGTTTTAATTAGGGTCACCTTTGCTAAAAAAAAACATGCCAAACGGCAGCATTGAAAAATAAAAACTCTGTTGGATTCTTATCAAACTCCGACCAGTTCAAGCTCTTATTGGCCTCATTCAAACTGCAGAATATTAGAATCCTCTGATTAACTGGTGGGTCATAAAGCTGACTTGAAGTTTCAAAAATTATACCAAGGGAGGGTATCACGGTTTTTTTTGCCGAGATAAAAAAATAGATTCGCTTCAAACCTACCTCATAGGGAGGAGCAACTCCTGCTCATCTCGAATCCGCAAACCGTTTGGCTCTGCGGCTTTTCACTCTCCGTCAGCGTCCGTTTTAATTAGGGTCACTTTTGCTAAAAAAAAACATGCCAAACGGCATCATTGAAAAATAAAAACTCTGTTGGATTCTTATCAAACTCCGACCAGTTCAAGCTCTTATTGGCCTCATTCAAACTGCAGAATATTGGAATCCTCTGATTAACTGGTGGGTCATAACGTTGACTTGAAGTTTCAAAAATTATACCAAGGGAGGGTATCACGGTTTTTTTTCGCCGAGATCAAAAAATAGATTCGCTTCATACCTACCTCATAGGGAGGAGCAACTCCTGCTCATCTCGAATCTGCAAACCGTTTGGCTCTGCGGCTTTTCACTCTCCGTCAGCGTCCGTTTTAATTAGGGTCACTTTTGCTAAAAAAAAACATGCCAAACGGCAGCATTGAAAAATAAAAACTATGTTTGATTCTTATCAAACTCCGACCAGTTCAAGCTCTTATTGGCCTCATTCAAACTGCAGAATATTGCAATCCTTTGATTAACTGGTGGGTCATAACGCTGACATGAAGTTTCAAAAATTATACCAAGGGAGGGTATCACGGTTTTTTTTCGCCGAGATCAAAAAATAGATTCGCTTCAAACCTACCTCATAGGGAGGAGCAACTCCTGCTCATCTCGAATCTGCAAACCGTTTGGCTCTGCGGCTTTTCACTCTCCGTCAGCGTCCGTTTTAATTAGGGTCACTTTTGCTAAAAAAAAACATGCCAAACGGCAGCATTGAAAAATAAAAACTCTGTTGGATTCTAATCAAACCCCTACCAGTTCAAGCTCTTATTGGCCTCATTCAAACTGCAGAATATTGGAATCCTCTGATTAACTGGTGGGTCATAACGCTGACTTGAAGTTTCAAAAATTATACCAAGGGAGGGTATCACGGTTTTTTTTCGCCGAGATCAAAATATAGATTCACTTCAAACCTACCTCATAGGGAGAAGCAACTCCTGCTCATCTCGAATCTGCAAACCGTTTGGCTCTGCGGCTTTTCACTCTCCGTCAGCGTCCGTTTTAATAAGGGTCACTTTGGCTAAAAAAAAACATGCCAAACGGCAGCATTGAAAAATAAAAACTCTGTTGGATTCTTATCAAACTCCGACCAGTTCAAGCTCTTATTGGCCTCATTCAAACTGCAGAATATTGGAATCCTCTGATTAACTGGTGGGTCATAACGCTGACTTGAAGTTTCAAAAATTATACCAAGGGAAGGTATCACGGTTTTTTTTCGCCGAGATCAAAAAATAGATTCACTTCAAACCTACCTCATAGGGAGGAGCAACTCCTGCTCATCTCGAATCTGCAAACCGTTTGGCTCTGCGGTTTTTCACTCTCCGTCAGCGTCCGTTTTAATTAGGGTCACCTTTGCTAAAAAAAAACATGCCAAACGGCAGCATTGAAAAATAAAAACTCTGTTGGATTGTTATCAAACTCCGACCAGTTCAAGCTCTTATTGGCCTCATTCAAACTGCAGAATATTAGAATCCTCTGCTTAACTGGTGGGTCATAACGCTGACTTGAAGTTTCAAAAATTATACCAAGGGAGGGTATCACGGTTTTTTTTCGCCGAGATCAAAATATAGATTCGCTTCAAACCTACCTCATAGGGAGGAGCAACTCCTGCTCATCTCGAATCCGCAAACCGTTTGGCTCTGCGGCTTTTCACTCTCCGTCAGCGTCCGTTTTAATTAGGGTCACTTTTGCTAAAAAAAAACATGCCAAACGGCAGCATTGAAAAATAAAAACTCTGTTGGATTCTTATCAAACTCCGACCAGTTCAAGCTCTTATTGGCCTCATTCAAACTGCAGAATATTGGAATCCTCTGATTAACTGGTGGGTCATAACGCTGACTTGAAGTTTCAAAAATTATACCAAGGGAGGGTATCACGGTTTTTTTTCGCCGGGATCAAAAAATAGATTCGCTTCAAACCTACCTCATAGGGAGGAGCAACTCCTGCTCATCTCGAATCTGCAAACCGTTTGGCTCTGCGGCTTTTCACTCTCCGTCAGCGTCCGTTTTAATTAGGGTCAATTTTGCTAAAAAAAACATGCCAAACGGCAGCATTGAAAAATAAAAACTCTGTTGGATTCTTATCAAACTCCGACCAGTTCAAGCTCTTATTGGCCTCATTCAAACTGCAGAATATTGGAATCCTCTGATTAACTGGTGGGTCATAACGCTGACTTGAAGTTTCAAAAATTATACCAAGGGAGGGTATCACGGTTTTTTTTCGCCGAGATCAAAAAATAGATTCACTTCAAACCTACCTCATAGGGAGGAGCAACTCCTGCTCATCTCGAATCTGCAAACCGTTTGGCTCTGCGGCTTTTCACTCTCTGTCAGCGTCCGTTTTAATTAGGGTCACTTTTGCTAAAAAAAAACATGCCAAACGGCAGCATTGAAAAATAAAAACTCTGTTGGAGTCTTATCAAACTCCTACCAGTTCAAGCTCTTATTGGCCTCATTCAAACTGCAGAATATTGGAATCCTCTGATTAACTGGTGGGTCATAACGCTGACTTGAAGTTTCCAAAATTATACCAAGGGAGGGTATCACGGTTTTTTTTCGCCGAGATCAAAAAATAGATTCGCTTAAAACCTACCTCATAGGGAGGAGCAACTCCTGCTCATCTCGAATCTGCAAATCGTTTGGCTCTGCGGCTTTTCACTCTCCGTCAGCGTCCGTTTTAATTAGGGTCACTTTTGCTAAAAAAAAACATGCCAAACGGCAGCATTGAAAAATAAAAACTCTGTTGGATTCTTATCAAACTCCGACCAGTTCAAGCTCTTATTGGCCTCATTCAAACTGCAGAATATTGGAATCCTCTGATTAACTGGTGGGTCATAACGCTGACTTGAAGTTTCAAAAATTATACCAAGGGAGGGTATCACGGTTTTTTTTCGCCGAGATCAAAAAATAGATTCACTTCAAACCTACCTCATAGGGAGGAGCAACTCCTGCTCATCTCGAATCTGCAAACCGTTTGGCTCTGCGGTTTTTCACTCTCCGTCAGCGTCCGTTTTGATTAGGGTCACCTTTGCTAAAAAAAAACATGCCAAACGGCAGCATTGAAAAATAAAAACTCTGTTGGATTCTTATCAAACTCCGACCAGTTCAAGCTCTTATTGGCCTCATTCAAACTGCAGAATATTGGAATCCTCTGATTAACTGGTGGGTCATAACGCTGACTTGAAGTTTCAAAAATTATACCAAGGGAGGGTATCACGGTTTTTTTTCGCCGAGATCAAAAAATAGATTCACTTCAAACCTACCTCATAGGGAGGAGCAACTCCTGCTCATCTCGAATCTGCAAACCGTTTGGCTCTGCGGCTTTTCACTCTCCGTCAGCGTCCGTTTTAATTAGGGTCACTTTTGCTTAAAAAAAACATGCCAAACGGCAGCATTGAAAAATAAAAACTCTGTTGGATTCTTATCAAACTCCTACCAGTTTAAGCTCTTATTGGCCTCATTCAAACTGCAGAATATTGGAATCCTCTGATTAACTGGTGGGTCATAACGTTGACTTGAAGTTTCAAAAATTATACCAAGGGAGGGTATCACGGTTTTTTTTCGCCGAGATCAAAAAATAGATTCGCTTCAAACCTACCTCATAGGGAGGAGCAACTCCTGCTCATCTCGAATCTGCAAACCGTTTGGCTCTGCGGCTTTTCACTCTCCGTCAGCGTCCGTTTTAATTAGGGTCACTTTTGCTAAAAAAAAACATGCCAAACGACAGCATTGAAAAATAAAAACTCTGTTGGATTCTCATCAAACTCCGACCAGTTCAAGCTCTTATTGGCCTCATTCAAACTGCAGAATATTGGAATCCTCTGATTAACTGGTGGGTCATAACGCTGACTTGAAGTTTCAAAAATTATACCAAGGGAGTGTATCACGGTTTTTTTTCGCCGAGATCAAAAAATAGATTCACATCAAACCTACCTCATAGGGAGGAGCAACTCCTGCTCATCTCGAATCCGCAAATCGTTTGGCTCTGCAGCTTTTCACTCTCCGTCAGCGTCCGTTTTAATTAGGGTCACTTTTGCTAAAAAAAAACATGCCAAACGGCAGCATTGAAAAATAAAAACTCTGTTGGATTCTTATCAAACTCCGACCAGTTCAAGCTCTTATTGGCCTCATTCAAACTGCAGAATATTGGAATCCTCTGATTAACTGGTGGGTCATAACGCTGACTTGAAGTTTCAAAAATTATACCAAGGGAGGGTATCACGGTTTTTTTTCGCCGAGATCAAAAAATAGATTCGCTTCAAACCTACCTCATAGGGAGGAGCAACTCCTGCTCATCTCGAATCTGCAAACCGTTTGGCTCTGCGGCTTTTCACTCTCCGTCAGCGTCCGTTTTAATTAGGGTCACTTTTGCTAAAAAAAAACATGCCAAACGGCAGCATTGAAAAATAAAAACTCTGTTGGATTCTTATCAAACTCCGACCAGTTCAAGCTCTTATTGGCCTCATTCAAACTGCAGAATATTGGAATCCTCTGATTAACTGGTGGGTCATAACGCTGACTTGAAGTTTCAAAAATTATACCAAGGGAGGGTATCACGGTTTTTTTTCGCCGAGATCAAAAAATAGATTCACTTCAAACCTACCTCATAGGGAGGAGCAACTCCTGCTCATCTCGAATCTGCAAACCGTTTGGCTCTGCGGCTTTTCACTCTCCGTCAGCGTCCGTTTTAATTAGGGTCACTTTTGCTTAAAAAAAACATGCCAAACGGCAGCATTGAAAAATAAAAACTCTGTTGGATTCTTATCAAACTCCTACCAGTTTAAGCTCTTATTGGCCTCATTCAAACTGCAGAATATTGGAATCCTCTGATTAACTGGTGGGTCATAACGTTGACTTGAAGTTTCAAAAATTATACCAAGGGAGGGTATCACGGTTTTTTTTCGCCGAGATCAAAAAATAGATTCGCTTCAAACCTACCTCATAGGGAGGAGCAACTCCTGCTCATCTCGAATCTGCAAACCGTTTGGCTCTGCGGCTTTTCACTCTCCGTCAGCGTCCGTTTTAATTAGGGTCACTTTTGCTAAAAAAAAACATGCCAAACGGCAACATTGAAAAATAAAAACTCTGTTGGATTCTTATCAAAGTCCGACCAGTTCAAGCTCTTATTGGCCTCATTCAAACTGCAGAATATTGAAATCCTCTGATTAACTGGTGGGTCATAACGCTGACTTGAAGTTTAAAAAAAAATTACACCAAGGGAGGGTATCACCGATTTTTTTCGCCGAGATCAAAAAATAGATTCGCTTCAAACCTACCTCATAGGGAGGAGCAACTCCTGCTCATCTCGAATCTGCAAACCGTTTGGCTCTGCGGCTTTTCACTCTCCGTCAGCGTCCGTTTTAATTTCGGTCACTTTTGCTAAAAAAAAACATGCCAAACGGCAGCATTGAAAAATAAAAACTCTGTTGGATTCTTATCAAACTCCGACCAGTTCAAGCTCTTATTGGCCTCATTCAAACTGCAGAATATTGGAATCCTCTGATTAACTGGTGGGTCATAACGCTGACTTGAAGTTTCAAAAATTATACCAAGGGAGGGTATCACGGTTTTTTTTCGCCGAGATCAAAAAAAAGATTCACTTCAAACCTACCTCATAGGGAGGAGCAACTCCTGCTCATCTCGAATCTGCAAACCGTTTGGCTCTGCGGCTTTTCACTCTCCGTCAGCGTCCGTTTTAATTAGGATCACTTTTGCTAAAAAAAAACATGCCAAACGGCAGCATTGAAAAATAAAAACTCTGTTGGATTCTTATCAAACTCCGACCAGTTCAAGCTCTTATTGGCCTCATTCAAACTGCAGAATATTGCAATCCTTTGATTAACTGGTGGGTCATAACGCTGACTTGAAGTTTCAAAAATTATACCAAGGGAGGGTATCACGGTTTTTTTTCGCCGAGATCAAAAAATAGATTCGCTTCAAACCTACCTCATAGGGAGGAGCAACTCCTGCTCATCTCGAATCTGCAAACCGTATGGCTCTGCGGCTTTTCACTCTCCGTCAGCGTCCGTTTTAATTAGGGTCACTTTTGCTAAAAAAAAACATGCCAAACGGCAGCATTGGAAAATAAAAACTCTGTTGGATTCTTATCAAACTCCGACCAGTTCAAGCTCTTATTGGCCTCATTCAAACTGCAGAATATTGGAATCCTTTGATTAACTGGTGGGTCATAACGCTGACTTGAAGTTTCAAAAATTATACCAAGGGAGGGTATCACGGTTTTATTTCGCCGAGATCAAAAAATAGATTCACTTCAAACCTACCTCATAGGGAGGAGCAACTCCTGCTCATCTCGAATCTGCAAACCGTTTGGCTCTGCGGCTTTTCACTCTCCGTCAGCTTCCGTTTTAATTAGGGTCACTTTTGCTAAAAAACATGCCAAACGGCAGCATTGAAAAATAAAAACTCTGTTGGATTCTCATCAAACTCCGACCAGTTCAAGCTCTTATTGGCCTCATTCAAACTGCAGAATATTGGAATCCTCTGATTAACTGGTGGGTCATAACGCTGACTTGAAGTTTCAAAAATTATACCAAGGGAGGGTATCACGGTTTTTTTTCGCCGAGATCAAAAAATAGATTCGCTTCAAACCTACCTCATAGGGAGAAGCAACTCCTGCTCATCTCGAATCTGCAAACCGTTTGGCTCTGCGGCTTTTCACTCTCCGTCAGCGTCCGTTTTAATTAGGGTCAATTTTGCTAAAAAAAAACATGCCAAACGGCAGCATTGAAAAATAAAAACTCTGTTGGATTCTCATCAAACTCCGACCAGTTCAAGCTCTTATTGGCCTCATTCAAACTGCAGAATATTGGAATCCTCTGATTAACTGGTGGGTCATAACGCTGACTTGAAGTTTCAAAAATTATACCAAGGGAGGGTATCACGGTTTTTATTCGCCGAGATCAAAAAATAGATTCACATCAAACCTACCTCATAGGGAGGAGCAACTCCTGCTCATCTCGAATCTGCAAACCGTTTGGCTCTGCGGCTTTTCACTCTCCGTCAGCGTCCGTTTTAATTAGGGTCACTTTTGCTAAAAAAAAAACGTGCCAAGCGGCAGCATTGAAAAATAAAAATTCCGACCAGTTCAAGCTCTTATTGGCCTCATTCAAACTGCAGAATATTGGAATCCTTTGATTAACTGGTGGGTCATAACGCTGACTTGAAGTTTCAAGAATTATACCAAGGGAGGGTATCACGGTTTTTTTTCGCCGAGATCAAAAAATAGATTCGCTTCAAACCTACCTCATAGGGAGGAGCAACTCCTGCTCATCTCGAATCTGCAAACCGTTTGGCTCTGCGGCTTTTCACTCTCCGTCAGCGTCCGTTTTAATTAGGGTCACTTTTGCTAAAAAACATGCCAAACGGCAGCATTGAAAAATAAAAACTCTGTTGGATTCTTATCAAACTCCGACCAGTTCAAGCTCTTATTGGCCTCATTCAAACTGCAGAATATTGGAATCCTTTGATTAACTGGTGGGTCATAACGCTGACTTGAAGTTTCAAAAATTATACCAAGGGAGGGTATCACGGTTTTTTTTCGCCGAGATCAAAAAATAGATTCGCTTCAAACCTACCTCATAGGGAGGAGCAACTCCTGCTCATCTCGAATCTGCAAACCGTTTGGCTCTGCGGCTTTTCACTCTCCGTCAGCGTCCGTTTTAATTAGGGTCACTTTTGCTAAAAAACATGCCAAACGGCAGCATTGAAAAATAAAAACTCTGTTGGATTCTTATCAAACTCCGACCAGTTCAAGCTCTTATTGGCCTCATTCAAACTGCAGAATATTGGAATCCTTTGATTAACTGGTGGGTCATAACGCTGACTTGAAGTTTCAAAAATTATACCAAGGGAGGGTATCACGGTTTTTTTTCGCCGAGATAAAAAAATAGATTCGCTTCAAACCTACCTCATAGGGAGGAGCAACTCCTGCTCATCTCGAATCTGCAAACCGTTTGGCTCTGCGGCTTTTCACTCTCCGTCAGCGTCCGTTTTAATTAGGGTCACTTTTGCTAAAAAACATGCCAAACGGCAGCATTGAAAAATAAAAACTCTGGTGGATTCTTATCAAACTCCGACCAGTTCAAGCTCTTATTGGCCTAATTCAAACTGCAGATTATTGGAATCCTCTGATTAACTGGTGGGTCATAACGCTGACTTGAAGTTTCAAAAATTATACCAAGGGAGGGTATCACGGTTTTTTTTCGCCGAGATCAAAAAATAGATTCGCTTCAAACCTACCTCATAGGAAGGAGCAACTCCTGCTCATCTCGAATCTGCTAATCGTTTGGCTCTGCGGCTTTTCACTCTCCGTCAGCGTCCGTTTTAATTAGGGTCACTTTTGCTAAAAAAAAACATGCCAAACGGCAGCATTGAAAAATAAAAACTCTGTTGGATTCTTATCAAACTCCGACCAGTTCAAGCTCTTATTGGCCTCATTCAAACTGCAGAATATTGGAATCCTCTGATTAACTGGTGGGTCATAACGCTGACTTGAAGTTTCAAAAATTATACCAAGGGAGGGTATCACGGTTTTTTTTCGCCGAGATCAAAAAATAGATTCGCTTCAAACCTACCTCATAGGGAGGAGCAACTCCTGCTCATCTCGAATCTGCAAACCGTTTGGCTCTGCGGCTTTTCACTCTCCGTCAGCGTCCGTTTTAATTAGGGTCACTTTTGCTAAAAAAAAACATGCCAAACGACAGCATTGAAAAATAAAAACACTGTTGGATTCTTATCAAACTCCGACCAGTTCAAGCTCTTATTGGCCTCATTCAAACTGCAGAATATTGGAATCCTCTGATTAACTGGTGGGTCATAACGCTGACTTGAAGTTTCAAAAATTATACCAAGGGAGGGTATCACGGTTTTTTTTCGCCGAGATCAAAAAATAGATTCACTTCAAACCTACCTCATAGGGAGGAGCAACTCCTGCTCATCTCGAATCTGCAAACCGTTTGGCTCTGCGGCTTTTCACTCTCCGTCAGCGTCCGTTTTAATTAGGGTCACTTTTGCTAAAAAAAAACATGCCAAACGGCAGCATTGAAAAATAAAAACTCTGTTGGATTCTTATCAAACTCCGACCAGTTCAAGCTCTTATTGGCCTCATTCAAACTGCAGAATATTGGAATCCTCTGATTAACTGGTGGGTCATAACGCTGACTTGAAGTTTCAAAAATTATACCAAGTGAGGGTATCACGGTTTTTTTTCGCCGAGATCAAAAAATAGATTCGCTTCAAACCTACCTCATAGGGAGGAGCAACTCCTGCTCATCTCGAATCTGCAAACCGTTTGGCTCTGCGGCTTTTCACTCTCCGTCAGCGTCCGTTTTAATTAGGGCCACTTTTGCTAAAAAAAAAACGTGCCAAGCGGCAGCATTGAAAAATAAAAACTCCGACCAGTTCAAGCTCTTATTGGCCTCATTCAAACTGCAGAATATTGGAATCATTTGATTAACTGGTGGGTCATAACGCTGACTTGAAGTTTCAAAAGTTATACCAAGGGAGGGCATCACGGTTTTTTTTCGCCGAGATCAAAAAATAGATTCGCTTCAAACCTACCTCATAGGGAGGAGCAACTCCTGCTCATCTCGAATCTGCAAACCGTTTGGCTCTGCGGCTTTTCACTCTCCGTCAGCGTCCGTTTTAATTAGGGTCACTTTTGCTAAAAAAAAACATGCCAAACGGCAGCATTGAAAAATAAAAACTCTGTTGGATTCTTATCAAACTCCGACCAGTTCAAGCTCTTATTGGCCTCATTCAAACTGCAGAATATTGGAATCCTTTGATTAACTGGTGGGTCTTAACGCTGACTTGAAGTTTCAAAAATTATACCAAGGGAGGGTATCACGGTTTTTTTTCGCCGAGATCAAAAAATAGATTCGCTTCAAACCTACCTCATAGGGAGGAGCAACTCCTGCTCATCTCGAATCTGCAAACCGTTTGGCTCTGCGGCTTTTCACTCTCCGTCAGCGTTTGTTTTAATTAGGGTCACTTTTGCTAAAAAAAAACATGCCAAACGGCAGCATTGAAAAATAAAAACTCTGTTGGATTCTCATCAAACTCCGACCAGTTCAAGCTCTTATTGGCCTCATTCAAACTGCAGAATATTGGAATCCTCTGATTAACTGGTGGGTCATAACGCTGACTTGAAGTTTCAAAAATTATACCAAGGGAGGGTATCACGGTTTTTTTTCGCCGAGATCAAAAAATAGATTCACATCAAACCTACCTCATAGGGAGGAGCAACTCCTGCTCATCTCGAATCTGCAAACCGTTTGGCTCTGCGGCTTTTCACTCTCCGTCAGCATCCGTTTTAATTAGGGTCACTTTTGCTAAAAAAAAAACGTGCCAAGCGGCAGCATTGAAAAATAAAAACTCCGACCAGTTCAAGCTCTTATTGGCCTCATTCAAACTGCAGAATATTGGAATCCTTTGATTAACTGGTGGGTCATAACGCTGACTTGAAGTTTCAAGAATTATACCAAGGGAGGGTATCACGGTTTTTTTTCGCCGAGATCAAAAAATAGATTCGCTTCAAACCTACCTCATAGGGAGGAGCAACTCCTGCTCATCTCGAATCCGCAAACCGTTTGGCTCTGCGGCTTTTCACTCTCCGTCAGCGTCCGTTTTAATTAGGGTCACTTTTGCTAAAAAACATGCCAAACGGCAGCATTGAAAAATAAAAACTCTGTTGGATTCTTATCAAACTCCGACCAGTTCAAGCTCTTATTGGCCTCATTCAAACTGCAGAATATTGGAATCCTTTGATTAACTGGTGGGTCATAACGCTGACTTGAAGTTTCAAAAATTATACCAAGGGAGGGTATCACGGTTTTATTTCGCCGAGATCAAAAAATAGATTCACTTCAAACCTACCTCATAGGGAGGAGCAACTCCTGCTCATCTCGAATCTGCAAACCGTTTGGCTCTGCGGCTTTTCACTCTCCGTCAGCTTCCGTTTTAATTAGGGTCACTTTTGCTAAAAAACATGCCAAACGGCAGCATTGAAAAATAAAAACTCTGTTGGATTCTCATCAAACTCCGACCAGTTCAAGCTCTTATTGGCCTCATTCAAACTGCAGAATATTGGAATCCTCTGATTAACTGGTGGGTCATAACGCTGACTTGAAGTTTCAAAAATTATACCAAGGGAGGGTATCACGGTTTTTTTTCGCCGAGATCAAAAAATAGATTCGCTTCAAACCTACCTCATAGGGAGGAGCAACTCCTGCTCATCTCGAATCTGCAAATCGTTTGGCTCTGCGGCTTTTCACTCTCCGTCAGCGTCCGTTTTAATTAGGGTCAATTTTGCTAAAAAAAAACATGCCAAACGGCAGCATTGAAAAATAAAAACTCTGTTGGATTCTCATCAAACTCCGACCAGTTCAAGCTCTTATTGGCCTCATTCAAACTGCAGAATATTGGAATCCTCTGATTAACTGGTGGGTCATAACGCTGACTTGAAGTTTCAAAAATTATACCAAGGGAGGGTATCACGGTTTTTATTCGCCGAGATCAAAAAATAGATTCACATCAAACCTACCTCATAGGGAGGAGCAACTCCTGCTCATCTCGAATCTGCAAACCGTTTGGCTCTGCGGCTTTTCACTCTCCGTCAGCGTCCGTTTTAATTAGGGTCACTTTTGCTAAAAAAAAACGTGCCAAGCGGCAGCATTGAAAAATAAAAATTCCGACCAGTTCAAGCTCTTATTGGCCTCATTCAAACTGCAGAATATTGGAATCCTTTGATTAACTGGTGGGTCATAACGCTGACTTGAAGTTTCAAGAATTATACCAAGGGAGGGTATCACGGTTTTTTTTCGCCGAGATCAAAAAATAGATTCGCTTCAAACCTACCTCATAGGGAGGAGCAACTCCTGCTCATCTCGAATCTGCAAACCGTTTGGCTCTGCGGCTTTTCACTCTCCGTCAGCGTCCGTTTTAATTAGGGTCACTTTTGCTAAAAAACATGCCAAACGGCAGCATTGAAAAATAAAAACTCTGTTGGATTCTTATCAAACTCCGACCAGTTCAAGCTCTTATTGGCCTCATTCAAACTGCAGAATATTGGAATCCTTTGATTAACTGGTTGGTCATAACGCTGACTTGAAGTTTCAAAAATTATACCAAGGGAGGGTATCACGGTTTTTTTTCGCCGAGATCAAAAAATAGATTCGCTTCAAACCTACCTCATAGGGAGGAGCAACTCCTGCTCATCTCGAATCTGCAAACCGTTTGGCTCTGCGGCTTTTCACTCTCCGTCAGCGTCCGTTTTAATTAGGGTCACTTTTGCTAAAAAACATGCCAAACGGCAGCATTGAAAAATAAAAACTCTGTTGGATTCTTATCAAACTCCGACCAGTTCAAGCTCTTATTGGCCTCATTCAAACTGCAGAATATTGGAATCCTTTGATTAACTGGTGGGTCATAACGCTGACTTGAAGTTTCAAAAATTATACCAAGGGAGGGTATCACGGTTTTTTTTCGCCGAGATAAAAAAATAGATTCGCTTCAAACCTACCTCATAGGGAGGAGCAACTCCTGCTCATCTCGAATCTGCAAACCGTTTGGCTCTGCGGCTTTTCACTCTCCGTCAGTGTCCGTTTTAATTAGGGTCACTTTTGCTAAAAAACATGCCAAACGGCAGCATTGAAAAATAAAAACTCTGGTGGATTCTCATCAAACTCCGACCAGTTCAAGCTCTTATTGGCCTAATTCAAACTGCAGATTATTGGAATCCTCTGATTAACTGGTGGGTCATAACGCTGACTTGAAGTTTCAAAAATTATACCAAGGGAGGGTATCACGGTTTTTTTTCGCCGAGATCAAAAAATAGATTCGCTTCAAACCTACCTCATAGGAAGGAGCAACTCCTGCTCATCTCGAATCTGCTAATCGTTTGGCTCTGCGGCTTTTCACTCTCCGTCAGCGTCCGTTTTAATTAGGGTCACTTTTGCTAAAAAAAAACATGCCAAACGGCAGCATTGAAAAATAAAAACTCTGTTGGATTCTTATCAAACTCCGACCAGTTCAAGCTCTTATTGGCCTCATTCAAACTGCAGAATATTGGAATCCTCTGATTAACTGGTGGGTCATAACGCTGACTTGAAGTTTCAAAAATTATACCAAGGGAGGGTATCACGGTTTTTTTTCGCCGAGATCAAAAAATAGATTCGCTTCAAACCTACCTCATAGGGAGGAGCAACTCCTGCTCATCTCGAATCTGCAAACCGTTTGGCTCTGCGGCTTTTCACTCTCCGTCAGCGTCCGTTTTAATTAGGGTCACTTTTGCTAAAAAAAAACATGCCAAACGACAGCATTGAAAAATAAAAACACTGTTGGATTCTTATCAAACTCCGACCAGTTCAAGCTCTTATTGGCCTCATTCAAACTGCAGAATATTGGAATCCTCTGATTAACTGGTGGGTCATAACGCTGACTTGAAGTTTCAAAAATTATACCAAGGGAGGGTATCACGGTTTTTTTTCGCCGAGATCAAAAAATAGATTCACTTCAAACCTACCTCATAGGGAGGAGCAACTCCTGCTCATCTCGAATCTGCAAACCGTTTGGCTCTGCGGCTTTTCACTCTCCGTCAGCGTCCGTTTTAATTAGGGTCACTTTTGCTAAAAAAAAACATGCCAAACGGCAGCATTGAAAAATAAAAACTCTGTTGGATTCTTATCAAACTCCGACCAGTTCAAGCTCTTATTGGCCTCATTCAAACTGCAGAATATTGGAATCCTCTGATTAACTGGTGGGTCATAACGCTGACTTGAAGTTTCAAAAATTATACCAAGTGAGGGTATCACGGTTTTTTTTCGCCGAGATCAAAAAATAGATTCGCTTCAAACCTACCTCATAGGGAGGAGCAACTCCTGCTCATCTCGAATCTGCAAACCGTTTGGCTCTGCGGCTTTTCACTCTCCGTCAGCGTCCGTTTTAATTAGGGTCACTTTTGCTAAAAAAAAAACATGCCAAGCGGCAGCATTGAAAGATAAAAACTCTGGTGGATTCTTATCAAACTCCGACCAGTTCAAGCTCTTATTGGCCTCATTCAAACTGCAGAATATTGGAATCCTTTGATTAACTGGTGGGTCATAACGCTGACTTGAAGTTTAAAAAATTATACCAAGGGAGGGTATCACGGTTTTTTTTCGCCGAGATCAAAAAATTGATTCGCTTCAAACCTACCTCATAGGGAGGAGCAACTCCTGCTCATCTCGAATCTGCACACCGTTTGGCTCTGCGGCTTTTCACTCTCCGTCAGCGTCCGTTTTAATTAGGGTCACTTTTGCTAAAGAAAAACATGCCAAACGGCAGCATTGAAAAATAAAAACTCTGTTGGATTCTTATCAAACTCCGACCAGTTCAAGCTCCTATTGGCCTCATTCAAACTGCAGAATATTGGAATCCTCTGATTAGCTGGTGGGTCATAACGCTGACTTGAAGTTTCAAAAATTATACCAAGGGAGGGTATCACGGTTTTTTTTCGCCGAGATCAAAAAATAGATTCACATCAAACCTACCTCATAGGGAGGAGCAACTCCTGCTCATCTCGAATCTGCAAACCGTTTGGCTCTGCGGCTTTTCACTCTCCGTCAGCATCCGTTTTAATTAGGGTCACTTTTGCTAAAAAAAAAACGTGCCAAGCGGCAGCATTGAAAAATAAAAACTCCGACCAGTTCAAGCTCTTATTGGCCTCATTCAAACTGCAGAATATTGGAATCCTTTGATTAACTGGTGGGTCATAACGCTGACTTGAAGTTTCAAGAATTATACCAAGGGAGGGTATCACGTTTTTTTTTCGCCGAGATCAAAAAATAGATTCGCTTCAAACCTACCTCATAGGGAGGAGCAACTCCTGCTCATCTCGAATCCGCAAACCGTTTGGCTCTGCGGCTTTTCACTCTCCGTCAGCGTCCGTTTTAATTAGGGTCACTTTTGCTAAAGAACATGCCAAACGGCAGCATTGAAAAATAAAAACTCTGTTGGATTCTTATCAAACTCCGACCAGTTCAAGCTCTTATTGGCCTCATTCAAACTGCAGAATATTGGAATCCTTTGATTAACTGGTGGGTCATAACGCTGACTTGAAGTTTCAAAAATTATACCAAGGGAGGGTATCACGGTTTTTTTTCGCCGAGATCAAAAAATAGATTCGCTTCAAACCTACCTCATAGGGAGGAGCAACTCCTACTCATCTCGAATCTGCAAACCGTTTGGCTCTGCGGCTTTTCACTCTCCGTCAGCGTCCGTTTTAATTAGGGTCACTTTTGCTAAAAAACATGCCAAACGGCAGCATTGAAAAATAAAAACTCTGTTGGATTCTTATCAAACTCCGACCAGTTCAAGCTCTTATTGGCCTCATTCAAACTGCAGAATATTGGAATCCTTTGATAAACTGGTGGGTCATAACGCTGACTTGAAGTTTCAAAAATTATACCAAGGGAGGGTATCACGGTGTTTTTTCGCCGAGATCAAAAAATAGATTCGCTTCAAACCTACCTCATAGGGAGGAGCAACTCCTGCTCATCTCGAATCTGCAAACCGTTTGGCTCTGCGGCTTTTCACTCTCCGTCAGCATCCGTTTTAATTAGGGTCACTTTTGCTAAAAAAAAACATGCCAAACGGCAGCATTGAAAAATAAAAACTCTGTTGGATTCTTATCAAACTCCGACCAGTTCAAGCTCTTATTGGCCTCATTCAAACTGCAGAATATTGGAATCCTCTGATTAACTGGTGGGTCATAACGCTGACTTGAAGTTTCAAAAATTATACCAAGGGAGGGTATCACGGTTTTTTTTCGCCAAGATCAAAAAATAGATTCGCTTCGAACCTACCTCATAGGGAGGAGCAACTCCTGCTCATCTCGAATCTGCAAACCGTTTGGCTCTGCAGCTTTTCACTCCCCGTCAGCGTCCGTTTTAATTAGGGTCACTTTTGCTAAAAAACATGCCAAACGGCAGCATTGAAAAATAAAAACTCTGTTGGATTCTTATCAAACTCCGACCAGTTCAAGCTCTTATTGGCCTAATTCAAACTGCAGAATATTGGAATCCTCTGATTAACTGGTGGGTCATAACGCTGACTTGAAGTTTCAAAAATTATACCAAGGGAGGGTATCACGGTTATTTTCGCCGAGATCAAAAAATAGATTCGCTTCGAACCTACCTCATAGGGAGGAGCAACTCCTGCTCATCTCGAATCTGCAAACCGTTTGGCTCTGCAGCTTTTCACTCCCCGTCAGCGTCCGTTTTAATTAGGGTCACTTTTGCTAAAAAAAATGCCAAACGGCAGCATTGAAAAATAAAAACTCTGTTGGATTCTTATCAAACTCCGACCAGTTCAAGCTCTTAGTGGCCTCATTTAAACTGCAGAATATTGGAATCCTCTGATTAACTGGTGGGTCATAACGCTGACTTGAAGTTTCAAAAATTATACCAAGGGAGGGTATCACGGTTTTTTTTCGCCGAGATCAAAAAGGAGATTCACATCAAACCTACCTCATAGGGAGGAGCAACTCCTGCTCATCTCGAATCTGCAAACCGTTTGGCTCTGCGGCTTTTCACTCTCCGTCAGCGTCCGTTTTAATTAGGGTCACTTTTGCTAAAAAAAAAACATGCCAAGCGGCAGCATTGAAAAATAAAAACTCTGTTGGATTCTTATCAAACTCCGACCAGTTCAAGCTCTTATTGGCCTCATTCAAACTGCAGAATATTGGAATCCTTTGATTAACTGGTGGGTCATAACGCTGACTTGAAGTTTCAAAAATTATACCAAGGGAGGGTATCACGGTTTTTTTTCGCCGAGATCAAAAAATAGATTCGCTTCAAACCTACCTCATAGGGAGGAGCAACTCCTACTCATCTCGAATCTGCAAACCGTTTGGCTCTGCGGCTTTTCACTCTCCGTCAGCGTCCGTTTTAATTAGGGTCACTTTTGCTAAAAAACATGCCAAACGGCAGCATTGAAAAATAAAAACTCTGTTGGATTCTTATCAAACTCCGACCAGTTCAAGCTCTTATTGGCCTCATTCAAACTGCAGAATATTGGAATCCTTTGATAAACTGGTGGGTCATAACGCTGACTTGAAGTTTCAAAAATTATACCAAGGGAGGGTATCACGGTGTTTTTTCGCCGAGATCAAAAAATAGATTCGCTTCAAACCTACCTCATAGGGAGGAGCAACTCCTGCTCATCTCGAATCTGCAAACCGTTTGGCTCTGCGGCTTTTCACTCTCCGTCAGCATCCGTTTTAATTAGGGTCACTTTTGCTAAAAAAAAACATGCCAAACGGCAGCATTGAAAAATAAAAACTCTGTTGGATTCTTATCAAACTCCGACCAGTTCAAGCTCTTATTGGCCTCATTCAAACTGCAGAATATTGGAATCCTCTGATTAACTGGTGGGTCATAACGCTGACTTGAAGTTTCAAAAATTATACCAAGGGAGGGTATCACGGTTTTTTTTCGCCAAGATCAAAAAATAGATTCGCTTCGAACCTACCTCATAGGGAGGAGCAACTCCTGCTCATCTCGAATCTGCAAACCGTTTGGCTCTGCAGCTTTTCACTCCCCGTCAGCGTCCGTTTTAATTAGGGTCACTTTTGCTAAAAAACATGCCAAACGGCAGCATTGAAAAATAAAAACTCTGTTGGATTCTTATCAAACTCCGACCAGTTCAAGCTCTTATTGGCCTAATTCAAACTGCAGAATATTGGAATCCTCTGATTAACTGGTGGGTCATAACGCTGACTTGAAGTTTCAAAAATTATACCAAGGGAGGGTATCACGGTTATTTTCGCCGAGATCAAAAAATAGATTCGCTTCGAACCTACCTCATAGGGAGGAGCAACTCCTGCTCATCTCGAATCTGCAAACCGTTTGGCTCTGCAGCTTTTCACTCCCCGTCAGCGTCCGTTTTAATTAGGGTCACTTTTGCTAAAAAAAATGCCAAACGGCAGCATTGAAAAATAAAAACTCTGTTGGATTCTTATCAAACTCCGACCAGTTCAAGCTCTTAGTGGCCTCATTTAAACTGCAGAATATTGGAATCCTCTGATTAACTGGTGGGTCATAACGCTGACTTGAAGTTTCAAAAATTATACCAAGGGAGGGTATCACGGTTTTTTTTCGCCGAGATCAAAAAGGAGATTCACATCAAACCTACCTCATAGGGAGGAGCAACTCCTGCTCATCTCGAATCTGCAAACCGTTTGGCTCTGCGGCTTTTCACTCTCCGTCAGCGTCCGTTTTAATTAGGGTCACTTTTGCTAAAAAAAAAACATGCCAAGCGGCAGCATTGAAAAATAAAAACTCTGTTGGATTCTTATCAAACTCCGACCAGTTCAAGCTCTTATTGGCCTCATTCAAACTGCAGAATATTGGAATCCTTTGATTAACTGGTGGGTCATAACGCTGACTTGAAGTTTCAAAAATTATACCAAGGGAGGGTATCACGGTTTTTTTTCGCCGAGATCAAAAAATAGATTCGCTTCAAACCTACCTCATAGGGAGGAGCAACTCCTGTTCATCTCGAATCTGCAAACCGTTTGGCTCTGCGGCTTTTCACTCTCCGTCAGCGTCCGTTTTAATTAGGGTCACTTTTGCTAAAAAAAAACATGCCAAACGGCAGCATTGAAAAATAAAAACTCTGTTGGATTCTCATCAAACTCCGACCTGTTCAAGCTCTTATTGGCCTCATTCAAACTGCAGAATATTGGAATCCTCTGATTAACTGGTGGGTCATAGCGCTGACTTGAAGTTTCAAAAATTATACCAAGGGAGGGTATCACGGTTTTTTTTCGCCGAGATCAAAAAATAGATTCACATCAAACCTACCTCATAGGGAGGAGCAACTCCTGCTCATCTCGAATCTGCAAACCGTTTGGCTCTGCGGCTTTTCACTCTCCGTCAGCGTCCGTTTTAATTAGGGTCACTTTTGCTAAAAAAAAAACGTGCCAAGCGGCAGCATTGAAAAATAAAAACTCCGACCAGTTCAAGCTCTTATTGGCCTCATTCAAACTGCAGAATATTGGAATCCTTTGATTAACTGGTGGGTCATAACGCTGACTTGAAGTTTCAAAAATTATACCAAGGGAGGGTATCACGGTTTTTTTTCGCCGAGATCAAAAAATAGATTCACTTCAAACCTACCTCATAGGGAGGAGCAACTCCTGCTCATCTCGAATCTGCAAACCGTTTGGCTCTGCGGCTTTTCACTCTCCGTCAGCTTCCGTTTTAATTAGGGTCACTTTTGCTAAAAAACATGCCAAACGGCAGCATTGAAAAATAAAAACTCTGTTGGATTCTCATCAAACTCCGACCAGTTCAAGCTCTTATTGGCCTCATTCAAACTGCAGAATATTGGAATCCTCTGATTAACTGGTGGGTCATAACGCTGACTTGAAGTTTCAAAAATTATACCAAGGGAGGGTATCACGGTTTTTTTTCGCCGAGATCAAAAAATAGATTCGCTTCAAACCTACCTCATAGGGAGGAGCAACTCCTGCTCATCTCGAATCTGCAAACCGTTTGGCTCTGCGGCTTTTCACTCTCCGTCAGCGTCCGTTTTAATTAGGGTCAATTTTGCTAAAAAAAAACATGCCAAACGGCAGCATTGAAAAATAAAAACTCTGTTGGATTCTCATCAAACTCCGACCAGTTCAAGCTCTTATTGGCCTCATTCAAACTGCAGAATATTGGAATCCTCTGATTAACTGGTGGGTCATAACGCTGACTTGAAGTTTCAAAAATTATACCAAGGGAGGGTATCACGGTTTTTATTCGCCGAGATTAAAAAATAGATTCACATCAAACCTACCTCATAGGGAGGAGCAACTCCTGCTCATCTCGAATCTGCAAACCGTTTGGCTCTGCGGCTTTTCACTCTTCGTCAGCGTCCGTTTTAATTAGGGTCACTTTTGCTAAAAAAAAAACGTGCCAAGCGGCAGCATTGAAAAATAAAAATTCCGACCAGTTCAAGCTCTTATTGGCCTCATTCAAACTGCAGAATATTGGAATCCTTTGATTAACTGGTGGGTCATAACGCTGACTTGAAGTTTCAAGAATTATACCAAGGGAGGGTATCACGGTTTTTTTTCGCCGAGATCAAAAAATAGATTCGCTTCAAACCTACCTCATAGGGAGGAGCAACTCCTGCTCATCTCGAATCTGCAAACCGTTTGGCTCTGCGGCTTTTCACTCTCCGTCAGCGTCCGTTTTAATTAGGGTCACTTTTGCTAAAAAACATGCCAAACGGCAGCATTGAAAAATAAAAACTCTGTTGGATTCTTATCAAACTCCGACCAGTTCAAGCTCTTATTGGCCTCATTCAAACTGCAGAATATTGGAATCCTTTGATTAACTGGTGGGTCATAACGCTGACTTGAAGTTTCAAAAATTATACCAAGGGAGGGTATCACGGTTTTTTTTCGCCGAGATCAAAAAATAGATTCGCTTCAAACCTACCTCATAGGGAGGAGCAACTCCTGCTCATCTCGAATCTGCAAACCGTTTGGCTCTGCGGCTTTTCACTCTCCGTCAGCGTCCGTTTTAATTAGGGTCACTTTTGCTAAAAAACATGCCAAACGGCAGCATTGAAAAATAAAAACTCTGTTGGATTCTTATCAAACTCCGACCAGTTCAAGCTCTTATTGGCCTCATTCAAACTGCAGAATATTGGAATCCTTTGATTAACTGGTGGGTCATAACGCTGACTTGAAGTTTCAAAAATTATACCAAGGGAGGGTATCACGGTTTTTTTTCGCCGAGATCAAAAAATAGATTCGCTTCAAACCTACCTCATAGGGAGGAGCAACTCCTGCTCATCTCGAATCTGCAAACCGTTTGGCTCTGCGGATTTTCACTCTCCGTCAGCGTCCGTTTTAATTAGGGTCAATTTTGCTAAAAAAAAACATGCCAAACGGCAGCATTGAAAAATAAAAACTCTGTTGGATTCTTATCAAACTCCGACCAGTTCAAGCTCTTATTGGCCTCATTCAAACTGCAGAATATTGGAATCCTCTGATTAACTGGTGGGTCATAACGCTGACTTGAAGTTTCAAAAATTATACCAAGGGAGGGTATCACGGTTTTTATTCGCCGATATCAAAAAATAGATTCACATCAAACCTACCTCATAGGGAGGAGCAACTCCTGCTCATCTCGAATCTGCAAACCGTTTGGCTCTGCGGCTTTTCACTCTCCGTCAGCGTCCGTTTTCATTAGGGTCACTTTTGCTAAAAAAAAAACGTGCCAAGCGGCAGCATTGAAAAATAAAAATTCCGACCAGTTCAAGCTCTTATTGGCCTCATTCAAACTGCAGAATATTGGAATCCTTTGATTAACTGGTGGGTCATAACGCTGACTTGAAGTTTCAAGAATTATACCAAGGGAGGGTATCACGGTCTTTTTTCGCCGAGATCAAAAAATAGATTCGCTTCAAACCTACCTCATAGGGAGGAGCAACTCCTGCTCATCTCGAATCTGCAAACCGTTTGGCTCTGCGGCTTTTCACTCTCCGTCAGCGTCCGTTTTAATTAGGGTCACTTTTGCTAAAAAACATGCCAAACGGCAGCATTGAAAAATAAAAACTCTGTTGGATTCTTATCAAACTCCGACCAGTTCAAGCTCTTATTGGCCTCATTCAAACTGCAGAATATTGGAATCCTTTGATTAACTGGTGGGTCATAACGCTGACTTGAAGTTTCAAAAATTATACCAAGGGAGGGTATCACGGTTTTTTTTCGCCGAGATCAAAAAATAGATTCGCTTCAAACCTACCTCATAGGGAGGAGCAACTCCTGCTCATCTCGAATCTGCAAACCGTTTGGCTCTGCGGCTTTTCACTCTCCGTCAGCGTCCGTTTTAATTAGGGTCACTTTTGCTAAAAAACATGCCAAACGGCAGCATTGAAAAATAAAAACTCTGTTGGATTCTTATCAAACTCCGACCAGTTCAAGCTCTTATTGGCCTCATTCAAACTGCAGAATATTGGAATCCTTTGATTAACTGGTGGGTCATAACGCTGACTTGAAGTTTCAAAAATTATACCAAGGGAGGGTATCACGGTTTTTTTTCGCCGAGATCAAAAAATAGATTCGCTTCAAACCTACCTCATAGGGAGGAGCAACTCCTGCTCATCTCGAATCTGCAAACCGTTTGGCTCTGCGGCCTTTCACTCTCCGTCAGCGTCCGTTTTAATTAGGGTCACTTTTGCTAAAAAACATGCCAAACGGCAGCATTGAAAAATAAAAACTCTGGTGGATTCTTATCAAACTCCGACCAGTTCAAGCTCTTATTGGCCTAATTCAAACTGCAGATTATTGGAATCCTCTGATTAACTGGTGGGTCATAACGCTGACTTGAAGTTTCAAAAATTATACCAAGGGAGGGTATCACGGTTTTTTTTCGCCGAGATCAAAAAATAGATTCACTTCAAACCTACCTCATAGGGAGGAGCAACTCCTGCTCATCTCGAATCTGCAAACCGTTTGGCTCTGCGGCTTTTCACTCTCCGTCAGCGTCCGTTTTAATTAGGGTCACTTTTGCTAAAAAAAAACATGCCAAACGGCAGCATTGAAAAATAAAAACTCTGTTGGATTCTTATCAAACTCCGACCAGTTCAAGCTCTTATTGGCCTCATTCAAACTGCAGAATATTGGAATCCTCTGATTAACTGGTGGGTCATAACGCTGACTTGAAGTTTCAAAAATTATACCAAGTGAGGGTATCACGGTTTTTTTTCGCCGAGATCAAAAAATAGATTCGCTTCAAACCTACCTCATAGGGAGGAGCAACTCCTGCTCATCTCGAATCTGCAAACCGTTTGGCTCTGCGGCTTTTCACTCTCCGTCAGCGTCCGTTTTAATTAGGGTCACTTTTGCTAAAAAAAAAACATGCCAAGCGGCAGCATTGAAAAATAAAAACTCTGGTGGATTCTTATCAAACTCCGACCAGTTCAAGCTCTTATTGGCCTCATTCAAACTGCAGAATATTGGAATCCTTTGATTAACTGGTGGGTCATAACGCTGACTTGAAGTTTAAAAAATTATACCAAGGGAGGGTATCACGGTTTTTTTTCGCCGAGATCAAAAAATAGATTCGCTTCAAACCTACCTCATAGGGAGGAGCAACTCCTGCTCATCTCGAATCTGCACACCGTTTGGCTCTGCGGCTTTTCACTCTCCGTCAGCGTCCGTTTTAATTAGGGTCACTTTTGCTAAAGAAAAACATGCCAAACGGCAGCATTGAAAAATAAAAACTCTGTTGGATTCTTATCAAACTCCGACCAGTTCAAGCTCCTATTGGCCTCATTCAAACTGCAGAATATTGGAATCCTCTGATTAACTGGTGGGTCATAACGCTGACTTGAAGTTTCAAAAATTATACCAAGGGAGGGTATAACGGTTTTTTTTCGCCGAGATCAAAAAATAGATTCGCTTCAAACCTACCTCATAGGGAGGAGCAACTCCTGCTGATCTCGAATCTGCAAATCGTTTGGCTCTGCGGCTTTTCACTCTCCGTCAGCGTCCGTTTTAATTAGGGTCACTTTTGCTAAAAAAAAAACATGCCAAACGGCAGCATTGAAAAATAAAAACTCTGTTGGATTCTTATCAAACTCCGACCAGTTCAAGCTCTTATTGGCCTCATTCAAACTGCAGAATATTGGAATCCTCTGATTAACTGGTGGGTCACAACGCTGACTTGAAGTTTCAAAAATTATACCAAGGGAGGGTATCACGGTTTTTTTTCGCCGAGATCAAAAAATAGATTCACTTCAAACCTACCTCATAGGGAAGAGCAACTCCTGCTCATCTCGAATCTGCAAACCGTTTGGCTCTGCGGCTTTTCACTCTCCGTCAGTGTCCGTTTTAATTAGGGTCAATTTTGCTAAAAAAAAACATGCCAAACGGCAGCATTGAAAAATAAAAACTCTGTTGGATTCTTATCAAACTCCGACCAGTTCAAGCTCTTATTGGCCTCATTCAAACTGCAGAATATTGGAATCCTCTGATTAACTGGTGGGTCATAACGCTGACTTGAAGTTTCAAAAATTATACCAAGGGAGGGTATCACGGTTTTTTTTCGCCGAGATCAAAAAATAGATTCGCTTCAAACCTACCTCATAGGGAGGAGCAACTCCTGTTCATCTCGAATCTGCAAACCGTTTGGCTCTGCGGCTTTTCACTCTCCGTCAGCGTCCGTTTTAATTAGGGTCACTTTTGCTAAAAAAAAACATGCCAAACGGCAGCATTGAAAAATTAAAACTCTGTTGGATTCTCATCAAACTCCGACCTGTTCAAGCTCTTATTGGCCTCATTCAAACTGCAGAATATTGGAATCCTCTGATTAACTGGTGGGTCATAGCGCTGACTTGAAGTTTCAAAAATTATACCAAGGGAGGGTATCACGGTTTTTTTTCGCCGAGATCAAAAAATAGATTCACATCAAACCTACCTCATAGGGAGGAGCAACTCCTGCTCATCTCGAATCTGCAAACCGTTTGGCTCTGCGGCTTTTCACTCTCCGTCAGCGTCCGTTTTAATTAGGGTCACTTTTGCTAAAAAAAAAACGTGCCAAGCGGCAGCATTGAAAAATAAAAACTCCGACCAGTTCAAGCTCTTATTGGCCTCATTCAAACTGCAGAATATTGGAATCCTTTGATTAACTGGTGGGTCATAACGCTGACTTGAAGTTTCAAAAATTATACCAAGGGAGGGTATCACGGTTTTTTTTCGCCGAGATCAAAAAATAGATTCACTTCAAACCTACCTCATAGGGAGGAGCAACACCTGCTCATCTCGAATCTGCAAACCGTTTGGCTCTGCGGCTTTTCACTCTCCGTCAGCTTCCGTTTTAATTAGGGTCACTTTTGCTAAAAAACATGCCAAACGGCAGCATTGAAAAATAAAAACTCTGTTGGATTCTCATCAAACTCCGACCAGTTCAAGCTCTTATTGGCCTCATTCAAACTGCAGAATATTGGAATCCTCTGATTAACTGGTGGGTCATAACGCTGACTTGAATTTTCAAAAATTATACCAAGGGAGGGTATCACGGTTTATTTTCGCCGAGATCAAAAAATAGATTCGCTTCAAACCTACCTCATAGGGAGGAGCAACTCCTGCTCATCTCGAATCTGCAAACCGTTTGGCTCTGCGGCTTTTCACTCTCCGTCAGCGTCCGTTTTAATTAGGGTCAATTTTGCTAAAAAAAAACATGCCAAACGGCAGCATTGAAAAATAAAAACTCTGTTGGATTCTCATCAAACTCCGACCAGTTCAAGCTCTTATTGGCCTCATTCAAACTGCAGAATATTGGAATCCTCTGATTAACTGGTGGGTCATAACGCTGACTTGAAGTTTCAAAAATTCTACCAAGGGAGGGTATCACGGTTTTTATTCGCCGAGATCAAAAAATAGATTCACATCAAACCTACCTCATAGGGAGGAGCAACTCCTGCTCATCTCGAATCTGCAAACCGTTTGGCTCTGCGGCTTTTCACTCTCCGTCAGCGTCCGTTTTAATTAGGGTCACTTTTGCTAAAAAAAAACGTGCCAAGCGGCAGCATTGAAAAATAAAAATTCCGACCAGTTCAAGCTCTTATTGGCCTCATTCAAACTGCAGAATATTGGAATCCTCTGATTAACTGGTGGGTCATAACGCTGACTTGAAGTTTCAAAAATTATACCGAGGGAGGGTATCACGGTTTTTTTTCGCCGAGATCAAAAAATAGATTCGCTTCAGACCTACCTCATAGGGAGGAGCAACTCCTGCTCATCTCGAATCTGCAAACCGTTTGGCTCTGCGGCTTTTCACTCTCCGTCAGCGTCCGTTTTAATTAGGGTCACTTTTGCTAAATAAAAACCTGCCAAACGGCAGCATTGAAAAATAAAAACTCTGTTGGATTCTTATCAAACTCCTACCAGTTCAAGCTCTTATTGGCCTCATTCAAACTGCAGATTATTGGAATCCTCTGATTAACTGGTGGGTCATAACGCTGACTTGAAGTTTCAAAAATTATACCAAGGGAGGGTATCACGGTTTTTTTTCGCCGAGATCAAAAAATAGATTCGCTTCAAACCTACCTCATAGGGAGGAGCAACTCCCGCTCACTTCGAATCTGCAAACCGTTTGGCTCTGCGGCTTTTCACTCTCCGTCAGCGTCCGTTTTAAAGAGGGTCACTTTTGCTAAAAAAAAACATGCCAAACGGCAGCATTGAAAAATAAAAACTCTGTTGGATTCTTATCAAACTCCGACCAGTTCAAGCTCTTATTGGCCTCATTCAAACTGCAGAATATTGGAATCCTCTGATTAACTGGTGGGTCATAACGCTGACTTGAAGTTTCAAAAATTATACCAAGGGAGGGTATCACGGTTTTTTTTCGCCGAGATCAAAAAATAGATTCGCTTCAAACCTACCTCATAGGGAGGAGCAACTCCTGCTCATCTCGAATCTGCAAACCGTTTGGCTCTGCGGATTTTCCCTCTCCGTCAGCGTCCGTTTTAATTAGGGTCACTTTTGCTAAAAAAAAACATGCCAAACGGCAGCATTGAAAAATAAAAACTCTGTTGGATTCTTATCAAACTCCGACCAGTTCAAGCTCTTATTGGCCTCATTCAAACTAAAGAATATTGGAATCCTCTGATTAACTGGTGGGTCATAACGCTGACTTGAAGTTTCAAAAATTATACCAAGGGAGGGTATCACGGTTTTTTTTCGCCGAGATCAAAAAATAGATTCGCTTCAAACCTACCTCAAAGGGAGGAGCAACTCCTGTTCATCTCGAATCTGCAAACCGTTTGGCTCTGCGGCTTTTCACTCTCCGTCAGCGTCCGTTTTAATTAGGGTCACTTTTGCTAAAAAAAAACATGCCAAACGGCAGCATTGAAAAATAAAAACTCTGTTGGATTCTCATCAAACTCCGACCAGTTCAAGCTCTTATTGGCCTCATTCAAACTGCAGAATATTGGAATCCTCTGATTAACTGGTGGGTCATAACGCTGACTTGAAGTTTCAAAAATTCTACCAAGGGAGGGTATCACGGTTTTTATTCGCCGAGATCAAAAAATAGATTCACATCAAACCTACCTCATAGGGAGGAGCAACTCCTGCTCATCTCGAATCTGCAAACCGTTTGGCTCTGCGGCTTTTCACTCTCCGTCAGCGTCCGTTTTAATTAGGGTCACTTTTGCTAAAAAAAAAACGTGCCAAGCGGCAGCATTGAAAAATAAAAATTCCGACCAGTTCAAGCTCTTATTGGCCTCATTCAAACTGCAGAATATTGGAATCCTCTGATTAACTGGTGGGTCATAACGCTGACTTGAAGTTTCAAAAATTATACCGAGGGAGGGTATCACGGTTCTTTTTCGCCGAGATCAAAAAATTGATTCGCTTCAAACCTACCTCATAGGGAGGAGCAACTCCTGCTCATCTCAAATCTGCAAACCGTTTGGCTCTGCGGCTTTTCACTCTCCGTCAGCGTTTGTTTTAATTAGGGTCACTTTTGCTAAAAAAAAACATGCCAAACGGCAGCATTGAAAAATAAAAACTCTGTTGGATTCTTATCAAACTCCGACCAGTTCAAGCTCTTATTGGCCTCATTCAAACTGCAGAATATTGGAATCCTCTGATTAACTGGTGGGTCATAACGCTGACTTGAAGTTTCAAAAATTATACCAAGGGAGGGTATCACGGCTTTTTTTCGCCGAGATCAAAAAATAGATTCGCTTCAAACCTACCTCATAGGGAGGAGCAACACCTGCTCATCTCGAATCTGCAAACCGTTTGGGTCTGCGGCTTTTCACTCTCCGTCAGCGTCCGTTTTAATTAGGGTCACTTTTGCTAAAAAAAAACATGCCAAACGGCAGCATTGAAAAATAAAAACTCTGTTGGATTCTTATCAAACTCCGACCAGTTCAAGCTCTTATTGGCCTCATTCAAACTGCAGAATATTGGAATCCTCTGATTAACTGGTGGGTCATAACGCTGACTTGAAGTTTCAAAAATTATACCAAGGGAGGGTATCACGGTTTTTTTTCGCCGAGATCAAAAAATAGATTCGCTTCAGACCTACCTCATAGGGAGGAGCAACTCCTGCTCATCTCGAATCTGCAAACCGTTTGGCTCTGCGGCTTTTCACTCTCCGTCAGCGTCCGTTTTAATTAGGGTCACTTTTGCTAAATAAAAACCTGCCAAACGGCAGCATTGAAAAATAAAAACTCTGTTGGATTCTTATCAAACTCCTACCAGTTCAAGCTCTTATTGGCCTCATTCAAACTGCAGATTATTGGAATCCTCTGATTAACTGGTGGGTCATAACGCTGACTTGAAGTTTCAAAAATTATACCAAGGGAGGGTATCACGGTTTTTTTTCGCCGAGATCAAAAAATAGATTCGCTTCAAACCTACCTCATAGGGAGGAGCAACTCCCGCTCACTTCGAATCTGCAAACCGTTTGGCTCTGCGGCTTTTCACTCTCCGTCAGCGTCCGTTTTAAAGAGGGTCACTTTTGCTAAAAAAAACATGCCAAACGGCAGCATTGAAAAATAAAAACTCTGTTGGATTCTTATCAAACTCCGACCAGTTCAAGCTCTTATTGGCCTCATTCAAACTGCAGAATATTGGAATCCTCTGATTAACTGGTGGGTCATAACGCTGACTTGAAGTTTCAAAAATTATACCAAGGGAGGGTATCACGGTTTTTTTTCGCCGAGATCAAAAAATAGATTCGCTTCAAACCTACCTCATAGGGAGGAGCAACTCCTGCTCATCTCGAATCTGCAAACCGTTTGGCTCTGCGGATTTTCCCTCTCCGTCAGCGTCCGTTTTAATTAGGGTCACTTTTGCTAAAAAAAAACATGCCAAACGGCAGCATTGAAAAATAAAAACTCTGTTGGATTCTTATCAAACTCCGACCAGTTCAAGCTCTTATTGGCCTCATTCAAACTGCAGAATATTGGAATCCTCTGATTAACTGGTGGGTCATAACGCTGACTTGAAGTTTCAAAAATTATACCAAGGGAGGGTATCACGGTTTTTTTTCGCCGAGATCAAAAAATAGATTCGCTTCAGACCTACCTCATAGGGAGGAGCAACTCCTGCTCATCTCGAATCTGCAAACCGTTTGGCTCTGCGGCTTTTCACTCTCCGTCAGCGTCCGTTTTAATTAGGGTCACTTTTGCTAAATAAAAACCTGCCAAACGGCAGCATTGAAAAATAAAAACTCTGTTGGATTCTTATCAAACTCCTACCAGTTCAAGCTCTTATTGGCCTCATTCAAACTGCAGATTATTGGAATCCTCTGATTAACTGGTGGGTCATAACGCTGACTTGAAGTTTCAAAAATTATACCAAGGGAGGGTATCACGGTTTTTTTTCGCCGAGATCAAAAAATAGATTCGCTTCAAACCTACCTCATAGGGAGGAGCAACTCCCGCTCACTTCGAATCTGCAAACCGTTTGGCTCTGCGGCTTTTCACTCTCCGTCAGCGTCCGTTTTAAAGAGGGTCACTTTTGCTAAAAAAAAACATGCCAAACGGCAGCATTGAAAAATAAAAACTCTGTTGGATTCTTATCAAACTCCGACCAGTTCAAGCTCTTATTGGCCTCATTCAAACTGCAGAATATTGGAATCCTCTGATTAACTGGTGGGTCATAACGCTGACTTGAAGTTTCAAAAATTATACCAAGGGAGGGTATCACGGTTTTTTTTCGCCGAGATCAAAAAATAGATTCGCTTCAAACCTACCTCATAGGGAGGAGCAACTCCTGCTCATCTCGAATCTGCAAACCGTTTGGCTCTGCGGATTTTCCCTCTCCGTCAGCGTCCGTTTTAATTAGGGTCACTTTTGCTAAAAAAAAACATGCCAAACGGCAGCATTGAAAAATAAAAACTCTGTTGGATTCTTATCAAACTCCGACCAGTTCAAGCTCTTATTGGCCTCATTCAAACTAAAGAATATTGGAATCCTCTGATTAACTGGTGGGTCATAACGCTGACTTGAAGTTTCAAAAATTATTCCAAGGGAGGGTATCACGGTTTTTTTTCGCCGAGATCAAAAAATAGATTCGCTTCAAACCTACCTCAAAGGGAGGAGCAACTCCTGTTCATCTCGAATCTGCAAACCGTTTGGCTCTGCGGCTTTTCACTCTCCGTCAGCGTCCGTTTTAATTAGGGTCACTTTTGCTAAAAAAAAACATGCCAAACGGCAGCATTGAAAAATAAAAACTCTGTTGGATTCTTATCAAACTCCGACCAGTTCAAGCTCTTATTGGCCTCATTCAAACTGCAGAATATTGGAATCCTCTGATTTACTGGTGGGTCATAACGCTGACTTGAAGTTTCAAAAATTATACCAAGGGAGGGTATCACGGTTTTTTTTCGCCGAGATCAAAAAATAGATTCGCTTCAAACCTACCTCATAGGGAGGAGCAACTCCTGCTCATCTCGAATCTGCAAACCGTTTGGCTCTGCGGCTTTTCACTCTCCGTAAGCGTCCGTTTTAATTAGGGTCACTTTTGCTAAAAAAAACATGCCAAACGGCAGCATTGAAAAATAAAAACTCTGTTGGATTCTTATCAAACTCCGACCAGTTCAAGCTCTTATTGGCCTCATTCAAACTGCAGAATATTGGAATCCTCTGATTAACTGGTGGGTCATAACGCTGACTTGAAGTTTCAAAAATTATACCAAGGGAGGGTATCACGGCTTTTTTTCGCCGAGATCAAAAAATAGATTCGCTTCAAACCTACCTCATAGGGAGGAGCAACTCCTGCTCATCTCGAATCTGCAAACCGTTTGGGTCTGCGGCTTTTCACTCTCCGTCAGCGTCCGTTTTAATTAGGGTCACTTTTGCTAAAAAAAAACATGCCAAACGGCAGCATTGAAAAATAAAAACTCTGTTGGATTCTTATCAAACTCCGACCAGTTCAAGCTCTTATTGGCCTCATTCAAACTGCAGAATATTGGAATCCTCTGATTAACTGGTGGGTCATAACGCTGCCTTGAAGTTTCAAAAATTATACCAAGGGAGGGTATCACGGTTTTTTTTCGCCGAGATCAAAAAATAGATTCGCTTCAAACCTACCTCATAGGGAGGAGCAACTCCTGCTCATCTCGAATCTGCAAACCGTTTGGCTCTGCGGCTTTTCACTCTCCGTCAGCGTCCGTTTAAATTAGGGTCACTTTTGCTAAAAAAAACATGCCAAACGGCAGCATTGAAAAATAAAAACTCTGTTGGATTCTTATCAAACTCCGACCAGTTCAAGCTCTTATTGGCCTCATTCAAACTGCAGAATATTGGAATCCTCTGATTAACTGGTGGGTCATAACGCTGACTTGAAGTTTCAAAAATTATACCAAGGGAGGGTATCACGGCTTTTTTTCGCCGAGATCAAAAAATAGATTCGCTTCAAACCTACCTCATAGGGAGGAGCAACTCCTGCTCATCTCGAATCTGCAAACCGTTTGGGTCTGCGGCTTTTCACTCTCCGTCAGCGTCCGTTTTAATTAGGGTCACTTTTGC
Source organism: Membranipora membranacea (assembly GCA_914767715.1). NCBI lineage: Eukaryota > Metazoa > Bryozoa > Gymnolaemata > Cheilostomatida > Membraniporidae > Membranipora > Membranipora membranacea. Next base: position 12,811,484 of record OU612068.1, read on the forward strand.
TAAAAAAAAACATGCCAAACGACAGCATTGGAAAATTAAAACTCTGTTGGATTCTTATCAAACTCCGACCAGTTCAAGCTCTTATTGGCCTCATTCAAGCTGCAGAATATTGGAATCCTCTGATTAACTGGTGGGTCAAAACGCTGACTTGAAGTTTCATAAATTATACCAAGGGAGGGTATCACGGTTTTTTTTCGCCGAGATCAAAAAATAGATTCGCTTCAAACCTACCTCATAGGGAGGAGCAACTTCTGCTCATCTCGAATCTGCAAACCGTTTGGCTCTGCGGCTTTTCCCTCTCCGTCAGCGTCCGTTTTAATTAGGGTCACTTTTGCTAAAAAAAAACATGCCAAACGGCAGCATTGAAAAATAAAAACTCTGTTGGATTCTTATCAAACTCCGACCAGTTCAAGCTCTTATTGGCCTCATTCAAACTGCAGAATATTGGAAACCTCTGATTAACTGGTGGGTCATAACGCTGACTTGAAGTTTCAAAAATTATACCAAGGGAGGGTATCACGAGTTTTTTTCGCCGAGATCAATAAATAGATTCGCTTCAAACCTACCTCATAGGGAGGAGCAACTCCTGCTCATCTCGAATCTGCAAACCGTTTGGCTCTGCGGCTTTTCACTCTCCGTCAGCGTCCGTTTTAATTAGGGTCACTTTTGCTTAAAAAAAACATGCCAAACGGCAGCATTGAAAAATAACAACTCTGTTGGATTCTTATCAAACTCCGACCAGTTCAAGCTCTTATTGGCCTCATTCAAACTGCAGAATATTGGAATCCTCTGATTAACTGGTGGGTCATAACGCTGACTTGAAGTTTCAAAAATTATACCAAGGGAGGGTATCACGGTTTTTTTTCGCCGAGATCAAAAAATAGATTCGCTTCAAACCTACCTCATAGGGAGGAGCAACTCCCGCTCATCTCGAATCTGCAAACCGTTTGGCTCTGCGGCTTTTCACTCTCCGTCAGCGTCCGTTTTAATTAGGGTCACTTTTGCTAAAAAAAAAACATGCCAAACAGCAGCATTGAAAAATAAAAACTCTGTTGGATTCTTATCAAACTCCGACCAGTTCAAGCTCTTATTGGCCTCATTCAAACTGCAGAATATTGGAAACCTCTGATTAACTGGTGGGTCATAACGCTGACTTGAAGTTTCAAAAATTATACCAAGGGAGGGTATCACGGTTTTTTTTCGCCGAGATCAAAAAATAGATTCGCTTCAAACCTACCTCATAGGGAGGAGCAACTCCTGCTCATCTCGAATCTGCAAACCGTTTGGCTCTGCGGCTTTTCACTCTCCGTCAGCGTCCGTTTTAATTAGGGTCACTTTTGCTAAAATAAAACATGCCAAACGGCAGCATTGAAAAATAAAAACTCTGTTGGATTCTTATCAAACTCCGACCAGTTCAAGCTCTTATTGGCCTCATTCAAACTGCAGAATATTGGAATCCTCTGATTAACTGGTGGGTCATAACGCTGACTTGAAGTTTCAAAAATTATACCAAGGGAGGGTATCACGGCTTTTTTTCGCCGAGATAAAAAAATAGATTCGCTTCAAACCTACCTCATAGGGAGGAGCAACTCCTGCTCATCTCGAATCTGCAAACCGTTTGGCTCTGCGGCTTTCCACTCTCCGTCAGCGTCCGTTTTAATTAGGGTCACTTTTGCTAAAAAAAAACATGCCAAACGGCAGCATTGAAAAATAAAAACTCTGTTGGATTCTTATCAAACTCCGTCCAGTTCAAGCTCTTATTGGCCTCATTCAAACTGCAGAATATTGGAATCCTCTGATTAACTGGTGGGTCATAACGCTGACTTGAAGTTTCAAAAATTATACCAAGGGAGGGTATCACGGTTTTTTTTCGCCGAGATCAAAAAATAGATTCGCTTCAAACCTACCTCATAGGGAGGAGCAACTCCTGCTCATCTCGAATCTGCAAATCGTTTGGCTCTGCGGCTTTTCACTATCCGTCAGCGTCCGTTTTAATTAGGGTCACTTTTGCTAACAAAAAACATGCCAAACGGCAGCATTGACAAATAAAAACTCTGTTGGATTCTTATCAAACTCCGACCAGTTCAAGCTCTTATTGGCCTCATTCAAACTGCAGAATATTGGAATCCTCTGATTAACTGGTGGGTCATAACGCTGACTTGAAGTTTCAAAAATTATACCAAGGGAGGGTATCACGGTTTTTTTTCGCCGAGATCAAAAAATAGATTCGCTTCAAACCTACCTCATAGGGAGGAGCAACTCCTGCTCATCTCGAATCTGCAAATCGTTTGGCTCTGCGGCTTTTCACTCTCCGTCAGCGTCCGTTTTAATTAGGGTCACTTTTGCTAAAAAAAAACATGCCAAACGGCAGCATTGAAAAATAAAAACTCTGTTGGATTCTTATCAAACTCCGACCAGTTCAAGCTCTTATCGGCCTCATTCAAACTGCAGAATATTGGAATCCTCTGATTAACTGGTGGGTCATAACGCTGACTTGAAGTTTCAAAAATTATACCAAGGGAGGGTATCACGGTTTTTTTTCGCCGAGATCAAAAAATAGATTCGCTTCAAACCTACCTCATAGGGAGGAGCAACTCCTGCTCATCTCGAATCTGCGAACCGTTTGGCTCTGCGGCTTTTCACTCTCCGTCAGCGTCCGTTTTAATTAGGGTCACTTTTGCTAAAAAAAAACATGCCAAACGGCAGCATTGAAAAATAAAAACTCTGTTGGATTCTTATCAAACTCCGACCAGTTCAAGCTCTTATTGGCCTCATTCAAACTGTAGAATATTGGAATCCTCTGATTAACTGGTGGGTCATAACGCTGACTTGAAGTTTCAAAAATTATACCAAGGGAGGGTATCACGGTTTTTTTTCGCCGAGATCAAAAAATAGATTCGCTTCAAACCTACCTCATAGGGAGGAGTAACTCCTGCTCATCTCGAATCTGCGAACCGTTTGGCTCTGCGGCTTTTCACTCTCCGTCAGCGTCCGTTTTAATTAGGGTCACTTTTGCTAAAAAAAAAACATGCCAAACGGCAGCATTGAAAAATAAAAACTCTGTTGGATTCTTATCAAACTCCGACCAGTTCAAGCTCTTATTGGCCTCATTCAAACTGCAGAATATTGGAATCCTCTGATTAACTGGTGGGTCATAACGCTGACTTGAAGTTTCAAAAATTATACCAAGGGAGGGTATCACGGTTTTTTTTCGCCGAGATCAAAAAATAGATTCGCTTCAAACCTACCTCATAGGGAGGAGCAACTCCTGCTCATCTCGAATCTGCAAACCGTTTGGCTCTGCGGCTTTTCACTCTCCGTCAGCGTCCGTTTAAATTAGGGTCACTTTTGCTAAAAAAAAAACATGCAAAACGGCAGCATTGAAAAATAAAAACTCTGTTGGATTCTTATCAAACTCCGACCAGTTCAAGCTCTTATTGGCCTCATTCAAACTGCAGAATATTGGAATCCTCTGATTAACTGGTGGGTCATAACGCTGACTTGAAGTTTCAAAAATTATACCAAGGGAGGGTATCACGGTTTTTTTTCGCCGAGATAAAAAAATAGATTCGCTTCAAACCTACCTCATAGGGAGGAGCAACTCCTGCTCATCTCGAATCTGCAAATCGTTTGGCTCTGCGGCTTTTCACTATCCGTCAGCGTCCGTTTTAATTAGGGTCACTTTTGCTAAAAAAAAACATGCCAAACGGCAGCATTGACAAATAAAAACTCTGTTGGATTCTTATCAAACTCCGACCAGTTCAAGCTCTTATTGGCCTCATTCAAACTGCAGAATATTGGAATCCTCTGATTAACTGGTGGGTCATAACGCTGACTTGAAGTTTCAAAAATTATACCAAGGGAGGGTATCACGGTTTTTTTTCGCCGAGATCAAAAAATAGATTCGCTTCAAACCTACCTCATAGGGAGGAGCAACTCCTGCTCATCTCGAATCTGCAAATCGTTTGGCTCTGCGGCTTTTCACTCTCCGTCAGCGTCCGTTTTAATTAGGGTCACTTTTGCTAAAAAAAAACATGCCAAACGGCAGCATTGAAAAATAAAAACTCTGTTGGATTCTTATCAAACTCCGACCAGTTCAAGCTCTTATCGGCCTCATTCAAACTGCAGAATATTGGAATCCTCTGATTAACTGGTGGGTCATAACGCTGACTTGAAGTTTCAAAAATTATACCAAGGGAGGGTATCACGGTTTTTTTTCGCCGAGATCAAAAAATAGATTCGCTTCAAACCTACCTCATAGGGAGGAGCAACTCCTGCTCATCTCGAATCTGCGAACCGTTTGGCTCTGCGGCTTTTCACTCTCCGTCAGCGTCCGTTTTAATTAGGGTCACTTTTGCTAAAAAAAAACATGCCAAACGGCAGCATTAAAAAATAAAAACTCTGTTGGATTCTTATCAAACTCCGACCAGTTCAAGCTCTTATTGGCCTCATTCAAACTGTAGAATATTGGAATCCTCTGATTAACTGGTGGGTCATAACGCTGACTTGAAGTTTCAAAAATTATACCAAGGGAGGGTATCACGGTTTTTTTTCGCCGAGATCAAAAAATAGATTCGCTTCAAACCTACCTCATAGGGAGGAGCAACTCCTGCTCATCTCGAATCTGCGAACCGTTTGGCTCTGCGGCTTTTCACTCTCCGTCAGCGTCCGTTTTAATTAGGGTCACTTTTGCTAAAAAAAAAACATGCCAAACGGCAGCATTGAAAAATAAAAACTCTGTTGGATTCTTATCAAACTCCGACCAGTTCAAGCTCTTATTGGCCTCATTCAAACTGCAGAATATTGGAATCCTCTGATTAACTGGTGGGTCATAACGCTGACTTGAAGTTTCAAAAATTATACCAAGGGAGGGTATCACGGTTTTTTTTCGCCGAGATCAAAAAATAGATTCGCTTCAAACCTACCTCATAGGGAGGAGCAACTCCTGCTCATCTCGAATCTGCAAATCGTTTGGCTCTGCGGCTTTTCACTCTCCGTCAGCGTCCGTTTTAATTAGGGTCACTTTTGCTAAAAAAAAACATGCCAAACGGCAGCATTGACAAATAAAAACTCTGTTGGATTCTTATCAAACTCCGACCAGTTCAAGCTCTTATTGGCCTCATTCAAACTGTAGAATATTGGAATCCTCTGATTAACTGGTGGGTCATAACGCTGACTTGAAATTTCAAAAATTATACCAAGGGAGGGTATCACGGTTTTTTTTCGCCGAGATCAAAAAATAGATTTGCTTCAAACCTACCTCATAGGGAGGAGCAACTCCTGCTCATCTCGAATCTGCAAGTCGTTTGGCTCTGCGGCTTTTCACTCTCCGTCAGCGTCCGTTTTAATTACGGTCACTTTTGCTAAAAAAAAACATGCCAAACGGCAGCATTGAAAAATAAAAACTCTGTTGGATTCTTATCAAACTCCGACCAGTTCAAGCTCTTATCGGCCTCATTCAAACTGCAGAATATTGGAATCCTCTGATTAACTGGTGGGTCATAACGCTGACTTGAAGTTTCAAAAATTATACCAAGGGAGGGTATCACGGTTTTTTTTCGCCGAGACCAAAAAATAGATTCGCTTCAATCCTACCTCATAGGGAGGAGCTACTCCTGCTCATCTCGAATCTGCAAACCGTTTGGCTCTGCGGCTTTTCACTCTCCGTCAGCGTCCGTTTTGATTAGGGTCACTTTTGCTAAAAAAAAACATGCCAAACGGCAGCATTGAAAAATAAAAACTCTGTTGGATTCTTATCAAACTCCGACCAGTTCAAGCTCTTATTGGCCTCATTCAAACTGCAGAATATTGGAATCCTCTGATTAACTGGTGGGTCATAACGCTGACTTGAAGTTTCAAAAATTATACCAAGGGAGGGTATCACGGTTTTTTTTCGCCGAGATCAAAAAATAGATTCGCTTCAAACCTACCTCATAGGGAGGAGCAACTCCTGCTCATCTCGAATCTGCAAATCGTTTGGCTCTGCGGCTTTTCACTCTCCGTCAGCGTCCGTTTTAATTAGGGTCACTTTTGCTAAAAAAAAACATGCCAAACGGCAGCATTGAAAAATAAAAACTCTGTTGGATTCTTATCAAACTCCGTCCAGTTCAAGCTCTTATTGGCCTCATTCAAACTGCAGAATATTGGAATCCTCTGATTAACTGGTGGGTCATAACGCTGACTTGAAGTTTCAAAAATTATACCAAGGGAGGGTATCACGGTTTTTTTTCGCCGAGATCAAAAAATAGATTCGCTTCAAACCTACCTCATAGGGAGGAGCAACTCCTGCTCATCTCGAATCTGCAAACCGTTTGGCTCTGCAGCTTTTCACTCTCCGTCAGCGTCCGTTTAAATTAGGGTCACTTTTGCTAAAAAAAAACATGCCAAACGGCAGCATTGAAAAATAAAAACTCTGTTGGATTCTTATCAAACTCCGACCAGTTCAAGCTCTTATTGGCCTCATTCAAACTGCAGAATATTGGAATCCTCTGATTAACTGGTGGGTCATAACGCTGACTTGAAGTTTCAAAAATTATACCAAGGGAGGGTATCACGGTTTTTTTTCGCCGAGATCAAAAAATAGATTCGCTTCAAACCTACCTCATAGGGAGGAGCAACTCCTGCTCATCTCGAATCTGCAAATCGTTTGGCTCTGCGGCTTTTCACTCTCCATCAGCGTCCATTTTAATTAGGGTCACTTTTGCTAAAAAAAAACATGCCAAACGGCAGCATTGACAAATAAAAACTCTGTTGGATTCTTATCAAACTCCGACCAGTTCAAGCTCTTATTGGCCTCATTCAAACTGCAGAATATTGGAATCCTCTGATTAACTGGTGGGTCATAACGCTGACTTGAAGTTTCAAAAATTATACCAAGGGAGGGTATCACGGTTTTTTTTCGCCGAGATCAAAAAATAGATTCGCTTCAAACCTACCTCATAGGGAGGAGCAACTCCTGCTCATCTCGAATCTGCAAATCGTTTGGCTCTGCGGCTTTTCACTCTCCGTCAGCGTCCGTTTTGATTAGGGTCACTTTTGCTAAAAAAAAACATGCCAAACGGCAGCATTGAAAAATAAAAACTCTGTTGGATTCTTATCAAACTCCGACCAGTTCAAGCTCTTATTGGCCTCATTCAAACTGCAGAATATTGGAATCCTCTGATTAACTGGTGGGTCATAACGCTGACTTGAAGTTTCAAAAATTATACCAAGGGAGGGTATCACGGTTTTTTTTCGCCGAGATCAAAAAATAGATTCGCTTCAAACCTACCTCATAGGGAGGAGCAACTCCTGCTCATCTCGAATCTGCAAATCGTTTGGCTCTGCGGCTTTTCACTCTCCGTCAGCGTCCGTTTTAATTAGGGTCACTTTTGCTAAAAAAAAACATGCCAAACGGCAGCATTGAAAAATAAAAACTCTGTTGGATTCTTATCAAACTCCGTCCAGTTCAAGCTCTTATTGGCCTCATTCAAACTGCAGAATATTGGAATCCTCTGATTAACTGGTGGGTCATAACGCTGACTTGAAGTTTCAAAAATTATACCAAGGGAGGGTATCACGGTTTTTTTTCGCCGAGATCAAAAAATAGATTCGCTTCAAACCTACCTCATAGGGAGGAGCAACTCCTGCTCATCTCGAATCTGCAAACCGTTTGGCTCTGCAGCTTTTCACTCTCCGTCAGCGTCCGTTTAAATTAGGGTCACTTTTGCTAAAAAAAAACATGCCAAACGGCAGCATTGAAAAATAAAAACTCTGTTGGATTCTTATCAAACTCCGACCAGTTCAAGCTCTTATTGGCCTCATTCAAACTGCAGAATATTGGAATCCTCTGATTAACTGGTGGGTCATAACGCTGACTTGAAGTTTCAAAAATTATACCAAGGGAGGGTATCACGGTTTTTTTTCGCCGAGATCAAAAAATAGATTCGCTTCAAACCTACCTCATAGGGAGGAGCAACTCCTGCTCATCTCGAATCTGCAAATCGTTTGGCTCTGCGGCTTTTCACTCTCCATCAGCGTCCATTTTAATTAGGGTCACTTTTGCTAAAAAAAAACGTGCCAAACGGCAGCATTGACAAATAAAAACTCTGTTGGATTCTTATCAAACTCCGACCAGTTCAAGCTCTTATTGGCCTCATTCAAACTGCAGAATATTGGAATCCTCTGATTAACTGGTGGGTCATAACGCTGACTTGAAGTTTCAAAAATTATACCAAGGGAGGGTATCACGGTTTTTTTTCGCCGAGATCAAAAAATAGATTCGCTTCAAACCTACCTCATAGGGAGGAGCAACTCCTGCTCATCGCGAATCTGCAAACCGTTTGGCTCTGCGGCTTTTCACTCTCCGTCAGCGTCCGTTTAAATTAGGGTCACTTTTGCTAAAAAAAAAACATGCCAAACGGCAGCATTGAAAAATAAAAACTCTGTTGGATTCTTATCAAACTCCGACCAGTTCAAGCTCTTATTGGCCTCATTCAAACTGCAGAATATTGGAATCCTCTGATTAACTGGTGGGTCATAACGCTGACTTGAAGTTTCAAAAATTATACCAAGGGAGGGTATCACGGTTTTTTTTCGCCGAGATCAAAAAATAGATTCGCTTCAAACCTACCTCATAGGGAGGAGCAACTCCTGCTCATCTCGAATCTGCAAATCGTTTGGCTCTGCGGCTTTTCACTCTCCGTCAGCGTCCGTTTTAATTAGGGTCACTTTTGCTAAAAAAAAACATGCCAAACGGCAGCATTGACAAATAAAAACTCTGTTGGATTCTTATCAAACTCCGACCAGTTCAAGCTCTTATTGGCCTCATTCAAACTGCAGAATATTGGAATCCTCTGATTAACTGGTGGGTCATAACGCTGACTTGAAGTTTCAAAAATTATACCAAAGGAGGGTATCACGGTTTTTTTTCGCCGAGATCAAAAAATAGATTCGCTTCAAACCTACCTCATAGGGAGGAGCAACTCCTGCTCATCTCGAATCTGCAAATCGTTTGGCTCTGCGGCTTTTCACTCTCCGTCAGCGTCCGTTTTAATTAGGGTCACTTTTGCTAAAAAAAAACATGCCAAACGGCAGCATTGAAAAATAAAAACTCTGTTGGATTCTTATCAAACTCCGACCAGTTCAAGCTCTTATCGGCCTCATTCAAACTGCAGAATATTGGAATCCTCTGATTAACTGGTGGGTCATAACGCTGACTTGAAGTTTCAAAAATTATACCAAGGGAGGGTATCACGGTTTTTTTTCGCCGAGATCAAAATATAGATTCGCTTCAAACCTACCTCATAGGGAGGAGCAACTCCTGCTCATCTCGAATCTGCGAACCGTTTGGCTCTGCGGCTTTTCACTCTCCGTCAGCGTCCGTTTTAATTAGGGTCACTTTTGCTAAAAAAAAACATGCCAAACGGCAGCATTGAAAAATAAAAACTCTGTTGGATTCTTATCAAACTCCGACCAGTTCAAGCTCTTATTGGCCTCATTCAAACTGTAGAATATTGGAATCCTCTGATTAACTGGTGGGTCATAACGCTGACTTGAAGTTTCAAAAATTATACCAAGGGAGGGTATCACCGTTTTTTTTCGCCGAGATCAAAAAATAGATTCGCTTCAAACCTACCTCATAGGGAGGAGCAACTCCTGCTCATCTCGAAACTGCAAATCGTTTGGCTCTGCGGCTTTTCACTCTCCGTCAGCGTCCGTTTTAATTAGGGTCACTTTTGCTAAAAAAAAACATGCCAAACGGCAGCATTGACAAATAAAAACTCTGTTGGATTCTTATCAAACTCCGACCAGTTCAAGCTCTTATTGGCCTCATTCAAACTGCAGAATATTGGAATCCTCTGATTAACTGGTGGGTCATAACGCTGACTTGAAGTTTCAAAAATTATACCAAGGGAGGGTATCATGGTTTTTTTTCGCCGAGATCAAAAAATAGATTCGCTTCAAACCTACCTCATAGGGAGGAGCAACTCCTGCTCATCTCGAATCTGCAAACCGTTTGGCTCTGCGGCTTTTCACTCTCCGTCAGCGTCCGTTTTGATTAGGGTCACTTTTGCTAAAAAAAAACATGCCAAACGGCAGCATTGAAAAATAAAAACTCTGTTGGATTCTTATCAAACTCCGACCAGTTCAAGCTCTTATTGGCCTCATTCAAACTGCAGAATATTGGAATCCTCTGATTAACTGGTGGGTCATAACGCTGACTTGAAGTTTCAAAACTTATACCAAGGGAGGGTATCACGGTTTTTTTTCGCCGAGATCAAAAAATAGATTCGCTTCAAACCTACCTCATAGGGAGGAGCAACTCCTGCTCATCTCGAATCTGCAAATCGTTTGGCTCTGCGGCTTTTCACTCTCCGTCAGCGTCCGTTTTAATTAGGGTCACTTTTGCTAAAAAAAAACATGCCAAACGGCAGCATTGAAAAATAAAAACTCTGTTGGATTCTTATCAAACTCCGTCCAGTTCAAGCTCTTATTGGCCTCATTCAAACTGCAGAATATTGGAATCCTCTGATTAACTGGTGGGTCATAACGCTGACTTGAAGTTTCAAAAATTATACCAAGGGAGGGTATCACGGTTTTTTTTCGCCGAGATCAAAAAATAGATTCGCTTCAAACCTACCTCATAGGGAGGAGCAACTCCTGCTCATCTCGAATCTGCAAATCGTTTGGCTCTGCGGCTTTTCACTCTCCGTCAGCGTCTGTTTTAATTAGGGTCACTTTTGCTAAAAAAAAACATGCCAAACGGCAGCATTGAAAAATAAAAACTCTGTTGGATTCTTTTCAAACTCCGACCAGTTCAAGCTCTTATCGGCCTCATTCAAACTGCAGAATATTGGAATCCTCTGATTAACTGGTGGGTCATAACGCTGACTTGAAGTTTCAAAAATTATACCAAGGGAGGGTATCACAGTTTTTTTTCGCCGAGATCAAAAAATAGATTCGCTTCAAACCTACCTCATAGGGAGGAGCAACTCCTGCTCATCTCGAATCTGCGAACCGTTTGGCTCTGCGGCTTTTCACTCTCCGTCAGCGTCCGTTTTAATTAGGGTCACTTTTGCTAAAAAAAAACATGCCAAACGGCAGCATTGAAAAATAAAAACTCTGTTGGATTCTTATCAAACTCCGACCAGTTCAAGCTCTTATTGGCCTCATTCAAACTGTAGAATATTGGAATCCTCTGATTAACTGGTGGGTCATAACGCTGACTTGAAGTTTCAAAAATTATACCAAGGGAGGGTATCACGGTTTTTTTTCGCCGAGATCAAAAAATAGATTCGCTTCAAACCTACCTCATAGGGAGGAGCAACTCCTGCTCATCTCGAATCTGCAAACCGTTTGGCTCTGCGGCTTTTCACTCTCCGTCAGCGTCCGTTTTAATTAGGGTCACTTTTGCTAAAAAAAAAACATGCCAAACGGCAGCATTGAAAAATAAAAACTCTGTTGGATTCTTATCAAACTCCGACCAGTTCAAGCTCTTATTGGCCTCATTCAAACTGCAGAATATTGGAATCCTCTGATTAACTGGTGGGTTATAACGCTGACTTGAAGTTTCAAAAATTATACCAAGGGAGGGTATCACGGTTTTTTTTCGCCGAGATCAAAAAATAGATTCGCTTCAAACCTACCTCATAGGGAGGAGCAACTCCTGCTCATCTCGAATCTGCAAATCGTTTGGCTCTGCGGCTTTTCACTCTCCGTCAGCGTCCGTTTTAATTAGGGTCACTTTTGCTAAAAAAAAACATGCCAAACGGCAGCATTGACAAATAAAAACTCTGTTGGATTCTTATCAAACTCCGACCAGTTCAAGCTCTTATTGGCCTCATTCAAACTGCAGAATATTGGAATCCTCTGATTAACTGGTGGGTCATAACGCTGACTTGAAGTTTCAAAAATTATACCAAGGGAGGGTATCACGGTTTTTTTTCGCCGAGATCAAAAAATAGATTCGCTTCAAACCTACCTCATAGGGAGGAGCAACTCCTGCTCATCTCGAATCTGCAAATCGTTTGGCTCTGCGGCTTTTCACTCTCCGTCAGCGTCCGTTTTAATTAGGGTCACTTTTGCTAAAAAAAAACATGCCAAACGGCAGCATTGAAAAATAAAAACTCTGTTGGATTCTTATCAAACTCCGACCAGTTCAAGCTCTTATCGGCCTCATTCAAACTGCAGAATATTGGAATCCTCTGATTAACTGGTGGGTCATAACGCTGACTTGAAGTTTCAAAAATTATACCAAGGGAGGGTATCACGGTTTTTTTTCGCCGAGATCAAAAAATAGATTCGCTTCAAACCTACCTCATAGGGAGGAGCAACTCCTGCTCATCTCGAATCTGCAAACCGTTTGGCTCTGCGGGTTTTCACTCTCTGTCAGCGTCCGTTTTAATTAGGGTCACTTTTGCTAAAAAAAAACATGCCAAACGGCAGCATTGAAAAATAAAAACTCTGTTGGATTCTTATCAAACTCCGACCAGTTCAAGCTCTTATTGGCCTCATTCGAACTGCAGAATATTGGAATCCTCTGATTAACTGGTGGGTCATAACGCTGACTTGAAGTTTCAAAAATTATACCAAGGGAGGGTATCACGGTTTTTTTTCGCCGAGATGAAAAAATAGATTCGCTTCAAACCTACCTCATAGGGAGGAGCAACTCCTGCTCATCTCGAATCTGCAAACCGTTTGGCTCTGCGGCTTTTCACTCTCCGTCAGCGTCCGTTTTAATTAGGGTCACTTTTGCTAAAAAAAAAACATGCCAAACGGCAGCATTGAAAAATAAAAACTCTGTTGGATTCTTATCAAACTCCGACCAGTTCAAGCTCTTGTTGGCCTCATTCAAACTGCAGAATATTGGAATCCTCTGATTAACTGGTGGGTCATAACGCTGACTTGAAGTTTCAAAAATTATACCAAGGGAGGGTATCACGGTTTTTTTTCGCCGAGATAAAAAAATAGATTCGCTTCAAACCTACCTCATAGGGAGGAGCAACTCCTGCTCATCTCGAATCTGCAAATCGTTTGGCTCTGCGGCTTTTCACTCTCCGTCAGCGTCCGTTTTAATTAGGGTCACTTTTGCTAAAAAAAAACATGCCAAACGGCAGCATTGACAAATAAAAACTCTGTTGGATTCTTATCAAACTCCGACCAGTTCAAGCTCTTATTGGCCTCATTCAAACTGCAGAATATTGGAATCCTCTGATTAACTGGTGGGTCATAACGCTGACTTGAAGTTTCAAAAATTATACCAAGGGAGGGTATCACAGTTTTTTTTCGCCGAGATCAAAAAATAGATTCGCTTCAAACCTACCTCATAGGGAGGAGCAACTCCTGCTCATCTCGAATCTGCAAATCGTTTGGCTCTGCGGCTTTTCACTCTCCGTCAGCGTCCGTTTTAATTAGGGTCACTTTTGCTAAAAAAAAACATGCCAAACGGCAGCATTGAAAAATAAAAACTCTGTTGGATTCTTATCAAACTCCGACCAGTTCAAGCTCTTATCGGCCTCATTCAAACTGCAGAATATTGGAATCCTCTGATTAACTGGTGGGTCATAACGCTGACTTGAAGTTTCAAAAATTATACCAAGGGAGGGTATCACGGTTTTTTTTCGCCGAGACCAAAAAATAGATTCGCTTCAAACCTACCTCATAGGGAGGAGCAACTCCTGCTCATCTCGAATCTGCAAACCGTTTGGCTCTGCGGCTTTTCACTCTCCGTCAGCGTCCGTTTTGATTAGGGTCACTTTTGCTAAAAAAAAACATGCCAAACGGCAGCATTGAAAAAAAAAAACTCTGTTGGATTCTTATCAAACTCCGACCAGTTCAAGCTCTTATTGGCCTCATTCAAACTGCAGAATATTGGAATCCTCTGATTAACTGGTGGGTCATAACGCTGACTTGAAGTTTCAAAAATTATACCAAGGGAGGGTATCACGGTTTTTTTTCGCCGAGATGAAAAAATAGATTCGCTTCAAACCTACCTCATAGGGAGGAGCAACTCCTGCTCATCTCGAATCTGCAAACCGTTTGGCTCTGCGGCTTTTCACTCTCCGTCAGCGTCCGTTTTAATTAGGGTCACTTTTGCTAAAAAAAAAACATGCCAAACGGCAGCATTGAAACATAAAAACTCTGTTGGATTCTTATCAAACCCCGACCAGTTCAAGCTCTTGTTGGCCTCATTCAAACTGCAGAATATTGGAATCCTCTGATTAACTGGTGGGTCATAACGCTGACTTGAAGTTTCAAAAATTATACCAAGGGAGGGTATCACGGTTTTTTTTCGCCGAGATCAAAAAATAGATTCGCTTCAAACCTACCTCATAGGGAGGAGCAACTCCTGCTCATCTCGAATCTGCAAATCGTTTGGCTCTGCGGCTTTTCACTCTCCGTCAGCGTCCGTTTTAATTAGGGTCACTTTTGCTAAAAAAAAACATGCCAAACGGCTGCATTGACAAATAAAAACTCTGTTGGATTCTTATCAAACTCCGACCAGTTCAAGCTCTTATTGGCCTCATTCAAACTGCAGAATATTGGAATCCTCTGATTAACTGGTGGGTCATAACGCTGACTTGAAGTTTCAAAAATTATACCAAGGGAGGGTATCACAGTTTTTTTTCGCCGAGATCAAAAAATAGATTCGCTTCAAACCTACCTCATAGGGAGGAGCAACTCCTGCTCATCTCGAATCTGCAAATCGTTTGGCTCTGCGGCTTTTCACTCTCCGTCAGCGTCCGTTTTAATTAGGGTCACTTTTGCTAAAAAAAAACATGCCAAACGGCAGCATTGAAAAATAAAAACTCTGTTGGATTCTTATCAAACTCCGACCAGTTCAAGCTCTTATCGGCCTCATTCAAACTGCAGAATATTGGAATCCTCTGATTAACTGGTGGGTCATAACGCTGACTTGAAGTTTCAAAAATTATACCAAGGGAGGGTATCACGGTTTTTTTTCGCCGAGACCAAAAAATAGATTCGCTTCAAACCTACCTCATAGGGAGGAGCAACTCCTGCTCATCTCGAATCTGCAAACCGTTTGGCTCTGCGGCTTTTCACTCTCCGTCAGCGTCCGTTTTGATTAGGGTCACTTTTGCTAAAAAAAAACATGCCAAACGGCAGCATTGAAAAAAAAAAACTCTGTTGGATTCTTATCAAACTCCGACCAGTTCAAGCTCTTATTGGCCTCATTCAAACTGCAGAATATTGGAATCCTCTGATTAACTGGTGGGTCATAACGCTGACTTGAAGTTTCAAAAATTATACCAAGGGAGGGTATCACGGTTTTTTTTCGCCGAGATCAAAAAATAGATTCGCTTCAAACCTACCTCATAGGGAGGAGCAACTCCTGCTCATCTCGAATCTGCAAATTGTTTGGCTCTGCGGCTTTTCACTCTCCGTCAGCGTCCGTTTTAATTAGGGTCACTTTTGCTAAAAAAAAACATGCCAAACGGCAGCATTGAAAAATAAAAACTCTGTTGGATTCTTATCAAACTCCGACCAGTTCAAGCTCTTATCGGCCTCATTCAAACTGCAGAATATTGGAATCCTCTGATTAACTGGTGGGTCATAACGCTGACTTGAAGTTTCAAAAATTATACCAAGGGAGGGTATCACGGTTTTTTCTCGCCGAGATGAAAAAATAGATTCGCTTCAAACCTACCTCATAGGGAGGAGCAACTCCTGCTCATCTCGAATCTGCAAACCGTTTGGCTCTGCGGCTTTTCACTCTCCGTCAGCGTCCGTTTTATTTAGGGTCACTTTTGCTAAAAAAAAAATATGCCAAACGGCAGCATTGAAAAATAAAAACTCTGTTGGATTCTTATCAAACTCCGACCAGTTCAAGCTCTTATCGGCCTCCTTCAAACTGCAGAATATTGGAATCCTCTGATTAACTGGTGGGTCATAACGCTGACTTGAAGTTTCAAAAATTATACCAAGGGAGGGTATCACGGTTTTTTTTCGCCGATATCAAAAAATAGATTCGCTTCAAACCTACCTCATAGGGAGGAGCAACTCCTGCTCATCTCGAATCTGCAAACCGTTTGGCTCTGCGGCTTTTCACTCTCCGTCAGCGTCCGTTTTGATTAGGGTCACTTTTGCTAAAAAAAAACATGCCAAACGGCAGCATTGAAAAATAAAAACTCTGTTGGATTCTTATCAAACTCCGACCAGTTCAAGCTCTTATTGGCCTCATTCAAACTGCAGAATATTGGAATCCTCTGATTAACTGGTGGGTCATAACGCTGACTTGAAGTTTCAAAAATTATACCAAGGGAGGGTATCACGGTTTTTTTTCCCCGAGATCAAAAAATAGATTCGCTTCAAACCTACCTCATAGGGAGGAGCAACTCCTGCTCATCTCGAATCTGCAAATCGTTTGGCTCTGCGGCTTTTCACTCTCCGTCAGCGTCCGTTTTAATTAGGGTCTCTTTTGCTAAAAAAAAACATGCCAAACGGCAGCATTGACAAATAAAAACTCTGTTGGATTCTTATCAAACTCCGACCAGTTCAAGCTCTTATTGGCCTCATTCAAACTGCAGAATATTGGAATCCTCTGATTAACTGGTGGGTCATAACGCTGACTTTAAGGTTCAAAAATTATACCAAGGGAGGGTATCACGGTTTTTTTTTCGCCGAGATCAAAAAATAGATTCGCTTCAAACCTACCTCATAGGGAGGAGCAACTCCTGCTCATCTCGAATCTGCAAACCTTTTGGCTCTGCGGCTTTTCACTCTCCGTCAGCGTCCGTTTTAATTAGGGTCACTTTTGCTAAAAAAAAACATGCCAAGCGGCAGCATTGAAAAATAAAAACTCTGTTGGATTCTTATCAAACTCTGACCAGTTCAAGCTCTTATTGGCCTCATTCAAACTGCAGAATATTGGAATCCTCTGATTAACTGGTGGGTCATAACGCTGACTTGAAGTTTCAAAAATTATACCAAGGGAGGGTATCACGGTTTTTTTCGCCGAGATCAAAAAATAGATTCACTTCAAACCTACCTCATGGGGAGGAGCAACTCCTGCTCATCTCGACTCTGCAAACCGTTTGGCTCTGCGGCTTTTCACTCTCCGTCAGCGTCCGTTTTAATTAGGGTCACTTTTGCTAAAAAAAAACATGCCAAACGGCAGCATTGAAAAATAAAAGCTCTGTTGAATTCTTATCAAACTCCGACCAGTTCAAGCTCTTATTGGCCTCATTCAAACTGCAGAATATTGGAATCCTCTGATTTACTGGTGGGTCATAACGCTGACTTGAAGTTTCAAAAATGATACCAAGGGAGGGTATCACGGTTTTTTTTCGCCGAGATCAAAAAATAGATTCGCTTCAAACCTACCTCATAGGGAGGAGCAACTCCTGCTCATCTCGAATCTGCAAACCGTTTGGCTCTGCGGCTTTTCACTCTCCGTCAGCGTCCGTTTTAATTAGGGTCACTTTTGCTAAAAAAAAACATGCCAAACGGCAGCATTGAAAAATAAAAACTCTGTTGGATTCTTATCAAACTCCGACCAGTTCAAGCTCTTATTGGCCTAATTCAAACTGCAGAATATTGGAATCCTCTGATTAACTGGTGGGTCATAACGCTGACTTGAAGTTTCAAAAATTATACCAAGGGAGGGTATCACGGTTTTTTTCGCCGAGATCAAAAAATAGATTCGCTTCAAACCTACCTCATAGGGAGGAGCAATTCCTGCTCATCTCGAATCTGCAAACCGTTTGGCTCTGCGGCTTTTCACTCTCCGTCAGCGTCCGTTTTAATTAGGGTCACTTTTGCTAAAAAAAAACATGCCGGACGGCAGCATTGAAAATTTAAAACTCTGTTGGATTCTTATCAAACTCCGACCAATTCAAGCTCTTATTGGCCTCATTCAAACTGCAGAATATTGGAATCCTCTGATTAACTGGTGGGTCATAACGCTGACTTGAAGTTTCAAAAATTATACCAAGGGAGGGTATCACGGTTTTTTTCGCCGAGATCAAAAAATAGATTCACTTCAAACCTACCTCATGGGGAGGAGCAACTCCTGCTCATCTCGACTCTGCAAACCGTTTGGCTCTGCGGCTTTTCACTCTCCGTCAGCGTCCGTTTTAATTAGGGTCACTTTTGCTAAAAAAAAACATGCCAAACGGCAGCATTGAAAAATAAAAGCTCTGTTGAATTCTTATCAAACTCCGACCAGTTCAAGCTCTTATTGGCCTCATTCAAACTGCAGAATATTGGAATCCTCTGATTTACTGGTGGGTCATAACGCTGACTTGAAGTTTCAAAAATGATACCAAGGGAGGGTATCACGGTTTTTTTTCGCCGAGATCAAAAAATAGATTCGCTTCAAACCTACCTCATAGGGAGGAGCAACTCCTGCTCATCTCGAATCTGCAAACCGTTTGGCTCTGCGGCTTTTCACTCTCCGTCAGCGTCCGTTTTAATTAGGGTCACTTTTGCTAAAAAAAAACATGCCAAACGGCAGCATTGAAAAATAAAAACTCTGTTGGATTCTTATCAAACTCCGACCAGTTCAAGCTCTTATTGGCCTAATTCAAACTGCAGAATATTGGAATCCTCTGATTAACTGGTGGGTCATAACGCTGACTTGAAGTTTCAAAAATTATACCAAGGGAGGGTATCACGGTTTTTTTTCGCCGAGATCAAAAAATAGATTCGCTTCAAACCTACCTCATAGGGAGGAGCAATTCCTGCTCATCTCGAATCTGCAAACCGTTTGGCTCTGCGGCTTTTCACTCTCCGTCAGCGTCCGTTTTAATTAGGGTCACTTTTGCTAAAAAAAAACATGCCAAACGGCAGCATTGAAAAATAAAAACTCTGTTGGATTCTTATCAAACTCTGACCAGTTCAAGCTCTTATTAGCCTCATTCAAACTGCAGAATATTGGAATCCTCTGATTAACTGGTGGGTCATAACGCTGACTTGAAGTTTCAAAAATTATACCAAGGGAGGGTATCACGGTTTTTTTTCGCCGAGATCAAAAAATAGATTCGCTTCAAACCTACCTCATAGGGAGGAGCAACTCCTGCTCATCTCGAATCTGCAAACCGTTTGGCTCTGCGGCTTTTCACTCTCCGTCAGCGTCCGTTTTATTTAGGGTCACTTTTGCTAAAAAAAAACATGCCAAACGGCAGCATTGAAAAATAAAAACTCTGTTGGATTCTTATCAAACTCCGACCAGTTCAAGCTCTTATTGGCCTCATTCAAACTGCAGAATATTGGAATCCTTTGATTAACTGGTGGGTCATAACGCTGACTTGAAGTTTCAAAAATTATACCAAGGGAGGGTATCACGGTTTTTTTTCGCCGAGATCAAAAAATAGATTCGCTTCAAACCTACCTCATAGGGAGGAGCAACTCCTGCTCATCTCGAATCTGCAAACCGTTTGGCTCTGCGGCTTTTCACTCTCCGTCAGCGTCTGTTTTAATTAGGGTCACTTTTGCTAAAAAAAAACATGCCAAACGGCAGCATTGAAAAATAAAAACTCTGTTGGATTCTTATCAAACTCCGACCAGTTCAAGCTCTTATTTGCCTCATTCAAACTGCAGAATATTGGAATCCTCTGATTAACTGGTGGGTCATAACGCTGACTTGAAGTTTCAAAAATTATACCAAGGGAGGGTATCACGGTTTTTTTTCGCCGAGATCAAAAAATAGATTCGCTTCAAACCTACCTCATAGGGAGGAGCAACTCCTGCTCATCTCGAATCTGCAAATCGTTTGGCTCTGCAGCTTTTCACTCTCCGTCAGCGTCCGTTTTAATTAGGGTCACTTTTGCTAAAAAAAAACATGCCAAACGGCAGCATTGAAAAATAAAAACTCTGTTGGATTCTTATCAAGCTCCGACCAGTTCAAGCTCTTATTGGCCTCATTCAAACTGCAGAATATTGGAATCCTCTGATTAACTGGTGGGTCATAAGGCTGACTTGAAGTTTCAAAAATTATACCAAGGGAGGGTATCACGGTTTTTTTTCGCCGAGATCAAAAAATAGATTCGCTTCAAACCTACCTCATAGGGAGGAGCAACTCCTGCTCATCTCGAATCTGCAAACCGTTTGGCTCTGCGGCTTTTCACTCTCCGTCAGCGTCCGATTTAATTAGGGTCACTTTTGCTAAAAAAAAAACATGCCAAACGGCAGCATTGAAAAATAAAAACTTTGTTGGATTCTTATCAAACTCCGACCAGTTCAAGCTGTTATTGGCCTCATTCAAACTGCAGAATATTGTAATCCTCTGATTAACTGGTGGGTCATAACGCTGACTTGAAGTTTCAAAAATTATACCAAGGGAGGGTATCACGGTTTTTTTTCGCCGAGATCAAAAAATAGATTCGCTTCAAACCTACCTCATAGGGAGGAGCAACTCCTGCTCATCTCGAATCTGCAAACCGTTTGGCTCTGCGGCTTTTCACTCTCCGTCAGCGTCCGTTTTAATTAGGGTCACTTTTGCTAAAAAAAAACATGCCGGACGGCAGCATTGAAAATTTAAAACTCTGTTGGATTCTTATCAAACTCCGACCAATTCAAGCTCTTATTGGCCTCATTCAAACTGCAGAATATTGGAATCCTCTGATTAACTGGTGGGTCATAACGCTGACTTGAAGTTTCAAAAATTATACCAAGGGAGGGTATCACGGTTTTTTTTCGCCGAGATCAAAAAATAGATTCGCTTCAAACCTACCTCATAGGGAGGAGCAACTCCTGCTCATCTCGAATCTGCAAACCGTTTGGCTCTGCGGCTTTTCACTCTCCGTCAGCGTCCGTTTTAATTAGGGTCACTTTTGCTAAAAAAAAACATGCCAAACGGCAGCATTGAAAAATAAAAACTCTGTTGGATTCTTATCAAACTCCGACCAGTTCAAGCTCTTATTGGCCTAATTCAAACTGCAGAATATTGGAATCCTCTGATTAACTGGTGGGACATAACGCTGACTTGAAGTTTCAAAAATTATACCAAGGGAGGGTATCACGTTTTTTTTTCGCCGAGATCAAAAAATAGATTCGCTTCAAACCTACCTCATAGGGAGGAGCAACTCCTGCTCATCTCGAATCTGCAAACCGTTTGGCTCTGCGGCTTTTCACTCTCCGTCAGCGTCCGTTTTAATTAGGGTCACTTTTGCTAAAAAAAAAACATGCCAAACGGCAGCATTGAAAAATGAAAAACTCTGTTGGATTCTTATCAAGCTCCGACCAGTTCAAGCTCTTATTGGCCTCATTCAAACTGGAGAATATTGGAATCCTTTGATTAACTGGTGGGTCATAACGCTGACTTGAAGTTTCAAAAATTATACCAAGGGAGGGTATCACGGTTTTTTTTCGCCGAGATCAAAAAATAGATTCGCTTCAAACCTACCTCATAGGGAGGAGCAACTCCTGCTCATCTCGAATCTGCAAACCGTTTGGCTCTGCGGCTTTTCACTCTCCGTCAGCGTCCGTTTTAATTAGGGTCACTTTTGCTAAAAAAAAACATGCCAAACGGCAGCATTGAAAAATAAAAACTCTGTTGGATTCTTATCAAACTCCGACCAGTTCAAGCTCTTATTGGCCTCATTCAAACTGCAGAATATTGGAATCCTCTGATTAACTGGTGGGTCATAACGCTGACTTGAAGTATCAAAAATTATACCAAGGGAGGGAATCACGGTTTTTTTTCGCCGAGATCAAAAAATAGATTCGCTTCAAACCTACCTCATAGGGAGGAGCAACTCCTGCTCATCTCGAATCTGCAAATCGTTTGGCTCTGCGGCTTTTCACTCTCCGTCAGCGTCCGTTTTAATTAGGGTCACTTTTGCTAAAAAAAAACATGCCAAACGGCAGCATTGAAAAATAAAAACTCTGTTGGATTCTTATCAAACTCCGACCAGTTCAAGCTCTTATTGGCCTCATTCAAACTGCAGAATATTGGAATCCTCTGATTAACTGGTGGGTCATAACGCTGACTTGAAGTTTCAAAAATTATACAAAGGGAGGGTATCACGGTTTTTTTTCGCCGAGATCAAAAAATAGATTCGCTTCAAACCTACCTCATAGGGAGGAGCAACTCCTGCTCATCTCGAATCTGCAAATCGTTTGGCTCTGCGGCTTTTCACTCTCCGTCAGCGTCCGTTTTAATTAGGGTCACTTTTGCTAAAAAAAAACATGCCAAACGGCAGCATTGAAAAATAAAAACTCTGTTGGATTCTTATCAAACTCCGACCAGTTCAAGCTCTTATTGGCCTCATTCAAACTGCAGAATATTGGAATCCTCTGATTAACTGGTGGCGGTCATAACGCTGACTTGAAGTTTCAAAAATTATACCAAGGGAGGGTATCACGGTTTTTTTTCGCCGAGATCAAAAAATAGATTCACTTCAAACCTACCTCATAGGGAGGAGCAACTCCTGCTCATCTCGAATCTGCAAACCGTTTGGCTCTGCGGCTTTTCACTTTCCGTCAGCGTCCGTTTTAATTAAGGTCACTTTTGCTTAGAAAAAACATGCCAAACGGCAGCATTGAAAAATAAAAACTCTGTTGGATTCATATCAAACTCCGACCAGTTCAAGCTCTTATTGGCCTCATTCAAACTGCAGAATATTGGAATCCTCTGATTAACTGGTGGGTCATAACGCTGACTTGAAGTTTCAAAAATTATACCAAGGGAGGGTATCACGGTTTTTTTTCGCCGAGATCAAAAAATAGATTCGCTTCAAACCTACCTCATAGGGAGGAGCAACTCCTGCTCATCTCGAATCTGCAAACCGTTTGGCTCTGCGGCTCTTCACTCTCCGTCAGCGTCCGTTTTAATTAGGGTCACTTTTGCTAAAAAAAAACATGCCAAACGGCAGCATTGAAAAATAAAAACTCTGTTGGATTCTTATCAAACTCCGACCAGTTCAAGCTCTTATTGGCCTCATTCAAACTGCAGAATATTGGAATCCTCTGATTAACTGGTGGGTCATAACGCTGACTTGAAGTTTCAAACATTATACCAAGGGAGGGTATCACGGTTTTTTTTCGCCGAGATCAAAAAATAGATTCGCTTCAAACCTACCTCATAGGGAGGAGCAACTCCTGCTCATCTCGAATCTGCAAACCGTTTGGCTCTGCGGCTTTTCACTCTCCGTCAGCGTCCGTTTTAATTAGGGTCACTTTTGCTAAAAAAAAAACATGCCAAACGGCAGCATTGAAAAATCAAAACTCTGTTGGATTCTTATCAAACTCCGACCAGTTCAAGCTCTTATTGGCCTCATTCAAACTGCAGAATATTGGAATCCTTTGATTAACTGGTGGGTCATAACGCTGACTTGAAGTTTCAAAAATTATACCAAGGGAGGGTATCACGGTTTTTTTGCGCCGAGATAAAAAAATAGATTCGCTTCAAACCTACCTCATAGGGAGGAGCAACTCCTGCTCATCTCCAATCTGCAAACCGTTTGGCTCTGCGGCTTTTCACTCTCCGTCAGCGTCCGTTTTAATTAGGGTCACTTTTGCTAAAAAAAAAACATGCCAAACGGCAGCATTGAAAAATAAAAACTCTGTTGGATTCTTATCAAACTCCGACCAGTTCAAGCTCTTATTGGCCTCATTCAAACTGCAGAATATTGGAATCCTCTGATTAACTGGTGGGTCATAACGCTGACTTGAAGTTTCAAAAATTATACTAAGGGAGGGTATCACGGTTTTTTTTCGCCAAGATCAAAAAATAGATTCGCTTCAAACCTACCTCATAGGGAGGAGCAACTCCTGCTCATCTCGAATCTGCAAACCGTTTGGCTCTGCGGCTTTTCACTCTCCGTCAGCGTCCGTTTTAATTAGGGTCACTTTTGCTAAAAAAAACATGCCAAACGGCAGCATTGAAAAATAAAAACTCTGTTGGATTCTTATCAAACTCCGACCAGTTCAAGCTCTTATTGGCCTCATTCAAACTGCAGAATATTGGAATCCTTTGATTAACTGGTGGGTCATAACGCTGACTTGAAGTTTCAAAAATTATACCAAGGGAGGGTATCACGGTTTTTTTTCGCCGAGATAAAAAAATAGATTCGCTTCAAACCTACCTCATAGGGAGGAGCAACTCCTGCTCATCTCGAATCTGCAAACCGTTTGGCTCTGCGGCTTTTCACTCTCCGTCAGCGTCCGTTTTAATTAGGGTCACTTTTTCTAAAAAAAAACATGCCAAACGGCAGCATTGAAAAATAAAAACTCTGTTGGATTCTTATCAAACTCCGACCAGTTCAAGCTCTTATTGGCCTCATTCAAACTGCAGAATATTGGAATCCTCTGATTAACTGCGGGGTCATAACGCTGACTTGAAGTTTCAAAAATTATACCAAGGGAGGGTATCACGTTTTTTTTTCGCCGAGATCAAAAAATAGATTCGCTTCAAACCTACCTCATAGGGAGGAGCAACTCCTGCTCATCTCGAATCTGCAAACCGTTTGGCTCTGCGGCTTTTCACTCTCCGTCAGCGTCCGTTTTAATTAGGGTCACTTTTGCTAAAAAAAAAACATGCCAAACGGCAGCATTGAAAAATGAAAAACTCTGTTGGATTCTTATCAAGCTCCGACCAGTTCAAGCTCTTATTGGCCTCATTCAAACTGCAGAATATTGGAATCCTTTGATTAACTGGTGGGTCATAACGCTGACTTGAAGTTTCAAAAATTATACCAAGGGAGGGTATCACGGTTTTTTTTCGCCGAGATCAAAAAATAGATTCGCTTCAAACCTACCTCATAGGGAGGAGCAACTCCTGCTCATCTCGAATCTGCAAACCGTTTGGCTCTGCGGCTTTTCACTCTCCGTCAGCGTCCGTTTTAATTAGGGTCACTTTTGCTAAAAAAAAACATGCCAAACGGCAGCATTGAAAAATAAAAACTCTGTTGGATTCTTATCAAACTCCGACCAGTTCAAGCTCTTATTGGCCTCATTCAAACTGCAGAATATTGGAATCCTCTGATTAACTGGTGGGTCATAACGCTGACTTGAAGTAACAAAAATTATACCAAGGGAGGGAATCACGGTTTTTTTTCGCCGAGATCAAAAAATAGATTCGCTTCAAACCTACCTCATAGGGAGGAGCAACTCCTGCTCATCTCGAATCTGCAAATCGTTTGGCTCTGCGGCTTTTCACTCTCCGTCAGCGTCCGTGTTAATTAGGGTCACTTTTGCTAAAAAAAAACATGCCAAACGGCAGCATTGAAAAATAAAAACTCTGTTGGATTCTTATCAAACTCCGACCAGTTCAAGCTCTTATTGGCCTCATTCAAACTGCAGAATATTGGAATCCTCTGATTAACTGGTGGGTCATAACGCTGACTTGAAGTTTCAAAAATTATACCAAGGGAGGGTATCACGGTTTTTTTTCGCCGAGATCAAAAAATAGATTCGCTTCAAACCTACCTCATAGGGAGGAGCAACTCCTGCTCATCTCGAATCTGCAAATCGTTTGGCTCTGCGGCTTTTCACTCTCCGTCAGCGTCCAATTTAATTATGGTCACTTTTGCTAAAAAAAAACATGCCAAACGGCAGCATTGAAAAATAAAAACTCTGTTGGATTCTTATCAAACTCCGACCAGTTCAAGCTCTTATTCGCCTCATTCAAACTGCAGAATATTGGAATCCTCTGATTAACTGGTGGCGGTCATAACGCTGACTTGAAGTTTCAAAAATTATACCAAGGGAGGGTATCACGGTTTTTTTTTCGCCGAGATCAAAAAATAGATTCACTTCAAACCTACCTCATAGGGAGGAGCAACTCCTGCTCATCTCGAATCTGCAAACCGTTTGGCTCTGCGGCTTTTCACTCTCCGTCAGCGTCCGTTTTAATTAGGGTCACTTTTGCTAAAAAAAAACATGCCAAACGGCAGCATTGAAAAATAAAAACTCTGTTGGATTCTTATCAAACTCCGACCAGTTCAAGCTCTTATTGGCCTCATTCAAACTGCAGAATATTTGAATCCTTTGATTAACTGGTGGGTCATAATGCTGACTTGAAGTTTCAAAAATTATACCAAGGGAGGGTATCACGGTTTTTTTTCGCCGAGATCAAAAAATAGATTCGCTTCAAACCTACCTCATAGGGAGGAGCAACTCCTGCTCATCTCGAATCTGCAAACCGTTTGGCTCTGCGGCTTTTCACTCTCCGTCAGCGTCCGTTTTAATTAGGGTCACTTTTGCTAAAAAAAAACATGCCAAACGGCAGCATTGAAAAATAAAAACTCTGTTGGATTCTTATCAAACTCCGACCAGTTCAAGCTCTTATTGGCCTCATTCAAACTGCAGAATATTTGAATCCTCTGATTAACTGGTGGGTCATAACGCTGACTTGAAGTTTCAAACATTATACCAAGGGAGGGTATCACGGTTTTTTTTCGCCGAAATCAAAAAATAGATTCGCTTCAAACCTACCTCATAGGGAGGAGCAACTCCTGCTCATCTCGAATCTGCAAACCGTTTGGCTCTGCGGCTTTTCACTCTCCGTCAGCGTCCGTTTTAATTAGGATCACTTTTGCTAAAAAAAAAACATGCCAAACGGCAGCATTGAAAAATCAAAACTCTGTTGGATTCTTATCAAACTCCGACCAGTTCAAGCTCTTATTGGCCTCATTCAGACTGCAGAATATTGGAATCCTTTGATTAACTGGTGGGTCATAACGCTGACTTGAAGTTTCAAAAATTATACCAAGGGAGGGTATCACGGTTTTGTTGCGCCGAGATAAAAAAATAGATTCGCTTCAAACCTACCTCATAGGGAGGAGCAACTCCTGCTCATCTCCAATCTGCAAACCGTTTGGCTCTGCGGCTTTTCACTCTCCGTCAGCGTCCGTTTTAATTAGGGTCACTTTTGCTAAAAAAAAACATGCCAAACGGCAGCATTGAAAAATAAAAACTCTGTTGGATTCTTATCAAACTCCGACCAGTTCAAGCTCTTATTGGCCTCATTCAAACTGCAGAATATTGGAATCCTTTGAATAACTGGTGGGTCATAACGCTGACTTGAAGTTTCAAAAATTATACTAAGGGAGGGTATCACGGTTTTTTTTCGCCGAGATCAAAAAATAGATTCGCTTCAAACCTACCTCATAGGGAGGAGCAACTCCTGCTCATCTCGAATCTGCAAACCGTTTGGCTCTGCGGCTTTTCACTCTCCGTCAGCGTCCGTTTTAATTAGGGTCACTTTTGCTAAAAAAAAAAACATGCCAAACGGCAGCATTGAAAAATAAAAACTCTGTTGGATTCTCATCAAACTCCGACCAGTTCAAGCTCTTATTGGCCTCATTCAAATTGCAGAATATTGGAATCATCTGATTAACTGGTGGGTCATAACGCTGACTTGAAGTTTCAAAAATTATACCAAGGGAGGGTATCACGGTTTTTTTTCGCCGAGATCAAAAAATAGATTCGCTTCAAACCTACCTCATAGGGAGGAGCAACTCCTGCTCATCTCGAATCTGCAAACCGTTTGGCTC
This sequence comes from Membranipora membranacea, assembly GCA_914767715.1. Taxonomy (NCBI): domain Eukaryota; kingdom Metazoa; phylum Bryozoa; class Gymnolaemata; order Cheilostomatida; family Membraniporidae; genus Membranipora; species Membranipora membranacea. The sequence continues at coordinate 12,838,924 of OU612068.1, forward strand.
TGCGGCTTTTCACTCTCCGTCAGCGTCCGTTTTAATTAGGGTCACTTTTGCTAAAAAAAAACATGCCAAACGGCAGCATTGAAAAATAAAAACTCTGTTGGATTCTTATCAAACTCCGACCAGTTCAAGCTCTTATTGGCCTCATTCAAACTGCAGAATATTGGAATCCTCTGATTAACTGGTGGCGGTCATAACGCTGACTTGAAGTTTCAAAAATTATACCAAGGGAGGGTATCACGGTTTTTTTTCGCCGAGATCAAAAAATAGATTCACTTCAAACCTACCTCATAGGGAGGAGCAACTCCTGCTCATCTCGAATCTGCAAACCGTTTGGCTCTGCGGCTTTTCACTCTCCGTCAGCGTCCGTTTTAATTAGGGTCACTTTTGCTAAAAAAAAACATGCCAAACGGCAGCATTGAAAAATAAAAACTCTGTTGGATTCTTATCAAACTCCGACCAGTTCAAGCTCTTATTGGCCTCATTCAAACTGCAGAATATTTGAATCCTTTGATTAACTGGTGGGTCATAATGCTGACTTGAAGTTTCAAAAATTATACCAAGGGAGGGTATCACGGTTTTTTTTCGCCGAGATCAAAAAATAGATTCGCTTCAAACCTACCTCATAGGGAGGAGCAACTCCTGCTCATCTCGAATCTGCAAACCGTTTGGCTCTGCGGCTTTTCACTCTCCGTCAGCGTCCGTTTTAATTAGGGTCACTTTTGCTAAAAAAAAACATGCCAAACGGCAGCATTGAAAAATAAAAACTCTGTTGGATTCTTATCAAACTCCGACCAGTTCAAGCTCTTATTGGCCTCATTCAAACTGCAGAATATTTGAATCCTCTGATTAACTGGTGGGTCATAACGCTGACTTGAAGTTTCAAACATTATACCAAGGGAGGGTATCACGGTTTTTTTTCGCCGAGATCAAAAAATAGATTCGCTTCAAACCTACCTCATAGGGAGGAGCAACTCCTGCTCATCTCGAATCTGCAAACCGTTTGGCTCTGCGGCTTTTCACTCTCCGTCAGCGTCCGTTTTAATTAGGGTCACTTTTGCTAAAAAAAAAACATGCCAAACGGCAGCATTGAAAAATCAAAACTCTGTTGGATTCTTATCAAACTCCGACCAGTTCAAGCTCTTATTGGCCTCATTCAAACTGCAGAATATTGGAATCCTTTGATTAACTGGTGGGTCATAACGCTGACTTGAAGTTTCAAAAATTATACCAAGGGAGGGTATCACGGTTTTTTTGCGCCGAGATAAAAAAATAGATTCGCTTCAAACCTACCTCATAGGGAGGAGCAACTCCTGCACATCTCCAATCTGCAAACCGTTTGGCTCTGCGGCTTTTCACTCTCCGTCAGCGTCCGTTTTAATTAGGGTCACTTTTGCTAAAAAAAAACATGCCAAACGGCAGCATTGAAAAATAAAAACTCTGTTGGATTCTTATCAAACTCCGACCAGTTCAAGCGCTTATTGGCCTCATTCAAACTGCAGAATATTGGAATCCTTTGAATAACTGGTGGGTCATAACGCTGACTTGAAGTTTCAAAAATTATACCAAGGGAGGGTATCACGGTTTTTTTTCGCCGAGATCAAAAAATAGATTCGCTTCAAACCTACCTCATAGGGAGGAGCAACTCCTGCTCATCTCGAATCTGCAAACCGTTTGGCTCTGCGGCTTTTCACTCTCCGTCAGCGTCCGTTTTAATTAGGGTCACTTTTGCTAAAAAAAAAAACATGCCAAACGGCAGCATTGAAAAATAAAAACTCTGTTGGATTCTCATCAAACTCCGACCAGTTCAAGCTCTTATTGGCCTCATTCAAATTGCAGAATATTGGAATCATCTGATTAACTGGTGGGTCATAACGCTGACTTGAAGTTTCAAAAATTATACCAAGGGAGGGTATCACGGTTTTTTTTCGCCGAGATCAAAAAATAGATTCGCTTCAAACCTACCTCATAGGGAGGAGCAACTCCTGCTCATCTCGAATCTGCAAACCGTTTGGCTCTGCGGCTTTTCACTCTCCGTCAGCGTCCGTTTTAATTAGGGTCACTTTTGCTAAAAAAAAACATGCCAAACGGCAGCATTGAAAAATAAAAACTCTGTTGGATTCTTATCAAACTCCGACCAGTTCAAGCTCTTATTGGCCTCATTCAAACTGCAGAATATTGGAATCCTCTGATTAACTGGTGGGTCATAACGCTGACTTGAAGTTTCAAACATTATACCAAGGGAGGGTATCACGGTTTTTTTTCGCCGAGATCAAAAAATAGATTCGCTTCAAACCTACCTCATAGGGAGGAGCAACTCCTGCTCATCTCGAATCTGCAAACCGTTTGGCTCTGCGGCTTTTCACTCTCCGTCAGCGTCCGTTTTAATTAGGGTCACTTTTGCTAAAAAAAAAACATGCCAAACGGCAGCATTGAAAAATCAAAACTCTGTTGGATTCTTATCAAACTCCGACCAGTTCAAGCTCTTATTGGCCTCATTCAAACTGCAGAATATTGTAATCCTTTGATTAACTGGTGGGTCATAACGCTGACTTGAAGTTTCAAAAATTATACCAAGGGAGGGTATCACGGTTTTTTTGCGCCGAGATAAAAAAATAGATTCGCTTCAAACCTACCTCATAGGGAGGAGCAACTCCTGCTCATCTCCAATCTGCAAACCGTTTGGCTCTGCGGCTTTTCACTCTCCGTCAGCGTCCGTTTTAATTAGGGTCACTTTTGCTAAAAAAAACATGCCAAACGGCAGCATTGAAAAATAAAAACTCTGTTGGATTCTTATCAAACTCCGACCAGTTCAAGCTCTTATTGGCCTCATTCAAACTGCAGAATATTGGAATCCTCTGATTAACTGGTGGGTCATAACGCTGACTTGAAGTTTCAAAAATTATACCAAGGGAGGGTATCACGGTTTTTTTTCGCCGAGAGCAAAAAATAGATTCCCTTCAAACCTACCTCATAAGGAGGAGCAACTCCTGCTCATCTCGAATCTGCAAACCATTTGGCTCTGCGGCTTTTCACTCTCCGTCAGCGTCCGTTTTAATTAGGGTCACTTTTGCTAAAAAAAAACATGCCAAACGGCAGCATTGAAAAATAAAAACTCTGTTGGATTCTTATCAAACTCCGACCAGTTCAAGCTCTTATTGGCCTCATTCAAACTGCAGAATATTGGAATCCTTTGAATAACTGGTGGGTCATAACGCTGACTTGAAGTTTCAAAAATTATACCAAGGGAGGGTATCACGGTTTTTTTTCGCCGAGATCAAAAAAAAGATTCGCTTCAAACCTACCTCATAGGGAGGAGCAACTCCTGCTCATCTCGAATCTGGAAATCGTTTGGCTCTGCGGCTTTTCACTCTCCGTCAGCGTCCGTTTTAATTAGGGTCACTTTTGCTAAAAAAAAACATGCCAAACGGCAGCATTGAAAAATAAAAACTCTGTTGGATTCTTATCAAACTCCGACCAGTTCAAGCTCTTATTGGCCTCATTCAAACTGCAGAATATTGGAATCCTCTGATCAACTGGTGGGTCATAACGCTGACTTGAAGTTTCAAAAATTATACCAAGGGAGGGTATCACGGTTTTTTTTCGCCGAGATCAAAAAATAGATTCACTTCAAACCTACCTCATAGGGAGGAGCAACTCCTGCTCATCTCGAATCTGCAAACCGTTTGGCTCTGCGGCTTTTCACTCTCCGTCAGCGTCCGTTTTAATTAGGGTCACTTTTGCTAAAAAAAAACATGCCAAACGGCAGCATTGAAAAATAAAAACTCTGTTGGATTCTTATCAAACTCCGACCAGTTCAAGCTCTTATTGGCCTCATTCAAACTGCAGAATATTTGAATCCTTTGATTAACTGGTGGGTCATAATGCTGACTTGAAGTTTCAAAAATTATACCAAGGGAGGGTATCACGGTTTTTTTTCGCCGAGATCAAAAAATAGATTCGCTTCAAACCTACCTCATAGGGAGGAGCAACTCCTGCTCATCTCAAATCTGCAAACCGTTTGGCTCTGCGGCTTTTCACTCTCCGTCAGCGTCCGTTTTAATTAGGGTCACTTTTGCTAAAAAAAAACATGCCAAACGGCAGCATTGAAAAATAAAAACTCTGTTGGATTCTTATCAAACTCCGACCAGTTCAAGCTCTTATTGGCCTCATTCAAACTGCAGAATATTTGAATCCTCTGATTAACTGGTGGGTCATAACGCTGACTTGAAGTTTCAAACATTATACCAAGGGGGGGTATCACGGTTTTTTTTCGCCGAGATCAAAAAATAGATTCGCTTCAAACCTACCTCATAGGGAGGAGCAACTCCTGCTCATCTCGAATCTGCAAACTGTTTGGCTCTGCGGCTTTTCACTCTCCGTCAGCGTCCGTTTTAATTAGGGTCACTTTTGCTAAAAAAAAAACATGCCAAACGGCAGCATTGAAAAATCAAAACTCTGTTGGATTCTTATCAAACTCCGACCAGTTCAAGCTCTTATTGGCCTCATTCAAACTGCAGAATATTGGAATCCTTTGATTAACTGGTGGGTCATAACGCTGACTTGAAGTTTCAAAAATTATACCAAGGGAGGGTATCACGGTTTTTTTGCGCCGAGATAAAAAAATAGATTCGCTTCAAACCTACCTCATAGGGAGGAGCAACTCCTGCTCATCTCCAATCTGCAAACCGTTTGGCTCTGCGGCTTTTCACTCTCCGTCAGCGTCCGTTTTAATTAGGGTCACTTTTGCTAAAAAAAAACATGCCAAACGGCAGCATTGAAAAATAAAAACTCTGTTGGATTCTTATCAAACTCCGACCAGTTCAAGCTCTTATTGGCCTCATTCAAACTGCAGAATATTGGAATCCTTTGAATAACTGGTGGGTCATAACGCTGACTTGAAGTTTCAAAAATTATACCAAGGGAGGGTATCACGGTTTTTTTTCGCCGAGATCAAAAAATAGATTCACTTCAAACCTACCTCATAGGGAGGAGCAACTCCTGCTCATCTCGAATCTGCAAACCGTTTGGCTCTGCGGCTTTTCACTCTCCGTCAGCGTCCGTTTTAATTAGGGTCACTTTTGCTAAAAAAAAACATGCCAAACGGCAGCATTGAAAAATAAAAACTCTGTTGGATTCTTATCAAACTCCGACCAGTTCAAGCTCTTATTGGCCTCATTCAAACTGCAGAATATTTGAATCCTTTGATTAACTGGTGGGTCATAATGCTGACTTGAAGTTTCAAAAATTATACCAAGGGAGGGTATCACGGTTTTTTTTCGCCGAGATCAAAAAATAGATTCGCTTCAAACCTACCTCATAGGGAGGAGCAACTCCTGCTCATCTCAAATCTGCAAACCGTTTGGCTCTGCGGCTTTTCACTCTCCGCCAGCGTCCGTTTTAATTAGGGTCACTTTTGCTAAAAAAAAACATGCCAAACGGCAGCATTGAAAAATAAAAACTCTGTTGGATTCTTATCAAACTCCGACCAGTTCAAGCTCTTATTGGCCTCATTCAAACTGCAGAATATTTGAATCCTCTGATTAACTGGTGGGTCATAACGCTGACTTGAAGTTTCAAACATTATACCAAGGGAGGGTATCACGGTTTTTTTTCGCCGAGATCAAAAAATAGATTCGCTTCAAACCTACCTCATAGGGAGGAGCAACTCCTGCTCATCTCGAATCTGCAAACCGTTTGGCTCTGCGGCTTTTCACTCTCCGTCAGCGTCCGTTTTAATTAGGGTCACTTTTGCTAAAAAAAAAACATGCCAAACGGCAGCATTGAAAAATCAAAACTCTGTTGGATTCTTATCAAACTCCGACCAGTTCAAGCTCTTATTGGCCTCATTCAAACTGCAGAATATTGGAATCCTTTGATTAACTGGTGGGTCATAACCCTGACTTGAAGTTTCAAAAATTATACCAAGGGAGGGTATCACGGTTTTTTTGCGCCGAGATAAAAAAATAGATTCGCTTCAAACCTACCTCATAGGGAGGAGCAACTCCTGCTCATCTCCAATCTGCAAACCGTTTGGCTCTGCGGCTTTTCACTCTCCGTCAGCGTCCGTTTTAATTAGGGTCACTTTTGCTAAAAAAAAACATGCCAAACGGCAGCATTGAAAAATAAAAACTCTGTTGGATTCTTATCAAACTCCGACCAGTTCAAGCTCTTATTGGCCTCATTCAAACTGCAGAATATTGGAATCCTTTGAATAACTGGTGGGTCATAACGCTGACTTGAAGTTTCAAAAATTATACCAAGGGAGGGTATCACGGTTTTTTTTCGCCGAGATCAAAAAATAGATTCGCTTCAAACCTACCTCATAGGGAGGAGCAACTCCTGCTCATCTCGAATCTGCAAACCGTTTGGCTCTGCGGCTTTTCACTCTCCGTCAGCGTCCGTTTTAATTAGGGTCACTTTTGCTAAAAAAAAAAACATGCCAAACGGCAGCATTGAAAAATAAAAACTCTGTTGGATTCTCATCAAACTCCGACCAGTTCAAGCTCTTATTGGCCTCATTCAAATTGCAGAATATCGGAATCATCTGATTAACTGGTGGGTCATAACGCTGACTTGAAGTTTCAAAAATTATACCAAGGGAGGGTATCACGGTTTTTTTTCGCCGAGATCAAAAAATAGATTCGCTTCAAACCTACCTCATAGGGAGGAGCAACTCCTGCTCATCTCGAATCTGCAAACCGTTTGGCTCTGCGGCTTTTCACTCTCCGTCAGCGTCCGTTTTAATTAGGGTCACTTTTGCTAAAAAAAAACATGCCAAACGGCAGCATTGAAAAATAAAAACTCTGTTGGATTCTTATCAAACTCCGACCAGTTCAAGCTCTTATTGGCCTCATTCAAACTGCAGAATATTGGAATCCTCTGATTAACTGGTGGGTCATAACGCTGACTTGAAGTTTCAAACATTATACCAAGGGAGGGTATCACGGTTTTTTTTCGCCGAGATCAAAAAATAGATTCGCTTCAAACCTACCTCATAGGGAGGAGCAACTCCTGCTCATCTCGAATCTGCAAACCGTTTGGCTCTGCGGCTTTTCACTCTCCGTCAGCGTCCGTTTTAATTAGGGTCACTTTTGCTAAAAAAAAAACATGCCAAACGGCAGCATTGAAAAATCAAAACTCTGTTGGATTCTTATCAAACTCCGACCAGTTCAAGCTCTTATTGGCCTCATTCAAACTGCAGAGTATTGGAATCCTTTGATTAACTGGTGGGTCATAACGCTGACTTGAAGTTTCAAAAATTATACCAAGGGAGGGTATCACGGTTTTTTTGCGCCGAGATAAAAAAATAGATTCGCTTCAAACCTACCTCATAGGGAGGAGCAACTCCTGCTCATCTCCAATCTGCAAACCGTTTGGCTCTGCGGCTTTTCACTCTCCGTCAGCGTCCGTTTTAATTAGGGTCACTTTTGCTAAAAAAAAACATGCCAAACGGCAGCATTGAAAAATAAAAACTCTGTTGGATTCTTATCAAACTCCGACCAGTTCAAGCTCTTATTGGCCCCATTCAAACTGCAGAATATTGGAATCCTCTGATTAACTGGTGGGTCATAACGCTGACTTGAAGTTTCAAAAATTATACCAAGGGAGGTTATCACGGTTTTTTTTCGCCGAGAGCAAAAAATAGATTCCCTTCAAACCTACCTCATAAGGAGGAGCAACTCCTGCTCATCTCGAATCTGCAAACCGTTTGGCTCTGCGGCTTTTCACTCTCCGTCAGCGTCCGTTTTAATTAGGGTCACTTTTGCTAAAAAAAAACATGCCAAACGGCAGCATTGAAAAATAAAAACTCTGTTGGACTCTTATCAAACTCCGACCAGTTCAAGCTCTTATTGGCCTCATTCAAACTGCAGAATATTGGAATCCTTTGAATAACTGGTGGGTCATAACGCTGACTTGAAGTTTCAAAAATTATACCAAGGGAGGGTATCACGGTTTTTTTTCGCCGAGATCAAAAAATAGATTCGCTTCAAACCTACCTCATAGGGAGGAGCAACTCCTGCTCATCTCGAATCTGGAAATCGTTTGGCTCTGCGGCTTTTCACTCTCCGTCAGCGTCCGTTTTAATTAGGGTCACTTTTGCTAAAAAAAAACATGCCAAACGGCAGCATTGAAAAATAAAAACTCTGTTGGATTCTTATCAAACTCCGACCAGTTCAAGCTCTTATTGGCCTCATTCAAACTGCAGAATATTGGAATCCTCTGATCAACTGGTGGGTCATAACGCTGACTCGAAGTTTCAAAAATTATACCAAGGGAGGGTATCACGGTTTTTTTTCGCCGAGATCAAAAAATAGATTCACTTCAAACCTACCTCATAGGGAGGAGCAACTCCTGCTCATCTCGAATCTGCAAACCGTTTGGCTCTGCGGCTTTTCACTCTCCGTCAGCGTCCGTTTTAATTAGGGTCACTTTTGCTAAAAAAAAACATGCCAAACGGCAGCATTGAAAAATAAAAACTCTGTTGGATTCTTATCAAACTCCGACCAGTTCAAGCTCTTATTGGCCTCATTCAAACTGCAGAATATTTGAATCCTTTGATTAACTGGTGGGTCATAATGCTGACTTGAAGTTTCAAAAATTATACCAAGGGAGGGTATCACGGTTTTTTTTCGCCGAGATCAAAAAATAGATTCGCTTCAAACCTACCTCATAGGGAGGAGCAACTCCTGCTCATCTCGAATCTGCAAACCGTTTGGCTCTGCGGCTTTTCACTCTCCGTCAGCGTCCGTTTTAATTAGGGTCACTTTTGCTTAAAAAAAAACATGCCAAACGGCAGCATTGAAAAATAAAAACTCTGTTGGATTCTTATCAAACTCCGACCAGTTCAAGCTCTTATTGGCCTCATTCAAACTGCAGAATATTGGAATCCTCTGATTAACTGGTGGGTCATAACGCTGACTTGAAGTTTCAAAAATTATACCAAGGGAGGGTATCACGGTTTTTTTTCGCCGAGATCAAAAAATGGACTCACTTCAAACCTACCTCATAGGGAGAAGCAACTCCTGCTCATCTCGAATCTGCAAACTGTTTGGCTCTGCGGCTTTTCACTCTCCGTCAGCGTCCGTTTTAATTAGGGTCACTTTTGCTAAAAAAAAACATGCCAAACGGCAGCATTGAAAAATAAAAACTCTGTTGGATTCTTATCAAACTCCGACCAGTTCAAGCTCTTATTGGCCTCATTCAAACTGCAGAATATTGGAATCCTCTGATTAACTGGTGGGTCATAACGCTGACTTGAAGTTTCAAAAATTATACCAAGGGAGGGTATCACGGTTTTTTTTCGCCGAGATCAAAAAATAGATTCGCTTCAAACCTACCTCATAGGGAGGAGCAACTCCTGCTCATCTCGAATCTGCAAGCCGTTTGGCTCTGCGGCTTTTCACTCTCCGTCAGCGTCCGTTTTAATTAGGGTCACTTTTGCTAAAAAAAAACATGCCAAACGGCAGCATTGAAAAATAAAAACTCTGTTGGATTCTTATCAAACTCCGACCAGTTCAAGCTCTTATTGGCCTCATTCAAATTGCAGAATATTGGAATCCTCTGATTAACTGGTGGGTCATAACGCTGACTTGAAGTTTCAAAAATTATACCAAGGCAGGGTATCACGGTTTTTTTTCGCCGAGATCAAAAAATAGATTCGCTTCAAACCTACCTCATAGGGAGGAGCAACTCCTGCTCATCTCGAATCTGCAAACCGTTTGGCTCTGCGGCTTTTCACTCTCCGTCAGCGTCCGTTTTAATTAGGGTCACTTTTGCTAAAACAAAACATGCCAAACGGCAGCATTGAAAAATAAAAACTCTGTTGGATTCTTATCAAACTCCGACCAGTTTAAGCTCTTATTGGCCTAATTCAAACTGCAGAATATTGGAATCCTCTGATTAACTGGTGGGTCATAACGCTGACTTGAAGTTTCAAAAATTATACCAAGGGAGGGTATCACGGTTTTTTTTCGCTGAGATCAAAAAATAGATTCGCTTCAAACCTACCTCATAGGGAGGAGCAACTCCTGCTCATCTCGAATCTGCAAACCGTTTGGCTCTGCGGCTTTTCACTCTCCGTCAGCGTCCGTTTTAATTAGGGTCACTTTTGCTAAAAAAAAACATGCCAAACGGCAGCATTGAAAAATAAAAACTCTGTTGGATTCTTATCAAACTCCGACCAGTTCAAGCTCTTATTGGCCTCATTCAAATTGCAGAATATTGGAATCATCTGATTAACTGGTGGGTCATAACGCTGACTTGAAGTTTCAAAAATTATACCAAGGCAGGGTATCACGGTTTTTTTTCGCCGAGATAAAAAAATAGATTCACATCAAACCTACCTCATAGGGAGGAGCAACTCCTGCTCATCTCGAATCTGCAAGCCGTTTGGCTCTGCGGCTTTTCACTCTCCGTCAGCGTCCGTTTTAATTAGGGTCACTTTTGCTAAAAAAAAACATGCCAAACGGCAGCATTGAAAAATAAAAACTCTGTTGGATTCTTATCAAACTCCGACCAGTTCAAGCTCTTATTGGCCTCATTCAAATTGCAGAATATTGGAATCCTCTGATTAACTGGTGGGTCATAACGCTGACTTGAAGTTTCAAAAATTATACCAAGGGAGGGTATCATGGTTTTTTTTCGCCGAGATCAAAAAATAGATTCGCTTCAAACCTACCTCATAGGGAGGAGCAACTCCTGCTCATCTCGAATCTGCATACCGTTTGGCTCTGCGGCTTTTCACTCTCCGTCAGCGTCCGTTTTAATTAGGGTCACTTTTGCTAAAAAAAAACATGCCAAACGGCAGCATTGAAAAATAAAAACTCTGTTGGATTCTTATCAAACTCCGACCAGTTCAAACTCTTATTGGCCTCATTCAAACTGCAGAATATTGGAATCCTCTGATTAACTGGTGGGTCATAACGCTGACTTGAAGTTTCAAAAATTATACCAAGGGAGAGTATCACGGTTTTTTTTCGCCGAGATCAAAAAATAGATTCACATCAAACCTACCTCATAGGGAGGAGCAACTCCTGCTCATCTCGAATCTGCAAACCGTTTGGCTCTGCGGCTTTTCACTCTCCGTCAGCGTCCGTTTTAATTAGGGTCACTTTTGCTAAAAAAAAAACATGTCAAACGGCAGCATTGAAAAATAAAAACTCTGTTGGATTCTTATCAAACTCCGACAAGTTCAAGCTCTTATTGGCCTCATTCAAACTGCAGAATATTGGAATCCTTTGATTAACTGGTGGGTCATAACGCTGACTTGAAGTTTCAAAAATTATACCAAGGGAGGGTATCACGGTTTTTTTCGCCGAGATCAAAAAATAGATTCGCTTCAAGCCTACCTCATAGGGAGGAGCAACTCCTGCTCATCTCGAATCTGCAAACCGTTTGGCTCTGCGGCTTTTCACTCTCCGTCAGCGTCCGTTTTAATTAGGGTCACTTTTGCTAAAAAAAAACATGCCAAACGGTAGCATTGAAAAATAAAAACTCGGTTGGATTCTTATCAAACTCCGACCACTTCAAGTTCTTATTGGCCTCATTCAAACTGCAGAATATTGGAATCCTCTGATTAACTGGTGGGTCATAACGCTGACTTGAAGTTTCAAAAATTATACCAAGGGAGGGTATCACGGTTTTTTTTCGCCGAGATCAAAAAATAGATTCGCTTCAAACCTACCTCATAGGGAGGAGCAACTCCTGCTCATCTTGAATCTGCAAATCGTTTGGCTCTGCGGCTTTTCACTCTCCGTCAGCGTCCGTTTTAATTAGGGTCACTTTTGCTAAAAAAAAACATGCCAAACGGCAGAATTGAAAAATAAAAACTCTGTTGGATTCTTATCAAACTCCGACCAGTTCAAGCTCTTATTGGCCTCATTCAAATTGCAGAATATTGGAATCATCTGATTAACTGGTGGGTCATAACGCTGACTTGAAGTTTCAAAAATTATACCAAGGGAGGGTATCACGGTTTTTTTTCGCCGAGATCAAAAAATAGATTCGCTTCAAACCTACCTCATAGGGAGGAGCAACTCCTGCTCATCTGCAATCTGCAAACCGTTTGGCTCTGCGGCTTTTCACTCTCCGTCAGCGTCCGTTTTAATTAGGGTCACTTTTGCTAAAAAAAAACATGCCAAACGGCAGCATTGAAAAATAAAAACTCTGTTGGATTCTTATCAAACTCCGACCAGTTCAAGCTCTTATTGGCCTCATTCAAACTGCAGAATATTGGAATCCTTTGATTAACTGGTGGGTCATAACGCTGACTTGAAGTTTCAAAAATTATACCAAGGGAGGGTATCACGGTTTTTTTTCGCCGAGATCAAAAAATAGATTCGCTTCAAACCTACCTCATAGGGAGGAGCAACTCCTGCTCATCTCGAATCTGGAAATCGTTTGGCTCTGCGGCTTTTCACTCTCCGTCAGCGTCCGTTTTAATTAGGGTCACTTTTGCTAAAAAAAAACATGCCAAACGGCAGCATTGAAAAATAAAAACTCTGTTGGATTCTTATCAAACTCCGACCAGTTCAAGCTCTTATTGGCCTCATTCAAACTGCAGAATATTGGAATCCTCTGATTAACTGGTGGGTCATAACGCTGACTTGAAGTTTCAAAAATTATACCAAGGGAGGGTATCACGGTTTTTTTTCGCCGAGATCAAAAAATAGATTCACTTCAAACCTACCTCATAGGGAGGAGCAACCACTGCTCATCTCGAATCTGCAAATCGTTTGGCTCTGCGGCTTTTCACTCTCCGTCAGCGTCCGTTTTAATTAGGGTCACTTTTGCTAAAAAAAAACATGCCAAACGGCAGAATTGAAAAATAAAAACTCTGTTGGATTCTTATCAAACTCCGACCAGTTCAAGCTCTTATTGGCCTCATTCAAATTGCAGAATATTGGAATCATCTGATTAACTGGTGGGTCATAACGCTGACTTGAAGTTTCAAAAATTATACCAAGGGAGGGTATCACGGTTTTTTTTCGCCGAGATCAAAAAATAGATTCGCTTCAAACCTACCTCATAGGGAGGAGCAACTCCTGCTCATCTGCAATCTGCAAACCGTTTGGCTCTGCGGCTTTTCACTCTCCGTCAGCGTCCGTTTTAATTAGGGTCACTTTTGCTAAAAAAAAACATGCCAAACGGCAGCATTGAAAAATAAAAACTCTGTTGGATTCTTATCAAACTCCGACCAGTTCAAGCTCTTATTGGCCTCATTCAAACTGCAGAATATTGGAATCCTCTGATTAACTGGTGGGTCATAACGCTGACTTGAAGTTTCAAAAATTATACCAAGGGAGGGTATCACGGTTTTTTTTCGCCGAGAGCAAAAAATAGATTCGCTTCAAACCTACCTCATAGGGAGGAGCAACTCCTGCTCATCTCGAATCTGCAAACCGTTTGGCTCTGCGGCTTTTCACTCTCCGTCAGCGTCCGTTTTAATTAGGGTCACTTTTGCTAAAAAAAAAACATGCCAAACGGCAGCATTGAAAAATCAAAACTCTGTTGGATTCTTATCAAACTCCGACCAGTTCAAGCTCTTATTGGCCTCATTCAAACTGCAGAATATTGGAATCCTTTGATTAACTGGTGGGTCATAACGCTGACTTGAAGTTTCAAAAATTATACCAAGGGAGGGTATCACGGTTTTTTTTCGCCGAGATCAAAAAATAGATTCGCTTCAAACCTACCTCATAGGGAGGAGCAACTCCTGCTCATCTCGAATCTGGAAATCGTTTGGCTCTGCGGCTTTTCACTCTCCGTCAGCGTCCGTTTTAATTAGGGTCACTTTTGCTAAAAAAAAACATGCCAAACGGCAGCATTGAAAAATAAAAACTCTGTTGGATTCTTATCAAACTCCGACCAGTTCAAGCTCTTATTGGCCTCATTCAAACTGCAGAATATTGGAATCCTCTGATTAACTGGTGGGTCATAACGCTGACTTGAAGTTTCAAAAATTATACCAAGGGAGGGTATCACGGTTTTTTTTCGCCGAGATCAAAAAATAGATTCACTTCAAACCTACCTCATAGGGAGGAGCAACTCCTGCTCATCTCGAATCTGCAAACCGTTTGGCTCTGCGGCTTTTCACTCTCCGTCAGCGTCCGTTTTAATTAGGGTCACTTTTGCTAAAAAAAAACATGCCAAACGGCAGCATTGAAAAATAAAAACTCTGTTGGATTCTTATCAAACTCCGACCAGTTCAAGCTCTTATTGGCCTCATTCAAACTGCAGAATATTTGAATCCTTTGATTAACTGGTGGGTCATAATGCTGACTTGAAGTTTCAAAAATTATACCAAGGGAGGGTATCACGGTTTTTTTTCGCCGAGATCAAAAAATAGATTCGCTTCAAACCTACCTCATAGGGAGGAGCAACTCCTGCTCATCTCGAATCTGCAAACCGTTTGGCTCTGCGGCTTTTCACTCTCCGTCAGCGTCCGTTTTAATTAGGGTCACTTTTGCTTAAAAAAAAACATGCCAAACGGCAGCATTGAAAAATAAAAACTCTGTTGGATTCTTATCAAACTCCGACCAGTTCAAGCTCTTATTGGCCTCATTCAAACTGCAGAATATTGGAATCCTCTGATTAACTGGTGGGTCATAACGATGACTTGAAGTTTCAAAAATTATACCAAGGGAGGGTATCACGGTTTTTTTTCGCCGAGATCAAAAAATGGATTCACTTCAAACCTACCTCATAGGGAGAAGCAACTCCTGCTCATCTCGAATCTGCAAACTGTTTGGCTCTGCGGCTTTTCACTCTCCGTCAGCGTCCGTTTTAATTAGGGTCACTTTTGCTAAAAAAAAACATGCCAAACGGCAGCATTGAAAAATAAAAACTCTGTTGGATTCTTATCAAACTCCGACCAGTTCAAGCTCTTATTGGCCTCATTCAAACTGCAGAATATTGGAATCCTCTGATTAACTGGTGGGTCATAACGCTGACTTGAAGTTTCAAAAATTATACCAAGGGAGGGTATCACGGTTTTTTTTCGCCGAGATCAAAAAATAGATTCGCTTCAAACCTACCTCATAGGGAGGAGCAACTCCTGCTCATCTCGAATCTGCAAGCCGTTTGGCTCTGCGGCTTTTCACTCTCCGTCAGCGTCCGTTTTAATTAGGGTCACTTTTGCTAAAAAAAAACATGCCAAACGGCAGCATTGAAAAATAAAAACTCTGTTGGATTCTTATCAAACTCCGACCAGTTCAAGCTCTTATTGGCCTCATTCAAATTGCAGAATATTGGAATCCTCTGATTAACTGGTGGGTCATAACGCTGACTTGGAGTTTCAAAAATTATACCAAGGCAGGGTATCACGGTTTTTTTTCGCCGAGATCAAAAAATAGATTCGCTTCAAACCTACCTCATAGGGAGGAGCAACTCCTGCTCATCTCGAATCTGCAAACCGTTTGGCTCTGCGGCTTTTCACTCTCCGTCAGCGTCCGTTTTAATTAGGGTCACTTTTGCTAAAACAAAACATGCCAAACGGCAGCATTGAAAAATAAAAACTCTGTTGGATTCTTATCAAACTCCGACCAGTTTAAGCTCTTATTGGCCTAATTCAAACTGCAGAATATTGGAATCCTCTGATTAACTGGTGGGTCATAACGCTGACTTGAAGTTTCAAAAATTATACCAAGGGAGGGTATCACGGTTTTTTTTCGCTGAGATCAAAAAATAGATTCGCTTCAAACCTACCTAATAGGGAGGAGCAACTCCTGCTCATCTCGAATCTGCAAACCGTTTGGCTCTGCGGCTTTTCACTCTCCGTCAGCGTCCGTTTTAATTAGGGTCACTTTTGCTAAAAAAAAACATGCCAAACGGCAGCATTGAAAAATAAAAACTCTGTTGGATTCTTATCAAACTCCGACCAGTTCAAGCTCTTATTGGCCTCATTCAAATTGCAGAATATTGGAATCATCTGATTAACTGGTGGGTCATAACGCTGACTTGAAGTTTCAAAAATTATACCAAGGGAGGGTATCACGGTTTTTTTTCGCCGAGATCAAAAAATAGATTCGCTTCAAACCTACCTCATAGGGAGGAGCAACTCCTGCTCATCTCGAATCTGCAAGCCGTTTGGCTCTGCGGCTTTTCACTCTCCGTCAGCGTCCGTTTTAATTAGGGTCACTTTTGCTAAAAAAAAACATGCCAAACGGCAGCATTGAAAAATAAAAACTCTGTTGGATTCTTATCAAACTCCGACCAGTTCAAGCTCTTATTGGCCTCATTCAAATTGCAGAATATTGGAATCCTCTGATTAACTGGTGGGTCATAACGCTGACTTGAAGTTTCAAAAATTATACCAAGGCAGGGTATCACGGTTTTTTTTCGCCGAGATCAAAAAATAGATTCGCTTCAAACCTACCTCATAGGGAGGAGCAACTCCTGCTCATCTCGAATCTGCAAACCGTTTGGCTCTGCGGCTTTTCACTCTCCGTCAGCGTCCGTTTTAATTAGGGTCACTTTTGCTAAAACAAAACATGCCAAACGGCAGCATTGAAAAATAAAAACTCTGTTGGATTCTTATCAAACTCCGACCAGTTTAAGCTCTTATTGGCCTAATTCAAACTGTAGAATATTGGAATCCTCTGATTAACTGGTGGGTCATAACGCTGACTTGAAGTTTCAAAAATTATACCAAGGGAGTGTATCACGGTTTTTTTTCGCTGAGATCAAAAAATAGATTCGCTTCAAACCTACCTCATAGGGAGGAGCAACTCCTGCTCATCTCGAATCTGCAAACCGTTTGGCTCTGCGGCTTTTCACTCTCCGTCAGCGTCCGTTTTAATTAGGGTCACTTTTGCTAAAAAAAAACATGCCAAACGGCAGCATTGAAAAATAAAAACTCTGTTGGATTCTTATCAAACTCCGACCAGTTCAAGCTCTTATTGGCCTCATTCAAACTGCAGAATATTGGAATCCTCTGATTAACTGGTGGGTCATAACGCTGACTTGAAGTTTCAAAAATTATACCAAGGGAGGGTATCACGGTTCTTTTCGCCGAGATCAAAAAATAGATTCACTTCAAACCTACCTCATAGGGAGGAGCAACTCCTGCTCATCTCGAATCTGCAAACCGTTTGGCTCTGCGGCTTTTCACTGTCCGTCAGCGTCCGTTTTAATTAGGGTCACTTTTGCTAAAAAAAAACATGCCAAACGGCAGCATTGAAAAATAAAAACTCTGTTGGATTCTTATCAAACTCCGACCAGTTCAAGCTCTTATTGGCCTCATTCAAACTGCAGAATATTGGAATCCTCTGATTAACTGGTGGGTCATAACGCTGACTTGAAGTTTCAAAAATTATACCAAGGGAGGGTATCACGGTTTTTTTTCGCCGAGATCAAAAAATAGATGCACTTCAAACCTACCTCATAGGGAGGAGCAACTCCTGCTCATCTCGAATCTGCAAACCGTTTGGCTCTGCGGCTTTTCACTCTCCGTCAGCGTCCGTTTTAATTAGGGTCACTTTTGCTAAAAAAAAAACATGCCAAACGGCAGCATTAAAAAATAAAAACTCTGTTGGATTCTTATCAAACTCCGACCAGTTCAAGCTCTTATTGGCCTCATTCAAACTGCAGAATATTGGAATCCTCTGATTAACTGGTGGGTCATAACGCTGACTTGAAGTTTCAAAAATTATACCAAGGGAGGGTATCACGGTTTTTTTTCGCCGAGAGCAAAATATAGATTCGCTTCAAACCTGCCTCATAAGGAGGAGCAACTCCTGCTCATCTCGAATCTGCAAACCGTTTGGCTCTGCGGCTTTTCACTCTCCGTCAGCGTCCGTTTTAATTAGGGTCACTTTTGCTAAAAAAAAACATGCCAAACGGCAGCATTGAAGAATAAAAACTCTGTTGGATTCTTATCAAACTCCGACCAGTTCAAGCTCTTATTGGCCTCATTCAAACTGCAGAATATTGGAATCCTTTGATTAACTGGTGGGTCATAACGCTGACTTGAAGTTTCAAAAATTATACCAAGGGAGGGTATCACGGTTTTTTTTCGCCGAGATCAAAAAATAGATTCGCTTCAAACCTACCCCATAGGGAGGAGCAACTCCTGCTCATCTCGAATCTGCAAACCGTTTGGCTCTGCGGCTTTTCACTCTCCGTCAGCGTCCGTTTTAATTAGGGTCACTTGTGCTAAAAAAAAACATGCCAAACGGCAGCATTGAAAAATAAAAACTCTGTTGGATTCTCATCAAACTCCGACCAGTTCAAGCTCTTATTGGCCTCATTCAAACTGCAGAATATTGGAATCCTCTGATTAACTGGTGGGTCATAACGCTGACTTGAAGTTTCAAAAATTATACCATGGGAGGGTATCACGGTTTTTTTTCGCCGAGATCAAAAAATAGATTCGCTTCAAACCTACCTCATAGGGAGGAGCAACTCCTGCTCATCTCGAATCTGCAAACCGTTTGGCTCTGCGGCTTTTCACTCTCCGTCAGCGTCCGTTTTAATTAGGGTCACTTTTGCTAAAAAAAAACATGCCAAACGGCAGCATTGAAAAATAAAAACTCTGTTGGATTCTCATCAAACTCCGACCAGTTCAAGCTCTTATTGGCCTCATTCAAACTGCAGAATATTGGAATCCTCTGATTAACTGGTGGGTCATAACGCTGACTTGAAGTTTCAAAAATTATACCAAGGGAGGGTATCACGGTTTTTTTTCGCCGAGATCAAAGAATAGATTCACTTCAAACCTACCTCATAGGGAGGAGCAACTCCTGCTCATCTCAAATCTGCAAACCGTTTGGCTCTGCGGCTTTTCACTCTCCATCAGCGTCCGTTTTAATTAGGGTCACTTTTGCTAAAAAAAAACATGCCAAACGGTAGCATTGAAAAATAAAAACTCTGTTGGATTCTTATCAAACTCCGACCAGTTCAAGCTCTTTTTGGCCTCATTCAAACTGCAGAATATTGGAATCCTCTGATTAACTGGTGGGTCATAACGCTGACTTGAAGTTTCAAAAATTATACCAAGGGAGGGTATCACGGTTTTTTTTCGCCGAGATCAAAAAATAGATTCGCTTCAAACCTACCTCATAGGGAGGAGCAACTCCTGCTCATCTTGAATCTGCAAATCGTTTGGCTCTGCGGCTTTTCACTCTCCGTCAGCGTCCGTTTTAATTAGGGTCACTTTTGCTAAAGAAAAAAACATGCCAAACGGCAGCATCGAAAAATAAAAACTCTGTTGGATTCTTATCAAACTCCGACCAGTTCAAGCTCTTATCGGCCTCATTCAAACTGCAGACTATTGGAATCCTTTGATTAACTGGTGGGTCATAACGCTGACTTGAAGTTTCAAAAATTAAACCAAGGGAGGGTATCACGGTTTTTTTTCGCCGAGATCAAAAAATAGATTCGCTTCAAACCTACCTCATAGGGAGGAGCAACTCCTGCTCATCTCGAATCTGCAAACCGTTTGGCTCTGCGGCTTTTCACCCTCCGTCAGCGTCCGTTTTAATTAGGGTCACTTTTGCTAAAAAAAAACATGCCAAACGGCAGCATTGAAAAATAAAAACTCTGTTGGATTCTTATCAAACTCCGACCAGTTCAAGCTCTTATTGGCCTCATTCAAACTGCAGAATATTGGAATCCTTTGATTAACTGGTGGGTCATAACGCTGACTTGAAGTTTCAAAAATTATACCAAGGGAGGGTATCACGGTTTTTTTTCGCCGAGATCAAAAAATAGATTCGCTTCAAACCTACCTCATAGGGAGGAGCAACTCCTGCTCATCTTGAATCTGCAAATCGTTTGGCTCTGCGGCTTTTCACTCTCCGTCAGCGTCCGTTTTAATTAGGGTCACTTTTGCTAAAAAAAAACATGCCAAACGGCAGCATTGAAAAATAAAAACTCTGTTGGATTCTTATCAAACTCCGACCAGTTCAAGCTCTTATCGGCCTCATTCAAACCGCAGAATATTGGAATCCTCTGATTAACTGGTGGGTCATAACGCTGACTTGAAGTTTCAAAAATTATACCAAGGGAGGGTATCACGGTTTTTTTTCGCCGAGATCAAAAAATAGATTCACTTCAAACCTACCTCATAGGGAAGAGCAACTCCTGCTCATCTCGAATCTGCAAACCGTTTAGCTCTGCAGCTTTTCACTCTCCGTCAGCGTCCGTTTTAATTAGGGTCACTTGTGCTAAAAAAAAACATGCCAAACGGCAGCATTGAAAAATAAAAACTCTGTTGGATTCTCATCAAACTCCGACCAGTTCAAGCTCTTATTGGCCTCATTCAAACTGCAGAATATTGGAATCCTCTGATTAACTGGTGGGTCATAACGCTGACTTGAAGTTTCAAAAATTATACCATGGGAGGGTATCACGGTTTTTTTTCGCCGAGATCAAAAAATAGATTCGCTTCAAACCTACCTCATAGGGAGGAGCAACTCCTGCTCATCTCGAATCTGCAAACCGTTTGGCTCTGCGGCTTTTCACTCTCCGTCAGCGTCCGTTTTAATTAGGGTCACTTTTGCTAAAAAAAAACATGCCAAACGGCAGCATTGAAAAATAAAAACTCTGTTGGATTCTCATCAAACTCCGACCAGTTCAAGCTCTTATTGGCCTCATTCAAACTGCAGAATATTGGAATCCTCTGATTAACTGGTGGGTCATAACGCTGACTTGAAGTTTCAAAAATTATACCAAGGGAGGGTATCACGGTTTTTTTTTCGCCGAGATCAAAAAATAGATTCACTTCAAACCTACCTCATAGGGAGGAGCAACTCCTGCTCATCTCGAATCTGCAAACCGTTTGGCTCTGCGGCTTTTCACTCTCCATCAGCGTCCGTTTTAATTAGGGTCACTTTTGCTAAAAAAAAACATGCCAAACGGTAGCATTGAAAAATAAAAACTCTGTTGGATTCTTATCAAACTCCGACCAGTTCAAGCTCTTATTGGCCTCATTCAAACTGCAGAATATTGGAATCCTCTGATTAACTGGTGGGTCATAACGCTGACTTGAAGTTTCAAAAATTATACCAAGGGAGGGTATCACGGTTTTTTTTCGCCGAGATCAAAAAATAGATTCGCTTCAAACCTACCTCATAGGGAGGAGCAACTCCTGCTCATCTTGAATCTGCAAATCGTTTGGCTCTGCGGCTTTTCACTCTCCGTCAGCGTCCGTTTTAATTAGGGTCACTTTTGCTAAAGAAAAAAATATGCCAAACGGCAGCATTGAAAAATAAAAACTCTGTTGGATTCTTATCAAACTCCGACCAGTTCAAGCTCTTATCGGCTTCATTCAAACTGCAGAATATTGGAATCCTTTGATTAACTGGTGGGTCATAACGCTGACTTGAAGTTTCAAAAATTATACCAAGGGAGGGTATCACGGTTTTTTTTCGCCGAGATCAAAAAATAGATTCGCTTCAAACCTACCTCATAGGGAGGAGCAACTCCTGCTCATCTCGAATCTGCAAACCGTTTGGCTCTGCGGCTTTTCACCCTCCGTCAGCGTCCGTTTTAATTAGGGTCACTTTTGCTAAAAAAAAACATGCCAAACGGCAGCATTGAAAAATAAAAACTCTGTTGGATTCTTATCAAACTCCGACCAGTTCAAGCTCTTATTGGCCTCATTCAAACTGCAGAATATTAGAATCCTTTGATTAACTGGTGGGTCATAACGCTGACTTGAAGTTTCAAAAATTATACCAAGGGAGGGTATCACGGTTTTTTTTCGCCGAGATCAAAAAATAGATTCGCTTCAAACCTACCTCATAGGGAGGAGCAACTCCTGCTCATCTCGAATCTGCAAACCGTTTGGCTCTGCGGCTTTTCACTCTCCGTCAGCGTCCGTTTTAAATAGGGTCACTTTTGCTAAAAAAAAACATGCCAAACGGCAGCATTGAAAAATAAAAACTCTGTTGGATTCTTATCAAACTCTGACCAGTTCAAGCTCTTATTGGCCTCATTCAAACTGCAGAATATTTGAATCCTCTGATTAACTGGTGGGTCATAACGCTGACTTGAAGTTTCAAAAATTATACCAAGGGAAGGTATCAAGGTTTTTTTTCGCCGAGATCAAGAAATAGATTCGCTTCAAACCTACCTCATAGGGAGGAGCAGCTCCTGCTCATCTCGAATCTGCAAACCGTTTGGCTCTGCGGCTTTTCACTCTCCGTCAGCGTCCGTTTTAATTAGGGTCACTTTTGCTAAAAAAAAACATGCCAAACGGCAGCATTGAAAAATAAAAACTCTGTTGGATTCTTATCAAACTCCGACCAGTTCAAGCTCTTATTGGCCTCATTCAAACTGCAGAATATTGGAATCCTCTGATTAACTGGTGGGTCATAACGCTGACTTGAAGTTTCAAAAATTATACCAAGGGAGGGTATCAAGGTTTTTTTTCGCCGAGATCAAAAAATAGATTCGCTTCAAACCTACCTCCTAGGGAGGAGCAACTCCTGCTCATCTCGAATCTGCAAACCGTTTGGCTCTGCGGCTTATCACGCTCCGTCAGCGTCCGTTTTAATTAGGGTCACTTTTGCTAAAAAAAAACATGCCAAACGGCAGCATGGAAAAATAAAAACTCTGTTGGATTCTTATCAAACTCCGACCAGTTCAAGCTCTTATTGGCCTCATTCAAACTGCAGAATATTGGAATCCTCTGATTAACTGGTGGGTCATAACGCTGACTTGAAGTTTCAAAAATTATACCAAGGGAGGGTATCACGGTTTTTTTTCGCCGAGATCAAAAAATAGATTCGCTTCAAACCTACCTCCTAGGGAGGAGCAACTCCTGCTCATCTCGAATCTGTAAACCGTTTGGCTCTGCGGCTTATCACGCTCCGTCAGCGTACGTTTTAATTAGGGTCACTTTTGCTGAAAAAAAACATGCCAAACGGCAGCATGGAAAAATAAAAACTCTGTTGGATTCTTATCAAACTCCGACCAGTTCAAGCTCTTATTGGCCTCATTCAAACTGCAGAATATTGGAATCCTCTGATTAACTGGTGGGTCATAACGCTGACTTGAAGTTTCAAATATTATACCAAGGGAGGGTATCACGGTGATTTTTCGCCGAGATCAAAAAATAGATTCGCTTCAAACCTACCTCATAGGGAGGAGCAACTCCTGCTCATCTCGAATCTGCAAACCTTTTGGCTCTGCGGCTTTTCACTCTCCGTCAGCGTCCGTTTTAATTAGGGTCACTTTTGCTAAAAAAAAACATGCCAAACGGCAGCATTGAAAAATAAAAACTCTATTGGATTCTTATCAAACTCCGACCAGTTCAAGCTCTTATTGGCCTCATTCAAACTGCAGAATATTGGAATCCTCTGATTAACTGGTGGGTCATAACGCTGACTTGAAATTTCAAAAATTATACCAAGGGAGGGTATCACGGTTTTATTTCGCCGAGATCAAAAAATAGATTCGCTTCAAACTTACCTCATAGGGAGGAGCAACTCCTGCTCATCTCGAATCTGCAAATCGTTTGGCTCTGCGGCTTTTCACTCTCCGTCAGCGTCCGTTTTAATTAGGGTCACTTTTGCTAAAAAAAAACATGCCAAACGGCAGCATTGAAAAATAAAAACTCTGTTGGATTCTTATCAAACTCTGACCAGTTCAAGCTCTTATTGGCCTCATTCAAACTGCAGAATATTGGAATCCTCTGATTAACTGGTGGGTCATAACGCTGACTTGAAGTTTCAAAAATTATACCAAGGGAGGGTATCACGGTGTTTTTTCGCCGAGATCAAAAAATAGATTCGCTTCAAACCTACCTCATAGGGAGGAGCAACTCCTGCTCATCTCGAATCTGCAAACCTTTTGGCTCTGCGGCTTTTCACTCTCCGTCAGCGTCCGTTTTAATTAGGGTCACTTTTGCTAAAAAAAAACATGCCAAACGGCAGCATTGAAAAATAAAAACTCTGTTGGATTCTTATCAAACTCCGACCAGTTCAAGCTCTTATTGGCCTCATTCAAACTGCAGAATATTGGAATCCTCTGATTAACTGGTGGGTCATAACGCTGACTTGAAATTTCAAAAATTATACCAAGGGAGGGTATCACGGTTTTTTTTCGCCGAGATCAAAAAATAGATTCGCTTCAAACTTACCTCATAGGGAGGAGCAACTCCTGCTCATCTCGAATCTGCAAATCGTTTGGCTCTGCGGCTTTTCACTCTCCGTCAGCGTCCGTTTTAATTAGGGTCACTTTTGCTAAAAAAAACATGCCAAACGGCAGCATTGAAAAATAAAAACTCTGTTGGATTCTTATCAAACTCCGACCAGTTCAAGCTCTTATTGGCCTCATTCAAACTGCAGAATATTGGAATCCTCTGATTAACTGGTGGGTCATAACGCTGACTTGAAGTTTCAAAAATTATACCAAGGGAGGGTATCATGGTTTTTTTTCGCAGAGATCAAAAAATAGATTCGCTTCAAACCTACCTCATAGGGAGGAGCAACTCCTGTTCATCTCGAATCTGCAAACCGTTTGGCTCTGCGGCTTTTCACTCTCCGTCAGCGTCCGTTTTAATAAGGGTCACTTTTGCTAAAACAAAACATGCCAAACGGCAGCATTGAAAAATAAAAACTCTGTTGGATTCTTATCAAACTCCGACCAGTTTAAGCTCTTATTGGCCTCATTCAAACTGCAGAATATTGGAATCCTCTGATTAACTGGTGGGTCATAACGCTGACTTGAAGTTTCAAAAATTATACCAAGGGAGGGTATCACGGTTTTTTTTCGCCGAGATCAAAAAATAGATTCGCTTCAAACCTACCTCATAGGGAGGAGCAACTCCTGCTCATCTCGAATCTGCAAACCGTTTGGCTCTGCAGCTTTTCACTCTCCGTCAGCGTCCGTTTTAAATAGGGTCACTTTTGCTAAAAAAAAACATGCCAAACGGCAGCATTGAAAAATAAAAACTCTGTTGGATTCTTATCAAACTCTGACCAGTTCAAGCTCTTATTGGCCTCATTCAAACTGCAGAATATTGGAATCCTCTGATTAACTGGTGGGTCATAACGCTGACTTGAAGTTTCAAAAATTATACCAAGGGAGGGTATCAAGGTTTTTTTTCGCCGAGATCAAGAAATAGATTCGCTTCAAACCTACCTCATAGGGAGGAGCAGCTCCTGCTCATCTCGAATCTGCAAACCGTTTGGCTCTGCGGCTTTTCACTCTCAGTCAGCGTCCGTTTTAATTAGGGTCACTTTTGCTAAAAAAAAACATGCCAAACGGCAGCATTGAAAAATAAAAACTCTGTTGGATTCTTATCAAACTCCGACCAGTTCAAGCTCTTATTGGCCTCATTCAAACTGCAGAATATTGGAATCCTCTGATTAACTGGTGGGTCATAACGCTGACTTGAAGTTTCAAAAATTATACCAAGGGAGGGTATCAAGGTTTTTTTTCGCCGAGATCAAAAAATAGATTCGCTTCAAACCTACCTCCTAGGGAGGAGCAACTCCTGCTCATCTCGAATCTGCAAACCGTTTGGCTCTGCGGCTTATCACGCTCCGTCAGCGTCCGTTTTAATTAGGGTCACTTTTGCTAAAAAAAAACATGCCAAACGGCAGCATGGAAAAATAAAAACTCTGTTGGATTCTTATCAAACTCCGACCAGTTCAAGCTCTTATTGGCCTCATTCAAACTGCAGAATATTGGAATCCTCTGATTAACTGGTGGGTCATAACGCTGACTTGAAGTTTCAAAAATTATACCAAGGGAGGGTATCACGGTTTTTTTTCGCCGAGATCAAAAAATAGATTCGCTTCAAACCTACCTCCTAGGGAGGAGCAACTCCTGCTCATCTCGAATCTGCAAACCGTTTGGCTCTGCGGCTTATCACGCTCCGTCAGCGTACGTTTTAATTAGGGTCACTTTTGCTGAAAAAAAACATGCCAAACGGCAGCATGGAAAAATAAAAACTCTGTTGGATTCTTATCAAACTCCGACCAGTTCAAGCTCTTATTGGCCTCATTCAAACTGCAGAATATTGGAATCCTCTGATTAACTGGTGGGTCATAACGCTGACTTGAAGTTTCAAAAA
The DNA here is from genome assembly GCA_914767715.1 of Membranipora membranacea. NCBI lineage: Eukaryota > Metazoa > Bryozoa > Gymnolaemata > Cheilostomatida > Membraniporidae > Membranipora > Membranipora membranacea. The sequence continues at coordinate 12,864,950 of OU612068.1, forward strand.
TTATACCAAGGGAGGGTATCACGGTTTTTTTTCGCCGAGATCAAAAAATAGATTCGCTTCAAACCTACCTCATAGGGAGGAGCAGCTCCTGCTCATCTCGAATCTGCAAATCGTTTGGCTCTGCGGCTTTTCACTCTCCGTCAGCGTCCGTTTTAATTAGGGTCACTTTTGCTTAAAAAAAACATGCCAAACGGCAGCATTGAAAAATAAAAACTCTGTTGGATTCTTATCAAACTCCGACCAGTTCAAGCTCTTATTGGCCTCATTCAAACTGCAGAATATTGGAATCCTCTGATTAACTGGTGGGTCATAACGCTGACTTGAAGTTTCAAAAATTATACCAAGGGAAGGTATCACGGTTTTTTTTCACCGATATCAAAAAATAGATTCACTTCAAACCTACCTCATAAGGAGGAGCAACTCCTGCTCATCTCGAATCTGCAAACCGTTTGGCTCTGCGGTTTTTCACTCTCCGTCAGCGTCCGTTTTAATTAGGGTCACCTTTGCTAAAAAAAACATGCCAAACGGCAGCATTGAAAAATAAAAACTCTGTTGGATTCTTATCAAACTCCGACCAGTTCAAGCTCTTATTGGCCTCATTCAAACTGCAGAATATTGGAATCCTCTGATTAACTGGTGGGTCATAACGCTGACTTGAAGTTTCAAAAATTATACCAAGGGAGGGTATCACGGTTTTTTTTCGCCGAGATCAAAAAATAGATTCGCTTCAAACCTACCTCATAGGGAGGAGCAACTCCTGCTCATCTCGAATCTGCAAACCGTTTGGCTCTGCGGCTTTTCACTCTCCGTCAGCGTCCGTTTTAATTAGGGTCACTTTTGCTAAAAAAAACATGCCAAACGGCAGCATTGAAAAATAAAAACTCTGTTGGATTCTTATCAAACTCCGACCAGTTCAAGCTCTTATTGGCCTCATTCAAACTGCAGAATATTGGAATCCTCTGATTAACTGGTGGGTCATAACGCTGACTTGAAGTTTCAAAAATTATACCAAGGGAGGGTATCACGGTTTTTTTTCGCCGAGATCAAAAAATAGATTCGCTTCAAACCTACCTCATAGGGAGGAGCAACTCCTGCTCATCTCGAATCTGCAAACCGTTTGGCTCTGCGGCTTTTCACTCTCCGTCAGCGTCCGTTTTAATTAGGGTCAATTTTGCTAAAAAAAAACGTGCCAAACGGCAGCATTGAAAAATAAAAACTCTGTTGGATTCTTATCAAACTCCGACCAGTTCAAGCTCTTATTGGCCTCATTCAAACTGCAGAATATTGGAATCCTCTGATTAACTGGTGGGTCATAACGCTGACTTGAAGTTTCAAAAATTATACCAAGGGAGGGTATTACGGTTTTTTTTCGCCGAGATTAAAAAATAGATTCACTTCAAACCTACCTCATAGGGAGGAGCAACTCCTGCTAATCTCGAATCTGCAAACCGTTTGGCTCTGCGGCTTTTCACTCTCCGTCAGCGTCCGTTTTAATTAGGGTCACTTTTGCTAAAAAAAACATGCCAAACGGCAGCATTGAAAAATAAAAACTCTGTTGGATTCTTATCAAACTCCTACCAGTTCAAGCTCTTATTGGCCTCATTCAAACTGCAGAATATTGGAATCCTCTGATTAACTGGTCGGTCATAACGCTGACTTGAAGTTTCAAAAATTATACCAAGGGAAGGTATCACGGTTTTTTTTCGCCGAGATCAAAAAATAGATTCACTTCAAACCTACCTCATAGGGAGGAGCAACTCCTGCTCATCTCGAATCTGCAAACCGTTTGGCTCTGCGGTTTTTCACTCTCCGTCAGCGTCCGTTTTAATTAGGGTCACCTTTGCTAAAAAAAAACGTGCCAAACGGCAGCATTGAAAAATAAAAACTCTGTTGGATTCTTATCAAACTCCGACCAGTTCAAGCTCTTATTGGCCTCATTCAAACTGCAGAATATTGGAATCCTCTGCTTAACTGGTGGGTCATAACGCTGACTTGAAGTTTCAAAAATTATACCAAGGGAGGGTATCACGGTTTTTTTTCGCCGAGATCAAAAAATAGATTCGCTTCAAACCTACCTCATAGGGAGGAGCAACTCCTGCTCATCTCGAATCTGCAAACCGTTTGGCTCTGCGGCTTTTCACTCTCCGTCAGCGTCCGTTTTAATTAGGGTCAATTTTGCTAAAAAAAAAACGTGCCAAACGGCAGCATTGAAAAATAAAAACTCTGTTGGATTCTTATCAAACTCCGACCAGTTCAAGCTCTTATTGGCCTCATTCAAACTGCAGAATATTGGAATCCTCTGATTAACTGGTGGGTCATAACGCTGACTTGAAGTTTCAAAAATTATACCAAGGGAGGGTATCACGGTTTTTTTTCGCCGAGATAAAAAAATAGATTCACTTCAAACCTACCTCATAGGGAGGAGCAACTCCTGCTCATCTCGAATCTGCAAACCGTTTGGCTCTGCGGCTTTTCACTCTCCGTCAGCGTCCGTTTTAATTAGGGTCACTTTTGCTAAAAAAAAACATGCCAAACGGCAGCATTGAAAAATAAAAACTCTGTTGGATTCTTATCAAACTCCTACCAGTTCAAGCTCCTATTGGCCTCATTCAAACTGCAGAATATTGGAATCCTCTGATTAACTGGTGGGTCATAACGCTGACTTGAAGTTTCAAAAATTATACCAAGGGAAGGTATCACGGTTTTTTTTCGCCGAGATCAAAAAATAGATTCACTTCAAACCTACCTCATAGGGAGGAGCAACTCCTGCTCATCTCGAATCTGCAAACCGTTTGGCTCTGCGGTTTTTCACTCTCCGTCAGCGTCCGTTTTAATTAGGGTCACCTTTGCTAAAAAAAAACATGCCAAACGGCAGCATTGAAAAATAAAAACTCTGTTGGATTCTTCTCAAACTCCAACCAGTTCAAGCTCTTATTGGCCTCATTCAAACTGCAGAATATTGGAATCCTCTGATTAACTGGTGGGTCATAACGCTGACTTGAAGTTTCAAAAATTATACCAAGGGAGGGTATCACGGTTTTTTTTCGCCGAGATCAAAAAATAGATTCGCTTCAAACCTACCTCATAGGGAGGAGCAACTCCTGCTCATCTCGAATCTGCAAACCGTTTGGCACTGCGGCTTTTCACTCTCCGTCAGCATCCGTTTTAATTAGGGTCACTTTTGTTAAAAAAAAACATGCCAAACGGCAGCATTGAAAAATAAAAACTCTGTTGGATTCTTATCAAACTCCGACCAGTTCAAGCTCTTATTGGCCTCATTCAAACTGCAGAATATTGGAATCCTCTGATTAACTGGTGGGTCATAACGCTGACTTGAAGTTTCAAAAATTATACCAAGGGAGGGTATCACGGTTTTTTTTCGCCGAGATCAAAAAATAGATTCACTTCAAACCTACCTCATAGGGAGGAGCAACTCCTGCTCATCTCGAATCTGCAAACCGTTTGGCTCTGCGGCTTTTCACTCTCGGTCAGCGTCCGTTTTAATTAGGGTCACTTTTGCTAAAAAAAAACATGCCAAACGGCAGCATTGAAAAAAAAAAACTCTGTTGGATTCTTATCAATCTCCTACCAGTTCAAGCTCTTATTGGCCTCATTCAAACTGCAGAATATTGGAATCCTCTGATTAACTTGTGGGTCATAACGCTGACTTGAAGTTTCAAAAATTATACCAAGGGAGGGTATCACGGTTTTTTTTCGCCGAGATCAAAAAATAGATTCACTTCAAACCTACCTCATAGGGAGAAGCAACTCCTGCTCATCTCGAATCTGCAAACCGTTTGGCTCTGCGGCTTTTCACTCTCCGTCAGCGTCCGTTTTAATTAGGGTCACTTTTGCTAAAAAAAACATGCCAAACGGCAGCATTGAAAAATAAAAACTCTGTTGGATTCTTATCAAACTCCGACCAGTTCAAGCTCTTATTGGCCTCATTCAAACTGCAGAATATTGGAATCCTCTGATTAACTGGTGGGTCATAACGCTGACTTGAAGTTTCAAAAATTATACCAAGGGAAGGTATCACGGTTTTTTTTCGCCGAGATCAAAAAATAGATTCACTTCAAACCTACCTCATAGGGAGGAGCAACTCCTGCTCATCTCGAATCTGCAAACCGTTTGGCTCTGCGGTTTTTCACTCTCCGTCAGCGTCCGTTTTAATTAGGGTCACCTTTGCTAAAAAAAAACATGCCAAACGGCAGCATTGAAAAATAAAAACTCTGTTGGATTCTTATCAAACTCCGACCAGTTCAAGCTCTTATTGGCCTCATTCAAACTGCAGAATATTAGAATCCTCTGATTAACTGGTGGGTCATAACGCTGACTTGAAGTTTCAAAAATTATACCAAGGGAGGGTATCACGGTTTTTTTTCGCCGAGATCAAAAAATAGATTCGCTTCAAACCTACCTCATAGGGAAGAGCAACTCCTGCTCATCTCGAATCCGCAAACCGTTTGGCTCTGCGGCTTTTCACTCTCCGTCAGCGTCCGTTTTAATTAGGGTCACTTTTGCTAAAAAAAAACATGCCAAACGGCAGCATTGAAAAATAAAAACTCTGTTGGATTCTTATCAAACTCTAACCAGTTCAAGCTCTTATTGGCCTCATTCAAACTGCAGAATATTGGAATCCTCTGATTAACTGGTGGGTCATAACGCTGACTTGAAGTTTCAAAAATTATACCAAGGGAGGGTATCACGGTTTTTTTTCGCCGAGATCAAAAAATAGATTCGCTTCAAACCTACGTCATAGGGAGGAGCAACTCCTGCTCATCTCGAATCCGCAAACCGTTTGGCTCTGCGGCTTTTCACTCTCCGTCAGCGTCCGTTTTAATTAGGGTCACTTTTGTTAAAAAAAAACATGCCAAACGGCAGCATTGAAAAATAAAAACTCTGTTGGATTCTTATCAAACTCTGACCAGTTCAAGCTCTTATTGGCCTCATTCAAACTGCAGAATATTGGAATCCTCTGATTAACTGGTGGGTCATAACGCTGACTTGAAGTTTCAAAAATTATACCAAGGGAGGGTATCACGGTTTTTTTTCGCCGAGATCAAAAAATAGATTCACTTCAAACCTACCTCATAGGGAGGAGCAACTCCTGCTCATCTCGAATCTGCAAACCGTTTGGCTCTGCGGCTTTTCACTCTCGGTCAGCGTCCGTTTTAATCAGGGTCACTTTTGCTAAAAAAAAACATGCCAAACGGCAGCATTGAAAAATAAAAACTCTGTTGGATTCTTATCAAACTCCTACCAGTTCAAGCTCTTATTGGCCTCATTCAAACTGCAGAATATTGGAATCCTCTGATTAACTTGTGGGTCATAACGCTGACTTGAAGTTTCAAAAATTATACCAAGGGAGGGTATCACGGTTTTTTTTCGCCGAGATCAAAAAATAGATTCACTTCAAACCTACCTCATAGGGAGAAGCAACTCCTGCTCATCTCGAATCTGCAAACCGTTTGGCTCTGCGGCTTTTCACTCTCCGTCAGCGTCCGTTTTAATTAGGGTCACTTTTGCTAAAAAAAAACATGCCAAACGGCAGCATTGAAAAATAAAAACTCTGTTGGATTCTTATCAAACTCCCACCAGTTCAAGCTCTTATTGGCCTCATTCAAACTGCAGAATATTGGAATCCTCTGATTAACTGGTGGGTCATAACGCTGACTTGAAGTTTCAAAAATTATACCAAGGGAAGGTATCACGGTTTTTTTTCGCCGAGATCAAAAAATAGATTCGCTTCAAACCTACCTCATAGGGAGGAGCAACTCCTGCTCATCTCGAATCTGCAAACCGTTTGGCTCTGCGGTTTTTCACTCTCCGTCAGCGTCCGTTTTAATTAGGGTCACCTTTGCTAAAAAAAAACATGCCAAACGGCAGCATTGAAAAATAAAAACTTTGTTGGATTCTTATCAAACTCCGACCAGTTCAAGCTCTTATTGGCCTCTTTCAAACTGCAGAATATTAGAATCCTCTGATTAACTGGTGGGTCATAACGCTGACTTGAAGTTTCAAAAATTATACCAAGGGAGGGTATCACGGTTTTTTTTCGCCGAGATCAAAAAATAGATTCGCTTCAAACCTACCTCATAGGGAGGAGCAACTCCTGCTCATCTCGAATCTGCAAACCGTTTGGCTCTGCGGCTTTTCACTCTCCGTCAGCGTCCGTTTTAATTAGGGTCAAATTTGCTTTAAAAAAAACGTGCCAAACGGCAGCATTGAAAAATAAAAACTCTGTTGGATTCTTATCAAACTCCGACCAGTTCAAGCTCTTATTGGCCTCATTCAAACTGCAGAATATTGGAATCCTCTGATTAACTGGTGGGTCATAACGCTGACTTGAAGTTTCAAAAATTATACCAAGGGAGGGTATCACGGTTTTTTTTCGCCGAGATCAAAAAATAGATTCACTTCAAACCTACCTCATAGGGAGGAGCAACTCCTGCTCATCTCGAATCTGCAAACCGTTTGGCTCTGCGGCTTTTCACTCTCCGTCAGCGTCCGTTTTAATTAGGGTCACTTTTGCTAAAAAAAAACATGCCAAACGGCAGCATTGAAAAATAAAAACTCTGTTGGATTCTTATCAAACTCCTACCAGTTCAAGCTCCTATTGGCCTCATTCAAACTGCAGAATATTGGAATCCTCTGATTAACTGGTGGGTCATAACGCTGACTTGAAGTTTCAAAAATTATACCAAGGGAAGGTATCACGGTTTTTTTTCGCCGAGATCAAAAATTAGATTCGCTTCAAACCTACCTCATAGGGAGGAGCAACTCCTGCTCATCTCGAATCTGCAAACCGTTTGGCTCTGCGGCTTTTCACTCTCCGTCAGCATCCGTTTTAATTAGGGTCACTTTTGCTAAAAAAAAACATGCCAAACGGCAGCATTGAAAAATAAAAACTCTGTTGGATTCTTATCAAACTCCGACCAGTTCAAGCTCTTATTGGCCTCATTCAAACTGCAGAATATTGGAATCCTCTGATTAACTGGTGGGTCATAACGCTGACTTGAAGTTTCAAAAAGTATACCAAGGGAGGGTATCACGGTTTTTTTTCGCCGAGATCAAAAAATAGATTCACTTCAAACCTACCTCATAGGGAGGAGCAACTCCTGCTCATCTCGAATCTGCAAACCGTTTGGCTCTGCGGCTTTTCACTCTCGGTCAGCGTCCGTTTTAATCAGGGTCACTTTTGCTAAAAAAAAACATGCCAAACGGCAGCATTGAAAAATAAAAACTCTGTTGGATTCTTATCAAACTCCTACCAGTTCAAGCTCTTATTGGCCTCATTCAAACTGCAGAATATTGGAATCCTCTGATTAACTTGTGGGTCATAACGCTGACTTGAAGTTTCAAAAATTATACCAAGGGAGGGTATCACGGTTTTTTTTCGCCGAGATCAAAAAATAGATTCACTTCAAACCTACCTCATAGGGAGAAGCAACTCCTGCTCATCTCGAATCTGCAAACCGTTTGGCTCTGCGGCTTTTCACTCTCCGTCAGCGTCTGTTTTAATTAGGGTCACTTTTGCTAAAAAAAAACATGCCAAACGGCAGCATTGAAAAATAAAAACTCTGTTGGATTCTTATCAAACTCCCACCAGTTCAAGCTCTTATTGGCCTCATTCAAACTGCAGAATATTGGAATCCTCTGATTAACTGGTGGGTCATAACGCTGACTTGAAGTTTCAAAAATTATACCAAGGGAAGGTATCACGGTTTTTTTTCGCCGAGATCAAAAAATAGATTCGCTTCAAACCTACCTCATAGGGAGGAGCAACTCCTGCTCATCTCGAATCTGCAAACCGTTTGGCTCTGCGGTTTTTCACTCTCCGTCAGCGTCCGTTTTAATTAGGGTCACCTTTGCTAAAAAAAAACATGCCAAACGGCAGCATTGAAAAATAAAAACTTTGTTGGATTCTTATCAAACTCCGACCAGTTCAAGCTCTTATTGGCCTCTTTCAAACTGCAGAATATTAGAATCCTCTGATTAACTGGTGGGTCATAACGCTGACTTGAAGTTTCAAAAATTATACCAAGGGAGGGTATCACGGTTTTTTTTCGCCGAGATCAAAAAATAGATTCGCTTCAAACCTACCTCATAGGGAGGAGCAACTCCTGCTCATCTCGAATCCGCAAACCGTTTGGCTCTGCGGCTTTTCACTCTCCGTCAGCGTCCGTTTTAATTAGGGTCACTTTTGCTAAAAAAAAACATGCCAAACGGCAGCATTGAAAAATAAAAACTCTGTTGGATTCTTATCAAACTCTAACCAGTTCAAGCTGTTATTGGCCTCATTCAAACTGCAGAATATTGGAATCCTCTGATTAACTGGTGGGTCATAACGCTGACTTGAAGTTTCAAAAATTATACCAAGGGAGGGTATCACGGTTTTTTTTCGCCGAGATCAAAAAATAGATTCGCTTCAAACCTACCTCATAGGGAGGAGCAACTCCTGCTCATCTCGAATCTGCAAACCGTTTGGCTCTGCGGCTTTTCACTCTCCGTCAGCATCCGTTTTAATTAGGGTCACTTTTGCTAAAAAAAAACATGCCAAACGGCAGCATTGAAAAATAAAAACTCTGTTGGATTCTTATCAAACTCCGACCAGTTCAAGCTCTTATTGGCCTCATTCAAACTGCAGAATATTGGAATCCTCTGATTAACTGGTGGGTCATAACGCTGACTTGAAGTTTCAAAAATTATACCAAGGGAGGGTATCACGGTTTTTTTTCGCCGAGATCAAAAAATAGATTCACTTCAAACCTACCTCATAGGGAGGAGCAACTCCTGCTCATCTCGAATCTGCAAACCGTTTGGCTCTGCGGCTTTTCACTCTCGGTCAGCGTCCGTTTTAATCAGGGTCACTTTTGTTAAAAAAAAACATGCCAAACGGCAGCATTGAATAATAAAAACTCTGTTGGATTCTTATCAAACTCCTACCAGTTCAAGCTCTTATTGGCCTCATTCAAACTGCAGAATATTGGAATCCTCTGATTAACTTGTGGGTCATAACGCTGACTTGAAGTTTCAAAAATTATACCAAGGGAGGGTATCACGGTTTTTTTTCGCCGAGATCAAAAAATAGATTCACTTCAAACCTACCTCATAGGGAGAAGCAACTCCTGCTCATCTCGAATCTGCAAACCGTTTGGCTCTGCGGCTTTTCACTCTCCGTCAGCGTCCGTTTTAATTAGGGTCACTTTTGCTAAAAAAAAACATGCCAAACGGCAGCATTGAAAAATAAAAACTCTGTTGGATTCTTATCAAACTCCGACCAGTTCAAGCTCTTATTGGCCTCATTCAAACTGCAGAATATTGGAATCCTCTGATTAACTGGTGGGTCATAACGCTGACTTCAAGTGTCAAAAATTATACCAAGGGAAGGTATCACGGTTGTTTTTCGCCGAGATCAAAAAATAGATTCACTTCAAACCTACCTCATAGGGAGGAGCAACTCCTGCTCATCTCGAATCTGCAAACCGTTTGGCTCTGCGGTTTTTCACTCTCCGTCAGCGTCCGTTTTAATTAGGGTCACCTTTGCTAAAAAAAAACATGCCAAACGGCAGCATTGAAAAATAAAAACTTTGTTGGATTCTTATCAAACTCCGACCAGTTCAAGCTCTTATTGGCCTCATTCAAACTGCAGAATATTAGAATCCTCTGATTAACTGGTGGGTCATAACGCTGACTTGAAGTTTCAAAAATTATACCAAGGGAGGGTATCACGGTTTTTTTTCGCCGAGATCAAAAAATAGATTCGCTTCAAACCTACCTCATAGGGAGGAGCAACTCCTGCTCATCTCGAATCCGCAAACCGTTTGGCTCTGCGGCTTTTCACTCTCCGTCAGCGTCCGTTTTAATTAGGGTCACTTTTGCTAAAAAAAAACATGCCAAACGGCAGCATTGAAAAATAAAAACTCTGTTGGATTCTTATCAAACTCTAACCAGTTCAAGCTGTTATTGGCCTCATTCAAACTGCAGAATATTGGAATCCTCTGATTAACTGGTGGGTCATAACGCTGACTTGAAGTTTCAAAAATTATACCAAGGGAGGGTATCACGGTTTTTTTTCGCCGAGATCAAAAAATAGATTCGCTTCAAACCTACCTCATAGGGAGGAGCAACTCCTGCTCATCTCGAATCTGCAAACCGTTTGGCTCTGCGGCTTTTCACTCTCCGTCAGCGTCCGTTTTAATTAGGGTCAATTTTGCTAAAAAAAAACGTGCCAAACGGCAGCATTGAAAAATAAAAACTCTGTTGGATTCTTATCAAACTCCGACCAGTTCAAGCTCTTATTGGCCTCATTCAAACTGCAGAATATTGGAATCCTCTGATTAACTGGTGGGTCATAACGCTGACTTGAAGTTTCAAAAATTATACCAAGGGAGGGTATCACGGTTTTTTTTCGCCGAGATCAAAAAATAGATTCGCTTCAAACCTACCTCATAGGGAGGAGCAACTCCTGCTCATCTCGAATCTGCAAACCGTTTGGCTCTGCGGCTTTTCACTCTCCGTCAGCGTCCGTTTTAATTAGGGTCACTTTTGCTAAAAAAAAACATGCCAAACGGCAGCATTGAAAAATAAAAACTCTGTTGGATTCTTATCAAACTCCGACCAGTTCAAGCTCTTATTGGCCTCATTCAAACTGCAGAATATTGGAATCCTCTGATTAACTGGTGGGTCATAACGTTGACTTGAAGTTTCAAAAATTATACCAAGGGAGGGTATCACGGTTTTTTTTCGCCGAGATCAAAAAATAGATTCGCTTCATACCTACCTCATAGGGAGGAGCAACTCCTGCTCATCTCGAATCTGCAAACCGTTTGGCTCTGCAGATTTTCACTCTCCGTCAGCGTCCGTTTAAATTAGGGTCACTTTTGCTAAAAAAAAACATGCCAAACGGCAGCATTGAAAAATAAAAACCCTGTTGGATTCTTATCAAACTCCGACCAGTTCAAGCTCTTATTGGCCTCATTCAAACTGCAGAATATTGCAATCCTTTGATTAACTGGTGGGTCATAACGCTGACTTGAAGTTTCAAAAATTATACCAAGGGAGGGTATCACGGTTTTTTTTCGCCGAGATCAAAAAATAGATTCGCTTCAAACCTACCTCATAGGGAGGAGCAACTCCTGCTCATCTCGAATCTGCAAACCGTTTGGCTCTGCGGCTTTTCACTCTCCGTCAGCGTCCGTTTTAATTAGGGTCACTTTTGCTAAAAAAAAACATGCCAAACGGCAGCATTGAAAAATAAAAACTCTGTTGGATTCTAATCAAACTCCTACCAGTTCAAGCTCTTATTGGCCTCATTCAAACTGCAGAATATTGGAATCCTCTGATTAACTGGTGGGTCATAACGCTGACTTGAAGTTTCAAAAATTATACCAAGGGAGGGTATCACGGTTTTTTTTCGCCGAGATCAAAAAGTAGATTCACTTCAAACCTACCTCATAGGGAGAAGCAACTCCTGCTCATCTCGAATCTGCAAACCATTTGGCTCTGCGGCTTTTCACTCTCCGTCAGCGTCCGTTTTAATTAGGGTCACTTTTGCTAAAAGAAAACATGCCAAACGGCAGCATTGAAAAATAAAAACTCTGTTGGATTTTTATCAAACTCCGACCAGTTCAAGCTCTTATTGGCCTCATTCAAACTGCAGAATATTGGAATCCTCTGATTAACTGGTGGGTCATAACGCTGACTTGAAGTTTCAAAAATTATACCAAGGGAAGGTATCACGGTTTTTTTTCGCCGAGATCAAAAAATAGATTCACTTCAAACCTACCTCATAGGGAGGAGCAACTCCTGCTCATCTCGAATCTGCAAACCGTTTGGCTCTGCGGTTTTTCACTCTCCGTCAGCGTCCGTTTTAATTAGGGTCACCTTTGCTAAAAAAAAACATGCCAAACGGCAGCATTGAAAAATAAAAACTCTGTTGGATTCTTATCAAACTCCGACCAGTTCAAGCTCTTATTGGCCTCATTCAAACTGCAGAATATTAGAATCCTCTGATTAACTGGTGGGTCATAACGCTGACTTGAAGTTTCAAAAATTATACCAAGGGAGGGTATCACGGTTTTTTTTCGCCGAGATCAAAAAATAGATTCGCTTCAAACCTACCTCATAGGGAGGAGCAACTCCTGCTCATCTCGAATCCGCAAACCGTTTGGCTCTGCGGCTTTTCACTCTCCGTCAGCGTCCGTTTTAATTAGGGTCACTTTTGCTAAAAAAAAACATGCCAAACGGCAGCATTGAAAAATAAAAACTCTGTTGGATTCTTATCAAACTCCGACCAGTTCAAGCTCTTATTGGCCTCATTCAAACTGCAGAATATTGGAATCCTCTGATTAACTGGTGGGTCATAACGCTGACTTGAAGTTTCAAAAATTATACCAAGGGAGGGTATCACGGTTTTTTTTCGCCGAGATCAAAAAATAGATTCGCTTCAAACCTACCTCATAGGGAGGAGCAACTCCTGCTCATCTCGAATCTGCAAACCGTTTGGCTCTGCGGCTTTTCACTCTCCGTCAGCGTCCGTTTTAATTAGGGTCACTTTTGCTAAAAAAAAACATGCCAAACGGCAGCATTGAAAAATAAAAACTCTGTTGGATTCTAATCAAACTCCTACCAGTTCAAGCTCTTATTGGCCTCATTCAAACTGCAGAATATTGGAATCCTCTGATTAACTGGTGGGTCATAACGCTGACTTGAAGTTTCAAAAATTATACCAAGGGAGGGTATCACGGTTTTTTTTCGCCGAGATCAAAAAGTAGATTCACTTCAAACCTACCTCATAGGGAGAAGCAACTCCTGCTCATCTCGAATCTGCAAACCATTTGGCTCTGCGGCTTTTCACTCTCCGTCAGCGTCCGTTTTAATTAGGGTCACTTTTGCTAAAAGAAAACATGCCAAACGGCAGCATTGAAAAATAAAAACTCTGTTGGATTTTTATCAAACTCCGACCAGTTCAAGCTCTTATTGGCCTCATTCAAACTGCAGAATATTGGAATCCTCTGATTAACTGGTGGGTCATAACGCTGACTTGAAGTTTTAAAAATTATACCAAGGGAAGGTATCACGGTTTTTTTTCGCCGAGATCAAAAAATAGATTCACTTCAAACCTACCTCATAGGGAGGAGCAACTCCTGCTCATCTCGAATCTGCAAACCGTTTGGCTCTGCGGTTTTTCACTCTCCGTCAGCGTCCGTTTTAATTAGGGTCACCTTTGCTAAAAAAAAACATGCCAAACGGCAGCATTGAAAAATAAAAACTCTGTTGGATTCTTATCAAACTCCGACCAGTTCAAGCTCTTATTGGCCTCATTCAAACTGCAGAATATTGGAATCCTCTGATTAACTGGTGGGTCATAACGCTGACTTGAAGTTTCAAAAATTATACCAAGGGAGGGTATCACGGTTTTTTTTCGCCGAGATCAAAAAATAGATTCGCTTCAAACCTACCTCATAGGGAGGAGCAACTCCTGCTCATCTCGAATCTGCAAACCGTTTGGCTCTGCGGCTTTTCACTCTCCGTCAGCGTCCGTTTTAATTAGGGTCAATTTTGCTTAAAAAAAACATGCCAAACGGCAGCATTGAAAAATAAAAACTCTGTTGGATTCTTATCAAACTCCGACCAGTTCAAGCTCTTATTGGCCTCATTCAAACTGCAGAATATTGGAATCCTCTGATTAACTGGTGGGTCATAACGCTGACTTGAAGTTTCAAAAATTATACCAAGGGAGGGTATCACGGTTTTTTTTCGCCGAGATCAAAAAATAGATTCACTTCAAACCTACCTCATAGGGAGGAGCAACTCCTGCTCATCTCGAATCTGCAAACCGTTTGGCTCTGCGGCTTTTCACTCTCCGTCAGCGTCCGTTTTAATTAGGGTCACTTTTGCTAAAAAATAACATGCCAAACGGCAGCATTGAAAAATAAAACTCTGTTGGATTCTTATCAAACTCCGACCAGTTCAAGCTCTTATTGGCCTCATTCAAACTGCAGAATATTGGAATCCTCTGATTAACTGGTGGGTCATAACGCTGACTTGAAGCTTCAAAAATTATACCAAGGGAGGGTATCACGGTTTTTTTTCGCCGAGATCAAAAAATAGATTCGCTTCAAACCTACCTCATAGGGAGGAGCAACTCCTGCTCATCTCGAATCTGCAAACCGTTTGGCTCTGCGGCTTTTCACTCTCCGTCAGCGTCCGTTTTAATTAGGGTCACTTTTGCTAAACAAAAACATGCCAAACGGCATCATTGAAAAATATAAACTCTGTTGGATTCTTATCAAACTCCGACCAGTTCAAGCTCTTATTGGCCTCATTCAAACTGCAGAATATTGGAATCCTCTGATTAACTGGTGGGTCATAACGTTGACTTGAAGTTTCAAAAATTATACCAAGGGAGGGTATCACGGTTTTTTTTCGCCGAGATCAAAAAATAGATTCGCTTCATACCTACCTCATAGGGAGGAGCAACTCCTGCTCATCTCGAATCTGCAAACCGTTTGGCTCTGCGGCTTTTCACTCTCCGTCAGCGTCCGTTTTAATTAGGGTCACTTTTGCTAAAAAAAACATGCCAAACGGCAGCATTGAAAAATAAAAACTATGTTGGATTCTTATCAAACTCCGACCAGTTCAAGCTCTTATTGGCCTCATTCAAACTGCAGAATATTGCAATCCTTTGATTAACTGGTGGGTCATAACGCTGACTTGAAGTTTCAAAAATTATACCAAGGGAGGGTATCACGGTTTTTTTTCGCCGAGATCAAAAAATAGATTCGCTTCAAACCTACCTCATAGGGAGGAGCAACTCCTGCTCATCTCGAATCTGCAAACCGTTTGGCTCTGCGGCTTTTCACTCTCCGTCAGCGTCCGTTTTAATTAGGGTCACTTTTGCTAAAAAAAAACATGCCAAACGGCAGCATTGAAAAATAAAAACTCTGTTGGATTCTAATCAAACTCCTACCAGTTCAAGCTCTTATTGGCCTCATTCAAACTGCAGAATATTGGAATCCTCTGATTAACTGGTGGGTCATAACGCTGACTTGAAGTTTCAAAAATTATACCAAGGGAGGGTATCACGGTTTTTTTTCGCCGAGATCAAAAAATAGATTCACTTCAAACCTACCTCATAGGGAGAAGCAACTCTTGCTCATCTCGAATCTGCAAACCGTTTGGCTCTGCGGCTTTTCACTCTCCGTCAGCGTCCGTTTTAATTAGGGTCACTTTGGCTAAAAAAAAACATGCCAAACGGCAGCATTGAAAAATAAAAACTCTGTTGGATTCTTATCAAACTCCGACCAGTTCAAGCTCTTATTGGCTTCATTCAAACTGCAGAATATTGGAATCCTCTGATTAACTGGTGGGTCATAACGCTGACTTGAAGTTTCAAAAATTATACCAAGGGAAGGTATCACGGTTTTTTTTCGCCGAGATCAAAAAATAGATTCACTTCAAACCTACCTCATAGGGAGGAGCAACTCCTGCTCATCTCGAATCTGCAAACCGTTTGGCTCTGCGGTTTTTCACTCTCCGTCAGCGTCCGTTTTAATTAGGGTCACCTTTGCTAAAAAAAAACATGCCAAAGGGCAGCATTGAAAAATAAAAACTCTGTTGGATTGTTATCAAACTCCGACCAGTTCAAGCTCTTATTGGCCTCATTCAAACTGCAGAATATTAGAATCCTCTGCTTAACTGGTGGGTCATAACGCTGACTTGAAGTTTCAAAAATTATACCAAGGGAGGGTATCACGGTTTTTTGTCGCCGAGATCAAAATATAGATTCGCTTCAAACCTACCTCATAGGGAGGAGCAACTCCTGCTCATCTCGAATCCGCAAACCGTTTGGCTCTGCGGCTTTTCACTCTCCGTCAGCGTCCGTTTTAATTAGGGTCACTTTTGCTAAAAAAAAACATGCCAAACGGCAGCATTGAAAAATAAAAACTCTGTTGGATTCTTATCAAACTCCGACCAGTTCAAGCTCTTATTGGCCTCATTCAAACTGCAGAATATTGGAATCCTCTGATTAACTGGTGGGTCATAACGCTGACTTGAAGTTTCAAAAATTATACCAAGGGAGGGTATCACGGTTTTTTTTCGCCGGGATCAAAAAATAGATTCGCTTCAAACCTACCTCATAGGGAGGAGCAACTCCTGCTCATCTCGAATCTGCAAACCGTTTGGCTCTGCGGCTTTTCACTCTCCGTCAGCGTCCGTTTTAATTAGGGTCAATTTTGCTAAAAAAAACATGCCAAACGGCAGCATTGAAAAATAAAAACTCTGTTGGATTCTTTTCAAACTCCGACCAGTTCAAGCTCTTATTGGCCTCATTCAAACTGCAGAATATTGGAATCCTCTGATTAACTGGTGGGTCATAACGCTGACTTGAAGTTTCAAAAATTATACCAAGGGAGGGTATCACGGTTTTTTTTCGCCGAGATCAAAAAATAGATTCACTTCAAACCTACCTCATAGGGAGGAGCAACTCCTGCTCATCTCGAATCTGCAAACCGTTTGGCTCTGCGGCTTTTCACTCTCCGTCAGCGTCCGTTTTAATTAGGGTCACTTTTGCTAAAAAAAAACATGCCAAACGGCAGCATTGAAAGATAAAAACTCTGTTGGATTCTTATCAAACTCCTACCAGTTCAAGCTCTTATTGGCCTCATTCAAATTGCAGAATATTGGAATCCTCTGATTAACTGGTGGGTCATAACGCTGACTTGAAGTTTCAAAAATTATACCAAGGGAGGGTATCACGGTTTTTTTTCGCCGAGATCAAAAAATAGATTCGCTTCAAACCTACCTCATAGGGAGGAGCAACTCCTGCTCATCTCGAATCTGCAAACCGTTTGGCTCTGCGGCTTTTCACTCTCCGTCAGCGTCCGTTTTAATTAGGGTCAATTTTGCTAAAAAAAAACATGCCAAACGGCAGCATTGAAAAATAAAAACTCTGTTGGATTCTTATCAAACTCCGACCAGTTCAAGCTCTTATTGGCCTCATTCAAACTGCAGAATATTGGAATCCTCTGATTAACTGGTGGGTCATAACGCTGACTTGAAGTTTCAAAAATTATACCAAGGGAGGGTATCACGGTTTTTTTTCGCCGAGATCAAAAAATAGATTCGCTTCAAACCTACCTCATAGGGAGGAGCAACTCCTGCTCATCTCGAATCTGCAAACCGTTTGGCTCTGCGGCTTTTCACTCTCCGTCAGCGTCCGTTTTAATTAGGGTCACTTTTGCTAAAAAAAAACATGCCAAACGGCAGCATTGAAAAATAAAAACTCTGTTGGATTCTTATCAAACTCCGACCAGTTCAAGCTCTTATTGGCCTCATTCAAACTGCAGAATATTGGAATCCTCTGATTAACTGGTGGGTCATAACGTTGACTTGAAGTTTCAAAAATTATACCAAGGGAGGGTATCACGGTTTTTTTTCGCCGAGATCAAAAAATAGATTCGCTTCATACCTACCTCATAGGGAGGAGCAACTCCTGCTCATCTCGAATCTGCAAACCGTTTGGCTCTGCAGATTTTCACTCTCCGTCAGCGTCCGTTTAAATTAGGGTCACTTTTGCTAAAAAAAAACATGCCAAACGGCAGCATTGAAAAATAAAAACTCTGTTGGATTCTTATCAAACTCCGACCAGTTCAAGCTCTTATTGGCCTCATTCAAACTGCAGAATATTGCAATCCTTTGATTAACTGGTGGGTCATAACGCTGACTTGAAGTTTCAAAAATTATACCAAGGGAGGGTATCACGGTTTTTTTTTGCCGAGATCAAAAAATAGATTCGCTTCAAACCTACCTCATAGGGAGGAGCAACTCCTGCTCATCTCGAATCTGCAAACCGTTTGGCTCTGCGGCTTTTCACTCTCCGTCAGCGTCCGTTTTAATTAGGGTCACTTTTGCTAAAAAAAAACATGCCAAACGGCAGCATTGAAAAATAAAAACTCTGTTGGATTCTAATCAAACTCCTACCAGTTCAAGCTCTTATTGGCCTCATTCAAACTGCAGAATATTGGAATCCTCTGATTAACTGGTGGGTCATAACGCTGACTTGAAGTTTCAAAAATTATACCAAGGGAGGGTATCACGGTTTTTTTTCGCCGAGATCAAAAAGTAGATTCACTTCAAACCTACCTCATAGGGAGAAGCAACTCCTGCTCATCTCGAATCTGCAAACCGTTTGGCTCTGCGGCTTTTCACTCTCCGTCAGCGTCCGTTTTAATTAGGGTCACTTTTGCTAAAAGAAAACATGCCAAACGGCAGCATTGAAAAATAAAAACTCTGTTGGATTTTTATCAAACTCCGACCAGTTCAAGCTCTTATTGGCCTCATTCAAACTGCAGAATATTGGAATCCTCTGATTAACTGGTGGGTCATAACGCTGACTTGAAGTTTCAAAAATTATACCAAGGGAAGGTATCACGGTTTTTTTTCGCCGAGATCAAAAAATAGATTCACTTCAAACCTACCTCATAGGGAGGAGCAACTCCTGCTCATCTCGAATCTGCAAACCGTTTGGCTCTGCGGTTTTTCACTCTCGGTCAGCGTCCGTTTTAATTAGGGTCATCTTTGCTAAAAAAAAACATGCCAAACGGCAGCATTGAAAAATAAAAACTCTGTTGGATTCTTATCAAACTCCGACCAGTTCAAGCTCTTATTGGCCTCATTCAAACTGCAGAATATTAGAATCCTCTGATTAACTGGTGGGTCATAACGCTGACTTGAAGTTTCAAAAATTATACCAAGGGAGGGTATCACGGTTTTTTTTCGCCGAGATCAAAAAATAGATTCGCTTCAAACCTACCTCATAGGGAGGAGCAACTCCTGCTCATCTCGAATCCGCAAACCGTTTGGCTCTGCGGCTTTTCACTCTCCGTCAGCGTCCGTTTTAATTAGGGTCACTTTTGCTAAAAAAAAACATGCCAAACGGCAGCATTGAAAAATAAAAACTCTGTTGGATTCTTATCAAACTCCGACCAGTTCAAGCTCTTATTGGCCTCATTCAAACTGCAGAATATTGGAATCCTCTGATTAACTGGTGGGTCATAACGCTGACTTGAAGTTTCAAAAATTATACCAAGGGAGGGTATCACGGTTTTTTTTCGCCGAGATCAAAAAATATATTCGCTTCAAACCTACCTCATAGGGAGGAGCAACTCCTGCTCATCTCGAATCTGCAAACCGTTTGGCTCTGCGGCTTTTCACTCTCCGTCAGCGTCCGTTTTAATTAGGGTCAATTTTGCTAAAAAAAAACATGCCAAACGGCAGCATTGAAAAATAAAAACTCTGTTGGATTCTTATCAAACTCCGACCAGTTCAAGCTCTTATTGGCCTCATTCAAACTGCAGAATATTGGAATCCTCTGATTAACTGGTGGGTCATAACGCTGACTTGAAGTTTCAAAAATTATACCAAGGGAGGGTATCACGGTTTTTTTTTCGCCGAGATCAAAAAATGGATTCGCTTCAAACATACCTCATAGGGAGGAGCAACTCCTGCTCATCTCGAATCTGCAAACCGTTTGGCTCTGCGGCTTTTCACTCTCCGTCAGCGTCCGTTTTAATTAGGGTCAATTTTGCTTAAAAAAAACATGCCAAACGGCAGCATTGAAAAATAAAAACTCTGTTGGATTCTTATCAAACTCCGACCAGTTCAAGCTCTTATTGGCCTCATTCAAACTGCAGAATATTGGAATCCTCTGATTAACTGGTGGGTCATAACGCTGACTTGAAGTTTCAAAAATTATACCAAGGGAGGGTATCACGGTTTTTTTTCGCCGAGATCAAAAAATAGATTCACTTCAAACCTACCTCATAGGGAGGAGCAACTCCTGCTCATCTCGAATCTGCAAACCGTTTGGCTCTGCGGCTTTTCACTCTCCGTCAGCGTCCGTTTTAATTAGGGTCACTTTTGCTAAAAAAAAACATGCCAAACGGCAGCATTGAAAAATAAAACTCTGTTGGATTCTTATCAAACTCCGACCAGTTCAAGCTCTTATTGGCCTCATTCAAACTGCAGAATATTGGAATCCTCTGATTAACTGGTGGGTCATAACGTTGACTTGAAGTTTCAAAAATTATACCAAGGGAGGGTATCACAGTTTTTTTTCGCCGAGATCAAAAAATAGATTCGCTTCATACCTACCTCATAGGGAGGAGCAACTCCTGCTCATCTCGAATCTGCAAACCGTTTGGCTCTGCGGCTTTTCACTCTCCGTCAGCGTCCGTTTTAATTAGGGTCACTTTTGCTAAAAAAAACATGCCAAACGGCAGCATTGAAAAATAAAAACTATGTTGGATTCTTATCAAACTCCGACCAGTTCAAGCTCTTATTGGCCTCATTCAAACTGCAGAATATTGCAATCCTTTGATTAACTGGTGGGTCATAACGCTGACTTGAAGTTTCAAAAATTATACCAAGGGAGGGTATCACGGTTTTTTTTCGCCGAGATCAAAAAATAGATTCGCTTCAAACCTACCTCATAGGGAGGAGCAACTCCTGCTCATCTCGAATCTGCAAACCGTTTGGCTCTGCGGCTTTTCACTCTCCGTCAGCGTCCGTTTTAATTAGGGTCACTTTTGCTAAAAAAAAACATGCCAAACGGCAGCATTGAAAAATAAAAACTCTGTTGGATTCTAATCAAACTCCTACCAGTTCAAGCTCTTATTGGCCTCATTCAAACTGCAGAATATTGGAATCCTCTGATTAACTGGTGGGTCATAACGCTGACTTGAAGTTTCAAAAATTATACCAAGGGAGGGTATCACGGTTTTTTTTCGCCGAGATCAAAAAATAGATTCACTTCAAACCTACCTCATAGGGAGAAGCAACTCTTGCTCATCTCGAATCTGCAAACCGTTTGGCTCTGCGGCTTTTCACTCTCCGTCAGCGTCCGTTTTAATTAGGGTCACTTTGGCTAAAAAAAAACATGCCAAACGGCAGCATTGAAAAATAAAAACTCTGTTGGATTCTTATCAAACTCCGACCAGTTCAAGCTCTTATTGGCCTCATTCAAACTGCAGAATATTGGAATCCTCTGATTAACTGGTGGGTCATAACGCTGACTTGAAGTTTCAAAAATTATACCAAGGGAAGGTATCATGGTTTTTTTTCGCCGAGATCAAAAAATAGATTCACTTCAAACCTACCTCATAGGGAGGAGCAACTCCTGCTCATCTCGAATCTGCAAACCGTTTGGCTCTGCGGTTTTTCACTCTCCGTCAGCGTCCGTTTTAATTAGGGTCACCTTTGCTAAAAAAAAACATGCCAAAGGGCAGCATTGAAAAATAAAAACTCTGTTGGATTGTTATCAAACTCCGACCAGTTCAAGCTCTTATTGGCCTCATTCAAACTGCAGAATATTAGAATCCTCTGCTTAACTGGTGGGTCATAACGCTGACTTGAAGTTTCAAAAATTATACCAAGGGAGGGTATCACGGTTTTTTTTCGCCGAGATCAAAATATAGATTCGCTTCAAACCTACCTCATAGGGAGGAGCAACTCCTGCTCATCTCGAATCCGCAAACCGTTTGGCTCTGCGGCTTTTCACTCTCCGTCAGCGTCCGTTTTAATTAGGGTCACTTTTGCTAAAAAAAAACATGCCAAACGGCAGCATTGAAAAATAAAAACTCTGTTGGATTCTTATCAAACTCCGACCAGTTCAAGCTCTTATTGGCCTCATTCAAACTGCAGAATATTGGAATCCTCTGATTAACTGGTGGGTCATAACGCTGACTTGAAGTTTCAAAAATTATACCAAGGGAGGGTATCACGGTTTTTTTTCGCCGGGATCAAAAAATAGATTCGCTTCAAACCTACCTCATAGGGAGGAGCAACTCCTGCTCATCTCGAATCTGCAAACCGTTTGGCTCTGCGGCTTTTCACTCTCCGTCAGCGTCCGTTTTAATTAGGGTCACCTTTGCTAAAAAAAAAACGTGCCAAACGGCAGCATTGAAAAATAAAAACTCTGTTGGATTCTTATCAAACTCCGACCAGTTCAAGCTCTTATTGGCCTCATTCAAACTGCAGAATATTGGAATCCTCTGATTAACTGGTGGGTCATAACGCTGACTTGAAGTTTCAAAAATTATACCAAGGGAGGGTATCACGGTTTTTTTTCGCCGATATCAAAAAATAGATTCACTTCAAACCTACCTCATAGGGAGGAGCAACTCCTGCTCATCTCGAATCTGCAAATCGTTTGGCTCTGCGGCTTTTCACTCTCCGTCAGCGTCCGTTTTAATTAGGGTCACTTTTGCTAAAAAAAGACATGCCAAACGGCAGCATTGAAAAATAAAAACTCTGTTGGATTCTTATCAAACTCCTACCAGTTCAAGCTCTTATCGGCCTCATTCAAACTGCAGAATATTGGAATCCTCTGATTAACTGGTGGGTCATAACGTTGACTTGAAGTTTCAAAAATTATACCAAGGGAGGGTATCACGGTTTTTTTTCGCCGAGATCAAAAAATAGATTCGCTTCAAACCTACCTCATAGGGAGGAGCAACTCCTGCTCATCTCGAATCTGCAAACCGTTTGGCTCTGCGGCTTTTCACTCTCCGTCAGCGTCCGTTTTAATTAGGGTCACTTTTGCTAAAAAAAAACATGCCAAACGGCAGCATTGAAAAATAAAAACTCTGTTGGATTCTTATCAAACTCCGACCAGTTCAAGCTCTTATTGGCCTCATTCAAACTGCAGAATATTGGAATCCTCTGATTAACTGGTGGGTCATAACGTTGACTTGAAGTTTCAAAAATTATACCAAGGGAGGGTATCACGGTTTTTTTTCGCCGAGATCAAAAAATAGATTCGCTTCATACCTACCTCATAGGGAGGAGCAACTCCTGCTCATCTCGAATCTGCAAACCGTTTGGCTCTGCGGATTTTCACTCTCCGTCAGCGTCCGTTTTAATTAGGGTCACTTTTGCTAAAAAAAAACATGCCAAACGGCAGCATTGAAAAATAAAAAACTCTGTTGGATTCTTATCAAACTCCGACCAGTTCAAGCTCTTATTGGCCTCATTCAAACTGCAGAATATTGCAATCCTTTGATTAACTGGTGGGTCATAACGCTGACTTGAAGTTTCAAAAATTATACCAAGGGAGGGTATCACGGTTTTTTTTCGCCGAGATCAAAAAATAGATTCGCTTCAAACCTACCTCATAGGGAGGAGCAACTCCTGCTCATCTCGAATCTGCAAACCGTTTGGCTCTGCGGCTTTTCACTCTCCGTCAGCGTCCGTTTTAATTAGGGTCACTTTTGCTAAAAAAAAACATGCCAAACGGCAGCATTGAAAAATAAAAACTCTGTTGGATTCTTATCAAACTCCGACCAGTTCAAGCTCTTATTGGCCTCATTCAAACTGCAGAATATTGGAATCCTCTGATTAACTGGTGGGTCATAACGTTGACTTGAAGTTTCAAAAATTATACCAAGGGAGGGTATCACGGTTTTTTTTCGCCGAGATCAAAAAATAGATTCGCTTCATACCTACCTCATAGGGAGGAGCAACTCCTGCTCATCTCGAATCTGCAAACCGTTTGGCTCTGCAGATTTTCACTCTCCGTCAGCGTCCGTTTAAATTAGGGTCACTTTTGCTAAAAAAAAACATGCCAAACGGCAGCATTGAAAAATAAAAACTCTGTTGGATTCTTATCAAACTCCGACCAGTTCAAGCTCTTATTGGCCTCATTCAAACTGCAGAATATTGCAATCCTTTGATTAACTGGTGGGTCATAACGCTGACTTGAAGTTTCAAAAATTATACCAAGGGAGGGTATCACGGTTTTTTTTCGCCGAGATCAAAAAATAGATTCGCTTCATACCTACCTCATAGGGAGGAGCAACTCCTGCTCATCTCGAATCTGCAAACCGTTTGGCTCTGCGGATTTTCACTCTCCGTCAGCGTCCGTTTTAATTAGGGTCACTTTTGCTAAAAAAAAACATGCCAAACGGCAGCATTGAAAAATAAAAACTCTGTTGGATTCTTATCAAACTCCGACCAGTTCAAGCTCTTATTGGCCTCATTCAAACTGCAGAATATTGCAATCCTTTGATTAACTGGTGGGTCATAACGCTGACTTGAAGTTTCAAAAATTATACCAAGGGAGGGTATCACGGTTTTTTTTCGCCGAGATCAAAAAATAGATTCGCTTCAAACCTACCTCATAGGGAGGAGCAACTCCTGCTCATCTCGAATCTGCAAACCGTTTGGCTCTGCGGCTTTTCACTCTCCGTCAGCGTCCGTTTTAATTAGGGTCACTTTTGCTAAAAAAAAACATGCCAAACGGCAGCATTGAAAAATAAAAACTCTGTTGGATTCTTATCAAACTCCGACCAGTTCAAGCTCTTATTGGCCTCATTCAAACTGCAGAATATTGGAATCCTCTGATTAACTGGTGGGTCATAACGTTGACTTGAAGTTTCAAAAATTATACCAAGGGAGGGTATCACGGTTTTTTTTCGCCGAGATCAAAAAATAGATTCGCATCATACCTACCTCATAGGGAGGAGCAACTCCTGCTCATCTCGAATCTGCAAACCGTTTGGCTCTGCAGATTTTCACTCTCCGTCAGCGTCCGTTTAAATTAGGGTCACTTTTGCTAAAAAAAAACATGCCAAACGGCAGCATTGAAAAATAAAAACTCTGTTGGATTCTTATCAAACTCCGACCAGTTCAAGCTCTTATTGGCCTCATTCAAACTGCAGAATATTGCAATCCTTTGATTAACTGGTGGGTCATAACGCTGACTTGAAGTTTCAAAAATTATACCAAGGGAGGGTATCACGGTTTTTTTTCGCCGAGATCAAAAAATAGATTCGCTTCAAACCTACCTCATAGGGAGGAGCAACTCCTGCTCATCTCGAATCTGCAAACCGTTTGGCTCTGCGGCTTTTCACTCTCCGTCAGCGTCCGTTTTAATTAGGGTCACTTTTGCTAAAAAAAAACATGCCAAACGGCAGCATTGAAAAATAAAAACTCTGTTGGATTCTAATCAAACTCCTACCAGTTCAAGCTCTTATTGGCCTCATTCAAACTGCAGAATATTGGAATCCTCTGATTAACTGGTGGGTCATAACGCTGACTTGAAGTTTCAAAAATTATACCAAGGGAGGGTATCACGGTTTTTTTTCGCCGAGATCAAAAAGTAGATTCACTTCAAACCTACCTCATAGGGAGAAGCAACTCCTGCTCATCTCGAATCTGCAAACCGTTTGGCTCTGCGGCTTTTCACTCTCCGTCAGCGTCCGTTTTAATTAGGGTCACTTTTGCTAAAAGAAAACATGCCAAACGGCAGCATTGAAAAATAAAAACTCTGTTGGATTTTTATCAAACTCCGACCAGTTCAAGCTCTTATTGGCCTCATTCAAACTGCAGAATATTGGAATCCTCTGATTAACTGGTGGGTCATAACGCTGACTTGAAGTTTCAAAAATTATACCAAGGGAGGGTATCACGGTTTTTTTTCGCCGAGATCAAAAAATAGATTCACTTCAAACCTACCTCATAGGGAGGAGCAACTCCTGCTCATCTCGAATCTGCAAACCGTTTGGCTCTGCGGCTTTTCACTCTCCGTCAGCGTCCGTTTTAATTAGGGTCACTTTTGCTAAAAAAAAACATGCCAAACGGCAGCATTGAAAAATAAAAACTCTGTTGGATTCTTATCAAACTCCTACCAGTTCAAGCTCTTATTGGCCTCATTCAAACTGCAGAATATTGGAATCCTCTGATTAACTGGTGGGTCATAACGCTGACTTGAAGTTTCAAAAATTATACCAAGGGAGGGTATCACGGTTTTTTTTCGCCGAGATCAAAAAATAGATTCGCTTAAAACCTACCTCATAGGGAGGAGCAACTCCTGCTCATCTCGAATCTGCAAATCGTTTGGCTCTGCGGCTTTTCACTCTCCGTCAGCGTCCGTTTTAATTAGGGTCACTTTTGCTAAAAAAAAACATGCCAAACGGCAGCATTGAAAAATAAAAACTCTGTTGGATTCTTATCAAACTCCGACCAGTTCAAGCTCTTATTGGCCTCATTCAAACTGCAGAATATTGGAATCCTCTGATTAACTGGTGGGTCATAACGCTGACTTGAAGTTTCAAAAATTATACCAAGGGAGGGTATCACGGTTTTTTTTCGCCGAGATCAAAAAATAGATTCACTTCAAACCTACCTCATAGGGAGGAGCAACTCCTGCTCATCTCGAATCTGCAAACCGTTTGGCTCTGCGGTTTTTCACTCTCCGTCAGCGTCCGTTTTAATTAGGGTCACCTTTGCTAAAAAAAAACATGCCAAACGGCAGCATTGAAAAATAAAAACTCTGTTGGATTCTTATCAAACTCCGACCAGTTCAAGCTCTTATTGGCCTCATTCAAACTGCAGAATATTGGAATCCTCTGATTAACTGGTGGGTCATAACGCTGACTTGAAGTTTCAAAAATTATACCAAGGGAGGGTATCACGGTTTTTTTTCGCCAAGATCAAAAAATAGATTCGCTTCAAACCTACCTCATAGGGAGGAGCAACTCCTGCTCATCTCGAATCTGCAAACCGTTTGGCTCTGCGGCTTTTCACTCTCCGTCAGCGTCCGTTTTAATTAGGGTCACTTTTGCTAAAAAAAAACATGCCAAACGGCAGCATTGAAAAATAAAAACTCTGTTGGATTCTTATCAAACTCCGACCAGTTCAAGCTCTTATTGGCCTCATTCAAACTGCAGAATATTGGAATCCTCTGATTAACTGGTGGGTCATAACGCTGACTTGAAGTTTCAAAAATTATACCAAGGGAGGGTATCACGGTTTTTTTTCGCCGAGATCAAAAAATAGATTCACTTCAAACCTACCTCATAGGGAGGAGCAACTCCTGCTCATCTCGAATCTGCAAACCGTTTGGCTCTGCGGCTTTTCACTCTCCGTCAGCGTCCGTTTAAATTAGGGTCACTTTTGCTTAAAAAAAACATGCCAAACGGCAGCATTGAAAAATAAAAACTCTGTTGGATTCTTATCAAACTCCTACCAGTTTAAGCTCTTATTGGCCTCATTCAAACTGCAGAATATTGGAATCCTCTGATTAACTGGTGGGTCATAACGTTGACTTGAAGTTTCAAAAATTATACCAAGGGAGGGTATCACGGTTTTTTTTCGCCGAGATCAAAAAATAGATTCGCTTCAAACCTACCTCATAGGGAGGAGCAACTCCTGCTCATCTCCAATCTGCAAACCGTTTGGCTCTGCGGCTTTTCACTCTCCGTCAGCGTCCGTTTTAATTAGGGTCACTTTTGCTAAAAAAAAACATGCCAAACGGCAGCATTGAAAAATAAAAACTCTGTTGGATTCTTATCAAACTCTGACCAGTTCAAGCTCTTATTGGCTTCATTCAAACTGCAGAATATCGGAATCCTCTGATTAACTGGTGGGTCATAACGTTGACTTGAAGTTTCAAAAATTATTCCAAGAGAGGGTATCACGGTTTTTTTTCGCCGAGATCAAAAAATAGATTCGCTTCATACCTACCTCATAGGGAGGAGCAACTCCTGCTCATCTCGAATCTGCAAACCGTTTGGCTCTGCGGCTTTTCACTCTCCGTCAGCGTCCGTTTTAATTAGGATCACTTTTGCTAAAAAAAAACATGCCAAACGGCAGCATTGAAAAATAAAAACTCTGTTGGATTCTTATCAAACTCCGACCAGTTCAAGCTCTTATTGGCCTCATTCAAACTGCAGAATATTGCAATCCTTTGATTAACTGGTGGGTCATAACGCTGACTTGAAGTTTCAAAAATTATACCAAGGGAGGGTATCACGGTTTTTTTTCGCCGAGATCAAAAAATAGATTCGCTTCAAACCTACCTCATAGGGAGGAGCAACTCCTGCTCATCTCGAATCCGCAAACCGTTTGGCTCTGCGGCTTTTCACTCTCCGTCAGCGTCCGTTTTAATTAGGGTCACTTTTGCTAAAAAAAAACATGCCAAACGGCAGCATTGAAAAATAAAAACTCTGTTGGATTCTTATCAAACTCCGACCAGTTCAAGCTCTTATTGGCCTCATTCAAACTGCAGAATATTGGAATCCTCTGATTAACTGGTGGGTCATAACGCTGACTTGAAGTTTCAAAAATTATACCAAGGGAGGGTATCACGGTTTTTTTTCGCCGAGATCAAAAAATAGATTCACTTCAAACCTACCTCATAGGGAGGAGCAACTCCTGCTCATCTCGAATCTGCAAACCGTTTGGCTCTGCGGTTTTTCACTCTCCGTCAGCGTCCGTTTTAATTAGGGTCACCTTTGCTAAAAAAAAACATGCCAAACGGCAGCATTGAAAAATAAAAACTCTGTTGGATTCTTATCAAACTCCGACCAGTTCAAGCTCTTATTGGCCTCATTCAAACTGCAGAATATTGGAATCCTCTGATTAACTGGTGGGTCATAACGCTGACTTGAAGTTTCAAAAATTATACCAAGGGAGGGTATCACGGTTTTTTTTCGCCGAGATCAAAAAATAGATTCGCTTCAAACCTACCTCATAGGGAGGAGCAACTCCTGCTCATCTCGAATCTGCAAACCGTTTGGCTCTGCGGCTTTTCACTCTCCGTCAGCGTCCGTTTTAATTAGGGTCACTTTTGCTAAAAAAAAACATGCCAAACGGCAGCATTGAAAAATAAAAACTCTGTTGGATTCTTATCAAACTCCGACCAGTTCAAGCTCTTATTGGCCTCATTCAAACTGCAGAATATTGGAATCCTCTGATTAACTGGTGGGTCATAACGCTGACTTGAAGTTTCAAAAATTATACCAAGGGAGTTTATCACGGTTTTTTTTCGCCGAGATCAAAAAATAGATTCACTTCAAACCTACCTCATAGGGAGGAGCAACTCCTGCTCATCTCGAATCTGCAAACCGTTTGGCTCTGCGGCTTTTCACTCTCCGTCAGCGTCCGTTTAAATTAGGGTCACTTTTGCTTAAAAAAAACATGCCAAACGGGAGCATTGAAAAATAAAAACTCTGTTGGATTCTTATCAAACTCCTACCAGTTTAAGCTCTTATTGGCCTCATTCAAACTGCAGAATATTGGAATCCTCTGATTAACTGGTGGGTCATAACGTTGACTTGAAGTTTCAAAAATTATACCAAGGGAGGGTATCACGGTTTTTTTTCGCCGAGATCAAAAAATAGATTCGCTTCAAACCTACCTCATAGGGAGGAGCAACTCCTGCTCATCTCGAATCTGCAAACCGTTTGGCTCCGCGGCTTTTCACTCTCCGTCAGCGTCCGTTTTAATTAGGGTCACTTTTGCTAAAAAAAAACATGCCAAACGGCAGCATTGAAAAATAAAAACTCTGTTGGATTCTTATCAAACTCCGACCAGTTCAAGCTCTTATTGGCTTCATTCAAACTGCAGAATATCGGAATCCTCTGATTAACTGGTGGGTCATAACGTTGACTTGAAGTTTCAAAAATTATACCAAGGGAGGGTATCACGGTTTTTTTTCGCCGAGATCAAAAAATAGATTCGCTTCATACCTACCTCATAGGGAGGAGCAACTCCTGCTCATCTCGAATCTGCAAACCGTTTGGCTCTGCGGCTTTTCACTCTCCGTCAGCGTCCGTTTTAATTAGGATCACTTTTGCTAAAAAAAAACATGCCAAACGGCAGCATTGGAAAATAAAAACTCTGTTGGATTCTTATCAAACTCCGACCAGTTCAAGCTCTTATTGGCCTCATTCAAACTGCAGAATATTAGAATCCTCTGATTAACTGGTGGGTCATAACGCTGACTTGAAGTTTCAAAAATTATACCAAGGGAGGGTATCACGGTTTTTTTTCGCCGAGATCAAAAAATAGATTCGCTTCAAACCTACCTCATAGGGAGAAGCAACTCCTGCTCATCTCGAATCTGCAAACCGTTTGGCTCTGCGGCTTTTCACTCTCCGTCAGCGTCCGTTTTAATTAGGGTCACTTTGGCTAAAAAAAAACATGCCAAACGGCAGCATTGAAAAATAAAAACTCTGTTGGATTCTTATCAAACTCCGACCAGTTCAAGCTCTTATTGGCCTCATTCAAACTGCAGAATATTGGAATCCTCTGATTAACTGGTGGGTCATAACGCTGACTTGAAGTTTCAAAAATTATACCAAGGGAAGGTATCACGGTTTTTTTTCGCCGAGATCAAAAAATAGATTCACTTCAAACCTACCTCATAGGGAGGAGCAACTCCTGCTCATCTCGAATCTGCAAACCGTTTGGCTCTGCGGTTTTTCACTCTCCGTCAGCGTCCGTTTTAATTAGGGTCACCTTTGCTAAAAAAAAACATGCCAAACGGCAGCATTGAAAAATAAAAACTCTGTTGGATTCTTATCAAACTCCGACCAGTTCAAGCTCTTATTGGCCTCATTCAAACTGCAGAATATTGGAATCCTTTGATTAACTGGTGGGTCATAACGCTGACTTGAAGTTTCAAAAATTATACCAAGGGAGGGTATCACGGTTTTTTTTCTCCGAGATCAAAAAATAGATTCGCTTCAAACCTACCTCATAGGGAGGAGCAACTCCTGCTCATCTCGAATCTGCAAACCGTTTGGCTCTGCGGCTTTTCACTCTCCGTCAGCGTCCGTTTTAATTAGGGTCACTTTTGCTAAAAAACATGCCAAACGGCAGCATTGAAAAATAAAAACTCTGTTGGATTCTTATCAAACTCCGACCAGTTCAAGCTCTTATTGGCCTCATTCAAACTGCAGAATATTGGAATCCTTTGATTAACTGGTGGGTCATAACGCTGACTTGAAGTTTCAAAAATTATACCAAGGGAGGGTATCACGGTTTTTTTTCGCCGAGATAAAAAAATAGATTCGCTTCAAACCTACCTCATAGGGAGGAGCAACTCCTGCTCATCTCGAATCTGCAAACCGTTTGGCTCTGCGGCTTTTCACTCTCCGTCAGCGTCCGTTTTAATTAGGGTCACTTTTGCTAAAAAACATGCCAAACGGCAGCATTGAAAAATAAAAACTCTGGTGGATTCTTATCAAACTCCGACCAGTTCAAGCTCTTATTGGCCTAATTCAAACTGCAGATTATTGGAATCCTCTGATTAACTGGTGGGTCATAACGCTGACTTGAAGTTTCAAAAATTATACCAAGGGAGGGTATCACGGTTTTTTTTCGCCGAGATCAAAAAATAGATTCGCTTCAAACCTACCTCATAGGAAGGAGCAACTCCTGCTCATCTCGAATCTGCTAATCGTTTGGCTCTGCGGCTTTTCACTCTCCGTCAGCGTCCGTTTTAATTAGGGTCACTTTTGCTAAAAAAAAACATGCCAAACGGCAGCATTGAAAAATAAAAACTCTGTTGGATTCTTATCAAACTCCGACCAGTTCAAGCTCTTATTGGCCTCATTCAAACTGCAGAATATTGGAATCCTCTGATTAACTGGTGGGTCATAACGCTGACTTGAAGTTTCAAAAATTATACCAAGGGAGGGTATCACGGTTTTTTTTCGCCGAGATCAAAAAATAGATTCGCTTCAAACCTACCTCATAGGGAGGAGCAACTCCTGCTCATCTCGAATCTGCAAACCGTTGGGCTCTGCGGCTTTTCACTCTCCGTCAGCGTCCGTTTTAATTAGGGTCACTTTTGCTAAAAAAAAACATGCCAAACGACAGCATTGAAAAATAAAAACGCTGTTGGATTCTTATCAAACTCCGACCAGTTCAAGCTCTTATTGGCCTCATTCAAACTGCAGAATATTGGAATCCTCTGATTAACTGGTGGGTCATAACGCTGACTTGAAGTTTCAAAAATTATACCAAGGGAGGGTATCACGGTTTTTTTTCGCCGAGATCAAAAAATAGATTCACTTCAAACCTACCTCATAGGGAGGAGCAACTCCTGCTCATCTCGAATCTGCAAACCGTTTGGCTCTGCGGCTTTTCACTCTCCGTCAGCGTCCGTTTTAATTAGGGTCACTTTTGCTAAAAAAAAACATGCCAAACGGCAGCATTGAAAAATAAAAACTCTTTTGGATTCTTATCAAACTCCGACCAGTTCAAGCTCTTATTGGCCTCATTCAAACTGCAGAATATTGGAATCCTCTGATTAACTGGTGGGTCATAACGCTGACTTGAAGTTTCAAAAATTATACCAAGTGAGGGTATCACGGTTTTTTTTCGCCGAGATCAAAAAATAGATTCGCTTCAAACCTACCTCATAGGGAGGAGCAACTCCTGCTCATCTCGAATCTGCAAACCGTTTGGCTCTGCGGCTTTTCACTCTCCGTCAGCGTCCGTTTTAATTAGGGTCACTTTTGCTAAAAAAAAAACATGCCAAGCGGCAGCATTGAAAGATAAAAACTCTGGTGGATTCTTATCAAACTCCGACCAGTTCAAGCTCTTATTGGCCTCATTCAAACTGCAGAATATTGGAATCCTTTGATTAACTGGTGGGTCATAACGCTGACTTGAAGTTTAAAAAATTATACCAAGGGAGGGTATCACGGTTTTTTTTTCGCCGAGATCAAAAAATAGATTCGCTTCAAACCTACCTCATAGGGAGGAGCAACTCCTGCTCATCTCGAATCTGCACACCGTTTGGCTCTGCGGCTTTTCACTCTCCGTCAGCGTCCGTTTTAATTAGGGTCACTTTTGCTAAAGAAAAACATGCCAAACGGCAGCATTGAAAAATAAAAACTCTGTTGGATTCTTATCAAACTCCGACCAGTTCAAGCTCCTATTGGCCTCATTCAAACTGCAGAATATTGGAATCCTCTGATTAGCTGGTGGGTCATAACGCTGACTTGAAGTTTCAAAAATTATACCAAGGGAGGGTATCACGGTTTTTTTTCGCCGAGATCAAAAAATACATTCACATCAAACCTATCTCATAGGGAGGAGCAACTCCTGCTCATCTCGAATCTGCAAACCGTTTGGCTCTGCGGCTTTTCACTCTCCGTCAGCGTCCGTTTTAATTAGGGCCACTTTTGCTAAAAAAAAAAGGTGCCAAGCGGCAGCATTGAAAAATAAAAACTCCGACCAGTTCAAGCTCTTATTGGCCTCATTCAAACCGCAGAATATTGGAATCATTTGATTAACTGGTGGGTCATAACGCTGACTTGAAGTTTCAAAAATTATACCAAGGGAGGGCATCACGGTTTTTTTTCGCCGAGATCAAAAAATAGATTCGCTTCAAACCTACCTCATAGGGAGGAGCAACTCCTGCTCATCTCGAATCTGCAAACCGTTTGGCTCTGCGGCTTTTCACTCTCCGTCAGCGTCCGTTTTAATTAGGGTCACTTTTGCTAAAAAAAAACATGCCAAACGGCAGCATTAAAAAATAAAAACTCTGTTGGATTCTTATCAAACTCCGACCAGTTCAAGCTCTTATTGGCCTCATTCAAACTGCAGAATATTGGAATCCTTTGATTAACTGGTGGGTCTTAACGCTGACTTGAAGTTTCAAAAATTATACCAAGGGAGGGTATCACGGTTTTTTTTCGCCGAGATCAAAAAATAGATTCGCTTCAAACCTACCTCATAGGGAGGAGCAACTCCTGCTCATCTCGAATCTGCAAACCGTTTGGCTCTGCGGCTTTTCTCTCTCCGTCAGCGTCCGTTTTAATTAGGGTCACTTTTGCTAAAAAACATGCCAAACGGCAGCATTGAAAAATAAAAACTCTGTTGGATTCTTATCAAACTCCGACCAGTTCAAGCTCTTATTGGCCTAATTCAAACTGCAGAATATTGGAATCCTCTGATTAACTGGTGGGTCATAACGCTGACTTGAAGTTTCAAAAATTATACCAAGGTAGGGTATCACGGTTTTTTTTCGCCGAGATCAAATAATAGATTCGCTTCAAACCTACCTCATAGGGAGGAGCAACTCCTGCTCATCTCGAATCTGCAAACCGTTTGGCTCTGCGGCTTTTCACTCTCTGTCAGCGTTTGTTTTAATTAGGGTCACTTTTGCTAAAAAAAAACATGCCAAACGGCAGCATTGAAAAATAAAAACTCTCTTGGATTCTTATCAAACTCCGACCAGTTCAAGCTCTTATTGGCCTCATTCAAACTGCAGAATATTGGAATCCTCTGATTAACTGGTGGGTCATAACCCTGACTTGAAGTTTCAAAAATTATACCAAGGGAGGGTATCACGGTTTTTTATCGCCGAGATCAAAAAATAGATTCACTTCAAACCTACCTCATAGGGAGGAGCAACTCCTGCTCATCTCGAATCTGCAAACCATTTGGCTCTGCGGCTTTTCGCTCTCCGTCAGCGTCCGTTTTAATTAGGGTCACTTTTGCTAAAAAAAAACATGCCAAACGGCAGCATTGAAAAATAAAAACTCTGTTGGATTCTTATCAAACTCCGACCAGTTCAAGCTCTTATTGGCCTCATTCAAACTGCAGAATATTGGAATCCTCTGATTAACTGGTGGGTCATAACGCTGACTTGAAGTTTCAAAAATTATACCAAGGGAGGGTATCACGGTTTTTTCTCGCCGAGATCAAAAAATAGATTCACTTCAAACCTACCTCATAGGGAGGAGCAACTCCTGCTCATCTCGAATCTGCAAACCGATTGGCTCTGCGGCTTTTCACTCTCCGTCAGCGTCCGTTTTAATTAGGGTCACTTTTGCTAGAAAAAAACATGCCAAACGGCAGCATTGAAAAATAAAAACTCTGTTGGATTCTTATCAAACTCCGACCAGTTCAAGCTCTTATTGGCCTCATTCAAACTGCAGAATATTGGAATCCTCTGATTAACTGGTGGGTCATAACGCTGACTTGAAGTTTCAAAAATTATACCAAGGGAGGGTATCACGGTTTTTTTTCGCCGAGATCAAAAAATAGATTCACTTCAAACCTACCTCATAGGGAGGAGCAACTCCTGCTCATCTCGAATCTGCAAACCGTTTGGCTCTGCGGCTTTTCACTCTCCGTCAGCGTTCGTTTTAACTAGGGTCACTTTTGCTAAAAAAAAACATGCCAAACGGCAGCATTGAAAAATAAAAACTCTGTTGGATTCTTATCAAACTCCGACCAGTTCAAGCTCTTATTGGCCTCATTCAAACTGCAGAATATTGGAATCCTCTGATTAACTGGTGGGTCATAACGCTGACTTGAAGTTTCAAAAATTATACCAAGGGAGGGTATCACGGTTTTTTATCGCCGAGATGAAAAAATAGATTCACTTCAAACCTACCTCATAGGGAGGAGCAACTCCTGCTCATCTCGAATCTGCAAACCGTTTGGCTCTGCGGCTTTTCACTCTCCGTCAGCGTCCGTTTTAATTAGGGTCACTTTTGCTAAAAAAAAACATGCCAAACGGCAGCATTGAAAAATAAAAACTCTGTTGGATTCTTATCAAACTCCGACCAGTTCAAGCTCTTATTGGCCTCATTCAAACTGCAGAATATTGGAATCCTCTGATTAACTGGTGGGTCATAACGCTGACTTGAATTTTCAGAAATTATACCAAGGGAGGGTATCACGGTTTTTTTTCGCCGAGATCAAAAAATAGATTCACTTCAAACCTACCTCATAGGGAGGAGCAACTCCTGCTCATCTCGAATCTGCAAACCGTTTGGCTCTGTGGCTTTTCACTCTCCGTCAGCGTCCGTTTTAATTAGGGTCACTTTTGCTAAAAAAAAACATGCCAAACGGCAGCATTGAAAAATAAAAACTCTGTTGGATTCTTATCAAACTCCGACCAGTTCAAGCTCTTATTGGCCTCATTCAAACTGTAGAATATTGGAATCCTCTGATTAACTGGTGGGTCATAACGCTGACTTGAAGTTTCAAAAATTTTACCAAGGGAGGGTATCACGGTTTTTTATCGCCGAGATCAAAAAATAGATTCACTTCAAACCTACCTCATAGGGAGGAGCAACTCCTGCTCATCTTGAATCTGCAAACCGTTTGGCTCTGCGGCTTTTCACTCTCCGTCAGCGTCCGTTTTAATTAGGGTCACTTTTGCTAAAAAAAAACATGCCAAACGGCAGCATTGAAAAATAAAAACTCTGTTGGATTCTTATCAAACTCCGACCAGTTCAAGCTCTTATTGGCCTCATTCAAACTGCAGAATATTGGAATCCTCTGATTAACTGGTGGGTCATAACGCTGACTTGAAGTTTCAAAAATTATACCAAGGGAGGGTATCACGGTTTTTTTTTCGCCGAGATCAAAAAATAGATTCACTTCAAACCTACCTCTTAGGGAGGAGCAACTCCTGCTCATCTCGAATCTGCAAACCGATTGGCTCTGCGGCTTTTCACTCTCCGTCAGCGTCTGTTTTAATTAGGGTCACTTTTGCTAAAAAAAAACATGCCAAACGGCAGCATTGAAAAATAAAAACTCTGTTGGATTCTTATCAAACTCCGACCAGTTCAAGCCCTTATTGGCCTCATTCAAACTGCAGAATATTTGAATCCTCTGATTAACTGGTGGGTCATAACGCTGACTTGAAGTTTCAAAAATTATACCAAGGGAGGGTATCACGGTTTTTTTTCGCCGAGATCAAAAAATAGATTCACTTCAAACCTACCTCATAGGGAGGAGCAACTCCTGCTCATCTCGAATCTGCAAACCGTTTGGCTCTGCGGCTTTTCACTCTCCGTCAGCGTCCGTTTTAATTAGGGTCACTTTTGCTAAAAAAAAACATGCCAAACGGCAGCATTGAAAAATAAAAACTCTCTTGGATTCTTATCAAACTCCGACCAGTTCAAGCTCTTATTGGCCTCATTCAAACTGCAGAATATTGGAATCCTCTGATTAACTGGTGGGTCATAACCCTGACTTGAAGTTTCAAAAATTATACCAAGGGAGGGTATCACGGTTTTTTATCGCCGAGATCAAAAAATAGATTCACTTCAAACCTACCTCATAGGGAGGAGCAACTCCTGCTCATCTCGAATCTGCAAACCATTTGGCTCTGCGGCTTTTCGCTCTCCGTCAGCGTCCGTTTTAATTAGGGTCACTTTTGCTAAAAAAAAACATGCCAAACGGCAGCATTGAAAAATAAAAACTCTGTTGGATTCTTATCAAACTCCGACCAGTTCAAGCTCTTATTGGCCTCATTCAAACTGCAGAATATTGGAATCCTCTGATTAACTGGTGGGTCATAACGCTGACTTGAAGTTTCAAAAATTATACCAAGGGAGGGTATCACGGTTTTTTATCGCCGAGATCAAAAAATAGATTCACTTCAAACCTACCTCATAGGGAGGAGCAACTCCTGCTCATCTCGAATCTGCAAACCGTTTGGCTCTGCGGCTTTTCACTCTCCGTCAGCGTCCGTTTTAATTAGGGTCACTTTTGCTAAAAAAAAACATGCCAAACGGCAGCATTGAAAAATAAAAACTCTGTTGGATTCTTATCAAACTCCGACCAGTTCAAGCTCTTATTGGCCTCATTCAAACTGCAGAATATTGGAATCCTCTGATTAACTGGTGGGTCATAACGCTGACTTGAATTTTCAGAAATTATACCAAGGGAGGGTATCACGGTTTTTTTTCGCCGAGATCAAAAAATAGATTCACTTCAAACCTACCTCATAGGTAGGAGCAACTCCTGCTCATCTCGAATCTGCAAACCGTTTGGCTCTGCGGCTTTTCACTCTCCGTCAGCGTCCGTTTTAATTAGGGTCACTTTTGCTAAAAAAAAACATGCCAAACGGCAGCATTGAAAAATAAAAACTCTGTTGGATTCTTATCAAACTCCGACCAGTTCAAGCTCTTATTGGCCTCATTCAAACTGCAGAATATTGGAATCCTCTGATTAACTGGTGGGTCATAACGCTGACTTGAAGTTTCAAAAATTTTACCAAGGGAGGGTATCACGGTTTTTTATCGCCGAGATCAAAAAATAGATTCACTTCAAACCTACCTCATAGGGAGGAGCAACTCCTGCTCATCTCCAATCTGCAAACCGTTTGGCTCTGCGGCTTTTCACTCTCCGTCAGCGTCCGTTTTAATTAGGGTCACTTTTGCTAAAAAAAAACATGCCAAACGGCAGCATTGAAAAATAAAAACTCTGTTGGATTCTTATCAAACTCCGACCAGTTCAAGCTCTTATTGGCCTCATTCAAACTGCAGAATATTGGAATC
Organism: Membranipora membranacea; assembly: GCA_914767715.1. Lineage (NCBI taxonomy): Eukaryota > Metazoa > Bryozoa > Gymnolaemata > Cheilostomatida > Membraniporidae > Membranipora > Membranipora membranacea. Next base: position 12,903,064 of record OU612068.1, read on the forward strand.
CTCTGATTAACTGGTGGGTCATAACGCTGACTTGAAGTTTCAAAAATTATACCAAGGGAGGGTATCACGGTTTTTTTTCGCCGAGATCAAAAAATAGATTCACTTCAAACCTACCTCATAGGGAGGAGCAACTCCTGCTCATCTCGAATCTGCAAACCGATTGGCTCTGCGGCTTTTCACTCTCCGTCAGCGTCCGTTTTAATTAGGGTCACTTTTGCTAAAAAAAAACATGCCAAACGGCAGCATTGAAAAATAAAAACTCTGTTGGATTCTTATCAAACTCCGACCAGTTCAAGCTCTTATTGGCCTCATTCAAACTGCAGAATATTGGAATCCTCTGATTAACTGGTGGATCATAACGCTGACTTGAAGTTTCAAAAATTATACCAAGGGAGGGTATCACGGTTTTTTTTCGCCGAGATCAAAAAATAGATTCACTTCAAACCTTCCTCATAGGGAGGAGCAACTCCTGCTCATCTCGAATCTGCAAACCGTTTGGCTCTGCGGCTTTTCACTCTCCGTCAGCGTCCGTTTTAATTAGGGTCACTTTTGCTAAAAAAAAACATGCCAAACGGCAGCATTGAAAAATAAAAACTCTGTTGGATTCTTATCAAACTCCGACCAGTTCAAGCTCTTATTGGCCTCATTCAAACTGCAGAATATTGGAATCCTCTGTTTAACTGGTGGGTCATAACGCTGACTGGAAGTTTCAAAAATTATGCCAAGGGAGGGTATCACGGTTTTTTATCGCCGAGATCAAAAAATAGATTCACTTCAAACCTACCTCATAGGGAGGAGCAACTCCTGCTCATCTCGAATCTGCAAACCGTTTGGCTCTGCGGCTTTTCACTCTCCGTCAGCGTCCGTTTTAATTAGGGTCACTTTTGCTAAAAAAAAACATGCCAAACGGCAGCATTGAAAAATAAAAACTCTGTTGGATTCTTATCAAACTCCGACCAGTTCAAGCTCTTATTGGCCTCATTCAAACTGCAGAATATTGGAATCCTCTGATTAACTGGTGGGTCATAACGCTGACTTGAAGTTTCAAAAATTATACCAAGGGAGGGTATCACGGTTTTTTTTCCCCGAGATCAAAAAATAGATTCACTTCAAACCTACCTCATAGGGAGGAGCAACTCCTGCTCATCTCGAATCTGCAAACCGATTGGCTCTGCGGCTTTTCACTCTCCGTCAGCGTCCGTTTTAATTAGGGTCACTTTTGCTAAAAAAAAACATGCCAAACGGCAGCATTGAAAAATAAAAACTCTGTTGGATTCTTATCAAACTCCGACCAGTTCAAGCTCTTATTGGCCTCATTCAAACTGCAGAATATTGGAATCCTCTGATTAACTGGTGGGTCATAACGCTGACTTGAAGTTTCAAAAATTATACCAAGGGAGGGTATCACGGTTTTTTTTCGCCGAGATCAAAAAATAGATTCACTTCAAACCTACCTCATAGGGAAGAGCAACTCCTGCTCATCTCGAATCTGCAAACCGTTTCGCTCTGCGGCTTTTCACTCTCCGTCAGCGTCCGTTTTAATTAGGGTCACTTTTGCTAAAAAAAAACATGCCAAACGGCAGCATTGAAAAATAAAAACTCTGTTGGATTCTTATCAAACTCCGACCAGTTCAAGCTCTTATTGGCCTCATTCAAACTGAAGAATATTGGAATCCTCTGATTAACTGGTGGGTCATAACGCTGACTTGAAGTTTCAAAAATTATACCAAGGGAGGGTATCACGGTTTTTTATCGCCGAGATCAAAAAATAGATTCACTTCAAACCTACCTCATAGGGAGGAGCAACTCCTGCTCATCTCGAATCTGCAAACCGTTTGGCTCTGCGGCTTTTCACTCTCCGTCAGCGTCCGTTTTAATTAGGGTCACTTTTGCTAAAAAAAAACATGCCAAACGGCAGCATTGAAAAATAAAAACTCTGTTGGATTCTTATCAAACTCCGACCAGTTCAAGCTCTTATTGGCCTCATTCAAACTGCAGAATATTGGAATCCTCTGATTAACTGGTGGGTCATTACGCTGACTTGAAGTTTCAAAAATTATACAAAGGGAGGGTATCACGGTTTTTTTTCGCCGAGATCAAAAAATAGATTCACTTCAAACCTACCTCATAGGGAGGAGCAACTCCTGCTCATCTCGAATCTGCAAACCGATTGGCTCTGCGGCTTTTCACTCTCCGTCAGCGTCCGTTTTAATTAGGGTCACTTTTGCCAAAAAAAAACATGCCAAACGGCAGCATTGAAAAATAAAAACTCTGTTGGATTCTTATCAAACTCCGACCAGTTCAAGCTCTTATTGGCCTCATTCAAACTGCAGAATATTGGAATCCTCTGATTAACTGGTGGGTCATAACGCTGACTTGAAGTTTCAAAAATTATACCAAGGGAGGGTATCACGGTTTTTTTTCGCCGAGATCAAAAAATAGATTCACTTCAAACCTACCTCATAGGGAGGAGCAACTCCTGCTCATCTCGAATCTGCAAACCGTTTGGCTCTGCGGCTTTTCACTCTCCGTCAGCGTCCGTTTTAATTAGGGTCACTTTTGCTAAAAAAAAACATGCCAAACGGCAGCATTGAAAAATAAAAACTCTGTTGGATTCTTATCAAACTCCGACCAGTTCAAGCTCTTATTGGCCTCATTCAAACTGCAGAATATTGGAATCCTCTGATTAACTGGTGGGTCATTACGCTGACTTGAAGTTTCAAAAATTATACCAAGGGAGGGTATCACGGTTTTTTTTCGCCGAGATCAAAAAATAGATTCACTTCAAACCTACCTCATAGGGAGGAGCAACTCCTGCTCATCTCCAATCTGCAAACCGTTTGGCTCTGCGGCTTTTCACTCTCCGTCAGCGTCCGTTTTAATTAGGGTCACTTTTGCTAAAAAAAAACATGCCAAACGGCAGCATTGAAAAATAAAAACTCTGTTGGATTCTTATCAAACTCCGACCAGTTCAAGCTCTTATTGGCCTCATTCAAACTGCAGAATATTGGAATCCTCTGATTAACTGGTGGGTCATAACGCTGACTTGAAGTTTCAAAAATTATACCAATGGAGGGTATCACGGTTTTTTTTCGCCGAGATCAAAAAATAGATTCACTTCAAACCTACCTCATAGGGAGGAGCAACTCCTGCTCATCTCGAATCTGCAAACCGATTGGCTCTGCGGCTTTTCACTCTCCGTCAGCGTCCGTTTTAATTAGGGTCACTTTTGCTAAAAAAAAACATGCCAAACGGCAGCATTGAAAAATAAAAACTCTGTTGGATTCTTATCAAACTCCGACCAGTTCAAGCTCTTATTGGCCTCATTCAAACTGCAGAATATTGGAATCCTCTGATTAACTGGTGGGTCATAACGCTGACTTGAAGTTTCAAAAATTATACCAAGGGAGGGTATCACGGTTTTTTTTCGCCGAGATCAAAAAATAGATTCACTTCAAACCTACCTCATAGGGAGGAGCAACTCCTGCTCATCTCGAATCTGCAAACCGTTTGGCTCTGCGGCTTTTCACTCTCCGTCAGCGTCCGTTTTAATTAGGGTCACTTTTGCTAAAAAAAAACATGCCAAACGGCAGCATTGAAAAATAAAAACTCTGTTGGATTCTTTTCAAACTCCGACCAGTTCAAGCTCTTATTGGCCTCATTCAAACTGCAGAATATTGGAATCCTCTGATTAACTGGTGGGTCATAACGCTGACTTGAAGTTTCAAAAATTATACCAAGGGAGGGTATCACGGTTTTTTTTCGCCGAGATCAAAAAATAGATTCACTTCAAACCTACCTCATAGGGAGGAGCAACTCCTGCTCATCTCGAATCTGCAAACCGTTTGGCTCTGCGGCTTTTCACTCTCCGTCAGCGTCCGTTTTAATTAGGGTCACTTTTGCTAAAAAAAAACATGCCAAACGGCAGCATTGAAAAATAAAAACTCTGTTGGATTCTTATCAAACTCCGACCAGTTCAAGCTCTTATTGGCCTCATTCAAACTGCAGAATATTGGAATCCTCTGATTAACTGGTGGGTCATAACGCTGACTTGAAGTTTCAAAAATTATACCAAGGGAGGGTATCACGGTTTTTTTTCGCCGAGATCAAAAAATAGATTCACTTCAAACCTACCTCATAGGGAGGAGCAACTCCTGCTCATCTCGAATCTGCAAACCGATTGGCTCTGCGACTTTTCACTCTCCGTCAGCGTCCGTTTTAATTAGGGTCACTTTTGCTAAAAAAAAACATGCCAAACGGCAGCATTGAAAAATAAAAACTCTGTTGGATGCTTATCAAACTCCAACCAGTTCAAGCTCTTATTGGCCTCATTCAAACTGCAGAATATTGGAATCCTCTGATTAACTGGTGGGTCATAACGCTGACTTGAAGTTTCAAAAATTATACCAAGGGAGGGTATCACGGTTTTTTTTCGCCGAGATCAAAAAATAGATTCACTTCAAACCTACCTCATAGGGAGGAGCAACTCCTGCTCATCTCGAATCTGCAAACCGTTTGGCTCTGCGGCTTTTCACTCTCCGTCAGCGTCCGTTTTAATTAGGGTCACTTTTGCTTAAAAAAAACATGCCAAACGGCAGCATTGAAAAATAAAAACTCTGTTGGATTCTTATCAAACTCCGACCAGTTCAAGCTCTTATTGGCCTCATTCAAACTGCAGAATATTGGAATCCTCTGATTAACTGGTGGGTCATAACGCTGACTTCAAGTTTCAAAAATTATACCAAGGGAGGGTATCACGGTTTTTTTTCGCCGAGATCAAAAAATTGATTCACTTCAAACCTACCTCATAGGGAGGAGCAACTCCTGCTCATCTCGAATCTGCAAACCGTTTGGCTCTGCGGCTTTTCACTCTCCGTCAGCGTCCGTTTTAATTAGGGTCACTTTTGCTTAAAAAAAACATGCCAAACGGCAGCATTGAAAAATAAAAACTCTGTTGGATTCTTATCAAACTCCAACCAGTTCAAGCTCTTATTGGCCTCATTCAAACTGCAGAATATTGGAATCCTCTGATTAACTGGTGGGTCATAACGCTGACTTGAAGTTTCAAAAATTATACCAAGGGAGGGTATCACGGTTTTTTTTCGCCGAGATCAAAAAATAGATTCACTTCAAACCTACCTCATAGGGAGGAGCAACTCCTGCTCATCTCGAATCTGCAAACCGTTTGGCTCTGCGGCTTTTCACTCTCCGTCAGCGTCCGTTTTAATTAGGGTCACTTTTGCTTAAAAAAAACATGCCAAACGGCAGCATTGAAAAATAAAAACTCTGTTGGATTCTTATCAAACTCCGACCAGTTCAAGCTCTTATTGGCCTCATTCAAACTGCAGAATATTGGAATCCTCTGATTAACTGGTGGGTCATAACGCTGACTTGAAGTTTCAAAAATTATACCAAGGGAGGGTATCACGGTTTTTTTTCGCCGAGATCAAAAAATAGATTCACTTCAAACCTACCTCATAGGGAGGAGCAACTCCTGCTCATCTCGAATCTGCAAACCGTTTGGCTCTGCGGCTTTTCACTCTCCGTCAGCGTCCGTTTTAATTAGGGTCACTTTTGCTAAAAAAAAACATGCCAAACGGCAGCATTGAAAAATAAAAACTCTGTTGGATTCTTATCAAACTCCGACCAGTTCAAGCTCTTATTGGCCTCATTCAAACTGCAGAATATTGGAATCCTCTGATTAACTGGTGGGTCATAACGCTGACTTGAAGTTTCAAAAATTATACCAAGGGAGGGTATCACGGTTTTTTTTCGCCGAGATCAAAAAATAGATTCACTTCAAACCTACCTCATAGGGAGGAGCAACTCCTGCTCATCTCGAATCTGCAAACCGTTTAGCACTGCGGCTTTTCACTCTCCGTCAGAGTCCGTTTTAATTAGGGTCACTTTTGCTTAAAAAAAACATGCCAAAGGGCAGCATTGAAAAATAAAAACTCTGTTGGATTCTTATCAAACTCCGACCAGTTCAAGCTCTTATTGGCCTCATTCAAACTGCAGAATATTGGAATCCTCTGATTAACTGGTGGGTCATAACGCTGACTTGAAGTTTCAAAAATTATACCAAGGGAGGGTATCACGGTTTTTTTTCGCCGAGATCAAAAAATAGATTCACTTCAAACCTACCTCATAGGGAGGAGCAACTCCTGCTCATCTCGAATCTGCAAACCGTTTGGCTCTGCGGCTTATCACTCTCCGTCAGCGTCCGTTTTAATTAGGGTCACTTTTGCTAAAAAAAAACATGCCAAACGGCAGCATTGAAAAATAAAAACTCTGTTGGATTCTTATCAAACTCCGACCAGTTCAAGCTCTTATTGGCCTCATTCAAACTGCAGAATATTGGAATCCTCTGATTAACTGGTGGGTCATAACGCTGACTTGAAGTTTCAAAAATTATACCAAGGGAGGGTATCACGGTTTTTTTTCGCCGAGATCAAAAAATAGATTCACTTCAAACCTACCTCATAGGGAGGAGCAACTCCTGCTCATCTCGAATCTGCAAACCGTTTGGCTCTGCGGCTTTTCACTCTCCGTCAGCGTCCGTTTTAATTAGGGTCACTTTTGCTAAAAAAAAACATGCCAAACGGCAGCATTGAAAAATAAAAACTCTGTTGGATTCTTATCAAACTCCGACCAGTTCAAGCTCTTATTGGCCTCATTCAAACTGCAGAATATTGGAATCCTCTGATTAACTGGTGGGTCATAACGCTGACTTGAAGTTTCAAAAATTATACCAAGGGAGGGTATCACGGTTTTTTTTCGCCGAGATCAAAAAATAGATTCACTTCAAACCTACCTCATAGGGAGGAGCAACTCCTGCTCATCTCGAATCTGCAAACCGTTTGGCTCTGCGGCTTTTCACTCTCCGTCAGCGTCCGTTTTAATAAGGGTCACTTTTGCTTAAAAAAAACATGCCAAACGGCAGCATTGAAAAATAAAAACTCTGTTGGATTCTTATCAAACTCCGACCAGTTCAAGCTCTTATTGGCCTCATTCAAACTGCAGAATATTGGAATCCTCTGATTAACTGGTGGGTCATAACGCTGACTTGAAGTTTCAAAAATTATACCAAGGGAGGGTATCACGGTTTTTTTTCGCCGAGATCAAAAAATAGATTCACTTCAAACCTACCTCATAGGGAGGAGCAACTCCTGCTCATCTCGAATCTGCAAACCGTTTGGCTCTGCGGCTTTTCACTCTCCGTCAGCGTCCGTTTTAATTAGGGTCACTTTTGCTAAAAAAAAACATGCCAAACGGCAGCATTGAAAAATAAAAACTCTGTTGGATTCTTATCAAACTCCAACCAGTTCAAGCTCTTATTGGCCTCATTCAAACTGCGGAATATTGGAATCCTCTGATTAACTGGTGGGTCATAACGCTGACTTGAAGTTTCAAAAATTATACCAAGGGAGGGTATCCCTTTTTTTTTTCGCCGAGATCAAAAAATAGATTCACTTCAAACCTACCTCATAGGGAGGAGCAACTCCTGCTCATCTCGAATCTGCAAACCGTTTGGCTCTGCGGCTTTTCACTCTCCGTCAGCGTCCGTTTTAATTAGGGTCACTTTTGCTAAAAAAAAACATGCCAAACGGCAGCATTGAAAAATAAAAACTCTGTTGGATTCTTATCAAACTCCGACCAGTTCAAGCTCTTATTGGCCTCATTCAAACTGCAGAATATTGGAATCCTCTGATTAACTGGTGGGTCATAACGCTGACTTGAAGTTTCAAAAATTATACCAAGGGAGGGTATCACGGTTTTTTTTCGCCGAGATCAAAAAATAGATTCACTTCATACCTACCTCATAGGGAGGAGCAACTCCTGCTCATCTCGAATCTGCAAACCGATTGGCTCTGCAACTTTTCACTCTCCGTCAGCGTCCGTTTTAATTAGGGTCACTTTTGCTAAAAAAAAACATGCCAAACGGCAGCATTGAAAAATAAAAACTCTGTTGGATTCTTATCAAACTCCAACCAGTTCAAGCTCTTATTGGCCTTATTCAAACTGCAGAATATTGGAATCCTCTGATTAACTGGTGGGTCATAACGCTGACTTGAAGTTTCAAAAATTATACCAAGGGAGGGTATCACGGTTTTTTTTCGCCGAGATCAAAAAATAGATTCACTTCAAACCTACCTCATAGGGAGGAGCAACTCCTGCTCATCTCGAATCTGCAAACCGTTTGGCTCTGCGGCTTTTCACTCTCCGTCAGCGTCCGTTTTAATTAGGGTCACTTTTGCTAAAAAAAAACATGCCAAACGGCAGCATTGAAAAATAAAAACTCTGTTGGATTCTTATCAAACTCCAACCAGTTCAAGCTCTTATTGGCCTCATTCAAACTGCGGAATATTGGAATCCTCTGATTAACTGGTGGGTCATAACGCTGACTTGAAGTTTCAAAAATTATACCAAGGGAGGGTATCCCTTTTTTTTTTCGCCGAGATCAAAAAATAGATTCACTTCAAACCTACCTCATAGGGAGGAGCAACTCCTGCTCATCTCGAATCTGCAAACCGTTTGGCTCTGCGGCTTTTCACTCTCCGTCAGCGTCCGTTTTAATTAGGGTCACTTTTGCTAAAAAAAAACATGCCAAACGGCAGCATTGAAAAATAAAAACTCTGTTGGATTCTTATCAAACTCCGACCAGTTCAAGCTCTTATTGGCCTCATTCAAACTGCAGAATATTGGAATCCTCTGATTAACTGGTGGGTCATAACGCTGACTTGAAGTTTCAAAAATTATACCAAGGGAGGGTATCACGGTTTTTTTTCGCCGAGATCAAAAAATAGATTCACTTCATACCTACCTCATAGGGAGGAGCAACTCCTGCTCATCTCGAATCTGCAAACCGATTGGCTCTGCAACTTTTCACTCTCCGTCAGCGTCCGTTTTAATTAGGGTCACTTTTGCTAAAAAAAAACATGCCAAACGGCAGCATTGAAAAATAAAAACTCTGTTGGATTCTTATCAAACTCCAACCAGTTCAAGCTCTTATTGGCCTTATTCAAACTGCAGAATATTGGAATCCTCTGATTAACTGGTGGGTCATAACGCTGACTTGAAGTTTCAAAAATTATACCAAGGGAGGGTATCACAGTTTTTTTTCGCCGAGATCAAAAAATAGATTCACTTCAAACCTACCTCATAGGGAGGAGCAACTCCTGCTCATCTCGAATCTGCAAACCGTTTGGCTCTGCGGCTTTTCACTCTCCGTCAGCGTCCGTTTTAATTAGGGTCACTTTTGCTTAAAAAAAACATGCCAAACGGCAGCATTGAAAAATAAAAACTCTGTTGGATTCTTATCAAACTCTGACCAGTTCAAGCTCTTATTGGCCTCATTCAAACTGCAGAATATTGGAATCCTCTGATTAACTGGTGGGTCATAACGCTGACTTGAAGTTTCAAAAATTATACCAAGGGAGGGTATCACGGTTTTTTTTCGCCGAGATCAAAAAATAGATTCACTTCAAACCTACCTCATAGGGAGGAGCAACTCCTGCTCATCTCGAATCTGCAAACCGTTTGGCTCTGCGGCTTTTCACTCTCCGTCAGCGTCCGTTTTAATTAGGGTCACTTTTGCTAAAAAAAAACATGCCAAACGGCAGCATTGAAAAATAAAAACTCTGTTGGATTCTTATCAAACTCCGACCAGTTCAAGCTCTTATTGGCTTCATTCAAACTGCAGAATATTGGAATCCTCTGATTAACTGGTGGGTCATAACGCTGACTTGAAGTTTCAAAAATTATACCAAGGGAGGGTATCACGGTTTTTTTTCGCCGAGATCAAAAAATAGATTCACTTCAAACCTACCTCATAGGGAGGAGCAACTCCTGCTCATCTCGAATCTGCAAACCGTTTGGCTCTGCGGCTTTTCACTCTCCGTCAGCGTCCGTTTTAATTAGGGTCACTTTTGCTAAAAAAAAACATGCCAAACGGCAGCATTGAAAAATAAAAACTCTGTTGGATTCTTATCAAACTCCGACCAGTTCGAGCTCTTATTGGCCTCATTCAAACTGCAGAATATTGGAATCCTCTGATTAACTGGTGGGTCATAACGCTGACTTGAAGTTTCAAAAATTATACCAAGGGAGGGTATCACGGTTTTTTTTCGCCGAGATCAAAAAATAGATTCACTTCAAACCTAACTCATAGGGAGGAGCAACTCCTGCTCATCTCGAATCTGCAAACCGTTTGGCTCTGCGGCTTTTCACTCTCCGTCAGGGTCCGTTTTAATTAGGGTCACTTTTGCTAAAAAAAAACATGCCAAACGGCAGCGTTGAAAAATAAAAACTCTGTTGGATTCTTATCAAACTCCGACCAGTTCAAGCTCTTATTGGCCTCATTCAAACTGCAGAATATTGGAATCCTCTGATTAACTGGTGGGTCATAACGCTGACTTGAAGTTTCAAAAATTATACCAAGGGAGGGTATCACGGTTTTTTTTCGCAGAGATCAAAAAATAGATTCACTTCAAACCTACCTCATAGGGAGGAGCAACTCCTGCTCATCTTGAATCTGCAAACCGTTTGGCTCTGCGGCTTTTCACTCTCCGTCAGCGTCCGTTTTAATTAGGGTCACTTTTGCTAAAAAAAAACATGCCAAACGGCAGCATTGAAAAATAAAAACTCTGTTGGATTCTTATCAAACTCCGACCAGTTCAAGCTCTTATTGGCCTCATTCAAACTGCAGAATATTGGAATCCTCTGATTAACTGGTGGGTCATAACGCTGACTTGAAGTTTCAAAAATTATACCAAGGGAGGGTATCACGGTTTTTTTTCGCCGAGATCAAAAAATAGATTCACTTCAAACCTACCTCATAGGGAGGAGCAACTCCTGCTCATCTCGAATCTGCAAACCGTTTGGCTCTGCGGCTTTTCACTCTCCGTCAGCGTCCGTTTTAATTAGGGTCACTTTTGCTAAAAAAAAACATGCCAAACGGCAGCATTGAAAAATAAAAACTCTGTTGGATTCTTATCAAACTCCGACCAGTTCAAGCTGTTATTGGCCTCATTCAAACTGCAGAATATTGGAATCCTCTGATTAACTGGTGGGTCATAACGCTGACTTGAAGTTTCAAAAATTATACCAAGGGAGGGTATCACGGTTTTTTTTCGCAGAGATCAAAAAATAGATTCACTTCAAACCTACCTCATAGGGAGGAGCAACTCCTGCTCATCTTGAATCTGCAAACCGTTTGGCTCTGCGGCTTTTCACTCTCCGTCAGCGTCCGTTTTAATTAGGGTCACTTTTGCTAAAAAAAAACATGCCAAACGGCAGCATTGAAAAATAAAAACTCTGTTGGATTCTTATCAAACTCCGACCAGTTCAAGCTCTTATTGGCCTCATTCAAACTGCAGAATATTGGAATCCTCTGATTAACTGGTGGGTCATAACGCTGACTTGAAGTTTCAAAAATTATACCAAGGGAGGGTATCACGGTTTTTTTTCGCCGAGATCAAAAAATAGATTCACTTCAAACTTACCTCATAGGGAGGAGCAACTCCTGCTCATCTCGAATCTGCAAACCGTTTGGCTCTGCGGCTTTTCACTCTCCGTCAGCGTCCGTTTTAATTAGGGTCACTTTTGCTAAAAAAAAACATGCCAAACGGCAGCATTGAAAAATAAAAACTCTGTTGGATTCTTATCAAACTCCGACCAGTTCAAGCTCTTATTGGCCTCATTCAAACTGCAGAATATTGGAATCCTCTGATTAACTGGTGGGTCATAACGCTGACTTGAAGTTTCAAAAATTATACCAAGGGAGGGTATCACGGTTTTTTTTCGCCGAGATCAAAAAATTGATTCACTTCAAACCTACCTCATAAGGAGGAGCAACTCCTGCTCATCTCGAATCTGCAAACCGTTTGGCTCTGCGGCTTTTCACTCTCCGTCAGCGTCCGTTTTAATTAGGGTCACTTTTGCTAAAAAAAAACATGCCAAACGGCAGCATTGAAAAATAAAAACTCTGTTGGATTCATATCAAACTCCGACCAGTTCAAGCTCTTATTGGCCTCATTCAAACTGCAGAATATTGGAATCCTCTGATTAACTGGTGGGTCATAACGCTGACTTGAAGTTTCAAAAATTATACCAAGGGAGGGTATCACGGTTTTTTTTCGCCGAGATCAAAAAATAGATTCACTTCAAACCTACCTCATAGGGAGGAGCAACTCCTGCTCATCTCGAATCTGCAAACCGTTTGGCTCTGCGGCTTTTCACTCTCCGTCAGCGTCCGTTTTAATTAGGGTCACTTTTGCTAAAAAAAAACATGCCAAACGGCAGCATTGAAAAATAAAAACTCTGTTGGATTCTTATCAAACTCCGACCAGTTCAAGCTCTTATTGGCCTCATTCAAACTGCAGAATATTGGAATCCTCTGATTAACTGGTGGGTCATAACGCTGACTTGAAGTTTCAAAAATTATACCAAGGGAGGGTATCACGGTTTTTTTTCGCAGAGATCAAAAAATAGATTCACTTCAAACCTACCTCATAGGGAGGAGCAACTCCTGCTCATCTCGAATCTGCAAACCGTTTGGCTCTGCGGCTTTTCACTCTCCGTCAGCGTCCGTTTTAATTAGGGTCACTTTTGCTAAAAAAAAACATGCCAAACGGCAGCATTGAAAAATAAAAACTCTGTTGGATTCTTATCAAACTCCGACCAGTTCAAGCTCTTATTGGCCTCATTCAAACTGCAGAATATTGGAATCCTCTGATTAACTGGTGGGTCATAACGCTGACTTGAAGTTTCAAAAATTATACCAAGGGAGGGTATCACGGTTTTTTTTCGCCGAGATCAAAAAATAGATTCACTTCAAACCTACCTCATAGGGAGGAGCAACTCCTGCTCATCTCGAATCTGCAAACCGTTTGGCTCTGCGGCTTTTCACTCTCCGTCAGCGTCCGTTTTAATTAGGGTCACTTTTGCTAAAAAAAAACATGCCAAACGGCAGCATTGAAAAATAAAAACTCTGTTGGATTCTTATCAAACTCCGACCAGTTCAAGCCCTTATTGGCCTCATTCAAACTGCAGAATATTGGAATCCTCTGATTAACTGGTGGGTCATAACGCTGACTTGAAGTTTCAAAAATTATACCAAGGGAGGGTATCACGGTTTTTTTTCGCCGAGATCAAAAAATAGATTCACTTCAAACCTACCCCATAGGGAGGAGCAACTCCTGCTCATCTCGAATCTGCAAACCGTTTGGCTCTGCGGCTTTTCACTCTCCGTCAGCGTCCGTTTTAATTAGGGTCACTTTTGCTAAAAAAAAACATGCCAAACGGCAGCATTGAAAAATAAAAACTCTGTTGGATTCTTATCAAACTCCGACCAGTTCAAGCTCTTATTGGCCTCATTCAAACTGCAGAATATTGGAATCCTCTGATTAACTGGTGGGTCATAACGCTGACTTGAAGTTTCAAAAATTATACCAAGGGAGGGTATCACGGTTTTTTTTCGCCGAGATCAAAAAATTGATTCACTTCAAACCTACCTCATAGGGAGGAGCAACTCCTGCTCATCTCGAATCTGCAAACCGTTTGGCTCTGCGGCTTTTCACTCTCCGTCAGCGTCCGTTTTAATTAGGGTCACTTTTGCTAAAAAAAAACATGCCAAACGGCAGCATTGAAAAATAAAAACTCTGTTGGATTCTTATCAAACTCCGACCAGTTCAAGCTCTTATTGGCCTCATTCAAACTGCAGAATATTGGAATCCTCTGATTAACTGGTGGGTCATAACGCTGACTTGAAGTTTCAAAAATTATACCAAGGGAGGGTATCACGGTTTTTTTTCGCCGAGATCAAAAAATAGATTCACTTCAAACCTACCTCATAGGGAGGAGCAACTCCTGCTCATCTCGAATCTGCAAACCGTTTGGCTCTGCGGCTTTTCACTCTCCGTCAGCGTCCGTTTTAATTAGGGTCACTTTTGCTAAAAAAAAACATGCCAAACGGCAGCATTGAAAAATAAAAACTCTGTTGGATTCTTATCAAACTCCGACCAGTTCAAGCTCTTATTGGCCTCATTCAAACTGCAGAATATTGGAATCCTCTGATTAACTGGTGGGTCATAACGCTGACTTGAAGTTTCAAAAATTATACCAAGGGAGGGTATCACGGTTTTTTTTCGCCGAGATCAAAAAATAGATTCACTTCAAACCTACCTCATAGGGAGGAGCAACTCCTGCTCATCTCGAATCTGCAAACCGTTTGGCTCTGCGGCTTTTCACTCTCCGTCAGCGTCCGTTTTAATTAGGGTCACTTTTGCTAAAAAAAAACATGCCAAACGGCAGCATTGAAAAATAAAATCTCTGTTGGATTCTTATCAAACTCCGACCAGTTCAAGCCCTTATTGGCCTCATTCAAACTGCAGAATATTGGAATCCTCTGATTAACTGGTGGGTCATAACGCTGACTTGAAGTTTCAAAAATTATACCAAGGGAGGGTATCACGGTTTTTTTTCGCCGAGATCAAAAAATAGATTCACTTCAAACCTACCTCATAGGGAGGAGCAACTCCTGCTCATCTCGAATCTGCAAACCGTTTGGCTCTGCGGCTTTTCACTCTCCGTCAGCGTCCGTTTTAATTAGGGTCACTTTTGCTAAAAAAAAACATGCCAAACGGCAGCATTGAAAAATAAAAACTCTGTTGGATTCTTATCAAACTCCGACCAGTTCAAGCTCTTATTGGCCTCATTCAAACTGCAGAATATTGGAATCCTCTGATTAACTGGTGGGTCATAACGCTGACTTGAAGTTTCAAAAATTATACCAAGGGAGGGTATCACGGTTTTTTTTCGCCGAGATCAAAAAATAGATTCACTTCAAACCTACCTCATAGGGAGGAGCAACTCCTGCTCATCTCGAATCTGCAAACCGTTTGGCTCTGCGGCTTTTCACTCTCCGTCAGGGTCCGTTTTAATTAGGGTCACTTTTGCTAAAAAAAAACATGCCAAACGGCAGCATTGAAAAATAAAAACTCTGTTGGATTCTTATCAAACTCCGACCAGTTCAAGCTCTTATTGGCCTCATTCAAACTGCAGAATATTGGAATCCTCTGATTAACTGGTGGGTCATAACGCTGACTTGAAGTTTCAAAAATTATACCAAGGGAGGGTATCACGGTTTTTTTTCGCAGAGATCAAAATATAGATTCACTTCAAACCTACCTCATAGGGAGGAGCAACTCCTGCTCATCTTGAATCCGCAAACCGTTTGGCTCTGCGGCTTTTCACTCTCCGTCAGCGTCCGTTTTAATTAGGGTCACTTTTGCTAAAAAAAAACATGCCAAACGGCAGCATTGAAAAATAAAAACTCTGTTGGATTCTTATCAAACTCCGACCAGTTCAAGCTCTTATTGGCCTCATTCAAACTGCAGAATATTGGAATCCTCTGATTAACTGGTGGGTCATAACGCTGACTTGAAGTTTCAAAAATTATACCAAGGGAGGGTATCACGGTTTTTTTTCGCCGAGATCAAAAAATAGATTCACTTCAAACCTACCTCATAGGGAGGAGCAACTCCTGCTCATCTCGAATCTGCAAACCGTTTGGCTCTGCGGCTTTTCACTCTCCGTCAGCGTCCGTTTTAATTAGGGTCACTTTTGCTAAAAAAAACCATGCCAAACGGCAGCATTGAAAAATAAAAACTCTGTTGGATTCTTATCAAACTCCGACCAGTTCAAGCTCTTATTGGCCTCATTCAAACTGCAGAATATTGGAATCCTCTGATTAACTGGTGGGTCATAACGCTGACTTGAAGTTTCAAAAATTATACCAAGGGAGGGTATCACGGTTTTTTTTCGCCGAGATCAAAAAATAGATTCACTTCAAACCTACCTCATAGGGAGGAGCAACTCCTGCTCATCTCGAATCTGCAAACCGTTTGGCTCTGCGGCTTTTCACTCTCCGTCAGCGTCCGTTTTAATTAGGGTCACTTTTGCTAAAAAAAAACATGCCAAACGGCAGCATTGAAAAATAAAAACTCTGTTGGATTCTTATCAAACTCCGACCAGTTCAAGCTCTTATTGGCCTCATTCAAACTGCAGAATATTGGAATCCTCTGATTAACTGGTGGGTCATAACGCTGACTTGAAGTTTCAAAAATTATACCAAGGGAGGGTATCACGGTTTTTTTTCGCAGAGATCAAAAAATAGATTCACTTCAAACCTACCTCATAGGGAGGAGCAACTCCTGCTCATCTTGAATCTGCAAACCGTTTGGCTCTGCGGCTTTTCACTCTCCGTCAGCGTCCGTTTTAATTAGGGTCACTTTTGCTAAAAAAAAACATGCCAAACGGCAGCATTGAAAAATAAAAACTCTGTTGGATTCTTATCAAACTCCGACCAGTTCAAGCTCTTATTGGCCTCATTCAAACTGCAGAATATTGGAATCCTCTGATTAACTGGTGGGTCATAACGCTGACTTGAAGTTTCAAAAATTATACCAAGGGAGGGTATCACGGTTTTTTTTCGCCGAGATCAAAAAATAGATTCACTTCAAACCTACCTCATAGGGAGGAGCAACTCCTGCTCATCTCGAATCTGCAAACCGTTTGGCTCTGCGGCTTTTCACTCTCCGTCAGCGTCCGTTTTAATTAGGGTCACTTTTGCTAAAAAAAAACATGCCAAACGGCAGCATTGAAAAATAAAAACTCTGTTGGATTCTTATCAAACTCCGACCAGTTCAAGCTCTTATTGGCCTCATTCAAACTGCAGAATATTGGAATCCTCTGATTAACTGGTGGGTCATAACGCTGACTTGAAGTTTCAAAAATTATACCAAGGGAGGGTATCACGGTTTTTTTTCGCCGAGATCAAAAAATTGATTCACTTCAAACCTACCTCATAGGGAGGAGCAACTCCTGCTCATTTCGAATCTGCAAACCGTTTGGCTCTGCGGCTTTTCACTCTCCGTCAGCGTCCGTTTTAGTTAGGGTCACTTTTGCTAAAAAAAAACATGCCAAACGGCAGCATTGAAAAATAAAAACTCTGTTGGATTCTTATCAAACTCCGACCAGTTCAAGCTCTTATTGGCCTCATTCAAACTGCAGAATATTGGAGTCCTCTGATTAACTGGTGGGTCATAACGCTGACTTGAAGTTTCAAAAATTATACCAAGGGAGGGTATCACGGTTTTTTTTCGCCGAGATCAAAAAATAGATTCACTTCAAACCTACCTCATAGGGAGGAGCAACTCCTGCTCATCTCGAATCTGCGAACCGTTTGGCTCTGCGGCTTTTCACTCTCCGTCAGCGTCCGTTTTAATTAGGGTCACTTTTGCTAAAAAAAAACATGCCAAACGGCAGCATTGAAAAATAAAAACTCTGTTGGATTCTTATCAAACTCCGACCAGTTCAAGCTCTTATTGGCCTCATTCAAACTGCAGAATATTGGAATCCTCTGATTAACTGGTGGGTCATAACGCTGACTTGAAGTTTCAAAAATTATACCAAGGGAGGGTATCACGGTTTTTTTTCGCCGAGATCAAAAAATAGATTCACTTCAAACCTACCTCATAGGGAGGAGCAACTCCTGCTCATCTCGAATCTGCAAACCGTTTGGCTCTGCGGCTTTTCACTCTCCGTCAGCGTCCGTTTTAATTAGGGTCACTTTTGCTAAAAAAAAACATGCCAAGCGGCAGCATTGAAAAATAAAAACTCTGTTGGATTCTTATCAAACTCCGACCAGTTCAAGCTCTTATTGGCCTCATTCAAACTGCAGAATATTGGAATCCTCTGATTAACTGGTGGGTCATAACGCTGACTTGAAGTTTCAAAAATTATACCAAGGGAGGGTATCACGGTTTTTTTTCACCGAGATCAAAAAATAGATTCACTTCAACCCTACCTCATAGGGAGGAGCAACTCCTGCTCATCTCGAATCTGCAAACCGATTGGCTCTGCGGCTTTTCACTCTCCGTCAGCGTCCGTTTTAATTAGGGTCACTTTTGCTAAAAAAAAACATGCCAAACGGCAGCATTGAAAAATAAAAACTCTGTTGGATTCTTATCAAACTCCGACCAGTTCAAGCTCTTATTGGCCTCATTCAAACTGCAGAATATTGGAATCCTCTGATTAACTGGTGGGTCATAACGCTGACTTGAAGTTTCAAAAATTATACCAAGGGAGGGTATCACGGTTTTTTTTCGCCGAGATCAAAAAATAGATTCACTTCAAACCTACCTCATAGGGAGGAGCAACTCCTGCTCATCTCGAATCTGCAAACCGTTTGGCTCTGCGGCTTTTCACTCTCCGTCAGGGTCCGTTTTAATTAGGGTCACATTTGCTAAAAAAAAACATGCCAAACGGCAGCATTGAAAAATAAAAACTCTGTTGGATTCTTATCAAACTCCGACCAGTTCAAGCTCTTATTGGCCTCATTCAAACTGCAGAATATTGGAATCCTCTGATTAACTGGTGGGTCATAACGCTGACTTGAAGTTTCAAAAATTATACCAAGGGAGGGTATCACGGTTTTTTTTCGCAGAGATCAAAAAATAGATTCACTTCAAACCTACCTCATAGGGAGGAGCAACTCCTGCTCATCTTGAATCTGCAAACCGTTTGGCTCTGCGGCTTTTCACTCTCCATCAGCGTCCGTTTTAATTAGGGTCACTTTTGCTAAAAAAAAACATGCCAAACGGCAGCATTGAAAAATATAAACTCTGTTGGATTCTTATCAAACTCCGACCAGTTCAAGCTCTTATTGGCCTCATTCAAACTGCAGAATATTGGAATCCTCTGATTAACTGGTGGGTCATAACGCTGACTTGAAGTTTCAAAAATTATACCAAGGGAGGGTATCACGGTTTTTTTTCGCCGAGATCAAAAAATAGATTCACTTCAAACCTACCTCATAGGGAGGAGCAACTCCTGCTCATCTCGAATCTGCAAACCGTTTGGCTCTGCGGCTTTTCACTCTCCGTCAGCGTCCGTTTTAATTAGGGTCACTTTTGCTAAAAAAAAACATGCCAAACGGCAGCATTGAAAAATAAAAACTCTGTTGGATTCTTATCAAACTCCGACCAGTTCAAGCTCTTATTGGCCTCATTCAAACTGCAGAATATTGGAATCCTCTGATTAACTGGTGGGTCATAACGCTGACTTGAAGTTTCAAAAATTATACCAAGGGAGGGTATCACGGTTTTTTTTCGCCGAGATCAAAAAATAGATTCACTTCAAACCTACCTCATAGGGAGGAGCAACTCCTGCTCATCTCGAATCTGCAAACCGTTTGGCTCTGCGGCTTTTCACTCTCCGTCAGCGTCCGTTTTAATTAGGGTCACTTTTGCTAAAAAAAAACATGCCAAACGGCAGCATTGAAAAATAAAAACTCTGTTGGATTCTTATCAAACTCCGACCAGTTCAAGCTCTTATTGGCCTCATTCAAACTGCAGAATATTGGAATCCTCTGATTAACTGGTGGGTCATAACGCTGACTTGAAGTTTCAAAAATTATACCAAGGGAGGGTATCACGGTTTTTTTTCGCAGAGATCAAAAAATAGATTCACTTCAAACCTACCTCATAGGGAGGAGCAACTCCTGCTCATCTTGAATCTGCAAACCGTTTGGCTCTGCGGCTTTTCACTCTCCGTCAGCGTCCGTTTTAATTAGGGTCACTTTTGCTAAAAAAAAACATGCCAAACGGCAGCATTGAAAAATAAAAACTCTGTTGGATTCTTATCAAACTCCGACCAGTTCAAGCTCTTATTGGCCTCATTCAAACTGCAGAATATTGGAATCCTCTGATTAACTGGTGGGTCATAACGCTGACTTGAAGTTTCAAAAATTATACCAAGGGAGGGTATCACGGTTTTTTTTTCGCCGAGATCAAAAAATAGATTCACTTCAAACCTACCTCATAGGGAGGAGCAACTCCTGCTCATCTCAAATCTGCAAACCGTTTGGCTCTGCAGCTTTTCACTCTCCGTCAGCGTCCGTTTTAATTAGGGTCACTTTTGCTAAAAAAAAACATGCCAAACGGCAGCATTGAAAAATAAAAACTCTGTTGGATTCTTATCAAACTCCGACCAGTTCAAGCTCTTATTGGCCTCATTCAAACTGCAGAATATTGGAATCCTCTGATTAACTGGTGGGTCATAACGCTGACTTGAAGTTTCAAAAATTATACCAAGGGAGGGTATCACGGTTTTTTTTCGCCGAGATCAAAAAATAGATTCACTTCAAACCTACCTCATAGGGAGGAGCAACTCCTGCTCATCTCGAATCTGCAAACCGTTTGGCTCTGCGGCTTTTCACTCTCCGTCAGCGTCCGTTTTAATTAGGGTCACTTTTGCTAAAAAAAAACATGCCAAACGGCAGCATTGAAAAATAAAAACTCTGTTGGATTCTTATCAAACTCCGACCAGTTCAAGCTCTTATTGGCCTCATTCAAACTGCAGAATATTGGAATCCTCTGATTAACTGGTGGGTCATAACGCTGACTTGAAGTTTCAAAAATTATACCAAGGGAGGGTATCACGGTTTTTTTTCGCAGAGATCAAAAAATAGATTCACTTCAAACCTACCTCATAGGGAGGAGCAACTCCTGCTCATCTTGAATCTGCAAACCGTTTGGCTCTGCGGCTTTTCACTCTCCGTCAGCGTCCGTTTTAATTAGGGTCACTTTTGCTAAAAAAAAACATGCCAAACGGCAGCATTGAAAAATAAAAACTCTGTTGGATTCTTATCAAACTCCGACCAGTTCAAGCTCTTATTGGCCTCATTCAAACTGCAGAATATTGGAATCCTCTGATTAACTGGTGGGTCATAACGCTGACTTGAAGTTTCAAAAATTATACCAAGGGAGGGTATCACGGTTTTTTTTCGCAGAGATCAAAAAATAGATTCACTTCAAACCTACCTCATAGGGAGGAGCAACTCCTGCTCATCTTGAATCTGCAAACCGTTTGGCTCTGCGGCTTTCCACTCTCCGTCAGCGTCCGTTTTAATTAGGGTCACTTTTGCTAAAAAAAAACATGCCAAACGGCAGCATTGAAAAATAAAAACTCTGTTGGATTCTTATCAAACTCCGACCAGTTCAAGCTCTTATTGGCCTCATTCAAACTGCAGAATATTGGAATCCTCTGATTAACTGGTGGGTCATAACGCTGACTTGAAGTTTCAAAAATTATACCAAGGGAGGGTATCACGGTTTTTTTTCGCCGAGATCAAAAAATAGATTCACTTCAAACCTACCTCATAGGGAGGAGCAACTCCTGCTCATCTCGAATCTGCAAACCGTTTGGCTCTGCGGCTTTTCACTCTCCGTCAGCGTCCGTTTTAATTAGGGTCACTTTTGCTAAAGAAAAACATGCCAAACGGCAGCATTGAAAAATAAAAACTCTGTTGGATTCTTATCAAACTCCGACCAGTTCAAGCTCTTATTGGCCTCATTCAAACTGCAGAATATTGGAATCCTCTGATTAACTGGTGGGTCATAACGCTGACTTGAAGTTTCAAAAATTATACCAAGGGAGGGTATCACGGTTTTTTTTCGCCGAGATCAAAAAATAGATTCACTTCAAACCTACCTCATAGGGAGGAGCAACTCCTGCTCATCTTGTATCTGCAAACCGTTTGGCTCTGCGGCTTTTCACTCTCCGTCAGCGTCCGTTTTAATTAGGGTCACTTTTGCTAAAAAAAAACATGCCAAACGGCAGCATTGAAAAATAAAAACTCTGTTGGATTCTTATCAAACTCCGACCAGTTCAAGCTCTTATTGGCCTCATTCAAACTGCAGAATATTGGAATCCTCTGATTAACTGGTGGGTCATAACGCTGACTTGAAGTTTCAAAAATTATACCAAGGGAGGGTATCACGGTTTTTTTTCGCCGAGATCAAAAAATAGATTCACTTCAAACCTACCTCATAGGGAGGAGCAACTCCTGCTCATCTCGAATCTGCAAACCGTTTGGCTCTGCGGCTTTTCACTCTCCGTCAGCGTCCGTTTTAATTAGGGTCACTTTTGCTAAAAAAAAACATGCCAAACGGCAGCATTGAAAAATAAAAACTCTGTTGGATTCTTATCAAACTCCGACCAGTTCAAGCTCTTATTGGCCTCATTCAAACTGCAGAATATTGGAATCCTCTGATTAACTGGTGGGTCATAACGCTGACTTGAAGTTTCAAAAATTATACCAAGGGAGGGTATCACGGTTTTTTTTCGCCGAGATCAAAAAATAGATTCACTTCAAACCTACCTCATAGGGAGGAGCAACTCCTGCTCATCTCGAATCTGCAAACCGTTTGGCTCTGCGGCTTTTCACTCTCCGTCAGGGTCCGTTTTAATTAGGGTCACTTTTGCTAAAAAAAAACATGCCAAACGGCAGCATTGAAAAATAAAAACTCTGTTGGATTCTTATCAAACTCCGACCAGTTCAAGCTCTTATTGGCCTCATTCAAACTGCAGAATATTGGAATCCTCTGATTAACTGGTGGGTCATAACGCTGACTTGAAGTTTCAAAAATTATACCAAGGGAGGGTATCACGGTTTTTTTTCGCAGAGATCAAAAAATAGATTCACTTCAAACCTACCTCATAGGGAGGAGCAACTCCTGCTCATCTTGAATCTGCAAACCGTTTGGCTCTGCGGCTTTTCACTCTCCGTCAGCGTCCGTTTTAATTAGGGTCACTTTTGCTAAAGAAAAACATGCCAAACGGCAGCATTGAAAAATAAAAACTCTGTTGGATTCTTATCAAACTCCGACCAGTTCAAGCTCTTATTGGCCTCATTCAAACTGCAGAATATTGGAATCCTCTGATTAACTGGTGGGTCATAACGCTGACTTGAAGTTTCAAAAATTATACCAAGGGAGGGTATCACGGTTTTTTTTCGCCGAGATCAAAAAATAGATTCACTTCAAACCTACCTCATAGGGAGGAGCAACTCCTGCTCATCTCGAATCTGCAAACCGTTTGGCTCTGCGGCTTTTCACTCTCCGTCAGCGTCCGTTTTAATTAGGGTCACTTTTGCTAAAAAAAAACATGCCAAACGGCAGCATTGAAAAATAAAAACTCTGTTGGATTCTTATCAAACTCCGACCAGTTCAAGCTCTTATTGGCCTCATTCAAACTGCAGAATATTGGAATCCTCTGATTAACTGGTGGGTCATAACGCTGACTTGAAGTTTCAAAAATTATACCAAGGGAGGGTATCACGGTTTTTTTTCGCCGAGATCAAAAAATTGATTCACTTCAAACCTACCTCATAAGGAGGAGCAACTCCTGCTCATCTCGAATCTGCAAACCGTTTGGCTCTGCGGCTTTTCACTCTCCGTCAGCGTCCGTTTTAATTAGGGTCACTTTTGCTAAAAAAAAACATGCCAAACGGCAGCATTGAAAAATAAAAACTCTGTTGGATTCTTATCAAACTCCGACCAGTTCAAGCTCTTATTGGCCTCATTCAAACTGCAGAATATTGGAATCCTCTGATTAACTGGTGGGTCATAACGCTGACTTGAAGTTTCAAAAATTATACCAAGGGAGGGTATCACGGTTTTTTTTCGCCGAGATCAAAAAATAGATTCACTTCAAACCTACCTCATAGGGAGGAGCAACTCCTGCTCATCTCGAATCTGCAAACCGTTTGGCTCTGCGGCTTTTCACTCTCCGTCAGCGTCCGTTTTAATTAGGGTCACTTTTGCTAAAAAAAAACATGCCAAACGGCAGCATTGAAAAATAAAAACTCTGTTGGATTCTTATCAAACTCCGACCAGTTCAAGCTCTTATTGGCCTCATTCAAACTGCAGAATATTGGAATCCTCTGATTAACTGGTGGGTCATAACGCTGACTTGAAGTTTCAAAAATTATACCAAGGGAGGGTATCACGGTTTTTTTTTCGCCGAGATCAAAAAATAGATTCACTTCAAACCTACCTCATAGGCAGGAGCAACTCCTGCTCATCTCGAATCTGCAAACCGTTTGGCTCTGCGGCTTTTCACTCTCCGTCAGCGTCCGTTTTAATTAGGGTCACTTTTGCTAAAAAAAAACATGCCAAACGGCAGCATTGAAAAATAAAAACTCTGTTGGATTCTTATCAAACTCCGACCAGTTCAAGCTCTTATTGGCCTCATTCAAACTGCAGAATATTGGAATCCTCTGATTAACTGGTGGGTCATAACGCTGACTTGAAGTTTCAAAAATTATACCAAGGGAGGGTATCACGGTTTTTTTTCGCCGAGATCAAAAAATAGATTCACTTCAAACCTACCTCATAGGGAGGAGCAACTCCTGCTCATCTCGAATCTGCAAACCGTTTGGCTCTGCGGCTTTTCACTCTCCGTCAGTGTCCGTTTTAATTAGGGTCACTTTTGCTAAAAAAAAACATGCCAAACGGCAGCATTGAAAAATAAAAACTCTGTTGGATTCTTATCAAACTCCGACCAGTTCAAGCCCTTATTGGCCTCATTCAAACTGCAGAATATTGGAATCCTCTGATTAACTGGTGGGTCATAACGCTGACTTGAAGTTTCAAAAATTATATCAAGGGAGGGTATCACGGTTTTTTTTCGCCGAGATCAAAAAATAGATTCACTTCAAACCTACCCCATAGGGAGGAGCAACTCCTGCTCATCTCGAATCTGCAAACCGTTTGGCTCTGCGGCTTTTCACTCTCCGTCAGCGTCCGTTTTAATTAGGGTCACTTTTGCTAAAAAAAAACATGCCAAACGGCAGCATTGAAAAATAAAAACTCTGTTGGATTCTTATCAAACTCCGACCAGTTCAAGCTCTTATTGGCCTCATTCAAACTGCAGAATATTGGAATCCTCTGATTAACTGGTGGGTCATAACGCTGACTTGAAGTTTCAAAAATTATACCAAGGGAGGGTATCACGGTTTTTTTTCGCCGAGATCAAAAAATAGATTCACTTCAAACCTACCTCATAGGGAGGAGCAACTCCTGCTCATCTCGAATCTGCAAACCGTTTGGCTCTGCGGCTTTTCACTCTCCGTCAGCGTCCGTTTTAATTAGGGTCACTTTTGCTAAAAAAAAACATGCCAAACGGCAGCATTGAAAAATAAAAACTCTGTTGGATTCTTATCAAACTCCGACCAGTTCAAGCTCTTATTGGCCTCATTCAAACTGCAGAATATTGGAATCCTCTGATTAACTGGTGGGTCATAACGCTGACTTGAAGTTTCAAAAATTATACCAAGGGAGGGTATCACGGTTTTTTTTCGCAGAGATCAAAAAATAGATTCACTTCAAACCTACCTCATAGGGAGGAGCAACTCCTGCTCATCTTGAATCTGCAAACCGTTTGGCTCTGCGGCTTTTCACTCTCCGTCAGCGTCCGTTTTAATTAGGGTCACTTTTGCTAAAAAAAAACATGCCAGACGGCAGCATTGAAAAATAAAAACTCTGTTGGATTCTTATCAAACTCCGACCAGTTCAAGCTCTTATTGGCCTCATTCAAACTGCAGAATATTGGAATCCTCTGATTAACTGGTGGGTCATAACGCTGACTTGAAGTTTCAAAAATTATACCAAGGGAGGGTATCACGGTTTTTTTTCGCCGAGATCAAAAAATAGATTCACTTCAAACCTACCTCATAGGGAGGAGCAACTCCTGCTCATCTCGAATCTGCAAACCGTTTGGCTCTGCGGCTTTTCACTCTCCGTCAGCGTCGTTTTAATTAGGGTCACTTTTGCTAAAAAAAAAAAGGCAAACGGCAGCATTGAAAAATAAAAACTCTGTTGGATTCTTATCAAACTCCGACCAGTTCAAGCTCTTATTGGCCTCATTCAAACTGCAGAATATTGGAATCCTCTGATTAACTGGTGGGTCATAACGCTGACTTGAAGTTTCAAAAATTATACCAAGGGAGGGTATCACGGTTTTTTTTCGCCGAGATCAAAAAATTGATTCACTTCAAACCTACCTCATAGGGAGGAGCAACTCCTGCTCATCTCGAATCTGCAAACCGTTTGGCTCTGCGGCTTTTCACTCTCCGTCAGCGTCCGTTTTAATTAGGGTCACTTTTGCTAAAAAAAAACATGCCAAACGGCAGCATTGAAAAATAAAAACTCTGTTGGATTCTTATCAAACTCCGACCAGTTCAAGCTCTTATTGGCCTCATTCAAACTGCAGAATATTGGAATCCTCTGATTAACTGGTGGGTCATAACGCTGACTTGAAGTTTCAAAAATTATACCAAGGGAGGGTATCAGGGTTTTTTTTCGCCGAGATCAAAAAATAGATTCACTTCAAACCTACCTCATAGGGAGGAGCAACTCCTGCTCATCTCGAATCTGCAAACCGTTTGGCTCTGCGGCTTTTCACTCTCCGTCAGCGTCCGTTTTAATTAGGCTCACTTTTGCTAAAAAAAAACATGCCAAACGGCAGCATTGAAAAATAAAAACTCTGTTGGATTCTTATCAAACTCCGACCAGTTCAAGCCCTTATTGGCCTCATTCAAACTGCAGAATATTGGAATCCTCTGATTAACTGGTGGGTCATAACGCTGACTTGAAGTTTCAAAAATTATACCAAGGGAGGGTATCACGGTTTTTTTTCGCCGAGATCAAAAAATAGATTCACTTCAAACCTACCTCATAGGGAGGAGCAACTCCTGCTCATCTCGAATCTGCAAACCGTTTGGCTCTGCGGCTTTTCACTCTCCGTCAGCGTCCGTTTTAATTAGGGTCACTTTTGCTAAAAAAAAACATGCCAAACGGCAGCATTGAAAAATAAAAACTTTGTTGGATTCTTATCAAACTCCGACCAGTTCAAGCTCTTATTGGCCTCATTCAAACTGCAGAATATTGGAATCCTCTGATTAACTGGTGGGTCATAACGCTGACTTGAAGTTTCAAAAATTATACCAAGGGAGGGTATCACGGTTTTTTTTCGCTGAGATCAAAAAATAGATTCACTTCAAACCTACCTCATAGGGAGGAGCAACTCCTGCTCATCTCGAATCTGCAAACCGTTTGGCTCTGCGGCTTTTCACTCTCCGTCAGCGTCCGTTTTAATTAGGGTCACTTTTGCTAAAAAAAAACATGCCAAACGGCAGCATTGAAAAATAAAAACTCTGTTGGATTCTTATCAAACTCCGACCAGTTCAAGCTCTTATTGGCCTCATTCAAACTGCAGAATATTGGAATCCTCTGATTAACTGGTGGGTCATAACGCTGACTTGAAGTTTCAAAAATTATACCAAGGGAGGGTATCAGGGTTTTTTTTCGCCGAGATCAAAAAATAGATTCACTTCAAACCTACCTCATAGGGAGGAGCAACTCCTGCTCATCTCGAATCTGCAAACCGTTTGGCTCTGCGGCTTTTCACTCTCCGTCAGCGTCCGTTTTAATTAGGGTCACTTTTGCTAAAAAAAAACATGCCAAACGGCAGCATTGAAAAATAAAATCTCTGTTGGATTCTTATCAAACTCCGACCAGTTCAAGCCCTTATTGGCCTCATTCAAACTGCAGAATATTGGAATCCTCTGATTAACTGGTGGGTCATAACGCTGACTTGAAGTTTCAAAAATTATACCAAGGGAGGGTATCACGGTTTTTTTTTCGCCGAGATCAAAAAATAGATTCACTTCAAACCTACCTCATAGGGAGGAGCAACTCCTGCTCATCTCGAATCTGCAAACCGTTTGGCTCTGCGGCTTTTCACTCTCCGTCAGCGTCCGTTTTAATTAGGGTCACTTTTGCTAAAAAAAAACATGCCAAACGGCAGCATTGAAAAATAAAAACTCTGTTGGATTCTTATCAAACTCCGACCAGTTCAAGCTCTTATTGGCCTCATTCAAACTGCAGAATATTGGAATCCTCTGATTAACTGGTGGGTCATAACGCTGACTTGAAGTTTCAAAAATTATACCAAGGGAGGGTATCACGGTTTTTTTTTCGCCGAGATCAAAAAATAGATTCACTTCAAACCTACCTCATAGGGAGGAGCAACTCCTGCTCATCTCGAATCTGCAAACCGTTTGGCTCTGCGGCTTTTCACTCTCCGTCAGGGTCCGTTTTAATTAGGGTCACTTTTGCTAAAAAAAAACATGCCAAACGGCAGCATTGAAAATTAAAAACTCTGTTGGATTCTTATCAAACTCCGACCAGTTCAAGCTCTTATTGGCCTCATTCAAACTGCAGAATATTGGAATCCTCTGATTAACTGGTGGGTCATAACGCTGACTTGAAGTTTCAAAAATTATACCAAGGGAGGGTATCACGGTTTTTTTTCGCAGAGATCAAAAAATAGATTCACTTCAAACCTACCTCATAGGGAGGAGCAACTCCTGCTCGTCTTGAATCTGCAAACCGTTTGGCTCTGCGGCTTTTCACTCTCCGTCAGCGTCCGTTTTAATTAGGGTCACTTTTGCTAAAAAAAAACATGCCAAACGGCAGCATTGAAAAATAAAAACTCTGTTGGATTCTTATCAAACTCCGACCAGTTCAAGCTCTTATTGGCCTCATTCAAACTGCAGAATATTGGAATCCTCTGATTAACTGGTGGGTCATAACGCTGACTTGAAGTTTCAAAAATTATACCAAGGGAGGGTATCACGGTTTTTTTTCGCCGAGATCAAAAAATAGATTCACTTCAAACCTACCTCATAGGGAGGAGCAACTCATGCTCATCTCGAATCTGCAAACCGTTTGGCTCTGCGGCTTTTCACTCTCCGTCAGCGTCCGTTTTAATTAGGGTCACTTTTGCTAAAAAAAACCATGCCAAACGGCAGCATTGAAAAATAAAAACTCTGTTGGATTCTTATCAAACTCCGACCAGTTCAAGCTCTTATTGGCCTCATTCAAACTGCAGAATATTGGAATCCTCTGATTAACTGGTGGGTCATAACGCTGACTTGAAGTTTCAAAAATTATACCAAGGGAGGGTATCACGGGTTTTTTTCGCCGAGATCAAAAAATAGATTCACTTCAAACCTACCTCATAGGGAGGAGCAACTCCTGCTCATCTCGAATCTGCAAACCGTTTGGCTCTGCGGCTTTTCACTCTCCGTCAGCGTCCGTTTTAATTAGGGTCACTTTTGCTAAAAAAAAACATGCCAAACGGCAGCATTGAAAAATAAAAACTCTGTTGGATTCTTATCAAACTCCGACCAGTTCAAGCTCTTATTGGCCTCATTCAAACTGCAGAATATTGGAATCCTCTGATTAACTGGTGGGTCATAACGCTGACTTGAAGTTTCAAAAATTATACCAAGGGAGGGTATCACGGTTTTTTTTTCGCAGAGATCAAAAAATAGATTCACTTCAAACCTACCTCATAGGGAGGAGCAACTCCTGCTCGTCTTGAATCTGCAAACCGTTTGGCTCTGCGGCTTTTCACTCTCCGTCAGCGTCCGTTTTAATTAGGGTCACTTTTGCTAAAAAAAAAACATGCCAAACGGCAGCATTGAAAAATAAAAACTCTGTTGGATTCTTATCAAACTCCGATCAGTTCAAGCTCTTATTGGCCTCATTCAAACTGCAGAATATTGGAATCCTCTGATTAACTGGTGGGTCATAACGCTGACTTGAAGTTTCAAAAATTATACCAAGGGAGGGTATCACGGTTGTTTTTCGCCGAGATCAAAAAATAGATTCACTTCAAACCTACCTCATAGGGAGGAGCAACTCCTGCTCATCTCGAATCTGCAAACCGTTTGGCTCTGCGGCTTTTCACTCTCCGTCAGCGTCCGTTTTAATTAGGGTCACTTTTGCTAAAAAAAAACATGCCAAACGGCAGCATTGAAAAATAAAAACTCTGTTGGATTCTTATCAAACTCCGACCAGTTCAAGCTCTTATTGGCCTCATTCAAACTGCAGAATATTGGAATCCTCTGATTAACTGGTGGGTCATAACGCTGACTTGAAGTTTCAAAAATTATACCAAGGGAGGGTATCACGGTTTTTTTTCGCCGAGATCAAAAAATTGATTCACTTCAAACCTACCTCATAGGGAGGAGCAACTCCTGCTCATCTCGAATCTGCAAACCGTTTGGCTCTGCGGCTTTTCACTCTCCGTCAGCGTCCGTTTTAATTAGGGTCACTTTTGCTAAAAAAAAACATGCCAAACGGCAGCATTGAAAAATAAAAACTCTGTTGGATTCTTATCAAACTCCGACCAGTTCAAGCTCTTATTGGCCTCATTCAAACTGCAGAATATTGGAGTCCTCTGATTAACTGGTGGGTCATAACGCTGACTTGAAGTTTCAAAAATTATACCAAGGGAGGGTATCACGGTTTTTTTTCGCCGAGATCAAAAAATAGATTCACTTCAAACCTACCTCATAGGGAGGAGCAACTCCTGCTCATCTCGAATCTGCAAACCGTTTGGCTCTGCGGCTTTTCACTCTCCGTCAGCGTCCGTTTTAATTAGGGTCACTTTTGCTAAAAAAAAACATGCCAAACGGCAGCATTGAAAAATAAAAACTCTGTTGGATTCTTATCAAACTCCGACCAGTTCAAGCTCTTATTGGCCTCATTCAAACTGCAGAATATTGGAATCCTCTGATTAACTGGTGGGTCATAACGCTGACTTGAAGTTTCAAAAATTATACCAAGGGAGGGTATCACGGTTTTTTTTCGCCGAGATCAAAAAATAGATTCACTTCAAACCTACCTCATAGGGAGGAGCAACTCCTGCTCATCTCGAATCTGCAAACCGTTTGGCTCTGCGGCTTTTCACTCTCCGTCAGCGTCCGTTTTAATTAGGGTCACTTTTGCTAAAAAAAAACATGCCAAGCGGCAGCATTGAAAAATAAAAACTCTGTTGGATTCTTATCAAACTCCGACCAGTTCAAGCTCTTATTGGCCTCATTCAAACTGCAGAATATTGGAATCCTCTGATTAACTGGTGGGTCATAACGCTGACTTGAAGTTTCAAAAATTATACCAAGGGAGGGTATCACGGTTTTTTTTCGCCGAGATCAAAAAATAGATTCACTTCAACCCTACCTCATAGGGAGGAGCAACTCCTGCTCATCTCGAATCTGCAAACCGATTGGCTCTGCGGCTTTTCACTCTCCGTCAGCGTCCGTTTTAATTAGGGTCACTTTTGCTAAAAAAAACATGCCAAACGGCAGCATTGAAAAATAAAAACTCTGTTGGATTCTTATCAAACTCCGACCAGTTCAAGCTCTTATTGGCCTCATTCAAACTGCAGAATATTGGAATCCTCTGATTAACTGGTGGGTCATAACGCTGACTTGAAGTTTCAAAAATTATACCAAGGGAGGGTATCACGGTTTTTTTTCGCCGAGATCAAAAAATAGATTCACTTCAAACCTACCTCATAGGGAGGAGCAACTCCTGCTCATCTCGAATCTGCAAACCGTTTGGCTCTGCGGCTTTTCACTCTCCGTCAGGGTCCGTTTTAATTAGGGTCACATTTGCTAAAAAAAAACATGCCAAACGGCAGCATTGAAAAATAAAAACTCTGTTGGATTCTTATCAAACTCCGACCAGTTCAAGCTCTTATTGGCCTCATTCAAACTGCAGAATATTGGAATCCTCTGATTAACTGGTGGGTCATAACGCTGACTTGAAGTTTCAAAAATTATACCAAGGGAGGGTATCACGGTTTTTTTTCGCAGAGATCAAAAAATAGATTCACTTCAAACCTACCTCATAGGGAGGAGCAACTCCTGCTCATCTTGAATCTGCAAACCGTTTGGCTCTGCGGCTTTTCACTCTCCGTCAGCGTCCGTTTTAATTAGGGTCACTTTTGCTAAAAAAAAACATGCCAAACGGCAGCATTGAAAAATAAAAACTCTGTTGGATTCTTATCAAACTCCGACCAGTTCAAGCTCTTATTGGCCTCATTCAAACTGCAGAATATTGGAATCCTCTGATTAACTGGTGGGTCATAACGCTGACTTGAAGTTTCAAAAATTATACCAAGGGAGGGTATCACGGTTTTTTTTCGCCGAGATCAAAAAATAGATTCACTTCAAACCTACCTCATAGGGAGGAGCAACTCCTGCTCATCTCGAATCTGCAAACCGTTTGGCTCTGCGGCTTTTCACTCTCCGTCAGCGTCCGTTTTAATTAGGGTCACTTTTGCTAAAAAAAAACATGCCAAACGGCAGCATTGAAAAATAAAAACTCTGTTGGATTCTTATCAAACTCCGACCAGTTCAAGCTCTTATTGGCCTCATTCAAACTGCAGAATATTGGAATCCTCTGATTAACTGGTGGGTCATAACGCTGACTTGAAGTTTCAAAAATTATACCAAGGGAGGGTATCACGGTTTTTTTTCGCAGAGATCAAAAAATAGATTCACTTCAAACCTACCTCATAGGGAGGAGCAACTCCTGCTCATCTTGAATCTGCAAACCGTTTGGCTCTGCGGCTTTTCACTCTCCGTCAGCGTCCGTTTTAATTAGGGTCACTTTTGCTAAAAAAAAACATGCCAAACGGCAGCATTGAAAAATAAAAACTCTGTTGGATTCTTATCAAACTCCGACCAGTTCAAGCTCTTATTGGCCTCATTCAAACTGCAGAATATTGGAATCCTCTGATTAACTGGTGGGTCATAACGCTGACTTGAAGTTTCAAAAATTATACCAAGGGAGGGTATCACGGTTTTTTTTCGCCGAGATCAAAAAATAGATTCACTTCAAACCTACCTCATAGGGAGGAGCAACTCCTGCTCATCTCGAATCTGCAAACCGTTTGGCTCTGCGGCTTTTCACTCTCCGTCAGCGTCCGTTTTAATTAGGGTCACTTTTGCTAAAAAAAAACATGCCAAACGGCAGCATTGAAAAATAAAAACTCTGTTGGATTCTTATCAAACTCCGACCAGTTCAAGCTCTTATTGGCCTCATTCAAACTGCAGAATATTGGAATCCTCTGATTAACTGGTGGGTCATAACGCTGACTTGAAGTTTCAAAAATTATACCAAGGGAGGGTATCACGGTTTTTTTTCGCCGAGATCAAAAAATAGATTCACTTCAAACCTACCTCATAGGGAGGAGCAACTCCTGCTCATCTCGAATCTGCAAACCGTTTGGCTCTGCGGCTTTTCACTCTCCGTCAGCGTCCGTTTTAATTAGGGTCACTTTTGCTAAAAAAAAACATGCCAAACGGCAGCATTGAAAAATAAAAACTCTGTTGGATTCTTATCAAACTCCGACCAGTTCAAGCTCTTATTGGCCTCATTCAAACTGCAGAATATTGGAATCCTCTGATTAACTGGTGGGTCATAACGCTGACTTGAAGTTTCAAAAATTATACCAAGGGAGGGTATCACGGTTTTTTTTTCGCAGAGATCAAAAAATAGATTCACTTCAAACCTACCTCATAGGGAGGAGCAACTCCTGCTCATCTTGAATCTGCAAACCGTTTGGCTCTGCGGCTTTTCACTCTCCGTCAGCGTCCGTTTTAATTAGGGTCACTTTTGCTAAAAAAAAACATGCCAAACGGCAGCATTGAAAAATAAAAACTCTGTTGGATTCTTATCAAACTCCGACCAGTTCAAGCTCTTATTGGCCTCATTCAAACTGCAGAATATTGGAATCCTCTGATTAACTGGTGGGTCATAACGCTGACTTGAAGTTTCAAAAATTATACCAAGGGAGGGTATCACGGTTTTTTTTCGCCGAGATCAAAAAATAGATTCACTTCAAACCTACCTCATAGGGAGGAGCAACTCCTGCTCATCTCAAATCTGCAAACCGTTTGGCTCTGCGGCTTTTCACTCTCCGTCAGCGTCCGTTTTAATTAGGGTCACTTTTGCTAAAAAAAAACATGCCAAACGGCAGCATTGAAAAATAAAAACTCTGTTGGATTCTTATCAAACTCCGACCAGTTCAAGCTCTTATTGGCCTCATTCAAACTGCAGAATATTGGAATCCTCTGATTAACTGGTGGGTCATAACGCTGACTTGAAGTTTCAAAAATTATACCAAGGGAGGGTATCACGGTTTTTTTTCGCCGAGATCAAAAAATAGATTCACTTCAAACCTACCTCATAGGGAGGAGCAACTCCTGCTCATCTCGAATCTGCAAACCGTTTGGCTCTGCGGCTTTTCACTCTCCGTCAGCGTCCGTTTTAATTAGGGTCACTTTTGCTAAAAAAAAACATGCCAAACGGCAGCATTAAAAAATAAAAACTCTGTTGGATTCTTATCAAACTCCGACCAGTTCAAGCTCTTATTGGCCTCATTCAAACTGCAGAATATTGGAATCCTCTGATTAACTGGTGGGTCATAACGCTGACTTGAAGTTTCAAAAATTATACCAAGGGAGGGTATCACGGTTTTTTTTCGCAGAGATCAAAAAATAGATTCACTTCAAACCTACCTCATAGGGAGGAGCAACTCCTGCTCATCTTGAATCTGCAAACCGTTTGGCTCTGCGGCTTTCCACTCTCCGTCAGCGTCCGTTTTAATTAGGGTCACTTTTGCTAAAAAAAAACATGCCAAACGGCAGCATTGAAAAATAAAAACTCTGTTGGATTCTTATCAAACTCCGACCAGTTCAAGCTCTTATTGGCCTCATTCAAACTGCAGAATATTGGAATCCTCTGATTAACTGGTGGGTCATAACGCTGACTTGAAGTTTCAAAAATTATACCAAGGGAGGGTATCACGGTTTTTTTTCGCCGAGATCAAAAAATAGATTCACTTCAAACCTACCTCATAGGGAGGAGCAACTCCTGCTCATCTCGAATCTGCAAACCGTTTGGCTCTGCGGCTTTTCACTCTCCGTCAGCGTCCGTTTTAATTAGGGTCACTTTTGCTAAAAAAAAACATGCCAAACGGCAGCATTGAAAAATAAAAACTCTGTTGGATTCTTATCAAACTCCGACCAGTTCAAGCTCTTATTGGCCTCATTCAAACTGCAGAATATTGGAATCCTCTGATTAACTGGTGGGTCATAACGCTGACTTGAAGTTTCAAAAATTATACCAAGGGAGGGTATCACGGTTTTTTTTCGCCGAGATCAAAAAATAGATTCACTTCAAACCTACCTCATAGGGAGGAGCAACTCCTGCTCATCTTGAATCTGCAAACCGTTTGGCTCTGCGGCTTTTCACTCTCCGTCAGCGTCCGTTTTAATTAGGGTCACTTTTGCTAAAAAAAAACATGCCAAACGGCAGCATTGAAAAATAAAAACTCTGTTGGATTCTTATCAAACTCCGACCAGTTCAAGCTCTTATTGGCCTCATTCAAACTGCAGAATATTGGAATCCTCTGATTAACTGGTGGGTCATAACGCTGACTTGAAGTTTCAAAAATTATACCAAGGGAGGGTATCACGGTTTTTTTTCGCCGAGATCAAAAAATAGATTCACTTCAAACCTACCTCATAGGGAGGAGCAACTCCTGCTCATCTCGAATCTGCAAACCGTTTGGCTCTGCGGCTTTTCACTCTCCGTCAGCGTCCGTTTTAATTAGGGTCACTTTTGCTAAAAAAAAACATGCCAAACGGCAGCATTGAAAAATAAAAACTCTGTTGGATTCTTATCAAACTCCGACCAGTTCAAGCTCTTATTGGCCTCATTCAAACTGCAGAATATTGGAATCCTCTGATTAACTGGTGGGTCATAACGCTGACTTGAAGTTTCAAAAATTATACCAAGGGAGGGTATCACGGTTTTTTTTCGCCGAGATCAAAAAATAGATTCACTTCAAACCTACCTCATAGGGAGGAGCAACTCCTGCTCATCTCGAATCTGCAAACCGTTTGGCTCTGCGGCTTTTCACTCTCCGTCAGCGTCCGTTTTAATTAGGGTCACTTTTGCTAAAAAAAAACATGCCAAACGGCAGCATTGAAAAATAAAAACTCTGTTGGATTCTTATCAAACTCCGACCAGTTCAAGCTCTTATTGGCCTCATTCAAACTGCAGAATATTGGAATCCTCTGATTAACTGGTGGGTCATAACGCTGACTTGAAGTTTCAAAAATTATACCAAGGGAGGGTATCACGGTTTTTTTTCGCCGAGATCAAAAAATAGATTCACTTCAAACCTACCTCATAGGGAGGAGCAACTCCTGCTCATCTCGAATCTGCAAACCGTTTGGCTCTGCGGCTTTTCACTCTCCGTCAGGGTC
This sequence comes from Membranipora membranacea, assembly GCA_914767715.1. Lineage (NCBI taxonomy): Eukaryota > Metazoa > Bryozoa > Gymnolaemata > Cheilostomatida > Membraniporidae > Membranipora > Membranipora membranacea. The sequence goes on from OU612068.1 coordinate 12,939,107, forward strand.
CGTTTTAATTAGGGTCACTTTTGCTAAAAAAAAACATGCCAAACGGCAGCATTGAAAAATAAAAACTCTGTTGGATTCTTATCAAACTCCGACCAGTTCAAGCTCTTATTGGCCTCATTCAAACTGCAGAATATTGGAATCCTCTGATTAACTGGTGGGTCATAACGCTGACTTGAAGTTTCAAAAATTATACCAAGGGAGGGTATCACGGTTTTTTTTCGCAGAGATCAAAAAATAGATTCACTTCAAACCTACTTCATAGGGAGGAGCAACTCCTGCTCATCTTGAATCTGCAAACCGTTTGGCTCTGCGGCTTTTCACTCTCCGTCAGCGTCCGTTTTAATTAGGGTCACTTTTGCTAAAAGAAAACATGCCAAACGGCAGCATTGAAAAATAAAAACTCTGTTGGATTCTTATCAAACTCCGACCAGTTCAAGCTCTTATTGGCCTCATTCAAACTGCAGAATATTGGAATCCTCTGATTAACTGGTGGGTCATAACGCTGACTTGAAGTTTCAAAAATTATACCAAGGGAGGGTATCACGGTTTTTTTTCGCCGAGATCAAAAAATAGATTCACTTCAAACCTACCTCATAGGGAGGAGCAACTCCTGCTCATCTCGAATCTGCAAACCGTTTGGCTCTGCGGCTTTTCACTCTCCGTCAGCGTCCGTTTTAATTAGGGTCACTTTTGCTAAAAAAAAACATGCCAAACGGCAGCATTGAAAAATAAAAACTCTGTTGGATTCTTATCAAACTCCGACCAGTTCAAGCTCTTATTGGCCTCATTCAAACTGCAGAATATTGGAATCCTCTGATTAACTGGTGGGTCATAACGCTGACTTGAAGTTTCAAAAATTATACCAAGGGAGGGTATCACGGTTTTTTTTCGCCGAGATCAAAAAATAGATTCACTTCAAACCTACCTCATAGGGAGGAGCAACTCCTGCTCATCTCGAATCTGCAAACCGTTTGGCTCTGCGGCTTTTCACTCTCCGTCAGCGTCCGTTTTAATTAGGGTCACTTTTGCTAAAAAAAAACATGCCAAACGGCAGCATTGAAAAATAAAAACTCTGTTGGATTCTTATCAAACTCCGACCAGTTCAAGCTCTTATTGGCCTCATTCAAACTGCAGAATATTGGAATCCTCTGATTAACTGGTGGGTCATAACGCTGACTTGAAGTTTCAAAAATTATACCAAGGGAGGGTATCACGGTTTTTTTTCGCAGAGATCAAAAAATAGATTCACTTCAAACCTACCTCATAGGGAGGAGCAACTCCTGCTCATCTTGAATCTGCAAACCGTTTGGCTCTGCGGCTTTTCACTCTCCGTCAGCGTCCGTTTTAATTAGGGTCACTTTTGCTAAAAAAAAACATGCCAAACGGCAGCATTGAAAAATAAAAACTCTGTTGGATTCTTATCAAACTCCGACCAGTTCAAGCTCTTATTGGCCTCATTCAAACTGCAGAATATTGGAATCCTCTGATTAACTGGTGGGTCATAACGCTGACTTGAAGTTTCAAAAATTATACCAAGGGAGGGTATCACGGTTTTTTTTCGCCGAGATCAAAAAATAGATTCACTTCAAACCTACCTCATAGGGAGGAGCAACTCCTGCTCATCTCGAATCTGCAAACCGTTTGGCTCTGCGGCTTTTCACTCTCCGTCAGCGTCCGTTTTAATTAGGGTCACTTTTGCTAAAAAAAAACATGCCAAACGGCAGCATTGAAAAATAAAAACTCTGTTGGATTCTTATCAAACTCCGACCAGTTCAAGCTCTTATTGGCCTCATTCAAACTGCAGAATATTGGAATCCTCTGATTAACTGGTGGGTCATAACGCTGACTTGAAGTTTCAAAAATTATACCAAGGGAGGGTATCACGGTTTTTTTTCGCCGAGATCAAAAAATAGATTCACTTCAAACCTACCTCATAGGGAGGAGCAACTCCTGCTCATCTCGAATCTGCAAACCGTTTGGCTCTGCGGCTTTTCACTCTCCGTCAGCGTCCGTTTTAATTAGGGTCACTTTTGCTAAAAAAAAACATGCCAAACGGCAGCATTGAAAAATAAAAACTCTGTTGGATTCTTATCAAACTCCGACCAGTTCAAGCTCTTATTGGCCTCATTCAAACTGCAGAATATTGGAATCCTCTGATTAACTGGTGGGTCATAACGCTGACTTGAAGTTTCAAAAATTATACCAAGGGAGGGTATCACGGTTTTTTTTCGCCGAGATCAAAAAATAGATTCACTTCAAACCTACCTCATAGGGAGGAGCAACTCCTGCTCATCTCGAATCTGCAAACCGTTTGGCTCTGCGGCTTTTCACTCTCCGTCAGCGTCCGTTTTAATTAGGGTCACTTTTGCTAAAAAAAAACATGCCAAACGGCAGCATTGAAAAATAAAAACTCTGTTGGATTCTTATCAAACTCCGACCAGTTCAAGCTCTTATTGGCCTCATTCAAACTGCAGAATATTGGAATCCTCTGATTAACTGGTGGGTCATAACGCTGACTTGAAGTTTCAAAAATTATACCAAGGGAGGGTATCACGGTTTTTTTTCGCCGAGATCAAAAAATAGATTCACTTCAAACCTACCTCATAGGGAGGAGCAACTCCTGCTCATCTCGAATCTGCAAACCGTTTGGCTCTGCGGCTTTTCACTCTCAGTCAGCGTCCGTTTTAATTAGGGTCACTTTTGCTAAAAAAAAACATGCCAAACGGCAGCATTGAAAAATAAAAACTCTGTTGGATTCTTATCAAACTCCGACCAGTTCAAGCTCTTATTGGCCTCATTCAAACTGCAGAATATTGGAATCCTCTGATTAACTGGTGGGTCATAACGCTGACTTGAAGTTTCAAAAATTATACCACGGGAGGGTATCACGGTTTTTTTTCGCCGAGATCAAAAAATAGATTCACTTCAAACCTACCTCATAGGGAGGAGCAACTCCTGCTCATCTCGAATCTGCAAACCGTTTGGCTCTGCGGCTTTTCACTCTCCGTCAGCGTCCGTTTTAATTAGGGTCACTTTTGCTAAAAAAAAACATGCCAAACGGCAGCATTGAAAAATAAAAACTCTGTTGGATTCTTATCAAACTCCGACCAGTTCAAGCTCTTATTGGCCTCATTCAAACTGCAGAATATTGGAATCCTCTGATTAACTGGTGGGTCATAACGCTGACTTGAAGTTTCAAAAATTATACCAAGGGAGGGTATCACGGTTTTTTTTCGCAGAGATCAAAAAATAGATTCACTTCAAACCTACCTCATAGGGAGGAGCAACTCCTGCTCATCTTGAATCTGCAAACCGTTTGGCTCTGCGGCTTTTCACTCTCCGTCAGCGTCCGTTTTAATTAGGGTCACTTTTGCTAAAAAAAAACATGCCAAACGGCAGCATTGAAAAATAAAAACTCTGTTGGATTCTTATCAAACTCCGACCAGTTCAAGCTCTTATTGGCCTCATTCAAACTGCAGAATATTGGAATCCTCTGATTAACTGGTGGGTCATAACGCTGACTTGAAGTTTCAAAAATTATACCAAGGGAGGGTATCACGGTTTTTTTTCGCCGAGATCAAAAAATAGATTCACTTCAAACCTACCTCATAGGGAGGAGCAACTCCTGCTCATCTCGAATCTGCAAACCGTTTGGCTCTGCGGCTTTTCACTCTCCGTCAGCGTCCGTTTTAATTAGGGTCACTTTTGCTAAAAAAAAACATGCCAAACGGCAGCATTGAAAAATAAAAACTCTGTTGGATTCTTATCAAACTCCGACCAGTTCAAGCTCTTATTGGCCTCATTCAAACTGCAGAATATTGGAATCCTCTGATTAACTGGTGGGTCATAACGCTGACTTGAAGTTTCAAAAATTATACCAAGGGAGGGTATCACGGTTTTTTTTCGCCGAGATCAAAAAATAGATTCACTTCAAACCTACCTCATAGGGAGGAGCAACTCCTGCTCATCTCGAATCTGCAAACCGTTTGGCTCTGGGGCTTTTCACTCTCCGTCAGCGTCCGTTTTAATTAGGGTCACTTTTGCTAAAAAAAAACATGCCAAACGGCAGCATTGAAAAATAAAAACTCTGTTGGATTCTTATCAAACTCCGACCAGTTCAAGCTCTTATTGGCCTCATTCAAACTGCAGAATATTGGAATCCTCTGATTAACTGGTGGGTCATAACGCTGACTTGAAGTTTCAAAAATTATACCAAGGGAGGGTATCACGGTTTTTTTTCGCCGAGATCAAAAAATAGATTCAATTCAAACCTACCTCATAGGGAGGAGCAACTCCTGCTCATCTCGAATCTGCAAACCGTTTGGCTCTGCGGCTTTTCACTCTCCGTCAGCGTCCGTTTTAATTAGGGTCACTTTTGCTAAAAAAAAACATGCCAAACGGCAGCATTGAAAAATAAAAACTCTGTTGGATTCTTATCAAACTCCGACCAGTTCAAGCTCTTATTGGCCTCATTCAAACTGCAGAATATTGGAATCCTCTGATTAACTGGTGGGTCATAACGCTGACTTGAAGTTTCAAAAATTATACCAAGGGAGGGTATCACGGTTTTTTTTCGCCGAGATCAAAAAATAGATTCACTTCAAACCTACCTCATAGGGAGGAGCAACTCCTGCTCATCTCGAATCTGCAAACCGTTTGGCTCTGCGGCTTTTCACTCTCCGTCAGCATCCGTTTTAATTAGGGTCACTTTTGCTAAAAAAAAACATGCCAAACGGCAGCATTGAAAAATAAAAACTCTGTTGGATTCTTATCAAACTCCGACCAGTTCAAGCTCTTATTGGCCTCATTCAAACTGCAGAATATTGGAATCCTCTGATTAACTGGTGGGTCATAACGCTGATTGAAGTTTCAAAAATTATACCAAGGGAGGGTATCACGGTTTTTTTTCGCCGAGATCAAAAAATAGATTCACTTCAAACCTACCTCATAGGGAGGAGCAACTCCTGCTCATCTCGAATCTGCAAACCGTTTGGCTCTGCGGCTTTTCACTCTCCGTCAGCGTCCGTTTTAATTAGGGTCACTTTTGCTAAAAAAAAACATGCCAAACGGCAGCATTGAAAAATAAAAACTCTGTTGGATTCTTATCAAACTCCGACCAGTTCAAGCTCTTATTGGCCTCATTCAAACTGCAGAATATTGGAATCCTCTGATTAACTGGTGGGTCATAACGCTGACTTGAAGTTTCAAAAATTATACCAAGGGAGGGTATCACGGTTTTTTTTCGCCGAGATCAAAAAATAGATTCACTTCAAACCTACCTCATAGGGAGGAGCAACTCCTGCTCATCTCGAATCTGCAAACCGTTTGGCTCTGCGGCTTTTCACTCTCCGTCAGCGTCCGTTTTAATTAGGGTCACTTTTGCTAAAAAAAAACATGCCAAACGGCAGCATTGAAAAATAAAAACTCTGTTGGATTCTTATCAAACTCCGACCAGTTCAAGCTCTTATTGGCCTCATTCAAACTGCAGAATATTGGAATCCTCTGATTAACTGGTGGGTCATAACGCTGACTTGAAGTTTCAAAAATTATACCAAGGGAGGGTATCACGGTTTTTTTTCGCCGAGATCAAAAAATAGATTCACTTCAAACCTACCTCATAGGGAGGAGCAACTCCTGCTCATCTCGAATCTGCAAACCGTTTGGCTCTGCGGCTTTTCACTCTCCGTCAGCGTCCGTTTTAATTAGGGTCACTTTTGCTAAAAAAAAACATGCCAAACGGCAGCATTGAAAAATAAAAACTCTGTTGGATTCTTATCAAACTCCGACCAGTTCAAGCTCTTATTGGCCTCATTCAAACTGCAGAATATTGGAATCCTCTGATTAACTGGTGGGTCATAACGCTGACTTGAAGTTTCAAAAATTATACCAAGGGAGGGTATCACGGTTTTTTTTCGCAGAGATCAAAAAATAGATTCACTTCAAACCTACCTCATAGGGAGGAGCAACTCCTGCTCATCTTGAATCTGCAAACCGTTTGGCTCTGCGGCTTTTCACTCTCCGTCAGCGTCCGTTTTAATTAGGGTCACTTTTGCTAAAAAAAAACATGCCAAACGGCAGCATTGAAAAATAAAAACTCTGTTGGATTCTTATCAAACTCCGACCAGTTCAAGCTCTTATTGGCCTCATTCAAACTGCAGAATATTGGAATCCTCTGATTAACTGGTGGGTCATAACGCTGACTTGAAGTTTCAAAAATTATACCAAGGGAGGGTATCACGGTTTTTTTTCGCCGAGATCAAAAAATAGATTCACTTCAAACCTACCTCATAGGGAGGAGCAACTCCTGCTCATCTCGAATCTGCAAACCGTTTGGCTCTGCGGCTTTTCACTCTCCGTCAGCGTCCGTTTTAATTAGGGTCACTTTTGCTAAAAAAAAACATGCCAAACGGCAGCATTGAAAAATAAAAACTCTGTTGGATTCTTATCAAACTCCGACCAGTTCAAGCTCTTATTGGCCTCATTCAAACTGCAGAATATTGGAATCCTCTGATTAACTGGTGGGTCATAACGCTGACTTGAAGTTTCAAAAATTATACCAAGGGAGGGTATCACGGTTTTTTTTCGCAGAGATCAAAAAATAGATTCACTTCAAACCTACCTCATAGGGAGGAGCAACTCCTGCTCATCTTGAATCTGCAAACCGTTTGGCTCTGCGGCTTTTCACTCTCCGTCAGCGTCCGTTTTAATTAGGGTCACTTTTGCTAAAAAAAAACATGCCAAACGGCAGCATTGAAAAATAAAAACTCTGTTGGATTCTTATCAAACTCCGACCAGTTCAAGCTCTTATTGGCCTCATTCAAACTGCAGAATATTGGAATCCTCTGATTAACTGGTGGGTCATAACGCTGACTTGAAGTTTCAAAAATTATACCAAGGGAGGGTATCACGGTTTTTTTTCGCCGAGATCAAAAAATAGATTCACTTCAAACCTACCTCATAGGGAGGAGCAACTCCTGCTCATCTCGAATCTGCAAACCGTTTGGCTCTGCGGCTTTTCACTCTCCGTCAGCGTCCGTTTTAATTAGGGTCACTTTTGCTAAAAAAAAACATGCCAAACGGCAGCATTGAAAAATAAAAACTCTGTTGGATTCTTATCAAACTCCGACCAGTTCAAGCTCTTATTGGCCTCATTCAAACTGCAGAATATTGGAATCCTCTGATTAACTGGTGGGTCATAACGCTGACTTGAAGTTTCAAAAATTATACCAAGGGAGGGTATCACGGTTTTTTTTCGCCGAGATCAAAAAATAGATTCACTTCAAACCTACCTCATAGGGAGGAGCAACTCCTGCTCATCTCGAATCTGCAAACCGTTTGGCTCTGCGGCTTTTCACTCTCCGTCAGCGTCCGTTTTAATTAGGGTCACTTTTGCTAAAAAAAAACATGCCAAACGGCAGCATTGAAAAATAAAAACTCTGTTGGATTCTTATCAAACTCCGACCAGTTCAAGCTCTTATTGGCCTCATTCAAACTGCAGAATATTGGAATCCTCTGATTAACTGGTGGGTCATAACGCTGACTTGAAGTTTCAAAAATTATACCAAGGGAGGGTATCACGGTTTTTTTTCGCCGAGATCAAAAAATAGATTCACTTCAAACCTACCTCATAGGGAGGAGCAACTCCTGCTCATCTCGAATCTGCAAACCGTTTGGCTCTGCGGCTTTTCACTCTCCGTCAGCGTCCGTTTTAATTAGGGTCACTTTTGCTAAAAAAAAACATGCCAAACGGCAGCATTGAAAAATAAAAACTCTGTTGGATTCTTATCAAACTCCGACCAGTTCAAGCTCTTATTGGCCTCATTCAAACTGCAGAATATTGGAATCCTCTGATTAACTGGTGGGTCATAACGCTGACTTGAAGTTTCAAAAATTATACCAAGGGAGGGTATCACGGTTTTTTTTCGCCGAGATCAAAAAATAGATTCACTTCAAACCTACCTCATAGGGAGGAGCAACTCCTGCTCATCTCGAATCTGCAAACCGTTTGGCTCTGCGGCTTTTCACTCTCAGTCAGCGTCCGTTTTAATTAGGGTCACTTTTGCTAAAAAAAAACATGCCAAACGGCAGCATTGAAAAATAAAAACTCTGTTGGATTCTTATCAAACTCCGACCAGTTCAAGCTCTTATTGGCCTCATTCAAACTGCAGAATATTGGAATCCTCTGATTAACTGGTGGGTCATAACGCTGACTTGAAGTTTCAAAAATTATACCAAGGGAGGGTATCACGGTTTTTTTTCGCCGAGATCAAAAAATAGATTCACTTCAAACCTACCTCATAGGGAGGAGCAACTCCTGCTCATCTCGAATCTGCAAACCGTTTGGCTCTGCGGCTTTTCACTCTCCGTCAGCGTCCGTTTTAATTAGGGTCACTTTTGCTAAAAAAAAACATGCCAAACGGCAGCATTGAAAAATAAAAACTCTGTTGGATTCTTATCAAACTCCGACCAGTTCAAGCTCTTATTGGCCTCATTCAAACTGCAGAATATTGGAATCCTCTGATTAACTGGTGGGTCATAACGCTGACTTGAAGTTTCAAAAATTATACCAAGGGAGGGTATCACGGTTTTTTTTCGCAGAGATCAAAAAATAGATTCACTTCAAACCTACCTCATAGGGAGGAGCAACTCCTGCTCATCTTGAATCTGCAAACCGTTTGGCTCTGCGGCTTTTCACTCTCCGTCAGCGTCCGTTTTAATTAGGGTCACTTTTGCTAAAAAAAAACATGCCAAACGGCAGCATTGAAAAATAAAAACTCTGTTGGATTCTTATCAAACTCCGACCAGTTCAAGCTCTTATTGGCCTCATTCAAACTGCAGAATATTGGAATCCTCTGATTAACTGGTGGGTCATAACGCTGACTTGAAGTTTCAAAAATTATACCAAGGGAGGGTATCACGGTTTTTTTTCGCCGAGATCAAAAAATAGATTCACTTCAAACCTACCTCATAGGGAGGAGCAACTCCTGCTCATCTCGAATCTGCAAACCGTTTGGCTCTGCGGCTTTTCACTCTCCGTCAGCGTCCGTTTTAATTAGGGTCACTTTTGCTAAAAAAAAACATGCCAAACGGCAGCATTGAAAAATAAAAACTCTGTTGGATTCTTATCAAACTCCGACCAGTTCAAGCTCTTATTGGCCTCATTCAAACTGCAGAATATTGGAATCCTCTGATTAACTGGTGGGTCATAACGCTGACTTGAAGTTTCAAAAATTATACCAAGGGAGGGTATCACGGTTTTTTTTCGCCGAGATCAAAAAATAGATTCACTTCAAACCTACCTCATAGGGAGGAGCAACTCCTGCTCATCTCGAATCTGCAAACCGTTTGGCTCTGCGGCTTTTCACTCTCCGTCAGCGTCCGTTTTAATTAGGGTCACTTTTGCTAAAAAAAAACATGCCAAACGGCAGCATTGAAAAATAAAAACTCTGTTGGATTCTTATCAAACTCCGACCAGTTCAAGCTCTTATTGGCCTCATTCAAACTGCAGAATATTGGAATCCTCTGATTAACTGGTGGGTCATAACGCTGACTTGAAGTTTCAAAAATTATACCAAGGGAGGGTATCACGGTTTTTTTTCGCCGAGATCAAAAAATAGATTCACTTCAAACCTACCTCATAGGGAGGAGCAACTCCTGCTCATCTCGAATCTGCAAACCGTTTGGCTCTGCGGCTTTTCACTCTCCGTCAGCGTCCGTTTTAATTAGGGTCACTTTTGCTAAAAAAAAACATGCCAAACGGCAGCATTGAAAAATAAAAACTCTGTTGGATTCTTATCAAACTCCGACCAGTTCAAGCTCTTATTGGCCTCATTCAAACTGCAGAATATTGGAATCCTCTGATTAACTGGTGGGTCATAACGCTGACTTGAAGTTTCAAAAATTATACCAAGGGAGGGTATCACGGTTTTTTTTTGCCGAGATCAAAAAATAGATTCACTTCAAACCTACCTCATAGGGAGGAGCAACTCCTGCTCATCTCGAATCTGCAAACCGTTTGGCTCTGCGGCTTTTCACTCTCCGTCAGCGTCCGTTTTAATTAGGGTCACTTTTGCTAAAAAAAAACATGCCAAACGGCAGCATTGAAAAATAAAAACTCTGTTGGATTCTTATCAAACTCCGACCAGTTCAAGCTCTTATTGGCCTCATTCAAACTGCAGAATATTGGAATCCTCTGATTAACTGGTGGGTCATAACGCTGACTTGAAGTTTCAAAAATTATACCAAGGGAGGGTATCACGGTTTTTTTTCGCCGAGATCAAAAGATAGATTCACTTCAAACCTACCTCATAGGGAGGAGCAACTCCTGCTCATCTCGAATCTGCAAACCGTTTGGCTCTGCGGCTTTTCACTCTCCGTCAGCGTCCGTTTTAATTAGGGTCACTTTTGCTAAAAAAAAACATGCCAAACGGCAGCATTGAAAAATAAAAACTCTGTTGGATTCTTATCAAACTCCGACCAGTTCAAGCTCTTATTGGCCTCATTCAAACTGCAGAATATTGGAATCCTCTGATTAACTGGTGGGTCATAACGCTGACTTGAAGTTTCAAAAATTATACCAAGGGAGGGTATCACGGTTTTTTTTCGCCGAGATCAAAAAATAGATTCACTTCAAACCTACCTCATAGGGAGGAGCAACTCCTGCTCATCTCGAATCTGCAAACCGTTTGGCTCTGCGGCTTTTCACTCTCCGTCAGCGTCCGTTTTAATTAGGGTCACTTTTGCTAAAAAAAAACATGCCAAACGGCAGCATTGAAAAATAAAAACTCTGTTGGATTCTTATCAAACTCCGACCAGTTCAAGCTCTTATTGGCCTCATTCAAACTGCAGAATATTGGAATCCTCTGATTAACTGGTGGGTCATAACGCTGACTTGAAGTTTCAAAAATTATACCAAGGGAGGGTATCACGGTTTTTTTTCGCCGAGATCAAAAAATAGATTCACTTCAAACCTACCTCATAGGGAGGAGCAACTCCTGCTCATCTCGAATCTGCAAACCGTTTGGCTCTGCGGCTTTTCACTCTCCGTCAGCGTCCGTTTTAATTAGGGTCACTTTTGCTAAAAAAAAACATGCCAAACGGCAGCATTGAAAAATAAAAACTCTGTTGGATTCTTATCAAACTCCGACCAGTTCAAGCTCTTATTGGCCTCATTCAAACTGCAGAATATTGGAATCCTCTGATTAACTGGTGGGTCATAACGCTGACTTGAAGTTTCAAAAATTATACCAAGGGAGGGTATCACGGTTTTTTTTCGCCGAGATCAAAAAATAGATTCACTTCAAACCTACCTCATAGGGAGGAGCAACTCCTGCTCATCTCGAATCTGCAAACCGTTTGGCTCTGCGGCTTTTCACTCTCCGTCAGCGTCCGTTTTAATTAGGGTCACTTTTGCTAAAAAAAAACATGCCAAACGGCAGCATTGAAAAATAAAAACTCTGTTGGATTCTTATCAAACTCCGACCAGTTCAAGCTCTTATTGGCCTCATTCAAACTGCAGAATATTGGAATCCTCTGATTAACTGGTGGGTCATAACGCTGACTTGAAGTTTCAAAAATTATACCAAGGGAGGGTATCACGGTTTTTTTTCGCAGAGATCAAAAAATAGATTCACTTCAAACCTACCTCATAGGGAGGAGCAACTCCTGCTCATCTTGAATCTGCAAACCGTTTGGCTCTGCGGCTTTTCACTCTCCGTCAGCGTCCGTTTTAATTAGGGTCACTTTTGCTAAAAAAAAACATGCCAAACGGCAGCATTGAAAAATAAAAACTCTGTTGGATTCTTATCAAACTCCGACCAGTTCAAGCTCTTATTGGCCTCATTCAAACTGCAGAATATTGGAATCCTCTGATTAACTGGTGGGTCATAACGCTGACTTGAAGTTTCAAAAATTATACCAAGGGAGGGTATCACGGTTTTTTTTCGCCGAGATCAAAAAATAGATTCACTTCAAACCTACCTCATAGGGAGGAGCAACTCCTGCTCATCTCGAATCTGCAAACCGTTTTGCTCTGCGGCTTTTCACTCTCCGTCAGCGTCCGTTTTAATTAGGGTCACTTTTGCTAAAAAAAAACATGCCAAACGGCAGCATTGAAAAATAAAAACTCTGTTGGATTCTTATCAAACTCCGACCAGTTCAAGCTCTTATTGGCCTCATTCAAACTGCAGAATATTGGAATCCTCTGATTAACTGGTGGGTCATAACGCTGACTTGAAGTTTCAAAAATTATACCAAGGGAGGGTATCACGGTTTTTTTTCGCAGAGATCAAAAAATAGATTCACTTCAAACCTACCTCATAGGGAGGAGCAACTCCTGCTCATCTTGAATCTGCAAACCGTTTGGCTCTGCGGCTTTTCACTCTCCGTCAGCGTCCGTTTTAATTAGGGTCACTTTTGCTAAAAAAAAACATGCCAAACGGCAGCATTGAAAAATAAAAACTCTGTTGGATTCTTATCAAACTCCGACCAGTTCAAGCTCTTATTGGCCTCATTCAAACTGCAGAATATTGGAATCCTCTGATTAACTGGTGGGTCATAACGCTGACTTGAAGTTTCAAAAATTATACCAAGGGAGGGTATCACGGTTTTTTTTCGCCGAGATCAAAAAATAGATTCACTTCAAACCTACCTCATAGGGAGGAGCAACTCCTGCTCATCTCGAATCTGCAAACCGTTTGGCTCTGCGGCTTTTCACTCTCCGTCAGCGTCCGTTTTAATTAGGGTCACTTTTGCTAAAAAAAAACATGCCAAACGGCAGCATTGAAAAATAAAAACTCTGTTGGATTCTTATCAAACTCCGACCAGTTCAAGCTCTTATTGGCCTCATTCAAACTGCAGAATATTGGAATCCTCTGATTAACTGGTGGGTCATAACGCTGACTTGAAGTTTCAAAAATTATACCAAGGGAGGGTATCACGGTTTTTTTTCGCAGAGATCAAAAAATAGATTCACTTCAAACCTACCTCATAGGGAGGAGCAACTCCTGCTCATCTTGAATCTGCAAACCGTTTGGCTCTGCGGCTTTTCACTCTCCGTCAGCGTCCGTTTTAATTAGGGTCACTTTTGCTAAAAAAAAACATGCCAAACGGCAGCATTGAAAAATAAAAACTCTGTTGGATTCTTATCAAACTCCGACCAGTTCAAGCTCTTATTGGCCTCATTCAAACTGCAGAATATTGGAATCCTCTGATTAACTGGTGGGTCATAACGCTGACTTGAAGTTTCAAAAATTATACCAAGGGAGGGTATCACGGTTTTTTTTCGCAGAGATCAAAAAATAGATTCACTTCAAACCTACCTCATAGGGAGGAGCAACTCCTGCTCATCTTGAATCTGCAAACCGTTTGGCTCTGCGGCTTTTCACTCTCCGTCAGCGTCCGTTTTAATTAGGGTCACTTTTGCTAAAAAAAAACATGCCAAACGGCAGCATTGAAAAATAAAAACTCTGTTGGATTCTTATCAAACTCCGACCAGTTCAAGCTCTTATTGGCCTCATTCAAACTGCAGAATATTGGAATCCTCTGATTAACTGGTGGGTCATAACGCTGACTTGAAGTTTCAAAAATTATACCAAGGGAGGGTATCACGGTTTTTTTTCGCCGAGATCAAAAAATAGATTCACTTCAAACCTACCTCATAGGGAGGAGCAACTCCTGCTCATCTCGAATCTGCAAACCGTTTGGCTCTGCGGCTTTTCACTCTCCGTCAGCGTCCGTTTTAATTAGGGTCACTTTTGCTAAAAAAAAACATGCCAAACGGCAGCATTGAAAAATAAAAACTCTGTTGGATTCTTATCAAACTCCGACCAGTTCAAGCTCTTATTGGCCTCATTCAAACTGCAGAATATTGGAATCCTCTGATTAACTGGTGGGTCATAACGCTGACTTGAAGTTTCAAAAATTATACCAAGGGAGGGTATCACGGTTTTTTTTCGCAGAGATCAAAAAATAGATTCACTTCAAACCTACCTCATAGGGAGGAGCAACTCCTGCTCATCTCGAATCTGCAAACCGTTTGGCTCTGCGGCTTTTCACTCTCCGTCAGCGTCCGTTTTAATTAGGGTCACTTTTGCTAAAAAAAAACATGCCAAACGGCAGCATTGAAAAATAAAAACTCTGTTGGATTCTTATCAAACTCCGACCAGTTCAAGCTCTTATTGGCCTCATTCAAACTGCAGAATATTGGAATCCTCTGATTAACTGGTGGGTCATAACGCTGACTTGAAGTTTCAAAAATTATACCAAGGGAGGGTATCACGGTTTTTTTTCGCCGAGATCAAAAAATAGATTCACTTCAAACCTACCTCATAGGGAGGAGCAACTCCTGCTCATCTCGAATCTGCAAACCGTTTGGCTCTGCGGCTTTTCACTCTCCGTCAGCGTCCGTTTTAATTAGGGTCACTTTTGCTAAAAAAAAACATGCCAAACAGCAGCATTGAAAAATAAAAACTCTGTTGGATTCTTATCAAACTCCGACCAGTTCAAGCTCTTATTGGCCTCATTCAAACTGCAGAATATTGGAATCCTCTGATTAACTGGTGGGTCATAACGCTGACTTGAAGTTTCAAAAATTATACCAAGGGAGGGTATCACGGTTTTTTTTCGCAGAGATCAAAAAATAGATTCACTTCAAACCTACCTCATAGGGAGGAGCAACTCCTGCTCATCTTGAATCTGCAAACCGTTTGGCTCTGCGGCTTTTCACTCTCCGTCAGCGTCCGTTTTAATTAGGGTCACTTTTGCTAAAAAAAAACATGCCAAACGGCAGCATTGAAAAATAAAAACTCTGTTGGATTCTTATCAAACTCCGACCAGTTCAAGCTCTTATTGGCCTCATTCAAACTGCAGAATATTGGAATCCTCTGATTAACTGGTGGGTCATAACGCTGACTTGAAGTTTCAAAAATTATACCAAGGGAGGGTATCACGGTTTTTTTTCGCCGAGATCAAAAAATAGATTCACTTCAAACCTACCTCATAGGGAGGAGCAACTCCTGCTCATCTCGAATCTGCAAACCGTTTGGCTCTGCGGCTTTTCACTCTCCGTCAGCGTCCGTTTTAATTAGGGTCACTTTTGCTAAAAAAAAACATGCCAAACGGCAGCATTGAAAAATAAAAACTCTGTTGGATTCTTATCAAACTCCGACCAGTTCAAGCTCTTATTGGCCTCATTCAAACTGCAGAATATTGGAATCCTCTGATTAACTGGTGGGTCATAACGCTGACTTGAAGTTTCAAAAATTATACCAAGGGAGGGTATCACGGTTTTTTTTCGCAGAGATCAAAAAATAGATTCACTTCAAACCTACCTCATAGGGAGGAGCAACTCCTGCTCATCTTGAATCTGCAAACCGTTTGGCTCTGCGGCTTTTCACTCTCCGTCAGCGTCCGTTTTAATTAGGGTCACTTTTGCTAAAAAAAAACATGCCAAACGGCAGCATTGAAAAATAAAAACTCTGTTGGATTCTTATCAAACTCCGACCAGTTCAAGCTCTTATTGGCCTCATTCAAACTGCAGAATATTGGAATCCTCTGATTAACTGGTGGGTCATAACGCTGACTTGAAGTTTCAAAAATTATACCAAGGGAGGGTATCACGGTTTTTTTTCGCCGAGATCAAAAAATAGATTCACTTCAAACCTACCTCATAGGGAGGAGCAACTCCTGCTCATCTCGAATCTGCAAACCGTTTGGCTCTGCGGCTTTTCACTCTCCGTCAGCGTCCGTTTTAATTAGGGTCACTTTTGCTAAAAAAAAACATGCCAAACGGCAGCATTGAAAAATAAAAACTCTGTTGGATTCTTATCAAACTCCGACCAGTTCAAGCTCTTATTGGCCTCATTCAAACTGCAGAATATTGGAATCCTCTGATTAACTGGTGGGTCATAACGCTGACTTGAAGTTTCAAAAATTATACCAAGGGAGGGTATCACGGTTTTTTTTCGCAGAGATCAAAAAATAGATTCACTTCAAACCTATCTCATAGGGAGGAGCAACTCCTGCTCATCTTGAATCTGCAAACCGTTTGGCTCTGCGGCTTTTCACTCTCCGTCAGCGTCCGTTTTAATTAGGGTCACTTTTGCTAAAAAAAAACATGCCAAACGGCAGCATTGAAAAATAAAAACTCTGTTGGATTCTTATCAAACTCCGACCAGTTCAAGCTCTTATTGGCCTCATTCAAACTGCAGAATATTGGAATCCTCTGATTAACTGGTGGGTCATAACGCTGACTTGAAGTTTCAAAAATTATACCAAGGGAGGGTATCACGGTTTTTTTTCGCAGAGATCAAAAAATAGATTCACTTCAAACCTACCTCATAGGGAGGAGCAACTCCTGCTCATCTTGAATCTGCAAACCGTTTGGCTCTGCGGCTTTTCACTCTCCGTCAGCGTCCGTTTTAATTAGGGTCACTTTTGCTAAAAAAAAACATGCCAAACGGCAGCATTGAAAAATAAAAACTCTGTTGGATTCTTATCAAACTCCGACCAGTTCAAGCTCTTATTGGCCTCATTCAAACTGCAGAATATTGGAATCCTCTGATTAACTGGTGGGTCATAACGCTGACTTGAAGTTTCAAAAATTATACCACGGGAGGGTATCACGGTTTTTTTTCGCCGAGATCAAAAAATAGATTCACTTCAAACCTACCTCATAGGGAGGAGCAACTCCTGCTCATCTCGAATCTGCAAACCGTTTGGCTCTGCGGCTTTTCACTCTCCGTCAGCGTCCGTTTTAATTAGGGTCACTTTTGCTAAAAAAAAACATGCCAAACGGCAGCATTGAAAAATAAAAACTCTGTTGGATTCTTATCAAACTCCGACCAGTTCAAGCTCTTATTGGCCTCATTCAAACTGCAGAATATTGGAATCCTCTGATTAACTGGTGGGTCATAACGCTGACTTGAAGTTTCAAAAATTATACCAAGGGAGGGTATCACGGTTTTTTTTCGCCGAGATCAAAAAATAGATTCACTTCAAACCTACCTCATAGGGAGGAGCAACTCCTGCTCATCTCGAATCTGCAAACCGTTTGGCTCTGCGGCTTTTCACTCTCCGTCAGCGTCCGTTTTAATTAGGGTCACTTTTGCTAAAAAAAAACATGCCAAACGGCAGCATTGAAAAATAAAAACTCTGTTGGATTCTTATCAAACTCCGACCAGTTCAAGCTCTTATTGGCCTCATTCAAACTGCAGAATATTGGAATCCTCTGATTAACTGGTGGGTCATAACGCTGACTTGAAGTTTCAAAAATTATACCAAGGGAGGGTATCACGGTTTTTTTTCGCCGAGATCAAAAAATAGATTCACTTCAAACCTACCTCATAGGGAGGAGCAACTCCTGCTCATCTCGAATCTGCAAACCGTTTGGCTCTGCGGCTTTTCACTCTCCGTCAGGGTCCGTTTTAATTAGGGTCACTTTTGCTAAAAAAAAACATGCCAAACGGCAGCATTGAAAAATAAAAACTCTGTTGGATTCTTATCAAACTCCGACCAGTTCAAGCTCTTATTGGCCTCATTCAAACTGCAGAATATTGGAATCCTCTGATTAACTGGTGGGTCATAACGCTGACTTGAAGTTTCAAAAATTATACCAAGGGAGGGTATCACGGTTTTTTTTCGCAGAGATCAAAAAATAGATTCACTTCAAACCTACTTCATAGGGAGGAGCAACTCCTGCTCATCTTGAATCTGCAAACCGTTTGGCTCTGCGGCTTTTCACTCTCCGTCAGCGTCCGTTTTAATTAGGGTCACTTTTGCTAAAAGAAAACATGCCAAACGGCAGCATTGAAAAATAAAAACTCTGTTGGATTCTTATCAAACTCCGACCAGTTCAAGCTCTTATTGGCCTCATTCAAACTGCAGAATATTGGAATCCTCTGATTAACTGGTGGGTCATAACGCTGACTTGAAGTTTCAAAAATTATACCAAGGGAGGGTATCACGGTTTTTTTTCGCCGAGATCAAAAAATAGATTCACTTCAAACCTACCTCATAGGGAGGAGCAACTCCTGCTCATCTCTAATCTGCAAACCGTTTGGCTCTGCGGCTTTTCACTCTCCGTCAGCGTCCGTTTTAATTAGGGTCACTTTTGCTAAAAAAAAACATGCCAAACGGCAGCATTGAAAAATAAAAACTCTGTTGGATTCTTATCAAACTCCGACCAGTTCAAGCTCTTATTGGCCTCATTCAAACTGCAGAATATTGGAATCCTCTGATTAACTGGTGGGTCATAACGCTGACTTGAAGTTTCAAAAATTATACCAAGGGAGGGTATCACGGTTTTTTTTCGCCGAGATCAAAAAATAGATTCACTTCAAACCTACCTCATAGGGAGGAGCAACTCCTGCTCATCTCGAATCTGCAAACCGTTTGGCTCTGCGGCTTTTCACTCTCCGTCAGCGTCCGTTTTAATTAGGGTCACTTTTGCTAAAAAAAAACATGCCAAACGGCAGCATTGAAAAATAAAAACTCTGTTGGATTCTTATCAAACTCCGACCAGTTCAAGCTCTTATTGGCCTCATTCAAACTGCAGAATATTGGAATCCTCTGATTAACTGGTGGGTCATAACGCTGACTTGAAGTTTCAAAAATTATACCAAGGGAGGGTATCACGGTTTTTTTTCGCAGAGATCAAAAAATAGATTCACTTCAAACCTACCTCATAGGGAGGAGCAACTCCTGCTCATCTTGAATCTGCAAACCGTTTGGCTCTGCGGCTTTTCACTCTCCGTCAGCGTCCGTTTTAATTAGGGTCACTTTTGCTAAAAAAAAACATGCCAAACGGCAGCATTGAAAAATAAAAACTCTGTTGGATTCTTATCAAACTCCGACCAGTTCAAGCTCTTATTGGCCTCATTCAAACTGCAGAATATTGGAATCCTCTGATTAACTGGTGGGTCATAACGCTGACTTGAAGTTTCAAAAATTATACCAAGGGAGGGTATCACGGTTTTTTTTCGCCGAGATCAAAAAATAGATTCACTTCAAACCTACCTCATAGGGAGGAGCAACTCCTGCTCATCTCGAATCTGCAAACCGTTTGGCTCTGCGGCTTTTCACTCTCCGTCAGCGTCCGTTTTAATTAGGGTCACTTTTGCTAAAAAAAAACATGCCAAACGGCAGCATTGAAAAATAAAAACTCTGTTGGATTCTTATCAAACTCCGACCAGTTCAAGCTCTTATTGGCCTCATTCAAACTGCAGAATATTGGAATCCTCTGATTAACTGGTGGGTCATAACGCTGACTTGAAGTTTCAAAAATTATACCAAGGGAGGGTATCACGGTTTTTTTTCGCCGAGATCAAAAAATAGATTCACTTCAAACCTACCTCATAGGGAGGAGCAACTCCTGCTCATCTCGAATCTGCAAACCGTTTGGCTCTGCGGCTTTTCACTCTCCGTCAGCGTCCGTTTTAATTAGGGTCACTTTTGCTAAAAAAAAACATGCCAAACGGCAGCATTGAAAAATAAAAACTCTGTTGGATTCTTATCAAACTCCGACCAGTTCAAGCTCTTATTGGCCTCATTCAAACTGCAGAATATTGGAATCCTCTGATTAACTGGTGGGTCATAACGCTGACTTGAAGTTTCAAAAATTATACCAAGGGAGGGTATCACGGTTTTTTTTCGCCGAGATCAAAAAATAGATTCACTTCAAACCTACCTCATAGGGAGGAGCAACTCCTGCTCATCTCGAATCTGCAAACCGTTTGGCTCTGCGGCTTTTCACTCTCCGTCAGCGTCCGTTTTAATTAGGGTCACTTTTGCTAAAAAAAAACATGCCAAACGGCAGCATTGAAAAATAAAAACTCTGTTGGATTCTTATCAAACTCCGACCAGTTCAAGCTCTTATTGGCCTCATTCAAACTGCAGAATATTGGAATCCTCTGATTAACTGGTGGGTCATAACGCTGACTTGAAGTTTCAAAAATTATACCAAGGGAGGGTATCACGGTTTTTTTTCGCCGAGATCAAAAAATAGATTCACTTCAAACCTACCTCATAGGGAGGAGCAACTCCTGCTCATCTCGAATCTGCAAACCGTTTGGCTCTGCGGCTTTTCACTCTCAGTCAGCGTCCGTTTTAATTAGGGTCACTTTTGCTAAAAAAAAACATGCCAAACGGCAGCATTGAAAAATAAAAACTCTGTTGGATTCTTATCAAACTCCGACCAGTTCAAGCTCTTATTGGCCTCATTCAAACTGCAGAATATTGGAATCCTCTGATTAACTGGTGGGTCATAACGCTGACTTGAAGTTTCAAAAATTATACCAAGGGAGGGTATCACGGTTTTTTTTCGCCGAGATCAAAAAATAGATTCACTTCAAACCTACCTCATAGGGAGGAGCAACTCCTGCTCATCTCGAATCTGCAAACCGTTTGGCTCTGCGGCTTTTCACTCTCCGTCAGCGTCCGTTTTAATTAGGGTCACTTTTGCTAAAAAAAAACATGCCAAACGGCAGCATTGAAAAATAAAAACTCTGTTGGATTCTTATCAAACTCCGACCAGTTCAAGCTCTTATTGGCCTCATTCAAACTGCAGAATATTGGAATCCTCTGATTAACTGGTGGGTCATAACGCTGACTTGAAGTTTCAAAAATTATACCAAGGGAGGGTATCACGGTTTTTTTTCGCAGAGATCAAAAAATAGATTCACTTCAAACCTACCTCATAGGGAGGAGCAACTCCTGCTCATCTTGAATCTGCAAACCGTTTGGCTCTGCGGCTTTTCACTCTCCGTCAGCGTCCGTTTTAATTAGGGTCACTTTTGCTAAAAAAAAACATGCCAAACGGCAGCATTGAAAAATAAAAACTCTGTTGGATTCTTATCAAACTCCGACCAGTTCAAGCTCTTATTGGCCTCATTCAAACTGCAGAATATTGGAATCCTCTGATTAACTGGTGGGTCATAACGCTGACTTGAAGTTTCAAAAATTATACCAAGGGAGGGTATCACGGTTTTTTTTCGCCGAGATCAAAAAATAGATTCACTTCAAACCTACCTCATAGGGAGGAGCAACTCCTGCTCATCTCGAATCTGCAAACCGTTTGGCTCTGCGGCTTTTCACTCTCCGTCAGCGTCCGTTTTAATTAGGGTCACTTTTGCTAAAAAAAAACATGCCAAACGGCAGCATTGAAAAATAAAAACTCTGTTGGATTCTTATCAAACTCCGACCAGTTCAAGCTCTTATTGGCCTCATTCAAACTGCAGAATATTGGAATCCTCTGATTAACTGGTGGGTCATAACGCTGACTTGAAGTTTCAAAAATTATACCAAGGGAGGGTATCACGGTTTTTTTTCGCCGAGATCAAAAAATAGATTCACTTCAAACCTACCTCATAGGGAGGAGCAACTCCTGCTCATCTCGAATCTGCAAACCGTTTGGCTCTGGGGCTTTTCACTCTCCGTCAGCGTCCGTTTTAATTAGGGTCACTTTTGCTAAAAAAAAACATGCCAAACGGCAGCATTGAAAAATAAAAACTCTGTTGGATTCTTATCAAACTCCGACCAGTTCAAGCTCTTATTGGCCTCATTCAAACTGCAGAATATTGGAATCCTCTGATTAACTGGTGGGTCATAACGCTGACTTGAAGTTTCAAAAATTATACCAAGGGAGGGTATCACGGTTTTTTTTCGCCGAGATCAAAAAATAGATTCAATTCAAACCTACCTCATAGGGAGGAGCAACTCCTGCTCATCTCGAATCTGCAAACCGTTTGGCTCTGCGGCTTTTCACTCTCCGTCAGCGTCCGTTTTAATTAGGGTCACTTTTGCTAAAAAAAAACATGCCAAACGGCAGCATTGAAAAATAAAAACTCTGTTGGATTCTTATCAAACTCCGACCAGTTCAAGCTCTTATTGGCCTCATTCAAACTGCAGAATATTGGAATCCTCTGATTAACTGGTGGGTCATAACGCTGACTTGAAGTTTCAAAAATTATACCAAGGGAGGGTATCACGGTTTTTTTTCGCCGAGATCAAAAAATAGATTCACTTCAAACCTACCTCATAGGGAGGAGCAACTCCTGCTCATCTCGAATCTGCAAACCGTTTGGCTCTGCGGCTTTTCACTCTCCGTCAGCATCCGTTTTAATTAGGGTCACTTTTGCTAAAAAAAAACATGCCAAACGGCAGCATTGAAAAATAAAAACTCTGTTGGATTCTTATCAAACTCCGACCAGTTCAAGCTCTTATTGGCCTCATTCAAACTGCAGAATATTGGAATCCTCTGATTAACTGGTGGGTCATAACGCTGATTGAAGTTTCAAAAATTATACCAAGGGAGGGTATCACGGTTTTTTTTCGCCGAGATCAAAAAATAGATTCACTTCAAACCTACCTCATAGGGAGGAGCAACTCCTGCTCATCTCGAATCTGCAAACCGTTTGGCTCTGCGGCTTTTCACTCTCCGTCAGCGTCCGTTTTAATTAGGGTCACTTTTGCTAAAAAAAAACATGCCAAACGGCAGCATTGAAAAATAAAAACTCTGTTGGATTCTTATCAAACTCCGACCAGTTCAAGCTCTTATTGGCCTCATTCAAACTGCAGAATATTGGAATCCTCTGATTAACTGGTGGGTCATAACGCTGACTTGAAGTTTCAAAAATTATACCAAGGGAGGGTATCACGGTTTTTTTTCGCCGAGATCAAAAAATAGATTCACTTCAAACCTACCTCATAGGGAGGAGCAACTCCTGCTCATCTCGAATCTGCAAACCGTTTGGCTCTGCGGCTTTTCACTCTCCGTCAGCGTCCGTTTTAATTAGGGTCACTTTTGCTAAAAAAAAACATGCCAAACGGCAGCATTGAAAAATAAAAACTCTGTTGGATTCTTATCAAACTCCGACCAGTTCAAGCTCTTATTGGCCTCATTCAAACTGCAGAATATTGGAATCCTCTGATTAACTGGTGGGTCATAACGCTGACTTGAAGTTTCAAAAATTATACCAAGGGAGGGTATCACGGTTTTTTTTCGCCGAGATCAAAAAATAGATTCACTTCAAACCTACCTCATAGGGAGGAGCAACTCCTGCTCATCTCGAATCTGCAAACCGTTTGGCTCTGCGGCTTTTCACTCTCCGTCAGCGTCCGTTTTAATTAGGGTCACTTTTGCTAAAAAAAAACATGCCAAACGGCAGCATTGAAAAATAAAAACTCTGTTGGATTCTTATCAAACTCCGACCAGTTCAAGCTCTTATTGGCCTCATTCAAACTGCAGAATATTGGAATCCTCTGATTAACTGGTGGGTCATAACGCTGACTTGAAGTTTCAAAAATTATACCAAGGGAGGGTATCACGGTTTTTTTTCGCAGAGATCAAAAAATAGATTCACTTCAAACCTACCTCATAGGGAGGAGCAACTCCTGCTCATCTTGAATCTGCAAACCGTTTGGCTCTGCGGCTTTTCACTCTCCGTCAGCGTCCGTTTTAATTAGGGTCACTTTTGCTAAAAAAAAACATGCCAAACGGCAGCATTGAAAAATAAAAACTCTGTTGGATTCTTATCAAACTCCGACCAGTTCAAGCTCTTATTGGCCTCATTCAAACTGCAGAATATTGGAATCCTCTGATTAACTGGTGGGTCATAACGCTGACTTGAAGTTTCAAAAATTATACCAAGGGAGGGTATCACGGTTTTTTTTCGCCGAGATCAAAAAATAGATTCACTTCAAACCTACCTCATAGGGAGGAGCAACTCCTGCTCATCTCGAATCTGCAAACCGTTTGGCTCTGCGGCTTTTCACTCTCCGTCAGCGTCCGTTTTAATTAGGGTCACTTTTGCTAAAAAAAAACATGCCAAACGGCAGCATTGAAAAATAAAAACTCTGTTGGATTCTTATCAAACTCCGACCAGTTCAAGCTCTTATTGGCCTCATTCAAACTGCAGAATATTGGAATCCTCTGATTAACTGGTGGGTCATAACGCTGACTTGAAGTTTCAAAAATTATACCAAGGGAGGGTATCACGGTTTTTTTTCGCAGAGATCAAAAAATAGATTCACTTCAAACCTACCTCATAGGGAGGAGCAACTCCTGCTCATCTTGAATCTGCAAACCGTTTGGCTCTGCGGCTTTTCACTCTCCGTCAGCGTCCGTTTTAATTAGGGTCACTTTTGCTAAAAAAAAACATGCCAAACGGCAGCATTGAAAAATAAAAACTCTGTTGGATTCTTATCAAACTCCGACCAGTTCAAGCTCTTATTGGCCTCATTCAAACTGCAGAATATTGGAATCCTCTGATTAACTGGTGGGTCATAACGCTGACTTGAAGTTTCAAAAATTATACCAAGGGAGGGTATCACGGTTTTTTTTCGCCGAGATCAAAAAATAGATTCACTTCAAACCTACCTCATAGGGAGGAGCAACTCCTGCTCATCTCGAATCTGCAAACCGTTTGGCTCTGCGGCTTTTCACTCTCCGTCAGCGTCCGTTTTAATTAGGGTCACTTTTGCTAAAAAAAAACATGCCAAACGGCAGCATTGAAAAATAAAAACTCTGTTGGATTCTTATCAAACTCCGACCAGTTCAAGCTCTTATTGGCCTCATTCAAACTGCAGAATATTGGAATCCTCTGATTAACTGGTGGGTCATAACGCTGACTTGAAGTTTCAAAAATTATACCAAGGGAGGGTATCACGGTTTTTTTTCGCCGAGATCAAAAAATAGATTCACTTCAAACCTACCTCATAGGGAGGAGCAACTCCTGCTCATCTCGAATCTGCAAACCGTTTGGCTCTGCGGCTTTTCACTCTCCGTCAGCGTCCGTTTTAATTAGGGTCACTTTTGCTAAAAAAAAACATGCCAAACGGCAGCATTGAAAAATAAAAACTCTGTTGGATTCTTATCAAACTCCGACCAGTTCAAGCTCTTATTGGCCTCATTCAAACTGCAGAATATTGGAATCCTCTGATTAACTGGTGGGTCATAACGCTGACTTGAAGTTTCAAAAATTATACCAAGGGAGGGTATCACGGTTTTTTTTCGCCGAGATCAAAAAATAGATTCACTTCAAACCTACCTCATAGGGAGGAGCAACTCCTGCTCATCTCGAATCTGCAAACCGTTTGGCTCTGCGGCTTTTCACTCTCCGTCAGCGTCCGTTTTAATTAGGGTCACTTTTGCTAAAAAAAAACATGCCAAACGGCAGCATTGAAAAATAAAAACTCTGTTGGATTCTTATCAAACTCCGACCAGTTCAAGCTCTTATTGGCCTCATTCAAACTGCAGAATATTGGAATCCTCTGATTAACTGGTGGGTCATAACGCTGACTTGAAGTTTCAAAAATTATACCAAGGGAGGGTATCACGGTTTTTTTTCGCCGAGATCAAAAAATAGATTCACTTCAAACCTACCTCATAGGGAGGAGCAACTCCTGCTCATCTCGAATCTGCAAACCGTTTGGCTCTGCGGCTTTTCACTCTCAGTCAGCGTCCGTTTTAATTAGGGTCACTTTTGCTAAAAAAAAACATGCCAAACGGCAGCATTGAAAAATAAAAACTCTGTTGGATTCTTATCAAACTCCGACCAGTTCAAGCTCTTATTGGCCTCATTCAAACTGCAGAATATTGGAATCCTCTGATTAACTGGTGGGTCATAACGCTGACTTGAAGTTTCAAAAATTATACCAAGGGAGGGTATCACGGTTTTTTTTCGCCGAGATCAAAAAATAGATTCACTTCAAACCTACCTCATAGGGAGGAGCAACTCCTGCTCATCTCGAATCTGCAAACCGTTTGGCTCTGCGGCTTTTCACTCTCCGTCAGCGTCCGTTTTAATTAGGGTCACTTTTGCTAAAAAAAAACATGCCAAACGGCAGCATTGAAAAATAAAAACTCTGTTGGATTCTTATCAAACTCCGACCAGTTCAAGCTCTTATTGGCCTCATTCAAACTGCAGAATATTGGAATCCTCTGATTAACTGGTGGGTCATAACGCTGACTTGAAGTTTCAAAAATTATACCAAGGGAGGGTATCACGGTTTTTTTTCGCAGAGATCAAAAAATAGATTCACTTCAAACCTACCTCATAGGGAGGAGCAACTCCTGCTCATCTTGAATCTGCAAACCGTTTGGCTCTGCGGCTTTTCACTCTCCGTCAGCGTCCGTTTTAATTAGGGTCACTTTTGCTAAAAAAAAACATGCCAAACGGCAGCATTGAAAAATAAAAACTCTGTTGGATTCTTATCAAACTCCGACCAGTTCAAGCTCTTATTGGCCTCATTCAAACTGCAGAATATTGGAATCCTCTGATTAACTGGTGGGTCATAACGCTGACTTGAAGTTTCAAAAATTATACCAAGGGAGGGTATCACGGTTTTTTTTCGCCGAGATCAAAAAATAGATTCACTTCAAACCTACCTCATAGGGAGGAGCAACTCCTGCTCATCTCGAATCTGCAAACCGTTTGGCTCTGCGGCTTTTCACTCTCCGTCAGCGTCCGTTTTAATTAGGGTCACTTTTGCTAAAAAAAAACATGCCAAACGGCAGCATTGAAAAATAAAAACTCTGTTGGATTCTTATCAAACTCCGACCAGTTCAAGCTCTTATTGGCCTCATTCAAACTGCAGAATATTGGAATCCTCTGATTAACTGGTGGGTCATAACGCTGACTTGAAGTTTCAAAAATTATACCAAGGGAGGGTATCACGGTTTTTTTTCGCCGAGATCAAAAAATAGATTCACTTCAAACCTACCTCATAGGGAGGAGCAACTCCTGCTCATCTCGAATCTGCAAACCGTTTGGCTCTGCGGCTTTTCACTCTCCGTCAGCGTCCGTTTTAATTAGGGTCACTTTTGCTAAAAAAAAACATGCCAAACGGCAGCATTGAAAAATAAAAACTCTGTTGGATTCTTATCAAACTCCGACCAGTTCAAGCTCTTATTGGCCTCATTCAAACTGCAGAATATTGGAATCCTCTGATTAACTGGTGGGTCATAACGCTGACTTGAAGTTTCAAAAATTATACCAAGGGAGGGTATCACGGTTTTTTTTCGCCGAGATCAAAAAATAGATTCACTTCAAACCTACCTCATAGGGAGGAGCAACTCCTGCTCATCTCGAATCTGCAAACCGTTTGGCTCTGCGGCTTTTCACTCTCCGTCAGCGTCCGTTTTAATTAGGGTCACTTTTGCTAAAAAAAAACATGCCAAACGGCAGCATTGAAAAATAAAAACTCTGTTGGATTCTTATAAAACTCCGACCAGTTCAAGCTCTTATTGGCCTCATTCAAACTGCAGAATATTGGAATCCTCTGATTAACTGGTGGGTCATAACGCTGACTTGAAGTTTCAAAAATTATACCAAGGGAGGGTATCACGGTTTTTTTTTGCCGAGATCAAAAAATAGATTCACTTCAAACCTACCTCATAGGGAGGAGCAACTCCTGCTCATCTCGAATCTGCAAACCGTTTGGCTCTGCGGCTTTTCACTCTCCGTCAGCGTCCGTTTTAATTAGGGTCACTTTTGCTAAAAAAAAACATGCCAAACGGCAGCATTGAAAAATAAAAACTCTGTTGGATTCTTATCAAACTCCGACCAGTTCAAGCTCTTATTGGCCTCATTCAAACTGCAGAATATTGGAATCCTCTGATTAACTGGTGGGTCATAACGCTGACTTGAAGTTTCAAAAATTATACCAAGGGAGGGTATCACGGTTTTTTTTCGCCGAGATCAAAAGATAGATTCACTTCAAACCTACCTCATAGGGAGGAGCAACTCCTGCTCATCTCGAATCTGCAAACCGTTTGGCTCTGCGGCTTTTCACTCTCCGTCAGCGTCCGTTTTAATTAGGGTCACTTTTGCTAAAAAAAAACATGCCAAACGGCAGCATTGAAAAATAAAAACTCTGTTGGATTCTTATCAAACTCCGACCAGTTCAAGCTCTTATTGGCCTCATTCAAACTGCAGAATATTGGAATCCTCTGATTAACTGGTGGGTCATAACGCTGACTTGAAGTTTCAAAAATTATACCAAGGGAGGGTATCACGGTTTTTTTTCGCCGAGATCAAAAAATAGATTCACTTCAAACCTACCTCATAGGGAGGAGCAACTCCTGCTCATCTCGAATCTGCAAACCGTTTGGCTCTGCGGCTTTTCACTCTCCGTCAGCGTCCGTTTTAATTAGGGTCACTTTTGCTAAAAAAAAACATGCCAAACGGCAGCATTGAAAAATAAAAACTCTGTTGGATTCTTATCAAACTCCGACCAGTTCAAGCTCTTATTGGCCTCATTCAAACTGCAGAATATTGGAATCCTCTGATTAACTGGTGGGTCATAACGCTGACTTGAAGTTTCAAAAATTATACCAAGGGAGGGTATCACGGTTTTTTTTCGCCGAGATCAAAAAATAGATTCACTTCAAACCTACCTCATAGGGAGGAGCAACTCCTGCTCATCTCGAATCTGCAAACCGTTTGGCTCTGCGGCTTTTCACTCTCCGTCAGCGTCCGTTTTAATTAGGGTCACTTTTGCTAAAAAAAAACATGCCAAACGGCAGCATTGAAAAATAAAAACTCTGTTGGATTCTTATCAAACTCCGACCAGTTCAAGCTCTTATTGGCCTCATTCAAACTGCAGAATATTGGAATCCTCTGATTAACTGGTGGGTCATAACGCTGACTTGAAGTTTCAAAAATTATACCAAGGGAGGGTATCACGGTTTTTTTTCGCCGAGATCAAAAAATAGATTCACTTCAAACCTACCTCATAGGGAGGAGCAACTCCTGCTCATCTCGAATCTGCAAACCGTTTGGCTCTGCGGCTTTTCACTCTCCGTCAGCGTCCGTTTTAATTAGGGTCACTTTTGCTAAAAAAAAACATGCCAAACGGCAGCATTGAAAAATAAAAACTCTGTTGGATTCTTATCAAACTCCGACCAGTTCAAGCTCTTATTGGCCTCATTCAAACTGCAGAATATTGGAATCCTCTGATTAACTGGTGGGTCATAACGCTGACTTGAAGTTTCAAAAATTATACCAAGGGAGGGTATCACGGTTTTTTTTCGCAGAGATCAAAAAATAGATTCACTTCAAACCTACCTCATAGGGAGGAGCAACTCCTGCTCATCTTGAATCTGCAAACCGTTTGGCTCTGCGGCTTTTCACTCTCCGTCAGCGTCCGTTTTAATTAGGGTCACTTTTGCTAAAAAAAAACATGCCAAACGGCAGCATTGAAAAATAAAAACTCTGTTGGATTCTTATCAAACTCCGACCAGTTCAAGCTCTTATTGGCCTCATTCAAACTGCAGAATATTGGAATCGTCTGATTAACTGGTGGGTCATAACGCTGACTTGAAGTTTCAAAAATTATACCAAGGGAGGGTATCACGGTTTTTTTTCGCCGAGATCAAAAAATAGATTCACTTCAAACCTACCTCATAGGGAGGAGCAACTCCTGCTCATCTCGAATCTGCAAACCGTTTGGCTCTGCGGCTTTTCACTCTCCGTCAGCGTCCGTTTTAATTAGGGTCACTTTTGCTAAAAAAAAACATGCCAAACGGCAGCATTGAAAAATAAAAACTCTGTTGGATTCTTATCAAACTCCGACCAGTTCAAGCTCTTATTGGCCTCATTCAAACTGCAGAATATTGGAATCCTCTGATTAACTGGTGGGTCATAACGCTGACTTGAAGTTTCAAAAATTATACCAAGGGAGGGTATCACGGTTTTTTTTCGCAGAGATCAAAAAATAGATTCACTTCAAACCTACCTCATAGGGAGGAGCAACTCCTGCTCATCTTGAATCTGCAAACCGTTTGGCTCTGCGGCTTTTCACTCTCCGTCAGCGTCCGTTTTAATTAGGGTCACTTTTGCTAAAAAAAAACATGCCAAACGGCAGCATTGAAAAATAAAAACTCTGTTGGATTCTTATCAAACTCCGACCAGTTCAAGCTCTTATTGGCCTCATTCAAACTGCAGAATATTGGAATCCTCTGATTAACTGGTGGGTCATAACGCTGACTTGAAGTTTCAAAAATTATACCAAGGGAGGGTATCACGGTTTTTTTTCGCCGAGATCAAAAAATAGATTCACTTCAAACCTACCTCATAGGGAGGAGCAACTCCTGCTCATCTCGAATCTGCAAACCGTTTGGCTCTGCGGCTTTTCACTCTCCGTCAGCGTCCGTTTTAATTAGGGTCACTTTTGCTAAAAAAAAACATGCCAAACGGCAGCATTGAAAAATAAAAACTCTGTTGGATTCTTATCAAACTCCGACCAGTTCAAGCTCTTATTGGCCTCATTCAAACTGCAGAATATTGGAATCCTCTGATTAACTGGTGGGTCATAACGCTGACTTGAAGTTTCAAAAATTATACCAAGGGAGGGTATCACGGTTTTTTTTCGCAGAGATCAAAAAATAGATTCACTTCAAACCTACCTCATAGGGAGGAGCAACTCCTGCTCATCTTGAATCTGCAAACCGTTTGGCTCTGCGGCTTTTCACTCTCCGTCAGCGTCCGTTTTAATTAGGGTCACTTTTGCTAAAAAAAAACATGCCAAACGGCAGCATTGAAAAATAAAAACTCTGTTGGATTCTTATCAAACTCCGACCAGTTCAAGCTCTTATTGGCCTCATTCAAACTGCAGAATATTGGAATCCTCTGATTAACTGGTGGGTCATAACGCTGACTTGAAGTTTCAAAAATTATACCAAGGGAGGGTATCACGGTTTTTTTTCGCCGAGATCAAAAAATAGATTCACTTCAAACCTACCTCATAGGGAGGAGCAACTCCTGCTCATCTCGCATCTGCAAACCGTTTGGCTCTGCGGCTTTTCACTCTCCGTCAGCGTCCGTTTTAATTAGGGTCACTTTTGCTAAAAAAAAACATGCCAAACGGCAGCATTGAAAAATAAAAACTCTGTTGGATTCTTATCAAACTCCGACCAGTTCAAGCTCTTATTGGCCTCATTCAAACTGCAGAATATTGGAATCCTCTGATTAACTGGTGGGTCATAACGCTGACTTGAAGTTTCAAAAATTATACCAAGGGAGGGTATCACGGTTTTTTTTCGCAGAGATCAAAAAATAGATTCACTTCAAACCTACCTCATAGGGAGGAGCAACTCCTGCTCATCTTGAATCTGCAAACCGTTTGGCTCTGCGGCTTTTCACTCTCCGTCAGCGTCCGTTTTAATTAGGGTCACTTTTGCTAAAAAAAAACATGCCAAACGGCAGCATTGAAAAATAAAAACTCTGTTGGATTCTTATCAAACTCCGACCAGTTCAAGCTCTTATTGGCCTCATTCAAACTGCAGAATATTGGAATCCTCTGATTAACTGGTGGGTCATAACGCTGACTTGAAGTTTCAAAAATTATACCAAGGGAGGGTATCACGGTTTTTTTTCGCCGAGATCAAAAAATAGATTCACTTCAAACCTACCTCATAGGGAGGAGCAACTCCTGCTCATCTCGAATCTGCAAACCGTTTGGCTCTGCGGCTTTTCACTCTCCGTCAGCGTCCGTTTTAATTAGGGTCACTTTTGCTAAAAAAAAACATGCCAAACGGCAGCATTGAAAAATAAAAACTCTGTTGGATTCTTATCAAACTCCGACCAGTTCAAGCTCTTATTGGCCTCATTCAAACTGCAGAATATTGGAATCCTCTGATTAACTGGTGGGTCATAACGCTGACTTGAAGTTTCAAAAATTATACCAAGGGAGGGTATCACGGTTTTTTTTCGCAGAGATCAAAAAATAGATTCACTTCAAACCTACCTCATAGGGAGGAGCAACTCCTGCTCATCTTGAATCTGCAAACCGTTTGGCTCTGCGGCTTTTCACTCTCCGTCAGCGTCCGTTTTAATTAGGGTCACTTTTGCTAAAAAAAAACATGCCAAACGGCAGCATTGAAAAATAAAAACTCTGTTGGATTCTAATCAAACTCCGACCAGTTCAAGCTCTTATTGGCCTCATTCAAACTGCAGAATATTGGAATCCTCTGATTAACTGGTGGGTCATAACGCTGACTTGAAGTTTCAAAAATTATACCAAGGGAGGGTATCACGGTTTTTTTTCGCCGAGATCAAAAAATAGATTCACTTCAAACCTACCTCATAGGGAGGAGCAACTCCTGCTCATCTCGAATCTGCAAACCGTTTGGCTCTGCGGCTTTTCACTCTCCGTCAGCGTCCGTTTTAATTAGGGTCACTTTTGCTAAAAAAAAACATGCCAAACGGCAGCATTGAAAAATAAAAACTCTGTTGGATTCTTATCAAACTCCGACCAGTTCAAGCTCTTATTGGCCTCATTCAAACTGCAGAATATTGGAATCCTCTGATTAACTGGTGGGTCATAACGCTGACTTGAAGTTTCAAAAATTATACCAAGGGAGGGTATCACGGTTTTTTTTCGCAGAGATCAAAAAATAGATTCACTTCAAACCTACCTCATAGGGAGGAGCAACTCCTGCTCATCTTGAATCTGCAAACCGTTTGGCTCTGCGGCTTTTCACTCTCCGTCAGCGTCCGTTTTAATTAGGGTCACTTTTGCTAAAAAAAAACATGCCAAACGGCAGCATTGAAAAATAAAAACTCTGTTGGATTCTTATCAAACTCCGACCAGTTCAAGCTCTTATTGGCCTCATTCAAACTGCAGAATATTGGAATCTTCTGATTAACTGGTGGGTCATAACGCTGACTTGAAGTTTCAAAAATTATACCAAGGGAGGGTATCACGGTTTTTTTTCGCCGAGATCAAAAAATAGATTCACTTCAAACCTACCTCATAGGGAGGAGCAACTCCTGCTCATCTCGAATCTGCAAACCGTTTGGCTCTGCGGCTTTTCACTCTCCGTCAGCGTCCGTTTTAATTAGGGTCACTTTTGCTAAAAAAAAACATGCCAAACGGCAGCATTGAAAAATAAAAACTCTGTTGGATTCTTATCAAACTCCGACCAGTTCAAGCTCTTATTGGCCTCATTCAAACTGCAGAATATTGGAATCCTCTGATTAACTGGTGGGTCATAACGCTGACTTGAAGTTTCAAAAATTATACCAAGGGAGGGTATCACGGTTTTTTTTCGCAGAGATCAAAAAATAGATTCACTTCAAACCTACCTCATAGGGAGGAGCAACTCCTGCTCATCTTGAATCTGCAAACCGTTTGGCTCTGCGGCTTTTCACTCTCCGTCAGCGTCCGTTTTAATTAGGGTCACTTTTGCTAAAAAAAAACATGCCAAACGGCAGCATTGAAAAATAAAAACTCTGTTGGATTCTTATCAAACTCCGACCAGTTCAAGCTCTTATTGGCCTCATTCAAACTGCAGAATATTGGAATCCTCTGATTAACTGGTGGGTCATAACGCTGACTTGAAGTTTCAAAAATTATACCAAGGGAGGGTATCACGGTTTTTTTTCGCAGAGATCAAAAAATAGATTCACTTCAAACCTACCTCATAGGGAGGAGCAACTCCTGCTCATCTTGAATCTGCAAACCGTTTGGCTCTGCGGCTTTTCACTCTCCGTCAGCGTCCGTTTTAATTAGGGTCACTTTTGCTAAAAAAAAACATGCCAAACGGCAGCATTGAAAAATAAAAACTCTGTTGGATTCTTATCAAACTCCGACCAGTTCAAGCTCTTATTGGCCTCATTCAAACTGCAGAATATTGGAATCCTCTGATTAACTGGTGGGTCATAACGCTGACTTGAAGTTTCAAAAATTATACCAAGGGAGGGTATCACGGTTTTTTTTCGCAGAGATCAAAAAATAGATTCACTTCAAACCTACCTCATAGGGAGGAGCAACTCCTGCTCATCTTGAATCTGCAAACCGTTTGGCTCTGCGGCTTTTCACTCTCCGTCAGCGTCCGTTTTAATTAGGGTCACTTTTGCTAAAAAAAAACATGCCAAACGGCAGCATTGAAAAATAAAAACTCTGTTGGATTCTTATCAAACTCCGACCAGTTCAAGCTCTTATTGGCCTCATTCAAACTGCAGAATATTGGAATCCTCTGATTAACTGGTGGGTCATAACGCTGACTTGAAGTTTCAAAAATTATACCAAGGGAGGGTATCACGGTTTTTTATCGCCGAGATCAAAAAATAGATTCACTTCAAACCTACCTCATAGGGAGGAGCAACTCCTGCTCATCTCGAATCTGCAAACCGTTTGGCTCTGCGGCTTTTCACTCTCCGTCAGCGTCCGTTTTAATTAGGGTCACTTTTGCTAAAAAAAAACATGCCAAACGGCAGCATTGAAAAATAAAAACTCTGTTGGATTCTTATCAAACTCCGACCAGTTCAAGCTCTTATTGGCCTCATTCAAACTGCAGAATATTGGAATCCTCTGATTAACTGGTGGGTCATAACGCTGACTTGAAGTTTCAAAAATTATACCAAGGGAGGGTATCACGGTTTTTTTTCGCAGAGATCAAAAAATAGATTCACTTCAAACCTACCTCATAGGGAGGAGCAACTCCTGCTCATCTTGAATCTGCAAACCGTTTGGCTCTGCGGCTTTTCACTCTCCGTCAGCGTCCGTTTTAATTAGGGTCACATTTGCTAAAAAAAAACATGCCAAACGGCAGCATTGAAAAATAAAAACTCTGTTGGATTCTTATCAAACTCCGACCAGTTCAAGCTCTTATTGGCCTCATTCAAACTGCAGAATATTGGAATCCTCTGATTAACTGGTGGGTCATAACGCTGACTTGAAGTTTCAAAAATTATACCAAGGGAGGGTATCACGGTTTTTTTTCGCCGAGATCAAAAAATAGATTCACTTCAAACCTACCTCATAGGGAGGAGCAACTCCTGCTCATCTCGCATCTGCAAACCGTTTGGCTCTGCGGCTTTTCACTCTCCGTCAGCGTCCGTTTTAATTAGGGTCACTTTTGCTAAAAAAAAACATGCCAAACGGCAGCATTGAAAAATAAAAACTCTGTTGGATTCTTATCAAACTCCGACCAGTTCAAGCTCTTATTGGCCTCATTCAAACTGCAGAATATTGGAATCCTCTGATTAACTGGTGGGTCATAACGCTGACTTGAAGTTTCAAAAATTATACCAAGGGAGGGTATCACGGTTTTTTTTCGCAGAGATCAAAAAATAGATTCACTTCAAACCTACCTCATAGGGAGGAGCAACTCCTGCTCATCTTGAATCTGCAAACCGTTTGGCTCTGCGGCTTTTCACTCTCCGTCAGCGTCCGTTTTAATTAGGGTCACTTTTGCTAAAAAAAAACATGCCAAACGGCAGCATTGAAAAATAAAAACTCTGTTGGATTCTTATCAAACTCCGACCAGTTCAAGCTCTTATTGGCCTCATTCAAACTGCAGAATATTGGAATCCTCTGATTAACTGGTGGGTCATAACGCTGACTTGAAGTTTCAAAAATTATACCAAGGGAGGGTATCACGGTTTTTTTTCGCCGAGATCAAAAAATAGATTCACTTCAAACCTACCTCATAGGGAGGAGCAACTCCTGCTCATCTCGAATCTGCAAACCGTTTGGCTCTGCGGCTTTTCACTCTCCGTCAGCGTCCGTTTTAATTAGGGTCACTTTTGCTAAAAAAAAACATGCCAAACGGCAGCATTGAAAAATAAAAACTCTGTTGGATTCTTATCAAACTCCGACCAGTTCAAGCTCTTATTGGCCTCATTCAAACTGCAGAATATTGGAATCCTCTGATTAACTGGTGGGTCATAACGCTGACTTGAAGTTTCAAAAATTATACCAAGGGAGGGTATCACGGTTTTTTTTCGCAGAGATCAAAAAATAGATTCACTTCAAACCTACCTCATAGGGAGGAGCAACTCCTGCTCATCTTGAATCTGCAAACCGTTTGGCTCTGCGGCTTTTCACTCTCCGTCAGCGTCCGTTTTAATTAGGGTCACTTTTGCTAAAAAAAAACATGCCAAACGGCAGCATTGAAAAATAAAAACTCTGTTGGATTCTTATCAAACTCCGACCAGTTCAAGCTCTTATTGGCCTCATTCAAACTGCAGAATATTGGAATCCTCTGATTAACTGGTGGGTCATAACGCTGACTTGAAGTTTCAAAAATTATACCAAGGGAGGGTATCACGGTTTTTTTTCGCCGAGATCAAAAAATAGATTCACTTCAAACCTACCTCATAGGGAGGAGCAACTCCTGCTCATCTCGAATCTGCAAACCGTTTGGCTCTGCGGCTTTTCACTCTCCGTCAGCGTCCGTTTTAATTAGGGTCACTTTTGCTAAAAAAAAACATGCCAAACGGCAGCATTGAAAAATAAAAACTCTGTTGGATTCTTATCAAACTCCGACCAGTTCAAGCTCTTATTGGCCTCATTCAAACTGCAGAATATTGGAATCCTCTGATTAACTGGTGGGTCATAACGCTGACTTGAAGTTTCAAAAATTATACCAAGGGAGGGTATCACGGTTTTTTTTCGCAGAGATCAAAAAATAGATTCACTTCAAACCTACCTCATAGGGAGGAGCAACTCCTGCTCATCTTGAATCTGCAAACCGTTTGGCTCTGCGGCTTTTCACTCTCCGTCAGCGTCCGTTTTAATTAGGGTCACTTTTGCTAAAAAAAAACATGCCAAACGGCAGCATTGAAAAATAAAAACTCTGTTGGATTCTTATCAAACTCCGACCAGTTCAAGCTCTTATTGGCCTCATTCAAACTGCAGAATATTGGAATCCTCTGATTAACTGGTGGGTCATAACGCTGACTTGAAGTTTCAAAAATTATACCAAGGGAGGGTATCACGGTTTTTTTTCGCCGAGATCAAAAAATAGATTCACTTCAAACCTACCTCATAGGGAGGAGCAACTCCTGCTCATCTCGAATCTGCAAACCGTTTGGCTCTGCGGCTTTTCACTCTCCGTCAGCGTCCGTTTTAATTAGGGTCACTTTTGCTAAAAAAAAACATGCCAAACGGCAGCATTGAAAAATAAAAACTCTGTTGGATTCTTATCAAACTCCGACCAGTTCAAGCTCTTATTGGCCTCATTCAAACTGCAGAATATTGGAATCCTCTGATTAACTGGTGGGTCATAACGCTGACTTGAAGTTTCAAAAATTATACCAAGGGAGGGTATCACGGTTTTTTTTCGCAGAGATCAAAAAATAGATTCACTTCAAACCTACCTCATAGGGAGGAGCAACTCCTGCTCATCTTGAATCTGCAAACCGTTTGGCTCTGCGGCTTTTCACTCTCCGTCAGCGTCCGTTTTAATTAGGGTCACTTTTGCTAAAAAAAAACATGCCAAACGGCAGCATTGAAAAATAAAAACTCTGTTGGATTCTTATCAAACTCCGACCAGTTCAAGCTCTTATTGGCCTCATTCAAACTGCAGAATATTGGAATCCTCTGATTAACTGGTGGGTCATAACGCTGACTTGAAGTTTCAAAAATTATACCAAGGGAGGGTATCACGGTTTTTTTTCGCCGAGATCAAAAAATAGATTCACTTCAAACCTACCTCATAGGGAGGAGCAACTCCTGCTCATCTCGAATCTGCAAACCGTTTGGCTCTGCGGCTTTTCACTCTCCGTCAGCGTCCGTTTTAATTAGGGTCACTTTTGCTAAAAAAAAACATGCCAAACGGCAGCATTGAAAAATAAAAACTCTGTTGGATTCTTATCAAACTCCGACCAGTTCAAGCTCTTATTGGCCTCATTCAAACTGCAGAATATTGGAATCCTCTGATTAACTGGTGGGTCATAACGCTGACTTGAAGTTTCAAAAATTATACCAAGGGAGGGTATCACGGTTTTTTTTCGCAGAGATCAAAAAATAGATTCACTTCAAACCTACCTCATAGGGAGGAGCAACTCCTGCTCATCTTGAATCTGCAAACCGTTTGGCTCTGCGGCTTTTCACTCTCCGTCAGCGTCCGTTTTAATTAGGGTCACTTTTGCTAAAAAAAAACATGCCAAACGGCAGCATTGAAAAATAAAAACTCTGTTGGATTCTTATCAAACTCCGACCAGTTCAAGCTCTTATTGGCCTCATTCAAACTGCAGAATATTGGAATCCTCTGATTAACTGGTGGGTCATAACGCTGACTTGAAGTTTCAAAAATTATACCAAGGGAGGGTATCACGGTTTTTTTTCGCCGAGATCAAAAAATAGATTCACTTCAAACCTACCTCATAGGGAGGAGCAACTCCTGCTCATCTCGAATCTGCAAACCGTTTGGCTCTGCGGCTTTTCACTCTCCGTCAGCGTCCGTTTTAATTAGGGTCACTTTTGCTAAAAAAAAACATGCCAAACGGCAGCATTGAAAAATAAAAACTCTGTTGGATTCTTATCAAACTCCGACCAGTTCAAGCTCTTATTGGCCTCATTCAAACTGCAGAATATTGGAATCCTCTGATTAACTGGTGGGTCATAACGCTGACTTGAAGTTTCAAAAATTATACCAAGGGAGGGTATCACGGTTTTTTTTCGCAGAGATCAAAAAATAGATTCACTTCAAACCTACCTCATAGGGAGGAGCAACTCCTGCTCATCTTGAATCTGCAAACCGTTTGGCTCTGCGGCTTTTCACTCTCCGTCAGCGTCCGTTTTAATTAGGGTCACTTTTGCTAAAAAAAAACATGCCAAACGGCAGCATTGAAAAATAAAAACTCTGTTGGATTCTTATCAAACTCCGACCAGTTCAAGCTCTTATTGGCCTCATTCAAACTGCAGAATATTGGAATCCTCTGATTAACTGGTGGGTCATAACGCTGACTTGAAGTTTCAAAAATTATACCAAGGGAGGGTATCACGGTTTTTTTTCGCCGAGATCAAAAAATAGATTCACTTCAAACCTACCTCATAGGGAGGAGCAACTCCTGCTCATCTCGAATCTGCAAACCGTTTGGCTCTGCGGCTTTTCACTCTCCGTCAGCGTCCGTTTTAATTAGGGTCACTTTTGCTAAAAAAAAACATGCCAAACGGCAGCATTGAAAAATAAAAACTCTGTTGGATTCTTATCAAACTCCGACCAGTTCAAGCTCTTATTGGCCTCATTCAAACTGCAGAATATTGGAATCCTCTGATTAACTGGTGGGTCATAACGCTGACTTGAAGTTTCAAAAATTATACCAAGGGAGGGTATCACGGTTTTTTTTCGCAGAGATCAAAAAATAGATTCACTTCAAACCTACCTCATAGGGAGGAGCAACTCCTGCTCATCTTGAATCTGCAAACCGTTTGGCTCTGCGGCTTTTCACTCTCCGTCAGCGTCCGTTTTAATTAGGGTCACTTTTGCTAAAAAAAAACATGCCAAACGGCAGCATTGAAAAATAAAAACTCTGTTGGATTCTTATCAAACTCCGACCAGTTCAAGCTCTTATTGGCCTCATTCAAACTGCAGAATATTGGAATCCTCTGATTAACTGGTGGGTCATAACGCTGACTTGAAGTTTCAAAAATTATACCAAGGGAGGGTATCACGGTTTTTTTTCGCAGAGATCAAAAAATAGATTCACTTCAAACCTACCTGATAGGGAGGAGCAACTCCTGCTCATCTTGAATCTGCAAACCGTTTGGCTCTGCGGCTTTTCACTCTCCGTCAGCGTCCGTTTTAATTAGGGTCACTTTTGCTAAAAAAAAACATGCCAAACGGCAGCATTGAAAAATAAAAACTCTGTTGGATTCTTATCAAACTCCGACCAGTTCAAGCTCTTATTGGCCTCATTCAAACTGCAGAATATTGGAATCCTCTGATTAACTGGTGGGTCATAACGCTGACTTGAAGTTTCAAAAATTATACCAAGGGAGGGTATCACGGTTTTTTTTCGCCGAGATCAAAAAATAGATTCACTTCAAACCTACCTCATAGGGAGGAGCAACTCCTGCTCATCTCGAATCTGCAAACCGTTTGGCTCTGCGGCTTTTCACTCTCCGTCAGCGTCCGTTTTAATTAGGGTCACTTTTGCTAAAAAAAAACATGCCAAACGGCAGCATTGAAAAATAAAAACTCTGTTGGATTCTTATCAAACTCCGACCAGTTCAAGCTCTTATTGGCCTCATTCAAACTGCAGAATATTGGAATCCTCTGATTAACTGGTGGGTCATAACGCTGACTTGAAGTTTCAAAAATTATACCAAGGGAGGGTATCACGGTTTTTTTTCGCAGAGATCAAAAAATAGATTCACTTCAAACCTACCTCATAGGGAGGAGCAACTCCTGCTCATCTTGAATCTGCAAACCGTTTGGCTCTGCGGCTTTTCACTCTCCGTCAGCGTCCGTTTTAATTAGGGTCACTTTTGCTAAAAAAAAACATGCCAAACGGCAGCATTGAAAAATAAAAACTCTGTTGGATTCTTATCAAACTCCGACCAGTTCAAGCTCTTATTGGCCTCATTCAAACTGCAGAATATTGGAATCCTCTGATTAACTGGTGGGTCATAACGCTGACTTGAAGTTTCAAAAATTATACCAAGGGAGGGTATCACGGTTTTTTTTTCGCCGAGATCAAAAAATAGATTCACTTCAAACCTACCTCATAGGGAGGAGCAACTCCTGCTCATCTCGAATCTGCAAACCGTTTGGCTCTGCGGCTTTTCACTCTCCGTCAGCGTCCGTTTTAATTAGGGTCACTTTTGCTAAAAAAAAACATGCCAAACGGCAGCATTGAAAAATAAAAACTCTGTTGGATTCTTATCAAACTCCGACCAGTTCAAGCTCTTATTGGCCTCATTCAAACTGCAGAATATTGGAATCCTCTGATTAACTGGTGGGTCATAACGCTGACTTGAAGTTTCAAAAATTATACCAAGGGAGGGTATCACGGTTTTTTTTCGCAGAGATCAAAAAATAGATTCACTTCAAACCTACCTCATAGGGAGGAGCAACTCCTGCTCATCTTGAATCTGCAAACCGTTTGGCTCTGCGGCTTTTCACTCTCCGTCAGCGTCCGTTTTAATTAGGGTCACTTTTGCTAAAAAAAAACATGCCAAACGGCAGCATTGAAAAATAAAAACTCTGTTGGATTCTTATCAAACTCCGACCAGTTCAAGCTCTTATTGGCCTCATTCAAACTGCAGAATATTGGAATCCTCTGATTAACTGGTGGGTCATAACGCTGACTTGAAGTTTCAAAAATTATACCAAGGGAGGGTATCACGGTTTTTTTTCGCCGAGATCAAAAAATAGATTCACTTCAAACCTACCTCATAGGGAGGAGCAACTCCTGCTCATCTCGAATCTGCAAACCGTTTGGCTCTGCGGCTTTTCACTCTCCGTCAGCGTCCGTTTTAATTAGGGTCACTTTTGCTAAAAAAAAACATGCCAAACGGCAGCATTGAAAAATAAAAACTCTGTTGGATTCTTATCAAACTCCGACCAGTTCAAGCTCTTATTGGCCTCATTCAAACTGCAGAATATTGGAATCCTCTGATTAACTGGTGGGTCATAACGCTGACTTGAAGTTTCAAAAATTATACCAAGGGAGGGTATCACGGTTTTTTTTCGCAGAGATCAAAAAATAGATTCACTTCAAACCTACCTCATAGGGAGGAGCAACTCCTGCTCATCTTGAATCTGCAAACCGTTTGGCTCTGCGGCTTTTCACTCTCCGTCAGCGTCCGTTTTAATTAGGGTCACTTTTGCTAAAAAAAAACATGCCAAACGGCAGCATTGAAAAATAAAAACTCTGTTGGATTCTTATCAAACTCCGACCAGTTCAAGCTCTTATTGGCCTCATTCAAACTGCAGAATATTGGAATCCTCTGATTAACTGGTGGGTCATAACGCTGACTTGAAGTTTCAAAAATTATACCAAGGGAGGGTATCACGGTTTTTTTTCGCAGAGATCAAAAAATAGATTCACTTCAAACCTACCTCATAGGGAGGAGCAACTCCTGCTCATCTTGAATCTGCAAACCGTTTGGCTCTGCGGCTTTTCACTCTCCGTCAGCGTCCGTTTTAATTAGGGTCACTTTTGCTAAAAAAAAACATGCCAAACGGCAGCATTGAAAAATAAAAACTCTGTTGGATTCTTATCAAACTCCGACCAGTTCAAGCTCTTATTGGCCTCATTCAAACTGCAGAATATTGGAATCCTCTGATTAACTGGTGGGTCATAACGCTGACTTGAAGTTTCAAAAATTATACCAAGGGAGGGTATCACGGTTTTTTTTCGCCGAGATCAAAAAATAGATTCACTTCAAACCTACCTCATAGGGAGGAGCAACTCCTGCTCATCACGAATCTGCAAACCGTTTGGCTCTGCGGCTTTTCACTCTCCGTCAGCGTCCGTTTTAATTAGGGTCACTTTTGCTAAAAAAAAACATGCCAAACGGCAGCATTGAAAAATAAAAACTCTGTTGGATTCTTATCAAACTCCGACCAGTTCAAGCTCTTATTGGCCTCATTCAAACTGCAGAATATTGGAATCCTCTGATTAACTGGTGGGTCATAACGCTGACTTGAAGTTTCAAAAATTATACCAAGGGAGGGTATCACGGTTTTTTTTCGCAGAGATCAAAAAATAGATTCACTTCAAACCTACCTCATAGGGAGGAGCAACTCCTGCTCATCTTGAATCTGCAAACCGTTTGGCTCTGCGGCTTTTCACTCTCCGTCAGCGTCCGTTTTAATTAGGGTCACTTTTGCTAAAAAAAAACATGCCAAACGGCAGCATTGAAAAATAAAAACTCTGTTGGATTCTTATCAAACTCCGACCAGTTCAAGCTCTTATTGGCCTCATTCAAACTGCAGAATATTGGAATCCTCTGATTAACTGGTGGGTCATAACGCTGACTTGAAGTTTCAAAAATTATACCAAGGGAGGGTATCACGGTTTTTTTTCGCCGAGATCAAAAAATAGATTCACTTCAAACCTACCTCATAGGGAGGAGCAACTCCTGCTCATCTCGAATCTGCAAACCGTTTGGCTCTGCGGCTTTTCACTCTCCGTCAGCGTCCGTTTTAATTAGGGTCACTTTTGCTAAAAAAAAACATGCCAAACGGCAGCATTGAAAAATAAAAACTCTGTTGGATTCTTATCAAACTCCGACCAGTTCAAGCTCTTATTGGCCTCATTCAAACTGCAGAATATTGGAATCCTCTGATTAACTGGTGGGTCATAACGCTGACTTGAAGTTTCAAAAATTATACCAAGGGAGGGTATCACGGTTTTTTTTCGCAGAGATCAAAAAATAGATTCACTTCAAACCTACCTCATAGGGAGGAGCAACTCCTGCTCATCTTGAATCTGCAAACCGTTTGGCTCTGCGGCTTTTCACTCTCCGTCAGCGTCCGTTTTAATTAGGGTCACTTTTGCTAAAAAAAAACATGCCAAACGGCAGCATTGAAAAATAAAAACTCTGTTGGATTCTTATCAAACTCCGACCAGTTCAAGCTCTTATTGGCCTCATTCAAACTGCAGAATATTGGAATCCTCTGATTAACTGGTGGGTCATAACGCTGACTTGAAGTTTCAAAAATTATACCAAGGGAGGGTATCACGGTTTTTTTTCGCAGAGATCAAAAAATAGATTCACTTCAAACCTACCTCATAGGGAGGAGCAACTCCTGCTCATCTTGAATCTGCAAACCGTTTGGCTCTGCGGCTTTTCACTCTCCGTCAGCGTCCGTTTTAATTAGGGTCACTTTTGCTAAAAAAAAACATGCCAAACGGCAGCATTGAAAAATAAAAACTCTGTTGGATTCTTATCAAACTCCGACCAGTTCAAGCTCTTATTGGCCTCATTCAAACTGCAGAATATTGGAATCCTCTGATAACATAACCCAATCCAATGCACTAAGGGTTTCCCATCTCTGATCCATTATAAGTCTGGTGTGTGCTATATCCCTTTGGCTCCGCCCCTGTGTTTATAACCTCAATATTATTAGAACTGATTAGATATTCATATATAGTGTACTGAATGAATTTGTTTCGAGGATGGGTGCAACATTCTTTTCATTGGTGCACAACTTTGTGTAACATGCTGATTGGCTCATTTTTTAAACTGCCTTTAGCATTCCATTATCACATGCTCTCTTGTCACACCAAAGGGTACAAACATGGATTTGAATACATATTAATAGATATAAGCTATGAGTCATATAGAAATCCCACAGCGTCTTATCAGACCAATCAGTGTTTTGGAGCCTTTCAGCGGTCAGTCATATAAGCAATCTTTACCTGTTTACTGACTGCATATGTTGACATGACTATTTTTCCAACAGTTTTATCTTGCTTATCTTTTATAACACATCACCAGTTTGCCTTATACAATAAGCTGATATAGCTGCAATAAGTTGTCAAAGTTCATTTTTACTTTTATTGTATTGGTTTCAATATTATTGATTACCTTATGTTTCACCCAATTACCTATACTGAGTCTGCATATATTCTTTTGACTTTTGTACTCATATCACTTTAGATTAGATATCCTTGTTCACTTGTATTTTCAGATGTTCCCACACCATTCTCCACCTGTCTAATACCTACAAATGCAATTGAAATTTGAGAAAGCAAGCTTTTAGAGATGTTTTAACTGTTTATCCTGCATTCTTCACATGCTTCTTAAGAGTTTGGTATTAGTTCCTATAGTTTCCAGGTTCTAATCGTAGCATTTTAGTCAGCTTGCAAACTGAGTCTTTGCACACACATTTATCATCGTAATTAGTTTTTTGGTCAAAATAAGATACTTACGTAGTTTTGGTTTAGTTAACTGTTCAAGGATTGAACCTCTTTGCCTCCTAGGATTGGATTGAAGGGATAAACTTTTGTGTGAAATTTTGAACTTATAGATGCAGTAGTGATCATCTGAAGTTTGCAAGCTAGAACTACAATAACATCAATTTGATTTTAACATTGTTGCTCGTACCTCATTTATCTTCTCCAATTATATATGAGTTTGGTGGCT
The DNA here is from genome assembly GCA_914767715.1 of Membranipora membranacea. Classification (NCBI taxonomy): domain Eukaryota; kingdom Metazoa; phylum Bryozoa; class Gymnolaemata; order Cheilostomatida; family Membraniporidae; genus Membranipora; species Membranipora membranacea. The sequence goes on from OU612068.1 coordinate 12,983,936, forward strand.
ATATAGCTAATATAGCTACAAGCTATAAACGACAGATCAAACTCAACTCCCGTGCTGTGTAATTTCACCAACATCAAACCTCTCACAAATAAGACTGATTCGGAATCAGGTTCACAGTGGATCATTTTCTTTGTTTCCTTATAATCAGCGTTTTCATAAATTTACACATTTGCTTTTCTCTATGCAGCAAAAATAATGAAAAATGGCTGCACAGGCAGACAGCGAATCAACGTATCATATTTATTGAACACATTTATTGAGTATGACAGCCTCAATGCACTGCACTGGTAGTTTCTATGACAAATGTGTTTTGTTAGCCATGAAACCCAACGGATCAATGTCCCTGCTCCCCCCCCCCCCCCCTATAGCTGCATGCTATTGCTATGTTGTATGTATTTTTATAACTTAAAATATTTAGCGTTGGTGGTCTAAAGTTTAGCATTGTTGACTTCAAAGCAATAAATTCGGGTGTGATTCCTGGCTCCCACATCACTTTACATTTGACAGCAAAGGACTAGGGCTAAGCCAAAGTAAAAAGCCGCAAGCCATACACTGAATGAAGCATCGCTCTAACACCAACAGGGGGAAATTATTGCCAGTTTAGTTTTGGCAGCTTGCTGCACACTTATGATTAGGAGGTCCACCATGGCCTCACCTCTAGGATGCATTCTAGTTTTCTAGGATGTATTACATTCTCAGTATGAGGATTAGGGCACCTTGCGTCCCTCTTTAGGGGCACCCCAATCTTCTGTTTCTTAGCAAACAGCAACAGGGGGAAATTTGTGTCTTTGTTGTGTGCCACACCCGTTTCCATTTTATATTATTTTGCAACCGAATATTCGTTAAGTAAGTTGTTTCTGTAATACAATATTATAATTTGATATTTGATATTCACAAACTCCACCTGGATTGCTAGTGGCCCTCCATTATCAACTACCGTCCAATCATTCTCGGTCCTGGTTAAAAGTGTTTGAATAATGAATGACTACAACTGACCTGCGACCAGGACGGAGATTTGGCATTTTATTGTAGTCTTCTGGTATTTGATTTGCTTTTCAGAACAGAGGAGTTGTGTTTTCCTGTCTCAACAGATGACAACTACGGAAACCAGGAGGTACATAATTTTTCTTTCCATGGAGTCAGGGACTTAACTCCCTGGTCTTACAGTCATCACAATTATCTGAATTGTCCTACCTCTTAAAACTTTGTTTCAATTCTTAGTCTTCTATTTTTGATAGGTTTTTCCCGATCATATTGGAGCATACCTAGTATGTCAACTAAGAAATTCCACCATGACAAAGACGCAGCTAAAAGAATCACCTGTTTTGTATTTTTTTAAACTAACAGCTCACAACGTTTTCAACCAACACAATAATGCTTGTCATGTTTAAGGAATATACTTGACTGTTCTAGATCATCATTCTTTCAATCAGGAGCAGCATGTTCAATCAAGATTTAAGGGCTTGAGAAATATAGGTGCTGAATTTCAATGCCGCAGAGTTTTGATTAGGACAAAACTATGTGTCAGCCGGGTTTGGAACCCGGATCTATTGCTTGGAAGGCTAACCTTTACACCACCAACGCCTATGTCAACCCTCTCCCATATGCCCGTGTGAGTGGCTGATATTCATAACTATCGAGGCAGTTGTGTGACGCGGAAGTCAAATGACATATCAGCCGGCCTTTTCCTATCTGTGAGCAAACCTGTGATTAATCTATAATAACCCCAGCATATCAATAATTCAACCATCTGACATTCAACAACCAAAAAAACCAAAAAAAAGGTGTTCAGTCGTTATTTCATGATGTGCCCTGCACCCCTGTAGAGTAGGACAACTCTGTTGTGGGCGAAAGAAAGATAAGTGTAACTCTACCATATTTAATGATGTCATTGGAATGAGCGTGGAGTGATACCCAGTGAGACATCTCAATGTCATAAAATGTTATGACCAGTGATTTCATGTAATAGGAAGCAAGTTACAATATTGCACTGGTTTTGGCTCCTTGATTATCTGCTGGAGAAATTTGCGATATGGTGAGTCTGCTTTTGTAAGATTTAACTGGAGTGTCTTATTTGGTTTAGAAACAAGCCAATGTCTTTTCTTGATTCCAGTGATCAATATACCATACTATCTACTGTATAATGTATTATTTGCAGAGAGTCTGCAACTACAAAAAGGGGGAGACCTCTGAACTGAAAACAGTGTGGGTACTTTATTCTTCATAAGCCTCAGAAGCCATGAGAAGCTATTCAGCTGCTAACTTAGTAATAACATTACAATTGAGGTTATGATACCAGTGTTGGCCGATTTACTTTCAAACACTGATATGGAATAACCCTTTATATATACCTCAGTGCTTGCAAATGATATCATACTATTCAAAGGATCATCACTCAGAAAATTTTACAGGTTATTTTGCCAATATAATATACTGTTCATTGGTTTATTAGGTTGCTGTCACTCGTTAGACACAGTGGAGTTATGCTATGTACAACGTCTTCTGAAATCAGTCTGTGCCTAAGCAATCATAGCCATTTCATCCAATTTAAATGCAACTCATGCTAGTTGTTGAGTGTTAGTTAGTATCAATACTAATATTGCCATCAATCTGCGTGCACTGACTGACTGAGTACAATCATTGTCCACATTTTTTCCGTGATACTAGGTTCTGACATTCTCACACTATATTTTAGTATAATCGCGGCCGAATAATTGCGTTAAATTGAATGTTCACAATGTACTCTATATATATAACAACCTCAGATTTGCCTTTGAAACTTCATCAGTCAGAGACCTGGAAAATAGATGAGAGAGGGAGAATACACTGTGTCCACAAACAATCAATCGGTGAGTTAGCATGTTCTTTTTTATCTGCACTATTTAACAGTACAAGAGAAAATGTTAGCTAGGTTTAAATTCAGCTAGTTTTGGGATGAGTTATTGTCATAAAGTAAAATATAGCTAGACTTGAATTAGGCTACTTCAAGAAAATTGGAAATGGCGAGCGTGGGGGGAAGGGGGTCTTTAAATAAGTATGAGCGATGATTTTCTTACCGAATAGTTGCTACCACTATGCTCAAAATTCTCGCATATTTGGTCACTAATTAAGAAAAAATTGTTCCCAAATTGTTCAATCAGAATGCCTATAGTTCCGACGACAAGTGAGATCTTTGCTCTAGCAGGTCCTGTGTTTGCTATCTTCTAAAATGACACAAACAGTCATTCCACTATTTTGGTTACTTAGACCTTTTTTATTTCAGCAGTTGTGAATGTTTTGACAATGTGCTTTGCCTGGCTATTTCACCATATCTCAAATAACTGATCCCGCAATCGCTGTAAACAGAAGAATATTACATAATATTGCCCTACATAGTACATGAGTAATATTCGAATTCTAATGACCGAGGGTATGCGACCACAAATAGGTGAGTTCATGCTGTTTTGTTCATTTTTATCCCCTCTGCTTCAACTTTTCACTGAGTCATTTATCCAATTTCCAAGTTTAGCAGGTTTAGACTGTGTATAAACACCATCAATATGATGTTGTAGTTATTTAGGCATCCTCATTAATATCGATAGGTAGATCTATGGAAGACAAAGGTTGGGTAGTGTGACAATGTTGTTATTTGCAGCATATCAATGTTCAATGTTATGGAGTATACTCAGAAGTCGATTGACAAGCTTTACGACCATCTTGAGTCTACTCCATCGCATCGCTTGATAAGGATTATGGTGAGTATTATTTCTGCCATCAATCAGGCCGATGGTACTGTGGCAGGGGGGGATAGTGTCATTTCCTCACCTAGAATGCTATATAAAGTTGTTTTCTACATTTTAACTGAAAAATCAAGGTCAGAATCATTTCGGTGACGCTTCCATTTTCTATATCTTTATACCATGACATTCATTGAAGGATCAGGCTTTGCCTTACACCCCACAGGAGGAGCTTCCGGCACTCAACCTAGTGTCACATTGTGCCCTCAAGAATTTTTAGCCTCCCCTATCATTACTTCCAAACGCCAGCCCTGTCTATAGTCATGTGAACCTTTATTCATTATCCTTACAATTATTCGCTGTATCATGTGAGGCACTTTATTATCATAAAGCAGAGTTTTCTCTCCGCAACACACATAAAGAAGATATCTCCAAATATATTGTTGCCAGTTCAGACCCCTCTCTCGTACCCTGCTACCCTTCCATATGCTTCTACATTTTTCATAAAACTTTATCTGAAAGGGCACCAGGATAGTTGGCATTATGTCCTTCATGTGAACCGGGGCACAACCACTGTCTCGCTAAATAATTCAGTAAACTGTTCAAGTATTGGTTGTTGAGGTTCAGATGTAGAACAATCAACATAAAAAACGCTACCTCACCAATTATTGCAACTTTATTTTTAGACAATGGTCAACTATAGACCCACTGCGGTACACGTAGTGTCGGGTCTATAGTGTGATCAAACATGAGTGGGAGTGACAAACTCATCTTGAGGAAAGGTCAGTTCAATATGTAAAACATCCTAGCTCTGAGCCTGTAGGTTAGGTATTGCCCTTCATTTGTGTGCGCATGTTGCCACCTAAATTAAACTCCATCAACGGTAGATCACCCACTAACACCTACGCTAACGCTAACACCGACACTCACTTGCTCTCATTGGACCTGGACTTTATAAAATACTGAAGCCTTTCTGTATATCTGGTGTTTATAGCAGCAGACTAGCAGTAGCAGCTAGCTCGGAATGAAACTTAGCATCTCGCTCAGAATAAAACTTAGATTCTAGTTCCAAAAAAAACTTAGCGCTTAGCTCCGAATAAAACTTAGGGCCTAGCTCAGAATAAAACTTTAGTATCTAGCTTATTACTGCGAATGAAAAACAATATGCTATTGTGTTGTGTTTTTTTTCCAAATGTCAGTGTTGTTGAATGTAATCTGCTTAACATTCAGCAAGGATTTTTCGATGTATCTTTCTTTGTTTGCTAATAATGCAAATAGCCATGTTATCATAAATAGGTATGTTAAGGGTTATATGATAGATTTTGGGTTGTAGCTATAATTACACAGATTGTATTTTGTTATGACTGTAACAATTACAAATAGACATCAAAGGGCGACGAGAAACATTGAACAGTGAAGTACATGTCCATGTTTCCTCTCCTTCCTGGTTTAGAGGAAGACAAAGACTGCCAGAAGACCATCAGGAGAAGACCTGAGATGTTGATGATGAACTCGATAACCGCTTCTGGCTGTTGTGATGGACAATCCAAGTCAGATCTTGAAAAACTAATATATTTAGGTAAGAAAGATGTTTCCTTGAGGAGAGCGTGTTGGAATGCAGTTGCAACTAGTTTAAGTGCTCTATAACTCTGCCTCAGCTGATGGTAGTATAATTCCATTACCATCCACTGTGCAGGGTTTGAGTACTTCAACTAACTTGTTACCTTATTACATGATAACTGTCATGAAATACATCAGGCAGGACATAGGAGTAATGAAAATTGAAATTGGAACAGGAATCCTTTATAAGTTGGGTGATTTATTCCCTGTGTTCTGTTGTATACCATGTATACCAGTCAAATTATTATTCTCGGTCGAAAATGGAGATTACAGCTACTAGCAGCTTCACCAAACAAAACTTACAGGACAAAGGAAAAAAGATTTATGGATTGATACTGAAATTAGGTGTAAGACAATACTTCCAATCGCAATGATTTGTATAACACAGTCTCTCTGTTGCAAAACGAAATGGATTTTGAAACAACATGTTTTTCAAATCTGTTTGATTTAATATTGCAACAATCCTATGGGCCTAAGGTCTAATATAACCATATTACAAAAATAGATTTACTAATTTGATTAATGCAATACTCCTTAGATAAAAAATTACTGTTATTTGCCTTTCAGGTGAATCATCATTTCGGATGCTTGTACAATTAATGGAACCTTCAGCAAAAGTCCACTGCGCCGTTCTAGTGGTGCCACAATTCTTTAGGTGCTATAAAGCTCTCACCATCTTATATAATTACGCTTTTACACATTTAATAGATGGTTTTATTTTTGTTGTTGAGACCTCTGACTGAGTGAAAGGAATGTAACACAAGCATCCTGCCTCACTGCATTTTAAATAGTTTCCCTGCCAGAATCAAGTATCACCTGAAATTTATTTTGCTATCTACAAGAATGCAAAATTTAAGATTCTAAATGATTGTTGAACAAAGTTTTTTCATCAACTATTGACCACGGCCAGCTGTATTGAGAGTGAGTCTCAAGAAGGGGAATTTGGAGCAGTGTGATTTTAGTGACTCTAAAGAAATGCACATGTTATATACCTAAGCGATCATAGCTTTGACGATCCTGACTTGATTTGTTAGAAGGGACCTGGTCTTAGGTCTTGAGACAAAAGGCAACAATGGACTGATAAAGAACTGACCATCTTGGATCACATAAGTCAAATCCACAATACTGCCATGATTAATGATTGAATAAACATATTCTTATTCAAGTGAGTCAAATGCCTTCTTTTAACAGTTAAAGGAATCTCATCAAAAACTAGTCGATTAATCGATTAAAAACTTATAAACATGATTCATCAAATGAGGGAACTCAACTAATAATAACTGATAAAAAAATACACATTTTATTAAGGCTGCCGGAGTTGAAGAGATATTGCGATTATCAACCTTCAACAAACAGCAGATGATCCTATCAATTAAATACAAAAAAAACGTAATAATAATTATTGAAATTTAATATGAGACAAATGGGCAAATCATGACTTTGGAAGCCGGTCCTTTGATTCGATGGCCGGGCTTTGTTAGGTGAGTGTGGAGTTAGGTGACATTGTGCATGTTGTTTGCTGAGGGTAATCTGCTGAGAGGTTGACTGGGAAACTGGGTTGACTGCAATGAATCGATGGCTTGATGGGCTTGACAAAGTGAGCGTAGAGTAAATGTCGACCTCATTTCTTCTGGCCCAGGCCTTCTCAGTACCTATATATATAAAAATGTAAATTGATAAAAGTTCTGTAATTTTAACAATTCAAAGCCTAATAGTATTATTTTTTAAGCCCTTTTCATTACGTTTAAATCTTACAAGAATCCTAATAGACACCAATCTGCTCAAACAGGCAAACGATAATGTAACTGAGTTTAGATAGTGGGTATATACTAGCATTACCGAATCATTCAGAAAGGACAGTAGTTGTGTCCCCATACACATAAAGGACATAACTCAAGCATCAAATGGTACAGATCAACATTTCACCCTCCCTTATTCCAGATTTGAAACAATGACCTGTATGCCACTATAGGACAAAGCTATGTTAACGCATCTCACATAGCAATATTTTTTAATTCTCGCTTACGCATTATGGAGGTGTTGATATCGATGTCGTATTAGAGCTTAGCAGCCTTTTTAGACTCGTCCTTTCATGAACCAGAAAAATAGAACTCAACCATTTGTCAATAATTCCTCAAATATTAGAAATGATGTCCCTCTTAATTTTAATAATATTTGATTGGTGGTTTATTGTACAGTAAAATTTAACAGAGGATTCCGTCCAGTGTAGCTCCACAGATCACCCAGTCTTTTATAGAAGTTGTAAATCTAAATGGACTTGGTAGTCAGCTGCAAGTGAAATTTCCAAACGATCCTTTTTTCAAAATAATTATTTGTTCTTGCTGTCATAGATTAGAAGTAAAGTAACAGTCATTCATGTATACTTTGATTTATAAAAAGTGCCTCGAATCACTATATACAATAATTTATAAGAATATAATAATATAATGTAAGATAATATATGATACAGATCATACAAGTCAGTTTGCAAAAGGATACAAACGTTATGACTCTAATCAAACTAAAGGGTCAGGAGGTAGTTGTCCTCTTTGCTTGTGCTTTACCAGAGTACAGAAGTAGCCTTTTTACTATTATAGCCCGATACAATGTTATAAGTTAAATCCTGTTGATTGAGATCGGCCTTCCAAAGCTTAAAGCATTCCGAGGTCTTTGTTGTTGTAGAATAGATTTTATCTAGTCCCCATCTCACCAGTGTTGAAACATAACTCCAACCCTGAATGTTCTCATTAAATGCTTGGTTAGGTTTGCTGCTTGTCCTTCGTTGCAGAGGGTGACAGAATTAACTGCCGTGGCAATGTTCATATCAATAATGTATCACAGGTTATATAATATACTATAATACTTTGTGATAAAATATAATATAATGTGATACAAACAAATATAATACATTATAATGTAATACATCTTTCCCGTACAGGTCATACAAGTCAGTTTGCGGCGAGGAAAAGATCATATTATTATAATGAAATGAAAAGGTCAGGAGGTAGTGGACCTCTTAGCTTCACTCTTTGCTTTATCGAGTATAAAGCTAGTCGCTTTAGCCTGATAAAAGGTTTATAAATTAAATCCTGTTGATTGAGATGATTCTTCTAATGCGTCAAACTTTTCGCTGTTATAGTAGTTTGTATAAGTGTATCTTAGAGAGTTTATCTAGTCTCTATCTCTACCAGTGTTAATCATAAATGCGACACTGAATTTTCACATTAAACGCCTGGTTTGGTTTTGCTGGTTCTACATCGTTGCAGAGGATGACAAAATAAACTGCCATGACCATATTAATATTCGTAATGTAATTTTTTCTGCAGAGCGTCATAATATTGTGTAATTGTGCAAAATCACTATCACTATCGGCACAGGTCCATGGATGCTAGAATTGGCATGTTCAAATATTTCGAAGAGATTTAATGGAATGAAAATTGTTTTCTCATATCTTTAAATATATTACAGAGGTTTATGAGATGCTAAGATGAGTTTTTCTTTTAATTGCATATCAATAAGATAATTATAAATAATTTATATCATCATGTCATGTATGCTCTTTCTGATTCCTTTGTTCATAGCTTGTTCATGTTGATGACTATTGGTGTATTTTATGTTGATTGATCTTGTATGTATGGAAGTGATATGAGGTGCTGCTAAGCTGTAGGGAACAGAGCGCTGAGTGGCTGCTGAGCTGATGGAGTCATCGTGGTTGGCGCCATTAGGGAAGCCCTAAAATAGATCAACAAATCAAACTTTTTCTGACTGACTTTTGATGACAAAATTACTTATGAGTACCCGGAAGAATCTGGCACATGCATGATTCTTGAAGTTTATAGACTCAAGATTAATTTCACTAGTAATTATTATCTTTACTATGAAAGGTTTCATCACAACAGCAATACTTTCATTTGACTCAAATAATATATGTCATGACAAGTCATGTGACTTGCAATGATAGAAGAACATCTCTTCCATCAAGGGAGTCAAATGCCTCCAGTTTTACAGAATTATTTCCAAAAATGACAGTGGTTGTTTCCCCGTAGACAAGAAGGACATAGCTCCAAAATCAAATTGTACACAGCAACATTCCAGAATGTAATCAAATCAGAATCTAATAACATTTGATAGTCGGCTGCAAGTGAAGCTTCCAAACGATCCTTTTTCAAAATATTATTTTGTTCTTGCTGTCATAGCCTAGAAATTGTGTAACCATGATGCAATGAATTGTGATTCATAGAAGTGCCTTGCATAAAATAAGTATAAAATAATATAATAAATAATACATAGCTTTGCCATACAGTTCATACAAGTCAGTATGCAGCAAGATATAATATTATTATTCCAAGGTTGGGAGGTAGTTGATCTCTTTGTTTCGTGGTTTGCTTGGGCTTTGCCGAGTACAGAATCAGCCTTGCTATAGCCTGATACAAGGTTGACTTTCCATGCCTTGTTCTAAGAGCCTGTTGTTATCATGCTCATCTCCGCCTGGTCTGGTATCACATTTGTGTCAGAGTTAGCTCCCCATGCCTTGTTCTAAGAGCCGGTGGTCTTATCATGCTCATCCTCGCCTGGTCTGTTATGACATTTGTGTCAGAGTTAGCTCCCCATGCCAGAGATAAAGTTCCCTGTGAAATAATTTTCCTGCGTTGATGGCCATCAAATGCCCAATATGTAGGCTTTAATCAGGATGGCAGGGTAAGTACTGAGTAATTTGTCTGCTCTAAGGTTTAGGAAAAATCTGTATGGAAATCTAAATGCAAAGGCAAATACATAATGAATGAGAGTGAATGGCTCAGTCTCAATAATGACAGCGAGCTGCAAAGTCAGTATAGTAATTGAATATATTGACGGTCAATCTAAATTAGACAACTATAATAAAGATTGAAATCGGTTCGAAGTTGTGTGCCCAGATGAATTTAGTATACAACTGTTACTGACAAAAGGGACTGCATCAATTGAGACTATCCGACCTTTCCTGGACTGACTGGCAAAGTTGTTTTGTTTTCAAATTATTATACAAAATTTACTAACCTGGATTTATGCTCCATAAGCCTCCCCTAAAAAGTCACTCAAAAAACTCAATGACCACAACCAAGATATCGACTGTGTTTTGTGAATATAGTTATAGCCCTGGTGACACCATGGCTAGTGGCAGGTAACTATAAAATCTTGATTTGATAGTGAAATGAATATTCTGGTCATGACAAATTAATGTCATGCAGGTAGTCATGCAAAAAAAGCACCAAGGCTAATTGTACATTATATTCATTTAGTCTGAGGTCTCAAATATTTTGCTGTTAGCTGTGCACTGCAAATGTTTCTTTTTTTTCCTTACCATGTCAATTCTTTTCACAAATTTTATGGAACAGTTGTGTCAAGAATTATTTGTTCAAAAATAAATAATGCATTACCACAGAAACCCATAGATTTTGGACCACTCTTGATTATACAAATATGAGTTATGCAAATAAATGTGGAACGTGTAAGCAACCATACAAGACATGATTTGTTTTCTGAGATTGAGTTGATGAGTTTGAACGAGTTTGTTCCTTCCAGTTTGGTGTTCAGGCTGTCGGTGAGCCCCTCATTACCTGACTACCGCAATAACTATCTATTGCAATACCTCATCAGCAGCCAAAAGCGTTTTCATGTTTTTAATGTTTCATGGTATGTCTTGCAAGATAAATTTGGTGGCGATTAAATTTTCTTGTGCGGCAGTCAGGCACAGGAAAACTTCATTGTGCACAGTTTGTGCGTGAACATAAGTAAACAAATGTGGAACATGTCAGCAACCGTAAAAAAACATGATTTGTTTTGTGCAACAGGTATAGATTTGGAACAAGTTTGCTCCTTCATGTCTGGATTCTGAGTCATCGTTTTTTTGCCCGGATTAAAAAACGAAAAGCCACACAGCTAAAAAGTCTTCAAATTTATGATAAGCGTTAGTTGGTTTAGCCAATCCATTTTTTTAATCCGGTTGAACAATACAATGGGGTTCCCCCCTTTGTGAATTCTTTTGAATTTTTATGTCAGCATAAATACACTCCAGATCATTCATCTGTGAATTTCAATATTCTGAAGTTTTAATAAGGCCAATAAGAGCTTGAAGTTGTCAGAGTTTAACATCAATATCGATAGACTTTGTATTTTCGTAATGATGGCGAATGGCATGTTTTAAGAGCAACAGTGACCCTCGTTGAAACGGGCGCTGACTGAGAACGAAGCCAAACGGTCATCAGATATGCGTCAAGTGTGAGTTGGTTTGAAGCAAATCTATTTTAATCAGGCAAAAAAACGATTGGGTCCCCCCTTCATTAATTCTTTTAATTTTCAATTCAGCAGAATTACCTGTATCGGTATGGTGGTTTGTGTTGGAATTCACAGCCGCAAGTTTGTTTTGAGTTATTTGATAGTATCCATAAATAACAAAATGTGGTTATCAGTTTGGTGAACTGCACATATAATGGTAAAAAAAGGATTGATAAGGTGGCATGAGTAATGATGATAAATTGTCACATTGTCTCAGTTGTCGGCCCGGTAAGAAATGTACAACAATGATAAAAATTATGTCACAGTGAGTGAAGTATTGGCCAATCGTAAAATAACATTGACAGTGTGGGGATATCATAATAATACAAAAGCTTACAATTAAGAGAGACTTTTTGTTATTATGGACATAGTCATACAGTTTGAGTAAGTTGGTTCCCCCTAGCCTTGTTCACGTGGCCGTGTGAACAAGGCTAGGTCCCCTTCCTCCGCAATAGCTCTACAGATATATAAACATTTTTGAATAGCTAAAGATGTTTTAGGAGTAAAAGTCTGTTCTGTTGTTAAAATACTGAATATAGTGGAGTGAATTTTGTAAATAGATGTAATATGAAAGGCATGGACAAGCCTCTGTATGTTTACTCGCCTAGTGCTTCTGCATTACTGACGTTCTTTTGTCTCATCAAGTGTCGCTGGAAAATATGGACAACTCCAACATATCATACTAACACATTACTGTATTGAGTACCAACTAAACCTCACACCCATTATAGCCCAATATCATGATGTGAATGGATGATAAATTCTGAGATCTAATTTTAGAACAGCTAAGCTGACAAACCGCTGACAGTACAGAATGAATACCTGTTATCACTATATACAGGTGTTCATTTTCTCACTGATATCTGATTACATTACCCCTTAAATAACTGGTATCATGCTCACAGGAATTCATCATTTCTGTCAAGAAGAGCAAAGCAAGATAGGTGAGTATAAATGAGGTGTAATATTTTTTCCACTGCATTTTTTGCCATCATTTTCTCCTTCAAGTTATATGTTTTGTCAATACAACAAAAAATACACATCTTGTTATAGCTCTGAGTACACACAACGTTATTCTTGTTTTGCAGAGTGACCATGACTCTGGGGATGTGGATGATGTTGGTGCTGATTTCCGGTGGAATGATGTCTTCAGAAGCCGGACTGTTACTACCTCAGGAGGCGGTCCTTAGAACATACCAATATCGTGTTCAGATCTTATATCGGCAGCTACTGGGTAAGTTTGCATTATTTTGTAATACTTGAGTTACCTCCTACAAACTTAGTATGTGGTCTATTGCTCAGGGTATCCTTTTTAAGACAGCAAGTATTGCTTGCTGCCTGGCCAAAGAGACCTTTTCCTACCTATTTAGGAGATTATTACGAGGCATTAGCACCAAATCATCAGTTGTTTGAACAGGCTTTTTAAATTTTAGAAGTTTTGCTAAATGGTCCATTGGTTATGAAAATTTGTTTTGATGTAACATTGTTGCAGGCAACATTTGTCTCCTACCCTTAATGTGGGATACATTCCTGTATGGATTGGTTTTTGTCTTATCCTTCTATCGATCAAGCTGTACAGTGAACATACCTTCCAACTTCTGTAGATATGGGCTGTAGTGATGTTCCAGCTTTAATCACTCAGCGTCACATCACTGATTCACGCCGCACAGAACAACAGATAGAGGTAGAGAAAATACTTTACAATCACTTCCTGGACCTGATGGTTGCCTGTAAGGAATCTAAACTCGATCCCACAGAACCTCCACAGAATACTACAATGAACTCAACAACCACAGCAAATGCTACATCAATAACCACAGTCAATTCTACATCAACAACTACAGTCAGTTCTACATCAACAACTACAACATCCCTAAAACGTAAGCTTCATGTTCATTCAACATTGTTATTTATAGGGCAGACTCTTAAAATATTCGTAAAAATACGGATACATCATAAGGGATGTTGATTGTTGCTGTCGCTTTTGTATCTTTGCCGCAAACTGAGAGAGATTAAACCATAACATAAATGTGTTGTTGGTATATTTGTAGAGATCACTTGCCCTGATGATTACATACCTAACCTGTACTCATCCACCTGTTTAAGGTTTGCCAACCAAACAGGTAACTGGACACAGGCTAAGGCAGCATGTGAAGAAGCTGGAGAAACTCTGGCTGTTTTTCCCACAGAAGCCTCTGCAAGATTTGTTGTCAGCATTTTGAAGAAACTTCAAATCACACCAGCAGTTTTCACAACATAGTTTCATATCAGCATGAATAATAATTAGCTGATGCAGCATTCTTTATCATATATACGTAGGTATAACATCTGTGGCTAAACATGCATGATTATCCTCTACATGAGAAGACAACAAGCAAATTAATACATAAATTGCTGATACTACATATATTTTTAATTATATACACATCAGCTTCAAGTCATTAAACACATGAAACCATGTGTTTAATCAAGTATATCAGTAAGGCCTCTGTTTACCATAAAACAGAAAAACAATGTTCACAGAAAGATTCATGAAAACAATAAGCAGGAAAATATTTGATATTATTCCCAAGGAATGCTCTACAAAGCCATGGTTTTCGATATGCATTATGTCAGATATTGTCAGAAGGACGCTTTGGCAGCCATTGTATAAATCACATAAGACATCACTACATTCAGCCATTCAGCTCATAACAATACTATAACTAGTATGTCACAATTTGTTCTAGCGAGCACATGTTTGAGACGTCATGTTAATGAAATAATCGTATTCTTATTAGGAAGGTGGGGTAGTTTTTACTGGTTAGGACTGAGAGGGTCGGATGATGGATGGAGATGGCAAGGGAGGATAACCACATCAGTATCTACTACTGATCCTATCTGGGAATCTGGCGACCCTAACTATACAGATGAGAGATCATGTGGCTGTGCGACTGGCTCTAGATCAGACTATGAGAAGCTTTTTGACTGTGACTGTTATCAAACTTACCTCAGATTTATTTGTGAAGCGGACAGTATATAAATAGTCACAACAAACCGCTTTTTGTGTGACTTCTTGTAATAAAAATACAAAAAGGTGACAATAAAGAGAAAATCAATGGCCGTCTATTCTCTACCGAATATATTATATCTGTATCTTGTACTGCGTAGTTACCAAAGATCAGTGAAAGGTACTGATTCTCAAGAACAAAAATTGAATCTTACAAAGCTGAGATTGATGGTTTTATAGGTTCACAGACTCCTGGGCGCTGTTGGTTGGCTCTAATGATAATATGTAACTGCATGTTTTGCGCTTGATGGGAATTTTTCACTCCAAAACACAATTGTTTTGTGTCTGTAGTTTGCCCCTCATTATAGGAGACACCCAAAAGACAAATATGCTTTATTTCAGATATGATATAATGGTACTAATTTGAACTTTAATTGGTCCTGTAGCAAGTGAAGGTGAAATTAGGAAACAAATGAATTGGAGAGAGATATTATTATGCACTCTATCACATCCCACAATGTTGGGGTAACAATGACAATAAATTATGATGTAATAAGGATGATCAAGCTTCAATCTAAACTTTCACGAATGTTCATTGGATTGATTGCCAGCAAAAACATAATTCCAGACGCTGTTATCTTATATTAATGTGTGATCATGAGAACAGCGAGCCCTGGTGTGAGGTCAAAAGTTATAAGGTCATACCAGGAATCTTTGGTATGTGGAGCTGATAAAACAACTTTTTTCGACCTTGGGAAGTGGCTCAACCTCCTTCAAATTGTTTGCACCAGAGTGATATGAGTGATATGATGGCATAAGTGATATCAGATAACAGCTAGTTTCACAGTTAGGAATCGTGGTCTTATACGCAAATGTACGTCTATGACATCCCCCTACGCATAAATCGAGAATCATGCTAGTTACTACTGATAAAGGATAAAGAACTTTTAAATTAAATTTAAACACTCATATCATCGCTTGTTTCTTATCATAATTTATTTAGGCAGCCAACGTCCTAAATC
Source organism: Membranipora membranacea (assembly GCA_914767715.1). Lineage (NCBI taxonomy): Eukaryota > Metazoa > Bryozoa > Gymnolaemata > Cheilostomatida > Membraniporidae > Membranipora > Membranipora membranacea. The sequence goes on from OU612068.1 coordinate 12,999,595, forward strand.
TGCAACTAGGCTACATACTTAGACAAGCCAGGATTAGGGGCTACCTGGACGGGGCAGGAGGTACTTTTTTGCGTGGGTTGGCTATGTGGAGGGGACATGTGTTGTTTGGACTTCTCTTATGAGTATGAGCTAAGGGGTGGGGAGCAGCTGTTTGGACAGGGCATGAGTTTTTTGAGGGCGACCATGAAGGAGCATGGGTTAAGTGTTCAATGTTTTGAGGGAAGATATCTGAAAGGGAGGTAGGAGGGGATCGGCTTTTTTAAATCGGGGTTAGAGCTTAAGGGGAAGGCTTTTGTATGGGTCAGGTCTCAACTTTGGGTGAGGGTTTTTGAGAGGCAAGTTTTGGGGTCGGTTTTCCAACCCTTTTTTGAGACGGGCCTGACTGCCTCCAAAAATTTTGTTTAACACTCCTCAGACAAAAATGTCTTTTAAAATAGCAAGATATTAAATCATGTTGATAATTCTAACAAAAGAGTTTTTTGAGAACAAGATGACTGGGATCAACAAATTCTTACCACAATGACGAGGTCAGATTCAACATATTCATGAGTATCCCATAATGCATTGAGCTAGTGTACCAACATCGCCCACCCTCGCATTTTCCAGCCCACTCACTTGCTATGAATCGCAATGGTCAGTCCTGACTTGTCCTCTTTCAAAATCATTAGGGTGTTGGCTCACTTTCGCACAGGCAATGCCCATCAAGGCTCAAGCTGTCCTCTTGTTGCTAACTTTTACATTGTAAGCGACCGGATGTCTCTCAACAGTGTAATATTGTCTGCAATAGCTGTTTATAAATATTTACCAAATTTCAATTTCTTTAACATTCTTTACTTAAACTATTATCAAACTATATTTTCTTTTGTGCAATAATTTTTTTTTAAATAGTTTTATGATATCAATCCGACGGAATAATTTTTTAAATAATATTATATAAGATATAACACATTACCTCTAGTCCGTTGATGAGGCACACCCTCACCACAGAACATTTTGCCAAGCAGGTAATACGCCTGTAATTCGGTCAAAGTCAACTTTTTGCACCCTCCTTAAAAAAATTGATTATCGTGTCTAATGACAAATGAGTCTGTAGCCAATTCAAAAGCACTGTTGTCAGCGAAATTGAACCCTGTAAATATTCTCAGGAGTACTTGCTATGGAAATTTATTGATATAAAGCTTGAAATTGTTTTTGCAAAATCATTTTGGGACAATCAATGCATACGGGTGGGTGAATGAAAATAAGTCCGGAAATGTGTGAAAAATGCAATGGTCTTATATATGGGGCACTGGGAAATTCTGACAATGAATTCTCAACCCATAGTCACCAATGGAAGAGCAGAAGCATACCATCACATCATGATAATGATCTATTTTTGAATGTGTCAAAGACAAAGGAGCTTGTATTGTGCAATCTTAGAGACAATCCTGTACATGATAGCTTAGTTATCAATGGTAATAATGTAGAGCAGGTTGACAGTTTTAAATACTTAGGCACTATTATTGACAAAAAGCTTAAGTTCCAAGAATATTCCATCGAAGTCATCAATAAAGCCCGCAAGAGACTTTACATCATGAAGAAGCTGTATTCAATGCATATAGCTGTGCCCCTTAGAATGCAATGCTATACTACTTTTATTGAATGTATATTTTTGTACCACCTTAGCACTCTATATGGCCACTTATCCTCGTCATCTAGGAAATCGCACAATAAAGTTATAAGCCTCGCAGGCTATCTAGGTAGCTGCAAGTTTGACACCATCGAGGCAATAATATACGAAAGAGTGATGAGAACAAGATGCCTCAGACTCGTAGCTACTGACCACGCTGACCCAGTATTTACATTCGATAAACTTCCGTCTGGTCGATACAGAGCAATCAAAGAGAGGGTAAACATACGGACTGACTGTTTCCGATCCCTCTGTGTGCGAAAGTTAAATAGTATACTTTTTTAGCCATAATAATAGTGATAATTCTTACTGTTTTTTTTTTTTTTCAATTTTTACAACCAACCAGACCAAAACTTTTTAATGTTGACACCACAACTTTATTGCTCAGCGAAAACAAAATATTTCTCAAACATGAGACTGTAATTAACGATGAATGAATGTAAATGTTTGGTATCGAGGAGCTTTTTAAGGTGTTTTTCGGCATTCTGTGTGGCGCAATTCAAGGAAGACTAATACATAGTGCCATATTCTGTTGGCATTTCCTGTTTGTACTATGCATAATCAAAGCAGCTTCGTATGTGAGCATTTTCAATATAAATTTCTCTGGCCTTAGTACTGGACCTTTTGACAGCATTTTTGACATTATTGATAAATGGCGCAAAATGTATCTACCTTTGATGGCCTATGCTGATATTGATACATTTTATATACTGCTGAAATTTGTGGTGTGTGTCATTTAAACAGCAATATAGTGGAAATAAGCAAAAAATTTGGCCCTCTTTTATTCAAACTGTCCCAAATCGTTGCTTAAAATTTCGCATTATATCATCAAAGTTTAAAAACCACAAGCATTATGACGTGACATATAAAGCCATTTTCGGCTCACCAAATATTATTTTAACCTAAAATTAGGATGAACGATGTCTCTAAGAATGAGTGTAACCTGTTTAGAACTTTCTAGCAATCAATGTACCGCAGCCATCCACTTTGCTATAAACAGCCTTTACGGCCTCATTTCTCCAATAAAATGACACAACGTCATCCAATCACGTTTTTGATGAGCTTTTAGCGATCAATAGCCTAGCCACTTTCCAACGGTATGTAAAATGTCCAAATCGGTCAACGCTGGTATCACAACCTTAAAGACACTAAAGAACTTGTTGAAAACATTCCCACAATCCGTCCTTCACCATTATTTTATTTTATTCTATATGATAACATCACAAGATCAGATCAATGCATTATGGTATAGTCATAAATATGTCGAATTGGAAGTCGAAAAAGTTAGGTTAACTTTAGAAGCTTGATATTATTTGTGGTATGACCTCGTGACCGTTCACCATAAGGCTGTGTGCTCTAATGAGCTGTCATTGAAAAAATCTGGAATTCAGTTTATGCTGGGAATCAGTCCAGTGAAGATTTGTGAAAATCCCGATTGAATCTGGATCATTCTTATCTCATCATAATTCATTGCCATTGCTTCCCCCGCAATGTAGGTCGCATTAGAAAGTCCACAATTCTCATCATGCAACGTTTTCCCAGATTAGTCAAGTCAAACAAGAAACTGGCCATATTAACTCATTCTTTACCACATGAAAGATTACTTTAGAGAGTCAATGAACTTTATTTTATAGCACTCTTCATATTAAAATGATTCAACAGGTTTCCTTATACATGCCCTTGCTTATCAAAATTTTTGTTTATAAAATCAAGTTTGAGATACAGCTGGTCTAATGACTCATGATATTCCTTCCGCTGTCTCAAATTCACCCCTTCAATCATATTGGTTAATTTCTGTATTTGAATCTCAATATAGAAGATAATTTGCAAGATTTAACTGGCAAGTTTTGCATGTTTAAAAGCATCTCTCCACCAGCCAAAATAATTCAAGACAGTTCAACGTTGGTCTCTCTTACATCAGAACCACAGCAACTAACAGTTACTGATATCTGTGAAAATAATATTTACGATAAAAGTCACCATAATTTGACACTTCAAAGCCTGTTATAATACACCACCATCTGATATCTGTTTTGAAGAGGAAGCTTACCTTAAATAAAAAAAAGTTTATCTTGGGGGGTTGCTTGCCGAGGCCGTTTGCTTGCTTGTTGGCCTTGTAATCTTAAATAGACAGGCTCAGCATGCTTAATACACGTGCCCATTTTTTGCCTTGTGATGGCTTTGATGCAAGAATGGACAGGGACATAAGATTTCCAGGGTGATGTGCTTCTAGAGCACATTGTAGAGGATTAACTGATATCAGGTTTGAGCGCTTTATGATAAGACAGCGATAATAGAAATAAGCAAAGACATCTTTTAAATACACAATTGTTGATCTCATGAGTGGGAAAAATGGATGGAAAGAAAAACCCTTGGTGAATAATTCCAGGGGGAAAGAGGAATCTACCCTGAATCTCACATGATTGTGATAAGTTGAGCTGATTTGATGCTATGGCATTCTTTGTCACTATTTGTGTATTTATGAAGAGAGCAGGTGTAGCTCAATGTGTACATGTGGGTCTGTCACGTGGGAAGTCCAGTTACAATTGCTCTTGTGCCCCTACACCTTACAAGTCGTTGTCATGCAATCACTGAGATTCAACGCCACCCCACGAAATCTGCTGTTAACAATATCCATTGTTTCTGCACCCGAGTGAAGTGACAGGTTTCTACGGATTTAACACGTAAAAGAACAGTTAAATTAATTTTGGGATTACAGAAGGATCACAAATGGTAAACAGATAAATGAAAAAAGTACATCAAATAAATCGCAAATACATATATAACATACTGAAATGAACAGGTGAACAATTACTGTAATCATACATCTACATCTGTGTCACTCTTTTATGAGTGCAAAAATTTAATTCTTTATGTCAATGGTATTTGACAACTTTCACAATAATACAATTAAAGCTTGACCATCTGACCCAAAGCACTGCAATTATATGGGGCACGTTGGATTCAAAATAAACACAACTTTGTGACTTTAATTAGGTTTTAAAGTTTCAATGTTAGTAAGTCAATCACTGTCACTGACAAATTGACGTTCTGAGAGGAAAGGATAGGCCAGCCAGTGCTTGACCACAGATCCAACAATGATCAATAATACCTGATTACCTGCCTTTCAATCATGTAAATATTTAAGGCCTTTATGCTGCCAATTAACTTGTTGTATATAGGCCTACCCACCATTATATCAAGTATGTGTAATTCATGCTATTTTATAGTATTTCTGCAATGTTTATCCTGTAAGAATTTTATAAAAACCTCTATTCAAGATATCCTAGATACCTAGATATCAACCATGCTTTTACCAAAGCATCCGCGACTAACGCCAACTGATGTCCGTGAAAATGATATGCATGATATAATGTCATCAAAGCCACTTCAAAGCCTGTTATGATACACTTCATATCGGATCTCTGTTTTGAGGAGGAAACTAGTCTGAAACAAAAACTTGTTAACCCAAATGTTGGAGGACGCTTGTCGAGGCCGTTTCCTAGTGCGTTGGCCTTGTGATCTAAAACAGACAGAGCTGAGATGTTATTCTCAAGACCTTATCTTGCCTCGTGATTTCTGTGCAGCAGGTAGGGAAATGTGATCAAGACCAATTGATCCTACTCGTAAGATGAATGTATAATATCAGATAGAATGGATCTCTGGTAACACTATGAGGATGTGATTCTACAGCACACAGCAACGCCTATATGAATATAATGATTGGGTTTGGAGTGATTTTGATATGGGAATAGAAATATTTCTCGGAAACTCGATTTGTTTGTTTTCAAATTTTTGCGTAAAGATGAGAGGAGGACAGAAGATTGGAAAATGAATCAACTATGGATCCCATATCATATAGTTTAGCTGGGTTCATGATAAGTGAAGTGAATTTCTCAGCGAATTTTTATGTACGGCTTACAAATTACTTATTCATCATATTGTGTGAAACAATTGTCGATAATATGAACAGCTTGGCACTGAAGTACAAAACTGGTTTGCCATCATCAAAGGTCTTTTTTCTCTTTGAAAATACTGATCGATACACTGCAAAAAATAGCAATATATTAGATACAGCGTGGATGTGTTCTTACAAGGAGTTAACAACACCCCCCCCCCCCCCCAATCCCCAAGTGAGTCTCCAACTGACGATCTGTTTGAACAGCAATTGTGCAAACTGATTGCGCTGTCTAACCAACCTTAAAAAAACAATGGGTCAATGAAGTTAAATAGCGAGCCAGTTACTCATTACTCAGAGTCATGGCCTGGCATCCTACAGACTAACCAATAGAATTGCTAAAACACCTTTGAGAATAGAGGATTCTGCTTTGGAGAGTTTGTTCATATGACATTGCTTTCAGACAAGACATCCGATCTTACATCATCACATTGTAATTTGACTTACAAGGTTAGTAGACTGGGAAGTGTCCTTGATCAAGTGACATTGAGTCTTAAGTAAACGTGTTATAAGTCACAGGTACTTCTTTCACCTGGTATCATCCTCACAGTTTTTATATATCAAGCCATGAGGGTGTTTTAAGCTTCCATGTGATGATATGCTGCCTGGAACATAACTGTCACAGATGTCAGTGGTTTGTATTGTTATTATCTTGTTATCGCATATTCGCAAGATCAATCAATTTTTCCCATTCTAAATATTATGCCGATTATCTTTGTTGCAAAGGAGTAAAATACAACCTAGAGCTCTTGTGGATGACACGACGCATCTCAAGATGCCAGCAGATTTACCTTTTGCAGTTGTAGCCCCAAAGATTACACCCAATCCTGTATATGGTGTACCCTGCATTAGGAAGAATTTTCACTCAACATATTCTGACAGATGATTAGATTCAATGGTTTTGCTCTAACGGACGAACATTGCTGCAGTGAAAACATGAAGAGTTGGCAGCTTTTCTACCTGCCCAACATGATGTCAAATACCGAAACTGACAACATGCACTGTTGATTAAATTCAGATGTCATATCACTCGCCATATCCTGAAGAATGGGCGGCAAAATTTAGTCGCCTTAAGGGCTAGGCCGCAATGTCTGTGCCAGTTTGCTCTCAGTTTGCAAGCAGGTCGGAGCACACCTGGGGGCCAACCAAACCCCAGTAGTCGATGGACTGCAGTGGGATTTGATTTGAAGGACCGGCGCTCTAAACAACTGAGCCACCTCCTACTCCTAAGAGAGCCACCTCCTACTCCTGAGAGAGCTGGAAGTGATTGAAGGAGATGCTAATCAACACACAGGGGTGGCTTCATGTTGTATCTTGTAAACGACTAAGTAAATTAGAATTATTTATATTCAAGACCCCTGGTACAAAGTTTTGTCCATCGATAAGGCAATATAAGCCTAAAAAATGCATTTATCCAATTAAATCCATTTAGTAGGTGGTGATATAGGGAAAATAAGTTGGTAATATCTATGGAAATAAACTTCTGTAACATTGACAATACCAACCATTGTGTTTTCATACTTGTTGCCAACACAGACCCTTGTGTGGGAGAAGTATATGGATAATATTATTAGAATATTGTATTAGCTGATCTACAGTATAGTCACATGACCACCTAACCTAGCTAGTAGCATTTTATCAGAAGCTTAAAATTAAACATGAGTACAGAGAGGTCCAGAACACACCCCAAATAAATACTGGTACTCATGCTAGCATTGTTGGTATTATAAAAAAAAACGATTCAGAAGAACGCGCCACAGTCAGCTCTTAACTTGATAGATCTAAACACAAAGGCTAGCATTGGAAAAAGATAATGTTTGTCTTCAGAGTTGGACAACTCTGTTTTATAGTGTCACTGCTTATCTGTTCAACAACAGCTCATGTAAGTATGGTAAGAATCATCAACTGACAGATGTCGGAGAGACAGAAATAATTTTGCGACTCTTGTTGTCAAACCCTCATGACAAGTTTACTGTTACTCAAAATCATCACCTCACATTGGATAAAAAAATAAATCGGTCACCACCAACCTTATGGTATTGGGGTAAACTTGCCTATTGTTTTTGAGTTACATTCGTAAATACAAGGAATACTGTACATGTCAAAAAATTGTAATCACTTTCTTACACCAAAGGCTAAATAATGATCATTTATTTTGTTAGTGGCTTGAGACTTTGCCCACTAGTCATGAGGGGGATAGCAAGATAGGGCTGCTCTGTTGGTCATGCATGCGCTGCTGAAAATCAGTCTGATCAAAAAACAGCCTGAAGGCCAGACTTGATGGCAGACACGACTTCATATTTCCCGATTCTTTTAGGCATGGAACCCGATAGCGTACTGTCAAAAGTTTCATGAGTCTGGCCTACAGCCGAGAACATGCCTTGATCATCTTTGTAAAGGCAGGACTTTAGATGGAGAATATAGCGTCTCTCCTACTGGATTCGGTGGATACTCGGTCTCTGTTTACTGTGATCAAACTAGTGATGGAGGTGGCTGGACTGTGAGTACTTTTAGACAAACTACAACTAAATGTAGTGTTATCAAATAGACAAATGCAAGGTACAATAAGGATAAAGAATTTCATGCGGTCCCCCGCCAGGAAGGGGGGGAAATATTGCAATTCAGTCATGTTATCCAAAATTTTAATGAGTCATATGCAATTGACTGATTTACAAATATTCAGGGTCTTAATCTTCCAAAGAACTGTAAATTCAAATGTCGAAACAGGGACTGAAAAATTAAAACACTACAAGCCAACTTTTATTTTGAGCTATAAAAATACGCAGAATTGTGGAACCACACACACAGTTTTTTCAACATTTGCCAAATCAGAATTGAGTATTGATATGTTTTTTTTCCGTTTATCATTTGACAATCGATCAGACCATCCTTTATTAGAGACTATCAAAACCTCTCCAGAATCCAAAGCCTGTTCTCATCTCAACTTTTTTTAGACACATGTTGGTATTTATCACAGGTGTTTCAGAGGAGGATGGATGGATCTGTCAACTTTTACAGGAAATGGGCAAACTATAAACTTGGTTTTGGCAGTGTGGGGAAAGGGGAACAGTGGTTGGGTAATGAAAATCTGCATGTTCTGACAAACCTCCATAAATCCAATGAGCTGCGAGTGGATCTAGAAGCAGAAAACAATGAGAGAACATACGCTCACTACGGTAACTTCAGTGTAGCCTCAGAAGTGGATGGATACAGACTTACTGTTACTAACTTTCTCGGCACATCGATAGCAGGTACATTTCACGAACACAATATATAAAAACTTTTAATAATGAGGTAAGCAAGTGCAACAATTCTTTCCTGTTATGTCGCTGTGCCGTTAAAGATGAGACTATCTCAAACCGATCGTTTCATTTTGTTGCATATAAGGGAAAATAAAGATATTTTTTCTTATGACTACTTAAGACACAGGAAAGTTGTATTTCCATAAGGTGGATACCTCCATCTAAGTTCAGATTCATACACATTGATGGTTTCATTGCAGGAGATGGCATGGCCACCAGCAACGGCATGCGGTTTTCAACAAAAGACCGAGATCAGGATTCACGTGCGACATCATGTGCCCAGACATTCAAAGGTGGCTGGTGGTACTCATCTTGTCACGGAGCCAACCTCAATGGCCTCTATCATGAAGGAACTCATGAGTCATATGCTGATGGGGTGAACTGGTATCATTGGAAGGGAAATCATGAGTCCTTGACCTTCACAGAGATGAAATTCAGACCAGCTATTTCTCATGTTTGATTTTATTCATCACATATATGCTGAATAAATAAAAAGAGATAATGAATTAACTTTGCTGTACTCATAGTTCTAAATTTATATTGATCTGACCAACTAGAGATTTATATGGTCTGATTCTATTGACAGTTTCACAGAAATAGATTCAATGGTAGTATCAAAAGTCAGCAAACCTGATTCTCACAAGATATATGATTGCAAATACCAAAAATGCATTTCATCTTCCTTAAGTGCTCAGACAGCTGCAATGCGAGAGAGTAGAATTAATTTTCCACACACCTGTGGGGAATTTTAGTCATAAATAATAATCCTTCATCATAACAATTAAATGCTTTGAATGGTAACTGTTTTCAACAACCTTATAATCATCGCTGCGCTTACAACTTCCCACTTCATGTTTGCTAGCAGACTAGCAAAATTAGTACTTATTATTTTTACCTATTAATCGAGTGCTGCTCTGTATGTATTAGTTAATTGGTTTAGTACAAAATAAAATCATAGCATAGTTGATAAATGTCATATTCTTATGCCTTGATTTAAACAGACTTTTTGACTGGTAGATTGCCTTTAGGCCTTATGCGCGTGCATTTGAAAAAGTTGGCTGTCGGGACTAAGTAAGCCAAGCACATCCTGGCTGTACTGACGAGGTAAATTTCACAACACACTGAATATGAATGTTTGTAACGCTTCTAACTCAAATTTCAGCCGTCTTAGCACTGACACTATATCTTATCTTATCTTGCATCGATCGGTTTACAGTTGACACATCGGCTAGTTCTGTATGGTGCCACTTGATGATCTTGTGATGGTATTGTCGGAGTTACAGAGTTTCTCCTGTCAATGTCAAGCTCTGAAAGCAGCGGTCAAGGCTCCGTGTTGCTTGATTGGGTCTTTCTCAGTTACAGTTAATAGTTTTTAAAATACTTCAAGTTTGCATAAAGACTCAAACTAATATTGACGAATTATATATGCCGTCATTCACCGCACAAGACACTGTACCCTTCAAACATACGCGTTTGGACCACGTAGTTTTTTAGAATTATAAATCATTTACTAAACTCTGAACATAACAACCTTGTTAGAGCAAAATGAGCTGTTCCCCTCATCAGTTTATGACATGCACGCTCCGGTCTTCATATATGGGTTGAGTGCAAGTTGTTTCATCAAATAAAGTAGGTTTGAAGTCATCTATTTTGTTAATGACGGTTGATGACACGAGGGTAACCCATTGGTTTCTGATTTGAATTTTTCGAGTCAGGATATATATTTACATGTATTCAGGCTCGATTAAAGTGAGACAGGTAGTTGAATTGTCGGATGTTCAACCCTCTAGGGCCTAAATACCAAAGCAAAACAGCCATATTTAATTTGTTTAGCAATGTTTAGTCTGTTTGGAGTTGTCCCTTCCTATCGATGAAGTGGGCAACTCGTTACAAGCAGGTTCAAGTGTACTTATCTGAAAAAGACCACATTTTACTAGCCAATGTATTTGCTGTGAACTGGCTGTTGGGTGGGAAAGTGAACCAATGCAAGGTCATTAAAAGGTGCTATTGGTATTATAGTGAAAGTGAAACTGAATCATTTTCACATTGACCATGATACATAAAGAATATAGAATCAGCCAATGTGTTGTCCGTGGACAGATTGGCTGCACGATAAGATGCGACTGTTGGTGTTTGCAATCATTCTTGTGAGAATCAGATTTGCTGACATTTCACTGTACAGTTGAATCTATATCTGTGAAACTGTTGATAGAATCACACCATAAACGTCTCTAGCTCGTTCGGTGATATCAAATATAGTGCAAGAAGGGTAGCTGAACATTATATCGTCACAGAAGAAAAGGTAATCATTTAAACAAAAAGTCAAAAAGACAATAATACCTCAGCTGTATCTCATTATGGACTTTGCATTCTTTGATGTGACATGGGAGTTAGTGAAGATGATTATAACAAACTCCATACAGAGACAATAATTGTAATATTCAGAATCTTTACTGCATCCAATCATTGGTACTCAAAAGTATCTGCCTTTACATCCATTCACAGCACACACACTGCAAGACAATTACAGTGCTACCATTTTATAAGCCTAAGTATGAATAACATGTAAAGTCATAACAACCAGAGGCCCTACTGCTACCACGGTCTGGCCCAGAACCAACGCAATGACTGCATATCCACTGTGACAAGAATGAAAGACATGCACCGATAAATACATCTATCTGCAACAATGAATACAAACACACGTTGGTATTTATTACAGGTGTTTCAGAGGAGAATGGATGGCTCTGTAGATTTCTACAGAACCTGGGCTAGCTACAAGCTGGGTTTTGGTGCTCTAAACTCAGAACACTGGTTGGGCAATGAAAACCTGCATGTTCTGACAAACCTGTATACATTTATTGAGCTGAGAGTAGATCTAGAGGCAGAAAACAATGAGAGAACATACACTCACTACGGTAACTTCAGTGTAGCCAATAGAGTTATTATATACTCTAGAGTGGACAATTTGTACAAAAATAGCATCAGTTTTTGTCCTACTTAATTATTGCGAAATCCATAACACAACGCAATCTGGTTGGTTGTGCATGGCTAGTGCCTGTATCATATAACTTATCATTGAGAATATACGTATTGGGTATGGAAATTTAGATTTTTTAATTTCTTATATCCATTTTTTGGAAAGATTTTCATGTGACACTATGTTGATCATTTGCAGGTATTTTCACTCGCAGCCATTGGAAAATATTTCTATGTTTTCCCATTAAAATAAGCCAAAATCTCAACCGCAAACACATCAATGTGATGAAATAGAAATTACTGGGCTAGCTTAATTTTTTTTCACTGTCACTTGCCAGCCATATTAGCTGACTCCTGTCTCTCGTATTTACACGTAACACACTCAGGGGGCTTATTTTATTTTTGATTTAATGAAGTACAAGCAGACTGTGTAGGAATGGTGTAAAATTATTGTATATGATGTATGATGTTGATGTTTACATTTACAAATACACAACCATCAGAGAAAATTGCATCACAACCCCCCCCCCCCTGAACCAAATGATCTCTTTTTTTGAGTATGGTGAGAAATCTGAAATATCTGCAAACTTAAAAATTTCACATCGGTGAGAATGCGAAATTATATTGGCTTTCTCAGCACTCATATAACCATGTTAATATCAGTTGTGTGGGTAGAATTTTCTGAAAGTTGGTAGAAAGCAGAGGGTGAGTGCAAATAGAAAGATTTGATCCAATGATATATATAAATTGGGTTAAAAGATTTTAATTCACATTGTCTACTATTATATGTGGTCTAAAGATGAAATAAATTATTAAAGTCTCACATTACGGCCTCTGTACTCTTCTCAACTGAAGATTGGAGTTGCAAAGACGCAACATTATGGTGTTTTCTACATAATGTGTTGCAACTGATAACTTACTGCAATTTTCATACAATTTTCCAAACTGAGTTAGGGAATTTAAGAAAAATCTAGAGTCGATCTGGACAAGTATGAATCTTGAGTTTTCCATTTGACGTTTTCATGATATTCCGCGACTCAGCAAAAGAGTTTATGTATTTATTGATTTAACCTGCTGTGTTGGCTTGAATAGTTGCAGCAATACAAACACGAGTGGCTACCCCGGAGAAGGAACTTAGAGTGTTAAATGACATAGCCAAACCAAAACCTGAGATCTTTAAGCTCAAAATTGTTGAACCACCGGTTACTTATACGCATTGTATGATATGAAGTTACAATACTGGACAGATAAAATGAAATCGCTGAGTGTGTAAAATTTTAGTTAGAGAGAAATGACACAGTTAAACTGGCAGGCAAGTGGTAGGGGCAAAAACCGGCTAGCCAGGTAATTCGATTTTATCCTGATGATGTGTTGGCGGTTGAGATTTTTAGTGTTTTAAGGGGATAACACAAATCATTTTTGTCCCGTGACTGCTAAAGAAACTTGCAAGTCATCTAATAGTGTGACATGAAAAGTTTTACAAAGATATTGCTAAAAAATCTAAAGACGATAAAGACAGCAGCAAACTTTTTCACCTCCAATCGCTTTTCGACAGGCTACTTGTACCCCATGTTATCACAAATCATCCTCAGTTTTCCCATTCTCATGGAACTGAACAGATAAAATAAACTGACTGAGTGTATTAGTTAGAGCGACAGGACACAGTCAAAGTCCTGTCATTGCGATTTAAGCTCATGTATATATTTTAATGGGCAAATAAGAAAATTTTTATACTGACTGGAAGATGAAATACCTGCAGGTGATGTAAATGGTGTTACATGTGAAATTATCTGAAAAAATGGCTATAAGTGCTCCATAAACTAAATTTGAATGTCTAATTCTAATATTTTAAATCAATGATTCATGCACCATCCACGCACAACCAGATTTTGTTGCGTCATGGAATAGAAAGAGAAAGTACCTGCTGTAACTACCTCGCTGTCACAAAAAATTTTCGGCAAAAAATGGCCATAATATAAGTGCCATATAAGCGCCATATAAGCGCCATATAAGCGCCATATAAGCGCTCTAAAAATCTAAATACCATGCCCAATACGTATATTCTCAATGATAAGTTATATGATACAGGCACTAGCCATGCACAACCGGATTGCGTTGTGTCATGGATTTCGCAATAATTAAGTAGGACGTTTTTAGCACTGCATTGTCCACTCTAGAGTATATAATAACTCCATGGTGTAGCCTCAGAAGTGGACAATTACAGACTTGCTGTTACACATTTTCTCGGCACTTCGGTTGCAGGTAAATCATGTTATAACCATAGTACTTTTTATCTATGGTTATCACTATGTTTATTCCGTAGGAGATGCTTTGTTCTGGCACTATTTGTTAGATTATGAAACTACATAATAAGATTGTTTGGGCATGAAAATATCAAATAATCTCATGCTGATGACCTATCGCTTCTAAGCCTGTGGTGAGCAGTGATAGCCAGACTTGGTAAAATTGGTCATGTTGTTAACACAACAGGTTGGTTCAATTGCAGGAAGTGTCATGAATATGAGCAATGGCATGCGATTCTAACCATAGACAGAGATCAGGATACATATATTGGGACATCATGCTCACAGGATTTCAAGGGTGCCTGGTGGTACCAGGCATGCCATGCTCAGATGCTGCCAATCTTAATGGCCACTACCATGAAGGCCATCATGAGTCTTTTGCTGACGGTGTGAACTGGTATCACTGGAAGGGGATTCATGTGTCACTGACCTTCACAGAAATAAAATCCAGACAATATGTATATCAGAATTGATTTTGTCAAAATTAATATTGATGTTTAGTGTATGGAAATGTAAAAGATTGGCCATCTTTTTTCTGTGACATTGCTGTCAATGATAAATGAAGAAGAACATTAACCTCAAATTAAATAAACTCTAAATTAATCTAACACATGGTCAGATGAATTTGCCACCACAGGTCATGGAAGAGATTTTATTGTGCTGATGTAGCTGTAATTGCTGGTTTAACCTTTGTCGTGGTGGGCGGGGAACCTCAAGTGATTCTCAATTCCAAAATGCTTGCAGGGGCCTCGATGAGCAAAATTCAGGCTCAAACTAAATGCAATGCTGCTTAAGGTGTTCTTAGCTCCTAGGAAATCGTGAGAACGCTGTCTTCAACTCATTGATTGGAAGCTAAGCCAACCAAAATAGTTTACTTTCACCCTGTTGTAGTGTAGTAAGGTGATAGTACCTCAAAAATCACTCATTTATGAAACCAGTAGATGGCGCAACTCAACTGGAGTGCCAAGTTGTTTTCTCATTACATGCAAATTGGAGATTATGATTTGCTGTGAGTATTAGATGAGAGCTTTTAGGGATTTCAGAACACTGTGTTAGTTGGAGTATTAAGAATATTGTGTCAATTCCTCAAAGAGAATGATTTTGCACTTCCTAGCATCAAGTTGAGAATGATTACATCGTAAAAGGCAATTCAAATGACATGAAAAATACTCAACAAAACATAGCTATAATGAAACATTCATATCCAACTCCCCACAGGATTTGAGGTCTGTTTGCTCCTATATACTACTCACAGCAAATCATATTCACTGATTTGCATCAAATGAGAAGACAGCGCAACACTTCTCCTAAGTTGTGACATTTGTGGCGCTGTAGAGTTCGAGAATTTGGCAATGTTTAAAAAATTGCGACATTTAAAAAAACCTTTGTTGCGATGTTTTTGGGATTGCAGCATTAGTGTAACACTAGATTGCGACATATTGACATTTGCAACATTCTTCCACGTCATTTTTTCGATCCGGTGGAAACAAACCGATAGGATACCCCCAATTGTTACTTTTTCATTTCCCTCCAGGTTATCTGAGAATTTCAATATTCTTGATTTGGAATGCTGAAGTACTTGTGTGCGAAAACGAGCGCTGACGGAGAACAAAAGGTTGCAATGGTCTTTGGATTTAAGACCATGTTGGTTGCTTGTATATATATGGTAGGTTTGAAGCAAATCAATTTTTCAATCCAGGCAAAAAAACCAATGGGGTAACCTTTTTGTTAGTTTTTATAATTTCCGAGCCAGCATATTTACCTCAAGTATACCTGAGCATTTCAGTATTCTGAATTTGAATTTTTTTTAACAGCGTTTATTGTATTATAATGACAAGAAGAACTAGATTTTTTTTTAAATTTTAAATAAACAAATAGCTCATCAGATAGTTCGAAACTAGAGTGAGCAGAGCTGCGCCGCCAAGGGAACAGAATAAAGCAATCAACTTCCATCCAGCTCCTACAGGCCAGCGGCCAACTGCCTTCGGAAAACCCAGCAAGGAAGATGCTGAAAGTCCCAGTATAGAGCTCACCAAATAGGTTACAGGCAATGAAAAACTTTGATCTCTTTCACTTTTCAGTTTGAACTTCAAATTGGCTCAAGTAGATTTCAGTACTCTTTTGTGTTTTAATTTCATATTGATTCTCAACATTTTTACAGTTGTCTTTTCGTTTGAGAGTATAAAAAAAAAAGATAACAAGTTGAAATTTGAATGACATGGAAATTGGCATGATTCAAAATTCAGAAACTCAGTGGGAGACATAGAAGTTTGGTGGTTGTTTCAGGACGATACGTAGAGATTTATTTTGACAAATCAAAAATTTAGAAATTAGATGATCCGGAGTATGACCCCAAAATTTGACACCATAGATAGGCTGAGAGTATATGAAAGTGTAATATAAATTTATCATCATCTTTTCATCTAAAACGCAACTTACCTAAAACATAATCAGAGATATGAGAAGAAGGGTTTGTATCGTTTGGAGTACAATCATGATCCTTCAGGTGTGATGGATATCTATTGATCTCTGAACTGGGAGTGACAAGGGTATCTGAGTCTCAGTTAGCCAGTTCAGTAGGGATGGGATTAATTTTTTAAGTTGCGTAACATAGCGTAGCCAGCTACTAGTTTTATAAATGAGTGATTGTTGTGTTACTATCACCACTACACAGCAACAGGGTAAAAGTGAAATATTTTGGTTTGCTTAGTTTCCGCTCAATGAACTAGAGACCACTTACACACAATTTCTTAGGGGCTAAGAACACCTAAAGGATGCGTTTATCCAAAACCTGTATTTATTCACCGAGGCATTGTATCCTAGTTTGATGCATTTGTGATCAAAATTAATTTGCAGCAACAAGTACCACAATTTAATCCTGATAGGAAAGCTTGGAAACCTGAAACAACCCCCGCAACTCTCTAGCTCTGAAACTTAACCAGTAAACTCAAAGAATATTGGAATTGAGAACTAATCAAGGTCCATTCCCAACAAAAAAACAGCAACTCATTTTTAAATATGACCACTACAACTAGGTTCACCGGTGAGTTTTACAGAACATACACCAATAAAGTATGATTGGATCAGTATCTTGCCATCAAATATTGTCCGTGCAATGACAACTTATGCTATAGCTGCTTCAGGGCTTATTTGCCGCAACAAATTCAACAATTTGAACCTGATAGAAAAACTCGGCAACCTAAAACCGCTGCAGGCACACCGCCGCAGGCACACCGCCGCAGGCACACCGCCGCAGGCACACCGCCGCAGGCACACCGCCGCAGGCACACCGCCGCAGGCACACCGCCGCAGGCACACCGCCGCAGGCACACCGCCGCAGGCACACCGCCGCAGGCACACCGCCGCAGGCACACCGCCGCAGGCACACCGCCGCAGGCACACCGCCGCAGGCACACCGCCGCAGGCACACCGCCGCAGGCACACCGCCGCAGGCACACCGCCGCAGGCACACCGCCGCAGGCACACCGCCGCAGGCACACCGCCGCAGGCACACCGCCGCAGGCACACCGCCGCAGGCACACCGCCGCAGGCACACCGCCGCAGGCACACCGCCGCAGGCACACCGCCGCAGGCACACCGCCGCAGGCACACCGCCGCAGGCACACCGCCGCAGGCACACCGCCGCAGGCACACCGCCGCAGGCACACCGCCGCAGGCACACCGCCGCAGGCACACCGCCGCAGGCACACCGCCGCAGGCACACCGCCGCAGGCACACCGCCGCAGGCACACCGCCGCAGGCACACCGCCGCAGGCACACCGCCGCAGGCACACCGCCGCAGGCACACCGCCGCAGGCACACCGCCGCAGGCACACCGCCGCAGGCACACCGCCGCAGGCACACCGCCGCAGGCACACCGCCGCAGGCACACCGCCGCAGGCACACCGCCGCAGGCACACCGCCGCAGGCACACCGCCGCAGGCACACCGCCGCAGGCACACCGCCGCAGGCACACCGCCGCAGGCACACCGCCGCAGGCACACCGCCGCAGGCACACCGCCGCAGGCACACCGCCGCAGGCACACCGCCGCAGGCACACCGCCGCAGGCACACCGCCGCAGGCACACCGCCGCAGGCACACCGCCGCAGGCACACCGCCTGGATAAAAGCCTTGGATAAAAGCCTTGGATAAATGGCACATCAGCCTTGGCACATCTTGGCAGCCTTTGCTTTGGCCTTGGCACATGGCCTTGGCACATAAGCCTTGGATAAAAGGCCATATGCAAACTCAGTAAGAGAAATTATAATATAGATCTTCTGTCTATAACGGAGTACGAACCATTATTACCACTGATATGGAATAAATTTTGAGTTTACATATTATACATCAGTGGTTATTACTAGCTTTCAATGCTTGCTGGGATCTTATAAATTCCTTGTCATGTCATGGGTGTGGTAGTAATGATCATAACTCATCTCTATAACTTTTGGGTTGGTGTGCGAACTTCAGTGAAGCTTATTCTGCAGATCTAGGATATTACTTGTGAATCTGTCTGAGTATTTACCGATTGACTTTTTTCACCACAAAAGCTGAATAATGCTGGTGAAACTAATTGATTGCAATTCCAAAAATTAATGAACATTTCCATGAAATGGCAGCTGGCTTGTGTACCGTGGATGGCCAACAAAACAAAATTAATCACGAGAACGTGCCCCTCAGTGGTTACCCCAAAAGACAAATTTGGTAGAAATAGCGAACATGTGATTTTCTGGAAGATAAGTGCATCAATATTTCTACACCAGGTATATTTTATATAGACTTTTGAAAAAAGGAGAAAAAACAGTTGTATTAAAAATGATTGGATCAGGCGGTGAAAAACGATAAAATCCATGCTGCATGAGAAAGAAACATATTGTTGAGACATTACAGGCGCCTGTTCATACCAGAAACTAAAAACAAGTTCTTGAATCTCTCCGTTCTACATATTGGTGGATAGAAAATATCAGATTTGTCCTTGTGACGTTGGCGCCTGACTAAGAAATTTTGCAACGGATGGCTTGGGTTTGTGGCGACTTTGTCAAAGTGCTTGTCAGTTAAAACCTGTAGAAAATCTAAAATCGGAACCACATTTGATTTGGGAATAAAACTGACCAAGAGAGACGTGCATGTCCATCAGTTTTTATGTCAAAAGACAATCTTGGTAGAAATAGCGAACATGTGATTATAAAAGTCAGTCAACAGATGCTTCACCTTTTCCTTTTTTCTGGTACAATGGATGAATGGATGCAACTCTCAAGCTCTGAAATTTAGCCAGTCAACTCAAAGAATTTTGGGATTGAGGACTCCCAACAAAAATTAACCCAGCAACTACAGCTACATCAGCACACTGATATGTTAACTCATCCCTGACCTGAGGTGGCAAATTCATCTGACCATGTGTAAGATTAATTAAGAGTTGTTTTAATGAGGTAAATGTTCTTCATATATATATTTATGTCAACATTATGAGAAATGGATTGTCACAATTTTTACGAAATCAATCCGGATATACAGCTGGTCTGAATTTCATCTCAGTGAAGTTAAGTGACTCATGAGGCCCCTTTCACTGTTTTCAGTTCACCCCATCAGCAAATTAGTTGTGCTGCCCTTTAAGATGGAGGCCATTAAGGTTGGAATCATGACAATCTTTGCACACCAGGCCCCCTTTTATCACTGGGAGCATGATGTTCCATGTGTATCCTGATCTATGTCTTCGGTTGAGAATCGCATGCCATTGCTTTTTACCATGGCATCTCCTGCAATCAAACCAAACAGTTGTGTGTAACCAACACAACCAATATTACTGTAGCAATCAATGATATAGTCAGACTGAAGGTAATATTGGTTGTGTTGAATGTAACGTGATGTGATAGGTAATCACCATGAGGTAATTTTATATTGTCATGCTCAGACAATTCCTATGATATGGTTCTATAATCTATAAACAGCGCCAGAACAATGCATCTCCTATGGAATAAACTGAGTTATAACACAATTTTCCTGCTACCAAAGTGCCGAGATAGTTAGTAACAGTGAGTCTGTGACCGTCCACCTCTGAGGCTACACTGAAGTTACTGTAGTGAGCGTATGTTCTCTCATTGTTTTCTGCTGCTGTTTTCTGCTGTTCTGTAACCCAACCAGTGTTCCCCTGTCCTCTCGCTGCCAAAACCAAGTTTGTAGCTTGCTGGGTTTCTGTAGAGATCAACAGAGCCACCCACTCTCCTCTGAAACACCTGTAATAAATATTGAAATACTGAATATATAAATTTCCAATGGCTGGTGGTGGGTTCTCCTAGGGTAGCAAGGTGGTGACTGAAAGCTTGACATGATAGGGATTTCGCCTGATTCCATTCAACAGTAATATTTTTGAGATCTCCGACAGTCGAATTCATACTAGGTGCATGTCCTACATAGATTTAAGTT
Organism: Membranipora membranacea; assembly: GCA_914767715.1. Classification (NCBI taxonomy): domain Eukaryota; kingdom Metazoa; phylum Bryozoa; class Gymnolaemata; order Cheilostomatida; family Membraniporidae; genus Membranipora; species Membranipora membranacea. Next base: position 13,020,230 of record OU612068.1, read on the forward strand.
TTCTCTATCCAAGAGCTAGTTTAAGTGATGCTTCATCATGGTTTCGATGATGACTGGTGCAATCTATCATTGAATTGGAAATGCAAAACGTTTATGTTCTGTGCTTTTTGTGTGTGAGTGTGTATGATCTCCCCGTGTCAAAGGTCCATTGAAAGGAAAATTGATTGCAAACCTGAATTAATTGCCATCAGCAAAACATATTTCTCACTTACATGATAAATAGTTACAACGATTCAACTAGTGCGAAGAGTCATTGAGTCATGATAAATCAATTGTAGTAAAAAGTACACTTTCAAATCTGATTTCTTCAGACTATAGTATATAAATCAGTCATTTTTTGCCTGAAGGGACTATGAATGATAGCCCACATATTTAGTGCAGATCAGCTCAACTACAGACCTATTTCCATCACATCAATAGTATCAAAAATCTTTGAACATGTTATCTCTCACAATGTACATAATTTTCAGGAATTCCATGATATTTTGTATGAGCATCAAACATGGGTGTGATACTCAGCTATTAAATACGGTGACAGAATTTTTAGACTACTTCAACAATTCTATCCCTGTCGACATAGCAGTCCTTGATTTTTCCAAGGCATTTGATGTCGTGTCTCATAGCAAATTAAATATTAAACTTCTGAATGTTGGTGTACACACTAAAACTGTAAATTGGATTATGTCTTGGCTTCAAAATCTTAATTTATCTGTCTGTATTAACAATGTCAAATCTACATCTACAAATGTCACCTCTGGGGTACCCCAGGCCCAGGGTAGCGTTCTGGGTCCACTTTTATTTAATATCTTTATAAATGACATGAATAAATCTGTTGAATGTAGCACTCTTAAACTGTATGCTGACGATTCTTTACTGTACAAACCCATAACAAAAAATTCTGACAGTAATGTATTTCAACATGTTTTTGATAATCTTGCGACATGAGCTGGTAATTCTCAGTTGAAATTCAACGTTAAAACGTGTGAGCATATATGCATACAGCGAAACACCAAAAAACCCCACGTTCGTCAATATGAAATGAAAAGTGAATCGCTGGTTAATGTTGACTCAGTTGAATATAATGGAGTCACCATCGATAGAAGACTATCATTTGACCAGCATATTAAATAAGTCCGTTCTAAAGCAAATCGCTCTCTCCATATGATTATGCGCTGTCTTAAAAAAGCTAAACCTAAAACAAGATCAATAGCGTATAAAACAGTCTGCCGTCCCATTATGGAGTTTGCCTCTCACACCTGGTCCCCCTATAAAGCCAAACATATTAAACAACTTGAAGGTATTAATCGTAAGGCATTCCGTTGGGTATACTTTTTGAGAAAAAATGACCACATCTCTGATCTGATGATGACTTATGGATTGGATACTTTGGAAATAAGATGCGTCATTGCAGACCAAAGAATATACCATAGGCTGCTTTGTGGTCAGGCTGCCCTTGATATTGACAGGTTCTCCTCGCATTTCTCTGACCAACATGATACACGCCATGGTGCAACTAAGAGCACCATCTCAACCGACAATGCGAAGTTTGCTTTCAAACATCGCATTCATAAACTTTTCTGTACAACCATTCATAACATTATGATTATTGTATTGAATTTATTGTTATCTCTTCAGGTTTAAAAATTAAAATCATAAGCTATGTTTATAGGTATTGTCTGCCTGCCCCTTGCTTGTTGTCTGTCGCTGCGCCTGTCTGTCTGCTGCTCGCTGTGGGGCAGTTGTTCGGTCATCGTTGCTGTTGTGTGCCGCCTTGTCTGCCGGCCCCGGTGTGGGTGGGTTGCCATTATTGTGACTGTCGTTGGGTTGCCCAGGTTTGGCCATACCGCTTTTTACTTGCTTGCTGCCCAATAACTAACAATACTATAGCATAGTTTTACCCTAATTAACTCCATACTAATTTGTCAATAGCTAGTGCATCAACGGATCCATGTAGCTTGTTCTGCTCATGATATTCCTTTGGCTGAAACAGCAATTAAATCATGACTCATGTCTCATTATACTGTACAACATAAACATTCAGCTGACTGATGTATACTTCAACTACAGCTTCTCGATAAAGGAGCAACAATACTCCGAGGGTGAATACTCAGATGAGAGATGAGAGATGAGATGAGATGAGATGAGATGAGATGAGATGAGATGAGATGAGATGAGATGAGATGAGATGAGATGAGATGAGATGAGATGAGATGAGATGAGATGAGATGTAGAAACTTGCCAAAGAAGACTGCTACACCAGTATCATCCCCTCATAATCCCTACCAACAACACAATGGCCCCTCCGAGAACCTGTTGATGTAGCCTATCATGACAGGCTTTTCAAGATATATACTGTTGATGTGTATTGATAAAGGTGATAGCAATCTTAGGAGCTTTTTAAAAATTGCCCTGCTGAAAAAGTGGTTCCTATGAGATCCTATGATAGGTAAATTGGTTCAGAAAAACTAGAATGAAGAGAAGAACACCGATTACTGGCTAATCCATGTATGCTCTATGATGGAGCACACATGGATAAGCCAGTAGTCTGAGAAGATTGTGTTTGATGGGGCAATAAAGCAGTTTTTTGAGTTTTATTTGAGAGAAATCTAGCGGAATTCGCTTGCAAGCAATTGCTTCTATTTATCATTTTAAAAATTAAAAATTGGATTTTAAAAGTTAAAAAGGGTGCCCCTTGGTATTTAATGAGGGAATTTCCCTTTTCTCTGATAATTGATTGCTTAATTACATTGATTCAAATGATATTTAATAAGCAACTTTTGAGTTTGAGTGGTGTGGTTTTACCAACTTTTTTGCAGTCCTTTTTCACTGGCTGTCTACACACCTCCGTCACACCATAAATTCTAATCAGAGCTCTGCCAACTTCTTAGTATCTCATACCATTGGCTCAATGATGGCTCATATGAGTAATAGCATGTGTGCTTGCAGAGGATGATTGCTTGCGAAAATTGCATAAAGGACGCAGCATATCTCATTAGGACTCGCATATTGATTCGTATCTGGGTGTTTGATGTTCTCTGGGAGAATTTTTACACTTTTAGTAAAACTGTAAATACTTCAATGCAGATATATCAATTGCGAAATTGGATGCATGAACCAAATCCTTTAAAAGATCGAATCCAACTCTTAACACTGACTATTTGTGACCATCATCGCTCTGAACATGTACAACACACACAATCTCACCCAAGCAAAACACTTGCATCGAATAATATCTTCTTGAAGAAAAATCTCATGTTGAACTGATTTTCTTTCTTTATATAGGGATGGTACCCGACAGGTCATTGTCATGACTTTCACTTGTCTGCAAGAGAGCCGAGGACATGTTGAGATTATCTCTGTGAGGGTGTAACTGTCAGCAGAATATATAATATCTACCCAACAGGATCAGCAAACTTCTCTTTATCCGTGTACTGTGATCAGTCATCAGATGGTGGTGGTTGGACTGTGAGTTGAAAAACTAATTTGATAATCTACTATGCAAACATTGTATTGGAATCAGCTGGATGATATTATGATCAAAGCTATGAGCACAAGATTTGTGATTTTCAGAAAATCTTTTACCAATTATTTTTGCAGGTGTTTCAGAGGAGAATGGATGGGTCCATGGATTTCTAAAGAAACTGGGCTAGTTACAAACTGGGTTTTGGTGCCTCTAAACTCAGAACATTGGTTGGGCAATGAAAATCTGCACGTTCTGACAAACCTGCATCAATCCAATGAGCTGAAAACTAGAAGCAGAAAACGATGAGAGAACATGCGCTAACTACAGTAATTTCAGTGTAGCCCCAGAAGCAGATGGTTACAGACTCACTGTTACTAACTTTCTTGGCTCTTCCTTAGCAGGTAAATTATGTTAAAATTCAGTTCATTCCATAGTAGAGTCAGCTTGACAATATCAAATTACCTCATGGTGATCACTTCCAAGCCTGTAATAATCAGTGATTGTCAGACTAAGTAATACTGGTTGTCTTGTGTACACACAACTGATCCGCTTGATTGCAGGAGATGCCATGGGGAGAAGAATATGCGATGCAATTCTCAACCGAAGACAGAGACCAGGATACAGATGAAACCAGATCATGCCCCCAGCGATTCAAGGGCGCCTGGTGGTACAAAGATTGTCATGATTCCAACCTTAATGGCCTCTATCTTAAAGGGCAACACAAGTCATTTGCTGATGAGTTGAACTGGAAGCAGTGGAAAGGATTTCAAGAGTCCTTGACCTTCACAGAGATGAAATTCAGACCTGTTACTTCTCAAGTTTGAATTTGATCGTAATGTTTATGTAAGAATAAATAAATATAAATATTGAATGAAGTTTATTATAGGTATGTGAATGAATGAATGGATAAAACAACTAAAAGGGAGTGAATGTTTTTTTTATTTTGCCTGTAGAGGAATGAATAACCCCCTAGAGTTATTCACGATGCATTCCTCTTTTCCATCAATATACCCAATCATGAGATCAACAAATTGGGTATTTCAAAAACATATTTGATTATCAGATAATTCTCATAAAATCTACAATGTGCTCTAGCACCGCACCATTCTGGATATGGATTCTGTCTGAAATTATCAAATTTGACCATGGTCTTGATCTCATGTCCCTTCTGCTTCAAAGACACTCTCAAAGATATCTTCGCATGCAAAAATAAATAAAATAAAAAAAAAAAATATATATATATATGTAAGGCAGAAAAGGGCATGTGTATTATAGCATGCCAGGACTGTCTGTTTAGGATCACCAACTGTTTAATGTGACAGTCCTACTAGGTCATGTTTGGTATGGTTTTAAGGATCTCAGGCTGAAAAGTCATTAGGGCATAAGAAATAATGCAGCCAGTGAACCAAATCGCAGTAAACTGCTGCAAAGTCTGAATATTGGGATCATAGTGGATCATAGTGATTTATTGCCTCCACCTGTTCACTATGATCCACTATGATCCTTGCTTATATATTAAAAAAAAACTAAAATGCTATTTTCTACAATTTCTACTTTTTTTATTTTTCTTATTCGCCCTATGAACTCACAATATTCGATTTACTGGGGTAGTATATTCACTTTTCTAATAGAACTGACCATTTAAGGCCAACAAACAAGGAAACGGCTATGGCAAGCCACCTCCAGATTCAAGATAAACCATGCATGTTTTTATTTAAGGTTAACTTCCTTTTCAAAGCAGATCTCTGTCAGGTGGTATATTATAACAGACTTTGAAGTAGCAAATACTTATGGTGAAAGTTGTGGTAAATATCATTTTCACAGATATAGGTTACTGTTAGTTAAGTTCTGATGTAAGCGAGGTTGTTATTAGGACACCAACGTTGAACTGTCTTTAATTTTTGTCGGCTGGAGAAGAGAGCTTTTTTAAATATGCAAAACTTGCCTGTTCAACCTTGCAAAGATTTTCTTCATACATTATTCGAATACAGAAATTAACCAGTCAATCGTTGGCAGGTTGAACTGGATACCATCATATCACTTGCCTTCACAGAGATGAAATTCAGACCTGCTGTACCTCAGGCTTGCTTTTATAAAGAAACTATTTTGATGTTAGTTAGTTAGTTAGTTAGTTAGTTAGTTAGTTAGTTAGTCAGTCAGTCAGTCAGTCAGTCAGTCAGTCAGTCAGTCAGTCAGTCAGTCAGTCAGTCAGTCAGTCAGTCAGTCAGTCAGTCAGTCAGTCAGTCAGTCAGTCAGTCAGTCAGTCAGTCAGTCAGTCAGTCAGTCAGTCAGTCAGTCAGTCAGTCAGTCAGTCAGTCAGTCAGTCAGTCAGTCAGTCAGTCAGTCAGTCAGTCAGTCAGTCAGTCAGTCAGTCAGTCAGTCAGTCAGTCAGTCAGTCAGTCAGTCAGTCAGTCAGTCAGTCAGTCAGTCAGTCAGTCAGTCAGTCAGTCAGTCAGTCAGTCAGTCAGTCAGTCAGTCAGTCAGTCAGTCAGTCAGTCAGTCAGTCAGTCAGTCAGTCAGTCAGTCAGTCAGTCAGTCAGTCAGTCAGTCAGTCAGTCAGTCAGTCAGTCAGTCAGTCAGTCAGTCAGTCAGTCAGTCAGTCAGTCAGTCAGTCAGTCAGTCAGTCAGTCAGTCAGTCAGTCAGTCAGTCAGTCAGTCAGTCAGTCAGTCAGTCAGTCAGTCAGTCAGTCAGTCAGTCAGTCAGTCAGTCAGTCAGTCAGTCAGTCAGTCAGTCAGTCAGTCAGTCAGTCAGTCAGTCAGTCAGTCAGTCAGTCAGTCAGTCAGTCAGTCAGTCAGTCAGTCAGTCAGTCAGTCAGTCAGTCAGTCAGTCAGTCAGTCAGTCAGTCAGTCAGTCAGTCAGTCAGTCAGTCAGTCAGTCAGTCAGTCAGTCAGTCAGTCAGTCAGTCAGTCAGTCAGTCAGTCAGTCAGTCAGTCAGTCAGTCAGTCAGTCAGTCAGTCAGTCAGTCAGTCAGTCAGTCAGTCAGTCAGTCAGTCAGTCAGTCAGTCAGTCAGTCAGTCAGTCAGTCAGTCAGTCAGTCAGTCAGTCAGTCAGTCAGTCAGTCAGTCAGTCAGTCAGTCAGTCAGTCAGTCAGTCAGTCAGTCAGTCAGTCAGTCAGTCAGTCAGTCAGTCAGTCAGTCAGTCAGTCAGTCAGTCAGTCAGTCAGTCAGTCAGTCAGTCAGTCAGTCAGTCAGTCAGTCAGTCAGTCAGTCAGTCAGTCAGTCAGTCAGTCAGTCAGTCAGTCAGTCAGTCAGTCAGTCAGTCAGTCAGTCAGTCAGTCAGTCAGTCAGTCAGTCAGTCAGTCAGTCAGTCAGTCAGTCAGTCAGTCAGTCAGTCAGTCAGTCAGTCAGTCAGTCAGTCAGTCAGTCAGTCAGTCAGTCAGTCAGTCAGTCAGTCAGTCAGTCAGTCAGTCAGTCAGTCAGTCAGTCAGTCAGTCAGTCAGTCAGTCAGTCAGTCAGTCAGTCAGTCAGTCAGTCAGTCAGTCAGTCAGTCAGTCAGTCAGTCAGTCAGTCAGTCAGTCAGTCAGTCAGTCAGTCAGTCAGTCAGTCAGTCAGTCAGTCAGTCAGTCAGTCAGTCAGTCAGTCAGTCAGTCAGTCAGTCAGTCAGTCAGTCAGTCAGTCAGTCAGTCAGTCAGTCAGTCAGTCAGTCAGTCAGTCAGTCAGTCAGTCAGTCAGTCAGTCAGTCAGTCAGTCAGTCAGTCAGTCAGTCAGTCAGTCAGTCAGTCAGTCAGTCAGTCAGTCAGTCAGTCAGTCAGTCAGTCAGTCAGTCAGTCAGTCAGTCAGTCAGTCAGTCAGTCAGTCAGTCAGTCAGTCAGTCAGTCAGTCAGTCAGTCAGTCAGTCAGTCAGTCAGTCAGTCAGTCAGTCAGTCAGTCAGTCAGTCAGTCAGTCAGTCAGTCAGTCAGTCAGTCAGTCAGTCAGTCAGTCAGTCAGTCAGTCAGTCAGTCAGTCAGTCAGTCAGTCAGTCAGTCAGTCAGTCAGTCAGTCAGTCAGTCAGTCAGTCAGTCAGTCAGTCAGTCAGTCAGTCAGTCAGTCAGTCAGTCAGTCAGTCAGTCAGTCAGTCAGTCAGTCAGTCAGTCAGTCAGTCAGTCAGTCAGTCAGTCAGTCAGTCAGTCAGTCAGTCAGTCAGTCAGTCAGTCAGTCAGTCAGTCAGTCAGTCAGTCAGTCAGTCAGTCAGTCAGTCAGTCAGTCAGTCAGTCAGTCAGTCAGTCAGTCAGTCAGTCAGTCAGTCAGTCAGTCAGTCAGTCAGTCAGTCAGTCAGTCAGTCAGTCAGTCAGTCAGTCAGTCAGTCAGTCAGTCAGTCAGTCAGTCAGTCAGTCAGTCAGTCAGTCAGTCAGTCAGTCAGTCAGTCAGTCAGTCAGTCAGTCAGTCAGTCAGTCAGTCAGTCAGTCAGTCAGTCAGTCAGTCAGTCAGTCAGTCAGTCAGTCAGTCAGTCAGTCAGTCAGTCAGTCAGTCAGTCAGTCAGTCAGTCAGTCAGTCAGTCAGTCAGTCAGTCAGTCAGTCAGTCAGTCAGTCAGTCAGTCAGTCAGTCAGTCAGTCAGTCAGTCAGTCAGTTAGTTAGCTACTTTATTCAATGAACTCAATTGAACTCCTCTTTTGGCTTGGATAAGGCTGTTTTATTCTGAATTTGGCAGATGATTTATAATTTTTTTTAAAAGCTTGAGACCACACATGGTTTCAAAGGTGCAATACCCAGGACCAACACAATAACAGCATATCCGCTGTGACATGAATGATAGACATGCACCAATGAACAATGGGTGATTTTAGATCGTTAGAAAATAATATCATTAATGGTGGCAAATCAACACTGCTCTTAAGTGTCAAAGTTTTCACATTAACGACAATCGTTTCAAATATGTGGAATAAGTGTTAGCAATCCATTAAGCTTGCTAGGAAAATACGTCTCACTAATCATGATCTAAGCTAACATTTGAGATACAGAGTTGATTCACTTTCCCACCATCAGTCTTCCTCTCATCTTGACACCAAAATTTGAAGAAAAAAGCAGTTCGTGTTTTCAAAAACAGATATTTCTTTTCCTTATCAAAATTACTCAAAACCCATTATCACTCAATTTACAAATGATCTACAATGTGTTCCAGCACTCTTCACTGCATGCTGTCTGATATTATCGATGCATTCTTCGAGAAAGACTGATTCATCATGATCTTGATTTCATATCCCTACCTGCTTCACAGAAATCATGAGGCAAGATAATGTTACGATTATAACTCTATCTGCTTAATCACTGCTGATCATCATACCTGACAAGTCTCCCTTTTTGATAGGGAGGCTCCCAGTTTTTAGGGGTGATTCCCATCCCCTCCCTATCTCCCTTTTTCTTCCTTTTTTCAACTTCCTTTACTCAGAAAATTTGTGCAACTAAATTTTGCAAAAAAAACTGTGTTTTCCTACCATCACAGTTCACATTCCTATGTATTTGCTCATTATCATTACTTATTATATGTGGCTATACAAGATCTGAGCCTAACCTACCAGTGTTTTTAAGGCTGTCCCTCTAAGCGGTAAAATGATGCAATTCATAAAATTAACAGTCAAGTTTTAGCTTGGAAACATTATTCACAAGGCCTAAATTGCACCCGCATTCTTGCATGCAGGGGGGTCTTTCAATTCGGAAGAGCGATCCTTTACTAAAGCAAGTTATCACTATCACATCGCTCAAAATTATCACTCACTTGGTCTTTCAATTAGACAAAATCACTCCTAGATCGCTCACTCAGAATGTATATAGTTCAATCAAGTGACTGAGCGATCTGAAAGCGAGACCCCTAGCAGGTATCGCTCACTCACTGAGTGAGCGATCAGATTGCGATTTTTGCTGTTTCTAATTGAAAGACCTCCCAGATTGGTAGTCGGGGTTTATAGTTCATACCAAGGAGTAACGCCATTACTCTTTGTTCATACGCAGTGGCCTCCTGATTTCTGGGTCTGCCAACTTGTCATGTATGCTGATCATGCTTAATCATCATTAATCATCAAGGCCTACAAACTAGGAAATGGCCTTGACAAGCCACCTCCAGGCTTTTGGTAAACATGTTTTGTTTTGGCTTGTTTCCTCCTCAAAACAGATATAAGATATGTGGTATACTATGACAGGCTTTGAAGTGACAAAGTCGATTGGCGATATTTTATCAGGCCTATCATTTTCACAGGCATTAGTTGCTGTTAGCCACGGATGTTCCCATGTAAGCACGGTTGATATCAAGGCTAATGAATAGATGTTTTTATAACTTACATAGTTCAAACACAGAGAGGGACTGAATAACTATATATCATAACCTAAGCGCAGAGTAAGCAAACCAAGATATTAAACATCTAAAATTATGAAATAGGTGCAATTACAAGGCTTTGTTATGATACCCTGAGACTGTAGTTGTGAAGAATGGTGACAGTCACACTGCAGTAACTACTCTTGGAAGTTATGTTTCCTCACAGTTGCAACCAACCACCCAATTGAGACACAATTATCACCTGCCTGGAAGAGCGCTGAGGACATGTCTAAACTATCTTTGTGAGGGTGAAACTGTCAGCAGAATAATGTGTATCTTTCTCCTTGTAAGATCACATCCGCTGTATCTTAGAGATTGCTATCATCTACACTGTTTTGAACAGTAGGATGTAGGAGCCACTATGAATTATAATCCCAAGTTTGGTAGGTGTAACTTTTTGGTATTTTTAGATGGTGAGAACAATATGATCTTAAACTGTAGCAAAACAATATTGTAATTCAGTGCCTAAATGTTCATATTACCGACAATCATTTCACATAGTAATATGAATGATAAGTATTTTGTAACATGTGAGAATCAGAGTTGATTCATCTATTTTATTTTTATTTTATCTCGACACCCATTTTCAAAATGACATTTCTATTTCCCTATCAAAATCTCTCAAACCCAACATCACTCAGTTCACATAGGATTATGTGCTCTAGAACCACATCCTTATACTGATATCAGAGATGCATTTTGTCTGATATTATCAATGAATCCCTCGAGAAGGATTGATTGGTCTTAATTACATATCCCTACCTGCGCCATAGGAATCATGAGGCAAGTTAATGTCACCAGATAGCATGCCAACACTGTCTGTTTTAGATCATCATGCCAATACACTAGGAAACGGCCTCGATGAGCGACCTCCAGGCTTTTGGTAGACATGTTTTTGTTTTGGCTAGTTTTCTCCTCAACACAGATATTAGATCTGTGGTATATCATGACAGGCTTAGAAGAAGCAAATACCAGTAGCAATTTGACATCATGAATATCATTTTCACAAACAACAGTTGCTGTGAGCTACGGATGTTCTGGTGTAAGCAAGGTTGTAAGCAACGCTGTTATCAAGGCAACATCTTTGAATGATCTCTGATTATTTTGGCTAACGATGATGATGAGGTTATTATATATCCAAAGCTTTTACAGATATATTTGATTATAATATTGTAATGTAAAACTAATGTAAAGATGGGCTTTTACTGTAAATTAACTGGGTTAAAATCGCGAGTCTGTCTCTGTCAGAATGAATGACAGTCCTTTAGGGGCGAGACCGCCGTATCCGGCGCCAAGTTGCTCTCAGTTTGCAGGCAGTTTCAAGCACATTAGTATGTTGAGCCCAGTAGACAGTAGTCTGCAGCGGGATTAAAACCCAAGACCAATGATCTAAACTTATATGATTTAAAGGAAGACAATCAATTTGGATTGTTGCTGAATTCTCTGAAATTACCGTCACCCTGTGATCCATCACTGAAGGCATATAATCTCCACTAAGAACATGTTTTATTAGTGTTTGAATAGAAAAGCGGACAGCGGCATTTAAATCTTACTTAGACACAAATTCAGGTCTTTTGAGGACCATCTGCCCGCCTTGAAACTTTAACCGCGAATATGTCCGCAATATTCAAAGATGTTGCTTCGGCCTATATTGGACAATGATTGATTTAATATAAAGAGTAAACACTGTGCCTATCATGAAAATAGTTAAATCACGCATAAGAACTTACTATGATATATCCATTACCTATTTCCTACATGTACGGGCAGAAAGAGATTCTTCAAAATTATAAAAATAGGTGCTATATTACTTTGGTGATCTTAGGCTTGTTCATGATAAATTGGGACTGTTCTTGAGAGGGACCGAGAGAGTCATATTGCTACTGCTACTGAATATCTCCTTTGCGATAATATGTTGTTTTATTGTAGTTGCAGCCAACTTCACCATTGAGACGCAGCATAAGTTTGATCCCGCCCCAAATAACTGACTGAGCAACGCATTTAGTGCTAAGGTTGGTATAAAAGCGAACACTTTCAGATGTATTTGTCACACTCAGTTCATAACTTGTTAGATCTCTACACACCTCAATCACACCATGACTCTATTCAGAGCTGTGCGAATGTGTGTCTTAGTATCGTTGACCATCGGCTCGATGAAGGCTCATGTGAGTATTTGTGCTGGCAGCAGGAGTTGTTTGTGACTGTGTCAAAGTTGCATAAGGCACCGAAATAACTATTATTTAAGTATATAATTATGATGCTCTTAGTGGTTCTCAATTGTTTTTCCACTGTAAGAAAAACTGAAAATACTGCAAAGCAGGTTTATCAAGTAACTTCCAATTCATTGGGGAAATCCATTCCAATTGTCTTCGTTGAACATTTATTATCATCATCGTTTAGAGCAAGATACAATCAAACAAGTGCTCTAAATCTGGTCTACGCAATTTACTTGTGTCAAATTTTATGTGGTTGAAGAACATAATCATGTCTCTGACTGATGTTAATTTTTTATTGTAGGAATGGAACCCACGAGGCTATTGTCGCGATTATCACCAGTCTGGAAGAGAGCCGAAGACATGTTTAGATTATCTATGTGAGGGTTTAACTGTCAGCGGAATATATAATATCTACCCAACAGGATCAGCAAAGTTCTCTTTACCTGTCTACTGTGATCAGATTTCAGATGGCGGTGGTTGGACTGTGAGTAAAACAAAACAATTTGTTAATCTACTATGAAAATAGATAGCTAGTTCACATTGCATTTGATTCAGCTCAATATTTGCATTGATTGTCGTTCTATGAACGCAAGATTAGTGATTTTTAGTAAAAGCATTCTTTTTTTGCAGGTATTTCAGAGGAGAATGGATGGCTCTGTGAATTTCTACAGAAACTGGGCAAGCTATAAACTGGGTTTTGGTGCTCTAAACTCAGAACACTGGTTGGGCAATGAAAACCTGCATGTTCTGACGAACCTGTATCAATCCAATGAGCTGAGAGTTGAACTAGAGGCACAAAATAATGAGAGGACATACGCTCACTATGGTAACTTCAGTGTAGCCCCAGAAGCGAATGGTTACAGACTCACTGCTACTAACTTTCTCGGTACTTCCTTAGCAGGTAAATTATGTTAAAACTCTGCTTATTCCATCGGAGATGTATTGTTCTTGCGCTGTTATATAGATTATAAAACTATATAATTGGAATCATTAAATGATTCATTTATACAGTTTCATAATCTAAAAGTCGGTAATCCGATAGACAGAACATGACAATATCAATTACCTCATGGTGACGACCTTTCACTTCCGAGCCAGTAATAATCAGTGATTGTCAGATTTAGTGATATTGATTGCATTGTTTACACAATTGATCGGTTTGATTGCAGGAAATGCAATGGCAAGAAGCAATGGCATGCAATTCTCAACCGAAGACCGAGATCAGGATACACATGGGTCATCATGCTCCCAGATATTCAAGGGTGGCTGGTGGTACCAGGCATGCCATGATTCCAACCTTAATGGCCTCTATCTTAAAGGGCAACACGACTCATTTGCTAATGGTGTGAACTGGAGACAGTGGAAGGGGTATCACGAGTCCTTGACCTTCACAGAGATGAAATTCAGACCCGCTATTGTCCATCACGTATATGTATGAATTGACAAAAATTAATATTGAATGAAATTTATTATAGCTATATATGAAATTGAATAAAAGCAAATAAAATGAGAGTGACTTTTTTTCGATTTTGCCCATGAATTGCTCTTTCCATCAATATTACCGAATCATGAGATTAACAGTTTAGTATTTCACAAACATCATTGTTTATTACTATTACTATCGGGTTTATCAAAAATCACTTAAACCCGATATCAGTTAATTGTCATAATATCTACTAGCACCACATCATTCTGGAAATGGATTCTGTCTGGAATTAAAATGAATCAATTGCACCATGATCATGATCTCAGAGACCCTACCTGCTTCAAAGACATCACGAGGCAAAAATAGGCATGTGTATTATAGCAGCCCAGGCCTGTCTGTTTTAGATCACAAGGCCAACAAGCTAGGAAACAGCCTCGGCAAGCAACCCCCAGGTTCTAGATAAACATGTTTTCATTTGAGGTTAGCTTCCTCCTCAAAACCGATATCAGATAGTGGTATATCATGACAGGCTTTGAAGTAGCAAATACTAGTAGCAATATGACATCATGAATATCATTTTCACAGACATCAGTTATTGTTAGTTGCTGAGTTCTAATGTAAGCAAGTTTTTTATCAAGACAACAACGTTGAACTGTCTTCTATTATTTTGGCTGGTGAAGAGAGGTTTTTAAATAAAATGCACAACTTAACGGTAAAATCAATGAAGAGGGAGTTCATTGGTTAAATCTATTATCTATTATTATATTTGAATGCAGAAATAAACCATCATGGAAGTCACGATTCATTTGCTTATGGGGTGAGCTGGATACAGTAGAAGGGGCATCATGAGTCACTTACTTTTACAGAGGTGAAATTCAGACCTGCTGTATCGAATAATTGATTTTATAAACAAATATTTTTGGGCGTATTGACATGTAAATTTATGTAATAAAGCTGTCAAATATATGAGGTATGATATTCACAATAAAGATCATTGAATCTTTAAAGCAATCTTACACATGGTCAGATAAATTTGTCACCAGAGGTCAGGGATTAGTTAGGTCTAGCTGTAGTTAATATTCGCATGGGAAGAGGACTATAGGCAGTTCTCTGAATATCGACAGGTGTTGAAACTGAAAGTTATGAATTTTCTGCGTTTGCACTCAGGATAAGAAGTCAATTTTGCCATTGCAGTTTGATTTTGATCACAAAGCAACCAAACTAGGAAAATAAACAGTGACATTCTGGTTATAGATAAATACATGTCTTCCTTCGCAAGAGATATCGTTGTGCTAAGTGTTATGATAGCAGAATGTATATCAAATGACTTCAGCGTTGAAAGCTTGTGAAACTTGAACCTGAATATCTCGTTCACAGACAGCACAATTTTACTGTTATTCTCGAATATTTTGATGTAAGCATAAACATTCTCGAGACAAGAAAGTTGAACCCTCTTAAACTATTTTAGCTGCAAAAAATTTCAGAAAATTACCGGTTAATCTGTGCATAGATAGTTAATGATGATGATAATAATAATAATAATAATAATAATAATAATAATAATAATAATAATAATAATAATAATAATAATAATAATAATAATAATAATAATAATAATAATAATAATAATAATAATAATAATAATAATAATAATAATAATAATAATAATAATAATAATAAAAACAAGCACTTCCGGGAGACTGTGACTTCATAATGCAGAGAATGGGAGTTACCTTCCCTTATGGGAGGCACTTTTTCAACCATCAATAATTCATGCCAAGTAGAGCATTGAATTTTTTACCATGCAAATCTGACAAAGCTCTATCATAAGTAACTGCCTGACTATAACATGCATTGGTCTTTAGGTAGTCTGTAACAACAGTCTTATTGGTTAAGCAAAATGATCTCCAACTTTTGGACTGAACTGATTTAAATTTTTTGGTTTTTGTGTTGTTGTCTCCATCCAGCCATCATGTCTGAACAGGGCACCCCGACGATGTGTAAAAAATAACTAAATTTGGGTATAAAAGCACTGAGTATACAATTAAGTCTTATTTAGACGAGTGTGCTGGATGATGCTCTATCATAGCCACAGTGATTTCTGAAAAGATTTGAACATTGGTACTGAGACAGCCTATAGTTAATCACAGTTCTCATCTGGGCTGATCATTACAATATAAGATTTTAGATCATTAGAGGTTGTCTTTCATTGTGCTTAGGGAGTAACTCTGAATCAATTTAATCTCATTGACATTGACGTTAGAGCAGCTTGGGAAAACTCCCTGGTAAATAGTATCATTGAAACAATGCCATGTATCACGATAAGACAAATGTGAGATTCTGCACCCCAAAATATGTAGATAATACAACTTTCTATCAGCCAATATTGATGCATCAACCACCAAAACTTTTTTATAATCTATATCAATAGCTATTATCTGCTGGCAGAATGCAATAACTAAATCCAGACCGATCCCTTTACACAATCACCAGCTTTTGAACTTTAACTCCTCAGATGGGTTGCAGTTCAATTCAAACATATTTTATGACAATAACCTGATATTCTTTGGATTTTCGGATTTTCCGACTAAAATTGCATCGTGGAAATGCTATTGATATTTGATAACTCAAAACTTCTGTTATACCATTGCCGTCCATGGCACTAAGTTGTGAGCAGTTATAATTGTTAATGCAATACACGTATATAATTAGTTGTATTATTGCAGTGCAATTTTCATTAAAACCAGCCAGCCACTACACGAAAATGTAGAAAAAGAAAATTTTTGACTCAGGATCTGTGGGGTTAAGTAAAAAAAGGTGAGCATCAAGTTTAACATCAAATTATTCAATTTTACCTGGTATCAATTATTCTAAAACATTAACAGTAGCAGATCAGATCAGATAATTCAGTCGAACCAAAGAATAGAGCATGTCACTTGATGACCCACAATGCAGTAGTGGGAAAGTTGTTAACAAACCTTCACTTGTTCATATGTGTCAAAATCAGACGACACCTCCATCACATCATCAATGCAAGTGACTGGAAGTGGTTCTAGTATTTGGTGTGATGGGTCGCTTTGTCTGAATGACCGTTCATTGTTTATTTTGTAGAGATCGTTGTCCACCATGTTTAAATCAATCTGACTTCTGTTTACATGTGGTGAGGGCTTCTGGGCTTGAGACAGCAACTGGTTAGATAAAACGAGTTCTTCAGTCTCAGCCAACCTGCCTTCTACAGTAAAGCTGATGTCAGGGTTGATATGACTTTCGCTGAATCGTTTACCCTCTGTAATTCTTGGAACAGGTGCTTGCCTTATTTCCTCAACTGTCAAATCTACTTCTTGACTGTCATTATCGGCAGCCCTGATACAGAATTGATCATAGTCTATACTTAGCCTTGACTCACTATACTGACTGCCCCTCTCTAACCCGCGCCCTCGGATCAAGTTTCCAAGTGCAGACAGTTTGAGCTTGATAGATGATTTTGTAGTTGCCTTCTCTTGCCGAGCTGATGTCATACTAGAGATCCCGTGCCGGGCTGTACCAAGTTTGTCTTCATGATTTTTAAACAATGTCCACGGTTGAGCATGTGACTACAAAAATCATCATATTAGAATTACAAATGACAAACTTTTGCACAATTATATCAATCTCATACACCTCAAAATATGTTTGTAATAGGTCTCGTTGGTATTGTAACCATTGACATGTTTTTGTGATTAGTTACTTAACCCTTTATACGCCAGCTGGCATGCTTCAAATAATGAGATTCTTGGCCAACTAGCTAACATTCGCTCACACCCTCTTTACTTTAGCCCAAATAGGTGCTTGCTAACGTGCAATCACCCCAAACTAACCAAACTGTTTTCTTGTCTCAATTTTACCTGGGTAGGATGGTTTGTAGTCGGTTGTTGAGATGTCACATCCTCACTGAAGGCTGTGTTGTCGTGACCTGCTTGTTTGACAGGTGGATGAGAAATGCTCATTTTGCTGGCCATAAGATTTATTGAACTGAATGAGTGACCTCTACCGCTGTCATCAGTGATTAAAGACACTCCCGGAGAACTCTAAAAATATGATTGTATTTATTTCTAACTTTTATTCAGGTGTCATTAATATTCCACCACTTTCATACATTATACTTCATGTTAGTCACGGTTTCATATCAATATAAGCTAGCATCAAAAGTTTCCCGACCAAATTTTTGTGTCTAGGAAGATTCTAATTAGGGTTCGGTGTGGAGAGTTTGTGGTTAAGGATATATATTATTCAAATGTTCTCAATCTAAATCAAACTCAGCAATTCAAAATTAGAATTAAAAAGCAAAGATGTTATCTGAGAGTGAAACTGATCATATGAGGTAAAAAAAGCTGCTTTACTTTCTCATGTCAGATGATCTGTATGAGCTATGCTCCTGATGTACAAGAGGAGCCAATAACCAAAAACATATTGTGATTTTTGTTGATTACAATATTACGGTATGTTTGATCAAGGAGTATTTGTTGCTCCTTGGTTTGATTCATTATATTTTCTTTATGTTCTAACACTCAATCAATTATTGAGTATTGATTATTGTTATCTAATTAGTTTAATTACAGATGTCTTCAATACTTACCGGCTTTTCATAACTCCTTTTGCTTGGTTTGCCAAAAATAATGTCCCTAAACAAAACAGAAAGCAGAATGTATGATAAATATCTACGCTAAATCAATATAACCAGTCTACCACTTGATTGATGGGTAAAGATAGCCTTGTCACGCAGCTACTTTTCTTGAAGCCGCTTGACAAGGCTAGGGTGGAGACGTTCAGAGGATGATGATAGAATGTACATTTTTTATGCCGCTTCAGCATGGCAGCGCCAAATAAATATTCAGTGCAATATATCTTCCCAACGGATCGTTTGGTACCTGTATATTCTTGACAGAGGATTGCGCCGGCTGCTGGTAATACTATGGCTTCTCTCCACCCGCTGCACTGTCATGTTAGTCTTCTCTTGGCAGCGTCTTCTTTGAGCCTGTTTGTTACAGCAGATGATTATTCCCACAGTTAGAAACAACAGCACAATCAGACCAATGAGCACACCTCCTATTATATAGGCGAGGACTGTAGGCGATAGCTGACGGGGTTTTTGGGTACTCTGAACTACGGCTTCTGTCATGGGGGCATCCGATATAGACACTGGAAAAAAAGGACAGGCTATGTAGTCAGAATGAAGAATCAAAAGAAACAAGCAAAACTTTTGGCGTGAAAAGGTTCAATCTTCCAAAAAAAAACAATTGTTTTTAACGAACCACTTATTATATTGTTGCTAGTTCAAAAGAGACATTACCTCGTGAAACGGAGTGGAAGTACAAGATATTCGGTAAATAGTTTGTGACGTATCTGAAAGACTGATCAACAGACGGATTTGCTTACAAGTCCAAAAAAAAATGTCACGAGGTGCCCCTGACTCGCATACATGGCTTCATTGAATAGTGAATTGAAAAGATGATCTTCTTGCAAGGGTCTGTCAAATCAAGGAGTGAACTTTTGGTCAAACTGCCCAAGAGCATGTTAATAGCCTGAAAACCATACACTGCTCTATCAACTATCACATACTACTACAAGCTACATACCAAACATTAGTTTAAGTGCTTAGACTGTGTCAGTAGCTGGTAGTAGTATTTCATTATCAACCACTTGGGAAATTGGTTGATAACAAAATGCTACTACCAGCTATACTGACACAGTCTTATCACTTAAACTTACCAAACATAAATTCTATACTGAGACTTCTGCTCAGCTTCAGAACGTGACCCTCACCTTTGTGAAATCCATGAATCTTTAGAGGAAGACAGTAAGTGGCAGAGCTGCTGGAGCACCTGATGTTCACCTGCAGGAGCAGGCCACTCGGATTAATGGCATCGCTACCGAAACTCTCAGCCAGTGGTGATAACTTCAAAATAAATTGTAAAAGTCATATAACGCAGGAAGTTGAGACACACGAAAGAAGTTACACTTTGGTGTGGTTGCTGTATCACAATTCTCAGCATCCTTGAGTTACCAAATATTCCACACTGGGATATCTTCAAAATATTTAGTAGAATCAATAACAATACATTCTACTCTTTTTTTAAGTTTTTGTCAGAAGAACCAGGAGCAGACAACCCTAGTGAGTGGCATCGCTACCGAGACTCTCAGGAAGTGGTGATAACTTCAACATGATTGTAATAATCATGAGACAGAGCAAGTAAAAACAAGCTAGCTGGAGAAGTGATACTTAAGTCAGGCTGCAGCATCTGATTCATGAACCTAGTAACCTGGTCTATCTGAGATTTACTGTACGTGTAATCAGGGATTTGTTTTATAATCAAGGTGAACTTATTTTCTCATTATTTAGCTGTTTTTGAGAATCACAAGAACAAGCTAAAATAAGCTCTATGGATTGTCAGTGCTTACCTTCAGAAAGGATTCACCAACATTCTCAGAATTAATTGTAAGATTTGGGAATGTTGATGCGGCTTTTGTGAACCCGTCCTCGCCATCAATCAAAACAGATGCGATTTTAGATTCACCCGAGCAAGTGTATGCTTCAACTGTATCTGCCATCCTTACTGAAAAAAATTCACATTTCTGTTTATCCTACCTTTCAATATTGAACAAAATCCTAAATCACATTGAGCATTAGTCCATCAATAGTTTTAAGGAAGCTTTCATTTTTCCAGCCATTCTACCGAATACAAAATGTAGCTATGTTTAACAGTGGGACTTTTAGCATTTTGGAATCATGAGTTGGCTTGTCAGTTGATCAATTAGTACCATCAGATACTCAGTTTAGATTACCTGGAAGGTTTGGGATGATTGCCATAGTTTTACGAGATACCAGTATAGTGAATACCCCTGATGATGACACACTTGTGGTGTTCAATGCTGAATAGTCTGCATCGCTGGTCTGAGATGACAGGGTCAAATCTGTGCAACCTATAATCAAATGGATATGTATAATGTAATGTGCCGTGAGAGCTCAGGCCATTCTGTGTACAACACAGTAGTGAATATATACTATCAATCTATGACTCCACGATAACTTTCCGTACCTCTGGCAGCATAGTATAGCCCAATTGTTAGACTGATGAAAGATGTGGCTTCCTCTCAAGTCAAAACTCATGACAAGCACCTATTTCTACCTTACTAAAAACCTACTCATATTATATCGAATAAAGAAGCTTTAAAATATACCATAATATGCCACTGTACTGAGATATATATTGAAGTTTATAGGCTAGACTTGAAGACAAGCTCATACTCAACTAAGTAGGTTATAGTTTTTGCTTCTATATCGCGACACAATACACACAATTTTCACTAACATCTCAAATGGATCAGCAATTTGCTCAGCCTGATATACCTGATATACCTGATATTTCCTGCACACAAGAGCGGTGTTTGATGGAGAATGTGGTTTGATTACCAGGACAGACACATTGGCACGAGCCTGGAACTACAGTCTCTGCTTTGTATAGCTCTGTACAAGTGTCTATCTCACAGTTATCTGTGTCTGTAAACCTTCAATGACAGGAAATATACGGCGTCAGGGAAGAAAAAACATTAACACTGACTGCTGACTGCTGACTATGGAATCAGCGTATTTAGGTGTTATTTGACCTCGGTTACTACCTATCCTTAGAGACAGACTAATTTCAACAGCGCCTGATCATCAACTGGCTATCAGGCTGAATATGGCTGTGTTTATAAGTTTCAAATAGCTGGTGACTGATGGCACCTGCATAGTAGAATTTATGGAATCAGCATGTTTGGATTCCATTCAATCCTGGTAACCACCTATCCTTGGAGTCAATCTAGTGGCAACAAATCTTCTGATCATCAACTGGCTATGATCCTAAATTTGACAGCGCCTGTCAAGTTTCCATAGGCACATTTTCTTAAAAGCCGAACACATTTATGGCACTCACATATCTCCTGCTAGTTAAAATTCCGATTTGCTTGTTTGCGTCTGTCTAAATGAAACACCCCTTTTTCCCGCCCTGAATAGGTGAGAAGAATAGGTAGAGTAGTGGTCTTACCTGTCCGGCTGCAGTCCGCTCATTCTCTGAATGACAATATCAGCTTCACATGCAGCCCAACATACACAGAATATCATACAAGCAAGGATACAACCACTCCTCATTTTGCTATTTTACGAATACATTAGTGGAAAGTGTCACAAAAAGCTGTCAGACAGTCTATCCAAAGAGCTAACGCCTTACGCTTGAATCACTGTCAACGCTAATGATGTTAATGTTTGTCCTTGTCAATACAAATGATTCAACAGAATGCTATGCTGCTGCTGTTTTAATGTAATTAATTAATTATGCGCTGTCTCTACCTGTACATTGGATTGTTCAATACAGCAGCTAATTCATACCGATATGTATTGATTGATACTGGATAGAACAGACTAAATCCCGTCTAAATTCTACCAAAAATCAATATTGAGCTGTTTTTCATGACTAAGGTTCTACAGGGATAAATTGGTAAACGAATGCAGTAGATTGAGTGCAAATATTGAGTTTTAATTTGAATATTCCATTTGATCTCATGTGTGGAAAAGTGGAATAAGAAATGGTATTGACAAACAGTGTTCCTTTCAAACCCACCGATGTATTGAAAGGGTCATTATTTTAGGTTTTACGTAAGTAAAACTATTGAACGCAAGTTGAAAAGCATATCAGGCTCAATCAGTTTTGCAAGAATGAATACAGAGTATAAAATATCTATTAGCAAAATAATTATGTTACCGAATGTTTAAACAGTGTGATTACTCCCTGATTTCATCAGAAAAGGTTCCAACATCTGTGTGATGATCAATTAAAGAGTTGTCTCCTTCCCTTACGTGAGTAGACAAATCAAAATAAATTTGAATCATTTATATATTCGGTCAACGTTCTTCCCGCTTAGTGACAATACCTGTTTGGTTTTCAATTCCATTGATAAATGTGTGGTCCTTGGGCAACTTGGGTGGAGCTCATTGATAAAGTGCTGATTTTGTTATAATGCCTATACATACCTATAATGTGCAAGATCAGGCTTACCTAATTAGCATGTGAAATAGCCTGGCAATGGAGTCGTCTGTCTTATGGGGGAAGGAATCTCTTACAACACATTTAAAATTAATACCCTGTTCATTCTTATAGCCTCTATATCAATATCGTTTTTTCTCAAAGGTTGGCTTTGTAGGTAGTGCTGAGGCTGAGCGTGGTCAAATGTGCTGATAAGGCCATCAGCAACTACTCTTTGATGCCAGAGCAGGCAACTTGGTTTCAATATTTCTTTATAAAAGCGTAATGTTCGTGGTGAATAAATTCAAACTACCATGTCTAGTCGCAAACCCACACCATTGGATCGGTTGTCGGCTTTACATCTTAACTATCTGTATGAATAGTTGGCTGAGTATGCAAAACTCATGCAGAAATTTCAGGGCCCACCCAATAGTTGTGGGCCGTAATAACGACGCTAATTACAACAATTTACGCTGGTAATTTGCATTGAGTCATCCATCTAAATTCATATTAGCTATTTTCAAGAGTCATCACACTTGATGGCAAATTGAGATCTATAATGCTGATACTATAATAATACCGCCTTATATTATTGATGGATGCTTGGAGTAGTGTGTCACACATGCTAGCAGCTGTCACTCGAAACTACCCCCAGGGAAAATTAGCTTATCCCAATATACTACCGCTATGACTGCCCTTGTAAACTAAAACATTCTGTTGTTAATATTAAATCAACTCCTTGCATTGCCTATCAAGACCATTAACAACTTGAGAAAATGAATAGGTTAACACTCACAGTCCATTTGAGATGGTTATCTCATGATTTCTCGATTGGCATGTGGTTACACAGATATTATATTAAGTCCTCAATAAAATAATTATCCGTTTGATTTGTGGATCAGGGTTAGAAATTAGCTGTTGGCTAAGTGACATTGCAGCAAGCTATTCTAATAATAATGTAGACCTAAGATAATAATAATGTTTTATTTAGGCTTGATTCTTGTGACACACGCTTGGCAGCGTCAGCACCTGCTGTCTTTGTCATCTGAGATATTCCACAATTATTCAGACAATCAAAAGTTATCCAACAGTATTATTCTGCTTTTAAAGCTCCTTAAATCGGCAATCACTGTTGATAAAATTCATCATTATATTCATCTAATACACATAATTACAATAATATTCTGAGGTAATTTTACATAATTATAAGATATTGAAGAAGTGTCAGAAGCTTCAAACAAGGGTTGCTTAAATTTAAAAAAGAAAAGCAGTCTCTGATTAATTACACTTTGGTCTGAGCCTGAAGTAATCAGAAGTGTGTACTATAATCTCCAATTTCCTAAGTGAAACCCTATCACCTCTCTTGTACTAAAGTACTCTGCTAAATTGGTGAAATATACTTGTCTCTAACTAGATAATTAACAACAACAAACCCATTGTGAAATCTGACCGGGGTCGATGCCTCAACTCAGCTGCTTTGTTTATTTATGCATATTGTTGTTTTCTCACCTTTGGGCCAGCTATAAAAATTAAGAAGAGCAAAGTCGGCATTTAATCATATTGATATGAAATGAGACTGCAGGGGGATGAGAGCAATGATCATAACAATATATCACATTCTTGTGGTACTCAGCCTTTGTCATGAGTACACCCGCATCTCTATATTTTGTAAATTTGATATTTTTAATTGTCAGCAATTTAACTGCTATCAAAACACCACAACCTTTTCCTGCATAAAAAGGATGATGAACTACGGCCTGAGATGACCCAGTAAGCTGTCAGCTTTTAGGTTCTCATATTTCATTTTACAATGCATTAGATTCAAAGCAAATAGTGATGCCTCGTCAGGTATAAGTGGCAGCTCTCGTGGGAATCAGAGATTGTTATGAGTCAGCGACCTGATGCAAATTAGTGTTAAATTTGTCGCAAGCTTTCCTGGCAGGCTGGACAGTTTATTGACTATTGCAGTGTTTTCTTATTACCAATCCTGCTACTGCTACTGTTTTCAAGTTCAACTCTATCAACTGTTGTTTATTAGCTTGTTTATGACTTTCAGCGCCATGTCTTCTAGCTTCACTTTCCCCGGCAGCAGGCAGCAGAAATAAGCATCAGGACGCTGTCTCTTTACACACAGCTGGTTGCTTTAGGGCCGTTTTGTAGCCTGGAACTAAAATGTCAATCCCGTGTTAATTATCAACACATAGCTTGCAAATGTTCCGTTTCTCGCAAAAGGAGTGGTGATAAAAAACTTCTGTAGCATCATTTTCTGAGTAATGATGTCAGTGTTATAGGCCCACAGCAGAGGCGATAAATAAATCAATTATATGAATATAACCTTGACAGTCAGCGTTCCTTAGTAGGCTTTGATGTTTAATGTAAGTTATTACACATCATTAAATGTGTAAGCCAGGCCTTGATTAATTAATTTACACAACACTCATCCCTTTTGTTTTACAACGAGTTGTGTAAGATGGCTGCAAGCCTGTGGCAGAATGAGAAAGCCGCTTCTTAATATTTAATTCACGATAGACTCTCAATATTACAGACAACTGGTCACCACTAAATTAAATCTGCTTACTCACTTCACCATGCATCCAACTCTTCACCATCCAACTAAAAATAAAAATCCTGGTGGAGTCCAACAGGATATCATATTCCAAACACGTAGGTTCTCATTATAAAGCTAGACTATATCAATGAATTCTCTTTATAAAGTCCTACTATGCTAATGAAACAGTAGACAGGATAAACACCATACCCTCACTACTGCCACATCAACAGAATTAGATGAGGAAGGAACACTTTTTGATTTCTCAACTGGCATGTTGCTATAAATAGATCTGGATTAAAAGAAATTGCTAAACTGCACTAATGTTAATGAGATGTAGATGAAGTCTCTCTCATTTCCAGGGATCAGTGCATTGAGTTCAAAGGTTGCGCAATATTTTACCAATGTCTTATTAGCTATTTCGCACACAAAGACTAAAATTAACATTCAGATTATCTCAGATATTTTATGTAGATTGCAACTTGATATATTGCACTCTGGTGACCAGAGACTGGAGGATTGTGTCGGCCAGCAGACTGGCACAGTATCAGGAAATGAAAAGAAGAGACGTGGGACGGTCTTTCCTGGCTGGGGGGTGGGGTAGAAGAGTCAGGGGAATGGGCTCAGACTAGGGACCGGGACTTAAGGTTAATCTCGCAATGTCTTATAGGGAACAGCTGCAAATATTCGATGCATGCACCAGAAAAGCAAAGTTTGTGCGATTACAATATATCATCTATGATCCCCTATTGTCTATAATTTAAAATTTAGAACACTAATTTCTGTGTAAAATCCTGTTTGTGGTTGGGATGGTGTGAGTAGAGTTCCTTGGAGAATTGCGTGGGTAGGGATTTACCTCGGAAGACGTCCAAACGGTCGGAAGGAGAAACTTTCAGCACTTTTATGGCTCTCATTTCTCTATGTCTTATTTCTTTCAACATGGCCAATTTGTTGCTCCACCCTTCATTGAAAAGCTTATACCATCACAAGCTTGGAGTGAGACCTACGTCTCTATCATTAAGGGAAGAATAATTTTTAAGCAAATTCTTTTTTAAAGACTCCTTGGTTAAAAACTGATGCACAATTGCGTACATGGTCATTTCCACAATTTAATTGACACTGGAGACAGGATGAGTCAAGTCTCTAATTTTACCGAATGTCACTTGTATTCGTCCATCAATATCATAGAAAGAATATAAGATTGTCAAAAAATAAACAAACCATTAATGATGATAGTGTAATTAATGAAAATAACAAATTGGTGATTGGATGAAAAAACTACTGGTCCTCTTTGCGCGACATGACGCAGACGCTCTTTTATAGACAAATATAATAAAGGGGGCATCTTCGTCAAAAAATGTGCATAATGTAACAATAAATAAAGTGTTTTGACATCTTCATAAGATGTCACTTTCAAGATATGAATACGAGAAAGTTGCGACATAGCGTTATGACATAACAATCATTGAATATATTCAATAGGGAGCATTAGTAACATGATTGCATGAAGTATAAAAAATAAAGAGGGCTTTATGAATGGAGGGGGGCAGGCTAATACATGAATCAGTGAGTTAATACTTCTCCTTGACAGAGCTCTAGCAGTGCCCTTTATTGTACTGTACAGTACCTATACAAGTTATACACTTGATATCAAGTTGGCTTAATACAAACTATTAGCCTATTATTTACTTACAATAGAATCGCATATTGAGCACTAATCGGGTCATGAAAATGGTTTTGTCAAAGTTGCGATCGGTTGGATACAAAGCTGAATTCATGGACAGCTTTTGATTCAAGCGCGCTGCCGTCAACTGAGTCAGGATTTGATAGCTGCAGCCTTTGAGGCCTGAGTTGATATGACATCATGGAATGCTATGGTTTGGCGCTGCACAGTCCCGATATTCTCCTTTAGTTTATTTAACGCTGCCGGTCGTGAAGCTGGCTCGGCTAGCGCAGCTTCTTTAGTGCACATGATAAAGTCTTTGAGTACATTACACAGAGTGTTAGCATCTTCAGAGACTAAGCTCTGTACATTTGGTTGTCTGAGGGAACGGCTCAAGGTGTCCCCGATGTAGACAAGCTTGTGAGCTGAGGCTACTAGTAGTTTACTAACAGAAACCAGTGTCTGATTTGATTGGCCTGTCTCCACAACAGTCTGTAGTCTGAGAACGTGTCCTCTCACAGACTCACATATCGCCTGCACATGATGGGAATAATACTGCAGGTATTTACAGTCTTGTTCTGCGTGCGGGCTGATGGTAATAGCAGAGGGAGAGGACTGCGGCGGGTTGGGTGCGGGCTCCTCGACACGCACCTCGATATCACAGTAATCATACTCGTTATAGTCTATTGTATGTGGACCTACAGGGGAGTCCACTCTGTCTAAACTAGCACCCCTCACTTCAGATAACCTCCCTGCAAATAAATAAAGACAATAGTGAGGTTAACAGACAATAATACTTGAGAAGCGGAGCACTCATTATCACAACACACCGCTATCTACCATCTCCACAGTGCCAACAAAAGGCAGGAAGCGATTGTTTTAAGAATATGAATAATTTACAAGCTTGTTTTGATTGATAAGTATCTTGACACACTAAGATGTCACCTTAACACATCATAAATCACAAGAGAGGTCTGCCCTGCTGATACAAAGCTAGGATACACTGCCGAATCCAGCGCCAACGCTAGCTCATATCTAATGACACAGGCAACGCCAAGCTATGAAACATTGATAATAGTAAGTGTTGCTCAATTCGGGTGATTGCTGATTGATGTCATTAAACCCATAGTTATAAGATTGCAGATTACATGATTACAGCTTAGCATGCTCAACTGACTGTAGCAATGTCAACAAATTACTCCCTTACTGACCCTGTCCCTAGCTACCGCCATCAAACAAGTAATGGCGTTACATCAAACACCTCCTACCCTATGGTTGTCTGATATTACATGGCTAGGCCGTGAGACGCCAGGGCTCACTGTTCAGACCTTGTATTGGCTACTGTGTGCAGGTGGCTGATCAGTGAGATTGTTATCAATATTCTGTCACAATTTAACTGATGTACCTGCGCCAGTTCAGGTAATCTGTCAGATGTCTAATAATAATGCATGAGAAAAGTGTCATCCCTGGACAGTTGATTTGAAACATACGTCTCAGCCGAGATAGATAAATAACTGACACTGTCCAAACAGTGTCAAACCCGAAAAACTCCTGACAAAAAAACGCCGAAACTTTTAGGTCACGAAATCATTACAAGGACGATAATCGAATAGTCACGAGAGATCATCATCTCGAATAGCAGGTACATTCCATTCATTTAGCCCTGATCGACAGTTACAAAGATTGGAATTTCAGGTATCTTATGACTGGGAGATCACTGAGCTAGATTTGGATCCTGGTATTATTAGCACTGTCACATGTTTCGTGCCACTCAGCGAATCACTAGGTTACCAGTCAGTTGGTTTAGCCTTTAACCATCGCTTCCAGCTTAACCCAGTAGGAAAGTAATTATTAGCTGATGACTAATAATACTGCTACCATTAATTTTGCATGTTATTATTGACCAAAAACTAATTTGCAGTTTGTCATTAACTGTTACTTATCAGTGTTATGTGTTTGTGATTCATTGAAGTCTTATTTTTGAATCCAAGTATCACCATATACAGCCTGGAGTGCTAACCATCATCATGATAACATACTTTGAGTCATTTGATGAGGTGTTTGATGGCAAGACCAGGTTTGTGGTGGTACTGTCGGGAGAAATTCAGATCTGAGCGAATCATATTTTATGGCTGAAAATGCTGACCAATCATGTCTACCGTATCATTGACGTTATTGCGAGTAGCGAATGACAAACCCAGATATATCCGCCAGTGACATCATGTGATATCTTAGATAACAGTTGAAATTTCAAATGGCTAATAATAATCATTGTTTTTGGACAAATATTGTGAAACTGGCGGCGCAGCATAATATTTTGATACCTGCATGTATAAGGAATCTTATCTCTAAGTTCCGTGTATAAATGAATCAACAGCAACCAACAGTGATACTGTGCTCTTAGGTTACACTTATGATAATTCTTGAGAAATTCCCTAAATTCTTGTTTGCTTATGTATTACAGTAATTTCCTGAGCTGACAGGTGACTTGAGTAACATAGCTATGATTATCGATTTGATGATATACCGGTATATGTAAATATCGATGTGAAGTCAAGTGTGTTTGAAATTATTTCTTCCCTTCATTAATCCTAACTGTTGTGACGCATGTTAGCTTTCCATAAGAACTTTTTTTCAAATAGTCAAGGAAGCAAAAAATGATTCTAAAGATGATTTAATTCAATCATGCCTTAGTTTTACGGTCACCACGGCAACTCATATGCGATCTGCCAAATGTTTGACTATTTCTGGACACCGCCACAGGAAGTCGTGCCTCGACATAACCACAACTATCCTTTGTTGCGTTCAATCCCATGAGCCTCTATATACCTCGGGCTGTTATATAGTCTCGCATGTCTGAGGTCTAAATCTAAGTCACTTCCCACTACCTAGGACCACATTCACAGCTGTTTTCAAAGGCAATGTGTGACACTTTGTTACCAACAGGGACATAATCCCCAAGCCTCCCAGCAAGTAAACAAAAACTACCTGTGGCGGAAAATTCTACAGTTTGTCCTTGTCATGTTAACATAGCAAACCATAGACTTAATAATTTATTCTGAAGTCTATGTAGCAAACTAAGTTTGTATCATAATGATCACTTTACTTACCTGAGGAGGAGTTGTTGGGTATAAACAGTAGCCTGCTGTTGCCGTGTATAACTGAGGCTACTCTGCTGACATTCTCCCCAACTTCTCGGGCTACAGAGACAAGCTTCACCAAGTCGTTTCCTTCTGTGCCCTGGTACGAGTCCTCCAATTTAGCGAGATGCCACTTAATACTGCTAAGAGCCTAATAAAAAAAAAGTAAATAAATATAAAATGGTTTGTGACAGAAGCTGTAGGGATTGATCCCGGCCTCACAGGTGTCTTGTAGTGAGGATGTTGATTTGGTTCTCGATAAGTGACTTGTCTGCTCGATCTCAAGAAGCACCTAACTGACCTGGTGAACTTCTAACAAGCTAACTCCAGTGACATATGACATATGTTTGATATCAACGCAAGCATCAGATCAGCTTCTACAGATCAGTACCAGGTTTTTGAAGTAACCGTCTTAGTTTAGAATTTGTGGTTGAGACAGACTGTTATCACACGGGAGGCTGATAGATCTAACATGAACATGAGATACCGTGATATTAGCTTGAAACCAAAGCTGGAAATTCAACACTTCACACAATATTCAATGGTGTGGTGGGGTAATCGATCGACGCCTCTAGGCCCGCATCTTCGCACATCAGAGGGCATAGAATTCCGTGTATTCTCAAATTAATTTTGTGATGATTAAGGCGTTTGAAATTAACACATGATCATGCTGGCACCCTTGCAATGTTACATTCAATTGACACGATTTCATGAGCCCAGGGTATCAAACTTTATCATTGCAGCTACTTTTCTCACCTTCATCGAGCCGTTGACGATATCTAGCTTCAATTTCAGAGGGTTGAGTGCTTGTATGAGCCTCTGTTTGATAGTTTGGTCCTTGAGTGAGATCGAATTAACTAAAGCACCAGCTCCAAAGTCATAAAACTCTTGAAGGGTGGTCTGCAGACCCACGCATGCCATCTTCAAGTCATAAAGAACTGACTCTAAGTTAGCCCTAGCTCTCCATTTTGCATGCACAAAACTAAGGAGGCGTCCTGTCGACGTCTCAACATGCTGCTGTAGTTTGACAATTATTTCCATAGCCTCTTCCAAACCCAAAGTTAATTTTTCCACATTGTCCAGATCTAGTGACTGGAAGCCATTGACCAGATGGTTAGTGTTTCTCAGAGGCAGGACGTCATATAAATTAGCAGTCTCCTGTGAGGCTGGTCGGGTGCTCGACCCACTGTTCAGAGTGGTGCTTGACCCGGAACTAGGTCTATGTACGCTGATATGAGATGATACTGGGTGATCATATACATCAAAGTCTTTAGAAGGCGAGGTGTGAATACCAGACAGTCTTGCGTTATCGTACACCCCAGAGTCTCGACTCTCATACTCTCGCAGAGTTTCGCGTATTGTTTTTGGCACATCGTATAGCCCTGCGTCTGCACCAGCAGGTTGAATGTCATACTTAGAGGGGGATTGTCTGACTCGAATAGAGGTCGGAGTATCGTACACATCTAACATCTCCATACTGTTACGAGAATAGTCACAAACACTCGACCCGGGTGGGCTGGATGTGTTTGACATCATAGATGACCTGTTACTACGCATGTCTACAGCGCTATCTCCAGACTTATAGATGGGTGACATTGGTCCGCTGCTCTTTCGCTGACTTGACAGGCTGCCTGCTAGACCAGCAGCAGTAACCTGCAGCGCCTTCATATGACTAGGGGGAGTGTCATACACATTATCAGCGGGTGGCAGCGGTGTCTGTCGCACTTGGTTTTGATGTATTCTGGTTTTCTCCAATGACTTGGGGATGTCATATACCAGTTCTCTTATAGGTTGTTGTTTAGCTGGAGAGGCTTGACCGGGCACGGGTGGCAGTTTCCTATTAGCTGGGTCACTTTTTGGTACATCATAATCAACTCCTCCGCCCTACGAAGTAAAATGAAGGGTTAGTCAGTCATTGTTACCATAACACCAGTGAGTTCGGTTATCTTATCATTCCATGAAACCATGAAGGACTTAGTTATAGCATTCCTATTTGATAAACACACTACGCTGGGTCTGCTGATACAAAGCTGTTCAAATATTGATAGGAAAACTAAGTACCCAAACCAATCCCTCCCAACTGCACAATCATCATATGCAGCTGTGTGCCGGGCGCTCCAGTCTAAACTTGAGCCATTCAGCCCATTCAGAAATGGATAAGACAGGAAAAAATTAGTGCACAATTGGGTAACCTAGTAAATCTTACATCATGACAAGGCAAACTTTGACATATCTTATGCAATTTGCTGACATCATATTTATGTCTGTGTGAATCAAATCAGAAACCCAATCTCCATTCTTAAACCCAACTTCCGAAGTCAGTGACATTTCAAAGCCATGTTCAACTACAATGTGATTAGGCAGGTTATCACACACAAGTAAATGGTATTTGCTTTATTTTTACAAATTGAATGCTGACATACAATTTTAAATACCAGTCGGTAGCCCTTTTTAACCCTGATAATCCTCCCCATATCAGACTTGTCACAGCTGACTTAAATAACCCAAAAACCCTTCAGTATGCTTCTGATGGGAAGGGGCGCGAACTAGCGAACCTCAACTTACTGACAGCATAGCCTTAGCTGTCCAACTTACATCTGATATGGAGGATTCAGGGCTTGTGCTGAATCTGAGAGCACTTTCATAGTACATGCCAGCTAGCAGTGTCACTCTGTTAGCTGGTACGATACCCTGTCTACCTCTAAAGCTACACAACCACCAGCCATCCAGGTTCTCAAACTTCTACAATAACACAAAACATAGCCAAGTTAAACTTCAACTTGTATCAAAAAATATACACAAGCTGGCATAGTCAGGCTGTTAGATACAAAGTAAATGGATCTATGGCCTTATTATAGCTTTGGAATGTTTGGTGTTTCCCTGAAAAAACAGGCTGTCAATGTGTTGACAACGGGCAGGCTGCTGTTTTAACCTCGTAGTCTAAACAAACCTCATCACAAGCCCTGCATCTGAATGGAGGCTGATGATGTAATTCCGATGATTGGCTGTTTACATACTTGGCAGCACATCACAGGGGAAAAAATGTGATTGAGGATATAAACCAGCCATTCAGAGATTTTTAAACAGTTCATAAACATGTCAGATTGACACCTCGGCCAGAGATGAGCAAAAAATTAACTCAACTCAGACGTGGTATGAGATTTTAGTAGTGTCCCCCAGTATAAAAAGATGGGTCCTAGATAAGAAGTCAGCCCAAGTAAAGTCTTAAATAGTGAGACCAGGATTTGGACTATTATACAGTGGAAGTTTACAGGGGTAGCACCTAAAGTAAACCTAGCTAAATAGTGAGACCAGGATTTGGACTATTATACAGTGGAAGTTTACAGGGGTAGCACCTAAAGTAAACCTAGCTAAATAGTGAAACCAGGATTTGGACTTTATCATGACCTGGAAGTTGGTCGAGGTGGCCCTAATTGAATTCTGTACCAGCAGTTTGTATATCCAACGGGCCTGATGGGTGGGGCTGAACATAAGAGTTCAGTCTGAGTAATGTCCTAAATAGTATCCAGGATTTAGGATTTCTAAATAGCAACCAGGAGTAAGTTCATCGGATGGCCCTCAAGTAAACTGAGAAATTCTATACAGGCAGTATATATATCTGGTAGACCTAATGGGTGGGGCTGAATTTAGCACAGGGTCTTACATTACCGTACCTGGTCTATTACGGTGAGTACGTCGCCTCTCCTGAAGGCAAGCTCATCCGGAGACTCGGCTAAATTATCATACTTTGCTCGAGCTAAACTACACATCTGTAAAACATAGAACTCAACTTTAAACATGTGTGTGGTTATGTGGTAAGGTGTAAAGTTGTAAAGACTGTGATATGACAGATGTTTGTTACAGCTAGAGCAATAAAGTAAAGAGGAAACATAAGGAAGATATCATGAACATGAATAACTTTGCATATCGATACAAATAAACAACGCAGAGTTGGTGTCAGTATACAACTAGAATGCCAGAAACAAGATTGTGGTGTCAAATTAATAGCTCTATCAAATGGAATGGTTATTGGTCAGAAGATTTGCCAATGATCAAGAGGCAGCAGCATTTTATTGGCAGCATTGAATGAGACGGTGTACTCAACCTTTCACTATTTATTGGATAAATAATATTAATTACCAACAATTACAATAAGCATCTTCTGCATTCAAAACAATGCTTTAATTAGTGAGGATTAAACCGGAACAATGTCATAACAATAATGAATTATACTTAATTTCATACTATTATAAGTAAAGTGAGCAGCCATGAAAAGAGTGAGCGGAAGTTATGCCCTTTGCAGACAGAAAGCAACAATTTCACCCAGCGGGTAAATAACTTCAATTCAAGTTCAGGCATAATTCCCAACAGTAGAACTGCAGCGTACTTTGAACATTACACAAATAAGTAGTACCCTTACGAATTCCTGTATTATGAATCATTAGGTTTGAATGGCTCCTGTGTTTATGTAATCGTTCTGTGGAACAAATGAGCTAAACGCTGTTTGTTTGAAAGCAAAGATACTAAGTTATTGGGAACGCTGGGGTATGAGATTTCATTGTTTTCCCACAGCTACACTTGTTTCCATCTTGGTTAGCGGCGATATATGAAAACAGCACTTTTACTGCTAAGCAAATAACAGGCGACAAATTCCTCAACTTTCTCTTGATTGTACTCTCATATCAATCATCAGACTAGAGGCATTTCATTTAATATCTAGCTAGGAGCAAAAATCTCGATAAACCACTGGCTTTGAAAATTATAGCCCTTCAACCAACTGGTAACAATCAATCAGTGGAACTCTAAAATAGTGGTCTGTAGCCCACAGCTAAGTAAACAATACTTAGTTATCTGAAACATTCACTGTCATGATAAACTTTCACAAATCACACTCAAACAGGGCCCAACCACAGGTCAAAACTCAAAACAAACTAGTATCAAAACAACCCTGCTAATCAATGGCCCTATGATCATATGACTCAAAAAATGAATCCTGAATCATTAATTGATCACATACGTTTACGATGTTGCAAGCGAGCATTGCTTCAACACAAAACACCTGAAATGGTCAATTAATTGAGCAAAAGGCAGCACAAATACTTCACAAAAAGAAATTCCTTCTGTGAAATGAGGGGATAAGAGGCATGAGAAACACAGAGAGAAAATAATATTAAGTAGGAGAAAGACAATATACTTGACACCAGTCAGGCACCAAACAGTAAAATACTGTATTCATCATCGAGACAATAAAAACATTCCGTTATTAAGATCTATTGAAAAATCATGCATCGAGAGAAAAAAGTTAGCAAGCATGTAGACTAGACTACTTCTTGTTAACACAGCTTATTCTACATTGTCCGAGTCGATAGAGAATATTTTTGTAAAACTAAACTGAATCATCTTGCACTCAGCAATAATCAAGAAGTTCAGAGACTAGTGTTGTGAGAGGCATTGAAATCCAGGACAATGAAAATATCCAATGATGACAAAAGAGGACCACTATTATTGCAGCATCCATTGAATACTAGTGCAGTGCAGGCTGCATTCAAAAGCATCTCGGCCAATTCCCAGAGCAAAGCAAAACTTCAGACAATCTTAATCGGAATAACAAAACCTAGACTTTCTGGGAGGTATGATCAAGGCTTTTACATTATAGAGTATCAATTGCCTCTGCAATAGCGTTTTAGTTTACAGACACTCAAGTTTTATTTAATACCCTGTTCCAATTTCTCAGTTTAAGCACCTCTCATCATAGACTTTGTGTACACTCAGCAAATATAACCCTCAGCAAAACTAACCATAATCCTATACAACAGGAATAACAATATAATTTGATTTTCATCTGACAAAAATTAAGACATTGGCCAAACCAAACTACAATAGATGTTCGATACCAGAAATAAATTGATGACCAAATAAGGTAAATTTTCATACTGTGAGGCTGGTAGCTCTACCCTAGTGTTGCCTAAACCTCAAAGGAGAAAGCCAAAATACTAGCAGCTCAATTAACATGTTTTTGGTTTCAATAAATGGATCAATCACCCTATCATAACAACATAAAATAACGGCTAGTTCAGAGATGAGTCTGTCGTTTTCAAATCTTACATCCTTTTGATGCTGATGGGAGGTTAAAAGCTTTACAGCAAAAGTCAATCAGATCAATTCAATATTCATTATACTTTTTGGAGTCATATGTTTCAGTTTCAACCAAAATTAGCACTATCGTGCTAGCTCTTTTTATGGTAACAGGAGAGAGGCTTTCGATCAAGCTGCTGCTAATTAGTGAATGTTGAATTTTAACTAAAATTAACTTCAGGTAGGCCTTACATTCAGAATCATAGTCAATTGGACACAATATTGGGTGGCGTATATCGCTGACCACCGCTGTTGACAAGAGCGAAAGGCATGAAGGAATACGTCAAATCCAACGGACTTGAATGTCAAGTTTGCTATGACAAGGTCTTGGGATAAAATTAGGATTTTTGTTCCATAAATAAAGATTACCTCAGTGGCCAAAACTGTTTGATGTGAATATGGAGGTGAGGGAGATGATTTCAATTTGACTTAAGTTAATGGGAGAGATTTTTAGCACTTTCAGATTGACTGTGTTAATTATTTTATATATTCAATTAATCTATCTCCCCTCTATCTCTCTGTCACTGACTAACTTTTTACAGTTACATTCCTCTATTTATGATTTGTTGTGCACCTGCCAGAAGCAACTCAATAAGCTTTAAGTGCAGTGAATAGATAGCCAGACATAAAATAGACATGATTTATTTAAAAACTACCAACCTTTGCCATGCTATTGCTGATACCTTGATCTCCTTGGGCATATGATAACATTGTTTGATAGGCTGTTAGCTATAGCTGAAATTAAGAGTTGATCACAGTATTATCCACAGAAGAAAGTTATCCCACTCTTACATAATCCCTCAGCTGCGGTCATAGAATATTGGCTCTGTACTTCACAACCTTACAACCTAACACAACCAGTCTCAGCAAAGATTGTCATGAAAATGATTGTTGATATTGCAGTGATTCTGAAATGACTTACTAGCTAGATGTATGGGAAGGGCTGATTTTCCCCGAATAATCTTTTTTGTTCAACCGGAAACAGCTAAAAGGCTAAAATTCACACAGACAATGATATTTGAGGATATTATTCACAATGTAGATGGATATCAATATAGTTGTCAGTTGTAGATCTATCGGTGAATGAAAAAAGTCTTGATATGAGAAGCTCAATCCATTGATTTAGGCTCACAATTACTCTCAGGACACAGCTATTTTGATATTGCTCTTGAGATATTTTCAGCTTTCCTGGTGGTATAGGAGTGACAGTGCACAGTCTTGCTGAGATAGCAGATTTCGTCATTTAGAGCAAGCTATCATAGGCTATCCTCCTGTCAACTCACTCTCGTGTCAGACCAGAGCCTAGAGGGGGCAGGCTAAGGTTAGTCACAACAAGCAATCAATGAACTTCATTGCTGAACTGGAAGAATCAGTGAGCATAAATAAAGAGAAGACCTTGATTGATGATAATTGCTGATATTGAGTTTGACTGTAAGCAGCAAATTCAAACCAACCAACTTGCAGTTAGAGTTACAACAAGATAGATGACTCCTTGGAGAGACTGATTATTTATTAGGCCTAAGCTCAACTCAACTGAAATTGGGAGGCTGATAATTGCTCCCACCCTCTAAAATATTATGTGTTGATCACTCACGATCTTTCTTTGGGAACAAGCCAATAAGCAGCCATGCAAGAATGGGAAGGCCTATTTGTGACTTGAGAGTCAGGCACTCCATGCCGCCCTATTTCAACATTGAAAACCTTTTTAATTTGGTACTTTTATCCTGTGCCAATGCACCACAAGCTTCATATACCATTACACCATATATATGTATACCCATAGGCATCTGGAGTTACAAGCATGTAAGTCCAGATGCCTATGTTTATACCCTCCTGTTTGTTCAAAGGTTGCTTGCCAGAATGGTCTATCCTCTCAACTATAAGACAGTCTTTGTACTTGATCATGGAGCAAAGTTTCTGCAATCATCGAATGAAGACTTTGAATTCGATGTTGGGAACAAAAACAAAACATCTATAATCCCGCTCGCGCCTCTCAATAAATCTCACTGGACAAGCAGTATTGAGGCTGGCCTTGAATTCTGCAGAATTATTAATGACATATTTGGACGGAAAAAACTGGTGAGTTAAACATTATACAAGACGCAATTTGAGGAACCCCCTATCTTCATTTCTGTTTTGCTTAAGACTAGGCTGTGTAGCACAGAGGTTCTTGTTGTTGGCCTATCAGTGAAGTTTCAATTTTTGCCACATCAGAACATAGGCTTAGTTGTTGATAGTATGTTGGGGGATCTTGAGTATCTTGCAAAGTCTGCAGTGCGCATATGTTACGTAAGATTTCGATAAGGTCCTGCCATGCATATGAGTATTTTTTTTCTATTCTGATACTACCACACATTAAATTTGAAATACAATCATTTGTAAAATATATGTTTACAGATAAGTTTTCTGGCTAGTGATGCAGTGCCACACCAGATCTCAAGCTGGGCTGAATCTGAGCAGGAGCTGGAGTATGTAAGTAGTCTTCTCTCTTTCCATGAGAATATTTAACTTTGCTAAAGATATTTCTACACCCTTTATTTCATACCATAGTTAACACTGGAAGATGTTAATAAAACATAAAGATGTCTAATCCTAAACTAAGTTTGATCCAGTTTGCCTGTATTTGAAATTGCTCATACTCCAACTGATCAGCCGCTTAGCAGTTGAAGGGGAGCAAACCCAAATGCAGGCAAACTGGATCAAACTTGATCTAGTCAATATTGGAAATAGATGCACTTGGAGAGTAGCACTCTGATATTAGATATCTTGATTATTTGAGTTCATACAGCTTTGCTTCAAGTAACCATTGTTCTGTTCTGTTCTTACCCTTGAATAGGTACAGAGAGCGTTTGGTTCACTAGGCCTGCCTCGTAAGCTCAGTAGATCAGAAGGTGAATCGTCTATCATGCATGGTTTGTATGCTGCTATAGATCAGCTCCTCACACCGACCACCAAACAGAATGAGAAGAGAGTCTCTCTGCTGGAGGACGCAGACAGTCTGCAGAATAACGGCAGAGTTATCTGTATAACTGTGAGTACACCATAAACATATAAATACTTATATATATTCATATATTTATATGAGTATTTATATGTCTATGGAGTAAACTTACCTCGTACATTTCAAGCGAGGAATGTGGGAAGAGTTCAGAGTTTCAGAGTTATATTGCCTGGTACAAGGTGCTTCCTTTGACTCACTTTCTTAGTTGGGAGCTCCCATTCCGAATTTATTAAATCTGAAATTGACAATAAAATGGCCCGTCTATGAAATTATGTGACACATCCACATGACGCATCGTGCCCACAAATGAACATAAGAATGCTGAATAAGATTGGGAGTTGTCTTGTCTCGTTTGTTCAATACTTTGACAGCAGTTTCAAGTTGATATCAAATTATGTTGCTGAACACAGAGCGACTCTTCATAAACATGACGTGCAAAACTATTGAATGTACATAATGTCTATTTTGAATTATATTTAGATGGCGAAAACAGATTCATACATTGACGAAGTGATAAAACGGTATACTGAAGCTTTGGAGATAAAGAATCGAGAAGCTTACAGCTCTGACGAGTGAGTGTTGACTATTCCAGATAATTTTTTCAATTTGGTAGATTATCAGCTCTTTTGTCCCAGGCAGTAAGTAGCAAAGCTTCTGTCTGTTGGCTGAGCTGTCATCAATATTCTGATATTAAATCACTCTCAAAACAATATCAAGATAATGTAGAAGATTTACCAACTTTTATCTTTGTATCTCATGATGGTCAATTTGTATTACTTATCACCTCTGAATCTTGTATACTTAGGCGATATTAATTGTTTCATTATTGTGGAGTATATGCTTGTATATCATGCACCAGCACCAGAGTTGGCGTAACCAAATATTAAGTATGACTCAAGGAGTGGGATGTAATGGTAGGTCATGATTCACATCTGACATCATATGACCAGGTTCTAGAAATGAGGTTTTGAAACCAAAGCAGGAAAATTTGAATCCAAATTATTTATTTCCTTATTGCATACCTATCATGATACTACTGATGCACTGATGCTGAAGGCATTAGATATCAGCATAAAAATATAAATAAGTATTTATTATGATTAAGGTTATCAGTTTGTGTATTGCTGGTTTTTATATCTTATTTTTTAGACTGTTACCGATACACAGCTGTGAGCTGGTTATAGTCGTTATAAATGCTCTCGGTTCTGCGTCTCGAGTCACTGCAAGATCTACATATGAGGTAAGTACTTCTATCAGACGCATGCTCACTGAACTGATTTTTATATTCAGTATTGTCACGAAGAGTGACTCATTGATGTTAACTTCCTTGTGACCTTTTTGTGTTTTGTTTGAGTGGGAACAAAAAAACAAAAGTTACAGGAATGAGTCATGTCCCTTTTGTTTGCCTTATTTGATCAAGTGATCTTCCTTGAAGCTCAATTTAGGGACATCACATTTGACCGCAAATAGTGGCCACAACTCAACTGAGGGGGAACGACTCCTAATTACATACAAAATTATTGAAGCCAGTGTCAGGTCATGCGGTAATTTGAGGTGTATAATCATGATTCTCATCCGAAGTTAGTTCTTGCCAGATTTACTGTTATAAAAAATATATATCTTGTATTTGATATACGCAGGTATGTTTTATGTTGTTTCTATATGCAGGTATCCCCGATGCTAAGCGTCTCAGTAGTGACATCAGATTCAGGTAGAGCTCTAGCTAACAGGATGGTATCTCTCGCTGTTAAATTCTTCAATCTTGTCATCACCTCAGTCACAGGCATTCCAATGAAGGTAATGATGTTAGTTCTTAGATAGTTTATTTTGAAATTCCAGTTTACCCAGATAAGTGGCTAGAGATTTGTGCTTGGATTTGTCTTTTAAAAGCTCCTTTCACAAGAAGACTTCCAATGCCCGAAACAATCTGCTACACTAGTCTTGCCAAGGGGTCACGGTTTAAGGATTTTTCGGTTTATCCCAAAACCAAATAACCCAAAAACCGTGGCCACGTGGTACTGTGCATGTTGTTTTTCATGTGTGCATATCTTTACTATTATGCTAAATTGGCCAGAATAATTTATATAGAAGTGCTGAAAATTAGAATCATTCCCTGTTCCTTGTTCCTTGACATTGCAATTCGATGAAAAATCATTTGCTCATCTCTTGAACAAAAAACCAGGCAGCCATTATTTACATTATGAGGTAATAGGGAAGTTTGTTTTGTAATTTGATCTGATTTTGATGCTATGATGACTTGACATAATGCGGGAGTTAACCTGTCATCATATTATTTAAAAAGCCTAACTGACTTCTGTCTTTGAAGCAGGATAACTTGTTCATTTCAAAGTAATACCACAGAGTAAGGATAAAATATTACCACAGATATATCCTTAGTCTGTGGTAATATGCTCACTGTAACTCACGACTTTGCCAATGTTATATTTGAACGATGACATGCTGATTGAGTGGATTGACAAGGAACCACTCATTAGTGTTTTTGCATCTACTTGGATAATGTAAAATAATTAATGCCTTGTTTCTGATGTTCAACAAGAGTGCCAAAAGTTTCTATATACCATTATAGGCTTCACTGTACATATATTTTGTTTTTGCCTCAGCAGTGCAACTCTTGATAGACACACCTTAACTTTGTATATACATTTGTGTATTGAAATTGGAAAAAAAGCAATCCCATAACTTTTAGCCTTAGAGCTGTTTTATCATGATGCAATGAACTGCTTTCCATAGAGCTGGTTGAAGGATATCTACTACTTCGGTGTCACAGAAATAGTCTCTGCACCAAAACTAGTCTAAAGGCAGACTGTCCCCAGAGCGTTAACTCCTTGTTCTCATTTCTATCCACGCAGGAGGAGCAGAATGCAAACTCATCAGCCAATTATGACGTTGAGTTACTTCACTTGTCGGAGGCCCACAGCGATATGACTTCTGAGCTGGCGGAGGGGTGTCGAGCCCCCTCAAAGGAGATCACCGGAGTAGAAAGTGTCACGCTAAAGTGGTGTACTCCTAAATCTTCTAGTAATAGCGGTAAGTGTGTGCAACAACATTTAACTTACTAATGTTTGAAATAATATGCCATGTAATCACACAAAAAAATAAATGGTGTATGCTGTTATAGAGCTATATGATGAACATGATTTCAGATATACAAATTTAGAAGTATTAAAATCGTAAACTGAATTGATTTTTCACTGACAATATTCACTATATTCCTCTACACTACAAGTAATCTGTGGTTGTCTGCACAATTTGTGTTGATATTTAGGGGAGGCAACTCCCATATATCTTTAAAACTGCTATGCAAATGTTAGCCTGTGCAATCAATCTCTTTCGAACAATTGACATCAGAATGGCTTGCAGCATTGTTACGGATACTCTTTATGATCACAAAATAATCACTGATTTAAGCAGTATGGTCAAGAATTGATCAAATCACTGGTGGAAATAAAAGCGAATTTTGATTTAGGGAATATCTCAGAATGAACAATATTGAGATAATCTTATGATTAGCAAAATAAGTATTTGACAGATTAGTGAAATGGAAAATTCTGAAGTTCAATCTGTTGAGCACTTTCTGGTGGTACCGTAGCTATAAAAAATAATTTTATATCCATGGTTGGTACACTCAACAAGGTAATAATACGGAAGATTGGGCGACAGACTTGGGTGTCGCTTGCCACCCAGATGCCCCGCTGTAGGATAGAGAAGCTACGAAATACTTTTTAATTATAAATACCCTAATTTTTAGCATAATTTTTATTAACCATTTATGTCATTTTATATTTTACTCCTGTGTATTTTACTGACTAACTCTTTCTTCCTAGTGGAATTCACTCCAGTACATCGCACTGCTGATTTTCGGAGAAACAAACATAACATAGTAAATATTGTAAAGTATATGTATGTGTTACAGATATACATCAATGTACGGGTTCCTTCCCTATAAGTCCAGTAGATGCAAACAGCCGACCTTCCCTGTGTCTGACTAACTTCCTGTTAGGAGGACGAAGTGTAATGTTAGAACAGCCGCGTAAGTCTGGAGTTAAGGTCCTCTCACACATGCTGACGAGCCACGGAGGTCAGATCTACATACATCAGCTGTCTACCGGCCGAACTATACTTGACGATCCGCCATCGATCAGCGAAGGCTCTGGTGGAAGAGTCATAGACTACAGAATACAGGTGGGTTAACATGATGAAACATACAAACTGAGAATCTTTGAACTACAGTAGATGAGATGTTTGCAGCCAAATACACGCGATTGCTTCACAGAAGTTTACTCTTGCTTTGGATCCTTTTCATTTGCCAAACTGGATCATATCTCAAAATAGAAATATTCTTCTAAAATTCATTCGTTTATGAGCAATGTTACATCCATATGAGGCACTCAGCAAACACTGTTCACCACTGTGGTGAGGAGTGTTTGATCGCTTTGTGGCAACCAAACGCTCATAACCATCATCATCCTTGTATCTGACAGAGTTATCCTCTCTTGGGTACAGGTACTGGGACCCAGTACTCATGCCACTCCCTTTACCCATGCCCGCCGAAAACCCAGCTACTCTTTATATATCAAAGAGGCGGAGAGGGTTATTTTAACTGTGTGTGGGGTGTGCAAACACACAGTGCAATCGACACAGTGGGGGTATTTTAAGACACATTCTGCCAGGACCTGGCTCGGATGAATGGTGTGCCAGTACCAAATCAGAAATGACTGCCGGCGCTGGGAACTGAACCTGGACCTCAAAGATCCCAAACCCGCACCCTTAACCATTAGACCACTCCTGGCTCATAACCATGAACAAACTACTTCTACTGCTACAACCTAAACTGTTGTTATGGCTAATGCAAACTAAAATTCTCGACTTTTGTAGGACTTTGGCGAGATAATCAGAAATCACTGTTTAAAGCCGTCACTTCATGTGGAAGGTCAGCCACTTCCAATAGAAAAAGGTTAGTTCAGTTCTGTGTTTCTGAGTATAGCTTAAAATTCTTTGCATGCCGGGATATGTTCATAATGCTGTACCAGGTAAAGTTTC
The DNA here is from genome assembly GCA_914767715.1 of Membranipora membranacea. Taxonomy (NCBI): domain Eukaryota; kingdom Metazoa; phylum Bryozoa; class Gymnolaemata; order Cheilostomatida; family Membraniporidae; genus Membranipora; species Membranipora membranacea. The sequence goes on from OU612068.1 coordinate 13,064,209, forward strand.
TCAAATAAGATTGACAACTGTCAACCTAGAAGATGACAATGGCATCACTGTACGTTTTTTTATACTATTAGATGTTGATATCAGATGATCAATTTACACCCAGTATATCTAGATAAAATTATTACGTCTTCACTTATTATCACTACCCTGAAGGCGCTTCTGTGGTGATGATGGTGTTTCCTGGTAAGTATTCCAAGCAAATCTTTTTGCATGATCCCCCATTTCCTTATTTACAGCTGAGGCACAATTAGACAGGAGCTCTAGATGTTTTCCGCTCACCATAGGAGAGAACATGATATACAATCTTCAATCCGTAAGTTAACCCTACTGGACTTCATATTCAACTTTATCTTATAATAGCATTGGTGAATCAAAATGAATATTGCAACCGAACACCCAATTACATGAATTGGGCATGTTAGCAATTTGGGTTTGACAATCTACTTGACATCAGCAAAACGCCTAAACACAGGAACAACTCGTTCGGGAGACCTGAGGCTTACCTTTTCGTCTTCCTTACACTATGACTATATGCTCACGCGTATTCTGCCTTATGATAATCTTTGTCTGTATATTTGTGATCAGATCTATGTGATGGTGTGACGATAAACAAAAATTTAATGATAAATCAGAAAAATTAGGAGAAAGAAAAAGCTCCTTGTCTGTGGCAAAACATAAGGTTGCTAATAAATGATCACTCCTGGGGTTAGATACATATTCTGATCTTCTCTTTCATACAGCACTTAGATCCCCTGCCTAAGTTGTTACCTCGAGAACAGCTCACAGAACAAGAGGTTAATGAGTGCAGACAGGCCATATTTCAGATGCTGAGACTAGAGGAACAGAATCTACTCGGTGCTTACTCTGCTCACAAGGGCAAGAAAAAGTATGTGTGGATTATTGATGCTTACGTAACCTAGATAAGTAAGGTGTTTGCTGTAGGAAAAGGAGCTATTTTGTGTAGGCCAGACATGGTGAAAATTTTGGCATGCCAACTTTTACTCTGCCTCTCTATAGACAGTTTTCTGAGCTCTGATTTGGGCCTCAATTCGGAGTTGTCCCCTCTCCAGTTTGGTACTTTTAACCCACGCCGCATAGGAAAAACGTGCTGAAAAGAGGGTTATCTTGATAACCGCTTATAAAAGGATGAAAATTATTTTTGATTCAGAATCTGCAGCATTGAAGACTCATATGGACATTGTTTAGGAATTAATTTTAGTATTTGGATAGTCAATTATGGCATTTTCTGCCTGTTTTGCGAACAATTTGGCAGAATTTTTCATGACTTTCGTCACTAAAATTAAGATTTATCAACATTCAAGCCTCAAATAATGCACCATTGAAAACCCTGTGAGACAGGGTTTCCAATGGTGCAGACTCTGAATCAAAACTCATTTTTATCCTAACATAAGCGAAAACTGTCTATTAGTTGACATAAACTATCAGCCTTCAACTAGCTTATCTAAACTGCACCTAGTATTTACTCTTCTTATTTTTTGATACATTTTATTGACTGCTGTAATCAGACTGTATGTATTAATATTGGTCAGTTTCTTGGAATACTAATTTATTGTTAGTAAGACATCAAACCAATAATTCAAATCAGTTTTCCAGTTTCTTTTAAATCATTCAATCCCATGCAAAAGGCCATGCAACGTCTCGAATGTTTTTTCTAAGGTATTAAATTTTTACACCAACACTTACCAATTTGATTGTGGATCAGACATTATCAGCCAATGGTTAATTTTGGACATAAAATATTGCTACAAATGTGTTCTATTGTGCATGCTGTTGTTCAGTGAACTTAAAAAAAAAAGATTTGATGAAACGATTATGTTTTATTTGTAGAGAGGAGCACTCTAGACAGATGTGGAGTGAATTAGAGGATTTAATAAGAGCACACTCAGAGACATCCCCTCAGCATGGTGTTGTGTTACAGATACTACAGAACTGTAAGCCCACCCCCAGCGGTGAGGAGGGCAACTCTAGAAAACGCAGGTCCACTACAGACAGCAGAAATACTGACAGTAAACCTGGTACACCCAGCAGTGAAATGTATGTACATATGTGGGATCCTCAGCTTGTCGAGGCAGGTATACCTAGCCACGTCATGTTTCGGTACTCCCAAAAACAAAAAAAAGTAGCCACGTGACTAGGCTAAGTTATACTAGCTTGTCATGTTCGTTTTGCAGAAAATCAATGGTTGGTTTTGGTTAGGAGGAGAGCGTATAAGGCTATATGGAACGAAGTATTGGCTTAACATCTCTCTGCTCATTTGATTTACCGCTTGAGGAAACCCTCAAGATATCGGTATTAAAAATATGTATTATATTATTGTCATTAAACAAATATGAGTGGAGGACAACTACCCATTTACATATATAAAAAAATGGCCTCTTGAAATGTCATAAAATGCATCATTATAACACCACCATTCAAACATTTAGTACTGCATTATAATTGACTCAAATGCCAGTTTGCTAAATGTTACTTTCACCAAGCTGTCTCTAACTCCTTGCTGCCACTTATCGAATTTCACAATTAAAAAAAACGGAAATTAGCCAAGTGTTTCTGACGGCCATCCATTGAAGCTTCTGCTGTGGTCATAACTCCTCTAATCTCACATTGTTGCCGTTATTTTTGCAGATCTTGTGGTGATTCACGATCAAAAACTCTCCCCAGATCTGACTCTCCTCTGCCTAAAAAGTCCAAGTTTGGTGGAATCCCTCTAAACTTCAAAGGTTTGTAGCAAGGCGTGCGATTCATTAGAAAAGACCAGAAATCAAATCTCTTGCTTTGGCAGCTTAACTCATTTTTTAAGTTCAACTGAATGTTTCTGCAATACTGTTTTGATTTACACAACAGCTTCTTTTTGTAGGATTTCACCTTTATATAGTGTATCAATTTCCAATACTCAATTTAGTTTTTATTTTCTGTTCATCATACGAGGGCTGTAAATTCCCTTGTTGGTTGATAAAACATGATTATGCTAGAGATGCAGGTGTTTCCAATTGTGGCAAAGTTACATGTGACATGTTTTCATTTTTTCAACAGGTAACCAATCCTTACTGGCCATGTGGACGAGTCGAATGAATCAGATAAATAATAACAGGCATGAGGAGTTTGCTGGTCGGTCTAACGGTGCAGGAAATAAAGCTCAACTCTACCAGAAAATGGACGAGAAATTCATGTTAGTAATTTTGAAAACCCTTTTAGGCTTTTCGTTTCATGTGTAGTCATATTGGCAGCTGCGATCCTGATGCATGGATTGTAGGGTGTGCACTTTTATAGTTTTATTATGTAATAACTTGAGAGTAGGAGGTGGCTCAGTTGATTAGAGCGCCGGACCTTCAGCACGCAATTGTTGAAGATTGTGGGTTTGAATATCACTGTAGTCCATCTTCCACTGGGGTTTGGTTGGCCACCAAGTCTGCTCCGACCTGCCTTCAAATGGAGAGCAAATTGGCGCAGAAATTGCAGCCTTGCAGTGACGTGTGATAAGACACCTGTTTTAATCAACCTTTAGCCAGCGTGTTGAAGAAAACTTTCATCATGGTTATCTTCTGCAATATGGTGCAACACAAGATCAGATTTGATCCATTTTACCTGCATTTTTAGTCTCTCCCTTTCTACTAATAAGCTGTCAGCAAAAGGCCAAGCAGCGCAAAACGCATGATAATTTTATCAAACCTTATCCAGGTCATTACAGAGTTAACACGTTTGTTGTGATGCACAACGGACAATTTCCTGTCATGTTGAAAATAAATGGTGTTTATGTGTTGTTTGTGTTTGTTACAGGGAGGCTGTTGATTCTACGACACCAGGAGTTAAGAACTGTCCAGACCACTGACCGGAGAGTCGTCCTATGTTGGCTGTGTGCTAAGTGTGTAAGGGTGTATGTAATGTACATAAAGTCGATCACATGATCGGTGTGCCACCGCTCGTCTATTGTTTATTGAATAGACTATTGAACTGTTTTATTGAATATCATTATGATATTTAGTAAACACTGGTGTTCTACCATGCAGGATACACCATGAAAGTCTGTAGCCTGTCTTTTCTGTTCAGCGGGCTTGTCAAGACAAGCTAGAAAGCCTGGTACTCATTTTAAGTAAGGTTGCCTTCACTGCTGAATTTAGACACTTGAACTTAAAGCATTTCATTTTTGCAATTCCTCATTAAATATTCTGTAATAATGAGGACAATTTTGATTTATTGATCAAATCTTTTTGAATGTATATAGAACTGTAATCGGGTATATATGTAGAATAAAGCATCAGAGAAGTCAAAATATGAAAATATTGATAGTACTATTATAATCTTGGGCCTTAAAAAGCGGGCAAAGTTTTGTCAATAAAACACCGTCTGACACTTGAGGACAAAGCATTGCCACTTAGATCCACACGTAGGAAATCGGTCTTGATTACCATGCTTAAAATTATTAAAGTACAGCAACACCGAACCTGAAAGCTAAAAATATATGCAGCTCTTATTTTCGACCTTTTCCAAAGAAGAAATAAATTATCTCATGCACACCAGATTGAAAACCCTGGCCAATCTAACAGGAGAAAATTCAACGCACTATGAAGTTATAATTAGAAATTTAAAGGTTGATCTGGATTATAGAGTCTTAGACCGAACACAGTCATCTAATTATCACTGCCTCCTATGGTAATGTACTCTCAACTAACATGCAATACAGACGGGTAATCCGATTGGCTGAGAGGCCACTGCTCCCAATCAGTGGGCTTTAGTAATCAGAGCAGTCTCACTCATAGACAACATATGTCTATATAGCACCTGATCCCATTCCTCACCCTATCGACCATTTTATTATTTTATAATCTAACAAGATTATAAATAATACAAACATCACCCATAGAGATGCCAGCAGACCTGCCGAGCCAAAAGCGACTAGCTTACTTCCTCCTAATTCACCTCCGGCAAACTGTTAAAAGATAAGAATGTGAGCCTCAGATGGATGCAAAGTGAATAATGTCAGTTTGGTATGATATACACAATACATAAAATATTTAATTCAAGGAATTTCATTAATGACGGCCGGGAACATACTGGGTACTCATTCTAAAATGACTCTCACAGTCATAGATACACATGCTAGTAGTGTTGTCTCGATATATTTCGCTTACCACTCTTCTAATGAAGAGAACTGTCAGACAGATGGTTCCAGTTATACAGAAGAGTATAACGGCTTGTGTGACATTACCAGTGGCTATCTTAAACTCTACACCTATGTAGTATTTGTGCCACAGTGAACTCAGCACCCAGGGTAGTCCTAGCCCGAGAAACACATTCACGCTGTTACTACCTGTAAAATTATAATTGTATTGGCTATCAGAGACCTGTCATGATACTGCATTCCAGGCGCAAACAAGGCTGACCGAACCTGTTACTTAAATTGTAAAACATAAGTGTCTCTCATGTATGACAACTTATATCCAGACATTTGTACATCACTGCAAATGACACACTGTACTTTACATCAAGGTTCGAGGATTGACCTTTTGTTTTTGTTGAGGTACCATGCATCCTTTTTTATTGCAACATTACTACGTGAGTGATTGAAATAATCAATTAATCAATCGGTAGATGGGAAGCAAAAAGCACTGTTTTGTGACTCACCTGTAATATTACCTATCGCAGCATCTGCAAACTCATCTTGTTTTGCAGCTGTCCTGCTAGCAAATGTATCTGGCACACTGGTGCCCAGTGCCACTAATGTTACACCAGTAGCTGCTGTTCTAAAGTTGATCACACACCCAACCAATTGAGCTAACTATCGAATGAAAGATATATATTTTGTCAATAATTGTTGCGGGATTACTAATATTTATGCCAAAATCATTAGTACGGTTGTTTTAGAATACATCTCATATGTGGATGGCTGTTAACGCCCTTAGAAGGAATCCAACAATTTTATTTTTGTATTTTGACCAAGGTGCCAACATTCATGCTGTTCTCAACGGTTCCCTGTAAAGGTCTGGCTACATGCCATATATTCATTGGATTTTGATAAAGCCAGATATATACATTTGCTCGATTGTATCTGTCATATGCTCAATTTTATTGTTATCCATAGCAACATCTGGCTGAGATTAGAACTGTGTACACCTTGACCAAGTGGTGATAAATCTGGCAGATCTATCTGCCGTATTCACTACACGCTGTGTAGGCACAGCTTTAAAGTAACTCACCTGTTCAATTACTGCACTCATTCCAGCAATCCATAGTATAGAACAGATGAATGTGGGATAAGCCCCCAGTAGGGTCTTAGGGGGTATGATGGCACATAGTATTTTCCATGGCATGGATACAAAGTGCATAACATAGTCTAACCAGGATGCTTCTTCTCCCTCTTCCATATTTATTGTCAGTGCACTGCAAATAGAAGCAGCTGTTATTGTTTACTATAGTTCCTTTGTGGTGCCTCAGAGATCACTTTCACTCATGAGCAGTTGGACTTGGTCTTTACAAATCGATGTAGTTGCAATTATAAGTTTGGTCTGGAGCTGTAACTTTACAGGATTTAATCTGCTCATAGTTTCGAACTCGCGTTCTTCTCCAAGCATGGTGTTGTTGATCAGTGTGACTGCTGACTGACATAGTACAAGGGATGCTTAATTTGAAAAATTGAACCCAAGAAAAATTTGGTCACATACCTCTGAAATTGACTAGCATAATTCATCGTATTAGCCTCATCCTCTTCGGCCAAAACTTCTACTAGTTGATCCTCTATGTCATCATCCACTGTAAAATCAAAGATGACACAATCATATTGGGTGATATTGCTTTGCTATTGCTATTGATTCCAGAGTTGATTTATTTTATGTGATTTGTCTATGGGTTTGGAATTGAAATCACTGATGTCATCTATGAACCATGCTGACTTAAGGGCTTGAGGTCATACTCACTGATAGCTTTTTTGAGGCTGACTACTGCTGCGCTGTGTTGTCCAATCTTTGCTCCATTGCTCGGATTTCGTATTCCTAGAATCAAGTTCTTGTTATGATCCTACAAAAAACGCAACTTGCAGTCATGGTAGAAGTTCGGCAACCGTCTGGTTGTAGTTTTTTTGCACACACATGGGAACAAGTGGGAACTTGAGCTCTTGCCAGATTTTTTCAACAACTCGAAAACTTAATGCTGCCCAAAAATACAACCTTATTACCTGTCACATAACTTATTTCACAATACCTTTGTTGCTGAACAGCTTATACATAACGTTTTTCTGGTCTCCCGGTGTTTGAACTCTAATTTTCCGCTCATAGTGATGTAATCTGCAGTTTTGAGGCTTTCTCCACCTTTTGCTGTTCCATCCCTGAATCATAAAACAACCGATTGACACCTGACATGATTGTAAAGATGGAAGTTTCTTGAATTGCATATAAGCTTCATCCTGAGAATTTGAATTCAACTGGAAGTGGTTGAAATAATTAATTCAAATGAAGAAGCCCAAGCTTTTTTTATACATGTACCCTCATTCATGCATTCATATAGGTTGTTTCATCGTCCATCGAAAAATATTCAGATTCAAGTTGTTATAATTTTCATACTGGTTTTTTTCTTTTCTGAACCTTAGTTCTATGCAAGTGAACCAAGTAGTGATAAAGGACAAGTGTACTTACAATGTGCTGTACTCTATCTGAATATCCCCATCACTTCCATTTATTCTTACAATCGTCACTTCAGCTATACCATCAACAGCGTGGTATCTGGTTTTCTCCAATAGAAAGTCTCCAGGTTCTGAAACACAGCAGTCATTAACTACCTACAATGCTATTAAGTCATAATTCTTTATCATCTAATTACCATTGAGATAGGAGGTAAGGAACCTATTTAGAATGTCTTTTCCCATGAAAAAGCATTTTGCCTCCCAACGTTCAAATCAAAGGAGCACCAGAAGCACAACCAACAACATCACCTCACTTGATAATGGAGCATTTCGTATGTTTCTTTGAACTAGTAAGTCAGACACTTACCATCGTCATCAATGATAGTAGCTCTCGCTATGCTTGGATCTCCCAATGCTGCCTCACCATCTGGATTCTTCAGTATGACATAAAACTCCTTGTCTGGCTCATAGTCATTGTCATTGATGATGGGAATGGTAACAGTTTTCATTGTCTCTTCTGCCTCGAAGGTCTGAAACATTAAAATTGCTTGATTTTGTTAACCTTTGCTACCTGAGCAAACCGTTTTGCAGTTTTTATGATCCTTCAGGACTCAATGTCCAATATACCAACACAAAACAAACTGTACACAAATCCCTAAGAGATTGGAGAGATTGGACGCAATAAGTCAGATTAGACAGGATACACTTGGTCTCAAGGCATGCTTTGTGTCTTGTACAATGGTGTATTGCTTTGTTCCTTACCAGCTTTCCGACACAGTACTGGAAGTCTCGGCCTGCTTTAGCCGACCCTTCCCTCGTCTCCCAGTACACAGACACCACCCCAGTTAGGGTGGGAGAATCAACTTCTGTCATCATCGTGCTGGTCGTGTCTGTAGACTTTGTTGAATTTGCTGAGTGCCGATTGCTATTGCCTTCTTGCTGTAATAGAAGTAAACGGGAGGCTTTCAAAAAAGTTGTTAGTTTTGATGTCATTGACAATTGCCAATGTTCAGAGCGGCCATCATTTTGGGGTTTTTAAATCCAATGTAACATTCGTCTAATATTGGATTAATTCCTTACCGAACTGTCTTTCCTTCGATTGAACTTTATTTGTACCTCCATAGGTCCTGCACTCTCGAGGCAAGAGTAGTTTGGTGCAGCAAAAGTAAATCTCCCATACTGACCAGCTGCAATATATAAATTTATATGTTGCGAAGCACATTGGAGCTCCATGAAGGTTTCCATCTGTGTACCTTGAAATAATTCAATGCTGATTTCTCATTGGCTACAAAATTTCTTGTGGGTCAATAAAAGACATAATCATTAAACAGATTTAATTTGGTAATCTCAAGCTCCATAACAAGAGAGGTATTGCTGTTTTACCTGGTGTTACATCTATTGGTGGAAGGGAGAGCCTGTCATTTTTCTTTGAGATATCATGCATGCCATTTAACAAGGTTAGCCGTGATTTTGAAGACCTCTGCATCAAATTCCTTCTTGAATTGTTCCTACCCTTTCTCCCAACCAGAGGTCTCATTGCTGCATGGCGAAACCTGAGTGGCAAATTAACATCAATATTCATCAATTTGATAATATTTTATGACTTGCGATGTGTAAAAATATAACTGGGGTGTTGTATGGTGTTGTGGTAGTCGAGTACAATTTACTGGAAGTGAGTTCGATTTTGCTCTGAAGGATTTGCCTAGCGAGATGTGATGCTCAGTGTTGAGGACGTGTGGTTCTAATAAATGGTGTAATATTTTTGATAAACAACAAAGAGTGTACCTCCCTATACCGATACTCACTCATAGTAGTTGCTATATATAAACATGTGTATAAAATTAGATTGGAAAGACCATGAGATAGCGTTAAACTTCTATGCAGGAGTTCATTGTCAGTTGTACATCCTTAAATATTTGTAGACGATGTGGTCATGCAGCCTATGGACCAAAAAATGCCCGGGACTTAACTCATTTTATTCATCCGTTCAATTGTATGAATGGTACCTCTTTCCACATTAAACTTTTTGATCTTGTACATCCTTACATATGAAGTAATACTTTGGAGACGGCGTGGCTATGCAGCCATGGACCAAAAAAGGCCCGGGTGTCCTGTCATATTATTCATCCATTCATTGGTATGAATGGTACCTCACTACTCCATGATTCTTTTGATCTTGTACCAACCATGGGAAGTAGAACAAAGTTAGTGAACTTACCTCATGACAGATGTTCGTCTGCTCGAATTCTCAGAGCTTTGATTTAGATTGGTTATCTGATGTGAAGTGATGCTCATTCTATTCCTACCATACCGATCCATCATCCTTTCCATCCTTGTCAAGAAAGAAAATGAGAACAGTGCCTGGTGCTAGAGAAAACCTGTCTTCACTAAGTAAATGAAGGAGTGAGACAAAGGTGCTCTAGAGGATTCTACTGCTTTTGGAATTGAAGACAGGTTTGTATAAATGTAAAACTAAGTTTGATATTAAACTGGATCAAACATATTTGTTGCGCAGTGAAAACCTTTATTGAGTTTCATGTAGTTTATACATGCATGCTTACCTTCATTAAATTTGTTATGTTCAAGTTGTACTTACCCTATTCCTAGTTCTTCATCAGCAGAAGTAAGATTGGAGATGCTGCAAAGAAAATAACCCAACACAAACAGGTTAACACCTAAAGCAGTTGTTCTTTATTCTCCATACTTTTCTTTGGCTTACCCTTCACCTACCATGTCACTAACCAATTGCCTCAACCAACAAATTAGACTGGACATATACCCATTCAAGTTTGCTTTCCGTTGGGTAGGTAATGTCTTCAGCCATTGCAACCTATTGCATGTCAGTAGATCCTTTCTAGATTGTTTTTCTTTTCATATCATTCGTAACAGCCCAATGAGAAAGTTCATGTCATGGAATATGGTATCATACCTCATTCTGTTATCACGTTGATTTTGTTGGATGGTCTTCAGTTCTTTTGATGGACCATGTATTCTTCCTGTGGGGTGGCTTGTAGTTTTCAAAACTCTGATATTCTACAAATCAAGTAGAACGTTATACCACCATGTCAACCTAGTGGTAATGGCTGTGGTGTCAGGGGCTAAGTTACTGACAATCACCTCCTATATTATGATGTTGGTTTAGTTAGGAAAGGATCTCCCGGCAATGTTACTATCATATTATTGTGCATTGTGACCGATTGAAGCGATTAAAAGAGAATTGATCTCACGGATTTGGACCATAAAAGTCTTTTGATCCCTTACAACATCGGCTCTTGAGGCAATCCTGGTGATTTATCATGACTGATTATGCTTTCGAACCCTCAAAAACGCCTACATAAGGTCATCATCAATCGCTCTTCGATGTTCAACGAACTTGGTTTATGTGTTGCAAATCCTGCCATAATTGATTTCGATAGTTTTTAGGCCAATTTCACTTGGATCAAGAGTTCGCTGTCATCAGCCCAATGAACTTCCTCTCCCTGGGAAGCAGAGGGAATTATTGGGCTGATGACGACAAACTCTTGAGAAGGATTGGCATATCATCGATCCGGAAGAATCAATTTTCTAGATAAACCAAAATCAATTATCATCAGTCCATGTTACTAGCTACTGAAATGGCACTGACTTAACTAATGAGCTGGATATAAGTTGCTAGGTATGAGGTCCTGAGCCCAAATTTTGTTCGGATTGATTGACTCACATTTTTCAAATGTTCTCACAGCAGAATTGGGCACAAACTGTGTGTGCACTTCTCGGAAAAATGGCTTTGTCCCTAGGGTTTTAAGATGTATTGGTTGATCAATTTACCTGTACATTGTTTGCAGTGGCCTCCTCAGTATCCACCCCAGTACTACTGTTGTTTACTTTCGTCTTCCCTTTACATTTCTTCAGCCACCAGCCATTGTCCTGTCCATATGCCATTAGTGTCAGGATTGGAAAGAAGAGCAGGGTGAGGAAGGCTTCCCAGATTTCCACCACACCTGGGGAAATGACCTTCATCACAAGAAGCATCCAAATATAAGCCCACAGAGACCAGGCTGAAGTTAGCACAAACACCGTGAATTGGCTGACTTTCTTACACTCTGGCAGCTTCGGGGCAAGGATACAAATGGCTGAGATCATGAGTAAGTTGTATGAGGCTGATCCCATAATTGTGAAGACTCCTGAAAAACAAAATGGTTCGAATCAACATCATCCGAACCAGATACAGTGCACTGCACTCCATTTACTTTTAACCTTGGGGATTTATCAATTTTGTTCCCCGATTGAAGCGAAGTCTACATTAAATGACATCAGAATGCATTGAGATTTTTCTGGAGAAATTTATATTCCTTGTCTATAGCAGGACACTCTGAATCAAGGGGAGAGCACTGTAGTATTAAAATATAAATCTGGTATTAGCAGTTCCTAGTTTTAAGATTCTATTAAGTTACCTAGAAAAGTGACCAAAATACACTTCAAAACTCATAAACAGCGTGATTCAGCCAATTAATACACAGCATCCCTTTATCAAATGCTATATTTTCAATCGCCCTAAACCTCACATTAAAACATGCCGCCCATGATAGTCTGTTGGTTTTATGGATAGATACAGGCTTCATTTATACAAAAGGTGGATAGCACTCAATATGCTGTACGCTTCCTTTCCCGTTTTCAGTGTGCTTAAGTACGCTGGGGCATGTGGATCAAGAGGAATAAAAGCAACAAAACCCAGCAAACCCAGCAAATTTGATACCAACAGTTCAGCTCTGATGGCTGTTGTCACTGTGATTAAGAAAACTGGAAAACTGCTGCCGGATCAAACCAATGAGTTGTGTCACTCAGCTGTGCCTGTGGCTACTACACACAATTATAAAATCAACTGGCAGCACCTGTACAATTTTTGTCTTCCAAAATAGATTTGTTATGAGTGAAATTATCAATCTCACCTAGAGCCTCAGTATTTTGTAGCACCGCTGCCTCTTCAACTGTCATGGGCAGGTTACTGATTGTCTCAACTATAGCAATAAGTATCTCAGGAGCAGAGCTACCCAAGGCCATCAAGGTCAAGTTAGACACAGTTTCATTCCAAATCAGCACCTTCCTCTCCACCCTCTCCTGTCTCTCCTCATCCCAGAGAACAATGGTACGCTTACGAGATGTGATTACTTCTATACTCATCATGAAGATGTCACTCGCTATCGCCATACCTACAAGCCGAAAAGAATTAATGGTGTTCCTGGGAAATTCGATTTGTGCTAATCTGCCTTAGTCTGCGCATGTGGAAACTGTTGAGACATACGTTGGTCTCTGCAGCATAGGGCCTGAATTAATTCACCTTGACTGAGTACCGAAATTGAAAAACCAATGGTCACCCAAAATTTGGGCCTAAATGGAACATTGGCTTTGCCATCTCATAACCTTGACCTCTTGAGGTTGCCTTTTGTGATGGAAGGCCGCATCAATATCACTGTGCTGCAGAGATAGACTATGTCACAAGGCTATCCTGCAAGCAGAATGAAGCTGCCTTATAAATTGCAGATGGGATGAATATGGGGTTTGATTTATAGCACAATGGCTTAAATTATACCCTACGACGTAATAGCAATTGAATTAGGTGTTTAAATATTCCAATTTTTTTAAAGATAAATTTGAGAAAAATTGGTAAGGCAAAGGTGGAGAAAATAGATTCCTATGAATTTTTTTGCCATTTCAGGCACAACAATCTTGGGATAATCAGCGTGTCTACATATCTGCTGCCAAATGTTGAACAATCACTTGGAATGAAGCAATTTTTCTTACCTATAAATATGTACAGCATGCCCAGTATATACAGAAATCCTCTTAGGCCCTCGCTCCACAGATTCTCAGCTGGTAGCAGAAGCCAGCTTGTGCACGGTTCTTTATCACCACATATCACTTCTACCACCGTCCCCCTGTGTCTACCAGACGAGGTGTTATAAGTAACAAGGTGATCGTAACAGGTAGCATTGGCTGACTCACTGTTACCCATCGCCTGACAAGCTAGGTCAGCAAGCTGGTATTCTCCACCCTAGATAAAACACATGAAGAGTTATTGAAATGCCACTGGCAAAGAAAAATATTTTACCTCCAAATCTGCTTTATAGATTCTTCGCTTGCAGCTGATGGTCTTCAAACACTGGCACATACCCGTCTATAATGCATTCTGACTGTTTTTTTTCAACCACGTAAGAAAGCTCACTCTCAAAACGTGAAGAAAAAGGGAATAGTACAATGTTTTGGTTGCCCGGTCCTGTACTATACCTTGCAGTAACCAGAAGAGGCTTCCTGTTTCAGTGATGGCACAGATATACCCTTTCCTCAATCCTCTTTTGGTCTTCCTTCGAATTCCACTTCCTCTATTTCGTGGTCTTCTTCGGATCAAGCCAGTCAAATAGTTGCAGTTTGAGGATTGTTCGAATGTTGATGTTACCTCTTTAGCTGCTTCTTTAATCACTGAAATCACTTTTCCCCTACTTCCATTTACTGTAATGATTTTCTGCAAACTGCGTCAAATCCTCCTAATTAAATGCCTTAACATCACATGGGTTAGCACTCTCTTGAGGTACGAGTCTAGCTGTAGCTATGTGTGCAGATTACCTTTCTCGTCGAATCGCATGCAAAGCTCTTGCCTAAACCATCTAATAAGTCAATGGATTGCCTTATATCGTTTTTATATTCATCAATTTCTGTCTGCTGTCTACCTGATTGCTGTCATATCATCAATATTGTTTGTCTTGTGGACACAATTGGGTAGAACTGGGACTGGCAACAGATGAAATAGGTGTATACTGTAATCTTACACTGTTTTTCATAATCTGAAAATTAAAACTATGGAGCAATGAAAAGCAAAAGAGTTTTTAGAATTGTGTATTTATAAGTTAAAGCTTTCTTGGCTCCTCAAGACAATCAATAGAAATGAAATAAAACATATGAATTTCACATGCAACTAGCTGGTAATAGGCCTTCCATTAAAATTTCTCATGCTTGATATCAGAAAAATCAATCATTTCCATGTATTATTATAACTTTTTTTTTTCCGCAACAAAAATAATGCTAAATTGGAATATTTTGCTATTAAAAAATTTGCAAAATATGAGTGATGATCTTGGTATTAAAAAGAATGCTTCTGTTGGAAATATTTTTTTGAATTGATGTTAAAATTGTTAAATATTGGCGAGCTTGATTATGACCGGCACTGCAGACAATAGCATGACAAACGCTGACACTACAGCCCCTTTGCTACTTCTGCTCTTCACTTGGTCAACATTAGTATCTACAGAAGAGAATTACACAATTAGGACCAGCGACGACAGATCAGTTGGTACCTAGGCCCACTTGGGCATAGAAGAAAATGATTATACTAAATTTAACTTTTTAAGGGAAGAGTATCTAATATTTTGGTACACATAATGTGATGTTTGGTGACAAGGGTAATAATTAAGGAAAATGGGCCGAGTTCTGAATTAACTGAGAGGCTAAAAATCCAAGTTGAGGCATTTTGCTGATCTCTGCTCCTTTGTTTCGGTCAAAATGCGGAAGAGTTAAAAACTGTCAAAAAACGAGTTAAGAATTTAAGTGTTTTGTTAGACCTTGTTTGTTGTTCACGTCATTTGTTTGATTATCACTAACAAATTATCAAAATAGCTCCGAGTTTTCAAATTTAATGATTTACCTGTATCTTCATCTCCTAAGTCGCTATCATCTATACCTGCAACAGTTACTGTCCCGGCTCCATCTACAAAAAAAACAGAACCAGGCTAAGTGTTGCCTAGCTGTTTGGATTTGTCGAGACTTACGTTGGAATGGCCTGCAGAGTATGTGAAATATCCAGGCATGATTAAGATATTCGTATTTCAGCGACCGTGACCCAAGATACCTTGTCATGAATTCTCAGTCCTCAATTATTCCAAAAAACAGATATGTTTTCCTTTATTTATAAGTTGTGAAGTTTACCATCCTTCCAACTCCCCCCCCCCCTGATTTTTTTACATGACCAGATCATAGCTGACCATGTATATCACCTGGACCTTGTCAGTTCAAATTAATTTCTAATCGGCTTGCTGCACCTGGCAAAAGGCTCGGATTTAGTCCGAGCCCCCCAGACTTTTGCCCCTCGCCCGACGGCCCCCGGCGAGGGAAAGTCTGAGAACAATGCAGGATCTTGCTGGAGTTGTCTTCTCTTGAGTGTTATAAGTTAATCAAGGGGAGCACTAAAACTGCAATTTCTATTGATTACTATTCATGCCACCTACTATATTGCTCCAGGTATGAGAGTTTTCCAGTCAGACTCTGGGAAAAGTAGCCTCATGTTTGGGAAATACCCATGAGCAGAGATATTCACTGCCGAGTAGTGAAGAAAATGTCAGCCAGAATTTCTTTCAATTTGGATAAGGTCGGTCATTCATGACATTGACAAAAGGTGATACAGTGTTTATTGTTGGACCCTAGGCTATATGAAGTAAGATAAATGTAGATGTAATGAGAGGAAAAATCCAAGCAAATCCTGCAAAGTGCATAGACTAGCTCAGATTTGATTATGATTATTGTTATGTTATGCATGTGATACTATATTTTGTTTTTCGAAAAAGAATTGAACTCCATGTTGAATCTGGTCATCTCAAAACTGTCAATCAGTCAATAAAACATATCAAGCCGAGGTTCATATCTTATATGGAACAGGGACCTTATTTTATTTTCTAATATTTTTTTAAGAATTCTTTTAAAAAAAGAATTTATTTTAATTTTTAAACAGGGTGCCAGTTTTATAACACGATGTACGCAAATCAATAGTTTGGAATAAATATAATAATAGTAATAACATTTTCAGCAAACCATGACTCACCGCTGTGTGCTGTGACCGTCAGGCAACTGCCTTCAATCAGCCACCATTCTGTGTAGGATTTTACAGCTGTGCCTCTTAATCAAAACAAAATACATATGTCAGTGTATGAAAAGCAAATACTGTGGGAGTTGATATAAAGGTAAAAAGTTTTGAAGTTATGCACTTCTTTTCATTGGGGAGACGAATCCAATTTAAATATTAATACTGGTTCAACTTCGTAACTTTTGACTTCATACCATACACATGTAGGGTATTTAAATGTTTATGAGTTCAGTTGAAAATGCCCTATTTTTACCCCTTCAGTAAATAATTGTATTTTTTCTTATGAATAATGGCCGCTCACATATACAGGTAATCAAATGGGCGTGCGTGCAACGCCAGGCTCAGCCTTGTTGGGTATTGGTAATTCAACTGCTCAATCTCACAATAAACCGACCCAAGTTCTTGACAAATACCAATACCAGTTGGAAACACCAAAATATTGGCGATGATAAACAAGTTACCTGCAAATTTTTTTTTTCGGGTATTGGCTTTGTGAGGCACATGGAATATTTTATACCAGATCCAATTTTTCTTATCATTTTACTTACTTGAAGCAAACTGTTCCTGTAAACTCG
This sequence comes from Membranipora membranacea, assembly GCA_914767715.1. Lineage (NCBI taxonomy): Eukaryota > Metazoa > Bryozoa > Gymnolaemata > Cheilostomatida > Membraniporidae > Membranipora > Membranipora membranacea. Next base: position 13,081,304 of record OU612068.1, read on the forward strand.
GTAGGTGCTGTCCAGTTTGCAGTCACTGACTGTTTCACATCTCTGTTTATGTGCGTGATGCTTGCTACCACCGAACTACAATCAAGAACAGTACAACAAAACTCCAAGTTCAAGGTTGGTTGTCTCTGGTATTTTCATAATGGATTGCCAATAGTTTTATACTGATTTCGGCTATTCCTGGACCCTCACTTGTTGTTTGCCTATGTATCAGTTGATCATAGCCTTTTTTTTCTGGTCCTGCTTCAGAAAACAAAACAGAGCTGCTGTTCCTAGAACAAGTTTGTTTCCCTTGATCTGAGGACAGAGTGACATGATTACAAAATATAGGTATGGTGCACCTGGCTAGAGGAACCCAGTACAAGACTTTACCCCTCTACTGACAGAGAGGAGGACAGACTTGTTCTTATACACTCTCTATTTCCTTAGGTCAAGATATTTTTCAAGTCATTTTGATAAATATAATTGCACTGACAACCTCCACAGCTAACAAGAAATTATGCAAACAACGTCTGTATACATTGGCGGTCACAATTACTCGTTCATCAATACAAAACTTTGTGAATTGTATCAAGACATTTTTAATTACCTGTTCAAATCCGACTTGCAAGGATTGTTTTGAAATAGGTTATCTTTAACCGCTGTTGAGAATTGACCAATTTTTTCTTTCGTTCCACTATCCACTGCTACCATCAGGAATCCTTTAAAGCCCTCGCCATCTGGTGATTCGATAGTCACTGCCGTGGAGGGAGAAAAGAGATTCAATCATTATAGGATTTGTTAGCTGAAAATTACCCAGGGCTGTAGGTTATGAAAAATAGTAGGGGAGGCGGAAATCCTTGAGAGTGTGAAGTAACACATCTTTGGGTATTGTAAGCTCCTCTCGTAGAGTCAAGGATTTACCCCCAGCCTCCAAAGAATTTTAATGATATGAATAGCATATTGAAGCCCTAAATGAGCTGATTCTGACATAAAAAATAATCAATTATAGCATCCTTTGGCCACTCTAATCAGCATTCTAGGGAAGGCAGAGCGTCCTTGCCCCCCCCCCCTTGAACTACGGACCTGTTACTCAATGCAATTCAATTAATTACGCAAAGTACAGAAAAATCCTTTGGGTCTCATCTGTTCCTTTGATCCAGAGCTGGTCATACCCTCATGTAAGACACTCTATGTGACATACTGTAAATCAGGGTAACTCGCAGCAAAACAAAGATTAGGCAGAAACCCATCATTCAAAAGAGCCTGGAACTAACTAGTCAAATCAATGGCATATGAAGTCTCAATGTTGTTGACCCATAGCTTTTTCACGGGGCTACTTTTCTGTTTTATTTATTTATTTATTTATTTATTTATTTATTTATTTATTTATTCATTTATTCATTTATTTATTTATTTATTTATTTATTTATTTATTTATTTATTTATTTATTTATTTGTTTGTTTATTTATTTATCTATCTATTTATTTATTTATTTATTTATTTATTGAGGTAGGCTTGAAAGTATACAAATAACAGATAGTTAAAGGCAACTTGTTGCCTTTGTCAACTTTGTCAACTCAACGCTAAAACACTAAACCAACAACTGGACCTCCAAACCTCTCTAGAAACAGTATCGACATGGTGCGATGAGTATAACATGGTGGCTAATGCAAAAAAGTCATCTATTATGCATCTGACTAACAAACATGCTCGATACCAATTCCAACCACCAACTCTGAAGCTGAATGGAGAACAAATACCACCGACAACTAAGACTAGATTTCTAGGAATCACTATCGATCAGCATCTGTCTATCGAAGACCATGTAGACTCGATCCTGAAGAACGTCAGACCGCTAACCTATACCCTTCTTAACCTCAAACGCTCTGGCGTACCTCAGCGGTTACTCACGAGGTTCTACCTTACATGTATACGGCCTCGTATGACATATGGAAGCGTAGCCTGGTTCTGCATGATGACCGACCAACAGAAGAAACGAGTAATCCAGCTGGAAAACTCTCACTGAAAATTATAGCCCCAGGCTGTGACGAGTATAGTGAAAGGATAGCCCTGCTAAACATCATACCACTAGACGAATATATTGACTCTATGTGCCATCAACAAATCGACAAGATCAAGACACCTGGGCACTGCCTGCATCATTTACTACCTCAACCGAGTGCTCGCAGACCTAGTAGACATACAACGCGCCTCAACACCAGCTCACGAACTGAATTGAGAGGCAACACTTTACTCATGTGTTACAGCAATGCCGGATGTGTAAATTATAAAGTCTAAGGATTAATTTTTTTTTTTCTGTTTTTTATTTTCATGCCCAGGTTGCCTTCCTTACTTATATTGTGATGAAACCTCTAAAGGTCGCCTCTAATTTTTAGAAGATGATCATTGGTTCAGTAATAAAGATTATATATTTGTAGCTGCGTGACAAGGCCAGTTGCTACATGGTTGGGAGTTTGCATGAGAGAAAATTTACCTTGGATAGGCTGTCCAGAGTGGACATTTGACCCATCAGGGGAGAAGTTGTACGGCGCATCACTGGTTTGTGCCAGAGTTCCAGCGTGGATAGGCTTAAAGTCCGCACATGCCATGTCAGGAGCGCCACTAGGGTAGCTCTCCACCTCCCCAAACATCATGATCGTCAGAGTACCGAGAAAAGAGGCAATCCAGAACATTGTAGTCTTCTATGGAATCAATAGTATGTCTGGGATTAATGAGTTATAGCAATGCTGGAATGATAGATAACCTAGAATCCATGGCAAAATACAGTTAAGTTTATTATAAAATCAGATATTTGGTATTAGCTGATTCCGGCATGAGTTACCACATGGGTATGTTCTCAGTTTTGTATATACCGACTGGCGCTGATATTAATGCCCTCTTGCTAACCATGATAATAGTTATTCATAAAAATAATATAATAGTTATTTTAATCTAAAAAATGATGTAATTGTAACAAAAGAAGAAATTCGAATGAAATATGAAGTTAGCAAAGAGTATTCACATACGCACCACGTTTTTTTCTTGTTGTTCTAATTGATCCTAGCTTGTGATTTCGATTAGAAACAATCCAGCCGTGGTTGTATTAAAAATAATCAGTGCGCTGTATTCAACAGGATTACAAGTATTGTCTAAAGTCATGAGACAAGTTTGAAACAATCACTCATTTGTTCACATAATTTACACCTGCTTCACAGATCATGCGTCTGTAGGGTGTTGTAATACAGTGAGCTGATCAACGATTATAGCAGCTAATGTTCGACCATAATAGCAGCAATGAACTCACATGATAGAATATTATATTTGGTGGTTTGTACCAGCTTGTATGACGCAAACCCAGCAGTATAGTTGTCTTTTGTGACACAATAACCCGGGGATGTGGTGAATAGGACTGCACAACACAAGGGTCCAAAGCCGAAAATGTGCTTCTGGCGTTACCAAGTTTAATCTGTGTATGAATGATTAACAGTCCATGTTGTGATAGTTGTGGATATTTTTGTTTTTTTCATACAGATTGAGAAGATAACTCTTGATCACGCCAACCTTCAGATCATTTTATATGGACGCAGCAGGGAGGCTGTAAAAACTAGGCTAATAATTTTCTAATCAACTGGTAATAATAAGCAAATTTTGACTCGTGAATTTTCTTTGCTAGACTTTGTTGAAAACCTTTGAAAAAAACAAGATTCTATATTTGACAAATTCAATGCAATTAATGAATATATATATAAACAAGGTATAAACAAGGATGAATGTCTTTGTAGAACTCATTGTTGGCCGGGTAGAGAAAGAACAGAAAAACGCAAAAAGACTTGTATAGACCATTTTAACTCAAATAATCATAACTAATTAAAATTGGAAATTGCCGTCGAATCAGACATTTATTATTTTGCTTTCCCAAATAAAATGGCCGAGGCGAAACTCATTTGTATCATTAGTTATTTAGCTTTGGAATTTTTGGGCATGTTTTCAGTGATGGCATGAATAAGTGACCCATTTTCTTTTTTTTATATGAAAAACATTAGTAATAATGAATTGTTGCTGACAATAAAAGTATATATATATATATATATATATTCTGAAATAAGCAAGCTAAAAAAGTGTATTATTCATTTTTGTATTGTTTATGAAAATGAGCATCAAGCAAACAAAAGGTTATGCACATTGATGTGTGTAATGCATTCTTTATCTTCTTTCCCAGACCAGTAGTAATAATGTTTTGTGCCGGAAAGTTGAATGGTTATATTTTATTTGGTGAGTGTTCTATCACTGTCATTTGATTTGAAAACTTTCTGGCAATTCACAGCAATATGAATCTAAACAAAAATGAAGATGACCCGCATTAAAATTCACTTTGGTTAAGATAAGTTTTCTCACTAGCTTTAGGCCTACTCCAGGCCTGCAGACTGAATGTTTCATTGTTTTTAATCAAACGAACTGAAAGCTTAGACTATCGACGACCAACATATTTAGCCTGAGAGCCCTGTTTATGAGGAAACAGAGGGTGGGCTTCCCTTAAGAGGGATGCTCATTACCCGAAGTCGTCGTCCTGAGAGTGTGATACATCCTAGTAAACTTGTATGCATCCTAGAGGTGAGACCATGGAGGACCTACCAATCTTGAGTGTGTAGCAAGCTGCCAGAAACTGAAACAGGCACTGATCGCCCATTGGCAGTGACACTTTGATCTTAGCCAATAGACCGAGAAGCGAAGCGATTTAGCCTGAGAGCAGCGGCATTTGTTGGGGCTGCTAGACAAGGCGACCACAGATCCGCTCTTTACACTCAATTACATGAGGTAGCAACTCAATGCGGAGTGCCCTATTTCAATGCAGTACTTGCCATGATTCTTTTTCACTCCTTTCATGTCTTGGGTTTATATTGACGGAAACTATAGCTATAAAATGCTATGAATATAACTTTGATGAAGTCCAAAATAAACAAGAATGTAAATGGCAAAGTGGAGGATGGAAAGCAGGAGATTATTTCGGATTTAATTATTTTTCCCTAGAATTTGGTCACCCCAGAGACTCATGTTATACATTGCTTTCGACGGAGGGAGGTAAGTGTCATCTATGTTCCTATGTCTATGTTCCTGTGTCAATGTTCTTACTTCTATGTTCATATGTCTATGTATGTTCCTATCTCAATGTTCTTATGTCTATGTTCTTATGTCTATGTTCCTAGTGTCTTACTCTTAAGTCTATGACCCTCCCTGATGACAGGTTCCTATAACAGCATCAGAGCAGGGAATCGTGTCGTCTTGATCAATACGATCAGCATTCTTGGTCTGATCCTACTCGTAAAATGTAACTTCATTTGAAGTACATGTGGTAGTTTGTCAGCAGTCAGATGTTCTCGATATTCAGTAGTAACCAATTTCAAGTTAAAGTTATCGTGAGGTAATCAGGTTTTTGGTACCATTCTAAAGTTCGCAGTCTATTTTAGAAAACTGATGTAAGGTTTATTAACAGCAAGTGGCCCAGTTTTAACTGATTTTCACTCAAAGTTTTGATTGGAAGGTACTAAAAGAGGTACTCTAGAACTCTAGAATGATACAAAAAACCTAATTCCTTCACAATCACTTTAATTTAAGAAAGTTGTGAAAAATGACATAATATGGACCATCCAAATTTGTAAACAAGATATAGTGCAAATGCCATTTGAAGGCCATTCTACTGAACTTTTCAAATTTTTCAACTAGAGAATGTTTGCATTGTATGTTTTCGAAACTTCAAGACGCCTCTGATTAGTCACAATTGAAGAATAGCAGTTTCGTTATTACTCCTTTCACTTTCACGACCTTCTAGACTATTATAGAATTAAGGACTACCTACAATCCTATTTTATTTAAAATAATGAGTATAAAATACCGAGGGGATCGTTATATAGGTCATACGGTATATGTTTTTTACCCTTATCATCAGTGAGGTTTTTCATGTTGTGCAAACATAACTAGCAACCAATTTGCCAAATACAAACAAAGTTACAGCACTATGTAAAATATTCATTTTTAAATAGGTTGCCCCTGATCATTTTAATTGGACCTTAAATATAAGGGGTATTTTTTTATTTTAGTAAATAGATCTTGTGGTAATGGTGCTCTGGATTTGATAGTCCCAGTCGGAAGTAATAAATTTCAGAAGATCTGGGAAAACAGAAAGAGCATTAGCAGTTAGGCATCTGTTGCCTTATATACGGAATGAAACAAAAGGAGAGATATGCAGATGCCAAGGAGACCTGTGTAACACGTCTAGTCCACGGATTCTCTCACAGCTGTCGTTAATAATACTTACAGTGATATGTCAACTTTTCGTTGCAAACATCTGACCAGTCCAGAAAAGTGAAACTGATTGCTTCAAAGCTTGTATGAAAGAATGAATGCTTACTCAGATTAATGGTTGATTTGTATTGTTCATCGTTCAACAAAGGCAGCTCTTTTCATATAATAAAATGATATTGGAAATGGTGATGTTCTTATTGAAGAGAAGATTAAGATTAAGAAGAATTCTATTTTTGTGTTATCTCTCCGCAAAAAAATGCTCACCCAAGTTAGGAAACAGTGTTTGCGTTGCAATGAGGATAGGTATAGAGACTGAAATTTCAAGGTGGGCTGAGGTTTCACAGAGGGGAAACCTACTTACTTCTTTGGCAGAACATTCCATGGCTCGAGCTTGGCCGATGCCTTATACAAAATTGTTTATTTTGATAAATTAATATCTCACAATTGATGTGAAACTTTTTTTTCAATACACACTGAGTTTTCTTTTCTGATTTTCAGACAGGGGTATTTCCAGAGTTTGGATTTAACGCTTGGAGCATGTGAGGGCTGACCTAGATAAGCTTGTACTTCCCTTTCCTGGTTTGTTGTTGGTGTGAGATTTACTTATCATGTGGAACACAAGGTTATGCAATCCGAAATGTTGCCTGCTGACTATACCATCATCAGGTATAACGTTTTACTTGTTCATAACATATTAGAAAAGTTGCGAAACCCACCTTGAAGAGTTAAAATATGCAAGAAACAGTTACACTTTTAATGCTGTACGACACCTTCTACTTGTCCAGCGAAATTATAATCCAGTATGAGAGGTTGTTGTTCACTATTTTGTGAGAGTGCAACTCCGAATCACAAAAATGCCTATCATCATTACTCATACGTGACAAAGACTTCATGTCTCAAAATAAGACAGCCACAAAATTTTGCACCCTCACTATTATTAACGTCAAGGCATACTTTGTCTCAGCCTCAAAGGTATTGAATTTATTCACCTAGACTGAGTAGCTAGATTGGGGAAAAAAATGGAAACCCATAATCTGGAAAAAAACTTGGACCTAGGGAAGACATAGGTTTTGGTATCTTATAACCATGAACACTGGGAGTAGCCTTTTCTTTATGAAAGTTAGCGCCGCCATCGCTGTGATGCAAGCACCTGTCCTACAAAAATGGTAGACAGTAGGTGGGTTTTATTCATAACATTACTCAAAACAATCAAGAAAACGACTCTATAACTCCTCATGCACTTTTACCACAACAATCACAGCTTTATGTCTTACACTATACAGGCTATCTTCAAGCATGGCTGGTAACATGCAGTTCGTCATCACCACTCTTCTCTGTGGTGAGTCCCTTATCAGTGTGATCAATATATATTTTATTGAAACTTATGTTCATGTCTCGAATTTTAAACTGCAAGAAACATCCATACACGAAACACTAGAAGTAGTAATTTTTTTGTAGATAGATGCAGACTTAAAATGAAGATCAACAATAAATGATATAATTGTCTTCTCTTGTAAAAAAGGAGGATAACGACTTACTGATTTTAAAAAATTACGTCTTTACGTGTACAGTTTAAATTTTCTTTGAAGGAATCGTGGTGAGATCGGAGGCACTAGTGAAATGTTACAGCGCTTCTATCGAGGATCCTTTCCTAAATGCAACCACTTGTGCCAGCGGTACATCACATGCTGTCCCTCAACTTTACGCAACTTTTGTGGACCCGACAAAAAATAGTAATGGGGTATCTGGCTCGTGCTATTCTGCTTTCAAGAATGATACAGGTTGGTTCATGAAAAACTTCTAAATACTTAATATTTACTCTATTTGGCAACCTGGCCTGGGAATTATGATTTCACACATTTTGCTTTTGAAATGTATATTATCTAGCTATAATATTTTGCATGCACACATGTTTTTATTGTAAATTCAATAAAAACTGAAGAGGGAAAATCAAATATAGACAACAAAATTTTATCTTTTAATTTTCTAGCACTGAGGTCATGTGGCAGTAATGCTTTAGATAAGGCGGTACCTATTGGCTGTCACGACTTAGGTATGATAGTGATGACAGTGTCGGAAGAAACTGAAGTCAGGAATGGAACTGAAGATTATATGATATGTAGGTGCAAAGGAGATCTATGCAATTATGGTAATGGCTGCTCACAAAACGCACCTATGTCTCTATTAATGCTAAGCTTATTCCCTGTGTTAACTGTTGTCATGTCCGAGAGCATTTAAATGACGACATCTGCTTTATTTTAGTTCGTTCAAAAAAACGGATGAGCATGTGTACTTGAGGCTCACTTACATAAAATATTTTCATGTATATTATTTTTGTGCTGTTTTATACAATTATTCCAAAAATAAAGATAGCCAAAGATCAAAAAATACCATGCTGTTGTTTTGCATAAATGAGTTCCCAAATATAGGACACCAGCTCTCTATTCTTGAGGCATTTTTTCAATTCTGCAGCATGTTATTTTGCATTAGTCACATTTCAGAACTGGGTTATGTTTTGAATCATTCAAGCTTGTAACAAAACCTAACTTACCTAAGGCATATAAGAATAACAGAACCATCTACCAAGCTTTCAGGTTTTGTTATCAATGAAAAACTCACCTGGTCAGATCACATTGACTCTCCATAAATGATAAGGTTCAAAATAATGTATATCTATTAAGGATAATGAGAGGCTTTCTGAATCGAAAATCTGTTATTTGCTTTTTTTTTTCCTTTTTTTTCTCTGCCATTTTAAATCCGAAACACATTCGTACAATGACTTATCTCCAGAATTTGTGACCATATCGCTTTCGATCTTACAGAAAGTGTTTTAGGATAACCGCAAATATACAACACACTTCACGTCATTTAATACCGTCTTGAGATTTATATGATTCAATTCAGTTGCTACCACTTCCACAGCTTTCTAGATACTCTACAGCTATTCTTGGTTTCCAGATTTTACACCAAACCTGTCCTAGTTTTACATATAAATAATGATTTTCATCCTCACTCACATCGAGTCCTGACCCGAAATATGTATATTCTACGTGGCAGTTGTAACTATGTTCTTTGTATTATCATCAAAGTGTTCAACAACCTGCCATTTGGAATCCGATCTTGCAAGTTATTGTTAGCTCTAAAAAGCAGACCGCATGAATTTTATTTGTCATCAAAAATTTGTATGTTTGGAATTTAACAGTTTGTTATTCAATATCAATATTTTACTGTCAAAGAGAAAAAGACATGGTCTCAAATATTGAGAGAAGTAACAACCTACCCTTGTGTTGTCCTTTTCTTCTTCCTCATTTTTTTTTACATTAATAATCGTTGAACAATTTTAACCATGTATAAACAGGATCATCTGACAAAGTCATCGTGATCATCTAGTTCTAGATCATATATATATTATATTGTGAACTTCATTAACCACCGATCAATGCATGAAGCAAATAGGACCATGTGAAAACAACAAAAAGTAAAAGAAGCAATAAGAAGCAATATATAATGTTCAATTTAACTATTTTGATTTTCTCTTCATATATTTTACAACCTCTCTTGTGAAGACATTATAATAATGGTGTATCAATCGATTCTCCCAACACAAATCATTATCATTTTTTCCTTTCTATTTTTACCCTAACTTTTGCCGTAACTTATTTGGCAAATTATGGGAAACATCGGTCCAAGATGATATTATCTGCCAAATAAAATAATGAATATATAAATAAAATAGTTTATATATAAATAAAATAGTGTATATATAAAAATAGAGTAGCTTTTAAGTGTCATAAATGTGTGTATTTGGCCCCAACTAAGTGTCACTCAAAAATAAGGAGTTATTTTATATGACCCACAAAAAAATCATGTCTTAAATCCTCTTAAATAATCATGTTGGGCATCATTAACCCAATAGTATTATTAATGGTAGTTAAAATAGCCTGACATGGTCGGACAACTTCAATGCAAAGATTTGCCCTACTGAGTCATTCATATATATGAATCACTCATTGTCCAGGGTTTTTATGGGTACCAATCGTGGGATATATAATATATGACACTTCATTGCACAAATGTGTGTATATATATATATATATATATAAACCTACAGCCATAATGGTAGACAGAGGGCAGGTAATATTCATAACATTTCTCAAAACAATCAAGAAGATGTCTAAATAATCTAAATTTACCACAACAATCACAGCTTTACGTCTTACACTTTACAGGTGATCTTCAAGCATGGCTGGTAACATGCAGTTCATCATAATAGTTCTTCTCTGTGGTGAGTCCCTTATCAGTGTGATCAATAATAAATGTTTTATTATTTTATTTGTCTGCCACACAAGGATGTTTGACCATTAGGCACAATATTCTTATTCTCAAATTCTCTCTATAAGGTGAACGCCATCACGTGAAATTCAAGATCAATTTTTCGGTCCCTAAACAATCCATTTGACTTTAGCTCATCCTGATAACTTTTAATTTGTTGATTCCCACCACTGTTTTCTCTATATTGGTGTTTTTATCACACTGTGACATGAATTGACAACAGGGGTTTTCCCTTGCCTGTTGGAAAGCCAGAAGTCATTTTCCTAGTCAAAATTTGTGACTAGGTCATTGATCTGGATTCGAGAGCCACAAGATATGGGTATATGAGCGAAAAGTCATGGCTCATGTTTCACTGATTAGTAGGAGAGCAAATCATAACATTTAGTAACTACAATAAGTACTAAAACAACATAAATCTTCAGACAATGACACTTTTTGCTGGTTTTTATGTTGTTTTTTTGTACTTTCTTTGACATAAATTCTCCTCTCTAAATATCTTCACCTGGTAAACATCAATAACACCACAACATTGCACTTACACAAGATGCTAATCAATATTTGTGATGGGAAACAATATTATGGCCGGTTTTAGTGAGTCGGTTTTTACCCGCTGCAGTGATGAATTACAGCTGAGATATATATACTTTTTATTGGATGAGGCAATGAGTAATGAAAATGCGATATAATAATCATGTACTGCAATTCAGTCAAAGGTACTAGAGTCTAGACCAAAAGAGATATGCAACACTAAGAATGATAGATATTAGAAGTAGCTAGATAATAGCAGGTACATCACAGTAGATATTATAGTTGTCTTCTCTTGCGAAGGGGAAGGACAACAAACCACCAACTAAATATTCCTTCAGAAATCTCATGTTGAGAAAATAGAACAAATTTCTTTTTAAAGGTATTGTGGTGAGATCGGAGGCGGTGAAATGTTACAGCTCTTCTATTGAGAATCCTTCCCTAAATGAAACCACGTGTACCAGCGGTACAGAAGAAGCTGTGCCTGAATTTTTCGCACGTTTTGCGCCCCCAACCAAAGTTAACAATGGGGCATCGGACTCGTGCTATTCTGCTTTCAATGAAGATGGAGGTTTGTTAATGATAAATTTCTAAATACCCTGCAAGAACAATATTTTTTACTTGATATTTTGAATATTTCGCAACCTGGCCTGGGAGTTATGTTTTCACAAATTTTGCTTTAGTTATTCCTATCATCTAGCTAGCTGATTAAAGTACAGACACACTTCCATCAGCTGTCAGTTTTGTTATATTGTTCCGTGGCATACTACATTATCCCCGTGATCGTGACCATAACTTTGTTAGTGAAAGGTCGTTCTTAGAGTTTGGCTGTACATAGATGACTATTTCTTATCTTAACTAGCCTGTTGAGTGGAAGCCAAAGCACCTTTTTGGTGGTGTAGCGCACATTGGAAAATATATACTATTCTCAGTAAACTCAGCATCTTTCCTGAGCCGATCTATTTTTTCTATGCAATATTTATTCATAGTTGAGAAGTCTCATTTTTGATGGGAACTTAATAACAACTGTAGAGGGAAAATCGAATACAGAATACAAATTTTTATCTTTTGATTTTATAGCAATCCGGTCATGCGGCAGTAATGCTTTAGATAAGCAGGTAACTGTCGGCTGTCACGACTTAAGTAAGTTAGTGATGAATGTAACGGAAGAAACTGAAGTCAGGAATGGAACTGAAGGTTATATGCTATGTAGGTGCCAAGAAGATCTATGCAATCTTGGCAATGGCTGCTCACAAAACGCACCGATGCCTCTGTTGATGCTAAGTTTATTCCCTGTGTTAACTGTTGTAATTTCCAAGAGCATTTAGATGACACATGCTTTAATTCATTCAGAAAAGGAATGGGCGTGTACTTGTAGCATTGAGGCTCACCTATATAACATTAAATATATCAATTATTATGTATACGCTGTGTTGTTTTATACAATGATTCCAAAAAATAAAGATAGCCAAAGATCAAGAAATACCATGCTGCTGTTTTGCACAAGCGAGTTCCCAAATTATGAGACAAGTTCTCTATTCTTGAGATTCTTGAGTTCAATCTAACAGCAGCTTATTCTGCATAAGTCTCACTCTAGAAATGGTTTATGTGTGTTGGATCATTCAGGCCGATCAAATCATCCGTTGAGCAGGTGCCATTTCTTATCCCAAAAATATTTGAACTATTCTTAGATGATGTTTGGAGCCATGAGGCATTTTCTGCACATTTTGGAATGTCAGTTATCTATCCAAAGGGAAGGCAAGGCAATAACATTGCAATTTCAGATCCGGACAAAGGAATTGACAAAACCATATTATAAAAATATTGATTTACCAATAATATCCACATGCTAAGGGAATTGGAGCTAAACCAAGGATTACACACAATGCTGTACAATAGGATGCATAGACAAATGGCCGTAGCCTTATCACATTTTCAAAAGTTCAAATTTATTTTCCTCCCATTTTAACAGTAAATATTTGTTGCGTTTTGTTAGTTAAATCGCCATACCACAACATTTCTTGTCTTGGGAAGTTAAAACAGCAATTTAGAATCATATTTTCAGTTTTTATCAGCACAGTGTATCTTTGAAGAAAACACGCAGTCTCATGTAAAAAAATTGATGTCATATCCCCAGCATGGTCCAAAATGTTCCATACCTTTCTGATTCAACCATTAAATGCTAAAGGTTTCTCCTCCATTCACTACCATTTGATGGGCCAGTGATACAGCCCCGTACCAGTAATCATTAAGCATGACATGTGTGTCCTCTCACCGGGGAACTGGGGCTACATCTCTGCTCACACAAAAACAAAGTCCAGTAGAAGTTATACCTCCTTTACCAATGGGCAGATGACTCCAACGTATGTGACCCTATATATCATCAGTCCAGGTAAAATTGTAGCAATAGTATTTTGTGACCAATGAACTAATTCATTGTTCATTGTTGTGACATTACTTTTATTTTATTTATAACACTCAATAAATATGAAATGTTTTGATTTTGATAGGATGACATTGCAATAAATTTCAAAGCGCTAGTTTCATGTAGGTTCATTAAACTTGCCATAATTTGTGACTAAAATGATGTATATATCTTGCGTGAATCATTGCTCCGGAAAATGTCATACTAGTGGGTGTTATATATCAATTTGATAGGACGGACTGGAGTATCGAAATAATATGTAAACAGAATTCCTTCCTGTGTACAGTAGGTATACTAATAACAGCACAACCAAGTGTGAATTTCACATGATTAGCTATTCAAGTGTTCATAGTGATATCACAGAGTAATGATATATCCTTATTCTGTGGTGATATGTAACTCTTCAAATGATATCAACTTTTCTGACGAGGGCGTTGACATCGATTACTGTCTGAAAAGGTAAGTTGTTGTTCATGTATCGTTCCAAATGTATATAATAATATGCCGTAGTATATGCGTGTGTGTGTGTTTGCTGTCTATCTTCGTCTTTTTCCGTACCTGAATACTCCGCGCTTATCAGGTACGCTTTGTCTGAACTTCATACCGTTGTAGTAATCTACCTCTACCTCATCATCATATGAACCGTATACCTCATCCGTACGGACTTCATCTTCCAACTGAGAGAAATTGAAAAACTTTCAAATCAGCAAAACATGCAGAATCAATGGTGTATCCCTGCATTCAGTGTATTATTATATCTACCCTTCACCCCTCCAAAATAAGCAAGGGTCTTTCAGTGTGCGAAGTAAGAGTTTAACAAACTGTGTCAGGCATTGCATCCGCCCAAAAACATCTTTTTAATGCATATGACTACTGCATTCAATAACCTTCCGCGACATATTATATCATACATCATAAATCATACATAAATTTGAAAGTTCCTTGTCAAAACATTGGTTTTCATTGGATTTGGATCTTATTCCCTTAATTTTATTTTCGTTTATTTATAGTATTTTTCCACATCCGGGAGAACATCTACAGATGATTGTTTAAACTGCGACAGATATTCAACTTACTTGTTCCAATAACTCTCTAAGCCTTGATTCTCTAGTCTGAGTCTCTGACGGTATGTAATAGTCTTCTCTCTGTCTCAGACTATCACTTTTAATCACATGGTTTTCAAGTATTGCATCAATATCGGCATCTAAAACATTAAATTTACTCAATACTCAAAACCATTGTATGAAAATTGTAATGGCTATATTAAGAATGGAACTGAGTTATTGAAATGTCAGTCATAAAAAAAACATAGCTTAATTATGGATACACGTAGAAGTTGCCTCACCACGTGCAAATGATGGAACTCTTCAATAAAATTTTATTTTGCAAATGTCGTGAGACAAGCTCATGGGTTTCGGTGCGCCATTCTTTTGGGTGTATTTGCCTGCCAAACCATATCAGGAGATTGTTATGGAATCAGCATAGTTCAGATTGTTAGTTTTGTATGCTGGCAATGTGTTAATGTGCAATCTGTAGGAATCACTGAGATATATACTTAATGTTAATTGTTAATGTTTATACATCAGTGCTAGAAATGATTATTATGTTATCTAGCCAATTTGCTTAACCAGTTAATCAACCATTTTAATAAAACCAGTCAGTCAGACAAAAAGTCTGACCAACAGGGGTCTAACATGAACACCAAATCAATCCACAAACACGACCATGACAATTGTGCAGATTACCACAGGAGTACAATGTAGTCGTAAACACCATGATCTTGCGTTTCCAAAAAATAAATTCATCAACAAATAATATACCAATGGCTGCGTTATATTAAAATATTGAGGGGACAACTGATCCCATGTCATGGAGGTAAGAGTGTGAAGGGTATATCAACAAGACACTGCTGTTTTCTGGGTCCAAAATTCGGCAGCGAGAGTTCATTCCCTCTATCCCATTGACTTTATTCAGACATTTACAGGTTGAAATTTGATTTGAGATTAACATGAGTTATTCAGCTGAATGCTGATGTCTCAGCGCTCACCTGTGAGATATATTTCCGAGTTCTTATTACGAAGGGACGCCGCGTTTGTAGAACTAAGAGCAAAGCAGAGAAGCAGAATAAGAGCTGAGATCAAACCAAAAGGTGACGATTGATGACATAAAGTATTCATCGCGTAGTATCTCCCTGATAAAAGCTTGTAGATTTTGTTGTGCTAGAAATCAAACGAGAAGTTGCTGTTACGATTGCCGGTGAACATCAGAGAAATGATATGCCTTATCCTGAGAAGTGCAGGTTTATATCTTCTACCTATGTAAACAAGCATGAGTAATAGGTAGGGGGCGTGTGTTATGACATCATATCAATCTCAGGTTGTTTGTCAACAGGTAAGAGTGCAGTTCTGTATCCTCTAATTAATAAACAATTTTCTATTAATAGGGTCAGTATTAAAAGGCCAAATGCCTCTTTTAATTTCAATTTGCTTTTACAGTTTAGTCTTTCTACTTATACATTGACGAAATCAATGATATCATGTTGCGTTATATTATACTGTGAAGCAAGTCTCTATTGATGGATAAAATTATATAATGTTGCAGAGTAAGCCAAAATTAACTATTGGTATGCATTGGTACTAAATGGATGATCTGGAAGGCTATTGTTGCCTATCAAGGTAACTCTCATTTATTTGGACACTCGGTCTGGCTTCGAAAACATGATCTGTATATCAATCGAATTAAGTTATTCACAAATAAAAAAACATTGGGAAATAGTAAAAGCAAGCGGGAGCTTCACATAGGCGGACATAGAATTGACGCAATTAGTTTCTAATACACACAAAATTAATAAGTCTAGGATACTCAAGGGTATAGAATCTTATTAGAATATAATGAGTGAACGCTCTGCAATATTTGCTTTCCTTGATGATGTTTGGTGATAGCATTCAGACCTCAACAGTTTTTTTATCGCTCTTACATAAAACTCACAAGTGCTCTTTATGATTCAATAACTGTCTCAATCATATGTGATTTTCCACAAGCGCAGAGACAGCAAACACTAAAACCTTACCTTAATTTGCATAAGTTGGAGACAAAATCTCTACTGGTGCACGATTCTTCCCTAGCTCGGTTGTATGTTGAAGATTTCTACACACAACTTTGTCTTATATGGGAGGTAGTCAAGCCGGATAGAAATATGAGGATTGAATCCCCATGCGGAGCAGCAGTTCACAAATAATATGATAATGTAATTTATTAATACCATTTTCCACATCCAATGGCTAGGCTTGGCAGGTGTGTTCACCTTTTGCTATTGATATTTGACATTTTATTTAATTTGTCAGTGACATGCAATATTTTAAATTCAAGAGCTCCCACTGATAATACAGAATTGATCTGAAATTATTTGATATGGATTCATAGCAATTATAAAGCTATGCACTAAACAGACTAATCAATTTGAACTTGGAATAGGTATGCGATGACGATGTTTTTTCTTACAAAATTTATTATGAGGCCAATGTACTTTGCGCCCAAGTTAAGAAAGATTACCAAATCAGCCACTTACATCTAAAATTAGACAACACAAACAAAATTTTAACAATTATATTTGTGAGGGCAGACTTATGGATGTTTGTAACTCAATCAGATGCCTGATGCACTTTGTAGGATGGTTATTATTATTATTATTAGAAGCATATTGACGCCTGCATTTATTTTCTGTCTATGAGAAGAGAATACCATCTTCCGAAAATTTATTTGAGAGTGGGATTGAAATAGCCCAGATGATTTTCTTTCATTTATGATAACAAGACAACAGTCAAGCCAAAAACAAAGTCCATCAGCTTTTGTGGACATATCATATCTCCTTCTACCGCGCCAGAAGATTTGGATTAAAAATTGCCTTTTGTTCTGACCACGAAGTAAGAATATGCCGTGCTGTATGCCCATTAACGAGAGGACCATTGAGATTTTTACCATTATGTATCTCATTAATAACATTATATATCTCGTTTAAACACTATATATGTTATTATTCACGCTTGTATTTCACACTACACATATTATTACACCTTTCAATCTTCCTTATGTACCTATACATTTCCTTATTGTTCCTCTTAACTTTGTAATTACCACTGGGCAAAATGTGGACTTGTATTTCATTATGCTGAACCGATGTTTTAAATAACATCGATGGATTTTCTGATTTAATATAGTACAACAGTACGTCTTAATAATGTTTGTAATTACAGCTACGGGTTTGTAATTTACAATGGTCTATTTGCGATGCCTAAATCAAGTTACCTTGTGACAAGGCTAAGGTTTTACGCTTTGTACTTCATTCCTAACACTTAGTATTTGCAATGCCACAAGATGACTTTTGTGTTAAATCTCGAATTAATATTCTTTATTTTTCAATTTGAGTGTTTTCCTTTTCTTCAAACAAATATTGCCGTGCCATACTCTGATCCCACACTGACAGGTCCTTATTTTGGATGCTTTACAGAGACGCAGCAAATCCACCTATCACTTTATCTCGCTCCATCTGCCTAACATATTTAGATTTAGATCATCAACAAATTTTCTGAAGAAGAGGACAAGCCTTAAATTGAAAAAAATATCAGCACTTTACGGTACATAGAGTGATGATAAAATGAAAGCTTAATGAACAAGTTAGGGTATGATTTGAGTTTCCGTGTATCGCTGTATATTTTTATTTAACCAGAAAATCTCTAGGTGCAAATACAAACATTACATATTGCACAATGAAATACACATCCACATCTTTCAACCTTCATAGGGGTAATGAGAAAGGTGAGAGGGACAATTTAGAGATGTGTAGCTGGGATCGAAATGTATAAATTGTGAAAAAATGAAATAATATGTTGTGTGAAAAATGACCACAAATCAATCAATCCTTATCAAGAGTTATCCCACAATGTAGGAAAACATGACAACTCCTAATCTACTACTAAATACCAGCATCCTCTCAAAAGCCCAATAAAGCTTTCTTAAACTAGTCAGCAAAGGTAAGGGAAATAAGACCTAGATATGTTATGACTTATATCTGATAAGCTTGTCTGGAATGTCGGACTGGCAGGTGAACAATATAAGGTTGTCATGTTTGAGCGGCTCATTAGGCCGGCAAACTTACGAGTGAGTAAAGTGTTTGGTATTTGAGCTCGTCTTTTGGTTAAAACAGCAGCGATCAACGTTGCAGTACTGCACAACTACTACCGCCATCAACATAATGGTCAAGTTGCATCAGGTAAAAACATGCATTAGTAATAATTATTATAGAATGACGTTGACACTTTTTGTCCTAACTTCCTGTTGATAGTCTGAGGCATGTTTGAGATGAACCGGTAGACAGTTTGATACAGCTGTCAGCCATTCCAAGTTGTGTTTCACAAAGCAGAAACTATCTGAATTACTTAACTCATCAATAAATAGGCGATAGATTGTTTAGAGCGTGGTGGAAACTGTCATGTCTGGATGGATGCTGAAAAACAGAGGGGACAGGTTGGGGTGTTACCTCAAGGTAAAAGATTCATCGGGGAGTAGCATCACCTATCTGTGCCAGTACCTTCCAGGACAAGGAAACTACAGGCTCCTCTTTTGAAGGATAAATATTTATTTGAACTGAAACTGAAACCGAGTGTGATAGTCAACCTCTAATAGGCATCCCGGGAGTTATCAGGCAATATTGAATCATCTGTGATGCTTGGCACGTACCACACCACGTGACAATGCAACAGCATGTCCAATGTCCGCTCAGGTAGAAAGAAATTAATTTTGTCACCAGTGGCTTACAAAGGAGAATTTAATAGAAGTAAAAGTTGTTGAAACGTGAAAATTGAAACTTGAGTCCTAATCTGGGTGTTCAACTAGATAAGATTCAAATAAAGTTTTAGGCTTGGAAAGGTTTTCTGCCAAAATTGTACCAACATTAACAAAATACTGGTTTTTAAGTTTTGGCAGCATCATTTCCACCATCAAGTATGTTATCATGATCAACTTTCAATTTCACATCTTCATTTGTACCTGCTGACTTGGATTATAACACATACATACATGTGGCCGAAGGGAGTTGGGAGTATGTCCCAAACTCCATGGTGGTTGCATTCAGTAAAAAGTAAATGAAAAGTTGTACCCCCATTCCCAAAGAGGAGATGACTCCTTATTCATTGTTTCACTCCCTGGAACATTTCAAATGTTCCAGGGAGTGAAACAATGAATAAGTTTGCGTTGCCCAAGAAAAGTTTTCTGAGGCAACGCAAACTTCAAAGCCTTTTTTTTTGCAAAGCTGCCAAGGGAGGAGTGAGCTTTCAGGATTTAACGAGTTATACTCCCGTATGAGGTTGAATATGATTCTATTCTAGACTGCATGGAATCACGGTTTATTTGAATTTTTTTTTTCATTTTTATAAACAAAAGTATTTATATTTATCATGCTATCATATCTCATGTATACATCTCAATGATACCCATGATACACGAGGATACCTAGCATATCTGGCAATGATAGAGTATAAATAAAGGACTTGCTTCAAACCTACCTGTAAGTCCCATTGGATGGTATTTTTAACTACCATTGATTCCAATCTATTAATTATTTATGGCTTAGGGCAAGAACACCTCAATGCCTGATATGAATAATATTCTCAGCTCTATATCTAGCAGAGACTGAGCTAATTATTATTTTGACATCACAGTATTTGAGTTGTGAGATTTGCAGTCACTTTTTGCATTTGCATGATGAAGCTTGAACAAATCTTTTCTTTTACACCAGTAATTTGCCTTTCATTTGAATTACAATTTTGAAAACTCAATGAGAATATTTATTTCTAAAAAATCTGAGTATGGTAAGATATTATCGAGTCTAATGATACCATAGTACACACCTCCCTTGTTTTCAACGCCATCTATAAGGGCTGCCTAGTAGTATTATTGTAACTGTTGTGTAAAATGAACACACCACTCAAACGCCACAAAAATGAGAATAAGAAAATAACTTTGTTGCAATAAAAAATCACTGCTAAAACGTATTACAATTTTAGGGTTGACAATTAGTTGATAAAATTATGGAGACAAAAAAGAGCTCCTCCAATGATAGGTTATTTCCTAAGAAAAAAAAGTTGGAGTTTCGATAAAAGGTAATATATATTATACGCTGTTTCACCTCTCCTAAAGGGGACATAAAGCAAATCCAAATTCATTTTCTTTTACCACACTCATGAAACAGGATGGAAAAAGATGAAATAAAAAACTTGGCACCTTATGAGTGCCTAACTTATATATAAAAACTGTAATAGATAGCATGCTTGTTTCCTACTTGGAAATTGGAACTGATAAGTGATACGTATATCAGAGAAACGGAGAGGCGCCCCTGTTACATATTTATATGTAGACCCATCTCATAACGCCGAAAACACGAGGAAGAGAGGTTATTTAGACTTTAAGACCTTCTCATATTTATCCATGATGTCATCGATGAAATTGAATGCTGCTGGCACATCTAAACCATTGTTGGACACTGAGTACTCTAATTCCTTCTCTATACCCCTCTTGTCTTGTCTTATGGTGTCTATGATCAGCTCTATAGTGCTTGTGACTGAGGCTTTGTCAACATTACCGTCTCTACATGGGATATAGAAATATATGAGGCCATTAAACCTATCGGTAAACCTGATATCACCTTTGTACAAGTCTAGAGTAGATTTCAGTTTGTATTTCAGATGTCTGTGGCATATGATATTGTCAAATTTTTCCATACCGTCAGGGGGTGTGTCGCCTCTTTTGTTGACAAAATTTGACCACGAGCCATTAAAATGGTGTTCATCCCAGATGGTTTCCTGCTCCCAAAACATTTTGTCGTCACCCTGGTGCCATTCGTCGGATAATTCATATCTGATGAACAAGCAAGCGCTTCCGGTCACATTTGGTACTGTATTCCGCCAGGTCCAAAAATCTCGAGGGTTTATTATTTTCCGATTGTTCCAGTATCCTCCGAGTAGGTCTGGAAGTACATGCAGGTTGAAGTATCCCATTTTATTGCTGAGAAACATAGTTCCATTGATGATGGAGCTTTCGATAACCTTAAGCCAGCTTTGAAGACAATGTTTGGTGTCGTTGCCTTCATGGACCTGATCGTTCAACTTCGACCAGCTGTCACACTCTTCACAGACACTACAAAGCTCCTTGTCAAACTCATCCGGAAAGTCTACATCTTCCCCTCTTTGTTCGATTTGCGTTCTTGGCAAATTCAACCAACGAGATATGACCCTCTGCTCAACCTTGCATCCACTGGATTTTTCAATAAATGCTGATATGACTCTCTGGATGTCTTCTGAGGGAGAACATTCGGCCTCAATGATATTTTCCTTAGATCTGAATTTGCCAGTCGGATATCTGGACCTAAAATGTATTCTCACAGCTTGAATCCTGTTTGGCATATCGTTTTTCCCAAGCAGAGTCCATTCTATGGGGTCAGACGCACAAACTATCTTACTATTTATCATCGCAGATAGGGTTTTATGAACTACATGACGTGTTTGAGCATCTTTCTCCTCCTCCCCAGTATGATAAATTTTCACATGGATAAAGCCCTCTGTGTCGCCGTTATATTCATGTCCTATGATATTACCCAAGTCCGTAAACAACATGTTGAGTTTATTTAGCACGTATTTGTGATACAAAAGATTGGTGAACTCTGAAATCCCTAATGGCAGAAGGTGGTTGTTGGTAGGCTGTGATCTGCCAAACAATGAATCCATCTGCTTAAAGCCAAAGCTATATCTTGCTTCAGCAGCACTGAACTCTCCACACCAGCTAATAAACTCGTCTGAGTCTATTTTATTCCGCTTATATCTGACAACAAAGACTGACTCACCTACTCCTGCGTGATCTCTAAGATATGTCATGCGCTCATCTAGACTGCTCAACTCATCATTTAATCGTAAGGTCTGAGGGTTAATGACACGGAAATCCGGCGATAACAATGGGGTCTCAAGTTCTGGGAAGCAGAAATTTAAATACTTAGTTCTGTTGCTAAGAAAAATGTTCTCGCTCATCTTGTTACAGCGGATGCCTACATTCAGGTACCAGTCTAACTCATTGATTATGCTAGTAGCTCCCTGTAATCCTTGTATTTCAACTCGTTTGACCTGATGTAACATGGTGAGCAGTGAAAACGAACAGTGCCGTTCTGCTTGTCGGCTCATCTCTGTACAAAAATTCACAGGGTCCTTGAGCATCACCTGTATTTTTAACTTGTCAGCAGTTTTGATCTGTTCACTCAATAAAATCCTTCTGGTCTCCATTCTGCGGGCCATCACCCAAAACTCTGTACTTGTCTCCAGCATTTTGCTGATAACATCTGATCCATCAGTGATCAAAGCAGCCATCAAGATTGGAACATCATGCTGCAGCAAATCTCCAAAATTTGTTCTCCGAATCGGCCAGGAACAATTTTTTTTTGGCCTTGTAGTGCAGTATATGAGGGCATGATCGCTGATACCACAGTGTACAACTCCCGTTTCCTTTATCAGTACATCACTATTACTCGCATCATGTGAGTAAATGTGATCCATACATGTTTCAGACATACCACTTATGGTTGCAGCAACTCTAGTGTAATTTTTAATATGTTGTGTAAGACCTTTATCTTTAATCAAGGCATGCGGAAACTCATCCTTTGTCTTGTATAGACACCGGTTCATATCACCCATGATAATGGCATTTTGGAATTCGGGCTTGTCAAATAAACGTATCAGATTCTCATGCTCTTCTTTGCTTACGTAGGCTCCAATGAAACGAACTTTTAGTGAGGGGATTTGTATGTCAATATACTGCAATGAGTGTGTATCGCCGATACCACCGTTGATGGCTTCAACTTTGCAATTATCTTTATAATCAAAGCAGATGTAGGCTAAAATTCCACCACCTGTTTTCTTGTTTTCCTTTTCCCTATCCAATCTTTTCATATGATAGCCCTTTATGTTCATCTGTGAATTCGGAATTTTCGTGGTTTCTTTTTTTTTCGTTTTCCAGAGTTTAGATTCAGCTACAAAGAATATATCTAGGTCATACCTTTTGATCAAATACTCTATTTGATCCCTTTTATTCCGTGCGCCGTTCACATTAAGATAAGCCACTCTAAGTCCATCTTCGACAGGCCCAGTACTTGAACATCTCTTTTCTGTCGACATGGTAACTTCACAGAATTGGTTCACTTCGTGTGTACAATTCATGCTTCTAGACTTGAAATCAGCGTAAATTCATGTGCAGTCAGACCATAAAGGTAAAACCACCAATATCTAAAACAAAGATAATGGTTTTAACCAAGAGGATTAGAGCATCGGACCAAAGTGTTCAAAATCCAGACGTATGGATGAACTGGCTGGCTATCATTTGAGTTTGGATATTGAGGGTCGAGGTGCAAAGGTTAGTCAGTAAACTTCTGGTCTCAATCTGGTAAGCACAAATCGATATGAGCGCATCAATTATGTTTTGGAGTGTGTGATCAGTTTCCGTTTTAAAAACAAGAAATCCCGTTCTCCGGCGAAAACGGGATTCCGTATTCCCGAAACTGAAGTTTCCGTATATCAAGGGTTCCGCTTTCCGCAGGATCCGTTTCCGTATTCCGTTATACGGAAATTCTTATTCCTTATTCCTGATTCCTTGATCCTGATTCCTTATACCTTATTGTTTCTTACAATACATTTATTATCAGTGCCCTTTTGTTTTGATGGATCATTTCTTTTATTGCTTGCATACGATGATACACTTCTAATCACTAGCTGACAATAAAAATAACTGCTCACTAAGAGCGCACATCAAGTGGGCGTGACTAAATAATATGCACGTGACTAACATTCACACTAAGTTATGACGTAGTGCACAGATACAAACTATATAGTGAAGTTTATTTTGGCTACAAGTGCTGATTTCACATTTTAATTACGGGGAGCTTCAAGGTTCTAATGCAATCCCTTTCCATCTCCGTGCTGTTAATCAATTTCAAACAGCTACTAGGCACATGCTTTTTTGTTGCAATAAAATAACTGAATTCATTCATTTTATGAAATATTCTTTTTTTTTTATTATCAACAATTTACTTTTCCAATATTTCCCTCATGTTTTACCCATTGCATTACATGCAAAGTGTGAGCGTCCACCATAGAGTTATCCCCCCTCTATGGCGTCCACACACCTAGAAAACATCTCATAGTTATTTTGCTCCATAATCTACTCTCAATATCCGCAATCACCCGATAGAATCTTATGAATGGTGACTTGGATCAAACTTGATCTTGATCTTAGGCTAAGCCAAGTGAACAGATTAATATTTGCACTCGTCAGTTATTTGCGGTGGCAATAATTGTGGACCATCCTTCCAGTGCAAGTTGAATAACAAGATAGGAACAGGTAATACTATATAATAAATAAATATGGTCCATAATATCTACCTAGGTCACGATGATGGTTCCACGTGGTACTTAGTTGACAAAGTCTTCTTTCACTACACTGGCACTAGAGACTTGGCTCTGCAAGTATTTTAGCTATTCCCTTCGCCGATCAATCTGTCATGAGTGTAAGTCAATGATATCCGTAATGTTCATGATTTTTAGAGTGTCAATAACTTGACCTGCTGCAGCAAAACCATATTTTTTTCAAACAAATAGGAAGTAAGTGCTGCCTGCACTCTCAAGTGGTCGAATTCTTATGGTTATTCCCTTTGTAAAACAATCCAGCTTGTGCAATCGAGTTTCCTCTGATTAGTTCTTATTGTTCTCAATTATAGTGTGTGACAATATCAGGCTGCTGCCGCGAACTACACTTTGTATACATGTGACATGCCAGTGCTGCCTGCGGTCTCAAGAGGACCACATTTTTTAGATAGAGGGATGAATAATAAGGCATTTGTTATTTTGGCATTGATCGGGTTATGCAAATGTATTGATTCAATAATGTTCATAACAATTTACCGACAATAAGCCTTTAGAATCCAATAACAATATAGGGAGTATAGAGTATAGGATTACAAATACAGGTTACTATGCAACCTTTGAAATCTGTAAAAAGCTATGAATCAAAAAACGTCTCTTCGATTGGACTTGAATAGATTTACAATGTTGGCATTTACCTTGACAAAATTTGATATCAGGCCATAATACATACGCACACACACACACAAGTTAATAATGTTTAGGGTCAGCATTTTTGCATCAGTCACTACCATATGAAAATAAATAATGTAGTGCTGTTTATTTGTCTTTTAAACTTTAAACACTAACGGTTCTGTCATCACCCATGTCGCTGACCCTAAGGAAGATCATCATATATCCGTGTATGAAGATGACCAGTGGATGTTCCAGAAAAAAAGTAGCTTGGGTTAACCAATATGGGTTCCAATAGTGAAACATCACAAAGTGCTTATCGCCCCCCCCCCCCCCCCCCCCCTCTCCGGGACAGATAGATTATCATTGCGAGTGACTAGTAGTTCGAGTGGTAAATCACTAAAGAACATTTCAAGGTCATAATACAGTAATTTTTAGCCTCCCTTTCGATGAAGAAATAAAATTTGTTAAGTTCTAATATAGTACCATTTATAGCTTTTCAGAATAACTAGTATCAAACAAATAACAAATAACTAGAGTCAAAAACACTTTCATCATCTTATTTGTCTCCATCTGGGATCCGGTTTCAGGTATGGGCATAGGGTATAAAGTAGACTAAGTTTGGTCCATTTGCCTGCATCCGAAGTTGCTCCCGATCCACAGTTCACGCCGCAGCCTGCGGTGTGACAAGCAGAAGGGAGCAACTGGAATGCAGGCAATTGGATTAAACTGGATCTAGGCATAGGGTATAACCATAGACTAAATTTGTTGTGGCTGACTATTTAAAAGTTTGCTTTATCATGTACTGTAGATCCATGTATGCAGCTGACCAGTGTTAGCTGTAGATAATAGCCTGGGGTCACCGACAGCGTTCCAAGAGTGACAAGTCACTACAGGCATATCACCTCCCCCCAAGTCGGGTAGATGTCCGTCGTGCATAAATGAAGGTTCTAAAGCTATACTCGCTGAGAGCAAATCGAGGTCATATATTCTTACTTTATTATCCCGGCCTACGATAAAAGAATGAGAGCAAAATTGGGGTGATTTTCAGCCTTGTCATTGAATAAAGACAGTTAATATAAGCGAAAATAGTATTGATACATATTATGAATATCAGCTGAGTCATGAAAAAATTACAAAGGCTGAAATTTGGAATAGACAGTTCTCCGAGAGCTGCCATTGCGCTATTTACTGTGTAAAAATGCAGCAAGAATATGTAGCATAGGGGGGGGGGGGGTAGGGGCAAATCCAGATTCAGAATCTGCGCAAGCTAGATGAGGGGTTTGAATGACAAGTTTCTGTAAACCTTTTTTCAATAAAACATGGAAAATTTGTCATAAATCAGCTTTTGGATACCAAAATTGTTTTCAAAACCATGTCCCATGTTGCAGATGTTAAATATGGAAGCATTTGCAACCTATGCTAGGTGGTTTTCCAGATTGAACCATTTTAGCACTTTTTCTCCTATGCTGCGTTAAGCAAAACCCAAATAGAGGACAGCTATCATAGGGTAGTTAGGAAAATGTCTATAGGGTTAGACTTATGACATTGCAAAAAACAGTTAATGGGACAAATGTATGCACAGCAACATTTACATTGACTTATATTACATAGCATGCTCACCCATGTACATACAAGGCATTCATAAGAGAACTTGATAACCAACACATCCCCTGTCATGGCATAATATCCCTAAGAGTACAAGATTATTGGCAGGAATAAAAGTTTGCTTAACCCTTGAAATAGCTAAATCTAATGCTAGCCATAATTTACTCACAGACTTTACTTTGCATATACTCCTACCTTAGTTAGCCAAATTGACTGTTAGCTTACATAAAACTAAACTAAACTCTAGCTATTATTTGCGCCTCTAGGATATCTGATATATTACTAAGTAGTGTCAAACAAACCTGAGATAGATATTTTGTTGCCGTATATATTTGATGTAAAGTAGTTTGTGTGTTTTCTCCCTGTCCACAGAGGTCCTTGTAGTCGACCTTTAACTCGAGCTGTAGATGGCTTTCTATGATCTACTATGTGTATGTCATTATTATCGGATACCAGCACCAGCTCGTTCTGATTCCACGTACTCATAGACCAGGTCTCTCCCTATAATGGAACATAGCAGAGTGAGTGATAGTTGATAAGGTGACCTAGGACCTATAACCGCTGGCACATAAAAACATATATGCCTAAGGAGCAAATAATTCACCCTACAAGGGTAGTAAAGAGCCACTAAAAGGCCACAGACCTGAGAAGACAAATCTACTGAAATTTATTTCAATTACTCTAAATGCAGAATTATGGTGAACAAAGGTTACAAACTATGGTTGTCCTCTTTAATGGAAGGTCGCCGGTAGAATCCCCCGGTACTGGTAGTGACAGAATTTCAAGGCTTGCCTCGGCATATTTTTTTTGCATTATGGTTGAAGTGGACAATTTTATTTGAGCGAAATCAGATACATGACTTTTTGTATACATGAATATCACTCTATCGATAGTTATTATTGGTGATGGATGGCCCCAACCTACACCGACCTGCCCCCCATCATATAGTGTCCCCAGCCCTGTTGTGTTCGTATAATCAATGGTTCTACTTCTTAAACTGCTTGCCTCAGCTCACCATGTTTACATCTGGAGAAGTTTGATAGAACTTCTCACAAGAAGACTTGTCTCTTCTATCTACCATCCACACCGACCCCGACCTCGCTCCGCACATCAGACATACCTCATCTCCCTCCTTGAATGTTATGCTAGATACGGGCTCCGGTGTATGATCTAATAAAATAACATTTGTATTTGTGTTAGAGATTGTTTGTTAGCTGATGTTTCGGCTCGTATCTGTTTGATTGTTGGGTTTAGTCTCTCCGCCACCCTACCGTCATTATGATGAGAGTCAAAACTTTGGCTAATGGTATGTGTGCTCCAACGAAATTAAAAATAGAATAATATGAAGTTCTCTCAAAAAGCATGATTGTATCAGACTAAGAAAACTCTGAATGTTGAGGGTCAGATTCAGTTTCTGTTGAAACCAGGGTTTTCCTAGAGACATACACTTATCCAAGAGGCCTTCAAATTCACTCCATCATTCATCTGGTACGAGAACCAACACAATCGGCATAAGCTACATAAGCCAGCATTGAACAACAGCAACAAAAGACCCATTTATCTTTTGCTTAAATTTTCCCAAATCATGATCATGGCATGAAACCACCAGAAACTACCACCACAAAACAAAGTTGAACCATATGAAACTACAAATAACCTTTTGGTTGGGATCTTGTTTCACTTTTCTGGGTAGACAGATCAGTCAGCGAGACATGATTGGATGAGACTGCTGTTGCTATGTATCGGTCTGCGTATAACGAGACTGTGGGAGGGGTGGAGTGAGGTTCATGAACTTCTAATATATAATCCTGCAAAATGCACAAAATAAAGAAACTATGACCAAGAATGAATTTCACGGTTAAGTAAAATGAATAAAACAATGAAGGGTAAACAACCAGATAAGGTGCATTTTTGTAGTTGTCTCCTCTTTGTAAAATAGTTCAGAGAGAGGACAACCACAAATAATATCGTATTCTAGTGACGGATTGGTTTCAATTTTTTTTATCATGTCACAAATAATAAACATGTAGAATAAAAATAGAACTAAAACACGAGGCCAACCAGATAGTTTGAAACTAGAGTTGTGACAGTCCCAGTCCAAGGGTTTTTAAGAGCCAGCCAAGCTCAAAATATCAATTGAGGCTGCAATCTGCAGTTTAAATTATTACATAAATATTAAGTTAAATCATAGACCTTTATTATTAGTAGGTCTATGAGTTAAATATATCCAATAATTGAGCACTTGTCACCATTTCTAATTTTAAGCCATTATTGCATTACCATATGCGGAGATATTGGTTAACAACCCTTAGCAGTGCAAAGAATGAATTCACTCAGAGAATTGAATCACTCCGTTTCATTTCATAATTTATATTCAGTTATCTGCATACCTGTTTAATTGAAGCTATGGTAGACTCACTCAGATCAGGTGGTACTGAGTGTATGTAAACTTTACTGGAACCTGTCTCCGTGCTCGCAAGTATGTTCTTATTCTGAAAATACATTACAGAACAAAATTCATCCAGGTACGACATCTGAATACATCATTGAATATATAAATATATATATATATCTATTCCATGATGATATATATGTATAGTTGCAATATATCTATGTATATATTTTGCTTACACACATACAATATAATTCTTTTTTTTTTCTCTAGTTGACACAACAATGACCAGTCACTCAAACATGGATAACATTGTGCTTATTTTAACGCAATTTAAAGATACTTAACCTGATGAATGTCTCAAGGTTCGACCGTACAGTGTATAGATACATGTACATTGTGTCATGATTGGCATGAATACAAATTCAAAGCGTTATGAAGGCGAAGGATGCAACATGATGGTTCTCATACTGTTTGGCTAATTCAATGCTGCGTGGTTACATCAATTATATTCAAGTTATTTATGTAAACAGGTAAGAATGCACCGTGTCTCAAGTTGATTCATTTAGCCTTACTGTGAATTTATCAGGAGCCGTTTGGATGCTATGGACGCTTTGTTCACAGCTTACAGCAGCTAGGATAGACAACTCTCGGTCTTTAGATAAAACATCAACTTCATCCTCATTCGGAAGTTCGGGCAGCTTATACACCAGGATATTATTATTGGCCATTTCATCAGTTCCTACACAGATAACTGAAGAATATAAAAACATTAAGTTTTTGCGTAAAACAACATAGCATAAATCAACCTGACTTGAATACTTGTGATAAGGAGCCAAATCACTAGAGAATCAAATGTCACTACCGATCCGGTGGCGATAGGAGTGAGGCACCCTTAACCAGCTGAGGGCACAACTCCTAATGTCACCAAATCGACACATAACTACACCATCTTATTTGCATAGATAACAAAAAATGGATGAACCCACAGACCAAATCTCAATTTCAATATGAAATCTTGCACCACTCTAGCAATATAACATGAGCTCTTCAATGAGAGCAATTAGGAAAATCTCACTCTACTTCGGGGTAATGTAGAGATAGAATCAGATGTATGATGCATTGATGGAGAATGGTTAGAAACCAGTTGTCATGGTTTAGAAACGGGAACAATGCAGTCAGACCAGGATAAGTGATTGAGATCAGTGTTTGCTGCAAAAATGGAATACATACACCGAAAAAAGGGTACAATGCGGAAATAGCAGAAGCATAACGTCATTCTCCATCAAGTTCCAAAAACAGGTTCATAGATAATAATGAAAATTAGGCCTCACATTGTTTTTCCTCTCCGGACCAGTCTGCAGCTGTGATAGACTTCTCAGTGTCATACATACTGACATGCTTATATCGACGAGTAGAGCCAAATAGCCATTCATCATAATAATCAGCCTCATGAGAAACTTCAGAGAATGTTAGGAAATCCTCAATGGGTTGTATCTCAGCCATGACCAGCCTACTGTAGTGTGCTAATAGTCAGTCTTACCTAAGAGAGGACCACATGTAATGAGAATGTATAAAAGGAGATGTCCTAGGTTGCACGATTGATTACGAAAACCAGAAGTTCTTTTGGACAAAATAACACAAGTAGAGAGTTTACAATTGAGATTCAGTTCAAAGTGAGCTTGCAGTGATATGTCCTGCGCAATTTTTGATCAGTTTCTGATACACATCCAGCTCTAATTCATTTTTTTGGTCATGACGCAAATTAGATCAGATTTTTTTTTTACACTATCAAGGAGTTACTTTGAAAATGAACAATACAATCTGATATAATGAAAAGAAGCTGTAACTAATCAAGGGGATCATTGCTGTGGCCCTAACTGCAGATATAAGAAGATATATGTGCAAGGAATAAGGTTTTATTTCTAGTCCCAACAATATAATATATATTTAGCTTAAAATTATATTGATCTAAATAAGTATGCTGTTTGTGAGCTACACAAAGGAGTTTTGTGATGGATAGTGCACATGGCAGGGATGAGCATTCTACAAGTATGACTGCTGAGACTTGTGACAGACTTCAATGCATCATCCCGCTTTCTTTTAATTACTCCAAAGGGTTGAAAAAAGGAGTCAAGGGAGGACTGTAATGTCTAAGAGTAGCATAATTGCCGCAGCTCATCATTCACCTTGTGGTGTTACCAATGAAATAAACCTTAGGTTTAGTTCATTGGTGCTACAATTACATGGATGGTAAATTTGCTGCACTAAGAACGGTAACTGTAAATTGCTGAACAGACTGAACAGCTGAACTGAATTTCTCAGACTACAATTATTTGTTGTATTCTTCTCTGTGGCTGACTATCACTTCTCAAACATATTCCTCCCAGCCAAATGATTTAATGAGTCACTAAGTTCCTGTTGGCACCTAATATATTCGTTTTAGGGCAATTTCTGATATATATTATATGAACGTGGGGTACATATCTACCCAAGGAGTAAAATACTTACTCCTTGATCTAACCCTGAGCAGGCGTATGGCCATTCATGTAAGGTCGCTGGACTGTATTTCTCATCTTTGATTGGTCCACACGTTCAGAATCTGTTATAGCTGACCCTCGCAAGCTTTTGTCAAGCAGCGCTTGCCTGAGTTTTTGAAGGTTATTACTGGTACGTCAATCATGCGTAATGTAAAAGCTGCAAGATTCATAGCTTTATTTATATCCTGACACAAAGCTTTACACTGATTGCATATCTTCACAAATAGCCACACTATACATTTTACCACTGATCCGTAAATTCATATCAATTAGGGCAGGCAAATGAAGCAATCAAATCTGACCAAATCTGATGGTGTTTGGGAAACCAGAAACATTATTCAGCGCAATGCCATCCTTTCCTCTAGCCAGTCTTGACAAGCTTTGTTTGGGGAGGGGGGTCGGGGTTCCTTCCATCCATTCACTAAGTTTAATACCCAAAAACTTACTGTGGATTAAATAATAGAAAGAAACAAAGGCAATCGCAAACTTAATAATTATAAGTAAAGTGTCCAGCAGAATATAAGGAGTTGTCCAGGTTTGTGCAAAATTAGCCAATCATGTAATACTGTAATCAAAAATAGTAGTCTGAGACATTCTGTTCAGCTGTTCAGCATGTTCAGCCTGTTCAGCAATTTACAGTTACCACACTAAGAACGCATCCGGATACCTATTTTGCATCCACCTGTTCCAATGCAAGCATCATTGAAATCTTTGTAACTGTGGGTTCTCACATCCTCGACCTCCAGCTGCATAGAAAGCTACCTACCCGGCATCAATGGAGTTTGTTTGTAACCGATATAGCGGATGGATGTGAAACACTCATAGTTGGGTAAGACGCCCACCGGCATGCGCCTTGGGTCTTATGCGCCGGTATTTTGCCAATGTCACATCTAGATTTACAAGCAGTGTGTTAACTTTGCCAATAGTAATGAGAGGCCTCAATGTCAATGCTGATCATGGACATTTTCAAAGATTGGGCTAACATGTTTGTAACTCAAGATGTCTATGAGCATATCAAGGAGTAACTCCTAGATCATTTATAATGGTGGGATCAGTCTCATCATTTCATCAGAATGCCAGAGACCACCAGAGCAGATATTAAGAATTTAGTTTAGTAAGTATGTACATCCTACCACAGATGTTCTGCAGCAAAGCTGCAGCCCAGAATGAAAGAGGGAATGAATTCTTTTCCTCATTCTTTCACTGCAGGGGGCCTTTGCATCCTACTATCTATGTATGTATTGTTTGTATGTACTCAGTACGTACTGTCTCTGTACAACTGGTACAACTACATGATTGATGATGGACTTGTAATGGACATGATAGAATACTATTCTAATCTTCTCCGTTACAAACAAGAGCCTTAGGACTTACAAGCCTATAATTCCCCGTGATCAGCAGTTTTTAGTATTGGCTGCTACATAAGGTTCTAATCCATGGTAAGAAAATAATATTTCTCGTGCTGGTAAATCCTCAATGACTCACTTTGAAGTACCCGCATTTAAGGTCATATCCTGCATGGGAATGTTTGGAATAGCTTTTTTGATTGGCCATACTGTAAAATGTGTTGTGACTGGCTAAGATGGTTTATGATCTCATAGGGCGGCAAATGTAAAAAGACACACCAAGGAGTAAAACGAAAAGACTACAGGCCCGCCCTGCTTCCCCGCGCACCCGCTAGTTTCAGTATTGCGCAGATATTTTGAGTTTGTGGGTTGTACTTATATTGTCTTCATAGGTTTCTAACTGCTAGGAAGTTTTTGCAAAATGGCATGAGAGGGAAACTCCGGTAAATGATTTTCTTCAATTCTTACCCTCTTGTGGGTTGGTAAAGGAACCCCCTAAGCTCATATCAGTGTGTTCAAGTACTACTAGTAAAGCAGTAGGACTTTAAGATGGGTTGGGCCATTCATTTTTTCACTTGGCACAAATTATGACTTGTGATCTTACCAATGAACTCCAGGAGTTCATTGATCTTACGGTGTCAGTTACTGCATCACAAGTACCCAATGCATTAGTTACGTTACTTGTGGAAAGGAGTAAGTTTTTCTCTTCGTCTCCTTGCTTGTAAGGAGTACTGCCTCCATGTTGGCAGGCAAGAAGACCCTGCACACCCAGTGTATGAGTTTCACTCGCTATACATGCATGCCTTTACGTGCACGGCCACGCCAACAAAGGTGTAACAGTTAGGTTTACATTACAAGTCAATTTTCTTTTTGCTTTTTGGTAATGTTGTTTTATTGGGATAGAAAATTCGCTACACATTCACGGAGACATGATTTTGTTGTATTTCCTTGCCGATAATAGATGAAACTGTGTTAGAACTAGACATAAATCGAGAAACGACCATAACATTTCAATACCTCTATGAAAACAGAAATAGGAGTTCAAGCACACGATTGACTAGATTGAGAGTTCATATAAAATAATAAAAGCACAATGCTTCAGTATTTTATAGAAAAAGACGGGAGTACAGACCATGGTAAAAAAAATTGAGTGCCAAAGTAATGGTAGATAAGTCAAATAAGATGGTGAAAATTAGTGGTTGTCTGCAACTTTTCAGTTAGGTTTAGTAAAGTTGTCTCCAGTTACATGTTAAAAACACCGATAATGAAATAGAGTATGAATATGAGGAAAGAGAAAGTAAAACTAATCATTGCAATCATTCCACTCTTGTTCCTAGCAGTCAGTCTCACATGAGTTCTTAGTGAAGTTCAGCAAGCATGCTTATCGCTCGTGAGCACCAAAAAGGTTTCCAAAAACCAGTAAGACAGATATGTGATCTATCTCCCAGGAGGAATCATTTTCCATATTTTGCAGCCAATAAAAGCATACCAACAATATACAGTGGCGTTTTATCATGTTTCCATTGCGCACACTATCATTTGGGGGTAAACAGTAGTACAGTT
The DNA here is from genome assembly GCA_914767715.1 of Membranipora membranacea. Lineage (NCBI taxonomy): Eukaryota > Metazoa > Bryozoa > Gymnolaemata > Cheilostomatida > Membraniporidae > Membranipora > Membranipora membranacea. The sequence goes on from OU612068.1 coordinate 13,116,437, forward strand.
GCAGTTTTGAGATCTCCAGTTGGACTCCGAAGAAGTGGTGACCGGTTCTTCTGCAAAATAAGACAACAATATCAGTGAACAGACAATGGATGGTCTTTATCCTTTAGGAGAGTAACTAACATTTATGGAATTCAAACAAAAATACTCAAAACCTGCCCACATACTGTCCACATATAGTATTGGAATTGTTATCTCATGTAAAAGAAAAGACAATTTCTTAAGCTACTGCTGCCGGGCAGGGACATGGGCGCTCATCATACACAGGACACTAGCTCGGATCACCATTCAATGGCATGCCGCAACCTCAATAACCTGCCTCACTTATGTATAGGGTGGCCTTTGAGAGTTTATTATTAGGTCTAGGGTGCTCATTAAATACTGTATAGCTCAAAGATAAGTAATTGAGGCTTTCATCTCAGAATTGTCACTCATTTTTTTGCTGAAACAGTTACTCAAAATCAGGGAGTGTTATCAATGGTCAATTCCATTATCTTTTCAAATATCACCATGATAAAAAGTCACCCGAGTTCATTGATTTCATACTGTGATTTTGACGATTAGTTTGCGCAAATTATAAGCCAATTCGAAGATTAGAGTCTCAATTAGTTTAAGTGTAAATATATAACAAATGATTCCAACATGCATCAAGAAAGGATCACCCACAGTAGTGCGCAGTAAACTACCGAAGACAGAAAAGTCTCATGATCTTTGCAAGAGCGATGGTTATGACACTGTACAACATTGTGAGGCAAAGAGTTTTGAATGAAACACAATTTTTAAGACCTACCTGCCACTTCTGGGCATACTGTCCCATCTCTTCAGCCAGTTTAATGCTCCCGGAACGGTTCAGATGAACTCCATCCATCGCGAATTCACAGCGACTGTAAGTAAAACGCTCATGATGACCTAGAACAAAAAAATATGAGTGATTCAGCAAAGAGTTTAATGTAAAAACATCATGGTTAAACCTAGCCAACCTAGCAGGAGAAAGTGTGTACCAGCAGTCAGGCAAGCTACTGTCCCAGCGCCTGAACAACTCGCTAACACACAGATGTACTCCAGGTGGCATGGAATCATTTAGAGCACACAACCTGTCGTAAAGTTCCAGAACTGATGCACCTTTGCTAGCCAGGTCATTTGTTCCAACATGCACTAAAACAAGTTTATGCCTGAGTTTTAAGTTCTCCAACACCCACTCAGCTACACTTTCTACCCCCCTTCCAGGCAAGGAAACAACCTCCAAATCACACCTAACATCTCCAACATACTTGACCGAAGAATCCACTACAACATGAACAGCAGACTCGCTGCCGCTATAAACAGGCCCTTTTACCATCTTGATGAACAGCCTGTAGTAGAAACTGAGTAAAACTCGATTACTATTCACAATAAATGGAAGGTGACTAGTTATAGAATATATAATTGACTTAACTGTAAATGTAAATGTGTGAAAATATCAGTGATTCACTACGAGGATCAAATCGATTATGAAGAGAGGTGGTCATTCCAGGACTTATGTACTTGTTCGCAGACTCCCCTTGTAGGTAGCATTGGGATTATTTGTTGTTTTATGACCTATGTTGAAGGTATCCAGATTGGTAAAGGTAATCATTGGATTATTTCATAAACCCGCAACATCTGACAATAGGCTCAATCCTCATAATAGTGATATCAAAATCTAAGCAAGAATTATTGGTACACATTGGATTATCCCTGAGGGAACTAAATCAAGGTGAAATCCTACTCCCCACTTTAATAACAGCTAGCTATAAATCCCTTTCAGAGAGTTAAGTTGAGTAACCCGTGAAAGGCTTTATAAATAAGCAGGATCAACTTCAACTTTATGGAGCATTTACATAGGATTTTAGGGAGAGGCTCAATCGGTTGACCAAGCACTAAAGCACACATGTGCATCCAGGTAGGGTAGGGTAGGGGATCAAAATTCATTCATTATACCGCGTTGAAGCTAACACGACCGATGATAATTAGCACACCCGGCTCTGAAATTATTGCTTCATACCATTTTCATATCATTTTCATGACCGACTTAAATCCAGATTTCACTTCATCTTCTTGCCATCTTCACCCATTACACCTTCTACAAGCAATAAAATAGCAACATCCATGTTTGAAATGGGATGGAAACATGGCAGACATTTTCAAACACAACATGCAAATTTAAACCAAGTGTCAGAGTTGCCCCCTCTAGAAATTTCAGTTGAAGGCAACTCCTGAATTTACACATTCATCAACCTTTTTCTATAATTTGTGTGCTTCACAGCAGGCTCAGCATTGAGCGGGTCAAATGAAGTACTTCATTGCAAACATTCTATGGGTAGTAGTAAAACGCTATTGATGGCCTAGAGCAGAAAGATCAGAGTGATTCCACAAACAGTTTAATGTGAAAAATCCCGTAAGTGAGTATTATTGGCATTTTACTTGGGTATGTAACACCACATCTTGTGAAGGTGACCAAAACAAGGTAGTTACATCCCCGCGCAAAGAACCCCGTTCTTTACTTTTGCATTCATTGTGACCTGCAGAGGTAAGAACCTCTCCCAGTGGTCGAGGCTAGGACTCTCACGTGAATGCTGAGCGAAGTTAAGCTATATGGAGACGCGTTCATCGCTCAAGATCACACAAAGTCAGTAAAACAACTAAACACCATACCTTCACCAAACCAATACTCTTCACCTGAATCTGTGCTTACGTCCGTTTCACCAACTCAACTGCGAGGCATCTGCAATAAAATATTAATTTACCTTACAATGTGGAAGTAAGGCAGGAGGTGAGAAAAGGTGAAGCAATCGAGGCACAACGCGAAGAAAAAACAAATATATGATCACACAACAAAACAGCCGAAAGCAGCAGTGATGCAATGACAGATATGAGCAGTCAATAGTCAAGCTTTGAATAGGGAGAATAATGAGATAGCGAAAACCTGTACCTGCATCAAAGATGTGTTTTGGTCGCATGTCTCTCTTTTCGTAGGCTTCCCCTGCTGGCTTACAGACTATCCCAATTGAACAGTCACAGGTAACATCTCCTAAAACATAAATATTATTATTAATATAATATGTCATGTCATTTCGGTATCAATCATACACTCCATCCAAATATCAACTAACCAAAAATTGCAAAGATGGACAATGCAATGGACACAAGGATCAATGGATATATCTATTTAGAACATTATGGACTAGACCATTTCTGATCATAAAGTTCATGATTGTCTTCTCATACACAACGAACAGACAATCATGTGAAGTATCAATTTGAGCAGCTTTGAATATCGTGAAGGAAGATGAATTCGACAGTATGATTGAAATAGACAAGTCTGGTTGCTTGAAAGGAAGAATTTTCATGCATCAGAGTAAGAAAGCCAACTAGAAAACTGAAATCTTTTCTTATGTCCCTAGTTATTTTAATTTGAAGAATGCCCATGCATTTCAAACTGGCCATCAGAGACAGTGATCAAGTCTTAAAAAATATAGAGTATTGGTAAGAGAGGGTTTAAATATAAACCTACTTACCAAAACAGTATTTGGCAGGCTTCACCAAGTTGACACCTTCTTTCTGACCAACAACGTATCATTTTTCATAGGTTTTTGTGAAGGTATTCCTAATGGAGGGAACTCCATCACCTTGGTCACAGCAGGTGTTGACAGCGACAGTGGTGAGACAGGTACACCAACAGAGACTGGCCTGCTAGCTTGTATTGAGGTGGAAACTGTATCAGATGCGTGAACTGATGTTGGTAGCAGTACACGTTGCTTGAGACTCTGAAACAGCAGACATATGAATGAATAAATCACCTATCATGCTTTATCCAAGCCTTGACAATTTAGATACAGGCATGCATTTTTCTCAGACACAAAGTCCTCTGGCGGAAATAATCAGTCTCAATTCAAATTGATTTTGTTCTTTAACTGAAAATTGTTTAGGTAAGAATTAATATCAAATGGATCAAAATGCATCACAGCGTTAACTTCAATAAAATGCCTCACTTCTGCTTAAAGGGCAACCAAGGTTTCAAACAACTTCTCATTGATGGCCATTGATTAATAGCAGATTGCACCTTCTGCATAGGGAAAAAGACAAAATATAATTCGGATGATTATTCAGCCAGAATTCTTGTGAAACATTTCTTCCATCAGGCACTAAAACTCAGCTAAAAGAGAATACCACATAGCAGTTTCCTGTTCCTGTTATTATTTAGCCTGTGCTCTATAATTATTACAGCAAAGTCTTGGAACCTCCCCTAAACTGAAGTGTTACCCAGCTTAGAGTCAGCAACTACTTTGAGTTTTGCATCGCGTAATCCACAAAGCTGATGCTGCCCAGCACATTATTTCCTACCCATTAATGCATAGCTGCGAAACCCTGGTTGCCCTTTAAAGGAACAGGAACAGGAAACTGCTATGCGGTATTCTCTTTTAGCTGAGTTTGAGTACCTGATGGAAGAAATGTTTCACAAGAATTCTGGCTTAATAATCATCCGAATTATATTTTGTCTTTTTCCCCATGCAGAAGGTGCAATCTGCTATTAATCAATGGCCATCAATGAGAAGTTGTTTGAAACCTTGGTTGCCCTTTAATATGATTTCCCGTGAAGTCTTAGGTGCTCATGGATTCTGTTTAGCTCAAAGATAAGTAATTGAGATAAAACAATTACCCAACAGTTGTGCAGTAAAATACCAATGACATAAGTCTCGGTCTTAGGTCTATGGTTAAGAGACTGCACAACATTGTGAGATGAAGTGTTTGGAATGGATCACGATTTTTAAGACCTACCCTCAGTTTCAGGATATGCTGTGCCATCTCTACAGCTAGGTGGATGCTCCCAGAGCAGTATAGATGAAGCCCTCTGTTGCAAATGTACTACGGTTGTTAGTGAAACACTCTTGTTAGCCTGGAACAAAAAAAAGTCAGATTCGGCAAACAGTTTTATGTAAAAACGTCTTAGTGAACCTAGCAGGGGAAAGTTATTACCAGCAGTCAGGCCTAAACAACTTTCTAACACACAGATGTACTCAGTATGGCAAGGCATTTAGAGCACACAAACTGTCTTGAACAGAGGCACCTTTGCTAGTGATGTCGATTATTCCAAATTGTACTAAACAGAGTATTTGCACACCTCTAAGTTCTCCCACACACACTGAGCTACACTCTATACCCCCCTCCCATGCAATGAAATAACCTTCAAACCTCTAACATACTAACTTTGTATGTATAAGAGGTACCCGTTTTTGCTCTTGCTAGAGTCTGCCCCATGGTGAATTAGTGATATCAGTTGAAATAGAGATGGATTGCAATTATAAGCTGCATATGATAGAAAAGAAAGGCAATGATACCAAATCCAGGTGTTACAATAACTACACACAACAAGGAGTGGGAGAAATGAGCCTTGAACTGTGATGCAGACTCTTGATGAACAGTCTGTAATAGAAACTACTGAGCAAAACAGGTGACAAGTTATAGAAATTAAATATGACTGAGCTGACATTTTACCCAGAAAGCATTGCGTCTGGCCAACTTCATCATCCTTTCCTTGGTTCTAGCCTACAGTCAGCTCCGCTGACATTGGATTCAGTTTATGTTTATTCCAAAATAAACTCAAGGATCAGGGATGTAGTCTAATGTAGGATCTTCTGTGGAATATAGATTGAGGAAAACTTACCGATACAATCAAATCATCTGCTATGACACCAAACAGGGAAATACGGCCTAATTTTCCCTGCATAGTAACCTAGAACATTCAGGAATCAATAACCACAGTTACTCTCCAGTAGTTTCACTCTTCTTCTACACTGTAATTTGTGAATGTACATTGCTCAATGCTATCCTTTTTTCTTTGTCCCTTTCTAGAGATAACAGAAGTGAATAATGATCATCTACAACATTGCCATAGTTGTTACACATCATGTTGCCAGATTTGTAAAGCAAACTAAAGCACATTGGACTCCATGAGGGGCTGTACAATGTTGAGATTCGTATCTTCAATCAATTGTCATTTAATGAAGAAAAGGGTCAGTATAATATTGCATATAGGGCATCTTGTCAAAACCAATGGTGGAAAAAAGAATAAGGCTTAAGATAGTCATCTACCAGTTTATAATTATGCATATTGAGCAGATCTACTCAATGGAGCAGATCTACTCAATGTTTGCCCAATCCAACCCTGGATCTTGGAGGGCAAGTTAAACTTAACCACAGAAGCCCAGGTTTTGGAATAGACCTTGAATTAACTGACTGAATTATCCAAACCTGACTAGATAAATCTGAATATTTGGCAAAGTATACATGGTTGTAACAAGGAGTAAAAAACTCCTTGGTTGTAACTCCAGATACCTTACTTACTATGAGTTAGAATAGAGGTCCTGAGAGAGTCCTCTTAACTCTTAACTCCTTGCTGATTGCTTTGAACAGTCCAACTACTAATGTGATGTTTAATAGAAGAAATCAGGTCATGGAGCCTGTAGCAGAACCCCATCATCCAGTCCTTGGGTCACTCCAGGCACTCATTTCTGTGGTTGTCTATCCATCCATCAACACTGTCACTAGCCTACATCATACAATCATCATCATTCATTGAAGAATAATAATATAGAATCAATCACAGAAGAGAAAGATATATCTTAATTTTTACAGTACCATAGCTCCTTATATGCACATCATTCTTGACCTTTATATCACTGATGCCAGAGTATATCTTGCTTGGCTGCTATGAGCAGATTAACCAAGATTTCCATGTCATTAAAGGGATAGATAGACTTGAATCAAGGAGACTCCTTGCTTGAATTATATACTTTCTTGCAAAATTCAAAATGGAGTTTGAATATATCAACGAGTCCACTCTTTTTAAAACTGGTCACATCCCAAAACTTCGCGGGCCTACAGACTCACCCGGAGTAAAAGACTCCTTGGACACACAACCACCATTGATATGAATATAAATCAGTGACAACCACCATCAAATACTGCCACCATTTATTACCCTGCTGAATTTGTAAGTATTGATCATGTCAATCCTCATCCTACCAAGGCGGTGTGTGTGAGTTTCTGCATGTAACCACATGTCATAATACCCTCCTATCATATTTTACCAACCAAGGAGTAAAGTTTCTGCTACTATTGCTTTGCTTGAAAACTGAGAACTGTCCTCAAACTGTGTGTGTTGATTCTCTCTAAACATGGTTAGTAGTCATAATAATAGTCACAGTGGACAAACTACAGGCTTGCAAGTCCAAGGAGCCAATGATACACATGTGCTTGAAAATACATCGCAACACATAATAGTTACGTTAGAGCAAGGAGTAACAGGAGCAAGGAGTAACGCTGTTACTCCTTGGTTAGAGGCATATACCATAACTAATGAACTAAGGTTTAGTTCATTGCCATAACTAAGACTGCTCAACAAATGATTTCAATTCATAACTAACTGACACTTTGACCATTCACCCTGCTTTTAATGACCATAATTATCCATAATTAATTAATGAAATTGATAAATATGTACAGTAAATCTTTTCTATAGAGGACAGTCAGACCAAGGCTCAAGGAGTTAAACAAGTACACTTTGCCATGTTTGTAAATTGATGCTTTTAACTGCTAGATAGGTACATATATCCATTCGCACCCTGTGACGAACGTTTTGGATTAACTGTAGGTAAGTTGTTGAGATGCATGCGCCAGAGAGAATGAGTGAAGCAAACAACACCAGCCTGTCTGGGGGGCTGGGACTTTACATACCTTCACTTTGCCAATGTCTAGTGGGTACTTGATACTGGACAAATCGACAAAGTAGAGGCATGTGAAGTCCCAAGATCCCATTCGCTGTTACTGATAGTTTGCCCTAGCTAAAAGCCCCAATTGAACTATCGCCGACGCATTTGCTGTAAATAAAGATGTGCCCAATGGACACCCAAAACAGTCACAGTCAGTGTATCCCACCTCAACACCTGTGTTCGTCATAAGTATTGCGAGGGTTATCTGCTCACAGTTAATTATCAAAAGTAACACCATCAACATTGTAGCTCAAGAAAGCTGTTCAATTCTCAAATCTGTTGCTAAATGAAATTCTGAGTTATTGAAGAAAGTTTCTCAAATCACACCTGGAGTCTTTGAAGATGAACGCCAAGAACAAAATAAGACCGAGACCAATGCCGATTGGTCACTAAAAATAATACTTGCGGATTATGAAATATGGTGCATGTCTGTCTAAGCAGTGATAAAAGAATAGTAATAAGTAAGACACAGACCAAGTTAGTTCTCTCTGAAGCTATCTATACCTATTTTCAAATAATAGACTTAGGCCTTAGGTTACAAAATGTCTTCTGTGGCCTGGAATAATTCACATAATGAAACAATGTGGGGATTCCTGCACAGTGGATATACTCGCCCCTTCAACCCATGTCGCACGCACTTTACTTTAGACTGTAATTAGACTAAGTATCCTACCTGAGGACCTCAGGGTCCTCCGTGGCTAGCAAGGATGTTTCATCATCGTAAACAAAGTAGCATATTCCATCTCGCAACAGGCAAGAAATCAGTCGTGTCTATTAGCTATGCAACTCGTGTTTGAAAGTGATTTGTTCCGCTTTGAGGGCCAATGCTGTGAAGACTGAAAAGGTATTAATGTACTTTCGCGATTTAGATTATTGCAATTTGGAGTTGTGGCCTCCTTGACAACTTGCTTGAATGTATCTTGAATGTATCTACAGATCGTAACAGTTACATTTATTGATGAAACTATCTGCCATGACAAGGCTTTACAGGACAGGCTCTCATCAGAATCGCTCAGGAAAACCTTTTTTGTTGAGGCAGTGGTTTGAACAGGCTTCTCGTATACCAAATAAGGAAAACTAATCTTTAAATGCCAATCTATGATTCTCGAATTATAAGATTCCTCACTGACCCGCCCAAAGGTGCTCTGAAAATAAAAGTGATTTATGTGGATGGACATAGAGCATTGAAATTGTATTCCATCCAGATTATACTCACTTTCGCATATTCGCCACGGTGGGCAATGTGGCAAAACTCTTTTTCTGTTTAATGCTTCATGTCAGTACCAGGGTGTGACGTTTGTCTAAATTTGGGCGGGAGAGGAGAGGGGTAGTAGTAAAATCATAACATTTGGGGAATGGAGATCCAAAAAGATCTCCTGGTGTGCAGCAGTGAGGGATGATGTACTGCGATTAGACCCATCACGATGACAAAATAATGAATGATAATATATTTTAACTTGTATGTATGTTAGTAAGGTAAGTGCATGAGATAGAAACAATTTAATCAAGGTATCATATCAGAGGAGAGTGTCATAACATTACGAGAACACTCTTTATAATGATAATAATGACCAATGTAAGGGCACTGGTAAAGGGCTAAACGTTTAAGGTGATCAGGGGGTTTGTCCCGAACTCCCTGAGGTGATCAACCTCTGATGATGACAGTTTGACATAAATTTGTGCTATGCATTTCATTGGTGTATCCGTCATAGCATTTCTTTCTTTTAGATATTATGACTTTTAGCATAAGGGTTAATCATCAACGCTAAATGTTACATTGGACTCAAGTTTTATTTATCACTCGCAACATAAGCTCAAGTGTGTTTACTTTACTTGGGCTACTTTTTGCTCCTTTGTGTACATTTGGGATTGTCTACTCAGTGTTCTATACGCTTGAGTGGCCTTTATATAAACAACACCTTTTAACCTTGTGATTTGATTGGTGCTACAATAGTGGACACCTAGGTACTCGGGTTATTCAAGATTGGTATGTGAATAAAAATTCTTGATTCATTTCAATACAGCGCTATACTGCAGGAGTGGCCTGCCTTTGTGCGAAGTCGGTAATTCAAATCACAAAACTCCATTCATAAGCGCTCTGGATTATTAGTTATTGGCAAAGTGAAGGATATATTGGATGCAACAAGTTTTTTACTATCAGTAAGTTGTTCTTATCTATTATTGGATTTTGCACTCATCACGTTGCGTAATTGCTGCTGGCTGCCGTCAGTTCAAAGGGTCAGGACTCTCTTATCACATCCTGAGACTTCCTCTATTTCACTAGGCTAGCTTATAAGCTGTGTCACTGATAGGATCATGACGTATGCATCAAGAAAAAAGGATCCATATTCACGTATCTTGGAATTCTCTACTCATATGACAAGCTATGGTAGTGCGCCGAGTCCTTTTCTCAATCATTGTTGGCGGTGACAGGTCCCCCTATCTGATTAACTGATGTGGGCAGGACTTTTACACTCAATTACTTCTGTTGTATGCCAGCCTAGAACATCTTGTTTTTTTTTAAAAACTCAAAGATTCACAGAAATAAGCGAATGGACAGTGAAAAATATTTGTCATGATATCGGCTAATATCTTCTCTCGCCAGTATATAATAAGACACAGTGGTCGCATCTGTTGAATCACCGGCTAGTTATACCAGGTTTTCATTTTGATAGTTAATTTTGTGAAAACTACCATAGGTGTGAGATTTTAATTTAGATTGAAACAGGCTTTGATAGATATTGTTGATTTTACCAAATGAGGTGAAAAGTTATGCCCGACTCTTTATTCATTCGGATGTTATGAATGGATTGCTTGTAATTATAATATGAATTGTTGGAAAACCAAGGGTGTGACCAAGGTGTCGGCGCAGCAGCACACAATATCTGGGTTAGTAGTCGATAGGTTTCTAAAATTTGCTCAGTATCTTTGGTGAATATTTGGTGGTATTACATTATTTGCCGACATCAAAACTTTCTATCCTCCCTCACCTATTATATATAGAGTCTACTTAGAAAGTCTAATCCAGTCAAAGATCTAGTGTCAGACCTCAATGTTATATAAGTGATGTGGTCACCATGACTCAGAGACCTGTATCTTTTCTGAGAAGGACTCATGTAAAAGATAATTGGACTCCGTGGCACTTGAAATCCAATTTACGTTTTACATGCTTTGGTACTATGATTATCTTTGACTATTCTTTACTCACAGTGATCAGATATCGTGAGGTACAAGTTGCTTGAGATTAGTGATATGAACCCATGCACTTGGACGTTCTTCACCAGTTATTTGCCCATGGTTTGAGAGGGGTTGAAGTCTTGTTTGTTGTTGACATTAGGATGTGTCTTTGTTTTTGCGTATGCTTATCGCTTCAACACTTCCCCTTATCATAATACCTGTTCTATGGCAGAGCTCATATTTCATACCTGTAAGCATTCATAAATGGATAGTCGTCATTTTATGGCTAGCTTGCTTAGTGTTTAGCGAGTCATTCAGTTGTAACCTTCATAAGCTGTTATAATATCCATTCTCACCTTGGATTAAAAGCTTGGAATGTTGGCTAATGACATCAGACTGACAACTGGATATCTAATTCTTAAAATATAGTCATTAGACAAAAGCTTAATTACTGGAATGCGGATTAGGGTTTCTCTTCCTGTGATTAACAGTGTAATCTTTGAGTATTAGTGTCCTGATCGAGTGTCAAGTCATTCTAATCTCAAGGCTAAGTACCAGGTACTCTTATCTTAGTGTTCCATCCATCTAATCTCATACTGAGCTCAACACTGGCCAGACATTCCCGGCCTAATGGATTCACCGGCTGCAGGAGGGTGGGGCTCGGGTGGGAGCAAGAGTCTGAGGGGCTAAGACTGAGATTCACCTGTTCTGATCTTAGAGTCAGAAGGCCTTCTTCAGAGGCTTACTTGGGACAATGTTCTGACAATGCTCAATTTGAGTTTGGATAGGAGACTTCTATAGAAGCCTATATGTTGTTTGTAAAGTGTCAGTAAAAAACGATGTTCTGACAATGTATCTATGATAACCTGTTCAACAGGTGCTTGATCAATAAAAATACACCACAATCTGTGTTTACATTAGTGTCTTTATCAGTGTTAATTTATTCAAAAATAGGACTACTGTATTAATTTGTGGTACCAGGTTCCAAACTGTCCTTATAAAAATATGCTCTAGGCTGCAGGAGTGATTGGCATTGATATGAATTGAAATGTAACTATGCTCTTGTTACACTAGTTAACCTCCCCCCCACGCCAATGTGGAAGAGATCATGGAGCCCTCTCTACGTACAATGCCGTATGCTGAAAAAAGCACAAAATAACGATAAAATATACTCTTCTATTTCAGATAGCTTTATTTGGATACGGATGCTGCAAGAAACGAAGCATTGAGCAGCGAAGTGAAGAGCGCGGTCATGGATGACGTAAGTACTGTGTGGTGGTATGACTCCCCCTCCTTTTTTTTTCTCCCCCACAAATAGTCTCGGCTATGTAATGGAGTAATTGTAATGTGACAGCACTGTCATCTAAGTTTTGTCTATCATCGTTAGCAAGCAGGCTCAGCCGGAAGTAAACACTTGCATTATATTTGAATGCCATTGAGAAAAGAGGCTTCCCACCTAAATCTGCACTTGCATTGTTGTGTTCACTAATACTTTCGGATTATTGCATATATGTACAAAAGAGGGACTTAAATCTTGAGCTAAACACCATCCTATATCTTGCTGACAATCTCTTTACTGACTGTGTGGACTTAATGCTGTCCTCAACAGCTGCTACAGCTCATCACGTAAACTGAATGTTATTTAGTTAGCAGTTCATTTCACTTATACACATTACTTACAAGTCTGATCACCATCTTATCATGGAAATCTAGCATTTCATCCAACAATCATGTTATTAGCGTGCTTAATTATGCATGTGATTTTGATGATGACATTGCTTTGGTGCATAGCAGGGTTTCCAAAACCTTGTGAAACTTAATCACCCCACATATAACCTTACTCTGTGATCAAATATTTGAATGTCTTTGCTTTGACTTTGTTACAGCAAGATGCAGCAAGGCAGAGTGTGTTTGGGAGTAATCCCGCCTGCGTGCACGATGAGTTCGAGAAACATGCCCGTAGTAAGAAGACGACTTCACCAGTAAGATTTTTATATCCAGATAGTCCTACCTTACTCACTCCCACATTCAGTTCTATTTTGTGAGAATGCCAAGCTTTGAGTAATGCGTTGATCGGGTCTCAGAGGTTGAGGTATGAATGAGCAGGTATGGGTGTGAGTGTGGCCTGTTGTGGTTTGAAAGGTACAACTAAAGCTCCATTCTGCTGCTGTGCAGGTAATCATATATGATCAACTGGGTGTACAGTCTTACGCTATGAATGGCTAAGGTGGACACACCAAACCAACATATGACCGCGGTTTGACTTAGCTGACGTTGGTCAACTGATTATGTCACATTCCACAATGTTGTACAAGGGTGTCAGGGATAGAAGATGGGCACATATGATCATAGGAGAAATGTCAATTTTGCTTTCAAACAGGAATACAATTGCTTTTTTTGGAGATAGATGCATTTTTCATGCATGTGTCAAAATTAAAATTTCTATCCCGAAATAATTTGTCAACCATGATCCGCCTTACAACCGTGGGAAAATTAAGTTTTCTGGCAGTTTTGTATGACACTGCAAAACAGGCGCTCAAACAATTATTTTGAGAGAAATTCCTATGCCATTGATGAAAGAAGGATGGAGAAAGCTCATACGTATGTCTACTGCAATGGACTTCCCGTCTTTAATTTGAACAATTTCATTGAAAACTATTTATAAAAAGTCCTCGATCCGATCCTCACTCGTAGCTTCCTGGTGATAGATATGATGGAATGCGCCCATGATGTGCCCGTGGTACACTGTAATTATCCACTTGAGCAGTCAAGATAACACGCAAGGCCCTGTGCATCACATCAGTGATGATGTAACATCACAAGCCTTGAGCAATCGCAAAACTACACTATATTATGTTCTGATGTTACACTCAACCAAGACTGCTCTGCATTTTAAACGGGGCAACCACCACATTTTTTTCTCCGAGGCACCTGCTTAGAAATATGCATCAAGTCAATCTGTCAAAAAGTTCATTGGAGTGAACACCCTTTAAATTCCATCGATCGTCCAACCAGTTAGCCTGTCAGGTCAAGGTTATTCAAGACAGGCTACCAACCAGTAGGCAAGTGAACAATGTAAAGGTAGTTGAGTTATTCCGTTTGCTTTCTTGCATTACTTCTGGAGTTTTTTTACAGCTGTTGCGACATCTCTCCCAACCTCACATGCTATTGAGAAACATGTAAAAGACACACATGCATCTTGCAAGTATATACGTGAGGGAGTAGCCGGACTTAATTGATTCTCAAAAAAACCTGTGAAATTGATGCTGCTGATAAAAAATTTTAGGTGTTTTTGCTTTGAAGTGTGCGGTTGATTTATTGCCATTTTAATGGAGTATGCCTGGATTTTCATTTGTTACGCAAAATTTAGATGGGATTGCGTATTCCGTATCCTTGAAACTTTTCAGAGAAAAATGTAAGCAAAAAAAAGAGCATTTAGACCTTTTTTTCTAAAATGTTGTGGTTGGTTTGAGTATAAATGTAAAGATACTGAATACTTGGATAAATGTCGATTACTATTAGACATTGCTCAAAGTCGCAGGTACACATCTTTGGGCATGGCTATGATGAGGCATCTTTGCTCTTCAACTTGTCACAAATTGTAACTAAATTTTACTTTCAAAAGCTGCTGAAGAACCTATAAACTAATCACATAGTATGCTTCAGGTTCATTCTTTATAATAATAATGGTTTATTATCATTCATAATAACAGCTTTGTCAAACATGAAAACCTAAAATGAGATGTTTTGAATTATGAATAGGCACACTGTATAGAAAGCTTTGGTGTTTCATAGATAAACTGCATCACTTTCTTATCTGTCCCTTTTTTGACTGCAGATATGCCCTGCAGCCATATTTAGTGGTGAGCGTATGTCGTCGTTCACACGCTGTTGTATGTTGAGGGCAATAGTTATCACTAAAAGTTGACTCATTCAATCCAAGGTGCAAGCAGGCCAGTTGCGCTTTGACAAAAGGACCCCCTTACATATCATATGTGGGTACTTCCGATGAAATAATACTAAACTAGTTATTATCTAATATCTCGTCGATGCCCCTATGCTAAGAAAAGGTCTCTACCAGTATAATGTATATGTCGGTCACTTGGTGGTTTTCTATTGCTAATATACTGAAACAGTGTACATACACAACCGATATAGTACTCCATCCTCTACATATACAGACCATAATTCATTCAAAATGAGTGGCTATCACGCCGAAACCAGATACTGGTTCCCAACTCGAACAAGTCTGTGCGATCAACATAAAACTTGTGTTTATTATGATATAAGCTCGCCCAATGAGCACCCCATATAGATCTTACATCTCCTCACATACTGACAGTGCACATTATAAAGTCCGCAAGGCAGAGTGCCTGACTGTCTATCAGATCCGATTGTGTGACTGCAGCGGATTCGGTAGTTTAGGTGAGAGTGACACGTTATCATCCATTATCATTACGATGTATCTTATAAAACAATGAATAATTTATGTACTCACCCTTCGTCTTATCTGCAAAACAATCCCGTAATATTGACTGGTAGAAAGGATGCTTGTGATTTATTCGCACTTATTATTATATACTGCGTGTAGGTACATAGGAGACATGTATTGTTCAGCTTGCTGTTTATGTGTTTGTGTGTTGGGGTTCGATCTAATTAGACCCGCTGCTACTTATTAGCTTCTGTAATTATCAGAAATTTAAATAAGTGTTAGGATACTTTGTGTCACAAGCTTGCAAGGAATCAACAGAAGGTGTAATTGTCAATATTATAGCTGACTGGATTATTGTTATTATGTGACCTGGCTCGCTCAGTGACTTTTAGTTTGTCAGCTGCACAGGTAAGCTGTTTGGAAAGTTCTCAAATCAAACGGTAGCTCAACTTTTGTGTAATCTGAGCAAATTGGAAGAGTCTGAAATCAAATCTGTTAGTACCAAGGACTGAGAGAATAGCACAGCTGGTGGCTAAGAGTTATATCTGGCTTGGTAGGTTTGGGAAGTAACAGTAACTAACTGAGATCTCAGGTAGCTACCTGGGTTTTGGAGTTTGTAGTATGCAGTGTTTGTGTTACAGCGAGTTTTGTGCAATGTTTTAGGGAGCATCAATGATGAATAGTTGGTGTAGCGAATGTATATGGACACTTCGGTTGGATTTATCTCATGTGTTTATGTGAAAGGTTGTAATTGTCAAGTGTTTGTATGATATTATGGTTAGTCATTGTTGTGTATACTGTAGCTGGATGCGCTGTCTGTAGATGGGAAGACCCCCATCAAAACAGTTATGAACTGCTCAGCTTGATTTTCACCATTGTCCTTCCTGCTTTTGTAGGAGATGTTTCAGACCAGAGAGAAATGTTTTAAGACATTGTTGAAGGTAGCGTCTTTAGAGGATGATTTTCAGGTAAGTTGATGATTATTATGCCCCCATCAGCACCCTCCGGCGTATGTACGCACTACAACTTGGACAAACAGTTTTTTTTTGTATCAAGGGATTTGAAATCATTCAGTACAGTTGAGTACAACTTGACCAATTTTTTTGTCAAGGGATTTGAAATTGGCTTTTCCAACTATCCCATTTTGGAGAGCAGAGTTACAGGATTAAGGGTAACAGACTATTCATCCCCTGTCTACCAAATTGGTATAAGATTGCTATCAGGCCAAAATGCAACAGCGTAGACAAGCTGTGGCTAGTATCAAGAGTATATCTGGCAGGCAACAGCTAGCAGCGCCATCACAGGCTGGTAGAAATAACGAAAGCAGATTACATAATAGCTAACCTAACCTTGCATGAATTGAGCACTAATTGCCATGTGACAATTGTTATTTCCTAAGATGAATCTTCTTACTCTAGTGAGCCTGAATTAGTACATAATATCACATAATCACACCACCAGATTCATGTCAGGACTTTAGATTACTGGTATGACCATCGCAGCATCGAATGGCCTCCATTTTGTTGTTGATGTCCGATATTGATAAATTGCTGAATAGCAAACATGCAAACAGAATGAGTCAACTATTCATTCTTGAGCAAACATCGGAATGTCAATAAAATTACTGTGTAAGCTGACTCTTTTATATATATGCATATTTAATATAAATGTGCATTGGCTGCCCCAAACTTGCACTTAGTGTTGATGGACTTTTAAACAACGTTATCTGTTCAGTTATAACCTTATATCATCATACCAGACTTTCAAGTAGCCAACTTTTATGATGTGCCGTTGTGAATATGAGATAGCACGGAACTATTATCCTGATTGCCCCCTTGTTTATACTGTATAACTAAACCTGATACGGTGTGATAAAATATGTTGACATTTAGGGTTGGTACTACCATTTTAAAATGTTAAAAGTCATATCGAAGAATTATAATTAGCGTTGGGACAGACCAAAGGAAGTGATAACGATTTTCGTTGCAAGGGCACACCTTGATAATGATACTCCATCCATCAAGCCGCTATGTACTCTTATGGGCCTTTATGTTGGTGCTTCTTGCTTAACTTGGGGTGCCGTTCAACAAAGGATATTTTGAATAGAATGGCTTATATTCATTTCCTAGCTTTTTTGTTATAGTTTCTACAGAATGAGATAGAAGGGAAGGCATTGTTCCTCACAAAGGAGTTCAATCACCACCACAAACTAGAGGACCTAGCTGCAGCGACGTCTTCAGAAGTCTCCAAAATACATTCGGTCAGTAATAGTATTACTATCTAGAGATCAAGTTCTAAACTCATACCCCAAAACCATTAAAACCATCAGTAAACATAGATGGTTGGAATGATAGGTGCGTCGTCATTGTATCAAGATTCAAGTTTATTACATGAGAGCAACACATGGCTCTGTTAGCAATGAACTCCCTCGTGTGAAACGATGAAGAAAGCTGAAAATAGATAGGTGACTTTTGGGTAGCCTTGAGATAACTGTTACCCCCCCCCCCCCTCCATGGCTGGAGGTACCAGCAACTATTTGCGAAGTTGGATGCTAGACATTATGAGCAAAGCAGACATCAACAACATTGACTCCTATAAATATACCAGTTATATGCCACTTGTGACAAAAATTGTTTCTTTCTACCTGTCCGGACACCAGACATACTGTTACATTGTCACAGTGGGATTGGTTGCTCTCAGTCACCGGTCCCATTGTGACTGACAGACACAGTTTGGATATAAGTAGGTGTGGTACGTGCCAAGCATCATATTACAAGGCTTTAGGTACGTTTACTCGCCATACACTGATGATTCAATATTGTCTGATAACTCCCGGGATGACTATCACCTATCACGCTCTGGTGGTGTTTGATAGCGTCTAATATTAGGCTATCTCTTATCAATGTGTAAATATTTACTGAGTTTTAGTTTGAGTAAATATTTAACCTTCAAAAGAGGAGCCCCTATGTGTCGTTGTCCTGGGAGGTACGGGTATGGGAAGGTGATGCGACTCCCCTATGTACCTTCTACCCCAACCTGTCTCATCTGTTGGCAGGTTTTTCAACACCCATCCAGACATTACAACGACCAATATGTAGCCTTTTATTTTGTCTGGGGTAATTCACCAACCTATCCCTTTTGTCGACAAGATTGGGATATCCAGATATTATAATGTCCACCGCCCGCTCTATGACCAATCTGTAGCCAATTTTCTGGTTCAGAGTGATGCAATTCATATATTTTCTGCTTTATAGGAATGTATCACTTCTGTTAAGCACAACTGGGAATGGCTGACAGCTGTATCAAACTGTCTACCTATTCATCTCAAACATGCTTCAGACTATCAACAGGTTGGTCTAAAAAGTGCCAATGTCATGGTATATTAATTATTACAGAAGTTATCATATTTTGCCTGATACAACTTGGTCACAATGTTGATGGCGGTAATAGTTGTGCAGTATTGCCAGAGACTAAAGATCTGGTATTGCAATGTTTGTTTTGCTGCTGGTCGGTGCAAGATGCTGGTAGAGGCGTTTCATTATCAACCACTTTCTCCCCTGTGGTTGATAATGAAATGCCTCTACCAGCATCTTGCACCGTTTGAGCACTTAAACTACTGCTGGCCCAAAACTATGACTGTGGAATGCTTCTGTTTGAACCAAGAGGTGGGCTGAAATACCAGACACTTAACTCACTCGTAAGGTTGCCCGCCTAATGAGCCGCTCAAACATGACAACCCTATATCGTTCACCTGCCAGTCCGACATTCCAGACAAGCTTGTCAGATACACGTCATAACATTTCTAGGTCTTATTTCCCTTATCTTTGCTGACTAGTTTTATGAAAAGAGCTTTTGTGAGGATGCTGTTTATGAATTTAATACAAGATAATCATTGTAATTTTTTTTTTTTTCGCTTTCAAAAGTGCATGTTTGATCACTGTTAAAATAGTGTTATCAAATTAGCTGAATAGTTTAAATTGTTTGACCGATCCGTAATTTTCGACTGATAGTTATGCAAGCTTGAATAAATCGATAAATTTTAACTCTAGGGTTTTAAAGTTGGCACGGGAAGATGCCTTGTATTACATCAATGTTGATGTGATGGTCTAATTTATTGTAATATTTCATGTCCGGATCGCTAAGTGCTAGGCCTGTTAACTTGATCCAATCATGATTGTGTCCTCACTATACTATAATTACTAAATTAGGGAACCATTTTGTTCAAAACTATTTACCTTCGATCTAATAATATTACATTACACGCGTATATGCAACATTACAAATTCATTTCAGCTAAATTTCACATCAGGGCTATTGGAAGCTGATAGTATAAACAGCAGCCCTGAATTGAGTCTCAATGCAAAGTAAACATGCCAGTTAGTGTTACTATGAATTCTTTGCCACCCCTGAGAAATTTTAATCATTCTTTACATTGTTAATCATAAATCCGCAGGATAGTCAGTTTATACAAGGCATGCTGCCATATCTTAGTATGAAGCCTTCACCCTCTTACCTAAGCCTTCTGGGGTCTGACAGCCCAAATAAGCTGCCTTACATTGCTGACTTAACTTTACTTAATGAAGATGATATTTTCACAGATCAGAGTAAGGATATATCCTTACTTGTGATATTTTCTTCTCTATCAGTATACTAGACGAAATGGTGTGCATGTCATCGTGTCGCATAGTTATTTAACCACTGAAAACTTGTGAATTCTTTTAAGCTAACCACATGGTTCTTTCTTGTGTTTGCAGTTTTTCCATCAAGCTGAGCACGTCCAGAGAGGCTTAGCTCTATTCCAAGAACAGATAGAAGAACTGATAAACGCTGATCAGCCAAATGTCACAGATGTCATCGACAACCTCAAGGTTTGTGTGTATGCGCCTATGTCTATGTGTCTATGAACAATTGGGAATGGTTCAGTCTCTGCGCAGTCATAAGCCGAATATGATGCAATTGATAAGATCGACTTTATCAGTCAC
The DNA here is from genome assembly GCA_914767715.1 of Membranipora membranacea. Taxonomy (NCBI): domain Eukaryota; kingdom Metazoa; phylum Bryozoa; class Gymnolaemata; order Cheilostomatida; family Membraniporidae; genus Membranipora; species Membranipora membranacea. The sequence goes on from OU612068.1 coordinate 13,136,815, forward strand.
TTATAGTTCCTTATAGCCTAAGTTGAAAGCTCTATTCGGTAAAATATTAACCGCCACGTGATCTTTGCTTTCTTAGTTGATCTCATGGTTCACTCTGCACAGGCACAAACTGTCGAAGAATATGTTGTCCCTGCAGCATAGGCCTTGAAACTATTCACCTAGCGTCAGTTCCTAAATTGAGACTATATTTCAGTTAGTTCAAAATTAAGATAATCAAAACCCATAATTGAATATATTTGGGCCACTGGTTTTCATCAGGACTTTTGCAATAGCACTTCGCCACCACAGAGGGAACAAACTTGTGTTAGGTTTTGATATTTCATGACCTTGAACTATGGGAACCTGTAGAGCAGTTTTATGTTTAGAAGTTGGTCCCACATCATTAACAGTCTGTACCAAGGGCAGTCTTAGATTTGGGTGATCTCTACCCATTTCCTGAGAGACAAGTTATCAGTGAATATGTTACATTGTCATGCGTTTCCTGCGGATAGGTTTGCTGCTCATCTAGTTACCATGACAACCTATCACTTTCTCAGCTATGCATAATAGGCGTATAGTCATTAGGCAACCTGTATCCAACATAACTGTCGCCATAGTGAATTTATATGTTTGTTTATTAGCGTGATATTAGAATAAACATATTAGAATTTATTAGCGATCAGCTGAGATGCTTATAATTTATTACATCTTACAGTGAGATATGACATTGATTCCGATAATTAAAGGTGATTGATTTGTTTATCTTGATATCGACCTGCTTTGATCACAATATCTCACTTTCATTTGGTAGTAAATACGATAAATGCGATGTTAATGTTTCAGAGGATCCTTGTTTGTAGTGTTTTATGTTTGTTAGAAATTGTTGCCCCTTGTTTATTTTGATAAACATGGTAGTTAAATTGCTGTTGAAGGTAAATACCACTAATGCTATCAAGGGTTTAGCAAATAATGTCAGCCTGCCAATGCTGGATCTCTCAGGAATCCAAACTGAAATTTCAAACTCTCTGAGACCACTTCTATGTGTGAAGTTCTAACATATAATGTTCTATTTTCAGAGGTTGACAGGAGTCTTACTTCAACAGCAGCAGCATGTAGAGAGACTCAATGACAAATCTAAAGAGATAGTACCGCTCAAATACAGACGAGAACTGCCCGACTTTCCCGTCAAAGTGAAATCTCTACTCTCTTTTACTCATGGTGATGTAAGTGTGATGATTGAGGTATTTCCTTTGATTCTTTCCTGAGGATAAAATGTTGAAGTGGAAAAGGAAGACCAGAGCATTTTTTCATCAGATTGATGACTAATTTACCTGCAGTAAGATGCTTGTCACATAAACATCCATTTTGGTGTGACATTTTCATTGATTTGATCATGACATACTGTACTGAATTTCCACACTTAGTGCATGCTATGCTAACAGTTGTTTTGAGGATTTGTGGCATATAAAAACATGCTGCATATTCCCCTTGCTTTTTGTGATTTGAATGAACTGTTTCAATTTAAAGCGGTCACACCTTGTAAAATTGAGTGCATCAACCTGCACCTAAAACAAAGCAAATTCATGAATGGAAAATTAATGAACAATCAAGGACAAGATGTTTTTTGTTACAATCGGCTATTAGCAGGGCATTTAACAAATTATAGGCTGTATCAGCGATTACAATAGCTATGAAGAGGGAATAAATTAGTAGGTCCTACTAGTGACAACTAGCCAAATACGAACTTGTTAGGCTGAGTCACACGGTGCTTGGGTGATGTGAGTGCTAACCCGACTCTGATATTATAGCTTAGTAGCCTGTGGGAATGATATAGGATCAGATTCTAAGTGATCATCATTGCATATGACGCGACTTGGAACCTGATCGATGTAACTTGATGCGATGACACCTCCCTCCCCCTTAGATATTATTAGAAGATCACTTGTATTACTCCTCTCTTTATCTATGATTTTTTGGATTGCCATTTACTTGAATGTGTGAGGCAATGTCTCATATCAGTTTAATTGGCCAGCTGAGTAGAGGAGATATTCACGAAAAGGTCTCGAACTAGGATATGCAGATAGTCCAGGAAATTTAACCCAATATGTACAGCCTGTGGCTAAGCATAGATTGCTCTCCGCTATCAAATCAAGGCGACCAAATGCCTTACCATGATCGTTACATCTGTGAAAGTTCAGAGTTAGCTTGAAGTGTGCTTCACCGTGCTTTGACCGTCTGCAATTCAAGAGCCTGAAGTTTTAATTACAAGTTTTCTGGGCAAATACCGAAACAAGTTCAAGTTTCACCCATAACCAGTCATGACTTACAAATATTAAAAGGACATACAATAGCCATGACGTTCTGCCTCTGGTGAAGTTGTTATGATGATGAATTTGAAGGAGTCTTGCTGTAAAATTAACAGTGCTTTCAAAAAACAATTGTGCTGCTGTTCCCATTTATTCTGTTGTTCAAGGTGTCAAAAAAGACAATGCTGTCGGTTTGTTGATTGGCGGTCTTCAGATCTCAATTTGTTCTTTTTCGGTCACAACCCGAAAGGGTTTACTTCATAGTAAGCCATCCATTATGATTTCGCGGCTGGTTGAGGGTTGCCCCCTCGATCATGTGAATCTTTACTACTCATAGCCATAATAAACCAACCCAGTTAACATATTATTGTGTATATATCATCCCATCATCTATATGTATTTTTTTCTCTTGCAGTTCTCGATAGACGAAGGAGATGAATGTGTGATAGTAGACAACTCAAATCAGATTGCCTGGCTCGTAGGTTCCTATAATATCATAATAATAATATAATATATAAAATATAAATAATATGTTGTTCACGCTTTGAATTTTGAGATACACATCTTGGTTTAGATCTTAGAACATGAGGACAGGCATCATGACTGTAATTTATAAGTGGATGCTGCTCAGCTCACTTACCCATTTGTGAAGTATGTGTCGTCTTTCATGTTTGCCCCTCACAATTGTAAGTGCAAGTACATTAAAAAACCTCTTGTTGGCACCTTGGATTATTCATTAATTACTACGTTTGATATCTGCCTGTGCCATGCTTTGCTGAGAGTTGATTTCGATCAAATGCGCAATATATGCTGCTTTGAGTGTTTACCTATGATAATTTAGTTTGATCTGGGAATGGTACGAGTGAAACTGAAGCCTTTTTCACCATACTTTGTGATATTTGTTATGCTGGTGAGAGGTTTTTCACTTTGTTTCCCATGGCCTGTTTTAATGCGCGTGATTAGCGATTGACAGCATAATCAAATGCAAGCAGTCCTATGCATAGATTTTGCTGACACAGATTTTGCAGCAATGTTTTAGAGAATTAAGCGTGGCCTTGTCATACAGCTTTTTGTGGTGAAGCCTGTGACATAGTTCACAGAAGACTGATAAAAGTTGCGACAACTGTGGCGCTCTAATGCAAAATCTATCTTATTTGAGGCCGCGATTGAACTCGATCCTCACACTGCGCTGTTTAGTGTGTAAAAAACATAATAACTTTACCTAATCAAATATCAGTATTCAGTGATGGGATAACTCCTAATTATCACCTGATGAGGACAGTTACCAAAATTTTCATAATCAACTTCGTAATTATTTAGTCTTTAATAATTAATCAAATATTTATATTATTTATTGTATTATTAGTAATCATGTTATTTATATTATTTATGCAGGTGAGGAATGAAGCAGGAGAGGAGGATGAACTACCTCCGATTATTCTCGTGTTGTCTTCTCTCTGTAAGGAAGCTATAGATACAAGCTTCAGGTTAGTCGTCATTATAATAGTTTGAGCAGGGTGGGTGGGAGGGCATCCCACCCTGCCTGGTTGCGAGTCTCCACTATTATAGACTGAGAGTTTGCACTATTATAGACTGAGAGTCTCCACTATTATAGACTGAGAGCTTCCACTATTATAGACCAATAGTTCTGAGAATGGATTTCGTGGTGCTGCATGTTTTATCAAAGAAGGCATTCACATCATTGTGCACACCCTTGTGGCCACACATAGTAAATCTCACATAATGTATATTTTAATGGTTCATGATAAAGTAACTGCCCACCGGAATTAGAATGAGTTTTTCCAATAGAACTGATACATTTTTGCTGTAATCGTGGTTGCAAAGATACAACCTTTTTTAAAAAGGACAATAGGGGCTTCAAAAATAGTATGAAAACAGATTCATGTGATTATATATTTTTATTTTTGATGTTATTCAGTCTGAGGCAAAACATGCTAGCACTATGGAAGATGGTAGTCAAGCGAGCTCTTCATTATGTCGTCGGAAGAGTCGTAGATCTCATTGACGAAAACTCTCAAGAAGATACAGTAAGCAAATAGGAATTGTTTTAATAGTTCCCTGTTATTCCTGTTTTGATTGGTTGAAGTACGACCGGAATTTAAATTAAGGATCTAGGCCACAACAAGCCTGATACTTGAATGAGTGGTAACCACTGCAGCGCATATAAGTTTCTAGTTCTTGGTTATCTATCTGGATGCTTAGAATTTATTTTGTATTGTTGTCATGAGCCTCTTCACTTAATTTAGCTAGCTAACATTAGCTCATACACTGTTCAGTGTTCTTCCGGGAAGCCATTGATGGTTACCGAATAATACAGTTGTTGACAGTTTTGAGTTGCCCGCTCACATATGCAATCTTTACATCACATCTTTTTTCTAGTTCCACAATCTATGCAAAGATGACAGAAACGAGGTATTATTATCCCTACAGCAGCTCATAGATAAGATACCACTAAACAGCCTGGCCGAGAAGGAGTACGACGCCCTGGCTGATGTCTGTGAATCGCTGGTAGATATCATAGCGGAGCTACCATATGAGCAAAATGGTATGTCAGTTTAATATGCCTATTTCCTTATTGAAATAACTCTGAAATGATGGTGATTTTATTTGGGAGAAAGTAGATAATATGATGACAAATTGACTTTTGTCTGTACCCAGGACGGAGGGTACCTGTGGTGCACTGACATGTGAGCTTGTTTACCGCATACCTAGTATTCAGTTGTTGATGACTGGCTTATGAGTATGCTAGGTTGTGAAATGTATAAAACTGTCTGCATCAGTGGCAGCATCTCGATTTTTGTTATCAAGATGCTGACTTGGACCAGAAGGGAACACACTTATGAATATATGTTTAACTGTTATTGACTTCGTTCACGACCAGCCTAATGATGTACCGTAGCGTTTATTGCAATCTGGGTATTATGAAAAAATCCTTGCTAAGCTAACTCAAAATATTGTAGCTCGGCCACGTATAATAAAGAAACAATCCAATGATAAGCAATCCTATGTTATGTCTGCCATTTTATGTACATTTTATCACGAGAAAACCACACCTTGCGCCAGAAATGTCAGCAAAAAGCCTGATACTACATCCTGTTAGCTACAATTTGTACATAAAATGCTCATTACACGTACTAAAATATACTATACAATTGCAAAATTAATACCACAAATCTGTAATAATAAAACCGTAAATTTATCTTAAGATGTAGGTCCTTATAATTTACTATCTACCAGCAACATAATTAGGAGAAGGAGTTGCTCGCTCTTTCTTATTTATTATTATGTGATTTTATTTTTCTTTTTAAAGGACCGGTTGACGATTTAGAATGTGTAGAGACTTTCCAGACGGCTGAACGTATGACTAGAGCCTTTCAGGTTTGTGTTTGGAATCGTTTTGTTGCATTTTATTTTTATTTTTTAAATTTTCGTGGGTTACAGTTTTATGGGTCATGCCCAGTGAATTGAAATTTTGCTAAATTTTGCCGGCGTGTACAGTTAAAGATTTCAATCATATTCTCTGTTCAACTATGCTTCAAAAGTGTTGAGAAAAGACAATACTTCTAAGATAAGCAGGGGCACAATTCTACGATTTGCTATCAGACTTATATTGTGATAACTGCTACAAAAAATCAAATATAGGAACACCTGCTGTGATCCAAAGTGATTTCACCTATCATAGACCCCTTAGCTTGATAAGAAACGCTAAAAAAATCAATTGGAATCCATTTTACTTTGAACGGAACATTGCATGACTGAAATCTGCTAGGATAGCATAGGCTGGCTCTTCAACACATGTAAAAATGTAGGTATTTTTACCAAGGTCTTTTGACTGCTGAAACATGAATGATTTGAGTCATATCATACCATGTATTTGTTAGCTAAAACTTTATACATGTTTGAAATTATATAGGGCTATAGGTTTAACATACATATAATTTGATTATTTGTGATGAATGATATTTTATTTTCACTCTCAAGAGGGTCTTCCAATTTCTTAATTAGCACTCACAAGTAATATTCCTTGCATTATTAATCTTGATAGTCATCACAACTGTCTTGGGAGTTTACTTTAGAGCGAGTTTCATGATATTCTACCCTCATGCCTCGTACTTTTGTATACCGACCATTGATCTAAAGATGACTCAGGCTATTTTTAAGCCAACAGGATTGTTACCTCATTGCTTCTGTAGAATTCATACAGTCTGAGTTTGTACTGGAACAGCTAGCTGCCGATATGTTTATTGTGAATACATGCACTCGACATACATAGATTATCATTACATTATTGCATGCCTGCTACCGTTTGGCTAATTGCACTGTGATGCCTGTAATGCGGCAGCAATGTTATTCTATCTTCAGTCTATTATATACAGTTCAAATATCAAGTGTCTTTCCTGTTCAAAACTATTTTTTGATTAGTTGCCTCATCTTTTAAGTCGGCTAGTTAGACGGACTAGTCGTCGGTCAGCAGCTTGTTCGAGCGGTTGTCAGAGGATTTCGATTATGACTTTCTATTTTTGTCTATACAGGATATGGAAATTTATCGAGAACACTACGCTGGACTCATAGATAACAGTACGACGTGTGGAAGCCTTCATGTTTCGGATTTATCCCAGGATAGTCAAAAGTACAGATCTTCAGCCTACATTAAAAGGTAGGACCCCATAGAGTACTCTCTATCTTCTCCTTAGGGATGTCCTCTCTTTGAGATTATTCACCATCGACAGTTTTGTAATCATGGGTTGCGCCTGAATTGCTAAGTAAGTTAATTGATGCATCTGGTTATAAAACCGAAAGTGCAGTAAAGGACTCGAGGAATTGAACTGAGATGTATTCTTCTGTCTGGCTAGACCCTCTCACTATCCTATCTATTGTGGCGTAGATATCTTCGGTCTTTTGCCCTCAAGCCCTTGTTCATATACTCGAAATATTGACCTCGTAAACCTATCTGCCAGTGAGCATGCAACTTGTAGATTACGGCCCGCCATTTCATTGCTGTGAATATCAAAAAGTATAAACTCACAAAATTACAGTTGCAAGAACATGGATGTGAAAATGATCAATTTGATTTGATCCCAAGTATATAGATAACCATAAATATTCCACTGAGTCTTGGCTAATCGGAAAACGAAATTGGAAACTGAAACACAACTCCCCGCGTGAAACTTACTAAACAGTGGCCAGGTTGCCTTGTACTTTATACAGATTTGCATAACATATTGAGTTCAAACATACACATATATTCACAGGCAAACATGAAACTCTCATGTGCAGAATCCCCGCTGCTGCAATATTATTCATTATTGATCCTATTTGATTCATGCTAGACTAGCATCCCATGTGAATAATATATTCGATAAAACTGTTTCCTTCCCTCTCTCAACAAACCGGTTCACTGAACTAGGATACCTCTCAACTGACTCTCTCAGACTAATATGCTGCCGTGCATATGTGCTGCCGTGTATACCTGCTGCAAGCTAGCAACAGACATGTACACACCGTACTTGACTTAATTCATAATCGGATATCCGTCACTTTACAACATGTGCAACTGCTTGTCATCACAATAAAGTAAAGTGGATAGATATTTGCTAGTGCCTGACTTTCTTTTGGTAACTGGTGTGGTGTGCGATGGGGATGTAATTCTGTCTTTTGTTTTATCTCATATTTGTAGCAGGTAAAGTGAATGTCTTCAGATCATTCAAGGAGTTTGTAAGAATCTTGATTGCTCATTTTGTCAGCCTTGAAATGGCAATGTGTTCACAACGTGTTCACAACCTAGTCTAACTAAGCTGGCTGTTGCTCTAAAAATAACTTAAATGTTCACAAAACCTGTCCGTTATTTAAAAAACGTTGCGCTCTCGGCTTTATGTTTCCCGTTTAGAGGATAGAGGAATCTGAATGGCTGCCTTTTATTTTTTCATTGATAATGTTATAACTGTTCGCTTCACTTAGTATTAAATGTAGAACCTGGTGATTGGGGATAGTTATGGTGACAGTTGATGCTGCTGCCGGCCTATGGCAGCGAAGGATTAGCAAATTAGAACCCTATGCTTTATACCCTATGTGCATGATATTTCCTGACGTCATTGTTATTACTGGTGTGTCTGTCAGTCAGCTCTCATTTGCTTGATACCCTTGTAAATGTGCTCCGATACATCAAGAATGAATCATTAGCTATGAATGTTCACTTATATATATTGGAGATGATCTCCAATGTTTTACTCAATCTTTGTACACTTTTTGTATATAGATATACATGTTTATTTAGCTTTCACCTGTCTTGAAGTGTCAAAGTGTGATTGACGATGGTTGTTATCAAGACTGTCAAACTTTGTAATAAAAAAAAGAATGATGCATTTTGGGTAGATCTTACAGGACAGGACCCAATCCTTCAGAAGTTTTATGAATGTGTACTGATGCCTTGTCAAGTTGATCAATCCATTGCCCTCTATTTTGAAGGTCAATATATCATTAATTAGCCATATAAATGGTGAATATTAAACATCCATCAACGCCACTAGTATAGGTATGTCATGTAATATTGCATAAATATTGCCGTGGGTGGTGTGTTTTGCATTAGTAAGTCAAGATCTAACGACTGGTTTGCTAAGCTACTTTCACTCTAGGCTGTCATTTTTGAGGTCCGAGTGACACAGTTGAGAATCAATTGAAGCAGACAGTTGAAGTTTTCCTGAGTAGTATCTGGAACTGCTGGATAGGATGGTATAACAGGATAGGATGGGATAATCGGACACTGCTGAGTCAATTATCTGGATTTGGTTTCACTTTCGTCAATGCTAGTTTCCTGGTCTGGAAGGGAAGATACGCTATCAGTTAATGTGATGATACAATGCAGACAACCTCTCAATCTTCACTGATTTATGATGACACTAGAGGAAGACCCGCTCTCTCATAGATGTGTGAAGTTTCAAGTCACCAATTCGCACCAAATTATTACGACAAAGTTTCACAGTTCTAATCGTAGACAAAACACACTGGCTATGGTTCTACTGCAGAGTGCTGGGTTGAAGTTGGTTTAATATTCATTTGATTGATGCTGATTGATCTTTGGTGGATGCACCTGTGGTATATGAACAATGGTAGAAGGTGGAACCTAGGATCCTAGCTGTATTTTAGTGAGCAATTCAACATCAATCAGCTAATGGTAGTTGGTGTAAATTTGGAATGGCATCAGCTTAGTGGGAGAAACAAGCGCCAGTGAACTTTCAGAGTCCAAGAGAACGCCACTCCAACGAATGAGTCTTCAACAAACATTTGTCGCGTCCAAGAGAAGAGTGTCTATGCAACATCATAAGGCTTGCTTTTTACTTGTCGTCTGGCAATCAGGCAGGGAATAATATTGCGCTGCTGACGCTGAATCAACACTCTGATTGATGATAAATAAGTCATCAAAGCTAGGGATGTATAGCAGTCATCAGGATAATATATTGATATGCGTTTTATGAGGAGGCGTACAAAATGATGATCACTTCATTAGGCGTGATGAGTCTGATATCTCAGCATGCCAGGTATTCACTTACTCTGTCTCATCGGTAAGTCATAAAGACAGATTTGCTGCGGAGTTGGGGTACTGGGTACTGTCTGTTAACGGTTTTTGCTTTTGATTTGACTGTAATCGCTGTTCCAGAAGATTCTCACAACAGCACCGGAAAACGGAAGCAGAATTAGGGTCAATTCATGACGCTGTTTTTTGTTGTGAGTAGGTGACCTAGGTTTTGCCCAAGGGGCTGTCTCAGCAATCAGCTGTTTGTTTTCTATATAGGCTATGAATGAATTCAGTAAAATTCTGGGGCTCATTATTTGGCCCTAAATATTGTATGTCATCAGTGATAAAACTGACATACATAGCTACCTCTGGCATCTGTGGAATCATTACCTGTGGTATGATGTCGTGTTTGGCAAAATAAACATCAGCCACCTACCTGTAAGTGATACTTGGTGATATAAGAACAATTGCTGACATTTTTTTGTAACAAAACATTGCAAAGAAGATTGACATTGGCTGCGTCAATTAATTATACATAGTCTGGCATGAGGTGTAGTTAGATACTAGTTGCGCTGTGCATGAGCTCTAGAGGCACAATTTTTCTCTTCAAGCGCTTTTCTCTCAGCAGAATGGCCTGCCTTACAATAATTACTATACTATAGTTATATCTACCAAATATATAAATGGTTCAGAAACTTTCAAAACTCACGAAATCCAACATCAATCATTGAAATGTTCGTTTTTTGTTTCTCATGTTATGTCTCACAATATTGACTTCACATAGTTTTAAATTGTCTCTTTGCGCTTCAATGTTGTTGTTGAAACACAATATAAAGTCATTAGGACACAGGGCCAAGTTAGGAAGACATTTATAAACAATGTTCTTCACAAGGAAGAAACAGGAATTCCATGTATGTTAGTCTTCACCTCACTCTCAACACGGTCACCCTTGTATCTGAACTGTTACTAGAATTAGACCGAATGATTAATTGGATGTTACCAACTTTTGCAGAGTACCTCACGACGGCTCAGACTCGATAGAAGGGGAGGAGCTAGACGACACCCTGTATATCTGTGAGAAATCTATGAGCTCAGCTGACCTTGAGGAAGAAGACAGAGAAATGAACACTGTTAGACGGCCGATCCGGTAAGATGGAAATGGATGTGAGGTAGACAATTCTTGGTTATGCCTGCAAAATTGGTCTGGTACGGGGATAGCAACTGATTGTGGCCTACAATTTTAAGAAACGTATGTTATGCTGAAGATGAAAAGCAATTTTCTGTTCTAAAAAAACAGAAAGAGCAATTTCTCATTTTCAATCAACTTGTATCCGGAGGATAAGCTATTATGTTGGAAATTCGGTCACACCTTGGGGCACTACCACCTCACCTTATCAAACTGCTTATTAAAAAGAGAATTGTTTAGCATTCGCTCTTTCAAATTGGCTGTGCTATTGTAAGCAAAATTCTTCAATAAACATCCAAAATTCTTTGATATTCCAAGGAGTATCCCATAGAGTAGTTTCCCGGAGTTCCTCGGCCTGATCGGCCTCGACCTGATCTACATGGGAGTTCCCAACTAAATCTGCACCATCAAAACAAAATATCGGGTACAAGTTTCATTGCGATATCTCTTTTGCAGACTGACAGTCACTACCGAGATCGATGATGATGTGTTTACTGTGTGTACCATACAACAGACGACTAAGTTTGTTATCTCCGGAGTACGAGATCCAATCACAGAAGATATCATATCACTTGATGAAGCTCTGTCTCGAGGCATCATCGACCAACAGAAGGGTGTCTACTGGTAAGTGTACAAGCCATCGATGAAAAACGACAGTTGTTTCAAGTAGAGTAAAACCCTACCTGTCCAACTCTGTGTAGGCATGTCTAAGGACTACCACTTGTCATGCAATGAAAATGAAAAGATAGTTCACTTGAGTAGAACAGTTGCAGCAATAACTCTCTGTTTTTTACCCTTCATGAAAAAATGTCAATTGTAATCACTTTGATCTAGATGAAAGAACAACTAAAAACAGGTGTCAGAGAGTAGGAGGGGCACATGCACATATATATATTTATCTAAAATACTTTAAATATGCATAACATGTTGTTATTTACATATTTCTACTAAATCTGGAGGTAATTTTTATCTTCCACATAAAGTATTTCCATCAAATAGAGGATAAAGAGAGAGATTGAGATCCTCTCAATAACGGCATTGATATACTCTTGATCCATCCATATGTTCTATACTGATCATTTACCTAATCTATTTTCTCTGTCAATTATTTAGCCCATCTGGAGAGGAAGACATTCCAATAAACGAAGCAGTAGAACAGAAGAAGATCATCGTTCAGGAGGCTTCAACAAGTAAAGATTTCGAGCAGCAGGAATCCAAGGTACTCAAAAATAGAATTCCTTCTGTGGAACTTACCAAGGAAAGACAGCCACCTCAGTCTACCTACACTGTGACTGGTAAGCTTACCTTTTAATACTACACAATGCTGACTTGTAATGTGCTGTGGACAGACTGCAAATAAAATGTGACGACGAATCATGAAGCAGTATCAGTCACTGAACAAACAACTCTGCCGGATTTTCCTTAGTTCCTTGATAGTTTGACGGGCACTCAGAGAATCTTCATAGCGAAAAATAATATATTCCTTTGCAACTTGCGATGCGGTTTGAAACCAATAATGAATGAACCGGTAGATGTGTTGAAATTTTTAGATTTAATTGGCCGTATCATTTACCACTCTCATCATATGCTATTACATCACTTAGTGTGTTCTCGGCCTGTCTCTGGAATTATCTTCTCTCTAGACATGGTTAGATAACTCACTAAATAGATATTTGCGCTGTTTGTTGACGGTGTAGTTGTATGTTGTGTGCCAGGCACAAGGGTGATTTGAAATCATAGACAATTGCAGTAAACAACAATTTTCAATTAAAAATTGATTGTTGTTCAACTCTAGACAGATTATCAAGTGGATGCTTGAAACACTTGTCTCATATGGATTGCTTTGTCTGCTAAGATTGACAGATGGCTTTGCTGATTTTCTGATAATGGTGTGCTTGTCTGGCTTTGCTGATTATTATTAATAAAATAAAATGGACCAGCAGCTGCTATAGAAATAAATAAAGTAATATTGTTATGACTCATGTTTGCTTTGCAACATGCCTCATCTATGTATGTAGCTAATGGATAGAAATTATAGCCAGGAGGAAATGTATAGTGGTATTTTTTAGACTTAGATCTAAGAAAAAAGCTGGAACTTTAGACTGAGAGCATCTACTAAACTAAGTGCTTTCGATCATTCATCCTTTTTCTGACTGTTAGTGTTAATGGAGCATTGTACTGGAAGATAAATATTACGTTCTGTCGTTTATAGCATTTTGCAGGCATTTATTTTTCTGCTTTATATTGGTGATATACATTCATACATATATGCTAAAGTTTGAAGTGGTGTAATGATGCTTGGTAAATGATGTTGAGGCTTTATATTGCTTGCTGCTAATTGGACTTTGGATAAGCCGATTGGTGAAACAACATGCTTCAGGGTATTTTGTAATCTTACGCAGAAGTTTTTCACAAGTAGTAGTTTTGTACAATTCTGCCACTAGCAAAGATGGCGCTATGGTAATGTGTAGGACTTGTGGTGTCTTCCTTCAGGAAAACTTCCTTCAACTACTCGTACACAAGGTATTTAGAAACTTTTTTGAGTAGAGACCAGAGTTTGTGCCAAGAGGTTTTACAGCCCGATGGCACCCTTGGTAACAAAACTCAGCTTTGTGAATTTCGGTGCAGTTGGTTTGTTGTGAATTTGATGTCCTTCATATAAGACAGTTCCAATTACCATCTAATGACTTGCTAGGCTGTTGCTTAGAAACTACCAAAGCCATCCTGGATTGTGCCAAAAATCTCTTAAAAAGAAGTTTGACTTATTAGGTGAAAAACTGGCTACACTAGCCCTAAGATATGCAACTAGGTGGCATCTTTGAGATAGTTTGAGAGAGCAGAGTACAGTTATTTCGAGCTTCCATCCAAGAGTTGAATTCCGCTGTCTAATTGACAATACTATGTTTGCCAAAGCCACCATGGTAATGTTTGCGAGGGCAGTGATTAATGTTGTTATGCTCCAATGTTCAAGGATTTACGAGGTCAACGGTTCAATGCCAGTAGCAAAGATATAAAAACGGAGAAAACTAGGTTGATGCCTAATTGTTATTCGATTACATAACTGCCATGTAGGATTATGTTTATTGGGTTTTATTACCGGTGATCACATGTAAGCTCTATAATGATGAAGGTAGGTCTGCTGTCTACTCAGAGTTAGTGAGTATTAAGTATCTTTGCTTAGAGTGAATGTTACTTACTTGAGTATTGGACTGTGCAGCTTTGTGGGGCTGTGTAGCTTGGTTATTTCAGCTTGGTGCTATTTTAGTTGGAGTATGTGAACTGCTGAGTGAATACTTTGACAGGTATATATCAGGTTGTGTTGAATATCTGAGAGGTATACTGGTATGCTAGCTGTAGCCTTCAATTAATGTCTATTACACATATTAGTTTTCTACCAATATCACATAACAAGCGTTAGAATGCTTCTGCTCTCCAGAAAGGTAAGTTGTTGAAGTTGCAACAACATAGGAAGTCTACTTGGCTTTATTGCTGATGTTCTGTCACAAATTCTCGATGAGTTATTGTTTAGGCTTTACCTCATTGCGTTTCAAGGCATCATAAGTTTTTCGATAGCCCATGTTCTTCTAAGTCTCGCACTCGTGAATGAAGTTGATCAGCGCCATTAAGCATTACTGTGGTTTAATTGTTTGTTGGCTCGCCTCGGCGCCTACTTTACAACCTCTACTGTGTATTGTTTCATCACTCTCTGACCGGAGGCGAAGTCCGGACTTCGGACAGGGGATTGTTGGGAATCTCTGACTTCAATGAGTGTCAGACGCTAGCACTCATTTGATGTTTATTTCTCAAACAGAAAACCTCTCATTAAATCGTGTAACTAATTGTAATAGGGCTCTTGCCATAATGTTAATTGCCTGATTAAGTTCTCCCAAAGTTGTATTTCGAGGCATCTTCCCCCTCCCTGTTGTGCCTCTGCTGTCAAATTCATAGCAGCAACAGCGCTATTGTTTCGCCCAGTGGGATTTTCAGCAATTGAAGCTCTTCCTACAATGTAATCCTTTGAAATATGGTAATTATAAACAAAATAGCCTTTAATCCTCACATTTTTCACATATTTTTAACGCATTCCTGTATCGTGTTTTGTAGGCATAATGGATACTAAGTCAGGAAAGGTTCTCACTGTATCTCATGCTGTCAGACAAGGAATAATAGATCCACATGATTCCAGTTTCGTATCGAGCGCTGATGGAGCAAAGCTGACCTTCCACGAGGCATTGCAGCGTGGGTATATCCTCTCGGAGAAGCTGAGCGAAGGAGCGCATCTCAACGGTGATACCACATCTATAGACACTATCGAGGCTAACAGCGGGCCAAACGATTACGAAGTAGACAATGTCCTTGACCCGAGGACTAAATATAGAGTCAGTCTACCGTATGCTGTCAGTAAAGGAATTGTTGAACCCTCCCGGTCAGAATACAGAAATCCTGATACAGGAGAGTATATGAGTCTGACGGACGCCGTGTCTAGAGGGGTGGTAAAGGCCACAAAGGTCGAACCTGGTAACTCAGTAAAGGCTATTATCAACTTACTACAGCTTCATGACCAAGGTGCCACCCCTGTTAGGTATGTCCTGCCTCATGCTAAAGAGGATCCCAGCGTCAGCTCATACAAGGCACTGTCCAGACATATGGATAGTAGTGTTAAAGCAGTACTCAATCACAAAGGTGAGCCCTTGTCTATCAGAGAGGCTTACCAGTCCGGTCTCATCAAGTTTGACTCGCTCAGCTATGTTAACCCTGATGGCACGACAATCCCACTCGAGAAAGCCGCCCAACAGGGCCTAGTCACTATGCCTGCCATGCAATGCATTCTGGGTGCTTGTAAGAAACTCTCACTACAGAACCAAATGGATTCTGGTAGAATCAGCCCTGATGGTGCTATGCTTTTGAGTGCAGCCATGGAAATACCACTTGAAGAAGCAATCAAAGACAGGAAGATCGATCCGTACGCAGTCTTCCTGAGAGATAAAAACTCTGGTGATATTCTTTCTCTCGGATACGCTGTCGATGAAGGCATCGTCACACCGGAAGATGGTAAATCACTTGAGAAATGTCTGGAATCTGGTGACGTTGTTCCAGCTATCACTCCATCCACCGAACTGAAGGCTTCATTCGTAGTCGAGAAACTAACTGAAGCAAATAAGGACATTAAAATCAAAAACCCTTCTACTGGTGAGGAATTACCACTAAGGGAAGCAGTGAAGACTGGGATCTATGATACACAGCGAGCGGAGGTTGTGAACCCAGATACGGACGCCCGACTCTCATTAGCTGAGGCTGTAGAACAGGAGCTAATCTCCAAACCTGACGCCAAAGCTCTCTTTGATGCTATGGATAATATGTCACTACAGCAGGCCATGAGCAATAATATGATAAATGGAGAGTGGTTTAACCCCGATACTAAGACGAACATGACCCTACAGGAAGCTATTGACGAAGGACATGTCATCCCGGAGACTGTATTCTTTGTCGACCAGGCTAACGGAAGAATCGGCACACTGGCTACTGGAATCAAAGACGGTAGGAATTTATATCACTCATTGCATTCCAAAAATCTCAACTATTTTTCTGTCATCTTATTGACAGCTAGGGTTTGCTGACCTTAGATCAGACAGTCATACTGATGATGTTTTAATGGTGTTGTACTTATACAGTGATGTGAGGTAACATTGATTAGTTATAAAGTAGATTATTTGGCAGGTTCATGAACAATAAATCTATAAAATAGCTGTGGGCGTCTATATGCTGCCAATGTCAAAGAAATCTATCTTTGGTGGCCTAAAAACATTATGCTTGGGTTTGTGGCCAAAGTAACTGAGCTTTTCATCATCATAACTGCACAGTTACTTTGCTGTTTGACCCCATGCAGGCTTGCAATTCTGCTGGTTGCATATAATATGTTGTTATTCCATCAAGCCGTCACTGTCACTTATCAAAGCATATTGGCAATTGTTTAGTATCATACTATGTCAAGCAAATTTTTATCGTATTCACTACTTTTTCCTTTTATCGATGCAGGTAAAGTAGATGGTATGGAAGGATCATTCATCAGTAATTCAGATTCTGGTCTTGATGAGATGGATGGAGGGCCGACTAACGGTCTAACCAACGGCACCATTCCCCTCAACGAAGCCGTCAACAAGAAGATGATTAACCCTGAGATCAAATCGTGGCGATTCCTTGAGGAAGACGCTCCTCTTCTTGACTTTATAAATGCCGGCGCCGTCAACGACAAAACTGAGCTCACTGTCGCTCCTGATGTCAAAATACCAGTGAGTCAAAAACTAATCATTGCCGTAGCTTGAGTCGATAAGTAAATAGATAGCTTGAGGGAGGGGGCAAAGAGGACTCTTTTAATCACGATCAGTCAAAACATATTCGGTACTGGAGCTATGCATAGATTTGAGTTCTAGTATTAGTATTGATGATATGAAAGAAATGAATTGATTGGTGTAATACATCAGTTAGGAAGTTGTCCAACCTTTGTGTATGACTGGAGAAGAATAACTAGACTTCTTACAGCTGTGTCAATATTATTTACCTGGGGCTCTAAGCCTTTCAAGGTTTTTTCTAAAGGATGACACCTTCACAATTATGGGAGAAATGCAGAAACTTGAGACATAGCGGTCTTCTATGAGTATTAGCTGCTAATCTCGTATACAATTATGAGATAATCACAAGCCTCATCCATGTTCTTGTGATGCAACCACAGGCTATTGACATTTGTGGCATTGCAGATGACCATGCATATCAAGGTTGTTAAAAAGTTGTTTTATGTAAATGACCACCGTTCTCAGGTTGTCATGAATGCATGGCACATTGTTATTAAATTTTTCCTGAGGAATAAAGTTAAACAAAGTCCAATAGTCTCCCCTCTTGCTACTGTCCATGTCTTTCAACAGTCATTGACTAAAGTGCAGGAATCTGGAGTTATCCCTTATCAGAGTTACCTCTCCTCGGCAACCCCTTATTGGCAACATAAGTATTGACATGCATTCTTTATGAGCCTTGTCCCAAAATTCAAGTAAATCATCTATTCTCTTTCTAGGTGAAAGATGCTCTTACCAGCAAGTTGGTGGGATATCAGACCCCCGTAGCGATGAACCCTCATACTGGGGAACTCACACTATCCGACTCGGAGAATAAGCTTTTACTACCTCTGATCAGAATACCAGAGGTTATAGACATACTCTCAGATGTTGAGCTTAGCATGGCCAGAGAAGCCAAACCAGCTGAGACAGTAGAGGGTATGGCTAAACAGATAGCAGACTTACAGGTAAGCGAATTCATGTAAAAGAATCTTTAGTGCAACAAGTCTCACATGACAAGGGCTGCGGCTTCATTGTTTTCAGAGTGAAAGCCTTTTTCCATATTGATTGATTATTTTTTTCCTTTTTGGTCAATGGCAGATTTTGAAAAGTTTTTTTATTGAAAGTTAGCTTTGCCAATAAAGTTATAAAAAAAGCTGTCAGCTATCCTACGAAATGACTTCTGCTGACTTCTCGTGCTTGAATTCTGTGCCTCGCAGTTCATTCTAACATGATCAGCATTATAGCTTTCTTTTTTTTTCATCCGAACATCATTTTAAGCGAAATAACTTTACTTATTTTCATTGACCGAGCATCGCTTATCTGTTAACAGGACCAGCAGAAACTTGTAGCGGATAAGAAGGCTCTGATTGATGAGCTGACTAACGAAGCTCAAAAACTACTTGAGTCTCGACCCGAGGGAGACAAATCCGAACTACAACAGCAGCAATATCAGCAGCTTCGAATCGCATCATCTGATCTTAAGGCTACTTATGAGAAGGTAAATATCTGGTCACTTCTTTAATAATAATAATACCGAAAAGGCGAATGTATGAGATTTATGTTTTAGTATTTTTTTATCTGTGCAGTATCATGAAGTTTTATGTGTTGGCCAATTTTTATTTAAATCACAGAGTTCACTCCCAAGTGTCATCAAATCTTTCTAAGGAGGAAGATAAAGCAAAGTCAAATCATGACTCTATTTTAATACTGTCCATGTCTTAAACCATCAGCTTCTACTTCAACTATAGCTGGGTCTTATAGTTGTTCTCAGCAATGTGATGTTGAACCTGATTCTTTTTTTAATGGTTGTGAGGATGTATATGATTGCCAGTTTATCGTTTTTGTTTCCCTCTCGTTTAGAACTATGCAAATAAATTGTATAAATTAAAACTACTTTTTAACTTATTGTGTTGCCAGGTGAATAAGCAGAACAAAGCCCAGCTGAAGAGACTGCAGACAATGAGAGGATTTCTCGATGAATATAAGGATAAACATGAGAGTTTCGATGATTGGATGTCAGAAGCTGAGGGTAAACTTCAGACGGCAGGCAGCATAGTCAGCGATCTGGAGAACCTAAAACAGCACGCTGAACAGCTCGAGGTATGGTGACATGGGATATGGTGATCATTTTAATTGTCAGTGGCAATCTGTATGTTTGTCTTCTCACAATGCAATTGTAGGCTCACCTACCCAGAGAATTCAGACTGGGAAATCCAAAATATTGCATTGTGGGATACTCTATGAAATGGTATTGCTATATTTGTGGTGTGGTTATTTTTGGTAACTGGTACTATGATTAATGTGGTTGTGGCATCCGGTGTCAAGTCATGCTCTACAACAATGTATACTATTGGGTGAAAGATCAGATTGGTAACATATTAGCCTAAGATTGAGGCGTGTGAGTTAAAATCAAAAGATCATGTTTGTTGGTGTTAGTGTGTGTCACATATGATCACCCTTCTTGTTTTAATTCGCACACCTGTTCTATTGTGTCCTCAGACCTACCCCTACCATATCCACTCCTTCAGTGTCTGTCATATCGTATGTGATAATATTAACATTACTGCATGTTTGTTGTGACATTATCTAGAATACGGATGGTCCCGCTCCATCCCAGTCCCATAAATCTGTTATCAACCCTAGTGCTGTAAGGGATGCCATGTCTTATAACAATGTCGCTCCAGAGGGTGGGGTAAGTGTCAACAATGGCACAGGGAGAGATCCAGCTTCAGGGGCAGTTGACGAAAGTAGTGCAAAAAGGGGTGCCAACCTGGGTGTTAAGGAGAACACTGCATCGAAACCAATTACGCCTGGCATTTTGACGGCTACCAATATGGGTATCCCAATAACTGCCCATCCACATTCATCAAGAGAAGGTCTCAGACTGACTTCTGCAGACAGTAATGCAGAAATTATATCTACCAGTGAGAATGCTGCCACTGACCATGTTGGTACTGTCAACTCTGGACAGGAAATAATGAATCCGGGTGGAGCTAACTTTAACTGCCCTAGTCCCATAACGGATGCTGACTTGGATCCAGTGGAAAATATTGCTGATGACCTGGCCATGAATTGTGCGAAAGACCATGAAGGGAGCGGTTCCCCTAGTAATAACGGCATTGTCGCCCCTGGAAAATCTGCTTATAACTCATCTAAGCAAGTGCCTGCCCCTGGTGCTACAGAGATTACAAAAGGACGTACTACAATGGATTCACACGACACTCCAGTGAAAGGCTTTGCTCACCAAAAGCTGTCAGGCCAAGCTCGTTCTGTGGGAGATGATTCAATGGCTTATGATCCCAACACCTCTGACAAGCTTGGCATCACGGACTCTGTTGGAGACGCAGGTTTGGTGCCAGTACCTAATCGAAGAGCTGCAGTGGGTACTGATGTCAGCCAAAGTGGGACGGCAGCTTCTGAACCCGTCACTGGAGTATCTGTAAACCGGAATTCACTCAAAATTGCGTCTGATGCTTTCAACGCTGACCAAGGCAGGAAAACTACAACTGGATATGATGACAGGGATGCCTCATACGCTGGCACCCCTGATAGGTCTAATGGAAATTCTTCTTATGGTGGATTGGTGGATAAAGATACTTCAAGAGTAGCCGTCCCAGGTTCCTCAATAAATGCAGGCGATGCAGTTCCAAAAAGCAGATATGTGGCTAATGATCAAGATAGCCCTAACAATCCCAGTGATATTCATTCTAACAAGAACAATAACCTCAAACCTAGCCAAGACGGCATTGCGGCCCCTGTCACAGAGTATACCCATGGAAGTAAGGGTGGTGTCCCTGGCTCCCCTAATAAAACTCAAAATGGCATCCCTGATGAAAGCACTGTTAGGGTTGGTGCAGGAAAGGGTTATAGTGGTGATAATAAGGTAATGTGATGATTCTGTAGAAATACACCTGCCTCATTAATGAATCACAATTTGAACGTATCCCAAATGTTTCCTGGGTCTGATTACAGTTGATCAATTTATTTTCAAACAACAATCAATAAAAAAATGATTCTCCTTTTCTTATGGTATAAGGAACAGCAGCATTGTATATTTTATTCCTTTCAGATGTTAGTTGTTTAAAAATGCTTGATGTTGGAGGTCCCTGAATTCCCAGAGTTTGCATCCCACTTTTTCTTATACCTGTCAGTAAGCTTCACAGCACGGATAGCATGGCAGTATCACCAGAAAACTCATGAACACCTTGGCATCACTTTTAACAACACTAAAGGCTATTACAATAACTAAATGAAAACACCGCAGAGACATCTTTGAATAGTCTCCTCTCTCAAAATGGGGAGAAAACTCCATATAAAAAAACTAATGATATCATTGCTTGTTTTACAGTCTCTTTACGGTACTGCATATAGGTATAGTAATGACAGTTTCAGTTATAATTTTAGTATAAAATTAATTCAGACTTCTGTATTTTTCAGTCTTTTCAAGAAGAAATAAACCAACAGGATCAGAAAGTACTTGGCATGCAAACAACGTGTCTCAAGTTCCTGGCAGAGGCTAATGTAAGTTGTGATAGTATTTATCTCAAGAAATTCAATTATCTACAATGAAGTTTAACCCTGCTCCCACTAGATATAAGCCTTCTAACACAGAGTAGACTATGTGGAAATGCTCTCAATCTGGCATCAGTCTGAACCAATCAATGCCTGTCTCTTACTTATATTTTTTTAATAATTTTTTGTTTCTAGGAGTATGAGAAGTCGATGGATGCATACAGGCAGACAATACACAAACCTCTACCCAAAGAGGAAATACGAGTACCTGAGGCTAAGCTACAGGCTAGCACTGATGCTGCCAGTGAACAATTCAAGAAACTAAAGATGGCTAATGTCAGCACCAAGGATGAGGTAAGGGAGTATAACTTGATGGGCGTGTATAAGCAAATAACCTTCTCCAAATAATTATTACATTATTACTTTAATTTCAAACATCGTGTATGAAGACTGCAAAGGAGTTAGATATAAGTTGAATGATTGTAGAATAGTAGCAGCAATGTAAAGATGTAAACTTAAAAGGCGGTTCATCTGAATTGGAAGTTGTCCATCTCCAACTTTTATCCAGTAAAGAGGGCACAATTCCATCTAAGTGATGTCATTCTCTGTACATTCATCTCGTTTAGGTTGAAGAGACGATACAGAAAGCTCAGACGTATAAAGACCTTGACACTCAGGTAACTGACTGGCTGTCAAATGCTGAGGGTCGTGTCAATGACATCACAGGTCAGCCTGTGGACCTAGGTAACGCTGATGCTATCAAATCTGTCACTGATGAACTTAGTCACATAGATGCGGAGATCGAGACTAACAAAGCCAATCTTAACAAACTCAAAGGTGGGATAGCGATTTGATCAATAAAATCCATTTTCGATTGCTCAACACCCTTTATCTCACTCATCATTGAATCTTACAGTGCTAATGCTAAAGTACACTTGACACCAATGAAATCCCTTAGCTCATTGGTGAAAGTGAAAAGTTCAAAACATAGCGAGATGTTGTCAGACATTTTACATTCATCCAGTATCTAGGCATCGTCTGCCAACAGAAAAAGTTTGATGTCATTCAGTGTACTAAAAATTTCAATAAAAACAAAATTTTCTTATTATGTTCTTATAGATGCTGCTGACACCTTGGCTGATGTCTATAAGTCGGCGGAACACCCAGATAAAGCTCAAGAGGTCACCGATAGTGTGGATAAACTGTCTAAGTCTGTGGATGGTCTCCAGGGAAAGATAACTTCTACTCAACAAGACCTCAACGATAAATTCGTCAAGTCACAGGTAAGAAGAGCCGGCATTTTAGATTTAGTAACACAGACGGGCATTTACCAATCGAGGAAACAACTCTGACTAAAGGAAACTCTTAATTCATGCTATTCGAGACAAATTGGTGGACATATCTTTATATAGAAGTAATTTGCTATGCTCATAATCATGTTGTGAGCTTTAGCGCTCTCAAAATGGAAATGATAATGAAGACTGTCCACGTTTGGTATCGTTTGATGTTTTGTGCACGATGCGTAGTGTTCCGTATATGCACACATAGTTTTCTGAGGTAGAGTGGGTTTGCAGTGAGGATCCAGTGTTCCAATGTATGTGTGTAATATGCAGCAGTGATTATTATAATGGGTTCAGTGACATTACGGTAATTACTGGAATGTCTGGCCACTGGGTGTAGGGACAAATAAGCAATCATCCACTTTCTCTCTTGTTAATAACAAGTAGATACAATATTCATTCATGGCAGATAAACACCCCTCTTATGGCCTGTAAAACGGATCAATTTTCAGCTTTATGTTGCCAATTATGAAGTGCAGCAGCAAAATCGGCAGCGTCTATCAAACTTGATATAAAATGCCACCCTTCAGGCTGGCTATTTGTGTGGCAATCAACCTCATTGCTTCACTGCAGTTGTGCACAGCCAGCAATTTTCATATTTACATGAAGACATTTTATATACAATTAAGACTCCATAATGAATTAAAGTAGGGATGCGCTAAAACAAATTTGAAGTTACCTGTGCCAATGTTGGAACAATTTCACCAATATGCAAACTCAATCGATCTTGACCGACATTTAATGTTGTAGATTCCTCTTGGTGACATATTCAGATTGACTGTAACATCATTTACTCCTATTGGGACCTTCGTTAAATTCCATTAGATAATTACCTTTGCTACAAGTGACTGTTTCACCCCTACCTCCCACTTGGCCGCTACTTTGAGAATCAAGATACTACTTTCCATGCAACGGGATATGTCGGCGGGTTGTATTGATTCTAAGATAGGATAACAGGCAATGGGATATAAGGCTCTAGAGACCATAAGCCTATACATGTTTGTACATCTTTGTGCGAATTGTTATACACAATTTACTCTGCTGCATTTTGATATTTTATTATTGTATACTGGTATAGACATCACAATTATCTCTCAATCTTTATAAATGCTGGCTTGCGTTATTATTCTCAGTGGATGTCGATAACTCTGCGCTATTAGCACTCTCTGCTTAGGTTATACTGCCAATTTGAGTATTTTCGAGACTAATTCCGTTTTTGTGACATCTGTCACTTTATAACGCAGTGAGAATGAACGAGGAAAGTTTTTCATGTCAACGAAGGTACATATAGCTGTAAACTTCTCTAGAGGGATTAAAATATAGGGAATCGGAGATAAAAATGATATAACAGGTCTAGATTGAGAGATACCAGCTTACGCTGTTTGTATATTACACTGCTGACAGCTTGAGTAATATCGCTAGTTTTCTGCTCTGATTAAGGATCTGAATGACAGCTTGAAGGGGATTGCTGACTTTATCGAGAAGGTCGAAGCCGGCATCAATGAGGAGTTCAAAGTCAGCGTTGATGAAGAGAAACTAAAACAGCAGGTCCTCGATCACAACAAGCTGGAATCCGATATCAGGTATTTTTAGTAACAGGTTATAATAGTGGTGTCCATCCGATGATTGTGTTAGGCTGCATCTCTGAGGGGGTCTGTCAGTTAAGAAACATCCTTGCTGAGGAAATGAGAACTGTCAGAGGTCCTGTTCCCAAATCATTCCCTGCGAGCAAATGAGTTGGCCTGAGTATAAAGATCTAAAATTGAAGGATTTGAGAGAAGCATAGTTAGGATTGTGCCTAAGAAGTCTTTCATTATAGGCCATTTTGCACATTACAAAAGATATTCAAAAATACATGACGTCATAGCTGAGAAGTTATAGCAAGATCAGGATTAATTATAATGATGGATCGAAAAAATTATTTTAGATTTTAAACTATTATATTGACACCAGACACCTAAGCACTATGAAATGTGTACCTAAAAATAATGCAACAGATGCAAAGTTGGCATCCCTGAAGCTTATTGGGAGTGCCAATGGTCTAAACACCACTCCTTGGTTATTCAATTTGTTTCAATTTAAAATTATCTCATAATTAGGATGAACTCAATCTTCTATCTTTGCTCAAAATTAAGTCAACAGGAACCACTAACTTTGCTAAGGGCTAAGGGGCATTTGTATATCATGTCTCATTGATACATATTTTTGCTTCAGATCAAGTGCCATGAAGCTAGAGGCTCTGGCGAAGGAGTCGGATGATCCGATGCTAGCAGGCTTACAGGACAGGCTCAATGCACTAACCGGAAAGTTAGACGGAAGGGGAGATAAACTAG
The DNA here is from genome assembly GCA_914767715.1 of Membranipora membranacea. Lineage (NCBI taxonomy): Eukaryota > Metazoa > Bryozoa > Gymnolaemata > Cheilostomatida > Membraniporidae > Membranipora > Membranipora membranacea. Next base: position 13,162,334 of record OU612068.1, read on the forward strand.
ACAAAATGGTTGGAAAGATCTCAAATTTGACTGACAATGTGAAATCGCTGGAGCAGTGGATTGTAGCTGTAGTACAAAACTTACAAGGTGAGAATTATACTCTTGTCCTGTTTTACAGCGTAGGGTACATCTGCAATAAATAATTATGAAGAAGTACAAGACAAAGTTAAAGGTTCTAAGAAATATGGCAAGTCTTTGTCAGAGCTGTTTGTGAGGAGACTTACTGACCGACAAGACACTGACACCGTATAGTACAGGCGACTCTTTGGTCTGACATTTTAGGGTAGACATGCGTTTTTTAATGCTGGTCTGAAAGGATTAATGAGTTATGTAGATGGCTGATGTGTTTTATCTCATTGATCTGGACCTTCGTAAGTGAAAATGAGCTGTTTTTATTACAATGTACTTGATAGCATACTCAAAACACTATGAAATCCAATACCACTGCTGTAATTAGCTATTTTCAATTAGCCTAAAAAGAGGACAATTCCTAAACTTTCGAGTTTTTCACTAATTATCTGACATTTAGGTATGGTTGGTAGGTTTATTTAATAAGCTCTCATGATGAATTGCCAGTAACCTTTCCTTCATATTTTCCCCAGGTAAAGCAGCCACTGCCGACCCAATTTCGATCAAGTCACATTTCGAGGACTTGTACGATCAAAAGAAGGAGAAGCAGCCCGACCTTGACACCATCAAGGGGATGATTGGGGAGCTGCTGGCCAATCCTGAGGCTTGTGATAAGAATAACATCAGAGATGTACAATCAGATGTCTGCTCAAAGTGGCACGACTTCACAGAGCTACTCATTGACCTCATTGTCATGCAGGTAAGGAGAGATAATAAACACCATTCCCATAATGCATCATTTCACATATTTCAGGTGCAACTATGCAAGCAAGGATTTTGAATTCCTTGAAATTTGTAAATGGCTTGAGGCATAAGGATGGTCATCATCATAAATTGTTAATTCTAGAAGACCTCTGTAGCATGGTCTATTCTTCTTAGGGGACCCAGTGTTAGTACTGCAAAACCAATTTTACTTACCTGCCAGGTTAAAATCGCCGCATTCAACACTGCTCTTCATATCTAAAAAGGTAGAAGTACATATATGGACCAAGAAGTTCATTCCAATTACAGTGTTTACTCATTTTTATGCATGCTGCCTCTGGCTAAGGCTCCTGTATCTACCTTTTATGTTTGACTTGAAAAACGATCTTTTCCTTTGGTATGTTTATTATCAAAGTAAGTTAAACTTGGTTAATGTTACCAATTTGTATAATTATTTATGTATGTGGGTACATTTATAATAATTATTAGCCCGTGCATGATTTTTTATAAATCACAGAGGAACCCTGATTTTATTATTGCTGATATACAGATATCACACATACATCCATCTGCTTATATAAACAGCACATGTTCCAGTTTTCTCTGTAATAAGTATGAGTCTCCGCTGTCTGATTTACATTAGAGACTAAAGTAATTTTATGGATGTTTGTTATTATTGTGCTGCCGAGCTATTGCTCAATTCAATGCAGAGTTAATAAAGGCAGCGGGCAGAGTTAGTCATTGGCTAGGCTAAATAAGCACTAATCCAGACCTTGTCTGAGCTATCATTAGCCGTTGATTGATTCAATTGACCCCGACATTCTAACTTCTTCTTACAACGGACCGATGGATCACACACCTCACATCAATAAGCTATCAGTGAGCCGCTGACCTTCACAGCTGATGACTTAGCGTTGTCAGCAGCTACAGGACTAGTCTCAGTCTGTCAGCAGCAAAAACAACACCAACACATCAGAGGAATGATGTCAGTATTAACCTGTGTTATGGATTAGCAAACCAGATGGACTGACCGCAGAGTGAGACCTCCAGTGTAACCACTGTTACGTACAGAGAGTGATTACTTCTCTACCGCTAGTTAGATATACAGCTACTGCTGAAGTAGCATCACGTTGAACTCTGCGGCTGTGTAGAGAGTTTGCTAGGCGGTGAACTGCTGCTGGTGTTAGTTTCGTATTCTTTCGCATCCCAAAGCTCCCTGTCTGTTGAAGATTAGGTGAATACTCTACTCTGTAAGCCGCCCGTGGAAGATTAGGTGGATACCCTGCTGGCTGTCTTTGGAATATATAGTGAATATTCTGCTCGCTGTTTGCTAAAGATAGAGTGTACATTCTGTAAGCTTCCCGTGGTAGATAGAGTGGATACGCTGACCACTCTGTGGTTGATAGAATAATATGACCTACAGAATATAAGCCTACTGTTGTTATTCATCAGTGAGATGATACAAGCCGGGAGCATGGTGTAAAGCTACTAGTGGATTATTTACTCTATCTTGGTTGCCAAGTTTCTGTCTCATCTTGCGGACACTGGATAACCATTCCAAGACACACACAACCCCACCAGTGACCTACTGTATAAGGTTTACTCATGATTGGTCATATTGAGAGATCTACTTCTTGCGAGCAGCCTGTCACCACATACGCATTGTCATCTCACATATCACAGTGTATTGACATAGTATTCACAATAAAGTCAGCATTTGTCGTTTTGTGATCAACTACTTCATTGATTCGAACATCAAGCGTTGAGCACAGCTGTTCAGACGACTTTTGGATTATTGCTAACTGGATGAACTCTTGACTGGAAAGATGAGAGTCTTATTAAATATCCAATCACCTTCTTATGAAAAACGACACAGCCATTTTGAATTCATTGAATATTCTACAGCCACTTTCGAACATCTGGATACGGAAACTCGGGAGGTATTGGTTTCTTTTTTACTGTACTTTGCTCTAAATTAGCTGTTTATTTTGACTTTGTTCATCATTTGTTTTGGTATTCTTATTTAGATATATATTTAGTTGTTTGTACCTAGATACTTTTAATAGTTGATTGTGATGCTCCTCAAAAAACACTCTACAACACCCCAACTAAACAAGTTTAACATGCTAGGTATTCCTTTACTTTAGGTCAATCCAGCTTTTTGCAGCCTCTTATAGATTTTTTATCCAATTAATTACCTCTTAGTAAATTACTTTGCAGTGTCTATGCTGATTTTGTTTATGCAAAGGGCAGCCATGTCATGTAACAATAAGATCCCTGACCGCACTATAATAATCCAACAGGGAGAACTATCAAAACATTAGCGGCTTGTGGATATAGATACAGCTCAATATATAGTGGGATTGTATACAAACCCATTACAAACCATAGTCTTGATAATAGTTATTGGGTCTAATTGTGCAAAATTTGCAAATAGGGCATGGAAGAATAATTCCAAAATAGAAGAAAATTGTGTCAATTTAGTATTGGCAGGGAGTTTGGGACTCCCTGGTATTGGTGGTGCGTCATTTAGGTGTATTATGTCTTCATAATGCTTTTTGGTATTATGGGTCATTTATGACTTGATCAGCAAATAAAATCGATATTTTTATTAGTATCAAAATGAAAATCACGACCGACTTAGTGGTACCACTATATATTAGCCTTTTGTACTCTTTCACTAGTGAAGACATTGATTGCAGAATATGACATTTTGTTTTAACACTATGTAATTGTCTCATCCCGCAGGCATTGCGAGATGTTGAGGAGGTGAATAACTACTTCATCAACTGTGAGCACAGCCTGCTGAGAGCTGAGAATGTGACCATTGAGTCGGAGCAGCTACAGACAATGCTAAGAGAACATAAGGTATGTCTCTTATGTGTGTGTATGTGTGTCTCATGTCATCGAGGGTATCCAGGAAATCTCACATCTATTGCATTATCACCCCTACTGCCAATAGAGATCGAACAAGTCATGTCAAGTCATGGTGTAAAGTGGTACCATTGGTTTCAAAGTCAAAATATATTGCTATGGGTGACAGGTTATATGATACTGGGGGTAAGGCAACTCCCAACCTCAACCATTACCAATTTTCAAGTTGTGCTCTCCTTTTTTGCGGTCTTGCGGGTGGGGGGATGTTGTTGCGATAAAATGATCGATGATCTAGCTCAGTGATATTGCACAGCTGCAGAGCACAACATACCCAACTCAAGGATACCTGCACAATCCAGATCAGAAAATTAACATGTGCATGTGAGCAATGAATCAAATCTCTCAATGGTCAGAAAATTAATCTGTACACTTTGAGATTTAGCGCATTGTCCCTCTTAGTGTAGATTCATGTGGACTGAGCTGCCTACGACAGACAGGCTGATCAATGACCATGCAGTAGGTCAAAATTTAGTAATTTATCCCCTGCTGATTACATAACTGAAGATTATCACATTAGGTGTTATTCAGTGCAAAAGCTCTCAAGTTTAGACTGCAAATTTAATAAATTTAATTTCAGCTATGTAGCTAGTCTTGGCCTCTGACAATTGGCGCTGCACTTACATCTGCCCTCTTAATTTTGCGATACCAGATAGATAAGTCATTATCCGTGTTTCATGAATGAGCAGCGATGTCCCCTCAACGATTTTCTTGGCCTCAGCGTCATACCACAGACTTAATTGGCAGCGTAAATCAAGTACACAACTTATTATTCATTATTATTACCAAGAAGATTCCTTGGCATAGCTGAAATGATTAAATTAACCTTGTCATACAAGTGACGTGTAGCCATATACCATGATGCTGTTCGCTGATCGCCCTGAAGGCCTTTCTAGAGTATGAGTTTGTATTATTTACCCACTTATTAGCAAAAATCCATATTTTGTACTATGCTTTATAGTTGGATCATGCAGGATAAATGCAAAGTTTGCATATTGGTGTTTAGTTCAGCATGTTTTAGCTCCGTAAAGGTTTGCACGGTTGGTGAGTTTTCTTTTCTTTTGGGACTCAGATGTCTATTGAGGACTGTTGATTCTTACCACATTATATAAGGGAGGAAGGGGGTATTCAATATTGCTCCAGGTGATCTTGGCGTTTCGTTTGTGAGTTGTGACACATTGTAATTTAAACCCACATAATTACGCTTGAGGGCTTGATGTGGCTACGTTGATAGGGCTGAAGTTTCCTTGTCCAGCATTTGCAAGGATTTGATCATACAGTTTACAAGAGTTGATATGCAGTTACTTGAAGAGCTCAAGATCGGCCAGATTTGTTAAGAAGTTGAACCAAACCATAGATAAAGATAGGTGCCGCAAAATTTTATCATCTACTTTATTAATCTTTGTTTTGTTTGAAGTGAGCACATTATTGGTTAGATATTAAATCTGATGGTTCATTATGGAAAGCTCGACACTTGCACAAATCTTTGTTCAGATGTTTATCAATTTGATGAACTTTTTTTATCTGCAACGTAATCATAAAACTTATGGAAATCCTTTTGATCACATGACATGTGTCAGCCAATAAGAGCGTTGCTACTTTGATATGCAGAATGCTATATATTTTGTTGTGTGAATGACATCATTAACTTTCTCAACCTGTCATTAGTAAGAGGAATAGAAGCGGGAGCTGAGTGAGGGCTCGTGACAACATTCTATCTGGAGGCATTGTCGAAATTATAGTCACAGGGTCACAATAGTGCGAAGTTTATCCTATATCATTTGTGTGACCTCGAGCGTTCTAAGTTTATAATAGATGGTCATTAGCATATGGAGGAGATATATTTGATTCACAAGTACTATGTGTAAACTGTTATCATCGCTTACTCTAACCTATCTCATCATCTCATAAGAGATCTCTCACACTCTTATTGCTGCTGAGTTTTACTGCAAGCATAATCAATCGATCTACGGTGAAGCTCTAGGATAAACGAGCTCAGCTGTCAAGCTGTCGAGCTGTCAAGGATTATATTAAGATTGTAATGTCCTGCTCTTTCTCAGAAATGCCTCCAGAATTCTTATCCAGACTTGTCTCGCCTTCCGCAGATGTCAATGCATCTATGGTAAGTCGTTTATCAAAGCTGTCGAGAAAACAGTAAAGTTTAGGAATGGCGATGTGGGTGCTAGCAAATGTGAATTGCTATGAAAACCGGCGTCGTATATTTCTCAGAAACGATTTTATCATACTTAGATATAATGACGATATTCTTTCGACATTCATCCAGTCTATTATCTCCCTCGATCGTGTCTCTTATATACATTATAATGTCATCACACCTTCTTTAATAAGGTAAATGATTGGGTAGTGAGAGGCATCAACCTCCACTTTATCGAGTTTGCGTAAGAGTTTCAGCCAAATCACTGAGGGTAGAGTTCTGAGATCCAGTGTTGTCTTGTCAGGAGTCGGGGAGGCCCCTGGATGTCTAGTGAGGTTAAGGGCAATCAATTATCCCGAATTCCGCACTTCTTCGTCGGAGTAAACCTAGTAATTTTGATGATCTAACTTTGACATTCAACCAAATTCTAACACTAGTTAAATTATCATGTATGTTAATTTCTTCTTTCCTTTTCCTCCATCAACGCAACCACAAAGCAATATCATGCCTTAGACATTTTTGTTTTGGTCATTGTATGTTATGAATCAACTGCACCTTGACAATAAAAGTTTGGTCATGCCTTGTTCTATTAGATTTGGTGAAACCTTTTCGTTCCTTATTACCATGACTAAGGTTACTAAGCCTCCTGTTCATCACGGAACTTCCGTCAGCTGGGAATTACAGGCTGGAAGAATTATTCAGTGTTATCTGTTACATGTCCTATGAGTTAGCAAACTTGAGATAATACATGGCCATCAACGCGTGGGGTCAAACGATAAAACTTCGCCAATCACCAGTAAATGTCTGAGTTTCCAACTGATTTCCTCATTGTTTTTGGCCACCATGCTTCAAATTTAACAGTTTGGATCTTGCGCTTCATTGTTCAGTAGCACTTTCAATGACTCATTTAATGGTGTGATAAGATACTAGACTGGGTGAGTAACTTTACACAGTCATCTTTTCTAGCTGCTGTTCCATCGATCTCACTCGCACCACAAGGTGTCTGTTATTACTATACATGAGTTGGCAACGTGCCATCTGATTGTTTTATTCATAAGCTGTTTTGTTGTTCTGAGTAGTAAAGTTTGTTTGACTCATGAGAGCTTTATGTGATCAGCAGACAGCCAAAGGATAGCCACTGTCATTTGACTGACATTTGTTTAGGTGTGCTATCATCATTTCACCATTAAAGTGAAAACAATTGTCGTAAAAGGTATCAAGTTTTGCAAAGTTTAGAGGTTCTACAGTTGATGCTTATTGTTTCAAAGGCTTGAAGGAAGAGCTTAATGCACTAATTAGTGGTCCTGTCTACCCTAAATTTGGGGTCCTAAAACTTGACTTTTTGTATATGAGTTAGGGTTTTGAAGGCCTCATCAGCTGGTGTCATACCAAGGGCACCTGTCTCTTTCTCTCTGTGTGTGGTCTGAACAGTTCAATCTAAAAATAGTAACAGAGATGGCAGAACAAAGCGTGAAGATAAGGCAGTATTGATATGTGGTATGAATTCTTATGAACTGTTATTTCTATATAAAAATTGAGGAATTTATTGAGGGTGTCGATGATAGATTTTAGATAGGATACAAATAATAGAGGTGCCACTTGGTCAGATGATCCGGTTTTTGGGAAATCCTATCAATGACTACAATTGACATGACACTATTCTGTATCCTTGACTAGACTAGTCATACCAATCAATCGATTTGCAAGCTTGCGACACAATAATTGTTCCTGCTCTTAACATTTTTTTGACAAAATTCTATGCAGTTAAATACAAAAGTGATTTCCATAAATACTATTGGGAAATAGTTACTCTAATGTTCTTAACGTGATTAATAAAAAGTGCTGTCTCTGAATCACTCTTTGTCAGCATCAATAACATATTTTGCAATCATGGATTTGAAAGCGTGTGTGCAATAATGTTATCTTTACGTAAAGGATTCTGTGTTTGAAATCTCAGTTACTCAGTACGATACTTACAATATCCCCTCGGGTATACCTATTCATACAGACCTTCCCACATATACATCTGTCATTTTAAGTAAATGAGATGTAAGCGCCCTTAAGCAAAACATGAGTAGACTTGTAGAGTTGTAGTTCTATCAAAGATACCAAATACTCCATCGGTTCTATGAATGAGGTAGGCAACATGCCGCAGCAAGCTGCGATGGGATGAGTTGTAAAATGTAACGAATGTAAAAATTAGTGCAACATTCATTGCCAAGTTTTAGGCCACAGTTCAATGTCAAGGAGAGTTCACCAAATCCACATTTGAGGCAAACCAACCAGCTTATTTCCCATAATCATTTTCGATACTAAAAACAGTTTAGTTTTGGTAAAATAAGTATCAATATCCATATAATAAAATACCATTATTTGATGTCATCTGTCCGCATTAGACCATAAGACCATTAAATTCCATATCATCGGAGGCCTAGAGAAAAACATCATTGACCAGACAATAATTTATGTTGTGTTTTCCTTCTGCAGGCCTTCCACGAAAAGTTGGAAGCTAAGCGAGACAATGCCATGGAGGTTATACAGAAATGCTCTCACATGCTACGAGAAACCACCAAAGAGGAAGGAGATGTAGCTAAGGGAAGGATAGAACATGTCCGCTCTCTTATAGGTATGTTACACATAGAAATTAGCCTAATCCGAGTGCATAGGCTTGACCCATCCATGGAAAATTTACCACACATCCTGATTTCCAAACTTACTACTGAGTTTGGTGTATAGAAGGTTATAGAAGGTTCAATTAAACTAATCTCAAATGTAGTAGAGTTTTATGTGGAAACACAATAAACACTAGCTCTATGATACAACAGAATTTGAATCCAAAATGGGGAGTGAAATAAACCTGGGACTTTGATGAAATTTCCTTAGCTGGCTCATCTAGATGCGGGATGGAGGTTGCAACTAAAAGTATTATCAATTTGCGTAAACCCCAGTTTGACATCACATCCTATGTTATTGAGCCAAAACATTTAAAAAGATTATCGATTGACTGAGCAAGCGTGCTGCAATGATGTAAGGAAACCACAGGAGGTGAAAATGTTTTGAGAGCAACCACGAAAATTAGAGACTAAGTTTTTCCTTCTAAATGGTCCCATTGTTGATGTTTCAAGGACTCTAATAAAACACTCAGCAATAAGAAGCTAACTGCTTGCAAAGATAGTTACTTGTTATGAATCAAATATATAAAAATTGTTTATACTTCATGTCAGTCGACATAGACCACCAAGCTTGCGTGTCAAAACAGATTGAAATAAAGTGGATGACGTTTATATCTACTGCTGAAAGTTGTGACTTCCTATTAGAAGTTTGATCCTGTGAGAATAGAAAAAAATATTGATCTGCAGTAACTTTAGCAGCTGTATATGCTTGAGGATTAATACATCACTTGAATTGCTGGCAGGAGCAGCAAGTTATTGATGATGACCAACTCGTAAATCTTTTTGATGGATTAAAATTAATTTATTTTGACTAAATTGTCATTACAGCATGCGATCAATCAATAAAACCATAATTATTATTCAGATTTCTATCCTTTTATTGGGGCATTCGTTGCATGGGATTACCTGTGCTAGGCTAGGGTTGCAGCAAGAAATCATTTCGAACTCAGGGAAACTTGTTGGCTGCAGTTTCTGTCCAAAAACATAAATACATTGCCCAGCCTGTATTATTGGTGGTGTCATCAGTGTTTTGGCTGCAGTTCCTGTCAAAATTACAAGTACAATCCCATGCCCAGTATCTTTAATTGTTGGTGTCATCCTGGTTATTCAGTATATCTCAATAACAATAGGTCTGCATTGTGTGACAGATTGGAGTATCCCTGAATTAATCACCCGCATACCAACGTCAGGTTGGGGAAGTCCAGCCAGCCATGCATGTGTCAAGTTTGACACTGCCAAAGCAGTGCTTGCGCCAATGCCAGTCTGCAAAACACTAGGATATGATATTGGGATATTGGTGGCTAATAAAGTGGCGGAATATGTAATTTATAAACAATTTAGAGCCATAAAAAGGCCCATCAAAATGTGTGAATATGTGTTGACCAAAGGAGTTTCAATAAATATTAGCAAAACTGGCTTTTCAATAGATTTTTAGCTTACCTGACCTGACAAATTTAACATAAATACTAGCTCTCAGCAACCCATTCAGCTGATTGATGTCCAACACGAGATTTGTTATGTCATCTCTTTGAAGATTTTGGTAAACAACAAATGGGAGGGAAAACCCAACAAGTACACAGCATGACTAACATCATGTCTGATGTATCTCGTAATCAGTAACCTCTGCCACCCGTCTTCACAGACCCTTGATGCCTCTTTGTCTGCTGATAAATAAGGCAAAACTCACTAGATTGTTGTGCCAAATATGACTTCAAGGACCAAACAACAACAAAATTACCATATATTTTCAATCAAACATGATATAAATTTTACAGGTTCAGTATGGAAGATGAGCTGTGATCGTCTCCACTTACTCGAGGAGGCAGTACCCATGGTCCAGCACTTCCACGAGCACCACACGGATATCGGTACCTGGTTAGATGAGATAAGTAATGAGGTGACATCTCTCGGATCCTCATACGACAATCCTGAGCAGATCAAGAAACAACAAGACTCGCTCAAAGTGAGTATACATGTCATGGTAGCTTTCTCATGCTACAAAAGGATAGAATAATATATGATGTGGTGCGGTGTCTAGCATGGTTGTTACTAGCATGTCTTGACAAGCTTTATTGTGGGGGGAGGGGAGACGACAAAGCTTGTCAAGACAGGCTAGGCTAGGTTGTTACCTTTGCTACATGTGATAAACTACACATCATCAGCGTGACAACGGCAACAAGTATTAGAAATTTGAATCTCCTCTGACCCCCTAGCCTTGTCATGCACCAAAAAAGTAGCCGCATGACAAGGCCACCCTACCCCTGGTAAATGCTCCTGCCATCAGAGCAAGGAATATATTACAATGGTTACTTTGATGTTATTATACAACCAGCGCCACCTCACTCCCATGACATAGCCCTGTTCACATGGCCACGGGTTTTGGTTTTTATGGTTTTGTAGAAAATCAAAATAACCAAAACCCATGGCCGTGTGAACAGGGCTACCCATGACAGGCTTTATAACGTAACTGAAGACAACAAAGACCAGTCCAGGATACTGGACAAGGAAGGATTTTTAAGTACACACTCAGTCATGCATGTTCTACAATAAAGGCTGGGATTGTAGTCGTGAACCACGATGAGCATAAAAATAAAATAATCAATATCTAAATTGCCACTGTGCTCACATTTATCTAGGAAATTTGAAATCCATTTCTTTCATCTTTATTAAAATTCTAATGATTTTTTATAGATGGGCAATTAATTATTTTAATGTGCTGACAAAAGGTCGTGATCTGCATATTTGAGATGTTAATCAATATAATTGTCACACTGATGAATACGAATAAAAATAACCCAGTCTGGACAGGTTTACCTACCATTAATCAACGGGAGTCTCAATGACACAAAAGTCGTATGGAAAATCGTTTGTAAGCCATCGAAAATTAAGTGTATTGTTTGCACGTCCATCCCCTGAATAAATTAAATCCTGCTTAGAGCATCGTCAAAATTACTGATGCACCTCATGGAAATCTCTGTTTTACTGATAATAGGGATTGCAATATATATACTAGGGGAGCAGATATTTATTTCTCTGGCTCGTGGTAAGTTGCCTTTCACTTGCTGTACCTTTCTGATGTCCGCTGTCACAGGTAATCACGGTGTAATTTAATATTTTGTAGACCTCATTGCGTTATATTGACGATCACCGACCTCTAATCGAGGATATTAACAATACAGGACAGGAAGTGAAAGTACTCTGTCCCCAAGAAGAGGCTGAGAAAGTACAAAACATCCTCGATAAAGTCAACACTAAATACGACGAGGTCAAGGCTGATATCAGGAATAAGTGAGTTAGACTCTGAGGCTGTGATCATGTGACTTCCTGTTTTGTGTATATCTCTGATCGATGGGGCTTTCTCAGAAGCATGTAGCCCGAGTACCTTCACAAGGAGTTACATGTGACCAACTGAAACTTTATTAAGAAGTTAAGGTGTGCACAGGATAGGTCCTAAAGTTTTATTGGACCTATATCACATGAAACCTGAAATGGGTATTTTAACCTTAGTCCTGCAATGCAACTTTATCGTAGAATTCTCAGAAAGTTCTGTTTATTGCATATTAACATCAAGCTAATTCCGATAATTGCATTCCGGTTAGGGAGACCAAACTTCTGTGTACACGATGGTGTTTCTTCCAAACAGTTTACTTACTTTTTTGTTCACAGATTAAACGCCTTGGCTGAGGGTTTCCACAAATCTACCTCTGAAGTTCAGGATGCCATCGATGGTATGCTAAATGAACTCACTCACCTCAACAATCAGATCGACAATGCTGAGCCCATCGCATCTACCGTTCCTAAGATCATGGACCAAATCCAAGAGAATAAGGTATGATAGCTTCAGCTACTCAATTACGCTGCTATACTAGATCTAACTATACAGCCCAAGATGTATGATTAGAAGGGATTATTCATATTTCAGAGAAATGTCTCACCTGCTCATATAATATTTTGCAAAAATAAGTCTCATCTTTAAACGATCAAGGGAAGTAACTGCTAAAATCTACAAAATCAATGAAATCAATAACAGTGTTGAGCTTCTATTGTCAAATGGCAATGTCTAAGCCAAGGCGATCCTAACCTTTGTGCTCTTCTCCCATCAGGCTATCATGGAGGACACCGCTGACCGACAGCAGGCTATATCGAGTATAAAGAGCTCAGCTAATGACCTCATAGACAAGGTCAAATCTAAGGAGCATGAGGGTCTGCCAGAAGAGGAGAGAATTAAAATAGACGGTGAGTAGCTTTGTCCTAAAAATGAGAATTAGTAGACCATGGTGAACTTTACTTATTGGTCAAAGGTCCCTACCTAGTTCATCACATCAAATCTGATATGAATGCTGTTGTGTAAATGTAATGACATATCTCTCTAATGTAAGATGGTACTTGGCAGAGATGAATGTCCCATATATAGCAGGCCAAGGTTCTCTGTTACCCTTCTTTACAATGCTATGACGCTGCTTTTTGGCGTAAGTTGAAAGAAAGAGACACATTCTCTTACATAATAAACAGTTGATTTCCCTGTCGCTGGCACAGCACAGTTGATTGCTCTTATGATCAACTGGTGATGTCCATGATGATCACTCTGTCGATGCTCTTCTTATTCTCGCAGTTGATGATATAGAACAGAAGATCACAGAGATGGAGGTCCTTAACGATGAGATAAAACAGAAGACTGTGTCTCGAGGCCGCAGTCTAGAGGACGCTCTGTCCGCGGCTCAGAAGTTCTGGGATATATACAACAATCTGATGAACGGCTTCAAAGATGTTCAAGATGTCATCAATTCACAAGATTCCCCGCAGGTGGGTGCTCTGATGGTGCATTTGGCAATGCTCTGCATCTACAGGATGCAGCTGTCAACTGCATAATATTGAACTGGCACAAAGTTGTTAAATTCACCGAAATTTGTTATTTCAAGATTTGAGTTTTAGATAACTTGCATAGTAAAATCTCTTTGATAGGGTAATCTTTTGAGGATATTTGTTTGTGATATTGTTTTACTAGTCGGCTTAATAGTATTTACTGTTTTTGGTAATAGAAGTTGAATTAATCCAGTTCTACTATCAATGTCAAGATCAAATGAGGTGGTGGGAGGGAATCACGTAGGAGGAGCTGTTAATTCTGTGTAAAGTAGTAAAATGAACATGTTTCACATGTTATGTTTCCTGCTCCCAGCACCTTTTAGGTAAATAACAATTGAGAACTTTACAAGCAATGATGGTTTTTCAGTGAATGTTTCCTTGGTTAATTCTTGGGAGAGAGGAACATATAACGCTAAGGTCTTTCGAAGTTGCAATAATGTTGTGAGCTGGATGGATTCATTGACATTAAATTCCCTTGAAACTTCACATATCTTCAGGCGGAGTCAGTTTTGATACAGGAGCAGGATAAGGAGCACAGGGAGATATCACAGTCCTTACAGAACGCTATACCCAGGCTGGAGGAGGCGAAGAAAAAGGCTGAGGAACTCTCTCCTCTTATTGGTATGTTCACCAAATAAAGCTGTTCGAAATTCCCTTACAATTTACCATGTGATATGCGCTATCCAGCAAACCTTAGGGGTTGCTCTTTTTATCAAACAAGATTCGTGTGAAAAGCAAAGAAATTTACCTAATCTCTGTGATTTAATTCTCAGTGTGAGGAAAACAACTGGGAATTAACTCATTGCATCACAAATGATACTCCCTTTTTGCAAGCCCATGTTAATGGCTTGCTGGTAGCTTGTGGGTTAGATAAGTACTTTTAATGTGTTGTAATCCTTGGAAAATTTACACCTGCCTATTATGAAATAGCCCTAATTACATGTAATTTGGGTTTATAAGGTGAGAATTAGTGAAGCTTTGTCTTTCTCAGTTTATTTTTTGTACAATGGGAAAAAACCGAATAATAACCAGATCCCATAATAACGCATGCCAACGAAAAACCCTAGGTAAACTGTATTACCTTCTGGCTGAAAACAGGTTGGATGGTGGAACACTTTGCACAGTGATGATATTTAAATTATACATGCTAATGCTATACTGATCTACCTCAGGTTACCCGAATAGGAAAATCCTGATTGTTTGACTTGATTCTTGCTTTTAGGGGAGAGCGGTAAGATTGATATTAGCCGGGGCGTCGAAGAGGCTGGTGAAGTTTTCGAAGAGATCGGTGACATCCTCAATGAGAGACAGGTATGGCGTGTTGTTTCAGACACTATAAAATTGCCCAATGATGATTTAAGGGATGTTCTATCACCAGCTAGACACTCTCGTTGTAATGTTGGATAATATTGAGTGGTTGGTCCTTCTTCCAAGATTGGGACATATATTTGTATTGCCTCTAAGCCTGATTACATGAAGTCGAAGAAGGACATGATGTTGATCTAAATGTCTGCTGCTTAGCCCTTAGATTGCACACAAATTAGCGTCAATAGGTAGATATGAATTCATATTAAGAAAAATTTTACTTGTGAGCTGAATCTCTGTTTGTTAAACACATTTTTGTTCATACTCACCTCTTTCCTACCTGCTATGCTCTAGGTGGCATTGAAAGAAGCGATGGAGAGGGCCAGTCACTTTGAGGAGGAGATTGAGAGTGTACTCGGCTGGTTACCCAAACTAGAAGAGACACTAAATAACATGGGACCGGTCGCTGCCGACATCAGAAGCATCAAGATACAGATTGAGGAAGTCAAAATACTCAAACTGCAAGCTGTCGGTACGTCGCGTCATGTCACAACTCATCTGTTCATTTATATATACTGCCTGTTGTGATATTGTTAGACTGGATATGCATTTGTAGCCGTCATAACAGTTTCTTTGATACAGTATCTCCCATCTTAATGGCTTGTGTTTATGTCTGTATACTACCACTTGTGTTGTGTATATCAAAGCTGAGTTTGAGAAAATTTAGTTTTTTTTCTGCTATTGAACTGGATATGTATACATAGATGCTTCTTTTTTCTTTCAGGCAAATGCGTAGCCATTGAAGGCATAAACAGTTCAGTGCAGGCGCTGAAAAACAAATCCCCGGTAGCAGCTGAGAACTTCATCGTAGCTGTCGAGGATATCAACAACAGATGGAACAAACTAGTTGATGGGATATTTGACAGAGAGGTATGGTTCTCATTGATGTATTTGGCACCTGTGACTTCCTTGTCAATTTTTTTTACAGCAGTAATTTCACAGGGGATGAGCCATATTGAATTTGCGTGATATTGCCAGGGGTGATCACCCTGAAACTCATAAGTTTTTTGGCAAGGCTAAAATTTGTAAACAGTAGATGATAATTTTCTTCTTTTGATGAAATCAATGGACCTGTTTCACATTTTGTAATGTAACCAAACTCAAAAAATATTACGAAAAAGCCTAAGGAAATATTTCACAACTTATGAGTGTAACAGCTTTAAAATAATTATGCAAATTCTTCTGCTTAGTCAGAGCTCGAGGTGCAACCATCAATCACAAATTTGAAAGTCTTTGCTTTTCATTTTAAATAATTAATAAACTTAAAATAATTTGTTATGCAGAGGAGTCTTAACACCAAAGAGGTAACAGGGCCGCTATCTGGCACATGAAACAAGTTTTTTTCTGCAATTAGCATCTAGATGAGTGAAAACCACATTTCAATTTTACAGTGCTCCAAGCTGTTAGTACCCTTAGGAGGCTAGCTGAATCGCTGGTGGGCTAAATATCAGTTTTCATTTCAATTCTTACTCTCCGGTTTCCATGACTCTGAAGAAGTTACGAGTCCTGAATCCATTTTATCACTCTAACTATTGCTTGGGACCCTTTTTACTATTGATGAAGGTAGCCGAAGCGTTTTGGCCAAAACAGTGCACCTGCAAACAGTTTCTAGGTACAAGAGCTAATTTTCTGTGCTTTGTGTAAAGTTACCACACCTTGCACTTAGTTTGAGGGCACCAACGGTTATATGAAGAGTCTGTTGCACTCAACTATCAACTCCATCCCTTTAGAAGACCGTTGGAACATCTTGCACTTTTCTTAGTTCACATATTTCTTGCGGTTATTTCATTTTATTATCCCCTTTACAGCAAGCGCTGCAGGATACATTGATTAAACTGGGAGAGCTGGATACCTCTCTGGAAGATGTAAATGGTTATCTGCAGCAAGTCGAGGACGAACTCTCTGAGCTAGATAACGTCCACGGCGATCCTAAATACCTCGAAACACACATCAAGAAACTGAAGGTATTGTGTCATTCATAATTATTTGCTGCTGGTACACTCTGTTTGAAAAGTACTTCAGGTTATGTTACAGAGGTTATGTTGCTGTGTCTAAAGTTGTCCAACCATGCAAAAAGGGGAGCAACTCCTGCTTTGAACGGATTGTTTTTTGGTGAAACCGGGGAGTTTGGTTCTATATCTCTGAAACTCCCTGCTCACACTTACTTTCGCTGTTGTTGTGTCTCTACACTGATCTTTTTGGACTCTTATAATGTTAACTCATAACTTAATTTCCGGTCACATATTGTTCTCGCAGATGGTTCAGGATGATTTAGACAATCAAGAAGCTGTAGTCAAGGCTCTGAATAATAGCCTGGCTGATATGAATGCTAATGAGGCTGGGGGTAAGCACTCCCCCCTATTCGACAAACAAGAAGAGATGAATGAACTCTGGAAATCAGTCAATAGCTCACTGAGAGATAAACGCAATAAGCTACAGGAGAAGCTCACCGGTGTAAGAATCTAAGTTCTCATTACTTGACAGTTTTGTTTTCCATACAAACCTCATTGTGACCTCTTGTCAAAAGGTCCTTATCGATAAACTTTAGCGTTTTTCTGTTAGATGTTGCATGGAGTAAATCATTTCTTATATTTCATGAGACTGAAAGTTATAAAGCTGAAAACTTATATTTGTGCATTTTTACAGATGAAAAGTGTTATTGATTTGAGACTGATGTATGATATGTTATTTTGGCTGCATTGTGTACCTTGTACCTCTTCCAAATGCATTTTGAGCTTCACTCGACTCCTGCTGTATATTCACAGGTAAAATCATACCTTGGAGAAATCGAGGATGTGGTGAACTGGCTCGTAGATTTCGAGCAGACTCTTAAAGCTGTGAAAACTATTGGTGCTCTACCCGACACAGCTCAGAAGCAGTGTGAAAAATTCAATGTAAGTTATCAGCGTGATAATCTGTTTTTATTCATGTAAATGTATTCGTATTTATTACCGGCTTATTAAATATTCTTGTCGTAGGTGAAAGGTTTCTTTGTGTGTCAATAGTGCGGAACGTGGGCTGGAAAACTTCTAGGATTTTAAATTCATGAAGTCAACTTTTGATTAAAACTTGATTGGAAGCTTAACCAAAATTTTTTCTATCTCTCTTGTCTATAATTTCACTTTTCTGGATTTTGGGTGTTACATCATCGTCTCAAAATACTCAATTCCGTAGATTAATTTAACTATTGTCCCTCTGCTGTAATTTCGCTGTGATTTGATTCAAACCTAAAGACAGATGATAATTTTGCTCAGTTGATTGCCGGTGTAAGTAAATAAACTGTTGTTTTAGTAATTATGTATTTCTCAGTGCTTTATTTATGGGGAAAGGTTAGCTTGAGTACCCAAACAGTTTTGCGGCACACAACCAAAAACCCACAACAAAACTTCTTGGGATCTCAAGCTAGTGGAGTGTCCTACATCGTTTACTAAAACACCATATCATTATACTTTTTAGTGTGGTTTTGTAACAAAATATCATATGGCCTTGTTGTATCCTAGTTGTCCGCCTTTATTTATTAACAAGCTGTTGATGCACACGCACTATTTACTAGCGGTAGATGACAACTGCAATCCATGTTCTGACGCACAATGTTCTGTAGTCGTGACCAAATTGAATAGAAAATTTGAGAAATAGTATTCTCTTGTGAGCAATTTTTTTGCAATGCAACTTCAGACTGGAATTACCAGGAAGATCAGGCCAATGTTCTATATTATGTTATCTCTTTGGAAATTAAAAAAAACTGAATTCTGGGATGCTCTATAAAACTCACTTCTATATTTAAAGTAAAATTTGAAGTTGTCCGTATAACCTTCATAAAAATCACTCTTTTTCATGTAGACAGTATGAAGTGTGTGTCTTGTACAAAATTCATCTGCATCTGTTTCAGGAGCATTTAATAAAGCTGAATTCTAAGAACGACGTCGCTCACTCACTGCTGACCACAGGCGAAGATATGCTCCAATCTTATAACTGCCATCCATTCCAAACAGTACAGATAAGAAGCTCTCTAGCTAAACTAAGGAGAAGCTGTGACGCTGCCAAGAAACAAGCTAAGAAGAAAAAGGTTTGTACAGTTCATTGTTTCACTTTTGCTACTGTTGGCAGTTTTAGCCAGGTGAACTGCAGCTTGCCATCAATGAAGAATTTGTGGACACTTCAAATAAATGAGACTGTTTTTTACTAAAACAAAGGATAAGATAAAACGTATATGAAAGCAGCGCACATTGACTTTAACTACCTACTAGATGGCAATTCACCTGGATTTCCAAATAATTTAGGTTCAATTACCATTTAATTTGATCATAATGCCCGCCCAACAAACTTCTTTCACATGCCACCCTTAGGTATATGGATTTTCACACATGAGTATTTGTTTCATAGGGTTTGACAGTTACAGCCATTTACCATTTCTATTACAGTTGAAGTTGCAAGAGCACTTGCAGAACGTCACAGGTTTCCATTCAGTGATGAAGATCTTCACCGATTGGCTAATCAGCGGTGAATCTAGCCTAGCAAAACTCAAGACACCAAGCAAGCTTGTGAAACCCATAGAGAAACAGCTCAAGGCACATAGGGTAAGTTGAAATCATACATCAACATACCCATAGTTAGAACTGTTACAGTAATGATACACCTTGCTAAGCTCGTAATTATCCCACCATAAAAAATAAGGGGACAACTCCAAAGAAAATTCAAAATCGGAGAAATACTTTTCAATGTCAATCAACAATTGAAGATGAAGATTTGATAATAATGTTGATGGACTAACTAATATTGAGGTAATGTGTTATGCAATGCTTCCTAAACCTTTGTTGTTTTTTACACAGGATTTCCAGGATGATGTTGAGGCACATAAGGAGATCGTCGATCGATTAGACAGGACAGGTACATACCTGAAGTATTACGGTGCTAAGCATGACGCAATCGTCATCAGAAATCAGTTACTCAGTATCAAACTCAGGTGGAAACGATTACTGTGGAAAACTGAGGAGAGGGGACGTCTTCTCACTAGTGCTCACAAAGAGGACAAGAGGGTAAGTTATAGTAATTAATAACTAACATTTCTTTTTTGATATCTTCATATTAAGTATATATTTCAGCGATGAGGCAGTGTTGCTCAAATTAATAAATACGAGAAAAAAGAGCAAATCTGCTAAAAGTGCAATGTAGACAATCAATCACTAATAACAAGTAACTATCTGCTGGGCAGCAGCAGTTTCTCTAATGAGAAGTTAGATACCCAGCACAATTTTAAGTGCAATATAATGTTTAATATAAAGTTCAATAACAAGATTAAATAGTAGTGAGGAAGAATAATACATTTTATCGGAGAAAAGATCTACCCAGGCTATTTATTATACATTGTGATTTTCTCAAGAGATATAAGTTTTGCATGTTTTTGCCTGACATGTGTTGATGCCAAACACAGGTCAACTCGCCATATAAACTGTACTTGAAGTCTGTGGCTGTAGCATACACACAAAAATATACGAAAAAAGACAATTATAGAAATTCTACCTGCGTCAGGATGGCTCTCTTCATCAGCCTATTTATTTTCTCTTCACCACCATGATAATATCAGAATCAGTGGATGGAATTTAGGTATCATGACCTTGTTTTTATGATATATCCCGTGCTATTTATGTTCATGCTAGGATCTAAGCTATCAAATGGTAATTAGACCCTTCGCTATGAACAGCACAATCAATCAATGTAATACCTGCACAAATACAACCATCAACCTGCTTAGCGAAATAAACAGCATCAGACAAATAGCTCATCATTTCAAGCAATCAATTAGTGCATATCAGTGGTAGGGCAGGGCACGGCAGGGCAGTATAAGGCTGAAAACATTCTGCTGGTACATACATATTCATAAGCACAAGCTCTGAGGAATTAGCTGATTGCACACAGTACTGTGAATGTACCTGCTGGGAACTGGCAACAGTATCTTTGAGTGATGATGACAACTGTGGATCGCATAGGATGAGCTGCTGAGCTTTTACGACTTACATTAAGGACTGCAAGGAGTGTGGTATCACAATTGACTTATCACCCGTTTGTGGAGATCAATTTTAATCTGGCGCTATGGCAGCCGCAGTTAATTTAGTCCGGTACTCCAGTGTAACGAGTGTGGAGAGTTACTCTAGCCTTGAGGGCGCAAACTTTGCATCACCGCTAACCCAAGCACTGCCGGTTGTCTGTGTTACAACACCGGAAGTATCATCGGCAGCAGTTAGAAGGAGGAGCTCTTGTGCCTCCTTTGTAAGAAGAAGGGAGAGCATCGCTGAGGAAGTGTTCGTAGAAGATGAGCGAACTAATAGTCAAACTATAACAGACCATGTAGGTGTTGAGGGCCTGAAATAATAGTTGGGTGTTATTTTCACTAGAGAGAATATTTTTAACTCAGCTTTCTTACTTCTGCAGAGTTAGACTTTCATTGCATAAAGGACAACATCTATAATACCATTAAGTTACTCTAGAAACAAATCATTTAATTCATCAAATATTGAATTCAATGCAAGAAAAATCAAACACATTTATTTCATGTACTATCATGTGAAGCTATAGACTAGGTATTACAATATCTATATGTGAAGCAGTTGTAGCTACTGAGATGCATGCGATAACATTCATGATGCGCTGTGCACCTACTCCCTCACAATAATCCGTCTGTATGATTGTCTCTAATCATAGGTGATGATCTCATTCTGAATAAAAAGAAGTCACAATGACACATTTTATCACAGGAAAATAACACCATAATATTGAACAACGCTGCCTTTGTAAAAATTTGATTTTGTAATATCTTAGCGTCATCAAAGCCTCAGCACCATAACAGTTTTTTGGCTAATTATTAGGAACATGCATGTGTCATCAATGCTGCTTGTGCCTTTTTAGGGTAATCTACAGGCTATGTTATAGCCCTTGACTAAGTTACAGCTGTCTTGTAGTGTGTCAGCAGGTGGGCATATTGGTCTCCTTTGAACTATAGTAAATAAACAACAACAGTGTATAATAGCTTGTTGTCCTTATTATATGTTTAGTTTGCCGAAGATTGGGAAGGATTAGTTCAGTGGTTGGATACAACTAAAGCCTCTCTGAATAAACTTATGGAACAGCGACCATCTCCAGCTCGAATGAAGGAAATTATAGATGAAATTAAGGTCAGTAATCCTATCAATGTAACATTTTGATTGTGCTCTTTTTGTCGAAATTGCATGATATTGCTCATGCTGCAAGTAAACTAGAATCAACTAGATGCGTCATGCATTTATGCAATGCATTTGAGTGATGCATTTAAGTGATGCAATGCAGATGTGTTATGCATTTTGAGATGTTGTATAATGTAGTGCAATGTTTAGCATAGATGGTGTGAATTTAGTTAAGCTGGTAAGATTAGAACTTACAGGTTTTTGATACAGTGCTCTAGAGCTACTGCATATAGAACCAATTAGGACTCATTAGTACTTTTCCAATGTCTGATATCAGTAATTTTAGTATAGCCTAGGTACATCAATTATTATATAACTCAACATCTTATTAAACGATAGGATAGGATAGCTATAACTGGGAACGTAACATGGAAGTCTGTTGCTCCACAACCACATAAATAGCCTGACACTTGCTCTTTAACTGGCAGTGTTATTTTCGATAAAATGATACGTTGCATGCTAAATGTTGTGTAACACACCGTGTTGTAATGTCCATCATTAGGGATTGAGCACAGAACTTGATACAGAATCATCAGAGGAGCAAATAGTACGTTCTAACGCCCTCCCCCACTCCCCCTTAAATAATATCAAAGCATTTTGCTGCATCATACGCCCTCATTGAATCCCATCATTGGCAAGTGACTGCAGTGCATTATTTGCGTTTTGAATTTTCATCTTGACCTATAGCTGTAAATAACAGAATGCTCCAGTAACCCGTTTTAGTATACATACATTTGTTCATGTTTTGCTGTTATATCTTTATTTTATGACCACCTCGTCTGGATTTCTACATACCCTGTACTCATTTGACGGTGCTTTATTTATATAAATGGTATGCATACCCTATGAACACACAAGTCTTACTGTGTCGAATGAGCACGCGATTCAAGTAACGCCTGTCCTGTCCTGTCTTTTCGTGTTCTAATATTGCACTCTGTCATATTTCATTTTCACAATATGAGGTTTAGCAAGGTCTTTGATCTAATCAGTTTGCGACAGAAATGAACGCATCATTATTATTTCTGCCTCAAAAAATCTGGTATAGCACACAGCTTCCCCTTAGCCAGGTTATCTGTTATTGTTTGGTGTAGCGTTACACTCGCGATAACAACACATGGCTGTCACGGGGTTGCTACGAAATAACCATAACTTAAAACTAACAGGTTGTTTAACCCTTTCAGTATCAGGATGATTTGACAGACTTACTAACGGTAAAGGCCTTCATCTAACTCTGCCAGTTATCTTCCGTTCCTTCACCTTCTGGCTATTTTAATCTAATCAAGGAGTCCCTACATACTTCTGATCCCCTGGAATAAATCAATGAAATGATTTCTTCATGAAATATGATTCTTGGTAGCGGTGTGTGGGATAAAAGTGTGATTACGACTAGCATTGCCTGACTGTTATGTGCTGACAAGCAACCAGCATAGAACAGTCGGGTACTGACTGGTTTGGCTAGATTATGACACCATGATGAAAGATTCCTTAGAGATTCCATTCTATATTGGATCCTGCTGCCAAATAATGTTTATCTATCTGTATTACGCTGTCAAAACTCACAATGATGCGGAATGCTAAAAACTTGGTCCTTATGGAAGTGTTTCCCTTTTTACAGTCTTATGAACGACAGATTGGGAGGAAACACCCGCGTTACTATGCTACTACAAGACTAGGTAGGAACCTGAAAGATCGCTGTACTAAGACGGACCCTGAACGTGAGGTGCTCTCTAAGATGTTAGACGAGCTCAAGACTAAGTGGACCAGCCTACGAACGGAAATCTCACAAAAGTATGTCTTATTATTTGCCTGTATTTAGGATGTAATTAAAGATGTATTTTGCTAGAAAGAGACAGGTATAAAAGATCTCTGACAATACGGTGAACTTTGGTTAGTCAGTCTTCCATTTTTCCAAAATTATTCTTTGTATTCAATAGTAAGCATTTGATATTTGGAGCTGAGGAATTTCTATCCTCTTCCTCTTTTATTTTCTAGACAGACACAGTTAGACTCACAATTATTGGAGTCCGGCCGATTAGTAGAAGCCAGTAAGTCACTGATAGACTGGTTAGAAAAGTCAGAGGAAAACCTAAGTGATAAACATCCAATCAGAGGGGACCAGGATACTGTGAGCAGTCTACTAGAACAACACAAGGTAATATGCAATTTTACTAGGATATGATTGGTCGATGAACAAACAATGAGAAGGCAACTTTATATGTATAGCCTACCAATGACAAATTCATGTATGTTGATAACGTTGCTCACCAAAACAATTTTCATTATTTCAAGAATCTAGACATATATCATCAGCCTGGTGCTATTTCCACTACGGCGCACATCAAGCTCTTTCACCTCATTATTGTAGCCGAAAAATCGCAAACCTATTTCAATGATTTATATTTGTTTCATCTGGTGATATCTCTCTGCGTTTAGGCATTCCAAGAGGAGTTTGATGGTCGGAAGATGACACTGAACACGTTACAACAGACAGCTAATCCTGAGGACCCAGCCGTCCTACAACAGCTCAATACACTCAACGACTTGTGGGCTAAAGTAGAAGATATGTCTAACACAAAGGAGAATCAACTCCGCGACAATCACAAATCTGTAAGAATCCAATTTTCTCAGTGTAGAAAACTATGTATGTGTATGAAATACAGTAGATATATTGTTGTTGGGTTACCTTTACAAATTTGCAACTTATCCTGTATTGTTAGCTTGACTTTGGAACAAAGAATAGCTAGATTGGTTGCAAAACTCCACTATTCTAATCTCCTGGTCAGTAATATGCAACAAAGGGCATTTCTTTCGCTATCCCACAATGCACCTTTCTTGTATTCCCAGAGAGATCATGCCCCATCATATAAGAAATATACAAAATGCCAATAATTTCTTTTTTCAAACTAATGCCATCTCATTTGTATTGAGACCTGTGGTGAACAAATAAAATCGAAAATTGCTTATCATCAATTTACTTCACTTTAGGCGACAGATTTCCAGACAGCTGTAAACTCACTGAGAGATTTCCTGCCTCAGGCTGAACAAGAGCTGAAGTTTCAGCCTCTACCAGAACATGAGCTCGCTATCATGCAGCTTATGGAGAGGCATGAGAAGTTTGAAGATCAGCTGCAGGTATGACCCCCCCCCCCCCCATCTCTCCTGACCCCCTAACCCAAACATGAACTCGTGTCAAATATTAGTATTTGTAATCATACTCATGATCATAGTTAATTGACTGATTGTTTTTTACTGGTACCGATACGGTGTTGATTACTTGATTCTTACACTCTTGTGTTACAATGGCCAGCGATGAAGTACTCAGAGTTGAAACAGAAAAAAATGTTAAAACACATGTAATGAAAACAACTTAGCACCTTTTGGGTGTATATGGATCTAAGATATTAGCTGAAATGTTTCTCGGTTTGTTTATTTTATTAATTTGTGTCATTTTTGTAGAAAATGGTGCCAAATGTTGATAAGATTAAGCAGTTGGGAGAGGAAATCATGGAGCACTGTCATCCTAATGCCATCCGATTTGTCAAATACTACCTCACAATTACCCATACTCGCTGGGAACAGGTGGGTGTACCTCATTATATAAACATAAGGGATATATATATATACATTACTCTCATTACATCCATGTTGCCGTATTACCCACCTACGCATTTTATGACTCAATTGATTGTGTTTTTCATTTGCTATAATTAACCCTAGTTCATTCTCAGTGTTTCAAGCTAGCTGGTCAGAAAGACATGTACTCTTGCTGGCCCAATAAATGTATTGAAGCAGTACCATGGTTTATTGTTGAAGTTATCTGCAATTATACAATTTACTGGAGTTCAACAAGAGATAAAAAGCGTTTATAGATGTGCCGTTCGACAAGCAATAACATCACATAATCAATGTAGCCATATAGTTAATTTCATCAAAGAGGAGATAACTCACAGTTGTATTTCTGTCGACTATTATTATATTCCAAATATGTCCTGTAGCTGTTGGAGAGGTCGAGAGCTCGCAGGAAGAGACTAGAGGACGCATTAGATGATATACAGGGTAATATCTCACTGTTAGAAGATCTCATAGCTTATCTCAGTGATGCCGAGGTTCTACTCCTTACTAAGGAAGAGGATGAGACACCAGAAGATATGGCTCTGGTAGAAGATTTACTCAAACAACACATGGTACGTGGACAATACAGCTTTATACTGTCAAATATCTTTTTATTCTCAAATATTTTATAATCGCAGTGTAAAAAAAAAAATGGGGAAAACAGTAAAATGCTTGTACATTGGGATTGTGAAGACATAAAGGCAAGAAGAGAGGGAATGCAAATAATCTAACTGCAGTAATGCGTTGATGCAAGCAAGATTTGCTGCCTTTTTGCACATGGGAGCAATAGCCTTGATAAAAATAGTAAAATCCCGGTTTGGGTATTTCAATGTTTTGCTGGTTACCATTGAAATGCGATTACACTACCTTTCTCATTTTCTTTATTGTCTGATATAGGAGTTTCACGAGGAGCTCCAGGAGAAGGGTAAGGAGGTAGAGAAGTTCACAGCAGTCCAACCAGAACACTCCAGATCATCAGCTGGTTATCTACCCAAACTTAAAACGTAAGTATAACCTACTGCTACAACAACATGTAATAAAGTGGCTATGAGAACCCCAGCTTTGAATACCTGTCCATTGGTTGCTGGAAACACTAGCTTTGAATGCCATAGTCTATTTTTTCACCTAGTCTTAAGTGTTTCTCCTGAAAGTATCCCATATATTATATCATTTCTTGTACAATTATTATTTTTGATGTTAGAGACCAAACTGTTGACGATAATATCACAAAGATGTAAGTGATGCAGCTTTTCCTCTCCGCTCTCCTACGCACACTCAACCCTTATATAGACAACATGTATATGTGTATATACACAAATGCATATATGTGTATACATATGAGCATGTGTATATGCATTATATGCCAACGTATACATACATGTGTATATTGTGTATATACAATATATGAGTATAAAAACATATTTTGCGTACATTTATACCTATTTATAAAGATATATGTATATGTTGTTATATACAGAGATCTGCATATTTGGCTATATGTGTATGCATATTTAATTGTTCATATACTATCGTACTACTATTATTCATTATTAGGTCTGCCTAGTTAGCTGAAATTATAAACCCCACCTCCTCTTCCAAAATCCATTGCAATCATCTCCCCTGCCAGTTCATAGCAAACTCTAAGGCTATGCTTTCCTAGTTGTTGTCATAAAGTAGTTCAGGAATTAGAAAAGAGAAAGGGCATAGACTAGTTTTAGTTACACGGTTCCGATAGATAAAAGAAATACATTTCAAGTTGTATCATGGTACAGTTGGCTAAAGCTGTGGTAGTCCTGCCTAACTTACTGAGCTGGTAATCATGATCAAACCACATTCTCTTCTAGATTCCAGCTGTTTGCACCGACCTCTTCTCTGAGCTGCAGATTCTTTAAGATCACCTTTTAAACATAGTTGAGGGCAGCAAACTCAAGCTGATTGACCCTTACCTCTTCACCACTGATTTATATTTTGTGGTGTAACTTACAGAGTACAGAGGGAGTTATTGGATCCCAGTAACCCAATGGTGACTCAGCTGCTCCACAGATGGAGGGATGTCTGGAGAATGTCCGTCGAGAGAAAGAAAAGATTGCAGGACTACCTAGAACACCTACTAGAGGTAACAATGCATGTACCACTCTATAAACCTGATATTTTTGTTGCTCATATCTCTCATGAGCCGATGCTCTGATTCAAACAACAACTTTCCATCTTCCACTTTTCCATCATTTTCAAGATTATGTCAGATGTTTTTTAAAGTCCTCACAGTCAAAATTGATTGATTTCTGTTTTGGGTCGCTCAGAGACCTATCTCAATCTCTCTTTTGCTTTTGTATTCAGTTGGAAAGTGTGAGAAACTTTGACTTCGAGCTTTGGAGACAGAGATACCTGGCCTGGGTGAAAACTAAAAAGGCCAGAATCACCGACTTCTTCAGAAAACAGATCAAGAATGAGGTAAGTCTAATGTAATCTCTGTTGATACAATTTCCCCAGACAAAGAGTAGAAAGTAGCTCGGTTGGTATTATTGTGTCTGATCTTTAGTGCCGAGGTTTGGAACGGTGGTGGTTTCATAACAGTCAGACTGTCCACTGATAGCAGGTGTCATCCAACTTGTCAACAAGCTGACAGAAAGCTAACCCTCTCAACAAATCTTATAGAAGCACCACATATATATCTCTGTGACTGCATAACATTTCTTATCTATTTTATAGGATGGTACAATAAGCAGACACGATTTTGTGTCCGGAATGTTGGACTCAAAGTTCCCAACCAACAAAGCTGAACTGAATGCTGTGTTTAATATCTTTGATCGAGATCACAGTGGATCTATCAACTACAGAGAATTCATTGAAGCTCTCCGACCGGTAAGAGCAGATAACTTGCAGCTTTTCTTATTATTCAACAAAAGAGGCGTTGTTGATTATCATAAACATGCTTTGCCAAAAGAGTAGAAATAATTAGGAATAATGCTTCATAAAAATGCAGCTTCAGGATGATGTAAATCAACCATGTGCTATTTAGAAGGCTGATGTAATCCAGTGAGCCCATTGCTCAAATTAACCCATTTCTTAGCGTTAGTTGAATGGCGGGATAAAGCTTGAATTTGATGGAACATATCACCATACACCATATAGTTTATACATCTCATCAATGGCCTCTCTGTTGTGCATTCCAAGAGAGAGGCTAATTTGTTGAGCTATAAGAATAGTTTTTCAGCAGCATTTAACAACCTGTTTCTCTGTGAATTCTCTGTAGAGCGCTTCTTCGGTAAATTATTAAACATACATGTTAATATTATGTAGACAACCATAATTAATATTTGATTTTCTCGCTCTTAATACTGTGGAGATAATGCCTTGTTAACGTAGCCTTGCATGTATAATTACTGGAACGTAACAGAATTTAGAGGTAGTATTCCGGCAGTTTTAGCCACATTTTGTTGTGCGCTGCCACTTATTGGGAGTTGTTTCACTATTGAGTAGATAACTTTGAAAATTGGTGGATGCTCATTGCACGGGCTATAGCCACTTGAGAAATTGAATTTAGGCTTTTTTTCACTTTGCTTCTCGCAAAGAAGAGTTGGTTGTAATGTGTGGAGCACATAGCAAATTGCACTAGTGTGGCTCAGTAGCTACAAAAGTTACAGGTTACAAGTAATCAGGAAGTTTCATGTTTCCCTTTTCTAAATTTCTGTTACCATTTTAACATTTTTGTTTCCTTAAGAACGCACCTAAAACAAAGAAGGTAACAATGATTAATAATACGCTTAACGAATGCCTATCCACGATTATCACAATATACGTCGACTAGCAAGCTAATGCATGTGGCTCAACTGTCGGCCATGTTGTGATGTCATTAAGACTTTCGGGTATCTTTTGGTTATGGTTACTTTATAAAGTCTTGTACTACTCATGACTTCTCGTTCCATAGACACCCAAACTATAGAATTACATACTTACAACACCCTTTGTCTACTTGGAGGTCTATGTTACCCGATTCTTCTACATGTTAGCCTGAGCGTGCCAGCTTTGTTGTTGAGGGTGTAAGGTATAGTTCCGCTACACCTCCAACAGCGTAGTTTGTCACACAGGCTACACACCTGTCTGCCTAGTAATAGGGCCGTTTGTTGAGTTACTTAGCTACGTCATTTTGTCAACATGTTAGATTTGCAAGCGTTTACGTATTGATTTAGGATTGGATGACCCAATTGCTCATGGACGTTAATTCGGCCGCGAAAAATGTGGGTCGCGACCGAGCAGTGTATAACAAAATTGATGTAAGGGCAGACAACCTTCCCTGTATCATTTGCAAACCAAAAAATCCCACCAACACATGCTTATATGATTCCTTCTTATGCATGGATACTGCAGTAACATATTCGGTCTTTAATTTGCATCAAACAACTATGGATTGCCTTTAGTTTATGGTTGAGTATTGTACAGAAGTATTGTTTTGAGCAGATATTTTTGCAAGACAAGAGCTTACAATCTTGGGTTAGCTTCCGCCTGTATTATTGTTTTCTCATGGATTATCCTGTTTTAGGTTGCAAAGAAACCCATGCGGCAGTTGACAGAGCAAGAACTAGTGCATGATGAGATCGAGAGAGAGGTCTCAACATGCAAATGCAGGTCACAATTCAAAGTGGAAAAAGTGGACCAAGGAAAATACAGGGTATATAATATAATCAAGTTGTCTCATTCAATTGTTGTGAGGTGATAGCAATTAGATTTTCAATGTTGTGTGCAGATCTAATGGTAAATTTAGTGCCATTTAATCCCCTCCCTAAAACTTTACATGTCCCTTTACCCCTGATGCCTAAATAAAATGATGGCACTTGACCATTTTTGGTGAGTCGTTTACAATTATGAGCGGCAGCCATTTTTAACAACCGGCCTCCTCAATTTCTGCAGCAGGGTGAAACCAATGCTTTGATGGTGAGACCACGTTATTGTTTCAACACTATTCTTGTTACATAGCATGCAACCCTCCTGTCAATACTTATCATCGGGAACCTTATATTATAAGTCAAGTCCATGCTGGGGGATAATTTTATAGCTTAGTCGTTTTATAAATAGTTTTGTACTGCTGTTTTTTGGTAGTTTCTGACACCATCTAGCTAGCGCATCTCAAAATTATGTTTTGCTGGTTACGGAAAAATTTATGTTCATTTTTGCCGAGCTCGTCCCATAAGTCTCTACAATGCATAAGTGGTTTCAAAATGTGGTCAGTACTAAACTCTCTTCAGAATACATATTGTGTTGTTTGCTGGCTATCTAAATATTGTGGGTTTGACCAGAGTGAACTAAAAATAAAATTAAGGCTGGAAAAAGTTCAAGCGTATTATTTTTGATGCAAAAATCACCCATGACTGATATCTATTTCGTATTTTCTAGTTTGGAGATAGCCAGAAGATGGTGTTAGTTCGATTCCTGAACAGCACTGTTATGGTTCGTGTTGGGGGTGGCTGGGTCACCCTACAGAAGTTCTTAGAGAACCATGATCCATGTAAAGGTATGTGCAGAATTATCCACATTTGTATAATCAGATCTGCTGTTTGTTTCTAAGGCTATAAGCCTTAATGTCCTGTAATGCTGATGCACTGCTTTTGGAGAACCAATCCTTGTGCTGTTAAAGACTGTGATAAATTTGTCCTAAGATTTGTTTATTTTGCGATGGCTGTGTTTTCCATTCCATGTGCCTTTCCTGCTTTGCTATCTGTAGCTGATGTTGTTTTCCTAGATTTTCTTACACTTTTACTGACTGTGTGATCAAGATTTCCTCACGCTTTTACTTAATGTGTGGTGAGGAGCTGTGCTTTCTGACTTTCTACATTTTCTAGATATTTTGTGTCAGTCATTTTTTTTTGTCCGTTTTCATGTTAATGTAGCTGTACATGTGGTAGTGGCGTTTACTGAAATGGAGGTTTTTTTTCCAATGCCTGTGACTGCATTCACTCTCTATGAAAAATGTGCTTGCTTTCTTAACTTAGCTTTCTAAAGTTAGCTTTCTTAACTTAGCTTTCTAAACTTAGCTTTCTTAACTTAGCTTTCTTAACTTAGCTTGTCTTTTTCACTCATCACTTGCATAGGTAATGCGTAGGTCACTCCTAGTTTAGTGTGAGGCTGAACACAAAACTAGTTTTTATGCCTAAAATCGAACAACGCTAGTGTGACATCACAAAATACATCTCTGGAGGAATTTACTATCTACATGTTCTGCTGACTGCTACAGATTCCGCTCTGGTATTTCCGGTGATTGTTTCAAAGTTAAAGCACTATGTGTTAGTTACAAACAGAGCTAGAAGGAGAATTTTATTTCACCTGTGGAACTAACAACAATTTCACTGGTTTGTGGTGTGGCAACAAGTTAACAGCTGCTGCTGCTGAAGCTGCTCAACTAAGTAGAAAGAGCTCAAAAACAAATATGCCACTTTTCTACCTCCAGTCACAAGAGAGCGTACCAATTTGGCTGCCATGGCAGGGCGTAGCATGTCATCAATGGATCTCCATCGTCCTGCAGCTTATGATGATTTTGGCTCACACAATGATTTGAGATATGGTAGGCACACTCCAGGACCTGATGCGTATCAGGCAAGAGTGGCAGACCAGGATTTGTATAGAGGGACACGGACACCAGACCCTTACCACTCCCTTCCAAGACAACGGAGGAGGCAACCCACAGATCAGTGGCAGCATGGTCATGATGAAGACATGTTTTATGATCCTTACAGCAACAACAGTCACCATTCTCTGCCTAGACAGAATCAATCTCACAGACAGGGTACAGAAATGACCGAAATAGAAACAAACGTCTTTCTCATTTGACAAGCTATTTTCTTCTTTTTAGTCATTGCTTTTCTGTTCTCATCAGAAACTTATGCTTTCTTGTTTTGAAACTTATTTATCTTTGCTTAGCATGCAGCCCCACCCTACAACACAAACCCTTGCATGACTCCAGCATTGTTCTCGACCTTGACCCTGCCTGTCAAAATAACAGCTTCTCATTTATATAGATATGGTAGCACGCCATAGTCTCCTCTTTGTAGATGCAAAGCACCATCAATTCAATTAGTCTTACTTCCATATTTCAGCTAAGGGTCGCACAAATTCTGAGTTACGAGAGCAGTTCACTCTGGCTGATGGCGTGTCACAGACACGTGGTACATTCTCCTCACGTCGACACTCGAGTAAAGCCAGTAATCCCGGCTCTGACGCCGGCTACTCTAGTGCAGGTTCGTCTGCAGGTATGTTGTGATCCTGTTCACGTAATTACTAACTCAGACTACCCTGTGATCGGGGTTTTGATTTGCTCCCAAGAGGTTTCATTGCTCAAAATACCTGTAAGAAGGTCCAAGCATATTATAATGAAAAAACAGAATACCACACAAACTTCTGAACCAATCAGTTTTTATATTAGCTATACGATTGGACAAAAATTCTAAAATAATTAGTTTGGGCAATGTGATTGGACACAATCTTCAGAACCAATCAATTTTGAGCAGTGATTGACTCTGATGCGATAACTAATCTTCTTCTTCTCCGGTGACCGGAACTCTCTATTCCCAGGATTAGCACACCATTGTGGGTTTCCCTCTTTGCCAGTGGTATTCTCATCGGGATTCCCTAAATGGCAGTGGAATTCCCCCAATGGTTGTGCTGCATCCTTCTTATTAATAGCGCTAGATATTTTATTGCATGTTTGATACTGCTAAGGGCTGTTGTAATACTCTTGTATCGTGTTGTTTGTTCTTCAATCACCATACTGAACTTTCATCTCAATTAATGGTGGAATATGAGATGAGGGTCCAATACCTTCTGCGACCTTGAGCATGCCCTGGTGTGATAAGTCTTGTCCGTATCACCTACCTTTGTCTGTTCATGGTTTTATTTACATACCCAATGTTATATTTAGGAGTTGTCCTCTACCAACAACTTTCTACCCGATAAAATCATGAATGTAATTTGAAGAAGTGAGTTTTGTGCTAAAATTTTGATTCAGTAACAATTTGGCTGTGTACTAAATACCTGTACTTAAAACATGTTAGTGGAAAGCCGAAGGTGTCGGACAGGGCTTTTTGGGTTACCACACGAGATTGCTTGTGTTTTTAAGACAAAAATTCTAATAGCTACTGGGATACTAAGCAGATTATGAATTTGACAAAGGCCTAAATTCTCTGTGCATGGATTTACTTCATGTCAAAACATTTTGACACAAATTGATAATGCCTGTCTTACATCACTATTAGATCTGCCAGTGTGTCCAAATATTTTGTCTGCCTTTTGCGTAGATATGAAGCATTTTGTTTGCAATACCCCAGGTTATATGCTCCTAGTGTCTCGCGAAGATTGTATTTGTCCCTGTAAGTAACGTACGTACGCACACAACTACTTACATGTACTTACACTCTGATTATTGTGGCCATGTACTTACGTGTAATTTAGCAGGTAATAAGGGCAGCATGTATAGCAGCGCCGATAATTTGAGCGGTGGAACTCCAAGACGTAGCCTTAGTGCAATGCATAGAAGTAAAGTTACTCCAGCACAATCAATGGTCAATCTCTCAAACTCAAACTCATCCCTATATGGTGCGTTAATAACGTTAAGTGAAGGTACACCTGTTACTTGATGCCATTTCTGGCATGACAGCTAGCTCAATTTACTGCATGATACCCCCAAGTCACCCTGCTGCCACTTTAGATTCAACCATCATGGTACCGCTTAGCTTTCAAGCTTGTTAATTTTGCCTATTACCATTGAAGCATTCATTTCAATTATTGTACTGATTTTTTTCTATTCGCCTAAAACCAATTCAGCCACAAAGTCTAATAGGGCGAGTTCCCTACCGGACAATCTGCAGAAGTAAAGTAAATTACTTGTTCAGTGTATGCTAGATCCCACACAATATTACAAACCTATGTTTGGCTGGTACCCATTACCAATTCGTGGCATAAACATTATTGCTAAGTAGGATTCTGTATTGAGTGTAGCTGGGATCTGTTTAGTAATAGACCTACAAACTCAGAACGGTTACCAAAATTAAGTTACATGTAGCTCAGATTCCCTGCTATATTGTGTGATGTTTTGCTACCCTGCAAAGTCTGTCCATGCTCATAACTGTTCCACCTTCCCCTAGCCTTTACACTAAATGGTTTATTCTTTGGGAGCTATAACCGAAGCTGATTGGCTAGTTATTTGAAGATCTATCTTCTGACCTGAATGTTGCGTAATTCAAATTTTCAATTTCAAATGTATGAGTAATTTTGGTTTGGCTTGTTCAGGTTTGAGGGTAGATAGCTAAATACCTGACCAATTTTCTGATGAAAAACAATGAAGATATCAATGGCTACAACCATCAGTGTGCCTGAGCTAGTCTATGTGGTGTGAATAGCTGTGATCTATAAATGGTGTAACACCTTATAAGAAACTTTGCTCTTAGCTATTGATGTATATTTGTTATCATGGTCGAATTTTGCGTTTTTGCATAGGTTCTAGCAGCAGTTTATCTGGTAGAAAGGGGGCACTGACTCCCACCCCTCGCACCCCTGAGGGTGGAAGAGTTACTCCACTCAGAAGGAAAGCAGCTACGCCCACACCAAGAGGTGTGGCCAGAACACCACCCCCTCACCGATAAATATTTTTGACCATCCTCTCAGGCTAAACAAGCAGGAGAGGATAATAAAGTCGCACTGTATTATATTTAAGGTGGCTATTTATTTATATGCGCAAGCTTATCAGTTTTTTTCCTGTGAAGCTAATCTCTATGACAATGAATATCCATGGCAGAGTCTGCTTTTTTGATAAAATTTTCTTTTTTCTTTATGAAAAAAGATACTGTGATACAAATTCTAGATTTATCCTTGACACTTCAGAGAGCCGGGATTAAGGAGCCACCAATATGGAACTTTGGCTAACCTTCCCACCTCCTTTTTCTGATAAACTTTTTTCACTTCTTTTGTTAAATTTGTTAAAGTTGGAAAATTTTTCTACACAAATTTGGAAGTATCTCTTTGATTCAACAACTTTGGGCTGGAAAACTCATCATTATAAATATATTCATCTCAAGCTTCTTTTTGAATAGCAACAATCGTTTATTCAAAATTGTGTGGAATAATCAATATGCGCATTCCATAACACATTAGCCTTGAGCACATAATTTCACTTCCTTGCTATGTTCTTGCTCTTACTACTTATTACTTTGTTAGGGCGACGTTTCTTTTTCTGTTCATGATTTTTTATCGCTGTATTCTTCATTTATTTTTACTAACACAGTTCAAAACAAATTGTAATTATGATTATTACACAATGTTTCTATCACAATAAAGCTGTAATTTATGAAGCAGAAAGTAGCCCTGTTCGCTTTTGAAGCATCAGTAGACCCAGGAGGCGAGACTTGATTAGACTACACATTTTTTTCACGTCTTCTGAAATGAAAACCAGTATCATTGAGGCTGATAACGGTATGATTGCTATAAGATCTGGTCTAGTGGATGGGCACCCTTTTAATATCAATGATCTGTTTTGAATCGAAATGCTAAATCTATTAATTCCGCTGTGCACCAGCTAAGCAAAGTAACACTTGGAGGGATGGATCAAGCCTTCCTGTCAACTTGAGGTGAAAAAAATCACATTCTCTGAACTTTGGATTTGTCTGCTATTTTTTAAAGAGAGGACAATATCTTTCCAAACACACTATCACCAAATTGGTAAAGGTAAACAGCATGAGTTAAAATATAAGATTATCAATCTAAGTGGACTGACTATGCCTTAATTCAGCTTCATTATCTCGGATGTCTAGCCTAAGTTTACATTGCAATGCACATGTTATTATTCCTATGATATGAACCGATTGACTGGGTCATTACTCCAAAACCAGGCTACCAACACGTAACAAAACCACCGCAATTAAACACTGTGTCTAGGAAAGTAATATAGTGCATACATCAGTGGTGGAACTAGAACGAAACAGCAGGCATATAGAGCAAAAAATGATCCACCTTTGATAAGTTTTAAAACTTAAAAAGCTGACGTAACACGCTATAGTAATAAGAAACATATAATAATGCATAAACATATAATTATTTACATTTGTTTATAAACTGTCGCCCGACTTGAATTATGTAATGTATCATCTTGACAAGTCGTACATTTTGTCATCTTCACCAATATGGACATTGCACAGGATAATTATACCCATGTTTCCAATAAGAAAACTTAGATAACTGTTATTCAACCCCGTTGTTTCACGTGGTGTATCACACAGTGTATTACAGCCACCCCCAACACTGCCGGTGAGTAAAGGGCACTTGTAGCTATTGAATATGTGTCTAGACGGGGTTGAGAACTGGGCTGCTGAGTCAATACTTTGATTTTTGTAAACAACTTGGAGGAGATCCACTTTGGTACATGTAAACTGCCAGCATAATACTAGCAGATAACGTAAAATCAGGTGTAAAAATCGTATATGTGAGGGTTACTGTTTTGAGGTAGAAACATGGCTTCGTCAGAATGCACCAGGTTTAGTTTAGTCAGGTGGTACGACTGAAGATAACAATCATCACATGACAGCACACATCAATTGATCTACCACTTTTAATCACAGATCAATGGCATGTTATGTCCTGCGATCCCTTCAAAAATTACTTCATCCATCCCTAGGGTGTTTGACTAGTATTATGTTTGTGCAAGCGAGAGCATAAAATCCCAGGAAAAGATAAAGTTATATTATAATATCAGTTTGCCAGTGTTATGTAACAACGCAGAGAATTCGGTCAAATGCCGTTAGCCAATACTTCTCTTCTCACACACACTTGAACGATCAATATTTTACCTGAATGCTGTAAACAAAATTGTAAATTATGTATAGATGTGTTTTAAATGCTATCAATATTATAGAACCACTTAAACACAAATATTACAAAGCAGATAATGGATGCCAGTGCCAAATGACCACTTTCATTTTATATTTTACAGACATCTTTGAAGGCAGATACTACATCATGTATGCTCTTTGATGCTATTTACCTCGCTAGCTTATACAAAAGGCTCTGATCTCTATGATTACGCCACACTAGCTTTAGTATCTAACATTAGTTGATGGGTTGGACTGGGAAAAAAAGGTAGTACCGCCACCATCGACCTAGTCTAAGTGCTCAGACTCCAAGGCGCAGGGAGTTACTTGCGCAAGCTATCAAACTCCTCTCCCCTTCGAGAAGGGGAGAGGAGTTTGATAGCTTGCGCAAGTAACTCCCTGCGCCTTGGAGTCTGAGCACTTAGACTACCATCGACCCAATGACACTGCATTGGCACTAGAGCTAAATATTACCAAGTGGTTCAGTTACTGATGGCCAGCAGTAAAAAAAAAACAAATCTTAATGACAACATATTGCTTGTGTTGTACTTTTCGTAGGAACGGGCTGAAATATACCAAAATTTTACTCCTTTATTATAGTATCCTGCTGACACTGTGCTAAGATGTTATGGGAAACAGTTGAACTACCCCTAAATTTTCACAAAGCAGGGAACAATCTCAACATTCCAAATCAAAGAAAATTAGGATACTGATGTCGAGATATATTAGGCATACAGTGCAACAGCAGCGCTAATCATTCAAATCAACATTCTAGTTTTTTTACTCCACATGCAATTGATCAGCTTGCAGAGTGTTTGTCGGTCAGTCGATGACCTTTTGGGCCGAATCACTGATATGGAATTGTATATATAGCTCGGTGGGCCCAGTTGATTGAGGTTTAATTCCCCATACACCCAACTCTAATTAACAACGGAGTCAGCAACTAGATCTAAGGCCCATCCCTAGATGATTTGTCTTATCAATACCGGCATGGAGACATTTTTTTCTTGTCTAACTTAATTTTGCTGCCGGTTTTATTTGGTCAATTGCCAACTGTCTGTGGGGTCAACATTGTACAGCTTTCCCTTGCGAACGCATGGAGACTTTTCTTCCGGTCAATTTCTGTCAGTCAGGTCAACGTTGCAAAGTTTTCCCTGCGCTGTATTGTATGTCATGTAGAACACTGTATTCAAATGGGTCAAAAATAGACTGAAGCAGGATGACGGATAGGAAGCAGCCCTGGGCAGAGCATGTTAACTTCAAAAGGCATGAAAACCTGATTAGTCTTAATTAAAAAACTGACCAATAATTGACCAGTCACATGGAGTTCATCCCCAAGGGGTTTCGATAACATACACTCCACTCATCACTTGTGAACCTAAGAGATGTGCTGAATAATAATTAAGTGTGTATTTTTCTATTTTCTGTGACATTTATTATTTCTGCTGACGCTGCCGGTTTCAAAAATAATAACAAGAACCTGTAGTAATATGCAAAGTGATTTAAATAATTATGACATTGAGTAGGCATGCGTTCAATACAAAAATCACAGTCAGTTGAAATGTTCCATTCAGCATTGCGCATTGATCTGAGGTATTTAGTGAGTGCCTTTCAGCCTGCCGTGTATGAGTCCCAGGCTAAATCTCTTGCATCCAAAACGGCCGATGAATGAGAAAATACAAAAAAAAACTAGTGGCATCTATCTCTTTTTGTCCAATTAGTAAATTCATGACCATATGGCTTATTGTAATTTTCAGCAGCACAAAAGGGGGAGATAAGATAAGTAGGAATAAAACCCCTTCATATTTATAACCGAGTATTACAAAGTTGTTGTAGTTGACACCACGCAGTCTTCTATCTACAGTGTATGGAATAAAAATTAAAACCTGTAATGATGCCCAGAATACAAATCGAAGGTCTCAAAATGACAATGCAATATTATTTCAAAATTGAGCCATAAGCCCAACAAGTTCTAGCACACATCTACTATTTAATATGTCTAGTTGTTTGGGCGATGCTAGCCCAGAAAAGTAGGACTGGTGGGAAGGGGGAACTAGAGGGGAGAAAAAAACAAAATTTGGATTGGCGAAATTAAATCATCCAGGTCAGATAAACGTCATAATTACAACAGCTGTATGCGGGACTGAGTTTCATGGAAAAAATCTGCTCGACAAACATCCGAAGATTCGTAGAACATCACTCTATAATAATCTTAAAATTCAGCTACCCTTATATACAGCAGTTTCCATAAAATTAGTTACCCGCATTCAGAACAAAAAGGCATCGAGGTCCACAACAAATAACAGCATAAAAATGCATTCTCATCCGTTGCCAAAAGAAGAGATCACGGTGATAAAATAAAACAAAAATGTGGATGAAGAAATTGGGCGAAGGTGAACTTATAAAATTCATGTCGGGAGGGAGAGCCTTTAAAATGAGGCTAATTCCATATTCAGTCAGTCATTTATAGAGAGAGAGAAATAAATATTAGAAGAAATGTTGTTGAGCCTTTAGTAAAGACGAGCTCTAGTTGTTTTCGATTTCATCCAAGTCCAGTTCACTGTCTTGCGTCGGCTCCATGACAAACATGATATTATGACCAGAGTCATCGTCAAACGTACAGGGACAACCCGATGAAGATCCGCTGCTATGAGAAACCTTGTGATTGCATGTCGCAGCTGTCACGGATAAACTGTCACTGTGATCGCCCCTAGCCGTTGTAGTGTTCATCTTATTTGTAATATCGCACAGCTCCTCGTCGGTGGTACTACATCCACTGTCCGACTCCTCCCCTCGGTCTGTTAGACTATCCATCCCTGCTGCTGCGAGTGAGAATTTGGCTGGCGAGAAAGGGTTGATGGTGGGCGTTACTAACTTAGGGGGGCTAGCAGCCGTACCGTTACTCGATGATGTTAGCGTGGAGATGTAGGTCATGTCTTGAGGACTACTGGCTATAGTTTGTAGTATAGGTCCATATCGGGCCACTGGTCGAATGTTCTAAAAACACAAAAATACAAAGATGCCATGAGGTTTGCGTAGTAGTAGTTGCATATCAGCAAGGCGATACTCTTACTTTTCCTAGGCACAAAGTTTTCACAATTTGTTGGCCCCTTATACAACAAACATCCTTGTTGGGCCCGAGGGATGAGCATATTACTGCAATATAGACATTCTCTCATCTTAGTAAAGTGAGTCATCCTACAATATATTTGCTCAACACGCCTTGTTATTTGCTCTGCACGATGACCTGAACACAATACTCCATAGAGATTTATGCCACATACCTATGCCATACAGCTCGGCACGCACACATTTTGGTAACACATCGTCAAAATGAGAAAAGTGCAATTGGACGTCACAATAAGGTCTGTTAATTGGTCTTCAAAATGGAGTTGATTTGTTATGATAGGACACTTGACCCCACCCTTCACTAAAGTTTGTAAATCTCTCTAGTAGCCATGAGGTTGGTGGTGGATAGATAATAAGAAGACCCAAGGGTGTAGTCAACATTTTATTACAAGTAGCTCTTCAGCCTGTCCATGTTCAAAAATACATTATCGGGTCTTGTTTGGCGCCACTGGCTGTACTTTCTTTAGTTTAGCGAAAGAGTATGAGCTTAGAATGGACATTGGTCCTATTCAGTGATGTGCACCACGGAATCATATCTGGCACATCAGCGTAGTCAAAATGTCAGCGGGTGCGTTTCAACCTTCATTAAACTGTGCATGTCAGCAGACTTATACCAGCACCAAGCAATTATCTTTGAAACGGAATGAATTCTACGTTTTGGCATGTGCGGTTTTAACCAGGGTTTCTATTTGAGCAACGGCTAGAATTTCAAGTATATTTCAAGTTGATAGCTAATCTCAACCAGTCCCATTATCTTTCATAGTGTAAGCAGCAATAATGTATGCCAAGTATTGATTGCCTGAGCTTAAAATAGCCTTAAATGACAATGTAATTGCTTTTGGCACAAAGTTAATTTTCCAAAAAAAAGTGGGCTGACATGGTTTATTTCCATCAGATTAACTTTTAACTTGTTAACCCTGCCTTGTTTACTGAATCCAAAGAGGATCGACAGAAACCTTACAATGCACCGTGTGACACAGTCAGGGAGGATGGTGATAGAAAGAACTTACTGACACCAATTTAAGAATTGTCTCCCCATGCCAGTTTCAACGCACATCCAACAACAAGAAGCCAATTTTTTAAAAGAAAAAGGGAAGACAATTCCTTTAAATCATTGGCCCATCCTTTCGAAAGAGAATTGCTAAAGACTTCATGAGGCTGGCTGGGGCCCAGGGGCATATAAGTCTAATCAATGCAATATGAAATGACTCACCATCAATATGTTATGAAAAAAACATAACAGCAACAATGATGTCAACTATATTGAAGCCTAAGGGATATTATAATTATGGTATTACGGGAAAATTCCTTTCCACCTGCGTTAATACCGTCTGAACATTCAGGTTGGGCATGATGGACATGTTGAACTTGTCGATATTAATAAGTTTAAATTTTCCCAGGTACTCGATATTCAGAGCATTTCGTACCATGACTCACTCAGATCGAACTTACCAGGGGTGAGGTAAGACGATTCAAAGCTATCGACGATGTAGAACAGTTCACATCGCCGCCAAACGCTGTCTGAAACAGGAAATGACAGTTGTTAGGTCAGCGAGCAACAAACACAATCCAATTTACTGACCAATTTAAATTACCATATGTTCATATCTAATTCAAATAACCAATCTGTGTTCTTTGCGTGATGAGGGAAATTATACTGCTGCGCTGTCACAATGCTAGCGCTGCCATTGCTGACCCCGGAAAGGCAGCTGATGCCCTGGACTGGCCTACAGCGATGCATGTCATTCACACTGCTCCTTCAAGGCTTAGCATCCATACAGCACGTTATTGATGTTCAACTTTCATTCACAATCACGCTGGGAGGCTAATTTCCATAAAATTACATGTGCTTGCAGCTCAAATGAATTTCTAACACTTGACCCGAAAAATCAATCATCTTCACTGGAGGAACCCCCAGCGGCCTACGTGACTACACGTTACATGTACATCGGCCGTGTAGTATCTAGGCTTTCGTGCTTTATCAGAGGCTTTGATATAAGCCAAAAAAAGATTTCCTGTCCTGGCAGTCTATCCTATGAGATTTTGTTTATCAAAAATGTCCATGAAGTAAAGTAGTGTCCATGGTCGCCTGCACATTCTAACGCTATGATTAGCCTTATATATATATATGTCTTAGCCGCATGCAACTGATATGGTGGGACAATAAAATATCACTCAGATGCCAACGGGGAATTCAAAAATAATCACTCGCGGAAAAGTTCACCAAACCCGGCATACATACGAATGCTTTCATATCCTTTTCCAGAAGTTAAAAATACATAGATGCCAGACTTATGAACTCAATGGCTACAGTGCGCTACGTGCCAAATTTTCAGATAAAAAACGCAGCATAATGCTCCACATCTGGAAGATTTTCCCAGGCAGAGCCTTGAAGTACAACAATTGTATGTTACAGTATTACAGGCTTTCCAAAAATAACCATTGATTGCATAACATAGCAGGCAGTTAATGCCATTCTATAAAATACGCTGCAGCCAAATTGGCAGCCAGGGGTGCGCCATTTCTACCGACAGCTTCAAGGAAAGGTTTATACAGCTAATTAAATAGGCGGACAAAACTCATACAAAACCTCTAATAAAAAGCAAGGCGCATCGAATCAATGACAAGCAGCTTGAATGATTCTGGCAGCAATGTAAGTATTGCAAGCTGTGAATTGAAAGATAAAAGCCTCACTATTTATTCCAACAACAAACTGGGTGTTTTCAGTAGACACAAACTAGCTTTCGCAAACAGCAGCTACGGAAGCAGCAATGGCACAGCCAACATTGCCACAGGTTAAATTTCCCATAGTAAAAAGAGAGATAACTTGTTCATCCCAAACCTTGACTGTCATCTCACCTCTTTCATCTTGTTGAAGTTGATAGAAGGCCTGTTGTCATTGTCAGTGATACGCCGCTTCACACCGCAGCGCCGTTCATGTATCACGCACGGTTGTGATTGGCATCGTAATAGTCTCTGTTTGTGTGGACTTAAATGTGAGGAATTGTCCACAGCGGCCACAGAAGGCATGGATTTAGCTGATGCTACGCTGCCCTTACCCCTGGAGGTGGACACAGACGACGAGGGGTGACTAATGGCTCCACCACTGTGGTGCCTATGATTGACCTGCTGCTC
Organism: Membranipora membranacea; assembly: GCA_914767715.1. Lineage (NCBI taxonomy): Eukaryota > Metazoa > Bryozoa > Gymnolaemata > Cheilostomatida > Membraniporidae > Membranipora > Membranipora membranacea. The sequence continues at coordinate 13,206,090 of OU612068.1, forward strand.
TGTATTAGACATAGAGGGCAAAGTCTGCAGAGATTCACACCGATGTTTGTTGAGATTACTGAGTGACGTTAGGGGTGAGTCAAAATATCCACTCGACGCAGACGACGGCCTTGACCTCGGCGACTCGGGAGGTGTGCTGCCATCAGAAGGAGCGAGTGACGACCATACAGGGGGTAACCGCACCTGTGAGCTTCTGTGTGAGTGAGATTTATTCCTGGATCCGCCGCTGCCGGGCCTGACAGCGAGGGGCCGGTGGAGACGACTTCTCGCCTGATTCTGTAACCAGCGAGTATGCAGCTCACCGTCGTTAGGTATAGACATAGATCTACATTGTCTCTTGTTGGGAGGGTTGGAGTTGGCACAGTCCCATGAAGTATTGATACTAGAGGAGGAATTTACTGAGGTATCTGAGGCTTGTTGTGAGATTAATAGTGAAGTCAGAGCCATGTCTTTATGTATTCCTTCTTGAAATGTGATAATCTTGACTTTCTTTGCGGTATCTGAAACAATACGAAAGAAAAAGCTGCTTTCAGAGCAAGCAAAGATCAAGCGAGATGCACTTGGCAAAGGCTACTACGAGAAATGTTTGAGGCAGGCAATCAACACAATATAGCGAGAGCTCTGCTCAGGCCAACAAAAGCATTCATGGCTACGTGCACTTCAGCAAGGCCACCTCTCTACTTCAAAAAATAAAAAAATTGCCAAGAGAGTACAGTGTTGTTTGAATAGATGCAATTGGGCTTTGAGTTAGCCGTGTCGTTTTTATCGACCTATGAGTTTGTATGCTCGAGTTATCTGATTAGCAAGTGCACCATAGTACATACGCAAACACGAATAACGCCAACTCTCAAGAAAAAACACGCCAAATTATACCTTCACGGAAAGCTGAAATTCATCTCGAGCTTCCAAAAATGTTTCTTGCTACCACTTTTTGACCGGACATGATCAATGGCACTCAAAAGTGAAACCAATTTCTGACAGCATTGTCAGCTTCCAAATAATCCATTCAATGCATTAATGCAGTATAGCATGATTGATATGGATTTTATTTCTTATTACATAACAGGACTATATACTGAAGTGTAGCAACAAAGAACCTTTCTGAAATCACGCTGAGATCACCAGCCATATATATAAGTATATATCGTCTCACTACATAACATGGCAGCGTGCCATAATGTAAGCTTCAATATCCACTTTCTTAGGATTAAATTATGTTTAGGTGCTTCAAAGCTGTAGTAATGGATGAAATAACAGAGCTAAAATCAACATCGCAAATTCAAGTGCAAGACTCCAAGCGGTTTCATTTCATTCTATTAATATTGACATCATCAGTTTGATGTATGCTCTAAAAGGGTTTACTTGTGTTGCTTTTAGAACTCTACGCTTGCCTCTCAGATAAAACCCAGTTTCTCACCTAGGTTGTACAGCTAATTTATATCTTCTAAAGCTCATGGGTGTATTATGCACATGTTTATAATGTTTGACAGTGTCAAAAATTGGGCGTATTTATCAGCAGCGTTGAGTGTATACAATGATATCCAACAGTTCATTGTTCTGCGTCAGCAAGATAAAACTATGAACAAAAAGTTGTTCCATTCGAAGTGTATTTCCAAATTTAATCTATCACTTGGTCAAAAATTTGGACGTCTTTCAAATATAAATTAACTTGTTCCACGGTCTGGTCTAAATTGCCAAGCCTATTAACCGATATCCGAAAGTTTATCAGGGATTGCTTTTGTTGAACTATTGAAGTCAGTGAACAAATTTAATTCACTGAACTTGAAAAATACAACAGATATTATCCCCTGTCTGCACGGAATGAGCTATAGAGCGTTTCCAAATTTAGCTCAGACCAAACAAAGCGCATTAATTCGCTCTCCCATTCCGCTACAAACTTCATAAATTATACAACATGGTATTATGTTATTCCAAATTAGCGAGCGTGGATTTATTTCAATGTCAATATGATTTTCTCTCCCCACGGTGCTGACACTGCTTGTCATGAATATGAGATAGCAACGAGCAGCGTATCTCAAGGTCAGGCCATAACAACGACGGGTTCAACTGAGGGCTAAAATACTGTTAAGCGATCTTTGCTCCTTTACCCATAAATACCGTGTGGCCCATAATTAGTAAGTTCAGTCTTTATTAAGCGGTTATGCAATTACCCGCATTTTTCTTAGGTGGAATATTTCCACCTGGCCCCCAACAATAATCATATAATTTAGGCTTTGTTTATATTAGCCTCCAGCTTATCATTGTTGAAGGAGGGTAGCGATTAGCTACGTAATATGAGTTTTAGAGAGCACAACTTCCAAACTGAAAATTACCCATAATGCATTGCGATCACTCTCCGAATGAGTGATTGACCACAATTCAGACCTAGCAGAGCCTGTTCAAAGGCTAATAATCATTTCAGCATCACAGATTTTATTGTTCTGCTGCCACATATTATTCTAAACATCCATTCACAACTCATTACAGTTAACTATTGGTTGAAAAAGCAGATCAAAATCACCAATTACAATTACAGAAGTCTGAAGAAATACCACTATAGGAAACTTGAAGTGGAAAGGTGTAGATAACATTTCGCATTTATATAGGCTGGAGTTCAAGTTGAAATGAAGTTCCCATGATTCTAGCATGTTCCACTCTATCCCCTTTCAATATTTTTTCAGAACAGCTTGGCTAAAACCATTAATCATCCATAGAAGCAAGTAGTTCCAAACTCTTTATCGGCAAAAAGGTGAGCCTATCTCGAAATGAAAGCAGACCAATGCAAGAAGCCACCATTGCTCAGAGAAAGAAGTCCCCAACTATAACGCCAAACAACCTCACAGAGAAAGGATACATCCTTACAATATATATATATGTTATATACTCTGTGATATCTTTATGTTCGCACAAGAGGTATCGACCTGTCATTAACATATTCCCAAATTCCGATGACGATTGAAAGCCTGAATTGGTTGCTGCCGATCTCCGACAAAAAATAGTCTCCAAAATTCAATTTTCCGACTTTCAAACGAAGATCAGTAGAGTGATAAAATACATGAGCTTGATGCACATCAGACTTTATGGGAATGTTGTTAACTGGCCATACCAGAGAGGTCAATGAGGTTTAATTAACAATTTGATACTTTCACAGAATGATCATAGAGACATACCAGAATTGTGTAAGGCTCCGGGAGGATGGGGCTCAGAGTGATGTCGCATTTTAGCAGCATTTTCATCCTACAAAACAAAAATACCGGCAGCGTTCAATATACAATACATCAATTACAGCCAATGTGTCAAAAACAATCCACAGGCGGTGAAAGAACTTTAGCGCTGTTGTTATAGGGAATATATACTAGGGTCACCAATAGTGCGGCCAAATATATAGCATTGTGTTGATCAGTCAAAGATTACACAATATTAATACCTGGCTTAATTTGAATTACTGAATTAGACTGATGATTGGGTTTATATTACACTAGAAATTAGAGGAATTCTACATTTAAATTTTCTAAGAAGGTAACATAACAGCAGTAAATAAAACTAGTAGGCTGATTTTAAACCCGTCAGGTTCCGAATCAGATTTTCCCACGGTTTTCAATCCCCTGAGACCGTAACTTTACTGCAATGAAGGGAAGTTAATTTAGCGATTGAAATTGACACACGTTGGTTTGGGCAAACACAAGCCGGATATTCTCACGCAAGTGTCAGCAGCTAAAAACGCTGACAGACAATATCGTCATTAAAGCTCACCTTCCCACAAAAAAAAACTTTTGTCAATAATCTTTTTGAACAAACTGAGACGAAGCTCCCAGATCAACAGACAACCTTTTTTAACGGTAATTCGAAACGTCGTGTTTTTTAATTGGTTATCTTGCCGGTAAAATACACAAGGTTCAAGGAAGTGAGTTTTAATTGGTGTCAATGGCCGAAGCAGAAGCATGTTTAACTGCCAGAAAACTTTTTCAGAATCTCAGCAATCTGTCAGATAGTGATGGTAAAAGCGAGAAGACTTGGCTTGCAACCACATGGCTCATTTAGTTACAAGTGGGTGTATGAATAGTTTAACAAAAAATTCTTGGTAACTATTACATGGTGAGATGAGGGTGACACATTATAATGGCGTCTGGGGTTTTATGCACTTAAAGCCCAACTTGCGGGATGCTGAGGACAAGGAAGAGAAGGGAACCTTGCTTTCAATACCAACAAGTTCTTTGTTCCGTTTTTCATAAAATAAATTGGCAAATTGAATTTCCTCTATGAAAAGAAATTAAATCGCTGCTCATATCCAAGTACAATAGAAGATTTCTCAACCATTCTGAAGACAGTTTAAATTAAAATTCCACGCAATGGACAATAATTCAGCCCAATAGCTGTTGAACTTCGTCTACAACGGAAGCCTTACTACGGGGGGGGGGGGGGGGCCTTACTTGACTAGAATTTATAACTGCCGTAGAAGATACAGGGTTAGAAGTCACTGTAGAGGCGTCCGCTAATGTCTGACTCTGTAATTGTGACGTTATGTGATGTATAGTTAGCATTGTGTCAGCGTCGTTCTGTCACGGCAGCGGTCGGCAGCAGCGACTGTAGCAGTAGCGATGTGTTACCTTACCACACCCTCCCTTCTGAATATCTATAATAGATAGTGTGTGAGCACTAATGTGTATTCTCTAGCATTATATTTCCTTTTTTCTCCTGTACTCAGCTAACAGATCTAAAACAGTAAATGATGGAATAAAATTATTACATGATTATAGTCTAGAGCCATATTATATATTAGCTGCATAGAATTATACAGATGGCATCCCTGAGCAGGTGGCCGGTAAAGCGCTAAGACTTTGTCCACATGGTGTAGGATGTTATGGCAGCTTAGCCGGAATAGATTTAAAAAAATAATATTCAAATTATTGAAAAAACGTCAGACTGGTTTGAGTGACAGTACTTTCTGCATGCACAAGGATTATTTTAACGAGATCCATAAGTGAGAGTATGTAAATGTAAGGTGTTAATTTCAACACTTCCAATACATTTGCATGGTTTGGGCGTTGATTTTAATTCCTTGCACAATGACACTTTTTAGTATTTACCTGACGCAAATAAAGCAATGAAGGGTTTTAGGAAACAAATGGACTGTACTATATATCAATAGCCGAGACTCGGAGTAATGCCCAACATTAAAATCGGTAGGTAATTTGCACAGCGGTGTCAACCCAAGGTGCAGTATATTGTTTTTATTTTACTCTTGGCAGCGCTTTCTAGGCAGCATTATTGGAAATATATGTGACATGTGCATAGAGGCATACAATGCATCTACTTCAAATATCAATAAATTAAGCATCGGATGAAAAAAAAAAGGTGAAACCTCTGGGTTCATGTTGATGTGCCTTGACAATGTTTTGGCTTGACTGAACGTGCCAATAGGTGCAGTATTTTCATCGACTTCTATTTTCCATTTCAATAACATCTATTTTTCGGTCATATTAATTTTTTTTGCAATTTTCTGAGCATGATTTGATAACAACTAATCACGCTCAACCAGATGTTTCAAAGCCATCATTTTAATTGAAACTCGGACATTAATCGCTTCGTAGAATTTCATTTTAAATTATTATATCACACCACGAGAGCATCAGAAATTATATCATGCTATTAGAAATAGTAAGGTCACCAATTAGGGAGAAAGTGAAGTTGAATAGTAAAAGCACTCGGTTGCCCTGATTGGCTGCAGCGAGATTGATGAGAAGCAGCATGTTTAGTAATTACTACAGCACAAAGCTTGGCAGCTTGCCAAAAGTCATACTACGCTGTCGACGTTGTTATAAAGTTATAAAGTCGGTGGGGTCAGCGATGTGAGAGTGATTGTGCTGGTCAAACTTAATTTAACAGCAATTTACAATCTGTCAAATAATTCATAATACCATTATGATAAAGCCCAGTGCGTTATTGATTCGGTTTTGGCCTCTTTACAATACTAAGATCATTCGATGCCTGGAAATTCACCATCCGTCGGGCAAACTGGAAGCCTTTTTATGTCGTATCAGTAAAAGATTTCAACTGTGTAATTTCCGATCAATGGCAAAACAATTAAATAAGTGGCAGTATAACCAGAAATCTGAAAACTTCAAAGTCTACACTTCCTACAAAATCGGATTTTATCACAGTTTGTGCAAACCACAGAATTATTATTTGGCTGCAGAACAAAGAATTCTCTCCCAGACACAAACACAGCAATTTGTCTGATAAGAGTGCGGCCTCAAGGGAAGAATTTATAGTAGAGTCATAATTTTCCTCCGGCAGTGTGAGGAGTAATTTTCCTCCGGCACTGCTGAGAGTAACACCAAGGTGTATACTTTTAAACTTGAAACAATTGTTATTACTGTGGCAAGTTACGTAACGCAAACAGCAGAAAGTGTCTCGAAGTGAGAAACGCATCTCACGAGAGAGATGCCATGCCGTTTGAGCACGGCTCGAAATTCATAATAGCTAATGTATTGTGTGTTATTATGGCGAATGTCTCTCGGATAAGCATCAGAAGAGGAGGTAAGAAGCCGAGTCACACTGCCGGTTCATGTAATAAGAGATAGGGAGAGTGTACTCCATTATTGTCAGAGCCTCAAGGACGGAGTACGGGACATCCTTGAGAAACATTAGCCAACTCTACCGTTACAAAAATATTGTATTCTAAGAAACTCTGCGATCCGTTTCAAAGATGGAGAATAAATGTAAGACAGATATTTTATGTAGCCGACGTGGCTGTTATTAGCAAAATTGATTCTCAATGTTCCGTTAGCTCGGATTGCGATGATGAAGTAAAAAGAAGGGGATTGTGTAAACAGTGATAAGAGCGAACGCAGCGAATGCCGGCCGGTGCTTTCATACATTCATACCCCGCAGTAATTCTTCTCATTTATATAATATGAGCTGCTCAGCGCAAATTATATTACAAGAAGCAAATCACAAACTATGACGTAGACCAATTGATAAAGTAAATATAGATTCGCTGCCGACAGCAAAGAACTGAATGGAGATGAGATGGCCTGATGTCGCGTAGCAATTACAAAGAACTCGGGAGCTATACGGTCAAACTCTAGCGTTGCATGAATTAGAAAGTAATGAATGAAGTAAAAATAGCATTGGGTCCCACAGATGGAGGTCTGACATCTCCCCACAAATACTCGGACACAAAGGACCTCATGACGACTTACTAGAGCCCGGCTAAGATCTACACATCAGACAACGAATCACAATAACACCTCATTCACCTGCTGGGTGCCCGGAGGTGCAAAAAAATTAAATACAAATATCAGCCAAAGTGAAAATACCGAGGAAGTTGGGCAATCACACAAAGTTGGCAGGTCATTGGCAGTAACCATAGTAAAACTAGAAAGTAAGGTATTCCATTCAAAGTCCAACAAACAAAACACAAAGCCAAGCAGTCGAGATTTCCAGCCTAAATCGCAGACTAATTCCATGAAATTCAATCACATTTAAGCCAATATAAATAGACAATTATTGCGACTAAACAAAATGCTAAACTACTCTAGAGTGAGGTATTGCATTGCGGCAAGGTGATGGGAATTTTTGTGGTTTGTAGCTTTGCCAGCACACTGTACTCTGTGACTACAACTTTGAGTATTTGTAGGCGAAGAAGCACATGCCAAATAAAAACTTTAACCTGCCAAATATGTGACTAACTATTTTATATCTGCCAACTTATTATTCTCTCCTGCCAAATACCGATGAAGTTTCCGTTCATGTTAGATTGCACACAGTACACTTTCATTTGAGGTCAGATAGAAATGGAACAATGCACCACAAGTATACTATGATTGAGGAAGCCATCAAGGCACCACCATCATTCAAACTCCCTGATCAGACTGATGCTAGCAACCCCAGACACCAAGATGAAGCAAGAAAGCTTTCTTGTTATTACTTTGACCGATTTAGTAGGATACCGGTACATTTTTCAGTGCTCAAACATAGAAATCCATTACACAAGCAAAAGACAGACTAATGTAGATCAACGAGTTGTCTCTAACTCCTTGGGTAGACCAACCAGGCAAAATAATTGGACCTGCACCATTAATAGTGTAGACAAATAATGTCCATGTACTGAACCGGCTTTGACAAGGGAAGTGTTACAACAGTGTACCGAATCTCCACTCCCACAACGTCCGGATCAGAGTAAAACCTACACTCATTGAAAGGAAACGTGCAGAGGTAACGTCTACTCTAAATACATTAGTACTGTCATTATACTGACCATGTTAGATAATTCGACAAGAAACATGCCAGAATCTTGGTTATGCAAATTCCCTCCTGCGATAGACGTATATTTGTATACCGGTCTGCACCGCCATCGTCGCAGATGAAGAAACTATCAAGTAATCAATCCAGGCCTGTTTTTATTTATGTCAGGAAGGATTCCCACGCCAATTATCACACAGCGGCAGAGTAGCGAGAGCCTTAATCACTGCAGCAATAATCATGAAAGCAAAATACTCTACAAAGTCAAATTGCAGATCAGCAGACAACCTTCCAGCCTCGAAAATTCTGACACATTTTCGATAACAAACTTGTGCGTGTTGCTCGCACGCCTGCATAATTTGCTTCCTCTCAGTAAATTTCCAAGCTTGCACATACCGCACCTGGTATAAGCACCACAAGGGACCTGCCAGTCAAGTGGGGGTATATTTGAGGAGCATGGCTATGTAGCACCCCGTTAAATTGACCAATTGGATCCTCAAAACATCTGCTAATAAGCAAAACAACACTGATCTTGCATTATGCTGAGCAAACAGAGTTTTAGGATAAGCCATCTCAAAGTTCATCAAAGACCCTGGAATTAACAGTACAATAGTACCCCAAACACAGCCTACCCCCCCCCCCCCACAAAATCGCAACACTTAGTGCTAAGATGGTTGAGGTTGATGAGCTAGCAGTAATACTAAGTAGCATATAGGATTTTATGTCAATAAGTGGACGATCAAATTGCTCCAGTTGGCAGAAGATCAAAACATAATTCCGCGGCTTGTAAAGTTTATTCGGTCAGTGTACACCACTCCAGTTTAAACACCCAGAGCAAATACCTAACAACAATAATAATATCATATGAGGAAAGACTGCTAGCTCATGATCTATATATTCACGTTCTTGAAAGCTCATCTAGGGTAGCTGAAATTGTATTAGAGTCATATATGAGTTGTATTGAGTAAGCCCTGATCAAAAGCTTTTGGGTGTGCGTTCTATGGTAGATCGGAATTCTAGATATTGTTTTAAAGTGTTTATATACTCTCTTGTGAACTTATGTGAGGTTGAAAGCCCTACGGAGACAAAAGCCTAATCAAATGCAAACCTGGATTACTGCAGTAAAAACTAATACCATCACTATTATATGGCGTCAGCATGCATTCAGCCAACAGCACAGTGCTATATATATAATATCCTTAATAGCAGTTTCTTTACATAGCAGGTACCTTATTTGTGTTTTACTACGAAAATTCAACATTTATTTAGTGGGCTGTCCCATATTACCAATAATTCAATGTATTGTTGTGTTTTTGTATTTTGGCACAAGCTATGCGAGCCCCTTAGATAAAAAATAATTGATGATTTTACGTGGCCTTTGTATTCAGAAGTGGCCTACTTCGGTCTGTATAACATGTAAACACTGGCTATAGATTATCTTCACAATGGCTTCACCAAAAGGCTCAACAACCAGCACCATTATTGAAAAAAAGTTGGCAGCTATACGTGTCACATGGTAGCAAAAAACTCATATATCTTAATGATATTCTTTTGACCCGTAATGGCCACCATATCTACTGTTATATTATTATGGTTAGTCTGATTTATAGCTCATCAAAATGGATCATTACAGCTTCCATCCAATAATTTTCCATAGATGTATGTTGGTATGTCATTAGAATATTCCCATATCAGACGATCTGAGTGCCAACAAACACAACAAACACATCGATCATAAATGTATAAATTTTTATGGTTTTTTATATCATAGTAACTCAATTGCAATCGTCCCATTTGGCAAGTGTTCAATCGTAATATGATTCAATTCAAATTTAGATTAGTCCAGATTTAGCCAACAACAAACCACTGTTTCAAAATAAACACAACAGGTTGTTATGGATTTTAAGATCAGAATGAGTAATTGGCCAAATATGTCATATCCTCATCAAAGGAGGGCTGGTGGGTGGCAGATAAGTATGCCTAATCTCATGACTTCCAAAAACTACCGATACTTCAATATAATCTTGAAAAACTCGTACAGAGATATAATTCTTTTGTTTTATCTGCTTTCACAAACATTTCTGTTGATAATTCAGCCTCTGTAGTGAAAAGGTATTATACAGCCCAGCATAGATTTCCATTAGTACATTTTTGCTCGAGGACAATGCAAAACATACACTCAAAACTAGTTTTCCAAACACCAAAACAAAAGCAGGGAGGCTAAGGTGGCATTTTGTCATCTTTTGTCAATAGAAAGAGGATGTCTTTTGTATCTTGGCTGAATGATTGTATGCAACCTTGGAAACTATGGATGGTGACAGGAGACTTCATGAATTGTTGAGAGTTTTTGCTTCAGGCCTCATCACACATATTGATTGGAAGCCAGTTTATATTCAAAGGCCTATATGTTTCGTCTATCAAGCCTTGTTATTGCAAATTCAATATTACATTATACCATCATGGTGGTGGTTGTCACATTGAGTTCATAAATGTACCATGACAATTTCATACTAAAAAGGGCAAAAAAGGTGCTTAATATGTCAGTGTATGGATACAAACTGGATTTCGAGAATTAAGTCCATCAAGGTAACAATTGTTGACCACAAAATGACCCTGAAGTTATAAAAACATGTTACTGTCATAAATTAATGTCCCAATTTTTGGCTGTAACAGGTGACACCCAACTAAATCAAGGGTGCACTAGGAATCGCAGATTTTCCAGTGCCTTTCAATCAATGATTGTATCTATGCGTTGTCAAAGCGGTTATTATAATGGGTGGGAAGAGGTCAAGGCCAAGACAACACTGTTCATTTTAGTGCACTGGACGTGTATGTCAGCGTTTCTCAGACAGCACGTTGAGAGGCCAAACAATCGGCATTATAGGTATCTAAACTCGTAGGGCGACATCGTGAGGCAGGTTTTTCACATTAAGCCGACACCCTATATTTTTTTCTTTTCTCACAGTCACAATATATCTGGTTCTTGCGAAACATTTCCCACTGACTCAGCCTAGAGAAGAAGCCTTGCCTCGTCACAAAGGTCATCAAAATGCATAATTAGAATTTCATGAAGCCTCAAGGCTATAGTTTATATAGGGTGGAAGTAGCAAGATGATCAATTCGAACAACAGAACCTTTCACAAAGTCGTACATTATTTATAGCACTTGAAACTCTCCAACCATGACTTGCAGTGAACATAGAGTACTAAAATTCTTTTTTATAATGCTAGTGTGTGTCAACTGCCAATTCACCTTGATGTTTGTAGAGGCATGTGAGTATGCTAAACTTGTGGTGATGCTGAGAGACTAGTCTGTGACATTGTCGGTATTATTACTCAGAGGGTGTGAGAGGCTGGTCTGCCAGTATACCAGATATTATCTGATCGAGGAGTAAGGATGTTACCTCTTATGATCCTATGTTTGGAAGCCCGCCATCACCTTGCCCAGATAGTAATTACAATCAACAGGCCTAGACATTGCCTCAACACTTTATCACGCGGACATTAAGCTGCCGTTCCTGGATGGCACTTGAGGTACGCACACCCAGATTTTTCCCTCGCACGGCCAACAACCAAACACATCGAGGGATTTGCAATCACCCAAAGTGTTGTTGTCAACATCTCAGCCCCAACACCTGGTTGGTTGACCGATTCCGATTGAATAAAAGAATTTTCACCTACTCATTAATTGAAAAGCAGTCATACAGCCAGCTACCTCGATTATCGATGGTGCAAAGAAAAGGAAAGTATTGAACAACTCATTATAAAGATATTATCAATGCAGAGGTATAAAACAGCGTGTAGATTTGCCCATTGATTTCATGCAGTTTTCATGTTATCATCATCCAAGTAGTGAATGAATGAATGCCTCATTCATTCATTCATTGACTATAGAAATTAATGTGGCTTATAGGCCCAGTATGTTATATACTAGAAGACAAAGGCACACTCGCAGCTCAGGGCAAAGGACAAAGACTAAAATGCAAACAAATTACCTGATCAAGCCATGAGACCAGCTAACCAGTTTGCATAGATGCATTTGCAAGGCCATTTGTTGGCATCAGTTTACACTATTCAACACCAAAACACTAAAATAACAAAAACTGAGTCTGCGGAACTACGACCATTGTTCCACAATGACCCAAAAATAACAAGCCAATATCAATGTTTTCATCCACCACCAAACAGAAGCATCTTCAAACTTTGGAAATTCAATATTAAAGTGCTACATTTCATAGACAAGCCCATCTGCATCTACACACACCTCCATAGCAAAAGGATGAGTGGAAAAAACCAGAGGATGAATATCATGATAATAATATGTCTCTGTATCAAACATGACCTAACATGCACCAGCCTGAGAAGTGTTAAATGTGGTCTAGCACCGTAGGTGGATTTGCTTGGCCGGTTTGGAATTTACTTCAATCCTATATGACAGGGCAAATACTCAACAATGGAACTAATAATTCAGAAAATTTAGATTAGCTACATCAAGCATCAAATTACCAGTGAGTTGCACTGATTGAGTTTAGTTAGAGGACCAGTACATTGAAACTCAATACTCCTATTTGTACAAAACCAAGAGCAACAGCTTTGATAACGCTACACCATATCACTATATTACCAATATTTAACTTAGGCTACAAGGACGGCAAATAAATAGCGCAAGATAAGTCATTCTTTCATACAACAAAAGTAGAATTCTCCGAATGTTACGGACTGAGAGAAACACTCAGCGTTCCTATGAATGACACCGACAGCTTTTAATTTAACTAAAGCCTTCTAAACATTAAATCGATGCTAAGCTGCAATCCAAAGCGCACCAGTAAAGTGCAACAGGGCCCTCTCAACTCGAGCGACATTTTATAGTTTGATTGTGTCTTCAAGGCACACTTATACCTTCAGAAATGTACTAAACCCTTGTTATGAAGAAGTTCTGAAAGAGGTATGGTAAGGGTAGGTCAATCTCGAGAAGGGTTTAATCGCACCCTTGGGCTAGGCCTACCCGAGTAGTACCTCAATAAATCAGAGCACAGTCACAAATCTCTCTCATATCATGTCGTCACCATGGCATCAAAACCTATCAGCTTAGCTAACTACCCCAATCAGATTGTTATAACATCATCTATGGGCCTTGTACCAGTATCAATATCAAAGTTTGCCCTTTTCTCATCATTGTTTGTGAGCCCTGGGAAGAAAGAATAAATCCGAGATAGCTGGTTGTTCACCCCCAGTCGGGTTGTTATTCTCTGCTTATCCTGCCTGCCAGGCGGCCATTGCAGTGCATGTGCCGTGGTGGTAAACACAAAGCTGTGATGTTATTAAACTCTTATCACGCTCAAATTTGCTCAAGTGTTGTTATATACTTGTGGATGGAAAATTACAACCAAACACAGCATGACATTTCGATAGAGGCTCATAATTTTATATAATGTATCTTTACTGCGACACTTGTTGTTTTATTTAGAGGTAGCAAACAGCCAGCCATTCCATTGAAATGTCTTATTATCTATTGCCCAGCATGTCTGCTACTAATAAATTCTACTTACAAAGAGTAGTTCAAGGCTTTGAGCTAACTTAGCTGACACCATTGTATTGCCTTTTCTGAGTTCAGCAAAGGCAAAGCTTCTTTCTGCGAAAAAAAAGACATCGTGGTATCAGCTTAGTTAGACATTATAGAAACTTACCTATTCTGTCATAACTCGTACCACAGGTAGTCAATTTCACAATAACACTTCCTCTTAGTTTTTCTTCTGGCTACGGATCAGCTTTACCTGAAAAAAAAACACAAAAATAGTGTTGGGAGTCTTCATATTGTTCCAAATTGGGTTTACACAAGATTGTTGACAGTGGCGGTTGGCCGAGTTTGTTTCAAAGCATCAGAAACAAAATTTCTTCCTTCGCAAACCAATTTAGATCTTGACCGTGGATAAGTGAGCCGTTCACATCACACTTTCATGAGTGACCGATTTTGAAGGGCGTTACATAACATTGCATAAACCAAACATCATCACAGGCCAGGTGTGCAACAAAATCATAGCATCAAATCAAGAATTCACAAACTTGTCATGAAAGCACATTCCAGGAATGGTGAACAAAAATCAACTGCATCAGCTATTTTGCATCGCATCTTCATTTTCCCATGGAGGAGGTGCCAATTTCGAAATACCACAAGACAAGTCCAATGATACTAAACCGAAACTTGTCAGTGATATTTCAACGTGGCAGCCCACCTCATGGAAAAACCCTGTCCTCACACCGAGTCACTCGGGGATTGCCGGTTATTCCCAATCTGTCAGAGGTAATGCCGGTAAACCTATTTAAGGTATTACGAGAGCTGAACTTCCGTTTACGGCTAGGCTCATTTTTTGTTATATATCAGAACAGACAAACATTCCACTGTAAAATTATCTCACACTGATTCGGATAACTGAGAGAACTAAAACAATGATGATGAACTGGCCCCCATCCATACAGTCCAAAGCTTGGTTGTTGTCTAAGTGAGTTGAGACGTTCTAAGATCTCATCAATCTTTCAGCAATTCAAAATTTGAAGGATATCGTTATTATTGTAGGCGAGTTATAAAAAGACAAGAATGATTCCGGACAGTATTCTACTATTCAGCTATCTTTGAGTCACCAATCAGAAACAGAACTACTGTGACTACCTTCATCTAGTTTTGCCAGGGAGTTCTACAGAGTAAGTGCATCAATCTAATCATTCCAACAAATTAAAGAGTTAGAGAACTTCAGTGTAATATCCAAGCAACACATATGCATAGATGTGTACAATATATAGGACAAGTGCGACTGTCAGTGATGCTCCATGAAGAAATCACAGTTTCAAGAAAATAATTCCACCACCAACCGCTCAGCTCAATGGACTAAACTGAAAGGAGTTCAGCTAGCTGATTCTGCCACCAACACAGGTGACAGACTGTTGAATGTAGTAACATAGTTAGGACTAGCTACAACAGAAACTGAGAGAAATAATTTCATCAAGCACAGCAATGACTTTTAGTGAAGCTGCCAACTGACTCACAAACCTTCAATCTTTGTTTCCACCATCAGCTTCCTAAGCCTTGCTGGCATTGAATGAAAGAAGAAAGCTACTACTCAGCAGTTCTACATGCAGCGTACATTTCATTAAATATATGTCAAGCTCTGTTAATATAGGTCAGGGAGTGTAGCCAATACATGGTCTTGGCAACATGCCAATTTATTAAAAACTAGGTATCTTGATGCTCCATACAGTTAAGTGGTTAAATTATTTCTGGGTGCATCACTGTCTTGATATTTTGAGTTCTAGGCTACACAATAACTAAGGTTTTCTTAGCAATATTGGGCAGAAACCCCAAAAAATTACCGATCTTGAAAATCACAGTTTGCTCAAAAGAAAACATAAACAAACCCACGTGGACCGGCATTCTTGACCTCGGAATGACCCCACATTAAAATGCGTAAATATGCTGCAGGTAGCAGTGTTACTTTTCCAAATTAATTGATCACATTTGATGGAGTTACTGAATATTTATCTTAATTAACAATATTTTGGTAATAAAGATTTAGTTTTGGTATCTATAAATATATCAAATTAGAATTATTCTGGTTGCCACAAATGATATTTTCCGCAGATTTTAGTTTTTTGGTCACATGACCAAACAATATGGCTGCCCATGGGTGAATTTTGCTGAAAATCTGAACCTATCCTTCATGATTAGCCATTTATGTTTAGATAGTCACATACAGGCGCTTGAATAACAGCCAACTATGACATCCTTTCAAAAGAAACTATCTCAACAAGTAGCTAGGAGGTTGGGTAGCAATGCTTCCTTTGCAAGGTATGTGATTGTGAATTCAAATTTCAACAAGCTTAGCTTGTAGGTAGGCTTGTCTCGTTGTTGTCATCAACAAATCTTGTCACGATTGGCTAACTAAGGCCAGCAGTGGAGTGCCACTCAGTATTGCAATCATGACAGTATTTCATCATTGTATCAGTGATTTACTGTTTTGATGAAATGACATTGGAGCAAAGACAAAGAATTCCAGTCACTAGTTTCTTGGCAAAATTATTTATTTTGCAGCAATGTATAGTTCTGTTCAATAGAGTACCTATTCAGTAACAACCATACACATTACCCACCTAATCAGATTACTGCTTGCCCAAGGAGCATATGATTCCTTGATCAAAATCTTTCAATTTGAATGAGTGATCCTTTTTAAAGCAATATTATCGCTATCAATTCGCACAAAATCATTTTTTCAATTAGTCAAACTCGTCCCGTCCCGCTCGCCACTTTGCAGGTCTTGCTCACAGTGAGCGATCAGATAGTCATTTTAGCTGCTGTCAATTGGAGGACCTCCTTCTAAAATATGAGTAGTGCATTTTGAGATCGTTGTTGAGTCTAAAGAAATGCAAATGAAGGAGGAGTTACTATAGCTAGGTTCAAGAATTAAGCATAACCAGCTTGGTAATCAACCACCCAATGTAAACAGAATGGTATATGATCACAGGTGACTATGTACCTGATCAAACACGTGAAACATGGCATGCTTGCTGGTATTTATTCCTCAATACTTTTATCCATTATTTTGGTGTTATGGTGCTTCGTTTTGTAGTGTGGCGAGGCTGAAGAAAGTTCAAAGTGTGCTTAAGGAAACTAACACCGATGGATTAATCTGCATACAAGGTATGGGTGAACACGCTAGATTGTCAGGAGTTTAAACTCCTGATCAGCCCTTGACGGGCCCATTAGCGTATTAATTATGTTGGAAAGCCTATTAAATGTTAAAGCTCTGAAGATCTATTATCACTGCTTCTTATATTTGTGTGATTGGGCATAAGTTATGTGATGATCTGTCTGCTTTCAGGGATTGACAGTCGGTATAATGAGGGAATGCAGGAGTGCACTAATTACCTACTGTTTGGTCTGCTCGAGTCAGATAGAAAAGAGCTGGTCAGGTGAGCTGAGGAAATAATCGAGTAGAAAGTGTAAAGAGTAAAGGAAAATTTTACATGAACAAGTAAAATCCTATCGCTTCACCTAATTTTAATAATGCGTAAATATATCCGTCCATATCACATTATTTACGCACATAGCAGATTCTAATTTATTGTCCCTTTTTCACCGTTTGATATTTTATATGGTATGCGCAAATAAGTGTTGTTGATAATAGACGTCAGACAGGGGCGTATATTCTAAAAAATTTCACTCACTGACTTTTTAGAGATGAGCATAATGATCGGGCGTAGCCCGATCCACACGCCGTAGGCGTGGCGGGGAGGGTGTGAGAGGGGCGAAAAAAATGTGTCTATGCTGGGATTCGAACCCACAACATTATATAATAACAATGTTTGCAGGGCAGACGCTCTACACACTGAGCTATTCAGCATTGCTTTAAAAAATGCTTCGATACTCGTGTTATAAGTGAGGAATTTCATTCACGGATTTCCGTGGTCCGTGATTGCTAATATACGCCACTGACGTCAGATTACATTTGTGTGCTTTCAGATATTGTTTTCTGTCCTTTGTTACATTGCTGTTCTTCATCAAATTTTTCTTTGAATTTGTAGTGTTGGCTATGATGATGACATAATTGATGGTAAGTTATATTGCTCCATTGTCTTCACACACTTTAATATCCTGTGTGTTGACTTTCCATGAGCTGTGTGCGAAGAGACTGAATCACTGAGGCCTGTGTTGAGCGGTATAATCTCAAAATATACTCCTGAAGCGTACTTATATTCGATCCACAAGCCCATGATAACATACTTATTTATATGATTAATAACCAGTAAAGCTTCCTAGACAAATCAGTGAATTTTGCATAACATTTTGGAGTTGTCATACCATAAAACTCAAGACGCTACTGCGAAAAATAAACCAAATACTGTTTTGCAAGTTATAAGAATGTTTTAGTTGGATACTCATATTATCATGCAGTTTGTAGCTAAAGTTCTTGAACACTCCTCACACTCTTCATATCTCTTATATTCTCTATACGTTTACATTTTTGTTTTGTCAGATTTTATCGTATGCATCAAGCCGGACACAGTAGAGGTGTATTGTAACCCTCTGAACTATGATTTCATCTTACGTTACATCGCTGGCTGGCCTGATGTCAAGATACACTGTCTCTCATATCAGGAGGTAAGTAATATCCATAACAGATCTGTATTGTTAAACATGCTACCTGCTTCTCACAGAAACAAACATCATTGCCCAAAAACTAAATTGAAGTCATATACAGAATCTGCAGACTGGATTGACCTTTGGAAGTTGTCTAAATACAGCTTGGTGAATTGTACATGTTACATCTAAGTCTAGGAAGTTGGAGATCCAATTACATGGCTGACTCAGATAAATATAGGGCAACTTCCCTTTTTGCTTGCTTGTCATAAAGGTTTGAACTATATGAAGCTGTGGCTATACCTTAGTTAGATTATACGGGTTTGTAAACTAGATGGACTAATTATGGATATCAATATATGTTGCCAGGAAAATAAACCAGTTCGTCTTCATGAGTTTGGTTAAAATTGTCTCATGTCTTCTACTTTTAGTATCAAGCTGATGATGACATGACTGAAGAGTTTAAGATAAACTGTTTCGTTTCCATGGTGTCAAAGTGTAAACATGTAGCTATCCCATTCTATTCTATGCATCAAGGAGCATTTGCTGCACCATTTGATAAGATGAAGATAGAACAATGGCCAATAATACAAGCTTACGCTCTAGAGGGCTATGGAAGGTGAATTTTCTTTCCAGTTGGCACAACTATGATGTTAACTATTTATTTAAAGATTTCTCTGCTTCAATTGTCACATATATAGTTAAAGTCGATTTTCATTGATCGTATATGATGCGATGTTGAGTAGATGTGCATATTGATGGATTCATTTCATTATTCGTTGCTTCCAATAGTTTATTATAGAGTGTAACAAATATCGTTCACACATCATTGCAACCCTTCATTGTTTGACACATAAAACCTGATGCCAAAAAATGTTGTTGTTCTGTGGCTAAAAGATTCTCTCTATTTTCTTTCAGTGGAACATTTTTCACTCTCAAGCACGATGTCACAGATATCTCCTCCGCTCTGTTTAAGATCTATGAGAAGTTTGACGTTATGTCGGCAGAGAAGTTCATTACAGAGGTTTGTGTTACTTTGTCAGAGTTATTCCCACCTGTTCCAAAAGGGGAAAACTCCGTTTATTTGCTATTAAAGCATAACAAACCCTGATTTGCTACACTTAACAAATTATTATGATGTATAAAAATAAGGGAAGACTGAATCTGTATGAATGGATTTATCATTGTAAGGTATATTTGCTCATTTGTTGCTACAAACTTTGACAAGAATGGGAACGTAACTTCAAATATAAATATCTAGGTTTCATGGTGTGGTAGCTATCACAGGTTTTGGAATAAAACATTGTCACAAATGAGATTGATTTAATCATTGTAAGATTCAAACCTGTCTATAATTCCTTCAAACTTTTTCTTGTTACAGCAACTGCCCATATTCGAGAGACAGTGGGAAGGACTGAATGGGACAGTAGATGTGGCCAGGTATGTTATCAGCTGTGAAATAGAATAAAGACAATGTATCATGTGTGGAGTTTTTTTGTGTAGCCAATTACAATTGTTGCAGTGGTTGACAGACTATTATGCTCAGTGTACTTGTTCTATTATCCTGTCTTGACAACCTTTGTTGTGGGGAGGGGGGTCTCGCTCCCCCCACAACAAAGCTTGTTCTATGTGCGTTTGTTGCGTACATGATGTCAAGGGTTTGGGTTTATTGAGGTTACCAGAATAAAAAATTCTTTCTTTCCCATGATGAGCCTTGTGTTTACATGTCTCTCCTATAGACAATCTCATATTATTATACAATGTTTGTTGTAGAATGGGAAACTTCTCCAAAGGTTTTACAGAGTCTAACGTGGCTGAGTCTCTGGTGACTTATTACGCACACGGCAGGGTGGGAACTCAGGAATCTCAGGATTCTACTAACACCTCCCAATGGTGGGTGATATATGTAATATGCTAAATTGATTGATGCGTGTATATAAAACCATCCTTTATATTCATTGACTGATAGGAGATCATCAATCCCTAGCCACAACTTCCAGGAGACCGTAGTCTACATATTCTAGTTCGAAATCATTTAATATATCTTAATTAAATTTAGATTAATTACGGAGTTGAAATAATATTTCCCTCCCAGAACAGACGCATACTGACATCATGAAGTATGGCTATGACGACAAGGGATGTGATTACAGATTGTATTATGACACCTTGAAAAAGTGATTTGTTATTTTGTTATCAGGAAAAACTGTTTAACATTTCATTGCCTTCATTTGCATTTATTATGCAAACTACCTTTAGATTATTCCTCAGACTTTTGTAATCATTATTCTAATTTCATATCACTGTTGCCAGGAAGAAGCCCTTCGTGTACATGGGAGAGAATACTAAATACTTGTCAAATGATTTTGCAACTGCTACCAACGGAGAACTGAAAACAGCTGGAGCAAGACAATCCCCAGCCCTGCACATGGTAATATCTAAATCATGTCATGTCGAATCTACCGGTGCCACTCACTGGAAGGCCCATAGTAGTGAGAGTATGACCATTACTCCGAATATAAAATTTAAATATTTATTGTGAGATATAATGTTGTAATATAATACGGGGTAACGGCAAACATTGGGAATAGGTGGTGGAAATGTCAGCATAGATTGGATTAATAGTGACACCAGAGACTATAGATATATCTATAGTCTCTGGTGACACTACTTAATGGTTTTCTTAAGAATCACAACATGTGCAAAAGTAATGATCATATACGGTTGTGAACTATATTGTCCCCTGAGTGGTATGAGAGTGTGACAGATTACAACAGAGACAGTCTGGTACTGTAGTCACTCTGTCATTTCCTCTCTGACAGTCACATCCACCTGCAGACATACATACAAGTCATCTATCATCATTACTGGTGTATAAAAGTCTATAGACTGCTGGTCTCTGTGAAATGTCAGATTCACTGCCAATGTTGAGACTTTGATTTTCATTGAACTATAGATACATCCCTTTTTCTAGCCTTTCGAATTAATACACCTAACAAAGATCGCCCAGAGACAATCTCTATCTCTCATCATGTTACATATAGTATAAGCAGAGACTATAGATAATATCTATAGTCTCTGGTAGAAGTGCTCAGATGGCTGCAAGTGCGAGTATGGGGCATTATATTGTCAATCATTCTTTGGGGAAAAGGAATGTTTGATAATGTAATACCAGAGACTATAGATAATATAACTATAGTCTCTGGTAATACCACAAATCATATTTGCAGCTGTATGAGCACTTAGACAAGTTTACATCCATGCTGCTGGGTCTTCTCCTTATTCTAGTAGCACAATGTCAAGTTTTATCCAACAACGCTTAGAAGTCATCTAATTGGAGGTTTTGTTCGGAACAAATAAAACTATTAACTTCATCTTAATTCTATTCAGGTATGTCATGGTGTAGCTCCCAGATCTGGTCTGATGTGCACCAGGACTTATTTCTTTGATAGCTCAGCTCTACCTCCAATAGTGGGTGAGTGTACTAAGGCTATTGCTTCTCTCCGTAATAGTATTACTTTATAGGGACTATGTAAATAAGAAAATGTATGGGCCAGGTAGGGTGGTCCCCTGAACCAGGGAGAGTGGGAAACCCTCCCTGTCTGAACTAATTAAGACTGTCATCTCAGCTTTGGAGTTGCTTCCTCTCACCCATCTTACTACGACAATGTTGGTCCTGATGTGATCGAAAGTTTGCGCATGGAATCAATTGACAATAATAGCCCAAAAAAAATGAAATGGATGGCGCTCAGTTTAAACCACCAAAAGGTTTTTACATCTAGAAGTTCTTTCTATGAAAGGAAACAAGAACTCACAACGTTGTCTTAAGTTGTAAATGTGTTTTTAACAGCTAACTAAAAGTTATTTATAACAACTTTATAGTAGGATGCAGATGTAGAGAGGTATAGTGATATGATAATACAATTATATATAATTATGTATATATACATATATTATTGCTCATTATACCAAAGGCAAACTACAAAACAAAAATACAATCTAAACAACGTTGTTATGTACATCATGCAATATACTGGCAGTGGCTGAAGATAATTTTGGCAATTACAAAACAACAAAGAAAAACAGATAAAGGTTTGAGTATGTGGTCAGCATTAAAAAGTCCCAGGGTTGTGTAATAATAACACTACTAACAAAGTTACAAAACAATGCCTGGAAAAAACTAATCTCTTATTGCCTTAGCCAAATTCCATGCCCTATTAAGTGTGTAACACAGGGCGTTGAGAGAAAAATTCTACACAATTCTACACAAATGGACTAGATTCAGAATGATAAATAAAAGAAAACAAAAGCAATGATCATTATTAAATACGTAACAGAACATACTGACATGGTTATAAACTATGTAGAAAATTTTGACACCAAGGCCTTTTATTTTAATAATAATCCATTGGGTCTTGTTTTTTACAACAGCATAAATGATATAATGTTGTTCTGAACTTGTTACCGAAACCCAAGTAAAAGAAAAATAGCAAAGAGAAAAATAGATAAAATATTGCTTCAAACAAGATCTGAATGGTGGATAGCAGTAGGTCGTTGTCACTCAATGGCAGACCAATGGGAGGAGTCTGAAATAGTCTGAGAACATTACGCGGTGCTGACATGACCAGATATAACACTGACATTGTGAATATTAACCTATTGAAGCTGCGTTCTTGGCGTAGTTGATCTTTCATACTTGTACCCATGGTGTATTTCATGCTGCCGGCTTTACCGTTTGTGGTAGGCATTGATGTGTAGATGTGCATTTTCACGCAGATTAGGGGTGGGAGCAGCATGGGTAGAACTAGGTAGGGAAGTCCTATACTAGCCAGTAGCTGATACCAATGGAACCATCCATATTCTGGGATGTACCCTTTTCCGTCAGGAGTTAGCACCCCAGGTCTAGGAACTAGGATTTGTCTTGTGCAGTTGTGGTTTCCGTGATTGTCAGCGATTTGTGATAGCTCATACTCCCAGTACTGTGGCAGTGTGCTGACGAAGGCGACTGTCATGATAAGTAGTGAGACAAGAATACCATGAATTCTACCAAAGGAGGCGTGCCACTTCCCACATAGACTGTGTGCTGTACGTTCTGTCACAATAGTGATAAGCAGCCATGTGCAAGAGTACCATAGCCAGCTCTCTACTGCAGGGAGGTAGGGAAGTATCATAGAGTATTCGCTCACTGTGGCACTGCGGACGTAATTAGGCAGTTGTAATATACAACTCGCTATTAGAAATAAACAGCAGCATAGATTGAATGCTGTCAGGTAACATTCGTGAGAGTCTGCGGCCATCTTGGCAGTTATGATGGTGTTTATCACTGAGAAGATAACTCCGATTGTCAAGATTACTGGGAATATATAGTAGAGAGCCTCGTTCGTGATAAATATCCATGTGTCTGTTGAGGTGCTGCCCTCCTTAAAGAGTTCGCGAGTACAGTCTATTATGTGTGGGAGTATCTCCCTCACAGCAAATCCTTGCTCCATGTAGTCCATCCTTCAAACTGAATCAGCTGCCTTACAGTTACCTGTAGCCTCTCAGATTGAGATTGTCTACAATAATTAATGTAAAATCATGATACAGAAACTTAATATTGATTCTAGAGGTAAGTTTTTGGCTAATTATTGAAGTAATTAAGATGATATCACAGCCAGCGTGATGCATAGATACACTGATGATTCAGTTACCAATGCCAGCTGTCTGCAGGTAATAAAGTGGAATTCACATTTCTTATAATAATTGTGTATATTATTATGTAACTGATAACTGTATCACCCATCAAACTGTCAGGTTTGTGCGGCGGAGGCAGAACAAAGCCTGACCAATCCCCTTGTTGGTTTATGGGGAAATATTTAACATCTGTCAGAATTTAATCACTATGATAAAAGCTACAGGCATTGTTATAGAGCTTGGGTTTCTTAACCAAAGTCATGGATGCCATCAACAGATGATTATCCATGTCTGTATTGGTACTAATCCTTGATGCACAGAATTGAGCATGATCTTGATTGCAGAATACAGGCGTCAAATTCAAGAGAAGAAAACCACATAACTGCCTGTTCCTTCCTGACCATATAACTGACACTATCTTCCAGTCAGAGTCCGATACATAATTATA
This sequence comes from Membranipora membranacea, assembly GCA_914767715.1. Taxonomy (NCBI): domain Eukaryota; kingdom Metazoa; phylum Bryozoa; class Gymnolaemata; order Cheilostomatida; family Membraniporidae; genus Membranipora; species Membranipora membranacea. Next base: position 13,230,586 of record OU612068.1, read on the forward strand.
TAGCATGGCATTACCTATGTGAGCTCTTTTCGTAAGGAGATTTATAAATAACCATCTCTGAGGAGAACTTATTGGGCCAGTCAATTAACCTAACGGCAAGTGTAAACTTGTAGAACAAGTGCCACCAATTTGCAATCCGCAACACATGCACTAAACATGTATACTATAATTACTAGATGAACGGCAATTAACCAGATCAATTAGCAAAATATCCCTATCGTTTAGGATGAAAGATGAAGTAAATTGCAAACAAGGTGCTAAACTATGCTGCCGTGCCGACAATAAACGGTGGCAGCGTAAAAGAATTGATTTATAAGCCCACAGTTTATCATTCAGTGTACAAACATTGACATGAAAATAACAGTGAACTTTGCTTGATGGCTGCCATGCCTGACACTTTGTCAGCTGAATGATCATCTCTTGGGACAAGTCATTATATAGTCAGACCACCACCACAGTAGCGCAAGGAACAATCATAAAAATGATGATGAGAAATCCAGGTTTCGAGTGTTATTTTTTGACAGCTTGTACAAACAAGATTAGATCAAAAACATCACTGAGCTCCGAAGACCCTCATGACTTTCACAGTTTTAGTTTTCTGCTGCACAGCAAGCCAAACAGCGTATGGAGACTTGTTTGCGCTGCGAAAGTATCTCAATATCAGGGATTGTCAAAGGAAACAACACCAAGAGACCAAACTTGATATAGCTCAAGTGGTTGGAGTGATTTCAAGAGCAGATCATGTCATTTTATCAACATCGGCGCTGTGTTGTTTCTACATTTGTGACACGCACAAAGGAAAACCCACTTGAGTGCAAAGAGATATCTTGATATGATATATCTATTCCACACAGGGAGATTGTGCCATTCCGAAGGGAAGCCCTGCTCTAGATTATGAGGCTTTGATCGCCTTTACGCCTGAAATCTCGCACCTGCCAATTTTTTAAACATCTAAATATGAGAAAGGCTTCGGGATCGGATCGATATCGGATCGGACCGGCTTCGGGATCGGGCAATATTATGTTTTGGTTTTTTTATAGCAAATTCTCTAAAGTGTCAGTAGCTAAATGTTGCATATAATCTGATTAGGTTTTAATCCGCTAACTTGAGAGTTTATTGCCTGGATAGATGTCATCTGCTAATCTGTCTGCATATCAACAGAAGAAGGCCTAAGATTTCGTCTGAATAACAACAATATAATCGCAGTAACCCACAGACTAGGTAGGCAGTGAATATGGTTAAAAAACAATCAATTTTTCCCCCAGGGACCTGAGCCAAATTTAAACATTGTGGCCTGAGGTTCCTGTGTTCAATCTCAGCCATATAAAACTCATCTCCTCTCGGCGTGCTCTGGTCTAGAATTGTGAGGTGGAGCGCAAACAGTTTAGTTTCTAAATCAATACATGATAACAGTTATTAACATGCTCTATCTTCCTCCATCATCTCCCGTTAGTCCTATACCCACCGCTGGCCAGTGCTGTATGTACAAGTGTTAGTATGTAAAGATAACAGCCTTATAATTAACATAGAATCACTGATCTAAATGCCCTCACATCCCGCAGATTAATAGCAATAAAGTGATCGTGGTGGTTTCTGCAAACTTCCGATCAGATATCCAGTTGCTGTGTTCAGCTGTGCTGCTCGGAGAGAAAAGCTGGCCCGGATATGGACCTGGTTATTTCATCAGGGGTACTAAGTTCAATGTCATTGTCACATGATTTGTAAACAATTGTGGAAAACGAACCAAAAAACCAATTCGCAGGATTTGATGCTTCACACTGATAAAACCTATCATAATACAAGCATAAAAACAGCTGTCGCTACTGATTGCTGGTAGCATTTGGCACATTGAACTACTTGACTACGACATGAGAATTTTTGTTAAACCACTAACGACCAATTTTACATTTTTACTGGCTTTGTAGTGAAAGTGTGACATGGTACAAATTGTCACTTCAGGCTGCCAGACTGAAAATGTCATCTAGCGCTGACACTAAATCAAATAAGTGCATTGCTGCCACCGACCTAATGCGTTTCCATTCCCTGATGTCATGTTAGATCACTGGTTAGATGATATTATTTTGATACATAATACAAGTTTGGTATGGTTCTTTGCATGATAAATTAACATAGCATGCATTAGTAGCAATGTAAATTGGCCTATCAAATAAATGTGCTGAGCATATCAAAACTATTTGCTTTAGAACAGAACAGTACACGTAAATTGTAATGTAACACAATCTAAAACGATTACGGCTTCCGGCTTACAGGTATTGGTATCTGGCCAAGCCTACTATTAAGTGTTACAATATGAGATGGTGCATGTGGAACCTTAATCAAACACATGGAATCATGATTCATATCGCTGTTATCGGTGTGGCAACCTGCCCCTGTCTAAGGATGTTCTTTCCCTATCAGTGATAACCATTCAAATATTTGATAAACTAATTCCACGTGGGAATAACTGATTCCCTCACAACGCGATATCATTCATTCATCGAATTCATTCTCAAATATTCTCACAGATATATTTTGTCTGCGTTACTCCCTGGTTCTGATATAGAAGAGGTATGCAGATAGCATTCCCGAAGTATATTACCGGCGAAACCATATATTGGCTTATTGGCGATGACCTCTAGATATCATGTTGGGCTGTTTTTCTTAAATATCCCGAACATCTTATCTGACTGGCTTTGCACTCCCCGCTGGCTGTTATCATAACCACAGAAATGTAAAACAATCGAGCAGAGAAACCTCTGCAAATAACTCATAGATAATGCTCCAAGTTCAAACATGCGTTGATCATCATTAGGACTAGGCCCACTACATATGAATTATCTTTTTTTCTGACATTGAGAAGTTAGGCCCAGTTTGCTTGTGAAACAGTGGAAAATCTTGCTCCACAAAGCGATAGACAAAAGGCATCACATGACTGGTGACTTTTGACTGCCTGGCAAAATGTGCTCAAACCTCCTGACAATCTTGGAGCTATCTAGCGCAGAGATTACGCCTTCAACTGTTAGGCATCGACTGTACCGCTGATTGTTTCTCTAACATGTCTTTCATCACCTTTGATTACGATATGGAAATCATTGGTGTTGGAGTTGCATCGATATGACATATGTAGTTCTAGTTATAGTTCCAAATATATAATATAGTTCCGAGCACAGACCATTACAGTTTATTATGACACATCATGATCACGGTTGCTGAGAATGACACCAGTGCAAGGTGCTTGGTTTGTTGAACTCCATATTTCTGATTGCAAGTTTACTGGAAGAAAGTAGCCTATGTTCTTAATTCACTCTCTCAGCAGTTCCATCGATCAGCAATCTGTATCTGGTGTTTTCATGATTATGTCAATCATGCTCTAAGCTATCGGAATTCCCATTAAAGGAAAGCGTTATAGAACTAATTTGATTTCATTTTATCATGAATGACTTGTTAAACGATTATGATTAGGAATACTTCATCGGTTCTTTTGCGGGCAGATGTTGTAATGATGGAAAAGGATATTGATTAGGAGCTGCTAGGGGGTCTCTATGGGCAGATGGCGACACCTTGTTCAGTTTGCAATACGCTATAATCTCGAGCTTTGTCAAAGTTAATCCAATATCGGATTGTAATGACTATAGATAATTACAAATTAATGAGCTGGGTCTGTTGGCTTACTTCTGGGGTTTAATTCCCCCAGTCAGATAATTATCACGATGCTGATTTACAAATGACTCACAACACAGTTGCAAGCTATCAGGTGATTGCAATGCTATTTTTCGGAAGAATAGAAAAGAAATGCCCTTAGCTTACTAATCAAATATTTATGCAAAATTGTGATGCTGCCAGCAAAATAAAAAAAGGATTTTCCCATAGGATTATGTCTGCTGGATTTTTCCCAATATTCTCACCAGCTAAGACACTGCTGTAACCCACGTTTATCTTCTGATGGCCTTGCACCAATGAAGAGTGAGAGGGAGTTCATTGCTTGCACTGCCTACCACTCACTGATAAAAAAACCTCATTGTACTCATTCATATGAGCAGCACTAAATCGCTGTGGATAAGCTAAAACGGAAACACCACATGAATGCCTATAGGAAGTGGCATTGTTCTCCCAACCCAAACAACCCATTGAATATTTTGGTTTGTCCTGAAGCGTTTGTTTGCCTTGTCAGTGATTTAGGAGAATAGACCTTTCATGATACACCCATAAGCGGCCTCTTGGTGTCCTTTCATTAAACGCCCTGTTTGTTTACATTGATTTGAAGGCCACCCTCAATTTTCTAACACCTGCTAACAAAAACCTGCTCTCTGAATTTGATCCGATTAAAAGAGATTCACACATATTGCTTGGCCTGCTACCATCTTAGAAAGGTAAAAACCAACTGGCATCCGGTAACAAAATATATATGCGGAACATAGCCTTAGTCTAAAAGTTTTATCTGAATCTTAAGTGATTTTGTATTAAAAACCATGGTGTTTGATTATAATGCGCAAGGAAAACCTCGAACAAGTCAACAATGTACCAGTAAGGTAGTTTGTTTGCTGACTTGACCCATTGCTTCACTGATATATGTATGTATCACCCAAATTACTGTCCCATCATGTAACATGGTCGCAACAGAAACACAAATCAAAATGAGATATTTTAAGACGGTCGGTCCGTTGTTAGTGGCATTCCAAGTTTCTTCAACTCTATCTCATCGCTCTAACTTCAGCGATCCTAAAAAGAAGATTTCAAATTGATTGTTAACTGTTACTTACCAAGATTAGTTAATGAAATGGTGAGTAAATATCCAGTCTAATCCTCTGTCATACAGAAATGTACCGATGATCGATCCCAAGTGCTGAGTCAGTATCTATAGTGATTTATTTCACCCAGTACTTTTAGTAAATGAAGCTATAAGCGCAGGATCACGTCCCTCCGGTCTAGACTTTACCATTGAAGTAGAATTAGTCATGTATAACAATCTATCTGTAACAAAAGTGTTTGTTTAGGTAGAGCCAGCGATTATCTGTACAAGCTAATCTGATTGGCTGAGCAAGGATACACCGACCAATCATTGATTAAAGTATGCTAATTATTTGTAAAGGATTTAGGAACGCTGAGTTTATTTTTGCTTCAGGCATAGCTATTAAAATCTGGAAAAATCAATGTTTCTGAAGAGATATGCAGTTAGATTTGAAGATTTGATGCAGCTGCAGAGTTGTAAATCAAATTAAAATTTTTGAGACAAAGCCAATGATGCTGTTTTGTTGTGCATAGTTTGTTGTCTGGTCCTTTCCGATGAGAATACCTCGCGCGTTGACCTATTCTGATGCATCTCCAGGGAGAGGTTAAGCAGAAGTTTTCTGAAAGATGCGGATCATGTTAAATAGGTAAAAGCATTTGTAGATTTGGGCACTGTCCCTTTTTCATGGGGATGTTTAGGTATGGGACTCGGTTTCTGATGATGGTATAGAGTCGGCATGATAGAAGCAGGGGCCTAGTAGTAGTGGTACTGTTTGTAACCTCTTGACCCTCCTCCCCTGGGGTCGTTCCTCATGAAGGCTAGGGTATCCATAACATATCACATCGCCGTGTATTATAACAACACTTTGAGTCGGTGTAAAAACCGACTCAATATCAAACTGTGATTTCTATCTTTAGAAATCAGATGTTTTTTTTTGTAAAAGGTGACCTAAATAGCTCACACATTATTTTTTAATTCTAACAGCTTGAAAAATCAATGAGCTTGAATAACAAAACACTAGCTGCCAGAGAGATGTTATCTATCAGCGTTGGGATGTTACTTTATAATCTCAACTAGAATGATATTTGATGTTTAATTTGTTTATTTTAGGAGGTGACAATGAATACAGAAACACAGATCTTGAGTAAGTGTTAATAGCCTCCATACTTGTAGCATTGATGACAATCCCCTAACCTTGCCTTGTGTCAAATCCTTATAATGTCATCATCTGCTGCCATTGGAGTAAAAAAAACTTAGATTTTCTTTGAGTTGCTTTTAGTGGCGTTCCATTATCAACCCCCACCTGTATGTTCGGGTGGATAATGTAATGCGAGTCCCACCTAGGCCTACAACTTTCCAGAGAAAATCTCTGTGAGCCTGCATCCAGGGAGTTGGTGACAAGCTCACCGCTGTATCTAATCAGATATAGATCAGAGGACAGCTGTGCTGTGAAGACCCATCAGATCAGGGATAGATAAAGTACATCTTGAAAGCATGATTGGGAAACAAAAAATCAGAGTACAATCATATTCATGCCATCTTATGTAGCATCGGCTACAGGGCAAACTAATTAAAGAATATGTTATACAGATTGCTGAATAGCTGTGTCTGGTTGCCTTGACTCCTTCGGGGTAATTTCCTTTTATAACAATTATCAAGTGACAAGTGAAACAGGCCTTACAGGACAGAACTCTCATGTCTTTCTCTGTAAGGGTTTGACAGGTCTAACTTTACTATTCTATGCCATGGGCCATGCTAAAAGTGTCCGAATCATAATATGGAAATTGTGGAAAGTACTGACTCTGTTATTGGCACTCCTGTACTAAGTGATCTGGCCTGTTCATGAACCAATAACTTCTCTGTTGATGATGCCCCAATGACACAGGGATGACCCAAAACAGTTGGTCTTTTTGTGAAGGTTTGGGTCATTAGTTTAAAATTCATGCAACTTAGGTACATCCCATCATCAGCAACTGCATTTGTAGACTTGGCTGTATCAAGGATTCTGCGCGGATAGTTTGGGGGTGAGACCCTAGAGTCTTGAATCATCTGCATATTTGCGAAGATCACTTTACCCTATGCTCATCTGTATCCGCTAATTTTGTTGATATGGAATACTATGAGTCAAAGTTACTGAAATTTGCCAAAACAGCCCTGGCAGGTTTGTCAGATTCCTATGAAGTAATTTCAAATTGCAACAAAAAATTATGAGGGCTATAATTGCTTGGAATACTTTAAAGCCACATTATCATGTTTTATCCATTAACACCCTTTTGATTTCTATAATTTAATTAACTCTCAAAACAATCAGTTTTATCACCAAACCTGTTTCTCTGTTTTCAGGCAGCTGTCGAAGGCTTACAGGGTCGCAATCGAAGTTACATTGAGGTCGATAGCAGAGTACTCTTCCTCCTTGTCACCCAACGAGGCAAGTTAATTACTAGCATATTGTGCCATGATTACCAAATGTACAGTAATACCAGAGACTATAGATATATTATCTATATCTATATCATCTATAGTCAATACAGTTACTTTAGCAAGTCACCTCCCTGGTGACTTAAAATTTAGGTATTCCTGTAACAGGATTGTAGGGTGTTGAGATATTGTTTTATGGGTTGCACCATTTCCCCTCCTTCATCATATGTATGGTGAGATAACACTAACTCGAAGAACATACACACACGTTTTTCCCAAAAATATACACCCTACGTGATGAATCTTGCAACATCATAGAACTCACCGAATGAAATAGTTTTAAATTATGGTTATTGAGCAACTAAAAGAGAGGGATTAAAATTCAGCGCTTACTTACCACTAGTGTGTTGGTGAAATTCTAAACCAAATGAAAAGTTTTTGCGGCAATGATCGTCTCATGAAGCAACCTTTCACTTAACAATTGCCCAGAGCTGTGCTGGATATTGTGGTAGTGTGTAGAACATCCAGGTTCTCCAATTCTGCTAATTTTCTGACTTTGTGAAAGGTCAATCATAATATCACTGCATGGTATTGTTACAACGACACCTCATTAATCAGGGGTGTATTTAGCAGCCCTCTAACATAAAGAAATGGGGTTGAAGCGGAGGCAACAAATTCAAATGATTGAAAAGTTTGTTCAAAATTTGTGCTGGTAGCAGTTTAGATCAGTCCAAAATATTCATCAGTTTTTAATGTTTGAAGACACAAAACCAGGGAAAGCACCTGCAGCTTCATTCAAATCCATAAGTACTAGGGAGTAAAAGATTGAGTGAAATAAATACTCCCCTGCAAGGCATTGTTCTACCTTTATCCCTGTAATTAGACAGAACCTGGACCTGCTATTATAGGGCGAGGTATTCTGTAATTACCCTGATGGTTACAAATCTGTGATTGACATTTTCATATTTCAAACCTTCACCTTGCAAATTATAGATAAGCCGTATTATAAAGTAAACAACGCAGTGCTCATCTCTTGTTGTCTGATTGGTAATTAGAGACTGGAGTACGATTGTTTACACTGCATCTTTCTCATCTTACAGGTTATCAGTAACGCCAAGAAGAATGTTATCAAGGGTCTGCAGAAATCAATGGACTGCAGAAAGTATGTAAATGTTACAGTCCTTTGCTGTGTGGATTGATGTTATTGTTTTAAAAGACTATGATGTCAAAATGTCAACTTGTCCAGATCCTAAAATGTTTAATCGGCATCATCTGTTATTACTTTTGCTGACAATGGGTGCTGCCATGTAAACACGCAGTTTTCTCATCTCGGCTGTATGGTAATTGTATTGCTTGTGCGGTTCACAACTGCTCGCCAATCTTATTTGTAGACTTGATGTGCAGGCGAGGATTGAGGCTCGTACTTACGAAGGCAGGCAAGTTTTCTCATTCAGTTTCCGTATTTGGTATGATTACTCTTTGCCAAGCGACTAAGACCTGCTAGAAGTCTTGTTTCCCGGTCGCTCACTCAATGACGGAACTATATACTGTGCCCAAGTGAGCAATTTGGGTACAAATTTTGTTAATTGAAAGACCAAAAGGGCAAGGATTTTGAGCAAAGTGAAAGTGCTGATTTGGTTAGAACACCACCACATTTCACAGACCTCCTTTGTTATCCTAAGACACAGTTTTATAACCTTTTGAGTACAAAATGAGGTTGTTCCCACTGCTAGAAAGAAGATTGGGAATGCCAGATAGATTATATGATTCAATTGAAACAACTCCATTCACGGTTTTCATTATTTAAACTTTTTTTTACAGACATAAGGCTGTCTCAGAGGGGACAACTCCGCAGACTACAGTTACATTATCTATAGTGATCTCAAACATTCACAGCGTCACTCATGTAGGCACAATACTGGGAGGCGTGGCTTACTCTGACACATTTCTCCTGTCTGCTATCAAATACAGTAAGTCATGTGTCAAAACAAACTCTCCATCATATGGTAACAATGCTTCCCCTAACAATACTATATTTTCAGAAGTTATCAGGTGGATATCGTACCAGAAAAAAAATTAGATACACTTTCTATTGCTTGACTGGTCAAAGAATGAAATTGTTGCCTTTGACCAGGGAGTTTGGGACATACTCCCCATATATCCCACCCTCCCTGCTTTGACAGCTCGTTCACTGCATGATCTAGAGTTGTCTTGTTGTGTACAAAAAGAGGATAACTCTTGTATCAAAATACTGCTGTAAGTGTTGGCAAAGACTCCTATGGTTATTATTATATACTATTTATCATGCTCACTCTATTACAGATTCATCAGGAGATATTCTCATGAATAGTGAAACTCTGAATCTCACACAGAATGTCGTTAGATGGAGTTCCTGGAATGTAAGTTTACAAAAAGACAGCAAAAATAATCACTCGAATTTTGTTAGTGTTTACAAAGTGACGAAGATATTTCGCCTGGTGTGGGATAACAACAATCTGAGACACTTATATATTGTTTCAATGGTGTAAAAAAAGCTGCAGGCAGCCCTACTTGGAAATTATTATGGCAAAATTTCTGATCTTTGTGCAATATTTTTGCAGCTAGTAGCCAAGCCTTGGTCTAGCACAGCTGCACTCAGTGATTACAACACATTACTGCTCTGCCATAATACAAAAATTATCACTTTTTATTTATTATACCTGTATGATGTTTACTTTTGTAGATATCACCAGAGGTCACTGCCATGACAGAGAAGACACAGACTCTCATACACAACAAAGAGACAAAGTCAGACTTTACTAATATCTGTGGAGAAGTTCTAATAGATGGGCAGGCTGTGGAGATTGTGTCCCCACAACCATGGCTTCAGCCTGTGGCAGGTTTGTTATGAATTTTCATTAATTCTTTTTAGTGTGTTACTCAATGTAGTTGAAGCTTTTACCGATTTTAATCATGCAATATATTGTAATTGGATATCATTTTTAAGGAGAGAGTACCCAAAGAATTGCTTTCTGCAGAATTTGAATGACCCTTTGAAACAATGAGTATAACTTTCCTCACTAAAGAAGAATAAATTTTGCTAATGCCTTCCACTGACAGCACTGAAAACGACAGATACTGGCTAGTGCGAACCTCCTACATCCACATAAATCAATGGACTCCTGTTTATTACGCAATATCTATGTGACTCTTCTATGAATCTGTGATTTCAGCAATGATGTATCTGTATGAACAAGCAGTGATATTACTGAGCAGTGCCACCGGACCGATCTCTCTTACAAAATCAGATATAAAATCTGCCAGCTTCTATGATGGTGTAAGTTATCACTTTTCACTCATTGTGTCCACCTGCTTCATGGCTAAGATTAATCTGCAATATCAGGAACATTTTCTGTGTAGTAAATATATGCATGGGTAGGTTCAGCTACTGCCCATACATCAAAAGCAAACGTAGAGGTACTACAAACATAATTTTTAGAGAGTGGTGAATCAAAAAAGACAAAGCTTGAGCACTAATTTGACAATTAGGAGGCAACCCTTGATTGACGAATCCTTTAGCCCCTTATATCTTGTCTCCATGAAGATGGGCGCGTGTTAGTGCTCATGCCTATGCTTATATTTGATGTAAATTATGACACTGTTATTTACAGGGAGGTCCAAGCGTACCCGCCTTTCTCATCCTGTACACAACTCTGGATTTCCAGACTAAACTTCCGACACAGCTACACAATACAATGAGAATGTTAGTCATCTCCCTCAATCCCAGGACTAAAGCTTACAAACTCTTCTTTGAACAGGTCAGTGTGAATCTGAAAAGGTTAGAGATGTAATCTTACAGCACTACTCTCTTTCCTATATGCTTATTTACAAAGTTGCTTGATGACAAAGCTGCACCTTTCACTTGGTGAGACATAAACGTTACAGCTACAGATACTGGTGCAGCAATAAATATGGTCATCTTAGCATAGATAGGTGCAACTCCAAGGATTGGATGGCGATTACTTCAGTGCAATCCAAGTTCTATGATTTAATCAGTCCAACATCTGCTACTACTTGTAGTTTTGTTTTATGAAGAGAGTTAGATTTTGCAGACAGAGATGTTGGATTTTGTTTACTTTAGGTGTTCAATTCCTGGAAGTCACAAGAGGAGGGAAATTTTGAGTTGAAGATGGAGGAATCTCTCCCCGAATCTCTGGCTATAGTGTGAGTTTTCTGATCAAATATCATCAAAAATCAAAATTATAAGTTAACCTGGAGTAGTCATATATTGTCATTTATAACTGGCTTGAGATCTAGTGAAATTTATGGATAGTTAGCAATAATCAACCTGATTATTTGATTCCGTTTCCACTTGAGCTTACAGAGATTGGTCTCACATCATTTAGTCCTCTAGGGTATTTGGCCAATGCGTATTGTTTGTGGATGAAGCTGAAAGAGTTTTGATAGCTAGAACCTGTCTGTGATAATGTTGTGGTGCGCTAAGAATTACAACTCTTACCACAGTATAATTATTATATTAATAATAATAACAATACTAATGGTTGTCCGTCTCTTCAGACGATGACTGCACCGAGGTGCGTGCTAGGAAGAGGTTGTATAGTGACGACTAGGTTTCTAAGTCATTAGTGCCACACTTAAACCACTGACAGCCTCAACCCAGCGTAAAGCATATCGCTACAAGGTCATAGCTAGAGTGGTTGGGGACAACATGTAGAGCTATAACATACAGGAGGGTTCTTTTTTCTGCCTGCACAATGTTGTTGTGCATACAAGAAGACCATTATTTTTAGTCCTGATCCGAAGGTATAATCTGGTATAAAAATAGCATGTTGGTATATCTTGTAGACATGAACAAGCTACAGCTAAGTTTAAATCACAGACATCTGGTGGACTCTCAAGTCGACCGATGAGCTCTAGAGTAACTGGACTACAGAACACACAACTCCAAAATCTGCAGAGGTTTGTAGATGAATTATCCTCACTATCTAGAAAATTATAATATATTACACGCAAGAGTGTGCTTAAAGCTCCGCATATATGTAGTCCTGCTGATTACAAATGTTGACCTGGCCTTGGCAGTGAATAACTCACTTCAGGTTAATATCTTGACATTCTTTAGGCTAGAAGGACAGTTTCTGATTTTCCTGGTCAGGGTGGCTTGAAAGCCAACGCCTAATTTATTTACCAAGTCAAGGGCACATCCATCATCCATCTCGTCAGTTTCTTATCCACCCTGTCAGGTGCAGGATAATCATGCTCCCAATGGTTCAAATGTTTAAATTTTGTTGAGTGATATCACTGGGCAATTTCGCTGAAAAGTATGCTTATGTATTTGCAGTCAACTGGACTGTACCTTCAATTTCTTTCTTTAAGATCAGCGCTCATTATTGTTGTCCAGGTTCATGAGTCACATAGCGATGAGCGCGTGTCTGGATAAAGACCAGCCAATCACAAGCTCTGATTTGTCAGTTCTTCTTGACGGCTCACCAAGTATCTCAGAGACAGAAGAGGATAAATCCGAAATTATGTTGACAATCAGTATTATATCTGGTATACCAGGCAGCTATAAGGAGAACGTGGCTAACTTCATAACTCAGCTCACACAGGAGCGTAGCAGGTGAGGGGTAGCTATTTAATCAGGCTAAAGGATGTTAAAGAGTATCCCACAATGCAATATCCTGAATACCCATTTCAATCATCTCATGTACACGTCTTTTAGGAATCGCAGGCTAAAGTTTTACTTGTGGGGAAAGTTATGCCCTAACATGTATTCTCATGCAGTTTTAGTTCTGGTAAGAACTTCTGTTAGACTATTGGCATAATTGCCAACTTTTGCTGCTTGCTGCCGCTACTTTGCTAGGAGCCTGTTTTAATTTATTTCTTGCTCACTACAAATGCATCAAATTCTCTTGTGAGCATTTCGGAGCTTGCTTTCACCAACGGATTGAGTCAAAATACACAGGGAAATTTTTTAGGCAGCTTTGGAAGTTTTCTTTAAAACTTTCTCATGATCCAATAAAGGAGCTTACTGCTCTTGCAATTACACTGGCTTTCACTTATTCCTTTTCTAGCATTGGGAAAGGGTAAGATTTAACAAAGCTTTTTCGAATTCAATAAAATTTGACACAAGCTTATTTTCACCGTTTCAATATTGTATATATATAGCATAAGAGTATAAATACAAATAAATAGAGTATTTATATGTTTATGTTGTATTTACTCCTTCACAAACTTCATTGTTTCCTTATGCTTCTTTTTCAACTTTCAAAGATCAAATCTGCACTTTTTCGATAAGAGACTCTTTTCCACTGTTTATTATGATTTCAATATAAGCCTCTAGCATCTCTGTTTACCATCCACATCATCACGTTTATGTATGGAATATTTAATTTTAACAAAGTGTAGTTCCATTTTTTGTAAATTTTTCATCATGACTATACATATCATGCGGGTTAAAATGTGGGTTAAAAAGAGAAATTAAGGTGCCTTAATGGCATGGCTGCCATATTCGGCGCTAAGTTGCTCTCAGTTTCAAATTTGGGAAGAAAGGAGGCAAAATGAGGTGTTTGCCTCACACTCAAAGAAACCTGTCTTGTGCGTCTTATTTACCAAACAGTTAGTTTAGAGAGATGTCCCTAACTCAGACGATATAAAACCCTACAAATTACATTACTGATGTTTGACACGTGTTTGCAGGTGGGTGATACACAAACAGACAGCTGAGACAAGTCATCAGTTTGACAGTGGCAAGTTGGAGAATACCTTGAGTTATATATACAGTGTGCTAAAGAAGAAAGGCAGCTCAACTAATAAAGCATCGAGAATGCTTGTCATAACTCCTGGGTGAGTAAAAATTTATCATTTATTAGGTGATGATTTGTTGCCTTCTGATGGTTTGATTTCTTTAAAGGTTTGCATCTAACCTGGTTGGTTAACTTCTCAAACTGGATACTTGAAATCTACTGCATGTATGACCACTTAAAAATTTGTCACTGTATTTTCCTCCTTCCCAGGGTTTTTTACTGTTTGTGTCATAAGTACCGCTGTCTGCAAATAGAGTAAAAAAACAGATCATCAAACATATTTGAGCTGATCAATTCTTGGATCTTAAATTTTTCATTTCTCTGAGCATGATGCATCAACCGGCACCCTCCACTCCAGCTCGAATAATACTCACGTCATGTTGTCGAGTTATTTCTAAAGTTCTTAACGCCTTAAAATTGCCTCTATTCTTCAAATTTTTCAGAATTATTATAGGCCCCTCCATTACCCACCCCGCCTGGCCCCACCACTCTAAAACCCATGGATACAGAGCCCTGGTTCATACCATTTGTATATACCAATATCACTACTTTGTTTGCTCTCTCTCAGTTTCACAGATGTTCAGACAGTAGTACGTACTATACAGAGCCATCCTAATAAGGAGTTACGTCAGCATGTGAGGATAGGAGCAGTCACTACATGTGTAGATCCACACAACGCATTCCTCACGGGGTATATGACTATACCGGGTATCGTCAACCAGTGTACTCCTGGCTGGGTTAATAACGTCGTGATGACCAGCTCCACCGACGCTGGGGTAAGAATCGCCCAAACGATTTAACGATTTATTTATTACATACCGATCTAAGAAACACAATGTTATATGGCCCTAGTGCCCAACATATGGGCCATGAGCCCTAATGGCTCATTTTAAAATATTGGTGGTTATTTTCTTGTTAAACAATTTCGTGTTGCACTTGCCAAAACAGACCATGTGCATCATAATTCCCCCAAACGATTTACCGATTTAATTATTGCATAGAGATCTAAGTAACACAATGTTATATGGGTATGCAGATAAGTATCCCATAAAGCAATTCGCTAGAATTCCCATAGGGTAGTGGCCAATAATCACAAAGGCTTGTAGAGTTACTGGCTAGTTGCATTGTGGGTATGGTTTTACCAAAACTCTAAATATTGTCGAAGCTTCATGATAAGACAATGAAAAGCCAACTACATAAAATTTTCTGCCAATAAATATGTATTTTTTCCAGTCACAGAATATTTAAAGTAACAAAGTTTATTATATCGTCACAGTGCTAGCCACTAAATCTAGCCCGTATCTCTTCTGTTACAGAATGGTAATCTGACCCATGTGCAGGATTTAATCAGAGCTGTTAATCCTACGGTAAACTTTATAATGACAGATAGAGGAGAGCTTACCAGAAGTCAGGATATAGATCTCATACTGGCCGACGCCGCGTTCCAACATCCTGATCAGATCAGAGCTAGGCTACTTGTGTCAAGGTTGGTCCAAAATTTTTAAAGTATTTGAAATTGAATTTTTTCTTTGAATGCTACGATGATTTGTTTAACAGTTTATTCATTACATTACATGGAGGTTGATAGAGAATAGACTTTGCCTAGATTTCTTTTATTGCAAATCATTGTATGTACACTTCTCTGTTGATTAAAAAAAAGGTTCACTAAAATCACTTGTCATATCACTCGCCCATCCAGAGGCAAGGGCAGCGTAATATTAATGCCTTATTGGCAAGGCCGCATTATCTGCGCCAATTTGCTCTCTGTTTGCAGGCAAGTTGAAGCACACCTGGGGACCCACCAATCCCCAGTGGACTGCAGTGGGATTCGTACCCACGACCTTCAACACTTGCGTGTTGAAGTCCGGCGCTCTAACCAACTGAGCCACCTCCTAATCCTCTGTAGTTTGAGTGCTTTAACTCTGCCAGGCTGCTGGTAGTGGCATTATAATTTACCAATAATTTGCAATCACAGCCCCAACAACTGGGCCGTGGTTGAAAATTGATTGCCACTTCTTTTATTCTATATTCTGAGTTTCGGCCCTAAGACTAGTCCCTCAGCGTAATACGTGTTGACAAGAATTCCATAGATATTTTGAGTCAGTTTTCTAATTCTGAAATAAGATTAACCTTCACATTTTAAGACTTTCAAGATCTCTGATTGTAGGCCTGCCAAAGTGTCAGGAGAGGCTTATGGGCTGAATACTGTACTTCTCAAGTTCAAACAGCCTCTGATCAAACAGAAACTCATGTCCAAACTGAGAGGTAAATCCATGTAGCATCATCTAGTCCCATCAAATATAGATCTATGTCCATAAAAAAAAAGGTGGATTACAATCGCAAGTCTGTCTCTGTCCGAAGACTGAGAATAACAGTGCCGCCATATTCGGTGCTAGTTTGCTCTCAGTTTGCAGGCAGGTCGGAGCACACCGTCAATTGAGCCTACTAGTCAGTGGATTGCAGCGCTCTAACCAGTGAGCTACCTCCTACTCCCACTCCATAGACTTAGTTTTTTTGTTTAGGTCACATATGAATTAATTACTCTAGCTAGGTTAAGATGTAATATCTTGTGTTTATCAGTCGTTTCACTTTTATAATGTAGGGGTGGGCAAGCTAGGGTTATACACGTAGAGCTCATCTACATTAACAGCGTTGGGTTACGGGCGGGATGTGAATTAGAAAATATCAGATTGAGAAGCTCTTATCTTAAGCGCTACACAACTTAAAGCCATTTAGGTCTTGTCATTATCTCTGCTCCTTACCATGATAATAGCAAGTGACATCTCCCCTCTGACATTGGGGAGATAACTTCAAATTCATTTCAAATAAATGATAAACTATGATTGTTGATTTTCCTTCATTGCAGAATTAGGAAAGATCTCACTTGGCGAAGGGGACAGCTGTGTACTACATGCATGCGGAAGATCTATGTTTACAGGTATGATATACTTTGTTATGCACCATTGGTCAGTACATGTAATGCAAGCAATTCAGCCCAAGGGTGTCCGAAAATATCTCCTTGCTTATTGATGATATTGCAAGACAAAAAATTGTAAGCTATTTGAGCTTTTATGCTTAACGGAATGGAGTCAACCACCCAGTTCCAAGGTTCTATGATTGTGTTTTTAGGCAGCGAAGAAGTGTTTGATATTACATATGCGTCAGTCAGTAATATCGTCAAGCCTACTGCAGTACAGTCAAAGCCTGGAGAAGCACCTGCCAGCTTCTTCATGTCATTCTCTGGGTATTCACTGCATGAGGAAAAGCTGAAAGACGCTCTTAGAACATGTGTCATCTCAGTGAGTTAAAACTTTGTAACTATTTCAGGTCTTGATATTGACTGATAAAATGGCTATTTAAAATGAAATTTCAGTTCTTGTATTCTACCACACACAGTAATGAAGCAATCTCATTGGAGCCTGGATTGACGTTCCGAAGAATGAGGTTGGCATAATTCTGTAAATTACATTCGATCATTGAGCTCAGAATCTAAAAAGTGTATTCCTATGCAAATTTAATTGGTTTATTTTATTTAGAAACCAGATAAGAAAGCCACGCTTTCTGTTAAAGCTCTAGACAGAACAACCAAGAACATGATTCATGTAAGTCAAAAGTACATCACAAAAAACACATCTAGATATTTGTTGTGAAATATGTACCATTCATGCCACATAAGTGTATTTTTTTGGTGTATAAGATTTTGTCATCACATATTGTGGTTGGTGATAATTTGAGACAAAATAGGAAACTATGTCAGAACAAGGTTGAGAAAAACTAAATTTTGAAATGTGCAGATATGTAAAGAGGTCACTCATGTAAACTCTGCACTTGAATATTAAGCCCGCCTCGGGTTAGGAATACAAAATTTGGCTCCTTCAGTCAATATGAAATGAAGCAAGAATGAATGACAAGTCAAAGTCAGATCTGAGTGAAATGGTGGTTCGCCCCACCTGACTCTTCATTTGGGTTATGCATGTTTGGCTTTTTTTTCCAGAAAGAGAAACACTTGGAGCCGTTACCACCCGGCTGGTTTTATAACGGTACTCAGTATGTTGATATGTCTGGTGAGAGGTCAGACAGACATCCAGAGTTTGAGAAATTCCTGCAGCAGTATGTCGATAAAGAGAATGTAACCATCCAAGAACACAATAACAAAATCGATCAAGTCAAGTATAAGGACTTGTTTGAATGATTCTGCGTGTAAAAACCGAGAACTCCAATTATTTATTTTGCTGTTTACAGTTGATAGTGTTAGTTATATCTGTTGATCCGTCCATACTTCATTGTTAGTGAATAGTTAAGGGAGCTGAAATATAAAACACATATTACTATGTAAAGCAATTCACCAACTGTAAAAACTCTCTTTTGGTTAGTTGCAATGTTCCTTCATTGCCTCAAGCGAGTTTTTGATCTTTATGTTACAAAGTTGGATAAATAATAATAATAATTTATTGAACAATCGTCACTCAAGCATTTTTCTGCCAGTAATCCATCAATGTTGGCTCTTACCAGAATCGTTTTAAATCCTGAAACTAAATTTTATTCAAATGTTTTCTTTTCTCCCTTTGAAGTTCTCTCTACTATACCGCCGATATCACTCACCGGTCGAGAGTTTGTGGGTTGTTCAATTTGCTTTTTGATACAAGATCTGGTCATGCATTGTTCTTTATAGAGATGAAGATCTTATTTAATCAATATGAAATTGATTTTGAAAATCCATCAGTGGTACCACTTGCTCTTCAATCTTACCGGCTTAGCTTGTATGTCAAAAGTTTGCTGTCAATCACCTACTTTTTTGTTACCCCCAAAACAGCAATAGTAGCCGCATGGCAAGGCTAAGTTTGCAGTATTTACCTTCAGGATTAAACCCACATGAAAGTAATCTGTGGGCTTCAAATTCTGATGGCAAGTTTATGCCAAATATTCATTTTGCTAATATAATAATAAGATTTTATTAAATTTCTCCTACGTCAAGAAATTTAAAAATACATTTACATGATATGCAATGAACTCATGGCCAAACTATGCATGCATCAATCAGCCATGTTGACTATATTAAACACAAATACACATACAAAGTCCCCAGTAAAATATCACAGGGAGAATATAAATACTCAAGTTAGTTCAAGAGTAGTTCAGACAGATAAGCCAACCGGCCGTAATCTTGTTCAAGTATCAAGGTATGCAAGAGAAGTGCAAACATTACTTTAATCTTTAAACAACCCATTGAACAACATTGATAGGAGTAAAGTATTTTGCAAACAGAGTGAATTTCTCCTTGACTCAGATTTGGTACAGTCATTGTGATCATATTGTTTGAAATGGCTGTTGTTGCAGTTATTAATTTGAAAAAAAAATCTAAAATTGAAATAGTATTGAGCGATATCTTTGATAGTCATCATCAGGCAAAATTATAGAAACTTGATATTTCACGAAAGCTGTCAATACTGGTACCTTAGATGACAAGCTTCTCTTTTTCGGGTGAGAGCGGGTAAAAACAGCTATTGAAAATTAGCACAATTAACAGCATGGTGACTCGCTAAGTCCAGGAGGTTTAGCAATGTTACTCTATGTTTTTCTCTATGTTACTCAAAATCGGTACGTCGCAAGTACCTTTGAAAACAAGAATATCCGTTTTGGAGCAGTTTGCTTTGAGACGCCGTGTGTGAAGCCACTTAGTGATAGCAGTGCAAGCATTTTGACAATTTCTAGATAAATCCGAGTGATTTTGTGCAGTAACTACGATAGAGGTATTGTCCGCATACTGAAAGCGTCCCACCTGAGTGGGGATATCGTCGAGCATGTAATTTATATATATTGTAAATAGGATAGGAGAAAGAACTCCTCCTTGTGGAACTCCAATGTTAGAGGTAAAAGAGTCACCAACTGTGTTATTTACTTTGATCCTCAGAGTACGTCTTTTGAGAAAACTTGCTAAAAGTGATAATAGAGAACCATGGATTCCCAAACAATGTATTTTGTATAATAGTCCATCCAGCCATATAGAATTGAAGGCCTTTTGTAAGTCTATAAAAATACCGGCAGTATGAAACTGTCTTTTCAAGCCATCTTCTATATGACATAGTAATTCAGTCATGTAAGAGGCTGTACTGAAACCGGGTCTAAATCCATGCTGACTATCTTTTAGAATAGCTTTTTCTTCCAAAAAATTTACAATCCTGGCTTTTAAAACTCTCTCAAGTAATTTTCCTATATAGGAGGAAATGGTGATAGGCCTGTAAGCTCCTACATCCGCATAATTTGGTTTTCCTGGCTTTTTCAATAGAGTAACTTGACCCTCATTCCAAATCCATTTGCCTGTTTTCAAAACAGCATTGAATAATCTATATAGAAGCATCTGAAACTGATGGCCCCTTTTTTGTTTTCTACACCAAAGATACTAAATATTAGTATGATGCATTGTTTTATCATAGTCAGGTTAAGGTTCTTTACGCTATATTCCCCATTTTCTGTCATCAATAATTTGTTAGCAATATTAAACAAACACAACACATTACTTCGTTTTCAATCACAGTTGATCAGCTTAGCCATAGGTAATGATATTGAATAGAATGAGCAAACTAGAATCAGGGAAAAGACCGCAGGTTGCGCTTTTAATATCGCCACAATCACTGCAGTTCCATAGATCGACCGGACTCTATCTTTGGAACTGTTCAAGCCATGGGAATACTTCCCAGTTTGCACTGGTGGGCCGTCTTTCTTTGAAGTTTCAGCTCACCTCTATCCATGGGAAAATATGCATATATTGTAGGACGAGCCATAGTGTTGTATTCAGGGTCGAGTCAAAGGGTCGGATTTCGGGTTTCTGTGGTTGAAACAAGTCGGGTCAGAGGTCTGCATCTTCACGGGTCTCAACTAGTGATGGTCAAAATACTGCTTGCTCCTGGACTCGATCCTGAGACCTTGTGACCCACAGTCCACGATCTTAACCACTACGCTATGGATTTTGTGTGCCATTATTCGAAATGGAGACTATACTATCATAAAACATATAGCTATTATAGTCATGTTTTTGCTGTGATTATTATGAGCGGCTTACAACACTACATATAATAAAGCTTTCTTCAGACATCTATAATTTGATAAATACTTGACAGAATCTGATGAAACTTGGTCTCAACATAGTTCATTATGTCTAGATGATATATTAGTTCAGTGGCTCGGCTCATTTTCATTTTTGCTGGCCCAATACAACACTCGCGAGCCAAGAGGTGACAACTCAGCTCGGTCTAGACCGACCTCAAAATCAACATGGAAACTTCAAGCTGCAGTCTATGATCTTATGCAACATTTCTTAGTTAGGGTTTAGAAATGGGCAATATAATCAATAATGATATTGTTCATCTGCATTGTTTTTTGTATAAAAAATCGCAAACCTGAAAATAATTGGACATCAATATTATTAACAAAAGAGTGCATGAGGTAGAATAAATGTTTATTGACCACAGAGTACAGTTCCCTCAATGTCCATACCTCATCATAGTATATAAACCAACAGAACACGATACATAGATTATTGAAACATTCTGCGTCTTGAAGGTAAAGACCGTGTCTAAAGTTCTAAGTTTTGTATAGGCATTATTTTTATGAATTTGTACATGATGGCAGAAGCTCCTCAGCTATCTGAAAATAGCCAGTTATCAGAAGAAGTTAAAGCAGAGAATGATGAGCGGTGTGGATTCTGTCTACAGTCAGATATGATAAAACCCAAGCAGTTACCCTGCTCTCATGTATTCTGTTTACCCTGCTTAGAGGAGGATCCTAAGAAAGACTGTCCTGTGTGCAGGTGAGTGAAGTGCATGCAAACCAGTGATTGGATGCTCAATATATTATTCCGTTGTTGAATCATCCCCCTTTGAATTCCAGTCCACATTCTATTCGAATCAGTTACGTTGGGAGGACATGTTCAGTGATGTCCCATTCTTTAACCATACCAGGACCAAGTTAATGCAACCTTTGCTCACCAAAGAATGCAAAGGACTCATCCTATGATCCTAAAGATTACCAATAATGAGAAAAAAACAACGGTCAGAAAGGGAGAAGGTTTCTCGAGATACGTCCAGAGAAGATGTGTGTTGTCATTCATGGATGAAGTAATATGACCTTCATCACTACTTCATCTAGAAAGGTTTATGATGCCAAATGGACTGGAATGAAGAGCTTCTTGAGACCATCAGAGACAGAGAGTGACACTACTACAGAAAAAAGAGAAGATAACTCAGATCAGATCGAGTGTGATGTATGTAAAGATCGGAAAGCTGTCTGTTACTGTTTAGGGTGTGAAAAGAAACTCTGTGATCACGACTTCAAGGTAAGAGTCTGTATGTCAAACATTTAATGTCAATGGAATTTGATGGCCTGAACCATACATACGTATGTGCGTACGTACTTACACACATACATACGTACAAACAAGCGTAAGTGTATCCACTATCAGTTAACGGCTTCTCTGCTCCAACAAATCAACACTTTTGCGGTCCTCTCTGCTTTCAGATCCATGAACAGTCATCGATATACTTTACAAGCAAGCATCTTCAGATAGACATAGCTGTTTATGCCTCCAACCCAGAGAAATATACACCAGTTTACTGCTCTGACCACAAGGAACAGAAAATTACTGTGGCTTGTTACCACTGCCACCAAGTATTCTGTGAGACATGTTATCCTAAGCTGTCAAGTTGCTCTCAAAGCAAGGATGAACGAGGTAAGTATATTTTGCTTGGTACCAACTTATTGAGGAATGAATTCATTATTTTAAGGGTTGTGAAGGAATTATTGATTTTTTTTATTCTAATATCCTTTTGTTTTAACCTGTTAATAGTGTCCTTGTTTCTGTTAGTGTTATTTTCTAGAGCATTGTTGTTTTCTTCAGGGCTTCATGCAATTTCAGCAATCGCTATGATGGCTGACAGCATGAGGCTTCAGTTGAATGATAGGATTAAGAAGATAGCTGACCAAGTCACAGAAGGTCTAAACCTTGAGAAGAAATCCTGGAGCAGTCTGTATGATGTGGAGTGTGAAGTAACAAGGATGATGAGTGAGATTGATGAGAGGGTTGAGAAAGCCGTAAGTTGGTTTATACTGTATCCTCAGTGGAGGTGAGATTCCGGTAACTATTTCAACAAAGTTTCAGAAAGTTTAGAACTTTGGCAACACCTAGGACTAGTTTGTTACCTCTGATATATTGCAAATATCCAACTAGTTCTAGGTGTTACCAAGGTTTTTGACTCTTTGAAGCTTTGTTGAAGTTGTTTAGAATACAATTCAACCAACAATTTTTTAATTTGTATGCATGCATGCAATAACCCACTCGCTGTTATCAAAATGTCTTTCTAAAAGTACCTTTTGGTAACTATGAGGTATTATGTAAAATGAAAATTTTGTGATCTGGGAGACTTTCATGATTACAGGCAATGCTCCACCAATTGCCCTATCAGGATATGGGATATGCTTGAATAGGTACATTCAGTAAAGCTCCATATGACCAACCAAACACCAATCAAAGCCATGACATTGGCTGAAAGGGACCCTGGGGGTCTTTCAATTAGAAACAGCCAAAATCGCAATCTTATCGCTCACTCAGTGAGTGAGCGATACATGCTAGGTTGCTAGGTTGCTCAGTCACTTGATGGAACTATATACATTCTGAGTGAGCGATTTGGAAGTGATTTTCTCTAATTGACATACCAAGTGAGTGATAATTTTGAGCGATGTGATAGTGATAACTTGATTTAGTAAAGGATCACTCTTTCTAATTGAAAGACCCCCCAGGATTCTAGACTCTCAGATAGGTTTGGAGTTACCTGATTTTATTGAAATTGTTAACCTCGTGTTACAGATAAAATCCCTAAGAGAAAGCGCTGAACAGATGAAGAATGAGCTGAGAGAGCATCAGGCCAAGTCTTTGTCAGTGGTAGAAGCTTACAGCTTGCAGCTGACTGAACAGAGAGACAGACTTGAGACTGAATGGAAGGAGCTCAACAGAAGATTTCAGGACATGAAAGGCTCAGAAGTTATCACTAAGTATGAGTCTCTCAAGAGCAGTATTGATAGCAGGTCACCAGCACTGTATGAGGCATCACCAAAGTTACCTCTTAGACCAAAGATTCTGAGTCAAAACCCTGTTTTGAAAGGTAGGCTAATAGACTTTAAATAGTCAGTTTTCCTGTATTGAATTCGAGCCTATAATCGGAGCTGTCCGATCTCCATTTGGATACTGTGAAACACTTAAATGCAAAGCATAGGAAATTGCATCAAAGTGGCCGTGTCTGGAGGACTATCTAAAGTTCATTAAAAATGAAAAACCATCAAATTTGGCATATGCAGCATTGAAGAATCGAAAGGACGTGTCTTTTGTTCAAAATATAATTGATAATTATTTCAATATTAAATGCTACAATAATAATCTGTAACCATTAAATCTTTTTTTTTTCACCTTTTTTGTTTCTTTTTAAAAGCACTTTTGGAAAACATTTTACAGAAAATGGTATAGATGCCAAAAAAGTTATCAGAAAAATACTTAAAAAGGTGTGGAAACATAAAAGTAATGATGGTATTCACCCTATCAAAAATCAATTTAACATTAGACCCATCATTAGTGATCTATTCATGACACTGAAATGTGAGACTTTCTTTTCAAACTGCTGGTCTCATTGCGGCGCAATACCCAAATCTCTATATATGTTTTGGTTAAACTGAACATCTTTAATAATGGTCATTTCATGTGTGTTTCTAGAACTGTTTGCTGAAGAACTTTTCACCCAGATGAGCATCTCCTCTTCAGACCAAAAATCAATCAAAATCAAGTATATTAAGACTCTACCCTGTGATGGGTTTAGTATTTACTCAGTAACATGGCATGGGAAAGATATTGTCTGTGGAACCAATAACGGTGTTCTCACACTCAACGAGCACTTGCAGAAGAAACAAGTTAACATACGCGGTCATGTCGATTGCATCAGGAAAATAGATAAATATGCCTTTGCCATTTTGTACAGCAAAGACCTCCGTGAGCGAGAAGTGAGAATATCCTGTAAGAACACTCTGGCCGATCCGAAAACAACATTGTGTAGATTTCCCCAGGATGATAATGATCTTTTGCATTTATCCGTTTCTGAACAGTATGTTGCAGCCTGTGACAATGTGGGAAAGGTGGTTCGTCTGTGGACAACAGAAGGGGAACACTTGATGAAAATCGGGTCAGGTCACCTCCGTCGCCCGTTGGGCGTGTTATTACGACAGGACTCAGTTCTTGTCAGTGATTATGATACTGGATGTCTTCACAAGTTCAGGCTGCAGCCCGGATCAGAGCCAGTGTGGACATGCAGAGGACTCGATGCTCCGACGGGGATATGTGTGGATAACCTTAGCAATTTATATGTGGCGTCCGGCAAGGGAAATACAATCTATCTAATCACCCAGGAAGGTCAGTTATAGATCTCAACTAGAGCAAGTTGGATTCAGCATTCGGATGTTCCGATTCTAATGATGAGTTGGAGGGGGGCAACTCAAAATGCAGGAAAATTGGATCATATTCGATCTAGATCTCCACTGATGCACATTTGTAAAAGTGTTTATGAGGGTGATGGTATCTGGAAATAAATGCCTGCTCTCAGCAAACTGAATATTATAGAGGTGTTCCCTTTTGCAGCATCGTAGCCAACTATATTCCCAATCTGAGTGATTGTTTCCCATTTCTCTTGGCTTTCCACACAACAAAATACTATACTAGTTAATATAAGCTAGTTTAGCTTTAGCTAGTTTTTGGGTGCTTACTTATATCAGCCAGCATCTAATAGCTGCTAGCTGAGGTGTAGTCTAAATAAAATAACGAGGGTGAGTAGATGTCAGCTAACATTAAATTTAGCTAGTTCATGTACATGTGAAATGGCAAGCTTCTCTTTTTATGAAAACTTTACTCCTCTAGAGTATAATGGCTCCCTTCATCATAACAGTTGAGTTGAAGATATTTCAATCATAGTTTTGAGTTAGTGAGTTAGTTCCTATGGTTATTAACCTGATATGTCAATCAATACAAGATCGTGTTATATTTCTGCTATACTTTGGACTGCTGGCTGTGTAAATTATCCTTGAGTTGAATCACAATAATAATATAGAATATTATAAGACTAAACTTCTCTAGCTTCTTGCATACATTTTTTTTGTATATTGTTCAAGGTTTACCGACAAAGAAGTTGTGTTGCGAGGAGCTGAGTAAAACTGAGTATGTTATGGATATCAGCCTATCAGAAGATGGAACTACAATAGCTCTGGCATGTCGTGAAGAAGGGGTGAAGATATGCACTCTCACATCGTGAATATGAATATACCGTGAATGTCTGATTGAAGACAATGGATCCAGATGTTTGCCTGCCTGACAATCAGTTTGTTTTATTGAAGTAATTCTTTCATTGAAATTTTTATGTACAATATATGTCACAAAATTTGCCTGATGATGATATCATTGATTTATATAAGTTTTTTGAAGTCATAAAATAGACCAACGATTTTTTGGTCTAGGAGAAATCTATCCTTTATTCAAGAAAGATTTACTCTGCATTGTTCAACGGTTTGTTTGAGGATCTGACGAAAATGTAATCAGTTCTCATGTCATTTTGGTTGGCTATAGCAAGATGATTGGCTTGACTAACTTTTGCTCCAACTGCTAGGAATTTCAGTTTAGTCTGTTTCAGAGTTCTTCTCCCATCCAGGTCCTAAGACCGTTGAAGTTGTTTGCCGGAAAGCAAAAAGCTACTGAGTATATAATATAATAGATTCTTTCAGATATGGCTCCTTGACTTAACTAATGGGGGATTTACCAAATCATCTGTGTAACTTAATTAGGAGTTGTCTACCTCTTTGTATGGAGGAGGCAACTCACTCTCCACAGGTGCATGCTGGGATATGTTTGTTTATCTATTTCGAATTACACCATATGCTGAACGGAGACAGTTTCTTATCTCACTGCATTACGATAATTCAAAGGCATGATTTGACACAGCTCCCTGACTGTGGCAAGAGGAGCAACTTTTGTTGCGTCAGCTAAAATGTTATTGAATTTGTCAGTAGGGATTGTTGTGAGCCTGAGCAAGCTCGACAGCCTGGACAGCCTGCCAAGGCTAGGTTGTCGCCAAAATGTTGATTGGTAATGTTGTAATCTGAGCTAACCTGTAAAATTTTAAAATTTAATTTTAAAAGTTTAACCAGCCTAATATTATGTGTCCACTCGCTGTTGCGTTTTCTTCTAATTTGCTTTTGTAAAGGCATATAGGCTTTTTTAACTTTGTGTTGCTAGAAATGGCATCCCATTTTGATTGATAGTGGTAGCTACTCCAGCAATCAAAGCAAGCATCAAGTACTCAAACAAGATATTTTTCCTTGCTGGCAGTTTGTGAGTTGGACTAATAATTGAATATTATTATCAGAGAGGTTAGGCTAGAGAATTTCGTTCTATTAGTACCAATTCTTATCATTTTAATACATTTTATGATATCAAAGGAATGCAAGAGGGGGTTGTCCCCACAAACCTACTGTTTGAGTTCTATTGAAACTCATTGAGTACATATATAGACAAACAAAAAACTTGATTTCAGCTCATTATATCCATTTCAAAATTTGAACAGTGCTAAGCCACAGGATTAAAAGAAAAGGTGAGCAAACATTCATATTTGTGATGTAAAGTAAGGTGTAATGATACGATGATGATCAAATTCGTTCCCATCTGTTAGCAGCATTTGAGCAGCAACACAAAACTGGTATAGGGAAGTAGAGCAATATTTGAGCAACTTTGTCCCATATACTGATTTTGTATTGGTGTTGTGAAGCTAAACTCTAAAGCAGAAAACAATCAATATCAATATCAATCATAATGCGGGAGCAGACTGAACTTGTTTAGGATAACATGGCAGAAGCAACTGTTGAATCACTCCTTGATGACATCACAGCCCCTCTCGAGTCAGAGGAACAGGAGAGACCTGAAGCTGTCAGCAGTGATCACTGTGAAGATGAGGACAACCTTATGGATGACGACTTGAACTGTGGATTCTGGTTTGAGGAGCATGTAATGAAGGGCAAGGAAATTCCATTGAGTGGCGGTGGTGATCAGTGTTAAACTGGTGGATTAGTATTGCCCAGGGTGTCTGCGCACAGATGAGTGGGTGGCACTGCTGATGTATTTGCCGAGCACAGCAGGGTCGTTGTGGTGTTACTTGCTTAAGACTTGAAAGCGTCATTCGTGTCTACGCTGTGAGAGAGTTGATATATTCAGCTTGTGTAGGAGACCTGTAGTGTATTATTCTCGCAGCCCGTCTCTGCACAGCCTCAAGTTGGTTGGTGGCTGTGGCAGAGTCCCAGGTACAGGATGAGTATTCTAGCACTGGGCGGACGAGATGTTGGTACACAGTTTGTTTCACATCTTGTGATTTGGTACGAAAATTACGGCGGATGACAGTGTCGAGTTAGCCTTGGCTTGTTGAGATGAGGGTGCCAAGTAAAAATTGGGTCTATTGTTATATCTTGGTAGTTGATTGTGTCAGCACGTGGTATCTGAGTGTCATGAAGATGAAGCGGCAGGTTGTCAGGTTGGTGTTTGCGGAAGAAAGTAATTTATAGGTAGGGTTATTTCATTCTTATATTAGTCTTGCTTGCTCTCAACATGGAGGATTCTCACTACTCTCAACAGATAGGCAGTCATCAAGTGAAAGAAAGCCATATGTATGGAGCATTGAATTCCATATACCCTATAGGAGTTTAGTTTTCGCGGCATTTAGGATTCACTTTTCGCGTTATTGCCTAAGTAGTGAAATTTAGTGTATCTTAAATTAAACTCACTCACCATAGTTTCATAAACAATGTACGATTATACAGGAATACACCTGACATATGCATGCAAGGTAGTGTGGTGTAGTGGTCTAAGTGTCTGCCTTGTAATCAGATGGAGGGTTATGCCCTGGGTTCGAATCCCAGCTTAGTCATTTTGTTTTAATTTTCACTACTAAGCCTACTAGAAATTAAACTCTAGCTAAATTAAACTCCTATAGTAGTAGTACAAACAATTCAATGGTATGGAGTTATCCAAACTTTGAACATGAGTAGGCAATCCTTTGTAGAACTAGCTTTCCTTTCTACAATTGTGAAAACTTGCTATTTATTGAGGTCAAGGCTGAAGCTGTAGTACTTTCCAGGAAAACATTGAATATGACCCAGAATGAAAATGACCTTAGTATGAAAACAAACTTAAGTTGACCTTGACATATATATAAAATGGTGCGAGGAGATTAAATCAGTCTATAACCGGAAATGAAAATGACCAAACCAATCAGACACCTACATGAAACAATCCAACCAATCACACCCATATATGAAAATGACCCAACCAATCCTTGAAGGTATTCATAGTTAAAGATAAGGCGAGGAATATTTACACAACCTTGGGAGGCTGTTTAGGGTGGGGTTACAAACCCCCTACACAAGAGAGTTAGCCTAGGTTAGTTACACACATGTATCAGTTTCACTTTGGTAACAGCTGCTATTATGTTGACTCTTGATCAATGAACCTCTTCAATGATTTTATGGTGGACATACAGTATCGTTTTTATGATAAAATATACATAGTAAGAATACACCACACATTTTGCTGTCTATAACATAGCAGCATTTTGGATATCTTAAGATATTTTCAGCAGCTCAAAAGTCAAAACAAAATCTGAATTCCTAACTTTTTGATGACTATTCATAATTCTCTAAACGTGTTAACTTCAACGTTAGCATTGAGTAGCATATATTTTTTGCGTGTTATTGCAGGTGATATTACTGGGGCAAGGCTATCCGATTGCTGTAATATCTCTAACAGTCATGTGGCTCGTCAAATACTCCAATTTTCTAGCGATGATGGCAACAGAAAGCGATAAATAGTTAAGGAATTTTGTATTGTTGTTGGGTTTTGCACGTTGTCACATTTTGTGCAAAGTTTTCTTACATTTTGCACATGGTGTCATGTTGTGTGCATTTGTCACTTTTGTCCTCAAACAAGCAAATGATAACTCCAATTCAGTCATCAAACATTGGCAACCACAAAGGTCATTTTACTGACTAAATTTGATGTTATAGCTGATATCGAGCATTGTTCTCACCTCTCTACGATCAACACTCTGATGACTAATCAACATAAGACCCTCTCTCTCAGATATATACATGATAAATGTCACTTTACAAATGAATTTGTGATAGATTGTCAATCCGGACGCTACTGCACAACATATAATAAGGACTATAGAAGCGCTTCGAACAGCAATAGTATTTTGCGCTATGTAATTTATTATTTAATTATGATTTATTTTTCCATGCTTCTTGGTTTTTTTAGTTTGAAATTTTGATATATGATATTTAACACCGATCAAATCAATGAAGAGGGAGTTCATTGATCAAATCAAGGAGCAAATATGACCATTGTATTTGTAAACAACAACAAAAAAAGAAACAACAAGAAAAAAAGTATTGATGTAGTTAGGTGTATTTATAAAAAAGGCTTTTTCCGCAAAGAGCTGTGTTGAATTAAGGGAGGGCCGGGGTTTTGTGATGTGACAGGGTTTGAATGTAGGTAATGGTGAAATGGATGGTTGGTGTGCTCTGCTACATTATGGACATAGTTTATTCTCGAACACTGCCAAAAGACAGCCACTAAGATTATTTATACTGATATTGAATGTTATGAAGAACGGTTATCACTTCTAAACTTGACCACTGTCAATGAATTTTTATTGTCTATGTCACAAAATTATTTTAAAAAGATAAGCAACAATCCGAGCCATTGATTTTTTAGTCGTATAAGATTCAACACTTGTAGAACATCCTCTTGCAGACCTATGATTAATAGAGCTGAAAAGTGTAGGACTGAGAAGAGAAAGAACAGCTTTATCAGTTTCTTATGAAACACAACAACTCATAAGCCTAATGTGATGGTTATTGCAATGATAGATGGTTCAAAATACACATACAATACAATACAATAGTTGGGGCATCAAATGTTCTGTTAAATTCAATGCCGCAAGCCGCTCATCATGACATTCTACATATATGGCAAGATTTACGGACAACACTTAAGGCATAATTTCTCAAGCCCTTCAAGTCTCTCCTTGTCCCCTTTTGACAAGTATGGAAACCAACTTAGAGCCGCGTATGAGTTCACTGACAGAATCCTCGATCTATAGAATGTGATCAGACTAGATGTGGAGACGCCAACTTCCCTAAGCCCGGTGATGGCGTCCACAGCTGGCCTTCACTTGATTTATCAACACAGAATCAACTTGTTTTGGTTTGGTTTTTATAACAATCAACAGGCGATATAAGATTGGATTGGTACATGAAACTGTTGTTGTGCATGGGAAAGTATTCCAGACACACAATACATATTTATTCATTAATTATACACATACATATGCAAGGGCCATGGTTGAGTTCATTTCGATTTAACCTATGATTAAATTACAACAAGAAAAATGATGTGATCTCTGCTAAAAAAAACTCTGGCTGTCAATAGTAGTGTCACCTGTCAAATAGGTGTCACCAAATATTTTGAATCTTCTAACAGAAAAATGACAATCCTTGAATTGGTAGGCAGGCAGGAGTGGGGGGTCCATAACCCCACCCCAGATAGCCTACCATCAATGAACTAAAGGTTTAGTTCATTGCTACCATAGCTACGTATATATTCCATACTTTACCTTTAACTATGACAAAAGTTAAATACTATGTTGTAACACCTTCAGGGATTGGTTGGGTCATTTTCATATATGGGTGTGATTGGTTGGGTCATTTTCATATAGGTGTCTGATTGGTTGGGTCATTTTCATTTCCGGTTATAGACTTTTTGTGACCTGCCAATATCGGGATGAGTCGGACAGCTTAAGATGACCCTGACCTCGGGTCATTTTCATTATGCAGGTCATTTTCATCTCAGGTCATTTTCATTCTGGGTCATTTTCATAGTGATTCACTTTCCAAAACAATAGACAACCAATTATTGTCAATAATTTGATAATAGAAAAATTGGTGTGTCTGTGCATAAAGATTCTCCCTGTGAATGAAAACCGCAGCTGAGAGCCATACTGACTCTCGTGATCTGACTGGGCATGCCCAGAGCCTGAGCATGCGCAGAATGGCTGAGAGCAGAGGGAGTAACTGCCAGTGTTGTTAGCCACATATCTATCAACAGAGCCATATATATACCATTAACTAGATAGTTAGCCTGTATTGACACGCATTTCCTACCTTGTGCCCAAAGTTATGAAATGCAGCAGTCATGAAGTGTGGCCAATTGTACAGCTAACAGCTGTTAAAGAGTAGTTGTTAGTTTTCGATAAGAAACTAACTTATTGATTGACCTTTGATCTATATGCCATATCTCAGTCAATAATGGACTCCTTGCTTTATTTTATGGGTCATATTAGCCTGTCTTGTAAAGCTTTTCAAGACAGGCTAGGCGTCATATATAAAGCACGCTATTCCTCACAATTTTACAACCTAGGACATGGTTGAATCTCCTATTATGATTATTGTACATCACAACAATCACATTCACTGCGGAATCTAGAACAGAGAAAGTCATGTTCTGTAAATGCAGTGGAGTAGCCACTGACTATGAAAGTTTTGTTTGTAGCCTATTCATGTCAATCTTAATTGGTGCAACAGAACACATACTAATATATGTTGCAAAGTAGTTGTAGAAAGGTCAAGGTCAAGGTCAAGATGGCAGACAAAGAAAATTAATTCCTGTGAAAAATTCTATCTAATTTGACAAAATTAGTAGGGTTCAGACCAGGTTTGCCTCAAACAGTGTGTTAGGATATTGGTAATAACCCTAAGATTCCAAAATGGTTGTTCCCCAAGCCTCCGAAACTAACCAGACCCAAAACAGCAGGGACTCACAGGAGGTCAACAAAGGCAGCCAACAGCAGCAACAACAGCAAAGAAATGATGATGATGAAACTCCCTGCGGCAAATGCAAGGAGGTAGAATGCACTGGCACCATTGGCAATGGGAGGAAGAAAGTCTACAAAACACTCTGGATCAGTTGTGATGCCTGTGCAGTGTGGTACCACGCTATATGTCAGGATCTACAAAATGCTGATGCCAATAGCATAAAGAAACTGGCAAATCACGGTGTCCGATGGTATTGTGAAACCTGTATTGCTAAAAAATGTGAGGGAGATACAGTAGGTAATACTTCTCTCCATCATAAAACCACCATAAACAAATTGGATGGTATTGAAAAGGCCATCAAGGAGATGCAAAAATCCTACTCTGCAGCACTCCAAACAAACACCGAACAAATAGCACAGCTGAAAGAGAACTACGCACAGGTTGTGCAAAAATCAGCAAAACAGATAGAAATGGCAACCGTATCAAATGAAAACACAGAAAAGATGTTACGACGACAACAACAGATGAATGAAGCGGAGTCGAGGAAGCTTAATGCCATAATATATGGTATCAATGAAGAAGAATCACCGGTGCTTGACCAAGTTAAACAGTTCATGACGCGGGAGTGCTTTAAAAAGTCTAACCCCCCAGTCATGGCCATGAGACTCGGGCGTAAATGCAGTGATGAGGACGAAAACAGAAAACCCAGGCCCATAAAACTAGTATTCGAAAATGAGTCCTCAAAGTGGGACTTTGTGAAGCGTGTCAACTCTGGAACAATGAAACAAGAGAACATATTCTGTAAAATAGATACTAGCCAAGAAGTCAGAAATCAAGAATGGGTGCTGAGAGAGAAAATCCGTGAGCTTAAAGGCTCTGATGTCACAGCCGAATATCGTATTCGGAACCTACAAATAGAACAAAAACAACTTTCGGGAAATTGGGAGCTCCTGAAACCAGAAGTAAAGGAAAAAGAAACGACCATCTAAGTATGCTCTTGGCCAACACAAGATCAGCAAAAGGAAAAACAGCAGTATTACAATCCCTTATAACTGATTTTAACATTGTCTGCCTTACTGAGACTCATCTCGACTGTACTATACCCAGTAAATCTGTGATCCCTGAGGCACACAAGGCGGTGTTCAGGAGGGACAGAAACATCAGAGGTGGAGGAGTCCTCATTGCCATAGATAATGATCTCAACCCATCCGAAGTAAAGATAAACAATACAGATGAGGAAATTATTGCTGTTAAGCTCGACCACAAAGTAATCATCTGTTGCTATTACAGACCCTGTGTTGCTCTACAAAACATGAGCAAATTGAGAGCTTCCTTCGAAGAGGTAACCAATCACTACACAGATCATAGGATTATCCTAATGGGAGACATGAACCTTCCCGAAATAGACTGGGCATCATGCTCCCTAAAACCCAATGCTAGGTACAAACAAACCCATGCAGACTTCCTGACCATGCTACAGGAAAACAACCTACAACAGCTTGTTAGACAGCCTACTCACATACATGGCAATATTCTGGACCTGATATGTACCAACACAGAGGGTCTTGTTAAAGATGTTGACATAGTGTCTCCAGGTCTGAGCGATCATTTTCTGATCACTGCCTCACTTGACCAAAACAAGCCACAGGTGGCAGAATCAAAGCCAAGAGTAGTCAAACTATACAGACAAGTAGATTCAGAAGGGTATCGAGACTCCTTGCAAATGGTAGTAGATGAGCTAGCCGAGATGAGAGACCCTGACGAGATGTGGAACCACTTCACTGTGAAACTCTCCGACGCCCAGAACTCGCATATACCCACAAAGTCCCTCCCTCCTAAGAATAAGAAATGGCCCGAATGGATGGATAAAGTGACACACAAACTAATAGAAAAGCAGAGGAAAACTTGGGGAAAGTACAGAGAAACTGGTGATAAGTTCTACCTTCAGAAATATAGTGCAGAAAGGCGTACCAGCAAACAAGAGTGTCAGCGAAGAAAGAAAGACTACCTCGTCGACAAGATTTGCAAACCACTAGAAAGAGGAAATTCAAAACCCTTCTATAAACATCTAAAACATGCCAAATCAAACGACGGACCAAGCATCAGACTGGCTGATAGAAGGGGCATCATCACTGAAGACGAAACACAATGTGCTGAGATTCTGAATGAACACTTTCAAGCCCAGTTCTGCCCCGACCAACAGTTAGTGCAACCAGAGAGAATGACCACATCAGAGGAGGATCCAATTGAGATCACCACTGAAGGTCTTGTGAAGCTGATTCAGAATCTGCCAAACGGGAAATCACCTGGCCCAGACGCCATACGTAAACCAGATCTCCTCGTTGATACAGATATGTCAGCCGAATGCCTAAAACACATATTCCAAGCATCAATTACAGCTGGACAACTACCCAAGCAGTGGAAGCTGGCATATGTCACACCAATCCATAAAGGGGGTGACAAGGAATCGACCAACAACTACCGTCCAATATCGCTCACCAGCATCCCCTGCAAAATGATGGAACACATCATTCTCCACTATCTGAACCAAAAGCTGAATGACTTCCTACACTGCAGACAGCATGGATTCCGGAGAGGTATGTCCTGCGAAACACAACTCTGTGCTACCTTCCATGACCTCGCCAAAACAGCTGAGTCCTCAAAAACCACACATGCTGTAGTGCTTGACTTTAAGAAAGCTTTTGATAAGGTCCCCCATGCCCTACTAATGAAGAAACTGAAAGAAGTTCCTGGTATCCACCCTCAGCTGGTTAACTGGATACAGGATTTCCTCACCAACAGGAGACAGAGAGTGGTCATCAAAGGTCAGACCTCATCAGAATTATTGGTGACTTCAGGAGTGCCCCAGGGGTCAGTCCTCGGTCCCATACTGTTTCTGATCTACATCAATGATCTACCGACAGTGGTAAGCTGTAACATTAGCCTATATGCCGATGATACACTGCTCTATCAACAAGTCACAACTGACGAAGATGCAGCTCTATTCCAAAACAACATTGATGCTGTCCACAGATGGTCGGTTCAATGGAAAATGCAGTTCAATGAAAGTAAATGCCACATGATAGCCTTCGGAGACCAAGAGTTCAAGCCACAATACAAACTGGGCGACACATGCATGGCATGGAACAGTTCCACAAAGTATTTGGGGGTGATGATGCAGTCTGACCTAAAGTTTGATCAGCACATAAAACTAAAGAGAGACAGCGCCTCAAGAGCTCTTGGATCCATCAAACACATACTATACAATGCACCCAAGAAGAGCCGCCTACTGGCATATACCAGCCTATGTCGCCCAATACTCGAATATGCTGATACAGTCTGGGACCCAATGCTCAACAAGGACATTGAATCAATAGAAATGATTCAACATCGAGCTGTCAGATTTATCAGCTGCCTAAAAGGAAGAGAAAGCGTTACTGAGGCCAGCTCTGAGCTTGGCCTCCAAACACTACAGAACAGGAGAAGAAATCACAGGCTAACCCTTCTGATGAAGATCCTTCAAGAAGAGGAGCAACACAGCTCACTAGCTCTCGCATATGATGAAGTATCAAACGACAAACAGAACATGACAATGAAAACAAGATCTGCCACCAGAGGCAAACTCAACTCTGTATATGCATCTACAAAAGTCTACTATGGAAGTTTCCTTCCGAGGACAATCAGGGACACCAAGGGTACCACAAGTTAAATCCAAAGACAGCGTCTAGCTGGAAATAAAGTGATGACTGACAACACTAAACAGCATACAGCTGTAACCCCCGTTAACCATTAAACACACTGTTAGTCATGAGGCACTCCTTTAACTTTTAGTTCCTGAGTGTACGAAGTCTTCAAAGGTATTCAAAGGTATTCAAAGCCCCAACAACAATTCTTTGTGCAAGGAGTAAAAACTCCTTGCTTCGCAGTCCGGGGGTGTTGTAGGCCACCCCATATGAAGCACTTGCCACTTTCATGTTATTACAATTTGTGTCGCTGATTGGATTCCTGTGACATCCTACTACACTTTACAGCACCTACTAAGACTGTCATTAACAGTCTTGCCTGTGAGCAGTATGACTGTTTGTGATAAGTATGGATATAATGAGTAACTCAGTAATAGATAGGTTAACTAACTCTCTATGTCTGGACATGCCAATGCCGAGTATGTTAATCCTGAACATTGGCAAAGTAAAGGCATGTTGATGTAAGTCCCAGGGGCCCATGACGGTAGAGTGCCGGTGTAGTGTAGTGCCGATGCAGATGCGGCCTTCTGGCCATCAACCACTGGACTTGCACAAACTGTAAAGCGATGTGCTAGTTGTATAAAATTAACCACGGCATATTTTATTTAAGCTTGCATGAAATAATGAAAAATAAAAACTAAAAATAATTGAAATTGTGAAGAGCAGCAGCCTGAGATCCAGTCTTGATCCCATAGAGCAAGACCGGACATTTATTTGCCATTTTTATGAAATATTCTTCCAGAATCAAGGCATCCATGGCAGAATCAATCGCAAATCAAGAAGAGCTCAATTGTGGATTCTGTCTGCAGAAGTTGACATACATGATAGAACCTAAACAGTTACCCTGCTCTCATGTCTTCTGTTTACCTTGTTTAGAGGAGGATCCTAAGAAAGACTGTCCTGTGTGTAGGTGAGTGAAGTGCATTCAAACCAATAGTGATTGGATGCTCAATATAATATTCCATTGTTGAATCACCCTCCTTTGAATTCCAGTCCACATTCTATCCGAATCAGTGATGGTGGGAGGACATGTTCAGTGTTGTCCCATTCTTTAACCATACCACGACCAAGTTGATTTGAATGCAACATCTTTCACAAAACAGCGCAAAGGACTCATCATATGATTCTAATAATTACCGCTCATGAGAGAAAACAATGGTGAGAAAGGGAGAAGATTTCTCGAGATAGGTCCAGAGAAGATGTGTGTGTGTGTTGTCATTTATGAATAAAGTAACAGGACCTTCTTTTATAACTATCTAGGAGAGTTTATGATGCACAATGGACTGGGATGAAGAGCTTCTTGAGACCATCAGAGACAGACAGTGACACTACTACAGAAAAAAGAGAAGATAACTCAGATCAGATCGAGTGTGATGTCTGTAAATATCGGAAAGCTGTCTGTTACTGTTTAGGGTGTGAAAAGAAACTCTGTGATCACGACTTCAAGGTAAGAGTCTGTATGTCAAACATTTAATGTCAATGGAATTTGATGGCCTGAACCATACATACGTATGTGCGTACGTACTTACACACATACATACATACATACAAACAAGCGTAAGTGTATCCACTATCAGTTAACGGCTTCTCTGCTCCAACAAGTCAACACTTTTGCGGTCCTCTCTGCTTTCAGATCCATGAACAGTCATCGATATACTTTACAAGCAAGCATCTTCAGATAGACATAGCTGTTTATGCCTCCAACCCAGAGAAATATACACCAGTTTACTGCTCTGACCACAAGGAACAAAAACTTACTGTGGCTTGTTACCACTGCCACCAAGTATTCTGTGAGACATGTCATCCTAAGCTGTCAAGTTGCTCCCAAAGCAAGGATGAACGAGGTAAGTATATTTTGCTTGGGTACCAACTTATTGAGGAATGAATTCATTATTTTAAGGGTTGTGAAGGAATTATTGAATTTTTTTATTCTAATATCCTTTTGTTTTAACCTGTTAATAGTGTCCTTGTTTCTGTGAGTGTTATTTTCTAGAGCATTGTTGTTTTCTTCAGGGCTTCATGCAATTTCAGCAATCGCTATGATGGCTGACAGCATGAGGCTTCAGTTGAATGATAGGATTAAGAAGATAGCTGACCAAGTCACAGAAGGTCTAAACCTTGAGAAGAAATCCTGGAGTAGTCTGTATGATGTGGAGTGTGAAGTAACAAAGATGATGAGTGAGATTGATGAGAGGGTTGAGAAAGCCGTAAGTTGGTTTATACTGTATCCTCAGTGGAGGTGAGATTCCGGTAACTATTTCAACAAAGTTTCAGAAAGTTTAGAACTTTGGCAACACCTAGGACTAGTTTCTTACCTCTGTTATATTGCAAATATCTAGCTAGTTCTAGATGTTACCAAGGTTTTTGACTCTTTGAAGCTTTGTTGAAGTTGTTTAGAATACAATTCGACCAACAATTTTTAATTTGTATGCATGCATGCAATAACTCACTCGCTGTTATCAAAATGTCTTTCTAAAAGTACCTTTTGGTAACTATGAGGTATTATGTAAGATGAAAATTGTGTGACCTGGGAGACTTTCATGATTACAGGCAATGCTCTACCAATTGCCCTATCAGGATAAGGGATATGCTTGAATAAGTACATTCAGTAAAGCTCCATATGACCAACCAAACACCAATCAAAGCCATGACATTGGCTGAAAGGGACCCTGGGGGGTCTTTCAATTAGAAACAGCCAAAATCGCAATCTTATCGCTCACTCGGTGAGTGAGCGATACCTGCTAGGGGTCTCGCTTTCAGATTGCTCAGTCACTTGATGGAACTATATACATTCTGAGTGAGCGATTTGGAAGTGATTTTCTCTAATTGAAATACCAAGTGAGTGATAATTTTGAGCGATGTGATAGTGATAACTTGCTTTAGTAAAGGATCACTCTTTCTAATTGAAAGACCCCCCAGGATTGTAGACTCTCAGATAGGTTTGGAGTTACCGGGTTTTATTGAAATTGTTAACCTCGTGTTACAGATAAAATCCCTAAGAGAAAGCGCTGAACAGATGAAGAATGAGCTGAGAGAGCATCAGGCCAAGTCTTTGTCAGTGGTAGAAGCTTACAGCTCGCAGCTGACTGAACAGAGAGACAGACTTGAGACTGAATGGAAGGAGCTCAACAGAAGATTTCAGGACATGAAAGGCTCAGAAGTTATCACTAAGTATGAGTCTCTCAAGAGCAGTATTGATACCAGTCCACCAGCACTGTATGAGGCACCACCAAAGTTACCTCTTAGACCAAAGATTCTGAGTCAAAACCCTGTTTTGAAAGGTAGGCTAATAGACTTTAAATAGTCAGTTTTCCTGTATTGAATTCGAGCCTATAATCGGAGCTGTCCGATCTCCATTTGGATACTGTGAAACACTTAAATGCAAAGCATAGGAAATTGCATCAAAGTGGCCGTGTCTGGAGGACTATCTAAAGTTCATTAAAAATGAAAAACCATCAAATTTGGCATCTGCAGCATTGAGGAATCGAAAGGACGTGTCTTTTGTTCAAAATATAATTGATAATTATTTCAGTATTACATGCTACAATAATAATCTGTAACCATTAAATCATTTTTTTTGTTTCACCTTTTTTGTTTCTTTTAAATGGCATTTTTGAAAAACATTTTACAGAAAATGGTATAGATGCCAAAAAAGTTATCAGAAAAATACATAAAAAGGTGTGGAAACATAAAAGTAATGATGGTATTCACCCTATCACAAATCAAATTAACATTATACCCAGCATTAGTGATCTATTCTTTACACTGACATGTGAGACTTTCTTTTCAAACTGCTGGTCTCATTGCGGCGCAATACCCAAATCTCTATATATGTTTTGGTTAAACTGAACATCTTTAATAATGTTCATTTCATGTGTGTTTCTAGAACTGTTTGCTGAAGAACTTTTCTCCCAGATGAGCATCTCCTCTTCAGACCAAAAATCAATCAAAATCAAGTATATGAAGACTCTACCCTGTGATGGGTTCGATATTTACTCAGTAACATGGCATGGGAAAGATATTGTCTGTGGAACCAAAAACGGTGTTCTCACACTCAACGAGCACTTGCAGAAGAAACAAGTTAACATACGCGGTCATGTCGATTGCATCAGGAAAATAGATAAATATGCCTTTGCCATTTTGTACAGCAAAGACCTCCCTGAGCGAGAAGTGAGAATATCCTGTAAGAACACTCTGGCCGATCCGAAAACAACATTGTGTAGATTTCCCCAGGATAATGAAGATCTTTTGCATTTATCTGTTTCTGAACAGTATGTTGCAGCCTGTGACAATGTGGAAAAGGTGGTTCATCTGTGGACAACAGAAGGGGAACACTTGATGAAAATCGGTTCAGGTCACCTCCGTGGCCCGTTTGGCGTGTTATTACTACAGGACTCAGTTCTTGTCAGTGATTATGATGCGAGATGTCTTCACAAGTTCAGGCTGCAGCCCGGATCAGAGCCAGTGTGGACATGCAGAGGACTCGATACTCCGGCGGGGATATGTGTGGATAACCTTGGCAATTTATATGTAGCATCAAGAAACACAATCTATCTTATCGCCCAGGATGGTAAGTTAGAGATCTTCACTAGAGTAAGTTGGATCCAATTTGCCAGCATTCCAGATGTTCCCATTCTAATAGTAAGTTGGAATGGGCAACTCCAAATGCAGGTAAATTGGATCATCGTAAATCTAGATCTCCAATGATGCACATTCGTTAAAGTATTAATGAGGGTGATGGTATTTTGAAATGAATATCTGCTCTCAACAAACTGAATATCTTTTGCGGTATCATAACCATGAATATTCCCAATCTGAGTGATTGTTTCCCATTTCTCTTGGCTTTCCACACAACAAAATACTATATTAGTTAATATAAGCTAGTTTAGCTTTAGCTAGTTTGTGGGTGCTTACTTATGTCAGCCAGCATCTAATAGCTGCTAGCTGAGGTGTAGTCCAAATAAAATAACGAGGGTGAGTAGATGTCAGCTAACATTAAATTTAGCTAGTTCATGTACATGTGAAATGGCAAGCTTCTCTTTTTATGAAAACTTTACTCCTCTAGAGTATAATGGCTCCCTTCATCATAACAGTTGAGTTGAAGATATTTCAATCATAGTGTTGAGTTAGTGAGCTAGTTGCTATGGTTATTAACCTGATATGTCAATCAATACAAGATCATGTTATATTTCTGCTATACTTCAGGACTGCTGGCTGTGTAAATTATCCTTGAGTTGAATCACAATAATAATATAGAATATTATAAGACTAAACTTCTCTAGCTTCTTGCATACATTTTTTTTGTATATTGTTCAAGGTTTACTGACAAAGAAGTTGTGTTGCGAGGAGCTAAGTAAAACTGAGAAAGTTTTCGATATCAGCCTATCAGAAGATGGAACTACAATAGCTCTGGCATGTGATGATGAAGGGGTGAAGATATTCACTCTTACGCCGTGAATATGAATATACCGTGAATGTCTGATTGAAGACAATGGATCCAGATGTTTGCCTGCCTGACAATCAGTTTGTTTTATTAAGTAATTATTTAGTAATTCTTTCATTGAAATTTTTATGTACAATATATGTCACAAAATTTGCCTGATGATGATATCATTGATTTATCTAAGTTTTTTGAAGTCATAAAATGGACCAACGATTTTTTGCAAACTTAATTTAGTTTAGGAAAAATCTATCCTTTATTCAAGAAAGATTTACCCTGCATTGTTCAACGGTTTGTTTGAAGATCTGACGAAAATGTAATCAATTCTCATGTCATTTTGGTTGGCTATAGCAAGATGATTGGCTTGACTAACTTTTACTCCAACTGCTAGCAATTTCAGTTTAGTTTGTTTCAGAGTTCTTCTCCCATCCAGGTCCTAAGACCGTTGAAGTTGTTTGCCGGAAAGCAAAAAGCTACTGAGTATAGAATATAATAGATTATTTCAGATATGGCTCCTTGACTTAACCAATGGGGGATTTACCAAATCATCTGCGTAACTTAATTAGGAGTTGTCTACCTCTTTGTACGGAGGAGGCAACTCACTCTCCACAGGTGCATGCTGGGACATGATTGTTTATCTATTTCAAATTACACCATATGCTGAACGGAGACAGTTTCTTATCTCACTGCATTACGATAATTCAAAGGCACGATTTGACACAGCTCCCTGACTGTGGCAAGAGGAGCAACTTTTTTTGCGTTCAGTTAAAATGTTATTGAATTTGTCAGTAGGGATTGTTGTGAGCCTGAGCAAGCTCGATAGCCTGGACAGCCTGCCAAGGCTAGATTGTCGTCAAAATGTTGATTGGTAATGCTGTAAGCTGAGCTAACCTGTAAAATTCACAAGTTTAACAAGCTTATTATTATGTGTCTACTCGCTGTTGCGTATTCTTCAAATTTGCTTTTGTGAAGGCATATAGGCTTTTTTAACTTTGTGTTGCTAGAAATGGCATTCCATTTTGATTGATAGTGCTAGGTACTCCAGCAATCAAAGCAAGCGTCAAGTACTCAAACAAGATATCATGAAGTATTTTCCCTTGCTGGCAGTTTGTGAGTTGGACTAATAATTGAATATTATTATCAGAGTGGTTAGGCTAGAGAATGTCGTTCTATTAGTACCAATTCTTATCATTTGAATACATTTTATGATATCAATGGAATGCAAGAGGGGTTTGTCCCCACAAACCTACTGTTTGAGTTCTATTGAAACTGAATGAGTACATATAGACAAACAAAAAACTTGATTTCAGCTCATTATATCCATTTCAAAATTTGAACAGTGCTAAGCCACAGGATTAAAAGAAAAGGTGAGCAAGCATTCATATTTGTAATGTAAAGTAAGGTGTAATAATACGATGATGATCAAATTCGTTCCCATCTGTTAGCAGCATTTGAGCAGCAACTCAAAACTGGTATAGGGAAGTAGAGCAATACTTGAGCAACTTTGTCCTATATACTGATTTTGTATTGGTGTTGTGCAGCTAAACTCTAAAGCAGAAAACAATCAATATCAATATCAATCATAATGCGGGAGCAGACTGAACTTGTTTAGGATAACATGGCAGAAGCAACTGTTGAGTCACTCCTTGATGACATCACAGCCCCTCTCGAGTCAGAGGAACAGGAGAGACCTGAAGCTGTCAGCAGTGATCACTGTGAAGATGAGGACAACCTTATGGATGATGACTTGAACTGTGGATTCTGGTTTGAGGAGCAGGTAATGAAGGGCAAGGAAATTCCATTGAGTGGCGGTGGTGATCAGTGTTAAACTGGTGGATTAGCATTGCTCAGGGTGTCTGCGCACAGATGAGTGGGTGGCACTGCTGATGTATTTGCCGAGCACAGCAGGGTCGTTGTGGTGTTACTTGCTAAAGACTTGAAAGCGTCATTCGTGTCTACGCTGTGAGAGAGTTGATATATTCAGCTTGTGTAGGAGACCTGTAGTGTATTATTCTCGCAGCCCGTCTCTGCACAGCCTCAAGTTGGTTGGTGGCCAGCTCCAGATACAGGATGAGTATTCTAGCACTGGGCGGACGAGATGTTGGTACGCAGTTTGTTTCGCATCTTGTGATTTGGTACAAAAATTACAGCGGATGACAGTGTCGAGTTAGCCTTGGCTTGTTGAGGTGAGGGCGCCAAGTAAAAATTGGGTCTATTGTTATATCTTGGTAGTTGATTGTGTCAGCACGTGGTATTTGAGTGTCATGAAGATGAAGC
Source organism: Membranipora membranacea (assembly GCA_914767715.1). NCBI lineage: Eukaryota > Metazoa > Bryozoa > Gymnolaemata > Cheilostomatida > Membraniporidae > Membranipora > Membranipora membranacea. Next base: position 13,274,935 of record OU612068.1, read on the forward strand.
GGCTGGTTGTCAGGTTGGTGTTTGCGGGAGAAGGTGATGTATAGGTAGGGTTATTTCATTCTTATATTAGTCTTGCTTGCTCTCAACAGGGAGAATTCTCTCTGCTCTGAACAGATAGGCAGTCATCAAGTGATAGAAAGCCATATGTATGGAGCATTGAATTCCATATAGTACAATTCAATGGTATGGAGTTATCCAAACTTTGAACATGAGTAGGCAATCCCTTGTAGAACTAGCTTTCCTTTCTACAATTGTGAAAACTTGCTATTTATTGAGGTCAAGGCTAAAGCTGTAGTACTTTCCAAAACAATAGACAACCAATTATTGTCAATAATTTGATAATAGAAAAATTGGTGTGTCTGTGCATAAAGATTCTCCCTGTGAATGAAAACTGCAGCTGAGAGCAGAGTGAGTAACCAAGGAGTAACCAAGGAGTAACTGCCAGTGTTGTTAGCCACTTATGTATGAACAGAGCCATATATATATATACCATTAACTAGATAGTTAGCCTGTATTGACACGCATTTCCTACCTTTGTGCCCAAAGTTATGAAATGCAGCAGTCATGAAGTGTGGCCAATTGTACAGCTAACACTAACAGCTGTTAAAGAGTAGTTGTTAGCTTTCGATAAGTAACTAACTTATTGATCTTTGATCTATATGCCATATCTCAGTCAATAATGGACTCCTTGCTTTATTTCATGGGTCATATTAGCCTGTCATGTAAAGCTTTTCAAGACAGGCTAGGGTCATATACTCATATATTAAAGCACACCAGTGAACTTCAGTTCATGGGAGGAAGAGGGAGTTCATTGAGCACACTATTCCTCACAATTTTACAACCTAGGACATGGCTGAATCTCCTATTACCGTAAGGTCGCGTATTGTAGCCGCATGGTTAATGTCCATGAGTGGTTAAAACTTAGTCAAGCATACCGCGGATATAATAAGGGCATTGTTTTCAAATTCTATAGGCAGGCGGCTAATGAGTGAACATACATACTAATTCAGTTGTAACATGCTAGCATTGACTATATATCTCTTATTTTTATTAACAATATCCGACCTCAGAAGAGACATATAAAATTGTTGAGCTCAATGTAGTAACCTTGACCTCAAGCAGTTGTTTGCCTCGTTACAACTACATAAGATTATCATCCGATTAGAAACGATCTGACCAATAGTCAACCAATCAGCATTCTTCTTCTCCAACCAGTTGATGCAATGATTATTATTATGGCAGACAGAAATGTATCATAATGTTTTGTTTTGAAGAAGTAAGTAGGACAGCTGTGGGCTGTGGTCAGGTCTGTGCAGTGTGGTGGGAGGGCATTAGCATGTAACACATAGTGTGCACATTTCTTGATCATTATATTGCCTGGGCGGCTAGATATTGTGGTTAAATGGGGGCTGTGGTCAGTGGGCTTGCTGGTGTGATATGGCTAAAATCTGTGTTATGTTTCCTAAATTAATCCAGGCCTGTTCACCAACAAGCCACGTGGTTACAATACGCGACCTTACGGTATAATTATTGTACATCACAGAATCTAGAACAGAGAAAGTCATGTTCTGTAAATGCAGTGGAGTAGCCACTGACTATGAAAGTTTTTTTGTAGCCTATTCATTTCAATCTTAATTGGTGCAACAGAACACATACTAATGAATGTTGCAAAGTAGTTGTAGCCCCAACAACAATGCTTTGTACAAGGAGTAAAAACTCATTGCTTCGTAGTCCGGCAGTGTTGTAGGCAACGGCATATGAAGCACTTTCCACTTTCATGTTGTTACGATTTGTGGCGCTGGTTGGATTCCTGTGAAATTCTACTACACCTTACAGCACCCACTAAGACTGTCATTAACAGTCTTGCCTGTGAGCAGTATGACTGCTTGTGATAAGTATGGGTATAATGAGTAACACAGTAATAGATAGGTTAACTAACTCTCTATGTCTGGACATAGAAGTCATCACCGGAGCAGGGTAGACATGGGCCTCTGGGACTTATATGCCTTTACTTTGCCAATGTTCAGTATATTGATCCTGGACATTGGCAAAGTAGAGGCATGTTGATGTAAGTCCCAGGGGCCCATGACGGTAGAGTGCCGGTGTAGTATCATGAGTGTGGTGGATGCAGATGCGTCCTTCTGGCCATCAACCACTTGACTTGCACAAACTGTAAAGCGATGTGCTAGTTGTATAAAATTAACCATGGCATATTTTATTTAAGCTTGCATGGAATAATAAAAACTAAAAAAAATTAAAATTGTGAAGAGCAGCAGCCTGAGATCCAGTTTTGATCCCATAGAGCAGGCTAAGTCAAGACCGGACATTTATTTGCCATTTTTATGAAATATTTTTCCAGAATCAAGATATCCATGGCAAAATCAAACGCAAATCAAGAAGAGCTCAATTGTGGATTCTGTCTGCAGAAGTTGACATACATGATAGAACCTAAACAGTTACCCTGCTCTCATGTCTTCTGTTTACCTTGTTTAGAGGAGGATCCTAAGAAAGACTGTCCTGTGTGCAGGTGAGTGAAGTGCATTCAAACCAATAGTGATTGGATGCTCAATATAATATTCCATTGTTGAATCACCCTCCTTTGAATTCCAGTCCACATTCTATCCGAATCAGTGATGGTGGGAGGACATGTTCAGTGTTGTCCCATTCTTTAACCATACCAAGTTGATTTGAATGCAACATCTTTCACAAAACAGCGCAAAGGACTCATCATATGATTCTAATAATTACCGCTCATGAGAGAAAACAATGGTGAGAAAGGGAGAAGATTTATCGAGATAGGTCCAGAGAAGATGTGTGTGTGTGTTGTCATTTATGAATAAAGTAACAGGACCTTCTTTTATAACTATCTAGGAGAGTTTATGATGCACAATGGACTGGGATGAAGAGCTTCTTGAGACCATCAGAGACAGACAGTGACACTACTACAGAAAAAAGAGAAGATAACTCAGATCAGATCGAGTGTGGTGTTTGTAAATATCGGAAAGCTGTCTGTTACTGTTTAGGGTGTGAAAAGAAACTCTGTGATCACGACTTCAAGGTAAGAGTCTGTATGTCAAACATTTAATGTCAATGGAATTTGATGGCCTGAACCATACATACGTATGTGCGTACGTACTTACACACATACATACATACATACATACATACAAACAAGTGTAAGTGTATCTACTATCAGTTAATGGCTTCTCTGCTCCAACAAGTCAACACTTTTGCGGTCCTCTCTGCTTTCAGATCCATGAACAGTCATCGATATACTTTACAAGCAAGCATCATCAGATAGACATAGCTGTTTATGCCTCCAACCCAGAGAAATATACACCAGTTTACTGCTCTCACCACAGGGAACAGAAACTTACTGTGGCTTGTTACCACTGCCACCAAGTATTCTGTGAGACATGTCATCCTAAGCTGTCAAGTTGCTCCCAAAGCAAGGATGAACGAGGTAAGTATATTTTGCTTGGGTACCAACTTATTGAGGAATGAATTCATTATTTTTAAGGGTTGTGAAGGAATTATTGAATTTTTTTATTCTAATATCCTTTTGTTTTAACCTGTTAATAGTGTCCTTGTTTCTGTGAGTGTTATTTTCTAGAGCATTGTTGTTTTCTTCAGGGCTTCATGCAATTTCAGCAATCGCTATGATGGCTGACAGCATGAGGCTTCAGTTGAATGATAGGATTAAGAAGATAGCTGACCAAGTCACAGAAGGTCTAAACCTTGAGAAGAAATCATGGAGTAGTCTGTATGATGTGGAGTGTGAAGTAACAAAGATGATGAGTGAGATCGATGAGAGGGTTGAGAAAGCCGTAAGTTGGTTTATACTGTATCCTCAGTGGAGGTGAGATTCCGGTAACTATTTCAACAAAGTTTCAGAAAGTTTAGAACTTTGGCAACACCTAGGACTAGTTTGCTTCCTCTGTTATATTGCAAATATCTAACTAGTTCTAGGTGTTACCAAGGTCTTTGACTTTTTGAAGCTTTGTTGAAGTTGTTTAGAATACAATTCAACCAACAATTTTTAATTTGTATGCATGCATGCAATAACTCACTCGCTGTTATCAAAATGTCTTTCTAAAAGTACCTTTTGGTAACTATGAGGTATTATGTAAGATGAAAATTGTGTGATCTGGGAGACTTTCATGATTACAGGCAATGCTCCCTATTGCCCTATCAGGATATGGGATATGCTTGAATAGGTACATTCAGTAAAGCTCCATATGACCAACCAAACACCAATCAAAGCCATGACATTGGCTGAAAGGGACCCTGGATTGTAGACTCTCAGATAGGTTTGGAGTTACCTGATTTTATTGAAATTTTTAACCTCGTGTTACAGATAAAATCCCTAAGAGAAAGCGCTGAACAGATGAAGAATGAGCTGAGAGAGCATCAGGCCAAGTCTTTGTCAGTGGTAGAAGCTTACAGCTTGCAGCTGACTGAGCAGAGCGACAGACTTGAGGCACAATGGAAGGAGCTTAACAGAAAATTTCAGGACATGAAAGGCTCAGAAGTTATCACTAAGTATGAGTCTCTCAAGAGCAGTATTGATAGCAGGTCACCAGCACTGTATGAGGCATCACCAAAGTTACCACTTAGACCAAAGATTCTGAGTCAAAACCCTGTTTTGAAAGGTAGGCTAATAGACTCTAAATAGTCAGTTTTCCTGTATTGAATTCGAGCCTATAATAGGAGCTGTCCTATCTCCATTTGGATACTGTGAAACACTTAAATGCAAAGCATAGGAAATTGCATCAAAGTGGCTGTGTCTGGAGGACTATCTAAAGTTCATTAAAAATGAAAAACCATCAAATTTGGCATATGCAGCATTGAAGAATCGAAAGGACGTGTCTTTTGTTAAAAATATAATTGATAATTATTTCAATATTACATGCTACAATAATAATCTGTAACCATTAAATCTTTTTTTTTTCACCTTTTTTGTTTCTTTTTAAAAGCACTTTTGGAAAACATTTTACAGAAAATGGTATAGATGCCAAAAAAGTTATCAGAAAATTACTTAAAAAGGTGTGGAAACATAAAAGTAATGATGGTATTCACCCTATCACAAATCAATTTAACATTAGACCCAGCATTAGTGATCTATTCTTGACACTGACATGTGAGACTTTCTTTTCAAACTGCTGGTCTCATTGCGGCGCAATACCCAAATCTCTATATATGTTTTGGTTAAACTGAACATCTTTAATAATGGTCATTTCATGTGTGTTTCTAGAACTGTTTGCTGAAGAACTTTTTTCCCAGATGAGCATCTCCTCTTCAGACCAAAAATCAATCAAAATCAAGTATATGAAGACTCTACCCAGTGATGGGTTTGGTATTTACTCAGTAACATGGCATGGGAAAGATATTGTCTGTGGAACCGCTAAGGGTGTTCTCACACTCAACGAGCACTCGCAGAAGAAACAAGTTAACATACGCGGTCATGTCATATGCATCAGGAAAATAGATAAATATGCCTTTGCCATTTTGTACAGCAAAGACAACACTGAGCGAGAAGTGAGAATATCCTGTAAGAACACTCTGGCCGATCCGAAAACAACATTGTGTAGATTTCCCCAGGTTGATAAAATTATTTTGCATTTATCCGTTTCTGAACAGTATGTTGCAGCCTGTGACAATGTGGGAAAGGTGGTTCGTCTGTGGACAACAGAAGGGGAACACTTGATGAAAATCGGGTCAGGTCACCTCCGTGGCCCGTTGGGCGTGTTATTACTACAGGACTCAGTTCTTGTCAGTGATTGTGAGACTGGATGTCTTCACAAGTTCAGGCTGCAGCCCGGATCACAGCCAGTGTGGACATGCAGAGGACTCGATTTTCCGACGGGGATATGTGTGGATAACCTTGGCAATTTATATGTAGCAGCAAGAAACACAATCTATCTTATCGCCCAGGATGGTAAGTTAGAGATCTTCACTAGAGTAAGTTGGATCCAATTTGCCAGCATACCAGATGTTCCCATTCTAATAGTAAGTTGGAAGGGGCAACTCCAAATGCAGGTAAATTGGATCATCGTAAATCTAGATCTCCAATGATGCACATTCGTTAAAGTATTAATGAGGGTAATGGTATTTTGAAATGAATATCTGCTCTCAGCAAACTGAATATTGAATAAGTGCTCTCTTTTGCGGTATCATAACCAACAATATTCTCAATCTGAGTGATTGTTTCCCATTTCTCTTGGCTTTCCACACAACAAAATACTATATTAGTTAATATAAGCTAGTTTAGCTTTAGCTAGTTTGTGGGTGCTTACTTATGTCAGCCAGCATCTAATAGCTGCTAGCTGAGGTGTAGTCTAAATAACATTAAATTTAGCTAGTTCATGTACATGTGAAATGGCAAGCTTCTCTTTTTATGAAAACTTTACTCCTCTAGTGTATAATGGCTCCCTTCATCATAACAGTTGAAGATATTTCAATCATAGTGTTGAGTTAGTGAGTTAGTTCCTATGGTTATTAACTCTATATGACAATCAATACAACATCATGTTATATTCCTGCTATACTTCGGACTGCTGGCTGTGTAAATTATCCTTGAGTTGAATCACAATAATAATATAGAATATTATAAGACTAAACTTCTCTAGCTTCTTGCATACATTTTTTTTGTATATTGTTCAAGGTTTACTGACAAAGAAGTTGTGTTGTGAGGAGCTAAGTAAAACTGAGACAGTTTTCGATATCAGCCTATCAGAAGATGGAACTACAATAGCTCTGTCATGTGGTGATGAAGGGGTGAAGATATTCACTCTTACGCCATGAATATGAATATACCGTGAATGTCTGATTGAAGACAATGGATCCAGATGTTTGCCTGCCTGACAATCAGTTTGTTTTATTGAAGTAATTCTTTCATTGAAATTTTTATGTACAATATATGTCACAAAATTTGCCTGATGATGATATCATTGATTTATCTAAGTTTTTTGAAGTCATAAAATGGACCAACGATTTTTTGCAAACAGAATTTAGTCTAGGAGAAATCTATCCTATATTCAAGAAAGATTTACCCTGCATTGTTCAACGGTTTGTTTGAAAATCTGACGAAAATGTAATCAATTCTCATGTCATTTTGGTTGGCTATAGCAAGATGATTGGCTTGACTAACTTTCACTCCAACTGCTGGGAATTTCAGTTTAGTCTGTTTCAGAGTTCTTCTCCCATCCAGGTCCTAAGACCGTTGAAGTTGTTTGCCGGAAAGCAAAAAGCTACTGAGTATAGAATATAATAGATTATTTCAGATACGGCTCCTTGACTTAACTAATGGGGGATTTACCAAATCATCTGCGTAACTTAATTAGGAAGTGTCTACCTCTTTGTACGGAGGAGGCAACTCACTCTCCACAGGTGCATGCTGGGACATGTTTGTTTATCTATTTCAAATTACACCATATGCTGAACCAGGGAGTTACAAACTCCTTGGCTGAACGGAGACAGTTTCTTATCTCACTGCATTACGATAATTCAAAGGCACGATTTGACACAGCTGCCTGACTGTGGCAAGAGGAGCAACTTTTGTTGCGTTCAGTTAAAATGTTATTGAATTTGTCAGTAGGGATTGTTGTGAGCCTGAGCAAGCTCGATAGCCTGGACAGCCTGCCAAGGCTAGATTGTCGTCAAAATGTTGATTGGTAATGCTGTAAGCTGAGCTAACCTGTAAAATTCACAAGTTTAACAAGCTTATTATTATGTGTCTACTCGCTATTGCGTATTCTTCTAATTTGCTTTTGTGAAGGCATATGGGCTTTTTTAACTTTGTGTTGCTAGAAATGGCATTCCATTTTGATTGAAAGTGCTAGGTACTCCAGCAATCAAAGCAAGCTTCAAGTACTCAAACAAGATATCATGAAGTATTTTCCCTTGCTGGCAGTTTGTGAGTTGGACTAATAATTGAATATTATTATCAGAGTGGTTAGGCTAGAGAATGTCGTTCTATTAGTACCAATTCTTATCATTTTAATACATTTTATGATATCAATGGAATGCAATAGGGGTTTGTCCCCACATACCTACTGTTTGAGTTCTATTGAAACTCAATGAGTACATATAGACAAACAAAAAACTTGATTTCAGCTCATTATATCCATTTCAAAATTTGAACAGTGCTAAGCCACAGGATTAAAAGAAAAGGTGAGCAAGCATTCATATTTGTAATGTAAAGTAAGGTGTAATGATACGATGATGATCAAATTCGTTCCCATCTGTTAGCAGCATTTGAGCAGCAACACAAAACTGGTATAGGGAAGTAGAGCAATACTTGAGCAACTTTGTCCTATATACTGATTTTGTATTGGTGTTGTGAAGCTAAACTCTAAAGCAGAAAACAATCAATATCAATCATAATGCGGGAGCAGACTGAACTTGTTTAGGATAACATGGCAGAAGCAACTGTTGAATCACTCCTTGATGACATCACAGCCCCTCTCGAGTCAGAGGAACAGGAGAGACCTGAAGCTGTCAGCAGTGATCACTGTGAAGATGAGGACAACCTTATGGATGACGACTTGAACTGTGGATTCTGGTTTGAGGAGCAGGTAATGAAGGGCAAGGAAATTCCATTGAGTGGCGGTGGTGATCAGTGTTAAACTGGTGGATTAGTATTGCTCAGGGTGTCTGCGCACAGATGAGTGGGTGGCACTGCTGATGTATTTGCCGAGCACAGCAGGGTCGTTGTGGTGTTACTTGCTAAAGACTTGAAAGCTTCATTCGTGTCTACGCTGTGAGAGAGTTGATATATTCAGCTTGTGTAGGAGACCTGTAGTGTATTATTCTCGCAGCCCGTCTCTGCACAGCCTCAAGTTGGTTGGTGGCTGTGGCAGAGTCCCAGGTACAGGATGAGTATTCTAGCACTTGGCGGACGAGATGTTGGTACACAGTTTGTTTCACATCTTGTGATTTGGTACGAAAATTACGGCAGATGACAGTGTCGAGTTAGCCTTGGCTTGTTGAGGTGAGGGCGCCATGTAAACATTGGGTCTATTGTTATATCTTGGTAGTTGATTGTGTCAGCACGTGGTATCTGAGTGTCATGAAGATGAAGCGGCAGGTTGTCAGGTTGGTGTTTGCGGGAGAAAGTGATTTATAGGTAGGGTTATTTCATTCTTATATTAGTCTTGCTTGCTCTCAACAGGGAGGATCCTCTCTGCTCTCAACAGATAGGCAGTCATCAAGTGATAGAAAGCCATATGTATGCTACATATGGCTTTCTATGTATGGAGCATTGAATTCCATATAGTACAATTCAATGGTATGGAGTTCTCCAAACTTTGAACATGAGTAGGCAATCCTTTGTAGAACTAGCGTTCCTTTCTACAATTGTGAAAACTTGCTATTTATTGAGGTCAAGGCTGAAGCTGTAGTACTTTCCAAAATAATAGACAACCAATTATTGTCAATAGTTTCATAATAGAAAAATTGGTGTGTCTGTGCATAAAGATTCTCCCTGTTTATGAAAACTGCAGCTGAGAGCAGAGTGAGTAACTGCCAGTGTTGTTAGCCACTTATGTATCAACAGAGCCATATATATACCAGTAACTAGATAGTTAGCCTGTATTGACACGCATTTCCTGCCTTTGTGCCCAAAGTTATGAAATGCAGCAGTCATGAAGTGTGGCCAATTGTACAGCTAACAGCTGTTAAATAGTAGTTGTTAGTAACGATAGTTAGTGTCGATAGGTAACTTATTTATTGACCTTTGATCTATATGCCATATCTCAGTCAATAATGGACTCCTTGTTGCGAAGTTGGGTTCTAATCAGGATGGCAAGATATAAGGCAGTCCACTCACCACCATCAAGATATCCGGTTTCATGGCGGCCAGCCGCAATTTTTAAGTGCTCTTAGACTTAGAAAATTCACAGTTTTATCCAAATTTATGCTTTTAACCTTTACACAAACAAATTTTAACATTGCAAATTTTACAAAGAGTGTTTGTTCAGTGTCAAAGAGTATTTGTTCAGTACCAAAGAGTATTATTGTTCAGTACAAAGAGTACTTGTTCATAACAAAGAGATATTGTTCACTCTTGACTTGGAGCAACTCCTTGCTTGGAGTTAGCTTGGAGCCTGGACTGGATTGGATACAAACTGGAGTGGAAACAAACTGGACTGGAAATAGCTTGGAGACTAGACTGGATTGGATACAAACTGGACTGGAAACAAACTGGATTGGAATCAACACTGGACTGGATCATGGATTACACCGGAAGAGGCTCATCTAACCTGACAACTGGAAAGCAGCATGATGACACCGTGAACCAGGAGGAGCCCATTGAAATCAGCAGCCTCTATCTCTGTGGAGCTTGTCACCATCCTGTCACATGGGAAGATAAAGGTATACTATGCGAAGACTGCTCAACATGGTTCCACATTTCATGCCAAAACATCAACTCAAATGAATACTCAAGACTTGACAACAGTAGCGTTGCCTGGGCATGTCTGAACTGTAATTCCATCAACTACAGCCATATTGCCTTCAACTGCTCAGTGACATGGCTGAAACCAGAGATCTACACAGCTGAGCTTGAACTCGGTGACTACAGCGTGTTTAGAAGAGACCGCCCAGCTGGAGGTGGTGGTGGAGTTCTCATTGCTGTCCACAACACCATCAGCTCTACAGAGGTTGACGAGAAAAGCCAAGGCGCAGAATTCATCTGGGTCAAGGCTATTCTGACTGGACAACAACATCTCTACATAGGAGCTTGCTATAGACCCAATGTAGCAGACAAAACAACCATCCCTCAATTACGAAACTCTGTTGATAATATTTTAGCAGACAACCATAAAAACATCATCATCGCAGGTGACTTCAACCTACCAGGCTGGGACTGGACTGCCATGCAACTCAAACCAAATTGCCCTCAACAATCAAACCATCAGGAACTCAAAGAACTACTAGACACTGCAGGTCTGACACAGCTTGTTAAAGAACCAACAAGGATCAACAACACGCTGGATCTAATCATGGCGAATATACCAGAACGAGTCAACAGAACCAAAATCTTACCAGGCATCAGCGATCACCACATCTGCTACACAGAACTGTCACTCCGGGCAAACAGGAGAAAACAGGCCCCAAGGACCATCTGGCTGTAAAAGCGCGCTGATTGGGATGGACTATTGAAACATGTTACACCAACACTACAAAAGCTCACAACTAGCCGACAACCAGTTGAAAAGATGTGGACGCACCTCAAGAACACCATCCATGAGGGAGCTAAGAAATTTATCCCTACCAAGACAACAAAGAAACACAATCGAAAACCGTGGGTCAGCCCTATCCTGGAGCAGAAGATCAAACTCAAAAAACGACTGCATAGAAGAACGAGGAAAAATGGAGGACAGCAACTGGAGAAGAGATACAATGATGTCAGAAAAGAAGTTCAGAGAGAGTTTCGCAAGGAACACAACAAGTTCGTGGAAAACATCTTGACAGAAGAAGAAAATGATAGCAGCAAGACAAACAAGAAATTCTGGGCTTACGTCAAACAGAAAAGATCAGACAACTCTGGAGTTGGCACATTGCGAGTCAACTCGAAACTAATTACAGACCCTACAGAAAAGGCAGAGGCGCTAAATAAACAGTTTCACTCTGTCTTCAACCCTGTCTCCCCATCAGAGCCTGTAAACACCGCTGGCTCCAATGACATGTCAAAGATAAAGATCTCTGAAAATGGAGTCCTAGCTTTACTGAAGAAACTCAATCCCTACAAGGCCACAGGACCTGATGACCTCAGCCCTAGACTATTAAAGCAGTTGGCACCAGTATTAGCAGGACCTTTAACCCATCTCTTTCAGAGATCCCTGGACACCTCAACGATACCATCCGACTGGAGGAAAGCATGAGTCTGTCCAGACTTCAAAAAAGGAGATAAATACCAGCCTTCTAACTACCGATCCATTAGCCTCACCTGTGTCGCGAGCAAACTACTTGAGCATATCATCACTAGCCAAGTAGCACACCACCTGGAGACTACAGAGAAACTGACACCAAAACAACATGGATTTCGACCGAAACGATGTTGTGAGTCGCAGCTCATAGAGCTTTTGGCAGATATCTCGGCACTCATGGACCAAGGGAAAGAAGTTGATGCTTGCTTCTTGGACTTTGCAAAAGCTTTCGACAAGGTTGACCATGTCAAACTTGTCCACAAGCTAAAAAACATCGGAGTCAATAATCAAGCCACCAGATGGATTGAGGACTTCCTTTCAAAGAGAACCCAAGTCGTGGTTGTGGATGGCTTTCCTTCCACTCCCTGTAAAGTAACATCAGGAGTTCCCCAAGGCTCAGTCATTGGGCCCCTACTCTTCACCATCTTCATCAATGACCTCCCTGACTCTGTCAGGTCCAATGTCAGACTATTTGCGGATGACACTGTCATCTATAATACTGCTGACAATCGAGATAAACTCCAAGAAGACCTCCACACACTAGAGACTTGGGAGAAAGAATGGAAAATGAAATTCAATGCTCTCAAACGCGAGCATATCAAGATCAGCCGAAAACGAGAGCGAGGTGTGAACAATACCTTCACCCTGCACAACATTGACATGCCAAAAGCTACAGGAGTGAAATGCCTAGGAATCAAGTTGGAAAACACACTGAGATGGAATGAAAACAGTACGTTTATCACCAGTAAAGCATCGGGTAGACTTGGCTATGTCAGCAGAACTATCCCCCCGTCGCTCCCGGACTTGAGAAGTCGGGCCTACAAATATCTGGTACGACCCGTCATTGAGTACTCGAGCACGGTGTGGGATGGAGCTCTGACCAATACTCAGATAAACTCCATTGAAGCAGTCCAAAGAAGAGCAGCCCGGATGGTGTCCAATGTCAGAAGAACTGATCACACCACCAGCACTACAAAACTTCTGGAGGACCTGGAGTGGGACACACTCAAAGACCGAAGGGAGAGAAGAAGGCTCGGCATCTTCCGCGCTATGCACTACAACAAGGTTGCTGTTAACATCACTGACTACCTCTCTCCACATCCTACACATGCTGGACAGTCAAGGAAACACCAATCGCAGTATTTTATCCCTCACTGCAATACCAAACTGCACCAGAACAGCTCCTTTGTGAGCACTGCTAAACTGTGGAACGCCCTACCGATCGGCAGCACCCTCCTCGAGGGACCCCCAGTGGCAGGCTAAGGTTGATGGCGATCGATCTACCGACCCTACGTTGCAGACCCGGAACGGAGACGGACAGACGAGATGACATATTGCCACAACCTTCTCACAGAAGTTGGCGATTAACCTTCAAGTACCAAGTAAGTAAGTAAGTAAGTACCATGAAAGTCAGTAGACAAGTGCTCATGTGAGTCTCTTCAATCAAGGTCACGGTCAAGTCAGTCTCTGTCATATATAGGTCAGGGCAGCTGATGATAACTCCTTAGTATGTACAGAGAGGACAACTCCAAGATACATGTACAAAGTACATGTATGACAACATGACAAAAAACCTTATGATAGGACTAGTCCACATGCCCTTACTATTATAAGGGTTTTTTTGACACATACTCTATAACCCTAACAGGGTTGAGAGACTTCACATGCTCTTTCTTTGAGAAAGGGATGTTTACTCATACTCTGTGGCCCACCATCAGGGTTAGCACACAACTACGGGGACTACCGACAACTGTCAGCAATCACACAAGCAATAACGAAAAGCGGATAGGATGTTAACTTAAAACAAGTATGTTTACATACAAGGTGACAACAGCTCTTCACTAGATTAGAATATTAGAATTTACAGAGGGAAGTGATCTCTGCCAATTACTATCACTACTACCTGAGCTCTGCCTAGGTGGAGAGCGGTCATCACATGACTTTCTTTTAGTTCGCTCTTTGTACCTTTGGTCTGAGCTCCCATTCACTCTACAACTGCAATCTCTTGCTGAGACGCCTTCACGCAAACAAAACCTACATCTATAAACATCAGTACAATCCTGCTGGTGATGTGACATCCTTTGACATCTGAAACACCCGCCTTCAGGACAGTAACGCGCAATATGATCATTTTTATGACATATATAACAGCCAGAATGCTGACTACTACTATGACTTACATACCTCCTTTCACGGTCAGGTGAAGGGTAATCATCATGATCACTCCCACCATCACCATTATAACGATGGTTGTCACTACAAAATCTCTTGTTTTCAGAACCTCGATTAGAATGGTTATAAGCATCATGATAAGTATTACTTACACTACACTCATCACTTCTCTCTCGGTGAGGACGACACTTCACTTCACCAACATGCGCCTGTATAACAGTAACATTTGGTACAACATTGATTGGATCACAAACTACACTAGACTCAGCGTGTAATTCAACTTTAACAGGTATTTTAGCAGGGCCCTGTTTACTCTCTGAAAGCGCATAAGTCGGGTCTGATCTATTTAAGGCATTCAAAGACTCTTGCGCAGCTAGTCTTGCCCTTAACACTTTGTTGATCTTGACCCAGTTCAACTCATCATCAGCCATCATCTCAAACTTCAATTTTGAGTTACGCAAACCTCTTACTGCGATCAACAATGCAAATCTCTCTCTGACATTGCCACCAGAGAAATCACATTGTCTACTCAGACCTTCAACAGGCAGAAGATAAGCGCGTTCATCCTCATTGTCAAGTTGTTGACATGTAACAAACTTGTCCAACTTAACATACTCAGACTCGTCATGCTCAAAGTGTTCTCTCAACAAGTTCCACACATCTAAGAACTCCAAAGATGTGGAAAACAAGTCAACACCAAGCGATGACACTACTTCACGAGCATCACTGCCCATACACCAGAGCAAAGACGCCAGCTTTGCATCTTCACCGAAGCGAGGCACCCTCACTTTTTCGGTAACTCTAGAACCGCCAGTGCCAGTAGTCACTTCTTCGATGTTATAGCCAAGTTCAATCGACTTCATTCTTAAAGCCAGATTAAACTCAACAGACCACCGCTTAAATGACCCATGGACATTGGATGAGTCTACAACAAACACAGGTAGACTAGCAAAGATACTAGCCATGGCACCAGTGTACAACCTATACAATAGTAAGCTAGGGTATACTCAAGCGACACAAGTTCAAATTGTATTCAAGAAGACAAAGAAAACTATTACTCAAATTTCCAGCCAAAATTTGTGAACAAAGATGGAGGAAAATATCTTTTGTTGTTTGATTTTTGTATGTTTCACTTCTCATACACCTTGGCAACACTTCCTCCTCACCTAAACTAGGGCTTTCCACTCCTAGTTAGTAACTCACCTAAACACCTTTTCTACACACCTTTTTCTCCTTACTCCTCTCCTCAATAACACCTTATCTCCTACTCATTCACCTCTCCTATACACCTATCTTTCTCCTCTACACCTCTCCTAGCACTTCACCTTCACCTCTCCTAAGTATATCTCACAACTGACACCATGTTGCAAAGTTGGGTTCTAATCAGGATGGCAAGATATAAGGCAGTCCACTCACCATGAAAGTCAGTAGACAAGTGCTTCAATCAAGGTCACGGTCAAGTCAGTCTCTGTCATATATAGGTTAGGGCAGCTGATGATAACCCTTTAGTATGTACAGAGAGGACAACTCCAAGATACATGTACAAAGTACATGTATGACAACATGACAACAAACCTTATGATAGGACTACTCCACAGTCATATATAAAGCACACTATTCCTCACAATTTTACAACCTAGGACATGGTTGAATCTCCTATTATAATTATTGTACATCACAGAATCTAGAACAGAGAAAGTCATGTTCTGTAAATGCAGTGGAGTAGCCACTGACTATGAAAGTTTTTTTTGTAGCCTATTCATGTCAATCTTAATTGGTGCAACTGAACACATACTAATGTATGTTGCAAAGTAGTTGTAGCCCCAACAACAATGCTTTGTACAAGGAGTAAAAACTCATTGCTTCGTAGTCCGGGAGTGTTGTAGGCCACCCCATATGAAGCACTTGCCACTTTCATGTTGTTACGGTTTGTGGCGCTGGTTGGATTCCTGTGACATTCTACTACACCTTACAGCACCCACTAAGACTGTCATTAACAGTCTTGCCTGTGAGCAGTATGACTGCTTGTGATAAGTATGGATATAATGAGTAACTCAGTAATAGATAGGTTAACTAACTCTCTGTCTGGACATAAAAGTCATCACCGGAGCACGGTAGACATGGGCCCCTGGGACTTACATGCCTTTACTTTGCCAATGTTCAGTATGTTGATCCTGAACATTGGCAAAGTAAAGGCATGTTGATGTAAGTCCCAGGAGCCCATGACAGTAGAGTGCCGGTGTAGTATCATGAGTGTGACGGATGCAGATGCGTCCTTCTGGCCATCAACCACTGGACTTGCGCAAACTGTAAAGCGATGCGCTAGTTGTATAAAATTAACCACGGTATATTTTATTTAAGCTTGCATGAAATAGCAACTAAAAATAATTAAAATTGTGAAGAGCAGCAGCCTGAGATCCAGTCTTGATCCCATAGAGCAGGCTAAGTCAAGACCGGACATTTATTTGCCATTTTTATGAAATATTTTTCCAGAATCAAGATATCTATGGCAGAATCAAACGCAAATCAAGAAGAGCTCAATTGTGGATTCTGTCTGCAGAAGTTGACATACATGATAGAACCTAAACAGTTACCCTGCTCACATGTCTTCTGTTTACCCTGCTTAGAGGAGGATCCAAAGAAAGACTGTCCTGTGTGCAGGTGAGTGAAGTGCATTCAAACCAATAGTGATTGGATGCTCAATATAATATTCCATTGTTGAATCACCCCCCTTTGAATTCCAGTCCACATTCTATCCGAATCAGAGATGGTGGGAGGACATGTTCAGTGGTGTCCCATTCTTTAACCATACCACAACCAAGATGATTTGAATGCAACACTTATCACAAAACAGTGCAAAGGACTCATCATATGATTCTAATAATTACCACTCATGAGAAAAAAACAATGGTCAGAAAGGGAGAAGATTTATCGAGATAGTTCCAGAGAAGATGTGTGTGTTGTCATCTATGAATAAAGTAACAGGACTTTCTTTTATAACTATCTAGGAGAGTTTATGATGCACAATGGACTGGAATGAAAAGCTTCTTGAGACCATCAGAGACAGACAGTGACACTACTACAGAAAAAAGAGAAGATAACTCAGATCAGATCGAGTGTGATGTCTGTAAATATCGGAAAGCTGTCTGTTACTGTTTAGGGTGTGAAAAGAAACTCTGTGATCACGACTTCAAGGTAAGAGCCTGTATGTCAAACATTTAATGTCAATGGAATTTGATGGCCTGAACCATACATACGTATGTGCGTACATACTTACACACATACATACATGCATACAAACAAGCGTAAGTGTATCCACTATCAGTTAACGGCTTCTCTGCTCCAACAAGTCAACACTTTTGCGGTCCTCTCTGCTTTCAGATCCATGAACAGTCATCGATATACTTTACAAGCAAGCATCTTCAGATAGACATTGCTGTTTATGCCTCCAACCCAGAGAAATATGCACCAGTTTACTGCTCTGACCACAAGGAACAGAAACTTATTGTGGCTTGTTACCATTGCCACCAAGTATTCTGTGAGACATGTCATCCTAAGCTGTCAAGTTGCTCCCAAAACAAGGATGAACGAGGTAAGTATATTTTGCTTGGGTACCAACTTATTGAGGAATGAATTCATTGTGAAGGAATTATTGAATTTTTTGACTCATGGAATAAAATTAAATTTGGTTTATATATTGATATGCATCCACTGAGAATATTAGGCTGGTCAGTCACTCTAATATCCTTTTGTTTTAACCTGTTAACAGTGTCCTTGTTTCTGTGAGTGTTATTTTCTAGAGCATTGTTGTTTTCTTCAGGGCTTCATGCAATTTCAGCAATCGCTATGATGGCTGACAGCATGAGGCTTCAGTTGAATGATAGGATTAAGAAGATAGCTGACCAAGTCACAGAAGGTCTAAACCTTGAGAAGAAATCCTGGAGTAGTCTGTATGATGTGGAGTGTGAAGTAACAAAGATGATGAGTGAGATCGATGAGAGGGTTGAGAAAGCCGTAAGTTGGTTTATACTGTATCCTCAGTGGAGGTGAGATTCCGGTAACTATTTCAACAAAGTTTCAGAAATTTTAGAACTTTGGCAACACCTAGGACTAGTTTGTTACCTCTGTTATATTGCAAATATCTAACTTGTTCTAGGTGTGACCAAGGTTTTTGACTTTTTGAAGCTCTGTTGAAGCTGTTTAGAATACAATTCAACCAACAATTTTTTAATTTGCATGCATGCATGCAATAACACTTGCTGTTATTAAAATGTCTTTCTAAAAGTACCTTTTGGTAACTATGAGGTATTATGTAAGATGAAAATTTTGTGATCTGGGAGACTTTCATTATGACAGGCAATGCTCTACCAATTGCCCTATCAGGATAAGGAATATGCTTGAATAGGTACATTCAGTAAAGCTCCATATGACCAACCAAACACCAATCAAAGCCATGACATTGGCTGAAAGGGACCCTGGATTGTAGACTCTCAGATAGGTTTGGAGTTACCTGATTTTATTGAAATTTTTAACCTCGTGTTACAGATAAACTCCCTAAGAGAAAGCGCTGAACAGATGAAGAATGAGCTGAGAGAGCATCAGGCCAAGTCTTTGTCAGTGGTAGAAGCTTACAGCTCGCAGCTGACTGAACAGAGAGACAGACTTGAGACTGAATGGAAGGAGCTCAACAGAAGATTTCAGGACATGAAAGGTTCAGAAGTTATCACTAAGTATGAGTCTCTCAAGAGCAGTATTGATACCAGTCCACCAGCACTGTATGAGGCACCACCAGAGTTACCGCTTAGACCAAAGATTCTGAGTCAAAACCCTGTTTTGAAAGGTAGGCTAATAGACTCTAAATAGTCAGTTTTCCTGTATTGAATTCGAGCCTATAATCGGAGCTGTCCTGTCTCCATTTAGATACTGTGAAACACTTAAATGCAAAGCATAGGAAACTGCATCAAAGTGGCTGTGTCTGGAGGACTATCTAAGGTTCATTAAAAATGAAAAATCATCAAATTTGGCATCTGCAGCATTGAAGAATCGAAAGGACGTGTCTTTTGTTCAAAATATAATTGATAATTATTTCAATATTACATGCTACAATAATAATCTGTAACCATTAAATCATTTTTTTTTGTTTCACCTTTTTTGTTTCTTTTTAATGGCACTTTTGAAAAACATTTTACAGAAAATGGTATAGATGCCAAAAAAGTTATCAGAAAAATACTTAAAAAGGTGTGGAAACATAAAAGTAATGATGGTATTCACCCTATCACAAATCAATTAAACTTTAGACCCAGCATTAGTGATCTATTCTTGACACTGACATGTGAGACTTTCTTTTCAAACTGCTGGTCTCATTGTGGCGCAATACCCAATTCTCTATAATATATGTTTTGGTTAAACTGAACATCTTTAATAAGGGTCATTTCATGTGTGTTTCTAGAACTGTTTGCTGAAGAACTTTTCTCCCAGATGAGCATCTCCTCTTCAGACCAAAAATCAATCAAAATCAAGTATAAGAAGACTCTACCCAGCGATGGGTTTAGTATTTACTCAGTAACATGGCATGGGAAAGATATTGTCTGTGGAACCAATAACGGTGTTCTCACACTCAACGAGCACTTGCAGAAGAAACAAGTTAACATACGCGGTCATGTCGATTGCATCAGGAAAATAGATAAATATGCCTTTGCCATTTTGTACAGCAAAGACCACACTGAGCGAGAAGTGAGAATATCCTGTAAGAACACTCTGGCCGATCCGAAAACAACATTGTGTAGATTTCCCCAGGATAATGAAGATCTTTTGCATTTATCTGTTTCTGAACAGTATGTTGCAGCCTGTGACAATGTGGGAAAGGTGGTTCATCTGTGGACAACAGAAGGGGAACACTTGATGGAAATCGGTTCAGGTCACCTCCGTGGCCCGTTTGGCGTGTTATTACTACAGGACTCAGAACTTGTCAGTGATTATGATACAGGATGTCTTCACAAGTTCAGGCTGCAGCCCGGATCAGAGCCAGTGTGGACATGCAGAGGACTCGATTTTCCGATGGGGATATGTGTGGATAACCTTGGCAATTTATATGTAACATCAGGAAACACAATCTATCTTATCGCCCAGGATGGTAAGTTAGAGATCTTCACTAGAGTAAGTTGGATCCAATTTGCCAGCATTCCAGATGTTCCCATTCTAATAGTAAGTTGGAAGGGGCAACTCCAAATGCAGGTAAATTGGATCATCGTAAATCTAGATCTCCAATGATGCACATTCGTTAAAGTATTAATGAGGGTGATGGTATTTTGAAATGAATATCTGCTCTCAGCAAACTGAATATTGAATAAGTGCTCTCTTTTGCGGTATCATAACCAAGAATATTCCCAATCTGAGTGATTGTTTCCCATTTCTCTTGGCTTTCCACACAACAAAATACTATATTAGTTAATATAAGCTAGTTTAGCTTTAGCTAGTTTGTGGGTGCTTACTTATGTCAGCCAGCATCTAACAGCTGCTAGCTGAGGTGTAGTCTAAATAAAATAACGAAGGTGAGTAGATGTCAGCTAACATTAAATTTAGCTAGTTCATGTACATGTGAAATGGCAAGCTTCTCTTTTAACTTTTAAACTTTACTTCTCTAGTGTAACAGTTGAGTTGAAGATATTTCAATCATAGTGTTGAGTTAGTGAGTTAGTTCCTATGGTTATTAACCTGATATGTCAATCAATACAAGATAATGTTATATTTCTGCTATACTTTGGACTGCTGGCTGTGTAAATTATCCTTGAGTTGAATCACAATAATAATATAGAATATTATAAGACATTTTTTTTGTATATTGTTCAAGGTTTACCGACAAAGAAGTTGTGTTGCGAGGAGCTGAGTAAAACTGAGTATGTTATGGATATCAGCCTATCAGAAGATGGAACTACAATAGCTCTGGCATGTCGTGAAGAAGGGGTGAAGATATTCACTCTCACATCGTGAATATCAATATACCGTGAATGTCTGATTGAAGACAATGGATCCAGATGTTTGCCTGCCTGACAATCAGTTTGTTTTATTGAAGTAATTCTTTCATTGAAATTTTTATGTACAATATATGTCACAAAATTTGCCTGTTGATGATATCATTGATTTATCTAAGTTTTTTGAAGTCATAAAATAGACCAACGATTTTTTGCAAACTGAATTTAGTTTAGGAGAAATCTATCCTTTATTCAAGAAAGATTTACTCTGCATTGTTCAACGGTTTGTTTGAGGATCTGACGAAAATGTAATCAGTTCTCATGTCATTTTGGTGGGCTATAGCAAGATGATTGGCTTGACTAACTTTTGCTCCAACTGCTAGGAATTTCAGTTTAGTCTGTTTCAGAGTTCTTCTCCCATCCAGGTCCTAAGACCGTTGAAGTTGTTTGCCGGAAAGCAAAAAGCTACTGAGTATAGAATATAATAGATTCTTTCAGATATGGCTCCTTGACATAACTAATGGGGGATTTACCAAATCATCTGTGTAACTTAAACAGGAGTCGTCTACCTCTTTGTACGGAGGAGGCAACTCACTCTCCACAGGTGCATGCTGGGACATGTTTGATTATCTATTTCGAATTACGCCATATGCTGAACGGAGACAGTTTCTTATCTCACTGCATTACGATAATTCAAAGGCATGATTTGACACAGCTCCCTGACTGTGGCAAGAGGAGCAACTTTTGTTGCGTTCAGTTAAAATGTTATTGAATTTGTCAGTAGGGATTGTTGTGAGCTTGAGCAAGCTCGACATCCTGGACAGCCTGCCAAGGCTAGATTGTCGTCAAAATTTTAATTGGTAATGCTGTAAAGCTGAGCTAACCTGTAAAATACACAAGTTTAACAAGCTTATTATTATGCGTCTACTCGCTGTTGCGTTTTCTTCTAATTTGCTATTGTGAAGGCATATAGGCTTTTTTAACTTTGTGTTGCTAGAAATGGCATTCCATTTTGATTGGTAGTGGAAGCTACTCCAGCAATCAAAGCAAGCATCAAGTACTCAAACAAGATATCATGAAGTATTTTCCCTTGCTGGCAGTTTGTGAGTTGGACTAATAATTGAATATTATTATCAGAGTGGTTAGGCTAGAGAATTTTGTTCTATGAGTACCAATTCTTATCATTTTAATACATTTTATGATATCAATGGAATGCAAGGGGGGTTGTCCCCACAAACCTACTGTTTGAGTTCTATTGAAACTCATTGAGTACACATAGACAAACAACAAATTTGATTTCAGCTCATTATATCCATTTCAAAATTTGAACAGTGCTAAGCTACAGGATTAAAAAAAAGGTGAGCAAACATTCATATTTGTAATGTAAAGTAAAGTGTAATGATACGGTGCGATCCCATCTGTTAGCAGCATTTGAGCAGCAACACATAACTGGTATAGGGAAGTAGAGCAATATTTGAGCAACTTTGTCCTATATACTGATTTTGTATTGGTGTTGTGAAGCTAAACTCTAAAGCAGAAAACAATCAATATCAATCATAATGCGGGAGCAGACTGAACTTTTTTAGGATAATATGGCAGAAGTAACTGTTGAATCACTCCCTGATGACATCAAAGCCCCTCTCGAGTCAGAGGAACAGGAGAGACCTGAAGCTGTCAGCAGTGATCACTGTGAAGATGAGGACAACCTTATGGATGACTACTTGAACTGTGGATTCTGTCTACAGAAGTTGGCTCACATGAAAGAACCTAAACAGTTACCATGTTCTCATCTTTTCTGTTTACCCTGCTTAGAGGAGGATCCTAAGAAAGACTGTGCTGTTTGTGGGTGAGTGAGTCTATTGCTTGTTTTCAAAAATTGCAAAGTGTACATTACTGTTATGTCATATTACTTTCCGTTGGTTTTTCTTCAGTATAAAATTGAGTTAGTTCTGGCCCCCGCCTGGTTTATCCCTAAATCACAATTAAAGGCTGAAACTTTGAAGTAATAGCCACCCAAAATAGGCAGTGGCCTCCTGCAAACCTGACTGGTCATAGTTTAGTCTTTAGTCCTCAGTCTCCATACCCAATTATGTTGGGTCTTGTGTTGAACTGGACCACTGACTTTAGAGTCTGGTCTTCTCCCAAGTTAAGTCAAATCAACAGTCTTAATCTCTCAAGTTTTCTGAAAAAAAAGAGCATCAATATAATGAAGCGTCTACAAAATGTTCCGCCTTGCTTGTTAAGTGTTCTCAGATTTTCACTCACCTCACCAATTAGACTACAAGGAAGGGTATATCTGATCAGATTTATGCTGTAAGGTCCGAACTAGGAGTAAGCTACCTGGGCAGGAAGTCCCACCAAAGAAGACATTAAATTGACAATGCAGATTATTACATGCTATGAAATGTTACGTTATAATTTGGAATGCTTACCAAAACAAAATTCTCCAGCATGCTACCAGTATTTAGAAATATAAACCAACCTCTCAGTGTAAGTTTGAAGGTTTCAGATAGGTATGGAAGCTCACTTCACTCCCAGATGTCAACTGAACTCTGATTATAATGGTCCCCCATTTATACCCCATAACTCAGACTGCGATTTCAACTACATGATTAATATGCGCTCAAAATGCACTGTCACTCTCAAGCGTATACAGCCAGATCCCTGTAGCTGTTGTAGTTTCTGATCTCCACCAGTCTGTTTATTTGGTCTAGCTATTTTTTAGGAAGGTCTATGGAGTTGAATGGACTGGTATGAAAGCCTATCTACCTGATAATAAAAATCTTTATCCTTCTGTTGAAATTGCCGACCCTGTCAAGTGTGATATCTGTAATGAAATGTCTGCTGTCTGCTTTTGTCTAGAGTGTGAGAAGAAACTTTGTGATAATGACTACAAGGTAAGTCTGTCTTAGAGCTCTGGTGCAGGGCCGCAGCTTAATAAATAATATAGGGAATGCAAATGTCGAGGCCTTTCCGAAGCATCACAAGGAGAAGTGATTTAAGCTCCTCACCAAGCAATTTAAGGCATATAATTAGCACATGGAAATCCCATAGGAGTGTGTAAGAATGTGATAGCAATTGATGTACAGTGCAGTTCACTTAATTCATAACCTCTGGGGACCACAACAATTTATCCTTATTAAGCAGAGTATGAATTAACCAGCTTAGACTGAATACGCACTACAGTGGTGTATACATATATCGATATGCGATTTTAACCGCGTCTAACACCGTGGGTTAGACGCGGTTAAAATCGCAAGGTTGTCTCTGTCCGAAGACTGAGAAACACAGTCTTAAGGGCGCAGCCGCCATATTCGGCGCCAAGTTGCTCTCAGTTTGCAGGCAGGTCGGAGCACACCTTGGGCGTCAATTGAGCCCAACAGTTTGTAGACTGCAGCCGGATTCGAACCCGAGACCTCAAATGGTTGCGCGTTAAAGGGCAGGCGCTCTAACCAACTGAGCTACCTCCTAGGCCTACCGTTGAGAGAATACATTATGGAGGATCGAAATCGAAATCCAAAATTGACCATTTTTGTGTGGGTTATCTTATGACTCAGGTAAAGTACTAATGGAATGATGTATTTCCCCAACCTGTTTTACTTTTACCAACTTTCGATAGAATGATTTTGAGATGTTCAAACATACTTCTGGGTACCCCTGTCGCTGTTTTTAAACTCATGCCAATGTTTAACCAGCAATTATTTTATACTGTGCATTCTTAAAGCACTCCTTAGTGTGTTTGGCTTGGCATATTGTTCATACTTTGTCCATGCTCTGTCAGTGCGCAGCCAAACTTTTCTGATAACAATCCAGGCACATAATAGTACAAAACTCTCTAACATGACATGTATAATTATTAACATACGGCACATTATCTGACCTGTTTATTATGAGAGGACAACTTCCGATGAAATAACAAATTATTACACTTTCATATAGGTACACAAGCAGTTCATCAATACCAAACATGAGCAGATAGACATATCAGTGTACAATACACAGAGAAATCGCTACAAGACAAGATACTGCACCTCACATGAGGAAAAGAAAGTCGCGATTGCCTGTTATAACTGTCATCAGATGTTCTGTGATTCATGCAAACCTGAGAGCTCTAAATGCTCGAAGATTCCCAGCCGCTATGGAGCAGGTGAGAGTTTGTTTTCAGTTATAACAACTTCTAGAGGAAACTACTGGACAATATTTCTCATCAAAATCAACTTAATCCTAAACATAATTCTTCTGCTTTAATATTGATAATAATTTCTTTTGTTGGCTCTATTACATTCTGCCTCCAAAACTATAAGATGAAAAACCCTTCAGAAACAACTATTGAACCCTATCCACCAACTTTGGTAAATGAATATGCATTTCGAGCCACTTTTTGCTTAGGCTGCCACCGGACTAGTAAAGAAGATTGAATACATAATTTATCTCGTAGTTGATATCTCAGCTTGATTGATAATTATTGATCAGTGTTGTGGTTGACACAAAAAACAAGTCTTTTTTTGAGATGATCACGTGGGATTGTTTTCCGTCTTCCTTTTTTAGTAAAGGCCCATGAAACAGATGCTTTTTCATCACGAGTTGAATGTCAAACTGAAGGTCTTAGCTAAATAAACAACAGACGGCTTGAATCTGGAGAAGAAAACTTGACGTAACCTTCATGATATTGAGGAAAATATGGAGAGGATGTCAACAGATTGCAGATTGCAGATTGCAGATTGCAGAGCTCAAGGAAAGTGCAGAGGTTCTCAAAGCTGAGCTCAAAAATTATCAAGGCAGGTATACCAAGGAGGTGGGGTCTTACAGCAATGAGTTTAGAGAAAAACGAGATTGTATGGAGAAGACTTGGAGATCTACTTCTGAAACGTTATCCAATTCATCTGGATCAGAAATCATCAGGAAACACCAAAAGTTGGAGGAAAAACTAAACTCTGTTCTTCCGATAACATACAAACCAGAATTACACCAATCGCAGATGTTTCTCTTCAAGTGTCCACCACCTAATAAAGGTTTAAAAGGATAAACTATCAGTTTAACAGTGCTACAAAATTTTGATCATGCAGGTTTTTCTAGGCATTTAGTTTCATGAGGGGCCTTACGAGAGAAGTGGTGTAGGTGCTACTCTGCCACCTCATTTGTTCAGGAGGTAGCTCAGTTGATCAGAGTGGACAAAAGTTCTTTGTTATAATGCCACTGAAGCTCTGTGCTACTGGCCCACAGCACTATTAAATCACATTGTCATTGGGACCATCCCAACATTTTGTTTTACAATTCAAAGTCTTATTATCTGGTTTGGTTCATGAAATTTGAAAACCATTTTTTGACTTAGAATCAAAGACTTTGTCTGCTTTTGGCTGCCAGTGAATATTTAGGACACTTTTTATTTTATTGCAGAGTTGGTAGTTGACACCCCCAAGATGTCAATGTTCCTCATAGAACCAGACTACCACATGGTGGAGTTAAAGAATCACTACACCAAAGAAGATGTCTTCTGCAGCTCTGTATCATGGCGTGGGCATGAAATCATCATGGGGACAGGGTCTGGTGTTTTAGTTGGTGATCCATCTAGCGGCAAACGGTGGGGAATGAATAACAGATCAGGCAAGATTGATAGAAGGATTCACTGTGCCAGGGCTATCGGGTCCTATTCTTTGGCCGTATGCTGCCAAGGACGAGATTTTTTTGAAAAGCCAGACTGCCGTGATATAAGAATCTCTGGTGAAAGTTTCATCAGGGATGTCAAAACCACAATATGCATTCTCCTAGAACAGGACAAAACTGGTAGCATATACACATACATATAAGTCTCTGAATCGCACATTGCAGTGTGTGACATTCAGAACAAACATATCGCAGTGTTCAGACCCACAGGGTCAAATCTCTTCACCTTGGGAGAAGGACAGATAGTTCGACCGTGGGGAGTTTTATTACACAACAACTTGGCACTGGTCACTGATCACACAGCGTGGTGTCTCTACAAGTATAGGTTAGAGGCAGATTCTACACCTGAGTGGATTTGTACAGGCCTAGCAGCTCCCACAGGCGTTTGCATGGATAAGAAGGGATTCATCTACGTGACTTCATACAACCAGCCTGGAGAGGATGACCCTGTATTTTATCTTATATCTCCAACAGATGAGACTTTGTGCGAGTAAGTCTGATCTTTGTCAGTAAGATTTTTTGTGAAATGATTGAAAAAACTATAATAATGACTAGAACAAGTTTGCTCCCTTTGAGGCGCCTCGATATCAAACATTTGCAATATCCCTCCGCCACAACAGAGGGAACGAACTTGTTCTAAATAATGACCTTGATTTATTATTGACCGTTTTAACTGATTAAGACTGACAATCAATAACCCTATCTATGTACTACATCACTATAACATTTTGAACCTGAATACTTTGCATTCAAAAATGTATACACATGTCTTGAGAATGAGAAGAAACTAAACTTCTTCAATTTGCTGACATAGACTATAAATGTTTTTACCAATTCACCCGATTCTTCTGGTATGTTTATCGCCATCATAGTAAGGTCTCCTTTCTGTCCAATATGTAGGAGAAGACTGTCTGTGGTCAGTGGTCTGTGGTTAGTGTCACACATTAATATTATATCATATGAACAGGCCTGTGATTGAACTCTTTTGTAATCTGCTTCTGGCAACTGCATGATGTGGATTCATTCAAGGTTGTTCACAATCTAGGAGTAGCCAGACTGTGGGTGCCATTATCTTTTAAATTAATTCATACCGTAAGTTATGGTCTATGATGACACACACTTTTTTGGGGTCAATAGTGAAGATATATTCCAGCTTTGACCTCGACCTCAATGAACTTGAGAGCTTAAAGATATACGATATCGCATTGTCCAGTGACGGACAAGCACTTGCTCTAGCCTGTTGGGAAAATGGAGCTATCCTATATTCAGTGAAAAAGAAAACTTAGCATCAGGTCCAGTGCAGGTAAGCTTGACAACCAGGGCACAGGTGAGACCACATATTAATCAATCGTGTATTAATTTTACTAGTAATCTAGGATAAAGGCTTGTTTGATATGCATGTATGGAGGAGCAGGAGCATGCTTTTCTGTTCACAAACATTCAGATTTTTAGGGTGAAGAGTTGACAATATAGGACTTATGCAAACCAAGTTTTCCACAATAGGGATTATTGTTAATATGTTGTCTTCTCTATTATACCCAGAGGCGATTCCCAAGTCTATGTCGGTCTCTAGACAATGGCATAATCTGCATCACGATTAACATACTCATTGAAACCTCATTAACATAAAATTTACTCGCAGCCTGATCTGACCTGAAGATTGATTTTTTTGTTGTGTACAAGCTGACCTTTGTTGTCCTATACAGAGATATATGTCATGGTATACTATCCTCTTGCAAAACGCTCCTGTTTTGCTTTGCTCAGGCGTTTTACCATTTCCCCCAACTCCACGTTGCACTCATTTATGCCATACATCATTTTGCAGAGAGAAATCAGTACTTAAACAAAGTGTTCCCTGAGCTGCGGCAAACAATTGTAGTGGTTATACATAACCAGATTATTTGTCACGACGTTTTTTAACTTGCTGGAGTAAACCACTGCTATTTTCTTTTATAACATACAGTCTATCAATGTCAGTTGACAAAACCTATATGCCTGCACCAACAAATTAAAAGAAAACTACTCAGCTAGAACAGGCGTAACATTTAGCTTGTGATTATTAACTGTAACTTATTTTTCTGGTAACATTACTATTAGCAATACAATTCCTACTGACAAATTCAATAACATTGGCTGTTATTGCTGCTATCAGGGAGCTGTCCTAAATCATCTTGATGAGTTACAGGCAATAAAATGACATAAAAAAACTACCTCAGTTCAGCTTACGGTGTAGATGAAGGAGATTAACAAACATGTCCCAGCATGCACCTGTGTAGAGATAGTTACCTCCTCTGTGAAAAGAGGCGGACGACTCCCAATCAAGTTACATTATTGACTTGGTAAAAATGGCTTCTGCAAACAAACTTATATACCTGACAATGTATTATTTTCTATACTCAGAATACTCAGGTATTATCCTTGATTTAAATATTACTTTTAAGTCGCACATAAATGAATTGTGCAAAGAATTAAATTTGGTTGTAATAATGATGCGTGTAGTAAGGCCATATTTTGACGAAAAACAATGATCGAACTATATTACTCATTTTTTTACCCGCACCTGGTCTATGGAATAGAGTTCTGGGGCCATGCTGCTGAAAATGACCTTAAACGAGTAATAGTCCTCCAAAAAGCTTGTGTAAGAGTGATTTTAAAGAAAAAAACCAGAGATCATGTTTCAACCCTTTTTAAGACTTTAAATATAATGCCTTTGAATATGCTATTCCAATACTGCTCTTTAAAACTATTTTTAAGAACATTTTCGAATGAGTTTATCAACTCTGTCGTTCCGGCAGGCGAGTGTGACGTCGAGAGTTCTAGTCGGACAGTCTCTGCTCTAGCTTCGTGCTATCTGACTGTCCCATTGCTTTTTAACTTTTTATACACCTTTGATACTGTTTTACTCATTCTAGTTTTTATAGTAAGCAATAAACACACACATAAAAAAAAACCCTCTTCTCCCCACCCCCAATCTTCAAATGACCCCTTTACCAATGTGGGGTTAAATCTTTCCTGAATATAGTACATAATCCTCCTTGTCTCATTTCAGTAATGTCACAGCCAGTCAAATATTGTACCGTACTTGTTGGTGTATTTTTTATGACGCCAAACAAAGTTTTAGATTATAGTATAAGAGATGTCAGAGAAAGCATTACTGTGTCCTCGTGAAACTTAATGTCTTGCGGGAAAAAATCCGCATCCGAATCACATGGGTACAAACAGACATTCAAAATGTACCTGACAAACAGGATGGTGAACCATAGGATCAAGAAATGAAGGATTTTTGGTAGAGAAAACAGACAGACAGACACTCCTATGCAACTATGTTAACAGGACAGGGTACATTGCCAGTAATTCTTCTAAATTACACTGAATAGCATAAAGATTATTGCTGGGTGCCATTGTTAGGTTCAGGTCCTCCTGGTATTCTTCATATTCATGATATAAGAGAGAAAAGCTTCACCCCTTCATCTTTACATGCTAGAGCTACTGTTGTTCCGTCTTCTGAAAGACTGATATCGAGAATATTCTCGGTCATTCTGAGCTCGTCGCAAATTAACTTCTTAGTAAGTATGCCTAAAACGAAAATAGGTATGCAACACAAGCAGACGTGGAAGTTTTGTCAGTTGTTTGCAACAACAACCTTCATGGCAGGTCACCTCAACAGAATATTTCCCACAGCCAGCAATATATTGTTTGAGTTAATCTAACATGATGTCAATAACAATCAGTAAAACATCACTGTTTTTCTTTCTAATATGATTCTGCAAATACTAAATCTTGATATTTTATGATCGAAGGTTCTAACTACAATTTCATGAACTTGGTAGGACATACCGCTGAATCATATGTTAATAGTATTTTGAAAAGCATGGATAAATAGAGAATAATAATCACCCACTTTGAGAATGTTGTTGGTTTGTGTACTACAAAAGGGAGGGCAGTTTGATGAGACCATCACCCTCAAAATTACTTTTACAATAAATGGAGCATCAGGTGGAGTTCCATGTCTTACCCTCTTGTGTTATGAGATGGATTGTGTTTCCCAAGTCAGAAGTAACATATATGAGGCCTTCTTTATCGACACATATCCCATATGGAGTATCAAGATTTCTGCATGTCCATACTGGCTCTGAGGCAGCCTGTAGTCTGAATTTATGAAGACATCCAGTTCGGTAATCACTGACAAGGATGGAGTCATGTTGCAACAATACACCCGTGGGATCCTCCAAGTGTCCAGAGCCAAGATCCATCAGATGTTCTCCCTTTACGGTCCACAGATGAACGATGCCTTCTGCAAAGTCGCAAGCTGCAACATACTCTTCACCGATGGATAAATGCAAGAGAACACCATTTTCTTGAGGAAATTTACACAATGATGTTTTCGGGTCGGCCAGAGTGTTGTTACAGGATATTCTCACTTCTCGTTCAGTGTTGTCCTTATTGTATAAAATGGCAAAGGTATATTTATTTATTCTCCTGATGCATTGCACGCAACCGCGTATGTTAACTTGTTTCTTTTGGGAGTGTTCGTTGAGTCTGAGAACACCCTTATCTGTTCCACAAACAATATCCTTCCCTTCCCAGGTCACCGAGACCACATACATCCCGTTACTGGGAAGAGTTTTGAGATACTTTAGTTCGATTGACATTGGGTCTGTGATGCGTATTGGTGAGAAGAGTTGATTTTCAATCAGTCCTACAAGATTAAATGATATCTCTCTTTATAAAACTTCAGAAAAAAGTACTTCTTAGGTGAACTTGATTGGAATCAATTATGACCCTACTTGAGCCCTCACAATCCATAATGACCTCAAAAGTTTGAAACACTTAACATGTAATTGGCTGTTCACCGACCTTATAGGCCTACCTTTAAAATCAGGGCTTTGTGTCAGAGTCTTCGGCGTACATGGTAAATATGGTGGGGTCTCATACAGTACTGTTGGACTGTTATCAATGCTCTGCTTGAGAGACTCAAACTTAGTGATAACTTCTGAGCCTTTCATGTCATGAAATCTTCTGTTGAGCTCCTTCCATTCAGTCTCAAGTCTGTCTCTCTGCTCAGTCAGCTGTGAGCTGTAGGCTTCTATTAGAGATACAGACTTGGCCTGATGTGCTTTTAACTCATTCTTCATCTGTTCCGCAGTCGCATTAATATTGTTGATCTACATCGAAAAAGAAAATTCTCCAAAATGGTCATGTAATGAAAATGAAAGGGATTTGATAACGATAATACTATACTAATACGATGGTCCAACCCTATTCACTACCAATACAAACAGAGGCAACATTTTCATATTGTCAGGGCAATAGCTACGTAAGGAGGGCCTTCAACTGCTATGATAATTGGAAATATTCACCAACATGGATCAATCAACAAACCACAGCCAACTACGCTGAGAACCTAATTGCCAAAGGTTGGAGTCAACTTACAGCTTTCTCAACCCTCTCATCGATCTCGCTCATCATCTGTGTTACTTCACACTCAACATCATATAGACTACTCCATGACTTCTTCTCCAGATTTAAACCTTCTGTGATTTGGTCTGCTATCTTCTTAATCTTAGCATTCAACTCTTCTCTCACGTTGTCAGCCATCATAGCAATTGGTGAAGTCGCATGAAACCCTGAAGAAAACAACATCACTTCTAGCAAATTACACTCAGTGAAACAAACCACTAAAATCTGGTTGGAATAAAATAGTTTTCCTTCAGATTGGCATTTGCATAAAGGCTGCTCAGAATTTAGTCACTGACCTCGTTTATCTTTGCTTTGAGAACAACTTGACAGCTTAGGTTTACATGTCTGACAGAATACTTTGTGGCAGTTGTAACAAGCCACAGTTAGTTTCTGATCCTCATGGTCTGAGCAGTATACTGGTGTATACCTCTCTGGGTTAGAGGCATAAACAGCTATGTCTATCTGATGATGCTTGCTTGTAAAGTATATCGATGACTGTTCATGGATCTGAAACCAAAGGGGATAAGAAGATGTTTCCTTGTTGGAGCAGAGAAGCCGCTAACTTGATATTGGATACACTTACGCTTGTTTTTAAACCCTTACAATGCATTGTGTTAGACTATGTCGGTAGTAAATAAACACTTTTAACGATCTCTTCTCAGGTGTTTACTAATTGTGCTGGTCTGGCCTTGAGGACAGGTCAGAGAAAATTAGTTGGAGAGTAAATGTTTGTATTATTTCCGGGCACCTAGGCGAAAATGAAAACATACACGAAGCACATGATAACTCTGTTAACATTGCGGAAACAGGAGATCGTTGCAAAATCCAAATCAGAACCTTTATCAAAGTTGTTGGATTAAGATGAGGAAGGCAACTGGGATAAAGTTTAAATCTTGGCTGGTTATCCAAAGCAACATTGCGAGGGGTAGGGATAGGACTATCATCAAACCCTCATTTTTTTTTATTTGTAAACCAGATCAATTCCAATTACATCAGATGATGAACCATAGTATTGCGAAATAAGCAGGTTTTAGATCTTGTGGTTCAGGCCATCAAATTAATCAATAATAAATTTTCGGCATACAGATTCTTACCTTGAAGTCGTGATCACAAAGTATCTTTTCACAGCCTAAACAGTAACAGACAGCTTTCTGATCCTCACAGACATCACATTTAATATGATCAAAGTTGTCTTCTCTCTTATCTGTAGGAGTTTCACTGTCTGTCTCTAATGGTCTCAACAGGCTTTTCATTCCAGTCCATTGTACATCATATTCTCTCCTAAGAAACCGGTTATAATATTTTCTTATCTCTTTTTGTCATGGCACACACATTACTCTTCTATGGAAGCTTTTACTTACATTATTGCACTTAACTCAGGTTTGGTATTGATGGGCATCAATACAATCAAAAGATAAGCACTTTACACTGAGCTCAGCTCAACTGAGTTATTATATGGGCAAAGAATCAGACACTGCTGAACACTATTTCATCCTAATTTTCTTTTTGCTCGCACTGCCAGTGAATAGGTTAGAATATGGGACAGAACTATTCAACAAAGGAATACTATATTGAGCATCAAACCACTATCGGTTTCAATGCACTAGACTAACCTGCACACAGGACAGTCTTTCTTAGGATCCTCCTCTAAACAAGGAAAACAGAAGACATGAGAGCAGGGTAACTGTTTAGGTTCTATCATGTATGTCAATTTTTGCAGACAGAATCCACAATTTATATCCTCTTGAAATCCGTCAGGAACGCTTGATTCTGCCATAGTCAATCTTTAGTCTGGAATTAAAGGCCTGAGCACATTATAGCGTATCATAGGCCGTAACCCGTAATAATTCCTGGGTACAGTCGTAATCCGTAATGCACTGGTGAGCACACTGCAACGTATACAATCGTAATATGTTTTGTTAACAAACACAATGCACGTGCATTGTAATCATTGAGTTGACTGTGAATCAGTCAACTGTAAATTGTTAACCAATCAAATGCTTTGTTGTGAAAGTTCATAGGTCAATCAAGCACGTGCTAAGCATGTGCTTTCAAATTGACCAATGACACTCGGGCGTAAGCGCAGTCGACCCACTAGTAATGGGAATGCTGCGTTTCAAGGAGCCGTAGCCCGTAGCTAATCAGGTCATTGACCTCAAACGCATGGCTAGTAAAACTACGTTACTGAAGGAATACGCCATAGTGTGCTTTGGGCTTAAATTGCCCAAAACAGAAAATAAATGACCGACCTTGACCGAGCTGTTCCTGTGATCCAGTCAGGGTTTCCAGGTGGTTTTATCATTTTAAGTTACATTTTTATGCAAGTGTAGATAGCATACACCTTGGTCAATTTGTTGGAGATTAGCCTTTCATCCAAAGGAAAGTCTTGCATTCCAGTTTGTGCAAACTGGAATTTGCAGGTGTTTCATCGTATTTTCATGAGTAAATACACACCATGAGCTGAGTGGTGTAGTATGATGTGATAGCAATCGAACAGTGCCGCAAACCGTAACCCCTAAACTATGGCACACCGATGAGCAGCATTGTGGGAACTTAACACTCTGATGTATGGGTTGCTGTTGTGTGGTATTTAAGGATTAGTATCAAGACTGCAAGACTTAAACATATATTGGCACTCAATGTGACATAGACTACAATAAATTTTTCATATTACGATGGAGAATCCTCCCTGATAGTACCTACTAAGTGCCTACTTACTCTTCCTGCCCTTATAAAACAGGGCATTTCATTGTAACCATGCTGCTGAAATTCAGACAAGGTTATAAATTAGAGATTGAACCTGGTCCATAGATTGTTAACCAAGAGGGACCCCAGCCGGCAAGGCTTAGCCAGCAACCTTTTGAAGAGGTTGCCAATGGGCAGATTTTTTGTTGGCCAATATCCTCTGACATCACCTGTCTTTGATAGGTATGCCAGAGGGAGCCACAAATCCCCATTTCCCAGCAACAGATAAAAGTGGTTTTAGATGCTTCTGCTTTTATACTTTATTTTCTTGCCGTTGGCGGTTGCAGAAATAATTTTCTGGACTGACAAAGCTTAGCTAACACTTAAATTATAATGTATATACCATCTATTAGTATGGCTCCAGCATTCATCACTGTTTTCAATGGTACACAGAAGTCTAGGCTGAGTGTAA
This sequence comes from Membranipora membranacea, assembly GCA_914767715.1. Classification (NCBI taxonomy): domain Eukaryota; kingdom Metazoa; phylum Bryozoa; class Gymnolaemata; order Cheilostomatida; family Membraniporidae; genus Membranipora; species Membranipora membranacea. Next base: position 13,310,289 of record OU612068.1, read on the forward strand.
AAATGGTTGTCAATGCGAGGTCGATGTAATTTGCAGACCAAAGTAGCATTTATCTCCCCTAGCTGATTGATCATATTCGAGAATTCTCTACACCCAGACACCAAACAACCAAATGAGAAATCAGCATCCCTATTTTATTCCTGTGAACCTGGGGGGTCTTTCAATTAGAAAGAGTGATCCTTTACTAAAGCAAGTTATCACTATCACATCACTATCACATCGCTCAAAATTATCACTCACTTGGTGTTTCAATTAGAGAAAATCGTTCCCAAATCGCTCACTCAGAATGTATATAGTTCCATCAAGTGACTGAGCGATCTGAAAGCGAGACCCCTAGCAGGTATCGCTCACTCAATGAGTGAGCGATAATATTGCGATTTTGGCTGTTTCTAATTGAAAGACCCCCCAGTATCACATCCAAGAAATTTGAAATAGGCAAATATGTGGCCATTGATTGAATCAACTGCTTCTGGCACCACTTGCCACTCAACACAAAAAGTGGTGGTGATGGAAGGAAACATTTGTTGATGCAAGAATCATTGATTCCAGCTGAGTCTTTACACTCTTAGGCTAAATGCTCTAAGCATGACAGAAGCCTTCTACAGCAGACCCACTCAGACAATACTCCCTGCCCTGACTCCCTCCTCTACAGGCCTTATGAGTAACATAATAAATGAATATATATAACAAATAAATGAACTATTCAATTTTAATATTGGATAGAGATATCCCTGTTATATCCTTCCCTGAGAAGGATATAAAACTTATATTAAACTTCTTGAAGAGGTTGCTAAAAATCCCTTTTGGCAACCTCTTCCACCGGTCCATATGGCATACAATTGGCAACAGTGTTGAGCCTCTTCTGGTAACCTCTTTCCAACTCAGTTTAGACAACAAATTGCCCGCTGGGACACTTTGAGTTATGCACAATTGTACACCAAACAAATTTCAGAATAATGACATAAAAACTTTAATTGTTGGTTTGCTACAAGGACTAGACTAGGATGTATCAAGAAGTCCTTGTTTGCTGGTACCCTACTGCTATCTCTCTGCTAACAGGGGACCTTGTTACTCCTTGATGATGTATAGCTTCTGCTATGACCCTGTTGATAGATGTGGCCAGCAAACATTTAACATTGGCTAACAACAGTCACTCACTCTCACAGGTCTACTCCAAAACCTGGGATTTTGGCAATGTTTTACTGCCCCCCTCAAGGGGGGAAGTCAAACATTGCCAAAATCTCAGGTTTTAGTAGACCTGTGCTCACTCTACTCTAGTCAGCTGCACTTTTACTCTTCATACAGACCAGAGGGAAACTTCTTGCACAGACATACCAATTATCTTACAATGAAAACATTCAATAATTCTTGTTGTCTATTAATTTGGAAATTCCCACACAAACAACCTTGACAACCTCAAATAGCATATTTCCACAACTGTAGACAGAAACCTAATGTGGGAAACAGAATGGACTGAAAAACTACTTCATCGAAGGATTGCTTGTCCATGCTGATAGTTTAGATAACTCCATACATACAGCTATATATACAATTGTATTTGGTTATCTACCCTGAGTTCAACCTCGTGGACCTAGGATACCAACATTATATACACATAAAAAGTTATTCAAAAATAAAGCATCAAAGCACATTCTTCGCCTGGTGCAAAAGTCCAATAAACACCAACGCTCCCTTAGAAGTAAATGTTCAGTAATAAAACCTTCTTTTAGGACACATTTTGGCAAAACAGCTCTCTTAAATCTGCTGCACAATTTCAGACTGAACTGCAAACTGGCTGGCAGTCTACTATCTTTTAACTAATACTTTTGATAATAATCGTCACAAGAATAATGATTTTATATATATATATATATATATGATTTTCTATTTCTATAAAGCCATATATAAATTACTTTCCCATTTCTAGAACATCGTCATTTATTTATGTATAACCCCTTGTTTTTGTGTGTATTTAACTGTGTGTAGAGGTCAACAAGTTACTTTTTAACTACTCTGCTATCTGTTAACTTTCTAGAAAACCTCTTTAAACAAATAAATAAATAAATATAGAGGAAATCAGGGATAGCTCAGTGGTAGAGGCGTGTGACTTAGGATCAAATGGTCCTGGGTTCAAGCCCCACTGGGAGCACTGTTTGTCTAGTATTACCTGACTTGGCTGTCGCGGGCCATTCACCCGAGCCGACCTGGAACGTTAACGGACATATGGCTAGCCACATTGCCGGAGTCTTCAAACATACCTGAAGTTGTTATTACGTTGAGAAAAAAAAAAAATTCTATCGCATTTACCGTAATCTTGGCAATTATCGACATGTTTTTCAATATTATGACGGCTGTACCTTCTTATATTATTATTATCACCGACAGTGTATCGGATCTGTTATATGTACTACCAGTAAGTGCATTTCAGTGTCAAATCTGATCCTATTATCAATACACCTCATATAGTTCAGGATGCGTCCCACTTAGGCTTATATATTATTATTATCACCGACAGTGTATCGGATCTGTTATATGTACTACCAGTAAGTGCATTTCAGTGTCAAATCTGATCCTATTATCAATACACCTCATATAGTTCAGGATGCGTCCCACTTAGGCTTATATATTATTATTATCACCGACAGTGTATCGGATCTGTTATATGTACTACCAGTAAGTGCATTTCAGTGTCAAATCTGATCCTATTATCAATACACCTCATATAGTTCAGGATGCGTCCCACTTAGGCTACACAGTTAAGGTACGGGTGCTTCCTGCTTAATCTTCTCAGAGGGCAAGGTCCGGGTGCGTCCTGCTTCGAATTGTATTATATCAGATGTAAATGCACCCACTACAAGGTCCAACTTGTATGCAACTCTCTCAACAACAGTTACGCCTCGCTCTAGGCTAAAGCTCTGACAGTTGCTAGTTTGCAGATGTTCGCTATCCAGGAGTTACCCTGTAGCTGCGGGGAGTTGTGCGCTTGTTTCTGCGATGCGTTGCATGGGTTGTCCACCTCTGGCAAACTTATCATCATTCACCCTCATTTGTATATCTATTCATCTAGTTTGCGTGTGTGCTGTTTCCTAATAAGGGTTAATACCATGACCATATTTGGGGAACAGCGCATACTGGCACATTATCGCCACATCATAATTTTGGGGCACAGTCATACAAGCAGTGCTTGGGGACAGATGGTCTAGCTTTAAATGTGAGAGTGAAAGTTGTTAAATAATATATATTGACGTAGAAGGATTATGTTTTTTGTACGCAAATCAGAGTGACACAGATGGAAAGGTATGTTTACAATGATTATTCATATGTTTTATTTAATATGCTATTAGGCGTTTGCGATTTATTTGATGCACCTTTTTCATATTATCTATTTACCAGTTGTTATCCTTCTGTCATCACAAAGTAATTGAACCTTGAATTGATTTCTCAAAGTAGTTGAACTGTTATTTGATTTCAGTTTTACGAGCAAAATATAACACCCCAACTCCGTAAATCCTGTCACAAATCACTCGAGGGCAGAAACATACCCTCTCTCTGCTCATTTATGGTGAGTTTGTTTCGCTTGATATTGTTAGCCTGAAATCCAAACCCTAGCCAGGTATCTATTTTCTATTCAGATGGGAGCACTTTAAATCTGAGTCAAGTTCTGCATATTTCAATTTCAAAACATGAAAATAAAAAATTGCCAAATAATATGCCATGAAGGGTAAATGCTGATAACCAGGTAAACCAGGTAAAGTAGGTCACTTTCAACTGCCATATGGTTTTGGTTTTAGCTGGCAGAATAACAGGAGGATTGAAAAACTTTATTTCCATATTCAGAGTACTGATCCACTATTGACAAATATTAGTAAATCCCCTCTTTTAAAGAGAACAAATAGCTTCTCTACTCAATTCAGTAAATTAATTATCGACAAAAATACAATTTTTTTAATGCATTATGCGACCTTGAAAATCTTATAATCGTTAGTAGAATCAATAAGACGTATTAATCTCAGCCAAAATTGAGGAAATGAATAAAAAGAAGGTCAATGCACACATAAGATGTCCTCTATGATCCTGATTGTCTAGCATGCAAGCTTATGTTTTCACCAAGGAAAATGTGGGAGCAAACTGTCATTGAGAAATAGTCCTGACAAACTTGAACTGTGTCGTTATAAAGATTTGATTGAAAGTTGAATGAATCATGAATTCGATCGTTCGATGTAAGCATTACATTCAGTCCCATACTGTTTTTTCACGGCAAAACTTTAGCATACATCTATGTCAGAGTGAATATCTTCACCCCTTCTTCCCTACATGCCAGAGCTAATGTTGTTCCATCTTCTGATAGGCTGATATCAAGAACCGCTTCAGTTTTTTCCAGTCCATCACAAAGCAACTTCTTCATGAGTATACCTTAAACGAATTAAAATCAAGTCTGTGGAATGTTTAACAGAAGGGATGGACATTTTATTTATAAATTTTTTTTTTATGCGATAAGAAATTTAAAAGACCATTTAATTAAGGTTATTAGTATTAGTATTATCCGTATTAGTATTATTATAACCAATATTGTAAACATAGCTAAAGCAGCCAGCTATTTCTCTCAGCTGTTTACGCTTTCCTTTTGTTCTAAGTTCTATAGCTATGAGCTATGACTCATTTGTTTTTACCATCAGCCAGATTATTACACCCGGCAGCTCGGAGGAAGGGTTATCTCTGGCCGCCAGTATATCTTAATGATTATTGTGTTTCAACTCAGCTCCAAGTCAGGAACCCGATAGAACCCTACACTATGTAAGTTCATTTTTTTAAATTAATAAGATTAATCTGATGCGTTCTTAAATGTAGCAAATTGTTTGTGTAGTCTTTTATCGATTGCTATGATTGTATCTTAAATTTGAGAGCGTTTTATTATGTCAAGTATTCAGTATTCATTATAACAGCAAACCAAACGTTTTAGAAAACTATCTATACCCTTTTTAGCGGTGTAAATTATCTACTTGGAGGAGTTATATTCTCGCTGGTTTAAACATCCACTCCAATCAATAATTGTAAGAGTTTTAATATATTTTGTGATTCGCGTACTATGTTAATTGTTTTTGTCTTGTTTTCAATTCTGATATTGAATTTAATTCTATATACTAGCTTCATTGCATACTGTATGTTAAATCGTTTCGTCTTGTCCTGTTCTATCGTTACAATGTCAGTACTTTTTATAGGTTTATAGCATCTGATAACATTCAAGAGTGGAGGAAATAGGTCAGTCATAGACTATATATCGATGAGAAGACACCACTTAGTAGTGAGGAACTGCAAGGTAGTGCCAGGAGAGTCTATAGCACCACAGCATAGACTTCTCATAGCGGATCTTACAGGGAAGAGAAAGCGAGAGCGGCGAAGGAAAAGAAAGGCTAGGAATAAGTGGTGGAAGCTAAAGGAAGAAGGATAGGAGTATATAGAGAAATTAACTGAATATATCGAGAGTAAGGAGACAAGAGAATGGAAATGGGGAAATACGTACCAGAAGGCAGTTGAACTAGCAAAAGAAGAACTCGGCGAAACATCTGGAGGGAAACACCTAGAGAAAGAGTCTTGGTTTTGGAATTCAGAGGTACAGGAAGCAGTAGTACAGAAACGTGCTGCTTTTAAGGAGCGGCAGAGAGCGAAGGACAGACTGGAGATGGACTCAGAGGAGGCTGAAGCCAAAGAAAGAGACTATAGAGAACGTGGCAATAGCAGAAAAAAGGGGTATGAGAAGTTGTATGAAGATGTCAAAGAAAATGGACCAAAGAACGTCTATAAGCTTGCCAAAACCAGAAAAAGGAGGTTTCAAGACATAGACAGGATGATCTTTGTGAAGGATAGAGAGCAAAAAATCTTGTGTGGAGACGATGATATTAAATAGAAACTGAGGGAATAATTTGACAAGTTGCTCAACACCAAAAATGAAAGGAAGGACTTACAGAGGAGCGATGGAATAGAGTGACCGATGAGGCTGATAAGCAAATCCGAAGTCAAAATACAGTTAGAAAAGATGAAATATATTGGCAACTGGACCAGACGAGTTCCCATAGAGGTAGTGGAGAGTCTTGGGCAGACAGGTTTAGCCTGGATGACAGCTGCACTACAAGATGTGCAGGAAAATGGGATACCACCACGATGGAGAAAAGTAAGATCACACCTCTGTATAAGCAAAAAGAAGATCCTGAGAAAAATGAGAAATCTAGAATTTAACATATGTTAATCTATGAAATCACATTTGGAATGTAGACATGTTGGGCTTTCCTTCCGCTGCTGCCAATTAATCCAAAGTTGTGAAACTTACATGCTGCATTTTAAATAAATTTCCAAGGATGTGTTGACAGCCCTTACACACATCCTTTAAACACAATTGCCGATAGACGCACAGAATAAAAGAACAAATCCACACCTGTTGTTGTATCAAAATAATATTGTCTATCATCTTATTATCCTTCCAATAACTTTGGGGAGCTCGAATTTTCAATCCCATGAAAATTTATCAGGAAATAGGGACACAGACTTTTATAAAAATGACTATAGTGAGACTTTTCTTGTCATCCGTCAAATAAATGTATTTTCACAGTAAATTGTGTCATGTGGGCCAATATGAGTATTTTACAGAGCGCATTGTAAATTTAAAAATCATGTGTTCTGTTAAATTCAGTGAAGGTGTATAATAGCGTCTTACCTTCTGGGGTGATAAGGTAGATTGTGCTTCCAACGGTAGAATTAACATATATGTAACCATGTTTATCGACACAGATCCCAGACGGCCTAGCGAGATCCCGACATGTCCACACTGGATCTGAGTTGGCCTGTAGTCTGAACTTGTAGAGACATCCAGCGTCATAATCAGTGACAAGAACTGAGTCATCTAGTAGTAAGACACCAAACGGTCGCTGCAGGTGACCAAAACCGATTTTCATCAGATGTTTTCCTTCTGTGGTCCAAATATGGACCACATCTTCCACATCATCACAAACTGAAATATACTGATTAGAAAAGGATAAATGAAAAAGACTACTATTATCCTGGGTAAATCTACACAATGTTGTTTGTGGGTCTGTCAGAGTGTTCTTACAGGATATTTTCACTTCTCGCTCAGTGTGGTCTTTGCTGTACAAAATGGCAAAGGCATATTTATCTATTTTCCTGATGCACATGACATGACCGGGTATGTTAACTTGCTTCTTTTGTGAGTGTTTGTTGAGTGTGAGAACACCCTTATCTGTTCCACAAACAATATCCTTCCCATGCCATGCTACTGAGTAAACACCCAATGCATCACTGGGTAGAGTCTTTATATACTTGAGTTTGATTGATTTTGGGTCTGAGATGCTCATCTGGGAGAAAAGTTCTTCAGCAAACAGTCCTAGAAACCCAATGAAATGACCATTATTAGAGATGTTCAGTTTAACCAAAATATATATAAAGATTTGGGTATTGTGCCGCAATGAGTCCAGCAGTTTGCCATAGAGCCACTGCCCAAAAGGCCACTGGTCATAAGGCCACTGTCCAAAAAGCCACTGCCCAAAAAGCCACTGGTTCAATGGTTACATAATAGAAGTCTGATACCAACTTTCTATTGACATGTTTTTTTGGGCCCATAAAAATAAATTCTAGCTCTTGATATGCCATTTGTCAATGACTTTTATTTGTAATCACTGATTCCCATTTTAGTAAAGTTAGAAAAGATTCCACCCACCATTTGCAAATAATTATTTTAAATGGCTCCACCTGGCCATCTTCTCACACATTTTTCCTGTACCGTAACCCCCAATTAATACCTTATAATGTATCTAAATGGCCAAATTGAAGTCATCCCAAGCAAACAGTCAGCACTTCTAGATCGAAGCGATGCCGAACTGAGAAGCGACAGCGGCGTAGCTTTTTGGTTTTTTTTCATAATAATGACAATAATTAATATTCACACGGAAAGATTTTTAGTATCATTTTTACCCAATGCACCCTGTGATCTATTTTGATTATCACAAGGTTATATTGGATCTGATACTAAACAAAAGCTAAACTCTCTTGTGATCAAAACAAGCCTCTACCGAAATCTATCTGTGCATCCATCGAATGTTTTTTACCATTGATGGCCAACAAACTTAACCGACTCAATATGATCGCTATTGCTCAAAGTTTTGTAACCTGATCACTGACTTTTTCTGTTGTTGGCATGTGAAATGTCAAAATCAGAAAAGCTACAACTGTTTGCTTGTGATGACTTTAATTTGTCCATCAAGATACATTATAATGTTTTAATTAGGGGTTACGATACAGAAGAAATGTGTGAGAAGATGTCCGGGTGGAGTTATTTAAAATGATTATTTGCAAAGGGTGGGTGGGATCTTTTCTAACTGTACTAAAATGGGAATCACTGAGTAGAAATAAAAAGTTATTGAAAATTGGCATATCAAGAGCTAGAATTTTGTTTTACGGGCACAAAAAACATATCAATGGCTTTTTGGCCAGTGCCCTTATGGGTAGTGGCCTTTTGACCAGTGGCCTTTTGACCAGTGGCCTTATGACCAGTGGCCAATTGGCCAGTGGCCATTTGGCCTGTGGCTTTATGGCCAGTGGCCTTTTGGCCAATGGCTTTATGGCCAGTGGCTTTATGGCCAGTGGCTTTATGGCCAGTGGCTTTATGGCCAGTGGCTTTTTGGCCTGTCTTAACAAGCTTTGTTCGAACAAAGCTTGTTAAGACAGGCTACAGTTACCTATGCTTTGTATTTAGGTGTGTTTCACAGTATCTAAATGGAGATCGGACAGCTCCAATAATAGGCTCATATCCATACATGAAAACTGACTATTTAAGCCTATCAGCCTACCTTTCAAAATAGCGTTTTGACTCAGAATCTTTGGTCTAGGTGGTAACTCTGGAGGGGAGACATACTCAGCAGGTTGACTGATATCTATACTCCTCTGGAGAGACTCAAACTTGGTGATAACTTCTGAGCCTTTCATGTCCTGAAATCTTCTGTTGAGCTCCTTCCATTGTGTCTCAAGTCTGTCTCTCTGCTCAGTCAGCTGAGCGCTGTAGGCTTCTACTAGAGAAACAGACTTGGCCTGATGTACTTTTAACTCATTCTTCATCTGTTCTGCACTCTTTCTTATTGTTTTAATCTGCAACAATTACAGGTTATACTACAAAGTTATAGTTTTATGTCCTTAGATATATTTGGGAAGAAAAAAAGAGATTGACAAAAAATAACGCATGAAATAGATCAATTGAATGCTGTAGGTTTGCAAAGTGAGATCTAGAGATCAGAATCGTATTGTGATGAAGCTGAAACGTAAAACCTGAAAACCTGGCTTAAACCTATTCAAAGCCGTATTGTTTTCAAATTATACTAGCCTAAGCTACAAAGGAAGCGCCTTGGCTACCATGATCATTGAAACTTTTCACAAGTTTTTTTACTCAACAACCTCTAGACTGCTACAATGAGAATTTTTTCAAAAAGCTGGAGTTAACTTACTGCTTTCTCAACCCTCTCATCGATCTCCTTCATCATCTGTGTTACTTCACACTCAACATCATACAGACTACTCCATGACTTCTTCTCAAGGTTTAGACCTTCAGTAACCTGGTCAGCTATCTTCTTTATCTTAGCATTCAACTTAAGCCTCATGTTGTCAGCCATCATACTGATCGATGATGTTGCATGAATACCTAGTACCAGAACCAACCTTAATGGTAATGCAGTGCAGTGATTCATAGCAATATACAACAAATATATCAATACAAACATTTCTGTTTTGGGATCTTGTATTATAATATCGTTCAAATCCTATTTAATCTGCAGTGACCTCAATAAACTAGTGACAGAGAGTAGGAATGTGTAGTACCAAAAGATACTTTGTTAAGGTTATGATACCAGCGTTGACCGATTTGGACATTTTATATACCGTTGGAAAGCTGCTGAGCTACTGATCGCTAATTGCTCATCAAAAATGTCATTGGATGACGTTGCGTCATTTTATCGGAGAAATGAGGCCGAAAAGGCTGTTTTTAGCAAAGTGGATGGCTGTGCTACATTGATTGCTACAAATTTCTAAACAGGTTACATTCATTCTTAGAGACATAGTTCATCCTAATTTTAGGTTGAAAATAATATTTGATGAGCCCAAAATGGCTTTTTACGTCACGCCATGATGCGTGTTGTTTTTTATCTTTGATGATATAATCCTAAATTTTAAGCAACGATTTGAGACAGTTCGAATAAAAAAGGGCCAAATTTTTTGCTTTTTTCCACTATATTACTGTTTAAATGACACACACCACAAATTTCAGCAGTATATCAAATGTATCAATATCAGCATAGACCATCAAAGGTAGATACGTTTTGCGCCATTTATCAATAACGTCAAACATGCTGTCAAAAGGTCCAGCACTAAGGACAGACAAATTTATTTTGAAAATTCTCACATACGAAGCTGCTTTGATAAGCATGGCACAAACAGGAAATGCCAACAGAATATGGCACTATGTATTTGTCTTCCTCGAATTATACCGCACAGAATGCCCAAAACAGCCAATTTAAGGGGCTTTTCAAGGTGTTTTTCGGCATTCTGTGTGGTATAATTCGAGGAAGACAAATACATAGTGCCATATTCTGTTGGCATTTCCTGTTTTTACTATGCTTAATCAAAGCGGCTTCATATGCGAGAATTTTCAAAATAAATTTGTCTGGCCTAAGTGCTGGACCTTTTGACAGCATGTTTGACGTTATTGATAAATGGCACAAAACGTATCTACCTTTGATGGTCTATGCTGATATTGATACATTTGATATACTGCTGAAATTTGTGGTGTGTGTCATTTAAACAGCAATATAGTGGGAAAAAGCAAAAAATTTGGCCCTTTTTTATTCGAACTGTCTCAAATCGTTGCTTAAAATTTCGCATTATATCATCAAAGTTAAAAAACCACACGCATTATGCATGACGTAAAAAGCCACTTTGGGCTCATCAAATATTATTTTCAACCTAAAATTAGGATGAACTATGTCTCTAAAAATGAGTGTAACCTGTTTTGAACTTTCTAGTAATCAATGTAGCGCAGCCATCCACTTTGTTAAAAGCAGCCTTTTCGGCCTCATTTCTCCGATAAAATGACGCAACGTAATCCAATCACGTTTTTGATGAGCAATTAGCGATCAGTAGCTCAGCAGCTTTCCAACGGTATACCGTAATTCCTCACATATAAGACACCCCCCTTGGGAAAAGTAAAAATGCTCCAGTTATAAAGCACCCATTTGAAAAAAAAACTGACCTCGATGGGATTCAACCCGCAACATTCTTAATAAACAGTGATTACCGGGCAGACGCTCTACACACTGAGCTATTCAGACTGGCTTCAAAAGCTGAGCTTTGATACGCGACTTATAGGTGAGGAATTACGGTATAAAATGTCCAAATCGGTCAACGCTGGTATCATAACCTTAAATTAGGTGTCTGTCATAATCATCAAACCAACTGACCTTCCTCTTCTTTGCTTTGGGGACAACTTGACAGCTTCGGTTGACATGTCTTACAGAATACTTGGTGGCAGTTGTAACAAGCAACAGTCAGTTTTTGATCCTCATGGTCTGAGCAGTAAACTGGTGTATACCTCTCTGGATTAGAGGAATATACAGATATGTCTATCTGCCGGTGCTTACTCGTGAAAAACACTGAGGATTGCTCGTGAAGCTGAAAATAAGAGAGCGACTAAAGTTGCGAGATTGCCACAGTTATGGTTAATATAAGTCAATCATTATTGTTCTGAATCATGCCAGAGACATTTGGGTGCTAAAAAGGCTTGTTTCAAAGTTAAATGGTTCGAGTAAACATTTTTTTCTTGATAGTTTTGTCTGGATATATAACATGTTTTGCATATAAATAGATTGTTGGTTAAAGCTCGCTTCCAAAAAGAATAGTTGGTGGTATGCAATGCCTTTTATCATGGACTGGGAGTTTTGACTTGATTATTTGAGCACAATTGCAGAAACCAACCCAACCCATCAACTAAAAGACCAAGCCATTCTCAGGATACGGTCTTAAAGGGTCTCAAGCTTGATGAAGCCTTTGAAAGATAAAACACCATAATAAATGGCCCACATAATATTTCTTCAACTTATATTTTAGTTTGAGTTTATTCCACCGAAATCAGCTGGTGAAAAGCTTGGGATTGTTCCTAAGTTCTGTTGAAAAATAATTGTAACCCCTTCACCAATCAGACGAGTACCCTTATGTTTATCAATCTGCTCCATTCACACAGACTGGCCAGCGATAATGGCCTCTCATCACAAAACTAATTCTTACCTTGAAGTCATGATCACAAAGTTTCTTCTCACAGTCCAGGCAATAACACACAGCTTTCTTCTCAGTGCAAATATCACATAAAATGTGATCAAAGCTGACTGCTGGATTCTCAGTAGATAATACATCATTATCAGTTTCTGATGGTCTCATATAGGCTCTCATTCCAGTCCATTCAGGTCCATATAATTTCCTTATAAAGAATAATAATACATCTTTATAACAGCAATTATTTGGACCTACATCTAACACGAATCAAAATTCAAGTATCCACTCGTCAACAATACCATTTACAGTTTTCTTTCCTGTAAACCTCAGTTTTTGATGATTGTAGAAATGTGCACGAGTTATTCATGATATTGAGTAGTTGGCTAAATGAATGTTCCGCTATACCAGTACAGTAAAGCATCACTTGGCACTTAGACCACTGCTGCCACACAGCCAAATGTGTGCTTATAGAATTATGTGTAGCTTAAAACTAATAAAATGAGGCTGCATTCTCAGCATTGTCACCTAATGAGCAAATAATTTGCAAATATTGATCATCAAAAGTAGGGTATGAAATTAATTATCTACCGCATCCGGTGACGTAGTTACCGGCTCACTAGTGCACACTGTACACGTCATAAGCTGGTGCGTAGATTTCATGCCCTGATTTTGAAGATCAGTTTGTGCAAATCGTTTGTCCATTAGGTGACAATTATGAGATTTAAGTCTCAATTTATTATCTTGGAGCTATGCAGAATTCAATGAGCACAATTTTGCATGAGTGGCAGCAGTAGTTAAGGAAGGAGAGATGCTTTGATCTTGCATTCTCGGGTGCTCTTCTACACAATCTGAGCTATTCCCAGATTTACACAAATATAACATACCCACACACAGGGCAGTCTTTCTTAGCATCCTCTTCTAAACAGGGTAAACAGAATACATGAGAACAGGGTAACATGCTTGGGTTCTATCATGTATGTTATGGCGGCCCGTAGCACCTTTATTAATGCGCATTAATTAACATGCTAACTCGCTAACTCGCTAATGCGCATTAGTTAACATGCTAACTCGCTAATGCGCATTAATTAACATGCTAACTCACTAACTCGCAGTTAAACCTGTTTTGGGTAATGACTGTATTATCAAAGATGGGCTTTGTGATAGGCACTTACACCACTACCATACCTGCCATGACCCTGGAGCTATTTCAAACTACTTACATGGGAGATTGTGAGATGCCAATTCTTCTTGATCAATCATTGAGTCAATGTCTTAGGTCTGTTGTATTATTATTTACATCACATGTTGGTCATGTGATCGCACTCTTATGTGGAGGACACAAATTGATTGTGGCTCTTTGGTTTTGGAGTTAGTTAGTGGATCACCATGAGGAGCCTGAAGCAGACAAATTAATGAAGAAACTTATACATAGATAGTTAAATGAGTTAGGGCTGGCCTGCTATAAAGAACCACAAGAAGAACACTTACCAGGTAACATTACTTTACATCAAGGTATCACTCACTCATTTTGGCCAAAGTTGCATGCATGGAATGGATAGCCATGGATTTACATGCAACAGCCCATGGGAATGGCCCAATGGGTCTTGATGGATGGCCCTAGCCTAGACTGCTCTGCAATCTTTCTATCCAACCCACAGGTCTACTCCAAAACCTGGGATTTCACTCCAAAATCCCTATTTTCACACCTCAAATAACACAGGTTGGATCACAGGTCTTCTCCAAAACCCCAGGTTTTTGGAGTAGACCTGTGATCCAACCTGTGTCATTTGAGGTGTGAAAATAGGGTGACTCAAAATTAGTGACTGGAGTTTTGGCAGGTCTGGTACTTCATTACAGTCAATGTTGTATGACAAATTTCCATCAATCACTTTGTTATGCGCAGTTCTAAGAATGCGCAGTTTTAAGAATGCGCAGTTCTAAGAATGCGCAGTTTTAAGAATGCGCAGTTCTAAGAATGCGCAGTTTTAAGAATGCGCAGTTCTAAGAATGCGCAGTTCTAACAATGCGCAGTTCTAGCAATGCGCATTTCTAACAATGAGCATTTATAATAATGTGCAATGTTTTGTGTACTTTTCATTCAGTGATTACTTTAATATGTATTTTGGTTTCTCACCTTATCCATGTTACTGTCATCTCAAGTGGATCACCCTATTCTTCCAAAGAGTAGACAACTCTCCTTTAGTTGCCATACCTTTAGATTTTGTGTGACATATGATGTGATATTATTTCTTGGTAATAAAATCATGATGGCTAATTTAGTCCAGCTCCAAACCTCATATTACGTTTGTCTTGGTTTGATATATTGTTCCAATGTTCCGGGACCTAAAATGTTTCCGCTTACGGTTTTAATAATCTTTTATAGATATTCCATACTATGTCTCCATTACATTAATCTTTGATAATCTTTTTCCCACAGTGAAACCGCTGCATATAGTGTAGTGTCTAGCCTACAGAACTGTTGGGTTAGTCCAGAACATAAGACATGTCTATATACTTGGGTCGAAGTATGAAGAGAGAGTATCCAAGACTGCACAAATCCGCACAACACTTGTACAGTTTCTTCTCACAACGGGGAGAATTCTCCCTGCTCCAAAGCTAAATAATGATACTTTCAAATTTCAAATTAAACTCATTGTCATTTTATTAGGAAAGAGTGTGGTGATTTTTCTGGTTGTTTATTTATTGCAAAATACCTGTTTAATGATAAATATATACATATGATGAAAAATTTTGTTTATTGAATATAAAAATGGAGGAGGAGAAAAATTTAATTGGTTTGATAGCTTTGCTGCAGGAGTCATCGCTCTCACCATTCAGAGTAAGCTCTATGACTTTCTAAAAAGGAGAATAACAACACAGTTGGTTTCCTACAATGCATTTGGTCCAACTACACTGATACAGCAGGGATACAGTGCTTCTTTCAAGACTCCTTTGTATTCTAAGGAGTTGTCCTCTCTTGTTCAGAGGTCTCAACTCAATAGTTGAACGATTCGTTAGATTGAATGGTAACAGAGCCAGATGGTACACTCAAAGTAGGGCTCATATAGTAAAAAGTGATCACGCACTTAGAATTTGCCTAGCAATGACCTTTATTATTTGTTTGTTATTTTTGCAGAGAAACTAAGCTAGGACTTACTTGAAAGACCCTACACAGTCTTTAGTGTTTCAAGCAAACTTGACTACCTGAAAATGCCAATCTTAAAATCTGTGTGTCATGTCATTGTACTGATCCAGATAGCATATCTTGACAAACTTTGTTGGTGCCCCCTCCTCAACCAACATAACCAACATCAAGGTTGTCATGACAGGCCATTAGCTGGTTTACTTACATCTTTTTTTAAGACACTGAAGTTAACGTCGATTCTGATTAGGTGCAGCCCTATAGAGATCCCCCATCTTCTCGATCACTACAGTATCATTGTAACCCAGTGCCCTCTCAGCACCTTCGAAAGATAGACATATCCATTACTAGCAGGCAGCAAAGGCAGTGCATGCAGGCAAACAAAATTGGGGTAAAACATAGCATAACATAACATTTTTTCGTAAAGAACATAATGGGGGTACTTTGTCCTGTATGTGAAGGAAGACTTTTGTCAGATTGATGAATTACTGTGCCTGAATGTGTTGGTGTTGGCAGTAAGTTACAGCCTAATAAAGCAAGAGATTGGCCTTAGCCTAGCTCAACTAAGTTTCGGTAATTTCTATTTATCTAAACCAAGTTCTCTCAAACTCTTCTCCTTGACAAACAGATAAAAAAAACTGAGCAATGTAGATTGAAACGGTCGCCGCCAACCAGGTAGTATTAATATATTTATCAACATACAAACAACTCACCTTCAATCCTCTGATTTGAGGTTTATCCGAACTCCACACACAATTGTGAATATATCTGCAATAAAAATTAGTATGAGGATACAACACAAATAGGTCTTCATGGCCAATGCAATATCATTTTCTTCCTTTGAATCTCAAACTTTGAATGATTAAGAATTTCGTTTCCCCATACCTAGGTAAAACCTATACAGGTTCATACTTCAAATTGAATAACGGGTCAAAGTCTTAGAAGGAACTGGGATATGATCTCCTGTATTTCATAATTTTAAAATATCTATCTGAAATAAATTTGATGATATAATTGACATATCAAACTCTGATAAAAGCTATAAATTACGGATCAAGGTACAATACAGTTCAATCAGGAGTTGTCCAGCGCTTTTACAGAGGGGGGCAAATCATAAGAAATCTACGCATTTTATTACAAATAGGGTTGTGTGGTTTCAGTATACCATTGTTAAGCTGACAATGCGACCAATAAGTCTCTTCAAGCTCAAATCTAGTTTCATAACAAAGGTAGCGAGTGGGTCCAAACTCCAAAGTTTTAACACCAAACATGACTGAGCTATTATATTTCGGAAATAACCGTATCTTTTCTGATCAAGTTGGTCAAATTTATCACCAGCAACATAATTGATTAATCTGCAGTGACCTCGGCCAATCTTTGGGTTGGAATTTATTTAGATATTTGACCAACTTATGGGAAAGGGGATTTCAGATGATGAGTTTTCTGAAAACTTAAGCTTGTCTTTATTCCTTTTCAAATTGCCCTGCTGTAGGTTCAATCCATCTTCACCTTACTGCAATGAACATGTTTTAAAGAGTGCACTGAGATATTGAACCACATATGCGCGTGTCTGAGGTATTCCAAATAAATGTTAGAAACAAATGCAGATCTCAGCTTCAGTCCAAAATTGCCTGACTATTTTTCTGTCCCAATCTTATCCTTTCATTCAAACAATACTGCTCAAGTCTCAAGATCAACTGGATACTGTATCTTTGCTACAACGAGCTTGATTTCTGTACTGAGACTAAGCAAAGAAAAGGTTTACTTACATGTACCAGACGGTGCTTCTTGAGTAGAACTTATTGGCTTTTTTTTTCTTTTTTGGGGTCAAAATGAGTCCTTCATCTAAAAGCAAAGTAATTTTGTGTTATCAATTGGTGAAATGTCGGGTACTAATTCTGAAGTCGCATTTTCACTCTTTCTAAAATTAACAACACAAGTGGCATTCAGCTTATAATGTAACTATGGGTTAACAACGAAACGGATAGGATCCATGATATTCATCTTGGGCAGGAACCATCTCAAAATTGAAACCTTGGTGTCCAATAACTGTCAACAGATGTTAGATGATATTGCAGAGATACCTAAAAAAATAACGTATGGTTGCTCATAGATGGTTTGAGTTGTCATCCCCTTTTCCGTGACATTGCAACTCCAAGACGATGTCAATAAAGTAGACCTGGCTGATAATGATGACTTCTTCTTGTGACGCCAGCTACCAAACTGGGCTACTTTATTGTGTTGTCAAAATCAGTGATGGCAAATCATTTTATCAGATGTTTTGGGAAGAGGCTGACTTGAATTTCATTATACTATTATATCTATTCTGAGTCATATTCATCTGGTGGGCCCGCTACTATGATTGTTCTTTGATCGGTCTCTAGGTTGGTAATGTATTTTATCTCATGAATAAATCTTAAATTGTGACTCACCAAAAGCAGTCTTTGGATCTAATGTTGGTAGTGATAAAGGTATACCATTGTCATCATGTCTACCATTGTTATCATTTGTACCATCGCTCTCTTCTCCATCACCATCATCTTTAAAATATTACAATTGAATTATTTTTTCAGTCCAAGGATTTCACTGGGCACAAAATTGTTATTTTGAGGACCCTAACAAACCGCTGGTCATTTTTACTGTATTGCCAATTGTATTGACAAGGGGTTTGAGTGCAACAAATCTATGATGGTGTTCATTTTAGGATACATTTTAATATATATATTACAGTATAAAGCGGAAAATAGGGTGAATCAAGGTGTGAAGTAACTGTTTTTTTTTACCAATTTACTGCGTCTATTCCCGCCAGCCGAATAATATTGGCAATTCATTATTAGGGCCCTGTTTTAATTAAAGTTGACAAAAGCCTGGTCTTCAGTCAGGGGTTCAAGACCGTTTCAATAAAAATAATTAAATCTTATTGGTCAAATCCACTGAATTAGATTCTTCTCTTAGAATGGAAATAGTATCACAGCGTTATACGGTTAAGACACTAAACACAGGGACCCATCTGACTGTTATCTGATTGGCTGTCCCTAGTAGCATGAATAATTAGCCTGAGAAATTGTTTTGTTTACAATGTTGCAAACAGTAATTATACCCCTACAGTGTCGATGATTAGGGCATTTCTAGATTGCTACTAGGGACTGGCTATTTTTGCAAGCCCTTTGTTTTGCAAAAGAAAGCTAATGATGCTATTCCAGATATGGAATTCAATGGTCAAATCCAATGCTCTCTGGGGGCAGAGGACAAATTGTATCCGAACTGGGCTGGCCTCTACAATGACAATACTTTGACCAGATTGTTTACCAAACTTTGAACTACTAAGAGTAAAGGCTTAGACACAAAGCTCAAATCAAGGCTAAATATCTGAATACAAGGTGTGAAGACTGGGATTTTGGATGTAAAGAAGGTAAAGCTTATAAATGGCATAGTATGGTTACGGTAATGGTCCCATCCTGACAATCCCAGGGAGGGTAGGCTACTCCCATAAAATTATCCACTAGGCTCATGTTTGTGAATCACTTGACAATCACTCTGAATACATGGGCGCCTGAAGAGAAAAAGTGATGCAATTTCCACTTACCTTGAGAAAAAGACAAAAAAAAACATAAAACCAGGGGTATGTAACAAATATCTTGCTATAAAAGATAATTTGGCTGAATATTTGTGTGCGACCAGGTGGTGTGACGTGGGCATCATTGCATGAGCATTGCACTTCGTCAACTTCTGCAGACAAAACCCACAGTTCAGGTCTTCTTGAAACTCATTCTGTGTCGCTGATTCTGTCATCATTCTCTGGAGTCTGTGAAAATTTGAAAAAATACATAGGGAACAGTTTTGCTTATTCTGTCTGGGACATATAAATGCGATCTATCATTCTTTGTCATCATCATCAATTTAAAAGTTTACACAGAGCCTGACTACAGACAGTCTCCAAATAGTAGGGGGTGGAGTCGCGGGCTCGCTTTGGCTTGCAATGTTTCTCTTAGCCAATGTTAAGAATCCAACATAAAAAACACACAGACCAAACAGGATAAGATACATAAATTGAAAAAATGTAGTACTGCTGCTATAATGTGTGAGAGATTTGAGCGCTTTAGAAGGGGTAGTATATGGACAATATGGAAGTTTGAAAAGCTAAAAACCACTTTAACTTTAATGGATTTGCCTACACAACTGACAAAGCTTTATTATTTTTATAATGAGCAAAACCATCGTTAACATTCAGCCATCAACTCGATCCTATAGTTTTTGATTCAATAAATCACAGGTCAAATGAGATAACTGGTCTTCAAAATATACTCTTACCCTGTTCGGTGGGTTTCTGGTGGTTGAATATGAACATGGGCAAACTAAAAGGCTTTAGAGGCCTGCAAGCCCAAGGAACCCACTATGGGAGTATAGTTCTGGCAAGCAGAGGGGGAGTTGACAACTGTAGTATACAGGGCTGAAAACTCTACTCTTTTAAACGTTCATCTGCTCTTTCTCCAATTCTACTTGCTACTCTTCTCCTTTTTTTAAAACTGCATGGTTATCTTCTCTTTTTAAGATTGAAACTAATGTCTGTGCTATTTCTAATTTCTATCTCCATTTAGGCTAAGCTTCACACCAAACTATGATCACAATTTAATATCACTGTTTTATAAGTTTATATGTTTATTGGTATATCGCTTCATGTATACCTCCGAGCTAGCCTGGGCAGGCTGTCAGGGGTGAGAGGGGAGGGGGGGGACAGCCTTGGTAAATCTGTCAACGACCTCTTCAAGTTTACGCCACAGACCTTTCTATCATTTTCATAAATTTGGATTTAAGATAAATAGTCGACTAACACAAATATATTTGTTAGCTTGACCAAGGAGGTGTCCATGGTTTGACTTGACCCCCGATAGCCAGCTCAGGCCACCTCAGAGCCCTTAGTTTAAGGGTCTCATTGAAAAAAAATTTCGCCCCCGCCCAGACCAAACCAGCAGGAGAATGCACTGGCACCCTTCCGCACTCTCCACTCGTGCCACAGGCCTACTGCCCATTATAACCGCCAAGCCATCTATATCCCAACAAAACCTACTCTGTTAGTTTTCCTCCTAAAATAAACTGACAGCCCTGGTAGTGATAAGTGATGACTGCAAAGACTAGCCTGCCTTGACAAGCTTTGTTGTGGAGGGGGGATAACAACTACAAGCTTGTCAAGACAGCCGCTATGCAAAGACATGGTATAGAATATATCCTTTACTCTGATAATGACAATTGTCAGCTTAGCTTTATAGCATTAGCAAAGCAGTTCTACTATCAGTCAGTACTAGGAATATGCTTATTGAAATATTCAGTTCACTAAAAATTTCAGAATCAGGTAGGCAAAATAGACATCTCCACTATCTTCAGTGTGACTTTTCAATACATTTTTGTTGTCTATTTTTGGAAAATCCACTCTTTGACCTTGAAAAATAGTCACTTTCTTAGTTTCCTTCAAATGATTAATCTTGGGCTATACATTCACGAATACCTCATCAAAAACCCTAGTAGGTACATAAGTTGTCTTGCCCCGTTAATTGTGTTGACAACTCCACACAAAGTCATGCAGGTGGTAGTTCTACCAGGTTCAAAATTGACGTCAGTTAATCCGTGCTATATGCTTGATTCAGTTATCTGTTTGAGGTATTTGGCAATGACAAGTGGAAGTTTTAGATGATAACATATCTGTTACTTTGCAAATGTTCGGCGGACAATTCAAGACTCAAGTTGGTATTTTTTCACCAGCACATTGCAACTAATTTAATAGAAACGCTATGTTCCAGAAAGCTGACAACGAGCCAGAAGGTTCGCCTGCCATAGGGGTGCAGATGTCTGATACCAACTAAGAAAATTAAATATTATATCAAGACATTCACCAGTAGTACACTCAACTTAAAAACTATGTTGAGCCGCCAGCATTGTGCAGACCAGTGATCTAATCTAGAGCCAGATCTTTTAAATTTAAATTTTATGATGTATTTTTATTATTGTGAGCAATTTCAGACGAAAAGCTACCAATTAAACAAACAAACAAGGTATGTGCACGGCATTTAAATTGGTTATGTACGTACATCCAGTGCGCACAACAGTAACTAGAAGGTGCAATAGGGGAACTTTTAATTCTGTCTACATTTTCCATCTTAGCTGCAACATCGTAATCTCAGCCAATGACCCCACGCATCATGGCTAGAAGATTCTGTCCCAAAAAAATTCACCGGTGCGGGGCATTTGTATCAGCAACCTCTTGGACTTGTGCCCTCTTACGTGGAGAGATAAAAGTGATAGGTAATTGTCAAGACTGATTTATGTTGATGACATTTGATAGCTGTATATATCAGATAACCAGACCCTGACAGTCAAAGAAAAGCAGACCTTGTTATACAATGATAATACCCACATTGCCAACGGGATTCATGTATAGTCATCTAAATTGTTTGACATATTTTGAAGAGAGCACTAAAGTAAACACAATATTTCTCTGGAACCAGTAGTTTCTGTCCATATTTCTTTACATTATTTACATATATCCTTCAGGACAATAATTTGACGGGTAAAATCTGTCAAACTTATTTTTCATGCTAGACTACATCCTGACTATATCTCTGTGTATATATAAGCCAAGATCACAATAAGCCTGGATACAATGCAGTCTAAGTGCTTAGATGACTCCAATACGACTCAAATTGGAGCCCTCTGAGCACTTAGACTAGATACAAAGTAACGTTCTGACAGTGTTGTGTATAAACAGAATACATCATGATATTTATGTACAGGGTATAATCAGGGGAAAGGGATGGCCTCTGAATACAGATCTGTAATAATCATGATTAAGACTGCAAAACTCATAACATACTCCAGTTTGTGTATTTGAGTATAAATACTGTCATCGTCATGCTTTCTAAAGTACATGCTCCATGACTTGGCTTCTGAGAGACTCATTATGTACTCGAAATAGATAATCATGCTTGTTTAGGATGGGCAAGTTGATTGTTTTAGCAAACAAAGTGTTCTTTGATTAACTTTCTAGAGGGAAAAAACGCTGTTCCCACCAGCGGAATGGAATATTCAGGAATTTTTGAGTCAATAAAGTTTCGCTGGCTTGATGTTTGTTTTTGATGTGAAACAATGTTGAACTGTAAACAACCGTCATTCTCAAGCCTCTTAAAATCAGCATCCAAAGGAGAACATACATTGTCCCTCTACACACATATGGCTTATAGTAGAGTGAACTAGCCTTGTCACCCGGCTATTTTGTTTGTTTTGGGGGGTCTCCAAAACCAAAAAGGTAGCTGCGTGACAAGGCTAAGTGTGAAGTACTAAGGCTATCTGGAAAGGAATGGAGGAAGTCAAATCCTACTTGATACAAAAGTTTAAGATATTAAATTTTAGGTCATGCATCGTTTGAGCTACATAATACAGAATGGCATCATTTTTTGAACACAGCCCGGGGAGGGGGGGGGGGCCGTCGGACGAGGGGCGAAAGTTTGGGGGGCTCAGACTACAAGTGAAGGGGAACTAGTATTATCCCTTTATAAACACTGACTAGCAGGCCGATTATTTAGTGTTATTGCCTACATCTGAGAGTAGGTAAGTTTCCCTTCTCTTGCTTGTATTATTTGAGATGTTTTATGATAATAAGTACCGCATTAGGTAAAACTGTTCTAATAAAGCAGACAAAGCATCCCCACATATTGTGAGGTAAGAAGCTAGTCACTTAGTATCAGATGCATTCTTGGGCTGATTTTAATATTGGGAATTAGACTGACTGATTGAGGGGCTAGACAGAGTTTTAGTTTCTAATTTATAAGATCACAGAGTTTTCTACTTGCTCTGGAAACTAAAATCGTTTCAGCAAAAGAAATCAAGGTTCTATATTTGTTATATTGTGTCGTCATTTGGAGAAGAATAAAATGCAACTAGTTCACTAATACGGTTTCACCCAGCCAACAGCAGCTTGGTGGTAAGTTGTTGAGTATGGGCATAGGGCACGGTTGAACACCTTGGAAATAATAAGATCATATAAAACTGTTTTCAGAAACGTGGTGTAATGTCTGATTTTAATTATTTTAGAAACCATGATGGCGTCACAGTCGGGATCTTTGATTTCCAAACTGGTATACGCGATTCTGCTGCTACTAGCACTGGGTTTCAGTGCAAAGGGATGCTCTCATGACTGCATTTGTGAAGAAGATAGGGCAAAATGTACTCGTAAGAGCGATCCATTCCCACTGGACCTTGACCCGAAGACTAAAAAGATATCAATAAAGTACACTGGGGAAGCAGACTTTCATTTAACGGCATCGATGATTGGCCATTATGAACAGTTGGAAGAGTTGGCTTTCGATGGAAACCTATCGTCAATTGAAGATCTGACATTTGCGACGGCTTATAACTTGAAGAAACTGTCAATAAGTTATTCCAGGCTGAAATCGATTCGCTACGATGTTTTTGGGAGTAATTCATCTTTGCAGGAACTACATCTGCCTCGTAACCTGTTTCTGCATAGTTTTCCGATTGATGTATTTCACGCTTTAAAACATCTGGTAACCCTAGACTTCTCCTACAGCCGCAATATCGATGTCTGTGTACAAAGTGACACAATTGGGGAAAGGTTTCGTATGTTGGTGAGTCTGAAATATGTGTACTTTGCCGGCATAGGCGACAAAGAAAACTGTAAACACATCGGCAGCAATTTTTTTTCTCCGCTACAAAATATAGAGAGGCTGGATTTGAGCGAAAGCTCGTTCCTCAAAGGAGATCAGACGATTCTGAAGCCTCTGACAAACTTAACCGCCTTGTATATTAATAACGTTGCCCCATACAATTCATGCCCAAGCCTTGCAAAAGAACTTTTTCTTAACCTTGGTGCAAGAATCGGAACTCTACACGCAGAGAGCTGGCGTACAAATTCAGCACTGGGTCAGGAGTGCACAATAACCAAAGAAACACTTGCAGGTTTGACTCAACTGAGATATCTAAATTACATCAGCTTCAAATTTGGAGACCTCATATTTGAGAGCACCTTACCAAAGGGATTATTTCAGGGTTTTACAAACTTGAGGCAGTTGAACCTTGAATGGTGCAGAATAACAAAAATAGCAAACGGTGCACTAGAAGGGCTACACCTCACTGATCTATATTTAGAGGGAAACCCTCTTGGCTCCAAAGAATTCTGGGGTTATAATCTAAGCCATACTCCTCCTACCACCAGATATCTAGATCTGAAAAACTGTATGATAAGCAATGATGAAACTTTCAGTTACAACGCTCACTATATAGTACAAAACTTCCCATTCCTGACTAAACTGGATATGGGGTGGAATTTGCTGTTTGTACTTCCAAACTTCACACACAGTGATTCGAATATCACATCCTCACAACATATTACGATGAATTTTTATGGCAACACAATCAGACAAGTCAGAAGGCAGGAGATGGAAGACTTGTGTAAGGTTTTTCCGAAACTAGAAATGCTCGATTTATCAAACAACATGATAAGTACTATTGAGATGGTCTGTGACTCAGTTACAAATTTCACGGTGAAAAAGAATGCTCTTTGGAAAAACACAAAGGTCAACTTTGCCTCCATCAGAAAATTGAGGAATTTAATTTCATTAGAACTCTCTGACAATGAGCTGACGACCATCCCTTCGGACCTCTTTAAAAATATGCATCATCTTAAAACACTTATACTGATCGATAATGAGATTGCCTCGTTAGATCTCGACCAATTTATTCATAATCCTAGCCTGAACATTTTGGACATGTCAAAAAATCTCTTGCAAGAATTCCATGCAAGCGTTTTTCGCAATGTAACAGCGCTCCAAAAACTCTTCCTTCGCACAAACAAGATATCAGTGTTTGACAAAGCTTTCATAAGTTTTGTCGAATCAACACCATCCCTGCGAGTTCTGAGACTAGATGACAACTCATTCGACTGCTCTTGCGAGCAGATCTACTTTCAAAAATGGGTAAAGCAAAGCGACCAGTTACAACACAAATCAAGCCTGTTCTGTCACCGACCAGAATCGTTGAAAAATCAAACAGTTACTGGCTACACACAACCGCCTTTCGACTGCTACGTAAAATGGTGTTTGATTGGACTTGGAGCGGTGGTTGGGCTTGTAGCCACCATACTAGTCACTTACCGACTGAGATGGTATCTGGCCCATCTGCGCTTCACGGCTCTTTCAGTCGCGGAGAGACTAGTAGACATCAAGCAGCAAGATGAATGTAAATATGATGCTATGGTGCTCTTCAACTCAAAAAGTGACCAAGATGTTAACTTGGTGAAGGAATTGATGATTGAACTTGAAGGAGGAGAATACCAGAGCATCAATCTGCTCCAACCCGATGGGAGGGTGAGTGAGAGTTAGGATGGGCCAATGATAAACAACAGGAAACTTTAAACATAAATTGTGGCAAACTGTTGTTGCTCAAAAATGGTATGCAAGAGTTGAGAAATAGTGGACTATATATTTCAAATCAGGAATGGTTACTCAGAAAATGGTGACAGGCTACTCAAACTGTGGGAGTGCTGAAATCCAATCTTGAGTTCACTGCTAATAACTAAGCGCCTAAGCTAACAGAGCAAAATATTTTGGCACTGAATATCCCTTACATTGTACTGTTTTACTAATTGTTTTTCAAAAAGATGTTTCCTCATTTTCACCATCCCATTTTTCATGTTAATCCAATCATTCAATCCAGGTTCTTTGCCGTGTTGTGGAAAACATACTACCAGGATGCTAATGCCTGCCAAAGGTCAAAGTTTATAATTACAATAACAGTCTGGTGTTTTGTTTAAGGATAACTTGATTTACATAAGAGTACGGGATGACCTCAGTGGGGGAATAAACTACCAACAGTGTTGCGCCGTAATGAAACAAAGCAGGAAGATAATTCTAGTTCTTTCGAACTCATTCCTCACAGAACCGGAGTGCGTATCTGAGGCTACATTTGCAGGTAAAAGTATTTTACCTAGCCTGAGAATTTGATACCCCACTTAACTACTGACTTTAGGAAATGAAACCGATTTACCGCCTATGACAGACTGATAACTTAATACCATCATATGACGCCGGCCTGTATTGACAAGCACCAACAAAGCCTGTCAGGACAAGATAATATCTGCATGGGATAAAATTAACAAAAAATTATATTTGTAGTGATCTTTGTGATGACGCACTGAATCCTGCTGTTAGGATGTGTTTGTCATTTCAGTTGTCGATTGTTAAAAATTCAATTAAAAAATTCAAAAGTTTTAAAAATTAATACATTATCATGTCGGTGATACAAAAATATTGTGTTGTAATTGTTAGGAGGTGAGCTGTTTTCAACTGCTACACTCAAGCCAGAGCGAATAATGATTCTAGTCTTAGAGGAGCTTCATGAACCACTGACTACCCCTGTGTCTTCTCTCTTAGAGGAGACAAACTACATCAACCTGGTATGTTTCAGAGTGGGGCTCAAGACACGATACAATACTGATGTATACAGACTAACCTCTAGTCTT
Organism: Membranipora membranacea; assembly: GCA_914767715.1. Lineage (NCBI taxonomy): Eukaryota > Metazoa > Bryozoa > Gymnolaemata > Cheilostomatida > Membraniporidae > Membranipora > Membranipora membranacea. The sequence continues at coordinate 13,337,273 of OU612068.1, forward strand.
AAGATTTCAGACTGTATTTCTGTTTTTTGTATTTTAATTATATATATCCGTTCATTAAAAGTACATTTTTTACCTATTAATAGAGAATAAACACTCCTATAAATGTGGGAATAACTGTGCACACTTGGTCTCCTTCTTGTTGTTCTATACCTGCCTTCTAGGAACAAAATTTAGAAAACAACAACACAATACAAAACATAAGTAGAAAAGTTTGTTTTGATTACTCAGAGCTGTTACGTGTTTAGAGTTTCTTGGCAATAGCGGCCTTTAATGGACTTGGTATTGATCACCAATTTCAATGTCTGTTCTTGTAATTATGCAGTACAAGGAAAAACGAAACAATGTGAACAAAATGAGAGGAGTGTGGCAGAAGTTGAGACGCTTTGTATCACATCAGAAGAGACTACCATCGGTGAATCCTCAAGGCAGAGACGGTTATGAGCCACTGTAGATCACAACCAAGAGCTGAGTTTGATAGGTTAGAAAATTATGAAGTCAAAAAAAGATTGTTTCACTATTAATCAAACCAAGGAGTTAGAGACTCCCTGATCAAACATTATGCCCTAATTGAAAGCCTATTGAAAAACTATTATGTTAATCAGCTATCATTCATTTGATTTCCTCTTTATCATCTCCTTTTATCTGTATTCATTCAATTATTAGCTCTATGAGCTTCGTATGTCACAAGCTTTCTATAATCGCCCTGATCGCACTCAGCAAATCACAAGATCGGGAGTCATCTGCCTTTGGTTCAAGGATGGATAAGTTGTAATTACTGTTCTGCAGATTTGTCGCACAACAAAGAATGCTACAGAATGATTAATGCCATTATTACAGTACTATGCAAATTTAGTTTTTCTACCTTCCGTGGAATAGCACAGGAACTCTCTTCGGTATATTATTTTATATCCTGTTTTGTATTTTTACACCAACATTCAAATTCTTGTATGTTTTTTTGATGTAAATAGATTTCCCCGGTGTAAATTCGAGCACTGCATTATGCATCACCAATGGTCCAATACAAAATAGAAGACAATGCAACCTTCTGTATCAGGTAATATTGATGAACAGAGACCTATAAGAAAAGAAAATCTATTTGCAACCCTCGCATAAAGCCTTAAAATGACATGGTTACTCAGAATGGTTAAACTGGAAGTTTGTGAAAGTTGAGCCACATTACAGTAAATGCAGACGAAAATGACCAAATTCTAGAAAGCTTAATGTGGGATTTGCATGTAAAAGAATTGATACCATAGATTATCATTTCGACGCAACAGGGAGCCACTCACAAAAGCTAAATGACTGGTTCAGAGTCCACTTCCTTCGCAGTAGCTCACAATTTTTTAACGGCACATGAGATATCATCAACTACTGGACCATACCATACCAATGATAATGACTGCGTTCTGCTCAGGTTGCCATTAGGCAACTGTCTTAGAAATGGTGAACAATTTCAATTATCTATTTATCCCTGATCTATAATATTTGATGTGACAGTACTGGCATGTAAACAGGAGTTGTTCTCATTCTATGTGTGAATGGACATGTATTTTTAATCAATGAATTTGAACCAGGTCATTCATTTCACTGAGCATGTCCATATTATTTCTCATGAAGTTCTTAGTTCTTACTGCATTGTATTCAAGCCAAGTTTGGAGCTGAGGCGCGTTGACATATACATCAGACTCCGGGAGGCCGTCGGAAGAGGGGGGGGGGGCAAAAGTCTTGGGGGCACAGACTAACATCAGACAAGGAAGTTGTTCTTTGCAAACTGTTAATAGTCAAACATTCGTTATCATAACACATTGCTCAAAACAGCTGTAGTATGATACAGCATGATTTAACAATGCAGTGTTCAATGTGGAATAGAAGTACAGGGATTAATAAATACTAGATATCAAACCTGAAGCTTTGTGCACATGCCTACATTTGAACACGGTAAGTCAAATTGTTCACACACCTTCTAATTTCTACGTACAAGTTCAGGACAAACGAATTAGAGCTCATCACAGTAACCTACGGTGATGAATCACTTGTAGGTAAATTGCAATATTTTATCCTATTTAGATAAGCTGGTATGGCTGCCGGAGGTCCATATTTCGTGTTTCTATATCTCCTCACTGCGCTCTGGATGTCTGGAGTTAGAGGGGGCACCTGCCCTGTGGATTATTGTAGCGTTTGTTATATTCAGTCCACAATCTGCAACACCAATGAATCAAACCCTTTCCCGTCATACCTAGACAGAGGTACAGAGAATCTCTATATAGTATACAAGGGCAAGTCTGGCTTCACACTGACTGCAGATATGATCGGACTATACCCAAATCTTACAGCATTGGCTGTACATGGTAACCTGAGTAAAATTGGAGACCGAGCCTTTGCTGATGCGAAGAATTTACGTAGGCTCAGCTTTCTCATTTCCGGGATCAACGAAATTCCAGTAAATGCATTCGGAAATCTCTCATCGCTGCAGGCGTTGAGCTTGAATCATAATAAATTTCTACAGAAAATCCCCGACAGTGTCTACATATCTCTGCGGAATCTTGAGCATCTTGATCTATCATACAGTGGGTTACAGCTCTGCAATGATGGTGATGCCATGAGTGGAGGTTTTCATGTATTGAAGAACCTTGTGACTTTGGATATTGCAGGTTTGGGAAAACAAGAGAACTGTAAATATATATCTCGCTCTTTCTTTGTGCCCATCAGCCATGTCATCAAACTGAACATGAGTGAGAGTGGCTTCTTTTTTGGTGACCAATCGATTCTGAAGCCCCTTTCGAAACTTAAAGTACTAAGTTTGAACAATGTTTCACCATACAACCGGTGTCCCTATATGGCTCGAGACTTATTCAGCAACCTTAGTCGCAGCCTTGAATACATACAGGCCCATGGATGGTACGTAACAGGATCGTTAGGTCAGCAGTGCATGTTCAATAAGGATATTTTTGAAGGAATAGACAACATGACACAACCAACTGTATTTGAATTTGATAACCAAGGCTACCCTGCAGCTCCATATGGAAAGAGATTTAATCTGAGGGTTGGTTCATGCTGGATCACATCTGACTCTGCAGCAAATGCTTTAAATGAACATAAATGGAGTTCGGAAGGAAATCACTCGTTGACATATTTACAAATGTCTAAAATGGGTCGGTTAGATATCAGTTTCTGTGGTATTGCTTCTAACCAACACTCGGTTTATGATGCATCTTACGTGATTCGTAGTTTCAATAACCTGAAACAAATTAATTTCGCCAGTAATCAACTGAGCAGACTCCCCACATTCTATGGAAGAGGGCCGTATGCATCAGATAGGCGTCTTGAGCATAATATGACTGTAGATTTATCCGGCGGACAACTGATACATTTGCGAAATTATGAGATGATGGAGTTATGCAAAGCCATGCCCAACCTACAATCACTAGACCTCTCTAACAACGTGATATCGGTAATAGATGCATTTTGCCCTTCGCTTGAGATACTCAATTTGGAAGGAAACATTATCACAGGATCAGTGACATTCTATAATATGCAAAATTTGACCAGGTTGACAACTTTGAATCTAGGTAACAATCGACTGTCAGTTATACCCAGAGACCTATTCAGTCAAATGAATCAACTCCGCAAACTGAATCTGACCAATAACTACATCACATCATTGGACGGGCAGCAATTCTTATCCAACTATCGTATGCTTGCCCTAGATGTTTCCGGAAATAAGTTGCGTCAGTTTCTCCTTTCTTCAATTTTTAACTCTACGAAACTGATATCACTATCTATCTACAATAACTACATAAGAACCCTCGATAAGGATTTCATCGAATTTGTTAACTCAACCCATACATTGACAAACTTGAGTTTAGGTAGGAATCCGTTTGATTGCTCGTGTGGTCAGCAATACTTTCAGACATGGGTGAAACAAAGTGAGAAAGTACTTTCAAAGGAAGATATTATTTGTCATTCACCATACTCTCTACAAAACCAGACAGTACTAGACTATCAGCAACCCGTTGTTGATTGTTATCTTGAAGGGGTAGCTGTAGGGGTATTTTCATGCGTAACATGTATGCTAATAATTCTACTGGTCTATCGTTTGCGCAGTTATTTCTTCGTTGGCACCCGATATCAAAGGCTCACTCTTCAGGCCAACTTTCAACAGAGTTATGACTATGATGCAATGGTGTTCTTCAACACAAAGAGTGAATATGACACAGCTGTTGTGACAGAGATGTTGATTGAACTTGAAGGGAAAGACTACTATCTGCAGCCAATAAATTTGCAAAAACCTGATGGCCGAGTGAGTGAACCCTACGAAATACTTTTTCTAGAAGTGGTTGCATAAAGAGGCAGACAACTCTTGTTTAAAAGAAAATTAATCATAAAAAACAATTGAGATTATCTCTTGGCATTTCAGCATCGTGGATAGGGTAATAGAATAACATGACATGATGGAAAAGGCATAAAGATGTGGGATTAATTTCATTTTCTAGAAGTATAAAATATTCATCAGAGCACGAGATGATCTGATCGGTGGCATGGTGTTCACTCAGTGTTATAGCGCTGTGAGAAAAAGCAGAAAGATAATATTTGTGATCTCAAATTCCTTCCTCAGAGATCAGGAGTGCATTAACGAAGCTCATGTTGCTGGTATGTAAAAATGTGTTCTATAAAACATTTCAACAGTGATTAGATTATGCTTATTGATTAATTAATTGCAGAATGTCTCCTGTATATTGACACTTGAGAGATAGATAGTTGCAGTCAAGTGATCAAAGTTTATAAGAATGACTATCTTTTGCGACAGGTGAGATTCTTTTCTACAAGGCAGCATATGGGAAGTGTAGAATAATGGTTGTTGTTGTGGAAAACCTCCTGGATGAACTTCTCATACCAATTCTAATAGGCGCGAAATGTATATATTTGGTAAGCTAAAATATGATATGATGTTCGCTTGCGAGGTTGGTTTTTAATTGTCCTCCTTATTTAGCCGAAAGGCCCCAAGCCTGCAAAGGATGTAGCCGGCTTTCACAGTGCGTCCAATCGATCAATCACTTCAACAACCGAGCTGAGTGCATTCCTCAACTTGATTACTTTTTATTGGTCACCAAAAAAAAGGCTGAGGCAAACATAGACCCTTAGCTTTATATAGCTTTGCTTTTTTTGTGCTTGCCAATTTGTGTTCATGAATATGTAGTCACTATCAAACAGGTCAAGTCTTGGATAGAGAACTATACCGAAGGTGAAGAATATTACATATACCATTTAATAGACAGAGTAACTCTGACAATTGATGTAATTTTCCATTGAATATTTTTAGCCATCAGGTCCCGATACAGATATTAGTACAAAGCGCGTAGCATGGAAGAGTCTCAGAGGCTTTATAGATGACAGCTGATACTCATAACTGAATATGATAGAAAAATGTGACAGAGAAGTCGTCTACGGATTATTCCACCGTAACCCTGTTTGTGACAAAACAGAGATTGGGCTGCCCCTAAAGAGGACCCAAGTTCCCCGAAATCCTAGTACTGAGAGTGTGATACATCCTAGAAAACTAGAATGCATCCTAGAGGTGAGGCCATAGAGGACCACCCGAACTTGAGTGTGCAAAACGGAATCAGGCAATAATCGCCCATTGGCAGTAACACTTTGATCTTAACCAATATGCCGAGAGGCACCATCAGTGGTAATAACATTTTATCTTAATGTAATTCTAGAAGTACTGTCAGCATTATTTTCTTTGAGTGAGAAATAGTTGTGCCTCAGAGGCAAGCTGCGATGCCACCTGCAATGGTATCAGTTTGCTCGGTAAGTCCGAGCACATAATGGGCAAGTAAGGCCGGAATGTGGTGAGATGTAAAAAATTTACACCAATTGCTGCCTTGCCTATGCATGCGTTTGTATGCAAATGTATACATCTTAATAGCAGCGCAGGCTAAGAATAGATTAAGAACATTAATGCTACCTGTTACCTACAAGAAACAGCTAACCCATTATGGCACCAAGATACTATTGTATCAGATGATTAACTAATATAAATTTTAATTCCGATAATGGGTAGTGCTCGACTGCTCGTTATACGCAGCCACAACCTTTTATAAACTTTTTATTATTTAGCAAGTTTAGTTTTGAGAGGTTACTGCTGCTGTAAACACATCGCATACACATTTGCATACACATCGCTGCCGTATACATGTATGCAGCCTTTACTGATCGTATTCAACAGAGAATATACTACAATGTAACAAAAATAAATGAAGTGATATCATATAAAATATTAAACAAAAGATCCTGATTTACAAATCAGCTATTAGACAAGCTATTAAAGGATTACAGAGCGAGTGTAAACATAATGAGGTGTCAAAGCTGGCAAAGTTGTAAGGCACAGTTATAAAATAATAGTATTAACATTGACATGTCCCTAAAGGTGGACATCTCAAAACTTGCTATCTTATCTAGATGCCATTCATTATGTAATTCGCCATTGTGTGGAAGCTTGCTGAAATAGGAACAATAAGTGGAATGCCGGAATATTGATTGTCTAAATATATATGGCTAGGTGGACAATTCAATTCACTGTGTTTCCTAGCCTATCAAGACAGGCTATGTGTTTCCATGAGATCGACCTAAGCAAATTTCGGTGCCGTTCGATCCATGCAAATTTATCTTGGTTCTCACTAAGCTCGAAGATTCAGCTCGCACTGACTTTTACTAACTAGGCCAACCCGCATGGCCGACCGGTTATCACCGGAAGGCCCTGGTTCAAATCGTTCAAGTCCCGGTGGCGGCAGAAGTTTATGAAGTTTCAGTTCAACCTACACACAAACCTGATAATGCTGTTATCATAAATCATTTTAGACAATTATCTACTTTTGTTTATTGTGCCGCATCAACCGAGTCAATATTGTGCCATCAAAAGTCAAAACCAGTGATTTTTTTTAGATATCCATCTGGTAATTCTAAAAAACATTTCGATGATAAGAAAACTGTTTAATTGAAATACAAATAGGTAGTCTACTTGGCAAAGGTTTATGCTGCCTTATATTGAGCTTTTTGCATAGATTATTGGTAGTCATGGTTATATTATGTAAGAAGCAGGGCTTCCATAACTCAACAAATCAGAGGCTAATATTTGTCTTGACTCAAACTGAGGCATAGTCTTAAGTAACTGGTTCACATACTTAGATGAGCAGATGTTTAGAGTCAGTCGTCTTTCATACTCACTGAATTCCAACGCTGCCAGCTGCCTAGGTTATATATTGTCACAGTAACCCATGCCAATAATACTTCAAACTATGCTGTGAAGGATGGGATGGCGTAGTGGTTTGGATTTGAGCTAGACAATCTAAGGGTTGCTGGTTCGAATCCCGGGCACTACACATGCTGCTAAAGGAAAATAGCCTAGCTTGCCCACTCCTACCTAGTGCAGGGGTGCATTAGAATATTGAATATGTATGTATCTTTGTTATATTCATGTAAAAATTGCTGGAGAGCAGCTAAATAAAGGGTGATTTTTTACATTTTTTAACCAGTCTACAATACAAATATGGCCGTAATGCCACTTTGCATAGTGGTATGCCGCAAACGACTCTCAGCCTTCATTTCTCAATTTATTTCATGAAAGCAGAGATGTCCAAAATACTGCTGGTTACATTTATCTCTTGCGTCAACAAAATAAGCTAGTGTAAGAGGGCTTTCCACTGGCCGTTGAATTTTTCAAAATTTTTGCCAGGTTTACATTATATTAATAGTGGCAAGGCAGAAGCACAGGGCTCAAAGGCTTTGTTTGGTTTGGTTTGTATCTCAGTTTCTATCGAAATGAGCCACAATGTGGCCAATTTCTTGGTTGAGGATGTATGTGATAGTAATCAGCCATGATGGTAATTTAAAGATAACATTCGCTTGTGAAGCAAAGAAGCACAATAGCTGGATCGTTCAAGCAACCCTTTTATGAGCTGTAAACTATCACAATCTACAAAATCTCTGTAATCTCTGCAATAAACAAGTTCTATGAATCTTTCCAGAGCTTTTGTCTAACATGAAGGCATACATAGGCTATAAAGTTGTCACAAAAGGTAATTACGGACCAATATAGACTTAATTTTAAAGATGCACTCCTAAATCCCTGGTAACAGTATTTCAAAACCTGACACTTTTTCTATAGATCCGAAAGTTGGCCTGTAATTAGGCAAGCTCAATTATCTAGTGAGCATTGTTCCATGTGTCTAATTTTAACTTTACACACAAGATGAATCAGCTATGCCATAATAACTTACCTTGTAAACAAGAGGATTTAGAGCAATTATGACATTGTGGGACAAAAAGCAGAAGGACTCTTCCAGTATAAATAATGAGAACGGTTGTTGCATAAGTTATATACTTGTTCCAGCAGCTGAACAGTAAACAACGTCAACTTCTACATCATGAGGTATGTGTATAGATAGAAATAATTCTTTATCCAAAAGTTGTTGCTGTTTTGACATGTATTAAACATTGATGCATATGCAAAATTAAAATTTAGAACAACATGTTACCAGTTGATTTGACAATTGATTTAACAATGAGTTAACAATTGATTCCAACTGTTGGGATCTGTCCATTTTGATAAAGTATTGCATAGAATATGCCACCCAATATGTTTTGCTTTGAAAATCAATAAAAAAATTTGTATTTTATCATGAATCATGAATATTATCAAATTATAGTACTAAGTTGATTCGTAGAGTTTTCGCTGGGCAAGATATTCCTAAATCATGGTTTTGACTACATATATACTACATAAATATTAAATTTTCCATCTTTATGATCTTAATTCATTCGACTGTTTTTACCATTACAGGGTCATTGTAGTTATCGTGCTGTTGAGTTTAGTTGGGAAAAGCCTGGCAGCTTACGCCACAAACACCAATAACCTGTACAGCAGCCTGGACACGTGTTACAATGACGTGGCTAGTGATATCGAGTGTGTTGAGAATGTACGAGATGGCCTACAGAAAATGTCTGACTACATTCAAGATGTAAGTTCCTTTGTCATTGTGAATCTCCTATCCGCTCAACTGGCAACCAGATTATACTATAAAAACAACCAGATAGCGTTAAGAAAATTGTTTTTTTATTGTGGAAAACTTAGAACGGAGTAGTCAAAATTGTTTAATTGTTGATTTTGGGCGATCTCTGTACCAGAATTGAAATGAAAACTCTTATTTTGCAAAGAGATTGAATATTGTATTATAGCTGCCTTATTTTGGTGTCGGCGCAATAGCAACATAACGTGCTACCGCTTCTCTCATTTCAACCCTCCCTGTTTTAACCAGGGAGTTTGGGCTATGTACCAAACTCCCAGTTTCAGTTCTAGTTTCCCATTTTCAAGTCAGCGTTTTGTAGTTGTTTTCTCATGTCTATAACTTGTGACTTAGATCGATTGCCTCTGCAAAGCCATTGTTTTCAGAAATTTTTCCTCCCTCCAAAATAAATAAATGGGTGTCAATAGGATGTAAATGGATTAAAATCAAATAAGATATAAATCAGGCTTATTACAGATTAATTCCAAGTTATATTTCTCAACAATAATGCATTAACATCTTCGTGGCCTTATGTTTTTCTTCATCTCACTTTTTGTGTATTCATATATAATATATTATTTTTTGTGTTTCAGATCCGAGATTTGAAGGATGACATGAAGAAAATCAATGATGGTATGAACACCTTTAACAGTGTGCTCGGTATCGCTAAGTATGCCCCTGGTATCGGCACAGCAGTAACCGTACTGAAGAACACTTTAAATGCTATACGCCCCACATTTAACGCAGCCTACAACAAGGTGAAGCAAATTGACGCAAAGATATACCCTTACAAAGCTAAATGCGACACCGGAGTAACCCATTGTGAAACTGGTGAGTGATGCTTCCATTCCTAACGAATGACATTGAATCATTGTTTCATTTCATGGCAACCTGTGCTCTACTAAACCAACGCACATTTGCCAATGCGAAATCTTGTCTGAATAATATTATGCTTGGTTGAACCAACAGTCTACTTTTGGCTATTCTATCGAATTACGGGTAAATAAAACACACAACCATCTTGGATTTGCACCATAGTGCAATGTCATGTAAGGTCCATGATAAGACGACCTAGCCTTCCTTGTAGGCTTTTTGACCCCAGTGTCGGGAGCAATGTTTATATTTCTCATAGTTGTTAGCATTTTGAAAGATAAGTGTATTTTGTTATTTACCTTTAGCGATCTACTACATGGAAATAATGAAGACTAAGTGTGAAGATGGAAGAGATGGTGTTGGGACAGCGAGAACCTGCATTAACAGTATGGTCTCTGGTAGCCTCAGGACCACTCTGCAGAACAATCTTGAAGATTTGGGTGGTGCTCTTCATCCTCCCTTCAACACAGCTAATCAAGGTGTGCTATTATCGAATAAGATGTGCATTTGTTGATACATGCTGCTGATTGCAATGCTTCAACCAGTCAAGTCATCCACTGATCAGTGAATAAGCTGATACTGAACACTTGATTTAATAAAGCTCGGAACAAACTGCACATCTTCGACAAGCAAATATTGCAAATTTCTTGCCTTGTCAACAATTGTACATCGATCTCAGTAGCATCAATCTGTTTTATCATGATGAACACCAGTGTTATGTAATATTTTATTACTTTAAGCACTTGGAGTTGTTGGCTCAGGATGTGACGCTATCGAACAGCTGACAAATATTGCCCTTAGCTGGCCAGATATCAGCTTCATCATTTCTGGCCTGGATGATGTATACGGCGCTCTCAAACCTATCCTAGACTTTTTTGACGGACTTCAAAATGCACTGAACGCCCAACTTTGTATCCCCAACCCGTTTGAGGCCATCGCTGAGTGGGAACTTCTGGAGTAAGTTGTACATAACGCTTATTCACGTTTGCCTGCCTTGCTCTAGCATTGAAATTTATAAAGACATATCTCACTACCCATGATGCTTGTAAACAATATATTATTATTGCTTCCTATGACTGCATAGGCCTCCTTTTTTGCTGCACAATCCAGTTGGCCCTTGACATATCTTCTGCTGTTGATATGATCACTGGTTTGTTATGTCGTTGGTAGCTTCTAGCTAGTGATTATTTTATTTATGAATATTGCTACTTCCAGAGAGGCGGCTGAGGCATTCAATCCTGGTAACTGGGGATGGGGGCGTAGAAGGAGGTCCCTTGCTATCACAAATCTAAGAGCTGATTCACCGAAGACTATAGCTGAGAAAACTGTGGCCCAGAAGAGAGCAGTGATTACAGTAACCAGAGCTCAGGCTAGCAGCCTCTTGGCTATGAGTAAGGGTATCAGTAAGAGAGGAAGCATCTGTCTCAGGTATGTAGAGTTTTCTTCCCTTGCATTAGTTTCTTTCATTGTCATCGCTAAGAAGAAATAGTTCCTTTTACTCCTTGTCATTGCACTCTAGCCAATCTGTTGGCTGTGATTGGCCTATCAGAGCTGGTGCATTGGCTAACTACCACCGAAATCCGTAGATGATGCATATACAGTACATCATATTGATAATAATGCACTACGATTGTATAAATCACTCATGTTGAAAGGTCTCTCACGTTTTAGCCAAGAAGTTCATTGTTGGCAGAACCCATATTATTGAACTTCTCGCATATGATTGGTCTCTTTTCGCCATCATGTACAACCAAAATTCAACAAATCAAATTATGTCTTTGACCGGGTGATGAGTGCATGTACACCTGACTACTAAGTAATATTCTATACTGACATCTTTTTGTATTTTAGTGCCCAGGATATCTTGGATGGTGTTGATGCTTTGCTGGCACCTCTTGTGGATCTAGCCAACTCTCTTATCAATGAACTTCTCAAAGCTCTCCCATCATTTGACCTTCCAGGTAAGGTATTCATGGATTACATCTGTGAATTGTGTGATAAGAGTTGTCCACCCTTTTGGCATGAGAAGCCAATTTTTATTCTAAGACATGGGCAATAAATCAAACAGTATTGAGCAGGTGTTTTATTTCTGGCCCTGCTTATGGTCCCAAAGATTTGACTGCACGGTTCAATATAACCTATTCTTTTACTTTACAGGATTTCCAAACTTTGACAATCTCTTCAACATCAATATCAACTTCAATCTGCCCGATATCAGTTTTGGATTTGATATCAATGACTATGTGGACTTCATCTGGCTGAACTGGAACTGTGCTACTCAGGTCGGCAATGCCTGCCGTGTGATCAGCGGGGGTGTATCTGTTAACTGTGCTTCATCTCTTGATGACTACGCTCCAAACTGGGGAGGCTGGGGGCGAAAGAGAAGAAGTATGGCAGCGAAAAGCACTGACCAGGTGTAAGTAGATTATTATTCCAAGTTTGGTCCATTTGTCTGCATTTGGGGTTGCTCCCCCTCCACTGGTCACTGGGAGCAATCGGAATGCAGGCAATTGGATTAAATTTGATCTAGTGAAATATATGATTGAAAATAAATGCTTCTATCATGATGCCTGCCTCAATTTGATGATAATGATCATTATAACCTCTAGGCAAACCTTATTTTTCCTCATATAGTCACCAAGTTGTTGATGCCACCCACAAAAATTTGAAGCTGTCACTTCCCTACCTCTACCCTAAACTGTAATGCTGGATAGGCGAGACAACAGTTGTTCCTCACAATTACATACAAATAATTATTGTGTTGCAATGTTGGATGGATGGATGGATTTATTACTATCATAGACAAAAATTTGTCACGAAATACGTTGTTAATACTGACAAGAAAGAAAAACATGGAAAAAATCAGATCTCTGTTGTATAAAAAGTTTTTAGAATAGTATATTATTAAGTGTATGTATGAGATGTCTTAAAAAGCTGTCTCTACCCCATGTACCCCGATATCTAACGGTGTGGTAGCGACCTGAGGGGCATTTAGTTAGAAAGTCATTGATAAAGTGCTCTTCATCGTGTATGTACCGTAGTCCAAGTGTCTTGATCTGGTTGGCCACCAGAGCATCTATATCGGGGTGCTCAATCCCTAACTTGGCGGCATCTTTAAATATTTTGCGTAAGGACTTCTTGTCGCTTGCATGGATGCTTGTAAAAATTATGGGGAGACAGTAAGTGATGAGGGATACAATAAAACTCTTGAATAACATATGAGAAAGGGGCTTTGAGCTATAGTATACAAAATTTTTCACAATATACATGCGTTGAGATGCAGTAGTCACTATGGATTGCACATGATCATGATAGCGGAGTTTATCGTCAACAGTAACACCAAGGTATTTTACTTTGTCACAAAAATCAACTTCCGTGCCGTTAAGGATAAGAGTCTTGGAGGCGTTTAACAATAGGTTTCAAATCACAACATTGCTTTGAAATTCTACTAATCTCATCAAGATACGCACTAAGATCTGATCACAGAGTAAGGATAAGCAGAGGGGACACTTCAATGATCGTTATAGTGCCTGCGGTTTTTATCCACTGGGGGAAATTCATCAATCTGGCCACCTGCCAATTTCAGAATATATATAAGTTACAGTGTAGTTTTGTCATGCAGACATAGCCACCTTTGATAGGTCATAATTCATTCTGTATTTATCCTAAAGACTGATTTCTAACTTTTCTGAAATGTCAGATCTTCGAGTTATACACCATATTATTGTCATTTTTTGCTAGGATACATAGGCTATGAGTAATCCAGGTTTTTAAAATGAGTTTTATCATATAGATTTACATAGGGCTTAGGTCAATGCACGGACATTTCCTAATTTTGATGACCAGCCGTCTATCAATTGTCACACGTAAATCTATATGACAAAACTCATTTTAAAAACCTGGATTACTCTTAGCCTATGAATCCTAGCAAAAAATGACTATAATATGGTGTATAGCTTGAAGCTTGGACATTCCAGCAAAGTTGGAAATCAGTCTTTAGGATAAATACAGAATGAATTATGGCCCATCAAAGGTAGGGATGTCTGCAAGAAAAATGCCATTATAACATATAGAGATAATGAGTTTTTGGCATCCAGCTGTGCACAATTTTCCCCCAGTGAATCAAAAACCGCAGGCACTATAACGATCATTGAAGTGTCCCCTCTGCTTATCCTTACTCTGTGATCTGATTGATTTGATATGCATCCAATTATACAGGTGTCGTCTGCGTATTTAATGACAGTTATATTGCTCAAGTCTGAGGTAATCCTATTGGTATATATTGAAAACAAAAGTGGAGATAAACAGCAACCCTGGGGAGTGCCAGTGTTGGTTATGATGGGTTTTGAGATATTGCCATCTACTATTGTTCTTTGGGTGCGATTCGTTAGGAAGCTGTATATCCATTCAGTGACATTGGAGTCGAGATGTGATAGTTGCGAGATTAAGTCTGGAACATGTATTGTGTTGAATGCAGAAGAAAAGTCAAGGAACAGACACCTGGCATAATTTGAAGCTTTCTTGTCTTTCTTGTTGACCCTAAACTTATTTGATGTTATCATTCTACTTGCAGTGAGCTGATGCAGTTGATTGACATGTTACAACATAATGGTGAGAAGCGAGAAGATGAAAAGAAGCGCACTATGGAAAACGCTACAGTTACTGTTGAAGAGGAAACCAATGTACAATGTAAGAAATCTTGGTATTTTTGTGTGTTAGGTTTCTGCAATAACTAAATGATAATTGATAAAATTATTTCAAAAATGATTGAAAAACCCAGCGGTGTGGTCTGTTAGTCCATGTATGAGAGCCAAGACTAGAGTGGCAACAACCTGAAAACTCGTGCCTGTTACCTTTGTATAAATCTTGAAAGTTTGAAAGGAGCATGTTTTGATCATATTGGATCCTTTGTTCAGCCCATAGTTATTCATTTTTGATCCTTTGGTGATTTTCACGATTATTTGAATACTCGCAGCTATACGAACATTGTAAAATCTTTGTAAAAGATTAAAAAAAATTCTCGTTGTTAATTGTAGCATCCTTAGAAGTATCAATTGAAATACAGTCTGGAGGTCACGGCCCCCGACAGGATGATAAGGACCTTACATCGGAGCAAGCCGAGCAGATCGTACAAAACATGACAGAGGAGCAGAGAAATAGACTGAGAGCGAGACTAAGGTGTGGTCATGAAGGCTGCAGTAGTGTCACAACTGCTGCCCCTGGCTCTGCGCCCTCTCAGAGGTAAGGTTTCATACGGCAAACACTTATGTCTTTTTTATTTATTTTATTCATAATTCATTTAAATAAAAGGCTTGATAAGTGGTTGGTGCAGGTCTCACAATTTAAATGATTTGTTATTGCGGTATCTATGCATATATAATACATTTACATGAAATGGTTTTCTCAGGGGATTCCATCTTATGTATAATGACAGCAAATTTGATAGGAACTACCTACTATTGTCCAATCTCATCTTAATTATTTTTATTGCAGTCAAAATAGCAAGCATGAAATGATGGTCAACATTTTGGAAACACTTCGGCACGCAGTGGGACAAGGCAGATCTACTGATTAAGCGTCTACCTAGCCATCGATCATCACTACCTAACATTCCATAATAAAAGTCAGTATCGCTTACAAAGTAGGCTGCTTACCTGATACGAAAGTTTTTATAATATAAGATTTTAATAATTTTTCACATACTGATTTTAGTAAAAACATTTTTATCATGATATCAAGTTGAACAGCTATAAAGCTAATTTTCTAGGAATGTATAGACACATTTTATTCAACAAACTCGCCATTACTATACTGAAGATTTTAGTCAAAGATCCAAGCTCAAGTTGGTCATTTTTTTCTAGTCAAATTTTACACATGTGAAATCAATAAATGTACAAATGTACAAATTTCTCTGTTGATTGTGCGCCGGAAACGATAGTTGCATGAATAATTAACCTGCTGGTATGTTTAAGATTGATATACTCGCGTATATATTTTGTCAAATCTAAAAGAGGTTGTCTTCTCTCTTGCTAAGGCAGAAGCTTCACTTGTGCCATTCGCTCATCCTGTTCTTTCAGTTCCAAGCCAAGAAAAAATATAGTCATCATTAATTATCAAGCCACTTGGTTGAATGAGACGGCTATAAGTTAGTGGCAAAGAAGAGAATCGATGAAAAAGCTAACCGGCATTGAATTGAAATGTATTGGGAATTGAATAGGCGCATTCAAATGCCGACTATTAGCTACGAGGGGAATCCCCTTGTTTGTGAATGACAAAAAGTCTTGTTTAATCGTTCATTGTACTTTGCAATACACTCAATTCAAACACAGGTAAACAGAAGCCTTTATTATCGTATCATTGTGTTTACCTGCTTGCTTGCTTTGTGTGCGTTGTTGTCTCGCTTACTTTCCCTGGACCAAATTTCTTTTTCAATTTGTTTAAATAAGACATAAGTCAAACTATCACAACCCATAGAGCTTTCAAATACTAAAAAACTAGAAACCGACCACATACAGAAGGATATCTCTAAATACATATAATAGGATCTGGTAAGTAAGCATTAACAGCTTTCCTTGAGGCAGTGTAAATAGATTCATAAATAGGATGCCGGGAAGCTAAACATTTTAACATGGTAATACATGGTAAATACAAATACGGATGATGCACATCTATTCATAAGCTAAAGTCTTCATTGTCGACAACTGCTAAATGGTTATATGTCAGGCAGTAAATGTAGCCTTAATATCTCAAAGGCCCCTATGGCTAAGTAATGGGACTTGTCAGATTAACCATGTTTTATGTTGTCTGACATTCTGGCATTCTGCCTTGTTCCCGATTAGCAGACGAAGCAGATTTGAGTCTATATAGATGTGATTTGGGCTACTGCATACCTGAAGACATTATGCCTCGTCCAACTCCCCCTCCACCTCCTCCTTGTCAAGACGCAGCCGATCAGTTAGCAGCAGCACTTCACGTAGCTCAAGCTGATGACGGTGCTGGACTTGAACATGAATATATGCGGGTAAGTAAACATCAAGAGTTTTAGAGATTAAAAGATCAAGATGAGGATATCTATATGGAATGACCAGTATTTGGCTTGGACCCTTTGCAGGCTCTATTGTTATAGCAATAGATAGAGGGTATCTTAGCCTGTCTTGACAAGCTCTGTATTGGCTTGGTTCCTTTCCACCGAACAAAGCTACACCCGAATTCGGCATGAATTTAAATCAAATGGCTTCAATCAATCAGGCCAATCAAATGGCTTTTAAATTCGGAGACTTGATTTTGCAGAACTCAGCTCATGCCTGAGAGCTGCACATGCGCAGAATGCTAAGGAATAACAACTCTTTGACTTGAAGAGAAGTTTTTGTGATAAATAAGATTGTACTTACATTGTGATTTCAGCTGATTGCTCGAGATGATAGACAGGCGACTGCTGGTGCTGGTGATATAGAGAAACCAGGAGCAGAGGTAATATGAAAGAATATTATCAGTTATTTTTTACCTGTAATCTTTTCATGCTGAAATCACAACTCACAGAGTTATAATCAAACTAAAGGCGGATATCGTACTCACATGGGATTTGTCTTTGTTTGGATTTCTCACTAGTTTTCCAGTTTTATTTTATCACTGTGGCTCTATCTCAAGGCACAGTTATGTTACTGCACTGATCTTGTCTGAACATTAATGATTCATTTGGAAAATATGGATGAGTCTCAAAGATATCCCTCAAATTGGTTTAGTCAAACCACTTTTGTTAATATTTTATTTTAAATGTATGTTGGGTTAAAATCGCAAGTTTGTCACTCTCCGGAGACTGGGAAATAAAGGGCAAGGCAGCCAGGCAGGCAGGTCGGTGCAAACCTTGGGTGTTAATTGAGCCAAGTAGTTGGTAGACTGCAGCGGGACTTCAACCCGAGACCTCCAGCACTTGAGCGTTGGAGGGTAGGCGTTCTAACCAACTGAGGTACCTCCTTCTCCATATGAGACTTTTTATCATTTTTTTGCCTAAATTTCTAGTATTGAGGATGGATTTTAAGAAATGGCAATAAACAAACTTCAAACTTTCAGTACCATACCATTTTTATTTTCCAAACTTTGACACTGGAGGTAAATTAAAGTCAATCAACCAGCAAGAAGCGTTATATTGCAGATTCCAGAAGCACCAGAGGGTTTAGAAGGTGTCCTGAATCAGGCTTGGATTGTTTTGCGACATCCTAGAACAACAGATGAAATGCGAATGGATATCAAGAACTTTATCAATAATTATATTGAGAGTGGTCGTTTGGTGAGTCATCCTATATGTATTGGTTACTTTAACCAGGCAAAATTCTTGAACATAAGTTATATCTGTAAAGTAAGATTAGCAGTAAATATATTTTCCAAAGAATGACTTTCTTCTTCTGTAACCGTTGCCAGGATAATATTCCAGCCCCTAACGAAGGAGAAGAACCAGATGATTGTCCTCTGCAGGATCCCAACGCCCCACATGATGACGCTGCAGTCGACAATGCACACATGTATGTGATGCGTGAATTCATAGAAAAAGTAGAGGCCCATTATGGCAGACGTTTACACAGTGCGATACGGGATATTAACAAGTTGTTGATGAAATTCTGCAGTCAAGTTTCATCCACGATTGGTTGTCTCACCTCCACAGTGAACACGCTCAACGACACAAAGCTCTTGGATCTTCTCAAGAATCTATCCAGTATAGCTAAAGATATCAGAGATAAGCTTTACGATCCTGACATACTCTGTGCGGAACTGAAGGCCAAGGTCAAAGAATACACACCTGCGGACAAGGACAGGGAGATCATTGAGAATCTGATGATACATGTTATCGAGAGGTTACACGTGGTGATAAGCGTCAGGGAGAAGGACATCCTCGACTTCCTGGATGATAACAAAAATCCTCTAGCCTTTATCATACTAGTCAAGGTAGCTAAAGCTGCCAATTCTCTAGCTTCAAAAACTGATAATGGAAAAAACGACAAATTCCTGAAGAAATTTGATAGCCACCCTGAGTTCCAGAAATCACTACAGGAGATTCTCCTATCCAGACCAAACTTGTATGAAAGGGTAAATTTTAATCAAACTAATGAACATCCAAGTTATATTATCGGTATAGAAAAAAGACTTTGTGAGTAATAGCTAATGGCTTTAGAGATAACTCTCAGTAAAAATAAAAAAGACATTCGTAGTTTCTAATTCACTGATAATATTTCTTTGCATCATTCAGGATATGAAAGAAAAGGAAGAAAAGAAGGCAGGGTTATCATCTTTACCTGGAGATCTCGGTGCTGCTCTCCATGATGCTGAGGGAGGCACCAGACCAAAACCGGTAATCAATGCACAGAAGTTTTGAGCGAAGGCAGCTCATGGGTTCTTACTAGAAAAAGTTTGCTCCATCTGTGAATACGGAGAGATATTTAACAAACTGTGTATCTAGTAGCCTGTCTTGACAAGCTTTGATTAGTGTAATCAAGAAGTTATCTACCCGATCTCAAGAGAAGACAACATTTAATCAAAATAGCTCGACATCGAGCATGCAAGAGTTGACAAGCTTTGTTCAGTGGGGGGGGGGGGGGAAAGCTTGTCAAGACAGGCTATGTATCTAGGTGCTAAGCCTTGTTGCACAGTTTAATTAATATCCCTTGGCATCCACAGAAGGAACTAACTTGTTCCAGTAGACTAAGATACCTGTTCACTTTCCGCCTAAAACCTAGTATAACACAACTCTATTTGGACGTTGGCCTCTGCCTGAGGCATCCTGGGAATAATTGCGACATGAATTGAATTTTCTGACTATTTCAAAGAAGTTAGTATCTCTCCATCTTTTCTGTCTTCTAGATCAAAATTGATTAGAGTTGCCTTATCGTTTGTGCTCACAATGGATGTTAGTTTCACAGGTGAATAAATGGGCTTAAATGATTTTTGGTGTTACAAACAACCCGCCTCAAGTATCGAGAGTCAAAAAATCTTGTGGGAACCATTTTTGTGTGTTTTCTCCCTAAGATGCCATACATATTACAAATGCATTCACCTAAATCGTTCAAGGCAATATTATATTTGTGGCTTTATGTTTGTTTGTTTCATTACAGGGACTACTCATACCTCCCAAGGCTTCCGCTGAGACTAAGGTAAGTAACTTGCCTAAGTGGTCAGTTGCAGAGTCTGTCATTCCATCTATTATTGTCACATGTTTGGTTGGGTAAAGATGGTTAATTCCACATGTAGATGGGTCATTTGTTTGATGAAAATTCGAGCGCATTCCCTGAAAACCATCACTATAGAATGATACAGCATTCTGCTCTCAAGTTGTTGAGTTGTCCACGGACGTTTGTTCAAAAGAGTTGAAACAATCTGATATTATATGCTTGGCATAGACAAAAAAGAACCTACGATGTTTAGTGTGAGTCTTATTAAGAATTGTGTTCTTTTCGAGAATCAGTTGATCATCGTACAGAACTCCTCAGGAATCGGGTAATTCTGCTGCTGCATATTTTTGTCCTGTTTCTTTAGATAACAGTGTTGAGTGATTATGAGATAGTCTTAAGATTGGATGATGAGACGGCAACGAAAAAGACAGCCTTTATGCTGTGTAGGAACTATGGGCTGATAGCTACAGTCACGCAAAAGCAAACTCCAGGTAAGCTACCTGTAAAGATGTGAGGGATGATGCGATTCAAATCTATAACGAAGACAACTTCAAACGTCCACCTCCTTTCTCATTGTATCATGCATGCCGAGAGGTTTTTTGTTTGACTCTATCCTCGCTATGTACCGTGAGCCAATCAGTTGTCAAAGTTCTGCAGGTATATGGTGCAGACTGAGGTTTTATATGATATAGTTGCTGGGTTTTATTATAATCCCCTATGGAGCAGTGAAATTGCTGTCTGTAGATCTCACTCAATAGTTTATAATATGAACTACTGGAGGAGACATTTTGAATTTAAGAAAGCTGACAAATAATGGAGGAAACCTGTGTATTAAATATGCAGTGTTGCAAAGCCTCCTTCGACAAAGGGGTAGACAGCTTCTCTGTGTAATAAGCCAATTTCTGCTCTGTATATATTTCATTGAAGGAATTTTTATAATATGTTATGATGAAAAGTCAGGAGCTGAAAAAGCATATAATGCGCTATCAAAGGAGAAGACAATCCAAGTAGATCATGCCAGGGTAAGAGGGGGAATGGACTTCATTCAACTTTCTTTTACAAAAATGATTCTGGTGCAGTCTACAGTCTGCAGTGCAACACTACTAACAGACACAGGGATTCCTGTTTCCCTATTATTACACTCAAAATAGCGGTTTTCCACACATCCGATTTGCATATAATGAGACACAGGCTCAGACACAGACACAGGCTTTTAAAAAATGGCGTCATTGATAACTTGTTGCAGCAAGATGAAATGTGTCGTTTACCACTATTAATATGGGTACCTAGATTAATATCTTCTCATGGTAGTTCTGTGAAAGTTGCTTTCATTGATATTGTTATGATAGGTCATGTTTCATCTTATGATTACAGCTCGACAGTAGTGACCCTCTCAGTGACCTTAAACTGTATATTGGAGAGTCAGAAGAGACAATCTTTGGCGACCGATTCAGTGCAATAGCTCACGATGGTCTTCGCAGAAAACCAACAATTGGACAAGGTACACAGTACCCTATATGTTACATGATGAGCTTTTTATCGATGAAAACTATTCATTTTGTGTTTATTTGGTGAAGATTATCTCAAGTTGTGATTGTCCCCTCTCTTGTCACGAGGACACAATTGATAACAGGTGAATCAACTATCAAATGCTTCTCTTCCTTGGTTTTACAATTACTACAAAGAACTAGTTTGACTAATACACACTTAGTTCTTACAAACATTAGCTCATAGTGAGCCCAATCACATGCCCACCGTCTTGTTATTCTTTACCGCCTAATCTAGGTATATCTGGAGCATTTGGATTCTTGGAGTATTGTTCAGCTGAGCAGGCAACTGCAGCTAGGAAAGGTCTACAGGACGAGGGGTATATGGCTTTCAAATTCAAAATAAAAGCCGATGAGGTAGGTTATCAACATAACCATATGTATATAGAACTATCATTTATATGTTTATGATTGTCAGTTTTTTCACTATTAACTCACTAGTAGTTTTCATTATGTTGAGTGGTCATGTACCAGCTCTGTAGCTAGGACGAAGATACCCAGAATATGTGAGGATGGAACATTTCATCTTTTAGTACCCTAGAGATGTAAAATATTCACAGGAGGAAAAGTTTGCCATTTCAAGCTAATATCTACTCAATTCACCCTCTATATTTTTTTTAAGACTAAACTATAGCCATACCTGTCAACCCTCACAGTTTGGCTGGGAATCTCCTGATATTAAATGTATATAAATCTCCCGAACTCTCCCAGTTTGACAACAAGTCATGTAAAATAAAGGTTTTGATGAACATATTTTGATAGCGTTAGCCGTTAGCACCAAAAAGAGGTCCTGTTGAAAAGAGCTATTGTCTGACTATAGCTAACATTAAAAGAGCTAAATTAAACTCTAGCTAGTATTTACTTTTCTAGCCAGATCTAATGAGAGCTAAAGAGCAGAATTTCTACAGGGTTGACCAATGACTACCGGAAAACATCTTACTCTAATCAATGTGATTTCCCCTTTTCCTGCCTGAACAGCCATGTTGTTTGTTATGATTAATTTTACATTTTGACACTGACGTCATTTTGTCGACCGCGTGATGTGAAAGGAGATATATCCAATGGCGCTGTATTCCTAAATTTCCTGAGAGATCCTACATAACATAAGACTGCGACTGTATGATCTTACTGGAAATTCCATCCGAGCAGATGCATTGTGGGACTTTTGCTAGCATGTCTTGTTTCAATAAGCTGTGTTTATGTTTGACAGAAAGCTAGTGAGGCTGAACTCATTCAAACAAAGAAAGCATCTGACAGCGTCAGACCCTCTGAACCGACTCTGTATATCATCAAACTACCTGCAGATTATGAACATTCACGCTGGTACCTGAGGAATCTCATGGAGCCGTTTGGAGAAATCGAGAAAATATATATAGCGCAAAGCCTGAAATGTGACCAGGAAGGTAAAATATGTCAGATTATTTAGTCAGGTTTTTGCTTTAATACAGGCTACCATTGGGAATAAGAAAAAAGATGAACTTTTGGACAAAATTTCTGACGAAATCATCTGTCAAGAATCTGCAGTGTAAAAGCACCTTAATGCAAACACGCATATCAATGGGGAAAAAATTGTCACAGATTTGAAGTTAACTCATGTAGACAGTGTCAAGCCTCAGAATCAATTTGGTGATCCATAGAGGGCCCTGCAGAAAAATGAGATTAATGTTCCCTTCAAGATCAATAACTTTAAAAAAAACTATAGCTTAATGAGAATATTAAAAAAGAGGATCCATCTGTCCACTCCACCGAGACTCAAGTTTCCTCTCTTTTTATTACTCTTTTCGACAGGGTACGAATTCCGTGTAGGGTTTTGTACAATGGCCACATTTGACGCCTGTGACAGAGCTATAGCCGCTCTAAACGGTTCACCTAACTGGGGTTACTATCAGGGTGAGCCTCTCACTGTAGAATATGCTAAGCCAAGGAGTGGGAGATGATCAAAATTGCTCATCATGGAGATGAACGAAACTTGAGGTATGTTTTCATGTCTTACTTTTTACACTGCTTGATTTTCATCCAAGCCATCTTTTTTCCAATATTAGAAAGGATGTCTACTCCATAGTTTAGTCTTAGTCGACCCTAAAAACCCTGATTGGTTCATCAGCCAGATTTTTTGTATAAAGTATTTCATTGCATAAGTTGTCCAGCATACAGCATGCTTATTCTTACTGAGGTTTTACACCAATAGGAACAATGCAACTTTTCCCAAATGATTGTTTCAACCTCACTACATTATCATTTACTTGATCATCAGTAGACTCCAACGATACTTCTCATCAGACTGAATTATGTATTCTCTGTGTATATATTCTGCAGAGATCTGATTCTGCTGTGCTTGGTAATTTTGGCAAACCGATCGGAGTAAGCCTGATTGTGATGGCAGCATCTGATTATCACAAGCAGTAAATCTGAGTGTGATAATCTCGACTGAAATTTTGTTCGTTACAGCTATTTATTAACATATCATTGACTTCTAAGATCTGGATCTCTCGTGGTAATTAGATGTGCGAGACAGCAGTTCATCGCATTATCCACCGACAATTTGGCTGACTGCATACATCTATCTGACTCATCCATGAAAAATCTATAGTCAGGGAGACTGGAGAGCCATGTGGTATATGAATTGGTATATTAGATCACACACGAAACATTCAGATAACAAATAAGAAGATGTTTGTATTTGTCTCATAGTTGTTCAGTACTCTGACTCCAAAAAATATTATATAACGATGAATTATCAAAGATAACAATGCCTCAGTTAGCCAAAAGTATCAGATTCAGTGAGAAGTATTGTTTAGGTGTAAAACAGCCTAGAACGCTCACAAGAAAAGGCTTAACCTGTGAATCTGTTTAAAAAAATTATATTTCTTGCAACAACAGTCCTTCTTTCTTTTTGTAAATTTTTAATTCTGGTAACATTTGTAATTTATTTTTGGAAATCTCAAACTGCAGAGGAAGCAACATGCAGCATTGTGTACCATGGCAATCCTTATAACACAACCGGGTAGTCGAAAAAGTCTGCAGTTACAAAAGGGATTGTGATCTGAAAGAATCATCACGGCCAACAACGGGCTGCACAATTTCTAATGGTCAAAACACACTGAGTGGATGCAATCTTGGAGGTTTGCACAACGTCACCATTGTGAACAAACATGCATAAAAACAAACTGCTGAGGATGCAACTGCTGTCAGTGTGTGAATTTCATTTGCAATTTCAACGATGCTCTTTTCCGTTAGGTATGATAGGACAAATCCTAAACCAGTTAATCTGCCTGGTTTTGCCGCTATGTACAAAATTGTTGTGAGTTTTATCTGTCTATCAGACATATTAAATCTTTGATGTCATTGCGGAGCTCATTCTAAAACATAGATTTTGAGGAACTTGATAAAGTTTGCTATTTAAGAATGGAACCTTTAGTGGTTGTCTTCAGGAAACTATGCATGCTCACCATGCTTTTTATTCATTATGCTCAATTATTGTACATTTTTCATTTTCAGAAATTGCTGATAAATTTTTTGCATGACTTTGCATTTAGTAAAGTCCGTTCTACCAGGCATGGTTGGCAGGATAGACAACATCGGTATACCCATTCACTGATCAACTCGATATCAACTCTTTACTCCTTAGTTGTTGTTATTCAATATTGACACCGCTTAGAATATAAAGCAAGGATCATTGATCATAAAAAACTAGAAGTCAAACAACGATACAATTGGTTTTTTATTCAATTTGCATAGCCGTAATTCTAATACCTGCGCTGCTTATCTATGAATCACTTTGTTTTGGTGATAACGCTCGTATACTATATAATGAACTCCTGTGTGGATCAGTAGCCTATCAGAGCCATGGAAAAGAAACCGGCAAAGGCATGTGACAGTGGCATAGTTAGTAGCATGCTAGCCAAGATAGTAGCACACTAGTAGTACTTTAGTTTTGTTGCACAACAGTGTAATCTTTTTGAAGTGAAGGCCCAAGGAGTCAAGCCCGTACTAAGGCTGAGGCATCTTTCTCGGACTTCATTAATTCTTCATTCAACATAGATAGATGGCTCCAGTCATAGAGGCCCCTCCTCATCCTGGACCACAAGGCGGACCTGTCGTAGCACAAGACAATCAGTTTCATGTAAGTAATGGTGATATTGTTACCTTTGTCTTTTTAGTCTCCACTCCCGAGTGCAAGCTGCTAGATGTTTTTAAGTCTGTATTTTGTTTCCATCAACCCAAAATCATGACTTTATCGCTACTGACTAGCTTGCATAAATAAGCAAGTGACAGTGTCAACTGGTGGTATATTGAGCCTCAAACTTTAGTACTAGTAGGGCAAATTAAGAAAGACTGGTAGCTGATGGTGAGGAAATTTGTACACCGGGCAGAAACTGGGACTGAAGTACAGGGTCTGAACAACTTGTAAACATTGGTCTTATCTGAATGTCAGAGTGCTGCTAATAATTATTGCGTTTCCTACCACTTGGATAGTGTTGATCAACTGCCACAACGATCCCCAATTTTAGGAATTTAGATACGAACGTAGTAGTTGTATTGTTTCCTAACATGGGCATTGATAATTGCAACAGACCTATGCACTGTGAACTAAATTCTTCTGCATGGGAGGTGCGGGAGTGCATCTGAATTTACTGTATCGACCTTTATGAAGGACAATGGAGGCTGAGGAGCTAGAATCAGGAATATATTGGTCATTGACTGTGAGCCCAGCTAGAGTGATTGTAGCTTAGTTTTCAGTAAACAGCAAGTTCGCATATATCTTAGGTCTAGTGGCCAAACGTGGCTCCGTAAGGCCTACATAAGGTGTAAATCAAGTGAGATGTTATATTTGTGGATGATTTACTGAGGGAAAACGGGACTGAGAGATGGTGGCAGTGTTCTAAAGGCAAAATCAGCAAAATTTCACAAAGGACTGGCAGTCAAACGATATGGATTGGCTAACTGCCAGTTGATTACAATCTATAAATGCTGCCCATTCTAAAATTGAGGTGTTATTGACATCACTGTGACTATCACTGTGCTGTTTTGATTTCTAAAATATGAAGCTAGATACTTCCGGGACGGTCAAGATAGATTTTGGATGATTCAGATCAGGCTTTGATGCTGTAACTTTGGTACATCGTCGGCTAAGTTAAGCTTGGTTCAATTTGTGGTAAAAAGCAAATGATCCAAGTTTATCTCCTTCTTCGGGTGTGCGAATGTCGGTTCTGGTGATTTTACCGGAATTGCAATTTACAATGGCCATATTGACTTATCGTAAACATTAATAAGATAGCACCAGTTGAAGATACAGGATAAATATTGATCTTGGCCCATAAATACTAAACTCTCAATGCCTCCACATTGCTAAGCTGTTATGATTTGTATATGTGAAACCCACTATCCGACTAGTATTACCTTTAACAATAGGCGACTTACTGAGCCCAAAAATAACATTTTTATAATTTGGAGTTGTGTTGTCAATGCCCATGATAAAGGGACAGTTCACTACAGGGAGGATACTAAAATAAGTTAAGTCTGCATAATGCTCACAATAAAATTTGGCCTGACCTGCTCATGAGTCAACCAGTATGGCATAGGTATGACAGTGTGTTTAAAAATCTGTCACATTTATATCGTTAAAACTTGTATCGGAGCTGACAATAGGACTTCAGAGGACATACAGGTATATTTTTGTCATTGCTAGGCAATACCTGGCTACTGACATCGCTCATAGTTTAAATCTCTGTCTGAGTAATTTTATTATAATGGCCTCATCCAACATTCACTTAATCCCCGTACAGGCACAGTGCCCTCACTTGTCATCAGCACGATACTCTATTTTACCTTATCATAGCAGACAATAAACATAGCATAACATATCTATGCCAAAATGCGTACTGGTATACCTTAGGTCAATTTATTGCTGTGATGAGCAACATGCCTTTACTGTAATTACCTGAAAAAACCACTGGGCAGTACATAAAAAAATAAAAAATAATTCCGAGTAGGGTATCGAAAACTATGCCATCAGATACCTTACTACACTGACATGATCCTATGGAAACCCCGTAATTTTAGCTTTCTTGGAATAGGAATTATTCCATGAATTCTGTCATCACTAATGATGTGCTCAATGCTACTGTCCCTTTTCCAAGGGAAGACAACTTGATGAAAATTGTTTATTTTCAAAGGCCTGGTAAGTCGCCTATTGCTAGCGCTACATTTTAGATAATTGTTCATTCTTGTCACTGTGTTTTATTTAATAGAAACTTCCCTTGATATGAAACTGCATATTTCCTTGTTTTTTTGGCTCGCGCCTAAGTTTTTATGACATAGATCAGAATATAATCATATTGGTTTGCATTGAATTTACATCATAGACCAATTGATTTCTATACCAGCAACAAATCAACTGCACAGTGTGCACCCTGAGTTTTTTTACCCAACTGCTTTTAGGCAGTGTTAGGTCATAATATTTTTTTACGGCTGACTGCAGCTGTTTTATGCGCTGACTGATAAAACCATAGACTTAGTAAACTAATATTAAGTCTATGGATAAAACACTTAACAGTTTTAATCTGAGGTGCAACAAAATACCCATGATCCAGGCAGAGCTGTTTTCAATTGTAAAACATTGCTGTGGGTATCAAGGTTGGCTCCCATCATCATGTTACAATTGCATTGGGAATCCTTCTTATCGAATATCTGTTAATTAAAAGTACTTATCTGAGATATCTGAGATTTTTTTACGCATTGTACACATTCCACACTATCATCATTGATAACGAATGTATCAAAATCTTATCTAAAAAATCTAATCTAATATAGCTTGGAGCAAAGCTCACATGAAAATAAATACCCTATATTACATAGTTCCTTCCTACCTATTAAATTGTGCCACCATATTTCCATCCTGCCAAACCATGCTGCCATATATCGGAGCTTAATAACCTTATACCACCTCCTGGCCTCATTTCTTTTCCATATCTTGCACCCTGAAATCTGAAATCAGCATCCTCTTCATTCATCCCTACACAGGAGATGTGTGCAAATCACCCTTCTATTGTCGTGTATTATAACAGTTAATCACAAAATTTTTATTTGCTGCAGATTATTGCATATGGTGCCCTTCCACCTGAACTTGCCCAACAGCAGGGGATTGCTGTCAATCAACCTGTTCCACCCCAAGTGGAGGGTGGTGATATAGACAAATCACAAGGGGTGAGTAATTCCTCAAAAATTAATAATACAAATGTGATTTTTAGTTTTATATTGCCTTCTCTTGCGTATTGAAGAAATGGCCAATAATTGGTCACTCATAGAAAATTTAATGGTCCAAAGTGTTCCCCTGATGTGGATGATGTGTTGGCTGTGGACACTCTTCCCATTTATTTTGGTTACTGACCACTGTATTGAGAAAGAATGAATAAGTCTGAGATTATGCACTGCTGACGGTTGAAAAAAGTGGGTTAAAATTCTGCCTGTGTCCAAAGTCCGAGCAATAAGGGTGCGGTAGCCGTATTCGAGACCAAGTTGTTCTCAGTTTGCAGGCAGGTCGGAGCACAACTTGGGCATCAATTGTGCCCAGAAGACAATAGCCTGCAGCAGGATTCAAACTCAAGACATCCAACACTTGCGTATTAGAGGCAGGCGCCTTAACCAACTAAGCCACATCCTACTCCTACTCCTAATCTAGTGATTTGACTGTCCAAATTAATCACATTAGTCTTCATGACGGCCATCGGTATGGGTATGGGCCAAAACGCCAGTCTTGAAATCAATAAATTCTTTCCAAGATGACCAATCATTCATCTTTTATTCAGTTAAATATCTTTTTCATAGCTAACTGGAATACCTAGTGGAGTTGATGGGGGAGCTGTGGATGAGCTGGTGGTTGAAGCCAGGAGAGTTGGACATTCTCCAGTCCTGCTGAATCAAATAAAAGATACTATCTATGGTGTACTTATACCGGTAAGAGTAGGCATCACTCACCGAATGACAAGCTATCAAATTCATCACATGTCAAAAAAGAAGACAACTTCAGAAGCAAAGCATCTAGCATTCTCTCTCTCTCTCTCTCTCTTCTGAGCAGGATCGTATGATCAAGTTGACTAAAATCTAATTTGCTTCTACCGGCAACCAGTTCTATACAATTGGCTTACCAGCGAAAGGATAGCATCTTATATAGGCAAATTCAATAAGGTTTGATCTCCATCAAATCTAGACTGAGTGCTTAACACGCACCTAGAAAGTTGAGCTCTGCATGTGAGTCTTGTGTCGTAGATCGATTTGTGTTCCTTGTTTTTCCAGGGTGTTAAAGAGCCGATTATTCCACAGCATGGTCAGCAACAAGTTCAAGGTCAGCAACAGGGTCAGGCGGTGGCACCTGTGCCTGGACCAAACAACCCTCAGGAAGATTCTGCTGAAGACCCCCACGTGGTCGCTACTCAAAACTTTATCCAAGCCGTCTTTCAATATGCTGAGGCAGCCATGCTCCATGGGCCTGATCAACAAAATAGGATTAGAGCGATTTTAGTCAACGCCTGCACATATATTTCATCAATAGAGCCAGGTTGTATTGCTGCTACTCTGAAGTTTGAACAAGAAGAGTTGCTCAGTCGATTTCTCACTGTAATGCATGAAATAGCAAGTGAAATCATGACAACGAACATGTCACCTGATTTGATAAGCAAGGTTGAGGAGTTTATACGAAGTAAGGTAGTAGAGAATCACCCAGACCTATACGAGAAGCTGAAGATAGTGGTTGAAGATTTAGTAAGACATCTCAGTATAGCAATAGCTGTTCCTCATAGTCAGTTACTGGCATATCTCAAAAAAGAATCCGAAATGCAAGTCAAGTTCACCATTCTCCTTCGCTCAAGACGTCCTGGACAACTAGCCAATTCTGTGAAAGGTGATCCTGCCCTGACAGCAAAGCTGGTGAAAGAATTCGATAATTTTATAATCTTTCGGGAGAAATTGAAGCAGCACGTTTTGAGAACTGAGTCTGCTAACATCTCAATGGCTATAGAGGTAAGAAAGTTTCACAACAGCTGATATTTAAAGAAATTATTTTTGCGGTGTCCTGATTATGCACCGATGAGCTTATCCTAGATCAAGTTTGATCTGCGGCGTGACCAGTAGAGGGGAGGGAACTCCAAAACGCAGACAAATGGATCAAACTTGTTCTAGGCTTATCCTCTAAATTTGTCATTTCTAAGGCAAAGCTTCTCTTTTCCCATTACAGCCCAAATTGGCCACTATAATGTTCACGTCGAATATAAGCATAGTTTGGCTTTGCTTTTGGCTGTGATTTTAGTTGGGCTTACACATGCTGAAGAATATTGAATTGAACAATAAAATGTTCAGCCTTTCAATTAAGGCCTCAGAAAATCCGTTCTATCAATAGGAAGGCAACAAAGCAGACCCAAAATGTATCATTATGGAAAGGAATAGGCCTAGCTATTAGTAGGGGTGTGTAGCACCTTGCCCAATCCTTAGTAGCCTTACTAAAAGTTTCCTAATCCTATGGAAAATACGGCGTGTATAGCTACGGCTTTAGGTGGTTCTGTGCCTTAGATTTCCATGCTGTGGTATCAAAGAATATAAAAAAAAATTTTGTCGGATGCTTTATTTCTTTTAGGCACCAGGCATGATAATGAGTACCATCAAACCAGACACAAGTGTGGGAAATGACTATGTTATGCAGAGCCAGGCAGCAATGCAGCAATTAATACTCAACTATCTCTTCTTCATAGATGTATATCTACACACACATGACATCAGTTACAACAAAATGTTTCACTGTTGATATTGCATAGATTTGAGAGAACAAAACATACTGATTAAAGTTAGGAGACTGTTAGTTGCTTGAATTTCAGTAGTGCCATCCATTTTGGGATTCACCAAAGAAAACATCTTTATTGAATGGAATGCCTATGTATCCAGTTTAATTATTATTACGATTTTACGATACACTTGCAGAGTTCCGCTGGGGCTGAACAATCTGGCATAAGAAAAGCAGACGTAGCTACTGAGCCTAGACTGTATTTCAACAAACTACCACCTAACCAATCTCAAGCCAAAGATTATCTGAGAAGCCTCGTAGAACCACATGGTGAAATTGTTGAGCTTCATGTTCCATATAATTCCAAAAGTAAGTAGACCTGTCATCCGCACTGATATAAGATGGGAGCAAGAGTGATGTGGGGAAAAATAACCACTGCTTACATACTACAACGTCATTTTTTTTTATTGAGATTAGATTTGTTTCAGCCTACAAATTTACTCTATTGTGGGATTACTCTCTTGCAGCCATTTTCTTTACAGGGGTTAGCAATCTGATGCAGGGATTAAAGCATGTCCACTTTCTTGATCAAACTGCCACTGTATTGCATATTCTCTTGGAATTTTAATTAGGAAATACTGTGTGTTGAGTTTCACAAGGACAGGACAGGACAGGACAGGACAGGACAGGACAGGACAGGACAGGACAGGACAGGACAGGACAGGACAGGACAGGACAGGACATGACAGGACAGGACAGGACAGGACAGGACAGGACAGGACAGTCCAGTCCAGTCCAGTCATGTAATGCAACCATTGATCCCTCTCCTCTCCCAACGGGCAACACCTATGATCACACCCCTGACTTTTATTGCAGACCTTTTAACCATAATGGTGCTTCAAGCAAAATACTACACCATAGACATAAGCAGAAAACAACAAAAACACACACTTGCATGTTTTCTTCACACAGCGGGGCGTCGATTTTGCTTCGGATTCTGCACTATGGCTACATTTGATGAATGCGACAGGGTCATAGAAGCTCTAAAAGGAACACTTACATGGGAGAAAAGAGATGATGAGAAGCTGATTGTCAGATACGCCAACCCAAAAGATGACAGCTGATCATATAACAAAGAGCTGAGCGGACAAGGCTCCTCTACCAGTACGATGTTATATATATATATATAAGTATGGTCGTTAGTTTGTCATATTTGATTTACAGCCATTTTTCTAGACCAGGAATCTTAAGTATCAGCAGCAGTAAGATATAAGGTAGCAAAGATTGCAAAGTTGAACGTGTCATACCATCACTGTATTTGGTGATAGTACATAATGTATGAGGCTGGAATCTCAAGGTCAAAATCCAACTCAGGGTGGTCCTAACATGAAATCGGTTCCCCAATACCGATTGTGACCATGATAAAGTTTCCACTAAGTCAGGTCTATATGAGGGGAGTTTGACATTTGAACATTAACCCAAATGTCAAACTCATTTCATATAGATCTGACTTAGTGGCAACTTTATCGTCGTCACAATTGTATTGGTTAACCGAGATATCTCCTACGCTCGATAGGACACTTAGCTATATTCTCTCTTTCTGAGGGCCTTGCATGGGTGCCACCCCCACGCATTTTATCTTAATGGCAACTGGGAAATTCAGCAGTAGTTTTGATAAGATTATAATTAAGGTAATAAAGGCATAGGACTAACCACACTGGACAACACCATACATATTATTAATGATACCCTCAGAGTATATTATGTCAAATAGCTAATATTTTGGAGGTATGTTACAACAACCTAATCTGAAATTGTTTTGGATTTGTTGTAAGCTATTAGTTGTTATAGTGTAGCATACCTGTTGACTGTCAACCTCTGTATGTATGTACTTCTGTTTATGTTCTACAGTTGACACAATGAAGGAGCGTAGAATAAGTCGGTGATTGTTGACATTCTACAAACGAAGATGCTGTCGACCCTGCATGGAGCCAGGCTGTTCTCCTACATGTAACGGTAACGACAACTCTGATAGCTGCATCATCGAAGTCTCCCTTGCTACAATTCGATTAAAGATTATCAAGGGTTACTCAAAGGATGTAATGCATATATGCAGGAAACTTGCTCATACTGTTCAGGAAAATATGACTTGACTTGAGTTACCACAGGGTAGTCCCATTTTGTAACCTTATCTTGTTCTTGTTTCGCATTTCTGCAATTAATTGATGAAAACTTCATCCTTAAAAGAGACAAACCTGAATCAAACTT
This sequence comes from Membranipora membranacea, assembly GCA_914767715.1. Taxonomy (NCBI): domain Eukaryota; kingdom Metazoa; phylum Bryozoa; class Gymnolaemata; order Cheilostomatida; family Membraniporidae; genus Membranipora; species Membranipora membranacea. Next base: position 13,370,958 of record OU612068.1, read on the forward strand.
TCTTGACTGAATTCCTCTTGGAAAATTGAGACCTAGACTGGATGATTGATTGATTGATTTATTAGCTATCACAAACATTAAATGTTGCGAAAAATGGATGCATATACTTTGTCATAATAAGAGCTTGCTACCAGTGTATAAAACTATGGACTTTTTTAAAAAAGAATCTCATTAAGTATGATGCACATTTGCCTCAGAAAACAGTCTTTGCCCCATGAGCTGCGATATTTAACATGTCTAAGACGACCAGAAGGGCAATGTTCAAGAAAATCGTGTATAAAGTGGTCTTCATCAAAAAAACAGCACATGATAATGGATTTAGTTCTCTGTTTAATAATGGTATCAAGATCGCCTCCGTCAAGCCCTAAATTTTTGGCATCGTTGAAAACTTTTCTTAGTAATTTCTTGTCCTTAGCATATATGCTAGAGTGCAAAACAGGTAGACAATACATTAAGAGTGAAACTACAAAACTTTTGAACAGCATGGAGGCTAATGGCTTCGAACTCAGATACATAAAATTTTTAACAACATACATCCTTTGACTTGCTTTGCCAGTTATTTTATGCACATAATCTTCGAATCTTAGTTTGTTATCAATGTCTACACCAAGGTATTTTACCTTTTCACAAAATGATATATTGGTGCCATCTAGGTACAGTTTAGGAGTGTTAGGTTTGATACGTTGAGTAGAGAAAAGCATTTCCTTTGTCTTAGAAGCATTAAGTAGTAAATCTAAATCAGGGCATTGTTTGGAGATTCTATTAATTTCAGAAAAATAATTACATAAGGCTAAATCATAACCAACTTATCCAATTACACAAGTGTCATCCGCATATTTGAGTACTGTGATATTCGACAGTTTAGATGAAATCCTGTTTGTATAGATAGAGAATAATAATGGCGAGAGTACACTGCCCTGGGGAGTTCCTGTATGAGTCAATATTGGTGCAGACAGTTGATTGTTGACCATTGTTTGCTGGACACGGTTACTCAAGAAGCTAGTTACCCATCCTATTACTCTGGTGTCGAGGTGTTGTAGCAGGGGGATTAGATATTCTACTCTGATGGTGTTGAAAGCAGAAGAAAAGTCCAAAAATAAACATCTTGCATAGTTAGAGGCTGCTTTGTCAATGAAGTGTGTGATAGTTGTTGTAAGGCATAGGACAGCATCTTGTGTTGATCTTTTCTGGCGGTAGGCAAACTGATGGCGGTCCATGGCTGTGTGTTTAGTTATGTATATTTTAAGTTGTCTCTCTAACATTTTACATAGGCAGCTGGTTATGGCTATCGGGCGGTAGTCTTTGAGTTGTGTTGGTGTGGTGACTTTTGGTATCATAGTATATAGTAACTCTTTGTGCAGAATTCTGAAATTTCCTGAGAGAATAGATGTAAAATAAAACAATTTCCCTAAAACTACTAGTAGATCTTTCTCTCAAGGTTGTGTTATCGATGGTAGTTTTGGTTCTTATTTTCCATATTATAGCCCAAACAAGTTAAAAAAATGTTTTATCATTGACAGCAATGCGTTTGGAGCAGCCACAGCCTTCTTTCGTCATATAGTATGATATATAGCTTTCATATTAATTTTATATGATTATATAGCTTTGTCATACCAAGGAGTAACACTTTGTAACAGGTATTACTCCTCGCTATTACCCCTTGGTCATACTAATGAGTATGATAAATTGTATCATACTAATTAGATTTTGAAGGAGTTGTCCTCTCCAACTTTTTCACAAAGGGCTCAAAAGTGGAGTTGTTGAAAGCTATCACCAAGCAACAATGCTGACCAGTGGTGTAAAGTATTAATGCGCAGACAATCTTCTCATGTAATTTAAATGCCTAAATAATAGGAGGAAGAGTCACAGTAGAGAAAAATATAAAAAATGAACACCAGTCATAATATTTGTACTGCACAGCACCACAGATCATCAAATAGTCTCCTATTTGTAGCTGTATACTTCATTAGCGTAGTAATAGTATAGCATCCAACACTGCAAGTAGGCTGCAGGTGGTTGAACAATTTTTAGAGGGATTAACAAGTAATAAATTGGCATAAATATACGGTGACAAATAAACTCAATTTATTGACTATAATGCAGATTTGAAGTTAATTTAGAACTCACAATCCAAGTATGGATGATCCAAGAATAGAGTGGATCAGAAATAAGGCCTACTTGGCTTTATCCATCACAGATCCAGAAGTTTTTGAGCAGCTTTTGGAGAGAGATGATGGTGAAGGAGAGAGAAACATAGCCAAGTTTATAAATGACACACCAACTGAAGATGCATCTTCTCTGCTGTTCTATAAAGTGGTTAGGGAAGAGCAGGATGAAATGGAAGTGGAATGTGGTGAGTCTGACTGTGAAACATACTGGGTATAGCCTAGAGGCTGCCTGTTACTAGTAAGCTAATAAATAGTGTGAGAAGAACAGCGTTAGTATTTGAGCAAAGGACTAGTCCCTGGTTTGAGCTAGGGATAGAATGTTTGAGGTTAACTGAAATACATACCAAGGCAATCATACACATTATCCACTAAGATTCAGCTAGACAAAAGGGGCTACATCTAGCAATTATATGCAAGGTTAATTCCATGGTCTAGACACATTACTGTTTTCAAACTAATCACTGTTTGACTCAAATTTATGATTTGCGATATAAAACTGTTTCTCTATAATATTTTAGAGCCTGAGATTCCAGACATAATAGAAGAAGATGAAAACAAGGAGGACACAGAGATCGTAGCCGCTCAGCAGAACGGAGATGACGGAGCGGCTGCTGCTGCTTCCCCTGGTGCTGACAGTAAAGCCAGTCCTAAAGGTAGGTCCCAAGGTGTTAGCTGCCAGAACTTAGGCCTACATTATCATAGCCCCGACCTGGCACTACTGTGTCAGTGTTTTTCCTGATTGCACCTTGAGGTGTGTTGATTTTTATGTTGGACTATGATTCAATGTCCTCTCACCCTATCTGTTTTAAAATATGTAAATGACGGACTTGAGTGTGTTTGGGGTTAGCTCCTTAGAATAGAATACGTTATAGGAGACGTAAATTACTTTTTCTGCTTTTGCTTCACTGTTGAAGTTTGATTTTCACATTCCTAGAAACGACAGATGAAAATGATGAAAGTAAGTAAATGCGGGCTCCAGCTTGATGCTAATTTATGTTGTCGCTCTTGTTAGCTGCTTCATGTTTAGCTTCTGATCACTAGCTTCACTTTTATAATTAATTGTCTCAAAAGATGTGAAATAATTTCTGTGAGATGGAAGATTCATGAATTTTAGTCCATGACATAGTGTCGTAGCCTGACTTGACCAGCTTAGCCTAAGTTGGTCAGTTGTTATTGTGGTCTGAAATCAATTTCCAACTCTCCAACAACAAAAACACAGGCTACAAAATCAAAAACTCACACTGGTGATTTTCATCGTACCCAAACCATCAGGCATTTGATTTGTTTTGCATTGTGCCGTTGCTAGTAATAGTTGTCCGTATCTTATTCTATGCATGTGAATAAGTAGCATTCTATTTTGTGTTGCATTTTCTTTGTCAATTGCTGCTAGATAATCACGATGTCTTGTCAAACTCTTCCAGCTCACTCCATTATTGTTTTTTCGCTCATCACCAATAAACATATAAATACATATATGTTTATGTCATAACCTAACCATCTTTTTCTGATATCACATTACTCTGTTTGATTGGACTGTTGGCTCTTTTAAGGCAAAAGAAAGAGAACTGGTAAGAATACACCCAGTGAATCAGGAGCGACTCCTAAGCCTGACACTCCAGCTCCAGCTGCTCCACCAGTACCAGAGGAGAACGGCGAGCCTGCGGTGAATGGAGAGGCAGGGGGAGACAATGCCGAGGAGGATATTGAACCAGAAGTTCCCAAAACGGTTAGTTCAGTTCTGATGTCTGAAGATCCAAATATTTTTTCTTTGTGTATTGAATGATCGCCCTTCTAACATTAGTAAGGATAGCCATATGCTGGTGTATAGATTACATCACAATGATGATGAGAAAATGTTAGAATGTCTAAACAACTCAATCAAACTATAATTCCAGTGAAAACATGAAATAGGGTTTTGCTTTGAATATAGTCTAACAATGTTTTGTTTTCTCGCATGCCTACCAACGATCAGACACAGTCAGCTTGAATAATTAAATCTCATAATGTTGCTTTAGCTTTTAATCCGTTGTGTAAATGAAAGTTGGTCTCATAACCCATTGTATTTGTTAATAAAACCTTTACTTTCTAAACGTTGAGCTAATGCATGTATCAGAGTTATATTTAATACTGAAATAGTTTATAGGACCTATCTGTAGCCTGGCAGTTGTTTATTCTCTTAACTCCGATCTGTCTGCTGCCCATATTTTAGTTAAAAGAGTTTGCAGGCGACTCAGATTATGCAATTTAGACCATTCAGAGAGACAGAATACATTTTTTTGAATATCACATGAGATTTTCATGAGTTTATTTTTGTCTTCATACCAATTTGATTAACCTAGTATTAAGGATTTTAAGAATTGGCAATAAACAAACCTTGAACTTCGAATTCTCTACAAATCTCGTTACTCATTGTCTGTAGAAAATAGTAAAAGTGAGCGTAACGAGAGTTTACATGTACATGTGCTTCAACTTCCTGCCTGAAGAAGCCAGAGATCTCGACTCTGTCTATTTCCTGAGAACTACGGAGGGTATGGTGTCCCTCCCCAATACTATCTCTGAGGCAGACTCTATGCTTCCTGGGCTTTTCGAGATAGGACTTCTCAACGGTCACTCACTGCTCATGCTTCAGCAGGTTATCAATAAGGTAGGTTCACTGTTTGTATAGACTTCTCCCTCATATTGTCAATTCCCAATATTGATTAGAACTGTCATCAAGGTAGCACTGTGAAACATTGCATTCAAAGTCGCTGTCAATCTGCAGACAGTCAGAGCACGCCTACCTGTGTCACAGATAGTTAGTGGATAATTGACTGCAACCCTATTCAAACACCAAAAACGCTTTTCAAACAAAAGACGTCTATTCCTGCAACTGCTGGCATTTAATGACAGGTACTTTTAACGCACTGAGCCTCAACCTACTTTTATATATCACATCATTAATTCACTAGGTATTCCTGCCACTGCTGGCGTTCAACGATCAGAAGAACGCAATGCAGAGATCCCCTTCAGGATCGGCAGCTGGAAGCCGAACAATAGACAGGGCTGCTGCCGGTGGAGAGGGTAAGAGAATGGTGGAGCCAGCAAAACAAGCAGCGCTGAGAGATGAGTTCCTTATAGCTATGGATAAGTTCTCCGCTGGAATACACAGAACTATACAACAAATCGAAGGAGAGGTAAGGCATACTACATGACAACCAAATGATTAAAGGTTTCAAACCTCAGTAATCACTTTTCCAATAATACTCATGTTAAATCTCAATATGAACGAAATGCATGGAACTACTGAATCATATAGGCTGTAAAAAGCTGTAATTCTTTCTATGACGATTAAGCCAGATTGCATTCACAAATACATTGCAATCGTAACTAAGTTAAGTCTTGATCTTGGTCAGAAGTATTGTATTAATACTAAATATTTGAAAGACAAATCATCTAATGATGTGCTGTTTTCTGTCTCAGGTTAAGCTTGAGATCCCCGAGTTTGATGTGAGCGATGATATGACAGCTAATCTAGCTAATGAAGATCTCATTGCTCTGGTAGAAGAAGTCTGCACCGTGTGGAACAGACAGATTATGGACGCTCTCGATGGTCTCCTGAAGAAAACTCCCGAGGGTAAGCTACAGCATCATTAACTTATATATATCTATATATATATATTTACCTAATCACCATGTTTTCCCACTTATAACAAAAGCTTTGCTTAGCATGGACATGACTTATCTCAATCTAACCTCAACTTGATCGAGCCGGTATTAAAAGATAAGCACTGCTCTATTGTATAATAAAACACTAGGCCTTGATGCATATCATATTGTTGGCTTTACTTTGACTATTTTTCATGGATCTTTATTGTTCCATCGTTTGTATACATTCATCGTTGGAAAACATAGTAGCAAGTCAACTAATTTATTTTCAGGTAATGGCCCATTGGCTGAGATTGATTTCTGGAGAGACAGGAATGGTGCTCTCAGCGCTCTGGTAGAGCAGCTCAAACTCCCCAAGATAGCCCTAATTCTCGAAATGTATGCCAACATCGATAACGCTATAGAGTACCGCCGTGCTGATCTCAACAAGTATCACACGGAGGCCAAGGATAATGTCAGGTTCTTGTCTACCCTAGAGAGACATTTTAAGAACATCACCCACGGTGCCTCCTTCCAGACTGTCATTGATACTCTCCCCTCTATGATGAATGCTCTCAGAATGGTTTGGATCATATCCAGACATTATAACAGGGATGAGAGGATGGTCCCACTCATGGAGAGGATTGCCTGGGTTCTAGCTGAGAGAGTAGCTAAAGTCATCCACGTCCCCACCCTCTTTGAGTAAGTTTTAGTGTTACACTCTCGCTTTCTGGCTTGCCCATATTAAAGAGAGCTTTGCTTCATTCAGACGCTATTAGGTTGCTCTAATAATTTAAACAGTTTGACATGAACACAGCTTCAAACCTAGGTAAACTTCTTTTTTTGTCATGTACTGTTTGTCATTTTAATCAGCATTGAGAATAAAGACTGTGTTTCTATTTCACTCAGTTTGACTATTGAGGAGGTGAAACAGAAGACAACAGAAGCTAAGGCTATGTTAGACACATGGCAGGATTCCTACATGGAGATGAGGGCTAAGATTGAGTCCTCAGGTCGGGACGCTCGTTGGGAGTTTGACAAGAGAAGATTGTTTGAGAGAACCAGCTACATGTCACAAATCTGTCAGAATCTGAAAGATATCGCTCAGGTAGGTTCAAACCTAGATTAGATAGCGCTAATTTTAACTCATAAAGAAAGCGTCTTAGTTAGCTTCGTGCCTGTGCATCTCCCAGTATTGCATTTCATCTTACTTTTGCATTATAATTTGAATGGAAAAGAAAATCTTGAAATTAGAATTATCAAAATAATTCCATTCCTGTATTTCTAAAGAAATAAAATAAAAACGAACACCATGTTGCTTACTTGAATGCAGCAATTATATGAACAAACTTTTCATACTATCATAATTCACTTAATCAATCTATGGTGATCATCTTTCTACAGGTTCTGGAGGAGTTTTATAACATCTTTGGACCAGAGCTGAAGGCTGTAACTGGAGATCCTAAGAGAATCGAGGAAGTGCTGAAGAGAGTAGACGCTCTGGTGAAACCCCTCGCTGATCTCACCTTCGACCCCTTCTCGGTGAAATCTCAACTGAACTGGAAGAATGTAATGGATGCATTCAATAGGTAAGAATTCTTAAGTTAGATGTTATTGACCAATTCATTGCCATAATTTCATTGCTAGTTTCATAATTATTTTATCAAAAGCAAATTTTGATAAAACTGAAAATAGAAATATGGCAATGAATTGAATTAACAAGTTGAACGGATGCTATGGGTTGCCTGTTCAAGTGCCAAGAGAGGATAACTTGATGTTACTTGAACTATGGTATGCTCGTTTTTTCAGAGAAGTGGCAGCTATTGAAAAGGAGGCCATTAACTTTATCGATGAGTCTTTCAAGAAGCTGAGATCAGCACAGGGAGCGTTTGACTTACTACAGAAGTTCAAACATATCAGATCCCGACAAGCCATCAACAAACAGATGCTGATGAAGTTTGATAACATTCTCGAGCGTTACGAAAAAGAGGTAAGTTTGTTATTGATGTAAAACTCTGTTGTTTCTAATTGAAAGGTTCATTTTTAGTTTTGATGAATTCTTTCTAATTCATATTTTGGTCTATACTTTAGTTGTGTTAACTAGTCATAGCATGTTTTTACTGCACACTTAATTGATGATTGGTTCTGTGTACCATGTTGTATGATCATAGTCCCTCATATTTTTACAGTCTGTAAGTTCTTCAAGGTTTCAAAAACAGAGTAATGCTTGACCTGCTTCATTTAAGAATTTCCATTTACTGTTCAGTTATTTGCATTGCTGTTCATTGCTTCCTTGATGTGTTGAAATGAATGATAAATGTTGGATTTGACTTGACTGATTTTCTTTTCGCGTCTCTAGGTGAATATTATGGATATGCTGTACCAGGAGGGTAAGAATGCTCCACCACTGTTTAAGAACCAGCCACCAGTAGCCGGGTCAATCTTCTGGGAGAGATCTCTCTTCCTCAGAATGAAGAACACAATCATCAAGTTCCTCACAATGGATGAGATGATGCTGACAGAAAGGGGCAAAGCTGTAAGTCATATATCTATGACACATTTTGATAATATTATGCCAACAATGGTGCTTTACCCTAATGTCTTAAATCGCCAACATACGCTATGATGTGGATTTTCGACAACAAGCTATCCTTTACCTTCCTAAATCCATTAGACAATGTTGCATAATAAGCTCTAATATACAGTCAAAAACTGTGTTTATTTGTCACAATACAAGTACCAAGTGTTGTCAATGAATATAACTGACATTATTCTCAGTGATTGAAATATCTTTGCAAGCGCGGTAGCTAACTGACAGCGTTGATTTACGATACCTTCCCTGCTCTATGATGCTTAGAAATGTGTTGCTCATTTTCACAGGCTCGAGCAAAGTACCTGAGCGTGGCGCGTCAGATGAAAGAGTACGAGGACGTCAAGTATGCAGAGTGGAGAGATCATGTTGAGCAGGTGCTCCCAGGATTACTCAAGCGTAACCTGCTTGTCAAACCACCTGCTGTGGTGGAGACTCTGGCTCTATCTCAGTCCCCTCATCCTCCCAAACCTCCGAGTGAGGATAAGCCAAGGTCTGCTTCTACACGCCGATCAGGGGGTAAGTTTACATATGAGACTAAGTCCAGAATTTGGCGTTGATTCAGGCACACTTGATCAGGCACTGACCTCTAAAGTACAGCATCATAATGTGATTCTCCTATCTCTAGTCTCATGCCTCACTATGGAGTGAAAGTGAGAGGGATGTCATTAAGGAATGACAATAGAAAACAAGTTCAGGCAAACAAGGTCTCAGCACCGAGTTTTGCAAAAATTAAGATAGCAAGATTCCTTTCTGGCAACGATGGTCTTACTCTTCAAGACTAAGACTATTCCGAGTGCTCCAAACTGTACATCAAAGAAAGCATACTATTCAGATGATGGCATCCTTCAGATTGATGAGCCAATTAGGCTGCTCCTTGTGTGACTATAGAATATTGCCATTGATATCTCATGTGATTATCTGACAGTGCGAACACCAGTTCCTATAGTAGAGGTCATTGCACCTGAGGAGAGTTCTGAAGTCAATGGTACATAGTTGTGTTGTTTGATGATAATCTTCTGACTGAGTGAATCTAACATCTTGTTGTTTCCCCAAAACTCTAACCTCGTTATCTAACTGTTGTTTTATAAGGAAGGATAACTATCCAAAATAGACTATGCAATGAATGTTGCTGGGCTTACTTCTAATAGTTTGTCTATTTACCTTTTTTAGACCTTTGAGACTTTTTATATTATAACCCTTTATCACATATTTAACGCATGTGTAGTTTTTCTCAAATACTACCTAGTTACAAAATTCGATACCCCCAAGAATTGTCCAAAAATTTGAATGTTTTGTAATTGTACTCCCTGTCTCTCAAATTCCTTAAGAGTAACTGAACATGACAATGTAACTTAAATGATGCCGGTCTGAGTTCATTGTTTCTAGCCTTTTAGCTCAAACAATTTGATGTCCCCTGGCAAATATATATATAGTATAGGCCCTTAAAACAACCCTCTGCGCGTCTCACCTAGGCTGTGTTAAATGGTTTCAGACTGCAGTGCATTAAGAATCTAACACACAGTTTGTATATAACAGTTTGTTGCACATGTTTGTTGTTGTTGATGTGTTTGCAGTGATGGCAGTGTCTAAAGTTGGCTCTGAACAGGGTACTTATCTACCACCACTTGATCCACCTATGGGTAACTATTATATATTATCACTGACTTTTCTCTTAATCTGATAATATTGATCGCTATGATATGATAAGAAAAATTGTTTTGGTATTGCTTTATTTTCATTTCTCTATCAAACCAAGGGCGATAACATTGTGCTCGTTTTACTCAATATAAATGTTGCCATTGTTAAAAATTTCATATAACACTGAAAAAAGCTTTTTGAGCGTATCTGGGTCCGGGATATTTAAACGCCATTCTAAATGAAACTGATTGGTAGCTGACTGCTTTATGACACAGTTTTCACAATATATAAACTGTAAAAGGTGATGACTAAGGTTCTGCTGTCTGCACTACTCCTATTACTCACTACTAACTTGCTGCTTAAATAAATCTGTGCCTAACATGGTATATAATAACACAATATCAATAAGATTCAGATTTTGACATACATTAAGATCTACAATAATAATTGCGAGTCTTTCAGTAGCTACTACAAATTCCAGATGAAAAGGCGATTGGATCAAGATCCAACAAACTTAAGCTTTTGCAGTAGGCCCAGGTCTTTTTACTTCTTTATTTTAAACTTTACCTTTCGTTCTTAATTTTTCTTTTTTTAAATTTGTTCGAATTTGGAATATGACTTGTTGACGAAAAGTGATGTGAACCTCGACGTATTTCTATCACAGAGAAGAAGATTCGTTATGTTGTGGATTTTGATCGTGAGATATCAGAGATTCTCACAGAGACTAAGATGATGGAGAACCTGGGTTTCCCCGTTCCCGAGATCGCTCGTAACGTCGCGCTACAGGAGGACAAGTATATACAATATGTGGACGGCCTGAAGAACATGCTGAAGAGATATCACAATGTACTACACTCTCTGGATCACGCCGAGGTACATCATAAACATTCTGTTACCTTATACCCTAGATATATGTGGTTGGTCCGCCCAATTTTGTGATCAATGAATACTTTGGTCTGTATTATTGTGTTGTCAAAGTATACTAATGCATTTGTATCAAAGTTGAATTTCCAATTGTGTCTTGAAAGGATATCATATGTTTTACAAAGATGTTTCCACATGGGTCTTATGATAATCACTATATTTGTAAGATTTCAGTATCAAAATTTGCTTTTCAGTATACTTTTAGGTGATTTTTTATACTGAAATACTATAATACACTTATATAAATATATAGCTGTACAATCAATGCTAGTTGTTTTTATCTCCCTTACATAGACACTGCTTCTGGATGATCACCTGAAGGAGTTGAGACGATGTATCAGACCAGGAGCTTCTCGTCATAACTGGAGTACCCTCGGAGTGTTTGACTTTATCGCCAAATGTAACAACAGCATCGGCAAGTTTGAGTCTCTTGTTCATCAGATACAGAAGAACGCTAATGACATCAAAGATAGGCTCAGTGCTATGGAGGCAACAAATCTGTTCAGAGAACCGGAGAAAAAGTTTGATCAGCTGCCTTCCTGCAAGGTGAGGAACGCTGGGCTGTAATGATTTTTTCTTTTCACTCTGACTTTTTTCTCACTTGAAAAGTTTTTGAAGTTCATCATTCAAATTTAATGCTAATTTAATGATTTAATGATTCAATTTAATGATAATTTATATTGTTGTGTTGACCAACCGTTTAAAGTAAAGGTGTTTGTTGACTAACCTGTCATCTGTTCGGATAATATTTGGGTTACTGCATTAACTTGTGACATTTACCCCTACTGTTGTCACACTATGGGTTTGTTGATATTGGAATTCAATCATATGACACTCTTCATGACTTTGTAGGAGTTGTTTGAGCATGTTGAGTTTGAGCGGACCAAGGAATATGAGAGCATTGCTCTAAGATACAAGGCTATTGGTCCACTGCTGATAAAGATGGAGGGTCTGGTGACTCACTCAAACAGTGGGAAGAATCCTAAGCTACAACAGTACTATTCCCACTGGGAAAGGAGAATATACCAGTCTATTACCACTGTGAGTTCTGTTACATATGTATGCTTTGATTGATGCGATTATAATTGAGCGTTCATCTAGAATCTAGATAGTAAAAGATATTTCAAGGGTCCTTTTACATTGGCTTTTAAGAGAGGAGACTCACAAATGGTTGGGTCTTCCAAGTTTGCCTATCTAGGCATACTGGGAATGATAGTAGATCTCAAAGTGAACTGATACTGATAATATGCAACGCTCTAATTTGATAAACTCTGCAAAACTACTCAGACTAAATGACATCATTATTCATCTAGATATCATTCCTTTTGTAATCCTTTGTTACTCTCTTGCTGATTACAGATGATAATTCGTAATCTGAAGCACTTCAATGCTACAATCCAGGGAGACAGACCGCTGTTCCAGATTGATACCCTGTTGGCTGCACCAGATGTGGTCCTACACCCAGCAGCTAATGAAGTGTATAAGATGGTTCTACAGAGTGTCCGGGACTGTGTGGAAGGGTAGGTCATATTGGTGTAATGTAGGTATAGCTATTCTGGCTGTGTGTCAATTTTTGTATTTATGTCATTGGTAATATCAAAGTTATATATGAGCGAAGACAGGGGAGCACGACCTGTGGCTCCATTGCCACTTTCTTTCTATCTGCTTATCTATTAAAAACAACCAAAATCACTTTTTGACTGCTCACTAAGCGATAATTTGGCAACTCAGTATTTGTTTCTTTCCTGATCACACTAAAGATTTACTTCGGCCCATTTGATCGATGTTGTTATGATTGTATAATTTTTTGTTTTCACAGTACTAAGATCTTCCCACGTTGGATGCACGGTACCTGTATCGAGTGTCCTCCTCAGAAGGTGGATGGAGATGATGAGCCTTACGTGTTCAGCTTCTTCACTGATATATCTGTGGATCCTGTCATCATAGAGCTGGTTCAGCTCATCCAAACCAACATCAAGAAAACTCTGACAGAACTCACCAAATACCTGCAGAGATGGAAGAAATTCAGACAGATCTGGATCTCTGATAAGGTATACCGTGGCTCAGGTCATTTTTCGTATGAGGAATAAGGAAAAATTCTCGTTGTGAATAAATGAACGCGTTATTTTAAATAAAGAAGTGTTTGTTAGGAAATATTCACCTTATGAAGCTGAAAAAAAAAATTGTGAAGCTGTAGTTCCCAGATACTTGTTATATATACTTATCAATTGTCATAATATAACATGCCACTTTTTTCTCCCATGTAGTTGGATTCCCACAGAGATAATAGGTCATCTCACAACATCATATAGTGTCAACCCATCGCAGATTTGATTGACAAATTTCATTTTCCTTCTTTGTCAACAGGAAGCCAAATAATGTACACCTCACTTCTTTCATTTGCAGCAAGCTAAAGCGGATAAGTGGTTTAGTAAGGAGCCATCAATCGTCAATTTTGACGACAGATTCCAGTTCTATCAGAAGATTAGCGAGGAGATTGAGAAGATGCCTGTGGTAAAGGAGCAGGAATGTATAACTCTACACATGAGCAGTCTGCAACATTCTGTAGAGCAGCACGTCGTACAGTGGGTCAACATCTACGGCAAACTACTACATACATCGGCATCTACCAACCTCTTCTCTCTCAGGGATGAGATAGAGGTAATAAACTTTGACCCTTACTCTAGTTGGGCCCTTAAGAACTTAGTCGTTATATTTTTAATGATGGTAGTTGTCCCCCAAACCAAGATAAGATTCTTAAGTGAAGTTGAGATGAGATTTAATCATTAAACGTCACTTGGAGGTCAGATGGGGAATCATGATGTCAGCCCTAACAAGTAACAATGGACACAGAAACTGAGTAGCCATCTCTGTATCGATGTCTATGATCCTTTCACTTCATCAAATTGATTTTTGTATATTATAGAAACGCTCAGATGACTTACAAAGGGTGCCGACAACACTAGAAGACCTGAAGTTTGTCCTCGGCACAATCTCTGATATTAAGACTCAGTCTCTGGAAGTGGAGACCAGAATCAGAGACATCAAAGAGAGATACAGATGTATCGTCAACTATAACCTGCCTGTAAGTACTTCACTTGGTTATATGTATATGTATATATCTATATCAATGTTAATGTCAGCTCAACAAGTTATTTTTAATTTATTTTAATAATGAAATTTTAGAAAACCTCAATAAATAAATCATATAATTGGTAAAACTACTATTAATCTGCTAAGTCGAACCTAAGAGGCCGCTAATTTATAGGCAACCATTGCACATCACAGTTTATCATGTCAAATGTCCTGAGAGTTTGTCCCGCTTCACTTTGTTTCTCCCTTATGTTTTGTATATTTTTTTATCAAAACTGGTTGTGAAATAGCTTACGTCATAGACTTAATAATAAGGTCACTATACGGAGCATTGGCACTGAGGCATTTAATTGTGGGTAACGTAACGACATTGGAAGGTGTAGTAGCATTGGTGTTATCATTGACTTGCAGCTCATATACCAGGTTTTTTGTTGATAACTCGATCAATTTGGATCGGATTTTTAGTTTGAAAATTACAATTTCAATTTTTTGAAGAAGACAAGATGCTGCTGATTGTGAGGCAATTTCAGTTTGAAAATCCGATCACAATAGATCGAGTTATGAACGAAAAACCTGGATTATGGACAGCTAATCAATGATAACACCTATGCTACTTCACCTTCCAATGACGTCACGTTGCGCAACAATTAAGTGCCTCACTCCAGCTGTATATTGTGTCCTGTCTAGGTTTATTATTAAGTCTTATGTTATCGATGAATGATCTAAATTTAATATTTTGACCCATATCATTTACTGGTTTCGATATCTGTGTGCTTTTACAGGTTACTGAGGAAGAGAAGACCCTGGTAGAGTCTATGTGGACAAAGTGGGAAGATCTTGCTCTGCAGAGTAAGAATGTCGATGCCAGCCTCGTTGTGGTAAAGAAGAAGTTCACAGAGATTACACTGATTCAGATTGGAGACTTTGGCGGAGAAGTCAGCAAATTCCAGGAGAAGTTTAAGATGTACGGACCTGGAGCTGTCGGGCGAGATCTTGATAAGGGTAAGCCCAGCATATAATGCTCAGAAATTATGAACATTTTCTCACCCAAAACAGTTTACAAAAGCTTGACTTGCTTTGTTAACGAACTGAACTTTCAAATATGCCTACTGTGTCTTAGACAGAATTTTAGACCTCAAATTGTGACAAACTGCGCTGACAGCAATTGAATAGAGATTAAATTTCTAAGGATGAGTTCTTATATATAGTATATGTAAACTTTATTTTTGGAAAATACTCATTCATTGAGAATGTTTTACAGAATAACCAAACAAAAGTGAAAAGAAAAAAAACAAAGTCACAAAGATGTTAAGCATAATTGAGGAGAAATATTAATCAAACACTTATCTTTCACTACTAAGAATTTAAAACATCATCGCTGTATAAGTTGATAAGCCTCCTCTCACACATGTAGGTATGGAGTTGATGAAGACATTCAAGGAGGAGTTGAGTAAGTTTGAAGCTGAACAGAGGGAGTTGTCTAATGCTGAGAAGTTATTTGACCTACCGATTACTCAGTACCAGGAGCTTCACACCTGTCAGAGAGATATGAAAGCTTTCGACCAGATCTACCAAATCTATGAAGACCAGAAGGTAAAAGAGATTTTCTCAGCAACATCCCATAACTAATCTAAGATCAAAAACTGTGAGTTGCGCTCCTAATAATGAGGCTTTCGAGCGTGTGCGGGGAGGATGACACTGCCACCACTTGAATGCCTCATTATAGGTAACGCAATCACCGAAATAGATGTAGGCTTTAAAAGAAACCAAGCCTAGAGTTACAAGACTAATCACAACAGACTCAAATAATTATGGTGTCATTTATAAGATTTCCCTTGAATTTCCAGGAAACATTGTGTGTCGTGATGAGCAACAAGTTCATATATAACTCCACAATTCTGCTGACAAACTTGCTTACCCAAAGTAAATTATGATACTCTGAAACTGTGCATTACATTCATTCATTTTGATTTCTGGTTTACAGAAAGCTAGAGAGCAGTGGTCTGAGACTCTATGGGCCAATCTTAATGTCAATGTTCTGTCTGATGGTATCGATACATACATGAAGAACTTGAGAAAGCTGCCCCGTGATGTGAAGAACATGCCAGTGGCTCGTATGCTGGACGAGGTGATGAAAGAGTTCAGAGACTCCCTGCCTCTCTTCATGGACCTAAAACATGAAGCTCTGAGAACAAGGCATTGGAATGATCTGATGAAAAAGACTGGACAATCCTTTGAGATGAACCCAGACACCTTCACCCTGGCCAACATCTTCGCCATGGAACTGCACAGATTCAACGAGGCTATCGGTGAAATCGTCACTGCAGCTACCAAAGAGCTCAGTATTGAGAAGGTAAGATTTCAACTGTATGAATCTTTAATTAAAACATGTTCTGTCTGAGATCTGAATGCATCATCTTATTCCACAAACTGGACCCATTACTCAATGTGTGTGATACCTAAAGACCCCTCTAAATGCACCCGTTAGTTTAGGTGAATTCACAGATTGACAGCTTGAGGCTGACAGAGGGATAGACTGTTAATCAACTGTTTTGGTTGTTGTGAATGTGATGTGTTTGACAACTGGACACTGTTGTCGAAGATTTTGACAGTGGTCAAAATAGAATACTGTTAACCACATGTTTAATGGTAATTACAGGGAGTGAAAGAAGTTGAGGAGACTTGGCAGTCAATGAAGTTTATTGTGGTGAAGTACACAAAGGGTACATCAGATAGAGGCTATATACTCGGGGCTGTAGATGAGATCCTTCAGATGCTCGACGATAACGCCATGAACCTTCAGTCCATGTCGGCGTCACGCTTCATTGGTCCTTTTATGAACAATGTCCAGAACTGGGAGAAGAGTCTCTCACTCATCAGTGAAGTTCTTGATGTAAGTATTGTACGGTTTTTACTCTGTCAGTATGATAGCTAAAATTATAACAATAAGTTATCTATCATCATCACACTAAATTTGTGGCACAATAACTCAATAATGGAATGTCTCTAATTGTTTTCTAGCTGCCAGTTTTGGCCCAATATGCCATGAAGGGGAATATCTCATGCTTCAATGTTCTGATAATACCAGTAAATGATAACAATCAAGAGGTTGACTGAGATTCCTCCGCTGTTTTTTCTAAATAAAATTCAATGTGGGAATCTTTTTGATACACCTCGCTCATGTTGATAGCCCCTCACAACTCAATAATGTCTATTCATATGGAATAAATGGATAAGAGAGCACTATCTAGCCTTGCATGGCCTATTGGTTAAAACTGTGGTGTGCAGAGTCATGTGCTATTGGTTAACATTGTATATTTTTTATTATACCTCAGTGAAATGAATCCCCTCTTATTGCTCTCGGTGTATTACTGTGTGTGTTTCTGCTGGCAGGTCTGGATGTTAGTACAAAGGAAGTGGATGTACCTGGAAGGAATCTTTATAGGAGGTGACATCAGATCTCAGCTTCCAGAAGAAGCTAAAAAGTTTGACCAGATCGATAAAACATTCAAAGGCATCATGAATGATACTTTCAAACAACCCAACATCAAGATAGGTATGTCATCAGGGTTGTGGTGTCAAAGGTCAACTGGCTGATCAGACTTATAGTTTAGTGTTAGTAAATTGTTTGAATATTTATTTTCATAAGAGTCATTCAGAAAAAATTGTTGTACTAAAGAATAAGAAATGCAAGAATGATACTCAAATTATGATACTATGAGCTTTAAACAAAAAATTACTATTTGCTACCTAGTTATATAGGAAATTTATCTCATCTTTCAGCTTGTCATGCCAGTAATCGTCTGCAGGATCTTGAGTTGATCAGTGAGGGATTGGAGAAATGTCAGAAATCACTGAATGACTACCTCGACTCGAAGCGTAACGCTTTCCCAAGATTCTTCTTCATATCAGATGATGAGTTGCTGAGTATTCTGGGTAGCAGTGATCCTGAATGTGTACAGGAGCATATGATCAAGGTTTGTAAAAAGAGCTATAAATGTCCATTTAATCCAACATGAAAGGTATTCACTGCCTCCTGCCCTCACTCTTAGTGTATTCATTTTGCAACTTTGTATCAGGGATATGTCATGAGTAGAACGTAAGTCAGGACAAAAATTCACTTGCTAGCATCCATATATCATATAAGCAGTCAGCAGTCTAGACTAGACTTTTAATCTGGTGAGGCAGTTATATCTTGTACTCATAGTCTGTACTGTCATGATGTGGGAGATTGAAACTGCATTGTAAGTGTTTGATATTGTATTGCATGTGTTTGATATTGCATTTGTATGTGTTTGATATTGCATTTGCATGTGTTTGATATTGCATTTGCATGTGTTTGATATTGCATTATATACATTTTATATTGCATTATAGATGTTCGTTATTGCATTGTGTTTGATTGTAGATGTTTGATAACATAGCTGCTCTGAAGTTCAGTAAGAACCAGAGTAATAACGAGGTCACCGCTCTGGGTATGGTATCAGCTGAGAAGGAAGAGATGGAGTATAAAACTGCAGTAGCGGCTGAGGGTAGAGTGGAGGACTGGATGACCGAAATGCTGAATGAGATGAGAAGAACTAACCGACTCATCACCAAAGAGGCTATATTCTACTACGGCGCTAACGACAAAACGAGGTATGTCACAAGAAAAACTAGCCTTATCTCAAAAGCCCTTTTTGTTTTGTTTGGGTGGCCTTTGAGATAGGGCTTAGAAAAACAGGTTATTCCAGTAATTAAAAACGTCTTCTTTTATGTACTAGAAGACCAAGTTTGCACGATGAGCACAAAAAGTCAGCTTTGTGCATATTCTTACATTATCATGACGATTATTGTATTTATCTGATTAGCTACTGTAGCAGACCCAGGTAAATGAATGCCATCTCTATGAATATAGACGCTCATTTTATTATTTTTCAATCAGTTTACTGTCGCGTACTATTTATCAATACCGTCTATATCATTTGTTCTAGCTGTCATGTGACGTTGTTACTGTCTATCGGTCTTATGAATGAGGCATCATGTCTATTAAAGCATCCATGAAATAAAGCTTTAAATAATCAGAGGGACTGATCCACCTTATAGCTTCAATGCCTCATAACACAGTTTCTGGTGGTCAATTATAGCTGGAGAAACGGCTTTGATAATCCCAAACTTAATTTCACGTATGCTTTAAGCTAACTAATACACAAATATGTTATCTTGTGGCCTCTTCCTTCAGGAACGACTGGATGAAGTCATACCAGGGTATGGTGGTCCTAGCTGGTAATCAGATCTGGTGGACCTGGGAAGTAGAAGATGTCTTCCATAAGGCTAAGAAAGGAGGAAAAACTGCCATGAAGGTAAGATTGTCTGGATTTTTTAAAAATATTTCACTGTGTTCACAATCAGACCAGGGGGCTGAGTTGAAAATATGTCATGAGAAACAAATACAGATTTACAGAATAGTGAACTCAATTACCCTTGGTAATTACAACTGAAGTTTTAATCATTTGAGCTGCTACTTCAATAACTTCAAAAAGTGTTCAGTTATTTTCTAATTCCTGGAATATTTGAGACCTTTTTGTCAGGAAATTTAAGAGCTGCAACTGAGAGGAGAAGATGAAAGTGACTTAACTTTGATAAATTGCAGTGCTAGGACATATATATATATATTAAAACCATTATTGTTCCTGTAGGATTATGCTAAGAAGCTGCACAAACAGATCGGTGACCTTGTAGTTGAGGTCAGATCCCCGCTCAGTAAGAACGACAGAGCCAAGTTTAACTCTGTACTCATTATTGATGTGCATGCTCGTGACATCATTGACTCCTTCGTCAGAGACAGGTTAGCAGTTCACTTTGAGATATTATTTATGAAAATATTCTGGTGGACTAAGAATATCTAATATAATATCGTCACACAGTATGAAAGCACTGAAAATAAAATAAAGTTCTGTTTGGAAGAGCATCTTAATTAACCAATACATTATCAATAGATTATATCTATTAGTAGTAAATGAAGAGACTTCATAATAAAACAAGCCTGCATCTGTATCACATAATTGACAGTTGTCTGTCCTTTGATATTAAGCAGATAACTCCAAAATATTGTAACTTGTAACTCCCAACTTTTGTACATGTATATTATTACTGTGAACGTATGAATATTTATTTACATATGATTGTAACAGTATCCTGAATGAGCGTGAGTTTGAGTGGGAGAGTCAGCTGAGATTTTACTGGGAGAAGGAGCCTGATGAGTTGATGGTTAGACAGTGTACCGGTACATTCGGTTATGGATACGAGTATATGGGACTGAACGGTCGTCTTGTCATCACCCCCCTTACTGACAGGTAACAATCTGCTTCATTTCCGTTCACTTGTTTGCACTAGTATTAATCATGCTTTTAAATTTCTTGATCATTAATATACATTTATTTTTATGGTATTTTTAGCCATTGTGTGGTTGTAATGAATAATGTTGTCGGGATGACTCCCCGCCAGCTCAAATAAAATTCAATCGGATGAAAGTTTGCACTTCAAACTTGCTTCCGTAATATTGGTTAAAAGCTGTTTGTCATGTATGCATATTCTTGCTTGTTGTAGGATCTACCTGACATTGACTCAGGCCCTGAGTATGCAGCTTGGCGGGGCGCCTGCTGGACCAGCCGGTACTGGTAAAACTGAGACTACTAAGGATTTGGCTAAAGCCTTGGGACTTCTCTGTGTTGTCACCAACTGTGGAGAGGGTATGGACTTCAAGGTCAGTGTAGAACTCGTTCTAAGTTTTCAAACAATTAACAACTCAAACTTCTTGATTATTCTTGCTATTTTGTGACAGAGATATCGATCAAACTTTAGTAAACAAATTTATTACCTCAGGTAGGTTATGATTAAATCTTTTAAATCTGTAATGTTAATGATGATGCAAATAGATCAGAAATCTGAATTTAAATTACCTGCCTGATTAGCTAGAAGCTAAAAGCTAAAAGATGTGAGCAAGTACCATCAATCAATGTATATAAATAAACTGTATATATATATTTATACATTGATTGATGGTACCGCTCACATATAACTTACACTTCACCTCACTACTCATGTGTTATTATCTGTTACAGGCGGTTGGTAAGATCTTCTCCGGCCTGTGTCAGTGTGGTGCCTGGGGATGCTTTGATGAGTTTAATCGAATCGACGTCTCTGTATTATCTGTCATATCCACACAGCTCAGTACAATCAGGCAGGCTCTTATCATGGAGCTCACCAGATTCCATGTGAGTTGTCTACTCTCTGTACTCTTATCAGTAGCAAAAATCACAATCAAAACAAAATACAACGGGATAAAAAGAAATTAGTTTCATTCAATTTGATGAGTCTTTTAAAATTCAATTTGATAAGTCACCGATTGGTATTGTTTTTAAAATGGCAGAAATTATCCAGTACATTTTCACAAATAGACAACTCTGCAAAAAGAAAGAATTATGTGATGTGCAGATATCCCTTATGTGTATAGTGAGAATTTTTGTTGATCGATGTTGATCTTTTCGTCGTAGTTTGAGGGTCAGGAGATAGCCCTAGATAACCGTATGGGTATATTCATCACCATGAACCCAGGTTATGCAGGACGTACCGAGCTACCCGAGTCTGTGAAGGCTCTATTCAGACCTGTGGTTGTAATCGTGCCTGATCTACAGCAGATCTGTGAGATTATGTTGTTCTCTGAGGGTTTCCTCATGGCTAAGGTTTGTTACTATTTCCATATAAAAGATAGATAGATTTACAGCTGATGAACAGCACTTTAATATTTTTTTATTTTACTTAAGTAATTTTTGAAAACACTTTGAATAACATGTTGCATCTCATCATCGCTGGGACTTTTTTGCTCACAAGTGTGGATATAGACCATGATGTGTGTTTCATTATAATCAATATTACTTTTTTGATAGTATTGGTCACCAAAGTAATATGTGCCTTTGTTAGAGTAGTGCTTTCAAGTACAAACTTGAAAAAAACTTCAAAAAATCGGAAAACCAGGAAATTATTTAATATTTTTAATTCTGTATGATATAGGTTCTTGCTAAGAAGATGACAGTACTGTATAAGCTGGCTAAAGAGCAGCTGTCTAAGCAGTATCATTATGACTTCGGTCTGAGAGCTCTCAAGTCTGTACTTGTCATGGCTGGTGAACTTAAACGAGGTAAACCATTCAATCAAAAATAATGAGAATAGTAAAAATAATAATAAACTTTCTTTGTTATTAGGTGCCCCTTTCAGGGGCCAATGAGAGTATGTTCACAACAAGGTCAATGATATACGATACAACTCATCTATTTAACGCACCCCTGTATAAGCTAGACAAGTGCCAATTGCATATAGGAGTCACATACAACTGGTCTGTGGTCTGTGTATAAGCATACCTGACATTGCTGGGAACACATTACATTCTTCTAACATGACCCAAGTCTAGTTATTATTTTCTTCTTGAACACAAAACATCATTTGCAAAATGTCTGAATCAGTTTGCTTAAAGATTATTGGCTCGTATTCTGGGGACAATATCGACCTAAAGAGTAGCTGAGTTTCCA
This sequence comes from Membranipora membranacea, assembly GCA_914767715.1. NCBI lineage: Eukaryota > Metazoa > Bryozoa > Gymnolaemata > Cheilostomatida > Membraniporidae > Membranipora > Membranipora membranacea. The sequence goes on from OU612068.1 coordinate 13,393,565, forward strand.
GTGGGCATGAATATAGGGTGCGGCATGAGTACTGTGGGCCCCATAACCTGTACCCAAGAGAGATTAACTCTCTTTGCTTCTAAGATGTTGATGATGATGGGGATAATATTTAGGCATTGTTTATTTATTATCTCTACCTGTCGTTGTAGGATCACCTGACCTGCCTGAGGATGTCGTGTTGATGAGAGCGTTGAGAGATATGAACTTACCTAAGTTTGTATTTGAGGACGTACCTCTCTTCCTCGGTCTGATTCAGGATCTGTTCCCTGGTCTAGACTGTCCCAGAGTAAGATATCCAGACTTTAACGATGCTGTGGAAGGTGTGCTCAGCGAGAACGGATACTTAGAGCTGCCTGATCAGGTATAATTTACAGTGCTAAAACTTCATCTGATGATTTGAAGCAACTCCTACTAAGTTAAAAAGTTGACAGCTAATATCACACGTAGTCGCTTGCTATTTGTCAGCTCAGTCAACTCAATGTGGTAGTATCTTGCTTAAAAACCAGGTTAGCTTTTTCTGTTACATTGAAGAATAATGATTCGAAGCAATCCCCAATAAAGTTGACAGTGTATCTCCCTTGCTACATGTTCGACCCCATTTGAACACTTTGAGGCCAGCCCAAATCTGGTAGCATCTTGCTTACCAGTGCCCACTATTTGGAGATGTAGAACATGCTCTGGTGTTGTATTTTCGTAATTTTGCATCTTTTATGTTATATTTACTTTTAATCTATTGAAATTTGTAATTCATTGATCAAGGAGTTAAACAATGATGAAAAAAATCCATTACTGATCTTTCTAACAAGGTTGAAAGTGGCTAGAAAATGACAGAGCTAAGAAAATCTTATGGTGTATAAAAATATATCTCACTGATAAAAAGAAAGATATATAAATATTGGCCATATGCATTGAGGTAAATCTTAATCAGGGGGGTCTTTCAATTAGAAAGAGTGATCCTTTACTAAAGCAAGTTATCACTATCACATCACTATCACATCGCTCAAAATTATCACTCACTTGGTGTTTCAATTAGAGAAACCGCTTCCAAATCGCTCACTCAGAATGTATATAGTTCCATCAAGTGACTGAGCGATCTGAAAGCGAGACCCCTAGCAGGTATCGCTCACTCAGTGAGTGAGCGATAATATTGCGATTTTGGCTGTTTCTAATTGAAAGACCCCCCCAGATTTTTCAAACTTGAGTTTGGTTCCTTTGTGCAGGTGGATAAGGTTGTCCAGTTATATGAGACAATGATGACCCGTCACACAACTATGATAGTAGGGCCAACAGGAGGAGGCAAATCTGTCGTTATAAACACACTGGCCCAGGCCCAGACTAGACTGTCTCTGACTACTAAGCTCTTCACCATCAACCCTAAAGACAGAAGCGTCATAGAACTGTATGGTAGGTCAACGAGGTCAACTTGAATATGGTAACAGATTCAGTGATGACAAGATCGAGCGCTCTGACGAATTAGAAAATTATCTTTTTTAGATTTGAAGTGATTCCCTTAATGTTATTGTGATGTAATCAGCATTTTGGTATCATTCTAGAGATCCAGCCTTATTTGGAATACTGCTCTAAGCTCTATCTGATTTTCTATCAAAATTGAGAAGTGCAGGTACCAAAAACGTCCTATTTTGCTGTATATTATATTAGCGCAGTATTCTAAACTTGACTAAGAACTCTAGAATGTTACGAAGAATTTGATTCCGTCACAATCACTTTAAAATCAATCAATGCTTTCCCTGTAGCTTGGTGCTAGTTTTGCTCCGAAATTCAAATTATAATGAGAATTTTTTACCTCTGTATGTCTGCAGGTATTTTGGACCCGGCCACCCGTGACTGGACTGATGGTCTGCTGTCCAACATTTTCCGTGAGATTAACAAACCAACTGATAAGAATGAGAGAAAGTATATAGTGTTTGATGGAGATGTAGATGCATTGTGGGTAGAGAACATGAACTCTGTCATGGACGACAATCGACTTCTTACTCTCGCTAATGGAGAGAGAATCAGATTACAGAAGCACTGCGCTCTGTTGTTTGAGGTATGAAGTCATCATTATCCACTCCTTTCTGCTCACCATGGAATTTTTTAATGCTTTTGTTACTTGCCTCCTCTTCACAAAACTAGATTTTACCCTGAATGGTACACCGACAGAACGCAAATTACAGCTAAGTAACATGAAATGTCGGGTTGTGTTTGGGATTTGATCTAAACACACTTAGATATCCGGCCACTCCCAATTGTTCTGATGCAGGGCCTACTACTAGCACATTGACTTCACAAATCTAATTTTTCATATTACTTGTGAGTTCATCTGGTCGGCCAGCTATGCTAACTGCAGCAACCCCTGAGAAAAGCCCTTTTGAGTAGGATAAACGCACACTGACATCAAGACTACACTTTTAATATGTGTATATCTGATCGTTAGAGTCAATTTAGTACATGTACCTAATATGTACCCGCCCCTAATATATAAATTTGAACACGGGTCTTCGCACCAAACTCCTTGTGATGGTACTCATGCTGAGTGAACTAATTCACTCCCTATCGATCAGAGGTATACATGCAATGGTATGTCACATGATCAGTGTGGCAAAAACGTACATCACAATAATAGCTTCATGTTTTTTTTCCAGGTGTTTGACCTACAGTTCGCCTCACCGGCCACAGTATCACGTTGTGGTATGGTGTACGTTGATCCAAAGAATCTGGGATATGAGCCCTTCTGGAAGAAATGGGTGAATACTCGTAACAGCAAGCAGGAGAGAGAATGGATGGCTCAGCTGTATGAGAAATATGTGCCTTCCTGTATCGATATGATCATAGAAGGTGTGGTGGATGGTAAGCAGGGAGAGAAGATGAAAACTATCACTCCACTCACCAACCTCAATCTGGTAAGTCTCACCTTGTCACTGGCCCCACCCCGCCCCCCTCACACCGTCAAACTTTGTCAAAACAGGCAAACGCTCATACTACATCGTTGGGAACTGCAGTGTTTTGTGTCAAAATCATTGATCAGTAGCCACAACACCCCTTGATTTACACTTTGATTGATTACTTACTTTATAAAAGCTGTGTACAACAATACCATACTCAAATACTAGTTGGCAATGAAACAATAATAATAATAGTTTGATCCAATGTGCCTGCATTCCAAGTTACTACCATCCGACTGGTAAATTGCCATCAGCTAGAAGGGGAGCAACTCCAAATGCAAACAGATTTGATTATTGATCCTATAAGAGACCTATTAAAGCTAGTATACGTGCTCACTGGTTGACACCCTTCTCAATTCGTAGGTGGTACAGTTATCTAACATGCTGAATGCTCTACTAGTGAAGGAGCAGCCAGACTTTGATCACCTCCATGCTCTGTTTGTACAATGTCTGTACTGGTCTGTTGGTGGTGCTCTACTAGAGGACGGCAAAGTCAAGTTTGATAATTACATCAAGTACATGTGTGGTATGACCCAAGTGGAAGGCAAGAGAGCTGGACCTGGTGGGTTAAAAACTCAATTATTTAGAGTGCATTTGAAATACAAAATCTGTTTTGGGAAAAGATTTTAATTTAAAACGGCAAATACGGATCCTTTTCTATTTTCATGCTAAGAAAACTCAGATATTTGTAAATGATTTGCATTGGGAAGACGACATTTTTTTAAATAATAATAATAGTAATATGTTCACAATATAAGTTTGTGTTTGTGTGACCTTTGGAAATGAATATATATATATCTGAACGAGAAGGGTGATAGGATTAATAACACCATTTGAAGTTGCGCAAACAAGAAGTTTTGTTCAACTCGAAATTCACCTAATTGTACAAATCAGTAATTCCAGTAAAAGTCAACTTTATGATGGCCTAGGCTTTTCTTCCATTGGCCTGTAAGGCAGTCCGTACGTACATGATCATCTTCTTATATTCACAGCCTCTGCATAATTTATTTTTAAGGTGAGATTCCTCAGGATGAGGCTTTGTACGAGTACTACTGGGACACTGAGGCCGCAGAATGGGTCGCCTGGAAGGACAAGGTGCCCAAGTACATACACGACCCAGACAGGAAGTTCCCAGAGATTCTTGTGCCCACAGTGGATACTGTGAGGACGACATGGCTTGTTGAGAATCAGGTCAGGATTAAGAGACCTGCTCTGCTAGTCGGAGAGACCGGTACAAGTAAATCTGCTACCACTCAGAACTTCCTCAGAGGTTAGTATTGTGGACAGCTCTTCCTGATAAATTAGGAATGACTTTGAAAGTGAAAGTAAGCTTTACAAATTATGTATAGTCGGTTGTGTTAGGGAAAGTCAGCACACAGATCCAGTATTGAAAGGATTTTATATTTTAGAACTGCTTAGGTGGCAATTTCAAAGTTATAACGGTGTGGAACTGTGATTTCATGCAGTCAGAGAGGTAGGAATAGAGAGAGATCACAATAAATCACCCCTACCTAACCGTCACTTACATGCACCAAGGAGCTACATGCACCCATGCCTGTTGAATGGCAAGTCTGTTTCATGATAATGAACTCAATGGCAGGTCTGACATTTCAAAATGGAGTCCTGACGGTGTGCTGAATATTGTAGGTTTGGATAAGGAGGCATACCTTCTGCTGCTAGTTAACTTCTCATCTCGTACCACTTCTATGGATGTTCAGCGTAACTTGGAGGCTAATGTTGAGAAGAGAACTAAGGACACATACGGACCTCCACCTGGCAAGCGCCTGCTCATATTCATTGATGATATGAACATGCCTCAGGTGGACACATATGGAACCCAGCAGCCCATCGCTCTGCTCAAACTACTGCTAGAGAGAGGTAAGTTCATGGGCTCCAAATGAGCTGAAATTTTGAATAGTCTCAAAGATTCCCAGAGCAATCTGTGAAAATACACCCATATGGCAACTTGAATCAATACTGTTCTAAATCGAATGGTGACAATGAGAAGAGATTTTATGCTCAGTACATAAATTATCCAAAGTTTAGCCAGAACGCGTTATTTCTTCATAAATACTGATAGTTGTGCCCTCATTTCTAAATTGTATAGATACCCGGCAATTCCTTGCATTCGCAACGATAGACGATATCCTGATTTGAATCAGTTGTTATGACTTGACTCAAAAACATTTTGAAGTTTGAAGTTTGTTTATAGCCTAATTCTTATATCAATCCTGTAATAGCTTGAACGCATCGAAAGTACATATGTTATGATAAATATGATATGTTATGGTGCAGGTGGACTCTATGACAGAGGTAAAGACTTGAACTGGAAGAATCTGAAGGATATGGGTTATTTGGCTGCTATGGGTAGAGCTGGCGGAGGTAGAAATGAGACAGATCCTCGATTTATCTCCCTCTTCTCAGTATTTAATATGACCTTCCCCTCTGAGGAGTCACTCTTCCTCATCTATAGCTCTATACTAAAGGGTCACCTACAGCCATTTGAGAAAGTACTGCAAGGTGAGATATTTCACAACCCACACATAGGAAACGCTTGTTAGCATGGAATGAAAATCTCAAGTTTTTGCTCATTTCAATGTCATGGCTGCATGTGTACTTTCGTGGCAAAGATTGAACAACTGCCCACACAGAAATGAGTATTTTTCTTATTTAATTTCAAGAATTTGCTTTATTGGTATTTTTGATGGCAAGAAAATGAAGATACAGTCTCCCAGTATCAAGGTTTGCTGAATCTAATTCCGTGTGTTCTATATCTTAGAATATACTTCCCAAAGGGCACATGTGTTCTATATACAACATGATATGCAAACTATATATGAAATATTTTTATATTGAATAGATATGGTGTCATTGATGACAAGAATGACTATGGAGCTCTACAAGCAGATAGTCCGAGACATGCCGCCTACACCCAGTAAATTCCACTACATCTTCAACCTGCGAGATCTGAGTAGGATATACAATGGACTATGTCTGAGCACACCAGACAGATTCAAGAAGCCAGACCAGATGGTTAGGCTCTGGTTCAATGAAGTTAACAGAGTCATATGTGACAGACTGATCAGTGCTAAGGACAAGGAACATGTTCATGTGAGTGAATCAGACAAAATAATATTATCATATTATATTATATATATTATATTATGTTTAGTATATAATTAATTCTATGGAGTGGAATCTACAAGTAGCATGCAGTGTTTATATTTATTTGTTTATTTATTTATTTATCCATTCCATTCACTGATCAAACATATATGCAATATGCATGTGGTTCATCATTTTTCCAATAATCATATTTATTCTCTCTGTGTCACTTGACCAGGCTTAATTTTGCTGCTGCTGAATCCTTGTATTGAGCAAAAAGTCATATTAGATTTATAGAATACTTACCGTAGTATCTCTAAAATTTTGCTTGGGCGTCCGCCCTAACGATAGACCTTATTGGTGGACAGACACTAGAGGATTGCTAGAACATCTGCGAATGAACACTTGGAAGTACTCATAGACTTTATAATACACTTACTGTGGATACCTATCCATTGGGAGTTTAACTATTTAATTATTTTTCACACGGTACCAGCGTTTTAACCTTATATAAAAATATACAGTTTTATTTGCAATCACCATCATCCGCTGATGTTCTCCCTGATGTGCAAAAAAAAATACCATGAACAAAAATGAGATCAAAAACTAAATCAATCCATTGAAAACAAGGGTTTTGACAATGCTAATTTAAATTTCTTGGTAATATCTTATAGGAACTGATCAAAGTACTGCTTGATGAGAACTACCCGAAGGAGTCCGAGTACTCGATGAGAGAACCTCTTCTATTTGGAGATTACCGTAACGCCCTCGAGGAATCAGAACCCAGGCTATATGAGGATTTACAAGATTACGACGCCACAAAAGCACTATTCACTGAGGTAAAGTGAAATTCTACTACTGGTGGTGAAAGCTGATTTTTTAGGCCAGTTAATTGGACCATCTACTCAACCATATATATATGCATATACATTTATTGGCATAAGTCTCATTTGTTTAAAATTTTATCTATTCACTGAGGTAAAGTGAAATTATTCTACTGGTGGTGAAAGCTGCTTTTTTAGTAGATACATGTATATATATATATATACACTTTTATTAGCATAAATCTCATTTGTTCAAATCTTTTTGAGAAAAAACCAAAAAAAAAACTTCAAAAAAAAATAAAGCAATAATAAGTCAAACAAAGGTGGAGTAAAACAATTATTCACTTTGTCGCCTCATGATTGTTGCTTCCATAATCGATAAATGTTGCCAGTTATGTCATGGCGGAATCATCGGCCAAACTCATTGGCAAGGTACAAGCAGCTTATAGGTAATCAGTTGAATATTCCCATCACACTTACCCAATGTAAAGCTAACACCATGTCTGTGCATATTTGTTGTCTAGTGACAATATTGTTGACATCAAGGAATCGTACTATTATTTATAGATCCTAGCTGAGTACAACGACAGGAACACACCGATGAACCTTGTACTGTTCGACGACGCTCTCGAGCATCTGACTAGAATACACAGAGTTATTAGAATGGATCAGGGTCACGCTCTGCTGGTCGGCGTCGGAGGTAGTGGTAAACAGGTATGTCTGTTATGTCTGTCTGTCTGTCTGTATGTCTATGTACAGTTGTACATTTTGGTCTATCACCCTTCTGATATCTGCAGAAACGGGGGAAAACAGGATCACACTACGCCATAGGCATAATAATATTAATACAAGTATTAATATTATGGAGTCTATGCTCTTCTCATATGAAATTTGCAAATCAGTGATATGAAAACTGCTTGTCGTGGAAATAGTCAATTATCTCCACCTTTACTATTCAGAATGTGCTTAATCATGCTGTCGTGATGTATAAGTGTCCTTTATTACTGTATGCTGTTTGCTTGTAGTCGCTGACAAAGCTGGCAGCTTTCACAGCAGATTGTGAAGTATTTGAGATCACACTCTCTCGAGGTTATAATGAGACGAGTTTCCGTGATGACCTGAAGCTGCTGTATAATAAGCTTGGTATCGAAAACAAGAAGGTTGTGTTCCTCTTCACAGATCAGCATGTGGCTGAAGAAGGTAATACATACAAATACAATACATAAATACATAATACAAACTAACTTTACTTTACTTTAATGTAATATTTATATACAGGTTTATTACAGAGGAAGATTACACAAAAACAATAGAGTATGTAATAACCCATGACAAGAGGTTATAGCTGTGCATACCATATATTATATTTATTTTCCATATAAAATAATATTGTATATATTATATATGGTTGTTATATCATGGACACAGTTGGAATGCTGCAAGCTGGAATTTTAATTGTTATTTGTGAAAAATATATATAGGGGTATGTGCACTGTCTTGATAACAATCCTTGAATAACACACATAGGTGTCTGCATTATTGCCTTTCAGCACAACATGAATATATGCAACCAATAACTTTATCTTGGATATATCTTGATCAAATTTCAGAATATTTAGCATCTCGAGATCCAGATTATTTTCTTACTAAGATTCATCGTAAAGGTAGCTGTGTATTTAAAGTCAGGCCATAGTATATAAAGACATGGCTTAAAAGTGTGATCATTATTTTATGTGTAATCTCTCGCTGGAAACTGTCATTGACAATGTCTTGTCTTTGTCAGACATATTTAGTGCTTTTGATCGACAGAGTAAGTTTTATGTTGTTGCCAAGAAGACCCACTAAAAATTGAAATGGTCATCAACCTTCCGCATATTCCAGGGCTTTTAGGCCTACATGTATTTTATGCGTTATGGAAGGACAATTTCAAATATATCGATTGGTTCCCACTTCCTACCAACCAGATTCCATTTCGTCCGTCCATTCCATCTGTTTAACGCTGATTTAATGCTTATTGAATGCAAAGATGTCCACTACACCTCCTCCATCCATATATATATATATATATATATATCATTTTATTGGATATTATTTACACCAACACATGCATGATATCATCCCAAGCACAGCAAATCTCCCTCCTGTACATGTATTAGATTTGTGTTGCGCCTAGCTACTCGTAACTTCACATAATAATGTGGCTGTTTGTAGGATTTTTGGAGCTCATAAACAACATGTTGACATCAGGAATGGTCCCAGCTCTCTACCCTGATGATGAGAAGGAGGCGATCATAGGACAGGTAAGAGTACAGTTCTGGAAAATCCAGACTCCACATACCCTTTGACTCGTTGAACCATTGAACAATTGCATTGACAGTGAATTGACAGTGCATAGGCAGTGTATTGACAGCGCATTGACAGTGCATTGGTAGTGCATTGGCAGTGCATTGACAGCGCATTGACAGTGCATTGGTAGTGCATTGGTAGTGCATTGGCAGTGCATTGGCAGTGCATTGGCAGTGCATTTAAGGAATATCCATGTTAGAATTTTACATGTTATTGTCTAAATTGTCTCAAAATATGCATCCAACATGACATGAACCTGGGACTTGCTTCGCTACCTATTCTGCAGGGTAAAATCTTTGCTGGTGTGTCATTATACATCTATGAACAAACTGGTATATATGTATGTTTCTTTACAGATGAGGAACGAAGCCTTAAAGGCTGGATCAGCTCCAGCTCGTGAGAGTATATGGCAGTATTTTGTTTCTAAGTGCTCCAATAATCTGCACATAGTGATGGCTATGTCACCTGTAGGTGATACTCTAAGAACTAGGTGTCGTAACTTCCCTGGTATGGTGAATAATGCCAGTATAGATTGGTTCTTCCCCTGGCCTGATCAGGCTCTGTTTGCTGTTGCCAGCACCTTCATATCACCAGATGTAAGTCATACGGTTCACCGGTCATGTGTCGTGTGCCATTTCATGTGTCATGTCATCTGTCACGTCATGTCGTTTTATTTATGTCATCACATGTGTTTCTTTTTCTGTGTGCATTTGAGCTAGCTAAGCTGCCAAGCCTTGTTCCCATTACTATTGATGCAAATCTTATCTTAAAGCTAGCACAGCATAAGCTAAGCTTATAATGCAGCTAATGTATTCTTTGTGGCAGATTATCATTTGTTTTTTACTTCTTCAACAACCATGTAGACGAAAAGGGTAAGATTTCTCCATTAAAATAATAAATAGCACTCTTAGGTCAAATCACATTTTTATCATTTTACCTCTCAATGGTGATTCATCATTTATATTATCAAATCAATCTCTTCACACTCTCCACTCTGATTCATATGGTTTTCCCCCTCTCACCCCATACAAGCTTCACACAGGTGCATGCTGGGACATTTTACTGGTGCATGCTGGGACACATTACAGGTGCATGCTGGAATATATTACAGGATGTTTATTGGAGCTTTACTTCAAGCTTGCATTGGACATTCTTCTCCTATATATTTGATGTTCGAAGGAAAATCTCACACAAATTATATTCTAATCTAATATTATGATATAGTATAATTCGTCTGTTGTATAGATGTGGTGCATGCTGGGATACGGAACTGGTGACAGGATTTTATAACCTTGCAGATTCTATCTAGCCATTAGGTGTTAGTTAGACCAAGTTCGGTCCATTTGCCTGCACTCAGAGTTGCTCCCTCTCCACTGATCACGCCACAGTGACCTGTGGAAGGGAGCAACTGGAATGCAGGCAATTGGATTAAACTTGATCTAGGTGTTAGTAGTCCGACTCCCACTAATAAAGGAAATGTATAAAAATAGAAAGGAGGATTTCATGTAGATTTGTTAACAGCCTCCTCTAACACTCAGCAGCTGATAATTATTACGATGAACAGTTACTTCATATTTCTGATGTTGACACTTTAGGATCCACTGATCCCAGATGAACACAGAGACGCCATCATAGCCCACATCGTGAAGGTGCATCAATCTGTCGGAGATTACAGTAAACTGTTCCTTCAGAAGCTGAGGCGTGCTAACTTTGTAACACCTAAGAATTATCTGGACTTCATCAATGTCTACACCAAACTTCTAAAGGAGAAGGATGATTACGTACAGAATCAGGTACGTCAATTCTCCATTTCTTATCAAAACCTACCCATTGGTGATTGATCAAGTTCTTTTTTATCACAATTGGTATCTTAATGATAGTTGGAAACCAGGGGAGAGTGGACAACTAATACGTCGTTTGGCGAATATAGTTAAGTTGGCAGTGGCGACACACCAACTGGGGAAAAGTCAGAGGGCAAACTATAATAGCAAAAAGTTATTTTTCTCTTGTATTTTTTAAAGGTACTCAGAACCCCTTCAAGGGTTTGATAATTTGCAAGAAACATTAAATTTACCCATGCTGTATTTTTTGCAGTATCTGGCTTTTATTGCCATTAGGGCTATTTTGGAATTTCTAAAATATTAAATCAATTAATATCTGTATTATTGTTGTGTTGCCCCATATTATAATGAGTATAATTGTATGACAGTGCGATCGTTTGGCTGGAGGATTGACTAAGATTGCCGAAGCCCAGATCCAACTGGATGAGCTGAATAAGAAGTTAGCTGTACAGAAAGTAGCTGTAACAGAGAAGACTGCAGCTTGCGAGGCCATGTTGGAAACTATTGCAGAGGGATCCAAAACTGCCACTGAGAAAAAGGAGATGGCTGAAGCAAAGGGAACTGAGATCGAGGAACAGTCTAAGATCATCGTAGTCGAGAAGGTGAAGGAAAAAAAACATTGATTATACGCATCCTTTGAATCCTATTAAATGATATGAATACTCATTGCGAACAAGAAATGGCTTTAACTCCATTTCGACTAAAACCAAATCTAAACCAAATATAAAAATTGAACGAAAACAAAACATATTTACTCGTTGGAAGTAACGTCTTAGGATCTGTCCTCCTGAATAAGAGAATCCATTGTGACAATGAATGAATGAATCCAAATTTACTTAAGTTTTAGCTTACCAGACACACAGCTCTTATGCCATTGATTGATATACCAGTGTTGCTCCGCCAAAGTTTGCATAGACAAACCCCTTTTTATCTGACCGCTAAACAAGATGACATAGGTAGCCATATTGAATTTCTGTCTTTAGGACCAGTGATTGGTTAAGACAAAAAATTAAAATCTGGTGTCCTTTTCTCTCATACCCCACCTCAATCACGTTCTTACTACCGATTATAACAGTACCTCTCATTCTAAACATTACAGAAAGATGCCGAGGATTCGTTAGCTGAAGCGCTGCCCGCTCTAGAAGCTGCCAGACTCGCCCTCGATGACCTCGATAAGAGCGATGTCACTGAGATCAGATCATTCGCTAAGCCGCCAAAACAAGTACAGACTGTGTGTGAGTGCATCGTCGTCATGAGAGGTAAGTTGATGAGAGCCAATGTTATTCAGTTTGACAGTGTCTCATTTTATATTTCAGCGATCATTTAGTTTCATAAAAAGTCATTCTTCAGTTTTACTCAACTCTTTGGATGGTTACATTTTATAGCAGTGTGTGCTATCATCCATTTACAGGATTGAATAATGCTTATCACAGTTCACCGACTGGCCGTTTAATATTTTCTTGAAGCCGTCTTAGAATAATGCTAGAGCTTTAGCTGAACAACGGCAATTGATATGACAGCCATAGGCCACGACCACTAAAAGATTGAGGTCACGTGGCTGTGACACAAATTACTCAATCCTAGTGCTCAAATAAGCGATCATACTTAGTGACGATTGCATTTGATCTCTATTTTATTCTGATTGCAGGTATCAAAGAGGTTTCATGGAAATCAGCTAAGGGAATGATGTCTGAAGCAAACTTCCTCAAAGCTCTGACTGAGATGGATGTGGACGCAATCACTGCTAAACAAACAGCGACTGTCAAAGGTACCATACAGACTTTGATAGACAACTGAACATAGATGAAATATTTTATTGGGTTTTGTATTTATTTTTATTGTATTAAACAAAGTAGAAGTATTATATTGTGTTACTGGTATATAGTCTTAACTCATCCAATCACAGTTCATGAGAGGTTAACTCCTAATGTTCTGGTCCATCTCAGATAGACAACACAGGAAACTGAAGTTGAGTTATCCTTCAAGTATCAAGCTTGACATTGACTCAAATGATGTCTTTGAAAGGAACCATATTGATGAAAAAATAGAAAATGATGATGTGTGTTTGTTGAGAAACACGCTAATGATGTTTGATTTTCTTCTACCAGGTTTCCTGAAGGACGGAGAGTTAGATTTGGATGAGATGAAGAAGATCAGTAAAGCCGGAGCTGGATTACTCAAGTTTGTAGAAGCTGTGATGGGTTACTGCTCAGTTGCCAGAGAAATCAAACCAAAAAGAGAAAAAGTGGCTCGGTGAGCTGACCATAACAAATTACTACCTAGAATGTGTTCTTGTGCTACTATTTACGCTGAAACGATGTATACTTACAAATAGCCGTGCTCATATCTTTTTATCTCGGTTTTCAGTCTTTGCAAGGGATTGGATGCATTTGGATAAGACTTCAGTTTGAGGATTTTCGTTTAAGAAACACCTAGTCTGTCTTGACAAGCTTTGTTGTGGGGAGGGGGAGGGGTGTCAAGACAGGCTATGAAACACCATGCTTCATCTTTATTCGTTTCTCAAGTCATTCTATCTTACCACTATAACCAATATTATTCTTCTCTTCACAGACTTGAGAGGGTTTTTAACCAAGCTAAGAGAGACCTCGATAAGATCACAAATGAGGTGAGCCGTTTGGAGGCGGAGCTAGCTGAACTGAGCAGGAAGTACGAGCAGGCGATCACAGAGAAGCAGCAGCTACAGGAAGAGGCGGAGATTATGGAGCGTCGTCTGATTGCTGCTGATAAACTTATTGGAGGTCTTGGCTCTGAGAGAGACAGGTATTAAGAATGATGAAAAATTAAAAAAAGATGATAAACTGAATGAGCCATTGTATTCTAAAAATTAACAGTAATTCATAATAATTAATTGATTAATAATAAATAATAATTAATAATAATAAATAAAATTGTATTATAAGATATTACAATTGTCCAAAGCAATTGATAATCTGTTTTGTGCCATGTTGTATCAATCCTTCTCTAGAGACCCATTTGCCGAACGTTAACTCCATTGCATTCTGACATTGACAGATGGCAGCTGGACTTGGAGAGTCTGAAAAAGGACAGGATTAAGCTAGTAGGAGATTGTCTGATCGGAGCAGGATTCCTATGTTATGTGGGAGCGTTCTCATATGAGTTCAGATACAATCTCGTGTATACTGACTGGCTGGAAAATGTCAAGGATAAGGAAATACCATGCAGTGAGCCTTATAAGCTTGAGAATCTACTGACCAATGATGTCGAAGTCAGCAGGTAAACTGTCAGCGTAATAGTTAGTGTACAGAAATAATACCTAATAGCGACCTCCATGACCCTGGAATGTCCATCCATCTTTGCTGACATCAAGACCCAACTATCGCCTCCTCACCTTTCTTGCAGCTTACTTGCTACTAAACCGTTACAAAAAATACCAATGAATCAATGATCTAATGTCATAATTTGTGTTGATTTTTTTAAAAAGCAAGTTGCAATGTTTAGATTTTCTCTGTAATTGGTTGGTTGGTTGGTTGGATTACCTCCCAATCCCCATGCCGAATTGAACGTGGTTTATTTATACACCGCTTGGTAACTTCCTAGCGGTAAACACTTATGCTAGTGAGTACCTATATCACATAAAGCGCTGTTACCCATCGGGATTCCCTACCAAACTTGGCTTCTCGGGTAACACCAGTGGTCATGCGCAAGAATGGAATCCCGGTCTTCGGATTGATGATCAAACCCGCTAACCACTAGGCTAATCTGATCAACTATTTGCTATGTGATGTTTAGGTTAATGTGCTCTTTGTCTTATGATCATGAGACTCTCCTGCTTAAATTAATGTTTTGTGGTAATATTTCAGTAGCTGTATTATTGTCATGTTACAGATGGACGAGTGAAGGATTACCACCCGATGAGTTATCTGTACAGAACGGTATCCTCACCACAAATGCTAGTAGATTCCCGCTCTGTATCGATCCTCAACAACAAGCCATCAACTGGATCAGGAAGAAAGAGGAGCCACACAACCTGAAAATATCAAACTTCAACGAGCCGGACTTCCTCAAACAGCTAGAGATGGCCATTAAATATGGCTTCCCCTTCCTGTTCAAAGATGTGGACGAGTATATTGATCCTGTAATTGATAATATCCTCGAGAAAAACATCAAAGGTTAGTGGCTAGATTTGGTTATCAGTGTTGTACCACACTGATCACGTGATATACTATTGCATGTATATCTCTGGGCGATAGAGAGCGAACTAATTCATTTACTATGAGTAGTGAGTACCATCACCAGAAATTTGGTGTGACGACCCGTGTTCAATTTTATTAATAAGAGGCGACTACATGATAGGTACTGATATTAGATTTTTTAGATTACTACTACTTTAGAGTACTACAATTCGGTTGTTTAAGAGTTATCAATGATAATTTTTTTTAAAACAGTAATCCTCTTGTTTTCAATGCTTTCTGACCATGGTAAAAAACAGCCACAAGTGACAAGCATCGATTTGAAACCAAAACATGTTTGCTTTTCCTGGTCGATTTTGTTGGTTTGATAGTCATATAACTAGTCATATAAATGTACTATATTATCTCAGTTAGGGTAACTGAGGAGCTTGAGGGTTCACAAACCCCGCACAGTCTATCAGACACCCGGGCTAGCTCTACACTCAGTAGGGCTGGCTCTGACAGTGCCCGTTGTAGCTCTGCGGTCACTCAGGCCATTTCTGAAGTGACCCGGGTTAACTCTGTGGCCTTCAGAGCGGGCTCTGAGGACACAGGGGCTGGGTCAGTGAATTCAAGGCCCTGGTCAAAAACTGCCCACACTGAGTCTGTGGCAACACGGGCTAGTTCCAAATTCACTGGGGCTACGTCCCAAGGTATAGAAACAATCGCACACATTTGTCCGTCTGAAATTGTCATTTTTGGCTGGTCTCTTTTTTGTTTATACATGTTTCGTATATATGACGTCAGCATGTTACAAAAAATTCCATCTGTGAAATTTCGTTTGAATCAATAACACAGATCACGTGTCTGTCTGTTGGAGTATGAAGTCGGCTTCTTCTTTACAATGTTCACTGCAGGATATAAATGTCCATCAATGTCAGCACGATATTATGAAATGTTATGTGGTATACAAAGTATCATCATCAACAAGTGTTACATGGTTTCAAAGAAAAAGGTAACAAAACAGCCCACCTAAAACTCCTCGCGAAAAGGTTTTCATCAGTATTGTCAGTATTGGTCCTCATACCTTATGTACACGGCAGCAGAGTTATGAATTTGGATGTCATATTGCCATTTTGTAGCATACATTTTGTGATGTTCATTTAATAGGAGAAAGTTTGACATAACTTTTGTCAAAATTTTAGGTCAGGCAGGTCGTGAGTTTGTGATGCTTGGAGATAAGGAGGTAGACTATGATCCTAACTTCCGTCTCTACTTAACCACTAAACTAGCGAACCCAAAATACACCCCCGCACATTTCGGTAAATCCATGGTTATAAACTACACGGTAACACTGAAGGGTCTGGAGGACCAGCTGCTGGCTGTCATTGTAAAATATGAGAGGAAGGAGCTAGAGGAACAGAGAGAGAGGCTCATCCAGGAGACCAGGTAACAATTAAAGATACCCAGGAGATTTCTTTTATACTTCCATTGGTGTCATCATCTTGTTTAAGAAAAAAAAAAGAAATTGTTGTGCCGAATGAAGAAAAACAAGATTTGAGGTTTAATGATTCATTTCACCTAACCAAATGTCTCCAATGCCTTCAAAGAATTTTCTGATAAAGTATTTGTTCTACACTCATATCAGTTTCATATGTCTTAATCCAAATTTCACAATCAGACAATGACGAAAAAATTCTGTTTTTACATCATTTAAAATATTTCATACCTAATTGATCAGCTGGAATAACAGATTATCGCCTTGTTGGATACTCTTAATTATTTCCTCACATTTGTATGTTGGATGGTTCGCATATAACATGAAATTACTTGGATTTTAGTGAGAACAAGAAGTTGCTGAAGGACCTTGAGGACTCACTGTTGAGAGAACTGGCTACCTCTACTGGAAACATGTTAGATAATACTGAGCTTATATCTACGCTGGAGGAAACTAAAACAAAGGCTGATGAGGTTAGAACATTAACATAATATAATATATTTATATATAAAATCGGATATTATATTTTATATGTTTATGAATGAGAAGGGTATACATACTTATATGTGTTTCTTCATTGTGTTTTTCTGATTGTGTTTGATATAAAAGCTCAGTGGATAAGATTAATTTGACAATTATACTCTGCTGCAGCATAGTCTGAATAGACTGGTATTGAGGTAGCCTTTCTTGACAAGCTTTGTTGGGGGGAAGCTTTGTTGTTGCCTCCCCCCCCCCACCCAACAAGGTCATTAGTTGCATCCTCACTGATAAAGTGATGAAACTGCCTCCGCTTTGAGTCGGAGCACAAAAAACAAGTGCTACCCTTCAACTCATACTAATTTTTGTTTTGCTTTATGGCTGTTTATTCCGATAAACTTCAAGCTCATCATGGTTGTTACTAGATTAAGTTTGATCCATTTTGCCAGCGTTGGAGTTGCCCCCCTCTACAGACAAGCCCTTGATCTAGGTTGTTATATTGTGTTGTATATAGCTTACCATGGTTGATACATTGTGTTGAATATAGCTTACCATGGTTGATACGTTGTGTTGTATATAGCTTACCATTGTTGATACATTGTGTTGTATATAGCTTACCATGGTTGAGACATTGTGTTGTATATAGCTTACCATGGTTGAGACATTGTGTTGTATATAGCTTACCATGGTTGAGACATTGTGTTGTATATAGCTTACCATGGTTGATACATTGTGTTGTATATAGCTTACCATGGTTGTTACATCGCTTTGTATTCAGGTGTTTGAGAAGCTGAAGTTGGGAGCTAAGACTGGAATAGAGATTGAGAAGATGAGAGATGGATACAGGCCGGCAGCCAAGCGTGGAGCTATCCTATTCTTTGTACTGTCTGATTTATCTACAATCAACTCAATGTACCAGTACTCACTGGCATCATATCTCGGTATGTTCAAAACCACAACTTGTAACCAACTGGTTACTACTGGGGCACCGTTGGATGGGGGGGGGGGGGGGCAAGGGCAAAAAACAGCAAAGCAGCTTGGAATTAAATTGTATCACTGAAGAGTTGAATTTTTTTATTTATGACCGTGTTAATGATCAGACACAAAAGATATAAAGCTAAATTTTTTCTTTATCCGTTGATCATCTTTTCAACTGTCAGAAATTGCTCATTATCACTTTATTAACTCAACTTTTTTTTCTTTTTCTAGTGGTGTTCAAGATGTCGCTGAAGAAGAGTATGCCTGATACCATCCTGACTAAGAGACTGAGAAACATCATGGATACCCTCACTCACAACATCTACAACTACGGATGTACTGGTATCTTTGAGAAGCACAAACTTCTCTTCTCATTCCAGATAACAATCAAGCTGGAGCAAGATGTCGCTAATGTCTCTCAAGAGGAGGTTGACTTCTTCATCAAGGTACGCTTTGGTCTTTTGTTATAAATTAAACAAAGTTTCATGTATAAACTTCTTATTTAAATTTGAACCGCTTGTCATAAACATGCCATTGTAAAAGCATTTACTTATAAGGTATGACGACATTGTTTATTGACAGGAAAAATTAGCTTTTATTTTATTTACTTTATCAAATAGATTTTTTATTTTAATGACAAGTTAAAATCACTTTTATTTTATTACCAGGGTTACATAGATATTTATTTTATTTACAGGGTAATATAGCTTTTCGTTCCTTTAATAGGGTAATATAGATATTTATCCTATTTACTGGGTAATGTAATATGGCTTTTGAACTTTCTTCATTGTAATTTAATTGATTTCCATCGCCGCGTCTCGTACGTCGATTTGGCCTTGCGCCTCGACTAGCTGCGACATTGTCAAAGCTTTTGCGCATGTAGGTCTCATCACCGCTTTATATTTTTAGTTTCCTTTATCTTAACTTGTTTGATGAAATAGAAACCAAACCAAAAACTTTTATTAACAGGGTAGTATAGGTTCTATATTTTAAGTACATTGCTATATGGCTTTTCACTCTATTCCCAGGGTTATATAGATATATATTTTATTTACAGGGTAACATAGCTTTAGAGAAAAGTAAGAGACAGAAGGTATACAGCTGGATACCTGATCAGGGCTGGGAGGATATGCTTCATCTCGTCTCAGTAATGCCAGAGAAGTTTGGTACACTCGTCGAGGATGTCGAGAAGAAGGTAAGATCATAACATTCCCTCTACATTTATTCTACTATTATAATAGAAAATAAATTCTTTTTTTTTAGTAAAGTTGGATAACTCCCAACTATCTCAGAAAACTTTCAGATATTTTATTAGATTCAACATATTTAGCCTCAATCCTTTGGATTTGCTTCTTCCTCAGTGCTAAGGATGATCTAATTATAAGACTGATGTTTGAAACTACAAAATGACAGATCCTTTGAATGTGATATGAAAATAAAATTTTTGTATTTTGTCAGTGCATTATTTATTTATTTATTTATTATGTTTTTTGTTACTCTGATTTCAGGAGAAGGAATGGTTTGAGTGGTTTAACTCTGATGCTCCTGAGGTTCTGCCGTTCCCGATGCAGTATAACACAACGCTGAGTGATTTCCTGAAGCTTATGTTGTTGAGATGTTTCCGTATAGACAGGATCTACAGAGCTGTAGAGCAGTATGTTACTGTTACTATGGGTGAGAAATATGTCACCCCACCCATCATCAGGTAATTATCTTCATAAGATCACAATCTACATTCTATCCTTACTCAACTTATGTATTCCTTAATACTACAAGCATTAATTGCATACTGCAGTGCAACCTCCAGCTTGGGATCACTATATCAACTGGATTATGGAGTAACAGTTGATGGTTGATGGAATAAAAATGTATATATATATATGTCACCCTTCTGTAAATGAAGATTCACTGTAGACTGTGAGCGTTTGGACATCTTTTTTATATTCAGCACTATTTGCTGGTCATAATATGTCTGATTAACAAGTAATCCCCCCCCCCCACTCTTCTCATGATATTCGCGTTGATTGCAGTTTTGAGAACATCTTCGAGCAGAGTGCCTCTACAAACCCCATAGTGTTTATTCTGAGTCCTGGATCAGATCCTGCCAGTGATCTTCTCAAGCTAGCTGAGAGATCAGGATTTGGCACCAACAAAGTCAAGTTCCTGTCCATGGGTCAAGGTCAAGAAAAGGTCGGTATCCTATATAAAAGTGCTCAGAATTTTTTCAGTTTCAAAATCAATGTTTCTGCAATCTATTGACATACCAATGTCCTGTAAGACAAAGAATCACCTGATGTTTTTGTGCCATGTAAGCGTTAGTATTTTTATATATATATTTGGTATTAGATATAACATATAAGGTATAATGTATAAGGAATTAGGTTATTATGTATTTGGTATTAGTTATCCAGTATTAGATATTAGGTATCAGGTATTACATATTATATTTAAGGTATCAGGTATCAGATATTAGATATGAGATATTATACGTGAGGAATAATGTATTAGGTATAGCTCTGTACCTATGTAACGTATCACATGTTGGATTGTTTGTAGACTGCCATGGCTCTGTTAGAGACAGCTATAACAAGAGGACAGTGGCTCATGCTGCAGAACTGTCATCTTCTTGTCCGCTGGCTCTTTGAGCTGGAGAAGGAGATCGAGAAGCTCCTCAAACCTCATCCAGACTTCAGGCTGTGGCTCACCACCGAGCCTACAGACGCTTTCCCTATCGGTATCTTACAGCAATCTCTAAAGGTACACAAGCCTTTCCCTAGAAATTTTTGCTGAATTTTCCTGTTCTATATCATAATGTAGCCTGCCTTGACAGGCTGATCATAATTGAGAAAGGGTTTAATTGGAGTAGCACACGGCCCAAATATAACTATAACTTAATTGGTCACAGTGTCTACCTACTAAAATTTTCCTGAAGCCACATTCTTTTTTCTTTCCTGTGAGTAGAAGAGCAGAGGTCACAAATGTGCTCCAAACTGCCGGAACACAGAGAACAATAAGGCAGCCTTGTCTTGAGGTTTTTTTCTTCTCAGTCTTGATGAAAATAAAGCAGCTGGCAGCGTTGTCAGCATGTTATTTAGTTACTGATTGGTATAGTGTGCTGCACAAAGCGCCAGTCATGGAGGAAGTTATAAAGATGGCTGTTATATATATATATATATTATACAGTTTTAGTTGCAATCACCATCGTCCGCACAAGTTCTCCCTAATGTGCAATAAAAAATACCATAATCAAAAATGAAATAAAAAACTAACTGTATCTATTGAAAAAAACAGACAATTATAATAAGTTATTATAATTATAATTTTACAGGTTGTGACTGAACCACCGAACGGACTGAAGCTGAACCTGAGGAACACATACTTTAAGATTCCAGCTACGGCTCTTGTGGAATGTAGCCATGAGTCGTTCCCAAGCCTCGTTTTCGTCCTGGCCTTCTTCCACGCCGTCGTTCAGGAGAGAAGGAAATATGGCAAGATCGGATGGAATGTTCCGTATGACTTCAATGAGTCTGACTTCCAGGTATAATTCTGATTTATACCCACACTGACATCGAGATTCCACTATTATCATCATGTGTATCTCTGATCATTAGAGTCATTTTAGTAGCAGTACCTAACACGTACCCACCCCTAATTGATAAAATTGAACACGGGTCGTCACACCAAATTCATTGTGATGGTACTCTTACTAAGTAAATTTATTCACTCTCTATAGATCAAAGATATACATGCAATAGTATATCACGTGATCAGTATGAAATTCAATCAAGCTTAAACTTTTTTTTATTTGTCCAAAATGGTATCAACTCTAAGTAGTATGGCCTCTCAAACAGAAAGTTGAATTCCTGTGAACAAAAATATTTTGAGATGCTTTCATGATTGACACCTTGACAGCTTATGCTGTGTTGCGTCAAGCATTTTTATTCTGTCATGTGGCTAAGAGAAGTATACACCCAAGGGTGCTGGGGGCTGGAACAATTAACCTTTAAAGATCCCAAGTGGGACTGGAACCCACAGCTCCTGCGGCACCAATCGCTCCTGCGGCACCAATCGCTCCTGCGGCACCAATCGCTTGGCAGTGATTAGCAAGCACACTAACCGATTGTGCCATCTCACCATCCCGAAGAAAGAAAAGGTTGATGGGCTTATTAGATAGCCCAATATTCACTACTCAGAGTTGTGTTCACTCGTCCCACCATGTCATGTTGTGTGGCTACATTTTCTTTGACCGGATGTACTTTCATATTTAGTATCTGACCCATGAACTGTGTTGTGTTGTTTATTAGGTTTGCATGACAATCCTTGGTACATATCTGGATAAGGCCAAGCAGCAGGGCGAGAATAAAATACCATGGTCTTCTCTCAAGTATCTTATTGGTGAAGTGAGTATATGTTATATATATAGATGAAGATATAAATAACTAGTCGATGCGTTGGCTCTAATCTGATTGGCTGTTGCCAGTCAGAGCGGACACAATCATTGGCTGTGTGATGAGTGACGTCTGAATGAGTTAAGAATTTCTGAGGGACTGAGAAATTTTCTGTTCTTGAGACATCTTGCTTACCCTATCAGTTATGCGTCGGGTCATTATGAGCTTATTGGTGACCTTACAACATTTGAATATGCCTTCGCTATTTCTGTGAAAGAAAACTTACTACATATGTAATATTTTCATTCACAGTCTAAGCCAAGTCTCATACTTATATGTCTTAAATACTTGATTACATGAATACTCACATACTTGCATACCTGCATACTTACTGAGCGTTATTCCTGTACAATCAACAAAATGATAAATGAGTATATAATATCGATATCTATTTTTTTATATTATATTATATTGTATTATATATATATATATGACATTCTCCACTAGGTTATGTACGGTGGCAGGGCTATTGATAACTTTGATAGACGTATTCTGAACACATATATGGATGAATACATGGGAGATTTCATATTCGACACCTTCCAGCCTTTCCACTTTTATTGTAACGAGGAGGTCGACTACAAGATTCCCGATCCAGGAATGAAAGATCAATATACTGGTAAGAAAATTAATTTTAAATCAACTAATTCAAATTTTATTAATTTCCTAATGACTTATTAATCTTATTACTCTCTTGCTTTACAGTTGAAATTCTGGAAATAGCCTTGTCTCAAGTTCATTCACCAGTTTGCTTTAGTTACGCGTATTTCACTACCAAAGTGACATTGAGGTCATTTTTATATTTTGATCATTTATAGGTTTGTTGTGCATTTTTCCATCAAATAGCCATCGGATAGTTATGCCAGTGAACATTTCATACACATGTCTATGGAGTGTCACTTCTGTGTGGTCCCATCTTCTCTATATAATGTCTCTCTTGAAAGGAAAGCCCTTGGAAAACCTTCATTTTTTCCCCTTGGATAAGGGTTGGATAACTCATCATTATTAACAACAACAAGATCTTAATACTTTTCCTTGCATTTGTTTGCCATGATTGTTTCAGAGGATGGAAAGGAAGTTAAATCTCAGGCCTCAGGATATATATCAGGTTAAATTCTTTTTATTTTTTATGAATCCTACAGCTTTTCTCCTCTCATTGTCTCGTAGATATCAGTCTTACCCACAATTGTAGACGTTAGTCAATAACATTGAAGAGTTTGATTCTCATAATTGCCTGTCTTGGAAAGCTTTGATTGGCCAGAGAAGAATTCAATCTCTTTTCCCTCGCCCAACAAAGCGTGACCAGATAGGTTAGGGGTACTACTTACCATCTATCCTAGTCATCTGATCAGGCGGAAGATTTCAGTCTCAATTTTTAAATTAGCTAACCATCATGATAGCAAAATTTTACTCATTACTAATGTCAACTTCTCATTACCTAACCTATTTTCTAAATGCTTTGTAGCAAGTCATAGATAGGGTCTTGTGGGCTAATATGTCTCTTCTTAAGCTTAACTTGGTAGCGCTTGTAAACCCTGTTAATCAAGTTTCCTTGATATATTCTTTACTTGTTGTTTTGTTCCAAAATCCTCCGCTGCCCTATGCAAAACTCTATAACTGTTATCTAGGTATAGAACTCTATAATTTGAATCTCAGCTACTTCCTAACAGATTACTCTGCATTATGTGATTCAGATTGAAGTGATTACATTAAATTTGATCGATTGATTGAATTTCTGATCGGTTAATCAAACGATCGATTGGTCAATGGATCGATTAGTCAATCTATCGATTGGTCAATAGATTTGAATAGTCAATGGATCGATTGATCAATGGATCAATTGTTTGATGGATCAATCGATTGTTTGATGGAATGATTGACTGACTGATCGATTGATGACGCTGCAAAGAAGGCCTGGAAGGATGGGTGCCAGTGAGAGGAAGGCACTAATGCTACACAGGCAAAACTGCTTGTGGTTATTTAGTTTCTTCAGCAGATACTAAACCTCTGTGATTAACACGTGTAGTCTACCCAAATTAAAATTGATTAGCTAATTGCTCAACTTAATTCTTACAGCCAGCCTACAATACTCGGCTGAGGAGAGGTTCAAGGGTACATATGAAGGTATTTTAGATCAGGCCAGCACTGAATGCCCAAAGTTTCGTTCATATCTGTCCTCCGCGCACCAAAGAATTTCTATTATTTCACATAGAGTGGATGATTTATTACAATTGTTTAGTATGCGTCACATTTTTTTTTCAGCTTTAGTGTAACAGCTATTTTTGTTATACATGTTTATGAGCTCATATTTTCAAGACCTGGAAACCTACCAAGTTACAGAGAACTTTAAGTCGCCTTTCCAACACTTAGATATATTTGTATCCGACAGTGATAGCTTTCCGACTATTGTATTATCCCTTTCCAACTGCTCCTCTTTTTTCTCCATGATAGTTTCAATTTCTTTTTGTTTGCTAGTTTCTGACAGTTTATTCCATCATTCTATTCCAATATAACATGCCGAATATGAAGTAAAGCCACAGCCATTTGAAATATTTAATTTGTATAATTGGCTCGTTTTAGATTACATTGAGTCGCTGCCGCTGACCAATACACCCGAGGTGTTTGGATTACATCCTAATGCTGAGATTGGATACTATACAGCAGCCGCTCGGGATATGTGGAGCCATCTCATCGAGCTGCAGCCACAAACAGGTAAGCTCAAATGAAAAAAAATGCTTTTTTACATAGATATATATATACTTTCATTGTCCATCTACGATTATCTTTATGAATGTTTTTCGTGCAGTGACAGAACAAATAACTTTAAAAATAAGAGAAGCAATAAGTCAAAGAAAAAATACACTATAAAATAAAATCAGCAAGATTTAAAGTGCTTTGATATTAGTTGTTTAAAATGAGTATGTTTAGTTGCTGAGCGTATCTGCATTGGTAAAGAGTTAAAAGGTGTAGTAATTTTTTGTCCCAATTGATCTCTGTGATAACGCAACAGATGTTTATCTCCAAAAAAGTACTGTAGATACTAAAGAGTAGTGTACATCAATTCCATTAATGACTTTTCTTGCTTCATAGGTGACAGCGGTGGAGGAATAAGCCGTGACGACTTCATAGATAAGGTAGCTAGCGGCATCCTGGGTAAACTGCCTGTGGAGTATGATATGGATATCATACGTAAAAACTTTGGAGTGCAGATTTCACCGACTACCGTTGTGCTTCTACAAGAACTGGAGCGATTCAATGTTCTTATCAAGAAGATGAAAGTGTCCCTCTCTACTCTCAGAAGGGTGAGTGCAGAGATGTTTATGTTGATGCAGTCTGTAGTTCTACAATTGCCATATTGTGACAAAATATGCCAATCTCGGATAGGGCTCATTAGTCATCTGAGAGTACATAACTAGCAAGCAGACATCATACATGCTAAGCGACCGATTGCAGACGACGTTTTCTAGTGTACAACAATTTCAATATTTGATATAACAAAAGACTTGCAAAAATTTATAGCTCTGCAGATTGCCAACATGGTCAAGAGAAGACGATTACAAGATATTTAAATTAATGGTTTTGATCATTTAAATGAATGGGCTAAGCAAATCGCGTCAATCTTGTTACAGCATCACTTTTTTAATGACGTTATCATTGGATAGCTTAACTCTTAACCAGTGGATGCCAGTGACAAGATATAAATAACTGACATTTTCATAAGCAGAACCGAATAGATCAATTCATCTGGCGATTTACAAAATAAGACTAGGAGTTGACAGTGTTACTAAATATTCAATATTCAACAGTACAGGTATCATAAGAAATCTCAGTGATATACTAGTACAGACCTACCTGAGGATAGCTGCAAAATACCTGTAGTCAGGGTTTATGTGCTCAAGCTGTGCACTGGGTGGGGAAAGTGTTTGATAATGAAATGCCACTACCAGTCATCCTGACACAGTTTGAGCGCTTAAACTACTGTAGTAGGCAGAATGTTATCATTCGATATGATACATCATAATGACATCATACGACATCATCATAATGACATCATAATATAATACATCATAATTATTCTGTTTGCAGGCCCTTGCTGGAGAGGTTGGTATGTCCAATGAGCTGGAGGACATAGCTCGATGTCTATTCAATGGTCAGATACCTAATGGGTGGCGCAGACTAGCCCCTGATACTCTGAAGAACCTGGGTAACTGGATTCTTCACTTCATTGATAGACTGGAACAATACAACAAATGGGTAAGACATACGTGTATATTGTATGCTACTTCTGTTATCCTTTCATCAAGCTCTTTCCAGACTGTTTGGCTCAAGATTTTTCATCTTTGTGGTCACATGGCAGAATAATGCTAGATATTGTTGAAGAGCTGGCAAAATAAATACTCAACAGTACTCAACAATACTAGATTAGCTGAACAAGGAAATTTCACATTCTTCATCTGCTAAATCATAACTACCAGGCAATCAACTCCTTGGATTACTCCAAAATGATGAGCACGTGGTATTGATGTATGTTTGCTGTGCATTGTGGTTGATTAAAATGGTTGTCATATCACAGGCCATATTGCGAAACATGGGCAGCGAAATATATGACCTACAAATATGACCTACATATATATGACCTACATATATGAAAAAGTCCTGTATATGTGACTTTCTATATGATATATGATATATTTTATTTACTTATACTTTATTTTTCATGTACTTATTTTATTTATTTATTATTTATGTAGGTGAATGAGGCGGAGCCTAATGTCATGTGGTTATCAGGACTACACATCCCTGAGTCTTATCTCACAGCTTTAGTACAGGCCACTTGCCGTAAGAATGGCTGGCCTCTGGATAAATCTACTCTTTACACGACCGTGACCGACTACGTCGAAGCTGATGATGTCACAGAGAGAGCTCACTCAGGTACTGGTGGTTAAAGGTTCACTGGATCTTCAATCAAAGATATTCTCTAAATGAGACTCAATAATTAGATAATATTTATACTGCACTAGTCAATACAACATGTAACCACATTACCCTAGCCTTGTCACGCGGCCACTTTCTTTGGTTTTGGGCATACTGACTCTCGTGATCTGACTGGGCATGTAGATCACTGATAAACTAGGCTGTCATTACCACAAAGCAGGTGTCGTAAGGCCAAGTATGCATCATGCGTGACTTGAATTTGCGCATGTGCAAGAACAATGAGTTTAGTTTGGGTTCTGATTGCAACTTTGGAAAGGGGAAAAGGGATATCCCCTGCATAAACTGTCAATCAAAATCAGCTAATAATGACAAGAGAGGATAACTATTAATAACAAATCCGCACGCTTTGGGGAGTATGTCACCAGAGCAGGTAGCCAATCAGATGGCTTCAGAATTCCGAGACTCAATTTTGTAGAGATCAGCTCATGCCCTGAGCTGAGCATGCACAGAATGGGTTTTGGGAGTCCTAAAACTAACAAAGAAAAAAAGGTGCCGCCGTGACAAGGCTAACATTACTCATTATGTCATTGTGACCACACTCCCCCTATCAAAATTGTAGACTGTAGAAAACTATTACGCCCTTGTGAAGGTGAATCACCTCTATTTGATGATGATTGATGATGACAAAATCATTTTATGCTTTTTTGAAAGAGCAGTACCAGCAGGTTAGCTGGTGAGCTTGTACCCTGGTGTTAAAATGGGTGGTTCTTCTTTAATTTGAAGGATGCTTTGTGACTGGACTTTATCTAGAGGGTGCTGGATGGGATAGACAGAAAGGAATGCTCATCAAACAGAAACCTAAACAGTTGGTACAGGAGTTGCCCATCCTCAAAGTAATTCCAATCGAAGCACACAGGCTAAAACTGCAGAACACATTCAGGACCCCAGTCTATGTGACATCAGCCAGAAGAAATGCTATGAGCGTTGGTTTAGTGTTTGAAGCTGATCTATCTACTACTGAGCATCTTTCTCATTGGGTTCTACAGGGTGTATGCCTCACATTGAATACTGATTAACTTTAATCATTGGACTGATGCTGCAAATGATACCCTTGCTTCAGATAGATGACAACTCCAAGCTGCTTATTGTTATCAGTTCAGACCCAGCTATTTGAACCATATGCAAACTTGCTTGTCTGAGCTTTCACTTTGCATTATTTTACCCCGTTTTTCTTGTAATTTTATCTTTAACATGTAAGATGTACGAGACTGATGATTGAATGAATGCTGTCTGAATGGCGATTGGTTAGTTAGTTTTTCTTCACCTAATTTAAGCTTCCGCTTACTGCCAATTTTGTAAAGACTTTTTTGGTCCTTTTTCTAAGGATATGATTCTATTTGACTTAGTAACATCTGAATTCAAGTTTCCGTCCATTCAAACTTCTGTGCTTGAATCAGCTATGAGGTGTTTTTCCTCCCAGCGTTAATATTTTGTTAAAATAATCTTTTTTTAATTTTCTCCGTCCAACTTGACTGTCCGTACGAACTGACTTTTTTTTAGATCTTTCCGGTAATGAAATTCTAAAGAAGCAAAATCTGTGATAATGAGATGTGTTTTGATATCCGTCTCATACTTTGTTGGTTGCTTGTTTTCAATAAAACTAACTTTTGTGTGAGTTTTGTATTACCTTTATTATTATCGATAAATAAAACCTGCTTGTTGCAGTAATTCCATACTTTGAAACAAGTGACAAAGAAGACTAATAATATTTATGAGTCAAGTGACGCGAATTCAAATAAAATACTAATTAACGAATTAATCATTGATCCATCAGTGAAAATGGGCTGTGAGGAGAAAACAGAAGCAAGTATTTCACTGGGGTTGATGTGTAAAAAATAATAGATATGAATATTGAAAACTTAGAATCAAGTCTGCAATATGACTAGGAACAAAATCTAGAAATTAGCAGTGCACCAAAAATAAAATGGTTTATGGAAAAAAGTTGGGAATAAAGAAGAAAATCTTTCCTCTTTACACTTTACATCATGTTATCCACAAAGCAAAACTCAATTATGATAGCGCAATGAATAAAAATTAAAATGACTAGTAAGTGTAAATAAATATAGAAACAAACGTTAAGGGGCAAGATGGGCTGAACGACATCCAGCATTCCACCATACAGATAGATCCT
The DNA here is from genome assembly GCA_914767715.1 of Membranipora membranacea. Lineage (NCBI taxonomy): Eukaryota > Metazoa > Bryozoa > Gymnolaemata > Cheilostomatida > Membraniporidae > Membranipora > Membranipora membranacea. Next base: position 13,423,304 of record OU612068.1, read on the forward strand.
TTATCGCCGGAAAATTTGGTTTCTCATGTGCAATACTACAAAGCTTACAGGCTGGTAGTGCCTGACGCCCATCGTTATTAACGAATTTATATTGTACTCGCCATTTGTGATAGCTGTTGAACAAATCAGCATCTGATGCCACTGCTTTGAGGTATTCTGCAAGGTTTGCCGTCGAAGTGAAGTTCTCCACATGAATAAAAGAGTTGTGTGGTGCTACGCGGATGTAATCATCTATAGTTTTGCCACCCATTACAACTGGAATCATATACAAGTCACTCGCGAGAACTTCCCAAAACTTTTCAGTTAGATTATCTTCACATAAAGAGTTCTCATAGGCTAGATAGAATTGGTAAGCGGAGTTATCCTCGCAGTTAACCAGTTTACACTCATCTAAGCGACAAATATTAGCTTTTTTGCTACATTTTCCAAATAAATCAAGACTCAAACGTGTTTACGCAGACCTTTCATAGCTTTGAGCCTGTCGTATCCAATCAATCTGCAGTTACTTACATAGGCAACCATGTCTTTTTTTACCTAAAAAAAAGTTGGGCGACTTGATCGGTTGATCTCTCTCAGTCAGAATATTCTGATATATCGAATATTGTATTGTAGGCCCCGCCTTTGGGTAAGCGAGATGTTGAAGACTCCATCCCATGAGGGTCTTACATGATAGTGTAAAGGTGACTTAGTATCGTTTGTTTTTCATTTTTGATCACTGATGCTAAAAATCAAAAAGCAAATTGTTTTTCGTTTTTTTGTTCCAATACAACAAATCAAAATATGAAAATCGAGTCAACTTTGGTTTTTTTGATTTTCTTATTGACGAAAACCGAAATATTGATATGAATCTTGTTTTCATATTTCAACTTTGAATCACAAAAATTGAAAAATGAATTGATTTTTGTTTTCATTTTTGATGCTGCAAAATGCTGAAAATCCAATTCCATATTTTGTTTTTCATTTTTTTTGTTGAAAGACAAAAAAACAAAAATCAAACATTGCAAATGTAGCCTAAATTATTATTTTCCTCATGGGGATATACTGGGGTTTGCATTTCTTGCCGCTACCGGATGCTGCTGCCAAAACTGGGTTGTCTGCCTGAGTCTGTTATGCTGAGATAATTTTGTCAAGTCAAGTCAGCTGCTATAAGGGGCTACTGTGTGGCTTGTTTGCATTGAGGGCCACACAATGTATATTTCAGTGCTTAGGATGAAAGGTATTCGGTGCAGGTGCTTGGTAGTGAATGTTGCTGATGCTGTTGGGCTGCTGCCTGGTGGCTGCCGCTTGTTTGATGCCGATTGTACATTAAAGGGAAACCAGGGTTTCAAACAACTTCTCATTGATTAATAGCAAATTGCACCTTCTGCATAGGGAAAAATACAAAATCTAATTCGGAAGAGTATTCAGCCAGGATTCTTGTGAAATATTTCATCCATCAGGTACTCAAACTCAGCTAAATATAATACTACAGAGCAGTTTCCTGTTCCTGTTATTATTTAGCCTGTGCTCTATCATCATTACATCAATGTCTTGCAAATTCCCCTGAACTGAGGTGTTACCCAGCTTAGAGTCAACAACTACTTTGAGTTTTGCATTGCGCAATGCACAAAGCTGATGCTGCCTAGCACATTATTTTACTACTCATTAATGCATTGATGTGAAACCTTGGTTACCCTTTAGCTTGCTGCCTCTGATGGGTGTGCTGCCGCTGGTATGTAACAGTTGTGTGCTCAGTGTGCTGCTGATGGTTGGTGTGCTGCCGCTCAATGGTGTTCGGCAGCACACCCTCCAGAAGAATTATGCTGATTGTGAAATCGACAGCACATCAGAGACAGCACATCATCATTTTACAAACTTATGTTATGAAGAAAGGCTGGAGTTTTTAAATTTTTCCTCATCATGATTTTATTTTTGAACAGAGCAAGAGGCATTTTGTAAGAATAGCTGCTGATCAAACACACCCTCTTTAAATCATTATTATTATCAGAAATGAATGTAGAACATCTTCTTCTCAGTTATTTAAAGTCAAAAATGCTCAGTTGTAGTTATCTCCTCCTTACTTTTCCAAAAGCTATCTCCTTCCTACAGTTTTTGATTCAGAATAACCACAATTGGTCAACTGGATTGTTAGTCAGTCAGTCAACTATTCATTTATTTTTTTCTGCAAAAAGCACAAAATCTGACAAAAAATCTCCAAGTTCATGTTTTTCTGTTTGGGCAGAGTTACATTTCGACATGGTAAGTCACCGAGATGTGCTTTTTTTGTGAGCATCAGTTCATCACATTATCTAAAAGTGTGTCTGAGGGCAGGTTTGAAATAATTTTTTAAAAACGCAATTTACTTTTTCATTACAGTGTTCATTTCATCCACTAGTGCTGTGGCATTGTTGCGCAATGCAGTGCAAAGAGCCTATATATTTGTAGTTTCTATGCCATTGTGTACAGTTTCAAACAAATTTCAATTGCCTTTTATCAAAGGAGTGGAGCAATTAACAAATGACAATGGAGATGCTATACTGAACTTAAAAAAAAAGAATATTTCTGTTGGTTTCTAAGTTTTCAGTGTAGATTGTGGAGACGATTACAGCCACCCATCAATTTCTATCAGAATGACTATATACCTCAAAATAATTAGTCTTCACTATTCTACATACATATTCAGAAATTTCCAGGATCTGAATATGACTTGATAATCTTTTTTGTATTGCACTTTTATACAGTCAGATCTGCACTTTTACCTCGCTATAATATTTGGTAATTTCTGCTCAGACCAAATGTATTTTCCAATTAGTATCCCAAGCTCAAAACCCCAGTTCTGATAAAAAAAATCAGCCCATATTGAGTGTACCCCATATTTCTATACCAACTATTTTGCATCTAAAATATCATATCATATTATGTTGAATCAGTAGGCTCTACTGGCTACATTTTTGCAATCGACTATGATACCTTGTCGGCATTCAGTTATAGACACTCTCTTTACTGAACCAAACTGGCATGGTCTATGCTTCTAAAAGTTATACAAGGTTGCAATCACTTTACTCTTGGCTAGCTTGGTTAACCTTCTTCCGGGAGTTATTGCACAACCAAGTAAAGAGTGCTTGGGGGAGAGATGTTTATGCTATACCATCCTCACTTCATATACTTCTATATTCCGGGCATGGCATGGATTTGGCTCTTTCATTCATTCAGATTTCCTATGAATTAGATTTCCCCTATTTTACGGCAAGACAAGTCTGAGGCGGGATGCTGCATTGACAATCGCATTAATCTTTCGCATTGCAAGTTAGATATGCAGCAAATTCAACATGGAAATACTTTAATATTCTCGTTTTATTTTGCCGGATCTTAGCTATGATGATAGATTAGCTATTTTAGAGCTACCTTCTGTATGTGATTTTATATTTACTCTTGGCGAACGGCACTTTAACAAAATAGCCTCTGATCCACAGCATCCACTTTTTAGTAGAGTACACTTTAATACATGCAGTAGAATATCCTCTCGTCGAAACACTATTTTTAGGCCTGTTGTATGCCGAACACAAAAACGTGCCAAATCTTTTTTCCCATTTTTTATGTCTTATCTGAACAAGTGATAATTTTGCCTAGTAGACTTTTTTTATTCTTTACACTGTTAACATTCGTTTTTATTACACAATGATACTGAATGTAAAATAAACTGAAACTGAAACTGAAAGTCTCATCAATCAATTTGGTTGTCTCAACCAAAGAGTTTGCCGGCTACCCCTAGCCACCATTTTTGCATAACCTGTTTCACCGCAGTTTTAGCTTTACATATCGGGTCAAAATGCTTATTCAACCAATGTTTGCAAGGGTCAATCAACGCATGGTGTTGAAGTCCTAACCGATTGTACGTTTGTATTAGGTGAGATGGTCGAAGCGATTGAAATGGCTGGAGTGCTAGCTGTAGTTATGACATCACCCGATGAGAGCGGAGTAGTGCTATCCTTACGAGACACTACAGTATTACACCCGCCTGTGCTGATATGTGTTTTCGTCGATGACTCTATCACTGCTACAAGTAAAAAGTAAAAAAATAAATTGTTGCCATAGTTATAAGTACGCTTCAAAGCCACAACATCGCCAATATGGAAATTCATTGCATCATTCTTTATCTCCGTGGTGTAGATATAATAATATATGAGTATTCAGCTGCAGAAGGTCATTCCTAATTGGATCAAGTTATTATGATCGCACTTGTGCGATTTTGTTTCCGAGTAACAAGTATAAGAAACAGTATTGCCATAACCAGAGTACATGCCCCCCTCCGCATGATGCACATGCGATTTTCACATGCATAAAAACAGCTTGGTCTTATACAATTTATCCCTTCATTCTTAATAAGCTTTCAAAAACATGCTAGCGCTTGGCATCTGATTGTTGAACTGCAGCATTGAACTGATGTCACAGAGGCACTGGGTTGTAGGATTAAAAACATGGTAATTCATCATTATAGATAATAAGTAAACATTCAAATCATACATTCTGAGAAAAGGATTGTGTGTCACCAACCGAAGACTGCTAATTATTGGAATTGGAATATTTCACAATTTAATCTAATATGAATATAATGAGTTTGCAATGCAGTACACACCATACAGGGAGCCAACATAGAGATGTAAAATTATTCTTAAGCCTAGGTGTGGTTGCGCCTTCCCTCATGATTATACTAAGCTGTTTAATCATTAAGGATTATCCTAAATAATTAAGATGATCCTCAACATTGTAATTATTAATAAAAATATTTATGAAAATACTGGTGCTTGTTTTCAGTTTACATACAACACTACTCCCATCAGGAAAGGTCCTTTCATTGTATCGTCCTAGCACAATGGAAACCATAGGCTTGGATATCCTTGGATCCTTTAATTCTAGACAGCAAGTGATCAAACAAATGCTTACATAAAAATACCGATCAAGAAAACAATAATGATGGCCTCTTCTGGTGTAAGGAGATCAGCTGAAATGAAAACCACAATCCATAACTTAGAAAGTGCAGCAAACAATCTCGGATTAGGGAATTAGAGAGATGCGAGTCATATAACTATCAGTGTGACGTGCTTAATATTTGGTAACACATCCAAACAGATGCAATCCACTGTCAAATCGAATATATAAATATTTATTACAATGATCGTAGCTCCAGTGTCGCAACTCATTGAAATGGAAATCCTGTCTCTCACATACAAAGCAATCAATAAAGTAAAAATCAATTGCTATCAGATGATAAGTAGCTATTATTTATCTAGCAATCATCCAGATATATTTACTATAATCGGTCAGACAAAAGATTAAGACGCCACAATGTGTGGCACAAGCCATTACAAATGAAATGACCCCTCGGGGATTAAGATGCGTCAGGAAGGATGTTTTTTCATGAGATAAACTGACGGCTATTTATAGTCTGGATACCCTGTGATACTGTGTGAGAAACCTTGGTGAATTGCTCTGTTTTTTGTTTCCGATATCAGTACGGGTCTACGGACTGATCCTGATGGGGCACAGGAGCATTTGATGTCGGATGCTCTTCCTGGCACCATCGTGATCCGCTGGGAATCGAACAAGGGACATCTCTATTGAAAGACCCATGCCTGACCAATTAAACCATTATAATATCATCTTGCTAGGATAAAACACAAGTACAAAATTATTAGCATTTTCTTTCAACTACATATCAAACGATATTTATTTTTACAAACAATTTCTGCATCACACGCACTGACCAGGTGGAATGTAAATCAGCCCCTCCCATCTTAGGAATTGAGTAGAGCCGTAGCTGGAACCGGATTCTCAGCTACAGCCAAATAGTCATCACCAGGGTATTACACAGGTTCAGGCACCTCATCATGCAGCCTTTCTTCATAACATAAGTTTGTAAAATGGTGATGCGCTGTCTCTGATGTGCTGTCGATTTCACAATCAGCATATTTCTTCTGGAGGGTGTGCTGCTGAACACCATTGAGCGGCAGCAAACCAACCATCAGCAGCACACTGAGCACACAACTGTTACATACCAGCGGCAGCACACCCATCAGAGGCAGCAAGCTAAAGGGTAACCAAGGTTTCACATCAATGCATTAATGAGTAGTAAAATAATGTGCTAGGCAGCATCAGCTTTGTGCATTGCGCAATGCAAAACTCAAAGTAGTTGTTGACTCTAAGCTGGGTAACACCTCAGTTCAGGGGAAGTTGCAAGACATCGATGTAATGATGATAGAGCATAGGCTAAATAATAACAGGAACATGAAACTGCTCTGTGGTATCATATTTAGCTGAGTTTGAGTACCTGATGGATGAAATATTTCATAAGAATCCTGGCTGAATACTCATCCGAATTAGATTTTGTCTTTTTCCCTATGCAGAAGGTGCAATTTGCTATTAATCAATAAGAAGTTGTTTGAAACCCTGGTTTCCCTTTAAGGTACAATCGGCATCAAACAAGCGGCAGCCACCAGGCAGCAGCCCAACAGCATCAGCAACATTCACTACCAAGCACCTGCACCGAATACCTTTCACCCCAAGCACTGAAATATACATTGTGTGGCCCTCAATGCAAACAAGCCACACAGTAGCCCCTTATAGCAGCTGACTTGACTTGACAAAATTATCTCAGCATACCAGACTCAGGCAGACAGCCCAGTTTTGGCAGCAGCATCTGGTAACGGCAATGAATGCAAACCCCAGTATATCCCCATGGGGAAAATAACAATTAAGGCTACATTTGCAATGTTGTTTTTGTTTTTTTGTCTTTCAACACAAAAAATGAAAAACAAAATATGGAATTGGATTTTCGTTTTTGTTTTGCAGCATCACAAATGAAAAACAAAAACCAATTCATTTTTCAGTCATCGCAAGTCAAGGCAAGTCAAGTCATTGTCGATGCTAAGTCAAGTCAAGTCAAGTCACATTTACACCAAGTCAAGTCAAGTCAATTGGTGTCTATTTTTTTCGCCATCAAGTCAAGTCAAGTCAAGTCATGATTTTTGTAAGTCAAGTCAAGTCAAAGATGGGTGACTTACAAGTCATGGCAAAGTCACGCTCATTAACCGTGAAAATCAACTCGGAATTTATTTCAGTCCCGGGTGACTCCAAATCGTTGAGGAGTTAGTTAGGTCCTCAGGAGTTGCTCTACTAATCGGGATTTGCTCCCCTCCCCACAAACGAAAGAAGGTATGGGTGTGTACGCAATTCAGCATTGTTACTTCATTGTATATGTGTACCTTTATTGTGTCAATGATGACAAATGAAATGTTTCATGCTGTAAAAAGATGAGCTGGTGGAGGATAAATAAATAAACACAAACTAAGATTGATCACTATTTGTTAAGGACGGATAAAACGTTCTCTCTGAAAAGGTTTTTGCATCTGCCTGTTTGTAATGTCTCTAAGGTCATGAGAGGTTTGCCGATGGCAGTGGCCACTAGCCTCCATGACTCATTATGCATGTGACTCGAATAATATAGTTCGGCTGAATAAACCTGCACTATATGATCAGACTATATTAATATTGCATCATGGGATACATTTTTCATTTTACTGATTTCAAGACAACAAGAGAAGACAACTTATATGTAAGGCAGGAACTCTGACTACTTACCCATAGCTGAGAAGTTGGGTTTTCTGTTTCGGAGTTGGGGTTTCAGAGTTGGGGTTTCAGAGTTGGGGTTTCAGAGTTGGGGTTCTCAGTTATGATTATCCTTCCTATATCTCTTTCTACATTATGTTATAAAATTTCACACATTGACTTATGTTGACTTTACCAAAGTCAGGACAACTCCCAAGTCAAGTCAAGTCAAAGTCAATTTTTCGTCAAGTCAAGTGTTGTCTATTTGTTTTCGACATCAAGTCAAGTCATAATTTTGTTAAGTCAAGTCAAGTCGCGGATCGTGACTTTGACTTGACTTGACTTGAAGATGACTTGACTTACCAGGACTTGGACCCAGGTCTGATCCTTACAGATAGGACATTTCACTGCAGTAATGTGATTTTAATATATAGATATGATTTTAATGGCTCAGCTTAATACTAAGCTTAATACTAAGCTCAGCTTAATACTCAATATAAATGATAGATGTGTTCTAGAGTAGACAGTCTTAACAGAGAAGCAGACTCTTCTATCACCGATTGACTAGAAAGTAGACAGTTAGTAATAAACAGGTGACCAGTGTAGCAATGAAAGGAAAGTGGATAACAGCCCGTGTAGTCATGCTGACAGCCATATTTGCAGCTTGCACATTTGTCTTGTTGGTGCTTCGCAGAGATTCGATCTACCAAGCTCGTACAAAACAGGATTACTACAAAAATATGCCATCAGATACAGTGAGAAAAGCAGAGAATTCAGACGACAGAAATGTAACATCTCTCATCCCATCAGCTGGACTATCAAGACGCCAAGTTTTGATGAGTAATCCTGACAGAAACACTACCTTCTCTGCTGCTGGTCAACAGACAAAGCTCATACTTGGTTACACTAGCTGGATCCAAGATAGATTGAAATGGCCACTCGATTTTAGTAACTGTGAGTACAAGTGTTCGCTGTCAACTGATAAATCTAAAACTGATGAAGCCGATATATTATTATTCGAAATGAAGCACTTAAGGGATCTGCAACCAATTCCTTCTATTTCCGCTCACCAATACAGCGTTTTTGTCGATTATGAGTCTTCAGGATTCGCTTTCAATAAGGCAAGAACATCATGGGATGAAGTATTCAACATTTCGCTTACCTACAGGCGGGGGTCTACGATTCAATATTCAGTATATCAGAATGTCTTGTCTGTGAGAGATCAACCAATCAAGTCGACGAACTACTTTTTAGGTAAAGATAAAGACATGGTTGCCTATGTCAGTAACTGTGGCTCGGTTGGATACGACAGACTCAAAGCTATGAAAGATCTGAGTAAACACGGTTTGAGTCTTGATTTATTTGGAGGATGTGGCAAAAAAGCTAAACACTGTCGCTTAGCTAATTGGAAACTGGTTAACTGCGAGGATAATTCCGTTTACAAATTCTATCTTGCCTATGAGAACTCTTTATGTGAAGATTATATAACTGAAAAGTTTTGGAAAGTTCTTGCGAGTAACTTGTATATGATTCCAGTTGTAATGGGTGGAAAAACTATAGATGATTACATCCGCGTAGCACCACCAAACTCTTTTATTCATGTGGAGAATTTTACATCAACGGAAGACCTTGCAGAATACCTCAACTCAGTGGCATTAGATGCTGATTTGTTCAACAGCTATCACAAATGGCGAGAACAATATAAATTTGATAATACTGATGGACGTCAGGCACTACCAGCCTGTAAGCTTTGTAGTATTGCGCATGAGAAACCAAATCTTCCGGCAATAAGGAATCTATCTGTATGGTGGAATGAGGGTGCTTGTCGTAAATCACATCTTCTTCCTTGAACCAAGTCTTTTTCCCATATATTCCTCTATCACTGCAGCCCTGCAGTAACCCAGTCCTAATTCATGAAGAAACCATTGAATGTGAAATCATCAATTTTGTTGTTAGAGCCATCAAAGACTGTGCTAAGGTGGCAGCCAACTTGAAGAACCATATTTTGTGTTCCTTATTTTTCCTACCTCGATCTGAATAAAATAGAACAATATCAATCTGAACCAGAGAGATTCTCAAGGCTTTGCTGATCAATAGCTGATGACTTTTGGTAGCACAAAAATGATCATGATGTACGTCTGAGCAATGAACTAAACCTAAAGGTTTAGTTCATTGGTCTGAGATGAGCCCAATTCGATCTTCCTGTATCCCAGCTTTTTAACAGAGTAGCCCAGAGATTTCTGAAATAGCAGACTGCCAAAATATGGAGCAGCATCCCTTGAGGGCGGTTGGTTGTGCGGCAACATTCTGAGTTGCCTTAAAACGTCACCTGCTGGACTCACTGGGGTGGTCAAAAGTATAATCCCTTCATATCTTAAGCAAATAAACTGGTTAAAAACACCTATAACAACCTAAAACAACTATACTCAATGCATAGGTTTTGCTGTGATAATGGCTGATAATGTTTGGCAGCACAGAGATAGCACACTGCTCGCAGGTCGACTCTGAGATACGAGTGCGACTGTGTCCCATTGGCCTTTTTACATTTTGCTTATAGAAGCTAACTCTAACTAAATTTATAACACCGTTGGATGTCTGGATTAATAAGAATTATTGCTTTAATCACCAGCCACTCAAATTTATCTCATTATTGAGTGTTATCAAAAACAGTTCATTCAAAAAAAGGTTGTGTTATTAGGGGATTTCAACATAAATTGGAACTCTAACTCTAGAGAAAAACAACTTATACAACAGAGTCTCATTTCTACAGGCCTATATCAAGTGATAACAGGGTCATCATTTGTAAGTTACCATGGTAATGAAAGCCTCACCGATCACAATCTAAAAGTCAAAACTTCGATCAATCTCAGACCACTATGCCACACTTTTAATGCTTGACAGGCCAAAACGTCAACTCATCAAAACCAGAAGTTTCAATAAATTGAACCCCTTGTTATTCTATAAAGAATGTGCACTGTTACCTTTTCAGCAAATAGCCGCCGACCCCTTTCAATCCATAAACGAGCTGAAATGATTGACCAATCTATAATAAACATTGTAGACAAACACGCGCCAGAAAAAAACTATGCGAGTACGCAACAAGAAAGCACTTGATGGTTGAATGAATGCTATCAAGAATCATTCAACATTTTATTTTTATGAAAGTCTAAATTTATCAAACTCAACTGTTGCTATCTGTGCTGCAACAATGGAAAACTAAACTTGACCAATCCACTCCATGTTACATTGGAGCCTTATCCCTAGATGTCCGAAAAGCATTTTATACAATCAATCACAAACTTCTTCTATACATACTGGATAAAAAACAATTCTCCAGTTCTGCAATAGCACTACTTCGATCATATCTTCAAAACCGATCCCAAGTTATGAAAGTGGGGTTGTCACGATCTAATTCACAAGCAATCACCTGTGGGGTACCTCAAGGCTCAATTCTGGGTCCTATCCTCTTTAACTTAGCCATCAATGGATTGCTAGCAACATTTGACAATTCATTCGCTTATGCAGATGATACGCTAACCTACTGTACAGCCACAAGCATAGATGAAGTACTAGTGGAGTCCAATACTCTGCTAAAGAAAGCATCAGATTGGTATCATAGCCACTTACTGAGACTCAACATTGAGAAAACTCAATTGTGCATATTTTCCAACCGAAACATTAAAAACTTTTACCACATCAATTTTCAAAACTCAAAAATTGAGACAAAACTCTCTATCAATGTACTAGGGGTTACCCTGGATACTGATTTATCTTTCCACATCCATGCCAATGAAACGGCAACCAAAGCAAACAAAATAGTATACCTACTCTCAAAACTAAAAAAATACATGAATGTTGAGGAATCAAAATTACAAAATTCTCGTCAGACCTATCCTAGAGGACTGCTCATCTATCTACCTAGAAGGCACTCAAAATACATCTGACACAATTGAAAAAGTTCAGAATAAAGCAATTAGTCTCATAGTATCTGCACCTAAAAAGTTTTCTGTCACAACTGGTAGATCACTCTTAAACTTACCCACCCTAAAAAGTAGAAGACATTACCTATTTAACAAATTAACACATAAAAAATTATTCAAAAATAAAGCACAAAGCATATTCTTCGCCTGGTGCAAAAGTCCAATAAACACCAACGCTCCCTTAGAAGTAAATGCTCAGTAATAAAACCTTCTTTTAGGACACATTTTGGCAAAACAGCTCTCTTAAATCTGCTGCACAATTTCAGACTGAAATGCAAAACGGCTGACAGTCTACTATCTTTTAACTAATACTTTTGATAATAATCGTGACAAGAACAATAATTTTATTTATATATATGTATATCATTTTCTATTTCTATAAAGCCATATATAACTTACTTTCCCATTTCTAGAACATTGTCATTTATTCGTGAATAACCCCTTTTTTGTGTGTATTTAGCTGTGTGTAGAGGTCAACAAGTTACTTTTTAACTACTCTGTTATCTGTAACCTTTCTAGAAAACCTCTTTAAACAAATAAATAAATATGCTTCACGCTGACAGTGGTTGAAGAGTGGCACTTATGACTTGGAAACCAAGTCGCCACTATACACTTCCTATGCTGGCACATCAGTGCCAGTCATTGTCAACCCTGACACAGCAATATTATATTAATATCATATCATATCATATTTTTATTATTATTATTATAATTGCTCTCAATTGAACGATGACATAAGTCAGGCTAATAGGTTTTACAGAACTACCACCACCTCTAAAGCTGGCCTGTTGTTCTTTCTCTATCTATCTTATTGCCATATGTTTGTGAAATAGATTTTTTTTGCAATTGCCCAGTTATTTTCAGAACAGTGGCCGGCTCGAGTTTCAGGTACTATACAGATGAGTTGCACTTCAAAGTTGCTATCTCCTACAGCATTCAGCAATAGAAATCTTGGATTTGGATGATCAAACTTATGCAAGTAAAACTAAGACATTAGATCATCTGTTCATTAACCCAATAAAATATGAACCCTCCTTTTCTCACACAAATTATTAGAGAAATTATTTGAGATATTGAAAAACTATATTGTCTTAATCATGAACATTTTTATTCATGACAAAACAGAGGTTGGGCTGCCCCTAAAGAGGGACGCAAGTTACCGAAATCCTCATACTGAGAGTGTGATACATCCTAGAAAACTAGAATGCATCCTATAGGTGAGGCCATGGTGGACCTCCTAATCGTAAGTGTGCAGCAAGCTGAAAACAGGCACTCATCGCTCATTGGCAGTGACACTTTTGTCTTAGCCAATAGGCCGAGAAGCGCGGTAAGTGTATCACTCGCATGGGTATCAAACTTAAGTTCCAAAAAACAAGTTAGCCAACCGCATACAGTAGAAAGATGCAGCGGATCAAGTCCCATATCCCACTGCACAGAAAATCACAGCTGCCGTCCGAGCAGTGCGTTGGAAAGGGGCTCGAGGAGAAGACCTGCTCCGTGAAACTATACAATGACCAGTCCGATGTGACCAGTCCAAGGAGTTACTTAGAGATAGATTCATTGAGCACGCATTACTGTGACTCCTAACATGTATTTAACTACAACGAGGGAAACAACATAGATGACTGTAAATGTTAGCTCCATGCTTAGCTCAGTCAGTAGAAGAGGTGTGAAAAAGGTGTTTCAATTTAGTTTTCGTATTGCGCTTTGCTGACAAATCATTCAATGGCTCCTCCTACTTTTATCTCTATTCAAGAAATATTTCAGCATCAAATCAATTAATTATGAATTTTTGCTTGTGTCTCGTTCCCAAAACCCTCACTCATTGATGGAACTATATGCATTTTGAGTAAAAAATTTGAACGAACTGTCTAATTGAAGATTTTGATTTTGAACTAGGTGACCAGCCTATTACACACATGTTGTTGAAGATATGACTGTCATTCAGCCAATTCTTCTACTTCCATATAAAACTTTTTGTAAATGTTTTGTAAAGTCACTTGATATGGGTTATAATACACCTGCATTTGTCATAAACACAAAATTAATCAATTAATATTCTTAACTGTGACTAAGGAGTAACAGCTCCTTGTTGAAAACGACATGCCGGCCCCCATTTCACAGGTGAGTTGAAAAGGAACTTACAGATACCATGCCTCGTCTGATCAGGTAATCTAAATTAAAGTAAAAATTCAAAATCACATGCACCATCATGCAGCAGACCAAGGATAAATTGTGAAAATCAATCACCACAAATCGTTCCACGCTAAAGCTAGACTATCAGAAAGTTAGTTACTTTTTGTTTCCTTCCTTCAATCCGTTTATTATAATCAAATTTGCAGCATGAAAACTTAGCTAAGTCTGACTGTATGAAAACCACTATAGCAAGGTTTTTTTTGCCAGATTTACCTGGAGAAACCCAACACAAAAGTTAGGGCAGGTCATCTTTAGACCCATTGGTAACAACCAACGTCCCAGAAAGTCAACATATGGTAGCTAGAGGCCTTTTTATTAAAAAATCTCAGTACTTTAACACATCCAGGTTGATTCGTAAAGTGCTCTATTTAGCCCCAAAATTACCCTAAAACTTGCTTGCATTGCTTGAGTTAAATGGGAATCGCTTCATTTTTGCACAGATCCCATGTTTCAGTTGAATGAATATTGAGTAGTTGTCTCCTCACGACCTTCGAGAGGACAGCTACAAATATAACAACAATGGCTTTTTTACTTCAGGGAGTTAGTTCAAAGCTCCTGCTTACCAAGAAGGTTTTGACTAAAACCCTTCATCATCCGGAGACGTAAGGTCGATTTTGTGGTGAGGAAGTTGCTGGACAGGAGATACAATTGAAGTTTGTTGCAGATTTCTCACTCCTGGTTCTTGCCTGTTGCCGTTCTGGGGTATATGTGTCGGGCATACAGCTGCGTAACATAATTTTGTTTGTCATCATTTGGAAGTGGTGGGAGTATGATTAGTTATGGGTTCTCAAACCTCATGATCATTTCTGAAATTAGCTGTAAAATCAGATCCAAAAGTCTATGTCTCGGATGACACCTGTGTTCCAATTCCTGTTCAGTTGTGGTAGACTAGATTCTGAGAGTTTGCAATAGTTTTCCTACAACTTCAATCGTTTCTGGTATTTCCTGGTTAGTAGTATATTACACATCATAATCTATTTTAATCATTGAAATGGGAAAGGGGATTATCAGTTTAACATGAGTCTGAAATACAGTACAACCATAATAACTGTATAACCATATAATATATGTATTCCCTTATGTACGCTAATGGTTATGTGAAATTTTCCACCGTTGTTTATTGCTATTCATGCTGTGAATTAGTTTGCATTTCATAGATGTATATATATATTATGTATATATGTATATCTGTGTATATATATATATATGTATGTATACAATGCTGCATTTTTCTACCCTGTTCTCCAACATGTGTCTTGAAACTTGTCCTCACTCAAAACTAATTGAGTTATGCCTCTTGGCCTGAAAAGGTGGATTTAAACCAACACTTGAGTTGCACACTTCACTAACTTAGCTAAGACATACTAGAATGTCAAACAATGTATTGTAGCCATTTAATTCTGTGATTGTAGCATTAAGCTAAGTGCTTCACAAATCAGTAAAATTAAATCATTAGCATCAAAAGAATTGTGTAGCACCTATAGGTGACATTGCTTTTAATCATAATTATGTCCATTCATCACAGTGTTTATAATGACCAAAGCCAACAGCTACCTCCAATTGACTTATAGGAAAACGTAAAATGTAACATATTGAGCAATGAGAAAGGTTGCTGGCTGCTGAAAGACCGCACTAACGTTACAGCTGTGAGGAATAGAAACTATAGAGAAAGCAAAACTCATAGCGTTAACTGCTACAATAATGACCGCAGAATTTCAGATGGATGGTTCACCTCTTCAAGACAGCACACTGGCGGCAGGGCTGCTGAACTCGACAGCGAGCATGACAACTGATGGATATGATTCGAGAGGTGCTGCTATGTTTACCATAGCTGTTATACTAACTTACACTCTTTCGATCATTTGTCTTATCGCCAGCTTCAGCTTTCAGAAGAAAAGAGCTATACAGCAGGACCAGGAAGCCACAAACTATCTCAAATATAGAAACGAAGTACCTCGCGTCATGTCTCAGGTAATGATATGGTGGTTTGCCCACATGAGGGGGGGGGGGGCGTTGGACGGGGGGCAAGAGTCTGGGAGGCTCAGACTAGGTTTGAGCATATACCCCACCCTCCCCTGTTTGAGCTCCCTGAATTTTAACCCCAAAGCCAATGCCGTAGGCTTCTGGATTTACAATACAAGCGTTTGTGCTTAGCCAGAATGTCTGTTGTCAATCACCCACCAAAGCATGTGTACTTCGGCAAAGATCACAGGCTTGTAACTTCAGATGCCTGATGGTTGAGACCAGTCACTCACTTAGCTATGACCAGCAGTTAGCTAGCGTTTGATCCGGATTTTAAATAAAATTGCCTTTGTGTAGGCCTATATATAAAAATATTTTTTCAAATTTTAAATAAACATAATACTTGATAATTCTGTCTGCACGCGAAAACTTTGTGATCAGAAATGAAGCTTTGTTTTAACACACAGATAGAGGTGGACCAGGCGCGGCATTATGGCATGAGATGTATAACAGACGCACGTATTCCGATGCCGTTCCTGCTTGTACCTGTAAACGAGGGAAGGTCCGGTAACCTCCTTGCTATGGCTCGGGCCGAAGAAGAAATACTCAGACTAGACGGTGAAATATGCAATCGGCATGAGAGAAAAACATCAGAATCGTCAGATGTATCCAATAGTGAGAGCCAAGCTAGCCTCAGAATCATACAAAGGTAAGACATCATGTGAGGGGTAGTAATAACACAGCCCTAAGAGTTAAAGCCTAGCCAGAATTTGTGGATTTTGGGTTTGATGTTTATCGAATGGTTGCTTACATTGGGAAAAAATGCAGTTACATATATTTTGCAAAATGAAAGTTGGGCATTGAAGAATGGTTCACCTTGTTATATTAAAGCGATATGTTTTGTAGAACAATTTGTGTGCAGGAGAATGTAAGCTTTGAGGTCGTCAGCATTAGCAGTTAGCTGCTAATGCGGCATAACATCTCACAGGTTTCATCTGTGAGAAGCGATAAAATAGGGACAAAAATATTGATTCAATCTGATTTCAATTCCGAAGCTTTGCCAGATTCTCTTGCGCATGTAACTGTTCCCTTGAGTAAGCAAACAGTGTTATTGAATACGAAGAGTGAATGATGCGAGTTTTTCAGGTTTTGTCCATGTGATCCAGGGATATACTTCTCTATATCCTATGATATATCAGCGAAATAAGATTTCCTCAAATTATGGATTAGGGTAATTTTATTGGCTCACGAAATGAGCACAAGGTGCAATACTTGAGCAACCTTACTCAAAAATGGTACTAATTGAATAAAAAATGTCAACTATTTATACTCAAATATTTGCATTTGTTCATAAATATTATCACTCAAGAAATTTAAAAAGATACACCAGATAAAATTATAGCAAATTTACAATAAGCATGATCAGAATTTCAATGGCATTTTCCCGGCTGGATTTGTGGTTTAAATCTCGAAGGTTGAAATAAAATATTTTAACTGGGGTTAGTCCTACCCATAGAGGCACTATATATATGATGTTTTTACCCTACGGAAGCAAGTATTAGCTAGAATTTATGTTTTGCCAGTTCTGGGATGACTTAATTGTAGCTACTAGCTAGCACCAATTATGAGCATATTTAAAGAATGTGTGTGAAAGTTAGCTTGCAATATAATTCACTATTTCAAGCATGTTCAAAAAGGTTAAATCTTTCGCCTGAGATTACTTCACTCCTCAAGGGTATTTTTCTGCGTCAGCTTTTTGTGTACCTGCACTGCAACTTGTCTCCTTTGCGTTCCATGACTCCATTTTACATGAATTTTCCAATAAATCCAGATATCCACACACTGTGTTCTTTGCTGTATTGTAGTTGTCGGTCTGTGGACACTTTGATGACCACTGTTATATCAGAGGAATCGAGATCTCGCCTGAACTCTACTATCTCTGCTGTCTCCAGGAAATCTGCAGATGACGATGCAGATGAGTCTCTAGTATCCAACTCGCATGCAGATGTACAGCATGAAGAAGATGGCACAACAGAGAATGGTGGAGGACACATAAATGGTGCAGCTACATTCCTAGTCTGAGCCCCTTGGAGTATTGCCCCCCGCCCGTTGGCCATCCTCCCTCCCTTACATCCCATGTTTGATTTACGTTAACATGAGAGATCTGAGCTGAGTTTACGATGTTGTTTTATAAGAAACTTGTCTGAAATCGCTCAGATGAATGTGACATTCCTCAGTTGTATAGTTACTTCTTAAACAGTACCTTAGCTTTACTAGATAAATGGTTCAAGATGGTGTCTGTGAAATTTCTTTGTTTTGATATCTCATTTTTAAAGTCACTCTCTTTTGGCTATGAATACAAGCGCAATGATCATGTTTTCTACACTTTGAATCATAGTATTTGTATACTATGGCTGTGTTAGTCCTTTGTTCCACAACTTGTTTAGACACTTTACTGGAAATAATGATAGTAGACTAGATACTACAGCTGAATAAGTCTTTTGAGAAATCATTCTGCTTTTCATGTTCCGACCAATTTTTCAAGTCCTCACGGGACCTCACTTGGTTATAGGGCAGTGGCAAAGAGAACCATGGTCAATGTGTTTGCCCTTAGAGGGTGGGTTAATAATTGACTCGAGTATATTTTACAAACCACTGGGAGTTTATTGCTGGTCATTGGTGCCATTCTTACAACTATTATAATAACTGTAATCAGGTATTTCTACTTGCTGAGTTATCCTCCCATTAATTACAAATAACTGAAACTACCATTGAGAAAACTTACTATAGTGTAGGAATATACAAACAAGTTTCCAACTCTTGTGATACCGAGTACATACTTTAAAGGACTAAATAATAAACCCAATAAAGATTTTAAGTTTAAAATCAGATAATGAGTGTAATATAAACAGTATGTTATTAAACAATCTACTCTTACAAACAAAATCTTCGTTCGTTGTTATGCGGAGACGTTTCCTGCATGACAGGAAACAGGTTTGGTTTTGAGAAGTTGGGATTGGTGAAATTTGCTGTGGAGGAGAAATATAGAAGTGATACTTGCAACATTATCTTCTTGGATACTCATTCACATCACAGGAACAGTCAACAATACTTTAATTGTTACATTCCCAATTGATATCTACCCAAAGGCTACCACAAATTTGTTATACTGGAGGAGTAATTTCCTTATTGCTGCAAAAGAAGTGTGTGATACTTACTTTCTTTCTGTAAGTAAATCAAATGTGTACCGTATGTATGTACTGTTTAAATGCAATAGTAAAAGTATGTATGCTTTAATTGAATGAATAAGCTTGGATCAATTTATTTATATGAATTGATGCATTTCAGTGTATGTAATATGCATGTATCTTAGGCGCACCGGAACTGTCACTCAATATCCATTCCTTCCAAGACCGAAGTCTTGTTAAAGAGGACTAGCTAACCAACTTACTAACTAAGCGGACTTGACTAGGCTTAACTTAATATTTAATTTACAGTAATGAATTAAAATTGTCAAACAGCAGTATGTAACATGATTTGAATGAAACTAATTACTCTATTATGAGATTCACAAGTCGTGCTTATAGGGGATTTTAAGATGGTATTCCTGCCCTACTTAAAAAGCACTTTGATGTAAGGAAGGGCAGGAAGGCTCTCTGACAATTCCCATACATATTTGATTGAGTTGTATAATTTCTATTTATGCATTTTTACAAATCACATTATTTGATTCCTTAGTTATATAGAGAAGGTGTAAGTCTTGGCAGCTTTGAAGAGTGAGTTTGTCCTCTTACTATAATATAATACTGCTTGCACTCGACCTGGCTCTTCAATTCAATACTAGTTAGAAGATAAGTTGATGAAATACCTGAGCTGCAGATAATTTTGAAGAAAATTAAAAAAAGAAAGATTTAGCCCAGGCTGCTTAATGATGATATTACATACAGGGATTGGTAAGGGGAAACTTTAATAGGCTTACATTTACTAGGCTATTCATTCAATCAAAACTAGGGATTGATTTATTGATTGATTTGTATTCTATCACTTACTGTAAAAGTTGCGAGAAAAAGGTTGCTGGTACACATACTCTGCTAAAAAATAATGAGGTTGCCTTGCATGCAAAAATAGTAGGCAAAAATGGGGCCACTCATTAATGTGTATATTATGCCCACATTAAAAGTGTTTATACGTTTATTAAAATCAAATCCTATATCTGAATTATTCTGACTTCTGTATACGAACACGTTTGTACGAAGAGGCCTGTTGATCAAGAAAGTCATATCCTTAGAACAAATGCGTTTGAGCGACGTTGAATCATTTTGTTGATATTATGAAGGACAGGAATGACACAGACGATGCTATCCGCATTCCTGTAAAAAAACCAACGCCAATATATAGGCATTTAAAGGGACATGCCTAGTTGGTGGTCATCTTAACCCTATAGGAGCGTACTAAATGCTATAGTAGATAATTACAACTGGTAGGAGTACATAAACAACTTAAACAACCACAAGTTGTTATGGTAGGTTAAGTATCTCTGCGATCTTAGATATCATAAGTCCTATCTCCCCTCTATCTCTGCCAACCCTCAGGGTCTCTCTCTGTGCGAGAAAGGTGATTGGTTGGTAAACTACAAAATAGATGTAAACAGAATAGAAACATTGCAGTCTGCTCTGCTGCCTATAACCAAACATTCACCTCCACCTTGGAAAATCAGGTATTGACAATCTTGTTGACTTTATTCGCCAGTCATGCAAGTTAGTTAACCATTTAGAGTCAAGAGCAAACTTTCCGGGCCTTTGAGTACTATTGGTACCTGTACTCTGCTAATACAAACATGTTGTGCTATCCCCCATTGAAGACAAGACAATCTTGTATCGATATTGAAAGTTTCGAGTATCCTATATATGGGTGGAGTGGGTGGAGTTATATCTTGGCCTCTCTGATCCCCTCACAGTCCTATATATGAATTAGGAGGAGGGGAGGGTATAATTGAGATGATAGACTCAGTGGTGTGAAGCCTGAAGCATGGCCTTCATCTAGTGTCATTATAGATTGTAGATCTACATCGCTCATAATAACATGTTTAGCGCATTAATTCGTGGACGTTGAGATATTTTACTCCTCGATTTGGTGTTTGGTTAGACGCTGAACACGCTGTAGAGGATTATTTCTGTATAATAATACAGTGTTAGAATATTGTGTGTGACGGAAGAAGACATACACCCTTGTGGTGTCTTGCTTTGTTACACACATTTTCTTATCTTTCTGTTGTGCCTGTAGCTGACTTGTTCAGACCTCTAAGATTGAATAGATAGGCCAAATATCTATTATCACGATATATGGAAATCTCAAATACCAACTTGAGATATCCAATCATGCAGCATTTGGTGACTAGGTAAAAATTTCTACAAGACACAAGTATACCATGCTCCTTTATTGTACGCCATGACATAGAATCTTGTTACTCTGCCTAACCTTCATTTGACTTATGTCACTAATTCCCTTTTTAAAAAATGAAAATTGGGAACAGAACAATCATCTTTGGGAAAAGTTTTTGGGTATCAACTTCTGTGCTAGTAATAGGGCTCATGTTAACATCAATCAGATATGTTTCAGTGATGTCTGAAAGTGCAATGAATAGGAATAGCTAAATCATCGGAGGGCCTACCTAGAGAATTTGAGAATGCAGTATTTGGTGATTTTTTCACATCGCAAAAAAACTTTATTCTGCAAGGAATAACACTGACAGCAACTGTATGTCAACTCCATAAACATATGACCATATTATCATGTATACAATATTTACATGTTTATAGTCAATACATACCATAGCAGTGAACATGGGCGCCAAAGTGGAAGCTCCTTTCAGTATATAATGAGTACGACTGGATGGGTGGACAGTTTCAAATATCAGTCAGAATGGTGGACTATGATTCAGTCCACCACCTGAGCATACTCATAGAACTAACAATAATTGTTTACATTTTACAAACATATCTTTGAACATACTGCAGATAAAAAGTTCCAGGGTATGTGATATGTTACAACCAGAGACTATGGATATATAATTATCTATAGTCTCTGTTACTACTGCACTAAATGTAAACTTTTCTAGGAGGCTGCCATTGTTAGCAGTATTCAACCCAGTGTTACGTTTCTAATTGTACTGGCCGTTTCTTTTTCTCTGCATTCATCCAAGCATCTTGTTTTGCATATTTTCGATTGTAGGTGTTTTATTATGGCATGAATTTGATGAATGGCCCTTTGATTAAATGATTGAAATTCAATCGGAAATTCAACTAATGCCAACATCTGACAGTTTTTGCATCGCCAACTACTTTACTTCATTGCAGAGACACTGATTTGATATATAGCTACTAGTATGAGTGCATAGTCTCTGCAGTGACAATTCTGTAACATCGACAAGATGGCTGACGATGTGAGGAATGAAATACTTGCTGCTAGCAGATCTCGAACGGGCAGCAAGGATCTCTCCGGACCAGGCAGCAGAAGGTTTAGTGATACAAAGTCATCATTTGATAGTCTGACATCACCACCCCTTTCTCCAGATAGAAAGACTTCAGCGGGCAGCCCGAGATCTAGAATAAACAGCACCTCACCATCCAGGTTAGATATATAAGCTCACTTAGACATCAATGTTCCTACTGTGTCCTACTATTAATACATTGGCAGAGTCGCTGCCCCCTGTTGCTGAATGGGTTTAAGAGATAAACCACTTGAGAGATATTGTAAAAGGATTGGAGCTGTTGTCCTATTTATGTATGGTATAAATCTTAACAATGATTCATCCAAGAGATCCCTACCATCCCAAGTTGTTAAACCGATGATTTCTTCAGAACTTACAAAGTATTTATTGCATTAACAATCTCTCTAGTTGCCAATCATTATCATAATTAAATCTAACCGCATTGGCAACGGCATGGTATTATGATAAGCTGTTGATTTGCTTTTAGAACCACAAGCGCTCTTCCTACATCAAAAAGTTTGGATATTCCGTCGGCAAGACCTACAACAGCAGTTACCAATCGATGGGCTAAAAAGGATGACAAACAATCGGTTGTCAATCGCTTCAAAAACTCCAGAGCCTTGTTCGAAAAGCTAGAGAAAGAAAATGCCGGACCTGTTCCTGCATATAAAACTGGTACTGCCTTCTCCAAGAGGAAAGACATTGAAAGTAGGGCGGGTGTAAGAAAAGGTCTGGGCGACCCTACAAGTTACTCAGCTGGCTCTGCACAGGTTAAGAAAACGTCTAACTGGATAAAATCGCTAGATAACCAACCTGATGGCGAAAACAAAGAATTAGATTATCAGTCCAAATCTGTATCAGCAGTAAGCGGACAAAGAGGTGTAGGCATATCAGGCTATAATGCAGAGAGGAATGTGGGTTTATCTGATAATGAGGACAAGCCTGCCTCTAATGGACATGTCCCATCGTCTCCTAAAATACCAGCTAGGCAAGATAACGGCTTAGCCACAGCGGACCAGCCCAATGGTGACACGATGTCTAATGGTTTCACCGAGCCCAAATCCGAGCCAGTTGCTAGCAGGAATAATATGTTTAATCGCCAGCTTTCCTCTGATGTGCTTCCAAAGCCCTATCACGCCCCTACAGCAGGGATTCGCTCTGTTAGGCGACCCGATACAAGTCGCCACCGCTATGGTAGTGGTGGCAGCACTGACAAGGGAGATAATTCAGAGGCTATGGACAGGCCTCCAGCAGTGCCAGCTAGGAAATACCCGATGGAAAAATCACTGAGCAAGGATGATATTGCTGCCTCTTTGGCCGCTGCTGAAAAATACCTTGATAAAATAAAAAGTGGAGATGAGAGCGCCAGCACGGCAGCTAAAGAGGACGAGGAACCGCCGCCCTGGAGGTCAAATCTACAGCAGCTCAAAGATAAACGCAGTGAGTCACCTCTGATGGAGCCAGAGCCGATGTATAGCGACCCTGAGCCCCATATGTCTGTAGAGTTATCTCCACCTACTGCTGACCCTACAGTCAGCGCCACTATAACAGGGCAGGCCGATAGTCCAGATGATTCAAACGCATACGATAATGTAGCTGACGTGCTGTCCGAGTTGAAGGCCAGCGGTCATGTCACCCCAAATACTCAACCCACTCAACCCAACAATCATAGCAGTAATAAGAAGCCCTGGGAAAGGGATAGCATAATCGAGACGTGCGTCGACAGCCCCAGCACACCTACAAACGCATCCTTCAACTTTGTCACAGCCAACGGTGATCACAGCGGCACAGACACCGATACTACACCCACTGCCTCCACTGACTTAACTAGACAATCTGCCGAGGATCTGGGTATGGACTACGATCCTGTACCGGACTCGACATCCTCAGTGTACCTGGATTCTAAAATTCCATCTTCTAATATGTCAGCTGATCACCACTACAACAACATTGGTGCCTTCCTCGAGAGCAAGAAGCGTAAAGAGTCGTTACCAAGCGATGACGAGCCTTACGAGATTGTAGCTCCGCCAACCCCACCCAGTCGTAGAGCCCCAGCTAACCTCCCCCTGGCTCATGAGCTGGATGAGCCTGAGGTCATGTCTATGGAGGAAGCTAACAGGCTTTTGAGCACCAGGTAAGATAAGTTATCATAACAAATCTGACACTGCAAGATATCAATTATCACTCCACAAAAGACTGAAATCGCACATTATTATCTCTGTGACTGCTCGTTCCGTATTGAAGATACAATGAAACTATAACTTTACTTTTCAACCTATCGGAGACTGTGCAGGAGACTGTGCAGGCGTTGAATGTCCGCTCTGTGTTTAGGTTTTTTTCTTGATTGTTGATAAATGTTTGTCCTCGTTTGTCATACTCAGACTTTTAATTCTGATTAATTAGTGATGTAGAACATGACATGTAAGTATAACACTACATCAGTATCAATTTGATATCAAGCCTTTCATATAGTAGCTTTTAATCTAGCATAGTTCAGAATAATCAAGCTCATGGGTGCTGACTAAAAATCTCACAAAATCCAACAATCAAATGATCTGACCTGCGAACTTATAGCCTTGTCACCTGGCTACTTTTTTGGTTTGGGGAGACCCCCTCCAAAAAAAAATGTGGCTTATGTATCTTATTCCAGGCTAATCAATGTGAATGGAAATTATTCTTCATCTGTACAATGTTCTTACGGATGCCAATTACTGATCAGATAAAGATTTTGCTTGATGGTCTGCTGTTCTTGTCAATAGTCGGATTCTTCCGCCCCCTTCCCACTGCTATTTATGTGATTGTAATAGTTGGTAATAGACCCTCAGGCATATGTTGTCTACGTAACTCCTAAAGCTTCCCATTGTGCAGCGCCAGCTATATTACCTCAATGTGACAAAAGTTTGTGAGTTATTTTAGTGATGCAGGTTGTTACTTCCTTCTTCCTGCCCTGCTGTAGCTTAAAACGGATCACAGCAGTCAGATTTCCAAACTATCACAGAAATGAAAGTCCAAGCACTTTTCCAACTGCGCTCCTTTAGTTGAAGCGCTCGGACTGTGTCGGGATAGCAGGTAGTGTCATTTCATTATCAATCACTTTCCCAACAACGGGGGTGGGGCAGGTGGTTGATAATGAAATGCCGCTACCGGCTATCCTGACACAGTTTGAGCGCTTAAGCTGCACTGTTTGATGTTGTTGCCTCTATGTATTCAGCAAATTTACTGCTTTGATGGTTGCTCAACTCACTGACAGCATTTTACACTCCTGACAGCATTTTACACTCCTGACAGCATTTTACACTCCTGACATATTTTATTCAGATCCCAGGAGGTGGCAAGAGATGCCCTGCCTGATATACCCGGCAAGGAGGCAAGTCGTCCAATGCTTGGTGGAGCTGTTACTCCTTCACTGGAGAACTGTATCAGTGTGAATGTGGATGGGTCCGGGTCGGAGAGCGGAGATGTATCTCCCCATGGTGACGGGCTGGTGATAGCTGACTCTACTGAGTATGAGGGACATGATAACGATGACGCAGAGACGGCATCTATACACAGTGAGAGCACTGACGGAGGTAAGTCACGTACTCGCTGTCATACAAACTGTCCTCAGCTGTCATACCCACTGTCCTCAGCTGTCATATCGATACACATCAGCTGTCATATTAATATTTCTCGGCTGTCACACCAACAGCATGTCAAAATGTATACCGTACTTGACTGTTACTTTCACTACGGCCTGCACAATAAATGAGGCTTTGTTACCATGCTGCGTACTTACTGTGGATTTCCTCCCCTCAAACTGCTGACACTTCAAGACCAGATATCAGGCTTGGTATAATATACTATGTTGTAATGTCAACAGTTTTAGTACCTCCATCATTAGTCAACAGTTTCACAATGTAAACACAACATTTTAACTAGATTTAAAACGAGATCTATCAGGACATAAGAATACCATCACTCACTGTGACATTAAAAGGCAAGTGCTTTGTCATGTGACTGACACTTACTGTGACCTTACATGACAAGTGCTCTTATATGTGTTTGACAGGTGGAGCCTATGCAGTGCTGAATGTCCAGCAGGTAGCCATCGACCCAGAGGAGAGAGTGTACCCAGGTATACACCCGACTCCCACAACCCGAGTTTGCTTCAATATCCACACTGTCAAAGTGTTTGACACTTACTCGGCGGAGGAATACGACAGGCATAATGATCTTATCGATCCCGTGGCAGCGTCAGCGGAATATGAGCTGGAGAAAAGGATTGAGAAGATGGATGTCTCACCTGTTGACATAGTGAAAGGTGAGTAATGTTGTCTGCAGTCACATCATCGCTTCAAGAGTTATTCTTGGGTGAAGCGATGAATATTGCTATACTAATTTATTCTCTAACCATTGGCTTCTGAATTTGATGACAGAAAAGAGGGCTTATATCATCGCGGAGTAAGAACATATGTCATATGATATACATTCTTACTCTGTGATATCATGTCACCAAAGGTGTGAGGCAATATGGAAAGTACTATACAAGATCAAAGCTAAGAGTTTGTAGTAATGCTACGGTGTAAGGATCAGTCTATTTTTTACCTACAAATTGGCACCACACCTCAGTGCAGGGTACTAAATGTCAAACGACCTTCCTCTGAATGTGAGAACGGAATAATTTAACCTCATCAGGGAAATCAAAAGTATGCACTGTGAGGATTTATAATCAATCTGTCCTAGCAACCAAAAATTAATCCTACTCTGATGGATGTTACACATACCGTGATTTCATCAGTGCACCAGGTTTCACTTGTTAGTAGACTCAAATTATCGCAAAAAGTGGGCTATGATGAATCCAGGTGCTGGCATGCGACAGGAGCTGAATTGACACATTTTGAGAATGCAGGGGGTGGGAGTGCTTTGAGATCTAGGGAAGTTTCAGGATCTTGCTGATAATAAAACAAAGATGTAATCAGCTCTATATAATGTGTGTCCCGGCCACTACGCCTTCTGTTTTTTGCTAAGTGCACCCTGCAAAACAATATTCTTACCTGGATCAAGGAGTTGGAGCAAACTCCTTGCCTGGATTTTAGAACTAGCAGGGGCTGTCAGGTTGGGTCGGTGGTTGCTGGGACTACCCAATAAATGACTTTGTTTTGACTTTGATGGTCATTAGTTTGGGTCACTGTTCCATTGTTATTACTAGCCAATACTTGTCTTGTATCTTAGGGCGGCTTATCACTGAGTACTCAAGTATGGACACTCTTGTCTTAGTAGCTGATATCATTAAGTGATCATCGGTCACTGGGCCTGTGTCTCAAATAATCGAGATAACCTGTTGTATTTTTATCACGAGGAAAGCTCTAGCTGTTTTATGAACTAGTGTTTATGTTATGGAGGGTGTATTGAGTTGATGTTTATCAAGCTTTGTGAAATCAAGCTATTGAAACTCATTACACGCTAATCTGTAATTTGATCATCTCCGATGTAAGATTTGCACATCCACAATAGATTTAGTAAGTCGCCATAACTGCAGACCTATCATTTTATTGTGGGTGTAGCTTTCTATGCAGCCTAAGGCTTCAAGTATAAGATAGGCTCTCCAATTCCACTGTCATAAACTTGGGAAGACAATTAAAATGTGATAATGGCACTAGCATAGTGTTCAAACTCCAAACACATAGGTGACTGTCAATTCTACCCACGGCCGACCGACCAAAGAGTCACTCTGACCAAGTGAAAACATGTCAGGCACACATAGTCGGTTAAAATTCTGCAAAAAATTCAGGAAGCTTTCTCATTCTGAATTATTTCATGATGTGATCATTTTAGTATTACTCATTGCAGGTATTTGAACGGTGACATAATGACCCTCTTATTACACCAGTATATATATAGATATATATACTGGCTAGTTGATACATGTAGGATGGTTGCATGACGCATTGAACAGACTTTTCTTCCTCATCTATCTAACCACAATCTTTACGTGATGATATCATCAGAATTAACTTTAATCTCTGTTTATCGAATATGAAGGCCTACCGGTATTTAACTCAATTCATTAAACAATGAGAATTTTATGAGTCATCCACAGTGGTCCATCTAACTCTCTCTTGCAATTTGTATGTGTTTGGAGTTGCTCCCACTTGGGGGCTTCTATGATCATCTATGATCATCACTGAAATGAAAGTCTTAGTCTTGTTTCAAAAGAAAATATGATTCCAGTATATCTCAACCCTGAACATGAACTATTAACTGATGTCTCTGCAATATTTAGTTGTCATGGAAATTTGGTCTAGTATAGGTCCATTTGACAGAAAGAAAATGGTGCTTTTGAACTTCTTTGTGGTTGGGACAGACTCTCAACTGCACCCTTACTGGATGTACTTTACAGCGTCTGTCTGTCTTGTTGAGTTGATGTATTTTCTGTTACAGGTAGTGAAGGATTAGGACTGAGTATTATCGGTATGGGTGTAGGAGCTGATGCTGGCCTCGAAAAACTCGGTATATTTATTAAGAATCTCTTCCCAGGTGGAGCAGCACACAAGGACGGCAGGTATGTGTTGATGTATAATGTAGATGTCGTGTATATATGCCTGGCTCTGACTTTATCTAACTGAATCAGGTGCTAAACCGTCATGGACTCTCTGAGAATGGGAGGGTATGCCTTTAAAGTGAGCATCACAGTTAAATTTCTGTGCCGGGCAGTAACTGTGGAGCCAAACTGTTCCATCTTAAAGTTGAAGGGGAACTTCTTGATTTCATTGAATATAAAGGAGGAGCTTTAATAGGAGCTAGGGTTGCTTATGTATTTGGGAAGTGCTGTAATGTATGACTGTTCAGACATGAAACAGCCTTCTTATATATACATGCAACTCACAAAATTTAGGATATATACTGAAATCCTGAACCTAGCTTTGATAACGGTGTGGAACCCGTATAGTTGAAATATCTAATAGCTTTCAGGTCAACTGACAATAATTACAGATATGGCTTGCCCAAGCCTCACAGGCAAAGAGAAACTCTTTATCTCTGTTATGTCCTCCAGTCATTTTTGTGATTAGTGTTTATTTCAGATTTTAGAATTATAGCCTGAGTTTGATTGTTTGTTATGATAGGATGCAGGTAAATGATCAGATAATAGAAGTAGATGATAAGAGTTTGGTGGGAGTTACTCAGGCTTATGCTGCTACTGTACTCAGGAATACTAGCGGTACTGTCAGGTAAGAGAACTAATACTTACACCTACAAGTGTACTAACTGTTGCTTACTTACTGCTGTGTACTTACTGCTGTGTACTTACTGTCTCCTTACACCCCCTAGACGAGCAATTTAAAGTTACTGGTTCAATCTGTAAAGGTCTATTGAGTCTATGTTGGTAATTGTGTCTACCGCACTCAGTTAGTCTGAGTTATCTGTCAGCTGTTTTCCCAGGCTTCTTTCTCAGTTTATTTATCATTACTCTTGGGATTTTACTGTGCTGGTTTAAAAGTACAAAAATCTGGGCCAAGGAATTTTCAAAGAATTCCGATCCGGCATACTCTTTCAAATTAACATAAAGTTTATTCTCCATTGTGTTATCTTTAGTCTGTATGCAGTTTTATGACTATTTTTGGAATGAAAATTGGCCTTTGGGCGCTATCAATCTCTAGGAGTCATACCAGGCCCTAGCGAAAAAGGCATTGTGCCATTTGAAAACTGATACTGACAGTCATTTTTTTAGGATTTTGACAAGCTTTAATGACTCAAGACAGGGTGATATCAGCAAGATAATATTAGGGGACCAGTCATGTCAACAAACTTATAGTATGAAAAAAACATGTTATCATTTGGGTGAAAGTATCTTGCAATACAGCAATATTAAGAAATGATTGAGAAAAAAATTATGGCTAGAGGGCACCTAAGAAACTCGCTGAACATCAGCGTACAGTTCAGAGCATCAAAGCACAAACCCCCTTCCTCCAAGAGAACAGCAGAAACAGAACTTTGAGCTGTTAGCAAATTGATGATTGGATGAATGATTTGTTTCTAGGTTTGTGATTGGACGAGAGAAGAACCCAGGAGAGAGTGAGGTAGCCAGGCTTATAGAGCAGTCTATAGCTGAGGATAGACGGAGGGATGATATGAGGCAGCGGCAACAGGATGCTGCTCGACAGGTAAGTGATCTCCTGTTTATATTATATTAGTCAACATACAAACACACACAAGTACATTTCATTTTACCCATAATGAATTGGATCTGTTCATACTGGTAGTCATAGCTGAGCGACTCTAAAGGTCCATCAGTGATCATAAGTAACAACTAGGATTATAATTCATACAAGCTTGGTATGAAAGAGCTGTTCCAAGTGATCACCAGGCTATGAACGGAAATGGATCAGCAAGGAGGTGTAGCAAGTCCACAGCACAATCGATGAGGAAATCCATAGGTTGTTGGTTGAATACAACACTTGGATTTCATTTACCCTTAAGTGAGGCGGGCACACTGTATCTGATACAACATGGCATCAGAGTCTCGACAGGGTACTGAACAGACTTGGAATGCCTATATTGAAAATAAGGATTTTTTTTTTACAAAGTGCATATTATTGTGTTGTGCGAAACTATCCCTGAACCTTCCTGTAATATACTGTCACGCCATCGTATACAAAGTCTAAGCACTTAAAATGGGCGGAGCTAGCGGTCTAGACTGTCACTAGCTCCGCCCACTTCACAGCCTGTACCAAAGACTGCATTGTTCTCTCTTTAGCTGATTATCACATTGTATCACATACTTCCAGACTCACCAGCCAGATGTACTGTAACTTCACAATAAACCGCCTCAGCTGTACATATTGTAAGCCTAATAGTTGTCACTGCATGCACTCCATATATAGCTTCAGTATCTATGATTTTCAGCATTTGTTGGAGAAGCAGCGTAGGCAGAAAGCCCGACAACAGGCTCTAGAACAGCAGGGGTCCTCCACTGACTCAAGTGATGATAAGACAACTGCTTCTCATGACGGAAATGTTAGTTCCTAAAACCTGATCATATTTTATTATGAATTTTCATCAGCAGTTTTATGTTAGCTTTGCTTGTGCCAGTGCTTGTTATGTTGTGTTTCGTGAGCTTATCGATATTGTGAGAGCATCATTGCAGACCAAGTAATATTGAGAATGACCCAAGACCTCAAGGAGCTTTGGAATCAAGGTTGTGGCTGTTTATTTGTTCTGAGCCTAAATTGTAGAAAAAAGTATTATCTGATTGCATGCTGTATTATTTGTTGTAAATCTATGATTTTTTAGAGTGAAGTACCCCCTCCTCTCCCAGATAAGAGCTACGTAAATGTGTCAGCTGTTGTAGCTGCCGCTCAAAACAACCGTTCACAGGTAAATTATGTCATGTTACAGTCGATTCCACTTCTTCTTCTTCTTGACTTGGCAGGTAACAGCGTCTTGCTCATATGCAAAGGTTACTCTAAATAATAAAATTGTAAAGAGCAGCAGTCTGGGCACCCAGGCTAGTCCAGCATATACCTCTGAACTCATGCAGTGTACAAAACCGTTGACTTGGTGTTCAAAATTTTGCTCTGGGTACAGATGTTTTTAACAGACCTAGTCTGAAGGTTTACGCCCTATGTTTGCATAAATATATATATGTATAAATATAGCGTTATCCCCCATCCATGAGGTGACAATGTTTTGTAGGTGTGGTACTCTCTTTTTCGTGTCTAGGCCACTCGCTGTATTCCTTTGTATTTAAACCATGATAGTTTCGCCAGCCTTTATGTGTAAACCATGCCTAAGCCTGTGCCAGACATAGTAAAGTGTGTTAATTGCAAATTATGTGTGAATGATTTTCACCTTTTGCTCAATTCTTCTCAAAATTACAATTTTAAAATTTTATTTTCTACAGAGTTCAGAGGCTGAGCCACCCCTTCCAGCCATTCCCTCTACCAATGGAGCACCAGGCATCCAGGATCTACTGGATACTCATGCTGAACAAAACTCAGAGCTGGCTGAAGTGCTAGCTAGCTATAAAAAGCTGGAGGAAGAAACTAACCTCGCTAAAGAAAGAGTAAGTTGAGCTGAGAAACCATGACATAGTGTGTTCATTTAATGCAAGCCTTTCAATTGTATTCCTAAGAAGGTGAAACTTCAGTTAAACTGTCAGTTACTTCCTTCAGTGTCGGCTTTTTTCCGCTATCTAAGACCAATTTTCACCTAAATCTCTGACACAGATGTTACTTCATTCCTCCAGGCCATGTTATTAGAGACTCCTGCTTTGAATCATTAAAACAATGAAAGCCTGACACTAAGAACCACAAACTGTTAATTGCTATGTAATTCTTGTTCTGCTAGGCATATAGCAGGGTAGGTTTGTCATGTTTTGATAATATCTGTTGGTTTTGCAACACATCGGTAGCTAGGCATCGGCTTTTCAGGTTGGGCACATTTTCTTATTTGTTGCCATACTGCACAGCTAGAACAGGTTTGACGAAATGGAACCTGTTGTTATTTGAATATCAGTTAAATGTGGGTTTCAGCAGCAACACGGCACCGCTAAACTCGCTACATCTAATAGCTCATAGTGAAGGAAATAAATTCCCGATAACAATTATACTCTATGTGATATTACCATAGACTTAATTTAATAGTCTATGGATATTACAGGCAGACACATTTTACCTGGGAGTTGCCCCCTCCCAGACAATCTTTGCCAGAGAGGGGACGATTCTCACTTAATAATTGGAATATATACATTGGGCCAAAATAATAAAGTACTACACAATCATTTTTAGCAACATATCCAGATGAGAGAACAGGTATTGACTCAGCTTAATTCCGCTTCTTTGTTATTTATGCATTGTACATTTTGTTTTGGTGCTATAATTGGAAGCCTATATAATTTTAAAGGTTAAAGACGCTTTTGCAAATGAAACTTTTGATAGTTTTGCCTGATGGCGCTCTCTCCCTTATGTTGTAACACCATTCCATCTAGCTTGAGTGCCTATGCTGATTTGATGGGTCAATAGTGCCCACCCCTCTCCGCTAACAATCATATCAGTTTGTGCACTCAGGCTACATCCCGTCGTAACTTTAGGGTTAACTTCTCATTGATATAATGCTGGTTACAAGCGCATGGTGTCTAGAAGTATAGTGCTGTCAGGGTTTGCTTGTTCTTCTCATATTCTTATACACATAGTCAAATGGAATGGCATGCCAAGCTAATTAAACTTAGAAATTTAAAATTTAATTTAAATTGAGTAGAAATATTAACCTGTATATATAAAATATTAGCACTCATTTTGATTTGTAGTATTGGTATATACAGGAATAAAATAAATTGAGTAAGTCAGATTTCATCCTTTATTGATTACTTTCGCCTTCAAAAAGTCATTTGCCCTTCTTGTTAAGCTTTCCCCTCCTACCACCCATACCCAACCAAGCCGCACACCTTACGAGAAAATCTGGTTACTGTATGATGATATATTTACTCATTGTCTTCAGCTTACATTGATGGCAGAGATTGAAGCAGAGAGGGATTCAAACAAGGATAGATGTGCTCAGCTAGAAGGCCAGCTAGAAATCTCACAGAAAATTGTCGATACTCAACAGCTGTCTCTTGATGCTAAAGAGGTAGGTTCTTCTGCATGGCTGCCATTTATAATGTTTTAGGGTTTTCAACATGAAAGAGTATTCCTTCAATTGGCTTAATACGCATGAGGTCCTGTTGGCGATTTGTTCCCCGCTTGTACTTTTAAAACACAATGATTCGAACTTCTTGTGCTGATAGCAGAATGTGGGAGTTGTCCTCTCAGTAGGATGGGTTTCTCATGAACAAAGACTAGGAACTATAATATATATGAACAATATATGAACTTAAAATGTATAAAATGTTACCTCACTTGTGAAAAGAACTTTGACCACGTTTCATTGTGATTCCCATCCCAAAAAGTTTCATATATGAATATTCTATTGTCTCTTATAGGAAGAGAGGCAGGACATTGAGAGAAAATACATCAAAGCTAAGAAAGTGATCAAAGACCATGAGCACAAAACCCTGGAATTGTCTGATCAAATTAGAACTCTCAAGTCCAAGGTAAGGTATTTCACCCACAAATATATATAATATATAATGTTTTAAATAAATATTTATCTTAATATTATATTATTTAATCTATTTAATAATTTATGTTTATGATCTGAGCACACATTGAAAAACAGATTATCTTCACTCAAACATAATCAGCGATGGCAAGACTGATTCAGTTGAATTGTAGCCAGCAAATACACATAACTTGAAACAGCAACTTGGTGAGGGAGGATATATACCCGAGGGTGCTGGGGGCTGAAACAACCCCCAGCACCCTCGGATGTATACCTCTCCCTCCCCAAGTATCTGTTTCAAGCAAATTCGCATACTTGAATCAGCTATCATTTGGAATATACCTTTGTCAGCACATATCAATGCAATATATATTGGTGTACATTGTGTTTTCAGGTTGCACGGCTCGAAGAGGCCAACCTACATATTCATTCTAATAGTATCAACATACAGGAAGGTGTGGAATGTAAGTATCATATATGTAATTGTATTTAATTCCAGTTGTTTGTATAGTAAAGGGCTAAGGAACACTTTGATAACAGATCTGTGACAAAGGAAGCATCTTAATACCACATCAATAAGCAAATGTTTTGGTGAATTAGTTAATATCTACCCAAAGACCAAAGCATGTTATAGTCCGGCAGTTACTTGTGATATAGTTATGTCAGATTTGCATGGTAAAAAAATTCAATGTAATTGAGTAACTGCCTGACTATAACATGTATCGGTCTTTGGGTACTCTTTAACTATTGGTAATATTAAGTCTATGAGTAAAAAGCTAGGGCAGAAACAGATGCGAGTGCTGACCTGAAAGCAGTTGAAAGTATGGTGGATAATTCGTCACACAAACTGTTCCACCATTGCATTTGTTTGCCATATTCATAAATTGATGAGTTAAATTATTATTATTGTCCCTTATCTTCCAGCTGAAGAAAGCCAAGGTGAGTGGGAAGATGATGATATTTGGAATGGATAATTAGCCACCATGTGCCCACTGTTAGACTTAACATTCACCCTTTGGGAGGATTGTGTTTCTCGTAGCTTGTAACAGATTTTACTCATTTTACTGGCTTTAATAAATAATGCTGTTGCAGTTTAAGCGAGCTGGATTGCTGGCTTGTAACTTATCAAGGCAAACTAACCACTACACAGTATTTTTGGCTTTACTGAATTGCCAACGTGTTGAGTGACTGCATTGGAAAATAAAATGTTATCGTCCCTAGAAGACAAAAACAGTGTTAATTATTTTAGTTTTCCAATGATAACCTGACAGCTCGAGGAACTGAGTTGTTGTGCAAAGTTTGTTTACGATGTCTCAACAAGCCGAAACCCCTCATTAGTGGTCAGCCAGCACTATAGTTAAAATATTTCTCAGCATCTTCTTTTGTTTTAAGATTATTTCTCAACAAGTTGATGGTCTTGTTTTCATGTGCTTGATTTGCCAGGTCAAGTGTGCACATACACTGAGGTGGTTTGATGTTTTTCTGTGACAATATGAGATATACCCGTGACTTTTTATCAGCGTATTATTAAGTTGCTATTTTCGTTTGATTGTAGCGTTTGTTGACAGCGATCATGAATCAATGAACGGAGACCACGATCATACGGATACAGGTCAGTGAATAAAAATAATACATTACTTACTATGAATATTTTCTTACTATCAGTACTCCAAAACTATGGGTGTGCATCCATGCTGTTTTATTCATAAAAAACTCACAATCATTGAACAATGATTATAATAACTTTTGTAATTCAATTTTGTGTGTGAAAAACAGTTACAAATATTACTGACACTGACAGGAATTATCTTTAATTATAACTTATTTATTATTTAATTGTTCTGAACCCAAGGGCAGAGTCGCTATCTTATAATTGAATAGAAATCGTATCTTATAAATGCACACGCGAGGAAAACCCTGAAACATATATTTACATTTATTTACATGTTTATGGGAAAAACATATGGAATAAATGCAAATATGGGTTATGTGAAATTTTCAACTAGGCCCCATTATAAAAATCTCCTCAATTTTCATATAGAAATCAAGTGTTAGCCTCAATGTTCCTTGGACTTCCAGCCAAAGATTGCATTGTGGGAATGCTTTCATCTTGCCATATTCCATCTGCAGTCTCCAAATTCGTTTTACACCAAATAAGGTATAAGTCAAACAGCTCTGTAGTATTTAAATTTAATTTATTGACTACTCATCTGGGGGCTGGGAGTGATGTAATTGATACTACTGAAATATGTCAATGTGTAAACCGATGCCGATAAAAAAACTTAACAGTCACAATTTTTGCATGAAAGATTCATTGTGTCAACTGGAACCAATCAAAATTCGTCACCCACCAAAAGTTATCTTTTTCCTTATCAATTGATATGATTGTTTTGTTGACATTTTTGACTCTGCCTGCCTGCATACACGGAAATTAGGATGACTGTGTCATCTATTTGTCAAAAAGCTGATATCTTAATTATCCAGCGACCTGGCCAAAAATATCACGGACAATGAGGTCATCGGCTGCACTAAAACCAAAAAAGATGTTTGTAAACAAAAGCAACGAAACGCATCATCAAGGAGCTATATAACCAGTTGTTTTGTTGAGCCATGATCATTTCTCATGCGATTTTTAACTGATACACATATAAAAAGTACTCTGGAATTTTTAATCTATAAATTAAGTTACGACTTGCAATATGCCCGAAGTGTTGCGACCAGCTTTTGAGCGATATCAACACCCATTGAGGTCACCTGTTCGAAAGAGACGACGTTATGACACGGGGGATTATCACTTTTTACTATCATCGAGTCAAGTTGACATTTCAGGTGACTTTCAACTATAATCTTGTCTAGATTGGTGTGAGCTTGTTGCACCAGAGCGCTATTTTAGGCAGCGCTAGGGATTCGAAAATTACAAGCTCTCTACATTTTTGTTGACACAATTGAAATTCATATAAGCACCATAACAGTTAGGGAGTAATGATTTGTATCTTGAATCAGATGTAAATTTATATAATGAGAACCCTTGGAGACAATTTAATTGGGTCGTAACAAGGATGATGCTCAGGTTATAATTATCGTGAAGCGGAATAGACATGTCACTAGCTGATCGCAATCCCCTCTCATCTACCTGAAGCGCTGAGTAAATCCCCTCTTTGATATACCCATTTATCCTGATATCATCAATAGTTAATATATGTGCTGTGCTGTCATTTCAGTCTTCAATACATGATGTGAAAATAGTCGATGTTGCTATGAGCCCCCTCAAATAACAATGTTTATGGTGTCAACTTAAAAAGTTTGTTTTTTTTCCGGCCAGCTGCATTATTAAATAAGTTAAACGCATCTCTGCCCCATTTTTTAAAGCCCCATTTCCACTGGGACACGTCTTTGCTAAGTTCAGTGTAAATGTATATGTAAATCACGCATGAGTACATCACAAAATAATCTTAAAACAATTGCCCAAAGTTCTTCACCTCTCAGAAAGTGGATCCGTATTATATATATATATTTATTTATTTATATTATATTATATATAAAGTGTTTTTTTTGTTGTTTCAGCTCCTCCAGTTACTATAGAAGACATGAATATAGCGGGTAACCTAGCTCAGCCTCTGTTAGATAATAGTCATCTCAAACTACGCTCACATCTTGCGCAAAACGCTGCCGTCGCAAAAAGGAGACCACCTTCTAAAGTCCCCAGTTCTGCTGTAAGTAAATATTTTAACTTATTATGATAACAGAGTTAACAAAATGGATGCTATGATGGAAAAACTATCGAAAAACTGCTCAAGGAAGTCTCATGGAAATTAATTTCAATGTATTTCGGGTAGTGGATTTGCAGTAAGGAAATACATGTTTTTGCTGTGATCCAGCTAAGCATCGAACCATAAGCCGAAGACCATCACGGCTATATATTTGTACTTGTCGCATGTGATATATGGTGGGCACTGTTTGCATAGCAGGGTCAGGGCCCTGACTCAACCATCTGTGAGTAGGCATCGCTGTGAAGGAAGGGATACTGCACTGAGGGCCATTGAAAATTAGTAAGAATTAAATTGAATGTTCATACTCAGATGACTTCTATGTAAAAGCGAATGTTTTAATATGACCTTGGTGCGTATATGGGTGGAGTAAACAATAGACATGCAACCATTGAATTCCATATCTGGAATAGCATCATTAGCTTTCTTTTGCAAAACAAAGGGCTTGCAAAAATAGCCAGTCCCTAGTAGCAATCTAGAAATGCCCTAATCATCGACACTGTAGGGGTATAATTACTGTTTGCAATTTTGTAAACAAGACAATTTCTCAGGCTAATTATTCATGCTACTAGGGACAGCCAATCAGATAACAGTCAGATGGGTCCCTGTGTTTAGTGTCCTAGCCGTATAACGCTATGATACTATTTCCATTCTAAGAGAAGAATCTAGTTCAGTGCATGCAACCCATCGTCTCACTGTGCTAATGGAACTAGTATAGTCCTGTCTTCACATAATTGTTGAGTTATCCAGGAGGTCACTAACTCAAAGTTCTTTTACCTAAAATGAAGGGAAAGTAGAGAAACAGTCTCCTATCTCTGTAACAGAACTAGATTCTGCGCAAAAGACTATCTACGACAGTCATAATATTATAATGATTTCACCACCAGTCAGTTCTAAACTGTGCATTCTCCTGCAGAATTGAGAGAGGTTGATGGCGTCAGGCAGTTATCAACAAACATCAAATGTGTGTATCAAACACATTACATGCAAAATTGCTGTAAATTACAAGGTTGTTCAGAACACTACATTTTAAAGTGTTTTGCTCAACTGGCCAAATGAAAAACATAGTTATTTTCTTGTAAAGGGACACCGGATGTTCGGCAAGGCAAATTGGCTGAGATATGATGGTCCAGTCATGATTCCGTAATAATCCAAAAATTAATAGAATAAGTGGCTAATTACGAAACAACACAATGTTTAGATACAACTAATTTTGTTGGCAAGTTAATATTGTCTTTCTTTTCATTGTTTATCTGGAGTTGCCTAACCAACTAATTTTATTAAATCAGCGGTTAAAGGTAGAAACTAAGATCACCAATTATCTTTGAAAACTTAATTGTATGTCAAGAGGTTGAAATTACAGCTCTCGAGCCTGGCATAATGTCACACTAGGCTGACTGGGGTA
This sequence comes from Membranipora membranacea, assembly GCA_914767715.1. Taxonomy (NCBI): domain Eukaryota; kingdom Metazoa; phylum Bryozoa; class Gymnolaemata; order Cheilostomatida; family Membraniporidae; genus Membranipora; species Membranipora membranacea. Next base: position 13,462,763 of record OU612068.1, read on the forward strand.
AACACATACCACACCGTATAAGTTTGTCGAGGCGGAATACACGGCGCAAGACACCTATAAATACTTGGTCTATAAGGGCAAGAGGGCGTCGGATATTCTTGGAACATACCCTTGAATAAGTAGTTTGGGGGCGTGTTTCCAACTCAGTCGAATAATAAGGCTTGAAGCTGCGCTCATGTGGATATATTTATGATATAACAAGGGAGTGTGGTAGGGTGCAGCGGCTTGTTACAAACAACCTTGTTTGTTAGTCACATCTATCATCATACTGTGAAGGTCGGCCACACATCGGACAAATAGTCAACTGGCAGGCTGCTTTTACTCTCTCACTACAAGTGCTTGCTCTGCATATTGCAGAATCACCAGAATATTTCTAAGATAATTTGTTGTGACTAAAAAAAGGACTAATGCCTCATTATCCGAGGATACGAGCTTCGTCGCAGGAGGAAGATGCTGCCGCCACAGACGATAGATTAGTCGTAGAATTCCGACAGAAACGACTTAGTCTGAAAAATATACTCGGGATGAAGTTCTCTCGCTCTAGCAGGAAGTTACCATACGACAATTCGAACAGTTGGGTGTTTGTGGCGCAGAAACATCGACCTAAGCTGGATAATAAGGTTTATGATCGTCCCGTGATGAGAGCAGGGCCTCTGACTCCTCGCAGGAACAGACGCAGCGTGAAGAGCTGCACACATACGTTCTCTGAGCGTCAGATTGTAAATGTATGTGTCGTCTGCTCGCATATGAGGATATAATGCATCCATACAGTAAATCCATAAACATGCAAACACTTGTTTATATGTTTATGAGTAAATCAGTTCTTCAAGTCACTACACATAACTGCACAGGGATGGAGCATTTCATTGTGCTTGGGCATAGAGATTGAATGGTTTGATATTGATGAGAATGATCTTAGTTAACGAGGAATATTCCTAGTCACAATATCTCTGAGATAGAAGTACAAATTATGACTGCTGTAGAACGTAGGCATTTGGTGTAGGGGGAAAACAATTTCTTTCTTTCTTTATATTATATATTACTTATTCTATCCTTACTTTAGTTTCCTTTCTGATATTTGTTTATTGTTGATTTGCAGGTATTTAATGAAGAGAATGATAGAAACAGTAATAATATAAATAAGAATAATATCCCTCCACCTCTGCCGAGATATATAGCTGACGAGAGGTAAGTTATCTCCCACCTCCTCATTCACTTTCTGCAGTGTTATTGTTATTGGCCCTACACCAGAAATGAAATTAAACTAATCGATTGGGAAATTATGACAAAAACATGAAACTGTACATGAAAAATGCAGGTATAATAAAAGCGTTGCTATAGGTGTTGTTTTGTGAAATGGCACATATAATATTTGATGATAAGAATTGTTGTTGTGGTGTAAGTGTTTGCTTTTTTTGTACTACTAACCTGATTGATGTGAAACGATGAGTTGCAACCTGAACTGTAGCAACACGATCAAATATGGCTAGGTTTAAAATGGTGACTTGCATTGCAAATTGTATCAGTTGATTTGATGCCCTGATGCTAAAGGGAATTCTGAACAAAAGAACTATAACACTCATCTGCTATATATAGCACTTCGGTACACTTCCACTGAATCAAGGTTACTGAACGCTTTCTGATAACAGCATACACAAAACTTCTAAACAGAAATTATAGGTTTTTAACAACAATTTTAACTGAAAATAGTTCCAGGAAACCAATTGTTTCTTCAGTTTCTAGTAAATAAATGTTGATATAAATGACTAACCCAATAACTTACATGGTGTTTTTGTCACCGAAAAACTCACATCTTGACACTTGAAAATGACTGGAAAGAAATTCTTACACCTCTATTAAGATGTCAAGCCAATGTCATTTTTCACACTAAATGCATTGCAAATAAGCACGTAATTGAAGCAAAAAAGCAATCTGGAAGAATTAATCATTCTATTCGCCTAACCATAAACCATCTTTCCCACCATTCGCCTAGCGAGACCAAAATAGAAATAAAACTCACTTTGTTGCCAACTTTGACTCTAACTGCTGGGCTGAATAATAAAATATGGAGCTGTTGTTGTTACAGCATATTCAGCGGCGGTGGTGTTCACTTGACTAGCAGTCCTCACCCTCCCGGACGGTCAAAAAAGAGTAAAACTACTCTGCCAACAGCAGCGAGGTATCATAGTCCATCCACATCTCATTTCTGCTCACTTAACCACTGACTAGTGACACTATTTCACTGGCTGGTATCACTGAATCACTGGCTAGTGACGCTATGTCACTGACTAGTGACGCTATGTCACTGACTAGTATCACTGGCTAGTGACACTATGTCACAGACTAGCATCACTGAGTCACTGGCTTGTGATTGTGGGGACACTGTTTTGTGCCACTTGGTCACTGTTCTGTGCCACTATGTCACTGGTCAGTGTCACCTTGTCACTGATTAGTTACACTAAACCACTGACTAGTGGCACTAGATCACTGGCTTTGTCCATCTGAACCGACACTAGTTGCAACTTCACAGTGCTAACATTCACCACTTCATAACAACGCTCTTTCAGTTTCACGCTAACATTTCCTTTTCATTTATGGTGTTTGCCCAGAGCTAGCAGCGACTGTAGCCTCAGAGTTTGTGTTCCCTCTGAAAGCCCGTGTGAGCGTTCTTTGCAAGCCCATCTAGCCCTACACAGGTGGCTTCTAATGAGTACATAATCGCTAGAGCACATTTCAGTTTGCTATTTTATTCGGCGAAACAGAACGCGAACTTCAGTTTGACCTGCACTTTTGTGGCTTGTGGCATTGCTATCGGTGATGCTTAGTTTAATTTCTCTTTAGTTTGACTATGTAAGTCAGCTGTGAGCATTGAGGAGAGCTTCTTGACCTGCTGGATATTATCTCAAGCATTCTCCTCGGTATCACGGCATCCACAGTGTTATTTCGGTCAATCACATGTTCATAATGGAAAAATGGGCCCTCGAATGAGATTTGTGGCCCAATTAGTAAATATCTGAGTAGCCAAAGGCTATAATTATTTGGGCTTTAGCTCTAAGGATACGAGGGGTTTACAAGTGTTCATAGATGAATGATAAAACTCAACACTACTCAATCACTGCCCAATGTCCAGAGTCGTCAGTTCTATGAGTAGATAATCACTATGTACACGATGAACAGTGTTATTCTGGAGTTGTCTTCCCATGCTCAGTCATATAATAGCTTCTGAAATTATCAACTTCATTTCACTGCTGTGTGACCTTATAATTATTTTCAAGTTTCTTTCTAACCACCAAAACTACAAGATAGGCTTAGCAGTAAATGTATAGTGTGTGTAACAAAATGCAGTAACCCACAAATATCAATACAATTTTACCAGGTGTAGAGCATTGCTGCTGCTAAGCTGACAGATTTCTTTGCTACTGTGCCCCAAAACAATTACCTATGTTCCTGAATAGAAGTCCACCATCTCTGAGAATGCAGAGTCTACATTGCCTGTCAATATTTTCTGCACAACCCAATGATAAAGGCTGTAGCCTTTTTCCTCTCAAACATGGCGCAGAGGTTATTATAATCAGTTCTTGGACATGTACTAATCTGCCTTTTATTTGCAGTGATGACTCAGACGCCTCCAGTAACCTGTTTAGCGGTCAGAAGACTAGTGACGTATCACATGATGTACCTGTATCTGTGGACGCTAACCAGTCGGCCGGAGTGATGTTAATATCCTCCAAACCACTACAGCAAGGTAACTGTCATATTCAATCAACTAAATTTGTGTTTTATATATGAAGTTCATCTCAGGTAGTCAATGTTGGTGCAGCGTGGCAAAATCTCTTAGTTGATGAAAAATCAGTTGAAATAATTTTACTGGGTGAGACTTTGCACTGATTTTTGCATTGCTCACCTTTGACCGCCCTAATTGCTTTTTAGTGCACCTCAATCTTCTCTCCGCCGGAAGAGAAACAATACAAAGATTTTATGTGATAGCGAGCCGCCTCAGAAATCCCGTTATTGTGAACCGGTGCAGGACACAAGCCCTTCACCCTTCACACTTCAGCACATACATGAATTCACTTTTGTACAACATATACTATTAAACTGCCTTTGTCCTCCAGCCAAAGATGGAAGCTTTTCAGAAAGCTGTACCTTGAACAGCTTGCATGGTGGTAACAATATATCGAGGCAAATCATTTTTTTAAATTAACCTTTATTATCAGCGGTTTGTGTATCTTAATTTTTTTAGATTCATCAAAACACTCAAATCTATCGTCAGCAGCAATGGGCAGCCAGCCTGAGCTGAGATCTTCTACCTCAAGTTTAGACGCTGCCGGCAGTATAGGAGATCCTTCATCGTCAGCTGCTCTGGTGAGTACATCTGCGCCTTACGCCACCATCGGGGCTACCGCCAACCTAAACAATATTCGACCAAAAGTGGTCCTTAGAAGAAATTGTGGTGTCTAAACATATGTCCTGAAAAACCCTTGTAATTTAAATCTGTTATGCATCATGTTGGTTCCAAATATCTGATCCTGGACTGCGTAGTTTCATGCGTGTGCAATCCTGCCTATGAAGGCTGATTCGTGACATATTTTAACATGTGTATGACTGAAAACGTGCAGCTTTGTGGAGGTTCATGGCTGCCCGTGGACGTGGTAGCATTACCTCTGTAGTCTTTACGCAAAGCCACGTGCTTATTTGATTTCAGTGCACATCAAGAGTCTTTAACATCCTTAAGATCATGTTTTTATGTAACGTGTTAGAACGCTCACTGAGCATTCTAACCCACATTACATAAAACAAAATATATGATCATGGTTAAATTTAAGGTGTTAGAAATAGAATGTTCCCTGAGCATTGCTGTAATTAGTTATCTCGGTCAATATACAGGAATTTGAATAATTTGTTTTGATGGTTATGGTAGTCTATTGGACTCCAGCGCTGTAGGTAGACTTGGAAAGACTCATCAATTTAATGGCTCACTCATCAATTTGCTGTTTCCATCACAGTAAACCTTTTGGGAGACTATCCCATGTACTTCATCTTGTCTCAGTGAATCTTGAATCATCAAATCACTGAGCGACATCCTTGCACCCCTCTCAGTCTCCTGTTTTGATGTTGTTCAGCTCACAGTACTTCAGCTGTGGGTGGACGCAAACAATTCCATTCCGCGTAATTATTCTGCACCTTGTAATTATTGGGGTCATTTTGTAGGCAAACTCTATACAGTGCCTCTCATGGAGTGCTGACTCTGTTGGCCAGTGGTTAGCAGATATCGGTCTCCCGCATTTAGCTAATTTATTCATTCAGAATAACATAAACGGCAAAGAGCTTCTCTTCATGGAGTCAACCCGCTTAAAGGTAGGCAATGATTACCGGTTATATTCCATGTTTTCATTTTTTACCTGAGCAACATATGTAAAAAATGTAAACAAAGATGATCATTATGTACCAGAATGATAATGAAAAACAGAAAACACTCTCTATATATGTGGCTGTGTGCTTGCACACTATGAATGACCACAGAAATATGTTGTATCCATGGTCTGCCCTAGGATAAGGAGTTGTCTCCTGTCAATTTCGAAATGTTGAGAACAGACAACTCGCAAACTGTATTTACCTTAACAAAAAATTGCTGCAATTTCATTATTAAGAAACTCTCCCGTTCATACTGCATGTCTTACCCAGTGTATATGAATGAATTTCACTCACTAATGGCCATGTCCCCTGAGAAAAAGGTGTGGAATCCCTTGTGTATTTTTTTTCGCTGGAATCAAACATTGGACCTCTCGCATGGCCACAACAAGCTCTATAAGATAAATATTAAAATCTATTTACAGCAAATGGGTATCGGTTCAAAAGACAAAACATTGCTCAAAAAGCGCTTAAAAGAACTACGATCAGAGTACGATAAGCAAAGGAAACAGATGGAAAAAGAGCAACGAGCGAAAAGTCCTGTCTCACAGAAAAAGAAGAACAAATCTTTGTTCGCTCGATTCTAGTAGCTGGCTGATCGATCAACGAAATTTAAACTTATTATACAGATCAGTACGCACTACATTTTTCCTATTTATAATTTCAATTCCATCAGCTTTACTGTACTTTTATACTCTATTTATAATAAGCTATTCATAATCAGCGTTTGATACTAATGTTTTTTTTTCATGGATATAAATTACTCGATATGTTCAACTACTCATATACTCTTTAGACTTTTAGAAATGTAGATGACCTTTCACTCTTTCTTTATTCAGCCATAATCATGAGATGGTAATGATCATGCATCTTTCAATTGCATAGTATATGGCATTGTATATTCTCGAGCTACATATCCTTAATGAATTAAGTGGTAATTTTTCGATAGCTTTGTTGTTAGTATGAGATATAATTTCGTTCCGTCTAGGCTGGCCTAGGTGATGATATGTTCTCATTATCTCCCACAATGCTCTGTGTTTAACTTCCTGTCGCCACTAGATCTTTTTTTCTGCGAAATTGATTACATTCAAATCATTTTTGGCTGGCTCAAAACCGTAATCTTAAACAATACAATGTTGTTTTTTTTGTTACGCCTGTTATTTTTGTAATACATTCCATTGTTATGCAACTTTGATATAATTATTAATTACCATTCGATGCAACCTACTGCATTCCGTGGCTAAAATTTGAGACCAATGTTTTGTATATAAATTTATGATTTATTGCAATAATAGAATTTTTGGTGCTGTACCGATTATAATACACGCACTTTGCACAAAATCTGATCTTTGCCTTTCTAACCAATTTTTTTCATACCTGATGACGCTGAACAATAGAATTGTTTATCTATAAGATTATTACGATAATATATATTATTGAGAATGATAACAGTTCTGTGGTTGTCGATTGATAAATTGTATTTTGGAGACAACCTTTTCCCAAGTCAGCTTGACATGACCTTACTATTTCTTGGAGAGGTGGACTGTCGAAAAATAACTTAGTTTGTGATTAGGGTATTTTGATAAATTTTGTAATTCTCTGCTAAAACTGCCGCAAAAAGGTTCTTGTGTAATCGCAATAAAATGACGAGGAGTAGAGATGATCAATTATAGGGTGCGAAATATTAATGCCAGTTGGTGAGTTGCCTGCCTCTTGTATGTGTAACCGGTTAGGCTCAGGGAGGGAAAACTCCTAAACTTGGACCTCATTTGATCAGGTAGCTGCCAGTTGAGAACCGTGTTTCTCTTCTAGCCTGATGCAGAAGACGAGTCCTGCTTCTTGCTATCACCTACAAGTAGAAAAATTGTCACGCAAGAATCCCGGGTAAACTTATAAAACCATAAGTGAATGAAAATATGCAAGATCCTGATAAAACAAATTCATCAATGGCGAGATAGCAAATTTGAATTATGAATAAAGTGTAAGTTTACTAACTAGAGGTTAATGTTACCAAAATCAAATATCCAATTCTGATAAAAAAATACCCAAATATATGAGTTCTCTCTGCTACTGAGAATTACAGCTATGGCCAGTTAATTTATGTTGTTTACAATATTAAGACCTTCTAATCAAAAGTGCACGCAAAAGAACATTAGTACTTGACTGTTGTTGTAAATGTGAAGCAGTCTATTACAACAATTTTTCTGACATATTAGGTTAGAGTTTTTGTTGATTTGCTGATGAAGAAGTTATTATTCAGATAATCTGGTTCTGTGTTGATCGTATCGGTGGCTGTTATTTCATCACATCAAAGAGGTGATATGTTCATTGAGATGTATATTGCTGATTACAGGCCTTCTATGAGTTATATAAGTAGAGATGTGAGATCTGATTGGATAATATATGGCAGCATGCTGCTGAGAATTCTCAGTGGTCGTCAGCATAGAGCTGATTCTGTTCGTGTGTGATTGTATTCTGTCTGCGTCTGGTTCCTGAGCAGGTAAGGTCATATTCTGGTTCATAAGTTTGTCATTTTAGCCTTTAGGTTTTCTTTGCTGGTTGAAGAAAAATACAGCGCAGTTCACTTAATTCAAACCTCTGAGGACCACGAAAAGTCTGAATTAAGTGACATTAGAATGCATTGAGATCTGTACCAATTTCCCTTGTCTGAAGTAGCAGGAGTTCTAAATTATAAATCTGAATAAGCCAGCTTACACTGTATAGACAATCGCTGTTGTTATATAGAATATCACTTGTTTTCGTGCTAAAGTCACAAAAAAAGTCACATTATTAAATGTTACTTGTATTCTGTCTGTGAAGTTAAGGTCATAATCTGGTTCTTAAAATTCTCAATTTAGCTTTAATTTACGTTTTTTTGCTGGTTGAAGAGAATTGTAATCAACCCTTGTTGTTATGAAGAACATCACTCGTTTTTGTACCAAAGATAAAAGATTTTCCCATAAAAGTTAGAACAGAACAGAGAAGTTAGAATAACATTATTCCTGACCTTTTATGACAATGAAATGAACACAAGAAATTATGCATATTTTTGTCACCATCCATTGCCATGCATAAACATATCTGCCGTCACACTAAAACTAAGTAGAATGATCTTGAACTAAGCAAGCTAAATGTGACATCTCAACGATGTGGTTATCAGCTTCTTTTGGGTCAAAGCTAGACAAAATTTTACCATTTTGAAAAAAAAGAATTTGTCTCTTCCTCTCTTTCTTTGTGTGGTCCACTTGGAAATTAATTAAGTCAATGACTTGAGTCACCTAATTCCGGTCATAAGTTAGAAAGCCAAAAATCTTTGCCGTCAACACTATACAGTCCTAACATCTCCATAGCAACCCTTTACTTATCTTAGAAATGCCTCCATTCGGAATGCATGTGCCACACACTGTCTACATATCTTTTATCCCCTCATATTTCACAAAATATTTAGCATTTGCTAGGAATATTTTGGTAAATTTTAAGCAGCCTACGAGACCAATCCTCAAAAGCATCAATGAATTTCAAGTAGGGGATTAAATGTGCTTTTAATTATTATACAAGGGATCATCCTTGTCTGTCCCTAATTCCCTGCAATACCTGTTTTGCTGTGGCATCATAATTTTTCAATGGTTTTTATTGTTGCCATAGCATTTATAAACCAGTGATTACAAATGACATTGCAGCAGTTATCAAAACTTGATGCTTAGCTACGTTCAATCACAACGTGATTTGTTTAACTTTCACTAACAATCCATCCCTTTAATGAGGCAGTATTTAGATGCTTGACCTGTTGAGATTTTGTCATTTAAACTCTGGCGGACTTACACAAAAGGCTTACACCTGTTTTACTAACAATACCAACCTTCTGCCATAAACTTTACTTAGGAGGATTTGAGAGCTGAAGAGAGCGGTCATGTCTTACAACTACTCATATAAATCTAGCTCTGGTGGAGCTCCTGGTTCCGGAAACTCTTACAGCAGCTATAGGTCTTCTAACAACAGCAGCGGCAGCGCTGGAATGCCTCTCGGTATCAACACTGGCTCAGCTCAAATGGACATGGATATGGCCCGAATGAAAAGAGACATGGATAGAGGTATGAACCCAGGTATTGGTGGAGGAAACAGTTCATACTCCTACACCACTAATTCCAGCACAAGTGGAGGTCTTGCTCCAACCTCCATCCACGTCAGCAGTGATCCTCTCTCATCCACAGGAGGTTCTACAACAAAGAAAGTCATCACCACAACCACTACAAAGTCCAACCCAGCTGCTCAGATGGAGCTAAACCGTCTGCAAAGAGATTTCAGCAGGATTGGCACAACACCAGACAACTACCACGACGACTTTGATAAGATAAGGAGAGATGTGCTGAGCGGGGAGGCGTACCGAGGAGGCGATACCGTCACTACTGCGCCTGTGGCCATGAGAGTCAGGGAGGAGCATAGCAGAGGAGCTCCAGGGGGACACAGCGAGACAACTACCACCACTACCAAAAGGTCATACGGTACAGGGACGCCAGTCAGCGAGGAGACAATCACTACCACTACAAAGAGTGGCAGCAATACTAACCCTCGTAAGTATGTCGCTGTCACTCGAGCAATGTACGGTCAAGTCAGCGCCAGATAATCAATTATTTCAGCCTTTCTAGCTTTTTCAGACCAGTTCAAACATTTGTTGAGTGTGTAATCTATTGTTACAAAGTGCTGACAGCTTGTCAGTATCGTTATTATACCGGCAGCACTCTCTAAATTACATAAACATAGTTTAGATCAGTGAAACGCACATATGGGAGAAAATTAGATTTCAAATGTGATTGTTGTGCAAGACCCTGTTTACAATATACAGCAATAAACTGTAATGTTTTGCATAATTAAGAGATATGTGGTATTAATGTACTTTGAGGTGTTAATTGGCTTTATTCGCTATCCACTTCAGGCAGAATCATCGGATATATGGGGTAATCATGCGAAATGTTTGTAATAAATACCAGATTTAATTTGCTCCTAATTCACCAACGTAACAACCATTTTACCACTTAGGCAAGCAATCCTGGCTTTATTTCTGTGAAAATGCCACATAACTGATCCCTAATGCTTTTACCTTCCTACTTCATTCCCTTTGGCCATGAAATAACTCAATATTATGCGTTGCCTCCAACGCGTCGCCTACTGTTGTAAAGGTAGCTTGTTTTCTGCTGGTAAAAAGTACATGATTTTGTTAGATATTTTCTCCCTTGTACATATGTTAGTTATTGTCTCCCTTGTACATATGTTAGTTATTGTCTCCCTTGTTTATTCAGGCCCAGACTACCACTCGGAGACATTTATCCCGGTGAAGACTTATGATAACAACTTTGATGACTTCCATATGAGTCGTTTTATGGACCACCGAGATCACTTCGGAGCCAACGACCTTGACCTTCAGCGCCTGGACTGGCAAAACAAGCTTGGTGGCGTAAAAAGCGGGATGTTCAAGTTTTCTCCTCATAACGATTTCGGTGCTGGTAACAGCATTGAGAGCACCAGAGCTGTAGCCAAGGTCGGTATCATACATAATATGCTATCATGCTAAATTCATGGCAGGAATATTAAATTTAAGTCCATCCTTCCTTCCTGTGTTGAATAATTCATATTATGAGTAGCCATGTACCTAGACATTAGAGTTCGGTACCATCTGCCTGCTCATTGAGCTTTGCACTGTGGTTATGGGTAGACTTGATTATGCACCTGATTTGTACAACAGCTGTGTTAGAAATCGGATAAAGTATCATTATGGACTGGTAAGTTTGAATTCGTTCGAACACTAAACCTTGCTGTTTCTTCTGGTATTGTGTAGAAGAAACGTCCGTTGAGACGTTCACAATCACAGCGTACAACTCGTACGTACTATGTTGATTGTGTGTCAACCACAGTAAGTACATCTGCACTCAGAGACGCAACCTTAAATCGCCTCTTCCTAGCAACACTCATTCGTAAACTGGATAAAGTATCCTCCGCTATACCATTCGATACAAATGGAATCCGCTTAGCATGTATACACTATGGATGCCTAGAAATATTCTTCCAAGACATGTTATTTCATTCCAAAATTTAAAAATCATGACAGAAAAAGAAGCAGCCTATACAAAAAGTAATTTGTATTTATCACAACACTCATCACATGTATTCATAGGTTTGTTTTGTTGATTGCTTTTTAGAACCCTCTCGGAAAGCCAGAGTTCTCAGTGCAGTTCGATATGAGGGAGTTTAAACCTGAGGATATTAGCCTGACAACTAAACATGGCAAACTGATCATCAGTGGTAAGTGGTGACAACTTATACACACTCCACCCCCAACTTCGCTGTCTGGCATCTCATCAAACTACAGGATTTCCGACATCATTGATGAACTCACGGCAGACACAAACAATCTTTCCCTCATGCAGACAAACACAGAAATTGCTAAAAGCTAGCATCATTGCATACTCTGGCATAATAAGCGCTTCAAACAACGTAATGTGTATTTTGTTTGCAAACACAGACTGAGGGGTTTGATCGTTTGAGGTCTGCTGTATGATGTAAATCTCTGTTCAACTATTTGTTTGCTTCGCATGTCAGCTTTGAGTGATTGGCAAGAGTCCAGGGCACAGGTGCTTTGCACTCGAATTTATTCTCTCAAACATTGTGTTTTAATGAACAGCTATTCTTAAGCTATCAGTACCCACATACAGTTACAGCCATGTCAGAACTTTAATCATAATTCCAAACACACAAACAAATACTATCATGTAATGATGACGCTAATGCTAACGACCAGCTGAGAGTCTCAGCAACGGCAATCAAGAGCAGCAATCCATACAGATGACAGATGAGAGCACCTGCAAGGTGCTCTTTGGACAGAATTCAACGCTTCAGATGTAAATTTGTGATTGACAGACTTGGTCATTGGTTTTCCATGAGAACAATACTCCAAAACAATTGAAATAGCGGTTTCTTACATTTTGGAGGCGATGGATGAATATGGATATGTTGTCCTGGTATTTCGTATAAGCCAAAATACACTATGGTTTGAAATCTTGGTCAGAGTTGTCAATTAATGATGTAGTGGTTTTCTTTACTGTTTTCCAGCCACACATGAGGAGAAGATGGGTAACTCTACATCCAGGAGAGAGTTCACTAGGAGCGTAGACTTGCCCTCTGATATTCAGGTTAACCTGATGAGATCTGTGTTTTCTAGAGATGGAGTTCTTAGTATAACAGCTCCAATCAAACCTCCACACTACGACTCAGTAAGTTTTTTCCCCGATATATATCTCAGCTGCAAACAATTTTCGATTAGAATTAGAATTTAATTAGAATGGATGAGAGAAACAAAAAACTTTCCGAGGTTGTTAACAGTGAAACTATGATTTTTGTTAAAATTCGGTTCAGACATATCCACTGGTAATCTCCTACACACTAGAGGACAGAGGTGGCTTAACATCGACAAAAACAAAGGCGATATATTGATTATTGTCATGAGCGATGCCTTCAAAATGCTTCGAACCTAATTTTGATCTGACAGTCATTGACCTCAATCAAATTCTCTCCTCAAGTGAAACAAAACTTCCTGAATCTAGTGGATTTGGTTGCTAAAAACAATAATTGAATAAAGAGCTTATTATGGCAACCTGTAATTAATTTTTGTTGGATACAACCGCTCATCTTGGTAACAGTTTACATATGGCATAAGGTAACCTAGCAGAAATTCCCACTAGACATTGAGATGGTGTTATGTCACATTATCATTACGTGTCATCAGAGATCTTTCTCAGGATTTCCATAGCAATGAGTCAATACACATCCTGACTGCTAAGCGATACAATCATATCCCCAATTATGTAGAAATTTGTGTAAATACTGGCAGCGTCTGTATAGATGAATGTCATGATAGTACCTGTACACTGAGTTATCTGATCATACTCTATCCCAGTTCACCTTCTAGAGATCACTAATGATTACACCTGTTTGAGAGTGGATTTCCTATATCCTTATATACCGGCCAGCATGGCTATAAAAGTGCAAACTGAGATCTTCCCTTGCTCAAAGCCTCAACTTTCTCAGCTGTTAGATGGTTCTAGATAGACTTTGTATATAAGTTGTGCCCTCCTTTATCGAGACAAGGCAACTGTTTCATGACCCGCAACGCTGTTTAATATTTTGCGAAATGGAGCTTGTAGCCAATGGTGCACCCTTGTAGCAAAGCTTGTTATTTCATACTGAAAACCCAAAGCCATGTATGATTGTAATCCATGCTTGCTTTTTTCTGTATCTCCCTCCCCACCACAACATGATTTTGGTTTTTACAGATGCGCCTTCTATAGGTTTCATGATAACACCATCACCCCTTCAAACGAATATGTGTAAGATATGCTGCATCCAACAAACTGCTTTCCTTAAAAATCTAAGCATGAAGAATACGACCTCAGACTCTTAAGCAAGGCTCCAACAGTATGCTGCTTGGCTGTTGTTGTTCAGTGGGATTATTCTCACGATAGTGAGAGTGATTTGGCTGCCTTGGATATATCGGTTTCTGCATTGTCGTGACATTTCCTGTATTTTGTGATGTCTGCTAAGTCGCTTCTCATAACTCACCCTTTAAGCGAAAGACAAAGGGGCAGATTAATACTTACTAGACCAAGTTTGATCAAGATAATCTATATTCGGAGTTGCTCCCCCTTACTGATCTACTGCAGGTCTTTTGCCTGTGGGGCAACAACTCTGGATACAGGCAACTAGATCAAACTTTATTTATATACTTACTATGTTTTTGGTTATGTGTGTTGGCTTTCTCTTGAGGTCTTTTTTATCATCACGAAGAGTCAACGCCACTGAGGTTATCAAATTTCTATTTCTTTCTTTTTGCAGAATAAATCTATGCTTCAGACACAAGGACAATTTGGAAACTCGTTCATGACCCCACCATCGTTTGACAGCAATGCATCATACAACATGCCAGCCGCTACCAACAACCACCACCATCAAGAAGAGAGACGAACCTACGCTTCAAACCTAAACAGCAGTCCACCACCTTCTAACTCTTCCTATGCTTCATATACTCCCCGTGCAACCCCCAGGTCACCCCCAGTCACTCCCACCAAGTCCAGGCTCAGCTCAGCTTCATCTCCCGGCAGTTCAACAGGAAGTCAGGTCGCCACCTTAGGCAGCAGCCTCGGTAGCGTCAGCACGACAGAGAAAAGCCTTGATTTTACTCACCCTACCAGCGGCTACGCCCCTGAAGATCTCACCATCACCCTTGAGGGACGAAAAGTAAAAATAAGAGGCAAGCGTGTCGAAACATCCAGAATTGGAGGGCGTAAAACTCACAATGAATTTACAAAAGTGTTTGATTTGCCTTCTCATGTTTCTCCCGATACTGTGAAATGTTACATACAGGATGGGCTCACCCTCCACATAGTCTCAAACATAAACGATCTTCAAGGTGCTGTCCACTTCCTACCTGTTACCAAGAAATGGTGATAACAGCTGAAGATTTTTTATACTGCATAACGAAGCAAATTGACGGCCAGTCAGGATAATTATGTAGAGTGACTTTGAGTGTCGATATGATTGTCATGAAGTTGTAAGAGCATTTTAAAGCAGATGTTTGCTAGTCCAGCTTCCTAACAGAGTTGATATTTTACTATATATATTTTTATTTGATCACAATATTATAAAAAAGCTTTACCATAGAACCATGCTGCTCCCATTATTATTAAATTACACAAAGAGCTTTATATTTATATACAATGCATTTTTAGCGAGCCAATCAATACCCTTTGTCTATTACCATATTATAATCAGCTTGATGCTTTCTTATTGCCATATAAGTCATTACTACATACTATTTGATGCGTGTTTTTGAGGATGTTTATACGCTTACTGTTGTTGTTGTTGCGATTGATCAATCTCTGTTTCTCTCTCTCTTCTCTACTTTGATGATTAAGTACACATGTACCTGTGATGAATACTCAGCTCTTGATTTCTTTCTTCCTAATCTTCTCTTCCGTATTTTAAGCTAGTATCCGAAAAATAAAATAATTTCTACACTAATTAAATATAACGCTTCGATCCTTCACATAACCAAGGTGATCTGATGGCCTGATAACATAAATATATAAACAGTGCATATTATATAAAAGAAATCATATTACAAAATAAATTAAATGGTTTTGTATTTATATTGATTATGTTGATGAATACTACAGGTCAAGAGTTACGTGCTCTATGTGCATGTTTAGACAACTCCTCCATGAAGTGTTGTGATTTTATTATACCCTGATTATATCCTGCCAAAATTGATTTGGGCTGTTGGAGTACGATTTAATTTACGCAAATAAACACTCAACAAAATTTTTAAGGACACTTTAGCTGGTCAATATGAAACACTCAAAGCTTTCCGTACTCAATAATGGGCTCAAAACGGGATATTGGAACTGTCTGAGAGAACTGACAATAATTTACTATATGATATCAGGATTTTTCCCATTCATCCGCACAAGCTGTGTGGCTGTGAGACTAAAATTTACATCATGGACCCTTACCCTCAAAAGCAGCAGGCCGAGGTGAGATTTATATAACAATGTCAGTATATAAGTGGCGATCCACAAATGGATGATGCACATGGAGATTCATGAAGTTTGTAGAATAGCTCAAGACTAATTTCCTCAGCTATCTTTATCGCTACCATGAAAACTTTTGTCACAACAGCCAATACTTTCATTAGACTGAAATAACGTTATGTTGTGACTAGCCATTTGACCTGCAGGGAGTCATCAAAACAAGTTTTAGCTTCAGGCAGGGCAAATGCAGGCTACCGCTAGCAGGCAGGATCTATAACGACTTTATCTTTAGTCATTCTTTTCTAGAGATGTTTCTGTATTTAACTAATATTATTATAAAATATATATATTATATGTCATGTTCATTTATCATAACCAGAAACACAAAACAGAACTGTCGACACCCATCGAGAGTGATGACAGCAGTCTATTTCAAGCATTTGCCACGACGACATCAGCTCATGGATTTCTGAGAGTAGCTGAAGCTAAGACCAATGTCAGGAAGGTGATATGGGCGATACTTCTGGTCTGTGCACTTATAGCTGTGATTGTTGTGATCGCTTGCAGGTCAGTCATCACACTGATATCAAGAATACACTATTACCATGTGTATCTCTGATCGTGAGAGTCAATTGGGTAGCGGTACCTAACATTTACCCAACCCTAATTACTAAAATTGACACAGGTCGTCAGTCGTCACATCAAATTCCTTGTGATGGTACTCTTACTGAGTGAATTAATTCTCTCTCTACCGATCACAGACATACATATAATAGTATATCACATGATTAGTGTTGGTCAGTCAACTTAATGTATCCTTATTCTCTGGAGGGGGAGGAGGGGGGACTGTTTTTTCAAATGGCTACTGCTTTCAACAACCTTCCTAAACATGTGCGTTCATCGACAACCATACATACATTCAATTCGGCATTGCCAAACAGTTTGTTTTCATTGGATTGAGTTAGAATTTTTATTCCCTCGTTTTTATTTTGGTTTATTTTGGTCTTTGGTTTTTAATGGTGAACGCAAAGAGAAATGTATATAAATATGTATGTATATATATGTATATTTTTGTATCAGTATCGATATATGTTTAATGGTCATATTGTCAATTAGTTATTCTGTATGAAGCAACTATTAACACTATGTTGAAAAAGAAATTGTGTTTTCCAATTTTAAGATTTTCTGATTTTCTGGTAGCGTCAACAACTATTTGAGCATAGGAGCGAAATGAAAATTTATGTAGACTCAGGAATATAACTCATTTAAATTGACTGCAGTTATCTTGTGGATTCTAATTGGCGTTTTTGCACAAGCTTGAAATGGTGAAATATATGGCTAGCTAACATTCATACACCCTCTTAACTTTACGTAAGATCTTAGCGGGCAAAAATTGATGCCAGTTCATATTAAGTCACCCTCAAACCAGCTAAACTAAACTTTAGCTATATTTACGACTTTATGGTATATGTCTCCCTGGCTAAAAGGGAGAAAAGTTTATATGTAATTACTGATTTAGATTGAAGGAGTTCCTGCAGTTTAACACAATCACTGAAACAAACAGGGTGGTGAAGGATAGCATGGAGTTTCCTAGTGTGACCATCTGCAATCAGAACTTGTATGTTTATTTTATGAACTTTCCTCGGAATTTAGTGACCCAAAGCCTTGAATAATTAACATTCTAATCATTGTTCACTGTTGTTGTCTTATTCAATGGCCATGGACTGACATGCAAGTTCACCTGATCATTAACTTTGCATAGAAATGAGAATCTCTTTATATAGTGCCAAAAATGTTTAAACATATTTATTTATGAATTTTCTTATAAAAATAATGAAACAATATAAAGCTTTAAAGTTTGTTTTCATATTTCAAGTGTGAGCAAGAGACGATACCAGGCCAGAATGGACTCATCTTCATCACCACTAAATGATTTAGGCAATGATGACAGACAAACAGAACCAGAATCAAACGATGCACGCGATCCTCAAATTCAATTATACCAAGGTAGGGCTTGAGAAAAATTTGCTGCCTGCAACTTAGAATAATTCTACACCTCTACACACAAGTACATTAAGTTATATTACCTACGTGTTTACTATAATTATGTTACTTTGTTAATAATAATTTTAGTTCAATGAGAATTTTACAATGTTTCAGCAGTAAAATTGCTATAGGAAAAGCCATATTCGTCCAAAAACTCTAAGTTTTAGGGTATACCAAGGGGCGGTGACCATTTAACTATTCATATGATATCTTGATTTGGTTTTACTTTGTTTCAACGGTCAAATTCAATTCCAAGCAACAATTGGAAAAACCTTGAGACTGAAAGCGTAATACGAGTCACAACATCAATACTTGTTCTTCCTGTTTTTAATGGAATTTGAATCAAATTAGGGCTCCAAACTATTAAACATAAGTGTCCTTGCAAAACAGAACAAATATACTGCATTTGTTCAAAACTTACAACAGCCAACAACCAAGGACTCTGTAACTCCCTGCAACAACTCTGCTGTGCTATAGTGTGTAGCCAATGACTGTGTTGGCTATGATTGGCTAGTGGCGGCCATGGCTTTCTGAGATCAGAGCAAACACATTGGCTAGCTAATGGTCTGTCCAATTGTAGATGTTTGCAAGAGTCAGTCTTGCTCAGTAGAAAGCGAGTTTAAATGTCCTCTAGGCCCAGACGGATGCTGTCTGGAGTTATCCTTTCGGTGTGATGGCTACTACGACTGTATGGATTCAACAGACGAGGACAACTGTGAACAGACAACTTCATCAGGTATGACCTAACATTAAATCTTCGTTTATTTACCAATAATATAAGAATTGAAAAAAAATTGATGAATGTTAATATCACATCCCTCTCCTCCATGTAACAAAACGTGGAACTACTATAAATAACGCTGAGCTTTCATATTATTTGATAAAGAAAAACTTATTCATCCATGTCATGTCTTGGGTAACTGCTGATAATTTTGTTTTTAATATTAGTATGAGCGGATGATGCTTGTATCTTAAACCAGGTTGATTTATGAAAATTGAAATAGGTAACATTGCTAAATGACATTTGCTGATTACCAACTTGGCAAGTTTTTTGTGGTCAAGCTAACCTGTGCCCTTCAGTCTTTGGGAGTGATAATGGCGGGACATCGCTCATCCAAATCGGCAAGTATTCCTGTGTGTGTGTTATAATGCCTCATTTAATCACGCCTGTATTTTGCCATCAAGCTCCACTTTTTGTAGAGGCTCCTTCTACTGCAAAAGGTGTCTATGATGGAAGCACCATGTTAATTGAAGAAACTGAGTTACCCACAACAGAAACACAACCTGAGATGATGGATTATAACTTGGGTAGCGGTTGGTACTTAGGTGATCAAGGCTCAAGCACTACAAAAGCGCTGAAGCCAGACGCATCAAAGACAGATCCACCAAACACTGTCGCACAGAGTACAACCACATCAAAAACTCTCAGCCCGCTGATGAACAAGACCTTGATGAACGACACGCTGATGGGGACAGAGGGTAATCAGGGGCAGACAGAGGAATCAGAGGACGATGATATGATTCAGACTATGTTAGAGGATGGCTGGAGACTATACGACAGATCAAACCATGAAGAGACCACTACTCTACTGGAGTGCAAGTTTGCTGGTGTTACATGTGGAACAAAGGTATAGGACAGGGTCAATGCATTGGCTCTGATTTGCTGTTGGGTGAGAAAAACCCACCACCCAATCAGAGCCAACGCATTGGCTAGGGTCAAGGGAATATATTTGTTACCAACCCAACATTATACTGTGTTAAGTGTGCTTGCCAAACAAAAGACTAAGTCAGTTTCATCAAGAGCTAAGAAATCCCAACATTTGCGGCTTTAATTCTAAAGTACTTATCTTCCTGGTGAAAAATCATTTCACGCGCCCTCAATTAGGGGCCTTACCCCTTATCATACACAGTATGCTGTTAGGACAGGATTTGCTATAAAATGACTTGGTATATTTCCTTGTTCGGGTACATTCTACACAAAGTACATGCCTGAATCTTTGAATTCAGCAGCATCCTTTTTCTGGCAAAGACTTTTGACAATAAGTTCCATTCGTTGAATATTTTATCTCAAGCCATATGATATCAGATATTACACGCAGTCAACTCTCATCCATCACCTTTCATCTTTCCAATTTAATTGTTTTGGTTTTAAACAAATAAATACACAAATACACAAATACACAAATACACAAATACACAAATACACAAATACACAAATACACAAATACACAAATACGTAAGCAAATACGTAAGCAAATACGTAAGCAAATACGTAAGCAAATACGTAAGCAAATACGTAAGCAAATACGTAAGCAAATACTTAAGCAAATACTTAAGCAAATAAGTATTTATATGTTTGTCTATGACAGGTAAATGAAGAACATGATAAAGTGTAACAACATAAAGCAAAGAGTAAAAAACAACAATGATGATTTCTTTTTTGTAAATTATTTTCAGTGGTTTTATCAAGATGTGACAGAGAAAGGAAGCTGCTACACCTTCAACCATCCTCAGACTCATGACTATCTTTCCTCACAAGGATGGGAATGGCCACTGAGGCAGAGCTATGGGGGCCCGCAGTTTGGACTGAATCTCGTAATTGACGCTGAAACGGTGAGACAATGCAAAGAAATGCAAAAACCAAAAAATTATAAAAAAAAAAGTCAGTGCACTCTACAGAATTCATTTTATTTGATTCACAAAAGTAATGGATCCATGAAGATTCATTTATTATATTTTTCTGTCTTTTCAGGCTGACTACATGAGCAGTGTGTACACTAATGTGTTCAGAGGGTTAATAGTACGAGTCCACAATCCAGAGCTCAAACCAAACATGAGGAGCACAGGCTCTGTAGTTCCTGTGGGATTTCACACAAACATGGCTATCTCACAAAATGAGGTGATGGATTAGCCTTAACTAAGTTTGATCCCTTTTGCCTGCATTCGGAATTGCTTCTCCTTCCCCACTGACAAGCTGTGGAAGGGGGGGGGGGCAAACCCGTATGCAGGCAAACTGGATGATGACAACATTCAAGTTGGACCTGATATTATCAAGCTAAGTATGTATTGTTGGAAAATTGTTTAAAACATGACAACTCTTTCGACAAAGGCCCCAACATTAGCCTGGGTAGGCTGTCGGGGGTGGGTGGGTTGGGGGCGGATGGATGGTGGTGTCACCCCTACCCAACCATCTCCGACAGCCTGCTCAGGCTACCCCCACATTATGTCTCAAACATTTGTTGATGATACAGATCAGTAACATGGAGAGCCCGTGGGGCGTGTGTTGTCGTGATGATAGACTTAAGTTCTCTCCCAATAAGACTTATAACTATGAGAGCTGTACTCAGGAATGTATCATTGAGGAGATAATCAACAAGTGTAATTGTACACCTTACTATACTCAAACAGGTCTGTTTGTGTATCTTTTTAATTTTACTATGATTCGCTTTTACTCTTCTTATTTGCTGTTGCCTCCCCCGTTTAAAGCCGATAGATTGGCTAGTTTATTCTATGCTGCTCAAATTATTGACAAAGAGGTGGAGAAGTTTTGAGTAGGTAAGTAAAATTACCATGAAATAACTCCAGGCAAATTAAGTCTTGCTATTTTCCTTTCACAAAACCAAGTCATATCTTTACCAAGTACAAGACGAGTTGTGACATGGCTCTCAGTGACTTAACTTTGCGTGACTTGGCCTCACCCATGTTTTGGATATTGGTTATACAGACTCTCTTACAACCTTGTCATTTGTAAATGAAAGCTAAGCTATCAGTTTACCAAAAGATGTTTGCCATGATCAATCTCAAAAATGAGTTAAATATGCTTGGGCATGATCAAAAATAAAGATACCAAAGCTATCAATGATTTGAGGACATTTAAGTTAATATACATGTAGATATACATTTACGCCTGATATATCCTTTCTAAGTAAACCAGATTCTATTGGTTCCATTTCCATGTTTTGCTCTATAGATGATACATCAATGACTACATGCGAGTATTGGACGTGGATGACATGTGGACTGGGAGCAGCAGGTAAGTGGCCTGCAGCATTGTCTGCAATGAGCCAAGCCGACCCGCCCTGCATTAACCTCAAGTCACCCCGTGCAGTTAAGGTGCTTGGTAACATCAGTTGAACTTAGTGGGGACCAAGTCACCACCAACCCTACCTGATTTGGCCAATAGGAGCATGGTATATGTAATCATTCACTAACTAGCACATATCTATATGTATGAAAAGAATATAATATAAATAAATAGAAAATATAGTTACTAGTAAGGGTGAATGGCGCTTCTGCTTGTTCAACAAAATCCCACAATGCAAATTAGGTCTAAATTGTCTTGGGACATGGTTTTACAGTCTTTTGCGCTATCACTGACTGAATTTTTTGAGATTTTAAGGGAATTGCAGGACAAATTAGGTAAAAGCCGGCTCTGTTGTAATAAAATTGATTATTAATAATCAATGTAAAATCCCGTACACAATTGTATTACAAGGAAAAAAATCATTTCTACCTATTTTAATGAAGATACCTTATCTTGGATTGATATCGAAAAGATAAACTCACATATTTTTTTTTTTTTATTACATTATTGTCATCAACATATTTTGATTTAATTAAAATCAAGCTGATGCCGAAAAGAACTTCTCCTCACTCTGCTCGTACTGTAAGCCCGGCTGTTCAGAGACTAGATATACCACTGTGATATCACAGACTCAGCTACTCAACTCAGAGGAAGACTGGGAAAATCTAAATAAAAAGTATTTCAGTGCAAAATCGACCGGCATGCACAAAGATAACACAGACTTCTACAGGTATGAAAAGCTGTTTAGTTATAGATTAATTCGAATCGACATTGGAATAATTCAAATCGACATTCCAAATCTGTTATTCCTTTAACAATTAAATTAGGTTATTCAGCTGTCAATTAGAAACAGTCTCAACCAGTAAGCGAAAACATAGAAAGGATGTATTGCAAACCATTATCGTGATGATATGTGATGATATGTGATGATTTTGATACATAAGACTTCTGTCAACGGAGATTTCTCAGATATAATGGATTTTTAGGATCTCTCTACGCGCACCTTCCTCTGTCTTCATTCATACTTTTTTGCAACCGATACAGTTGTTTCACTATGAACTCAGATTTGATTATGTATCGTTGTTTGCCTCGCAGACACCTCTATTGATTTATAACCTGAGCAAACAGGGAAGAAATAGGTCAAGAGGCACTCTGTAAACTAAATACAAACCTACAGTTTTATTCCCAAACACAACTTCTAATGACCTATCTCACTTATATCGAGATCACACTACATGGATGTGTATATCCGATTGCTGGAATCAATTTAGTCTGAGAACCCTATGTGTTCCCACCCCTAATTTTAAAAATGACCTTCTGATGGGTTTCAAGCTCTTTAAAACTATTTTTAAGAACATTTTCGAATGAGTTTATCAACTCTCTTACATCAGAACATGATTATAACACAAGATTAAATAATTTACGAACAAAAAAGGCCAAAACAAGCGAGGTGAGAGGTCCCTGTTGTGCCATGGTGTCAACCTGTACAACAGGTACCTTATGGGAGTGGGGACATGTACTCAGTCTGGTTCCTTGGGTGGCCTGGCGGCGTGCCTGTGGGAGGGGGTTTGATTGTGTGCAGGTTGCGGATGTTTCGCTCTGTCGTTCCGGCAGGCGAGTGTGGCGTCGAGAGTTCTAGTCGGGCAGTCTCTGCTCTAGCTTCGTGCTATCTGACTGTCCCATTGCTTTTTAACTTTTTATATACCTTTGATACCGTTTTAATCATTCTAGTTTTTATAGTAAGCAATAAACACACATAAATATAAAAAAAAAAGCCTTCGATCAGAGATATACATATCCCGTGATCTGTGTGGTTACTTTTCTAGAGCTGATGCATTTTTGAAGGAAATGACTATGCCATTGAATTGTGTGAATGTTTATGGTTAATATCGTTATCAGGAGAAACTGCTTGCAGAGTAGGTTGTTCCCCCTTACCTTGTGATGGGATAACTCTTTATTATTTTCTTTCACCATTTTAGGGACAGCGTGGTAAGCTTATCGATATATTTTGATGATCTGACAGTAACACACATTAACCAGAAGAAGGCAATCGATGAGCTGGAACTACTGAGTGAGTGTATAGGTCTTACTTGGGTCTTCATCCATGAGAGAATCTACGTATTTTAAGAACCCTTAATTACAACAAGGAGTACACCTTGATTGTACTTGTGTTGGTCCCACCATGATTGACGACAGTGAATATATTATATGGAAACTTTTCAATACTGAACCTGAACTCAACACTCTATACGGAGTTCCTGATGAGATAACTGAATTAATGTAAAAATGACACTATTAAAAATCATGCTAAATATTCCAATTGTTGGCCTAAGCTTTGAAGATGTAATCGAACACTGTTATTGCTTGATTTATATCATGTTCGTGTTGTTAATCCAGCTATCAGATTATTTAATGACTAAAAGATATAAAAAAAATTCATGATGTTGAAAACATTGAGGTATGAAGCTAAAGGAATCTTCTTAGAGCACGATTTCATGTTCATTTTCCCTTTATGTAGTGCCTTTGTGGATATATTGATATGATCTCGCGACCAACTTGGAAAACTTTCAGATCTCCAACACCGAAATCTCCTGTAGATCAGGTTTGATTCAATTTGCCAGAATTGAAGTTTCCCCTCCACTGACAAGAGCAACTACAACCCTTGCTAAGTAAATAAAAGTAAAACTTGACCGAATCGTACAATGGGGTTTGATTAAAACAATCCCTGATTCTACTGACTGCTAGGGATTTGCTATTGCTAGACCAAGTTTTTAGTCCATTTGCCTGCATTCAGAGTTGCTCCATCGACTGGTCACGCTGCTGCTTGAAGTGAAATGGATGGAAGCAATTGAAATGGAATGCACAAGCAATCGGATTAAACTTGATCTAGGGATTCGCTGACTCGCTATTTATACACCAGTTTTTTTAATTGAAGGTGAGTTTGGAGGAATGCTCGGACTGTTTATGGGTTTGAGTCTACTCACCATAGTGGAGATGATTGAGGCTATAGTCCTGGCCTGTTACAAATGTAACTTCAAGAGGAGACTGGGGCGAAAAACTTTACCGCTCAACACATCAAAGATCTAACACGTAAAGCTGACTCTGTCTGATAGTGACTGATGAATCTCAATAAACCCACTGTTGTTGGTATTTAGAGTAGAATGTCTAGACGTTGTTTTAAATAAATGAATTAACTTATTTTGATGGAATGGGTCTGCCATGTTATGGATGAAGTGAATTGGTGAGCATTTTGTGTACTCAGGTTATTCTACGCGCAATCGTGTTAGGCGCTACCATAGACTTAATGATAATATGTTGAATCTATGGATGCTACTATGTGTTGTACTACACTTATTTATATTGAAATACCAACTAGAAATCCTTTGTGTGTGGATTTCATTAATCACATAAAACCTAGACCAAATTTGAACCATTTGGCCAGCATTAAAACATAAGGGGACAACTCAGGGACAAAGCTGGCAAAATGGGTCAAACTTGATCTATAAAAACCCTATGAATGTAGCACTAGCCCAACGCAATGTGCAATAACCATAGACTATGGCAAAAACGGATGATATGAGTTATGTGTCAGTATTGGTTCTTAATTTTATTTCATTTGGCGAAATAAGCATGCATCTGTATAGTAAATAATGGTAACTGCAAAATGGATGTTCATTATTTTGATCAAATTTTGAAGAATATCTTCATGCAATATCCGTTGTTGTCTAAATTTGTTATACTAAAATATGAATAAAAAGGCAAAAATATTTCTCAATTTGGTTTCAGGCGATTACTATTTAATCTCAAAATCTCAGTGGCAGCAAAGATGGTTTTGGTACATATATGAAAACCTCCAATAGGCTATGGACAAAATCAATGATACAGGACAAAGAAGAGGTAGACTTCAAATAGATTCACAATATTGAGCAACGAAAATTGAATACCAGAATCAATAATATCCAACTGATCATATTTTTACACAGCAACTTGCTGAAAATTTCACTGGTGGAACATATTAGATAGTGTTGGATTCTATAAAAGTTAAGGGGAGGAAAACTCTTCATATATTGTATATATTTTGGAAAAGCAGCTATTATGCAGAAGGAAAATCTAGCCACCATCTGATGGCTCGTTCAATTCAGTTTAGGTCTCCTACTGTTTTAGGGGTGTGGCCATAGAGTTATTATAATGTATGATAGTATATAATAACTCTATGGGTGTGGCTTACTCACAGCTTCTGAGGTGAAGGTTTTTGCTTCGAAGTTGTGGCTTATTTTGATCTTATTGGGTAATCTTACTAAACCAAGTGATTAGCTGTTACTAGAAGAGTGACTTTTAGTACCAGGTATTGGGTCATCAGTACCGCTGCGAGAACCTGCCGCTCCAGAGCGCAGCCCAGAGGTGACTGCAGATGTAGAGTAAACAGCTTCTGTTGAAGCAGACTTGAAGTTTTGTTCATTTAATTTGAGGCTTGGCAGTGTTTGTTCCTGTAGAGTTGGTGTTGATACCGAATGAGTTAGCTCTGTAGTAGGTCCAACTGCCAGATTTCTCACTGCAAGGTGGTCTTTTGGGACACTAGAGTGACAAGGCTTATTTTCTGGGTGGTCTGATGATGATTTTTCAGGGTGGTCTGATGAAAAAGATTGTGATTGGCTATTGCATTGACCTGATTTTGCTGACAGTTTTTGCATGCTATTCTGCTGGTCTTGATGTTCATGTGACAATCTGGAGGTGTCAGTGGTGACTTGAACTGATTTTTCACTTGTACCTGACAATGTTCGCTTATCGGTGTCAACTGAAAGCTTGCCCAATTTTTCCTTGTTCGGTACCTGGGACTTAGATACCAAAGAGGCATGTAGTGTACCACTTGGGCGAGCAACTGGTTTTGCAGCCTGATGAGACTCTTTCTCTGGTCCTGAAGCTAAGAAAGGCATAAAGTAATTGAGTTAAAGGTGTGGGGCATTAGCACACGCTTAGTAATGGTGAAACTAGATACAGTATGAACAAATATCACTCTATATGTTCAATGAATTGCGGTGGCGCTTGGCTTGGAACATGTAGCCCTAACGCTGATGAGAGGCAAATTCAAATGCGTGTAATTGAAACAAATCAAGTAATTCAAAGAGGCCCTTGTGTTCCTTGGATACCTGCTCGAACCCTCATAATCAATATAGTGTAAGCCTGTGCTGCCCAGTAAGAATGTGCACCAGGTGCTGTACTCATACAAGTACCAACCATTTCAAATGTGATGTCTTTTGAAATTCACACTTTTAAAATTTCACATATCTCAGTGCATACTGCATGCCAAACACCTGATGCTGTGATAGAAGAAGAGGAAGGAGGGTTACATGCTTACGACAGATGAGCTGGTTAGTGGTAGAGGTGACGTTTATAGGTAACGTGGATGATAGAGTAGCCATTGGGTCACTGTTATTAGGAGATATGAAGCTTTCCATGTTCTCTATACTCCAAGTGAGATCAGAGTCGACAGTAGTCTGAACAGCCATAGACTGGTGACGGGTCAACCAAAAAGTACTCTCATATGGGTCTGCAAAGCAGAAACTGTGAGGCTGACGAGGTTTGATTATGGATGTTCCTGCTATTATATGGCTAAATCTGTATTTAATGAATTGGATGGCTCATTCTCATGTGAACCTTGCCTTGATGATCTTGCTAGTATCAACAGCTGCACAGAAGTTTTTAAGAGAGATCAACACAAGTTAGAGAAATGGAAATATATACATTTCAGCCATACCCATTATCAATGTTGGGAAATCATAGAGGTGATCACTTCGCTGTTTCTCAGCATGTATATTTTCACACTTCAACACTCCAGTGACATGTTTAGGGGTTCGTGCATTGAATTCAATCCTATGTCTAAGGCAAGGCTATGATAGGTCAAGGCAACTCCGTCAAAACGCATCAATATAGATGACAAGATGCACAAAGTTCTTGCGCGAATTAAATCGTTCATTTTATACCCAGATAAGAAGGGTGATGGGAGAAATTTTGATAGCCTTTTGGCAAAAGAGTAGCTGATGGGTGGGGGGGGGGGCAACTGCCATTATTCAATTTTACTGCCTATCTTTGACCTGGACAAAGATTCGCCTATTCCAGCAATTTCATTTGTGCAGTAGCCTAAAGGTGGGTTGTTAGTATTTCTACCTTACACAGCAGACTCAATACAATTATACAGAAGAAAACTACTACTATAACGCTTCATATAAGAGGGGTAACGTTAGTATGTCAAGGGGGTTTTTTGTCATGCAAATCAAGCACTAAAACTACTTTTGGGTTAATAGAAAAGGAATATCGGTTCGGGAAATCAGGTTACACAGGTACACAAGTAACAGCAATATCACTACATGCAATACATCAAGTATATGTATTTCTGTATGACAATCTGCTAATAGTAGGTTAAAATATGCCGTAAAGAGTCTTTGATCTTTGCTTCTCCCGGATAGGGCAGGTAAATTATACTAACCTGGTGTTTTACATGCAGACTGCTGTTTGATAGCCCTATCCTGGTTACTGCTGGTATCAGGTAGTTTAGGCCGAGATTTTGTTGGGAAGTACGGCTTACTGCAGGAATATCCAGCATATACTGCAGCAGCTGTATATGAAATCCAAATTTACAGGATGTTATAGTGGAAAAATGATAAAAGATGGTTGAGAAGTGTGATACCACATTTATACAGGATATCAAAGTCGCTCATATCAGTGCTAGCAAAGTGCAAAAACTGTACTCAAGATGTGTGCTTTTGGTTTTTAGTTTGAAGTCTTATTTCTCTATGGAAAGACATGTGACAGCATGGAAAGACATGCTGACAAGCTGGAAAGACAGCTAAACCTACTACAAGGGTCCCAGCAATGGGCCATGTAAGGCCAATAACCCTAACACGTACGCTGTGTTTCATAGGGTGGCAATGGTGGATTGGAATGTGCTGTGGGATGAGAGAACACAACTCCGAGTAGTGAATAGTGGGCTATCTAATTAGCGCCATTCTTTTTTGGGGATGGTGAGATGGCGCAATCGGTTAGCGCGCTTGCTATTCACTGCCAGGCGATTAGTGCCGCAGGAGTTGTGGGTTCGAGTCCCACTGGGGGAGCTTTCATTGTTGATTGTTCTAGCCCCCAGCACCCTCGGGTGTATACCTCTCCTCTGTCCCAATATTGATAGACAAATCTGCCCTGATAACTAGGTAGAGATTTCTGTAAGTCTATCTAATATTACATTATTGTGATAATGTAAAACAATTTTTAAAAAATGATGAGAAAAAACTAAAATTATCAAAATGTCAAATTTTAACTCTTGGAAGGTTGATAGAACGTCACGTACCGAGACTTCCGACCAGAGATACAGGCATAGCAGAGTAAGATCGTTTAGGAGACAGATTTCCCATACTGATGATATTAGTGAGGAACTTATCGAAGTGAGCCAATGTTAGGGAGTTATGTAATGTCTCTAGTGGCATTATCTCTGGTACGGCCATCCCATAAGCCTCCAGCGCTGTAAACAAAAACAAGATATAGAATCAATTAATTGACCAATCAGGAGTTCCGAAATTACAACAGACATTATATTTACTAAAAAGATTGAATTGGTGTACATGAAGGTGATACCATATTCAAGCTTTTCACAATTGGGGTATAGTGTGGCATGGACTGGTTCCATGTTGAGTCAAAAGTCATGGTCACCCTATCCCTCAACATAACATACAATCTTTTAAATGCCTGATCCAACTCCAGGTATCCTTTTGTATCAGACTGGGCGTTTTGTGTTGATACTAAAGCCGTCACAGTTTTATTTCATTCGTTAAGTGTTTGGCTGGTGATGCAGACCTACCTCTATTCTCATTGATATCATGTAGATTAGGTGCACTGTGTGACCCCGATATGACCTTGGTGCTGATAAGAGCTGATCCTGTAGGAGAACAGTGTTGCATTCCTCCGGCAATCGAATGATGTCTCTTTCCCCCAGCTGTGTAAAAACAAAATTAGTTTAATTTTAGTGCAAATATTCTAAAAATCAGCTTGAGAAACTACATAACATTGATGCAGGTAAGGTAAGTGTAGGTTATATTGGATGCTTGCAGGGTAGCTTAGACTAGAGCCTAGAATAGTTGGACAGCTGGTTGGAAATTCCAGTAATATCAATTCATGGTATCCAAAACAATCATCCAGGATCATTTCTTCAGCAGGAGTGATCAGATGCTTGTTTTGAGGTTTTTTGTGACATTGCATTTCTCAACCCTCCGCCATCATATTGGGCATTTATCAGCAAAGAGATGAAAAATATGTCGACATGTTTCTGACCACTAGGACTATCAGTGAGCTTGACTTTAATCGGAGGAGAGATGTAAGGCTCCTAACCGCTTTTACCAAGGGTTTACTTTAACCCATAAGAGCTTCAACCGGGGATGTGCAGGCACACATGTAGTAACGACAGGGATGACAACGCCATAAAGCACACAAATGAGCATCCGCTAATCCATCCTAGTGATGCTTTACATGGCAGTGACCAGCCCACCCTCCCCCCATCATCCAGTGGTGTCAAAATTCATTTCATTGAGTTATAAAGACATTATTTGGACTAGTTGAGTTCCGTAACAATCCTTGCTATTGTTTTTTTTATTCACAAAATCATCCCCCATGTTCGATTGTTTGCTTATGTGCATATCCTTTTACATGCGTACATATTAAGTTCATCGAGCAAATTAAACCAAATTTGTTGGTGAAGGTAGCTTTAAAATTTAGTAAAAGTTATTGCAGACTCTTGTTAGCATGTTCCCGTCCACCTTAGCGTCACAAAAAAGATTCAAATATGTATCAATAAATACTCTCATTCTGACAAGAGAGCTATCAGTTTATATTTTGCGACAGTCAACTTAAAACACCATGCATGTTAGCATATAGAACATTGTGTCAATAGGTGGGAAACACGCAGTCAACTTTTCCTCATACATCAGCAGAAATTCACCATCAAAGTCACCATCAAAACACAAAAACAGTGCAAAAACGGGTTAGCCACGCCCATAAATAACCAGCGTTTTCACCTGACTGAATGCACGGTATGGGGGCGCTAGTGATGCCTCTGACTTCTACTACATGAGCGGCGTAAGCCTGCAATATGTTATCCAGGCTCTTAGGCTTAGGCTGCAGTGATGCTTTGGTGACTTTAGGGCTATCAGAAATGGTAGCGAGGTTTTCGACTGAAAGTTGATAAGCAAAGGTTTGGTTAAAAGCAAAGAAAAGTTCATAAACTCAGTCAAACTTTGCAATTAACCCGAACAATAATACAGCATGTCAACCTCTGAAGGATCAGAGATCGACAACAATGCAACAAATTGTCGCCAAATTTTGAGATTGTTTGTTTGTAATATGGTATCCTCCTGCGATACAGTAATATAAATGTTAGAAAATTCGAAAATCCTCTGCCGTGCTGATGTTAGCTACCCACCTAATCTGGTCTCAGGTTCTGTGCGAGAAAATTAAGGATACATAAATCACTTAACTTGGGTAGCTATAAACAATATCTGGTTCCAAATATTACTATAAACCTGCGGCCTCATTGCTGATGATTGGCTAGAATGCAGTTTCGTGTTTTCTCAACAGTAAAAACTTGATATCTTCAGCATGAGCTCAATCAAAACCCTAAATCCTCAAATTTCCTGGAGGTTGGCCTGTCTAGGAGTAACAATATCGATGTATAATGATATATATATATATATATAAATATATATAAAACTGAAAATAGGGTTATTATTCTCTTCCCTTCTCTGATTATCTTTATCACAGGGTTATGGTTGTTGTGAATATATCGTGTCTGGTTGGGTTGTTGATAATTTCATGCACAACACTCAATGTTAGGAGGCGATTTATACACAGCTGTAGTTAAAGCGCTTAAAGTTGCCACAATAGCAGTATTCCATTATCAACCTCCCTCATGGTTATCAGGCTATTTACTCTAGCACATGTTTTTTAGGGCCACAGCTTTTGGGGCAATAAGCTTAAACATTGGTATGGGGTGGGGGTAGGGAGGGAGGTTGATAATGGTATACCACGACAGCCACGCAACACAGTTTAAGCATTTCATCTAACACTGCTGCGGCGATAGTATTACTAGTGGCACGCCTGCTCAGTTTGTGGTAAGTTGTGAATGTATGAGATGAGTGAGGTGAGGCACTTACGACTCGATCCCATTCTGTAGTTTATATCCCTGCTATTGAATTCTGTTACAGAATAAAACGACCATCAAGGTTAAAAGCCATCAAGGCTCAACTGCGAACGTATGACATAATTTTGATAACAACGAAGCTCGAATGCTGAATTATGAAAGAAAAGATTTAAATTTGTTGGATATCACCAAGGAGCACTACCTGTCAGAAAAACTCGGCATTAAAATCACAACTACCTTACAGCCAGAAAGCTTCAAGATGTTAACTGCTTGTCGGTTTGCACGTGTTCCTAACATACCAACACCATCATTATATAAATGATGTACAAAGAACAATTGGGAGAAGGCAAGCATACCGTTAGTTCTCTGCTGCCTGACGTGGATAGGAGTTGAGTTATGATGCGGACTGCTCTCTTGGCCTGTTCCATCTGTACCATTCTCAAGAAGACCCTCCTCGCTTGGCTAACAAATACACAATCAGCTTGTAGTGAGTATAGACATGAGAGTATAGCATGCTTTCCTCATATCCATTGGATAACCCCCGAAATCTTGCCCCCCGCCTGCCGGCCATGGTAAGAAAGATCATACCAAACCATAAAATCTAATGTTTATGTCTTTGATGCCCCACCTCAGATATTTTGAGAGGCTAAAACAGAATAATGTGTTGCTCCTCATCTAGTATTTGGCTAGTGAGAAAACATGCCATGAAAACAAAACGTTTTGAAAAAATTAGTATAATACTACCTCCTCCGGTAGTATATCACATGTGAAGTCTATCTCTGGTATTAAATCACCAACAGCACTGTTCACCTCTCCACTACTTTTCCTAACCTGCTCTGCACTGGAAAACTGCAGATCTTCCTAAAGAAACAATAAAAAACTCCAATAGACAGAAACTTTTTTTCCAAATCCAACCAGATTCAAGACATTGAAGCTCAGAAGACCAAAAATGATATCAAGCTTGATCCCAATTGCCTGCAATCTGAATTGCTCCCATTCTACTATTTTCTTTAGTAAGGAAACCTCAATGAAAACATGTGATAATAATTTTGAGTTTCAGAGTAAATAGATGTACATTTGCTTTGGAGTTTTTTTAAACTCGTTTCTTTCATGAATGTACTTTCTGAACAGTTATATAGCTGGTTGTACTTACATCCGAGTCCACATTGCTACCTGTGGGCACTTTGACTGGATTGACATGGCTCCGCCCCTTGTTTGGTCTATAGCCACGCCCATTGCTTGTGTTCCTATCATGTGCTTGGGTAGACGTTGGGACGTTCACACCATATGCTCCAGGGCTAAAGTGAATCTCAATATGAAATCTCTCTTCAGAGTTCTTTTCCTGCAAATAAATCATGTATCATTAATTCTGCTGTTCGTAAGAAATATGTAAGTAATAAAACAGAGTACATCTAAATCGAATTATATTTGAAAGTCCATAATATATTGACACATTTTGCGAAAACTGCATAAAGAATAGTGCATGAATGCATAGTGCGCAAATGCATAGCACATTAATGCATAGTGCATTGATGCATAGTGTATTGATGTATAGTGCATTGATACATGGTACATTTATGCATAGTGCATTACCTTGGTAGGGTCCTCATACATCATTATAACAATCTGTGAGATATAATTAAGCTCTGATACGCCTATAAGAAATAATAAGAACAGTGATAAGAAAATTTGAAAATACAAGTCACCCAGCAGCACGAGCTCGTCTTCATATCAGGGCACAAGTTGGATCAATAATGTTTTTAAACTCCATAGGAGAAATTCCAGGAAAAATTTCAGAGGAGGACAATCTTGATCAAAGCTGTTCTTCAGCTAATCATAGTGAAGAAGTATGTGTAAGAGTTACCGGATAAGTATTCCTGAGCTCGACACCATTGGTCATCACACTTATCAACCAGACCTCCGTGATTGATGAGTGATAATAATGAGTGTATGTGACTCTCACTGGTAAAGTACAAGCGTGTCCGGACATGTCTGTCTGGTGATGTCACGCCCATCGAGAACCTACATCACAAGGTAACAATAAATAACAGTTCTCAGCCAGTCTATGAAGTCATGTCCTGCACACCTGAAACATCATTCTCTTGTCGCTCCTTGCACATTGTTTAATGCTTTTCGATGTAAATTGAATAGATTCCAATCAAACAATTTAGGAGCAAATTTACCTTATCCAAAGACCCAAAAGCAAGAGATTTGAGCAAAGTGATACGGATAGAGAGAGTTTTGCTCAAAAACCCTAGCTCATTCTAATTGAAAGTCTTCTCTGAGCGACGTGTTTAAGTTTCCTGTACTCGTTGAGGCTAGGAAATTGTCATTTGTTAGAAAAATGATGGGTTAGGGGAAATTTAAATTTACAATCAATAGATTCTCAATTTCACTCGGGCTACAAATTATAACAAGAAACAAGGGAGAATAGAATTCAGTGAATGGGAAGGAAAGGAGATTTGAAATATCTCATGCTTTCAAATTGAGGACATACATTAGCTAACTATTTAACGCATTATGCGTGCATGCATGCAAAGCACACATAATAGTGCACTGCATGCATGCACTATACGTTGATGATTGATATAACTCTAACAATATCAGATGCCCGAGTCCTCTGGCAATTACGATAAGAGAAGATATTTGTTTCCCATCGTCAATAGGGTACCATCTATATTTTATCGCATTCATGCCAATGTGATTTCCCAGGGTAGATCAGATTATCTTGTTTGGAAGCATAATTCAAATTAAAAACGCATTGATGCTACCATTGCTGTTTGGTTCTTGATATGGCCAGTAATTACACAGATTTTTCTCTCAATTGAGAATGGAAACAAGTAAATGAAATAGAATTGGGCACAGCTCTGCAGGTCATTCAATCATTAGGGCAGGCAGGTTATGTAATGCATATAAAGGTATTAGAGGGCAGCTGGGTACGCCCCAAAAATGTTATATCTATAATAGACAGGTGCTAAGGTTGAGTGTGCGATGACATTCCATCCTTACTGATGTGCTTTAGTGTGCGATTTAGACAATTTGGACTTTACTCTAATACGATTGTAAATATGATTCCAAGAGACAGACCTAACATGCTACAGCTAAGCAAAGTGTGGTTTGCTTAATTTGCAGAATTAGTAAAGTTCTAATGCTGATTTTACAAAAGATGCGGGAAATGATAGCAGCAGTGGCAGCGGAATAACATATATAGAATTAACAGCGATAATCAATTCGCTGATGATGCTAATTTACCAATCACTACAATCGCTTGTCATATATCTACAGTAAGTGAACGCGACAGCAAGTATACAACAACTTTCAACATAACAGCCGAGAGGGTTAAAGTTAAACTTGGAATCAATATTTCGCAATCCTGCAGAGTTGTACACTCACAATATATTTGTACAACAAAAATTACTATTTATTGAATAGTAGAGACTTTCCGGATCACAGATGAAAAGGACTTCGATTCCAATGAAAATTACCCTATGTTAGAGTATGTCATTTACAAGTAACTATGACTTAGCGTAAACTCTGAAGCTGCATTTCTACTGCAACTTAGTTGTACAGAAAAATCTGTCCAAAATATCTGTCCAGTATAAATGCAGCTTGACTCGGATATGTCATTTGACTGATTTCAGACCAGCCTTGAGCACCTAATTAGGTTTAATTTTCATAATTTAACAAAGAGAGACAAGGGCAAGAACGAGAACATAGCCTTGAACGGAATATAAAACAAATTTACAGAATACATACTCAAGTTTAGTTCTAAACATCGCCTGTAAGTGCGCATTTAGACTATCAAAGCTGCAAAAAAGCGCCAATTTCAAAGTTATAGTAGCGCTTCCCAATATTTGATATCATATTGAAGATCTCAGTCTAATAAAGAGCACAATGGCAACCTTTTTAGCTTCACATAAAATTTTTTCTCAGCTTTTCTCAACCACAACGTTTGTCCCTCTTTATCTTTATAATATGTTAAACAGTGATAAAGAGGGGACAACCTTAGTGGTTGAGAAAGATTTTAATTTTAGTAAAGCTAATGGTTTGACGGTGTCCAACAGCTCTTCAAAAGATTGCCATGGTGCTCTTAGTTAGACTGAGACCTTCATTATGATACCAAAGACGGAGAGGCGCTACTATAGCCTTTATGTTTTCAGAACTCAGTATTTGATTGGATTGATATAGCTGGGTAGCCATTTCATTCACCTAGTTTCTGCATTACAACCACCCTGCTATAATAAGATGGGAAGTTTTTCTTACCTTGAATCAAGTCTTGTATAGTCCTCGCTCTCCTGAGCGTTGGTGAGTAAATCTGCCTTGATCTTCCTGAGTAGAGGTTTAGCTATGTTAGCTCCTATCTTTACCTTCTCAGAGGTGGTCATACCATATTCCTACAAATCAACATAAATATAATACGAATCTTATAAAGGTTTAAAGGTACAAGGTATTTTCAAAGCAGCCATGAACTGAAGTCGGAACATTTTCGCTGGCTGATGGTATCTAGATTTCAGAAGAGGCGCAACTCCATGTGCAGATAGAATCAATGAGGCCTGATCATAGAATTACTTTACTATAGATACTATATAGTATATTAAGTCTATGGGCTTGATCTATAACTATATGACACCATATTACAAAACACCAAATAGATAAAACAGCAAATGATATAAGTTAGAGCGCTGAGCATATAGGAGAGTTTATACTGTACTGTACCTGAGGTATGACAATGTCAGCTAGCGCTTTAGAGAGGATATACAGTCTCTCTGCCACACTCGTTTCCAGTATACTGCTGTTGTGCTGCAGGTCATACTTTATGTTGTCATATATGTCTGGTATTTTACTGACATCAAAGTTACCTGTCAATATGAAGGATGTATGTCGCAAAATTTGGTACAATATGACAGTTGTGTGACCCATTGAAAGATGAAAAAATTGACTGGAACATGATTACATGGTGAAAAGGGGAGGAAGGCTCGGTTTAAGACTGCACATAGACCTAATATATGTAGCCACAAACAGGTTTTGTTACATATAATAGTAGTTTTGTAGGTGGTTTATAATTGTTTGACATTCCGGTTATCCTCTGCATCAGCAGTCTGAGTGACCATGTTCTCTGTGATGTCACTATGATACAACTCAGTTGTATTGCATTAATATTTGTGTCGTTTGTCAGATATTGAGTAAGGTGATGCAGTGACATATTTACCGTTTTTCTGCTTGAAATCTTTCTCTAGTTTCCACCATCTTCGCCACATGAGCTCCAAACTCTCTCCATGATATAATAATTTTTCTACATAAAATATACAACAAATATTCCATTACTGATATACCGCTCAGCAGCAAGACAAAAGACGACTGAATAAAGGGCACGTCAGGTTTGAAAATTTTTGAAGTAAATGTTTAAAATCAGTAAATTAAGGGCATAGTCAAAACATTGGACCATGGATCATCAGGATGAACATCCATAGGCTTTGAAGAATGCAAATAAAAATGTATCCAATCCATATCCGAATATTTAATGTGTCTTTTGCTACGGATAATCTGTGGGTGCAACACCTTCTATCAGTGTTGATTGATCAGACCCATAGGCAATATGTTTAGAGGAGGATGATTAAAGTATTCACCGTATATTTTTTGGTCTGCTTTGAGAGGTTTCAGTTTGGCTAGGAGTATCCCGATGCAATCAAATATTTCTTCCAAAGTAGTAAAGGAATTTTTTATCGTGCTGCAAGCTTTATCTATGGCTATACACTTATGTGGGTTGATCTGTAACAAAAATAATATTATCAACAGTAATAGTATGAATAAGTTGAACTGTTTGCAGAGATAGAAAATAAACTTACTGAGCCGCTAAAAATCAGGAAGACAGTGCAACGTTATCAAATCCCTTGGAAGTATTACCTAAGAAATTATCTTCATCAAAGTGAAATGACTTACGCGGTTTATTTCTGTTTCGGAGAAATCTGTATTCTTATTGAGGACCTCTTGAAGTGTCTGTTTTGCTCTAAAACAATTGAATGGTCATACACCAGTATCTAACAAAAAGCTGTTCAAACAAAAGAAACTGTTCACCGTTTTGGGACTATATTTTGGTAGTTATAAGTCCCTTCAAACTTATGCTGCAAAGACAAACGGTTCCTGATTCCGTACTGCGGTAGTAAATACCAGCCCTGACCAGGTTTCAAATTCAAAGGAGCACGTCAACAACTGACTTGCAACGCTATCGCTGATGTGATTATCTCAAGGAAAACAATTAATCAAATGTCTTAAATATAATGTACAAGTTAGGATTTAAAAGTCCTAATAAGGAGTTTTAAGCTTGATGCATCTGAAAGCTTATAGCAGCCACAGGTTGACACATCATGAGTGGTAACTTGCTTCAACTTTTTACACTATAATAGGAAACTTTGTTCGCTATGATACAGAAGGCTTTTACTGAGCTGTCATACTGTCATACTGTCATAAAGTCATACTGTCACACTGTCATACAGTCATACTGTCACACTGTCATACTGTCATACTGTCATATTGTCATACTCACTGTGTTTGCAGTGGCTGTGCTTCATCCGCGTTATCAAGTAAACCGTTAGTGTGAGTTCCTGATTTTACCATCTGTACCAGGATTGGGGTCAGCTCACCCTCCAGAGCTAGAAATCCCTTTGCAAAAGCTGCTGCAGTCATCTGAACACGGCCCTCATCAGAAGCATAAATCTGCGCATTGAAATTTCATAATACAGGGTCCAAGCAATTTTGATAAATTGTAACATATCACAGCAAGAAATGATAAAAATCAGAAGTATACAGCAGCAGCGAGCCCTGAAATTCTCATATCTCCAGAATCAAGAATGAATGGGTGTTAATTTCATGTATTTTTGAATTGAGAAACAGGAGGCAGTACATAGAAAATGTTCAGAATTTGAATCAGCTATGTTGGGAAATTTAAATTTCAATGAATATACCGTATAGTTGTAAGGTTAATACTGGCCTGTCTTTACAAGTTTTGTTCACCGCACAAAGTTAGGCTTAGGTTTGTTAGTTGAAGTCCTCCCAGATCATGTTAGACCTACCTTCAGATCATGTCTATATGTAGAGTGTAGTCTGAGTAATCCTAGTCCAGGAGTCTCACCGTAGGTAGGATACATACATCTGAAAGCTTTGCCTAGCTCCTCAGCCTGAGTTTTACCTGCCGGTGTCAGCTCTCCTCCCCATTTAAGTATCAGTACTAAAGATGGATCTCTTTCCGCTAAAACCACATCAAATCAATTCAATAAAATTTCTCGTCTCTGTTCCAAAAGCGTTCAGTGATAATTAAAATTTGACATGAATTATTATCATTATTACACGTTTTTCGCTGAGATTTCCACATAACTATGTTAGAAACTTGATAAAAGTACATATATCTACTGGTGAACGAATTGAGTTAGGGCTTGCCCCCTTGTCAATGAAAGAACAGATAGCACTTTGAGCAGTTTTTCTCGTGAGACTGTACAGATGAACAAGAGGAAGATAACTTACATTCATCAGCGCTGCTGGCACTAACAAATCCCTGAGGCTGATACTTCAGCTGTATCTTACGATTGATACCTGAGAAATGTCCGTACCTACAAAGGTAATCATCAATAATCTCAATCTAGCAATAACAGAAAGTCTGCATCTACAGTCAAAAAAGCTATACTAGCCCTTATATTAGTGCTCAAACTTTGCTCGGGTTGATGGTAGGAGCATTTCATCAATAACCACATTCCCAGCAAACTTGATTGGGATGCAGTTGATAATGAAATGCTAGTACCATCAACTTGAGCAAAATTTGAGCTCTTAATTAAACTAAACTAGAAGTGACTTAAGTTTTTACAGTGGTTCGGGTTAGTCACTAGGGGGCTGTTCCTGGCAACCTCAATACAGCAAATTTTTAATACAATGGAGCTCTACCAAGCAAATTTTTGTCTTGAAGAAAAAATTCAGTTGTATACAGAGGGTTAATTATTAGCCATTAGTATGGACATACGACAAATACATAATAATAAAACAGTTTTAATTGACTTACATTTCTAATACGAATCGGAGCTGTATGAGTTTGTTCCTCTTCTCCTCAAGTTCGGGAGGTGCTGAGCTGGAGTCGACCTCGTCTAATAAATGTCTGGCTATGTCTAATACTTCTTGTAGCTGGAAGAGGCAAGTCAGTGTAAGTAAGTATCGGATATCGAATATTGGTAGGTAACCGAACACAAAAAATAAATTTTGTGATTCATATTCTGGAATCGAGATAAGTACGTAACATCACGACATATCACATTGAAATTATTATAGTTTTCTACCCTTCCGTTGCCAGATGAAAACGCTCAAAATGACAAAATAGTCTTGAAGGTTTTAAACCAAACTCTACATGGCATGTACCCTACAAATTAAAAGTACCTGCCATCATAGTTTTGCAGTGGTCACAAAAGCTATGAAAACAAGGTGTTATACGTCAACCAATTAATATCATATAAATGAAATAGATAATAAACTATCATTATTTATTGTTTATCACTTATAAACTCTAAGTTTATGATTGTATCTCACTAATAGCTCAAACATAATGGTACATCCAAAAGACCTTTATAAAAATAATGAAGAGTAAGTCTATGTGTACATTTCATATCTACCTGTGTGGGTCTTTTCAGTTTGAGCTGGCCTGTTTTATATCCGTCATATTTAGTAAACAAGTCAAAGAATAGCTGGTGTTTGACTTCCATCTTCATTTTCTGTTTTGGAGTTCTGTCCCCATGTCTGATTACAGCTATCACACATCTCAACTCCATCCTAAGAGCAATTACCGTATAGATAGAGTTTGTGTAGAGAAGGGCATCATGAATTATCAGTTTGCCCGCACTTTGAGTTGCTACCCCTATAGCCCTATAGCTCACCAGTAGAAAGGGACAACTCCAAATATACGCAAATTGCATCAAACTTGAACTTCCTCAACCCGAGTTCATTTCTAGATTCCGATGTTCAAAAATTATTTAACTGCAAGCATTGGGCCCATCGACTACACATGTGTTATATGCAGGCCTTGGCCCATTTAGTGAGATTAGACACATTCAATTTATTACTCGTTTACATACAAAAAGTCGCATTTGTGCTCGCATTTTCATTTACAATTGGCATAAAATCAGCATTCGCATTTGTTGTGCGTTTATAACAAGCAGACTTCACAGCATTTAATTCGCATTCGAATTAGTTAAAATAGATTTTTGCCATTTCCATTCGCATTATTTCAGAGGGCGTTGATGCATTCGCATTCGCTGCGCATTTATTGAAAGAGTAAACAATCTTAATTAAAAACATAATATTGCGCCACAAGCCGTAGACTTGTGCTTTTGACTGAAGATACTGTACATTTAACATAGGTGCTTCTCAGTTTATCAAACGACAAACAGGAGATTGCCACGTTAGACCTTACACCCAACAATAAATAATAACAAAATATCTCAGCAGCCGACTACTATGGTGAAAGGCATGGAGTCTATGT
Organism: Membranipora membranacea; assembly: GCA_914767715.1. Classification (NCBI taxonomy): domain Eukaryota; kingdom Metazoa; phylum Bryozoa; class Gymnolaemata; order Cheilostomatida; family Membraniporidae; genus Membranipora; species Membranipora membranacea. Next base: position 13,504,573 of record OU612068.1, read on the forward strand.
ATGGATCTGGATATAGATTAAAGAATCTGTTGGTTTGGTTAGAAATAATGATAGAAGGAGATGTTGAATGTTGAAATGTTGAGCAAAATAAAAATCTCTATTTTTATTCGCATTTGTATTCGTAAGACAGCTATATCTCCATTACATTCGCATTGCATTTGTTGGACAGTTTTTTCTCCACTTTCATTCGCAATGGCTTTCGACAGCCAACCCTAGAGCGCACTTGAAATTTGCAGATGCGAATTCATGCGAACGCAAATGCGCATTTTTAAATGGCACCAGCCCTGGTTATATGGCACTCCCTGCAGCAGTTACTTACATAGTACCATAGGTAGTGGGTACAATGGGTAAAACCTCCAGACTAGCTAACTCTGGAGGAACACGCATTGATAGCTGAGGTGCTAATTCTCTTAATATCATCGACCTACAAAGAAATAAAGCAAGTCCGAAGTATAAATCAGAGATGAAAACTGTAGGAGTACAATCCTATTGAGTAAATGATTAGCAACTTGATTCCTTTCCTAAAATGTTCCGTTGTGAAATTTGCATGAATAAACATTTTCTAAAAATGGAATCATGGTCACGGCGGATGTGCAGTCTACAAGTTCATTCCTACAAAGATTGGGCAGCCAGTTTTCCTGGCATGTATTCCAAGTAGTTTTGATGTGGAAAGTCGGAGTTAGCGTCACATCATTATGTAGGAGATAAATTCTGGTGTAGTGTAGACAATATTTTAAAATCAATTAAAGAGAATATATAGGTAAATGAAAACAATTCAGCACTCACCCTAGTACTGTGGCACAGTCATCGTAGTATTTTGATGAAGTTTTGACGAAACTGAATCCGTTCACATCACAAACATAAGACACTCCGTTCGCCCTCAGCAGGTCAAACCCACACACATTTTGCTGCAGAGAGAAATAAGAATGCCATGGATAGCTTCCATAAATGATGTTACCAGAGATTAACATATGCATGTACAGTATTATCTAGTCAGTATGAGAACATAGATCAAGTTTGATCACACTTGCCCGCATCCCTGTTGTTCCCACTTTACTGAAGAGCAGTTGGCCGATCGAATTGGGCCACTCCAGATGCAGGCAATCGGATGATACTTGACCTAATGAGAACATATTTTCTAGATTTCCATAAAACCGGCGACAGCATCACTTCCACACGTCATTGCAAATATGACAATTTGTTGGCAAAAAGTCTGAATTTCTGCCAAATATACAGCTTCAACCAATATCATCACCCCAATCACTTACCTGGAAAGCCATACAGACTTTTCTTGCGATCATTTTTTCCTTAGCTGTGAGTATAACAGGATACCTGACTTCTTTACCATTTGGATCTCGCTCTACTTTACCATCGAGAGCCGGGGCTTTCCTCGCCTCCGCGTGTGCATAGTCAGCTCCAACTGTGTACACCTATCAACATAACAACCAACTCAGGTAAACAGAATAACCATATATGAATGTGCAAGTGATATATGCAGTACATTGTATCGGTAGGGTCCAGTCACAGGTGTCATTGAGCACAGAACACGTTTTTGGTTCAGTAACTTGTGTTTGGAAGAATTGGAGATGGTCGCGTTTGTCATGCTGCTTCCTTAGTGGCTGTTCAACACTATCCACCAGCCTGATTCGAGAGGCATGATACTTTTCTACGCCCACGGACGTTTATACACATCAGGAAGGAAATAACGAATGTGTTTACATCGCTAAGACGGTGGAGAAATTGACAGACAATCGAGTATCAACGTTTGCAATGACATATTTATATTCTAACTTCATGGTCTTTATGGGGAGGATGAATGAGGAGAGTGTTTGTTGCAAGATTCGGCGAGTCATAGAATCTGTGATTTGAAGATTTTTCATCCTGCTCTCTCTCTATCTAAGAGCTAGACTTGTTAACGGTAGAGGCAATTATACATATAAGAGAATCTAGCTCATAGGTACCTAATTATAGCGCATAATCAGTGCACTCCACCTGATTCAAAACTCTTGGGATCACCAAATTTTGTCCCATTTAAACAAGGTAGGAATTAAGTGGTGTATTCTAAGAGCTCAGACTTCAAATTGGCGGAGTTAGCCGCTGTTATCAAACTATGGCTGCCACTCACTCAAACTAACTTGGAGTCAGAGTATTGACTAGCACACTAGTCAAGTGAATCTCTGAAGCCTTGATGAGTTAGAGAGTTCAACTCTTAGTGCAAGAAGCAAATCAGCAAATCAAAAAGGGTCGCGTGTGATAGCCATATTTTTTTGGGGTACTGGCATTATAAACAACTCGCATCAAAGTGGTGGAAATTACTATCGTTGCAGATTGGAATGAGGTTTTCAACCAAATCCTCACCTATTTAAATTCATTCAAAAGAAGATGATCAGTTGTGTGTTCCATTGAAAGATTGTCCAGACCTACTCATCTAAGATTAATTTAAAAACTTTAGTCCATGAAAAGCTGAGGAAACAACTGAGAGAAGCAATACTCCATTGACTACCAAACAGGAAATTTGAGACACAATATGATTAATGTTAGATGATTAGAAAACTGGACAGGACATTTCCAGTTAAAGAGTTTCCTACCAAAACTGAAATTGATCTATTTCGAACCCCAATTGATGACGGCAGCATACCTTGACGTCATCGCCATAGTATGCATGGCCTTTCTGAAAATCACAGAATAGCTGCTGCTTACTCAAAAAAGGAGTTTTCATAAATAAAATTTTACTAGTGACATAGAAAATGGGGTAAGAGCAAGGTTATTGATGAGAAACTGTGTGAGACATGCAAACTGCAGAGAAATGACACTAAAATCATATACGAGTACTGATTGAGAGTTGCTTCCCTTCCATAACAATATGGAAATTGGTTTGAGGGGGAGCAACTCTGAATAAGTGTAAAGCGACATCAGCCTATGTGGTCTATTACAGATTATTGACATACCTTGACATCTGTACCATCTGTAGGCATGAACTCCTCATATACATAACTCCCTGTAGTCCTTACTCGGCTTACAGGGGAGTATACACTGCTCCTACTACCAATCTGTAATATAAAATCATACACAATACCATTATAGTTTATAGTTTATAGTTTAATTCATATACTAATATATAATACATACGATACATGCATGTGTGTTACCACTTCTTTGTTACGGTCGCAGCAGAAAATTATGATATCATATGAAAATACAGCAGTTATGGGGATGGGGACGGCGTCCCAGAGAACTCAGGTAATCTAAAACTTTATATTTGACTTAGTTTGACTCACACTTAGTTTATCTGCTCCAACAAAGCAGATTTATCACTTGTTTTTGAAACCCCATATTGAAGGCAGCACAAGGGAAAGAACAGATGTATTTGCTGATTCCAGAATTAAAAATTAAATGCAAAATTAACCGAAAACTGAGAACCTTATCTTTGGTTGAAAATGAAATACAACACAATCTTGAAACTTCTTCTCACAACTGGTAATTTGGTGCTGAAAGATTAGGTGGAAATAAAATGAACAAAAGAGATATGGGGAGTAGCAGTACTAAGCTTGCCATGTTACTATAACATGCAGACTGTATTCTGTACAAACCTTTCGGAATAGCCTTTGGCTGCCTCCCCCAGCAGCGCTTGGGAAGTATATATACACATTATGATCCTCAGCTGATATGGGCTTCTCTACGAATGGCTTGTGGAAGACAACTCCATTCACTTCTATATGATCTTCGTGTTCTATAAGCTCATTCTCTGTTGAAAGCATAATTACATACACAATATTATATACTTTCAATTATATTTATTATATTATATATACATAGCTTATATCTGATGCTCAACTGTTGAATATTCACTGCGGCTCAAATTACTGACCGTGACTCCTATGGTTGAAGTGATTCATGTTCAAAGCTGATCGTCAAAAATTTCATATCATGAACGTATAAATACTCTTTTTTTTGTGTGACTTAAATGGATTTTCTCAATTCTTGTATGACAAAAGCAGTCTAGTATACTGAACATGTAACAAGTGAGATTTGATGTGATCAGACTTACGAGTAGGGCTGTTTTTATCTCGATCAATGATGGCATACTTTGGCTGATCTATACCTTGCTGCGTCAAGATGTCATGAACTGATCGTCTACAAAACAATATCGATAGCAGTATTTACAGGTTTCTCATGATGGATTTGAGTTTTATAACAATAAGTTTGACTCTCAAAGCTAGTATTCGGTTTGCATTCAGTACACCTAGTTCCAGGAGCTAACCACAAACAGATGCAAGCGTACTAGACATACTACATATGCTAACTATGATAGGCGTGTGCCAGGAGGTACTTTTTGTTACCTCAATATTCAGTACAATTCATAGACTTGAGAACAATAATTACAATCATATCATATTATTATGTTTTTCAATTTCTCTGTCTGTTCACATTTTCAAGGTCCTTTGAGTGGTTCATGCTGAGGTTTATGAGTGGCAAAATATTGTAACCTGTCATAAAAGAATGTGACAGGTTATGCAGAGCACCTGGCTCTTACTTGTCCACACCTGTCATTTTATTTTCCCCTGTTACATCCTCATCCCGGGATTATAATGACAATAGACTGGACTTGGCTATTAGCCCTTTGGCTGTCATATTCAGAACATAATTCGCCAATTCAGCATATTATTTATAAAAATGTGGTGGAGTGCTAAATGATAACTTCATATTTTTAATGAGGGATTTGGATGGTGACAGCGATGCACTCCTTCCTGGTGACAGATGATGGCTATGATCAAGTGGTCACTTGCTTTATTCAAAGAAATTAGCAGCGAAACAGCGGGCGTCTTAAGGTTATGATACTAGCGTTGACCGATTTGGACATTTAATATACCGTTGGAAAACTGCTGAGCTACTGATCGCTAATAGCTCATCAAAAACGTGATTGGATGACTTTGCATCATTTTATCGGAGAAATGAGGCCGAAAAGGCTGTTTTTACCAAAGTGGATGGCTGCGCTACATTGATTGCTAGAAAGTTCTAAATAGGTTACATTCATTCTTAGAGACATAGTTCATCCTAATTTTAGGTTGAAAATATCGTTGCTTAAAATTTCGCATTATATCATCAAAGTTGAAAATCCACACGCATTATGACGTGACGTAAAAAGCCACTTTGGGCTCATCAAATATTATTTTCAACCTAAAATTAGGATGAACTATGTCTCTAAGAATGAATGTAACTTGTTTTGAACTTTCTAGTAATCAATGTAGCGCAGCCATCCACTTTGCTAAAAACAGCCTTTTCGGCCTCATTTCTCCGATAAAATGACGCAACATAATCCAATCACGCTTTTGATGAGCAATTAGCTATCAGTAGCTCAGCAGCTATCCAACGGTATATAAAATGTCCAAATCGGTCAGTGCTGGTATCATAACCTTAAATATCTGCGCCAATTCGCTCGCAGCGCGCGAGCAGAGAGAATGAAACTCTTCCTGGGGTAGAGGCAGAGGCACAACCGGGGGCCCAACAAACCCCAGCGGTCAATAGAAACCAATACTGATACAAATAACATATCTCATTTTATGCATAATATATGCAGACGCATGTAAGATAAAGGAAAATTCTAATCCATACATACCTGTCCATGAGATCATATTGCATCTGTAGGTTATTGATAGTATAAGGATGACGTAGCTTGTCATACAGCACGGCCTTATCCAGAGGGAACCCAGCAGAGTGGAAGCAAATCAGGCAATCCACCACTGGCCAATCCTCTACCTCACTCTCCAATATTACCTGCCATCAGTCAAGTGAATATAATTGCATCATAAATATAGTTTTGTACTAAAAATGAGAGGCTCATTCTCAACAGCGAAACCTAAATTCATGAGTTGCCAGAAAGTCGAAAATAGTCACGAAGCACACTGTTAACAAATGCAATAATTCAAATATCTACCAGCATTTTCTTGTCCAGGTTTGAATTTTTTAGGTGGGGGGGGGGGCATTTGATCCTATTTGTTGAGATCTGCACTCTATATAACCTGTTCATATCATTTTCGACCTTAAAAGAACACAACTTTGGGAGTAACACCTAAGTAAGGGGTGCATCTTTAGAAAAAAAAGGAAGTTTCAACCAAATTGGCACAAAAAAGGTCATTGTAATCTAAGCCTTTGACTAGAACACACGATTAGAAGTTTAGTAATTACCTCTTCCTCAAAAATGACGATTTCCAGGAAAGCGAAATACGAAAGTCTCTTCAGAATCTCATGCATCGGTTTAGACTTCACCTTCTTCGCCATGGCACACACTCCGAGTCTTATCTTTCGTCCCTCATAGAGATTCTTATTAAAGAAAAATAGAGAATTGTACTTCAGCTTGGTCTGACAGCGGCAAACAATGTATTCTTTTCTCTGATCCACGCTCCTTCGATCCAAGTAAGTTTCTATGACCATGGTATGGACGCTGAGCCAACACTGTTTATAATCCTGTCCTATAATGGATTCATGATATGGTTTTGCCTCTCTTATATCGAGTTGTTTTTGTCCCTGGTCTAGAGAAAAATAGGAAATGAACAATCAAACTGCACTTGCTGGCTGATTGCCAAAGTTTACAATGTTACTCATGAAAATGAAAAGGAAGATTGCTGTACTGGCCAAAGGTCACCTGTCGGTCTACCATTGTTGGCAACTTTCAACTTTTATGAAAAAACTGAATTAATTATCAAGCCCTAACTTATTAAAAGTTATCTGATTCATATTGCTGTGCCAACAAAACACAATAAAGAGTCTGGTAGTCTGCCAGATATTACAGGAAGTGAAAAAATTAACTTTGGTTCTGTCTAATACAGGGGTGCCCAACGTTTTCATTGAGGGGGCCGCATCCACATATTGCAATGTCCCTGGGGGCCCGTAACCTCGCGATAAATCGAACACTCAAATATGGGTGTGCAGAATTTTATCTCTGCAGTGGGCAATTTATTTATTGGAGCTAACTCAAATGCAATGGTTGGGGAATTCCTAAATACTGTGACTAGATTTAGAGCATTTTAAAAATGAGGAATGTAATAACTATAGGGGTGAAAATTGTTTTTGTGACTACGCGATTTTCTCAGACAGGTCGGGGGCCGCATAAAATTGGGTTGGGGGGCTGCATGCGGCCCCAGGGCCACTCGTTGGGCAACCCTGGTCTAATAGGATGCATATTTTGGTGTCAACTTATTTAAATATTATTTGTCACTGACTTGCACAAAAAGAGAATAACAAAAGCTGATATTGGCATTTCGCCAGTGTAAATAAACAAATATACAATCTATTTAGATCTGTAATAGTAATAGTAACATGCGGTTCAACTCGTTCATTACGACTCATATGGAGCACCACCGATGTAGAAGTTTTTTTGAGTGAGATCTTAGTAATTTATAGCATTTATAGTATTTATATGTTTATGAGTACAAAGCATCAAATATGGTAGAAAAACACTGGAAAACACAGGGTGATATCTCTCTTTCATTTAAATACCATAGCAACCTGTGGTAAAAGCCCTCAAAGTTTACTGATTGAGTGCTGTAAGAAAAACTGCTGTCATTCCATCCATGATCCATACGTTGGAAGGTATGACAAACAAAATAAACATTGTGATATGGTGATATCTGACAGACCTATATTCATAATTTGTCTCAAAGCTGAGTTGTTGCAGAAACATTCTAATGCCTATTCCAAAAATCACAGGCTCTGAGTTGGTCTAACAAATTTTACATGTTTTGAATGTGGAGAATGCTATATATAACTACATATAACAACATATAGTAATAACTATATAACTAGGCACTAATGAATTTATTAGTTTCATTCCTACAAGTAGGCAATGAGGGACTGAATAACCCAAATAAGATATACTATTATATAATTGCTTCCAGCGTACAATGCAATCCTGCCTACCTACTGCTTCAAAAAGTTATTAGGCTCTATGCAGTCTTCATTTGTATGCAGTGTTAATAACAGAACTACATCAAGAGTCAGCTATACAAACACCATCACAATGTATGAAAGCATGGAACCTCTGCCTTTGGGAACATATATGTCATCGATCAAACAGAATAGAATTGTAAACCTGCAACATATATACACCATGCCCAGAATACCCAAAAAGCTGCGCAATAACAACCCTTCTCAAGTTTATATGAAGCATTATTGCATTTACAATGCAATTTGCAATAAATGCAATCATAAACAAAACATGCAATACATGTGATTCGGTAATAGCTTGCTAGACATAATAATATACCCATGAGGACTTGCGACTCCTTCTTGGAACAGCAGCCATATGTATCTGCTGAAACTGAAAGCGCTGACTATTTGCTGACTGTTAGCTACACAAGTTTACACAGTTACGTCCAATTTCCAACTGAGGCACAGCCTATCATAACTTATCTGAAACCCTGTGTGTGCGCAGGTGTATCTTCTGCATGTGACAAATTCCAAACAAGGGGAGTGTCAATAGCGTCTGAGAAATCAATTGGAAATTCAAAAAAACCTAACACCATTTTTTTGAAAATTGGCATTGCAGTAAAGATTTGTTTGTTTGTGTATCGGTGCCAAGTTCTGCAGGTCCGCAGAAGAATTTCCTGATATTTCAACTTTGTCTTTCCCCTTAATTCGATACCCCTGTTTTCATTTGAATCACATTAACATCCACTCCTTTCTGGAGACTCCGGTATTGTTTGATCACCAAGTTCCAAGTTGAAATTCCAGTCTAAACAAAGTTGACGCACTGTTATTATTGTTTAGGCAATGTACCACAATTTATAAATAAAAAACCTAAATATTCTAAAAAATCGGGCTTCTGCCAAAAATATTTGCTTCTGCAAATATATTCTTTTATGCTAAGCTAGGCTACTTATCTTTCACTGGTAAGTACGCAAGTCACAGAGTGCTGCTTTCTGATATTCATTGTGCATATGCGAAAAAGTTTCCTCTTTTAGCCTATTATATAACGCAAAAGTTTATGGCGGGACACTTTGAAATATCTACATTTCGAAGAGAATTAGATCACCAATTATATATTTTATTGAATTGAAGAGGTCATATAGTTCGCTCTAGTACCTTCTTTTATTCAAATTAATGTTCTAGTTTAGAGAAGGACAACTCATAAAAGCATTCCTGCGTGTGTCTGTTACGTATCATTTCTAATTGGGTGCAGATTGATCTTGGCATTTGTGGTGCTACCATGTATTTATATTTATATAGATAATAGATATTATTGTTAGGACTATAATATTTGGGTATACTACCACATTTATGTACTATCTGTTCTAAGTCAAATGTTTGCACCCCTCAAGCAGTTTTAAACATTTGAATGGATATTTATATCTTTTATGGGTGCAGCTTGATTTAAGATGCACCGCCTGAACTAACTGAACTGAACAAAATTGATGCTGTTACAGAGGCATAGAATCACCTAAACACTGTCGGTCGGCAAGCAAACCATATTTACACTTTTTCAAATTCAGATTTCAAGCATGCCAATTTGGTCGTCAGGGCACACTTGTGACTATGTTCGGTTCTCAAAAACTCAGCGCCATTCCTCTTCCCTTTAGTATGATCCCAATTTGACAATATACATCAGAGAGATCTACCCTTGAGTTGTGAGGATGAACCATAATCATATAAATATCTATATATTTATGAGGTGTACTCACTCACCAAGACCTCTTATTAATGCCATTCTAATTTAGGATGTCGCATTTATTAATATATATTATAAAATAATATAAAGTTCTTGTTGTTTCCAATCTGAGCGAGTTTTTTTTTTGTTGAAATAGTGTGGGGATCACACTCAAACAAACATAAAAATTCCCAACAAAAAAAGTAGCCATTTGAAAACCAGCACTCTCCTTGACCATGCACACCAAGCAGTAGAGCCCTCAATACTTGGGATGTTTACATATTTAGTTTGGCAGACCTTTATTTCTGTATTGCCAGGGTATGGCATAATGCCAGTAGTGTCAGACCATAGACTCAATAATATTATTAAGTCTATGTGTCAGACGGAACACTATTTTAAGAAATCAGCGATAACTTTTAATGAGCGTGTAAGTAAAACATGGCCGACATATTTCTAATCTCAAAATAGTACCCTATGCATTCCTGTATTTAATTACAGAAAATACGTTATAACACAGTGTAAGGATATATTCTTACTCTGTGGTTATAATGTTGCTTGCCTTTTTATAGACGAACGCAAGGCTTGATTGTATTACTATCACTAACTAACTATAAAAGTTGTGAGAAAAATGTTGCTGGTACACTCTGCTTGTAATAAATAGTGAAGTTGCCTTGCATGCAAAAACAGGGTTAGAAAATAGTATTTGGAATGCCAAGTATACAATGCATAACCTCACCTCATCCGGGCTTCCAGTAGGAGGACTGCCCACAGTGAAGTTTGCTCTGTGATTATTGATACCTCCCATACACCGAGCACCAGCACCTATACCCGGTATACCCGGTACATACGGGTAATCATCATCCATGTCAGGGTCCTCCAGTGACATCCCAAAGTTTTGACAGGACATGCTAAGATTCACAGGCTACTACCTTTAGAGATATTAGTTGGTTGATGTTCAACACCCATCTGAAAAAGGAAAAGGGTTTATCAAATATTATCACTTTTATAACTAGGAGTAGATTCTAGCTAGGGGTAATTTTAGGCCTAGCTAGTTGGTTTGTAAGCTAGCACCTATTGGCACAAGGTAAGGTTGGAGTTTATAATACAGTTATGAGGTTGAGATACTGTTAGCTGGCCATATATTTCCCTATTTCAAGCCAGTGTGAATTGGTGAACATTTTCGCCTGCAAATACTCTACTCCTCAAGGATATATGACACAATAGGCTACACCTATAAATCATATTATTGATTTGAATAATCAGCTGACTTCATTTTATTTATGGAAAAAAATCTGGTGTCTTTACCTCTCCTTTTTTGTCAATTACAGATGGGATGGTTTTTTTATTTGACAAGGATTATAATCAGCAGCATGCTGCATGTATAGCATATCAACCTGTGCACTGCCACTGCTGAAAATTCCAAAAGTTCAGCGGTGGAACATTTGTTACCTCTGGTGGATTATTGCAAAAGTTAATTAAAAAGGCACCTCAATGCCCAACTTTTGCAACATCCTGTCAACAGTAGAGAGAACAAACATGCTCAACTAGCGCGGCCATTTGGTGGAGGGTTCTTCTATCTCAACAATCGGGGCACTTGACCTATGGACCTAAGAATACTGCAGTGGGCCAGCGATCATGTCAACCTCTTCTCCAACAACGCAAAAGGAGAAGCTCTCCTCTCTGATTGGAACTTGTTGCCGGTCCTTATTGGGGATAAAAAGCAGTTTATATGACAAGAAGATTAATTATATATACATACAGCAAAGGGAAAAAGATAACTCCATTGTAACAGTGAGCGTGGCATATTATAGTACTGCTTGTTACTGTACTCTTTTTCTCTTTGCTGTAAGTTACATACGTATGCCTAGGCTTAATACATAACAAGACTACGATTCGTACATACTTCTTCTTCTTCTTCTAGTGATGTGCTAATGGTTTTCAAGCCATATAAACGCACAATTACATTTACATTTTAGGTGGTGCGCAAGAACAAAGTGGGTGCAGTGAAGGTTCGCTCGACAGCAGATGGTGAAGGGTGCAGGATGTGGTTATGTTGACATTCTGCTGCCGGTTGCCACGGCTTAGAGCCGGGTCTTCATCTCCACTTGAGCAGCTGAGCGGAACTGCGCAAGGGTCGGTACCATCAACAGCGTAGGAGATAGACTATTCCATAGCCGGATGGCTGTCGGGACAAAGGCCATCCTGTACGCGTCGATTGCGGTGTGTGGCTGTATAAACCTGTAGTCATGGCCTGGTGATCTATGTAGCTGTAGTTGTGTCGGATGAATGTCCACGAGGTTGTGTACAATGCGGTACATCATCATCAGTTTGGCAGATTTCCTCCTGGCCTGAAGGGACTCCCAGTTGAGACGAGTGAGCATTTGAGTAATGCTGCTTTGTCTCCTGTAGTCTGAGCAAACAAACCTTGCCGCCTTTTTCTGGACAGATTCCAGTTTGTTTGTGTTCTTGGCAGTGTACGGGTCCCATACACTGCAGGCGTAGTCTAGCTTGGTTCGCACCAGAGTCTTGTAGCTCAGATCTTTGATTTCCTGAGTACACCGGTAGAGGTTCCTCTGAAGGAAATAGAGCTTGTTGTGGGCAGCAGTTGCAGTGGCTTGGATGTGCTCGTTCCATGATCCGTCCTTGCTGATAGTGACACCAAGGTAGGTCACCTTGTCAGTTCTCAGTAGGTCTGTCCCACGGATGGAGTAGTGGTTAAGGATCTGCACTTTCTTCTTCGAGATGGACATGACTTCACATTTCCCATACATAGGACTACTAGACTACTGCATTGCCTAACTTCGGGCCTTGTGCGTTGGCTCAATGTCAGGAGATGCAGTCGTCTTATAGGCCCTACTTATTTATGGGTTTGAAGGCCTACTAAACTAATCTTCAATCATAGTCAATCAAAATTCATCAATCAAAGCAAGTAGTATGACTCATTGCTAAATGGCACATACACCCCATAAACAGTAGAGTACGTAGTTGTTGGTCATTTTATCAATGAACTTCCTCTCAGGGAAGAGGGAGTTCATTGATTTTATCATCATGGTCTTACAATACAGCAGGTTCACTGCTTGTCACTCCAGTAAGTAGATAGATGTACAGATGCATAACAACTACAGTACCTGACCATTGGTTGAATGAGTTATACAAGTCACAAGGCCACTAAATACCTACTCCTCATATCCATTTTCTGTACACTCAAACTTCTAACAGGTAAGACCCCCTTTTATGTTTATGTGACTTCTCTGCAAATTTTCCACTAAAGCAATATAATCCTAGCCTGGGTTTGTACACCCATCTACCAATAATTTGACAATTTTGATATTGATTCTACTTTACCTGCATTTTGTCATACATGCACTATAACATTAAGGCGTTAGATACATTTTGATGAGAGGATAACTCCTAGAATTTTACTAAATTAGTTTGAATATTCTGTTTTTTGCAAGCGGCCTGAAACCAGGGAGGGTGAAACAGTCATGACTTCTGAATCTGAACTAGTTTCCTTGCAGATCAGCATTATGTGAATGATTATTGAATTGCGAATATTTTTGGTGGTATCTGGTGAAATTTCGAGCTGGTTGTAATCACTGATTTATAATACATTATAAATATTAATATTAATTAATATTATAAATCAGTGGTTGTAATGGTTATATTGTACCCACTGAGGTATATATTCCATGTCAATGATTGTACCTAACAAAATTTTGCACCATATCCGTATACTGAACCGCCAAAAATTGGAATAAAGATTGTAAAATCATCAAAAAGAGACGGTAAAAAATAGAAAAATAGTTGTACAAATGATTATGGGTCTCCTATCTTTAAATTACTACTGTTAGTGGTGGGCTTTGTACAAGAATTGATAATTGCATATCAAAAGACTTTTAAATTATCCAGGTTCCCACATAGCATAGCGTAGAGTTGCAGACTCTCAAAAAGAAGGGAGGAACAACTGTTATGAGTGATGACATAGAAAAAGTGGTACTCATCATCGCATGAATAAATTTAATTTAATACATCTACATCACATTCTATGGTTTATCATTACCCTGACTAATTCTTACAATCTTTTTAGCAAGTATTTTGGGCGAAAGGTGAAATCTACTTAGATTAAAGTCTCAAGTAATTATCTTTGTATCGTGGCCCAGAAAGCCGGATAAAATTAAACTTATCTGCTGTGAATTTAATTTAAAAAAGGCCTGAATTGAATTAAACATTTTAGTGAATTTAATCAAACTTTTCTGCATTAAACTTTTCTGCATCAAACTTTTCTCCTCTTAATCAAACTTTTCTACTCTGAATTAAACTTTTCTATTCTGCATCAAACTTTTCTGTTCTGCATCAAACTTTTATACTCTGCATCAAACTTTTTGTTCTGCTGCATCAAACTTTTCTACTCTGAACCAAACTTTTCCGCTCCACTGATATCAACCACCCTATATACTATGTATTACTGTATGTAGGTCCTCATTCTACAAATTTGCCTCACAGAATATTTTGGTGCACATTTTGTTAGAAGGAAGATGAAAGATGGGTAACCAGCTATTTTTGGGCGTTCCCAGTACAAATATTTTATACCATACATGCAGGTCTATTATTTAAGATTTGGTACCATACAGGCTGTTATCCTCAGCTTTATAAACTAAAAGTTTTTAAGCAGGGAATTTCAATAATACACAGGTATAAGAAATCAATACATTTATAAATATTTGTTGAATTCCCAAATAGCTTTTACAGCAATGGGACCTTTTGTCGTATACAGTCACGATGAAACTTCAATTTCATTTGTGGGCCTAACCACTACTCTTATCATTCTTGTTAGTCAGCGAACAAGCCTAGTTTTTGGGAACAAACTTTAATAGCGACCTTAACTATACTAAGGGCAACAGCTTATCACCAGCCCTAGACTGACTGGCCTCAAATCTTTCTTATACTATACAAAAAGGGAATTTTTATTGCTATCTTACTAATGGTAAAGTCATAAAATTTATTCTTCCACTCATTACCAATAATCGATTTCCATGAAATTTCTATAGTAACCATTACAATATAACATTTAAAAAAAATGAAGCAATTAATGTATGGACATTGTTTTCTGCTAGCTTGACAATATGAACTCTGCAGCAATCTAAGTGAGGTCACTACAAATAAATGGGCTTATGGTTTTGCTGGCCACAATCCTCACCCAAAAACCTAATTCATTCTGTTAGCAGAGTCTGACCTAATACCACAATTTCAAACAATTTGTCAAACTGTTAATTGATACTGATACAAACATGACAATTCACACCAGTGGGTTGCTGCATAACCACACAGGAGATAATACAACTTTGATAATATGGACAGGCTAAAATTGCAGTTCAAGAAAACATCCCAATACATTAGGTAAATTTACTCTTACTGGGAGTTTTTACCTAGGTAATATATACAGATGTAATAATAGTATTCCAAGTGGTGCGGAGGTTTTTGCAAGGGCCAGCCTCTACTAGGGTAATTATTTTAGTAAGAGCAGGTGTCATGAAATAGAATTGAATCTGGTCAGATGCCAGCTCTTTGTTTTCTATGAGGTTTTATTGCTTTGCATCAGCAGAATGTTATACATTTTTGTTAGCAATCTGACTCATACATACTCAGACTCATACATGATAATAGCTTAGCTTCAGGGTATAGCCTAACGAAATTTGTGAAAGGATGGGTCCGAAGAGAATGCGACTTTCTGTCTGTTGAGACAATCAACAATTTCTATGATGATTCACTTTTCACATTTATGTGCTGGACGGGTTTAGAATCCAACATACATGAAGAAATAATAATCTGTCTAGAAAAGCAAACAGAGGGTCTCCCTGTATAAACCAGTTTAAATAGAGATTTCTGATATACCCTATAGGAGTTTAATTTAGCTAGAGTTTAATTTCGCTATCTGGACCAGGTACTAAATTTCACTAGTACTAAATTTCGCTAGTAGGCTTACTAGTGAAATTTTTTTTAAAAATGTCCTAGTTGGGATACATACCCAGGGCATAAATCTCCATCCGATTGCAAGGCAGACACTTAAACCACTACACCACGCTAGCTTGAATGCATGGGTAAGGTGTATTCCTGTATAATTCTACATTGTTTATGAAACTATGGTGGGTGAGTTTAATTTAAGTTACACTTAATTTAGCAACCTAGGCAACAACTGGAAAGCGAATCCTAAATGCCGCGAGAACTAAACTCCTATAGGGTAGCTGTTCGAAATGTTTGGGAGAAACGTATTGTCCATGCTGTGTGACTGTGGCCTTGATAAAGACATGCCATGCAGTTCTATTGCAAATCATCGATGATGGATTGAAATGAAAGCCTATTGACTATGAACTATTGGTAGACTGAGGACCTACATACAGCAATGTATAATATAGGGCGGTTGATATCAATGGAGCGGAAAAGTTTGATTCAGAGTAGAAAAGTTTGATGCAGAGTAGAAAAGTTTGATGCAGAACAGAAAAGTTTGATGCAGAACAGAAAAGTTTGATGCAGAACAGAAAAGTTTGATGCAGAGAAGTTTGATTAAATTCAATGAAATGTTTAATTCAATTCAGGCCTTTTTAAATTAAATTCACAGCAGATAAGTTTAGTTTTATCCGGCTTTCTGGGCCACAGTATCTTTGTGCTACAGAGAATTCAAAACAAAAACAGTTGCAATGAATCTATATGTAACCTCTTTTCTATTTTGATACCGCATTGATATCTGGCTTCGGTTATTTGAGTTCTTTATGGGAACTTAGCATGGGAAGACAAAAATTGAAAAATAATGATGTTTGTCAGATATTTACACAAACATCAATACCACCATAAAAAGCCAGCTTTCTAGACAGCAGCAAAATAGGAAAAGTGGTTACACTTCAATGACTGTTATATATGTCTGATACATGGGATCATTGCAGCTGTTTTCGGCTGTTTCTCGTCATTAATGACGGCAGACCCGTAAACCCTTTTTTAACCACTTATTCTGATATGCTCTGTTCTGGTAAAAGTTGTATGTACCATCATTGTATGTTTGTTTGCTTTCCATGTTGCCGGCAGCCTTTCAGCAATTATTTGTTTATAGGACAATTTCATGTAAGGCATGTATCTGTCTAACCTTATCCTGCCAATTTATTGGATGAGAGTTTTCAAATTAAATAACCCATTCCCACTCAGTTTGAAAATTTTTGATCGTATGGGCTTGAAACTAACTATATCCATACCAGGCTGTATCTGATCTCTCATCAACCCTCTCGAGTTTCAGTTTCTCGCGCTGTTGAGAGGATGAAAGCTGACTTTGAAATTGAAAACTATACAAGGGGTTGAAAGATTCTCAACTATATATTGATTAAAGTTTGGTGCATTTGAGGTATTTTCATCGGGATAACTAGGGATGGTAACATTTAATTAAGTAAAGGCAGTGCGATATTTTTGTGGGAATTCACACTGTAGTTTAAGGCTGCCCCAAGTGCTGTATACTTAAGAGGATGACTGTAATTTTTCAATGGAAATCAATGCTGTATGTGTATGAGATGGTCAGTAAGAGCAGTAAACTCCCAAAAGCCATAATATGTTTTAGCACAGATGAGTAAGACTTATAAAACTGTTGCTTTAGCTACATTGGTAGGTTGATTAAAAAAAAGGTGGATTTAAATCAGATGTCTTATCACACGCCACATCTCAAAGCATGGGCGGCGAAATATTAATTGTCTTAGTGGCGAGGCCGCAATATCTGCGCCAAGTTACTCTCTGTTTGCAGGCAGGTCGGAGCACACCTGGGGGCCAGCCAATCACCATTAGTCGATGGACTGCAGTGGGATTTGAACTTACGACCTTCAACATTTGCATGCTTAAGGAACGGCGCTCAGACCAACTGAGCCACCTCCTACTCCTGGAGGGTATTCGCTCACCATATTGACATTGGCATGCTACACTGTGTTATCTCCTTAATGGGGTGATGCGAAAAAACAGCTGTAAAGGCTTAATTCATTGAAGGTATTTAGAGCAATACAACTGAAAGCTAGACATCACTTTCTATCTGAAAGCTGCCGGGAGAAAACCTTTATCAGAAATGCGCGGGCTGCCGGTAACAGTGTAAGTTTGCTCTCTCTTTTTACGTCTCTAGGTCAAATTTACATTAAATTTGACTGCATTTGTTTAACTTTTATTGTATTTGTGTGTCACCAGTGACTTGAGGGGAATTAAATGAAACTTGATTTAACATGTCTGTATTTGTCTGATATCCAGACTTTGTGATCTGGATTAAGGCCAGGTTTGAACAATATTAAGTTAGTTATAAGTTTCATTACACTAAGTTAGACATAAAGATGAATCTTTGTGGTAGATGGTGATGGTAGAGATTGTGGATGTATGAAAAAAGATCAGAAGGGAGTCGTTTTGCTTGTCTCAAATTCAGTTCATGTGGTCTCAGCATTACAACTGTATGCATCCAGGGAGAATGGAACAGGGAGGAGTCTGCACTTGATAGGCCACGCCTATTTTTATAACATGATCTCCCTGATGCAGCCATAGAGTTAACTCTATGGATGCAGCTAACACAGATTTATTGTTGTAGTTGTCTGCTCCTCCTTTTCCTGATTGTCGCTGAGAAGCGCTGTCTTGCTAATGATGAATCGATCGTAAGACCTGATGTTGGTTTGAGTGATCAGCTGAAGCAGGTTATGAGCTACTATGATGCCAAGTTCAGTGAGATGGAAAGTCGTCTCACTTCAAGAATAATACACCTAGAATCTAAGCTTTCAGAGGTTTGAAAATTATAACTTCATACCTCCTATAGCTATGCTTCAATATGAAGCATGTAATAACAGGAACATTCACATCTTATTGATGTAGCTGCATATTCTCAGAATGCCTCCTTCGACATGTTAGCCACCAGTTTATTTAATTGGCAATTATATCACCAATTTCCTGTGCAAAAACTAACAGACATTGATTGTTATAATTGGCTCATATCATAGACTTAATAATAAACATAGACAGGACACCATATACAGCTGAAGTGAGGCACTTAATTGTGGGGCGACGTAACGTCATTGGAAGGTAGATCAAGTTTGATCCATTTTACCCCCATTGGAATTGCCCCCCCCCCTCTCGGCGTGTCAGTAGAGGGGGGGGGGGCAATTTCCTTGGGGGTAAAATGGATCAAACTTGATCTAATTGGAAGGTGTAGAAGCAATGATGCAATCATTGATTTACTGTCCATTATTCGGGTTTTCTGTTCATAACTCGATCAATTTTGATCAAATTTTGAATTTGAAAATTGCTTTACAATCAGCAGCATCTTGTCATCAACTTGATGCTATTTCTTCTTGGAAAAAATTTTTGTTGCCTAAAATTAGTACCGAACTGTTCAGGACAAGCTGCTATATATTGTAATTTTCAAACTCAAAATCCGATAAAAATTTATCGAGTTATCGACTAAAAACATGGATTTTGGACAGTAAATCAAAGATAGCATCATTGCTTCGACACCTTCCGATGTCGTTACGTCACCCACAATTAAGTGCCTCAATGCTAATGCTCCATATAGTGTCCTGTCTAGGTATATTATTAAGTCTATGGCTCATATACATAATCTTAGATAGAGTATTCACCAATATTAGAATTAAACAACAGTGATATGTATGCGGCAGCGCAATTAATGTTTTAATGTTTTATAGTCAATATAATACATACAATGTCGTATTGTTTCCAGTGCAGTGGGAAGGAAGAGAAACGACAGGTGTCCTCCAACTCACTGGATGGAGCTCTACAGACCATTCTAAAGCACTTTAAACACCAGGGGGAGGCCGTTGAAGGTAAACAGACTACAACACAAATATTTTCAATTTATGTGATAACGTTAAATTACACAGTACACACTACCAATACTACTTTTTTTGACAACACTAAAGCTACCATTTTTAATTATTTACCAATTCACATAAGATCAAGTCCAACCATATCACATTTTAAGAGATCATCCAGATAATATTTCTCATCAATTATGCATCATTGACATCTTTGTGACTTTATTTTTTTCTTTTCATTTGGGTTTTCTGCAGAACAATCTAAACGAATGAGTATTATCCAAAAATAAAGTTTGTAAACACTGCTTTGCCTCAAAAATCATTCCTGCTCGGCTGCTCCTTGACTTGATATGAAAGTTTGACAACTGACCATGTTTAATGGTCTGATTGTTTGACTTGTTGGTTTTTATTTCATTGTTGATTTTATTTTTTTACCAGTACCTGAGACACAGAGATATGATAACAACACGGCAGCGGCTGTGGCAGCGGTGGCAGCTAAGATTGGTGCTGTATACACAAGATGGGGCAGGACTGTCTGTGACTCCGACTCTGCATTGATCTATTCAGGTATACCACTGTGAGCTTGGTGTACTAATCAGGCCCGTAGTTTAGGTAGGGAGGCACTGGCCTAAAGACACCATAATTGAATAATCCATGTCAGAATCAGCTCCTCTGAGATTTCCATTCGCCAATTATAAGCCTTAAACTGCTTGGGGAGAAACTTACAGCAACCTTCTTGGTGATGGTTCAGTTTTGCCTTGGACTTATGCCTCCCCTACCATTTTTGCTAAACTATGGCCCTGTATGTTGCTCCTGTGGGTTGGTAAATAATCATCGTACGGGTCACTAACCATTATATAATCTGAGTACATCCTTTAATTCACACCACACCTTTCTTTGGCTTCATATACGGCTATAAGATAGCAAGAGAAAAAAGTATGTATTATATATTTCAGCTTAATTCAATCATTTTATCACCTGTGGTACGACATCAATTACCATAATATCCAAGAAGTCACCATCATGTAGCGGACCGGTTGGTTGGTAAAGCTGCCTACTGTCGCAGCCAAATTGTTCAATTTTAAAGAAGGAAAGCCAGTAGCAAGTCGTCTTGTATACGAAAGTGTTATTGAGTTCATCTTCTATTTTTACATTTTAAATTTTGCACGGAGGTGAATCGTTTACAGTTGGTTTTTCAATATATATATATTACTTTTAATGTTTTTTTTTGCCAAATTGGACAATGAACTTAAAACTACAGCTCTGAAAGGCATCTAGATTTATCTTTTGCAGGATTTGCTGCTGGTACATACTATTCAACACCAGGAGGTGGTGCAAACTACCAGTGCATGCCCCTGGATCCGGAGTACAGTGAGTATGTCCCTGGTGGAAATAGTGCCGGATTGACTGGAGCTGAATATGAAACCAGTGGCTCAATATTCAATTCGGTACATGATCACAACGTACCATGTGCTCGCTGTTATACCAGTAACTCAGCCACCATGATGATCCCTGGAAAGAGAACCTGTCCTCCCAGCTGGAAAGAAGAGTTCCAAGGTCAGTTTTTAATAGAGCCGTAGTTTAGAAAAAAATACAGGGGAGGCAAAAGTCCAAGGCGAGTGCGAAACATCACCAGGAGAGGTGCTGTACGCTGCTTCCCAATCACTTTAAGGCATACAACTACCTAATGATGATCCCAGAGGAGATGATTCTGAGATGGATTATCCAATTGTAGTGTTTTTAGGCCACTGTATCTAGTTTTCTAGGGGAGGCGGTGCCTCCATGCCTCCCCTAGAAATACGGGCCTGTAAATAATAGACAAAATGCGCACCTAGTTTCCTGTTCAAGACTGAGCAACAACACTATAAAAAAAGTCAACCCTCAGTTCAAAGCCAGCAAACTATCTTCTAACTGAGTGATCGTCTGAGCTCAAGCTTGAATTCCCGTGACAAGCGACATCAGGGTTGTCAAAATCTGCTACAGTATGCTTTTGAAGAACCCCTTACATCTACCTGTAGGTAATCACCTGTAGTCATTGGATTATGATTTGGATTCTTAGATTTCAATCTTACACCTTAGCTATTTTATTCTGAGCAATGTATTTCTAAAAACCACGCTAGAAGTGATTCTTATCTTTTAAATAATGCGGGAAAAGTATTCATTAGATCAGTATTATTGGAAATCTCTTATCTGAACAGGCTTGAGGGTTTGTAAAGACCTGATGTGTTGAACGCTCTCATTTCAGGTTATCTTATGACTGAAACTTATCAAAGAAGTACGTTTGAATGTGTTGACTCTGAACCAGAGACTATTACCGGAGCAGAAGCAAGTCTCGATGGTGCCCTCTTCTACTTTGTGAAGGCGGACTGTGATGGTGCTGGGACTACAGGCCACTGTCCGCCATATAACCGTGATAAGCCGATTACTTGTGTTGTTTGTTCAAAATAATTTACAAGGTTGAGCTAAACAATAAACTGTACTGACATATATATATATATACTTTTATTGTCATTCTACATCATCTTTAGGAATGTTTTTCATGCAGTGACAGAACAAAAAAGAAAAAACTTAAGCGGAGAGAAAGAGAAAAAATACTCAAGTAACAAGAATTAATAGGATATAAAGTGCTTTGATAGTTGTTGTTTAAAATGAGTGAGTTTGGTTGCTGAGCGTATCTGAATTGGTAAAGAGTTAAAAGTTGTAGTGATTTTTTGTCTTAATTGATCAGTGTGATAATGTAATAGGTATCTGTCTCTAAAAAAGGTTTTAGAGCCAGCTGGAATAAAGCCTTCCAAAAGAAAGTCAGGTGCAAACAAATGCAAAATTTGAAAACCAAAAATACAGGTGAAATGACCAGCAAGGAGAGGAAAAGGAATCAGACCAAGAGATGTATGTAAATCTCTTGTATGTATTAGATGATATGGTATGTGGCTGACATTTGCTATTAGGCGGAAAGCCCTCTTTTGGAGCAAGTATATTCTTTCAAGAATATATTGTGGTGATGGGTTGCCATATATGCGGATGCCATATATCATATGACAAAAGACATACTGGAAATAAAAGTTACGAGATGATTTACTATCTAGGAATGCCCTGCATTTCTGGAATAATGCCAAACTTTTGTTTATTTTGATGCAAATCTGGTCTACATGATCGTCCCATGTCAATGAGTCATTCAAAGTAAAACCAAGGAGTTTGGTATTGGCATTTCGGTTTAGTCTTTTATGGTTAATTTTTAGATCTAAATCTAGAGATGTGGCTCTATGAGAGGGTTGTACAAGCATATAGTGAGATTTTTTATGTTTATCAACATCCTATTATTCCTACACCAACTTTCTATCAAGTGTAGATCAGTATCACATAAATCATTAAGTGTATCAAAGTTGTCAGATTTTGATACGAAAACTGTATCATCAGCGTAGGCAAATGCCTTGGAATGTAATGTGTAGGATAAAAGATCATTGACGTATATGAGGAATAAACTTGGTGCCAGAATTGAGCCTTGGGGGACACCAATGTCTATTGGAAGAATTTTTGAACTTTTTGCACCTTGTTGTATAGCTACAAATTGTGTCCTATCTGTTAGGAAAGATTTTATGAGAGGGTGCAGTTTGCCCGTTATACCGTACATTGTCAATTTTTTCAGAAGAATTTTATGGTCGACGCAGATATTATGGCCGACGCAGAATGTCTGACTGAAATATTCACTGCGCTGGTGCTAAGGGAAGCGTTGTGATTGGAGTTTATAAATGTCATTCTTTTTTAATGTGATCACAAACACACATTGATCTTCTTGCTTATGAAAAGCTGAAGTACTCAGACAGAGATACATATCCAAAGATATCATAATGATATCTTTGGATATGTATGTCTGCCTGAGTACTTCAAGCCCGTAGTTCTAGGGGAGGCAGGGTGGCACTGCCTCCCCTAGGAAACTTAACACCGTGGCCTAAACACTATAATTGAAAAATCCATATCAGAATCAGCTTCTCTGGGATATCTGTTTACTGATTATAATATGTTATAAATTGCTTGGGGAGAAGTTTACATCACCTGTCCTGGTGATGTTTCGGACTCGCATCTGACTTTTGCCTCCCCTACCATTTTTTCTAAACTACGGCCCTGTGTATTATAAGCCTAGGAGAGGTAAATACCGTAGCTGATAAAAGATATAATCAGAGATAAAAGTCCTTAAATAATGTCAGCCCACATGACTGACAAGTTATAGAACTAATGTCAACAGGTCACTATGTGCGCTCAGGGAAATCTAATACTAATTATTGCCAGATTGGATGTTTCATATGTACCTGTACCAAAACACGTATCCAAACCCGTTACCCGATCATTTCAGCCTACCTGTTCAATCCCTTATCATCTCAGATGTCAATGCATGTCATTGCGCATGAGCTTTTAATAGCTTACGGTAAATATCAATGCTGAACAATTGCATTTTTCAAAAGGGAAATTATTTGGAATTGCCCCCTCACAAACAAAGGGGATAAAACACTTCACTCAAATATTCCTAACTTGCTGGTTATAGATTTTGGCGTATGTGAAGTTTGTGATATGACCGTTATTGAACTGAAAAAGAATTAATATATGAAATAAATTTCTTGAAGGGAAAGGTATGTGTAAAGATACTCATCAGCTTAACAAAAACAAACTCGTGTAGTATGTGCAATGAGTTCATTGAGGTATGTGTTAAATTAAAACTTCTTTTGTTTCACCAGCTTAAGCTGGAGACCCGTTTCAACTCCAAACTAGTTGTCACTGCTCTCATCTGCAGGATTGGGTTCAGTCCAATTTCAGGGGACAATAGAGTAATTTACTCTTCAAACAGGGGTTCCGGGTGCAGTATTGTCGAGGAGTGTATTTGTTGCAGCTTCTGGCCACCTCCCAACATCTTTATGGGGCGTTGGCTGTCCGTGATTGGTCTGGGGGGATTTGGGCCCGCCCTGGTCTTTGTGTTGGTATGTTCCCTGTAGATACAACATACAGTGGTGCGCGTACCACTGCACAACACACAGGTCTTCAGCTAGAAACCATGAGTCAAACGCTGTTTCGAGGCCTTCTCTAGTACAACCTCCTCATGGCCGGCCCCAGCAGCATGAAGCCACCCCTGTGTGTTGCTGAGCATCTCAATCAATCTCATCGATCCCTCAGTGCATTTTGTAAGTTTCGGTGGTTTGACATAATTGGTGTGTTTACGCTGTTGCGCAACCAGGGAGGCTGCCAACTCTTCATTGTTTCAGTGCAACAATGTTCGCCCCAATGCTCTCATGCTTATACTCTAAGCCAAACCAGTGCAGGGAGGTTTGCTTTCCATCAACTCATCGGCGCAAAGTCGCTATCGTCAAGGCACCCGCCCCTCGTGCCACTCGTTCACTACTCAAATTCACCACATTGAGCATAGTACAACTCATACACAAGTCAGAGAGATGACTTGTTTGCGCTACAGCCAGTGGGCTGACTGTGATTTCCTGTCTCGCTCTGCCTGCCTTTTATGCGAGGGCCAAGCTTTTAATCCTATGTTTGTAAAACCTTAGATCTAACTCAGACTCACTTTGATTTTCACTCTGCAGAGATTAAACTACTTTAATTTGAGTATTAAAGGCATAATCTTGCTTAGCCTTCTACCCCAAGCAATTTGCTTATCATCACTTAATCCCCTCATTCTAATCCTTACAAGGATTATAACAAAAGGAATTAAATGCTGGCCAACTCCACAAAACAAAGTGAGTGTGTTAAACCCCAGCTTACAAGTAATAGGATTACTTAGCTTTTGTCTTCACACAGTGCTGTTGCCATATCCATGCAGATGCGCTTTCTGCCTCATGTACTATGCTTTTTGTGGCTTGTTTGAGTGCTCTTCCTGAAAGCCCAACTCTAGTCGGAAATTTGGTAGCTGATCTAGCCATGAATCCACGGCAGCCAACTTCCACTGCGAATAATTCGCAATTCCAACCTTTGTCTTGGCATTGTGTGACCAGATCTTCGTATCTTGTCAGTTTTCTCTCATGCGCATATGAGAGATTTTCTTCCCAAGGCACCGTCAATTCCATCAGTATTAGTGCTTTTTCTTTGTCAGACCAAACAATTAAGTCTGGTCTTTGGTTCGTGATCACAATATGCTGTGGCATGCTGAGCTGCTCTGTGAGGTCGCATCTCACCTGCCATTCTCCGCTGTTCATCAATCCCTTTTTGCGCAAAATCTTTTCACGCGCTTCACCACCAGCATTAGCATATTCACACTCCTCCGTGACATATTTACACAACACTTTCAGGACTTGATTATGCCTATACGTGTATCTTCCCAGGCTCTGTTGGCAATTCGACAGTATATGTCGAAGTGTGCCCTTAGCCGAGCACTCGGCGCATTTCGAGTTCTCGGTCAAATTCCAGCGTTCCAGGTTTGCCGGGGTCGGTAGTTGATCATAAGCTGCACCAACCAGAAAGCTGATCCTTTGTGGCTCCATCGACCACAATTCTGTCCATTTGAGCTGACGCTGCTCAACAGACTCCCAACAAGTCCACCTGTCTTGTTGGGCTTGGCCTACAGCTTGTGTCTGGCGGCGCTCCTCTTCCATCTTGCGCACCTCATCAACTACCATCTCCTGTCTAACCTTTGGGCTTTCCTTTGAGAACCACCGGTTTGCTTCCCAGCCGATGCCATGACGTGCAGTTGTCACAGCACCCACAATCTCACTTATCTCCAGTCGAGATTTGGCATCTCTGACAGTCTCTGTGACAGACCATTTTTTACCAGTGTCAAGTGTTGGAGCACATTCCCTTATCACCTGGTCTGGTGACTCGTTCAACATCATATCCAGTCTCGCCTTTGATGTTTTGTACTCCTCCACAAGCGATTTCATAGGTAGTGAAAGAGTAAACGAACTGGCATACAGTGCATTAGTGTTGAAGCTCCTTGGAACTCCAAGCCACTTACGCATGTGCTTGTTAATCATTTGCTCCATTCTCTCAACTGGTGTTAGCGGAATATCATAAACTGTCAGAGGCCACAGAATTCGAGGCATGAGTGCAAAGTTGAGAATCCAGGCTTTGTATTTGCCAGACAGACCACATTTTTCAATCGCGTCCAGCCCTGTAATGAGTTGCTTTTTCACCTCGTTTCCGCGAAACCTGTCTGTGATCGGTAAACTATACCATCTTCCTAAGCTCTTCACAGGCTGCTCTGCAAGCGTGGGAATACGCTCTGTTCCTATGAAGTAGGTATTTGGTACAGGTTTGCCTTTACACAAAGGCAGGGACCGGCTCTTGCTAGGTTTGAATCGCATCGCACATCTCTCTATCAACTCATGCAGTCTATCGATTGAAGCTACAACCTGGGCCTTATCTGGTGATATTATTGTAATATCGTCCATAAAGGCCCTCATCGGCGGTAGTATCTGGTTATTCGCAACCTGGATCCCATTCACACTGCCTTGTGAATTCAAGCCTGGTAAAACTTTTCCTGTTTCAGTGTTCTTTTATGAGTCAGTGCACTCAGTTCATTAGCAAATGAACTCAGACAGTTTTGAAAGTATATCGAAGTCTATTTTACAAAATCAGTTTAGAGGAAAGAAGGCAAAAGGTACGAATATTAACCTTATCATTTTATTGCAACCTGCATTCCTCATTCAAGGATTAACTATATTATAAATATACCTTGAATTGTGCAAAGGCTTAATTTGGCATCAGGATTGATGCTTTTGACACCTTATCAATTTTACGTTTTGGAAGTAAAAGTTTATTTTAAAAGTTGTTAAGTATAAAGTTAAATTTTTGAGAACTGTGTAATGCTTTCATACATAGTCATATAGTCATTGTTTGTGTTAATCTTTTTAGATTTCACGGTGTGAATCTCGGTAAAGCTCGACAATAAATGTTATAAATTGTACGACAAAAGTCCAAGTTCCATCAGTAAAAATCCCAAGTCACATAATCCCCTAAGCTGAAAGTCTAACGATAGGGAAACGTTGAAGTATGTATCAGTTGAAAGTTTTCTTGCAACTGATCTAATGTGACCACCTGATCTCTGAAGATACATAATTTTTGATGACAAAACCCAAGAACTTTGTGTTTGATTGATTGATTTATTACATATCACAGACGATATTACATGTTGCGAAATTCGGTGTAAATACTGGCCTTAAAAGAAGACATGAACAAAAATGGAAAAAAGCTCTGTAGGATTGTTTCCCTAACATTCAAAAAATTATTTCCACTCACTCAATCTCAATCCTTGACAAACCCTGTTTGATCAGCTCCAGTCTGTGCTTATTCTTACAAATAATGATTGGCTCATTCAGTTATAAATGATAAGTAGAAGGCCACTGTATCTATGCTCTTGTAACTTTTGTTTGCGCAGTCCCTCATTGCTGCATCTGTAGCACAACAAAAGATTTTTCTGTTAAATTTTATTTCTCAATATCACCCTTTGACCACTTGCTTCGTCAATCCAGCCTGAAGTATTTCGCAAGCGGGCCCGAGCTTCAGTGCTATACCTGCAGCTGTACCCTACAAAAAATTAAATCATGATAATGCTACCCTCAGGTCAAGCGATGATACCAACAAGCTGCTGTTACATACAAACTGACAATACAGCATTTTGTGCAGCCATGCCGTTATCTACTGATTGCCAATTAACGCCGTCAGACATGAGATAACTTTTATCAAAGTGCTTCGATATGTAGAGTACTGCCCATATCTACGTTCATGTTGTATAGAAATCTTAGCTTAGAGCATAAAAGCCTTTTAGCAAGACTACAATATGCCAACGCATATGGGTGTATGTATATACATATATCAATGAACTCCCTTCATTGCATATATATATAAATAAATATTTATATATCTCAGTATAAAAAATATATATATTTCCGGAAAACATACGAGTGTCCATTGGTCCAAGCCTTGATATTGGAATTTGCTCCCAAGTTGGGTCTCAGATGAGATAATGGGATTAGGGAGGGTGGATCCCACCCTCCCTGATGAGACTTGGATATTGTAAGGAGTTGTGTTCTGCAATGCTAATTTATTAAGGTGGGAGTTATGTATCCATACTACAGCGACTCAAGTCTTTCAATTCCGATAGCTCAATAACCAAAGTTTTATTTCCCTTCAGTAATGAACATCCTGAAGAGGGCCCTTACTTGTTACCCGATTATTTTGAAGACCTGATCTATTACAAGAGAGGGAAAGTTGAAAATTAGTAATTTTCAAATAAAAAAAGCCAAGAATGGCTGATGATACAATTACAGACATTTCCATAACCGGGGAGTTGAATGATGAAGATAGACTGAAGAAAATGCTGCTCAAAGACCAGATAATGTGTTATGAGGAGAGTCGGAGGAGAACATTTTTGGATTGGCCATTTTCAGAGCCTGCAAAATGCACTGCTGATGCTGTGAGTAAACTACTAACTTACTAACTAAAACAACAACAAAACACCAACCATTACTCCAAGGTTCAGGAGATACTTGATGTCGAAAAAGTTGCTTTGTTTTTTATGGAAATATGGAGCATTATATCATCATGCTCAAATTTGATGTGGATAGATATAGCCTATTATAGGATAGATAGATGAAGAGACTGAGAAAGTGCTGCCTGCACTTCTCCTGAGTCAACAGTGGACAGTATAACTATAACACTAACAGTCCTATCACTCACTGTTAGGCCTAGCATTATTACCATTGGATCTAATCTTTGCCCAACTCCCTCGCTCTTTTGGTGTTTTACACGTACCATTTCTCCGTGAAACCAAGGAGTAACTGTTACTCCTTGGTGAAACTTCCATCTATGAGATGAATTGTTTGTAGGCATAGTTCTGTCAAGTAGGGCATTATTGACTAGACGTCTGTTGGGACTCACACCCTCAGCAAGGAACAATAAGTTAAGATTTTGGTGTGATTTTTCTTAAGCGTCCTTCATATATTGCGACCGGATTCCACACTATTGAAAATAAAATTATAACGGTAACACCCATAAAACTTCAGTTGGTCGTTACAGATTATTCTTCAATTTTGTCGCGCATTTATTGATTTTTTTCCTATTTTGTAGATGGCACAGGCTGGGTTTGTGCATATGCCTGCTGAAGGATTTCCGGATTCAGTGCAATGTTTCTTCTGCTGTAAGGAGCTTGATGGTTGGGAGCCTAATGATGATCCCTGGTAATTATATACTTCAGCTCTAATCGCTTGCTCTCACCTTGTCACGTTTTGAGAGGAGATTGTCAAACTTTACCAGACTGAGTTGTAGGAGTCTCTGATAAATCTAACCTACGTTTAATTTCATGATCAAGTATACCTTGAAGGGCATCCCTTGTGGCGTTTATCTATCTGAATAAGTTGAACTTGCTGTCATTGAAATAATTTTGATGTCAGAAATTTATATCTTGGCCAACAGTGCAAGAGCGATATTCTGACATGTGGTTCAGCATGTTACATTGCGATCTGGTTTCATTCAAGCTTTTGTAACTTGTACGATATTATAATTACTTGAAGGGAGGAGCACGTTTCTCATGCCAGAGGAAAATGTAAGTTTCTCAGCAACGCTAACAGCTATGAAACAGAATTATCACAGAAAAAGTTCCTTGAACTGGAAATACAGAGACAGAAAAACATAGAGGTAAGAAATAAAGTTTCTAGAGAAGCAAAATTGCGTTGATGAAGAGCAGTTTAAGCAGGTGCAGATGCGCTACCAGATTGGCGATTGACGATCGGATAATTTATATCCTCACATATGTATGAAGACTATTTATCCTCACATACGTACCGTATGAAGACAATTTATCCTCACATACGTACCCTATGAAGATAATATATCCTCACATACGTACCCTATGAAGATAATTTAACCTCACATACGTACCCTATAAAGATAATAATATCCTCACATACGTACCCTATGAAGATGATTTATCCTCACATACGTACCCTATGAAGATGTTTTATCCTCACATACGTACCCTATAAAGATAATAATATCCTCACATACGTACCCTATGAAGATGATTTATCCTCACATACGTACCCTATAAAGATAATATTATCCTCACATACGTACCCTATGAAGATAATTGATCCTCACATATGTACCCTATGAAGACTATTTATCCTCAGCTGCGTACCCTATGAAGATAATTTAACCTCACATACATACCCTATGAAGAAGATTTATCCTTACATATGTAGCCTACCCTATGAAGATAATTTATCTTGATTGATGAGTACGTTATTATTGATCTAAATACATTGAAAAATGTTTAGGCTATTACTGATCTGATTTACAAGAAAAAATAATAGTAGCCTACAGCATAAAAGGTATTTAATAAAATTCAAAAAGAGGGAGATCATCACTATCAGCATTAGGCATCATTTCACATCATATTCCCATATTTGATGCGAGGTCTGCATGGCTCAGGAAGCAGGTGTTTATGCATGTTCCCGTTTCTTCTGGCAGTATATGACACATATCATCTGGAGTTGGTCGCATAGTTTTTCAATGTCTGCAGTCTTACATCTTTGGTCATAGCTTTCACAGCATGGGTAGATGATTTTGAGGGCGAGCGATTGTATTGTCTCGAGTTGTTCCATGCTGTGACTGGTTACATAAGGGAACCGTGCTGCGTATGTCGCTACAGATAGTATGTTGGCTTTGTAGGCATGCAGTAAACTAGATTTTGCTACTCCGTAACGCTTTAGTTTGGTCAGACCGTGGCACTTAGATCTGCATTTCTGCACAAGGTTGTAAACATGGTGAGAGAAGGATAGATGGGAGTCTACAATTACCCCGAGCAGTCTGAAGGTGGAGACATTTTCGATGTTCTCATCTCTGATAGTAATTGTGTCAACAGGTGGAGCACTTCTGAGATTCAGAATCATGGTTTTGGTCGTCTTTGCATTCATGTAGAGGAGATTACTCCCACTCCAAGTTGAGATGTCATTAGCTGCGGCTTGTAGCGTTGACATGTTGTTGGCTGTTATATTGCAGTATGCTGTGCTGTCATCTGCATACTTCATTACACTAGCTGACTCTGCTGGCATGTCATCAAAAATATATTCCATAGCACAGGACCCAGAAGGCTTCCTTGCAGCACTCCGATGTTCACAGGTCGCTCATTAGATTTGATGTCTGTTTGTCTTATCACCACTCAGGCTGCTCTGTCTGTTAGAAAGCTCTGGATTAGTTTGATACTTGTATCCCCCTAGTCCCTTGGAATACAGTTTGTTAATGAGAATATTAGGATCCATGTTATCAAAGGCTTTACTATGGTCAATGAGTAATGTGTGAATACTTTTGATTTGTTTCTTATCCAGTCTCAGGGCAATGTCTGTGATAAAACTGACGAGAGCATATTCTTCATATTATTATCTTTTATGAGCCTTTTGGAGTTGATTACCTCCATTCTTTTAAGTACTCTTGAAAACAATTTTGTACTCAGTCAGGTACCTTGTATTTCGAAGAGTTATATGCAGTTTTGCACCTGTTTGGTATTGTCTACAGTCAGTTTTGAACCTTCTGAAAGCGATATGTATCATGTTGTGCTAGAATGTGTACCATTATCACGCAGAATAAGTTGTCTATAGGGGTACGTTCCTTAGTGATTCATAAGGCTGGAACCTTATAAAGTCCACATATTATTTTCCCTGTTTACAGAAGGCATATTATGAGAAAGTGATTCAGAGATTTAAGGATCAATCTGCTGCTGTCAGGACTCAGATGGAGAATCTGGTGTGAAATTGACGCTGCCGATATCACTGCTATCCATCACCATCAATTGCCTTTCTCAAAACAGATTGGCCAGCAGAGATTCATCCGCAGTCCTGAAAACAAAGCTTAATTAATCTACATATTTGTCTACGATTAATACTGATCCAAATTTTGATCAAGCTCATAGTAGTTTGTAAGGCAAGTTGTTTTGGATAATTGGAATTGAGATAATCATGATGGCTTATTATAATACCAACGCAAGTGTGGACTTGTATCTAGTTCTGACCAGCTTTATCATTGTGTTGTAAGCGTATGATTGTGAAAATGGGATTTGTTGAGTAGTAAGAGTATTGGTAAATAATTTTTTATCCTGTTTAGCTAAGCATTCTATTAAGCATCATTATGGTGTCTGACCTCGCTAGTTGATAACCTTATTAAAAATTAATAGCTGAGGACAACTCTTTTTTTTTTATGAATGCATGTTGTAGAGATTTACTCCGCATTACTAAAGGCTCCGTATTCATCTTGTGTAATAGTTCAAGAATGTGAACTCTGGCCCTTATTTTCGTTTTTCTCAAGATGGATGGATGTATTTCAAGCTCTTGAAATACATGCGGAAACGGTAGAGATATAAGGTACATTTTAAATTACTATCAAGCCTTTTGACCTTTCTCTAAATTATTTAATCTTGTCTGTACTCTGTAAATGTTTTTCTTTATTTATGCTTTAAACCATTATGACTTCCGAAATCAATAATATAGTGAAAATCATCCAACAAGATCCATTGTCCAAATATGATCCTCCACCCTAATCCTAGTTTGAGCAACGCCAACACCAAACCAGGGAGGTCTAGGGAGGCCCTTCTGTTAACCAGGGAGGTCTAGAGAGGCCGTTCTGACTTGATTGAAGGGAAAAGATGCTTTACTCTTGGTTTGAAGCATACTCGAACCAAGCAGTTAAGTATAACATCTGATCAAACTCATTAATCAATCTAGGTGTAGTGAGTTTGTCCCTAACACTGTCAGCAGGGAGGTCCTATGAAATGAGTTGTCTTCTCCTCTTGTGACAAAGGGGGCAACAACTTCTAACCGATGTCAATAGTTCAACTGAAAGAAAATTTATAGCCTTGGAATCTGCAAAGGGAAATAGTGTATCAAGTTATGGAAACTGCATGTGCGCCCACAATGTTAATGTCTACACTGAGACACGTGATTCAAACCGCGGGAAAGTTTACAAGGATCCATTCATTGTTGTGTTGACAAGGTTAGCTGTATTATTTCTAACAAGGATAACTGCTGTATTCTTCAGTGAAAATCTAGAAAAGAGAACTAAGCTTGTCCAATCTGTAAGTACACATTTACCATCCATGATCTAAGCATATCTCTAATAACATCATCATGTATGTCATCAATTCATTTCAATGATGATGTAGAACTTACTTCACTCACTCAAGACAAGGAGTTAACTCCTTGCTCAAGATAATCATTTGATAAGATTTCTTTTTGTTTCTCATCATCATGTTAATATTTAGGCCACAAAGTTAGCTATAATTATAATGTTACTCATGAGGCCAATGCTACCTATTGTCTTTGCTTAGCTGTATAATCCTTCTTTAATCTGTTCAGTAGTATTCCTCATAACTGGACTCATAAGACTTGTAATGTAAGACAAGTATCTTCTTAGTAACAATTAACAACCATGTATAGTTTGCCAGCCCAATGTGACTGTCCATGGTCAACTACCTCTTAATCACCACTTTGCTCCCCACTTTCTTCGTTCATGACCATATTATCTACAAAATCATATATTATTATATACATCATTGTACTTCTTGATCATTCTTTCAGCTTGGTTCATTGTGCAGCTGTCTGTGTCTAATCACCAAAATGTCATCACCCGCAAGCAGCGCCAGTCGGCGCTCAAGCCGGAGGAAAGGAGCTGCCTCAGCCAACAATGTGACGTCTCCAAGTCTAGCACCGATGCCATCGTCACCACCCAGCAGCGTTAGACCAATGGATACTTCCACCATGTCTAGTCCTGGCAAAGGGCAGGGTAAGCTAATTTTTATGACAATTAATTAAACACACTGACTATATGCTTATAGTATTATATGTTCAGTAAAAAATTAAATAATACAAGACACCAAGTTTAAATGAGTTCGCTGCAATACTGCCAACACTTATTGGCCCATTACTTGGTTGTTCCAAATTCATAGAAAAGAATAAATGAGTGTATTTAAATTTTAAGAACGAAGTTTATCTGTTGATCTGTTGATCATAATAGGTAGCTTCTGTGTAGTAATAGTTTTTCATGGACGGTCCAACTTGCCGTAGGCTTAACTTACTAACTAACTCCTCATTGCCTTGTCTTGTTCACAGTTAATGATGAAAACGCCAGCTCCCCCTTGATGTATGGTGATGATCTAAGTCCGATGTCTAAGCAGTATGGAACACCCGCCTCCAGTTTGAGAGCAGAGCCGCTAGCAAGCAGACCAGATATTGGTAACACTCCTATGAGACAGATCAATATGGCACCTCCCAGTGAGAGTGGTGGTGGCGGCGGCGGGGTGAGTATATACAGCCATTCAATGGTTTCATAGAAATCAACAACTTGGGCTATGATGAATAAAAAAACAGGTAGGGTTAAACCCTCTACTGCAATCCGTGCAACCAGTCCTCCCAAGCTCCATTGCATACATTCAAGGCTCATGCCTCTTTTCGATTCATGCTCCATTCTTTTTTATTACTTTTTATTTTTCTGCTATAGTACCCTGCTGTCTGTATCAACCAACACCTTTTGTGGTATCTCATAAGCGTCCGCTTAGGCAGTTTGACACCATTAGAGTCTCAATTAATATCTCATCTTTCTAGGAGCCGACAAGCGATGGTATAAGCACAGATTTCGGTGCAGGGCAGCACATGGTGATCTGGGGTACAGATGTTATCGTGGATCACTGTAAGAAGAAATTCACAAGGTTTCTACAGAAATATGTGAACACAGAAGTAGATGAGGATGAAACATTGAATGATATGGGTACAACACTTCCTTTCTACATGGCAAGACTTGAAGAGGTATGCCTTTCTTTGTTTTGTCAGAATTTAATTGTTAATCAACCCATTTTTTTGATCACCTCAATTTGATCACCTTATGGGGTGAGTTGAGTTGAGTGCCTCAATTTATAAACCTAATTCATCCATATTAATAATAACAATATTCATGGTTTAGCTATCGATTTTTCATTTGACTGTCTATTGAATGCTTGCAGAAATTATTCACTCAACCGTCCCATCAAGTTTCACTGTGAGTGAGATCGTAGTTGTTGTAGTATTTCCTTCTACAAAATCAGGGAAGTCGATTCGTTTCACATGATAGCTGTACTGTGTTGTTTTAGATAAATCTGACAGGTGAGCCCTACCTGAATATTAACTGTGAGCACCTGCGTAAGTTTGACGCTGAGTTATACAGACAGCTGGTTAGTTATCCTCAGGAAGTTATCCCCACCATGGATATGGCTGCCTGTGATCTGTTTATAGAGACTTATCCCCAGAATCAGACTGTGGAGAAAATGCTTGAGATCAGACCGTATAATGCTGACAAAACTAAAAATATGAGATCACTCAACCCTGAAGGTAAGGTACCCCAATCATTTTACTCAGACTTGGTGTTAGAACAAAATATAATTTTTTTTTCCGGTGTTGGAGATGTCATTTAATGCCGTCATAAATTTGCTGCTAATGTTCTTGGGTAAAGTATGGGGTATGTTGTTGAGTAGTGGGCTCTAGGGGGGGGGGATTCAATTCGACTTTTCATGGTAAAGTAATATGGATACTGATTGACCCCCCTCATGAAACGACTATTTACTCACCAAAAGAAGCAATTCCCGTAATAAAGGTTCTAACAAAACTTTTGAAAAGCACAGATATACGCTGTAAATGAATGCAGCTAGACTCACAGAGCACACAGAAGCTTAATGTCCAATTTCTTCCTTGATTTCAGACATTGACCAACTGATTACAATCAGTGGAATGGTCATAAGGAACTCCAACCTGATCCCTGAGATGAGGATCGGCTTCTTTAGATGTTATGTATGTAATAATGAGGAGACTAAGGAGATAGACAGAGGTAGAATCACAGAGCCTACACTGTGTACTAAGTGTAACACTAATCACTCCTTCAGTATGATACACAACAGATCTGTGTTCAGTGATAAACAAGCCGTCAAACTACAGGAAGCTCCAGGTATGGTT
Organism: Membranipora membranacea; assembly: GCA_914767715.1. Taxonomy (NCBI): domain Eukaryota; kingdom Metazoa; phylum Bryozoa; class Gymnolaemata; order Cheilostomatida; family Membraniporidae; genus Membranipora; species Membranipora membranacea. The sequence continues at coordinate 13,541,001 of OU612068.1, forward strand.
TTGTAGAAGATCTCATTCACCTCATTGACCTAGACTTTCTGTAAAAAATATTTTGAAATTTTTCTGAATAATTGAGCTTTTACAAAAACCATGGCTCCTTCAATTTGTAACTGTGTTAAGTTTTACTTGAATAAAAGCTAAATTCTGGAGGGTTAGATACATACTACTCGTATGTTCCTGTTTTTGGCCCTTGCTTATTGCAATTATGTTGCGAAGTTGAATAGAGAGAAATGCTAGTCCAAAAATATTGGTCAAGGTTGATTCGAAAGGGATTTTACTAAAAACAGACTCAAGTTGTATGTTGGAATAAACGATTGTATGCAAAAGTCTGATTGAGTTCTAGTTCATTGTGACTGGTAGTCACAAGTTACACAAACTATATTTCCCTTGTTTAGATGACATGCCTGCCGGACAGACCCCACACAATGTTATACTGTATGCACATAACGACCTGGTCGACACGGTACAGCCAGGAGACAGAGTCACAGTGACAGGTATATACAGAGCTACACCAATGAGGGTCAACCCTAAACAGCGTAACGTAAAGGCTGTCTACAAAACACATATAGATGTGATACACTTCAGAAAACTAGACGCCAAGAGACTAAGAGCTAACGCAGACGAAACGTGAGTAGTAGTGGACTTAATCGTTGAGCATAGTACAGGTTTGCACTTCCTAAGTCCAGTAAACATTTGGTCATGACATCAACGTTGATAAAGTAATCAATATACAAATAATCAAAATAATGCTTAGTCATCAGAAGCAAAGTTGGTCTATCTACTTTCCTTGTAACTGAGGCTAGCAAAACTGACCCTCAGAAAGCATTAAACCTGACATAGGAAAGGGTTTTTGGGTGTTTCATCAACAAAAGTATGTCTGGGACTTCAATCTCGTAGCGCTGTCAAACCCTGGTAGCACTTTTGACAATGTCAATGTTCACTTCATCTATTCAGAGTTGCCGGTATGTCTGAGGACAGAGTTAAACAGCTGAAGGATTTATCTAAGAGACGAGATATATATGAGTTACTTGCTGCAGCATTAGCTCCCAGTATTTATGAACATGAGGATATCAAAAAGGGTATTCTCCTGCAGCTTTTCGCTGGAACTAAGAAAGACTTTGCACAAGTTGGTCGAGGAAACTTCAGGTGAGATTTTTTCAATTATTAATACAAAGCAGTACTCTAATAGAGGAGAGTTTTTACAGATTGAAATTAAGAATGCTGCTGATCAAGAATGATTACGAATTATGATTTTGAAATACGGTTTCGAATTATGATTTTGAATTATGATTTTTTTCAACTTTTTTTAAAGCTATGATTGAGTATTTGGCTATAAAATCGTATTATTATCAAATAAAGCAATTTACAAAAAAAGGGAAATTTAAAATCCGATAAAATTTTTCATTCCAAAGGGAACATTTGAAAGCAGCGAATAAGGGAAGATCTGAAATTTGTTCTAAGCCACATTTGACAAGTTTTATGTGTCAGCTCCCCACAAAAGATACTTGTTTGTGTGTGGTCAGTCATAAAGACACTTTGTGAATCTCTTATTATTTTCCTCTGTAGAGCTGAGTTGAATGTACTGTTATGCGGAGATCCAGGTACGAGTAAGTCACAGTTATTACAGTACGTACACAGTATAGTACCTCGAGGACAGTATACATCAGGAAAGGGTAGCAGTGCTGTCGGTCTTACCGCTTATGTCACTAAAGATCCTGACACAAGACAGCTGGTACTCCAAACGTGAGTATGGGCTTAAAATCACGGGAAAGGTATATCTGATCTCAGCGATGTGGTATTTGAATAGATCAAGTTTGATCCAATTTGCTCGCTTTGCCAATTTGTTCGTGTTCTACTCGAAACTGCTAATGTAGGCAATCTGATCATACTAATCTAGTATTGGCCTCACAGGTGGTTATGCCCACTCTCAGAAGCTTCCAATCCTCTGCTTTCATTATGTGAATTTAAAGTTTGCATGTTTTTTTCTCTTTGGTCTCCGTATATAACCATTCCATCCAGCTAATCGTTTTGAAAAAGCATTTGGAGGATCTTCAAATGGTATTAATGGGATTTAATAGATTCGCCGCAATACAACTTAAAATCCAGGTAAAATCGTTATAACTTATCATTTCTTACCTTCACAGTGGAGCTCTAGTATTGAGTGATAACGGTGTCTGCTGTATCGATGAGTTTGATAAAATGAACGACAGCACAAGATCGGTTCTTCATGAAGTTATGGTATGTAGAAACTTGAACAATTCTAGTTTAGCTTTGATAAGTACAGACATGACTTTTCTGGTATAGCTTAGAGAGCAAACTTGTATATTATGCAATTTTATATAAGTTGTATATGTCCTCTCCAGATGCCATGTTATGTACCTATACAAGTGACTTACTTACCTGCAATAGCAACTGAGAGAAAATTCATTTTTGACTGATCGCCAAAAATCTATCCGTTGTAATGTCATAAATGTATGACATTTGCAAGCAACTTCTATTGTATTATTTAATTATTTATTAACAATATAGAGTTGTCTCCCCTTTAATCTCTGGCTAAGTGAGACGATAACTTCAAGTATATGTTATTCATATATATATATACATATACGTATATGATGTCATTATTATGTTGTGTACAGGAGCAACAGACACTATCCATAGCTAAAGCCGGTATAATCTGTCAGCTGAATGCTCGAGCCTCTATATTAGCTGCTGCTAACCCTGTAGATTCTCAGTGGAATAAGAATAAGACTATAATAGATAATGTACAGCTACCTCACACACTGCTATCAAGGTATGGAAAGTCTCAATGCTGTTTTGCCTACTTATATGAACTTTATTTTTGGATAATACACATTCGTTGAGAATGTTTTACAGAATACCCAGACAAAAAAGAGAAGAAAAAAATGAAGTTACGATGATATAAATCTACACGGGCTATTTGTTTTTGTGATTTTACTTCCATGATGGTCATCATTAATATATAGGGATCTGCAACCCTACCCACCTACGTTTTTTTATACGTTTTTTTAGAAAATAATGTAACCAAACATCAGTCTGTCCTCATTGGTATTTTAATTTGCTTCCACTTACATAATAATAGTATTATAGTTTAGTCCTATTGCGTTGCTGTCGAATTATATATGATACAGGTTTTTGTTGCAGGTTTGATTTGATATTTTTGATGTTGGACCCTCAGGATGAGACATATGATAGAAGACTAGCTAACCATCTGGTATCTCTGTATTATAAATCTGAGACTGAGGCAGCTAAAGAAGATCTGGTTAGTAGAATTTTGTATAATGTTACTTCCTCTGGCTTGTGTTGAGTTTCATCAACTTCAAATTACTTGTTGACTCCAATCCCAAAATCAACATCAATGTGCTTGTGTGGCGGTTTATTGCAACTAGCTAAGATGGTTGTCTGGCACGTAAGTCCCAGACCATCTGGCTGACCCATGCTCTCTATTATTAGATTATAATGGCTCTTTATAGCAGTATAACTAAATCGAGCAACATATTCTCTGATCATCATCTTTGACAGTGCAGAAGTCTTATGTCCATACTGACAAGCTAAGTCTGTGTCAAAATAATGTGTTGTGTGAGACAAAAATTAGTGAATTTCATTTTGGCATGAACAGGTTGCATGTTTCATGCTGTCATAAGCCTTACGATTAACATAAATGATATATTTAAATTTTAAACTTAATCATCAAATATGCTCTTCTTGTAGGATGCAGCCACATTGAGAGACTACCTGGCCTACGCTAAGAGAGAGTTCCATCCTAAGATCACAGATAAGGCTGGTCAGGCTTTAGTCGAGGAGTATGTTAAGATGAGGAAGATGGGAAGCGGGCGGGGACAGGTGAGCGCCTACCCTCGTCAGCTGGAGTCACTCATCAGACTCGGAGAAGCTCATGCTAAGATGAGGTTCTCTCAGAAAGTTGAGGTGTCCGATGTACAGGAAGCCAGAAGGTGAGTGTAGATTAATAGTCCAGATTTAGACCAATACAGTGCACAAAGAGGACATGCTCCCAAAAAAAGTTTGCGGTCAAAACAAATAAAGGGTCTATCTAACTCATTGATCAAAAACTCTGAATTGACAGCATCAGTCATAAGCAAAGTGTGTGGGAATGATAGACATAATTAATGTTTATGGTGAGAATGGATCATTTTTAGTCGAGGTATCATTCATTGGTTTATACTATATTATGGATGATCAAGGCGTCCCCAAGATGTAAGTTTTGTATAACGATATAATCCCCGTCTTGTGTAATTTTTAGACTTCAGATGGAAGCATTGAAACAGGCTGCTGTAGACCCAAGTACTGGTAAGATTGATATCTCTATCCTAACTACGGGTATCAGTGGAGCGGCCCGTAAACGTAAGGCTGAAGTAGCCCAAGCTCTACATAAGATGATGAGAGATAGGAAACAGCCTACATATAACACTACTAATCTGTATGATGAGCTGAAGGAACAGTCTGATATTGTAAGTACATTACACCTCCCCATATTCATCCATCATATCCAATTTCCATTCGCGGGGAGTATTTTATAGATGAAGTTCTATCAAATTTACCTGCATTATGAGTTGCCCCCCCCCCCACTTGAGGTGAAGCCGTGTTACCAGTAGAATTGGAGGGACCAGAAATAGATGCAAAATTGGATCAAACTTGATCTAGGCATTATTATGGAGATTGCCTTTTTGATATCAATGCACAACAGAACTGATATAAAAATAGCAATCCCTCTTACTTTCTCTCTGTTTCTGTACCTTCCGAGATTGAAAAGCTCCTTGCAATATTACAAGAAAAGAAACATACATGAGTGTGTATTTATGCTATATTCACATTATTTCAGATGGTTACAAAGGAGATGTTTGAGGAAGGATTGAAGGACCTGGTAGAGAATGAAGTGTGTATCGTCACTAATAAGATCGTCAGAATGCTTTTCTAGATATGAAAAATCTTATCACAGATGCTACCCAGATAAGTGGACATCATGTATATTGCTTTTTTCACCGAGCCTGAGTGCGATTCCTGATACAGAAACCAGTAAAGCATCACTTAAAAGCATCGATGCAAACCTCTTCCTACAAATCTGCATTGCTTGTCCACTTTTGTACAATTTATACTGCTTTACTTACTCCCACACTGACAAGTCGAGTCATTTTGCTTCATGTCTGATCAGTACGTCAATGATGATGTTGTTCTCCTGCTCCCAAACCTGTTAACAATATCACCTTTTCTATCACTGTTCTCTCCTATACTGTTTGTTGAAGCAAGGAGTTAAAGTGTTTAAACTATTTCTATTTGCCAATGTGGCCTCATTTTTTACTCATTTACATGCATTTTTATTATCTTTTATTATTTTCTCAACAATGATACATAAATATAACTGTGCACTCCATTTCATGGGCTTCTAAAATGAGTAAATATTGGTGAGGACAGGGAATCAGATGATATTAATTTCGAAATTCCCGAGAAGATCGTATTATCAGTGATTGACCTCCCTGGAAGTTCCAAGCTATGATTGCTAACATTCCCATTGATTGACATCAAATGTTTACAGGGAGTCCGCAGTGTTGTACCCATAATTATCCAGAGGACCGAGCTCAGAATCGGGTCTATAGTATGTAGGTCTCTTTTCTCTGTGTAGTCTCGTTATTACTGGACCTCCATTCTGTGGCCTGCTGCGGACGTCTCGTTCTGCTGGTTTTCTCCAGTATAGAGTTACTCTTGGGCTGTCAACATTCCAACTCTCTCGATTCTTCCTCTGCAATCAAGATAAATAATATAAATAATAATAAAAATACTAGAGAAAGTGCTTGGAAATTAAAGACAATTATCTATTAGCAGTAGATGGCCTTTATTTAGATATTAACTATTCTTTAAGTATATCCACAATAACAAGTGCAACCCACGTCGTTCAACTGTGGAGCATATCATATGACGTAAAAATTGGTGCTGGCTAAAATTAAGTCAACCCTGAATAAGCTAAACTAAACTATAGCCAATATTTTTGCCCTCCTATGAGTAGACCAAGTTCGGTCCTTTTGCCTGCATTCAGAGTTGCTCCCGATCCACTAGTAACGCCGCCGCAGCGTGACCAGTGGGCGTGACCAGTGGAAGGGAGCCATTGGATTAAACTTGATCTATCATATGAGATACATACCAGGTTATAAGACTTTTTGTGGAAGCAGTTGATGTAAATTGCCGTCCCCAGGATTAGCAGTATTCCCATACAGGCTGCCGACGTCAGTATAATTATAATGTACACCCAATCAGTACCGCCGTGTACTGGCTGAGCCACCTGGGTGGTGTCCTGTATGACAGCCTGAGCTGTCTCCGGAGGCGGTGCTTCTGTGTATAGGATATGCTGTTCTGGCAGCTCTTCTATTTCTGTGGCAGCACCTTGGCTTACATTCTCAACAACTAAAGTCTGATCTCCTAGAATCTGTCAAAGAATAAGATCTGAGGTCAGGTGAGATTCTTCATTGTTGGTTGTCAAATTGTCACTAGAAGTGCCTTAACCTTGCTCAGTTTGCTGATAATGCCATTCCATTATCAATCGTTGGAGTTACCTTTTTATACTCCGAGAGAAGCTTGGCAATTGTAAACACTTTCAGAGCTTTGGTATCACATAAAAACAGAGCCATACTTGAAATTACTGGACAGTGAATGAATTTTCTCTACTTGTGACCAATAAGTTGTTGGTTCTGAGCTACCACTAGAACATTGTGTCACTTACGTCAAAATTCTGGACCTCTCTTTCTAAAAATGGCATCACCATATCTGTAGACACCACATTATTATTCTCTACAAACGCATGGAAAAAACTAAAGCACAAGATAACAAGGTGGAGACAACGTCAATTCATGCCCTGTAAAACATCTCCATCAATAGATATACCCTTCCTTATTAATGCAATGGAGCATTGTCAAATACTGCAGTCATAAAAAATAGGCCTAATTATGATCAAGAGATCAAATTTGAAGTGTTCGCAGGTACATTTAGACTATGGTATGGTACGGCTGTCATGCAAGGGAGGCAAGTATCACGACATCACAGATGTGGCCTATGTTTTACCGTTTTTCACGTAGAATGTGTAGTACACAAGTCCATCATCGTAGTAAGGACTGCCATGTATGGCAACAATATCACTCTCTCTTATGATTTGGTGATGCGATCCTTCCGATGAGCTACGTCGTATGCGCCGCCGTAGTCTTGCCAGAATGTTGCTGCTCCATTTTGAGGCTAGGGCATTTCTCAACCTGCCGACTGCCTCAATTTCCTGTAAAAAATAGGGAAGTGGGTCATACTTCTGCTCTATTTTCTCCTTGTGAATCCTTTTCTCTTGCAACCAGCCGACTCAATCATTATAGTTCAAGGGCGGAACTGACTTCAAATGAGATTGTATTGCTTTACGTTATCTAACACACCCTTTGTTAATGGGATGCCGCAAATTCTCACTTGCATCCCTTTGTGCCCCAAAAACTACCTTGACAGCTGACACGAGAAAGGTGACTGTTAGGAGTTGCCTTACTATTCTGTAGCAGAGGACAACTCCAAATATCCTCATAAATTTCCGTTTAAAATACACACCTTGAACATGTCTCTGCTTGCTCTATTGATGGCTATTGTTATGGTTACAATGTTCTCCTTTGCTTCTCTAGGAAGATCAGCAAGTGTTTGTCGTGTCTGATGTGTCGTATATGTCACATATCGCTCACTCAACCAATTCTTAGCAGGTTCTTCGTCTACAAATAGTAGGATTAATCAAGATTTCTTTAAGATCTTTCAGTATACATGAGGGTTTTCTTCAGCCTTTTTGGAAGGATTTGCACAGATTTTTTTCCAAATTTAAATGGCATTCAAATGGCCGCATGTCAAGATATAGCAGTCCCTGCATATTTTGAGTTATTTTTCACATTTTTTGGAACATATTTCGTATTTATGTCTGCTCATTTCTTCATGATTGATGCTATGATTGTGTACTCACAGTTGAGGTTTTGTGAGAAGCACACATTGCCACATACAGATTTAGGCATCTCCTTATGCAGATTATATCTCACACCGTCAGTGCATTTCTTCATACTGAGCATTATGGGACTGAGACAGCAGAGGTTAGTATGTCGGCTGGTCTGATCTGTCATACAGAGAGGAACCTGTATCACTCGATCGGACAGCAGGGTGAACCCTGCCTCAGCTATCAGGTACCACGGGAACATGCTGCCACACTGGTGAGGCTACAAGTGAGAAGAGCTTTTTATTATTATGCATCTGTCTTTTTACATTAATTCAACCCGGAAGCAATGTACTTGGGGTTCATATGAAGAAACTATTTTTAAATAAGATATTGACCCGGTAATAATCCTGCAAATGATGCTTTATTGGTCAAACTGAAGGTCGGAGTTCATAAATCCTGGACCTTGCAGTTGCACCCTCTCCCGCACTCCTCCGAATATGAACCCTGTCGTCGAAGTTTCATCTTATTTTATGGCATACTGAGGTAAAAAAAACTTTGGCACTTTTAAATATGCAACGCTTTTTTTTATCTTAGCTGCTAGTAGTTATTAGGATTGGAAATCAAAAAGGGGAGAGAAGAAACTGATGATGAATGCCAGTTGTCCAGTAAAGCGTACCTCTGTGCACATCATATCACTAGAGCTGTACATCAGTATATCTAGAGGCTTCTCGTCCACATCTATAAACCTCGTCCACACCTGAGATGGCCAGCCTATACAGTTATTATGCCTCGAGTATTGATCTATATTACTACCAGTTGTGTTTATTGAGATGCTATAATTGGTCGAGCAGGGATCAGTTACACCAACTGTAGTAGTGCCCGATTGTTGTAAAGTAGTCAGCAGTGGATCTTGCGCGCTGGTTGTCCGTGACCCTGTAAGGTCATACAAAATAATAGTAATTATCAAGATCAGAGGGTTAGGTTACTAATTGGCTTACTCAGATATAAAAAAGAGATAATGTAATAAGTTTGTCTTTCTTTGATTCATCTTGTAGATATTAATCATGTTTGCATGTTTGCTGTGTGAGGTTATGATACACATCTGAGATGAATGAATTCTTGGCAGCAGCAGATGTTTGCTGAAAATGGTAAGCTGAACAAAGCGAGGTTATGCGGCTGATCATTAATTGACTAGATGACCGAAATTCACGGCATCAACACATGGCGTACTACATGTACCAACACCTGCCTGCTTTTACTCGCAGACCTCAGCTCTAATGGTCAAAACACACTTAGCTGTTGTAACATCATAGGTTTGCACAACGTCACCATTGATAGCATATATGCTGCCAGCAAGAACACCGGTTGACACCTCAAAGTGAAGAGCTGTTTGGATGAAATCACATTACTATCACAAACGCTGCAGTTGATCCTCAATGGATTGATGTGTTTATAAAAACAAATTTAGGATCCACTGAGGTTATAACTTCTGTCAGCGTGTTTTCACCTTTATTGAGTGATTGGTTCTATTCTATATATTATTTAGAGTGACATATGGTACCTGTGACTTGCGCTGTAGTTGATGGAGATGATGAGGGCGAGGAACTCTGTCCGCTCACTGCTGCTATGATTGCTATGAGACCTACAAGAATATTCTTCTTGTAGAACAACTATGTTTTTAGGAAAGTTGGTATCCCGGAAAAGAAATATAAGTTATTTAAGCGCGTAAACATTGTCGGGATAGCTGTTGGGAGTATTTCATTATCAACCACTTATGGGTGGGGAAATTGGTTGATAATGAAATTCTTCTTCCAGCTAACATATACATAAAATGTACACCTTATAGCGTTTGTCTTTAATTTCCATTTTAGGTGCAAAAAAATTTGATTTTGAGCAACAACAATACTTCAGAGTAAGGAATATGGTCTGTTTGGATCAGGGGGTCTACTGTGTGTTCGCACAACCCTACATACAGTATAGTGATCCTCCTCTGCCTCCTGGCTACAGCAGAAAAAGGTATACTGTCACTACCCCCAATGGCCACCCAATTTTGGCAGCCACATAAGACCTAGAGTTTAAAGCAGAAAGAAGAAGCAAGAGAAATTTTGAAGCTGTTGCCGTGGCATATAAACTGAAAAATAACATACCTAGACTGTATATAGAGATCGGCATCCTTGCTGTCATGGTTATGTCTGCGGCCCCTGTGTGTGCTTAGTGTAAGTTATATATCCTCTCCTTCTGTTCGACGTGTTTATGTTATGTAATCCAACCCTTCAAATTTATTTTGAAATGTCCCAAAAATATTTCGGCACTTTGTTGTCAAGGCCGCACCTAGTTCTGATTTTTACGACCCCGCACGATTACGTGCCTGCCCACTGCATTGTCCGAATTCCGAGGTCTAATATAAAACTGCTCATTAGAAACATCTAGTATATATCTTACATGTGTACACATCTCACATCTCATCACAAATAGCTGCTACAGTGATTGGAAAGTGATACCTTGTTTCGATAACTCATCGCATTGTTATCAACATCCTTAACTCTGCTTGCTGCCAAATTGAGCCTGTTTGTGATATATATATATAATTGTACACACATGCGAATTAGTCTGGTTGGGGGCTAATGTCACCTTCCCCTGCTTTGCGGAGCTATGTTATTGCCCGAGGCTACAATGTCGCCTGCATTATATGACATACAATGATTATGAGGGAGTATAAATAATGGCGTAATCATAGGCAGAATGTTTATGATACTGGTATCAAACATGCCCAAATTAACATCTGATATATGAGGGTCAATGTAGTACAATTTTTATTTTCACCATAGCGCACTGCAACGAAAATAGAAAGTCTTAAACATCAAGATAATGCTTACCAATAGAGACGCTGTGTTTGGCGCTGTTAGTCTAGCGAAAGATTTATTCCAATATATATAAGGATGAAATGAATGACATGATGTCATGGAACAAGTTTGTCTGCAGTTGAGAATTTGCGCTGCAAAGCTTTTTCTAGGCCTCTTCTAGTTTTTTCACAGTGTGAGGGCCCCAAAACAGTTCATGCTAGGAATCACCGACAGTACTGAATTGTTGTCAATGTATTGTAAATATTTTAGGAATCAATTATATTGGATGTGGCAGGATGAAAAAAGGGTCTGCTTTATACAGCTTAGTCTAACTTGGCTGCAGACAGAAGACTGAGGTATGTCAAAAGCAGGGTTTTTTTATGATAGCTGGATAGCAACGAAAAATGAATTGTTGGGAAACTTCATTATGAGAAAGTTTCCCAACAATGCTCCCTCCTCTGCCCCTTTGTCAGCTTGATTATTAAAAATAACGAAACAGCAGTGTCCTAAAAAATATCGCCGATTGATTATTTGAGCAAATGTATCAATTCATATCATCATAGAAATCGCTTCAATAGTGACCAAGGACTTCTTCAGACTGAGAGCTTATCAAATGCAAGTTTCCCTCAAACACTTCCTATTGTCCAGCATGTCTCTACGTAGTCTTCTCAGGCTATATTGTGTTTGTCTGGAGGTGGCCTTGATTGAAGGTCTACGTGCCCGTCTCACACTGGAGATAGCCTCAGGCTCTCCGACCCAGGCCTCTTGTCTCAGCTCTGATAGTATAGCTGGCTCACGATGTGAAGGAGGGATGCTGCTACCACTACTCACAGATATCCGGACCCTGTTGCTTTCTGGTAAGGCAATAAAAATGATTTTTGGTGTTTAGAGACATTTTTCGTTGATTATTCGTTGAGCTGTAGATCATTCATTCAAAAGAGGTACACTAGTCACAGGAGGAAACAATTCACCATTTGCACAGACCAGGAATGGCAAACTTATGGCTAGATAACATGATTTCGACCTCTTTACTTTATATTAAGAACTTCCACATCACCACATTAAGTCACCCTAAAAAAACTAGCCTAATTAAACTATAGCTAATATTTAATCCTCTAGCGTATGAGAAGTAGTGATTGAATCAATGATGTCCAGCCTGACTCCTGTATCAGACATACTATATGTCTATAACTTTTATGAAAAGTTAATCGCGTAAACTTTTGTTTTAACATCTCATTGTGCTCAAGTGAGATGGACAGTCGGACATATAGTACAACTCTTCACTTATGGGACCTCTAACTCTCAATACAAGCTGTTTAAGCGGTTAATCAATTCTCATGGCTGCTATACCTTGACTCCTGTCTGTACCTATGCCTAGCTTGGCGCTCACTCCTCTGGTTCTGTATTCAGCTGTTGGGCAGCGAGCAGTCTGAGGTCTTGTGATTGGCTCTACTGTTAAGCTGATCTCTGATTGGTCGTCTTTGACTGCCTCGATTTGATTGACAATATCTTCCCTGGATGCGCTCAGATTTGATGACTTGAGAGAATTTGACATTCTAGACCGCCTGCGAAAAATTGTCAAATTATCATCTCATGAAGTATATTATCCAACGCTGTATTGGTATGATTGTGCAAACAGTTTGCATCAGTGTAAAGAAACAGCAGCGGGTGCTTGATGTAAAGTGCCTCACCAGCCAAGTGATGTTGTGTCTCCCAAATATGTGTCTATGTGTCGTACAGGCAATACCTAAGCTTCCAAGGATCAAGTTTGATCCATTAGCCTACGCTGGTCAGTGGAGGAGGGGGGAGGGGCAAACTTGATCATAAGCTTACCTGATGATGTGTCTATCTACTCTGTATCTATGCTCAAGAGCTTTTGCTTCATGAATCCGATTCGAGATCTCCATATACGCTTTTTTCTCTGCTAACTCAATCTCGCTCACCAAGTTCCTGAGCTTCACCGTCATCACCAAATTCTTATCATACACCTACAAAAACAACAACAAAATAATATTTTTCTCCTGAGTGGCTGTGACATAAAGTTGATAAATTAATGTAGAATGGCACCTTTTAGATCTTGTTGGCATGAGAGTGAGTTATGAAAAAAAGAAGAAAATGTTGTGTATTGATGTCACATGTTACCAAACTATCACCAAACAGACACATCTCATACAAAGCCAGACACGGTTACAACAACACACAATCAAAGAAAGTCAAAATTTTGTGCTTATCAGTGCAGTACTTTCCCTTATTGTAACTCATATTCACATGTATCTTGCTGCTGTATTTCTATACATTCTTGCCGTTCCATCTACTCCCTCAAGCTCGAACCATTGCCTACCTTTAATAACGCCTTGTTGTATCCAGTCTGCTGCGGCTTTTGGTTATTTGTGCTGTCATTCCGAGCTCCTGTCATTTTTATTATTCTGTATTTTGGTCCCGTTTACAACGATTCAATACTTGATGTCACACCTCAAAACCGACAACCTGACTGATTAAAATTGTTTGCCAATACTTTATTATTAGGTGATAATTAACAAACCATCACCTTTCCAATATGTATTGCATTTCATTTCTGTTTCTATTGACACATTGTCCCAGTACTCAATTTCACAGTATCCATTTCAAAGCCGCAGTGATTTCTGTCATAATTAATTAATTTGCAACTGTACAATGTGAATTTTACATCATCATTAACATTGTTTTAGAGTACTATTTCGAGTGTTATGTACTATATGTTTTGGTTATTTTCACGCATGAAATTCCACCGATTTTCACAGAGAAAAGAAAAACAATAGTAGATGCAGATACAGATGGAAAAATGCACTCATTAGTGCCCTAATTATCGTCATCATTATTTTTTGAATATTTATGCAAGTATTCTTATCCAGGTGATTATCCTTCACCAAAGGTTGAGGTGAATTTTCCCTTGTGAATTCTCTCCTGGCAATGTTCCCAAGGTCGTAACATTGATTGTGAGAGATTTTTGTTTGAATTGAGGAAGTTCCGATGCTTTTTGTCTGTTTGGCCTGTTACAAAATACCTCACAATTTGTCACACCGCAGACTTGAAGGAGGAAAATTGATAAAATATGTGATAATTGAAAACAATATAAACATAGAGACACACTCCCCCCTGCCCCACACTGATATTCAGTATTCACAAATTTGCTTTTATTCACATTATTCATCAATTAGAAGTTGTGCTCTCTCACTTTTAAAAATCTCCTGACATATTGACCTTGACATTGATAAGGGGGTGTGTCAATGTTGTGATCACTTTCTGGATTTCCATATCTGTATAAGATTGCAAATACTATTATAACTGTCATTGACTTTCTTACAATTGTCATATTTGTGCATCTACAGTGACAGTGGACCCTGTAGAGTAAGCCTGTAGATGGATGGCTCTATCTTGTTAGAGTCTGGTGAGAGAGTGATTGTAGCAGTGCCTCAAGGAGATTCATGTGTGTTCAATAAACCTAGGCTAGAATTCCACAGACCTAAGTAAGTACTTGGATATACTCTTTAACTGATGTAACGGTTACTGCAACTGCAAATGCTACTGACACATGAAGGTATTGTAAACTTTATTGGATACACATGGTTGATTAGTAGGTTGGGAATGTGTTACAACACTCCAGGAGGTTGGTCAGTTATTACAAACTGTACATTTGAAGGCTGAATGGGCCATCAACCAGCAACAACAAGCCAACAACCCAGACTGCAGGATTTGATAAGTTCACCTGGTAAGACATCGACGCAAGAAAAGACGGGTTGGGGTGTTCACAAGCAAACTCAGTACAGTTAACTCAGTCCAAGATTGAATATACACTTTTTAAAACTACATATATCTATTAGTGTGTCATACAAAGTCACATCAACAGTATTCAATTATAATTTGAGATGGAGAGCTCTAAAACATTGACACATGTCTTGACAGTCCTTTTTTCTCTCTTCTCAGGTGGACGGAGGACTCTGATGCCTCTCAGTGTTTATACTGTAAGAGCAAGTTTACTCAGATCAGAAGGAAGCATCACTGTAGAGCATGTGGCAGACTCTTCTGTAGTAAATGCTGCAATGATAAAGTAAGACAGCTCAACATTTTATTGTGTCCATCATGACTAACCACTGGATATTTCAAGTGTGCCGGTTCCGTCACTTTTTTGTCAGAGTTCATCTAGAATTTCGTCCATAATGATCCACAACAGGTTCCTTGAGAGGACGGAAGTTCTAATAATATACTCTCAGCAGTTTAATTATGTAGCATGTCTCTAATCTAAAGCCTGATCAGTAATAGTCAAGTGCTCAGACGGCTACAATGTGAGTTAGTGGCATTACATTATCAAACACTCAATTGTTAATGTAATGCCACTAACTCACATTGTAGCGGTCTAAGCACTTAGACTAGATAAATAACCTCCTACTTCAGACGAGTACCCTTCTCCAAAGCAATTGAAGATAGGATTGGTGGTGAAAATTTTAACAAACATGACCAACCAGCAGAAAACTCACAACTTAAATCAGTCATTAGCCTCACAACCAGGAAATGTAGTTTAATAACTACAGGTAGGCTGCATGCTGACATCAACATGTGTATCTCTGATCGTTAGAGTCAATTTTGTAGCAGTACCTAACAAGTACTCGCCCCTAATTAATAAAATTGAACACAGGTCGGCACATCGGATTCTTTGTGATGGTACTCATGCAATATTAGTGAATTGATTCACTCTGTATCGTATATCATGTGATCAGTGTGGGGGGCCTGCTGGTTTTATGCTCTTGCATGGTTGTTTTTTCTAGATGGTGCTGACACATCTTGGCATAACCGAACTAGAGAGAACTTGTCTTATATGTAAACCAGTCCTAACTCTGCTGACTAATGCTTTCTCAGCTGATACAGTAAGTGTAGATTTATAAGAGAAATTGTATATCTGTTCCAAGTCACGCTGCATCCTCAAATGGGAATTGCAGTCATCGGCTCCAACTCAGTGTACCATCTACCCTTGGTGATTGAATGGGGCAGTTTACTCCCCTTCAACAAACAGAGCTGGTTGAACCCGATGTGATCCTTGCTTCTTTTTCTTTTAGCCAGTTGTTTCTAGAGAGAAATTGAACACAGATTCATGTATTTGCATCACATCACATTTACATTTAGAAGCTTTATTGCTTTGCTATGATGTATAATAATTTAAACATTGTAGAATATGAAAATAGAGGCGGCTAAAGGTTTCCATGAGCTGATACAGAAAATGAAGCACATGCAGGAGGTGAGTATGGGCAGAGAAACAAGTATTCAAGTTTTTTCAGTTCTATTTCCTTTCAAGTTGTAGTGTATTCAACTTACATGAGATATGCTGAGGTGTCCAGTATTGGTACAACTTCTTTGTCTTCTCTCATTCTCTTCCCCTCTCTAAGCCAGCGTGATCATTAATGCCTCTTTCCTGCACATTCCCGGATGTAGCCCGAGTTCTTATGCAGCACTCTTATCTGTCTTTCCCTATTTACAACCTGCAGTCTATAATGCCTTGCACTACACAAGTCTCCATTTTTTCTGTTTGCAAGATTGTCCTGATTATCATAAGTTTGATAACAAAGAGGCTTTGTAGACCATTATCTTGTCAATGTTCTGGCGTGCCTTAAATATGAAAAAGTATTCAAGTTTCAGAAAGAAATTTACCAACTTCCTGACAGCATTGGGACAATCGCTAAAAGAATCAAACCAAAGAAATAGTACACAAATTCTACTTGTAGGAATTTCTTTTTGGTACATCATTATCTAGGATCATAGATGTGATTCGCCCGACCCTGTGATGTGGTGCTATGATATGATATCGACTCTCTTATTGTGATATAATTAGCTGGTGTTATCAGAAAATAAGTGTTGTATGTTGATTGATATCTATGACCATTATTATAGTATGTTTTAAAGCATGAACCATGAGGGTTTTCTAGGACAATATATTAGGTAGTTTGATTTCTAGTGAGGTATGATGGTAATGTTAATAGTCAAGACTTTTAAGTCAAACAGGGCGAAGACATGTTGTGGTGGTGGGAGCATTTACATAAGTCACATCTTGAGAAGTTTAGACTCGAGAGAATCTACATGACATTAAGGAACTGAACCATATTTGTCTAGTTCACACACACACACACACATATATATATATATATATATGTATATAATATGTTATATGTTATATGTTTGCATGTGTGGCAGCTTTTTAGACTAATAACAAGGTGTCGGTGAGGGTCACTTTTAGATAAAGCAAAGTTTATATGAGATTTATACTACTATTGATGATGGAGTAGGAATCTATTTGTATTTTATTGGTTTGGTTTCTTGTATGGACAGATTTTAGAGATGGGCGGTATGCAAACACTGATTTGGTTATGTAGTACACAATCACCTCAGCTATATAACCAGCTTATACCAGCCATGCATATCCTAGCTACACAGGTGAACCTACAGAAGTATCTACTACAGGCTGGCATTGTACAAGCTCTCACTTGGTGAGTTAGTTGCTCAAGTATCATACAATTTACCTGCATTAAGTGTTCAAGCCATCTGCTCGCCAGTAGAATGGGAACTACCAAAATGTGGGCAAATTGGACCGAAATTGATCTAGTGAGTTGGTACTAAATCTTTACAAGGAACAACTTCAATAAAATTAGACCCAGCTGCTTGGAAATTTGAAACTTTAATTCGTCTGCTGGTCAAAAAATTCAACAGTACTCTTTCATTGAAGTTAAGATATTTCCTCATTACTTAGTTTTTGAGAGGATTGGATACGATCACTGAAATCCTGCAACAGTATAAATGTAGGTTCTTTTACAAATATGTACAGAACCCCTGAGTTTGCCATGTTTTCAAAGCTGGCACTTGAAAAACCAAGTGTTTTGTATTACAGAGAATGATAAATCTTGAGAATATTTTCTTCAACGGTTTGTATTGAATATGTATCTTTTTGGTGAACAATCTATGTGCTACTGTTCAAAGGTCATGTAAAACTCGTTCGTTCGTATGTTCCATGTGTTGCTTATCATTGTGGGTCCCTGCTAAGGTTGCCTTCCAACAAGCTTTCTAAAACTATGGACGCAAGCAACCTGTGGTGGTTTATAACAGTGTTTGTGCTAATGATTTCAGATCTCGCTTACATTACTGGCAGTTTCCATTGATTGACTTGATTGCTCACAAACGGTTTTTTGTAGCATAATGCGGAACGTTCAGGCAACAGATAAACTAACCACAGACTGTATCAGTACTTTACTTATACTGAGTAGTCGTCCAGAATCAACTCCAACAGGTTAGTTTGTTGTTACCAGATAGCCTTATCTACAGCATGGAGGGTAGGATCCCTCCCTCCCCCTTCTACAGTGTCAGGACACTGAGCTACATTTCGGAGTAGTCTCCTCATTGATATTAGGTAGATAATTTCAACACAAACTGTTGAGCAGTTTTTGTCGGCTACTACTAGATGTCCTAACTCTCCATGTCTACAATCTCAGCACACTGAACTAAACATAGGAGTAGTCTCCTCATTGAAACTGTTCAACCTTCAAGACTGAGAGCCATGCTTTGTAAGAGGATTTATGAATCAGTGACGTGACTCATAATTGAATTTTTTGTTGTGAAATCGATATGATTATCTTCATCCGTCTTTATTACAGTTGTTGCTCAGGGAGGACTCAATTCTCTTCTCACTAGCATACAGCAGGTAGATGAGCTGACACGACTCTTAACTTTACAGACTATTATGAGAATGAGTAACATTGCACACTCTCACTCTATTATAATGACTAATGTAGAAACTCTCAGATATCTTATAACTCTGACCAGAAACGAGAATGACATACAGGTTAGTCTATATGTGATAAAATAATAATGAATAATAAATAATAAGCAATAAAGTAATAAAAAACAATAAAGTATAAAAGATATATGTGATCATATATGTAAACTGCAAACTAAAGGTGTATTTACCTGCATATTTTTCCGACAAATTTTTCCATAATATTATTCTTTTATGAAAGCATCCATTGCTCCCAATGATAGCATAATTATATATAAAAGAAAAATATGACCCAAAAATCTGATGGGAAAATCTGCAGTGTAAATGCACCTCTAGTCTGCCTTGCCAATTGTTTCATGATATGAGGTTCTGACCAAGATGAAAATAAAAGGAAAAGTAAACTGTAGTTTGTCTTGCCAGTTTGATCGTTTCTTGAGGTTGAACCCTAATTCTATCCATGAATAAATACATTGTGATCGAATAGTGTAGACCCCCTTCTACATACCCTAAATTGGTAAGGATTTGTGCGCCACATTCTATCGTCATTTTTGGGAGTGTAGACCATCGGCTTCCCATAAGAATATGACCAGATAGACTTGTTTGATTTACACTCTTCTACCTTCTGCCAGTACATACTCAATAAAAAGTTGATCTTACATCATTCTGAACCTGTTTTTAGGTAGCTACACTTATATTCAAGATACTGAGTGAAATATCAGCTGGTAACGATCTCAGTCACAAAATCATGTTATCTGTGGTAAGAAGTTATACAATCTTCATTTTTATTGAAAATACAAGTTACATAGACCTTAGGTAGGGCATGATACAGGGTGGTTTTTCGATTAAAATCACTATCACTTTAATCAAGGAGTTGTAGACCCTAGGTCTACAACTCCTTGCTTTAACCAAAATGAACAGAGAGTATTATTGGCTGTTTTTAATTGAATGGCCCCCTTCATCAACTAATGCAATTTACTTGAGTTCTCCCATTAGGATGCACTTTATAAGACTTTGACCTGATTTCCATGGAAGTTTCTGTCTTAAGTTGTATCATGAGAATGTTGCTAACATGTCCCATCTCTTCAAAATATTTATTCATCTAAGGTCAGCATTTAAGAGTTGCCTTCCTCTGATTTTAATAAGGATGACATAGATGTAACGATCTCTTTTTTGTTAATAATGTGATTGGGAAAATAGGATGGGAAAAATTTTCTGTTGCTACCAGCTAGTAAATACAGCAGCAAAGATATCGGGATTTCATGTGGTAACCTTGTAAAATCTGTTACAGCTTGTTGCCTGGATTCCATGAAGCATTGATTTTAAACTCATTGATATAGGAAAACAAGACAAGGAAATCAAAAGTAATAAATTTACATATATAATAGTCATACCAAGTTGACATATTACGTCCAGATGAATATGAAGGTATCAATCTGTAACATCTGCTCTTCCCTGTGTTTGATTGACTTCAATCAAATGCCCATTTGTAACCCAATGAAACACATTGTTGTGTTTGTGTTATGGCATTTCTGCCTCCCTCGCCACTTCAAAATCATTGACAAAGGGCTTGGGGAGGTCACAGTACTGTACTATCGAACATATTTGTGCGCCACAAATAAAAGATCTGCAGAAAAATACTAATGCTTGGTGTTAGCTAAATCAAGCCTGATCCAATTTGCCTGCACTTAGGTTTTGAGCTGCTGCCAGGCGAATTGGATCAAACTTGATCTAGGTGTTGCTGTTTGCTAAGAAACAAAAGATTGGGCTGCCCCTAAAGAGGGACGCAAGGTGCCCTAATGCTCATACTGAGAATGTGATACATCCTAGTAAACTAGAATGCATACTAGAGGTGAGGCCATAGAAGACCTCCTAATCATAAGTGTGCAGCGAGCTGCCAAAACTGAACTGGCACTAATCGGCCTTTGGCAGTGACACTTTGATCTTAGCCAATAGGCCGAGAAGATCTAGGTGTTATCTGTGTTTCTAACGCTTTGTCTGCCCATTTGAGCTGGACACAGAGATAGATTCACGTTAAGAATTTTCAAGTATGATGTAGGGAAAGCTAAGATCTGAAATGCTCTGATCTTGATTTACATAATGCATCTACTATCTCTATCTTTGTAACACACAAACCCTAGAGCAAGTTTGACCGCAGTGACAAGTGGAGGGGAAGCAACTCCAAATGCAGACAAATGGACCAAAATATGGTCTACAAGAAATGTGCGTAACCATATTACATTTATACATGTCTCAGTACAGTACTTACTTTGTAGGAAGAGGCGACTGGAGGTTTTATAAACAAGCTACTGAAGCCAGGTCAGAACGTGGAGCTTATATCTAACGTATCGTGTCTGGCTGCTAACCTCGCATCTGTATCAGAGTGTCAGGTACGTCCGCTTTCTGCTAGTGTAGCTGTCTCGTCTGAACCCCTGACTAAATTTGAGCTGATTTCATATAAAACGCATCGGCAAACTAAACCATCCATGAGTTTTTTTAATAAGTCTATGGCCTTGGCAGCCAAATGATCTCTTAGTAAACAAGTACAACCTGATTTTACAAGTGTGTAAGTAGACTTAATTCTAGGTTTATTGATACAACAAACTGATATGCAGTTGAAATTGTTCAAATAAGGCCAACTAACTTAAAATAAATAAGTGAAAGCCAGCAATGTACTGAAAAAAAACCTGGGTGTTGGTTTCATAATCTCTTCCCATCATAGTCAGCGATTTAATTGAACTTATTTAAGCTGGTACCCTGTTACTGAAGGCTGTGTTTCATCTTTTTGGCAGCAGTAATTTCCATGAAATTGTTGACAATGTTCATCTCAAAGAAAAACTTGCCCACATATCGATACAGGGTAAGGTAATAAAATTAGTTATTATAGTTCTACCGCCAAATAACAACATGGGACTAGCCAGAAACAGACTGCACAAAGAAACCCTTGCTGCATACATTTTATGACAAAGTGTTTCAAAATCTACCATTGGGGATACTTGGCCTTGAGAACTGATTTCGAAGGTTTATTTGCCATTCCAGAAATTACCTCTTAATCTATTCAACCCAATGACTCACAGACAGAAACCATGCAGCAGGTTTTGTATAGAAATACACTGTTGATTGGATGAACTTTGCATTGTGGGGTGTTTTGTTGACAATTTTGACTTTTCTTGTTGGCTGTGTGCCTAGATTGATCTCATCTAAATTTTTCCTTTTATTTTACAAATGAAGTATTATGTGTGCAAAACACACAAGGACAGTTTGGATAACTAATGGCACAATCATGGCCAAAACAAGTGACAACAATTGCATTTGGATGAAAAACTGCCAAAAAAGCTCATAAAATATGACACATATAATACAAGTCACCACGAAATTCAAGCGCAATTATGTCCTACATATCTTATATCTGCACTGAAAGTAATATGTACACCATTTGTATGAGTCAGCTAAAAGACTGCAATTCATAACAAAACCTGCTCGCATCAAATGTGTTCGGGGGGGGGGGGGGAAATCATACACACACATAGCCATTAAAACAGTAAAAGGTTTGATTTAAGGCGCTATAAAATTTATAGTGCTCAAAGTTTCCTCAAACATTTATTTATTTTGTAAATGTTTGAGGAAACTTTAGTGGCTGTGTACTCAATTGAGTTATGGATGTTCCATGTTTCCCTGCCACAAGCGCTATCTTGGTTTTCCTCCAGGATTTTAATTGATTTCTTCCTAGAGCTTTTGCATCACAAGTTGTTTTTCTCGCAGTTAGATTTCTTGACTTGTATTAGTACACTGTTGTGGTCAATGACAGAGATTGCTTTTACCGAGGTCATTAACCTTTAAATTACAAGTCCAAACTCTACAACCAGTGGTCTAAGTGGACTTTTTTCTTTGTGGGAGCTTTATTCTCTGGGTTGAAAATTGTTTTGAAATTCTTTTGCAGTTTCTAGATCAAGTTATGCAGAAATATGGATCTGTAATAGAATGATTGATATCTGGTCAAAAGAGACAACTTAACACTGTTTTTTGCGCAG
This sequence comes from Membranipora membranacea, assembly GCA_914767715.1. Taxonomy (NCBI): domain Eukaryota; kingdom Metazoa; phylum Bryozoa; class Gymnolaemata; order Cheilostomatida; family Membraniporidae; genus Membranipora; species Membranipora membranacea. Next base: position 13,563,633 of record OU612068.1, read on the forward strand.
AATCCAGTGGAAACTGTGTTCTAAATGCTCCCACCAGTTCCCACTCACTCAGAACACTGTCTACAACTAACTAGAGTTAAGGCCACTGTCACCTCATTGGGATAAACAGCTGTCATTTTAAAAAAAAGTTGATCTTTATTTAGAAATAAATTTTGTAAGAAATACTTCATTCACCATACGTGTCACAGGAAAGTATGTGACATCACACAATACGAATCACACGACACATCGTACTTTAAACTGTAGGCCTAGGTGGTAGCCATCGGAAAAAATGTGTAAGCATTTTCAGCTCTTATTTTAGCCATTACCCACAGGGCTAACGCAATATTACTTCTAAGTAAGATGTATAGATGCTTATTTACTTATTTATAGCTTTGTTGCAAATCAGAAAAACCAAAAAGACGTTGCAATGCAATAAAAATATACTTGTACTGGTTAATGTATGAATCAGAGCTGTGACATCATCATGACTTGTTGATTCAGGCACAGAGCCAACCAGATACAACTGGTCACCTTCTAATAGATTAGACCTGTCAACAAACACATAAAAAATGTACAAATCTCACACTACTGGTTACTTTATCATGTAATTGGATCTTAGTAACCCTGGTATCTAATAGATAAGCTCTCGCCAGTGACGACTATCTGCTAGGATGAAAATAAATGAGAGGTTTTAAATTAGGGGACCTGCGCTGCAATATTGATCGAATACTTCTAATAGAGATTTCGATAACGGGAGTCTTGTGAGTACCGCTGTCATGTCGAAAACAATTTTTGTGCTGGCACAAGACATCATAACTAAATAGAATTTCCCAAGATGCAGAAGAAAAGAAATCGACTAGCTAGAACAATTAAATTACCATTAAGACCCCAAACCATGGCAAACAAATTGAATCATCCTGTCATGGCTGAAAAGAAGTCTCTCGACCTCAATTAAAATTCTTCAACAAGGTTTTCTATTTTTGGATGAGCTGTGGTTGTTTCTAGTGGATCACACTCCATTTGGAAACTTGAGGGCTTTCTTGTGACAATGAAACGCTTGCAATAGATACTCCATATCAAGTCATTCATAAAACACCCATACTTAGATGAAAGAAAGGGCTGAAATCAAGTGAGATTTTGTTTTTGTTTGTCTGCAAAATATTGACAAGGCCAGGGAAATGAAACTAACAATGGCAGGGCCCCAAATATATTTGATTTTCTTATTTCAAAACTGTTGCTATGACATATTGCGACAATTATGGGGCACAATCACTCGTTAATTGCTTGTAATACACGGGCCCGGCGCTGATGTGTAAAGGAGTAATATGGGAAGAGACAAACAACAAACAAGAAATTGACCTTTATTTGTTTCCTTCCTGTTGGCCCAAGGTCACCCACCCCCACCCATATGGACAAAACACCTTGAGGTACTCAAGCTATAGGTCAGTGAAAGTCCAGTTCTTCAACCACCCTGGGAGATTTGCAAATATGCAACCTATCAGGTTATGGACCAACAAAATTCTGCAATTGTTGTGACATGAAAAATTGATGATGAATGAGTAAATAAATTATGTTGGTGGGAGAGAAATCCTAAAACTGAGAAATTGTTGCAGGATTAAATTGAGTCTCACATCTGCATTCTACTTACAACTAAGTGACCTCATGTTTAACCCTTGCCAAAACCACTTCATAGAGAGATGTGTGACAAAGCCCTAGCAAATTTTATAGACTTTTATAGCATTTCATTACATTACATTCTAGCCAGCCTGTTTGAAATATTACATTATGGCAGTGGTTGGAGTCTGTGACCTTACAATATTTGATGTTCTAAGAAGTGTGCATGTGAGGTATGTTGTGACCCATGTGTGACCTTGTCTTTTCTCATATATTTCCAGACGAATCTAACAACGGTGATAATGAAGTTGTCCCCACTTGTGGAGAGTTATAAAACATCACCCTGCTACAAACATATCATCAGAATGGTGGCTAACTTCTCAAAATATACACAAAACTCTTATCACCTGGTTAGTTCTTTGATAGTAATGGGCATGTTGAACCAGGGAGGGTGGGATTCATCCCACCCTCCCTGGTTGAACGGTTTTCCGTATCGCTATATCTGGAGTTACCTGGCCTTGTCAGGCGGCCACTTTTTCGCTGCTTGACAAGGCTAGGAGTTACCCGTGAGATGATCAGGGTAATAATAAAACACACAGAGTTTGACCGGACCTCGCTGGGAATTTCAGGCGGAACCTGCATGTATGTAATGTGGTTTACATGCACCGCAATATGTCCAAAAATCATGGTCATACATGGCTCCACTCTAGTAAAAAATTGTAGCACTATAATATTTCCCTTGAATCCGAATCCAAATCCAAAACACCGGCGGATTAGTTTAGGTTCTCACACTCTGTCTGTGGTCCTGGTGGTGGCATTCCATTATTATCTGACAGGTGGTTGATTTTGGAATGCCACTACTTGCAACCTAGAGATAGGCTGCGAAGGTAGTTGCTGTTATTAGGCGAGTAGCCTACTGTGTGCAGGTCTCTGCAATATTGCAGCTAAAAGAGTTTAAACATTAATTGGGTGTTTTGTCTACCCTACGCTGGTTACCTAATACTACTGGGAATTAATATCAAACACCAGACAACAGTCAGTTTGGGGATGACAATAAATTGTGTTTAAAGAATCTGTGTTTTGCATTGTGTCATAAATACGCTTCAGATTTAATTACAAAAAATCTCAGCAAAATCTTCATCCTAAGATATTTAACATAAGCAATGGTTACAGTAGTTTGTTATTATTCTTGATGACCTGTATTAATTTATTTATTTAAATCCTATAAATTGCCTCCAAAATTGTGTTGTGTAATGGAAAATTTTATGAGAGGCTTAAAATATGCCCAAGCATCTGATTTTTGAATTATTTTGTAGAGCAATGTCTTTTATTTTTGATTAATTGCTTTGTTTACGATAAAAGCGATGAAAATTTGTGATAGTATTTGGGTTGTGATGCTTATATCTGCCAGCAGTGTTTCTGTGAATAGCCCCAATACCATCAGTGTTTCCCATCCTTATATCCATGGGGGAATGGCACTTATTGTCACTGACAAGACGTCGCAGCACTGCACATGCAGAGAAAGTTGGTTTTATCGGAAAACTATCTACATTTGCCAGTACCAATCTTTCCGTGGATGTCAAAGACATGCCAGTTGTTGTAGAAATTATAATCTGCATGTGGGTAAAATCCTGTTTATGCAGCAACGCACCACTCAAAGTAACAATGAGTTGATGAAAAGGATTTGAACTTTGATTGTCACAGGAGAAAAAGTCTGCCTACTCTGTTTTTCTCAAAAATCATGTCTGCGTGGCCGTAAAAAAATCATATGCGCAGAAGAAGTGCCACACATAATCAAACATCAAAGTTAATTACATCATAAATCTGAAAATATTGTTAATAATCACATTTTTGTTCCCATGAAACTTAGTGCAGGAAGCTGAGAGGGAAATAGGAAAAGGTTTTGGTGGTATTCTTGTGGCAAATGTTCATTACGAATTTTTACATAATGTTAGATGTGAGAGTACAATGGAGACTATAAACCTGCCTCCATTTAGAACCAGGGTCAATCACAGCAAACCCTCTGTCCATTTTATCACACCAAACCTCATTTCCAATTCCTCTCCTAGGTGAGACCTTTCAAGGAATTAGGGCTCCTCTAAGTCTTGTATGAACGCACAATGGATTTTTTGCTAGAAGCGCAGACCTCGCTTCGATGCTGTGCCTTGTATAGACACACATTGGATTTTTTTCTAGAAGTGTAGTGCTCGCTTAGATTGTTTTAAATTTGAGCACCCAAATCATTTTTCTTTCTTCACACCAAATCCCATTTCCACTTTCTCTACTAGGTGAGAGCTTTCATGGAAACCTGGCTCCTCAATGTCTTGTTTAAACACATTGGAGTTTTTGCTAGAGATTCAGTTCCCACTTCAACTGTTTTAAATTTTAGCACCCAATCATTTTTCATACTTTGCTTTTTCTTTGTCTTTAGATGCCGATGATTCCGTCTATACTAGATGGACTGGGTGGTAATTTAGATCAGTTTTCACAATACCAATCACTGTCAGCTCTTGTTAACCTGCTGAACCAAAGCCCAGAGGAGACAAGCAAACACATCGCCAGGTATGCAGCGTTTTAGCCTATCCAGTGAATAAATCAAATTTCCAGGGGGGTCTTTCAATGACAAAGAGCGATGCTTTACTAAAGCACGTTATCACTATCACATTGCTCAAAATTATCATTTGCTTGGTCTTTCAATCTCAAATCGCTCACTCAAAATGTGTTTAGTTCCATCAATGACTTTGCGATTTGAAAGCGAGAGCAAGATCAGATTGCGTTGAAAGACCCCCAGTAGTTTCACAATCATGGAAATAGCTATATTCTGTTCTTCTAATCATTTCAAACTCGGAGGTTATGTTATGAAATTCTGTGCCCTTTTTTGCTGGTTAAAAGGTTGCCAAAAATATAATATTTTATTTATCGCTTAGAAAACTGATTCATTCGATGAGCGGGTAGCCGTCGCAATATTTATTATTAGTGCTTGGCGCACGGATAGCCGCTGGGTAAATTCACACTTTCTCCCCATTATCATTTTTGTACCAATCGCTACATGGGAGATAAGGTTTTAATCAGCTTGTTCATAATTGGTAATTCATTAAATGCACTAAGAATCTTGATTGAATGCCTGTATTGCAAAATCTCTGTCACTGTAACATGAGGCTTAAATGTGGCATCTCCATTTAAATAGTGAAAGCAATCATAGCAATCATATTCGACTCTATATTACCTGGATGGTCTAAATATTATAAATGGCCCAATAATTCCTCTCCTTTCACTCATGCAAAAATTTTGAAACATATAATTTTGATAAATCATCCATAATTTGTCACAGTATCATATTAAACTCATTTAGTTGAAGAAAACAGCTGTGCCACCATGTTTTGCACCGCACTGATCAGCAAATTATGTAAATTGATCTCATAGGAGAGAAAATTTCCCTGCCTTTTAAACTATACCTACAGCAAAGTTAAATAAGGTCTACCCATCTCTAGGTTTAAAATGCGGCCAATTCACATTGACCACCTTAAAACATGCGTTGCGGTAATATTGCCGTGCTGGTGATCTCGTAAGCTTTGATAGGTAACAATGTTTTCAAATGGTCTGCATGTTTTTTATTACCTTCTTTAGGCTTCTGTTATTATTGAGCAAATTTGTGTTGGGTATGTATAAATTCAGTGACTGGGTACGGATACCAAGACTGTTAAATTGATGCATGTTATCCCTTCCACGAAACTGTATTTCTGCACAATTATTGTGTTATCTGTTCACTGAGTAAGGATATCATGTGTCTCCCCGTCTTGTTGCGCTTATTCATGAGGTGATGTGCCTTTTCAGCTTCCCCAAGCTTGTCCTGTGCCTCTATAATTCCGTTACTCCATAATGAGGTTTAATATCACATACCGCTTATGGCTATACTGAGCGTTTAAATTATCATTATATCATTCAGATTAAAAATATATTAAATTTTGTAGGCGAATAATGTTGAATTAATAGGTCTAAATATATAAAGTAATTTTGATTATAAGAATATAAAATATAAAAAAATAAGCTTGGCTAACTGAACGGAAAGCGGATGTTGAGGAATTTTGAAATCAGCGACCCACACATATGTAAGCTGCACAATAGCCTATAGTTTTGACACCATACCGTTTTATTGCAATATTCTGTTCTGTTATGTGTTTTGTTATTCTGACGCATTTTGTCTATTCTATTTTATCTTATTATAGGGGTAACAGCGCCATTTTTCTCAACCGGCTCATGAAACTCGAAGGTATTCCAAGTTCTCTGGTAGCTGCTCTGGAAACCAAGACTAGCAGTATATCTCGGCCTATTTAAAGTCTCCTCTGTACTTAGAAATTCCATAAACATTTTCCTAAAGTATGCAATACTGAAAATAGACTATACAATTTTTTGATTTGATAATTTTTATTTCTATTTATTATGAAAAAATAGTGTGGAGAAAACCAGTGAACGGACCTCATGCTTTAATTGCATGCATGCGGGAAAGATGCTTACATAAAAAAATTATTTTTTTGTACATAATAATAAAAGATTAGTATATATAAAGCTGTAATTACGTAGGCATGTTGGCAGTCATCGTAACATTTGGTGGGAGTTTAGAAAACAAGTCCATGTTGACTGGCAGTGGCTTGACAGTAAGCCTGTGAAAACCTTTACAAACAAGAACATTAGATGGAAACGAGTTTCCAAAGTCTAACCAACCACACTTACCCACAACTGGCCACATTTACCACTATAAATAACACTCTGATTCCTAGCAATCTTAGCACATCATTCTAAACCAGCACAAACAACTTTTAGGCGCCAGAGTTGACCTGGTTATTCAAATGCAGTGTAACGGATACCGGGTCACACTGCTTGTCCCTGGCAGTGCTACCCAGTAGGTAAAAATGGTTGGCCCTAACTCATAAAGGACATGAAATACATAGAGAATCCTATCCAATAAAATTATGACTGTAAAATCGATGCACATTACTGATGGTTGTTTCCTCAAAAAGAGCAAAATGCTGTGTCATGTACAACACAGTTGTAGGACAATATCATAGAATGGTCCAAAAAACAACAGAAAATGAAACGCATAGTGAAATCTTCTATAATGAACAACAAGAACTACATTCTTTCAAGACAGTAGTTATTACTGTGCTGGGTCACAATACACTAGTAGAAAAAACATAAAACAAAAACAGGAGTTGTGTCACCCTGTGTAACGAGTAAAATCTCTCATGGTAGTAGGATATGAGTAGGTTGCTAATAAATCTCACTTTGGTTTGAGAGTAACTGGCTAAAGAAATGATAATCTCATTTACAAGCTACAAATTAGACTATGTACAAAGCGGCAAAGCCGTCGGCAGCATAGAATAGCACCTGACATCATAATGATGTCATGAGAGGTAATGCAACAATGTCGGCCATTTTGACCATGAGATTATGATGCCTGCGTTGAGATATTCTTTGGAATCATTTAGAGTAAAATTCAGAGAAACGAGAGTATTGTTGGTCGAAATGATCATTGACGCATACGAGATCTATACAGGGGTTATGAGTCGTTTTTTTATCACAGCAGCTTTCACATGCCAACTGATTTCTGTCGGTATGCTGCCGCTGTGACGTTGTGCCAATCTCATAACGATTGTTCGAGTTTTATTCCATTGCTACGCCTCATTCTTCTCATATTCTGTAAGAGAAAGCATGGAAATTAAAATTTCAAATATAATATGAAGATTGATTTTAATTTGAGAGCAAATTGAGTTTTGGTTTAAAATCCAGAACACCAATTTCTCCAAACAATATGCCAGGTCCCAAGAACACAAATCTATTAATAATCTTATTCATCTTTCAATTTATCTTCACTATTCTTACAACAGCAAATTTATGTTAGAAATTTTATTTTATTTATAACTTTGTAGTAACTTTAGAACAGGACTGTCGTACATAGCTGATAACAGTAGATACTCTAATCACATGACCCTGACTTGTTTTGCCGATATGCAATTCATTTATTATCATTAGGAATATGTCACTTGATAAATATGCCCACCAAAATAAAACATGGTTGCTGCGCTCAGGCTGTGAAACCAGGACATAATCAATCGGATAGAAGAACGAAAACAAGTCATTCAAAACTACTTCTTCGTTGCCTGTCCTTGTCAATAACACAGCTCTAAGCGACAAACAGTGCACCTAACAACTCTAAAATACTTGGCTCCAAACCCGGCAGGCTAGAGCTTACACCAGACTGTCTACCGGAGAACCAACATCATGGTTACAAGCTCTGTTGCGCCAGTATGACACCGGCTGAAACAATCAGCATTGAATCAGTACCAAAACAATACCCAAGGGTACCACGCACAAAAAAAAATCATTTTAGCAACTGAGTTAAAGCTTAGAAGAATCAAACATGTTATGCAATCAGTTCAGATAAGAGTCAGTGGCCGGCAGTGGTGGAGCTGATGTCATAAAAAGTTCAGTACAACAGGATGTACACAATGTGATGTCACTGTCCAAAACACCACCAGCATCAAAGATACTAAATATTGTATCATAAATACTAAATAAGTCATTGCCAGCAACCCCAATAGCGAGCTAATCATTGATTTGAGTTTGAGCAGATCAGAGGAACTTTTATGTGATTTGGATTAACATGACAGTATTGGCACACTCAACTACTGCTAATCTTGGCACAAACAAGAAGGTGATGTCACTCTCAAAGAAAACATCTGGATAATGAAGCCAATCATAACTGAGTTAGAAACAGCAGACTGCAGCCACACAGCATAATGCACAGCATAACGAAATAAAGCAGATTATCTAGCAGACAGCCTAGTTTGGTCTGTTGTCAATTCAGACATCAAATATTGCTACATTATGTAACAAGAAGCTTATTTGGCCAATTACAGGCACGCCATGTCTGAAAATCCCTACTTGTGACTTGGGGTCTGAGATAAGAGTAGTTTCCTGTTGATACAAGGCTACTATCACTTCGTGTTTGCGAACATCGTAGTATTTTTTTATGTACTGGACACAGTATAACATCCTGTGGTCTGCCTTTCAACCACAGTATTATTTATCCACACAACTCTCGCAGATACTAAAACTTGTTTACTACCTTCGATCACAGCTAAGGCCTACTACTGATCATAAAAACTGGAATAATGGTTAGGAGACAATTGTTTACCTAAATTACTTGAAATATGACATAAATGGGTTAATTTTTTCACACAAAATATGGACAAGACACAAATCAACTTTGGATTACAACACAAATTGGTGTCAAGTTGAACCAACTATAGTTGCCTTTTTTTTTTACGGTTTTTGTACATTACCGTAAAGTCCTATATAAACGCCCAGCACCTTGCATTTATTTAATTCCAGTGTAAAGTATGCCACATGGGGAAATTTATTAACAGTGCCATGCAACCGGGTTTGCCCAATAACCCCCATCCTCAACCATCAAAAAAGAGGTCTCTTATGAATTTGAGTTTAATTAGACAGTAGTTAGGCCTTTACATGGACCGGAGGCCTATATATAAGACTTGACGGTGACAAACTTTCACACTTTGGAGGTAATTTTAAGGTGTGAGAGCCTGTAGTACATACTTCAGACTCTTCAGCTTGCCTTTCTTGTTCGCTGCTATATAATCTTTGCTGCTGGTCGAATTCTCTCAGCTGTAACGCAAACTTCTCTCTGTTTTCTCTGGCTAATGCCTCCTCTATCTGTAAGAAAACAACGATATTTCTGTTATAAGTAGCGGAAGATATATGAAGCTAGAAGTTATACATATATACCGATTAATTCTGCCATTTAATTTGCAACAATTTGTGAAATTGAAGTATAAATTATAGTCACTCCACTATAATATGAAGGCAGCAAATAAGGTGAATTATGTGCAGGTTCTGTTGATTAGTTGATATTCAACTGCTTTCAATGATTTCTTCTTTTAGAGTTTGAGGATTTAGTGTAAAGATATTAAAACCAATGTTGGTTAGCTTGACATGGATAATAAATACATGTCAAGGGTAAATTCTCTATCCGACTTGTCTACCATCAACTCCTCAAGCACAAAACCAAAGCACAGGAAATCAGTTCGGTGCATAAAGAACATACTCGTCAGTAAAGTTAGTTACTGCCAGCCTAGCCTGTCAATGAATGTTTTCCCCATAATAAATTGTAACAAACTAAAACTATTCAGTTAATCTTTATAAATTGTAGAATAATTCATCCATTTTTTACAAGCGGACAAAGACAGTCACAACGAACAACCCAATAAATTCTGAGATATGGAGTTGCACCAAGGGAACAGGAGAAAATACTGACCAGGGCTTTCTCTTCATCAAACTCGAGACATCCTGTCCCGTCTAGGCGTGTACAGTCGATCCAGCCTTTGAATATCACACATACACCGTTCATAATATACCGAGATTTCAAATGTACCTGAAAAATGACAAAACTGACACTGGTAGCATGCACAGGGTAATCTTATGCGGCACAGTCGATAAGAATTCCTCAAAATGATTGCTTTAGTTATTATGTGCAATTGTAGCTCAACGAAGTGAGTGCCAGAGGAGACCGCAACACTTTCCAAATTTTATAGGCTGTCGGCAAAACTTCCTGGATTTCCGCTGCTAGATAAGAGTCTTGAAGAAAAGATTTGGGGGTTTGTTACAAATTTATATTGCCATTATCTCTCTGTATGTATAATTAATTCCAGAGACGCCAACACTGCCTTCTAAATCCTTATTAATGCAAAAGACAAGCAAAATGTGTCATAAACTCTTAATTGTAATCAATATACACATTGTAGAAGTTAATCCATGTTGAGTGATATGAAAATGCTGTAATCCTTTGGGATCATATCATAGTAATTGCCCCTTTACCCATGAGCTCCAAGCTTTACAATTTACGATATAATACGCAAGGGATTAATCCCCCCTCCTTGTATGGTGACGTTGTGACAACGATGCCTAAAGAGCACATAGTTTTTCTATGAATGTATTCATATCCTACAGAAAATCACAAATTTTGCTAAATATAAATTAAATTAATTAAATTGATCAATGAGGAACAATATTTTGGTGTGTCTTATTTTTTAGTTTTCAGCAACAAAATTTGCATTTTGATGACCACCAATGGGGAGTAGCTGCCCTCTGGTGTACCAACGATGTAAGACAGGCAGGTTAATTGGTGCACTGGTGAACCAGGATTTAACCACCACTGCTAACTAACAACCATCATAAGTATCTGTCATATTACAAACAACTGTACTAAAAAAACAGCCAGCATAATGACCGCACACAGTCACAACTCATTTCAAGATTACCATGATCATGTAAGCACTAATCAACATACTAAAAAACATGGTGGTTTTTCAAGCTACTACCAACATGGCTATGGCGCCCACTCCAATCCAACTAGCAATGATGATATATATTATACATTTCTGTGTAAATTTATGGTTTTTTGTCTCTTGGCCTTGGCGCAAAAAACTTATAGACACTTAACTTTGAAAACCCTTTTTTTGCAGACTGAGTAGCTCCAACAAGGGAACTTGCACCGATATGACCACTGTCTTTAGAAAAAAGAGGAAGGCACCAGAAATCTAAATAAACTTGATTACAATACATAGAAGTGGGTAGGATGGTTTCCTCTCCACCACACAAAGACTAATTCCCACTAATGCACACAGATGACTAGCGTAATATACAGGCCATCAGGACTTATAGAAACCCTGCGCATTTAAATAATCTGCTATAAATTCCACATTACTTTTGATAATTTCTGGGTATCAATAACTTCTCACTTCACATTAACACATTATTCTAACAAAATGCACTGTTTAACCTGGCATCAAGTTGTCAGAGAAGTGTTATTTAACCTAGTTCACAAAGTGCACAACCTGAGAAGTTCGCGGCTGGTTGTGTCTCTCAGCTGATATATTATGATAAAGTATGGAGGACCCTAGGAGGAGCCTTGGTGCAAGCATAAGATTAATGGGTACCAAATAAGTTACTATTATACCTGCCTCCTCCCTCCAAATCGCTAGATTATTACGTTAGAAAAATGGCATTTTTAGATAAAACTGCCATTAATTCAAAGTCAGATTTAACAAAAAAGCCAAGTTGCATAATGGATCGGACTCCGTGACATCGGATATAATGCTGATCGAGGCAATTATTATGGAAATCCTACAGTTCATAAAACAGCGTGACTGGTGCAAATAGATAAATGATCTGACATTTCTCTCGGCTTGACAGATCTAAGTCCCATCATGGGATTTAAATCATCCTACATGGGGCTGACCCCACCACAGCTAAACAGGAAGTGGTGGTCTTTGCAAATCTAGGCATATCTGGAAATACTACTAATCCATTGTTTTATTGCTATGTCTACTCCCCGTCTGAGAGCATACAGATAGATTGTTAATAATGTTCCATTGGGTTGATCTAGGTCACCACCAATGAGTTGTAGAAAATATAAACTCTCGAATTTATGGGCTAGTTGCTTTACAAGATGCAAAATTTCATTATTTATTTGTTTCACCCTTTTTTGTTTCTTATTTAATGGCACTTTTGAAAAACATTTTCTCGAAAAATGATAGCCTATAGATGCCACTAAAATTATAAAAATAATCTTGATTTTCCCTAAATATGACTGAGGGGCTTGGCACTGGTCTTACCTTCCCTTGCTCTTTGTCAAAGTCTACATTGTCTTTTGTTGGTAATCTATCTTCTGGAAGATCACTCCATGGATCTGCTGCAAAGCTAAGTGCTAAATTTGTTCCATTACAGACGAAAGCCTAAAAAACAAAAATAAAATGTTTATTAGAAAGTAGTATGATGGTGTGATGGCCTACGTACACAAATTTCTGACAAGTATTAATACTTTAACTTGGGAAAATTATGGTTAAGTCTTTAATAAGGGTAATTTTGTACAATTTACACTTTAAATTAATTTAATCCTCTGCCATCAAAGTATTAAGAAACTTATTAATCATAATAACTACACTTTTTTTTCTTTGTCCCTCCGATTTTTCATACTTTTCAGTCACGACATGCAAAACATTGCGCCGATTCCCAGAAGAGGTTTCATGTCCAATTCAAATATTGGACATGAAACCTCTTCTGGGAACTGTTTTGTAGTGAACATAAGATAGTGGCGTTTCCCAGAATTATACTTGAGAGGTCTCACTGAAAAAAACTGAATGAAAAACAACCTCACTATAAAAATCCCGACCACACTCATAATTTACTAGTTGAGGAAGGATATGGTGTAAAAGTGGGTTGGTTGGTGTGATAATCTTTTTGTTTACTAGTTTGAGTCAATTAATTACCATTTTACTAGTCTTGTGGTTACAGTATGTTCATAAGAAAGAAAAATGTCATAAATAACTCTGTCACAGAAACAGGCTCTGTCTGGTGGGTTGTTTTGCCCACTTTTAACTCAACAGGGTTTTAAAAACTTCTAACTCACCCCATGACTTGAATATCAGGTTGTATGGTTTCAAATTTAACCGTAAAACTGCCAAATAAGGGTTTCCAGAGAGAAAGTAAGAACAACAGTATCTTTAAACACATCCCATGGCTTGAATATTAGGTTGTATGGTTTCAAATTCAGCCAGAAAACATATGTCAAAAAGGGATTTTGAGGAAAGAAAGTTTGTTGTGTGTTTATTTCCTAAAGACAACTGCTGACAATCGGCAGCGATCTGGCTGCTGACCATCGTCTGATGCTTAGACTTGATAATTTGAAGCTGATGTAGAGATGTTATCACCCCAGTTCCAGTCATCTCTTGATTGAATCCATGCTTACTTTCTTCATGACAGTGAATGTGATTATATAATATTCAGGAGGTCTTTGACTCGCGCATTGTTTACAGGCCTCCTATATAGCTCAAGGGAAAGCACTTGCTCAATATTTTTGCTCAGATCGCTGTACAGAAGGGCTGTAGTTTCGGATAAAATGGTTGGGTGGCAAAAGTCTGAAGCATCACAAGGAGGAACGTTGCAAGCTCCACCCCAAGCAATTTAAGGCACATAATTAGCAAAAAGAAAACCCAGAGGAGCTGATTCTGACAAGGAATATTTAGTTATAGCATTTTTAGGCCACTCTATTGAGCATTCTAGGGGAGGTGGTATCTCCCTACCTCCCCTAGAACTACGGGCCTGTACAGTGTCTATGGAGTTTGGTTAGACAAAGGAAAATTGGGCTACCGGTGTGCAATCACTTGACCTTAGTTGACAGGGTTTAATCCCTGGAATAGATGCGCTCTACAAACAATACCAATAGTCAATGTCCTGCTCTCTTATTACAATTATCACCAGACATGCAAAACACGCCAGCTGCATTTTGCCCAAGCGAAAAGCGTGAGGTTGTTTTTCAGATAATGTATAATAAATTTTTGACCTTTTTTAAAGTTTGGATTTAATGGGTTTTGGGTCAGGAATCGTATAATTAGGCAGAAACCATGTATAAAATATTATTATAATATTTGCAAAATATAAGTGATTTTTACCATGGAAAATCCGGAAACCTTTTTCAACCTGGTGGCTTTTTTTCTTTGAGAGACTTGGAACATGCATGGATATATGGAGAGCTTATGTTGGTAAATTTTGCACTAAATGGTGGATGTATTTTATCGAAAAATTGATTAAAAGCTCGAAATAATAGTATTTTGGTGCCTAAATTCAAAACAATTGTTTCTACTTTGCCTATACATTAATTTTAATAAAGTCAAGTTTTTGTTCAAGTGTTTATGGATTGTCACTTTCATGCTTGTCTGGGTGTTTGTGACTCACCATGTTAACCTTACACTAACCACAAAACCCAGACCAGAAGATCCGTATGGGGGCCATAAGTTTAGTACTAGCCTAGCTAGTAATTTGTTGACAAGTTGAATTTATTTTTGTTCTAATCTAATAATTACCGCTATTCACCGTGGATCTGTTTACTATCTATATTTGGTTTGATGTAAGCCCATCGGTGGGGAAGACCTAAGCTACCTATCATCAAATGTAAAATATCGCAATTTTATTGCTAGCCGGCTTATGGCTTCATCTACACTAATCCATCTGCTCCACTCACTGTAAGTGAGTCAGTCTAAGTTCCATCGATTATTAAGACAAGAAACTGGAAGTTTTGAAATCATCCATAGCTTCCTTTCGCCCATAGTTATGGATTCAATGATAGATGAGGAAATAACAGATGCATTTACTGTACAACGCCAGAGTTTTTGAAATCAAGGAGGGCTATGGAACAGAGATCATAATGTCCGCCAAGTAGCAGCCACCGCTCCAAGCATCCAATGTCACCAAATGACATTTTTTGGAAGCAAAGGCCATCTTGCGACAAAATCTGTCACAGACATTCCCAGCCCAACGCTCTGAGTACCGACTGGTGCAAACATGCCAAAGACGCAGGTTTTAACCACCGGTGCACTTTCACCTTCTCAAGAAGTACTGAGTACAGACAAACTCACCACATCCGCATGCCCCTCTCTGCACTCCTGCTGGAATTTAGCCTGTCTCTCATGAAGAGGTCTGTCTCTATACCCTGTGTACCTTATCTATGTGAGAGAAGCAAATCAGAAATGTAAGTTACAGTTTGGAGAGAGCGAACAGCATCATACCAAACAGTATTGTTGTAATTTTTTCCAATGCTAACAATCTTTGACTGACTAGATCGAAAAGGCAAAATAGCTAACTTCTTGGCGGATTTGGCTTCAGAGGCCTTGGTGAATTTGGCACCAACCATATGCAGCTCTCAAGGCCAGAAAAAGAGATTGCGCTTGCACTAATTGATACTGATTGATACCAAGTTCTGACACATACTTTACAACATAAATCTCATAGTTATTCCACAAATGAACAAATACTACATAAATGGCTTCCAAATTCCATCAAAGCTATGCTATCTAATCAATGACCATTTGTTTGCATGAGTCATAGTCATATCAGGCCATCTGCATTTTCCATAAGATAATGACAACGTATTTACATATATTCCCTATGGTTCTCCTCATAAATTGAGCAACCTGAATAGTCCAATTTTTAGCAAAAACATTGATATTTCACTCACGTGTTTTAATTTTAATGATGGACCAAGTTCATGGTTGTTTACAACAAAAAAAGAAGAATTTTTTGGCAACTGTTTGAGGAACAACAATCCCTGAAATGTACTTTGCAAAACGTACTGTTTACAAAAACACGTTTAGTTTGGTGATGACAGCTGTGAAATGTTTACAGGACATGGAAAGCAGGAACACTTTCCCAGTTGCTGACTTTTTGACATTTCAATCGCTGCCAACTTTTGCACCGTAAACACAAAATTCCAAACACAGTCTTACCTCCGATTCGCGTGTTAGTTTTCTGAATAACTCTCCATTCTCGAACTGAGATCTCTGATCCGGGTAAACTCTATCCTCGTGTCTGATTCTGCCTCGATGTGCGGGGTGACCAGGATACATGTTTGAAAATTATTTTACAACTTCTATAAATAAATATTATTCGTAATTGGATATAAAATGTATGGTATAGATAGTAAGTTTTGACTTGTGGCTACGCATTAGACCACTGCAGAGCTACACCATGCTTTCTCTCGACCACACTGGTTATGAATAACAACTTCAGGTGAACCAAGGCGACCTATGAACTGTTTGTTGATTGGTCGATGAAGTGTTAATCTTACTTTGACGAATGATTAATCTCTTGATGATGATGATGATAGCTTGATGTTGCTAAGATAATGTAATTTCCATATAAACAGAATTAGCGCTATATAAAGGATAATCAGATAATTACAACACTGTATATAAATCCCATCTACAAGTTTGAGTAGCTATTATCAATGAAGAATTTGTAGTCCTTCTGGGAAATAGCACCAGAATAAGTTAATTATTTTTGGACTTTAAATCATTATTGGGATTAGGATTAAAATGGTTGTGCAAGCTCAACAAAAACTAAAATAATTAACGCCAGACTTTTAAGCAACAATTTACCAAATTAAATTAATTGGATTAACATGAATGCACTTTTGATCGTGCCCACCTGTGCTGGACATATGTTGGTGGGAGAGCTGAAGATAACTAGTAAGCACCACTTTCACCCTTAACCATTGATGAATCTATATATATATATTCAACGGGGATGGTGAGATGCGGGTTAGTATGCCAGCTATTCACTGCCAGGCGATTAGTGCTGTAAGAGTTGTGGGTTCCAGTCCAACTGGGGGAGCTTTCAATGTTGATTGATCTAGGCCCCAGCACCCTCGGGCGTATACCTCTAAAAATATTTGAAGAGTACTTGAGATATTGGTGTTCATACATTTAAAAGGAATTTTGCGAAAGATGGCTGAAAATAAAATGCTTCTTTCTCTGCTCGGTGATATAAGATCAGTTATGTTAAACTATTAAAATAGAATTAAGTCAATAAACAAAATTTTCTTTCATTATGATTCAACCATGTTCGAGGCAGCAAATTATGAACTGCAGTTTTTCTTGCCCTATATTGCAATTATCATTTCTATGACTTATACACCTAGTTTAATTTGTGGAAAGGTTACTCCTGTTCCCCATTCCCAGTATACGTTATCACTCAATTTGTTGCGATCAGTAAATAGGCAGGATGAGATGAACGCAAGTCTCGTTACCGGATATAAGTGGAATTTTTATTATTTAAACTCATGGTTTGGGGAATAAATTTTTTGCATTCTTTAACTTATAATAATATTCCAAGGTTTCATTGAAATTGTTCTTTTTGCAGTAACCTTTTCAGTTCTATGCGATTGCGCAGGGACTCAACACTGGCTCCATTGATTAAAAAAACTTGAGAGCTTCATAGAAATAGCACTCTGAGAATGGCATTTCATATAAGCTATTGGCTGGTTTGTCTATGGGGCTTGACTGCTTGAGACAATAATGCAGGGCTCTCAACCTGGGAATTTTAGAAACTGAGTTTTTGGCGACACAGTGCCGCAAACCTCCGGACCACAAACAGCTGGGGGGTTTGGAGGGGCGCTATAAGCCCCCCCCCCCAACAAGCCCCGGACGCAGAAGCCTTGAGATTAATTTGGGGCACTACGGATGAATTCCTACGGGTTTTGAGGTATGATATTTAAAGCCTCAAGTTTCCAGCAAATCATAAAATAAGAATAATATAGCTGTAACTGCCAGATAGTCACCGCCATCGACAGACACAAAAACTCAAAATCATACAAAAATAGGAGTCGACCACACATACAAATAGCCAGGTTATGAAAGCTAACACAATCTCAGACTTTCAAGTCTGATTTATTACCTGGTCAGTAAAATGGAAATTGCACTGGAAAAAATTGACCAGTCTGTCCTAAACTGGATATTTGTCACTATTTGAGACTTTTCTCCTCATTGACTCTTTATCTTCATGCTGAACACAACTCCAAGTTATAGTTTTGTTTGCATTTCGCATTCAAAACTTGGCCAATCATCTATCAGTATGGTGAGGAAGTGTTTATTGCGCAGGCGTGAGGCGTGTTATTTGAAAAGGGAAACCAACTGGAAGTTTTGAAAATAATGATCTTGCAGGAGTTGGACTGCAGTGCTTGGTGCATCATATAGGAATCAGTTGGTGTGTTAACTTGACACAGGTTGTGATAATAATAATTAAAAAAGTAGCAGGAAAGAGAATCAAGTAAGTAGTTCCTCATCCTTGGTTTTCTGCCAACTTAGAGCAAGGAGTAATACTCCTTGAATTAGACTTAGAGGATAGATAGATCAAGGCCACATTGTTGTGTGATGAGGAAACAGGGTTTATATAGGCCGTATTCAGTGTGTTGCCAAGAGATTGCTACTCTTTTTTACATGATATGCCAGCATATAGGAGAGTTTTTTCCTTAATATGATTGAGACATCTGGCTAGGCTCCAGTAGGTATTGGAATCCATTCACTCAGTGTTTTCAATTTACAATCGTAAAGAGTTTTATGTTAATGCAATTTATAGCTTTGAAATTCTCAATCATAGCTTTAACCATAGTTGGCATAGTTTAATCTAGCCTGGCAAAAAATAACGTTGTGTTGATGTATTTCTGCTGGCTATGCTCATTCTAACGTAGTATGCGTTATCCAGCGGGTTTATCTGTGAGCCCGAGTGTTGGACTTCCGTTGTCAATGCTTGCATCTAGCAGATGTGACATTATTTAACCAGACCGACATTGCAATAGAATTCAGCTAAACAAGTGATAGCTGTGTTATACAAGTTTTATACTGTTTTATATTGTTGCAGGAACAAACAAAATATGAAGGACGGGATAACATCAAATACGATATCACTGAACTCAGTGGAGTACACTGTCCAAGAATTTGACAAGCATAGGAAGCTATTTATTCAGGATGTACCACCAGTAACTCACCAGGTAGGCCCATAACACTACCTATCTTCAATATAAATATGCATTTTTATTGCATTAACTACTATCATCCGAAGATGTTCTTCCTGATGTGCAAAAAGACAACCATAAGCAAAATAACCAACCGAAATAGACTCAAGGGAATAAAACTTGATTCAATGAAAACAAATGGTTTGGAAATGCCAATTTAAATGTATGTATGGTTGTTCATGAAAGAATATGTTGAGGTGTATACCCTATACATCTTCTATACCCTTGAGGTGTAAGATATGTGCTGGAGGAATAGTTCTCCTTTTCGTTCAAGTGGTAAATTTATTGGTAGCTAACAATCACTCAATTTCAAAACTTGACACAACCTTCCACCTTAGCTAGCTAAAGTGGTGACAACTAACCAGCTCAACTACACTCTAGCCACCACTAACTCCTCTAGGGTAACAATGTCCAGTGGTCACATACTTTATGAACAAATTTGAACTGATCCTTTAGTTATCTGTTTGTCTTCCTGATAAAAACTGGCATTTTTCTGCATAATAAGTTTCACCGGTTTCAAATAGGCCTAAGGTGGAAAAATGTTTTGTGTCAAGACGCATATATATATATATATATATATATATTATATCAATTTTGTGATTAGGGCATCGAGACAAATGCGCTATAAATACATAGGCCTACTTGAGAAGATTTGGCGACACTATAGCTGATCATTTGATTGATCATTTTAATATGTTAGAAGAGTGTTTAGCCCCACTCTGAAGTGATGCAAAATACATGCACGTTATTATTTCATGGTGTAAACTTGTACGGCATTTCATTCCACAGATAACTAACTGAAGCCAAGTAACTTTGTCTGAAACCATAACATTTGTAATGAAGATATAAATTTTTTGTTATCTATAGGATGTGAGGCAGTACCTGGGTGATATTGTACCGGCTGATATTGTTATCAGTAAAAGATTGCAGCATGGTAAGTTTTTCTGTGCGTGATGGGGATCGGGGGGAACATGTCATTATCATACCAGAAAGATGAGATAATTAATTCCATATGGCCTACTCTACTGAATCCGCTAATTACTGTCCCTCCCATCTGTACTAATGAACTATGTAATTACTGTGTGTGGACTCAGATGTCTGCTAAACCAATAAGGTGACCTGTAATTATGTAGTCTGGCTTAACAGGTTGCCAATTAATGAATACTCAAAAGCATTATGTTCAAAATATTTACCCATTTTGTTTGCTCAAGGAGTCTTTGCTTTACATAGTATGGAATTTAAAGGCACCATATAATGGGAATTGTCTGACACTCTTCAAACTTTAACTGTTGACTGTGGCCCTTGTAAGTCGCTGGGTAGAGGGATTGTTGTATTCCAACTAACACATGTTTTTGTTTGTAGTGATTATAACTCTGAAATGTAGTGATGATGTAGACCTAGCTAGGCTCACACAAGGAGGCAAATTACTGGCTGGCCATCAAGTCAAGGTAAGTTGAAGCTTAAATAACTTAGGTTAGATTGTTACCCTAAGAATATCAAAGATATAACTTGGTCAGGCCAAGTTCCTTTGCTATGCGTTGAAAAAGTCAAGTGAAACAAAGGCTAGTGTGCCACCTGACAGTCTATTACAACTACTCGGCATCCCTACATAGGCCTATTATTGGCTATATGCACACTACCTAACCACACTCAGGACTTTGATAAACTTTTTGTCATATAAGACTAGCTACAATTTGAAAAAACTAGAATCTCGATTTGGCATACTATGCTCCTTGAAATTGATACCGGGTATAATCTTCACCATTCCCTTTTTTTTCTGTGAACTCTGAATAGTTTTTTCCTTATTCCAACATGTTTCCGATACCGTCATTGCAATGTAACTTTGACACCACTACCCAATAACCTACATTCATACGACACAAAATGTGCAACTCCGGAACAAAGATCTGTGAATATGTGACATTTTTTTGGCAGTTAAATGAAACTTGAAAAAGGTGTAAATGAGGCCACCCTCTGTGCTGGCAGGTGTTAATTGTACCCTCTACAGTTTGATTAGAATGAATGTCGAAGCTTCTCCGGTGTGGTAATAATCTACGATTTTGATAAGGCTGTACAAAATTTTTGCAAAGATTCCTAGTTCACCATAGAAATTTCTTTGACGACATGAAAGTTAATTCCGAAGCTTTGCATATGGGTTGACAGTTGGAGTTGTGTCTCCTTGAGGCACCTGATCTTCCCGATATCCCACCCTCCCCGTCCTACACTTGTGTACATGTTTAGATAGTCAGTACCTGTTTATTCATACATACCCTTGTGTTTTTTACAGTTGGAGTTGTATCCCCGACGTATGATGCTGTATATCTGTGGAATCCCTCTACATTATACTCATGAGATGTATGTGAACTTCCTCTCCAGATATGGAGAAGTAGAGACTGCATTTCTCTCCAGAACGGACAACGGTGAGTATCGATATGGCTCTATGGCCGTACAAAACAGCTTTGTACTCAATATCAGCTAATGCATGCTTCATCATCCAGCAGCTAGTGAGTGGGCTGTAATCTGTAATCAAAGATAAAGTTTTATTTTGCAATCAGCAGCAATAATGTGAGAAGTTGTTTCCAAAATACTACCTTAGAACAGTGAAGAATTCGTAGGTTGGTAAATTTAGCTTTTTAACAGTGTTGTTAATGGCTAGCTAACATGAGCTCCCACTAGCTAAGGTGATGTCACCACAACCTGCTACACTAAACTCTAGCTAATAATTATTTGCCCCTCTCGGAAAGGGAATCTGGAGTTGTCTTCTCTAAAAACTGATGAATGAGCAGGGAAGACAACTACCACACTCCCTTAAAAATTATAATATAATATGATCATTTCAGAGTACCAAAGTTAATGACTTTAACATTCACTGATCTTAATTAATTTTTCAGGTGACAGTCTAGGTTATGGCTTTGCTGAGTTTGCACATAATCGGGCGACGCTAGAGAAGGTGAGGCAGCGAATACACGGCAGCACCCTAGAGTGTAGTGTACTATACTGTGATCTAGTACCTGATACTGTACTATCATATAACGATACTCAGTCTAACACACTATACTGTGTATGTGATAAGGAGACGCTACCCACAGACCCTCAACTACTCACAGCCCTGCAGCAGTACGCCAAAGTGTTTTCTATGGTGAGTCTTGTGTACACCTTCTAGTATCTTGATTTCCCCTGATGTATGATGTATGATTCTCTACATGAAAATACCCAAAATTTGATTAGCTGTCTGACCCAGAATCGATGAATTGTTTTATACTAGAAAAAAAATTGATTGTTGTGAAATGGTTTGCTTGAGTCATCATTGATTATTTCAAGTAATTCTAGTGAGTAGTGGAAATACAATTCGGGGATTTCCCTTTAGCCAAGAAGAGAAGTGAAAATTCTAAAAAAGAATTGGATTCTCATGGGAAATGTTTTTATTGTTATTTTGACAGTATTCTAATAGGTTAAATTTGTGGTTAGAGTCGCATCGACATACACTTTCAAAACACACACTACAATTTGGCATTAAAGTGACAGTCCTACTAGGCCATGTTTGGTATGGTTTTATAGATCTCAGTCTGAAAAGTCATAGGGCATGTGGATTAAAACAGCCTGTGGACCAAATTCCTGTAATTTATTGAAATATGCAAACATAATGACAACCTCATTGCTTGATATGTAACTAAGCGAGTGAAAGTCGGTTCTAGCTGAAATTAAATCACTTCCAAAAAAGGTAACCAAAGATTTTAAATAAAGTCATTGAGGTAACTAGACTCTAGCCAATATTTGCTCTTCTTTAGTATCTTGGAAATGAATGTCTATAAAGAAATTGGTTTTTCGAAATACCATGGAAACAAATATGGAAACAAACGAACAAATAACCAGCTAAATGTTCATTTTAATGAGCACAATCAAAGAAAGATGAAATTGACATGGAGTGTAAACAATGATTATCATACTCTGAAGTATGCTATCGTTGAAAACTTCCAAATTACCATGAAATTTCAAATGGTGAGACTTGAATGACAATGCAAAATCAAAAAAACTATAGCAGATTGTCTTGATACCTTTTTTCTTGCACATTTGAATTTTTCAATATTTGACACTTGAGTGAAACAACTTGACCGGCTGATATTTGATGCAATTTAAAAGTCAATAAAATATATTTACATATCACGCTACTCACTACTGTCTCTGATGAGGTCTCCATGAGCTAGGCTGTCTCTCTCTCACTTCAACCATTGAATATAGACTATATATATTTTAACTTCTACACATTGACATCTAGACAGCTTTCTTGAAAACTTCATTCTTTGAAGCTGATATGCCACAGCTAGTATCATCATTTGTAAGCATTGTTGTCATTTCTCCTTGTTGGCTTATTAATCCATCAGCTTCTTAGCTTTATATAGGGGATTTAACTTTATTTTTAATCCTCAAGTAAAAGATTCAATAATTTTAATCCAGTTGTCATAATGAATGAAAAGGGGATTATCTAGCTTTGAAGCTGCAGCAGTGGTAGCTGAATTGTGAGTGTCTATTTGATATGACTGCCTGTCAAATATAGCTGACAGCTGTAATGTATTTTTTATATTGACAGGGTGACAGCAGTGGCAAGGTGGTGTATATATTGGAGTGTCCGAGTGTTGAGCTATCACAACAGCTCTGGTATTACAGCCGATCACTCCCCACTCACACAACTAGTCAGTCTGCTGAGAAAAGAACGATAAGCTTCCACTACGCAATGCCTGCTCTATCTCCTCATCAAATAGCTCAAATCATTACTAACACCAAGGTATGTCTCCTCTAATGGTAAACATTATAGAAAATCTTAATCAATTTAATTTTTAGCAAAATGCATGTATAATTCTGATAACAAATTTTCCATCTTATCCAGATTTGATGTTTTTAAAATATAGCAGAATCAAAACACTTGAATATTGCGTTTTCATAGTATAGACAAAACAATTTTAATCAAAATTATGGATGGAAGATTTTAAAATAAATAACAGAGGAAAAGACATGACTGTCTTTTCTTTGTTTTCTTCACAAACTGCCATGCTTTTAGAGACTCACCCGTATTATCATTTTGTTTTCGTTTTGTAGAGAAAATATCCGACAGTGGATAATAAAATGGAGACTAGATTTGTACTAATGGAGATATTCCCTGATAACCCTGAGTGTAAGTGTATAAAGTAATCTACATCATTATCATCAACCTGTCAACTCATCAATACTTACAACGTGGCCTGATATACAAAATCAGAATACAAGCTTTCTTCTATGGACCTGGATTATATAGAGCTTGAATGTTAATGTACCACAGCAGAAGTCTCCTGTCTTTGAGATGTGTAATATTAATGATATGCTTGTATTGTTAATGCCGACAATGCAATTGTGCTCGGTGAACGTGTGTCAACGTTCTTCTCTATTTCTGCAAAAAATTTTGTTTATCAAATCAGTGCACCTCTTGTTATTTTATTTTTTGTTATCGTGATACTCTTTATCGTGGTCTGCATATTTATATACCCATGTAGCTCTATGTCATGTTTTACTTGTTTTTACAGTGGTGATAGGAATAGAAGGATTGCTAAGCCAAATGGAGTCACAGTTGCATGGCCAGCCTCTAACTACTAACGTTATTATGAATCTGGCTAGTCTACTAAATCTCAGCAAAGCCCCTCAAGTGGTAAGTGATAGCTCACTGCTCTATTACGTTAATATCTGATGCTGTGTCAGATCATCACATCAAGCTGATGGTCAACATGGCGTAATTAGAAACACAGAAAATTGATCATATGTCGAAACCTCTTATTTCCTGGTTCATTGACACCATGCTGTCAAAATTATAATGCCTTACGCGAAACATGATTTAAAATGGAGTTATATGAGGGGAAGTTTTTGTTGTGCAAAATAATTTTATAGTTTAACCTTACTGCAGTTAAGTTTATTACTACCAATGATTTTGAACTGTGCTCTTTGTTGAAGCTATTGTAGACCTTACATTCCCTATTTTATTTATAGTTGCCAAATACATCAGTGCCTCCCCCTTGTCTGATGAGCATGCCTCCTCCACCCCCTGCAGCTGGGCTCGTCAACACCAGCCTGCTCCGACCTTCAGTGAGACCTCTACAGCCTGTCAACAGACAAGTGGACCGACCAATCACGCGAGCTCGCGCTGCAGCCGTATCCCAGACTCGACATGAGAACCTCATCGCTAGCGAATGTGAGAAACGCCTCCGTGTGACAGCGAGACAGACGAGATCAAGGCAGGGCAGCGCCGGCAGTCATACCAGTCAGTCAGGCAGCAGCTGTGAGGGGAGCGGAGATGAGAACACCTACTACACCCCTGCTGCAGATCAGAGGGTGGATAATCGTGTTATGCTGCCTGTAGTATCCCCTTGTGAGGTCACCCCTGTAGAAGAGCAGCACAGCCACCTCCGAAGGTAAGCTAGATGATTGATAGTGTTTTTTATCTTAACCTGAAATTTAAAACAAGTTTTTCTTGAACCTCTCAAGGCCTCTCGCCCAGGTTATTCAAACTGCAATCTTCTATTGATGTCCCCTAAGGAAGAAAGTTGTGAATGCCCATTTGGTGAAAAACTTTAAGCCCAGCTCAGTCCTGAACACACAATGCTCCCACTAAAGCAAAGCTTACATGGAAACTCGGAGCGTACGAAGGTTTATCCTGCTAGTCATATCACTTAGCAAACCTGATCCGTGGTAACTTTAATAAATGTCAAATTAATTTCATTTCAGCTGTTCTGGGCCCATGACACGCCAGAGAAGGAGGACGCTGGAGAAAGCCCTCACACCATACAGGAAGACACCGGGTACTAAGTCTAAGAAGAGAGAGCGCCCTCTAGTGTTTGAGGTGGATCTCAATCAGGCTATCACTGACCTCTTCTCCACCAAGAGACAAACGGTAAATAGATCAATTGGTTTTTTAAAAATGACAAACCTTCTAATATATATTGAGAGGCACAGTTTGTCAGATGGATTTCAATGTCTGCTTGATGTTATTATGCGTAATCATCCTCCCTTCAAAAAGCGCCAAATAACTCCAAAATCTATGGAATATATTGTACAGGCGTTCATATTCTGCTTGATTTTGTGAAATGGTTGGATATATTTCTAGGACTATTATTTTACTATCACGAGTGCTCGTATACTATTCATTTTGTCCTTGTATAATGTAAAATTTAAAAAAACTTGAAACTTATGTTAAAAATTGTTTAAAATGTTTAAAATTTTATGATATTGTAGATGTCTACCACTCCAAAGGTGTTGCGTCGCTTGCTGCCGGAGCCAGAAGTGAGCCCTGAGACCCCTCGATTCATTGGACAGCACTCTCAAGGTATCGGAGGTCACTACGCTGACAGTTACGTACCGGCAGCACTTCGCGCTGCTAGAGCAGCCTCACAAGGTCTATTTCTGTAAAACTGTGCCATTATCACCCAGCAACAAAATTATCTTTATAGTAATAAAGTCCCCCGTTCTGCATCTTCGGTATTTTTGTCTTTATAAATTTTTTGAAATTTAAACAAAACTTTTGAATTACACTGCGTCGTGTTTTCATTGAATGCTTTTGCTTTTTTTGGAGATTGTTGGTTTGTTGCTTCTGAAGGGTTTTCTCAGACTTTTGTTACGTTATTTTGATCTTGAACTGTGCTATAAGTAATACATTGGTATCATTTCATTATTTTAACTTTTTGAATTTTCACTTATTAGGAAGTTTTATCTTAGCGACAGCCAAAGTATTTTATATGATGATTCAACCACTTGCCACTATGCAATGCTGTTCTCCATTTCATGTCTTTACTTTTGATTGGTATATTTTCCTATAATGTGTAGCAAATTA
This sequence comes from Membranipora membranacea, assembly GCA_914767715.1. NCBI lineage: Eukaryota > Metazoa > Bryozoa > Gymnolaemata > Cheilostomatida > Membraniporidae > Membranipora > Membranipora membranacea. Next base: position 13,590,503 of record OU612068.1, read on the forward strand.
TTTGATCTTTCTTGAAATGTACGTAATTTGTACGTATTGTATGTACTTTTGGGTGATTGTGAAAAGGATGTGATCTCTGTTCTCTGGCAAACTTTTGTTTCAGAATAAATCATGCCGCATCAGAGAGCTTAAATTTTACTGTGCGTTTCATTTTTGTTCCTATTGATGAATTATTGTGTATTTACTGTGAAATCTGTTGTAATCAAAGTTTATCTCAATTAACCAAAGGAAATATATAAAGCGAAAATGAAATCCTTATACAGATTCTGCAGCCCACAGTGATACTGAATAGAGTGGGTATGGTTTATCCCACCGAAAAACCGAAGGTTTGGAGGTGGTATTAAGGTAATGCCCATGAAGCAACTCTCATAGGGGACTTCTGAAAACTTATGTGGCAGCTGAGCCCTATTTTTGCACACAATAAACACCTACAGTTTTGCCCATCCACCTTCAATTATTGTCAACTTAACTAGATTCATACCTGATCTTCTCTTTGGGAGCAATATGAAAACCAGCAGTTGATGCTATGACATAGAAAACTTGCAACAGCCAGCACAGGTTTTTGGCTTTTTCTAGCCATTTTTATTCAATCCAATAGACATAGTTTGTCTATGTGCAATCCTCAATCACTCCTCAGAGCAACTTAATAAAGCCTAAGTGCCTGGGCAATATGTGTAAAATTATCTGCTTTAATAGAAATTTCAATGGTTAAAATTTGCTCAAATATATATTTCTATGGTTCCAAGGCTAATATCTAATAGAGGCAGTCATACCTGAGCAAATCATTTTAGCCTGAGTGCCTGGGCAAAAATCTGGCTCAATAGAAATAGCAATGATTCAATTCTGCTTTATAGAAATTTCTATGGTTCCGAAGCTAATCACTATAAATGGCACAAAACAATTATACTACAGCCAATAGGCCACTTGCAAATTCTTAGTTGCTTGAACTTTGCACTTTTGAGCCAAGAACTGTTAAATTTCAAATTTTTGGGCAATTTGTGGTCAACCAGTAAACAGTCAACAAGCCAGGCAGGAAATTTCAGGGATCCTCTCTACTTTCAAGTAATTATTTAACTCTATTCTCTCATTAGAAACTTCATTCTTTTGGTATTATATAGATTAGATTATTTTGTTTTTTCTTATTACAATATCATCGTCATGTAATCTGCGTTAATTACGCCGCTCCCATGTGAGTTTCGATAACTTCTCACAGATTATACTATCATTCACTTCTCCTGGTAGCTGCCGCCTATGTGCCTACCATTATCATTTGTCATTTATTTTACCTCTTCAATTTACCACGAGCAATTTACAACCTCATTATTACGTCTTGATCCGGTGCATGTCTTTACGTCATAATTCGGTTTACAAACAAATCAGTGAACCCCTAGTTTGCAAACTATTTGTTGCGTCGCTGTGTCGCTGCGTCACTATTCGCTGTGGCTACCTATGTAGTCTCAATCGCAATTACCTAATGAGCTGGTCAGTATAGTACACTGTGGGTTCGTTTCTCAGCATGTTTGCTGCTCTATTTTTTGGAAAGCAGCAGTGGACATTACTTGTTATCTCAGATCTCATCGTTAGAAGCTTGCCACAATATTTTGTATTTATTTACCAGGCAGCGCTTTGTCTCAGTACTATAAACATTGTTGTATCAGATCTCTAAGCTAGAAGCTTGCCGCAAACCTTTTTTTTTATTTATCAGGCAGCACTTATCATGACAGACTTTTAGCTCTGTTATCATGTCTCAGTAAGCGTGAGCTATTAAGCTGCATAGTAAGCTGTGGGATTGAATCTCTCAGGTTTGCTGCACTTTTTTTTTGGAAAGCAGCTATCAACATTTTAATTTTCAGATCTCATAGGGTTTGAAACTCAGTTATAAGTGGCGTTTGTCACATTAAAACTGTACACTGCTAATCTCTATTATTGAACATCCCAGTAGAACCATAGGACAAAACAACAATTTAGATTATAAGCAAACAATCAGTAGGGAGTACACTTTTCTAATTATAACATCAGAGAGTCTTGAAAAGGACCAGGCAATTCTCTATCATACTCTAATTTGCCAGCACTATATTACATTTTCACTTTGCTTATCATTTACCACAGGCACTGCTATATTTTACTGATTTTTTTTATCGCATCATTATCACTCTGTGCCTCATAGCTCCTCAGGTACATGCAAACTTCGACTGGCTCATTCATTCTCAACTTAATCACCATCTTATCCAACCATCCCGCTCTTTCCTCGTACAATCTAAGAATGCTGATCCAGTCAACCAGCCTGCCATTTTACATGACCCAGATTATCACCCTCAGCAGCTCAATGCTGAACAGAGACGTGTGTATGATCATGTACATGCCCATACTATCAACCCTCAGGCTGACCCCTTGGCTATGCTCGTTCTTGGTACTGCGGGTACAGGTAAATCATACCTCATTTACTGCCTACATCAACTTCTCGGCCAATCAGTCACACTCTTAGCACCGACTGGTGTTGCTGCTGTAAATATTGGTGGTGCTACTCTACATTCTCACCTACTGTTTCCTAATGTACACAGCTTTGCACAGCTAAGAGGTCCCTCACTGCAAAAACTTCAAGACAAGTTCCATGCTACTCGTTACGTCATAATAGACGAAGTCTCCATGATTGGCTGTAGCATGCTAAATGCCATCAACAAACGGCTGCAGCAAGCCTTTCCAGAATCATCGGCGATTTCGGCCAGCTTCCACCTGTTGGTGACAGTCGCCTTTTCTATCCCAATGCAGCAAGCCCAAAGGCTGTCTTAGGAAATTTGGCCTACCAAAACATTCGGAGGTTTTTTTTTTTGACAGAATGTGTTAGGCAGGCCAATGACCATGGGTTCAGGGACTTGTTGCTCAGGCTCAGAGACGGGATCAGTACCCGCAATGATTATGATCTTCTAGCTACTCGCTTTCAAGGTGTGGCTGATGAAGCCAACTTCCAACAGTCTGTAAGACTCTTTCCAAAGCGCCAGTCAGTTGCAGAGTACAATGCCGAGAGACTTCTGCTACTTGGCAGCCCTATTGCTACTTTTGAAAGTGCCCACAACATGAACCAAGCCAAAAATGCTCAAAGTGATGATGCTGGTGGCCTTGAACGCTGGCTATCGCTTGCTGAAGGGGCAAGTATTATGCTTCGCTCCAACCTCTGGGTACAGAAAGGCCTAGTCAATGGCACTGTGGGCACTGTCACCCACATTATATTCAACCGTGAAGGGCCACCTGCACTACCAGCCGTTGTCATTTGTACCTTCCCAAGTTATACCGGCCCTTCTTTCCTCCCTCATGTTCCAGGTAGCTTTCCAGTAACTCCAATCACACGCACCTGGACATCAGGCGTTAACACTCTGAGTAGGACGGGCTTCCCATTATCATTGAGCTGGGCACTGACAATTCATAAATGCCAGGGTCTCACCTTGCAGCAGGCTTACATTGACATTGGGGACCGCGACACAAGCGTGGGTCTTTCTTTCGTCGCCCTTTCAAGAGCAAGATCATTACAGCATCTCCTTCTGACACCATTTCCTTTTGACCGGATTTCACACTTGGCTGACTTGCCAAGTATGGTCCAAAGGAAAAATGAAGAGCGGCGCTTACAACGCCAGTAAAGCGACAATGTACATTGTTTCATAATTTTTTAACTTTCTCTCTACTAATACGGTTTTAAAGCTGTTTTTAGATTAATCTTCAGATTTTATCACAGGCGATATTTTTACTACGTTTCTATAACTTTTTATACAAAAAAAATCAAACAACAAAAAAACAACAAACTCAGCCTGAGACGGTCCCAAGCCCGGTTGCATGAATGAGGAGGGGTTGTTACAATTGTCATCAAACGTCAACGTAATTTCATATCTTTTGCAGTTATACAAATGTCTTACATTACTCTGACAAATTAACTAATTCAACTACATTGATCTGAACAGCTATGCGTCTTTTCGGTGGGGTCTCTGATCGTATCAGTTCTAGTATATATATACTTTATTATTGCCGATCAAAGTCAATGGCAAATAAAGACCATGCATAAATAAATAAATAAAAACAAAGCAGTCAGGTGTATTTATGAACAATTTCATTGTCTATAAATGCTGTCCTATTTATAGAACGGTGATTTCGGGCTTCCAAAAATATTTTACCAAAATTGTGTCACATACCAAAATGAGTGATTGGTGACTCAGTGCCACAAATTCGATATTGAAGCAACTTTAAATAAAAAAAAGGTTAATCTAGCATTCTTGTTCAAAAGAAAAAAATCTAATCAAAGACGATGGCAACAATTCTGTGCAGGTGATGTTTATTGGCTTTGACCGAAGGTTTACAGCCTTGTCTGTCATTAACACTGGAAGTAGCATAAACATGTAAATACTCTACGTATTTATATGTTTATGGGAAGTAGCTTTTAAACTTAAACTTGTTAGCGCTACGACATGCTTCGATTGTAATTATGTGTCAGATACATAGATATATAAACAGTATAGATAGGTCATTGTGTGCTCCTGTCTATCCAATAATATGATAGTTAGGTCTAGGAATATAAGCAATCTAGATTATAAACCAACTGGCAGTTACGCTATGCGTAAAGTGACACTGCGGGTGGCACAGTGACGATGTGGGTGGGGACATAATGCAAAGTTACTGAAGCACAATGTCCTATCTATACTGATTTTATATCTATGGTCTGATAGCACCATGTGCAATCTATCCTTTATGTGAGGGTGTGTGTTTGTGTTTCTTCCTCAAACAAGCCACGACCAGTTCTATCTTGTATGACGTTATTGATCTCCTAATGATCGATGCCTTCGCCGAGGGTTGACTCAAATATAATTCTCGTCCTCTACCGCACACTGCTGCTGTACGTGTACAACTATCTCCTATGTAACTTCCAAGACAGCTTCAAACTCTATCTATGCTGTATGACTGATAGTGCAAAATGTTGACACCAACCCAATAAAAACTGAAGGGAATCGGACCGCAAGCAAGTCACCTTGCCTTTCCCCATAAAGGACAATATGTCCTGGTACCCACACATCTTAGTGACAATCTCAAGTTGAGACTGTGTCAGCAAGCTGCTTATTTTTCAGTGACCCCTGCAGGATTTAATGACTCTTTAGAGACTTAGATGCTAAAGATTCCCTTCAGTGAAAAACTCACTTCCATTTATAGTCTCAATACCCTGTAATACTGTGTGAGAAACGGTTTTTTTTATTCTGGTATCAGTATGGGACTGTACGAACTGTATACTAATGTGGCACAAGAGCATTTAAGGTGGGATGCCCTTCCTGACTCTACCATGATCTGCAGGGAATCGAAAACGGGACCTCTTGAATGGAAAACCGATGACCTATCCATTGCTTCGCGGCCACTCCGTTTTATTCCCTATAGTGATTTCCCCCCTAACTCTCTGAGGACACTCTCAAGCTGACTACCAGGTACCAATTCACAAACAACTGGTGCTTCAAAGTCACAAGCAGAGCAGCGTTTCCCCATTTACTGTTTTGTTTGAAGCTGTCACCATCCTCACTTCTCGTATCTCCGTATGATATCACACATTCCTATGTACCGCTAGGCTTGTCTGGCTCCCGATTTACCACATACAATTCATCTAACCCCAACACTGGTATTAGATTCTGAGGCCAACTGACCAAACCATTTGACATTAGCTTTGTAACGCGACATGACAAGGCTAATATGACATGTCATCAGGAGATTATTCCCTACCTCCAAAGATACCGTTACTCCACACTAGAACAGAAAAAGTTTTACATCAGTTCAACACATTATTTGAGGTATTAACCTCTGCCAGGACGATGACATGCGCAACGAGTATCTTCTAATAACAACTTATCTGAACGTTGGCTGGTAATTAGCCCAATCTTATGAGATCTTGAAATTCCAAGAGGAAGTTAGGAGAATTGTGCTGAGTATCTGTCTGTCACAAATTAGAAAAGAGGTAGTAATTATTTAGCGAGTCATGAGTTGTATGAATAACATCCTTCATTTGAGACAAAGTAAAGAACAGGCAGGAGCGAATCGTCATTTGCAGAATAGAATGCCCAACTGATAACTCGCAGCTGAAAGGAATTCACCTGGTAGTCTTTACTTTAATCAACTCAGCTTGCCAATATTTTGATTATTATTGTAATGTTTAAATGTTACATTATCACGATTTGTGTCACCTTTCTTATTGTATATTTATTGTTTTTTTTTTTCAGATTATGAAGAAAGTGAATGACTTCATCTGCTTAGCTTTGCTGCCAGTGCTTACCTGTGCTTTTGTAATGCAAGGTTAGTCAATTTGTAGAATATTTTTTTGTAATATTTATAATGTGGTGAAATGTTGCATGCATGCAACAGTATCAACCGCAATTCGACTTGAATCCATTTGTGGTTGGAGGATAGTTTAAGCGCTCAAACGGTGTCGGGATAGCTTGTAGTAGCATTTCATTACCAACCACTTTCCCAACCACCACCAACCACCAGGTTGGGAAAGTGGTTGATAATGTAATGCTATTACCAGCTATCCCAACATCGATTAATTAAGCGCTGGGGGGAAGGAGTAGTCTTGCAATTAAAGTTCAATATAAAAATATAATATAATGTATACTTCTCTTAATTATCATTCCATGTTCAAATGACCAAACCCGTCAGAGGTTTTATTTCCAAGATGTCCACTGTGAATGTATATCTTCAGTGTAAATGATTTGGAAACTAACTCAGCCTAATTGAAAGACCAATATGAAAGAGTTCTAAATGAAACAATGACATTTTGCGTTTGGTTCAGAATACCACGCTCGTTCTAATTAAAACCCCTTAATCAGCAATTTCATGAATTTTTTAAAGAGATTAATGAACAATTTTCTTGTAAAGAGTGCCATAGACTATGATAGTTCTTCTCAAGTGAAAATTTAAAACTTGTATTGCAATTTTATTTCTAAGATTGCCCAGAGGGTTACATAAAGAATGTCTTTACGGACACCTGTCTTCGTCTGGTCCCGATGGCCTTGACCTGGGATAATGCTTCAGCATTCTGTCAGTCTGCTGGTGAAGATCTTGCTGTCTTTGACACTGTTGGGTCTTCAATATGGTTCGAAAGTGTTCGTCATACTCAGCAATGTAAGTTCATAATCTCCTTGATTGTGGTGTATAGAAAACCCAAGTTCCCAACATAACCTAGCCTTGGATTCAGGCCAACAATGAGGCGTTGTCTGTATTATTGGCGTTGTTGGATATTGTTTATGTGGTATTATCTACCCGTGTATCACTATTATTGTACCTTCATCAGTGGACCCATGTGCTCGTGTTTGGTTTTGTTTTGATTGGCTGATGGTTTTTGGTTTGTTATTGTGTGGAGTTATCTGCACACCAAACCTGAGTAGATAACTCCAAGTTGTTGGACTTAATCCCAGTCTAAATTGAAATTTGACTAGCGAGATATAAAACATAAAAGATATCAGCAAAATTCGGTGCCAGCAAGGAAGCTGTAATTTGAATCAACCACATAATATTTGAAAAAAGGGTTGTCTTTTAAAAGGATCCTCAGTTTATTTATTGCCACCTCATTTACAGTAACCATCTAAATTACTACCATTATCCTAGATATGGCCCACATAAAATTATCTATTTATGCTCCAAAAGAGAGCATTCCAGATCATTGTCAACTTACATAATTTTCCATCACATCTCATAGCATCTGTTGCCATTCCCACAAAAACATTATGTGTTGAACTGATGTGAAACTTGTTCCGTTTTAGTTTGGAACACTGGGGCTCTTTGGATAGGAGGTAGATGGTTTGGCTTCCCGACTTATCAGTCTGACGGCAGTGTTGTGGGGCTAGTGGGCAGCCCTATCTATGTGGCGTATGGGGAACCAGACAGCCCTAGCGTCGATACAGGGTTATGTGAGATCTCATATGGTCAAGCGAAAAGTGAGGATGGTTACAGCTTCAAACAAAACGACAAATGGGGAAGCGCTGCTTGTGATTTGGAAAGAGGATTTGTTTGTGAATTGGTTCCTGATAGTAAGCTCGAGAATGGCCCTAGAGTATTAAGGTTGAAGTCACTTGAGAGAATCGCTGATGATATACCAATCAGCAGGGCTGCAAACTCTACTTGTTTAAGAGTTGATCTGTTCTTTTCCGTATTATTCTTTCTTCTTATCAGCTTTTTTCAAACAGTATGGTAATCTGCCCTTTTTAAGTTTGAACTCATACCTATTTTTTGTAATCTCCATTTCCAATGTGTTTCTCACTAGCTAAATAACTAAACCAGAAAAAGACAGTGTCACCTCAGCTCTCAACTCAACCTGAAAACTGGCTTTGTTGCTGATGACTCTGACACAATGTAGTCATAATCAATGATTTTCCTTCATAATATACTTTGTTAACGCCACACCATGATGCTTTAATGCAAAATGTGATTTGGTTGGGACAAATGTTTTGAAATGTTATTAATTATGTAAAACTATATAAGATATATATCTATATATATGAGAGCTATTCTTTTTCACCTTTATTGTCAGATCACACTGCAACAACAATAAAGAGACATGGGTAAATACGACTCATTTATATATTGTCTATACAATTGTTGACCAAATAAAATATCACTGTTTTTGTTCATAGGTATGATATGACTTCAGATATATAGCCTATACCCCAAAGCCCTTAATTTTAGGGTATTATCACAAAGTCACCACAATTGAATATATTAAGGAAACCTATCATTTTGAAAGGTGTTTTATTTTTTTTATTTCTGTTTTGTTTTTTATGGCTCTCTGTGAAAAAAAACCACTCGACTACACGATCATTGAGGGCATGAAATAGTTTAAAGAAAATATCAATGTCGAGAAATGTGTTCAATTAGTATAACAAATAAAATAAACTGTGCAAAATTCATTCTTGTGCGTAGGCACCACATCACCAAGTTTCAACTCTGGCAACATTACCAACAAGCTTTTACCTTAACCTCATAGCGAAATAGTAGGGCTTGGCAGCAGACCATGTTAAGGGGAATGGGGGTGAATTAAGCATTTATAAGCAAGCCAGTTGGCTTACCCTCAAAATGCTAACGTGTCCTAGAACCAACAGAACTTTTACTTTGTCTCTACATCTGATACCAGCAAGCCTCCTCTGGGAAATGCGGGGTTGAAGCAACTGAATAGTTCTTATGTGGAATAAAATCTAATCCGTCACATATGAACTACTGCATATTGCTGATTTTAGTACATTACGAACTGTTCCATTTCAAACTATCACTGTGTTTTCCATGATCTTCAAACCATGGATTGTAATAAGGAGACCCGAGATCAATTCCTATCTGTGGCAGGATTTTTTAAGGTCACCGCGCTCCATCACTGATCATGGAAACATGCACAATTTCTTAGGTGACAACCCAGCGCGAAGTTTTTGAATTAGGAAAGGAGTCTATTTTTGATTAGATCAAGTTTAATCCAATTGCCTGCATTCCAGTTGCTCCCTTCCACTGGTCAGGCCCCGACGTGACTAGTGGACCAGGAGCGACTCGGAATATAGGCAAATGAACCAAACTTGGTCTAATTTTTGATACTCGGGTTTTCCTTCCCATGATGCCTTGCAATCTGACTGCCACTTTACTGTGTGCTCTATCATAAAACAAAGAAAGCCTAAGACACACTTGTGTTGTAATGCATGAAAAACTTGTGGCCTTAGTCTAGAGACTGGACCATTGCTTATCACGGCAGCAGTCAATTGTAAAATGATTAGTTGAAGCAGCAAATACTTTTCAATGATCAAAGAGTCTCAAAAGAAGACAGCAAGAAATCAAAAATTGCATTTAAAACCCCCTGTTGTCGTTTGGTTTTTTATAAAGAGGTAATCAGTGGAAAATTTGGAATTGGAAAGTATACAGGGTGCTGGGATTAGAACACTCAATTAAGAAATTTTCAAACCCTTCTTTTCAGTATCAATTGTCTGGCAGTGAATAGTAAGCAAGCTAGCTTATATTGTGATATCTGAAGAATGTTTGACATTTTAACCAGTCCAGTCACCATTGAATGTACATGTAGCTTGCCAGCGACCAATGTCCTCAGCTTTATCAATCTCAATCCCATGTATCATAAAATGTTGTCAGTCTCAAATAGCTCTCTATGGTTACATCGCGCGAAGCCGACTCGGCTCGACTCGGTACTGGTGTGAGCCTGCTGGCTTGACTTGACTTGACTTGAGCTTCTTGACTTGACTTGAGCTTTTTCAAATTTTGCCAATCACTACTACCAACTATTTTGAGTCATTCTATGTCTACCAATTTTTAGCAAAGCTAACTACAATAATCTCGAAGGAAAGTTATATACCATATTTTGCATTTAACCTCTACAATTGAGTATGGAACCCTGTCATATTGAAAGATGTTTTTATTTTGGCTCTTTCTGTATTGGTTTTTGTCTTTTTGGCTCGTTTTGGAAAATATCATACTTTATAATGAACATGCTTATAAAATAACATACTTTATAGTCATTGACCACAAGGCCTTTTACATGGCTGCTAGGCCTGAAACCAGCAAGGATGATCCTGGTTAATGCCGTCAAAGCGACTGATTAGTTTTTAAATTGAATCCAACCTATCCATCAAATACAAACTCCTGCGCGCAGACTCTTGTTGCATATTGTATTACATTTCATTATCAACTGTCCCAGTTCACACCAACACAGCAGGGTTGGAATTCTGTAGTACTATGCCGTGCTGATCGGCTTTTGGAACCTTGGATAAATCGGGCGAGCCAGGCTCAGATTTTTGTTTGCAACCAATGATATCTTCTATACAAGCAAAATCCGCCGAGAAAATCTGACGGTAAAAAATTTGCAGGTCAATGCAGCATAAAACTCTACCACCATTTTATTATTCCTGCTACATTCTAAACTGTTACTCTGGGACTCAAACAGCGGATTGAAAGTCATAACTCCCAAAATTTGTCCTCAGTATAGTAGTGTATTTGTGACACATTGCCACCCTAGGTTGGGGGTTATGAAGTGTGAGCCTCTTTGGTCTTACAACATGAGTAACTTGAATTTTCGCCCTGGGATACAAAGATTTTCATAGTTTGTAAACAGTCAACAATACATAATATTCATGCATATCAGTCTGGTTGCAGTGGGTCGAATCACCTTTGATCAATAATTGAAGTAAATATATTAAATTATTTATTAGGTTAATGGCTGAACAGTGAACAAGGGATCTGATCAAAAACTTAATTACAATACATTGAATTTTAATGAGTTTGTGCCATTTTGTTTGTGTTTCATGACTTTATTTTCACACCCACTCCAATTTGGAAAAATATAAAATGAATATTGAATGAATATTGAATATAAACACTATGCTATTTCCATAAAATATTGAAAAGGGTGTAATTAATAACTGGTTTTCATTATGCGGATGGCATCACCAGTCGAAAAAAATTACAGCAGGTCAAAGTCAGCCCTTCTAACAGAGCTATTATTATAATAAAAATGACTGCTTCGAAATATTCTGGATATCTGGTCGGGCTTTTGATGTACCAAGTCAGTGCAGCAGTAAAGGTAATCTATAACCAATATCAAAATTGAATTTAACATTTGGTTTAGTTTATTTAACTATTCCTTCAACCATACAGTGGCATTTTTTCTCTTTTTCCCCCCAAATTTTACCTTACTTTCTTTGGCACTTTATTGTAATCATCCGTTCAGGATGTTATTGTCTGCCAAATAAAATAGTGAATATTAAACCGATCACTGCATTATTGAGAGTTTCACACAGCTTGAATCCAATTTATTTATGGTTGTTATGCTTTTCCGGACCTTATCGTATATCATTCATTGGCCAATTTAACAATTAACTTGCTAAGTGTGTCGGATTGTGTGAAATGGGTATTGTCACCTGTGGGTAGGTTTTGAATGTGAAAAGCGTGGTAATCAGGGATCTCAAACAGTTATTGAATTTTTTGTTTTCTTTTGTTCTTGTGAAATCATGAAAAACATTTGTAAAGATGTATTAATCAAATTTTCATGTCTCTTGAAGCGTTTGGTCTTTCTATCTCAGATATATACAACAGTATAGATAGGACTCCCTTTTCATATCTATTGTCTATCTCCATATATGCGAAGGACATAACGCCGCATTCATGACGATTCCTTCCAGCTTACATTTCCTAAATACATATCTTCATGAATAAGTTTTAATACAGACATATGAAGGTTTTACAAGACCATCAACATTAGTTTCTTGTGCATATGAAAGTAGTACCAAAGTAACCTGTCATCGTTTATAAGTTCCTTTAATCAGTTGGCAATGTATATATATATATCGTTGTTCAATTCATGTTGTTGTATATGTATTCTCAGATGGGGACGTTTCCAATTGACAAGATAAATTGTGTGTCGGAAGTCAATAGTACGCGGTCAGAGGTAGCCTCACTTACTATATGCGCCAATCTGTGTCTGAGTAGCGCCACGTGTATGGCTGTCACTTATCGTCAGCAGTATGAGCAATGCTTGTCATCAGACAGCGTTGCGGTTAGCCCCTGTGGTGGTCTGGATGAGGGTGATGGAACGATAGCCGCACTCTTCTATCAGCGTAAGTTCTGAATTGAAATAGTCCTCTTTTCCTGTTTCCAGGTAATTGATTGATACGTTAGTTCAAAATTCAAATGTGATAATATTATCTGTGTTTTTACAATGATTCTCATCAATTCTGAGTTTGTACTACTGTTGACTGCCCACTGTCATCTGTACGCTGACTACTCTCTACTTATATACATAACCGTTTATTTGTAAACAGATAAATGTGAAACAATGTGGAACAATCCAGTGGCCCCTCTTTGTTTCCTATTGAATCAGATTGTATCTCATGGCAGAGATAGTCGGTATCAATGCTGTTCAAATGGTAACAGAGGTCACAAAACAACACGGGCAGTGAGGACAACTCCTTTGTCGATCTCCAAACAGTCCAGACTGAGTTTTTCCTTGGTTTCCGAACATCTAATTTTGCACATAGGCCTCTAAGTTCAAAGTATTTTTTCTTTTATGTGATAGAAAAACTTGGGGATTCCTGTGATGTAGACAACAATCACACAGCGTGTTTGGGGATCGTCAACAGCTTGTGTAATCCTTTAAGCAGAGTCTGTGAATGTTCTGATTATATGGTACAAACTGCGGGTGGCGTATGTGTGCCCTCAGTGGCCTGTCCACAAGGGTTTCGGCTTAACACAACAACTGGCACCTGCCAATCAGGTAGGGGATAATTTTTTTTTGTGTGCATACATCATTGCTTCTTGCAAAAAACTAAAATGGTCATTGACAAATGTTTTGCTACAGGGTATTAATTTGCTTTGTTAGGTTATATCATGATGGTGTATATATATAAATTCTTTTGGAGTTGCCCTCCATCACAGCCGTATCTTATACATTCAAACACTGTAAACGTACAAGAGCAAAACTTTATTGAGGTTCACAGCAGCAAAGTGGATGAAATATACAATTATCAATTGACTTTATTTTCTTGCATGCGGATGTCAAGGTCATAACCATGAATTTTTAACGCATCCATTCATTGTCATTGAGTTGTGTGACTTGTAGCGCTCCAAAGTCCAAACACATATCATTGTATGCTTCTTAGTATGTCAACGACTCTCCTACTGCGATGAGACTGCTGAGGTGTATTATGAGTTCATTGATGAGGAGTTGAGCTGGCCTGAAGCTTTTGAAGACTGTCAGAATAGGGGGGCACAACTCCCCTCATTTCAAACACTTGAAAAACTCAACACTTTTAATGATATGCGATCTGATCAAAGCAATCCAAGCTATGGTAAGGATGTTATTGATGTTTGAAAGCATTGTCTTGCATTGATGTCTTAGCATATTTCTTGTATCTCATCTATTGCAGAGAAATTATTTTGCGAGTGATCAATGTAGCCAATGTGCTGGCTCTGATTGGCTAGTGGTGGGACAACAGCCAATGACATCAGGGCAATGATCAATGCTGACAATTTGCCCAAAGTATTTTGTAAAAGCTGTTGACTCTTACAGCAAAATCCATAACAGCATATTAGTTGAGCTAAATTGAGAAGCTGTGCAAATAATGTTTCGAAAAATGATCCAATAACATTAATAAATTATTGTAGTAACAGACCTCTTATGGATTGGTTTGAAGGACTATGCAACGTCAGCGCCATATGACTGGAGATGGATGGATAACTCTACTCTTAATTACACAACCGCCTGGACAGCTGGTAAACCTGATCATCATTTCTCCTTTCAATACGAGTATTGCGTTATGATCAGAAGAGCAAGCAATAATGGGGCATGGAGAGATGATCCTTGTGGTGATAAATCAAGGTTCTGTTGCGAATATTTACTTTAGATATAGGAATCCTAAATAGTGTATGGAAGTGTCAATATAAATTACGATCTATGCACAGCATTTAAAAAAAATATGGTTCAAGCTTCTAAGTCCAAACAATGATAACGCTTGAATCTCCAATACGTTTTTTTTATCATTGGTGCAATCGGCCCATGTAAAATTGTTTTGTCAATGACAATAAATGATTGAATTATCTCCTCATCCAAAGAGAGCAGATAACTCAATCACATATGAAGTAGGACCAGGGAGAGTCCCTCCCTGGTAGGACCTAATTGATACTAGCAGAACACACGATGATAATTATCAGTTTTAATGACAAAAGAGTGCTGACGATTGTTGTTCACAACATATTATTAATTATTGTTTCAATAAAATGACTGATATTGTTTAGACAATTATTTTTCGCTGTCTTATGGCTACAATTTATTATTACTATTCGATTAATTTCTTTAAACATTTCTGTCTCACATCACATGAGTCATATTATACTGTTTTGTTTTACTGTTTACATTTTCAAAAAATATAATAAATTAGGGTTTTTATTGTACATGCATATATGCATGAGTTTTTCAAATGATATTAAATTTCGTCGCCTACACACTGAAGCTCCATTAATAAATAATCATAACTCAAATTATCAGTGGTAGTCAATCACAAGGCAGTTGCATCAGATTAAGGTGTTCAGACGGAAGAAGATGGATGCTTTAGTAGCTTTGAAAATTTTCTCTTTGCAGTATTTTATTTGCTTGGGAAAGGCATCATCATTTACAGCAAAGGTAAACATACATGTTGATCACTAGACCATCCATATTCATTAATTTAATTTAATTTAATTAATTAATTGTTTGATTTTTGTGTCAGTAATACTTGATTCGTCTGCGTTGCACTGTTTTCGTCTGCGTTGCACTGTGTTGCACATATAGATGTTCGATTGAAATAATTCGCTGGCGCAAAAAATTTAATAATTTGTCATTCACATGTATTTAGTTCTGTTGATTTGGCAATTTGTAGTCCTTTCATAACAAATTTAATTCTGTGGATACATAGACTTAATAATATCTTATTATTAATTTTATTATTAAGTCTATGTGTGGGTATTATGATCATGTCGTTTTTTAAAGTTATACGTGTTATTTAATTTTATGCTTAGATATTGTATTATTTGGTTTTTGCCCTGATCGACAGTTTTCCGAACAGATTTTGGAGACCTGTCAACCTATTTGGTTCTCGTCAACAGTCATGCAGCATCGGTAAAATAATAGTGAGAAGAGTTAATCCAAGAAAGAGAGAGAGATGTCACATATCGGCATTGAATTTATTTTAATTCAGCATTATGTCGAAAGATAATTCCGATTAAATATTGGCTGCCGAAAGCTTTAGCATTTCAATTTTTGCAGAATTTCCAATGCACACGATTTTGGTTTTTCCTCTCTGTAGGGAGAACTTTTCGTGGTTGAAGAGTCTTTTTGTGTGACTGATTATAAGCAGTCAGAGTCTGAGATACCGTCACTCATTGCATGCAGCGCTTTGTGTCTGTCTCAGCCCACCTGTGTGGCTGTCACATATCGACAGATGTATAGGCAGTGCTTTCTCTCTGACAGCCCTACTGTCAGCCCTTGCAGTGATCTGAGTGCTGGGGATGGTACACTGATATCACTCTATGATCTGAGTAAGTTTCCTGTATTCAATCATGATTGGCGCTGGTGTAGATTGTTCAAGTTTAATGTAAAACTCTAATTCCTGCTGAGTTTCAGGTGAACAGCCAATTAATCGGACAGATCCCATTATTATATAAGCTATAACGATTTGTTTGCGCTTTACAGCATGATAACTCTGCTAGTCTTGCTGATCTCAAGCACAGCCAGCCCTTAATTGCGGTCTACAGCTTACGGCTGCAATCGCCATTCCGAACACTATTAAAGGCTACTAAGGCTGGCAGTGATCTCGAGGGTGAATGAACCAAAAAGTACCTACATATCATATCACTAAAAACTGTATGGTGTTGGTATCACTGAGCTTGGTAAAATAATATGCACTCAATCTTCAATCACATTCCTTCATTCCACGCATGGAATCTGTTCTCAGACTACAACAAGGCTATATTTTTATGTTTATATAGAGAATCTCAGAGTTTCCTGTGATCAAGGATACAGACTAAACACGTCAACTAACACTTGCCAATCAGGTACCAATGCATATCATACATCTGTGATTCTCACAGACCAAATCATATTAGTGTAAGACAGCATGAATAGCTACAATAAGAATGTAAAATCAACAGAATCGGACCAGTAGTTTTCAAGTTAATATCCTAGACTAGGCGAGGTCTTAGAGTGAACAAATTGTTCAGAGTAATATTTATGGATAAACAGTGTAATAAGAAATTGCGACCTCCCTGCTCAAGTACGCTGGTTGCGGATATAAAAACTAACTTCTCTGACAGTCTGTATGACACCCATATATCTGGACGATTCCTTTAATGACAACTGGTTGATGATGTCAATAAGATGGTAAGCGTACCCTAGAGGAGTAAATGTAAGCCAGTGTTTAACTAAGCTAGTGAGGGGGTGCCTACTGAGGAGTAGGAGGTGGCCCAATCGGTTAGAGGGCCGGTCTTCAGCATGCAAGTGTCGAATGTCGCGGGTTTGAATTCCACTGTAGTCCACTCACTACTGCAGTTTGTTGGACCTCCATGTGTTTTCCGACCTGCCTACAAACTGAAATGAAATTGGTGCAGATATTGTGGCCTCGCCCTGAAGGCACCCTTTATTTCGCTGCCTTTTCTTTCAATGTTAGCTAGCACTAATTTTTGCTAGTTGAGGTTGGAGACAAAGTAAAGATTAAGGTTAATGTCAGCTAGATTTCAATTTAATGTGCGAAATGGCGCACTTTTCCCTTCTGTGGTTACTCTACCCCTCTTGGGTAATTGTCAAACAATAATCAAGGATATATTATTTTATAGTTTGTCTAGGGTACTCTTATTGTGACGAGACCGCAGAGGTATATTATGAGCCAATAGAAGAGGCGAAAAATTGGTATGATGCTAACTCTGACTGTCAGATCAGGGGAGCACAACTTGCATCATTCCAGACACCGGAAAAGTTGGACAACTTCAATACCATGAGATTTGCTGATTCAACCGATTGCTATGGTAGGAAAATAATATAAACTAATATATATGTATACTTTTATTGGCATAAATCTTATATTTAAAATGTTAGGAGAAATTTGTGAATTGGAACAGAGGTCAAGAGATTTAGAATGAACATGATAAACATTTTTTTGCCAGTTGAATTGATAATCGATAGGTTCAACTAACTTGTTTATGTACACACACATTTTATTCGGATGATTGGTTGATATTATCTAGTATCTAGAGTTTTGTCAAGCTTTTGACAAGCTTTTTGCAAGCAGCCTATCAGTAGAGTAGGTTCAACTCCAACTGCAGAAGAATTTAATCAAACTTGATCTAGTAAACAATGAGATTTGCCGCAAATTTGTCTTTATTGCAAAGAATCACTGATTTTCCGATTTATTATCTTATGAAGTGAGAACTAAATCCCTGTGGATAGGATTGTATGTCTCAGCTCTAAGCTATGAGTGGAAATGGATTGACGGTTCTGTGCTTAATCACAGCGGTTGGGAAGCATCCGAGCCTGATCGTCCTAGTATCGATAAGGATTTGTGTGTTATAGCGAAAGGAAATAGCCACGGCGGACTATGGAGTGATAAAGATTGCGATAGAGACAAGTTCAACTACGTTTGTGAATTTTTGCTATAGTTTTAGAACAGTCAAATAGTTTATCAGTACCATGTTGTCAAATTTATTTGAGAGGTTTGAACTGTGAATATGACTTTTAGACGTGATTGCCAATACAACAATAGAAAGTTCTCACGAGCGATGTATAATGTTAATGATGGTTTAACTTACTAAATTTTCTTGAATTTAATCGCTTTTTCTGCAAAATCTGTTACTAATATCATACGAAAAGTACAAATATTGCCATCTTGGCTGTGAAATTCGATGCGACATATTCCATTCGTAATTCTTGGCGGTCTCCTGAATTTATAGCATGGTCGTTGATCAATTCTTGTTACATTTTGATTTCCCCTTCTCATTTCATTCTGGAATAAGTCACTTGAGTCAAAGAGTAACGGGCTGTTGCTCCTTGTTTGAATCACTTTTAAATTTAAATTCTGTTTTAATGATTAAATTAATTTAATATTTGAGCCCGCTTCATTTAAAACTTTTGTGTTTGCACCTGACATGGCATTATATTTTTTAATTTAATACTTTAATGTAGTGATGAATATGAAAGAAAATCTTTCTGTGTATGACACAAATAGTGCTCATATTTTTGTGTTCTAGAGGTAAAGTTATGAACTTTGAAACTCTTTCAGAAGTCAAAATCAAACAATTAACTGCCCAATAATAAGTAAGTCATATTCAAAATCTCGATAACCGTTCTGCAAAGGCATAATGAGTGTATATGGACAATACAAAATAAACATTTTGGAAACTTCCAAGTTAGCTTACTTGCTTACTTTTGAATCACAGAAATTCCTGTGATCATGGATATCAGGGAAATGTACCAACAAGCACCCAGTTATCAGGTTTTGCAATCATATGCTCGTGGTTCCTGTCTTAAATATGAGTAAGGGGTAGCGGTATATAACGGTACGACCCGTAGCAACTATAGGGAGCAACTATATGACACACATGTATAAGAGCACAGGAAAATTTGTTAATTGTTATTACAACTGATGGAAGATGTCAATAGGATGGCAATATTCTATTTCTAATTATATTATACCAACCAAGCCAGTTGGGGCAAAGGAATAATATGTTCAATAGTAGTTATTTTTGTGCACAGCTTTCAGCTCCTTGTGCCATATGACCAGGATATTAAACATAACTCAGTTTTTCAATGCCTGCTGCTTTTTTAGTTACCAGCAATGTCATATTAAATCCATCCTTCAATTTCCATAGAATCAACCAAGTTTACCAACATCTTATGTTGTTATTAGTGGAAATAAAATCTTAGGCTTCTAAGCCTCCCCCCCCCCCCACCCGCCCAAAATTAGGTCGATATCACTGTCAACTTTTAGCCCCATTGGAAAAATTAGTGAGATTCATCATTTGTTCGTTATAGAGTAAGGTACTTTATTTTAGTCACATATTATTCACTTTGAACAAAACTGCCAGTTGAGATTCCCAGGAATACGTGGCAGGTTTTCAATTTCTGTTGTTATTTAGCTTGTACCTTTTAAAACTTGAAGAAAAAAGTCAGATAAATAGATATAAATGTACATCATAATGCAATGAATGCCCGTTCAGGCACAGTGCGGGTAAACTTGACAATACAGCAAAAATGAAAACTCAAGTCGATCCAATAAATGTTCATAAATTAGTTTTTCTGGTGATGGTAGGAAAACTTAATCCGTATATGAATAGATAAAACAAAATCCTTAGACTCCTCTTTAGTTGTCCTCAGAGAATGTGGCCAGGAATGCAATCTTAGCCTGCAAAAGACAATGCAAGTTACTTTAGCACAATAAATTTTGGGCTGTTCTAAATTAGAGTTGCCATGTTATGATATATATGTAGAGACTACTGGACTGGACCACCAGCTGTCAAAGGCAATTCAATATTGCCCCCATAGAGTTATTATATACTCTATGATTGCCTCTTACTGCTAAGGTAATTGATAAAAGCTGAGCACTTTTTTCATGATACTACAGATAAGCAACAAATTCACTGGCTCAACTATTTGGTCTAGCTAAACTATACTAGCTCAAGTCCACTAGCACTTATGGGTACTGTACTACTGTATATTCAATTTATGAACATAATTTCCTGGCGGTACCCTTAGCTTTGTTTGCTCTATTTTGCACTCTGCTATCAAATAGGAGTTGTGCCATACCGTACAATGGGAGGATAATTCCAATATTTATTGTTTACACTTCTCCATGAAAGTGTTCTAAAGGCAGATTGATAATGTTATATGCTAATCTTGATGTCGAGATGTCTGGGTAATATCAATAGCTTTCCCTGATGGAAACTAAGATTTTGACAGATAAAGTATCTGGTTTTCCATCCTGAAAATCTGATAGTTACAAAACACAGCTTATCAGTACAAAATATGAAATCAATGGGACCTAAGACCACTGACAATAGAATATAGCCTGAGCCCCCCAAGACTCTTGCCCCCATCCGGATAGGGAGTGAGAAATCTGACTTACCCATGAGCTTGGCAGACAAGGACCAAAGGCTTCTAGTAATAGTGGCTCATTCCTCACGGCCTCAGCATAATCCCCATATGACAAACGTCCATCATGGTCCAAATCCTAAAACACAAAACTCACCATTACAACTTTGTTAACATAGAGCGTAATATCTGTGGAGAGCTAGCATTTCCCAATCCTAAGAGTAATGAAAAAATCTTAGAATACCAAAAATTGAATTGTTTAGGTGCGGGCTATAAAAACACAATTGATCAGTTTTTGAGTTTCTAAATTTGTTTAACGCTGACAGTTTATAAAAAGTTTGATTTCTACTTTCCCAAGTGTTTATTTTTATTTGTAATTGCCTGTCTCACACTCAAAATTGATATTTAGCTTTTGATGAAGAATTTCTTTAGGGAGGTAGTAAATTTACTGCAACTCACCATCTTTTTCAGAGTTATCTCCACGAGGTCTTTGATGCCTTCATCTGGGTCCTCCTCTGTTGGTTGCTGTGGAACAAGAAAGAACCGATCATTTTAACTACGTAATTCAAATTGAATTTCACAGAATAAAAATAAGTTGCGTATAATCTTTCCTTATCTACGGATAATTGGGCCACTCCTACATAGGATCTTGACCTAGGTCTTGATTCTTTGCGCTTATCAGCCACACCACAATATTTTGATTCCAGAATTCTTATAGTTCCCTCCAGTTTTTTGCATATTTAAAAGTTTTCATTTGAAGATTCCGTGGTCAGATTTCAACCGATGCATTATTCATAGTGGCCAGATCACATATCCAAATTTTAGATGTAAGAGGATACTCAATACTGCCAGTATACAAGATGTTGGTGTTGATTGTGTCACATAAATTTCACACGTTACCTTGATGAGGGAGTTTTTGAGTAATTGGAACATTTCATCTCTTGATATGAAGCCATCTTGGTTCAGGTCAAACACCGAAAAGCAAACTGCAAAGGAGCAACGGTTCAAGGGATCAAGACATGCTCCTAAAATTTGAATTTTTTTTGGTTTCCTCTCAAACCAGATCAAATTTGGCACAGCATATTGGTTCTAAAAGTTATGAATCCTCTATTAAAGAGTTTTTGAGATTTACAGCTGTGCAATTTGATCAGGTTTTATGATATTGAGAGGTTTCCTACCGTAAACAGACATCTCCTTAGAAAGAGAAACATCTCATCTCTACTGATAAAGCCATCACCATTACAATCATATACTCTGTAACAGACTGAGAAAAAAGCACCTAACATGTCACCAATGTTTTACACCCATGTATTCATCATGACTGTGTGAACTTTGAACTTTCAGTGCTGACGAGTTACACACAGACTGAATGACAGACTGTCAGTATTCTTTAGTTGGAGGAGGTACAGTTGTAGTGCTGAGTGAGTCAGTGGGTATCAGTGACATTGTGACTGTTAGTGCTTCATTCCACAATCTGTTACAAAGTAAGGAAAACGTTTAATTATATTATCACATCGATAGGGAAGATAATCAATATAATCATCATCATATTTATTGAACAATATCCACAGAATTCAATAGCTGGAATGCAGGAATATTCTATCATAAGGATATTGTTAAATGTGTTGCAGCTGAGGAAGCATGATTTATTGCGATTGCGAGCGACCTTACAACCAATTTTATCTTGCTATTATCTGCCACTAAGTCGCCATATCAGTTGCAGTTGATTAACATGGATTATGGCATTTATTTTGAATCAGGATGATTCCCGTAAGTGCCTAGAGTAGCTTCAATGATTTAGGGTGGCCACAAACCAAAGACATACTATAGCAGAGGTTGATACCACGTGACTGTTAGGCCAGACCAACCTTTCTAACATTGCCTTGTTCAGACACTTACATTGAATCTGTTGGTCGAGAGTTCCTCTTAGAAAGACGGATAGCCCTTGTACCCACTCTTCCATATTGACATAACCATCACTGTCAGAATCAAAAGCTCTGAAAACTAAAGAGAATATTCAGATTATTGGACCATGAATAGTCATGGTGGCATAGTTCATGAAGGTTGAGGATGTGTGCTCCAACAGGAACACTGATGATTGAGGAGTATCATCACTAGGCATATAGAATATGGTACACATCACTGGGTTTATCAGGATGACTGCCAAGGTATGAATTTTAAGATAACTGTGGTAAAGTATTTACATGCAGACAAGTAATAATAGATTTAACTGCATTGATAGCTAAGGGGTTATTTGTGGTATGAGTATATATTGTTCTACTCACTTCTGTCCATGAGCATATCATCTGTCATATCAAAGCTGTTGTGGAGTACATCCCTGAATTTTGTCCTGTCCATCCTGGAGCTGTGATGTGTGTGACTTTGGTTGGCACTGCCTGGTATGTACTTCTTAAACATTCTCAGTAGAGACTCCACCTCTGGCTTTGAGACTAATAAACAGAAAATCAACAATGTAATGGAGGTGTAAGACAGTCAACAGTTTGAGATTGGAGACTGGATGCATTTGTAAGGCTTGCTTCCAACCAATCCCAAATCAAGTAAGCATCTTTGAATATGTTTGTCCAACAGTCTACTCAAGTGCAATTGTAAAGGTAAAGCCAAGACATTTTCATAGCTGTGACATGAATAACTAGATCATTTTTTATTGTAAACCAAAGGGTTTGGGATTGATAGTGATTGATGTGAGTGCAATTTTAATACCAATCAGTTAACAGTTCTCTTGATTGTGATCCATACCACATGATACTTCTACTTACAGTGAGTCTTTTTGCAGAGATCATCAGCTAACTTTGCTTGATGCTTTTTGGCTGTTATGTGTGCCATCCTTGTTGGGATATGCGTTACCTCAAGATGTACTATTTCCTTTTGAATGTATAAATATCAGCAACTGATGATGAAAACCAGTTGTTCACAGCTTATCAGATTGTATGGTTGCTAGGTGAACAGACAGGACAGCAGTGAATATATACATAATAGACATCGGAAATTGCGTTTACTAGAGCAATGTATTGAAGTTATACTTACATTGTTTTCTCCAATCTAGCCAATTTAGTGAGGGCACAAAAGATGCAGGTAAAACTAATATGAGTAAATGTCAATTTTAGTTTTAACAGTACTGCCCTGATTCTTGCATTAATAATTCTCAGACAAGAAATTTTCTTATTTTATTTATTTATTTATAGAGGTTTTCTTAGAAGTGTTCAGATAACAAAAAGGATTCTATTATAGGTAACTTGTTTACCTCTGAAAACAGCAAAAAAAAACCTTACTTGTTTACTACCAAAGTTAAACACAGAGTTAATTATAATTAATAACGTGTGACATTACACTGGTTTGGTTATCTATCTTACCACCACCCTCCCTGTGATATCCACTGATCAATCCAGGTCTCATATTCAGTTTGCAAATAGTATATACTCGTACAGAAACTCAATTGCAATCATGAAACAGATGAATAGATAAATTTTTTTCAAAACTTCATCATAGATCTCAGTTAAATCAAGGAGTTAGAACTCTAACTCCTTGATTAAATCAAGCAAGAAGTTACATCAAAGACGACATCACGCTAGACCGCCTAGGGGGCGTAAAGGGCGTGCCTCTGTTTTTGGACATAACTACATAAGGTTTGGAAATTGTTCCAGAATACCATCCCATGGGTAGGGCATTTGGGTTCAGAGTGGGTACATGTACCCATCCAGTAGGTCATCAGTAGTATTGTCCTCTGATTTTCCTTAGATTTTCATATCCCATATTGTCCGGGACAGAAAACTGTTATGAAAACAGTTCCCTGTGGCAGCGATAGAGCGTGGCTCGTTCCATGTTTGTGATCTTGTCGAGACTGTAGTATGGGGCTGGTTTATTATTTCATCGTAGGATGTGCAGAGTGCAGGGCGGGCCTCCTCTCTTGACAGTACCTTATTTAGGAGCTTTACCCTGAGTTCTTCCGCCGAATAACTAGCTGTTCCAGCTGCAATTTCTCCTTTGCTTCCGTAACACCTCTCCTCCCCTTCAATCCACAGATCATTCTCACACCTTGGTTTTGCACAATCTCGAGTGCCTCGATCTCCCTCTTTGTGGAAGGATCCCAGGCACAGGAAGCATATTCCAGATGAGGAAGGCAGAGAAACTTGTATGCAATCAGTCTGGCTCTCTCCGGTGCCCAGTAGAGAGCTCGTCTGATCATCCCAATCTGCTTTCTGGCGCTGCAGATTTTGTCGGCTATGTGGTCAGTGAACTTTAGGTTTGACTGCAGTATCACTCCCAAGTATTTGCAGTGATCTGTGTGCTCCAGCATTATATTGTTCATAGTGTACTCTGGGACTGTTCTCTGGGGATGGAAGGCAATAATCTTACACTTCTTAGCATTAAAACTCATCCCCCAGGTTTTAGCCCAGGTGTTCAGAGACTCCAAGTTGGCTTGAAATCTCTCCTCATCATTTGTGTTGTCTACATTTTGGTACATCAGGGTATCATCAGCAAAGAGGCCTGCAGAGCAATCAACATGACTGGGGAGATCGTTGATATACACCAAAAACAACACTGGACCCAACACCGAGCCCTGTGGGACTCCGGATGTCACTGGAAGGGATTCAGATTTAGCTCCATCCAGCACCACTGTCTGCCATCGGTTACACAGGAAGTCATGTATCCAGTCCAGCAGGTAGCTTTCCATACCAGGTATGTCCGTCAGTTTTTGCATTAGCAATGCATGTGGTACGCGGTCAAAGGCCTTTGACAGGTCCAAGACTGCTGCGTGCACACTGGACTTCTTGTCGGTTGCTCCTATGATCTCATGCAAAGTGGCGCATATCTGAGTTTCGCATGAGAGCCCTTTCCTGAAACCATGTTGTCTATTGTGGAGCCAACTGTCAATCTTCTCTAGAAGGTTTCTCAGTACAATATGTTCAAGCAGTTTACAGGGTATGCTTGTGAGAGAGATTGGTCGGTAATTGTTGGCGTTCTGTTTGTTCCCACTTTTATGAATGGGCATCACATTAGCAGTCTTCCATTCAGCTGGCAGTTTGCCAAATGTCAGAGATTTGTTGAAGATCAGGGACAAGCAACCTGCAGTCTGCTCAGTGCCTAGAGTGAGGTCTTCTTTTTTCAAGCCATCAGGCTATTCAGAAGTTTAATCACACCGTATACTTCTATCTCTCCGCAGTTGGGTTTGTGTGATGCAGGATCCTGACCGTGGAGGGCATGTGTCTTATTGAACTGGTTGTGAAAGTGAGTGTTTAAGATTGTGGAGCATACAGCAGGGTCATCAGTGATGTCACCATCTGTATTGAGCAGTGAGATATGCTGTTTTGGTCTCTGTCCTCTCAGATGTCTGTAGAAGGGTTTGCTGTTTCCCTCCCTCAAACATGAAAGGAATCTGCCGCGGCCGGGACTTGAACCCCGGCATCCCGCGTGTAATCCCTTTGAAGACATTGTGTGCACGCGCGCTAACCATTCAGCCACGTCGCCAATTAGGACATCGGCCGAATAAACACGGTATGGATATTCGCGTCCAAAAGGTCATTCGTCACAATCGGAATTTGATTTTAATGCCTTTTCCATGGGGCGATTACTCCCGAAATCCTTACAAAATCGAACCTTGGAAACATAGTGAATGCAATTCTGATTGATTATTATCTAATTCAATTTTTTGCACATTTTTTTTCAGAGGCATTCTGGGATTCTCCACACATACTCTCCCAAAATGGGAAGTCTAAAAGGCAAAGCTGTGTGGAAGTTTTGTGCTGCTGGAGCGTTGATTCCAATTACATTCAAGCTAGTTGACATGAGAATTCAAAGTACGGTAAACAGTAGTTTATCGACATAAAATTTGTGTGTAAAAAAAGGATCAAGCTCATCAGCTTATTGATGCAAGATCGATTATAATGTAAAAGGCAGAATATAGAAATAATGCTCCTAGTCCCCTGTTCTCCTGGAGTGGGGAACTATTGCCTTTCTACTGCCTTATCTACTCTAACTGTGTCGTATTGTCTCTGCTTGGTGTTAATGATATGTGGAGTGGGTTATATTACAAATATAGTGCCGTATATTAGTGCCGTATATTACAAATATATATACGTATACGGAGTGCCGTATATTACAAATATAGATAATATGGTAATTGCTAATCACCATGGCTTTAATCCCTGCTGTTATGGTTAATCATTACCTTGCATACATCGGTCGAACATCTATCTGGTGGCTTTTTTTATTTTTGCAGATCGAATAAAAAATGAGCCATATTATTTAGAAACAGTAAAAATTATACAAGACTACACGCCTTTTATTGAACTGTTGGGTCGACCACTAGAAATACAGAAAATAAACCGAGGTGCTGCTTCGAATACTCGTATAAAGGAGAGCCATGTGACATTAGATATACCTATCAAGGGACCTCGTGATAAGGGGCTAGTACAGGTGACGGCTAATAAATATAATCAAAGGTGAACTCTCTTTAATTTTACACTACAGGAACCTTATATCACAAATGTGAAAGCTGTGGGATCATATGAGGCAATTTGTGTCAATTTTTTAGGAACATTGTGAGAAAGGTTTTGCGTACATTTACCTAGCCTGTCTCGACAAGATTGACAAAGCTTGTCAAAACAGGCTAACATTTGTCTGCATGCTAATATCCTGTTGCTTGATATGTTGTCATGAAGTAAATACTTAATTCGTTGCAAACATAAAATTCATGAGTGTGAAGCAGCTTCTGTGTTACCCTGAGGTGGAGCATGTCGGAGCACTGTTTTTATTTTTGGAAAATTCTATAGTTTTGTTACTTAGTTTTTTGACGGTTGATTTTGCGGAATTTATGATTGCAAGATAAAAAATTTCAATGAATACTCTCTCGCAGTAGAGCAACACAAGGTTTGTCAGGTAGATCTACTGTGTCCATTATATGTATGTTAGGAATCCTTGAATTTTCTGTTTTGAGCAGATGGAGAATCGATAAGATGGATGTTGATTTAAAAAATGCTCAGAAACAGTGGACATTTTACAAAAATGAAAATAGCGATGTTGATGCAACTACCACTCTAAGTGATTCAGAACTGCTCATAGAATGAAAGGTTTGTGCTAATCATGTTTATAAAGTAACATATCAATGTGTATATTTTCTATTAGTAGTTATTTACCAGCTCACACCATTTCAACATGTCTAAAAAACATAATGATGATGAGTAGCATAGCAGTTTTTATGCTCTAATAATTATTTCTAAGCGTGTCCATTTTGGACAATCATTTGAATGTGCTGATTTGAGTGGTGTCAACAAAGATAGTCTCAAATCAGTTCCTGTAGTTAAAATGGAAAAAAAATGTTATGACTCAGACTAATGATACAAGGGGGGATAATCCTCAGTCAAGGAAGTATATTTTATTTTCTTATAGCGCTAGATGAAAAATAAAGCCAGGTGATTTTGCTAATATTATTATCATTGGAGCAGGTCTCCCTGCAAGATTAATTACCATGGGGGCTGGTTTCTCATTCAAATGATATGATTTTGTAATGAATATAATTGTGGCAATTTAGTTTTTTATGCTCTTGAGTTGGGCAAACATTCCTGAGTTTTTATAGTGTTTATGTGTAAATGTGTGTGTCCCATACTGAATTCATTTTGTTCTAGATCGTGACTGACCAATTTGTGGTTGATAAGGAATGAGCGAGTGTGGTATTTCAGCAGACAAGAGAATTCTAACTCCAGTATTGACTCCAACATACCTAACCAGAAATACTCCTCAACATAAAGCTTGCTTGGTTTGATTTTGGAAATATGTTGTCAGCTTTTATGAGGGGCAACCAGTATATATATTCTCCCTCTTGGTTGTACATTTTTTTTGTAAGATTTGTTATGTGACAGTCAGCAACTGGACAGTCCAGCTCATGCGTTTAGCAATTCAAATTAAACAAAATATACAATGTTACAGAATTGCGCCTGAGCATTTCTATATATCCGAAAAATGTGTGAAATGGCCATGGTTAACTGTTTGTAAAGCTGTAAAGAAGTTATCAATGTCACATTGCTCAAGATTATCAGTGACTCGGTCTTTCAATTAGACAAATTCGTTCCCAAATCGCTCACTCAGAGTGTATATCTTTCCATCAATGGCCGAAAGATTTGAAGGCGAGAGCCTGGGAGGTAACGCTCACTCACTCAGTGAGCAATCAGATTGCGATTTTGGCTGTTTATAATTGAAAGACCCCGCAGGGCAGTTGGGAATATTGCCGTGCAACAATTAAAAGCTCTTCCCCCGCCTAGTTTGGCAATAAGCAAGCAGAGGAAGATAAGGGGGGCTCTCTATTGACTTCGGGTATCTTACTTATTTTGAATTCTTCCAAAAATTGGCCTATTTTATTATGACATTCTAACCTTACAGTCATTTCCACATGACCATGTTGCAACACAGGCGTGGTTGGGGGCATGGGTCATTCAGACATGAGTTAGGTCTTAAAACTTGCATCATGAAAGGATTTTGGAGTAATAGGTATGCATGCACCTTCCATTCTCACCTATAAATAAATTGTCTTATCCAAAGATAACCCGCTAGCTATGCGCCTACACATCGTGCCACTATTGCCCAACATTCTTATCAGTATAGTAGCCTCGATTGATAAGCCTATAAAAGCCATTTCACCGAACCAACACCTTCACTTTTGGACTGCCAAGCTCATAGTAAGTATACCTATGCAATGTTCTCTGAAACTAAACTTTTTTTAAAACTTTCATTGGCATTTTATGATAATAATCTAAACATTTTATGTCAACCTCAGAAATATTTTTGTGGTATAATCGCCTAAAATTGAATATATGTGGATGAATGTTGTATAATTTGTTGTATAGGTTTACTCAGCATTTTGTTTGTACCTACCTTGAAAACATTTTTTTTTATTGTTGTGTGTCAGCAGTTATCATGATGAGGTTCCTGATAGCTGCCGCTCTTCTGGCGGTCTGCGCCGCTGCCGGCCAAGGACAGAATGCATACCTTGATGCTGCTGAGAAGTTCTATATAGAATGGGATTACTCGGACACTAACATCACAATACTGTGTAGAGTTAAGACCACAGGTTGGTTCGGTATCGGATTCAGTCCTAATGGAGGAATGGCTGGTGCTGACATCATCACCGCTGGTGTGAGGGACGGTAAACCATATCTTCAGGTGAGTTAAAGTTATCTCAAAATTGTATGTTACATTGAAATGTCTTATTTGAGCCAACATGTAAATATCTTAAACTGATAAACAGAACATCTGAAAATGATTATCTGTAACACACTTATCCTTCTACATAACGCTACAAATACATGTATGTGCAAAATACAAATTTTAATTTTGCACACAGGACTGCGAAGGTACCAGAACTTAACAATAATATGTAGATAAAAGGCAAAAGCTCCCATAAGTGCTGTGGAAAAAAAATTGACTTAGAATAATCAATGTAAAAACCATTTAATCATGGCTATTCCCTTACTCATTTGAAAGCGACTGTGTTCCTAATGCATGAATGCTGCTCTCAACAGTGTTATGTAGGTGATTTACCGTGATTTGTAGGTTCTTACATTGATTATCAATAATCAATTTTCTTTCCACATACATACATATAAAAAAACTCACATTTGCTCAAGTCCTGATTGCCCGTGGGAAGCCAAGAGAGGGATTTTCAAGTGGGTCTACATACTTTGTACTGATTTCTCTGCATACATACATTGACTTGAAATCGTTGTGGCATGATTTTTGGAAATCAATAATTCTGATTGCAAACCTATATCATCTGACTTTTATAATTTGCAGGACAGACACGCAGAGAGAAATGGATACCCATCAGTAGATAAATCTCAGGATGTTCATCTCATCTCTGGTTCTGAATCTGATGGAGTCACCACCATCAAGTTTACCAGAAAACACAACACATGTGATGATGAAGATATGGTTATTGGAGTGAGTGTTTTATCCGTAGATAGATCTTTAGTTCTTTTGTTCCTTTGATGAATCTTCACCTAACATAGATATTTACCTCCAGATGTCACCCAGACCAGTTATTTGGCGATGCCCATGTCAATCAGATGAAAGTGGTTTTCCACCAATCCATATGGCTACCCGGTTCAGTTTATTAGTTGAGTTAATTGAGGGATATATAAATTGACAATATTAAATTTCTCTGCCTTTTTGTCTTTTTCATGTTTGATATTCAATTTTGACCATTCTCATAATTTTTTGAGCAGACAGATACGTTGAGAGTGATTCATGCCATATCCCCAGATGGCTCAGATGATCTCAAGTATCACACTGCAACAAATCGAGGAACTAAGAGCCTTTACCTCAGACAGAAAGTCGGAACTGAGAGCAAAATCCCTGATAACGCACTCGTTATGGATATCACTGTTCAAAATGTGAGTAGAAAATCATGTCAAGACTAGTCTAAGTGCTCAGACAGCTGCAACATCGCTCGAAAATGTAATGACACAAACTCACACTTGCAGCAATCTGAGCACCTTGAATATTTTGAGCCATATAATTACACAGTTTCAGACCTATTTCACATCACATTTTACCTGAAAAATTTTCTGTCACATGTGAAACTGCAGCAGGCTTTAGGTGATTTAAGCTGTGTAAATAAGTATGTCAATATATCATATCATGTCCCAAAGATTCACATCTCCTACTTTCACGTGACGCTGTGTTGTATTACACAACGTTATAATTTACTGGTTGTTATCTGAGTGGTTCTGATAATAATGTTGGTTTAACTATATCTGTTACTAACTTTCACCCTTTGTGGTGTTTGTGAACAACACATGTTTACAGCGTGTTAAACACAGATACTAGGAATTGTTTAGCGAGATGTATCGTATATGATAAGCTGATTATCAGCGCATACGTCCCCCCCCCCCCCCCGCATCATGCTTGCCAAGTCTCATACATTATCAAGAATATTTGAATTTCCAAGAATTTTGGATACTATTTAGAGAGGTCATGCAGAGAATTTGACACAGAAACCAGTACAAACGAGAAGAAGTAGGCCAAAATTGGGTGGGAAGGGTTGTTGTGGACAATGTCCATTGACATGCTGTTGGGCTTTCTACAGAGCCAATCAGATTCAAGCTTGTGGTTTGGCTCGGGATTGCTGTTATAAACTCACGTCCATTTTTAGTTGTTTGCTGTTATATGCTAATTATTCAAGGCTAATATCTAGTTATGTCATCTTACATCCATTCGAACAAGAGCAAACTGAAATTAGAAAAAGAGAAGCATATATATGTATATTGTATATGTATTATTATTATTGTTATTACACTATTGTTATATAATATGTGCACATCGAATTCAGTTTATATCTCGCATGGATCAAAGGAGGAGATAGCAATCTCACCTGATTATATCCTAGACATAGAGTGATAGCTCCACGTAGTCTAGTATGGGCCAATCTTCTATATAAATGACACCATTATATATTCCACTCCTGAGGTGGTATATAGGATGCTTGGTGCTGACCAGCTATAAGCTAATCTGCTGTATATGTCATCTTTGTATCGGTTATAGAGATTGCCTGGCGCTTACTGGCTACCATCGAATCGGCTATATGTGATACCGTGGGTATCGGTTCTAGGGATTGCTCGGCGCTGACCGATGGTTGGCTAATCTGCTAATTTGTTACCTTCCGACCCGGAGGTGGTATAGCTATAGCTAGATGTCGATCAGCTGTAAGCTAGTCTGCTATATTGGATACCATGGTATCTTGCACTCTCGTAGTGTGTGGTAAAGCGATTGCTGGGTGCCTGTAAGACAATCTACTATAGGCATCTATGGCGTCTGTATAAAGATTGATTCAGGCTGAACTGCTATCTGGTAATCTGCTAATATGGAACCTTGGTGACGCTTTATATATTCATGTTTTAGATTGATATCCCAGCATTTCACACCCGATACTATTGTGAACTGAAGAGAGTTCCTGAGTTTGATGTAAAGCATCATCTGATTAAGGTACGGTAATAATTTTATTTATTTTAAACTAATTAATCCGTGAGAATAAAATGAAACCTTTTTTGAGAATTAGCAAATTTTTCAAATCCAAGATTGAAGTCATGAGGAATTGATAAAAGGAAGTATTTTTGTGATTGAGTTTGCCTATCAAGTGTCAGTGTAGGGAGCATTGACTGCTCTACTGCGTAACCATGCAATTTATCTCAGATCTAAGCATTTGGTGGTCCAATTTAGGTTACCATTCTTTGCAAATGTGTTAGAAAGAGGACCATAAGCTAACATGTGGATACTAAGCTTTGTGAAGAGCTTGACATAACAACTAGTTTTTGAAAAAGAGATTATTTTGTGAATCAAGTTTATAGAGCCACCTTGATGATTTATTTGTGTATATCATTCGTTTCAGGTGGAGCCACTGATCCAGGAGGAGAACCTTGGTATAGTACATCACATCATCATATATGGATGTTTCGACGGGAAAGACAGAGATCACTACTTCAAGAAACAACAGACTGGTTATGATTGTTATGAAGGCAACATGCCGGATGATTTGGAGAAATGCAGATCACCTGTAGTGACATGGGCTATTGGAGGCGGGGTAAGTCCATCAATATGAGCAAGATATGAACTAACCGTCATTATCAAAGTATTATGCCAATGAGATCTACTGAGAAGCAGCCAACTGTATTCTTGTTCGAAACAGCTCACTTTAATAAAAGCAAGAAGCAGAACCAAAGTTAGAATTGGTTAGGATTGATGTAGCCAATGTGTTGGCTCTGATTGGCTGGTGGGAGGGGAGAGCTAATGCCATGTCAGATGGTAATTTCTTGAGATATAGTGAATGTGAAAGTGACTTAGTTTCACTTCTGCTTAATCTCCATAGGTATGTTCAAGGACCTAGCATTGGCTCTCTCCCGTCCAACAGCCAATCAGATCAGAGCAAACACATTGGCTAGCCAATCAGATCACAGCCAACACATTCTCCTCTCAACTCTTGACTTTAATGATGCTGAAAACTGCCTAAAACTTGTGACAAAATTCAGTATTATTAACATAACCTATACCATTGAAACACCAATATTGTCTTGCTGAATGCCATGACTTCCTTGCAGATTTTGCGAATGTTACACATCAGACATACCAAAGAGAAGGCCCTTTCAATAAAACTTCACCAATGCACCAAATGCGTTGGGATTAGTCTGATGTTAGCAGGGACAATCAGAGATTTTGAGATCCAAGGGATACAGAAGTTGTTTCTGATTTGGCACTGGTCAGGTTTGTTTGGAAGGTGTTCTAATCTAAAGTGATATTTGGCTTGTAGGAAATGAATTACCCACCTGAGGCTGGTTATCCATTTGGAGAGAGCGCTTCACCTGATTATTTCATGATGGAGGTTCACTACGACAACCCACAGCTTCTCACAGGACGCAAAGACAACTCAGGTAACCACAGGGGCGTATCGGTTGTAGGGGTAGACAATGCACTTATTGTTGTACTGATCTGGAACAGTAGTGGGACCCACTCTCATTAATCAAGGGGACGGTTGACAGTATCAAATTAAATTTGCTTAAGATGTTGCTTTATGTTTTTACAATACATCATCGCGTACCTTTACATAGTGCGTTGTTATACAGACACAAACATAGTTGTACATGAATATATGCACAATGAGAAGTTATGACATGGCTGTGATACTTGGTCAGCTTGACTTTGTACAGGGTTTTAGATTAGGAACAGTGGTAGGGGAGGTGAAAATCCTTGAGGATGTGGAGTAACACCTGGTTGGGTATTGTAAGCTCCTCCTGAGTCCCCAGCCTTCAAAGCGTCCCAAATGAGCTGGTGATCCTGAACTGGAACATCCAATCATAGCATTTTTAGGCCACTCTATCGAGCATTCTAGGGGAGGCAGAGCAGTGTGTCCCTGCCTCTGCTACAACTATGGGCCTGTTGTATGATATTGTCACCTGCTATTTTACAACATTGTTAGGTATAAGGATGACATTCACACCTACTCTGAGACCATATGATGCAGCTATTGTGGCAGTTGGAGGGATCCATGGTATCACCGTACCGCCAGGTGTAGAAGAGTTCCAGTATCATGGTATCTGCACTGGTGAATGCTCTGGCAAGGTTAGTGATTCCTTTATATATTTCCCTACCTTCCTTCACACCAAGTGCTCAGCATACAAGTTACTCGCATATCATGTTTATTCCAAATTGTCATAGAGCATCCAAATCACAATGTGAGGGAGGATAACTCTGAAATCATATTGCAGCAGTAGAGGATTTTCAAGTATCAATAACATTTTAACGATCTGAGTTGTGAAAGAACCCCCGCCTATTGCAGTAGTCACTCGACGCTCAACCAAAGGCCTGTTTATAGATATTTTCATGTTGTCGACCCAATCATTGCACGCATGAACCAACTGTGGGTTGATTCAGTCAATCACAAAAATTGCCAAATGACTTCATAATGGAGATCAAGAGGTTGCCTTACAACCCCAAGAATTAATGCCTAGAAGTGATTAGCTATTTTTTTCCTAAGTAGATTTCATAAGTAACCGCCTGACTATAACATGCATTGATCCTTGTGTTGTCTTAAATATAGAATTTCACATGTTTAAAACCCCTGCAATTTGAACTACCTCTTTCTTGAGAGGAGAAATGACTGTATCAATTCTATAGCTGTGTTTGACGATATCTGGCTCTATTATTTGTGTCTATGATCAAGTGACCTTGACATTTATGGCAGCTTATACCTGATTGGTTGTTAATAATTGTTACGGAGCTTTTCATTGGCATGTTTTATTTATATCATTCACTCTGTATTTCTTTTCTCTAGCTGATGAAGGAACCCACCAAGATTGTAGGATCTTACCTGCATGCTCACCTGGCTGCTCGAGGTATCACCGCCAGACAATTTAGAAATGGTCAAGAGGTTCAGGTCATTGATGAAGACAGACACTATGACTTTAACTACCAGCAGTACAAGGAGTTCTCTACTCCTATTGAGTTCCTCCCCGTAAGATACATACTCTATAAGCCTGTGATTTTACTTAGTCATCTTTGCCGGTAAAAAAATATCATCCATCAATAATTGTTTGGCTGCTGTTCTCTCAGGGGCTGGCCTGTCGCCCTACTCCTGAATATAACCATAATTCATAATAAAACATGCTACTTTTGTGGCGGCTTGTAGACCAGACTTATCAGACCTAACAATTCACGTTGGATTATGATTGTCAGGTATCCAATGGTAGCGTTTTGATTTCAATGTAGATAATAATTTATTATTATATTATAATTATTATATTATACGTTATAATATTATACGTTATAATATTATATATTTATTTTTAGGGAGACAGTATGCAGATAACATGTCACTATGATACAAGAGGTAGAACTAATATGACTTTCGTAAGTACCTATACCCTTACTATGAGTAGGAGGTGGCTCAGTTGGTTAGAGCGCCGTTCCTTCAGCATGCAAATGTTGAAGGTCATGGGTCCGAATATCACTGCAGTCCATCAACTACTGGGGTTTTGTCGGTCCAAGGTGTGCTCCGACCTGCCTGCAATCAGGCACAGAAATTGCACGCTCGCCCTTAAGGCAACTAATATGTTGCTGCTATGCTTCGGAATGTGGCATGTGATATAACAACTTGATTTTATCAACCATTTTAATCAACCATGATGGTCTGATATACGCTCATGATATTACATCATATCTGAAATATTGATTGACTCCCTCTGTATTCAATCTGTCTGGTTTATGATTTCAAGAAACCATTTTTGCTAGGCTGACGCTGTGCAGTGCTGCTTGGTAAAGTGGCATAGTAATGCCTTCTTTTTTACTCAATTTTCTAAGATATTAAGCTGCAATTCCTCCCCCCTTTATAACATCAATTGTTGCCATCACAGCTAGCTTATATACCTGAAGAAATATAGTGAGGTAAACTGACTAGATGCTAGCATGTCGAAATGAGCTTTCATTCAGTCTACTGTTTAATATCTCACTTAGGGAGGACTTCCATCAGATAATGAGATGTGTATAGCCTTCCTCACTGTGTATCCAGCCCCCGAACTGAACGAGTGTTACTCCGCCCCTGGATGGGCTGGCGACTGGAACGTAGCCAAAAACTTCTTTAACAAGGCATTGGGCTATAACAACATCCCAAAACCGTAAGTTGACATTTTCGAGCAATTACATTATAATAGAATCCCAAGAGTGTGAGAGAACAGCTATCAAAATGACTTCACTGAGGAATATATTTGCCTCCACTGCTCTTTGTGTAAAAAGACATCGGAACCAGTAGACATACAATGTGTGTATTGTACTCAGTTTTTAAAAAAAAGGAAAGACAGTGCAGAGATGTTAAGTGAACGAACATTCTAAAGAAAATTCTAGCTTTGATGATGACTGATTGGGTATGAGCTCTGATATTCATGCTGAAGTTTAGCTACCCTGTCTTGACAAGCTTTGTTGATCTAGGGTGGGGGACATCAAAGCTTGTCACGACAGGCTAGAGTCTATTTGGATACAGAGATCTGCAATCGGCTCTTCTTATGTATTATAGGGAATGGTTCATGCAATCTATGAATAGATTGACTGGAGAGAATGGCTGGACTGATGCCAGAATCAAAGCCTTAGAGGAGGCCCAGCTCAATCAGAGACAGTATGATCTGTGTACGGACAAGAAGCGTAACTTTGTGTGGGGTGTAAGTATTTATTTGATGAATCTAAAAGCATCATAGACAGTTTTCTGGCTTGAGCGTATTCGGAATTGCCCACTCTACATTTGGGTAATCTATAGCACATGCCGCATAGGAAAACGTAGCTGATTTGGGCTTAAATTGAAAATTGCACATTGTAGGAAGAAAATTTTTTATTTCGGCCGTTTTGTTGACAAATCTTCAGGAATTTTTCATGGATTTCAACGCTGAAATTTAGATTGATCAGCTTTCAAACCCCTTAAGATTTAAATGATCGTGTCCCTTGGGTTTTTAATGATGCAGATGCTGAACCTGAAATTGTATGCAATATACACTGGTGGTTCTCTAGATAATGCCATTTTATCACTTATTCCCTGTGCTGGGTGTGCCCAAATAGAGAGAGGGCAACTGCGAAAAAAGGCTCAAATACAAGCACAGTCCATTAAATACTGCTAGGTGAAATACTCGATTGTTGTTAAATCACACAAGTTTAATTCGGCCGCAATCAGGGGTTTAAGTAATTCTTACAGTCATCAAATATACACAATGGATATTGAAACATCATACAACCGACTGTCTCTATGCTTGAAGTTAGCATCTGATATATTCCTTATAAAATTTGTATACCAATAATCACTTGCAAAACAATGCAGTCTTCATCATAGCCATCCCAGTATTTCCCCGGCTTTAGACTCTATTCCTCTTTGTATATTTTAGTGGGGCCAGAAGACATTTGATCCGGCACCGGCAATGAGAACACCTCTGCCCGACAGAGATTATAACGGGCAGTGCAAGAAGGATGCTGTCATCGGCAAATAGCTGCCAGGTCATGCGGCAGCTCGTCCATTTCTGAGTCATCACCGACTTTGTACAATACAAGGCAAACAAGAAATACAGATAAATTGAATTGAATCAGCAGTTCTCAAGCTACGAGAAAAGAAACACTAAAGAAATCGACTTTTGACTTTTAAATATAAAACCTCTTATTTCATTCCACTTGATTATCATGTAGAGTACAAAGTAGTTTGTATGAATAAAAAAAGATCCAAAGTTTCATTTTTATTCCTTTTAGTTTTGATCTCCTAGTGACAATGACAACAAAAATGTTAGCTTATCTAACTCAATTATAGGCATACTTAAACTAAACTTTACCTATGTAGAGCACATCCATCATGTAGGAAAAAGACAGCTGAACAGTTGGTTCAATAGATTTTGCAATCTGGCAACTTATTCAACTTGATTTGATGAAGTATGAGTTGTTGCCTCCTGCTCAATAAGGACACAACTCCGAATAGGTATGATGTCTTTTTGCCTTGTTATAATCAGGGAGGGTGTCCAACCCTCTTGTTATAATCAATCATCACTTTGGCGGTGGACATCACAATTCAGAATCGACACTTGGTGACTGTGGTGTTTCAATATGACCACCATCTCTCACTAATAGGCATGTGGGTTTTTTAAACTCCATAAAAAAGGAGCGCCTAGTAGTTTCTCTTAAAAACTTAACAATTTAATTTTGGAGGCAACATCAAGCAGACTGAGCCTCAGTTGGTTAAGGGTCTTTGTGCGAGCATACTTCATACACAGTAGTTTGAGTGCATGCAGGGAACCTCCATGATTAATGTCCTGATCTACAGGGACTGAGTGGTCACCAGTACCTGCAAGTCTTGTTACTGCTAAGAATAAAACCCAGCCGCCGTCATCAAATTTCCGGAGTTACCTCCACCTAACTCCAAATTCTTTTTCCACGCTATTTTGAATAATTTTTAGAATAAGTTACTGATAGCCTTGCAAAATGGTTGACATTTGTAATGGAGCATGGAGATTTCAAACCTGGCATACATTATGCTCTGAACACAGTTCTTGTCTATGAAACTATAACACCTTTGCCATAGTGGCTGGCACAGAACAAGGTGATAAAGCAATCAAGATAAGGTAATCCAAGTGAGTTAGTCCGAGCTCCGAGACCTTTTACTCACCCTTCTCAGATATTGATTCTGAGCTGCTGCTATATTTCTGACTGCGTGTCATCTTGTTTGATAGCGGCCGTCAGAAGAAAGAGCAGATCAGCTCAGAACGGCGGATCTTATCAAATGGAAATCGATAAACCTGATCAGTTCTTGACCAAGATAACCTGGATGTTCTGCATGTTCACCCACACCTAGGACTGTTATTACATAGACTCTTATCAGTTGTGGCTACCTACTATTGATAACACCATAAAAGCCCGATTCCTTTATATAACACTTTCACTTCGGAACAAGTTGCTCTTGTAAGTATACCTACCATGCTACCTGAAAATTATAATAATGGTGTGTGTGTTTTCCAAGAAGACATAAGAAAAATAGTTATAATTTGAAAAAATTTCGTAAAGTCAAGTGTGTGTGGAACATTAGAATAATAGTGTGTGTATTTTATGAAATTCTAAGAAATAGTTATAGGTTGAAAACATTTCACAAGGTCAAGTGCGTGTACATCATACTGTATCTTATCTATATAATTAGTTACCCCGTCATTTTGTTTGTTTATAGAGCTTGTTTTGCCACATTCCCATTTCATTTTCATTTGTTAGGAGAAGATGAGGTTTTTAATAGCTGCAGCTCTTCTTGTGGCGTGCACTGCTGCGAAAACAGGACAGAACGCATACCTTGATGCTGCTGAGAAGTTCTATATAGAATGGGATTACTCGGACACTAACATCACCATACTGTGTAGAGTTAAGACCACAGGATGGTTTGGTATCGGGTTCAGTCCTAATGGAGGAATGGCTGGTGCTGATATCATCACTGCTGGTGTGAGGGACGGTAAACCATATCTTCAGGTAAGTTAAGGTCATTTCAAATTTATGACTTGGAAAGGACCCACATTGCGCATATGCACCAATCAATTCAAGTTGGTTATCTTTGCACCGTAGCGACTGAACTAATTCAAATGTGCTTGAGTTCCTAAATTATAGTCCTCAGCCCAACCGAACTGGATAAAAGTAAGCTTCTACAAGCAAAGTGTAATAAGGTCAATTGGGCCAGTTTGTGGCATTATCGCTACGGTGCAGAGAGACTCATATCACAGAGTCAATCTGCAAGCAGTGTGGAAAGGACCAGTGTAGAGATTTTGCTTAACCTTTGTATATATCTTAATTATGCTGTACAGTTTATTTCCGTATATGCAAATCTTGACTTGAAATCATCGCCTATATGATTTGTCATAGGTTTTATGAAACATAATTTTAATGGCAAACTAAAACTATATCATTTAACTTTTTCAATGTTTGCAGGACAGACACTCAGAGAAAAATGGATACCCATCAGTAGATAAATCTCAGGATGTGCATCTCATCTCTGGTTCTGAATCTGATGGAGTCACCACCATCAAGTTTACCAGAAAACACAACTCATGTGATGATGAAGATATGGTTATAGGGGTGAGTGTTTTGATTTGTAGACAGATGTCATAACCTGTAATTATATCTGCATGGAATTCTTCGTTAAACTTTTGATTTTGTCTATGATTAACAGTTGGCAGCAGAAATTTGAATGGTCTTATGCTATGATATCCTCTTACTGTAAGGTTGCGTAGTGTAGCCGCTTCCTGGAATTACTTATATTGCCCATGCAGCTAAAAAGTGTCGTTCATTGACAGTGGGATTGATGGTGTGCAATGACTAAATTCTGTGTTTTGTTCCCTAAATGGATCTAAGCTTGTTCAGAAGCAAGCCTGTGGCTACAATACAC
Organism: Membranipora membranacea; assembly: GCA_914767715.1. Taxonomy (NCBI): domain Eukaryota; kingdom Metazoa; phylum Bryozoa; class Gymnolaemata; order Cheilostomatida; family Membraniporidae; genus Membranipora; species Membranipora membranacea. Next base: position 13,631,539 of record OU612068.1, read on the forward strand.
AACCTTACTGTACAGCTGATTATTTTCCACCATCAAAGATACAGACCATCTATTTAAGCCTAACCTTTTTTTCACCAAACTATAGAAAATGGCTTCCTAATACGCTATGTCAATGGTGGTATTATTCTTGTCTCGTTCCATTTATCGGTTCGGTTCCAACAAAGTGAAAATATTGACTGAAAATATTGTGCAAATATTTGTTTAAATCGCCTTCCTCTTTTTCTTATTAATATTCTGTATTCAATCTGTCAATCTGTTATAAATTTTTCAAACAGACAGATACACAAAGAGTGATTTACGCCATATCACCAGATGGCTCTGATGATCTCAAGTATCACACTGCAACTAACCGGGGTACTAAGAGCCTTTACCTCAGAAGGAAAGTCGGAACTGATATCAAAATCCCTGATGACGCAATCACGATGGATATCACTGTTCAAAATGTGAGTATTACTATCAGCCATTATTAGTATAATACTGAAAAAAAACAACTTCTACTTTTGTGTATATGCTGAACTACCATAATCAAATGGCATGTTGTGAAAAACAACATCAGACCAAAAAACAATGTACAAAAATAATATCTGCAAAATATTCCTTTATACACAGGAATAACTGATATTGGTGGTATGAATAAATGGGTGCTCATCAAGGAGTTGTTGATCACAAAAGTCAGTGATCAGATTTTATGAAAAACATACAATAATCAGTCCAAGCACTAGACCAGTATTATTCTAAGAAATAAAAAAACTACTGGTTTTGTCCGTAAAATCTCAGCGCCTCCTTGAAAAAATGTGAGACAGACAATGATAAAAGAGGTGTTGAGGCGTAACTGGCACGACCTGTATCATTGAATTATGTTATGTCCCAGAAATTCACATATCTCTCATATTCACGGCACGACACGATGTTATGCTACTAGCTCTTCTGTGCTGCTCTGATAATAATGTTGTTTTAGCCTATCGGTTACTAAAGTAAGATACCTATTACAGGGTGTAAACCACAGATCCTAAGATTTGTTTAGGGAGATAAAAATTTTAGGGCCTGTGTACGTGATCTGAGGCATTATATCAAACAAGATAAGACGGTCTTGATCATGAGTCATCATATCTTGGTTCACAAGCGTGCCACAACCCATCCTTGCCAAGTCTTCATCATTTCTACGGATCCTAAAATTGGTCAAGGGAGATATATCGTACAAGAAAACACGATCATGAATGCATTATATATTCACAAGTGTGCCATCCACCATCCATGCCACCATCCTTGCCAAGTCTTCATCATTTTGACAAATATTCCTCCTGAATGTGGAATACTGTTTTGGCCAATTGTCATATGATATATATCAACTTTTCTGTAATTTATTTTTATCCCTGCATGCATATCATTCTAAAAAATGATTGTAGTCTGACAGTTAACATATATATATATGTATATACATGTTTAATTTATTAAATAATCGAGTATAAAAATCGATACTCAATCCTAGTAGGAAGATGATGAGGCCGAATTGTCATACGGAGTCATTGAGTCATGAATATCTAAATTGGTTACGTCAAAATCTTTCTCTTTTCAAACATGACCAGTAGAGTGATGTTTCACTGTAACATGTCTTTTATAGATTGATATCCCAGCATTCCACACCCGATACTATTGTGAACTGAAGAGAGTTCCAGAGTTTGCTGTCAAACACCATATGATCAAGGTACTGTAATAATCATGTGAATTTATTTATTTTAAATAAATTGAGCCGTGAGAATAAAATAAAAAATTTTGTATAAATTTTATGAAAATTTGCCAAATTTCCGAATCCAAGATTGCTCTACTTTGTTTTTACCCCAAGCATTCATTGATATTACCATTTAAAATTAAATTTACATATAGGCAAAGCAATTTACGACTTGATTTATTGGTTGTTTATTAAAGCCTTTTAATGGTCAAAACACACATAGTGGTTGGAACCCCAGAGGTTTGCACAACGCCATCATTGTTAACATATATGCTGACATCATCAGAGCTTTGCTCAGAAGTTTCAACCTCAGAGTGCAGAGCGGTTTGCATGGCATCACATATAAGCCTCAGCGGACACAAAAAACTCATCGAGGATCCGCTGAGGTTGCAACCTCTGTCAGTATGTTAAGACCATAATACTGCGTTTGGTGTACAAAAAAACACAAACACAAAATAAATGGTTTGTAGAAAAGTTATTGTCATCAATGTTAATTAAATATTTGCTCATATTATCTGTCTCAGGTTGAGCCGCTGATCCAGAAAGAGAACCTTGGTATAGTACATCACATTCTCATATATGGATGTTTCGATGGAATTGACAGAGATCACTACTTCAAGAAGAATCAGACCGGTTATGACTGTTATCAGGGCAATATGCCGCCTAATATGAACAAGTGTAGATCACCTGTAGTTACATGGGCTATTGGAGGAGGGGTAAGTGTATAATATTAGTAAATGAGTACTTACAGTGTCGCTCAAAGAATTATCTATCGAGAAGCAGCAAACTTGACCAATTAAACATTTACTGGCCTATGCATGTTTGAATCCCCTCACAGAAGTTGTTTCAGATTTGGCATCAGAGAGAATTCTCCCTGTTGACATTCGGCTTACATCCTGGCCAGGTCTGTTTAGAACGCGGTTAAAATATCGAGTATGAATCGAGCAGGACATTTAAAAATATTTAGATCTGAAATTCGGTTTGTAGGACATGTATTATCCACCTGAGGCAGGTTATCCATTTGGAGAGAGTTCCTCACCTGATTATTTCATGATGGAGGTTCACTACGACAACCCACAGCTTCTCACAGGACGCAAAGACAACTCAGGTAACCACAGGGGTTTTGATCTGAAAATCAGTATGTAAAGTAATTGAAAGTGGTAGTTTATTGTTTATTGGGAATTTCTAATACTCTACATGACTACAATAGGACAGTTGGTAACACCAACTATCAACCTTTGTAACTTTTGGGACAAACTCCCTGGTGGCAGTCATTAGGTAGCTCAGTTGGTGAGAGCGCCTGCCCTCCAACGCGCAAGCAGGAGGTCTCCGTTTTGAATCCCGTTGCAGTCTACTGACTACTGGGCTCAATTGATGCCCCAGGTGTGCTCCGACCTGCCTGCAAACTGAGAGCAACTTGGCGCCAAATATGGCGGCCGTGCCCTCAAGGCACCTGTATTTCTCCGTCTTCGGACAGAGACAAATTTGCAATTTTAACCCACATTTTTAACCCACATTTTTAACCCACATTTTTAACCCACATTTTTAACCCACATTTTTAACCCACATTAGGGATGAATTAAACAACAGTTTTCTCAGTTGCGCTCACAAACTTGATTTTGGTTTGACACAGAAATATATTGCATACCTTTACGTATTGCATACCTTTACGTATTGCATTGTAATACAAATGCAAGCACAGTGGCAATAATTCTTTTTAAATTGTGCATGAATGCATGCACACATATAGAGGCTATACATATATCTATATAGCAACATGTAATGGCTTGCGATACTCAGTCTCGAGTTCAATGGTGTTGTGACTTGCTTTTTTCCTGTATTATATTAGGCATTAGGTTGACATTCACACCTTCTCTAAGACCCAACGATGCAGCTGTAGTTGCAGTTGGAGGGATCTTCGGTATCACCGTACCGCCGGGTGTAGAAGATTTCCAGTATCACGGTATCTGCGCCAGCGACTGCTCCAGCAAGGTGAATAAACCTTTCATTAATAATAATAATAATTTATGAGTTTGTTTAATACATCGCTTAGCAGTGGGCTCTATTTATTACTGCCTGTTCACTAGACCCAAGCACTCCATAGCGTAGCGTTGGCACCCACCCTACTGAACTTCTGGGCTTCTCAGGTATTATCAGTTGCCATGCGCGGCAATCAACCACGGTCGATAGATCGGTGATCCAAACAGCCACAAGGATAACATGATAACCTACTCCCTAATCTCCACCCTTACCCTTACATTGTTCCCAGGCAGCTCATATTCCCTATATCATATTCTTTGTTTTGTTTTAATAGTTCACATTGAATTTCATCTGTTTTAAATGTCCCAACTATTTCATAGAGGCTGGTCTGGAGGCTGTTCACATAGCATTTGAGTGCAGTGCATTGTAGTGCATTGCAGTACATTGTAATATGGTGCATTGCAATGCAGTATATTGTAGTGCAGTGTATTGCAGTGCATTACAGTGTATTGCATTATATTGCGTTGCATTGCAATGCATTGTATTGTATTCCAATGCATTGCATTACATTGCAGTGTATTGCAGTGCATTGCAGTGATAAAAGTGATATTCCTGACTCAATCTTCAATGGGTGTAATAATGTGACCTTGACCTATTTTGACCTTTTTCCAGATCCTCCATATCCGTTTCATTGGCCTGTTTCAGTTAAATCAATCACTCTGTTTCTTTTCTCTAGATGATCAAGGAACCCACTAAGATTGTAGGTGCCTTTCTACATGGTCACTTGGCTGCTCGCGGTATCACCGCCAGACAATTCAGAAATGGTCAAGAGGTTCAGGTCATTGATGAGGACAGACACTATGACTTTAACTACCAGCAGTACAAGGAGTTCTCTGCTCCTAAAGAATTACTACCTGTAAGTTACATACTCTGTAGTGATTCTGGTCAGTCATTTTTGCCGGCTTTTAGACCTGAACTTTCAAATATATGAATTCATCTTTTATTATAGTTCTCACAAATTCAAACATTTTTATGGTGTCATTCAACACAGTATGGTGTCTTTTTCAGGGAGACAGTATGCAAGTAACATGTCACTATGATACAAGAGGCAGAACTGATATGACCTTCGTAAGTATATCTACTTTACAATGCTTTTTCACTTGATGAGAAGCTATCAACTTTTGTAACTCTGGGGGTCTTACAATTAAATACTGCTAAAATCACTGCCCAATTGCGTGAGCGAGACCTGCTGGGTTCTTCCAAATTGCCCACTTATTGAAGGAACTATATACATAGAGTGAACGCTTTTGTGAGTGAAGACTTTGAGGAAAGTGGTTGTAATTCGCTTGAAAAAGTATCGCCCATTCCAATTGAAATAATATCACAATATGGGACACAACTTCTTTAAATATAGGTGGTGGTTAATCTAGTTACTTTAACTTTATTCATTTGAGACTAGATGGGTTAGGAGAAATCGTTGATGATGTAAGGTCTCGTCTTAAACAATGGTGCCTTCTGAGGGGGTAAAACTCTCCTTTCCAACAAGGGTGGTTATTTTGTTATATGTCTAATGGAAGTGACTTAAATGAGGAGTGATTGCTTTCTCATGATGGGTTGATGCACACCGCATAATACATCGTCTTACACTCGTGAACAACTCTATCCTTTTTTATCGGTATGGTTCATACCTACAAGAAACCATTTATAGCTAGTCCAACTTGACTAATTTTAGTAAAAACTTGAATGCAGTTTCCTTTATATTGTATTTACATTAGTATCCGGTACTCGTTAAAGCAAATTTTGTTTGCTATATTTTATCATACATAGGGAGGACTGCCGTCATTGTCAGAGATGTGTATAGCTTACCTCACTGTATACCCAGCCCCTGAGCTGAACGAGTGTTACTCCGTCCCTGGATGGGCTGGTAATAAGCAAAAGGCTAAACAATTCTTCAACAAGGCATTGGGCTATAACAACATCCCAAAACCGTAAGTTTCAGACTCAGCTATCAAAAACCTATCATCATTCATTTATTTATCTATTTATTGTGGTTTTCTTAAAATAAATAATTAGAGTAAATTAAAATTGTCTTATTGACCTCACTAGTCACACACAGTAACATACGCATAGAAAAAAGGGCTTGCATTAAAACATATAGGTGTAGGGTGGTATATACTTCCTAAATAGTAAGTGAGTAGGATAATGAAACCAGCTCCTTGATGAAATTTTTCTGTCAATCTACTATTGATGTATTTTTTTCTTTTTCTTTTCAGGGCTAATATTGTGTAACATTCTTTGAGAATGAAAATTATGCCAATAAAGTATTGAGGAAAAAAAACCATGGTAGCAAATTTGAGTGGGAAAAAAAGAAAATCTGTCAGTTCATTGAGCCCTTATCTGTTTTGTATATCTCCTAGGGAACAGTACACAGCTACAGTGACCAGATTGACAAGACAAGGTGGCTGGACTGATGCTAGAGTGAAAGCCTTGGAGGATGCCCAGCTCACTCAGAAACAGTATACTCGCTGTACAGACAAAGCTCGTAACTTTTTGTTTCGTGTAAGTGTATTACTGAAGAACCTGCAAACACAATTTATTTCTGGTAATCATGTTACTCCACCAATTAATTCAACTACAGTCATGCAATCATATTATTATGGTTAAATGCATAAATTTGTTAGTGCATAATTTGTAATGCATAATAAACAAAAATGCAAAATTTGTCAAAAAAACATATGACAAGCAGCATGACTGCACAAATTGCTCTCTGTTTGGTATACAGCTTGAAGCACAGCTGAAAACTAAAAAAGACCAGTAGTCCTAGGGCTGTAGTAGGATTCGAATTAAGAAATCAACACTCACAGCCTAGCACTCTAACTGTCTAAGCCACCTCCTACTCCTAGTGCTGTAATATCTTGTCTTGTCTTGTCTCATGTGGGGGGAGGGTAGTTGTATGAGACCGTACACACTAGGAAACAGGTGATTGACACCCCTAGTGCGCAAAGACCCTGGACAATTTTGATTATTACTGATAGTACACATCCTTGATGTTAGAAGGATGAGTAGTTTCATCAGTCGGTGTTTGTGATTATGGGAGTTGTTTGAGATGTGTGTGATTTGTGAGGGCCGTTGGTTGAAGTTGATTTTGAGTTTTTGTGGTATGTGGATAGGGAGAAGCCAGGGTAAATCTCTCAAGACAAGAGCGGGGATTGAACCCGGGACCTCTCGCTTGATAGCAAAAGATGTGATCATTTGCGCTAACAAAGCTCCTGAGAAGTAATATCTTATACTTCTCTATATTTGAGCTGTAATTCAGGATTCATTTTTACAACTTTTGAACTCTATTTCTGTTCGTGTGTTTTAGAAAATGACAAATACGTTTCTACCTGATCCAGCGATGAGAATACCTCTGTCCGATAGAGATTATAATGGGCAGTGCATGAAGGATGCTGTGATTGGCTAATTGCTGACGGGACAGGACCACCCTATCTTAATCGTCTTTGACTTGACACAACACAACACCTTAATACATTTATAAACTACTAATAAAAATTACAGCAGTTCTCAAATGATGGTGATGAAATACATGAACGATGAACAATGAAATGATTTTTAAATTCTAACAAAAAAGATTTTTTTTGTATCTTGCATAATTTCCAGGTAGAGCATTTTTATGGCAAAACTTGTTTAAACAGGCAGTTTTTACCAATAAAATGAGATTCAAATTTTGGTGATTCAAATTTTCTTTCAGTAAAGATAATTTTGTGAGCGAGGCATTGAGGCATCATAGCATTGATAGCTATCTTTGTTCCGTATAGGGTGTACCCAATATAGGCATGACAATTATGGTGCCTTTTATGAAAGGGATTGAACTTGGTGGTCAAATGAGTGTGTCTGACGTTGCTAACCAGAGTATTTATCTGGTTGTGGGAGCTGACAATATACAAAGATATTGAGTTGTCGTTCCATGATAATTAAGGACACAAACCCAAAAAATATGATGTCCCATCTCTTGGTCTTATAAAAATTTGAATTAAGGACAGATCGGAGTTCGGAGAGGAAAGGTTAGACATGCTATATTTAGGATGTAGGGTGTCTCGTTCACATCCAATGGTTACAAAGTACGATTTGGATATGATCTGGACTTACTGAGGTCGGATTTTGTTTGAAACAGTCTGTGATTTGTTTTAGTCATTGGTGAAAGCATTTTCTCATTTTTCTGTTATCTCCAGTAGTCACCAAAGATATTGAAGTGGTCACATCTTTTCAGCAGAGAGCCCAAAACTATATTCCAGATGTGATCCTGACTAGTCGACTCATTATTTCTCACTTTACTCTCCGGTATTCTATAAGCCCCCATAATTTGATTACTGTATCAGAAAGCTATGTTTTATCCAGTGAATGATGCAGATTATTGGAGATGATAAAATACAAATCTTTGCACTCTACTACCTGCGTCATTCTCACGAGATAAAACATGGCTTTCCAATACAAGGTCTGTAGAAGGAAGAACACAGAATGCAAGATCAGACTAGCTTACCTTATCAAATGAAAATTGATAAACATGATTAGTTCTTGATCAAGATACCTGGATACCCTGCCCAATCACTCACGTTTCAGTCATCTATTGCATAGATTCTTATCAGTTATGGTTTCTATTGGTAACACCATAAAAGCCTGATTCCTTTCTAGAACACATTCACTGCTAAACTGCCTTTGTAAGTATAACTGCCACGCTACCTGAAAACTAGAACAACAGTGGTGGATTTTGTGTGGACCTAAAATATTTTTGGTGATGTAAAGAAAACTGACTGAAAACATGCATGGTGTGTCTAAATCTCATTTTGGCAGAAATTCTGTTTTCTCATTCATTTTCAGGAGTGATTAGGATGAAGGTGTTGATAACTGCTGCCGTACTCGTGGTATGAGCCGCTGCCAGGTCAAGACAGAACGCATACCTCGATGCTGCTGAGAAATTCTATATAGAATGGGATTACTCGGACACTAACATCACAATACTGTGTAGAGTTAAGACCACAGGATGGTTTGGTATCGGATTCAGTCCTAATGGAGGAATGGCTGGAGCTGATATCATCACTGCTGGTGTGAGGGACGGTAAACCATATCTTCAGGTAAGATTAAACTATCTTGAACTGTAATAACTTGTGGCATTGAAAACTTGAACGGGGACAGATCTGTACAATGCGTATATATTGCACATACCCATACCATGAACCATACCAATAAGATATTGTTATTTCAACAACAAAAATTGTTAGAATCATTTATAAGTCAGAAGATTAGCTTCATCCACTCCACTTTTTAATAGATCAAATATTTTCAGGATAAATGAACTTTATGAATTTAAAACATTTATCAGTGCCCATAAAACTTTTCACTCCTCTAATTTACGCCATCATTCCAATCATGTCTACAACACACGCTCATCCAACATAAAACTTCATATCCACAACCAGTTCTGGGCAACAAAGGGTGTCATATCAAATGGCAGCACTGTGGAACAGCATATTATGATAAATGAGGAGGCCAAATTGTGGTTGTGAGTCATGAATGATGCATATTTAAATTTTTAAGCCCAAATAAGTCTCTTTTTCATCAGGATTGCTTTGGGGACATGACCAGGAAAGTGACTTTTCACTATAACATGTCCTTTTCTAGATTGATATCCCAGCATTTCACACCAGATACTATTGTGAACTGAAGAGAGTTCCTGAGTTTGATGTAAAGCATCATCTGATTAAGGTATACTGTAATCGTTGAGCTCAACCCAAGTAAAGATAAAAACTTTGAAATAGTTCACGAAAATGAAACCTTGACTTTTTACATGTAAGAATTGGCAACGTTTTCAAATCCCAGGTTGATCTACTTTGTAGTTTATCTCAACTCCAAGAATTCAGTGATTTCTCAAATTGAAGTTACCTTTCCATACAGTCATTTCCATCGACTAAGTCATTATTTGTGCCTCGATTTCAAACATACGAAATAACCCTCCGCCACCAGAGAGGGAACAAACTCGTTCTAATGACTTGGTATGACTGTATGACTGACTGTGGTTTGTGATCAGCAACACATTATAAATAGTGTGTAGGAAATGTATTCTGAAATAAGTCCGATTCATTAAGAAAACTGTCCATTTTATGTATGCTCAAATCATTTACTTAGACTGAACCACTGATCCAGGAGGAGAACCTTGGTATAGTACATCACATCATCATATATGGATGTTTCGATGGGGTAGACAGAGATCACTACTTCAAGAAGAATCAGACCGGTTATGATTGTTATCAGGGCAATATGCCGGGTGATATAGGCAAATGTAGACCACCTGTGGTTACATGGGCTGTCGGAGGAGGGGTAAGTCTATCAATATTAGTAAAAAGATTACTTACAACGTCACTAATAGCATTATGCAAATGGTTCATTGAGAAGAAACAACCAAATGTTCTGTTCCAAGTTTGAATCCCGCCACAGCTTAAGTTGTTTCAGATCTGGAAGCAGGGATTGTTCTCCCTGCTGGCAGTGACTTACATTCAGTATGTTTGGACAACTGTCAAAAACACCTAGTGTGAGACAAAACAGAAAATCTAACAGTATTAAAATTCAACTTGGTTTGTAGGAAATGTATTATTCACCTGAAGCGGGTTATCCATTTGGAGAGAGCTCTTCACCTGATTATTTTATGATGGAGGTTCACTACGACATCCCTCAGCTTATCACAGGGCGCAAAGACAACTCAGGTAACCACATGGCTGTATTGATTGTAGGGGTAGACCATGCATTGATTGTTGTATTGATCTTATCACCAACTATCAACTATTATGGCAACAGGGACTTTAGGATAAACTGCCTGGTGGCTGTGGTTAATTGGAGGTTATTTGAACTTGAATGTATGTACACAAATAGAGGCTTTACTAAGCAGACATACAACCACATGGTATGGTTTGCGATACCTAGCTTCAAGTTGTATGTTATTATGATTTATTATTTTCTGCATTGTGTTAGGTATAAGGATGACTTTCACACCTACTCTCCGACCCAACGATGCAGCTGTAGTGAGTGGCAGTTGGAGGGATCTATGGTATCGCCGTACCCCGGGTGTAGAAGATTTCCTGTACCACGGTATCTGTACCAGTGAATGCTCTAGTAAGGTAAAAAATCATTCATAAATAAAAAATAATAACTGTGAGTTTATTAATATTTATCGCTAAGCTGTGGACCCTTCTTATTACCGCCCGTGTACTGGGACCAAGCACTTCTCAGCCAGGGCTCTGACTAATGAGTGCATACTTCGCATAAAGTGCTAGCACCCGTTGCAACCAAACTGGAATTCGCAAGTCTTACCAGTGGCATTGGATTGAACCCGGCGATCCAACCAGCGAATCTATACGCTTTGCACTGATTGGCTGATGGGAGGAAGAGAGCCAATGCCTGTTGAGATGTTACTTTAGGTTATCAAGTTATTCAGTTTCACTTGCACTATACCTCCATAGGTACTTTCAGTGACCTTGCATTGGCTCTCTTTCCAACCCATCGGCTAGTCAAATCAGAGCCACCAAATTGGCTATGCTAACCTAATAAATGAGTACTTCAAGGATGATCGCCAACTTCACTGTTGAAGGTCCCGGCGATGTGGCAAGCCGTCTGTCAGTAATCAACAGGAAATCATGGGGGATTACCAGTTTGGGTTCCTAGCCAGTCACTGGGGGACCATGTAGCGGTGAGCTACGGGGGGGGGCAGGGAATTCCAGTCTTTTGCTGTAGCAACAAAGAAACTGACTTATGAGTACCTACTTCCCAGAAAGCGCTAGCACCCGCTGAAACCAAACTCAGCTTCTCAGCTCTTACAAGTGGCATTGGATTGAACCCGATACTGATTGGCTGATGGGAGGGAGAGAGCCAATGCCAGTTCAGATGGTACTTTCCTAAACAAGGCTTGTCAAGGGAGGCAGCAATTGTTTGTGACTTACCAAAACTGATGAATTTTAACTAGCTAGTCTCTAAGAGATGGATTTTTAATGTATAATAGTTTCATTCTCATTCGTTTTGTAAAATAATGTGACCCTGACATATCGAGACCAGCTTATTATTGACTAGTCTCCTTGGCCTGTTTCGATTTGATCAATCACTTGGTATTTTATTTTCTCTAGCTGATCAAGGAACCCACTAACATTGTAGGTACGTTTCTCCATCGTCGCAAGACAATTCAGAAATAGTCAACAGGTTCAGGTCGTTGATGAGGACAGACACTATGACTTCAACTACCAGCAGTGCAAGGAGTTGTCTACCCCTCTAGAATTCCTACCTGTAAGTTACATCCTATGTAGTAATTTACTTTACTCAGTTATTATTTGCCAGCTTGTAAGCCGGACCTGTCAGACCTATGACCCATTATATTATAGTTCTCACAAATCAAATGTTGTGTTTTTCAGGGAGAAAGTTTGCAGATAACATGTCATTATGATACAAGAGGCAGAACTGATATGACCTTTGTAAGTATCTGCTTACAAGTCTTGTTCACACTGGTCATGGTGATGAGAAGCTTTCAGCTATTGTTACTCTAGGGGGTCCTTCAATTATTAACTGCCAATATAACCATCTGATTGATCCTAGCTGGGTTAGCAAGATCTGAAGGGGGTTGCGAACCCGAATCTCTCTTTGTTTGATAAATTGGCATAAAGATTCTCCAATCCATTAACCTGTAATCCCACTTTTGCTATTCAAATTGTTGTAATCAAAGCTAGCTTTTGCAATTGAAGATGTTAAGTGAGGTAAATTAGTCAGACCCAAGAGTGACAAAATAAACTTACACTTAGTGTGCTGTGTCTTATCTTACATAGGGAGGACTGCCATCAATGCAGGAGATGTGTATAGCTTTCCTAACTGTTTATCCAGCCCCTGAGCTGAATGAGAGTTACTCCGCACCTGGATGGGCTGGTAATCAGAGTAAAGCCAAATCATTCTTCAACAAGGCATTGGGCTATAACAATATCTCACAACGGTAAGTCTTGGACTCAGTCATCAAACATCTACTTTAGTATGGTCAAGCTGCTGTTTAGTGCTACGGTCTGCAACAGAAATTGCTGCATTGGTAAGCACAGTAAGGCACAAACCTATGACCTTGAAATCATGAGTTCGATGCTGCAACTGACCATCCTGAGCCGAACAGTTTTGCCGCTTTTTGGTTGTCTCTGATTGTATCAGTTCTAGTATAGCTAGCATCCCACATCTTCCGGTGTTCCAAGGTACTCATTGTAACTTCACTAAGAAATACACTCATGTCAATAATAGATAATCATTACACTCAAATTTGAAGCTACATATAAAACTTATAACTATGGGTAAGTAAGCGCTCAACTGGTACCCGCTGGTATTAGTATTTCATTAAAACACATCTCTACCAACACAAGTTTTGAAATGTGTTTGAAAATGAAATGCCGTAACCATCGATTCAGCTTCGTTTAAGCTCTGAAACATAAACAAAGATATAAAATAAATATGATGTAGGAAGATTGGCACTGATATGGCCACAGCAGAGTGCAGATGGTAAATGAACTAAAAATCAATTACAGAAATGAAAAACTTTATTCCGATTGGCTTTGAAACTTTGAGGGCCAATGAGTGTTGCATGGTAAAATGGGAACTTCTTGCTTTGCTGATAACATATTGTGTATGATCTTGAAGAGTTTGTAGTCTTTGGTGGTACCAAACTATATTAACTGCTCTACCAGTACACACGCACTGACAATGTCAGACATTGAGCACTTACCTCTTTTATTGGCCTGTCTTGACAAGCTTTATTCGGTGGGATGGGAACAAAGCTTGTCAACTCTTGCATGCTCGATGTCGAGCTATTTTGATTAAGGATTGTCCCCTCATGAGATCGGGTAGATAACTTCTTGAACTACAAAACGCTTGCGACTGTTTTTTATGTCATGTAAGGAACATTTCACGGCTACACTGAGTATATTGACAAGAGAAGGTGGCTGGACTGATGCCAGAGTTAAAGCCTTAGAGAAAGCCCAGCTCAATCAGAGACAGTATAATCGCTGTTCAGACCCTGTGTTTGGTGTAAGCATTACAGATAACTCTATATCATAGGCCATCATAGCCTTGGCAGGATGTCTATCACTATACATAATGTTACTGAGAAGTGCTCATGAATTGGAGTTTCAAAATAACGCATAACTATATTGCAGAATTAGCTGCCAGACTTTATATCGTCAATATTCATAGCAGGATAAAAATAGTTTTATAAAATCAGGAGATCTTATCACAAGCAACATACCAAAACACGATTTGTCGGATATTGGTTGCCCGCAATGACTGCGGCACATTACTGCTTCTGTGTTTTAGAGATTAAAGAAAATGTTTCTTCCTGAACCAGCGATGAGAACACCTCTGCCTGATAGAGATGATAACGGGCAGTGCAAAGAGGATGCCATCATCGGCAAATAGCTGTCAAGGACTGACTTGGCACAACACAACACTCTGAAAACACTGATAACTAAACTAGTAATACAATAAGTCGAATCAAATCGGGGGTTTTCAATTTGTTGGCAAGGCTGCTATTCCTGCCCAAACCAGAATTGTTTTCTAACCGTCCAAAATCATTTCTCTTATACTTTCCCAGATCAAGGAGATTATATTTTTGTCATAGTTTCTCCACAGTTTTCAGAGCTTCGTAATATCATTTTCATTGATCATGAAGACAGGGCAGAAGTTCATTTCAAATCATGGATACAGTCCTGAGCATTGGTAAATGAAACTGTAGCCTACAACAAAGGAATGATTTTCAAATTAAGAAAAGACTATTTTTGCATGATTTCCAAGATGAGAATTTTTATATCAAATGTTGTCTAAACAGCTAGTTTGTACCAATAAAATAAGATTGAAATATCTTTGTTTTAAATTTCTTTCAGAAAATATATTTTTGGGAGAAATACATCGAGGGCCAGGCGAGGAGGTGGGGGCTGAAGGGGTATGTAAGGGAATATGGGAGGCCGCCCCAGATTATTTTCTATAAAGGGAGGCAATTTTTAGGCACAACCAGATATAATGGAAAAGGAGTTGATACGGGGGGGGGGGGGGTGTGCCAAAGACCCCAGTGACTCGCAAGCTAGTCTTTTGCCCATGTCCAGCATCCACCAAAACTCATACTGAATAATCCATTCAATCATTCATCTCACACAACTTAACATATTTAATATTATTTAACCTATTTAACCCGCCAAATTGACCTATTCAAAAATAAAGAGTCTGTTATCCATTCCCTTAAAGTTTTGAAGTATTTAGTTTTTTGTTATTTTTTTTAATATTTTATTGGCATCATTTTCATTCTCAAAGAATTTTTTACAATATTAGCTCTGAAAAGAAAAAGAAAAAAATACAACAATAGTGCATTGACAGAAAAACTAATATCTTGTTATCTGGGAAAAATAATGTTTGGTAGAATGAATTTTGAATAAACTGACGGCCTTAGTGGCAGGCAAGATTGAAGGTAAGCTGTTATAAGAGAAAATTTTAATAAACAAATAATTTTTTGTAGCAAATCAACCAAAAAATAGTAGCCAACAAACTTTGGGATAGGACTTGCCCTGTATTGGACCTGAACCTTGACTCTCTCAAAGTGAGGAATGAAGAATTCACCCCATTCAGTCTAGAATCAAATAACCTGATGCTATGGACTAGCTCCAAAACTTGACTACATGAACACACTTTACACAAGGCTTCACTAAACTAATATTAAATACAGAAATATTCAAAATTATGTCATTCCAGTTAAATTCAATTTCTGTGAGCTGAAGACAAGCCTAGTCGTACATCCCGTAATATTTGTACCATGTAACTTATGTAACCATTAACTATTCATGAAGTCTGCATAAAGTGTACTTAAACAAAAGAGCCTTCGATGTCTGGGCATATTAGTAAGATTAATTCCTTACATTGAACGACTCATTTGCCTCTAGAAACTTTAGACATTAGTTAAGAGTAAGTGGTGCCTAAATATTTGGCAAGCGCTATCAAAGCCGATTGGTCATGGCCTACCATACTTCTGCTTTATTGATTCTTATACTTTTTGCAGTGCAGAGCTTAGGATCTAACCACCAACAGCCACAGTGCTCAGGTAGCGTATTACATAATAATGAGTACTAATTATTATAGATAACTTTTTCAAACTGACCGGTGAACAATTTTCAGTAAGATTGTGCCTAAATACTGTGTACGCAGTAATCACGGAAGTGTTTTGTCACTGGAGAAACAGGTAGAACGATACAATTACCAAGAAAGAAGTTTTTAAAGATGATCTGTGTTGCAATATATCACTACTGAACATCGAGATAGCATGATGTATGTATACTATATTTGTAATTTCTGTTTTGGCCAATTCTTTATTTATGAGTGAAAAGTTTGGATTTCAGGAGAGGGCAGTAACCTTGTTCATATAAACATACTCCTTGAGATGAGCACAACCGCATCATGTGAAGGACCCCAGGACTTATCCCTCCTGTCAGGAGCACTGGCTGTAGAATGGCTCATAGAGGAAGCTAACGCTGGGAGGCTCAACAAAATCACTGTCCCCGGCATCACATACGGTAAGTTACCTAAGTCATTCTCATGAACTATTCCACTGCGAAAATTTAACAACCACATCGACATAGTACAATTCAATAGTTACTGCGATGTTCTAGTGATGTGCTCTACCTCTGCCAGGGCTGCTGGTACCTTTTATCAACCATCCCTGAGCACATCTTTCGAGACAACTACAATATTTTAAACAAAAGAATGCCCTAGGACAGAAACAAACATTCATTTCCCGTTGGGATCGACCTTTATCTCCTCGTACTCAAACATTACATGATTAAACATAGTAACTAGAATGTCTGGAAGGAGCTCGATGGTAAAAATCATACATGCCACCCAGACTGTAATCGGTCTTAACCAAAGGCATTAATATACTCACATATGGAATAGATACATAAGACCAAGCTTCATAAATTGTTATTGTTATTCATCATTAAATAAACAGTGAATGGAATTGGAGTAGCAAACTGGAGTGCAAAATATACCTAGGGGTAGTAATAGGTCTGAGCAATACAGTGAGTGCACAGGGATTACTCATGCTTCGTTATTTACTAGTGACAAACAACGTCATTAGTTAACAAATAAAATTCCCCTCTTCCAGCCTAGTCCACGTTGCTTTTTGGTTTCTTATAAAGTGTTTGAAAGTTGTCTCAAGTGTGTTACATAAGACTTTGTGGTTTGCAAACACTGAATAGAATTCCTTGAAATAAATACTATATAGTGGAATACAGTGGATTAGAGTGAATTACAATAATATTGTATTCCACTCTATAGTTCCAAGTTCATTTTATGAGCTCCTAGAAGTGCTGAATCCAAGCATGCCAAGTCACAATTTTTCCTGTATTTTTCTGAATTTTGTGGAACAGGTTAGTGAATAAAGGAATGTTTTGGCGAACTTTGGGCAATATGGGAGACGCTTTAACTATTGATAACAAACTGGTAGAAATACATGTCATAAATTTCACCGATAGTGCACTCACAAAATTCACACATGTGACAGCAATCAAATAATATCACAACCTTATCGATGTGAACTGAGGCGATCATTTCACATTCATCCTTTTTTGATTTGACAATTTGCCAGAATAAAGCAATCTATTTGAATGATCTATCGTCTAAGTAAAATTAATATTTTTTTTCAGAATTCCAGCATATTGAATCCAAGCATGCCAAGTCACAATTTTTCCTGTATTTTTCTGAATTTTGTGGAACAGGTTAGTGAATAAAGGAATGTTTTGGCGAACTTTGGGCAATATGGGAGACGCTTTAACTATTGATAACAAACGTATATAGATACATTACATACAATTTCACCGATAGTTCACTCACGAAATTCACACATGTGACAGCAATCAAATAATACCGCAACCTTAGCGATGTGAACTGAGGCGATCATTTCACATTCATCCTTTTTTGATTTGACAATTTGCCAGAATAAAGCAACCTATTCGAATCATCTATCGTCTAAGTAAAATCTTTTTATTTTCAGAATTCCTGGACATTGAACTTTTACAATTTAGTATAATAGATTTTTATTTCTATCTATCGAATAACTATGTGGGCTGTTTAACATGCAAAAGCAGTTGGTCACAACATAGCAGCATAATTTGAAAGTCAGTCTGTGCTGAGCATACAAAACATTTTTGAAAATTTACGATGGACGTGACTCAACAACTGAGTCCGTATGGTACTATAACTGCTGCCAAAAGGTTTTATGTGAATTTTTAGGTTGACCTTATTTGAGCTGCGGTTGCCATCTCTAGGTTTGCCCTAGAAAAATCCATCGATTTTCATGGACTAAAACTTCTAAAAATCTGCAGTGGCCGGGAATTACAATTACAAGTCCTTCGATCTCGGTTCGCCCT
This sequence comes from Membranipora membranacea, assembly GCA_914767715.1. Taxonomy (NCBI): domain Eukaryota; kingdom Metazoa; phylum Bryozoa; class Gymnolaemata; order Cheilostomatida; family Membraniporidae; genus Membranipora; species Membranipora membranacea. The sequence continues at coordinate 13,649,716 of OU612068.1, forward strand.
GAACGGCCTTCCCATGGTGCCCACAGTTTCTTGCATGTTGTGAGACGCCTCCTAATGACTTCTGTCACGCATTGAGACTGACCTTTAAAGGGCAACCAAGGTTTCGCAGCAATGCATTAATGGGTAGCAAATAATGTTCTGGGCAGCATCAGCTTTGTGCATTACGCGATGCAAAACTCAAAGTAGTTGCTGACTCTAAGCTGGGTAACACTTCAGTTTAGGGGAGGTTCCAAGACTTTGCTGTAATAATTATAGAGCACAGGCTAAATAATAACAGGAACAGGAAACTGCTATGTGGTATTCTCTTTTAGCTGAGTTTGAGTGCCTGATGGAAGAAATGTTTCACAAGAATTCTGGCTGAATAATCATCCGAATTTTATTTTGTCTTTTTCCCCATGCAGAAGGTGCAATCTGCTATTAATCAATGCCCATCAATGAGAAGTTGTTTGAAACCTTGGTTGCCCTTTAACAATGCATGTCTTATTTCAACAAGTTATTCTTTCTAGCTAATGATGCCATGCATGCTCAATTTAATTCATTTAACTAAATTAGTTGATGATAATATAAATAATCCAATCAAGTGTTGTACTGTGCCATTATCAAATAATAAGGCAAGTTCTATTTCCCTATAAATATCACTAATGTACAATAAATGAAAATATTATGATAAAAACTGTAAAACTTTCATGTTTAAAAACTGACCTGTCTCCAGAATGAAGTTGCAAACAAAGAGCGCTGCTTGTCGACCAGAGGGTCGCCAAACAGATCATGAATTTCAATAGACAACAATGTTCTTAAATACTATAAACACAGACACATTACAAAACTGCTGACGTCAATAAGCAAAAAAACAAGAATAAAACACACTTCTCAATTGCCACAAAAAGAGGGTTGAATCGGCCGCAAGAGTGGGTTGATCCTGCGTTGATCGGCCGCATGAGTGGGTGGCACCGGTTTAATTGCGTGTCCTTGATTCGCGGTGAGATGCACTGGCTGGTAACTGCGTGTCCTCAAGTCGAGGTTTGAGTGTACTGATGATGATGCTGGCAAAGATATTGGATGTTCTTATTGTGTCTGATGTTGATATAGAAATTATCCTGTTTGCTGCTGTAGATGCGACAATGTTGTATATATGAGGAGATCAGCTGGTTGAGGCTGCAGCATTGAGGGAGATCAATAGGATCCAATGTTCTTTTAGATGCTTTAAAAAAAGAAAGAAAGCACTATGTTTAGAGCAAAACAAGGGATGCCACAACCATTCAAATCTGATTTTTACCGTATCTAAATATATAACTTTACATTTCCAATGCGTTCCACTGCATATTGTCTTACACGCCTTGCCAACAATTCATTTTAATAATACAAATCATACGCTGAGAATTATATCTCTTTTTTTGTAGGTGTACAATTCCTTGACATATGCAACAATAAGTCATTAGCTGTTAAACAGGCAGGCTCAGGTATAGCTCAAAGCTTGTGGATAGATAAAAGGCTATGTTTGACATCAGATGAGGAAGAGTGGAATGTCAAGTCTCTCTTGCTAGGTGAGTTATTTGCAGCTTATTGAAAATCTTGATAATTACAACTTGTCTTCATATTATGTTGCGGAATTAGCTCTCAGTCAATCTGTCTGACTGCATGTTATATGTGGATGCCTATTGGCACTGTGTTTTAGTTGGTTAGCTGTGGTAGGTATTGCTTTTTCACATGTCTGAGATAGAGTGTCTTCAGTGTCAACAATTAGGGGCTCCTCACATAAAAAGCAGTTAGCCATAGGCGCTTGAAATTATATTGGTTGCCTTCATATTTGTTGCCTTCATATTTGTTGCCTTCATATTGGTTGCCTTCATATTGGTTGCCTTCATATTGGTTGCCTTCATATTGGTTGCCTTCATATTGGTTGCCTTCATATTGGTTGCCTTCATATTGGTTGCTGTCGTATTTATACCAACTTGAATGTATCAAAATGGGTTGTTGTTATGTCATACTTAATCAGGATTTCGTGTTAATACAACAGGCCAATTCCAACATTTCAATTAATACTCTTTCTTTTCACCTTCCCTCACATTTGCTAGCCTTTGTTTTAGGTTTGATTGGCCCAACCCGTAGCAGTAACGCTGTAGAAGTTGCCAAATTTCTGCATGAGACAAACATACCCCTGATTTCACCAACTGCTTCACTAACAGAGCTTGGTGACCGATCAAAGTACAGCACATTCTACAGAACAATACCATCAGATGATCTACAAGCTCAGGCAAGTCTCACAAGATCTCATGACTAAGCTTATCAGAAAACAAGGATAGCATGTCAGCATATTCCAGAAGCTTACCCTTGGTGGTTGGGGAGACCAGTCAGTCGAAGCCATCACAATGGCTAGCCTACCCCATCCCCAAACTAAACCTCATGTTTCACCAATGAGTCAAGAAAGCTTTCTAAATGTGTGATAACCAGGGAACTTTCTGCAGAGTTTCAACTGTAGATTAATGTATTGATATTCTTCTGTAGATCTTTGTACGGTTGGCCAGACATGTCGACTGGCCAATCATCACTCTCATACACTCAGATGATACCTACGGAAGAGCTGGAGCAGATAGAATAGAACACTATGCAAAGCTGAATGGGATTTGTGTAACTAAGCGTATTGAAATAAACCTACAGATGGATAAAACAGACACAGTGGTCTTTGCCAGAACTAAAGCGAATCCAGCTGGGATAGTTTACTTTGGACAGGTCCAGGAATGTAAGTTATCATAAATCTAGAAAGAAATCGTGGTTACAATGGTACAAATACATTATCCAGCCATACATGAATAATGTCTCACTCATTGCTCTGGGGCCAATTGGTCTGCGAGACATTCCGTGTCAGAGAGCGTATTATAAATTTTGAGAGAAGGATTTGTTTTTCTCTGGCATTAGATAAAATGATTAGGAAAGCGAAAAAACAACCATGTACTGTTCAATCAAAGTAATTTCAAAGCAATGAAAAAAAAAGAATTCGCTCGCACAAGAACATTATTGAATAATGTAACCGATTTCAAAGTGCGAACACTAAGGGACCAGAAGGGTCTAGAGTATGTTATCTCCCCTGCAACAGATTAACATTGTAAGAGATCATCCTCAGGGTAGAACAAAACTAGAACAAAACCATCCATTCCCTTAATCTCCTATCAACATTGTACATTTTATGTTTCAGTTGTAAGCCTACTTTCGACTTACATAGAGAATGTTCAGATGTATCAAGGCTACCCAAGAAGAACTATTATTGTGAGTGAAGCTGTTGCTGAAAGTGAAGAGGTCCTCAAAAAGCTACAGCAAGCGGAGCTGGGGTATGTTCAGAACCAGCTAAGACTACTAACAATTTCACAATCATTCTCCCAACAAGGAAAGCCAGCAGCCCTCACCAACTACATCGGCAGGCGTTTTGGAAACCAAACTAGTGGAAGCAGATTTACAGACGGACAACTAAACTCCTGTAAACAGCTTGGAACATGTACTGAGGACACCCTCCACAACGGGGAAACTGAGAACATGATCATATCTGCATTGAACTTCTTGTCTGCTTATAAAACAACTCACACATCTATCTGTTCCAAAGAGCAAGTGGGATCTTGCCGAGGAATAGGATTGACTGACAACTTTTACACCAGGCAGCATAAGTCATTAAATGATGTTAACACAACTGTTTCAATCAACGGGACTAGTTATGACTTGAACTTTCCAAATTCTAACCAATCAGAGCATGCCCCCGCTTACAAGCTGCATATTGTAACTCCAGATACGTTGGCTTACAAAGAGGTAAGTATCAAAAATCATAGCTGGATTATTATGTATTCAACCCTTTGTGAAAGCTGGGTAGCCATGTTCTACATAACGGGATTTGGGCTCATTATTATTTGATGCACTTAAATGTTTGGATCGCAATTTGGGATGGTTTGAAGAAAAATAACCATTGTCAAAAAGATGAGGATTGAGATGTAAGAATTAACTAACATTTGGCAAATCTGAACTTTGCACGATATGTGGGATATTTGGACAGGACTATCTAAACATCACTTTCTCTTATTTGTTATTGAAGGTGGGGGTTGGTTTTACTGATGGAACTGTTGAATTTGCTGGCGATCCGGAAGAAATCACTAATTATGCAGATGTTTCTTATTGTCCGACCACACAGTGTCCGGCTTGCAAGCCAAAGGAACCTTCCTATACTTTTAGGAAAGGAAACTCTCCATTCTTGATCATTGGTAGTTCAGCTGTTCGAGTACCAGGGACGAGTGCAGATGCTTGTGGAATCATTCGCCCATTTGGGTTTTTAAGAATGCAAGCATTTTACTATTCTCTTAAACATATTGAACAACTGACAGGATTCACTTTCAATACCATCTTCATTGACTTCTGCTACTCATCGATAAGGGCCTACTCCATACTAGAAAACTTGTTCCAATCAGAATTTCTCACAGTTCAAGACAGTGCAGGAAATTTTGTGTATTTTTCCTACGATAGCGTTGTTGCTGCAATAGGAGACAACTCAAGCGGTATCTCTACTATTCTGCAAGGTTTTCTGAAACTGTTCAACATACCACAAATATCATTTGCCAGCACAAGTCCCTCGCTCAGCGACAAAATCTTATTCCCGACATTCATCCGAAATGTTCCAAGTGACTCAGAACAGGCTGTATCAATGGTTCAAATTGCAAAAATGATTGGAATCCGTAAACTAGGACTTATTTATTCAGATACATTGTACGGATTGACTGGTAGCGAGAAGGTGAAACAAACCGCTCAACAAGAGAATGACATGTGCATAGATTTTGAGGGGTTAATAAGTGCACAAAACAGGAATAAAGATATTGAAAACACTGTGGACTATCTTGTAAGTTCAGAGCATAAAACTTTGGCCTTTATAGTTTTTTGCGAGGATTATATAATTAAAGATATCATTGATATGTTGGAGCGTTCAGCACTCAAATACGCCTGGACAGAACGTGGGCGCTTTTTTATTGCCAGTGAAACATGGGGGAGCAAGCCTCAACTGATCCAAGACAGAATTGAAATAACTAGGGGAACAATTACATTAGACTTTGATCACGATTTGTTCTATTGGACAGAAAGAAATGGACTAAATCACTTCAAAAGCTTTGTTGAGACTTTATCACCAGTGAACCACCAAAATGATCATCTTTTCATGATGTGCTGGCAAGATAATTTTGACTGTTCTGTGAAGGGTATTTATGATACCTTGCATACATCAGCTTGTTCCAGTGAGTGCAATCTGATTTCCGCGACGGAAGAATGCACAGGTGCATGGACATTTGATTTCGAAGAAGTTTATGCGAAGAGAATGGTTATGGCATTGTACTCAATTGGCTATGCAATTTATGACGCAAAATTGGAAGGTGTATGCAGCGCAAACTGCAGCAATCTATTCATGAAATCTTCAACAGCATTTCTCAACCGTTTGCAACGCACTAAAATCCCTGACCAGGTCATCTCTCCCAATAATCGAAATCCATCTCGAAATCTTCTACCCTTCAGTGAAACAGGTGACGGTCAGGCAAACTATGAGGTCTACAATATTGACACAAAGGCTCCGGAATATGAGCTGATATATGAAGTCTCTCATGGACAGGCAGCTCAGAGAGAGGGCAGGCAGCCCAAATACTTCCCCGGAGGCCGTGAAACTTTTATGTCAGAAATAGAAAATGAGAAATGTCCTGAATCAAAGGCAAACAATTCAATCGGCCCAGCACCGATTTCTTCAGGCGAGTCACAAAAGGCCACAATTACATCCGATTTTGAGAACAATAACAAACATACTCAGGCCATCAGTATAGCTAACATGGCGTTAACCATTATAATACTCATCATATTATTTCCAGCAGTTCTACATTATGCATGTGACCAAGGGGTTTTCTCTTGGTATTTAGAAGGTAAGTATTTTCATCAGATATGATATTAGAACCATTGCGTGTATTCCTTTCATTCTAATTTGCTATATTATCACAATTTCAGTTTTCAATAATAACTACGACAAGTTTGATCCTGGTGATTGATGCGTTTCCCTTTCTAGGCATAGTGTTATGTCATGTTTTATAAACTAATGAATTATGATTGAGTTTGTTATTGAGATACAGCTATTACCTATTGATATTTGTAATAATAATCATGTTATTGTAATTATACCAGTGAGAGTATAAATTTGTTTCAGCACTGAACCGTTGCAGACCAAGGTTAGGAGAAGGAGGTGAGGACAATATTGAACTTGGTGGTAGGTTATTCCTTGTCTGTTTCAATGTTTTGCAAAAACCTGATATGGGTCTTTGGGGTTTTCGATGTTTGATTTACTCTTGACAAGTTGTGGGGCTTGCCCAATCAGTAATGATTTTCTTTCATACCTTTTGGAATGTGTTCTGAGAGAGTTTTTCAAACAGCTCGAAGCTCAAGTAAATGACCCTAAACAAAACGCTAGATAACATAACTTGAAATTGGGTTGAGTAGCTTACCAAGTCAAACTTACCTAACTCAAGTATAACATCTACATATGGTCGTATAGGCATCTGAGGGCTAATATTGTCTTCCCTATTCGGTGTATAAGACAGTTTAGGTACCACTACATCCCTGCACTGATGGTTAACTATTGGAGTTCAACTATCATTTCATCGATATATAATTCATATTATTATATACTCGATAATTCAAATCGTTACAATCATCCTGTATCAATTAATGTGAGATTTATTTTAAATTACATTCAGAACGAAAAGGCCCACCAGAGAATGCAGTGAGGATCAAAGAACAAGAAGAGCCTGCTAATCAGGGTAGGATCATTTAACTTTTCAAAGGTTTTTGTAGTGATGGGCAGATGAATATTGACAGTGTTTTTCCCTCAATTGTGACCATAAAAATACATCACAGTACCGATAAGCAAAAAATAGTAGATAACGAGAACATAGATATGCGTTGATAGGTGATATTTATAGCCAATATAAATGAATAACTATGTCAACTATTGTGGTAAACTATCGGCGGCATACAACATATTTAAATCGTTATAATTATCATGTATCATATGAGATTCATTACAAATTAATTTCAGAACGGGGAGGTAGACAAGAGATTACAGTAGAAAGAGTAGAAGGTGAACCAATTAATGAGCCTGATGGTAGGATTGATTGTATCTGCAGTATTTCAGATATAACAGTGTTGAGTTGGTTGATAATTTAGTGCCCAGATGCGCCAATATTATAGTGAGATTGTTTATAAACAAGCCTGAAATTGTAGTCGAAATTTAAGACTAAGATCCCTGCATCCTGACATCTCAGTTTTCTTAGCAATGATCCAAAGTTAAGCATGGGTTGAAGCTAAGTTTATCAGTATCTTGTATCAGATTTATTATAAATACTTTCAGAACTGCGAGGCGGACTATTAGGGATTGCAGTGGGGAGTGAGGAAGGTCAACGAAATGAGCCTGATGGTATGATCATTAAACTTTTTATAGATCATTGCAGTGATGAGCAGAATGTTTTGGTACCGTAATCCCTCACCTATAAGTCACCGGACTTATAAGTGAATCACCCCCTTCAGAAAAAATAAAAATGCTCCAGCTATAAGACACCCCACAGCTATAAGACACCCCACCGCTCTAAGACACTCACTACACTACACTCACTACAAATGAACTAAGTAGTTTTGGGAAAAAAACTGCCCTCAGTGGGTTTCAAACTCACAACTCCATGTTTACAAGTCAAACGCTCTACCACTGAGCTATTCATCTTCGGTGATTGTAAGAGGTTTTGGTCCAAACTAAATATAATATTGCTTCAAATGATAGTCGCGTCTATATACTACTCTCTTATATCCGCCTTCACTTATAAGTCGCGCGATCTATAGGTGAGGGATTACGGTAGATGCATTACTATACAATTACTCTGTAAATTGAAAAGAGCAAATTTCACTTGTCGAGATCCCCAAACTTTTATTAGGATTTTGGCTTCTTTGATATGTTCAAAGACTTACTTTGAGGCTTCTATTTTGTATCAAATCTTATTCTCCATATTTAATTCTATCATGTGGGCGATTTCCAGCTGTAGAATCCAAATATTGAGGATTTTATGGTCACTCAAACTTTCTAGGTGATGGCCATAGACAAAACACATGGTCTATGGTGACAGCAGTCAATTGGCATTAAGAATCAGCGGGCACACCGTCATACTTATTATGGGTTATTACACTAATAATTGCACAGATAAGATGATGATCAAAACTCTGACCTAGATGGGACTCGAACCCGGGTAGTTCATACCAGCAGGCAACGCCGCTCCCATCACACCACTAGTTCCAGCTCTGTGACACTGTAGACAATATAGATCAGTGATAGCGCGTTGCCTGCTGGGCCAATGGGACCTGGGATCGAGACACTCTATATCCCTGTACATTTTGATCATCATCCTATCAATATTAGTATATCATAATGACGCGTTGTGACGTCCCACAAGGTGTGTCCGCTGATTCCACATAGCCATCGGTTGTACATCTGTGAACTCGCATGGTGTAAGATTTACATCAGTTGAAGCAATGAACTAAACTTTTAGTTCATTGGTTTAGTTCATTGGTTGAAGACATGCATTTGAACTTAAATACAGGTTGCAGAATCAGAAATTATCAAAAATACACTGACAGGTGCCAGAACTTTGGCAATCTGCTGTGTACCGAACAGGTTTTTAGTAACTGGTATTTGCATCGTGGCGGTACACTTGAATCGTGAGACAGCAAATGCAGCTGTCATGTGTTCATGCTGTCCACTAGCAACCGCCACTGCTGGCAGGATTATTGCATTTGAACACAGAACAGCGACAATATCAATTGCTTATTTATAGCGTTTTAATGTTCAATTTTCTTCTTTATACCACAGGAACTCAGCCCAGTGAGCAAGATTTTCATGATGCTCATTATGAGAGCCTTTCCCCAATACTGGACCAGGTTGCTACTAACAATAACAATTAATATGCTCGATGGTGAATGATGTCATTTCCCTCCTCTGCCGAAACTGACTACGTAAACTACTATTAACAATAAACTTACAACGATCTAGGAATTACATGACTGGACAGCATGGCGAATTACCCCTCTCACTCATTTTTTAAATTATATCACACTTTGTTGCGATAAAAATCACAGATATTATTTCCTCGTGTAAGAAGGATCTACATCCTCACAATGCAGCTTTTTATTTTAGCACTTTTATTTACCTCAATTGTCATTTTTATTATTTTCCTTCGAGTATGTCATTTAAATTAATCATTGACACTTCAGGCACTTCACTATTTCTTTGTAAAGAAGCAGATCAATGATCAATGTAACTAAGCTTATTTGTTCACCTAAAAGTTAGTTATTATTTTTTTTGATATATATATGCGATTATAGAGAACAATCTCTATCATTGAAATGATATCCTTCCAAATGTAACAAAACAAGCAAAACAATGAAAAAAACGAAAGTGTCACATATGATCAATAACAGACTATTTTGTATGTTTTAAATACCAGCTTGACTTCGTATCTTTACGATATACACTTATTCATTATAATAGTACCTGTTTGTAGCATAATCCTTTATTTATCTTCAACTCTGGTTATGAATAAAAACTTTTCCACACACAAAGTAAGAGCATTTATAGGTATCCTCTTGAATTGTTCATCAAATATTGGCGTATGCCGAATAATGCCACCGCAATGTACAATTTGGAGACATAGACTTAAAGTTGGAAAATATTGTGTAAACAGAAGAAATACTTAGTGGATATCACCATTGCCTCAAATAGCTTGACCAAGAGGAGGGGGGTTGGAGGGAAGAGTGTGGTGCGGGTTCAAGGTGAACCATCCTAGGAAGACACCTTTCCTCTTATGAAATAGTACTTCCATTAAACGCATCATTGTTGAATCAAAAATCCTCACAACATCAGTAATTGAAGTAGGGGACTGTTGCTGGCCTGGACTACATAACCTGAATCCCTTGTGATCTCCAAGTGATTTTGATATGAATTATTTGTGGGCTGCGTGCCAATTTGGGCCTGATCAGCCCCTGACATAGTTTAAGCTGCATTTATGTTTCACTCACGATCAGGTTAATGAATTAGAATACTACAGAATAAGGTAATATAACCTGGAGTAGAATTTATAAGTTGTCTTGTCTCAACTTTAGGTTAGACAAATCAAAACATACAAAATTATTTTCTATTACATATTCTGGTGAAATGACATGTTGGCAAGATTACCACCTGTTTGAAATATGCATTTGAACTTGATTGGAACAGGTTGTTTGTTTGATGAGACCTACAGCTTTCAGAATACAATGCATCAAGTTTTATTGATCAGATTTCAAGGATGTCACCTTGATCAGGGTGGTTATAGGAAACTATCTAAAATATTGCCAGGTGCCAGAACTTAGGCAATCTGTACAGAGCAGTTTCAGGCACGACAATAGCTCATGTTTTGGTATTAGCACCTTGGTGGTACACTAGTATCGCAAGACAACCAATGCAGTTCTGTCTACCAACAACAAGTACATGTCATTGTACTATGTCCTTTGGACACAGGGCAGTAACCATTAAACTGTTCACTATATTTTTACGCTAATATTCAACTTTCTTCTCCATATCAGGAAATCAGCCAAGTGAGCAGGATTCTGGAGATCATAATAACCCAAGCCTTTCCCTAACAGAACTGGACTACTAATCATGAAATAATTTAAAGAGATTAATGTTGCACACTTTTTATTGCTGTGACAACTTAATTGGCTTAAGTTAATAAATTATATTATATTTGTAATATTATCTAGTTTTAATGAAAAGTATAATAAAAATCATATATTCCCAGGTATTGTGCTTCTTCAGAATAGATGTAAAGAAGCAGATCATTGATCAATGTACTTTAAACTTTTTGTTACCAAAAAATTAATTTTATGACTCAAAACAGCTATTTGTATGAGTTTAATACTAGTTCTACTTGTTCTATTCATATAATATTAACTTTTGATAGCATTATCCTTTACTAATCTTGCATTCTGGTTATGAAATAAATTTTCTCCGCCACAAAGTAAGAGTATTTATTGGTAGCACCAAGTAAGAGTATTTATTGGTAGCACAAAGAAAGAGTATTTATTGGTAGCACAAAGTAAGAGTATTTATTGATAGCACAAAGTAAGAGTATTTATTGGTAGCACAAAGTAAGAGTATTTATTGGTAGCACAAAGTAAGAGTATTTATTGGTGGCACAAAGTAAGAGTATTTATTGGTAGCACAAAGTAAGAGTATTTATTGATAGCACAAAGTAAGAGTATTTATTGATAGCACAAAGTAAGAGTATTTATTGGTAGCACAAAGTAAGAGTATTTATTGGTAGCACAAAGTAAGAGTATTTATTGGTAGCACAAAGTAAGAGTATTTATTGGTAGCACAAAGTAAGAGTATTCATTGGTAGCACAAAGTAAGAGTATTTATTGGTAGCACAAAGTAAGAGGATTTATTGGTAGCACAAAGTAAGAGTATTTATTGGTAGCACAAAGTAAGAGTATTTATTGGTAGCACAAAGTAAGAGTATTCATTAGTAGCCTTTCGAACCGTTCATCAAATATTGGGGTGGCCGGATGAAGTGACCATAATGTACAATTAAAAGGTACCGGGTGAAACATCCCAGATAGATAACTTTCCTCTTGTTAAATTTAGTTTCATAGGGAACAGTATGCCCTACTCAAATTTAATTCATCTTTGTGGAATTAAAAGTCCTCCCAACATCAGAGAGTGAAGCAGGAGACCGGTGCAAGGGTTGGATTCCCTTGACCCAGATCGCTCATAACCACCGAGTGACTTATAAAATGATACATGTAGGCGCAGCTTCTTCTTTTCTTTTTTTCTTTTTTTATTATTCTGGATGGATAAAAAAGAAGCTTGTAATTGAAAAAAATGAAAATATAGTATAAAAAGCATGGGAACAGCTAGATAGTCCAGGGACTAGATTGACAGCTGTCCCACTTTCCCACTTTCAATGATCAGAGCTTTGAATTAAAATAACATCTTTTTCATAAGTTTTTAAAAGTAATTTTAATAATTGATATTCAAATAGCATCCCGAGTTGGCATAACTTTAAATAGTTTAAAATGGGATGAAATATGTAAGCTTGGTCTAATTTTAACATTAACTCACAAAGCTGCTTTTTGCAAAATAATGATTGGTTTCAGGGCTGTTTCAGAAGCATGACCCCCAAACTCTTATTTATTATATCTTGTTCATAAGTGGGTGGTGACTTCTAAGTGCATGTCGATTTTAATGAAATCAGTTATTTATATAATTGCAATATTGATCAGATCTGTGGCATAAATTACAAGAGAAAATTAAAATGGAAAGAATTTCAACGGCTAAAGTCTTTGCGTAGTTAAACACAATCATCACAGTAACTCACTGCCAGCTTGCATAAAATATGGAGTGTTGATTGACAGTAAATTGTTCAATCTAATGAGTCAGGGTCAAGCATATCAGCACATGTTTACCATATAACAGTAGGATTCATACTCAGAGGTCTAGTTTCTTCAGGATATGTCTCAAAAGTTAAATATATAGAAATGACATACAATCCAGACAATATTTTATCTTCAATGTGTTTACGTAGTCAAGTCAAGCAGCCCATAGCGTCAGGTTTTTTTTATTCTAGACTGAATGTGTGAATTCTTCTTTCGCTACTTTAATAGATATCAATGTCCAGGCCTAATAATGCAAGAACTGCTATGGACATATGGAGTCATGGACTATTGATTTTCTCCAATCGATCTCATCCGCTTCTTGTTTTTATAAATACAGTTATTTGCAGTGTTTTGTTTTTCTCAAATGTTTCCCACAATGACCTTTTATCTAGTGGAATTTCACTTCAGTGCACTGTTGCCAATTTCAGGAGAAACATACGTACATGATACAGGCCTTGTTCACAATAGTGATGGCAATGTCTCGTTCTCGGTCTTGTGAGACTTGTCTCCTGGAGACACTGCTCATCGAGACAGACAAATGTCAAGACTTGTTTATTATAAACATTGTTATGATGATTACCGAATGGGCCATACGTACGGTCAACACACTATACTATACTATACTATACTGTACTATGATGAATTATCGTGACATTGATCTTTCAAGATGATGATGTTTGTTCAGCAGGCCAGACTAATGTCATATCAAAATGTTTTATGTGAGATCTAGGGAACATTTCACGGCTACGGTAGATTGACAAGAGAAAGAGGCTGGACTTCCGTTTTTTTTATTGTTTTGCTTGTATCGGTGTGAGGGACGAATGACGCACACTCCCGTAACTTTAATATTAATTACAGGAGTGTAAGGTCCCGTCCTGCACACTTCTTGTGTTTGTCATATAAATTTATAATTCAAATATTAATACTATAATTATCGCTTTGATTGGTTTGACACGAGGTAAATTTTGGTTCTATTTTGTGTAATGGTGTATGTGTAATGGTGTTACCATATAATGTGTAATGGTTAGCACTCTTAACTTTATGGACCTCTGAAATCCACCTAAGCAATCATTAACTTGATTATGTGTGATTCCGCAAAGTTCGGCCTAAACATGTGGTTGAGCCGCGAACAAGTGGTTGCCCGTACTCTGAAAGTAAATTGACCGTCTAAAGTTCAATATTAAAATATAATTTATAGGTAATAAGGATAAATATGACTGCAGTTATAAAATATTCGAGTTTATCAAAATGTAGCGCGACTAGTAATAAAATAACCGGTATACTCTGACTATATGCTCGCCAGGACGACTCAATGTATGAGGTGACAACTTCACCTTCAATAAGACACAAGATTCACTTGATCCTCTGCAGGAAATTACAAATGGCAGACTCGCCAATAACGATGGAGCTTCAACAAAAATTATAACCGATGATCAGTCGATATAACCAAGGACTTACCTTTGCCTTGAACTGGAGCTTTATAATAATTATTTTATCGAACAAATTTCAACCTTGAATATTGCCACGCAATATTAATAAGAGTTTTCACAATTGTGATAAATTTACCTCGTCAATTTTTCTGACGGAAAGATGCTCGCTCCCATCGGCCGGAATTCAATATCTATGTTTCTGAGTAATTCAGTAATTTCACCAAGTTCTTAATGTGGAGTAGACATTTATTTAATTATAATTATTCCATAAAAATTAATCCAAGTAAATTGCACACATAACACAACCTTCGTCAAGGCTGTACCAAAATGAGCTTTATCTTTATTGAAAGTAAAAGTTTAAAAATCAATATTCTTATCGGATAAATCAATGTTAACTAATCCTAAACTATTCCTAAGATGAGCTACTGCTTGCGTTTTCTGCTACTCTTTATATAGTCACAGGAATGAGGAGAGGGAGCTGATTGGTCACAGCAGGGGTCGATCCTTAATCGTTTCAATTGGTCGCTTAAATGTCGACATTATTGCGACACTTTCTTTGTGCCTGCATACAAAGGTCTTGCTACCTTTCTAAAGGGCTCTCGAACATTCTTATAGAGTTCTCGAACGTTCTTACTCTAGTTTAACTATTATCCCTCATAAGATGGTAATCTTTTCATCATCCTGGCTGTTATGATTTCTCAATAGCATTGGCGTTGAATGATCTTATCCAGACGTTAGCTCTTAAACCATAAAATTTTGGTTTCACAAGGGATTTTATTGTCGCTCTATCTTTATATAACTAAGAATCTAAAATTATCGAAGCTAAGAAAAGGAATATCGTGCAGTAAATCATAAAACATTGTAGCAACTGGAATTTAAAATCATGAGAATCTAAAATAATGTCATACATTAAATCATAAAAATATTATAGAAGTTAGAATCTAAAATATGAAAATCTATAATAATTTCAAGTAAATTAGAAATAACAGCTAAAAGTGGTAAAACATCATAATATAAAATTGCACATTAATGTATTAGTTATCAGGTACTTACATCGCTACATTTGGAAGAATATCATTTTAATGATGAAGATTGTTGCAAATAAATGTATATAAAATAAAAATAAAATAAATTTTTAGATGAACAAATAGGTTGAGTTATATTGATTATTTGATCTGCATCTTTACAAATAAATCTAAAAGTGTCAATGATTAATTTAATGACATACTCGGAAGAATATCATAAAAATGAGAATTGAGGTTAATAAAAAGTGCTAAAATAAAAAGCTGCATTGTGAGGATGGAGAGCCTTCTTACACACATCATGAAAAACATTAGTAATAATGAATTGTTGCTGACAATAAAAGTATATATATATATATAAGGAAGTAATATCTGTGATTTTTATCACAACAAAGTGTGATGAAGGTTAAAAAATGTATGGGAGGAGTAATCCAACATGCTGTCCAATCATGTACTTAATCGTCGTAAGTTTATTGTTAATAGTAGTTTGAGTAGTCAGTTTCGGCTGGGGAGGGAAATGGCGTCATTCACCATCGAGCCAACTAGTTACTATTGTTAGTAGGGACTCCGTCCAGGTCTTTGGTAATGCTTTGGATATCATTTTCTCCTGAATCATGATCACTGGGCAGAGTTCCTGTTTTTGAGAAGAAAAATAATTAAGCAAATCAGGTCAGTTGACGTGGTCATTATTCTGTTTTCAAATGCCATTGTCCTGTCAACAGTATCTGTTGCTGGTGGATAGCAATGCACAAATAACAACTGCATTAGCTGTTTCAGGATTAAAGTGTACCACCGCAGTGCAAATACCAGATACCAAACACCTGCCTCGTACACAGCAGATTGGCAAAGTTCTGGACAATATTTTTGATAATTTCCTATAAAACATCTCTGATCAAGGTGACATCCTTGAGATCTGATCAATAAAACTTGTTGCATTTTATACTGCAAGCTGTTGGTTTTATTAAACAAACCAACCTGTATTTAAGTTCAAATGAGTGACTTTAACTGACGTTAATCTTACACCATGTGAGTTCAAAGATGTACAACCGCTTGCTATGTGGAATCTACTGAACTTTGCAGTTTAAAGTTGGTATGCAACTAACTGTTCATAGTTGAAATTGGTAACGGTAGAACATGTAATATAATTTAAAAGTAAATTTTTATATCAGCAGAGGAATGCAGGGACTGAAAACTCTAATCTTTTTCACTTGGCATGTTTCATACCTGAAGATATAGCTTTGCATTCATTCATGATGTGCCTGTTCTCGATTTTTTCATACACCTGACTACCCATGCTTAGGTCATTGACATCTTCTGGTGGACTCACAACTGGAGGAGGGTCTACACTGGCACCACCTTCAAGAAGAAAGCAAAAATAATTGGGATAACAAGTTTGGCTTGGATCCATGCTTATATTTTGGAGTATATAAAACAACATTGCTAAACAAACTGAAATGGCAGGAAGAAGGCACCTTAGTCACAACTATCAACTACAATTTCGGGCTTGTAAATACATAATCTCATACATCAAATACAGAAACCTGGGTATTATTTGTTAACAGCTGTTCCTTTTCCATATCAGAAACTTCAAATTAAAATATTTGGCAGATTTTTCAATTGTAACATGATGTATCGAAACAAAAGCCAACAACCCAAAATCCTTATACAAGTTTGGGGAGCCCAGAGTAATTCAATCCTTTCAATTGACTGAGCTACTGTTTATAGCGCATCTGGCATCTACATTCTGCCTTATCACTAGAATGACCTACGAAAAGTTAATAATCTTACCCTCAGGCTCATTTCGTTCAACATCCCTTCCCGCATCTGCAAATCTTCGTCCAGCTCCCAAATCTGTTTGTAATCTATGATAAGTCTCTACAAAATAATTATAAATTTAGCTTGAACACATGCTTATACTTTGGAGTATAGACAGTTTTCTGAGCTCTGATTTAGGCCTCAAAAAGTACCAAATTGGAGAGAGGACAACTCCGAATTGAGGCATAAATAAGAGCTCAGAAAACTGTCTATTGCTAAAATAACTGAAATCTTTACTCTAAACTAAATTTTTCTGGCGTAGAAATATACAATTTCACAATAAGATTGACACATCTGAACATCAAATTATCAACCAAGTCAACACTGTTACACTGAAATACAAAAGATTAAATCCAACCTACCCTCACGCCCATTTCGTCCGCCTTCTCTTCTGTCCACTGCAACACATCCTCGTTCTGGAAAAAGATAAATAGATAAAAAATGTCACAAATACATGATACACGATAATTAAATTTAAAAATGTTAAAAAATTAAAAAACTTTTTGTCAACTCCATAAAATTAAATGGCGAAAAACCCCAAGGACCTATATCAGATATTATATCAAAATCATTGAACTAGACAAAGAATAAATTACTAAGCAGTCTAACCTACCAACAATTCAATCCCGTCTTGAACTATTTCATCAAACGAGCCAAAATCCTTGTAACTAAATACAAGTTTGAGGAGCCGAGAGAAATAATATAATCTTTAATCTTAATATAAGAGAGTTTGAGCATCTACCAAAACATTTTGCCTCATCACTAGAATGACCTACAAGATTATTAATGATCCTACCATCGGGTTCATTTCGTCTGCCTTCTCTTCTGTCCGCTGCAATACCTTGTCCGCCTTCTCGTTCTGTAAAGTAATTTATAAAAAACTTCACACGGTACATGATGTTTACAACAACGTAAATAGTTGGACGTCAATAGTTAACCATCCATGGCTAACAGAGTTTTTCATCGACATTGGCTATTCATTTTTTTCTTTTTTCAATTCTTTATCGGCATAATTTTCATTCTCAAAGAAAGTTTTACAATATTAGCCTTGAAAAGGAAAAGGAAAAAAAAATAAATAGTAGATTAACAGAAGAAATATTGCGGCCATAGCTGCAATTTCTTTGTCACATTATGAAAAATTTCAGTCCCAGATGATTTTGTATGCCAAATAAAATAGTGTATATATATATATATATATATATATATATATATATATGTATATGTATATATATATATATGTATGTATATGTATATATAAATATCTAAGTCGACACAATCATAAACTAACATTTCCTGTCTGACGATATAAATATATAATATTGAATTGCAAATGCTCAATAACACTCTACACCTGCTAGCTTGTATCATGGTAAAATATTTTGTCAACTTTTAAAATTGAACATCGGAAACCCCAAGGACTCATATCATATTGTTCAAAATCATTGAAATTGACGAGCAATAAATTTTCGCACAATCTAACCTACCATGAAGTTCAATCTTGTCCTCACCTCCTCTTTCTAACCTTGGTCTGCAAGGGCTCAGTGCTGAAACAAATTTAAACTCGCATTTGTATAAGTACAAGTGCAAGATTATTATTATAATAATAATAGCTTAATAGCTGTATCTCAACAACAAACACAAACTCAATCACAACTCATTAGTTGAGATAACACCATCTAGTCACTAGGCCTAGTTCCTATCAAGGGAAGCGTAGCAATCACAAGGATCAAACTTATTGCAGTTATTTGAGAATGAAATTGTGATGTAAGAAATTAAAATGAATGGAATACTTACGATGGTTCTATATTTCGCACCATATCATATCTGTGAAGAAGAAGACTTACCTCTTAAATACCAAGAGAAAACCCCTTCGTGACAAACATAATGTAGTACCGCTGGAAAAAATATGACGAATATTAGAACGCTTAACACCAAGTTAGCTATACTGACGGCGAGAGTATGTTTGTTATTCTTGACATCGGATGTACTTGTGTCATTCGGAGATTCTCCTGAAGAGATCAGTGCTAGGCTGTTTGAGGTGTTGGCCTTTGATTCAGGACATTTCTCATGGTCTATTTCTGACATAAAAGTTTCACGGCCTCCAGGGAAGTATTTGGGCTGCCTGTCCTCTCTCTGAGCGGGCTGTCCATGAGAGACTTCATATATCAGCTCATATTCCGGAGCCTTTGTGTCAATATTGTAGACCTCATAGTTTGCCTGACCGTCACCTGTTTCACTGAAGGGTAGAAGATTTCGAGATGGTTTGGGATTGTTGGGAGAGATGACCTGGTCAGGGATTTTAGTGCGTTGCAAACGGTTGAGAAATGCTGTTGAAGATTTCATGAATAGATTGCTGCAGTTTGCACTGCATACACCTTCCAATTTTGCGTCATAAATTGCATAGCCAATCGAGTACAATGCCATAACCATTCTCTTCGCATAAACTTCTTCGAAATCAAATGTCCATGCACCTGTGCATTCTTCCGTCGCGGAAATCAGATTGCACTCACTGGAACAAGCTGATGTATGCAAGGTATCATAAAAGCCCTTCACAGAACAATCAAAGTTATCTTGCCAGGACATCATGAAAAGGTGATCATTTTGGTGGTCCGCTGGTGATAAAGTCTCAACATAGCTTTTGAAGTGATTTAGTCCATCACTTTCTGTCCAGTTGAACAAATTATGATCAAAGTCTAATGTAATTGTTCCCCTAGTTATTTCAATTCTGTCTTGGATTAGTTGAGGCTTGCTCCCCCATGTTTCACTGGCAATAAAAAACCGTCCACGCTCTGTCCAGGCGTATTTGAGTGCTGAACGCTCCAACCCATCAATGATATCTTTAATTATATAATCCTCGCAAAAAACTATAAAGGCTAAAGTTTTATGCTCTGAACTTACAAGATATTTCACGGTGTTTTCAATATCTTTATCCCTGTTTTGTGCGCTTATTAATCCCTCAAAATCTATGCACATGTCATTCTCTTGTTGAGCGGTTTGTTTCACCTTATCGCTACCAGTCAATCCGTACAACGTATCTGAATAAATCAGTCCAAATTTACGTATTCCAGTCATTTTTGCAATTTGAACCATTGACACAGCCTGTTCTGAGTCACTTGGAACATTTCGGATGAATGTCGGGAATAAGATTTTGTCGCTGAGCGAGGGACTTGTGCTGGCAAATGATATTTGTGGTATGTTGAACAGTTTCAGAAAACCTTGCAGAATAGTAGAGATACCGCTTGAGTTGTCTCCTATTGCAGCAACAACGCTATCGTAGGAAAAATACACAAAATTTCCTGCACTGTCTTGAACTGTGAGAAATTCTGATTGGAACAAGTTTTCTAGTATGGAGTAGGCCCTTATCGATGAGTAGCAGAAGTCAATGAAGATGGTATTGAAAGTGAAACCTATCCGTTGTTCAATATGTTTAAGAGAATAGTAAAATGCTTGCATTCTTAAAAACCCAAATGGGCGAATGATTCCACAAGCATCTGCACTCGTCCCTGGTACTCGAACAGCTGAACTACCAATGATCAAGAATGGAGAGTTTCCTTTCCTAAAAGTATAGGAAGGTTCCTTTGGCTTGCAAGCCGGACACTGTGTGGTCGGACAATAAGAAACATCAGCATAATTAGTGATTTCTTCCGGATCGCCAGCAAATTCAACAGTTCCATCAGTAAAACCAACCCCCACCTTCAATAAAAAATAAGAGAAAGTGATGTTCAGATAGTCCTGTCCAAAGCTCCCACATATTGTGCAAAGTTCAGATTTGCCAAACGTTAGATAATTCTTACATCTCAATCCTCATCCTTTTGACAATGGTTATTTTTCTTCAAACCATCCCAAGGTAGTACAAATTGCGATCCAAACATTTAAGTGCATAAAATAATAATGAGCCCAAATCCCGTTACGTAGAAAATGGCTACCCAGCTTTCACAAAGGGTTGAATACACAATAATCCAGCTATGATTTTTTATACTTACCTCTTTGTAAGCCAACGTATCTGGAGTTACAATATGCAGCTTGTAAGCAGGTGCATGCTCTGATTGGTTAGAATTTGGAAAGTTCAAGTCATAACTAGTCCCGTTGATTGAAACAATTTTGTTAACATCATTTAATGACTTATGCTGCCAGGCGTAGAAGTTGTCAGTCAATCCTATTCCTGGGCAAGATCCAACTTGCTCCTTTGAACAAATAGATGTGTGAGTTGTTTTATAGGCAGACAACAAGTTCAATGCAGATATAAGCATGTTCTCAGTTTCCCCGTTGTTGAGGGTGTCCTCAGTACATGTTCCAAGCAGTTTACAGGAGTTTAGTTGTCCGTCTGTAAATCTGCTTCCACTAGTTTGGTTTCTAAAACGCCTGCCGATGTAGTTGGTGAGGGCTGCTGGCTTTCCTTGTTGAGAGAATGATTGTGAAATTGTTAGTAGTCTTAGCTGGTTCTGAACATACCCTGGCTCTGCTTGCTGTAGCTTTTTGAGGACCTCTTCACTTTCAGCAACAGCTTCACTCGCAATAATAGTTCTTCTTGGGTAGCCTTGATTCATCTGCACATTCTCTATGTAAGTCGAAAGTAGGCTTACAACTGAAACATAAAATGTATGATGTTGATAGGAATGAATAGTCTTGTTTGTTCTAGTGTTGTTCTACACTTGAGGATGATCTCTTAAGAGTTTATCTGTCAAAGGGGAGATAACATACTCTAGACCCTTCTGGACCCTGAGTTTTCGTACTTTGAAATCGGTTACATCATTCGATAATGTCTTCGTGCGAGTAAATCTTGTATTTTCATTGCATAAGGTTACTTTGATATGAACAGAGGGTGTTTTTTGATTTCCTAAACACTTTAAAGCCCAAAGACTGGTATAAAAGGCCCAGTCAACCCAGCCATATCAAATTCAAATAGGGTTAAAATTCCTCCTGCTTTTTCGGAATTAAGAGGAGAAGCAGTGAATTATTTTTAATGGGAATCAGACTTGCTGATGCGGAATTGTGTGATACACATGCCAAATAAATTTTCATTCCAATAATGGCATCGGAAAGTGGTGAAACTACGACTGATGACATATGAAATCGCCCAGTTCCGACAATTTCAAAACATCCGCTTCAAATTATACGAGCTCTTATTGGTCAATTTTGACGTTATGATTTATGGTTTTAGAGGTTGCCTGATACCGTTGTCAAGATTGAAATTGAACGTTGTAATTAAATCCTATAATCCCAAGTGTGATGAGCCAACACAACAATAGCTACATCATAGCTTCTATTCAACTTTATTTATGGGTGTCTGCGAATCATTATTTCTTATATAACACACTTGACCACTTGAGAACGCAACGTGGACTGGCTGTTAGAGGCGGAGACCAAGGCCATTCTCCGCCTCTAATTAGACTGATCAGCCAATGGTCTTGCCTGTCACTACACATGATTAATCCCCGTGCACCCCTTTCGCTGCACTCCACTTTAAACTAATGCCAAAAACAGATATCTCACAGACCAAGTGGCCCCAAAGTAAGGAGTGAGAAATTATTCATGTATGGCTGGATTATGTAAGTGTACCATTCCACCATTGTAACCACGACTCAATTTTAGATTTATGCTAACTTACATTCCTGGACCTGGCCAAAGTAAACTATCCCAGCTGGATTCGCTTTAGTTCTGGCAAAGACAACTGTGTCTGTTTTATCCATCTGTAGGTTTATTTCAATACGCTTAGTTACACAAATCCCATTCAGCTTAGCATAGTGTTCTATTCTATCTGCTCCAGCTCTTCCGTAGGTATCATCTGAGTGTATGAGAGTGATGATTGGCCAGTCAACATGTCTGGCCAATTGAACAAAGATCTACAGATAAGTATCAATTCATTAATCCAGTTTGAAACTTTGCAGAAGGTTGCTTGGCTATCGAACATTAGAAAAGCTTTGCAGGCTCATTGGTGAAAATAGAGGTTCAGTGGGGGGAGGGGATTGGCTACTGGAAAATGCTGACATGCTATCGTTGTTTTCTGATAAGCTTAGTCAGGAGATCTTGTGAGACTTGCCTGAGCTTGTAGATCATCTGATGGTATTGTTCTGTAGAATGTGCTGTACTTTGATCGGTCACCAAGCTCTGTTAGTGAAGCGGTTGGTGAAATCAGGGGTATGTTTGTCTCATGCAGAAATTCGGCAACTTCTACAGCATTACTGCTACGGGTTGGGCCAATCAGACCTAAAACGAGGGAACATTGAAAGGAAAGAGTATTTATTGAAAAATTGGAAATGGCCTATCGGATATACCATAAAATCCTGATCAAATATAGCATAACAATAAAGCAGTTGGAAACATAACGAATGTAGAAACCGAAAGAACAATTCATGCATCGTAATAGAATCAATTCAAAGGGCTTTCAAAAAGGATAGAGAAGTTAGTTGAGGCTACAGGATGGCGATCACGTGTGTTAAAGCTTTTGGAAAATATCAACTCAAATACCTCTGATATAACTATTGTGATATTGCTAGGACAGCCGATCAACCCAGACAGTCAACCATTATCCTATATTTGGTTGGGCTGATGTTGTGTGTCTGTATATGAGAGTGTATTGGAAGTTGGATTCAGTAGTTGCGCATCTCACACATCCAATCTACCAATCTTTACACCAATCCATCATGTACTGGTACCCAAGTCAAATTAACCCAGTGTTAATAAAAGTGGAGACTAGACCCTGTCGCAAGAATTTCAATGACTTTATGGACGGATCGATCCCAGAGATTTCAAGACAGATAATGTTGGGGACTTTTAGTCTCAACACACAACACAATGTTGTCAAGAATCCATACTCATTCTGGCCCGTAGATAATGACAGTGCAAAATGCAGAAAAGTTTGCAATGAGACAACCAGCATGAAGGCAACCAATATTAAGGCGACCAATATGAAGACGACCAATATGAAGGCAACCAACAAGAGGGCAACCAATTTGAAGGCAGCCAATATGAAGGCCTCTAGTATGAAGGCAATCAATATGGAGGCAACCAGCATGAAGGCAACCAACAAGAAGGCAACCAATATGAAGGCAACTAATATGAAGGCAACCAATATGAAGGCAACCAATGTGAGGGCAACCAATATGAAGGCAACCAACATGAAGGCAACCAACATAAAGGCAACCAATATAAAGGCAACCAATATGAAGTTGTTCATAGAAACCCAATTCCAAGCGCCTGAAGGTAACTTCTCTGTCATGCGAAGTAAGTGCGGGTAACTTTCATTTCGACACGAGGAGTCTCAAATTTTTGGCACTGGCCACACTTCATCTCTGACATGTGTAAAGCTACATAAAACCTACATAAAACCAACTAAAAATCAGATATAATGAGCATCCACATGTATACCATGCAGTCCAACAGATGGACTAACACCCAATTCTGTAACATAAAATGAAGATAAATTTTAAATTTTTTCGATGATCTACAATAACTCACCTAGCAAGAGAGACTTGACATTCCACTCTTCCTCATCTGATGTCAAACACAGCCTCTTATCTAGCCACAAGCTTTGAGATATACCTGAGGCTGCCTGTTTAACAGCTAGAGACTTATTGTTACATATGTCAAGAAATTGTACACCTACAAGAAAGGGATATAATTCTCAGTGTGTGATATATATTAATGAAGTGAATTATTGGCAAGACATGTCACACCATATGAAGTGGAAAGCATCAGAATATATATTATTAAAGGGCAACCATGGTTTCAATCTATCGAGCTTATATTGACTGAGGTACTCTATTATGACCGTGATATCACTTTTTGTGGTAAATTTAAATTAATAAACTGTAGTTACGAGCCCTTGAAATAAAAATTGATCTTTATTTTTTGAGGCGGTCAAGTGACCTGACATTGATTGAAGAATGTATGTATATTTGATAAATAACATCTGATATTGTACAATCTGGATTATTCTGGGTCAAAAGCTGGGTTATAAGAGTGTAATACTGCATTACAAGTTGACTTCTGAGCTATGTGAAACCTTGGTTGCCCTTTAAAATATCAGATTTAAATGGTTGAGGTATACTTTGTCTGGTTCTTGACAGAAGTTACAGGATTAACATACTTTATTGGGTGAGTGCTTTCTTTCTTTTTCAATAGCATGCCTAACAAACTTTGACCAAATTGATCTCCCTCAATACAGCAGCCTCAACTAGACAATCGCCTCAATGTGACATATCTACAGTCTTCCTATTTAGTTGTCAGTCTCAATGTGTGCCAGAAGTCAAAAGAAAGCGACATAAAAGAAACTGTAGGCACCATCGAAGCGCCCATCAGGAGAAGTTGAGCTAGAATTGATTGATATGGCTTAGCGGTTAGCAAAAAGGACTTGTAATTGGGAGATCCAAGTATGATTCCCGATAACTGCAGATGTTTTTGAAGTTACAGTCCATAGGAATGGTCAGATTTTCTTAGAGCGAACCAAGAGGTGACAACATAGCTCAATTCAGGTGACCTAAAAATTCACATGGAACCTTTTGCCAGCATAAAGAGTACCATAAAAGCTCAGTTGTTGTGTCACAACATAAATTTTCACAAATGTTATTTTCTCTCAGCGCAGGCTGATTTTCTAAACATGCTGTTATTTTTATCACAACTGCTTTTTCATGACAAACAGCCCATGCGATTATTCGATAGAGCCGGAATTCAAATTCCAAATTAAAAAAATTGGAAGCACTGGAATTCTAAAGGAAATTATTCCCTTAATGGATAGATCGTTCAAATAGATTGCTTTATCCTGACAAATTGTCAAATCAAAGTAGGATGAATGTGAACTGAACGCCTCAGCTTTCATCGATAACATCAATGAAATCCTATCCTTGGCATTTACATAGGTATGTAATCAATAGTTTAAATTTGTTTCCGAGATACATGCTCACAAATTTTTCCTGCTCGCTATTTTATGGAACAGGTTTATGAATAGAAGAATTCTTCGTTCAACTTGGGCAATTAAGTCAAGATTATAGTGAAAAAACATCTCGTGAACAACATGGCAGGCATGGATTCAGCACCTATGAAACATAGAGTGAATTACAAATTGTGTAGAATTCCTAGAGTGTTGTCACTTTAAGAAATCTACGAGAATGAATTTGTATATTTGTACTCAAACTAAGTTTTACGGGTGAAATCTATAACATCTACAGTCAAAATTCTAAGTGGCATTCACTTCAATAGCAACAACTCTCCTGATTTCAGGAATAAGAGAAAGCAGTAGTGACTTATTTTATCTGCATCTGATTTCACTCAAAACTGGGGGGGGGGGCCAACTTTCAAGTACAATTATGCAAAACCACTAAAGAGACATGCATTAGGCTGGAACAGGGGGGGATTTTATTTATTAATCAATGGCGTTGGTTGCCACCAGCAAATTACAGTAGTATGATTAATCTCTGTGCACCCCCTGCTAGACCTTTTACAAGATGCTAACCCTGAGTACATTTTGCACTCCAGTTTGCTACTCAAATTCCAATCACTGTTTATTATGTTTATGAATAACACTTTATCACAGAGTAAGGATATACAGAGCGGACAGTTCAATGATAGTTATAGTGCCTGTGGTTTATGATTCACTGGGGGAAAATTGTGCACAGCTGGATGCCGAAAACTCATTATCTCTATATGTTATAATGTCATTTTTCTTGCAGACATCTCTACCTTTGATGGGCCACAATTCATTCTGTATTTATCCTAAAGACTGATTTCCAACTTTGTTGGAATGCCCAAGCTTCAAGCTATACATCATATTATTGTCATTTTTTGCTAGGATTCATAGGCTAAGAGTAATCCAGGTTTTTGAAATGAGTTTTGTCATATAGATTTACACGTGACAATTGATAGACGGCTGGTCATCAAAATTAGGAAATGTCCGTGCATTGACCTAAGCCCTATGTAAATCTATATGAGAAAACTCATTTTAAAAACCTGGATTACTCATAGCCTATGTATCCTAGCAAAAAATGACAATAATATGGTGTATAGCTCGAAGATTGGACATTTCAGAAAAGTTAGAAATCAGTCTTTAGGATAAATACAGAATTAATTATGACCTATCAAAGGTGGCTATGTCTGCATGACAAAACTCCACTGTAACTTATATATATTCTGAAATTGGCAGGTGGCCAGATTGATGAATTTCCCCCAGTGGATAAAAACCGCAGGCACTATAACCAAGGAGTAAAACTTTACTCCTTGCTATAACGATCATTGAAGTGTCTGCTCTGTATATCCTTACTCTGTGACTTTATGTAACAATACAACTTGGTCTGAGGCATCTCTCCTATGTATCTATTACATGAGTGGGATATTAGCCACCTTTGGTTCAGACCAAATCCTAGTTACCATGTTTAATCGTGTATTGTTTTAATACGAGGAGATAAAGGCATTTGAATGATTGTGTCCGCCCTAGGACAATATTTTGACTTTGGGATTGGATTTCTTTCAAAACAGATAGCAGTACCCACAAGTTTTTGAGATGTATGTCAAAAGATTTGCTCGGGGATGGATGATAATGGTATGCCGCTACCAGCAGCTCTGACAGAGAGGTAAAGAACATCACTAGAATATCACAGTAAAAATGTTCAATGTTGTTGTGGCTGTAAAATTTTCGCAGTGCAAAATAGATCGTGTTGATGACATAGGTAACTTGCCATATGTGATGCCAGGGACAGTGATTTTGTTGAGCCTCCCAGCGTTAGCTTCCTCAATGAGCCATTCTACAGCCAGTGCTCCTGACAGCAGGGATACACTCTGGGGTCCTTTGCAGGATGCGGTTGCGCTCATCTCAAGGAGTATGTTTATTTGAACAAGGTTACTGCTATCTCCTGAAATCAAGATCAACAATTCATAAATGAAAGAATTGGGAACCCAATCACAAGTATGCCAAGCGCAAAACAGAAAATACAAACATCATGCGAAATCGATGTTGAGTATATATTACAACGCTGATCGTCTTAATATTTCTCATTTTTTTGTTTGTATTGTTCTTCATTGACAAAACACTTCTGTTGTCACTGTGTACAAAATCTTACTGGAAATTCTTCATCAATCAAATGAGATCGAAATTAAGCAATAATTAATTAGTAATAATTAGTATACTACCTGAGCACTGTGGCTGTTGGTGGTTAGATCCTAAGCTCTGCACTGCCAAAAGTAAAAGAACCAATAAAGCAGAAGTATGGTAGGCCATGACCACTCGGCTTTGATAGCGCTTGCCAAATATTTAGGCACCGCTTACGCTTAACAAATACCAAAAAGTTTTTAGAGGCAAATGAGTTGTTCAATGAAAGGAATGAATCTCACTTACTTACCCAGACTCTTTTGTTTGAATACTCTTTTGCGTAATGCATGAATAAACGCAAAGAGAAAGTGATTGCACAGCAGCTAAGAGCAAACAATTCAATTTCGCTTGTTTGGATATCACACACCAAACTTTAGCGTCAGGGCGTTAGGGCGTAAGGGCAGCGAACAGTCTCTTAATTGTATACACATTTATGAGGCCTATAGGACACAACAATACTTAGTTTCTAGTGATTACAGATGACTGATCAACAAAAACAAGCAATTGTTGAAATTCTACAAATAAATAATCGAAAGGAGATGTGCTCTAACTCTAATAGCAATTTTGTCATCACTCAAAGTTTGGTGCTGATCTAGAAAAATGCCACCCACAATCTTTTTTGATTGTCGCTTCACTGGCTGGCCATATTGCAAATTATGCGGGTTGTAAGACTGGGCTTGATTTAACTTCACAAGAGCCTGTTGTATTTGTTGTATTAGTTTAGTGGAGCATTTTAATGTGTTTACGACTACGTAGTCAAGTCGTTGAAGCTGACCAATATTTGTTGGGTTTTGGGGTGCCAATGGTATGGTATAGATATAAACCATGTATCCAAACCTCCTGTCAGAAAATCTTAAGGTCATCAGGTTGGTTTGACAAGCAAATTTGGTTGGGGAAAGCAAGTGAGAATCAAAGCCATTATGTTGCCTGACAACAACTTAGGTCTTAGAAATAGGTCCCATACATTGGAAGGTCCCATACATCAGTTATTGGGGGATCTGTTTCGAAGGATTTTTAGATTTCCTGTTTTATAGCTTTTGAAGATTTTGGTCTGTGAGAGGAAGGAGAAATAACATCAAAATATGATATAACATAATAAAACAAGAAAAGAAATGTAATAAATAAATACCAACTAGAATAGATGGAAAAAAAACAAATTTCAATCGAGATGAAGAGAAACGTAATCAGAAATGATTATGACGATTGAATTACATATGCTTGATATTTGAGCGTAAAGGTTAAATGGTATGTTGTTAAAATCAGATGTTATTTAATTGTCAATAACGTCATTTGAAGTTGTATGTATTTAAACATGTCTCACAGAATGAACTTGCGCGAAAAATTAAAGTGTTCCAACAAAAGTGGCGGACATGTCTCGTTTATGAAATTATGTGCAGTAATGCCAGTAAAATACCGACCTGAGTGCTCCGGGGTAGAAATAAGTCATGATCAGGACATAGTTTGGTGATAGATTGCAGTATATCTGAATACCACTTATGAGGTGGCAAAATAAGAAATGATAATGAAATGACACACAAATTGTTGAAAGCTAATAGGCGCGCTATCACATTTGAGCAGATTTAAGTAGGTCGCATTACAAGTTGTGTCCCATGACAAAAGAGAGGACAACTCTTTTAAGCAACGTGTACTCTTTGATTCAGCTGAAGATCCACAGTGTTTAATTGCTAAAGCTGTAGCTGGACAGGCTTATTCATTGCTTGCTAAGCATTCCTTAGATAACAATACAATCTGTGTGTGGTTAGTTTGAGCCTTCCTTATAGTATAGCAATGTCAAAAACAACTTGGATCACTTACTGAAAGAGCAGTTCCACAGCCTAAACGATCCCCACCTATCTCTCCGATTTTTATATACGGGAATCGAGAACTATCAAATGAGGCCAATCAATACACTGTTACCCAAATTACAGTCTACTTGAAATTATACAGTGCAGTTCATTTAATTCAAACCAAATTAAGTGACATTAGAATGCACTGAGATCTGATTGAAGGGACCAATTTTCCTTGTCTGAATTAACAGGAGGTTTGAATTATAAAGTATGAATTAACCAGCTTACACTGTATATTGATTTTTTATTATTTATTTTCTTTTTGCTTTACCTTACTCAAGGGGGTTTATACAAATTATGCACATAGTAAAAATATTTTATTTCATGTGAACGTCTCTGGAGGGAGGGTTTGAAAAAATAAACAAACAAACAAGTCAATAAAAGACTATAACGTTTGTATCATGTATAACTGTTGTATTTTTTGCTTGATTGCTCTTTGCTGCTTGTGTGTTGGGTACAATGTGTTGTCAACATATATGATGGAGCATAAATGTATGCGCTCTAAAACAGAATTTGAGTCACGGGTTTCAAACCCTGAGAACGAACAGAAGTTTTGTGCCACTGTCACATGCTAAACTGCGTGTCAGTCATATGACCACTGATCACCTTATCATATCGCACTACAGTTCATGACCCAGGGCTGTGGTTAAGAACAAATGGTAGGGGAGGCGAAACCCTTGATGGGACAAAATAGCTAACGGAGGGGTGCTAATATAATCCCCTGGGATCTGGGGCAAAGCCCAATTCTCTAAAGAATATCAAGGTCAATAATTAAAAAATTGACATTCCAAATGGATTATTCAATTATAGTGTTTTTAGGACAATTTGTAGCATTCTAGGGGAGTTGGTGCACCCTTACTCCCCTAGAACCATAAGGCCTATAAAACCTCACACATTGTGTCCTGCATTCATCTCTGACATTCAGCTTGAAGAAGGAGCAAAGGTAAGGTGGCTGTGTCATGGCATGCAATATCATGTAATGCCGGTATCAATACATTTTAAAAGCATATTATGATTATTGTCTTATGATGCCCATGATTCTTACTGGTGTGTAGCTACAAATATATCAACGCAATAGCATTGAGATGGATTCATTGAGACTAAAGAGTGATTTGATTCAATAGATGACTGGGTATTTTTTCCTGATATATATATCTGCACCAGATTTGGTGTAGTAATATAAGTCTCTAAAATCCAGTCATTTTGGTGTATTTTACAACAGTTCACAAGCTGGCTTGTTAATTCCTGTCTGTTATTACAGAACTCTCCTTCTCTAGTACTTGAAATTCATGACAAGGCTTGTTCCTAGGATTAATCATCACAAATTGTTTTAATTGGGACTACTTCGTGCTGCCAATCCTGGTTTGATACGGATAAATGGTAGTGAGGCGTTTGAGCCAGATGCTCCCAGTTATTGACAGCTCCTATTCTTTTGCATGGTACCGGTGGCTTAAATTTAGGGTTTGGAAATTGCTAAACACGGAATAGCTACAATTAGAATGAAAAATCCAGGAAATCGGACCAGTAGTTCTCAAGTTAGTATCGGCGAGGCGAGGCATGACCTTAACTACTCGCGAGTAGTAAATATAAGCTGAAATATAGCTTAGATAAGTTGTTTAAAGTGACATAAAAAGTTACTACACCTTAAGTTATCTGCTACTGATTTTAATGTAAATTTCATTATTTCTAGCCGGCACGAAATGGTTCACATACCTTTTTCAAATACTTTACCACACATACCTGTATCCACCATCGTTAACTTGAAAGCAACCCAGTGCTGACCCTTCGGTAACGGCCATTTTATTACTGGTGTCACTTCTTTGGTTTGTTGCTTTGATTTTACTTGCTGCTGTGATGAAATAGTTATTTTGCTAATGGAAAATTTGTGGAGGATTCAAGTGACAGAATTAAAATTAAAATTCAAATTTCTTAGTGATTATCTATAAAGAAGATATTAACAAAAACAAAAATTAGCTCTATATAAGTTCTCAATGTACTGTGTCAGGTTTCTTTATCTGAATCCA
Source organism: Membranipora membranacea (assembly GCA_914767715.1). Taxonomy (NCBI): domain Eukaryota; kingdom Metazoa; phylum Bryozoa; class Gymnolaemata; order Cheilostomatida; family Membraniporidae; genus Membranipora; species Membranipora membranacea. Next base: position 13,681,444 of record OU612068.1, read on the forward strand.
TTAATATTAACATGCTGTAGGTTAGACAGTTATGAAGTGTTACCTTATCATCCTGCTGCTGGGGGTTTTGCCCTTGACTCTGGCTGCTGCCCCAGGACAGAATGCATACCTCGATGCTGCTGAGAAGTTCTATATAGAATGGGATTACTCGGACACTAACATCACAATACTGTGTAGAGTTAAGACCACAGGTTGGTTTGGTATCGGATTCAGTCCTAATGGAGGAATGGCTGGAGCTGACATCATCACCGCTGGTGTGAGGGACGGTAAACCTTATCTTCAGGTAGGAAGTGACTAAAACTTTCGCATGCATTGCTAACCAATCAAACATCACGAGGCATTACAAAGCCTAACCCTAAACCTGAACCATCACAAATAATAATAATGTAGTTGTCTGTCAGGTTTGACAATGACTTGCACTGATGTGTCGGGATAGAAAGTTTTTTACAGGGGCGACTAGGTTTCCAAGTCATTAGTGCCACTCATCAACCACTGTCATTCGTAACCCAGGGTGAAGCATATCCGCTATCAAGGCAGGAGCTGCAGTGGCATCACAAAATCTCAATCCTTAAAAGTTTTAGCTATTACTCATAAATTCGTGTTCAATAAGTTTTTTTAAAGTTCAATATTAATTTGGACTACAATTTTGCAGGACAGACACGCCAAGAGAAATGGATACCCATCGGTAGATAAATCTCAGGATGTGCATCTCATCTCTGGTTCTGAATCTGATGGAATCACCACCATCAAGTTTACCAGAAAACACAACACATGTGATGATGAAGATATGGTTATAGGGGTGAGTGTTCTATCACAAAGTAATTTCAAGCTCCTTGGCTCTTCAGAGGAGATGGAATTTTACCGATTGACCAAAATTTCTGATTAGATTTGTGTTTAAGCCCAATATGTAAACCGTAACTGTAAAGTCATAACTTTGAAATAATATACTGCTGTATACTTATATTTTTCAAATATTTCAACTTAACAATATATTATCCGGTAGACAGCTTTAAGAATTCAAATTTGCGCTTAATTTAGGGTTACCCACTCTCTATTTGAGTACTCTCCATCAAAAGATAGAGGGGGGAAAGAGGCTCTAGGTTTCCAACACTTAATCTTCCCTGTCTCCTGTATCTATATATTTTCTCTAACAGACGGACACACAAAGAGTTATATATGCTATATCACCAGATGGTTCCGATGATCTCAAGTATCACACTGCCTCTCACCGTGGGACGAGAAGCCTCTACCTACGCAGCAAAGTTGGAGCTCAGGCTACAGTACCTGATGATTCCTTCAGTTTTGATATCACTGTAGACAATGTAAGTATGATCCTGATCCATCACAAACTAAATCAAGGAAAATTTCACTTGGGCAAACCCTGAAAAAATTAGAACAAGTTACAAATCATTATTCATATTAAAACGAGTACTTGTGAAATTGAAGCAGAACAGGTTCAATTGAGGGCCATGTTTTGCTTAGTGTTTTGATAGGAGACAAATGTTTCCTATTTTTTTAAAAGCCAATTTCGCTGTCGCCCAAGTAAACCAGAACGGTGATAGGCAACTGTAAGTTAAAGAGAAAGGATAATATATTTTTCATGTGATTTAGAAATAGTTCTAAGGTTGCTGTCAGTCTCAGTATGACAAGCATTCAAGTCTCAAAGTGGCTTAACTCAATGATTTTGATATTTCCTGTTTTTTAGTATGCTCTCACCTCTGATCGCACTACATATGTGTGTGAGCTGAAGAAAGTACCTCAGTTTGATGTTAAACATCACATCATAAAAGTAAGTGACCGTTATGATATCATCCTGCTAGAACGAGAACATTATCCTGGCTCTCACTGTCTCAGAGTCTAGGGAAAAATTATGTCGCTAGTCGTGTATCACTACGCCTACCGCTTCCGCACCAGATAAGATATATTAATAATAATAACAATAATAATAATAATAATAAAAAAATAATCGAAATAATAAAAATAATGATAAAGACTACCCAAAGACCAAAGCATATTATAGTCAGGCAGTTACTTATGATAAAGTTGTGTCAGATTTGCATGGTAAAAAAATTCAATGCTTTACTTGGTATGAATTATTGTTGGTGGAAAGAGTGCCTCCCATACGACTACAAGATGCTATGGTTTTTGGGTAGTCTTTAACGTGCGCAAAAAACAACATGTTATGCGATGCATGTACAGAGCTGGATGGAGTGCTCGAACCTAGCCACTTCATACTTCATAAGGCTAGGAGTAGGAGGTAGCTCATACGATTAGAGCGCTTGCCCTCCATCACGCAAGCCTTGGAGCTCTCAGGTTCAAATCCCGCTACAGTCTACCGACTGCTGGGCTCAATTGGCGCCCCAAGTGTGCTACGACCTGCCTAAGACTGAGAGAAACTTGGCGCCTTTATTACTTAGTCTTCGGACAGAGACAGAGTTGCTATTTTAACCCACATTTAACCCCCCTAAATTACTCTCCACATTGGAGAGTAATTATGTTTACATGTTCTTTCTCAACTCTGACTGGAAGAGATCTGCTGGAAACCATGCTGAACAGAGCATTTTTTTATTTTGTAGGCTGAGCCGTTGATACAAGGTGGCAACGAAGGAGTCGTTCACCACTTGATCGTCTATGGATGTACGGATGATTTGGATAGGGACCACATGTTCGATGACAAAAATGTAACATTCAACTGTAACGCAGCCGCAAACATGCCACAAGAATTAAACGCTTGCCGAGTCGCACCTATTGGTGTGTGGGCAGTAGGAGGTGGGGTAAGTTCATAGTAAGTTCATAGTAAGTTCAAACCAGGGCAGGGGTGCCAGGGCGGAGCCCTGTGGTGATTACAAATAAAAATGCATCAGTTTTAGCCATATTTTGGAAAACTCATTGATGTACTCACCAGCTGGCAGTAACCTGGGTTATGATATGTAGGGGATGCATCCCTTTAGACAAAGTAGAAGAGTGTACACCATCCCCTTGCGTCCCCTAAAATCTAACACTGCTCCCAATACAACAGTAGTAGACTGTAGAAACTTACATAACATTATCAAACTCTCATTTGGTAATGTAATGCCACTAACTCGCTTTGCAGCCATCTGAGCACATAAACTGCTTGAAATGTGACTTTTGACAGCCAGTAGCCTGACGCATCAGATCTCTTTTGTAGCTGCTTAGTACAACAGCTTTACCATTATGTTGGTTTATGACTTGATCAAGTAGTCCTCACCCGGAGTTGGTGCCCCTGCTGATGAGCTGCAGACAAAAGGTCTGCATTCATCATCATTACAGGTGTAACAACTCCATATTCAGGCAAACTGGATCATCATATATATTGAATGCCTCCTCTGTCAGACTGTCTGTCAGGAATAAAAACCCCGAACTTTTCCTTAGTATTGATTATCTCCCCTGTCAAAATGGAATGACAACTCCAAGCTTATCCATAGCCGTGTGTTTTTGTTTTGTTTTTAGGATATGCATTTCCCAGCTGAGGCAGGCTTACCTATCGGTCACCCTGAGTCACCTAAATACTTCATGATGGAAGTGCACTATGATAACCCAGATAAGGTGTCACACATAATGGATAACTCTGGTACGTCCTTTTTGTCCATTTGTATGAAATTTTATTCAACTTTGTTTTCACCATGTAGCATGCTGAAAATGTCAAGCAAAGGTTTAGATATATCATACAAACGAAGTATCTTTTAAAGGCAACAGATGTCTAGTCCGCGATTGTGACCTGTTCAAATCCTAAAAAAACCTGTAATCAATTGATGGGTATAAGATGAGACCTTTAACGTATACTATATGTGACGGGACTGAAAATACCGGAGGTGCACTGTGTGTTTGTACACCCCACACGCAGTAAAAAGATTCCCCTCTGCCTCTACGATATTAATAGTAGCCGGGTTTCTGCGGGCATGGGTATATTGTGCGGTATGAGTACTATGGGTCCTAATACTTGTCCCCAAGAGAGGATAACATTCTCCACTTCAAAGATGATGATCTGTGACATTACCCTCTCATTATGACTTGATATGTCTTCTGCAGGGATGAGATTTACTGTCAGCAAGTCGCTGAGAAAACACGACGCTCAAATACTCAGTGCTGGCGCTACTTTAGGAATCGGAGTTCCCCCGGGAGTAAAAGATTTCAAATTCTCCTCCTTCTGCACATCAAGCTGCACTGATGCTGTAAGTCTATCAAATTCAGATTCAAATTGATCGATTGCATTCAATCGCAGATCTAGAACTAGGTAGGAAAATTTGAACAGATTGGGTTTGGTCCCCTGTTTTTCTGTTATATGTAAGTGTAGCTGCTGTAATAATAATAACAATAATAAATATCAACGTAACGTTTTTTATTGGTTGATAGGTTGTCTTTGTCTTGATATCAGAATTTTAGCTGAACATCTTGCATCTTGAGTTGCTCCCATTAGAGTTTTCCTCTCATTACAAGGACAGGAAACCGCTTATGAGGGGTCTTTCAATTAGAAACAGCCAAAATTCCAATCTGATAGCTCACTCAGTGAGTGAGCGATACCTGCTAGGCTCACGCTTTCAAATTGTTCAGTCATTGATAGAACTACATACACTCTGAGTGAGTGATTTGGGAGTGATTTTGTCCAATTGAGAGACCAAGTGAGTGATAATTTTGAGCGATGTGATAGTGATAACTTGCTTTTGTAAAGCATCGCTCTTTCTATTCCCATCCTATAGCTGATTGAGCAGCCAACTAAAGTATTTGGATCCATGCTCCACGGACACTTAGCAGCACGTAGCGTCTCCGCCAGGCAGTTTAGAAATGAGACAGAAGTTAGAGTCATAGATCAGGACAGGGGATACGACTTCAACTATCAACAGTATAAGCAGCTACAGGAGCCTGTGGACCTCCTACCTGTAAGTCACATGATATATCACATAATCCATACCATGTGATCTGGACACAACCTAGACTGACTTCTCTTTCAATGGTGCGGTAAGAGGATGGGGGGGGGGTTGCCGGGCCCTCTTGGCAGGAAGTGAATTTTAAGTTTATGTGACGGAGTATAATATTGAAGTGAATATTGTGTTTTATAGGGAGACGACCTGATGATAACCTGTAACTATAACACGGAGGATAGAACGAAGATGACATATGTAAGTAAAGCAATAAGCATTGAAGAGTTTCGAAAGACAGTTTTTTTCACTTGCAAGTTGTGTCCCCTTTAGGAAAAAGTGAACAGCTCCTCATAAATGATGGCAGTTCAATAGATAGCTCATAGGTTAATAAAAATGACACATCGAGATCATCTTCTATTCTAAGGTGCTTGAGCAATAAATATTCTTATCATTACCTCACCGGAGCATCCTAATCGTGGAACGCTTGAACAATCTTGTTATTAATTAATCAGCAATAGATCAATCAGAGGGCAGTAGCATTCAAACTTCATATCCGTCAGGGGAATTTTCAGCCAATATAAAAGTATTAAGGAGAGAACAAATTTGATGTAGCGTCTCTCATTGATTGCAACTCACACTCAGAAAATTAACATCAACTCTTAGAAAAACACAACAATGGTTTTGCATCTCTGTTGTTATCTTTGCAGGGCGGATTTGGAACTTATGACGAGATGTGTATCGCATTTCTGTTCGTCTATCCAGCTACCAAAATAGGTACCTGCTTCTCCTATCCTCAATGGACAAGTCCTTACCCAGGCTCCGCTGTTGATTTTGTTAAAAATCACCTGAAGTACGACTCCACCCAGGAGACCGCAGATGATGTTGGCACCGATGGACAGCAGGCTGGTCTCGCCTCACAATTGAAGAACTTTATAGACCAGACTGGCAATAAAAAGTAAGCTGTCAACTTCATCAATCGTGATTTTGGGTAGAAATTCTACAAAAGGGTTTCAAGCTTCTTGTTTAGAATCGGGTATTTTAAGTGCAAATTGAAGGAAGAGTTTTGAGCACAGAAACAAATAAACAGATGGTTAACTAATAACATAACATGTAACCCAATATTTATATTGGTACTTACATGCATATTTACATATATGCTACAGTTATGCCAGTAAACTCTCACACTAAATAGGAAGTTAGTTATTCCGATGACCTTTCAAAGAGCATTAGTGCACATGAATTTTCTTACAAAGTCTTTTACCTGATTGACACAAACAATCATTCATGCATATCTTTTGTAAATCACAGCCTCATTATATCACACGATAAAATACCAGTTGGATTCAATAAAGTATACATGTATGTATAATATATATGAATGTATGTATATTTGTTTAATTTTATACAGGGTAGTTGCCAAGAAGCCAGCAGTAAAATGGAACACATGGAGCAAGGTATTCGATAAAATGGTCAGAGATGGAGAGTGGACTGAAGAAAGAATCAAAACTCTGGAACGCGGATCTCTAAATTATCAGCATTTAGACTTATGCTTCAATGACCAACTTAAAATGCCTGTAAGGTCAAACCCTCTCTTAATAGGCTGATGTACACATCTAGCTCATTGGTCACTTACTCTCACTATCTATTCACTTCCAAAGTTCCAAAAGTTTCAAAGTTGAGTCTGACTGATACTTTTTTGAGAATTTATTGAGTTGAATCATTGGATAGTAAGGCTTATGACTGAATGTCATTGAATTGGCACGTAATAGGGTTACAGTGCGAAGATTTGCAACTGTTGAACTACCAGCAGTGCTAGATACAGATTTTACCATTATGATATGAATGATGTTGTAGGTGCATACTTGTGTGTGTGATACTTGTTGTACATTGAGGGTTGCAAGGTTCCTTTTTCGTGGTCCAAGACACATTATTTTCTTTTTCTGGTTTGATACAATTAACAAAACAAACACAATCTTTTTTATAGTACAAGGCGGGATGGAAAACGTATACACCTGGGGCCGCTGTGAGGCAGCTGCCTAAACCTTCAAAAGAAGATCAGATGTGTATGAAAGACACTGATACTGTCATTGGCTAAACTAAAAGGAGCCTATGTTACCAGCTACTGCAGTCCCACATAACAGTGCCTCATGTGTCACCATGAAAAAAAAAGAAAATTGACTGCAACTCTCTACAATTATGTTAATTTTGTAGAGAAGTTTATTCAAAATGCTGATAAAGCTTTTAAACATCTGTATGTAGATATGCAGTTGAATACAGAAGTTTTTCTTTTAAAAACAATAAAAGTAGCAGTAAGTTAGCAATAATACGACATATCATTCACAACGAGCATCAAGCCCCCCCCCTCCCCAATCCATAATATACACTTTATTGCTATTCAGTGCCCCTTTCGGGGCCAATGAGAGTATGCTTACATTAATTAATTAAAATCAACTCATCTAATTAGGTAAGGGTGGGTAAGCTAGGCTATTGTCCGGAGGGCTCACCTCCTTTAGCAGCATGGGTAGTGACCGGGATTAGAACCTGCAACTCTCAGATTAAGAAACTCTAATCCTAACCACTAAACCACCCTGAACAAACAAAGGTTTTAATCACTAAGACACATAACTTGCTAAGCCATGTGTCATAATTCCTACCAGAGACTGGAAAGTTATTACACTGCCCAATCAGGTCAGCCAAACCCAATAGAGTTGACGCCCTAATGCTTGCTCAAGCACTGTCTTTTCAGGGAGGTGATGATTTGCCTTGTGCTGCAAAGGCTTTATTCAACATCGCACGTAGCTGGATGAAGAAGCTGTGAGCATCTGATACAAAAACTTGCAGTCGCACTCTGAGCCGTAGAGCATAGATACAGACTATTTTGTTTTACATTCAATAACCCTAGCCTTATTTCAGGGGCCCTTTTTTTGTTAAACAAAATAAAAAAGAGGTCTTTGAGATAAGTCTAAATTACCCTGATGGAGATTTACCCACCACCACGTAGTCTTAGAACATGTTTGTTCCCTCTGTGATGGTGTAGGGATACTTCAAAGTTGGGCATCTGGCACAGTGCCTCAATACCCAACATTTGCAATAACCCTCCGCCATCACAGAGGGAACAAACCTGTTCTAACCACCACCACCACAAATCAATTATAATGTGTAGTTTTTCATCAACTATTTATCTAAGCATTTGTATATCAAGAAGTATATTTGGATGTTGGACTAGATGTAGGTACTGATTATATTACCAGTGACCGAGCATGCCTTATTTTGCATGCATCACACATAGCACAAGAAGTAAGAAGGAACAAACAGTAATATATGGTTTGATATCAAAATAGTCAGTTTGGCCCAGTGGTAAGCGCGTCTGCCACTTGACCAGCCGGTTGTGGGTTTGAACCCCAATTGGGACCCAAATTTCGACTTTGACTGATCACACAGTCTCTTTGGATCAGGACTCAAGACAATGGAGGTCTTCTGTATGTACAACAACATCGTGCATGTAGATAAAAGAACCCTTCTGTATGGTATTGCTCTATACAGGTGGATGCTGTCAATAGCCACTGCAGCTCCGGCCTTGTAGCTCTATGCTTCACGCTGGGTTAAAGCTGTCAGTGGTTGAAAAGTGGCACTAACATCTACTTAGATGGACAGCAACATTATTATTATTATCAAAATAGCATCATTACATCTTCGTTCATCAAAGAGAGTGAAAACCATTCAAATTGCAAAAAGTACTTTGTTCAACTATTAGTGAACCTTAATATATCCTCCTCAGAACTGAAAGCAGACAGACGAATGGAGAAAAGTTTTGATGAAGTATTGATTGAATTTAGATAAGATTTTATTGAAACTCTTGCAGAAACCATGGTGTTTATAACGGAGTAGTTGTTAAATGAATAAAAGGAAAAAAATCAAAAATGTAGTGTGACCCAAAAACTACATAGCATATTCGACAAAAAAAGCTGTTGGCATACTTTGCGGTAGCACTTAGGTGTACAGCTCTGTCGATTGTTGCGCAGTGTTTGTGTGGAGCTGTTACGTTTGATAATAATGTTTAGAGGATGTTTCTCATCCCTTAAAATCTTCTGTTAATAGACAATGCTCCTGTCATGGAGAAGCAGAGAAATGTGAGGTACAGCAAACTCCCACAAACTCTCCTCATAGCTGTTGGTCGGATGGATAATTTGACTGGCGTTCTAGATAACTGCCTCATGTTTTCATGTAATCATATCAAAATCAAAAAGAAAGTCACACAGACACCATGTTTCCATACATCAGGAGTATGTATGTCAAATCATGAAAACAGTGTTGGTTCGCATTTTGATTGTGTTGCATCATTTGCTTTTGGGACTTGTGTTGTTGCACAAACTTCATTTCCTGAGGAAACCTTCTTGTAGGACATGAAACAACGTACTGAACTGACAGTCAGATCAATTCAAAGTGGGCATTGATTATTCATTGAAACTTGCAAGCTTTTATGCAAATCAACACATGGCATAGCAATGAGATATAGTTTTGAAAAGTCTAGGATTATTTCAAATCGGAATTATAAGTTGTCTTTCCCTTTCGTAGTGTAAGATAACTCCTTACTTTGCTGACCACAACGAATTCAAAATAGGAAGCATTTTACTAATATACAAGGCAAGATCACAACACAAAGAAATCAAAACTGGAAAATTTATTTTATAATTGCATATAAAGTTGTATATTGGTATAACATATAAAAGAGCATGCATTATGATGGTATGGTACATAAAAATGAGGTCTAAAAGGTTTTATTAATTTCTGGGATTACAAGGTGGCAAGGACGCTTGATGTAACTGAAAAGATGTCTTTTGTTTGATGGTATAGTTACATCTTTGTGTCTGATAATGTCCTGTATTTATGCTGTGTGTAATGATTTAGTGTTGTGTCTCGATGGTGAGTTATATTGGGAGAATTCTTATGAGTTGGATAGTGTGAGATGTTAATAAGGAAAGAGTGAGCAGATAGAATTGCTACTTTTATTCTCGATCCCAATATCACAACTCACAATAGTTAGGGGAACATTACATTATATATTATACTCATTAGTGATGCACAGCATTAAAAGGAAACATTATTAACATACCAGGGAGATTAATTGCTCATTATTTTTAATTAACACAATCTACTTATAAATGAATCATGAGGGTCCGGACATTCCTTTGGTAATGAAACCTTAATCAAAATGTCAATATCCAGATATAACACCTCCTTACTTGATATAACTTTTGACAGCTAACGCAAACATGGAATGTTAAAATGAACACTGCTTTCATCCAGTCTTGACGCATTTCATCTTTAAATGGACTCGGTTGCAGAGCATTTGGTGTTTTTTCTAATTTCACACAGTCAAATTCAATTAGATAAGGATACCAACTATCAAATTATTGGTATGCCCCATTTTGGGAGTCAGATAAAAAGTTTTGTAAAGGGTACTTGCTATGCTATGGGAATCCCAAACATATCAAAAATCAATTATTGGTTCTTTCATCTTTCTCAAATCGCTTAGAAGAATGAGAAAAATAAATCAGTGTTCATTCTGTATTTTTGTTTCCTATCAAAAGCTTCATAAAAATAAGGAGCATCAATTCAACTGACTTTAAAAAGCGTTCTCAGAAATTCGAAAAACACACCTTTTAGTTACAATCGTTATGTTACGTACCACGTAACCGTACTATTTATGATGCTCCTATCATTTATATTCATAAACAACTTGATATGCAGCAGAAAGCTGATAGAATATAGTCATATAAATGATTGGGTAAAAAATCAATGACACATTACAGAACAAAGCTCATTTGTGGTGGGTAGAAAGGTCATCAGTCTACTTGGGTATTGAGAAAATTTTGTCTGATTAAAGCGATTTTGCTTCCCATATAAAATAGTCTGTATATAGGCTCGACAGTTTTGAGGTTAGCTCCGTTTGCTTTTATCAGATTCTCACAGCTTATTCATCCAGTATCGCGCAATGTTGATCATATCTTTCGTAGTACGAGGTAAATCAAGTACATCACCTTGCTGGGGAGCCAGTGCTTGAGCGAAGCTTTCTTTTGCTAGTTGAACATCACCAATAGATATGAGATATTCTCCTAGGTTAACATGGTATGAAAGCGTTGAATTGCAAGCTCCGCCAGTGGAATATTCTGTTTTGTAACGGCCCTCCTGAAAGAGTGCCTCCTCCACTGTCTCCCTATCCTCACCAAGTAAAGCAAGTACTCTCGGCCACATTGGTATCCAGTCTGCTGAGTTCTGCTCAACATGTTTTTTGAAGTGATCTTTGGCCCGCATGAGATATTCTCTCAGCTCAGTATCTTCAGTTTTCGGGTAATAGGAGGTTCTTAGGAACATAAAAACGCTCCCTGCAATATAATCATATACGGATGCTAAGAGTTTGATAGAAGCTTAAACCAATGAAGATATCTCTTTCCAAGGTCTAAAGTTGATTTTTTAAAGGTGGCAATCTTCATATAGGCTATCTGAGACAACAGTTTTGTTATGTATTTGATGTTGAACAATCTCCAAAATAAGCTGTAGGGCATAAATTTAGGTTAAGTATGGTGCCGCATTGTCACAACTCTTTACTCAAGAACACTTGATAACATGAGGAAATTATACTCAGGCTTACTTGGAAATATTAGTCTGTCAAGTATAATGATAATGTATCTGGATAATTGGCTTTTAGTCTTCCAAAATCTGTATTTAAACCAAAGGTAACCATGTAATGGCCTTTATTAACCAAGAACTACTAACCTGGCATATCTTTAGTCTTCTCCTTCACTTCCTCTTCATGATGCTTATAGTACTTCAGCACCCACAGATCCAGAAGAATTACGCCACAAGTCTTGGGTCCCAGCTCAAATCTTCCCTTCTGAGCAATAGAATACATTTCCCCGATATCGAGCGCCCATTCTAAGCTTTTAATCGATTTGTCTACGTCAACAAACACTGTTTTCATATCACAGAATGCTAAAGCTTTAGCAGTCTTTGCATATAAGTTTCCACTTACAGGGTTGTCACCCTTGGTAACTAGAGTGAAGAGCTGGTTTGCGCAAAGCTTCAAAGTGATATCTTCCTTGGTATTCAAATTCGTAGCAAGTTCTGAAAAAACTTCAGGAAGTTTTGTTCCTTTTTTAGCCGTGCAATGAATAATAGCTTCAGTAATTTGGGACCAAATCAAGACGTCATCCGATTCTTTCTGCCCGATGAACCATTTCAACTCGGCAATCCACTTCTGAAGTATTCTCTTCTGCTTGCCACAAGTTTTCTTCAACTCGGAGGACAACACTTTCAAATGGAGAAAGTGCTGCTGATCGCCCTCGATTTGGTTCTCAAATATTTCATCTAGCAGATGGAGCGCTCTCTGCTTTGCCTCATCTTTTTTCACAGAATTGTAAAGCCAGTTCGAATATTCTACCTTTGCTTCAAAAGATTTAGCAGGGCTAGTAGCCAGTAGACGATTTAGGTTGGTCCATGGTTCTTCTGAGCATTTACCCTGCATGGTGAGCAAGTAGCCTTTGTTATTCCATGCTTGGATGTTGTCCGGATCTTTGAGCAGAACTCGTTTAATCTGCTGCTCGGCATTCGAATAATCCTGTTTTAGAAGAAGAATGGCACTGTCAAAGTTCATGTCACACGTCCATTTTCCCACTGGTGATCGTAACAGGTTCTTGATTGTGTCTTGTGGAATGCCAAGTAAACTGTATTCCCAGCTAATAAATCTATTTTCAGTGATGCTCATTCTCGCTGTAAAAGATGGTTAGTTTGTTCGATTCAAACTCTAAGACTATGAAAAATGACAGCATGTAATAAAGAATGACAAGCTTATCAGAATGACTATGTTGAACTGACTATTAGGAATATGTTATACATAGTGAGCATGATCAGATAAAAATTTTTGTAAGGGGACTCCCATAGCTTGGGATTCCCATAGCATAGCAAGCTTGCTATGCTATGGGAGTCCCCTTACAAAAATTTTTACCCTTTACAAAACTTTTTATCTGAACATGCTCACTATGCATGACTAGATAACACGTGATATCCTGTGTAGTCACCGATGATGAAATAACTGTAATCAGTACTATAGTGGGCATAGGTGAACTTCAGATGATTAATGTTTAAGCCCTCTGCAGACTAGTGTAAGTGCTCACTGCTCAGACTCCAAGGCGCAGGGAGTTACTTGCGCACGCTATCAAAGAGGAGTTTGATAGCGTGCGCAAATAACTCCCTGCACCTTGGAGTCTGAGCACTTAGACTATCTGCAGACCTGCTCGAAAACCTGGGCTAGTAAAGAGAAAAGTCTTTGCTCATTATGCCTTGATTTGTCATTCTCAGAACTCTATGCTTCCATTCAACGTCATTTGTCATAGACTACTAAGCTTCCTTGCATCAACCATCAGTGCAAGTGCCATGCCTCCTCTATGGTGAAAGCATAAACTAATCAAATATCTCAAAAATAGGGCACTTTTTGCCCCGAAATAAACTTCCAGAGGTCACTGCGACTCAACATCAAATATTTGGGAGGACCAAAACATCTCTGATGTACCTTATTTATCAAAGAAGGATACACCACATAGGAGAATCTTTTTCAAGCACACAGTTAACAGGGGGAAGTTGTACATAGTACATATTCTTATTTACCACGGAATTAACTGTTTGGAGAAAATGTGAGAAATTGAAAAAAAATCTTGTGATGTTGTCTTGTCTTTGAGAAGGGGCTTTAGCAATCTATGCTAGTTCACAGCACTTGAATAATGAGAGTGGTAGGTTTACTGATGAGTGATGGTACTGATATAATCTTGTAGATAATCTTTTATTAATTCTACGCAATATCTTGTCGTACTATTTCACCGTAAAGTCTGAAAAGATGTTATAAAAAACAATGGTAAGGCTCTAGAGTCAATTAGCTTGAATTAATATATAAAATACAAGCATATACATGTATATGCGAAGTATGCAAATACAGAGAGAAATGCTGCAAAGGAGTGTTTACCAAGAGTTTGTGTAAAAACAATATGGTAATAAAAGGAAAATATCGTACCTTTAGCTCCTTCCAAGTGTGTGCTTTCTTATGATAGTACGTTCTTGATTATGACTTGGAAAATTGTATCTTAAATATTCCAGTCAGAGAAAAATGTAAATACTAGTATTCAAATGTGTACGCAGGGAGAAATAATATATTACATGATTCTCCTCTGGCACTCGATCGGTAACTGACGGAGGACCGAATTGACCCTAGACACTGAGTTCAGAGTTGGGCAACATAACAATAGGGACACCAGGCTGACCAGTTCTCTAGACCAATCGCACGATAGCAAGAGGGCACCGAAACCAAGATCAAACGAACTCCCACCATTGTCCGAAGACTCCCGCAATACTCACTCCAAGCAGCCAGCACTATGCCATTTCATTGTTTCCAAAATGCCTGATGTAGCAGTTTTAAGGATTAGTGAATATCATTTTATTATACTATGACAACTCTGACGAACTCATTGATAGATATAATCTACCAAATTACATCTAACAATTGAAATAAAACTTCACTCAGACTTAACATAAAATCGTTATTGTTATCTTATCAGCTATCTTCACAGGGGCTGATCGAGGTAGCTCGAATCAACCTGGGAACATTCCATTCCTTGTGATGTTAACAACGAGCAGCCAATGAATGTCTCTGCAGATTTTTTCAGCTACAGTTATGTTGTTAAGCAGGGAATGGCCAAGTCCCCCTGTCAGTCCTGAACATATCGCCAACAGCTAGTTTGCAGTGACGGCTTTGGTAATGAGTGATTACTTTTTACAATCATCGATGTGTTTGCAATTTGTGGACCAAAACATCTTTATTGTACCAACAAAAATATTTCAAAAAAATATAATTCAAAACTTTATTCTCAACTTAGAGGACTGTCTATAGCACAATCATGATAACGAGTCATCGTCTTAACCTCAGCCTAGCGGCACAGGGTAAAAATAAGACTCTAATATCTACAACATAAAAAGGTTTTCTTTTATTTAGTATTAGTGACAAGTCAAACCATCATTATTAAATAGATAAACGATAATATTACACAATATAATGGATTTAACAAAAATAATCAAGTTAGGTGCCCATTTATCATCTGTTTGTCATTCCTGTCTTCAAGACATATTCCATAGGACACCAGACAGATAAGCCCACAATGCACCTTTCTGGAATTCCCAGGAGAATCAGGTCAATATATCAGTGAGTTGATCTTGCTGTGAACTTCAGATTAGTGGTACATTGTGGGAAATTGTTTTAACATGTCCTTTTTTATTTCCGAGACTCTTGATGTCCGTACAACTTATGTTTCTCAAACTCACCTCCAAGAAAATCATCCCGATATTTCATAAAGTGTGCATGGGGAAAACTTGGGCAAAATCAAACAAGTAGGGTTAATGTCAACAATAACTCATTGTATGGATGTCCACTTATGTATTGCATAAAACAGTCCCTCTCAGAAACTGATCATCTTTGGCTGCAATACGATATACGTAGTATCGTATTATAAGTTTGAGCAGGTTGAGTTGTCTCCCCTCTCCATCTCAGTGATCTGGTACAGTCCTATTTGTAGAAGCGGCTGGTCTCCTGTCATAGTTGACAAGCTGTCTGCCAACTAGATACCTGCAAAAAATAAGAAAAATGTATAAAAATAACGTCATTTATACTACATCCCAAGTCCCAAAATGCAATAAATCTAATTTAACAGGTCGAAATCAAATAATGGAAAGCATCCATCAATGAAACGGAGATTTTTGATGAAAATAAGCAATCCGAAGGAAGGTGAAAAATTCAAAGGTCAACATTATGATTGTGATTCCTGTTACAGCCACATCACATTTGATTGAGGCTGAGCAGCTTACAGAGATAAAGACATCTCATAAAATAATGAGATGTATAGTCTGTCTGCACAACGCAAAAGACTTTCCATGTTGGGCAACTCCAAGCTAATGCCTTCATCTAGCTGACGGAGTAAAATTGGTAGTAGACACATGTGAAAAAAAAAGCTACTCTAAAGACAAAATTCAAAGGAGTATTAGCCGTTCAAATGAAAAGAAAAGCTTATCTCTAATAATATATATTATTTTGGGGCACAGATATGCAACTGATTTGTACTCACTTGTCATTTTTTATATGTTCGTATAGTTTTTTGAATTGTTTAAAGTTGAAGATTATAACAGTGACGGTGCAGAAGCAAGCGAAGAGCGAGGGATAAATCCTTCTGTATATCAGGTTACTCGTCTCAAATGATGAACCTGAGAGAAATAATAAATAATATACAAATATAACACATCAATCAGTTTTTATATATTTATATTTTATATATATAATAATCAAATAGAGATAAACAATCAATGTTGACAGACCTGACTTGCAACAGATTACACCAAACAATACATTTTAGTTAAATGAACACGTATTTGTGTACATAAATGACAAAATGTTAAAATTTTCAATCAATGAGGTTGTCATCAATGAAGTGTCTAAGTAAGCCAAACAGACACCACAGAGCCCCTTATATATTTAATCAGGTAAAATAACAGGCCTAATGAATCATGATTTAAAAGATGAGTTTGTCTCTCTCAGAGATATAAGAATATAGAGTTGCTTGCCTGCAGTAAATGTAAATGAGGAAATACTGAGGTTGCTTTATTTAAGATGACATAATTTAAAGTACCAGACCAGTACGACAGACTCTAGTTATTTCTATTTTGGATACTAAATTTACACCTGAGAGAGCATGGCCACAATTTGCCTACACTAGTGATAGATTTTAAGATGATGTAATTTTGTCCCTTAGAGTGTGAGACATCATTGAAGGGGGTGAACCCAGGGCTCATGGCAATTATGATTCATAGAAAACAATCAAGGTAGATAAATTTCCCTTGATAATTTCATTTGTTATTAATCATGTCAATTAAATATCTATACCTGCAAAATCATGTAGGTTTGCTCGCTAAAAGACCCAACCAATGCCATACTAGCTAGTGCTGTTAGCATGGAAAATGACTCGATGATGATGTAATAAAACATACCACAGAGAGGAGCGATGCCCCGAGCTATTGCATACGGTACGGCTAATGTCAGGCTAAGCATAAGTATAACAGGTAGACATAGACGTCTCAGCATGTCTGATAAGTTCAGATTCCAAACTCCATTATTATATAACTGTAAAATAACGAGATCATAGATATATCCATATTCAAAGATGCCTCCTCGGTTATTTTGTCAGTTGGTAGACAGGGGGCTGACATCAGTGGTTGCAATTATTCATCAACATCCTCTGACCTTAAAATGACCTTCAGACATAGCTCTGATAGCCTGATAAAGATACCACCGATATCAACAAAAACATTTGAACCGAAAGTCTATCCTTTCCCTAGAAAGAGCGTATTTATATTAATATATGGTCTAGTTTGTTAAAACAGTTGAAAAAAACTCAACCTATCATAAGAAACCCAGAAGCAGTACACTGTGTCATGTTAGTTGGCCACACTGATCACGTGATATACTATTGTATATAAATCTCAGATCGATAGAGAGTGAATTAATTCACTATGTAAGAGTAACATCACAGGGAATTTGGTGTGACGACCCGTGTTCAATTTTATTAATAAGGGGTGGATACATGTAAGGTACTGCTACTAAATTGAGTCTAACGATCAGAGATACACATGTTAATAGTGTAATCTTGATGTCAGTGTGCATCATTATTAAGTGTTTTAGATGAGCTCACTTCAGTGCTTATCAGATATTTTCGCACTTCAAAATCATCTCTTGAGTGATTTACAACTGCAGAGTAATACAAGAGGTATCCTCTCCTGACAAGCTGCGTGGGAGGGGGGAGGGTTCCTCATTCAATATCAGGAGCATATGATGAATGTATGCAATGACCGATCGGAAGTACAACAATAGATTAGAATGAGTACGTACTTCTTCTACATTTCTCCTAAGCCACCACTGAGGTCCCATCATAGTCAGACCACAGATGATCTTTGTGTGAAGTACTCCTAATGCCCAGTCCTACAAATATAATCAGTGATATGTAACTGCTAACTACAAAACCATATAGGATTCTCCATACAATATGCAAGCTCATGCAAATTTTACTTATATATATCATTTTTATAAATATTATATATGAAAAAAAAAAATATAAATAAAAAAGGTGATTTAATGCTTGGAGGAGAAAGCTGCAGAAGTAACTACCACCAGGTGATGACAGCATGAGATACATTGCATGTTATCTTGCCCTTCTAAAAACCAAGTGGAACAGTAGCTTATACTGAAGAGCAGAAAGAGCACCTGCCTGCTAGTCCTATCAAAACTGACAGAGCACCTGTTACCTACCTGCCAAGGGAAGAATACAGGAGACTGATGTAATGGCACCCTTAGAGGTACTACCAGTATCTGCTCAAATAGAACTCCTATTAATAGGGGGACAAGTCCGACTAGAAGTAATGCTAGTATTAGAATTTTCCCTCCCTAGAAAATAGAACAGCATGATTAGATATAAATTACCACATTAACAGCAGTAGGCTTAGCAATAATTCAAAGAATATCAGCCACAATATCCTGAAATCGAAACTTTTCATTTTCAAAAATTGAGACAGGATCAGTGCAACTTAGTAGGCACATATCCAGGCAGAAAATGGATCAGCAATCTTTTCGTGAAACCAACTGCGGCGTTACAGATTTTCTCTCGGTAGTCTGTATGTAGTTTTTTGCCAAGAAGCGGTTAACTACCCAGTGACAGAAATCTTTTCATCAGCGTAAATTAAAAGTTTTCTGTTCAAAAATAATAATAAGGAGGTAAAGGAACCAACCAATAATAATGGCAGAACAAGAGATTTGTTAGAAAATAAACTTAACTGAATAATAAATAACTAATATATTTTTTATATATATTATATATTAATATCATATTTTATACATAACATATTAATATTATATCTTCTAGCTAAGGATAAATATTTACCATGAGGAACCACTCTCTGAGTTTGACGAGTAGGTTATTCCAGCCGAGAGGAGCCCAGTGAGAGACGATAGCTCCAGCTCTGAGAGTTAGCCAGCAGATATACAATCCACAAGCTGCCGTGTATAACTCATGTACCTTCGCCACCGGCATCCACAAATCCATGAGACGCCGACCAATAAACACTGAGAATGAAATTGTTGAAAATCAGAGAACTATGAATCATGCAATTTTAGTTAGAGATGTATGTAATTCTTATATAAATCCGAGCTCCTGATAATAATATTGAAAAGTTCAATGTCAGCATTACTAATGTTCTTCATGATGTGACAAGATCATAAATGGCAAAAAAAGAATAAGAATACTAACAAATATTCAACAAGAAATAAGACTATGCCAATAAACTGAAAAAGTGTTGCAATAGCCATTTCTTAAACATTTTCATATTCAGGGAGAATGGTATCTTTACCTGGTAAGACAAGGGATATAACACTAGCAGTGAATAGACTGACGCACATCAACACTAATAATGTGACAACCTACAAAACAAAAATGAATTTATCACTAATAAGTAATGAAAAGTGACAAAAAACACTTGCTTTGCACAGAGGTTTCCTTTCAAACACCCCTTGGCAACAATAATGTGGTTCTTAGTTAGCCACTTTTCCCACCTCATTACAGTACAACTGATGCAAAACTTACCGACATTTTTTGTTGAATTTGAAATGGCGATGATATTATTTAAAACCCACTACAGCAAAGAAGTTGTTAGTTACTGTCTTGCTTCTTATACTTTATTGTACAGACATTACATCCAACACTTTGAAGACACAACTATTTATCAACGACAGTAACAAACATCAATAAGCGACAAACTAGTTGAAATCTTTAATAAAATCTATGAAGTTTGTTGGGCATTTTGAGTGTCCTCCTCTGACCATGCAGAGATAATTGAAGTTCTCACACTATCAAGCCTATCAGTATAAGGTTGAAGATGTCCCAGCCATCGTCTTACACTGCCTAGTCAGTCACTGACGCTACCGCCTGGCACCGTTGGGCGTCTTAGTATCTGAAATCCTCCGAATGAAAGTCTCCTCCAAGGCTCGGGGGGCTCATTGGCCAGCCTGACATACCACACAACAGTGGTGAGATAGAACCACCACACCGGGTAGGGTACAAAGAGATAGCCAGCTCTCTCATCAATCTGATGATACATACGGCATACCATAGCGGAGAGGGCCGTAGAGCCGACACATTGGCGCAGCGCTTGAGACCAGTTCTTCTGGTTGAAGTAAAGTGGTCGCCAAGTGAAGTCGAACAGGAGCTGTACTCCGCACAAGATCAATGGCGTGGTTAGAGTCAGCCAATCAGCATCCTTCTGATACACTATATAAGAGGCAGCTCCTACTCCGGTGTGTATTAGAGCAAACATTGGAGTCATGTAATGTCCAAACACATCCCAGAATGGCCGGGTAACATGTTCCAAGTACCACTTATACTCTTCATTACAGAGAAACTGGGCTGTCGACGATGGAAGATGTGGTATTATTTGAAATGCTACTATATCTCCAGCCACATCAACCAAGGCGTCCCAGTCAACATCAGCCTTTTTACTGGGGGCCAGCGCCATGGCAACTTCACCAATCTGTTCGTGTCCTTGACATTTCACAAGAAGTCATCACAAGAATGGCTTCGCAATCCAGTTAGGTCCATAGGGTTATGACACTGACAAAGCTTGTCAAGACAGTCTAGGTTCAGGGTATCATAGCAGCAACCTTGAAAGACTTTCTTTGAACATATTATTGCCCGGCGTGTATGATTCTTTTTTTAAAACTTCATCATTTATTTATGTATATCCTCTTTTCTGTATTTAGTTGTAGTTGCGTGTTAGAGGTCAACAAGTAACTTTTAACTACTCTGTTATCTGTAAACTCTCCAGGAAACCTCTTTAAATAAGTAAATAAATAAAAAGTCTTACATCAATAAATAAAACATACCCTGAGATGGAAATATTTGGGTCTGATGTAGGGTTGGAATCCAGACGGTCCCTGTACATTGAGCAGAGCCTGATGCGCCTCACCAACAGCTCCAACTGGAGCAGCCTGTGCTGCCGGCTGAGGAGCGGCAGCAGCAGCAAGGTTAGCTCCAGCCTGTCTAACATTACCCCATCTCACAGGCTCGTTGGCGTCTCGGATCACATTCTCCTACAAAATATAGAAATTAAATATAATATTCAAGAAATTACAATAAAAAACATAATGCTAATTAATAATAACATTGATACAATCAAATGATACGTCAATGATTCCTCATACAAAAGTTTTCTTGAAAGAATTTCGATTTTAAGCCCCTCAAAGCTTTGCAGTATTGGAGCTCGATTTTGTCATTTTCCTTACTAGCAAAATAACAGTAGACAAGTAGACAATGTCATTAAATACCCTAGGGAATAATGTAAAGGTCAACTTTAATCATTATTCAATATGAGCTCATACATTGGGGCTAGCTAAAAGTAAGTCACTGTAAAAATAGCTAATCTAGACTCTAGCCAATATCAATTCTTCAAGGGTAGTCAGTCTAGAGTTCAGACTAGCATTCAGTACACTTACAGCGTTAGTGATGTCCACAGTGCCGAGTAGATATGATTGTAGATCCAATAACCAGGAGACGCCTCTCGTCCAGTAAGTCACCAGATTCTTGAGCCATGTACGTGTATGTCCCTGATCTAGGAGTGAGGGCAGTACTACTTGTAGTAATAACAACTCCAGAGATAACTCACTGATAGGAGCATCACTACAACAAAGTATCATCATGTGGTGACAACTAATCAAATAACAGTTATTTTAAATGAATACTGAGTTGTCTACTCTCTGAGATATTGCTTCAGAGATTGGATGACTCCAATATCTTTGTTTCATATCAGACTTGCGAAGACCGATTTTTAAGTCTATGGCTGATTACCATTTTAACGAATCTGTTTCAAATGTTATCCCGGAGCTGAAAGATGAATATTCATCTTTAATTCAATTTTCAGTACAAGGGAATCTCATCAACTATCTCATTCAATTTTTTTGCTACTACCAGAACAAACTTTAATATCATTGCACTGATATCTCATGTTGTATCTGGAGCCTAGCTCTTGAATTATGTTGATACAAAAGAGACAATTTGAAAATATCTCATAGAGAAAGAGTAAACATTTTGCATGTTTATTGTGGATACAAGAACTTACTTGGATAAGGCGACATGATAAGGTAGGAATCCTGGGAAAACCACTTTGATAAATCTAATAGGTAACCAAAGCATGAGCATTACAGTCGAACCGAATATGAGCAACGAGAGGACAAATCTCCGCGTATGTCTATATACATTGATGTGTATCATCTGTCAACAGAACAACATAAATTACTAATGTTAGAGCGCAATAAGCCAATTCTCCACAACCCTTTTTCACATTATTGCTTAACAAAAAGTATTCATCTGAATTGATTGAATTAGGCCATGTTTGTGTCTATCCCACAATGCAATGACAGTGTTATCAGGTTAACGATGAGATTATAATAGCATGAATTGAATATCCTGGGAATAACAAGTTGGGTTTCCTAATGGGAATTTTGTCAATATGCCCCCTCATTGCCTCCTTTTCGGTGGTGTAATATCCAATTAGCTTATTCTCAGCATATTGCGCAGTTTATGATACCATATTTGGCAAAAGCACAGTCGCTCATCTATATGCATGCAAGGCTTTTCTCAATTAACTCTCAGATGTCATTTTGAATTGGTGGTTAAAGTTGAGATTTCAGTTTTGTAAATATTCAATCCAAGGTACAATTTATTAAAACACACCTCATGTATGGGGTTGAACTCAGGATCGTTGACATTTCTCAGGAACCAGAGAACACCCGGTCTAAATATTTCTCTCAGTAGTAGAATGAAAGATGCGAAATAGAAGACATACACCATACCGATGAGCCAGTGTACAAACATTGTGGTACCTGGGGCTTGATTGAAGCTGTCAACTCTGAGGTTCAGAGTGGCGTTAAACATCGGCTGTCAAGTAAACAATGTAAGACATTTATGAAATATGAGCACGAGTAAGGGTTGTCAGACTGCTGATCTGGACCATGGTTTTACTCGCTCACCTGTCAAATCCTACCATCTCATGATCAGGGTATGCACAAAGGAGAATATTTGTTAACGATAAATCTGAAAGTATATCTACTTGCCATGATTTCTGTACCAAATTGGTGGGATGGATTGATATATTACTATCAAGGTCATCGAAAAATTTTTGTACACACTGGCAAATATGAAAATAAAATAACTTGAATCGATGATAGAAAAAGCTGACGCTGCATTTCATGCCGAGATACAAATATGAAAGATCTAAGCAATTATCTTATCATCTGAAAAATCATAATGAAACAATGAACAAATAAAGAAAAACAAATAAAACATATAAACATTTATAAATGTTTATGATTGCTTACTCACCAGACTGCATATATCGAGCCACCAGCCACATACGAGAGGAAACATACCGATCTCCCCGACAATGAGGATCGTAACTTTAACTACCACGTAACACAGTCCAGCTATCACCCGGGCTCTGAAGAAAATCAAATACTCATCATTTTTTGTTATTTATCAAATACTCATCATTTTTTGTTATTTATCAAATTCCAAGTACAGACCTGGCATTCTGTTAGATAAAGTCTAAACCAATTTGCCCGCAGTCCGGTTGTTCCCATTCTAATGGTGAGCCATCGGTGGCTCAACTACACACGCAGGCAAATTGGATCATACTGTAATCCAAGAGTGGGATATGTGTCTCAACGATGTTCTATTTTTATTTACACTTAGGGTTGGAACAGCTGATTCAAATGTGTACTCAGATATGATTGTGTAATGTTTTGATGACTTATGCCAAACAAGGGCCTACTTTGAGGATCATGCTTTGGTTGCAAATACAGCGTCTGCTTCAAACGAACACATCAGTGAGATATGGGGTAGATGACCTTCTATCAGACACCTATTATCACAACAGCATCCATATATCTTAAATTATTGGTACCTTGACCCATGGAATCATATTTGAGATAATTAAATGAGTTACAAAAGATAGAAATAGTACTAAAACCCTACTAACTTGTTCAGCCCCACCACATATAGCAGTGTGTGTAATATAACTAAGCCGAAGGCTACCACCACATATCCAACCATGGTGGTAAATACTCCGGCAAATTGAGAAGCCTCAGCAAACTCCATCATCCTCAAACCGTTTATAGTCCATTGTCCGATGTGATACGGGCAGAATGCTATAAAAAACATCAGACAGTGTTGTATAGATTTTTTTCTATCATCTTCCGATACATTTTCGGAAAGAAAACTCCGAAAAATAAGATAATCACCAGTATTATAGTTAAGATAGATCATTGATGTTTTTCACCAGCCAGTCAGTATAAGTTTAAAAATAGTCGTTTCAATTATAAAAAACAATTTGAAATCCTTTCTCTGCATCACTGTCAAGTCCTGTGACATTTATGGGTCAATTCTAGTGCAATGAATCAGATAGTTTTTTATGATGGTAATGCGAAGATCAATATAAACAGCAACGAGAATCAATAAACATTTAGCAGTCATATCAGTATTACTCACAAGAGACAATAACTTACTTACCAAATATAAGTACAAACAATGTGTTCAGTGAGACAACCCAGAATACATGCTCAAGGAATATTAGAGATCCATCAAGTCCCAGTAACCTCTCCCATGTAAGCTCCTCAGCCGCTCGATCCCATCCCATAGGGTCCCAGTTTTCTGCAAGAAACAGACATACAAGCATTAATACTCAGGGACAACTGACTGTATACCCATAGACAGAACCAGTGTGTTTTGTATATGGTATAGCCTGTAGCTGCTTTGAGTGCGATGATAGACGTTATACTGGTATGCCACCAATCAGCCGTCACGTACGACAGCTGCACCATTGTCAGTGGTAACAGACCACATGGTTATGGTTGGTGTCTTGTTAATTCACCATGTTACAGATTAGACACCTGGACTGGAATCTTTGTTCATTAATCAATACAAATGACAAAGCTGGATATTTGCAGATGTTGATTATGGGTTTGCTTGTGACTAGTGGAATAGCTTAGCTGTATTTTAAATTATAAATGTTGGGTGATTAGATTTTTTTATAGGAATAATATGGATAAGAACTTAGAAAAGACTACAAGTTTTATAAGAAATGATTTGTCCGACTTGGAAAGGCAGGCTCATTCACTGACCTCCCAGGCACACTAAACTATCTCATTCAAGAAATACCTTGATTAGCTTGAGCCTCCTGTTCGCGTCGCTGTTCAGGTTGGGGGTTGGGGTCACCCTCCCCTCCTTCAGCCAGTTCCTCTTCATCGATATCCTCCCATTCATCCTCATCGACTTCATCAAAGTCAGCGGCGATATCAGCAGCCACAGCCTGAAATGGTTGAGGAAGCTGACGCGCTGCCGGTAATAAGTCAGCATGATTGTCTCCCCTTGCTGCTGCCTCTTCTCCTTCCCCAGCTGCCTCTGCTGCTCCAGCCGCTCCTGGCTGAGAACAACAACAAAAATATCAACCAGTTTACAAGCAAATTTTTAAATTCAATATCAACCAGACAAGCTACAAACGCTTGAGTGTATGTTCCCTACCAAAACTGATGAATATAATCATCTGTGTATTCACGTAGCAATTCCAATATATCCAGTGTTTCGGTTTGATATTTTGTAGGGAACCATGTGAACCCCTACAAAACTACTTCACTAATTGATAACACAAATCACATAAGTTGTGATTGTATATTTGGTGGTTAAGAAAGGGACCAGTCAATCAAAGGCAGAGCTTTGTGGGTGGGAGGGGGAAACAACCCCATCAACAAAGCTTGTGTTGACAGGCTAAGACAAAAGATAGACTGAGCACCTAAATGATGAGTGAACATACCTGTGCATCGTTAGCCTGAGGAGCAGCGGCAGCAGGTTGGGGCGGGTTATTTTGTAACCATATAGGTATACCTCCGTGTACAAGCTGTTCTCTCAGCCAAACAAGGCTTATAAATACACACAGTGAGCAAAGGACAACAAAAGTTCCCTGTAAGGCGTCCGAGGCAAGATTCTCGCTACAAATAATCATGTAAATGTTAAAGTTTGCTGAGCATATGATCTCTATCCTCAATTTCTAATAGTTTTTATAACTTGGTGATGATACATGATACATGATTATATATATATATATATATACATCAATATAATGACTATAACTATGTGACTGTAACTACCCTGTCATAACTTGGTTCTATGGTAAGAGATAACTACTAAACCTACATAAAAATAACAATTTTTGTCAATACAGACTTCAATATCACTCTGCAGTTTCTTTTTGATGAAATTTTAGTACACACCAATTTTAATTTATGAAAATCCCTGCTTGGTTATAATTGCGAGACGGGTGGCTCCCTGATAATCATAATGCATTTTTAGATTCTTATTTCCTAAGTTTCAATTTCCTAGTTTTCAATATTTTCTCATTGTGTCATCCAGTGTGAAAATGAGCTGGATGATTGAGTTTTGGGCCATAAACATGTGCCTCAGTGGAATATCAGTGGCAGCTTTCAAGCTTACTTGATTATATGTGTGAAGAAGTGAAATAAAAGTGGTATTGTCACATCTTCACATTACAACAATATCAAAGTATAAAATGTTCATCAATATTTCACCGTTGATCGTTTAATTTCTATACTTACGTTGAGAGCATATCAACAGGTAGTGTGAGTAGTGTGCTAACAGACCCAGTAAATAAACATCTACATATTCTACCTGTTAATATAATCAAGTTACATCAACACTTTATCCACAGTTGGACATCTCTGTTTATATGTACACATTTTTACATGAAACTTAAAAGACAGCTGGGAGCAAAACGCATATTTCACAATATAGCACAATGATAGTCTGGTGGTTGATGATTGGTTTCCACAAGACATTACGCATTACAAACTTATTTTTCAAAATGCCAGATAATGTCCAATTAGCTCCAGCTCCCGATATCAGGATATGTCAAGCACAACCTTAAATACATAAATACAATGGACAGCTCCACCAACATATAAATAGTCGATATATGTTATGTCATGGCTTTAAATTTATATAAAAGTTTATCAATGTGGGATATTTATCTGCTAGTAATGTTTGAAATATGCCAACTTAGTTCCCATCATGCAACTTAGGCCTGGAATTCACAGTGTGATTGGGTAAACCAATACATCATTGTTTGGAATTTTATGAAAGTGCATTGTGGGATACAGTCAGCACCCAAATCACAGTATCACCCATAGACTTAATAAATTTAAGTTTATGGTGTCACCAAACTTACAAGCTGTGAGAGGGACAACTCCCAACCAGGCTATTGCTACAAGTGTGTAATGGAACCAGTATTTTAGAGCTTTCCCTACACTCTTCAGTAATCCACCAGCGATGTCGTATAGTGGTAGTCGTTTTGGCATGTCTGCGGCATATACTGTAAACAGAAAGAAACCACTCAGTTAAGTAAGTATGAATTCCCACTTTGGTTACTTACATATAGGAAGAACATACACGATGCACAGAAAATAATCGGAGACTAATTCATAGGTTAAGTCCTTGGGTATTGCTCAAAAATCAGTCAAGGTTTCATCCCTACACAAACAAACATATTTTTTCTAGGATTTTGGTTGTCAATAGGCAGGCTCAACATGAAATAAAACACTTTCCATTGCTGTGTGCTTTGATAGGGTGTGTTTCTGATTCTGTTCCCAATGATGAGCCAAGCTTAGCAGGTCTGACTAAGTTGTCAGCTGTTTTTTATCACATTTTATCAAAGATGATATGATTGCAACAAAGACTGTAATTCATAGACATATGTTTATGGAAGTTACTTACTGGGAGTGAATGAGAATTTGTGTTTGCAGAGTTCACAAAACTCCTTTTTGCTGTATTTCAGCCATTGCACCAAGCTAGAAATTGAGACAACATAAATTTAGGTATTCCAGTTTCTCCAAACTTTCCAAATAGTGAAGGGAAAAAATTGGGGAGAAGGAAAAAAATTAATCACAAAAGAAAAATGAGAATCCTTAGCTGCTTGTTGTCACATAGCGATAAATAATTCGGTTAGATCGAGTATCAAGACGATGGATTGTTTACAAGTCCACAAATAAAATCCTAGCTTGAGAGCTCGCACAGCTCAATACTTCCCGCATAGCTGGAGTCAAGCTGTGAAATGGATAAATAAGGAGTTGCTTACCAATCCTGGTGGATGTACTTGATGCTGCCTGTGCACACACAGGGATAGAACAGCGGCTTGTCAGCAGCGCCTTCGCTGCGACACACGCGGCATATATCCGCATGTTCTACAATCATAGAAAATATAACTTTGGAAGTGAAGACACAGCTGCAACTACATTTCTGCCAGCCTGCATAAATAATCATGTCTTTCCTCTGAAAGGATTATGACACTTTTAACTCTATTCATTACCTCATTAGCTATAGTTATAATTAGATCCTACGTCATGTTGGCGCTTAACATAGATTCCACATTAAAATTTATTTATCAGTATTGAAAGGACACAACGGCAACATTTATCTGCGAAGAAATTATCTACTACGGAGGAATTGACAAATCATTGAAGGGTTAGTTAGTTGGACTGGCAACTATACGGAACTATGACAATTGACAGCAACTTAAGGCCAATATTATAGCTACCACCACTATTATGACTCCGATTGCAAATCAATAGGGATTACCCTGAAACCCTGATTACTCGATGACAAATGAGCCCAACAATGTTCAAAGTCTATAGCTCCATGGATGAGCAGAAAGGTAACTGAAGGAGTGTGGACAGCCAGAGAGAGCAAGCATGTCTACTACAATGCTAACAATAATTCGCCTCAAGTGGAAATAGAATTTGGTAGGACTGCTGTGCTGATAGTGAATGCACTGCCCAAACTGACCATGTGAAGGAGGGCAAAGGCCAAATGACTCAGGCAGAGGTAATAAGAATGGACATCTTCCTTTTACTCTTTCTGGCCCAGCCAGGCAGGGAACAGACTCTACAGGCACTAATTAGCTAATCAGCCCTTTTTACATGCCTTGATGATGAGCATCTTGAAGCTAAGCTGAGGCACAAGTGGTACCAGCATAAAATATCCCATCAAATTGCCAATTGTTGTTAGTTATCATTGATTGATTTGAAGTCCAGATACATTAAAATCATTACTCGTAAGTGCAACTCCTTGATCAGTTGGATCATTCATTTCATATGAAATCCAAGGGATAAAATGGTTAGTACCTGACTGATCCATAGGTTTATAGCTGGCTGTACATCAGGAAAATGGAATAAAAATGCTTCTTGGCAAGCTAGAAGTAACCAATGATCTCAGTTGTGTCTTACTCACTAATGAAAATGAAAACTTACCTTCAGCAGACATCTTCATGGATTGAGTATTGTTTAGTAACATGTTTCCTGTGTAGTTTATTTCAAATGAATTAATTCGGAATCAGCATATAAAACGACAAAACAACAGTATGTTCTTGTAGTTTTTCATGTAAACAAAAGCACATGGTACATGAGGGAT
Source organism: Membranipora membranacea (assembly GCA_914767715.1). Lineage (NCBI taxonomy): Eukaryota > Metazoa > Bryozoa > Gymnolaemata > Cheilostomatida > Membraniporidae > Membranipora > Membranipora membranacea. The sequence goes on from OU612068.1 coordinate 13,710,983, forward strand.
GTTTTCTGTTTTCAGCTTACATTGTTGCAGATTTTTCTACAAATTAGAGCACAACGTAGACGCTCATTGTGATGAATATGAGGAGCATGAAAATTGCAAACAAGTATCACCTCAATCATGCTGAACACATCAAATTGCACATTAATTGAGTGGGCACATTGAGGAGAGTGCAAGGAGGCCTTCCTTGCACTGAGGAAACATCAAGTCTTCCTCAATTGTTAGAATATAGTAAGTAAAATGTGTGCCTTGAGTAGTAGGAGACGGAGTAACAAAACAATGGCATAGACAGTGAGAATGAGAGTGAGTGCTAACTTTATTGTATTATTTATATATATTAAACATAATGTATAAACTTATAATGTATGAATCATGATGCACATCTGCTGTGATAGAACTATATAGTCATGTATCATATATATTGCTTGTATATAGATAAGATAGGGTATATATGTTTAGTATATAATATAGTTATAGTAGTGTAGTATATTATAGTAAAATTATATTCTGTAATTATCGATTTGAAAGAGTTCTATCTAGAACGGCAACGTCATAGTGACTTCCGTGCGAGATCTCAGCAACAGTTGTTGTATCTCTCCTTTGGGCTTAGCAATAATCATGGGCCTTGAAGAGTCCGGAACATTTGTGTAGACTCATGCGTACCATCAGGAGCCACATGTTGTCTGTCTGCCTGTTATTATTCTCCAGGGAGGAATTCACTCTCACTATCTACCATGTGCAATTATGGCTTTAGTGCCAGGCCCTCACGTAAATTTAAGCACTAATCAAGCAAGTATCTTGCTCCCCAGTTGCCAGATAGGGTAAGGGGTTTAGATTTAAAATAGTTGAAGCATATGTTATTGAAAGTATCATAGTCAAATATATTAATGTATGAGGAATCTTTCAGAACCATCACTGAGGTATCTGCTTTGCGTTGTCAGTATCAACATTCTCATTGATTCTTATCTTATAATTTGAGGCCAATGTGAAATATCCCGTGTGAGCAAATTAATTGAAATGGTTCCCACTCTAAGCTTCCAACACCTATTTCCTAGACAAGAAAGTATCACACCTCAATCCAGCCGTGCCTCAATTCTATTGTATAACGTAACCAACATTGTGTCACCCTCAAACTAGGTTTACTAATTGAAACTCTTACTCTACCAACATTAACTCCTCTACGGTATATCCAGAATAAGGTCATTTATATATTATACTTTGAGAGATGTGTTATCATATCTTTGAGCTTAAAAATAAGACTGTGCAGCGGCAAATTTGCTTTATTGCTGTAGGAATTAAATAAGTAAAATTATACATTTATTCTTCTTGGGATATCTTCAATTTCTAACAAGAAATAAGATCATCAATAGAACTAAGAGCGTTGTTATATTAAATATCAAGGGCGCGTCCATTTCAGGAAGCTGAAATCTTATGTGGTTTATATTTTCTAATTTTCTGTTTAGTGTGAGCAAGGAGTTAGTTGTCTCTAACTCCTTGGTGTGAGCATAAAGCTTTTGGCTTCTAACTGTTGCTATTAGATATGTACTCTCATGAAAACCTCAATGAAATGTGCAAAGATTATTGATAGTTTAATTTAGTTGGTTATCTTACATTTTATAGCATAGTGGAAAATAATAAATAAAACAACCCCCTCTTGTTACATGCGAGATGTTGAGCTGTTCGATATGGAAAATTCTTTATTTATTAATTCATTTATTTACTAGTGACACTGCAATGTTCCGAAACTGTCTGTGATTACTTGAATCCAGTACAAAAAATCCAGTGAAAACCCTGTTTTCTACCTTGCATAATATTATAGTAGTGGCTGTCTCTGATCTAGCTGAAAAATTATGACATAGCAACGTTGTCCTTCACTTCTTTGACATAAACAGAACAAGCACACACACAGCTTGATATGTTGTGAATTGTTGTTGAGGCCCTTTATTCTCAGAATTGTGTAAACCTGGACCCATAGACTCAATAATGATATATTTCATTTTCATTTTATTATTAAGTCTATGTCCGATCCTTATGCTGCTGTGCCTTGGTACAGTGATCACTAACTGCTAGTTTTTTAAAACTTACTCTTATCTGACCTGGTGTGGTAAATTCTTTTATTATGTTTTTTTTTCTTCCTGTTCCAACATGATTTTGTAGAGACTTGTTACTCTTACTCGGATGTTCTAAGCCCACTGATGGCTCTAATGACTTTCTTACTAATTACTTATCATGAAATAATTGCCCAATGAAAGCAGTAAAAAGAATTGCAACAAGCTGTAGATTGGTTAGAGCCATAATCATATATATACATAAATAAATACACAATAATAAGCAAATACTATTACTTAGTATATATCTGTTCATGGTTAGAGCTTTCTTAAACATGTATTTCCCATTTTAACATTATTATCTATTTGCTGAATTGCCTCTGCCAGGGCAGAATGCCATGACTGACCAAATCATATTGTAGAACCCAAGACCCAAAAAAAAATGAACAGAACTAAGTATATTGAGTGTATGAGACAGGATTTCAAAAAAGAGATTGTAACTGTGATCGTTCTCTCTTATGAGATGATTGCACAACTCCTACCACACTCACACAAAAAGTCATCATCTTCAGTACTCTGCATTAGTCTTGACTGAATGAAAGGAATTTTATTTACATTGTTGATCATGCTACAGCTTTGAGACTTCCATCTGTAGCTCAGTCAGTCAGCATTACTAAGTAAATCTCATTAAGCTATGTGTTATTGTTAGATGAATCCTGACAGAGGATCAGATAAAAGCTCGTCCAACAGTCACCATGGGTCGAGATGGGGCAATCTGTCTGCGGCTCTGAAGATGGAAGCGTCGGCAGTGAGAACTAGACGTAGTCTTCCACCCGGAGGTATGCAAGCCTTACAAGAGAGTATGAAGGAAAAGCAGACTAAAGCCAAGGAGGCGCGAGAGATGCGCCAGAAAATAATTAGTATTGAGCAGAGGTACATCTTCAGTTTGGTAAGTTAAATATTAGATATCATCGCTATATGTGTTGTAATACTGGGGCGTAGTATGAAAATTTTGATATAGATCTCAAAATAACCTACTACTGTAAAAGACTCTCTGGCTGATAAGAAATACTAATATGATTTAACTATTCAGACCATGACCATTTAGTGCTTAGGTCCATGATCATGAATATTTAAAGTGACAGTAAGACTGCAACGACGTGCAAATTATGCAACTGCACAGTATTCATGTTGATACATGCAGTCTGCTTCCCTTGCAGCCTAGTACCTTTTTTGTGGCTGCTGAATTGATTGATGGTGTACTTTAACTCTGTTGTATGGGCCGGAATCAAGATTATGGTGAATTGATTAGCAATAATGTTGTGGTTGTTTCTTTGGTTTAGGTTGGTAAACGTATAAAGATGGATAATGCTCAGGTTGAAGAACATGTGTTGGATACAGCTGAACAGCTTAGGATATTAAATCTGTGGATGGAGAAACACTCCCCCTCCAGGTCTATAATGTTCTATTATCAGGACGCCGAGTATCTCCCACTGGAAGAGTGTGGACGACATATGCACGGGTCTAAAGGACAAATGGTGAGACTTGCTATAGGGATCAACGTTGTCATTTGTTGTGAGCTTCATGATGAATGTATAGCCATTTTCTGTAAAAGGAAAATTAAGCCTTGTTAACTAACATATAACAAGAGCGATCTTTGTTTTCAGTTTGGCGTAATCATTTGCACATATTTATGATTGGCTTGACTCCTTACTGATAAATTCTGAATTTACTGAGCTGTTCTCATGAAAGACAGAAAGTTTGTTTTTTTCACTACCTATTGTCATCAGCTTTGCATTGTGCTGATAATTGGCTCGTTCACACTGCACAAGAAGTACAAGTCCCCACTAGCACTGCTCCATTGTAGATTGTGTTAAATAACAAGAGGGAGTTGCTTCTCACTAATTAGTAAGGAGACAACTCTCTAGGTTTCAGTGTTTACTTAAACATTCTTATTGCTCGGTCATACAACCCCATTTCAGAGCTGATGATGATATGCTTTTTGTATTCAATGGTGTAAAATGTCCCTCATAAGATGGAGGGATGAATTTACTATTATCACTGCCATGTCGCAACATTGTAAATACTGGCATACATGTGTGGGAACTTATTGTAAATTAATACAGTTTCACAAATTAAAACAAAACAGCATTATTGATGGAATTATCTATCAAATTTTTTCAACCATTTATTTACAGGTGCCAAGGCTATTCATTACTCGGGGACGGAACACAAAGCTGACCGGTACCCTGCTCTACTTTCTAAAAACAAAACAGGATATGGAGCTAAGAGATGCCTCAGGTACTCTCTATACTGAGGTGACAATGGGAGCGATAAACGCGGCAGACGAGGGGGAAGGTCTGCTGTCTGTACTCGAGCACCACATGCACTCGTGTATATACCCTCCTGTGAGAGCCACACGAGACTGGGGTCAGATACTGAGAGAGCCGAGCGGCGCTGAGGTCCACGGAAACTTTCTTGGTATGTTTTCAGTCTGTGTTATCTACCCGCCGATCACAATATCTGCTTCTGCAACCTTAACTGTTTGAAACAATTGTGCAACCTTGATATACCTTCGAGGAGTAAACATAAGCTAAGTTTTAGTTTAGTTTGACTTACCTTTAGCTAGCGCCAGTTTTTCGCTAGCTGAGCAAAGAGTATGTATAAAGAAGGGATGTATAGTAAATGTTGGTAAGTTCCTGTAGTAGGAGGTGGCTCAGTTGGTTAGAGCGCCGGTCTTTGAGCATGCAAATTTTGAAGGTCGTTGGTTCGAATCCCACTGCAGTGTATTGTATACTGGGGTTTGGTTGGCACCCAGGTGTGCTCCGACCTGCCTGCAAACAGAGAGCAACCTGGCGCAGATATTGCGGGCCTCGCCACTAAGGCACTAAAATTTCGCCGCCCATGCTTCGTAATGTGGCATGTGATAAGAAATCTGATTTATTTAATCAACATCACCTTTTCAAGCCTTTTCGAAATGACAGCTTTGCAAAAAAATTTAGATCCTCCAGGGAAACTAATACCAATATTACCTGAAAATGGTGACAGCTGTGATTGTTTTGTTTCATAGTTAAATCACTGCAGTGATAGATTGCTATGCTATGCAATCTGATGGTTGTTGCATAAATAATCTTTATTTTGTGATGTAGGCAATATGGAGAACTTCATGATGTTTCTGGCTGGAGCTCAGATCAGTATTAGTCATGCAGTGACTCTGGCTCCAGATGATATTGTTGACTGGAGTAATATTCAGTCTATGGCAGATTGTCAGTATATGGCCTCCAATGTGGAGGTCGTGCCAAAGGTATTATTATTATTATGTGTTTTTATTGAGGTTTTCATATATATAAGTATGTTATAAACAAAGCACATAACATAGCACATAGCTTTTCAGCATTCCTGGAAGTTTTATGGGTCTTTTTTCTAATGTTTCAATCAAATGCGGAATTTTTACCCACCAGGCATTGTCTGCAAAATAAAGAGTGTAAAATATAACAAAAAATGATGCTTAAATTTTTTTATTATACATAATCATTTGTTTTCAATCTTCTTACACATACCGTTTGTGATTAACTCCCCTTTCATAATCTAAAAACCAGACTTCAACCCAAAGGATATTGCAATATGAGTCCTTGTTTTGTTTGATCTCAGATGGAGAATCTGGTAGCGACGTGGTGTAAGCAGCTAGAGAAGATTCTAGCAGAGAGTGAGAGAATGCGTAAAGAAGCAGACGACACGGGGCCGAGAGCTGAACTTGATCACTGGAGACAGATGTCCTCAAGGTTCAACTCTCTCGTCGAGCAGATCAAAGGTATCAAATCTCATTATTAAAACACTTGACCAGCAAATGAAAATGTCCAATCATAGAAAGCGTGTTTTGGCATGTTTCGGTCATTGAATTAACACATTATAAGACTCCCGCAAATCAAAAATGTAATAAAGTTAATGAAGAGTGAATTGTATGGAAAGACTTTGTTGTAAACAAGAAAAATCCAATATACACATTTGGGGCAACAAATACAACCCTGTGTAAAAACTCCTTCACTAGTCAAAAGTATGGGAAGTGAAGGAGACACTATCACAACTAATACCTGAAAATTATATAAAATTTTATTGAGAACCCCAATTTGAGTTGAGTTGATTTGCATGCAGCTTTTATGGTTCAAAATGTGTAATTTGTGTTTGTTAGGTAACCGATGCCGTATGGCCATCAGCATATTGCACATATGTAAGAGTAAATATCTTAAAAAATGGAAGGAGCTAGACGATCGAGTAACAGATTGTGCAAACGAGGCTAAGGATAACATAAAGTATCTGTACACTATGGAGAAGTTCTGTGAGCCCCTCTACAGAGCTGACCCTAAGGCTATGATTGAGTCTATGCCGAGCCTACTGAACACCATACAGATGATCCATAGTATCTCTAGATACTATAATACTTCAGAACGTCTCACTTCACTCTTTGTCAAGGTACAATTTGGTCACTACATGACCATTCACTTTGAGGGGTTAATTTTGATCTTTATTTCGTAGTTGTTTTGATCCTCAGCATGATGTTGTAAATTTGATGTTTTATTCTATAGAACAGGTTTTTGAAGGTTTGATTTCGGTTAAGTAGTAGTTTAAGCGCTTAAACATTGTCGGGATAGCTGGGAGTAGCATTTCATTATCAACCACGTTTCAACCAAAGTGGTTTATAATGAAATGCTTCTACCCGACACAGTTTAAGCGCTTGTAACTAGATTTAGTAGTTAAGATCAGACACACTTGACTTTTGATTGATCCATCGAAAGTTGTCTTTTCCTTCTGCCAATCAGATATTGAAAACAACAGCTCATTCCTACATGCCTGACCTTACATTTATACAATTAAAGCTATATTATTATTTCATTTTATTTTTGAAATAGAAATAGAATTAAAATAGAATATCATTTTTTACTCTCCAGGTGACAAATCAGATGGTAGCATCATGTAAGAACTACATAACAGATTTTAATACGACTCCACTGTGGGAGCAGGCTATAGACTCACTCATAGATAAGCTCAAGGAATGCTGTAAACTCTACCAGGAGTATCAGAGATGTTATACTAAAACAAGAAAACATGCTGAGACAATACCTGCTGCCAAACCATTCAAGTAAACCATTTCCCATAATAGTCAGAAGATTTTTAAATAACAATCTCTTATTGCGATCTAGCTATTTGTTGGGGTTCCTAGACATTATAGTCATAGGAGATATAAGAAACATAACATTATGATTAATGTTCATCTTTTGTGGGTAATATTCTGCACTAAAATTGAATAGAAATGTAGTTGACACAAAAACATAACTGCTTGATTGTTTGACATAAGAATCAACAACTAATCAGGCGAAAACTTTGACCATTTTTTTTGCAGATTACTTTTACTATCATATTAGTCTCTTTTACAGGTTCTCGGAGATGTACATATTCGGTAAGTTTGATACTTTCCGGAGGCGTCTGGAGAAGATTATACAGCTGCTGGATGTGTTTGGTATGTTCAGCCCGCTCTCCTCGGCTACTATAGAAGGTATAGAGCCCCATGCTGCCAAGTTCTCCCAGCTCGTCTCTAGCCTGAAGAAGAAGCCTTATGATTTCCTCGATCAGAGGAACTCAATGTTTGATACAGACTTTGATGAGTTCATGCACACTATCAGTGAGCTACAGGTGAGTGTTCTTAAAACTAACCTATCTTCGTAAGTTTGATAAGACAGGCATTTGACTTGATTTTGAGATCAAAATTAGAGTTTAGAGTTCTTTTTTTCATTCAATAAGAATGCAGTAACATGTATGAGGTATGAAACAAATCTGTAATTGGGTTCAAAGTTCTCAGTAGACAAATTCAATTAAGTACAAGATGGCAGTACTACACCTGTATTATAGAGCCAAACTCTATGTTAATGTCACTGAATCCACCTAAGACCAGGTGCTTTTGGCTTCTACTGCTTACATGTATTTCTTGTCGATGGTAGGTAAACCTGCAGTTGTTCATGGATAAAACATTTGACAAGATGAAGAACACATTACAAGCTATCAGAGTTCTGAAGAAGTTTGATGGGTGAGTTCTTCTTGTAAAAGCTAGTTCTACTCCGCGCTGGTCTGACCAATTTAGTTATTTTGCAAGTAGATGTTTTGCCAGACCTCAGCTTTTGCTAAATTAGGTCGATATTCCCGTTTTAGCCACGAGCCATCGTAGTCTCACTTTGCACCAATTTCTCATCAGTTAGTCTCCTCCTTATAGAAAGGATAAAAATTGATCTGAAACTGAGTATGACCACGGGACAACAAATTGCTGTAATCTGATGATAAAATATATACCTTTTATTTTCTCTCCTCAGGTTGAACATGCCGTTCCTGAAAACAAAGGACAAGATGAAGTTTATATTCCTGAGATATTATAACTACCTGCAGCATATAAGAGTTATGTATGAGCGACAGCGGGAGGACCCATGTACCGCCCGTAATATGCCAATGTTCTCCGGCCGCATAGCCTGGGGAAGACAACTCTATAGGAAGATAGAACAACCTATGCTTATATTCAAAGAGCATCCATGGCTATTTAGGTGAGTAGATGAATTAGATCAGCAAAAAGGTTGATCAGATAGTGCTTTCCCATGCTGTCAGGACAAGCTTTGTTGGGGAGGGGGGGCAGTAGAACCCAACCAACAAAGCTGTCAAAACAGGCTAGGTAGAATGCTGCCAGAGAGAATACTGACTGTTAGATGTTGTCCCGGTCAAGCCAAAATACTCTTGCGCTGAGATTTCTAAGGGACCTGGTTAAAGAGTTAGGTTTATTTTCAATTTTAGCCTAAGTCGATCTTACTCCTTCAGTCATCCAACTCAACTCTACAACTCTTTGAGTCATCATTGTAAGAGATTTGTAATGCAAAGTATTTTTTATTTCATTTAATTTTCATTCTTCCTCATAGGGGAGAAGAGTCACGTCGATGTGTTCTGCTGTACAACAAGATAGCCTCAGCTCTAGTAGAATATCAGTATCTGTTCCACAAAGGGTGGCTACAGGCTATGCCCTCAGTTATAGATGCGCTATGTGTAAGTGTTATCATTACCTTATAACAAGCAGCTTTTTGGTCTATCCTTTGAGCCTTAACAAGTGATATTATTTATATGCCCTGCCCAGCCATGATTTCACTGAGGTGATCCTTAGGTGGGAAACATTTTTCCAGTCATCAATCCTAATCTTGGAATACTGCCAGTTTTGACCCTGTGTAAGGTATTGTGCAACCAGGGACAGCCATATCTACAGGTGATATATCATAAAATCATTATCTCCGCCTTATGTCATCCACCTATTTACAGTTTTATCTACAGTGAAAAAGGCAGCCAAGCTCTGCCTGAGTTTGATGTATGTAAGAATTTATGATGAACCTCAATGTTATCTTCAGGTTACTGTGCTGGTCAGGTCAGCAGATACTAAAGGCTTACTGATAAACTTTGATAAGCACCTGCTCATGTGTCTAAAGGAAGCAGAGTATATGATCAAGAATGCATTCGATGTGCCTGATTCTGCCAGAATACTGCTGTTCTCTAAACAACGCATGAAAGGTAACATGCAGCTTCAGTGCGGCTTATGGGATTTTTCGAACTGATCTGAAATTAAACAGATCAATTGATAGCTAAAGTAATGATGTGATGCGATCTGAGGACAAGACTTGCAAGATTTAAGTCCCTCTTCTGTGCATCAGCAAAGGGTGTAAATCTTTTTGAAAACTTCCTGATTTGGAAAGCTTGTTGCAATAAAATATTAACTCTGACAACGATCTCAATCAAACTCTACAGAAAGAAAATTTCATTCGATTTTAAACTTGCCAAAAAAATGTACAAATGTTAATTCTATAAACCAACAAGTCTCATCCCGAGCTTCCTTTGCCCAAGCCAGTGATCTCATTGTTTGCACAAAAATATGTCTTTTCACCATAGTGTGTCATAATGACTATGTCGCTGTTGTAGAATATCTTGAACAAGTACAAACACTGCTAACAGAGAATGACACAGTGCGAGCCCTGATACCGGCGCAGTTCCGTACTGTACTGACCACGGCTCTAGACAGATTGGATCTGGCCATGAGACCCGGGCTGATCTCTGTACGCTGGACATCACTCGGAGTAGAGGACTACTTCAAGAATGTCACCAAAGCTCTCGCAAATCTACGCCAGCTTGTCAAAAAGGTACACAATGGTTCAGATCTACTTTACATCTTAATGCAGGAGGTTGCAATATTATATTGTCTGCCCAATTAAATAGTGTAAAATTGTGTGTGTATATATATAATTGCTGCAAGATATTATTATCATTCTATAACTGACATTCTTAGCTGATGCTGTTACATGGAGAACGAATCGGGCATGATAATGAAATAGACAGTTTTCTGAGCTCTTATTTATGCCTCAATTCGGAGTTGTCCTCTCTCCAGTTTGATACTTTTAACCCACACCGCATAGGAAAAACCTGCTGAAAGAGGGTTATCTTGTAAACTGCTTATGATAGGATAAAAATCATTTTTGATTCAGAGTCTGCATCATTGTAATTTTAGTGACGAATTGTAAATCTTAATTTTAGTGACGAAAATCATGAAAATTTCTGCCAAATTGTCCGCAAAACAGGCAGAAAATGTTATAATTGACTATCCAATTACTAAAATTATTTCCCAAACTATGTCCATATGAGTTTTCAATGTTGCAGATTCTGAATCAAAAATAATTTTTATCCTATTATAAGCGGTTTTCAAGATAACCCTCTTTTCAGCACGTTTTTTCTATGCGGCGTGGGTTAAAAGTACCAAGCTGGATTGAGGACAACTCCGAATTGAGGCCTAAATCAGAGCTCAGAAAACTGTCTATTCCCACAACAACAGTATGTCATTGACCTGGCTTCCCTTCCAATTGCATTCTGGGATACTTTTGGATTTCCATGTAAGAGTCACTGCTGTTCCTTGCTCATGATTGCGACTATCATCCCTACCACACAGGTGAATGATATAAAGGAGGTGAGAATAGACCAGCCACTCAATCGTATAGGAGAGGCGATAGTAGTCGTCTTACCTGAAGAGCACAGCTGGTCATTATCAGAATTCTCTCAGCAAACTAAAGATCATTGTGAGACGGTCGCTCTCAAACTAGACTGTGAGAGCAGAAAGGTCAGTGCATCCGTTATTTAAATTGGCGAGAACGATTGAATGCGCTGTTTAAATGTCGGCAAACTTTGATCTTGAAATTTTTTATTTAAAATCTATCAAGGAGAATTATGCAAAGATGTGATGATAAGTTCAATAAATGTTTAGCAGGTTTTCATTTGGGAAATTAGTAAAATATGACATCCAATGAATATTTTCTTCCTGCAGGAACTCACACCTACTGTCCCACAGTTCAGATTTATATTGTTGGATGGTCTATTTAGACATTTGCCTTCATGTGAGACAAAACCATGAAACAATTACTAACGATATAAAAAGGTTAAAAACTTTGACATATATATGAATGTGTCTCAGTGGACATAAATCTATGTCTTTTTTTTGTCTTTTGTCGCATCATGAAAATCATTAGACATGATGAATTAATTGTTGCTGAAAATAAATATATCATCATAATTTAATTGAGATATAAATGGATTTATTTTCAATTATATATTAATAAAAGCGTCAAAAATCCGGAACGTAACTTGAGCCACAATTTGTTGTATGAACAGGTGGAGGAGGCAGTGTACGACCTGATAAGAATATTTTACACAGATGCAGGATATGACGGTGAGGTAACAATGATCTCTGATAAGAAAACTACAGCTGCCTCTGAGTACGACAGAGAGGAGAAATCAGGAGAGGAGCACAGGTAAAAGTGACGCTATATACACTTTAAGTTTTTTAACTTTTTATTTCGATAGTAAAATCTTTTCCAACTAGTACCAAAAAAAAAGAAGAAAAGGAATAAAAGAGTGTTAGAATAGAATGAAGTTAAATTTGATATCCTAAATAATATGGTCATTCATATAACAATGGGAGATAAAACATCTTTGAGCACGAATTTAAAAAATAAAAAAATATTGGCGCAGAGATAAAAATAGTTAAATGTTACAATTGAAGTTAAATCAAATATGATTAAGATCTGGATATAAATTTAATAATAGTCTTTTTGAATGTTTCTCAATCTTGATATCATCATCAAATATTGCTGTATATGCACAATGGTCATTATTCATTTGAAAGCTCATACTATCTTGTGACCATATTTATCCAACACCCAGAGTCAAGTTCTACCATCATTGGAAACTCTACAATAATAATAATAATCAACTAATAATCATGAAAAAATGATACCCTATAGGAGTTTAATTTAGCTAGAGTTTAATTTCGCTATCTGGACCTGGTACTAAATTTCACTAGTACTAAATTTCGCTAGTAGGATTACTAGTGAAAATTAAAAAACGATGTCCAAGCTGGGATTGGAACCCAGGGCATAATTCTCCATCTGATTGCAAGGCAGACACTTAGACCACTACACCACGCTAGCTTGCATTCATAAGTGAGGTGTATTCCTGTATAATTGTACATTGTTTATGAAACTATGGTGAGTGAGTTTAATTTAGGATACACTAAATTTCGCAACTTAGGCAACAACGCGAAAAGCGAATCCTAAATGCCGCGAAAACTAAACTTCTATAGGGTAATCAGAAATGTAATTATTCAGTCTATGTGTCTATTGTAATAATCTAATGATAAGGCCTTTTCTAACATTTTAACGTTCTGTCTCTACCCATTAGCCCCAATTTCAGATCAGCACACGTCAGACGATTGTCAAGGTATTGATGATCTCTTGAATTTGGACTAACCCATAGACTTAATAAGTCTATGGACTAACCCAACCTAAACATTTTCACAATACTATGTTTTCTAATAGGTTAGCTAAGATGTTCAAGATTAACATCAGTGGCTTACCATAACACTCAATTCTATAACACTATATGGAGTCAAACTTTGAAGAGTCGAACGGCACAAACTTTGAAAAGTTCTCTCTCTCATAAAACCTTTGCATTGATAGCAGGCGGTTGCACCTCTGCAATCCCCTGTTGATTAGCATGACACTTACCCATTTTTTCATTTCAGCCAAGTGTCTGCGCCAACTGCCTCAGATGCGGGATATAACCATACACCCAGCAGAAGACAGTCGGGGACCAAGAGCCAAACTGGAGACGACTTCCAGCAGACTGCTACCTTTGATCAGCTGTTAGCTGAGTGCCATCGATCCAAGTAAGTCACCCTCCAATAAGGAGAAAGCTAAGTTGGTAAGAGCGCCAGCCTATCAGATTGCGATGTGGTCAAAGTTACCCATCCTTGTAACCCCAGTAATCACAAAAATTATTGATTGTAAATGTGTAATTAATTTGATGTCGCAACTCTGAACGAATGCATAATCAGAGAATGACATTGTTTGAATAACAATTCCATATAATATAAAATATGTCATTTAGTAAAGCATGATATTTATCAATCAATTAATCACATACAGTTAAACTTGTTCTCCCAACTGATTACCATTCCCGTCCATATCAATAAAAAAAATTAATTTTTCGTTTATGAGGTCGAAAAAGTTGTTATTTTCCTTTGTTTATGACATACTTATATATATATGAAAACCTGAATAAAAACACATAATAATAAAAATGTATATATATATTTTTGATATTGTTTTACAGACTGCAGAAGAGAGCGGAGGCCCAGCAGACAATGAAGGAGGAATGCAATGAGCTCTTTCTTTTCTTCAATCACAGAATACTGGAAGCTTTACTCAGAGCCACCAAACAATCACTGGATCTGTACAAGAGGCATCTATTCTTCTCTAGAAGTGTGGACAAGGACCACACTTTGAAATATGGTATACTCCAGGTAGGCCTAATTATGTATATCTTTGTTAACCTTCACTAATATTAATACTGTATTTTGGTGTCAATGATTGATGAGATGAACAGTACCACAGGCCCCAAGAATTTGTTAAACGGTTAAATTTTCAACATGACTTGGCATTCCAGTTTGGATCTTTTCTCAACTATAGTTACGTGATGCCAGCCAAATTAATTAGCTTTGCAAATCAGTACAGAGTGAAGTCGCTGACTGTCAATGGTTTCCGGTTCTATCAAAATTCTTGCTGTTTTTTGTTATTATTCTCATTATATATAATATAAATATTTATAACTTTAGCTGGATATATGCTGTTTTTTGTTATTATTCTCATTATATATAATATAAATATTTATAACTTTAGCTGGATATAGTATTGGAGATACCGAATGTAGTTATGAGGCCAGCCATTGATGAGATACAGGCCAATATAAATAGAGCTGTACATCTGGTGATGGAAGTGAACAGAGGAGTGGCACAGGTAGGTGGCATTCTACCTGCATGATAGTATTGTGACGAACACTATCTCTGCAGCACGGCAAAGATCTCATGTTTATCGGTACCCCAACACCCGGTCAGTTGAGAAATTTTCATGGTAATGAGTTTTGAGTGTTTAGAAATGTCCCTTAGCCTTCTAGCAAGTCTCAGTGGACAATACAAAACAGGTTGAAAAAGATTGCGCATATGACTAACCACTCCCCCTAACCCCCTGCCTGTGAGAAGCTTATAACTATATGTAACTTCATATGTATGTTTACTTGTCATATATACACATGTTTCTAAATATTTCGATTTATAGTGGGGACAGAAGCGATACAGAGAGATGAGTGCGTTTGGTAACTCTGTGCGTAATGGTAAGTCTATGCCTCCGCCTGAGTCTCACGCTGACAGTAAGCCAGCCCTGCTGCCTCCTCAGAAGATGAGAAACTACTACAAGAGTGTGGCTGAGCATAAAGATGTTACCAAGCTGGTGATGATGCTGACCTCAAGCGTGAACTCATTCAGGGAGCAGATAACTCAGGCACTCAGAGGATATGAGAAATTTAACTTCCTCTGGGAGCAGGACCGTGATCAGGTGGGCCGAGTTTAGAAACTTCACTAATAAACTTTATTAAAAGATCCACAAAAAGTACCTGAGAAAACTTTGCCATTTGCCTAGATATCCCTCTTCTGAGGAATACTGCTGAGAAGGTTTTGTCAGTAATGTAGCAAACAAGGCTAATGGTAGAGTAAATTTTCATGGCTATTGAGTGCCTACTTTTCAAATAAAGTTGCATAGCTTTTGGTAGTGGTAGTGTGTGATGAATGATACTAAGAGGAGTAAATATAGTTTAAAATTAAGTTTAGCTAGTTCATGGTGACCAAGCACCATATGTATGAGTTAAGAGGTTGAACAAAATTGCTAGCTAGCCATAAATTTCACTATTTCAGTGACCATGCACAAAGGCGAGCCTTTCCACCTGCAAATACTTTTCTCCTCCAAGGAATATACAGATAACAATTCGAGTTTGCTTAAACATGTCTACGTGTTAGAGTTAATGGTCTGATCGTCATATTAATGGTACATACTCTAATTCTCTTCTTATTTCCAGATTGTGATGGATTTCATGAAAGATGACCCTCACCTATCAGAGTTTAACACAGAGATACAGAAGCTACAGTGCCAGCAGGAGCACATTGATAGGATAGTAGACTCAGTGACGGTCGGTCCGCTTGTACTCGTTAGTGATAAACTCAAACTAGGACTGAACGTAGAGCTGAAGGCTTGGATCAATCTCTACTGTCGGCATCTCAATCAGCTGTACAGGGATAAGATGGAGGAAGTGTTTGAGTTTACTGAGAGACAGGTCAGAATTCAAGTTCACTCACTTTTCCCTTCATTTTATTGCACAAGATTTACTAACTTTACAATCAGAGTGGAATTGTGGAATTAATGCCTAAAAGTTCAATCCCTGCCACATAAACCCGCCAGGAAGGCCAAAAACAATGTCAAACTGACACCAACTCACACAATCGTCCATGGCTGCTCTACCAAACTTGCTATGGCAGGCCAGCTGTATATCAATATCTTCTTCATAGTTATGTCACAGTAGCCGATGGTGGCGGTTCATCACCATATAACATTATTTTGCAGCGAGATTTTGGTCATTTACTACTTATTTTCTGACTTTTGAACAATTTGACTGATTTTCAAATTTTCTCTGAAATGTAATTGAATCCAGTGGCAATGGCTGGAAAATGCTAGTATACAATGAGATTGTAAGAAAGTAATACATGACATTAGATTTCACCAGGCTGACTCTTTGTCTTACAGATGGGTGTGCTGAATCGTAGTATCAAGGATCTGGATGATGTGAGGCTGTGTATGAAAGCTCTGGAGGAGATCAGAGAGAATCAGATTAAGATAGATATGACTCTTGGTCCGGTAGAGGAGGCGTATGCCATTCTCGCCAAATTCCAGGTAACCGAATACGAATAAGCTGAGTTTACATTTTCATTGTCACAAAACGCGTATAAATTATTGTGTTTAATAAATGGATCGGTTTGAGCTTGAGGGGACAGATAAAATTTTGCTTCCAATTTTGGCTCAAATCTCGACCTGAGTATCAGTACCAACTACTAATTTATCTCTAATGTATATAAGCTGATGTCAATCATTTACAAACACTTATTCTCTATAGTTAAAGGGCAACCAAGGTTTCGCAGCAATGCATTAATGGGTAGGAAATAATGTGCTAGGCAGCATCAGCTTTGTGCAATACGCGATGCAAAACTCTAAGTAGTTGCTGACTCTAAGCTGGGTAACACTTCAGTTTAGGGGAGGTTCCAAGACATTGCTGTTATGATGATAGAGCACAGGCTAAATAATAACAGGAACAGGAAACTGCTCTGTGGTATTCTCTTTTAGCTGAGTTTGAGTACCTGATGGATGAAATGTATCACAAGAATTCTGGCTGAATAATTGTCCAAATAAGATTTTGTCCTTTTCCCTATGCAGAAGGTGCAATCTGCTATTAATCAATGAGAAGTTGTTTGAAACCCTGGTTGCCCTTTAACATAATATCGTCCTAAGAAAAATAAGTTGCCATGTCATTCACCAAAGAGCTCATTCCACAATTTCCAAATTTTAAAAGCGCATCTGAGAACAAAAAATATCCCAATTGCTATTTAACTATATATCAGCACCATCATTGCTTTTTTGTGATTTTCACATGAATATGCTTGTTTGTTTGAACAGATTGATGTGCCGCCGGATGAGCAGAACCGAGTCGATTCTCTGAGATACGCTGTCGAGCGCCTAGTCAACCAGGCAGCCACAATACAAGACGAGCTTATAACTGTACAGCCCACCTTCAAACAGGAACTGCTGTCCGGTATCGGCGCCTTCCACCAGGAGGTCAACGATCTGGAGCGAGGCTACGCTCAGGAGGGACCGATGGTTCCGGGTATCACACCTCGAGAAGCCTCAGACAGGCTCAATATGTTCCAGAGTAGATTTGATGATATATTCAGATCGTATCAAACATACTCGGCGGGTGAGCAGCTGTTTGGACTGCCTGTCACAGACTACTCATGTATACACAAGATAAAGAAAGAACTCAATCTTCTACAGAAACTGTACGGACTCTATAACCAGGTCAGTGATATGTTATTGCTAAACTCGTGGCGGTGATGATGTTTGAAGTGAGCAGTGAAATCAGTGATTACGTCCTGGTTTTTACATCCAGAATTATGATTTTGCCACTTAGTTTTTTATTTGAGATAGTGTCCATACAAGCTTTTGATTTTTGTGGTATCAAGAGGAAAAATTTAGTGAGAATTGGAAACAATTGCCTAACTAATTATGTGAAGCAAGACTTTTTTCTGCAGCAAAAAGATTGTCAATATCATGCTTCATACTATTTACAAACTCACCTTTATAGACTGGTTATTGCCATAACCATAAAAAACATATGGACATGCAAACTTCATATGTTTATGCTTTTCACAGATTTGAAGTAATTTATTGTTTCCCGTAACTGTACTTGTCTCATTATACACGTTTTTGATTGACTATCTGCAGGTTATGAAAGGAATCGATGGATATTATGACATAGTGTGGACTGATGTGAATATTGAGAAGATTAATGCAGAGCTACTGGACTTTCAGAACAAGTAAGACTGCACTAATCCTATAATTAGAATCACATTGCATTGTTAAACTCACTAATCCTCTGAAAGATAATGAATACCAATACCCAGCTGGGCTTTGACTTGACTTACTTGACAAGCTTGTCTAATCAAGCTAGGATTTAGGCTTACTACTTACTATCCACGTTGCCCTCTGTTGAGTAAGATTTAGCATGAACCAATTATAGGCCTGCATTTCTCCCATTCTACTAATGAGTTGGCTTAATGAGTGGGAAAAACTCCAATGCTGGTAGATTGGATTCAACTTGATCTACTAGCAAGTCATACTGGATTGTAGGAGTACTCTTGAGAACACAGCCCTTTTGCCTGAATATTTCACCTTGACCTCAGTGATACTAAGTGCGCCAATTAGACAATGTTTTGATGGATGACTGCTTACCATGTATTTCAAATTTTCATAACAGATGCCGCAAGTTGCCTAAAGGCATGAAGGATTGGCAGGCTTTCCTGGATCTGAAGAAGAAGATTGACGACTTCAACGAGACGTGTCCCCTACTGGAGATGATGAGTAATAAGGCTATGGCTGAGAGACACTGGCACAGGATCAGTGTACTTACTAAGAAACCACTGGATATCGAGTCTGATAACTTTACTCTGGGTAAGACGATCAGCTCCATCAAACCATTATTCATGTACCGCATCATTATTTCCCACTAATTTAAAGAGGCAAGATATAATATTTAGAATACGCTGTTGGTCTATATTATTGCCTACATAAAGCTGGAGTTTCCTGGGTTTATTAGAAAAAATTTGTCATATTGATCAAGCTCAAGCTAGTACCAGTTGTGAGTCGCTGGTTTAAATGACCAAAGTCTGAGGACAGCCTTTGTTTTCAGTGTCATAATTAGTTGATTCATTTTCACTCACTGCAGTCACAATTGACCCAACAAAAAGTGTTGTGTTGGGCTGAGATGATTTCAGAAGTTCAGGGCCTACTCTGTCAATAGACCAAAACAGTTAATTTCTTTGTATAGGTACTATAATGGAGGCTAATCTGCTGAAGCACAAGGAGGATATAGAGGATATCTGTATCTCTGCTGTCAAGGAGAGAGACATCGAGGCTAAACTAAAGAACGTAATATCAGAGTGGGGTAATGTCAACCTCAGCTTCTCAGAGTTTAAGTCTAGAGGTGAACTGCTGCTCAAGGGACAGGTTAGTAACAACAGATAGTCAATCTAATAATTTGAAGACTTTGGCAGTATGTTAGTATTCCGTTTGTTGTCGACTAGGGTGAGATTGAACCCAGAACCTCCCGTTCATGAGCTAACCCTGCAGATTTCAGCTCATATCATGATTATTCAATTGATAGTAAGTTAACTTTATGAATAAATTAGGTATAATCTTGAGATTCAGTTTGAAAAAAAGGTTTAAACAATGTGATTTCTACTCATTCATCAGTGTCTTTTTATCAATACTAATGTTATTTTTTGTCTCTTTAATAATATGGGCTTCATAATATCTGATCAGAGACTGAACCGGTCAGATTGTGAAGAAGATGATCCAATCAATTTTATTGAGAATGACGACTCTTATATTTTTATTGTCTATTTGTAGGAGACATCAGAGATAGTATCTACACTCGAAGACAGTCTGATGGTACTCAGCTCTCTACTCAGTAATAGATATAACGCTCCATACAGGAAGAAAATACAAGAATGGGTGAGTGTGCTGACCTCACAATTACATAGTATGCTTTGCCTCTGCCATAAACATACAAATACTTATTTATATTATATACTATTTTTATTAAATACATGTTTATATGTTTATGGCGGAGGCTGATGAATTCATTTAGAAGTATTTTATCACTCATCCATTTCCTGTTGTATCCTCAACTCCATAATAATTGATCAGTAGATTATATCCCTAATAGTTACTTTCTCGCTCACCTGTAAGTTTACAGGCTTATTATATTACAATAACTGGTATTTTTGATCAATCAACCTGCAAACCAACATACTATTGTAATTATATACTCTCAAATTGTGAAAGGAAAACTTCTGTGAGTTTACTTTCTTTATTTTTTTACACTATTATTGGCAGTCTATTTCATTCCAGTAGCGGAATGTTTCCCGAATTATGATCACTTACAAATTTGATTGATATTTGTCATGTGTATAACAGGTGGCTAATCTAAGTAACACCTCAGATATAATAGAGAACTGGATGACTGTACAGAATCTGTGGATCTATCTGGAAGCTGTGTTTGTGGGAGGAGACATCGCTAAACAGCTTCCTAAAGAAGCCAAGAGATTCGCAAACATCGACAAGTCATGGGTCAAAATAATGACCAAGGTAATCCTAGTAATAAAATTATGTCCAATCCTCCATGATAGATTTGAAGTTGAAGTGAACTATCATCCTTAAATTGCCCAATTTTTTTAGTCAGATGAGGATGACACTTGAAAGTTTAATGAGACCATTCACAGCTTTTGATAGCTGTAGGGGAAGCGAGCTCATGTTGGCGGGAAGAGGCCCTACCGATGTTGCTAAAATGTGCCATATGGATATCAAATTCAAACACTCCTTCTTTGTATGCAAAATAATTGAAGTCCTTCTGAGCTATCGTTAGACTGTGTTATTCCCTTGCTGATTCCAGTATATATTGTATACTGACTTTGTTCTCCTCTAGGCTCATGAGACGACTAACGTTGTACAATGCTGTGTAGGAGATGAGACTTTCTCTCAACTCTTACCTCATATGCTCGAGCAACTGGAGATCTGTCAGAAATCTCTCACAGGTAAACTGCCTCACACATTAAGTTATTATATGATAAATACTATATAATAACTCTATGGCTCAGAAAAGGCTCTCACACTCTCTGCAGTGGCATATTTAGGTGGTTCTTCGACTCTCTACTGGAACCCAGGTCATGACTTGTTGTGTGTGTGTTATTACATCCCTGAAACCTTGTTGTAATGGCTCAGTGGTGTAAGAAAATAGAAGCAACACAGATTCACAAGCAATAGGCCATTGAATTAGGGGTTCATGCTCCTATACAAATGGGCAGTGAGGATTGGTTGAGCTTGCTGACATTTTCTTGTCCAAAGCTTTGTCATAAGTCTTAAGCTTTGTATTGTCTTTGTCTTAAGCTTAATGCTAAGCTTGGCACTGTGGTACTCCTCCCAGGATCATTGATGTTTGGCCCAGGCATAATTGTGTACTATCATTATATTTATCTTTGTAGGATATTTGGAGGCTAAGCGTTTGATCTTCCCTCGATTCTTCTTCGTATCTGACCCGGCCTTACTGGAGATACTCGGTCAAGCGAGTGACCCTCACACTATACAGGCCCATCTACTGGGTATATTCGAGAATATCAACGAAGTAGAGTTTCATGTCAAACATTATGACAGGATTCTGGCTGTGAGTCTGACCAACTAATTATCACTCACACACTAAAGTGTAACTCAAATATTTATTTGAACTAAATCAAATTAACTATTGAAGTCTTAGTTCTCAGGCAGATATATTATGTGGTGCTTTTATAGTTAAGTGTGCTATGTTGCGTCTTGTTGTGGTGCTCTGTTGTTATAGTTCTTCGATTTTCACTCCTCTTTCCAACAAAACTTAATACATACATTCTGAATGCTTCAGAAAATAAAGCACAGTTTTTACAGGGGAGGAATGGTCTTTTCTACCCACATCTTATTGATATCTCCTCTACATAATACCACTGGTATCTCTGCTTTCTCTAACAGATTAAGTCTAAGGAGGGTGAGCGTATCCCGCTGATAAAGCCTGTATCGGCTCAGGGAAACGTGGAGGTGTGGTTAGGTGATCTCATGAAGATATCTCAGAGATCTCTACACGCCGTCATCAGAGAGGCTTATATGCTTATCGGTCAGGAGGGATTTAGCCTGCTCGAGTTCATCAGTATCTACGCCGCTCAGGTATCATATTTCAAATTTAGAAACATTTAGTTAAGTGTTGAAATAAAGTATGGACTTATCTTTCACAAGAATGTTTGTGGGAAGAGTCTGTTATGGGCATTCACTCAAACCTGAACTGCACAACTACTACAGTGGTTGTCTTATAGATAAAGTCATGCTTGTCATGATATTATTATTATTATTATTACATGTTCGTATTGAGGTTCCCATATAAGTATGTTATAAACAAAATAACAACTTGTTAAGATAAAATTATTCATCAAACTCAATCAAACAACCACTGTTGAGTTAAAAGCTGCCGTTCACTGCAACCATATTCACCATATTTCACAGAAGATAATTTTCTGATGTTGATAGGTTGGATTACTAGGATTACAGTTAATCTGGACAACAGACTCTGAGACGGCTCTGAAGAATGCCAGATATGATAAGAAGATTATGATGATCACCAATCAGAAGTTCCTAGATATGCTTAACCTGCTGATCGATCAGACGACGAGAAACCTGACTAAGTTTGAGCGAGTCAAATTTGAGACTCTCATCACCATACATGTTCATCAGAGAGACATATTCGATGACCTCTGCAAACAACACATCAAGGTATATCTCTACATTTGTCCAATTCTACTGGTTAGTTTTCCCTCAGCTGATGCCAAACTTGCAAATAAGCATGGTAGGTTACATGGACAGAAAGGTATGTACTGTCCAAATACTGGATCGTATGATCTGAACATCTCTTGAATTGTAACAGCGTAGAGAGGATTACAGCAAAAATTTAGTGTTTTGCAGTAGACAGGCATTTTTCAATTTAAAATATAAAATGTCAAAACAGTATTCCATATTCTATTCAGTGTAATACTTATATACTATGATTTCAGTCGGTCACGGACTTTGAGTGGTTGAAGCAGGCAAGATTTTACTTCAAGGAGGACGAGGATAAATGTCAGGTGTCCATCACTGATGTAGATTTTATCTATCAGAATGAGTTCCTCGGCTGTACTGATAGGCTTGTCATCACGCCTCTCACCGACAGGTAAATTAGATTCACCGAACCAACCACTAAATTTGTTAGTACATGATCCTACCCGTTATTGCATGCCAAGGGTATGTATTGCCAAAGTACTACTCTCTGCCTCACCACATCAGCAAATTCTTATATTTTTGCGAATTGAGGCCAAGTAAGCACTTTTCTGTAAATTGAGTAGTCAGCTCAAATTTAACAGAGGACTGAAAGTCAACAATAATGCTTTTAGAACAGAGTAAAATTAGCAATGTGGTAGATTACATTAGATGGCATTTGGTGTCACCGATTTGTGCATACTGCAAAAACTGTCAGGCCAATAATTATATCTAAGGAAAAATGTTGATTTTGACAACGGATAGGCCTTGCATAGTCATCTAGATTATTTGTAATGATATCTCATTAATATATTTATGTGTAAAATTCATCTAGATGTTACATCACGCTAGCCCAGGCTCTTGGTATGGCTATGGGTGGAGCTCCTGCCGGCCCTGCAGGGACAGGTAAAACTGAGACTACTAAGGACATGGGTAAAGCTCTGGGGAAATACGTAGTTGTGTTCAACTGTTCAGATCAGATGGACTTCAGAGGTCTCGGCAGAATCTACAAAGGTAACAAAGCGCTGATATTTTCTGCCTGAAACTATTACCAAATTTGCCACTAATACTTGTAGTTTGATCCAGCTCCACAAGAGCATGGTGTTGCTCCCTTCTAAAAGTCATTGACCTCATCAAACCCATACTTGGTCCAGTTTGCCTGCTTTTGAAGTTGCTCGCCCTCAAGCTGTGGTAGCTCACAGGATGAATGGGAGCTACCCAAAATGCATACAAATTTGATCAAACTTGATAAAGCAAGCCCCTCTCCACCAGCTGGAAGCAACTCCAAAGCAAAACAATATCTATCATCTCAGGCTCAGCTTTTTCTTTCAATATGGAAATCATGCTTGCTTCTTCATCACCCATTCAACACCATACAGCTCAAACTCTACTCAACTCAAATGTCTTTCTCTCATATATCATACTCATCCTCCTATGCTCAACTCTACCTCTTCAGGTCTGGCTCAGTCCGGCTCGTGGGGATGCTTTGATGAGTTCAACAGAATCGACCTGCCTGTGCTCTCTGTAGCAGCCCAGCAGATTTACATTGTACTACAGGCTAAGAAAGATAGAAAGTCTCAGTTCATATTCACAGACGGGGACACGGTAGACCTCAACCCGGAGTTTGGTCTTTTCATAACCATGAACCCAGGCTATGCAGGCAGACAGGAGCTGCCTGAGAATCTTAAAATTCAGGTGCTCTCACCAGCTTTCTTCTATGCGGCAGCATACCTTGACTCTCTTATGTTCCATTTCATTTCCTTCATAATTCCTCCTTCTCGTGTCAGTCAAAAATTAATAACCCATTGGGACCTTGTTCTTTTAGCTGTTAACACTTTTATTGGCAGTCTCTTTCATTCCAATAGCTTTATTACACTTTCTACTATCACTCATCCTCTCTGATCATTTGATATCAACGTTTGTATTCATTTTTGTCACTTAACGCTGCAGTATTTCCCTTTTAAAATGGCTGATATTGTAGTTGTGACCTCCTTTTTATTACAGTTCCGTACAGTGGCCATGATGGTACCTGATCGACAGATTATCATGAGAGTAAAACTCGCCTCATGCGGATTTTTAGAGAACGTCATTCTAGCCCAAAAGTTCTACACTCTGTACAAACTGTGTGAAGAACAGCTATCAAAACAGGTAAAGATGTCTCTTTTCTTCTCATCATGTGTGCAGTCACTATTTAGTTGCCCAATTATGTTTGGTATCACAGTTGACAAAGCTCGCAATGCTGATGTCTTCCTCACCTTGGTTCAGCACTTTCTCATCAAGTAATATGGGGGGGGGGTCTTTCAATAAGAATGAGCAATGCTTTACTAAAGCAAATTATCACTTTCACGTCGCTCAAAATTATCACTCACTTGGTCTTTGACTGAGAGTCATGTATGAGCAACATCCCCAGCAGGTCTCACTCGCTCCCTGAGTGAGAGAACGGGTTGCTTTTGTTTGCTGCTTTTAATTGAAAGAGCCCCTGGTAAAGATCATTTGGAGACATTAAACTGGATGACAATATTCGTAACGTAGGAATCTTGCCGTTCATAACATGGGCTAAAATGATAGAAAAATTCTGCCCAAATATTTTTTTAATGATTTCTTTGGCAATCTAAATCATTTTGAAGAAAATTGTTATACCTGCAGTCTTTTTTTATTATTAGGTTCATTATGACTTTGGATTGAGAAATATTCTCTCTGTGCTGAGGACACTGGGAGCTCAGAAAAGGTCACGACCCAACGAGACTGAGTCCACCATTGTGATGAGAGTTTTACGAGATATGAACTTATCAAAGCTAGTCGATGAGGACGAGCCATTGTTCCTCTCTCTGATCAATGATCTGTTCCCGAGTATAATACTCGACAACGCAAGCTACCCTAAACTACAATCTTGTCTGGCTGATCAACTCGCTGAGATGAAACTTATCAATCACCCATCTTGGAACCTAAAGGTATGCTCAATATCTACATGTTTGATTTTGGATAAAGTCTGACCAACTTTTACCTTGATTAACCACAGTGTGAATAATTTATATGTGAATATACATTAAAGGGGCCATATCATTGACTATGGAATTGACTACTGGCTAATCTTGCCGTCTGCTTCTTTTTTCTGGCAGAATTTACCAAGAAATGCTACAAGTTTAGGGAATTGTCCGACTCTACTTGATGATTGACTCTGTAGACAATAATTATCTTCAATTTGGCTTCAATTCATCAAGCTCTAGAAGCTTAACAAAGAATCTGTGATTTTTACTAAGGTTGTAATGAATCCAGTTATGTCTTTTCTCACACATGAATACAGATAGTACAGTTGTATGAGACCCAGCTGGTTAGACATGGTATGATGACACTGGGTCCCTCTGGTGCTGGTAAGACGTGCTGTATTAATGTAATACTCAGGGCTATGAGTGATCTAGGACAGCCCCATAAAGAGATGAGAATGAACCCTAAGGCTATAACAGCCCCACAGATGTTCGGCCGACTCGACGTCGCCACTAATGACTGGACTGATGGTATCTTCTCTACATTGTGGAGGAGAACGCTCAAACAAAAGAAAGGTTTGTCTATATGTGTGAATTTCTGTTTTGCTGTGATAGGTCAGGTTAAAAATAGGATGTGTCATAGACTTTGAAGTTGAAAAGTGGAAGCTTTTACACGAAAATGTGGTTAGTTTATTAATGTGAACTCTGCACATATGATAAAAAAGTGGTTAGAGGCTTTTATTGTTTTTATCAGATATGAATCATTAGGTACTCCTACTTTCTAACTTTGCTTTCAGGTATTCATAGAAACCATTTGACCACGTTCTCTGGTCTGCCTTTTTTTGGGGGATTAACTGAGGTGATCAGGCAAGACCACAAAAAATATCATCGCATGTCTGACCTCCTTGGGCTTGGGAATTCCAGAAGAGATTGCTACAGACCTCATGCCCTCTAGTATTTCATATGACTTCCTACTCGTTACAGGTGACCATGTTTGGCTAGTACTGGATGGCCCTGTAGATGCCATATGGATTGAGAATCTTAATTCTGTACTTGATGACAACAAGACCTTGACTCTAGCTAACGGAGATCGTATTCCTATGTCTCCCAGTGCTAAGATTATCTTTGAGGTTCATAACATTGACAACGCCTCGCCTGCTACAGTCTCAAGAAATGGTGAGAGTATTTCAGTTTATATAAACAGTTTTCATTATTCACAAACAAGTCATCACATCTTATTATCATACATTGCTCATGAGGACTTTATAACAGTGTGTTATAATCAAAAGAAAACAACTTGCCGAATTCGGAACTCAGGAAAATATTATTCCAAAAGACATACACTCACACACCAATGAAGGGAGTTAATTGCACACATCCACACAATCTAATTTGTTTTGAAATAGTTTTGTAGCCCAAAGTCATATATCATTGGTTCTTAGTTACCGCATACTGACTCTCGTGATCTGACTGGGCATATAGATCACTGATAAACTAGGCTATCATTACCACAAAGCAGGTGTCGTAAGGCTAAGTATGCATCATGCGTGACTTGAATTTGCGCATGTGCAAGAGCAACGAGTTTATTTTGGGTTCTGGATGCAACTTTGGAAAGGGGAAATGGGATATCCCCTGCATAAACTGTCAATCAAAATCAGCTAATAATGACAAGAGAGGATAACTATTAATAACAAAACCGCACTCTTTAGGGAGTATGTCACCAGAGCAGGTAGCCAATCAGATGGCTTCGGAATTCCGAGACTCAATTTTGCAGAGATCAGATCAGCTCATGCCCAGAGCTGAGCATGCGCAGAATGTAGTTACCGTTGGACTGACTAAACATCACAATAATTATGGCTTTGCCTTCTCAGGCTACGATTTTTGTGCGTTGCTCTGATATGGTTGCTGGCTGGCTGCATGGCACATTTGATAACTTTTAGACTGCAAAATAGTTTTCCATAGCTATCATCCCTTTTTTGTTGTACAGACAACTGCTAATTGATGATTGCATGCCACCAGGGAGGGTGGGAGACTGATACCACTCCATTAAGGCTCAACTTGGATGCCATTGCCTCCCTTTACACATGTGGGATGTAGCGACATTTATTATCATTCCTGCTGTTGGTTTCAGGTATGGTGTTCATGTCTAGTTCAGCGCTGGATTGGATGCCTCTACTAAAGGGCTGGTTCCTGAGGCGTCCCGGCTCAGAACAGGATATTATGATGCCTCTGTTTGAGGGAGTGTTTGAAGATGTTTACCAGTTTTGGAGTATTAATCTGATAAAGAAAATGGATGTCCTACAGTGTATGGTGGTGAGACAGGTGGGATTTCAGTTCATAGTATGACCCTGTGTGTGTAGCACCTTAGGTCACTCAGATTTTTTCATAAATTATCTTTCCAGTAAGTGCCAGGTCTTGGTCTGGTTCATGCATACTTGATGTACTTATAATGTCCAACAAAGCAAACAAATATGTTAATCATACAGCTCACCCATTTCAACATGCGAACCATGAGCCTTGCTGTGGACTACACTGTCTTATTTAAAACACAATTTGTCAGTGAGCTCCTTGCTGTCTAGCAGGGTGCTCCCTGTCTAAACTGGTCATGTTTATAGCCCTCATAAATAGGTTCTAAATAAAAAATGACTATTTCGGTATATTGAAACCAGCAGTTGAATATGTCGTGGGCCATGGTTAATTAAGGTTTAGGACTGTTACACACAATTGACATCTTGTATTCTGAGCTAAATAGTAATGGTGTTGTCTCATCAATGCCCCCTATAGCGAGGGACTTGTGCACACAAAGCTAGAAAAGCCCGGTCCAGTGACACAGTTGGTGGGTGTCAATCCTCCAAATCAGGGACAAACTCTCACTACAATTTGTTGTATGCTCATATAGAAAGCTGAGGGATACTCCAGGCTTTACAAGGCTCCATCAAAGGTTAAAGGTTCATGAATATAGTTGTCACCTTGTATTCTGAGCTAAAAATAGTCATGGTATCATCTGGTCAGCGCCCTCCAAAGTGAGGGACGACTCCTGAAACAACCCCATTGCCAGAACTTTGCGTAAAATGTCATTGAATAGCAAATATCTAAGAAGTGAGTATACCACCATTGTTAGCAAAGTTAGAACAACAGGCCCACGGAAGACGTTTTGAGTACAAGAGAGGTTCCAATCATGGATCAAAAATTTTGCAGCAATATAAAGACCAACGACTAACAATGGGATATTAAAAGCAGTCTCGAAACTACCGCTTATTCTTTCATGAAATATCAGGTAAAAACAAATGCGAGGAATAGCAATGCTGCATTGAAATAGGACAAATGTTTTCACGTAATTCCTAGATCTCTGTCTGATGCACCATAATAATGATGTTTGATAGCCGGGAGCTTGCGGAACTTGTGGAGTTATTGAATAATGTGAATTAGTTGTTGGTGGTGGCTCTTGCTCCCGTTCGTTTCGATTTAAGGGGTTGGAGAACACCAATGATAGTAGCTCTTGGGTAGTAAGAAAGGCAACTGCCAAGAGAGATGTTGATATAACAGCTTCATAGACCTGATTATCCATACTTTCTAGGCCTGACATCATCCAGTGAGTTCCTACAATTTGATAGTATAGTTTATCAAGTTGCTGGATTGCTCTAGTAGTAGCAGTCAATCAACTGACCTTAGGTGCAACAATCCCCCCCCCCCCCCGCCGGGTACTATGCAACATGTGAAGTTCAATAGCAAGGTGTAGTCAATACCAGCACTGGTGCATTTTCTTTGGGTTGAGGCACAGCAGTTATGATGCTACGTCCATTGATGAGCAGTTTCAGTATGTAATATATATATAAACGTATATAAATGTAAGCGATGACTATAGTTATGTTTCTTCCTCAACTTAAACATTTTCCTATGATAGGCATCAATATCTATAAACTCAAAATACATCTAAGTGATCATCAGGATGTGATAGGCAAGTGATCAGTTGCGACTACAAACCTTGTCAAAATGTTACTTCCTGCTAGCCAAAATGTGCACGCACAAGTGATTATAACAGCTATAATCTACGCTGCACGTTGTACCTAGGGTCAGCTGGAAAAGCCTTCACATCATCAAAACAAGAAAATGGCGCTAGTTGTAGAAATGCATGTAGCGCGTTGGTACTCTATCGAACTAGTTACTGCTCTAGTAAAATATATCTGTTTGCAATGTGATCACAACTCGAAAATAGCTTGCTATTGTCGATCATACTCATGTTACATGGCATTGCATTATTGATTATAACAAATCTTTTTTAGCAGTGTTTGTTTGAATAACAATGGGCTTTTCTATACAGGTATATAGGTCATTGGACGCTTCCTAATGCTATGTAAGCAAAAAACACCTCGGTATTGTCTTTCGTCGAGTACGTTTATTGCGTCTTATTTTTTTCCGCATAATGGTTGCCATTCCCCTGCCACATAAGGCTGGACTTAGCTAATGATAAAAAGTTATGAACCATGTTAAAAAAGCAAATCAGATCAAATCCAATGTAAGCAAAATAACATCATTGTTGGGAAAATCTATAACCGTGGAATTTCTCGCCACTGCTGCAGGTATTGGAAATCAAGAAATTCGTCTTGGATTCGTATACAAAGGAGCACCATACTGTAACAACCTACATCAACTCATTAGAAATTAATATCATTTAGCCTTGCAACTAACTTTTTTGGACCTGAAATTCCCTGCCACACGAGGTCGAAACTGGCTTTCGATAAGCAGGAGGTTTGAAAAGTAACTTTCTTTACTCTTTGATTTAAAAATCATTGATCATTCAAAATGAAAGGCACCCCAGAATCAACCGATCGTTAGACCCACCAAATCATTGGTGTGGTTCTGATAACGAAGTATGACTTTCTTTTCTCAGATGTGTGATTTACTACAAGGGTTGATTAAGACGGTGGGAGATCACTCCAGTAGCACAAGTATGGCCTCGGCCGCCCCGCACAGCCATACACCTGATCAGATTAGCAGATACTTTGTGTTCGCTCTGATGTGGAGTGTAGGGGCTCTGCTTGAGCTGGACGGCAGGAGTAAACTAGAGACTTTCCTCAGAGAACATCAGTACAAGCTAGATCTGCCTCCCTGTAAAGATGGCGAGACCATATTTGAATACATGGTGGACAGGGTGAGATCTCTAGATACTTGATTTATCTTTTCTTTCAATCAATTTGTGATGATTTCATGTCTTTTGACTGAAAGTGAAGCAAGTAGCGTGGGATATAGGAGCTTGTAAAAGATTGCCCTCAAAAATTAGACACGGCGCCAAAAAAACATTTCATTTAAATCTATTCTTTGATGCATGAATGATCAGTTTTTTTAAGCCAGCATTCGTCTCTAACAAAGAGAAGTTTTAAAATTATCAGGTTTCAAATGCACAATACGAAAATTCTACCTCCAGTTTATTTTCACTCAACTCGTATTGTGTTCATGAATCACCTATCAATTTTTATGAATGTAAAAAAATAGTGTCAACTGTTTCTTGGGCAGTTGTCATCAATCTGACTGCATTAGGGGAAAAGAGTACACATTTACCTTTATGACCAAGCTTTGACACTGAGAGTATAAAATGACTGATGGCTAATGGCCATGATGTATACCCAAAATCATCTAACCAATGGTTTCTGCATAGAAAAAAAGCAAAAAGAAAATGGCACAATTACCGGTGGCTGATTTTATTAACAGGATGGTCTATGGTGTCACTGGAGTAAGAGAGTTGAAGACTTCCACTACCCTAAAGATTCCATACCTGAGTATTCCTCTATTCTAGTACCAAATGTAGACAATGTCAGGACTCAGTACCTTATCAAAACCATAGGTATGCGTTCAATTCACTCTGTCTTTCCCTGTCATCCAAATGAAATCCCCCCTTGGTTGCTTCTCTCTGATACTAGTTATTTACATAGCAACATAAATACAACTCAGAGCCGAAGCAAACCTTCTTAACAGCACAAGAGCGATCCTATTCACTCTGTCCTGATAGGCAACCTGATAATGTAGATCATGACGGATCCACCTGCCTGCAATCTAAGGTTCTTGTCTTTCTGGTGAACTACCAGCACATTGCTAGAGGGGAGCAACTCCCAATCATAATTCATCCATTACTCACGAACAGCTTCAACATTAGACTGTGATGTTTTCTTTCTATGCTATGAAAAACTTGACATCCGCCTATACTACAGCCATAAACATATAAATATTCATATATAGTATAAATATATATATATATATCATATCATATATAAGATAAGATAACTTTTATTGGTAAATGATGGTTGATGATTACAGCAAAGCAGGGGAAGGCGGTGCTGCTCATAGGAGAACAAGGTACGGCTAAAACAGTCATGATTAAAGGTTTCATGGCTCGATATAACGCTGAGACACATCTGACAAAAAGCTTCAACTTCTCGAGTGCCACCACACCGCTCATGTTCCAGAGAACTATCGAGAGCTACGTGGATAAGAGAGTGGGCAGCACTTACGGCCCTCCTAGTGGCAAGAAGATGACTGTGTTCATTGACGACGTTAACATGCCAATCATCAACGAGTGGGGTGATCAGGTCAGTTTTCCTTAGAACCAGTTTGATCCAATTTGCCCGCAGTCTTCATTCTTACTCTACTAGTGAGCCGCCCCCTCAAACCCTAAATGCAGGCAAATTGGATCATGCTTGATCTAAGTTGTCCTTTGGCTATTTTTCTGTCTCACATTTCTATCGGTGAAAATAACATGTAGATTGTTAGATTTAGATAACTTTGTGTACATATGATACTGGCACACACTTGGCGTTTAGTCAATGTTTGGAGTTTTGCCAAATTTCAAAATATGCGTGATGTGAAATAATGCGGTAAACAGGGGGATGAGATAAATCCGAGACTTCCATTAGAGTATCTGTGAGTCTTGCTCAATGGTATCATCCTAATCGATTTAAGAATTCACAGACTAAATTGTAGCAGTGTCTAGGCAAATTTAACACATTGTTCCATTCTAGAACTTGCATAGTTACAATAATAAGCAAATATAAGATCGATGTGATAGCGTAATTCTACATAGAGATTGTCTGAAGTATAAGGACTTCCTATAAACCTATTTGACCTATTTCGACCTATTTCGACCTTATTTGATATAAATTTAGGTAACCAATGAGATAACACGACAGTGTATGGAGATGGGAGGCATGTATAATGTAGATAAACCTGGAGACTTCTCACATATAATAGATGTTCAGTTCATGTGTGCTATGATCCATCCCGGAGGAGGACGTAACGACATACCACAACGTCTCAAACGGCAGTTCTCTGTATTTAACTGCTCTCTTCCCTCGAACGCTTCAATAGATAGAGTGTTCGGTAAGTCTAATTTATTTTTTTGACCAGGGTTAAATCTAGGTCAAACGCTTGGCCTGATTTTACTTATATACTTTTATTGTCAATCAACAATCATCTTTATAAATGTTTTTCATGCAGTGGCAGAACAAATAAGGAAAAGCGGAGAGACAAAGAACAAAATACACGAGTAATAAAATCGACAAGACTTAAAGTACTTTGATAGTAGATGTTTAAAATAAGTTAGTTTGGTGGCTGAGCGTATCTATACTGGTAATATTATATGGAATTACAGTAAAATTATATGGAATATGGATGTAAAGAGTAGCATTGATGGAAAATCTTTTGGACAACCTAAGAATGCTCTGCTTATGTTATGGCAGCTGTCTGGTTCATGGTCGATAAAAGTCTGCACAGCCATTCTAGGGGTCTGTTTGCCACCTCCTAGGTGATTTACATTTTACAGGTAGTATTGGGCTAGGATACTTCATAGAGGACAGACAATTCCCAGTAAATGTCATACAGACATGTAAAGAGCTGGTACCTCTGACAAGAATACTCTGGCAGCAAACAAAAGTAAATTGACACAAAGATTGCCACCGTAAACATATATTTATTTATGTGTTTATGATTGCAACACATTTGTTGACACTATTTATTGGCCAGTAACCATTTTGTATGATGCTGAACATTTGAAGCCACAGCATTTTTTCTGAGGAGTATGGCTACAAAACACAAATGTGTATACATAAGGTTGTTATTTGACTCACTGCTAAAAATTGATTGGAATTATCATAATGTCATATTTTGATACTCAAACTATATTACTTGGCTAAAAGCTGTGAGTAATTTTAGTCACCTCAGTACAATTAAATGTCCTTAAATTTACTGTCAAAAAATTGTTGAATTCATGGGTTAAAATATTATGGTGAGTTTATTTGGGGTGTGAAATATCAAATCTAATGATGAGCGAAATCACGAAATTCAAAATATGTGAAAAATTTTATAATGTAGGGTAGAAAAGTAGTAATTTACTCCTCAATTTCTGAGTATATAAATAACGTTTGTTTGCTCACAGATAAAGATGTTGCCAACACCAGCTAAGTTCCACTATGTGTTTAATCTGAGAGATTTATCTCGTATCTGGGAGGGGATATTACACATAGAGGGACCTGAGTGTCAGTCTCCCGATATGTTGATCACGCTGTGGAAACATGAATGTCAGCGAGTTATATCCGATCGATTCACCAATTTACAGGTATGAGACAGCCTTGCTGTGGCCGGATTCTATGTCCGGAATAATATCCCAAAACTGCAGTTTTTTTCCCACAAGAGAGCTAGTGACAACGTAATCACTGTATGTCTGCAACATGCCTGAATGCTTCAGATGATCAGAAGTTGGTTATTATAAACATAGCAAGAGTTTGAAAACATCAAGCAACGACAACATTGCTGTCTTTTGCTGCAGTTCATTAGTGCTCCGTTGCTGGCGTTGATAATCTTTCAACCACAACACAATGTCATAACTACTGCAATAAGTTGTTTTTTCTAATTTCATGAAACTTATTTTTCGTCTGATGTTATGCCTATTATAACTTTAATCATGAGATTTCATGTTGGCTATTACAGGACAGGAAATGGTTTGACGATGCTATAACGAGAGCGGTACGCGAGCACCTGGGGGATGAGCATACAGGCTGTCTGAGTAAGGAGCAGTACTTTGTGGACTTTATGAGGGACCCAGAGGAGGTGACGGGTGAGGAGGACTCGGGAGACATCGAGCTGGAGATGCCTCACGTGTACGAGACGATACCTAGCTGGGACGGGCTCAGGGAGAGACTCAACTTCTTCATGCATCAGTACAACGAGCAGGTGAGATCGATTAAAATATTTGAATGGAATGAGCAGCTCTAAATATTCAAAATTTATTTATGAAATGAGTATGGAAAATGAGGAGTTTAAAGAATGCGCCTGAAGAGGAAAATATGCTTGAACCATTGATATCAAAAATCAGGTAGTCTGGAGGTTGTGCCCTCTTGATCTGTTCTGTATTTCTCTGACCAGTGTTTTAGCGGTTCGTTGGTTTTAGGATATGACTCTTATGACTGATTATTGATGGAGTAACCATACTTTGGATTTACAACTCAAAATTGACTAATTATCAATTCTAGTAATGGTGCAGCGACCTGAACAACTAATAGTGTTTGCTGGTCAGAATTGCAAAGTTTCCCATAAATTTTTGAAATTGTAAAACATTCAGCAATAAGTTCAGGACAGCAATGCTTTTTGACCTCACAACAATCATTGTCTACTGATAACAGGTTCGAGGCGCAGCCATGGATATGGTATTCTTCAAGGATGCTATGATCCATCTGATACGGATATCTCGAATAATCCGCACTCCTCGTGGTAGCGCCATGCTGGTGGGAGTCGGAGGTAGCGGTAAACAGTCACTGACCAAACTTGCTTCCTTCATACCAGGGTATAAAAACTTCCAGATTACTATGACAAGGTGAGTGATAATCTTTGTTACATCTTTTGTATCTCAATGTTGTAACTTAATCTTAGTCTGAAAGGCCCATCCACACACAGGGAAGACTACAACTCTTGCCGGGCTGAATACGTATTTAAATGGGTCACAATCAGACTGAAATGGACCAAACCCCGATTTCAAATTCAAAAGCATTTTGTAGGAATAAGATAGATTCATTTGCTTCATTTCCTCAGATCATACAATGTTTCCAACCTGCTTGAGGATCTGAAGAATCTCTACCGTACAGCAGGTCATCAAGGTCAAGGCGTGACCTTCATATTCACGGATAATGACATCAAGGACGAGTCCTTCCTCGAGTATCTAAACAACGTACTGAGCTCCGGAGAAGTGAGTAACCTGTTCGCCCGAGACGAGCTGGACGAGATATGCAATGAGTTGATAGGCGTCATGAAGAAGGAGTTTCCCCGCCGACCGCCCACCATGGAGAATTTATACGATTACTTTATAAGTAGGGCTAGAAAGAACCTACATTTGGTACTCTGCTTCTCTCCTGTTGGGGCGAAGTTTAGAACAAGGGCTCTGAAGTTTCCCGGACTTATATCAGGATGTACTATGGACTGGTTCGATCGGTAAGCATATTAATTATATCGTTAATTTATATGCCTTTTTTGCCAATTTCTCAACACTCCTGGTATATTTAGGATACAGTTGTGTTCACCTGAGTGCAGTGGATCCTTTGGTGGAAAAATCAAGATGATCAGACAAAAATTGGCAAAGTAATGTTATGACATGACGTCAAATCGGTGGTCGGCTCCCCAAAAAGGGTGTCAAAATATCCAAAATTCCAGCAGTGAATGTTTTAACATTATTGCGTATCTAACTATCAAAGAATTTCATTTCACAGGTCTGTTTATGTCAATAATTAATCAATCCTGATGTGCATGCATTCAGTTTTTACAATTTTTCTTTTGATAGTGATATATACCTAAATATATACAAATATAATATTAAGTTATGTTTAACAGGTGGCCGAAAGAAGCTTTGATAGCTGTCTCAAACCATTTCCTGTCTGGTGAGAAAATAACAGCCACCACTGAATGCAAGAAAGAGCTGATTATAATGATGGGCTCAGTACATGATGGAGTTGCCCGCACATGTCAAGAATATTATCAAGTAAGTAAAATTTGTCTATAATGATTAATTCTGTCAATTGCATTGGACTAACTGAATTGAATAAACTTATGGTCATTATGTGTCATTTCTGCTGATAGTAATAGTATATTTGAAACTTTGCTCAGATTTGCACGTGTCGCTGGCAGTGGCACATTGTACCTATATTGGTTAATGGATTTTCACTGCTAACAATTCAAGACAGGTTATGGGATTATAATGATGAGTTAGAGTTGGAGGGAAAAGAAACTAAAGAGAGCTTTAAATTTTCACAAAATATGCTTTATTATCGAATTGTCTTAGGTACTCGATGTAGTTTGCCTGCTTTAATGCTTTATTGTATTTAATTTCATGCCGTCTATAAATAGAGAATCAATTTTCTAAGTATGTGTCTTGTAGCGATTTAGACGGCAGACCCATGTTACCCCAAAGTCCTACTTATCGTTCATTGATGGGTATAAGGGGATATATCGTAATAAGAAAGATGTACTGTTCAACCTGGCAAACAGGTAAATATGGGAGATTCCTACACATGTGCATATTAAATTTGAACGAGTGCATCACATAATGTAGTGTATCAAGTTTGTTATTTCCAAAATAATATCGAAGTTGCATGAACTTGGCTCTTCAAACCGTTGTTTTTTCTGTGTATGTTGTTTCTAATAATGCATTTTTTCAAATTGTTGAGGCGATGGGCTCTTGGTTATCCAACACCTATTGTAGCCCTAGCCCTGCTGAACCTGCCGAATTAACCTCCGATCCTATAAATAGATTATTGTTCTGAATCATAACAAAACTTAAGCACTTGGACGATAGTAACCATTTATGTATCATAGACAACATAATAGCATAGACTACTGTTTGTGTATGGTAGGATGGATACAGGATTGACGAAGCTTGTAGAAGCCACTGTAGCCGTAGATGAGCTGAGTAAAGAGCTTGTGGTCAAAGAGAAGGAGCTGGCAGTGGCCAACGCTAAAGCTGATAAAGTATTAGCTGAAGTAGCTGTCAGTACACAGGCTGCAGAAAAGGTATGGTGTTAATCTGGTAGTTCATATGCCCTGCAAGTGGTTATCACGTTCCAATGGATTAATCAGATTCATCAGTCTGATTCACTGAGAAGAGCTTGTTTAGATTAAATCTACAGTCAAATCTTTTGGTTTTTAAAAAAAATTGTAATCTCAATTTGTGAGTTGCCTCCCCTCTCATTCTGAGTTCTCCAGGCTCATGCTAACAGTAATCACAAGACTAACATTGGTGAACCATTGTGCCTTATGATTGTACCGACTGACCCTTATATTAGTAAACAGTTGTGTTTATGTGTAGATATGTTTACCAACATCAATTTTTTGTGTTTTGGTTATATGTTTATCAATGATAAGCTCACAAAAATGTTATGAACGCCCCGAGAATAGGAAGGATTAATAAACCCCTGTCAGTTCAGATTATAGTAAGATGTCCGGGTGACATCTGTTGCATAAGTATTGTTAGGATTATGTTGTTGGCATAAAAAAACAGTAAAAATGGAAGATCAGACCCAAGAACATGAGTTTGAATACATAGTCAGTGTAAATTAGCTGAAGAGAAATAGCAAATAATCTGTGATAAAGTCAAATTTAACTCTTACAGAGTACGCAGAAGTTGAGTTTCACATTTAAGTTGAAACAGTGAGACATATAGAACTGACTGAAATAACCTTGCCTTCATCATTTATCATGATTTTACTCCTAAATTCATGCAACACCCTTCAAAAGGAGCTTCTTTGCTACTGTGTTATCAAAGCTTGCTCAAGCAATTCACTCTGTTTTCTCATATGATAGGTGAAAGGCTCGGTGCAGGTTGTGAAGGATAAGGCGAAGGCGATCGTTGACGCTATTGCCGTAGATAAAGTGGTAGCAGAAGCTAAGCTTGAGGCAGCGAGGCCAGCTCTAGAGGAGGCAGAAGCAGCGCTGCTCACAATCAAATCTTCACATATTGCTACGGTGAAGAAACTGGGCAAACCTCCACATCTCATCATGAGAATCATGGACTGCTGCCTCATCCTGTTCCAGAGAAGAATCGACCCTGTTCTTATTGTGAGTTATGCTAATTTTCCTTTACTAACTCTGTCTACCATACATAGACCTAGTTCAATCCATTTGACCCCCCCCCCTCCACTGGTCACGTCGCAGGCAAAGCATGCCCAGCGGAAAGGAGCAACTAAAATGCAAGAAATTAGATTGAAGTTGATCTATATCATACATAACACACATCGGTATAACTGTATTCAGCAAATGTCATATCGGATCCACATTGAAATCGGATCCACATGTCACATTGTTTGGATGCCGCCCCTGATGCTAGGTTAGCAGGCCTGGGGATCATAAGTATACTGTACGCATGTTTTTCTACAATTGGCCAGAATTGGCTTGTATCAAATTTAATTTGATGATAAATGTAATAACTTGCAATTAAATGCTCATTCTTATGGTTTGATGTTATCTAGTTCATACCTACTGACATAGTTTGCAGAAAAATCAAGTCATGCCAAGGGAGACTTAATCAATTTTTAATCCTCACAATTTTATTTTCGGGACACTCTGTATTATTATATCTATATATTTGTAATTGTGTGTACTGTGTATAATTTATCTGCAGGACTATGAGAGGATGTGTGTGAAGCCATCATGGGCCGAATCTCTAAAGATGATGAGCGGTGGATCCTTCCTACCACAACTACTCAACTTTCCCAAAGACTCGATCACAGGAGAACTGGTTGAGCTGGTCCAACCCTATCTGGAGATGGAGGATTATAACTTTGACAACGCCAAGAAGGTTGGTGCTCATCAATGCTCAGTGCTCAGTGCTGTTTTGCTTTTTGTTTGATTGATGATATCACAGAGTAAGGATATATCCTTACTCTGTGATGATATTCAACCAGAAATGCTTTCAGCTATGTAAACACTTTTAAAATCACCGTATAATCACCCAGGCAGAAAGCTTCTTGGAACAGTTGAAAATTATCGATGCATAATATCAGGAAAAAATTATCAACTACTCGCCCTACTTTTGTAAAAATAGAGTCACTGCGTTTAACTGTCCTGGTTTTACAGCCTGTGACACATGACTTGCTGCACTTTGAATAAGCTTAACTAAAGTCACTGCGTTTGCCTATGCTGGTTATACTTAACTGTCCTGGTTTTACCGCCTGTGACACATAGCTCTGACACATATCTCGGTAACATATTTGATAGATTACTCTTTGTCTGTGTTGGGTGTGTCTAGTTATCACACTCCGGTGGGATGTCTCCAGGACGACGATGTCCCACTATCGATTTAAATCATGTGACTTCCTATTTTATGACCGTAATCATTATCAATCACTTAGTGTGTATATATTCCTGTTTTAGACACGTTTATTTTAAGCATCCCTGTTCTACTACCCTCTGCAAAAAGATACAAATGGTAGCAATATGTATGTTGTAGCAAACTGGTCTTGTTTCTCACCTCATTAAACGCCGAAATACTAAATATTGACCACCCAGAACCTTGCTGTACTGGGTGTAATAACATGTCATAGGCTGGTTAGCGCTCCAACTGTGTTGGGATAGCTGGTAGTGGCATTTCTTTATCAACCACAACTACCAGCTATCCCGGCACTGTTTAAGCGCTTACACTAGTCATAGGCTTGAGTGAACCATTAATCTAAAAAGTGTAGCTTGTGTTCTACAAATTTTCCAGGTATGTGGTGATGTAGCTGGCCTGGCCTCATGGACTCAGGCTATGGCCTTCTTCTATCAGATTAACAAAGATGTGTTACCACTGAAGGCCAACTTAGCAGTACAGGCTGTTAAATTAGAGGGGGCGCAGAAGGAGCTGGATACAGCCCAGGCTACCCTTGATGAAAAACAAAAGGGGCTGGATAAGGTGCAAGCTCTTTATGATAACGCCATGAGGTGAGACTGAGCTTCTTAGTCCATGTGCCCAGACTACAAATCGATTAGAGTCTGCAACACTTTGGGTCAAAAAGAAAAGAGAAACCTTGTATTCCACCCAATTTCGACCTCCTCTTGGCACAATACTGGCCTTTTAGCCAGCATTGGTGAAAGCAATCCATATGAAAGTATAGCTGCTGTGATAATAATTGTCATAGTGTACATAACAAATAGTTTATGAAATGAATCTTGAGCTAACACTATGCTATTGCTGTGGATACCCTTGTTGAGTATACTAGCTAGCTTTGGGATGACCTAATGTGAGCTAGCACCAATTTTCACTAGCTTAAACCACTGCTGCCACACAGCCAAATGTGTGCTTATAGAATTCTGTGTAGCTCAAAACTAATGAAATGAGGCTGCAATTTATGCATTGTCACCTAATGAGCAAATAATTTGCACAAACTGATAGTCAAAATTAGGGTGTGAAATTAATTATCTACCACATCAGGTGACGTAGTTACCGTCTTACTAGTGCACATTGTACACGTCATAAGCTGGTGCTAGATTTCATGCCCTGATTTTGAAAATCAGTATGTGCACTTTATTTGTCCATTAGGTGACAGTTAGGAGATTTAAGTCTCAATTAATTATCTTGGAGCTATGCAGAATTCAATGAGCACAAATTTGCATGAGTGGCAGCAGTAGCTTAAGTGAAAGTTGATCAAATTGTAAATGTTAGCTGCTAGCCGTGAATTTAACTTTGTCAAGCAAGTGCAAAATGGCAAATACTTTCCCCCTCAGAGTATTTGTTCGAGTATTATCATGTTTTCCATTGTAATAATTCAGAGAGAAACAGACGCTGCTGGATGACGCTATGTCATGTAAGAAGAAGATGGAAGCTGCCTCCACTCTTATAAGTGGGCTGTCTGGTGAGAGAATAAGATGGACTGCTCAGAGTAAAGAATTCAAATCTCAGATAGGTATGTGAACGGAATAATGAATTGAACTTTATTTCCTGCCAATACTCCTGAACATGAATAAGACAGTGATTAAAATAAAAAGTAGAGAGAAGAAAGACTAAGCGCGTACATGATAAAAATTGCTCCGTACTAAATGTGAGAACAAAAAAGTTGAGCAATCTAAAAGGTACGTTTGTGATGGAAATGATCTATGCCATATAACATTGATTTTGTTTTTAACACTAATTTTGGCAGACAATATCATTTCAATGACGGAAAAATGTTTCCTTTTAGTGCTGGAAAATATAGGGGCAAAGGAAAAAAAAGCATAGCTGATGTGAAAATGTAAATGATGTTACATTTGATAATTATAAAAATATAAATAGACATGGCAGAGCCATAATCGTAGTAGGAATGAGAATAATATTACAATTCAAATGAAAAATATTTGAATGATCCTGAATT
Organism: Membranipora membranacea; assembly: GCA_914767715.1. Classification (NCBI taxonomy): domain Eukaryota; kingdom Metazoa; phylum Bryozoa; class Gymnolaemata; order Cheilostomatida; family Membraniporidae; genus Membranipora; species Membranipora membranacea. The sequence continues at coordinate 13,752,997 of OU612068.1, forward strand.
AAATTAGGTCACATTGCTCAACGATTGTGATATGCACATCTCCCATTACTTATTATAATATGTTTGGCCGGTTTTCCACGGATTTGAAATTCAACCTACTTATCTGCTTCATTTTTTTGTGGTGTTGAAAAAGGCAAATTGACCTCTTTTTATATTTCTGTTCCTCTAGAAAAACTGATAAAACATTCCTGCCATCGAAAATTAGCAAAGTCTTGGGCAGACAACCTTTTACCATTACAACATTACAACAGCTTATCCCGTGGATCACATCCATATCACACTGATCACGTGATATACTATTGCACGTATATCTCTGATCGATAGAAAGTGAATTAATACACTTAGCATGAGTACCATCACGAGGAATTTGATGTGATGACCAGAGTTCAATTTTACTAATTAGGGGCGGGTACATGTTAGGTACTCCTACTAAATTTACTCAGTGTGCATCTTCATTGCTGTGTGTTTCAGATCGACTGATTGGTGATGTAGTGATGCTGACTGGGTTTCTCTCCTATGCCGGACCATTTAATCAGGAGTTCAGAACTAAACTTCTCAGCAACTGGAAGAAGGAGCTGGCTGACAGAAAAGTACCATACTCTTCAGACTTGCACGTCACAAACACTTTGGTTGACCAGGCTACTATAGGAGAATGGAATATACAAGGTAAATTTATTTTAATGGTGTATTCTGGATTTGGGTTTTTTGCTGCAATCAATCTTTCCAACAACCTCGCAAATCCATGCATCCTAACATATGTAAACATATGATTTTTTAATCAACCATTAGGCTATTCCTAAACATAATCACAATTCATATTACCGTAATGGGAAAAAACCGAAATGTGCTGTGGAAAGAAAGTTGATTATTCAAAATGTAAAAACTGATACATACTACTGTGTATTGGATTTTGAATTTTTGAATTGATTTTGAATTGATTATTACTAACCAATTTTCTTTTCACAGCACATGCCGGCTCTTGCATCGTATAACCATATTACTATTATTACCATCCTTTCATTAACTTTTCCTACAATTCTAAAAATACACCTACATACCTCAGCTTATCTTTGCATATTCAAATTTAGCCTGATCTGATAAATACTCAATATATATCTTTCCATGTATAATCATGTATCTCAACTTATTCAAATATATACAAATATATACAAATATATACTGACAGGCCCTAATAACATATTCTGGCTTATCCTGAAATATCCAAACATATCCTAAAATACCCTTTATATAGTCATAATCACTGTAGTTCAATGGGTCGACCTGAGCTAATTTTGAGGCTATCAGTTTGCGTTAAGCCCCAAAGTTGAGTTTGCGCTGAGCTGTTCAAAATACAGCGAGTTGGCGTGAGCAGTTATCATCAAAGACTTTGTCAAAAGAGGCCTGGGGTCAAGTCCCGGTGGCAGATGTTTTTGTAGTTTCAGTCCGATCTCAATAGATGGGAACGGATGCATATTTCAAGGGCAAGCCAAGAGGTGACAATTCAGCTCGAACTAAAAATTTACATGGAACCACAGTGATTATTGCCGATACTTGAATTTCAGGGCTCCCTAATGATGAGCTGTCCATACAGAACGGAGTTATCTGCACAAGAGCTTCTAGATACCCGCTACTGATAGATCCTCAAACTCAGGGTAAAACATGGATCAAAAACAGGGAAAAGAATAACAAGCTACAGGTATGTCTGTCTGCCCATCTGCCTGTACACACTGCTTGCAGATCGTCTCTGTGATACGAGTATCTCTGCATCGTAGCGACAGTAACACAAAGTGGCCCGATTGACCGAACTAAATTTTGCCTTAAGAAGCTAGCTTTAACCCAGTACAGGTTGGTTGGGTGACTTCTTCAGTTTGAGAAGTCAAGCACGTTTTTATTAATTCAAACGCTACAGTGCAAAGATAACCAACCTCGATTGATAGGTGCACATGTGTAAAGTTCTGCCTGTCTGACAGTCTGTCTGTTACTCTGTCTGTCTCTATGCAAAAGTCAAAAAGTTTTGACGTTCAATCTCTTGGTTGGATAGTGTCTGTTTTTCACCTTCATAATGCGCAATACCTTCATTGCCATATGTATTAAGGTAGAATCACGGCGATGAGAGAGTTAGGTTTTTTTCCATTATATTCCACTGTAGGTTTCCTCTCTAAATCACAAGTATTTTCGCACACACCTCGAGGACTGTCTTTCTCTTGGTCGTCCGTTGCTCATAGAAGACGTCGGTGAAGAAATAGACCCGGCTCTAGACAATGTCCTCGAGAAAAACTTCATCAAGTCAGGAACTATGCTCAAAGTGAAGATCGGAGACAAGGAGTGCGACTTTGAAGCTGGTAAATGCAACCCCTCTTGACATACTAACTTATGACTGAGTTAGCCAGATAATATTGAGGATCATTAATGCCATTTCTGCTTTCCAAAAATTTAAAAAGAAAGGTACTCCAATAATAAAAAAATCCAGCCATAAGGTGAGATAGTCTCTAGCACCTATCCCATTGACAATAGTTTGAAGGTACTGTCTGGTTGTATACTTATGGATTTCATGTATTACCAATATAATGGGGATTACACAGTGGAGCAAAGCTTTGGCTCTGTATTGCTTCTAACATAAGGATTATCAGCTAATAAGTTTTTGATTCCCAACAGTACTATTGTTTTATATAGTTCAGTCAGCAAATGTTATGATGGATGCCCTTTTGATTTCAGGGTTTTACTTGTACATGACAACAAAGATACCAAACCCGTCCTACACACCGGAGGTGTCAGCCCGTACAGCCATTATAGATTTCACCGTCACAATGAAAGGATTGGAGGACCAGCTCCTTGGGAGGGTTATCCTTACAGAGAAATCAGAATTAGAGGCTGAGAAGACCAAACTGATGGAGGACGTAACGTCTAACAAGAGGAAGATGCAGGAGTTAGAGGACAACCTACTGTATAAACTTACTAGTACTCAGGGCTCACTAGTAGAGGATGAATCACTTATACAGGTAGGTTTTAATCTGTTTGCTGATTTTTGTGCTCATATAGCCTGATACTGATTGTTTATCAAAAAATATAACAAATAAGTTGTTTAAATTTGTTTATAACATACTTATATTTACATGAAAACCTCAACAAAAATGTTTAATAATGATAATAATAATAATAACATTGTCTGACGCTTTTAGCATTTTCAAATTCCAAGTAGGTGAAGTCAAGCTGGTTATATATTTCCATTGACCTGGCCACCTAGGAACTCCACCAGACTACTTTTGCATGTAGGGGGCGCTCCTCAAACTATTGCATAGTTCTAGCTCTTTACCCGCTGCAATTTTGTCCATAAACTGTCTAAAAAATCACTCCGGAGATGGTTTGCTTGTCATTAAGTTCATCATGTTACTTTGTACTTGTTTAAATGTTTTTGAACACTTTATTGGCAGGCGTTCATTCCATTTGTTTTCATTCTATTTTGCTTGTTTTTGTTACAGGTTCTCGCAGTTACTAAGACTACGGCAGCTCAGGTAAGTGAGAAGCTGGTGACTGCTGCCGATACTGAGATTAAGATTAACTACGCTCGAGAAGAGTTCAGACCGGTGGCTTGTCGTGGCAGCATCCTGTACTTTCTCATCACTGAGATGTCTATGGTGAACTCGATGTACCAAACATCTCTCAAACAGTTCCTGGGACTGTTTGATATCAGCATGGAGAAATCTCAAAAGTCACCCATACAAGGTAAATAATACTACGTCATAAACAAGATCCAGAAATCTTTATCACCATGCTTATCATGTTTTGTTACTACTTACTAAGAGATGAAGTTTGAGGTAGGTATGGTATTGAATATGGACATGAGCATGAGAAGTTTGAAAATGTCCTAGGGTTAAATAATTGGAAGGATTAAATATCAAATAAAGATAATGTTCAAAGGGTGAATAGTTATATAGCCAATGACTAAAGTAAGTAAGTTCCTTGTGATGCAACTAAGTTCCTGAAAATAGAATAGCATCCAGCAATTCCACATCTTGTTCATGACTACCTTATATGATAGAGAGATATTTTCTTATACAATGTATATTACAGCAAAGAGAATAGCGAATATTATTGAATATCTGACGTTTGAGGTATTCCGTTACACCTGCCGAGGGTTGTATGAGACACACAAATTCCTGTTCACTCTTCAACTCGCTCTCAAGATTGACATGGATAAGGGACACATCAAGTTTGAAGAGTTTCAGGTAACTATCCTCTTTTTTCTGACATAATCCACCTTTTTGGACCAAAAACAACCAACCAAAACAAAATTATGCTCAATTCCTTGGTTCAGTGTGTCTGGTCTTGCAATCAATATGAGGTAAAAGATTATTGGCTGCAACTGCAAATTATTCTTCTAAGTGATGGAGTCCTAGGCACAGTATTTAGGCTTGTGCATCTCACAAAAACGGAGTAGGAGGTGTTCTCCGCAATATGCGGGTATATTTTTGTGTTAGTTTTCAGTGAAAAGCTATCAAATTATGACATATTGAATCATCAGAACTGAATTTGATATAAACACGCTTTGTCACCATAATTTTTCATAGCTATATTTTGGTCCATCCGATCAAATTCCATGGTACAGCCACCAAGTTCCACATGTCATACTGTCAACAATCATGGGTAAATGGCCAAAATACATCAGTATGACAGGTGTCTGAATTCAACACTGACATCGAGATTACACTATTAACATGTGAATATCTGATCGTGAGAGTCAATTAAGTAGCAGTACCTAACATGTACCCAGCCCTAACTGTTAAAATTGAACACGGGCCGTCTCACCAAATTCCTTGTGATGGTACCCTTACTAAGTGAATTAATTTACTCTCTATCGATCAGAGATATACATGCAATAGTAAATCACGTGATCAGTGTGTCCGAATTCCCCAATTCTAATGGCTGAGCTCGATCTGTTGTTACAGGTGATGGTGAAGGCTGGAGCAGCTCTAGATCTGAATCAGGTACAGCCTAAGCCGTGTAAATGGATACTGGATATGACCTGGCTAAACCTGGTGGAGCTGAGCAGCAAGCTTAGAGAGTTCAGAGATCTGCTCAATCAGGTTTGTTTACCCCCCCCCCCCCTCCTCCTCCTCCTCACTACCACCGCAGACCCCACAACTCAGCTCTCATAAAATACTTTGGCACAGAGAAGCTCAAAAATGTTTTAAAATAGTGCATGATTGAGAATTAGTTTTGATTCGGTGTTTGGTCAACCATAGGATGAATTCACCAGATAATGAAGTAGCACAAAGTTACAAAACTTAGCAGCACAACTAAATAATGGTGTTCTCCATTATGACTGCAACTAAATGAGAAAGAAATCTCCCTTCAATTTTAGCTCTCACTTTTGGAATACTCTCACTGAATATTGTGCCTGCTGCGGAAATATTTTATTGTGACACATTGTTCTATCGTCAGCTCAACTTATCATTGGTAGATATCGCGTAATGAAAAACAGTGGAAGGCGTGGTTTGATAAGGAATCCCCAGAGGAGGAGACAATTCCAGACGGATACAGCAACTCTCTGGATACATTCAGACGCCTACTACTAATCCGTTGCTGGTGTCCTGATAGAACTATGGCGCAGGCTAGAGCTTACATCGGCGACTCTCTCGGGCAAAGGTATTTATAAAAGATTCATATATTACCAATTTAATGATTATTATTCCGATTTTTTGATTGTGGTTCTCAATAAAAAATTTGATAAATGCATCATCAAATGCTGACAACAATTTCTATAGATAAATTAAGTAAGTGAAATAAAAATAATGAATAAATGAAATATATAAATTATTGCCTCTAAGTGGAAGCTTAACATTTTTTAACCTCCTAAACCCTAAGACTTATTGTCTTGAATCAATTCTACAGTATTGAGGACGCTTCTGGCTTATAGTTTTATAGCTTTTTCCTGTTTTCTTCACCTTTTACTCTGTGCTGCCTGTAGATATGCGTCAGCAGTTATTCTGAACCTGGAGGAGACTTGGCAGGAGAGTGAACCTCGAGCTCCCCTCATCGGACTTCTCTCGATGGGATCTGATCCTACCACTCAGATAGAGACATTAGCTAAGCGTCACGGCATAGACTGCAGAGCTATCAGTATGGGTCAGGGGCAGGAGGTACACGCCCGACGACTCGTAGCTAACTTCATGCAGGTGAACTTTCCCAGGCTTTTTACGTTTAGATTCGAGATAAAACCTTGTTGTAATCTTATGATGATGTAAAACATAGTTTATGTGGGAGTTTTATGAATTTTGTGAAAAATTGTGCGATTCTGAATGACCATTCCAAGATATTTTGAATGTAACCTTTCTAGGTTGGACATCCTTACAAAGTTATATTGATGTAAAATATTGTTATTGTGGCCATTTCATGAATCTTGGTTGTATATTATAATATAACAAGCAAATAAACTACTGCTTTTTACATGAGCCCTGTGTTTTAGCCGGGTATTGAGGCACTATAGACATAGCTGAATATACCTACGCCATCACAGGGGAACATGCATGTGCTAAGATTGTACATTGTTTTGCTTGCTTATTGATTGTTGTATTGGTTATATTTCTATATGTTTCACTTATATTGTACTACATATTGTACTGTATATTGTTTCATCTATTTGCTATATAGAATGGAGGCTGGTGCCTGCTACAGAACTGTCATCTCGGATTAGATTACATGGTGGAGCTGATGGATACTATTCTAGAGCAGGAGAACATCGACCCGGCATTCAGAGTCTGGATTACCACTGAGATGCATCCTCAGTTCCCGATCACCCTCCTGCAGATGTCTATTAAGTTCACCAATGAACCTCCTTCTGGTATCAAAGCTGGCCTCAAACGCACATACACAGGTGAGTTACCAAATAAGCTGCAGCCAATTTATGCTATTTATTTTGTTGGGGTAATTATTATTTCCATATTAATATAATCCATATAATTGTCAATGCAATTCTCACCAGTATGCTAGTATGGTTGACACACAACAGGCTAAACGAAGTTTGGCCCAATCTCCATGCGTTCAAAATTGCTCCCCTTGTTATGCTGTCAATAATAGGATAAAGAAAAGAAAGGATTAAGAACATGCATTCATTGCATAGTGCCCCTTGTATATCAATAGAGGGGAGCAACTTCAGAGGGGAGCAACTCCAGATGCGGTCAAAGATGATCATTAATGACAGCCCACCATAATGTCACATGAGTTTGATGATCAACAGGAAGTTATTTACACATTTCAAAATCTAGGCTGATCACCATTCAGCATTGCATCATTCGCTCCCATACAGAAGACTGCGTGAAAAATGCCTCAATACAATAATTATTTGAAGTCATTAAGATGTATTTATATACCTAAACAATGTTGTATGTATTTGTATGCTTATTAAGCCTAAATATCCGTAGGTGAAAAGTCAATGGCTTATCTATCTCACCAAAGTTAGAAAGTCAATGGCTTAGCGCTCTCTCACCAAGAGAGTCCGAGAACGCAAAAAATTATTATTAAACCAAACCGCTAACAAGTTTCATCCATCAATATTAATAAAAGTGTCATAGATGTCAATCAAGAGACGGAGTATAAAACCTTAACTCTAATCCTCGTTTGGATCAGTCAATATTCATAACTTGTGGTAGTGGGGAGATAGTCTTAGCAAACATGGTGCTCCTAAATAAGTCTGTGTATTTGGATGGAGGGGATACAATCATGTGTGAATATGAGAATGACGATTTGACGTTAGGTCCTTTGTGGATTTGTTTATTTGTGGTGTCTCTGTTGCTGAATCTGTTTGCTGTAATTGGTAACCTCGTCGTGATAGTAGCGTGCTATATGCAGAGGAAGAGACCACCACTCATTATATATATACAAGCTCTCGCAATCTCCGATCTGATATACGCACTCATAGCCCCATTCTACATCTACAGGTAAGCGAAGCAATCAAAATATATTGTGGTTTGCTGTATTGTGCTTGCATTACAGATATGACTGATTACTACATTTAATCCATTTTTTGTGCATTTACAGACAGATGGAAATAGTTGATTTTAAAGTTGATGGTTAGTTCGAAAAGCAATCACTCTTGTCCTCCAACTTTACATAATTCAATAATGGGGAAAAAAACTTTATGAATTAGGCTTTTCATTTTTAATGTTGAATTTCGATTTTTTGTAGATTTGTATTCAGCTATTTTCCGCAACAGACTATCAACTTTTCGTTGCTGGGACGTCTCAACCATCACATCACATTGATAGGCTATACATTTGCCTCCATATCCTGCTGGATTGTTGTGGCGCTCACTGTGGACCGTCTCATACTAGTCAAACTACCCTACAAAGTTACAGAGCTAAGCACCCCTAAGCGTGCATATATAACCGTAGCACTGATAACTTTATTCTGCATCATTTTCAACTCTGTATGGATATACGAGTTCTTTGAGGTACCGGTGACTATGTACCCCTGCAGCGGACTGTGGAGTATCCCCGCCGAGGTTATAAAGCCTGACGGTAGTACACATATCCCGATACGTTATCAGGGGGGTTACACCACGTATTCTGTAGTCAGTTCAGTGCTGCTTCTCTACGCCCTACCCGTACTCATCATTGTCCTTTGTAATAGCTTCATCTTCCAAGCTTTCACTAACAGTAAAGTATACTCTGCTGGTAAAAGCACCAAATACAGAAATAAACGGAGGAGGGAATTGCGCCTCACTAAGATGATTCTTGTTGTCAGCGTGCTGTTTGTGGTCTGTAACATGCCGGACATTATCACAAGACTTCTTTGGAAGTTTATCGATGTGAAAATCGTGGCATACATACAGCCATTTTCTCATCTTTTCCTCATGGTGAACGCTGCAGCTAACTTCGTAGTATACTCACTGATGAACAGACATTTATTCAGTACGATACTCAAGATGACGAGGCGGGCTTTCAAGTGTAGTCAGGCGGAGCCGGACAGTGACAGACTACCTACAGCCTCAGACTCCGGAGTAGATACTGTAGATAGACCTGATGAAATTGACACAAAAGTCAGCAAAATTTCCAAGTCTACTAAAGTTGAAATCGTGCCTGATACATGCTCTGAATTGCTGTAAATTTTTAAATTAACAATACCTTAAGTTCATCCACAGGATTGGGAGTTAATCGCTGCCTCACATCTTTTATCTTTCACATTTTTAGAACCCATTTGCTCTCAGTAATATTGTATTTTTTCATAATGTTATGCTGGTAAGTTCAGTACAAATAAAGCATCTATATATTTATTGAATTAATACTTTAGCGCAGGATTTCCTAGGGATATGATGCAATCGTATTAGATATGATATTGTCAGGTGCCGCTAATGATTTACAGGCATATTTTTATTGTCCAAATCATGTTTAACTCCTCAGTTGCCGCTTTTTAAGAATTATCTGTATGGCTACACTTTTCTCCTGCATGAGTTTCAATTTCATCACTTTTTCTCTTCCACAACAAGCCAGCTGTCTATTTTTTTCCATCACTCAATCTCAATGCTCCAAAATGTTGCGTCAATCTCCATAAGATGATGTTGCTTACCCAATAGAAAGTCTCAATATAAATATAGTTATGATTACATTTTTATTATAATTGACGATGTGCAGTTAATTAATAGATAATTTATATCAATATAACAAATATAAAATCAGTGCTTGAAGGTTATGATACCGGCGCTTGCAGATTTAATCAAAAATGATATCATCCCTTGAGTTTGAGCTTTGACTATGTCGCCGCCGTCATTCAATGTGAAGATTATCTCACAGTCAATGAAGGCCGATAAATATTTTCTCTATACATATTGTTGCAGTCCAAATGAGAGAACTATGGTATCACAAAGTTAAAAGCCAAAGTTCCAATTTAATATAAAAAATATAGGCTTTTTCCACGCCAATCTTTTTGCCATCATATATCCGTTGATGCCATATGAAGACGTATGATTGCCCCATGATTACGTTGTATATAAAAACCCCAACCGTTGAACCTGAAATAAATGACAATTATCTTCAATAATAATGAAGAGGACGAAACTTTCTTGTCCTTTCCTGGATTTGGACTAGGACTAGGACTAGGACTAGGACAAGGGCCACAAACCAGTTATTTGCTTGTCGAAAAGCTCACTGCGGTTTCCATCTTGCTATCAATTGTATAATTTATTCTACCGCAAAAATTTTGGGAAATGTCGCTGATATTTTGAGGAAATGTCTATGTGACTTTGTTCTCTTAGTTCATACAATTGCTGGCCAAACCTGGAATATATAGTTTGTAGTACGTTTGACCTCTGTGTCCAAGTTTCACAATGTCATCTCTTCTTCATTCACACAATTGTGAATTGTGTAACCTGTCTTTGACAAGCCTCATTTCAAGCTTTATTAACAAACTTTAATCCAAACTTTCGCAAGACAAGATAATGGGGTCAAGTATCCAGTTTTTTGCAACCGGCAGGGTTCAAGGGTCCTATTGTAAGAAAATAATTTAAACTCTTCACTTTTTTTCGGATTAATATTATCTGAACAATACATGTGACCTTGTCCTATAAGCCTGTGGCTTATAATAATTATTCTAGATTACTATGAATACTACAGACGCTCATTACAGCTTTACTATGATAATCACTGTAATAAAAATATAATACTATGAAATTGTGTTACTCTATAAACAAATCACAACTGATCTCAAAAATTATAAATTCTTTCCCAAAGCAATCCTCAATTTGCGAGTCCAGTTATCCTTGATTTATGATATGGATCAAATTATTTCACAACTTTCCTTTGTCGCAGGACTAGATAATCCTGATACGGAATGTTGATATGAGCTCCATTTTTTGCTTCTTAAGAGTGCAATAGAATAATATTCTCACGCGCACCTAGTCACCTATGCATTTTTATTTGTGTTTTGCAATGCAGTCGCAGATATAATCCGTCTGAAACAAACAAAAAAAACAAATTTGAACCTTGTTATTTACATAGGGAATTGTCTGGTGTTGTTCGAGTTTCTTTTCCGGGTTTTATTTTATCATATTGAAAAGGATACAACATAAATGATCATTTCACTTGCAGGCTTTGTCCAGACCAGCCAAATGTCAGGGGAACAAAATCCAAAATACTTTCATCTTGTTTTGTGTTGCTCAACCCAATATAACTAACACATAGCCAGTATTACCATAATATTTATTGCCATTCTGAATTATACAAAGTGTGCAATGAAAAACAAAAACGCTCTGATTACAGGTATGACACAGGATTTTCTGGATATAAGTAACATGATACAGTGGAGGCCGATGCTGTACGCTATCTCCTTCCTCCATACCGTCGTACAGGAGCGTAGGAAGTTTGGCCCTCTGGGCTGGAATATCCCCTACGAGTTCAATCAGTCTGACTGGGGCGCCACCGTCCAGTTCTTCCAGAACCACCTCGACGATTGTGACATAAAGAAAGGCGTATCCTGGAACACGGTATGTCGTTATTAAAATCGCCTGACAAAATAACCTAACCGAAACCCACGCCTAAAACAAGGAGTAAACAGCCAATAAAAGTTTGTGGTTATGTGGTATATAAATATATATTGAAATTTATGGAATTTTGAAAGTAATTATCACCAATCACCATATCCCCAACTCCTTTTGTCCTACACTTTTCCTGGTGCACATTTTTCAATCAGTTGTTTGTGATAGCTGTGTGTCCTGTTATTATGCCTCTCACTTCCATTAGATAATTTTGTTATATTGAGTGGGAACCTCCCAACTTAGGACAAGTCAAAAAAAACTCATAAAACAACCTCTCTTGAATCACTAACTGAAATTGTTCACACATTTTGCTTCCCAACTGTAAACTTTTCTTGAATGGAAGGCACAATGATTCTCATGGGTTATCTCCCTTGTAAAAATCGTCCACGTTTGCGCAACAAATGTTTTGAACGGGAACATTCATGACATGTCAACAAACCCAAAACAAACTTTTGTGAATCAGTCACCCCTTCCGAAATCTGCGAAACTGGTGACATTTTGGTTTTATAAGGTATAAAATTCCAAACGGGTGTGTAATAATCGCTTCAAAACAAAGTCTTTATCACAACTATTTGACTTTATTAGTATCATTATTCGGCAGGAAATACTGTGGAAAGTATTAAGTAAGGACTTGTGGTCGCTCATAGATGCAGCTGTTTTGTAGGTTCGATACATGATCGGAGAGGTTCAATATGGCGGCAGGGTCACCGATGATTATGATAAACGATTATTAAATACTTTTGCACGGGTTTGGTTCAGTGATCTCATGTTCCACGATGCCTTCCAGTTCTATACTGGTAAGTAGATGCAGCCTAGCCCCTCATAGACGTCCTGTCTGCTGGAAATGATTATAATATTAGAGATTATTATTTCAATTACACAATCAACAAGCAATGACTCGTCTGCGGTGGAAATGGAGGACACAATGATTCTCTTGGTGGTTGACTTATCCGTTTGTGAATCTCAACATCTATTGCATGTCTTGATATCTTGTCAGCTTTTCATTGAGTCATCCTTCCACTTTATCACAACTATCTAACAATGTTTCTGATTCTTTGTACAGAGTTATCTCCCTCATACAAATCCTTCACGATTGCGCAACCAATGTTTTAGAAAAAATCATCATTGTCGAATCACAGTGTCATATGTGACAAATTAATTCTGCGATTACATGTATATAAATATTTTTATATATCATGTTATATATTAATTCAATTGTTTTCAAATGCATTAATTATAACTTATCAAAATATTATGTGACAAGTGTCATGTCTCATGTTATTCTTAGACCATAGATTTCAACATGATAGCTCTTAATCATGATTGCCAAATGATGTGATATTTCTGCATACACAACTTTTCCTCTGTTTTGTATCAGGATACCGAATACCTCGATGTGGTAAGCTGGAGGATGTGTTAGACTTCGTTGACCATTTGCCTCAGGTAGATTCTCCCGAGGCGTTCGGTCTCCACCCCAACGCGGACATCACATATCAAAGTAACATGGCTAAGGGTGTCCTCGATACAATCATGAATATCCAACCCAAAGATTCGTCAGGTATCTATGCAGAAGAGATTAACTTATAGAAAGCTAGGGGGGTACTCTAAGATGTTGTGTCAGAGCAAAGCTAGCTAACTTAATCCCATTACATACCATTGCTGTGCATAAGGGATGTTAAAGGTTATCAGCACACCACACGCCTATCTTAAAACTCACTCAAATCATCTGATGATTTAAAGAAAAATGCAAATTTATGTTGTGATTGACTTAAACTGGTCTTACCAAATTTGGATGTAAAATTTATACAGTCATCCCCTCCTGTTAATGCAATTTTACCAGGAATAGATTCACAATTCACACAGCCTGCTAACACTTGTGTATATCTATCCAGGTGGAGGAGGAGAGACTAGAGAGACAGCCGTGTATCGTCTAGCCGGAGAAATGTTAGACAAATTACCTCCTGACTACAAGAGCCATGAGGTCAAGGATAGGCTGAGGAGGATGGGACAACTTCAACCTCTCAATATCTTCCTGAAGCAGGAGCTAGATCGAATGCAGAGAGTCATCAGCACTGTCAGGACTACATTAGTTGATCTCAAACTGGCTATTGATGGTAAGTTTAGTGAGGCAAAGACCCTGTGTTGACCTTGACATTGCGTCCTGACATGACAATATGACATCATGAAATGACACCCTGACATGACCTCATGACATCGTGACCGCAATGACGTCATTACGATGTCATGTTCACGTCATGTGACATCTTCGCGATATATAGAACGGTTAAAATTGATCTTATTAATCGAGATTCAGCAAGGAGTGAATAAGTGATTTGGATTAAAATCTGTTTGGCTGAAATCTTTCATCGTGATAATTAAATTTAAATTTTTGAGAATGACAAAAGAATCTGCTAAGAATTTCTAACATAATTCAATTTTTGCTAAATGTCCAACCTATGACAATCCATTTATTGAAACCAATCAAACCACAATCTTCTAGCTGTCAAATGATTTCAAATTATTAATATCGACTTTTACTGCAAAATAAATCAGCAAATGCAGTTGACCTCGGAAATATTGCAAAGAGCCTTTACAGTTTGTCCCCCTCCATCATTGCGATAATTGTGAATGGTACACTTTTTCTAATTTTTTTATTCTGTTGCTTCTTCAGTTTCTGTCTTCTTTTTGGCACATTATGTACCCCGTAGAGAGAATATTACTTACCATAATAAAAATTTGTACAACTCAATTATTTTACCACCATTTAGTATTGAGGACAAGCATCAAGTATTGAGGCAACAAAATAAACAAGCAGTACTATGATAGCTTTACAGCTAGTTACACCTTTAATCAGGGTAGTCTTCGGGTATGAAATGGTGGAAACATCAGCTGTTATATGACTAGACTCTGGGACGCGTTTGATGTTGATTCTAACTTCCTTTATTATAACAGGTACTATTATAATGTCGGAGGGACTGAGAGATGCTTTAGATAATATGTACGATGCTCGAGTACCTAACTCCTGGAGGAAAGTCTCCTGGCAGAGCAGCACCCTAGGCTTCTGGTTTACGGAACTTCTAGAGAGGAATGAACAGTTTGCTCGATGGTGCTTCGGAGGTCAGACTCTGTCATATATATAATTATATATTTATTTATATATAGTGCGTAAGATTGATATCTCATTCTGCAGGATGCAGATGTTCACCGATTTAGATTTAACCACCTGTCATCAAAGTTGCCAGTTGCCAAATACTTGGAACATCTTCATACTAATATTGCTATCATTGATAAATGCTTAGTTTAACCAATTCGAAAAGATAATATTGTATAGAAAACAGAAACTAGGTGCATTCGTAGTTTAAAATAAGAAAACTTTAAGGCTTCCTGTCTGTATGCGAACATGATATACACACTCTGTCTGTATACCACCATAAAACAGGCGTTCTTGTTTTGTTGCCATGAAGGGAAGTAGTAACAGTTATTCTTATATTATTGCCACTGGTATGACTTTGCGCTAAATAATCATTAAAAGGTTATTGATATCACTGCCAATTTGGTATCAGGATACTAGCCGTTTTTGAGGAAGGGGATGTTGCCATGTTGATGATTTTTTATGGTTTGCAGGGCGGCCAAATCTGTTTTGGATGACAGGGTTCTTTAACCCTCAGGGATTCCTAACTGCTATGCGACAGGAAGTGACACGGGCTCACAAAGGCTGGGCATTGGACAGTGTCACCCTACATAACGATGTCACCAAAATGCTCAAGGAAGATGTACAAACTGCGCCAGCTGAAGGCAAGTCCTCTATAATCAACCATTAAACTAAGTTTATTCCGTTGAAAAGAAAACGTCGCAATCTTGAGATCATGATTATATGCCAGATCTCGTCAGTGACGAGCTCATAAGAGACTGTCCCCATCTCAAAAAAGTGCATTGGAATACATTTTCAAAGTTTTGTGTATGTTCTATGTATTGACACCACAGTTGGGCAGGATTATCGAATTAAGAGCTCGTGATTGAGCTGACACTAACCCTATCAAACTTGCTACCACCGACAGACCGCACCCCTCAATATTGCACCAGGATATCA
This sequence comes from Membranipora membranacea, assembly GCA_914767715.1. Taxonomy (NCBI): domain Eukaryota; kingdom Metazoa; phylum Bryozoa; class Gymnolaemata; order Cheilostomatida; family Membraniporidae; genus Membranipora; species Membranipora membranacea. Next base: position 13,768,614 of record OU612068.1, read on the forward strand.
AAGCTCAAATCCTTTAATCAGCCATCTTAGTAGAAGTGTGTCAAGTGTGACACCTAGAACCCTTTACACCAGAGCCTAACTCCTTGCTGTAAACATCCTTGTTTGAGGATATGATCTCACTCTGTTCAGTAACAGAAAATTCAATTAAAATGTCATCAATCTAGTTTCGGATTCACTCAATCGTCAATATTACATCATCAAAACAGATAATAGTCACTGGCAATGGGGATATCCTGGTCAATGAGGTGTTTTCATTTTGGAGTTCATTTAATTAAATTAAAATAAATTTGCAACTGAATATAGTTTTCTGAACCTAAAAAGGATGCTTGAGGTAAAGGGTTACACTAGTTGACCAAATCATTATCATGAGTCAAAGCCTGATGTGGGAATAGGTTGGTGGCTCCCTGTGAATAAAAAAGGCTATCAGTTTGATTGAGACCCGGATGTTTGTCAGTCTAGTGAGAGGCTCAGTCCAAACACTTGACTGTCAAAATACTAAGCCAAGTATTAAACTAGAGCCTTAAATATTTCAGGTGTATTTGTATATGGACTGTATCTGGACGGTGCCGGCTGGGATCGAAAAAATATACGTCTGTGTGAGCCCACTGCTAAAGTGCTATTCTGTATGCTGCCTGTGGTCCATATGTATGCAGTAAATACGGGCGCGACACGTGACCTCCGACTCTATCAGTGTCCAGTGTATAAGAAACCATGCCGTACTGATCTGACCTACATCACAGCTATATTCCTGAAGACCAACCAGAGTCCAGATTACTGGATACTGAGAGGCGTTGCGGCACTCTGCGACATCAAGTAAACAAAACCACATGTCAACATGTCCACATGAACACATGTCCGCATGTGCACATAGTCTGATAACAATGTCTACATGTGCACATAATCTGAGAACGTGTATAGGTTCTCAAGGGTTTGCTTGGGCACAGTGGTGTGGTGGATATTTGATGACGGTATATATATGTATTTATATATACAGACCGCAGATACCAAAGTTCATTGCTCATTGCGTTTAAGTTAGTCTTAATTTATCCCGATGATGCGATTCATGAGTATCTCAAGCCTCATGAACTGGCATCGTTATCCCCTTATCCTGATTCTGTGCACTGATGCACCAACACAGCATGATGAATTCCGCATTGTCATGTAGCTGTCTTGTTTATCAACCCTTTATTTTTTCCCTTCGTTGCTGTTATGTTTTTGTTGAGGAAACTCCAATAAAATAATGAAACCAAAATCAACGAAATGATTTTGACAAGAAACAAACAGCAGTATTAATGTAACTATTATGTACCCGATTATGTCACCTCGTGACAGGTGGAATTTTGTCACTTGGGCAACAGTTTGACAGTTATAGATGGTCATGACAAACCGCTAACTACTTCCATCGAGGATGGATGGGAAACCTCTCAAATGACAACCTGTGCATATTGCAAGTGCTTTCCTCCAATATAACATGTGTCATCAATGCAAATGGTTTCTGTCTATGCAGAGAGAATGGAAATCCATTCTCCCTGGTCTATGTGGCTGAATGGAAAACACATGGTTTTCTTAATCCAAATGTTAATGTTAACAATGTCTTAGTAATGATAACAATAATATGATGAGCAGATTTGAAATCTTTGTCTTGACATTAAATAAATATACTATAAAAAAAATTACACACTTAACAATATAAATAAAATAATATAACAATATTAACGCGTAGTCCGCTGTGCATTTACAATTCTATACAAAGTGATACTATTTGCTTTGGTATTGAGCTACCATTTCCGAGCTACCAACTCCAAGTTGGTTTCTTAGCTGAACATATTATAGATTGGCGGTAAATTATGATTAGTTTCCGCTGCTTGGTGAGAATAATCGATTGATCTCATCTCATAGCCTGAAAAAAAAAATATAATTGTTGTAACTTGTGACGAAATTAGGCAGTTATGAGTGGTATCAAAGTTGTTTTATCTTTGCGCATTATTTTTTTAGTCTCATGTTGAGACTTGAAGTATTGTATTATACATACATACCAGCGGCAGCAGTAATTGGCATTGCTGCTGGATGATATGCATTGCTATGAGCCATACTCGCCTCCCTATCATTGTAGTATGTGTAATTACCTCCGTAGTAAGCTGCAAATAATGCCAACCGTTCAATCAGTACATGGATAGATTGTTGCCTTATCATCAAGAAGTGACTCTATTTCATTGTTATTTACAATAATGTGGCAGCTTTTGAATCTGCTACCATCGTACCATACCATACCAAATAGTAGGTGCTATCACCCGGTGAGAGCGTCTCTTTTACTAAAACACTGCCATGGAGCTAGTTTAAATCATCAAACTGTGCTGAGATCGCTGGTCGTAGCATTTCATTTTCAAACACTTGGATAGGGAAAGTGGTCAATTACAAAATGCTATAACCAGCAATCCTTGCACAGTTTGTGCACTTTCAATACCACGGAGTCAGATATGTGTACGGTAAGGCTTGTTTAGATATATAACCAACTAACCCATAGTTTGAGCTGACTGATAGGGCTGTATGAACGTGTGCTGCCCCCCTATCCACCACTGTGGGGGTGTGTGAGGGGTATTGTATCTACATGAGCTTTGTGATTCATGTGTGGCTGACACCATCGTCGAGCTATGACTCACACCACCACAACCAGGCTATAAAAATAAGAAGAAATGAACTTCATATGGGGTATAAAATTCTAGTGGCTGAAGAGATCTTTGGTGTTAACTTTCCTACTGGTTATTGAAAATCAGTGCTAGGGTGGTGCGTTTGAATTTGGATCATATCAATATCTCATAAGGGCGAAAGTGAAACTGATGTGCCAAGTATCTCCCAAATAGCTGGCAGATGGAAGCATATCCTGTGCCACCCAAACAAAGCCCTGTAGGGAATTGTCTGCAGTGGGAATCACAGCAGGCCCTTCTACACTTTTTACACCAGTGACGCCACTACTGAAGTACCGGCGCTTTAATCAACCAAGCTACTCCCACCTCTATCTGCCTCATTATATAATCGGGTGCTTTCTGACAGGGGTTGATGGATTATTAGAGCTAAAACGTGATGGGGGTTAAGTATCAACTCCTCCAGATTTGATGGTTAGGACATTTCAATCTTCAACTGAATAATAAAAAACTTGTGACACATTATTACCTGATTAAATTGAGTCGGATGATTGATGTAATTATGATGATCTGTTGGGTATGAGAAGCTCTGAGCGTGTGCCGCTTTTTGCATTTCAATGGCATCAACACAATAGCCACCATCTGAAATGGAAGAATAAAAGAAATGAAAGTTGTGTGCCCTTTGTTAGCAATAAGACAATTCTTTGATCACATCAATAAAAGATTGAAATGTTGAAGATATATGCATGTCAGCAAAATAGTGTTGTTTATCATTGCTGTAATTCTACTGGGTTCATCATCAACGGCTACTTCACATCACCAACTTTTACTGTTTAGTATGAAAAACAAAATATTTGACTGGCCCAGAGAGGTTTGCAAAGAGCCCTAATATTAGGGAAAACTGTATTTTTGTGAAAATATTCTGATTAGTATAACAATCAACCCTCCAAACATAAAACTTTATCATTCTTTCTCTCTCCTTTTTTTGCTCTTTTTCCCCCCTGATTTCTTTGGCACGTTACGGAAAACATCTGTGCAGGATGATATTGTCTGCCGATTAAAATAGTGTATAAATGTGATGCATGCTGCTGTTACTTTACCTGTAGTGGAAGGGCTAGGTAGAGCATACTGTTGTATGTTAGTCATGAGCTCCTGTGTGCTATACTCATGTAGCTGGGATTCAACAGCTACCAGTATATACTCATCTAGTAACAGTCGCACAAGATTAACGGAAGTCAGACTCGATGCCTTTTGTTCATTCAGAACCTCCATAAGCTGCGAGCCGAATCTTGACCACACAAGCAGAAATGAGTGAGCTTTCTTCCTGAACATCTTGTTGTTACCTCCACAGGGCTGAAATTTGAATACTAAAGTCAAACATCGATTCAAAAAAAACATTTGCGCTGTTAAGTCACTCGTCATCCGACTGGTTTACGTGTTTTGTAGTGTGTCGGAAAAACCCACAGACATAATGTACCTAAGATAGGTCAAGTCAACGATAAGGGCAGGCCAACACAGCTCACCAAATCACCAATTAGATCAAATATTTGTCTTTTGTTATATTAAGATTCCATGATAGTCACATGTGTAAAGGTCGGTTATGAAATCCAAAAGAAAAACACATACCTTGACTACTCTTTGGTTGAGGGTTGCATCGAGCCACTCTGTAAAGGCTTCTACTGTAGCTTGTTTATGTAAAACCTCCTTCAATTGGCACAGCACTAAAAGGCAAAGAAAGGTATTTTACATTTCTCTCCAAATAATATGCTCTGTGACAAAATGCACATGAACAGGTCCAGGTTTGTTTTGCCAAAAAAGGGTTTGGTGGAAAATTTTCAAAATCGGTTGACCATCTTATCATTAGAAGCATCTAATCATTGACTAAATGACATAGAATTATCTCAGCAGCCCCAAACAACAACAACAAAAATGGGGCCACTGACATATGGTAAGTTCTTTGCTTTCTTTGATGTAATATGTTGTCAATCATTTAACGGTTGGTGGCATATTACATTTAAGTACGAAAAAAAGGAAAATGATATTTTCAACAACTCACATTCTGATTCCATGATTTCTAAAGTTGTGTCCCCTGGTTGTTCTGCGGGTTGAGTTATCTCCACACTATTGACATCTGCACTCATTTGATTCACCATTTGGCAGTCATACAACACCGGTCTCACCATCTAAGCCAAAATATTGATGAATTTATTGTTATGTCAGTGTTTAAGAATCTTAGATACACTCTCAAATTAAGCTATAAGAGCAATTTCTAGCTAAATAAAAACATGTGAAGGCCTGTATGATGGCACCAAGTCTTCCTGACTTTGATTATTTGTTTAAAGAAAATTATTTTATACATTATCACTTATCAGTTAAGAGTTGTAGCATATTACATTGAATATTGGTCATTCAGTTATTTAATATTCAACCAAAAAAGTTTTTCCACGCAACAGCAGAGTTTCAACTAAGGAGCAATTTTAATTCTATTGAAACTCTTGAAAAAAAAATTGAGATATAAAAACATAACATACCTGAGCAAGGTGTATGAAGGCAGCCTGACGTTTCAGAGCCTGAATGAACTGCTGGGACACAGAGATCTTACGCTGTACAAGCCTGTGTGGTAATGCTGACAGGCAATGACTCAGCCATATCTCCCAATTTCTTACTATGTTTTCTACTTCTACCAATAATCTAAAGTGAAAAAGGAATACAACTCCCAGTTACCATCAACATGTACGAGTTATGTATGGTAATCGCAAGGAATAACAGCTCTCCTTGGTAATGGATATTTTTAATTTTTGATCAGAAATTAAAAATCATACCAATTTACATGTACAACTAAATCAAATGGTAAAGCCGGAGGTGCAAAGAAATTTTGAGAATAGATCTATCTACACACTATATTATGCAATATGCAACCTCAAGCCAAAACATTTCTCTTCAACCATTCCATGGTAAAAAACGTGGTCTCAAAAAACCAAAATAGTAAAAGTTGTACAACAGTTAATACTCCTCGCAGACCTGTGATTAATGGAGCCACAAAGTGTAGGACTGAGAAGAGAAAGCAGAGCTTTTCTCAGTTTTTTTATGAAACATAACTCATAATTCGGTATTTGTGTACAAGCTTTGTACTTACTGGTCGGAGACTTCCTGCATAGAGGCTGGTATAAGAACATCTAATAATGAATTATAAAGCATTGTATCACAGTATGCCATCACGTCGATCACAACGTCCCTGTCAAGTAAACATAACAGGTGCTCCGGAATTCCCTGCCAGAAATGCATTAGATATGTCGGCACCTAAAAAAGATAAAGATCTCCATAAAGGGTCGGACCAGAACACACAAAAACTTGACTTGAATTGCTAAATGCACAGAACTGATTAATTTTCTTTGATATTCTTATATACTATCTATGTATAATATTTCTCCTGTGAACAGAGGTCAACCGTTTGTTTCTAACTTGAGATGAAAATATTTATAATTTTGAAACCTATTCATTCCAAGGAATAATGCTAGGATAAAGGTTAGCTAACTTCCTAATATGGTTCAGATTTTAATTTTAACATGATCTCAATTTGTGGATGATTTATAATTACAATTCTATTAGCTTACCTCTATAAAACGAGATGAGATAATTGTGTCTAGTATACACTGGCAGTGAGTGTGGTACATCACCAGTAATGTGTCAAACTGAAAAAAAAGGTTGGATTAGCAATGGCGGAATCATCAACATAAGTCGCTGGGTACATTATATTTTGATTCTCTCTGACCCTCTGTCTATATAGGAAGGTTGAGGATGGTTTATATCAATCCAATAAACACACCCCTTACATATCAATTGAGTGATTTAAATTTAAAAAAAAGGATTGGTCCTAACCCCATTATATCTGGACATTGTTTGTCATTGAGCAAGAAATATTGTACCAATACTAATAGTATTATTAATCGTCCTTGATTGTACTCTCCACGTCCTTGATTTTACACACCACACCGAATTCAAAGATTGTTGATCTTGCTCATAAATAAGTTATGAACTATGGCCGGTCATTGCATCCTAGACGTTCAAATTCTGATTACATCTCCCCATAAATAGGGGGAAAATACAATAGAATTCAATATTTTCATAATAGCTATGATATCTATGTTTATCAGATATTTACAGACGCATGTTATTAGGTAATATATTTATATAACATCACTGATATGTGTCTGTGATATCTGCCTGCGCATGCAGGTGTTTCTTAGACTAAAGATAAGAATGATTAAAATGAGCTATAGAATATTATTCTAGAAAGAAATTGGTTAATAAATTGTCACATGGACTCAGCCCAAATTGATAGAAAATATTTATTCATACAGTGTCATACGGATATGGAAAGATTAATTATGAGACCTAGTGGTAACAAATTCTGTTAACAACCACAGCAAAATGTAATACTTTTCGGTTGCCCTACAAGCCAAACATATACACCGCACTGAGCCACTTGTAGTATTTTTATACTCTCAAAATTGATAGCGCGAAATAAGATATTAAAAAGATAGTAACTGTTGTTTTCTGAAAATTTCAATCCCAAAATAGAGGCCACTCATATGTACCATTAGATAACGCTCTACACTTGATCATCCCAACAAAATTTGATGTGCTTGTAAAATTGGTTAGGAGGAACCACAATTAAATATGAGGTAGAATTCCAGGCACGTGATAATTTAGATTAAAATGCTCAAGAGCCATCTTCACATTGATAGAAAACAATGGCTCAATTAGGTTTGAGTTAACTTTCGCTTCTTGAAGATTATTTATTTTGCACTAATAGTTTATTGCTTTCAAGATTAGCCGCCTCCTAGCCTTCAGCATTCTAATAATCATAAATGAGGGGGTCATCCCCATGTGCCCCCTTTACAGAAATGGGCCTTAGTCTAAGCGGCCTCTCTTCAAGTAGACAAACAGTTTATTGGTGATAAATACGATGATAATGAATCATCAACCCTGTGACAATGGTCTGGTCAGGTTTACCATCTTATCCACTAAACTAAAAGTCATAAATCAAGTTATTCAAGTACACCAATCATTATGATATTTACACAAAATAAGATACATGGTGGAAAGTAAATAATGCAACAATTGCTAATCTAATGCTGACAAATTAACCAACGCATCGCCAGAACGGTGCAACGCCAAGTGTCAACTGAAAAATGCTCATTTTATTTTTAATCTCAACGGCATCAATTTAATATTATCTAAAATTAAATAATTTTTTGCTAATTTTCTAAAGCTTTGTTGACTCTGGAAGCTTCTGAAAATATTTAAATGTGATAAATTTCTTTGTGGCCAGTCTGATAGTGTATTATGTGATATTAGGCAGCAGCAATTTTCTGATAAACTGAAATGTGTTTTGTAGTTTTGATGTTTACAATCCCTCCCAGCTAAACAGAAGATATGAGATTTGGCCCCACGCTTTGGTTTTCAACAGGAAGTTATTTTACAGTTAATAATACTATTAGTCTCAATTTACAACCTGACAACGATATCTTTAATTGTCTTTTCTTAATTTGACTCCCATCTGCTGTTGCTTGTGATCTATATGAGTCGTGTTTAGTTTTGCGTAAATTTTCTAGTTGTTTTTCATTTGAAGAGTGTTCACCGATAGCGATGGTTAATGAAATTGGAAACCATGCCAGGTTGCATAATATGGACAACACATGTTTGTTCAAAATTTCAAGGGGTTCAAAGCAAATGTGCCTGGTCAAAATATATCTACCCAGACGATATGCAATCTCAATATTGCTCATCCAAAGAATTTTAATATCTTACCCGTGTAGGATTAATGGTAGGAGGCAGATTCAGACCATAACTCGATGGAAATGTGGGTATGGTTGAGCCTGTTTTAGATGATAGAGAATATTTCCGCGTGAATCCTCCCTGCAAGAAAAAAAGGAGATGTGATCAAAATGTGGGAGGTAGCATTTTAGCCAGATTTTTACTGACAGATTATTTGGTCAAATTTTTCTTTTATATTGTAAGCTATCATTTGGGCAACCAGAAATCCGCCTTTGTGACACGTTTGAAATCTTAATCAAGTACTCGTCCCAATGCAAGAATGGCTCATTCTCATTGCCATCCCACCATATTAAAATATTAGTTATCGCAGTAAGTTTGAAGAGACTGAAAAGACAGAAATAATAATATTCTGCAGCTTACCTCACTTTTGAACTTTGATCCAGAAAATCTGCAAAAAAATATTAAAAAGAAAATCTGAGATGCCTTGCTAAGGAACTTTCAGAATCTACTCTTGGTTATTGTGATTAGCTGTGACATGCCTCTACATCGCGTTACAACTGTTTGGAATGCCAGGTTTGAATTGACAGGTACCGCCCAAGTTCAATGACCAAAGCTACGCTATATAACACAGGCAATCTGTTTTGTACAACAATATTCTCATATTCGATAGTAGAGCAACAGAAGAATAATCTACTAGCTGTGTCGAATATTAGTTTCACTCTTCACTACCCAGTTTCCTCACAGACCCTTTCATAAATATGTTGCATAATATTGAAAATTGTTGATCTCACCCAATTCCCTAGCAACGCAACACACAAACAAATGTAAAGACATTTCGGACCACAGTAACTGATGTGATGCTTGAGTTGCTGGGTGAACCTGGGAGTTCAGACAAGTTCAACATGTTTTGGTGTTCACCTGTGCCCATCCCTCCCCCCCCCCCCTAATGTGCATACACGCATATGGATCAAAATGATTATCTCAGAACACCCTATTTTTAACCTTCTGACTTAAAACTGGCAAATCTTTGTTTTTCGAATTTGGGCCACCAGCTGTCAAATATCCAGGTAAATACGATTGGAGCCTCTAAACGCAGTTGTAACAGTAACTTACCTTGTAAGACCTCCACCAGAGTACAGGGTGTGGTAATACTGACTGGTCTCTCTTATACAAATTCCATAGTAGTGATATCTAAAACCAGAAACATTTTTTTATAATAATTGAAAATTAGTGGCCTGATGTTCAAGCGTCACAACATCCTCAGTTGACTGCAGAAAAGGCCCACTTGTGACACAAAGACCCGGTAGTCAGCAATAAGACTGATACTCAGAATGTTCAACCCTTTCCTGTTCCCTAGCAAACTGAGCTGATCTCAGGTCCTCAACAGAATGATTCCACTAAGCTGTTTCTTCGACGAATAGTTTCTAATCATGGCCCAATCCCAAACACATTTTACAGATATTGAGACGTACGAGGTAAACCACAAAAACAATCCAAAAAACTAGAAACCAACTACGGTAGTTTCTTTATTCAAAAACATTTAATTAATAACACAATGTTTTGGTCTCTCATCTGCTTCAAATGGTGTTGACCAGTTTAATAAACGTAATTTAAATCAGCCAAAACTCAAATACAAAGCGTTTGGCAATCAGATTATCAAAAACATGCATGGGAAAGACAACTCTGTAGTAAAAGCGAGCTTCTACCACGGTGTTAGAGACAAACTTCCTTTTTCGGCTGTGGTCAGAAAGTTTGGGAGAAATTTTCAAATTCCTTGCTGTGATGAAGTTTGCGATTTTCTTGGCAGCAGCATATACTTGTATATATAGTTGTCATACTCACTTAGAATGCCCTCTGGTGCCGAGCCTTCTTGTGGTAATATTCGGAAACTTCTGTCTGATAATTTTGCCGAATGTAGCTGCGCAGGAGGGCGTTAGGTGATTAGTATGACAGAAGTCTAGATAATGACTGTATAGAATACAGCGAGGTATACACACACCTTCACATACACAGTAGTTCTCCTCCAACCTAACAATTATATAATACCACAACAATAGTGTGTGAACCAGGGTAAGGTGGGGGGGGTTTGTATCATAATATGCAACATTTATGTTATGACTTGTCATCACGATAATATAAAGTATTATTTGAAGAAATCATAAACATGCACACCATACCCTTCCAGAAATAAAAATTAGTTTCTTTTTGCTAACTTGAACACTATTACTGGAAACTGGTAAATGGCCGCTTTTTTAAAATACATTCCTGGATTATTTCTTGATTGGATCTGGTGAAAAACTTAACTGAACTCAATACTAGAACTCTTACCATTGGTTAGTTAGATTGAGTTGTTTCTTTTTATCCTTACTAGATTTCCGAGTTTTCACTTTCACCACAGGACCTGTAAACAGTATGATAAATTGAAACTGGCTTGTAAACCTACAAAATACTTTGCTATTGTTTACTGTCTAGTCAGGATGTTTCAAAGTCATGTTATTTTAAGAAAAAAATTGCCTGTGACGCCGTGTTATGTAATTAAAAGATAAAGATTCACAGCAGTTACTTAAATTATTTTTTATTGTTCAAACCAATTGAAATAATTGCTGATAATCGATTACAAACACTTACTGTTTTTAGAGGGTTCGACAGTGTTGGCTTTCATCTTGTTGCTCAATATGACACCCTCCTAATAAATATCTCCGATTACCGATGATGTGTTGCTCTGTCGGTATTTTACGAGTAAATGAGGATCATCGCATGATCGTCATTGACTTCTTTTCCATTCGTATTGTGATGGTGAATGTATTGTAAGGCATTCCATGTACAGATAAGCCAGTGGAACATGAAAGTCTCATTATCATCACCTACAAGATTATGTCAACAAGATTCAAGTGGCCGAGATAGACACATATACTTTCCCATTTATAGCTAGTCATAACAATACGCTCACTTGACACTGATGATGATGATGATTCGGTGCTGGAACTAGCGGGATGGGTCACAAAATTTTCACAATAGATATATAGGGCCTACTCAGCCAAAACAGTAGAAATGGTGATCATTATTTTTTTGCAGTTCACTGATCATACATGTATATGAATAGTAATTTACGCAATTTATTTCAGATTATGGGCTGCCGATACTGAAAAAATCCTTAACAAAATTAAAATTGGTTTTATGCTCTTTGTTTCTTGAAATCCCAAGTCTTAAAAAAGACCAGATATTCGATAAGCATGACTTTACCAAAATACATTGATGATATAACTACATGAATAAATACCTGTGTCGCAATTACCCTTACTCAGAGATTATCCAGTAGAAAATATTTTGCGGGTTACAAAATTTTTGAAAATGTTAGATGAAGTTCAAAAAGGCCATTATAATAAACTAGCATATCATAGATGAGCTATATGAGTATAGCACACAGGAGCTCATGACGAACATACAGCAGTATGCTCTACCCAGTCCCACCACTTCAGGTAAGACCTAAAGCATGTATCACATATATATATATATACACTATTTTGTCTGGCAGTTAATACCATCCTGGACGAATGTTTTCCATAACATGCCAAAGAAAATACGACAAACATCACCATTGTCTGAGGTCGCGGTGAACACAAATTAAGATTAGGGAGAGCTACCTGAGGAGACTATTCGAATGATTCGCAGATGATCTTTGAAATAGGAAGAGTTCCAGTTAGGAACCATGTGATGTAATGTTTACCAAATGTGTAACATGATTAAATCTATTTGAATTAGTTTTCCTTGTTCATTATCTTTTTTGTCAGAAGGGAATTTAATTCACTCAATATTTTGGCATGAGCACAAACCTTAGAAGTTTTTCTGAATCTGATGGGAGGAGCTCAAGAATCAGCTGAAAAACATAAATTTGTGATGACAGTTAAAGTTGTTATATGATATAATCAATTTTCTTCATTATATGGGTACAGTAGATTAATGCAATAATGGATATATGGTGCGTTAGACGGCAACATAAGATTTTTTTCAAGTCATTATAAGTTGTATTCTATTATCTGTATTCTGATATAAATCGCCTATATATTTTTAATCACAGGTCACTAGTCCATCTTGTGGTAGAAACGTAATCAATAGCTAATCAATGGAATAATAATGACTAATTCAAATAATATAAGAATTGTAAATCCAGCTGTAACACCTTTGGTTAGATGGAAATCTATGTTAATGTATATGAAGTCAACAAGTTACTTTTAATTAACTTTAATTAGAAACTCTTAGAAAACCTCAATAAATAAATGATAATAATAAGTTCAAATAAATGCATGATGATGCATAATGTGACAATGCTGGCACAATGCGCTGATGACATTGAATATAAGGCCTCATTTTTTGTCCAAGCGGAGGAGAACTAACCATCTCCTTGAGGAACTGACCTGTTGTATTTCAGTTTTCATCACAAATTTCTTCTCATATTTTGCTGTTGTGCATGTGTATAAGTACCTCTAAATTGTCTTCTCTCAAAAGAGAGCGGACAACTCTGAAGATAAACTTTTGCTAGTTGAGATACATTTTAGTGTATTAAGTATTCATATTTTATAGGCTGGTAAACCTTCCATGATTGGTTATTTAGAGCAACAATTTTTTTGGCTCCTAGAATTTTTTCAAGAAAATCCTTAATATTTCCTCATATAGTGGATGGTTCTTTTACTACGCCTGAGCAGATGTTTGGGTGATTGCTGCTGAAACCCTGATACTGGAAGCACAATATCAGGATGGAACAAGAGACCGCAGAGCAAGCAATTAGTCACATAAGGTTGACATTTCCAAAAAGAATATTTGAGGTGTGCCACCTCATTAAGCGGGAAACTGAAGCTGACTTTTTTGCTCCTGATGCTGAGGGAAACTTCACAAAACACATCCATATTTCAAGGCCTGACACAGATCAAGTGTGTATCAGTCTTGCTGTTGACAATCTAACTTTTGAGGCCAACAACCTGTGCTTCTCTGTGAGTCATGTTGAAGCAAAAGAACCAGAATCTCTTGAGTCTATACTTGAGACAACAACACAATCAGTAAAAGTAAAAGTGCCTGACATTGACCCAAGTTCTCTCTTGGAACAAGCCCTTGGAGATCCTGCACTCAAAGAGAATACTGTGAAACCGAAGAAAAGAGGCAGACCGCGCAAAGTCATCACTATAGGGCCAACTGCGAGAAGCACATCAAAAGATCATGACAAAAGTGATTCTATTGCAGCAGGTACTTTGCTTTAGTCTTGACTTATAGCACAAATGATATATATATAGCAATCACAGAATTTAAAAGTTGAATGTTATGGTGTCTATAGACAGCAATTTTTTGGACTAAGACGGGTTGCAGTCAAATATTATTTTCTTCCAACTTTGCATTGGCTAAAGATGAAAAGCCGGAGTCGATTACTTCGACGGATTGGGGGATGTGTCCAAAAATTAAGATCAACATGATCGATAGCACTTACAGATTAACTTTGATAGGTTTGAGAATGTTGGCAGTTATATTTTCAGAAGATACCTACTTACTCGCTCCAAGTGGAAGGAGAATAAGGAAACCGGCTCGGTACAGAGCTGATTATCATGACACAGACAATGTCGTTGATGCTGAAGTTCCAGGTAAGACAATAAGTTTTCTCTCGTTTATGTATTCAACGCATTTATGGAGAGAGATGGAACTGACTTTATTTGTCACAGCGATTGACTTACTGTCATTATTCTAAATGCAACCATCCTCCCTGATACATTGAAAATAAATGGTTTTAAGTACATTTACTACCCAGTCCATTGACGCTACCTTCCCGAACAATCTGATGAGGAATCTGACCTTTATTCATTTCAAGAATTTAATTTATAAATTCCAAGCACTTATGAAAGCTGTAACATATTTCTATGTCCCTCAGACTTGGAGGGTACCACAACCGTAGGTGATGAGGGAGATGGTTATGATTCTGATAAGGAGCATGATTATGATATGGAGGCTGATGATATGGATGGAGAGGACGGCGATGAGAATGAAGCAGAGACTTCTGTGGAAGATGATTCTAAGAATAAGGTAAACGTATGATATAATATGAACTTGTTGATTATAACACCTGCTTATTATTAGACTCGGAATCCTATTCTCAGTGACCAATTGGCAATGGGATATATGTTGTATGTTTTATCAAGGAGTAACCGAGGCGAGGAGTGATAACTCCTCTAAATCAAAATCAGATATGTCGAGTTCCCTCCCCGACATATCTGATTTTACGATATTGCAAAAACACTTTTATGGGAGTTATTCTTCTTCACCCCTGCTACTCCTTGGTTTTACGAGGATTGATTCTAGTTCTGGGTATTGGGCACTTGATTCTCTAGTTACCCCATAAGACGAGCCCTCACTGGAAGAAGTATGGCACACATCCAAAAAAGGAGTGCAAACCCAAATAAGACAATTTCACTTATATATATTTTACTGTTGTGATTAAAAATGTTTAAATATCCTAATTTGACTGTTTTGATTGTATATTCAGAGGAGAATGAGAAGAAGGATGAACACATCCAAAGAAAAGTCTGGGACTTCCGACACTCCTGTGAAGGTGAAAAGAGGCCGGCCACCCAAACCAAGAGATCCTGCCAAGATTGCGGAGGAGCTAGCTAATAAGAAACCTCATGCCTCACGAGGTTAGAATCTAGCATGTGTGTTTGCATAAGAAAACTGGCTATAAGCTGAACTGTGATAGACTGTGATGGTTTAGCCATCCTGCAGAGAGTTTCACTCTATATTGAACACAATTAGCTTGCTAAAGATTAGGCCCTTCTTGCATTGCCAAGTTTGCCACTAGACCTGGATCAAGTTTGGTTCAATTTTCCTGAATTCGGAATTGCTCTCCCTCAACTTGGCTTATCAGTAGAGGGAAGCAGTTCTCAAAGCTGGCAGACTGAAATCAAACATAAGATATGTTAAGCAAACTTACTCAAATACTTCCTTCTAAAAATAATTTCTGTACAGCAGTGTGATACACGAGTTTAATTATTGTTGGTTCTCCAGGCAAGAAGAGGCCACACTACAAGAGAGAAGCTAACTTGGAATGTAGGATATGTAAGGGTATGTATAAGGATGAACTGTCTCTGATCGCTCATCTCACTAAGCTACATCCTGAGGATCCGACTATACCAGACTATATCGCAGAACTCAAAATACAGGCCAAGGTCTCCTGTAAAATATGCGGCAAGGTCTTAGGCAACAGGTAAGTCGGAAAATAATATCCTAAGCTAA
Source organism: Membranipora membranacea (assembly GCA_914767715.1). NCBI lineage: Eukaryota > Metazoa > Bryozoa > Gymnolaemata > Cheilostomatida > Membraniporidae > Membranipora > Membranipora membranacea. The sequence continues at coordinate 13,784,306 of OU612068.1, forward strand.
AATCAAAATAAAAGTTGCATGGTTTGCATCTTGGTGTATTTTCTGATGGTTTATCCTATGCTAACTCAGATATACAACTTCGCTTCCTCAAGCGTTGATTATTGATCACAGAGAGTAGCTTCAATGATACTTCAACCAAATTATCCCACTTGAGTGAGGCCTATCATGCCTACCGCTGATGCAGTGATGGTGAATTAGTCAAAACTTAACTTCCTAACCGCTGTGGAGGTTTATAACAAGTCTAATTTCTTTGATTTGTAAAAACAATTTTATATCATCACAAATTGATGATGGAGTCGTCTTGTTTTCAGACATGATGAGATGTCCAGTCATATGAAGTTATTGATAATTGTTAATTCTTCGATTCAACCCGAAAATATGAGTTATATCCATAGACTTAATAATGAACCTAGACATAACACTATATGGAGCAGTAGCATTGAGGCACTGAGGCATTTAATTGTGGGCGGCGTAATGACATTGGATGGTGTAGTAGCATTGGTGTTATCATTGACTTGCAGCTCATATACCAGGTTTTTTGTTGATAACTCAATCAATTTTGACCGGATTTGAGTTTGAAAATTACAAATTTTCAGCAGCTTGTCGTTAACAGTTTGATACAAATTTTAGACAAAAAAAAAGATTATAAAGCAATTTTCAAAATAAAAATGCTAGTTATGAACAAAAACCCTGGATTATGGACAGTAAATCAATGATAACACCAATGCTACTACACCTTCCAATGTCGTTACATCGCGCACAATTAAGTGCCTCACTTCAGCTGTATACAGTGTCCTGTCTAGGTTTATTATTAAGTCTATGGTTTTATCAGATTTAAATGTTGGTATAACGTCAATCGAGTTAACTTCTCCCTCATCTTGCTGTAGGCGTAATGGGATGTTGATGCTTATGATGTGATGTAATTGGAGCTACTTATTTTTAGACGTAACGAGATGACGAGTCATATGAAGAGAGTACACGGAGAGGACGATGACTTTATCTCTCGGTGTGAGGAGTGTGGGATGGAATTTAAGAGAAGTTTTCTACTCAAGGAACACATCAGGAGGCAACATCCCAAACATGATCGAGTACTCTGCCATCTCTGTCCAGCTACTTTCAAACTTAAGGAGTATCTCACTGAGCATCTCAAGTAAGTGGAATCTCTATCTTTCCAAGCCCGTACAAATGTAGGAACTGGGCTATTGTCTATCATGTTTGATTTGACTTATCGGAAAAATTCTGTCCGTGTATTGGGAAGTCCATGTTTATTGAAATTCACAAGACAGTGACCGCTGTCCAATCATGATTAAGTTGATATGTCATAGACAACACATCATGAACATCGAACGATGTTCTCTCCGAAAATAATCTTTGAATTTGATGAAATTTGATGCGCATGGTGTCACTTGAACTATTATGGGCGTTAAACTATAAAATTGATGTTTTTTTATAGCAGATTTGTTAACAAATTTAAACAAATGATCTTCTGTTACAGGTACACCCACAATAAACAGTATAAATGGCAATGTGATATTTGTCACAAATTAACCTCTTCACCAAAAAATCTGAGAAGACATAAAAAGCTTCATGAAGAGGCAACTTTCTCATGTCCTGTGAGTAAAAAGAATTATCTGTGCCTCACTCTCTTTTTGTCATGGAAAAGTTACTCACTTGGTGTTACTCAACTTAACAAAACCTATAATTCGATCATACAAAAATTCAACACATTTCCTGATTGTTTGCTTACCTCGGACCAATGACTGTGTTTTTATATATATTACATTGTTTAAAATGTATTTTTGTCCATGCATGGAACTCCCGCTAATGATGTTTGATTATTTGATTCTTAGATTTGTAGTAAGATGTTTAGTGAAGCAGGCAATATGAGGCGACATATAATGTACGTACACAACTCATCAGAAATAATCCGTCATGGCTTTCCTCACTGTGAGCGAGACTTTACTACCAAAAATAACCTCATCACTGTAAGTCTGACTATAAATGAAGATAATGCTCTTGTGTTGACATTATGCTAGTGTAAGCGTTCAAACTCTGAACAGTTTGCTTTGGTTGACTACGCCACTTTCATCAAATGAGCAAAGTTTGAGTGCTTAACAATCATATCTTTCACCAACAAATCTCTATCCTTCTCTAATTTACCAACACATGTATTACATTTCTATGTTGCTTTTCATCTACCATAGGTACTGCTATATTTCATATATAAATTTATCTTTGACTGCTTCTTAGTTTCTTCTTGCTGTTTTCATTCTACTCATGGTATCCATCATAGTCTATGAGTGGCACTTGTCGCTTTACCATGATCAGTCCTCTATCTCTATTATCATTGCGATTACCTAATGACCTGCAAAATAAGCTGTGGGCACAATTTGCGTGAGTCAAATTGTCAGATCGTAGAATTTTATACTGCTAGTCCCTATTGATGAACCAAGGAAAATTATCCCTGGAGTTGCCCAATCTCCAGTTGTGGGAGAACAACTCTGAATACAGGCAAATGGATCAAACTTGATCTAGCGTCACTCTGACCAATGAAACAACCTATGATCAGACCACCTGAGCCGAGCAGCTTTGCATTCTTTCGGTTGGGTCTCTAATCGTATCTCTATTGTATGTCTACCCCAAAACCTGGGTATTTGGCAAGGCATGACTGCCTCCCTTTTTGTTGTTGTATTGTTTGAACAAAAACTCAAGGGGGGCAGTCAAACTTTGCCAAAGACCCAGTTTTTGGAGAAGACCTGTGATATGGTCCCAATATAACAACAATATGAAGTGGCAGTTTCTTCCAATGACCACCCTTAATTGACACGCCTCAGCTTTTCACTGCACATATTGCTGTTGCAAACATACCCCCCCCCCCCCTCATACTTTTCCCATCCCTACCTTCCACCGCACCATGTGGTAGAGTTGGGTCCCTGAGGTGTCATATCACACACAATAATCTTGACAAAGTTTGAACAGGGACCTTGGGACATACTCCCTGGTTTAGACAGTTCGCTTTATGTACACTACTACTACTACCACCACCACTACTACTTTTAGACAAGCGGCATTTTCATTGTTTGACAACAGCATGTCACATTTGTACAGATGATCAAAACTCCAGCATTTATTGGTTTGCATAATGTGTGTAACAATCTAGGTGGGTGCAGACTTACAATTTATCTTTGTGTCCTGTTGTAGCATATAAACACATTCCATATGAAGATGACGTCGTTTTACTGTGATATATGTAAGAAGTACTTCCCTCGTAAGAAGCAGCTCATTGACCACGCTACCCTCATACATCCTGGAGTTCCCATCCTCAGCACTAAACTAAACGATGATGAACTCGACCCTCAAGGAGCAGTAATCGACACACAGTCACTAACTCAAATTGCAGGTTTGCGTTACTCTTCAGTCTGTGCTGTCTGGATTCGAGTTGCTCCGCTTCTCATCGATCTGTGTGCTGCGGCCAATTGATCAGGGGAAGTAATTCCGAGTGACTCAATGCTGACAAAGCGAATTCAACTTGATCTAGTTCTAGTCTCAATGATATGACTTTAAAGAAATCTTTTATTGTGACATGATGACCAGGTGCCATGCAAACTATCAAAAATGTATGCTTCATTACAAATCAATATGACTACTGAATTCAATATTAGGAAGGTATTCTTACAAAATTTGCTGCTATATAGATATGTGTCTGCTCGGCCATGTGTTTTTATACCCCAATATGTTACTTTTTTGTTATTTACTTAGTTACTGTTTTTATTACTTTATCGCATAATTTTTTTATTACTCTAATGTATTATTTTATTATTGTATAGTTGGAGATGAGACACAAGGAGGTCTAACACAGGACCAGGTTTACGCTGCCGCAGCATCCGGTGCTGCTGTGTCTGCTGAACAGACTACTATATTCATTCAGTCAGCGGATGGTACAGAGCATATGCTTGTAGGTCAGCTAGGTGATGGGGCCATACAAGGCACTGTACAAGGAGAGGCCGTTCAGGGAGGCGCGGATAACATCAACCAATCAGTGCAGAACATTGCTGTAAGTACCTTTAGCTTACCATATGTTTCCTGGAGAACCAGCTTAGGCAATTATAATCCACTGGCTGGTAGTGACCTGTTTATAAAAAATCTTTGTTGTACCTGTGAAGTGGGTATGTTCCACTAAAATATAACATGAAGAATTGCAATAAAAAATTGTGAAAAAATGTAAATTGCTCACTCACCTGTTTAGGTATGGTAGCTCTACATATATAGAAGGCATTGTCTTCTGTCAATCAGTTTAGTTTTCATTATCACAACTCTGTACATAATATTGTCAAGACTGTCTAAAACTGTCTTGAAAGTGCCCCCACAGTTGTTGGATGAACACTGAATTGAGAGGTATATTTAAAACTTATCAACAATACCTCATATCATCCCTTCTGATTCGATGATATTTTTACAGATGTTAAGCGGAGAGGGAGATGAAGCAGCACACTATGACCCCGTGACCTCTCACCCCTCGGTAGCTGGTTCTATCGGCAGCGCCATTGTAACATCAGCAGCAGGTGTCAGCGATAATAACCTGACTATCGCTCAGCAGGCACTGGCAGCGTTTGAGGCAGGCGGAGGGCTTCAGGCTGCTTTTGGAGCTGAGCAGTATCTCAGTGTGATCGGTGAGGACGGCCAGGAGATTAGAGTACAGATAGTGAGGAAAGAGACAGACGAGGAGCTACCTCAACATCAGCTAGAGGTATGACAACAACCATAAACACATATATTATATTTGTTTTTATCGAATATAAATATAGATTTATTTTTAATGATCTTCAAACACATCTATGTGCGAATTCCTGCAAGTGGGTTTTTTTTGGCATTTCATTTAATTATTAATTGATCAATTAATTAATTATCACACATTATAACACTCCTTTTGGAGAAGCAGGTGTTTGATAATGGAGTTGTACAATTATGGTACTAAATGCGCTTTGGCAACATACTGCTGTAGTGCTAATAATTAATGTGAAAAACAGGGGTTTTGGAATTCATAAGATTTGTGTGTCTGATTAGGGCTTGTGTTTGTATCTCCAAAGCTTGTCAAGTGAAACAAAGTGATTCTGTCATCAATTAAGTGATTCACCTTTTTGTCTTCGGTGTGTCTTACACATTAATTATTATACAATTTGATATTAAATGTTTGTAAATCAGACATGATAACATTTTTTCATAATTTTAGGGAATGTACATTGCTGGTGCATCGGTCACAGATGTCAATCAACCTAATGTAGGCACAGATCCTCACAATGAAGAAACTGAATTAGAGGAGGGGCAAGCTGTTGACCCACAACATGTAATGGCTACTGAGGCTCTGACTGAAGCACAACCTGAGGAATCAGAGCCGGAACCTGATGTAATTACCGATCATTAATGACTTTTGTTGTTAGTTAATATTAGAAACTGAATTTGACTTCTTAGAGTAAGATTTTCTTATTTTTTGTATAACCTGGCAACAATCATGTAATGGAGGCACATCAAAGATTGTTGTTAAATTCTTATTTTTTTCATTTGGTATCACGAATGATTGGCAGATCAATGAATTTTGAACATGTTATTTCATCTATTATTTATTGTACATAGCCAAATGATGCGGTTTCGTAATTTTTTCTATATGACAACAAAGTTTGATTGTACAGAAAAATAGAACTCAAAAAAACTATTTACATTATATTGTGAATCAGATCACGAAGAAAAAAGTTAATTCTGTGATAGAAATTTCCATTAAGCCGCTTACCCCCCAAAAAAAATTGACATTTGACAGTGGTGTGTGTGTGGTGCATATACGACAGAACGACAGAGTGGTGTTAACACTACGGTGCATACTTGAACTGAGGATAGATTTAGTGCAAATATTTCAAATCATATTGCAGTTTCTTGTGCATTAAAGATAAAAAATTGGAAGAGGCACTATTAGCATCATTATTCGTTGAGCAAATCAGGGAGGGAGGGATAATCCCTTTCCCCTGAGCAAATAAGGCACACGACTGGTTAGAAGTTGCATCCACTTCGGTGTTTCATCTCTTAGGTTGGAACAAGTCAATGTGGATTAAACAAGTTAATGTATGATTTGCTGTTGTCTGAAACAGTGCACCAGCCAATCAAAAAGACTAATTATCTAATCTGTTGACCCTCGCAAAGAACTGTAAACAAGAGCAGACAATTACTTCTATTACTACAATTTAGATCCACTTTGAATTCAGCAGTCGAAGTTTGTCGAACTCTAGTTACAGTAGTTGAGCTCAGATGTGAGCAGTATTAGATCCTCGGCCAGTAAGATGAAGAGGAAGTTTACTGCCGGTCGGTCGTTTCTTAGCTTTAGATGATTTGAGATGTTTTTTGTTATGAGTAGTAGGGAAGACACCTGCAGATCGTGTAGTAGTTATCTCTCCTGTCACACTCATACCGTCAATAGAGGAAAGGGGAGGTAAGCGTGTTGATCTGTTAACATGAAATGGTGAACGAGTTAAAACAACACAAATCAAAGAAATAACAATTTTTGATTATTTGTTAGCAGACATTGAAATGATAATTACGTGTTATACCAGAGAGTTGTGATTTCAATCATAAACGCTGATAATTCGAGGATCTGAATCCTAGAAGTCACGCCCCTTATAGCTCAAAATGTATCAAAAATATATCTATAATTTATGTTTCTGCATTTTACTATTCAAAAAAAAAAAAGATGACGGGTCAATTATAGCCTAAGTTCTCTGACACCAAATCAGATAGAGTGGGATGCACCTGTGACCAGACTCTCTCCCTCATCTTAACTTGGAGTCAGACCATTAAGACGTTGTGAGGTAAAAGAATAAAATGTATAAAAATAGAAAATTGAGCTGCGTGTCATTGATAATCATCAAGTTTGATTCCTCACTCATACCGTCAGCTAGCAGCTACAGTTCTCTGACTAGAGTTTGTGCTGGGAGGTAGGGGTGGTCGCTTTGTTGTTGGTGACGACGTATCTATAGTTTTCTTGACTTGTTTGCGTAACTTGGATAGGCTACTACTTGAACCAATAGATGCACTGAAAATGAAACGTAAGCTGTGAGGGTTTAAGCCGAACAAATAACAGGTAGGAGAAGGATAAAGGGTGAGGTGCAACTTGAAAGCTAATGTGTTACATGTATGCAAATCACTAAATAGCTTGTAATCCAAAGTCATTTTGTCGGGGCGACACTACCGCCTCCCTACAGCCAAGCCAAGACACAAGCTAATATTTATATATATGGTGCTCAGAATTTTTACCACTAGGGTATAATGTGCATCATATAACTATAGACATGAGAAACCAATATTCAGTGGGGTCGGGTAATACCAAGCCCTTCCCTGTACTGTATTGCTTTGGTTAACCGGTTGCAGAATGTTGTTTGGTTATCTTTGTTTTACCTGAGACTCAGATGAGCAGCGCTGATTGCAGTCCTTGCTGATGGAGGACACCACTGATGTCTCGGGTCAGAGGTCGGGCTGGCTAAGTGTATTTTATTACGGCATGCTGCCTCAATCAGAGCAATACCTGAAACATATCCATATTAATTCATAACTTTTACGGTATCTTGTTTGTCTATTTAGATTTAGTGTTCATTTGAAAGCTCCATCTTGTCCAATAATGGTTGGAGAGCCTTCAAAATCATTGGGTATTTGAAGAAAAGTAAGATTGTAGTGTAAACTATATGTGCTATATTGAGATTTCAGAAAAACCGTTCATGAACACAAAACTCATGTTGCGTCTGCTGTGGCTTCACGGTGAGACAACTCTAGCGCCCGCTATTCTTATAATCATGATTTATGGCCTCCTTCGGCTCATACTCACCCTTGGCTTCGATTCTGTTAAATTTTTGACACCACTGATCAAGAAAGAGATTGTAGTATCTCTGGTTCTCAAAGTATCTCAGATATTTGTGCGTGGATGGAGTTGGGAAAACCCTCTGGAATCCTCCTTTTCTACTGTCCTCATCTATGGATTCTATTAGGATTCGGATGTCGTCTGGTGTTAAAATGTCTATTATTGTATTCATAGCATGCTGTAAATAAAAAAAAACAATATTTGTTAAAAAAATAATGTATAAAACTGTTTAAAAGCGTCATCTATTTCACAAATTGGCTGTACATGATTTGACATCTAAGAGGCCTTCGAGTGGAAGTCAATCAAGAACTGTTCATTTGCTGGAACGGGAACAAAAATGAAGGCTCAGGTAAAGGTTAGTACGTTAACTCTGCCGTTTTTGTTCCTTTTAAAAACAAGGGGAAGAGTTCGCATACTTTCACGCACTTGAATTAAGGAAAGACATACCTCATCCTGATATCTCTGTGCGTAGAATGAATGTTTAGCTTTCTCATCAGAGCTCAGACTGGAGGGCTGTACTCTTTTATCCAGACAATACTTGTTACTCGGAGCACTCGGTTTGCTGCAAATCAATCAATCGAGTTCTCACCAAACATTCATATAACTGAACCAAGGGTCAACAACTCCAGTAATGACACTATAACCTCAAATGACGCATAGCCTTTTAAAACATTGAACTCACTCTATTGTTTAAATTAAATAAATTGCTTAAACTTTAGGTTATGACATCAGCGTTGGCCGATCTACTTGCAATGATATCATTCTTTTCCTAGCATCATCACGAAGACAATTAATTTACGAGTTATAATACGGTATAGAATGTTATCATTTGTGCAATTCAGAAGTTCGCAACAAACGTCTATTAAGCAATACTACTCACTAGTTTTCACAGTTTGGATTGGCGACCACATCGTTCTTATCTGGAATCCTGAAGCCAGCGAGGTTGTGTAGGTCTTTGATCATTCCTCCTTTTATGTTGATATCCAGCTGCGAGTTTGAGTGGAGACTATGAATAGAATACAATATCAGTTAAATGCAACTAGATGGATTAAAAGCATTTTAATTTAGCTTACAACAGGGAGTTTGGAACATACGGAGATTGTGGTGTAGAAATTGACCAATCAGAATTGAGTATACCTAAACCTATCTGGCCTGCGCATAAGAAAATATGACTAATTTTAACTCAATGACACCCGCCCTGATGACACACACATATCCCCTGCTTATAAGAGTAAATATGTAGGGGTTGCCTTCTCAATAAAGGCGAGACCACAACCACAATGCTATAATAATCATGAAATTAGAAACGTTTGTTTGATGAGCGACCTTTGTCAAAGTTCCTATGAATTTATCTTAATGAAGAGATATAAGTTAAGCTTACCTAGGTGATATATTGACTTCTAGCACCCATGGTTTGTAGGTTTCATCGAGTAATATGTCGAATCCGAACAGCTCGTGGACACTGTATCTATTCCTGACGTTACTTTTGATCATACTGTTGATAGCTGACTCAGCAGATATGATGGTCTTCACTATCAGGTCTTTGATATTCTTCCAGATCTCATTGGAGTTAACTCCTCTTTTCAGTAAATATCCCCAAAGAGCCTTCAAACTCCTACAAGTAATTTAAGAAGTTTGTGAAAATAACAGACCGTCATAAAGGAGATGTTTGATTAAGTTGCTTTCAGGAATCATTGCTAAATATAAATTCTACTCGTCATTTGAATTCTGATAAATAACTGTATTGGTATCGAATTTATAAAAAGATCACAATAGTCGAATTTTGTTATCGCAACATGCGCAAGTAGATTAGGCAAATTAAATCAGGCAAACGTCCACTCCCATTATATTGAGGACCAGGTTTGTTGTATCAACATAATATGTATCCAATATGAAATACACAGTTTGTTTATCTCTTACGTAAATGCTACCAATACAATCTGGCATTATCCAAATCTGGATGGGCCTCACATTACGTTCCGTCAAACTAACTCACCATTTGTGACCTTGACATATGGCATCATCTGGATTACTCTCATATTCGTTGTTCTTCTTCTGAATACTGTAGTTTGTGAGATGCATGTATTTATCGTTGATATGTTTCATTGAGTGTGAGTATCTGTAATTCAAGTTGAAATAAAACAGCAATGAGAACAGCGGAGGTTGGAAGTTTAATATCAAATACCAAATACTTGGGTAACTGATTTGTAAGTGCTAAGAAAAGCCAAAATAGCAGGGATGATTTACCAATGAAAACAGCGATAATGTTGGCTAAGATTTGGTTTATATATAGGTTTTGCTGAGTGCCAAAGTTTCAGGTACTTTACTGGCCACAGTAAAAATTGTTGATATTTTCATTTCTTCATGTGCAACTTTGTGCAGCTGAAAATTTAGTTTGTGCCCTCAGATTTCTTTGTCAAATTTCAAATGTCAATTTCTTTGTTTAAAAAAATTTGTCAGGTTGCAAGGTCGAATTTATCAAAGTTCCGCTGGGTGGGATTGAAAGGAATTCAAGTTAGCCAGGACAGGTAATTTATTTCCCAGTCATAATAGTCGAGTGTAATCCACTAAGACAGAATAACAGCTAATTACACTAATACTTAATTCTCTATTAATTTTTATCCTGGTAATTACCACCAATGACATGTGATTGGCCAGATTCAGGCGACAATGGCCGACAATGGCCGCTAGCTCAATACATTTAATGAAATTAATAGCCATGATAAATTGCTATACACATACACAACAATCACACAATGCTAGCCAACAGCTCTTGTGTTTATAAGACCCCCTGTGCTCATGTTAAAGTTTGTATGCATAAAGAACAATGGCTAAAATTTACATATTGTGACTAAATGAATAGCCAGCTAATAGCGGTCTAGTGCAAAGACTAGAGCTGCAAGGAATTTTCTCTGCTTTTTATGTTATCAATTGCCAGCTGTTACTTTGATTCAACTTCTCTCAACCATAAAAAGTCAATGTTTTATTATTATTACATAACCAACCATCTACTGTGACTTTGGTTAGGTGAGTCTTACCCAACTCTGATAAGCAGCGCAGTAACTTTTCATCTTCAAGCAGTCACATCGGGCTATCGAAATGATTGAGCATGTGGTTGCTAAATATCAAAAAACCTACTCAGCACTTAAACTAAACTGATGCACTGTATGAATTTCCATGGATATGAATAAAAAGGTTGACTTGTAAGAGTTAGTTGACAGAATACAAATATAATACCATTTCACATGTTTCTGGCTTCCAGCTACCAAAGCCGTCCTGTTTGGGTTAGAATTTGATGTCTCTATCGGTTCAACTGATCGTTCAAAAATTTATTTGCACATCAATTTCTTAATTTTTGTCCTGACATTGGAAGTTACCGAGGTGTTGTCAGTTGCTGATTGACATACAGTGTTGTTAGCGTGTCTTTACAAGCTTTGTTGGATGGAGAGGAGGGCTAGAGTGCTGTTAACTTACTTTGTTGAGCAAAAGCGCACCAGACCATCTTCGTACACATATATCCTGAGAGGGTCATAGCTCGTAACATACACATAGATGCGACAGTCAAATTTACTCTCGTTAATCAGTAGAGGTCTACCCAAATACTTCTGTACTATCACCGGTCTCTTCTTAGGTATCTGACTCCATTTATTGATGACTTTTATACCGATTCCTCTAGCTGACGCAGGCTGTCAAAAAAGATTAGTATTGTCACTACATGATGTGTGTGAAAGAGAATGGCAGCGCCCCTACAATTATGCAATTCAATCGAATATGGAATCAAATTCAACATGAACCTCAATATCAGTGACAGTTTGTGACACTGAAACCTTGATCATCATCAAACAATTTTTGTCCATAACTCTCATGGCTGGTTAGTTGAATATTTTCTCAAAGTTGCTCAACATGACATTTCTCAAATCACAGCCAAATGGATTGATCTGATCATATTTCATGAAGTGGATATTGAAATACATATTTTTTCAAGTATTGTCCAGATTTACCATGACGTCAGGGACAGTGCAAACAATGAAAACAGTAATCCTCAAACGCCAGGTTTTAACAGGGCAGAACAGGCAATGCATATTTAACTACTCGTTATAATTGCTGTATCTCAAAATGTCCCTAATCAGTACAGAACTACAATAGAACTCACAGGTTTGATAATCCACTTGGCTTTGCTGCCTCCGTCCTCCCATGCTCTCTTGAGTCCTTTCATATCGTACGGCAGCACATATGTGGTGGGGAAGAAACTAAACTCCTTCTTACCAAACATCACCTGCAATGATGATAGTTCACATTGAGAATCTCAAATGGATATCATTAAGTACCAAATCTCCAAATATTGGATGCAATCAGGCTCAATTTTTTATCAGGCAACAAATGGTGGGCTATAGCAAGAAGTTAAACTGAAAATGTCTTCCAACAAGCAAAGTCCTCAGCTGGACACTAAAGTTTTTGATGCATCGAGGCGACCACAGTTAAGCTAGAATTTGCATAAAAACCTCATTAGCAAATGGTCTGCAACAAAATCGAACCAAGAATGTGCTGATGGCTTGCCCTCTTACCGGCCAAGTCCTTAGCTGGAGTTGAAAGGTACTCAATCGATTGGGAAGTCATTTTGTACTGTAGCAAGAATTTATCCACTCAGTTTTTTTGACTCACCAGAAGTTTGGATAAGTTTCTCCAGAGTCGATCTTTTCTGCCTATCTGGAAGGATCCGGGAAAGTGATTGAGCTTTTGATAATCTCTGATAGATTTAAATCCCTGAGCTTTCATGTGGCGGCCCCAACAACCCAGCCAATCGTAATGTTCTACAAACAAGATAGGTGATGGTTAGAGCAGGGAGGGTTAGATCAAGCATGATCCAATTTGCCTGGAAATAGGGTTTGAGGGCTGGTGGCTCACCAGTAGAATGGGAATTACCGGACTGCTGGCAGCTTGATTCAAACTTGTTCTAGTTGATGGTGATACATCTGGGAGATTCTAATACTGTTACTGATATCTTTCTTGCGCTACTTTTCACGTTTGATATCTGACACCACCAAATCTTGCTGGGCCAAACCATCTTAGTGACTACAGCTTTTTTCGTTGAGGTAAAAAAAGATAAGTCATTTCAGTTGAGCGAACAATGCGTTTGGGTACCATTACTTAGACTTACTTTTTGTTGGTCTGAATCCACTCCTTGCTATGACATGTTTGACTACATTAGGTGTGATCGAGCACATCCTCCACTTAAGTAGACGTCTGTGCTCCCAGGGTAACTGCTCAACTAAAATAAGAGAACACCAAATTGAGTCATTAGACTGAGTGGTTCAGCCAAAGAACATTAGGACATTTAGTAGTATAGTATAGTAGGCATCTTTCGCTTACAACAGAAGAATAATTTCAACGTCATTTTATTAAAATAATTTCTTGAAAACTTTGACTGTTCTGATTTTACCAACCTTGTCATCTATCACGCTAACACTAACATTCTCTTAAAAACTTCTCAGTAATAATGTGTGGGCTTTTCCCAAAAATACAGTTCGTACATAACAAATAGCAATTCTCACTTTTTTCATCCTGAGTGACAAAGTTGAGATAAGGTGGCACATGCTGAAAAAGACTCTTGATGAGCGCAGGCTGTGTGTTGTGATCATAATAAGACGAGTGAGTGCGTCTACGGGCTGACTTCATTCTGATAGGCTGGTTGGGATCTAGACGACTTCTGCCTAATGATGCAGACCTCGCTCTGTGAGCACTCTGGGCTCGGGAGGCAGAGGCCGAGCTCACCGAATCCTCATCTAAAGTGAAAACAACAACTGTGGCTGTGAGCTTATCAACTATTGCAGGCAGAAGGAATAGGTAGTTAATTTGAGCTCATCAAAAGGCTAGAAATGAGGGTGGCACAGATATTATAAAGCTGTGACTTGTTGCAAACGTTATTCAGTACCATCTAGATAAAAAAAGGGTTTATCGACCAGTCAAATCTTTCTTTCTAAAAAATTAAATGACAACAAATGGCTGCTAAAATTATTGTCAGGGAGACAACTGTCACCCTAATGAAGGAGAAAAACTCACCATCATCACCTCCCTCCAGCTCATCATCTTCCATACCATCAATCATATCATCCTCCTCATCCTCAAAATCATCATAGGCTTCTCCATCACCTGGCTCTCGCTCACTGAAGGTAAGAAAATTATACATGTTAAGTCAACATCATCGCTGCAAAACAATGCTTCTTGGGTGGCTAAGAAATCTATGTCTACGCTTCGTACTAAAATTTAAAAAATTCTGTAAAATTATTATCCTGGAGAACAACTATAAATAACTATAACATAACTAGAGAGAAACATGTCTGGGTCTAATTCATGTCCTTAACTGTACCGAATCAAATAATGACCAAAACTATTTCATAAATTGCAACAGTGTTAATTAAATAGATTATTTCTGACAGCCCCAGTCCTCGACACATCTGACAAAAAATGGATACGCCATATCAAGACCTGCACCAATGGCTAAAAACTAAAATCTTGGAAAATCAGAAGCGGAAATACTAGTTGGATAACACAGCGAAATACTGCCATAAAGACCCCATGAGGTTGATTAAAAAGGTTGATTGAAATCAGATGTCTTAGCACTCGCCACATCACAAAGCATGGGCGACGAAATTTTAGTGCCTTAGTGGCAAGGCCGCACTATCTGCGCCAGATTGCTCTCTGTTTGCAGGCAGGTCAGAGAACACCTGGGGGCCAACCAAACCCCAGTAGTCGAAGGACTGCGGTGGGATTCAAACCCACGATCTTCATCATTTTCATGCTGAATGAACGGCGCTCTAACCAACTGAGCCACCTCCTACTCCTAGAGATGGGAATCGCAGTTACTAGCGACATCACAAGTTGATTGACCAGAGATACAGTGTCCAGCTTAGCGAGTATGTTAGGTTTTTGAGCTTATCAATTCGATTTAATATTGAACTTTACAATTTGTATAGCTGTTATCATGCTATTTTGAAGAGTGTTCAATTCGATTAGTACAATAGAAAACTGATAAGGGTCTGATGTTTCCAAGGAACGGCAGGGCAAACATAGACATAAAGTTTGAGCGGTCATGATGTCAAATAATTGTTACTTCATGTGTTTAAAATTGCAAAACATCAATAATTTTATTTCCTGATCAATTGTTATTTGAAAAGATGTTGTATTGCTTTTCCTGGATATGCAAACCAACTCTAAATTATTCTCAAACAAAAATCCGTGATAATAGTTACATAACGTGTTTTGAATACAGTGGCCAACGTTTTGTTAGAGAGCATTTAACTCACATGAAATTCTTTCCAAAGGTTGAGAGGGTTCGTCTCATGGAATTTTGGAGTTAAAGTGTATCAAATTAAATTAGTATTTGTAAATTTATGGCCACAGCAATCATACTGATAACTTTTTCGGAAATAATAGCAAATTACCAACAATACTATACTAAGTGAAACCAAACTAATTAACATTGAACTCTTTTGCCGTCGGCATTCTATTGAGGACTTTGAATGCTTGGCTTGAACCCGGGGACTAAATAAGTTATCTGAAAAAAAAGACTTACTCAAGGCTCTCTCCGTCCTCATCCAATTCTTCTTCATCATCAGCGGATGGAGCTGAGCTACCTCTAACCTTTGACTTAACAGAAGATACTCTGCCTGATACGGGACGCGACCTAGACGTCTCACTAACTGACTTACTATCTCTACCCTCACAGGCTGGCCTGGGTTCAGCTATCTTCACTTCTGGTTTGCTTGATTTTCTACAGAAAAAAAACAGTACATATGACCAACATTTGAAATTTTCAATAAACAACAGCAGTGCTAAACTTATAATTAGAACTCATAAATAAAAACAATGCAAGGCTATGAGAGGATATTAAGAAATATGAAAGAGCATTCAAACACTGGGCTAGCCACGCCATGCATAAAGACAAAGAAGGGACTGAGATCTCTATAGCGAATCACAGCACTTCCAAAGAACAATGTTCATGGATTATTGATTAGGAGTTTGTCTACCTTTTTATGTACTGTTGCACAAATTGAACTCTGAACAACTCAAGGATGAAAAACACAGCTTTATATCTAGAGCTTGCGTTAGAAATGAGGTTTTGTTAGATATTTTGTTATGTAGAGATGGAAATGGATGTAAGTAGTTTGAATATTACGGTTTAGCTTGAGTGCCTAAGGTAATAATGAGTTCAGCTTACACACCCGATGAAACAGTTTGGACACTCAAGCTATACAGCATCATTTATGTTTTTGAACTTAAGTGGCATGCCTTACTTACCGTGTTGGTTTATGTTGCCTATGATATCAAAAGAGACCAGTTAGACATCCTGAACAGAAATTACTATTATCAGGAACACTGTTAACAGTAGTTATTCATGAAATGGTCCAGAGAAATACAGACAGAGAAATACTTACAGATAATACCGAGTCGACTCTGAACTCTTCTCGCTGCCAGAAGATCTACTGCCGCTGCCGCTCACTGAGCTGTGACTTGTCCTAGAGCTACTCTCTGAAACAGTCTTAGTACCACTGCTACTACTGTCGGACTGTGCGGGGGAGGAGTCACGAGTCCGTAACTGTGCGGACACTGGCCTCACACTCACAGAATGCGATGAGTCGCTGATGGACTCATTGGATGATGAGTGCTGTTTCAGCTGATGTCGTTGTCTTTCTGCTCCTTGGGATTTAGTCCTTGTTGACAGCGAGCTGATGGCTTTAGATATCTTATTATTCAAAGTGTCTTCATTTTTCTTTGATTTAGTTTCGGTTCGCGATTTGGAATCGGACACCATTTTAAAGTCTTCTTCCTCCTTACCGGAGATTTCATTATAAGGCTTAGTGGGAGTATAGTTGGGGTTCCTAACAGTTGAGCTCAGCGGACGTCTCAGTGCTGATGGGGGCCTAGTACCACGCTCCAAACCTGAGGGAGGTTTGCTGAGAGAGGCTTCAAACTTCTCTTTGGCAGTTTGGGTGACTGTCGAGGGTTGTATGGAGACAACTTTTGTTGTTGCCGTGTGGGTGCTGCCTGCCGAAGACACCGTGCTGTGCTGCTGCTGTAAAGATGATACTGGGATCACATCAGTACCGGGTTTCTGCTGAGACTCAAGCTTGTTAGGTTTAAACATAGAACTATTTGTCATATTCGTAGCGTGCATACTGTTAGCCAAACTTCCAGCTAATGTGTTATTCATTAAATGATTCAGTGACTTTGTTCTCTCTATTCCAATAGTCATGAGATCTTTGGCGCTCAAAGGCCTTGCATAGGGATCGACGGAAGGTACATAGTTATTGTATGGTGTTGCAGTGAATTGCTTGCCATTAGACTGTTGATTGCTTGCCAAAGCAGATGATACAGGTTTATTTTTACTCGGTAGCACCTTTGCTGGACTATTTGGAGCGCTGGTGATTGCTGTCGGTAAGGCTGAACTGTTACTGCCAGATTTGAGATCGGGATTCTGATAGAGGTAGATTGGACCTGGTTCAGAGTTACTGTACTTAAGTAGGGGTTTGTTAGCTTGCTGACGGAAAGGCAGCTGTTTCTGTCTCAAGCTGAGGTCCTCCATGCTCCCATTCACAGAATTGATACCAGCCACATTATTATGGTTGTGATCCATTTCTGTGAGAAGTGTTTCTGGAATAATAACACACACAATCACATGTCAGTGTATTTTCTTGAAGATGATTATGATAGATATTTTATTTTGGTAATTTTTTCAAAGACAAATTACAACGTACTGTGGAAACAAGGCTCTATGACCAATACCAGTATATAAAAAAAATCACGATCGTTAACGTTTAGATAACAATGATATTTATGAGAACTGAAAAGCGTTAATTTCTTATCTGGAGTGAATTAGCAGCACTAGCCTTGTGTCGTGTGGGGAATACATTTTCAAAAGAAAATAATTGTCTTAACCTTATTTTGAAGATCACTTATGATATGTGTGTGAATTTCTCATCTTTCCGGCTCCAAACACTAAACTGCTTTCTAGCCTAAAAGGTAAACGCAGACACAAATATCAGCTTGGGTATAGGTGTGAGTTGTAAAGATCGGTGCCTATTTTATGGCTGAGGGTGTTCATGTATAACCGTAATTTGATAAGGTAAAGTGCTTGATTAAACTACATGTAGATGAATCATGATCATACTAAAATAAGAGATGTGACACACAACTGACATGTACAACTTAACAAAGTACTGAACAGGCAACAGCATAACAGTGAGACACAAAGGAATGAGAATGAATCATAATCCTAACATTTTATCTGACCTAGAATGACACACACAGCACACATAGTGATGAATAACTGTATATACAATAATAATAGAAAAAATGAAGACATACCAATGACTTCCCTTCATTTACTTAAAGATATACTAATCCAAATAAGGCAGCAGGTACCCAGGGTAAGCTTTGTGCTTGGCTACTTACTGTGTCAGGCTAAGAAGATTTATTGCAGCATAAGCCGGCTGGAGTTCCTCAGGTGTTGGTTTTATGAGTGAACTTTTTGCCAGCTTGAATAAAAATGTGCCTGACTTTCACTTCACAGTTTATTTTTACCAAGGTAACAACATTGACAACAAAAGTTTATTATGCTCAATTCTGAGTACTGGCTTGATGAATATTAGATGTCTATTACATACAAATATTTGTCCAATAGGAATTAGTAATTGCTGCTCTGATTATTCAATCATGTTAGTTGTAACAAGAGAAATTAATGAGACTCCCAAAAAGTAATGAGGCTTTGTTTTTGTGAATATATATTTTGGGCAAAAGCTAACAAAATTGTTCAAACTCATCTCTCATATCATCTGTTTTCTCTCCCCTTCAATCTACTAAGATTTCTTATAACACTTCTTTTGCCATTTCAGCATAAACCTTGGAGTTGGACTCTCACTCACTCGAGTTAAAGCTAGGACAGGTAAAATAATCATTCTCATGTGTTAATTTTTGTGTATTTGTTTGTTGAATTTTCTTTGAGTTGAGTCTATCCTAGGAGTTAGTTCAGTTGGAGTCTCTAATCTAAGTCTAACTCCTATTGGATAGACCAACCAAGGAGTTAGTTGGAGTCTCTAAGTCTAACTCCTATTGGATAGACCAACCAAGGAGTCCTTGGTATATCAATCCATTCCATGACCATCATCATCAAACTGTGTTGTATGCAAGCAGTTCAAGGAGCAATTAATTATGAACCCTAGCTTACCCACTTCAGCATTCTGGTACCAGGTCCCTAACTATCATTGTCACATTTTTGTTTGTTCTGTGAACCCTGTCCCTCATAGCAGTTTCACATTGGAGTGTGGTAGTGTATGTATGTATGTACAATTACAAGGATTTTATACCATACCGCTAAAAAGATATGAAATACTTGCCAAGCTCTAGGAGATCTATGGGCTAAAGAGAATGTTCCACGTTTATTGATCCCGCAACAGGTCTTATCCAAAAACTGGGTCTTTGGCAATGTTTGACTGCCCCCCCCCCCCTTGAGTCAGGATAGAGTAGACCTCTTGAGTAGACCTGTGGATACCACCCTAACTTCCCTTGGCAAGTCTGGTTAATTGGAACTACCCATGATGCACCATGAGCACTGTATTAAGCGAGCAAACTGTTTCATTGAGAAATAGGATACAAGATAGCTTGCATTCGATCCTGTAACGTCGGTAGGGCCAATGCTAGGGCGTAGAGACGCTTTAGTCTCAGTGAGTTGTCATAGGAGGTAGGAGCTTTAGCCACATTACAGAAAAAGTCCTGTTCTGTATGGGCATTAGCCAGTTTTATGAAAAAATCATAGTTGACGGTTTTTCGGTGTAGCCCATCTTGTGTGCTGTCCTTGAATATTGACACTAATTGAATATTGATATTCTGATAGTAATTATATTTTGTTTATTAGGTTCATATCCCTTTTGACTGTGTACATCTGATCCGAAAGTTCCAGCAAACCACCTGTTGACTTTGATTCGACAACCGATAGCAAATGCATACAACAGAAAAAGACATTTCATCCTCTAGCATGTAGTATATTTCATATGAAGATATGATCAGTGATTTGTTAGAAACATGTTCAAGAACGAGTTTCAGGTAAGTAAAAATATAAGTTTTTAGTTGTCTCGCTTGAACCTTAGGTTAATTCTCTAGGTCTAAAATTTACATTGGTACCATTGATAAACAATCCATATATTGTAATTATTACGGCAATAAATTGACAGATCTATAGATAGTTTAACGGTATCAGGTTGAGAAATTTGTTTCTTTGCTAGATAATGCTGATAGGTCTGGCTTAGCCTTAGCCCTTTTGTTTTTGGGGCTTTATGAGACTGAGGCAGGTCCCATTATCATTTTCTCTTTTTCATGCTCGCGGGAGTTTGCCCCAAAAAAAGTTGGTAGTTAAATTTTTAGATTCATCCTTCTGCCAGCTGTTGTATGATATGTTATGATTATGCCTATTCTATTTTTTTACACAGGGTGGTAACTTCTTTGAGATATTCAGTGCTCAAGGTAAAGATCCTACAGGAGTATGGAAGCTCCAGGGTGGATCAGGAATACGCAAGGTATCATATGTCGTAGCATAGGTTCTCAAAACAATTTTGTTTACGCTGTTGGAGTGGAACTTGGACTCCACCATCAACCAGTAAAAGTGTTTCACCATTTTGTCATAAATAAAAAAGACTCAAGCTAGATATGTGTCTATTTCTCTCTGTCATTGCTATCATGTTTTGATGTGTCTAATGTCATCGAAACTCAATGGCGTGCTGCTCAGCTGCTTATTTTATAAACTGTTCACCGAGGTTGGCAACAGTTTGCATTATGTTGAAAATCATAATGCACGCATATATTCATTTTGTATTGGAGCGTTGACTTCTGTTCATGGTCACTGGTATAAATATGGTATGAATATTGCAGATTTACGAGAAGGAGGTTAAGAGCTTTGTGTATAATTTAGAAGGAACAGTAGCCACAACAAAGATGCAACTACCTAACAACCTCAAACACTCATGTAAGTGAAATGTAGTATAATTTTGAAGTCTGTCGACACCGACAATGACTGCACTGAGGTGCGTGCTAGGAAGAGGTTATATAGTGACGACTTGGTTTCTAAGTCATTAATGCCATGTAGTATACCTACCATATATCCCAACTATAAATGTGTAATCCTCCACTATAAGCATAAATGCATCAACATACATGTTACCTAAATTACCTAACATGTGTCTGTTAACCAACCGACATCAAACTTTGACCACGTTTTCATAGAGCTCTCTCTGATCATTAATTCACTGAACACAGTATGTATATCAATTACTGCATAAGTGCTCCATCACCACATGTGCCAGTCTGCTATCACATGATGTGAAGTGCTCTTTAGTGACAGCTGTATGATGCTTTTTGACATCCTACGTACTGAATAATATCAACTTGACTGTCATGATCTAGTGGTCTAACGGAAATGCTTTGTGATGAGGCGTGGCAGTGAATGTAACCACTGAAAAGTTTCCACAGTTTCTAGAGCGGGATTTTTGTTATTTTCACAATCAAGTCCATTTCTGTTGTAGTATCATTGGTGCAAAGATATCTGATCTTCCAGTTAAACGTACCGAAGGGTGGAGAGTTCTCTATTGAGATCGGGTAAGTGGTCTTGGTGTTATGTACCCTCAAGTGATATCCTTGTCCGATTTCAATAATCTCAATTTTAGTTTTAATTGTATCATATCCATCCTGTCAAAGTTATCCTTCTATAACCCGTCATAGTTTATTGTTCAACTCTTGGTATTTTACCAAGCGTTTAAAAAAATGAATTTTATTATTATTATAACTCTAAATTATTCAGTTATTCAGAACAGATGAGAAAATTTTTCTAGTAGATTATTTGATGATTTTTGTTTCATTTCCGAGCAGTCTTTGTACGCTCGGATTGATATATCACAGAACAGATAGATTGGTTAACAGTCTTTTCGCTCATGTTCAGTTCATACCATTTTGTTTTTCAGTGTGACAGATATAGGAAATAACAAGAGAAGGCTCAATCTCTCCACTTCAGTAAAAGAAACAACGGCCACGCCTCTACATGCTAAAATACCTCTGACTGTGCTCAGAAAATCTGTGGTATGCACATTTCATAATGATTATATCTAAGTCAAATAGGATCGACTACAGCTTCAATTTTATGCAATCAACATTTCATGTTCAGTGTGGAAGTAGTAGTAGTAGCTTGCCAAAAAACTAAGATCTATATTTATATAAATGCAAATGTGTGTGTAATCAAGGAGCTAACTCCTTGGTGTAATTTTGTATTTTAGTAGCTACATGTAGATGACTTAGAGTTTAGAGATTAGAGTCAGTTTTTTTGGTAATAATGACATATCACAATGATGGTGCTAGAATGTCTCTGTTGTTTAAAATGTTTAAAAACTTAAAACTATGTAATAATCTGCTGGTCCTAACTTTCTTGGGCATATATATTTGCTGTACACTGACTTTTTGTGGATATCTTAATGTGTTTCATTTTATCTGTTACCAGTGGGTGAACTGTTGCTGTGATATGGTGAACATAGTAGGTGACACATGGCACGGTCAGACCTTCGGTAAAATAGACAGTCTGACTATATCAGCTAACTGTAAACTTAGGAGAATTATCACAATGAAACACCAGCCACATGACACCACTGATGATGATGGTATGTTAACAATGACTCAAACGCAATCAATATCTTTCTCTATGGAGGGGACAAATCAGAAGTAAATGTCA
This sequence comes from Membranipora membranacea, assembly GCA_914767715.1. Lineage (NCBI taxonomy): Eukaryota > Metazoa > Bryozoa > Gymnolaemata > Cheilostomatida > Membraniporidae > Membranipora > Membranipora membranacea. Next base: position 13,806,964 of record OU612068.1, read on the forward strand.
CCGACTAGGACAGAAGATGATAATTCCTCGTTAATATGCTTTCTGCAAGGTTTTGTTATATTAAAAAGCATATCATGTTTCAAAATGATAATATCTTATTTTATTCACGAAATAGAACATACAAATGAAGTATGTTATTCATGAGTCGATGTATATCTGGGGGTAGAAAAATTCAAAGGACTGTGCCCCATAATAGTTTTCAATTTAAGAATGTAAACTGCTATCAGACATGAAGGTTTCAGAATTGTGACAGAAGCGCTAACCTCAATGAGACACCAGAAGCAGAGCTATTGTCCAGTTGTCAGGTTCAAGTCATACCTTGTCATCTCCACTTTGCCGTAGCCTCGGGTCTTGAATAATCCTAGCCAATGTGTTGGCTCTGATTGGGTTGTGGGAGGGAGAGAGCCAATGCCAGCGCAGATGGTAATTTCCTGAAAGTACTCATTGGTATATAGTGAATGTGAAAGTAGTTCAGTTTCACTTTCACTAATTCTCAATAGCTACATTTGGTGACCTGGTATGGTCTCCCTCCAGTCAATCAGATTAGAGCCAACACATTGGTTAGTATAATCTCATGATTTCAGTGGTTAATACGTAATATCTGTCTAGGTTTATACGGATCATTAGAATCCGCGGATACTGCTATGGATTCTATACCTCGCCAACACCAACTGGCCTCAGATGTTAAACACTACACTCAGCTTATCAATATGCACAAAATAAGAGCGGCTGAGATAAAACTAAGGGGAGATAAACCTACACCTATCGATCTCGGTATGAGCTAGTTATAGTAAATAGAAGTCGGAAAATACGAACTCAGCTTTGCTGGAACCACTTTGCTGAAACCATTGTCATATAATATAATTGATAAGGCCAGCAACTATGGCTGGAACAGTAGTTTTTATATTTTCACTCATTTTCGATTTGTATGATTTGTGTTTAGCTGCAGTGCCAATTTCATGAACTAACAAAACAAATCTTGTTTAATACTAACACAGTGATTAATTTCTGGTTTTAAGCTGTCAGCAGTTATTTGGAGTGACTTCAATAGGTCCCACCCTGAAATAATTTCTCTTATCATATCAGTTGAGAACCTATTTGCTGTAGATTTGAGCTCAAGCGGTCGGCGTACTCAACTCAATGAGAGCTTTCATATAGCCTTTGGTACAAAGATTGGAAAACCTCCCACTGCGGGCGTTGGTAGAAAGTCCACATCATCAGGTCTACCATCACACAGAGACAGTATGAGAGCTAGTGCCGGTGGAGCTGTAAGGGACAGTTATACTGGTGTGTATTCGATTGGGATTCCCTTTAATTTTTTAGCAAGAGAAGACAAATCCTTGCACAGATTATTGTGGCATGAATCTTTGATTTATTCTGTCCCGTTGTTGTCTGATGTCAAGCTCTTGCTTTCCACATTCCTTTGATAAACACATCACCTCAAAGCTTCACTTTGAAATTGAACTTTTTAAATGGGACTTTGAAAACTTAAATGCACACAGCTGTGCATGGTCACAAACACAAAAATCCGGTTTGGTATATCAGTTCGCACACCCTCGGAGAGCCACTCATTGATTTGAAATGATATGGGAGGTTGTAAGTTTTTCTGTGTTTCTTTGCCTGAGCCGAATTTCCTTGTTACTATTATTTAGAGCACATGACAGCACAACCCGGCACAGCACGTCTCCCACGCACAGGTGTGGAGAGAATACCTCTATCCTCCTCCTCACAACACAATAATATCAGCAGCGGAAGGCAGAGACTTCTCTCAGATCCCGGCAAGATAACAGATCTACCTTCCAGATCCAACAGTATGTCGGCAGCTTTTCCCCATATTAAATGCGTTGTTTTATATCACCAACAATGTGACAATACAGCCACGCTGTCTTTCTATTATTTCTGTTTTTGGCTTGTTTACACCAGCTGTTTCTTTCAAAACGTGGTAGAAATATTTTCAATCTTTGAAATTGATTGGTTTAATTAGGTTAGAGATGCATTGAATGCAAATTATGATCAAAACATTGTGTTAAAATACTCAGGAATTTAACGGTCCAAGCCGGTTTCTGAGCTATAAGAGAGGCTGTCTTGGTGCTTACAAATCAAATGTTGTGGTCATTGTTGATTTTTGTATGCTAATATCTGTTTGACAGAACTGATCATCTCCATTAAATCCGTCATGCTGACAAAAACTATCAGGTCACGATATATTTTTCTTTTTTTCAAGTTAACTTAGTGTATATAGCTGGCAGCTAATCACACATTTATTTGCAGATCCACTCAACGAGAGTAAAAGCTGGTCAGGTGCTGAGATGTCCGAACAGAAGTCACAGGAAACAGCCATCTTCTCTAAGCCACACCCACCACCCCGGGACACGTCAGCAGAGGGTGCCGCTAGTAGGCGGAGACAGGCTAAGATCCGCTCAGGGGAGAGGCAGCACAGAACTCCCGCTGACGCTCACCTCAAACCAATAACAGATAACAAACACCAGCACACAGTGTCAGCCCCCGCCACACATTACAAACCATCAGAGCCTCATTCCCCTACCAGGCAACCAGGCCCACAGAGCGGGGGTACACAGAGAGCCCACAAACTGGCCCCTCTGAGTGTTAGAGGTGAAGTTCCTGCTGTGCAGTCATCGTATGAGCCACAGCAGAGAGGGAGGAGGGGTCTGCAACCTATAGACAGTAGGGAACCTCCTAATCATGGTGAGTTATAACTTACAGCTGTGAGATGACATAAAATTGCGATGTACCCATATGGATGGGGGGCATCTCATTATGCTGGCCCATAATGATGGGATTTGTGTTAACAGACAAACACAATCTGATTTTTGGAGAATGTAAACGTTTCAATCACTGGAATTTAATTTTCAATGTTATTTTGATATGGCATTGTAATGATTCAGTAATTCAAGCAATTTGTGCATGTTCATGTTCAATGCTCATGATGGCGTTGCATGGTTATATTGGGATCATTGAGAGGCAAATCACGTTTGTAGAGAGTTGTTCCTCTCCAGAAAATGAGAGGACAACTCTCATCAGTACCTTTGAGGGTAAGAGTGAGTTTCTTATTTGACTCACCGGAAACGCAGATAGAAATTTATGAGGTACCTTATCCACCACATCTTCTTGTTAATAGCACGAAGGTTGAATATAAACAACCATAATTCAGTTGGAAGCAAACCGCTCCCTGTAACAGGAGGTCATGTTCCGAGTGTGTGGACAAGTCAGAATCTACCAACTGCTACAGAAAGGTTAGAAACTATAACATCTATAAAATCCATGTCACGACTTAAGTTTACTCAGTTTAGAAAACGTTAAACAGAAGTTTGTCACTTTCTCAACACTCTAGTATGGTAATGTACCATCATTGTTATGTGTAATACTTAATGTGTAGGAAAATCTTATGATGATCTTGATCTGTGGAATATTATCCTTACCTATCACATGATGACTGTAACTGCAGGTCAGACAAAAACTTCTGGATCACAGCATCGTACATGGCACCCAAGTGGTAATGTAATAAATGTCTGTTTGTGATGTCTTATTTACCATATATGAGGCCACTGAAGAAAGTAATGCCTTTGTCAGGTCTCACCCTCTCCATGTTAATAGCATCTTTAGAATAATTAATAATATTACCTCACTTTTGGCAGTTAGCTCCTAAGTGCTGCTGTCCGTTGAAATAAGCTGTGTGCAATTTTCAAACAAGATTTCCTTTATGCAAAATGGTCAAAATTGTCCTGTCATCTAGATCAAGGCATTAGTTTTTGAATAGCCTCACTAAATGTTGGTATGACACATGTGTGACACATGTTGCGTGTGACACATGTGAGGTGTGACACATGTGGTAACTTAGTTTAAGTGCTCAAACGGTGCAAGATGCTGGTAGAGGCATTTCATTGATAATGAAATGTCTCTACCAGCATCTTGCACCGTTTGAGCACTTAAACTAGTGGTATCTATGTATGTTGATTTCAGTAGTATTATGCTATGTTTTATCCCTTGACTCACTTCAGGTGGTATAATGAAGATAATCATACAGAAGACCATTTAGAGAGAGGGAGAATGAATCCTCACACCAGACAGCTGGAGAGTGATACAGACTCTGAGGATGAAGATAGAGCTCAACTCATGTAAGTTATCACCTCTTTTTATCATAATTAAAAACCTCACTGCTAGTCATTGTACCCAGGTGGCTTGTAGCAATTATTTTGTGCCAATAACAAAAAAGCATTAGGGTTACCTCCTATTGGGATAAAATATCCCTGATGTAAATGGTTGCCTCTCTGCCTACCCATCAAAACACACACATCTCTTGAAGAGTGTTACTCGAAACGTTCAAAAATTTAATATTATAACAACAAATAATTATTGGCTATTGGCTAAAAAACAAAGTGTCACTGCCAATGGCCGATTAGTGCCAGTTCAGTTTTGGCAGCTTGCTGCACACCCACGATTAGGAGGTCCACCATGGCCTCACCTCTAGGATGCATTCTAGTTTTCTAGAATGTATCACATTCTCAGTATGAGGATTTAGGGCACCTTGCGTCCCTCTTTAGGGGCAGCCCAATCTTCTGTTTCTTAGCAAACAGCAAGTGACCTAGCAAAAAATCCTGTACATCAAAATTCATATATATTACTATTTAGACTATTGTGCTGCGTGTTAACCTAATGTCTTTATAATTCATGTTATATCTATGGGACCTCTTCTTTCCTGCCATTTAGTCGCTGCTTTTACATTTTTTTGCAGTGATTCTCTAGAGAAGTTTGCTGCAGAAGATTTCCGACGAGAATCTTCAGATGACCCCAGCGATGAGGAACCCTCCGCTCAACCAGGTTTATTCCAGTTCAGATCTCCTCCCAAAGGTGCCAATAAAAATATAAATAGACTGCGAGCCAATGGCTTAGTGACTAACGACCAAATGAATGGCGTGAGAAAACAACTGCAACCTCACTTAGACGGTGCAGAATCAGAACCGCGTCCTCCAGATAAACCAGCCTCTGATAAAATACGTAATCACCGTCATACACGACCTTCTGAACTACCCGTCTATAATCAAGTGTATAACCCTTCAGCATATAAACAGTCGGACTCTGATCATAAACCTGACACTAAGCCACCTGCGGTTCCTCATCACATGTTGGAGCCGCGGCCTCCTGACAGCCCTCGTCCCGGAAGCAGACCAGGTAGCCGACCTAATAGTGGTAGACTGAGGTCCCGAGGAGGCAGCAAGGCTAGTAATCACAGTAACAAACCCACCCCTGAGAGCTCAGGTACCGGTGAGGAACTCTCTAAACAGCTACATAATGGTCACCACACTGACTCTACCAGAATAGCTGGAGGCGCTGAGCTATCACCACTGCTCACCAATCGTGTAGAGCTGGCATCACGTCGTATACTGAAGCAGGGAGATGATCTGCCTAGCCCTCGTACATCACATATGGAGCCTCGTATCTCGTCAGCGGGTCGCCGACGGGGCAGTGGGTCAGCAGGCAGTAGGACAGGCAGCAGTTCGTCGAGTAGAGAGGACCAGTTGGGAGTACCTCCACACATACAGCAGCTTAGAATGTCTGATAGAGCACCTTCTCCTCTAAGCAGTCGAGGCTCAACTCGTCTGAGCAGGAAATCCCTCAGGGAGATTCCAGATACAGATGAACGACTCATTAATGCTCAGATCTCTTCCAGCCCAGTAAGTAACTTAGATTATTTGGTAACACCTCAGTAAACAGACTCGTCAAATTCAAAAAAGCTAAGGCATTGCAATTTACTCACTAGTTAGTAGTTGATGGGATCTTTATTCTCATGATGCCAAAAACAAATCTGGCAAAGCCCTCCACTATGTATTATGGCATTACTATCATATAAATATGAATACTTCAAGACTACCCAAAGTCCAATACATATTATAGTGAGGCAGTTACTTATGATAACGTTATGTCATGCATTGGTCTTTGGGTAGTCTTCAATTTAATTGTACACGGATATTATTTTAATACTCTGTCTGTTGGTCCGTTGTGGTTGAGATGGAGAGACATAACAGTTGTTGGTTGTTGTGTAGCTGTTTTAACATCCCTTTTGATTTTATCTGACGCAGACACGAGCACATTATGACCCTACTGACCCTCAAAATGATCCCTCGGCAACAATCCGTCCTCAGTTCCAGCATGTAGACGATACGTTCGATGAGGAACACATGCTACAGTTCCTGGCGAGGGAACAAGAGCTGGGCGGCTCACTGGATGAGCAAAATAATGTGCTCAAAAAACAGCCTCCTAAAAGTGGCCAATATGATCACCAGGTAAATAAATGTGCACCTCCCCGTCTCAACGTTGTCTTTGTCTATTTTGAACTGTGGTATGTTCTGAGATGTGTTTGTGGTATGATTGAAATGCTCTTTCCAGAAGTTAAAAATTGCCATTTCATTGTGTGTTTTATGCTCTGCTGCTTCTATGGAGAAATAACATGCTCTCAACTTATTTGGCTTACCAGAATTAGAATTATGCTAATGTAATTAGGAGTTCCTCCTCCATGGTCAATTACACGATAAACCATAGTACTTACTTTTTAAAAAAAACTAATATATATAAAATATCTTTTATATATATATTATATTATAATTTTTATATACTTCACAGGGTCTGAGTGATGGTGAACACTCAAGTGATGAGTCAATCATGACGACGTCTGTACCAGTCATCGGGGCACACGACTACAGGAAGGAAATGGAGGACACGCTCCAGGGTTCAGATACTCGTGACTTTAGTATGTTCTCTCCACCAATAGTCACCGCCAGTCAGAGAAAGTCAGAGGAACACTTTAATGATACTCTCAACTCCTCTTATCTCCATAAGTCTAACAGCTGTAAGTTGTTTGGGTACATCTAAATACTGACAATACTGAAATGCCCAGTTTCACTTTACCCATCAGGGTCTTTAAAAAAAAACAGCCAAAATTGCAATCTGATTGCTCACTAAATGAGTGAGTGGTACTTGCTAGGGTCTCGCTCAGAAGTTGCTCACTCATTGATGGAACTATATAAATTCTGAGTGAACGATCTTGGAGTGATTTTGTCTAATTGAAAGACCAAGTGAGTGAAAATTTCTAGATTGAGGTAGATAGAATAGGTAGGTAGGTGGTAGATATCACTGGCGTTTTGTAACACCCCAAGCTTCAAAAGTATCATGAAAAATCTTGAGTCGGCTGATGAAAAAAACGTCATATCATGCTGGGTTGTAATCAGTATGTATACTTGAGTGAAAGCCTTGCATCTAAAATAAGTACATTCATGAACTTTTACTTTTGTTATACTTTAGATGGAGGAGGTAGGAAACACAAGCGCCTGTCTAGTGATCAGTCAGCAGGGGCAGCTAACTCTGACCATGATGAGGAGGAATTAGATCTACTTTATGATCCAGTGCTCAGCTGTTACTACGACCCTAACACTCATAAGTACTATGAGCTCTTGTGACAAGGAGACTTTAATGTAGTTTTGTCAAGACCAAGTTTGGTCTATTTGCATCCATTCGGAGTTGCTCCTCCCCATTCTCTGGTCACACCGCGGCTTCACCAGTGGAAGGGAGCGACTGGAATGCAAGCAAATTGGATTAAACTTGATCTAAGTTTTTTCTCATGTCTTACCAAGCTGGAGAGCACACTACTCTCAACCAACCATCTGCAAAATTTAAAATGGATGGTTGTTGGTGAAGCGCCCTAAACCAATCATCCTTGCTCCTCAAGCTAGAAAGGGCAATGTGTAGCAATAGATATTCATAGTTAGTCTGACTGCTCATATATTTTTGGCAGAGAATTATTCCTGGGGATATTTTTCCATAGCATGCCAAAGAAATAAGACAAAGGGTGGGAGAGCAATTAAAGAAAAAATGGAAAAGACTCTTCTCAACATTTTGTATTTTTGTTATTCAACACTCTGGGTATATAAAAATTGGCAAGGGTAAAGTTTGCTTTTACTGTTAAACCGTTCCAATTTATGATGCATTAAGATTTCTCCGTTCTATGCTGTGATATTAAGGAATAATTGTATTTATAATGAAGTGTGTGTGTGTGTGCCTGTGAAAACTTCTTACTTACTTTTCTCAAATAAAGCTCACTCCTAACTGTAATGTATGATAAACAATCACTGTGCGCTGCAGCAGCCTAAGTAGTTGTCTGCTCCTCCATTAATAGGGGTCAACTACTGGTATCAGTTGGTGATTTGACAATGAGGTTGTTATAAAATGATATTAGGATCTCAAGCTGCCATCAACCAGGTTTTAGCAAAGACATATGATAGGCCTTGACATAGCCGGGGAATGAATCAATCCAAACTTCAAGTTGTGAAGACAGATAAGTATCGATGGTATCTGTTATGAATGAAGATTGAGGAGTTGGAACCTGCAAAGTCTGAAGACTAAAGGCTGAAAGCCACTGAGGACCAAGCGATAAGAATATCTCGAATATCTTGTGTTTAGATCCTAATCTTGCGGATGATTATTAGATTAACTCCTGTGAATCCTTCCTACCCCCTCATTACGTGGTTGTGATAAGACATTTAGATGACATTTAACATCTAACATTGAAAAAGTAAGGACACTGCGGCAATTAGTTATACAATTTAATATGCTGGCCTGAGGATAATTCACACGCATATAACTATGTTGTTACATCAAAATAATATAATAAATGTCGGACTTATTAGTGGTTGCCTTCTCCCATGTCTTGACATTCTCAGACACCCCCTTAACGACTGCCTACGCCCGCGATCTCCATCACGAACGCTACTCAGGCTGGCTGGGGATCATGATGAAAACTATTACACAATTAGCAATACAACTTAACGCTGAGGCTGTTCGGCTTGGCGTCTAAAGGCTACTCGGCTTGACAGTCTAAAAGCTACTTCTAATGATAATGCTAATGCTACACTTCTGTGCTGCCGCCAAAACGCTATCTGCCCTGCTTAGCAGTAAAGACATTACTGACTCAAGCTCTAACTGCTGCATATACTTATTGATGCACCAAGATGTACACATGGCGCATTTGTGGCAGGCAGTTTCACTTTGACAATATTAGTGTTGTAATGTCATAAAAGTTGGAGGTAATTTGTAGTTGTCTTCTCTTGCTTTTATTTTTGGGTGTGACAATCTTAGCAGGTGTTTGATGTAGTGTCCAGTAGTGATCAGAGTCAGCCTGAGGTACGTGATAGGATATTCATTCGATATTGTCATCATTGTTGGCTTCTATATCAAAAGGTGGGGGTGGGGAGACGCATAATCCAAATACTAAACCATTGAGATATAAAACGATTCTCTATAATATTGAGATTTATTATTATGATAATAAATTGATGCTCCACAGTCAGTATCAAAAACCCTAAACCATAAGATATAAAACAAATATCTATATTATAATAAATTGATGCTCAAAAGTTAATCTGCTGTTCAACCTAAGTTAGTTTTATAATGATATTCCAAACACCTTAAAAATTTAGATATAATGTAAACTTTATCTTCACTTGTAGTGAAAATAGACTAACAGATAATTCTACAGGCAGACAGGAACAACACATTTAGCAACCCATGCTTGGCAACACAGGCTGTCTCCATAACTATACTTGATGGACCTTAAAATTTTTCATATCATGTTATTCAAAATGAGGCGAAATCCTGTGTATGATGCTGTCAATTTGCTGTCAATGGTGATTGATATTTAATGCAAAAAGCAAAAGCAAAGAGCAGATAAAAAATGGATTTGAATTTGTGGCAATAAAGAATGGTTTAAGACATGACTTGTCATGATAATAAGAATGATGTGTCTGCAATAACAATTTTCAAAACGCAAAAATTACAAAAATGGATGGTATTTATGTTGTGATTAAATTGGTGTCCGGGACAACAAATTATAAATAGTACATCTGCCACTTTTGCAAAGTCTGCAGGATTCGCTGCAGATTTTTGAATGATGCCTATATTCTGGCAATGGGATGGTGTGGGATGATATTTAGTCAAAAACCTTGCATTCAATTTGCTCAAATTTGTTGCATCGTTATCTTTTAATATCATTATTGGTGGTAATACTCACCTTAAAATTACCATCTATACAGAACCGCTAATTCTAAAAACCATCCATTGCAGAATCAGATCACAAAAGAGTATATATCCTTATATATCCTTAATCTGTGACCATATCATTTGACAATGACATCATACAATGTTACAAAATCCTGTTGTGAAAAACACATCAAAAGACAGGAAAAAGAATTAGTTTGTTTAATCGTTATATTTAATTATACTCATGTTCATTAGTTTTGACTAAGAGCTATTTCTGTTTCCTTGTATTTTCGATCATCATTGATAAATGGACTATGATGTCAAATTATTGCTACCACACATTCATTTATCTGCTTATCTAATTTTTGCTCCATGCCAACAAGCTGAGGAGGCCCCCTAATCCCTTAGTGGAAGTTTCATGATCGGATAAGCAGTAGTGTAAGAGCTTAAAATGTGTCAGGGAAAGTGGTTGACAATGTCGGGATAGCTGGTAGTAGCATTTCATTATCAACCACTTTCCCTGACACATTTTAAGCTCTTACACTATTGCTTATCTGGTCATGAAAACTTCCACTAAGGGATTAGGAGACGCTTGTTGGCATGGAGCAGAAATTCTCTTGACCACATGGGCATAATCCAGCATAAGCTTTCATATTCAATATTATTGTATATATAGCTAGTTATATGACTTGCATATTCTTATGCCGGATTACCACATTAATGTGATATATCGCCTTTTCAGTTTCTCGGGAACTACTTGCACCATCTCAAAAATTCTTTCACTGACACGTTGCTAGTAGTTTGACTTATGTTTAATATCACAATATCCCAAGAAGTTTTAAAAAGCGATATATCACGTTAATAATGGGTTGTGGTGTGGGAGGATTATCAGATTAGATTAGGCTTTAATCTGCTCACTCCACCATTACTAAGGGATTATAAAACCAACATTGACCAAACATTAGCTTGAGGTCTTTACCTCTTACAAAAAATTCAAGAATATCTTAAACCAGTCTAATACAGTTTACCAATTTACCTTCCTAAAGGTTCCAATACTGAACTAAAGTGTTTCAAATTTTATTCCTTGATCAAAGATTTTTACAGGCTGGTATGCGGAATTTAATTCCATTGTACTTTTTTCAGTTTCAAAATAAGGGTTTGAAGCAGCTTTTTATCAGTTGTTATTGAGCAGAACAGAAGATGAACTTTTCCTTTAAGTGGTTTACAGTTGTCCTATTAAAGATGAGAGGCGAGGAACTTGTTTTCAACCTGGGCAGGTTAGCTATTCTGCAGACCAACTACATAAATTGGTACGGCCTAAACAGTCGATACTATGACAAGAACTAACCAAATTTCCTATAGCAGAGTTGCATCACTGTTTTTTTATGAAATTTCATTGCACAACTCTGAAAACACCATAGCATATCAGTCTGAGATCAGGGGTTTGTGGTTATATAGTCCGAGCCCCAGGACTCTTGCCCTCCCGGGCCGGTGATCATATTATAACATCAACATCAATAATTATATAATATCAGAAGTGCGAGATTGTTGAATCAAATCGTCACCGTCGCTCAAATCGTTTACCCCTGCCGGTCCCTCAATCTTACCAATTGATCCTAAATTGTTCACAGGAAAGACATATTGCTCGATCGATCAAGTTATGGATGATTTGAGAAAGAAAACTCTGACAGGGTTTGTAACATCAAAAATGAACGATCAGATAAGGATTTTGGCAAATTTTAATTAAAAGACACCAGCGCCTAAGTGGCAGTCTCGAGGGTTGAAGGAACTGATGCTGTGATGTTCTTAGTCCACAGCTTTTATAATGTCTGCATCAATTGTTGCCAGTCTGATATCATGAGTATATGGTGCAGCACAGTACATATCACCTTTCTATCTCATCGTGAAATCTGTCACAAGGTGAAAGTCATTGCTTCTGCATGGCCTGCAAAGATTTTGGTCTCAACTGCATATGTTTTTTTTAAAAAGATGTCAATTCTCCCAAAAGTGCGGTCAAATGAGGAAACTGTAATAATATGTAGCAACGTGCAGTACAAGGTATCACCCTAACCCTACCCTGGTTACACGTGGAGTACAAGTGTGATTTATTGAAGAAAAACCACAGCAAAGTCTCTGAATTATTACAAATTGATATGACCTTCCTCCAGCAGTACCAACCTGTTATAACCCTAAGCTCTGACAGCTGACAGCTGTGACAAGGCTAAATTGGTTACTATATTTAATTATCAGGCTATAATCTGATATTGATCAGCTAATACATTTTACAAAGAAGGCAGTATTTTCTGTAAATTATCCACCGACCTAAGTCAAAAAGTTATTTAGGGAAAAAATCTGACATTTGTCACAAATTGCCATCTAACTTGAACATTTATCAAAATAAATTCTCGGTTGTTTGTTTGTGACGTTTCTACCTGTAATGTGCTTGGATGATATCTCTTATCTGTGCCAGGTGGTTCTTTCTCTGTCATTCCAAACGCCTTCATACAGTCCGGTTGTGGTTGATAATGATATACCACTTCCACAACCCAGGCAGAGTTTGAGAACTTAAGCTATATTTAACCAAACTTTACTGTATCTGCCATTTTATGTTGGTGAACCATGTGCCTCTTTTCATATGTGCATAAGTTGCATATTTTCTTTGGTGTGACAAACAAAATTCTAGGAAGATTACAACTAGTGCACTCACAACGTCTTTTCTGCCCCTTTTTTCTGGAAGGCTCCATTAGATAAACAGCAGAGAAAAACCTGCAGTCAACTAGTTTGTGTTAGCATACCGCATCTCTCCTACGTTGGCATCCACGCCTTTTATTACTATCATAGCTTACTTGGTATGACATAACAAAATGCTAGGAATATTATATACCAATTCACCAACAATGTCTGTTCTACCTCTATCTTCTCAAAAGGCTCTGTGGATAAATATGGATAGAAAAACCTGTGGCCAACTGGTTGATGTTAGTATATCGCACCCCCTCTTTCATTTTTGTCCGCGCAATGACATAACGAACTGAGAGATTATATCCTTGTTTGCCCACAATGTCTGTTCTGTCCCTATTTTCTCAAAAGGCTCCACAGATAAACAGCAGAGAAAAACCTGCGGCCATCTGGTTTATGCTAGCATAACACACCCCCTCCTGCTTTAGCGTCTACGCCAACAACTACTATCCTAGCCTACTTGGTATGACATAACAAATTGGGAGAAAGATTATAAATACTTTTTCACCCACAATGTCTATTCTGCCTTAATTTTCTCAAAAGGCTCCATAGATAAACAGCAGAGACATTCCTGCTGACAACTGGTTGATGTTAGCATACCGCACCTCCTCCTACGTTACCGTCTGCACCGCCTTTTACTATAATAGTCTACTTATTATGATATAACAACACTCAAAAAGCATCATATGAACATTGAATTATGACAACAACTATAACCCCGCGCATCACGCAAACCAATTTGTCAGCTGTACTGGTCATTGTGGCCTTGCTATCCATCGGCAAAATATATGCTGTTTGTGTTTGGTGAAGTATATGGGGTAGAGTAGAGACAACCCAGCCTCACATATATTCACAGAACCTCAGGCTATTAGCTCTAAAAAGGTGAAACAGGTGGATATATATGCCTGTGTCAAGCACCTGCAAGGTGTTGGCTAATTATAGATGTGTGACTTCTCAACATATGTCGTTGTTACAAATATTAACACTTCCACTTTTTGGCTTAAAATATTTCAGTTCATTGTTTTTTGAGAATACAGATCATATCATATATCATATACACAGCGAAAATATAGACATATTGTGCTGAATTCATCGTAAATTAATTAGAAAAGAATGTGCCCTCCCTTTATTTATCGAACGTAATGAGTTTCCACTCCCCCCCATGTGCTTCAATAAATATCAGTTATGTTATCGTATCATATAATGGCATTATTTTCATGTACCAATATCATCGTGTTACTGTTAAGGATATTTTCCATTACACGTCAAAATAATGAAAAGTGATGGGAAAGCCATGGGGGAAAGGGAAGACAAGAGAAAAATGATACGCTATTTTTATAATAGATTGTAAAGTTGAGAACTACATTGATTAAAGACACTGCTTGATTATAGCATCTCTACTCAAAATGATATATAATTGATTACGGTTATTTACTACTAAATCAATGGCGATGGGTAATTTCATATTTGCTGCCGTTAACAGCATGCCAGTAAATGATTTAAATGCCAAAAATAAGAGGAGTTTCTATCATCACATCACAATGCAATTAGTTATCTGCACATCAGTGATATCATTGTACTGTTGAGTGTAGTTCTTACATGAATTAGTCAGCCACTCATCTGTGTATGTGACATCACTAATTTCCTGTGCATGTTCTATTAATTTATTTAGGTTTTCTTGTCTGGACGCCACAATGTCATGTTCGGTAACGAATGGTAGCTTAGAATAATATTTATCATTTATATCAGAAAACCACACTGCATAAAAATGGTTCTCAGGTTGCTAGGCGGAATGATGCATGGATGATTGATACTGTGTAGCATATTATCTGTTGCACTGCATTATGTTGTGACAGTTGTCGGTTAGATGTTGATACATGTGTTTGTATCGTAGTCTTCTAGGCTGAATGAATAGATAGGATTTATACAGAGTTTTGACTGCAGAGATGAGGTGCGGGTCACTAGTGCTGACATTCATTTTGTCTGCGATCTTTACGAAAGCTGAACTCAACTCTTCTCAATACTGCACCAAGTAAGTTGAATTATTTATTAAGTTTATTAAATATCTTAAAACTGTCGCGCTGTTTAGCTATAGTCAAAGGGTGGGTCATCTACAACCCATAGCTTTGGGTTGAATTTTTATCTGGCTATGGATAGATGACCAACGCCTATTTACAAATGGCATAAACTTCATTTTGCTGTCCTATCTTCTTATTTTGACATAAATGTGATATGTTTGTTCGTTCATTCCTTCGCTTGGTCTTCTACTGTATGCAGCGACGAAATCAGCAATAATGGATTTACGTGAAATGCGTATCTGATCTTCATGGACATCATAACAGAATGAATAAGCATATTAAAACATTTTAATTTTTAAAAATACACAATCTGGAGAGCCCATCATGTCGTTATTCATACTGGCAATAAAACCGCATTGACGTTCCAAGATTGTGAGCGAATACTATAACTGCTAACTGACTATGTAGTGGTAAATTTATCTGTGGACTTAGATAGAAATTCCTTACATATTTCTCTTAAAACAGAGCTATATAAACAGGTCTATTGTTTTGAATATTTTAAACTGTTAATACACTAAAGGTCATGATGTGTTAATTAGTAATGGAGAATGGGGTGTGGTGGAATTTTGAATACATTAGCCTCGTTGCTTAATGATATTGGTTTGTTGTAGAGATAATGCCACAGTTTGTCAGGTGGAGACACACTCTCCCCACGGCGGAGAGAAAGGTGGAGAGGGTCAGTCAGAGATAGAGAAAGCTCTTCAAGATGTTCTCAAACGCCTGAAAAGTACAATAAGAGTAACATCTGTACTTACATCAGGTAAGTGTTACTTACTTTCTGTAACTTACTTACTTCCTGTAACTTACTTACTAAGTGCTCTACAATACAATTAAGGGTGAAAGGATTTGGATTCTCAGTTCATTTATACCTACTACTTGAAGACATTTTTTCTAAAAGTCTACTTCTTAGAGGAAGCTAAAGTTTATTTTTGCTAGTTTGACGGTGACATAAAGATAGCCAGCAGCAAATCCCAGAAAGCTGAGCGTGAGAAAACGCCAGCTAGCAACTAATATATGTACAAATATCTGACTCCTCGAAGGGGTGTTTTTATGACACTTCTAGTGTCGAGAAGGCTAGGTTCTTTTGGTATGGTTGCAAAAAATTGTACGAAAGTGTTAGCAGTGACTCTCTACCTAACAAATTGGTGATCTAAACATTATCATTGAATGATAAATGCATTGTAATAAAGTGGGATTCAAGTAAAAAACAAATCTGTAACACAACACATATTCAGAGGTTAAATGGTACTAAATCTTATACTGCTGGCTGAAGAGGAAGGATGTTTATACCAAATATGTGTGTTTGTGGTCATATGCCGTGTAATAGAATACGATAAGAAAACCATCGCTAAGTAAATATAAATAAGAGATGGCTTTACACAGTATTTGTCATCATTGCTGTTGTTATAAGTGTAGCTCATAGGAACAGCTGACATTTTTTTAGAGCGAGCCTCGAAATTTGATGCTGCCACAATAAGTGTGACTGTCCTAGGGGAATAGATTGTTTACGAGAAGAACGGTTGTCATTTCACGAAGGCTTGAATTAGCTAACATTAACTCCACCTAATTACTTTGCATCAACTCCCAAATTTGGGCTAACTAACATTAGATCACCCAAAGACCCGCTAGTATTCACTCCCCTAGAGTAAGTTCATCAGATTGAAGTACCAGACCTTTGGGTTTTTTGCTGTCAAGTATAATGATGTTGCACAAACTTTGTTTTGATTATTAATCCTCCAAAAGTAGACATTAAAAACCCATACGCCTCTTCAAAGCTTCTTCTAAACCGCACTTATCTCGATGCTGGAAGACTTAAATGTAACAATAAATTATTGATACCTTAATCTAATTTGATCTCTAACATTATTCACAGTAATCTTAGCCTTTGCATATTGTAGGAGATGGGTGAGCGGTCCCCCCCACACCTGCTCACCCCCTACAGCATGCCTCGGCTTCAGCAAACCATTAGACTGGTATTTAGACCTAGATGTCACCTATGTTTGATTACAGGAAATGCCTCAGCGGTTGATTCAGAGCTGACTGTGCTGTCAGCATTGATGGATATCGGAGTTATCCCTGAGAAAGACGTAGTGACTCGTAAAGACCCAGCCTTGTACTTTGAATGGCTGAGGATATTTTCAGCAGTGACAAACCCACTGATATTTGTCACAGATCGGAACAGTGTCGCTTGGAGAGTGATTGAGGAGAGACGGCAAAGGCCCACTGTGGTAAGTGAGTATCTGTGAAATCATTATCTTTAAGCAAGGAGTTGGAGTTAGTTCCTCTGACTCCTTGCTTCTAGGGACAAAAGTCTTCTAGGAAGGTTTTCCTAGATTTTATATCCGCAAAGTGAAGTTTATGTCCGTGCCGGCAAGTAGCTACAGTAGGTGGCACATGGATTTTGCAGAGTTGCTGACGTACAATGGTAATGCTAATATTCATTTCAACTGAATTTAATTGTTGTTTTTAGCTTAAAATTCCGCCTTCCCGGTGGATTACTAGATTAAGGGAGAGAACGGAATAAACGGAGGTAGATACATGGAATGGGATTAAAATTACCTCATACCCCCTTTATGCATACTAAGAACAATTAAATTAAAAGTGTGGTTTCTTACAAAACCATCGCAAAGGTCAACGACCGTATTGCATATACTTAATATTACATTAATAAAATGAGATTGTGACTTTTCAGGTCATAGTTGTGGAGAAATACTCGACTTGGGCATTCGGACACGTGATGCCACAGTATGCAGAGATCTTTAATGATCCGAATTACCCAAAACTCTATCCAAACACTATATATCCAGAATATGCCTGTGTCAATCATGGAAAATATGAGGTATGAGCAGGCTAGAACTGACAAAAGACAGAGTTATGAGTTTGTTTCGAAATTGTTGCATTATTGAAAATGAAAGGGCGAAAGGTAATATCTGGCATAAGCTGTGGTTCTTTAATCCTTGTGGTGAAGGCTTATCAATACACCAGCTGCAATTTGGTGAGTCAACAAAGCTTAAAGAGTGACTGAAATCCGATAATCCCTGGATTACCTAAATCTTGTTATTTTAATTGAGTAATCCCTATTAAAATCAAATAATTCAGAAACAAACTGATCAATCCTAAACATTGTCCTATCTGTCCACTCAACTCTAGTTTCGACAGCATTGTAGAACCTTAAAGTTTGATTATCAACTGTTTCAAGTACAACGTAAAAACAAAAATAAATATCTTGTTTATTTGTTAATTCATTACGTACTGCTCCACATCATATTGGGGACTAGAGTTGTATATGCGCTCAAGCTGCGCTGGAATAGCTGATGGTATTAGTTGCATTCCATTGTCAACCACGTTGGGTGGGGAAAGTGGTGCTATTACCTGCTATCTGGCCACAGTTTGAGCTGTAAACTAGGACTAACGGTTAGGTGAAAAAGGCATCGTCCTCCCTCGACGTTTATGGTTTGATTTGATTTTGTTACAGTATATGCAAGTTGTATCAGAGTGGAATTACTTCAACACACCATTAGCAGCATGGGTTGATGCTGGCATCTACAGATTCGCTGTAGAATCTGGTGATTTCAGACCCTTCGAGATCAAACCATTAAAGGGTTTTGACCCTTCAAAGGTAGACAATTATTATCAATCGTTATGACATTTATCTCCCTCTTGTGGTTTTGCTTTTCACGGTGCAGTTTGATAACTTGAAGGAAAGTTCATATCATGACAGCCCGATAAATTATGGCAGTCATATTGTGTTACCGTCAGTCTTAAGCAATTATCTTTGCTCTCTTGTACTTATCGTATCTGAGTAAGATCAAAATTACAGAAAACCTGTAATATATTAACTAAAGATACTTTCTGTAGGTAACGGTGAACCAAATCCGGGAGCCGAAATACTTTGAGGACAATCACAGATTCATAATGAAGTATGGATCGTCCATCATAGGCGGAGGCTACTGGCTTGGTCGCATGGATGTGATGAGAAAATTTAGCAAAGACTACATGAAGTTTGTGGAGATGTTTATAGGAGAAGGGCTGGGTCACTGCGATGAACAGGTACTGTACACATGACTTATACTCCAATACAAAGATCTGGACTTATAAAGGTCATTGTTTAAACTTCCTGGCCATCTTTGGAAAGCTCTGCAGAGCTTTTCTAAGCTTGAGGAAAGCAGGGAGCCATGGGGAACTGGTTATCGAGAATGCAACTTCTCGTGTCCTGTTTCACAACGATGTGGTTGAAAAGCAAAAAAAATTGACACTGTAACCACATGATACACGCTACCCCTCTTATTTTGGTTTCTATAAACATTTGATGATGAGATTTATTTTCTCGAGGATCCATACCATATCCTGTGACTCCATCGACTATCTGGTCGTTCTCCATTTATAAGAGAACTTTGAGGGTTTCACACATGTTACTTGTAGCATCACTTTCCATAATAGAGATCATTGTGCCAGTCATGTTGACAAAGTGTCTAATATCCACGTAGCATAATAGAGATCACTGTGCCAGTCATGTTGAAAAAGTGTCTAATATCCACGTAGCATAATAGAGATCACTGTGCCAGTCATGTTGACAAAGTGTCTAATATCCATACTTTTCAACAGGTGCTGGCATCAATGTTCCTACCATTCGCACCATTGCCACCAGCTGTTGAGGCACAATTTTACCAAGCCAGTACACATCCGGAGTACGACAAATGGTTCGCCTTAGCACATATAACCAGAGAGCGCGGGCTTCTCTAACCGCCCCCCATACATGCCTCAGCAGACAGAAGCTCTCAGTCTAACTGATATACTGATGTTGTTGCTATACGCACAGTGTTCCTTACATAGTGACAAATACATCTTAGCATAAATGCAGTAAACAAGCTCAATAACATAGTCTCTGCTCCAACCGTCCAATTTGTTTTCCACTTTTTTCTCTCACTGCATTAACTCAACCCCATAAAATGTGCATGCTTTTATTTTTCTCATCTTATAATTTATTACATTTATAAACAATACACCAGTGATCTATAATAATAAAATGATGAATAGAATCAGCACTTAGTAACTGATGCAGGGTTATTAATGGTAAAACAATTAGCCCCAATTCAATTTGGAAGGGTAAAATGGATGATATCGTATAATCCAGTGAATGGTCCTTTTTTAGCAGGCTGGAAAAACTCTGAGCTTTCTGATTAATGGAACTATTACAACGGCTATTATCCTGAACGATACAAAATGACTGGAACAACCTAGCCGACTTCATATATATGAACCGATAGGCTTGGTAAATGATTCTTTATAAAAAGAAGTCTAATGATGTAAGACAATGACAGTAGTGGTTAATTCAAGCCTGATCAAAATACGAAAAACCAACTTGAAATGACAGCCTGGCGTGTTTTGAACTTTGAGCTAAATATAGTAATTGTCACTTGGCACCGAAACAAAATACACTTCATTACCAATTGTCTGTCTACCTATGTACAATGTACGATTTTAAGCCAGTAATTTTCTCTACATAATTGTTGGCTAAGTATTGAATTTTTTGGACAAAAAGGGAGACAACTTCTTCAAAATATTCAAGCAAGAGACAGAGATGAAAACAGAGACATGATAAAATATAATTGTCTGTAATTAATAAGAGGTGGGTTACTCCTTGGTTACACATAGTGCTTTTCTTGGCTCCCACAGTGTAAGAATTGATTGTAGTAAGTGCTCAAACAAAACCCAGGTAGTGAGTGGTAGTCCATCATCAACCACAGCCCATGTCTTAGATGGAAAACCTTACACTTCGAATTTGATGTGGTTTATAATGGAATGCCTCCGCCAGCAACCTGGGTGAGGTTAGAGCACTTAAACCACCTTAATTATTAACACGTAATTGTTGGTTATCCATAAAAAGATGTTTTGCTTATCCGCTCCTTCTTTGACTGCAACACTGTAAACTTCTAATAGCTGAAACAAAGAAGAAGACTTGTCACAGTCACTAAGCTCAATCCTTTCATTTTCATAATCAAAATGTAACAGGATTTACTTTGATGCTGCTATCTGGTCAGAAAGGTGTCTAACTTCACTTACAAGGAAAGGTAACTCCAAATACTCGCAAATTAGACGATTAAAGTGGTGAAGGAGAACCACCTGGTAACACTACATCACTGATTTCACGCGTTGATTTTTTCAAGCTTCCATTGGCCAAATTGTGGAACTTTGACAGCTATCAGCTGCTAACTAGGCACATATACTATATCAGTCTATTTTTTCTCAATGATGTAAGTTTTCAATTCAAATCAAATTCTTGAAAAACAAACTAATATATCTGAGAAACAGTTTATCAGGAATCCTGTACTTACATTATCATTAGTAGACGACTCGCACACTCTCTCAAAGTATGACACATGAACAGGAGTTGGCTTTCCTTGCCTGAATGAAGAAAAGGTAAATACGTTCACAAAAATTAGATACATAGATGCTTCCCAAACATATAAGTATGTTTATGGTTGCGTCAAAAAAGGAAAAAAATAATTAGCTACTCAAGATAAATTAGCATCAATATCACAGTGTTCATCCGGTCATACTCAAGTCACAATTATAGATGAGGTTAATCATGACACACTATTTATAGTGTGATTCGGAGTCATTGATCCCGGATTTATTAATATTTACGTGAATTGATAAGATATGACATCAAGAAATAACCTAACCTAAACAGTATTTTGATCATCATGCAGTTTCCGTGTGATCGTGGTTGCTGGGCAGCCTTACTAACAGTGACAATTATTTAGCAACACTACCCAATACATCTAACATTATCTCTGAGTGGCTGGTGTTAGGTCCATTTTGAAGGTATTTGACAATAGCTTTAGCTAAACTGGTCATTCAAGAATCTCACTGTAGAGCAGGATTTAGCCTTAATGCACTGCAAATTGTTTTTTTTTTTGGATTTTGTGACAGTTGGTGGGTCTGGGAGTGCCACATCATCCGTGAAACTAACTGTTCCAGCACTTACCCTAAACAATAAGTGATCATTGGCCCACACATGTAAGTGCCTTTGTATATAGATTCAATATGACCCTCCCCCACTGAAGTTGAGGGTAGCGCATTTGAGGCTCAAAGGTTATATGAACTCAAAGTCCGTGACTCAATGGGTTCCTATTTCCACAGGAAACGCATGGCATGTTTAACATGTGACAGCCAACATGTGACTTTAAAGTTCCCATTCTTGAAATAGAGGTATTGTTTAAAAAATATATACAAGGGAACACAACTGCTAAAGAGCATTTTGAGGTCATAGTTTGTTTTTTATCTAATCAACCTATCTATGCTAACAAAACAGAGATTACATGCAGTTAATTTGGTTACATCACTCACCGTTGTGTAAAATGCCTTTGACTGACCGCTGAGATCTTCAGATTTAGCGACTAAATCATCTAACTTTTCGCCTCGATTTAACATAGCTTCTAATGTTTGATGCTACAGAACAAAGATACAAAAGCCTTACAACAGCTAGCACAGAACATAAAAGGAAGTTAATCATTCACAAGCAGCTCTTACTGTGGTGAAAAACATTTTGGATTGTTTCGACAGCTCTTCGGATGTTTGCACTAAATCATCAATTTTCTCTCCTCGCTCGAGCAAAGCCTCGAGCGTCTCATGCTGAAAAATTCAATCAGTAAGCCATGATAAAACTGAGAGTTGGCGAACCCACTTAAAACATTAATAATGAAATATCTAACAACCTCTCTGACATCTCCCTGACTCGTCAAACTAAAGTTTCATTTCAGTTGTGTCTCACTGAATTACAAAATGAGCGAGGCTTTTGTAGTCGGATCCTCTTTATTACATAACTGTCTCGCTCTTTTGGTCTTTCAATGTGATGAACTCGTTCCAAGATTTTTCAGTAAGAAATCAGCAAGGAACTATCAGAATATTTAATTACGCAACTTACCAGGATAACTTTAGTTTCATCTACATCTGCCTGTACTCTTGTGAGGGCGTCAGACTCGCGAGGGTTCTACAACATCAATGTGAGTATGAATACGTAATTAGCTGAATGGTATGCGAGCACACAACTCCCAGATGTGAATGGCAGACCAGTCATTCAGTGCCATCAAAGCTTTTTTGGGGATGGGGAACCCGAGATGGCATCAAGTTCAAACCCTCACTATTTTTATCTAAAATTTACACAAAAAAAGACTAAAATGCATCATGACATGCGTGTTTCATATTGTTAATAGTTACCTGGTAATTAGCAAGAAGTTTCTCTCCAGCTGCAAATTCTAAGCTTCTGTAAAACAAAGTCATCATAATGAGTCATATGGGACTGACATGCTTCATAAGCATGACTCAGTAGCATATATTGTTAAAAATCAATATTGTGTACTTTCATGTTATATATTAATTAACCCATATCACTATGTTATGGGATGAATAGTCTATCTACAAACTCCTAAGCTCAAAATTAAACTGTAATTTATATTGATCGCTTCAGTGATAAGTTTATTTTAGAAATATGAAGAGTATTGAGCTTACCCAGGAGCAGCAGTCTTCCATGAATTTGGAGGATTGATTTGCGAAAAATCATCAAGCACCTGAAATAGATAGTAAATTAGGCTACGATATTCAACTGAAGGACACCCGCAGTTGTTTACTTTTGGTTTATAGGCTACCAATGGAAACATCGGGTATAGAAGGAAGTGCTTAGTCAATTACATGACTGCAATTGAGCCGTGACTTATTGAGTCGTTCAATAAAGGAAATTGAGTTGCTGGGTCTAAATATAGCATACCCTAAAGGCACCACCATAATAAACTTTAATAAACCAACTATCAACTTCAATCAATACAACTTTCACTTGGTTGATGGTTGATAACTACAGTTATAAAAAAAATATTGATGATAAATTATCAAGTTTATGGTACTGATTGGAGCTGCCATGTCCAAAGGCTACATATTGAAGCAGATATTTTGTAAGGTGTACCTTATTTATAAAACTGTGTGCGACCCTCTGAGGGTACTCGTGGTCACCGATAACTACCGCTGTCAAACCTTCTGCTTGTACATACACATGACAAATATATTCTGTAAAATGAAAAAATTGTGTATTATTATTTATTCATTATAATTATTTCATAACCCCGTTGCGTTAATCAAACTGTGTACCAGCCCAACAACCATAGAGACTCCATAAACATGTTATACCTGTCCACAAAGATCATGTCTATTGATATATGATTATGTACTGTAGGTAGCCTTGGGTTATATCTCAAAAAAATGTTGTACAAGCTCTCATATGAAACAAAAGGAGACTAAAAATGACATTCAATGCCATTACAATAGACAAAAACACACAACGCTAGACTGCACACTGAACATAAAAAGTAGTGTCCGCATTATAGTTAGGCACTGTGCAAGGAGTTTCTAGCTACCAAAGTGGGCAGGCGTTGTGTCACCAATATTGCAGTATTGCACTATGCCATAGCAGTTTTAATACACAGCGACTGGTCTAGTTTTCTGTGATTTGAGAACTATTAATACAGTTCCATGGTTCAAACAGATTTTGTATACCGAAAATGATGTGCGTGTCTATTTTAGTATTATTACACAGTTAGATTAGCTAATACCAGCATAAACCGTTGTTCCACGCAACATTCTATTGGTAACATATGCAGTATTAGCTTACCCTGTTCTTTTACTGAAGCTCTAGATCCTACTGTGGTCCTCTCAGCAATAATCTTACTAGTGAAGTTCATGAACTCTTTGACGCTGCAAAATAAATAGGCAATTATCAACCATTATTTAAATAAAATAAAATCGCGGAGCAAATGGGTTAGAAGCTGGATTAGATGTTGTATCTCAATTTATTTTCCACTGATGATTGATTTGTGAAGACCTTTATAGTCAAGGGTTGATTTACATTTCAATGAGTCTGTAGGACTACACTAGGGCCGCAAAGAAGACAATATCCTCTTAAAATCCCTGAGGGGTTTGTAAGAAGTCTGTTTGTACATTGCTCACAAGTGTTTGTTTATAGGGACAGGCGTTCAGAATTTAAAACAATTCGCGAAACTCAACTTGCAAAATATGTGCTTCATTTAGGTCATTATTATACTGTTTGTGAGTTGTGTTGACATAAATAAAATGTCAAAATATTTTCAGTAAAGGCTGGTCCACATTGTCCCAGATGACATTGGGATACCATCAGATGGTCCCAGTCTTGTGTTCACATGTAAAACTCATCCCAGAATAGCAATATGGTTTTTGTTCACAATGTCTAGGATCGTCCCAGATCATCCAATGTTGCATTCACATATTACCCAGCTGTAAAATGAGTCTGGGTCAGTCTGGGACAGTACATGGAAAGTTCCACGTTCACAAACATTCTAGATACTATCCCAGACTCATGATTGTGTCATTTTCATGTTCGTTTTGACTGGGATGGCTGTCTGGGACTATTTGGACCAGCCATAAGACATTAAGGCATTCAGTAACTGCGTCTCACCTGGATCTTTGGAAGAAGCTGAATGTGCTGAGCTCATGTGTGGCATATAGCTGTGTGACCTTAGCTGTGGTCGGGTCTTTATAGAACACCTCCAATGCTACCAACTTCATGATGGAACCTGGCAAGCAGTTACTCAATGAAAATTCTGCAATGAAGAATAGTCTTTCATATATCGCTGTGAAGGGAATAAATTATTATCACAGAAAATATAAATCCAAACATACGGTTTTGATAAAGTATTCTGCGTCTTAATCCCAAAACTTTGCACTAGATCTTTGTATAATACGTGATGACCTAGCCACTGTGTTGGCTCTATTCAGGGCAGACCAGCTGGCTTATGATGTCCACACCTGTTAACTGAAACCATATCGACATAGAAGCCAACTGCAGAACACCAAATCAAAAAGTTAATTGATCAGTAATTATAATCACAAAACATGCTACATTCCTTCTGCAGGCCCTAAGCCTAAAAACCTAGCTAAATCCAATAAGCCCCGATGAATATAATGGCACATTGAGTCAATTGTGCCGAATTATTATGGATATATCTACATCATTCATAGGCTATGCAAACAAGCTAATCTTAATAAATTTAATCCAATCAATGGTCTTGGTTTTTCACATCTTGCCACCTACCTACCTTAAATTGAGCTCCAAGTCTTCTGAAAGACTCCTTCTCCTCAACACTAACTTAACAAACACGGCTTCACACTCACAGGCCTAGATACTAGTAAGTATCTTAGTAGCAGTAGTCTAGTAGTAAGTAAATAGGTTAGGTAGTTGTTTGGTCCCTCAGCTCAACTCCAAGTCACAACAACTGGTGGGTCTTTATGATGAAGCTTCACTTCAGCTTCTGTTAAGCCTTGGTATCTAGCTCAGAATTTCTTTACCGTCAATAATAAGTCAGGCAATGTGTTCATCAACAGTACAAAATTGCCAGAGGCTTATTTATAATAAATCAGGTGATTGTTATGATGATGGAATTACTTTTTGTTGTACCGGAAGTGGTGCACTGGTGTAACCTAGCAGAAACTAACCTAGTAATCTTTGAAAATGAGAATTATAATTAACTATTGATAAAAAAAATTAATTAAGAATAAATTGTATTGTAGTGGGTTTTCAGCTCATAAACTCAGGAAAAAAATGAATTCCATGAGGAAAACCAATTAGTATATTCATGTTGCCATGAATATGTACCTATGCAACACTGGAAGCAAGTGCTCAATCAAGACAGGTATTTTATATTCACTGTTATAACTAATTTCAGGACCCTACATTCCATTACCATTTCTTTTCTCTGACTCAAGGTCATAGGTATGAGCATGCATATGAAACATAGAAAGCACAGGCCATAAATGTGGGTTAAATATGTAATGTAATCATGGTGAACTAATCTTATCTCCGAAATCCACTGCAAGGGCTACTCTGGTGAAGTAAAGAGCAGTAAAATTGTGGAGTAATAGTGTTATAATGTTGAGCATGCCTTCTGCCTAGCTAGGTTATGAACAGCAGCAGCTGGTAGAGTAGTTTATTCAAGTTGGTGTTCCAATAATAACCAACTCTGGCCCAGGTATATCCTGATATACCACTGTATTACATTGAAATTCAAAGGTAACCTTCTCATGGTGTACCATAATAACATCAACGAGGGAGTTCATTGATTTGATAGCCATATGAATATAACTTGAATGTTTCTGAATAACCTTTGATACATTTGCTGTAGCATATCAATGTGTTGCCTGGTTGATAACACGAAGTAAGAATGGTAAACATGGTAGACAACAACCAGAGATTCCCGGAGTAGGAGGTGGCTCAGTTGGTTAGAGCGCCGTCCTTTAGCATGCACATGTTGAAGGTCGTGGGTTCGAATACCACTGCGGTCCATCAACTACTGGGGTTTGGTTGGCCCCCAGGTGTGCTCCGACCTGCCTGCAAACAGAGAGCAAATTGGCGCAGACATTGCGGCCTCGTCATTAAGGCTCTACTTTTTTGCCGCCGATGCTCCGGGATGTGGAGAGTGATATGACATCCAATTTTAATTAACCGGTTTTTTAATCAATCTCTGTATTTTGGGTCACATAATTACATTTATTGGTTTTTATTTTATGTAGAATATGATGGACGTTGAAAGCTCTGAGAACATTGATAACAATGTCACAGCGATGCTGAATAGGCTATCGCTAATTGGTGAGGAACAGTTACGGAAAGGCAACTTGAGGAAAGCTAAAACTGCTTTCGAGTATGCGCTGAAAAAGTCTCGCATTGCTCATGACCTGAGCTATATTGAATCTTCGCTAGTCAACTTGGCTGCTACCAGCCTTGCTGATGAGAAGCCAGAGCAAGTTTTAGAATATCTTCAAGCTGCTTTGGATCTTGAGTATGAAAATGTTAAAAATGGAGACATCCGCTTTAACATGGCGCTGGCACGAGAGCAGCTTGGTTGCCACGGAGAAGCTGTAAAAGAGTATGAGTTAGCTATCACAGCTTACCAGACGGAGAATGCTACTCCTGATATCCTGGTGAGGACATGCGTGAAGGCTGGCATACTGTTGATGAAGCTAGGGAGGTATCGGAAGTCTGCTCAGTATCTGGATATGGCGGCAACTATTCTCTCAGAGAAGGAGCTCCTTGAGCAGCTAGCTACAGTTCTGTGTATGAAAGCCAAGTGTTTAGTCAGCTCAGATAAGACTGTGACTGAGGCTATTGATGTGTGCGAAGAATGTGTGAAGCTTTGCAACTCTATCTCTACTCAGGACTCATTCACAGGTAATAAATACTGCTCTTGTTAAATACTAGTCTTAGCATATGAAAATTTTGAGGTGGCTAATGGGTGATAATGACAATTATTAAAATGGGGGCGAGCTATATCATCAGGGTTATTACCCGTTCCGTAAACTGCCAAGCAGGTGAGATTTGAACAACTGGACTTGTTAATGAGGCTTATACCAGAGACCTCTTTACCCCTTGCTTGAACTATAGTTCAGCATTTTGATGTTTTTTCCCAATTTTCTTTTGTATAAAAGATGCACAATATTATATAATATATGTCGACTTTCTGATTACAGTAAGCCTGTATAATGAGCTGGGTTTGCTGCTGACCCAGTGTAAGCAGTACGAGAAGTCAGCAGAGTGTTATAAGTTGGCTCTTGATGCCTCCGATCAGAGTATGGATGATATCCTCCCTATAACAAAGAGAGCAGCCCTCCTACAGAACTTAGGAGCTGTTCTTAACTCAACCAAAAACTTCCAGGATGCTGCTAACTACAGCGAGCAGGCTGCTGATATATATGGTAGAGGTTTAAAAAACTTTTCTTTTGCCTATACTATAAATTGAGTTTTAAAAAAAGCGCTTGGCATAACAGTAAATAAACGCTACTAAAAAGCAAGGACTCAGTCAGAAGCTTGAGGCAATTTTAATTATTTCAATTAGAATTTAGACAGGGATATTTAGACAGGGGTATTTAGACAGGGACATCTCTCGGATGCTATTTTGAAAGCTAAAGATGTCTTTGCCTGTAACTTTTATTAGTAGTGACACTATTTCATTTGGTTTCCATCTAGGATCACATGGTGTTAGGAGCAGCCAGTGTCACTGCTTTTTGAATATGGCTTACAGCTATGCACAGATGAAGACAGATTCTGCCATGCAGAGATGCGACGAATCTTACTTGCATGCCCTCCAAGCTGCTAAGGACACAGGTAGGTTTACGTAACCTTTTATGACAATCTTTGTGTTTGTAGTTTGAAATTTGTCATGCTCGACTTCCGCGTCCACAAAAATAGATACCCCTGGTGGTGCTAGAACAACAAAGTAGCAATGCTCTCCCAATTAGACTGGAATCATAGGCATATAAATACTCTTATTTATTTACATGTATGTATTTATATGATTATGACTGGAAACCAAAACCCATGCAACACCAAATTGCTTGGTAGTGGGTGGCATGTGTGCAAACCGGAATATTAAAAATGATATATGTATTATGCAGTGGCTGTGGTATGCATAGTTTCTTCATTTTGATAGATTGTCAGAGAGACCAGTGGCAATCTCTGGAAGGACTAGCTGGGGTAGCACTGTACAGGGGAGACCTGGGTAGAGCTGTATCATGCTATCAGAAGGCTATCGGTATATGTGCTGCTGTGGGTAAAGATACAAAGGAACAGGAGGGACTTGTCAGAAAGCTGTCTGCCGTTCTCCGCAGTCGAGCACAGCGTAACGGAGGAAATGGTGTTCATCACTCTCAACCAGGTATATTTCCTTACATATTTTATTTATTTATTCAATTATTTATTTATTGAGGATTTGTAAAAGTTTATAATTTAAGTAAATTAAAAATAACTTGTTGACCTCACATACATTAACATAGATATAGGAAAAATTATTGCAGTTGTGAAGAATTGACACATCTTCCGTCAGAAACAATTTAAATTTTTATGCAAGATGTGTTTCAGCCAATGTGTTGACTACGATCATTTTTTAGTTAATTATCTATTTCTCATATCCATTCTCACATAATAATAAAAATGTTGGGAAGTTAGTATATGAATGAAAATTATGAAGTTGCCCTACCTCTGATAATACCAAGACAACTCCAAAATAACATTCTGGTTGTTATTTGATAATTCATAATTCTATGATACAAATGTCAAGTCAATCATATGTGAGATCTGATACAAAGCAATTAATATTACAGGTCACACAGGACAGCATGAGACAATGGCTGCATGGAACCAGCAGCAACAGTCAGCCACCCAGTATTCCTCCGTGTGGAGTCAGGCTGTGTTGTCTGAGCCCTCTGTCAGTGCTGCAGTAGCTGCCAGTGTAGCTGCTGCCGATCAAGTAAGCCCTGACATTGCGCAATACATCATGTCACAACCTGTGTACGTGGTCAGCCCTCAGGGAGACTCAACTCCGAGTATTACTCCTTTACCTACGGATCACAGACCTGTTAATCCTCATGCCTCCAGACAAACAATACCAACCACACCAGTACAATTCAGTGAAGCTTATGCAAACAACCCGCAGCATCTACTAGATGTCCTGCAGGAGAGTAAGGCTGGTACAAGCCACGTCGTCAGAAGAAAGAATGCAAAGGAGATAAAAAAATTGAGGTGGGCTAACCCATTTACTCGAGCAACTTATTTTCAATTCTAGTTTGAACCAGAAAATATTGCTGCTTATAGTATGCTTCTGGCTTATTGATGCAGTTTATTACTTCTAGTATATTCTTACCCCGGCCTGCTTTGCTTCAGATTCCAAATGTAGTCCTTCTGTAAAACTTAGCTTTCAACACAAGCAAAGCTTCAGTAGGGTTATCATTACTTGTATGTTTAACAACTTATCAACCTCGATATCCATTTCAGCATTGCAGGCTATGACTCCGATCATTCTGTTTGGTAAATAGCTCACTGGCTAGCTTTACATATGTCAAGATTTATGAAGCTTGAGTTCCTCATCTGAGTTAGACAGTATAACAGCTTGGGGACTCAAGCTCAGTTTTATCGGGTTCTGGAAAACGCGGAAAGGCGGAAAATCAGTTTCATCGCGGAAAATCGTTTTCCAGAACCCGCAGTTTTATGTAGCATCTGTGTAGCTTGCTTAACCGCTTATAATTTTTGCATAAATAGTATAGCAACTTTACCACAAATTTCATTTTACCTTCATTGCCTGTCATGCCAAATTCAGGAATTTCCAAAAATTTCAGGTACAAACAAGGTTGATATCAATGGTTTTTCCAGAAGTGTAGGTTAATGGACTTCATGATAATATCGACATGCAAAAAAAGGGAAGCAATGTAAAGCAATGGTTTGCAAATGATTAATTCCATTTCAAAGTTAAGTGTGCCTGAATGCTCGTATTCCTCAATACTCAAGAACCAAAACTAACATATCACCTGTTTTCCCTACTTATACTAAAGTTACCTCAAATCTCTCTTTTCTGATGGTCGTAAACACTCCTACAGCTTTGTAAGAATTCAGAGGCTTGAGTACTTGCTAAACCTATGTTTATTTTTTAGCCACAGACGTCAGAGTAACCTTCACCCCGTACATGGCAGACCTGAGATCCTAGTAAAAGGTCTCGGTACTTATAGAAAGGAAGAAGACAACTCTGAACATCTCTCACCACAGCACATGTAAGTCACCAGGGAGTCACCAGGAGTCACCCTGGAGTCACAACAACTAAATTTATTTATATGTATTGTGGAGTTGTCCTCTTACAAATTCTGAGGGCACAACTCACAGTGCAGTATCTCAGCTCTCAAAACCGAACAGCTTGCTGGTATTCAGTTAATTCTTTGTCATATGCATCATATGAAAAATGTTTAGCAAGAATAACCTGATATGAATATTAATTATGCAAATCCTGTACACATGCAGGTTTTGTGTAGCCTTGTCTCACGTCTACTTTATTTGGTTTGGTTTTACTTCCCAAACCAAAAAAAGTAGCCGTGAGACAAGGCTCGGTTTAACGGATATGTTACATGAAGCAAAGCTATCAAAGACTGCATAGAGCTGCAGCAAAGTCCCCGGGAGCGACACAATTAAAAACAAGATATAATCTTGAAAGACTTTTCTTGTTGTCAAGCTTAGTGTTTAACATACCTTATGTAGAAAGAGAAAGGGGAGGAGACGGAGGCGTACATCAGAGGGGTCTTTTAACAGTGAGCGCTCTGATGGTCTGTATATCAAAGGACTAGCAGTGACTCTTGATCAGGAACCTATGTGAGTTTTTGAATACGATTACCTATTCACACAATTTCCTGAAATTCATAAGGATATCAATGTTACGCTACAAAGAGCGTCTGGTATTATTTCGCTGTGAATTCCGGCTGACATTTCATCTTGGGAATGCTATATAGTTATGTAACTAACAGTTCATTATTTCACCATCAATGTTTTAAATGATATGGCAGATTCAATTTATTGAAACTTCAATTGTGTCCAACTTCTGTCCTGGAATCGGGATTTCATGTGATATGTCAAGTCATTCTTCTCATGCATGAACGTAGTATGAACATTTCCCATCTATCCTTCGTTCTTCCACTTCTCCTGATTAACTTGTTGTGACGTTGGTTAATGTTATAATGTTATGTGTCAGGGAGCCGCATGTGGGTTTCAGTCCTGGACACCATTATGATGTGATTGATGAGGTAGATGGTCCTAACACAATCAGTGTTAGGCCTATGAGCCGACAAGTCCAGCATCGCCAAAGTGCGATACACCGATATGGCAGACACAGCGATCGGTCAGATACATCCAGCTCGAGCAGCAGCAGCGATGATGGCAGGAACCTGTAAGATATAAGACAACCGTAGATCAACTGTCTGATCTGATGGTTAACATAGTCAACCCTTCAGGTTTTTTTAAACAGATAACTTGTATCAAAATAAAAATAACATCAGTTGCACAAAAATGTTTCGAACTCAACCTTCATCATTGTCGTGAGATAATCGAGAAAAATATGTTATCTTCTATGTAATTCGTCTCTCGATTTCAAATTTCCTAAGCATGTTGTCTCATATTGAATTAGGTTGTACTGTCTGAGTTGGGCTGAATTGTCAATCAACAAGATATACAACCCGCCCTGAGATTGGATTATGTGGTGGGGATGGCGTAGCCAAGTACAGTATAGCTCAATTCCATATGACATATTACGGAATTCCATTCAGCCACACAAATTGTAGTCATCTTGTCTGAAATATTCAAAACTGTCTCAAAACACCTGGATTATCAGGATTTTACAATTTTATTAGCTACTTATGAAATAGAATGAGACTTAAATGAGAAAATGCTGTCACATGTGTGATATATGCGGCACAAGTATGATGGAGATCAAGTATGATCAAATTTGCCTGCATTTTGAGTTGTCATAAAGCCGGTAGCGTCTTGTCGGTAGAATGGAAACAACCAGTATACAGCAAAATGAATCAGTCTTAATCTATGTATGATGTCAGTCTTATTGGGTTCTCGTTTTTGCACCTTGTGTAGAGCAGAGCTCAAGGAGGATAACACGATAGACTATTATAACTGTACAGAAACAAGCACAGAAACAAGTACAGATGCAGAGGAAGTTTATCAACACCAGAAGCGACTGCTCACACTACAAACCACCAGGTATATTACATTACATAATGTAACGTTATAGAATCAAAACAAGCAAAATTTGAGCAGAAGGCAAAAAAAGCTTATATGGGGAAGAATTGAGCAACGTCCAAAACATTACCTTGACTGATGCTACATATTTTTAAAATTTTATTTGAATTTCCAAGGTACAAGTAAATGCTCAAATATACGCGCAAGATCTAGCGTATCAATTCACTGCTACAATGAATGATTATGTTACTGGTGTGTTTTGTATGAGATGTATTTGTCTGTATTTCAGTGAAATGGGTGGCACAGCAAAGAGGTCAAGCGATGAGAGTTCAGATGAACAAACACTGAGGGCTGCTGTGAAAAAGGACAGAAATGGAGCAGCTGAGAACCCCGAATATGGGAGGTCAGTATGAGCTCACAGGAATGAACTTATAGCTTACATACACTTTGAATATTTGTGCCTTGGAGGCGGTTTGCCACTTGACCCTTACTGAATATTGCCTATGAGTCAGTTAACATACATGCTGTTGAGAATAATTCAATGCTCTTTGAAGCATTGCCTAAAAGTTATTCTGTATTTTTGAGTAATCCGACCATTGATAAGGAGAGAACTAGACACAATTTCTCTTGAGTATTATGCATCAGCCAGTCATGGTTTGATCAAGGACATTATAAGTAGTGAATAAATGGCTTTAATCATAATCTGTTATTTTTAAACAGTGTGGAAGTAGTTGGTAACAAAAGACATTGTCCCTAGCAGTTTATCTGCTCAATCATTGCGGGGATTGCTGTTAGTAGCATTTCATTACTAACCTCAGGGGGAGGGAAAGAGGTTGATATTTTTACTCCTTGGGTTGATAATCATAATCATTGTTAAATTCACTTTCGTTTCTTTCAGTATTGTAAAAGAAAAGCGAAGTGAGTGGGATAAACTCAAGAGCAGCACAAATCAGAGCATTGGGAAGGGAAAGCGACCAATGACTGGAAAGTTGAAGCCCCGCAAGTATGTCAGCTCGTAATCTTTGGGATTAATTTAGCCTTTTTTGAAGCACTGATTCATATTGGCAAAAGATGTCCCCTTCCTAATGCAAATCGTCAGGAGAGTAAATTTTGATTTTATAGCGTATTTGAGCGTAGGACATGTGAGAATACCTTTATGTTACGATATATTTCCCTGGAAACCAGACCAGAACATGTGATCTGCTGCAATGGTGACATGTATAGAAAAATTGCAAATTCGTAGTCTCATCAGTTCGGCACCCCTATAACAAAGGGGCAACCCTTGTCACAACCCCATCAAATATGATATGTGTAAAAAAAAGAAAGATAGGATTTATAGGTGAAATTGGATATCAAAATATGCAATAACATTTGCAAAAGTTGAATTTTTCATTGTAAGTCTGCTTGACTGTTACTTGGTGTATAAGTCTAACCTGAAAATTTTTAGAGTTGGGCGTTTTGTAAGTTTTTCATTCTTTTGAAAGGTTCTCCAAAGTGAATGTGAAAAAGGAGAATGTTGGCACTAGCAGTTCTGATGATGAGGCCGCCGGATTAGGTGGGAGGAAAGATTCTCTTCTACTACTAGATAACTCGATAGGAGACAGCGATACAGCAGACCATCATGCTATGAAAGAACACATGCGACGCATCACAAGCTTAGGTATGATTCAAAACTCTGATGGTTAAGGGTAAGGACTTGGGGTCATATGATGATCCAGGTTCGATACCCGGTGGCACAGGTATGTTCGGATCAGGACCTTATAAGTACAGTAGGTCGTTTTGTGTTTTGCATAGTCTAAAGATCCCGCTGCTGCTTCGAAAACAGAGCAACTGATAACAGCTAGCTGGCAAGTGTAGGGTCACTACCTTTGACAGGCCTCAGGTTTAGGGGGGTCATTGAATAGAGGGTAAAACCAGTCCTTGTGTATGACAGTTAAAACTTGTTCTAGCCAATAATTGTCTCCCCTTCCTCCCGAATAAGAATCCATGAGTTAACACCCTGCGGTGTTTGGGAAAACAAACAAGACAAGTTCATACCTTTAGCAAGTTCATCCTTATGAAACAGCCAATTTTAGATGCGGTATTCAAAGCTAGTGAATTGCTTTAGTCCACATGTTATACAATATATTCATTCATTATGGTGTAGATACATCATCAAGCTCTGGCGAGGAGGAGAAGGATAGTAATAAAAATAAGGCTAACCGAGATAAGACAACTTCTTCTGAGAACTCTGAGGACAGAGACCTAAATGTATCGGATCCCGAGGGTGGTGAGTAAGATGTTGCTTAGTTTCAGCCCCCCCCCCCAAAACTCTTGCTCTTAATCCGATGGACCCCTGGCCGGGGAAGATGGGTAGATTTAATGAATATTTTTTTAGCACACATCCCTTTTCTCCAGCATAGAAGGTCATTTTTATCATAGACAGGGCTGAAATTCTAATTTTCTTTTCCGGATTTCCCTGATTTTTCATCTCAATAGTGGCATAGAAAAAATATTGAAAATTGAAGAGATATTAAAATATACAATAAAACTCTCGCTCTTATACAAGACTGATCGACTAGAATTGAAAATTAAAACAATAATTTAATATAATTTAAATCTTAACAGCTGTGCCGTTTAGTACATATATGAATCCTGGAGACGGTTCAGGACATGATGTCGTAGATGCCGGTGGAGCTAAGTCTAATGAGTCTGATATCGGGGCTAACTTCTTCCAGAATAAAGGTGACAAATTGCCT
Organism: Membranipora membranacea; assembly: GCA_914767715.1. Lineage (NCBI taxonomy): Eukaryota > Metazoa > Bryozoa > Gymnolaemata > Cheilostomatida > Membraniporidae > Membranipora > Membranipora membranacea. The sequence goes on from OU612068.1 coordinate 13,843,140, forward strand.
GTCAGTCATTGTTACATGTGAAACCATTAAATAGGGATTTGCTGGTGTTCTAAATGGGAGGGGGGTGAGTTTCACCAATCAGGAACAGCCCACTTAGATAACCCCTTATAAAGAGCGGTCCTTAAGTATTAATAATACAATTTGATATCAAACATGAATGATCAATCCATAATATATCCACGGTAACATAGGAAGTCTAACGATTGTCCATAGTTTATCCAATTATGCATAAATGGTTCAATTCTGATGCGTTGAATGATTCTCTACATCATTTCAGTTAAGAAAGTGGTGCAGATAGATCCTGATTATGAGACTATACCAGCTGCTGGCGATACGGCTCCAGTGAGTAACGCCCCACCCAAACTACCTGCCCGTAACTACAGCAAATCTGGTAAAGGTAGTGAGGGATCAGAAACTGAGACTCAGTCAGACGCCGGCTCAACTGACAGCGAAGAAAGCAAAGATTTATCAGCTATGACCAGGGGTGAAAGGTCAGTCAGTTAGATAGAGGGATAGTCTTTTCATTAGTCATTTTGTTTGTTTAATAGACCAATATTATCAAAGAATATGTTTGAAATCATCAACCTTTTTTCTGTTAAATATGTAAAAATAGTAAAATTTTTAGTCAACTAATAGATTTATTTCAACTATTGATGTTGCTTTTTGTTTGTTAGTTTATTAACACTTCCTAATTGCTTGATTGTACATACTCGTGCTTAGATCAGATAATGACGACTCACCAAGTTCAAGGTCAGCCTCCATGTCAACTTGAGTTATCCAAACTGTACTGCTTGTCTTTTTTAGTCGCATCTAGTCTGAGTGATCACTATATGTTCCCTTACCCTTTGAACCACAACCCTGATTAATTTCTGTTATGATTTTGTTTGTATCATCAATGAACTAGTTTACTAGTCTCAGAAGGATATGAACCCATGATCGAAATTTCACAAATGGAAAATTCTTGTTTTTCAATGTTCTGTCAGATAATGAGTTGATTCCCTATATAGTGGTACCAGGTTACAAACCAGTCAACTAGTTATAATTATTAATTAGCAAACTGTCATTTACTGGAGTTGGTGTCTCAAATTCCTTTGGGCATAAAGGGTGTGCGAGTATTGCTATCAAGGAGCCAAACTCTCCATGTATGACAGCTGTTGGCAATTTTACCGGACTGCTTTAACCCGCTTCTGTTTTTAAAGTCAACAAAATGATATAATTTAATAATTAAGCAATCAATTTTATGTTTCTAGTGATTTGATATGACCAAGATATTGCCATGGACCAGACTGATGTCATCTTCTCTTAGATACTTCCAAACCAAAGATTACTGACGTATATAATTTGTACCATTTCAGAGAAAAGTATTTATATCAGAAACAGCAGCAGGCAGATGTGAGAGGAAATGAGGAATCTAAAAGGTTGCAGAATCAGGCTGCTGAAGGAAGAAGTTCCAAAATGTGTTCAGTTATGTGATAGTGAATGACGTACCATCGAATGATGCTTGTGATCAACACAGCATGTTATATGCTAAATCAACAAATTGAGTAAAACCACTGGTTTTTTAAAGTTTTGCAGAGAGTTCAACATTAAATTAAAATGAATTTTGTGTTATATCTAGAAGTTTATTTTCACCTCACTTATTATATTTTTCATTGTACCTCATGATATTAGGAATAAAAAAACTATACTATACAAATAGAATACACACTATATACATACATGCACACCAAAAGCCGAGTTTCAAGCATCAGTCGATATCGCTAGGGAGGGTATCCCACCGCCCCTGATATCACAATCTCTGCTGAGAGGAGTCACTACTACTACCAGGTTGCTCATTGTTTATGGCTGCTGACTCTCGCTGTAATATTCTGATCACATTAGCGAGGGCGTTTGGGTTGACCCCCGTCTCTATAAGTCGCACAGATATGGCTAGTTGCTCCTCAGTGAGTCCAGTACCAAGTATGCTACTTATCTCAGATAAAAGCCTCATCGCTTCAGCACTGCTGCCTCCTGTGGTTGCTGACATGATCCCAGCTTTATCTGTGCAACAAAAGCATTAAGTAGTAATTCCAACGCAGAGAAGTCTATTTACAAGACTGCATAAACAAGTCGCAGTGTGATGATGAAGTATGTGATGAGTCAGTGAACACCATCCCTCACTTAAATAATTATTTTGATGTTGAAGTGAATCACATCTAGTTTTGATAAGCCATTACCTGACACTCCTGTCTATATACCATAGGTGACAGTGAGATTAATGAACTGGCTAAGCTGACTCATTGTTACTGGACCTAGTAACACCTAAGTCCCTGGGCCTGGCCTGAAAGTTCCACAACCATAACTTCCCTGACACAACTACTATGGAGCAATAGAATAACCTGTCTTTCCTTTATTAGTTCAATCAAGGAGTTCAATAAATAATAAACAAATAATAGCTACTGAATTCCAAACCTTCCTCTTCTTACCTTTTAGAAAATTGTTCCACAAAATCAGATGTTTCTCCTCCACTAAGATATTCGTCCTTGATAGACAGACTTGGATTGAACTTCAATAATAGTTCAAATTTGTGAAATAGTTGAGAGGATTGTTAATTTTTTTGAATAAACTTAGCCTTTGTAATTATTATGCATATTGAAAACTTGCTGGGTGCTAATGTACCCACACTAGAAGTAGTAAAACATGTAGGTTTCTCTCTAGGGTGACATAAGGTCAAGGTTGAACTACAGAAACCTTGATATGCAGGTATAACTATAAAACTCAGGCTCATCTAACAATATCATAGCACATTTTATGTTGAGCCTGCTGTGTACACATGAAGCTAAGTTACTATGGATGTCAAACCAAAGCAAAAATTAGCTCCCAGCAAAAGCACAGTTTATGTGTCTAACTTGCCCTTCTCTCTAACCAATAATGACATTCACAAGGTCTTTGAGAAGTATGGAAAGGTTGTTAAGTGAGTATAATATATTATGTCCCAAAATATGTGAACAATTCAATATTAAACATGAACAACCACCAGGGTGTTTGAGGGCACTCCTACATGATGGGCCCCTGGGACTTACTTACATGTCTTTACTTTGCTAATGGTTGATACTGGACATTCACAAAGTAAAGACATGTAAGTCCCAGAGGGCTATGCACTCCTAGTCCTAGCCTAGCTAGCTGTACTAGCTTCCCACTGTTGTTCCAACCAAGTCAAACTGCCATATACACTACACATCACAGGTCTTCTCCAAAAATGGGTCCCTGACAATGTTTGACTGAAAGCCAGTACAGTAGCCAGTAGCCAATCATCATTGTTCTCCTCTCTAAATTGATGATATAGGATTGTCTCAACAGTGTGTATGAATGCGATCTTGAGAGAACCTGTCGTTTGCCGAGCATGAAGTCAGCTAGGCAAAATGTCCAGAAGACCTTATTGAGTTTACTTGATCTGTTTGAGTTAAAGTTTATGTCGCACTGAATTCCTCAACATTTTGAAATCGCCATAACTTCTATTCAGTATTGAGCAGAGCCCCATAAGTCATCTAGCCTGCAAGCAGCCATATCCAGCACATGATGAAAATGAGGAAATTGTGCAATGAAACTATTCGCAACCTACTCTAATGCCTGTTGTTCTTATTTTTGTATGCAGAGTGACAATAGTGAAAGACAAAGATTCAAGACGCAGTAAAGGCATAGCATTTATTCTCTACCTGCAACCTGATGAAGCATGGACGGCTGTGAGAGCTGTCAATGACACAACGGTTAGTTATCTCCCTCTGCATACTGATGATCCACGGGACATCGTGCGGCATTGTTAGTACATCTTTGACTTTGCACATTGGTAGATCTATATTTCAACTTGGGCAGGTGATGATCAGCAAACGATAAGGTTTATATGTATTTAAATCTCCATAAGAAAAATATGCCTGGAAGAATAATATGCAGCCCATGAAGTTTGGCTTAGGCTTATCTGCACACCCCTAGATCTCCCTTGGCGATCATGATTTAGTCATCTGCAGAATGTGGGATATTTACGTTATTGGTGAAATGCCATTTTGTATTATTTGTTACTTGCTCAACTAATATTAGAATTTATTTTGTTTTCATTTGAAAGCATCTTATAAGGCACGTTAAATTTCTAGTAACTGTCTACGTCAACAGGTGGTCAGTGTTTTAGTAAAGATATAGTATGTGGCACACAAACACCTGTTGGGTAATGCAGATGCGTAGTTTTTTATGCTTACCTACACAGATGTTATGGTGACAGCCACAGGTTATATATCTTGTAGATGTTTGGGCGAACTATAAAGTGCAGCATAGCAAAGGACAATGGTAGAGCTGCAGAATTCATAAAGCGTAAGGAATATAAAGATAAATCACAATGTTACGAATGTGGGGTGAGTACTAGTAAGTAGTAAGTCTACGGGTTCATACTGTGGGTCCACTAGCCAAATAGTGGGTGGTTGGGCATCTCTGCAGTCAACCGCATAAAAGTCTGAATATCTTTTATCAATCCTGCTCTAAATATTTAGATATAGTATGCTCACTTCTACTAGATTCATTGTTGTAGCTCTAACTCGACAAAATAGACAGTCTGGCTTTGTTATGTTTCATTTTCAGTTATCTGATAATACGACTTTGGGACCTCATACAAAGCAGGATTTGTGTCGTTTTTCTTTGAGAGAGAACAGCTAAAGACTCTGCACACTGAAATGTTAGCATATGTATTAGGTAGGGGTTTAAGATACATGCACAGATGTCAACTCTGTTTGCCAATGTCTTGTGGGTCAATATTATGAACATTGGTATAACATCATAAAGATTTCATCACTTTGTAGGAGTCTGGTCACCTGAGCTACAAATGTCCGAAAAATATTTTGGGTGAACGAGAACCACCAGCGAAGAAAAAGAAGAAGAGTAAGACAGGAGAAGATAATGAGGATAGTGATAGTGACTTTGAGGGCGAGAAAGTAACTGTGATCAGGAAGACTCCATCGGCGGCTGCAGATAATACCTGAGACGCAGAAGGAGTCGTGACACAAACTGCAAGCGTTCTGTGGAGACTGCAGCAAGGCTGCTTAGTGGAGCTTAAACTGTTATAGCTACAGGCATTCAAAGTAATGTGTCCTGATAAGAGAACAGGGCATTCATATGATGCAATTTCTTTTTGGAAATCCATGTGAGATTGGGTTAAGCTCTTATATGGTACCATTGACAGAATAGTGCATTGTGGTATCCTATTTGGCACGTCTGCACTGGTATAAGAGGGCGGCCTTTTTATGAAGATAAACTAAGCAAGCAAAGTTCATGCGGTGTTGTTTATTGTCAACTAACCGAAAATAATCGAACATCCGAGGAACATAGAGTATAGTTACTACTTCTTCTTTTCATACACATTTTCCAATACGGTGTTGTTGTTCTGTAGAAGTGTAGTGTAGTAGTTCTGTAGTAGTGCAAGAATGTTTTTGACTGTTTAGTACATGTTAAGCGTGAGCAGTGGAGCAGAGAGGTTGTGTGTTCGATTAACGCTCTCTACTAATTGCTATTTATGGCTAGATAAAAAAAATTCTACTATCATGGTGCTTGATTTGAATAAATCTGGCAAAAGATTTAGGTTTTATGCTGTCAATGCTGGGCGTAAAGTTGGACTATATAACAATTGGGATACTGCCAATCTCCAAGTGAACGGCTACAAAGGAAATAAGCATAAAGGGTATGAGACGGAGGCAGCCGCTTTAAATTATCTTAAAACAACTGGAGGCATACCAAATCCAATCAAATATTATACCAAAGTATCTACAAATGATGCTAATACCGGATTAGGCGCAAGCAGCAACAGCAACAAAACATCAACATCCACAGGCCCTTCTACACCCCTTTCCACGATGACACCAGAGAACACGGACACTTATTCACTGCAAGCAGAGTCTGACCTGGACCACTGCCAATCATGCCAGAAAATGCTGAGCATCATCAAAATTATGTCTGACAGACTAGAGCAGATGCATGCTAAGCTAAAAGCATTCTCTATACCAAATGAAAACCCCATTGAGAGAGCAGTTCAAGTCATGTCAGAGAAACTAGACATGATGGAGGCCAAACTTGACAAAGTCTCCTCACCCCCAGCTGATTATCGTCAGGCAGTTATGAGAAATATCCAACCACCGATTCCGCCAATGTCAGCTTTCACTGAACAAAGAAACCAATTCATCAATCTCTCCACCAACGAGAACAACCTCAACAGCCACAACAACAGCAGCAAAAGCAACATCAACAGCAACAAACACAACAACAACGTCAATATCAGCGCCGTACACAACCACCAAAAAGTCAATATACTGACAAATCTACCCCTGAATTCGACCATGAAAAATGCTTTATAATACACAGTACGAAACAGGACTTCACATCAGTCAGGATGACGTGAGAAAAGAAATCGGCAAATTAAACGGACCAACGATGATTGACTTTATCAAGCGATACAAGTTCAACTCGGCAGACCAAAAATTCATCATACAGATAACAAAACCTGAACAAGTAGATATAATAATAAAAAAATGGGAAGCTGAAGCACTTGGAGGCTCATCAGCCAGACGACCCATTCAACCGAGCCAACATGTTGGCATCATCAAAGATGTTCCTATTTACATAATCAATGAAGACCTCCTACAACAGGTCCAAACAGTATTTAAAGACGCTACAGTATACCGTATGAGGACCAAAGATGGCACAAACCCTCTACGAACTGTAAAAGTTACCTTCAAGGATGAAACACAACTAGGAAATGCACTGGCAAACGGCATTACCTTTAATAAACATCAGCTTTTGCTTCGAGTAGAGAATCCTTACGTCTTCCCTCCCAGGACCTACAATGGCTAATCTAAGCGTAAGAAACCAAGCATCAATAAACTCGTCTAACATTTATGAACAAAGTCTCTGCTACAGTAACCGCATATGGAATACTATTAGCTTCCTATCTGACACGAAGCCTGCATCCTTCAACAATTTGAGACTTCTACAACACAACGTAAGGTCATTATATAAAAAGATGTTTTATTATGAAAGCCTCAATCTTTTTAAGTCAACCGACATTTTTTCTGTTTCTGAAACATGGCTCACTCCTGATATTCCAGATAGTCTTGTTGACTTGCCTGGATTTTCAATAGCTAGATGTGACAGAAAATCTACAACCAAATCCCGGGGAGGTGGTGCTGCGCTCTTTGTAAAATCTTCATATAAATTCTCTATAATAAGTCAATAAAGTATTAAACTGTCCAGATTTTGTGACTCGTTTTGGATCAAAATACCCCCCGCTAAAAACCAGTGGCTTTTCCCTGATGTTCAGCATCTCACTAATTTAAGAAACAAATTTCACAAGAGGGTATTCAAGGATATACCTAATCCAGCTAAAGCGCAAGTCAAACAGTTCAACAAGTTTCGAAACTTTGTTACAAATAAAATTAGGAATGCTAAGAAAGACTTTATAAATGACTCGTTATCTAAAGATGAAAAAAGTTTTTTCACCTGGCTGAAATCACTGACAGGAAAGAAGAAATCCTCTGATCAAATAGAGAAAATTAGCTATCAAAACTCTACCTACACCTCAAACTCTGACAAGGCAAATGCCCTTAATAGATATTTTACCACGGTCGCTGGACAATCGGTTTTTATTCCTAAGATCGATCCACAACCTGACCTTTTCCAAAGTCCAAGTTTCTCTTTCACATATGTTGAGAGCGAAACAATCTACAAACTGATAAAGTCCCTCAAACCAAATAAACGTGGTGGCTTGACCATGTTTCCAGCTTCCCTGTACCAAACTGTTGCAGACCTATTAGCTCTTCCCATAGCCCTGATCATTAACGAATGCTACAAGGAATCAATATTCCCTGACTGCCTAAAAACAGCCCGGTCACCCCACTCTTTAAGAAGGGCGGTAAAACAGACCCCTGCAATTACAGACCAATTTCCAGTCTGCCAATCATATCAAAGGTGTTTGAGCTAGATATGAAAAATCAAATTATGACCTTTATCGAAACACATGAAATACTCTCAGATCGACAATTCGGTTTTTCGTAAGCACCATTCCAGTGAACAGTTACTACTTTCTCTTTTACAAAATTGGAGAACAACGCTAGACAACCCTCAACCGAATTTCATAGGTGCACTCTCTTTGGACGTACGTAAAGCATTTGACACTATAAATCATGGACAACTCATCCACACTCTAATGCGCCTAAATTTTGCAGAGTCAACAACAAAATTATTTACATCCTATCTTTCACATCGAACCCAAATCATGAAAGTTGATGATGATCAGTCCAGTGCACTACCGATTACATGTGGAGTACCCCAAGGAAGTGTTCTAGGTCCAATATTATTCAATCTTGCTATCAATGATCTCCTTAACAAGCACAAAACTGCATTCGCTTACGTTGATGACACAGCAACAGATATCCCTACCTTAATGGATAAATCTGAGTCATTGATGAGAGAAGTATCGAATTGGTATTCAAACAATCTCCTTCAACTCAACTTATCCAAAACCCAATACTGTATTTTCTCAAATAGGAAAGTAGAAGATTTTTACCAAATCCAAATTAACAATTTGAAAATAGAATCCAAGCATTCGCTCAATCTTCTTGGAGTCATTCTTGATTCAGATCTTAGTTTAACCCCTCAGGCTAATGCCACCGCCTCTAAAGCAAACAAAATGGTCTACTTGTTATCAAAACTAAAAAAATACATGACAGTAGAAAACTCATTGAAGACGAACAAATCACTGATCAGACCTATAGTAGAATACTGCTCATCATTGTACCTTGATGGTTTAGCCAAAAATTCAGAAACATTAGAAAAAGCAAAATAAAGCAATCAGAATCATAACTTCAGCCCCCAAACAATTTTCTGTCACATCTAGCCGCTTACTCCTAAATTTACATACTCTCCACAGTAGAAGGAATTTTCTTTTTCACAATTTTGTGAAATCGAGGGTCCATAAAGGCCGTGCATCCAAGCACATACTTCATCAAGTTCCACAAGGTACTATTATGGGACCGCTCTTGTGGAACATTTTTGTGCATGATCTGCTGCCCGAAATACCTTGTATCAAATACGCAGATGACACTACAGTTTATAATGTGGTAGAAAGCTGGGAAGTGCACATAGAAAACTCAGAACTCTACATCTCATAAAGCATCTCTCGTATTTCATGACAATCCTCTACAGTCTGCAGCTGATTATGTGGCAAGCTGGTGTGAAGAAAATTCAATGCTGTTAAACGTCACTAAGTCACAATCACTGACTCTAACCCTTCAAAAGAACATCATCTGTGATCCTATCAAGATAAATGACATGCCCATCTCACAAAATTCATCAGTCAAACTTTTATAGGGGTTTGCTTTGACAATCATAATATGAGATTCAGTGCTCACGTTGACTCTGTAATAAGTAAGTTAAGGCCAGCTGTGCATGCCATTATTATGCTCCGGAAAGCTGGGGTCTCCACGTCTAGTCTGGCCACATTTTATAGATCCAGAGTTCTGTCAGTGATCTCGTACGCAGCACCAAGTTGGTTCCCATACTTATCAAAAGGGGACAAAGAGATTCTTGAACGACTACAGAAGTTATGTCTCAGGGTTATTTTGCCATGGTTAGAACATTATGATGAGCGTCTTGTAGCATTAAATTTAACAGAACTAAGTGTTTATCTGGACATATGCTGCCTAAAGTATGTCAATAATGTGAGAAAGAACACCAGCCATCCACATCACCATCATACACATCACCTAGCAACGAATCACCATCATAAAACCACGACCCTCCCTAAATCCAATACTGCTCTTTGCAGAAAAAGCCTTTTTTATAAATACTCATAAATACGTCAATGCCTTCTTATTGCTTCTTTTGTTTATTGTTTTCACATGGTCTTATTTGCTTCATGCATTGATCGGTGGTTAATAAAAGTTCATAATATATATCTCGTTAGCAAATCAAACAGACATACACTATCACTGTGCAATAATTAAACGCTCATTTAGATCAAACCTAGGCAAATCAGCCTTTTTAGATATTTTTCATACATTTGTAACTAAATCAACCAAGCCTCGTGAATCATTATCATTTAATCCTACCTAATGTTGTAAACTTGTATTTTTGTTTGCCACTCTCTGTTTCTTCTTTTCTTTTTTCATCTTATTCATGCAATTTATGATACCATGCTTTCATTATCCTACACACTATATAGTATGTAACACCCTACCACTTATATCTTTTTATTCAAGTCATTTTTTGTATCTATGTTAATGTGTGTGAGGTCAACAAGTTAGTTTTAATTTGGTTTAATTATAAACTTTTAGAAAACCTCAATAAATAAATAAATATTGCTTTGTCACATTACATGAGGAAAACTGAAACTTGAAAAAATTCCCCAATAACAGCCTATCAATTTAACCTGTCTGTCATAGCGCTAGTTGTCAATGTCACTTTCTGTTACACCAGCATGTCAAGATTTTCTGTTACTGCTGATGCAACTCGAAGAAGATATATGAAATGTTCAACCAATATGTGTCTATTTACGGCACACTGGGAAGATGATGACAAATCCTGGCATATAACCAAATCTTACTATAAGGTTACTGTAAAAAAACAGAGAGAGTCTTGAGGTGTCCTTAATCCTCACACTTGGGATGTATTGCATCTCTGAATCTACATTGCATCATAGAAGTGTGAGGCCATAAATTACCTCCTGAATCTTCCAGCAAGGTGCCAGAAACTGAAACAGACACATGTCAGCTATCAGCAGTGAGACATTAGCCAAAATGCTGTAAAGCTTAGAACCTATGTTGAGTGACACATCAGAAATAACTGCTTGTTACATGGTGAAGTTATATTGTGGTTGAACCTGACATTGGTATAAAAACAGTGCAAATTTTTATCAGCCTCACTTAATTTCAAACAAAGAGGAGACAGTACACCAAACACAGTATGAAGGTGGCTTATATTGCAGTGGTAGCCGTGTTGTGTCTGATACACAACTTTTATGAAGTTAATGGAGCTGGTAAGTGAAATTTATCTCTCAACATTTTTCACTTCATTCTGTGAAAGAAGGACAAAACGCATATCATAGGTATTAAAACTTGGTCCCATTGCGTTTTAGGGACACTGCAAGAAATACCGAACAACCGAACACAATCTTTTCATCTTTATTGAGATCACAGTGCAAGGATATCTTTACTTGTCATTAATCCTAGATCTCATAAGCTTGCCTGTCTGCATATTACACTTTTATAAATTTCAATTACAAATTATAGCTTCCATAAATTATTTCTTTCACAGGAGATAAAATTACCAAATATCTATTTAAACAGGTTGTCCGGCGGTGAAAATTGGACAGGCCGGTACATGTGCAGAGCAGTGTGAATCCAACCCGGCATTTTTCAGAAAGAGAAGGGCATTTCAAAACTGTGAGGAAGATGAACTCTGCTGCTCCAATGGCTGCGGCCATGACTGCATGAAAGGTACCTTATCTGGTGTTCAAATGGTGGCGGACAAACAAATAGTACACCAACAAATAGTGGTAGCTCCCTAGTTTGGGTGCGCAGAGGGCTGCGATAGATTAACAAAATGAGTATTTGGTAATGTACTGCCACTCATATTGCAGCCGTCTGCATGTCTGAGCAATATAGGCCAGTTGCAGCCTATGCAAAATGTGGCTAGAAATGCAACTTCATTTACGGAATTGGATGGATAGGGTTTGGCATTTGTTCATGGTAGAGTTTTTCATGCTGATCTCAATGGTGATATTGTACCTTACATAAAGTTGTTCAATTGGCAGCTAATCGCCAAAAATGCTGCCGGTAACAGTGATAAAAAATGATGATATGGTTTCAAAACAACCAAAAATCTGAAAGATCATGTCAGATCTGCTATCTTAAATACCCGAGAAATGGCCGAAATTGGTTGCAAGACCCCCTGCCGCCTGGAAAACTGGCTTCAAATGTTTGTACAGATCTGATTTGTGTATGGTGGCTATGTGTTGACATCTGGTGCTACTAGTAATGACATCTTCATTGTTCAGTCTTTTCATACTGATAGTGGGCGACAGCCGACGGTATTCTATATGGCTATTGTATCTCTGATCGAATGTGCATGAGTTAGTTAATAGCCTACTAGGTGTCTTCAAGAAGAGGTTGACATGACCATCCGAAGTCGGACTCTTAAATTAGGGGCGGGTACACTTTACAAATTGACAGTATTACATGCCAACGGTGCCAACGGTGCCAACGGTGCCAACGGTGCCAACGGTGTACATGAACAGTGTAGGAGAAGCTACTACTCGGTTGGGACTTGGACTTTCCAATCCATTCATGTGTCCATAATCATCTTGCATACTCTCTTCATTGCTAAAAATAAAACTGATGTTCAAAACGATGTACTGTTTGCTTGACAGTGTCCTCATGTCCAACGCCTACAGGAGCTGGTAGATGTGCCGATACGTGTATCTCAACATCGAGTAGAAAAAGAAGATCTTTGCCAAGTTGCCCTGCCGGTCAGATATGCTGCTCAAATGGCTGTGGTCACGTCTGTGTTACTCCAGTGTAAACATCTACATAAACCCTATTTGGATTATGATACTGCATTTAATGAGAGCATTCATATTTCATATATCAAATAATGTTATCACTTCTGCTGTTGCTTTTTTCTGTTATCCATAAAATACTGTTTTCATAAATATATATATATTACCCATGCATTCATCAAGGCATGTCATTGATTGTAGACACTATGATTTTTGTGAGATATAAGGATTACAAATGTATGCTAAATAAACATCACCATGTGTCTCTTAGTTTTAATGTGAAGCAGCTCAATATATTTAGCAGGGATCTGGTATGTTTAGCATCTCAAAATGCTCATCATATTTATCAGAATGGTTAGAATGTAACCAGGTCACTTTGCTCGCTGTTTATGATTGTGTTGGGAGAATCATCTTCACCACGGACTAAACCAACTTAAACTGAAAGATGCTGAAATTGTCAATTTTTCAGATTGAGTGTTTGATAAAGTACATTCCAGTACATGCCAAATATGTGCGTGTGCGCGGTATTAAAAGAAGAACTTTCAAAGTAGGCAATTATCTTCACCACAAGTTGGATCTAATTTGCCTGCACTTGAAAGCAGCCTAATGTAATAGCCAATATTCATATTCACACTGGTCAACACGAGGTCAACTTTTGAAAATAGAGGCAGGTGCGGAACACAAATACCAGTTCAGATGGCCAGGCTTTGTAACCTATGGGTGTTGTGGTGACCTTCGCAGGCTATATAATTTAAGTTGTTTGGGTCAACGATAAAGTGCAGTATAGCAAAGGACATCGGTAGAGCTGCAGAGTTTATTAAGCATAGGGAATATAAAAACAAATAGTCATGATGTTACGAAAGTGGGGTGAGTTCTTATGACGTCACAGAAATCTCTTCAAGACGGCCTAGACCCTGCTATGTGTGATGGTATTGGTTCTCCTCTTATAGAGTGGTGGACAACTACTCCGCTTGAAAACGTGATTATGGACAATTCCTTCAATGATTTTCCTAGAGTTTTGAATGTTGTTGGAGAGAAGTACTCTGTATTACACATCTTGAAAAAGTGAAATTTATGGCTAGCTAATATTACCCAACCTCATTTGTATATATTTATTTATAAACTCTTGCCTTGGCCAGCTACAACATTATAATATACAATACAATGATAGTTTAATATTGATACACTATAATATATTTTTTGGCAAGCAGTTTTTATCAATTTTTAGTAGATTGCTCTGTCATGTGCCGAGGTATTGTGAAGTTTTCGACCGACAAACTATTAATTAACCTGACTGTCATAGCGTCATTGTGTCAGATGTCTATGTCACTTTCAAAATAATGTGTGTTCTGATGTTGAGAGAATATGGTATCAAAGCCAATATTATAGTCAGTAAGCCAGTGTTTTTATCTGTACGGTAAATAACTTTGTCATGTAAGGAAGTTTTGTAACACATGAAAATTACCAGGAGCAAACTTGTCAATTTAAACATCCTGTAGCAGTGTAAGATGTCTATGTAACTTTTGCTGTGAAATCAGGATGTTCTGATTCTCTTTTTCCATTGATGAAATCTGACCAAGACATAAACAGTGGTAGAGGAGTACTTCATAACTAAATACTCAGGGCTTCCTGTAAACAACATGTGAATAATCTCGGCATAGCACCAAATTTTGAAAAAAATTTTGATAACTAAATTGATATTAGGTAAATTCGCGCCCTCGGTATCTATATTAAATAATCATTAATCATAACAATTTTCATGGGGAAATCCAACTGAATCCAACTTGAATTCAAATTGTCTCCCTATTACCAATGAGGAGATAATTCTAAGTTTTATGTCAATATCATTGAAAAACAGTATACCTAATCATAAAATCTATTCAGTTGGATTTCCCCATGAAAATGATTAATGATTATTTAATATAGATACCAAGGGCGCGAATTTACCTAATATCATTTTAATAATAATGACATAGATTTGGAGGAGGGGAGGGGTAGTGTCACCCTGTAAAGTAAACCACATGATGTGTTTTATTGGAGTCAGGAGTGGTCTGACGGTTAAGGGTATGGACTTGTGATGCAGGTTCGATTCCCGGCGCCGGCTGTCATTTCTGATTTAGCACTGGCACGCCATTCATCCTAGCCAGGTCTGTTCGGATCAGGACCATAAATACAGGAGATCTATTGTGTGCTTGCATGCAGTATATGTGATGATGTAGTTTTATAGCAATTTTTGTTGCCAACCAGTAATTTGAATCAAACACCTCACTTAATGCCCTGTATATTTATTGCAGATTGTTTGAGTTACCTGAGCTTATTAGTTAATAATGTTGATTTTGTGTGTTTGATAATTGTGTGGATTTACTTGTAGCAAACATTATTATGTTATGATTTTGAATCAACCTAGATTGTGCAGGCACTTAGTCTGCCTTGTTTTATGAATTGATAGCAGAGCAGTGTTCGACTTGAGAGAGAGTGGACCTGCACCAGCGTAAATAAAGATCTTTTAACCTTAAAGTATGAGCTAGTGAATATGTAGACAGCAATATATAAACGTCTTTAAGACTTTCACCATCAACCTCCCTGCCTAAGACGGAGCGCCCTGCTCGACAGAACAACCTTCATTTTTGTTACATCCCCATATATACGAAGTGCATTCTGGTAGTGAAAAAGAGCTTCATCAAGGTGTCCAAATTCCTGCATAACTTGAGCACTGTTCTGCATAAGCGTTGAATTTTCAGGCTCTTTCTCGATAAGAGTGGTCAGCTGGTTGATATACCAGCTCCTCAATCCTCTTTTAGTTTGCTGATTTACGTGTTCGAATCCACCACCTGATTTCCTGATAACCTCACATATCATATCCCGATCGGCTACAGTCTTAGCCTGGGCTTTCTCAGCCTGAATGTCAGACAATACCTGAGTAACACAACTCGGGTCCTCGTTAATTCCCTCTCTCAAATTGTTAACTTCACTGCTAGGGAGATCGATAGTTAGTTCTACTTCAGATTCTTCCAGTGCATTGTGAATCTCGAACAGACACCAAGCTCTGCGAATCGGAAGCGGGTCATCCCAAGGAGAGAGAACAAGTATTACCTGGCCTATGTCTCTTATACTGTTCTTAAATGTAGAGCTAAACCAGTCAAAGTCTTTGGTGGAAATTTCATTCTGATCATTTGTGAAGGGATCGAACTAGAAATAGGCATCTGGATGTTTGCTAGCGTACTGTTCCATCACTTCAGCGACCACTTCACTGAAAACATAACTCCAAGCGTGAGACACAAAGACTGTCGCTTCAGATACAAAAGGTGTTCCAGTTGTGTCATTATTTGTGTCAATGAATTTCTGGATATACGGTTTCTTTGTTCCAATTGTTTCAGGTTTTACAAAAGCAGAGTTTATCTGAGATGTTGTGAGGCGATCAGTTTTCACCCTAGGATGGTCTGCGATGAATTTGCGTATTGCGGTGATATGCATTCCTAATTGCGGCTCTTGACCTGAGAAATATAAATATACAGACTATACTATACTTATCCTAAGGGTTCATTTGATTTTAAAAACTCAATGCAAAGTTAGACCAGGATTTGAAAATTACCACATTGAGTTCTGGGATGAAGGAACGAATGCATGCGTAATAGACAACATTATATAGAAATGAAAAAGGCAATAGCCATATCCATACCAATATCGATATGTAATATAATTTGCACTGAGTGGTTACCAAAGTCAAGTGTTAATCAAATCAGACTGCACAAGCCAAAGCTTATAACCCATAATGCATTATACTGGAGCTCTAAGTGGGTTCAGGTAACTGGGACCATATGAGAGTTTGACCCATAGACATATAAACACTTATTTATACTTATTTGTATTTATACTAATAGTATTTACATGTTTGTGGCTTGTTCATCTAAAGCCCCATTCTCTCATCACCACACATTACTTTGAATGCTGGTAGTTTCAACAATGTGATCTCAATTTAACAGCCTATTCCGCAGTCTCAAAATTACAATAGCTATATCCGTACCAATATCGATATGTAATATAATTTGTACTGGGTAGTTACCAAAGTCAAGTGTTAATCCAAAATCAGACTGCACAAGTCTGAGCACAAGTCTGAGCACATTGACTGACTCAACTTTCCATAAGTAATAGTGTTATCTGGTGAGTGAAGGAAGAATGACTGGGGTTGTCAGAGGAATTATACATTGCTTAAAGCAATTTTCAGTTTGGTTCTATGCCGACGTTGGTCATGTCGTGTTTTCAGTGTGGCTTGAATATATAGATATTTATCTGCCGCATCATATATCTTGGTCAGATTGCATCAACTGTAAAACATGATCCTAACAATGATTTCACAGCAAACGTGACACTGACACTGACATCTACATTGAAATATTTACAAGTTACAGAAATTCCTTATATGATGATGTAATTTACTGCAAAGAAACAAAATACCTGCTTTCTCTCAGGGATTGTGGTCATGCAACCAGTTGCAAGGATGTAAAATATGAAGTTGCTGAGTGGCAGAAAAAAAATTGACTTTCAACATATAAGCTTGCATATTGCGAAAACAGTGGACTCTCGAATACACCTGATATTTTTCGCAACTTTTGCATAACGTCAAATGTGCTGTCCAAATGACCATTATTGTGGCCAAACAATGAGGTTTATATGTATTCACATCTCCATACAAAAAATATGCCTGGAAGAATAATGTGCAGCCCATGAAGTTTGGCTTAGGCTTATCTGCACACCCCTAGATCTCCCTTGGCGATCATGATTTAGTCATCTGCAGAAAGTGGGATGTTTATGTAATTGGTGAAATGCTGTTTTGTATTATTTGTTACTTGCTCAACTAATATTGGAATTTATTTTGTTTTCATTTGAAAGCATCTTATAAAGCACGTTAAATTACTAGTAATTGTCTACGTCAACAGGTGGTCATTTTAGTGAAGATATAATATGTGGAAAACAAAACACCTGTTTGGGTATGGTTACTACACAGACATTATAGTAATAGCCACTGGTTATATATATTGTAGATGTTCGGGCGAACGATAAAGTGCAGCATAGCAAAGGACAATGGTAGAGCTGCAGAATTCATAAAGCGTAAGGAATATAAAGATAAATCACAATGTTACGAATGTGGGGTGAGTACTAGTAAGTAGTAAGTCTACGGGTTCATACTGTGGGTCCACTAGCCAAATAGTGGGTGATGGGGCATCTCTGCAGTCAACCGCATAAAAGTCTGATTGCTTTGAACAATCCTGCTCTAAATATTTAGATATAGTATGCTCACTTCTACTAGATTCATTGTTGTAGCTCTAACTAGACAAAATAGACAGTCTGGCTTTGTTATGTTTCATTTTCAGTTATCTGATAATACGACTTTGGGACCTCATACAAAGCAGGATTTGTGTCGTTTTTCTTTGAGAGAGAACAGCTAAAGACTCTGCACACTAAATATTTAGCACGTGTATTAGGTAGGGGTTTGAGATACATGCACAGATGTCAACTCTGTTTGCCAATGTCTTGTGGGTCAATATTATGAACATTGGTATAACATCACAAAGATTTCATCACTTTGTAGGAGTCTGGTCACCTGAGCTACAAATGTCCGAAAAATATTTTGGGTGAACGAGAACCACCAGCGAAGAAAAAGAAGAAGAGTAAGACAGGAGAAGATAATGAGGATAGTGATAGTGACTTTGAGGGTGAGAAAGTAACTGTGATCAGGAAGACTCCATCGGCGGCTGCTGATAATACCTGAGACGCAGAAGGAGTCGCGACACAAACTGCAAGCGTTCTGTGGAGACTGCAGCAAGGCTGCTTAGTGGAGCTTAAATTGTTATAGCTACAGGCATTCAAAGTAATGTATCCTGATAAGAGAACAGGGCATTCATATAATGCAATTTCTTTTTGGAAATCCATGTGAGATTGGGTTAAGCTCTTATATGGTACCATTGACAGAATAGTGCATTGTGGTATCCTATTTGGCACGTCTGCACTGGTATAAGAGGGCGGCCTTTTTATGAAGATAAACTAAGCAAGCAAAGTTCATGCGGTGTTGTTTATTGTCAACTAACCGAAAATAATCGAACATCCGAGGAACATAGAGTATAGTTACTACTTCTTCTTTTCATACACATTTTACAATACGGTGTTGTTGTTCCTCTTAAATAGTAACCTACTATAGTTTCTGTAGTAGTGCAAGAATGTTTTTGACTGTTTAGTATATTGCTTTGTCACATGAGGAAAATTGAAACTTAAAAAAATTCCCCAATAACAGTTTATCCATTTAACCTGTCTGTCATAGTGCTAGATGTCAATGTCACTTTCTGTTACACCAGCATGTCAAGGTTTTCTGTTACTGCTGATGCAACTCGAAGAAGATATATGAAATTTTCAACCATTATGTGTCTATTTACGGCACACTAAGAAGATTATGACAAATCCTGGCATATAACCAAATCTTACTCTAAGGTTACTGTAAAAAAACAGAGAGAGTCTTGAGGTGTCCTCAATCCTCACACTTGGGATGTGTTGCATCCCTGAATCTACATTGCATCCTAGAAGTGTGAGGCCATAAATTACCTCCTAAATCTTCCAGCAAGGTGCCAGAAACTGAAACATGTCAGCATGTCAGCTATCAGCAGTGAGACATTGGCCAAAATGCTGTAAAGCTTAGAACCTATGTTGAGTGACACCTCAGAAATAACTGCTTGTTACATGGTGAAGTTAAAATGTGGTTGAACCTGACATTGGTATAAAAACAGTGCAAATTTTTATCAGCTTCACTTAATTACAAACAAAGAGGAGACAGTACACCAAACACAGTATGAAGGTGGCTTATATTGCAGTGGTAGCCGTGTTGTGTCTGATACACAACTTTTATGAAGTTAATGGAGTTGGTAAGTGAACTTTATCTCTCAACATACTTCACTTCATTCTGTGAAAGAAGGACAAAACGCATATCATAGGTATTAAAACTGGGTCCCATTGCGTTTTAGGGACACTGCAAGAAATACCTGGTGTTAAAACAACCGAACATAATCTTTTCATCTTTATTGAGATCACAGTGCAAGGATATCTTTACTTGTCATCAATCCTAGATCTCATAAGCTTGCCTGTCTGCATATATCGACAATGGCAGTTCCGAACCAGGTGTGTAATTGATAATCTCTTACTGATTCCGACTAGAAAACTTTTTCCCTGTGAGGGAATTTCAGAAAAAAATTGAGTTCAATATAATACCGAATG
Organism: Membranipora membranacea; assembly: GCA_914767715.1. Lineage (NCBI taxonomy): Eukaryota > Metazoa > Bryozoa > Gymnolaemata > Cheilostomatida > Membraniporidae > Membranipora > Membranipora membranacea. The sequence goes on from OU612068.1 coordinate 13,862,965, forward strand.
TGTGAATTTATTTCATTCATAATTTACAACTAATTGCCATTTTAATTTGTAGATAGCCAATGGTTTACCTGTTTCTTTCCGCTCAATGTCCAGACTCTCATGTTACAAGTGAAGAGTATTTAAATATCTTCTTCCACTAATAAAGTTTATTTTTTTCCTCTTTTTTCCTTCTGTTTTGGCACTAAATGTAAGACATTTCCCTCAAAATGATTAAGACTGCCAAATAAGGTATTACAAAAAGTGGACTTTGGGTCATGGCCTATGCACTACGCAAGCTTGATCGTTATGCTATTATGCTTTTAGATGGTTGTCCTCCTCCACCCACAGGCATCGTCGGCAACTGTCAATTTAATCCAGATGTGAACTGCCTGTCTGATGCTGAATGCTCTGCTGGTAGGAAATGCTGCCCATTTGGATGTGGGAGAACATGTCAATAGAGCATGCATAATTCTATTTTATGACTAATGAAGTGTTGTTTGTTTTTATGAAAATAAAACGCAGCGTTGTCAAAATATTCATTGAATTGCTAAGTTTTGTTATGTACTGTAAATGAGAAAATGAAGATTAATAAGGATAACATCATAAAAAATAGCATTGAGAAAAGCACTCGAAACTTGTAAAAGCTATGAAACTCTGTAAACAAGAGTGAATACTGAAAAATGTGACTTTACAGTATATGTGAAAAGAAGCTAGTTATTATTATTATATTGGCTGTGTCACGACATGGTTGTCGATGAATAATTGCCATCTGATGGAGATAGTTTTTGGAATAATATGGTCGTGACACAAGTATGGTTTGGCAGGCGGGGACCTTGCCACGTTAGTAGTTTAAAAATGATGTGCCGTCATTAGCAAAAATATTTGAAATACCTGACATAACAAACAAGGATCACTCTGGACACAACATGAAGAATAAAGGGAGGTGGGTGGAAAAGTTTTTTTAAATGATTTTAAATCACCAAGGAGTAACAGGGGACTGTACTCCTGTTGTTCCTATGAAATACTTCTAGCTATCGATATGATCTTTGTTGAGTAAAGGATAAAGAAGGAGAACCCCCTGATAACTTTACAATCAAGTATTAGTAGTGCTAACAGCCCTAGCCTGATGTCTTCTGTCGATCTAACGATTATTTTCACACGGCAATCATTTAGGTTACCAATCAAGCGTATGAAACAAATTTACAAATTCGGTAACTGCATAAATTCCTCTGTGACAAACAAAATAATTGTCTTTTTTTCGGCACTATTCGGAAAACATTCCGCTACTGGAATGAAATAGACTGCCAATAATAGTGTTAAAAAAAAAAAATTCTGTAATCGGTATGAGATTATGAGATTGTTAGGGACTTGTTAACAGACTTAAAATTAACATCAGATGTCTCATGACACGCCACATCCCGAAGGATGAACGGCAAAATATTAGTGCCTTAGTGGCAAGGCTGCAATATCTGTGCCAGGTTGCTCTCTGTTTGCAGGCAGCTCAGAGCACATCCGGCTGCCCTGCCGGACTCGTATGCTGCTCTAATGGTTGTGGTCGGATCTGTACAACCCCAGAAGAAACATCGACATCGCCTTTACTTGATAAAATATTAATAATAAGTATTTAAAGAACACATTCACACATCATTTATATCAATTCTGCTATCAATACCATTACTTTTTTCAGTTTTTCATAATACTGTCTATTCGCTCATTTATAGATCTCAGAGGTTTTGTTTGTATTGACCGTTCAACCTATCCCAGTCATCTCACTTGTGAACGGCACTATAATATGATGACTGAACTTAAAAATGGTTCAATTTTAACAGTAAAATGTTTACAGATTACAAAATATGATAATTAATCTCAATCTCAATATGTCCCCCAGCAGCCAAATAAACTTCAGAGGAGCACTTTGTGGTGGAGCGCCCCTATAAACCCAATTCAGAATAAAATAATCCTTTAAATTAGAACACTTCACTTCCAGTATATGTGTATAACATTTTTACCACTGACAAACTCAAACAAAACAATATAAATGTATTCTCAAAATAATCAAATTTTAGATTACAACATAATGAGTGCTTTTTTGGGATTTTTATCAAAAGATTAACCTCAAAATATGCAGAAGTCTTCCCTACTGACTGTGTCACTCTTGACAATCGGTTGGCAAAGATAACCCTCTCTTCCTGATGAGGTCACGAGAAGGGGGTTGAGGGTAGCAATGTTCTAACCTAGGTTGCGCCTCGGTGTAGGCTGGGAACGTTGACAACTCATGATTTGTTATGATCTAAAGGCTACAATGCTTCCTTTTCCTTTTCCTTCATGGACATTGCAAAATACCACACAACTGCAACGTGCTACTTAAATCATTGCAATTTGTTGTAACAATCAATTTTGTTTTATAACAAGATCCTGAACACAGCTATCATGAAAGTCATCACTGTCCAGATTGCCGTCTGTCTGTTTGTTGGTGTGATGCTGACTGTGTGTGAAGCTGGAGGTAGGGCTGCACAGACCTGGACTAGTAGGGACCTGCCCAATCTCGACAATGGCAGTTCCGAACCAGGTGTGTGATTGATAATCTCTTACTGATTCCGACTAGAAAAATTTTTCTCAGTGAGGGATTTTCAGAAAAAAATTGAGTTCAATATTGATACCGAATGTGTGAATTTATTTCATTCGTAATTTACAACTAATTGCCATTTTAATTTGTAGATAGCCAATGGTTTACCAGTTTCTTTCCGCTCAATGTCCAGACTCTCATGTTACAAGTGAACAGTATTTAAATATCTTCTTCCACTAATAAAGTTTATTTTTTTCCTCTTTTTTCCTTCTGTTTTGGCACTAAATGTAAGACATTTCCCTCAAAATGATTAAGACTGCCAAATAAGGTATTACAAAAAGTGGACTTTGGGTCATGGCCTATGCACTACGCAAGCTTGATCGTTATGCTATTATGCTTTTAGATGGTTGTCCTCCTCGACCCACAGGCATCGTCTCCAACTGTCGCTTTGATTCAGATGTGAACTGCCTGTCTGATGCTGAATGCTCTGCTGGTAGGAAATGCTGCCCATTTGGATGTGGGAGAACATGTCAATAGAGCATGCATAATTCAATTTTATGACTAATGAAGTGTTGTTTGTTTTTATGAAAATAAAACGCAGCGTTGTCAAAATATTCATTGAATTGCTAAGTTTTGTTATGTACTGTAAATGAGAAAATGAAGATTAATAAGGATAACATCATAAAAAATAGCATTGAGAAAAGCACTCGAAACTTGTAAAAGCTATGAAACTCTGTAAACAAGAGTGAATACTGAAAAATGTGACTTTACAGTATATGTGAAAAGAAGCTAGTTATTATTATTATATTGGCTGTGTCACGACATGGTTGTCGATGAATAATTGCCATCTGATGGAGATAGTTTTTGGAATAATATGGTCGTGACACAAGTATGGTTTGGCAGGCGGGGACCTTGCCACGTTAGTAGTTTAAAAATGATGTGCCGTCATTAGCAAAAATATTTGAAATACCTGACATAACAAACAAGGATCACTCTGGACACAACATGAAGAATAAAGGGAGGTGGATGGAAAAGTTTTTTTAAATGATTTTAAATCACCAAGGAGTAACAGGGGACTGTACTCCTGTTGTTCCTATGAAATACTCTTGCTATCGATATGATCTTTGTTGAGTAAAGGATAAAGAAGGAGAACCCCCTGATAACTTTACAACCAAGTATTAGTAGTACTAACAGCCCTAGCCTGATGTCTTCTGTCAATCTAACGATTATTTTCACACGGCAATCATTTAGGTTACCAATCAAGCGTATGAAACAAATTTACAAATTCGGTAACTGCATAAATTCCTCTGTGACAAACAAAATAATTGTCTTTTTTTTTCGGCACTATTCGGAAAACATTCCGCTACTGGAAGGAAATAGACTGCCAATAAAAGTGTTAAAAAAAAAATTCTGTAATCGGTATGAGATTATGAGATTGTTAGGGACTTGTTAACAGACTTAAAATTAACATCAGGTGTCTTATGACACGCCACATCCCGATGGATGAACGGCAAAATTTTAGTGCCTTAGTGGCAAGGCTGCAATATCTGTGCCAGGTTGCTCTCTGTTTGCAGGCAGGCCTCTAAACCAACTTAAACGGAAAGATGCTGAAAATGTCAATTTTTCAGATTGAGTGTTCGATAAAGTACATTCCAATTTCCAATACATGCCAAATATATGTGTGCAGTATTAAAAGATAAACTTTCAAAGTAGGCAAATGTCTTCACCACAAGTTGGATCCAATTTGCCTGCACTTGAAAGCAGCCTTTTGTAATAGCCAATATTCATATTCACACTTGTCAACAGGAGGTCAACTTTTGAAAATAGAGGCAGGTGCGGAACACAAATACCAGTTCAGATGGCCAGGCTTCGTAACCTATGTGCAATGTGTATGTTGTGGTGACCTTCGCAGGCTATATAATTTAAGTTGTTTGGGTCAACGATAAAGTGCAGTATAGCAAAGGACATCGGTAGAGCTGCAGAGTAAGGAATATAAAAACAAATAGTCACGATGTTACGAAAGTGGGGTGAGTTCTAATGACGTCTCGTCACGGAACTCTCTTCAAGACGGCCTAGACCCTGTTATGTGTGATGGTATTGGTGCTCCTCTTATAGAGTGGTGGACAACTACTCGCTTGAAAACGTGATTATGGACAATTCCTTCAATGATTTTCCTAGAGATTTGAATGTTGTTGGAGAGAAGTACTCTTTATTACACAGTTTGAAGAAGTGAAATTTATGGCTAGCTAATATTACCCAACCTCATTTGTATATATTTATTTATAAACTCTTGCCTTGGCCAGCTACAACATTATAATATACAATACAATGATAGTTTAATATTGATACACTATAATATATTTTTTGGCAAGCAGTTTTTATCAATTTTTAGTAGATTGCTCTGTCATGTGCCGAGGTATTGTGAAGTTTTCGACCGACAAACTATTAATTAACCTGACTGTCATAGCGTCATTGTGTCAGATGTCTATGTCACTTTCAAAATAATGTGTGTTCTGATGTTGAGAGAATATGGTATCAAAGCCAATATTATAGTCAGTAAGCCAGTGTTTTTATCTGTACAGTAAATAACTTTGTCATGTAAGGAAGTTTTGTAACACATGAAAATTACCAGGAGCAAACTTGTCAATTTAAACATCCTGTAGCAGTGTAAGATGTCTATGTAACTTTTGCTGTGAAATCAGGATGTTCTGATTCTCTTTTTCCATTGATGAAATCTGACCAAGACATAAACAGTGGTAGAGGAGTACTTCATAACTAAATACTCAGGGCTTCCTGTAAACAACATGTGAATAATCTCGGCATAGCACCAAATTTTGAAAAAAATTTTGATAACTAAATTTATATTAGGTAAATTCGCGCCCTCGGTATCTATATTAAATAATCATTAATCATAATAATTTTCATGGGGAAATCCAACTGAATCCAACTTGAATTCAAGTTGTCTCCCTATTACCAATGAGGAGATAATTCTAAGTTTCATGTCAATATCATTGAAAAACCGTATACCTAATCATAAAATCTATTCAGTTGGATTTCCCCATGAAAATGATTACAATTAATGATTACCAAGGGCGCAAATTTATCTGATAGGTAAATTCGCGCCCTTGGTATCTATATTAAATAATCAATGGAAATCCCATTTTCATGGGGAAATCCAATAATAATGACATAAATTTGGAGGATGGGGAGGGGTAGTGACACCCTGTAAAATAACCGCATGATGTGTTTTATTGGAGTCAGAAGTGGTCTGACGGTTAAGGGTATGGACTTGTGATCCAGGTTCGATTCCCGGCGCCGGCTGTCATTTCTGATTTGGCACTGGCACGCCATTCATCCTAGCCAGGTCTGTTCGGATCAGGACCATAAATACAGGAGGTCTACTGTGTGCTTGCATGCAGTATACGTGATGATGTAGTTTTATAGCAATTTTTGTTGCCAACCAGTAATTTGAATCAAACACCTCACTTAATGCCCTGTATATTTATTGCAGATTGTTTGAGTTACCTGAGCTTATTAGTTAATGATGTTGATTCTGTGTGTTTGATAATTGTGTGGATTTACTTGTATCAAACATTATTATGTAATGATTTTGAATTAACCTAGATTGTGCAGGCACTTAGACTGCCTTGTTTTATGAATTGAGAGCAGAGCAGTGTTCGACTTGAGAGAGAGTGGACCTGCACCAGCGTAAATAAAGATCTTTTAACCTTAAAGTACGAGCTAGTGAATATGTAGACAGCAATATATAAACGTTTTTAAGACTTTCACCATGAACCTCCCTGCCTAAGACGGAGCGCCCTATTCGACAGAACAACCTTCATTTTTGTTACATCCCCATATATACGAAGTGCATTCTGGTAGTGAAAAAGAGCTTCATCAAGGTATCCAAATTCCTGCATAACTTGAGCACTGTTCTGCATAAGCGTTGAATTTTCAGGCTCTTTCTTGATAAGAGTGGTCAGCTGGTTGATATACCAGCTCCTCAATCCTCTTTTAGTTTGCTGATTTACGTGTTCGAATCCACCACCTGATTTCCTGATAACCTCGCATATCGTATCCCGATCGGCTACAGTCTTAGCCTGGGCTTTCTCAGCCTGAATGTCAGACAATACCTGAGTAACACAACTCGGGTCCTCGTTAATTCCCTCTCTCAAATTGTTAACTTCACTGCTAGGGAGATCGGTAGTTAGTTCTACTTCAGATTCTTCCAGTGCATTGTGAATCTCGAACAGACACCAAGCTCTGCGAATCGGAAGCGGGTCATCCCAAGGAGAGAGAACAGTAATACTTGGCCTATGTCTCTTATACTGTTCTTAAATGTAGGGTTAAACCAGTCAAAGTCTTTGGTGGAAATTTCATTCTGATCGTTTGTGAAGAGATCGAACCAGAAATAGGCATCTGGATGTTTGCTAGCGTACTGTTCCATCACTTCAGCGACCACGTCACTGAAAACATAACTCCAAGCGTGAGACACAAAGACTGTCGCCTCAGATACAAAAGGTGTTCCAGTTGTGTCATTATTTGTGTCAATGAATTTCCGGATATACGGTTTCTTTGTTCACCTCCCACCCAGCGAGGCTTATACAAATATACCAATAGTATTGCTTTGAGCAGTTCGATCTTTGTGTCTTTCATGTAAAATATTTGACCCCTAGAAAAAGTCATCAACAATGTGCGTATTTAATCAATATTCAATTGTTTACATGTATTAGTCATAGGAACCTATTAAAATTGTAATACAGAATAATATGTAGCAAAGTAATGATGACCTAAGACTAAGAGTGTTACTGTATGATCTCACTGGAAAAATATATACCTATATATTATAGCGCGGCTGTATATTTCAAAATTATTACAATATCGTAACAAGGAGTTATAGGATTTCTTGGTTGTACAATAAATGGCATGTCCGCGAAAGGTTGAAGGGTCCATTGAGTTCTGGATGAAGGAATGAATGCATAAGAGAGTTTGACCCATAGACAAGTTTGACCCATAAACATATAAACACTAATTTATACTTATTTGTATTTATACTAATAGTATTTACATGTTTGTGGCTTGTTCATCTAAAGCCCCATTCTCTCATCACCACACATTACTTTGAATGCTGGTAGTTTCAACAATGTGATCTCAATTTAACAGCCTATTCCCCAGTCTCAAAATTACAATAGCTATATCCGTACCAATATCGATATGTAATATAATTTGTACTGGGTAGTTACCAAAGTCAAGTGTTAATCCAAAATCAGACTGCACAAGTCTGAGCACAAGTCTGAGCACATTGGCTGACTCAATTTTTCATAAGTAATAGTGTTATCTGGTGAGTGAAGGAAGAATGACTGGGGTTGTCAGAGGATTTATACATTGCTTAAAGCAATTTTCAGTTTGGTTCTATGCCGGCGTTGGTCATGTCGTGTTTTCAGTGTGGCTTAAATATATAGATATTTATCTGCCGCATCATATATCTTGGTCAGATTGCATCAACTGTAAAACATGATCTTAACAATGATTTCACAACAAATGTGACACTGACACTGACATCTACATTGAAATATTTACAAGTTACAGAAATTTCTTATATGATGATGTAATTTACTGCGAAGAAACAAAATACCTGCTTTCTCTCAGGGATTGTGGTCATGCAACCAGTTGCAAGGATGTAAAATATGAAGTTGCTGAGTGGCAGAAAAAAAATTGACTTTCAACATATTAGCTTGCATATTGCGAAAACAGTGGACTCTCGAATACACCTGATATTTTTCGCAACTTTTGCATAACGTCAAATGTGCTGTCCAAATGACCATTATTGTGGCCAAACAATGAGGTTTATATGTATTCACATCTCCATACGAAAAATATGCCTGGAAGAATAATGTGCAGCCCATGAAGTTTGGCTTAGGCTTATCTGCACACCCCTAGATTGATCATGATTTAGTCATCTGCAGAAAGTGGGATGTTTATGTAATTGGTGAAATGCTGTTTTGTATGATTTGTTACTTGCTCAACTAATATTAGACTTTATTTTGTTTTCATTTGAAAGCATCTTATAAGGTACGTTAAATTTCTAGTAACTGTCTACGTCAACAGGTGGTCAGTGTTTTAGTAAAGATATAGTATGAGGCACACAAATACCTGTTGGGTAATGCAGATGCGTAGTTATTTATGCTTACCTACACAGATGTTATGGTGACAGCCACAGGTTATATATCTTGTAGATGTTTGGGCGAACGATAAAGTGCAGCATAGCAAAGGACAATGGTAGAGCTGCAGAATTCATAAAGCGTAAGGAATATAAAGATAAATCACAATGTTACGAATGTGGGGTGAGTACTTCTCTAGTCTACGGGTTCATACTGTGGGTCCACTAGCCAAATAGTGGGTGATGGGGCATCTCTGCAGTCAACCGCATAAAAGTTTGATTGCTTTGATCAAACCTGCTCTAAATATTTAGATATAGTATGCTCACTTCTACTAGATTCATTGTTGTAGCTCTAACTAGACAAAATAGACAGTCTGGCTTTGTTATGTTTCATTTTCAGTTATCTGATAATACGACTTTGGGACCGCATACAAAGCAGGATTTGTGTCGTTTTTCTTTGAGAGAGAACAGCTAAAGACTCTGCACACTGAAATGTTAGCATATGTATTAGGTAGGGGTTTAAGATACATGCACAGATGTCAACTCTGTTTGCCAATGTCTTGTGGGTCAATATTTAAACATTGGTATAACATCATAAAGATTTCATCACTCTGTAGGAGTCTGGTCACCTGGCTACAAATGTCCGAAAAATATTTTGGGTGAACGAGAACCACCAGCGAAGAAAAAGAAGAAGAGTAAGACAGGAGAAGATAATGAGGATAGTGATAGTGACTTTGAGGGCGAGAAAGTAACTGTGATCAGGAAGACTCCATCGGCGGCTGCTGATAATACCTGAGACGCAGAAGGAGTCGTGACACAAACTGCAAGCGTTCTGTGGAGACTGCGGCAAGGCTGCTTAGTGGAGCTTAAATTGTTATAGCTACAGGCATTCAAAGTAATGTGTCCTGATAAGAGAACAGGGCAGTCATATAATGCAATTTCTTTTTGGAAATCCATGTGAGATTGGGTTAAGCTCTTATATGGTACCATTGACAGAATAGTGCATTGTGGTATACTATTTGGCACGTCTGCACTGGTATAAGAGGGCGGCCTTTTTATGAAAATAAACAAAGCAAGCAAAGTTCATGCGGTGTTGTTTATTGTCAACTAACCGAAAATAATCGAACATCCGAGGAACATAGAGTATAGTTACTACTTCTTCTTTTCATACACATTTTACAATACGGTATTGTTGTTCCCTACTATAGTTTCTGTAGTAGTGCAAGAATGTTTTTGACTGTTTAGTATATCGCTTTGTCACATGAGGAAAATTGAAACTTAAATAAATTCCCCAATAACAGTCTATCCATTTAATCTGTCTGTCATAGTGCTAGATGTCAATGTCACTGTCTGTTACACCAGCATGTCAAGATTTTCTGTTACTGCTGATGCAACTCAAAGAAGATATATGAAATGTTCAACCATTATGTGTCTATTTACGGCACACTGGGAAGATTATGACAAATCCTGGCATATAACCAAATCTTACTATAAGGTTACTGTAAAGAAACAGAGAGTGTCTTGAGGTGTCCTTAATCCTCACACTTGGGATGTGTTGCATCCCTGAATCTACATTGCATCATAGAAGTGTGAGGCCATAAATTACCTCCTGAATCTTCCAGCAAGGTGCCAGAAACTGAAACAGACACATGTCAGCTATCAGCAGTGAGACATTGGCCAAAATGCTGTAAAGCTTAGAACCTATGTTGAGTGACACCTCAGAAATAACTGCTTGTTACATGGTGAAGTTATAATGTGGTTGAACCTGACATAGGTATAAAAACAGTGCAAATTTTTATCAGCTTCACTTAATTTCAAACAAAGAGGAGACAGTACACCAAACACAGTATGAAGGTGGCTTATATTGCAGTGGTAGCCGTGTTGTGTCTGATACACAACTTTTATGAAGTTAATGGAGTTGGTAAGTGAAATTTATCTCTCAACATACTTCACTTCATTCTGTGAAAGAAGGACAAAACGCATATCATAGGTATTAAAACTGGGTCCCATTGCGTTTTAGGGACACTGCAAGAAATACCTGGTGTTAAAACAACCGAGCATAATCTTTTCATCTTTATTGAGATCACAGTGCAAGGATATCTTTACTTGTCATCAATCCTAGATCTCATAAGCTTGCCTGTCTGCATATTACACTTTTATAAATTTCAATTACAAATTATAGCTTCCATAAATTATTTCTTTCACAGGAGATAAAATTACCAAATATCTATTTAAACAGGTTGTCCGGCGGTGAAACCTGGTGAGTTTGGCATATGTGCGTTTACATGTACAAACTATCCTTCCTTCAGGAGAAAAAGAAGATCTACATCCAGCTGCCGTGATGGACAACTATGCTGCCGAACAGGTTGTGGTGGAACTCAGTGTATTACCCCTGTATAAACATAAAACATTCAAATTTCTGACTGCAAAACTGTACTGCTATCAATTGCTATTGCTTTTTCCTAATACTGTCTATTACACATGCATTCATTTATTCATTTCGTAGCTCTATGGTGTAAATAGATTTTTCAACCTATCCCAGACATTTGATTATATATAGCTGTATTCATATAAAATGTACAATTTTAATGAGTAGAGTTTACTGATAATAACATTTATACCAAGTTTTTATCACCATATACTTATTATCATGGCATCAGTAACCAAATATATTTGGTGGAGCAATTCGATTTGCCTATCAGAAATATCATAATTCTTAAATTTGAAACCAGGATGCTCAAATTCCTTTGATTGTGTTGCAGGTTAGAGAGATACCGCAATAAATATTTTTAGAATCATAGGTACGACACACAGCAGTTGCTAGAATCCATGAGTCCAGCGCTATTGTGACCTCGTTTTATCGCAAACAAATCGATTTAAAGGAAACAAATCACCAATGTCAATTTTCAGATTGCATATAATGACCGCAATAGTGACTGTGCGTAATCAAAAACTAACTTACAAGATATACCAATATCTTCACCACATACGAGCTACCAACTGATAATCAGTTGGCAGAATATATAAGCACCTCTTCCTGATGAGGCCACTGAGATGAGGATCGAGGTTAGCTATATTCCAGCCTCTGTTTGGCCTTTTCTTAGGCCGGGTAGGAAGACATCTCTCTATTTTTTAGAAATTATAATAATTGTGATCTAAGAGCTACAATGCTTCCCTTTTCAATTTCCTTCAATATCATTGCAAAACACCATGCAACACAAGGTGCTGTTCAAATCCCTACAATTTGTTGAAACAACTACATTCGATTTATTCCAAGACCCTGACACCACTATTACAGTGTCTATCTGTCTCCAGATTGCCGTCTGTCTGTTTGTTGGTGTGTTGCTGATAGTGTGTGAAGCTGGAGGTGTGGCTACACGGGTCTGAATTAGTGACGGCCTGCCTGATGTTGACATGGCAGATCAGCACAAGGTGTGACATTGATAACCACACACTTATTCTGACTTGAAAACTTTTTTCCCAATTTTTCACCTGTTACTACTTGCACATTTAATTTGTGTAACTGGCAACTAGAGATCGGATATTTTACATAAATGATTCTTGCGTGAATTTAATCTGTTGATAGACAGTGGCCATGGTATATTGTAATGCTCTAGAAGGAAATGGAAAGGGTAGCAATGTAGTACTTAGATTATATTCTAATTTCTGGAAAAGGCGAGATATCTACCTACCATGCCTTCAGAAAGGCTAACCTCGATCCTCTTCCCTGTGACCTCATCAGGAAGAGGTGGTGATTCCTGTCAACTCATTTGTCAGTGGTATTGTTAGTGGAAAATTTCAATTAAAAGATACAATAACACTTTGGAGTTCTGAGATGAATAAATGAATGTATGTGTAATAGACAGTATCATGAGAACAGAAAAAAACAACAGCAATATTGGTAGCAGTACGATACTTTATAAAGTAAAAATTTGAATGGTTTGTTTAAAGCTTAATCATTATCCAAAACGCGTTTATGTTTATACAGAAGTAATACACTGAGTTCCACCACAAGCTGTAGGGCAGCATAGTTTTCCATCACGGCAGCTGGATATGAATCTTCTTTTTCTCTTGAATGAGGGATTGATATTACACTGAATCCCACACGTGCCAATCTCACCAGGGTTCACCACCGGACAACCTGGATAAATAGGGCTAAATATTACAATGTATAAAAAGAAAACTCTAGAATTAGAAACCAATTTTGGTTAATGTCAGAAGACAGCAACAACATCCACAACTAGCTGACCTAAGAAGAGAAAGGTGTAACACCCAGACACAGACAGGTATACTCCTAAACAGGTATCAACCGTATTCACCTTACACAACTACTTTAAAATTATGATTGACCACTGACATTTCTTGCAGGTACTCTAAACACAAATGGACATAGTATTTCTAGTTCAAGCACGCGAACCCCTTTTTTGTCTAAAAATAAATTACAAAGAAGTTTTCGCACTTGAACTTGAATCTTGATGTTATTTTGGTACAATGCTTCAGTTCCCCTTTTTCTAACGGTTCACTGAAAGCAATGACAAAGTTAAGTGAGATGATTTTAACTCACCACCTCCTGCGTTTACTCCCGAGAAGATGTGTATCAGACACACCACGGTTAACACTGCAATATAAGCCACCTTCATACTCTGTTTGGTGTATGTCTTTCCCTTCGTTTTAAATGAAGTGACACTGATATGAATAATTCCAATGTTTTTATACCAATATCATGTGCTAAGACTGAAAGAATTGACATCATATAAGGAAGAAGGAAGAACGACATGAGATGACAGTGGTATTTTACATTGCTTAAAATTGAGAGCTATGCCAGCAGGTGATGTCTTATTTTCAGTGTCCCCTAAATCTCTAGAGATACATAGTTCTTCGCAGCCTTTTCACACAGGTTTGTCAGATTGTTGTGGATTTGACCAGAGGATATCTTGGTCATGCTGTGAATTAAGGCAACCTTTGTCTAATCGAAATCATTGTTTATGTTTTTATTTCTATGTTGCTATAACTTTTCGAATGAGATGACTTTGGATGCCAATAAAAAGTCTATATATATATAACTTGATAATCCATTTTATCATGTGGCTGATGCCCTAATTGAGTCAATTATGTTCTTTGTTCAGAAGATAAGTTCTGATGGTTATATAATAGTTCAATTTATTGCACATTGTTATCTCAGCATCAGGGCTGACTTAATTTAAAAGAGTTGTACGCTGGAATTCAACATGTAAAGATGTGTTTTTGGTACTGTGCTGGAGAGGCGAGAATTGTAATAAATATCTAAATCTGCAAATACAGAGACAATTCGAATATCAGCACCACGTGGCGCAGCAGAGTATCAATATCATATCACAGATCGCATTAGCAGTAAAAGAGGATCTGTTGCCATACCACAATTTTAAATCAGATGTGACATTGGCATCTAAACCACAACATTTTACTTGTCACAAAACTTCCTTACATGATGATGCAATTTACTGTGCAGATAAAACCATTGCTTTCCTACAGAAATTTTGCTTATGCAACCATCTGCAAAGAGGAAAAATATGACATTGCTGAGTGTCATGCAAGAATAAGAGGAAATCTTTTTTCCTCCATGCCAATCAAACTGTTTGTTTTTTAAAAACAATACCATATCTTTCAACTCTCATCTTTTTTTTTATGGCCCAAATAACTGCCTCCTTGTCCAGCATTGAAAATAGCCAAAAATATTCCACAATGCCACATTCTGGTATTCTAAGTGGGTTCAGGTCGACGGTAGGCTACTATATATATGTAACTAGTTTGACCTCATCTCACTGGCGATCCCAAAAATATTTGGTCATGTTTTTAAAGTGTCTACGAAAGCAAAAACCAACCACTGTTCATATCAAAGCTTTGCCATTGCAACGAACAAAAATAGCAAAATTTTTTGCACAAGGGCATTATTGAATGATGTAACCTAATTTAAAATGCGAAAATCCAGGGACTAGAATGGTCTGCAGTTGTTATCTCCCCTGTCACGTATTAACATTAAAATGATGATACACTTACAGTATAACATTAGGCCTAGCCTGGGATTGCATAGGTCAGTTACAAGGCTGCTCTACTTACACTACAAGTTATCAACAAACAGTTTTGGACAACGGTAGCGTAGTCAAAGATATTTTAGTGATAACCCGTGACAGGGGAGATAACATACTGTAGACCCTGGATTTTCACACTTTAATTTAGGTTACATCATTCAATAATGTCCTTGTGCGAGAAAATTTACTTTTTTTGTTCATTGCAATGGCAAAGCTTTGATATGAACGGTGGTTGTTTTTTGCTTTCCTAGACACTTAAAAATTCCGTATTATCTCATCATACACTTTGCTTTAAATGCTGATAGTACACAATTCAAATCTATCCAAATTTGAGAAAATAAGCAGAGATGTGACATTTCAGTTAGCAAAAATAAACGTATATATATTTATCTATTTATAGAGGTTGGCTTGAAATTATGTTTGTTTGGATTGGTGGAGTTTTTCAAAACAAGTTGTTATCAGAGTGCAGGTTAGGTTGTTCAATAAAATTTGCCATCTGGTTTTTCATGTCTAACTCGAATATTTTTGATATGATAGATAAAGGTGACAAACAGGAAAAATTCTGACAGATAAGGTTGTTTGGATGCTTTACTGCTGAGTGTCAACTATGGTTAAGGTAACGTATAATCTAGAAAAATGTCTTGTCATAATGACATGTCTATCACATGTCTTTAATCGAATATCACATGAGTGGTTCCTCTTTCCATTTCCTTGTAATAGTGGGTACAAGGTGATGCAAACTACTAGAGAGTAGCTGTTTAAAGTCTGCCTGCCTTTTGTTTACATCATAGTTTACTCAAGAACCAGACAAGAAATACAGCGAAGATGAAGTTTGTCACCATTTGTCTACTCGTTGGTGTTTGCTTGACATTCTGTGTAGGAGCAAAAGTTAAAGGTATGTTTCACAAGAGATTCACTGCTTGTCGG
This sequence comes from Membranipora membranacea, assembly GCA_914767715.1. NCBI lineage: Eukaryota > Metazoa > Bryozoa > Gymnolaemata > Cheilostomatida > Membraniporidae > Membranipora > Membranipora membranacea. The sequence continues at coordinate 13,878,665 of OU612068.1, forward strand.
TGGCAATGTTCATAATAGATTTCTTCATTTTTACTTTGTTAGGTTGATAGGGCACACACAAAGATTGCGGTGCACTTCTTCCAACAGCAGGCAAAGATCATGAGCTATATAGCTTTACCAATGCACTTTTACACAAGATGTCCACCCGTCAGTATTGGTTAAATTTCATGTCGTGTCGTGTGGTTTGTATACTTCTCAATCATGGACATCTCATTCCCCCACCCCTTACCACAAATAACATAAAGAGGGATAAAGAGGTGGTTACATCTAAACCGCCAGTACAGTTTCCACATATTTACACTATGCCATTGATGAAGTCGCAATCTTGATTGTTTATTTTTCATGGTTTTGTTGCTTTGATTTTAGTTGTTGGAGGATGTCCTGTTCCACCCAAAGGATTCGCCACCACCTGTGAGTTTAATCCTGATGTGAACTGTTCTTCTGACGGTAATTGCCCTCCTGATGCAAAATGCTGCTCATATGGATGCAGTAGTGCTTGCTTCCTTGCTGATGGAACTCCGGTACTAACGACTAATAGTCATTAAAATGATACTGAATAAAATCACCAGAGAGCTCAAAAAGTTGTTTGTAGTTGATTTTAAATATAGTTCTGTAGCTTATAGAATACACTGGCTGCGCCTAACAGTGAAAAAGTAATACAATCTTCAGCTTATCACACATAGACACACACAGCCATTTGGATAGCAAAACAAACCTAATACAAGTTATAACAAATACATCTAAGCAGCGTAACTCGTAGAATGGTACATAGACACAACTCCTTTCTCTCGGGATTGGAGAATTGGTTCAGTATATTGTATTTACTGCCAAATATCATATTAGGACTTATTTATTCTTATAAGTAAGAGATCCCCTTTGGACTTGGGTAACACTTTTTTGTTGCAATCAATCCATGCAAGACAACTTGTCGGACATCCTCAAAAGTAGCCTTGTGCCTAAAATCAGGGGAAAATAATAATAATAATTGTCTTTGGAACTCCCTCTCGGAGCTACCACACAGTGCAAGATTTTAGTAGACTGGACATCAAAAAGCGATGCATCGATGTTCCATTGAATTAGGAATAATGCAAACATAATATATTATTGTCCGATAAATGTGTCACTCATTCAAATGTAGTGGTACTCCTATGCATAAGATTACCCTCCCTGATAAGATGATCCAAACTTTATTATACTGATCTAATAATTATGCTCTCTTTTTTGATAATAAGACAACTCAGACTTGATTAATACGCATGATCATTCTCATCAGGGAGTTTGGGACAAAACTCCCTGTTCTCCTCATACCAGAGAGTTTGCGAAAACAAGTTTTTTCCCTCTGTGGTGATATATTGCAAAATTTGGGTATCAAGGAGCGGCGATATACATAAGACTTTTGCAATATCACTCCACCATCACAGAGTGAACAAACTTTGATCTAGGAGTTTGGCCAGGTTATACAAAGAAAAATCCAACCATTCATGATTTCCTAGGCGAGGCATGACCTTTATGGAAATGGTAAAATGCCACAAATAAGTACCAAATGACATTCGACGTGACATTTCAATGGTCACAATTATAAAGATGCATTGAAACGGATTGAATATATCATAAATATATAAAAAAATAAAGAAAAAAGAAGTGGATGCCCTTGAATTTAACTCACTGATGTGCCATACTTTCAATGCTATCAACCTATTACAGGATGGATAATAGTAATGAGGCAATAAACAAACTTTAAAAAAACTTGAAAAACTTCACTACCTCCATTTACCCCGGAGAAGTTTTGTATCAGAAACATCACAATTAAAACTGCAACATTCACCACCTTCAGGCTTCATGCTATGTTTGTTGTCTGTTCTCACTGACAAGTGACACTGATATGAGTTTGCACTGTTTTTATACCAATATCAAGTGCGAAGACCGAAAATCAGATATTGACGTACTAAATCCCCGTAAAAAAAAAGGATGAATGACTGGGGATGCCAGTGATATTTTACATTGCAATGCATTTTAAGCATGGGAGCTATGCCAGTGGTTGATTAAATGGTTGATTAAAATCAGGGGTCTTATCAAGTGCCATCCATAACCCTAGCATAGGCTATGAGATATTTGTTTCTTTAGGGGGGAGGCTGTTTGTAGGCAGGCTAGAGCACAACAGCAGACGATATACTGCAGTGAATCTCTAACAAACAACCTTCAACACATGCTTGCTGAATGACCGGCTAGCAAATTGAGCCACCTCCTACTCTTTAGATACATAGTTCTGCTCCCCCATTCCTACATCTTCATCAGATTGCGTCAGCTGTAAATAAGGATCTTGAAATTTTGATTCCACAGCAAATGTGACACTGACATCTTGATTGAAATATTTACAAGTTACAAAACTTCCTTACATGACAATGTAATTTACTACACAGATAAAAAAAATACTTGCTTTCCTACAGAAATTATGGTTTTGCAACCGGTTGCCAGTTTTGCCAAAGAGGGAGAACATGATATCAGTGAGTGGCACATGAAAATCTGGGAAATTGCTTCGCTTTATGTAAATTAAATGTTTGTATAATAGGCCGCAAAACAAAACTATATCCACATTTCTTGCTGCTGATACAAAAATAAGTTTTCTCTCTAAATGGTTACCTTCCTAACCATAGAGACAATAGCAAAAGATTATTCCACAATGCAATATTCTGCAGTTCTTAGCGGGTTCGTACAATGGTACCATATGATAGTTTGACCTTATCTCACTGGGAAAAAAAATTGCATTGTGGAAAATTCAAAGGGCAGTCCTGGTCTAAGGTTGCACCTTAGAATTGCATCTATCAACCATACAAAAATTTTCTTAAGAAATCTTCTTTAGGTCTTGGTTGTCTCAAAATTAATAATAGGTTTATTAGCCAATCACCGTTTTTTACCTTCAGTAGCTCATAGTAAACAAAATATAGTTAAACTACAGAAAAAAAGAGTTCAGGGAGCATTCTGCCACACATGGAGTAAGGTTCAGATACTGGAGACTCACAGCCAAACTTGCAGGGTTGACAGGTATGCTGTCCGCTAGTCTCAACAATGCAATTTTGTACACTTTGAAAACATTCCAACTTGATAAAAAATTAAACAGAGATGTGACAATCTAGGGAGTGGATAGAAGCATGTAACCCCCCCCAAAATGTCAATTAGGTTGTTTAGAAGCGTGTACCTGCTGTGAAAAGAGAATGACATGCGCACATGATATCAGCAGTGGTAGATCAAATTTGATCAAATTTGTCCTTAGGCCAGAGGCCTTTACCAGCTTAGAGTGGAAGGCAAGTTGGAACAAACTTGCTCTACAGCTATGTCATGTGTTAGAGGGATTTGGTAATGTATGTGGAAATCTAAAACTTATCATAATAACATGTCAATGATATGCCTTCAATTGAATATCATATCAGTGATTCCTATTTTTATTTCCTTGTAGGATGTGTAACAGGGTGGTACAAACTGTTAGAGAGTAGTTATTTAAACTCTAACTAAATCTTGTTTCCACCACAATTTACTAAAGAACCAGACCAGCAACAAACATACAACAAAAATGAAGTTTATCACCGTCTGTCTACTTGTTGGTGTTTGCCTGACATTCTATGTAGGAGCAAAACCATCCATTAAAGTTAAAGGAGATTCACAGCTTACCTGAGGCAATAACCATGCCAGAAGTTATCATTTTTGCCTATTACATGGTCATGGGACCAGCGGTAGGTTCACAGCAGAGTTAAACAAAATCAGAGGTTGCGGTCAACCTCTTCCCACAACGAGCAAAGATTGCTAGCAAGTAGCGATATAGCATAACCAATGCACTCTTACCTTAAATAAATACCAATCTATCAATATTGGTTAGATTTTAAAGTGAGGTGTTCGGGTGTCCTTTTTATCACAAAAATAAAAAGAAAAAATTGAGGTAAAATTAGACCTAAGAATATATTTTATTATTGCTCATTTATATTGTTTATGTTGGTTTGATTTTAGAGGGATGTCCTGTTCTTCCTGAAGGATTTGTCTCCACCTGTCAGTTTGACCCTAATGTGAACTGTTCTTCTGATGATAATTGCCCTGCTGATACAAAATGCTGCCAATATGGATGCGGATCTGTGTGTTTCTTTGCTAATGGAACTAGAACATCAACAACTACCAATCATTTCTGATGCTAAATAGTGAATGAAACTATCCCATGTTTGATTTCAAATTGGCATTATAATAAGAACATCTAAAAAAGAACTGTTAATATAATCACTACAGACAAAAGTGTCGATGTGAGAAAAATGCTGTACTTTATAATAATATAGAGCATTCATTGATATGGTAGAAAATCCACAAAACAAGCGCAAAACGACATTCAACATGATAGTTCAGAAGTCACGATTATAAAGGTGTATTTTAGTGGCTTAGATATAGTGTAAATATATTATAATACTGAAATCTAACATGCAATACACTATATTTGAGCCAAACATCACTGTGTAACAATAAAAAGCCTGAAAGTAACTGCTGTGACATTAATCATTATTTATTAATCTGTGTTTGGCACTTTGAGACTGTTTCGAAACCATATCTGATGGAAAATCTCTCCCACTTCGGCCTTTTTGAACCGAAAATCGTCATATGATACTGTAAGCTAGAATTTTCAGACTAATTACCCAATTGGTGTAATGTACTGGATTAAATCAAGTACCTGTCATAGAAGGGGTTTTTATCAGCAAACCAAATGAGCGACAAAGCTGATATGATGAGGTCTGCTGATTTATGTTCTAGAGGGAGATCTTCTGCTGCGACTCTATCAATGACAAAATGACTTAGCATAGATAGGGCTGGTTAACGATAATTACCTGTGATCTTTTGAAACAGGTTCAATGCCAAGCTATTTCTGAATTTCACTCACTGGCAAGTCTTCTTATCTCCCCAGCTAGGTATGTACAGATCAGAATCATAAATACTGTGGTTAGGAAATGCTACACACAGTATAAAGGTCACAGCTTCCTATTTCAACAAGAGAAGCCAAATCAGGAAGAAAGGGTAAAGAGGTTTGTATCGGAAATACAAGTATAATATAATATAATATATAATATAATATAATTTGTTGAGCTTCTTAGCCAGTTTGACCTGCTCTGCACTGATATCAATCCCAACTACCAGAGGGTGGCTCAGAGTCGAGATAGCTGACACCAGTGTTGTCAATTTTCTGGTGTGATTGTCTCGTTAGAAGTCTGCATGACTAATATACACAGGTCCGTCTATTAAGCCTATCGATGGGCATCACATAGAGACTTGGCCACTGTGTTGTAACAAAGATAACTGTGATCCGCTTAACTTAGCTAAATCCCTATTACATATAGGCCTATGGTCCAGTGAAAAATCAAAAATCTGCAAAAGAAAATTAATCACTGCGGTAAAAATTGGCCCAGTATAGTAAAGTTTGATTTGTTGATCTGTGTATCGTTTTTTTGATGGTACCTTTAATTGGCAACTAAATCATCCTATCAGAAGTGTCAAGAAATTAATTAAACTGCCGTTTTATCGCTAAGACAGCATGATTGACCATGTATATTACCAATCAAAATCCAGTTAGTCTACAGGTGAGGTACATTTAGAGAGACAATGTCTTCCATTAAATTTAGAAAAAATGTTGTTTTATCCTCATTGATACAGCTTTCAAATTTGTTGGGGTGTAGATTTAAAAAAGCATTAATTAGGCATTAAGTTCAATGCTGTAGTTGAAGATAGTATTCATATACATTTTGATCTATATTTGAAATTCTTTAAACAAGGCATATGTAATAAACATAAACAAATTATCAGAGTTTATGCACAGCACAAAATCTAGTTTATTAAGTCACTTATTCTGCTCTCTAGCTGACTTCAGCCTTAGTAGGACCTCGAGCGTTTCTCGAGTCTGAAAATGATTTGACCCAAGTTTTTCTTTACGAATGTCAAGAGCTTTTTGACAGTTTTCCATTGCCGTGTCGAACTCCCTCTGAGTCTCAAACAGTAACCCCATATTGTGGAAGATCTCAGCTACATCATAGTGATCTTCTCCTAGTGCCTTTTGTGCACTAATGAGCGCTTTATCGTAGTACTCCCTTGCCTTGCACAGATCACCTTTGCGGCTGTAAACTTCCCCAATGCGGTTATAAAAACGAGCAACACCATGATGGCTTTGACCTAATGCATCTAATGTAATGGTCAGTGACTTATTGTGATACTCCAGGGCCTTGTCCAGCTTGCCCTGCTCTTTATAAAGCACGCCCAACAGGTTGTAAACTCCAGCCAAATCAGGATGGTCAGCACTCAGTTTTTGTAAATACATGGCGAGCGATTCGTTGAGATATTTCTCAGCTAAGTCCAGCTTTCCCAGGCTGCAGTGAGCTTCGCCAATGTTACCATATGTATTAGCCACATCTGGATGGTCATCACCCAAGGCGCTATTGTCGATGGTTAGAGATTTATTGTAATAAGTTAGGGCTCTATCAAATTCACCTTTATGGAAGTATGAAACACCCATGTTACTGTATGTGTCTGCCACGTCATGATGCCGTTCACCCAGTGCTGCCAGCGCTATGGACAGCGATTTCTCATAAAACTCAAGAGCTTTATCAAACCTACCAATGCTGTCATACGTGATGGCTATGTTATTGTAGGATGAGGCCAAGTCAGGGTGATTCTCCCCTAATGCGGCCACTGTGATCTTCAGCGATTTGTGGTAAAGTTCAAGCGCTTTGTCAAAATCGCCTTTACTATCGTACACACTGGCCATGTTGTTGTAGCAGCCTGCCACATCAGAATGATTCTCACCTAAAGAGGCCAGTGTTATTCTCAGCGATCTTTGATAATAATCCAGAGCTTTATCATATTCCCCTTGGCTGTTGAACACAACTGCCAAGCCATAGAGTGAGTCAGCCACACTAGGATGATTCTCGTCCAACGTGTCGAGTCTGATTCTTAGTGACTTTTGAAAGGCGTCTAATGCCTTATCGTATTCACCCTTGCTGTCGTATAAATTACCCATATTACTATAGGAGGTGGCCACATCAGGATGGTTCTCGCCTAATTCTTTAAATTTGATGTCCAGTGCCTTCTGATAACATTCCATGGCTTTGTCATGTTCACCTTTCCTTTCGTAGACTGTGGCCATGTTATTATATGTGCTTGCATTTTGCAGATGATCTTCACCGAGCGCAAGCTGTTTGATCGTTAGGGCTTTACGTAGAAAATCAAGTGCTTTATCGTATTCACCCTGTCTTTTATACACATTCGCCATGTTGTTGTAGGAGGATGCCACATCAGTATCACTTGGACCAAGTGTATGTAATCTGATAGTGAGCGCTCGCCGATGGTAGTCCAGGGATTTACTGTGTTCATCTTTTGAGTTGTATACGACTCCCATATTGTTGTATGTATTGGCAACGGTGAAATGGTTTTCACCAAATGTGTCGCGGTCTATACGAAGTGCATTCTGGTAGTGAAAAAGAGCTGCATCAAGGTGTCCAAATTCCTGCATAACTTGAGCACTGTTCTGCATAAGCGTTGAATTTTCAGGCTCTTTCTTGATAAGAGTGGTCAGCTGGTTGATATACCAGCTCCTCAATCCTCTTTTAGTTTGCTGATTTACGTGTTCGAATCCACCACCTGATTTCCTGATAACCTCACATATCATATCCCGATCGGCTACAGTCTTAGCCTGGGCTTTCTCAGCCTGAATGTCAGACAATACCTGAGTAACACAACTCGGGTCCTCGTTAATTCCCTCTCTCAAATTGTTAACTTCACTGCTAGGGAGATCGATAGTTAGTTCTACTTCAGATTCTTCCAGTGCATTGTGAATCTCGAACAGACACCAAGCTCTGCGAATCGGAAGCGGGTCATCCCAAGGAGAGAGAACAAGTAATACCTGGCCTATGTCTCTTATACTGTTCTTAAATGTAGAGCTAAACCAGTCAAAGTCTTTGGTGGAAATTTCATTCTGATCGTTTGTGAAGAGATCGAACCAAAAATAGGCATCTGGATGTTTGCTAGCATACTGTTCCATCACTTCAGCGACCACGTCACTGAAAACATAACTCCAAGCGTGAGACACAAAGACTGTCGCCTCAGATACAAAAGGTGCTCCAGCTGTGTCATTATTTGTGTCAATGAATTTCTGGATATATGGTTTCTTTGTTCCAATTGTTTCAGGTTTTACAAAAGCAGAGTTTATCTGAGATGTTGTGAGGCGATCAGTTTTCACCCTAGGATGGTCTGCGATGAATTTGCGTATTGCGGTGATATGCATTCCTAATAGCGGCTCTTGACCTGAGAAATATAAATATACAGACTACACTATACTTATCCTAAGGGTTCATTTGATTTTAAAAACTCAATGCAAAGTTAGACCAGGATTTGAAAATTACCACATACCTTTAAAAGATCACATTATGACACACATACATCACAAGCATGCTCAAGTGTTCAGTTCACTGTGATACAACAGGAACTGATCATCAACCTCTTGCTCTTATAACATCGATGGATAACTACATAAACTACTACATGACAGTACAGTAGGGTGAAGACTGCTAGCTAGCAAGTTTTAGTTAAGGAGAAGAATTTTCGAATGTCACAATGAGATACTGGCCCTTCAGTAGCCAAATTGTTTAACCTGATCTGATCAGAGTCAACACATTGCCTAGCCCTGCAGGCACTTCCCAGTCAACAAAATATCTAGTCACCTGATAGTCTAGTATTCATCCCATGCTGTTTTGTGAGCTGGACTGTGTCCGTATTAGCTGCTGGCGTGGTCGAACTCTGCCCACATCCCATCATGACACTCAATCCTCTCCAAGGGCAACTATGTGGCAGCAGCGTGAAACTACTTATCTCAGTGATTACTACTAAATCAGCTGGAGTGTTTACTGTGTTGCTAAACAGCAATCTGCTACCCTCAGCCTTTATCACAAGTAAAAAATGTCCTTTTGTTATTGCTCAATTCAATTGATTAAGTTCATTGTACTTATACATTTATCATGCACACTCAATTGGGTTTATACTAGCCTGAGCCTCCCCCCCAGACTTTCCCCCCCCCCCCACCGCCAAAAGTCCCCCCCCTCACCCAGCGAGGTTTATACAAATGTACCAATAGTATTGCTTTGAGCAGTTCGATCTTTGTGTCATTCATTTAAAATAATTGACCCCTAGAAAAAGTCATCAACAATGTGCATATTTAATCAATATTCAATTGTTTACATGTATTAGTCATGGGAACCTATTAAAATTGTAATACAGAATACTATAATAGATTTAGGCACGAAATGTACGAGGATGTAGCAAAGTAATGATGACCTAAGACTAAGAGTGTTACTGTATGATCTCAATGGAAAAATATATACCTATATATTATAGCGCGGCTGTATATTTCAAAATTATAACAATATCGTAACAATGAGTAAGAGGATTTCTTGGTTGTACAATAAATGACATGTCCGGGAAAGGTTGAAGGGTCCATTGAGTTCTGGGATGAAGGAATGAATGCATAAGAGAGTTTGACCCATAGACAAGTTTGACCCATAAACATATAAACACTAATTTGTACTTATTTGTATTTATACTAATAGTATATACATGTTTGTGGCTTGTTCATCTAAAGCCCCATTCTCTCATCACCACACATTACTTTGAATGCTGGTAGTTTCAACAATGTGATCTCAATTTAACAGCCTGTTCCCCAGTCTCAAAATTACAATAGCTATATCCGTACCAATATCGATATGTAATACAATTTGTACTGGGTAGTTACCAAAGTCAAGTGTTAATCCAAAATCAGACTGCACAAGTCTGAGCACAAGTCTGAGCACATTGACTGACTCAATTTTTCATAAGTATTAGTGTTATCTGGTGAGTGAAGGATGAATGACTGGGGTTGTCAGAGGAATTATACATTGCGTAAAAGCAATTTTCAGATTGGTTCTATGCCGGCGTTGGACATGTCGTGTTTTCAGTGTGGCTTAAATATATATATATTTATCTGCCGCATCATATATCTTGGTCAGATTTCATCAACTGTAAAACAGGATCTTAACATTCTGATTTCACAGCAATCGTGACACTGACACTGACATCTACATTGAAATATTTACAAGTTACAGAAATTCCTTATATGATGATGTAATTTACTGCAAAGAAACAAAATACCTGCCTTCTCTGAGGGATTGTGGTCATGCAACCAGTTGCAAGGGTGTAAAATATGAAGTTGTTGAGTGGCAGAAAAAAAAATAATTAGGATATATTTTGCTACGTACCAGTCATATTGTAATTTAATTTTCAGTGGCCATGAACCAATACCACATAAATCATCTTTACTTGCTGCCGACAGAAAAAAATCATACATATCAATAGCCAATGAGTATCCCATAATGCAATATTCAGGAGTTCCAAGTCACACTGACATCGAGACTTCATTATTATCATGTGTATCTCTGATCGTTAGAGTCAATTTAGTACATGTACCTATTTGGAAAAAATGAACACGGGCAGTCACACTAAATTCCTTGTGATGGTATTCTTGCTAAGTGAATTAGTTCACTCTATCGACCAGAGATATACATGCAATGGTTTATCACGTGATCAGTGTGGTCCCAAGTGGGTTCAGGTAATTGGCACCGTACCATATGATAGCTTGACCTAATCTAAATGGGAATTCCAACATAAAATGCATTGTGGGAATGTATTTGACACGCCCTATTCTCTCATCACCACACATTACTTTTGAATGCTGGTAGTTTCAACAATGTTAACTCAATTTAAGCCTGTTCCCCAGTCCCAACAGTACGATTCGTACATTTTAAATCCATTCAAACTTAAGAAAATAAAGAAAGTTGTAACATTCCAGTGAGTAAAAATTAGCATATTACCTACACAAAAAGTCTGCTATATATCAGGTTCTTCAGATGCGTACCTGCTGCCTGCTGTGTTTAGACTAAAGGCATGTATCCAGTAAAAGTGACAAACATGGCTACAAAAAGGTTTTTTTCTTAATGATGACGGAAACAAGTACATGATATTCAAGGATATCCAGAATTTTGTCAGTTTGATCCAATATGCCTGCATTTGGATTCAAGTTGGATGGCATTTACCATATAGAATGGGAGGCAAGTTTGATCAAATTTGATCTACAGCTAAATGTCAAATTGTCCGTTGAATGTGGTAAAAAAATGAAAAAAAAATTAATCTTAATGGCACGTCCATCACAGGTATTTGATTTGATATTAATAATCATGACTTCACTGATTCCTGCTTCCATTTCCTTGTAGGGTGGGAGCAGGGTTGTACAAACCATTCCAGAGTAACCATTTAAACTCCGACTACCGCTCGTTTTCATCATTGTCTACTGAAGAACCAGACCAGCAATATAGCAAAGATGAAGTTCATCACAATCTGTCTGCTTGTTGGTGTTTGCCTTACGTTTTGCGCAGGAGCAAAATTATCCCTATCAGGTATGTTTTTAAAGGAGTTATGTTGCACAACAGTTGCCATATTCATAATAGAAGTCCGCATCATTGCTTATCTATTATGTTACAGAACAAGTATTAGCTTCAACTTCCTAAACGTTATCAGAGGTTGGGGTGCCCCTCTTCTCAAAGATTGCTAGGGATGAAGCAAAACAAATGTACATTAAGATGTCCAACAATCTAGAGGTGTTTGGGTGACCTTTTTTCATCGAAAAAAGAAACTAGGTCGAAATTTGCCTATCGGCAAAACACCACAGCGCTGTATCAAACATTACTATGGTTTACTGATTATCATCAGTAAAACACAACAGCAGTATTAATCATTAATATGGTTTACTGGGGGGGGTCTTTCAATCGGATCGCTCACTCACTGAGTGAGCGATACCTGCTTGGCTCTTGCTTTCAGATCGCTCATTCACTTGATGGAACTAAATACATTCTGAGTGAGTGATTTGGGAGCGATTTTGTCTAAATGAAACACCAAGTGAGTGAAAATTTTGAGCAATGTGATAGTGATACCTTGCTTGAGTAAAGGATCGCTGTTTCTAATTGAAACACCCTCCTGATTACAGTCAGTAAAACACAACAGCAGTATTAATCATTAATATGAATTACTGAATACAGGCATGATGACCACCTCATGTGAATACTTCTGAATAGTAAACCTCCATTTCATACCACACATAGCTAAGAGATGAGAGATGAAGAGGTGCTTAACTCCAAACCTCCATTAGAGTTTTAGCATGAATACATCATGTTTATGATGTAGTTTGCAAGGTTGATTGTTCATTTTCATTCCTTTTTTTAGGTTTGATTATAGGGGGATGCCCTGTTCCACCAAAAGATTTTGCAACCATCTGTGAGTTTGATCCTGATGTGAACTGTCTGTCAGATGATAATTGCCCTGCTGATGCGAAATGCTGCCGATATGGATGTGGATCTGAGTGTTTCTTTGCTGATGGAACTAGGACACCAGCAACTACCAACCAATTCTGATTTTTCTGATAATACTAAATAAAATCATTAAGAGAGCTCAGTAATTCGTTTGCAGTTGATATCAATTGCGGTTCTGTTCTTATAGTATATATCTTATGTATGTATGTATCTTATTATACTTGGGGCCGCTATAGTGAAAGAATATTTTAATACATGGACATACACGTTCCAGTCACTTACCTAAATACAAAATAACATAACTTGTAGAATGGCCAGTAGACTCACTCCATTTCTGTTTGCATCGGATACTTCTAAGAGAACAAAACCATTTCTTGCGTGTCCATTTCAATTTAAATTGAACTTTACCCTTCAATCACAAAATTTACACTGTCATATCTCATATTAAGCATAGCTACCCCTGTATTATAAGTTCCCTTCTACTCATCAATTACTTTGAGCTACAGTGGTTTCAGTTGTAGTTAAATTCGATCGATTGCCAGATAAATCGTCAGCCACAAAAAAGCTTGAAAAAGAAACTTGTGCTTAAAATCAGGGAGAAGTATAGACAGCTGTGACAAGAGCTAAAAAACTTATTTTTTTATTTATCTTTAAATTATGATGCTGTCACTTAGTACATGAATGGAGAATGGACGTAAAAACCATTCACTCCAGTTGCTCTTAGTTGCTCCCATAGACTTAAGTCTATGGTTGCTCCCCTTCCACTGGTCATGCTACAGCGGCGTAACCACTGAAGGGGGTAGCAACTGAAAATGCAAAAATGCAGAAATTGTGTTGGACCAGGGAGTTTGGGCCCCAAACTCCCTGGTTGGACAAATTAGAATAATCTGAATTAACACATTTTGTATGGAGTTGCCCACTTCCTCAACGCAAGGGGTAACAGCATACAAAACTAAACATAATCAACAATTAGTGAAAGAAAGGTGTCTGTGTCAGATCTGCAATCAAGGAGGATAGCACCAAAGGAGGGGCAATTGTTACATACTAGCGGACAACCATCGCAGACATTAGTTCAACAAATTCAGCATCAGAACACTTGACCAAGACACATATAAGACAAGATCAAGACCGGCAAACCCAACCTTATATTTCTTAGCTATGACCAATTTTAATCAAGTCTAATAACACCTTGTGACACTCTGCTCAGTAGCAAAACTTCCTTTTTTTCTGAAATTTGCCTATATAACTTGGGAACATACGACGCAGGAAGGCCACCCTTGAAAGAATAATTTCCCATCAACAGCTGACGATGGCAATTCACTTTTGCGGCAACGTAAGGAAGGATAGAGGGCGATTAAGTCTACTTTTGCGGAAAAAACAAAGTTTTTAAAACTTCTGTCTTATTTGTTGTAACGTAGAACTATTTAATGTGTCTGGAACTATACTATATAAGAGCATAGTTTGTCAAATAAAATTAACCTTCTGTTTGGCAGGCACAAATTCAGGTCAGTTTTGGTGTAAGCACGGAAGCTTTTCTATAATTATTTCATATTTTGTATTTTATGTCATTCTCTCAAAAATAAGAACTTGCTTTATTATGACACACTTAAAGTATGGTTGGATAATTTGCTTCGTCGTGTGATTAAATTAAATGAAATCAACTGTAAAAATAAGGAGTATTAAATTGAGTATGCATGGAATCATTAAATAGAAAAAGGTTACTTTTTAAGGATATGCATTGTTCAGTTGAACTACGCTTCTATTAAATGAATTAGAAATTATGTTTAAATCATTGAAATACATGTACTCTTGACTCTTGAGTTGAATTTGTGCTTGAATTATATGAATTAGAAAAGGTGTCTAAATAATTGAAAAAAAGAGTGTCTTTTGACCTAGTGGCTGCAACGGCAGGGGTTTGGAATTATTAAAAAATATACAATGTGGTTTTATAAAAGTACTAGGGCTTTGGGGATAGGCATTTCACTGGTTGTAAAACCCATAAAAAACCTCTCTGAGTGTGTACTTGCACTTTAAGAGCAGTCTATCTAGCTTGAATAAATGTTTACTTTAATGCTTAGTCCGGTAATGATGGAATAAGAAAGAGTTTTATTTTGAGCAGACGACACAGGTTAGCTGTTTGTTACTGGAGTATGGAGGACAATGGCCGATCGTTCCTTGGCCTTCACAATCTGGTGTTACGAAGTAGAAGAGAGCTCCGTTAGTGCTACCACTGTGTCCTGCTATGTATTCAGGACTTTGATCGACACACTCATAGGTCATAGGGTGAGCATGATTGTAATATGATGACATCAGATAACCTAAAAAATACCAACCACACATTCTAAGAATTTATGTGTGAGAAAATTAAGATGAAAGCCAAAAAGGGAGAGTTGGAGGTTTTTTTGTTGCAATGTGTTGAGGAACAATGAGATCACCATTGTCGTGTTACCCAGTAGCTCACCTTCATATTCCTTGGTCCATCCAGAGGGACAGCTTCTTCTAGAAGGTATCATCACTACAGCAGATCTCTGTGTATAACAGCGTGCACATGGCACATTCTGGTCATTAGCGGCACTTGGGAATATTCCATAGTTTGTATAAGACTCATACTCAGCACCATATATAATACTGAATGAGCCACTGCTTGTGAAGTAAGAGTTATACTCTGGCTGTAGGTGGAGGCATTGATAGTTCACACCTCCTCCTGTAATATCATAGCTGCCTCCAGCAGCAAAACCTGTAAAGCAAGTTATTTGAAAGCTGTGAAAATAATCAACTACGTGAATCATAGAGACTTGAAATATCTGGAGTTTCCCTCCCTTATGCATCAAAAGGTAAAAATCAAATTTAATACAATCACTAAAAAATATCACTTTGCTTATAACTTTTACCTTGGAAATTACCAGTTGGATCTCACCCTTACCTAATTCCAAGTGACGTCCCAAAACAGACCTCTATCCTATTCCACCTGATCTTGAACAATTGTACACATATTAGTCATACAATTGTCAATCTAGTCTTCTACAAATGGAAAATAACAAGGAAAAAAATAATAATCTCACAAACCTTGATACAGCAGTGCAGCATCAGTTCCGCATGTAGTCCTTCCCCATCTCGTATAGACTGAGCCTGCATTTGAAGAGTTACCAGGACTTCCAGCTGGTCCGGGTGAGCCTTGTGTACCAGCCAGTCCATGGTTACCAGGTGTGCCGGGTGGTCCAGGTTGACCTGCTACTCCAGGTGCTCCATCTCTACCAGGTTGACCATCGGTAGCATTACCTGGGGCTCCCTGTTGCCCAGGTTGACCACGTGGTCCTTGAAGCCCGGGGCTTCCATCATCTCCATCCTTTCCGGCTAAACCCTGCAAACCATCTCTACCTAATAAATGAACAGGCAATTTCATGAAACATCAATGTTTACGAAGCGAAGCCAAATATTAACTTACTCCTGTGCAGAAACCAAGATTGGACTATTCATGTGCAGTGCAGCTAGAAATTTGGGTCAATCAATCTTTAACATTCTCTTCAACCTAATTGATAAGATTAATCATTGTTCCTGGAGCATGCTTAGACATGACTTTCTGATGTATGCAACCAAATATCCTCCACATCTACAAAAACATTTCATGCCGCAGGGAAAATTGTTGAAAGAAAAAACGATGACACGGTAAAAGGTCTGAGCGACTCAAATCACATCAATGATGCTGTATGAAAATATTTGAACAAAACCTTTTCGGACTTTTAAACAAAAATAAACATTCTTATTCTTATTTATTTTCTGAGACTCCGACAATATTTTTGTTTACATCACTAATGCAAATCTGATCTCTGAACCCTCAAGTAGTCACAGAAACTCATGCCTAGAGGTCGTACATTTAGGCTAAACCAATTATCTTGCATCAAAAAATCCATCACTTGTCTTGTACAACTGGTAGAGCCAACGGTAAGACAAGGTCCAACACAAAATGCAGTCAAATTGTATTTAATTCTTTATCTAGCTTAGTCCCAGATCCACGGTCACAAGTATTTACAATAAAGAAGCTATGAATGAACGCAAGTTATGAATGAAATGAAACGTGCTTTTGTTATAGATAGATAATAAAATAGGTTTGTGAGCCAAAGAAAATTTAATGGGCTTACCATCTTTTCCATTATTTCCATCTCTCCCATTGATTCCATCTTTTCCGTTAATTACAATTCCATTGATTCCATCTTTCCCATCTTTTCCGTTGATTCCGTCTTTTCCATTGATTCCATCACGACCATCCCGCCCATTGAAACCATCTTTACCATCCTTGCACATGGAGCTTATTAGATGTTGATTTCTATAACCAATATACCAGATATTGACATGTTTCTTAAAAAATGATTATGATGCCAATAAAAGTATTAAAAAAAAACCACATTGATCTGTTCATATATAAATTTGAGTTTCTGTTCATAGCAGTCACAGGTGACCCCGATATATTTTGAAATTAATTACAAGACATTGAACTTCAATTTAGTTTAAGAGTATTAAATGTCATGTTTTCCAGGCGATTAGTACCGCAAGAGTTGTGCGTTCGAATCCCATTGGGGGAGCTTTCAATGTTGATTGTTCCAGCCCCTAGCACCCTCGGGTGTATATCTCATCTGTGTACTCCTCTTCTGACTGACTCATGGAAAGACATGTGATAGCATGGCAAGACATGCTGACAAGCTCGAAAGACAGCTAAAAACTCACTACAAGGGGTCCCAGCAATGGGCCATGTAAGGTCAAAAACCCTAACATGTACGCTGTGTTACATAGGGTAGCAATGGTGGAGTGGAATGAGCTATGACACGAGAGAACACAACTCTGAGTAGTGAAGAGCGGCCATGCTAATGAGCGCCATCAACCCATTCTTTTTGGGTGATGGTGAGATGTCGCAATTGGTTAGCGCGCTTGCTATTTACTGACAGGCGATTAGTGCTGCAAGAGTTGTGGGTCCAAATCCCATTGGGGGAGCTTCCAATGTTGATTGTTCCAGCCCCAAGCACCCTCGGTGTATACCTCTTCTAATAGTATTAAATGTCATGTTTTCTTACAGACATTTAATAGTCTGTTATTTCTTACACAATAGTCTCTACTATCTAGTTCATTCGTTCAATACCCATCAGTAAGAAAATCACTTAAACAGTCAATTTTCCAAAGCTGATGCGTACCATTCCGGTACCCCTCATCACAAGGAAACATTGGACAGGGGTCTTAGATTATCAGCAGCAAAGATAAAGTTATTAAAAAGGTTTGTTCTTGAGAGCGATTGAGATTGAGAGATTTTTGGTTTGAAATGATCTCTTACCATCCAATGATAAGCTGTGGACATCATAGTGTGAGTTGTCCGAATCTGCAGCTGCCCGACATCTTATCACATGCTCATATCACCTCTTTTTGAAGAAGTGTTCTGTTTGGTGTCTGCCCTTGAGATCAATCTCAACTAAATTGATAAATGATATGTCTATAATCTTCAAATTTATTGAGCAGAAGCTGTTATATCACATGTATTTTGGAATATCGTTTATCCCTATAGTGTACTTTTAGAATCTCTAGATGTCATTGAACAGTGTCATTTAAAACTGACATCAACAGGCACACCGAAAAGTTACATTTTGGGGTAAAGACAGGTCGTCTTTGGGGCTTCGAGTACCTCCGTGATTGAACCCAAAAGTTATCGGTGATTGCCATTTTTGGAAAAATATAAAATTTGATAAAAGTTTAGTCTGTGGTGTTTGCCCAGGTCTAGGAGTTATATCACGATCTGAAAATATAAAGATGAATAACTCACGGCAATCATAGCTTTCCCAAGTAAATCTCTGGTAGCTTTCTGATCAGCAGTCACAGCTTTCAGATCAGCAGTCACAGCTTTCAGATCAGCAGTCACAGCTTTCAGATAAGCAGTCACAGCTTTCAGATCAGCAGTCACAGCTTTCAGATCAGCAGTCACAGCTTTCAGATCAGCGGTTACTTTTTCCAGTTTTCTGTCCTGCTCCGAGGTTTTCTCAATTAGCTCATCAATCACTCTCTCTGTCTTCAGAGATATATCTTTACATCTAATGGTCTGTAGTCCAATGTGGAGCTGTATAACGGTGGTCAGAAGGAAAGCTGTCCTGAAAGTGAAACAAGATACCTGGGAAGTCAACTTTCTGGAGCTAGCTGTATTATCTTTAAAGTGGAATACCTCCACCAAATAACATAAATCAAACAACCATCTTCACAAATATTTGCTGAGCATATGAGATAACCTCTGATTAGCCTAGACAATATGAATTTATTTAATAATGGGTTTATTTTTTTTCCACCGTAAGAAATGTTGAAAAACATTTATATAATACCATTAACTTAAATAAAGCTCTCAGACAAAATTTTGAATTGCAAAATTGAAAAATGTATTTTGGCACTTGGTGGTCCTCGCTCTGGTAATAAAAGAATCGTTGCAGCGAGCAGAATGTCTGCGATTCAAAGACTGCCTCTCAGTTATAAAAGAGTGTAAAAAGTGTTTAGGGTTACTGAAAATCTTCAGGAAGTGGCAACGATATTGTTCAAGAGCAAAAACAATAAGCTTGGGAATAGCTAAAACTTGCAATCGTTCAGTATAGCTCTCTATATCTGGTAAAGTGAATTAACTGCACCAGCTTTGAATTCTCTGAAGGTGGTCTTTTTGGGTGTTGCTAAGCTGTATGACTGTATCCATACGGATGTTAGATTTTCGGACTTCAAAGTATTATAGTTTATGACTTACCATCCAATAGATTTATCCATGGTTACTCAGCAGCGCAGCGACATATTCTTGACTTACGCAGTCAAGATTCGGCGACCTAATAAAGTTCTTGATAAACAGTTTACAAGTGCTCAAATACAATAATCAAATCTGTAAGCGTAGCATTTTTGGCATATATCTGGGTAGATGACATTAAAACTGCTGGATATAGTTGACAGACGCTGACAGTAATTTACCCAATACTTGATCAGTCATCTCAATGGAATGCAGGAGTAAGTCGACAAAAGAGAAAAAACAGTGAAAACGATACTTTAGGCCAATGAATAATTCCAATATTTACAGTTGATGTGAGATTCGATTGAGTAAAACAGCCGCTCATATAAAGGAAAACATCAAGTTGAAGAGTTTGGCAGAGACATCAATGTCTGATGGTTTTCTCTGTGTTGACTCACTGATAACAGTGCTCCCAACTGGTAAATATCAATAAATAGACCAATATGGAAAAATTAAAACGTTTTCAATGAACCTGAATCATCAGAAGGGGAGCAAATGCAAGCCCTGATAATGATGCTCTGATTTTGATACAACCAGGCAGTGTTCTGAGTGAATGGGAACCGAGTTCCCGCAAAGAAATATAGAGGGGGAACCTTTAGAACACGGTTCCCACTGGATTCTGTTCAACAACAGTGTGAAGTTGTCTCTTTGGACCAGGTATCAATCATACTATTACAGATCCATATTTCTGCATAATTTGCTCTAGAGAGTGTAAACAATTCTCAAACCCAAAGAGTAGAGAGTACCCACAAAGAGAAAAGTCCACTTAGACCACTTCAGCTAGGGCTCAAGACCTCAAGATACGCAAGTGTTATCCAGTCGTTGATTACATAGGAGCACAACATATTTATCTTGAGCAACACTATCTGAAAGTTTTCTTCCTTAATTGTATCAAAGTGTGCAGACATAGAACATCATCATTTCGATATGTTCAGAAAAAAAAGATTCCAGCTTCCTGCTTTGGATAGCAGTGAAATAACAAAGCCTAAAACGAGTGAATATGTTGTTGAAATTGCATGATTGCATCCGGCAATAATTGTATTAAAATATTATGAATTTGGGTTCCCTACTGACAGGGAGTACATGCTGGCTATTGGACGACAGCAATTTGGTTGATATTCTAGGCATTCTCATCAGGGAGTTTGGAGTTTTCATCACTTCGCAGTCAACAGATGGTAAGAAACTCGACCTCAAATTTACTTATTATTGTCTAACGGGAAAAATGAATTAAACTTTATCACGGACTTGATATCAAATAAGCATAATAATAATAATTCATTTTTTCCAAGAGAACTGCTGGTAGAATCACTTCAGACAATAATATTGATGAGAAAACCTGGTGTACTGAATTATATAAAGCGTTCATTGATACGTTAGAAATACAAAAGACACATACAAAATGACATTTAACATGATCATAAGATGATCACAAATATAAAGATGCATTGAAATGGCACACAGACTGAGGGTAACAGTGGGAGGATTTTAGGAGAAGTTTATCAACCTCAACCAGATCCCTCAGTCTTAATCATAGACATCTTGATTTTTCACTCTCTCCGTTCGTCAGCTTTGTTCACGTGACGGCTTTATTGAGAATTTCACTTTCCGACAGTTTGGTTTTGTCACTTTGCCATTTCTTACTAATAATCATCATCAGAATAAGATAAGGCATCTGTACAAGGCTAAACCTGAACAAAGCTCTCGATGATTTACTGTCTCCATCGGAGTAAAACTTATAGCCCAAGTACACGCCCCACAGGTTACAAGGTAATGAGTAGAGTATAAACATTTCTGTAGTGCAGCCTACCGCTGGGCCTAGACAGCAGGCTAGTGTCATGATCACGGTGTGCCTGAAGGCCACCCGCTTACACATGTCAGGGTGAGTGACAGATGTCATCATATACCCAGCTCTCTGATAGTCAGCTCTTATATTCCAGCTGAGTGCTTTGAAATGTGGAAACTGCCATATGTATAACAAAGTTCCTAGCCATAATCCTCCTGCAAAAAAGAATCAGATAACCATGTATGAATTAAATGTCTTACCATATACTGAGATGCAAACAACGATAAGTATTCATGGGAAACAACATTCCAGAAATATTCATCTTGAAGAACAATCCATTAAAACTAAACTATGTTATAACTATAAATAGAGCAGACAACTCCAAATTCACAAATGCAATAATTTAAAAACAAGTCTAATGCTTCATAATGCAATGTTAAAATAGTTTTTTCATACTAAAAATAATCCAACTGGAAATATTAACATCATAAACAAGACCTCTTCGAGCAAAGTAAAGATCAAGTAAAGCAAATTCACTTGATTTATTTTCCCATTTATTTGTGTTTGCGCATCATCTCACATATCCAAATGACTCGGCAAATAAAATTGATATATCTATATTAAATGATGTAGAAAATGTTGCTAATATGATTCATATTGCTCTCACCTGCACCTATACTATCAGTAGCAGCAGCCCATCCCATAAGAGGAGGCAGAGCTCCGACGACTGACCCGACCCACGTATTCAGTATGTTCATTCTCTTCATAGGTGTATATACAGATGTGTACAGTAAGTAGTTAAAGGCTCCAATGTAACAAGTCATCGGATTTATTCCGTAATATAGTAAGGAGGTACCTAATAATCCTGAGGTCAGGGCAAACGCTGCGCCGTGTTCTCGACTGTAAATATAAAATAGATGAGAAACATTTATAATATAAATATATAATAATATAAATATATAGTGGTTTAATTACAGATTCTTTCCATGGAGTCAGTTTTATAGTAGCTACGCATTCTTCATCATGTTAAGAAAGGAAATCATCGACAGCTTTGTTCAAGCAAAGACTCTTACAAATCTTATCCTCAAGATGACAATGACTGCTGACCCACCCATCCCAAAATAACAACTAAGTGACGGTAGTGTGAGCATCAAGACAGTAGTTTGATGGCTCAGACTGCAGACTGATGGCTGAGACAGTAGTCAGTTGACTCAGACATTGGTCTGATGTCTCTGATAGTACACTGACACTGGGCTAACCTGATAAGACCCCTGACAAGCACTCTGTTCCTCGTTCTGAACATTTGAGTATCATATTTTACTTCTATAACTTGATTTGTGGCGTTTGCAGCGGCAGACTGTAGAAACGTCCCCACAGTGAGGCAAGCTAATGTACTGAGATCAAAAACACCGGGGGCCATCGCATATCCTCCCATAGCTGTCAGCACCACCAACACTGCAATGGACAAAGAAGATAACATTGTGTGTGTATGTGTTTCTACCAATGAGGACAAGAAGCCCCTTGTGCGAACACAGGTTGCTATCGCTAACCTCAAAATCAAATATTGAAAACCTCACAAATCCCTCTACAAAGGCTGTGGTTAATACAGATTACAGACATTAAAAATGTGAATTAAAAAGCATGCTCATATTTGTCAACATGAAGTACTCTTAATGCCTATATTGGGGAGCTAAAGGATAGTTCTTGATAACAATGATCAAGCAAAATTCACATCAGATTTAACTAAGCCGGATGACAAAATCTAAAGTCAAGCAAACATCTCATGACATAAACATATAAATACTTCATAATGTTTTGTGAATGTGTGTATATTCACAAGTTTATGGATAAAACAAAGTCTAGGTTGACCACTTACTAGTAAGTCTGGACTTTGATAGGCCCGCGTATATACTTGGTAGTTGACTCAGAGGAGGAAAGGGTTGAGTCTCAGCTACAGTAAGGTACAGATAATCCTCCACTGACACAGCGTTGGTGACTGCTTTCTTTATTTGTGGTTTATCTACTCTCTCAATCTGTTCTTTGTTAGGTTTCCTATCTCTCAGTATCCTGTTATATTCAAACATAGCACCTGCAATAGTACCATATAAATTAATGACATTCTCTAAAAGCTTTTACTGATAAATAGAATGGTAGGTTCAAACTTGGATCTCAACGTTCCATGTGCTCTGGGAGTGGTAACCAACATTGGTTCTTTTTAATATGTTTTTTGTGTGTTTGAATCTGAGATTCCTTGCTCGTATGAGTGGGTAGTATCAGCGCACAGAGTGGTGATTTCACATGTTCACATCTGATTTTGAAATTCCCATAATACAGATTGTTGACTTTACTAGAGAGAATCCTATCTATAGATGATGAGGAAATAAGATAATTCACGTCGATACCACATACAATGGTATATATGATATATCAGCGATAGTATCCAGTAGAAATATGACTATACACAGTACAGGCTGTCATAATTCTGATTATATTACTCATGGCTGTGTGGAGTGGAGTGATAGTTCTGTACTTTAAAGTCGAGAGAAATTTATATTTTATTCAAATTTAGATTGCAAAACAGACCGCATTGTTACAGGGGAGTGCTTATCAGTCTGTTACTGATGAATCGTAACAGGAAAAATTCAACAAGCTAGATTTTAATCACAACAGAAGTTTCATTTTCTATGATATGAACACCCCATTATACTAATGCCAGCTTTTTGTTTGGCTAGCTAATTTGGGGTGACATAATATCGGCTAACACAAAATTTTAGCTAGCAAAGCTGAGAGTTTATTTTAAGTGATTGGGTGGAGTTAACATTAGCTAGCCATAAATTTCACCATTTCAAGCATGGGCGACATAGTGAGTTCTTCCTCCTACAATTTTTTTATTAATCTAGGGTACGAATACTTTTATATTAATCTAGAGTGCTTGAAGCAGCGAAATTTACGTTCACACCCGTAGACGAACTTTACTCTAATATACTGAAAGTAAAGAGCCTCCGTATGATTGCCACCGAAGATGAACCACTACTCCGTCTTAACCAGCTGCCGTCAGGCAGATATCAATCAGTCAAGTTCCGTGTGCAGATCCGTGCCAAATGTTTTAGAGCAGAATGTATCAAATACCTAAATAGTGTCTTCAAAAAGTAATAGTATAGTTTATGGTCTTATCATTTTATTTATTTTTACAGAATCAAACAGTTTTAATAATTTTTACAGAGCACCCTACAGAGACAGTTTTATTTCTCAGAGATTGAGACCAAATATAAACATACATACATACATTTATGAATAGCATTAACTCTGCCTCCTCACCTTCACCTCCCACCTTATCTAGTTGAAATTGATGCTAGCTTACATTAAGCCATCCCCAAATAACTCCTTACAATAACTCTTCTAAGGTAAACAAATATACAAGATCTAGCCTTACCTGCGTGTTTGACAAATACTGTGACGCCATCTTTAGGAATATCCGGTTGACTCTCTAGTAGTTTCTCGATACGTTTGAGAGATTTCACCCGCCTCTCCACCTCTGGTCTATAATTAGGTTGTGCCGCATAACCCTAAAATCATATAGGCTACGATCATGTCAACTACAGGAATGAAAACAAGACCGTAAAGCTTTTTTAAAAGGTAAACAAAGCCCATTTGTTGTCCATTACTATCTGTTTCTGGATAACAAGATAATATATAAATGTATAGCATCTTGCCCCTAGACACTGTCTTTCTGTATCTTATCCATGATGGTATTTTACAGGGGCCTTTGAACAGTCAGAATAACAAATTAGCCATTGGATACATATCGTCACTGATGGACGACAAATTTTGGAGAAATAGAAAGTGTGAAAATCTTAAACATACCTCTACATGGTCAAGGGGTGAGAGAAGACAGGCAGTGAGAAGAGGTGATCTCCTCAGTCCATGTCGGTAACACACTCTAGCTGTAATGTTCATTGATAGCATTGCTGCACTGAGGTATTCACACCATCATAGTATTCAATCTAGTGCAAAGAAAAAACGGAGCATATAAGAAACGCGTCATGGGAACATACATCATCTTGAAAATACTTTAGAGTACTTCATTTCAAATAGACAATGAAGTAGTCTCGAATAAAAAATCATGCTTCGGAAAGAGTGAAAAGTAAAGACAGAGCAAATAACAAGGGACATATGTGAGTGTAGAGATAATCATTGACGCAGCCATCTCCAACCTCGACACGGGCTGGTGAATACACTGTGTCTGTTCCATGGGTCTAACTTTCGTATTTGCAATCAGCGAGAAACAAGGAGACATACGATTTCATCTTCATCGTGAACATTCTTAGTACACAATACACTTGTCTATCTTGAGTCGTTCAACCATCAGGCACTAGCTAGATAGTTGACTAAAACAGCACTCAACCTTATATTCAAAATCCATATATATCCTTGCCTGCACTACCACATTCTAAGATTATAAATATGTTCCTGTGAGGCGTTTTTATAAAACCTGGCTGTTTCATGTCCAGACCATTGATTGTGGTATGATGATTTTTTATTCACTGACACTTGATGATTGATTTATTATAGTCATAGTGATATATGTGCATGTAGTCATAATAGCGACAGCAACTTGCTGCCAATGATTGTCTACTATTTTCTTGACATAAATTGTATTCAATCTGAATTACCAGAGACGGTCACTAACCATGAAATGAAGAGAGGTTGTAAGATATTTGAGCTTTGAAAATCTATGGATGGGGGAAACTTTTGTCTCAAGAATAAAAATTCCTGCAGCTTTGTATAGGAAATTTTAATTTAGTGTAGTAGTTCAGATATACTTGTCTTTCGAGAAAACTATCATACTTGAAGCATGCCTTTCTGGAGTTGTTCTCTTAGTATGGAGAATATTCAAGGTGCTGACAACTCTTGAGGATTATGTACCGGTTAGTGTTGGAAGCCGCTCCAAAAAAAAAGAGGCTGGTCAGTGTATAAATGACAATGATCGAGTCGATCAAAAATTCAGACTGGCCAATAATATAGCACTTGTAAAGTGGAGCTCCCCTATCAACTAAATATTTAATTGCAATAACAGAGAGACCCTCCCACCAAAGCCGTTTGGCCAATAATAAACAATTCCAATTGAAAGCGCGAATCCCATTCGAGACCAATATAGCCTTGAAATGTTTGTAGGTCAGTTTCATTGAAGAAAACGTGGTTGCCTAAGAGAGTTCATCCCTCAATGAGAAAAGTGAAACAAGGGAAAAAAAGTTGAGATAGACAGATACACAAATTTATTCATGGTTCAATCTGTGATGTCGGCAAGTATGCAAACGAGAGGCACAATGAATGGAGGACCAGCTGCTCATCTAGATGACCAAAGAGCATACCAATTGGCTTTGGAATTGTCAATGTTGGGACTTGGTAACAACAACAGTGGAAATAACAGCAGCAATGTTGGTAACCAATATCATCAACAACCCTGCATGTCATCTCATCAGAACTATGATGGATACAGAGATGAGCATGGTGATCAGCAGCATCATGAGTCTTACTACCAGTCGGATAACCATTACAACACACATAACATGGGAAACCCACTCATAGAACCGCCATATGATGACCCTATGTTTGGAACTGCTGCTGGACGTAAAAGTGCTAACATGACTGAGACAGTACCAGTCCCAAGCTCTGAGCATGTTGCTGAGATTGTCGGTCGACAAGGTAAGAACCCCTGTGATGGAGTTAGGAATTTATTACATCAATTGAAGCCTAACGTAACTCACACTGAATTTGAATAGACATGACTTGCTGGGCTAGGCTTGGGTTTCTGTGATTATTTAGCTGATTTCCATATGTATCTATTCTATGTCATAGTGAATTGGTAGTAGAAAATTCAAAAAAGTGCTTTTCTGATTAATTTACAGAAAACACTTATTTTAAAATTTGTAATCATGCATAGTTGCTATATGATAATCATAAAGACGCTGTTGTAAATTAGAAAATTTTTCAAATTTTAATGAACAGTCAACATGACACTGGCCTTCTGGTTAGGCTTAGCCTATTGGGAGGTAAATGGCCCTGTTTGAGAAAGTTTTTTAAGTGATAGCTTTGTTTGTATTAGTTTTCAAACTGAGAGTGTCCAAATCCCATTTGATGTGGTTCTTCTATGCAACTTCATTGAAGATTTCCATGGGTTTCATTGTGAAATAATCACAGTACCCTGGTTTATTTTAGTAGGTAGGGTAGTAACATTGATGTTTAAATTCATTTAAATCACAAATGATTTTAACATAAACATATACAGGTTACCCAGAAATTGTTATAACGTCCCAATTTTAGTTTTCAATCTAAAGTCTGGTTGCGTCACTAGGTTAACAACTCCGACACTACTATTTGGGAAAACATTTTCTCGGTGTTTGATTTCATTATTTGAATGTGGGCAGTATGGCAACAACACCGATGTAGGTTACCAACTGTAGGGATGGGCCTGAGATAGTGACAAATAAATTATGACAGATAAAATCTTACAAAGTTTGCATATTGTTTTTACATTGATAGTGGATTTTGACATCCACTCTGCGACATTGCAAAGAGCAGAAAGTACCTGCTATTTCTTTTGGCAATGCATGCATCTCATTACTCATTGAGTAAATACATGCTACTGCTAATGCGATGGCCCCATGAAAAACACATTCCTATGTATCTGAAATAATAGTGTTTGTCAGAATGTAGACTGTAATTTTTATCGGTTATTTTCATCCAAGCTGTCATAAGCTGTGGTTCTTTTCTATGTCTATTTGATACAGCACTAACCGCAGACTTGATAATGATGTATTATCCTCTTATCGTTTTCTAGGCTGCAAGATCAAAGCTCTGAGGGCAAAAACCAACACATACATTAAGACACCAGTGAGAGGAGCTGAACCTGTCTTTGTCGTAACTGGACGCCAGGAAGATGTAGGTCAGGCCAAACAGGAGATTCTCTCAGCTGCAGATCACTTTAGTCAGATACGAGCGTCTCGTAGGAACGGTAGCGCAGGTTCTCAAGCGAGTAACAGCAGCGGAACAGCCAGCCCAACCTCTACACCAGGCCATGTCACTCTACAGGTGAGAGTACCCTACAAGGTTGTCGGTCTGGTAGTCGGTCCAAAAGGTGCCACCATTAAACGTATCCAGCAGATGACCTCTACATACATAGTCACACCAGGTCGCGACAAGGAGCCAGTGTTTGAAGTTACAGGCTTGCCAGATAGCGTTGAGAAAGCTAAAGAAGAAATCGAAAAACATATCGCATCACGCACCGGAACTGACAACAACAGCGACCTGCAGATCGATGACTTCAACATCAATGGCATCGATTCCGGCTTCCATGACCAAAGCAGTGATTCTACCACCAACCATTACAACGGCACCAATAACTATAGTAACAATAT
This sequence comes from Membranipora membranacea, assembly GCA_914767715.1. Lineage (NCBI taxonomy): Eukaryota > Metazoa > Bryozoa > Gymnolaemata > Cheilostomatida > Membraniporidae > Membranipora > Membranipora membranacea. The sequence goes on from OU612068.1 coordinate 13,907,057, forward strand.
CGTAAACCAGCATGACAATCTACCCCCACTATCATCTCTGAATGGAATGTCCCACCATCACAACCATCATTACAAACCATCGCAGCTGAATCAGCCAAGCTCATCGTCTCATCTCAATACCAACATGAAAATCTCTGAATTTGCCTTGCCCCCACAATATACCAACTACGCCCCTGGAGGATTCAACCGCAACCCTGAATATGAAGTTGATGAAGGTATTGGCACCAGTGGGGGTAGCATCTTTGATCCTTCTGCCATATGGAGTGATGCCTCGTATGGTGTACAGAGATCTCATAGTATCAGCGTCACCAGCTCACGCATCCTGCCCCCAGGAGAAGATGGACCACATCCTCGCACCAGGCGTACCAACAGCGACCCACTTGCAGCCGCCTTCCAGAGAATCGACGCTGCTTTCAGCTCTTCTTCTCCCACCAGCAGTCAGGGTAGTATGTCACCTGTAACTGGCAGACGCAATGCTTCACCGCCCCGCCCAAAGCAACAAACACCCCGAGACTGCCTGTTGTGTGGTGGTGATGTTAATGCTGCTCTGGTGCCTTGTGGACACAACTCATTCTGTATGGGCTGTGCTAACGAGATATGTAGACGTGAGGCTGAGCGCAGACTCTGTCCCATCTGCCATGAAGTGCCCAGTCAGGCCATTCTCATACGTAACTGTTAACTGATACTACGCGTTGTCTACACTACTACGTCCAGCCCTGCAAGAGCTGAGTGATATTATAACTGCAATGTACAAGTCAAGTCATCTCCAGGATGTTCACTGACTGAGTAGTAATCCCTTCCTAAACTAAGTATTGAAAAAGTATTACTCAAGAACCTTGCAGCCATCATGTACAGGTACAGCAAATTTAAATTGTATATAATAATATAAGCAATGAACAAAGTGAATTACTATATTATTTTGTTAATTTTTGAATCATCGTCAAAAAGTCAAATCAGTCGCCTGTTTGACCAAGAATTACTTCTTAGCTCAATGCACCCATTTTTGTAAAAAATTGTTAAAACACTATTTTTTACGTTTAATTTTTGTACCTGAACAATTTGACAATTACAAGATAATACTTATCCATACATTCTTATGGTGTTTATTTTCTATCATATGCCTACTTTTTGTGTGCTATATTACAACTATCTAAATGAAAAGAGATGAGAATTTTTGTATATATTCCTATATTCTTCCATATATCCAGTGAAAAATCTAGTTTTGTTACTAAGTCACCTTGAGCCTTCAAGACTGACTCTATGCTATAGGATTGATATTCTTCAGTAATTATACTTTTTTTGATTGTGTGTTTTGATATGCAGTTGTTTTGGTAGTTTTAGTAGTGAGACGAAAAGTTTATAATTTATTTGTACCGGATAAAAAGAAATGAAATATTTTAATCATCCCCAACCCTAGACAGAATGATAGCAGAGAATTTTATGAGTTTTATATTTTCCTTATTATTTAAACACAGCTGAGTTGCCTGCAAGATCTACTGTGGAATAACCATATGCAATGTTTGAAGATTCTATTATAATTATTTATTTTGTAACAACTGGTGTTGACAATAGGAATTTCGAATATTTTATTTTGTGGTATGAAAAAAATAAATTTTGTTGTCTCTTATACACAGAATCGATTCAGTCTCAAGGGAGCTTTGGCATACAAGTCGAGTTGAAGTATTGGTCAGATATTCCTATTTCAGCGTGTGCAGTCTCTGTGAAGACATGTGTAAACACACTGAGTGGAAGTGTATCTTTGTCACGTAACTTGGAAGTCTGCCACGGAGGTGTATCTTTATGCTAAATTTATCAAAGGACAATCACCCAAGACCATCTGCTTGTAATCCATTAAAGCTCGCTGCTCATATGAAACTCATTGGGATTCGTTGTAAACAACCCTAGCTAGCTAATATGCAAGGAAAATACTGCGAACAAAGAAGATAGATAAACGGGCACTAAATCAGAGATATCTCGATACATGACAAAGATTGAATTTAATATCTGAAAACCCAATCAATTTAACCGCCAACGCCACAAAGAGAAACCAAAGCATACAATGAGCTCTTAGTGTGGCCTTGATTTGAATGCTACACACTGAGTTCTGACATTGTTCTTTGTCTTGGCTGATTTTTACATAGACAAAAGATCAACGGGACTATGAAAGCCATTTCAAATACAAATTTGTCGGAAGTGATTACTATGGGTGAATGGTGAAAAATGAGGTTGTTTACTGAATGTCTTATCGCTGTACACTGTACACAGACTAGCCGAATTAGACTTTGAGGTATCTACTGAAAGGCCAACTATCCCTCAATGAAAAGATGATGGTGGTTAACCGCTATTCAACCAAATACTTGATTGTGGTTTTTGTCAGTTTTCTTAACCTGGTAAGACAAAGAACTGGTTTGCACTTGAGTTCATTGAGCCACGGGTTTTATTTGCTGATTGAAGGGTCTTGTCATTCAGGGACAAAAATTGGTTTGCGGTAATTAGCAAAGAAGTTTGAGCTGTTGTTAATACGATTCTAAGATAAATATTTTAGAACAAAGTCAGAAAAAATGTTACTCTATGTGAAATTTTTGAGATTACGGAATTTTTTATAAGCTCAAACTTACAAGAGCTATGTAACATGTGAAATTATGTGAGATGGGGCTCTAACATAACTGTACTAAACATTATATGGCAGCTGAAATACATGCTATCAAAAGATTGTGATGCATAACGTGATAAAATAAATCCAATTTTCTAAAACAGCAGACAAGCAACACCTGGCTGAACCTAAGAGTTACGTAAGAAACATGCTTGCTCTGGCTGTTGTACTGGTAACAGAAAGCTAAACAAGGCCGCGGAAATAATTATTTCTACACTATAAAGAGATGGCTTGATTATTGTTCTTTCTGCTGCTGCTGTTGTATGGCGGGGGTCGAGACGATATGCCGTGGTAGCACACTTATGATAATTATGGAAGCTTTCTATTATGTAAGAATATATGTCCTTACTGGGTTAAATACTCGGCAGAGTCTTTGTCAGTCTGCCAAGGCTGTCTCACAAAGCAATAGATTATTAGATGGTATTAGAGCAATTACTATAGGCTGACAATGACCTCTATTCTATATGCTGGCTATCAAATCTGAAATGGCATACTATTTATTATTAGAAGCTTTTATTAATAACTCCACTGCCATCTAGCTATTAGCCTTCGTTGCCCAGTTTGATTAAAATATGGTATTAAAATCGACTGCTAAAAGCTTGGCTCTTGTAGAGAAGCGGGCTATTTGAATGTTCAAATTTGACTTTCATAAATAACCAATAAGTTTAGCAGCTTGTCTTGACTCCTGCAACGAGAACATTTTTGGCATGCCAGATCGATGGACTGCAATCATGGGGAGATGATGTCACAATAATTGGTACTTTGTAGTTTTTTTGGGCTGGACTGGATGATGGTGCAAACTGCAAGTGCCCTGCAGGTGCTTGCTCAGCATGGAACAGTAGTTGTCTGAATCGGCGTAACGTCATGTCACAAGGATGTCTAAATCTTGAATCAAGTAGTGGTGTAGTGACAAGTATCCACAGAAGTACCTGCTGGGGAATGGCATTCTGGTCTAAGAGAATGTATGTAGCTATGTATAGGGTGTATACAAAATTTATAGCCAGCCTTTTACCTAATCTCTTATGCAATCAACAATCCCCAGGCCAGACAAAGAAATAATAATTTGATGGACGCTTTAAAAGCTGGCAAAGTAAGCGTTTGCTCAGTTTATTTGTGAAGACATTCACAATCTGTTGTCTTGGTTGTGTGCAGCACTTATATAATAGACAAAATAATTTGAAAGCGACTTGCATGTGACGCATTTTCTTCTGTTTAAAAGTGATGAAAAAGAGCGGGCAAATGTACAAGTGCCTCGTTGTCCAAGTGTAGCATTTTCTCTTTGTTGTCAGCTTGTATTTGCAGACAAACAACTGAGGCTTTCAACACTCGTCCAGTCTTACAGTATTCATGAATAATGAGCACAATTAATTTCTACAAAGGAAGAAAAACACAAATCATCTCTTGAATAAATTTGCCAGTAGTAAAAATATTGACAGGGTGAGGACAGCACGATAATTGTGGTTTTCTGTTCGTCCATTCTCACTTTTCTTTATGGAATATTAACCCAACAATACACTCAATTATAAATCATAAACCCTCCTTCTCGGATTCCAGCCATTAAGGCTAAACCCTATTACACCTTCCAAAGAGCTAAAATGTCCTTAGGCGATGTTGAAATAAATATTTTAATAATTGCCCTCCACTTTATTATTTCTCCATCTCCATAAATGTCTGTGGTGGGGCCTCTGCACTTACAAGCCATAAATCACTCTCTGCTGTGTGATAAAGGTCTAACTTTTAACCTGAGAGCTGTTTTCTGGCACAATGAGTGAGAATATATGTATGCATTTGTGGTCACTTTGATATAATTAGGGCTGTCAGTTTCTTTCGTTTGTACAGACATTTCCTTCAGACAGGTATGTAGCAGAGGCTGGATAGGCTCTGCTGCTTATTTGTGAGGATAGAACAACAACTCCTGGAGTCATGGACAGGTCAGCTTTAAGATCAGATTTCTATAACGGGAGATTAAATGACCTTGGCATGATGCCAAACTGCATGTCGCCTTCTCCGCCACGCTAATTACACTCTCATGCTGCGTATCGACACGACCGCTCGCTCATAAAGGCGGGAACATCCTCGACGACAAGACATCGAGTAAAAGCAGTCAAATCAAATTAAAAATTGTGTCAGGTCGTCACTGAAATCTCGGACAAAGACACTTCAATTACTTAGCCAATAAAAAAACCCACAATCGCTGGCACAGGAAAAAATACCTCATTCATGTATTATTAGTAAAACAAAGCCATTGATGATTGTCAGAGAGGCTGGGGATTGTACTGATCACAAAAGAATACTAAGTGCAGTAGAGTAGATTGGGTACATATGTGTGATGAATTAATATACTGGATACAAACACAAAGTGCTAGGTGAATCACCTCCGACACTTATATCAATCCTTCCTATACATCACTGGGCTAGCTCTAACCGTCTAACGCAATGTATGCTTTGCTCATGATTGTGCTGAGATAATACAATAATATTCACGTTTAACTTTATTATCAGTTCATGCTCATAGGTACAGTCGAATCAATTCTGAATAATGTAAAAGTCAATTTCGTAATGCACCAATAAAAGTTTCATCTTTCATCGGAAACTTCGGACAAAACATTGGGTAATACTAATTTCATGTAGATGTACTTTGAACCCACCTACTACATTGAGCAAAATGTGTTATCAAGATCAATATAAAGTCACTTAACCCCTCCATGACCTTACCTTACACCAAACTAAGCATTTTCTACATTATTTATGTCGTGTTTTGCATAATGTGTGGCAGATGCTGGGATACCCAGGGCTTCCATGAGGCAGATATATATATTTGAAAACACAGCCACAAATGAACGTCGAGTTAAATCTGGTTTGTTCTAAGGGATCACGGGAACCACAACAAGAGAAGGCTGGAGACTTGCTTGAGCCTTAACAATGGTGTGATACATGTCTCTCATCTTGTCTTGCTTTTCTATCGTTAGATCTTATCTCAACTCTTCCATGGGTGGAAAAATACGAATTATATGTTAGCAAATTTTTGGCAGCCAAGATTATTTTTAGAATTATAACATGGTTCCTGTTGGCAATAAGTATTTTTTAAAGCTTTCCGTCACTTTTGCAAGTTGAAACAATTATTGCAGTGTTGAGTTTTGTAGAGTTATTGTGTGTTGTTGGCAGCTGGTAATGCTTTTTTGGCATCCAGTAAGGCTGCAAGCCACATCAAGGTCAATGTAGACACTGCATCCTAAAGCTCATACAATGAGCGGAGTTGGAAAGTTGTTTTTCAGCTAGTCTGATATGTTAATTGATAATTATGGGAGAGTTTGTATTGTGTGCTGGCTAGACAAGGCTCGGCTATGAGTAATAAATAAGACAACAATTCAACAGCATGAAACACTCGGCTTAGCGAGGCTGTCTAACTCAAATAATAACCCATGATGAATCATCCCGCAAAATCGATAATACAACTTCAAATACTTTTATATATAGTTTATAGTTTATAATGCTGGCTTGTATGTATTTATCTTGATGACTGGAGGGCATTAAAAGCAGTAGCATACGATTTAATCATTCACCCATCTCGTGTGCTGCTCAATCGTACAATGTATGTTTACCACGGCTAGGTTCGATGATGTCATACATTGACAGATGTGATGAGTATATACTTGATATAAATGCAGGTATATAACATGAATCATTGGCTCAGGGTCAAATGGGATTCATAGCTATTCAGTACTTTTCGTGTGCATCGATAATGTCAAATAATCATTTATTACACCGGTAGTGAAACAAGACCTTATCATATCAATCAGCTGCTGCCAATCAAGTCAAAAAATTGCAAAAAATGGACCATTATTCATTTTTTACGCGAAATACTTGGAACAGTTTATTTTTGTTGAAGTTGGGAGAAGAATAATTTCACCAGCTAGTATCCATCTTGAATGACAGGTATAGAATTGTTTACATATGGTCAGCATGGCCTAGTTGCCAGCAGCAATCAATAGAAATATCATTAGTAGTACAGAAATGACTCATGCTGACATAAATTCTTTTATGCTGACTTTTATAGGTCACATATTGTAGTACCATTGCTCACAAGGGTTCCTTTGTGTGCTCAGAAAGAACATTCATGACACTTTTTCAATCACGCTAAAGTACATCATTGAGGAGTTAATTTGCTCTCAAATTTTAATCTTCACACTAATAAGCCATGTCATATTCTTGGTGTCATCTTTTATTAATCTCCCGAAATACAATAATTATCTTCCTCTCAATACAACTGCCAATTTACGCAGTATTAGTATAGCAACCCATAAATACACAATCAAACCTGTTTACCACAATTAACTCCTAGTAAATCCCAGCTTAGAGAAGGCTCTTTTTAGTAGGGGATTAGAGGGGGATTAGGGTCTCGTCGGCCCCTCCCAGCCTCTAGCAATGGTTTGAATTAGGCTACATACGCCTTATTTGCTTCACACTGTCACATTACTAATTAGACCGATGCTCATTTAGCCCTACTCCATTTCACAACACTAATATTTGATGTATGATAGCAAAGGCAATAATATTTGCTCTCAATGTTACAGTCAACAGCTCTGCCAAGCCACAAACAATGACTATGATTGAATAGACTGGTCCTAATCCTAATTTATTTATTTGAAGGAATTCTTCAACATATTCCTCTCTCTTCAAACCAGGTTGGCGACTATATCTGACATCTCGACCAGACTATTCCTAGACTGTTTTGGCCATGCAATGACTCTTCAATTTCGAGACACCCCTGACAGGTAGTGTGCACGATCAAAATGCCTCAACAGTCATACCATTGAGATGGTCAAATTAACTTGGGCGGGCCTGTGTGCGAGGTTCTGTTGGTTGGGAATAGGTGGGGGGGGGGAGGGATGGGTTTGTATTGCCAACACCACCAGCCAATTGATCAAAGTTACAAGCAGCCAGACAGGTCTGTAGTTCTGTAAATATCACAGCGATCACAAGAGCCAATTACAAGGGCTAAGAACAATAATATCCAAGTCTGATACAGGTATATTTATCAGTGGATTGCCATAGAAACACAAGTTATCACATCATCCTAGCTCTCAGCCAGCCTTACCACTGAGCTAAAGCTGTAATTATAGACTTCTAAGCTGTTATTCTGTATCCATACGAATAACTGATACTGAAAACATGACCCTCGCTTAGTCAAAAAGCCTCCAATTAACTATCGGTCATAACATGCCTAACAAGGTGACCACGGCCAGTCACTCAGGTCATCAAAATCTTTGACTCCGTTAGTCACCACAAAAAATTACCTTCTACCCACTTCCTAAGTTTCAGAGGTTCAATGTTCAATGTGTGCATGCGCTCGGAGTTATCACTACCTGATGTTTAATTGGAGTTAGGTGCATAGAGTCATTAGCTCTCAGATGGTTTGGGGAATCAGGACCACACCACACCAAAACACAAATCACGGAGTATAAATAATTTGTTGCAGTAACACTAATAGTCGAATTGGGCCAATTTTGACACTATATTGAGTTGCCCGTCATACCAATCCCCTTGCAATTGACACAAGTAGATCAGTTTCAGCAGACATAGCTGACATCATGCACCTCATTGACATGATGTGTTTTGATCATGTGTTATGATAGGATTTCAGTAGCATGTTTTGACACCCTAGAGAAATGTGAGACTTGAACCAGGAGATGGTTTTATATTTGTGGTTAAGGATTAGACATTCAGTATTATAAATAAATCATGGAATTCAGGAAAATAAAGACAAGATCGAAACCGCAATAGCCATAAGGGATGGGGTCAACACATACCATGTACTCTTACATGTAATAAGCGTGGAACGTGGGCTTTCTGCAGCCGCATAATGACACAAAGTTCATTCTAATCATCAAGTTAGTTTTATTCATTCATTCCTTCAGTCAATATACACCATTTGAAACCAGTGTGACATATGTGATATCTGTGACAGTATTGTGACATCTGTGACAATATTGGTGACATATGTGGTATCAGGAGTGTCACATAATAGTCATCATAGTGCCCTACCAGACTTGCTGTCCGATAAAATGATTGGTAGGTGTTATTTGTTGCTGGTGAACCATGACATGGCTCCAGAACCAATCCGGTCGTAAAAGCTTGATGACTGCTTCAGAGCTGGCTCAGAGCTGATCTTTGATATACCAGGGTTCTTAGCTTTGGACATCGTCTGCAAAAGAAGAAAGTTCCGAAGTAATAAAATGCGGGGGGGACATACAAGTTTCACATAAGATTGGTAGAAAGGACAATGTTGTTTTACCAGTTCAAGGAAGATTAAAAAAACTTGAATATCTAATTTTCAACACACATATTTATTACCTTGGCTGAGGTCAGCGATGAATTCAACCTGACAGAGAACTGAAAAATAAAGTTTACCTGCGAGGCGAGAGTTGATTTGGTGAGACTAGCACTTGTGTTTCTCAGACTCTCATTCACGATAGGCAGCAGAGAGAATCTTGTGCCGCTGCTGCTGTGGAGAGGCAGCACATTGTGTTGTTCGTGACGTCCTCCATGTGTTTGACGGGACGATGTTGTTAAAACTTTCTCTGTGTCAGCAATAGCTCCAAATAAGACCTAAAAAGCAAAATAAAGGACATATTGGTAGTGATTTGGTGATGGCGCAAATCATCACATGAATAAAAAAGCATTTCTTTTAAATATGGAAGCAAGAATTTATTCAAAACTCCTTATGCAAGCATACAAATGAGTAGGCAACTCCTAAATCAATGGCTTCATATGAAAAACAACCTTCTTGCTAAAAATAAGTTGAGCAACAAAATATTCATGTTTACAATACCCAGCAGCGGAGTGTATATTACTACTGCAGTATGCTTACACCAGCCTACACACCTAGAGTAATATAATATACAAAGTTTCCTGTGCATACTAGCCAGCCATTGCCAGACTATTTAGTAAATTAATCTCTTTGTGGTTAATTATTTTTAACGATTGTATAGCAGTTTGTGGTTACGGATTTGACAAGTTTATGCACATCTGACCTGAAATATCCATCTGAAAAACTATTATTTTCATATTATGATTCTCTTTTAGAGTGCAAAGTCTTACTTGTTGTGACACTGGAGAGTGTTTGAATATTAGTGTGACTGTTCAATTTAATTGATGATGTTGAAACCTTATGAGAAATGAGATCTCACAGAGGTTGTTTGATGTTCTTCCCCACACACCAAGACAGGAAGGTTTTTAAGAGGGCAGGAAGGTTTAATGCACCGTTGCAATCCAGGTCTTGACTTCGCGGATGTTTAAACTTCAATCAATAACAATCCCTGCTTCCCTACCTTGGTTCTTTCTGCTTAAAACCCGAGATCATCTTCTGAGAAGCCAAAATATCTAGATTATGTCTCACAAGATGTCTGTGGACAACATCATTACTCATGCATATGTGTATAAAATTCAATGCGATAGTAACTTTGCTATTTTGCAATCAAATCCCCATGCACGCCTTTGGACACATACATATCATCCGTGTGAGTGGTACTTTTCCATCTTTTTCAATGTAAAGAGGAGCATTTTAATAAAGGGAGCAGCTGAAAATTTCAATTTTGACATTTAAAAAAAAATTAAATAAAGAACGCTCCCGCGTCTTTTAAATGTCAAACGTAACATTTAAAAAAATAGAGCCAACAGTCAACAGCAACATGTAATTGCGCATTTAAGTTTTCATTACAAATTTTGACACAATAACAAGACTCAAGCATTGGTCTAACGAACGAAGACTCTGGGCACACAAATAGAAGCTGTTCACTATGGAGTTTAGTCATAACACCTAATTGCTAGAAAGCTTTGGGGAAAGCTGCAGTGAGGATGATGTTGTGTACAGTGAGAAAGGCCTTCTGCATCCAATGACTGCAAGTGCATTGGCTTCAACTGAATTAACTGGGGTGATTGTAGGGCAGGCTTGTTTACGACTAAGGTCCAATGCCGGCGGAGTTTGTGGTTTAGTCAGACACAAAGACAAACAATAGAAGCTGTGAAGCCCTGAAGTACATATTCAAATAGTCAACAGCACAACAATACAATATGTCAGCTGTGCACCTGATTAGCTGTAGCGAGTAGAGGGCGTCTAGGGGCGTCCCGACTTGGAGGTAATTTCACGTAGGCTAGGCAGAGCTAATCAGGGTCTATTGGTTAGATAGTCCTACAGAGATTATGGTCTAAATGTAACCGCAAGAGAAATATCTACTCAGCTCAGGTATCTTATATGGCATTGAAAAGCAAACCATTCAAAAGATCAAATTATAGATTGACAAACCGCAAAACACACCAAAGTGGTGAGATAGAAAAACACAAATCTATTCAGCATACACGTCGATGATGTATGTAGAGCGAGCGGCGTGAGATCAAAATCCTGGAAAATATCTAATACTAACTAAAACGCCCAAGAACAAAGACATTCCCTAAAACAATACTAGCTTCCATCTAATTAAAAAGCCACCAAACGAAAACCACCAAGCGTAAACCTATAAAATATTCTAGCTCTGTTAGCAACAGAATGGCTGCGTTAGATTAGGGACAGTAATTCATTAATTAAAAACTTAACCTGCCCATAAAAGCGCAGCCAAATAAGTCGGCTGAGACGAAATCCCAGTCAAAACAGGAAACAGAATCAGAGATCCCAAGCTTGATCTTAAGTCTCGGGTTGGAAAGAACAAAGACAATAATCGTTACTATCTCGCAAATAACTACAGATCAAATTTATCACTAATCTAAATCTCCAGTTCCAATAAGTAATAAAAACAGCATAGAAAAAGTCAAATAGAGCAAACTGCAGGCCAGAAATCATCAATCAAAACACTTTTAGATTCTCCCGCCCACACAATATGTCCAGAGTTATGACCTTTGAAACCTTAGAGAGATTTAGAGAGATGGTTCTAGAGGATTTTTGTTATTACCCGGCATATACAGAAGACATTATAAAAATTTCAGTGAAATTTTAAATGACCAGTTATTATTAAAATAAGTGCTTTTTAACCCATTTATTACAGTTTTAGCATGATTTTAATTTGAGTGATAGTGGACTAAACTTCGTCTACAATAACAAATAAATCTTAACTGGAAATTTTGTGTTTTGCAAATTGAGTTTTCAGATTTAACCTAATGTGTTTGTTCACCAAACATGGCAGGTTGGAAGCATTTATATTAATAAAGCAAGATCCAAATTATCAATTCTGTTGAGTGACACAGTGGCTTCTTGGTAAATTGTGTGATTGATTGAAAACTTTTCTTTTTAAGTCCCAACACATCAAGTTCTCATTTCTCACCTAATTATTTTTCGATCCCCATTCTCACTGTCACACTTTTTGGCCTCACTTCTTCACGCTGCACAGACTAAAAACACCAGTCTGCCTAAAAACTAGGGTAACTCCCCCCTCCCCGCTCACAATATGGTGTTTGGCGGGCCATAGAAATTGGGAAATCAAAGAAATGTTGAGTGATCCCAATGTAGTGATAGTAGTGTAGATGATGAAATGTGGAACACAATTTTTGACGCTATGAAAAATAATGATAAAACAATTACAGAATAATAATACTTACTAGATTTCTGGACTTTTGTCTAGTTACATGTTTTTGCATATGAGGAGTAAAGACGTCCAAATCAAACGGATCTACTTTACTCTGTAGAGTACCTATAAGCTGATTGTACAATCGTTCTATCTCTGTGCTCTAAAAGATTACAACAAAAATGAGAGTCAAACTTAATTATTCGTCACAATAGTTATGCAAGACCATAACTGGGGCACCATATGCATTCCAGACAATAAGGAACCACTTCATATGATCAGTCTGTTTTTGAACTCTGAAAAATGGAAAAAGAAATATGATAGAACAGAGCAAGTCAGGAAAATGAGATATTCTGGCCGTCAAACTCAAAGAAACAAGTTGTAGCGTTTTATTTATGGTGCATGTGACAGCAATATTGAGACCTGGTGATAACTCAAATAATATTTGGCCATAATATTGTTTTGCTATGTTTTTCATATTTCCAACCTTTTCAGTCTTGTTTTATGGCACAAACACACAAAGTTATTGTGCGTGAATACGAGCTTGTTTAGGGAGTTGGCTTGTTTTCCACATACGTAAATTGAATTATCGGACTTGGCGTTTTGTTTACGAGTCTGCGAACTGTGCGCTGAATGGCATTGCGGGCCTTGATGAGGGGCCGGGGCCCGAGAGATCAACACAGCAAATAAATGTAGTAAACAAGGAAACAGCAGCAGATGTGAGTTTAGTGAGGCAGCGAGCAACGTCAGCAGCAACAGTAATAACAACCGCTGCCGCTGACTTGGGCCTCAGTAAATAACAGCTACCACTTATCTTGCTAACCACAAATCAATTAAACAAAGCTGTCATAGTAATAAGGGAGAGCTTTAGCATCGGGTAAAAAACAACCGCTGGCTGAGGAGAGCTAGAAAGTGAAAAACAATGTCTGCTTATTGTATAGAGAATGGGGCCGGCGCTGATTAGTAAACCACAAACAGAGCTCTCAAACTCAGCAAGCTATCACATCTCTCTGACATACAATACAAACAAGATCACTGAAGAATAGCCTAAAGAAATGAGCGTAAAGTGCTTCACGCTTGTCTCGGGAGGGAGATTTTTTTTCTCTCTCAAGAAATAGCATTTTTATGGGCTCTTCTAAGGATAAGACAAAACATTTTTTTCAGGACAAAGGGGAGATATTTTTAAAAATAAGAGTATCGGCCACGACTGAAATCATGTCTTATTAATTGGTACTCACAGAACAAAATGAACCAAAATAACAAACAACTCCTCGATCAGCATCGTAAAACAATGCAGGGCTATTGTTACCCGGATCCTCATTGTGTTTACGACCCCTCATCACGGGGCGGATCATCAGCCCCGCCCTACCTTGGCATCAACCTTAAGAACCTAAGATAAGTCTGCGGTTTTGATGAAGTTTTTGATAAGCTATATTACAATACACTGGAGACTAGTGAGAAGCTCGCCTGATACTTCATCTAGTTGTTGTTGTTTTTCACACTAGACAAGCACCTGAGCTCTGCTGTATAAGAGAAAGAACCTCACATTCCTGTCTATTGTTATGAGGTATGCATTGAGATGGACGGGGGGGGGGGGGGGTATAGGGCCTTGGGCCATGCAACGACTTCCTTTATTATTATTCAAGTAAACAACAAGGCCTGTTCAATGTCACAACTAGCGATTTTTCCAGTGATGTCATGGGCAAAATAAAGCTCCAACCAGAATGGCTGTCAAACAAGATTAATCATCACAAAAACAGAATAAATAACCCACACATGGCTTCCTAGAGGGAGTCTCATATAATCACAACATCTTGTTAAAGATATGGCTTCAAGAGGCGGATTATCCGCATAGAACCTCTTGCCTGTCAGGATTGAGATGTGAAGACTGAGAGGTATTGAAAACAAAGGCCAGGATCTGTCAAGGATGTCCTTGCCTAATGTTAATAAGGTTTGCTTCATCATAAACATATAAACACTATTTAAATACTATTTAAAACACATAAATACTATTCATAAAGTCTATTTATATGCTCACGGCATTGTTTAAGAAATATATAAGTTAGTATGATGGTAGTCTCTGGTTTATATAGTGGTGTCTATATATTAAATGTGTAAATATATAAACAGAACTACATGTACATAGTGCTTCAAATTTGTATCTCTAGTCTGAGAATACATGTGGTTAGTTGTTGGAATTCATACATCCCTTGTTCGAAAGGGTAATGCTCTAATACTTCCCTTTTAGATGTGGTCCAAACCACAGAAGAGTTGGAACTTGCTTACATTAAATTCATAACATTGTTTTGGTACTTGCATGTAGTGAATTCTAGGAGGAGTAATTTTTGCTATTTCTTAACCTCATGTGGAGTTGAATTTTATAACACGCAAAAAATGAATTTAGCTCTTCTAGGATGTACATAAATTTATGAGGATGTGCTTTGAACTCAAAACCGCAAACCCTGATGCTGGTAGCATTTACCTGTAGACTGTTTTTCCACAGTAAGAGTCCATTGAGGTACCACAAATCAAACATGTACTGTAGAGCCAGGGGCTGGGTTAGGTGGTTCTCAATACATGTGTGATAGACGCGTAATATTCTTAGTAAGACATCTGCAACAAGCTCACTCTGTACATCTCTACAAACAGATAGTTGGCATAGAACAACTTATTTACAGCACAATGCAGAAGGCCAGCACAGTATAGGACAAAACTCAGTTGTACAATACTACACATATATTTCTTTTGTATAGTTACTAAACTTCATCTTCTCGCTGGCCGAAGGGGGTGGGGGGTTAATGTCGAGCAGGCTGTTTGGCAGGTTGTCAGCAGGTCGTGGTGCAGGCCATCAGGCGGGGCCCAAGAGTTTGGGGGGGGGGGTCAAACTATCCATGTACCCGTATAGTATAGGCTTTAACAAGTAGTAATAGAGAGTAATGGTTCTTATAGGTGCTACTATATATATATGAACCATGAACCCAATGAACTACCTCTTTGTTTCAACATTCTTTAATCTCACACAACACACATCTCTAGGGATAATTGATTAATTATGGGAATGATCCCCACATTTTTAAAGCTCCATCATCTTGGAAGAGGAGAGAAGTGCATATAAATTGTACCACAGAGTTTTTTCTTGGTTTTGTATCTAGGCCAACAGGGTTCAATTAACTCTAGGGGGGTTAGAGTTGTGGTGTATCTTCCCTTGTGGCAAATGTGGAGTGTACTTTGTTGGCCGTTTTACAAATGTCATACCCTTCAGGGTGACCTAGATCTGACCTGAACATTTTCAAACCATTACCTAATTCTGCGAAAGAAAAAACAAGCCTCCTCCCACTATTGACGTGGAAGTGTACTGGATTGTTCTTAGGATAGAACTAATCGTACAGGATTATAGTAAATTATCTGGTTAATCTTTAATTTCTCATCTTTGCTAGCTGGTTCACTGAGAGCATGTACACACCTAATGACATTGATATGGTCTTGTTGTGTCCTTTATCGAGAGCACATTTCTTTTAGAACAAAAACTTGAGCACAAAGGTTCAAATCCTCTATCCATAAAATATTGATAACATAAGGTGAGAAGAGTTACAAACTGTTTTGTAGAAAGGACAGACGGGGTTGTTGGCGTTGTAGTCTGCCCTAGGCAAGGCTTTTGGCCGGCATGTCTCGTCAGTTAAAGGTCTTGTCAAAAACCTCTCTGTTTGGCAGAGAGGTTTTTGACAGACTTCAGTGAGAGAACTATAGAGTTTTTCTAGGGTTTCTAGGGTTTCTAGGGTTTCTAGGGAAGTTATAGTTTAATAGTAATGAGAGAGTAGTTGAAATGTAGAGTTCTCAAACATTCACTTGGATGCTCAGCACTGCACTGCGCATTAGTCTGGCTGCAGTTTTGGCTGCCTCAAAAGCAACTGAGCATTCAGACTATAGACTAGATTCTCGCATAAGTTTGGGGAGCTATTGTGGCAACTATTTTCTACTTCATTCAGTAAACCTGTACATAACAGTACCGTAAATTATGTAACGTAAGCATACCTAGACAATGCATGGCTGCCCACCCGATTGATCTCCTTGCAAAGTTCATTCAGAGAATGCTGTAGGCACCAAGTTATCTAAAAATAGTACATATACCATCCATCAATAACAATATTATGATATAAGAACCACTGCGGATTAACATCAACAGCTAAATGGGACTAATCCTGGAGATTATCTCCAAAAAATAATCCTCACAATGCTTGAGCACCTTATATCAGACAAATAACAATCATATAGATGGAGCATTCCATCGAGTTGTTGCGACATTACTAAATTTGGCATTACTAAATTTGGCAAGGTCAATGGCTGTAACGTTATTGCAAAGCCAAAACTTTGGTTATCTGTAGAATTCCAGGCAGGTGATTGTCAAATATAACAATGTTATTTTCTACTCAACATATATAGTGAGCGCATTAGAAGAATGTTTTTTTTTTGGCAACTTGTATCATAACAGACTGATCATAGGGTCAGTGCTAGAGAATGAGTCAATAACAATCCTAGATAGTTACCTGTGAGTGTTTTGAGCCTTCATACACATTAATTAGGTTAAGAATAATAATCACTATAAGATACGGTATAGCTTTCACTAAGGCCTTGAAACAAACAGGCCAAAAACCCCATCTCATTTATATTAATTCGTGGGGAGAACCTAAATATACGCTGTGGGATTCAGACTGTATTGTTGACAAACTGGAAGTGTTTAATTGATTTGTCAGTCTGGGCGTTAACACTGTAGACAGTGTACCGGACACATGACCCATCTTCATTCTGCCACTACTTTTTGTGGGGTGAGATTTTCAGTTGTTGGTTGAGATCTTGAGTTATTGGTTGAGATTTTGAGTCAGTAGAGTGAATGGTAGAGGCCAAATGATTGGGCAACACGGACATACGAATTGAAAGAAATGGAGTAGTTTAAGCAGAGACTATAGATATATCTATAGTCTCTGGTTTAAGTGCTCATACTGTGTCGGGATAGCTGCATGTGGCATTTCATTATCAACCAGTGATTGATAATGAAATGCTACTACCAGCTATCCCAACACAGTTTATGCGCTTAAACTAGAAACAGAGTATAGATTGTTCCAGACCTGCATAGGGACCGAGATGACAGACTTCACAGATTTGCCTTCTTCCGTTTCCTCCTGAATCTCGACATCGTCCCATCTCTACAAGCAGATGTAGTTTAGTGATTTTCAAAACAACAATAATATTATACAGATATCGTGGGGGAATCAGGTTTTCTAGAGTTCTCAGACTAATTTAGAAAACAGTTATAAGGTTTATTAGCAGCAAGTGGCCCAGTTTCAACTGATTCTCGCTCAAAGTTGAGATTGGAAGGTACTAGAAAGATACCAATTTGGATATACTTACATTAAAGTAGTACCGTTTTAGTGCCTTCACATCTGAACTTTGAGTGAAAATGAGTTGAAACTGGGCCATATGTTGTAAATGCACCTTATAGCAGTTTTTCTAAATTAGACTGAAAACCCCAGAATTGTACTATAAACCTGATTCTTTCACAATCACTTTAATCTACAATAGCCCACTTTGAACTTCATACAGTCACTTGAGTTTTGAAATGCTAATAATAAAATAGGCCTCACAGTACCATTTCAATTCACACAACAATTCTGCAAAACTAGGAGATCTTTGATCACAGAGCCATTTCCATTCACACAAACAACTCTGGAAAACTGGGAGATCTTTGATAACAAAGCTGTTCTAAAATACGCATGTCACCCAGCATTATTACCTTCCCACCATGAGAGCATGCATTTGGGTCATGATAAAAAGTACAAGGGAACTTTTCTCTGGTTTCATATTTCGAATCGCTTTGATAAAAATTGATAATTATTCTCATTTACGACAAGGCGGAGAGAAACTAAAGAGCCCAGGTTACAATTAGGATGAAAATATCCCAGATTTTACATATCAAATGCTTTCTTCTGCCCGAAAGGGTTTGATTACTTTCAACAGTGGCAAGATGGAGACCTGAATTACATCATCTACATATTCGATTTAGAAACATTTACGTCAATCAGCCTCCTGACTAAGCCATCATCACGCCCGCCCACATGTTTTGTGGTTTTTTGCCGAATTAAAGTTCCAACCAACATTATAATTTTTTTAAGAGGTCAAATGCATGTTAACTTCTTTGATATTTAAAAATAAGGATTCAGTCCCAGGGGTGTCTATCCCCACCACAGCAGCTTTTTCCTTACCGGTCACATTAGTCATTTTCATAAATTAAAGAAACCCTTAATGATCATCTACTTACAGAAAACACAAGTGGCCACACCTTTGTGTTGTGGGATTTTAGGGAGGGATCGATTCGGGTATTGTTGTAGTTAACGCCTTTCCCAAGGATGTGGGTGCATTGGTAATTGGTTTGTGGTCACACTAGGAAGTTATATAATTAGGGAGTCGAATTGATTGATGATTCAAACTGATTGATGAGTGGGACTGATTGATGATTTATCTGCACTCACAGTGACATTTTTCAGAGCCTGGGCAGGGTCTGATATACTTATATCTGTACTGAAGCTTTCTGTAATCATATCAGAAGTATTCCTCAGCCAAACACTGTAAAATAAAATACACACATCGTGAAGATAATGTTCTCTATGGAAAAACTAACCGTGTGTGAAAATTAACGTTAACCGGGATGGGTGGGGAATGGAAGGGGAGGGACCAAATCTATCACTTCACCTATGTGATGGAATCGCAGAAAGCCAACAAATAACTGAAGTTAACTCCTCTGTCATAAAATAATTTCTGGAACTATAACCAAGATTGTACCATCTGTATCATTTTTTTTATTAAGACTTGAATTCTCTTTCTGTACTTCACTCCAATTTATAACCATTCTTCTTTGGACTGGTTGGGATACAATCATTCTGAGACATGTGAGAAACTGATCAATCATCTTGTTTTTACCTTCATCTGCAGCGCAGACAATAACACCTCAA
This sequence comes from Membranipora membranacea, assembly GCA_914767715.1. Taxonomy (NCBI): domain Eukaryota; kingdom Metazoa; phylum Bryozoa; class Gymnolaemata; order Cheilostomatida; family Membraniporidae; genus Membranipora; species Membranipora membranacea. Next base: position 13,926,268 of record OU612068.1, read on the forward strand.
AACTGGACATTTGAACAAGAGCCATCAATAAGACGGACACTTTGTTGCTAGCGAGCCATCAAAGTTGTTTACAGTATTTCGCAGAATTGATGGTTATTGAGAGTTTATAGATTGGGTTAATGTGACTACGAGATGTCGATCACTTCCTGTGTAGTGGAGCCTCTGCCGAAGGTGATGGCAAGGATTGTCGTCGCGATGAGCGCTTCATCAAGGCGAAAAGGAATTCTATTGCGGTTTTGTTATGTCGTAAATCTAAGGAGGAGTTTTTACATTAACATAATACATAATACCTCTCTAACTATACCTTTACCAGTCTGCAAAGGGTATATGATGTGAAGGCAGAAGGAGAGATATTTTGTGGTTTTATGTTTGACTGAGTGATGAAGTGATTAATCATGATTAACCGTGAGCTGCGATGGTAGGCAAGCTGCTATCTGAGTGAGGCAAAGATCTTATCGACAGTGGTGGGTTTTAAGAGGACCACATTTTGTTCCATGCAAGTCTCAGATACTATTATTAAGGGGTTATCAGAGATCCTATATTTCTCTATGGTCTCTTTGTTCCATGCAGTTCTCGGATATTGTTATTAAGGCGTTACCAAAGACCCTATATCATATCTATGCTCTCTGGTGTTATTATTAGCGCAGACCCTGTCAACATCCCTTTTAACAGCAGATAACAGAACCTCAAACTGAGCGTAACCCTCTAAATTAATAGGCTCAACCTGTGATTAACACTAGATGACAATGTGCAATCATTTGCGGAGATAATTGGTAAAATGCCTATTATATCCATCCTCTCCAACCCATTCATGAAAGGTCTGATCATTATCAACACATCGTAACCCTGATGGAGCGCTAATAGAACAATCCCGGCCCATATTCAAAACAACATGTTACATCTCTGCTTAGAACATGATGATCTAACCACTGATGTATATTATATGGATGAGCGGTACAAATCTGACCCTGAGCAAGCGCATGGCTATTCATGTATGGTTGCTGGACACATTTCTCATCTTTGATTGGTCCACAAGTTCAGAATCTAGAATGGCTGACTTATAAATTTTTGTCAAGCAGATTGTCTGAGGTTTTGGGTTTGTTGATGATACATCCAAACTGTCAGATTCATAGCATTATTTAGATCCTGACACAAAGCTTTATACTGATGTCATATCTCTACAAATAGGAACGCTCTGTGTTTTCCCACTGATCCATAAATTCATATCAATGGTTCTAACCTACCCTTACCAATCAGCTTTGTCTAACAATTTACCCAGCTCATATTAACCCAGGTGCAATGATTGCGCAATGATGAAATATTATCCCACCACTTATAATTTATCCAGGCTATTTTGTGGTGTCATGCGTAGAATGAAGACTTGCATGTGAGGAGTGAATATTTCCTGAAATTGATTTATATGGCCATTAGTATGGGAGTCAGTTTACCTGACCTTTGCTCCTTCATATTTGAAGCCTAATCGATGCAGGAACTGGCGAATAAGAATCCGGGATATTGTGGCCTAAATGGTCTGAAAATTTATTCAAATCTATCTTCACTGACCATTGATGACCATATAACTCAGGATTAATATCACACACCTGTTTCATTGGCGAGGTAGCGCTATATCAACCACAGCCATGACCGTGTGCAGAACAATTTTCAGCATGTGAAATCAAACTAATGACATCATAAATCAACCGCGTTTCAGATCTTTAAATTTTGGTCCGGGTTGCTGTAGGTGGAATTCCATTATAGACGTCTCCACGGTTAATAATGGAAAGCAACTGTCGGCGACACTTTTTTTCAACTATATTGGTGCTGTTAGCAGCTCTTAAACTTGATATTCACAAATTATGACTCATCTCGGCAACAAGTCACAAGACTGAGCCCTGTCTACGAATTAACAACATGTGAGCTCAAGTCAAGTCATGACTTGAGTTTACATGTTGAGTACCACATGTCAAGTCAAGTTGGGTACTTACCTGTAACAGTTAGAGGCGGTGGAGTTGAGTAGCTCGACGCTCTGGGTCCACAGTGGGTCTACGTGAGCCTGCTTACTACTCAGAGAACGTGACATCAGCATGGATCTCCTGACAGACTGATCAGCTGAGGCCTGAGATACGGAATGTAAAGTCACGGATCGCTCCAGATCTGGACAGAGCCTAGGTAGAGCTTTGCTGAACCGAGCCAACAAAAGCACCCAGCTGCAATAAAACAAGAGATTTGGGAAGAAATGCAACTGTTTTGAAGTGCATATACTGAAAAATACTGTCTGAATAATCTGAAATAAATTTACAAGGATTTACAAATAAATATCCAAATGCAAAATTGTGAATGTGGTAGCTAACATTTGAAATAAATGAGAATTATCCCCTCTCTGAACAAGCACGTCAGAGAGGGGGCAACTCCACAGTAGTATAGTATACTGCAAGCATACAACATTTTCAGGTAACGGATTTAGAAATTTACTTAATTTAAGACACATCTTGTGATATTAATAACATTAACATGATCAGTTAGAGCCAGAGTGTACCTTCAAGCCAGACTTCAGATAGCCTAAACACACTCCGTTCCTAGGCTGATAGATAAAAATGTCTCCAAGATCATGAGATAATTAAAATGTCATTTTTCACAATTTTCTGAAATATCTGTGGGTGTGGGATTTTGAAAATACAACCCCGGCTGCATATTGATACCACCTACCTGCATGCTGCTCTATTCAGCACGGATCTTTCAGATTCCGCCTTGGTGGTCGACTCCAGTTCATTTTGTATAATCTCTGATAACCTACAGCAGACAATGATTAATATGATGGATATGAAGTTGTTACCAGCTGAATATATCAGAATAAGCTTGGCACACAATAGAGATGGGACGAAATTTCACAGACCTAGGGAACATTTGACTATGTAATGGAAGTAGTGGTCATGAGATCAACATGATTATAGGTTATTAGTTTACAATCTGATGACATTAAAATGAATCTGTCTCTCAGTCAATGTCAGGATCTTTGTTGATTGTTGATTTATTCATTAAAGTGGAAATCAACCACAAATTATGAATTATTCTTGAATGACTAGTTATATCACTTTTTATTGTATTTTTTATTTTGCTGTTTGGAGTAAGGTTGTGGTAATGAAAATGCTATGGGGACCTGGCTCTATATTGCCGAATTCACAAGGTAGCATTTTGTTAACTATGTACATTACAAATAATATATAATAATCAGCGAATTTATGAATAGTGAGTTCACCATTTTAATTCCGATTAGAAATTCATGGCTATAGGATACATATGGCCATTCAATATAGAAAATCTCACCAATCTGAGTTTCAAATCTAACTTCCTCAGAACAAAATTAAGTTATATATACGTGAAAAAGGCTGGGCTTTCCCTTTTGTCATTTAGCAAGCTTAGCAGGAGTTGTGCGTCTTCGACAAAACGTTGAGTAGACAACTTCCTCACAACTTGGTAAACATTATCCAACACCTCGATAACATAGTTGTTTATCCGTCAGCTAACAGTGTAAATCAAATAACTACTCCCAAGGATTTTGACCACAATTCCATTCCAAAAGATATCTGAGGATAAACTTGCCCGGCCACCCTTTAGTTCAATATCCAGCAGGTGAAGAGATTTGACTCACCTGTTGACAGCCTGGTATGTCTCGTTGCTGACACACTGAGCTGTAGATGTTGAGATCATATCCTGATTATTTAGCAGTGACTGTACCTCCTCACTCACTTCCTGTGTCTGTCTGTACGTCTCCACTTCGGTAAGTAACAAGATCATCGAGTCATTCAACCGAGAGCAGAAGCTATAAAATATAAGATATGGAGAAAGTATGAGATGAAATAACACATGAGGATATTTAACACACCAACCCAAAATAGTTCTGTCAACATTTATGTCTTTACAAAATATTGATGGTAGGCCGATATCAGCATCAAAACAGTAAAAGTCTATCTGGATGTCAAATGTCTGCCTCTGTTGATGATTTACTGTGACTGGATGAGACAGAAATATTCAGAATCAACAGTTGTTCATCTACTAGCTAGATTTTGTAATATGACTTTGCCATAAGTGATTCATTGATTCCAGCTTACCTTACCCACAAGACATTAATTAAATTTCACTCACGCACTCAGTCCGATAAAACATTAAATTCCTAGTTTTCTTCTGTTTTTTTTTGGTCATTTGCATAATCAAAACTAAATGAATAATTTGGCTTAATATCCTCACTTTTGTACAACTGGAGTGAATCCATGGGCCTTCATAAGCAGACCTCCACCATCTTTGAATGTTTTCTGTGCAGAGGTGACCCACGTCTCCATACTGGGCAGATCATTAGGAGATTCACACCAGATATACGCAGACATGTCGGACTCTCTCTGTATGACAGTCCTGTTACTATCACTAGATAACGGAGAATAAATATACTGATACCAATGTGGTGAATAGTAGTCAAATCTTTAGCTGTCAAATTGACAGAAAGAGTAATACAAGTTTCTCTCAGTTTATCATTCTAGGTTTCACAATGTTACTGTTTATACAAACATATACCACATAGCCAGAGACTTGAGCTGTGGCAGGTCTCATCCAAGACAGCGTCACCATTTGTCATCCTAAGGAGTTTGGTGAGTAAAAATGGATGTAAAGCTCGCGGTTTGGCACTATGTGTTGGGAATGGTAAACTGTGTGAAACTGAATATCTCCAAAACATTGTTGAACAATCTTGGCTGGATGAAAACTTGCAAGTAGAGTAAAAACCTGTGAGCTAGAGAAGGAGTTCTGATAAGCTGCTTGGACTTCTTCAATTGAGACTCTGTGAGGGCCAGAGCAGAGTTAAAATGCTCCACAATGATCTCCTACAAATAAAAGGATGGACAAAAATGGGCTGTCTTAATCTTCAAACTTCCTCCATCTATCTTTTGACGCTACAGCTAAATTCAATTTGAACCCAATATAGATAAGGATAAATAATCAATCAGATATCAACAGCTAATGAAGTTAACATATGTGGTGACCCTAGCTCAACTTCTGAGATCTAAGAATTCAAGCTGACCAAACAAATTTTAATGTCATCAATAATTCTTTGGAAATTTTCCCAACACAAATCTTTATCATAAGACACTGCCTGACTAAAACATGCATTGATCTGTGTGTAGTCATCAATGAATCAGGGATTTAATTCCTCAATGACTCACAAGAAAGAAGGTGGAGGGATGTTTATGTCACTAACCTGAACTCTACTTGAGAAGAGAGGAGAGAGATCATTGATCCACAGATTAACAGGCTCAGTGAATATTCTCTCACAAGTACTCTTCCAATCCTTTATCCTAGAATCCTGAACATCAGATATAAACAATCAAGTTGATATATAACTACCAAATTTCGGAGTCTTGCTGGCATGAGGTTTAATACAAACAATGTAGAAAACATATCATTTTGGCTGTATATCCAAGTCTAACAGCACCTAGTCATAGTCAATAACAAATGTTCTGGTTTCTCGGTTACTAGTTTAAGGCATATAATTTTTGTCATTGGTATACCTTTGGTATCATTTGTACTGGAATGTTTCTTTTTGCAGACCTGACGACCGTCAAATTTATTCAAATCACTTGTCAGTACCTAGCTTTGGTTACATAATGGAACTGTAAGGTGCCGGTCCTATCCATACCTGGATGTATATGTCCCATACTGCTTGTTTAACTCCTGTCAGACTTTTAATGGTGGTCACATAAGCTAGCTGTTCTTTGACACTGCTTCTAACATTCTCCAGACATCTACAGTTGAATAAGATAGTTGTAACATATAGTTTTTACACATTCTCCTTGCATACAATCAAGCTCAATGTGGATGAGAAGTGTGCTGATAAAGATTTGACATCTGATCTGATACACCATCTTTCAATATCCTGTCTTTATATACCATATGAATACCCAACTTTGTCAGGCGACAAATCTGTGATGGAAACCTCATATTTTCATATTTGAGCTAGATAGAATCCAATGGATACATAATTCCCTGATTGGGATGCAGTAGTTTAACTTTGTTATATTGACTTTATTGTGTCAGAAGGACTCACGATTGTATCCACTTGTCACAGCTTGACTTTAGGTAGTCCTCTGTTAGAGACACATTCTGTATCCTCAAAGCCGGCTTGTACTCTGAAACAAAAATCACATGTGTTCTGTCTTACCAGACAACAAACAAATGAACTCTCTCTCCCCCAAAGGACTGGACGCAGTTGCGAGCAACTTGATAATCTATGGAAAAATATGTCATAAATGGTAGTTGTTCTCTCATTGATATTTGATATCAGGGAGATGACAACTCCAAATTGTATACATATTCGTACAAATTATTCCATTACTTTCCCTAAATTTATAGAACAAAAACAATTAGTAGTATCCCAAATTACAATTGATAGTTTCAAAAGGCATGTCATGCCATAAATACCACATGTTATTAGAATAATACACTTATACCTGTACTTTCATGTCTATGGAAGTGGCAACGAACTTATTTTACCTGTAACAGTTTTAGGGAGATGTCGACCGAGACTCATGAATTCTGAAATGCCCAGTTGTTCTACAATAAAAATAACATCACAAAAATTACAAACATATTCATGTAAGGTGTGAGCTTATCATAGTATTCAAAATCACATAGGAGACTGGAAGGGGCTTACATAACAAATCAGGCTGAAAATTTCTATCAAATATTACCTAAACAAGAAGTTGTTGGGAATGATTTTTTGTCTGAGATGACTGAGCTGATTATAATAAAGATGGGGTGGGCAGAATAGCATATTAACCATATGAACATTATGTAGACTAAGAACTCACCAAGTAGTGGCCGCTGAAGGAGTTGAGACAGGGAGTCAGCCAGTATGTTACATTTCTCACCAGAGTCGTCCCCCTTGTCCTGATCAGATTTATTACAGAAGACTGCTGTAAGCTGGTACACAGTGTTATGTATGAGCTGTACAGCGTATGTGATCTGATTTCTAACTCCGCTCACCTTTCCTGTCGTAAACTGAAAACAGAGAAACACTTGGTGTGATGAAACTTTTTGCCATTTGATGAGGTTGTGAGAGCTGAAGTCTCTTATCTGGCATTCAATGAAGTGTATGGTGGCAATTTGTATACACCTGTGCAGTTACGCCAGGTCTCAATTGATCATATAAGGTTCAATTCATTATGAAATAGTTGATTTCTGCCTGGCATATCGTTAGCAATCATAGTCATTTTGATGGTTATACTCTCCCTAGTATTAGGGGGGGGGAAGTGGGAGTTCTGGCGGTTTTGGGTTCTGTTGTGCCGGCAAGGTGGCCTATCTTCCACTGAAAAAGCAAAAAATTGCTCCTGTGCATCTGATTTACATACCACAGTTTTGAGCAGACCACATAAGACTTGTACTCAATGACCACTTACCATACGAGCTATGAGGAAATCCTGGAATACTTGTCTGGGTGTTTTATCTTCTAATAGTAATATACAGCAAAGAGCATCAGCTATACTCTGACTGCTCTGTGTGTGGTCTGATAAAGTTTTCCTACAACCCTGTCAAAGAAAACCAGAGAGGGAAAAACACATTGGTTCATTTATTAATTTGCATTTTCATATTGGCGCACTCACATTTTGCGATAGAGGATGACTAACAAATTTGCCAAATTATAAAAGCAGTGACATTTTAAGTTGTATATCTGGTATGTACTCTGATGTAGAGGAGACATTGTTGTCTCTGCTGCAAAAGTCTTAAACGAGTTCTTGCTAACTTGGTAGCAGAGGTCTATAATTTGACTAAAATAACAGGATAACTGTTGCACACACAGGCTTTAATATATTGAGTTGAAAACAAAACATGCCTTCCTTGAGGAAGATAAAATAAGAATTCGAAACAAAGAATCAGATCAATTACGAGCGGTGGTAAAATACCTGTATGATAGCAATTTTGAAGTGACTGATGGCAGCCCATTGTTTAGAGATGACAGGGAACCTGCTAACCACCTGCCCTCCGGTCTGGGTGTCGTACTGCAGACAGCCATGTATGTGCTTAGCTAGTAGATAGAGCTTAGCAGCTGGCAGATACTCTCTGGTGTCCAAGTAATTCCATATCTAAAGCAGTATGAAACAATAAAAAACATTAGATACATTGAGCTATTATCAAAGCATAATTTCCATGTTTAGCAAACAAAGCTGCGAGATGGACAACATATGCCATAAAACATAAAATTCTACTACGCGTAACTTGTCTTACAAATGAACATAATCATCAGATTGGGCAAAATATCTATGAATGCAAGTACTGCTTAAATTTTCAGTTTTTCCTTATACAAACTACGACTGTTTGCGCTGCTTATAACAGTTCAGTCAGCTGTGATAATCGGCAACCATCTTGTTGTTGGAGCAGAATTAACAGCTCATGGTCTTGAATCATTCCCTGTAATGAAAACTTACTTTGCCTGGGACTGCTAATAACAGCTTTATCTCACATGCAATCTCATACACTGCTCTCTGTTCTGTACTCTTACTGTAAGATAATCAGACAACATAAGCCTGACGGTCATAGACATAGGCACACATACACAGCTTATTTGTCAATCGTTGGTCATGGGGGCTAACACCAGCTTAACCATTCCTCAACATCTCATCTCACAGAGACATGCGGACACTGATGACAGCTCAGTGATTGCCTCCTCAGAACTATTTAGGATCCTATGATATTTCAGGTTGTAGTCCCTATGAACTATACAACCCTGAAGATAACTCCCTCATTTCACTGCATTCAGGTAATCAGAATTCTGAGTGAAAAGACAACCTGGGCTAAGCAAAGCAGATCAAATGTCTCAGCCTTGTCAACTAACAACTGTGAACGCCTTCTTGAAAGTATGTGGGAAGGTTTTGCTGAGAGCTTTGAAACGTAACCACATGCTTTTCTAAAATTTTTGCTTACCCGGGTTGTAAGACAGTGGCTGCGCTGTTAATATTCAACTTAGCATCACCTCTTCCCATCTCTCTCAACCTCTGACATTGATCATTCATAGATTTCATCCTTTCTCCGACCTGCCACATGATCAAATTATGAATTAAGTCAACTTAGCATACCTTGTTGTAGGAACAACTCAACCAATAAAACTAGCAGTCCCTGCTCTGACGACAAACGCTTGCACTCGAAGGTGAAATTAATATGGGCTGATGATAACTCTACATTATCTCTTGTAGGTGTAGACAAAGTGATCAAATCGAATTCTGACTGGTTGAACTACAGAAAGACAAACGTAATAATTGATTGAAATTACAAGATTTAATACCTTTTCTGCACACTCCTTCATCTTCTTAATGGTATCTGCAGCCGAGATCAAGTCCCTGTACCTTTCTCTATAGGGAGAAAAAACAGTTCAACCATACATTGAGAATTACAGTGATTCTACAGGCGAAGAATCAATAGGTCAAGGATCAATAGCCTGTCATCATCATTTGGGCAACACAATGTAATTGGTAGCATATATAGGCTAAAATACAAGGCATACACTACAGACAGGACTATTTATTAGCTAGTTTTGCTAGTTCAGAGATGACCAAATGTTGGCTGGCAGCTGGCACCAGTAAGGTGGGAGTTTATATTGAGCAGCTGAGGTTAAAGAATGTTAGCTAGCCATAAACTTCACTATGTCAAGCACGAGCAAAATGGCCACCATTATCTCCTGCAAATTCTTTACTCCAATAGGGTATTGCAGACACGTATTAATTTACGTTTATTCTAGCAACAGGCAAAATACAAGCTAGGAGACACTCATCCCAAAGATGATTCTGAGACTAACCCAACTAGATCTCTCATCTCTTCTTTCTTCCATTCTATATCATGTCTTATCTTCCTCTCAATATCCCTCACCTCCTCCACACTGTGGTTCTCAAACAGTGTATTGGCATCCATGTCCCGTGTAGCTAAAATACAAATAGATTGTTGAACGTTATATGCAGATTCAAGAAATGTGGTATGACGGTATCTAGTGTCTAGTATTACAACTAGACCTGGTCCCTATCATAGTGATGATCAAGAAACAATCGCATTAGACAACACGTTCCCAGCATGAACAACAACAAAACACAAGCAAGCAAAGTTGAGAGACAGAGCATCCGTCTGAAGCAGGCCTGAGAGGGAGGTGTGTTTGTCAAGCTTTCAGGAAACATTGCATTGCACAGGGTTAGCAGCGTGTTGCACATTGGGAGACAAACTTTCCCTTGCATGACCTAGAGAATCGCATCGATGTATATTTGATTATTCTGTTAATGATAGGTATGACAATTTCCAAATGTTTCTGTTGGCAACCACACATGACACGGTACCAAACTTGCAACCCGTGAGTGTGACATGAAAGTTGAAACTATATATATGTCAAAAGGTTTCAACCAGCTTTTTAAGGAGTCACTCGTTTGCCCTCATTCCTTAGAAAGCCAATTTGTTGCTACAGAATTAAGAATATGTTGGAGTGCAGTTTGCTCATGGCAACTACTTTCATTTCTGTGGTGAGGAGCATATTGGCCTATTATCACCAACTCCACCTCAGTCAGTTGTTTGTGAGACAACACAGCCGCATAGCAAAATACACTAGCAAAACCATCCCTACCCCCTCAGTTGGTGATGGGTTTTATATTTAATCAATTAAACAATTGCAACCCTATTTATGGATTTTGAAAGTGGGATAAACTGCAATACAATGCATAAAGGGAGCAAAGAATGATCATCTCTATCAATCTCACTTTTCACAATTTTTCCTTCCATGGTGCATGCTGAATGACATAGAATTCAAAATATAGGTCAAGTACAGATTTAAAGGTAAAGTGAAAGCGCATCCCTGCGCACATGATGTGCTTTCACTTTCACTCCATCGGTGTGTTGTAAATTGTGTTCCATGTCATTTGTAATTAAGCTCTTCAAGAGTGAACATTCATTTTTATTTTCCTAGTACCTATTAGTATATGATAAAGAGAGACAAACCCATTCTTAACTGCAACATCAGCTGCCGCAAAAGCATTGGATTTTGTGTTGGACTGACTGCCAAAATGGATTTAGTATCATATCATACTAATGAGACGTTAGCAAGAGACCATCTAAGGCAGCACTAGACAGAACATCAGCTTCAGTTCTCTATATTTTCTCAGGAGAAATCGTTTGGTGACAGTTTGGAAGATTATATGGAAGCTGGTGAGTGAATCCTACTGTATCAAGTTTGAATTTGTAGTCATATGCTGTGAAAGGTGTTGTTGGTTTCTGTGGTGTGCCCATCCACAGCATGATATCAATTTCCAAGGAGGGGGATAGGGTTTAAGCAAAGCGATGCAACAAAATAATCTCAATGCAATGTAAGTAACCAGATTGGATTGTGACAGCTAACTGAGTTATGGCAAGCCCTTCATAATTATTATTTCCCTAGCGAAGGCCGAAGCTATAGAGATGGGTTTGAGGCAAAAAAAATGGGTGTCATGGATGAGCTGAGGGCATTTTCAAGGAGTGTGTGGTGGATGAACTCTCACACCATATGAGTTCACTGAGTGTGCTCGGTCCTGCCTGTAAACTGAAATGAGCGTTGCATCAAATTATTTCCCTGTCTTTGAATATGAATAGCCCATGCAATGTTATGTACTATTTAAACTCGCTTTCTCTCTAACGTAAATGCATCAGATCATGCGTGGCAAACCTTTTTTTCTGCTTTGGCCTCTTTTTGTTCGGGAACATACCAATTGGCCGCACCACTTTTTGGACAAATTTTACTTGAGGTACACAATAGGGAATATCCAGGTCTGTATCCATTGGTTTTCAAGTGGTAGAGCCAGGCGGGATGGGTGCCTTCATCCTAGGGGGTAAGGGCCTCTCTCAGAAAATCTTTTTATTTCAATATGGAGACAGTTTTTAGAGATTCCAGCCCTTTTCGGGAAAAAAACTAACAAGCAGGAAACTTTGTTTAACAATATCATATGAGGGACATCATATCCGATCCCTACTTTGTTTGATACTTTGAGTAGGAGGTGGCTCAGTTGGTTAGAGCAACACACCTTTAGCATGCAGATGCTAAAGGTTGAGGGCTCGAATCCTGTGGTCCATCGACTACTGGGGTTTGGTTGGCCCCCAGTGCTGTGCTCCGACCTGCCTGCAAACAGAGAGCAACCTGGTACAGATATTGCAGCCTCGCTACAAGGGCAATGATTTTTGGCGCCCATGTTTCAGAATGTGACATGTGACAAGACATTTGATTTTATCAACCTTTTAATCAATCTTGGATTGAATATTTCTGTCAACTTATTGCGTAGGGTAGTAAATGGCTGAGAGCAATATTATATAGTGATTAAAAGATCACATGGGAGTCCTAGGCGGTAGGAACTAGAGCTTGAGTTAACTGCTAACAGTCAAGAAAATATGTGATTTTGGTAGATTGTCTGTGAATAGAATAATAAGAAAAGTCAAAATTCTCTGCAACCAATTTAGAACTTGTGATGTTAGGAGGCTGTGTTTTCTAGCCTTGCCCATTGACGTTGAGGTATGTTTTGAGGCAGACCATTATGCTGAGGAATAGCTGACATGTTTCAGTTTTGAATTTTTTGATGAGCTCTGAACATTATAACGTATATAAATTTGCCAATAAAAGCGGAAGTAGCAGTAAAATGGCGACGGACCCCCTTAGCACCCTGAGATAAACATAAATAGAGTCAATGCATATTCATGCTATTATGGCATGTTAAGGTTTTCTTTTCCCAACTTTACCTGCTTACCTACCTATGAATACACCCCATCTACTCACATAGAGCAACAATTGCAATTTTCAATGTGTGTTAGCTGGTATATATACCTGTTTAGCAGTCTTAGAATGTTGGCTAAAATTACAAGGTCTGTTTCAGCTCAAATACTGAGAAATCAAGCTGCCAAGTTCAGTACAAAATTTGCAGGCAGGTCGGATCCACCGGGGCATCAACAGAACCCATTAGTCAGAAGACTGAAGCGGAAAATGATCCTGTGTGAAGGGCATGCAATCAAACCAGCAGAGCTACTTGCTTATCTTTATCATAATTAGTTAGTTTCACAGCTGTTTTAATCCGCTATTTTTTTTTCTAGCAAGGCTACACTCAAACTGTACGTTTATATTTGGGCAGGTCTCCATCAGCATCAGCCCATACCGATTCCAGGGTCTGTAATTTAAGGCCGTTACAAGGAATTGAGGTGTTGTGTTATGTTTTATACCCTAATTGAATGTGATTAAGCCAGTTTATTCTTGCTGGAATTATGCAGGATAGAACATGAGCATGCCATAGCGGTTCAATAGTCAGTGTCTACAAAATATCATGCCGAAATAAATGATGCACTTTTATTTACTGGGTGACCTTTGATGATGAATATTATGTGGAGAGGGAATAAATTTTTCTGATTTTTTCCATGTGAGAGTTGTATGCAGACCATTGAAATGTGTTGGTGTGATGGTGAAACATATGAAATAATTATTTTGTATAAACAGCCTAGGCATTCTAATAGTCATATTTGGCCACATCATTCAAATCCTTGTCATATATAGATGTAGCATCTTTTTGTTCAGGTTAGAAGCGATAATTCTTACTTCATTTCCACTCATTGGTAGCTTTCAAGTAACTAAATCCTGTAATATTCTTGGGGGATTCCAGGTTGCAAGGCAAAAGTTTTCCACCTGTAGCAGTACAACATTCTGTCAAAATAAATGCAAGCTTATTTCCTAAAATTCGTCAATTTGTATCAGTGTCATGAATCTCTGCTTTAACTTTCCCAATCATCATTGGTGTATTGTCACAAAAAATTATCCCCCAGCTTGCTAGCAAATATTTTTGCACTCAGTAAAATCTCTCTCTTATCTGGTTGGTGCCTGGTGGTAGGCGCGTGATGAAGAAATTAAAATTACATTGTGCAGACTAACGGATTCATATCTTGTTTTGACTCAGCTGTAGGATGCAGGGCATCTTCATTTCCAAGCGAATAATCACACCAATATTCAACATAAGTGTTGGTACTTATCTAGGAAAATAGGTTTCTAATTGACCAAAGGAAACACTGGACACGGGCAAATGGTAAGAAGCATAGAGCTTCAGGAATCCGCTGCAATTGAATAAACATATATTTGCCCTTATATTTCTATAGGAAGAAAAATTGACTGGGATGATGGGGGTAGGGGTGGATGGTTGTGTGAATATGCACACCAATCTTCCAAGTGAAAAAAGCTGGATAAAATTACGATAATCTTTTGGAACACTATTCCCTCACCAAACAGGTGAAAGGATAAAGCATTAATATTAAAACAGGTAGAGCAATCTACTTCACTCTCACAATGATTGGTAATCTGGAGAATCTTCTAAGATACCTAAAATATCTGAGACACTGTTTGTTTTGTTTATTGGGTATGAAACATCCTCCTGTCTCTGGTACCTTTGGTGCAGGCATGGGTGTAATCAATGATATTGTTCTGTTTCCATTCATACCAGCAAAAATAATTGCCAAGCTGCCTGACATATATGTTCTATGTTTGTGTAAGGAAGCTAATCCTGCTTATGAAGATTTAATCTTATTTTGTAATTACAACATATAATAGAAACACCTTTATTTATCAGCCCCAGATTTGGTTTGATCTTTTTTAATAATAGAACTGTTATGGATGGAGCCATCTTCAGCCAAAAACAATGTCATGAAAATAATTTTGTTTTAGGTGAAGTTTGACATTCTGGTTTAATTAATTGGTCTGCATCACCTAGCCTGCTGGTAAAATAATAAAATCTCTCACACCACTGCCTGTAATGGTCAAAAAGTTTAAATCATTATTATCAAGTGTTGTAATTTTTAGAGCTATGAAACTGCCCAAGCAAGTCATGCAAAATATTAATTATGTTCCGGTATTAAATTCAGCCTCATATCTTTTTTAAATGGCAAATGACATAGCAAATAGTAATACCTCACTCATCTATAACAACATGAATCAAGGATTCAAGTTGCTAAGGCCTAAAAACTAGTGACATATATTTATGATTTCTTGAAAAAAATCTATTTATACCTTATTCCACCAAACCCAGCTTACTTTCTGTTGTTCTGATATTCTGATCTAAACTACTGTTTTTTGTTTAAATTATTCTATAACACACAAGGAGGGACTAGCCCTGGTTACAGCAGTAGAGAAATACAAACATTACCTTGCGGATCAACACTTTTTGGTGCTCACTGACCACATTAGCCTCAAGTGGTTGAAAAGCATAAAGGACACTAAGGGCAGACTAGGTCGCTGGTCACAATTGCTTCAGCCGTACAACTATGACATCAAACACAAAAGTGGGAAAACTAATACCAATGCTGATTGCCTTTCCAGGAGGCCTTATGCGCTAACAGAACCACAAACACCGCTTGACCTTGTTCACAACCTTCCTGTGGTCACCACAATTTTGGGTGAATCAGACATTAAAGGTGAATCACAAGCAGACAAACAAATTAGGGGGCCTGCTAAATACAATCCCGTGACACTGATGAGCCTAGGTAGAATGCCTATGATGAAGAATTAAATTGATAGATAGGTTCTACATGATGGAATTGCAATAAGCTAGAGTGGACCAAAGTTTGGTACTGGTGACCCTAGGTTGGGTATATCACAAAAGAGAATAATAGACAATTATTGGTGAATTCACATTCATCTATAGTTGGAACTTAATTACTATGGTTGCAACTTAGTTACTATTGGGTATAGTAAATCAAGAGTTGTGATTCTCTGAAATATTATTTACTAGTGGGCTGGGGGCTATGGTTTCCTACCACATACTAACAAATCATACTTGAATTATTTTCCTTGTAGGGCTCCTGCAAAAGAGAATATATTATATTGAGAGAATTGACGGAGTGCACCAGGCTTTTTCGGATGTGGGTTCACAGTATCTGGATTGCAGGCATGGGAAGAAAAGAAGGCCAGGTTTCTGTGAGCAGCGTACTGTAAGTTGCAAACAAAAAGTTGTGAATAATAATATATGTATATATAGATACATGTATATGGTGTTCAGTTGTCTCTACCAATAATTTTTCAATTTAGAGATGTTAGGTAGTCTCAGCGTAGTGTGATGTTTGCTGTGCTACATCCATTCATTTTTACTCTACCAAAGACGGTTTGTGTAATAAAGTAGCTGGGTAGAATGAAATCAGGGTAAAAAGCTTTGAGTCTGGTTGTAGAAATATACCCTAGAGTAAGAGTAGAATTGAAGATCGTAGCTTTTGTACTGTGATGTGATCAATTGGATTATTGCGCATCTGACTAATTTATTGTTCCAAAAGGTGTATGTGTGAAATATTTTCTGACAAAGAGATGACTACAGGTAGTAACACCTCAATCATGCTGCTTGTACAACAACAGTTGATGAAGATAAGAAATTTTTCTTTTCTAGGATCACCCTGATCCAGTGAAACGACGTATACGCATTCAGAACACGATGAAGATGAACTGTCCGGCTAAAGTTTCTATCAAAAAACTGGTACTCTTTGATAATTTCAAGGTATGATTCTCAGTTTGCAGGAACTCTTTTGTTTTATTACAGTCATAATCCCACTCCTTAGGCATTATCAACATTAGAATTCAGTTGTCATGAAATACGACATGTATTAGGTTTGAATAATCCTTTTCTTGCTACTTAAATCCTGAGCAGTTTGCAGTACTTGTCCATCCATATCATTTTTTTTCGAGTTTATGTTTAAAAGAGTATTTGAAATACAAATTTGTTTTCACTCCTTTTGCCTTTCAAATGACTGATTAGAGCTTTATTTTTATACCATAATATCAACATCCAGGATACAAAACTTTTCTGTTATTTTTGGAAGGTGAACACAAAACTATTTTTCATCAAAGTTATCCTATATCAGTAATGAGTAATTATAAAAAAAATTAAATTGCTTGCACAAAGACCGTTTAGTGTAGTAATAAGTAGTGGCCACAACAGCACTTGGTATACCACCAACTTATTATCAACTCCCTCCACATTGTTACAGCTGACCGAATCCGGCATGGAGTGTCAGAATCACTAAAGGGCCCTGCGCCACACAACATATCCTTCAGCTACAATGAATGACAATTTCTTCATAATTTCAAAGGTGTTCAATATTGAATTGCTTTCCGGTCCCAGTTTAGTCATTTTGAGTTTTTAAAGCTATCCCTTATTTATCCATTCATTCTTGGGAAAAAAACTCACCAGACTTCCTCGTCACCAGACTGAATAGCCAATATATAAAATACCTCATCATGACAAATCATGGAACAATTAAACATAGCTAAAATGAAAATTGCGAGGGTCTCTCTCCCTCTCCCATTGACAAACTATATACATTCTGAGTGAGCGATTTGGGAACAAATTTGTCTACTTGAAAGACCAAACGAGCAATATGTGAATGAGTGCATCACACAGTCACACTCTGATTGAAAGACCCCTGACTGAGTTGTTCCATTGACAGTGCTCCTATTTTATTCATATTACAGATAATGCTACAAGAACTAGCAGTTAAGTGTGCAGCTGGAGATGAGGAAGCTACATTTATAAAAGGTACTGAAGGAGCCATGTCTCACTTGAAGAGAGCTGCTATGTCCCCAATATTGATTGGTGATAAACAGGTGAGAAATAACTGACTTTTAATGGGCCCCCCCCCCCCCCCGTACTTATAGTATAGATTATAGATGACCATTTCTTAGCTTGTAGGCTTATAGATAGATGCAAGTAAATATATAGATTTATAGATGTTATCAATGTAAAGATATAGATTTATAGATTTCTTAATGTGTCTCTAAAGTGCTGTCAGTGCTGTGTGTCTCCTGTGCTCTCTTTGTGTGTGTATGGTCGTTGTGTAGCAAAGCAAACATTCAGATATGTTTACAATCTAATGGGTTTTCCCCAGGTTTTTGGAATTTTCCAACTGTCAGTCTATTGATGAAATGAGTGGGCCACATGCCATCGCAGCGCGCTTAAGTTTATAGATTGGGATTCTTAATTTATAGATATTATAGACAGTCCTGTGTGGGGGAGCCCCTTTTAATATAAATGACTTAACATTGACCAGCTTGTTACAATATAAATTTTGGCCAACACCACTGAATTCTAAATTTGAAGTTATCCTGACATGCTCAAAGGGCACATAACACCTAATATGCTAAGAAAAATGACCTCTAATTTCTGTTTTGGTTCTCTCTTATCAAATACTTGCAAATTTTATGTTGATGTGTCTTTTATTATCAGGATGACAAATTTACGAAATTAGTGCTCCGATGTGCACGAGCTGGAATAGTGGGAGCCAACAGGAAATTTGCGCTAGAGGATTGGTTTTGGTTCAATTACTTGCTTGAGGTAAGCATACCAGCACTTCAAAAGGGTGTTCTAGTGATCAGACATACAAATAAGGGACTCCCTTATTTGTATGTCTGATCACTAGATGTTACATACTCCCTTAAAGGGATTATGTAACATTGAAATATCCATTATCATCGGCAAACAAGTATGATGTCCAACCACGTATAGAGCCCTCAAATACGTATCAAATCAAGGAGTTGGAAGTTTTAACTCTAACGCTGTGATCAAACACAATCTGAATGACAAGAGAATAATGAGAAACTTGTTTTGTCAACTGGAATTAAGGTAACCTGTTTCATTTCAATCATCCTAGCTGCAAGGCACATTGCTGACTTTTACAGTTGTACTTATATTGGTAAGATGATTGAATCCATAAGGTTTTGAAGTTTTAGCTCTACAGTCATTCTCCAATGTGTATAAGAATAATTATTACAATGTTCAGCTTCCATCTTTTCTGGTCTGGACCTGGTTGGTAAATATCAAAATACACTTGCCTTGCTGAATTAACCTTTGATTTTATTGTTTTCTAGGTTATTATCAATGGCATTCAACTAGCTGACAAAGTATCTCCTGGGGAAGCTGAAGGAGCATACCGAAGAAACCTAAACGAAGTGTTGTCCATCTCATTGTGAGACATATCATACAAACTTGCATACCTTGCAATCATTCATTTATTCCTATAAATGTTCAAAGACAAACCTACAAACCTGTTCTTTATTTCAATTTTATAATCCATGACTTTTATGCCTTCTATGCAGTATTTTTACATAAACTTTTATTCTCAAAAGCAAACCTACAAACCTGTTGTTTATTTCAATTTTGTAATCCATGAATTCTGTGCCTTCTATGCTTTTTATGCCTCTAAACCTACAAACCTGTTGTTTATTTCAGTATTATTTTTACATGTAAGAAGGTGATCGGTATATCTTCAATAATATATTAGTTGAACATCACTTAATTAGTCACACACAGATATTTGAATATTTTCAGGACTTGAGTGTACAAGATCCTAGTCCTAGAATCGTAACAAAATCGACATCATAAAGAGTTATCCACTCTCTGATCAGTGAAATCAGATCTATGTTGTAGCGTGAAAAAACATGGAATTGGTCTTTGCATTCTACTCCTTGGTTTCAAACACTACTGAGTTGTTTTCTATATAAAAATATATGAACTAACATGGTTAAGTGCAGTTGGTCAACCAGACCTTGAGCAATGCATTGGCTTGTGAATCCAGTCAATTAGACTAAATTTTCAAATCTATGTTTTTCAATCCTACATAGTATGACATAGATTTGGTTGTAGGTCAGAGAGTAAACTCATAAAAATATTGTTGGCGTCCCTCGTCTGTTTCATATATATACCATCTATTGTTTATGATTCAAATACTATTCATGGCACATTCCATTCTCGCTGTTGACACTAGTTGCAATCATTAAAATTCTTTGGTTAGACACACTACATCATTTTGTACACATGCATAAGAATTAATACGATAAGGATTTTTTTAGTAACACTGCCCGTTCATCATTGCAAAAAAGCAAGCCAAGTAGACTAAGTCCTCAAATCTATGTAAAATAGATCTACGTAGGATGACATAGATTTGGTTGTTTTGTTAAAAGAGGGGACAACTCGCTCATAAAAAAACCGATTTGGCGCTTCGTGTCTGTATTAATCGGGGACCAACTTTCTGTATTAATCAAGAACTACAACATTTTGAATGAATGTAAACCTCAATGTATTGCTGTAAAATTAATGTTTTATGTACCATCGAGGTATTGTATCAGTTTCCCTTACAGCCCACAACACTCCGTATCCTCCTCGATGGCACCAGTAGGAAACCCCCCAAAACTATCAGCTTGACTCACGACGCATACATAAGAATTAATACAATTAATTGCTGTCAATAACATATTCAGACCGTGTTCGATATTTTTGATATGTTTGATACCGCTGTACACTTTATCTGGAGAAAAAGCAAGCCAAGTAGACTAAGTCATCAATTCAATGTAAAATAACACAACGTAGGATAACATAGATTTGGGTGTTTTGTTCAAAGAGGGGACAACTCGCTCATAAAAAAACCGATTTGGCGCTTCGTGTCTGTATTAATCGGGGACCCACTTTCTGTATTAATCAAGAACTACAACATTTTGAATGAATGTAAACCTCAATGTATTGCTGTAAAATTAATGTTTTATGTACCATCGAGGTATTGTATCAGTTTCCCTTACAGCCCACAACACTCCGTATCCTCCTCGATGGCACCAGTAGGAAACCCCCCAAAACTATCAGCTTGACTCACGACGCATACATAAGAATTAATACAATTAATTGCTGTCAATAACATATTCAGACCGTGTTCGATATTTTTGATATGTTTGATACCGCTGTACACTTTATCTGGAGAAAAAGCAAGCCAAGTAGACTAAGTCATCAATTCAATGTAAAATAACACAACGTAGGATAACATAGATTTGGGTGTTTTGTTCAAAGAGGGGACAACTCACTCATACAAAAACCGATTTGGCGCTTCTCGTCTGTATTAATCAGGGACCAACTCTTTGTATTAATCAAGCACTACAAGCTTTCGAATGAATGTAAACCTCAATGTATTGCTGTAAAAATATTTTATATGTGCCATATAGGCATTGGATCAGTTCCCCTCGCAGCCCGCGACACCCCCTATCCACCTTGATAGTGAGACAGGCTGGAAACTCCCAAACCCCTGAGCTTGACTTACTACATATACATAAGAATTAATAGAATTAATTGCAGTAAATCACAGATTCAGACTGTGTTTGATATGTTTGATACTGCGGTTCGTTCGTCGGAGAAAAAAGCAAGCTGAGAAGACTAAGTCCCCAAATCTATGTAAAATAACACTACTTAGGATGACATAGATTTGGTTGTTTTGATGAAAGAGGGGACAACTCACTCAACATATTGAATGAGTCCCTGGGCTGTTTCAATCAAGATTTAGAACCTTTTGAACCAAGGTTAGCTTTCAAACTAAATACCAAGTGCAAATGCAAACTCCTCTGATATTTAAATCACCTGTACCTGGTTCAATACATTATATGTTTTATTAGTGGTAGTTGTCTACTCCTTCCCACGCCGGCCAATTCTATGTCATCTACTTGAAATCTATGTTTGTTATGATCACGTGTCCAAAATATTGACCTAATTCGCGAATTCTTTTGAAAATAGCATTCACCTCCTTCCATGGTGTCAATAAGCTGGGTTCTAAAATATTAAACTATTGACGGAAGGGCCTTGAGACCAATCATCATCAAGCAAGAATACAAGCTAATAACAAACATTGGCCTCTTAACATTAATTTCTTACAGCGGCCATATGACAAGGCATATTTTTGTGAAGACATCATTGCAAAACCACTTCCGGGATGAGAATTTTCAGATGTAAATCTGCTATTGTTCTTACAATCTTGAAGCTGGCTGATTGATGTCATTAGAACAATCATTAGTCATTTGACCAGTTGCTACTTCAGGTAAGTGATCAAGAGTGAGTTGTTTCTCTTGTAGTCAGGATGAGTGTGTGATCTTTTTGATATAGTTCTGAGAGTTTTTCAAATTAAAACAAACTGCTAGACTTAAATTAAGAAGTTAGTAGACTACTAGTAGTAGGTAGGTAGTACTACTAGTATGTAAGAAGTTAGTAATAAGATGGTGGTTATTTAGTCATTATGATGGGAAGTTAATATGTATGCATCTTGATTTTAGCTAAATATCTTCATATTTCATCATTTCTGAGTAAGATTATATTTATAGATAGTGTAGTAGGCTCTGGTAGTAGTACTAGTAGTAGTAGTAAAAGAAGTGAGATAGCTTGAATTTTTAATTTCTGTAATATATTTGTTCTTTTCATTTAGATAGAAGGAACTTGCTTTGTTCCTAGCGTGATGACAGACAGCCGACGAATGACGGGAACCACTCGGGTTGCCATTCAGTTGGCAACCCAGACCGCTGCTATGCCATCGATGGAAATCTTGCATCGAGAAGACCCACTCGTGAACATCATTGAAGGATTATGTAAAAAATGGAAATTAGATGATCCCACAACATACCAACTGCAGTTTGACGATGCCAAAGTCAAACCACCTCCAATGTATATCACAGAGGAAAATAGGGACCAGATAAAAGATGGCGATATTCTCAAACTAGATTTCTCTCCCAAGAAAAGCTCACAGAAAATTGTGAATTGTTTTTGGGATGACTCAATAGCAAAAAATAGCTTTATGAACAAATTAGCTGCATTATCCATAGATAAAACATTTGCTGATCACTTCATCTTGGAACGAGGGTTCGATGAGCTGACAAAATTTATCATAAATGAACATAAATCTATGGAGATCTCCTCTAAGAGTGGGTTCGCTCTCTCGGCATTCGTGAATCTTATGAACCACAGTATTGTGTCTTGGGATACGCTCAACGAAGAATTTCTCACCAGTATTACATGGTATGTGGATGCCCAGCGAGATTCAGCCGATGTTATGGTTGTCAAATCAGCTCTTGCCATACTACAATCAGCAATCACCAACAGCTCCGTTGGAAAGAACTTTGTCACCAAATCCCATTTCGGAGTATCCAGCTTCATATCAAACATGCGCTCTAGAGATGAGGCAACTCAAATCCTCTGCGTCTCACTAGTTAATACTCTGCTCACAGTATCAGGGAAAGACAGACAGCAAGCCATTCGGAAAACCCTGCTCACCAACCCCAACCGTCAGCTAGTCTGGGAGAGCATTTCACAAATCACTGGTTTTGCCGGCTCTGTCAGTAAACCGATGGCTTATCAGTGCTCCACACTACAGGCCAGGCTATTCAATCTCCTCTCAGATAGGCTAAATGGGGCAATAAAGCGACAGGACGGTGCGGCTCTGAAGGAAGTTAGTGACTTGCGGAAGATCGCCTTTGACGAAGACGTTGTGGATTCCTCTGGTATGGCTCGTAAAGTCGATGAATGTCGTGACTACACCAAGCTCGGCTTCAAAGACCCATCTGAACCATTAGCTGTAAGTTCAAGTTGATGTTGACTTAATACGAACCAATCAGATTCAACCAATGAAAAACCATTCCCGAAGCTAATGGGAAAGCAATGGATACGTTCAACACTTTATATGTTTTGCTACAGTCTACAACTTAGTAACGCCACCTGTGTATTCCTGGTTAAGTTGAAATTGGCCTACTAGCTTTCATTGTATTTTAGTAGGACTCCCTGCTCTTTTTTGACTTGCGTTACCACTACTTTTGAAGCAGAGCACAAACCTGATTTGCTGGTCAGAAGCTGTTTTACATTATACTACGTGTAATTTTTGTGTTACAGGAGTTTGGAAATGCGCCCCCTGGTGCTCTTGCTCTGGACTGTATGGCTTTCTTTGCCCATCAATACACACAGCAGTACAGACAGATCGTCCTAGAGAATAGCCGGGAGCGAGCTGATGAGCAGGACTGTCCATTCGCTCAGGCTAGTGTACAGCTCACTCAACTACTAGCAGATATACTACAGATTGGTGTTCCCCCTAGTGAGGGTGGTGAGGATGGCCGCTCTTACCACCCCATGTTCTTCTTCAAGGAGAAACCTTTTGAGGAGTGTTTTTGTGTGTGCATTCAGAGGTTTACCAGAACCTGGAAGGAAATGAAAGCTTCAATGTCAGATTTTAATAAGGTAATGCGACATGGCATCGATCAGGGGGGATATATCCATATTGATTTACCGTCATATGAAGTAGATTGGCCACTCCCTTGGGAGTAATGCTACTTATGACTGTACAACATATACAATGCATGTCCCTGCACACCCAAGTCAGGTGTGGTGACTCACAAAGTAGAGGCTTGACTTGAGGCGGAGTAAGATACATTGCTACATTAAATCTTGTAACTGCAAAACTCTGTTAGGTTTGGGTCTCAATAAAACTGCAGACAGAACTTATTGCCTTATGTGTTCTATATCACATAATTGCAAGACATCTCTCTTATGAAGCCTTAATGACTATCCAAAGGCCAATGCATGTTATAGTCAGGCAGTTACTTACGATAAAGTTTTGTCAGATTGGCTTGGTAAAAAAATTCAATGCTCTACTTGGCATCAATAATTCATGCCACGTAGAGCATTGAATTTTTTACCATGCAAATCTGACAAAACTTAAGTAAGTAAGTAACTGCCTGACTATAACATGCATTGAACTCTGGGCAAAATTAGAGTTACGTTTATTGGCCATACATCATGTAATTGTTTTCAGGTGCTTATGGTGGTGAAAGAGCAGATAACTCGCGCATTCAGTGAGAGGCCTCACACATTCGACTCGCTAAAGACCAAACTGACCAACTGGAGCTTCGCTAAGATTCAGGAGGCGAGACAGAGAGAGCTGGATAAGTTGGAGGAAGAGAAGAGACAGGCTAAGCCGATACGAGAGCTCAGGGAGATGATAAAACCGGAAATACTCGAAGTAATCAGACAACAGAGGATAAACAGAATGATTCGTGGATTTCACTTCAAGAATCGAGACAAAAAGAAAGAGAAATTTTTGTTCATGAGACTGTCACATAATGCAAAGGTATGTCTGCTCTGTGATAGATATGATATGATATGATATGATATGAAAATCCAAAACATTGGTACAATCGGGAGCTTTTACTAGGCTAAGTATTGAAATTGGTTATACCAAAGAGGAACCATGTTACTTCTTGGTAAAACAATGTAACCCTGCAAAAAATTACTGCAGCGCAACCGTTTGAGTAAATTTACTCCAGCCATAACAAGTTGTCTGTCTTGATAGAATACGACCTAAATAACTCTTCCCATCTGCAGCGATATTCTATGTTAAAAGACTATCCCGAGAGTGAAATGTGCTCTTGAGTGTTCTTGAGGTGTGTGTTTTGGCCTTCCCTTTTTAACATGCTATGCCGTGTTATCATCAAAACTTCCTTGTTAAGCCACTTTTTGAGTCTTTGAGACTTTGAGAGGAGGAAGTTGGCTATCTTTGTTGAATCACAAGCAGTTATCAGCTCAACCACTTAAATGAGGAGTGTTCTTATTTATTCATAACTATCCTATGAACTAGATTATTTGTAGATAATAGGCCCTCGTTTACGATCTAAGATTTGAGAGCTCATGTTGCATGTGGGTTTTGACAGTAGGATATCGTTTGTGTTTTAAAAATAACTATGCAGCTATGTCACTTTACCTATTCACCTATTTACCTGTTACCTGTAACTAATATAGGAGGTTGGTTTTCCCTGTGGCCAATTTCTTAGGCTCCTTTTCCTACCCTACACAATTCTGCTGAGCACATAAAAATCAGTTGATTTTCATTCATCTCTAGCAATCTATATATATGCTTATAATTGTTATTTCCAGGTGTTACAGCATGCCGCTTGTAACAATGACTCCACAACTCCCGACTCTCTGGACTCCATTAACATACACGATATACTAGAGGTAAAGGAGAGTGATGATAGTAAGAATAGAGCACCTGCAGGTAAATCTATCACTGTAGTCACTCAATCTAACGAGGAGACGGTACTGCACACAGAAGATCAGAAGGAACATGACATGTGGCTGGATGGACTCTACACTCTGACTGGTAAGCTTCACACTGATTTTGTGAGGCGAGGGTGTACATATATATCACAGAGAGCCTTCAAACCTTCAATGTTATCAGAAAGGAATGACTATTCTGTTTCAAATTTTAACGTTATTTTATTAAATATGTTGCTGATTGAAGAGTTGTCCTCCCGTTCACTTGCTGGTAATTAAGGATAATTTTTTTAATACTTTTATTGGCATCATAATCATATCACAGAGAAAAAATGCTTATTGTTGTGTGCCAAAAGAACATATAACATATAAACATATAATTGTAAACATACAATGCATAGTGGAACTTTTGTAATTTATTGTGGAATCCTCATTTCTCATTTAATTTTAAAGCCGTTATAAAATATATGTGATATTCTGTGAGAGGATGGTTGTATGTCAGTTTAAAGACTTTGTTTGAGGCTGCTCTTTTGTATCACATCTTATTCTCCATATTTTATTCTATCATGTGAGCGATTTTCAGCTTTAGAATCCAAATATTGAGGAAGTTATGGCCTCTCAAACTTCCAGGGTGATTGCCTTCAATCGGCATTGGGAATAAGCGGATGTTTCCCCTGGGGTACGTCACAACCATAGACATGTGTTTTGTCTATGGTCATACTTATTATGAGTTATTAGTTAATACTCTAATAATCACACAGATAAGATGATGATCAAAATTCAGACCTGGGTGGGAATCGGACCCGGGTCCCCATACCTACCTACGACCATACCAATACCTACGACGCTACCATCACGCCACTTGGACCAATTAGGTTAGCTAGTAGACAATATAGCTCAGTCTTAGCGGCGTTGCCTGCAAAGCCATTTGGACCTGGGTTCGAGACCGTTACAGATCTGAACATTTTGATCATCAACATATTTATTAGTGTATCGTAATAAGTATGATGGTTGTGACGTAACCTAGGGATTGCCGGCTGATTCTTACTGCCGATAAATTGCCGTCACCTTGAAGTTTGAGAGGCCATAACTTCCTCAATATTTGGATTCTAAAGCTGAAAATCGCTCACATGATAGAATAAAATATGGAGAGTAAGATGTGATACAAAAGAGCAGCCTCAAACAAAGTCTTTAAGGCATACTGTGCCTAGTTTGTTTTGAGCTTATGGTTGGTCTGTTATATGTTTTTTCTTTTCATCAATTTTTCAGGTCTGAAGCAGATGTCGAGTAAGCAGCTAAAAACCGAGTTAGATGAGCTACTGAGTATGGAGATTAAGCTCCGCCTTCTCGATGCCGAAGGGATAGATTTCCCAGATGAGCCACCTCCTATCCCTCAACCTCCTACGGACTTTAACTTTGTCACTGCTTGAATCAGATTAACCTGTACAAGGTAATATTTCTTTGTACTCATAGAGATTGGATATGGTTAGTGTTTGTAACTGGTTACAGCGATAGTCTTAGCGAATCAATGTGGGGAGATTGTGGATTATGCAGGCACTTCATATCACTCTCCTGTCTGGCAATGAATTGTAAATCAGCACCAATTCCTCTAAAAGAACCACAGCAGTTTAATGTGATGCTAGTTTTTTATGACACAGTGATCATTGGTATATTGATGAAGACAAAGACTCTTGTTTTCCCCAATTTGATAGTTTACATTTCCAATAAACATCAGCATAATTTTTTTTAATGTGTCTAGCAGCTTTGCGAAATTAACATGCTTTTTAATATATCTACTAGCTATGTCTTGTAGGTTGTAACTTATTTGCTTTGCAGGTTAAATAATAGAATAATCATGTTATTTTATGCCTTCAGTCACATTTTATGGAACATCTTGAGTTATTAACCACTTGTGTACCTAGTAGTAGGCCTACTTGTACCGGCGTGAGATCAGGTTTCTAAGATGTGGAGCATTTTAGGCAATCACCGTTTCCTCAATTTTTTTCTTTTATATAAAGCATATATATTTTATTAGGTTTATATTACTTCTGATTATGATATTTAATTCATTTCTTGTGATTTATTTTTAATAATATAATATTTGCAACCAGTTTAGAGTAAATACAATTTAATTTATATCCGGTTGGTCTCCTTGGTGGGAATGAATTTGATTTGTAAACTAACACCTAGTTGGTGTATAATAAATTCAGAGCTAAAGAGATTTTGTTGATAGCAACCTAGTTTAATAATTTCAAACCAACCCCACGATTTATGGGATTGTACTGGGTTTTATGTGACTAACTATGTTTGATCACTTCAAGCTTTCTATGGACTCGCAGAGAGTGATATGTTATGCTTAAAAAATGTTTGATATTTTTTATCTTCAAATCTGTTAAAATGATAATCTTACTAAAGGTTACACTTTTGGTTCCCAACCACTGACATTTTCATTTCTTATTTAGGAGTGTGGTGCAGACAGTGTGACACTGGAATTTAACAAATGAATTTTATTTTAGTTTTTACCAAACATAGACAATTTATGCAATGCATTGTGTTTTCATTGAGTAGGATATCTTTACTCTGTAGTATCATCTTGTGTCTACAGTCGAGTCTAATTCAATCGTGAAATTTAAGTTAAAAGTACAATAAAGCTGATTTCTGGGTGAATCTTATGGAAATGTTTGGTTGTTATGACGTGCTACTGTTCATAAGAAAAGAATTTCAAAACGAACAATCGAATACCACAAAAATACCTCAAATACCTCAAATTGGTATTAATCTCACGTCTAGTCTCTAGAACTGTTATAAATTTATTAAATGCACCTTACTCCTCACGCGAGACCTTTTCACCAGTTTTTTTGCACCGGGATAGAATGTCAAAGGAGGCCTGAGTTTACTGACACATCAAGGTTTATTTGGTTGAGACATAAATTTGCAAGAAAATAAGAACATAAATAAATGAACATATGAAATGAGGAAATAAAATAGCAAATATAGACTAACATAAAATATATGCATCGTAATATGTGATAACGTAAAAGGAAATGTATAGAAAATAGAAAGCGTAAAAATTCAGCAATGACTCATAATCAATAATTACACATCTGGCTCCTTAAAATCTTTTGGCAGCTAAGTGAATGCTGATCTGAGGACCCCCCCCCCCCCAATATGCTCTTTCCCCCTATTCATCGGTTGATGGTTGATTTGTAGCTTGTATGATGTGTATGTTACTAAAGGGCAGATAAAAAATATTGGAATGGTCACCTGTTCACACAGAAATCAGATTCTGGGATGATAATGAGTTGAGCTAGGTGATCACATGCTGTGTAATTTCGTTTAAACGATCATGAATCTTCATAGGTTCAAATAACTAGGATAGTAAATAAATTGTTGATACGGTACATCCAAATATCACAATAATGATATTTGGTGTGTTTGAAACTTCTTTGTTAAAAAAATAACAATAGATTAATGGACCGATATGAATTCAAATCAGTAATTCTAGCGATGACAATGAACGAAGCACCCATATCTATGTGACTCCCTTTCTGGGATGATGTCCTTGAATTAAGGGAGTAGCTTAGGTACCTTCACACCAACTCTTGGAGAGGAACTTCATTGCATCAACGTACCACAGTTTAAAACTCATCACATTGTTCACATACATCATTTATGCACATTGTACATATTTTTCTTTTCTGTGGAGTAGGCAGTCATCAGACATAATAAACAAATCATATTTTTTAAAACATTATTAACAGCAGAGCTCAAAATTCAGACCATTGTGGGTCATCTGATGCTAAACTTTGGAGACCTGTGACCCATCCAATAAATTCCCCTGTCAGCTTCTGACTAAGCATTTTAGTAGGTACAACATTGGTTTACAAGGATCTCAGAATTGATACAGTAAAGTTTGTTCCAGGACATCAAACCTAGAAATAGTGGCCAATAGTGCCATATTGTATTTTATTTGGACAACCAGGACAGGAATTGTTCACATTACACAAGTTGAGTCAGTTGGCAGGGGTTATGGAATTGATTGATATGATTAAAATAGTCCTGGTCATGGATTGAGCTTAATTCACGAGGCAGTGCGAGATATATTTTGATATATTTTGATCCAGTCATATAATGTCCTTTTAGTAATAAAAACTTTATTTATAAAATGTAAACCTCTTGATTGGCATATTATGATTTATTAGCTTGGCGTTTATCAAATGCACTGTCATTTCTGTCAATTTTGTAATTGCAAAAGACACAAAAAATAGAGCAAAGAAAATGAAACTATTAAATACGCCAAGATCAGAATTATAATTAGGAGGATAGTTTTATGGAATCAATACCTAACCAAAAAATATACATTCCAGTGTCAGACTGTCTGCATCGTGACTCCTAAATTAAATATTTAAATTATAATTATCTTTGGCTGGAAACAGGTAGCATATAGATAATTAATTTTATAGATCTAAAAATATAAAAAACTATGACATAAGTTTGGTGAGTCCAAATAAATAATATCATGTGACTGGGTGTGTCTCAGTGGATTCACCAGTCAGCAGATATAAAACGAGCAACATCGAAACAGTCATCATCAATCAATCTCAGGGCTTCTAATTCACACAAACGGTAACTCCGGTGTCAGCAGTTACAAGATGAATAGTTTGATTATAAAATTATTACTGGCTGCCGTCTGTTTTCTAGCTCGACTCTCATTGTCAGAGGTAAGAAAGCTCTTAGCAACTACGGAGGAAATTGCCATGCTATATTTTTATATGTTATATTATGTTGCCAAAAAGAATTGAATTTTAAACGACCGCTTTGTGTCTTAATATTGAACTTTTGGCTCAGCAGAGAATCAAATCATAAATTCTCTGACCTCTCATCTTTACTTTATTAGGCAGCTGATGTAACATACTATGATGATTGCAAGACCTGCACATACTCTGGGTTTGGTTGTGAGTCTAAAGTGATGCGAGTCTGTACACAGAAATATGAACTACCTAATGGTGAAGTAAAATACCCCTGTGAGAACTATGTCACCAAGTATATCTGCAAGGAACCCGCTTATGCAGCTCCTAAATCTGTTGCTGCCAAAGCTGTCAGGCTCACAGCTGCTGATAAAATGACAGTCGAAAGAAAGCTAAGAAAGCTGCTCTTTAGCACCTATAATTGAACACTTGAATACAGATACACCATGAAATCATTTAAGTTAAGATTGATTCTGTTGTTTAAGAACAGAATAACAGGAGATAAGGCAGATAACAATTCTTATTTTACATCTCAGGATATATTTGTACCACTAATATAATATTATAATATTCAATTTGTTATACTGTAACACCATGATCAGTTAATTTTCACAAACTCGTTTTTTTTCTGTGAGAGAATTGGTTCTTCTCATATTGGACAGGTTTTCAAGTTTTTAATAACTTGTGACCAGTATTGTAATAATAAACCCTTATTTCAACTTGAGATAGTATTAATTTGCTCAGTGTAATATCAGCTGTAACAAATAAACTAACAAAATATATCAAAACAAAACAAAAAGGTCAAGGGATGTGTTTTTTTGTCAACAGCACTGCGTGGAGAAAACTCCAAAGCATGTTGGTGTTTCTCTGATCTTTTAATTGTTAAAAATTCATAACATTACAATGACATCATGAATCGTTATGAAACCATTCTCAAAAATAATCAAACTAGTTGAGCAACAGCAGCCAAGCTGATCAGACTTATTTGTTGAGGGAGGTAAGCATTTGAACCAGTGTCTCAAATGTATGCTGATACATTGCTATTTTGGGGCCGCCATTTGCTATTTAATACCTTTAAGGGCAACCAGGGTCTCAAATAACTTCTCATTGATTAATAGCAGTTTGCACCTTATGCACAGGGAAAAATACAAAATCTAATCCGGATGACTATTCAGCCAGAATTCTTGTCAAACATTTCATCCATCAGGTACTCAAACTCAGCTAAAATGGAAACTCAAAGAGCAGTTTCCTGTTCCTGTTATATTTGGCCTGTGCTCTATAATTATTACAGCAATGTCTTGGAACCTCCCCTAAACTGAAGTATTACCCAGCACACTGTCCCGGATGCATCTTGGACAATGTGCACCAGCCTTTAGAGTCAGCAACTACTTTGAGTTTTGCACTGCGTCATGCACAAAGCTGATGCTGCCTAGCACATTCTTTACTACCCGATTATGCAATGCTGCGAAACCTTGGTTGCCCTTTAAAATGCTTTGGAGGCTGCGGCTCTTCCCTAGACCCTCATGGATTTTTGGCTTCCATACCAGTTTTTTTCTAAACTCTCTGTGTGTAACAGTGGACTTAATAGACATAACCCGAACAGGTACGGTAATCATCACCACTCAGATATTTTTTATATCAGTATTAGGTGAACATTCGTATAACAGTTTTTGTTTGAATTGATACAACTGTTTCTGCACTGTGATGAACCCTGGCGTCGTAATCTTATGACATACCCACTATTACTGTTTCGTAGTGTAAATCCTTACGAGGCTTTATAACTGTCAAAAATTTTTCACACAGGTAGTTGATCGCACAATATGACGGTTGCTGATGATTTTAGAGGCTGTGAATGGACCGCTGATTTCACAATGCTGGTCCATTACCGAGCAGAAGCCTACAGGGGGAATCAGATACAGCCAGGCTTCCCTTCACTTCTTCATGCTTTCATTATGGTAAGTTTTAGCAGATGGGATTTTGCCAGGTAATCATTTTAAATCAGGTTAAGAGTTATCACGACCTCATCTATAAATTACATGTTACATTCCCGGAATTCCAAACACGATTTATATTGTGAAGCCCATTTGTGAAGCAGGATGCGATCACTTGCTTATTCATAGCTCGAAGTTTTGGATAAGCTTTTACTGAAGGTGATTTACTCGCCAACATTTTACCACTATTTAGCTCGATTCTATCCTCTAGCTTCCCTAGTCCATTCTGAAAAGCGTCGTGGTCAAAAAACTTATGTGTCTAGGCGTACAATGTTTTTTTTTGTCCCATCTTACTTGCTCATATGACTTATTTGCTGTTTGCAGATGCTGGTTTCACCAATCAATCAATGACAATACCAATACGGAAAACACAGACACTGGACTTCAAAACACATCACAAGACAATACCAATCAGAGAGCGAGGCCTTCACAGTTGCTGGATTGATGCGATTTGCCAGGCCTTCCTCTAGGACCTTGTGAGTTATTATCAAATCACTAGAGATTATTCAGTGTTAACCTTGGCGATAAAACCGCCTTATTCATATAGAAGCCACTCTCGAAAACTTGGAAACTCTTGAAACTGGGCTGCTGATCTCGGCAATTCGAAAATGTGTTCCCAAATAAAGCGACGAGTTTTAGTAGCCTGGATGATTTTCAGTGAATAACTGAAAAGTTTGCACTGCACAGTTTGCAATTCTGATGATTCTTTGCCTGGCAGCAAACATAGCCGTGCTAGATTTTGGCCAAATTCTAAAATCCTTAACTTTTTGATAAACGCACCTTGAGTGAGTTTTTAAATACGGGGAAATCCAGTTTTTCAGTTGTATCATAGTTCAATAGTATCCTTTATGTATATTTATTTGTCCTTAACAGGTTCCACAATTAATAGTAACTTGGATGTGGATGAGGAGAGACATTATGACAGGGAAGCCTTCTGGGAGTTGACCATCAGCAAAGGCTCCCAAAGCATTAACAGACAGCTTCATAGGTGGGTTTAACAGTAATTTAGAAATCTGAAATCTGAAATAAAGCAATCCGTATCCACAGTTGATTGGTAACATACCTACACAGCATAAGTGCAGGGTCGTAGTTTTAGGGGAGGCAGGGAGGCACTGCCTCCCCTACCCCTATAAAGCTAAATACAGTGGCCTAAAAACACTGTAATTAAATAATCTACGTCAAATCAGTCCCTCTGAAACTTATTATTGTCTATTATATACCACAAATTGCTTGAGGAAGAGATTACTGTTGATACCTCGGTCTTGCCTCAAACTTTTGCCTCCCCTACAATTTTTTCTAAACTACGGTCCTGAAGTGTATATTATTATTATACCTGATGTATATTTATCATTCTTATCGCAGGGAACACAAGCTGTTACTATAGCTGGTTACTGGAACATTGGATGACATCATTCGTAGGTTCGACAAATAATAGGATTACCCCATTGATATGAATTGAATATGAATAATATCAGTGGGTTACCCTTCTATTTCAACGAAATTACATCCCCTTATTGTTACTTTCAATAAATTGCAGCTGAGTTCTGATTCAGTATAAGTTTGGTAGATCGAGCCGATAAAGTACATGCTGTATTCTGCTAATTCAAAACACAATCAAACTTAGTGAAGCCCTTGCGAAAAACACAAACACTACTGACTAGAAAATTTGAAACCCATACGCAACAATTGCCATACTATTTATTACTCAGAATTGCTGCAACAAATGCTAATGGAACATCATATATTGGCATAAGTAGAACTAGACTCAATCCATTTGATGTATTAGGTGTAGCATTCATAATAATTGAAAACTTTCATCTCTATAAAAATGTTTTTAATAATTTAACTAATAATAACAGTGACTCACTCATTCAGACCAACCATGACACTAAGACGGCAAAGTGGTGCACAGAACAAATTATTATAGGGAGACCTCCCGAGAGCGAGTAATCAGCCAGGCCTCCCGAAGCATTTTCGGATAAATATTTGGTAGGTTTTATTACAGTATGGAATTGTTCAATTAGCTTATCACAAATCCGATCCGTACTTGCTTTGCTCGCAATAAAGTTATCAGCTGAATACATGGGAAGAGGGCTTTCCAGATACTGAGATAATGGGATTGTCCAGGTCTCACTCTCTTTATATTTGAGTAACTGTCTGTACACATAATTCGTCATACAGACCTCACTATCAAAACCTCCCTTCACCTATAGTTATAAAGCTTGCCCTGCATTATAATAATTACAGGTTCACTAATTTAATTGATTTTTCTGAATAATTATTTACAACACAGGCCTGACAAGCGGTGGAAAGTGGAAGACAAATACAGATATGGAGTCCCATGCGACTTATTTGGTAGGTTTGTTTTTTTACAATATTGAAACTGGTACCTGCCTTTTGTATGTTGCGTGAATTCCATGAAATATCACCTATTATCCAGAAAAATAAAACGGCATTATGTTTTGGTGATAGTTAAATTGTTATTAGATAGGCTAAAACTATTTTTCTCATTACAGAATACTCCAATTGACTTGAATTGATCCCTTTATTGCATATTGTAGGGCCATTGTACCATCTTGTATATCTGGTTGACACCTTTATAGTAATAGAAAACTTTTACCTCCATATATCGACTTCATTCATATTCACTGTGATTCTCAGATTTGGTGATCCAAGACACAGAAACTGAGAAGTGGGAGGAAAAACATACCGACAGGGATGCTTTCTGCAAGCATATGGTTAGCAAGGCATCCTGAATCATTTTTGTACTAATCATTTGTTAGGTTTGATTGTAGCAGATGAAGATTCATAATTATTATGCAATGAACCAGGTTCACTAATTTGACAAACGTCAAGTACTTGCTTTGCACTTGATGAGGTTGCTTTGACATTCTGCAAATACTAGGAATATCATTTTCGGATGATTATTGGATCAATAATTAACCATCATAAAAGTTCCAGACATCTTTATTTGTGAAAGATTTCAATGTTTCTTATTACAGGATAAAATTTCAATACTTTGATAGGCCCGATTCAATCTGTTTTCAGCCAGAGACCATTTGAGGCATGTGAAATTTTATGTATTTAGCTGAAGCTTTTATAATAAATGAAAATGTTTACCTCCGTAAATGACTTAATTTATTCATATTTACAGCGACTCACACATTTTGGCAAACACTGACACAAAGATCGAAGAGTAGCCAGCGCTCAGAATGCGTCTGGAGAAGTAAGTGACGAAGAGCAGGATTTTCTCCTCTACACACTACATCTGCATACTAATATCCATTGTGTCATTATGCACAGAGAACATGTGGGTGAGGACCTA
This sequence comes from Membranipora membranacea, assembly GCA_914767715.1. Taxonomy (NCBI): domain Eukaryota; kingdom Metazoa; phylum Bryozoa; class Gymnolaemata; order Cheilostomatida; family Membraniporidae; genus Membranipora; species Membranipora membranacea. The sequence goes on from OU612068.1 coordinate 13,962,212, forward strand.
ACTTCAGAGATAATTTATTAGCATTAGAATTCTCTAAACCTCCCTCACAGACGGATACTGCCAAATTCTGTATATCTTGACTAGCAGTATGTGCTGTTTTATTGTCTAAAAGTCTTCACTTTTACTTCCAGATCAGGCAACATGAAGTCTTACTGCTAGAGCTCGAGAGAGGGAGAACAAGTCTCTTAAAAAATAATCATTGATAAAATAATATGAGAGCGATGAGTATAATATGGGAATTAAGTGTAAGTCATCACGCAGTATTCTATTCTCTAGTACCTGTATATAATTAATTATCTTAATCACACTGCTGTAGGACTGATCCTCCATGTCATGTAGTGGTGGCTGTGATAGACTTGCAAGGGATTTTTGTTTCTGTCAAAACTGATCACTAGAAACCATGGAATTGACTGAAAAATGGAGAATTCATAGATCACAGTAAACTTTCCTTAAAATTAAACATTCAGCTCAGAAAAGTAACATTGTTTACAAATTGAATATTGTGCATGATAATAATGATTATTATATAATAGTTTATAATAGTAATATTAATGATAACTCATTTTATTGTTAATTATTAATTAATAATTAAAAATTAATAAAAGTACTAATAGTATTAATTATTAATGATAATACTTCTTTCTTTAATGCCTAATGTGGTCACTAAGCAATATTCCGCATCTTATGACATGGAAACAGTATGCCATTATTTTGCAATTGCTTTCAGGTAAAAGTGATACATTACAAATTTGGGTGTGTAAAGGGGAGGATAACTCTAAAATCATTATGAAAGTTATGCAAGTGGTTCATTTGTATTGTTGACTGACTACCCCTACAACTAGTCTACTAACCAGGCCCACTTTGTTCAAAGCTGCTGTCGTAGTTGAATTATATTTATATTCTTAAATTATTATATGTTATGGTTTCGTGTGTGTCTTCCATTCTACCATTGCAACTTTATCATGTGTCCTTGGAAATTGAACGCAAACTTGATGGCAATAAATGACAGCGAGTTATCTGCTGATCAGTTGAACCGAGCCTCAGCCCCTTTCCCCTCTCTGTATCCATCTTCATTATCGCTCCCAGCTATGGTTGTAGATGATGTACCGTCGCGAGTCTTCAGAGAGTTACAGTCGGTGTCACATTGCCTGGTTGGTAGAAGTCTATCTTCATGTGCCAAACATAATAAGATGTGGTGGCGAAGTTCTTAGCTGTAGATCATAATAATTCGCCAATTTGCCAGTCGCTTGTATTGGCTTGAACTTTGGCGGATGATTTAATTCTCCTGAATCTCTATCCAATGAAATGTGTATGAATAATATAATATGAACGACTTTGGCTTTGAGCTCTAGAGCCCCTATCCATTGACATATACACGTAATAACAATAATAATAATTATAATAATTAATAAAGATAATAATAATAATAATCATAATGATTATAATAATAATATAAAAATATAAGGAGTTTACTTCTATACCGCTTAATAAAAGCCACAATTGGTACTTCTAAGGGGTTTTCCACTACTTAATCACACCATATCTTTCTATATTGATAGGTCGATTTTGGTGGGTTTGACAAGATTTGTGTTCAAGAATGCATCTCATGAGCTTGTATACATTATAGTTAGTACCATAGATACCGTTAGATTCCACCGACAGCCCTGATGTTCAAATAATTCCTGGATTTGAATACATTCTGTAGAAATGTTTAAAAAGGTCAATGTAAAATCTGTGATGCCATACGAAAAATAAAAAGAAAAGTTGAAATTTAGGGGTAGAAAATCAGGACCTGTAAATTAGTTCTCGTTTTCCAGTAAGTCACTGTTATTAACACCGAGCTTACTGAATACCTAAAAAGAATTAATAAACAACTAATAAAAGTATAACTAAAGAACAACTAATAAAAATAAATAAATTAATAATAAAAAACAAATGATAAATAATAAAACTATAAAATTGTTAAAAAAAATACCTAAAACTTTTTTAGATCAGTTTTAAATCTGTGAATTTTAAATTACTGAATATTTATGAGCAATCAGTGAGAACATTGTAAAATCATACCTTAAGCATGTTAACAACACAAACAATAACAATGGAGCAGGTTGTATTCGCTAATGAATCTCCCCATGAGCTCATGTATGCAATATAGTTAATACCAGTAGATTCGACTGTCCACACTGTCCATCATTAAGCTGCTCGGATTGTTCCTTGCTATAGAGAGATTCTGTAAAAATGAAAATAAAAATCCAATTAATTTAACTCTAGGAAAGATGAACTTTTACCGATTCAAGAGATAAGACAACTCACAATGTGCTATAAAGCTATAACTTGTCGCATGCAAGGATAAATTCTGTACACAATTTGACAAAGGGTTATTATTTGCAGGTAGTAATTTAGTTTTAAGCCGAAAAAAAACAATGAAATTATTTTTTTTCTAACCAGATTTACCTTGTTGATATGTCCGTACAGCCCCATCCTTCCTCCATAATTATTGCTCATACACCATATAATAGGCTGACCGCAGACAGACTCGATTTACTCCAATAACGGAAAACTTAACAAAATGTGGCGAGACAACCTCCGACAACCTAATACAAGTAGTCATCACTCATCACTCCTCTCTGCTGTTGCTCCTTTGTTATAGGTAACCGTTTGAGTCTACTACTCGTATTGATTATCTCCCCTGCATCTACACAAGGAGCACATTCTATAAATAACTACCTAGGTATATAGAGTCAGAGATTGGTTCTTCAGAAGGCTGCGTGTATTGTTTTGGTGTTGTTTATTCTCTATATGTATGTCTATAAATGACATATCTTCCACCTTGATATAGAAGAGATAGCAACTATTAGACTTCCTCATTTAATTAATTGTTGGGCAGCTTTCTCAGCAGGTTTGACTGGTAACGTGTTACGACCTCAAATTTTCCAAGTTGATAGGAAGTTTTTTAACTGGAGACAAGCATTATTTGTTGACTCTACTCGTTTCTCTACCCTGTAACTTCGTCGAGAACACGGTCTAATGAAAACTACCTAAGTCTCGGTCATAGATTGGTGATCAAGATGGCTGGCATTTCCACTTTGTATATCTGGTGTGCTTGGTGCCAATCTCTTGTTTGTGGGACCTTCATTGTCAGGATGAGCATCTGCAAACAGCAGTTCATTCATCTTGAGCATGTAAAATGAGACAAAAAAAGACATTGTACATCTAAGCACGTAAATTTTGCTACTTAGATGCTTCTCAAAACTTCCAATAACCTACCAAGTGATTGGTATTGTAATATATTGATATATATATATATGGGTAATTAATTGATGTGTATTTGTAATGTATTGTCGATTGTCTGTGTTGATTTGTATAGTAATATATTGGTAAAATTAGCATTTGCAAACAACAGTTGATTCAATTTGAGCATGTAAAATGAGAAAAAAATGACATACATTGTAACATTAGACGCATGAATTTTGCTTAGATGCTTCTCAAAACTTGCAATGAGAGCTATGATTAGCTAGATTAAAAGCTTAGAGGATCAAATCAAGCAGATCAATGGCTCGAAACTCATTGATAAAACTTAGAAATATATCGGCATGTAAATTACATTGAATTACCAAATCATACAGGGCCGAAAGCTGAGGCGTACGTCGATGACTGCTTTGTTGACCAAGCAATCAAGGCGAGTAAGTCACCATCTACAGTAATTGCCCACCAAACTGGAGTGGATTTTCCGAAGAGCCCTGTAGTGGAATCTCATTCTGCTGCACAAAATGGATTCACTAATTGTGTTTGAATTTAAAGGAATGTGTGTATGTGTGTATGTGTATATATTTATATTTTAAAACTTTATTGGCATAACTATAATACAATGAGAATGTTTCATAAAATAGAGAAATCAATAAAATCGAAAAGAAAATAAAGGGGAAAAAACGAACTTCAATCAAGATTATGAAAATGATAATAAGAAATACTACGTTTGAATGATTTATAATTGATTTTTGAACCATCTATCATTGCAATAGCGATAGCATTAGGCTTAGTACATTAAGAAAAGGAATTATGAATGGTTATGTCTCATAAAAAAACAATAAAATCTCTTCTTACTCTTCACCGCTAGTCTCACCTTAGCTTGGGGAGCGAAGGAAGCCTCAACAAACATAAAACCACTGCAGAGATATTTGGCTAGTACCAACTATATATAACCTGGTATCTTTAATGCGCATCAAACTTCGAATAAGAGAGCCATGTAAACCTTTATTGAAATAACTTTTTACAACATGAATAGCAATTTCTTAACAAAATCTTATATGCTCAATCCAACTTACCATTATGAAAGCATGATAATGTGAAGGAAAGCCTAGCTGTATGTGATACATCCTGAAAGCTTTTGCTTGGTAAGGGATGAGCATTGTTGAAATCGGAGCAACAGGTCTCATCACAACCTATTCATAAAACTGTCATAATGTCTTCAGTAACCTTCTTCAGAAAACAAAGTCTTCAGAAACCATGCAGTTCAACAGCCTGTTACATAACAATAATATGCTACCGCCTGGTATGCCCAGAGTTGATTGTGTTAGCTTCATTAATTTTATTAATTTATTTATAGACGTTGGCTTGAAAGTAATGAAATTGAAATTGAAATTTGCTGTAGACAATATTGAGCATGGATCCATTCATTATAATATTAATGAGTTGAAATTATAAAATGAAATAAATTAATGAAATAAAATAACACAATAAAATTAAAAAAATATATTAAAATAAAATAATATAATAAAATTAAAAAATATATTGAGCACATATCTACACATTATAATATTGATGAGCTAAAATAATAAATACAATAAAATAATACACTAAAGTTAAAAAAATATATTAAAATAAAATAATACAATAAAGTTCAAAAATATATTGAGCACATATCTACACATTATAATATTGATGAGCTAAAATAATAAATACAATAAAATAATAAAACAAAATAATACACTAAAGTTAAAAAAATATAATAAAATAAAATAATACAATAAAGTTAAAAAAAGAAATAATAAAGCATTAATAATTATACATTATTAAAACATAATCACAGTCCCAAAGCATATTATTGTTGGGATGACGTCCATCTGGTGCAGTCTTTTTTGAGCGAGTAAGATAGAGTAAGTTGGAGAAGTAAAGTACTATCCCATGTACCGATAAGTAGAATCAACATGATTGTTGTGTTAGGCTTTGATGCCCTATATCAGTAGTTGGGTAGTTAACAAAATGTTGAATATAATTAAAAGTGTGATCTCATCTGCTAGCTCTAATAATTTGAACAAGGTTAAATTAGAAGAGAACATATATTTTATCAAATTAAAGTGCTAATGGCTGCCCTTTTTACTTTACTAGAAAGATTGAGTGGATAGTTTAAAGAGATGAACGATGTTATATTTATCAAGTATAATATAATAAAATATAATAAAATATATTATAATATAATATAATATAATATAACATATAAAATAAAATAAAAAAGAGTTTCACAAAATTTTCAAGAGCCACTAAGGAAGATTGAGAAATAGAGACTATGCCCTGCCACTGACACTCATTGACAGTGAGGGTCTTAGACAATATTATAATTTTGAATTTCCTAGGAGCCATGCAGGAATATAGTTCCAGTACTGTACTTATTGTATATCATCAGTGTGCTTGGGTTATCTAGAAACTGATATGCTGGGCTTCAGTTTGAAAATTTGAATGTTTATCAGTTCATTTATTATAATCTATAGTGTATCGAATAACAACAAGGGGTTACTCCTTGATCAAAAGCTTCGACACAAAATCACTCACGGCTACTAAGAAAACAATCCCATTGTACCCTCTAACTCTTGGTACCACATAGCATAGCTTGGTTCGAAAAAAAAAGCTGGTTAAAATCACAAGCATAGCATAACAGCTTGGGAAGGTGATCTTCGGCCTTGACCACCTTACCGAGTACCATTAGGAGCTGGCTGTGCATATTACCGGTAGATATTCACGAATTAGTCATGTGGAGGAATAATTATGCTTAGCTGATTTTCCTCTGTAGCCCAAGGGTATGTTTTTTGCACGGTTTGCAGGTAATCAGAAAATGTTTTGCATTTGAATAATGCGGTTATCAGAATCATGAAGTTAAATAATATAAAAATAATAAGCATTTTTCATAATCTGGCTTCTGTTGATCAGTATGGTATCAATACAAATATCCCTTTTGTGTTCATCCAAGCCGCACCTATATAACACAGGGTTATGATCAGTCTTTAAGAAGTGGATATGATAATTTATTATGATACTACTAGTAGAGAATAGTATTGCTGTGATGACTTACATGTACTTGTACTTGTCCGCACCTTCAACCATTTTTATTTTTGGACTACCTAATAGTTTTATCTTTTATGCCCATCACCTTACAACTATTCATCTGTAGGTAACATGGTGCAAAGTTGTGTTTTATTGTAGAAACACAATTTCCTTTGGCAATCTTTGTTGTTATTATATGGACAAGAATATACTGTGTTATACTATTTACTGTTACTTCAAACTCAATGGATTTTTATTTTAGTTCAAACTTATTGCTTTTCTGTTCAAGCAAATAATCGGATCTACTATTCCTTCTATTTATTTCTTTTGAAGCTCATCTTCAGATGTAAGTATTGTCACTCGATAAATAAACACAAACTGCAACTAAATCATAAAAAACACTTTTTCTAGTGTAAACACACCAATTATGTCAAACCACCGAAACTTACAAAATGCACTGAGGGATCGATGAGATTGATTGAGATGCTCAGCAACACACAGGGGTGGCTTCATGCTGCTGGGGCCGGCCATGAGGAGGTTGTACTAGAGAAGGCCTCAAAACAGCGTTTGACTCATGGTTTCTAGCTGAAGACCTGTGTGTTGTGCAGTGGTACGCGCACCACTGTATGTTGTATATTGTATGTATGTATTGTATGTTGTTGTGGGCTAGATAGTATCTGGCTTGACTGCTGGAAAGACAGCTGACTGCTGGAAAGACAGTTGACTATTGGAAAGACAGTTGACATGGTTGAAAGAAACCCAGGGTGGGACCAGGGTTAGCAGCCCGAAGTCCCGAACATTATGATTATGTCATAATGGGCAACCCACCACTCGCAACAAGTTCGTATATGGAAAAATGCCCCCAAGGTCTATCCGGAAACGAAGGGGAGGATGAGAGACCTACTGATACCCGGTTAACTGTTATAACGAACTCGGAAATGCCATGGACTTGCGTATGCCAGAGGGGTTTCAAAACTGAGCGTGGTATGAAAATACACAGAACTAAGAAGGGATGCGAAGTGGTGTTAGAGAACCGCAGTGTAGATAACTCTGCACCTAAGACGGATGGTACACTGCCCCAGGTTGAAAACCACAGTGGGCAGACAACCAATTCTCAAACACCCACCGAGCATCATGGGAGCGGTTGTGAAAGGCAGGAGGTTGAGTGGCCAAAGATGAGCAGTGTCAAGACTTGGCGTGAGCTTGACGAATATGCAGTTGTTGCTCTCAACTCTGCATTGACTGGAAGCGGTGAGAAAAAGGCCAAACAACTGCCTGCTATCCTCTTTTCAATCTGTGAGGAGAAGTTTGGCTTAGTTGCGAAACGAGGTGGAACTCAGTGCACCAAAATACCAAATAGACGCCAATGTGAGATAGGCAAACTGAGAACTCAGCAACGCGCGCTGAGAGAGAGAATGAGAAATTGCGCTGAATCAGAAAGGCCTGGGCTTTCTGTATTGCTTAATGATGTCAAGGAACGAATAAGAAGGCTAGCCAGAGCTGAGGCCTTGAGGAAGAAGAGGAAGTTGAAGCGAAAGAACTTGAACAATTTCAGGAAAAATCCATACGGATTTGCCAAGAAGTTGTTTGAGCAGAGCAAGAGTGGCGAGCTCAAGGCTAGTCAGGCAGAAGTTGAGGCACACTTGGCAAAAGTGTACGGTAACAAGAGCAAGGTGAACACTGATATTGCTGGGCTTAAACGTCCAACATCTCCAGGTTTCAGTTTTGAGATGGGTGATATCAAGCTTGGAGAAGTTGCACATGTAGTTACCAAGGCACGTGCCAAAAGTGCTCCAGGAATTAATGGCATCAGTTATAAGCTATACAAGAAATGTCCAGGCATACTGGAGATCTTGACAAAAGTGCTCAACCAAATCTGGAAGTCTGGCAAGATCCCAGATGAGTGGTATTGTGCGAATGGTGTGTATATACCGAAAGAGGATAAGGCGGAGGACCTAGGGCAGTTTAGACCAATATCACTGCTAAACGTAGAAGGCAAGATATTCTTCAGCGTTCTGGCAAAACGCCTCACAGATTATCTTATGAACAATGGATTCATTGATCCATCAGTTCAGAAGGCAGGCATCCCAGGATTCCCTGGATGTCTTGAGCATGTGAGCATGATTTGGTCAGCAATAAAGTCTGCTAAACAAGCAAAATCAAACCTTGAGGTAATCTGGTTGGATTTGGCGAATGCCTATGGTTCTGTACCGCACAGCATAATTGACCTCGCACTATCACACTTCTGGGTGCCCGACAGGCTAAGGGTTATGGTTGAGCGCTACTATAAAAAGTTCAAAATGCGATTCACTACTAAGAACTTTACCACGAGCTGGCAAGAGCTGGCAGTAGGCATCCCTATGGGATGTGCTATATCACCTTTGCTATTCGTTATGGTGATGGAGATAGTTATACAGAATTCACAAGGCAGTGTGAATGGGATCCAGGTTGCGAATAACCGGATACTACCGCCGATGAGGGCCTTTATGGACGATATTACAATAATATCACCAGATAAGGCCCAGGTTGTAGCTTCAATCGATAGACTGCATGAGTTGATAGAGAGATGTGCGATGCGATTCAAACCTAGCAAGAGCCGGTCCCTGTCTTTGTGTAAAGGCAAACCTGTACCAAATACCTACTTCATAGGAACAGAGCGTATTCCCACGCTTGCAGAGCAGCCTGTGAAGAGCTTAGGAAGATGGTATAGTTTACCGATCACAGACAGGTTTCGCGGAAACGAGGTGAAAAAGCAACTCATTACAGGGCTGGACGCGATTGAAAAATGTGGTCTGTCTGGCAAATACAAAGCCTGGATTCTCAACTTTGCACTCATGCCTCGAATTCTGTGGCCTCTGACAGTTTATGATATTCTGCTAACACCAGTTGAGAGAATGGAGCAAATGATTAACAAGCACATGCGTAAGTGGCTTGGAGTTCCAAGGAGCTTCAACACTAATGCACTGTATGCCAGTTCGTTTACTCTTTCACTACCTATGAAATCCCTTGTGGAAGAGTACAAAACATCAAAGGCGAGACTGGATATGATGTTGAACGAGTCACCAGACCAGGTGATAAGGGAATGTGCTCCAACATTTGACACTGGTAAAAAAAATGGTCTGTCACAAGGACTGTCAGAGATGCCAAATCTCGACTGGAGATAAGTGAGATTGTGGGTGCTGTGACAACTGCACGTCATGGCATCGGCTGGGAAGCAAACCGGTGGTTCTCAAAGGAAAGCCCAAAGGTATAGGCATAATCACGTCCTGAAAGTGTTGTGTAAATATGTCACGGAGAAGTGTGAATATGCTAATGCTGGTGGTGAAGCGCGTGAAAAGATTTTGCGCAAAAAGGGATTGATGAACAGCGGAGAATGGCAGGTGAGATGCGACCTCACAGAGCAGCTCAGCATGCCACAGCATATTGTGATCACGAACCATAGACCAGACTTAATTGTTTGGTCTGACAAAGAAAAAGCACTAATACTGATGGAATTGACGGTGCCTTGGGAAGAAAATCTCTCATATGCGCATGAGAGAAAACTGACAAGATACGAAGATCTGGTCACACAATGCCAAGACAAAGGTTGGAATTGCGAATTATTCGCAGTGGAAGTTGGCTGCCGTGGATTCATGGCTAGATCAGCTACCAAATTTCTGACTAGAGTTGGGCTTTCAGGAAGAGCACTCAAACAAGCCACAAAAAGCATAGTACATGAGGCAGAAAGCGAATCTGCATGGATATTGCAACAGCACTGTGTGAAGACAAAAGCTAAGTAATCCTATTACTTGTAAGCTGGGGTTTAACACACTCACTTTGTTTTGTGGAGTTGGCCAGCATTTAATTCCTTTTGTTATAATCCTTGTAAGGATTAGAATGAGGGGATTAAGTGATGATAAGCAAACTGCTTGGGGTAGAAGGCTAAGCAAGATTATGCCTTTAATACTCAAATTAAAGTAGTTTAATCTCTGCAGAGTGAAAAATCAAAGTGAGTCTGAGTTAGATCTAAGGTTTTACAAACATAGGATTAAAAGCTTGGCCCTTGCATAAAAGGCAGGCAGAGCGAGACAGGAAATCACAGTCAGCCCACTGGCTGTAGCGCAAACAAGTCATCTCTCTGACTTGTGTATGAGTTGTACTATGCTCAATGTGGTGAATTTGAGTAGTGAACGAGTGGCACGAGGGGCGGGTGCCTTGACGATAGCGACTTTGCGCCGATGAGTTGATGGAAAGCAAACCTCCCTGCACTGGTTTGGCTTAGAGTATAAGCATGAGAGTGATGGGGCGAACATTGTTGCACTGAAGCAATGAAGAGTTGGCAGCCTCCCTGGCTGCGCAACAGCGTAAACACACCAATTATGTCAAACCACCGAAACTTACAAAATGCACTGAGGGATTGATGAGATTGATTGAGATGCTCAGCAACACACAGGGGTGGCTTCATGCTGCTGGGGCCGGCCATGAGGAGGTTGTACTAGAGAAGGCCTCGAAACAGCGTTTGACTCATGGTTTCTAGCTGAAGACCTGTGTGTTGTGCAGTGGTACGCGCACCACTGTATGTTGTATCTAAGTTGTAAAAAGTAAATACGTAATTTTTTTTATATTGTATCAGCCCGTGATTGCAGTCCCGCTCAGAGCCAGCCTAAAACAAATATGTGCCCTCCCTTGTGGCGGCGGGATGTTGCAAATGTTTGGTATTGAGGCTCGATGCCAAACATTTGATGTGTGATGTTCTTCATCATTCTATCCATACCAGGCTTACTCATTTTGAATTATAAAACTGCTGTTGACGCATTGAATATTTCCATTAAATCATTATCAATTACGTGATACACATAAATGACAGTCTCTTTTTAAAAATATCGAGCTTATAAATAATAATAATATGCCAATCAAAATCTCACAGCAAAAATGTGATCTATATTTAATAAAAAATATTAGTCATTCTCTATTTTCCGGGTGCAATTAAAATAACAAAATTGACCCAGAGCTATTTTTGAAAAGATAATTAAGCTGATTGGATCTATACAGGCATGCCACTTTCTACTGTGATGTATAAATGAGATCAATGATATGAGAGTAAAATGCTATTTTAATTCCTATCAATCAAATTTCCACATGATCCCAATAACTAACTCAACTTGCCAAATGTGAAGTAATCCCTGATCGTCAAAACTAAACAGATTTTGGCACACTGCTGAATTGATATCCCAGGGCTGTAGTTCTGAAATATTGTAGGGGAGGAAAAAATCTGAGGGGGAGTTTAAAGCATCAATGTGAGGGGGCCCCCTCACATTGATGCTTTAAACTCCCCCTCTTTTTCTTTGCAAGCTCCTCCGAAGCAGTATAAGGTATCTAAAACAAGTTGATTCTCATAGTTAAACCTTTGTGAGCAAATCAATCCCTGATTTTCCAAAATCAAGTAGATTTTTGATTGGCACTCTTTCTGCCATTGATATCAATTTTACTACATCCTTATTTAGATCCTTGTAATCAATTCTCCCTCGGACGCTCACAGTATTATGCGGAATGTATCTCAGATCTCCAAATTTTGATGACCAATGATGTACCACAGGGGTCTGCACTGTTTAAAATAGTTTTCCATATCTATTTGAAATAACACATATATCAAGCCACAAAAAAATTGTCAAAATTTTCATTAAATGCAGTATCTTTGAGTAATCTAAAAAAGTAAATTTGAGCAACTTGCTTGAAATAACTAGATTGGGCTAGCTCATATTTACTCATCCTCATTTTTTACATCAAGCTCTACCTCAGCTAGCCAAAATTAAATGCTAGCTAACATTAAGACATCTCCTAACTAGCTAAACTAAATTATGGTAACAGTTACTAACATTTGGAGGGTAATACAAAATAAGCCTTTGACAAGGTTCGATTTTTTTCTAATAACTTATTCACATCATTGAACTCCTTCTCAATGTTCGCATGAACAGCACGAGTGTCATACGAATATACTCTGTCTTATGACTTAACCTGAAAATACTTTTACTCCATATTTGGTAAAGCCGTATGTTAGCACAAGATGGTACCACAGTGTAAGGATATCCTTGTTCTGTGGTAGGACAATGAATTGCAAAATTTCATTCTTGGTATAAAAAAATTCCATCTGCAAATTCCAGTGGCACTCAATCTGCGCCACAACTCCCAAATTAGAAAAATACAATTATCATAATTCTTGGCTGGAAACCAATGTCTGAACTGTCCGAGTAGTATGTAGATAATTGATATTGACAGATTTGGAGAGAGATTAAAAATATGAATCATTTTTAGATTTCTTGACGTCCTAAGTGGTATCATGTGACTGGGCGGGTCTCAGCACATCCACCAGCCACCAGCTATAAAAGGGAACAACATCACAGCAGTGATCATCAGTCTTTCTCAGATCTTCTAATTAATTCAAAATTTCCCTGCAGTTTTCAAGCTTCAGATTTTTACTTTATACAACATGATGTACAGATTCATAATGATTGCACTGGCTGCTGTTGGTTTTCTAGCTCAGCTCTCATTTTCAGAGGTAAGAAACTAATGACGTTGTCTGACGTCAGTTAATATGACAGACAGCTTATTTCTTCGACCCCTTTTTTTATGGACATAAGGCTCACTTGCTGTTATATTTCCAAATGGTGTTTTTATTCTGATAGGTATTGATTGACCTCTATATGTGTAAGAAAATTCTACAAAGTAGCAGTAGCAGATAACGAAATTGATATTGTGCTACCTTATAGATTTTTGGAATTTGTTCAACCTTACACATGATAGTAAAATTTTGCTATTACAGTCTTAATTCTATCTACTTCCTCACCTATTCTTTATTAGGATGCTGATGTAACATACTATGATGATTGTAATACCTGCACATACCATGGATTGGGTTGTGAGTCTAAAGTGATGCGAGTGTGTACACAGAAATATGAACTACCTAATGGTGAAGTCAAGTACATCTGTGAGAAGTATGTCACCAAGTATATTTGCAATGAACCTGAGTATGTAGCTCCTACAGCTATTGCTGCCAATACTGCAGTTGCCAAAGCAGCAGCCGCAAAAGCTGCAGCCGCCAAAGCAGCAGCCGCCGAGGCAGAAGCTGCCAAAGTAGCTGCTGCCAAATTAGCAGCCGCCAAAGCAGCAGCTGCTAAAGCAGCAGCCGCTAAAGCTGCCGTTAAGTTCCCTGCAGCAGCCTAGAAACTGTTTTAATCTAAAGGAAGTTATTGTTATATTAGAACAACATATATGTTCATATTATTTCAAGTTCAAGGTGATGTTTTCAGGTTAACATGAGAGACAGCATCAATTAGTTTGCCCCTGAAGATGTTACTGTTCCACCACTTATATAATATTCACTTTGTTATAATGTCATAATTAATATTAGTTGATTATCATTTTAGTTTTATTTTTGTGAGAGAATTGGATCTCCTTGTATCACCCTAAAGCCTTTCATGATCACAAATTACTTGTGAACAATATACTATTTTAACACCACTTATTTATACATGTTGTTGTTGTATTTTTTATCACTGATCTAATAATTTTGATTAATTTAGATCACAGTCAATAAAATGAATTTAAATGGCAAAAATAACTGATTACTTTTTAGATGCAATTCTTTGTCCACAACCGTCCAAAGTGTTTCTATGTTATGATTAACAGACCAGCATTGTTGTTATCAGAGTCAAAGGTCTCATCACAACCTCTTCATAAAACCATCATAATGTCTTCAGTAACGTCTTCCAAAAACAAAGTCTTCTGAAACAGACTGATACGTAACGATAATATGCTGCCGCCTGGTATGGATGTAGATTGTATTTAGCTTCAGATCGTTTGATGCTGTAGAAAATATTGAGCACGGATCCACTCATTATGATATTAATGAGTAAAAATAATAAATACAATAAAATAAAATAAAACAATTGAATTAAAAAAATAATAATAAAGCATTAATAATTATACGTTATATAAAACATAATCACAGTCCTAAAACATATTATTGTTGGGATGACATCCATCTGGTGCAGTCTTTTACGTTCGAATAAGGTTAAGTAAGTTGGAGGAGTTAAGTTCTATCCCATGTACCGATCACTAGTAGCAACATCAATATTGTGTTAGGCTTTGATGCCCTATATCAGTAGTTGGGTAGTTAACAAAATGTTGAATAAATTGATAATGTGATCTCTGCTAGCTCTAATAATTTAACAAACGTGAAATTATAAGAGAAAATATTTATCAAATTTTAAGCGCTAATTCTATCAACCCGTTTGTTTGAGGGGATATATTTTAAAGAGATAAGCGAGGCTATGTTTCATTAATATAATATATTAAAATATATAAAAAATAGTTTAACCAGATTTTTAGATTTACTGAGCACTGCTCCTGGAACACTGACCTTATCACACCACAGCTTACAAAAACTTCATAGCTGATTTTCCTCTGTAGCACATAGGTATGTTTTTTGCAAAGATTGCAGGTAATCTGGAAATTTGTTGTGCATTTGTATTGTGCGGTTCTTAAAACAGACATTTCATGAAATCAAAACAAATCAAAACAAAGGGTTACTCCTTGATAAAAAAACATACATATTCACATTGTTCAGAATCACTCACGGCTACTGAGAAAACAATCCCATTGTACCAAATAGCATAGCTTGGTTCGAAAAAAAAAGTTGGTTAAAATCACAAGCATAGCTTAACAGCTAGGGAAGGTGATCTTCTGCCTTGACCACCTTCCCGAGTACCATTAGGAGCTGGCTGTGCATATTACCGGTAGATATTCACGAATTAGACTGTGGAGGAATAATTATGCTTAGCTGATTTTCCTCTGTAGCCCAAGGGTATGTTTTTTGCAAGGTTTGCAGGTAATCAGAAAATGTTTTGCATCTGAATAATGCGGTTATCAAAATCATGATGTTAGATAATAATATGCATTTTTCATAATCTGGCTTCTGTTGATCAGTATAGTATCAATACAAATATCCCTTTTGTGTTCATCCCAGCAGCTCCTATATAACACAGGGTTATGATCAGTCTTTAAGAAGTGGATATGATAATTTATTATAATACTACTAGTGGAGAATAGTATTGTTGTGATGACTTAGATGTACATGAACTCATTGTCCGCACCTTCAACCATTTTTATTTTTGGACTACCTAATAGTCTTATCTTTTATGTCCATCACCTTACAACTATTCATCTGTAGGTAACATGGTGCAAAGTGTTTTATTGTAGAAACGCAATTTCCTTTGGCATCTCTTTGTTGTTATTATATGGATAAGAATATACTGTGTTATACTATTTACAGTTACTTCAAACTCAATGGATTTTTATTTTCAAAGTGATTGATTTTCTGCTCAAGCAAATTATCCGATCTACTTTTCATTCTATTTATTTCTTTTGAAGCTCATCTTCAGATGTAAGTATTGTCACTCGATAAATAAACACAAACTGCAACTAAATCATAAAAACACTTTTTCTAGTTGCTGAGTTGTAAAAAGTAAATACGTAATTTTCTTTATATTGTATCAGCCCATGATTGCAGTCCCACTCGGAGCCAGCCTAAAACAAATATGTTCCCTCCCTTGTGGCGGCAGGATGTTGCAAATGTTTGGTGTTGAGGCTCGATGCCAAACATTTGATGTGATGTTCTTCATAATTCTATCCATACCAGGCTTACTCATTTTGAATTATAAAACTGCTGTTGACGCATTGAATATTTCCATTAAATCATTATCAATTACAGGATACACAGAAATGATAGTCTCTTTTTAAAAATATCGAGCTTATAAATAATAATAATATGCCAATCAAAATCTCACAGCAAAAATTTGATCTATATTTAATAAAAAATATTAATCATTTTCTATTTTCCGGGTGCAATTAAAATAAACAAATTGACCCAAAGCTATTTTTGAAAAGACAATTAAGCTGATTGGATCGAGACAGGCATGACACTTTCTACTGTGACGTATAAATGAGATTAATGATATGAGTAAAATGCTATTTTAACTCCTATCAATCAAATTTCCACAAGATCCCAATAACGAACTCAACTTGCCAAATGTGAACTAATCCCTGATCGTCAAAACTAAACAGATTTTGGCACACTGCTGAATTGATATCCGAGGGCTGTAGTTCTGAAATATTGTAGGGGAGGAAAAAATCTGAGGGGGAGTTTAAAGCATCAATATGAGGGGGGCTGCAAGCTCCTCCGAAGCAGTATAAGGTATGTAAATAGCAAATGGAAATCACAGAGCCTGCCATGGATTATTCAATTAACATGTAAAATGTTTAGGCCAATCCTTGTAGCTTTTCAAGGGGGGAGGCAGTGCCTCCCTGCCTCCAATAGAATTATGGGCCTGTATCCGAAATGCATATTACTGCATCCATATTGGGATCCTAGTAAAAGATTAGTTCTCGCTTACAATTGAATTTAAGGGATGTAACTCAGATCACCAAATTTCAATGACCAATGTGCCACTGGCCTCTGCACTCTGTATCAAATAGTACAGGAACAGATTTCGTTCCCATTTCAAATCACCAAAATGTCAAGCCACCGAAACATTGTCAAATTTTCTTGTAAAACTAAGTATCCTTGAGTAATCTAAAACAAGTTGATCCTCATAGTTAAACCTTTGTGAGCAAATCAATCCCTGATTTTCCAAAATCAAGTAGATTTTTGATTGTCACTCTTTCTGCCATTGATATCAATTTTACTACATCCTTATTTAGATCCTTGTAATCAATTCTCCCTCGGGCGCTCACAGTATTATGCGGAATGTATCTCAGATCTCCAAATTTTGATGACCAATGATGTACCACAGGGGTCTGCACTGTTTAAAATAGTTTTCCATATCTATTTGAAATAACACATATATCAAGCCACAAAAAAATTGTCAAAATTTTCATTAAATGCAGTATCTTTGAGTAATCTAAAAAAGTAAATTTGAGCAACTTGCTTGAAATAACTAGATTGGGCTAGCTCATATTTACTCATCCTCATTTTTTACATCAAGCTCTACCTCAGCTAGCCAAAATTAAATGCTAGCTAACATTAAGACATCTCCTAACTAGCTAAACTAAATTATGGTAACAGTTACTAACATTTGGAGGGTAATACAAAATAAGCCTTTGACAAGGTTCGATTTTTTTCTAATAACTTATTCACATCATTGAACTCCTTCTCAATGTTCGCATGAACAGCACGAGTGTCATACGAATATACTCTGTCTTATGACTTAACCTGAAAATACTTTTACTCCATATTTGGTAAAGCCGTAAGTTAGCACAAGATGGTACCACAGTGTAAGGATATCCTTGTTCTGTGGTAGGACAATGAATTGCAAAATTTCATTCTTGGTATAAAAAAATTCCATCTGCAAATTCCAGTGGCACTCAATCTGCGCCACAACTCCCAAATTAGAAAAATACAATTATCATAATTCTTGGCTGGAAACCAATGTCTGAACTGTCCGAGTAGTATGTAGATAATTGATATTGACAGATTTGGAGAGAGATTAAAAATATGAATCATTTTTAGATTTCTTGACGTCCTAAGTGGTATCATGTGACTGGGCGGGTCTCAGCACATCCACCAGCCACCAGCTATAAAAGGGAACAACATCACAGCAGTGATCATCAGTCTTTCTCAGATATTCTAATTAATTCAAAATTTCCCTGCAGTTTTCAAGCTTCGGATTATTACTTTATACAACATGATGAACAGATTCATAATGATTGCACTGGCTGCTGTCGGTTTTCTAGCTCAGCTCTCATTTTCAGAGGTAAGAAAATAATGACGTTGTCTGACGTCAGTTAATATAACAGACTGCTTGTTTCTTCGACCCCTTTTTTTTGGACATAAGGCTCACTTGCTGTTATATTTCCAAATGGTGTTTTTATTCTGATAGGTATTGATTGACCTCTATATGTGTAAGAAAATTCTACAAAGTAGCAGTAGCAGATAACAAAATTGATATTGTGCTACCTTATAGATTTTTGGAATTTGTTCAACCTTACACATTGTATTTTGATAGTAAAATTTGGTCTTAATTCTAACTACTTCCTCACCTATTCTTTATTAGGATGCTGATGTAACATACTATGATGATTGTAATACCTGCACATACCATGGATTGGATTGTGAGTCTAAAGTGATGCGAGTGTGTACACAGAAATATGAACTACCTAATGGTGAAGTCAAATACATCTGTGAGAAGTATGTCACCAAGTATATCTGTAAGGAACCTGAGTATGTAGCTCCTACAACTATTGCTACTGATGCGGCGGCCGCCAAAACAGCAGCCGCCAAATCAGCAGCCGCTAAAGCAGCAGTCGCCAAAGCAGCAGCTGCCAAAGCCGCAGCGGCCGAAGCAGAAGCTGCCAAAATAGCTGCTGCGAAATTAGCTGCCGCCAATGCGGCCGCTGCCAAAGCAGCCGCTGTGAAAGCTGCTGCCAAGTTGCCTGCAGCCAAGAAACTGTATTAACCTGAGGCAAGTTTTTATTTTTAATAACAGGAACAGGAAACTGCTATGTGGTATTCTCTTTTAGCTGAGTTTGAGTACCTGATGGAAGAAATGTTTCACAAGAATTCTGGCTGAATAATCATCCGAATTATACTTTGTCTTTTTCCCCATGCAGAAGGTGCAATCTGCTATTAATCAATGGCCATCAATGAGAAGTTGTTTGAAACCTTGGTTGCCCTTTAAGGTAATGTTGTCTGTTAAGAACAGGATAACATGAGAGACAGCATCAATTTTGTTTCATCTGCGGACATTATTGTTCCACCACTTTTATGATATTCACTTAGCTATGATATAATAACTAATATTACTCGATTCTCATGAAGTTTTATTTTTGCGAGACAATTGGATCTTCTTGTATCACCCTAAAGCCTTTCATGATCGCAAATTACTGGTGAACAACACTATTATCACCACTCATCGTTACATGTTGTATTTTTTATCACTGATCTAATAACTTTGAATGACTCTGGTTATAGTCAATAAAATGACTTTAAGTGAACAAAAATAACTAAACATTAAAGAAAGAAAGAACCAAGATTCATCAGTGTTATTAGATGCAATTCTGTATCCTCGCAGCTATTGTGGCACACAAGAAAAACTCTTGTTTTGAGGTTTTGTATATTGCCTATCTTCTCGTTCCACCCCGATGCTCAAATGATTCAGTGGAGAGTTGTCAGCAGGTTCTTTTCGAAGGTAAGATTTGAACTTACACAATCTATGCTGTTGTTGAATTGTACAACATCAAGTGCTGTTATAGTCATTTCAATCCTACTACAGTCATTACACTCTCTCTGGAGGAGTTGATCCATATTTCATTATATTGATTAAATCTTGTGTATAGAAGTTATCTTATCAAAGGTAAAGGCAGCTCAACTTTCACTCCTTCTGTCCATCTTTTTGCTGTCATACCTAAGTGCAAATAATCAAGTTTATGAACTTGGGCTTGCAATTTTTGGCTTATTTATGCATTTACAACACTGGTTTTGCTTAAAAACTCCTGTTGCAAACTCCGGTTGCGAACCAAACTCAATTTATAATGTACAATTTAACGGTTATCTTCTCTTTGATATTAAGGAGACAACTCAATAGAATAGCAAAAACCATACCTATAATCTACTATGATGAGTGAATCTCCTCCAATGGGATATGATTGCTGCCTCTCCCTCACAAACTCTGATGCCGTACTTCCGCGGAGAATATTCCTGTATGCCAGGAACATCTTGACATGTGTCAGGAAATTATCCTCGGTCATGTAGGACACCATACCCTTCAGCCTGTTCAGCCACGAATTACTCTGTTCCACCACCTGAGTGTTGACCCCATCCAGGTCTGAATGCTGCCTGACATCATATGGTGAACAGCAGCCTACAAAACAATTCATATCAGAGGTCAATACTACTACAGCATGCAGACTCTCGTGACTGGGCATGTAGATCACTTATAAACTAGGCTATCATTAGCACATCATTACCACATCGGATGCATCATGCATGACTTTGATTAAAGCATGTGCAATGACAAATAGTTAAGTTCTGGTCCTAATAGCAATATTGGTCAGGGAGAATGAGACAGTCGAGTAGGTATGTCCATAAGCCCGGGTAAGTGTTGTCTGTTGCTCAGCTCAGTTGCATATCTTGTCCCAGTCCCCTTGCCAGTCATATTATCTTATTATACTAGCCAGCCGGGGTACTTACTCGAAAGCTAAGAATAGCTTTCAGTAATTATGCAGAGCGACTCAGTCATTGTCAATGAAGAAAGCCATGGTTTGTCGTAGATGGTGCAAATTTTACAAGGCCAGAGCTGCAGCGGCAGTCACTCTACCCATCCGAGGAGGCAGAAAGGCACTGCCTCCCCTAGAAAGATAAATACACTATAATTGAATAACCCATGTCAGAATCAGCTCCTCTGGAATTTCGATTTGCTAATTAATGCTTGGGGAGGAGCTTACAGCACCCCTCCTGCACTTTTGCCTCCCCTAGCATTTTTCCTAAAATATGGCCCTGCTATGAGCTTGGGATGGTGATATTAATTTATTGATTCAGTCACTAGAGGGGAAATCCCCCTCCCGTCAGTGCATTCTATGTCTGTGCTTTGAAACCATGATTGTGTTATTTTATGTTGCTATGAAGCAGCACGAGCTTAGTTTTGTATTACATTAAACCTGTTTTTTAAAGTTGTGTCAACAAGAATAGAAAGTAGGCCTATTATGTGTCTGATCTTTAACAAAGCAAGAGATATTGATTATTTATTACTGGCTGCAATGCTAAAGATTTTAAGGCTCAAATAAATTTTGATTGAATATATATTAAGGTATATAAGGTATGCCAAAGCCTTTTATAACACACTACTTTTGCAGGAGCAGTGGAAACTACATCCATCAGTCTGCTGTGAGCCAGTTCAACAGTTTTGAGGTAAGTCCGAGCGTTCCAACTCCCAAGGCAAATAATGTTTGTTTCGGGATCTTTGTTTTATAAAATTTGGATTGTCATTGTCTGTCGGTATTTCAGAAGCGCAGTTAAAACAAGTGAAGTATTCACAGGAATAAAAGTTCAACAATTTTCACATGTTCGAAATTGTGAAACTTATGGCAAGCTAACATTACTCAACACTCTTCAAATTGTTGCTGAAAATTATGTTAGCTTAAACTACTGCTGCCACTAAGGCGAAATCATCGAATTCTTTATATCTCCAAGATAACTAACTGTACTAACTAACTGTACTAACTGTACTCCAAGATAACTAACTGAGGCTAATCGCAGAATTGTCATCCAACGGGCAAATAAGTTGCACAAACTAATCTTCAAAATCAGGGTATGAAATTAAACGCACTTACTGATGACGTCATTATTGTCCAATAGTAAGACGGTGCCTATGTCACAATGTATGCTGGATACTTAAATTTATAACCTGACCTTGACGATCACTGGTAGCTAATGCCTCCTTGGTACGAAACAATTACAATGCACTGCCAATCCCAGGAAGAGAAAGTCAAAGCCCAAAGTTTTGATGCATTCTTATAATGCTTTGTGCTTATTAAGATTGAAAGTGCTAGCGGGATTGGTCTAATTAATTGGTATTGCTGCAAATATCTTTATTGTCACTTCCTATGAGGTGCAGGAATTTTCGGCAATGATGGACATTGATATTATTACTTTTATTATATGCTGCAATATAAGGTGACACAACTTTGTTAATAGGTCAAAGCCGCAGTGGCCGTGGTGGTTGCAGTGGCCGCAGTGCCGCAGCTTTCCCAAACCCCAATGATGATGATTATGAGCTGGGGATAGTGATATTAGAGATGTTGCAAGTTTTGTAATTGTCTTCTACCGGTACATGGAATTGTTGACACATATAAATTCACGTTGTTGGTCCCTTTTGATTTTAAGGCGATTTGGAGATAAGAAAAGACAATTTAAAGTTATGTATAGACAATGTAAAGGTTTTCATTCCATGTTGAACGTGTAACGAGATGATTTCCCTGGAACGAGGACTTGTGATTTCACATCCTCTGTTTGACAGATTGTTTCAAAGGGAGGAGTTTCCTCCAAACGGAAAATCTATGTCTGCTCTGAAACCAAGATTGTGTTGCATTTTGTCAACACATTCCTAGTCTTGTGTAAACAGTGAACAGGGCCCTAACTGTCAAAGCATATCCTACATTGATTAAGTGATTGATTGAAGGGTATTTGATACAAGGATCTTAGTTTTGTGTAAACACTAGTCTACGCACTGTGCAGGATTTGCTTGGATTTTTCCTCTCATTACTTCTACATTAATCTTACTTCATATAGCCTAGGGTCCAATAATACACATTGTATGACCTTTTGTAAATGTCATGAATGACCGCCCTTATTCAAAATGAAAGAAATTCTGGCTGACATTTTCTTCACTACTTGGCAGTGAATATCTCTGCTCATGGGTATTTCCCAAACATGAGGCTACTTTTCCCAGAGTCTGACTGGAATACTCTCATACCTGGAGCAATATAGTAGGTGGCATGAAAAGAAATCAATAGATATTGCAGTTTTAGTGCTCCCCTTGATTAACTTATAACACTCAAGAGCAGACAACTCCAGCGAAATCCTGCATTGTTCTCAGACTTTTTCCCTTCCGGGGGGCCGTCGGACAGGGGGCAAAGTCTGGGGGGCTCAGACTATGTAAACACTAAACATGGCTCAAATGTCTAAACACATGAAGAAATATCCAGCAAGCGAAAAATGAGCGTAAAACAAAACATTTGATTGACGAGTATTAATTACCCAGTTATTACATCAATACTACCAACAAACCTATTGTGTTGATATTTCAAATTTGTGCTGACAAGAATAGAAATTTTTTAAAAATATACCTAAAATTTTGATTAATAAATCTTCGATGTTATGATAGGCAAAAGCCTGGCATGCACTTTGGAAAGAAAATTTCAACAACACATGCTGGCTTATTGACCCGGCCGCTGATGCTCTGAGAGCGTTTAAAGCCACTAGGAAGGGCTAAAAACGCATATTTGACATATTTGACTATATTCTGTCTCACCTTATTTTGATTGAGCAAAAATGATATAGAAATATTAGTGATCATGGTACTGAACATTTTGAATATGTAGATGAATGTACCTGTACACGCTACACTGTCTCATCTCGAAGGCCATGTTACCATATAGCTATTTGCACTTGGAATCAAACCAAGCAGCGGTTTTTTAGGAATATCCAAGGTTACACGCTGTTAAATACAATGATTTGAAGGATTGTTTGACATAATGCTTCAAAAAAATTATTTGGTATGAATTCTTCATTTTCACAATGTTGGTGTAAAGTGTGTGTGAGCCCATTATGGCCATTTCTAATCCATTTCCTGTGATGTCAAAATAATTTTCATGAAAACTTGGTAGTCCTCAGTCAGCAAAATCATCCCCATATGCTTCACAATTTGTTGTAGAGCAATAAAACATGTCTAGGAGAGGCTATCGTCAAAACAATGAGCTTCCTCCAAGATGGCTTTACTGTCCAAGTAACGGCAATCTCATCGAGGGTAAGTATCCAACATCTAATAAAGATACTAAAATAAAGCCTCGTTTATTGTAAGGCTACATTGTACTGGTATGAAATACCATCTGCTTGGTTTACACTGATCGTGGGTTGTCAACAGAGCACGTGAAGTTAAAGTTGTTGTTTATATATTCTTCAAAGAACACGTGACCTAAATAAATCACAATAATGATGAAATGGTGTTAACATGGTGCGAGATAAAAAAGACATCATGTTTAAAAGTTTTGTCAGAGATCATTAAAATTTACAATTCCAATGACAATAATAGGTTGTTCAATTATTTAAGTTGCCCATGCGATGATGGCAATCGCAGTCCCAGACCAACAATAAAAAATAAAGAAAACATTTCACACACACTTACAATTAATGAGCCGATCAGAGGTTAAGATAACTGAAAATCCAAGCATTAACAAGCTTGGTGAGTGATGAGGTATAGGATGATGTCAGCCAACCTGAGAAAAAATGCATTGCTATATATAATACATTATATAGCTGCTACATATTTAACTTTCACCAATTGTCATATAAATGATGTAATGATCACAAATGTCTTAAAAGCTCAATTTTATAGAAACAAAGGAAAGACAATATTCATTGGAATATAGTCAACATGACAAAATTAATAGTATATGCACTTACATGACTCCATAAAATGGTTCGACTGGAAGTCAAGTTAATCCTGGAGAAAAGTTTATACTTAGGTGAGAAGTTGCCACAGAGATTGTATTAGTGGCCTTATTGGCATGGCTGTATCCTCATCACTGACATAAAAATTATCATTGTCATGAGTGGTGCCCAACAAAAGAAAAGCTGTGGAGCATTTCAGCTTGTTAAAGCTATCTATACTTAATTATAGGTTATGATGGTAAATCTAAATGTGTGTTAAAGTATTATTTTACATGGTTACAGTCATTGCATCAATATCTAATAATCATAAAAAAACCCTGGCATTAACCGTCCTAAAACATTCATACATACTGTAAGTGTAGTGATGATGTGTATCAATCTATTGTAAAAAAATGAACTGACCCTGTGTGGGTCTCACAATCAATCAATGGTCTAGGGCTGGTGGAAATCTTGAGTTTTTGGTAAGCTGTTTAAGAATAAAAGTCTAATTCTCCCCATCATCATTAGCTCATGATCAAAATTGATTCTTACTCTCTGTCATTTCTGCCATCGCCTTGTGAATTGACTGAGTCTCACAAAGTGGGAGTGTAGTAGCGAATAAAAATGTACTTGCTTGATTATCATAAAGGATTAACAGAGATTGCTTGTGCGTAGCTTGGTAGTCAAAAGATATTGTGCACCATTTGAGGCAACCCCGCTCAATCATTTTTGGTATCATGTTTCCTGCTCCCAAATGTTCTCCTCCAACAGGGACTGACTCCAATCAACCAGGCTACTAATTTTTGCTCATAAAGTATTAGGCCTACGTAGATATTGGCCAATATCTTTTTCACCGATCGAGTCACCTATGCACAAACGTTGCTGTGTGATTTGTGTTTGATCGGGGGGGGGGGGGGGTGTAATAATCCGCTACTGGGAATGCTTACAAATAACATCTATGCTCACCGCAATATGACAGTGACTGTAGGAATGCTTCATTGTATATAGATCCATTAATCTAGAAAAGACTGCCTGTGCCATAAGCCATGATGGTTTAACTTTTTTTCCCATCTAACATTGGGTTTTATATCTCACTTTTGGCAGATAAGTTTATTGCATTCAAGACACCATTAGACCGCAAGTACAGTGATGAAGTTCCAGATGAATGTAAATTCAACATACAGATGTTCCTGTCATCCGTCAAAACCACCTTCAACGTAAGTAATTGTACCAGATTATATTTTATTCTAACATATTCGGATCTCGGTACAGTAATCACTCTGACAAAATACAGGTATTTTTGATGATATTATAATTGGAAGGATATTGTATTGATAATAAGGCTATTAAAAAAATCGCAGAAGAAACATAAAATTTCTCAAAGAAAAATAATTTTTATCTGTGAAAACTAAGCTAAATTCATGACTGAAGGTAGTCAACTTTTACTGTCACTTATAGGACCGAGCCAACTAAGTCTGAAGTTCTGTTAAATAATCCATCATATATAATGTGTGTTTTGTTTGTCAATTTCAGAAGCAGGTTGGACTTGTTGTAGATCTGACAAACACGACTCGCTACTATAATAAAGACGAAGTGGAGTCTGCAGGCTGTAAATATGTCAAGCTGCAATGTCAAGGGTGAGATATCAATAAGTCTGATGATCGCATTTAATTTGAGATGTCATGACTGTTCTGGTCTGACACATGGGGTCTCAGACAATCTATGCAGCCTTAGTATATACGATAATGATGTAATAATTGAGGGTGGCTGCATAAAATTCCTGTAGAAACAAAGGCTACATAAATGAATGTTGGCTTTATCTAGCAGAGATACACATGATCAGTATTGCTGATGATTTTGCTGATTGCCAATAGAAGTTTATGATAGCTTGAGCACCCTAACTGTGTTATAATTGAAAAACAATACAGCATGCTGGGCACTCTGCACCCATTCGCTGAGCATATAATTGTCGTGTCCCTCCCACTGCAGAATGCCTGAGGGTAGATCAACACTGCAAACTTTAAATTGCTATAGTAACAGTAAAACAATTTGTACATGTATTTCATTCTAGTAAACTTATTTTCACCTTGCTGCTGTTTTATACAATGGAAAGCTGTATATGCATGTGAAGCATTGTAGATACCCTAATGTTTATTTACGGATTTTCTGTAGACATGCAGGGACACCTGCACCGGAACAGATGGCCCGATTTATCAACGTTGTACATAAATTTATTCGGTCAAAACCCTTAGAGATTGTCGGTGAGTCTTGTTTGCTTTTGCGTCTTTCTCTCCTTACTTGACCACCGTGGTTCTGTTCAGGTGGTGAGAATTTGTATAATGGAATTCATTTCATCAAATTGTACCATCAGTCAATGTGATTTACAAAGCTCACAAAATGATAAAGCAAAGTTGACCAGAGCCAACAATATGGCACCAGAACACAAGAACGCTCTCAAGTGGTAGCCTTCTCGAGCCTAGGACTCTAATAGTCTGGCAGTGAATAACAAGCGCGCTAACTCATTGTCATCTTATCATCACCAAAAAAGAATGAGTTGATGGCACAATAGAGGATGCCAGCTATACCCTCTATAGAGTGATGCTCATGCATCCTATTCTGCTCAATTCTTTCCAATACCGCAACCTATCATGTGACCAATTTAAGGTTCTCTACGGTTCCTTTCTTTTCCATGGGTTTGTGACAGTTGTGATCCGATGAAATGTTGCTGCGCAACTGTGTTAATAGCCAAAAAGCGGTGTTATACGAAATAAGAAAGGGGATCGTTGATGTCAATGATGTTATAGTTATCACAATTGAATTTACAGGTGTACACTGCACACATGGATTTAACCGTACTGGGTTTTTGATATGCTCATACCTGGTTGAGAAGATGGGTTGTAAAATAGATGCAGCAGTTCAGAACTTCGCTCTCGCTCGACCTCCTGGTATATACAAGGGTGATTATATCAAAGAACTGTTCAAGATATACGGTAATGAAGATGACATGCCTCTAGCTCCCATCTTACCTGACTGGTGCAACGGAAATTATTCATGCTATAACTATAATTATAATAATTAATAATGATAATAATAATAATCATAATAATTGTAATAATAATATAAAAAATAATGAGTTTACTTCTATACTGCTTAATGAAAGCCACAATTGGTACTTCTAAGCGGTTTTCCACTACTCTCTCTATATTGATGGGTCTATTTTGTTGGGTTTGACAGAATTGGACAGGTTGTGTTCGAGAACGCATGTCATTCATGAGCTCGTATACAATATAGTTAGTACCATATATACCGTTAGATTCCATTGACAGCCCTGATGATCGGATAATTCCTGGTTTTGAATCCATTCTGTAAAAATATTTAAAAAGATCAATGTAAAAAACTGTGATGCCATGCGGAAATTAACTCAGAATGTGGCCCCAGTTAATGTGTATGTATGTATATGTATTCACTATCTCAATTTTGAGAAAACTAAGATTGTGAAGAGCCTGCCAAGATCACAGATAAAAAGGTCGTTATGTAAAAAATGTGGTAGTTAAAATGTAAAATAATCTGTAAAAAGTCTGTAAAATAATAAAACACACAGATTAAGAAAACGCTTTATTAAATAAATCAATTTCAACAGATCTGAAACAATTTTTTTTAAAATTGGTGCGCTGCTTAAAGGGCAACCAAGGTGTAACGGCCAGCATGGCCTAATTTTAGCTCATCTTGTTTATCTATTTTTCACTGTATAAAGCCTAATATTTTCATAAGAAAGTGATTCATAAACCCATGCTTTTGTCACCAACCAGTAAATATTTTGTAACCTTTTGTGGTTATTAATCAGATATCCACCTGTTCGGTGGTTTGCTGTCGCCCCCCCCCCCCCCCGCTATGAAGCTATATGAATCATTCAGATGTTTTTGTAAGCAATTTAACTGACTATAAATACTTGTCATGTCATGTCATGTCATGTCATGTCATGTTCCACCAATTTAGCACAGCCGTTTTATAGAGCCAATCAGGTAATTAATAACTTTACTTTTTCTGTGAATCTGAACTGTTAATATCTTTGATGTGAAATAATGTAAAAGTTTCAACTGTATTTGATGTTATACCTGCTAATTTTATACTTTTGGAAACACATTTTTACCAACTTGTTGTTTAAACTTTGTAGTTTTCACGGTGTCTTAATGGCATCAGTTCGAGACTTACGGCTCAATAAATAACTCAAGAACTTAAAGGGCAACCAAGGTTTCGCAGCAATGCATTAATGGGTAGCAAATAATGTGCTGGGCAGCATCAGCTTTGTGCATTACGCGATGCAAAACTCAAAGTAGTTGCTGACTCTAAGCTGGGTAACACTTCAGTTTAGGGGAGGTTCCAAGACTTTGCTGTAATAATTATAGAGCACAGGCTAAATAATAACAGGAACAGGAAACTGCTATGTGGTATTCTC
Organism: Membranipora membranacea; assembly: GCA_914767715.1. NCBI lineage: Eukaryota > Metazoa > Bryozoa > Gymnolaemata > Cheilostomatida > Membraniporidae > Membranipora > Membranipora membranacea. Next base: position 13,991,164 of record OU612068.1, read on the forward strand.
TTTTAGCTGAGTTTGAGTACCTGATGGAAGAAATGTTTCACAAGAATTCTGGCTGAATAATCATCCGAATTATATTTTGTCTTTTTCCCCATGCAGAAGGTGCAATCTGCTATTAATCAATGGCCATCAATGAGAAGTTGTTTGAAACCTTGGTTGCCCTTTAACCACGGCTGCCGCTACACAAGGTTTTGCAGCAATGCATTAATGGGTAATAAATAATGTGCTAGGCAGCATCAGCTTTGTGCATTACGCGATGCAAAACTCAAACTAGTTGCTGACTCTAAGCTGGGTAACACTTCGGTTTAGGGGAGGTTCCAAGACATTGCTGTAATGATGATAGAGCACAGGCTAAATAATAACAGGAACAACAGGAAACTGCTCTGTGGTATTCTATGCAATGATGCATGCCTGTACACATAACAATATAGGGTTATGATTGGCAGGCAGTCATTTGATTCCAACCTGCAACAAAATACAATGAAAAGATGATTTTTTTTCTCACCTGATTATTGATGTATTGTTCACTGAGAGGACCTCCCCATTTAATAAGATGACCCATTCTAGCTACACCAGGATAGAAAATCAGGACCTGTAAACCTAGTTCTCGTTCTCCAGTAAGTCACTGTTATTAACATCAAGCTAACTGAATACCTAAAAGAAATAATAAATAACTAATAAAAGTATAACTAATTAATAACTAATAAAAACAAATAAACAACTAATAATAAATAACAAATGATAAATAAAAAACAAATAAAAGTGTTAAAAAAATACATAAAATTCACAGCTTTAAGAACTACAAGCCTCACAATGTAAATATTCACTGATCAACATTGGCAACCTCACAGGAGTTATTGACCTTTTTTAGATTAGTTTTAAATCTGTGAATTTTAAATTGCTGAATATATATGAGCCATCACTGAGAACATTGTAAACTTGTAAAAATTGTAAAATTGTTAACAACACAAACAATAACAATTATTATGTTGGGTTATAACTTCTTAAGCAGTGAAAGCAAGTGGAATACTAACACCGTTCAGAGATATCCAGTCAGTCTCCAGTTCCCATCTGGCCCAGTTCCACCAGGTATCGTAATATCCAAATTTACACAACACATTGGGATTGTAGTGAAATCTGTGACTATCACAGAAAGTCTTTAATCATAATGCTATGATGGAGCAGGTTGTATTCGCTATGTATCTCCCCATGAGCTCATGTATGCAATATAGTTAATACCAGTAGATTCCACTATCCACACTGTCTCCATCATTAAGCTGCTCGGATTGTTCCTTGCTATAGAGAGATTCTGTAAAAATGAAAATGAAAATCCAATTAATTTAACTCTAGGAAAGATGAATTTTTACCGATTCAAGAGAGAAGACAACTGTGCAATGTAACAATGTGCTATAAAGCTATAACTGGTCGCGTGCAAAGATAAATCATTCACATAATTTGATAAAGATTTATTATTTGCCAGTAGTAATTTAATTCTAAGTCGCAAACAAACAATGAAATTATTTTTTTTCTAACCAGATTTACCTTGATGATATGTCCGTACAGCCCCATCTACCTCCATAATTATTACTCATACACCATATAAAAGGTTGACCGCAGACAGACTCGAGTTACACGGATGACTGCTAACATACAAGTCTGGTTAGAAAATGGAAGTATCAATAGGCAGATTGTGATATTATTGTCATAAATATTTATTGTCGGTGTTGTCGGTATTGTCGGTATTGTCGGTATTGTCGGTATTGTCGGTATTGTCGGTATTGTCGGTAATGTCGGTACTGTCCTTATTGTCATATTGTCGGTATTGTAATATTGTCGGTATTGTCGGTAGATATATTGTCATAGGTAACCGTTTGATTCTACTTATTGTATCGATTATCTCCCCTGTTTTTACATCAGGAACCCAGTCTATTGATAACTACCTATATGCATTGAGTCAGAGATTGGTTCTTTAGATGGCTGTGTATATTCTTCTGGTGCTGTGTATTGTCTTTATGTATGTCTTTAAACAACTATATCCCACCTTGATATAGAAGAGATAGCAACCATTAGACTTCCCTACTTAATTGATCATTGGGCAGCATTCTCTGCAGGTTTGACTTGTTACGTGTTAGGACCTAAAATTTTCCATGTTGATAGACTGTTTTTTACCGGGAGGCAGCCATTCGTTATCCGTTAACTCTATCTTTTCTCTACCTTGTCACTACATTGAGAACACAGTCTTTTGATAACTACCCAGGTCTTGGTCATAGATTGGTGATCAAGATGGCTGACGTTTCGTTTTGACTTACTGGCAATAAGAATACTCTATACACAGGCATTGGATCTCATCAGAAAAAAAACAAAACTACGATCGCAGATTTTTGAGTGAGGTATGGCTTAGCACTGAAGATAGGCTACCCATTTACACCCCCGAGTCAATTTGAATAGCATGGTTGCGCCTAGTATCAGTACTCTGTGCCACTGTTTGTGACTGAGGCTTCATGCTGTCATGAAACATGAATAAGGTTGATTGGTTTTGTCTTGTGATGGTTTTTGAAGTCTTGTAGTGTCCATATAGTCTCAGTTGTCTGCGTTGGTTGGCGTTGTAATATATTGGTAAAATCACCTTATCACTCTGTAAGTGGTGAGCTGGATGCCGATCTCTTCTTTGTGGGAACCTCATTGTCAGGATGAGCATCTGCAAACAGCAGTTAATTCATTTTCAGCATATAAAATGAGACAACAAAAAGACATTGTACTTCTAGACACGTAAATTTTGCTACTTAGATGCTTCTCAAAACTTGCTATTAACGGCCGCGTGATTGGTATTGTAATATATTGATATATATGGACCATTAAATGGTGCATATTGGTATTATATTGTCAATTGTCTGTGTTGATTACCAATGTAATTTATATTGGTAAAATCAGTAGCAAACAGCAGTTTATTCATTTTGAGCATGTAAAATGAGACAAAAAAGACATTGTACATCTAGATTCTAGATACATAGATTTTGCCACTTAGATGCTTCTGAAAACTTCTATATTAGCTAGATTAAAGCTAGAGGATTAAATTGAGCCAATCAATGGCTGGAAACTTATTGATAAAACTGAAACTAAAAAATATCGAGCATGTCAATAACATGGAATTACCAAATCATACTGTTCCAAAAGCTGAGGGGTAAGTCAATGATTGCTATGTTGACTCAGCAATCAAGGTGGGTATGTCACCATCTACAGTAACTAACCGCCAAAGGGGGTTAGATTTACCGAAGAGCCCTGTAGTGGGATTTCATTCTGCTGCACAAAATGGCTTCACTAATCGTGTTTGAATTTAAAGGAATGTGTGTATGTGTATTCATTTATTTTAAAACTAAATTGGCATAACTTTAATCCGATGAGAATGTTTCATAAAATAGAGAACGCAATAAAATCGAAAAGAAAATAAAGGGGAAAAAATTAACTTCAATCAAGATTATGAAAAAGATAATTAGAAATATCACGTCTGAATGATTTATAATTGGTTTTTGAACCATCTATCGTTGCAATAGCGATAGCATTAGGCTAAGTGCATTAAAAAAAGAAATTATGAATTGTTATGCCTCATAAAAAACAGTAAAATCTGTTCTTACTCTTCTCAAATCCTACACTTCTTGGCTCTAAAATATCCTTTATAGATCACATTCTAAGTGGTGATAACAGAATATCTTTATGGAACTAAGGAATATTTGCTCAACGCCTCTAGTCTCACCTCAGCTTGGCGAGCGAATGAAGCCTTAAGAAACTTCGGATAAGAGAGCCGTGTAAACCTTTATTGAGATTACTGTTTACAGCATGAATAGCAATCTCTTAATGAAATCTCTTGTGCCCAATCAAACCTACCATAATGAAAGCATGATGCGGTGAAGGGAAGTCTGGCTATATGTGATTCACCCTGAAGGCTATTGCTTGGTAATGGATCAGCCTTGTTTGAACCAGAGTCACAGGTCCAATCTCAACCTATTCATAAAGCCGTCATAATGTCTTCAGTAACCGTCTTCCGAAAACAAAGTCTCAGAAACAGCCTGTTACATAATGATAGCATGCCATCGCCTGGTATGCCCAATGTTGATTGTATTTAGCTTCAGATCTTTTGATGCTGTAGAAAATATTGAGCACGGATCCACTCATTATGATATTAATGAGTAAAAATAATAAATACAATAAAATAAAATAATTGAATTAAAAAAAATAATAATAAAGCATAAATAATTATACTTTATATAAAACATAATCACAGTCCCAAACCATATCATTGTTGGGGTGACATCCGTCTGGCGCAGTCTTTTACGATCGAGTTAGATTGTGTAAGTTGGAGGAGTTCTATCCCATGTACCGATCACTAGTATCAACATCAATGTTGTGTTAGGCTTCGATGCCCTACATCAGTAGTTGGGTAGTTTTCAAAAATGTTGAATAAATTGATAATGTGATCTCTGCTAGCTCTAATAATTTAACAAACGTGAAATTAAAAGAGAAAATATTTATCAAATTTAAGCGCTAATTCTTTCAACCCGTTTGTTTGAGGGAGTATATTTTAAAGAGATAAACGAGGCTAGGTTTCATTAATATAATATATTAATATATATAAAAAATAGTTTAACCAGATTTTTAGATTTACTGAGCACTGCTCCTGGAACACTGACCTTATCACTCACAAAAACTTCATAGCTGATTTTCCTCTGTAGTCCATAGGATGTTTTTTGCAAAGATTGCAGGTAATCTGGAAATTTTTTGTGCATTTGTATTGTGCGGTTATTAAAGCAGACATTTAATGAAAGCAAAACAAATCAAAACAAGGGGTTACTCTTTGATCAAAAGCTTCCACACAATAAAAAATATACAAATTCACATTGTTTAAAAATCACTCACGGCTACTGAGAAAACAATCTCATGTACTTAATAGCATAGCTTGGTTCGAAAAAAATAGTTGGTTAATATATGGACAATAATATACTGTGTTATACTATTTACAGTTACTTCAAACTCAATGGATTTTTATTTTAGTTCAAAGTGATTGATTTTCTGTTCAAGCAAATTATCCGATCTACTATTCCTTATATTTATTTCTTTTGAAGCTCATCTTCAGATGTAAGTATTGTCACTCGATAAATAAACACAAACTGCAACTAAATAATAAAAACACTTTTTCTAGTTGCTGAGTTGTAAAAAGTAAATACGTAATTTTTTTTATTTATTGTATCAGCCCGTGATTGCAGTCCCACTCAGAGCCAGCCTAAAATAAATATCTTCCCTCCCTTGTGGCGGCGGGATGTTGCAAATGTTTGGTGTTGAGGCTCGATGCCAAACATTTGATGTGTGATGTTCTTCATAATTCTATCTATACCGTGCTTACTCATTTTTAATTATAAAACTGCTGTTGACGCATTGAAAATTTCCATTAAATCATTATCAATTACGGGATACACAGAAATGACAGTCTCTTTTTAAAAATATCGAGCTTATAAATAATAATAATATGCCAATCAAAATCTCACAGCAAAAATTTGATCTATATTTAATAAAAACTATTACTCATTCTCTATTTTCCGTGTGCAATTAAAATTAATAAATTGACCCAAAGCTATTTTTGAAAAGATAATTAAGCTAATTGGAAGGAGACAGGCATGACACTTTCTACTGTGACGTATAAATGAGATCAATGATTTGAGTAAAATGCTATTTTAACTGCTATCAATCAAATTTCCACATGATCCCAATAACTAACTCAACTTGCCAAATGTGAACTAATCCCTGATCATCAAAACTAAACAGATTTTGGCACACTGCTGAATTGTTATCCCAGGGCTGTAGTTCTGAAATAATCTGGGGGGGGAGTTTAAAGCATCAATATGAGGGGGGCTGCAAGCTCCTCCGAAGCAGTATAAGGTATGTAAATAGCAAATGGAAATCACAGAGCCTGCCATGGATTATTCAATTAACATGTATAATGCTTAGGCCAATCCTTGTAGCTTTTCAAGGGGAGGCAGTGCCTCCCTGCCTCCAATAGAATTATGGGCCTGTATCCGGAATGCATATTACTGCATCCATATTGGGATCCTAGTAAAAGATTAGTTCTCGCTTACAATTGAATTTAAGGGATGTATCTCAGATCACCAAATTTCAATGACCAATGAGCCACTGGCCTCTGCACTCTGAATCAAATAGTACGGGAACAGATTTCGTTCCCATTTCAAATCACCAGAATGTCAAGCCACCGAAACATTGTCAAAATTTCTCGCAAAATTACGTATCCTTGAGTAATCTAAAACAAGTTGATTCTCATAGTTAAACCTTTGTGAGCAAATCAATCCCTGATTTTCCAAAATTAAGTAGATTTTTGATTGGCACCCTTTCTGCCATTAATATCAATTTTACTACACCCTTATTTAGATCCTTGTAATCAATTCTCCCTCGAGCGCATACAGTATTATGAGGGATGTATCTCAGATCTCCAAATTTTGATGACCAATGATGTACTACAGGGGTCTCCACTGTTTAAAATAGTTTTTCATATCTATTTGAAATTACACATATATTAAGCCACAAAAAAATTGTCAAAATTTTCATTAAATGCAGTATCTTTGAGTAATCTAAAAAAGTAAATTTGAGCAACTTGCTTGAAATAACTAGATTGGGCTAGCTCATATTTACTCATCCTCATTTTTTACATCAAGCTCTACCTGAGCTAGCCAAAATTAAGTGCTAGCTAACATTAAGACATCTCCTAACTAGCTAAACTAAATTATGGTAACAATTACTAACATTTTGAGGGTAATACAAAATAAGCCTTTGACAAGGTTTGATTTTTTTCTAATAACTTATTCACATCATTGAACTCCTTCTCAATGTTCGCATGAACAGCAGGAGTGTCATACAAATATACTCTATCTTATGACTCAACCTGAAATAACTTTTACTCCATATTTGGTAAAGCCGTAAGTTAGCACAAGATGGTACCACAGTGTGAGGATATCCTTGACCTGTGGTAGGATAATGAATTGCAAAATCCATCTGCAAATTCCAGTGTCACTCAATCTGCGCCACAACTCCCAAATTAGAAAAATATAATTATCATAATTCTTGGCTGGAAACCAAAGTCTGAACTGTCTGAGTAGTATCTAGATAATTGATATTGACAGATTTGGAGAGAGGCAAAAAATATGAAACATTTTTAGATTTCTTGACGTCCTAATAGGTATCATGTGACTGGGCGTGTCACACTAAATCCACCAGTCCACAGATATAAAAGGGAACAACATCACAGCAGTAATCATCAGTCTTTCTCAGGTCTTCTAATTAATTTGAAATTTCCCTGCAGTTTTCAAGCTTCGAATTTTTACTTTATACAACAAAATGAACAGATTCATAATGATTGCACTGGCTGCTGTGGGTTTTCTAGCTCAGCTCTCGTTTTCAGAGGTAAGAAGATTATAGCACCTTCTGATGGAATCGTCAGCTAATACTACAGACAGCTTAGCCTCATCTCCTAGGCCCCATTTTGCTGTAACATTTTCAAATAGCTGTTGAACCTGATGGGAATGGATTGGCCTCTATTATGCGGTGGTAGTAGCAGTGTAGTAGATAAAGAGTTTGATATTGCGCTGCCTAAAAGATCTTTTGAATTTGTATAACTAACACATTGTATTTTGATAGTAAAATTTGGCTACTGAGGTGTTAATTCTATCTACTCACTCACCTATTTTTTAGGATGCTGATGTATCATACTATGATGATTGTAATACCTGCACATACCATGGACTGGGTTGTGAGTCTAAAGTGATGCGCGTCTGTACTCAGAAATATGAACTACCTAATGGTGAAGTCAAATACATCTGTGAGAAGTATGTCACCAAGTATATCTGTAAGGAACCTGAGTATGTAGCTCCTACAGCTATAGCTAATGATGCGGCAGCCGCCAAAGCAGCAGCCGCCAAATCAGCAGCCGCTAAAGCAGCAGTCGCCAAAGCAGCAGCCGCCAAAGCCGCAGCGGTCGAAGCAGAAGCTGCCAAAATAGCTGCTGCCAAATTAGCTGCCGCCAAAGCAGCCGCTGCCAAAGCAGCCGCTGTGAAAGCTGCTGCTAAGTCGCCTGCAGCCAAGAAACTGTATTAACCAGAGGCAAGTTTTTCGTTATATTGGAACAACATAAATATTCGTATTATTACAAATTTAAGGTAATGTTGTCTGTTAAGAACAGGATAACATGAGAGACAGCATCAATTAGTTTGCACCTGAGAATTTTACTGTTCCACCACTTATATAATATTCACTTGGATATGATGTAATAACTAATATTAGTCCATTCCCATAAAGTTTTATTTTTGTGAGAGAATTGGTTCTTCTTGTATCACCCTAAAGCTTTTCATGATCGCAAATTACTTGTGAACAATATCATTATCACCACTCATATACATATTTTTCTATCACGGATCTAATAAGTTTGAACAACTTTCAATAAGTTCTGTATCCTCAACAATCCAAGTATTTCTATATATTATGATTCCTAAATGGACATTTATATACTGCTGAATAGTATTGCGGCACAAAAGAAAAACTCTTTATTTGAGGTCTCATTTATTGCCCATGTCAATCTGCTTTTCTAACCTCAATGTTCAAATGATTCAGTAGGGGGTTGTCAGATTCTTTTCAAAGGGAAGATTGAAAATTTCACAATCTATCTGTTCTGTGGTTGTATTCAACCACCACCAGTCCTGTTATAGTTATTTCAACCCTACTCCAGTTAATACACTTGACGCACTTCAGAAATTGATCCGTATTACATCAGGGAAGTTGGGAGAATGGGTATATCCCACCCACCCAGGGTGGTCTTTGACTGAGTGAGCGATACCTGCTAGGCTCTCGCTTTCAGATCGCTCAGTCACTTCATGGAACTATATACATTCTGAATGAGCAATTTGGGAGCGATTTTGTCTACTTGAAAGACCAAGTGAGTGATAATTTTTAGCGATGTGATAGTGATAACTTGCTTGAGCATAGGATCACTGGTTCTAATTGAAAGACCCCTCTGATTACATTCCTGATTGAACCCTATGTAAGTTGTCTTATCAGATACAAAAAGAAAGCAACTGCACAGAAAATGTAATAAAAAGCTCAACCATGAAATCTTGGAGTTGCGTACACCAATATTGGTGTCAAGTGTGTGCGAGCCAATTTTAACCATTTCTAATCCACTTCCTGTGATGTCAAAATAATTTTTATGAAAACTTGGTAGTCCTCAGTCAGCAAAATTCTCCCCATATGCTTCACCATTCATTGTAAAGCAAGTAAACATGTCTAAGAGAGGCTACCAAAACAATGAACCTCCTCCAAGATGGCTTTACTGTCCAAGGAAAGGCAATCTCATCGCTGGTAAGTATCCATCCATCATCTAATAATAAGGTACTATTGTTTATTGTTAGGATACGTACATCTGTAAGTGTAGTGGTGATGTTTATCAATATATTGTAAAAAAAGAACTGACCCTGTGTGGGTCTCACAATCAATGGTCTAGGGCTGGTGGAAATCTTAAGTTTTTGGTAAGCTGTTTAAGATTAACAATCAATTTCTCCCCATTATCATTAGCTCATGATCAAAATTGATTCTTACTCTCTGTCATTTTGCCCATCGCCTTGTGAATTGACCAAAGTGGGAGTGTAGTAGCGAATAACAATGTACATGCTGGATTATCATAAAGTATTAACAGAGATTGCTTGTGCGTAGCTTGGTAGCCATAAGATATTGTGCACCATTTGTGGCAACCTCGCTCAATCATTTTTTGGTATCATGTATCCTGCTCCCAAATGTTCTCCTCCAATAGGGACTGACTCCAATCACTCAGGCGACTAATTTTTGCTCATAAAGTATTAGCCCTAAATATATGTAGATATAGGCCTATATCTTTTTTATTCACCAATCGAGGCACCTATGCACAAACATTGCTGTGTGATTTGTGTTTGATCGGGGTTGTATTTATCCTCTACTGGGAATGCTGGTACATAACTTCTATACTGGCCACAATAAGACGGTGTCTGAAAGAATGCTTCATTGTAGATAGATCCATTAATCTAGCAAAGACTGCCTGTGCCAAAAGCCATGATGGTTTACCTATTATCCCATCTTACATAGGGTTATATATCTGATATTTTGCAGATAAGTTTATCGCATTCAAGACACCACTAGACCACAAGTACGATGATGAAGTTCCAGATGAATGTAAATTTAACATACAGATGTTCCTGTCATCTGTCAAAACCACCTTCAATGTAAGTCCATGTACCAGATTAGATTCAATCCTGACAGAATCAGATCGTGGCACAATAAACACTCTGATAGAGTACAGGTGATTTTGATGATATTATACTTGAAAGGATATTGTATTGTAAAGTAGGCTATTGAAAGAATTACTGAGATAAAGATAAAATTATGAAAAGGAAGTAATCTGTAAAAAAAAAGTCAATATCATCAATGTATACTGTCTCTTGTCTGATTGAGCTTACTAATAAAGGCCATCGTCTGAAGTTCTGTGAAATATTCCATCATATATACTGTGTGTTTTGCTTGTCAATTTCAGAAGCAGGTTGGACTTGTTGTAGATCTGACAAACACCACTCGCTTCTATAATAAAGACGAAGTGGAATCTGCAGGATGTAAATATGTCAAGCTGCAATGTCAAGGGTGAGATGTATAAGTCTGATTATCGCATTGAATTTGAGATTTCATGATCGTGCTACTCTGCCAGATGAAGTTCCAAACAATTTATGCAGCCTTAGTATCCACAATAAGGATTCGATGCTATAATTGAGGGTGCCTGCTTCAAGTACCTGTAGATACAAAGGCTATATGAATGAATGATTGCTATATCTAGCAGAGAAACACGTGATCAGTATGGCTGATGATATTGTCTATCGCCAATAGAAGCTTTTGGTAGCTTGAGAACCCTAACTGTATTATATTTGAAAAACATACCGGCACTCTGTAGCCGCTCAATCAACATATAATTACTGTGCCCTCCCACTGTGCAATGCCTAAGGTTAAACTAACACTGCAAACTTTAAATTGCTATAGTAACAGTAAAACTATGTATACATGTATTTGGTTCTAGAAGACTTATTTTCGCGTTACTTATTTTCTGTAGACATGCAGGGACACCAGAGCCGGAACAGACGGCCCTATTTATCGACGTTGTACATAAATTTATCCGATCCAAACCATTAGAGATTGTGGGTGAGTCTTGTATACTTTTGTGCTCCATCTCCCCTAACTCGATCACCATGGATCTGTTCAGGTTGTGAGATTCTGTATTCCGTTTCATCAATTTGTATCAACATGTGAGTTACTGAGCCCACAAGAATATAAAGCTAGTAATAATCAGAGCTGACTGGGAAATGGATAGTTCCTAGAGTGCGCGGAAAGGGACAATCAAACAATGACACTCTCCAGTGGTAATAGAGCCAAGTACTCCTGAAAATTCAAATCACTTGGCACTGAATAGAAATGTGCTAACTGATTATACATTCCCATCATCACCCAGCGGTGTGGGTGGATAGCGCAATTGAGCAATCCTGCTATTCACTCTTTGGTGTGATACCTTTGCACACTATTCAGCTCACCCTATCCCATGACTCATTCGTTGAATTTACAGGCGTTCACTGCACACATGGATTTAACCGTACTGGGTTTTTGATATGCTCATACCTGGTTGAGCAGATGGATTGGGGTATAGATGCAGCAGTTCACAACTTCGCCCTCACTCGACCTCCCGGAATATACAAGGGTGGTTATATCAGAGAGCTGTTCAAAATATATGATGATGAAGATGACGCGCCTCCAGCTCCTATCCTACCTGACTGGTGCAACGGTAACTATTCATGCTATCCTTTGGAATAAAAATATATATTTATATTTAATAACTTGTACATACTCTTACACTTTGAGCGACACCCTAATCTATGATTCCTATGTCCTGAAACGTGACTATAGATATCAGGCCATGTATAGGTGTGGGAGAATTACCAGTCAGTTAGGCCGGATAATGCAAGGAAACCATTGACGGGTGTCTTTGATTACTAAGGCTATACAGAAAGAGTTGGAATTCTTCTCTCCTGCATTGAACAGTTGTAGTCTGCCCAGGCAGTACTAGTATTTGAACGGAAATAACTAAAATTAAATGGAAGAATTCAAATATGTTGCATCTTGTTGCTGTTTGCTCATCACATTGTTTGATGTATGACTTACAGAGGAAGAGGCTCCTGATCTAGATGATGACGGTAATGATTTAGAAGAGGCAGGAACTCCTGGTAAGAAAAGAAAGAGGGAGCACGTCAAACAAAACCCGACTTTCATGGTTGGTGTTTCTGGAGCTGAGGTTATCCAGGATCAACCAAGACTGTCAGACATACAGCACAAAGTACAGGATATGTGTGAATGGGAAAAGTAAGTTATACATCATATCCTACACAATGATACATAAATGCCTCTTCATTATATCATAGAATTATGTACATGGATGTCTTCTCAGTTTTTGTGTCTACCGCTATTTTTGGGGGCTGAATTCAGTGATAGCACACTTTGCCAGCCATGTCTTGTCACCAGCAAAGGAGAATATAAAGCATATGAAAAGCCTCCAATTTCCTTGCTTTATATTACACTTTAATACCAAACATAGTCTTGACATAAGATCACTAAGCTCAGTTGTAAGGTGTAAGGTTCAGTATGAGTGATGATTTGATTACTCTTGTGAGGCTTTATCTAAGGAAATGTAGCATCAGTCTTGTAGCTAAAACTGTATAACGAAGTTCCGATTGCAAAAATATGCAATGAAGGTGGATACAAGTTTGGGAGAACCTTAGTTTAGTTGTTATGAAAAAGTTGATTATATGTCATTTGTATCTCTGATTGTAGGGCTGGATTTCCCGGTTCTCAGCCTGTCTCAATGGATGTAAATAATATCAAACTGATGCACGAGAAAAGATACTTTGTCAGCTGGAAAGCAGATGGCACAAGGTTAGTATATTAATAATTGAAATTGGAAACTGGAATTGAAATCTAAAATTTTGGCCAGGCTCATGGTGGTACTTCGCAGAATTCAATCAAGTGATCAGAGTTCCACATGCTAATAATGAAATCTCAATGGTACCACGTCATCTTGTACCCCCTGATGTGTTGTAGGTATATGATGTTGATAGATGGGCCGGGTTCTGTATTCTTGCTAGACAGAGACAACTGCGTGTTTCGTATACCACAACTGGAATTCCCACGACGTAAAGATCTCAACTCACACATCACTAACACACTACTGGACGGGGAGCTGGTCATAGATGAGGATAAAGTACATAAGAGAAAAGTACCCAGATATCTCATATATGACATCATCACATTCGAGGTTAGACTGAGAACTTCTCAACCTTTATCCTCCTGACCCTGACATATTAATTCTATTATCACCCCCAAGTCAAGCTAGTTTTTAGGCTTCGTCATTTTTTGTTACGTAATATTGGATGCCATATCTGAACTGATAGCTAATAGGGACGTCATCCAATTTGAGGTAAGACTGTGAACAACTCAACCCTTTTCCTCCTGACCCTGACATTGGTTTGTGCAATCTGGAGATGAAATCATCACTTTCGAACATGGAACGTCTTACTCTGGAAACATCTTACTACTAAAATTTGAGAGTATTTTGAGAAAATTGGTGATCTCTTAGGTGATAATAGCTTGGAATTAGGCCACATTGATACTTTCCACAGTGCTCCACGTTGGATTATACCAAATATGGGGAGGAGTCACCCTTCACGTTACGTTAATTCAGTTATGTTTTGTTTATTGATGCTCAGATCGTTTGAGCCTAACTGTCCCAAAGTCTTTTATAGGAGTTCTTTGAATCAAGTCATTAACTAAGTCATGTGTTGGGGCGTGTGCTTCTTATATATTGACAGTATATCACATCTGATGCCACTGTTACAGGGTAAAGAAGTTGGCAAGACAGACTTCAAAACCCGTCTCAGCTGCATTCAAAAAGAAATATACGAGCCTCGCTCCAACAAAATACAGAAAGGTCTGTTGGACCGAATGAAAGAACCATTTGGTATCAGGCCCAAACCATTCTGGGATCTAAGCCAGGAGTCCAGGATCAAAGACACTAAAAAGGTTCTTATTTATATATCTCAACTCGTACATCATTCTAACCAATGCATGGTTTACAATAGCCTGTATTGGGGGGACAACTGCTCAACAGCTCGTTTGCATGTGTCGACAACCTTGTTCATTCCCCCAGCAAAGCTTGCCAAGACAGGCGAGGTTAACAATATCATGTGAAAGAAAAAGTCGCTCTTTGTCCATTCATGTACTTTGCAATCTTGATCATAAGTTGACCTAGTTTGATGATATTCTCTTATAATTTAGCTGCTAAGTAAGAACTTCACAGATTCACTCGGACATGAGACAGATGGACTTGTATTCCAGCCTGGTGGACCTAATGATGTAAGTTGATGCTGATATTTTCACTTCATTCAAGCAATCAGTTATTGATCGATTGTGATATCATGTTATGATGCCTTATCTTAGTGAGGTCTCTCACATTTGATCATGTGACTTCAGTTGGTCCAGGTTTCAAGTCTCTGTGACCACCCTGTGGGAACTTATGGCCTGACATATATTCTCACAGACACTTAAAACCTGGACCAACAGATATGGTATGATATGCTTAGTCAAATATAGTGTCAGACACAACCCCCCCCCCCCCCCCAACCCAATTTCTGGTACATACTATTTTCACAAGTGAAGAAAGGTTTTTGGATAATAAGATCTTTTGGCATAATAGGAGTGACATGATTTATTTTGAAGCGTTTTTTTCTCTACTAAATATTACGGCTAACATTACAGTCGTACACATGTGGAAGACAGGATGATGTACTGAAGTGGAAACCTCCCCATCTCAACACTGTAGACTTCAAACTCAGTATAGTCAAACAGTCTGCCATTGGGTGAGAAATTTGTATTACTTGTCCGGTGCCGACTGCTATTGTTATCTGAAACTTGCTCAGTGTTTCAGGTATTGCTCGAAACGTTGTCTGGAAAGAAATTAGTAATGTGGAATCTCATTTCTTAGAATATCTATTTATCCTCCCATGTAGGCATACTTGTTATGCCCCTGACTTTAAGTAAGTGACCGTTACCTTGTTTATTATGAAAGTGAAATCATCCATTCTAACTGATGATATCTACTAAGAATCAGATTGTATCCTCCTATTGAGTCTTCCTATGCACATAGCTACTTTCAACACTGGCTGATTTTTGCTTTGTTTCAAAATGTTTGATGTTTTTTAGGATGCTGACAGAAACAAAAGGAATGTTGTATGTAGGAGGGTTTGAACGCCCTCTTGATCAGATGAAGGTAAGCTCGCCACAGCTCATGTTGCTCATGGCTGTATTTCAAAGGTTTATCTGAGAGCTTCATAACAGCCTCATTTTCCCATATTAACTAATATTTTCATAAAATGAATAACTATTTATTTTCATTTCCTTGATCTGCAAATATCTCCAGTATTATCAGATACCATCTTCATAATGTGATGCCTTCAGTATTAACAACTGAATACGCTACATGGTACATGGTACAATCAGTGCTTAGCAGATTTGTCCCCTCCTGATATTATTTCTACCCAATGAACTTTTTAAAGCTTGGAAATAGATACACCCAGTAATGCTGGGAACTGGTTCTACCAATCAAGAAAGTACCCAATAAGACTTGGAGTTTAAGACTCCTGTGGAACCAATCACCTGACAATGAATAGCAAACACATTAACTCATTGCCCTAACTGACTGAATCTCCTTGATCACACCATAGTAAAATTATTTTTATAGATAGTCCTATAGGAACATTTTTTTAAATTTTTGCAGGTAACCAAAGATCTGGCGCAGTATAACAATAAGATAATCGAATGTTCATATGACTTTGAGATGCGTACCTGGAAGTTCTTACGAGAGCGGACCGATAAGTCGTTCCCTAACGCGTACACTACAGCTGTGGCTGTTATCGAATCTATGAAGAACCCAGTGACGGAAGAGGGATTACTCAAGTTTATACACGGATATGCCTGGAGACCCCAACCTAAACCTTCACACAGTTCCTCCTCCTCCTCACAGGGGAGCAGCAGTAGTATGCCGCCCCCTCCTCGACCCAGATGAGTTGCACCCTGTCAATCATCAACATGGACGAGAAATTTAGACATCTAGCTGTCAGTGTCAATGACAGCGGTAGTTAAATTGAATTGGTTTGATTTAGACTAGAGCACGGTCAACCTCAGGGTGAATTAGAAAGTTTGCATTGGCCAGACATAATCATAAACTATGTTCTGTATTCAGTGTTATGACTCCTCAATGGAAGATTCCCTTGCTTGTTAAATGCCATCCAAACTTCAACTTACAGTTCTCTTAAGCAACAAAAGGCGGTTCTGGTATTTTTTGGAGATCAATTGTTGCTAGAGTTTGACATGCTCATTGAAACCACTCCCTGAGGTCAGAGAACAAGAGTTGTAGTAAAATAATGTCACACCAAGTAAATTGTACTTGTGTGTGCTCATGTGTAATATATTGCATATATTTGTTATTAATATTAGAAAAAGTATAGGCTTGACTCATCTATATTATATGCTTTGTCTGAATATTTTGTATGTCTGGCCAAAAGAAACATAGTTTCATGACACCAAATGAGTTCTGAATCCGCTGCCCGTAGACTGAGCTATCAATGTCAAGATATGCTATTTAATTTTGTTACATAGTATTATATAACAAATCTGAACCAATAGCTAATACTGAACACCAGCAGTGCCCAGATTGGATAGTGACACCCAGTTAATTGGCGGGTATATAGTAATATATATAGTATATATAGTAATTAATATACTAGCAGAGTAATAAGTTGGGTAAAGTGTGCCATATACTGAGGTATATATTTCCATATCAGTGGTGCCCATAGACTTAATATTATTAAGTTTAAGGTGGTGCCACATGCACAGGCTTGAAATGACAACTTAGCTATTATTGCTATTAGCTGATGCAAGCAATACACAATGAGCATTGTGGGTCTTGGGACCACCCACACTGGTGACCTAATCTAAAGGTGATCTCATAGGCATTGAAATGAAGCATTAATTGGCTGGATTACTAAACTTGACATACCTATAAGAAGTTGCACTAGACCACCCACTCATGATTGCGTAGATGACAAGCTAGCATACATCACTTTCACTGTTCCTAGATAAGATAGAATAGACACTCGCGACAGCAAGCTCTACAAGACATCACTTTCACTGGTCTGAGAGTAGACAACGAGGCAGCAAGCATTGCAAGATGGGACGTGTTATTTTTACTGCCGTGATCACTATTGCAATTTTCGGAACTCTTATTGAATCTGCTCAATATCTTCAGCAGCAAAATGCGTCTTTTTACTGTGATTTTCCTGACATCCCCGTAGTGTGGGACTTTGAATCTGGTATTCATTCCCATCACGAGACGCTGGCCTTTCTGGATACTTCTGGCAGATTTTATGTTGACAGTGCAACGAAATACAAGCTAGAAAAGTGAGTAGCAATTACAACACACAAGGAATTAACACAATTACAAGGAATTACAATTCAATTACAATTTCAAGGAATTAACACAATTACAACACACAAGGAATCTTCTTTTGTGCTAATAGTTTAGAAAAAAATAGAAAATTTCTTGTGATACTTCCAAGGTGAGAATTATGTTATGTTTGATTTCCTCTCATTGGCCCATAATTGTTGACTGTCTTACCCATAGACAGACTTAATAATTAAGTCTATGGTCTTACCATGTTGACAATGGATTATACAACAGATGATTCGCAAGATTTGTAAGAGATGCATTTACAACTAATTATTTTTAGGTGTATTTATAACTTGGGCCATCACATAATTTTTATATGCTTTTATATGACAAGCCAACACAGCCGAAAATTTTTGGGTCTCTGAATATTGTTGAGCATCATCATATTTCCATGCCTATTCACCAAGGATGTCAGATATTACATATAGTTGATCATTTCTGATTATACGTTATAGAGAAGGATATGGAACCAGACTGACAATATATAACTTGGCTCTCGAAGATGAAGGTGTCTACGCCTGTAAAAAGTTCTATAATCAGTCAGCAAAGCAAGAGTTTCCTATAGAGATGGTTGGTGAGTAAGATTATCTACACTATACAAGTTGTATTTGCCGCATGATATATGTGGGTGGATCCATTGAATTTTCAACACAAATTCTATATTTAACTTTAATTAGTTTATCGCTGTTCTGATATAAAGGTAAGTCAGTTTGCAGGTTGAGTTTCTCTCTATTAAATCTCGGGAAAACTAATGGTATCTGCAAAAACTGCAGTTTTAGACTCAAAATAGAGAGACAGATATTAATTTAGAATTGAAATTTCATCCTCACATTCATAAAGGCATATTGATGTATTTTTCTTGATATATTTTTCAGTAACACCGGACCTTTTTCAAATAGATCAGGATCATTCAGCAGAGAAGGGAGATCTGTACACATTGGCTTGTGTTGCAGATCATATCAAACCAACTCCTAAGATCTGGTGGCAAATGCAAAGTGAGTAACCAATTAGCTGAGAAAGACATATTTTGTTTTGGTTATGTCAGAAATCCAACTATTTTTAATGGTTAAGTCTGGACTGCGCTGATTGGTAGCAAGTCAATCAAACAGACAAAATGTTCATGAAAGTGAAGGTTTCGATTAGGGCTCTAAGACAAAACTCACTGCATCCAACTGTGCAAAGTTTTGCTTTGCAGTATTATTACATTAATATCACTATCATTTGGCTGTCGAATTTGAATTAAGCATATTTATATCAGGTAAAATAATACATTTGATGATTATAATAATACCTTAGTCAGATCCAGTGTACAAAAAAAAATCCTAAGTAGCAATTTTTGTATACTGGATCTGATCCAGTGCTTGCAACTCTAACTAAGCGATGACCTTGGCCTTAACCTGATGACTTTGTTCCATTCATTTCTCAGCGGTAGATGGACAGTTGATTGACATGTCTTCAAGCTCAGTATTGAGCGTACTCAAGTATCGTAACTCCTCCGCTAAGGTCATCAGTTCTGTGGGAGTTCAGCTCAACAGAACAATACAAGGAGCAAAGTTTATCTGTCATACGGAGCTACAGACACCTGAACTAGGAATCGTCTACAGGAACACCACTCAGGCCCATACTGTTAATGCACTCTGTGAGTAAAATGTATTATAAGTAATAGGGATATGGCATAATTTTCATCAGTATCGCCCATAGAATATTTATAGGATAATATAGTATATTAAATCTGTGGTATCACCAGAGTTATTTCTTAACTTGTTAGATTGTGTTTAAATAATGTAAATTATATCGGTTAAACTCTTCAAAATATGGGGGTTGCTGTTTAAAAAGCTTACAGGAATTTTAATTCTAGGCCAAAATGGGCTTTCAGTATTAGCATCAATAAAAGCCATCCCCTCATCATCCCTAGACTGAAACCTAAACACTTGAGAGTCACCTTGTAACAATGTGTCATGTTTAATCAATTAAATCTTTGTCCTCAAAAGTGCAAATAAGAATTTTCTGTGATGGGAACATTTTTTTCTCATATTGAATTGGCATCAGGATGTGATGAATCAGGCCATGCGCTCACTCTCTTTTTTAATACCTGAGTCAGGACATGGTGACATGCAGTTTGAGTCAATAATTAGTTATTTAAATTTTCTCATTTTAATCTTTAAAGCATACAAATTATCATGTACTGCAACACCCATTATGTAAAGATCCACACTCATTTCTCAAAGGCTGTATAAGTGCATTTTTTACAACACCTTTTGGCATTTGATCTCTGAATGTTTTTCGCATTTCTAATTATGTGTATGAATAGTAAAACAATGGCTGTATTTTGTATCTTCGGTAATACAATCTGAATCTGTCAACAATCAACATGTAAATACCATATATTACATACTATTTAGTTTGTGTCCTCAAAATCTGCTCTCTATTAACACGATTGTGGAGATTTTATTCGTTTCTCATAACAGTTAAGCCCCTGACCCCTCAGATATATGGGTTAGACGGTACTTTGATCGGGGGTATGCTGTACACCCTCAGATGTGTGGCTGGGTATGCCAACCCTGCTGCTGAGATCTCGTGGTTTAAAGACGGCAGATCATGGAGTGCTTCAAGAGTAGATGTTAGCTCCTTCATTGGCTATTATGTGTGAGTTGATAACTTTTGAATCTTACAATCCTCAATATTTTAATTTCCTGCCATTTTTATGAGTTGTATAGTAACTACCATATTTCAAGAATTTTTTCAACCGTTTATCGAATACTGAATATTTTAGCACAGCACCAAGACTTTTATCGAGAAATTTTTATTCCTTGACTGAATAAATCCATCCTCAACTGAGCCATGTATCCTATCAAAGATGTCTTTTTGCTTTGCATAAATTGACACCTTCTGACATGTTTGATGGTGGAGGTTGATCAGTAGTGAGGAAACATTTTCCTTAGAAAACTACTCGGACCTGTTTTTGCCATCTCATGCAAAATGTATACACCAGCGCGACAGCAAAAGTGGGGAAATGTCTTACAAGCAGATTAGTATATCGGATGCGCTGAGCAATAGTGTTTCTATACTGATCTCTTTTATTTATTGATTTTGTTTTCTCAGGACGACCAGCTATTTGGAGATCAATGCTACGCATCTTGTAGATAATTCAACCTTCACATGCAGTGTAACCAACGCCCTAATGAGAAGAGATCGAGACGCTCCATTTATAGTCACTAAGGTCGCACATGTCGAATGTAAGTGTCCCTATTCACTTTACCTCAACTTTTGGTTGCTATCAAATGCAATGAAAAATAATTGAATCCGATTGAACAACAAAAGATAGCAATGAATAATGAACAAAAACAACAAAGTTGAAAGAACTGGACAATTGTTATGCGCAATGAACAATTATTAAAAGTAATGAAATCCTCTAGGTTTACCCTATGGTGGCGTATGAAAATTCATGGGTTTTCCTGGCAATATATTGCAGGACATCCTACTGTATATCGCATTTTTTTTATTGAAACATTCAAAAATCATGCAATAAGTCATGCAATTTTTTGTTCCTAATAAATCTATTATCAACTGTAGTATGTTCCTTTAACAGATACACCCATCATTGGTGCATGGATACACAACAAAACCGTGTCAGGAGGCGAACCATTTGAACTTGATTGTGCTGTGAAGTTTGCTAAACCCATAGCTTACATCAGGTGGATTAGAAATGGTATGGCAGTCGATCTTACTGACGGATCGAGGTTCTTAACATTTCCGTACCCCAGCACTAAATGGACAAGTCTAACTGTTAACAATGCAACATGGTAAGTGATGGAAGGATGATTTGTCCTATGTGTTCATATTTTGTGAATTTATATCTTAAATGGGGCTGAATACATTGTTTCTTTTATGGTGACAATAATATCCAACATAAAACGCGCCTATATCATAAATTACATTTGGTGAGCTGAGATATAAGTGTCAGTGCAGCGGCTACCTGAGAGAGCCTTCTTACAATTAGGAGGGAAAACATCAATGAGTTTTGCTAGACCTGGGAAACTTTTCTATTTCAATGCATTTTAAAAAATTCTGTTTAATTTAACAGGCAGCCATTGCCTCCCTAACTCCTTTACCTAGATTTTCTAATTTCTGAGTTGTCTCCCCATTTATCATGTGGAGATAATCTCTAGTACTATATTTTACAGGCAGGATGTAGGCGCTTGGCAGTGTGAGGCATCAAATGCTGCCGGAGCTGTGGCCTCTGACCTTATCTATGTAAATGTTGAACGTAAGTATATACCACAACCCCAACTGTGCATCGCTGCTTTTAAAATGTGTGGAAAGGATAAACAGCTTCCTGTCTGGATATACAGGATCTAATTCGCCGCAAGAGAGTGAATGGCGATGTGTAGGGTTGTGTGGCTCAGTCGTCTCCAACGCTTTAAATGGAGAACCAGCGGCGATATCAGTCAACAATCAATCAGTCAACAGTCAACAATCAACATCTTCGTTCATCAACAACCCTACATACATTTAAATTTGCGTTGTCAAAACATTTGTTTTTATTGAATTGAGTTTTGTTCCCTTGAATTTATTTCGATTGGTTTTATGTTTTGGTTTCTTTGCACATCAGGGAGTGCATGATGGGTGTTGCAATAAAAATGTATATATATATATATATATATATCAAAAGCTTCCCTTTTTGAATGATGTGCTTCTGGCTGCCCAACTATTGGTTATATTGGTGCATCCGTAAACATATTATACGATAACGGGTACACATTACCATTTGAATGTGTTATGTAGTATTATTTAGTATCTAAATCAGGGCAACTGACATCTCTTTGTGTGATATGTCTTCATACTTCTATGGCTTCTTATATTTGTAGACCGACCATACTGTACACAGAACGTAACTTACGTGAGCGCTGACCTGGGTGATACAGCTACGCTGACATGTACTGTTAACTCTAATCCTAATGATAATGTATCCATCAGCTGGTACTTCAACGATAAACAAGTCACTAGTAAGCAGCAGAAAGTGGAGACTCTGCCGGACAATGATTATATAGCTTATCAAACCATAAGCGTACAGGCAAGGTAAGAAAACCACTTGCAAAAGTTCATTTGAGTAGTATTTTCTTTCAGCATAATTAAAAGAAGGCTGTAGAGGCAATTATTCAACATAAATGTTTATATATTTTGAAGCGTCATGACCACAAATGTGGTTGATTGCGGGGGGGGGGGGACAATTGTGGAAAATTTCAATTGTGGTCATGACGTTTGAATCTTGAGAGTCTTACCAAGATTGTGGTTTTCACAGAATCAAATATTGGCAGTTGAAGTCCTCATCTTTCGATAATTGTTTGTTATAGTTCGGAGTCAGATTTTGGAAGCTTTTACTGCTCAGCAGAAAACATGTATGGTGAAACTCCTTACAAGTGTGAGATCCAGCTCCTTCATAAAGGTAAGCACCTCATCTAAATCAGATCTATAGTCTCTGGTAGCACCTCATCAGATAACGTGTATTTCTAGTTTTCAAACTGGTGTTTGGTAGAGCTTTATTTGCAAAGGAATGAAATTGATTAAATTAAAGCACGTTCTAAGACGAAAGGAATATGAGTTCGGTGCTATCAGTGACATAGATTTAGATTTCAATCACACTTGCTCCATTCAATCATTGCCAATAAAACTGCCAAGCCTAGATATATTAGATATTCTTGTTGTCACATCATAAAAAGCATTAGCAGTGATGAATTGTTGCTGACGACACAAGTATCATATAGCACGGAAGAAAGAACTGTCTATTATCATTGTAGAAGACAAATTGGACACACCCGCCCTGATCTCTGCAGCGTTCGGAGGAGAGGCACAGTCTTATGTGATTATCACATGTTTGGTCGTAGCTTTCCTAGTCATAGTTGTGTTTGTTATCGGAGTGGTTATAATGAAGAGGAGAGGTTCATCTAACAGCGAGAAAGAGACTACCGATTCGGAGGAGAACTACAGTAACACAAATCCAAACATACGTGAGTAATACTGATCTACTTCTGTATCTGACTTGCCTCTTGTTTCATGCTTCACTCACTAGATAATATAGAAGCTTTTAGACAAAGTAGATAGTTGTAGATTACAAGGAACCTTTTACTTAAACCTGATTCTTCTGATTTGTCCCATGTCACTCCTTTGTACAGAGGACAGAATATTTCCATTGTCCAATATACAAACAAATTGAGATATACACACTTAGGAGTTGACATAAAAATTTCCAAACACTAAGACTGAGACTTAGACTTGGAGACTCTATACAAGCAATTACTGAGGAGTGGAATGGGAGTTACCTCATAATTTCAAGCAGGGAGACAACTTCCATAACCGATGGATGGTTTCAGGGAATCTGTGCCAATCCTAATAGTATTTAGAAGTGAGCTTTGTTAGGACAGGGAATTAGGGAAAAATGTATGGTGCTGGTGCTTTGGTGAAAATGGATAGATTTTTAGAAGTTTCATGCTTACGGCTTACTGGTATAGCTTACTTTCCATGTAATCCTTTTGAGACTAACCTTTTCTTTTCCGCGTAGATATGACTAAAGCTAGTGGTGAAGGGGCCCACAATAACGCCTATAATAAAGCCCCTGAGGAAGGTACACCTGAACATCTGGTGAACCAGGAGCTTCAAGAGGTTGTCATGAGATCCAAAAAACAGAAAAATCCTGACCCTGCAACCGCTGAAGTTTGGTAAATTTTTCCAGCCAATTATTATTACAGATCATGTCAGGATTCAGATGGAAAAATGATTTTTTTTAATGTCTCGTATTTCATTACTGCTTTCCCTGCTGACAGTATAAACCTCGCTTGCTCAGATCTTCATACCCATTACAATGTGCTAAACAGAACTTCTTGAGTGATCAAGTTGTCTTCTATCGGCTTGCAAATGGGGTTGTTAAAATTTACATGTGCACCGTTTGTCTCTTTATTTTCTCCAGATTTCAGCAAATCTAACGTGGAACAACTGTCTTCAGATGCCAAGCATCAGCCCAATAATAATTCAACTCCTGAAGGCACAGAAGATAATTCAGCTCAGCTGAATCAGAATGATCCCCCTGCTGCAGTTCTAGTCAGAATGCGTAACCTAGGTACAGACCAGCTCTCTAACAACGACCCGTCTCATAGAAACTCGACTCAATCTCAAGCCAAGGCTAGCCTCAGAGGGTCGATCACGTGTAGTATTGATAACCTTAATGACCTGGTAGAGAGGGCGTCCCTACCAGATGTGTATGATGTTGAAGATGCTAGTGCCACACCTCCTAGTGATCGAGTTCCTACGAGACAGGTCAAGGAGGGGACAGAAGGCCTTTACTCTGTAACGGATGTTCAAACCGGCAATGAACTTAAAATGTGACATTGCTGCTGCTGTGTCCAAGAAGTTCGTCATATCACCAAATGATATTATTACTTATAACTGCTCTATGGCTAGAACTAACTGCTCACTTCCTATTATTTTCTGAGTTCAATCACCAACACCATATTTATAATATTGCTCGTATAGACATTGTTGTATTGCGGCATCACATATCCAATATTTAATTACAGCTGCTTCTTGGAAAATGCTCCGGATTAAATCTGTATGTTAACTATCTATTTGCTATCAATATATTTTGTTCTATATTTTATAGATATCTTCACTGTAACATTTTTGTACTGAATATTTAATCACTTCAAGTTAAACATTTCAAAAATACTAGCAGTAAACACGAAAAATGTTACATACACTTTAGAATATTATGTTTAAATTTTATTGAATATTCATAATACAGTAATAAATGATCTACATTTTAACCATTGAAATAATCCTATTTTCTGCACTCTAAACATAGTGTGTGATACTAAAATAGCTCAAAAAATTTAAATTCTATGACAATTGCACTATATTTGAGTTCTACCGGTACCATGAATGCATGTCAATTGAAAAAATCATGACAATTCTCTCGATTAAATTGTTTTTAAGATTCAACACTTTTCTATCTAATGCAGATTTCAACGATTGTGAAGGCTAGGACACTATATAAAATAAAAGGTTTGTTTATTTGTCAGTGTAAGTAAATGTCTGTTGTGTGTTAAAATTCTGAAAAATCTACCCCATCAGCGCACTTTTCATAGTCTCGTTTACACCTTTACTGTTAAGTGAAAGTTTTGGCACCCAGCTTGGTATGATATCTCTACTCTGGAAGGCAAGAATAAGCGCTCGCCCTGAGTAGTATATACCCATAGCACCCAGCACAATACCTAGCAGAATTATAAATAAATCAAGTGCCTTTTTGTACCACGGTAAGGTGTCTCTTTTTATGTATAAGTGGAATACGCATGGCCAGACGAACGATAACATAGTCCCTGTGAAGCTGCCGATCAGCCCCATCAGCAGCGAGAAGTGGGGGATAACTACAGCTAGAGTAAGAGTGAACATCACCAGTAATATCCTGAGACCTATACCCCACCATTTAATGGACATGTTGTCTCTGTAGCAGGATGGAAATACTGTCTTTGACTGATCCTGGAAAAAAGTGTTTTCAATAATCTCAACGGCTGCAAAGTAAGGTAATGGGTAGCTGAATAATGCTTTGGCAACTAGTATAATGTTTACGATGACCTTTAGGGCCTGCGGTAGGTTGTTTGTGATGACTTCTTCGGTGTCCTCTCCCCATGTGACGTAACCGATCCATGAGAAGACGACTTTGAAGATTGCCGCTGCTATATGGGTCCAATGCATCATACAACTAAATCGCTCCCGTTTCACCATTTTGCCCTCTAGCGTTGGCAGAAATATCTGAGATGTATAGCTGAACACTATAATCCCAAGCGATATGGGAACTGTCCATATGTCAGGATTAATCTTCACAGCTCGAGGCTGCCACTCTTTGACGAGAGTGAGGCAGTAGATTATGATGATGATATTGATGAGCATGTGGGCCACAGTACACCACAAGCTAAGCCATGACACTCTCCTCATTGTTTTTAGAAAGGCACAGAACAGTAATGGCACCGTGCTCAGGCAAATCCAAACACTTAGATTGATTGATTCTGATGGTATACTTCCTTTTAGCAGCTCACCGCACAGTAAAACGTAGAGGATACATGTCATGAGTAACTCGATCACTTGAGCCACATTGACTATCGGTTTACCAACTCGTTTGCCAAACACATGCTCTGCTATATCACCATAGCTTGTATGGACTCTTATTAGCCTTCCATCCTTCCCCTCTTCGTACAAACAGTCCACTAGAATCTTTCCTGTATGACAGCAGATGATTGCCACAAAGCACATTGCAAATAACGCCCAGTATCCGCCTTGATGTACCGTATATGGAAAACTCACTATGAACATTCCCTGTAAAATAAAAAGCAAAATCCTTATTATAAAAAAATTGCGATTTCCAAAAGCTCAGAAACACCTGGGTAATGAAACATTGATTAGGTTGTATTTGTAAAAATGTAACTTGATTTTGCTGGAAATTCCAGGCTAAGTTTGCGGTGGGGCATTTTCAACATCCCATGTTGAATGAGTCTAAATTTTTACATCTGGTTAAAAACTGATGGCATTTACTCGGTGCAACACAATTAGTCTGGTCTGCAAAACAAATCAGGGTGTTATCTGATTTTGTAAAGAGTTCCCACCTCCCACCAGTCTAAATGACTCCATGACATTATCACTTCATTTTATCAGCAATTAATATTTAAGAATCAATCCGATGTCGTTACCCTACTTCTAATCTCTTATAAATGCCTACCGATGAAGGATATGCAGCAATTTTACAACTAACACATCATTTTTACACAAAAAAATAGAGTTATCTACCATGCGCCCAAAGTACAGTGTGATTTGGTCAGCTCGTCATTGCGAGACCTATATTTTTCATTGAACTCTTATGGAGACAGAGTTGATTTGTTTCCTATACCATTGATTGATGTAAAACTGAGCAACAGATTAAATTTTGTACTGTAACTTTGTTCAGAAGTAATTACTCTGTTGATCAAAACAGTCAATATTTGTATAACAGAGAGATAATGCTAAATATTTGATTTAATAAAAAACTGTGTGTAACATTTTGTAACAGTTTACAGCGGCCAGCGTAAACAGGTGGAATTCTCAACTTCAAAAGGACATGTGCACCTAGGCTGTTATTTCTAGAGTGAGCAGGGTTCGTGCTGGAATTTTTGCAAACATATCTGTCAATTACTGTTGGCATGTCCCTTGTATAGCCCATATATGTGTCAGAAAACTTAAACTCTAATAGACTATAAAATATAGGGAGCCATTTCCTCTATTTTCCAATTATTGTTTTGTTTGAGACATCACATGCCTACGGTTTGAGACATCACATGCCTACGCTTTGAGCACTGATAAGAAATTACAGAATTAATGGCTCGGGAACAAATATTGATTTGTGTAAGTGTAAGCAACCTCAAAGCTTTGACACTCAATTAAACTTTGAAAAATATCGCTATAATTGATGGAGCAATCATCTGAGTCTTTTCCCTTTATGTCCATCATCTGACAAAAACAGATGGTTTGGATAATCGTTGTTTTGGTTGCAGGGAAGAGTGAGATGTTATGTGATTTAGCTGGTGTTTCTTATCTCTACCAAATTTGCGTTTTGCTAGTCTTATGACGCATGTGAGAAATATTAAAAGTACAAATCTTAAATGGTTTTTAAAGTCTGATGCTATAAACACTTTTCAAAGCTTTAAGATGGGAAAAATATGGCCGCTAAATGTGTAGGCGGTAGGGAGGGCGGGGGTGGGGGTGGAGTTTCAGAACGTGACCGACATTTCTAAGAATATGCAGCTGCTGCTGCTGCTCCAATGATGAGTTTAATACCGACAGCCTTGAAACCCTGTTTGACCCTGTATATCTTATCTGATACTTGTTTCATCAAAAGCGTTCTCAGTTCTCTGCTGTATTGCTCCATATTAGGCAAACACCCAATAAACAATAAATGCTAAAACACTCTACTTGATGTAGGAATTGAATAGAAATATGTTTTCAACCATTTTTTCGGTCAAATCCACCAAAAGGTCACCAAAATATGGTGTAAAAGAATGGTAGCCGAAATAAGGTCATTGAATCTGAGGCAGCAGAAATCATTAATTATTATTATAGCATCAATAGAGTTAGGAAGCTGTATATTATAGAGGAATAGAGGAATAGGTTTTATCACATCAAGACTTAAAAGTTGTTATATCTTAATAGATGAAGGCCATGATTGCGTATCCCACAATGCATTGACCTTGTATAGTTGGTGGGTTTTCTGGAATTCCCTGCAAGAGGAGATTAATTATTTATAGGCTATGTGTAACTACTTTTTGTACTGGAAACAGATTTGATTTTGTACTGGAAACAGATTTGATTTCATGAAATGTTGAAAAGTCTCCAACAAACATGTCTGGACGTATTGATGCTACATTTTATTTAGCTTTGTTGATGTTTTGTTTTTAGCTGTTGCGATGTTTCCCACTACAGCTACCATGATATTTATAATATAATTTGCATGCTGTGATCTCAGTTTGACATCAAATGAGAAGTACGCATCAGGGCGTCATTGTTTTCCTATATATAATCGCATTTGATCATATTCTAGAAGTATTGGCAAAGATGGTGTCGCCTAATTTGCCTGTATTGCAAAAGAGCAATAGGGGAAAACTTAAAACAATTATCTGCTGAGGCCCCATTATTGACAATGCTATTGTGAATACAATTATAAATATTCAGAGAACTTGTGAAATGCTGGTCTGCTTTCTCAGAAAATGCTCTTGCGGTCATTGCCCATATTAGGCAACATAGCAGTACCTTGCTCCAGCCGTCACGATCCATATATCGTCAAAAATAGAAATGGAAATGTGTCATTTGGATTGTGTGATATCGACAAGTAGTGCAAACAAAACGCTTGTAGACAGAAGACACAAATAGATTAGACTAGGAGTAACCTCACCCTAGCTCCTGACTAAACATTATGTGTAATGTTGAATTAATCTTTTACAGATTACATCTTATGACAAAGGCCTCCACTAGTGAAATATATTAAGCAAATCACAAACACGGCATGTCATCGTTTAAACATAATCTGAAAATTTTCTTCCTGAGTTTCAACCCTGGTATCGGAGTTATGATCCTAGCCTGAGCCTAGTGCTGTATTATTTATGTAACTTTAATGAGCCTAACAGTTGCCGAGTTTTGATCTGTCTGCAAACCTAAGATATTAAAAGCATCCCAATATGAACATTTCCGATTTCTCCGAGGGTTTAACTTGTCTGATTCTTACCTGAATAGCGTTGGTGACGTTCCACCCTGCTTGCCATTCTGTTATAGTGTCAGTATTTGTGGCGGGCTCCGATGGCATCTCCAAACTTGTGTTAGATTGGCTTCTCTTAAAAGCGCCAGCTTCACCATCCTTGATACTGCTCTTCTCAGAAGGTGTGCTTGAGCCATCTCCACCATCGTCAGACCTGCCCTCATATTGATCAAAGTCAGTCGAATTATTTGCAAGGCTGGTATTCACATTCAGATCGTCCGTCTCCTGAGGGCCATCGGAAGGGTCCGTATTATTGTCACTAGACCATCTGAGGTAGCCGAATGTAGACTTGACTGATGTGCCCGAGCTAGTCCCGCCTGTCGTGTTCTTGACAGCACTTTTTCTTATCCTGTTCACGATGTTGCTTAGTTGACCCCCCAATGCTGCAAACTCCTGCTTGAGATGTTCCTTGTTTTCACCGCTCATAGTGTTGATGCCGTTATAGCAGGAGATAGGTCGGAATTATTTCGCTGCTGTTTTGAGGGTCAGTGTTCTGGTAAATGGTGAGAATGCTGCCTATTTCACAGATGCCACTTATTAATGATATTAATACAGCTCTAATGTTATACAGATAGGTCTATAATTAATTATTGGATTGCTAATATACATATCTAGAGAAGTCAATTTAGAAAGCTTGTGACAAACTGCTGCTTTCCCACGGACAGCAAATGTGACTAAACTTTACACAGTGACACTGACATTGAGGCAGCATTGAGGCAGCATTGTTATATTGAATATCACACAGTTTGACGAGCTATATATTTTTCACTCACATGGTGCGCTCCGTGCAATTAGCGAGGTTTTATGTAAATGAGCGCATTGCCTCAGAATATCTATCTTTACTTTTGACCGCCCAATGTACCTTTCTCCTTTTCATCTCAGATAGCTTTTTTTCACAGCGTAAATCCAGTCAATGTACTGTTACGCCAAATGCGGTGTGTAAGCTCCCATTTGATGTTGACTACAGCTGCCTCTGTTATAGGTAACTGTATAGTGGACTAAAATTTCAAGTTATGAATGAACATTCTTGACCCCTAAAGCAGTAGATCAGTTTGTTACTTTGCTCTAACAGAAGGACACTCTGTCTGTCTACAATTTGTCAATAAAACCTTGATTACTACTTGTATTTGTGCACATTTTTATTTATATTAGGAGAGTGAACTGCGGAAGAGATTAATTATTTACCATGCAAACCTGAAGAAGAATTCTGTCAATATTAAGAAACCACTCATTAACAAATTCTAAACAGATAGGGCCCTTTTCTGTAAATAAAAAAACTACTCTGTCCTTTGGGATCTTTGTGTAGATTCTACAAAACATTTGTCAATTTGAAATGCCAATAATACTCTTATCTTTGATACACCATTCATCTAATGCTGACAATTAATTTGGACATTTTTTCTTGTAACAACCAAAATGCGGCGAAAACTTTCGAAAAGCTCTTTGGCTTTTTACTTATCTAATGTTTGACAGCAAAATGAACTCAATAGCAGGCCAATTTATTGACAATTTCATTTCTGAATTCGGGTTCATTGTAATGGTCTCGATTGCCCTCTGTAACTTGTCATTGAAATACTTTCGCTTTCAAGCTACGAGCTTACCCCGGTCGAGCCTAATGGAATCTGTTAGACTCCAGTAACCTTAAATAGAAGCTTTGTTTTCAACTGGCTGAACAATCACAATGTTAAACGGAGTTTGCCCTGCCCAAAGCAGGGAGTTTTGGTCCCAAACTCCCTGCCCAAAATAAAAGGTCAACTTTGAGTAATACAATGGAGTTATCTCCTATCTTGATATGAACACAAAACTTCTTATAAATCTACATAGTGTCATCAGGGAGAATGGTGTCATGGATTTAGTGATATGCAATGATATATATTATATACCAATGGTGATATGATATCATGTTTAGATATATGCCCAATCAGCGTCATACTGAGCTTTACATCTTCTGTGATCAATATGCTTCAAGATGTTGACGCTTGTTTTTTACTGGATTGCAAAATAGCAATAGGGGAAAGCTTAAAACAATTTTCTGAGGCCCCGTTATTGACAATGGTATATTGTGAAAGATTACAATTATTATAATTCTGAGAACTTGTGAAATGCCTTATATATTGTCTCAGAAAATGCTCATTGCTCATACTAGGCAACAGAGCAATGGTTTCAGGATTCATTGTCATATTTGATTGAAATGTATCAGAAAAAATGGTTTAAATATTTTCTCAAAGCAGCCAATAAAATCAGATAGATATATATAAAACAGCATTATTTGTCACACATGGAACAAGTTGAAAATGATTCATTTACAACACCTACGGTCTTAAAAAATGTTGAAACGGATACAAAAATAGAATCATAGATTTATATAACAATGAATGTTGGTCAATGTCACAAGGATAGGAGCATAGTCTAGATCAAATATATATATTGACAATGTATTGAAATTCGCAACATCTACATCTTTTAGGAAGAGAGCTTAGGTTGTTGTGTAGTATGTGTCTAGCATAGCTGCCTTCATTGCCTTTGGACTTATAACTACAGACTTATGAGTTAGAGTGAGAAGGCGGTCTGTACGTTGTCTGGCTGAGAGTTATAAAATCCATGAATCCTTTCACTCTTCGGGTCAAATGGACTCTTCATATGCACATTCGCATCCAACAACTCATCCGCCCTCTCTATCTGGTATGTGCCTGAAAAATTAATATAAATAAAATATAAGCATGGGCAAGATGAGTCATCTATGCCGAGGAAAGTTGCTCACAAAAAAGTTTCGAGGCAAGTAAGGTTTTGGCCTTCACTCAGCAATACGGAAACAAGCACATATCTTTTTAATTTTCAAATGATGTCTGAAATCATCTACATAATCCTTATATAGTATCATCAAATGAATAAATCAGTTGTGAATTCATCCGATTTTTTATCACAACAAGAAAATGCCAGATGTGAGGAATTGTTGCTGACAATAATATTATTATTATCATTATCCAAGCTTGATACAAATATCTATCTCGAGTCTTACCCCACTGTAATATACAAGGGGAAACAACTTACCGCTCATGACGTAGTCTTTATTTATTTTTCCACCTTCAGGATCATTGATATAGCCCCATGCTATCACAGTGTCCAATGAGTGAGCGAATTCTGCCCGTCTTATGTGGCCCACTAAGTGTTCATTTCTGTAAATAGCCTCACAGCCATGGAGAGGTACTGCTGCTGGCCTGTTAACAGAGAAATATCGATGAATGACCTGACTCTTTGCACACGATGACCAATTTCATTTAAAAGTCATTGCCGGCAGCACTTAATATTGTCAACTGCTGCCGTCGCTGAATTTTTGTGGGGTTTCTTATGCCATTTGTTTCATACTAAATGTTAAGAGGTATGGTAGTGTGTGATTTATAAGATACCAGAATTCAATTTTCTTGACATTCCATGATGAGTTCTAACTTCTATTGTACTCGATAGTACATGAATATTGCATATAGAGCTCAATAGAGTACATTTTGGCTAGAATTTATTTAAGCTAATTTGGGGATAAATAATATCTGGCCTTTGCAAAATTGCGCACCTATCCTCCTGCAAATAGTTTACTCCTCTGGGGAATATATGACAACTGAATCGGTACACAAGCTAACAAATCATCATTGTAAACATACTTTGGTAGAGTGAAACAGACAAGCCGTTTGTTGATTCCCTGAGATTTATACTTTTCGACTGCTTCTCTACCGATGAATGGTTTACCCGTTTTTAGTTTACATGTGAATGCCAGGTCAGCTTCCAGTGGGCTGTCTATACTCCGAATATCAGAAGTCCACATCCTGTAACCTGGTGAATGAGTACACAGTTAAAGACGAATAGACAAGGAACGTGTTCAGAGCAAACTGGATGTCAGATTTGGAATCTCCATGCTCCATTATATCTGTCTACCATTTTGCAAGGCTATCAGTATCCTATTCTAGAAGTTATTCCAAATAGTGTGTAAAAATAATTTGAGTTAGGTTGAGATAATTCCGAGAGTTTAAGAATTGGACTAATTGATGTGGTCGCCTCCCTACTTGCTGAAGATATTAGCAGTGGTTGAAAATTTTCAATATGCTAAATTTCATAGTCAATCATATACTTTAGTCACACGGCGTGTTACTACCAGCCTGTAAATTGGAAGTGACATGTATGTTGCAACATAGCCTATCTTGATAAGCTTTGTCTGTCACCAACATAGCTTGTCAAAACAGGCTAGGTTGCAAAATACCGGTCACTTGCAATCTGACCTTAATCAGCGATGTTGTAAATTGTCCAATTGCACGCATAAGAGACTGTTTTGAAGAGAATTTAATGTAAATATGAATCAGATGCTATGATTTGGTGATAATAATGTGAAAGCTGTCTAACAGCGCTGTCACCTTGAAGTCGGGGTCTGTGATTGTGATGTTACAAATTTGGAACTCTGTCAGCAATAGAATAGAGAAAATAAGTTCTAGTCCCTTGTCAAAACCGTTTGATCTTGCTTATTAGCTTTGAATTTTTGTTCACCTTTTTCCATGCTAAGAGAGTCCATAGCACGATATCCTGAGTTTTTTAGACCGAACTCTCTGCCAACTTCAAATAGTTTGTGATAAACATCAAGTGCAGCAGAGTTTGGGATGTGAAGCTCCCACCCCATCTCACCTACAAAACTTAGCCTCATGGCTCTCACCTTGTGTCCAGCAACCTCTATTGCCTGAAATGAAACATTTTAAATTAAAAATTGTGTCAGATAGATTGGCAAGACAAATTACTGATCACCGGGACAAGCTTTTCTCTTGTATACAAAGAGCTCAGATTGTTGTTCCAAACAACCGTATCATTAGTTCAAGTTCTCAAACTCTGGCACTCCATTATCAACCAACTTCCGGCCAGAGGAAGGTCATGGAAAGTCACAAGCAGCGGAGTTTTGGCACATGGCATACGATAGTTCTGCTAGAGAGTCCAATTATATGACTATCTGCTCAGTTCGAGAAAGGTTGGTCAATTACTCCCGACAGGCAAAGCCATAAAATAAGATAAGACACAACTCACCTGGTGACTGGAAAAGGGGAACTTTTCATTCAAGAGATCCACTCCTGGTACTACTCTGGACAGAATTTCCCGACTAAAAAGATTGAAGTTGAAATTATGCTTTGCTAGTAATTTTTTTTATTCTTTATGTATCTTGACAAATGAGGCCATGTGAAAAAGGAGCAATGGAATTAAATGAATTTTTTAAACAGTAGCTTATCATAAAATGCTGTCCTTCCAACATGCTGAGACAGCTGAAGAAAATTACTGCAAACATTATCATCGTAGGATTGAACTTTAGAAACATATCACAGACATAAGACATTTAAATGCATGCTAAGTTCCTCAATATTAAGTATGGACAGTCTACTTTTCAAGTTTCAATTAAAGGGTGATATGAAAACTCATGGGCGCCCGTTAGGTTGTATTATTTTAACAGCACAGATAGTTCCGTCTAAGGTAAAATTATTTGCCAGGAAAGATCCCTCCAAAATTAGAATCTGATTTTTGTCCAGAGTTCCCTTACCTTTCAGGTCCCTGGAGACTGAGTATGACCACATCATGTGTGATATCCTGCAGATTAACATCAAACTTTTGGTCATCTATAGCATCGAGGATTCTGGATTTTACATATGGGGCAAATCGTCCTCCCGCAGCGACGTAGTAGCTTTTCTCTGTAAAATACAATTTTATTATAATGTTACATCCATATTATCATATACTTAATCTTATCTCCCTTCTATATAATGGATAAAGTAGTGCAGAGGAATTCATCTGGTCAGGGATCTTAAAACCTAAATGATTTTATTGTAACTGTCTTGTCTAATTTGAAGTTCAAAATACCTCTAAAAATTTATAAACTCAACCTAAATGGCATTTCTCAGTACCTAGTACAATACCATAATTTGACCCACACTATGCTTGCAATCAAATGATGTCTTTTTATTGTTTCTTAGAGGGCTAAGTATTAGCTATGGTCTAAATAAGTTGGTTTCTTGGTGATTTAATGATAGCTAGAACTAGAATCTGGATAAGGATTGTGGTTGAGTAACTGCTGTCTAGGCATCAAATTCACCAGTTCAAACAAGTGCGGAAGAAGGTGAACTTTCCTCAGGATATATTGACTGATCCTTACCTTTAATCCCCAGTTGGCGTTCAGGTCCATCATCATCTACTACACTGACAGTGAGATCACTCTCTATACCTCCATTCTTATTCAGCATACATGTATATGTAGTGCATCCTAAAATATACAGGCAAATAAGTATTAACATTCTACCAAAACTACTTACTACAGTGACTTTTGTGTGAGAGCTCAGTTGCACGGAGCACTGAAAGGGTTAAAAAACAGGTAACCTTGAACTTTGTCAAGGTGATCTCTATCAGGCATCTGGAGATTTGAATCAATAATTACCTGGATTTTTATCCATGTTGTTGCTGAATATCCAGTCACAGGCTTTAAGGGCGTCTGGACCACTGAGGTAAAATTTACCGAAATACGACATGTTGAATAAACTAGCTTTATTCCTAGCATTCAGGCAATCTTCACCTAGCTGCAAAAAGAATCATAATTGTTACTAAAAGGCAATACAGAAAATAAAAAATATTATAATATTATATGTGTGCTACAGTTCGATATAGATACTGTTCCAGCCATTGCTTGCAATAGCCTATCTTAATAACTTTGCCAAGGCAGGCTATATAGTTTGGCTTGGAGTAATCTACTCAGTTCTGAATATATTCCTTCTCTGATACTTGAGCTTTCATATTTTCATGACCTTACTCGGCGAATAAAGTTGATATGCAAGTAGACAACTCCTGTTTTCTTGTATTTCGATCAGGCTGTTTCACAACAAAACCCTGTACCACTAATTGGCTTCGCTGTCAAGGTAAGCTTACCTGGTGATGGTGCTCTGGGAAATCAAATGTGTAGTCCCTCTTCAGAATCTCCCTGTAAGGATAATCTTTGTGTGTATCTAAGTCATATTTGCCGTAATAATCGTAGGGGAGAACCTGTACGGAAAAAAAATCATACATATTATACAGACACAAAGATGTGGTAGATGTAAGAACCATAAAATTATAATATTGCAACAAATTCCAATCTTTTACCCTCTACACTATGGAAAGGCAAAAGGCAAAAGGCAAAAGGCAAAAGGCAAAAGGCAACTGCAACTCTTTTAGACTTATTTTTTGGTGAATCTTTGTTAACATTATTTTTTCTTTTTTGTTGTTTATGTTTTTGTCACATCATGAAAAAAATTAAAGATGATGAATTGTTGTTGATAATAAATTTATGATTATTATTTTTACCATCACAACTTTGAGGTAGCTCTTAACATTACTTGTAGGTTGCTTATGTTGTAGTCAGAATCAGCAGATAAATGCGGAAATAACAAACTTACTGGTGTTTTGTGGCCATGATTGAAGTATCCAGATCTCTCCCATCCTCCTCTATACTCAAACACACACCCATCGTCCAGTAGTGTCTGCAGGCAAGGAGTAAACAAAAACATGCAAAAATGTTTTAATGACAAGTGCTATGCAAGTGCTTTATGGCTATTTATAGAGAAAGACAAGGACTTTCCAAGCTAGGTCAGTTAAAAGCCAATAACCCTAGACCTAGAGGATTGAATATCGACAAGGGTTCAGTTAAGCTAGATTGAGAGTGAATTGATATTAGCTAGTGTTGTTGAGCTTGTTTAAGGATGAATTAATATTAGCTAGCACTTAATTTAGGGTAGCTGAGGCGGAAGTCTATATAAAGGCGAGAAGGTGTGTAAGTGTTAGCTGGCCTTTGCGAGATGGCAAACACTTCAGAGCATATGAGTTTTACCTGCTTTAGGTTGAGATTCAAGTCTAAATTTGCATTGTGGGAATGAATAACTATTCCTCTCACCTGATAAAGTGGGTCCTTAAGACTGTGAGTTCTTCCAGCGAGTGGCTCATCAAACGGCCAGTGATTAGCAAAAAATTTACTAAACGTCTCATGGGTCTTTTCTCTCATCCATTCCTTGTTTGCCAGAAACTTTGGGTTCCATCGTCTGTAAAAGGTAAACTTGATATGAATTATACAAAGCGACGGAATAACGCAGACATGTGAGTATTTGCGAGAGTTTGTCACATCATAGAAAAATGAACGTTGCTCAATCCAATGACCAAGATATATTTTCAAGATTTTGCACTTGTACTTTAGTATCTGCGAAGCAAGATTTGTGCTTGCCTTTCATTGTATGCTCAACCATCCTTGCGAGTTGGTGATTAGAGATTTGTTTTGATGTTTCACTGTCACACCTCTTTGTTTTGCGCAGCTTTTTTCTATCTGGCTCACCTGATGTCGTAATCATACATGCTATACTCTGGCTCCCCGTCGACGATCCACTGAGCCATCATCTTACCCGCTCCTCCTGATACGGTCATGCCGACGCTGTTCATTGTATGAGCGTGAAAGAGTCCGGCGATATCTGGATTGGGCCCTAACAATCCATAGCCATCAGGGGTAAACGATTCTGCAAAAGTGTCAGATGCATGTAATGTTTACAAGTCTGCCCTGGGAAAGTCGAATGCAATGTCGGTTAAGTGAAACTGTGCAATATGTGTAATTTGGGAGTTATGAGATAGGTTGATGGTTCTACCATGTTTTGTAAATACTATTGACTAACAAAAAACGCTTTAGTCATGTGTAATTCCTTTTTTGCCAAACAGACTATTGTTTGTTGTAGACTTCCAGAAAACCTCAATAATTAAAAATTCCCCTCTCACCAGGGCCGCACACTGTAGACCTGATCCCTGCGTCTGCTATAGCTGGTACTCTCAAACAGGCATTCTCTACAGGCTCAGCGAATGTGTCCCAATCAAGCTCATACAGTCCAAAGGAGAAATCCTCAGCAACCTGTAAGCGTCAAAATGGAAACATAAAATGCTAATGGAGGTTGGTAGCTTTCTTGGTTGAGGATATTGGAAAGTACCAAGTTGCTGTGTTTGTTCATAAAAAAGGTGATGCTGAGTTTAAAGGAATCATCCACTCGTTTATTGAAATTAAAGCCTTTGCGTGGCAATTACTATTGGGTTTTTTTCCAGAAAAGATGATTGTTTATTTTCACACATGTACTTGTAATAATTTTGTAATATTAAATCTTGTTTATAGACTTTGATGGTGTGATGATAGCGGTTACCTGTAATCCTGTGGGGGAGGAGGGGGTGTGGGCGTATGTAAATGTGATGCTAATTACAAGGCACTTTAACATTTTCCCAGGGAACACCTCGGATTGACCGAATTCCTGTAACATCTTACCATGTCGTCAAGAAACGGAGGTGCGTGCTCAAAGCTGCCAATTTGCACAGCATTGCCTTGAGTCCGTAGATAAAAGTTTTTTTTTGGATCCCTGAAATTCGGCAAGCCGCCATTTACTCCTTCAATTCCTTCAGTTACGACATAGCTGTGTTTAAACTGGTACTGCGGAATTTTAACTCCAAGAGGCTCCAGCATATAGGGAGTCCAACATCCTACAAAATCAAATGGATAACAATTAATTAATATCAAATCAATAAAAGACTCATTTATTTATTTATTTCATCTGATTTAAAGATTGAGTGAATATTTCTCTCTTGAGAGCCTGAGACTGAGTTCAGTAACACTTTATCTAACCAAAGTTCTCATTCTCTTGCATGATTATGCAAGAGGGTCATCTACCTTATCAGGTCAAGGCAGGCTAGCCAAATGCTGGTTTGTCTTATAGGTTGATAACTTAGGTTTTTAGATTAATCTGTAGATGACCTAGGTTGATCTACCTAGGTCATTTGTCTGGCAAGAACCTAGCAGACAAACCATGCATTTAGCTAGCTTGTGTTGACATGCTTTGTTAGTTATTGTTCAACTAGATATTAGAATTACATTATTTATGAAATATTTTGTAGATTAGCACCTCCAGCTGATGGCAAAAGGTACAGATTACAGATCAGAAAATAATGCCCGGTTTCATTTGCAACTACACAGTACATTATTACCTCCAGCGACTATCACGTTATCAGTATGAATAGTTCCTTTATCGGTGTGGACAGCCTTGACCCTTGTTTTTCCCGTGTCATCGACATAAGTTTCTATATCTGTCATAGCGGTGCCTGTAAAGACCTGGAGTAGACAGAAAAGGCTATATTTTATACTTTCACATAGAGTTGGAGATAAATTGATGATGGAAACTGTCACACTGAACTGAATGTTTTGCTTGTTACTATAGCACTGCATTAGAACAAATTTGTTCCTTCTGTGGTGGCGGAGGGATATTTCAAAAGTCGAGTATCTGGCCCAGCGTCTCAATACCCGACTTCTACAATATCCCTCCGCCACCACAGAGTTAACTTACTTGTTCTACCATGACATAGGGTCTGCTCTTACTGCACAACAAGAGTTTAGTGTGTATATCAATAATAAAGTTTACCTGCGCTCCATTTGATTTAGCTGCTCTTACTAGGGCTTCACACCATCCTGCAGGGTCCAGACTTCCATCATATGGACTGTACACACCGCCGAGTACACCCTCTGAGTTCATTATCGGATATTTTTCTTTCAGCTCGGGCCCGCTTAACATATGTGTCTCAATCCCGAAATATTTTGAAAACTGAAAAAATCAAAGGCAGCAAACTAATTAACTCGGAAATAATGTGATGATGCCAGAGACCGTATCCGTAGTCTCTGATGACGCGAAATTATAGTCAGTCACAAATAGTAAAATTGAGGATAACTAGAATGAGCTATAGAAAAACAGACCGGCAGATAAATTCAGGGCACCGCCAGCTACCAAACTCGTAAATAAGAAAGTAATTTCAATAATGTTATGTTAATCAGATTCCATTTATGTAATAACTAAAATTAACTACATTAAACATGAGAGACAATTCCTCATCCCTCCTTGATCACAAGAATGTTAAGAATCCCTTACTGTGTGCATTATCTTGAGCTCATGTAGCCAAGCTTCGTCAGTTGCCACAGTGATACCGCCATTTCTAAGAAAACCTGCATGTACTCCTGTCTCCTCCTCTATCTCCTCAGCTAATTTGACAGTCATAGCCGCAAGTTTTGTGTCTGTCTCTGTCCTTCTTACCCTGAACACCATACCTGTAAGAGTATTAAACACTCAATACCGGCATGTCATCCGGACATAACCTAGAGGAGTAACGTATTCACAGAAATGAAAGTTCGCCATTGCGCGCTTACTTGGAAAGTTAAACTTAAAGTTAACACGTCATCCTCTGTACTTAATATTGACTTACACCTCAGCAAGTGCATATTAAGTACCAGCTAAGATTAAATTTCCCCCTGACAAGTTTCTTTATACTCTCTTGCTAATATTTACTCCTCAATGAGATGGGAGGTATTCAGTTGTGGGAGGACAACTCCAAGTTAGTCACATTTAAAGTCGCTTTTTATTTCTAACATTACATTATAGCTTGTGCCATTGATGTAACTGAAAAGATGTTGGTGTTATAGTTACATCTTTGTGTCTGATATTGTCCTGTATTTATGCTGCGTGTAATGATTTAGTGTTGTGTCTCGATGGTGAGTTATATTGGGAGAATTCTTATGGGTTGGATAGTGTGAGATGTTAATAAGGAAAGAGTGAGCTGATAGAATTGCTACTTTTATTCTCGATCCCAATATCACAACTGACGATAGTTAAGGGAACATTACATTTTATATGATACTTATTAGTGATGCACAGCATTGAAAGGAAACATTATTAACATACCAGGGAAATTAATTGCTCATTATTTTTAATTAACATAATCTACTTAGAAATCAATCATCAGGGTCCGGACATTCCTCTTGTAATGTCAATATCCAGATATAACACCATGCATCCTCACTGACATACAATCTTTTATGGGGGTTGCTGTGTGGTGAGGTGGTGCTGCTTTGGAGCGTCCTGATAATATGCCATTGGCTTATCACGATGTCGGTAGTCAGCCCTTGCATTTCCTAATTCTTTTACATATCCCCATTATATGAAATATTGGGTGAATTTTGATCATGTTGCCACTACAGGCCATAGGACTACTGCACTTCCTGACTATGGGCTTTGTGTGAGTGGGTGCGTTGGTGGGGGTGGGACGGTTGGAATCTCTCTCAGTGTCTCATTAATTTCAAATTTTCAGAATATATTTCAAACTAATCAAGTTTTTTCGCAACTACTATACTACTACTACTCATACTACAAACTGTTAGTGATCAAAGCCCACAATCAGGAAATGCAATAGTTCTATGCTGCAATAAAATACTGTCCCCACTCCCCAATGCACAAAAGGTTCATAGTTCCTTTTTGTAAGAGATTTAAAATAAGCTCTTACCAGCTGTGTGCCAGGTGGTTCCTGCTGTGAGTTGATCTTTCTCGATCAAGACTGAATTTTTCACGCCATGTTTTGTAAGGTGGTAAAGTGTGCTGCATCCCATGACTCCGCCTCCAAGAATAACAGCATCAGCGTGTTTAGGCAACGCTGACACGCTTTCATCCTTCACATCTTTGAGGGATCTACCAAATACCAAAATAAATTGGTGAATTTCACATTATGTGCCTTTACGACTTCAATAGAAAAAAACAAACAAACAATGCCTCACTCGCTGGTAAACAGAAGTTTGAGGAATATTTTCTAGGCGAAGCATATAGCTTTGACTAGTAGCAACGGAATAAGATTGAACACCTGTGTAGCTTATGAATATAGTTGTCTATCCACAGAGAATACAAAATCTTTATTTTTGCCAGCTATCTTTGTACTTACTTGTATTGTACCTCCTTGTTGTCGGTTATGGAAACAGTGGAATATCTTGTGATGGGAAATCCATAGCTGCCTTTTTTCAGCAATCTCCCTCTACACTGGTTCAACGCTGACCGATACATGCTGGAAACCTGTACCTTTGAACTATACCTGCCGCTGTTTTTCCTCTCCGAGAACGAATTCTACAAGCCTGTGACGTCTGCAAGTGATAAATGGGTGATAAGTATTTAGGCTAACTGCTGTATCAACTTTGAGGTCAATGCTAGCGACTAGCGCCTTACATTGACAAGCACAAAATGCGGGTCATTTGACCGCAGCCAATGATTTAAAGCTGAATACAATATCTCCAGCCATTGACCAACATTAAATGTAACAACTAATTATATCTATGACAACCATTAGGAAGAGCAGTGATAGGCTCTTTTTGAGATATAGTGTGACAGCCATCACCTATCACATATCAGGTTGTCACAAAGAACCATCTGGCTGTCACTGGGAATGCCATAACAATAATACTTTCCTATTTCACTTCCAGTGGCAGAAATAATTACATTCAAATACACATTAATAACAATAAACAATAATTAACTAATGGACTGTATCCTGGTGTGTGTGATTGTGGTTTGCCGTTTCTGTTGGGTGCGAACTAATTATTAATGCTTTACTATTGCCTGTTTTTATAATTTAATGGATATCACATGATATCCTATTTTCATATCCTTTTTGTTTGCTATATAAAGAGATGGTTTTTAACTTGTTTAGTTGGTATTAACTGAGAGAGTAAATACATAATGTTATGCACACATACCCATAAGAATATTGTCTTATCTTCACCACTGGTGATTGGCACACTGATTAAGTGCCGTCACATTTGTCGCTTCGAGTAGGGTATATTCAACATACCTGAGTGGTGAAGGAGTCTGCCAGAATGGGCAGCAAGGATGATAGCGCTACAGCTCAACAAGACTTGACAGAAGAGACAGGAGTGGGGCAAGTGACCGATGTGGCCCCGGAGACTATGAAGGCATATGATCTCATTGGTACCCGGCCATAATGCCATGGTCAAAATGCCATCGGGACAAAATGCCAGTGACATAATGCCATTGCCATAATGCCATGGCCATACTGCCATAGGTAATAACACCACCGAAAACTATACCAATACCAAAATACCAGTTGTACAAAACACCTGTTGTGTCAAAATACCAGTGGACATAAAGCCAGATTGG
The DNA here is from genome assembly GCA_914767715.1 of Membranipora membranacea. Lineage (NCBI taxonomy): Eukaryota > Metazoa > Bryozoa > Gymnolaemata > Cheilostomatida > Membraniporidae > Membranipora > Membranipora membranacea. The sequence goes on from OU612068.1 coordinate 14,035,187, forward strand.
ACATAATACCTTTTGGGACAACATACCATATCCCAAACTATGGTCATGGCCTAACCGTGAAAGTTCATTTTGGGTGAACAGATTTTTCCTTTTTTTGTAGTCTTATCAAGTCATTAGTCGAATGAGTCTCTAGGGCAGCGATGAGTCAAGACTTGGCTCTCAAAAAAAAAGTTGGTAGTAATCCAGAGTTATTGTCATATCATTCTAGAGAATAGTTGGGAAATATTTGTTATAAGTCACTAGCTCTCAGTTTGTAGACCCCAACAAACCCTAGATATCATCGAAATTGAACGAAGAAACTTTATGACTTGCAGCTGAGCCACCTCCTACTCTCAACGAGCAACTCGCAGCTGTAATACGACTAACACACAAAAAAAACAGTGTGGCTTGATCTCCTTCGGTTACATATTTTGGCATTATGGCAATGGTATTTTGGGATATGGTATGTTGTCCCAAATGGTATTATGTCCAATCTGGCTTTATATCCACTGGTATTTTGACACGACTGGCTTTTTGTACGACTGGTATTTTGGCATTGGTATAGTGTTCAGTGGTGTTATCACCTATGGCATTATAGCCATGGCATTATGAAAATGGCATAATGTCACTGGCATTTTGTCCCAATGGCATTTTGACCATGGCATTTTGACACGGAATCGATCTCATTGCACAATTGGAAGGTGAAATGGAGGAATTATGGAATGCTGACCGCACGCGAACTGAGGCATTCGAGAGGCGAGCAGAGGAAGCTGCAGCCGAAAACAAGACAACCTGTATTCTTTTTGAAGAATTCAAGAGTAAGTTAACGAAGCACGTAAATGAACACAATGTCAGGCTGGTCAGCAGAATCAAGGCCAGAGATGAAACATTCAATGCATATATAAAGGATCAAATGGATCGGCAACACGAGCAACAAGATGAGTTGAGGACAAAAATAACAAGACTGGAGCAGGAAAACGACCAGATAAAAGACCTGCTCAAGAGCATAACAAGGTGAGCCAGGAGGGATGGGGAAGAGTTTAGAAAAATGATGGGTGAGACACAGGAACTTCTGAAACCAGTACTGAGCGAACAGCAGGATGTGAGGAGCTCGCTGCGAGTATCTGGATCAAATACTGGAAAACGGACGGAAAAAATGGACTATGGACTACCGGATCTTAACCTCCAAAGGTGGAACGCTGATGATGGACAGAGGACTACTGAAACTGGAGATAACAGGCGAATTTCAGATATGAAAGACTGGGTGAAATTTAACCTCAGATATGGTGGCAAATCTGATGAGGATTTTGAATCCTTTCTATCACAGTTTGAGATATGCTGTAAATTACCAACCGATCACTATGTAATGCTTATGGGTTTATACGTAAAAGAACTGGCTGCAACATATCTGAGGGAACATATCTGGAGCGGATTATAATCCAGTGAAAAAAGCTCTCAAATTGAGAGTAAGTGCTGGAAAGGGATCGGAACACACAGCAATGACTGTCTCAGCAATGAGACAGGGCGTTGAGGAGAGTGTTTCACTGTATTATGAGCGCTTTCGGAAAACTATAGCTCAAAGCGATCTAGAGGAAACGAGTCCTTTTATTCTCCTCCATTTTAGGACAGGTCTTAAACCTGGAATCCAGGAGGCAGTGTTGCCGTTGGCTGGAAGATCGCTCAGCGAGCTCTTTCAGGCAGCGACAGCTGTCGAAATGGGGTTGGCTAGTGCAGCAAACTCTGTGTCAGCTTTCCAGAGGAATACGAACCCTCGTCATTACCACCCTCCCCAAAACCGTAGGTTTAACCAGTCATGTTTTTCATGTGGGGCACCTAATCATATATGGAGGGACTGCCCACGTAGAAATGGACCCATCAGTAGGAACTTCAACAATGAAAACAGGGGCTACTCAGATAATAGGAATTTCAATAGTAATCGCCACCAAGGATTTAACAACCAGACAGCCATAAATCATTCGAGGGGTGTGTCTGAACCCAGAAATTTACCACATAGAGGTGTAACTGTCAATGAAGAAATAGCACAAGATTACAGGACTTCAGATGACAAAGGGATTTAAAAAAATTATGCCGTTTTTAATGCAATGAGCCTACAACCAGTGCCTGATCAAAACATTATTATTCAGAATGACATGATTTTTAGACACGACGACATGGAATCCGACCTTAGTATTGACACTTAGTGGTTGTGATATGATATTTGGATATGACTCACATTAAGCTTATTCGCCTGTCAATAGACGTCTGTTGTCAAGGCGACCACATTATTTACTAGGCGTGCATTCATGCGAATGAAATGGCGCTAAAAAAATTTTTAGCCAATAATAGAGCTATTAGCTAAAGGGTCCAAAATTAACTCAAGCAGGTTTTATCACGACCAGGTTTTATTGAGTGCCTCTCCTTGAATAAATGCCTATAAATCATCTATTGATTTATTATCTTGGACGGTATTAACCTGCGAATAAGCTTATTGTGACAGACAGGGTGAAAATGCTGATCAATTAGGAATTGATGACCCCTGTACTGACAATGACCATAACGATATGATAATTTATGACTGCTTCTCAACTACTGTTGAAACCACAGGAATGGTCGTGAGGACACGATATTAAGGTTTGACGTAGAATGCGACAGGCAAGGCGGAAATACTGATCTATTAGAAATTGAAGACTTGGATAATGACTTTGACAATATGATCATTCATGACTGTTCGCTATCAACTGCCATTACGACACTACAAGAACACCTAATAGGCCACAAAGAAATGACTTACTTGAGAATTACAGTGTCACCACCAATAGAAAATTTGAAAAACGCCTGTATCAATTCCCTAGGTGGCCTGTTTGGTTAATCATTTTATTCTCGTTTATGCTACTGAATACCCCAGACCAAAACAAAAACCGATATTCAAAGCGGATTATGAGGTGGCTAGGTTGAGGTGATGACCTGCTTCTTGATTGTCACATTTTAATTGTTATCCATTTAAGCAACCATATAGTACTATTGCTGTGGTATCACACTTATTACCCATATCAGCTTATCAATTACACATACTAATCACACTATTCCTTTTTAGGATAACAATTTTTTATTTTCTTCAGAAAGATAATTAATCTTTTTGTCTCAAGCTGGCTTTGGTACCAGTCAGTTATTGTTGTGCTTTAATATTGATTTGGTTAATCAAAATTATGGTCTCAATCACTCTGGATTGATCGCTTTTTGGTGCTGATTCTTGGACTTTTGGTGATTGGACAATGCTGTTCTGAAGTGAACTTTGGTGACTGGATTGGACTGATGGAGTGTGGACTAATGGAGCGTGGACTGATGGAGTGTGGACAGATGGGGTGCGAGCTGATGGAGTGCTGGCTGATAGGACTGGAGTTTACAGATAGAGATTGACTGTGGAGTAGGAGGCGATGAATAATGGCGAACGCTCACAGAGATGGAGTTATATTGATGGTGATAGACAATTGTGGTGAAAGGAAGGCTGGTGAACAAGAAGGCTGGTGAACAGGAAGGCTGGTGAAAGGAAGGCTGGTGAAAGGAAGGCTGGTGAAAGAAAGTCTGGTGAACTGGAGGTTTGGTGAATGACGATGACGACAGAAACTATCACAGAGGATGGAGCTGGAAACTTTACAGCTATGGAGACTACAGTCTTGCCAAGTAATTTATGACAAAGTTAAGTGTCTTCATAGTGAAGAGGGGGAGAGATATAAATATATATATAAAAAAAAAGAATTCCTTTCTCTTCCAAATTATCACATTAATTCATTAAACAAAATTATTGAACTGTTTTTTATCATGACAAAAGGAAAAAAATACACAGAGATTTTTAATATTTTACTCTCTTGTTTTCATACCTTTAGAACATTAATTCATGCTCTCACTTTTATTTAGTTTCAGATAAAAAGGTGACGACATTTACAATTTACAACTCTACAGTGTCACCAAAGTAAGCAATAGTAAAGCCTATACTTAGATAGAGTTGCGCACAGCACTGGTAAGCCGGTACCGTGCAATCATACACACTCGAACTACAGCACAGTAGTTACAAACAATGGCAGAGACAATACAGAACTCAACCACCAATATCAAGAAAGAGAAAGAATGTCAACTACCAATACTCAACAAAAAGAAGTACCCAAGATACTCAACAACAAAAAAAAACTTCAACAACGTAAAACTTCATCAACACAGATACATATAGACCTACATACAAACAATAGAAGACAGTAACAATCTGAACAACGGAGGAGATATCTAAATAGGGGAGGTGTGACAGCCATCACCTATCACATATCAGGTTGTCACAAAGAACCATCTGGCTGTCACTGGGAATGCCATAATAATAATACTTTCCTATTTCACTTCCAGTGGCAGAAATAATTACATTCAAATAAACATTAATAACAATAAACAATGATTAACTAATGGACTGTATCCTGGTGTGTGTGATTGTGGTTTGCCGTTTGCAGTTTCTGTTGGGTGCGAACTAATTATTAATGCTTTACTATTGCCTGTTTTTATAATTTAATGGATATCACATGATATCCTATTTTCATATCCTTTTTGTTTGCTATATAAAGAGATGGTTTTTAACTTGTTTAGTTGGTATTAACTGAGAGAGTAAATACATATGTTAAGCACACATACCCATAATAAGAATATTGTCTTATCTTCACCACTTGGTGATTGGCACACTGATTAAGTGCCGTCACAATAGGTGTGTGGCTAATGCCCAATTTGCATAGTAATTTAATCCAGTTATGTCCAGATTACTACTATGTCTTAATATTTTAGCAGAAATGTTGACCGAATGATTAATTACGCATCATAGGCGACAAGATTGTATCGTGATCAGTATTTATTCCGTACGTAGCGTAGGCCAACAAGGGCCAAAAAATGACACCAAAACACCCTTGAGCTAGAGCTAAAGCTAGAGATACACTGTTCCATGAGTCAACGGAGCTAATTTAAAGGCTGTTCGAACCATTGGAATACCTCCCGGTTAGCTAAGGTTCAGTTCCAATGAGCTGTTCGAATTACAGCGAGCTGGCGTGGCTGAGCGGTTATAAATAAAAACTTTGTATTCAAGTAGACTTTTTTAAAAGTTTCAGCCCGTTAGAGGCACAATTCCATAATGGTTCTTTATACTGGCTCCTTGCCAATGTTGAACTCACAGTAAAAGAGGTACAATATACAGTTATTCATGAACCATATGCAGGTGATATTTTGACCGATATATCGCGTACATGATAAGGCCTCTAGCCAAGGAGTCTTTTACTCCTTGCTAATGCCATTTTTTGTTTAACACCTCAAAATTAACACAGTCCGGTTCAAACTGGGTGGATGTGATCACTAAGTTAATATGTACCTTATTTTACCATAAATGACATATTTATATAACATACTGTACAGTAATTATACCATATAGCAGTAGTAAATAGAGGTATAATTCAATGATTGTTTAAGGAGCCTCGAGGGTTTGATTTGCTGGGGAAAATCTGCTATTTGGCTACCCGCCAAACTCCAAAATTATCTACACTTTACGTTTGTTGAGCAGCCTTACCTAGCTACCTAGCGTACTGTAATTTATGAATCTGGCAGTTTGCCAGATGCTGATTATCCCCCAGTGAATCAAATCAATATTCATCATGTGAGTGTCCCTTCTGTATATCCTAACACTGTCATTATCAGATGACCTTATTGCCGATGAAACAACCAGGTTACCATGTTGTCATTTTTTGACCCCCCACCAAGTTACACGTGTTATTACCAATTCATACAAACATAGTGACCTTGAAAAAAGCACAATTTGGTAAGAACATCCGCACGGCTTATTGCACCTAGATTGAGTATGCCTACTTTCGGAGTTGTACCCCTTCTACTGAAGTTTCATGTAAGCATGATGAAACTTCATCGCTAGTCAACCACAGAGTATACACCCAAAAGATATCTACACTGCACTGGTGATATCACACAATTATATGTATGTTCAATTAAGTAATAATGTCAATTACCATTATTCTACATAGAACAAGTTTGCTCCCTCTTTGGTGGCGGAGTGATATTGCAAACATGGTGTATCGAGGCGCTGCGGCGGCTTGATGCACAAAATGTTTAGGTATTCCTCCGCATTCACAGAGTGAACGAACTTGTTCTATATTTTACCTTCAATAAAAATCCACCAAGTACGTCTACCTTTCGTCATAGACAAAGAATGAGAAGGACCGCCTCAACCAGCTCTCAAATTTCACTAAGATTACTCCCCCCACTACTCTGCTGACGAGTTTGTGTGAAGATTACTCGAGCTTGCTTTGCATTCAGGTCATGAAGACATATGAATGGCTACACCTTTATTAGTATGAAACTTTGTAGTAGAGGATTGAATCAAATGTTCGACATTCAGGCCAGAGAAAATGCTATTGAAAAAAGATGCTGGTAATATCCAATCATTAATATTTTTAATCTTCTATTAGCCATCATTAGCACTAATTGCTTAGCTAACACACTTTTAGTTTTGTTGCCAGTGAGATATAAGGTAATTTTAATTTAGATAATTAAGAATTTACTCTGTTCTGTCAGCTTATAACTTTACCTCTTGTACTCTAAGCTGTTAGCTGTGGCTGTTAATCTGTTAAAAGTATTTCAGGATAACAGTATGGTTGGCAACTTCTAGTGTCCTGAATAACGTCGTGTCCAGTTTTTCACCCCTGCCATAGAAGCGAGATACACTACGTTCAAAGATGCAGTTAGAAACACTCCTAAACAGAGCCTCATTTAAAACACTTTTTTTTTGTTCTGTCACTGCATGAAAAACATTCCTAAAGATGATTGTAGTTTGACCAGAGACTATAGATATATATCCATAGTCTCTGGTTTGACAATAAAAGTATATATATCTAAACCAAAAATCCATTTAGTTAGAGCAACATCCCGCATCAGCCAATGAACTCCCTCAGTACCAAGTCTGGTCAACAACCGCAAGTTCAAGTTGTTGTTCAAAGTTGCACAGTCACAAGGAACAATGAAGAGTAAAAAGTAGGGTCGTGCTAGCCAATGTGTTGGCTCAGATCCAACACATTGGCTAGGCCATGCTGCTTATTTGAAAGATTTTAAGACATTAGGAGTAGGCAACTCTTAATATTGGATTTTGTGTTTGGACCACTGTGTTCAGGTAGCCAATGTGTTGACCATAATTGGTTATTTTCCAAGATCCAAAGTACTGGCTACCATACAGAAACATCTGCAGTGCGCATTTACAGGAAGCAGAATGTACTAAACATCATAGGTAACTGATACAGATGGCTCAAAGCAGGTAGGCAGGCAGGATCTATTTTACTGTGATAGATTTCGGGTTGTTCCCCATTAATTACATTTGTATTAGTACCTTAGCAATGGCTTTCTGAGACGCGACAATGCAAAGTTTACATATCCCCCCCTAGTAAATCAACTTGAATGATGGTACTGTCTTTTCGCAATGTCATGATTTCACTGGCACCATTGATCTTAAAATGGTAATCTACCGCGACTGTGAAATAGATTTCAGATCAGTCAACTCGAGGCTGAAACATGTATCCTATTTAGGCAATAACTTAAAAAGGTTACCCTCAAAGAGTTACAGATAAACTAACCTGCAGAAACTTGCAGACTGGAACCACTATGTGTATGCGTATTAAATATTCAGCGGCAGCAGTGGCTATCAGCGCTGCATGTCACACGCTGCCAGCACAATTATATTGATTCGTTTACATTGCTGATTACTCGACTAGTCAAATGTTTATCCTCAGTACATTCATTCATTTGTCAAATGTAAATGTAAATGTTGTAACATTTTACACAATGACTAAGAAGCTCAACGTGACAAAAAGTTGCTTGTGGTGAAAATTAGCAGATGGCAACGCACAAGGTCGCCAGTATTTGATAGACGTAAACTCTAGGCACTGTCAAGCGGATTCTGATTGGTCAATGGTCTCATCATCAACAATTATTATTGCTTTCTTAATCATAATCTACTAAGAAGGATACACAAGAAAACACTGGATATACCATACAAATAGGAGTTACCTCTAGGTGTAGGCTTTCTAAATGATGCTTTTGTTCTTCCTATGATGTTGTCAGCAGGCGAGCCCAAAAGCATTTCTTAAATGGGTCAAATTTAGTTTTTGGATCGCCGATTGGTGTTTTGAATACCAAAGTAAGGTAAAAAAATTTCATTACCAGCATTGACAATGACATTGACGTCATTGGTGTCCCAAACTCAATCTGTTTTTTTTTAAATTTCACTTAATTTGACCACCTCCATCTATTGGTTATGATCAAAATTTCACTGCCAGTAGTCAATTGGTGAATGTTTCCAGTTTTGGAAACTTGTTGCACAAAAACCCACACACGGCTCAGTAGATCCTTTATGGCCTCACTTCTAGGACTAGGATGCATTCTAGTTTCTAGGATGCATCACATCCTCGGTACGAGGATTTAGGATATCTTGTGAACCTCTTTAGGGCCAACCTGACCTCTGTTTTTCTTAAAAAATATGTCATGCATCACTCATCGTTTTATTTTATTATGAGACAAGCAATTGCTGGAAGCAAAATTCTTTAATTTGATGTCGTTGTTGTCTGATGGAATAAGGAAGACAACTCAACTTTATCCTACCATCATCCATAGAGGAAAATACACACTAACCACTTGCAATTACCAGGTTCTAGTTATATTCTGTGTTGACTTATTAATGAACTGATGAAATTTCTGATATCATGATCAGTTTATGTGGAGATAAATTCAACTGATCACTGTCACCGACAAAACATCCAGATCCATGGAGAAAACTCACAGGAAAACATTAATGAGTGGTGCTAAGTCTGCTCAAATAACAAAATGACCCAATGAGTCAAAGTTGAAACTAATTTTTATTTGGTATCTCAAAGACATGTCACACAATTGAATGCGTATCAACATGGATAAAGTACAATTACAAACAGTTCCAAGAGTTAAAATTTTTTAAAACAATGTGTGAAATAGGTAGACTGCCTAATGTCATGCTAGCTCTGAACAGTATCATAATATCCAAATTTTGACTCCTTTCACAAAATTATTTTTATTTATAAAAAAACAAGACAATGGTTCGGCATTAGCAGCTAGTTTTGATACATTTAGTAAATAAAATTTCTTATAATAACGGTTTGACAGACCACACTTATCAATTATTTATGGGTGTTGTTCAAATGGACTCATTTGTTGTACTATAGTGCAACATAGTCAAATGAAATGTAACCTATATTGAACAAACGGCGCACAGCAAGCTCCTCTTTTCATGGTATGGAGGACAATGAGCAACATCGCCGGCTCCGGAACATTTAACCTGGATATTGTAGAATAATGCTCCATTATTATCGCTCTGCTCACCCGTAACATATTCGGGAGATCCATCAACACATTCATAGGTGGTAGGGTGCACGTGACTGAATAATGATGACATCAAGTAGCCTGAAAAGATGTGAGAGAGTAAAAGATGCGCTATTATAAAATCACATGCAGAAACTATCCACGCGCAGAAATAAAGTGAGCTCAAAGGGTAATTACTAACTGGAAAGAGTGACAACTTATCTCAGTGAATCTCTCTTCCATAAGTTAGGCCAATTTTAATTCTAACCTGACCGTTCAAGACCTTCACTTCAGATAGAATTTTGTGAATATATTATCCATGATATTCACGAGTCCAGCCTGGAAGACAATCGCGGCTAGCAGGTAACATCATGACACTTGAGCGGGCAGCTAAGCAGCGAGCACATGGCACATTCTGTTGGTTGGCTGATTCTGGAATGGTCCCTGGATGATTGGCTGTTTGATATTCTGCCCCATAAATGTAATTCGTCTTTGTGTCGCTATACAATTGGACATCGTCAAACTGAGGATTGAGAGGAAGGCATTGGTAATTTGTACCACCCCCAGTGTGCTTGAAATATGATCAAGCGGCAAAGCCTGAAAACAGTAAAAAATAACAACTTCTCTTGTAATCATTTTCTCAAAGACTTCACAGCAGCTGAACATGTCTTTCATAAATTTAAAAGTAACCTAATCATGTATTGATACTCTATAGGGCCTTGGCTATTTCTACTGTTACTATTGCTACTGCTATCTATACCTTGATATACGTTAACCAAAACAGGCGTCTGATTAATATTCTTGAGATATGATTCTACTAGGATTTGATGGAGAAATTGTGTAGTAGTTGGTTTAACTAGAGGAATTTAAATATCACTGAATGATAAAAGAAACACTAGAGGGACTAACCTTCATACCCCATTGTGGCACCACGTGGGCAAGTTTGACGACCCCATCTTGTGTACACAGCTCCCGATTCTAGTTCAGGTCCCACTACATCTGGAAGTTTTTTTGGCTTGTCTGCTGCCTCTTTCTCTCTGACAGGCTTGACCCGTAAATGATGAAAATGGCCAAATGGGAAAATGAATGAAAATGGCCGAAATTAAACTTTCACCTTATCATGACCTTCGACCTTATGTGAAAGGAGTTTTATGTCAGTCTATAAATCTTGCTGATAGAGAGATTCTATGGTATGAAAATGGCCAAATTATTTCCATGTGACAAGTTGTCTTCTGTTTGATAAAGAAATGACAACTTCAATAAAAATGCAAATAAACTGTTTGAATTTGTAATTTCAAAGAGCTGATTACAAATTTAGCTTATAGGATATTCCTATCACAAGGCTTTCACTATATCCAACTATTTTTGCTTTTGGTTCCCACACATTAAACTGAGAATGCTCAGCAATTTTGTCATAGAATCAAGCTTTGGCCTGAAATTTGTACTGCCCAGCTCGGCTCACCCTCTCTGGTTGGAAAGGGAGGTACACAAGGGGCAATAATTGATTATAAGCAAAAATTACCAACATAAGATTTCTGAATCGACGATATATATTTTCCGATTAACCTTACAGATACAAACTGACTACAATGAACTCCCTCTTCATTGCTGACTAACTACGCAACAGATTTTTATGCGAAAGAAAGATGATGTTATTAGATGATGTTATTAGATGATGTTATTAGATGCTGGGTTTTCATAATACCATATGCATCGGATTCGGAGATAATATCCACTAGGTGCCACCCTTGATTGAAAAAACAACAGCGAGCAAAAGTTCTTGTCTGTCCCTGCTCGCCATGCCAAAACTGTTCATTTAGTATTTTCTGTCTGTCCATCAAAAGATTTTGTCCGCCCGTTCTTGCCCGTCCAGTACTGATTGCACACATCAGTTAGCCTACCACAGAGTGTGCTGCGCTATGAACCCATCCGGGTGCTTATCGGACAACCGCCGGATGTCCGTGTGGCATCCAGTGGTTGCCCGATAAGCATCCGGTTGGCACTCGGCCAACCGCCGGATGCCAAATATGCATCCGGTTGCATTAAACGCGTCTGCACACAAATCTGACGCAGGCAGATGGGTTTGTAACAGGGGAGGATGGGTTGGAGAACAGTGGTCAACAAACCCACCCGGATGCCCAAGTGCCAACCGGATGCCTATTTGGCAACCACAGGATGCCACGCGGACATCCGGCGGTTGCTTAATAGGCATCCGGATAGGTTTGTTACAGGCGCATTTTGATATCGATACAAGGTGAAATGGATGGCCAGTTAGCACTGCCGGATGGGTATTTGTCATGAGCGGATGGCCCTTTTACAGAGATGTGTGGCGGTGGCCATTTACCAGACACTATTTTAGCACAACAGGGTTCATTCTTGCAATTACATGTATTATTTTGCAAGAGTGTGATTAAAAACTGTTTATGAATGGTACAATTAAAATGAAATAATATAAGCAAGAGTCTAGTAGCCTAGACAATGTGTTGACTCTGATCAGAACAAACACATTGGCTAGTCTAACATTTATTTATAGAGGTATATTTTTCTAAAATGTGTACAGATAACAAAAGTTATTTAGTTGTCTGATCAGTACTTGTGAGAACATAACTCTAGTTGAATATTCCTTGGCCATTTTCATACACTGAAAATGGCCCAAGCTCTGATTGGCTGAAATCTAGTCTGTTTCGGCACTTGAGTCATTAGAATCCATCGGGATAATGAAAATTGACCTTGAATTTGAGACGTTTTCATTATGGTGGCCATTTTCTCTCCTGGCCATTATAATTGTGGCCATTTCCATTCCTTGGCCATTTTCATATAGAATCCAAACAACTCTAAGTGGCTGGCCAAAGAGGATAAGCATATATTGCCATGTTGTATATTTAGCACAACAAAAATAAGAGAACTCTCTATGTTGCAACTACTGTCTCATTACTATTAAATTACAACTTCAATTATTGACCCTAGAAAACCTTATAGTTCTCTCACTAAAGAACCTCTCTGTTCGGCAGATAGGCTTTTGACAAAAACTTTAACTGACATGGCATGCCAGCCAAAATCCTTGCCAAGAGCAGACTACAACCAAATAAATGACCAAACAGCTCTAAGTGGCCAGCCAAAGAGGATAAGCACATATTATTGACATGTTGTATATTGAGCACAACTTGTGGATGCCTCGTACATCCTATTGTTAAAATAATCCAATAGAAGTTTGGCTAATGCGATAATGATTTTGAGCTGTTGTTTGACTTTCTGGAAATGTCGTCAAGTTTGATCCAATTGGCCAGCGGTGTAAAATCGAACCACTGGTTCTCTTCTCAAGTTCCCAGCAGGCAAGGGATTCATTTGCCATTCAGCCATTAGAGTGTTTGATAATGGATTGCCCATCAATACAATTGAATATAGTCTTGTGAGCTCTGACACGGGTGTGGGGTGAGGATACCAAAAACTCCCATGGTCTGTATAATAAACTGTCTTGGCTCTTAGACTAGCAAGACATTTCATTTATAATACTAGGTTTTGATAGACTATTTTTGTATTATAATAATGATAATGATAATAAAAACGATAATAATAGAAAACAAAATTGCCAGTTCAAATGCATCCGATCTTTTGCAAAAGATACCTTTTAGGAAATTGAATATGATATACGCGTAATGTGTTGTATAACTTGTAACACTGTTTTGCAGTAAAAAGGCAGTAGCCGAGGAAAAAAGTTTATAGATAACTTCAAAAATTATCTAATAAATACATGTAGCTGCCTTTCATCTAATAACTATACAAACTGTGGTGTGAAAATATGGTCGTCAAGTAACTCACAACATCTCATGGTCATGCAAGCCTACATAATGGGATGATGATGAATAGGTAGAAAATGAATTTGACCCGTAAACAAAGTTTGCTAAGATATTTATCTCAGAGGCGAATCTAGCCTAAACTGACATAAAAAAAAAACAGAAAATATTTATTACAAGCCGTTGTCAGCGTGAACCTAGCTGACGAAATCTCCAAAACACTTTACTAGGCGAAATTCCAGTGGAATAGAACAAGTCTTAAAAGAATGGCCTTCTCAAATGTGATTTTATTATTTCTAAATGTTATCCAAACTGAGACCTAAAAGTGGTGGTAGCATTCCTGAACATTATAATGGTGTGATAAGAGAAAATTTTCATGAGCAAAAACATAAATAATTAATCATATGTAAGTAATTTATTATAATATGTAAGTAATTTATTTTTGCATTGAAATATGAAGTGATATCTATGATGTAGTCACGGAGGTTTAAGGCTAGTGAGTAAGGCGAGAAGCCGAGAGGAAATGGTCTGCCTTGTCATCATAGAAGCCATGTATCCTATCGTTCTTTGGGTCAAATGGGCTCTTCATGTGCACATTTACATCCAACAGCTCATTCTCCCTCTCTAACTGATAGTTTCCTGAGAAGATAACATGTGGGGTTAAAATCGCAAGTCTGTCTCTGTCCGAAGACTGAGAAGTAAAAGCGCCTTGAGGACGCTGCCGTATTTGAGGCCAAGTTGCTTTCAGTTGGAGGCAGGTCGGAGCACACTTGGGGCGTCAATTGAGCCCAGTAGTCGGTAGACTGCAGCTGGATTCAAACCAGAGACCTCAAACGCTTGCGCATGGAGGCAGGCTCTTTAACCAACTGAGCTACATGACATATTTTCACTAAAGTCTACATAGTTGTATCCAAAGTATGTGGCAGGCCTTGGCAGGTGATTGCTTGATGTGTGTTATTTATATCTGTTTATGCAATTCATGTGCACTGTAATATACAAGGGAAAGCAACTCACCACTCATAATGTAGTCTTTATTTATTTTTCCACCTTCAGGATGATTGATATAGCCCCATGCTATCACAGTGTCCAATGAGTGAGCGAACTCTGCTCTTCTAATGAACCCGACCACGACTCCTTCCCGACGTATCACTTCATTGTGGTGAATGGGCACGGAAGCTGGCCTAAAATTGATCAAACAACTTCTGAGAAGGGAGAGACTGGCCTATGTTACAAAAACATACAACATAACTGAGTTGCAATTTGTCTAGCCAGGTTACAACACACTTTAACTGCATGTAATCAGACAAGGAACCATCTATTACTCCATAGTGTTGGACGTTAATTAAGGAGAGCAACTGTAAACTGTATACAATAAAATCTCATATCCTTTTCAGGTGATTTGGTAAAATGGTCATAATGTATCATTGGGACTTGTTCTTCAGCTATCAGTAATTACGTAAAAACTATCAGATATCCACAGGCTACAAATTAAAGATCATCCTCTAACAGGAAGGATGGCTAGAACAAGCTTGTTCCCTCTGTATAATGCGGAGGAATACTTTGTGCAAAATTTGTTTATTAAGGCTTCACGCCTCGGTACTCAACTTTTGCACTATCACTCCGCCACCAGGGAGGGAACAGGCTTGTTATAGTAGTCGGCTAGTAGCAATCGATGGTCATTGTATCTACAGGTCAAGAGGTGAAGTATAGACAAGTGAGTTCTTCTATCAGACATGTTCTTACCTTGGTAAAGTGAAGCAGACAAGCCGTTTGTTGATTCCCTGAGATTTATATTTTTCGACTGCTTCTCTTCCGATGAATGGTTTATCAGTTTTTAGTTTACATGTGAATGCCAGATCTGCTTCCAGAGGGCTGTCATCGCTGCGAATATCTGATGTCCACAACCTGTATCCTGCAATAATAATATATATATAAATCAGCATGAGAAGTAAGTTACTTTGCAAAGACTGAGGAAAATTGCCAGGTTTATTATTGGGAAAGATAGGATCATGAGTATTTGGGTGTAGTGAAATTCAGAAACGATCTGACAATTCCTATTCTAATATAATTATTGCTGTAATAAACCTTGGTGTACCACGACTGACTTTTATGCAACTCTCTGGAAATAGACATTGTTGTTGCATTTACCTTTTTCCATACTAAGAGAGTCCATAGCACGATATCCTGAGTTCTTTAGACCAAGTTCTCTGCCGGCTTTGAACAATGTGTGATATACATCAAGTGCAGCAGAGTTTGGGACGTGAAGCTCCCACCCCATCTCACCTACAAAGCTCACTCTCATAGCTCTCACCTTGTGCCCAGCAATGTTAATCGCCTAAAAAGTTTTTAACACATAATAATATATATAATATAATATGAATATTTTAATATATATCAAATATATAGATATTATAATATAATAATATAATCAGAGTGTAGTCAAGTCTAACCAAATGAGCTCCGAATCAAACATTTCATTTTGGCTAAATCCTTGTTCCAATAATAAACGACCGCTAAAATTTATGAAAAATGTGGTCTTCCAATCTTAGCATATTGAAAAACTTCCGAGAGAGCTTCAAGTTTTTGATAGTGAAAGTTATTTCGTCTCAAAAACTCACCATATGGCTTGAAAAGGGGAATGTCTCGTTAGATAAGTCTGCCTCAGGAGCCACTCGGGATAGAATATCTCGACTATAACGATAGGATATTGAAATTAGCTATCAGTTAAGGCGGGATCTGTATAGAATATCGGTAACATGATAATAAGTTTTGCATAAAGAATGTTTTATATATTATACACTATTATATATTATCATACCGATGTTTTCCTTAACGTGCCAAAGAAATTACAGTAATAGTTGGGGGGAAGAGACAAAATGATAATGTTTGGTATTTGGAGAATTGATTGGTATACCCTATTATCATGTCTTCACAAGAAGACAGAGACTAACAGGTTGTAAAATACATGGAAGAGAAAATCAAACTTTAATTACAATCTACATGATCTAGAAGAGATTTCAGTAAACTTCTCAGTTAAACGACAGATTTTCTGGTAAATCTACGAAACAATGTGATACAACTCTCACCTCTCTGGGCCTTGAAGGCTTAGTAGCACCATATCATAAGTGAGGTCTTGTAGTTGGCAGTCAAACATCTGCTCATTTATAGCATCAAGAATTCTTGACTTTACGTATGGAGCAACTCTTCCTCCTGCTGCCACATAGTAACTCTTCTCTGTGAAATAGAAGGTATATAGTATTGTTAGAAATATAGCAAGCTAGTTCTTGGACGTGAGTTGTGAGGAATTTGTGGCATCTAAATAATCAATCTTTAATTCGATACTGATCGCTCACTCAGCGGTGTACAGAACCAACTGGGTGTCATTATCAAATCACTCACTCCACGATGGAACTGTTTAAATTCTGAGTGAGCGATCTAGGAACACATTTGAAAGAACAAGTGAGCAATAACTTTGAGCGATGTGGTAGTGATAATTTGCTTTAAATGCATCGCTCACTCCAATTGAAAGACTCCCTTCCTGCTCAAATGTCATACCTGTAACACCTAGTTTTCTCTCCGGTCCATCATCATCTACTACACTAACGGTGAGATCACTCTCTATACCTCCATTCTTATTCAACATACATGTATATGTAGTGGATCCTGAAGAAATGTAAATGGGCACTTTAAATATGTGATGATTGATTTAGTACAAAAA
The DNA here is from genome assembly GCA_914767715.1 of Membranipora membranacea. Lineage (NCBI taxonomy): Eukaryota > Metazoa > Bryozoa > Gymnolaemata > Cheilostomatida > Membraniporidae > Membranipora > Membranipora membranacea. Next base: position 14,052,083 of record OU612068.1, read on the forward strand.
GGATTGCTTGAAATATATAATATCTAATTTTTCGAACGATGACATTTGGTTCTTTCAGCGGCATAAGTTTTAAATAGTTTTCCTCTTACACATTAGATGAGCAAATTTTTTTAAATAGCTTCAATAAAATGAGATTGTAACTACCTGCTGTTTTATGGCATCACATAAGTATTATTGATATTCAAAATTGAGCATTCAATGTTGAGGTAGGGAGGGCCAATCATTCGTTTGGATCCACTACAAACCCACACATATTCAACGAGACAGCTACATGAACCACATAATGATGTCTTACCAGGAGCTTTTTCCATGTTATTGCTGAATATCCACTCGCACGCTTTTGTAGCATCTGGTCCGCTGAGAAAAAGCTTGCCAAAATACGACATGTTGAAAAGACTAGCTTTGTTTCTTGTATTCATGCACTCCTCAGCAAGCTAGAAGTGAATGATGAAGACATATATGATGTTGCCTTGGCGGGTGAAATATCTACACAGGCATGATGAAAACACCAAACTGGCCATGTACTGATTTCTCCAACAATCTTGATTCAATAACATATTGAGCATATATATTTGAGGAGTCACGCCCCCTACCATATCAAATGGCACAACTCCCAAAATATGTGAAAAGTTTTGAGTATGGGGCATCTTTTTCTCAAGCATGATGACGGAGAAAGGTCCATACTTGTTTCAAGAACATTAATATATACAGTTTGAGGGATCGTGACACCAAACAGACTATGTACGTACACACTGTGAACTAGGCTAAGATCATATAGTTTTGCAAGCAATTCTAGAATAATTTTGAGGGTTTCAAATGCATTTTTCATATTAGCTGCTGATCACAGGGAGTGATAAACCCCTCTTGTTCATGGCAGAATTCCTTATAGGATGGGCTACAAAATCATCACATTGATCCCAGTCATAAGCTGCGCATACAATTACTCGAATGTGTTCGTGTAGTTTTGTTTTCGGAGATTTCTTCGTCACTTACAATAAAAGTGAAAATAAGAGGCCCCTTCAAAATCTTGTGTAGTCTCACCTGATGATGATGTTCAGGGAATCCGAAGGTATAGTCTCTCTTCAATAACTCTCTGTAAGGATAGTGCTCATGTTTCTTATACCCATATTCACCATAATAATCATAGGGTAGAGTCTGTAAATTTTGTTAAATAAAACACATGAAGTTATAATTAAGTTATAAAAAAACATAAAGTAAAAAAAACATTACTCTCTCAGTTCACATCCTGATCAACAAGGCTGCTGACCTCTCCACTGTCACCCCGAGAGGAGCTGATCCAGAATTATATAACACTAGAACATGTTTAATCCAATTGCCTGCATTCCAGTTGTTCCCTTCCACACGTGACCAGTGGATCTGGAGCAACTAGGAATGCAGGCAAATGGACCAAATTCTTGGTCTACTTGGTAGTTATAGGCACAGCCAATGCTGTTATAGGGCACTCATCCATACAATAGACACAGCTGAGCCATATATAAGACCAGTTTATTAGACTGTTGAGCAATATAATAGGCTAGCTCAGCTATTTATTAGACACAGCTAAGCCATTTCATAAGGCTCAGTTGCAGTGTGTATAAGGCTCAGTTGCAGTGTGTATAAGGCTCAGTTGCAGTGTGTATAAGGCTCAGTTGCAGTGTGTATAAGGCTCAGTTGCAGTGTGTATAAGGCTCAGTTGCAGTGTGTATAAGGCACAGTTGAGCCATATATAAGGCACAGTTGAGCCCTGTATAAGGCACAGTTGAGCCATGTATAAGGCACAGTTGAGCCTTGTATAAGGCACAGTTGAGCCGTGTATAAGGCACAGTTGAACCATTTATTAGGCTCACTCAATGAGTATATAAGGCTCAGTGAAGCGTGTATAAAGCGCACAATCACCAGATATTAGGCCCACAATAACCCGATATTATCGATATTATCGGGAGCTATTGTGATTAATATGCACACTTGGCCTGATTAATATGCACAAAATGAGCCAATAATATTCACACTACATCACTTTATTATACGCATCAAAACTCAGTATATAGGAAGCAGGGAATACTTTTATATACATGAAGGGAACTGCAGAGAAAGCTATTATACACACCAAGCCACTTTAATTTGCACAGCTACCAGTTTAATATACGCACAAAGTCAAGTTGTTGTGCACAGCTGGCAGGTTTATTGTACGCACCAAAACACAGTAATATTAACTCCTTGTATTAATGTAGAATATAGCTTTACTTCTATAACTGCAATATGCAGAGAGACCCCAACGCAAACATAGGTGGGTTGCATTATGGGAGGGAGAAGTGCGAGTGACCAGGGAAGAGTAATTTGCAACATCAATAATGTTAAACCAATTAATGTTCATTATTGATATCATATTATATATAATATGACAAATTAAAACCATCTCACAGTTTGCATCCAAAATTATCTGTTACGCTAACTCGGTTACTGGAGGTATCAATATTACTGTTGGATTTTAGAAGCTAGTACTAATTGGGAAGACAACCATCACCTATCATGCGATGCAATATTAGCATGTGTATCCTAAGGGAGTTTGGGAATAAACTCTCTACCCTATTATACGCATCAAAACTCAGTATATAGGAAGCAGGGAATACTTTTATATACATGAAGGGAACTGCAGAGAAAGCTATTATACACACCAAGCCACTTTAATTTGCACAGCTACCAGTTTAATATACGCACAAAGTCAAGTTGTTGTGCACAGCTGGCAGGTTTATTGTACGCACCAAAACACAGTAATATTAACTCCTTGTATTAATGTAGAATGTAGCTTTACTTCTATAACTGCAATATGCAGAGAGACCCCAACGCAAACATGGGTGGGTTGCATTATGGGAGGGAGAAGTGCGAGTGACCTGGGAAGAGTAATTTGCAACATCAATAATGTTAAACCAATTAATGTTCATTATTGATATCATATTATATATAATATGACAAATTAAAACCATCTCACAGTTTGCATCCAAAATTATCTGTTACGCTAACTCGGTTACTGGAGGTATCAATATTACTGTTGGATTTTAGAAGCTAGTACTAATTGGGAAGACAACCCACACCTATCATGCGATGCAATATTAGCATGTGTATCCTAAGGGAGTTTGGGAATAAACTCTCTACCCCCCCCCCCCCCCCGGCACGGTGTAGCCTCAGTATATTACCACCACAACTAGGGATGTCACTGTGCTCACTTGAGGTACTAGATATATATGACTTTACAAGAGGTAGGGTTCACATACCAATACAATATAATAGAGTATAACATAATATAATATGATACAAAATGATATGATATAATACATTATAATAAAATTAAAAATAATGTTATACAATATAATATAATTTAAAATAATATAATAGTGTAAAATGGTTTGATTTGGTTTTGAGCCAGTCAAGTCTAAGTGCTAAGTAAAAGTGCTCAGACTGCTCCAATGCGAGTTAGTGGCATTACATAATGTACATAATGTAATGCCAATAACTTGCATTGGAGCGGTATGAGCACTTTGACTATATATAACCATACTTACCGGTGTCTTGTGGCCATAATTGAAGTACCCTGATCTCTCCCATCCTCCTCGGTATTCAAACATACATCCGTCTTCTAACAACGTCTGGAACAATAATTGTATATGATGGGTGGTCATGGCAACAGCAATAAAACATGTTCTGTTTGAGTTGTAAAACAGCAAACCGCCCAGATTGGGAACACACGAAATTGAACTGTAAACCTTTCAAAACCTATGTGGGATAATGTGGGTTAAAACTGCAAGTTCTGTCACTCTCCGAAGACTGAGAGATAAAGGCGGCCGCTATATTCAGCGGCAAGTTGCTCTCAGTTTGTAGGCAGGTCGGAGTACACCTGGGATCAATTGAGCCCAGTAGAGTAGTCAGTAGATTGTAATACTGTTGACGTGCATCCTGATAGGCTGACCCTAGCAAAGGTGATATTCTGATTGCTGTTGGGTGGGAGGGAGAGCTCTTGAGGTATAACGGAAGTAAAACTACCACTTTCACTCTCATTATTTCACAATAGGAACCTCCGCTGGCATTGCATTGGCTCTTTCACTTTCACCCAACAGATATATTCAGGGCCAAGATTTGCTAAGCTGATTCTTACCTGGTACAACGGGTCCTTAATACTGTGTGTTCTACCCGCCAGGGGCTCATCAAATGGCCAATGATTGTTGTAGAAGCTCATAAAAGTTTCGTGAGTTGTCTCCCTCATCCATTCTTTGTTGCTGATCAGTTTAGGATTCCATCGTCTATAGAAAATTGAAAGAACGAGTGAACCAATCACACAGCATGTTGTAAAGAGCTTAATATCTAGCCTTCTTTTTTTTGTGCGTTAAAGGCGGTACTACATAGCATTGATAGTGTAACAACAAAGGCTAAATCTATATGGCCCATGAGATGCAGAGTTAACAGCCTAATTGCACCTAATTGGTCTTGTTTCTCTACTAAAACTCTTTGATTTCCAGTGATGCAATCAAGTGAGAAATGCTCATCGTTTTGAAATAATAATTTTGGAGCTTCATTTGCTCAATGACTGTTTCTCGCACTTTCAACACTTACCTGATATCATATTCAAACATGCATAGTTCTGGTTCACCGCTGGCCACCCACTGGGCCGCCATTTTTCCCATTCCTCCTGATAGAGCCATACCACTACTGTTCATTGAGTGTGCATGATATAACCCTACTATATCAGGGTCTGGTCCCATGCATGCGTGACCATCAGGGGTGAACGATTCTAAAATGGGAAGCGGTTAAATGTTATTTTTCAAAAATTGATGTCTTCAGAGGCCATGATCATCTTTTACTCAATAATTCAAGGTCTTAAGAGAGACCGAGGGGTTTTCTGTGATAATATCTGTGCTCCCGTTTGAATCTGATGAGGTGCTCTCAGTGAAATAGGCCAGCCATCGACCTTGTTCCAGAGTTTCTTATTTCCATAGATATCGATACAAGTCTATTTTTATGGTTGTTTCATGGTAGAACTTTATCGAAACTCAGCTAATCAGAATGAAATAAAATGTTATCAAACAATGCGAGTAATACAATACATGTTCCTCAGCTAGGGGTAAAAGGGACAGAAACATACCAGGACCGCAGATGTCTGATTGGATTCCAGCCTCTGCTATAGCTGGTACTCTCTTACATGCGTTCTCTACGGGTTCACTGAATGACGCCCAATCCATCTCATACAGTCCGAATGAGAAATCCTCAGCTACCTGAAATCAGAATTTAACATTCAGCAGTAATCATATCATTTATTTATTTATTTACAAAACATTTTAATCCTTAATGGTACTTTTGGGTTTCGTTGTCTCATCGGGACCTGAGTTTTTTAACAAACAGTCTGATACTTTTGTTAGTCGCTTTATGCTTTGTCTTTTCTATTTTTAATTTTTTTTTCTCATAACTTGTGCTACCATGCTTTCATCAAATGGAGTTACTCCTTGCTTTCATTACCCTATTCACTATGTAGTATGTACCACCCCAAACTTATATGTTTTCATTCAAGTCGGTTTCTCTATATGTATATGTATATGTGAGGTCAACAAGTTATTTTCAATTTAATTTTATTATGAACTTATAGAGATCCTCAATAGATAAATAAATAGATGTAGGCCTATATATGATGGCATAGAATCTTACCTTATCATCTAAGAATGGCACACCAGGTTCGAAGCTTCCGATTTGTACTGCGTCACCTTGTGTTCGTAGGTAGAAGCCATGTTTAGGATCTCTTACGTTGGGCATTCCTGTCATCCCAGAAATGGCATCTGTTACCACATATGTGTGCTTGAACTGAACCTGCGGTATCTTTACACCTAGCGGTTCCAGCATATACGGGGCCCAGCAACCTGAAGAGAGAATACTCAGAATATTAATTAAACTAGGAACAGTTTATCTAATGTTAGTATAGTAATAGTAAGCTGTTCACATGTGTTCAAACTTTTTTTGGTGTTTTTTGCAGCAAATATTATCTCGTCTGATATGTTTTTTCTCAAATGTATTAGAATAAACAAAATATTATCATGAAGGAAGCTGTTATTCATGATGAAAATAATAAGTATTTGAGAGAGGTGGGATCTGGAAAACGTAAAAAGAAATTAAAGGATATTAACACTTTGCGCAAGTTCACCATTCAATTCAGGTTGGTTATCTTTGCACCGAAGAGTCTGGTTTAATCCGAATGTGCTTGAGTTCCCAAACTCACCCCACCAACACTGGGAAAAAGTTTCTATAGGCAAAATGTATAAATAGGTTTATTGGGCCTAGCAGTGTGGGGTATTTACATTATATTCTTTCTCACCTCCTGCTACTATGACATTGTCAGTTTGAATGCTGCCTCTGTTGGTGTGAACAGCCTTTACTTTTCTCCTTCCGGTGTGATCTATATATGTCTCAATATCTGTCATTGCAGTGTTTGAGAACACCTGTGAAAAAAATCCAGGTAAATATTAATATACACAGTTTGCCTCAGAAGTTTGGGATTCCATCCGAAACCACATACTTGCTTCAGGGTGAGTGCAATATGGCACAACGTACCCACCTATATGATGAATGACTAGAAACAGTTAGATCTTGAAGAATCGGAACAAACCAGGAGCTGCAATATGCAAAATCTATCACCTGGCAATAAAAAATTTTTCACATCTTTCTCATGAAAGCATTTTATTTTTTCGATTTTATCATTTGTGAGTCATCCCCTCTTGTGATAAGTAGATCTCCCGCATTGAAACAAGAAGAATATTCTTATATCTGATCCAGCAGGCCTGCAGATTCAGGCTACCTAAAAGACTGTAATGTAGAATGAACGGGTACTTGACTTCAATTCAACCCACGGTAAGCCATAAAGCGTTTTTGCATTCATTTCGTGAATTCAATAGAAATTCAACCACCAAGCCTGGATAAAAATGTTCAGTTAACTTTTAATGGCTTCTGCATCAAATTTTAGAAATGTAAGGGGAGATAAAAAGGAAACCATAATATAAGTCACTGAGCAAGAAGGTATTCATCTTGGTGAAAAAACAAGCATTTCATTTGTATATTGACCTGTGCTCCATTTAGTTTAGCAGCTCTGGTCAAGCCTTCACACCACCCTGCTGGATCGTAACTTCCATCCTCTGGACAGTAAACTGCACCCAATACATCATCAACATTCATGGTAGGATACAAGTCCTTAACTTCTGATGGTGTGAGCATCTCTGTGTCAATGCCAAAACATTTGGAGAACTGAAACGGTTGTCAAACAATGTTATAAAGATGATCCAGAGTAGATTTGTAAGAGTTGCTTCTGTATGGCCTCAGTGTGTCAAAATGTTCAATAAATGCTAGGGGTCCCCATCTCACACTTTTACTTCAATAAATCTGACTTGCTTCAATGAAGCGGGCATTGTTTCAGATCGGTTTCTCAGAGAATTGCCTGCGAGGTGTTGTCTCAGATGTAGGTAGACAGCCAAGAGTAAGGAAAAACAGATCAATAGTAACATAACATATGATTATATTGGCTTACTGTGTGTATCTGTTTGCATTCTTCTAGCCATGCCTTGTTGGCTGCGATTGTCATGCTGCCGTTTTGTAGGAACCCAGTGTGTACACCAGTCTTAGTCTCTATATCTTTAGCGACTTCTACTGTAGTTGCTGCCAGCTTTGTTGTCGTCTCTGACTGCCTCATCCGGAATGCCATACCTTTTGATCAATCAATCCAGAGCTTTGATTTCATTACGATGTTTGTTTAAACGCAGTAGCCTGTGACTGGTCTCATGATATTTATTTTCTTTAAGAGGATTGAAGCAGGGAAAATAGAATCTGCTTACTATGCACTGTTTCAGAGCAACATCAAGGTTTGAAGTACAATAATTTCATCTTTTAGTTGGAGTAGGGTAGAATAAAGTTCAAGGTAAAATCTGAGCAATGGGTAGTAAAGAGTTCGCTAATACAACTCCTCTAACAATAGTTTGTATGGCAAAGGATACTAACAAGTCACACACATTGCTCAGGAGTTCTGAGGTGAGAGGAAATTAGCTATCGTACCTGCGCTATGCCAAGTAGTTCCTGATGTCAGTTGGTTCTTCTCTAAAATGACTGAGTTCTTGAGACCGAGCGTGGTGAGATGGTAGAGCGTGCTGCATCCTGTGACTCCCCCTCCCAGAATGACCACGTCAGCATGCTTTGGTAGAGGATTATTGCCACTCTCTCCTGTTCCACTATGTCGTAAATGTTAATATTGAACTACATGTACAAAACTATAGGCAAAATTCAAATGGCTCAGCAGTTGTCTGATTATCACTTATTGGGATTTTCAATGTCATCTCAAAGTAGCCTGTTTGACCAATTGACCTACCGTTGGAATCATCAAAACTTTAATTTTATGAGTGTGTTGGAGTTATCAATACATATTAATGAAATACTTTAATGTTACTCACCTATATCCAGGTGCTGATGTGTGTGTGGTTGAATTGACGGAGTACCCAGCAGCTTGTGAGCTAGTGTAACACACCTTTCTCTGTCTTATTTTGCGTAGACTCAATGCTGAACGAAGCATTCTCAATCTGTTGTGAATATAGAGATTTTGGGAATTTAATGTGATCAGTGTACTTAGAAAGTAAAGTTGATAAATTGTAGGACCATTTTAGTGTCAATAGAAATCAGTGTGTGCTGCAAAGATACAAAACTGAAATGAGTCCCATGACGTTTAACAGTTGGAGCTATGCCAAAATAATTCATAGCATAAGTACATAGTACATACCAACCTTAAAAATTGATTGATGCCCTGTACTTAACCGTTCCAGGCTATTATTGTATTATGTTATGTTGGATCCAGAATAAACTGGGTGAGAGCAATGATTCAGCTTTTAAATTCCATTATTGAAGTGTGAATGGTCCCTCTCTTGAACAGCGCTTGTGTTTTTGGCATAGACTGTTGTTTTTGGCATAGTTTCAATTTGTGCTATACTTCCGTGTAACTTGTTTAATCTGGAAATTTAGACAACAAGACCGCCTGATGTACTCTCGCAAGGCAACAGGAGGTGACTTACAATTGCTCAAGAAAACACCTCAAAAGGCCTCTTATTCATTCTTCAATGTTAAGATTATTGCTGATTAGTGTCTCATCTAAGCCAAAACCTGTGGGGGCAGCAACTAGAAATCTATGGGGGCAGCAACTAGAAATCTATGGGGGCAGCAACTAGAAATCTATGGGGGCAGCAACTAGAAATCTATGGGGGCAGCAACTAGAAATCTATGGGGGCAGCAACTAGAAATCTATGGGGGCAGCAACTAGAAATCTATGGGGTAGCAACTAGAAATCTATGGGGGCAGCAACTAGAAATCTATGGGGGTAGCAACTAGAAATCTGTACTTTTTATACGAGATATTGAGAACTCTGAATGCTTGGAAAACTATGTCATGAAAGGTTGAACAGGTTGAAAATTACTACTGTCTTGAATGCTCCTATTATTTGTTCAGCATTTGAAAGGCCTAAATATTGCTCTCTATATCAAAACTCAACTGTAACGCGGAAACAATGTCAAAAGCATTGCGGAGCCAGGGCACATTTCTATTATTTTAGGAAAGCTGACTCAAAGGAGCGTGCCAGTCTTGTCTTATAAAACTATCAGATAGTAAATTGGGAATCACAGACTGGGTTATAAATTCAGTAGAACTTGATAATATCACAGAGTAAGGATATACAGAGGGGACACTTCAATGATCGTCAAAGTGCCTGCGGTTTTTATCTACTGGGGGAAATTCATCAATCTGGCCACATGCCAATTTCAGAATATATATAAGTTACAATGGAGTTTTGTCATGCAGATAGGTCATAATTCATTCTGTATTTATCCTAAAGACAGATTTCGAACTTTTCTGAAATGTCCAATCTTCAAGCTATACACCATATTATTGTCATTCTTTGCTAGGATACATAGGCTATGAGTAATATTTACATGGGGCTTACGTCAATGCACGGACATTTCCTAATTTTGAAGACCAGCGGTCTATCAATTGTCACATGTAAATCTATATGAAAAAACTCATTTTAAAAACCTGTATTTGTTTATTTATGTTTTTTTGTGGTACACTAACCGATAAAACAAACATTACATAATATGGTCACGACACAGACTATCACTTTGTGTTTTAACCTCATGCCAGTATTACAAACAAGCAAGGAAGCCAGCTTTTTTTCTTTTCTCCATCAATCCATCTAAAGAATACTGTAGAACTCTTACCTTTTATTAGGAGGCAATTTTATGTATTGTATCCAGAGAAAAACTTTTATCTATTTTGTGAAGACTCCTTTAGGAAGGAGACTCAACTGCTCGCAACAATGATATGTCACAGAATGCCTGGATGGTGCTTATAAGATCCCTTCCCATAATCCTTTGCATGTGGGGTCACTCGAGGTGAAGCCAATGTCTTAATACCACATGATTTGCCTGCCAGAAATATTATCAAAGACAATGAGAATTGATTTTGTCAAATCTAAGCTACTAATTCTTAAAAACTGTCATAACAAATCAGGGCAAAGATTCAATAACAACGGGCAGCGGCCTTTCGTGTAGCTGCCTCTTGGGTAGTAGCCTTTTGGCCTTTCAACAAAGGACATTATACTGCTATCTTATCTTATCTCAGTGGTTGATAATGTAATGCCACTTACTGACATATCAGCTCTGTGAGCTGCTATCAGACCAACATACATCTGAAAATTGCTAAAGGTTTTATTTGAATCCAGGATTCATTATCTGTCCAGACAGACAAAATATTTATTATCAAGGAATTATTTATCTGTCCAAGATTCTCTAGGATTTATTTGAAGCTGGGGTTCATTTGGGTGACAGTAAACTCATCAGCTATTCTGTCTAATCTTTCATCCCCTTGCAACGGTGCTGATGTTATGTTATTTATTTTTCTGGTCTTGATGACACTGGATAGTCGATACTGGATCCAGTCCGGTTTTAACAGGCTCAGTTTTATCTCTCATGTGTAATTTATTTCTATCTAGCCTTGTCCAAGGGTCAGGGCAATAAGCTCAGGCCACGAGGTTCATTATGATGAATCACAGGATGGCACGGAGCCAAGATTGGGGCCCCCTGCCTATTTAACTGAAGATTTAATATTTGATGTTTTAATGTTGGAGAGAAAAGATTTGGTCAGTTGTAATGAAATCTGAAGTGAAGATTTCCCCATTTAGAGGCAACATTGAAGAGAAGATCACTTTCATATACTATTTAACTTTTGGCTCAATGCTGGCTCAGTTCTTCGGATTTAGGTTCAGTTGTATGTCCCGTCAATCGGTTGTTTTGAAGAATTTATTCTGAATATGACTGATTTTAAATTGAAGATAGCTCTATGTTTCTACAAAGAAATTGGAGACAGCTTTGTGTGCAGGGAACCTCAAGATTCTGCTTCAGCTGATCTTTTCAATGTTATTCAAACTGTCGGTAAATTCGTCTGAAGTGAAGAGAGTGAGAGACTGTCTGTGATTGTAGCTTTTTTTCTACTCATGAACCATTCCAGAAGATTGATAGACTGGGATTCAATCCAACAACTTGGTGTTATCTACTCTGGTTGGGTGTGTCAGTTTGTTGTTGTTGAAATAACCAAACATGAGCAGATAACTCCACACAACAACAAACCAAAACCCATCAGCCAATCAAAACACAAGCACATGGGTCCACTTATATAGGTACAATAATAGTGATAAATGAGTAGATAACACCATAGAAGCAATATCCAACATCATTAATAATACAGACAAGGCCTCTTTTTGGCCTGAATGAATCCCAGGCTAGAAGATTGACAGATATTCCGGTAATATCTGCTAGTGATATTGCTGTAGTATGAGTAAGTTGGATTGTGAGTTTCTCATCAGCGCTAAAAAGGTCATCTTGTTCTATTTGTGTTTTCTTGATGGAAATCACAGTTCCCACAGTTTTGCAAGTCTTCTCTTGTGTGGAATAAAAACAGAATATCATGTGGCAAAATAAAATCTTGTGATCATTTGGATTCTTGATACTCATGGGCTTAACCTGGTGTTGATTACACATCACACGCTCATGATAGATTGTGATACACTTAGTTTTAGTGATGATGTGGTTTAACCATGTCATCATTGGTGAATGTGTAGGCCCTATTCCTATCCCAGGTATTTACATGTTTCGGAATTGCATTCCACAAAATTTTGATTTTGTTTGCTATATTGCCAGCAGAGAGACTTACTTTTATTGGATTCACGCTAAGTTTATGTGCGTTGCGCCAATTTTTATGATTCCACAAATAAATTGAGCACTCTGTTGTTTTTTTAACAGAAATATTGGTTCCTGGATTTGCAGTATCAAGATTATTTGCCAATAAAGTCATAAAAAAAGAATTTGTTGAAAGAAAGAAAAAGAGTCTATTGCCGCATATTTTATAACCAGACATTCCCACGCATGGTGAGCGTTTGAATCATACTGAATGATATGATTATATTATTTGACCTTCATTTTGGTTTTTGTGCTATGAAGAAATAATAGTAAACTAGGTAGTAAATAAAATTTTCAAAAGCAAGTAATTAAGAGATCACACCCTGGCCCTGTCCAAGCTCCAAAATATACTTGTTGAACAGGGCTATGCTGTTACACAACAGTGACCTCTCTCCTCACTTATTGTTGATTTTGATAATTATTATGTTTCTTGGATCAAGTGTTGTATTGTATTCATACTTTGTTTTCATACCTAAATTATGTTTCATTATTAAAAAAAACATATGTATATGTGCCCCTGGTTTTATTGTTATGACATGGGGAGAGTGTTTTTGGTCTAGGGTAGAGTAGAGTAGAGTAGCGCCTGAGCTAGAAGGCTGCACTCGTATTGCTCTCTCCTTTTAGTATTTACTGGTCTTAAACTTTACACACCTAATCGAGACTTATACCATTCTGAAGAGCTTCATACGCTGATCGTGGTGGTATATGTATGGGATACGGTGGCAGTATGGCAGAGAGGAAGTCCTCGGATTTAGAAACTCAGAAACTCATGGATATTCTATCATAAATCAGTCCATTTTGGACCAGCTGAGCGTTCCTGTAATCAACTAAGGATTAGCTCAGAGACCAACAAAGAGAGGATGTAAAGCTGGACGTAGGCACAAAAGACGAAAGCCAAACTATCAGTGCTCTAGACAGTCTGCGCTTGTACCAACAGAAAAACAACATATAACACATAGTGACAATGAAGCAGTGCTACCGTCGCTCCTATACACCAACTGTAGATCGCTTAATGAATGGAAGCTTGCCGAGTTAGCAGTGCTTGTGGAAATCCATCAACCACAAATAATATGCCTGACCGAAACGTGGCTAACAGCAGAAAAAGAACAATCCCGGCAATTAGATGGGTATCAACATTTCTATTGCAATCGCAAAAATCGCATAGGTGGCGGGGTCGGAATTCTGACAGCTAATGACCTACCAACAACAATTCTGTCATCTTATACAACCAGCATCTATTCGGCCGTTTGGACCCTGAGCAAAACGAAAAATTACGATGACATCATAACTGGCTGTTTATACCACCCTCCCAACGCTGAGATCGATGATACGCTAGAATATCTCGGCGGTGTTTTAGCACAGCTAAGTAAGAAACACCCACTTGCCAAATTTAATAGCTGGTGATTTCAACCATTTGCCAGTAGAGGGTTTGTTTAAGCAGCTGGATATATATAATTTAGTTGACTTTAATACACGCGAACAAGCAAAACTGGACCTCATACTGACAAATATAGTGGATTATAAGCCAGCAGTTGAGCTTGCACCAATATCAAATAATGACCACTGTTGTATACTGTTAAAAAGCAACAAAGCCAAGAAAGCTTCTAAGTACATTCGCACCAACAAGCGGCTAATTACACCAGAGCGGAAAACCCGAGTACTGCATGACATAGCCAAAGAGACCTGGAACAATGTTTTGCTCTCAACAAATGTGCACACCAAGGTTGATGCTCTGCATACCACCATCAATAGGATTATAGATCATCACTGTCCATTTCGAACTCGCAAAGTACGAAGACACCGCCCTGCTTGGATGACGAATAGCATATCCAAGTTACTGTAAGCCAGAGATAAAGCTCATAAGAACAGATGTAAATCCTGGAAAGTGTTAAGGGCACTGGTTCAACGTAAAATCAGAGCCAGTAAAAGAGCATTTGTGAACAATCAGCTCAGCAAAAATAAAAATACCAAAGAATGGTGGTCTACATTAAAATCCATAACGCAGCCGAACAAAACAACCAGCGAGGTAAAGCAACCAATTATAGAAGGCCGTCCTATGACCAGTCAGTACTTCTGCGAACAGCTTAATAACTACTATGCATCTCAGACATTGATCCGGATTAAACCCCAGAATCAAAGACTCTACAACCCCTCAGTATAGGCGAGGTAAAACAAAAGCAACATCTGAGGAGGATTTCCCAACCTGGGTCTCCTTGGAAGGGAAAGAGGATATATGCGTCCCACTGTGTAATATAATCAACTGTATGCTCGCAAGTGTCGAATATCCAGACAGGTGGAAACGCGCGCAGATCAACCCTATTCCTAAGATATCGTGTCCTACTAAGAACAAGGATTACCGCCCAATATCACTGCTCTGTCACCTGGGCAAGTTATGTGAAAAAGTGATCATCAAAAAATTGAGAACGCAGCTGGATAAAGCAATCGATCCGTCGCAGTTTGCATACCAGCCTAATATTGGGACAGTAGATGCATTGATTCAGGTCATGGTCATGGAGGACTTCACTGCCCAACTTGATAAGCCTCATACTAAATTTATTCAGAGTGCAGCATTAGACTTTTCAAAAGCCCTCGACCGCTTGCAACCTGCTATATAGGTTGAGAAAATGCAAAAATATGAATTTAACCATGAGGTGATAACTCTTGTTAGCAGCTTCCTTCACAATAGAATGCAGTGCGTCAAATACGGCAATAGCAGATCTACATATATCAGTGCAAAGATTGGTGCCCCGCAAGGAACTAAGCTTGGACCGATACTCTGGCTGATTTATTCCAATGATCTTAAAGCAGAGGGATACAATCACGTAAAATACGCTGACGACACAACATTCTATGTAGCAGTCAATAACCATACCGATCAATCTGCCATCGCTCCCGCCATACAATCAACTCAATCATGGTCTGCTAATAATAACATGCTTCTGAATGCTGACAAGACGGAGATTATGAACTCATCCCTGAGTCATCATTACACCTATGATAACCAGTTACATATAGATGATTATTTTTTAACACCAAGCCCTTGCACAAAGTTTTTGGGAATATTAATAGATAACAAGCTTTCTTTTAACAATCATGTCGATAATTTAGTCACTAAGTGCAACTCGAGGCTATTTTTAATGAGGAAGTTAAGAACAATAGGTCTAAGTAATGAAGGGCTTAAATTATTTTACACTACAAACATTCGATCAGTAGTGTGCTATGGTGCCCCTGCTTGGTTCACGTTCCTGTCTTACCACAACAAAGATCGGTTGGAACGAATTCAGCGATCAGCAACACGAATAATCTACCCTGACGCTGAATATGACGAGAGGCTCACACTTTTAAGCATTCCTCATTTAATTGATTTTATGTTTGATCTTTCCTTTTCTCATTTTACAAAAATAATGGGTAGCAAGTCTCATCCACACTACCACAGACTGATTCTTAACTCTGCAACCAGGACATCCTCTCGGGCCAGCCAAACATTCCGCCCTATCCGATGCCGTACTGCTAAACGGCCTAATAGCTTTTTTAACTACTTCATGACATATTACGATAATGGTTTCATTTATAAAGAGTAGATAATTGTCATTTTTTAGTAACCATCTTAACCAGCTGTTATGCATTCAGTTTTGTCTCCTCGGAGATATTGTTATGCACAATACATCAAAGTCAAAGTCAAAGTCAAAGTATGGGTCACTTGCTTGGCCAAAGAATTCCAACCCATAATTCAAATGAGAAAAACAAGCTATAATATTTATGTCAAACCTTGACTTTTGTTGTATTCTATATTGAAACAAGGGAGCATGTACAATTGCTGGGAAGATTGTTTTGATCGATGGGTTCAACTTCCTACAAGGATAGTCACATCGGGCAGTGACCTGAAAACGCCATGCCATGACCTTATATAACAACAAAACAATAATTCAATAGAAAGGTTGGGCTTCTTTCCTTTCCAATCTTCGTACATGCCTACTGCCTCGAGTTATTTGCCTCAGCTACATTGTTGACCAACCTCTCAAGGTACAACCCGACCCGAATATTCACAGCTTAGGTCTTCACTGTTGCCAGTGCCAGTCTACGTATGACTGTTTAACGGATGAGGCAAGCAAGAGAACAAAAAATGTAGAAATTGTAATTATATAATAATTTATCGGGATTTGACCTGAAGTAACCTTACTGGGCATGAAAAATGTTTTGGCCTTGTGTTACCGGCCGGGCCCGGCCCGGCACCAAACAAGAAACTGGCATAGCTTGGCCATGATCAAGTAAGATTGGGCACAGTTGAGAATTCTGAGTGTTTCTTTGAGTCTTGCATTTGAAAATCTATGCCACATAATAAATTCACAATTATCAATAATGAAATGTTCTATATTTTTTTTATATGCATGTACACAGTTATATAATTGTTACAAATCAAAATGGCACACATATATAATAAATAGATAATAAGGCTGTTTTTAAATCAGTTAACTACAATACAAAGTTACTAAATACAACAGAGCAACAGTTTCAGTGGTACAGCTGATATTCCACCGGTTATTAGCAATTTACCAAAATAAAACACGACACCACAAGACTAAAATAAAATGAGTAATGTCCCCATGCTAGAAAAAGAGGGTAATTTCTCACAATACTGACTTGAACTACCGCGCCAGATAATCCTATTCCCTTGAGAATGAACTGGGTGCAATTTCTGATGAAGGAGTTGTCACACCAACTGAACCAGTCTGTAATCTTTCGCTCTGCAACTCCCCATTATTTTGACACCCGCAATACTTCCTGGTGATCGACAATATTGTATGAAACAGGTGTTTGTTCAACAGTGAATATACAGCAAAGTTTGCGCCAACATTAACCATCAAAAACAAATGTGCTATAGGTTGCACATTGCTAACTATCAGAGGGTCAAGAAATTTCCACATCAACCTTGTCGCAATGTCAGGCATGTTACATACGATGAAAATAAAACTGACAGTAATGATCATTTTTGTGAGTCGTCTTTCCCGCTGCTTCTTTTTGATAGTGACAGAATTGCCTTTGTTTGAATGAATTTTCTTGTGTTTGAAAACGAAAATTATGATTACATTACAAGCCATCATAATGAGAGTAGGTGCAGCATACATTATCAGAACTGTGCTAACAATAGCATATATCCAATAGGACTCCCTATACCTGATCGGTATGTACACGCTCCCATCTGGCTTAACAATCTCTGTCGGGATTTTCCAATAACCATTGCAGGGAAAGACGACTATGGGTACCTCAAAAAACTCATACAACCAAACTGCATTGACTGCACAACAGGATAATATAATGATAGCCAACACTACATAAGCTCTTCTCGGTGTGCTGAGAAGCCTAGCTTTGAAGGGTAGCTTGGTGAGGATGAGGCGATCTATGGTCAGGGAGACTACGATCCAACAGGATATGGTAGAGAACGTGTTTCCGATCAGCGTGAGGTGATGTGAGAGCCTGCCTGCCAACCCAAAGTTTATGACAAGCTTCGGCCAGTGCCTCAGTACATATCTGCAAAATCAGTAGTTAATTTTAGTAAAGGAAATGTACTAAGTATGGTACTATTATTGCATAGCTGTATCTACCCTTGCAATATTCTTCATTAACCAGGATTTCGGAAATTTTTATAGCATGTGAGAATATATTGAGAATTTTCCCCAGGAAATAGGGATGTAAACCAATGGATAAGCTGATGAAAATAGATTTTTACTATCTGCAACAAATTGTTCATCACTGAGATTTAAATTAACGTCATTGCACCGATGCTGTAATCTTATGCACTATTTTCTGCCCCTGATCTTAATTAAGTTTGAAATTTTAATTAATATCATCACATCACCCATTTGATGCATCAAGGTCTGCCATCGATATAAATTGAGTTTGAAATTAAATTTAAATTAAATTAAAGTTTGGAATTAACATCGTTGCATCAATACTATTTTTGTTTGATATCGAGTTTACCTCTTTAGTTTGTTATAAGTTCTAAGAGCAGCTGAATCTGTACTGAGCAGGATGATATTTGATTTTGTTTCCAAACTTTCCCATTTCTTCATTTACTAAGTAAACAACATACTGTAATCTATTTTGAAACCTACATACGTTACTGTAGGACCCCATGATGTCCTAAACGGCTGGTGGAAAGTAGATCGGATTCGTTAGCTTGTCTTGGAAAACTTCCAGATGGAAAGTTCCAGAATATTGGATGGAATATAACATAATTAACACTTCTAATACCCCATCTAATCGTTCGGACGCAGTAGAATATTTCTGTTTGTGGGTTTGAATTACTGCGGAAAGGGGCACTTTGACACTTTTAACGCTTTTATCGCCTTTAATGAGCTATTCGTTGGCGTTTGCCCCCTTAGATTGAACAGCTTCTCCAAGCAAGGCAACTCAACCGTTGGGAGTGCCTGAAGGTGAATGATGAAGGTTCTGAATCCGAATATAGCTTTGGCAAATTGAGGCAGGCATATACAACCATTACTTGTTGTTGGCCTAGTAATTCAACTATTTTAGGTCAGGTCTTATCGAAAGATTGATATTATTAGGGGGGGGGGGGGGGGGCAGGGTAGCGCAGAATATTCTGAACATTGTAAGTGCTGTTTCCAATATGTGTGATGGCTTAAAGTAGCAGACAACCATAAAAGTTATATTTTGATATTTGATGAGTAATGATTTACTCTTTCTAAACTTGCTTGTTAGAAACAAATATTGAATTAGAAAATTTTAATTATTTTAATAGCAAACTCTCTTCCACCATTTTGTTTCAGTATCAGGCATACCCAATATGATTGGCCAAGTGTTAATACTCTCAAAATAAATGTATTGCTGGAAAATGTTGATGTAAAAAACTATTTGTTTCTGGAATTAAAGCAGCCATCTTTTTTTTGTTTTAATCTAATACATCAACAGGCATGTCAATTGAAAAATCATCTACAAAAACAATGTTTTTGCCTTCAATAAAAAGAAATTACGCTTTTCTATGAGATTATAAACAAAACATAGCTTCCCAATTTAATTCAGTTTTTTTGAAGCCATAGGGGTTTAGGGGCTGCTGACTGCCCTGCGGTGCAGAACCGGAGCTTATACCTAGGATTTTCATTGTTGAGTATGCTGCCTATCTGTGAAATTAAATTGCAAGTGGATTCATAACTAGTGGTTGGTTGGGTTGCACCTTGATTTTGTTTTTCCACATTAACAATTTTTGCATTTTTTTGTATTTGCTTCAATTATACAAAGCTTTTCGTCTGACCTTGGACCATGCAAGGTATAGGTTTTCCCACTATGTAAATAATTTTGAAATTTTAGTCTTGGCTCACCACAAAGAAATATTTTCATTCTGTCCGTTCACCCACATGTCTCCCTCCCATACTAAATTTACACACAATCTGTAGCTCAATCTGAAAATATTGATTTTCCCAATTTTTCTGTTTGGTTCTCAAGACTCAACAATATTAGTATTTTGAAGAACCGTTGTCAGTTAAATAGGGCTGAATGCATGTCTTAAAGTAATGGGGCCAAAGGCGGGATGGGTGTTGAAAGGGAAGATTTTTGCAATTTGATTATTGGATGAGCGATAATGAATACTGAATATAGCAGCATGTTGACCCCAACTGCCTCTCTTCTTCAAAATGACACTGTGTTAATCAAAAACTGATACAGAGCGCAGAGCATTAATGTCACGGTTTTCAGGAGAGGCCAAGGGGAGACGATTAAAATATCATTTGATGGCTTTTCACTTACACAACAAAACAATTCAAAACATTTTTTTAGAAATAACAAGATGGGCAACTCCAAACTTCGCTTAATGTTGCAGACATCCACAAAAGTTATATTTCGAAATATGATGCATAATGATGTACTCCTCCTAAATTTGCGTGTTATAAATAAATGTCAAATTAGAAAATTTTAATCATTTCAATTTTAGCTCTCTTCTACCATTTTGTTTCAGTAACAAGCATACCCAAGATGATTGGCCAAAAAGACTAACCTGTATGTGTAGAACGGAGCGACAATAGCGTAGAGGAGGTCACAGAAGGCCATAGCGTGTATGTATATAATCAGCGGGGGCTTTGAGCGCTGCATGAAACAAGCTGCCAGCACTATGCTGTTACCAATCACAGCAAACAGATTCAACGCCAGCGACAGCACAAATATGCCGATCCAGAGTGCGAGGATCAGATCAGATTCAGTTTCGTATTCACAAACTTTAGTGCCTCCTTCTTCCAAATATACAGTTTTATTCATAAGCACCATGTTTCTACAGAGTTCTGGCACAGGATTGTTGAGTGGCTTGTGAAGAAAAATCAGGTTGAGACTCGTTTGCTCCTTGCACGGGGCCAACCAGGTAAATATATGGCAATGAGGTGTGAGAAATCAATATTCAAGGTACTCAAGGTGTCTTCTGCTGTAGCCACAATTTCATGATATGTGAGTTAATTCTCCATCATGAACTTATCAACGCATTCAATGTATGACACGAAAATGTGAAAGCATGATCACTTGTCTTACGTAATACTACATTTGAAGCATGTGGTCCCCAATCCGTTCTTGTCATGCCAACAGCCTACGTATTTTATGCAAAGTTTAAAATGTACAAAATATATGTATATGATATCTTGATGATATCAAGGATATTAAATTGATGTTAAAAAGGGCAATCAAGGTTTCGCAGCAACGCTTTAATGGGTAGTAAATAATGCGCTGGGCAGCATCAGCTTTGTGCATTACGCGATGCAAAACTCAAACTAGTTGCTGACTCTAAGCTGGGTAACAATTCAGTTTAGGGGAGGTTCCAAGACATTGATGTAATGATGATAGAGCACAGGCTAAATAATAACAGGAACAAGAAACTGCTCTGTGGTGTTCTATTTTAGCTGAGTTTGAGTACCTGATGGATGAAATGTTTCACAAGAATTCTGGCTGAATAATCATCCGAATTAGATTTTGTCTTTTTTCCTATGTAGAAGGTGCAATCTGCTATAAATCAATGAGAAGTTGTTTGAAACCCTGGTTGCCCTTTAATATCCTCAGATGTAGGGTGCGAATTGAGAAACCTTCTCTTCAAAATTTTCCACTCATGGACTTAGCTTTCCAAACACCTTTTAATCTGATTGCGTTGTGTCACAACATTCTGATCAAGTTATTGTCAGGTTATATTGTAATATGTTGTTGCATTGAGAAATGTTTGTCCCAGGGCAAGATTATTTTCATCAGCATTGATATCTTATTATGTCAGACCAGATGAAGTCTCGCAACGAGAGGTTGACCTTGGCTTTCTTAAGTACCACAAATCTTAGGGCGACTTCAACAAACCAAAATCCCCGAATATTCACAGATTTCTCAAACCCAGATAACAAAATCTAGTTGTTACCTGCTGGATTTCTTCAAAGAGCCACTAACTCGTTTCGTTTTGTGATTTGTTTGACATGTTATGTTATGTTATGTTATCAATCAGCTCCACTTTCTCCATCTGCCATTAACCGATTATGATCAAGACATCTAGTGGATTCTGGGATGCCAGCCTTCTCGACTGTAGGAAAAGTATAACCATTTTCAACGGATGATCTGCTAGGCGTTTGTCCATTGTATAACAAATGGTCTGGATGTTGTCCTGACTTGACTTGATCGATAAAATTTCTTCTGCAATCTCTTATGTTTGCGGACTCTAGCGTTTTAAGATATCTCAGATAATAAGTTGTTGTAAAAAAGTGGCATGTCATTGATGTCTATTTGACACCTGCTTCAGTTTGTTTGGATACTGGCATTGAGAGTTCTCTTGTTTTCCCTATGAGGCTTAAACTCTATAGAACAAAGCACTGATTCATAAGTTTACTGGTCAAATCTGAATCTGAATCTGATATTCTCAATGAAGCGGTGCTGAAATAAGTTCCTGTGCAATCAATTTCCGTCATATCAAGGATTGTTCATAGGTAGCTGATCGATAAAGACTCAAAATGTCATAACTTGTTATACTCATGGTATTACAGTGAATCTTTTGCAATATTGTTGCATTTTATTAATTATTGAGAATAATGAAATGTACTCCAAAGTCCAAAGTATCTAGATTAGTTTAGTGCAATGAACTGAGGGTTCCACTTACTTTCTCAAAAGATTATATACAAGACCGTAATTAGTTTCTTGCTGACATGAAATAGATATGAGTCGAAATGGAACGGAAATATCAATGGCAATAGCAAAATAATAGATAGAGGATTTAATAAATAAACCTTCACATCAGCGTCTACTTTATAACCAAATAGTCAGCATTATGATTTGCTGAGTGACATAACTGAACTAAAACTCGCAGTAATCCTTCAGTAGAAGAAATCAAAGATAAATACGATTTAGATATAAAAATTCAAGAGGATAGCCTTAGTTTAGAGCAAGTTTGGTCCATTTGCCTGCATTCGGAGTTACTACCCCTTGATTGGTGACCAGTGGAAGGGAAGCAGCTAGTATGCAGGCAAATTGGATCAAACTTGTTGTAGCTCTAGTAGTTGAATGCTGAGAAGGTTTCAATAAATGGATATGTGTAAATGCTGTTTAGTAGCATTGATAAGTTTAGAATGAATATCGTGGTAATGTTCGTCTTATACTAAAGCAGGTTTTGATGGCCATCAATGTTTTGTGTTAGGTGTTTGGTGTTTGGTGTTTGGTGTTTGGTGATTGATGTTTGGTGTTTTGTGTTGGTGGCCACCAGCTCTATTCTTAGATTCCGCTGCCTGATGACATCGCCAGCCTGTTCACTAAGCCCATCAGTGAGCTACCAGCATCTTTCTCAGTTGCTTTTAATTTCTGTGTAGTCAGATCAATAGCCTCATCAACACCTGGCAAACATTAAGAGTTAATGTTAGCCGGCGATAAATTAGAATATTTCAAGCATGCGTGCGAATTTTTTCTCCTATCAATGCTTTACACTCCTAGGGTATTGCAGATACAAAAATAAGTTTGATCTACTAACGCCAACTGGTGTATTTCTCCATACTTATTCCAAGAATAACCAAGTCTTCTAGCTCCCAAAGCTGTAGTGGCAAGCTGAAGTTTAAGCAGAGAGCTTTGCTGCGTACCAAGAGGTTAGACATTGTTAATCAGACAATATGAAAAATACCATTTTATTTAAAATTTACCTTCATCGCAGTATCCTGTTTCGTTTATTTTACGGCCATCAGAACAGGTACACAAATAAGTACCTTGATCATATCCAAAGTCACATTTTCCATTACAGCCTTCACTATAACATAACAGTTCTGTAACAGAGACAAGACCAATAAGAGAGTTGTAAGCTATGTTGTTCTACATCTACAGCATGGCACTTAAAGTTCACAGCTAGTTATGTGGGGTTTCAAAAAAGTTGAACT
The DNA here is from genome assembly GCA_914767715.1 of Membranipora membranacea. Lineage (NCBI taxonomy): Eukaryota > Metazoa > Bryozoa > Gymnolaemata > Cheilostomatida > Membraniporidae > Membranipora > Membranipora membranacea. Next base: position 14,075,751 of record OU612068.1, read on the forward strand.
CTTAGTAATAAAATGAGATGAGAAGAAGATCAGCTGCCTGGGAACTCAGACAAAGTCTTCGTCTAAATGTTGGTCATTTGTTACATCATTTACTCTACTAAAACTTATTGATCACTAACATAATTGTCCTCTCCTACTTCAGGGAAACACAACTTTGACCTAATATATAATATCAGATATCTCAATACAGTGTATGAGTGATTGGCGAAGAGAGCGTTTCAAATTTCCAAAAGAGTGACTGACATTGGACTACATAGAAACAACTGAGTAAACAGAGCTATGTCATTATGTGAGAACTATGAACCACCACCGTGGAAAGAAACAGAATTAAATCAGAAACCTGCATGGAGGCTTGAGGAGTTTGTTGTCATTGGTTCAGTTGTGTTACCATCTTCAAAGACTTCCCAAGTAGTTGGAGTTGCAACACCAAAGTCAGGAGTGTAAGGATCTGACTCTGAGATGTTGCCTGGCATTTCATCAGAGTTTACCAAAGTAGTAGAAGCTACAGCATTAAAGTCAGGAATGTACAGATCTGACTCTGAGGTGGTGTCCGGTATTTCCAGTTCGTCCTCGTATCTGTTAGGCTTTTTGATAGCGGGTTTTTCATCCTGTGGTACAGTTCTCATCACTGGTGCATCTGTGGTTCTCATCACTGGAACATTTGTGGTAACTGTGTGTGTCTCATCTGCTCCAAATAGATCTACTGTACTGGTTGGATAGTGGATCTGGAAATCATCCTCATGTATTTCTGCTGCTACAACCGCTTCATCTGCTGAATACGTCTGTTAGAGTAAAAAACAGAATGAAGAACAATAGTAACGTTGTTGCGGCATCACAGCTCAGAAAATAATTATTACATATATTTCTCCAACTGCCTTCTCAATGTCAGTCTCATAGAGCTTGTGAACACACTGAGCTAGTTGCAACCTCTGACGAATGCCATGATAGATTGGGCAATTTGAACTGTTAAAAACAATCATTGTATTTTTTAATTTCTAAGCCATTTCCGTCAGTCAAACGTGGCTTCAGGGCTTCTATTGCTCAAATAAATTGCTTACAGAATTGAGCCTTTTGTACAAATGGGATCATGGAAAAATCTCGCCTGCCTACCTTTGATACGAACGATGGAATCAGTTTTGCAAAATCAAAAGTCAACCAGGCTACCACAGGATTATCTTCATCTGCCTGAAACAAGAATTGAGAAGTTTGAGCCTAAAAATAAATTGTAATGTTTCTACATTTGAGGTTTCTTCTCATTTATCGACAGCGATACCACGTTGGTTAATGGGTATCATAGGGGGCTCTGGCTGCCTGATCTTAATATATCATTGTCAATATAATCATATATTTGCTATTGTCAGTCTTCAATAAATTTTTTGATATCAAGTGCTTGATTTAATATAGGAAATAACACAGTATTTTTGTCATTTACTCGTTTTTAAATTTGATAGAACATTTCTGTCCAAACCAATTATTTTTCTTACCTGGATAGAAACACTGTTGAGCGTAATGATTAGGAGGAGGATACTGATTATCTTCATCCTTGCTTACTTTCAGTGTGTCTGAATTATTTTAAATTAGAAACAATTTAAAAAGGTATGAATTCTGTGATTGCAGCAGGCTAAATGATTGAGTTAAAGGCAATGCCATGTACCACTGGAAAAATCCTGAATCATCTATCAGAAAATAAACCCACATCAATTAGATCAGTCTCATAGGAGACCTGTTTGAAGTTTTTTGAAATCGGCCAAGAAAGATGAAAAATTGCTGGTGCCAACAGGCCACAAAGAAGTCAACTGGTGAGCTGATAAAAAATGAACCAGCATGATTCCGAGTAGGATTCAGAAATGAATCATCAGAGACGCCTGATTGGGACATCAAACCATCAATTCTATTCATTTGTGGTTTTATGCACTTAACGTGTAGGTAACATGTTGGCGACAGCAATCTCTGTTCCCACGCAACATTGGTCAATTTGCCTTAAAGGCTAAGCATGTATTTGTTATGAATATCTGTCCGAACACGGTCTTGTCATCGGTAATAAATTAACTTCAAGATGAAAATTTATAATGAAAACGAATATCTGTGCTCTAGGGTCTAGAGAGTAATGAAGAGTTGACAGCCTCCCTGGCTGCGCAACAACAAAAACTCAGCTATAATGTCTAAATACCGAAACAGACAAATACGCACTGAGGGCTAGATGTGATGGTTTGATATACTCATCAACACACAGGGGTGGTTTCATGCTGCTGGGGAAGACTATGTAGGGATGTACCCATAAATATATACACTACTTTGTATAGCAGACCATAACATCCTAGACGGATGTTGTCCATATCGTGCCAAGGAAATTACCGCAAAAGTTGGGGTTGGAGGGGAAAAAAGAGAAATAATGATCATGTTTGGTGTTTGGAGCATTCATTTGTATACCATATCATAATGTACCCACAAACTCACAGTTACACACTTGCAGAGAAATATATCTACATAACTTCTAAGTTCTAAGTTCACGGAATTCTGGTCTAGTCAAGACCAACAAGCTGGTTCCTCCACAAGGTTGTCTGTATTGAGAGTGAATGAATACTGAGATAAACTTTGATTGTCTACCCGGCAGAAAGAAGGAATGGCTTCTCTGAGTTTTGGCGAAGTTCTCCAGTTCCATCCATCCTCAGTTGAATTATAGTACCTAGAATGTATCAGACCCCAGTAAAAGGATCTTACACCAGCCCAGTTTGTGATTATCCCACTAGCCAGTAAGGAAGTCCAGTTACATAATGAATCTGACACTGCTATATTGATTGCTGTAAATATTCTCTGACCTTTGCCTGATTCAAGATGCTGGGTGTCATTCATATTCGTACAATCTCCAGATCTCACCGATTTATAGGCTTGGGTAGCTTGTCAAGACCGGCTAAGGCTTGGGCTGCTGGCTGTCTATCATGTATTGATCATTATCGAGCTGCAGCTTGCCTGAACACTTGAGCCGATTTTGTAGTAATGTTGAGGGTGGTGGGACAAAATTTCGAGGCTTGTTTATGGTTAGGGTTTTGCAGTTTGAAGTCGATCTGGTGTTGAATCTGATCTCAAAGTTGAGCAAATATCTGTGGAGGGAATTTGGTCCTCAAACAACCTGAGCAGGCAGAAGAAAATAACTGCCTTAATTTTCTTTGCTCACAGTGTGTTTTTGTTTGGACAAAACTTAAAAGCAACCACTTTCGGCCAATTCCAGTACCCCCTTGTCATCTGGACAGTATTTTGTCCATATTGCTTGTAATGGGAAATTCTTCATAATCATCGGTAAGTGAGCTTCATGGTGGTACGATTATACAACTATATCACAAGCTTAGTTCATATGTATATAATTATGACGAGCATTATATAAAACAATTTATCGAGGTGACGTAATTTAGGTAATGAAAGCTGGTGGTGCCAGTACAGGCTATGATAGGAGGGTGTGTCCCATATTATAAACATTGTATGTCTGCTGATCCTGTCGATAGGGTCTGACTCAGCTATCACTGCTATCATTCAGCTTCTGTATCATCCACTCAACCCTGTTTGATAATGAAGAGGATGGTCATAAAATTGGTGCTCTGCTTCTCCCTGATAGTGGGCCTGCAAGCCTATGTGCTTGTTGGCGAAGCATTAGCGGGTGAGTCGACTCTCTTGTAGATTAATGTCAGAATTTTATTTTTGTTACTATAATGGAAAACCTTTTGATTGAAAGTCCTTAATCTGAAAACAAACATTCATTTTAGCTGGCTCATTGACGATGGTGTATCAAAGAATATAGACCTCTCATTTTCTAAATGTTTTCACATCACGAAACACTTGATGCCTATACAATATATATATAATATATAAATATATAATATAATATTTAATATTCAAGGCTTTGGGTTTAATTTGAAATATGAGGAATTTTTATGGTATTGTTTATCCATTTGACTACTGTTAATTCATTTTTTTATCTGTTATCTATTTCAAAATATTTCTTTCAGAGTGTGTTGGAAAGCCTGGAGCGACTTTCATGAGGCCTGACATATGTGAAAAAGTATTTTGTGGAGAGAATGGTAGCTTCCGTGTACACGGGTAATGTTTTGTTGCCATCTTAGTTTTTAGTGTCTTCTTTGGTCTATCCATCATAAAATACAAATCCGTCTTACCTGCACCGATGCTCTGATGCTCTGTCGCTGATGACTCCATTTTGTAGACAGGTTCCTCAGCTAGTTGACATGTTATCGTGAGAAGCTTTGTCTAACAGGGGTAGAACCTACATGACGAAAGCAGGGCTTATAACTTATGAATGGGTGCCAAACATAGACCTACTAATAATAAGTAGGTCTATGGTGCCAAACTACATATGAAAACAACGATTTGGGATTAGATCATCAAACATTGTCTGTTATGATGGCCATTTTTAAGTTCATATTTCATCTTGTAGGTGTGGAGTAGAAGTCATTGAACTCACAGCGAATCAGATGATCGCTGGTTGCGAAGTGAAACAGAAAGGTGTTTCATCTACTACAATGTATCCTGCATGTTGTGAAAAATATGTCGACTGCCCTCCAGAATAAAATTTGATCAATTTCCACCATCCTACTAAATAAAAAAGGTCTGATCAAAGTCAACGAACCTATTTATTATATTGCTACCTATGCAAATGCCTTACAATAAATATGCCAAGCACTAAGCCAAGCAAGCAATAATAAAACACGATCCAAATGGCGACAATCTGCCTGGACTTATAAGCAATAATTTGCGTTACTTTCAAATAAAGTATTGGTACAACATGTAAATGCATACAAAACATGTGAACGGTTTACAGATTTGCATTACAATATCCTGATCTGACCAAATTGGCTAATTTATTACCTCTGCTCATCCAATGCAAGTTTACCGGGTCGTCTGAAACAAGCTTCTCATTTCTTGGGTCAACTAAAACAGGAGTTGTCTGTATAATGAATATAAAGCAGACAACTCGTTAACACCCTGCCCTGTTGATTTCATCACTTAATACCTTGTGCTGATTGCAGTATTGTATAAGATCTATACTCTGTCATCGTTATAATGTATACTTTGGCACTAAGAAAAGCTGACATAGGTGTAAAATTTTACACTGCTTCATAACAAGTTTGTACCCAAAGGTTGGCAAGGTTAGAGAATCGTCGAAGGTCAGGACAATGAATTATTGCCAGAGTTTACTATATAGGACTACAAGCATAGCAAACACTACAAGGACTACAAGCATAGCAAACACTACAAGCACTCAAGCATATTCCATTCAGTGAAAGTCTCTGTGTGTAACTTATTTCGAGTCTGTCAATAATATGTTGTTAGCGAAAAACTTCAATTCACATCTAAACTTGAGTCCATCTCCTAACAAAGCTTTGAGATCAACTACTGCGTCATCTGCAGAGTGTTGTCTTTTGCTGGCTACCTACCAAGAACACCAACATCAACTCCATCATAAACTGCCAATGACAGTAATCACTTAATCAACATGTAGTTAAACCAACAGTGATGTAGCATTGGTGATCTGCTTTGATAAGACTGTCCATTGTCGAAACTCAGCTAAATTTGGGAATACATCTCAACAGTATGAACAGACTTTGAAGAAAATTTTTGAAATACTTCATTCACTGTGAATGTTTTATCACAAGTGCGGTAATCCTATGTAATGTTTTTGATGCTCTGGGGGCTTTACATCTATTTTACAGGTAATGTGAAAGTAGCGTAAGCAAAAGAAGAAAAGATTATCTTACCCCTAGACTGATTATGCTATTCCTGGCTACTATATGGCCATGGTGCCGGTTGTCCTATCGTTCAGTAAGAGGAGACAACTAAGACTGACACCTTGGCTTTATTTTTTTTCAGTCTAGCTTTGAGCGAGATTTGGTGGTACTGTGTGATCAAACACAGGTACTTAATAATGGAATGCCACAAGATCTTGATTGCAGCTGTGATACTTTGATCTAAGACAAGCCAGAACATAAAACTGAGTAAGACCATCTCTTTGGCTTCAAACCGAAAATAAAGGCATGGACTATGACCCAGAGCAATGCCTTAGTTAGGTTTAGTAAGGTTTTACTGTGTCTGCAGGTCACCTATGTTGTTTGATTTGTCTATACTGGCCTATACTTATAATTGTGTTGGTCCCAAGACCTTTTCATCTTGGAGTTGCCCTTTCATATCAACAAACTTGCATAGAATCAAAAGGGTAGAAATTTGCATACCTAGGGTGCAGTCTGACACCAGATGAGCAGACACTCCTTATCATGTCGAGGTGTGCTGAAAGTGTGTCAACATCGACCAACCTAAGGAAGGGTCGGCCTCTGTCTTTCCACTGACGTTTTCGTCAAACAACCAAAACTTCAACCAGTCACTCGACTAGCAGTCGAATCATGTGACTTTTGGAGCAATAGATGACAACTTTCACATGGATAACTATGATATCTCTACTATCTTTTGCTATGTCATCTTTAAAAACTTTATGTTTCCGAAAATGGCTTTTGAATTGATAATAGTGTTATATTGTGGTGGATAGCATTGTTTTACTCTCATATGATCACAGTATGATAAACAGGTTCGTGTATCAAACTAACGGGAAAGGCTAATAAATAACATAACTGGAAAATATATAAAATTAACCCAGATTATCTAAAAATTTGTATATCTTTCAATGTTAATCATTTCAATAAACTTTACACAGTTGAATCATCAATGAATAGAACTAGTCAGTTGTGTTCAATGAACAAATTTGAGGCCGTAGATAATTTCGCAATTGTCATTTTGACTTATAAAAAAGACATGGCATCTAAAGTAATACCAAAAGCGATGTATGGAATTCCAACAAAAAAAAAGATTTGTAGCAGCCTAGATGGTAACACTAGGTTGACTCAGTATGTTATTTCTGTGCAGCGTAATTCTACACTCAGCCACAGCCAATTCATTAAACATAATATAAAAGTTAATGTCAACATATTTCCAAATTTAATTTGAGCAGAAATGCGTTATAATCACGGGACTCGGTTCTATTGCTGGCTGAATACAACAGCTACTACTACTATCACTATGACGATGAGCACCACTGGTACGCCTATTATAAGAGCCCATTTACAAATCTTCTGCCTGTCCGAGAACATCCCTCCTTCTTTGGCGTTACTTTTCCTTATATCACCCATCATGCTATTACCCTTTGGCATCTAAAATCAAACAAAATATCTCAACACTACTGTTGTGTGGCAAAGGCAAATAATGATGAAGACTTTTCAAAGTTAATTTATCATCATTTATTTTGATTAAATGCCTGAATTGATGGGTTTAGTATGCATCATTTTTGGTTTTGCAATGATGTATTTTTCTCCACTTTATATAAATAGTGTAATTTAATATGACAACTTCTGACGCATATGTCAGTTTAAGATGGTTGCATATTTCCAAACTTTACCCATAGCTCAAACAGAAGATTCCTAATCATATATTACAGGGACATCACTTTGTAATAATCTTGGAATTAAATACGAGATACTAAGTGATGGCATTTGTTTGGGGTCAGTCATTGGTACGTGATGTAGAAAGGATTGCAGACTTGGTAGTTGGTACTGTGGCATGGAAACTATTATTTTCTATCAGATGATAATTAAAGGGGGTTGTTCCAAAACTCAACACGGTCACATTGCTCTGTTGTCACAATGGCCGAGCAGAGTACTTTAAAATATAGAAACCTAGTGTCTGTGAACAGATAGATCAAGTTTATTACAATTGCCTGCATTCCAGTTGCTCCCTTCCATTGGTCACGCTGCAGCTCTAAATGCAGGCAAATGGACAAAGCCCTTAGTATTATTATAGTTGGTAAAACATGTGAATAACTCACCTTGATCGACACTTGGGCATCGTCAGCTGTCTCAGCCTTTGATTCACCACGATGACTGTGACTGCGAGAGCGGCCACTCTCTCTAAGTGGGTCCTTTCTGTTCACCGAAGGGGGTGGCTGAGATTTTCTTGATGTGCTCGAAGTTGAATTTGACCTCTTGCGGCCACTCGATGACCTCTGTGATGACCTTGACCTGTCTGCTGATGATGACCTTTTTGTTGAGTTGCGTCTCATTGAGTTCCTGTCAGGTTTTTGGCTCATTGGGCCGACGTGGCTCCAAACATCTGCCTTCTGTTTTTTCTTTTTTTTCCCACCATGGTCACTGTCAATGTCTGAATAGTCTGTCATGTCTCGACGCGTGCGAGTATCTGACTTCTTATCCACATGCTCGAATCTTACAACTAGCTTACTACCGGCAGCACTTAGTCTACTTGGCGCATGGGGGCGCTTGAGATTACTTCTAAGCCTAAGGTTTTCTTGTCGTATAGCCTCATCCTCAATGAATGAAATATGTCTACTTTTGCTCAGTCTCATGCTAGCTCTCGGAGCCGCTGTCGGAGTGATAATGGACGCCGAGTCCATACTGTCTTCAGTTTCCTCCCCACTCTCCGGAATGGCTTGCTCCTCTGGCCTAAGCATACGTGGATGTATCTCACCAAAAAGTTTTTTAGTTTGATTGTTGATTCTCCTAGGAGCTGCGACTGGCCTGAAAAGTTCCCCATTGTACCGATAGGCATCATAAGCAGAACTAGTTACACTTGACCTATCACCATATGAAGCGACTGTTGACTGTGTTTGGTGACTAGCGATTGACTCAACATCGGCATCTCGACCTACACTGCTAATAATACTTGGAGGTCTGCGACCGTACAAACCTGAATCGGTTGAGCTGCCTCTTGGCCTCCTCCCATCATCGTTGAGCGGCATTCTCTGTACATCCAGAACCTGGCGACGCGGATCATCAGGACTATAGACATTGTTTGTGTATCCATAATATTGTGGATTGTGTGAGTGCCGTGAGTTGTATGGATCTATGCTAATGTCACTAAATCCATCTGAGGCAACAGAGTGAGAGTACGGTCTCGGTGGTCCACTCGGAGGTGAGTTGTAATTTTGATTGTAGTATGGTTCTCTGGTTTGTGTACTGTAGCCTTGGTCATAGGAAGACGAAGACTCAAATCCAGGCTTGTGGTTCCGATCATAATTGTATGACACGGACATCCTGCAAAACAATGGTTTACCATATTATTAAACAGTTTAGAAGAAGGATGTAGGTCTTGAATGTTCTTTGGCTATTGTCTCCCTGTACGCCAATTATTAGTGGGGCCATATGACTGTTTCAACCTGTCACCAATCAGAAAAACTGGATAAAGCTGTATGAATAAAGCACCTTGCAATCTCTCGGTCTGGGATTGAGACAAATGTCAGAAATTTTTGACAAATGCATTTCTGCAATTATAGATAAAAGTCAAATATTCGGTAACTGATGATCGATCGTAATCCCTTGGGGCATGTCCAAATCCCTGTTTCAAATAAGTGAACTTCAAAGAAATTCAAATTTTAATTGAGCCAGCTGTAGCTGGGAAAAGCCTCAAGAAAAAAGTATTCTTCCACGGCAGTGTGTTTGTCTTCTTTGATCCTCCTTGGAATGTTCACCTTCAGGGTTTAAAAGTTTGGTTTCAAAACATGATTCACAGATGTGATGAAGGTGACTGCTTAAAAATGACAATGAATCATTTAAATAGACATACCTGTCACGGTTATCGATGATGATCAACTACGATTTGGTAAGCTGTGTGTTACGCTCCACCAACCAGTTCCCAAACCAGTAGAAAGGTAGGTTATGTAGCAGCAGTGAATTTATCAATCAGCAAAGGATTAGCTAGATAGGCTTCATGAACGTCACAAGTTTATCGTCGAAAGTAACGCATAATCCTTTTCTAAAACAAACAGCAGTTAGAAAGATTGTGGCAATCAGTTGAAATTCTCTTGGTGAACATTTTAGTGAATCATCAGCCCAATAGATTTAATTATGAAATGAATTTCTCCAGGTGCAACAAAATATTCATCTGCTTTGTTTTGTAAAGCCTTATCTCCTTTCCTGTGATACTGATTCTGAGATGCATACCTATATACAGGGGAGGGATAAGCAAAGCAAATAGTGATGTAGCCAGGAAAAGGTCACATCAGACTGAGTCAGGTGTGTACGCAGTGTAAGCGTGTTTTTGTCATTAATAAAAGACATGGACGGGCCTATATTGTGTATGGATACAAGTTTGTCGTATAACCAAGCTTTGCCAAGCCATCAAGGAGGGCCAAGGAGGAATTTGTGATTATTTTATTCCTGTATGCCAGCCTGTTCAGGACCTTTTTCGCGTGGCTCGCTAATCACTACAGCACCAATGGCAAGGAGCAGGCACAGATAGCTATCATTTATTAGACTGCAACACGTTTTATTTCTAGGTCATAAAGCCCTAAACTTTTGTTTTTTGCCTCAGTGATAAACATCAACAAATGCCATTTGGTATTCTTAAAATCCGAGAACAAAACATGTGGATGCGCTGAGGAAGTTTATCGCATATCAATATCTTGAAACAAGATCCTGGTATTGAAAATAAAGCATTCACCCAGACAATAATACAATGTCTCATGGTAACTGTTAGCCAGTACCTGCCTTTTCTACGCTGTTGTGATCATGTACTAGTATTGACTAAAGAAGCTAGGGCAGATGAGGTAGCTCAGTGTTTGAGGTTACAGGTTCGAGTTCTGCTGAAGTCTACTAACTACTGGGCACTACTACCAAGGTGTGTTCCGACCTGCTTACAAACTGAGAGTATCGTGGTGGCCGCGTCTTCAAGGCACAGCCGGCTCTACATGGGATGGTGTTCGGGATGGCGTTCGGGATGGCGATCGCGGTTTTTGAGGGAACCACCTTTGGCCGCGATCACCATCCCAAACGCCATCAAGGGCTGGCTGTGCTTCAAGACGCCTCCATTTCTTCAGACAGAGACGAAATTTGCGATTTCAAACAACTATCATTTTAACCAAGCTGTGAATGAATGTCGCTGACTGTCATGGTTATTGCAGTAAACATCCCATAAGTTCTTACCTTCATAAAGTTTGTAGGCGAGATTAGTATTTTATCCAGCACAGTGGTTAGGATCCTTCTATGTCACCCAAGAAGCATCAGATTGAAGCTGAAAGCACAAGAGAAGACAGTGTTGATTTTCTCTTGATATACAGCCTAACAGCGCTTTGTGCCAGGAGAAAGCTACACCAACTGATATTTAGTTTCTCTCGTTGTGTGTTGCTGATTTCCAATAGTAGATATTAGATATTTAACATTTCACCCTAGCATCTCCAAATGGTCAAAGAAATAAATCCAAGTCCTAAATCCAAGCCCAGTTCATGAATGAATCACAGCTAAGCTATCCTACACATTCAATTCAAAGTTCACAGTGTATTAGATTTTGAACGATGTATGTTTAGAACTATGTACCTAAGAATGATAATTATGAGTGTGTAGTAGAAATATTTCAATAGGAAACACAAAAGAAAGAATTTGCCCTACAATTTGAACTGGGCAATTAGTCTAATAAGTACACAACTAGTTTAACTAGGTGACTACCTTTCAGCTTCAGTCCTTAGTACAGTTGTTGAATCCAGGTTTGATAACAACTTGACTTGACTCATGTATGCCCAAAACGAAGTGTTCCAGCGTTTTCAATCTGGGTAAAACTTTTGTTTACAGCTACTACCAGGTCAATGAGGAGACAGTATTGTTGTTGTTTTGCTTACCTTGGTGATCACGAGGAATGCAGTCTATGCGTCAGTATTCCGTAATCTAACCGTGCATGGAGAACCGCCAGCTGTAGACTATTTTCATCGCTCTCTTGAGGCACGGCTAATAGTAACGCATCAATGAATCCCTGATAAACATTCTCTCTAGGGTAACTGTCCTGAATAATTTCATCTCGTAATCATCTATTATCTCAATATGCCTCTGTTGTAGTCGGGTGGGTTTGGAAGGGGTTTGTCCTTATCATTATAGGCTTACCCTGTTCACTTTATGACTATAAAGTAGGGCGTTGACTTGTTAATAATGTTTTATAAGAAGTGGTGATATCGTATAATTTATCAATCCGACTGTGCTGGTCTTATATTAGACTAGACTCAAATATGACATCTGCTGTGACGGCCAGCAGACACGTCAGTATAAATTATATGCCAAACACAAAAAAAAAGAACATTCTATATTAAAATGTAACCACGAGCTTTTGCTTTTAAGATGTTGAAATCAGTGTTAGAAAAACACTGTGCTTTTTAACACAGTGTTTTTCAAACTGATATATTTACTTTAATGTTTACCATATTTAATTTTGAAATTCTTAAACAGGATGTAATTATGAGGGAATTGCCTGGTATTTAAGTTATCAAGCTAAATTTGATTCCAGTTCTAATCTTGCTGATAGCCTAATAATGTTATTAGAGTGTCTATTTAAATACCAGGGAAGGTGGGAGGGTATATCACACCCTCCCTGTGAATACTAAAGTGTCCTAATTGTTTATTATACATTTTGGGAATTGGCTCCCCACTCTTGGGCAGAGGCAACTCCAACTTGATTGATATTGTGAATACTGCTGCAGCAGGGAGTCCCAAACTCCCTGACTGCAGCCAGGCCAAATTTTTTAAAAACTCTCTGGCAGCAGGGGATTAGATACTTTCATAGCTAACTTTGTGCGTGGTATGTAATTGTCCTTCCCTGATTGCCGTTCACTAAGGTCATCCGATCTTTTTCGCTACTTTATTTTGGTACCACAGCATTTTGAATTACCTCCCTGTTGCCCACAACCTTCCACAGTTGTCACAAGGAGTAATGTGTTTGGTTTACACAAGTCTTACATCTTTCTAGTTTAAAGAATAAAGATCAACTTGCTGTGGATAAAAATGCTCCACGCAAAATGATTTAAGGCTTTTTTATATTTGGACCAAGATTAAAGCGCCACTGCATTATGGCCAGGTAACTGGGTCACTTTGGCATCTTGCATTCTCCAAAATGTCATGTCACGTTTACACTTCTAGAATTTTTTGTTGGCTGCTGTCCCAGCTGTTACTGCTGTTATTTTTGTTGGTTGCTGATTTTTCTAAAAGTAAACAAAAAGGGAAAGAGAAAAGCAGTGAATTTTCAGAATTGTGATTAAACGGAGTTTATTTTATAAAATATGATATTGATAACAAAATAATGTTAGTAAATATTTGGTGGAAGTTAATAGGCCTATTTATAAATCATGACTAGATTGCACCCTGGTACAGAGATACAAAACATAAGTTTACATACATTAAGAACTTTAAAACCATTAAAACACGAAAGTAGAAGGCCATCATAATAATATCTGTATAGACTAAGTGAGATGCACATTAACCGTAAAATACCAGTAGATTCAATCAAAATTAAAATTAAGAAAGATTTCTACCATTGCTATCATCGGTATATCCAAACAAAATTAAAATTTGGAATGATTCTGCCATCGCTATCTCTAGAAGATTTATTCAAAATTAAAATTTAGAATGAATTCCGCCAATGTTATCACCAGTAGTTTTATTCAAATTTAAAATTTAGAATGAATTCTGCCATCGCTATCAGCACACTTCTTTACAGTGAAATGGGCTACGACAAGGGTGATGGTGGTGATGACGATACAGACTAGGCAGGAGTACATCAGTGACATGTATCCGATGTAAGTCATAGCTGACACAGCTGTGCTCGGTATTATCATAACTCCGAGGCATCGCGCAGTCGTCACCATCGTCAGGTACAAGCTGTTCGCTGTCAGAGACAAAATGAAATGTGATAACAAGCAAGCTTTTATATAGCATTTTAAAGCATCACTATAGCTATCATACCCTCCGAATGTTGTTCAAATAGATTATAGCTGGTTTTACACTTGGTAACTTGTTCTTAACCTGATAACACACCACACTAAGCTCACCATAAATAACACCAACCTAAATACTCGAAAGGTCACCACCTCTCAATGTAGTCACACTTGTCTCCAACTAGTCAACCCTAGCCTTGTCATTCATGTCAAGGTCAAGACAACCCTTAATGGTGAAAAAAAATTAATCGATATTGTGTGATGCACCGCTTCTTTCATACACCAAGAAATGCCCCTTTTTAACCTGATGCATTCTTGGTGATCTCTTTACCTGGTAGGTGGTCCATGATGGCGGCAACAGATGACCCTGACATTCTAGCCATACTCAAACCAAGTAGGACTGTACCAGTCCACAACACTTGCTCACTCAGGGCTCCCATCACACTCAGTAATATGAACACCACAGTACTCAGCACGGCATCCACCAACAGCATGATGATGGCATTGGAGTTTTTAGCCACAACAGTACCTTTAAAAGAAGGAGATGAGAGTTTTAACATCATTTTCTTAGTGTTACATGGAGAGATATATAGAGTTGTTGATTGCCAGAAACTATTGCAAAGCTTATTTGAAATTTACATAGTTAGTGGGTGAAATTGATATGAATTCAATATATATATATATATATGATATATAATATTAATACAATATAAAGTATTACAATACATAGTAAGTAGGCAATCATCAGAGAGGTACCCGAGTTCAGAGTTAGTTTATTTGCTTTGGTTCAAGCTATAACCCATGGCCCTTTACCTTGTTTCATTGAAATTAAATACATGTATATGGATTTTCAATGTACTTCATTTCGTCTGGTTCAGTGATGTTTAATCATTTGTGGCTGTCTCCTACTGATAGTTTTTTAAAGGGTGAGGAGTTCTGTAAAATGTCTCATAAGAGTCGAAAACTATTAAAACGGATCCTAAATAGTTGTCTCACCTTTGTATGAGACTTATTATAGAAGAGTGTAGGGCATCAGATAGACAAGCTCAAATGAAAACCCAATTCACAGCAGCTGAGAATCGTTAATTGAAATTTGTACTGTTACCTATAAGACGGCCAGCAGCTACTGCAATCCAGAAGCTCGAAGGTAGATATGTAGCCAAAAACTTCATATCTCGTAACGGAGATATCTCCGCAAAAGTAGACACCAGGTCGCTGTACATGTCCTGCACGCCAAAGAAGAACAGTCCGCTGACCAACAAGGTGGAGGCTAGCAGGAAGACGGGCACAGAGCATGAACATGGCTCCTCGCTGGATGCGTCTATCTTCCTTTCCTGAGTAGATGTCCTGTCACGAGCACAATATAGCAGCATGAAGGCTATAGCTGGTATCAATATGATGAAAGCTTGAATGACGTAGTAGTAATGTATATTTGATGCTAGGTACTCCTCTCCATCCACCTCAAACTCCGTCTCGTTATTTTGAGTGATGACCATCACACTAGTCAGGTAGGAGCTGTTTATTGGCCGACTGAGAATAGAAAGAAGATGAGTTAGTAACAAGATTAAAGGGAGTCAACTCACTGTCTCAAAACTCGGGAATCATCTTACTGTGTAAGACCAATGGGAAGAGTTTAAGATATGTTTCAAAAGTTTGTTCCTGTGAAGACCATGGGGCCATGACTTGCTACGGAGTTCTGACAACGTCGGTCAAACAGCCTTTTCTGATAAGTCACTTTTTGATTAAAAATTCTTGATTGTTATCTTCATTTTCCAAATGACCAGTTCCAGCAATGAACTGAGTTCATTGGTGCCAGGGTGTTGTTAATAAAGGATATATATATATCTGTTCATTGGTGATTATTCTGCAGTCGCTTTTGTGACAAAGATGAATAGCGATTACCGGGTGTTCGATCTTGTGAGTCAGCACAGCATTGGTTACAACTTACAACATACAGAAACAAAAAGGATAACTTTTTAAAACAGACGTCTTACTGTGGTTTGACAAGGTGATTAAGAGACTCATGTACCCTGCCATGTGATACAGTGCTTCTGTTCTGTGCTGGCTGGGACAAGAACGGGTGGGCTATAATCGGGCAGGCTAAGTTTCCTAGCGCCTCCCCCAAATACACAGCCTGCAGGAACATACCGACTCTCAGTCTACCTCCGATCCTTGAGCAGATTATCCACCCAGCTGTAACAATGATATTCAGTGAATCATTCATGTTATCACCAGCCTGATCACTTGGAAATCCAGTAAAGTGCATTGTGGGATATTTGCTAACATGTTCTATTGGGGTAGCTAATTGGAACAAGTTTGTTCCCTCTGGTGCAAGAGAGAGGTCTTAGCAACCACCTAGGTAGCGTAACTATATAGTATCAATAATTTGGCTGTTGGCCTAAATATTTGATCCTAATAGATTGACAAATTTGGTGCGTTTGCTGGCAAATTGGCGTACTTTCGAATGGGTAACTGTGTTAGAATGGGTTGCGAAGGCTCTTATGGGAAGTAGCTCAATGTTATAGACTAGCACCTAGGTGTAGGATATGGATCACAAACCTATTTCTCACAAAATTTAGACCATAACTGTCACCATGGCAACACAGATAGGCATTAGACCATTGACACATAGTTATGCCCGGGTTGTTTATTTATGTGCTTTCTCAATATTAACCTGATTAGTTAGGTAGTGGATCGCATCGCAAAGTAGGGATTTCTTTATACTGTGAATGCAGTATGATAATAATAGAAATAAAAATACAATTTTGCTTTACTCACCAAAGCTGACAAATCCAATTCCTAAACCCTGTGCACCCAGAAGGAGACACATAGGGACAATGTTGGTAAATGCTGCCACAAAAGCCGAGCAAAGACTTTGGTTCAGCAGACAGAGTCCCAAGGATAGCTCATTATCAAATCTAGAATGGAAAAACAATGTCATAGATATAGTAAGAGCATTGGATTATAGTTACAGGAAACCAAAATAAACTGAAACAAAATCTTATCTTATCTTATCCACGTAAACAATTTTTTAGTCAAGGGTATAGGTCTCACAAAACGCATCACCATAGTTTCATTTTTAACAACTTGCAGCAGTTTCATGATAAAGTTTCAAATATCATGACAGATCAAATGAGCCGCTTCTAGCAATAACTTGAAACACTTTATTACATAGTGAGGTAAACAGAATACATGTATAATGTTCGGTCTTTTTATCTGGCTGATAGTGACAATATAATTCCAACCACAAATCGGTCAAATGTCATTTTCTGATTACCTTTTTGTTTTTGTTTTTTTCCTGTTTTCTCGACGGCTGATTTTGAAAAACATTCCCATCGAATGAGAGTAATGTCAATAAATAAGAGCTGAGAGGATAATCTGTCTCATTTCCTCATACTTTTATAACTTCAGCTCTGTAAGCTTGCTCAAATTAGCCTTAGATTCTATTAATTATTGAAGTTCGAGTTTGGAGAGACTGAGTTTAAATATTGTTTGGGTCCCCTGTTGATAACCACTTTATCAAATCGGCAGTTAACTTTGAATGGCAGGCTATGAGACTTGAACCAATGACTGTGGACAACATGCATGGGTTAAAGTGGGTCCGGATCGTCTCATTTTCCAATACCAACGTGACTTGTAAGTCTCGGGTTTTGGAGAAAAAATGAATTAAGACAAGGAGAAGAGTGTGTGTGATGACAAACCTGGACAGTATTGGTTTGGCCACTAAACCACCGATACAGAAGCCAATAGACTGAGATATGAACAGCCAGGCTGTGTCCTGTAAGGGGATGGAGGCAATCTGCCTCAGGTCTAGTAAAGTGGGTCCCAAGCTTGTCAGACACATACCCTGAAAAATAAAGACATAATAAATGGGATTGGTTGAAACTGAAGATACATTTTATTCCATTGTAATGTTATCTTCAAATTGTCTTGATTGAATGGTATTGCTCGGCCAAAAAACCTTACACTTTGCATGCATATGAGAAGAACAGGTTGTCACAAAGCTATGGATATAGCCTTCTTTTCTAAGTGATAAAACATAGAAAAACTTAATAGCATACACATTCAGTGTGACCACTCTGGACGTTTTTTTATCCAGGACCTGTTGGACAAAGCCATGTTAAAGGTTCCTAACCCTCGCAGGATTCCTGAAACAGATCATCTTAATTTGACTGATTTTTCATCAAAATATTTGTGAGGAAAGGGCAGGTTACCATTTGGGACTACTGCTAATTGACCAATAAGAGCTGTGATAAGAAACAATCTTTTACTCACCTGACCAATGAAAGCTAGCGTAAGAAACAGCATCACACTGATAGTCAGAGGTGTAATCGGCTCCTCTTGTTCTAGCTCGGCGACATTGCTGTCTAGTTTAGCCTGATAACTTGCCCCTGGAACATCTCCAGACTCATCCTCCTCTTGTACAATTGAGCTGTAACCTGCCGAATTCCCGGCTTCATTCTGTCATTATGTAAAAGCTAGCTGTATCATCATAGTACAAACTGGTATTCTGCCGGCGAAGCAATGACACACCAGTTGAACGATGTAGGGCATGGACAATGTTGTAAACACTGTTGAATGTCTACCAAAGAGCAATGTTGTCAAGTATGAACTATGTTGTTAACGCCATGAACAATGGTGAGAGTCTGATGAATTTGATTTAACAGTTTTAGTTTCTGCTAGACTTTGCAGACTTGAGTGGACATCTAGTTGACTACTCCGCTATTTGAATGATGTGACAAGAAACAATACTTGGGTTCTATTCAGCCCACCAGACATAGCTATTGCACCAAGACCCAACCAAACGATATTATCTGTGATACAACTGAACAGGAATCCACTAGACAGGTTAACAAACTTACTTTGACCAAAGATAGTTGATGTCCGTCTTCACCATCGTCTGATTTCTTCCCAAAAAAGCTCATCTTGAGCAAAGTGGTTCAATTCTTTTCAAACTTGTATAACGTGTAGCCAAATAGCCTCACCTAGTAAGCAAATCGGTGTGTCATTACTGGGCATTAACACATTGAAATCTGAATGTGGTTTTATTCCTGATCTGAAAAGCAGTAGAGCGTCAAAAGATTATTTTCAATGGTTCAGAGCTCGGATGATTAGCTTACCTATTTCTTGGTATTGGCCACCATCAACACATAACGTTGGAAGGATTCTTAACTGCCAGAAATATAAGGATACTGATATTTTGGCTTAAGTAAAAAAAAACGAAAATCTGATTCCAAATCACACCAAATGTGCGAGCAACTATACATCATGATTGACTTATCATCATCAGTATTTTTAACAATGTCTCTCATATAATAATGAGCACAAGTGATCTCCCGTGTGTAGGAGAAATGGACAAGTCCCACATATTTTTCATATATCAATTGTGTTGTCAAGCGTGATTTTTTCCAATACCCACAATGTCTAAGATACACAAGAACAGGAAAGCTTTATTGTTGATTAAAAATCTCACTAAAAATATGAAGGGACAAAAGTTTTACAGATGATCCAGAAAGACAAGACAAGATAACCCTAGATTGTAATGCAGCAAAATTGAAAATTCAGTTTAAATTTGAAAATGACATCGCTTGGAAACAAAAAAGAGTTCTTGGATCATTATTACCGCAAGCACAAAATTTGAAACATGACGAACTTCCTCTCCTATTTCTGCTCCAATACCATACTATTTTATAGGCCATCACTTTCTCCTAATATGTCATATATATTGTTATGTCGATGATTGGGTGGTTGTAGGCATACGTCTCTGATAAGGCAACATTTGAAGAAACCTTCTACCTGCAACGTATTTGTTTTTTAATAATCTCCTCATGCCTGGGTACCAATTACTGAGCAAACCAGCATCCAGGTATATTTGTTTTACCTGATCTGTCAGCTTTTCAGAAGCTAATTGATGATTGTGGAGAGAAGCATTTTTGATACAGTATGATAACCTCAATAAAAAATTGTTGGCTGTATCCAGAGCAGAGTCAGCATCAATGTAAGTTTTGTAGCAAAAAAATAAGGAAAATTATTGCTTGCTATATTGAAAAATATAATATAATATAATATACAAACTCCCATTTAAGTTTGCTAGAGTTAGTGCGAGCTTTCATAAAGTCGAACCCTAAATAGATGAACTTGACTCCAGCTAATATCTAGAACAAGTTTGCTCCCTCTGTGAATGCGAAGCAATACCTAAAAAGATTACAAACTTTTGAAATATCATTTTGCTTCCGTTGAGAGAACAAACTTGCTCTAGCTATCCATTCCTCTAAGGTATTAAATCGTAGCAAACCCATTCAATATGAAAATTCTCACCTTTCTCACCTTTCACCGCCTTTGTCCTGTATGGGTGGCGGGTTTTTGCTTGATACCCAGCTCAACCAGACTTCTCCATCTGCTCCGGTCTTCCACATCGCTGCTATCAAGATCCAGCCATCTGAGGTCCGCATTTATTGTATCACTCCATCTCTGCTTAGGGCGGCCTCTAGGTCTATTGCCATCTATCTCCATCTCACATACTTTTCTGATGTCTTCCTGACTATCTCGCCTTTGAACATGTCCAAACAACTGCATTCTCTTTCTTCTCATCAGGTCTTTAATTGGCACCACTTTTGCTTCTTGTAAAATATCTTCGTTCCTCCTATGTTCCTCCAGGCTGATCCCAAGACAGTACCGGACCATGCGCATTTCGCATGAGGCCATCTTATCTGACAGATGTCCCGTTATTGGCCATGTTTCGTTGCCATAGAGAAGGGTTGGTCGTATTGATGTTTTGTAGATTAGAACTTTCAGTTTGCATGGCATCTTTTTGCCACATAATACCCCTGTGAGCTCTCTCCATTTGTTCCATGCCTTCGATATCCTCAGCTCCATTTCTTTGCGGCATCCTCCCTCTTGATGAATAGTGGTCCCCAAGTATTTAAATTGAGAACACTTAGGCAATGGAACCCTCTCCTCACTGTCATACTTCTTCAAATAGATGTCTCCTTGGTTTCCTTCAGGTTGTAGGTACTCTGTCTTCTTTCTACTTAGCTTGAGTCCGACACTCTCCATTTTCTCCCTCCAGATCTCTAACCTCCTCTCTAAGCACCCTCTATCTTCATCGCATAGAACCAGATCGTCGGCAAATAGCATTGCCCACGGTGGGTCCTCGTCAATGTCCTCCGTTATCACGTCCATGATTATTATGAAGAGCAACGGGCTCAGCGCAGATCCTTGGTGTAGTCCGACTCCTATGTGGATTCTTTCTGTATTGCCAGAGTTAGTTTTTACTTCAGTCGTACAGTTTTCATACATGTCCATTATGATTTTTATATAGGACTCTGGAACTTGTCGCTTTCTCATGCAGAACCAAATCAGCTCCCTCGGGATAGTGTCGTATGCTTTTTCAAGATCTACGAACACCATGTGCAGGTCTCTGTTTCGTTCTCTGAATTTTTCTTGGAGAATTCTGAGGCAGAACTTTGGCTCTGTTGTAGACTTGCCTTTCTGAAAACCATACTGATTTTCCTTGATTTTTACCAGTCCTCTTATTCTTTGCTCTATAGTCCTCTCAAGAAGCTTCAAACTGTGGCTCAGAAGCTTCATACCGCGATAGTTTCCGCATTCCAAGGGGTCTCCTTTTTTTTCCTGATGTTATTCAAACATGCTGTCATCCATGATATCCCTCTCTCTTTGAGCAGTTTCACAACCTCTATTGGTAGTTGGTCGGGTCCTGTGGCTTTGTGTGCTTTCATCTTCTCTAGCTGGATCTTGACTTCTGTTTCAATATGAAAATGTTGCAGATCATTGAGAGACCACAACAAACGCACAAGCACTGCGATTCCAATGACCTTTGAGCTCGACCTAGGCCAAGCTTACTGGATGTTTAAATCATGGAACCCACGAATAACATTGTGCTCAGTGAAAAAGCTGAATACGTAGTTCTTATTGCAATCAGGGTAAACTGGCCTAGCCTAAGCCTAGCCTAGGCTAAGATCCAAGTTCTAGTAACCAGGGCACTCGAGTTCAAACTTAAGCATTTTTGTTAATCCTTCATTCTTTTGTTGACATGGTCTGATTTGTTTGATATGGACATTGATCAGTCAAAATAATGTAATATGCAAAAAAAAAAACTAAACCGATGGCAGGTTGTTTTGGAGTTTCAGTTCGATATGGCAGAATGTCATCGTTTCCTGTATTTGATTCCGTTACTGAACGTGATAACATTGTTGAATCTTTGTTAAATCAGGCTATTGTTAGTTCACATTATTGTTAGCACAACTCCAAACAATGGTCTGACTTGCTCATAATGGAGTTGTGTTGACTTATTAGTCCACGCAGTCTGAAGACCTGAGTTAGAATGGATGAGGACAAACCTAAGACTATCCTTGATCTTATTGAGGAATACAAAGGGTAAGTGAATGCCTCCACATATTACGCGCTGGAATAAGCGAATCTTCTTCAATCTTTAACTGTTTATGGTTTGTCCCTCATTGTTATTCTTTCCAACTTCCAGATAATAACATCTTTTTAAGAATAAGGGCTTAATACTATTCGGTATTATGTGATAACCTGTTAACTGGAGCATTGGCTCTTTTGACAGAACCATATAGTATGAGGTTATGTTTCGTGATTTGGGTAGGACAAGGGTTGCAAGGGATTTAACATTTTAGGATATCCGCAAGTTCTATACCCTGTTTCTTTTAACCAAATCACCTTTTGTAAACAGAGAGATAGAGTTTCCAGAACCCGATCCACCAGACACAGATATTGATGACATTCTGCGCAACAAGATGAGTTACGAGGAGAGGCTTCTCCGCTCCAGTAAACTGTTCTTTGCGAGTCAGAATCTTAAAGCTGGAATGGTCTACAAGGTGAAAGATGTCTAAATTTCCCGGAAATGTCAATATGTGGGTGGTTTTGAAGATTGTAAGATCGAATATTCTTTCTATGGAGCTCTTTCATGTAGCGTTGTAGGGATTGTGGCATTCCTTTCTATTTGGGACAGCTGTCAAGCTGAAAGTTATTCTGAATTTATTCATTTTTTAGACACGCTCATGTAACCTGGCAGAGTTCCACCTATTGAGATCAAAGAATCACCTGCTGAACCTGGAGAGATCTGTGTTTCTGTCTCAGCAGGAAAGAGAAAGAAGAAAACTCCATAAAAGCCTGGTGAGCTTTGAACATGAAAAACAGGTAATATATTTCAGCAGATTTAGCCGATTTCAGCTACATAGTGCATAGCTCTCGAGGTGACTATTGTTATTGGTCTCCAGAACAGTGATGATTTGGTCATCAGATTTTGCGGATTGATTACCTTAAATGGTGAACATAAGCAGACGTTTCCAACTTGAAATTTTGTGATGTTTAAAGCTCCTTTCCTTTAATTTTGAGGACTCAACTTGTGGCAATTGGAATTTGCAGTGTCCTGCCACCAACAAGGAGTGATTAAATGCATGAATCCATAGAGTTCTTATATATTCTATAGAGTATATTATAACTCTATGGATGAATCCTACTATTACCGCACAATTCAAACAGAAGAGGCAACTACAACAAATTTCGCGCAGCAAACAGTGTCTCATAATTTTCGTTTACCAGCAGTTTTTTCTCTCTGTGACAATTGAACTGTCTTTTACATCCACCAACAGGCAAGTTACGTCGAGCTACTGAATGACCTGGATCAGTTAAAGTTGCTTGGTAAAGATATACAAATGAATGAGAATGAGGTTAGAGAAAGACTTGGTCACTATGTGAAGAGTGTACGGAGCGCCAGGTGGCCAAAAGCTGACAACACAGTATGTCTTTCATAAATGTTGGAATTACTTTTGCTTACCAAATGACAAAGTTGTTAGATTGGTTGGGTTTATTATAAATATTTCAATTATTATTTTCCCTTAATTGTCAACCGATGTCTAGTTTGCAAACCCTCCTGCCTCTATATTTATTGAAAGCTAACATATTTGAACAATAATTTCAAAATTGCAAACCACAGAATACTATGTTGATAAATCAGCCGGATTAATATTTCAGGTTGTTGAATCTGGTGATGAGGCAAGACCAGTACCGTCAACATTACAGAGCACAGCATCTGGTATCAGTAACAGGTCACCTAAGGATGACAATCTCACATTACCTAAACTGTACAAGCACATATCCAGTCTGTCGTTCATTCAAAAGTACGGATCCAGTTATGAGAGGAGGAGGGAGCTTATCAAAGCAGAACAGCAGCATCTCACTACTGGACGGTCCACACCAGTAGGTTTAATTTATTTAATTCAATTAAAAATTTTTTTTTAAAGATCCTCTCTCCGGAAACATATGCACACAATAAAATTTTTACTGATGCATAATATTGTTAAAAAGAAAAGCAAAAAGAAAAAATAAATTAATGAACATAAAAAAATCAATACTGACTGTCTATGTGTAACTTGGGTGACCGGAGTTTCAGCAGATTTGATCACAGCAGACATAATGAGTTTGGATGTAGTCACATCTGCTTTATTAGACCAAGGAGTTAGAGACTCCTTCATTAGACAGTGATGATCTAGGTTTTGTCATATTCATGGTGTATGCTTAGCTGTGCCTTGTACAAGTTTGATATGACAGAATATATTATGTGGTGTCTCCTGCATATGATGACCGAAGGCAATGTGAATTGAATCAGAGCTTTACAGAAGAAGTTTGCTCCTGAGTTTTCTTCCCTCGCTAAATGATCGGACAACCCCAAACCCCTTATGGGAATGTTTACGTACTAAGCAAGGAGAAGCGTTATGAACTTCTTCTCGAAATGTTTCTAGTACCATTGCAATACGTTTCAATATTTGCAGAGCTTAGCTCAGATACGGATCAGCAGTCAGCATAAGGATTTAGACGATAAATCTCGTCATGGCAGCCTACCAAAGCTGCCACGTACCGGCAGAACAAGAGGCGCTAGGGCACCTCTGCTTGATGAAGTGGGAAGATGGAATTCAGAGGTGAGACCATGCAGGGGGGTTACACTCATTTCTAAGGCCTGTGGTCAGATCGAAGGCACATTGTCCATCGTATATTGTGCCTCAAGCCCACCACAGCAAACAACTTTTAAGTATGTCAAGATTTTCTCACTTGATGATGGACTACTAATTGTTTTTCTTTTATTGAGGCATTAAAATAAGGAAATACGTAATTTTAAAGATAAATTGGGAAGAGTATATTAGCGTAATTCTGGTGTTCCCATTTACAAATAAAATATAGTGTAAGATATACTTTGATCTGTTAGAATGCTCACTTTGAGCTTATTTTATTCACTTCTCTTTCAGTATGAGTTTGAAGGGGGCTCAGAAAATGAGAGGCATGACTCCGAGGAACCAATCATACATCGCAAACTAGTAAATGCAGCAAACAGTCCAGCTATGTCACTAGGATCAGGACATTGTGTCACATTTGCAGACAACATATAATGCCTCCGAAATACGAAAAAAAAAAACGGTTATATTATGACGATTAGCATGTCTCAAATGTATATTTTTAAACTGATTTGGATATATTGCGATTTTATGTAAGAATAAATCATAATTGTGTGTTCAATGCAGGCTTTTCTTCTCTGTTCCAGTTTGAAAAACCAAATGAATATATTTACATATCAACTTGGGTTGTATAGATAGAAATAAACACTCATTTGAGGAAAGGTGAATTTGCAACTGTCAAAAAAAAGTTACCACACAGATTTTCAACAACAAAACATAAATTCTGGATCTCGTGACAGTATAAAAGCTATCTGCCCTCAATTCTGTGTATGATCTTAAGTGTTGACATCACTTTGTGATGCTCCTCCCCAAAAAACGACCTCCAAATTTTCAGAGCCCTGTTGAGGTAGTGAAGGGCCTTACCATATACACCTTTATCTTCGTATACTAACCCGATGTTCAGCAAAGAGTCAGCAGTGGACGTGTGGTTTTCCCCTAGTATTCCCAACTTGATTTCTAACGCTTTCGTATGTGTTGAGAGGGCTTTGTCTAATTTGCCCTTGTTTCTGTAGACAACACCAATGTTGTTGTAAGTGGAGGCCACATCAGGGTTGTTCTCTCCAATTATATCCAACGCGATAGCTAGAGATTTATTGAAATACTCAATCGCTTTGTCTGGGTCTTCATTGTTTAGGTACAGTACAGCCATGTTGTTGTATGTGTCAGATACATCTAAATGATTTTCGCCTAAGATGTTCAACTTGATAGTTAGAGACTTGTTGTAATATTCAAGGGCTTCATCTGATTCTCCATCATCCTCAAGCAATATAGCAATGTTATTGTAGCTGGCTGCTACCTCCGGGTGGTTTTCACCCAAAATCTTCTGCCTGATAGTAAGTGATTTTCGGTAATAGTTCAAAGCTTCTTCAGTCCTGCCTTGGTCACTGTATACATTAGCAATATTATTGTATGCAAGAGCAACCTCCTCACTATTCTCGCCTTGTAAATTCAGTTTTATTGACAGAGATTTTTGGTAATATTCTAGCGCTTTTTCACGCATGCTTTGTCTGTTATACACATTACCAATGTTATTGTATGTAGTAGCCACATCTATATGGTTTTCACTTAGAGTTTTTAGCTCAATCTGTAACGATTTAGTGTAGTATTGCAGTGCATCGTTAAGGTATCCAAACTGCTTCATAACAGTGGCGCAGTGCCCAATGAGCGCATAGTCCTCACCTCCATTGTCGGCTAAGGATTTCACTTGGTCTACATACCATTTTCTTAACCCGTCTTTGACTTGTTTGTTCACATGTGAGAAGCCTCCATGTGACTCCCTGATGACTTGGAAAATCATTTCTCTGTCGGATTCACTTTTAGCCTCAGCTTTTTCAGCCTGTATGTCTCTTAGTGCCTCGCTTACGCAGTCAGGATCATCAAGAACAGCAGAACCTAGTTCTTTGATATCATTGTTTGGTAGATTGACAGAAAATGACACATCGGACTCCTCTAGAGCGTTGTAAATTTCAAAGAGGCACCAGGCCCGCTTGATAGGTATAGGATTATTCCAGGGTGATAGTACAAGCAGAACCTCTCCAATACTTGTTACACTATTTCGGAAAGTCGAGCTGAACCAGTCGAAATCTTTATTGGCTATTTCATTCTGATTGTTCGTGAAGAGATCAAACCAGAAATATGCGTTTGGATGGCGCTTTGCGTATTGCTCTAGCACATCTACAACAACATCGTAAAAGACATATTTCCAGGCATGTGAGACGAATACTGTAGCTGGGGCAGTAAGAGGCTGGCCTGTTAGATCATCGCGAATATCTGTATACAGCTGTAGGTAAGAGCAGTGTGAAGCTTTGGTCTCAGGTTTTACAAATGCCGAGTTGATTTGAGACGTTGTCAGCTGGTCTGATTTGGCTTGTGGATGGTCAGCTATAAACTTTCGAATAGCAGAGATGTGAAGACCCAGCGGTTTAGGACCTGAAATCAGAAATATATATATATACGTTTTGGGCCTATTATGATATTATCAATAAATGGTATGCCTGTTCAGAAGGTAGTGGTAGTCTCACTGCGCTAGCAGTCTGCCTTCTTCTTCGAAACCAATTTTGGAAGGAACGAAAACAGATTTCTCAACTGAGAGCGTTTCGAAGACGATGGACAATTACAGTTCGGAGTCATTGCTACTTCGAACTGTAATGTGAGATTTTACACTACTAGATACAAAAATGTGAATTTTGGACTATACATAATAGGCCCTATACTAGCCTGTCTTGACAAGCTTTGTCAAGACAGGCTAGCCCTACACTACAGACAGTGATTCTTGGTACTGTAGTAGCACAATGAGAGGGAGCTAACTGCGTTGAGAACATCAAGCTATGTTGAGTTAAGGTATAGGATTGAAACATTAAGTTGGCCCGGCAATCGGCGTTGACACCAGTTCTTGTGCACGTATGCTGATTGGCAGACGCCAAAATCAGTAAAAAATATCTGAAATAATGAACAGCAAAACCGCCATAAGCTCATAAACCATACCTGCATTTTTGTGGGTTTTCACAGGTCGACTGGCACCCGATGAACTTGGTCCGCATCCCATATCAGTCTTGTAGCTCCCGCTGCAGTGTTTTCAACTAGCCAAAATGTTTATTAACATGCATTGGTTTCATTTGTTCTCTTTATACATGTATCAGCAATATTAGTATGAAGCACAAGTTCGGTGTAAGTAGGCCTATACTTATTATTTGTGTGATAATGTTGTAGTGTTGCTAAGAGACAAGGGAAATCAATAAAATGTTTTCTATTGTATTTAGATCAGGGAAATCGGAAATCTTACAAATACATGATAAGGGCAGTTATAATTCAGTAATCCTAAATGTTTTAAGTCATGGAGACGGACATTCTAAGCATAATTAATGGTATTTAAAGTGGATTCAACAATATAGGCGGCATGGCTCTCATCAAACATAGTGTTTTCGGTAGATAAATATTCATGCTATCAAAAAAAGAGTGGCAGTTTTGGAATCAGCATGAAAAGCTAATTGTGGCAGCATATCGTAAAAGGTTTCCAACAAGGTTTTTATAACCATCCTGAGTTTTCACACTCTGATCGTTTGACAATTAAAATTCATAGTCAGTTGGCTCAGTTGTATCAACAAGAATTTTATAGAGCACGTCTGTCAGTTAGGGTAGTGTTTGTACTTTCTTTGAATCCAAACTGTTTGTCTGCTAAAGTTTCAAAGACATCTGTGTGAGTAATAACTGTTGGAATTTGTATTCTCCAACTTTAGGATTTCTCGGATATAAGCTTGGCAAAGACACATGCACAACACATTTAGATACCACAAATATGAACGTCACTTAGTAATGTCTGTTTGTAGGCAACAGCTTTGTTAAACTAATGCAAGTAGACAAATGCAAGTAGTCGGCAGGCATGGTTTGGAGTTGCACTTTCTCCGTGTTGGTCAAGGAGGACCTCTCAAAACTGCCCAGTCGTGAACATAAAACTATAAACCAACGGCACAACATTTAGAAAGTTGTGCAGTGGAATGGTTAATTTAAAAAAAAACTCATATTCATGCTTTGTGACAGTTCATCTGTGTCTAAGCAACTCCGGTAATACTATAATACATTGATAGAGAATTATTTTAGGGAGTACGCCAAAAGCCATAGACTTATATAATATCATGATGTCCATGGGTAAAACTTGCTCCTGCAAAGAGCTATACCATACAGGAGGGCTCTTTTATCTGCATGCAGTTGCACGATGTTGTTGTACATACAGAAAACCTCCTTTATTTAAGTCCTGTTCCGAAGGGACTATGTGATCAGTCGAAGTGTTTATGTAATAGTGACACAGTCAACGGATTGTTGTAATAGCATACATATTTCTATATCTAAGCTCCATACTACTTCCTATTGAAAGCTAGCCTCTATCTAAAGCACTGGTAGTGACCAATACTCTGTACAAGACAAATACTCCTCTCTCCCTAACTGTTACATACTTGTCAATGCAAAGGCTGTTTGTTAGGACGGCTTTTTCTACCATTCTCTTCTCCATCCTGACAATTGGACACAATAAAAACTATTGCTGCAGCCAAGTCACGTAGTAAACAAATGAATTTAGAGAAGATAACTCCCATTAAGACGCTAGATTTAGAAAATATCTTTGGAGAATAACTTCAAACATTTTTTTAAACATGTAAAGACATTGTGCAAAAACAGGTCACATTGTACTGTCAGGTCTCCTCATTTTCGGACAAGTTCAGCTGTCAGTTTGCTTGTTGAACAAAATTCTCTGTTAAAATCTCAAGGTTCAGGCACTCACTCACCACATCCCATAGAATGGGCGTTGATATAAGGGGTGCAAATTTGCTCTTAGTTTGTAGGCAAGTCAGAACACACCTTGTGGTCCAACAGTCCCCAATAGTCGGTGGACTGCTGTGAGATTCGAACACACGACCTTCAACACCTGTATGCTGTAGACCAGCGCTCTAACCAACTTAGGTGTTGAGACAGGTTATAACCAACTGAGCCACTACCTCCTACTGTGTCTGGTTTTATATCACTGAATACAATCTATTATGAACAGCTGGTATCGACTCCTTCACCATCACCACAAATCAACTCATTGATGCTCAGCATTTTTCTTCAATACATTTTTATTTCCTTCAAAATGATTACAACAGTCAATAAAATGTATTAAAGAAAAAATATCTTTCTTGATGGTTGGTATTGCTTATTTAGAGAGGTGAAAGTTATGTCAGAAAGACCAGGATAGCTTCCATATCACAAAAATTACTTTTATGCCTCGCACCTAGGGGCAAGAAACAGTATTTGTACAGCATTCAGGGTACACATCACCTTTTGGCTTCACAACACAACCATCTGCTACCTGTTCTGGGTCAAGAGGGATATTCTCTGCCACGCAGCTGCAAAAAAACAGGAGCGCAAATAATATTCTGTGAAACTCATGAGGTCAAAGTTATTTCCAAGGAAATCACAACACCTTGGGTCCTTTCGAAAAGGGGCAAATAATCTTATAAACCTGTATTAGGGATCGCGTTGATGAAGTGTGGAATTTTGACCAAAGATAACTAAGGATATCATTTACCTACCGCTTAGTAATCAGTAACAGACTTACCCATTGCCACTATAAAATGGTGCTGAACTGCATTTATAGACCTCACATTTGGTCTCAGAATTCCATGTGTATCCTTTTCCATTATTTTTGCAATCTAAAACAGAGTTTATAAACACCTATATATAGTTTATCGGTTGCACACGCTACAATAATTGCAATACGCAAACAACAACGTCACTTATATTATTGATATTAGTATTACCATATAAAAATATACAATTATATAATAATATATAGCAATATATAACAATATTACACTAATATTACAGAATACTTACTTGGATGATTCATATCCATAAAGCCGTACCTGCTGGACTGTCCAGCAGCAGCCATAACACATAGCAGAATTATACCAAAAACAATCGACCTCATATTGAGAAAGTTATGCAGCAGTATGGTAGGTGCGAAGTTGAATGGTGTTATTGTAGTTGAACTAGGTAATTAATAGCGACGCTATTCATGCCTTCTTACACCCTCCTTCCGCTAAGTGGCAGAGAATTATTTTATATAGCTGCGTATCAGGACGCTGCACTAGAGGGAACCAGGAGGACATTTCTCTTTATCAGTAGTAAATGAATGAACACTTTATATATGCATACTGTTTTGCCTTAAATTTGCTCAAAAACCATAGTTTGAAAATTTTTTGAGCCAACTTTTGTGACAATATCACTCCGCCAACAGTGAAGAAAATATATATATTACACCGATCAGTGTCAACAGAAACCGGTAATATTGTAATATAATGGTAAAGAAATACCTTTGACAATTCTTTGAAAGAGATGATGTAATAATCTGGACTTGACAAATCTACCCAGCATGTAGTTGAGAATTCCTCATTAGAATGTTGGTATGTGGGTTTGAAGTCTAAAACCATGAATTTCAACTTACTCCAAATAATGAATAACAGCTTGCTAATTAAATTCAAAAATTTCGATGTCTTGTCACACGCCACATCCAGAAGCATGGGCGGCGAAATTAGTTGCCTTAGTGGCGAGGCCTCAATATCTGCGCTAGGTTGCTCTCTGTTTACAGGCAGGTCGAAACGTACCTAGGGGCCAACCAAACTCAAGTAGTCGATGGACTGCAGTAGGATTCGTACCCACAACCTTCAACGTTTACATGTTAAAGGTACGGCGCTCTAACCATCTTAGCCACACCCTAGTACTTAGCTCCATCAAACAATTACTTTTTTTGGATATGAGATGGGACAAGCGGTTGGTTAGCATGATAGTTAATCACTTCCAGTCAAATTTCGCCCCTGGCAGAAGTCCTGGGTTTGAGTCCCACTGGGGGCATTTCAGATCAATTGTTCCGGCACCAACTAACCCAGTATGTGTTATTTATTATATAATATTATATAATATAAATATTATTATTACATAATATAATTATCATATAATATATCCACCCAGCATGTCAATATGGGAATGTGGATGCATGCATTAATTGGCTTTGAAGTCTGAAACCATGAATTTCAGCTAAGCCGTATCAATCAAGCTTCTTAGTACTGTTTATATGTATTTGTTTATTGATATTTTAGAAAATTAAGTGCCTAATGGGGGATGATAACAACATTAACATGGCGACTGGAAGTGTACAGTAAATACTAGTTCCTGGGCAGGTTTTTGAGAATTAAACGCAAAACAGCAAATTTTGTGGGATAAGAAATTGCCGAAAGAGGCTATGAAGTTTTATTAGGCAATGCTGTTGAAATACATGGCTAAATATAGCTGACCTGAATTTAAAATAACTCGGACTTCTAGGCGGCCTGTCGCCAGCCTTTTATATCTTATGTCACAACAAACAATTACTGTTATCATACGCTGGTGCAGGGATATGTCAATACTTTTTGTCAATCATATAATTCCTCTTTATACATGTGCCTAATACCAATCGGTATCTTAGTTAATATCTTCAGTGTGATTATCTAGCTCCAATATACGCATGCACGCACACGTAAAACCAATTCAATCTCAATCTCAATCGTCATGTAGTATGGTAGGCCGAAGTTGAATGGTGTTATTCTAGTTGAACTCGGTAATTAATAGTGATGATATTCATGCCCTCTTACACCAAGGAGGACCTCTTACACTACACCATGCCTTCTTACACCATGCACCTCTAACTCCTTGCTTACACCCTCCTTCCTCCAAGGGGCAGAGAAATATTTCATATAGCTGCGTATCAGGGCGCTGCACCAGAGTGAACCAAGAAGACATTTTATTGACGATGCACTTTACATAATATGGTTATTTACTGTTTTGCCATAAATTTGCTCATAAATCAAAGGATTTTAAAGATTGGCTCGACTTTTACAATATCACTCCACCACCGGTGCAGAAGATTGATATACACTATGTCTGTGTTGACAGAAATCCGTAATACAATGGTAAAGAAACATCTTAGACAATTCTTCTTACAAGAGATGATGTAATAACTTAAACTATAACTATCCACCCAGCATGTATCCGAGAATTCATCATTAGAATGTTGGAATGTTTGAAGTCTGAAACCATAAAAGCATTACCGATGGCTTGTTCCGGCACCAACTAACCTTCTATATATAAATACAACCCAGCATGTTAGCGAGAAGTCACCATTGGAATGTAGATGTGTGCATTAGTTGGCTTTGAAGACTAAAACCATGAATTTCAACTGAGACATGTCAATCAAGCTTCTCAGTGCTGTTTTTGTGAGATATTTCAGAAAATTAAGCGCATGAAGGGTGACAACATTAACATGGCGACTGGATCAGTTGGAAGTTCCAAGGAAGGTGTTTGAAATTTTTTTTCTTGTATTACTGCAATAACTAAACGATAATTGATCAAATTATTTCAAAAAATGATAAAAAAAACGCAGCTGTGCGGTCTGTTAGTCCATGCATGAGAGCCAAGACTAGAGTGGTGACCACCCGATTTAAGAAAACTGAGACCACCCCGGTTCGCCCAGTTATCCAGGGGAACCCAAACCACCGATGGCACATAACCACACCCTCCAACAAGGCCCCCACCAGGCGATCCCGCAGACCAGAAGGTACGACACCCTCCTCACCCATAAGATAGCTGTTGAAAAACTGCACTCCTTTAGTTAACAGCGACCTTCCGCTCTGCAGTTGTTGGCCCTAACAGGTTGGAAGATTGTTGACGATCGGGGTTTTTTTTCAAATTAAAACCATCATACCTCGGAAGTCTGCTCAGGAGTGAATTTAAGCTAAAGGGATAATTATGGTAAACTTGGACGCTGAGTGCGATAAGAAATTGCCATAAGAGGTTGTGAAGTTTTTATACTTTTAATTCAGAATTATAAAGAGAAAATAAACTTCAGAGAAAACATAACTGTAAACAATACACAAATAATTTAATTGATATTACAAAACTTGTAACCAACAGTAATCAACCAGTGCAGTCCAAGTTAGCATTATGTCACACTATATATTTATAGAGTAATTCTAGAGTAGCTACAACTTTTACAATATTCTGACCCTCATTGTGCAAATTTAGGAGGTAGACACTTACCGTTTGTGCAATCTTAATTGCCATCCGCGAGAGATTGCACAGTAGTAGATATGCGGGCTTGCTATAGTCGATTTATGCCCTTCTATTGTACAGAATATTATATAATTGTTTGAATATTTCACAGCCCCAAGAAAATCCGCTCCTGCTTCAAGAAGCCTTGCGCACGCTATCAAACGGAGAGGAGTTTGATAGCGTGCGCAAGTAACTCCCTGCGGCTTGGAGTCTGAGCACTTAGACTATAGATACTCTGGCGAGGCTTCTCGAAGCAGGAGTGGATTTTCTTGAGGCTGTTAAGGATTGTGCAGGCTTTATTGAGGTACAGGAAGCAAAATATCGTGCTATAGATTTCGTAGTGATTGAGAACCTTGCTGACATTAATCTCGTCGCCGGAAACTTCTCGATCAACCTTGGTGTAACCGGTGACCTTATGCCTACTGTCGTACAGAGCGGTGTCCAACAAGCATTCGCTATCACACAGAATAAGCCTTTCACAGGTATTGAAATTGTTGGCAGTTGGAAACTTTCCGATGGTAAACGTGTGGCAACCCTAGTCAGTTCTTACCAGACCGCTACATGCAGATCACCAAATCAACTGGGAGTCTGTCTACAAGAAAATGCAGGTGCACCAACCACATACGACGCCTGGAAGAATTCTAAATGTTTGGCCAAACAGGATTTTAAGACCTATGTTCATACAATGCAGTGTTGCGGTGATCACTATTGTATTCAAGGCTGGACTCATGTCAACCCATAATCACAGCAATACTACCATAAGAATACTACCCAACGATGTTAAGAACCTCGCTGATGAAGAACACCGTGATCCTAAATACCAGAAAATGCTCAACGAACTGTTAAACATCCCAGACACCTGCTTCAAACTGAGAAGTGATGAGGATGATACATACATGATTCAATATGAAGCACATTACAATGAAAATACACAATCAAACAATTATGATTAGGCTGGTCAGATTTGATCTAAAAATACTCAAAAGAAAAGACTTTTGCCTAAAAGTGCTGAGCGATATGTTATGCTGCGTTTGTTACTAGATCTTCCTCTAAACATAGCAAAGCTAGTAGTTGGAGTGGTAGACTAATTGGTTGTGCAGATGTTAGTGTGATCTGAACAGCTAGTTTGGGACAGTCTTGGTCCTTGGAGTATGTCCCAAACTCTCTGATTTGAAGTAAAACGAATCACAATTGTCAGGTGAAGTTATCTCCTCTTTATGCCTGAGACATCAACTCCAACATAGTACTTGTATAAAAATGACACCAGGGAGTTTGAGACAATATATCCCAAACTACCTGGTGTTTCCTTGACTTATGTAATCATATTAATATCATATCATGGCTTTTTACAATTATAATCACACTCACGAGTTGTGACACAGTTACCAAGTTTGGTGGATGTTTGATAAATAAACAATAATGAAATGATGCATTGATTTCAACCTCTCAAATTCATTTACTCATAAACTGGTGTTTGCTGTTAATCCACTAGAGGTGTTGTCAACAGTAAAAATATGACATGACATGTCAAAGTAACAACAGCTGATACTAAGGATAATAACTCCTCGCTGATACCAATATCTAAAAAGTCTTATGTTTAGCATTGTATGGCATCATGAAGAATCGTATGGTTTAGTATTGCAACACTGCATGCATATGTTTTATTGATGTAGAACAAGTTTGTTCTCTGTGTTATTGTGGGGGAAAACTTGAGAAGCTGTGTATCGAGGCGCAGTGTCTCTATACACAGCATTGGTTGTCCATCAATGCGCCACCACAGACAAAACTGACTTGTGTTACTTTAAGTAGAGGTTATGCTTGTTGAATACTCTCACAATATTGGTTTAGTAAGACGTATTACTATTAGATATTTTTTGTTGAGATAATCATGAGACATAACACGCAAAAAGCTTGACAAGTATCTTCCAATGTTTCCCCCGGCCGGAGGGGGGGGTCATTTGGGAGGGGCAAAAGGCTGAGTTGCTTAGACTACTTCTAATACAAAACTGCAAGTTGATTGATTGCCATGCTACACCAGTCCCTCTTCCCTCTTGATCAGTTGTTAAAATGAAGAAACTTCAACTGATAACATATTATAACCTTCTATACCAAAGAGTGATTACACATTCAACTATCGGTTAAATGCCCACAATTAAATGAGAAAAGAATCATAAACGATTTTCTACCTAATCCCAGCAAACATGCAAGATTCCCAATATTGTTACAATATTGGGAGTCTGTTTGCTAGAGTCAAAATATTTATTGAATATTGTAAGAAAATTTTTTTAAACTTTGGAATCAAGTTGACGACCAATATTTGGTTAAATATTTAACAAATATTCAGGAAATACTTATCAATAGTAAGGAATGATTATTGCATTATAATATAATCATGAATATTTGTGCGATATTGAGGAAATATCGGCACGTTGCCTTTGCGAAAACTTGTCCCACAATATTTGGACAATATTGTAAAACAATATTGTATGTATATTGCATCATGATCTAACCATATTATTTGCGAAAACTTGGCTCACAATATTGGGACAATATTGTTTTACAATATTGTATGTATATTGCATCATGATCTAAGCATATTATTTGCAAAACCTTGGCTCACAATATTGGGACAATATTGTAAAACAATATTGTATGTATATTGCATCATGATCTAGCCATACTATTTGCGAAAACTTGGCTCACAATATTAGGACAATATTGTTTTACAATATTGTATGTATGTTGCATCATGATCTAACCATATTATTTGCGTAAACTTGGCTCACAATATTGGGACAATATTGTTTTACAATATTGTATGTATGTTGCATCATGATCTAACCATATTATTTGCGTAAACTTGGCTCACAATATTGGGACAATATTGTTTTACAATATTGTATGTATATTGCATCATGATCTAACCATATTATTTGCGAAACCTTGGCTCACAATATTGGGACAATATTGTAAAACAGTATTGTATGTATGTTGCATCATGATCTAACCATATTATTTGCGAAAACTTGGCTCACAATATTGGGACAATATTGTTTTACAATATTGTATGTATATTGCATCATGATCTAACCAAATTATTTGCGAAAACTTGTCTCACAATATTGGGAAAATATTGTTTTACAATAATTATTGTATGTATATTGCATCATGATCTAACCATATTATTTGCGAAAACTTGGCTCACAATATTGGGACAATATTGTTTTACAATATTGTATGTATATTGCATCATGATCTAACCAAATTATTTGCGAAAACTTGTCTCACAATATTGGGAAAATATTGTTTTACAATATTGTATGTATATTGCATCATGATCTAACCATATTATTTGCGAAAACTTGGCTCACAATATTGGGACAATATTGTTTTACAATATTGTATGTATATTGCATCATGATCTAACCATATTATTTGCGAAAACTTGGCTCACAATATTGGGACAATATTGTTTTACAATATTGTATGTATATTGCATCATGATCTAGCCATATTATTTGCGAAAACTTGGCTTACAATATTGGGACAATATTGTTTTACAATATTGTATGTATGTTGCATCATGATCTAACCATATTATTTGCGTAAACTTGGCTCACAATATTGAGACAATATTGTTTTACAATATTGTATGTATATTGCATCATGATCTAACCATATTATTTGCGAAACCTTGGCTCACAATATTGGGACAATATTGTTTTACAATATTGTATGTATATTGCATCATGATCTAACCATATTATTTGCGAAACCTTGGCTCACAATATTGGGACAATATTGTTTTACAATATTGTATGTATATTGCATCATGATCTAGCCATATTATTTGCGAAAACTTGGCTTACAATATTGGGACAATATTGTTTTACAATATTGTATGTATGTTGCATCATGATCTAACCATATTATTTGCGAAAACTTGTCTCACAATATTGGGACAATATTGTTTTACAATATTGTATGTATGTTGCATCATGATCTAACCATATTATTTGCGAAAACTTGGCTTAC
This sequence comes from Membranipora membranacea, assembly GCA_914767715.1. Taxonomy (NCBI): domain Eukaryota; kingdom Metazoa; phylum Bryozoa; class Gymnolaemata; order Cheilostomatida; family Membraniporidae; genus Membranipora; species Membranipora membranacea. Next base: position 14,113,647 of record OU612068.1, read on the forward strand.
AATATTGGGACAATATTGTTTTACAATATTGTATGTATGTTGCATCATGATCTAACCATATTATTTGCGAAAACTTGTCTCACAATATTGGGACAATATTGTTTTACAATATTGTATGTATGTTGCATCATGATCTAACCATATTATTTGCAAAAACTTGTCTCACAATATTGGGACAATATTGTTTTACAATATTGTATGTATGTTGCATCATGATCTAACCATATTATTTGCGTAAACTTGGCTCACAATATTGAGACAATATTGTTTTACAATATTGTATGTATATTGCATCATGATCTAACCATATTATTTGCGAAAACTTGGCTTACAATATTGGGACAATATTGTTTTACAATATTGTATGTATGTTGCATCATGATCTAACCATATTATTTGCGTAAACTTGGCACACAATATTGAGACAATATTGTTTTACAATATTGTATGTATATTGCATCATGATCTAACCATATTATTTGCGAAACCTTGGCTCACAATATTGGGACAATATTGTTTTACAATATTGTATGTATATTGCATCATGATCTAACCATATTATTTGCGAAACCTTGGCTCACAATATTGGGACAATATTGTTTTACAATATTGTATGTATATTGCATCATGATCTAGCCATATTATTTGCGAAAACTTGGCTTACAATATTGGGACAATATTGTTTTACAATATTGTATGTATGTTGCATCATGATCTAACCATATTATTTGCGAAAACTTGTCTCACAATATTGGGACAATATTGTTTTACAATATTGTATGTATGTTGCATCATGATCTAACCATATTATTTGCGAAACCTTGGCTCACAATATTGGGACAATATTGTTTTACAATATTGTATGTATATTGCATCATGATCTAGCCATATTATTTGCGAAAACTTGTCTCACAATATTGGGACAATATTGTTTTACAATATTGTATGTATGTTGCATCATGATCTAGCCATATTATTTGCGAAAACTTGGCTTACAATATTGGGACAATATTGTTTTACAATATTGTATGTATGTTGCATCATGATCTAACCATATTATTTGCGAAAACTTGTCTCACAATATTGGGACAATATTGTTTTACAATATTGTATGTATGTTGCATCATGATCTAACCATATTATTTGCGAAAACTTGGCTTACAATATTGGGACAATATTGTTTTACAATATTGTATGTATGTTGCATCATGATCTAACCATGTTATTTGCGAAAACTTGTCTCACAATATTGGGAAAATATTGTTTTACAATAATTATTGTATGTATATTGCATCATGATCTAACCATATTATTTGCGAAACCTTGGCTCACAATATTGGGACAATATTGTTTTACAATATTGTATGTATATTGCATCATGATCTAACCATATTATTTGCGAAACCTTGGCTCACAATATTGGGACAATATTGTTTTACAATATTGTATGTATATTGCATCATGATCTAGCCATATTATTTGCGAAAACTTGGCTTACAATATTGGGACAATATTGTTTTACAATATTGTATGTATGTTGCATCATGATCTAACCATATTATTTGCGTAAACTTGGCTCACAATATTGGGACAATATTGTTTTACAATATTGTATGTATATTGCATCATGATCTAGCCATATTATTTGCGAAAACTTGGCTTACAATATTGGGACAATATTGTTTTACAATATTGTATGTATGTTGCATCATGATCTAGCCATATTATTTGCGAAAACTTGGCTTACAATATTGGGACAATATTGTTTTACAATATTGTATGTATGTTGCATCATGATCTAACCATATTATTTGCGTAAACTTGGCTCACAATATTGAGACAATATTGTTTTACAATATTGTATGTATATTGCATCATGATCTAACCATATTATTTGCAAAACCTTGGCTCACAATATTGGGACAATATTGTTTTACAATATTGTATGTATATTGCATCATGATCTAGCCATATTATTTGCGAAACCTTGGCTCACAATATTGGGACAATGCGTTTCAGTGTCAAATTTGATCATTATTATAAACACACCCTATAGCTTAGGTGTGTCTCCCTCAATCTGCTCAGAGGGCAAGGTCCGGTTACGTCCCGCTTCGCAAAGTATTCTATCAGATGTAAATGCACCCGCTACAAGATTCAGCTTGTATGCTACTCTCTAGACACCAGCTCTGCTAGGTTGGCTTAGCCACCAGTACGACACTCAGTATGACAGCTCTGCTAGGTTGGCTTGGCCGCCAGTACGATACTCAGTATAACAGCTCTGCTCAGTTGGTTGGTATGTATATTGCATCATGATCTAACCATATTATTTGCGAACACTTATATTGGGACAATATTGTGAAACATTGGGAAATATTGAGCCAAGTTTTCGCAAATAATATTGTTTCACAACATTGTATTATATTGCATCAACTGAAGGGTGAGCTGTCATGTCAATTTCAAGTCAACAACGGCGTCAAACAAGGATGTGTGCTGGCTCCCACTCTCTTCTCCATATTCCTGTCAGTTGTTTTGCACCATCCCTCTAACGACTGCAACAAGGGTGTATGGATTCAGAGCAGGCCTGGAGCAGATTTGTTCCATGTGAACCAGTACAAGTCTACAACAAGAACTAGAAGAGTCCTGGTTTGAGAATTTATGTTTGCTGATGACACTGTCTTTGTTGCTCACAACCATGATGATGCACAGGAGATTGTCAGCAGATTCGCCAGGTCTGCACAGGCCTTCGGTCTCAAGATAAATATAAAGAACATGGAGATGCTGTACCAACCAGCCCCCGGGAGTGATGATGAAGGTCAGTCTATATACATCAATAACGAACAGCTAGCCAGTGTTCATATGTTCAAGTACCTCGGATCTATTGTCATGAACAACAATAAGATGGATGAGGAGCTCAACACAAGGATGTCAAACGCCTCAACCTCGTATGGCAGGCTGAAGGAAAAGGTCTGGTACAACAAGGACCTTACGTTCAAAACAAAGTGCTCGGTATACAGAGCAGTTGTCCTCTCTTCCCTTCTGTATGGCGAGGAGGCTTGGCCAGTGTACAAGCTGGCGGCACATAAACTCAACACCTATATGATGAGACACCTGCGACAAATTCTTTATGTCAAATGGTGGGACTTCATTTCAAATGCCTACATCCTTACTCAAGCAAATCAACCCAGCATGTATGAACTCCTAATTCAGAGAAACTTAAGATGGGCTGGTCATATACACAGGATGGATGACTCAAGACTACCCAAACAAATCCTGTACTCTCAGCTTAAATAAGGTGCACGTGGTATTGGCAGACCCAGGCTGAGGTTCAAGGACACGGTGAAGAGAAACTTCAAAAATAAAAATATTCCTGTTTGTAGCTGGCAATCCCTCAGCAGAAACAGATGCAAATGGAGAGACATGGTTCACAAGAGGTCATTTTCGAATACGAAGGACAACCAATGAAAGAATCATGAATTGCATCATGATCTAACCATATTATTTGCGGAAACTTGTCTCACAATATTGGGAATATATTGTTTTACAGTATTGTATGTATTTTGCATCACGATCTTGTCGTGTATTCAACTTACATATATTGATGTAGGAGTGTTCCTAGCTCCCTAATGATGCATGTAAGGTAGTCAGTATCTCTCTCAAGCTTCTTCTCCTTCAGTCCACGTTTATTGTAATCCCCGTTCTCTCGCGCATCCGGATATAGTCCGTGTCTGCGTCCTTTGCTAATATATTTCACCCGCTGTCTGTCTGTCTGAATGAATAACCGATTATTCATCATCACCATGCCGTTTTTCTCACTTAATAGGTCTGCGCTACCCTTAACTTGCCTCATTTCCCCTTTCAATTCTCCTAGCCATCCTTCTCTCATAAATTTGATTATATCCTGATACTCTTTATCGAATACACTTTCGACCATTATCTCCTCAATGAGATTATCTTCCTCGGCTGATAGTAGGCTCTGTATATGCATCTCCACTCGAGATATCTTATCCGCTTCATCTTTGGTTGGTGGCCTTGAAAAGAGATCTGCTATAAACATCTTGTTCCCGGGCGTATGGAAAATGTCGTAGCAGTATCTCATCAACCTCATTTTAAACCTCTGGATTCTGAAGGGAAGCTCTGAGAGGCCCTTGGATCCTAGTAGCGGTATCAAAGGTTTATGGTCCGCTTCTATCTCGAACCACCTTCCTACCAAATAGAAATCAAACTTTCCACATGCCCATGTGATTGCTAGGGCTTCTTTCTCGATTTGACCGTATCTCCTCTCTGCATCTGTCAGTTTTCGTGACGCATATACCACTGGTCTCCATTCTCCATTACCTTGGTTTTGTAATAATGCTGCACCTAGTGTGTGGCAGCTAGCGTCCGCTGTCACTCTATGCTCCTTATTATAGTCAAACAGGGCCAATAGCGGAGAAGATGTTATCAAATCGTTAACTAATTCAACACTTCTCTGATGAGTTTCCAGCCGAATCCATTCATTGCAGACTATCCAGCTCTCGAGGGCCACTTCTGCTTCAGACAACTGGGGACTGTACCTACTCAAATAATTGACAATTGCCAAACATCTTTGGAGACTTTTTCTGTCTGTTGGGGGTGGCATCTCTCTAATGGCTCTCACTTTCTCGGGGTCCACACTTACCCCCTTTGTACTTAGGTATGTGCCCCAAGAACTTCATTTCCTTAACGGCAAATTCACACTTGGACTTATTTAAGGTCATACCTGCTCTTTCTATCTTTAAAAGTACCTCCCAAAGCCTTTTATCATGCTCTTCTCTGTTCTTCCCTACTACTAATATATCATCCATCAATCCATCCACAAACTACTCCTTCCATACCCCCCAGAATCTTATTCATCTGTCGTTGAAAGAATTCTGGGGCTGCTGATATACCAAAAGGCATGTTCCTATATTGGTACTCCCTTGATTTCTCCTCCAATCTAACCTGCCAAAACCCAGAGATGGCGTCCATTTTGCTAAAGTACTGGTTCCCTGCCAATGACGATAAAGTATCCTCTACATGGGGCAAAGGAAATGTCTCTCGCTTAACACTCTTATTGAGTTCTGAGAGATCTACACAAATCCTAACTTTTCCACTCGACTTCGGTGCTACCACCATCCCTGAACCCCAAGTTGTTGGTTTTTCTACATTCTTAATTACTCCTAAGCTTTCCAGCCTCTCTATAATTTGTCTTGTGTGGCCTGCCTCAGGCCAATCGGTAGTCTCCTAGGGACATTAAGACATAGCGGCTCTGCCCCCTCTTTAACGTTGATTTTGAAAACATCCGGCAAGACTCCCAGTTTACCGAAGAGTTACGGATGTCTTGTTTCAATGTCCCCGCTGCAAATGCTCCGTACAGTCTTTACTAACTCTGGTTGACTTATCTCTGGTTTGCCCAAAAGGTTGTTTTGGGCTCCCTCCAGCATGTAAGCTCTTCCCCTAACCACTTGTCCCCATTCTGACAATAGGGGAATATGTGCCCTGGATTTTATGTCGAGCTTATTACCATCCGCTCCTCTGAACTCTCTCTTTATTGGTTTCCTCTCCAACCCCAGTCAATTTGCTGTCTCTGATGAAATCACAGTGACGTCAGCTCCTGTGTCGACTATAAACTTAACCATTTTCTTTTCGACTTTCAATCTTATTTTGAAATCCTCGCTTTTCTTTCTCCCTTGCAGTCATAATGATTCCTCTGATTCACTCTAATACCCTGCCATTCCACGTCAATACGCCACGTCTCAAAAATGTTCATGCCATATTCCCTCATGCTGTCTGCTAACAGAGCCGCTTTTCTCTGTTCAATCTCAAAATTTGGTGTTCGTCGCTGGTGGCTCTCTTTGTCTGAACTCCATCATACTCTTTGCGCCTGATTCCCACTCCAATTACCGCTATCTCACACCTCATTATAAAATTTCTCCAGCACTCTAACTCTGCTCCTTGCTCAATGTTAAACACTGGTGTCTTCACACCCTTTCCAAATTTCCCTTCCATTGCTTTAATACCAAGGAGTTACCTGGAATCTTGCCAAATTTTATCAATGACGTCACACTCCGACAAATTCAAATTCTTTCACTCTCTTTTCCTTCTCTAATTTCAACTCTCATGCCAATTCTCTCTAATTCTAGTTACTTCTGATACCATGTCGTGTATTCAACTTACATGTATTGATGTAGGAGTGGTCCTAGCTCCCTAGTTATGCATGTAAGTTAGTCAGTATCACTCTCTAGCTTCTTCTCATTCAGTCCCCGCTTATTGTAATCCCCTCTCTCTCTCTCGCATCCGGATATAGTCCAAGTCTGCGTCCTTTGCTAATATCTCTCACCTGCTGTCTAGACCCCTTATGCTAGTATCCGGTTCCAACACAGATCCAACCATATTATTTGAAAAAACTTGTCTCACAGTATTGGGAAAATATTGTTTTACAATATTGTATGTATATTGCATCATGATCTAACCATATTATTTGCGAAAACTTGTCTCACAATATTGGGACAATATTGTTTTACAATATTGTATGTATATTGCATCATGATCTAACCATATTATTTGCGAAAACTTGTCTCACAATATTGGGACAATATTGTTTTACGATATTGTATGTATATTGCATCATGATCTAACCACTTATTATTTGCGAAAACTTGTCTCACAATATTTGGACAATATTGATTTACAATATTGTATGTATAGTGCATCATGATCTAGCCATATTATTTGCAAAAACTTGTCTCACAATATTGGGAAAAAATTGTTTTACAATATTGTATGTATATTGCATGCATCATGATCTAACCATATTATTTGCGAAAACTTTTCTCACAACAATATATCACGTTAATAATATTCGAACCATTACAGTCATTCCCTAGCCATGGGTATTCTCGTGTAGTACCTGAATATTGCAGCTACTCCAAATATTTTACTTAAATGAGAGTTTTGTTTTAACGTGATATATCGCTTTTTAAAACTTTTTAATATTGTAATGCTGATCATGTCTAATAGTTATTTTCACAGTTGAAACCTCCCAAATATTTGACGTTGAGTCGCGTGACCTCTGGAAGTTCATTTTGGGGCAAAAAATGCCCTTTTTAAATTGTACCCACTGTGCCTTGTTTTTGAGGTATTTGATTAGTTTGTGCTTTCACCATATAGAGGAGGCATGGCACTAACTGAAGGAGTGACATTTTGGTGAAACTTTATGATTTTAGGCCTCCCTGTCTTCGAGACTTGAAATTGATTTTTGCAATGGTAATAGGGCCATTTCTGACCCCTCATTACATGCGACCCCAATAATGCAGAAACTAAAACTTCCAATTCATTATACCATTTTGGTCTTGTACTGTCACTTCAATCAATAATCTTACCAACTTACAGATCCTGGTTGTCACAACTGTAACAGATAATAACCCAAATTTTAACTAATTTAGGTAAAAATTTTCCAGCCAAAAATCAGAAATTCAAAAAGAATGTCAGTCAAATTTGTTGTCAGCATGATGATCAACAGGAGATTGTCTAGGTTTTGATCGAAGCGATTGTTGATTATGGCTTTACATCTTGAGATATGTGGATTTTTGTGGCTAAACCAGCTTTATTTGGTCCAAAACATGCACTATTTTTCAGCCAAAAAACTGAAAATAGGTTAAATAACATGTTATACACACTAGCTTTCATTCAACTAGAGAGTATTTCCGAGGTTTTGATCGTGGCGTTTGATGATAAATTCAGTAGTAGAGAAGTTATGAGCATAAACATTTCTCTCTCCATGCTAAACAATCACCCAAAGAAGGTGATCCATTGTTGTACACAATGTGCTGTGCATGTAATACTGCTTAGATTTTCATCACGCTTTTGCATAACGTAATTTACTGCATCATTTTGCCCATTGCTGCTTCTATGTTTTCAATGTATTTTAGTTAATGTACAATTAATCAAGTTAGGAACATGCGGTTTGAAAAAAATTGCAATATTAAACATTAGTCAGACTACTGGCAACGTGTCAGTGAAGGAATTTTTGAGATGGAACAAGTAGTTCCTGAGAAACTGAAAAGGCGATATATCACGTTAATCTAAATACACAGAATTAAACTCTTTTCTTAGAATGGAAATAGTATCATAACATCATGCAGTTAGAACACTTAACACAGGGGCTCATCTGAAATTGATCTGATTGGCTGTCCCTACTAGCATAAATTACATCGCCTGGGAAATCAACTTCTTTACAAAACTGCAGACAGTAATAAAATGCCTTCAACGCCGATGATTTGGGCTTTTCCAGAATGCTACTAGGGACTGGCTATTTTTGCAAGCCCATTGTTGGGCAAAAGAAAGCTAATAATGCTATTCCAGATATGGAATTCAATGTCTAAATATCTTACATTGCAGCAGAAATGGCCTTGGGCGTATAGTTTGAGTTGGAATTGCAATTCAATTTCCAGCATGCAATAATTTGGACAGGCCTGGACATTAAATAAAATTACACTGGACCAATATGGATGGAGAAAATCTAAAGATGGACGGGAATGGGCATAATTTACTTGTGTGCCAAGAACCTCTTCTACCTGGTTTATTCAGTGTGATGTAAAAATGTGTGCAAAGCCTTTTATGACAACAATGTCCATCTAATTTAATCCTCTGTAGAATTATACAATAACTCCTCCCCTGGCTCTCCTAACCAATCACCATGTTTCCATGTGAATTATGAGGTCGGCCTAGATTGAGCTGAGTTGTCACCTCGTTCTTGGCTCGATCTCAAAATACGCAGCCATTTCCATGTTAGAGCTGAGAAAAGAAACGTCAAAAAAGTCCACAGGGATTTGAACCCCGCCCTCCCGTGTCAGAGTCTTTGATGCTAACCGCTCGACCACGCCAGCTCGTGCTGATCATTGGTGCGAGCTAAACATATGAGCTCAGGGGGATCTTGGAGCCATCTCCATAGCTCGAAGACCCTCAAAATTAGCCTCAGGTCGACCTCGAAATTACCATGAGAATGCAGTGATTTAGAAGCTATAACTCATAATAGAAACAACATACTGTGTTGTCATTGGACAACGGAAATAATTAATTGTCTCTTGAAAATTTGCGGGTAATTTAAATTCATGGTGAAACTAGAAATGATCATTGTGAACTGAATAACCGAATCTTGCACACCAGCCAGCTGACTCTTATAAACTGCTGACTTCAGAAGGACAGCATATTGAGAGAGAATCGGGTAAGTAATTTGTAACTCATTATCTAACCTTACTGATGAGTGCAGCATTGCGCAAGTGGCTCCGGCTTTGACTTGTTCTTTCTAGATCCAGTGCAAACCCCAAGAAGCGCTGAATTTCATCTTTTATTGGGTGCCCTCCACACTTGGTCTCAATAAATGCCACAAATGGTGAAGACTTAATTCAAAATGTAGCAAAATAGAGTAGTTATTAGCAATGTCAGCAAAAGCCATTATTATGTTGAAAGGCCTTTCAGTATCAGTAGGTCTACTAGACTTTCCTCGCTGGTTTAGTGTATGTCGGTTCAGATTTTATTTCCGTTATCTTTCTCAAATTTGACAGGGAAAAGTTAGTGAGTTATTCACAGATTGATTGATCAGTTTAGATAGGTGTTTTCATCGTTGTGATACTGATCATAGTGTATGGTCGCTGACATATAATAGACAGTGATATATTTTTTAATCATAATGGCTATCTGTTTTCCTTATGATTGAATAGATGGCTACAATTATTCTTGTTGCAACCAAATGGGCTACTGATACAAATATGCTGGCAAAGTTCATGGATAAATTTTTGAATTGTCTTCTGTAGTCCGGGCAAAACGTATATGAAACAAGTTAAACTTTGTTAAAGCTCCTACCCTAAAAACAAAACACCATCTACATACAAGGATTACCGGCCTATCAGCTTATTATTCCAACTCGGCAAACTACTGGAGGAAGTAATTATATCCAAAATGAAATCTCACCTAGCAGAAGTACTTAACGCTAATCAATATGCCTACCAACAGAAACTCAGTACCACCGATGCAATACTGCAGTTGATAGATGACTGGACAAATACTAATGTGAAACTAATACAAAATGCATGCCTTGATTTTTCCAAAGCCTTCGATAGGATGCAGCACCCCATACTGATATATAAAATGAATCATCTTGGTTTTAACGCTAATGTCATTGCCTTAGTAGAAAGTTTTTTGGAGTCAAGACAACAATGTGTAAAATACTGTAATAATTTTTCTGACTACAAACCCATTCAAGTAGGTGCCCCTCAAGGAACCAAACTGGGCCCCATCCTTTGGCTAATTTATGTTGATGACTTAAAATCTTTTGATTATGATACAAAATGTATCAAATATGCTGATGATACAACCTTTTATAAGCCTATCATTGATCCATCCACTGAGAACATATCTGATGCAATACTGTTAGCAAACACCGGTCTGAACAAGACAACATGATTTTGAATTCTAGCAAAACTGTGATACTGAATGTAGCTTTTACAAACAAACCTGCTATGCACCTTGGTATATCCTATGGAGATGATAACCTCTTTATCTCTCCCTCTGAGCATACCAAGTTTTTAGGCGTATTCATAGACAACACACTAACTTTCAGCAATCATGTTGACTATATTATATCTAAATGCTCTCAACGATTATACTTGATGAGACTGCTAAAACGCATGGGCATGGATAGTGATGGCCTCAGAACCTTCTATATAGCTAACATTAAGTCTATAATCTCCTACGCCTGCCCTGCATGGTATAATCTACTATCAGACACCGATAAAACACGACTCGAGAGGATCCAGCGCTCTGCTACTCGGATTGTGCTGCCATTCTCTGACAACTACGAGCAGAGGCTGGACCATCTAGCACTGCCACCCATCACAACATTCCTGCACACCACTTGCAGTGAACATTTCACTAGAATAGCTGACAACGATAATCACCCCTTGAACTCTCGTATTAAAATAAACACAAACAGAACATCTGCTCGTAGAGCAAAAATAGATAAATATAGGCCATCCAAGTGTAGAACAACCAAAAGACAAAATACCTTTTTTGAATTTTATATGCGATTTTTTAACTAATGCAGCTCAGACTCCTTTTATTTTTATTTTTCCATCTATGTGCCGTACATTCGATGCTATCAACCTATCACAGGATGGATATTAGAATTTAGGCAATAAACAAACTTCAAACTTCATACCTCCTTTGTCTATAATTCATGTCCAATCTTACTTCCTTACTTACTTACTTACTTACTTACTTACTTACTTACTGACTATTATTATGACAATTGCAGTCTTAGATAGACCAATTATCTCTCATCTCTTTTGTGGTTCAAAGGTATGAAAGTCATTTGATGATTAAGGCTATTGTAGAGAGTGTGTAGCTTATGTCTATAATTCCTAATTTTGTTCCTGTCATAAACAATTTAATAATTACTTTTAGGTTTGTGGACTTGATTGTACAGTGAACGTGCTGATTTAAGAACTGCCTTAGTCAACGGTAATTTACAATGGCATCAAATCCTTCAAAAACGTCCGATGAAGGTGATGCTTATGCCGATATTGATAAACATGTGGTAAAGGCTCCTGCAAGACTGAAGGGATTTCTTTCAGGTAGGTTTTTTTAGCAGTAAAATTGCAAATATGTTTCAATATTTTAATCAATATAAATCATATTAATCACTGTTTATGCTTGTGGCCATCATCCCAGCAAACATGCAAGATTCCCAATACTGTTACAATATTGGGAGTCTGTTTGCTAGAGTCAAAATATTTATTGAATATTGTAAGGAAACTTTTTAAGCTTTGCAAACAAGTTGTTGACCAATATTTGGTTAAATATTGAGCAAATTCAGGAAATATTTATCAACAGTATGTAATGATTATTGCATTAAAATATAATCATGAATATTTGTGCGATATTGAGGAAATATTGGCACATTGCCTTTGCGAAAACTTGTCTCACAATATTGGGACAATATTGTTTCACGATATTGTATGTATCATGTATCATGTTCTAACCATATTATTTGCGAAAGCTTGTCTCACAATATTGGGGCAATAATGTTTCACAATATTGTATGTATATTGCATCATGATCTAACCAAATTATTTGTGAAAACTTGTCTCACAATATTGGGACAATATTGTGAAACAATATTGTATGTATATTGCATCATGATCTAACCAAATTATTTGTGAAAACTTGTCTCACAATATTGGGACAATATTGTGAAACAATATTGTATGTATATTGCATCATGATCTAACCAAATTATTTGTGAAAACTTGTCTCATAATATTGGGACAATATTGTTTCACGATATTGTATGTATATTGCATCATGATCAAACCATATTATTTGTGAAAACTTGTCTCACAATATTGGGACAATATTGTTTCATAGTATTGCATGTATATTGCTTTATGATCTTATCATGAATACATATACAATATTGAGGTAATATTGAAGCATTGCCTTTGCAGAAACTTTACTTGCAACATTGAAACAATATTGGTTCAAAATATTGAATGATTATTGCATTTTAATATAATCATGAATATATGAGCAATACTAAGGTAATACCATAGACTTAATATACTCCCTAGACAGGCCAATAAGCATTCAGTACTGTCCCACTTAAAGGGCAACCAAGGTTTCAAACAACTTCTCATTGATGGCCATTGATTAATAGCAGATTGCACCTTCTGCATGGGGAAAAAGACAAAATATAATTCGGATGATTATTCAGCCAGAATTCTTGTGAAACATTTCTTCCATCTGGTACTCAAACTCAGCTAAAAGAGAATACCACACATAGCAGTTTCCTGTTCCTGTTATTATTTAGCCTGTGCTCTATAATTATTACAGCAAAGTCTTGAAACCTCTCCTAAACTGAAGTGTTACCCAGCTTAGAGTCAGCAACTATTTTGAGTTTTGCATCGCGTAATGCACAAAGCTGATGCTGCGCAGCACATTATTTGCTACCCACTAATACATTGCTGCGAAACCTTGGTTGCCCCATGACATGACGTAATTAGTTTGTGCAGTGAGTCATAATTTGCTGTATATCTATCAATGAAATAATGTAAAAAATCAAGGGAGGCTGGGCATGATATCAGCTCCTGTCCAGCCCCGTATTATTCTATCACAAAGAAAATTGGTGAGTGTATGCAAAAGACCTTCCCGCACGAGATGGTATTAAAAATAAATAATTTTTCTCTTAGGCGACTCCAGAACGAGAACTTTTTATGATAAGATACAATCATCAGCAAAAAAACATTGAAACCAATAGAGCCATTTACCCCCAGCACTTCCATCACTACTATTCAAATGCAAAGGATACCTACAACACAATATCACAAATACTTTGTTGGATGAGCCAGATCTAAGCACCACCACTACCACCATATGATCCTTGATTTCTGCAAAATTTTTCTTAGTTGTGACTGAACAAAACCAGGCTGCTCAGCTAGGATTGCTTGTTTACTGTATATTATATTGTCGCTCCACTCCATGAGGAAGAATAGATTGAAAATTCAAACTGCAGATAGCTGTTGTTCCTGAGTACGTATGATGAAGCTAAGGTACTTGACATATAGATTGAAATTATTATACTTCAGTACTGAAGTCTGAATCTAATGTCCTTTTCCGTGGCCATACTTATTTCTGCCAATGCCAGTAAGGTTCTTTGAGTTTATCAATGCGATATCGACGTCCACAGTGAGTGTCAATTCAAGTGATTGTTGTGGGGTAGACTTCCTGCAATGATCATTGATATTATTCTTATTGCTGCATTTACATTATTTTTATGCCATAGCTAATAATTTTGGCGGTCCCTGTACACATCTCTAGCTGCTCAAGGTACTGCAGCACACTTGACAGTGATTACTGTTTCATTGAAATTGTCCCCTTACAGAGGGATTGTTTAGTCATTGTGCCAAAGAGATTGTTGCTGTTCATGCTAATTCAAAAACTTCTCTGGCTGTCCAAATGAAAGGTACAGAAATGTTACTTTGTGGCCCAGACTGGGTTTTACACTAATAGCCATTATTCATACTACTACCCTTACCTCACATGACAAAGATTTATTGCAGGTAGCCGAGGTTTGTGCTTGTGAGCAGCTGTGATGCATATGAGCACGCAACTCTCAGTTGAATCAGCAATGACGATTTTTTTCAGCAACACTTTGTCGGCATCCTTGATTTTTTTTCCAGTTTCGAGAGATAATAGAATCGCTGCTTCCATCCCATTTCCTCAGATGATGACGTGTTTTGTTGCAATATCTTTTTTTTCTCCATGACTGTTTCTGTGTAATAGGTCGGGGAAGCCTGAAATATTCTTGTTAGGTATTCTTTTATAGCAGAGTCCCTCGCATAACCATTAAAAGATTAGACTACAAATTTGGAAATTATATTTTAAACCCATTGGAAAGGCAATAACATACCAGAGTTGGTTCAGGACAGAACATTGTATGTCCTCCGTTATGACCAAATGAACTAGAGGGCGTCAATCCAGGCGATGGTGTGCATTCGCTATCACTTATCAAATGTTCCTCTCCCGCCTTCAACTCATGCCTGTTATCACATCTGAATCTGACGCCGATTATTATTGACCATGCCAACATTTGATGGAATATTGAATTGATCATAATCTAAAAACTGTTGTGCAGGCAGGATGTCTAATCTCATTCTTTTCTGTAGCAGAATAAAAAACCATACATAGCTACCACAGGGCTATCTGCAAAAATAGGCAGCAAGTTCATATTAAAAAAAATAAATGCCATAAATATGATGATGGTGGTGGTGCTTAGATCTGACTCATCCAACAAAGTATTTGTGATATTGTGTTGAAGGAATCCTTTGCATTTGAATAGTAGTGATGGAAGTGCTGGGGGTAAATGGCTCTATTGGTTTCAATGGTTATTTGCTGATGATTGTATCTTATCATCGCCTAAGGAGAAGAATTATTTATTTTTAATACCATCTCGTGCGGAAAGGTCTTTTACATACACTCACCAATTTTCTTTGTGATAGAATAATAAGGAGCTGGATAGGGGCTGATATCATGCCCAGTCTCCCCTGATTTTTCACATTATTTCATTGATAGATATATAGCAAACTATGACTTGCTGCCATAGATTTAAAAACAGTTTTTAAATCTATGCTTGCTGCACAAACTAATTACGTCATGTCGCAGTATTTAAGTGGGATACATTATGATCAGTGAAGCATAAGCATTGTCCTGTCTAGGGAGTATATTAAGTCTATGGGTAATACTGGCGCATCGCCTCTGCAAAACCATCACTTGCAGCATTGGGAGAATATTAACTTGCAGTATTGAATGTATATTGCACCATGATATAACCATAAATAGTTGTACAATATCAAGGTAATACTGAAACTGAGACATTGCCTCTACAAAAAAATTTACTCACAACACGTAAACAATAATATTTCAAGATTTTGAGTTGGAGTTATGGTTGCCCAAGTGTCAAATTCAAATGAAATTGAATAGTTTGATTGTTACCATGCTTTGAATAATGGACTAGAATCTGTTAGATGGTCTGATGCACGGGTGTTTCATAATGTCTTGATCACTGAATCTGAGTCAATTGAAACTTCATCTATGTACCCTACCTTTTCACGCTCAATATTCACTATGGTTCCATGGGTCGATTTTGTGGTTCACATTTCGAATGGTTAGAATCCAGTGGATTCTATCCATTCCCATGATGGGAAAAAAATGAAAAGAATCTGCTGCGGCCGGGACCAGGACTTGAACCCCTCCCTCCCCTCCCCTCCCCTCCCCTCCCCTCCCCTCCCCTCCCCTCCCCTCCCCTCCCCTCCCCTCCCCTCCCCTCCCCTCCCCTCCCCTCCCCTCCCCTCCCCCCCCCTCCCCTCCCCTCCCCTCCCCTCCCCTCCCCTCCCCTCCCCTCCCCTCCCCTCCCCTCCCCTCCCCTCCCCTCCCCTCCCATGTAAAATAAGTCAGGGTAAGTAAATGGAAAGTTTGACAATTACAAACTTTAGAGTTACTGACCCAGACCCATTTTTATTGCTAGGATTATGTCATTTTCATGTTCACATTGACTGGGATGGCTTTCTGGGATGGCTGACTGGGACAATTTATGAAGTAGCGATGGTGTTATCATTGAATTGCAGTGCTCAATCCAGGTTTTTTATTCATAATTTGATAACTTCCAAATGGACCTGGAGTTCAAAATTTGCAATAGATTTAACGGCTTGTTGTGATCTATTTCTGCTTAGAATTTCTTTTTGAATGTGTTGTTGATCACAGGAGCTGCTGAATCTATAGTAATATCAAACTGAGCAAGTATCAATAAGAAATAAGGACTGTTTATCTCATGCCGTATATGGCGCCTGACTAGGTCTATTAACCAGTCTATGGTGAAATCCCAATAGAAAACCAAATATTGTTATGTGATTCAAATTTGTTATATGAAGTTTGCCTTGGTTTTTTTCTTACAGTGGACAAGCTGCTGGAAGCAGCACAACAGCAACAGCGGCAGGATGACGAAACAGATGAAGTGTTTGAAAGAATGGATGAGCTAGAAGCGTTCATCAATTTAGAGCAGAAAATTTTTGAGAAAGCAGAGAGAGGGAAGTTGGTAAGTCTATCATAGAGAGGGACTTTTCCCTTATGTTTCAGAGGCATAGAATGGTCACAGTTATACTTAAGTAGGAAGCACATAGAGGATGAAAACTGAATTTATTCTAAACAAACTGTTGAATAGGATGCGGGCGTCCATTAGCTGCTGACAGTCTTCTCTGGAATGTTTTCTCATATGTCAATTATGCCAGCTCGTATTTATTAAAAAATAATATTTCAAGCCAACCTCAAAACCTATGATTCGGGGTTAACATTGGAGTTGCACTGACACGGGAAAAAAGGAGACAATTCCTGACAATTGAGACCTTATTGCTGAACAAATACACTGAGTTTCGGATATAAAACTAAAATGTTATTTTCTTTTTAATATGATACTGTCTCATAAGGTTCAAGGTTGTTATTTAACTCCAAAATTTAATTAGAAAGTGCATCTGCATCAAATTTCATTGAAGAACTTTTTTGCACGCCAAAAAAACTATAAAATAAATAATTAGCCAATTGTATTGATTTTTTCAGACCGAGGCGATGAGAGCCATAGGAGGATCATCTACAAGTGAGATGATCCGGCGTGTTATGCGCCACTATGGCAGTAGCCAACTATGGTGCCAGTTTTCGGGTCAGGGCCGCAGCGGCAAGAAAAAAATGGTGGAACAAAAGTTCTATTTCTGCCTCGGAAGTAAGTGGCTTTTCATAATTGTCTAAATGGGGTGTTTTAGGGCACAATAAATATATGAATATTTGCGTACCAAAGCAGCCAAGATGCTTTCAATATTAGCTTTGTAAGGAAGAACAGCAAATACAAAATGAGAATTAACCCTCAATCCTCTCATCCAATGTGGCGAACATCCCTTCAATGCACCTAGATAACATACTTTCTTGACCCAATGTACAGGAGGATGCAGAACCAGTCTTCAACTCAATTTATTGGTTTGACAGTCAAATCTAATTGATGGAGTCTGTAAGCTAATTTATGACATTTTCACGTTAACAATATTTCAATATCCTTTGTTTTAGGGGCAGTGCAGAGCACAGTAACGCCCACGCCCAACGAGAAGGCAATTCAACGCCAAGTTGGAGTATTCCTGGCCCAGGAAGGCCATGGAGCGAGAAAGGTAATGCAAAACGATGAAAGTATGTTTGCGATTGGGATCATGAACAATGCAGTCTGCCTAGGCAGCACATACCGAAATTCTGGTATTATACTGCTGTGAACTTTGATATATATTTTGGTCATTGATTTTCATTCTCTATTAATCGTTTGTGAGGTGCACATCCATTCTATTTCGCATCATGGCTGATACGAATTCTCTATGACAAGAGAAAACAGAGTTTGAGCGGGCAACTCCAACTTGCAGCTATTTCAAAAAATTATCTTCTAATTTATGATCAAACAAAAAATTAAGCTTATGACTCATGTGATCTATAAATCTTGTTTTCCATGTATTTACAGAAGAAGGAGGAAACCAGCAGATTCGAACAAAGTGACAGCGACGAAGCTTAATTTCTTTTTTTTTAACTTTTAAAAACTTGTCAAATAAAATTAATCATGTGAAAAACGCTTTGCAATTTATTCCACAGCAAAACAAATCCAAAGATTGAATGTGTTAATATAAGTGTGAGTCAATACTACCAAAAATAATTCTTAGGACTATCTAATACCCGCTACACTTAGTTCATTTAAGATAACCTAAAGGTCTGTGCCCTCTATGAATTGAATTGTATATAATCTTCATATTAGCCACCCAAATAACTGAAGGATGACAGCAGTCAACTTATGATATTGCATTAAATAACATGCTAACAATGTGCCCACCCACAATAAAGCCACTGTGTACAGTATTGTAACAATTTTCAGACAATATTCCAGCAATGTTTTCATTGGAACACGATAGGTAATATTGAGATCAAATCTAAATAATATTCATGTGAATATTGTAAAACATATTGTAGCAATATTCCAACAATATCTCATTGACAGAAGAAAACATATTGTTGTGACCATATCCTCACAGTATGTTGCGCCATGAATGTACGTAGGTCTGTAATGTAACTAGATTCAGGCTATTTAGCGAGGTATTCATCCTGTCATTCTTATACACCAATGTCCCACACTCCTATATTTGGTGACAAATCACAAACCAGCTAGGGGGAAAAATGAGATCAGAACAACAACAGGAGTGAATAAAAAGTTATGGTAAGGCAATTTACCACAGGTGTAACATCATCAAGCCCTTCAAATTTATGCGAGTGAAAGAAAGTTTTGCATTTTAGATTCATCAGGAACTCGGTTGAGTATGTTTTTAAAAGGAGTTTTAAAGTACAAAATTCGAAAAGCATTTCGATTGGCATAATTCCTAAAGTTTTAAAAATGTTGTGACATGTTCTCTGGGTTTTTGTTCAAAATGACACATACGCACGCTTTTTGAAGATTTAAGACTCATTTGAGATCTTTGTTGGTGGCATGGCCCCAGGATTCAATTCCATAAACTAAATATGGGTATAAAAAGGAGTAATACAGGTCAACCATTGTTTTTTTTATCAAAATAAGGGCAAGCTGCCCTCATCATTGTTAAAATTAGGTTCAGTTTTCGGCAGAGGTCACCGAGATGATTTTTGAAAGTTATGTTAGAGTCAAGTATGATGCCTCAAAATTTTGTGTATTTTTTAATTTCTAGTGTTTAACACCTGAAATCAATTTTATATTCTGTCAAATCAATTTGTTTTTTAGCGATTTAAATATAATTTGGAACGTTTTTGAATAATTTAGAATGAGCTTGTTGGCTATGCACCAAGTTTCAACTTTTGAAATTTCTTGTTTTGATAGGTTTTTTGTTTGGTTGAGAAGATATTTGTGTCATCAGCATATAATACATTATGCAGGGAAGGAGCAGCTTTTATTAAGTCGCTAATGTAAATCAAGAATAACAAAGGACCTAAAATTGAACCTTGCGAGACACCGATTGTAATGGGTTTCAAACTTGATTTTTCACCTCCCACCTGCACAAATTGTTGCCTGTTAGTTAGATAGCTTTTAATTAGCAAGGTGGCTGAGCTTTGAAAGCCATTGAGAGATAATTTATGAACTAAAATATTGTGGTCAATAGTGTCAAAAGCTTTAGAAAATTCAATAAGTGAGTTCATTTATTGCAAACGTAGTATTTAGACTTTTTCTAAAACCAAATTGTTTGCCAGTTAAAATGCTAAAATCATCTAAAAAATTATAAATTTGCATGGTTATAATCTTCTCTACTACTTTTGAAATGGTGGTAAGGATAGAGATGGGTCGGTAATTATTTTTATCAAATTTTTAAATACAGGGACAACACGTGCAATTTTGAGACAGTCAGGGAAACAAGAACTTTTTATGATTAAATTGATTAGAAAAACTAGAATTGGTCCTATAACAGATTTATTCTCTTTCACAGCTCTAGTCGGAATCCGATCATTTCCTGTAGCTTTTGTCGAATCTAAATTCTCGATTATTGGCATTATATCAGGGGTGCAAATTTCATAGAGAGAGAAGATAGGTGGCATTTTAGTAGGTTCAAGGTATTTACCGTAGATGGCGGTAGTTCAGAAGCCAAATCCAAGCCAGTATTGGTGAAAAACTCGTTGAGTTAAGAAGCCACTGCTTGTTGATTTTTGACAACTGTAAAAATTATTAAATGAAGTTATCTACTGTTGTAAAATGTCTCCTGACAATGGAACTATATTCATTTTGAACTTATGTGGGGAAGAATGGCAATTAAATGTATTTTGAAGTGTAAGCTTATTAGGTTGGCACAGCACTAGGGCGCATAAATACCTCATAGCTCTTAGATGAGAATGGAGGACGATCCCTAACACTACACATAATTTTTACCCAGAAGTGCTCTGATAAAATATTGCATAATTACTGCAGAACTAGCTGCCAGACTATATATTGATGTGGTCCTTCCGTAGTCTTTAAATGCAGTAGTGTGGCAACATTAGTACAATGTTTATGTGAATATTGTATAAAATATCTAGACAATATTCCCAATATTTTATTGCAACGGATAAATATAATGTTGTGATAAGATTTATGCAATATTGCCAAAAACACTACGGATATTATTGCCACAATACTCTTACAATATTTCATTCAAAAGTTGCTCACGACATTACAGAGATATTTGTTCGTGTGTACAATTATATATCACCTCAATAATTTCTTTCAATATTATCCCAATTTTCCCAATATTGTCAGTGTTGTGTCCATCTTGTCACAATATTGTTTGCATTTTTTAATGTTTTCATTTTTTTTTTTTAGTTTTTTAATCTAATCTTTTAATGTTGTAACTGTGGAGTGGTGGATTAAACACTTGTACAAAACAAAAGAGCTGTTACTAACTAACTAGAACTATATCTAAAATTTGTTTGGTGTGACAACAGGGGGTTTGGGATATGCCTGGGTGGCCCTATGGAGTTATATGTTTGATTGAATTGAGTGATGAGTTCTTGTAGCAGGTATGATATGGGTTGGTTAGCACAATCGATAATCCCTTCCAGTCGATTGGTGACGCAGACAGAAGTCCTGGATTTGAATCCCACTGGGGGAGCATTATATTACTAACGATTGATCGTTCCGGCACCAAAGCATGTTAGCGAGAAGACAATATGGGAATGTGGATGCATACATAAAGTGGCTTTGAAGTCTGAATCCATGAATTTCAACTGAGACATATCAATCAAGCTTCTCAGTGCTGTTTATGTGACATATTACAGAAAATTAAATGCCTGAAGGGTGATGACCATAGACTTGATATACTATATAGTATATTAAGTCTATGGTGATGACTAACATCATATAAATTTCAGATGGTAGTGTACAGCTGGAAGATCCTGGCAGGTGTCTGAGAATTTAACATACATGCCTCGGAAGTCTGCTCAGGAGTAAAAATAAGCTAAAGGGCAAATTTTGTGGGATTAGAAATTGCCAAAACAGGTTGTGAAATTTTATTCAAAGAGAAAATAACATAAACAATACAAACTCTGCTCTTCCACAATCTCACGTATTTTATTATAACAATCTGCTTTAGTCTATATATTTTTACACTTTTTACACTACTTTATGGACAGTTTACACCCAGAACAAAAAACATAGTGTTTTTTTAACACTCATGACAAATATATGAAATCAATCAATCAAAGAATATAATTGATATTACAAAACTAGTTAGCAAAATTTGTTTGGTGAGACAGCAGGGGGTTTGCCACATACTCTCAAACTCCCTGGTGACAACAGTTGAAAGTAGCCATTGATGGCCCTGGGGAGTTGGGTCCCTATTAAGCTGGAGTAAATTGAGTGATGATTTCTTGGCGCAGGTGTGATATTGTCTGGTGATTGTCTCTGATAATACATCGCTGATGCTTATTCACTACTTCAAGCTCAACGTTCTTCACTTTTAACTTCATGACTGCAAATATAAGTGGCATGGGTAAAACATCTGTGCATAAGGCAAAGAAATAGACCTTCATATAACTAAAACTAGAAGCTAATTATTGCTGAAAAAACCTGATTCATTGAGGCCAAAGAGCCTGAGATTTGAGTTATACATGTATGTACAAAATCCGTGGGCTTTACCCCATAATTCGAATTTCGAATCATTTGCATCACTTGCAACAGTAGAAAAAAATCCATGAAGGAAAATAAGGTGTAACTGCCATTTATAGAGTGTACCGACTGAATAAATATAAAATATAATATGATATATTTATTTTATAAATAATATAATACTGACTTATCTGGTTGAGTTGGGTGAGGTGTTGCTGACATGTTCTAACTTGTTCCTGTACTATTCCCATATCTTCCCTGAGTATATCTACATTAGATAAATACTTTCGCTGCCTCATCTCAAGCTCCGAGGCTGATTTCTTCTCTTCAGCCAATTCTTTCTCCAAATCCCTGATTCTAGCCTGTGGGTATAAATAACATCTGTTATGACAATCCTGTTTGTTGGTGGGAGGGGGGACAACCAACCACAAAACAGGCTTATCAAGACAGTGTAAGCTGTGATTCTAGCCTGAACGTATAACCATAGACTATACTAAGTCGATGGGTAATAATCAACAACTGCGATATTTCCACTTACACTTATATCCATTGTATATCATGTACCTGACTGCCCACAATACAGTACAATAGGAGTAGCCCTGAAGGTAACTATATTTCTCAGTCTTCGGATAGAGAAAGAACTTGGGGATTTTAGCCAACATTTAACCCACATTAGGATAGTAAACTATACCTTGTTTGCTTGCGCAGTAACAGGAATGTTCCAATTTCGCTAGTTTCCCCAAAAATATAAAGGGCATTCCAGTTTCCAATAGCTTAGGTTAATTTACTTTAAACTGGTTTGTTCATCAAAACATGTAAAAATGGCAGGCGAAGGCATTGGATGTATGGTGCTGGAGTATCGTCAGTGGGTGGCCACAAATCAATTGATAGCCTGCACTTACATTAGCAATATCATTCTTTGTGAGTAGTTCCTGTGTATATGGCTTCATAAACACCAGCTCTTCTTTTTCTTGTGTCTGAAATTAATGAATAATATTTAAATTTTGTATACTGCCATCTTTAGTAAACAATAGGTGGTATCCCACAATGCAGCTGTCTTAAATTTAAGGCAACCGGGTCGATGAGAGCATTATAAGATTTGACCTCGTCTCAATCTTAGTCTGAACATACATCATTGGGAGAAGAAAATTCCTCATGGAATAACCTAAATAGCAAAATACAAGGCGGTAATCTTTTAAACCCAAGATAACATTTTTTGCCTTCCCTTAAACTGCAAAAGAGTTCCAAGAAAATAGATTACTAAGGATTTCGAGGGAACTCATCAAACAATGCAAAAGATTTCCATATGAAAATTCATCAAACAATGTTTAGGTGGAGCAGATCCCCATTTGAATTCCAATCATGGACCGTTGACCGTGGGTTTACAATGTGTTAGGAGTAGGATGTAGCTCAGTTGGTCAGAGCGCCTGCCCTCTTATGCGCAAGCGTTGGAGGTCATGGATTCGAGTCCCATTGCAGTCTACCGACTACTGGGCTCAATTGACGGCCCAGGTGTGCTCCAACCTGTCTGCAAACTGAGAGCAACTGGGCGCCGAATACAGCGACCTCGCCTTTAAGGCACTGTCATTTCTCAGTCTTCGGACAGAGACAGACTTGCGAATTTAACCCATTTAATCCAAATGAATGGAGGCGACACATACCAGTTGATGAATTTGTGATTTCAAAGCAGAGCATCTTTGACATTCTTCTAGCTTCATGTATTTGGGTGCTTCGCTCACCTAAATAAAGTGACAACAAGCGCAGATTAATTTCCTGTATGCGCCGAAGACCATATGTGATGTTTTGGATATTTAAACCAAGGATGAAAGTTGATAGGGGGTAGAACAAGTTTGTATCCTCTGTGGCGGCGAAGTGATATTGTAAATGTTTGGTATTGATACAAAATATTTGCAATATCCCTCTGCCACCACAGAGGAAACAAAATTGTTCAAGGTAGGGGGGACTGCACGCTTAAAGAGAGCATGACTCCTAAGCTGGCATAGAAGAGGAACCTAATTCAATAGTGACAGCTGATTGATTTATTCATGACCAAGTCTCGGCTAATTTATAAGCTGGACTGGTAACCATTGCCTGGTGCCGCCACTGTAATATAGGTAAAAGCCAAAGAAGCTTTCAGTTTTGTGATGACTACGTACCAATTGAGATGAAGGCTCAGGATTAGTCAAAGTCTCAGAGACAACTTTCTGAAATCTTGCATTCTCTCTCTGAAATCGAACCCGAGCGCCAGTTATTAATAATGAAATAAGAGTTCAACTTCTTTAATACACATAGATATTACAGGGAATAAAACAAGGTTCAGAATGACAAACACTAGACATAAACCACATAGTGTCAATTCGTAATGTGTGATTGGAGACAAAATGGCTTCAAAGATGATCTGACCAGGTACGATCAGCTAAAGCACAGGACACTTTTTTTCCCAGTGATACGAGCGTTTACTTGATGTGCATATAAAAACGTAAATTGTACCTGCATTTGGAGAAAGCTATCACAGAGTGTTTGAATATCGGAAGTCAGAGAGTGATATGATCCTTCAACAATTGCTTGCTCATCAAGGCATGGCTTCTGGTTAACCTCATCCTTGCCTGTCATGGTTGATGGCTGAAGTGCTGGCAGACAAATTCGTTGATTAGCGTGGTCGTTCACAAATTTATTTCTGCAGGAGACAATCATCATTCATGTAATAGTACTGCATATTCATTACAATGTTTTCATCATTAGGAAATTTTGATTTTTTATTAATGTGTGCTAGACCATTATGATTAGTTAGGACTCAATCAAGATAGTCCCTAATCATCACATCACTGTGATGTATATGTATGTATGTATAGATATATAGACTTTTTTTTTATTATTTCATGAGTTATTTAGCTACTAGAGTCTACTTAGACATCCTGCTCTGGCAAGTTCTCCGCTAAAACATATATGGCAAGTTGACACTACAAGTCTTATGTTTTGCAGTGAACCCTGCCTCTATCAAGCCAGATCGCCCTGATCAAGCAAACTCGTTCACTTGTGTCACCAATGAACTAAACCTTCAGTTCATAAATGAACTAAACCTTTAGTCACAAATGAACTAAATCTTTAGTCCACCAATGAACTAAACCAATGAACTAAACCTTCAGAGGCTTAGTTCATTGGTGTCACTACAATAATTGAAAAAAATTGAGATCAAGACCGTCTGCATCAAAAAGGCGTGGTCTAGTTGTAGCATGTGTTCTTTACTTGTTATCTTTCGTCTAACATAGAAAACAATACTTCTTATAAGTTTTCAAGATATTCAATAGAAACTATAGTTTCAAAGCTATGTTTCCTTTATTTTAGCGAATCATACCAATCTTTTTATCCATCTTTTTTTCTTTTTCTTGCTTCATTTTCCTATTTTTTCCGTTCCAACCACAGGTCTACTCCAAAATCCCAGGTTTTGGAGTAGACATGCGGTTCCAACTTACTTGGTACTTGCCGACGTGATCATTGACTTCCAATGAAGATTTTATTGACCAAACAAACTACCAGGCAACTCACCATGAAATAATCCCCATGATTGCAATTGACCATAATATAAATTGTTCCTAAGCAAATATATATATATATATATATTTAACAGGGTAAAAGCTATCATTATTTCATTATTTGTTAGTTAAACTAAATACATAAGACATCATAGATAGGTTTCAGAAGTAGTTTAGTAATTTAGTTAGTAAAATCTGATAACCCAACTACTAGGTAGTTAGTTAAATTGTTCTGCTGTAGTGTAGGCCCAGAAACAAAGCTTTAATAGTCCTAAATTATCAACCAACAAGAACCACCAGCACTAGCCTGTCTTAACAAGCTTGTTAAGACAGGCTACACCATCACGTGACTGAGTAAGACTTGTTGATTCCAACAACATGAGAAAATTGAATTCAGTTAGTTTTGAACTGTAGGCTACTATATTTCTGAGTGTCAAGTTTGAAAGTCAGTGAGTAACATAGATAGTCCTGGTACAAGGGTATTACTACGAACAAAATTGTGTAATGAACCAGGAAAGTTCATAGGATCCATGCATTGCATGTGGTGCCAGCACAATGTCTTTTTACACCTAACAAACTGTAACTCAATGATGATATGCTGTAGAGGCAGCGTAGCAATAGTCAGACAAACTACCAGATAACTTGACTCTTATTTATTAATGAAGTAGTTTATATACTGATCTTAGGCAAAGTTTGTGCATTCACCCTTGCCCTCTGCTGCATGTATTTTATGGTTCAGTTTACATTCCATCCTAATTGATCAAGGCACGACACACTTCATCCTGATAGTGCATGCTTAAGCTGTAGCTCCACGTAACGATGTAATCACAGGCCGATGGCATGTCTAGACATGCTAGGCCGATCTCACACTGCTACACAGGCCTATGAGTTAGTACTCGATGGTTTAGTGAGTCATAGTGGGGTAATAAATCAGGTGCCTAGATTGACCAATTAACTCCCTCAGTTCAATCGATTGACCAATGATATTTAATGGGCGTGTTAACAAATGACCGGATATAGTGATGTCATATTAAATCCGGTCTTTGTCACTTAGAATCTTCACCAAATAAAATTTCATTCTTCTGTAAAATTGATTTTCCTATGCTATACTATGGATGTCATGTCAGGACAGCTTCCATTTCCAAGTGATACAGCTATTACCTTCCATATTTTCACTACAGCACCACTCCTATCTTTGTAGTTATCGTCTTTTTTATCATAAATAGGAGGATGTGATTTAACTACAGATATTATCAACTCCTCCATTTGGATAGCCTGTCACGATTTGATAGATGACGTGTTTAACCGCGTAATTATTTAAGCAAGCAATCAACAACCAATCAGCATAGAGGATCGTCTAGATCACTCAGGCAAAAGACCAACAAGTTCGATGTCCACTTAACACGAGTAATCACTCGTGCAGATCCACCGATTAACCACTCGTGACCCCAAATCGATGAAAAATCGTTACGTGGAGCTACAGCTTTACATGCATGCTTCTTTAAAAGCCAATATCTATGTATTTTTTACAACACACCCCTAATTAGGACTTCCTTCTTCCTCCAAAAGATGGATGTTTTTAAGTATTGTTTAGACACTCTATGCCTTTCTTGATTTTGTCTCTCCTCAATCTTGCCAAAAATGAGAACCCTGTACACTCTGTGAATTATAATGTGTCAAAGTTTTCCTTACAGATTGAGTTTTGCTATGCAGTGAGTTTTATCAGCTCAAAAGATCATGTCCTCTTCGGTGAGTTTTAATCAATTTTTTTTTATTGCACAACTACCTCATGCTATGTAGGCTTTGGAACTTGAGACGATGCAGCAATCCGGAATTTTATTCTACTTTTAACATACATATCGTCACACACCTATTCTATGTGTCTGTTCTAATTCATGTGTTCAAATTGATAGATATATGGGTTAGTGAAGACAGTACACAACCCTACAGCTGTGGACGACTGCTGTTCTTGTCGATTTTTCTCTAATAATGAGGAGAATCTAGTGGTCGCTGTGTCTAACTGGCTCAAAGTATACCGAGTATTCACCGAGGAGACAAAGAATGCAGGTAAACTATATCCTTACACTACAACCATACCAAACATCACTTACCCTGTTTGTATTTATGACCGTCACAGAAAGTATATTTACCTTCATAGCTCTGATTTAAATAAGATGCAAAGATCTATTTGAGAAAGACACTATCACGATAATGATTATGTGTATTTAATTCGCTATTGATGACTACTGACGTTTCTCATTATTTTTGTTTGGTATGTTGCATATTCTTTGGAACATGAATAATGCTTCATGAAGATATAACCTAAGTGTCTCCCTCCAACTTGAAACCAAACTGACAATATAATATTTTTGTAGAAACTGGAACCAGCAGTAACAAGCAGAAGTTGGAGTGTGTATCCAGTTATCACCTGTTTGGTAATATTGTGTCTGTCTCCAGTCTGAGATTGCCCTGGAATCTGAGGGATGTCCTCATTCTGTCGTTCAGAGATGCTAAGGTAAGCATAATCTAATTTTCAATTTGATCAATTAATTTATAATTGTTGATTTATTTTCATTATTATTGATTTATTATCATTTTACTATTTATGATCAATTATGGAATTAAAATTCTAGGCAGCAGCAAGTCCGTGGTAAAGAATCCTAGCTTTAATGTTGTGCGTTTTTAAACTTGAGATTGTAGTAGTTGTGTTGTGTTGCAAAAGCAAGCAAACAGACTGAGTTATGCTCTCATGTCAAGAGAGGGGACAATCCTTATGACTTTCCTTTCATAATGAAATTTATTTGAGTAAAATATTTCGTTAGGAATAACTACATGTAAATAAATTGCCTTATATACCTGAATTTATTTCAAGGAGATGAATTGCAAAATAATTAACGAGACAAACACTGATGTTCTACATTTGTGTGCCACTTAAAACTTTGTGCCACTATATCTCAACTCTCACTGATATTATATATGTGTATGTATGTATATATATATGTATATTTATTATACATATATGTATACGTGTATTTTAGCTGTCAGTGGTGGAGTACAACCCTCATACACATGATCTAGTCACATTATCTCTTCATTACTTTGAAGAAGATGAACTCAAGGTAATTATTTCAGCGATTAACTGGCGTCTTTGAATAGTGTGTCTGTGGAAATCCTGATTTCCATCGATTAAGAATTAAAAAAATGATGCTTTCACTTGCTCAAATTTTGCTCGGGACAATTGACGGTAATAACATTTCATTATCAACCACATTCCATCAGTTGCTGAGAATGTGATTGGTAATGAAATGCTACTACGATCAACCCTAGCAAAGTTTGAGTGCGTGAATTAGGTCTCGACTTGCTTGGTTCAAGGAAGATCTAAGGTAAAAAGGTAACCCCATGTTCAATGCTTAGCATGAATCACCCTTTGACATGATTAGTGATGATTTTTTTGAAACCCCAATAGTTCCTAGTAGTATTTTAATTCTATTGCTTCACAGATGATTACTGGTCCCTTGCAAAACAAGTCCGAGTTGAATATGGTATTCTCGTTGTGCTATAGCTTGTTTAGCTGTGAGTTTAAAGTTATAACTCAATTCATACATACTGATGAGGTTGTATCGTGTTGCCGTTAACCTTGTAGAGCGGTCTGTACAGTAATTTTAAGAAGCCGATAGTGAGAGTTGATCCTGATCTGAGATGTGCCACTATGTTAGTATACGGCTGCCAGCTTGTTGTGTTACCCCTGAAGAAAGACTTCTCGTCAGACGACCCAACCGCCAGGTGAGTGAGATACCAAGTAACAGTATATTCATATATAATTTTGTATTTGTATAGTTTATGTTGTTTATGGTGTTTGTTATGTAATTGTTTGTTTGTCTGTTAGTTTGTTGATTAATTTTTGTCAACAACATTTCAGCAATACTTGTGTTGTTGACAGTACAATACAATAATTCAACACTACTATATCAAGAATCCACGACACATGCAGCACCTATCGCTGTGAATAGCAAGCGCCATGGAAACTTTTTCAATGACCCATCCACATGGACAATTTGAATATGATGTGTGGGAGATTTGTGGGTATTATTAACCTTGTCACTATTGTTGCCTATCATAATATATATGACTTATATCTATATACTATGTATGATCTCAAGCATCGAAATGTTGTTTTTACTTACAGTAAGTCTCCGTTTGCTCCATCTTACATCATAGACATGTCTAAAATGGAGGAGAAGATACATAATATTATAGACATACAGTTCCTACAGGGATACTATGAGCCTACACTCTTCATTCTATACGAGCCTATCAGAACATGGGCGGGGTGAGTGATTTTATTGGCTAGGGCAGACCAAGGATTAGAGTTATCTCCTTAGGCAGACTAACAAAAGGGTGTAGTGTGTGTGTTTGATGTTAGTCAAATTAGTCAGTCAGTAAATAAGTGAGTCAAACTCCCACGAGGTCTGTCTCTGTCCGGTGCTGCCATCTTTTGCTCCAAGTTACACTCAGTATGCACACAGCACTAATAGGTCATCAACAAAGCCTGCAGCAGTAGTTGAAGGTGGAACCTCCAACACTTGCGTGTATCAGGATGTCGCTCCAAACAACTGATCTGCCTCCTACCCCTACATAATAAGAATGTTGACAATTTTTCTGAATGTTAAAGAAGTAAACTGATTAATGGACAATATTCTACATCAAGTGTACGGAAATGAATCGGGGATTTTGTCAAAATTAGACTTATAAAACCGTTTGACCGTACTTCATCTGTATTGATGTTTCCCATTTGAGTGCAGTGAAGCAGTCCTAATATTTAAACATAGCTGAATCGCTGACACACAAATAGCCGTCTATGACGACACCTTAATAGCAAAGTGTTTGTCCATGTTTAAATACAAGTTTTTACACATTAAACTTTTGATGTGATTGAAAGAGAAGGAAGTGTCAACTCTGTTTGGCTATTTCCTTGAAAAGGTCTGTGAATAGAGAAAAAAGTTTAAGGACTTCCTATGTTTGGTGGACATACTGATGTCAGTGTTTTGTTCTTATACACAGACGATTGATTTAATTTGCTTGTTAGATATTAGATCAATAAATAAAAGCGCTAGAAGTTAAGAATTTTGTCGACATTAAATGCTGCCGAATATTGATAAAGATATACCTGTTTATAAGGCATCTATCAGTTAGAAGTTTTCTGATTCTACCTGGTTTCTTTCTGTTGCTGTCAAGTAGTTCTCTTGAGGCCTTGATGATCAAAAACATGTCCATTTTGTATCACCCATCCCCAAGATAAATCTTTACCAAGCGCTAAGCTTTTTGGAAGCGTGTAATTGGTTCACCCATCATAATACGTATGTCAGAAATCAATGTGTACATAGAAAGGCATGTATTCGACTCCAAGATACAATATATAGAAAGCTATGAACCCGAAAAACAATTCATTCTAACTTGTTCTTATTTTTACAGCATTCCGGAAGTAACTTCATTGTGTACCACATTTTTTTAATCCTGACAGATTTTCCCAAACAGGAGTGTCTTTTCACAATGGTCTGTTGCATAAATATTGCAATATTCTTGTATTCTCACATCCATATATCTAATTTATCCTTCTTTGAACAATCATCATTGTCACTTATGTGTTACTATCTATCTTTTTACAGACGCCTGCCGGTGAGAAAGGACACTTGTAAAATAGCAGCAATATCTCTAAATATGCAGGAGAGGGTTCACCCTGTTATATGGTCGTTAGATAACCTGCCATTTGACTGCCAGAAAACTCTACCTGTTCCTAAACCCAACGGTAACTAGATTTCTCTTAAGACATATTTTATCTGTATATTACATCATATAACATTATATTAAACTATTAAAATCATGACCACGTAATAATTATATAACAAACATACAACTATGTTGATATTTTGATCGAATAGCATAGATATTTATTTTCTTCCAATCTCACACTAAGCCAAATCACAGAGTCGAGTCATCATGGCACTTTGAAATTGCAGCTGGACTTGGAAAACTTTTTCTTTGTTGTGTCTGAATCTATATTGTCATATTTAAAACTAGTTTACCAAACATGGTAGACCTGCCAAATTGCTGTCCGCGCTTGGACTGCAACTTCGGAGCAATCCTGAAAGCTGATATACCAATCAGAAAAGACAAATACTGTGTTACCAAGTTTCTTGAGATGCTTTTCTTCCATTCTTCTCATATATAACATTATACAATTATTTTCAGGAGGAGTTATAGTGTTTGCTGCCACATCAGTATTATATCTGAATCAGAGCGTTCCTCCCTATGCTGCTTCTCTTACCAGTCTAAGTGAGGCGGTCACACAGTTCCCTATGAGTAAGTACAGATATATTATATGATGACTCATTTTAACATGTGTTCATTATTAATTTCTAATTGTACTGTAACTATATAAATATTTAGGGGAAAAAAAAAGACACAATTGGAATAATATAATAAATAATAATAAAAATACTACCCAACCCATTTCATTAATAATGTCTTTTTATTTTCGTATAAATATTTTTTGAAAAAAATATTTCAGGAAAAAATTAAAAAGAGTTATTTCTATTCCCCTAGTGAGCAAGGATGAAAATATCATAGACAATTGATACCCAACATTACTACCCACTCACTAGAATCAGCACTCAAAAATATGGGTTTACAGACGGAGTTGCTAAATTATCAGCTTTTTAACATTTTAGAGACCCAGGATTCGATAGCTATGGCGCTAGATAACTCTCACTCATGTATGATAAACAACGATCAAGTGGTAATATCAACCAAAACAGGGGAAATGTGAGTATTGTCAATTTTATTTATACTTTTTCAATAATTGTCTTGACACATGCACACTTTGAAACCAGCTTAGATCAGCACCAATAACAAACAGCTTCTCTCGGAAATATGATCAAGGTCACTAGTCAGCATCAATCAGGCGAGCACGATCTTGATCTAAGTATGGACCTTGTGTATTCCCTAGTCCTACTTCGTGGACACGGAGATATGAAATCCACCAACATGGTCATGACACTATAACATATTTCTTTTGATTTTCACATAACCAAAGGATATGAAATATGATATTAATCTTTTCAGCGAACACAATGACACAATCTTATATCAATGATATTACTGATATATAATCTCTCCGAATGTTGTGCCATGGTATAACCTCGGGCTGTGGGTCATGAATTGGTGTGGAATAAGAGTTGGGGTCAAAAACTTAACATACTCAATTACTGGCGCAATATTTCAGGCCATCTTCTACAATCTAAAATAAAGCGAACAGTGCTTAAATTCTTTACTTTGAAAGTAAAACTGAGGTTGTGTGGTCTGATAGCAACAGAATTACGTGTTCTGTTTGACGTTAGTATGAACCGTAGTTACTCTCCGATCTTTTTTTAAAACAAAGAGCAAAATATTGATCTATTTATCCAATGTTTTGATGCCAATGCTTTTGTTCAACTTCCATGAGGTATGTGTGGGGGCTAGTCAACTTGTTTAGCCTTGGAGCCCACATGAGCTTTTTTAGTTCAGATGCAGAAAGAGGTGATTGCCTGCACAACGGAGAAAGCCTATTTAGCTTCTTGCTGCAATTTGAGAGCACTCTGACCCGCTTGTATTAGCAGTATCCCTTATTATGTACTACCACGTCTGGTGCATTCAACAAGCTGTTTCGAGCATTCTCACCCTGTTTGATATTTTTTTACAGCTATGTAATGAGCCTTTGCTTGGACAGTATGAGAGCGGTGAAGAGGTTTCACTTTGATAAGGCAGCGTCCAGTGTGCTGCCCTCTTGTGTAAGTGATTTAATCAATTAGGGGAGACAACTTTTTGCTCTCATCTAATCCCAATAACTCTATCATGGTCATGAGAACTGAGGATTTTTAAGCTAACTTTTTATTTTGTCGCTTGTCTGCAATGTGGATTGTCAGATTGAGAATTGGCACCCACTTCACACATTCATAGTGATCAAGATTTATTGTGTCCGTTGTAGGATTTTAGTATCAGAGGTCCAAATAATTTGTTCTTTATTTCCGATGATAGATGTGTATGGTTGGAGAAGGAATGCTGTTTTTGGGATCAAGGCTTGGAAATTCTCTCTTACTAAAATATACAGCATCAGACTCTGCTGATAAAAACACAACTGACACCGTGAATAAGGTAATCCATTACCTCAATGTCACAAAAAACAACAAAGTAACATCTAAACTGAAAATTTTGTACTACATCAATATCAGGCTGTTATATGCAATAAAAAGGTTGGAACTATAGTTGCTACTAAGTTTGGGACCGGCTGATGTCAATACCATAAGCATGGTCATGGCAGGGATAAAAAACATGTACTGTAAGTGAGAGGGGCACTGTGATTGGAGATCTCAACCCCACAACATTGGTGGTGCTAAAGGTATGAACCTTGGAGTTTTCAATTCAGAGCTCAAAACCTAGTCACTCTGCCATCTTGTTACCCATCTGGTTGGTACCAGTTGGCCAATATGGAGATCAGGAACATGTTTTTGTATTGTTATTGTAGGGTACAGAGTCGGAGAAGAAGCCAGCCTCATCTACAGTGGACTGGTTGGGTAAGTCACCCTTACAAAACTTTCTTTTATTATTATTATTCTACTCAAGGTAAGGATGTAAAAGAATGCTTGTTATGGAAAGCAAGGGAACAACAGCTAGATAGTCCGGGGACTAGACTAAAGTGACATCTGTCCCACTTTCCTGCCTAAAGGCACCAGGACATATAAATGAGCCGCGGTACGGAGTGTCTATCCCTCCCTTTGGGTCTACAGACCATTCAGATTGAATTCTCTTTCCTATCAATGATTGAGATTTTGATTTGTAAATTAAGAATCGAAGCGCTTTCAAGCATTACAGAGCTTTACAATTTGCACAATCTTTATTTGATCACTGAAATTTCAACTAATAATCAGTTAACATGCAATATGATTTTGTGAGCTAAAGGGACATGATTAGATAATAGTAAAACACTTCGTTCTCCAACAATCATAATATAATGTCAAAATCACCAATGCACCAGCAGTACTCCAAGTTATGTCATGACAACAAATACGACAACACCAACAACAACAACAGTAATGATTTGAGAAGCAAAACACAAGATCTCATGGAAGCTTACCGGTCTGTTCATGATCAGTTACAACGATGTAGAGAAAAATCCTTTCATGCTGTAAGCTTATACATTATAATGTGTTGATGCAGGCTAATGCTTCCACATCCAACTTTGCTGAATAAACCGCATTTCTTGGGACTTTCGGTATAGAAGTTAACATGCAAGCACTCTCTTATTTTGCTGCAGGCATACAAACACATCTCAATGTCATCAGCCTGCGCACTTAACATGGCCTCACCACTGCATGCAGATCCAAAATACAAAAATTGAAATTTACCATGTGATTTCTGATAGTTAATTTCAGTACTTGTTGCTGGTATTTCTGTTGTGATTGGGGTTGTGGATGTTGTTGGTGTTGTGGGTGTTGTTGTGGCTTTTGTTGGTGTTGCTTTTGTTGGTGTTGCTTTTGTTGTGGGTGTTGTTGTGGGTGTTGTTGTGGGTGTTGTTGGAGTTGTTGGAGTTGTTGGTGTTGTTGGTGTTGTAGGTGAGACTTTGGATATGACATACATAACATCATTTGATGTCAATGCCACGAGTCGACTCTCACCAATTTTCTCTAGTTGTTCTACTGCATCTATACGCTCACATGACATTGGCCATGAACCAATTTTAACACACATCCTAGACTCACCTACCTTCAAAAAAGTGTTTCGCAGATATATGGTTAAACCTTCAGCGTGAATAGCCCTGTCAATGTCTGTCTGACTTCGTGTAACTACAACAGACCCACTGTTATCATTGTAAATGTAAATGCCTGCATCATTGCTGATGACCAATCCATTTGGCCAATAGCTGTATGAAAATGAATCGGATCCGGGAATACTGAGATCGGTACTTGAGATAACAACCTCGCTTGTTACTCCTGCAGCAATGTCGCATGCTACTAGTTTGTGCTTGTTCGAGCTCACAGATTGCATGAACAATATCTGTACATCTTTGTTGAACGTTAAGTCGCTCACAATCTTAAATGAGCTTGATGCAAATGTACCTGTTCTAAAATCTGGGCCCCCATTACACCTAGCGATATATGCATCATACTGATTGTTGAGCAATGTCATACGGAATACGCAGTTCTTGTCTGGAGCGAGGATTGCTAAAGAAAAATCATCAGCGCCAAATTGTAGAAACTCTATATCCTTGATGTTGTTGATCGAATCTGATCCACTTTTGGTCAGTGTAAGCTCGGTAAAGGTTTCTGTTTCTAAGTGTAGTTCATATATGTGATTATCATCTGAGACATAGGCGTAATTTGAATCTGGGTGTTCTGTCAGTGAGCTGATACTACTACCTGCGGGAGTCAGTGTCGTTAGCGTGTAAGCCTTGTAAAGATCACTGGCTTGAATCCCTGAAAAAAAGGATATTGAAGCAATACTACGTCTCCCCATCCCCTCCTGCAGGTGTAGTTTAGTCAGAATGTAAATGACAATGTGCAGGTTTTTACTGTCTGAAATTTAGTGCAGGTTACTGACATTGCCTCATTTGAAGACTTCAATGCACTGAAAAATATTTACCAATCATTGACTAAATTCCTTACCTGGATCTATTAAGATGAAAAGTAAGGTATAATATTTCACGCATGTTACCATTATTTCTTTTCCATCTACCAAGCTTGTTATTAAACCTGCAGACAAAACTATTCTGATAGGCAATGTCACTATTCTCCTAATGACCCGCTCTCCCATGATTAACTGTGCTCAGGGATTCGAATTGCATCATGATGTTTTGATTCACCATGATTAACAACTTAAGGACCAGATATCAAACATAAATTATTGTAATTGCATTGAACTTCAATTCATGTATGAGCGAAAAATATATTATTGATTATTCAAAAGCAGGATATGGACTCTGTCATAAAAATTCTCTTCAAACAAAGACGGTCAATTATTTATTGTTCATATTATCTTTGATTTGTCCTATATAGACAGTTTTCTGAGCTCCGATTTAGGCCTCAATTAGGAGTTGTCCTCTCTCCAGTTTGGTACTTTTAACCCACGCCGCATAGGAAAAACGTGCAGAAAAAAAGAGGGTTACCTTAAGCTTATTCGCCTGTCAATAGACGTCTGTTGTCAAGGCGACCACATTATTTACTAGGCGTGCATTCAGGCGAATGAAATGGCACTAAAAATTATTTTTAGCCAATAATAGAGGCGACCAAGTCTGATGAAAACAGCTTTACAACAGCGATTCGAATAATCACATTAATCACAATTTTACCATGTTTGTTATTGAGTAATGGCTGGTGACCTTGAGTTCTTTGCTGCTGTCCTGTTATCATAACCTTGACGCCTAGAATTAAATATGTTAGCCACTTGTTAGGCGTGCTATTATTAAGGGGTCCAAAATTCACTCAATCAGGTTTTATCACGACCAGGTTTTATTGCGTGCCTCTCCTTCAATAAATGCCTATAAATCATTTATTGATTTATTATCTTGGACGTGTATTAACCAGCGAATAAGCTTCTTGATAACCGAATAAGCTTCTTGATAACCGCATATAACGGGATAAAAACTATTTCTGATTCAGAATCTGCAGCATTGAAAACTTATATGAACATAGTTTGAGAAATAATTTTAGTATTTGGATAGTCAATTATAGCATTTTATGCCTGTTTTGCGGACAATTTGGCAGAATTTTTCATGAGTTTTGTCACTAAAATTAAGATTTATCAAAATTCAAGCCTCCAATGATTTGGAAACCATGTCTCGCAGGGTTTTCAATGGTGCAGACGCTGAATCAAAACTCATTTTTATCCTAACATAACCGGTTTTCAAGATAACCCTCTTTCAACAGGTTTTTCCTATGCGGCATGGGATAAAGGTACCAAAATGGAGAGAGGACAACTTCGAATTGAGGCATAAATAAGAGCTCAGAAAACTGTCTATTTTACTGATCTGTTCAGTTTCCTCTCCCTATCTTGTTTCTGCGGTTATCTGCCTCAATGAAAAATTGCATCCCAGTTGAGTCTTGCTGATTAGATGCTGAAAACATTTTCTCATTTGCTCATGAGAAAACATCAATCTTTCATAGTGTCAAGTTTTAATGTATGAACAAAG
The DNA here is from genome assembly GCA_914767715.1 of Membranipora membranacea. Taxonomy (NCBI): domain Eukaryota; kingdom Metazoa; phylum Bryozoa; class Gymnolaemata; order Cheilostomatida; family Membraniporidae; genus Membranipora; species Membranipora membranacea. The sequence goes on from OU612068.1 coordinate 14,151,622, forward strand.
CATTTTTGTTAATAGCTCTGTGTGTTGAGTACACTTTCCTTTGCAAGAGAGCTTGGTGGTCTTGTTTGTGTTGAAAAAAATCACATCCAGAGCTGGCTATTGAGTGCGGTTATTATGTAGTCTTCACCGCTAAGAAGTTACCTATGTGAATTACAATAAGCGGAATAATAAATAAACTCATTATTCTAAGTATTACTATTACATTAGTAATTATGATAATACTATCATAATCATTAACTATCTTACTATTTACCTCAGGAAGTCTGAACAATCAGAATGTAGTTTATTTGATCATTATTTCAACGATGAAAATATTCAGCTAACACAACATGATTTAGTTTGTAGGGGGTAAGACAGGAGAAAATAACAGAAAAACCCTTTATCCCCAACAATATTTTGCTGTCAGATTACAAACATATCAGCATGACCTAAGTAATGGCATCACAACAATAACCATTTGAGAATTGAGTTAGGTTGATGTTCTGAAGTTCATGTTCTTGAGAAAAAAACATTTTTCTATCACAATTGGTATATCAATGATAGTCGAAAACCTCCCCCCCCCCTGGGGGAGGGGACGACTAATACGCCATTGGCGATTATAATTAGGTTGGCAGTTGGTTTAACACTTTTAGAATTTTTCATTTTTGTTTCACGTTGCAAGCTTATACACCTTTATGTGTAAATGCGAGCCAATGATTCCACAACCAATTTTGCTAAATAAATCGCATTTCTTTGGACTTGCAGTGTGAAAGTTCTCATGAAAGCATCCTCTTGTTTTGCTGCAAGCGTACAAACATATCTCAATGTCATCACTCTGCAAACTTTGAATTGCATCGCCACTGCATGCCCTCTCACAATATACGAATAGAAAATTCCTTTCTCGATTGTTCAAAACAGTACTTGATCTGTTGTTGTTGTTGTTAGTTTGGTTATTGGCCCTGTGGTTGTTGGTGGGGAGGTTGTTGGTGATGTAGGAGGGTCTCTGGATATTATATACATAATATCAATTGATGTCAATGCCACTAGCTGATTCCCACCAATCTTCTCCAGTTGCACTACTCCACCCAATGTCTTATTCGATGATTCTGGAGCACTTTTGACTCGCATCCTAGAGTTATCTATATTCAAATAATCGTTTTTTCGCAGATAAATAGATAAGCCGTCAACGTGGGAAACCGCAACATTGCCTGGCTTGCTTGGTGCAACTACCACAGATCCGCTGCTATCATTGTATTTGTAAATGCCTGCATCATTGCCGATGACCAGACCATTTGGCCAATAGCTGTACTAAAAGGGATTGAGTCCTGGAATACTTAGATCGGTGCCAGAGAGAACAACTTTGCTCGTTACTCCTGCATCGATGTCTCATGCTACTAGCTTGTCTTCATCCGAGCTCACAGTTTGCATAAACAATATCTGAATGTCCTTACATCACTGAATGAGCTTGATGCAAATTTACCTGTTCTAAATTGTGGGCCTCCGCTGCACTTTGCAATGTATGCATCATACTGATGGTTTTGCAATATCATACAGAATACGCAGTTCTTGGCTGGATCAAGCACTGCCAAAGCATAACTATCCGCGTCAAATTGCAGAAGCTCTATATCCTTGAAATTGTTGATCGAATCTGACCCACTTTTGGTCAGTGTTAGCTCAGTGAAAGTTTCAGTTTCTAAGTGTAGTTCATATAAGTGAATATCGTTGGATACATAGGCGTACTTTGGGTCTGGGTGCTCTGTCAGTGTGCTGATGTTCCCACCCAAAGGTGACAGTGTCGTAATCGTGTAAGTCTTATATAGGTCAGTGGCTTGAATCCCTGCAAAATAATTTCAGTTACATGACATGGTTACTGCTATGAATCAGGACCAGGTCGGGTTTTGGCTTTCAAGCAGGCTTGAGTGTTGCAATGGTACCCGTGAACCGTAACTGGACCTGCTACTCCGGCAAAACCATTTTAAGATTCAGGAATATTGAAAACATTGGACATGAGATCTATCCTGAGTGGAGGAGTTAGACCAAATTGTAGTTCAATGTAGGAGTAATTGGGTGATGAGTGGGTGACTAGGCTAGGCTTGATTGAGCAGCTATGAGCAAATTTAAAATACGCCCCTGTCCTGACCCGAGGAGGCAATAACCATAGGTCAATACCCGGCTAAAAACCCGTTCCAGCCCTAATAAGAGTATGAGAGATGCTATAAAAATTATACAATTTTAGCCTTCTGTTCAAGTTTGTCAAGTTTGTCCAGTTTTATATTCAAACACCTGAAATGGTACAAATTCTAATGGTCTAAAAAATGGTCGACACACTGAATTGAATATTTAGCCACCCATGACTGCATTACTTACCTGCATCTATAAGGATGAGAAACGCACAATATTTCCTGCATGTTACCGTTATTTCTTTCCATCTACCAGCCATGTTTTAACCTACAGATTTATTATTCTGGTGGGCAATGTCATGTAGGTACCTATAGACTAGCCTGTCTTGACAAGCTTTGTTCGGTGGGGGGGGGAGGGAACAAAGCTTGTCAACTCTTGCATGCTCGACTGTCGAGCAGCCGATATTAAATATTGTCTTCTCTTGCGATTTGATTATGAGAGATAAAGGAGTTATCTTCCCGATCGCAAGAGAAGACAATATTTAACATAGGCTGCTCGACAGTCGAGCATGCAAGAGTTGACAAGCTTTGTTCCCGCCCCCCACCGAACAAAGCTTGTCAAGACAGGCTACCTATAGACCTGCTCTTCCAGGATCAACTGGGCTTATGGATTTGAATTGCCTCATAATATTATATCATGATGCACAGTGATTGATGACTCACACACTAAATTTTATAAATTCAAACATTATTGTAATTGCATTGAACTTGAAGTAATGTTTAGACAGATAAGAAAACATTGATATTGGTTTCAAATGCAACAGACATTGATATCTGGCATTGATTTGAACTCAGTATACATTGCATAGCGATTCTAATAACCCTTTCTTTATGGAACGATCATATTTTAACAAGCCTGTACCCTTGGAACCAAAGTGATCCGAGGGGCCACAACAGAGGCCTATGGTGCCTCTTACAATATCCTTCTGCAACCTGCGGGAACAAACAAGTTCTGAACTTATATTGATGATACGGAACAACAATTTGTAATCAAACAACAGACATCTCAACGTTGGAAGTTGGACTTGATTCAGATTATAGACATGTGTCCCGCAAGAAGAACATCTTTACAAGATCTTGGTCTAAGCATAAGTATCAGGTAAAAATTTGAGGTTGGGGATGGTAGACTTAATCGAGTTGTGTAGAAAGAGCCTGAAATCACAAGCTTTTTCATTAATCGTTTGAGCCCTTGCTCTCTCTTCCTTGTCATTTTACCAATAGAATCGTATTCCATTAATAATTGTTTATTTCATCACAGCCGCAATAGTTTGAGATCAGAAACACTTGGGTCTGTTCATTATCATGTTGGGAACGAGATGATAGAGAAGTTTTGATTTTACTGACATATTAGGGTGTATTCCATTGACATTTAAAACTACAAGAAAATAAGGTGAGCATATTATAATGTAAAAGGAAAGAAAAATAGCCATTATATCTATTGGAATTTGCCATTACGTGAACGAAAATGTATAGAAAATGATTGCTACATCAAAATAAAATAACCATGTCGCATGATTAATAATGATCTATTTAGCTCCTATGATTTCTGGACAGCAAAGTTATCATAATATATGTACATGAAGCGTCTCTGTATCTAATATTACAACAAATGATAGCTATGAATACACCGATGCATCTACATCTCAGTGTGATGTTCCGTATATTTGTGACGAGCATGGCTGTTTAGCCCACAAATAAAAAGCTGTGCACAGAGCCTGCTGCTGGGTGAATTCCTGCAGTTAGAGTGATAAATAGCGAAAAAAACTTTAAATTCATGATGTTAGCTTATACATTCTGATGTGTAGATGCGGCCCAATGTTTCCACAGCCAGTTTTGCTGTATAAATCACATCTTTTTGGACCAGCAGTATAGAAGTTCACATATAAACAATATCTTGTTTTGCTGCAGGCATACAAACACATTTCAACATTATCAGTCTGCACGCTAAACACGGCCTCTCCACCGCATGCCCAGTCATAATATACAAATTGAAAGTGTCCATGTGTTTTCTGATTGTTTATTTCGGTACATGTTGTTGGGATTGTTGCTGTAGTAGTTGGTGTTGTGATCAATGCTGTGGTTGGTATTGTTGCAGTTGTTGTTGTTGGTGTGGTCGTCGGTGTTGATGTTGGTGTTGTTGTTGGTGTGGTCGTCGGTGTTGATGTTGGTGTTGTTGTTGGTGTGGTCGTTGATATTGGTGGTGTTGTCGTTGAAAGTAATACAGGAGGGTCTTTGGATATTATGTACATAACATAATCTGATGTCAATGCCACCAGTTGATTCTCACCAATTTTCTCTATTTGCTCTACTGCATTCATAAACTCACACAATGACCCTGGAGCAGTTTTAACACATAGCCAACCGCCATCCAACCACAAAACGTTGTTACGCAAATAGGCAAATAAACCTTCAAGTAGGGCCACCCCGCCAATGCCTGTCTGACTTTGTATTATCGTAACAGATCCATAGTTATAATTGAAAAAATGAAATCCTGCGTTATTCCATATTATCAAACCATTTGGCCAATAGCTGTACGAAAAGGGATCGGATCCGGGAATACTGAGATCGGTAATGGAGAGAGCAACTTCGCTTGTTACTCCTGCAGCGATGTCGCATGCCACAAGTCTGTGCTCGTTCGCTTTCACAGCTTGTATGAACAATATCTGTACATCTTTGTTGAATGTTAAGTCACTCACATCCCTGAATGAGCATAATTCAAATAGACCTGTAAGAAAATTTTGGCCCCCCTTGCACTTAGCAATGTAGGCATCATACTGATGGTTGTGCAATGTCATTCGAAATACGCAGTTCATGTCTGGATCAAGGATTGCTAGAGCCCAATCATTGGCGCTGAATTGTAGTAACTCTATATCCTTGATGTTGTTGATTGAATCCGATCCGCTTGTTGTCAATGTTAGCTTAGTAAAATTCACTGTTTCTAAGTGTAGTTCATATATGTAGTAATTATCTGAAACATAGGCATAGTTTGGGTCTGGGTGTTCTGTCAGTGAGCTGATACCTTCACATTCAGGTGACAGTGACGTTAGCGTGTAAGTCTTGTAAAAATCAGTAGCTTGAATCCCTGCAAAAAAGTAATCAGTTGTATGGTAATGGTCTATGGTAGATGGAATGCAAACTCTAACAGATATTGAACCATTAATATAGCCACCCACCCCAAGCCTCTCTCTGCCACCACGCAAATTAGGCACTCTAAGCTAAATTCATGCTGATCTTGATAAAGCTATTTTTTATTTGAAAATTTTATCTTGCAACCTAGGAAGTATAAAATTTCTGATGTTCTGAATTGGCTCAAGGACTTTGGCGACAATTCTTACCTGGAGCTGAAACTATGAAAAGCAAAATATAACATGCCATTTTTGCTTTCATATTAGTATCCCTTAGGCTTGTTTTTAAATGCGCTATTAAAATGTCCCAATTTGCTTAGATACATATACACTCTTATGGTCAAGCCTCTCCAAGGTGAACTGATCCAAAAGATTTGAATCGTGTCATAATATCTTGATGCACAAGGATTGAATACTTTCTGACAAGTTTATTAACATTTGGAGAAAAAAGAAAGCATTGATTTTTAGTAGGGATGAAACAAAAACTGTCATCAAAAATTATCTTCGAACTATCATTTAATAATATCCGTGCTTTATAATTTGCATTCATCATTTTGTTTCATAGACTGGTTCTATTAGAAATATAAGAGCAAAGGTTTGGCATTTGACTTCTAAAATCAATTAATTTTTCTCTTAAAATTGCCATTGCTGTTATTTTATCTCTTTGCATCAAAATCAACACCAAAGAAATTACATGGGGAAATTGCCAGTCTTTTCAAAATAACGAGGAAATTGCCATAAAATGACTGACCTCTCTGTGTTGATGATATATGTCACATCACAACTGATCGGTCTTCTAGAATTTACTCTGCTCTAAAGCGAACTCAGGAAATGAATTCTGATTTCTGATCAGCTGTCAGCACAGCATCTTGGGAAGTCAACAGCCTTGAGTAACTGCCATTTACTGAAGCGAGGCCTCCGAGAAAAAGTTTCTAACATCCATGCATCTGCTTTTACCTTTGTGTTAAATGCCATCACCCTTTGTTTACTTTCTTTGTGACATTTTTTGTTATAAATCTGTTGGTTTATCTGGAAAAAAAATTTAAATTTGGAGGTTTTGTCTCGCAATATGATTTTACTGAATGTGTGAAGAAAAAAAAGATATAGGGAATATACCATAAATCAAGTTGTAACAGGACAATGACTATATGGGTTGATATCTTTATTGTAGTGACTGATGCCTCAGTGCTTGAGAATGAGCTGGATGAGTTGGAGGTATACGGTAATACAGAGGCTGCCAGCGGTGATGAAAAGATGACTCAATACACCTTCCAGGTTTGCTGTTAGAGACAAATTTAGGCAACCACAAAAGTTGTATTTTGATATTTGCTGCATAATGATGTACCCCTTATAAATTTGCATGTTATTATAGAATATTAAATAAGAAAATTTTGATTATTTCAAATGCAAACTCTCTTCCACCATTCTGTTTCAGTAACAGCCATACCCAAGATTATTGGCCAAGTGATTGATACTCTCCAAAAAAATATAACTTTGGAAAAAGTAAATACTACAGAAATACAAAAGAAATATAAAGTTCTAGTAGATCTGCAATAATTATGCAATTTTTTATACTGAAAATAAGTCATACTGCCCAAGCCCAATAAGCTATTCCTTGATTTATTCTTTGTTGATTGACCAACCAATACGTACTCACACAATAGTAATTTATGTGTAAACAAATCCTAGAATCTGTTGATGAAGATCGAAAAATTATTTCTTGTGCATTATGCACAAAAAATGTAAGTTGAATATCTCAACTGCCTTAGCAACTCATGTGTTCTATGTGTTCTATAACAACTAAGGAGTTTACGCGCTCAAACTGTGGAGGAATAGCTGGTAGTGGCATTTCATTATCAACCACTGGGTGGGGAAAATGGTTGATACTGTAATGCTACTACAAGCTATTCCTCCACTGTTTGAGCTGAGAGAGATGAGTTTTGCTGCGTCCATATTAATTCCATTTTTGTGTTTCAGCTATTGTAGTTGTCTCCACACTTTGCAGGTGTTTGACAGCTTGTGGTTATATTTGACAGGTGTGTGACAGTATGATGAACATTGCACCCTGCGCAAGAATCTCACTGGGCGAACCTGCATTTCTCTCTGAGGAGTTGGCTCCACTTTGCCAGGTTAGTTTTTTAGTGAGGGTGGGGCCTCCTAATCAAACAAACAAACAATCACTTCCTGTTCACTGTGACATCAAAATGCAGAGGATGGGAGTTACCTTCCCTTATGGGAGGCACTTTTTTCACCATCAATAATTCATGCTAGGTAGAGCAGTAGTAATCTTTTTACCATGCAAGTCTGATACAACTTTATCATAAGTAACTGCCTGACTATAACATGCATTGGTGCTAATAAGATGCCAATAAAGTGTTAAAAAAAAATTGGTCTTTGGGTAATGTTAAGTCTTTTGATGAGAACATGTGTACGAGGGGATATACAATGAAACCATATAGATATTAACCTCTAACGCATACAAGGGTGAATACTCTGTGTTACAATATTATATTTACTTTTATTTTACCTTGGTTACATCTGCTGAGCACTATAAATAATACAGCTGTAGCTCTCCTGAAATCGGTAGTTAAATTATTTCATACTACCCTTTTTTTACCCTTCTTTTTCTTTTTATATATACTTAATTATATTCACCGACCAATGTATCATAGAATGCTGTACGACCAGCTTTCTGAGACAGCTGTAGTAAATCACTGCACACATAATCGTCGTAGGATTGAACTTTAGATGTTGCCTTACAAGATGTTGCTTATGCTCCATATAGTGTCCTATCAAGGTTTATTATTATTATGATTTTTCCATATTACCCTTATGACAACATGTTGCCTGTTGACAGGTTGATATGGACCTGGAGCTGATAACCACCTCCGGATATGGTAAGAACGGAGCTCTGACCTTCCTGCAGCGTACTGTGAGACCTCAGATAGTCACCACATTCCAGCTACCTGGTATCAGAGACGCCTGGACTGTCAGAGGACCTCTCAACTCGGATAATGTATGCATGTAGACTCACAGCACACTGTCAACATGTATAGCTCTGATCGTTAGAGTCAATTTAGTAGCAGAACCTCACATGTACCCACCCCTATTCAATAAAATTGAGCACACCAAATTGGTCGTGACACCAAATTCCTTGTGATGGTACTCATACTAAATGAATGAGTTCACTCTCTATCATTCAGAAATATACATACAATAGTATATCACGTGATAAGTGTGGTCTTACAGTGATTGTGGAGGAATCAGGTTTTTGGTATCTTTCTGAGTTCTGAGACTAATCTAGAATAGCTGATCTAGGTTCATTAACAGCTGGAGCTGTTATTGTAAATCAAACTGAGCACTCAAGAATGATACCATAGACCTGATTCTTTCACAATGTACTTCAATCAAACTATAATCAGTTTTTGGGGACAGAGTAAACAGGTGTTTAGATTCGATGGAGGAAATGAAAATAATATTTTTGTGCAAAATATAAATTCTGATGGAGGTTTTGCTTAATCCAGACATAGAAGCTTGTCTCATCACAACCTTTTTTCACTCAATCAACATAATCATTTATAAACATATAACGTATACAAACAATTTAAGAGCTAACGTTGAATATTACAGTATCACAATTCGTACTTGCTCTCAAGAAAAGTTAAAACCAGTGGTATTCATTCTAATGCAGGCACTCTAATCATGCCTAATTGTAAGAAATAATGAAACTGAAATGATCTGCCTGGAAATCAAGAAAAAGTGGGGGAAAACTTTGGAGCTGAATCCTCACTCTTTCGGTCATTTGCAATTCTCAAAAGTTTATTGAGGAGACAGAATATCACAAGCACTGAACGATTTGGTGGAAAGCATTTGATTTAATTTATTTTCTGCTTCATCATGTCTCACCCTACAAGGTTATTCTCAATTTTGTTCCAGATTGATGAAACGCAGAAGGATTGTTTGGAGGATAACATGCATTCATATCTCATTCTATCAAAAGATGACTCAACTATGGTAAGGTATTTTTTCTAGTCGTGGCCTACTAAAGGTCTTCTATTTTTCTTAGTATGCCTATTTACATAAAACGCTGTTCTCCTCATAATCATTACTTTTTCTGTTGACCAGTCTGATTGGTTGTTGCATGTTAAGGTCGGTTATCACTCTATAAATCTCCTGCAAATATTTAATATTAATTTGGCCGCAGATAGTTGACAACAAAATATTGATGTTGTTCAGCCATCATTATGGTTAGATTATCTCAGAACCTCTTTAAAACTATCATACCATCGTTTTGGATTTAATGAGAAAATCATACCTAGAAGATTCAACATGAAACTTGGGTATTCTGAGTAGCTGCTTACTTCTCTTTATTAGATACTGCAAACTACAGATGATATCAGCGAGTTAGCTCACAGTGGATTTAACACTCAGGCCTCCACTGTGTTCGCTGGTAATATTGGAGATGTGTATACCGTACAAGTCACATCTAAGGGCATTCGTCTGCTCATTGGCGGTAAGTTGACTGTTTTAAAGTGGCGATATATGGAAAGCTTTTCATTAAAATGATGTCTATATAGAAACATTATTGATTAATTTTGCTTGTTCAAAAAGGAATTAATAAAATAACTGGAAGCAGTGACATGAAGATTAAAAAGTTATAATTATTTACAAACTATTTACAAATAATAATGATAACAAACAATGCTATTATTTGGTAACGCGCTTTGAAAGCCTTATTGATGAGTGAATCGAAGCTGTTTGGAAATCAAGTCATCCAATTCTGCAACATTCCGAAATGAAAAAAAAAGGGGACAACTTCAATAAATATTTATTATTCATTATATATCCCCCTACAGTAAAACAGTTACAGACAATACCAGTAGAGATAGGCTCAGCAGTGACTCAGGCTGCACTGTGTGATCCTTACCTGATGGTGATCAGTGAGCAGGGAGCTATGATGTTACTACAGCTAGTTATATCTGAGGATGGCGAGGCCAGGCTAACAGTGCTAAAACAACCCGCTGATCTGGTATGTGATGGGGAAGTATTCTGCACACTGATATGGAATAAATTTATATATACTATATATTATATATATATGTATATATGTATATGTATATATATAAATTTATATATGCCTCAGAGATTCTGTAGATATAGCTCTTTGTTTAGGTTTTTGACAATTATCAGACCTTTCTATTCTGTCCTTGGCGAAACTGGGATGTGATATTTTTGTCTGATAAAGATTGGTGTATTTAAATTGTATTCAACAATAGAGTGTCTCTTCTTAGAGAGGTGAGGGCTATGCACATTTGCCTGTCCTGGACCACATTGACATCAAGACTACACTATAATCATGTGTTTCTCTGATCATTAGACAGTTTAGAAAGAGTATCTAACATGTACCTGCCCCTAATTAGTCAAATTGAACTCACCCCAAATTACTTGAGATGGTACTCATGCTAAGTGAATTAGTTCACTCTTTATCAAGCAGAGAAAATAAACATGCAATAGTATATCAAGTCATTGGTGTGGTCAAGGACTGTTCTTTATATTATCAGCGTGGGATGTCCAGTTATTTCAATCATAAGACAATTATTCCTTTCAAGAAGTAATTATTCACTCTCTCAATGTACTCAGACCACCCTCAGCTGTATGCACATTGAACTCAGCACATACATTCTTTTTGTTCAGGATATGGAAGCCATGACAGCTTGTCTATATAAGGATACAAGTGGTATGTTCACATATCCATCGGGAGATTCAGCTTCAGGCCAGGCAGATACTGCTAAGTCTACCGCCTTGGCACAAAGAGTGCGTAGACTCAGTTCCAGACTTAGTACGAGTATGGACGATAGTAAGACCGCTGACACCAGGTAAGCCTGTCATGGACAGCTTTGTTGCTATATGAGATGGATGGAACTCTACTAGCCTCACACGAAAGAAGATTTTCAATACTAATGTTCTATAAGTTTTCGTGTTTTTGAGGTCCAGCGATTCAAAAATTCCAGTTTGCAGCTTATTCAGAAAAAAACCTTATTGCATCAATAATCATTAAATAACACTAAGTTCTTCTCCTATATTGTGACTTGGAAACTGGATAGAGCAATAAATTATGATGCTCTTTTTTGACAGTCAGGCAGACATTGATGAGGATGAGTTGTTATACGGAGACAGTGAGATGATGAATATATCAGTGTCTGATATTAAACCTTCCGCTACGGACAATACTGATGATACAGCTGAAAAAGATGGCAACGAGTCAGAAAAAAGGTATGATCTAACCATAAACATCTAAGAGAGAATTCTATCATAAACGTCCTACTCAAGTTTACATTCCTTTTATTTAACATGAATTAGGCTACGAAGAATATCCTACCCATGTTGCGTGGTGCACCAGCAACTTTCTAAAAGAAAACTGGATTAAATAATTACCCTAAATCATCAGTTATGTATATAAAATACTTTTGCTAGCTAATTATCAGGTTCTTCATTTTTACTATACGATAAAAATACCATAAAAACTCAGTTTTCAGCAGTTTATCCTTCTGTTTTGTTTTTAGCACACCTAACTCCACACTCAGAGTAGAGCATGATCCATCTTACTGGGCTATCATTGTGAATAAAGAAAACGGCATTCAGGTCAGTCTGACATTGCGTGTGTGTCTAAAATATTTTGCATATTATTATTTTGGAGTTGTCCTTGCTCGTATGTTCAGCTGGTAAATGGAATTAAAATGTTACATACTTAATCAATCTATGTCATTCCATTGGTCTCATTACAATCATCTCTCATTCAAACACTGAGAGCTCATTAAAGAAAAGTAGTGTAGTCACCTCGGCACTAGAAACTAATGAAGGATAAGCAGACAGATGACTCCTCATTATATGAAATATAAGCATCACGATGATCTAAAATACGTTCACGTTTAAATACCCGTCACTCCCGGATTAAGTGTATGAAATGGAATAATGAAGTAATGATTTTATTTGCCGTTCTCCTCAGATGAGTGGGATTTAATTTTTTTTTACTTCATTTTTTCAGATATATAGCTTACCAGAGTTCAAACTCTCATTTGAATGTAAGAGCTTCCACAGCGGACAAAAAGTACTGTGTGACACGGATAACTCTGAGGGAGCCAAAGAAAGGTATGCTAGTCCTAAAGACTTTGTAAGCATACCTGTTTTCCTGGAAAACCATTGTATATGAAGAGCCACCATCTTAAACCAGCAGGAGTACAAAGTGTATTTTCAGCCATTCTGCTCCTATGTAGCTGTTGAGCATATTATCATGCTCCTGACAAGCTCTGTAGATTTTAGTCGTTTTACTCAGCGAGCGTCTTTTTCAACCATGTGCCACCTTTTTGTTTTTCACTATGTTTAGTTTACAATCCGGACATCAAGTTGTCAAGTAGAATGTTATTCAACAGTTTGGTCTGCACTATACCTGAGAATTTTACTGTGCTCTCGTCCTTTCATAAATAATATTGGGTTTTGTATGGCTGTTCATATTATTATGCTGTATTATTTTAGTGACAGCAAAGCTGTACCATCATCACTATCATCCATCAAGGAGATACTTGTCACAGCTCTTGGACCGAAGAAACACAAGCCGTATATATTTGTGAGTTACCATGATTTTCAGATTCCACTCACTAGAATGCGACGCGGTCATACCAAGTAACCGTGTCTAGTTTCATAACCATAATCTTTACATGGTGTTTAGTCTGATCAAGGAGATTGTCCTTGGTCTGATGTGGAGATGAGAGATTTGAAAGACAAATAAATTGTGTGTTATTGCTAATGTGTGCCTTTATCTTGCCTTTGAGCCTGAAACCTGTAAAATGTGCTATTTTTATTTGTTTATAGGCTAGGACTATCAATAACAACCTGCTGGTATATGAAGCATATCCGTACTCTGTATTCACCTCACCGGATAAACTGAAGGTTCGATTCAGGAAGTTCAACCATAATCTGATTCTGAGAGAGCGCCGACGTGTGGCGAGAAAACGACAAGCTGATGCTCCTGATGAGCAGACTGTACAGTACTCCAAACAGATGATGCACATGTTCGAGAACATTGGAGGATTCAACGGGGTAATGAAGACCTTTATGTTACCACCTAGCTGATGACCAAACACACTCATAGCCCACGCCCCCAAACTACTATGATTCCCTACTAAGACACCCACATATACCAACCGAACAGACAACCAACACAAACCATCCACACAGACAACCCATACAGAGCACCCATCCACATCTCTCATCTAGACCTCTCACCCAGACCTCCCAGCAAGATCACACATCCAGACCCTCAAAAATTTCAACACCTTTCAAAATTGGTGCTGGATCTTAGTACACAATGCCATTATACAGTACTCCAAAAAAAGTGACTAACAATCTGTAGCTCAAACTGTATCAGATATTTTAGTTAAATCATTGGATGTTATCAGGCAGGAGAATTATCAGGCATTATGACGTATGTAGGCACATGCAAATATGCTCTTCTTCTGAATATGTCACTTCACTGTAATTGCAGGTGTTTATTGGTGGACCATACCCTCATTGGTTCATCTTATCTAACAAGGGAGAGCTGAGATGTCATCCTATGGGGATAGATAACGGGATAGTGTGCATGTCTAACTTTCACAACATCAACTGTCCGCAGGGATTTATCTACTTCAACAGACAGGTAAGGCCGCGACTAAGCAGAGTTTGATTGGTTTTAACAATTGACAATCACTTTTATCCATTTGGGAGTTAGTTTTATTTCATTTCAAAGCTTCTGACTATTTGACTGTGATAGAAAATTGTGCACTTAGGACTTATCACCTCTTTGAACCCTTGGTTCAGAGAGAAAACAACTACCAGTATCTAGTACAATTGTTGTAATATCAAGCCTTGATAACAGCACAGGCCTTCTGTAGTCCAGTGGTCGAGGCACTCTACCACTGTACTTGCACCAACTACAGAAGGACTGTGCCACTATCAACATCATTGCTAAAAAAAATCCAGTTGGCACCTAATTTCACATCACATTTTATCCTTCGGTCAAAATACATGGTGTAAATAATTATTGTTGCTAATGTCGGACTTTATTTTCAGGATGAACTGAGGATCGCTATTTTACCTGCACATCTGACCTATGAACATCAGTGGCCATCTAGAAAAGTACCACTGAAGACTACAGCACACTTTGTACGCTATGATCCAGATTCAAAGGTATAGTTTTTTTCTCACCACTGTGGTTACTACTGAAAGGGAGTCTAGAATATCGTTTAAACACAATCACAGGTCAATGAGACTCAGAGAAGACCTGAACTGTTGTGAGACTTAAAACGAGCGAGCCTTTCCATAGCGATTGCTCATTGTGTAGTATGTCTGTAAAACAGCCAATCTCGGATTAAATTGTCCTGCTTTACTAACCAAAATAAATAAAGAGAGGGGCAAGACCTTGGTATGGACCTGACTGCACATAGTGTGCTATATTTTTATTCTAAAGGCCCAGTGTCATAACTTTTCTGCTTATTCAGGTTTATGTGGTTGTATGCAGTAGAACGGAGCCCTGTAAGAGGATTGTTAAGATAGAACATGATGAGAAACAGTTTCAGGAAGTGGAGAAAGGTTTGTTTCAGTTTTGGTGTAAATTTTTACCTTAAGGAGTAGATTAGAGCTGAGTTTTGGTGTAAATTTCAACCTTAAGGAGTAGATTAGAGCTGAGTTTTGGTGTAAATTTTAACCTTAAGGAGTAGATTAGAGCTGAGTTTTGCTAGTTTTTGGGTGACCTAATGTTAGCTAGCGCCAATTTTCCAGAGTTCCATAAAGTGATGATGATGGTTAAATGTCAGCTAGCCAGAAATGCTACTCTTCCAAGCCTGTAAGAAATTGTTAAATTGTCCTCTTGCAAATAACTCATTCCTCTAGAGTATGATTAATTATTGAACAAGTTTAAATCTCTGTGGTTTTATTTGAGGTATTGACATGATCGTCAGCAATTTAAAACATGTAGCAGGTCCCCCCAGAATGGAAGTAGGGATTGGGGTCACCAAGTAGTTCAACTGTGTGAAATTGCAGCCGCATTATGACCTCATTTCATGCTGAAGTGTTTAAAAGATCTGAATTCGAGCTACAAAGCAGCTGTGGACCTCCTCATAAACTCACCTCCATTTATAGTCTTGATACTCTGTGAATCTGTGTGAGAAACCTCGATGTTGCTTGATTTTTTGTAACTGGTATCAGTAGGGGTCTACGGACTGGTTCCTGATTGGACACAGGAGCATTTGAGGTTGGATGCCCTACCTGATACCATCATGATCCGCCGGGAATCGAACACAGAATCTCCCAACTGAAAGACCCACGCCCTATCCATTGCACCACAGCCGCTCCTCTCATGCTTTACCTAAATCATCTATGGCCCTTCATGCTATAAGAATAAATTGTGAAATGATGTTTGATGATATTGAGTCATGTTGCCATCCAATAGAAATTCCTCCTACCTGTTCCATCATGTATCGCTTGTCTGTTTTCTCTATGACAGATGATAGATATATATATCCTACACAGGAGAGATATTACATGCAGTTACTGTCACCGATTAACTGTGACTTCATCCCAGGAACAAGGTGAGAGGGTACTCGCTATCAACTGAGGGTGCAAACAATTGACCTTGAAAGCTCCCCCAATGGGACTCGGGCCAACAACTCCTGCGGCACCAATCGCAGGCAGTGGATAGCAAGCGTGCTAACCGTTTTTGCCATCTCACCATCCCCAAGAAAAGATGGGTTGATGGTGCTAATTAGCATGCCAGCTATTCACTACTCATAGTTTAGTTCTGAAGAAGAAAATATTGGGTAGGGAAAGATAATGTGTAAATATGTCTACAAATTGAATCTGCGTAGAAATCTTTGAATATTCTTAGGCAATGAATGAGATTTTGTACAAATAATGTCTCCTCTAATCAAGAAGGTTAATCAATTTGTCCAGATATTGCTCTAGTTTGAAGACCTCCATTGATGGCTGGATTCCTTAGGCGAACAAACTATTTGTGCTTGTAATGCTGTCTAGGAGCCTTATTTTGATGTAAACATTGTATTATATATATATAATATATAATGTATATGTAAACATATAAATACTATTTATTAGTGGTGGCAAAGCCTCGATCCTGGTCTCAGTCTCAGCTCCTCGAGACACTGTCTGGTCTCGCCAAGAGGAATAGGAGGTGGCTCAGTTGGTTAGAGCGTCGGACTTCAACACGCAAGTGTTGAAGGTCGTGTGTTCGAATCCCACTGCAGTCCATCTCCTACTGGGGATTGGTTGGCCCCCAGGTGTGCTCCGACCTGCCTGCAAACAGAAAGCAAATTGGCGCAGATATTGCGGCCTCGCCAATAAGGCACTAATATTTCGCCGCCCATGCCTCGTGATGGGCGAGTGATATGACACCTGATTTTAATCAACCTTTTTTTAATCAACCGAGACAGACACTCGTGATAAATGTCGAGACTTGTTCATCATAAACACTGTTTTTGTCACGGTTTTTGCTACGGTTTTTGGGTTTTTTTAAATCAAAAAACCGTGGCCGATGCCAATAAAGTGGCAGTTTTAGATTTTATCAGCATCAATATATGTCTCGTCTCGGTCTCGTCTCAAATTTTGTTGCTGTCTCGTCACCTCCTGTCTCTCCAAAATCTGACGATTTGCCATCACTACTTTTTATATGTTAATGACTGTATATGATGTTATGGTTGTGATATTTAAGGGTAGACACGGAGGACGGTGAGGCGATAACCTCAGCTGAGATTTTAACTCTGAACGCTGATGGTGGAGCTCCTAAAAACTACATCGCTATAGCAACCAACAGCAGCTTTAACGAAGAAGTCTCATCTAAAGGAAGGGTATGTGGGCATAGTTTTCCATATTTTACCATTTTTTCAATGTTTCATCAAACTACCAGACTGCGCAAAGACCAACGCCTGTTATAGTCAGGCAATACAAGAAACAAGCATTTCTTGGAGACCGTGACATCATGATGCAGAGTATAGGAATTACCTCTCCTTATGGGAGGCACTTTTTCCATTATCAATAATTCATACCGAGAAGAGCATTGAATTTTTTACGATGCGAATCTGACACAACTTTGTCATATGTAACTGCCTGACTATAACATTGGACAGAATATAACCATACGTTGCCTATATACAATAGACAGACATTGTCTGACTATAAAAATTGGTCTTTGGGTAGACTTTAATGTAAGGCGTCTTTTCCAAACCTGAAATAGAACCGCTTATCTGATATATTATGATAAGGGGCAAGATTAAAATTGTCTAATCTGTGCTATGCTGTTCCATCCCCTACAATCCTGACTATATCTCGGCACAGTGCCAGACTCTCCCTCTTCCCTCCCTTTTTCCATGACTCAGCACGGGAATGTATATTTTTCCAAAGCCATCATATCAGGCCATACTTTGGACTTGAAAACTTTGTGATACCTTACGGCGATCCAAGTTTATCCTCATGACCTGAGAAATTGTGATAAGTGATTACCACTCATATTCGAAGTCTTATAGCGTTTATAGCTATCAAGCTTGATTTCTGATACATTTAATGATCATGATGATTATTGTGTAATATATTTGTAGATTTTTCTTTAAAAATTGGGTACCAGTGATGCCATTAAGTTTTCCAAAATGTTGTCCAATAACAGCTCATACCTAGACCAAGTTTGGTCCACTTGCCTGAATTTGTAGTAGCTCCCGCTCCACTGGTCACGCCGCGTGACCAGTGGAAGGGAGAAAATTGAATGCAAGCACTTGGATTAAACTTGATCTAGTTCATACCTCACACAGGTACTGAGAACGTCAACAAATTACAATTGTTTGGTGGTTGATTAATGCTTACAGATAATGATGTATGATGTTATCGAGGTAGTACCTGAGCCAGGTCAGCCACTTACAAAGAATAAGCTGAAGGAGATATACGCTAAAGAACAGAAGGGTCCCGTCACAGCTCTCGCTCATGTGGAGGGAATGTTACTGGCCGCCATAGGCCAAAAGGTCAGAGAGTACACTGCACACGTGATATACTATTGCATGTATATCTCTGATCGATGAGAAGTGAATTAGTTCATTTAATAGTAGTACCATCACAAGGAATTTGGTGTGACCACCAGAGTTCAATTTTATTAATTAGGGGTGGGTACATGTTAGGTACTGCTATTAAATTGACTCTTGTAACAACATCCAGGAACTCCCATAAGAATTGCATCATGGGATATTCTTTGGCATAACGTAATTGACTTGAGATAGGTGGGGGTCTCCAAAGTATATAAAATATCTAAAATTGGTAGCATTGGAGGGTTGTTCATCGTTTTATGATTGTCTCTCTTGTTGTCACCTGTCACAAGACTCAAAAAACTAAGTACAGTAATATCAATGGCTTCCATTCGATGGGAAAATTCACCCATATTTTAATACTTTATTTGGCGATCTAAATCATTTTGAGGAAAATGTTTTATTCTGACCTACATTTAATACTTGGTAAGAGTCTGCTAATATGTATATTGTTTACAGATTTATGTATACGAGTTGAAGGACAACGAGTTATGCGGAGCTTCATTTATAGACTCACAGATATACATACACCAGATGGTATCTATTAAGAATCTGGTGTTAGTAGCAGATATTCAGATGAGTGTTAGTGTACTCAGGTACCAGGTCGATCATCGAGTTCTCTCTATAGTCAGCAGGGTAAGTAACACGGCAGCTTTAGAATCAAGTTCAACTTTTAAGTCGCCCAGTTATTTATTAGTACAGTACAGTTCATATTTTGATTAAAACCTCTGGGGACCACAAGAATTAAGTAACATTAGAATACATTGAGATCTGACGAAAGGGACCAATTTTCTTTGTCTGAATTGACACGAGTTCTGAATTATAAAGTCTGAATTAACCAGCTTACACTGTAACATGCTATTGGGTAGCTTTAAAAATTAAGTTCAATGTCTAGGTTACTCAGCTGCTTATTTCCCTGGCGGACTCAAAAAACAACATATTTATTGTTATGGCCTCGTTACTTGAAATTTAAAAAAAAAGCAGAATGAATGCTTTTTAATGAAGATTTTGACTAAGGTACAATATTGCTCATTGATCCTGTGAACAACCATTATCTGTCTATGACAATTGTACGCTTACCGGAAATGGGAGCTATTACCATGTTTCACTGACTTGAGATCTTGGAGTTAGCTTAGCATAGCCCTGCTCATGTTCTACTTATATTTTCTTTAAGACGAATTGAAAATTCTACATTCTAGTTATATGTAGCCAATAAAAATTCTGTATTTATGACTCGCACCACCTATTAATTTTAGGATATGAAACCAATGGAGGTGTACGGAACAGAATTTCTTGTTGATAACGCAAACCTCGGTTTTGTGGCTACAGACAGAGAGAAGAATTTAACCGTCTTCATGTATCAGCCTGATTCTGTACACAGCTCAGGAGGCACCATACTTCTAAAGAAAGCTGATATGAACATCGGATCATGGTGCGTCACTTTTGAAGATATTATCATAAATAGTTTGCGGAAAAACTGTCTCAGTTGGAACCATAGAGCTATTATATATATTTTGTATTATTATATACAATATGTATTAACTCCATGAACTTGGAACCGTGCTTAACCCACCTAACCTAACCTAACCAGCTTGTTGTATTGCAATCAGTTTTTCGACAATTCATAGTATCAGTCAGATAACAAAATGGCTGTATCTACTTTTTGTGATAAACTTTAATTATACTTTCAGTGTAAATAGCTTGTGTCGAGTGAGGTGCAAACTGAATGACCCGACAACCAGTAAGCAGTTCCCAGCCATCACAGAGAAAAAACATGTAACATATTATGGTAAGTTAAAATATCAACTCATACGTCCGGATCAAATCGAGGGATGATTAGGGTCGATCCAGATTTTTTTTTATAGCTTTGAAGTTTTTCTGAGAACGCTGAGGCTACCCATGTACAGTTGTGCATTTTGATGTAATTCAATATCTGTCAGCAAGTTGTATAGTGATGAAATATCTTCACCAATAGCCATACTGTGTTTTCTACCACCGCTACATGAAATCTATCAGTGATTGATGCCTTTTTTACACATTATTTTGTATATTTTTTGTAGCTAATGTTGATGGTGGTATTGGATACTTGTGCCCCCTTACTGAGCGTGTATACAGAAGATTGGATATGACACAGAAAATTCTCTATACCACAATGCAGCACACTGCTGGTCTCAACCCTAAAACATACAGGTTAGATATTTTAGAGTGATTGTGAAGGAATCAGGTTTTTGGTATCATTCTAGAGTTCTCAGTTTAATTTAGGTACAAGGTTCATTTACAACATATGGCCCAGTTTCAACTGATTTTCACTCAAAGTTGAGATTGGAAGGTACTAAAAAGGAACTATTTTGTATATGCTATGATTAAAATAGTACCCAACCAAATTAATAGCAAAAGTTATAATCAAGTCAAATCCCTTCCTACAAAGTCCATACTCCAGAATATTCATCTAACATATCTCCCACCACAATATTTTTCACATGATCTCTTCTTTTAGATCTGTTCGGAACCAGAATCGAATGCTCGTCAATTGTCAACACAATCTCATCGATGGAGATCTCGTGTGGAAATATCTGAGTCTAACACACAGCGAGCAGGCATCTGTGGCTAAACGTATGGGGACAACTCCAGACCAAATCACTGAGGATCTTCTAGAGATAGATCGAATTACCACACATTTCTAAATTTTGATTCGAAATCAAGCATGCTACCCTGTTGTTGGTCAGATATTAGCAAATTGCAAAAATGTACATTTGTACAGGTTTACGTTCTGGGTGTTCTAAAATGTGTTCATATATGGTCATTTGATAAACAAAATCATCATTAGGCAGTGCCGATTATTTCTCTGAGCATTCTAATTATAATTAGATATATACAAAAATAAAGGAGAATATCAAGGGAAACAGATACATATATTGTAATGTCGTGAGTACATGACGAACACATGTAGTATCTAAGGCAAGGTGAAGGTCACGACTAGTGGAACAGGTTGTATATGTTAGAAAGTAGCCAAAGTGATTTGCGTATCAATTCTCATGTTTCCAAAATTGTGAAATAGACCATCATTAGGCTGTACGAGTATATATGTGAAACGGGCGAATATCAAGAGTAACTGAAACATAGATTGTGATGTCATGAAAACATGTGGAACAGGTTGTACCTTAATAAGATTTTACTTTCATATAACATATCAAGGTCGCAACTGGCGACAGAGAATATGCATGGTAGTGACCAAAAACCAGAGTGGTAAAATTGACTCCACTTGTCTGTTCCATGATTATCAATCATTGTGTGAGGTTTAACACTGAGCGCACAGCTGCCCTGGTGATAACGTTGAGCGCTACTGTATCGTTCAGTGATTGGAGAGAAAAATTCAATTTCGATCAGAATTTTCACCTCCTGGGCTGAGGCTTACAATGCGAGATCATTTGATAAGCCTGTTGTGCAGATTCGGTGGGTGTTTGCCAATGCCATATTGTGATGTAGATTTTGAGCTCTTTGAATGAATTCAACCCAGATGGTATTTAAAGGGTTCAATTAGTTGCAAACGAGATTTTGTTGCACTCCCTTGGAATCTCGCTTTCAACCGGTGATCCTCATTTGATGAAACTCTGGCCACAAAATGGAAACATAAGAGCTGGTGATGTAAATTCAATTGACCAAGTTTGAGTACTGATAATCTAGTCTCATAATCGTCCTCATTATTTTGCAAAATTCCAGTACAACTCTTCTGGTGACTCTGCAACTTCTCTTTACGCCTATCTGTAATATGTGGTGTAATAGGGTTAGTACCTGGACCACCCCCTCCCCTGCCAACCACTGTCAAAATAAAACTGAAGGTTATTTAAACTAAAGCACAGAAGGGACCTGTCACATATTTCCAAACCATAATTGGTTGATTGATTGTATTTTTATCACTAACTGTTATAAAAGTGAGAAAAATGTTGATGGTACCCACTCTGCTCGTGAAAAAAAAAAGTTATCATGCATGCAAAAATAGGATTAAGATTAGGGTTAGTAATAGTAATAGTAATACATCGGCATAATCACAATATTGTTTATATATTGGGCATGTTTACATATAATTTGAAGGACAACAACTACAAGCAATGCGTAGCTTTTTTAAGGACTCTCTGATAAATATAGAACTAGTTGGTTCCCTCTGTGAATACCTAAAAACCTGGGTATCACGCTGCCGGGGCGCTTTGATACTCAACTCTTGCAATAGCACTCCGCCACCACAGAGGGAACTAACTTGTTCTAGATCAAATAAATCATATGTGAGTGTCAGATATACAGAGGAGAGGCACTCCACCACTGGACTTGCACCAACTACAGAAGGACTGTGCCACTATCAACATCATTGCTATAAAAAAATCCAGTTGGCACCTAATTTCACATCACATTTTATCCTTCGGTCAAAATACATGGTGTAAATAATTACTGCTGCAATTGTTGCTAATGTCGGACTTTAATTTCAGGATGCACTGAGGATCGCTATTTTACCTGCACATCTGACCTATGAGCATCAGTGGCCATCCAGTCTGCGCATGTGCGAACTGTTGAGGCATACGTTCGTCTCTGCAGCATAGGGCTTGAACTAATTCACTTAGTCTGAGTACCAAAATTGGGAAAACAATGGAAACCCATAATTTGGAAATTTTTGGGCCTAAATGGAACACTGGCTTTGATATCTCATAACCTTGAACCCTGGGAGTTGCCTTTCTTGATGGAAGGCAGCGCCACCACTGCTTTGCTGCAGAGATAGACTATGTCACAAGGCTATCCTGCAAGCAGAATGGTGGCCATCTAGAAAAGTACCACTGAAGACTACAGCACACTTTGTACGATATGATCCAGATTCAAAGGTATAGTTTTCTCACCACTGTGGTTACTACTGAAAGGGAGTCTAGAATATCGTTTAAACACAATCACAGGTCAATGAGCCTCAGAGAAGACCTGAACTGTCATGAGACTTACGCGTGAACCTTTCCATAGCAATTGCTCATTGTGTAGTATATCTGTAAAACAGCCAATCTCGGATTAAATTGTCCTGCTTTACTAACCAAAATCAATAATGAGAGGGGCAAAACCTTGGTATGGACCTGACTGCACACAGGGTGCTTTTTCCTATTTAAAAAACCTGGTCTTTTGCTTATTCAGGTTTATGTGGTTGTATGCAGTAGAACGGAGCCCTGTAAGAGGATCGTTGAGATAGAACATGATGAGAAACAGTTTGAGGAAGTGGAGAAAGGTTTGTTTCAGCTTTGGTGTAAATTCTACCACAGAGGACTAAATATTAGCTAGAGTCGACTTTTGCTAGTTTTAGCTTTTTCTAGGGTACACTCAATTACGGAAAAAGTTTTGATATCTCAGGCTTTATTTGAGGCATGTTTGTTTGTATGAATATTTTAGAGCATATTTTGGGTCACCACGGGAATGGTAGTTTATGGGTTTAAAAGATCTAAATTCGAGCTACAAAGCAGCAGTGGACCTCCTCTCATAAACTCACGTCCATTTATAGTCTCGATACCCTGTGATACCGTTGCTTGGTTTTTTGTTACTGGTATCAGTTCTGGTCTATGGACTTGATCCGGATGGGGCGCAGGAGCGTTTGAGGCTGGATGCCCTACGGAATCTCCCGATTGAAAGACCCATACCCTATCCATTGCACCACAGCCGCTCCGCTCATGGTTTACCTAAATAATCTATAGCCTTACATGTTATAAGGATAAACTGTAAAATAATGTTTGTCGATATTGAGTCTTGTTGCCATCCCCAATTGATATACCTCCTATCTGTTCGATCTATTCCTTCATGTATTGTGTGTCTGTTTTCTTTATGACAGATGAGAGATATATATATCCTACACAGGAGAGATATTACATGCAGTTACTATCACCGACTAACTGTGACTTCATCCCAGGAACAAGATGAGAGGGTACTCGCTAACAACAATTAGAAGAGATATACACCTGAGGGTGCTGGGAGGCTGAAACAATCGACCTTGGAAGCTCCCTCAATGGGACTCGGGCCAACAACTCCTGCGGCACCAATCGCAGGCAGTGGATAGCAAGCGTGCTAACCGTTTTTGCCATCTCACCATCCCCAAGAAATGATGGTTGATGGTGCTTACTAGCATGCCCGCTATTCACTACTCATAGTTTAGTTTTGAAGAAGAAAATAATGGGTAGGGAAAGATAATGTGTAAATATGTCTACAAATGGAATCTGCGTGGAAATCTTTGAATATTCTTAGGCAATGAGTGAGATTTTGTACAAATTAAGTCTCCTCTAATCAAGAAGGTTAATCAATTTGTCCAGACATTGCTCTAGTTTGAAGACCTCCATTGATGGCTGGATTCCTTAGGCGAACAAACTATTTGTGCTTGTAATGCTGTCTAGGAGCCTTATTTTGATGTAAACGTTATATACTGTATACGTAAACACATAAATACTATTTATATGTTAATGACTGTATATAATGTTATAGTTGTGATATTTAAGGGTAGACACGGAGGACGGTGAGGCGATAACCTCAGCTGAGATTTTAACTCTGAACGCTGATGGTGGAGCTCCTAAAAACTACATCGCTATAGCAACCAACAGAAGTTTTAACGAAGAAGTCTCATCTAAAGGAAGGGTATGTGGCAGTTTAAGTGTGGGCATAGTTTGCCATATTTTACCATTTACCATTTAGTAATTCATACCAAGAAGAGCATTGAATTTTTTACCATGTGAATCTGACATCATCTAGTAACTGCCTGACTAGAACATGCATTGGTCTTTGGGTAGTCTTTGTTGTTACAGGTGTTGTCTAGGGGCCTATTCAAAATCTGAAATAGACCCGCTTATGTGATCTATTATGATAAGGGGCAAGGTTAAAATTGTCTTATCTGTACTTTGCTGTTCCATGTTCTCGGCACAGTGCCAAACTCTCCCTCTTCCCTCCCTTTTCCATGACTCAGCAGGGGAAAGTATAACTTTCCAAAGCCAACATATCAGGCCATACTTTGGACTTGAAAACTTTGTTATACAATACAGCGATCCAAGCTTATCCTTATGACCTGAGAAATTGTGATAAGTGATCGCTAACCAAAGTCTTGTCAACTACATGACATTTCATTAGCATTTGTGGCAGTCAAGTTTGATTTCTGATGAATATTATGTGATGTATTTTTATTTTTAGTAAAAAATTGGGTTACTGTGTTGCCATTAAGATTTCCTAGATAATGTCAAGCAGTGGTACTTTTGTACAGTGAGTAAGTGGAGCTCAGCTCCACTTGGTTATAAACATCCTTCTTGAAGTGGAGCTGAGCTCCACTTCAATTTTTTTAGTTCCCTGGATAAGCAGGACTCTCAGCCGGGGAGGATTCGAAACCTGAGTTTTGATATTAGCATGTCACATAGTGGTATTTTAAAGGTGTAAAACGCCCTGAGCATAAACAGCTGAGGGTACGTCTGAGATGGCACCGAAATATTGTCGGGTGAAACACCTGAGATTTGAAGATTATGTGCAAAGAATAGCTGGCAAAGCAAGTCAAAGAATGTATGTTGTTAAAAAAATGTTGCATCTAAGTTCAAAGCCATTAGCTTTCATGATGTTCAAAAGTTGTGTAATTTCCCTCTTTATGTATTTATTGTCTGCCCGTTTTGCACGCGAGCATATGTACCATAGACAAGAAATTACTAAGGAAAGTTTTTAATTTAATTGTTAAAGGCAACTCCTTGATCACATCATACACAATCTTCTAGAGCGATGCCCTCAAATGCAAGTTCCATACTCTAGTAGCAAGTTCCTTTATTGACAAAGTATATGCATCCTTTTCTCGCAACATTTCACGTTTGTGGTAGCAAGTAAATCAATAAAAACCTAGAGCATTTCTTGTAAACATAAAGTCGTAAATAATTTTAGATTTGATCCCGATGAACCAATTCATATGGACTAACCAAGGCCGTCTCCACAGGTGAAAATGAATCCCCATGATGTTAAAATATGATGTTTGTAAAAATATTGATTTAAAGGCGCCAGGGTGGAAAGGCATAATTAATGTAATGTGGTGCTATTGAAATCATTGCCTGGATTTATCCGGTTCAAATCACTTTTTTAACATGTCTAAAATTCCAATTTCTATTTAGCCATAATAATAACCTCTTGGTATCTCTGGGATCATTGTTTGATCATTGATTTAGAAATGACTTGAACAGTGAGAGTATTATTACAGTGAGTGCAGTGAGAGGCATTATTAGTATAAGCAGTGCAATAATCGAATCGAGGCGCCAGGGTAGAAACGCATAATTAATGTAATGTGATGCTATTGAAATCATTGCCTTGATTTATCCGGTTCACCTGCAAAATCACTTTTTTAACATGACTAAAATTCCAATTTCTATTTAGCCATAATAATAACCTCTTGGGATCTCTGGGATCATTGTTTGATCATTGATTTAGAAATGACTTGAACAGTGAGAGTATTATTACAGTGAGTGCAGTGAGAGGCATTATTAGTATAGGCAGTGCAGTATTATTAACATAGCTTATCACAACTAGAATCTAATACTGGATCATTCATTAATACTATGGCATAAATTATTGTAAGGCAACATTTAGCATTGTTTATATATTATTCATCTCTGCCAACGAGCAAAATCTGAGTTTTTAGCTTACATTCTAAAATCCCCTGAGTAGCCTGAGTTGAACCCAAAAATTTGAGTAACTCGGGCTAAACCTGAGTGGTTGAGAGCCCTGTCGAAAGCAATGGGGAGTTAACTGCTCTCATGCTGGAGCAATACTAAAAGATGGTAAATACATAAATATTTGAGTGTTGGCTATGTGTTGTCAGTCCAGAAAAGTTATTTCTGCAACCGCCAATGGCAAGAAAATAGAGTATAAAAGCAGAAGCATCTACAACCAATTATATCTGTTGCTGGGAAATGGAGATATCTGGCTCCCTCTGGCATACCTATCAAAGACAGGTGATGTCAGAGGATATTGGCTAACAATAAAGCTGCCCATTGGCAACCTCTACAGAAGGTTGCTGGCTAAACCTTGCCGGCTGGGAGGATTGATTGATGAATTAAAAAATATAAATAAGTAAGAGCTCCACTTCATTATCCCTTACAAAAGTACCACTGTGAATGTGCGGTGTATATAAAGTTGTTGTGTACTGCTGGTGTATAGGTTTCGTTTATACGTCCTGTGTTCAATCAGCTATAAAAGAAAGTGTGGATAGTTTGTGTTGAGTGTGGTAAAAATTGAATGACCCCAGTGAGCAGTTCCCAGTGACCACTTAAAAATAGCATTTTACATGTTATGTTAAGTTATTAGATTAGTACACCTGGATCAGATTTAAGTGTGGGGTGAATTGGTTTTTTATCCAGTAGACCCAATCTTTAAGGTTGGCTGCACATGTATTGCAATATGATATTCATAAAAAATTGATGTATTCCGATATTTGTACAAATTTATATATGATAGAATTGCTTCCCTAATAACCGTACTGTGTACTCTACCACCAATCTATCAATAATAGGTGCTTTTTTTATACACTCCTCTCTTGTCTTTTTTACACTCCTCCATTTTATTATCATATAAAACACCCAACCAAAACATAAAAAATAGACAGACACAAGTAAATATTTCAAAATAATTCAAAATAATTCATAATAATAATAATAATGAGTTCTACGCAATGTGCAGCATCGATGAACAATATCTCCAACTTCGTAATTGAATTGTGGTTACTGTATTAATATTTTCATAACTGATCCAGGTTGACCATGAGTAATTTTTCTTTGGTGCTGCCAAGTTATGAAAGATAACTAATTCAAACCATATAACTTGATTTGAAATAACATTCTATCTCCTATTATATACGTATAACAGTGATATCTTGATACAAATCATGCTTAATTTATGGAAAAATATTTGCTCTTATCCTCGAGCCAGCTGTTAGCTGGTTTCCATAGGTCTGTGGTGTCTGCGCAATGTAACAGGTTGCCAAATGACAACCTGTTATAATGTGATATGATTATGGTAGTCTATTCAAAAACATAACAGTAACAAAACACTGCCTTTGACAGTTTTCCAACTTGTCTCATTCACAAGCAAGGATAAGATATCAAAATTGTCTACCATAAAGCTGCTCAATCGTTAGACGATGGTATCTCCGCTGACCTGCACACCAACAATAGTATCTTTGTTTGGCGAAGCAGATGTTTTGATGACTTCGTTTATGGCACAAGATGAATTGTTCGATCCCACCTGTACCTGTACCTGCACCTGTACAAAAATAGAGTGAAAATAATGGTTATTCTCATGATTGACTATGCTACAAGTAAAATGATTGTGATAGCAATAATAGCAAACTGATATAATCCATTGCTCTCTTCTCCCACTATAGATTTTACAATGCAAAGCTCAAATCCGACCTATCCATCCGACCATGTCAGTGTTCAAGTGATACAAGAAATCCATTTCCGATTATGATACAAAAGTTCTGGTTCATTTTCTGAGAATATGTACATTAGAGTTACCCATAGACTCACAAATAAACTAAATATATATCTAAGTGTTACCAAAAATGAGTATTTCTTTGTGATATAGGTTAATGATTTTACGTTTTAATTTCGCTAGCTGTGTGGTGTACTACTGATTGGCGCTTGTTGGGTTTTGCCATTGGCTGTATGTTATCATCATTGATTGGCAATTGACAAGCAAAGAAAGAAAACAAAACACCAACACAATCAGCCAGGAGTACACTACACGCTCAAAAGGATGTTAAAATGTGGACCTCTCTCCATCAGTTCTAGGATAAAACCAAAGTTCTGAGTTGTACGATACAAGGTATTAGTTTAACAAATATTTCAGATTTCTAGGCCAGGTCGCTTCGCTTTGCGGTTTGGTTTAGCCACCATAATTACTTGATTCCCATTTTACGTCATCAATGTGTCACTGGAAGACCAATGAGAGCAATCTGTCCTTGATTGGAAGTCCAATGAGATCGTCAATAGGGAGTTTTCACTCTTAGGCTTGGGGGCATGATTGGAATTATACCATCTGCTAACCAGTTTCATTCCCTTATGTACCTAGGAGCTTTGTCAGCATTCATGTTATTTTAACTCTTTTCTATAATTCAACAGAGGAAAAACATTTTCATAATTGTAAGAGCACATGAATCAGGCCATACCTAAGACCTAATGAGGCATAATTTATTTGGACCTGTTTAAGACATGTCTATTCCACACTCTTTGTCTTCTCAGTGTGGGCAATTCATGAAGAGTTTATTTTGATCAAGTTCCCATAGCCAAATAAAACTGTGGAAAAAGTGTTTTGTTTTTCTACTTAATGGTTAATTTAATTGGATTGACAAAAACAACATTTACATAATCTCATGCAAGGTTCCATGACGCAGTCCCGCTTGCGCTGTATGTTAGCTTATTTTAGGGAAAACAGAGTTCTGGCTGGCCTTAATGAGGATCGAAATGTGCCCTTGGTCCTGGTACTGAGGGTGTGATACATTCAAGAAACAAGAAGGCATCCTAGAAGTGAGGCCATAAAGGAACTCAATAAGGCTGTGCGCCCAGCAAGCTGTCAAAATTAAACAGGTACTAATTGACCTTTGGCAGTGGTATTTTGATCTAAGCAATAGGCTGAGTAGGGTTTAGGTATCAGCCATCTTTATGGTGACAATATTGTGTCCACATAGTCTACAGTGGAAGAAGCTTGTGCTCAATAAAATGCAAAGAACCTTCAACCAGTACTGAGCAGTTCTAGGGATCAAGGTACTTGTGCTACACATTGTATTTTAAATTGAAACAGAATAAACATCAAGGGTGTTGGTAACAAAATACAAGGTAATAGTAAACGGTACAGGAAAGATGTTCTTATTTGTTGGAGACAGACTTTCAAATAAATATTTTTAGCTGATGAATGGTGAAATAGCTTACATTATACTATGTCAGTTATTCTATATATAGTACACAATTTATATATCTGAAGAAAAAAAACAGAACAAATAACAAAAAGTCATTTTTAGAAGAGAGTGTTTCACAGTCTCATTTTCGCAGTTAACCTAAAATACAAATTTAGACAGCAAATTGAATAAATGCACTGATATATTAAATCACTTTTTGTGACAAATCACACTAAAAATAGGCTACCTTGTGAGGTTTTTATCTGATATAAAGTAAACTGTTGTCTCTCCTCATTAAACAGTGCTGTGGTTCTCAGATGGGTTGTCGAATAACTCATCGTAACTTTTGGTGACAATTGTATTATTGATCTCATTCAGAGAAGCAGTCCTGTAGTGACTATCTGGACGAGAATTTTCTTTTTCAGCCTGACAAAAAAAGTTGGGCCAACATAGCAGTTATTACCATATTTTCACACCAGCAGGGCATTAAACTTTTTGATATATAGAGGGAAAAAAAAGGCTATCCTATCCTATATATTGCTTACATATATGACAACTGACCGTGATACTAGTGTGTGCCAGTTACATCAAGTACAAAAATGAGGATATTCTAAACTAAGATCATTGTCTGAGTGAGTCAAGTGGCGAATGTAGTAAAGTCTAGAAAATATCTGTTTGGCGTCTTATCTAGTTTTTATATCTATCTCTTACTATATGTGTTATAAACTTTTTATTACGAGTAGGTCAGATATCTTTCCATGGTTGATGGCCGTACAATCTACTCACACTCAACCGAACATTACACCCATTTATTAGACTCTGAGATGCTGCTGAGGCAATGAATTCATTTTATCAAACAAAATTCATATAAACTTACATCTCTTCTACTCCCTATGCACTTAGCCGTTAGCGATTCATTAACGGCTGTAAGTTCTTTAATGGCTTCGCCTTGGATTCCTATATTTGATTTTAACTGTTCTTTAACTTGCTTTTTAAAATTGATAATTGATTGTATCACCTAAATTCATAAAAAAACCTTTTTCATATTATCTCATCCAATTGTGTTTATCATCATCACTACCTTGAATTTAAGATAAAAATCATTTTGAAGCTAGATATTGACCGGATAAAGGCCTACCACACAATCTATCAAATTTTCTATTGAGCAAGAGTGTTTTTTTTTTCCATTTTGAGTGATGATTTTCTTATTCTCATTTTAATTTCCTTTTCAAATAATTCTCAAAACTTTATCCCTTCCCATGATGCTCACAATGTAGTCACCCAAGGTCATCTTGCTTTTACATGATTTTGTGCTGCGTAATAATGATCAACAGGCTTAGAAATAACACCCATAGTAAAACAAAACAACTGGATAAGATGTTACCATTCAAAAGAAACTCAACGATGACTCACTTTCTCCTTCTCTTGCTGAGCCCTCCATGCGTCAAATCGATCCACTTTGGCTTTCATTTCTTTTAACATGCTGTTATCATTTTCGAGCCTCTGAATTGTTCCCATACTTTCTGCACAAAATACAGTCACTGTTTATGTTTATGATGATCTAGCATTTCTCAACCTTGGAAGAATTGTTGAAAGCATAGAATTGAAACCTAATAGATTTATATGTCATGCAATGCTTGAGCCTTAGCTAAAATTAGTTGAAGGCTTCATGTTCCTTTCTCAGTCTTATTTACACATACCCCTCAAGTCAAAATTGCCTCTAAATCAGATGTTTTTTGCATATATATATATATATATATATATATATATATTATTATATACACAATTACAAAATGGATTGTATGAAAATTTTGTGGCATTTTAAATAACTCTGAAAATTGACGACCCGTGGATCCACAACTAATGACAACTGTAATTATCAGGACTAATTTTGGACTTTACCTTCACAGGCACGAGTGGCTGTGTATTCCCAATCCGTCAGATTTCTCAGCATCCTCGCTCTTTCTGCTATGTCTTTATGGTTGTGTGTCACATCTACAGGTTTTCTTCCTTTCTCATCTTCAGCGTTGAGCAACACGGACTTTTCATGATCAGTCAGTCCACTTTCTTCTAGAAGAGCCTTCACAACACAATTGTCAAGGTAATCTCTCCATCTTTTCACTGCCAGGTGAGCTAAGTTATTGTGAAGTGTTGGGCGCCTTAAAACCATAGCAATAGCACTACGTCTGTCGGGGTTTCGTTGTTTGACAAGTGCATTGTGTTCTTTGGTCTCATCGGCTAATTTACTCAGTAAGGTTTTGAATATATGGATGTCTCCTTGTTTGACAGCCTTATGTAGCACTGTTTCCCCGTTTATCTCGGTTTCCTCTATGGCTGCAATCAAGGTGTTTCTCCTGGCTTCGATATCTTTAGGCTAAAAGTTGAAATGACATGCTAGAAAGGTTTCTCAAAATAACCAATAGGTTGCATGCAAGAATTTACAACAATATTCATTGTGGAGTTATTTAACCAAATTTGAGGAAGGGTGCAAGGGGCTGCAACAATCAACGCTCCTCAGTCGCCCTTCCAATGGTACTCTTAATCAGGTCTTCTGTTGCACTAAATATCCTCACTGACTTTCCCAAAATAAGCAAGCCTGATATCCATCACTCGAAGCTGTGTCTCAATCAGCTCATTCTATTCCCCATTGCCACCCTTTTAATGCATTGTACTTGATACAAAATATCAACTGTTTTTCTTATATTTGTTTTTGGATTCCACACAAGATGTTGCTTTTTTTCCACACCTTTGGACAGAAAATCTTTCAAACAATTTTCGTTTACATCTATTAATAGCCACTTGGTCCAGATAACTTCTTACTGGTGATTGATTGCTTAAAAATTTGATCATCATTACCAACAATAACCCAAAGCCTTTTCTCTGGGGTAGATAAATACAGCTCACCTCATCATTTTTTTACAATTAAAAAAGCTTAGTTCAATTTAAATTATCTAACGATACGAATCAAGCAACAAATCAATTTTTATCTATATAAAGAATGAATATCAAACTTACTCGTTTTTTTTCCTTGTAAAAAGGTTTGATTGCATTTTCCAAAGCCTGCTCACTGATCGGATAATTTTCCGGCGATTTACAGTAGTTTTGGAATAATTGTTTCACATGCTCCTTAGCCTTTCGCATATCCATGGCTTCACACTGCTTTGCATCTAGTGTTGATTTGAGTAAGACAGCTAATACTTATAGAGGAATCTATAAGTTCATTTGATTGGATGATTTACACAAAGTAAACCTTTTAAATCATTTACCTTCTCCAATGCAGTTTTCGAGACTCATATTATACAAGAGGATACAACTCAGTCTTCTGATCCATCTATCTATAGTATGATGTATCAGGGAGTTTGGGACTAATGTCTCAAATGTCCCAAACTCTCTAGTTTAATCAAATACGCACTGTTATGATAGACATACTTTTAGTACACAACAGCTGTGTTTAGTGGAACTTGCTTTATTGTAAACCGGACCAGAGAAGATCATTGAAGATCGTAAACACCAATTGAATAAACAGCATTCAGCAGAGTAACTAAGAATAAAAATGTGTGCATGTGTGGGCAATAAAACTAAACATACAATAAATATAATCAAATAACGCCTGTCTTATTAATACAAATAAAACATTTAAATATTACTTTGACCAAGGAGGAGAAGTGAGTACTTTGAACACTAGAAACAATAAATTATGGTGCGCTGACCTTATCTCAAACAGTGTAAACTAACATTCAAATTCAGATTAAATGCTGTTGGGTTATGATCTTCTCAAACGCAATGTTTTACATTGTTTGAGGGGATTATGTGTTAACACATCATTTATCCATTAATGTGTGCTTACGGGGGGGGGGGGGGGGGGGCTGTTTAATAGGGTATCAAATAAGACCTAGTGTATAGACAGAAAGAAGTCGAGTGTGGCAAAGAAAATGTAAGTATGGCATAGGGAGTTGTCTACTCAGTATGTATGACAGGACAACTCCGTTTACCCCCTATTTTCAGTTTACCCATATTTTCAATGCGTGTCTCAAACAGCAGTATTTCCCAATGCTTTGGATAACGGCTGAGATCATATGGCTACTAAATAAATCACCTGACTACCACAAAGATTACTGACCAATCTATGCTGCTATGGCACAAACTGCTAGAACACTTCATCGTCAAACAACTAAGAACCATCAAACTTCAAGAAAAAATATGCATACATTCCAGGGAACGGATGTACTGACGCCCTCGTTAACTTTGTTAATGATGCAGTGCTTAAATTAGATCGAAAGGGGACAAAAGGAATCCACGCCCTTCTCACCGATTACAGCAAGGCCTTCGATAATATGGACCATGCCACCATGCTAGCAAAAAGGTAGTAGTAGTATTCTATTTTATTTAAATTAAATCATGGGAAAAAAAGTACCTCTGTTTGCAGGCAAATTGTTGAGTTAACATGGTGAATCACTGGTAAATACAGGATGAAATTTTGGAAGTTCTGTGGAGAGAAGATAAATTGTTAATTTGGTTAAAGGCTAAGGCTGAATACCAAGAATATTTTCTTAAAAAAGTGAAATTGATTGCATCTGCAGTATTTACAAGAAAAAAGCACCCCTAAAGAAAAATTGTCGAATTAGCAGTAATAACAAGGTGAATGCAGTGTTCGAAAACATATTGGCAAGAAAATACAAGTTTCTTATTGGTCGTAGACTGTGAATGGATAACAAGAATAGTTCCTGATTAGTAGAAATATATTATGATGCAAAAAGGTGCGGTGAGCATTCAGACATAAGGTAGTCGACATGACATGTCTACAACAACACCCAAAAATTTAGTTTGCTTTGAGGGTAAGGTCAGAAGTGCATCACCAAAAGGTACATCTGAAATATCTTCAGTGGATGGATCGAAGATAGGCTTATAGAATGTTGTATCATCGACAGATTTGATACCATGAAAACCTTTAAGCTTTTAGCTTCTGAGTCATTATTATAGATAATCCATAATATTTATAGGGCCAGAACTTAACACACTGTTGCCTGGAGAGCAAAAAACTTTCCACTAGGGCTATAAAATTAGTTGATGATGATCAGTCCAGTGCACTACCGATTACATGTGAAGTACCCCAAGGAAGCGTTCTAGGTCCAATCTTATTCAATCTTGCTATCAATGATCTCCTTAACAAGCACAAAACTGCATTCGCTTACGCTGATGACACCATTATTTACTGCACAACAACGGATATCCCTACCTTAATGGATAAATCTGAGTCATTGATGAGAGAAGTATTGAATTCAAACAATGTCCTTCAACTCAACTTATCCAAAACCCAATACTGTATCTTCGCAAATAGAAAAGTAGAAGATTTTTACCAAATCCGAATAAACAATTTTAAAATAGAATCCAAGCATTTGCTCAATCTCCTTGGAATTATTCTCGATTCAGAACTTAGTTTAACCCCTCAGGCTAATGCCACCGCCGCTAATGCAAACAAAATGGTCTACTTGAAGACGTACAAATCACGGATCAGACCTACAGTTGAATACTGCTCATCATTGTACCTTGATGGTTTAGCCAAAAATTCAGAAACATTAGAAAAAGTACAAAATAAAGCAATCAGAATCATAACTTCAACCCCCAAACAATTTTCTGTCACATCTGGCCGCTTACTCCTAAATTTACATACTCTCCACAGTAGAAGGAATTTTCTTTTTCACAAGTTTGTCAAATCGAGGGTCCATAAAGGCCGTGCATCCAAGCACATACTTCGTCTTCATCCCATTAGCAAATCAAACAGACATACACATCACACTTCGTAACAACTGTCCAATAATTAAACCCTCATTCAGATCAAAACTAGGCAAATCAGCCTTTTTAAATATTTTTCATACATTTGTAACTAAATCAACCAAGCCTCATGAATCATTATCATCTAATCCTTCCTAATATTGTTAACTTGTATTTTTGTTTGCCAGTCTCTGTTTCTTCTTTTCTTTTTTTTCATCTTATTCATTCAATTTATGATACCATGCTTTCATTATCCTACTCACTATATGGCAGTGGTACTTTTGTAAGGGATAATGAAGTGGAGCTCTTACTTATTTATATTTTTTAATTCATCAATAAATCCTCCCAGCCGGCAAGGTTTAGCCAGGAACCTACTGTAGAGGTTGCCAATGGGCAGCTTTATTGTTAGCCAATATCCTCTGATATCACATGTCTTTGATAGGTATGCCAGAGGGAGCCAGATACCCCCATTTCCCAGCAACAGATATAATTGGTTGTAGATGCTTCTGCTTTTATACTCTATTTTCTTGCCATTGGTGGTTGCAGAAATAACTTTTCTGGACTGACAACACATAGCCAACACTCAAATATTAATGTATTTACCATCCATTAGTATGGCTCCAGCATGAGAACAGTTTACTCCCCATTGTTTTCGACAGGGCTCTCAACCACTCAGGTTTAGCCCGAGTTACTCAGATTTTTGGGTTCTACTCAGGCTACTCAGGGGATTTTAGAATGTAAGCTAAAAACTCAGATTTTGCTCTTGGCAGAGATGAATAATATATAAACAATGCTAAATGTTGCCTTACAATAATTTATGCCATTTTATTAATGGATGATCAGGTATTAGATTCTAGTTGTGATAAGCTATGTAAATAATTCTGCACTGCCTATACTAATAATGCCTCTCACTGCAATCACTGTAATAATACTCTCACTGCACTGCCTATTCAAGTCATTTCTAAATCAATGATCAAACAATGATCACAGAGATCCCAAGAGATTATTATGGCTAAATAGAAATTGGAAGTTTAGACATGTTAAAAAAGTGATTTTGCAGGTGAACCGATAAATCCAGGCAATGATTTCAATAGCAGCACATTACATTAATTATGCCTTTCTACCCTGGCGCCTTTAAATCAATATTTTTACAAACATCATATTTTTACATCATGGGGATTCATTTTCACCTGTGGAGACGGCCTTGGTTAGTCCATATGAATTGGTTCATCTAGATCAAATCTAAAATTATTTACGATTTTATGTTTACAAGAAATGCTCTAGGTTTTTATTGATTTACTTGCTATCACAAACATGAAATGTTGCGAGAAAAGGATGCATATACTTTGTCAATAAAGGAACTTGCTACTAGAGTATGGAACTTGTATTTAAGGGCATCGCTCTAGAAAATTGTGTATGATGTGATCTTGTCTTTAACAATTAAATTAAAACCTTTCCTTAGTAATTTCTTGTCTATGGTACATATGCTCGTGTGCAAAACAGGCAGACAATAAATACATCAAGAGGAGAACTACACAACTTTTGAACATCATGAAAGCTAATGGCTTTGAACTTAGATGCAACATTTTTTTAACAACGTACATTCTTTGACTTGCTTTGCCAGCTATTCTTTGCACATAATCTTCAAATCTCAGGTGTTTCACCCGACAATATTTCAGTGCCATCTCAGACGTACCCTCAGCTGTTTATGCTCAGGGGGTTTTACACCTTTAAAATACCACTATGCGACATGCTAATATTAAAACTCAGGTTTCGAATCCTCCCAGGTTGAGAGCCCTGCTTATCCAGGGAATAAAAAAAATTGAAGTGGAGCTCAGCTCCACTTCAAGAAGTGTGTTTATAACCAAGTGGAGCTGAGCTCCACTTACTCACTGTACAAAAGTACCACTGCTATATGGTATGTAACACCCTACCACCACTTATATCTTTTTATTCATTTAGTCATTTTTTGTATCTACGTTAATGCGTGTGAGGTCAACAAGTTGTTTTTAATTAGCTTTAATTATAAACTTTTAGAAAACCTCAATAAATAAATAAATGAATTAGCATTAACTCTTAGAGTTTGAATGTAAGATATCAGTGTGTATGTAACTAAGTCTCATTCGGTATAACAGTACAATTGTGCTGTATGGAGAGGTGGTTTGAACGGAAGATAGACTAGCAACGTCTCCAAGGTAAATTTTTTGATCTGATATCCAAAATTACCAGCCATGGTCGCGTCATGATCAGGTTTCTCTGCCAGTATACTGTATACCTGGATAGATAATTGATTCATTCATTCATTCATTTTCTTTGCTGCCAAAATTTGTATCAGGTTATACAAATCATATCATTGGCAAAAACGAATTCCGCAATCATTTTCATGGTGCCAAGAAACAAACATTTACACGATTATTGACTTGAGATCAGAGTGTCACTACCGATGGTTGATAAGGGCCTGTTGCAGTTCATTGCAGCTCACTACATTCTAGAATCTGCAGTGCATAGCACACTTGCTGCAGCCTTATTGTGACCTTGTCTGTTAAATTTATTAGTCATTTATTTGTTTTCCTGTATGTGGGCATCAAAGCATGCATAGCCTTGTCATGCTGCCACCTTTTTGAAAAAAGAAAAAAGTGCGTAATAAGACTAATGCATACTCCTCTGTAACAACAATCCAATCCAATCCAATCCAATCCAATCCAATCCAATCCAATCCAATAGTTGGGATTCCATAATGTTGGCCATTAGCCATAAGTCATTAGACATTAGCCATTAAACATTTGCCATGTTAGCATAGCAAGGGAATTCCCAAGCCACACTCTATAAAACATCATAACTGTACTGGTGTAGACTACTTTTACAAGAGCTTCAATTTGAAAAAATAAACCCAGAACAGTAAAAAGCTAAAAACCAAAATATGCTTTCCTAACTTTTGGATGTTGAAATTTCAACGTTCTAGAAAATTAGAGTTGTTATTATTTTCATTGGAAAACTGTCATTTTGAACAAGAAAGGCAGATTTGTAACAAAGAGTTGTCATGTTACAATAGTGCGGAATTTTGGCTGAAATGTTCCAGAGTAACATCTTGACGAGCATATATAAAAAATTTCCCCTCGCCCTTTGCTCAACCACTTGAACCTTACATGAATTATAACTGTAAACTTCAGAAGATTAGATATATATTTAAAATAAATATTTATATTGCATTTGAGCTGATGAGATATAATTATTTGCGCAACATACCACAGTTTTTATTGGCCCATATTCTCATTAGGTTGCACAAAATATACGCTTTGTGCCCCCCCCCCCACTGGACAAAGCTTGTTGAAAGATAAGACAGGCTAGGTTAGATTAAGTGAGCTAGCACACCTAGGCTTGCTCCATGGTAGGCATAGGGGGTTAACCCGGTAGTCAGACAGGTATTTCTACCCCTACCCTGTCTGCAAAGCAGACTGATCTGTTATAGTATTTGCAGCATATCTATAGTAGGGTAGGTAGAGGGGATACCCCGGGAGTCAAAGGCATATCACCCGACCCTGTCTGCCCAGCAGACTGTTCCAATACACTCTGTTTCTCTGAATTTGATGGACACACTTTGTGTAACTGAAATCATATTGTGGCCTCAGGTCCCCATTGTGTCCTCAGGTCACTAGAAAACAACATTGGTTATACAAACCTACGAATCAAGGTGAAATGATTATCGTAAGAAATACATGTGTCACAAGTATTTTCGTCAAAAATAAGTGATTTTCGGGTATTACGGTGTGGCATGTGTGTGCATATTCTAGAAGTGCAGTACTGTTTTGGTTCGAGAGTGAAGCTCTTTAAGTCTCCTGTCCAGTAGTATTGCACAACTCTCCATTTTGTGTATATAATGGGCAGCGCTGTATGAAGTGTTGCACCGATTCATCTTCTTTGAAGCAGAGACATGTAGGAGCATAAGTAAGTCCGAGCTTCTATCTGTGTAGTTGTAGGCTGCAATGACAAGTGACAGAGCTTTTCCTACCTCCTTAGAATACCAGTTGCCGAATTCTATGAGCAGATGTCCCTGCATAAATATTTCCGGAGGTAAATCCCTTAGTAGGCTATCCATCCCCTGCACCTCAGTGATTTAAATGAAAATGAATTCGGTCTAGGAGTTATCAACAACATTTGAAAAATTGTTACGTATTTGGGGTTTTCACATTTGAAAAAACCTTTTTTGTAACATTTTTTTTTATTGCCAGCTTTGTGGGTGAAACAATCCCCTTTATGACAGCAGTTATGTCATATTGTGAGGAAATAATGACCCTAGCAAAGGATAAAAAATGACTCAAATGAGATGAAATGAGGTAAAATATATTGATTAAGTATCCATAGCACAATATTTAACTGTTCATATTTCCCACAGCGTTTTGCAATCCGTCTGCTCCTATATCAATTGGTGGAACGCTAGTTTGCGAGTTTGTACTTGGTATATGGACAGCAGTTCAGAGACTAAAGAAGCCGTGTTTTGTTGTCATGTTGGGAAACTTTATTATCACATGCCACTAAAGAAAGTTGTGGACTTTTTGGGTTAATGGAATAACAGGATAAGATGGTCTTTATTCTTAGCAAATTCTCAACTGTTTTAAAATTTGATTGTGTACATACAGTAGCTTCAATACCACATATAAGATTGCCACGCTCAAAAGGATGTTAAAATGTGGACCTCTCTCCATCAGTTCTAGGATAAAACCAAAGTACTGAGTTGTACGATACAAGGTATTAGTTTAGCAAATATTTCAGATTTCTAGGCCAGGTCGCTTCGCTTTGCGGTTTGGTTTAGCCACCATAATTACTTGATTCCCATTTTACGTCATCAATGTGTCACTGGAAGACCAATGAGAGCAATCTGTCCTTGATTGGAAGTCCAATGAGATCGTCAATAGAGAATTTTCACTCTTAGGCTTGGGGGCATGATTGGAATTATACCATCTGCTAACCAGTTTCATTCCCTTATGTACCTAGGAGCTTTGTCAGCATTCATGTTATTTTAACTCTTTTCTATAATTCAACAGAGGAAAAACATTTTCATAATTGTAAGAGCACATGAATCAGGCCATACCTAAGACCTAATGAGGCATAATTTATTTGGACCTGTTTAAGACATGTCTATTCCACACTCTTTGTCTTCTCAGTGTGGGCAATTCATGAAGAGTTTATTTTGATCAAGTTCCCATAGCCAAATAAAACTGTGGAAAAAGTGTTTTGTTTTTCTACTTAATGGTTAATTTAATTGGATTGACAAAAACAACATTTACATCATCTCATGCAAGGTTCCATAACGCAGTCCCGCTTGCGCTGTATGTTAGCTTATTTTAGGGAAAACAGAGTTCTGGCTGGCCTTAAAGAGGATCGAAATGTGCCCTTGGTCCTGGTACTGAGGGTGTTATACATTCAAGAAACAAGAAGGCATCCTAGAAGTGAGGCCATAAAGGAACTCAATAAGGCTGTGCGCCCAGCAAGCTGTCAAAATTAAACAGGTACTAATTGACCTTTGGCAGTGGTATTTTGATCTAAGCAATAGGCTGAGTAGGGTTTAGGTATCAGCCATCTTTATGGTGACAATATTGTGTCCACATAGTCTACAGTGGAAGAAGCTTGTGCTCAATAAAATGCAAAGAACCTTCAACCAGTACTGAGCAGTTCTAGGGATCAAGGTACTTGTGCTACACATTGTATTTTAAATTGAAACAGAATAAACATCAAGGGTGTTGGTAACAAAATACAAGGTAATAGTAAACGGTACAGGAAAGATGTTCTTATTTGTTGGAGACAGACTTTCAAATAAATATTTTTAGCTGATGAATGGTGAAATAGCTTACATTATACTATGTCAGTTATTCTATATATAGTACACAATTTATATATCTGAAGAAAAAAACAGAACAAATAACAAAAAGTCATTTTTAGAAGAGAGTGTTTCACAGTTTCATTTTCGCAGTTAACCTAAAATACAAATTTAGACAGCAAATTAAATAAATGCACTGATATATTAAATCACTTTTTGTGACAAATCACACTGAAAATACCTTGTGAGGTTTTTATCTGTTATAAAGTAAACTGTTGTCTCTCCTCATTAAACAGTGCTGTGGTTCTCAGATGGGTTGTCGAATAACTCATCGTAACTTTTGGTGACAATTGTATTATTGATCTCATTCAGAGAAGCAGTCCTGTAGTGACTATCTGGAAGAGAATTTTCCTTTTCAGCCTGACAAAAAAAGTTGGGCCAACATAGCAGTTATTACCATATTTTCACACCAGCAGGGCATTAAACTTTTTGATATATAGAGGGAAAAAAAAGGCTATCCTATCCTATATATTGCTTACATATATGACAACTGACCGTGATACTAGTGTGTGCCAGTTACATCAAGTACAAAAATGAGCATATTCTAAACTAAGATCATTGTCTGAGTGAGTCCATGTTCAAGCGGCGAGTGTAGTTAAGTCTAGAAAATATCTGTTTGGCGTCTTATCTAGTTTTTATATCTATCTCTTACTATATGTGTTATAAACTTTTTATTACGAGTAGGTCAGATATCTTTCCATGGTTGATGGCCGTACAATCTACTCACACTCAACCGAACATTACACCCATTTATTAGACTCTGAGATGCTGCTGAGGCAATGAATTCATTTTATCAAACAAAATTCATATAAACTTACATCTCTTCTACTCCCTATGCACTTAGCCGTTAGCGATTCATTAACGGCTGTAAGTTCTTTAATGGCTTCGCCTTGGATTCCTATATTTGATTTTAACTGTTCTTTAACTTGCTTTTTAAAATTGATAATTGATTGTATCACCTAAATTCATAAAAAAACCTTTTTCATATTATCTCATCCAATTGTGTTTATCATCATCACTACCTTGAATTTAAGATAAAAATCATTTTGAAGCTAGATATTGACCGGATAAAGGCCTACCACACAATCTATCAAATTTTCTATTGAGCAAGAGTGTTTTTTTTTCCCATTTTGAGTGATGATTTTCTTATTCTCATTTTAATTTCCTTTTCAAATAATTCTCAAAACTTTATCCCTTCCTCTGATGCTCACAATGTAGTCACCCAAGGTCATCTTGCTTTTACATGATTTTGTGCTGCGTAATAATGATCAACAGGCTTAGAAAAAACACCCATAGTAAAACAAAACAACTGGATATGTTTATGATGATCTAGCATTTCTCAACCTTGGAAGAATTGTTGAAAGCATAGAATTGAAACCTAATAGATTTATATGTCATGCAATGCTTGAGCCTTAGCTAAAATTAGTTGAAGGCTTCATGTTCCTTTCTCAGTCTTATTTACACATACCCCTCAAGTCAAAATTGCCTCTAAATCAGATGTTTTTTGCATATATATATATATATATACACAATTACAAAATGGATTGTATGAAAATTTTGTGGCATTTTAAATAACTCTGAAAATTGACGACCCGTGGATCCACAACTAATGACAACTGTAATTATCAGGACTAATTTTGGACTTTACCTTCACAGGCACGAGTGGCTGTGTATTCCCAATTCTTCAGTTTTTTCAGCATCCTCTCTCTTTCTGCTATGTCTTTATGGCTGTGTGTCACATCTACAGGTTTTCTTCCTTTCTCATCTTCAGCGTTGAGCAACACGGACTTTTCATGATCAGTCAGTCCACTATCTTCTAGAAGAGCCTTCACAACACAATTGTCAAGGTAATCTCTCCATCTTTTCACTGCCAGGTGAGCTAAGTTATTGTGAAGTGATGGGCGCCCAAAAAACATAGCAATAGCACTACGTCTGTCGGGGTTTCGTTGTTTGACAAGTGCATTGTGTTCTTTGGTCTCATCGGCTAATTTACTCAGTAAGGTTGTGAATATATGGATGTCTCCTTGTTTGACAGCCTTATGTAGCACTGTTTCCCCGTTTATCTCGGTTTCCTCTATGGC
Organism: Membranipora membranacea; assembly: GCA_914767715.1. Classification (NCBI taxonomy): domain Eukaryota; kingdom Metazoa; phylum Bryozoa; class Gymnolaemata; order Cheilostomatida; family Membraniporidae; genus Membranipora; species Membranipora membranacea. Next base: position 14,195,663 of record OU612068.1, read on the forward strand.
TGCAATCAAGGTGTTTCTCCTGGCTTCGATATCTTTAGACTAAAAGTTGAAATGACATGCTAGACAGGTTTCTCAAAATAACCAATAGGTTGCATGCAAGAATTTACAACAATATTCATTGTGGAGTTATTTAACCAAATTTGAGGAACAGGCACACCCAAGGGTGCAAGGGGCTGCAACAATCAACGCTCCTCAGTCGCCCTTCCAATGGTACTCTTAATCAGGTCTTCTGTTGCACTAAATATCCTCACTGACTTTCCCAAAATAAGCAAGCCTGATATCCATCACTCGAAGCTGTGTCTCAATCAGCTCATTCTATTCCCCATTGCCACCCTTTTAATGCATTGTACTTGATACAAAATATCAACTGTTTTTCTTATACTTGTTTTTGGATTCCACACAAGATGTTGCTTTTTTTCCACACCTTTGGACAGAAAATCTTTCAAACAATTTTCGTTTACATCTATTAATAGCCACTTGGTCCAGATAACTTCTTACTGGTGATTGATTGCTTAAAAATTTGATCATCATTACCAACAATAACCCAAAGCCTTTTCTCTGGGGTAGATAAATACAGCTCACCTCATCATTTTTTACAATTAAAAAAGCTTAATTCAATTTAAATTATCTAACGATACAAATCAAGCAACAAATCAATTTTTATCTATATAAAGAATGAATATCAAACTTACTTGTCCTTTTTCCTCGAAAAACGGTTTGATTGCATTTTCTAAAGCCTGCTCACTGATCGGATAATTTTCCGGCGATTTACAGTAGTTTTGGAATAATTGATTCACATGCTCCTCAGCGCCTTGCATATCCATGGCTTCACACTGCTTTGCATCTAGTGTTGATTTGAGTAAGACAGCTAATACTTATAGAGGAATCTATAAGTTCATTTGATTGGATGATTTACACAAAGTAAACCTTTTAAATCATTTAGCTTCTCCAATGCAGTTTTCGAGACTCATATTATACAAGAGGATACAACTCAGTCTTCTGATCCATCTATCTATAGTATGATGTATCAGGGAGTTTGGGACTAATGTCTCAAATGTCCCAAACTCTCTAGTTTAATCCAATAAGCACTGTTATGATAGACATACTTTTAGTACACAAAGCTGTGTTTAGTGGAACTTGCTTTATTGTAAACCGGACCAGAGAAGATCATTGAAGATCGTAAACACCAATTGAATAAACAGCATTCAGCAGAGTAACTAAGAATAAAAATGTGTGCATGTGTGGGCAATAAAACTAAACATACAATAAATATAATCAAATAACGCCTGTCTTATTAATACAAATAAAACATTTAAATATTACTTTGACCAAGGAGGAGAAGTGAGTACTTTGAACACTAGAAACAATAAATTATGGTGCGCTGACCTTATCTCAAACAGTGTAAACTAACATTCAAATTCAGATTAAATGCTGTTGGGTTATGATCTTCTCAAACGCAATGTTTTACATTGTTTAACCCAACAACAGAAACTCTACACAAACTAGCCAACACACCTACCATACACATCAGGTATACAAACGACATATTAAATCTATGCAGACTAGCCATAGAAGGGGAAACAATAAACAACATTTTATGCCAGGATAAGAGCGCACTACAAAAGAAAATAAGAAGCCATATAATTAAAGTAATGGGGAGACACTTCACAGAATCTCCCCTACAAGCAGTAGACTTCAAAAAGTCTAAAATAAAGAAACTGATGAAAGAAGAAGACACCCGCGCATGGACGTCTCACATGAGACAGGGTCACAATAGCGAAGGACTGCTAGGCCAGTTGGCAGTGACACACTTAATAAAGAAACCTATACCAATGAGCCTTCCACGAGAAATCACTGGACAGCTATGCAGCCTCATGACAGGTCAAACAAAACTTCAAGCCTTCCTATATAAAGTGAGGCAGACATACACACCAACTTGCTCATGCCTCATGGAGGATGAAACTGTCTTCCACTTCTTAAACAAATGCCAAAATTACATATGTCTAAGAGACAACATTGATCTAGACCAAGCGGACCACATGTCTCTCATCTCTTACATTGAACAGAGTGGGAGATTTTGTCGGTAAATCCACAACAAAAACGAAGTCAAGCAACCTACCTAACTAATGGAGCAAGACCCCTCCATCCAGAATACAGTCCCTGGTCAGGTCACCCTAAGAGGTAGAGTAGGCCATACTGCTGGGTGAGGGTACGGGGACCATGATGGTCCCACTCAGCAGACAACACCAGAACAGATTGTAAACAGAGATAGATGATGTATAAACAGAGAACCAAGCATACGGAGAGTCGCAGCTACTTTCGAAACCCTAAATGCAAATATTATCTTTTCTATTTTTTATTTTATCGTAAAACCAATGCGTTTCATATTTTAACATCAACATGTTCAACTTGATATGCTTCCTACCTAACGTGATTCATTACAATCCATAAATATCAAATCGCCATTTGTTTTGTTTCCTTTTTGTACATATATATAATTTTGAGTCATATCTTGCTCAACACTAATATATTCATATCCATATGCAGACCTGTTGCTTGTTTTTCTTTCCTTTTCAGTTCAGATCAAAGTGCCACATCGTAACCTGCCTTTCAATATGTTACCCATAGCATAATATTCATAGACACATTTGATTTAATTTTTATTATCACATCAAACTTGGGATTTTTCATTTTTGTGTTTAGCCTCAAACCCAAGTTGTTTTATCAAGTTCGAATTAAAACGAAGTTTTCCACTTTCCCTATATATCCACAAAGTACCTAACTAACCTTCAGACTATATCATTTGAAACATAATTGTACATACATTTTGCCTGCAAAAAGAGGCGTAGTTGTTTTTATTTTGTCTAAAGATAAAATAAAATAGATAACTAACTAACTTACATTGTTTGAGGGGATTATGTGTTAACACATCATTTATCCATTAATGTGTGCTTACGGGGGGGGGGGGGGGGGCTGTTTAATAGGGTATCAAATAAGACCTAGTGTATAGACAGAAAGAAGTCGAGTGTGGCAAAGAAAATGTAAGTATGGCATAGGGAGTTGTCTACTCAGTATGTATGACAGGACAACCCCGTTTACCCCCTATTTTCAGTTTACCCATATTTTCAATGCGTGTCTCAAACAGCAGTATTTCCCAAAGCTTTGGATAACGGCTGAGATCATATGGCTACAAAAAAAATCACCTGACTACCACAAAGATTACTGACCAATATATGCTGCTATGGCACCAACTGCTAGAACACTTCATCGTCAAACAACTAAGAACCATCAAACTTCAAGAAAACCAATATGCATACATTCCAGGGAACGGATGTACTGACGCCCTCGTTAACTTTGTTAATGATGCAGTGCTTAAATTAGATCGAAAGGGGACAAAAGGAATCCACGCCCTTCTCACCGATTACAGCAAGGCCTTTGATAATATGGACCATGCCACCATGCTAGCAAAAAGGTAGTAGTAGTATTCTATTTTATTTAAATTAAAACATGGGAAAAAAAGTACCTCTGTTTGCAGGCAAATTGTTGAGTTAACATGGTGAATCACTGGTAAATACAGGATGAAATTTTGGAAGTTCTGTGGAGAGAAGATAAATTGTTAATTTGGTTAAAGGCTAAGGCTGAATACCAAGAATATTTTCTTAAAAAAGTGAAATTGATTGCATCTGCAGTATTTACAAGAAAAAAGCACCCCTAAAGAAAAATTGTCGAATTAGCAGTAATAACAACGTGAATGCAGTGTTCGAAAACAGATTGGCAAGAAAATACAAGTTTCTTATTGGTCGTTGACTGTGAATGGATAACAAGAATAGTTCCTGATTAGTAGAAATATATTATGATGCAAAAAGGTGCGGTGAGCATTCAGACATAAGGTAGTCGACATGACATGTCTACAACAACACCCAAAAATTTAGTTTGCTTTGAGGGTAAGGTCAGAAGTGCATCACCAAAAGGTACATCTGAAATATCTTCAGTGGATGGATCGAAGATAGGCTTATAGAATGTTGTATCATCGACAGATTTGATACCATGAAAACCTTTAAGCTTTTAGCTTCTGAGTCATTATTATAGATAATCCATAATATTTATAGGGCCAGAACTTAACACACTGTTGCCTGGAGAGCAAAAAACTTTCCACTAGGGCTATAAAATTAGTTGATGATGATCAGTCCAGTGCACTACCGATTACATGTGAAGTACCCCAAGGAAGCGTTCTAGGTCCAATCTTATTCAATCTTGCTATCAATGATCTCCTTAACAAGCACAAAACTGCATTCGCTTACGCTGATGACACCATTATTTACTGAACAAAAACGGATATCCCTACCTTAATGGATAAATCTGAGTCATTGATGAGAGAAGTATTGAATTCAAACAATGTCCTTCAACTCAACTTATCCAAAACCCAATACTGTATCTTCGCAAATAGAAAAGTAGAAGATTTTTACCAAATCCGAATAAACAATTTGAAAATAGAATCCAAGCATTTGCTCAATCTCCTTGGAGTTATTCTCGATTCAGAACTTAGTTTAACCCCTCAGGCTAATGCCACCGCCGCTAATGCAAACAAAATGGTCTACTTGAAGACGTACAAATCACTGATCAGACCTACAGTTGAATACTGCTCATCATTGTACCTTGATGGTTTAGCCAAAAATTCAGAAACATTAGAAAAAGTACAAAATAAAGCAATCAGAATCATAACTTCAACCCCCAAACAATTTTCTGTCACATCTGGCCGCTTACTCCTAAATTTACATACTCTCCACAGTAGAAGGAATTTTCTTTTTCACAAGTTTGTCAAATCGAGGGTCCATAAAGGCCGTGCATCCAAGCACATACTTCGTCTTCATCTCGTTAGCAAATCAAACAGACATACACGATCACTTCGTAACAACTGTGCAATAATTAAACCCTCATTCAGATCAAAACTAGGCAAATCAGCCTTTTTAAATATTTTTCATACATTTGTAACTAAATCAACCAAGCCTCATGAATCATTATCATCTAATCCTTCCTAATATTGTTAACTTGTATTTTTGTTTGCCAGTCTCTGTTTCTTCTTTTCTTTTTTTTCATCATATTCATGCAATTTATGATACCATGCTTTCATTATCCTACTCACTATATGGTATGTAACACCCTACCACCACTTATATCTTTTTATTCATTTAGTCATTTTTTGTATCTACGTTAATGCGTGTGAGGTCAACAAGTTGTTTTTAATTAGCTTTAATTATAAACTTTTAGAAAACCTCAATAAATAAATAAATGAATTAGCATTAACTCTTAGAGTTTGAATGTAAGATATCAGTGTGTATGTAACAAAGTCTCATTCGGTATAACAGTACAATTGTGCTGTATGGAGAGGTGGTTTGAACGGAAGATAGACTAGCAACGTCTCCAAGGTAAATTTTTTGATCTGATATCCAAAATTACCAGCCATGGTCGCGTCATGATCAGGTTTCTCTGCCAGTATACTGTATACCTGGATAGATAATTGATTCATTCATTCATTCATTTTCTTTGCTGCCAAAATTTGTATCAGGTTATACAAATCATATCATTGGCAAAAACGAATTCCGCAATCATTTTCATGGTGCCAAGAAACAAATATTTCCACGATTATTGACTTGAGATCAGAGTTTCACTACCGATGGTTGATAAGGGCCTGTTGCAGTTCATTGCAGCTCACTACATTCTAGAATCTGCAGTGCATAGCACACTTGCTGCAGCCTTATTGTGACCTTGTCTGTTAAATTTATTAGTCATTTATTTGTTTTCCTGTATGTGGGCATCAAAGCATGCATAGCCTTGTCATGCTGCCACCTTTTTGAAAAAAGAAAAAAGTGCGTAATAAGACTAATGCATACTCCTCTGTAACGACAATCCGATCCAATCCAATCCAATCCAATCCAATCCAATCCAATAGTTGGGATTCCATAATGTTGGCCATTAGCCATAAGTCATTAGACATTAGCCATTAAACATTTGCCATGTTAGCATAGCAAGGGAATTCCCAAGCCATACTCTATAAAACATCATAACTGTACTGGTGTAGACTACTTTTACAAGAGCTTCAATTTGAAAAAATAAACCCAGAACAGTAAAAAGCTAAAAACCAAAATATGCTTTCCTAACTTTTGGATGTTGAAATTTCAACGTTCTAGAAAATTAGAATTGTTATTATTTTCATTGGAAAACTGTCATTTTGAACAAGAAAGGCAGATTTGTAACAAAGAGTTGTCATGTTACAATAGTGCGGAATTTTGGCTGAAATGTTCCAGAGTAACATCTTGACGAGCATATATAAAAAATTTCCCCTTGCCCTTTGCTCAACCACTTGAACCTTACATGAATTATAACTGTAAACTTCAGAAGATTAGATATATATTTAAAATAAATATTTATATTGCATTTGAGCTGATGAGATATAATTATTTGCGCAACATACCACAGTTTTTATTGGCCCATATTCTCATTAGGTTGCACAAAATATACGCTTTGTGCCCCCCCCCCCCCCCCCCACTGGACAAAGCTTGTTGAAAGATAAGACAGGCTAGGTTAGATTAAGTGAGCTAGCACACCTAGGCTTGCTCCATGGTAGGCATAGGGGGTTAACCCGGTAGTCAGACAGGTATTTCTACCCCTACCCTGTCTGCAAAGCAGACTGATCTGTTATAGTATTTGCAGCATATCTATAGTAGGGTAGGTAGAGGGGATACCCCGGGAGTCAAAGGCATATCACCCGACCCTGTCTGCCCAGCAGACTGTTCCAATACACTCTGTTTCTCTGAATTTGATGGACACACTTTGTGTAACTGAAATCATATTGTGGCCTCAGGTCCCCATTGTGTCCTCAGGTCACTAGAAAACAACATGGGTTATACAAACCTACGAATCAAGGTGAAATGATTATCGTAAGAAATACATGTGTCACAAGTATTTTCGTCAAAAATAAGTGAATTTCGGGTATTACGGTGTGGCATGTGTGTGCATATTCTAGAAGTGCAGTACTGTTTTGGTTCGAGAGTGAAGCTCTTTAAGTCTCCTGTCCAGTAGTATTGCACAACTCTCCATTTTGTGTATATAATGGGCAGCGCTGTATGAAGTGTTGCACCGATTCATCTTCTTTGAAGCAGAGACATGTAGGAGCATAAGTAAGTCCGAGCTTCTATCTGTGTAGTTGTAGGCTGCAATGACAAGTGACAGAGCTTTTCCTACCTCCTTAGAATACCAGTTGCCGAATTCTATGAGCAGATGTCCCTGCATAAATATTTCCAGAGGTAAATCCCTTAGTAGGCTATCCATCCCCTGCACCTCAGTGATTTAAATGAAAATGAATTCGGTCTAGGAGTTATCAACAACATTTGAAAAATTGTTACGTATTTGGGGTTTTCACATTTGAAAAAACCTTTTTTGTAACATTTTTTTTGATTGCCACCTTTGTGGGTGAAACAATCCCCTTTATGACAGCAGTTATGTCATATTGTGAGGAAATAATGACCCTAGCAAAGGATAAAAAAATGACTCAAATGAGATGAAATGAGGTAAAATATATTGATTAAGTATCCATAGCACAATATTTAACTGTTCATATTTCCCACAGTGTTTTGCAATCCGTCTGCTCCTATATCAATTGGTGGAACGCTAGTTTGCGAGTTTGTACTTGGTATATGGACAGCAGTTCGGAGACTAAAGAAGCCGTGTTTTGTTGTCATGTTGGGAAACTTTATTATCACATGCCACTAAAGAAAGTTGTGGGCTTTTTGGGTTAATGGAATAACAGGATAAGATGGTCTTTATTCTTAGCAAATTGTCATCTGTTTTAAAATTTGATTGTGTACATACAGTAGCTTCAATACCACATATATGATTGCCATGCTCAAAAGGATGTTAAAATGTGGACCTCTCTCCATCAGTTCTAGGATAAAACCAAAGTTCTGAGTTGTACGATACAAGGTATTAGTTTAACAAATATTTCAGATTTCTAGGCCAGGTCGCTTCGCGGTTTGGTTTAGCCACCATAATTACTTGATTCCCCTTTTACGTCATCAATGTGTCACTGGAAGACCAATGAGAGCAATCTGTCCTTGATTGGAAGTCCAATGAGATCGTCAATAGGGAATTTTCACTCTTAGGCTTGGGGGCATGATTGGAATTAAACCATCTGCTAACCAGTTTCATTCCCTTATGTACCTAGGAGCTTTGTCAGCATTCATGTTATTTTAACTCTTTTCTATAATTCAACAGAGGAAAAACATTTTCATAATTGTAAGAGCACATGAATCATGTCATACCTAAGACCTAATGAGGCATAACTTATTTTGACCTGTTTAAGACATGTCTATTCCACACTCTTTGTCTTCTCAGTGTGGGCAATTCATGAAGAGTTTATTTTGATCAAGTTCCCATAGCCAAATAAAACTGTGGAAAAAGTGTTTTGTTTTTCTACTTAATGGTTAATTTAATTGGATTGACAAAAACAACATTTACATCATCTCATGCAAGGTTCCATGACGCAGTCCCGCTTGCGCTGTATGTTAGCTTATTTTAGGGAAAACAGAGTTCTGGCTGGCCTTAAAGAGGATCGAAATGTGCCCTTGGTCCTGGTACTGAGGGTGTGATACATTCAAGAAACAAGAAGGCATCCTAGAAGTGAGGCCATAAAGGAACTCAATAAGGCTGTGCGCCCAGCAAGCTGTCAAAATTAAACAGGTACTAATTGACCTTTGGCAGTGGTATTTTGATCTAAGCAATAGGCTGAGTAGGGTTCAGGTATCAGCCATCTTTATGATGACAATATTGTGTCCACATAGTCTACAGTGGAAGAAGCTTGTGCTCAATAAAATGCAAAGAACCTTCAACCAGTACTGAGCAGTTCTAGGGATCAAGGTACTTGTGCTACACATTGTATTTTAAATTGAAACAGAATAAACATCAAGGGTGTTGGTAACAAAATACAAGGTAATAGTAAACGGTACAGGAAAGATGTTCTTATTTGTTGGAGACAGACTTTCAAATAAACATTTTTAGCTGATGAATGGTGAAATAGCTTACATTATACTATGTCAGTTATTCTATATATAGTACTCAATTTATATATCTGAAGAAAAAAAACAGAACAATTAATAATAAAAAGTCATTGAGAGAGTGTTTCACAGTTTCATTTTCGCAGTTAACCTAAAATACAAATTTAGACAGCAAATTAAATCAATGCACTGATATATTACATCACTTTTTTGTGACAAATCACACTAAAAATACCTTGTGAGGTTTTTATCTGTTATAAAGTAAACTGTTGTCTTGTCGCATATTCGACCCACTTGGGGCCAAATACCCGAGCAGAACAGACACCACTATTTCATTCATTTTGCGCATGTTTATTTTGTATGGAGTTAACTTCTTCCTGTTGAGGAAGAAGGCAACTCCATACAAAAAGTGTTTTGTTTACCTAATCAAATTTATCCACAACATTGTTCTTTAGAATTTTGTTACAAGTAGGTATTAATTCAATTTACTAATGACTCATAGTTGAGATGCCTTTTCGACATTAAAATCAATTTTTATTCTTGAATAATAAACTAAGTTAGATACCAGAAAAGCAATCTATACTTTACCAGAAACACATGCTCCAAGGGCTCTCCAACCAGAACTGACCCGCCTTGATGTTCCCCCGGTTTTTATATGCACAGGGGTTCACCACGGCGGGCGCGCATGGCCAAAAAACCGGAGATCGCATTTGCCCATCCTCTTGACAAAAGCGGAGATTTGATCCAGATTTTGTTTCTGATAAAAAGTCTTTAATTATCTATATCATTTAAATGTCAGCGCCTAATCCCCTCCAAAAAGGCGGAGGTTGGACTTTAATTATATACATTATTCTGAAGTGGTTGACGTCAACTGGTATCACCTGGCTCCATTCTCTTTATCTGAAATCTCCTGAGCTGTGAGAACGTTTAATCCCCTCCAAAAAGGCGGAGGTTGGACTTCAATTATATACATTATTCTGAAGTGGTTGACGTCAACTGGTATCACCTGGCTCCATTCTCTTTATCTGAAATCTCCTGAGCTGTGAGAACTTGAGATCTCACAGTCTCTCCTCATTAAACAGTGCTGTGTTTCTCAGATGGGTTGCCGAATAACTCATCGGAACTTTTGGTGACAATTGTATTATTGATCTCATTCAGAGTAGCAGTCCTGTCGTGACTATCTGGAAGAGAATTTTCCTTTTCAGCCTGACAAAAAAAGTTGGGCCAACATAGCAGTTATTACCATATTTTCAAACCAGCAGGGCATTAAACTTTTTGATATATAGAGGGAAAAAAAAGGCTATCCTATCCTATATATTGCTTACATATATGACAAATGACCGTGATACTAGTGTGTGCCAGTTACATCAAGTACAAAAAGTGAGGATATTCTAAACTAAGATCATTGTCTGAGTGAGTCAAGTGGCGAGTGTCGCTAAGTCTAGAAAATATCTGTTTGGCGTCTTATCTAGTTTTTATATCTATCTCTTATTGTATGTGTTATAAACTTTTTATTACGAGTAGGTCAGATATCTTTCCATGGTTGATGGCCGTACAATCTACTCACACTCAACCGAACATTACACCCATTTATTAGACTCTGAGATGCTGCTGAGGCAATGAATTCATTTTATCAAACAAAATTCATATAAACTTACATCTCTTCTACTCCCTATGCACTTAGACGTTAGCGATTCATAACGGCTGTAAGTTCTTTAATGGCTTCGCCTTGGATTCCTATATTTGATTTTAACTGTTCCACCTCTCTCAAACACGTCGTAACTATGTCCTTAAGCATCTGTACCTTATTTCCAACATCTGAAAAAAATAACTATAGTAGGAAGTCGCTGGCATATTTTGAGTATTTAAAAAAAATAGGTGTAATTCTGCTGTGATCATCATGCATTCGCTGTTTTTATAGGGTCAGAAACTTGGCAAACTTTGATTTTGATTTGATGACTTACATATGCTGGTATATTGAAATAACTAATTTGATACTTTTCTCTGAGGTATAAACAATTGTTAATACCTCTTCATTAATTAATGAAGATCAGCCATGCCACAAACCAACCAATCCCCAAGGTAGTTCATAGTTTTGAAATTCATATGAGTATTTTTTTAATTTACTTTGACTACTGACATAGCAGCATCAATGAATTTGATCCGCAAATTTAGTTTATATATACATGACTGTGTTAAGTCTAGGATTATTGATAAGATAATAATATTATCTTATCAATAATCCATTGCATAATATTATTATGCAATGGATTCACGAAAATATATGGAAGCCATGAGATCTGTCAGGAAAAGTGTTCGATAGATTTTTTAATGTTGATGAATACAAATCAGGCTCTGCCAAAAACAAGTTGGGATAATGCAAATGTATAATTTTTCTGAATATCAACATATCATAAACTGTCAAGAAGCTGCTAAGCCACTGAACAATAATACTTCAACAAAAGACTATTTATGATGTTGTGCCACTTTAGTGAAGAAATTTGATAGAAAATTATCCAACTCAAATTGGAGAGTCACATTGAATGCAAGAAATTTCAATTCAAAACAGGTATGTTTATTTTTAGAGATTGAGCTAATCATATTTGTAGCTGTGGCTGTGTTTGTTGTGCGGGTGCGTGGGTCTCATGAGGGTTTGGTGGAGGTAGAGTATGTTTTGTTCAGCTTTGGCTATAATTGGTTTGGGGTCTATCATGCACTGAGGGGTATTGTTCTTCAGTGCGAATTGATTGTTGTACTATATCAAGTGATAAATTGATGTTAACTTTTTCCATCGATATTATGGAGGAATCTTGAGGTAAGAGTTGATTTGTATGCCTCATAATTTTAGTCATCACAAAAGAAAAAAACCTGCTAAGATTTTTGCTAAAGTGATTCATAACAAACAACAACACAACAACCCATTCACCTTTACCTTCACAAGCTTCGGCAGCTTTGGATTCCATAATGTCCAATTCTGTCTGCAGGGCAATTCTTTTGTCTGGGTTTGCATAGCCGTCTACCATATGTACTGGTCTTCTACCTCTCTCATCTTCAGCTCTGAGCAAACAGACCTTTTCAAAATAAGTCAGTCCGCTTTCTTGGAAAAGGGCCTTCACAACATCACCACCGTGACCTAATTCTCTCCTCACAGCCAGGTGAGCCAAATTGGTGTGGAGTGTTGGCCGCCGAAAAAACAAACTAATACTGCTTCGTCTGTCTGGATTTTGCTGTGTGACAACTTTATTGTGGTCATCAATGCCTGCTAGGCTCCTCAATAGGTCTTTGAATATATGAATATGTCCTTCGGCTACAGCCTTATGTAGAACTGTCTTCTGATTTCTTTCGGTTTTTTTTATGGCTTCAGCTATATGCTTTGGCTAAAAGAAATTTTGACATGCTTAGCTGTAGCTCTCAAAAATAGTAGTAGAACAAAGATTATCTGCAGATATTTACCCCAGTTTTCAGCTCTGTGACATGATATCATACAACTGCTATTTTATTGTATTGGAAAATGAACTTAAAATCAAACTTACTTCTCCATTTCTCAAGAGTCTTTCGATTGCCTGTGTTAAAGCCTCTTTACTGATAGGTTGATGATCTTTTGCGTTTTGGTAGTCTTCTAATATTTTGATCATATGTTCTTTTGCGTTTTCCAGTTCCATGGCTTCTCACTGCTCTAAATCTGATGTTGAATTTGGTGAGCCAGAGCTTATAAAGAATATGTCATTTCATATGATTGGATGGTTTTCACAATGCAGTTGCTATGAGAGTGTTATTCCAAAGGAGGAAACAACTCAGGCATCCAGTCAAGTCGTTTTGTTGTAGTCTAACTGTGGTTCAGTAGCCCTGTTCACACGGCCACGGGTTTTGATTTTTTGGTTTGCAAAAAACCAAAACCCGTGGCCATGTGAACAGGGCTAGTGGTTCGGACCAAACATAACTTTAGACCAATACTCACCTAAATAATACAATAAGATTTGGTAGGTTCAACAGCTAGGTGAGTAAATTGTATAATTTCTGCAGCAACAGAGGAGTGGTTGTTGAAAGGCGATGAATTACCCTTTGTAACCAAATTCAGTTTGATTTTCTGTATGATGTGGTTATTAACTGATAATCCTGGTGTAAAAAAAAACAAAACAGAGGTGTTAAAATTGCAGAGTGTGGAAAGTGCAAAAACAGAATAAGATAAACAAGATTCTATGTAGTGCAAACAAGACAAACCATACTTGGCTTCTTGGTATCATTACCTTAATTTCATCTGTGTACAAAATGATTTTGAAAGTGTAAAGGCAATAAATTTTATTACAATCAATAGTTCAGGGTAATATAGAATGCTATGACAGTGACAGCCTGGTATTGATATGTAACAACAATAAGAATATACAGAGTGTTATCTCGAACATTTGTGCAAAAACTTTGTAGCAAGCGTCTCGGCTGATAGTAAGCATAGACAACACAAACATCTGCCGAAACGCAAGTCTGGAACAGGCCGCCACTCTAGTAGGCTCAAAGACATACCACTAGTCTACACAAACTACCGTGTAACAAAAAACAGCCTGTACATTAAATATGTGGTCGCGAGATACATTTCTGTCGCAATGTATTTTTACCAATCTCTTTTTATGAAAGTATTTTTTATTTTTATTGACTTGTAATGCAAGCTTCATATGATCCGTATCACCTGTTATGAATTTTAACAGCAAAGTAAATGAATCAATCAATCAAAAAACACTCACTGTAGGGTCATCGCTTGTGGTGTTGATACAGATCTTATCTTCATAAAAAAACTCGCATCAACAGCATAAAAAATTGGGTCAAGGAGAGACGGTGGGCAAGATTCTGGGCGGCTCAGACTAGATCAAGGGTTTTAGTTGCATTGGCCAGACCAATTAAATAATGAAAACAACATTTTGACCCAGAATGTATCCCTGCTATAGGTTATAGGTGATACCATGATATTTTCGACTTTTGTAGGGTGTGGTATAGCAATTGCTTGGGCCCAAACTGGTGTATAGGTGATACATGGCATTTATATAGACATTGCTTGTGCTGAGCTCTTATCCTGGTAATCTGCTAATATGGTACCTTGGCACTGCATAACCAGGAGATGGTATAGCGAATCATGCCTGATGCTGAACTGCTATCTACGAATCTGCTATAATATGATACCTACATGTCATATAGTGATTGCTCGATGTAGATTTGCTAGTATATTCCAATGTACTGATGTCATCTGCTAACCTAATATGAAATACCTTGGTATCTGCCACTCCCGTAGGTGGTCTATAGCGATTGAAATTTGAGCATTCTGTATATATCTATATGCTACACAAGCTGACTTAAGTCCGAATATGGTTGACCTGTTTGGTTGCGTGGCCGCAGGGAAACGACCAAGAGGGGATTGAGCTGGCATAGATAGCATCAATATCTGCATTATTGCACTCATCAAACGGCATTAATATTATCATATATATGTCAGTTGATATATATAACTGACTATAATTGCCTTTGTGTCTTCAATCGAAGTCTTATAGCGGTTAAGTAGTGGAGAATGGAAAGAATGGAAGGGCCCTTTCATTTTCCCTGATGAGATTGAAGGGAACAACTGCTTGAAAATTGCCAAAACACAGCGAGAGTTTGTCATTATGTTCGGCCAATTAGTAGTCAATGTGGTGGCTCTCCCCATCCACCCATCAGAGCCAACACACTGGCTAGCCAATTAATGTAATAGGTGGTTAGTAACTTTTGGAGTTGTGTTCTGTTGTTTTGAGAGAGAACAACTCATTCCATATCACAACAATACACAATAAGTTTATAAGAAAGCATTCACTTCTATTTTAGTGGGTCAAATATTATCATTAGTTGTAAAAATAGCGGGCTACAGGCCCGCCCTGCTTCCCCGCGCACCCGCTAGTTTCAGTATTGCGCAGATATTTTGAGTTTGTGGGTTGTACTTATATCGTCTTCATAGGTTTCTAACTGCTAGGAAGTTTTTGCAAAATGGCATGAGAGGGAAACTCCGGTAAATGATTGTCTTCACTATTTACCCTCTTGTGGGTTGGTGAAGGAACCCCCTAACCTCATATCAGTGTGTTCAAGTACTACTAGTAAAGCAGTAGGACTTTAAGATGGGTTGGGCCATTCATTTTTTCACTTGGCACAAATTATGACTTGTGATCTTACCAATGAACTCCAGGAGTTCATTGATCTTACGGTGCCAGTTACTGCATCACAAGTACCCAATGCATTAGTTACGTTACTTGTGGAAAGTGTAAGTTTTTCTCTTTGTCTCCTTGCTTGTAAGGAGTACTGCCTCCATGTTGGCAGGCAAGAAGACCCTGCACACCCAGTGTATGAGTTTCACTCGCTATACATGCATGCCTTTACGTGCACGGCCACGCCAACAAAGGTGTAACAGTTAGGTTTACATTACAAGTCAATTTTCTTTTTGCTTTTTGGTAATGTTGTTTTATTGGGATAGAAAATTCGCTACACATTCACGGAGACATGATTTTGTTGTATTTCCTTGCCAATAATAGATGAAACTGTGTTAGAACTAGACATAAATCGAGAAACGACCATAACATTTCAATACCTCTATGAAAACAGAAATATGAGTTCAAACACACGATTGACTAGATTGAGAGTTCATATAAAATAATAAAAGCACAATGCTTCAGTATTTTATAGAAAAAGACAGGAGTACAGACCATGGTAAAAACAATTGAGTGCCAAAGTAATGGTAGATAAGTCAAATAAGATGGTGAAAATTAGTGGTAGTCTGCTACTTTTCAGTTAGGTTTAGTAAAGTTGTCACCAGTTACATGTTAAAAACACCGATAATGAAATAGAGTATGAATATGAGGAAAGAGAAAGTAAAACTAATCATTGCAATCATTCCACTCCTGTTCCTAGCAGTCAGTCTCACATGAGTTCTTAGTGAAGTTCAGCAAGCATGCTTATCGCTCGTGAGCACCAAAAAGGTTTCCAAAAACCAGTAAGACAGATATGTGATCTATCTCCCAGGAGGAATCATTTTCCATATTTTGCAGCCAATAAAAGCATACCAACAATATACAGTGGCGTTTTATCATGTTTCCATTGCGCACACTATCATTTGGGGGTAAACAGTAGTCCAGTTGCAGTTTTGAGATGTCCAGTTGGACTCCGAAGAAGTGGTGACCAGTTATTCTGCAAAATAAGACAACAATATCAGTGAACAGACAATGGATGGTCTTTATCCTTTAGGAGAGTAACTAACATTTATGGAATTCAAACAAAAATACTCAAAACCTGCCCACATACTGTCCACATATAGTATTGGAAATGTTATCTCATGTAAAAGAAAAAACAATTTCTTAAGCTACTGCTGCCGGGCAGGGACATGGGTGCTCATCATACACAGGACACTAGCTTGGATCACCATTCAATGGCATGCCGCAACCTCAATAACCTGCCTCACTTATGTATAGGGTGTCCTTTGAGAGTTTATTATTAGGTCTAGGGTGCTCATTAAATACTGTATAGCTCAAAGATAAGTAATTGAGGCTTTCATCTCAGAATTGTCACTCATTTTTTTGCTGAAACAGTTACTCAAAATCAGGGAGTGTTATCAATGGTCAATTCCATTATCATTTCAAATATCACCATGATAAAAAGTCACCCGAGTTCATTGTTTTCATACTGTGATTTTGACGATTAGTTTGCGCAAATTATAAGCCAATTCGAAGATTAGAGTCTCAATTAGTTAAAGTGTAAGTATATAACAAATGATTCCAACATGCATCAAGAAAGGATCACCCACAGTAGTGCGCAGTAAACTACCGAAGACAGAAAAGTCTCATGATCTTTGCAAGAGCTATGGTTATGACACTGTACAACATTGTGAGGCAAAGAGTTTTGAATGAAACACAATTTTTAAGACCTACCTGCCACTTCTGGGCATACTGTCCCATCTCTTCAGCCAGTTTAATGCTCCCGGAACGGTTCAGATGAACTCCATCCATCGCGAATTCACAGCGACTGTAAGTAAAACGCTCATGATGACCTAGAACAAAAAAATATGAGTGAGTTTAATGTAAAAACATCATGGTTAAACCTAGCCAACCTAGCAGGAGAAAGTGTGTACCAGCAGTCAGGCAAGCTACTGTCCCAGCGCCTGAACAACTCGCTAACACACAGATGTACTCCAGATGGCATGGAATCATTTAGAGCACACAACCTGTCGTAAAGTTCCAGAACTGATGCACCTTTGCTAGCCAGGTCATTTGTTCCAACATGCACTAAAACAAGTTTATGCCTGAGTTTTGAGTTCTCCAACACCCACTCAGCTACACTTTCCACCCCCCTTCCAGGCAAGGAAACAACCT
Source organism: Membranipora membranacea (assembly GCA_914767715.1). Lineage (NCBI taxonomy): Eukaryota > Metazoa > Bryozoa > Gymnolaemata > Cheilostomatida > Membraniporidae > Membranipora > Membranipora membranacea. The sequence goes on from OU612068.1 coordinate 14,213,082, forward strand.
CCAAATCACACCTAACATCTCCAACATACTTGACCAAAGAATCCCCTACAACAAGAACGGCAGACTCGCTGCCGCTATAAACAGGCCCTTTTACCATCTTGATGAACAGCCTGTAGTAAAAACTACTGAGTAAAACAGTGAAAAAGTGAAGCAATCGAGGCACAACGCGAAAAAAAAACAAATATGTGATCACACAACAAAACAGCCGAAAGCAGCAGTGATGCAATGACAGGTATGAGCAGTCAATAGCCAAGCTTTGAATAGGGAGAATAATGAGATAGCTAAAACCTGTACCTGCATCAAAGATGTGTTTTGGTCGCATGTCTCTCTTTTCGTAGGCTTCCCCTGCTGGCTTACAGACTATCCCAATTGAACAGTCACAGGTAACATCTCCTAAAACATAAATATTATTATTAATATAATATGTCATGTCATTTCTGTATCAATCATACACTCCATCCAAATATCAACTAACCAAAAAATGCAAAGATGGACAATGCAATGGACACAAGGGTCTATGGATATATCTATTTAGAACATTATGGACTAGATAATTTCTGATCATAAAGTTCATGATCGTCTTCTCATACACAACGAACAGACAATAATGTGAAGTATCAATTTGAGCAGCTTTGAATATCGTGAAGGAAGATGAATTCAACAGTATGATTGAAATAGACAAGTCTGGTTGCTTGAAAGGAAGAATTTTCATTCATCAGAGTAAGAAAGCCAACTACAAAACTGAAATCTTTTCTTATGTCCCTAGTTATTTTAATTTGAAGAATGCCCATGCATTTCAAACTGGCCATCAGAGACAGTGATCAAGTCTAAAAAAATATAGAGCATTGGTAAGAGAGGGTTTAAATATAAACCTACTTACCAAAACAGTATTTGGCAGGCTTCACCAAGTTGACACCTTCTTTCTGACCAACAACGTATCATTTTTCATAGGTTTATGTGGAGGTATTCCTAATGGGGGGAACTCCATCACCTTGGTCACAGCAGGTGTTGACAGCGACAGTGGTGAGACAGGTACACCAACAGAGACTGGCCTGCTAGCTTGTATTGAGGTGGAAACTGTATCAGATGCGTGAACTGATGTCGGTAGCAGTACACGTTGCTTGAGACTCTGAAACAGCAGACATATTAATAAATAAATCACCTATCATGCTTTATCCAAGCCTTGACAATTTAGATACAGGCATGCATTTTTCTCAGACACAAAGTCCTCTGGCGGAAATAATCAGTCTCAATTCAAATTGATTTTGTTCTTTAACTGAAAATTGTTTAGGTAAGAATTAATATCAAATGGATCAAAATGCATCACAGTGTTAACTTCAATAAAATGCCTCACTTCTGCTTAATATGATTTCCCGTGAAGTCTAAGATGCTCATGGATTCTGTGTTGCTCAAAGATAAGTAATTGAGATAAAACAACAGTTGTGCAGTAAAATACCAATGACATAAGTCTCGGTCTTAGGTCTATGGTTAAGACACTGCACAACATTGTGAGATGAAGTGTTTGGAATGGAACACGATTTTTAAGACCTACCCTCAGTTTCAGGACATGCTGTGCCATCTCTACAGCTAGGTGGATGCTCCCAGAGCAGTATAGATGAAGCCCTCTGTTGCAAATGTACTACGGTTGTTAGTGAAACACTCTTGTTAGCCTGGAAAAAAAAAGTCAGATTCGGCAAACAGTTTTATGTAAAAACGTCTAAGTGAACCTAGCAGGGGAAAGTTAGTACCAGCAGTCAGGCCTAAACAACTCTCTAACACACAGATGTACTCAGTATGGCAAGGCATTTAGAGCACACAAACTGTCTTGAACAGAGGCACCTTTGCTAGTGATGTCGATCATTCCAAATTGTACTAAACAGAGTATTTGCACACCTCTACGTTCTCCCACACACACTGAGCTACACTCTATACCCCCTCCCATGCAATGAAATAACCTTCAAACCTCTAACATACTAAATTTGTATGTATAAGAGGTACCCATTTTTGCTCTTGCTAGAGTCTGCCCCATGGTGAATTAGTGATATCAGTTGAAATAGAGATGGATTGCAATTATAAGCTGCATATGATAGAAAAGAAAGGCAATGATACCAAATCCAGAAGGTGTTACAATAACTACACACAACAAGGAGTGGGAGAAATGAGCCTTGAACTGCGATGCAGACTCTCGATGAACAGTCTGTAATAGAGACTACTGAGCAAATCAGGTGACAAGTTATAGAAATTAAATATGACTGAGCTGACATTTTACCCAGAAAGCATTGCGTCTGGCCAACTTTATCATCCTTGCCTTGGTTCTCGCCAACGGTCAGCTCCGCTGACATTGGATTCAGTTTATGTTTATTCCAAAATACACTCAAGGATCAGGGATGTAGTCTAATGTAGGATCTTCTGTGGAATATAGAGTGAGGAAAAATATACAGATCGTTTTGAAAACTTACCGATACAATCAAATCATCTGCTATGACACCAAACAGGGAAATACGGCCTAATTTTCCCTGCATAGTAACCTAGAACATTCAGGAATCAATAACCACAGTTACTCTCCAGTAGTTTCACTCTTCTTCCACACTGTAATTTGTGAATGTACATTGCTCAATGCTATCCTTTTTTCTTTGTCCCTTTCTAGAGATAACAGAAGTGAATAATGATCATCTGCAACATTGCCATAGTTGTTACATATCATGTTGCCAGCTTTGTAAAGCAAACTAAAGCACATTGGACTCCATGAGGGGCTATACAATGTTGAGATTCGTATGTTCAATCAATTGTCATTTAATGAAGAAAAGGGTCAGTATAATACTATAATATTGCATATATATAGGGCATCTTGTCAAAACCAATGGTGGAAAAAAGAATAAGGCTTAAGATAGTCATCTACTAGTTTATAATTATGCATATTGAGCAGATCTACTCAATGGAGTAGATCTACTCAATGTTTGTCCAATCCAACCCTGGATCTTGGAGGGCAAGTTAAACTTAACCACAGAAGCCCAGGTTTTGGAATAGACCTTGAATTAACTGACTGAATTATCCAAACCTGACTAGATAAATTTGAATATTTGGCAAAGTATACATGGTTGTAACAAGGAGTAAAAAACTCCTTGGTTGTAACTCCAGATATCTTACTATGAGTTAGAATAGAGGTCCTGAGAGAGTCCTCTTAACTCCTTGCTGATTGCTTGAACAGTCCAACTAATGTGATGTTGAATAGAAGAAATCAGGTCATGGAGCCAGTAGCAGAACCCCATCATCCAGTCCTTGGGTCACTCCAGGCACTCATTTCTATGGTTGTCTATCCATCCATCAACACTGTCACTAGCCTACATCATACAATCATCATCATTCATTGACAAATAATGATAATAATATAGAATCACAGATTAGAAGAGACGTGAGAAAGATATATCTTAATTTATACAGTACCATAGCTCCATATATGCACATCATTCTTGACCTTTATATCAGTATCACTGATGCCAGAGTATATCTTGTTTGGCTGTTATGAGCAGATTAACCAAGATTTCCATGTCATTAAAGGGATAGATAGACTTGAATTATATACTGTCTTGCAAAATTCAAAATGGAGTTTGAATATATCAATGAGTCCACTTTTTTTAAAAACTGGTCACATCCCAAAACTTCGCGGGCCTACAGACTCACCCAAAAAAAACCAAGGAATATTTTTATTTAGAGCAAAGGCATTTCCAGTGTCCACATCACATCAGGTATTTGGCCTTACATGATGGTACCCCTTGTAGCTAAAACCCATCTTAATCCATAAGTGCAAGCAGTGAGTTTGTCTCTAATGCATGCTGCAATGATGTTTTTTTGTTTGCCTTTCAAAAAAACCACAAACATGATAAATTTCATAAGTTGGATAATAAAATGACAATTTTGTTTTGAATTCAGAAAGCTAAATTGGCTTATAGAAAGGGAATGGACATACGGGTTAACACAATGCAGTTATAATTATATGTAAATAATTGGTTGGCTGTGTGAAGGGGCAGCATACTCTATTCAAAGTATCATCATAATAATGAACACGAAATGGACCCACAATTCAGATTGCTAATCCCCACACTCACAGGTCTACTCCAAAACGTGGGATTTTAGCAATGTTTGACTGCCCCCTTAAGTTTTTGTTGTTTTGCTGTTTGCAAAACTGAAGGGGGGCAGTCAAACTTTGCCAAAACCCAGGTTTTGGAGAAGACCTGTGGCCTAATCCTATTGTTGATACAGCAATTTAAGAACATAGATTACTTCCAAACTGGAGGTGAAATGAAACCTACAAATATATCTTGCCCTGAAATAGCATGTAGGAATCACTGAATCTACTTTGACTTCACTGTACCAGACAGACCTCTCTTTTACACTATGTTTATACAAGTGTGACTCCTTTACTCCGTTCCTTAGTTTATGTGCCGACTCCGAGGTGATGCTCATTACAAAATAAAGTACAGACCCTGTTGGATAGGCCTTGGGGGCCGATGTCAGGGAGACATGCCCCAATGCACCTATGAGAGTTGTGTAACAAAAGGCCTTTTGTTTGGTGAACAAAGGAGTACAATGGCAGGCAAAGTTTGCTTGTCTGAATGCATGTTGGATTCATGTGATTGCATGCTGGGGCGCGTGTATGCTAGGCTCAGCTCTCTACTTTTGCTACACTCATTTGTGGGTATACACAATCCACCCGCTGGTACGATATGTAGGAACCACTGGTAAAGGGTATTTCACAACTGTGCTTTATTTTGTAATGTCAGTAGTAACATAAACAGCCCCCCTTTTTCTTTTCTTTTATTTTTTTCTTTTTTACTCATTATAACAATTCAATGCTGTTAAAACATAAAACCCCCATTAACAATGATAACAACTAAATAGCCTTATGGACTTTCTGATCATTACTGACGTATTTCCAATTAACTGTGCTACAGTCAATCAAGTAAACACTAAATATCGCCAATTAACGGAGCCCAAGCTCAGACGGCGATCAAACCATCGGATGAAAGCATCTTGTTGTAATGTAATATCCGCATGAGACTACTACAAAATGCACCCTAGACATCGCAGAGTTTGTTTGTCTCAATGTTATAGACCATCTATCTCTGAGCTGACTTTGCCTGCCTTCACTAGCATCCTATGTCTCGGTGGGAAAGTGAAGATTTACATTACAAGCTGATTCCGAAAGCAAATTAAATACCTACATAACAGCTTTTTGACTGGTTTATGCAAGTAAACTTAATTAAATAGTATGGTGTTTTATTCCACAAATTTAAGAGCATAGATTACTTCCAAACTTAGATCAACATATTCATACAAGATTTTTAAGTTGTATATAACAGTTTCCATTGTTTGGTGTTGGTTGGTTGGTTTATTTTGTCACAAACATTAGGTATGCTGCAAGATTGAGTGTTTATACTGTTACATGAGTAGGGAATACCAAAAATAAACATAAACAAAATGAGTAAAGTAAAGTCTGACTTCTAGTGGATTAAAAAATATCTTGTAATATCAAAATCAAGTGTCTGAGGAATGAGTCTTTACCCCAGGCAGTTCTGTTAGATTGTATGATTTAGATCCAGAAGATTCCGAGTATCCTAGGCTTATCTTTGAAAATGCCTTTGCAGTGCCTATATTGTCTTATTTAACAAATGCTGTGAATGTAATGAAAAAAATAAAATCTGAGTAACTCACCATACAAGCAATTGTAACCGCTTGCTGTCAACAGTAAACACCTCAATATCCTTATAAATTGCTGAGGCTTAATTTAATTTAGCCAATTTCACTCACTGTGTTGGCTAAACTTCATTGCAAAGGGCTCACTGATGTGTATTCTTAAAATGACCATAACCTACTGTTTTTTCACAAAAATACATTACAGCAAAAGTCCAGTTCTACGTGGGTAGTAGCTAGGTGTATGAACAAAATAAAGGTAGAGGTTTTGTTGGTTAAGTGCAGCCCACTATGTTGCGTGCTAAGACATATTTTAGGTACTTAGCCAATCCAACATTTGGGTGTTGTAAGACGTGTGGCAGAGACATGTCACAGTCCAAACCTTTGTCTCACCCATGACAAGTTCATCACCCTCATCTGAACTCTGGTTAGAGGAGAGAAAAATGTTGGTGACTTATTGTCGACCACTCATAGAGTATCAGGGGACTGAGTAGCCATATGATTTGTCTCAAGGAGCAATAAATAGGTATCTTCTTTTTCAGACCTGTGCGATGTTCCCTCACCATGTAAAGCTGGATGTTTGTGAAGATAGAGCTAAATACAGACAAGGCAGAAAGCTTACAGCGGTCAAGGTCTGTACATGTCTATAATGTTAGGATTACTTGGTCATCTTTTGACCGATTGAAGGTTGATGATGTTATTGAGGTAATTTCTACCTGCATATATGAATATCTAAATTGAATGAGGTCTGTCACGCCATCCCTGTGATATCAAGGGAAATATTGCTGGCATCAATTTTATAGAAAAATACAACAAAATCGCAGCAAAGGGAATGCATTGATTCTGACTGATGTCATTGTGGTATCACATGACATAGAGTTATGTGGAGCATTGGCTAAGGGAAGCAGGTTTCGAACCTTTAAGATATATAGATTGGAAGGTAAAATTGCGTGCCAATGATAATGTGTGAGTGTTGTGCAGTGCTCAATGCTACTGGCCAGGCTTTTCCTTGTCAGTTCAAATGTCTGTATCTCAACAACTGTCAGTAAATTCCTTTATACAAGCTCACAACCAGACTATTTTGGACCTTCATGCCAGTTTTTTTTTAATCGTAGCAATAAAAGCTTTTAAATTTTGACATTAAACCTTATATTCGATCCGTTCAAGACCTGTTATGCCACCATTTATATACATAAATATACTATGTATTTTCAGGTATACTCTGTAAGTGACGAATCTCGATATCTTCTCATACTGGGTGTCCCTAAACTTGATATAAACAATGAGCTACACGCCACATGTGCTGCATTCGGAGATATTACAGCTCTCTCTGTGCTGTCAGATTATCCCAGTGAAGAGTTTACTAAAACACATCTACTGAAATACGCCAACATCAACTCTGCTAGGTAATATAACTAAAGCAGATATATCAAAGAAAATCGGACATTCTTACAGGCTAAATTATCAAGACTGAATACTCAATGATAAGTGTACGTTGATTGTGCACCAACCAATTTTGGGAATACGTCATTCCTTTAGTTTCCGCTGCTGACTGTTCATGTGTGGTTTTCTGCTAACTTGAAGTTGCCTGCTCTTGTACACAGAAATAAAACTTTCAAAAATTGGGAGTTAAATTCCCCTAAATAATAAATAGACTGTATGTCTCCTTGTGAGTTTTATTCCATCTATGTTCCCCTATCGTTCACGTGGTAGCTGCTCATGACTTTACTGTTGCTCTGTATAGTGTATGTCTTTGATTTGTTTTAGGGTTGCTAAGAGGAGGTTAGATGATTTAGAATTTTACGGAGGAATCCTTCATGTGTGTTTTGCACCTGAGTACGAGACAGTGGATGAGACACGATGGAAGCTTCAGGAGAGGCGCATAACGATAGCAAAAAAGTGTCGACAGCTAGGTTAGGTTTGCTAGACAAAGCAATAGCAATATTGAAACCAACATGGATTCTGATTTTGTAAAACATTTTACTGATTTAAAGGTTGATTAAAATCGGATTTCTTATCACTCGCCACATCCCGACGCATGGGCGCCGAAATTGTAGTGCCTTAATGGCGAGGCCGCAATATCTGTGCCAATTTGCTCTCTGTTTGCAGGCAGGTCGGAGCACACCTGGGGGCCAACCAAACCCCAGTAGTCAATGGACTGCAGTGGGATTTGAACCCACAACCTTCAACATGTGCATGTTAAAGGACGTCGCTCTAACCAACTGAGCCATCTCCTACTGAATTGTATATTTGTCATATGAATAGATCTGTTTGGAGGCTATGTAAAGTAGATCAGTTTGAAGTATACTTACATGCGTCTTTTAACAGATTGAAAAATAAGTGGAAAGGTATTTAACATATTGACCAATTAATGAATTAAAATGATCAAGATTATGAAGATTAATTCTTTAACAAAATACCTGTAATCTGTATATCTAATTGTAGAAGAAGAAGCAGTTCGCAAGAAAGCAGAATTTCACCAAAAGGTAGATGACGAGGCCAGAGACGCTAAGAAGCTGTTTGGTATTCATGTTCCCTCTTCAACAACTAACCACAATAAATCTCAGCCAAAGGAAGTACATAAGGGCAAAAATGGACATGCAGCAACATCAAACAATATTCAGAAAAGCGACAACCATGCCGAGTATCATACATACAATAACCCGTTCTCTAACTTCTCCCATACCTACCCGAGTACGGCTGACGATAGCAGTGAGGTGTACAGCTATCAGACAGAAGAATATGATATAGGTGGCGCTGTTGAGCTAGTGTCAATACCTGGTCTTCAGGATGTCACAACTGACAACATTGATCAGGTGGAAGTTGCTTGCCAACCTCCGACAGCTCCATCAGCCTCTGTTAGTTCAGTATCCCGCTATGAGCATCATCCACATAATGACACTTTCACGAGCAGCTTTGCTACTGCCGGAAACAATCGGAAAAAGCGAAATCACGTTGCAACGGATGCTGCATCTTGGTATTCTTCAACATTTAATCAGCCTCTTGAGAAAAAACATAAGACAGAAAACATTGAAGAAAAAGAAACAAAACCGGATGTTTTGTACAAACAAGAAGTGCGAGCAAAATGGCAACCACCTCAGATCCAACCCACGGCACAACCAGAGCTCTCCGCTAAACCAATGATTATTCTAAGGGCATTTGATAAGCCAGAAAAGTCTCAACCTCGATTTGTACCGCGACAGCTGAGTTCTCAAGTGAACGCTGCCGCAATGAAAGCTCATGAGTCCGTGGTTGAGAATTCTACGAGACTTGGAAGAGTTCAGGAAGCTTCTCTGCCTAAAGATATAGAGCAGAGAATAAGAGCTAGCAGCGGCCAGTCTGTGGCTGATGACACGACTCTGAGCATCAGAGAGAAGATAAAACAAGTGAGTAACATGTGCTGCCTTTCAAATATCAGGCGGTTTCAAAGAATCATAAACTTTTGATTATAATTGAATGCGTACAGCCAGGGAGTAAGAGACAAAGTTCCTGATACAGCACATATTCAGTTGATTGGATATGTTTGTTAATGTAGGGTTATGTCCTCCTGTATTAGTGTGTCAGTCAGGTGTGCACAACTTCACTTTGGGTTAGAAAGACCTAAAAAAATATACACCAGGTATATTATGACATATGAATACCACATAACTAATAGTATTTCATTTTTATAAAATGAATAGATATGACATAGGAAATGACATGGTGTTAATATGTTAATGGCATGACTACTGCTTTTTTATGATAGATTTATGTGGTTGGCCCTATCCTTCAATTTATAAAATTGTGTCCTTTATCCAGGGTTGCCAGCGTGTCAAAGAGGGAATCCCTTCTGCTTGAATTGTCAAACATATTGTGTGATTTCTACCAAAACCAATGATTTTGCTTGTGGTCTTTATTCTAGGATCATTGACCAAACATGACTATGTTATTCATATAAAAGTTGTTTATTCCAGGCACTTCACTGAAAATTGAAAAGGGCCGAAATGACAGATAGATATCCTTTTGCAAAGGTATGTTGAACTCAGTTTTTTTCCTTGTACCGAGTCGTCCACTAACATCCATGATTTCCTATGAACTTTGCTATCCTTACTAGCCATACAGTATGGGCTTCACCTACAAGCTGGATATGACATTTGGGAACATACTTGTACTCGCTTAAAAATATTGGAAGCATGATGAAAAATAACAACAGTAACCGCCCATGCAGATTGTCTCTGCTTATTTCTCTGACAATCTGAAAATTTAATCTGATTATTTAATAATCCACCAATAATGATAAATTATTCTTACTCTGAATTGTGAATTTGTCTTCTCTTATTTACAGAGCTTTGTGTAAGCCACACCCCTTTTTATTGATTGACTGGCTTTATGGAGTAGAAATAATAGCAAGCCGGTATATGACGTAGGAAAGCTTGCAGCAGCAGCCAGCTTTGCTTGATCTTGACTACTGCACTAAGAGCACAGACTGCAGCAGAGATTGACACTAAGTGTATATTCTGCTACTGCTTAGACAACACAGCTAACCTGATACGCTGACATAAGGTGAGTGGGTTGATCGCTGCCGCACAGTTTTAAACTTCCTGCTCCTCATTTCAATACGTAATATAGGGTGTAGAAAGAATATTTGACTAAGATTGCGCTAACACACTTTTTATTTAGGGGTAGTTATGCTTAGCTTGTGACTATTTTGAGGACAAGGGAAGCAGTTCAACTGATGGATGAAGTTTCCAAAGCACTGGTTTGTCAATCGAGCGATGCAAATAATATTAGTAATAGTGCCGCTTTTATAAAATGTAGAAGATCAGAAATTGTCTTTCCTAGTCACTCAGTACATTATTGGCGATAGCACTGCGTATAGCTCTGCGCCCGTAGTGCCATAACAGCATTGTTGAGAAATTTCTCTAAAGTCTTTTAAGCTGAGCTGTTGCCTAGTTTGGTAAGTTGTTAATGATATCATGGCGTTGTCAAATATTAAAAACGCTGCTGGCAGCATTGGCTATTTTTGTGAGTAATTATTGATTTGCCTCTAAACAAATTTTGATAGATGGCAGGAGTTTGATGAATTAGAATAGGATTGGAAAGTCGCCATATTATGTTATATATTATTATAATTGTGGCTGTGTCAGAGTTTTTGATTAATATGCTTTTTATTTTGGTGCCTAGTTCCATTATATCAATTATTTAGGCACAACATCCTCGTAGTTGCGAAAGAGTTTGCCATAAAGCTAGTCAAGTTCAGTTAACATCACCAGCAAGACCACAAAACCAGGATAATTGCATCCCTTACGTGATTTATACTAGTCAATACATCATCTCCGATGTCCTTGAATTTTGTAATTACCGTTTTATTTTGGAAGGTTTGTTTGAAAATTGATTCCAAATCCAAACATTAATCAAACTATTCAGATTAAAAAGGAAAACTCAGAATCCTTAATTATGCTGTGTTTATGATTTTACCCATGACACAATTGGGTATAAATATATTTGAAGTACTTGGCGTGAACAGTATCATTGCAAAGGGACACCAAACATAGCATGGGGCAGTCTTGTCAAAGGTAGTTGGCCAAAGCAAGCCAGGTTGTTCACCTAACTGAAATTTAAGCTTGCAAAAAACCCAACAACTGTAAAATTAGTCTGCCGTCTAAGTTATTGCTCAGCATCATACAGTTTATTGCTAATTTATAAAGTTAACTGCAAACAAAGGTGAATAGAAAAAGCAACACAATTTATTGAATTAAGTCAATAGATTTGTGTATAGTTTGAACGCAGATATAGTTCAAGTTCATCGTAATTCTCTGCTACTACATTATCTAAGTAAAACAGTAATCGAAAAAAGCTGAATAGCCCCACAATAGCTTATATGAAGCATTGATACAAGCATTACAAGCAGCAATGCTGCCGATTGTTTGGTTTTAAGCGGTGATTGCCGCTATTCATTCTCTACCAATCAGGCTATTATCATTGTTACTAGGTTATATTATACTAAATAAACCTTTCATGTGTTCAACTTGCTTCTACGCAAACGCCGGTCCCGGCAAATCAAACAAGCAACTCCAATAATACTTTGCAAAACAAAAAAGTAAACTTTTTCGCTCGCTTCCGTCATTTTAGTCCCTTGCCTATAACCTCTATAATAGCTCTCCTGAGTATTACTGCATGAAAGTTATTAGTATCGGTTCTCAATATTAGCCTTGTAAACAAACATCACTGCTGTAATTTAGACCCTTATCATGCATTTTTTTAGTAGAATTGATTAAGACTCAGAGATAGTTAATGTATATCAAATATGACAATCAGCCCAGAGAGATCGTATCTGTCTTGGCATTACTTGTTATGCCGGTATCCTGCACTTCACAATTTAAGTCGTCCTGAACCCCCATATAGACTTGGGGATATGTCTTCCACTGCAAAACCGAACATTTTCCAAATAGCAATTGGATTAAAAGCCTCATTGATTTGCGCTTACAATGATCAATGCTTGAACTTTTTTGTTGGTTATAGAAGATGGCGACATTTGCAAAGATTGCTGGAGCCGTGGGGGCCGTAGGCGGTGGACTGGCGTATGCTATGTCTGGGGACAAGGCACATGCCAGGAGTCAATTCGCCCAATATGGAGGCCAATTTCTCTTCCCTGCAAGTTCCAATTTCCCAGATTTGAGCAAACACAACAACTGGATGGCTAAGGTTCTCACTCCAGAGGTAAATCACTACTCTCATTCCATTCCTTTTTTTGTTATAATTATTACTAATTGTAATTTCTTTTTTTTGTATGCTGTAGTGATATTTTGTTATTTATCTCTTGTGATGTTACCCTTGTTGATAGGGTCGCACTGGAGCATATTAAAGGTCACTCCTACTGGTATTGACTGTTTTACCACAATCCAGGGGTACGATTTGAAGTCTGATGACCTTTGAAAGTGTAATGTTCCCCTCCATTAGGCTGACCACGCTCCTTTTGATTTCATCTTTTGAACTTTATCCCCCCCCCCCCCCCCCATAACATGCTGACAGTACTCTGCAGTTGATGACTTTTAGTCATTAGCATAAAAACGTATTCTGAATTTCATGATCTTAAAAAGATTCTACGATGGATATTTTTGACAACATCAGGCAAATGACTAAATAAAACATGTACTCTTCTGAAGGAGAGAAGTCCCATAAAGAATTCAGGCGGGGGGCAAAAGTCTAGGGGGCTCAGGCTAGATTTTGTCAAGTGATAGCTGTAGTCGTTGGTGGCTTAAAAGTTCTATTTTGTTTACAGATGTACAGCAAACTTAGGAATAAGACGACACCTCAGGGATGGACACTGGATGGTTGTATCCAGACAGGAGTAGATAACCCCGGTCACCCATTTATCATGACTGTGGGCTGTGTAGCCGGAGATGAGGAGTCTTATGAGGTATGTGGTTCTCCGTACTTAAGAGAGTGATAGTATTCTACTATTTAGATTGTATATATGACAAAATTATTCTCTATGTTGGACCAAGGAGTTAGAGTTAGGAGTCGGTTTCTCTCACTGCTTGGTTGAACAAAAAAATACTTCTATGTATGGTGAAGCAGCCAAGTGCGGTCACAGCCATATTAGAGGCTCTTGAGTTGAATAACTGATTTGGGTATGGTGTGCATTTCAACTTAACTGCAGTTGTAACAGTTAACAGTTATCAGTAACCGGCTGTCCCTCATTCATGCATTCTGTGGATGATCGATTTCCTCAAAAAGCTCGACCAAACCTGGAGTTGTCTGACCTAAAACTTTAATGAATTATATTATTTTAACCACGTCATCTCACTTCCAGGTGTTTGCCGACTTCTTTGACAAGATCATCGATGAGAGACATAACGGATACAAACCCTGGGACAAGCACCCCACTGACCTCGATCACTCCAAGATCAGAGGAGGATGCTTCGATGAGAAGTAAGTATTATGCGCTCTGATTTAGTATCAAACACTGCTCTCACACATTAGTCTCATCCTGGCTCTCAAGCTGAGGTAACTCCGAATTGAGTGTTATTTCGAGATAAATGAGTAAAATACCTCCTAACATGTACATTCAATTGAATGAATACAATAATTTCAAAGAGCAAAGCAAAATCCCCCTGAAGCTGAGCTATGGCAGAATGATCACCACATAGCTGACATGCTAAAAACATATACCTAGATTCATATAATTAGGGGTAAATCATATGAAAAAATTTGTCCGATGTAGGCACTTTATGTCAACTATGATATCTACTTGTTCAGATACGTGCTGTCATCTCGTGTGAGGACCGGACGTTCTATCCGAGGACTGTCTCTGCCTCCCGCGTGTAGCAGAGCTGAGAGGCGTGAGGTGGAGAGAGTCGTCACCGACGCGCTCAGTAACCTTCAGGGCGAGTTTAAGGGCAGATACTATCCACTCAGCAACATGACTGATGAGGAACAGAACAAACTCATCGAGGTAACATTTAGAGCTTATCACTATTTCATCACCTTTGTTTACTCATATTTATTACATGATCGCTTGTTGTTGGTGTCCTGGTCTTTTTGCAGGTCAAAATATTTGTTACTCGAGGGTTACGCTGCAATTTTTTCCGCACCATGAGCTTTGCTTCCGAATCCCAACTTTAATAAGACACTCATTCCGTTTGCCAATTGTTTAATGTTGTAATAATAAATATGCAACATTTTATTTCTAGGACCATTTCCTGTTTGATAAGCCTATCTCTCCTCTCCTTTTGGCCTCTGGTATGGCTCGTGATTGGCCAGATGGCCGTGGAATCTGGCACAACGATGCCAAAACATTCCTTGTGTGGATCAACGAGGAGGATCACACCAGATTGATCTCTATGCAGAAGGGAGGAAACATCGCTCAAGTGTTCCAGAGATTCTGCCAGGGATTGAATCTGGTGAGCTGAATTTTTAATTGATTTGAAATTAGTGTAACATTGTGTTTTTGTGGCTCAGCTGGTTACTCTTCAGCATGTAGTGTTGAATGTCAAAGATCTGAGTTGAGCTGTCGTCCACTGGCATCTAGGCATTGTTGCAGCCCTAGGTGTGCTTCCACCTGCCTGCAACTTAGTATGGTAATTGCAGCTCTAGAGCACACTTATTTCGTCATCCATTCACAGTGTAGTATAGAGTTGTGTGTACTCGGAGTTTATTAGTACACAACTCTGATCATGAATAATAAGATGCGCACTGCGAGCCTGGTGACGGGCATCATTGGTTGTAATTGTCATCGTTGAGACAATTCGATACATATGATACATGGCAGTATTTGAGTTTTTCAACAGTCTTGCTATGAAAATGTTCAGGTCTTTGTTGCAAGGCAATAGAATAGAACAGTCTGATTGTTCAATCAATCAATTTTATTATCTTTATTAGGTGGAGCAGGAGATCAGGAAGAAGGGATGGGAGTACATGTGGAACGAGCATCTAGGATATGTACTAACCTGCCCATCTAACCTTGGAACTGGTATGAGAGCTGGTGTCCACATCAAAATCCCCAACCTCTGCAAGGTAAATCATACAAGACGACTGTCTGGTGGATAAACACTCATGATCTTCCGTCACGACGATGTGTCATGTAGAGGCTCAAGGCTCAATCAGCTGCAACTGGAATTTTGTAGCATTCAATTATCAATCACAAAAGAATGTTTGATAATGCTGTGCTCCAAATTCTCATTTGCAGCTCTTTGAGACTTTAGACTAGCTGAATTGGGTGTGTGAAAACTACTCTTGGCGTTTGAAGTAAATTGTAAATATCTGTACCTTTCAATCAGTGAATTTGGTGTCTTGCGCTTTATTCTAATCATTTGATAAATTTGGTTGCTCAGTTTATGCAATTCCACATTTTTACTTCGAATGCATTTTATGATTTATATCATTATCTGTAGGACCCCCGATTTGAAGCATTCCTGAACGCCATGAAGCTGCAGAAGAGAGGTACTGGTGGTGTTGATACCGCTGCCACTGGTGGTACTTATGATATCTCCAACGCTGACCGTCTGGGAAAATCTGAGGTAAGCAATTACTGTGTCTATGATACCAGATCACTATCATACAATAATCCGACTGATGGTTGTTTTAATTCATTTCCAAACTTTTTTCAATTCTAATGTGTTTAAATTACATATGCTTAATCATTGATATCAATATATATAAACGGATTTAAAAGAAGCAAATGCTGGGAAGAACTATTAAGGGATGCCAAGACTTAAAATGAAGAAAATATCCTGCCCATAAGAAATTGCTGAATATGAAAATTAATAACGCTCCAAAGAAGAGGGAGTTGGAGTTGTCCAATAAATGTCAAAGTGGAGACAACTGCTAATATTATATTTCTTTTAATGCGTTTATAGGTTGAGCTGATGCAGGTGCTTATTGATGGAATTGACCGAATGGTTCAGATGGAGAAGGAGCTTGAGAAGGGAAAGAGCATTGACAGGCTACTCCCACCAAGCGTCGTCGCTGAGGCCAAGAAGAGCAGCAAACGAGGATGGTAGACAGAAAAATGAAATTTTGAAAACTTGATATCAACGTATCGCATGTCAACCCGATGTTAAAACTGTTACGAGTTAAGATTGATCTTCATTGTGAACAGAATGTGCCTGAGTCAAAGCCATTATGCCATCAATGACTTTTTTGTTGTTCATTTGAAGTTTATTTTAAAACGGTTGAAACTGAATTATTTTTTGACTCTCTAGAATGTAGATCTCTTTTAAAGCCTGTTTGCGCTATTCCATCCCCATAAGTCCTTTACTCTTCAAGCTGTTTTGTAGCTTGTATGTTATGCCGGTTTGCCATTGAGGTTAGCTGTTGTTTTGTGGTGTGAAATCTATGCAATGTAATGTGCATGTAACATATTATGGCCACTTTTTGTTTGTGCAACTTTTTTGTTTTAAGTTTAAATAAATGAGAATCAAGAGTTAGCAAAATCAGTAATAATATGTTGACTTGGCAGTCAAAACCATGGCAGTATTCTGAATCATGATTGTGCAATTCCATGGTTGTTTGCAATGGAAAAAGCCTTATTATACATCAATGAGAATTAAGTAAGGTGGAAGCAATGATATTCATAATCTTTGGTAGAACAGCATTTAAAATGTATTGAAAGTTCAACGGATACTGAGTGACATGACATGGACCGGATAAAAAAATGCAATGTAGATCAGGTCTTTGATGCTGCAAGGACCATTCAAATACCGGGTTACTGTTCGCGAAAATATTTCACATTATGTTTGCTCAAGAATATGAAAAGGACTCTACTTCGCACAAAAAAATCTGTACATTAATTGACTGCAACATGCATCACTTGCATCATAATGTGACATGGATACTAAAGCTTTGCACTTGGGCACAAAATTAACCATAAAAAATGTTTAAAATATGAAAAAAGAAACCATTAATTCCTTCCATAACTCCTACAAATAGACCCATGAAACTGGGTATTCTATATCCGCAGTAGTCTAGTGGGTAACGACGAATGATAGAAGCAAGCAATAGTATAGCACTGCCAAATAATCAAAATTTTTACGATCAGTTGACGATTTAATGATGGAACATTTTTAGGTTTTGGTTGAGATCTAGTCTAAGTGATCGGACTAGTATGTTGAGATCCTAATACTACATTGGAGGTAGCTGGAAAAAAATTGAAATATCAAAAAAATATTCTTCTCAAATTATAACATCCGAGTCCTTTGCAGTAGAAGAACACACCCGTACTCCCTAGATCAAGTGTAATCCAATTAATTGCCTGCATTCCAGTTGCTGCCTTCCACATTACGCCGCAGGCCTTACCAGTAGAGGGGAGCAACTCCGAATGCAGGCAAATGGACCAAACTTGGTCTAGTAATCCCCGAGCCTCAACTTATATCGCCAATACCAGATAAGATAACTATCAATGCGCTATTTCATTTTGTCGGTCAAAGATAACAAATACGGGAAAATCATCCCTTGTTGCAAAAGACATATGGGTAAGATATCGGTTACGTTGTCCCATACTGATATCATATACTAATGTTCAGCTTGTCAAAATATGAGGTCATTCAGAGGTTTTGCACCATAGTTCAGTACAAGGGCACACATGAGCCTGTCCTAGAACGAAGTCACCATAGTAGAGTACAGTCAGGGAAACTGATTATTACATTGTGATTAGAGCGTTTTTCATTTGTATATGCTGAGTGATGGCCACTGCGCCACCTGTTATAAACCTAACAAAATTATCACCGACTAGAGGTCCTATACCGTATAAACCCGGCTCCGAGCAAGACTCGTTTGTAAATGGATCAACATCCAACGGATTGTGTTTCAGGTCGATTTTCTTCCCATCAACCACGCCCAAGTTAGTCCCCTGCAGCGGCATGAAGGAAAGGTCAGGACTTGTTCCCACTTGCAGCAAAACGATAGATGCCTCGAGGATTTCTTGATCGCCCGATTCGTTTTCTAACATAACACGCTGATTTTCCAGGAACTCTGTTATCTTGAAATGAGGATAAGGCCTATACCAGTCTGTTTCGAGGTCGCCGCACATAAGCTCATACATCTGTACGTACTCAGGGTAGATTGCTTTAGGCAGCTTTTTCATCATCTGCACCGGATTCCCACACGGCGTCTCTCTGAATACATGCATTACGTTTAGACCTTTCTTGTGAGCTGTTTGGATCGCATCAGCGGCACTGAGCCCTGCCCCCACCACAAGTACAGTATCACTACCTTCCTCGATATCATCCAACTCCTTGGCTACATTCTTCACACAATGTTTGACAAATTCCAAGTTGGTGCCAGGAGCGGGGACCGTATTGGGTAGATCGCTGGTTCCAACAGCCAACACAATGTTTTTGGCGCGGATTCGGAAGACTTGGCCGGAGGTCTTAGAGTCTTCGTTCAGATCTAGGCAGGTGGCCTCCCACATATCCTCATGCTTGTGGTCACCATCTCTGCTACAGTTACATATCGCTTCACCGGACTCTTCGTCCACGTGCTGCAAGAACACACAAATGTAAAATTACAGATGAAACTAAATGCAACAGTTTTCTATGTGACTGAATAACCAGGAGGGTCTAAGAGCAAGTTGTCACTATCGCATCGCTCAAAATTATCACTCACTTGGTATTTCAATTAGATAAAATCACTCCCGAATCACCCACTAAAATGTATACAGTTCCATCAAGAATTGAGCGATTAGAAAGCGAGAGCCTAGCAGGTAGATTATAATTTTGACTGTTTCTGATTGAGAGACCGCCCTGGTATATATTTGTTTTCACATTGTAAAAAACAGGAATTTTCCTTTAACAGAAATAGTCCTATCCAGGAAAGTGTATCAAAAGTCTGCCATTTGTTATAAAGATATAAGTGCATGTAATGTCAAAAACAAGTAGCGCATGCTTTGTTTGTAGTATTCTCAGAAACGTCATGATGCAATGTGGCAAGAATACAGTATCTTCTTAGAATAGAGATACATTTGTTATCTTTGAATATACAGTTTTGCAGACATTCGCAAATAGTGGGGCCAATTTATAGAACGACTAGGCATGTTGTTGACATGTTATTCACAAATTTCAACTTCTATATTTGGGAGGCCAGGCCTTCAACATTTAATCACTTTGGCTGATCTCCAAGATTTTATCGGCTGACATTTCAATGAGAAACCAGCTTCGATGAATCAAACGAGTCAAAGTTTCATTGCAGCATTAAAAGATTTCAGGTTCAAGAAACTTGAATCTGCCTCCTTGTAAATAAACATACCATTGGGTGGACAGCGAGCTTCTCTACAGACGTGACTAGGCAGCCATTGATAAAGTTTTGCTGCAGTCCCTTCTTTTGTACATAGTACTCATAGTATTCTGTAACATGTGACACTCGTGCTCTCTCCTCAGCATTATAGTGATCAGGATCACCTGACATCATTCTATGTGCAAAAACAAAATAACAATGAAAAAGTATGTAAAATTTATTACATAAACTCTTTGATTTCATCTTTTCATCATTTTTATGACTCGGGTTGCACGCGAAATTTAAATAAGTATTTTAGTAGGAAGGATTTATTTCATGGCTGATGACTTTCAGTGTAGATCTGATTCAACTGCTGTAATTATTGGGCCCTAACATAGGTGCTATCAAAAATCAATTTTTTTTGTAATAAATTTAAATGATTTTTTTATTTCTAGATGAAATCCTTTTCGTTCCAATGTGTTTCACATCATTGCCTCAGCTGCTGGTGATTTCGCCAGTTGTCGTCAACACTTAATCACTATGATTCCATGTTGCGATTTCGTAAGGATTTCGGGAGTAATCGCCCCATGGAAATGACATGAAAGTCACTTTCAGATTGTGACGAATGACTTTTTGGACGCGAATACCAATAACATGTTAATTCAACCCACTTCCTAATTGGCGGCAAGGCTGAATGGATAGCTGGATAGCCGCTTGCACACAATGCCTTCAGAGGGATTACCCGTGGGTGACTGGGGTTCAAGTCCCGGCTGCGGCAGTTATTTTTCATGTTTTTTCCATCATGAGAATGGTTGGAATCCACTAGATTCTAACCATTCGAAATTGGAGTGAACCACAAATTCGAAGCATGGAACCATAGTGATTTAATGAGAAAATGGCCTGTCATGTTTGCATTACCATCATTATTTTCATTTACGAGACAAGCTTCTTCAATATGCAAACGCTATTATCGTTCCAAATATATATTTGGAACGCTATTATCGTTCCAAATATATATTTGGAACGCTACTATCGTTCCAAATATATATTTGGAACGCTATTATCGTTCCAAATATATATTTGGAACGAGAATAACGTTTGCATATTGAAAAAGATTGTTGTCGGTCAGCGCAATGTGAAGATATCGAGATTTTGACGCTTAGTTAGGAGCAATCCAGGTAGTCATAAGCGGAAATGAAATCAATGAAGTTATAATATAACTTCATTGATTTCATGACCGACAAGAATCAACAGCAACCAAACTCCATTCATTTGAAATCTCCCAATTGCGACTATATATAAAATCTAACGAGGGAATGCAAATTGCGCAGAGAGTAGATTACATTAATTGAAAAGGGTTGACTGACAAAATATGCTGCGTTGTCGTGCACTTTTGTTATGGCTTGAACAAAAAACATAATGATCGTTAGTACAACTAGCAACGATTGCTAACATGATTTGGTAAACAATGAGTTGGCACTTTCGTTCAAGGTCTATTGGCAGTGAATAGCAATTGCTGCTCAAATGGCAATATCATCAAAGATTATAAATACTAGTCATTGATATCATTACAGTGAATTATGGGCCAGCAATTTAGTGTACATGTTTCTGTGGTTAGGACAAAACTTGCACCAAGATAAATCAGTTTTCTAGTGCATAAGTTAGTAATCTTGCTGCCTCATAGTTACTATACAATAAATATACTTATTATTGAATATAAAGCTGCCGGCTTATTTGGCATACCATTCTTTTATGCAGTTAAGTGATCATTGATTTGCCGAGTCATGGTCTAATACTGTATGTCTGGGAAATTCATTCAGTGAATTTGTAGAATCTATATTATTCTATTATTATGTATAAATGTATGTAAGTATGCTACTTATCGTTTCTCCATGATTTGCTTTCAATTAAATTTCAATGATCATATCAGCACATGAGATAAAAAACACCATCAGCAAAAAGTAGAACTTTTTAGAGACCTGGGTCAAGTGTTATGTTTGTTTTTGAGGCAATCAACGCTAAATCTGATTGCGATTCTCTGCGTACAAAAATCTCGTATAGCAGAAAACAACAGCGACTGGGCTCAGCCAAGGTCATCGCGTTCTTACTGTCAAACACAACTGTTGTTTCTCATTCACTTAATGGCTACCTAGGTTTGTAGCTAAGAGTACATGCATTCTGTTTATAAAAAAAGCAGACTGAATGTAAACTCCTACCTCCTCTCATCCAGGAAGTCCTTGAAATCGAGGTCCGGTAGTCCCATCCACAAACTTCGACTCAGCGTTTTCAGGTCACCTTGGATATTCTAAAAATAGAAAAGAGGGGTTGTAGTGTCCTTGAACCTTTACTAGTATTACCAATTTGCGATTTTGCAACCTTGGAATTAAGCAAGATGAGATACTATGATTAATGTAGTTTGACTCTGCAGACTGGGTTAGAGCTTTTTTTCTTCCAAAAGATAAACTATTTCCCAATAATATGATTTCCCTATTTCCTTTCATCATCCATACATTGATTGAAGAAAATTACGTTACATTTTTTTTAGATTTGTCAATTGATGTTCAAAAGCATGGCTGAGGTATAACAATTTCCATCGTTTTACTGCTGACAGGTGTTCCCTGGTACCACAATGCAAGAACATGTTTCAGTAGAGTATCACAGAGTAAGGATATATATCCTTACTCTGTGAGAGTATGAAGCAACCCGTGGCCAATCACATTTACAATCCCTGGGTGCTATTATATAATGTCATGTACTCAAAATGTTTATCCATATGCTGATGACATCAGGACTCAGTTTCTGACATAATAATAAAAGTGGACTTTGAAAAAGACAGTGAGATCACCGTTCAAATATGTAATAATACCAGAGACTATAGAAAATCTATCTATAGTCTCTGATAAAACATCTGCGCCAGTTCATTGAATGAGAAATCTTTGCAATATTGTTTGATGTGACCACAGACAGACACTATTACTCGGTGGTTTGAACCCAATATCCCACCCTACACAAAATAACCCGGGAGTATTGAGATTCAAATTTTTGGCCGAACTTTGGTTTTTTTTCTCATTGTAGCACTAAACACAAAGTTAACACATAGGATATATATAATAAATATATACACATATATAGGATAAATAAGAATATGTAGTAGTATATGGGCCTATGCAATATATAGAACTTTTTTAGATATATAGAATATTTATTATGTCCTTGCTCGGACATTTTATGGCTGGTGATTGATAAAGCGCAGGTTCTCTGCCCTCCAGTCATGTGTGTCTGGGATAAGTATGCAATGCTATCCTGAAGAATGTACAGTTATGTAAAGATATGGGGCCATATGGCTATCATTTACGGAAAGAATTTACCATTGATAGGAAGTGACTATTAATAAAATAATCCCTAAGCACATTATATTTGAACGTAAGATCCAAGGTCAATATTGCACTTATTATGTACATTCAATAAATCCATAGCGATAACCGCCCTCAAATTTACATTGGGTTATGTTACCATGGCTTACGTAACAATCTAATGGGCGTTCTTGAGAGAATGCAATGTGCCGGGCACTGCATAATATGGGACCATACTCCCCCAACCCCCCACCCATCAAATACAGTTTTTTTTCAGGTTCTTGTAAATTTCTATGATGGTATGGGAGATTTTTTAATGGTTGATTTTAATTACTGTATCTACCAGGGTAGGGGTGCGTGGGGAAGCCGGTGACCTTGCTAGGAAGATGGATTTAAATCATTTTATGCAACAAGATTCTGGAATAAAATGTGGGTTCTAGTTTCTTATCTGCTGTATTATGTATGATGTAGGACAAGTTTGAGACCTCCAATCATTTCCGGAATCGCAAGATAAGAAATTAACTTCATTGTGCAATAGCACATTCCCGCCTGGATCAGTCTACCTATTAGTAAAATTAAATTAATAATTGAGGACTTTTGCAAAAATTATAGCAAAATTCCCTCATTTTATGCAAATAACTGGAAAGAAGCATTTGCATTTGTTGCGAAAGGAAGGCTGACTCACTTCACAGTTAGTTAATAATCAGTAGATAATATTCAAAACAATCGATACAATGACAGCTTGTTTAACTAAACCAAATACAAAAAAGTCAAGTGAGTCTTTATCAAAGTTTAGTGTGTTGAAGCTTGTTTCTTGCCTAAATTAACAAACAAAAATAAATTTGCATGCTTGTCTTTACTGCTAGAACTGGAAAGAAGCATTTGCATTTGTTGCGAAAGGAAGGCTGACTCACTTCACAGTTAGTTAATAATCAGTAGATAATATTCAAAACAATCGATACAATGACAGCTTGTTTAACTACACTCTGACATCTAGACTACACTATTATCATGTGTATCTCTGATCATTAGAGTCTATTTAGTATGAGTACCTAACAAGTACCCGCCCCTAATTACTGAAATTTGCTGCAGGTTGTCACACCAAACTCCTTGAGATGGTACTCATGCAAAGTGAATAAATTCACACTCTATTGATCAGAGACATACATGCAATAGTGCATCATGTGATCAGTGTTGTTTAACCATTGAATTCCATATCTGGAATAGCATCATTAGCTTTCTTTTGCAAAACAAAGGGCTTGCAAAAATAGCCAGTCCCTAGTAGCAATCTAGAAATGCCCTAATCATCGACACTGTATGGGGTATAATTACTGTTTGCAATTTGGTAAACAAGACAATTTTTCAGGCTAATTATTCATGCTACTAGGGACAGCCAATCAGATAACAGTCAGATGGGTCCCTGTGTTTAGTGTCCTAACCGTATAACGCTATGATACTATTTCCATTCTAAGAGAAGGATCTAACTCAGTGGGTTTAACTCACCTGCCAAACACCACCGGGTTTCATCTCTTTTCCGACTACAATGTGTTTGATAGCTCGGTTCTCCTGCCTCTCCCAACGGAGCTGGCTCGGCATGTTCAGTCCAATATCGGCGTAAGGTCGACAAAGTTGGTCAAACACTAGAGCCACTGGATTACTCGTTCTTCCTTCTAAACCATCACTCAATTCTTGCAAATTCTGTATGAAATAAACAAATTGACATGAAGACCTCTGTCAGACTAGTGTTGTTTCTGGTTTCGATTTTGTCTGAAGCGGTTGTCAAGGTCTTTCCCGGTGAACAAAACTTTTAATTTCAAAGGAATTCAATTATAATTTAACTAAATTCCTTCGAATATGGCCAATTCTTGGTCAAACGTTGGAATGTTGTATAGAAATTGGGAGATAAAAAAATTCAATACAAATACCAATGTCAACATATCCTAGAGCCAAGTTTTTTGGTTGCTTCATGAAATGATGACAAGGCACAATTTTCCTGCATGTATTTCATTTCTCAACATAGATTTAAGGGTATTGTTGCAATGGCATGACTACAATGGCATGACACTTTTGAGAATAAAAAACAAACCAGAGGTAAATGTTCTTTGAGTAAAACCATAGACATATAGATAGTATTTATATGGTAAAACCATAGACAAAACACATATCTGTTGGTAAATCAGACAAGAGGCAGGATAATATATTGATTCAACATGGTACCTTTTTGTAAAGCAGTGACTTGACAACTTTCATGCAGCACAGTTATAATTAATATCTGAGGAGCTTAGCCTATTGATTTTTAACATCTCATGGCCTGTTCATGTCATTTTGTAAGGGCTGTGCTGTGCCCTAGTCAGAGATCCTGTATAGAGTGCTGTTTGCGCAACATTGGTAAACAAACATGAGGTTATGTGAGTAAAATGACAGTCATCGTAGTCATTATTTTACTTATACAGAAAACTCATGGCATGATTTACCGCCCGAAACAGTATTATGAAATGATGATCATAAGCATGGCTTGGGTAGCCTTGTCAAGATGTCATGATGCCAAAAAAGTGGTCGCAAGGCTATTCCTCAAGCGACTTGTCTCCGTCGACCATTCCTTAAGGTCTAGGTTTATTAGTGAATGAATGTCCTACAGGTTGAGAGGACCTCAACCAACTCAATCCTACTTATCTTGTGACATTAGTAATATGATGACACTTCTCCATACCCAGAAGATTATGAAATAGTACAAGTTACCAGTGTGTCAAATTGCATTGAGACAATCTTAAACTATGGCTGCCACTCCGAAAAATGTGTGCTCATCTGTCTAGCTAAAAGATAACTAGTTGAGGCTCAGAATAGCCACCTTATGGGCAAACTGCTTGCAGATGCTGATTGAGATTTGAGCCTAAATTAGTTGTCTTTGAGCTACACAGAAATCAATGAGCACACATCTCCCTGACTGGTAGTTTGCGGACTGGAAGATAAAAAAAAATATGTTCATCGTGTCGAAAAACTTGTACAAACCATTTCTGTGATGGGCACATGATCTTTGGCCTGATAGCTTAGCCTCAGGTGCAGCAGGTCATCATCTGATACTCCGCTGGGGCGGTAATAAGGTGTCCATCCTGACAGCATGTATGACAGTGAGATAGCTGAGGGGCCATTACCTGCATCAAGAGATCAAAATTAAACAATGTCTTCACAGACACACTAAACTTAGTTATCACCTTGACATCAAGAACACATTATCATGCTGCGTATCACACTGACATCGAGACTCCACTATTATCATGTGTATCTCTGATCGTTAGAGTCAATTTAGTACTAGTACCTTACATGTACTCGGGTTGTCACACCAAATTCCTTGTGATGATATTCATGCTAAGTGAATTAGTTCACTGTCTACCGATCAGAGATATACATGCAATAGTACCTATATCACATGATCAGTGTGGATGTGTATCTCTGATTGTTTGCGCCTTAGTGCCTCATGTTTTTCCACCCCTAATGATAAAATTTTACTTCGGGTCATACCATAATTCCTTCATGATATTTCTACCGGAGATACACAGGTTATATACCACATGATCAGTGTGTGTAAGCCTAACATCTGGCTATGGTGAGATCACAATCAGTCATGTCAGGGATCTTTCTTGCAGCATGTGGCCTCAAAGCGTTTGAAGAGCAGCTTCAAAGGGCAACCAACTTCCAATGAAAGCCTATTTGTTCATGAAAGAGGTAGTGATTTTTTCTAAGAGAAATCCTAGCGCAATTTCATAATTCTCTGCTATATCAATTTATTACATTCTAAATAGTTCCAGTTTGAATAGTAAATCTCCCATGTGTAAGTATGAATTATAAAAGAGCCCGCATGAAGCCTAGTAAAATAATAATAACACTGGGGAAACATGAGTTAGTTTTACTCATCAGCAAACAACCCCAAATCACACGAGCTATTCTGGATGCTCATGACTGGACCAATGATTAGTTACCGATTGTCATAATGAAAACAGTTCCAACACAAAAATAAATTATTTTCATACACAATCATTTGGTGAGGGTTGTTGTTGATGGGCTTTGTGCTAACCTATGATCAGAACATCAGTTTCTGTGATTTTCTCTTCTATAGTAAGAACCACACCAGCTCCAGGCATGGTAACTATATCGCTTACACATCCATTGTTAACAAATCTTATATTGTATCCTGGAAAAGAATAGCATGTTATTGTTTGCAGATCAAAAATCGTCTTGACAATAATAATGATGGTAAGTTACTGACATGTGCACTGCTATAACTGATGTGAGATCACATTTGATAGAGTATGGCTAGACACTCAGGGTAGGGTTAGCATCCCCTAGGTTACTAACAATCATTGTAGGCCTATCTTCATTAGTCTTGTCTAGTATGAGCATAGGCATTTCATATAGCTTGCCCACCTCATGTGCCTAATGGCTAAATATGGCAGAGAATGCAGTGAAATTTATGTGATGAAATTGAAAACAGATAGTAGACTAGGTAGATGATGCTTACCTTATAAAAAATATTCACATAAGCTTGCTGAGGGAGTATAAACAATACATTGGCTGGTCAGATGCGCCTTGTTGTGCTATTCTTATCCTGATCACTCAGTATGTGTCTGGATGAGATAAGCATAGAAAAAATGACATGTGATGGTATAGTAGTGTATGTATGTGTACAAACAGACTCAGAGTGACGGTAGGTTGCTCCAGTCCAGTCTGTTGTGGTTGACTGGGAGTGTTATCTTCAGTTCACTGGTGGATGACTAGTACAACTGCTCTTAATAAGTGTAAAGCTTCTCTGCACGAGTGAACACTCTGGACTCCACACAATCACTATTTCATTATGCATTTGATCCAGGTACTTGTTGTGGTGTAATTTTCCTTCCCATCTGGCATCCAGCATGACAACATGAAACAGCCACCCGTGCATCAATAATAGCCTCTAATTCATAATTATGCCATATAGATCTTGAGGGAGCGGTGAAATGAAGTTTCATCCTAACATTTATTTAGCAATAGTAAAACCTAGGCAAATTGTAGGTTCTAGTAGCTGATTGGTTGTAATATTTGTGACCAATCATCTGCATGCACTTTTGTGGGTGGAGCTAATGCTGTAGGGTGGAGATTGTGCAATGATGTTCAAGTAAGCGGGTAAGTAAATGATTTGCCGATTATTGAAGGTCTGAGTGAAAGATGGCAGCCACCATGGGAAATCAGAGAAGAGGTTCTCTCTCGTATCCAAATGTCAAACTACTGTCCTACAATCTCAAAACTGCTAACAGATCTTCAGTTAAGCATGGGAGGCAGCTATGGGCTTGTAAATACAATGATAAACCAACAGAATTCGCATATGCTTGGGTGCAGGGGACAGTCATGAGTGTAAGTTGTTCTGTTTTCTCACATCAATATATATATAATGTATGTGTTGTGTATGTGGTGTATGTTATGTATGTCACTCCCTCAGTCAGTCACTCTCATTTCAGTACTAGTATATATATACAGTTGTG
Source organism: Membranipora membranacea (assembly GCA_914767715.1). NCBI lineage: Eukaryota > Metazoa > Bryozoa > Gymnolaemata > Cheilostomatida > Membraniporidae > Membranipora > Membranipora membranacea. The sequence continues at coordinate 14,241,331 of OU612068.1, forward strand.
TAGTTCTGACTGATAGAAATAGACCCAGTAGTTGGGAGATCTACTTCTTTACTGCTAGGTTGTTTGTAGTAGTACTATTTGGGTTTACTCTACAGGACTACAAACAGTACAACAAACAACAATTATTATAAGAATAACACATATATCATCATATTGATAAATATATATATATAAGCCACAAACCAGCAACAGCGATAAGCAATGGGGGTGGGTGGGGGTGTATATGAAGCTCTGCACAGTAGTCCAAGATAGCAACACCCGATAGATAGCCAATAACCGATGATTGAACCCAAGTGCTGCTACTAACTTAGGCTATTGTGTTCACCATTCTGTTAAACTTTTCCCGTCTAGAGTTCTTCAGTAACCACCATATCGTGTGTTGCTTATTGCAGCATTTGGTTTTGTGCATTGAAAATCCCATCATTTAATTCTACCGTATGCTGCTGCTGCCACACAGCCAAATGTGTGCTTATAGAATTCTGTATAGCGCAAAACTAATAAATTGATGCTGCAATCTCAGCATTGTCACCTAATGAGCAAATAATGTGCACAAACTTATAGTCAAAATTAGGGTATGAAATTAATTATCTACCGGTGACGTAGTTACTGTCTTACTAGTGCATTCACGCCCTGATTTTGAAGATCAGTTTGTGCAAATTATTTGCCCATTAGGTGACAATTATGAGATTTAAGTCTCAATTAATTATCTTGGAGCTATGTAGAATTAATCGAGCACAAATTTGCATGAGTGGCAGCAGTAGTTTAAAACAATGCTTGCAGGACTCACCGCTATGATTAGCTGAAAAATCATCAAATTGATTTTGCTGCTTTGTGACAGCAACTCCTGGTTTTCGCACATTTTTTTTAGATGGACCCTGTGTGTGATTGCTATGTCGAAGTGCATGATGCTCCTGTAATGGGTGTTTTCTAATCTAGGCCTAGTGCACTGCGAGATTTGTCTCATATCGAGGTTTTCACTGACAACCCTCACTGGGAGCAGCTCTCCTTCACACCGCTGGGGTCTCTTCCTTTTACTGTAGTGAGCCTATCCAAGCGGATAGAGGAGGACGGAGACTAGGGGTTTTCTAGAATTGTTCACTGAGCACTGAGTAGGCTGTGAACCCCAAACATCCTCTTTTTAAATGTGTCTTTATCTATGCCAAACAAATCTTGGCAGCCAACTGACCTGAGTATGCTCTACTTGGTCCAAAACCACTTTGTACTCAGCAGGCTGATTGATTTCTGTGCTGTGCATAATAGACAATGGCCATCGAATCAAATTAGTTGAGTCCGAAGTGAATAATGTGGTCTGTATTATCAGAGACCAAGAAAGAATATGCACATGTCCTTCCAAGCTGTTGTTGGTGTGGACCCCCATCATAAAACAATGAAAAAAACAGATAGTATGTATTCATAACAACAATATAATTATAAGGCAATAGTAAAGAGACAAAAATGACGATTCGACCCTTGCTCCTCACTACTTAACTGTGTAGGTATAATTTATTTTACAGGTAAATCTAGAAAATGAGCAGGTGATAATCAAAGATGAAACTGGTAAGATTCTCCTGTCAGCAGTGAGAATGGTCCTGGGCTCCGTAGAAGATCCCTATGTGTTAGAATCAGGTTTGTGGGCTATGATTTGTGAGACTGATCAGACTTTTAAAGTTAGTGTTCCAAATTGAAAAGTTCACAAGCATTATTGATTGATAATCCATATGTTCTAGGCGTTTCACTCCTGTAGGCTGGTAGATGAGGGTGATTATAAGCACCAACATAAACAAAGGCTGCAATAGCTGCGCCTTTATGTTAGCAGTAAAAGTATTAAAAATTAAATAATGGATAACAGAGAGCTTTGAAAAGACAACCTCACGCTGCAAGAGCCAACTGCCATATATAGTCGTATACGCTGAAAGTTATTCATGTTTTTTGCTATAAATCGAGGGATAAGCAGATATATATAGAGTAAGTTGTGCAACTGCCAATATCAATCGATCACTATCGGTGTTTACGTAAGATTAGGATATTATGTACTTTTGTCCCTCATCTCATCATCCATATAATACTCAAAACAAAACACACCTTTGAATATACTCTGAGTGTACGTGACTTAGTCAGAAGACAAGCTATGCTATATGTCTACTACCCTGGATTTGCTTTCAATAGTATATTTTCAAGACAAAAATGTTGATGGGCTTTGAAAATGTAAATTAACACTTAGAAAATAGACATTCTCTTAATTTTTTTGGGAATAATGACTTACTGATATCTTGAACACTGTCATTGGCATTTCAATGGAAAAATATTCTTAATCTTGACATTGCTTTGTTAAATTTAACCAGCATCCATGGCTATTACTCTAATTCAATACCAAGAGCATTCAAGATTTACAAATATAGATGTTACTAGGGTGAGTATAGAACAATTCATGAGTAAATTAGAAATTGTCTTCCCCGGATAATCTCTTGATCTAGTATAGTACCGTTATTTGTCTCTTACATATTTTGTTTCGATGTTTTGACAGGTCAGTATGTGATGGCAATCGGTGAACTAAAGGATAACAAATCTGACCTACCAGAGATACGGGTACAGAAACTGAAAATACAAGAGGAAGGCAAACAGGAGTTATCATCACTGTGGTCACTAGAAGTTCAACATCAATTAAAATACGCCACCATCACCATGTAACCCCTCATCCTCCACACACTTAGTTTTATCAGATTTTAACACAGGTAAGGAGACATCATAACGCAAATAGAAGTTGTTTTCAGCAGCGGGGACGCAACAGTGACCCTGCCATTCTTCGTCAATCCTCTGTACTCTGCAAGTTCCACCTGAACAACTATATATGTATGATATCTGTGTTGTACCAATGATTATGCATATAAAAGCATGTGATGGTTGTTGTTTTTGCTATTTTCTGCAGGTTTTTTACATTCACATGGACAACACTGATCGATAATGGTGATTGTGAGACAACTCCGACTAGTTGAGCTCCAAACCCATGGAATTTCCATTCGAAAACAGAAATCTCGGCAAACAGATAATAGAGAGGAGGCGTTACTTCATGGCCATGATAGACAACCCGATTTCAATTCACACTCTGTCAAGTCAGGCAGATTTATTTTTTTACATAAAACATTGAAAAAGGAAGCATAATACGCAACTAGACACTTACCGTCGAGATGATACCTGTCATGAAGAAGATATCTACTTGCTTAACAGCGGTGAGTTCCAAACTGAGATGAAGCTGTGAGTATTTTCTGCCCGGTATGAGTGACTGTCATTCATCTCACCTTTGAAAATTGTCATTGAATATAAGAACAGTGATCCCTCCCCCTCCGTTTTTGAAACTGTTACTCTTGTCATATCTAGGAGGCTTATATATACTTATCCTAGTCAGTACATCTGCTGAGCCCATACTCTGTCTCATCTCAGCGACATGTTCTCAATTAATATCATACTAGGTTTACGATCTAGTTATGTTTTTTATTTTAGACAAAATGACTGATTTACGAAAGCTGAAGTCAAAATGGTACTGCGTCATTTTGGAGTTGTCTGCTGGTTGATCAATATTTACAGGGTAAGAAAACCCTAAAAGTCAATAAATCAAGCCGCAATTAATTCTTGGAGCGTATTTATGCCTGCTTCTTCTTTGTATTTGGGATAGTCAGGCACTGTCCTGCTAGGAACAGCACTGATGGCTGCCAAGAAAATGGTTTACCAATTTCCCACCATAATATTAATTGCAAATACCTCAAAATTGTAGATTAGAAATACATTAAACACACATAGCCATTTGATTTTTGCAAACTGGCAAAATGTTTTTCATTGGTCTTACGTGAGTGAGAGGGTGTTAGCACTGTTCACCTGAACTTGATATTTTTTTGTAAGAAAACAGGTCTTTTGTAAGTGTGGGCGAACGTTTAGTGGCGCACCAAGTTTAAGAAATTGTGGGGAGAAAATCATTCCCATAAAATTTTAATTGTAATAATGATATTATGTTGGTTAAATAAGAGTCTGATATCATCTATCATGATGACTAAAATATAATGAAAATACGTCAGTTATGTGCCAAAACAGACATTTAAGTATTATTGTACCTGCAAGGTCAATAAGAAGGCTTTAGTTCAAAGGAACATAAATTATTGCAATGTATTAAACTGACCAGAAAGTTGTTTTATTTATTGAAGGAGAGTTGTGCGTTCTGTGAGAACTTCACTCTGTTGATTGCCTGTTTGTTGTTTGGGGGGTTTTTGGCCCATTCCAACTGTGGTACAAGATAAAGAGATATCAATCAAAGGATCGAAATATATGAACATGCGAATTTAAATGTAAAAAAAAGGAAAACAACATTGATCACGGCCACCTGGCAGTACAAAATACTTCAAGTCTAAATTGTCTCGTCATTTTTTGGCCAGCTCGCCATTAGTCTGGTGTCAAATCACATTATTTATTATCCCTGGATAGGCAAAAAAAGAAGATATCCGAGATGATTTACATAGTGTAAATGGTCAAGATTAATGTACCATGGTCACATTAAATCTGCATGAGGTGTAGAATTATTGTTATAATATTCAAAAGTTGTCCTGAGCCAGCACGAGCACCATTACCCTTGTCCAAAATACATCTTAACTCACATGACCGAAATTAGTTACCTCCTCGCTGCGTTGGAATTCAAAGTATATCACTCCGTTTGGATTACCAAGAACACTGATACAATCTTCGTGTTGTTATCGCGGTTTGATGTTTCTGCTCATAGACTGGGAAGAATATTGAGAGGAATGTTGTGTTTGGCATAAGTTGTTCTCAGTCAAGTCGCAGGTACCTTAGGAGCCCCGTAGTCCATAAATTTCTGCCGGTTTCGAAAATAGAACCCAAAACACAGGCGCTATTACCACATTGTGTATGATCGCTCAAAGAAGAATGTCTAAATTGATAGCATGTGTAAAATTTCAATGTGGTTTTTCTAGATAAGGCCCAGTCTTTATATAGCATCTACTAGTATGTGGCTTAGGAGTCACACAGCCTTCATAGATGAGCCTGACTTTCTTTTCATCTTTTCCTGATATTGATACGGGATATACGAACTAGGATTTACATTAAATGATGAAAAGTCAACCAATTTGTCACTATTTTAAGTCTTTGTACAATACACTGCAGCTGACCATTGGCTCAGGGCGGCAAAAAGACAGAACATAGTTCTACTTTCTTATGATCGAAAGCAAGTTGCTACAATTTCGTACATTCTAAAGATACTAACTATGTGTTTTGACTTTGTGATATAGGGCTTTAGACCAAACACAATTGGGATTTCACGGGCAACTAACTTGAGATCTTCGATCAGGAACTCTGATCATCTCGCAATTATGTGCTGTAGTTTTCCTATTTGAGCTAAAAATACAAAACTTATCCAAAAGTGTGTTTATCGCTCACTTTTCAAATGAATTCAGTGATCTATACAGTCTCAATGGAAATCACATGAGCTGCGAAGGAATATGAACAATATTGGCACATAAAACGGAGTGAGAATTGATTGTTTATTCTTATTTTTGCATTCTTAGGGTTGCCTAGTATTAGAGCCATCGTTAGATTTATGTTTGCAGACCGGCACCCAGTGACCTCTGCCTGTCCAAATGAGTGATAGCTGAAAAGCTCATCAGGAAACTGCATAAATTCAAGGTCGTTGATATGGATAGTTTGAGAGATGGGCCCTGTTGGAGTTTGATGAGTGACAAAGTGTCAATTTCGATTGTACAACAAGTGATATGACACTTGTAATTTTGATTTTAGTGCAAATTGGACTAAAAGCGGAGAAACATCAACCAACACACCAATACTCCAGCCATGCTCAGGCACAGGTTCCAACCATGCCACAATTATTTTAGCTGTAATTGTTTGGTTTCAATATAAATATATCAACTATTACAATTATTTATAGGTACGGAAGCCATATCAATGACGTGTTTTCATACTGACCCCTATCAGACTGACAACTGGTGATGCTATGATGGTGAGCGGTTTCCTTTCCTTCCTCCTTATAACGATGAGCCAGGGGGTCTTTCAAGAGCGATGATTTACGAATGCAAGATATCACTATCACATCGCTCAACATTATTCACTCACTTGGTGATTCAATTAGACAAATCTGTTCTCAAATCGCTCACTAAGAGACTCGGAGACTGGGCGATTTGAGCGCAAAAGTCTAGCAGTTATTGCAATTTTTGCTGTTTGTGATTGAAAGACCCCCCCCCCCCTGGTGTTCTCATATGTGTAGAGTTCAGCTGTTAAAATTTTTGAAAAGCATCCAAGCAGTTTTTATGACGTTATTGCTTGTCAATAGCTGTCATCTTCTGACATTTCGCTGGACACTCTGTGATGTCATTTATATGTCATGTCATATATATCATGTATTTATAGCTCTCTACGTCTCACTGAAAGATGAATCATAAAGTCGCACATATTTCAGAGTCATCCCCCCATCAATCGTCCTGTGCAATGAGGGGATAATGACCGTCTATCTGTGCCCATCTGCTTTTTCTCATGTTTTTCAACTATAACTCAATGCAATCTACCCAACTTGTGTTTGTACGGTTAGACTTATGATTATAGTTGAGTTTGACTGCTCTGTTGTAGTAAGCTGTGCATATCATAGGATGTACGGGATAATGTTATCACAACTCGGTCTCCTTGGTATAACTGCGGGTAAGTATGCAATGTCTTTGAGTTTTGTGCAGATAGATGTACATCGCTGTTGTTTTGAAGGTTTTTCAATGCATAGTAATGCATATGGGAGTTGGTGGATCAGTACAATGAATATCAGAATTACTAGTATCATAGTATGCCTCAGTCTTGCTCTGCTTAGATCTATGAATGCACAACACATGATATGTCACAGGTAACGCCATTCCATCATCAACCATGTTGGAAAGTCACTACAAGAGACATCCCATTTGTAGTAGCATTCCACCACAACCAAGTGTTGGACGATGGAATTCACTACCATGGACCTGGGCACAGTTATAGCACATAAACTAGTCATGAGTTGTATACAGATAGCATAGCATGAGCCGTATAGATTTCTAACTCCAATGCAATGCTACCTGGAGACTCTGAAATATCAGTTAGTTCCCATGCAAATTTTGCTGTTGGTGTTAAATTTAGCATGAACAGTGCGAAGATTGAGGTGCTATAGCAACTTAGTCTTATCGTCACAATCAACTACCGGACCAGCCCAATTTTAGTTTTTGAGTCATTTGTAGTAAGGTTGTGTGATGGAGTGGGAAATTGAGTTGGGATAACCTGTCTGACCTTGGGTATTTTTGTCTCATATCATTGTTTCCCAAGTGATGGAGCGGAAAATGAACCATTTTTATCCTTAATTGCTTCCTCCCACTCAACCTAACGTTGGTAAAATATGATGATTGCTCCTTAAAATACATCGCATTTGGGAAGTGCTTCGAAAAATAATAAGGTCTTCAAATCTTGTATCGTAAACATTCTTACGTTTAACCAGTTTCCTCATCAAAAAATTTAGATCCCAGCTGTAGACATTGAATGCACCCTGGGAAATGTGCTTGGAAAAAACCTAAACATGAATGCTGAATGCATAAAAAAACCTGTGTTAGGTTATGTCAAAGATTGAAGATGACACAAAAAACGCATGTGTAATTTCAAGGCATTGAGTGTGATTATTGTTGCAACATATCTGGACAACTAACTGATTGCTATATGGAACTACTACTTTAATCAATTATAGGGAAAAAATTGGCAAAGACATCCAGGTGGGACACAGCAAACAACACAAAAATGTCAAAGTGTTCAGACGGATAGTGGCGGCCAAGCAGGGATTTCAAACCAGATGATGGCCAAAAAATGGAGCTGGACATCATGTTTTTGTTGTGAATTTTGTACTCCCAGCTATAAGCTTCATGATCTGCACTTATAAACCCTACAGGGAATGGTAGTGACATCTCCAATTTAAGTTCTTCTGCCACCAAAGGCTAAAAGAGGTTACCCAGGACACGCGACCTGGTGTGTTATTTTTAAATTTACATCGATCTTATTAAATATTTGGTACTTGACTGATATTGGCGTGTATACTTGTGAGTGATGATCAATCATTATTGGGTTATTTTTACTCTAATAATCCTTGACTTTGATTCCCCAACAATCGGTAATTCTTAGATTTAGGAAGGACAAGGCTGTACAGAAGCGCTTTCTCTTTATGAGAAAATAATCGGCTTACATCGATTTCCAGCACCCAACAGGTTACTCAACATGACGTGATTCGGTACAATCAAGGTTATGAAATATGACCAGGCGAAATTTTGAAAGCAAAATGCTGGTCGTATGAAGAGATTTCTCCTTCATAATCTGAGTGCATGGATGGACGATGGCTTAGTGGTAATTTTAGCGGGTCAAACGTTCAGCGATCACGATACTAGCACATTTTTCCACAATTTGTTAAATTGAGAAAGTTTTCAATTTGGGATAAGTGATAGATTAATGTTCAACTTACCATAATTTTCAAAGAATTACAACCCAGGTAACTAAGAACTTAAAACTGTAGACATTACATATTCATTTACCTGTGTGATTATGATTTTATAATACTTATTTGACCATTGCCTGTCCTGAATTGCCAATCAGCAGTGATGGTAGTTGATAAACACTTTATAGACTAGGCCTACCCAAAGACCAAAGCATGTTATAGTCAGGCAGTTACTTATGATGAAGTTGTGTCAGAATTGAATTATTTTACCATGCAAATCTGACACAACTTTATCATAAGTAACTGCTTGTTGAGACGTTTAACATACTCCATTTAATTCAAACCTCCGAGGACTGATATTCTGTGTTTGAAATAATAGGAGTTTTGAACTAAGTGGAGTTAACTGATCATGACCACTGTTGCCTAGTCGCGCGACTACTTTCTTTGGTTTGAGAGTACTCCTCAAAAGAGAAGTCACGTGACTAGGCTACTGATGACAAGCTGTGAAACTCATAAATGATAAGAAATACATTCTGATTGGCTTGGGCTACGGTGTGATAGTGTCGTGTATCTATTTTGTAGTGCTGATACTGAGTGCCGTTGACTTAGTCGCCTCAGCTGAAGATTTTGATTGCGGTGAGAACCGTACTATAACATCAGGTTACATATGTGATGGAGACGAGGACTGCTTCTGGGGCCAAGATGAGAATGAGGATATGTGCAATAAATTATCGGAAGAGACTTCAGGTTCGATGACATAAATACCTGTGGTAATCAACGAGCTCATAAAGATGTATGCGATTGGAAGGGGTAGAGGGCACCCAACAATAACAAAAGAAATCCATAGAAATTGGGCCATACATTTGGCAACACTAGACAAATTGGTTTGACAGGAGAATCCAACCTGCCAAAGCTTGCTCAGTATATACAATATATGTACAATATAAACCTATTTACTGACCGGGTGCTGAAATTTTATCTTTATTTATTTATTGTTCATTGTAATGTATAACTATTAAATAATAATCAGGTATACGCATAGACTTATTAATAAACAAGTTCATTATTAAGTCTACGGGTATACGTAATAATTCGGTGTGACCCTCTTGTAGGACAATTTTTTCTTGGCAACCACTCTCCCCACATAATATACTACTTTCAGAGTTCGTAGATGACCAATAGACATGAAAACTGACAATACATCCTCAAATTCTTTCCACATTTTATACGGTTCTTTTACTCTTGTTCCCATTTTTACCGATTATCACTCAATCATGTAAGTTTCATGACCGTGACTTTGCTAATACCTGCTTCAAATGTTTTATTCACACTGGTTGCCATTGGTTTGAATTCATGGCAGCTAAATTTGGGACCAATTGGGGCTATAAGTGTTATGATGTGGTGCCATATGCGTTGTGATGCACGCATATGATGATGTGCTTATGTACAAGAATACGTGCCAAAAACCACATGTGTGGTCAATGGCTAGTTGGTCAATGGCTTGCTGGTCAGATTTTGTCAGTCAAACGTCAAACTCGACGAAGAACTAACAAGAGCTTTTGTCAAGCTGAGATAAAGGGCTTTGTGTCCGAAATGTATATTATGTGTATATATATGTTGCGATGGGAAATTATTAATTGAACGTCCATATTAATTCCTATCGATAAAATCTAAAATTTAAAAGTGGCTATAACTCTATTATTTGGTTTTTCCAGTTAGTAATTTGTTGCGCTAGGCCCATGTCTCGTCAATATTGCAGCAGGTCACCTTGTAAAATAACCATTTGAACAGGGGTATGTCAAAACGTGACCCAAACATGGATATTTTGTATAGATTAAGACAGGTCTGTGTATGCTTGAACTTCTACAGGTATGGTGTGTCAAAAGTTCTCACATCAAAATTATCTACCTAGAGGAATAAAGTATTCGCAGAATGAATAGTCTGCCTTTTGGCGCTTGCTTGTAACAGTTAAATTTATAGATAGCTACTGTTCAATCACCCTCTTTGGTTTTCAAAAGCTAGCTAGCTAAAATTAGTGCTAGCCAACATAAATACACCCCTAAACTAGCTAAGCTAACCCCTAGATAATACTTACTCCTCAATGGTAAAAGAGTTTCATGTAAACTTCCAATTGATTTACATGGACGCATATATGATACATACTGTTTAACTTGTGCCTTACTCTGGAAAAGCTTAGAGGAACTTTACTCACCACTGTATAACAGCTAGATATAGGTGACTCAATTGGTTGGTTGGTGCAGCAGGCCTGAGGAGATTTTATTAATCCTAGGTTCGGGTCGCCTATTGTGGTTTGTTCAGGCCAAAAGATGGGCTCCATCCTGCCTATAATAAGGAAGAAAATTTGGCAAATAGATTACAGCCTCGCCCTTAGGGCTACCACTGCTTCAGCGCCAATTCTAATCATGTGATGCGTGATAAGACCCTCGATTCTACTAAACCAAAAATTTAACACATATCTGGCAACGTGACCCGGCGGGGTTCCCTTGGTGTCATGTCATATTCCCTAATATATAAATATCTATAACTACTAAATATGACAGTGATGCCGTTCTAATTTTTGACCTGCTGATGTCGCCATTAACAAATATCTGGCAACGTGACCGGACAGGGTTCCCTAGGGGTCATGTCATATTCCCTAATATATAAATATCTATAACTACTAATTATGACAGTGATGCCATTCTAATTATTAACCTGCTGATGATGTCAAAAGATTTTGATTTAGCTAAAAACGATAATCTGCCATGCCCAAAATATCAAGATGACAATGCAAAATGCAAATTGCACTTAAGGTTAAGTTTTTGTACGAGAAGTGATGATAAAAATAGTAGTAATTTATGGAAGTAGCATCCGAACATCGTTGCAAAATTTATGTTGTGCAAGCTAAGCGCGATGACTATTCAAATTAATTTATCGGAACCTGGAATGCCAACTGAAATGCACAAATATCTCTTAACACTGCTGTTTAAATTGATATTGTGACAGTGAACCCCCCCCCCCCCCACCACCAATTTCACCTTAGACTAGAAACTTTGAAGTTTGATTATGGTAATTCAGTAGCGGTAGGCTTTGGATATCTACATGATTTTTGGAGTGCAATGAGATCTGTGAAAGTTCATTGTACTAAAGAAGACAGTTAAGTTAGTTCTCCACATCATATTTCGTTTCCCTCATCTTATTACATTTTGAGACCAGAGTTTTAAACATCTGTGACAATCACTTGAGGAGCCATGGCCTTCATCTAATGTCACCACCGCACATAACATAATGATCATTATCTAGAGTGGAAACTCTGTGAAAAGAAATCGCAAAAAAAGAGATGAGAGAAAACACCCCCGCTACCCAACACCTTAAAGGATAAAAGACGTATTCACAAAATATTCTTGAATATTTTATCGCCATTTAATTTGAATTTAATGGTAGTTTTGCTACCTTGCCAAGGGTCAGGTTATACATTGACCTTCCTAAATTGGCTTTTCCTAAAAGAAATTTAACTAATTATTATGAAAAACAGGAGATGATACTACCGATTTTGCTTCACGGATATCCTCTGTTTTACAGTAATGTCAATTGTTCTTAAAGTTAGTAACCGCTAGGTGAAACCTAACTCAGGCACTGCTATGGTGGGCGGTTTGGTTTTATTATTATAGGGTTTTTTATAAAAAGGGAGAAAAACATTTAGAAAAAAAGTGATGAATTATTGGTCCCATGAAGTGTTATTGCCTCCCACGACCGCAAAATTATTCATAAAATAATGAGTAAAAGTTGCTAAAACATGCTCATCGGATAACAGATTTGGATATTATAGTGCGAAGTGAATTGAGAGTGGAAATTTTGAAGAAGGAATGAGTGAAACCACCCACTTCCCTGTTGGATCAGTATCCTTTAAAAGTATAAGTGACAGCAATTCTTTTTTTACTGGGTTACTGGGTGCGGCTGGACTCATACCTCATACTGATTGTGATAACAATGTGGTTTTTTTGTCATTACTTTAATTTCGAATGTTTCCTTCGTCGTCGTTAATTATAATTCGGGGAAACTCTTGTTTTCGTTGAGGACAGGAGAGATTAGTGACCAAAATTTGAAGTGCCAGGTAAAGGAGGAAAGTTGGTTAGAAAGTGTTATGTTGAGGAATACTTCTGGTCGGAACACTTTGAAACTCTCATAGTTATGGTCCAAAATCTTGAGAACAAGCAATTTAGTGGTTTTTATTACTAATAAACATGTGTAAATGTGGACATTTAACAAAGTGTTCAGCCTAGTGAATCGCCAGGATAACTGTCCCCTGTGTCTGGATTCTAAAAACTTGAAGATTTAGCCATTATGGGACATTTGTTATGTGTATGTGGGTTCGGGAGGGTTTGGTGAGGAAGCATATCTGGTTTAGACCACATAAAAATTGTAATGATTATCCTCCATAAACATGAAAACAACCAGTTTGGAGATTTCATTTCGATTATATAAATGTTTGTATGCGGTCATTTAACCGAGTTTCTGACCTGGGCAATCGCCAGGAACCCTCCCCCATTCTGGGTTCTGGATGCTGCTAAATTGATGTTATGATAATGATTGTTTTTCTGTACAAAGATGCTGAATTTTGGTTTGGAAGGGTTTGGTCAGGATGAGTATCTGTTAAGCCTCTCTGAAGCTCTCATACATATCAGCTTGGTGACTCAATCTCTATTAAAAATGTTCTGCTACAGTCTCGTAATCTAGTTTTCATTTGCAACTACAATGAGTAATCGTCCTTCTAGAAAGCTGTTGAAAGTGGGTTAAGAAAGGTTTGGTCAGGCTGCAAATATGGCGAGCCACTCGGAAGCCTTCATGGGTACGGTCCTTAAAAAATAAAAACAACTCATGGGGGATTCCATTTCTGTTATACCTGTTCAACTGCAGTCATTAACCGAGTTTTCCATTTGTCGAATCGCCTTTCCATTACAATTGTCTGAAAAAATTTGGAGCACTACGTGGTATTGCAAGGTTGTATCTAATCTGAGGTGGTATAGCAAGGTTGTGTTTACTGTGGCTAGTCGCCCAGTGTAGGAGAGGCACACATGAGACAGTCTAATTAAGATATTCTCTAAATAATCATCATGGTTTTTTTCACTTTCTTGTAAACTAGTGGTTTTGGTGTTTTCACTTTCTTTGTGGGTATATATAACGGTCATTCACTCTACATTTTATTTCCGCGAATCATCAAGATTCCTTATCTCCTTCTCTGGAAAATCAGCCCCAGGCATTAATGGTAGTAAAATGCTCGTTAAATGTGTGGGGGAAAGAGGAGTACGTTTGATCACGACAAACTGAAAACTGTCACAGACACGTTCGCTAACAAGTAATTTGGGGTTTTACGCTTTTATTTCGGACATTATACATCAGTTATTGATTAATCTTATTCGTAATTTCACTGAATTATATGTAGGCCAGATTTCTTATCGTTTTTACTGGAAGTTTGGGGGTGAGAAGTTAAAATGAAAAAGGAAATGATGGTAAACTTTTTAGTGTCAGCTGAACAACATGAAAGAAGTTCTATGATATTATTATTATTAATTGAGCCCTTGAACCAGGGAGGGGGTTTTTTCTTCGGCAAAAAAACAACCGAAAATTGACGCATTGTGGTCGATGGGGGTTTTATACCACCTATGTAATTGATTGTTTGGGCTTAGGTAATGAGGTAATGAGCTGTGATTCTAATGAAACATTGGGTTGACCACCCTCAGCCTGATAGTGTGAAAATCGCAACCAAACATTCACCTTGCCAAGTACATCAAGCCGTTCCTATGGTGGCCATAGATATTGAACCAATATTTGAACCACTATGGAGTTTTTAAAACATTGGTTCACTATCTATGGCCAATCTATCATGTTCTTGACAGTCAACCAATTGTTTCATTAGAAACACAAGTGCATTTCTTACACACAACGAAGTTTGAAAACAGCTTTTGCTTTTTCCTATTGAAACTTTTTTCGAGTTATTCAACTCTAATGACTAAAAAATCTGAGAGTTTTCTAGCCTCGCTTTGATGTAGCCTTGAGGTCTTTCGTGTGTCACATGATAAATAAAATCAGGCTCATATGATTTGGTTTCCGCTTAAACTGTACTATTAAAATTTGAATCATTACGTTTACAAAGCCTTCATCAAACCACATATAAAAAAGCTTTATTATAATACCTTTGCTTAGGATGCTCTCATAAAAAGCGAATTAGCAAGAATTATATAATCTTAGAAAGCAAAGATGTGTCATATTCACTATGGAATAGTACATGCATATATGAGCTAAATAACTTTGATTGTTTAATAATCCTGAGTAACCGATGATGAAAAAAAGCCCAGCCGTACAAGGTCGAGGGGGCTTTACCCTGATTATGGTTGTGAATCAGTTGTGACATTTTGTCAAGGTCTGTTCAACTAAAACCAATTAAAATTATTAGATGCGGATTAAAATTATTATTTGCCAACAACAAAAACTTGTTGTCACCCCACTGGTTATGATAAACTCCTTCACATTTCTAGGATTTAAATTAATTTCTTATTGCATCATTGAATGGTGATGTTCCTGATCGCTCATTACTTCCATATCATGCATGATTGTTTAACAAATCTGGTGATATTGTTGATCATGTCTGGAAGTCTAAGCAATATTATGGGATAAGCCTGCATGTTGCAATGAGGAAATGTTTAGGAAACCCCTAATTATCAGTCTCCATGTATCATTTTCAAAAACTTAACAGGAAAAGTTCAAACCAGATAATTAGGCTCCCACTAGACAATGTACGTGTATGGAAGTTCCCACCAACCTAGAAGGTTTGGAAATCAAAGGCGTCAGTCCATGTGACTCAGACTTTAATAACAGCTGGCGCTTGCTGACCGAGAAGTAGTTGGTTGACAAGGAAAGATGATAGTATGTGACATTATAATTTCCTTTACTCATAAATTTGATTTGTAACGCAAAAATTTCTGCTCAGACATTAGAATAATAAAATTTGGATTAATTATTGATAATCCCCTGCGATTTTAATTCAGTTTTATAGTTATAAGTCAGGATTAGCAGTTTGCATCCATAATTCTTATTCTATTAATTAGTCAGAGAGAAATTTGTCTTCTGAATTCTAAGCTGGTGTTCGGTTTACTGAGTTGACAGCCAGAGTGCTTCTGTTCATTGGGTCCTGTCATTGATATGAATTTATGAATCAGGGGTAAAATATTATACATAGCGTGGCTATTTGTTGAGATGTGCCATCAGTATAAAGCTTTTTGTCAGGATCTAAACAAAGCTATGAATCTGGCAGCTTTTACATTATGTATTGATTGACCTCACAGTAACAACCTTCAAAAACTCAGGCAAGCTGCTTGACAAAAGTTTACAAGGTACAGCTATTCTAGATTCTGAACTTCAGGACCAATCAAAGATGAGAAATGCGGTCCAGTAACCATACATGAATAGCCAAATGCTTGTTCAGGGTCAGAGCGTGTCTTAAGTTGATCAGTTATTTTAATTTCTCTCTATAAGCAGAAAGTTTCTTCCACTATAGACTGACAGACCAATCAACAACACATTAATAATGGCCTTAAACGAATTAAAGTTTAAAAAATCCTTTTTAATTCTAACAGATGAAGAGGGTGAATTGTTGAAACTCAATATGGGCATAGTGAGAAATTTATTCTGTGGTTTTCTACCCTCAAGTGATAATATATAGTTAACAGGTGGGAATCAAGGTGTGTACTTACACTGGACCTGTTAGCAACTGACTATTGATGGTGCAACGTGATCAGATCAAGCGGGGAGAGGAGTGTAGCCTTGAACAAGTTTTCATCCACAATTTCGACACCCAGTAAAGATTGCCAATTGCAAGGCTGGCTGGCTGGCTGGCTGGCTGACTTGTTGACCAATCAGGTTTGAATCACATTGTGTAATCGGCGCTCACTGAAATACTATGACTACTCAAACATCTAGTGCACACCGATCACGTGATATACTATTGCATGTGTATCTCTGATCGATAGAGAGTGAATCAATTCACTTAGAACGAGTACCATCACAAGGAGTTTGGTGTGACGACCCCGTGTTCAATTTTATTAATTAGGGGTGGGTACATGTTAGGTAATACTACTAAACCATCTATCAGCTCATCATAACTATGACTTCCTGCTTGTCCTTGCCTCAGTGCAAACCTCGTTGCATAATAGGTATGGGCTTCAGATTTATAGCCCTGCTTAATAATAAATAGCTCGGACATAAATTGTATAAAATTACAAAGCTTTCAAGAAATATAAAATATGTGCATACATAAATTAAGGCTTTTTTGTCTGAAAGCAGTGTGCCTTTCTCCATTTAGTTCTGGTGTCTGTGTGTTGATCCGGATATCGATGTAGACTCCATCTCTTTAACCCAGCAACCAGTTAACTAAAGTCACATTATGCAGTTCTTTATTGGGTAAATCATGTAGTTACCATTCAATACTACTGAGTCATGAAACATAATTTCTAAGATTTGCATTAAAACCTAATACATGCCTCATTTATAGTTTGGAGGGATTATTTGGTCGAACACACTCTGCTGGAGCTTGGGTATGTAAGGCTATGCCTGGAAGCAGCGAGTAATCATTTCTTTTCTGGATGGCTACCACTGACTTCGGAGTTGCCTGTACTCGCTATTCCAATATCTCCTCTGCTTTGATCTGTTTTCATTTTCTAAAATGACGTTGCTGAAAACTATTATGTTGGCAATTTTCCCTCTTGTGATGTACTTTTTAAATCAGATAAGAAAACTGGTTTCCGAGTACTGGTTGGGCTTGCCAACACTTGGAAAATTGAAAAGATTGAAGTTCCTGAAACGTAGGCGTAACTCCTTCCTGAAACCATGTTGAAAGTTTCTTCTATCTTGGTGGCCGGAATCTTTTATCGTGCGGTGCTCCATTGCATGCAATATGCTAAAAACTTGATGCAAAAGTGCTTTATTGTGTGAATTTTACCCTCTTCCCTGTCTTACCTAAGTACATGACGCGAATCATGAATGAAAAGATTCTATCATCATTGTCCAACAGGAAAAAAGATTGAAAAAATTTATTTTGTAAGCGGATATGACTGGCATACTTTGCATGGAATAAGAACCGATTGTCCGACATGTGACCAGCCACCGCTAAGTCCGTGCCTAACTTGCAAGTTTAGGCCTATACAATAGCATTAAACATGCAACAGGTGTTTTATCATGTACCAGCTTTTCTCTGTGATTGAACTATCGAACCAAGTATATCAAGTAAAGAGTTATGAAAGCATGATCTTGCTCTTTTCTATTTATGATGAAACAGTTAAAAATAACTATGAATAAGTAGGTTGTCTCCTAAAGTTGAGATGAGAATTATGTCATTAACATTGTTAGCCCCTAGGATCTGCCATAAAAAGTGAAATTTAGTGTCATTCTCATGTATGGAGTCATATATGACTTTGATTGACCAAACTATTTATGATATGCATTCCTTATATGGATAAATATGGTAGGAGGAGGTTCAACAGCAAAAGTCCAAAGTCACTCTTGGTATCGAACTGATATGGCCTACATATTTTGCAAGTGATACAAAGCATTTCTTGCAGAATTAGATCAGATCAGGTCAAATCATAGCGATTTATTGGACTATTGGTCAACCCAATGCTATTTCGATGAGACCATTGGGGTGTAGATTAAGGTCTTGGATATTTCTATCACCCTTATAATGATATCATTGATTTGCTATCCCTGGGAATTCCACTGCATTACGTTGTGGTACACTGCGACGATAGATATAAAAAGAGAGTTTTTATTTCTATGACTGCAACCAAGGTGTCTCTTTATAATGACCACCAAATCCTTAATAACACACTTCCATCCTTCCTGTTGCAGACAGAAAGCCTGGTACAACAGACAATCAGTGGTTACACCAATATCTGGAGAAAGAATACATCGCTGTCGGAGGCTGTGGTCTTCCTGATGTGCTGCCAAAGTTTAGGTAACACCATTTTTGTTTTAAATAGAATCTCCTTGTATCAACCATCTGCGACAAACCATCGTGTCTATGCTAGATCAAGTTTAATCCTATTGCCTGCATTCCAGTTGCTCCCTTCCGCTGGTCACCCCGCTGCGGTGTTACCAGTGGATCGTGAGCAACTCTGAAGGGAACCAAACTCGGTCTATATCTATGCCTATATATTTGAAACGGTCTCACTGCCTTGTTCATGCATCACCTCTGATTGTGAGCTAAATTAGACTCACACTGTCACAGGAGCCTGTCAGACTTATGGGGTTGTAATAAATTGGTCAATTGCCTGGTGTGGTCATCATGAAAGTAAAGTTGGAATAAATTGTGGTAGTGTTTTTTTCTGTGAATGTGAGGATCGTGTCAATATTATATGTTATCATTGGCTTTATCTAAATATCTATCTATTCTAGCTAAAATCTGAGTAAATCGCGTTGTCATTGTTGACGCACCATATCAATAAAAAAACGTTCTCATCACATAAAGATATGACTAGCCAACCTGACTTCGAAATGAGTGAAAAACTGCTTTGTCAAAAACCATCCTATTCTTTTCCATTAGGTAATAATTGGTCAGCTTAGTTAATAAAATTGCCCATCATGCCATCAAAATTAGGACGTTTCAGCTCAACACTACTAATTTATTCCCTCATAATAAGCTATTGAAGTTTGAAACTGGTTGATTAAAAACATTTCAATAAAAATAGATGTAAGATGTAATATCTCATCTAATAAGTTTTTAGATTGCATTTCATGTGCAGACTACCTGCTAATGACCTGATAGAGTTAACAGTCCTTCCTCTAACTGATATTAATGCTCACATGTTCAAATCACACTTATAGCTAATGACCAAATAAGGTTGATTGTCCTCCGTAATGGCTACATTAATGTCCATGTGGGCCTCCAGGCCTACGTTATCTCTCAGCTGCAAGGGACGGTTACGTGGACTGCATTGGGCTTTTTTTTAAATATTGGCCTTGGTTAGTTTAAGCCTTATTAGCTTCTTAATTTTTAAGCACATACATTAATTTCATTCTGGGTCTATTGGATTTTGCAAAACGTTTCATGACTCAAGATTGTTTGTGTATGAGACATGATACGCAACCACCTGTCTACAAACTGCCTCAACTCGGCCCTGTCACGCGGCCACTTACAAAAAGTAGCCTCGTGACAGGGCTAGCCAGAACCTTATCGAAATCTTCTTCCTAAAATGCAGTATAACATATCATATTAATTGGTTGGTTGTGTCGGCTTGACTCCCTATGTAAGATTCCTTACTGCTACCACCGGAAACCTGTTGCCTCCTGTCACCACGTTCCCATGGACATGTGTCAGCAAGTGCTATGATGAGTCACTACCCAAAGATGTTTCTAAATTAATGTAGTCCATGCACCACACTACACTATTATATTAGATCTCAAACCTCTAATCCTAACATTTGCTTTTGTGGCCTATATAATATTTATAACTTTTTATAACTATAGCATCATTCTTTGGTTTAATCCGATCAGGACAGTAGTAATTTTATGGCTAGTGGTCTTGAATGATGGGAACTACTGCCGCCATACCAACAGCCATACAACATCTGCGTTGTAAGCTTCTGGGTTTGAAAAAAACCATTAATTACTTATAGCAGAAATGAGCCATAACTTTTAAACTAATGATCCCTAGTTTTTATTTATATGAATGGAATTGCTTGGCGAGCCGTCATTAAATTACTATGCAAATTCATCATAATTATTGCGGCTAAATGTAATCTTGTAGTTTTTGATCATTTAAATTAGCGGGGAAATGTTACACTAGTGTCTGGTTTTATTTGCTCCAAAGAAAGTTGTTTTGTTCCAAGTATTGTCAGTCATCAACCAAAAAACGAGCTGAGGACAATAATTGAAGGCACATTGCGGTTATGTAATGGTTCATTTAATATTCTATTTTGATTTATATTTGGGCTTTGGTGATTTATTGTAAATTAAAATGGTCCTTGCTAGATGTCGAAATGATAATAATGGCCGGCAAATAATAGTGTCTTCCAGATGGCCAACTGATTTATTAAACTATAATGATAATATTGTAAGGCTGTTGCCATCAATTCTATGTAATGGACAGCCCTGTCATTTAGGAGAAAAACTAGGTGTAAATGAAGCCAAAACCAATTTAAAACCATAACATCCCGTTTAGTTGTGTGTACCTGTCCCTGTAAAAAATCATCAAAATCATCAAAAGTTCTAAAAACAGATTGTCAATAACTAGTACATACATTTGTGGACAGTTGCTGCAAAGACAGTGATATACTTAGTTATTCAGGGAAGAGGGAGGTAGTACAGCAGACAAACACTTTTTTCTAGACAGCTGTGCAGCTGACCGCAAGGGTCAGCACATTGCAGCGGGTGACAGGTGGTGTCAGGTGGTGATCGGAAACAAATGACAGTGAAAGGTGGATAAGTTTTACCAAAGTTTTCTGACAGGCTTGCTGAGAGATATAATCAAGTACTTGTACTGCCCGTGACAGTAGATACTGTCAAACACTGGGTGTCAGTGAAGTCTACGACATAGCTATGTACCTGCTGGGTAGATAAGTTCTTGTGTACTGAATAATGGGACCCTTGTATGGGGATGATTCATTGATGAGTTCCCATCATGCTGACTCAGATCTTTAATGTTTGTATTTGAACAAGGAGAGAAGGAAGGAAGTGGGGAGGGCATTGGGGTTCCCTAAAATTCTCACATACAGATGTTGGACGTTTCAAACTGTTTGTACAGATTGAACTCATTATAGATTGATTACCTGTCAGTCCTCAGCTGCACACTGGCCTGCTTATGTGTTCGTTAGCTCTGTATAACCTCAAATTAAAGTGGTCACGACACTCTGGCTAACCCGCATTTATCTATTTTTAGACACCGACAGAAGCGGCTGGTGAATGGTGAACTGTCGATCAGAGGTAGCTGGCCTTGGCAGGTGGCTTTGAAAAAGGTAGATGAGGACCTAGTCTACTGTGGAGGCACTCTCATACACAGACAATGGGTGCTTACTGCAGCTCATTGTGTGGAAAGGTATCACTGCTGACCAAAGTAGGCATCAGGTTAGATCAAGTTTGATCCAATTGCCTGCATTCCAGTTGCTCCCTACCCAGTGGATCAGGAGCAACTCGGAATACAGGCAAATAGACCGAGGACTTGGACTAGCATCAGGTAGCCTGGTCACGCGGTTACTTTTTTGGTTTGTAGCCGAGTGGCAAAGCTAGGCATCAGGTAACATGAGAAGTTTGCTGTGCCAATCAATGTACATAGGATTGTTGGCAGCACTTTTTCTGATACAATTTTAATCTGAACTTTCTTGGTAGGCCAAAATGTACGTGATGTGAGGCCCTGGAGTGAAAAACAATGTTAATATTTAGGCACCTCACCAATATGATTTGCCAAGATGATTTGCAGTAGGTAAAAATGGGAGTTTTCCATTGATTTTAGCGTTCTTGTTTTTTGGGGTCAATGACCAAGTCTCGAGGGTTACTGCTTTCAGAGAATGAGTTACAACCTTCTATGCTGCCCTGGGGGGTTGGTTTCAATTGGGAGGTGGATGAGATATTTGGATTACTGCCACTAATCCACTTGTTGTCCAATATTTAGCCGGATCTTAGCCAGCTGGTTTAATTTCCGGCCAGCTTGCAGACAGCAAAGCTCCATCTCGTTTGTGGTTCAGTGATATATTTTACGAGAGCAGAACATTACTTATGGGCCTTTTCTGATATCTTACCAAAGTTGGATAATCATCCATCATTAAGCTGCCCTCAGCAAAGCAGATAAAATCTTGAATTTTAATTGAAACCACCCTCTAAAATTAATTATGCATGGTCATGGTCATGTGTTTTTAACCCCTTTCTCCCTCTCCGGTGAATGACCCTATGGGAGTTAACCTTTGTACCTGGTCTTAATTAACCTTAATTGTCTGGTACACCTGTTATGTGTCTGTATTGTGGTCTTAAATGTTCATCACTGGGAAGTTGTCTACTCATGAAACAGAGCATTCTCCGAAAGTTTTACTCAAGTTGAAAAAAAGGATTGTAAATTTCACACATTGGCCAACTTACTGTTCAGTTTTCATCAATCATTAGATTTTGTATCATGACCTACAATAGCAATCAGTACCCAGGGGTGGAAGGGTTTCCTTATATGATTGGAGGCTTCTTCCCCAAGAACTCTGCATATTTGCATTTTTGCAAGCACTTGTATGGTGTTGCCTTTTTTAGGATGTACATGATCCATGTGTGCTTCCATGTGACAAAACAACAGGGAACTAATAGCCAGGTCATTGCCGTATAATCCTCTCAACTTACCCCTAAATGTGGAATTTCAGGAAAACAGCGGAATTTCAGCAACAAAAGTGGAATTTCAGGAATGCAGATTTTTGAGTCGGGCTTTCGGACTCTTCATACGAATATCTTGATCATCATCAGAGATGTCTGATACAAAGCGTGTAAATCAAAAAATGTCCAAGTTCCTGTCATCAACACCAAATGTTTTGGTCAATTGATGAGAGTGTTTTTGAGAGATGCATCAAGTGTATTTCCAGGGCAAGCAATTTCGAAAGTTTGAAACGAGTGATGCAACACATTGAGACAATGGTGACGCAAAAAAAGCGGAATAGCAAGACTCAGCCTTGCATGACAATGTCATCATAAATAATATTTCTGTTTTTAGCACACAGAACCTGAAGCATTTACCATCGCTATCAACCCACCAAGTCTTTTCATCTGGGGAAAGGCGATTTTGTAAGAGATGAATGGAGGGTTAAGAATTACTGTGGGAAGAAGATATTGCTGTTTGTTTTGTACTTTAATACCAGCCACAGAAAGACCCAAAATCACATAAAAATACCTGTGGCCAGTGGGAGTGTTAAGTATCCGGGGAAAGTACGGTGATGATGTGTTCAACAAAGGGTAGTTCATGGGGACAATGAGGTGTTTAAGGCCCTAGACATGATAAGCTGTTTATTAAAACGAGGGTTTATCAGTAGGAATGTGATGAATTTATGTGTCAGACTTGTTCACACCACTACCGTGGTGTGTCTCCTTCTAGCAGTCTCTCTTGCTTGCTGTTCGGTCAATGAAATTGATCGGCAAGCACCAGAAACTGCTACGAGAAGGTACACGATGGGAATCCTCGCCATCTTCATATTATTTATTTCCAGCCTCAAAGGGGATATTCAAAACTTGGAGTTGTGGTTTGGTAAACACGATGTCACGAGAAAGGAGATTGGTACACATATGAGAAGAGCTGCAAAACTTATACGCCATCCAAATCACAGATACCCAGCGTATGTTACCCTTACTTTAGTGATTCCTTATTTAACGCATTCTGAGTATGATCTTAATGCTCTGAATGTTGTGAGAAGGTATCGCTCAGCAATATATCTCACTCTACATGTGTTAGTAGGGATCTTAGGAAAACACCCACAAAGGATAGGAATTCAAACTGATGAATAGCGTTGTTCTCAATCATAGCATTAAGCCATTGCACTGCCCACGAAGCAAAAGTTCACACTTATTAAGGGAAAGGGGATATAGCTGTTTCTGTTTATCATTGGATAAACGGCGAGACACGATGTTGTCACTGCTGGAATGCCTCGATAGTCAACACAATAATCTCTGAATTTAGCTGGCTGTGTCCTGAATTCCGCAGGTATAATGGCTATAGGGTCCGGCTTCATATGGAGACCTGCCAATGTTGGTTATATAATTGTCCGTTGCGTAGGATCTGATACGACAATTTTGTGGTGTCTGCACTCACTTGTACATGGTGCTCTAGATATCTGGAATGGAATTAGTGGTTTGCTGTTGCACAAAGCTTAGCCTAATGTTATTGATTATATTTTTGGATCCGGTTAAAGCCGATGGTAAATTTTAGGCCGGAAATATCTTGAGACTTGGCCTTTTATTAGCTTTTTGACTCGAATTTCTCTAGTTTTGCTAGCTACAACTCCTCGAAAAAACCAACTACGTGTCCTTAAACCAATGTCAGTCGGATTGTTGATTGATTTAATTTTTAGTAATAATAGTGAGCTAAATTTGGTTAACAGGGGACTTCAAGCTTATTTTATGAACTTCCTTCTCTCGGTGGATAAAATCATCGATCCAGCAGGAAAATAAACACATTATCGAGAGAAACAAAAGGTTTATTACCATGAAATATCCTTTTCATCTTTTATTATTCACCGTAACAATATGCTTGTGTGTGGATTGGTATGGCAACCAGTAAGAGTGCTTGGTGTGCACTGTCACTATGATTCAACAGTAAATTCCAATCCGCTTAGAGGAATCTTACCCTGGGGTGCAAGAAGATTTACATTAGCTTCTTTACCAAAATTGGGTTTCATGCCACCCGTAGCTGCTTGGAAAACTGAGGGTTCTGAATCCATAAGCCCAACATTAAAATTAGTCAAATTGTTTACCTCTTTGTAATGAGGGCCTTTGTGACCAAAAATTAGCAAAAAATGCAGTTTTTCAACAACGCAAGGAAAATAAATCCTTCTTTGATGTAGGGAAATAAATAAATATTACGCATAAAATGGAAAAAACAGAAGGCTGTAGGTTATCAAAATAGTTTTGCCTCAAGTAATAAATTGATTATTGTGTATATGGCACCAAAACAAAAGTATTTGGCTTGCAATATGATGATGATTCAAAACAATCCAAGTTCTAGCACTTTCAAAAGTTGAACCACGGTTCATCTCAGTGTTTTCAAGAGCTTGTGATGATTCTAGGAATATGGCGTGATGGTGTTGATGCGCTGTAATAAGCATTGCAACAAATATTATTTACATAAATATCTATCTAGAAAAATGCATAACATTTCTCCATGTTGGAAAACGTCATAATATTGACTCTTATTCATCGCTTCTTCTGGATATATTTGCAGCTTCTATAGCTTGTGGGGCCACCAAACTTTATATACCCTCTACCTTGCGGACAAAGTACTATATACAGTAAAAATAACCCGAAAAACATTTTCCGCTTTATACCCAGGAGTATCATATAAATGTGAGTCTCTAAAAATAGTCTGGTAAATATTTTTTACATGTTATGTGCGCGCAAGCTTCTATTCATAGTTATGGCAGGAAGAGCTATTTTTGTGTCCAAATAGTCTGGCACCCTTGATCCACGTGGCAAATAATCCTGTGAAATGGATCGACAATGAATCGAAGAAAATTGGTTCAATAAGTGAGAGCAAGGAGTCTCTAACTCCTTGGTGCCTAAAACAACCTCTGTCTCAGACGTTACATAATCTACACAGCATCAAGGTTATTGATGTTCCAGCTCAATCACAGTTGTCTTCCAATTTTTGGCCTCAATAAAAAATTAATAGAAAAACAATTAAATTCACTGTCAGACCATTGGTATTGATGTTTATGTATCTGCAAATCATTGAAGACTCCTTTTTTTATATTTGGCAATAATTATTTTTGAAGAATAGGGAAGGTATTATAGAGAACCCTGCTCAATATAGGGTGTAAAGTGTACTTTAATTGTGGGCCTAGAATTACAATTAGAATAATGGCATGCAGGCTTCCACGTTCATTCTTGCAAGAAGCCAAAGAAAAATTTGATGGTTCAAGCAGATAATCCAAAAATACAAATCTCCGGTGCGCGCATTATTCTTAATGAAAATGAAGTCTTAGGGATAGAAAACCACAGTAATATCCTGTACACATCGACGGGACGTAGGATTTGACTCTTTGCAAAGTAAGTTATGTGGCAATAATCCCAATCTTTTATTGCTAATTATGCCTTAAGTTGATTGTAATGGGATTAAGATAAAACCCAAACTGTTTTCTGACGAGAGTTTGATTGTCAAAAAATGTGACAATAGCGTGGCACGGTATCTGGTGTCAACACACACCCAATCGTAAATTACCTGGTAAAAAAAGGTAGCGCATTGCCAAATAATATACATGCTTCCTTCAATGCAGTGATGCTGCAAAATTGTTATTGATGATGTGGTTTAATCTTATAAACGTAAATGTCAGCTTACGACCAAGCCTGGCTCATCTCTTAAGGATGGTCCACATTGTCTTAGATGTCACTGGGATGCCATCACAGATGCTTATCCCATATGGTCACAATGTTATATTCACATATTATCCCGATGCAAAATGAGTCTGGGACAGGATCTGGAAAGTTTGAAGCTTACGAACTTTTCAAATACTGTCCCAGACAGACTGGGAATGTGTCATTTTCATGTTCACATTGACTGGGATGGCTATCTGGGACAATTTGAACCAGCCATTAAGGTAGAATGCAGATGGCATTTGGTTTAGCGATTCCTGGTTGCTGCTGGCCTTGATAGCTGGCCATCTCAGGCTTAGTGTCTCATAGATCTGTCTGCCATTCTTACTTGCCTGTGTAATGATCAGAAATTGGGACGTCATTATGGAAAAAATGTAAATTTAACCTCGAGGTCAGTTTAGAAACCTAATAGCTTCCGCAAACATTTGGGTGTCACTCTTTTCCTTTAACTTTGTGTATAAGTGTGACACTTATTTTTTTACTTTTACTTCATTTTTATATATTATGTCAAGCAAAATATTTATAAAGTATTGCGTATGTCCAGCAAAGAGGGCAATTTGAAATAATATCTGCGTCATTGTCTCAATTTTAGCTACCAGGATATGGTTTCTGGACTGAGAAAGTTTTTTTCAAATTGAAAAGAGCGAGCCTTTTGAGCCAGATCATTGTTCAATGGTCTCACTCTTTTGGTCCTTCATTAAGACAAACTTTCCAGCCATATGCAATTCGTAAGTTCCGTCAAGCAGTGAAAATTGAGACAGATCCCGGACAGTGCTATATACCTTAGCCAGGAACATGTCAATTTGAAAGACGCATAACGGTAAATGCATTTTATCTGGTTTGGTCCCTGACACGATCATAGACCTCGTCATCTCGCCCAACAATAAGAACTGCTAAACTACAAGGATTGTTGATTCAGTTACTGAGCGTGTGGATAACACGATGGGGTTTAGGGCTGCGGCGAATACTCCTTGTTGTTTTTGCCTATTATTATTAATGCCGCCCCTGGCATAAAACGTTTTAATGTGCTTGTTGCAATCGTCATACCCTTCATGCAAAAAAAAGTAACAAGATTATTTCTCTTTGCGGGGATTGAAATTAGTGTAATCCCTTGTATTTGAACAATGATATTCTTTGTAAAGTCGACAAATCATAATTTATACCTGCTGATGAAAAATGTGAGTCTGGAACAACAACAGGGTGTTTGCACACCTGGCCAAAGATGTCTACCAAGCATTTTTTCTAATGATAGGCCTTACCAGCTGACATCCCCAAACCCATTAAAAGGAATAGCAATGCACCCCAACCGCTATCCCGAAACTAAAAAATATATAATATACAAAGGAGATCTTAATTGAGCAGCTGTACGCAAGTTAGATGGATTTGCTTGTACCGTTTGACATCAGGCCCAGTTTCTAACCGTTGCCTGTTGGCGTAAACAGCACAGATCTCAGTTTTACTGAAATCAGGTTCACAGGCTGTTTTATCTCATATGCCCTAACGACTTTTCAGCCTGAGATCTTTAAAACCGTACCAAACATGGCCTAGTAGAACTGGCACTTTAAGGCTTCATAAATAGATTAAACATTTAGTATCTGGCATCTAACTGTGTCTGGACTGTCTGTACCATGTTTTACCACCGACCACCTGTCTCAATTTGTTGTCATAAGACTGTACGCGGTAACACTGTCCAAAGTAAATCGGATCTTAAACGCCCCTACCGTGCCCAGGGTAACCTCAATCTCTCATGTGACACGCCATCAAGGAAGTGAGCTAAAAAGATGTTATTTATTTTGATCCAAAAACGGGGATTATGGCATCATCATATCAATTTGTATGTTTTAATGATGTGAAAAAGAGCTACTGAACTTCCAATAGCTCCTTTTAGCTGCGATTAGTCAGCTAAACGTATCAATGGTCAATCCGGAACCATCTCCCTCCCGCCACAGCCTTGCGTGCACCGTGTAACATCTAGTAAACTGGTTCCAGGAGCTTCATCAATATACAGACAGGTGTTGGTGCGGCGTGCAGTTCCACGTTCATGTACACACTTCCTAGTGTTTTTTAAATATCATCATAAGATCAGTACAATTAGAGGTACATGATCCTTTTTTTCCTTTTTATAACCGCTTTATCTAATTGAGTAAAGCACTGCCACGTCCAAGCACTGGGAAAACAAGTTTGGTGCTAAAAATATTGCATAACAGTGTTTTTACACATGAAACATTGATGCAAATTCACCTAACATAATAAAGTTTATGAATTTTGTACTAAAGTTACACAAACTAGCTGACTTGGCTGGCTGGCTGACTTGATCTCCCGCCGGGGGCCGTCGCGCAGGTTGCAAAAGTCTGGGAGCTCAGACTAGCTTGGCTCACGCTTTGTCAATATCAAACGCGTCTTCACAAATATATTTGGATATGCAAATTGCTATGCTTGATATTTCAGACCTCTAGCATGCACCAAATATCACTATGGAACGCTGCAACTACCAACACCAAGATATCAAAATGCACCACTTTGCCTGTGGACTACACAAGCAGCGTGTGTGCGTATAACAAATTTCATTTCTATGATTAAGTTTAACACTCTTATGTTCAGCAGATAAGCTGTGGTGAAATTTTACCCAAAAGTATAATTAAAAAACAAATAGATCTGTTGATGGCTGAAAAATCTTACATTGTCTTGAATTAATAGTTATCATTTATATTTTTTGTCAAATTTGTCACCTGAACGTCAAGGTCGTGCCTCCCCTCTGCTTGGGCTCTTAACAATTGTGATAATTTATTCTAACTGCAGTCTCTCCTTACATAGACATGTATCTCTGGCTCAGAAGCCCCACAAATTTCCATCAGTAATAACAAGGAAAGCAGAGGGTAAAAGTTGGTCAAGTAGTTTTTGCCAATAATTTGTTCAATACAAGATTTCAGAGTCCTTAATTACAACTAAATTTAGGGAAGACATATTGCTAGTAAAAGAAAAGTGTCATGAGTAGTTGGATTCTACTCCAAATATTTGAAGATCCTTGTGGTATTTATGACAATATGATTGGCCCGGTTTCAACCTTGTGAAAACACAAAACGGAACTTTTGGCTGGTCATTTCTGGTGTAAACATCCGCTACTGCGAAGAAAATTGGGGACGCTTTTGTTATTGGAAGCCTTAAAAGCTTCCTGCAGCAATAAGGATGTGTAAAGAGAGTGTTGTTAAAGAGGTTAATGGAGAGTCAAGCTATATTTAAGTCTCTTTAAAACATACCAGTGAGAAACCCCACGCGTTGAATCTCCTTTGGTAATGTTTTTGGATCACCCTAGTCTCCTGCTTCAACAATGCTTAAACGCCAAATTTTCCTTACATAATTTGAAAGACACCTACCACCACTACCACCTACCAATGAACTCCCTCTTCCTCGACGAAGAGGGAGTTCATTGCACCTACTATTATCCTGCCTTCCTACGCAACGCCATTATTGGTCAGGTAAATGTGCGCTGTTGTTTTTCTGCCACGCTCTTCTTGTAATTGAAAAGCCTGCAATACAGCTGCTTTTTGCAAATCTTAAAGCCATTCAGAGAGATCTCCATCCGGCAGAGTAGTTCCCAACATCACATGTTAATAATAAGCTGATTCATATCGCTGATTACGATGTAGATAATCCCTAAAAAGGCAACGCAATTGTGTAATCGCGAACAGGTGCTGTGACTTGTCCACTTCTTAAACCAGTAATAAGCTTAAATAGTCGACCACAAATTACATAACCTTATGATATATTTTGTGGTCTGAGTGCCTACATGGTCAATGGATTCTTAAGAAACATAAAATTTGTAAAAAAAACTGAGATTGTTATCAATTGAAAGCAAATTGAAGATTAAGATGTTCTAAGATTTTATTTTTTTGCTGTGTAACCAATATTTACTCTTGGCTTTTCGAATATATTATACTGACTTAGACCGGATGAAGAGAATTTAAAGATAGCTTGGACAAGAAAATAGTAGGCTTTGATAGTAAAAAAAACGTTCTTTAATCTGAGGTTTATTTCCCCATGCAAACTGCCCACGCCCAGCCTTGAAGAGAGGTGATTTTTAATAAATTACAGATCAGTCAGAGAAGTCCGATTCTAATGGTACCCTCTATATTTTTATTTTGTTTTCAGGATATTGAAGGACAATTGTATAATGAAGTCTTAGGAAAATAAGATTTTAGAAATATTGTAAGCCATGACTATGAGTATTTAACATCTCATGTAAAGGTACATCCTTTTGCCGCAATGCGGCCTGCACTATAATAATAATGAAATGACCTAGTTATAGGACTAACGAACAGCCTTGTTTGGCGATGATGTCACTGCCATCCGGACTTTCTGAACAGGCTGCCAGTTTTGCTTGAAGTTACCTGCCCAGGTTGGATTATTTTGCAGTTAGCTCTCCCCTAGCTTTTCTTGACAAGAGTTCTAAGGTGGAAGTGGAAACAAAGAGTTGACAAGCTTTGGTCACCCTCCCCCACAAAACAAAGGCTCTTCTTGCGCTGTCCCAATCATTGGTTTGAGTGTACACCTCAGCTTGACAGCTTGAAGATTGAACATCTCAATCCTAATTTACTTCCACTTTCACAGCCCATATAATAACCAAATTCCAATAAAATCCCAAACCGGCGTATTATAAGAATGTTAACTTACCATTTCGTAGGTGGGGGGAACCAGTAAAGCTATTTATCTGGTGCACATCAGTCCATAAACGTAAGTTATGTAAGACAGGTGCCTAGTTTTTAGAAAGCCCCTGAATTTAGATTACGTGTAGAGTTTTGCACCTTAGTGCAACTCGTAATCTTGTGGCCCTATTGGTTAGAACCGGCCTTATTCAGGTTTATGACCTCAAAGTATCCTGAGTTCTGATTGCCCTGGAAAATTTGGTATCTCTCGAAGTCTTTATTTAACATTTTTGGTATATATCTGGGAATTTTGCATAAATTTTATTGATAGCTTTGATTTGACTGAATGACCCGCACTCATAACAGTTTTTTACCCACTGCACAACCAATGAACTTCTCCAGTGAGTAATTCCTGCTCCTCTAACCTGAGGACTTCTCAAGACTCTGCTTGGTACAATGATGTTAAAATCAGGAAGGAGATTTGGAAGGAGAGATATACACTTGAGGGGACAGGGGCACGCTTTCAAGGTTAATTGTTCCAGCCTCCTGCACCCTTGGGTGTATACCTCTCCTTCCAAATATTAACATCAGCTACAACACAAATTCACAGTAGCTTCACAATCCATATACCTCAGTACAAGGTGGCAAATCAGTAGCAGCTGTTGCACAGTTAATCTCAGTATTTTTCCAAACGTAGGTTTTTTATTTACAGGCACAAGTCTAATGATATCGCGCTGGTGAAGCTAAAGACGGCCGTCAATATGACCCCATATGTACATCTAGCATGTGTTCCTACTAAAAGATCAGAGAAGGCTAAAACTCATTGCTACATAGCCGGCTGGGGGCGTATGTCAGGTACCTAACTTACTCATACAATTCACTTTTTTATCTTTGGACTAATAACCCATTGGGTCCATCATGTAGAGGTTTGAAGGCAAGCTAACCTACTTCTTTATCACTTGATGTGTTTGAAATTTGGTAGTTGTCATTTCAGAATGTCTCCTAACCTCTACTTTTCATACATATCCTTGTAACCTACAAAGTGATAAAAAAGAAATCTCTCTCTGACAATCTGCAACCACCCGAACCCTGGCTTCTCTGACCTGCATAGGACACCTGCTTGCCAAAATTATTAATGCAAGGCCTCTTATTGTTTATATTTTTATTGACATCCAAATTATTAAATGTGGATTTTGTATCAGGTCATGTATCAAACAGAAGTTTTCGCTGGTCACGACTGACAAAATGTCCAAGTTGGCCTTCCTCCTTGGTCAACCGTGAGTTAGCAAATCTGGCTGCAAGTCACCTTGGTGTGAAAATGATGAGCTACACAATAGCTTTATTTTTTCTTTGATGCTGCATCAGAATTTCGAATTTTCTATTGCTGGTTGGAAAACTTCCAAAAATAAATCCGAGTGGAATTATCAAAATTCCAATATCTAACTATAGATTTTGACCTGAACCAACCTAATGAAATGGTTCGTATCATAGTGAAATTATACCCTGTTGCAGGTTTTAAACACTGTATCAGCAAGCAGCAACTCACAAAATACAGAGACAGAGTGTTAACCTGCAGGGCAATGACTCTCACTCACGTGGAAACCCTTGTGATATTCATTCTTATACAACCCAATTAGTGTTTACCTCCCCCGGTAGCTCTAAATAAATACCGGTAGCGCTCCTGTCTAAATCCAGGGTGTTACAAGGTACCACTACGCCCTCGTATAATTGTTATTGCATTAGGTTGAGGATGATTTGCAATTTGAGTAAAGATCTTTTTTAGTCCACTATATATGGAAAGCTGCAGATTTTGTCGGTTAAGGTCATACAACGTTCCACGCCCAAAGTCGCCCTACTACCAGTAATGTCATGCTGTAGACGCCAGAAATAGCATAAAGGTATTTTGATATAAAACACTAATTGATAGCAATTATGCAAATTTCTCCACAAATGTGATGTCGTATGATTTATACGTTGCCTACTGTCAAACTCCCCCAGATCAACATCTTGTCTTTGTTTCCCTAGCTAGGTCTATGATGTCACTATTGTTGAAGACTGATTGTGAGAAACTTATTGAGAGAGACTTATTGTCAGAAACTTATTTTTGAGTAACTTATCATGAATTGGTGTTCAAAGTGGTGCTGTGCGAATAAAGGAATAGTATTTTTCTACATGTTCAGTGGGTCCCACATAATTCAAAAGTCAGGGCACCACCAAATGCTGTCAAAATTAAGCCCAGTCTGAATTAAGTGACATTATATTTCGTTGAGATTTGGCTGAAGGGACCAATACTCCCTGTAAAGACTGAGCTAGGCGGTGCACATTGTCTATAAAATTGATATAAAGGCCATACATATCTAGCTTCCAAGTATCTCCTGTTTGAATTTCACCCGGTCTTACGACCGGCTCCGAACAGCATGCCGGGACCTCCCCAGATGTCGGGGTTGGTGATCGGTAGCACTAATCAAAATCTGTGTAGAAGGCTTGACAGAAATAGTATGTGGTCAGTCAGAGTTCAAACAGGGTATCAAACCCAGTCCTTGTGACCCCGGGATACAAAAAAAACTCTCACCTGCATTTATAAAAATAGTCCACGGCCATTTTTTACCAGGGCCAAAATTGAAGTTTAAGTGCCATAAAAGTTCCGCAATGCACATATCGCATACCATACAATTGTTTTGGTCTTCTTTTTGTCTCTTTTCAATATCCTTATCTGATGCTGTGTGGTGAGGGCGCTAATTTAACTGCAAGGGAAAATATGCCGTTTTTTTCCTTATTTCTGCTAATAACTCCAAATATGAGAGCATCTCTCATGGCGGCTCGTTAGGCTCTTCATATTATGTAACCTGTGAAAGTTTTTTTGGTTTGCAAATTAATCATTACCTCCAATAAATTATTCTAAAAATAACATCAGATTTGAATATCTGTCAGCATCACCTGAGGCAATGAACTCATTGCTGGAGAAATAAACAGGGGAGGGTGGTGCATGGTAATACAATAATTGTTTTTAAATTTCCCCTCCAATTCGGCATAATCTCCATAATTTAATCGACTTTCTCTGCTTTAATGATATAAACTGGCTCTTTAATTTAAATAATAATTTGATTGCTAGGTAAATATGTATATTGGTAATGAATTCTGCAAGATTTATTTGGCATGTGCAGAATACCGGTGCACATTTTTACTGTCCGGGTCTCCTCTTCCATGAATAAGCTTCTGGTACCCTAACCACCTCTTGCAAACTGACTGACTCATCTGCCTCCAAATCTTAAGGTTTTCGTAGAATCGCAATCATCCACCCAGTTTTAATGAAATTGAAAGTAATTTACTGCTGGTAGTAGGACCCTGTTTCCTGATGGCTCCAGTTCCCGACCTACAGTTTGGTTGCGGTTTTTAATTACTTTTATTGCAATGAAACATACTAACAGTACACTTCACCTGTTAATTTTAAAGCATATCATTCCAAATTAGCAGGTAAACTATACTATTAGTTCTGCACAAGAATTCGCTCTCAAGCCCAGACCCGGGGTGTTGCCTCACTTAGTAGGAAAACATTTCCCATGTCACAAATCCAATTAATAATCAATTGTTGATTTTGAGGGTCATCAGATGATTTCCACTTATTGATGCCATGGCGCGCTGGGTTCCGGATGTAGGCCTATCTGTGTTTATTTTATCGCGTATCCTGTCGCTCTTACTTGCAGAGCCCAAAGAGGATGTGGTTTATCCTGCGAGACTACATCAGCTTCGCTTTCCCATGGTCCCACACAGGCTCTGCTCTCACAAACCATCATGGGGACCTAGAATTACCAACAAACAGATCTGTGCTGGAGGGGACGGCACTCACGACATGTGCTGGGTAAGGCTCCTAATCACAAGTAACTTCTATATATGGAAAGCTGCAGATTCTGTACCTTAATTTTAGGGCATATAGCTTTCCAAGCCAAAAGTCGCCTTACTACCGGCAATGCCATACCTACCAGCCACTTAACAGCATGGTTTGGTCTTCTTCCAGTGGCCGAGACCCCGAATTTGGACAATTATAAAGGCCGTTTAGTGAGTTGATAAAGACTATAGACTATAATTATTGTAATGGTATAATATAAGGAATGCGGAAGTCACGCTCCTCAATATTCACTATGTTCATTTCCCCTCATTTCCCTCCAGGAACTCCCCACAAGATGCAAAAGGTGTAGTAATCATGATGATTTTGACGATCCCAAACCAAACTACAGATGTGTATTTAAATGCCTCCTCTTCCTCCTACAATTCAGATAAGGAAGGAGATCAAAAGCCTTGAACTGTCTTGATGGGAGACACGCAGTCATTTCCTAACTCCCCCTGCCTAACACCATTACAGCAACTGTATGGTTTTTTTTATAAACTGTGCAGTTCACTTAATTCAAATCTCTGCGGACCACAAAGATTTGTCCAAATAAAGCAGAGTCTGAATTAAGTGACATTAGAATGCATTGAGATCCGGCTGAAGGGACCAACTTTCTGTGTCAGAATTAACAGGAATTCTGAATTATCAAGTCTAAATTAACCAGCTTACACTGTATCTCATTACAGGGTGACAGTGGAGGTGGCTTAGCGTGCTTTGAGTCGGGACGGTATGAAGTGCAAGGAATCTCTAGCTTCACTGGTCACTTGTGTGGTGTTAAACACCGGCCGGCCATCTTTACAAAGATTG
Source organism: Membranipora membranacea (assembly GCA_914767715.1). Classification (NCBI taxonomy): domain Eukaryota; kingdom Metazoa; phylum Bryozoa; class Gymnolaemata; order Cheilostomatida; family Membraniporidae; genus Membranipora; species Membranipora membranacea. Next base: position 14,277,254 of record OU612068.1, read on the forward strand.
ATCGCTACTTAGGCTGGATAGCCGCTTCAATCAGGCAACAGCTCGTGTAGACCCCAGGATTTAATATGAGGGAAACGACTGCCGAAATAAACACTCATTTATAGATATTATGGCTATCTAGAAGCTGATACTACTGCAACAAATATATCTATAAATTATTATTTGTAGTACCATAAATTCACATCTTATTTAATTGTAATGGTCCAATTACTTATTATCTCGTTGTTAATCTTAATGATTTCGGTACTTTCTCAAAGTTTGCACCACATTTAACCTGATTTAACACAATCATCGTGGGTGGTTATTTCATGATTTGTGTAGTTTCTTGCCATGTAACAACACTGCTACACTGTATCTCATAAGACTTCACTGATTTTAAATAACACCCTCCTTATTCAACTCATTGGGGCATCTTGCAGGTGTGCACAGCGATATTTACAGAACATAATAATATGGACTTTAGTGTAGTGATATGTTGTATGTCATTTTATGTAAGGATTGAACTGGATGGAGCTAATGAACGGGAGCGGCTATTAGCTATGCACATTTTTAGACATTGACATATTATCCGCCCTCTGCAGGGGTTCTCTCTACGTTATGTTGGCCTCATAACTTGTATGACAAATCTATCTTAACTGCAAAATAAAATAAATGTTATTATTAATCTTTCAAACAAAACTACTACCTGGGTTTTCTGAGTAAATAAAATTAGTATAAATGTGAATCTTACCTATCGATATACTACCTCTTTTTTACTTTATTGTGAGATAATGTTGACTTTTATTGTAAATTAATATGACTTCCCTTGATTTGATCTCGCACCTAGACATAAAAATGGGTATTAATTGATTTAAAATTTATTTTATTATGTATTGGGGTCGATGCCCTACGGAAGTTTCTGGAATAACAGCATAAGGGATTAGTAGTTTTTTACTGAAAACAAGACATTCAAAATATTGGCCTGGGGGATAAGTGGGAGATATTAGCCATAAATGTAGTTTGAGACACATTAAGGAAGCAATATTCAGGCGTCCAGGAACTACTAATGGTGAATAACAGGTGGAAATGTAACATGCAGAGGCCCCAAACCCAAAATTCAATAATCTCATATCATCGATGATCTTACTAATCACTTTCCTGGAACGAAACAATTGAATTAAAATTTTGTTTCATCTATACTTTTAACTCTCTGAATTTCTTGATAAAGCTGTTCAGTATAGCTGTAAAATAACTAAATTTACAGTAGTACGTCCATAGCGTTTATTACACCACTTCCAGGGCAATTTTGGGAACTCAAAAAAATATTATGACTTTATTGATGCTTCAAGTTGTAAAATAATGTGTTGAACTGAATTAAAAAGAGAGATGTAATCATGAGGATGGCTTTTTGAGTGCTGTTGATGATTAAAAAACGTTGATAATATCAAATCTATTGGAGATGCTTATCACCTCTTGAGATAGAAAAATTAGAGCCATAAATTATGTCCCTTATCCAACCGTAGGCCTTAAAGCCACCTGTGACTTACAACCCAAAAAGGTATCGATCACGCCGCATTTCTTGCTTTATGACGCCATTACCAGTATCTGTGAAAGATAGAACTTTCCCATTTTTTACATGACTATTAAGATTTTTAAAATAATCACCTAATCTACCTTCAGTCAAGGAAGAAATAAAAATAAATTGATGCCACGAATCGGACAACTGATTCACTTGGTTTTTAAACAAACCTTACTTCTTTTATTGAACATGACGCTGTTGAACAGGTGGACGCCTCAATAATTTTACACGATCATCACTATACTTTAAAAGTCTATTTGTAAGATTCTCTTGATTCTTTTTCTGTTATTTTCTTTTGATGGTATGGTCTTATTTGTCACCTGTGTGACTTAGATCGGCTCAAAATCAAGTATAAAGTATGACCCGAACCACTTTATTTTGATGGATGCTATCCAAGTTTGTTCGGAGTTATCCATCATGGTGGAATGCCGGAGGGTATTCGATGACTACTTATCTCCCCTCATGCTATTGTTTACATAGTCAATTATCAGTATCCATAAGTGCTATGCAAACTTTTTACTGTAATTAAATGACATACGGTGATTATTTGGGAACGGTCGGTGGCATTGCGGGATCATTTCATTTTTGCTACCATGGTCATAAAGATGTCGTCTTCATCAACTGCGTTATCGACAGAGAACATCACGGCGACAACACCCCACTCTAAACAGCAAAATTTTTCCATAGACGCTCTTTTAAATTTGGAAAACACCGAAAAGACATCCTCATCACATTTAGGATCCATCTCATCTACAAAACTGACGGCTGATCCAGGATCATCAGCTCTCTCGACAAACAAGACACCTTTTGAGCTGCCGCTAGCATTTAACAGTCTGCCATTCCATGCTGGTTATATGGGGCTACCTCCAGCCACCTTTATGGAGCCAATATATAGAACTGAATCCGCAGGCACAAGAGACTCTCCAACATCAACAAAACCACATACTCCGTTATTTCCGGCAGCATATCCATGGACAGCATTGGCAGCGCTACATAACAGTACTGTACAGGCAGCGGCTGCGGCATTCTCCAGATCATATTTGCCTGCTATGATGCCGCATGGGCATATCGACAGCATCTCAGACTGGAGTGAGTATTTTTCTTTTAATTAACTTCTATGAAACAAATTGATGACGTATATGATTTTAATTTGTGAATTAACCTTAACTATTATGACTAATTTTAGCTTTATTATACTATACTCATCTCAAAAATTGCTACTATTAAATAATCGCACCAAGCAAGAATGTTTGAAATGATTTAAATGTTTACGTGTAAACACAACTGTGATATGTTATTGATGCGGATAAAATGTGTTTTGGGTCTAAAAACGGGTATTGAAGCCGGAGAAATACTACTTGTGTAATATTGTGAACCGTTCTCATGGTTTATGGTTCTGAAAATCCCAGTTTTTGGTCATGTGAGTCCCAGGTTATTGCAATTATCTCACACCTGTCCGTCGTGAATGTTGCCGAACTACGTACTAGGGTTTCCTAAAAAAACAGAATCTGATTTATCGTGGTTTTGTTTGGGTTCTGTTATTCTACAAATTTTGGCTGTATTTCGAGGAAAATCGTTTTCTTCCCTGATCTTATCTCTTTGAAAACCAATAATTGCAATTATCGCTTTCCAATGTGCTCTCAAATCTATTCGCCTGAAGGTGATATAGTGATAATTTAGTGAATTAATTACATCCAACACTTAGCCATCATCGATGCTAATTAATTTATATTGACATGCATAACATGGTAATAATCTAATTATGGATTGAAATCCTACACTCTCTTAATGATTCTTGCCATTAATACACCAATTAATATGGTGTTTAGCAGCATATGTTCATGTCTTTTCAAGAGTCATCTACATTATCACGCAATGATTAATTGAATAATTGTAATGAGAGAAACCAATTATGTCTTAAACATCAGTGATGTCCATTAGCTTGTCGCATCTTAAAGCGAACAAAAATAACTACAAATCATAAGTTTATGGTCCATACATTTATAACAGTGATGTCATTTTAATGCAAATTTAGCCGATATTTAGTGTTTGAGACCCAACTCCAGTTTATTCATTATTTCAATTTTATATTTAGGTGCAATTGGAGGAGCAAAATCTCGCAGGCCAAGAACTGCTTTTACGAGTAAACAACTTCTCGAACTGGAGAAACATTTTAAACAGAACAAATACCTTTCCAGACCAAAGAGATTTGAAGTCGCTACATCGCTCTTACTCACAGAAACACAGGTAATTATAAAAGGCCTAAAACCGGAAATAAACTGACATCAACCAACACTGTTAATAAATTTGTGTGGAGAATCCCCCACAACAGCTATGAAATAAACAAAATATTTTGGCGCAACCCAACTTATATTATGAGAACAGGATAGAAATAAAACTAAAACACCAATTTTTTCAAACTAACACAGGGCTAAACTGTATACATTTCGATGTTCATCCAAGAAAAAACTTCACTCTGTTTGGATGATACAACTATTCTCACACCATTCTTCAAGGAAATTCACAAGATAAATCAGTCTGAAATATAAAATATATTATAACAACCCACACAATTACCACCATATGACCTCATGTTTTCTTCGAGGTCACGTAAAACCAACAAGAAAGACATGATGTAACTAAACTGGTTGACTTTCATATTCATCATGGAAAGCTTCACTCTGTTTGGATGGTACAACTATTCTCTCATATTCCTCAGTAAATTAACAAAATAAATCAGTCTGAAGTATAAAAGATATCATAATGACCCACACAATTACCATATGACCTCATATTTTTTTGGTGGTCATGTAAAACCAACAAAAGCATGATATGAGGTCACTAAACTGGTAACTGTTATCTCTGAGTTGGAAGCTTTGTGAACTTCGGAGGAAAAATTTGGGAAAGTTTTGTGCGGCTTCTCAGGAATGATAATATTATCTATCAAACTTGTCTCCTCTGTGTCCATAACACCAGTTGTGGTTACATAACATCCACTTGAAGCTCTCCACGGTAATTATGTGGGTCTTTATAATATCTATTACGAGACGGGCTGATTTATTTCCTGAGAATTTGTTAGCAAATTTAGCAGCGGAAGCATTGGTGTGGGCGTCGGTTCTCTTCTCAAGGCACGGACGGAGATCATGAATATTCTTCCATTTATCATTCACTGATTCAGTCAATGTCACCTTGCCCCAGAGGGTGGGAACACTTTGCCTTAGCCCATGCACCATGTGAATGAGATGTGTAGTAGCAAATCAAATTCCTATAGTCTTGAACTCGTTTCAGATCTTCAAAAATTGGCTGTTTTCAATGGTGTTTTTTAAAAATCTGCCTTATCAAAATCTTGGCTGCTAATTGATCTGCATTATTATTAAATCATGAATATTTAATAATACCCTGCCCATTATCTGGCCGCTATCAGCTTCCCTAAACGCTGATGTAACAGTAACAGGTGTTTTCTTCTACTTAGTTACCAGTGATAGTGAAATATGCGCTAGAAATTGATGTTCCATTACCACTTGACAAACAAATTATGTATCAGAGGTACACTGGCGGTGTTGATTATCATTGAAATCATTGGAAATTAGTTTGATAAGCGGCTCATCAAAGACTTGCTTGTAGTTATGACCATGTCTTGGATGTTGACTCTGAGAGATAGGGCATGTTTCATGGTTTTATCCCGAGTATTGTATATACAAAGTAGTGATAAACTGTTTACCACTGGTCAAAAGATTTCCTGCTGAATACGGAGCTGCTTCGGCTTTCCAAAATGTTATTTTGATGTGAACCTCGCTAATGGGCAAGATTGATTTAAACAATTTAAACACAAGATGAAGGTGTATTCAGATGCAAACAAGGTGGATCATTTTAAAGATTGCTCTTAGAGAAATAATGATAAGACATCAAGGAGACAACATTAAAAATCAGAAACCCATTTTTAATTTGTCTCAAAAAACAAGCGGCAGAGTACCTAGTGGTAGCCTTGTCACAACATTGATTTATTTCGATTCTCAAACCAACTATTGCCTGAAAGACAAGTTTTGGCTCACGAGATTTTTTTTGTATTTGATTGGTGTCAATGGTCTGTGGTAGATTTCTAGATGAATTCTGACCATTTGCATGTGCATTCTCAACTCAAGGTTACTATGGGATTCTGATTGTGAATCATGCCATAAAATTATCATATAGAATGTTATGCAAGATAAATTTTTCTGTTGATTACTTGATGGTGATTTTTACTTCCTGAATTTTAGCCGACTCCACCGGGGTCTGTTTCCCCGCATGCCGGCCCCTTACAACACAGCCAAATTATTTCAGAAATAGATGTATTGATGATATTTAGATTCTTTGTCAACAAGGCAAGAATACTGCTTCAGATATTTAATTACAAAAAGAAAATACAAAAGTACATCGGTCCCTCTCCTGATTCGAATTTGAAACTTCAAACCAAAATATATGTTCATCCCATATATGGTCTTTTGAGCGAATAAACGAATGATTTGGTTGTCTTAAACATTCAAAATTATCTTACAAAGGCCCATGTTACAAGATGATGTAATAAGATTATTTTATAAGTTACTAGAACAATGATAGCGATCTGAGATTATCAACTTCTCTGAGAGCTTGTACCTGATAATGTCACATTTTAAGCTATTTAAAAACCATTAAATGTCACATATCGTGACCATATTGTGACTTTACAAAGCATGAATTACAAAAATAGATTCATTGCCATTTTTATGATTTTTTTAATTGCGATAAAAGTTTTTTTTTATGTAAATGTGTTAGCCTCAATACCTTGTTAATTACCATTATTATGGGCATAGATGTGCCCAGATTAAGTTCACAATGGAGACTGTGTCTCTCTTGGAAAGGAGATAGAGTTATAAAAGTCCTAAGTATGAGTGTACAGCACTGAGGTGTACTTGTATACCTCTCAATGGGGTGATGTATTCTGAAAAATTAATCGGTCATTCCTAGCATTCATCTATCTCGTTGACGCAAAGAACTTTTTCACAGCAGTTCATATTTTGTTATGTTGTAGAAATAGACTAACTGTTAATCACCAACATCACATCACCCCCCCCCCCCCTTGATTCAGGCTATACCTAATTTGAACATTGGGTAGTTCGTCAACGTTCGAGACTATTTATATCATTACCAATTGACGTCTTCTTTGGCAGACTGAAATGTAAAACAGTGCATAGTACCGGATTTATTTTATTTTCTTGCAGGTTAAAATATGGTTTCAAAATCGGCGGATGAAGTGGAAAAGAATGCTGAAGAATGGGGATGGCAGCCGTTTACAGTCTGTTGTTGATGATGAAGTTAATATGGATGACATTGACCCCGGAGATGAGGAATTATGATGAATCATATTATATTATATTATATTATATTATATTACAACGATTTACTGTATTAAGAACACTTTTAAGTTGATCGATGATGATTTAGATGTACGTACAGCACGAAATACCTCCAAATACAGTGGATTTCACCTTCATAAAACGTCTCAATCAGTATAATATTGTAACCTTGTAGTAGAATTCAAACTTTGATCGGTTCAGAGAATTTTTTTAAATAATCATGTATTTTTCTGTTTAAAATTATTTTAACCGTTTATTTAATTTTCTCTCATGGTGGTACTGTTCATGTAACTGCTTGCCGCAAATATCGCCAACAAGACAAGTCTAAGACCTGAACTATAAACTGTATATCATATTAAGACCTTCATATACCATGAAACCTTTCTGCTTGTGCATAAATTGTTCGAGCTGCGTTATACAATCACTATATTTTCTTCAGTTTCCAATCAGATAAACTGTACCCTACACGTTTCTGTATATATTAAAACAATAATAAAATTTAAATATATATTGCTGCTTGGTATTTTCTGTTCTGTTAACTTTAAAAGCCAATTGCTATGGTGTTAGGTAGATCAAATCAATCCAATTGTCTGCATTCCAGTTGCTCCCTACCACTGCAGCGTGACCAGTGTATCGGGGGCAACTCTGAATACAGGCAAATGGACCAAACTTGGTCTAGGCATTAGGGTGTGCAAATCCTGTTCCTGTCCATTTGTTTGCTCTTTATTTTTGAATCCATCAGCTTTATTTGTTATAGCTGCTCCAAAAATCTCCGACTCACTCCACCCACTCACAGTGAAGGCTCTCAAGCTCTCATGATTGAGAAGTTCCGTGTCCTTCTTTTGGCAACCATCTCTGATAGGTGGGTTAGTGTGACATAAATACTTCCAAACCCGTCGCGTCATCTAAATAAGTGACATCAGATGTCTTACATCCTTTTAAAAGTGCCCTGTCCGGGTTTGAAATGGATTAAGTCACAGGATTATCATCGGCTCATGGTGCCATACCTATACACATAAACTTATATTAATATTATTTATTTATGTTCATGTCTGTCCTACATATCCTATTGCTCTGCCTGTTCCTGTTTCTATATGGAGCGATGTCAGTACAGTACACCTGATGGTGTCACAAATGTAAGCTAATCCGCCGAGTTCCTGTTTCTATATGGAGGTCAGTACCCCTGGTGGTGTTACAAATGTAAGCTAATCCGCTGAGTTCTTGTTCCTACTCAACTTGAGTACCATGCTCCATATGGATCGATGCCATAAGACTATCCGCGTTAGTTTCGCAAACAGGCAGCTGCTCGTTCAGTTCCGGTTCGCTATTCAGCTTGAGCATGGGTGGGCAACCTTTTCTTGAAAAAGGCCACATTTTACGCCAGATCAATTCAAAAGGCCGCAACATATTTTTCAGGGATTAAATTGGAACGAGAGTAGCAATATTGGCATTTCCACTTGTGTAAAAACCGAAACAGATTCATGTCTAAAAACTGCAGTAAAAAACCATCAACTCAGCAGAAATACTGGTTTATCTAATCTTCTTGAGTTTTGTGATGTCATTTTAACTCATGATTTGATTGTGTACATGTCTGTATCCCATGTTTCATGTGTAAGACAAAGAGGAGGGTGGGTGCGGGAGGGGTGCTGTAGCGCCCTCCCAGGGGTTAAAGTGTAAATAAAGTTCATATAGGACTGTTTTGATGGAGAAGGAAGTATTTTCGTGTCCTGCCAAAGTTTTCACCTCACAGCTCCCGCCCTCTCTCAAAGGAAGGAAGTTTTCGCAAATGAGTGTGAAATGAAGAATTCAATATGGAACATGTCAGCCATAATGCAGGATCACTTGTCGCAAAGGGAATTTTTGTCCACAGAGACTGTTTTGCAAAAAAAAAAATTACTATAATGTTAGAGAAACTTGTAATTTTAACATCCAAAGGTCACTGTTTTGTGTTATTTCGAAAGGACAACAACTTGATAAAGTAGTAAGAGTGGCTGGGAAGCTTAGCTACATACATAATACAGTCACTAGCCTATTTAGAAATATTTTGAGCTTACAGAGCGCTATGTATACTTGGCTCTCCACATAAAAAAAGGGGAATAAAAAATAATGTATAAAAAGTTTTACAGGCATAAGGCCACAATTAGGCCGCAAAATATTACCCGTTAGGCCGCACTGGCAAAAAGGCCGCAGGTTGCCCACAGCTGAGCTAGAGTATCGTGCCCATATTTTTATTCATCTGTTCCTTTTTTTGTCTTTCCCAGAGTTCTTATTCTTGTTGAAGGTCAATACAAATGTTGGATCATAGCGGTGATTCTTCTTAGAAATAATGAAACACAGTGCCATAAATCTGCTAATGGATGTATTGCTTGACATGTTTTGTTTAAATGTAGGGATTCCTTTATATCTGGTTTGCTTAATTCGATTTTCAGTACAATCTTCAGCGCATTCCGACTTGATCCCAAAATTTATCACCTGGGAAAGCTAATAAAGTAGGTATGAAGCAATCGAGGGTGTTGGCTGAAATCATCGCCACTTATCAAATGGTTGAGAAATATGATAGTAAACAGCAAGTAACAAACAACGTCAATCCATCGATATTTAATGTGGGACCAGGAAGACACAGGTTTGAGCATAATTAACGAAATCAATCAATGCTCAATCAATCATATTCAAGAGCGTTACCTAATACCTACCTTCCCCAAAAGTGATTGCATAGTGCGTGAGCACCAAGAACTAGTGAACCGGCAGTGTGACAAGCGAGAATACCAGAGTACAACACCACTCAGCCACAAATCAATTACCATGTTCTGATTGAAACTATCAAGGCTGTCTCTGTCTAAGATTTGCATGTTAAGTCTTGTTTAAAACAAGGGGAGGTAATTTCAAACGATAACTGATTCTTATCCTACATCAGCGGATCACTCAACGGAATTAAGAGAACAAGTAGGAACTATTTCTCAATGGGCACGTTGAAGAGCACCATCCGGTTTGGAACTTATTTTCACACGGAATTGCTTGTTTTTAATCTTCAACCTCTTCTTTTTTGCCATAGCATCTTGTTATCCGCCCCAAGGTCGTTAGACAGGGAAACTACGCTGAACTGACCCTGAGTCTTCCTTCCTTATCTGGTTGCCCACTTGATGTTAAAAATGTAGTTAAGGGCTCACTTAATTAGCTCAGGAGGTAATTATCCATCTACTATAACTATAAACCCTCAATAGGCTCTTGTATGTACAAATCATTGAGAACAAGGTGTTGGTGGGAATCACTGTATATTGAGATGCATGGAGCGAGATTAAAAGGCATTACAAAGCGATTACTTCTGGTATTTCTGTAGCCTTAGTGTCAAAGATTCTGCCCTTTTTTGACATGTTTTGATTAAATAGCCGACTTAAAATGTTTAAATCTAAGGCTTAGGGAGTTGCTCACTTGCTGTAGTCTATGTGGTTGTAATTCCAAAAGAGGCTCTTCTTAGCTTTGATTAAGAGATAGTTGTCGAAATAGTGGTCAGTTCAATCACTATGATTCCTACTATTATGCTTGTCGCCATCCATTCTTGACTTTCTCTCACTTTAGGCTATGGCAGAGTTACGTGCATGGGCACTGTGTGTACTCACACCAAAGATCCTCTTTGTGGAAGTAAAGGTGCATAAATTAATTCTAAAAAGTAGTTTGTTAGTGTAACTTTGCTTGATTGAGGGCAGAAAGTCCACGTGAGGCTATGATTCATTGATGAAGATGGTACAGATACTTCTTGTCTACTCTAGCAAGATAGTACCGCAATGCGATGAAACACTCCAATTTTAGTTTAAATCATCTAGACCCATCATAAAATTGTTGAGATAATTTGGAGTTGTCACTTCCTGTGGTTGCACAAAGAGAAGGTTTTCCGCAATTCATGACAGCTGAGTATAATAGTTTACTCTTCGTAGGAACCAAGGCTGTCGAAGGCCTCAAAACTAGCACTCAACAACCGTCATCCACGGCGTTAACTGCTTAGAACACTCATTAGTCTTTTTCCAATATTGGCACATGGAATCCAGATTCTTACTAAAGCCAAAGTTTTGATTTATTTTTTTAATGATTTAATAATCGAACCATTTCAATTTGTTGGATAGCATGGAATCACATTTATCTGATCACTGCATCCTTGAAACAAGTTCAGGGTGTAATTTGCGATGATATCCGCTAAGCTTAACCAAAAGTAATTTGAATCACTATCACTGGTTTGGTAACCTTGTCATTAGGATTCCAATATCTTTAGCCGATTCATTGGTGAATTAGCGAAATTCCTCTTGCTTATCGCCATGTTATTAATTGACAAGTTGTTTTGTTGTGAATCACTGCCACTGGTAGTCTAAATATTTGGTTTGCTGGAGTTATTTTTAACATTTTATTTTCTCATTTATTGTTATGGAAACTACTGTACTGGCAATCAATATGTACGGTACTTAAACCGCAACTGTCTAAACATTTCTCACAAAACTTTAGAAAGAAAAATATCAAAATAATTAGTAATAAATTAATAAAAAAAGCTCAATAAATTAGATATATATCTACAGATTTATACACATGTATTAAATATATACAATAATCTTTAAAGTTGGCCGGAATTGGGAAGTTTTGTTTGCCGGTGGGAAACTATTGGTCTTATGGAACCATGGTTGGTATAAACAGAGGACTCAAAAATAGAGAAGATGCGTGTCAACACCAAATTAGATTGTTTTTTTTAGATACTAAGCCGGCAAGTTAAGTCTTAATTAGCTTCGATGAACTCTATCCGGAGCAGTTTGGTGGGAGTTGAGTTTGCAGAATTTTATAATCCTTTATGAGTGTCCCGTGCTAATGAGGTTTTATGAGGTTAACTCAGTGTTTTCTGACTGTGAGGTTCTTCTGTTATAGAGACAGGGAATCTCTCTGTGTTTGACTAGGGTTTGCTTGGTTCAGATAATTCCATAATTTATTGTCTTTATATCTATGTAGGTTGCGTTGGTTTGTTCACTGGATCTGCAATCCGATTCTGTTCAAGTAATCCTTGACGATGATGTTTTTGCAGCCATCGATGACTTTGGTGATGTTGCTCTTGTCTACTGCACATGTATAGTGGAACTCGTAGGCTCGAAAGTCACATTCTGCAAAATGTACCATGGCGTGGTGTTTTTCTTCTACCTTGTCTATGATTTGCTACAAAAGGGGAGAGGACAAGGAATTAATTATATGATTATTTAAGATTGGTGATGATCTTTTGATTTAATAGCTATTTATGGGATAAAAAGTGTACAAAAGCTCTATTGCATCATGGATTGGGAGGAAACGTTTCATCTAGTTGCCGGCATGGCAGAGAGTAGTAAGAGACTCAGTCGTTGTAGATAATTACCTTGAGAAGAAACTTCATGTAAGTTGCAGCCTTGACTACTTCTTCGTTCATATCTGCGTAGAGACTAGAGTTTGAGTTTCTTTGTGTGAGCATACCAGCCAGTCTTCTTCGAAAGGTCATGTTGTGGTTGTGATCTGTTTCTGGTTCAGGGAAGGCCTCACAGAAAACTTTTCTGTCCATGTCTGAAATGAAAAAGTAAACATAAATATTGGTTGATTGAAAAGCCGGAAAGTGCTTTTTGTCTGGTGAACCTCCAATTAACTGTGCAAAGAATTTTGTTTGTCGACTTGTTTCGCTGGGAATGTCGAAGCAATGACTCACAACTGTCTCTCACTAACCAGTTTTCATGTGAAATTATGTCAAGCTAATGGGATATTGACTGTAAAGTGATTTATTGTTAATTCTTGAGCTATTTGTCTCCTTTGGACTAAGTTGTGTGCTTACCTGTAACTCGAAACGATTTGTAGGGAGTCTGTGCCAAGATCTCGTACAGTTTTCTGTATATAAGTCTATCCTTATCGCCATGAAGAGGATTGCATGAGTTGACTTGTGCTTCAATCTTCATTCTCTCCATTGCTTCTCCGAAATCGGCACCACTCTCAATCTTCTCTTTGAGTCTGTCAATCTTGTTCATGAATGTTAAGACAGAGACTGATTGTAGATACCTGTAAAAGTTAATAATATGTTTGGTTAGGGAATGGCATTCCGGCATCTGTTTGATATGTACGCTTCAAACTTGAAATAGAAAAAAAATCGGTTCTACCCTAATGATTGATTTGATTATAATAGCGAGTGTTATAGCTTTGGTCTCTTTGCTAGTCGTAAAGTTCTTTATAAAAAGTTTGACTTCTTCATTTTTGATGGATGAGATATGTTTTCCAGCGACTGCGGTAAAACTCATGGCCACTTATTTCCTGGCACTTTGGTGTATAGTAGTTTGTGAATAGTCAACTTACTTGGTGGTGATGACTTGGTAGAAGACTTTGAGAGATTCTAAGAGTCGGTTGGTCTGACTGTCCTCTCTAAGTGTTTGATCGAAGCTGCTGATATCTTGCACAAATAGAACTGCTGTAACTTTGTCAAAAAGTGTAATCCATTTTCTTCTTTCTCCGCGTTGGCCTCCAACGTCCAAGACTTTGAAGTGGACGTTGCGTCCTCTTGCTCGGTATGGTGCTTCGAATTTGGTTTCGGTGATTGATGTTGTCATTACTCTGCATCTGAGTACATCCTGCTCTGTGGGGATATAGTCTGGCTGTCTGATGGTTGAGATACGCTCGAAAAAGCTGCAAGTAACAAGAAACATTGTTATAGCAAACTGATTTACTTCAATTCCTGGTTTAACTTTCACAGTATTTTTTAATCTCACTGGTAAACTTTTCAAATTTGAACTTGAAATGTAAATAAACTTACTATGCAGCGCAGTCTAGAAGCTGGTATTCACTTGAGCGTCCATATGCTCGTTTGACTCCCTCATCTTGCCAAAGGTGATCGATAGCCTCGAAGAACTCTGGTGATGCTAAGAAGGGTGAGTTTAGAATGTCTTTGGATGTGAGGTCACGGTGATATACTTGTGAATGGTTCAGTACCAGCTCAGCCAGTTCTTGGTTATCTTTGTGTTGGTATGGAATGTGAAATTCTCTCATTGCTACGAGAATAGCCTAAAATTTGGGAAAAGCATATAATTAAGTAACAGTTTGAAGCCACGTGGGATAACATGCTGGTCTTCTCTTATCAGGCTACTATGCAGTTGTAAAATTCTTAGTTAGATAATTGTTAGCTGTAGATAAGAATTCTTGTCCTCAAGGTATGAAATCTATGTATAGATGGATTGCTTATAAAACTAAGTATTATGTATTTACTTACCACCATGCAGTCGAAGATGTTCTGTCTGATGTATTGAATTTTATCCATCTTCTCTCTGAAAATGCAAAAGATTTGAAGTTAGATATGAGAAGTTCATGTTTTGACAACTCCAAATTTGAATGTATTTCATCTTTATTTGCAGCCGTGTGCTCGTGGTATTTTAATGCCTCTCATCAAATGGTTATAAATTATTTCTAACTAGGTTGCGAAAAAGGGTTCAACCTGATAATATAGTAAGATACTCACTCTAAATCAAGTGGCTCTCCGTGGATGAGTTGCATCTGTCTGATGAGAGTACTTTTGCCTGCTTCACCAGGGCCAAGCAGCAAAAGTTTGATGTATTTCTGTTCCAACTTGCCATCTTTTTTCAATTGACGGCCAATGGCTTTGCTTCTTTTCCTATCTGCCATCAATAGGGCTGTGTTTAATGGGTCTGTGGAGTTCTCGTGAAGCATTGCAGATCCTACAAAAATTAGCAAACATTCGTTAACACCAGCTTTACCACTTTTATATATCCAAGAGTATCAGGAATATCTGGTGCTCGTGTAGATCTGAATACTTAATCCAAGATGTTTGAATATGTCGTTCGGTTGTAGAGCCTACCTGATGTTAATTTTGCTCGTAGCCTTCTGAATTGCTTGATCATGTTTGCTGTGTTTGGTGTGTGTGTCATTTATCCAATGGTGATATATAATCCAAGTTACTGAAGAGCGATAGTCGTGTGCGTGCTCTCTCGTCTAACAACTTTATTAATATATCACTTGTCATGCTTGTGATTAGAATTTATACTGTTCGTTCGACCAATCAGATGAGAGTATTTCCCTGTAGTTTAAGACGAAATTCATACTACTTGTTAATGTTTCGTGTCATAGGACTATGTATATATCTATGTATTTTTTTGTATATTAATTAAATTAATGTTCTTATAGCGTATTTTCTGAGTTCGGTTATTGTTTTAATGGCTCCTCGCAATAAGATGATGGCAAATGACAAAGGGTAGTCATAATGGAATAGATTTATGGTTCTTTGGTGCAACAATTGTTATTGTATACTTGACAAGTAATTCTAGTTTAACAATGTCATCACACGTACATCACAGTACTTCTGCATTTTGTCACCAAAAAGTGCATATTGCAAAGTACATTCAGTCACCACAATGCAATGGTTACCATCTTTTTTTCCCTGTAATCTAATGTTCCAGTTTATAGATTTATAGAGCTGACTTTTTTTGTAACGTACATGACTTGCATCATTGTTGGAGCGCCCCGATGCAATTAGAGGACGGAAACTAACTCCCACAATCATATGATTTCTTCTTTTCCGTAAATTTAAACATACCTAACGATATAAAAGTTTTAAGAGCTTTGCTTAGTATTTACATAATTGCCTTCCTGCCAGATGGAGTGTTTACCACTTCATACGAGTGTGAGAGTTTGATGATTTACAAAAACAACAGCTGATTTTGAGCTGCCACTGTTACGTTGGTGCTCTATTCCCTGACCTAATAATAGAGACATTACAGAATGACTTGTTTGTTGTATTCATACAGCAGCGGTAAGGCGATACTCTAAAGTGTGCTCACTCTAAAATGACGACATTGTATTTCTACAGCCTCCCGCATCAATGAACTCCTTCTGCTAATGTTCAAATGAAAGCACAATGTGTGATTGATCTAGCAAAAGAGCCTTTGTGATTCTTACTAGCGCTCTTGTTGGCAGCATTTTTGACTTGTCACGGCACAATAAGCCATTTCTTGACTGTTTTTCTCTGTTGAGTGCGATTCTCGATACACAAACTTGTTTTGATTGGTAAGAGCGATAGTTACGTCATAAAATTCAATCCATAGTTCAGCTCTATGTGTTTGCTATGTTACAAAAACTCCTATGTTATTGATCAGCTGCTTTTAGAATGGAGCAACGCCAGAGGCTGTTGTGAAAAATCGTGAAGATTCACCTCTCAAACAGGGTTATACGATTTTATTTTTAGCAAATAGAGGTAGCACCACAATTTTGAAGGCACCCAATATCCTCTTGTCCCCTCAGTTTGGACTTAATGCTATTTCAGTTCAAAAGTTTGACAGGTTTATGAGCTTAATATTATGATGGTACCATGATGCATACATCTTGTTGTTCTGAGACCCAGTATCTGGTTATCCAATAATCTACTGCTAATAATATGGTTCACTCTGTTCTGTTGTACGATAGATCAACAATTTAAGATCTCAAATCTGTAGGCATAGTCAATTTTGCACAGCGTACATGATGAAGGTTAGTTTAATAACACTTTAATAATATGAAATCTCAAATCTCTATACACCGATGAGATGATGCGTACATGGTATACATTAGATTGTTTGATATGTTCAATCATCACTTCACCACGATCCTGATTGGTAACTTGGCTAGCCAATCAAAGAACCTATCAGCTTGTTGTCAACACAAAAGAAATTTATGCTGGAGATATTGACCTACGATTGTAACTAAGCAGAGAGGGATGTATATTTGATGGATGTGAATGGCCTGATTCTATTCTGAGAAAGAGAGGCAGCGCATTATCAATATAAATTTCCTTTTGTGGGCAGCAAGAACTGATAACATCTACAATTGTGTGTTGATAGATTTCCAAATTCCAAAAAGATACTCTATAAATATTAACTCGAAGCCTAAAAAACATCTACAGCTAAAATATTTGTGATAACGCCCATGCTAAATAACGGTCGCATGTTTGATATGCAAAGAGTCAACTCTATAAACTCGATAACATTGGCGCTGTATTTTGGATAAACGTTCTTGATTTTGGCAAGAGCAATTACCCTTGATTGTTTAAATTAATTACGCGATAAGGCCAAAATGTGATGTTACCCCGGTGTGACTGCCTTTTAGGTGCTATGGCAGGTGATTCGCCCTACATGTTGTTTAGAGTAAGACCAATTTGACATTCACCAAGTATGCCAGCTATGTGGATTTGCTTTAGGTTTTATGACTGTATAAAATGATGCATGTAATCCAAGTGGAGTTTGAAAGCTGGGTGTTTCCTGAGTGGAAGCTGCATCATGCAAAATAGAGCACCGCTCATACCCAATGACTCAGGTGGTTTTATGGTACAGTTTCTGCTCAGCACACATCGCAACATTTTCTTCTTGTGACTAATGATTAGTGTTTAATTTACCCTTTTCATCAGTGGCGCAAAGTACATAATTATCCCTGTAATAATTTATTATTAAGTAAGATGTTTAATTCTTCTCCCCACGATTTAATCTTTTAATGCCATGCAGCTGTGTTCTTTCTGCAAGGCTTTTTATTTCTTTTTGGCTACTAGGCAACCATCTCAATTGATTAAGATTTACCAGTAATCTACTCTAATTAATTTAATTAAATCTCCACGCTACTGTTCTGTTTATGATGAATTGTACTCCATCCGGCCATCACACTTCTGCAACCTGCATTGCACAGTTTATTGCCGTTGTTGCACACAACTTTTACTGTTGCTGAGTAGTATACTACGTATGACTAATCCCCCCCCTTCGAATATGTTACACATTATCCAGATATTGTGCATACCGAGTTTCTCTTTTATTACCATTGCAATGACCAATTAAGGAAATATATGCCTTTGGGTCAGCAAGTTTAACAGCGTGTCATCAGCAGCAACGGATTGGTACAGCGGTTATATAACTATAAATAAAATGCATGGAGGTCATCCAAATAGCTTGCATTCTCGGTAGATAAGATTTGTGCTAACGTACGTTTAATCGTATTTGGTTTTAACACCTTAGCCGCCCAGTGACGTACGTCTGATGCCTTTATCTCTTGTTTTCTATTGATTGTAATTTTGTTATTGTGGAAAGCTATGACTCTATTCTGTTTGGGCAGGGCCGGTGTATAGTATAGTTTGCCGTGTTGTCTAATCGTTGACTTTGATATGTGGATTTTGGTGCACACCATTTTATGCATTGTCTATCGTGCGTACTCTAATATTTACCCTGGTTATCGAAGCTGTGATGAACTTTTCAGCTATTTCCCACTAAGTCCTTGATTCACGTCATTATAGCTTTGTGTTTGCTGATATGAATGATAATCCAGAGGCCCTGCCCCTAACATGGTCCATCATTTATGGCCACAGTTCTTAATATTAACGTAATCACTGGTTAGTGCCAATCTTTTGAGGTTACTCATCGACATCAATGACTAATAGCTCGTAAAGTGGCTCGCATATTCATTGTTATGAATTTTTGTAGGTCAAAACCTGAGTCTCCCATGTAAAGTATAATTTTCCGGGTGGTTCTGCTTAGGGCTTTTACTGTGATGATTGCACATGAGGCTAATAAACGATGGCTAATTCATTGACAATGCTATAATGACATGTTACGTCTGTGAAAGTAACCGAATCGTCAGTTTTGGAGTCAATGTCTACATTGACTAATGATAAAAGACTGCTAGGGTTGATGATTGGGAAAATTGCATTCGTGCAAGTGTACGATGAATCATTCAAAGAAACATCAATGAAAATCTCACCCAACAACTCTCATCAACACTTCAATTTCTGATCTGCATGTAGATACAAGGGCCAATCCTTGGTATTGTCCATTGTTAACGAAAATAGTCTCTTCTTGCTAGGTGGTAATTTATTGTTACAAGTTCAGGGTGCGGCTTGCTTGTTTCACAGAACAACCTATAGAGAACAGATGCTTAGTAGTTGTTCTTTTGCTGGCTGACTGTTAATTGAAGTATGTTCATGCATTGTCTGCCGAAGAATGGCAATGATTGGTGACAGGCTCATTTGAATTTGTCGCAAACCTTTCTGCACGATTGTTGTCATTGCACCATGAAACCATGTATATTCCTAAAGCTGAAACGTCTTATGGCAAATTGTCAGTGTTGCCTCTGTGTCTGCCAGAATGGAACAAAGTGTTGTGTTGCAAGGTGAAAATGGACAGATTGAGCCAAACACCAGTTGTTAAATGATCGTACACAATGTACGATGTTATCGATGTCACCATTTAAGGTGATTCAAATCATTGAATGGTTTCCGACTCAAACAAATCTCAAGTGCCAAAACCTCTATTTCCGGAGGTCAGCCACCGACGATGTTGTTCAAGAGATCATTCAATCGCATTGCCATTAAAACTGACCACTACTTTCTAAGATTCTCTTCCAGTTTGATAGCGTTTGTTTGTCAACAGTTTAATGAATCATCTTGCATGTTGCAAAACTGGTAATTACATAATGACACGAGTGGTTACGATGTTGGCGCCTGTACGTTTTTTGACATCACCTTAATAAAATTCATGCTAGAGATATCTGTACTGTGATTATATGGTGATATTTCAGTGCTCACGGAGTGCACTATCATATACGGTGATGGAATGCAGACAAAATGTAGCCACGATCTACATTACCTCCTCTAGAACATACCTAGAGATGTAAAATACTCACAAGAGGTATATAATCTTATTTTGCTCTTAAGCCCCATCCTATAATTTGCTCAAATAATTTCTATTTCGGTATTTGACAGTTCTATTTAAAGTGTCTGCTCCTTGGTCAGAATATGCAGATTTAATAGCACAGACATTGTGTTGGTGGCAAGACATTTCCATTTAACAGAAGTGTTCATACTCATGACCTCGCCCGTTGCTGAATGGGAAATAATAATTAGTTAAAAAATGTGAGCAAAGTTCACATTGACTCTCTAAAATACTGCACTCATCACAACAAATATGAAGTGTCCATCAAGTATCCATCAAGTATATCAATTTCTGAGTGTTTTCCAAAAAATAATGATCTATTATTCAGTCCAATGTAAGCACTGAAACTTTTTTAAGCGGTTGATTTGCTTTCGACGCAAACAATTAATTCAATGAAACAACCTTATTTTTTGAGTCACAGTAGTGACAAAGCTTTCCGAATGATTTTAAAGATGTCATACATTAATAATCGCTGTCTGGGTCCGCTGCCAAAAAAGTGATGTCATCTTACTCCCCCACTCTACCCCATGATAATCAAAAAACATGAGCATGCAGATTCTGTTTTAAACACACAATGTGTTCATCCTGATTAAAGTAGGAAGTTTTATCATCATATCCTTGTCACTTTTATCAAAAAAGTGTCATCTTTTGATTTCTTCCCATTTTACTTTGTGTTATTTTGTGACAGATGACATCAGTGACATTTAGCATAACGCAAATCATAGTCTGACCAATTTATAACTCATTTGAGCCCACAGGCACAATGGACTGGTCATCAAAACAGCCTCAGATACCGCCAGAAGTGTGCTTCAAAATCGAGATAAAATACTTGATTGACAACTCACACAAAAGAGCATCATCATAGGTTTTCCTTTGACGGGATTCTCAAATACTCAAATGATTAGGTTTTGCAATGAAGAAATTACAAGTTGCATACAATAAACGTTGCAATTTAGTTATTTTGAAATTGTGTAGAACAAAAAAAAGTTGTATAATACGGTTCCTGTTACAGGCTACTGCCCTGCCAATTTGCCATCATACTTTTATGGTGTTGTCTATCTTGATCTTTCTCATAGATTTTGTACAGTTTTCTTGGGATTCTCTCACCATCAATTGATCAATCTAGCCAATGATTTATGTCTTTTAAAAGTTTGCCTAGCTACAGTAAGGATGCTGCAATTTGATTTTAAGCGATAGGCAGCCTATTCAAACACTTATTGTGGTTTATATTTCCGTGTGGGAGTAAATTCAGTATCAACACCTGCAACTCAACCACCATCTGTGAGAATTTTATACCGATATTAAAAATAATGGAAACTGGTACTTTGTGTTTATATTTGATAAAAGCCTCCCCCATATGAAACTTTACCACTCATATCTGCTGTTTTAAGTGTGCTGCTGCAGATCAATCTAAAGGAGTGATCATGATATGCTAACTTTAGACCGCTAGGTGACTTTAGATTACGAGTTATAGATCTGACCCCTGTATTTCAATTTCCCTGAAACCACCTGCAGGTGCTGGTGTCTACAAGGCCACCAGTCTACTAGGATCTACTGCCTTATTAATTTATAAATAATTCGCCTCCCGGATATTAAAAGAAGACCACACTGTCCCAAAACGACACAACAACATGTCATGACATCATACAGTTAATTAAATTAAGAAAATCTATAGTAGTTGCGCAACAATTTGTAAGAATTTACATTTTTTTGTGCACACCTCACTGTATATCCTGTTTTACCTGTGCTTGTGTCGGAGCTTATAGCTCCAGAAGTTGATGTCGTAGAGTACTCCGGATCAATGTCTACAGAGTTCTCCGGTGACGATGTCGGAGTGTTTCCGACGCTGCCGCCATGCTTTCTCCTCCAACTCTTTAGACAACTCAGTAGCATCTTTTCTTCGGATTTGTCCTGTACCTTTGTTTTCGAGTGATTCTGTGTCTGGTTTTTGTAAGTTTTAGAGATCTGTGTTGTGTCTATGCCCTCAAGTTGACAAATCTTCAGCTTTCTACTGAGGTTGGTAACTTAAATGACTGAGTCCCACATGATGTGATAAACGAGATGATTGAATCAGGATTTCAACTTGACAACGATCCTCGGGTATCGGAGGAAATATTCTCTTTATTTCTTCGTATGATCGTGATTCAAGTGCTAGGTCAATAAGACCCGCTGATAAGGAGAATTATTGCATTGCCCATGTGTTGGTTGACATTTTATGGTTGAGATAAACCTGGATGAGATATTGTTGGAAGAATTCGTTTAGGTATTACGTTATGTCAGTTTAGGTATGGATGTAATCCTTTGTATGGCTCGAGTTGTTATTCTACCTTTGATATCAGAGTTGGTAGTTTAGAAAGGGGGGTTCAGATTTTGGCAATGACAAATATTTCAAGGAAATAGCTATGTCTTATCGCTGCAGCAAATATGTCTCAAACCTAATTAAAGCGCTGGCTATGTAAACATAACATTGGTCACCTTATTGCAATATCCGACCTAGGTTATTTTTATTAATTAAGATATAGACTTTACCATTACAAAGGGACATCAAGGAATTGTAAATTCCTTTAATAGATAACGTTTATTATTGCTCCAAATTTCAGAAATGCTGGCGGTGATACGCAATCGGATTTCATTATGTAAGAATACCACGAGTCTTGTAAAAATTCACCAACATGAAACATAATGGAAAATGTAAGATCACTGTAACATATAGTAATTCATTGGGAATTGTAATAATATGTAATAAACTATGACAAATATACTGGTGATGGTTGCGACAGCGAGTCTGTGCCTGGACGTTCTGGATTTGACACCACAGAAAAATACCAAATGTACACCATTGTCATTTGTATATACACGGTTTCATATCATTAATGTTTTTTAAATTTGTTTTCTGTATTCATTATATCACTTTTTCTTTTGCTAACACTCTTTTTTTGATATTTTTGTTCATAGTTTGAAGTTAACCGCCAAGAGGGCCTTGCCAAGTATTTTATGTTACAGTATTTTTAAATACGTCCCTGTTGTCAAGTACGCCTTCAATGGAATTCTATATTTAATAACAGTCCAAAAATTTGAATCAGGGCTTTTGAATCAACGTATCACAAGTGACAATTATATGCAGAGCGTACCCAGTAGAGGTCCGAAATGATATCAATTCAAGATGGTGAGAAATTAATACAAGATGGTTCCCTGTCATTATCAACTTGGATATGCAACCATCCATATACCATCATTAATTAATCATTAAAGGCAAAGTCTCAGCTGAAACCCATAAATAAAACCTGTGCATCGATGGCATCTCCATGGCTACATATTTCATACTCATGATCCATCAGAGCACACCTGTATCTTGTACACTGTTGCCACGCACTAGTAATAGTACCAACCAAGATGGCGGCTTCCAGCAAGATCTCAGCAAGTCTTTTACAGATTCTGATACTCTGGGTTTCTCTGGCTTCTTCTGACGAGGATACCTCAGGAGGATGGCAACCAGCCTCTGTTGAAGAATCAATGAAGTACTACACTAATATATGCAACATTGCTAAGATTCCAATATCTGAAATGACCAGTGAGAGATTTGAGAAAGAGTACCGTAACACACCATTCATACTGACATTTCCAAACGGTAAAAAAGATTGGGTTCAGAGTGACTTCTGGACGGTTAATAACCTTTCAGCCTCCTATGATCAATGGCAGTTCACTGCAGGAAAATCAATAGATATTGTATACAGCGGTGGCAAAGGAGATACAAAGACAACTTTCAAGGAATTTGTCGATGAGATGAGAACCAAGAAAGTTCACGGAGGTGATCTCACGTGAGTTATTGTCCTTGATATGAAGGCTATGCTTTGACGATTTGTATGAGTTTATCTCCTATGTGGTGGAGTGAAGTCTAGATTTAGTGATGTAACCTGCAGAGATGCCAATCACGTGCATATCAAGGCTGCAGTTGTGCTCATGATTCTTTCTCAGGTGTGTAGCTCGGTCATTCATCTAAGCCACCGGTATGTTTTTGGGTATCCAGTGGCTACCATATAGGGTCACACTAGAACCTATTTGTTGGCCCTGTTGTCTAGACCAGGCTCTCACACCCTTGACCGAGTTTAAGAAGTAGCTAAAAGTATGACTGTATTATGTAACAAGGACCAAAACCTTGATAACTCAGAACCAAACATACAAAGGGTCACAGTACTTATGTGCAGTGCACAAGTAGAATATGCACCTGGCTTTTCGTTGGTTGGAAACATCTTATCAGCTGTGTTTAAAATTAGGCCTCCATGAGTGTTGCTGCATTATTCGGCGTGTACCATGGGCCAGTATTCTGGCAATTTCTAGAAACTGCGGCAGATAACTGATTCTCTTGTTTTCATGAATGCTATGTTGGTGCTGAGTGGTGAACTGCTAAAACTGGACAAAAACACCCAGGGAGAATAAACAAACACCAAACCACGCTCATATGCTGCTCTATGCCAAAATTAAACTGGCCTCTCCTGATTTCATCTGATCTTGCTTCAGATAGCTTAGCAGTACAGAGCGTTCAATAAACCTTGCCTGAGGGCTCTGCCAATTTACACTAATAAAGCTAAATATATGATGAAAAGTCAGTGTGATATTTTGGAAGATAACCTTAGGGCATATAAGGCTGTATCGGTGATAACCTTGACGTGATACACCATGCTGATTGAGTACCGTCTGTGTAAACCATTGTACTGTTAACCATGGCTGGTATCGGATATACAAGTCCTGATTCAAGACAGGCTGTTTGACAGAAGGCTGTCAGATATATCTTCGCTGCTTCCCCTTACAGACATAACCATCATCAGCATGATGACAGTAGCTTGAGTATCTTAAACGCTTGTCTAAGCTCATACCTCAACGTTTCGGCAGCTCCCGCAAATCGATATTGGGAATGAATTATCTGTGTTGATTATCCAGTTGCTAACAAGACCAATGTATCTATTTTTGAACTCATACAGAGTTTGGACTCATAGCTGACATCTTTCTATATAGTCTCGGCAGCGAAAGAGGTTACCAGTACTATTCACATTACGGATCTGCAGCTATTGATTCTCACAAGTTTTTAAGAAAGCAATGGGCTTCAATTCGATACAAAAGCAGCAGAAATCCTGTATTTTTTATCAATATATCAGTTTTTTGACAGTTCGCAGGTGATCAACCCCATCAAAGTTTGCGCTAGAATTCAAGCTCTATCTGAAATAGCCAAATAAAATGGCATGAATGAGTTTAATCTACTAAAAGCCTAAATTGTAAACCATTAAAATTTTATTTTGGTAGAATTCCAGCCTTTATCGCAGCTCATACCCAGGCTTCTCCCTGCAAAACAATAATGAAGCTATTTTCCTCATTCCTGAGCATATTTTTAGAACAGACCCATTAAAGATGCTCGTGGCTGTAAAAAAATACGATACAATAATTAAATACAGTAGTCTCTTTTATTAATTTACAACAGGCAGTGTATTGTGAGGGGGATAGATGTTTCATTCTAAAGTTGCAAGAATAACACACTATGCCGATGATGAAGCGGTAATTGTTGTAATCGTGCAGCGCTAGCCAAAGCTTCCTCCGAAATGATACCCTTCACCTTTATCCATTCATGAACATTTATATGAATGAACACTAAGTTCTTTTTTCATAACAACACAGGGCACTATTGAGCCTGTGTCGAAAGCATTGCAAAGTAAAACATTGTATGCTAGAAAGTAGAAAACCTCAGCCCCTGTTCCGGGCTGTATGTAATTTCATAGCAAGACAATAGGGGTATGAGGTTTGTTTATGAGTAAATCGACACACATACATTCATCATTAAATTGTGTCACTTTTGAGCAATATTCGCGGAAGGCGTTCCCTCAACAATGTGAAATATTTAGAAAATTTGGGCCAGTTAGGGTACACAAACATCTCTGACCATGTGAGAGTTGACCACAATTATTTTGCGACCTCACTGTGGTCAGAAATGTGTCACTTTTCTCTCCCAGAAGGCATTGGTGTCCAGGGTCAGCGTCTTCTCCGATCATAGATTTCATAGAAACGCCACTTGTGCATTACTGACATCATGAAATCAGGAAAATGTAGGCGATCAAATCAATATAATAAGAAATCTGGCACGTAATTTATTTTTCTTGCACTCTCTCGGTCATGTTTGTGATCCGTTTTTAGAACGAAAACAGAGCAATAAAACTGGCTAGTTTATTTACTGTTCGCTTATTATCATGTCCACTACGAGTTCAGTCACTGATACAGCTGATAGCGAGGAGCAGCATACGGTGTCAAGTCCCCCTGGTTGATATCTAACATATTTATTAGAACCTGTATCTGTGCTTGTATGCAAACAAGGAAAAGATCAAGAAATGCCGTGTACTGTTGCATAACAGGCGGTGAGAAGGGCACCAAAATTTGGAGTAAACAAGTTCTCGCATTTCAAACGCAGCAAGTGATATATTTGGAGGATGCAGATTATGTGTCCCTGACAAATTAACAATGTGCAAGCGGAAAACATCCTCCAACGAGTTTTTTTATCAGGTAAGACCTTGCCAAAAGATTAGGTATAACTCTCATGCACTCTAGTCGATCACATGAGTGAAATGTCAAATTATTGTCATCAAATTTACTCTCATTTTTTTCTTATACAGGTATCTATTTGACAGACATTTCTATTACAATTCCACCTTACCTGACACTATTACTCTGCCAGAGTTCCTGTCTAATAAGGTAAGTTAACTATCAGCAGCAGCCCACGTGCCTATACACGTTCCTGGCAATGCTGGTAAGTAAAAGTACCGTGAATGCACGTGTCCGACAAGCATCAAGCGACTGCTGATACCCAGCGGGTAAAGCGGCACCTGAATCAGCTCTAACACATGGGAGGATGTCAGGATGTGATGTAGACTATGCCTTACAGGCTAGATACGTTCATGTTATATATGTCTGGAAACCTGTCTGAAATACTTATGATCATTGAAAATATCACGCTGTAGAAGAGGATGGTTTTGAATGAGTTGTGCATGTGGGCAGACAACTCCTATGAAGATAGTTTGCAATTTTTAAGTAATTCTAAGCAGCAAATTAGTTATCTCATACTTATGATAACTTGGTAATTTGGATGCGCTGTTTGTGGTGCAGTCACATAAGGAATGGTTTAAACTGGATTGACTGGGCACAGTGTGTCAACATTTTGGAAAATTTTGAGGGATCCATTTATTGTTTATGTTTTTGATCGACCATGTCCTCGAGTTTGAGAGTGCTAGTGCCAAAAGCACTGGTTTAAGGAGGATGCTTAACTTTTGGCATATTATATAATATGATCAACGAGTGGCTTTGGCTGCAGGCTCCGTTCTAGTGACGCTGAGAAGTTCAAGATCATGCAAACCAGAGTCCCCTTTGGTAGTTCAGAGTAAATTAGATAACAAAAAGAGATTCATAAAAAATCATGGTGCCCAAATCATTTCTAAGAATTGCCTCTACAAATACATGGATCAGTAGCAAATATACCCATGGGAAATGATTTACCAACTAGCATAGTGTACTCATGCACTATATGGTATGCTTCGTATATTATTATTAAAGGTATGTGGAAATTGGTAGAAGTGTTTGTCACCAAGGTTGGCAGGATGGATTTTTTTCATAATCAATGACATTAAAACAGAGAAATATCGCAAAATTTTCACCACAACGTGCCCTTTAAACACGAAAACGTGGCATTAAAACATCCCACTGTCTCCCAGACCATCAAACTTAGTTTGCTGCTGGCGAGTTCCAGAGTCTAGCACCCGTATCGAGGAATCATTTTGAATTATGTGATTCAATGAAAAACCAAGGCACCTATGCGCCAGGGACAATTTGAATATAGAAATTTGTTTTTGTGAAATAGGGCTCCTATACAATAGTTTGGTTGCAGTTCTTGATGTTCATCATGAATTGGCCATGATTTCTTTTGCTCACTTCCATATTACAATAAGGCGCATATCTGTACTGGATGAGGAAAAAAAAACCACTTCCTTGCTCAGTCTTTTCTTTCCAAAAAGTGATAATGATCTCTGATGTAATAAATGTAATCCTATTATACTTATAGTTAGCATCATCAATTAAAAAATGATCAAGCATCTTTCTGTAGCAGGAAGTTTGTAGATTTGGAAACCTCATAAGTGCACTGATTGGTCAATTTATAAAGCCAATATTTTGCCGGCTCATATTTACCAGAAAATCTCTATACCAAATAGGGAAAAAAAGCTTTATCATAAATCAACAAATCTAATGCGATTGTCCAACAGTTTATTTTGACAGACAATTAGGCTCAACTTGATGAAATATTGAATTATCATTACAATGTTTTTGGAGAAATAAATCAGAAATTGTGTATCTAAGAGTGTCAAACTATGCAATATTACACTTTGTGTTTTAGGGCGACTCCATTTTGTTCGTCGGTGCAACCGGGACAGGTGCCACATTTCACAAACATATGCCGGCCTGGAACGGAGTTATGTTCGGTCAGAAGAGATGGTTTGTGTATCCTGTTGAGCAAACCCCACCTGGTGGTCAGTATAGAACAACTCTTTTTGTTCTTGTTTTTTTCTAAAAACTCACACTGATCACGTGATAAACTACTGTATTTATATCTCTGAACGATGGAGAATGAATCAATTCACCTTGTAAACGTACCATCACAAGGAATTCGGTGTGACAACCAGTGTTCAGTTTTATCAATTTGGGGCAGGTAAATGTTAGGTACTGATATTGAATTGACACTTACGAGCAGTGATACACATGATAATAGTGTAGTCTCGATGAAAGTGAGCTAAAAACCTCAAATCTCAACCCTGGTCACTCGCATGATTTTACAATGCGATTCCACTTAAGAGACTCCAACAATACATATCGCCTTGTTGGGAGGGGGAGGGGAAGAAATGACATCAGCTATGTTGGCCTGTATCCTACTTATGAGTTCAAGTACTGTGTGTTAGCTGAATTGGTGTCCTCTCGGTGGTGCAGTAATCTATTTGTTATCTCACATATATACTGCTAAAATAGATACACAAGGTCTTTTTCTTGGGTATCTCAAGACACATCCGTGAAACTCGGTCTAAGTCGGATATTTTTGACAACTGAAATATCAACCCCCGCATCGATCTACCACAGAATTCATCAAAGGACCCTACATGTTCGACAAGTCATATGACTTTAAACACAGATGTCTGTACGCACCTGTACATCGATTGTTCAATGGCTCGCTGGATCCTCTTCAAAATTTTATAGGTCAACAGCATTATCAGCTCCTTATGACATTGCTCGAGGACACTTAGCCCAAATGTGACAAGATAGCGTGGGAGTCGTGTTTTCATTGCTGAGGGATGCTAAGAAGATTCGGTGTAAATAATATAAATAGAATCACTGAGTAATATGAACCGTACTTGAACTCTGCCATCCGTAAACTGATAGCCCAAATATTAACTTTCCAAAAGTGATGGTTAAAATTGTTGCAGAGAGACAAATCTAAAGGAAGCAACTCTATTCATTTGTTCTAAAGTGATACAGACATAGTGGCATAGTTTTAGCCTGACAGTGCCTCATGGTGTGTCTACATTTGGTAATATGCACATTTATCGACCTTGAATATATTCCACCATGAAGTGGAGAGTTTCTCATTGTTATGATAACTAAAAGGCTACAACCAGACTCAACCAGAACATTACATGGAAACTTTGTAGTTTTGTATTCTAGAGTATATAGCATCAATGTCGCAATATTTTCTGTGCCGGGGACCTGTTCCTTTGAACGACCCCAGCATGAAATGATAAAGTAATGGCTAATAATATCTATTCTAGTGAAGATTTTAGCACATATACAGAATTATGTTGCAGAATTCAGGTGTGAAAAGGTAGGTAGGGGGAGGAGAGGTGAGGTAAACATGCTGGACATGATGTACCTGGTGGGAACATCATAGTTTGGTCCTGTCATGGTGTTCGTGAGCATCGCTTCAGAGGATGCCTTGCTAAGTCGGACGAACAGGATTTCCCATTAATGCTGTTGCAATAACATTTTCTTGTCACGAAAAACAAACTAGTTTGGTTACCATGAGACAAATCTTGGTTTTCCGAACCTTGAATCAAACTGGTCAGATATTTTGGAGGTAGAAGAACTTATTCTTGGGTCAATGATATATGGATACAACAACTTTGAACCAGTTAAAGGGATGTAAATAAACCC
This sequence comes from Membranipora membranacea, assembly GCA_914767715.1. Taxonomy (NCBI): domain Eukaryota; kingdom Metazoa; phylum Bryozoa; class Gymnolaemata; order Cheilostomatida; family Membraniporidae; genus Membranipora; species Membranipora membranacea. The sequence goes on from OU612068.1 coordinate 14,307,112, forward strand.
AAGTCTTGCAAGCATGCATAAGGAATTGCGATAGCCAAACTGTTTCTCTAGAACTCTCCTAAACCTCGCACTTCTATAAGACAATTTTATACGCTGGCTTTTCATTTTTATTTCGTAGTATAAAAAAAAATCATGGGAGGTGGAGAGGAGTACCCAACTCTTGCACCTCCTGATTGGTCAGAACATTTGAACACTTTCACATCCTCTGTTGGTTCCTGTTTTAATTTTCTTCCTTCTAATTTAGAACAAACCCTGGCCTATTCAAAGAAAATATCCATCCATCTCACACAGTGCAATGTCACACAACACCGCACAGATTTTAGTCGTATTTAAGTTTGCCTATTTGGCAACAAAACCCCATTTAATGTTTGTTTCATGCTTTCATGTCTATAAAACATTGGATAAGAAGTCATGTTCCATTATGCCTAATACAATAGAGAAGATTTATCGTAGTAGCTACCCACGTATTTCTTTTCTGGATGAGAAATAATCGTGTTATTTATTGTGTAGCTCTATTGTTTTTTCCCCATTCTTGTTGGATTTTAAACAAAGGAAAACCTGAGTCAAGTTCCGATTTTTTACGACATTAAAACCTTCATGTGGCTCTGACCGAACCACAGCCATGCGAGTAATGTGTAATTCCTCATTGTCATCCGTCTTAGCCAAACACCAGAATGCCTAGATCTTTCCCCGAAATCGTAGGTTTATTTGTTGGTGTAAACTATTAAATTTGATGCCAAACCTTTATGATTTCCCTGTTGTGAAACAATGAAAGTAAATATTTGTAGAGTTCATTCGCCTGATGTTTGAACACAAAACACAACTTTTTCCGATTTCCACCATTGTTGCGCAAGTTGAATAGTTTACAATATGAACTTCGCCATTGCAGAAGTAACTGTCAACCCGCAAATTCTTTGAAATGTGAACTGATACTATCAAATCTGGGTTCCATGTATAAGAATCTTCAACTTAACACAACATTTTGCATCAGATATAGATTAGATTGGCAATTTTCAGCTGAGGGAGCTGACGCAAAGTTCTGATAGCCTTTGTGGGAAATCCCATGAAGTTGAGACACTAGAATTGGATATTTAATACTGCGCCATGTTTTTCATGAGCAAGACTATTCTGCAAATATGATTTTGTTAGGGTCCCTGATTGAAAACCATTTCTTCCCCAGATCAATCTTATAAAACAGCGAGACAAGGCTGGGATACTTAACCTGTCACTGGAACAAAAACAGAAGGTAACTCCAATCAAAACTGATACATCATTTATCGCTCCATAATCACTGATCCCCATAATCAAACACCTCCTTTTGAAAAATGATGAAATTTATGAAATTTTACTAAATTATGTGGGAAAATGGAGGGTTTAAAGCTTGGATAAAACTTGCCGGAACCTATTTCTTTGCCTTGGCTAAGTTATCTAAAATTTCATAATTTTAGAAATTTTAGAATTTGTTTCCTTCAATTTTATATTTCTTTGGCACCTGCATGGCAAATTTTCATCCAGATGTTATTTAGTTTGCCAAAACAGTTTGTAATAAGGAAACACTTCTCTGGCCTGTGGTATAATGGCAAAATTTTAAGAGTATTAATAAAGTTCATTTTGATCCTGAAATAAAAAAAAAGCATTTTGTGTCCTTTTTCATAGTAGCAGTGAAGATAAATTATCAATTGATTGCCGACAATCGATCAGAATGAAAGTGGTACTGCCCACCACTATAGTCCAGTCCGATGCACATGAGTCCGATGCACATGAGTCCGGTTCATAAAAAAGAAAAGGTTATTTGTAATCATAATGTCATCATACAGATTTTATTACTGCCTATTACTCCATAAATGTTTATTTTCCGTGTAACCAAGGATTTCAAGAAATCCTTGGTGTAACCATGTGTTCAGGCAGAAAGGTTGATTCAAGTTACCTCGGTCAGCCCCTTCTCAAAGACAAGGTAATATACAAAGACTAAGGCCAGAAAAATAAGTTGTGTAACTGTTGCTCCCTCAAGCAGGAGAAAGTCTTTGAATTTAAGGCGCTCTGATTGGCTGATGGATAGACACAATTATTATTCCTACCTAACATCAAAAGAGTTTAATTTGGGGAAGAAATTACTTTTTAAAATGTATATATATGCCCTGCCTCTCCTGGAATTACGGGCCTGATCATGATTTGTGAAACTTACATATGACTGAGCAAGTTTATTTAAGGCACAAAGTCACCTGCTTATGCACAATGTAATCATATGGGTCTGACTAACATTATACAATTATATTTAGACCTTTCTCATAACCATTTGCATGACTTGAGGATCTTGATTTTATCACAACAATAATCAAAATATAGGTCGTCCTTGAAGATCATTCGTTTATTAATTGTCAATAAATGTAAAAAAAACAGGAAAAAAGCATTAACACTGAAGCATTTATCTCAATTTTTTGCAACATTAGGTGCTTTCTGACGAGCCTGGAAAATTTGTAGAATTTATAATACGCATGCAGTTACTGGTTTCAATTAGAAGTTTGGGAACAAATCCCGGATTAATGAATAATTATCAGCTTTTCAGTTTATTCACACACAGTTTTTTGGGCACACCCACAGCAATGTAGCCTACATTATATTTGTAGGGCGGATGACAATGCCACAATGGTATCCCAATGAGGAAATGGTGGCCGAAAATTTAGAGATAACATAGTGTTTTGCTAATAAAACACTTTGGCTTAACCAGATTAAAAGTGATGTATTTGTTTTTAGGGATAATCAATGTGTAAACTCTACGCTGTTTAGAAATTAAAATTTTCTAAATGCTTGGGCGAGGTAAACCCCTTTATGTTGACATTGATTGTGACATCGAAGAATTAAGAAAAAAATTGTTATGACTAATGCATGAACATTCTGTGTGGGAGTTAATTTAATCTATAATTAAATGCTTTTTAAATAATAAAACACATGAAAATCACATATGACAATAGTTCTTGTTCTAGTTCTTGGAAGAGCTGTTTTTGCAATATTTTGCCTGTCATAAGAAAGGTGCTGGTAACCATGAATTGCTGAAATGGTTAAAGCCTTTTTATAGTTAAACCATTGTCCTCCCGTCAAATTATGGGGAAGTTGTGGTGTAGAGAATGACTATTGCCTATCACTCAGAATATTGTGGTAGCTGGGTACAGATGTCTGAAATCCTTCAAAATATATCGGCGCGTGTTTGAAAATGTATCTCCAACCCTTACGTTGTGTTATTGGTCATCAAAGGTTGTTATAACTGGCAGATATTAATTGGTGAATTTATTTGTCATTATATTTATTATATATATGAATATATATAATTTGCTTCTATGTAGTTTAGTTAGCTCCCCGGAAATTTTTGAAAATGAAAGCTACTAAACTGTTCATTTTTATGGTGCCTTTTTATGGGTGTTCTATAAGTGCAGCAATTATCTTTTTTTACTTTCTTATAATACTAAAGATGGTGAGGAAAAATATGGGTGCTCTTCACAAATATATAATCAAATGTGACGATCAACGCCACTGTGATAATGTTGTTTTGCCTGACAGGGCACTTGTAATGTATTAAATGTTAATAATCTTAATATTTTATTTTCTAGGCATTATATGTACTACAAAGCATTGTGTGCCTTTATGCATAATGGGAACGTGATATTACATTATATGATATACATAACTTTCTTTCCGGCGGGCCTTTGAGTACTTGGGGTACCTACCTGTACTCAGATAATACAATCTTATTGTTTTATCCCCCATTGAAGACAAGACTGCATGATACACATTTTGTGGTGTTCTGCTAATGTGATAAGTTTATCAAAATCACGGTAGCTACAAGCATTTTAAAGGCACGTGTATGTACTGCCTTATATATTGAGCCTTTTAAAACCAACTACAGTGTAAGCTGGTTAATTCAGAACTCCTGTTGATTCAGAAGAGGAAAATTTGTCCCTTCAGCCAGATCTCAATGCCTTCCGATGTCACTTAATTCAGACTGTGCTAAAATGGGACAAATTTTTGTGGTCCCCACTTTCCTGAACTGCACTGTATATCTCTCCAAACAAAGGTTCCCAGTTGTTATATACTGAGCCTAGTCTAGTGTCTACTACAATCAAGTATTTATAATCTTTGCTACGATTATATCTTCTCTGAACATAGGTCCCCAGTTGTTATAGCTATAGGATTAATGACTATCTAAAAATGCTCATTCATGAGTCTGTCACAAGTGGATTGGCACTGAATCTGGTGGCGTCTAATCGCTTCAATCATCAATAAAGAGGCAACGATGCGTCAATGGTCACTAAAACCTGTCCAAGAGTTTGATGGGAATGCTAATATTATATTTTTAGACAAAGAATTGGAAACTGGTTCAATTAATCATCGTTTAAGTAGATACAGTGCCATGTATCTCTTTCACTGGTGGCTTGTTACCAATTGTATACACAGCATTCATGTCACTATTACCTGTCATAATTCTGCACAGCTCATAGCTGTTGACGCAAGTGCACAAACAGTTAGCCAGGTGCCAAATTTGATAGAACAAATCTGCTGGTGGGTTGTGCCGGTTTTCAGAAAACAGAACAGCTAAAGTATGTGATGCCCACTGGCCTTCATGTATATGTATATGAATATGAATATGTATATGAATATGTATAATAATGTATTTGTATAAGTATTTGTATATGTCTATGTATATATGTTTTTGTATGTATACATATATATTTATCACTTTTTATGACTGTATGCTTATGTTCATTCATTTTAGGCATGTATTCCTATACCCCAGCTGCGTGGTTTGAGTATGTTTACCCTAAGCTGACACCTTCACAGAAACCTTTGGAGTGCATACAGAAAGCTGGAGAGATATTCTATGTGGTAAGTGCATTGTCACTGTAGGGTGCTATAATAAAATTCAGTCATCAATATCAATCAATATCTGAATTTTATTAATAGCACCCAATATTGAGATTTACAGAAAGTGACCTTGACCTGGAATAGCCATGGTGACATGTAATGAATTAAAGTTTAATTTAAATCAAACACTCAATATCTATATTTTATTATAGTTTATCATTACTATGTCAATGGTTGTCAGTTAAATATCGGCTGAGGGATGGTATATGTCATGGTAAAAGCAAGGAGTAACAGTAGCTCCTCGGTAAATAAAAGTATCATAATGTCACAAGAGAGGACAACTACAAGTGTTATGTTGAAATTTTAAATGAACAGGGGTGCTATCATAAAAGGCTACTTCCGTTAGTGGTCATGCAGTCAGTATAGGTTCTACATTGAGAGAACAGTCTCAGAAAAAAATGGTTTTCATACTACACATCTTTATATTCTATTCAAGTTGAGAAACAGCTAGCTAATAAGTAATATTACATTAGTTTAGCTTGGTCGACTCTAAGACTGTCAGATATTTCAAATTTTGAAAACCTTGAACATGAAGGTTTGACGCCAGTTTTAATTCTCACATTTAGGTTGTCGTGGAAATCATAAGATTGATTTGTACCAATAAAGGTTAAGACCTCATAATATTTAAGGCCCACACACACACCAGTGTCACATTGGAAGAAAACTCTAAAAATGACCTATGATTGTGACATCATTACCTCGTGACAACACCACCACCTGACCACATGGATAATTGTTTGTGCTCCAAAAATCATATATTTGACGGTTTTCATACTTTGATGGCCTTGGGGCCTGTGTCCGAAAATGTAACGTTGGCATGTTTTACGAATATCCCATAAAATATTATGGATTAATGTTCCAAATAATTGGCTTGGGTCGGTGTTGCCAAGATCGATTGATGCCCTGTGAGATAGTAGCAGAACAATATGATGATTTGTATGAGAGCATCCATGACAAAGCACGCTAACCGCTAACCGTACACAGTGTATTGTGTTTTGTGAAGCAAGTGACGCAGAATTTCCTGACGCTGAGTCAGCTCTTCTGTTTTTCTCTGATGGTTCAAAGCGAAATTCTCACATGTCATTGAGGATGTCTGGACAATGGAAGACGGGATGTAAACAATCAGGTTATGGGTCATTCGAACAAAATCTAGACAATTGACATTTCGAAGGAAGTTAAGATGCGACTAGGAGGTGGTTGTTGTAATATTTTTGACTCATCATAGATAACAGAAAGGGTGTTACTATCGCCATAAGAATTCTCAGGAATGATCAGGGTCTGTGATATGATTTTATTAGATTGTAACATGGATACGATGAACAACATTATCATGTTGATAAAATGATAAAGGAAAGCAAGACATTGTTGAGAAATGAAATGCAAAGTATAGCACAGTATGATAGACAACTCATAGATATCAACTTGTATAGAGCAACCTCTCCGGTGATGTTTAGCAGAAAGCTAAGAAATAGAAATAAAAGAATTATCTACTTTGTACAACTTAATCGAAAAAGTGCATTGTAGCTGCATTGGGATTGCTGTTTCATATGGTATTGCGGTCAAAAAGGTATTTGTAACATCCATGTATTTCAAGGAGTTTTGAAAATAGTAGAAGCCTTTCCCGCTGTGACCCTTGTGTTAAAGTCATGCGACTACATGTTTCCCTCTGAGAATGGGTGGTGAGAAAGTGCTCTGTAGGTTGGGCGTCTGCACCTCTAAACATAAAAAGCCAGATGTGACGTAAGAATACAAAGATTTACTAACATCTAGCTGGAAAATTGAATGTCACGATGAGTAGGACCAGCTTCCAACCTGGTACATAATTCAGGGCTGTAGTCTAGGGACGATAGTAGGGGAGACAGAAATCCTTGAGGGGGTGAAGTAACACCAATTGGGTATTGCAAACTCCTCCTGAGCCACTCTATACAGCATTCTAGAGGAGGCAGAGCGTCCCTGCTTCCCCCAGAACTACGAGCCTGTCATTTTAACCTATCAATGTGGATATAAATTTATTGATGCTATCAATAACAGTTTGATTACGTCATAGCGTTAAAAATAGAAACTTTCGGACAAATAATCATGGTAATAAAATATATATCTAAATTTTGTTAAGTCATTATATATAATGGATTCAGTATCCATTGCAAGACTAGACAGTTTCTAAGGAGTTTTCTGTTTTCTTGAGATCGAAACTGATACAGCAAAAATTGCTTGTTGATGGGTTGTACCGTAAAACCTCACCTATAAGTCACCGGACTTATAAGTGAATCACCCCCCTCAGAAAAAATAAAAATGCTCCAGTTATAAGACACCCCACAGCTATAAGACACCCCACAGCTATAAGACACCGTGTCTTATAAGTGAATCATATCAGTAGTTGATGTTTGGAAGCTCTCCACCTTTGAATCAAGCGTCTATTAATGTTCAGTTCCCTTGCAGTCTTGTCAAGGTTGTTATTCTTTTCAACTGTTCTCAATACTTCCAGTTTCTGCTGCATGGTGTATGAGGTTCTTGTCATGTTTTATTTATTTTGAAAGACTGTGAGAGTGATATGATATGCTGATTGTTGAAAAATTTGAATTTTGTGGCACACATTCACTCACTACAAATGAGTAGTCTTGGGGAAAAAGCTGCCCTCAGTGGGTTTTAAACTCACAACTTCATGATTACAAGTCACACACTTTACCACTGAGCTATTCAGCTTCAGTGATTGTAATAGGTTTTAGTCCAAGCTAAATATAATAATGCTTCAAATGATAGTCGCGTCTATATGCTACTCTCTTACAGCCGCCCTTCACTTATAAATCGCCGATCTATAGGTGCGGGATTACGGTAGTGACCTAGCACATCATTGCATCATACAACAAGAGGACAACTCCGATGTATTATCTAATAAAGCTGCGGATGCATGATTCAGTGATCATCCGGTTGATTGTTTAGTTATCATAAGATCTAAATAGCAGGATGACAATGCCTAGGTAATGGTGCGTAGTTACCTGAAACACAGGACCTGCCCAAAATTTACCGATACAGAAGCTTGTGTAACATTGTGTCAGTTCACACTCACCACACGGTGTATCGTAATCACACTGACCACTCAATTAAGTGGTTGTCATATTTCTTCGTATGCCCACTGTCAACCAGTTGTGATGTATCACATTCTCAGTATGAGGACTTAGGGCACTCCGCATTCCTCTCTAGGGACAGCCCAATCTTCTGTTTCTTACTAAACAACAAGATGTGATGCATAGCTCTCCATTTCTATCGCATCCACTTTTAAAACTTTTGCTGAGCTTACCTAATGGCCGTAATATAACCCATGTGGATTTGCGGTATCATATATGACACATGTTTTGAGAGAGAACTCTCCCGGGTTTAGTGTTTTAATACGCCATTTATAGACTGTTTTTTCCTGCGGATCCTTAAATAGCACACTCAGATGTTTTTCCTTTTTGATTTTAATACAATACAATTTAATACAATTGAGACATCATTACTGGTATAAATAAGCTTATAGAAGAGCAATCACCACTCAGTTAATGACATCAAGTTGGTTAAAAACTCTCTTGTTCATCTGCTATCTAGGGATCTGAGTTGATCTTCGATAGGGGGAAATGAAAGGATGGGATTAAACACAAATAATATCATTTCAAATCGTTAAAACATATTCTTCCTCATTGACAAGTTGTGAATGGTGATCAAAATTACAACTTTCTTTCTGCTCTTTGGTGTCCGGAAACATAAAGATACTTATCAGCGTGGTTGGCACCATCTTGGGGCCATCTGTTCATTAAATCAGATTCTCAGCTTTTCTATCAATTTGCTGCAGAAATCGTGACTACTGGTTTTATCAATGAGGCTATAAAGGAACCTGTTAATGTCAATGTCTGTGAAAAGTTTTATGATTATCTCGACAAATAAATAGATTATTGTGATATATCACGGAAAGCCTCTTTTTTTGCTTTTCAGCATTGCAATTAATCATATTCTTTCAGAATTTAAAAGATTCCAGGCAATATAATATGCAAAAAAATTGCAAACATGGCTCAATGACATTGATCTGTTGTGTTACGCAATGGTCCCACCTGGAAAATGGGTCCAAACAACATTAACATCGGATATGAGCAAAAATTATGACTTTCTGGAATGTTTGACCATCTGGAAACTTGGCTGGTCGCTCCTTCCCATGAAAAGCTCTGTGGATGTGTTGCACCGACTGCCAAGCCAAGCCAGCACGGTTTCAGCAAAACCATGCACTGATTGCATGTTTAATTTGAATCTTTGCTCCTTTCTGGTCTTCAAAAGGGGTAAATTTCACCCCAAATGGTCCGCTGTGGAGTCACATAGTTCCATCAATCAGTAACGATATGGGAATGTGATCAAGAGCAGTCCTTCTGTGGCAAGTCAGTCATGATTGCCAACTTCCCGAATTGAAATTTGGTAACACGCGGTCATTGTAATTAATGTGTTTGACCATTGACTCATTTGTAAACCATAATGTGTGTTTGACTGGTGTTTTGAGGCCTGGAAAGCAGTCATAAAGGGAAGAATAAACCTAAAACATACCATCTGTTTCATCTTGTTGTTGATGGGATTTCGCAGTTTTTTATATCACAATGAATTACTACACGATTGTGTCATGAAAATTTATTTACATGGATCACAACAGTGGTAGGGGTCTAGATTGGTGGCCAACTTACTGGAAAACTTCAACTGCTGAGTACACTCAAACACCCCAGTAATTCCAGGTCATTGGAACCTCAACTACCAAAAAAGCCCAAAGGCGCTTGCCAAGAACAACTGTGAGATCACACCTAGGCTCTGCCAAACCTCACAGTAAGTTAGGATGAGAAAAGGTAGAGAGTTCAGCAAAAGGGTGGTCGGGAGGCTTAAATACTTAGCTCAGCTTAGCTCAACATGCACTGATCCCGATAAAAGCGCAAAAAACTACAACTATAAATGATCACACACCTCACGATATTGTTTACTATCGGTGGGCTAAAGCCGTGTCTAGTTCACAAGATTAACTCTCGAAATTACAGATAATCCAATCAAGGAGCACTTCCAACCGCGCTGTGATGTCACTGGTAGAAATACATTTTTTGCGCACTTTGTGCTCATTTTTTGCGTACTTAAGACGCAGCGCAAAAGGGTAGCAATAAAAGATGCAACCAGTAAATGCTATTGGTCAAGACAAACTATCATAAAAAAGGATATAAAAACTATAAAAAAAAACTAGGAGTAGTTGATCCCAGTGATGTCACTTCTTAACGAGAATAAAAACTGTAAGTGGGTGTTCATCCCGGATGATGAGGTCTGAGCGCGCTGTGTTTGTTTTTATCCCACCGGGATGAACTCTGCAGGTATATACAGGAGTGGTGATATCGTTTACAAAATAGCATCACAACATGCGGATATTTGGTCGTAATAATGTAAAATTCCTACTTCAAAGAAGGAAAATTAAGTTCAGTGCAGATCTGAAGATTTCACATCATCTTGCTGATCATATCCTGGATCTTTAATGGGCTACTTCTCTGAGTACATGGTTCTCACAGCCCCTTGCCAATTTCATTCATGCTCGCGTAATTTCTTATGTCAAAAATGTCCGATACATCTCATGAATTCCTAAAAGACTCTGACCATATGATCATATGCAGGGTCATAGCATGAGTGAGTCACCAGGTTGAGCAATGAAACATTCCCTGAGAACTACATTCATGAATGACTGTGAGATTGCCAGACATAGACCAATCAGTTTGGAATTCCTTGACTTGTGCCTGGAATTGTATTACTTATTACTTTCTAATTCATCATATATTATAATAAGGTCTTATCAGTTATTATATCTACAATAGATCTTTCGTTTTGAATCTTATCGCAATCAAAGTGACATTAAAAAGTAAAATTTTTATTACAACTCATCCTGAAAGTATTTAATCTTGACAGTGATTCAGTCATGTTTTGGTATTGATTCATTGTCTGTCCATGTGGTGAACACACACGGTAGCCCGCACCAACCGTCGGTGATTGTCTACTTGATCAGGAAGCATACGTCTCAGACTGACCAAGGCTGAAGCAAAGTGGCTACATATATATCAAATTAATTGTTACTTATTGTCAACCGACTGCTGATAACATCTTAATTGCCATATTGCACCAGTGAGGGCATTGTAAGTTTATAGTAGATGGGTAAAATTTAAATTCTCTTTTTAGCCAGTTTAAATGACATTTAATCTTATGCACTTGTCATTGTAACTAAAATAACAACTGATACTTTGGCAGTGGGATAATTTCTCACATTTTATATATTATGCAGGTCACGTAAAGTTGAATTTGTTATGTGGTTGCACAACTCCAAAAAAAAAGAGATTTTACAATTCTAGAGCTTGACTATTCCGACATAGAATTAACGATAACAACAGTGTCTTAGTCTTGTGCCTCCATCCTGTAAAAGCGGGAAATGGGACTAATTTTGATAACAATGGATTTTACGCATGGTGGTTGTATTCAGAATGATTTAATGTAGTAGTATTTAATGATTTTATCATTAGTGAAAGAATGCAAAGCCGGATAAGACCCTAGATTGGGATTTTTCAGCCTGCTAATGTTTTGATATGATCAAAAGATTGGCTATTTAGTGGTGTCCTTCAATCAGATTTATTGTTCTTATAATCATATCATTGCATTGTGCAACCTCAATTTCTAATGACAACTGACTCCAAACTGACCAACCAATGTACATATGTCGTCCATTCCTTAATGATTGGTGGTTTTGATGGGTGTTAACTAATTCTTGAACAGGATAAAGGATATTGCTGACCTGTTTTCCTGTGTTAAATGTTAGCGCCGCTGCTCTTTGCACCAAAACAATCAACGAAATGTTGCTTGTTTTTGATGAGCAGGCGGATTGCAAATCTCCAGGGTGAGCGAACTACGCATGTACTGGTGGATGATTTAATAACCCCACCCCTACCCAACGGTTCTTCGAATAGAGGAATCCATCAAGAAATTCTCCCACTGTGCACTTAATTCTCGCCTGCAATCAAATCATTCCACTTGCATTCATGCCTCCCCTGCAACACTATTACATAAAGCATACATGGACAGGGTTGTTTGGACGGCACAAGGCCAATCCTGTGCCGCTCTTGTGATCAACACATGATGGAAGCTGAGTGAGTGACAGTGTCGTTTTGTGTACTAAAAAAGGGCTTACACCGCTGGTGTGGGATTGTAAGAACCTCCTATGTGGGTTTGGCATGTATCACTGGTGAGATGCTCTCGCCGGATTGGGGGTATGGATGAAGGATGCTTGAATATTTGGGTGGCGACATTCTAGACATACTTTGAGGTTGTTTTAGCAGGCCAGTTCTCGGGAATCAGGAAAACTCGGGAAACTGCAAACTGTTCAAATCCGCATCGCATCCTTGCTCTAACAGTGGTTCATAACGGTTTGACTAATAATAAATAGTTTAAATCTCTGCAACTGAAGTAATCAAAATCTCAAGTGGAACATCACTTCAGTCTCGGTTAATTGACCTCATAATAAATACCAAAGTTTTAAAATGATAATAAAGTTTTGATTGCAGAAAAATGCTTATTATCTTCGTTCAATGAAAATATTTGAAATTATGGCACCTTGTTGGCAAGGACATCATATAGCAGTAAATTAACATTTTGGCACCGCTTAACATAGTGTTGAACTGGTATATAATTAGCATAAATCACAATTCATTAAAATTCATATTAAAAATTTGATCAATTATGGTGAAGTCCATCTATATAAGAGGCTTATTTATATTTCATGCATATATTACTGCAGTGATAAGGTGCTAATATGATAAATATAACTTTTATTTATAGTTATTTGTACATAACGAGCAACTGTTAAAACACAATAAAGTTTAATTATTTTACACTTTTATTTTGCACTCATAACCATAAGATATTAAATCAAAATCTTCTCACCAGCAAGGCAAGAAATTTGTGATAATACGACAGATGAAAACTTTAATAGCCTTGCGTCACTTATTGCCTGACCATACAAGCTATTAGCCAACGTAACGCCGTGACTTACTGCATATGATCACCTGGACCTGTGTGCTCAGAATGCTATGAATAAAGATGTCACTTGTTGTCAGATTATAACAGCTGTACTGGTGGTCGTCTACAGCTATTTTCTGCACTCAAGTAAAATGTGCTTTATTTAATGATTGCCTATTATCTGGCAGGCTGGGTGCGCTTTTTTTAGTTTGGATGCTCTAACCATTGTATGTGACGCTTTTGGTGACAGTGGAGTGATACTCCCCAAGACCTGGCACGCGGCCGACATAATACAAACTAAGTGTGCAAAAGGAATCTGGATAGCAAGGCTTGATCTAACCATGAAACAGACTTTAATAGATTCATACATAGGAGCTATAATATTTTATCATTGTTGACATGAGTTTTTGACCGGTTTAGTGACGTAAGTTTTAATTTATACAAATTTATTAAATATTAAACATCTACAAGGTTGTCAGATGCCTCAAAAACAAAGCATGACATCATGGTCAAGGCTATGACTGCGCATTTTGAATCAATGTTAGGAATTCGGCCTTTTAACTCAACATGTCATGTGAATAGCTATCTTTAGGGTATCCTGGCTTCTAGGCCACCTTTGTCATGACACATGACACCCAAACATGACACGACACGACACGACATGACATGACACATCCCCAGTCTGACAATGCACTCTTAACAGTTCTGGGTATGAAAGCTTGTGATGGTTTTAGGGAGCAAAATTCCGGGGAGACTAGAAAGACATTACTCCACAGTTTGTTGAAAGAGGAAGGTTCCAACCCTTGCGCTTCTTTGTATTGATGATCTGTCTGTCTTTTTGTTTTTAGCCTGAGTCTTATTACCACGCTATTTTGAATATTGGAGAGACGGTTGCCATATCCGTACAAGGATTCAACGTGACCACACACTTTGAGGCAGAGTTCTATGCTGGTTTGTGAACTATTCTCAGATTACCCATAAGGCCTTTTCTCATTTCTAGTGCAAGCATATCCAAATAAATGTTGAATAATACCGTTCTTCCTTGACCTACCCTTGCAATGTTTTCACATGAGTGTATTTATTATTGAACAAATTTGTATAACTTGCTAAGCCATTCAATATATCTATCCCTGTTAACTAGTTCATCTCATCTCAGTCAGTTGAACCATTTATTTTGCATAGGGAGTGCGAGCTAACGTAGTCCTAAGAACAAGACAAAATTGTTACCAATGCCATCATAAGAGGAAGCCATCATTTATCTTGCCCTTGCCTTGAAGTCGCTTGCTATGCATTGTCAGCACATACCTCTGTATTTCAACTGGAATTCTTAAATGATAGGGTAATGCACTAGCCTTATCACTGGCTTTTCTTTTGGTTAGCGTGACAAGGCTAGTGTTGTATCATTGTTTTGAGATTCCTAAGAGAGCGCACATTTCAGAAAGGCTAAGCCAAATTCTTGTTGTTGTTCTCAGCAATCCATTATCATTGTTAGTGTCCTTTGTCCTCAAAGATTTATAGTGGAAGCTTTTTTTTCTTTTTTTATGGGAACCAGGTGATAAATTGGTAAAGAACATTGCAGCTCGATTGTAAAACAGTGCAAATGAGTACCAGTTGGTGGTTATTATTGGCCTGTAAATTTGGGGATAATCCAATTTCTGGTAGTAAATTTTATTTATATGGCGGCTTTGGATGCCCATCAGTTTTGTTGCAAAAACCCGAAAACTTTACACTACGGTTGTAATGCAACTTTGTTCCAAGCTCATCATTTATCGTAATCTGTTGTACAAAGCAAAACAATATTGTTCTTTTTGATTGTAGCGATGGAAGATCACTTTCGGGCTACCACTGTGGAGGATGAAAAGGCAATCCACGCCCATTTTGAAGCCTCTGAGAGACGATTCGTTGACCTGCATTTTCTTCTCCCAGGTATCTTCTTACGGTTTGATGAAAAGCAGATTTTGGCTGGTTAACGATGGTTGCAAAGTGGCCTCTGTTGGTGTGATGTATCCTATGAAGTCATAGCATAGTAAATACCAGACAGATCTGACATAACCTATCAGAACAAGATCTCCTCTGCCATAAGCAGTCAGACTTTGCCAAGGATCAACTTTTGATATACCAAGGTTGCAGGGTACTGGGACTGTTTTGATAAGTTTCTCGTTTAATATCTCAGGCAGTTTTAGTGAATTCAAAACTCTAAACATCTTTCCATCATCAGTTCTTGATTAAGTGCAGAGATGTCCAAATCAAGTCACTGATATGAATATGAGTGGTTCCATTGGTCCTTGTAAGGTGGAAGTCACACGATCCTACTTGAAAAGGCTGTGTACTGCCACTACTATAGGAGGAAGCAACTCTTAAATGGCCGCATAAAAATCCACTACAATCATGGTACCAGACTACCAGTTGCTTTAAATTTGACATCATGCGTTTTGACTTTTGAGACAACACTTCGCTTCCAAGATAATTCATGATATTCTCAAATTATACTGATTACACTAATCATGCTGTTAATTCAATTATTATTTATTCTTGTCAATTGCCAAATAGGTAAAACAGCAGACCATAAATGATATATGAACCAATTAAAGTTATTCAAGGAGATCAAATTGAATGTAATTCACATTTTTTTCGTTCAGGTAGCGGTGGCATGTTAATCAACAGTTTAGTACTACTGCCGCCTTGAGAAGCTATGCCATAGTTTCAGCTATTCTCCAACTCTGATAAATTGTTCCGTATAGAAAATCACAAATCACTAATTAATTTTCTTTCAGAATTTATTACATTTTTATACGTTTGGCACACTAATAATGCGACATAAAATGTAATTATATTGCATGCCGTTTGAGCAACACCTGTCTATTCGTCTTTGTTCAAACCCAGTATTGTTTGTGGTCACTGGATTTAAAAAAATTGCACAATTTAAAAATTGCCCCTTATTATAAATCGTTTGTTCGGTATCAGAGATCATATTTTACCTTTAATCCCATAGTCACTGCTATTTTTGGTTATTTTTTAAAACATCTCTGGCCATCTCTTTGTTTCGAAAAAAAGTGTGGACATATTTTATCCATTTAAGTAATTAAAATTCTTGTAAATTGGTCTACCTTTGTCTATAAATATTATTGCTGATCTGAATTATTTTTGGATTACAACAAATCGCTTAGAGATGCATTCAGACTAAGCTTCCAAGAGTCTCAATACTTATCACTGCATAGGACCAATGAGTAATGCTTACAATTTTCATGATGAAAAACATTATGAACAGAAATCTGCCGCGGCTGGGATTTGAACCCGGGTCTCCCGCATTCTACGCAGCCTTTATAATACTTGCAAATCAAAACGGTTCCTGACTTGAATGAGCAAACGCCAACCAAGTTGACCTAAATGCTAATTCTATGCATCGATTGGCCCTCAAATTGATGCCACATCATCGTATGGAAACACAGTGGTTGAAAGACATGCCATCTATAAACTGATCCTCAAATATATATGAAGTTGTCTTTCCATATTCTCAACTCTTTCCGTAATGGGCAGGCAATTTCAGTTTTGTCTGTGTGGTTTATGATAGTGTAGACTGTAGAGTGTGGTAAAAAAGCTGACAATCCATATAGGTCTGGTCTGAAAGCTGTTGAAAATGGTCATGACCATACTTGAGCGGCTATCATGGCCGACCAAGAGTCAAGACTCTGGTTTGGTCCACTTATACCCTCCCCCTTGAAGCCTTGATGGGCTGAAATCTGTACCATCTTGGGGATTTATCTTCTAAGAATAATAACTGGTAATAAAAGTTTACTAAATTTTGATATTGACAGGTAATACAGAGATATTAGGACACATAGCTGACATAGCCTGTGAGCGTGGTTACACATTCCGCTGTGAGCGGGCTCTAAACCTACAACTCAGCCTTGACCCGTATGCCATAAATGCTCTCAAGCTACGCAGCAGGATTTACTATGATCGACGTAAGTAAAAAAATGATATGCCACTCATTTTTTGAAAGTAATATGACAACCTGAACAAGAGATCAGTCAGCTTAATGTATTCATTGAGGTCTAAGATGTAAATTATAAATGAACAATACTTGCATATGTTTTGCCTACGGCTGTCAAATCTAGCTCAGTTTTCTTAAATGAAAAGTTACGGAAAGAAACCTTATATTTTCAACTTTTTGAACATGTTTACACCCATGTTGTGAACATCCTATCAAAGCTCAAACTGCGCCTGGATAACTGGTAGTAGCATTCCATTACCAACCAATATCTCCGTCCACTGAACTCTATCAAACTTAAATACATCCAGGCAGAGTCAGGCTGTAGTTGGCCCAAGAGAAGATGAGATATTACTAAGTTGAGAGGGTTAATGCTTTGACAATTCAATGCCGAAACCACCATCTTAGACAACTTACTGCAGTCCACCTGCTTTGGAGTTTGCTATAACATGCCAATGTCGATTACCTTATATCAAAGCTCACTAATGGTCATAATGGTGTTTTTAGAACAATACGACTTATCAGAGGCAGATGTAAACACAGCGCTAAAATTAAATCCTGTCAGTAAGACCCTGCTAAGAGAGCGAGCTAACTTCCTGTGGAACACCAAGAAAAGTGAATCTAAGGAAGCCTATGAAAGGGTAAGTAGAGGTTATGCCAAGTCTGAGATCAATCATGAAACAACTGCAGTAAACAAAGATATGAATTTGCATACCACTATGCCATTGCCAGCAAGTTACATTTCACACCGATTCAAACCTAGGGGGTTCCAACACCAGCTTGCTGATTTCTTTGCTCTAATCAACTGAACAATTTCATTTTAATGACCAAATCACAGCTACACTACAATTAGGTTCTCACAAGCAGAATATCTTGTTGAGGCTTGAAATATAGTTCAATCTTACAGAACCCTTATATTAATGATAAATCCATTGATCGGGAAGAAGAACGAGAGAATCTTGCATATTGGAGTTGCGTTCTCAGTTTTAATGAAAAGACAACTAACTGAGACTCAATGTTTCAAGCAGTACCTGCCAAACAATTTTGCACAGATTAGAGAATTTAAATTTTACTGTGACGGACTCTTCTCACATGGAAAGAGGGATTGCACATAAGGTCTTTCTATATTTACAGTATACGAATTTGATTGGTGTATCAAACTCTCTCTTTGAAGTGTTAAGTCAACAAGGTCAACAAGTTGCCTTTAACTATCTGTTATTTGTATACTTTCAAGCCAACCTCTATAAGTAAATAAATAAATAAGTGAAATGATTCTCAGAAAACGTAGTCCGAGCACCAAAATTTTTGTGAAATGAAGGAGACTTAGCATGTATGGAGACCCTGCTGTATTTGGGAACCCCTGACTTGGGTGTACCACAATAAGATTTTAGTTTTAGGTCTTCATTTATGCTTTTTTATAGAAAGGCTGCAAATTGTAAAATAAAAATACTATGTGATGATTTATAATAGTTTAATCAGTCAGGAAATCCCATCGCCGGTTTCCTCAGTGCCAAATATTATGGTGCCATATATCAGTTCATGTTCTGTCTAACAGGAAAAACACTAATGATCTACTTCTCAGAGTTATTTATTAAGCTGGATGTATTTCCCCTCAAAGTTTACCAATCGCTTGAAAACATCAAATATTTTGAGGAAGTAGTTTCTTGCCAATTCAGCATTCTTGGAAGAAAATAAATTCTGTCATTCACTGAACACAAACTAGAAAAACAGACATTTTTCATCTATATTGGTATTTTTTTACAAAAACAGGATAATATTTTTTCTTTTAAAAGCTGTTTTCCTCGTTAGTTCAGACATTCTTCAGCTAAAGATTTGTCACAGCTACTGTGGGTAACTTCTACTATCCAATCAGGCGGTTTCGATAATCATAACAGCACGCTGATATGAACTGTCCATAATGACTGTTCACAATCGAGTGTGTTGTGATTTTGATTGAGAGGTTTTGCAACAGGGTAAAACCAATAAACACAAAAATCTGCATAGGGCGGGACACAATCCTATTCGAGCATTCAGTGGTTTCTTTATAATTTCATTGCGTGAAGAAGGAACTGTTCCTATCAGGTAACTTTTTCCATGGGGCTTTTTTACTGAGTATCTATTGACACACCTGAGCACGACTAACTCTTTATGGATTTTCCAACACTACATCACAGGGTAAGGACATATTATATCCTTACCCTGTGACTATATCATGATCCATGTATCATTACAATTAACATCTAACCAGGAAGTAATGTACTAGGTATGGAATACACACTTCACAGTGGAATGAAATGTAAAAACTGCAATGACTGCTATGACTATATGGAATAGCATTAAAGCCTTGTAAATGTCACATTTGATTAGATTACTCATCGAGGTCACTGGTCAGCCAGGTCGGTTTATCTAGATTGTAACTCTGTTTATAAGCATTCATTTTGATTCACTGTGTTGATGAACATGTACACAATTATTCGATAAGATCCTGGGCCAGCCTGTTACCTATAAATACTGAGTCACTCTTCAATTAAACCTGCGTAACCAGAATTGCAAAACATTATGAAACTCTCATACACTCGATATCAGTCTGTCATTTGCATCTTCCCCATTGAATATACACCGACATACAATTGATCGCTTCAAACTCATTGCTTCATATATCACAGCCAGTATATGAGATTATCTTAAACATACGTTGTGAATACAAAAGGAGATTGAGAAAAAAATGTATGCAATTTGTATTTGAATGATTGTTCATTTCACTCTGCCTACTCTGCCTACGTTTATCTGCTGTGACAGCCAAGCCCAACAAAACATGATCAAGTCTGATGTTATTTTGTGACTCCTCATTTGGAAACGTTACTGGCCCCCCACCCGCAATCAAAATGATGACTAAGTTTCGTGGGAGAGGCGGATAATGAAGTGTGGTCAAGTGTACCGCACCAAGACTTGTCGGTGTGGCCGGCAACGGCGTGCAAGGGAATAGGTTATTTACCCCACACCAGCGCTATATGAGGCCCGCTAAATGGGGCCCGCTAAATGGGGCCCGCTAAATGGGGCCCGCTAAATGGGGCCCGTTAAATAGGGCGGTCAAATAAGACCTAATGTATATAGACATCAAGAATCAAAAGAATCAAAGTATATCGAAAAAATCACACATGTGAAACTACAAAGGATCAGATGGTTGATCTACCCGCAAATATTCCTACCTGTTGCATTGTGGGAGTTCTGTTGATATAGGAATACGTGTCAGCAACCCTGAGCTCTAGAGCTATACGGCCAAAACTCATTTTTATTCATACTTGAAAAGAACGATCATACTATTTCGTTATTTTCAGTTATTGGCGGTGTTGGACCCAGATACAACAGAAGCAGCTAGCATCCAGAACATCATCAAGATGACAGACTTTGGTCCCCAGACAGCCTCAGTAAAGACAGACAGTGAGACAGTTTTGGAAGCCGACAACGTTGCTGAGCTTAATTTGGAGGCGGAAGTTACTCATTCCCACACTGTTGATGAACTGTAGTCAAAATGAACAATGTTGAAGTTTTCAGAGTGCATTTATACACAGTTGCCTTATTTATCCACTAATCTCTCACCCTTCTGTTTTTTACAATTGTTTGTACTTCTCATTTGTTTAGTCACTTGTTTTTTTTTGCACTTTCATCACTATACGGACAAAAGTACTGTTTGTAACTGATGCCATATCTCTCTAGTCAACAAAAAAAGCATAATATTCAAGAAAATAATTCTCATGAAAAGCTTCCATATCTGCTGGTTTTCCTCTTCCATTGTACTATGGAACATTACTCCAATATTAGACGTCTTTTTGCACTTCTCGCCGCTCCTAAATACACCTTACCTTATCATTTACAATCTTATTTCTTTCGAAACTTTTTTCTTGTCGTTATACCAATGAGTAAACTCCTTGGTTCTGCCGTTGGGAAATCCATGAGAGAATATTCTTCTGTGTGGACAATTAATGTATACCAAGGATTTACTCAATAGCATGACGTTATGGTGTGGTGTAGACATTATGGAGTTTCAACATGACGAATTTATAATTGAACTTGCACTGTGGTCATATCAATGACAGTATGAAACAGTATTTATCATCTTTGGTCATATGTAGCTGGTTTTCTCACTAAAGTACAATTTTGACATTTCCACTCTGCATGCATGAACTGTATGTAACCTTCCTATCACCTGTTTCTATTAGTTGTTGGGAAGGGTAGCGTGGGGGAGGGGGTGTGTGGGGGATGGTCTCTGGAAGACTAATCAATAAACTGATAAGTCTAACAATCCGAACTTTACCTCATACAAACCAAGCCGACAACACCTACACTATAAAGAATCACAGTCAATTTATGACTAACAGAAATATGCCATTGACCATGAGTCACAGATGTCTGATGACTTTGATTATAAGTGCATATCCCACGAGTGTTGCGAATTCATGACAATGGAGATTTTCAAAAAATATATATGTACTATATGTAAATATTTACGAACTGTTTTGAATGCTTCAAGATTATTATTGACATCATGGAATTAAATCTATTGTTATGGATTGTATGTAAAACCTTTCACTTTAGAATACAATCCATGTCTTTTGTGCGATATACACAAACTAATGAATTTGTGATACATATTTGTGATTGGGTATTTTTTAACTAAAGCAGAGGCCACACGATCGATCTGCAAATTTCCACTAATTCTCGCAAATTAAATTTCGTACGAATATTAGCCTGCCACACATGATTGTCATTTCCCAAATTCATACTAATGATTTACAGGTGTAATCCTACTGTAATCCTCTGCAGCCAATCTAAACCATAGGCCTACAGTGATAAATAAAAAATTAAACCAAGGTGAAGCTGTTTCTTCTTGTTTATTATACCAACCAGTCCAGTGATTCAGCTTCTGGATATGCTTAGGCTCAACTATCTCCTCATATTTATTCAATTTGATACCCCATTAGTCATTGTATCCCTTCTCCCAGGTCCAAATCAATGAGAAGCCCCACATATTGATCAACCATTCCATCTTTTTAACCAAAGAATTGTTTACATAGATATGGCCTTGACTTATCAATCAAAACGAGACAGGAAATCAATCAAATCTGACAGCCAATCAGAGAACATTTTGTGAAAATTAACACGATTCGTGCATCGTGAACATCAAATGTTTCTTTCGTGTAAATCCCTATTTGTACGAAATTATTCGTGACTTATTTATACGAATCGTGAGAAAACAGCCTCGTGTGGCCTTAGCTTTAGCCTTAATTTTGTTATTGAGCTGTTGATTTTAGACGGAGATACTATCAGCATTGATAAGACATTCATATCATTTTCATAAATTCAAGTCAAGGTGATTCAGTTTATTATGATATTCCAGAAAAAGTGCTTAGCCCCACCAAGGAGTTAGAGACTAACTCCTTGGCCCTACCAAGCTTATGGGTTTTAACAAAAATGAGCGAACTAGGTGTGCATTAATTCAAATTACTAATCACAAATCACTAAAGAAAGCAGTAGTATGTGTCATATTATTAATGTAGAAGAAACAAGCTGAAATAAGCTCTACACGGCATACATAAATCACCAGCTTCTGCAAACTATCATTTAAATGATAGTGTCGACCAGTCTGATCCCGACCAATGAGAGAAGGAGAAATTGATAATATTTTTAAGGGTTTCATTATTAGGTACTGGTAGCAGCGGAAACTTGTTCCCAGCCACCTGGTGGTTCATCTTGAAAGTGGGTCTGGACGTGATTCTCGAATTCAATTTGGTTGTCTGCGCCGTACTCCTTAGAGCACATTGGACAAACTCGCTTGTTAGTGTCAGCAATCGGATAGTTATTAGTTCCCTCCGACGCATTGTCTGCACATTCAATACAGTGATTGTTGAAATCTGATTCAGAAACATCGTCACCAAACTGTTTGTTACAGACAGCGCATACTTTGTTGCTGACAGTCGCGGAGGCAGCAACAGGTCTGCTTACTCCTACATACTGCATCTGTCCAGGTTGACCAGGATATAATTGTGTAACATTTTCTTGAAGCCTATTTGGGGGATGATTATTTCCAATCGTATTAGCATAAGGTGCAGCAGTATATAAATTGGTAGCGTTGGGTGTTGAACGTTCAGGTATGGTGTTTAATGGTAATCCGACAGGATGTCTTGCAACTCCGTTAGCAGGATCGTTAGGGTCATACTGTCCAGGAGGCCTGTCTATTATTTCATAAGTATCCGAAACAGATGTGAAGGTTTCAGGCGCAAAAGTTTCCGGAGAACCGTCTTGAGTCAATGTAGTTAGTCCTGATCGCAGTGTACTCCTTGCACGCGGTTTGGGTATAGGCGGCTTTCTACCAGGCGAATTTGATTGTTCCCTACCCTCCGTGGGTGTCAATGGTCGGGGCTGCGTTGCGGTTCTGCTGAATAGCGTATTGGTATAAAAATGGTCGCTTCCTTCGACAGGTCCGTTTCGATCAAAGCTTATACCAAGCGATTGTCCCGTGCTTTTATCCATGTCCATGTAATTTTGTTGAAGTGAACCCCCCCTCATGAGGGAACCTCTCAAATCAGAATAGTCATCCTGACGTCTGGAACTCGCTGATGACACCAAACTCAAGGTCATGTTAGTGCCAGGACCATTCATACCTGAAGGATAATGATACGATGAAGTGGCAGAGTCTCCTATTTGTAAAGACTGAGGGGGTCTGGACGGTAAATCTACAATAAGCCAAACAGTTGCTTATTATACATTGGTAGGTCCTCTAATTTTCTTAAAAAATTTCTGCTAAAAGGACAGATATAAAAGAAGCTTGTAATGAAACAGTTGAACAGTTCAATTCCACCGCAAAACAGAGACCTCTCACCCTAATTTTTGTTGGGTTAAGTCGGTTTTAAAATCGTTTTAAATCTTTGTGTCATATTTATTCTCTAATACACACTGAGAATAAGCTATTGACCGCTGACCACATAAGGGGGGCCTGCAAAGTTACCAGCCTGCAAAAAAGTTCCTTGTTTAATGATGGAATTAATATTTCAACACCGCTTGAGAAGATTAATAACCTTATGATTATACTCTTGTAGGAGGAAGTAAGTCTTATTATTCATCAATAATCAGGCAATAATTTGTTCTCTGATTAGACGTGGAGAATTCTAATATGAGTTGAGGGGCTTCTGAAACAAACGCAGAAATGAAGAATCACTCATAATTCTGACATAAATAGGCATCCACTTCATTATATAATCTCTACAGCCTTCAATATGAGGTAAAACCGGAAAGACCCTATGAATAATCCCTTTCATAACTGGTCTGGTCTGTTTCCTTATTGGTTTGGTTACTGGCGATGGAGGGGAGTGATTTTGAAACTTGAGTAGAATGTTTTGATACATCACAGAGTAAGGATAGCGATAAATATTTACTCTATGAATACATACTGGCGCTAGAGCAGCTCGGCTAAGAGTAAGAGGTTAACAGTCGGCGGAAAATCTTCCAGAAGCGCCTATGAACTAGTTTGGCTAAACATGGGGGCTCTGTGCTTTGTTGATATATCGTTAACAGGGCTACATATAGCCTGCTGCTTTGAAGGGGGGTGGTATTGGTACCCTTAATAAAAGTCCCATCACTATCACCTGCTCTAGTTTAAGCACTCAAGCTATGGTACATACTTTGTTGCTTCAATTGCATCAATAATAAGGTGTTTTTTCGCCGGTTCTCTTGGATAATGATTTTTAGGCGCTCCATTTCCACTCTGTTTTCTTTGAGTAATGCTGTCGCTCGCTTAACAAACTGTGATTCTGGAAACAAGAAAAAAATACCCTCAACATATTTAATCAACTGAGGAGCGGAAACAACATGTCACAATATGGATGTCAGCTGTCAATGTCACCAAGAGGTTTATTTTTATAATGGGGCGTTCCCCTAATATATTGTAGATAGTATTTGAAATCTATTTCTAGCATCAGGAAATAAATTCTCTCAAAGTGTTGCGGCATGGCAGGGGAAATGTCAATCACAATAGTAAGGTTGTACGGTAGTAGTATCAGTTTATGGTCGACAAAACCGATACACTTTAGACGTATAATACCTTGAAGGGAACTATCCGATCCCCCGTTATGCATAGAAAGCTGCATTTCGACCTTCAACTTTTCTATAGTCTCCCCCAGTGCGACAATATTAGCTTGTAGGAGCTTTTCACGCTCCATGAGCTGAAAAAGAAGATGAATGATTCTATAAAGGAAAGAGACCATGCACAGCTTATCGCTCTAGTAGCTCACATAAACCTTGTTTATGTTATATGTTTGGTTACTTCGAGACATTTGCGACCATTTTATCAAAACAGTGATTTTGCATGCGATTCCAGCGCCGTTGATGCAATCGAAGCAGTTATTCGAGGTTTTAAACCAGAGAAAATGGAGAACGTATACATTGCATAAAACAACACAACCGCAACTTTTCCTCTAAATCGACAAACACCAACCTTAAGCTTTTGTGTTTTTTCCTTCACCAGTTGTGATTGAAGTTCCCTGTTCTGTGCTAAAATCCTTTCGTTTTCAGCTTCCTTGGTATTAAGCTATAAGTAGCAAGAAACATTGTCTTACAATACCAGTGTTTAGTTGAGTTAACAAGAAACCCCAGCAATAAATATATAAAAGTCTGACCTAACAGTATCTCTAAATATCAGGTACGGGCAGCTAGGGAATGTAAACATTCCAATGACATCAGAAGAAGACTTTCAGTTCGTGCAAATGAATGGGTTCACCCAGTAACACAAACAACACTGGACAACTGCGATTGGAGATGGGGATAAAGATATTCCAACGCTATCATAAGCTGCTAAGTGTCATAATACAGCGAAACAAACAGGGGAAAAATGAGTCTCCCTCCTACATGATTAGTATCATATAAATCAATTCATATATGTAATAAAGTGATTCAGAAGTAACTGATACAGGCTCTATTAAATCGGAGTGGACATACAATGGCACCTTTATATATGGTACAATGGTAGGTCTCCGGGATATGTTTACAGTTATGTGTACATGTTTAAGGGGTCATGTACATGTTTGAGGGACATGTACACGTTCACACTTATAGGTACATGTTAACGTTATATACCTGTTTGCTAAGACTCTGATTCTTTGTACACTCTGCCTGTAAGTCTTCTGTTGCTTGTCTCTCCTGGAAAAAAATACAGATAAAGTTTTTGATTTGTTTGAAAAATGTGTGTTGTTGACTTTGACGGTCAACTAAACATCTACTGTGGATGGATCGAGTTTGAGGACTCATTGAAGCTACCTCAAGGAGCACAAACCTCCACTATGTGGGCATATGACAGTGGGTACTTGATGGACATACTGAAGCATTGTTACGATAGAGCACACATCATAATTTTACATTGTAGCAGCTTGATACCACCATGAGCATGTAAACATATAGGACGATAGATTTTATGAGGTCACACCCACCTTTTTTATTAGTGTCTCGTTCTCTTTGGCCAACTAAAAAAGAAAATGGAAATATTTGTTTGTCAAGGCTGTTGAACCAAAAAATGACCATCAGATCAGTTTAATCTAAGATAGAAGTTGTTGTAATGCCACTTATATTTAAGTGGTTCATATCATCATCATCATTGTTTCAATTCTGTTCAAGTAAGTAGCAATTCAACTCCAGTTATCAAGCTCAACAACATGTACCACTTTATGACTCACACATCACCTAGAGGAAAGGATGTCTAATTGACCTTCCATCCGTAATATTGTATGTATCGATTGCTGGGGGCGGTGGTGATGATTTGGAAATTCCTGGTTCAGGTTTGCTGAGGTATGTCAATCTTACCACTGTTTAAACACTTAGCTATGATGAATTCACAGATTGATGGTTGTAACAGTAACAGGCCTATGCAATACATCGCTATGCTACCCCATTCCACACTTACCCAACGAAGACGGAACACTATAGTGTCTGACTGAACTCACCTCGTTGACTTTCAAGCTTGGAGCCTCTCCATCTCCAGGAATACGACTTCTATTCATGACTTCGAAAGTATCGCTGCTATTTCTCAACTCAATAATGTGCTAAAACAAAGATATAGAGTCTATGATGGGTGCTGTGTGTATAGAGACTGGCGATGGGTACCAAACGCTGGTCAAAGTAGAAACATAAATAGATTCTTATCTCCTGAATTGAGTTAATAATAAAGATAAGGGAGTTTACTTAGGCCTATATATATATTGTTCATCCTATACGCGCAACAATTGAAATCATACTCTAAAATGAAACTGCACATTGTAAAATTGTACACCATCATCCAAGATGGCCGAAAATTTGGCTTTTTGCAAATTGAGAGTAAGAAGAAGTTCAACATGAAATACTGTCGAATTTGAAGAAGGTTTCGTCTGCAAAACCCCTATTTCCCCAAAAAGATGTCCTTGCACAATGTAGATGCACACCTTTTTGAGTGATATTCGTCTTCTAAGCCTGCATGTCAAGTGGAGACATTACTGTGACATAACTATATTGAGGCGGCTTTGAAGATGAGTAGGAGATATATACTTGCATTTGGAACACCTATCATCCCCTTCAAACACAAGATTTGTATATTGACAACAGTCATTTTCTACCCAAAAAGGAAACTTAACCTGACTGTACCTTTCTATCAAGTTTTAACGTGTTGCCATGGTCCAAATCACTCCAAGTGAAGCATATGACGTGTATATGTAGAGTAACTATGATAACTGTAGTGAGTAAGTGATCATACATCCAGCTTCTTTAGAAGCGTTATATCTAGCAGGATGTATGATTAATCCGTGAGAATATGTAAGCAGTTAGTAAAAGTCCTGAAGATAAGTTCCAGTCTTTCCTAGTCACTCAACTCTACAACAAACAACAGAACTCGCAAACCTGAATATCTGTGTTGATGATTGGCTCATATATTTGATGATTGACCAACGAGATAATTGTGTGGGGTCAACCACTAACATTTTTTGTAGCCATGTCAAACAAAGGTTAAATCAGGGAGTAGTGTTACCAAGAATACATAGATATAATAGTGTTTATAAGTGCTGCACATTAGAACATTTACGACATGGTTGCAGGTTTAGCTAATTGACATATATTTTGGGATGGTTGTAACTATTGAGACCACATGTAGGAAGAAGAACGACAACATGTCTCCACTTGGGTGGTGACAGCAGCCTAGAGAGAATAGAATAGATGAGTTCTGAGATAGAGGTGAGAGACAGCAAGTGAAGAGAAGGAAAACTACTATAATGTTATGATAAAACAAAGAAGTAGCCCCAGTTTACACATTGTGAGTGACAGGTAATTTCTATGTTTAGAATCCTCCTGTTGCCAAAACCATATCCTATCACAGTAAAAAGATGAACAGCAAAGCCAACTCAAACTCGCAAGATTTACTCCATCCACGTTAATACGCCATAGTATGTGACTTTGTGAATCTTTTAGATGTTTCACTGCTGCTGCAGGAAAAGCCTGCAGTATATTCTGCAAGGCTAGTAATCTTGCAACTAAACTGAATTTATCTGGTTTTTCCCAGGCCCCTGCGAAGCTTTTCAATAAATTCAAACAATGCAATCTATGCAAATTAGTAGAAGGGGAATCCCCGTTTTTTAGTTAGCCAAAAATATCCTTAGGACTGAATATTTGAGCCTATAATGCATTCTGCGCATGCTCAGCTCTGGGCATGAGCTGATCTCTGCAAAATTGAGCCTCGGAATTCCGAAGCCATCTGATTGGCTACCTGCTCTGGTGGTATGCTCCTCAATGCGTGCGGAATTGATATTGATAGTTATTCTCTCTTGTCACCATTAGCTGATTTTGATCGGCAGTTCATGCAGGGGCTATCCCATTCTCCCTGACCAAATTTTCTCTCAGAACCTAGACTAAACTCATCGTTCTTGCACATGCGCAATTTAAAGTCACACATGATTTATACTTAGCCTTACGACATCTACTTTGTGGTAACTATAGCCTAGTTTATCAGTGATCTACATGCCCAGTCAGATCACGAGAGTCAGTATGCCTATAATGAGGACCTTTCACAATCTAGTGCATTGTCTATAGTATTTATAATCTATAGTAATTATACATACTGGTTGTACTTCCTCAACAGTTAATACTGCCAACATACAGTACTCATGACTGCCAACACACACAGTAAGCATTGCACTATGCATTATAGCAAAGCGTCTCCTTGTCCAAAGAACATCACCAATCTAGATTGATGCTGCTTTGCTATTGGCGTTCAGCTGATATGCATTGTAGCCGTCAATGTAACAACTGCTATCAGTAATATTACAATTATTTGTTCGCGCCAGCGGAGGCAAACTGTCTGGGTAACCTACCAGTGTGATGAGGGTTAGCTTTCCACAATTGGTCATCAAGAACAATTTCAATCCTACATATCGTCCTACCCTTTTTTTAAGCCTTGCAGAGCGCAATCTGAATGTGCTGGTTGCAGAGCACAGATACAGCTCTACCAAACCAAATTACATCAAGCATGAAATGTATCATTTTTTTAATATGAGGGGAAATATTCTTTCCCTCATTCGAACAATTATTCATGGGGATCTTAGCAACATGTCAATAAGTAGTTGCTCAAACATTGCATTATAACATTTCATATGATATGAGGTAATTCAACGACATGGTAATATAGAAGTATGTACACTCATAGAGACTAAGATTACATATACCAGATACAGTTAGTAGACTCAACTTACTTTTATATCGATTACTATAGATGTCAGTTGTTAGGGATGTCATTTATGTAAGGCATTTAAATCATTCAAAGAGGAGATGTTAATTATTCTGACAACTTAACGAAAGTCAGGTGTGGAATTGACTGAGAGATAAATTACATTTGCAATGAGGAAGTTGAATTTGTCAGCAAGACTTTCACGCTTTAGTTGGTTGAGCTCATTTCTTAGACACGCTCAACTAACCAGGCAATAGAGGAATGCATGATTTTTTCCTTTTTTTTTTTACCTGTTAACGCTACTCAAAACATAAACTGTCTTTAGGACACAATTTCAACTTTGCTCCAAAGACTAAATCACCCTCTTCTGGTCTCCAATGTTAAGTATCTCAGACTGATTGATGATCAGCCATTAACTCCTAATCCCATAGAGTATATATGGATATCCTATCGGACTTAAACGATATAACTGGGCTGGGTGTATTTTTTTTAATAAATAAACTGAATAGAATTTAGGTGAGGTGAGGATGTTTACAGATCAGGTCATGGCTATATACCGTGATACTGGTACTTTGTAGAAAAAAGGCTTACATCAGACCTTTTACATCACTATGGCTTATGCCGGGAGCAAGATGAGGAAGGAGATATTATGACAGTTGTGAAGCCATGAAATGGTTCTAAATGTTAACTTTCTCGGCAAATGTGTCTTTTAAATTGAAATATTTGTATGTCTAAGACAGTCGCAGAATAAGCTGCCTAATAAATAGAATGGTTGAACCGGTAGTGTGACAGTTCCCATGTAGGTGTGATAGCTGTAGATGTCATATATGTAAATGATTGAGTCCCGAGATTATGGGCTTAACGGAGCCGGTGTTAACAGGTACGGCAAACTATCAGCAACGCATGCTGCTGTATTTAGTCCTACCTCAGAATGGAAAGGAGTTGTTTGTAAGAAATGATTGCCGATGAATCTTTCGTTGTTCTGATTTGTTATGAATAGCTGCCAGTAGAGTAGGACCAATAAGTTACATTATCATGACCACTCTCATGTCTGTTGTAGCCTTATAAGAACCAAAACTGTTGAATGATCCTATTGAGGAGTACTCCTTAGACGTTGTGGTGAGGAGTAACTTAACTGTTCTAAAAAGTAAGTTGCCAGTCTTGTATACCTATACCTACCAACCCATGGGCGTATATTCCAAAAAATCTGACCCACCACTTTTCACCCAGACACAACTCGCGCGCGAAAATTTCGCGAACTTATTCGCAATATTTGACATTTTTATGGTTTTTCACCCATTCAATCCAATTTATACCCAGAAATGGGTGTTTTATATGGAAAGAGCATGACAAAAAAGAGTCGTGGGTGGTGATATACGCCCATGTACCAACCACTATATGTTCAGTTTCTTGGCTACAGACCTGAAGAGAGCTAGAATTACTGAGAGAGGCAGGCATGTTTTTGACTAAATGGAATCGGTGCTTGAGGTGTAACAGTAGTAGTTGGGAAGTCTTCTCAACTACAGCTGTTATGAAAGAAGGTCACCTTCCAAAAGTGGTACCTGTCCTTGGGTTTTAACATGAAGAAGTATTTAAAAGGTACCAACTTTAAGTTACTATTACTCCAGTCCTTGGAAGACTTGGCTGTTATAATTTGTGACTGTGACAGCAATGACAACAGTTGCAGTAGAGTTAGTAGGTAGTAAGTAGGCCTGTAATAATTATACTATAAATAAGCTTGTGAAGAAGATTCCAAGTAATATCATAGGTACTGATAGCAATAAGATACTGACAGTGATAAAGAAACTTCTACAGTTACAAATTCTGTGCTGTTTTCATAACAGATCAGTACTAACTACAACTAGGTTATACAACATAACATTGAGTTGACAATTCACATTAATTAAATTATTTTACATGTTGTTGCCAACCAGACTTACCAACAAGAACTTCTTGTGTGATATCTTAAACACCATAAGCAGACCTACCTGATTATAGGGGAGAGTCTATCCACTCTAACATGACATGTCTCTTTGAGCACCTAACTCCTTGATCGATCTAACAATCAAACTTTTTGATGAATCATTGTTAGGCTGACAACAAAACACTAAACATTTTATTTTCCCCTTCTTTTGTCCTTGAAGTTGAACTCTTCACAGCGAGCCCAGTTTTTTTATGTTGCTTAAAAATATTTTTCCCACTTTATCAATAAAAATCAAATCAATCAATGATTTAAAGACCAATGGTGAGCCTCGGATAAAAAAATAAAATAACAGAACCTGTAGTTGGACTCCAACAATCTCTTTCACTAAGAATGTTCCATCTACCTCTTACATGGGGCTCCCAGTTAAGGATTGAAGATTGATTGGCCAATATTATTCATTCATTCAAATCATCCTTCACCATTCATCACTCACCATTCATCTTGTCTTTCTCTCAGTCCAGTACCATTCATTGGCCAGTATGATTCGCCTCTTTTGTTGTGGTGATTAGTGACTGATCGGCATTATTATCATTAGTAGTCATATCTCACGCTTTGATTAAATATACCACAATAGTATTGTATGAAGACAGCAAATTTTGCTACGTACTCCTTTTTTATTAATTATTATCCTCTAGGAGCCCACATTATTTATCGGTCTTCCAGTCATTCCCACAATTGAATATAAGTCACAGGCCTACTCCAAATGTATATTCATTGATATGAATATCCCATATCTCTCCCAGCTGGAGTATGCCTACTGTAGCCTGGGACTCATCGGTTTCATCAGTTTGGTTTATCGCAGTCGGTGCGTTGTCGTCCTTTGATGCGATGTGTCGATAGGAGACAGTAGTTGTAACGGCAAGAGTTTCCAATCTAGTAACATCGATGAGCAGATGAGTGTCATTGTACATAATCATTGGCTAAACAAGGAGTGCAATATAGATATGACTAAGCAAGGAGCTGGAGAACAGGATAATTCAACCAGTAGTGCACCTGTTGATGACAACCCTTAATCAACTGTGAGCAGTTGCATCCTGCCCTAATTCATCTTGATACCTAGTGAAGTTGCTGGTCAACAAAGCACACATGGCCAGGTCTAATCTAGATCTCTGGTCAGCTCGAACTCAGGTGGTCATATGGTTTTTGAAGTCGAAATTTTACAGTTGACCATAGAATCTCCCCAGACAATCTAGAGCTACAAGGTGATGCCGCTTGCGGTCCTTCGTAGAATTCATCGCAAATGTAAATGTAGATCCAAAGCTAGAGGACAATCAAGAGCCATGAAATTAAAGTTTTTGCGTCAACTACTCAAGACATTGGGATTGGTCAGTCATGATCATCACTTAACATTCATGCTCACAGAGGATATGCCAACCTGAACCAATCAAACGGTCATGACTCCTGGTCCGTAGCTGTTAAATTTCCTAGCTCATGTACGGTTCATTGTAACATATGAGTCTAGTCTAGTGTGACGATAATATACACATATGTCCACATAATAGCACCTACTTACTTGCTAGCTAGTTGGACCAGTTCAGTCACTACTTGCTACAATGAAGCATTTTGACGGAATTTCCCTCAATTCTGACCATGGTGGTTGGTGGTTTTATGTTCGTTCATTGCATCTGTTCTTGTACAAGTTAAATTTTCCACTCCAATGTAAACATAACATTCAAATGATGCATATGCAAGTCATGTTAGTGGGCTGTAGAAATGAAGCCCTTGCACTCTCCTACCGTACAAGGTCTTGAATACACAGGGTCTCCGACACTGATTCTAGGTAACTAAAGCCCATGTTAGTACACAGACTATCAATACTTCCTCTCACTGGTAGGCCTATAACTGCTCATACACATGCCATATGTAACGCCGATATTCTATTTTATACCTGGTAGCTGAGTGAACCTGCTTGACCATGATGACTGATGAGATGAGATACAGTGCAGCGATGGAATCTGTCAAAACTTGGAATTCTAAGATGATGATAGAGAGGAAGATGCGCCAGCCTTATCTCGACAATACCACAGGATTGGCTCAGACAAACTGTCATCTGTGGGTCTCCAATATGGACAGAAATCCTGGTCAGTATGGTTTATAGATTACAATATCAGTAATTAATGGGTATGGGCTACAATGTAGACGTTCTTATATGTAGTTGTTCTGTTCTGTGATATCCCCATTGATCAGTGGTGTATCAGACTTAAGTTAAGTAAGGCATTACAATCTTGCTTGGGAAGAATGCTGTAAACTATAATTGTATTTGCCTCTGTGCGTATAGCCTCCGGCGCAAGTTTTCAGCTCTGCATATAAAACTTTATCCTCCTTAGTAAAAATTTGTTTCCGGTCAGCAAAAATTTTGACAAGAGCAGCTATTGTGGTTTAGTGCTTGGGATGTGAGACGTGGGCTGCCCGTAGGCAGAGCATTCCAGACTTTATCTGTACTTACAAAGAAGGGATATGATGTAACGGCCGCAGTTCAGTTTATTTGTTGAAATCCAAGGGTTGATTTACTCAAGCAGGAAAATTTCCCTTGTCTAGCACAAGTTTTTGAGTTGAGTTGACATGGGAAGGAACTGTTTCAAAACATTCTTTGCTGTAAATTTTGACAATTGCACCAAGAAAGCTTGATAATTTTTGTACTAATAATGGTATAAATAAAGTAATGTGATGTATGTGATTCAAATTGTAGGCATACGTGATAAGATAGATAATAAAGAGTATAAAAACTGTTTTGTGATATAAATACTCATGTCATAAATAAGTGAATACAAATAATTTACATGGAGATCAGTCAGGGCATATAAACACTGGTAAAATATGGGAGCGTTTGATACTAATAATCTGAAATTTATGTCTGAAAGCAGAGCAGGCATTAGGCAGTAATACTTATTGGTGGTCCAATGTGGAAGGTAAACGGTTGGTGAGATATTTTTAATGATGAAGCCGCTATGAAGGCAGGTTTGTAGTGTAGCACCATATCTGTCTGTCTAATATTCGATCTGTCTCCTCGAGTAATACTGAACAAACTAAGTGGCAAGCTGATTTATATGTGTTTGAGAATAGTGAGAGAGCTATGAATATGTCAACTTTTTCTGTAATCCGGGAAGAAATCCAGGAATTGTTCTGAATTCTACAAACAGAGTAGTGATTGATAAGGCAATATCTTCGAGAATATCATGTGTTGTGTCACCAGGCAAGTTGAATGCAAAACAGGCTCAGATATGTGATCTTTGTCGGGTATTGGTTGATATAGGTTGATGAGGTAGTTCAAGAAAGTTTAAAGCTGTAAAGGTTTCAAGTTGAGTCTTTCTATGGCCAGTTGGACCAATATTGTGATAATCTGGAAGCATTTGCAGTCCTGATAAAAATCCTGTAAGACCGTGGGACCCAAATGCAAAAGGGAAGAAGTTTTTCATTCTTATAGAATGACACACACAAAGAGTAGAAATTTCCTTGTAATCAAAAAATGTTGAATTAGGCTCCAGTAAAAATTTTACAAGATTGTTCTACACTTGTACCATCACAAGGGAATCGAGTTCAATTTTACTAATTAAGGGCGGGAAAGTGTTCTCATGATAATAGTGTAATCTTGATCTCAGTGTGGTACTATATACCTGGTTGTACAGGTGCAGCACTCTGACTCCTATCTGGCTCATTGAATCCTCTAGTAGGGTGCATACTCTGCTTAGCGAATCTGGTGAAGGAGGATCTGCGTGGCTGGCTGTGTGGGATAGGATCACCAGCTGTGTGAGAATACCTCATCACTGGCTTCTTAGTGGAGGCCTCAATCAATCTGAAATATAAAATTAGGTTGTGATGTAATGGATTGTTGAAATGTTAGGTGACCTTTCAATTCCTCTGGTGGTTCCATCAATTAGAATGAGCGATGCTTTAATAAAGCAAATTATCACTATCACATCACTCAAAATTGTCATTCACTTGGTTTTTCAATTAGACAAAATCTCTGCCAAAAACGCTCACTCAGAATGTATATAGTTTCATCAATGAGTGAGCGATTTCTGAGCGAGACCTAGCAGCTATCATTCACTCGTTGAATGAGCGATCAGATAGCTATTTCAGCTGTTTTTGATTGAAAGACCCCCTGGCTAATCTTTGAGTAAAGGTGCCAAGGTTACCCTGCTTTGTTTATGTCTTTCTGTAATGATAAAGGTGTCTGTGTGGTATTTGATTTGGTTGGGCATCACCTCTCGGAAAGCAGTGCGTGGCATATATTTGAGAAGCGTTTAAGTGTGTAAAGAATTATAATATGCTTTTACAGCGTGTGGATCTGAAAGATGAAGGAGTTGTCTGTTCTGTGTATGGGAGATGATAACTTTTATACTCACTGTTTGTATTTGTTGAGTTGTATCTGTAGTTCTGACAATGCTTTATTTGTCACATCTAAAAGATGCCATGTAGATTCATGATCAACATGGTCCATTAGCTCCTTCAGCTGCTTACGTATAAGTACACTAAAATAACAACATAACGTGTAAATTTCGTTTATGTGTGATACCACGTGTAATGATGGGCGTTGTTGTGACTCAAGTTTCTCTTGATACCTGCCAATTGTTCAGCTGTTTGTCATTTATATTAGGCTTCCATATGTGCTAACCACTCGAAGTTATTTCAGGCAATAAGGTCGTGGACGCTTCAGGGTCAAAAAATTGAATTGAAAAGTTTGAAAATCATAATACATTAATGTTTAACGAAGGCAAGTCCCATGATTGGCAACAGAATTACCAATTGGTACCAAAGAGTTAATTGTTTATAGTGGGATACCTGTTTTCTGTTGGTATATCTTTGAGCATGTTACTGAGGTTATTACTGAGCTCATCAGTGAGTCCTTTATGAGTTATATCTATACCAGAGTTCTCTCTCATCAAGCTCTTCTTAGCTTGTTTGTGACGCTGTACTACATCCTACACAAATTCAGTTGGAAATATTAATATTCTTCAGAAGGTGATACAATGTTTCTGCTTGCTGATTTATGCGCTTTCAATTTGCCAAAAGGAAGACTTAAAAGTTTTTTTATCTTTCTGAAAATTTTAAAAACAA
Organism: Membranipora membranacea; assembly: GCA_914767715.1. NCBI lineage: Eukaryota > Metazoa > Bryozoa > Gymnolaemata > Cheilostomatida > Membraniporidae > Membranipora > Membranipora membranacea. The sequence goes on from OU612068.1 coordinate 14,343,832, forward strand.
AATTCAGCCAGCGCAACAAACAAACAAAATTTGCCATAGGGTTTGATAATTGACAGTAGTAAGACCCAGAGGTTTCTTTAATTTAGAATGAGAGAGGTCTTTTGAACCAATTTTTTACCATAAAGGGCCCATTCTTTCTGAACAGTCATGTATAGTTCCACCTAGCAGTGAACTCTGGCACTGTTTGCTGATCTCAGCGTTGGACTATCCGCTTACTAGATAAATACCTGTCAGAATATCATAAACCCACTTCACCCACCTTCCAGTGTTGAATGTCTTTGCGCAATGTTCGAAGTTCCGTCTCATATTTTTGCTGCATAGCAACATCAGATTCCACCCCTGCACAGATGTTCTCATAATGCTTTATCTGAGCAATGAAAAAATGGTAAAACTCAGTTCAAAGTGCATCAAAGCTATAAAGCCCGAGATATAGGTAGTTCATTGGTAAAAAAATTATTTTTTATCTATAAAAGTATTAAATCTGTGTCTACGCTAGGCTTCGTACAGATCATAAGTTACTAAGGGAAATTCAAACAATATTACACAGGCAGCACACGACAGGTGCTGTAATGGGTCACTTCTGCAATGTAGCCAGTGGTGTTGTATGTTCAATGACAACCCCCTACAATGTACTGGGTTAAATAAGTCCAAATTCAGTTTTATGTTATTTGAATTCTAGCTGTGTCGGACAGGGATATTCGATCCACCCACCTCTCTGACTAGGTTATCTTTCTCTCGTTGTAAGAAGGCTATCGTATCATCCTTCATCAGATTACTCTTCTTCATACTAAGCAGCTGCTCCTTGAGTTCTTGTATCTGATTAAACGCTGACCCTGAGCCAGACATCGACGAGCCAAACTTCCCAAGCGCCCGGTTACCCGGTAATCGCATCGACATGGTGTACTGATATCAGAGAAGAAGCGCTAAGTTTATCCAATCTTCTCCTTATAATACTTTCACTCCTATAATTATTACCAACTTCTCGATAACTTTGCTGATCCGAAAGCACTTTAATGTGTCCCGATGTGGGAAAATATCAGCTTTGTATGCTCTCAAGCATACTTGTTCTGTTAATACAGTCTAGCGTTTAACTTTTATTAGCCTTTGCTTCAGTCTAATTTCCTGTATTTGAAGTGTTGTATTGACATTGGTGAGAGGAAATTCACAGTTTTTAATATATATCGAGGGTTGAGTCGAGTTGTTTATACGTTTACCGTTGACCGATACAGTCTAGGTAGCGTGTATAGTTATTTGTCGCTCCCGCAAAGGTTTTTTTGTTTGTTGTGTATTAAGTGAAAACAACGCGACAGCTAAGCAATCTTTTCAAAACTTATGAAAATACTGGAAAGTGAATGCAATCATTGACGCTGACTAATTAAAATGTTTTATACTAGCTGAGTGTTAAATTCTATAATGTTTTCTAAGATAGGCTCACAATTGTTGTGATTTTAAGATTTGCTAATAATAAAACTAATTTGGCATCTTTTGCTGTTGATATTAAATTTCTCGAGGCCATGGATTGTTGTATCCAAGCACCATTACGATTTTCGCAGGTCTACTAAATGTAAATTGACACCTTGGCTAATTGTGAGACTGGATTATTGATGGAAGTTGGCTCCAGGCAGAAAGATTTATGTTCTGCGCAAGTTATTGACCAAATGTTCAGTGGGCAATTAGAATGGATTGCAATGCGCAATAAGAAATTTAATATTTAACCTGTAATATAACTTCTGGACTTTAACGGATCAACATTTTATCCTCGAGAGTTTGAGACCTTGTCAAAAATAACTTCCAGACACAATATTGCAATTGAGCGTGTTATAGAGAAAGCAATAAAAAGAAGCAAATTTCAGGAATGGTGCAATACTGATAAACCTAGTCTGAGCACTCCAGACTCTCTTACCCACTCTCCGACGGCCCCTTGGCCAAGATTTGATACAACAAATAAAAGGAGTTTGAGCCCCCGGAACCCTTACAGACCCCCCCCCCCTGACTCCCCTCCCCCGGTTAGGGGGCAGAAGTTGTACATGGATAGCCTCATTTATTTGCCATTTATGTTACATCATAAAAAAACATTAGAAATAATGCATTGTTGCTGACAATTAATGTATTATATATATTTACATATCGTTATATTTGCCAGGTCTAAAACCAGGTCAGATTTACTCGTACCCGGCTAGAAAATGGAGGAAGAAGAAGCGCGTAGCTCCTCCTCCTCCTTCAGCGATGCCTGGCAGCGACCCGAATGTCATAACGCTAACCGCCGAGGATTTTATTCCTTCTGATCTCGATCCTGTAGTCAACCTAAATAAAGTCAACGACAACAGTAAAGATAAGTGGTGAGTTATCTCCCCGATTTTACCGCAGCCATCGAGTTTTTAGTATTAGTGTTGTGTTCAGTTATCCCATGGTAGCCAAAATCTTTATTTATGCAACAAAATGGAGTTGATTTAGTGATAGGTAAGCTTGGCAAAAGAATGCATACAGCTTGTTTTCTGGATCCTTGTTTATTTCTCATTTATCACTCCACCCTCCAAAAATTATGTTGGGAAAACTGCGAATGCTGATTGCTGAATGTTTTATACAAACCTATCCCAATCCAACATAGCCCTGTCACGCTGCTTCTTCTTGTTTTGGGTGGTACCCGAAACAAAAAAGTGGCCGTGTGACAAGGCTAAATCCAATCTACAAAAATCCTTTGATAATCCTGCCTACCCCTGATTCCACATGCCTGCTTGTATATATAATTTCCCCTCTGTTGCTGTTAGGTATTCAAGGTATGCGCTTCTAGTATAATCACCACAAATGAGTTCTCAGCTCCATGTAGGCCTATATGTTAAGCTTCACTCAAGCAATGCTTCTTGGCCTTGTGGCGAAAGCAACACATGTCATATTGTTAGATCAAGTCTGCTATGGCCGCAATTTTTTGGCTAGGGCAAACTGCTTTAAAGCTTTATGTGTATCGTTGTTACAGACAGTTTACCCTGAGCACCGCTTATATTTCTTTTTTCTCACTCCCTAACTGTAACCAATTTCTACACAGTTCAGCTTAGTAATGCTTAGATGCTTATAACTGCAGATAGATATTTAAAGCAAATGCATTCAAACCCTTTTGATGGCCGCAAGTGTAAGGGAACGCCCTGCTCTAAAATGCAGACTGTCTAGCTGTGTTTTGTTGACATAAAAAGATTCATGTCCTATGAGCATGCAACTCTTATATAAAGTAACATGCTGCTGTTTTATTCTGCTTCTTTGAGCATGCAGGATTTGGAGGGGACTGCCTATCTTCTTAGGATCGCCAGAGGTCTGCTATGGGTCAGCCTTCCAAAAACTATATCCACTTCATGCAAACCGCCCTGCTGTGTGTTTGTGTTACCTGATGGGCATTTTGAATCACACTTACTTTATTCATTTGTGACACAGGTTTGCCAGTGGGCCTCAGTATGAGGAGATAGATGAATTTGATGATTTTGAAGATGAGTTTGATCCTTATGGAGATGACAGTGATTTTGAGGATTCAAATTCAAAGCGTAAGAAAGCTAAGAAGAAAGAAGCTACCCCTGTACACACTAAAGGATCTCGTCGGTCTACCAGAGGGGGAGGCCATGACGAGGAACAGAAACCATTCCAGTGTGAACGTAAGTTACTTATAGGTCAAGACCAGAAAAGATAAGACCAGATAAGACCAGACCAGATAAGACAAGTCCATATAAGGCAAGTTTAGTTATGGTAGATGGGGAAAGTTTTGATGTCAATCAAACAAAAATAGTCATGCAGTTCATATCAAAGCATATAAGGTCAAGTGTTTCATTAACCATGAATACGTTTATGTAGGTTGTCATTTTGTCATGTATACCTAGTGATTCTCTGTTTGACCAGTGTGCCCAGCTCGGTATAAGACGAGACCAGGACTTGATTATCACCTCTCTCATGTTCACCAAATTGGTAAGGAGGATGGATCAGCTATAGGGCTGCCTGTAGCTCGTACTGAGAGCCCTCATCACTCACACCACCACCACCATCACGCTGAAGTACCTGAGCACTCCGCCTCGACACCGGCTCCAAGAGAAGCACTGGATACTCCACCACCACCAACAACTGGCGCTAAACCCAAAGTAAAGAACCCTGTATGTGTTCTCTATCTATCGCTATCTATCGCTATCTATGATTTACTGCAATTTCTTCAGCATTTTGTCTGCTCCAAAATTTCTGAAGTTTGAAGTTGTCTACAATCTTCAATTGCATCGAAGTAGGTAGACAACTCCTCTACAAATCAGGATCTGAGTGTAATCATTGATATCATCAGGAGGGGCATTCAGGGATTTAGCGCTTGATTATCACACCCATAAGCATATAAATACATAAATGAAACAGAATATTTATAAGTTTATGATCGCAACATATAACCAACTGAGTAACCGATTTTGAGTTTCGCTGCGAAGTGAAATTTGCTTACATTTCCGGGTAGATTATACATGCTCTCCTTTCTTTTGCACTTTGTTGTTTGGTTTACTTATTTCACAATTTCCATCCCAAGCAAAATGTCACCTTATAACATACTCACTGTTGTGATAACATCATGATTACAATTTAGGTCCAGGAGTTATATTTTAAGTTTCACTATTCAGCTGGTACAATATGATACTCCACGATTAATCAGTTTACAAATATAAATACATTACTTTTGATCTTACATCTATCTTGTTTTGTTGAATTCCTAAAAAGCTCAGCGATTACAATACCATTTCAAACTAATTATCCACAAAGCAAATTCTAATGTTGCCCATTTTTGTCGTCCAGGGCTACCTGTACCTGAGATGAATAACTACTCAGAGGTCCCTGAGAGTTGAGCCTGTACCTCCCTGTATTCTTGTCGAGGACACCGACAGCTGATTGCTGAGATTTTGTGGAAATCAACAGTCACACAGAGCAAAACTTGTCAGAGATGATTTATTGCACATCTCCATCTAACTATTATGCACTCCCAACTACTTAGCATGATTCAATCTCTGAGGTCTACAAGACATCATAGCACTCTGGCCAGCATTGTTTTGTATTTACCAGGTGCCTAATGATTATTGTGACTTCTGTTTGGGAGATGCTTCTATGAACAAGAAATCTAAGGAGGCTGAAGAGATGGTGTCCTGTGCTGACTGTGGCAGATCAGGTATTCGTCTCATCCTTATCTTATAGTAAAATCTAAAAAAGATACCGTCAATTACTTTTTTTTTATTGTGTCAAAGGCTTTCCAAATTGACTGGGCAAAACAGTTGTTTCACAGCAAGTTTATAGTTTCGATCAGTCCGATCCAATTCGAAAATCGGTTGATGCAAAGTTTTGAATATCTGTTTTCTATATAGGTACAATGTGAAGTTCTATAGTCATAAAAAGTTTCGCTTATAACTGGAATTACTGGCCAACAAACATTTCTGTCCATTATTGGCACGCAATATTTCTGTTTTGACACGTCACTCAAATTTATTTTTTCTTCAGGTCACCCTACATGCTTGCAGTTTACTGATAATATGTGTGTATCAGTGAGGAAGTATCCATGGCAGTGTATCGAATGTAAGTCATGTGGACTCTGCGGCACCTCCGAGAATGATGTAAGTGTATATCATATATCATAAGATTAATACTTTAACAGAAAAAAAACTGACTTTATCTCCACAAATTGATAATTCAATGCAGTTGAAAAATTGACACACAAAGTCCAAATAGAGTCTTCCAAAGCTGTTGTAGCCCTTCCCCAATACAGACCTACAATCATTTTTTTTATTTTCCCTTATTGCTGAAGGAATTAAATCGCACACTCCCAAATCACTATATAATACAGAACTCCTTTTGATTCAGAACCCATGTCAATTTATTACTCCTGATAATTCAGATAAAGAATGTGTGTCACCTGGAGCACGTCCTTGTTTAATCAAAACAATCAAATTTAATCAAAACAAAGTTTGTGGTTTTTATCCCATATTGAGTGATGATTATGTTGTTTGATTTACAGGATCAGCTGCTGTTTTGTGATGATTGTGACAGGGGGTACCACATGTACTGTCTGTCTCCACCACTGTCTGAGCCTCCCGAAGGTAAGTCTGTCTGTTTGTCTGTATCTGTTGTTCATGAGGAGACCATAAAACATGTGTATGCCATAAACATTCGCCTAGAAATCCCATGGAGTGCAGGTATTCTTTCCTAACCTGGTCTGACTGGCGTTACATTGTTGGGCAGACATGTCCCTCTGTCTCACTTACATATATATCTCACTTACACGGTCGCACTTACATATGATATGGCTTTTAAATAAAATGTGTATGAAATATAATCTTGGGCTGATGCAGTTTTTTTGCAAAACATCATTTAATTTTTTAATACTTTCTTTTAAACAAGTGATACATTAGCACACAGAAATTTCCTGCTAGTTAGAGACAGAAAACCTTGCCATGACAGGCTCTTAATAAGCAAGGAGTTTGGGAATGACTTGGTTTTTGATATATTGACAAGAATCTTGCGCCAAAGTCTGACTTATTCTTATCCAACAATTACCCAAATGCCCAATAACTCAAATATTAGCCGATCAGATTTGAGATGCTAATGCACTCCTCTCCTTTTACACAAAGCTACAAGGAAAAAATATCCTAAAATGGGAAACAGGGGGGTCTTTCAATTAGAAACAGCCAAAATCGCAATCTTATCGCTCACTCAGTGAGTGAGCGATACCTGCTAGGGTCTCGCTTTCAGATGGCTCAGTCACTTGATGGAACTATATACATTCTGAGTGAGCGATTTGGGAGCGATTTTCTCTAATTGAAACACCAGGTGAGTGATAATTTTGAGCGATGTGATAGTGATGTGATAGCGATAGCTTGCTTTAGTAAAGGATCACTCTTTTTAATTGAAAGACCCCCCAGGCTCATATATATGTTATGTCCCATCAGTGGTGGCCTGCTCTTGATAAATCTACAGGTCTGTCTTATTTATTATAGGTAACTGGAGCTGTCACCTGTGCATTGCCGAGTTCCATAACGGTGTCAAGCCTAACTGGATGGGGTAAAGTGTACCCCCCTCGACATGTTACTGCTTGAACTGTGTACATATTAATTGGGCTTGATGGAGCAATTGTCTGTACATCTGAGAATTACCAGGAATCAAAGAGTCATGTAAATTCATTCAATACTACATTAGAAAGCGTGGCTGCATACGTCTTATTGCCCTTTATCTTTTTATTACCTTATTATCGATATTAATCATGTTGTAAAGGTTTACAGAGTCACCAAGTCAAAATATCAATATTGTAAATTGTACTGTTCTGAGCAAGGAGTGTCTCTTACTTCTGTTGTATCTGAGTCATGTTTAGAATTATGATGAAGTCAACTCACTTTGAGAATTAGTTGGTTCTACTGCTTTGTTTGATTTTAAACAAGTGGAATGAAAATCACATTTATCTTTATCTGTTACATGTATATAATATGCAAAATACAATAATGTGGATGCTGCTTTCCTGTATATTATTCTTTATTCTTATTACATTATTCATAGTCTTAATAGGCATGATTTAACAGAAAATTAGGATAGACATTGTCAATTCTTAATATCAGTCACATACTGGATTTGTTTGATAAGTAATGATCAAACTCTTTCGAAATTAACTCAATGCAATGAGTATGGTGTTAAGATATACAAGAAAAAAAGATACACAGGTATTTCAAGTTGCTATTTGCACTCTTCAAGGCTCTTAAAGGAGAGGCCACACATTGGAAACCTCAGTCATCCTCACATTGCCTGCTACATTTTCTCTGTTTTCTGCAATGTGAAAGGATAATGTTGATAAGTGATAGTATTGAGGCCAAAAGAATGCTGTATTTATAAAAATGGATGCCTGACACAAGTGGATGTAAGCAATTTTTGAAGAAGAAAAGATATCTAATTTTAGGAAGTTTATGTGCATGAAAGAGTAGGAAATCACACAATAACTATTATTATCTGATCTGAATCTTTGCCAAAAAAATTACACAATAATTGCCAATATTAAGAAATGCTTCCCCTTGAGCCGGTGACGGCTTACGGCAGTACAATGGGAACTAAAAATGCAGGAAATTTGATCAAACTTTTTCTAGAGGACAAGTGCAGTAATATATAACCTTGTAAATCGTTTCTTATGATCCCGAAGGAATGCAAAATCATCTTCGCTTCACTTACCCAAAACCAAAGTTGGTTTTTCCGTTTGGTGCGCATATTCTCTGTACTGTTCTTTGACATACATTCAGTTCTTTGTTATACAGCCATCTTAGTTTACCAATAGCACACGGTATAGCTTGTTCTCTGCTGTTGTTACATTTCCTTGGTTTAGGGGCATCAGGATGACATCTCTTGTTGCATGCTCTCTTTGTGCTGTTGTAAGAAATTAGGAAGAATTTGATATCAGGATTTGAAAATAACCACCAATGTGGTGACATATAAGAAGAAATTTCATGATTGTTAGTATAGAAATCAGTAGTAAAGAATTTCAAATACATTTTTTTAAATAACACGTGAAGCCACTCACAGTCATATCAGCCCTCCTAGTTAATTATTTCTAATTTTCAGCTTTTCTGGCATTATTATCATTATAAATAAATAATTTTCCATGATCTTTAATCATTAAGGTGGTATGCTAATTTATTTCACATTGTTCGTACCTTATAATCTAATATTTTTTCAGAAACTGCTAAAATCGGTTATTCATTCACCTGAATTTGTTTGCATTCCCCTCACATCCTCCATAGGTGAATCTTCTGCATTTTCCGCGGCTGAATCCCCATTTTTTCTGATTAGACCTACAGGGTCCAGCATCGAGCTGCAGATCGCAAACCCCACCAGGGGTGACTAGTTCTGGGGGACACCCTGCTCTGCATTCGGCTTCCGTTCTGATATAAATGAGAAGTTAGAAGTTACTATTGATGACACAAAGTGAATTTGCCATCAAGACTAATGTACGAGCAAGAAAATTTTTACCAGGGAGCCTGGGTAGCCAAAACTTGACCACTCTTGTCTAGGGGTAGCAACTCGGGCTTCATTGTTGCACTAAGGTAATGTAGCGTGTTCGGCAACGTGATCATTGATACAGTGTATCTTGGAAGCCGAATTCAGCAATGAATCATTTTCGTCAATTCAGAATCTAAATAATGTTCATTAAGTTGGGTCAACAAACATATAAATAACATTTATAAGCTTATGGGTGACTCTCAGCCCACTGAGATCAAAGGGTCTTTCAATTTGAGTAAGCAGTCTTTTTGAGTCAAAGTTCACTTTGATCAAAAAACACACATATTTTTGTTTAATCATTCTCAAAAAATAAATATATACATAGCGCCATCAAGCAGTTAGCTATTGGGAAAGAAACCCCTGTCAGGTCTCGCTCATCACAGTAAGGGATGATCAGGATACATTTTTGGCTGCTTTCTAAGTTGAACGTCTCGCCTATTTTTTTATATAATCTGCTCTTTACCTGAAGTTGTTGGTGTTGCCTCCACACCCTCCATAGATAAATGTCTCACATACTCCATTCCTGTTACCCCACCTTGTGATGGAGGCTCTACAGTTACCTGTCACTAGGGGCGCTGCACACTCTTCAGGCGTCAAAAGGCTCGGAGGTTGTGTCGTTGTAGGACAAGCTGCCTGACATTCATTTTGTGTTCTAAAATAATAGACGATACAGGTCTAGCGCGTTTATATCTTCACATCTGTAAACTACACAACAACACAGAATATGATTTTGGCTAAGGTCAAGGGCCAATGACTCTGGAGTGCCAGTTGCAGTTTTTGGCAGCTTGCTGCACACCCAGTTCAAGAGGTCTTTTTACGGCCTCACATCCGATCTATTCGTGCGTTTTAGTTTTCTAGGGTGTATCACATTCTCAGTATGAGAATTTAGGGCACTTTGCCTCCCTCTTTAGGGGCAGCCAAATCTTCTGTTTCTTACAAAGCAGCAGAGTATGGATTTTTGAGACAAAGTTTTGCTTTTACTTTGCTCTACCCTCTACCCTTTGGTTTTCTTTGAATTAAACAAACACCTCGCTAATCATATCTATATAATACCATCGAGCAGTGAGCTATTTTAGAACGAGATCCCTGGCAGGTCTCAGTCATCACAGTAAGGGATGATCAGAGCACCATTTTAGATTTTCCTTATTTGAGCGACACGACTGTTTTCTTTTTATAATCTGCCCTTTACCTGAAGTTATTGGTGTTGCCACCACATCCTCCGTAGATAAATGTCTCACATATTCCATTCCTGTTACCCCACCTTGTGATGGAGGCTCTACAGTTACCTGTCACTAGTGGTGCTGCACACTCTTCAGGCGTCAAGAGGCTTGGAGGTTGTGTAGTTGTAGGACAGGCTACCTGACATTCATTTTGTGTTCTAAAATCACAGACGATAGTAAGTTTATATCTTCATGCCTGTACACTACACTACAACCCAGATTATGGTTTTTTGAGACAAAGTTTCGCTACTACTTTGCACCACCCTCTACCCTTTGGTTTTCATTGAATCATACAAATTCCCTTTCTAATTATATAGAAAGTACCATCATCCATCATCATCAAATTTGGACACAATATCTGGCAGGTTTCGCTCAATACAGTAAGGCATGATCAGAGCATGTTAAATGATTTTTCTTACTTCAGCAGCAAGCCTGTTTGTTATTATTTGCCATTTACCTGAAGTTATTAGTGTTGCCTCCACACCCTCCGTAGGTGAATGTCTCACATATTCCATTCCTGTTACCCCACCTTGTGATGGAGGCTCTACAGTTACCTGTCATTAGGGGTGCTACACATTCTTCAGGCGTCAAAAGGCTCGGAGTCGTAGGACAAGCTGCCTGACATTCATCTTGTGTTCTGAAATACAGACAATACTGACCAGCCTGTTTATAAAGTTGCAGATGATACAGGCCTATAGCGTGTTGACAAAACCATGTTCATTCTTCATGTCTGTACACTACAATACAACACAGAGTAAGGGTGATTTGATTGCTTGCTCTACTTCAGAGAACCAAAATGGTAAAATCTGTAGTTGGCGTATAACTATCATTTACCTGAGCAAAGTGGTTGGAACACAAATTATCACTAATGATCTAAACTGTGGCTGGCTGTGTAACCTAGGCTATGGCATTTAACTGTCAAGCTTCAAAAGCTATGAATCAAACTGTGTGTCATACCTACATTTTATTACCTACCATTAGCTTCAATGGAGTGATCTTGTTATTCATGATTACCCTAACCTAGAAGATTTATGGCGCTCTACTATCTGTCCTACACAACTAGCCTGTGCAGTTTACCTACCACAGCAGGTGCCCAGACTAATGGTGGTGCTACTGTCACTGGTCGACAGGTCTGCTCTGGACTACAGTCATGAAACACGATGCTGCGATTGAGATCCTCTTGATTGCATTTAAAAATTATATTAAAATCCACTTTCAAACTTTAATTATAGAAATATTTATTGTAAAACCTCATGGTTGGTAATGATTCTATAAAGCCTGGTCATGCGGCCACTTGTTTAAAACAAAAAAAGTGGCCGCGTGACAAGGCTAGATTCCACTAAGTTTGTTTGAATAAATTCAAATTGTCCCTAGCAAACATTGATGTCAGATCATTATCATGACTTGCCATGATCTCAAATCATAAGCCACATTTTAAGCTCGACTTCACTTATTGTTGAGCTGGCTTGCATTTTTATTCATTATGACATATCCTTTAAAAAAACTTTCATATCATCAGTTGGTAAATTCTTTTGTAGGCATTTCCAGATTTTAGAGTTAACTTATTTCATATACCAAATCTAGCTAGAGATCTTCATAATTGTGAACACCACTGGCTGTATCGTTTATTAAATGATGCTACATAATTCGTTCGAATAACAAATAAGTTTGTCTTCTATTTACCCTAAAACAAGTTTGTTGTCGCTCTGTGGCGGTGGAGGAAAATTGCAAATATTTGATGTCGAGGCACCACCTCAATACCAAACATTTGCTGCAATATCTCTCTGCCACCACAGAGGGAATAAAACTTTTTCTATATTTACCCAAAGTTGTTGGTGTTGCCCCCACATCCTCCGTAGATAAACTCTTCACATTGACCATCTTTGCTGCCCCATCTCATGAATAAAGCTCGGCAGTTTCCTGTGACTAGAGGTGCTGTACAGTCTGCTGCTGCTGTAAATAAGTAAACTGAATACACTGACCATTCACGCTTGCCCATCTGTCCAGTCTCCATGTACATGCGCCAGCTGCTGGATTCGCGTTACAGTGTACCACAGCAGGCTCACTGACTACTAAATGAGCTCAGACACATAGTATAAGCAATGAACTCTCTCTCTCGGAGAGGGAGTTCATTGCTAAGATTATGCGAGTTAGTGGCATTGCATTATCTACCACTCATTTCCACCATTTCCATTTCCATGGAAAAGTTTGGTTGATAAAGTAATGCCACTAACTCGCATTGTAGCTGTCTGAGCACTTAGACTACCAGGCACATATCTGGGCAGGGTGTCTACAGTGTAGTGTGGTTATTGTGATAGGGACACTATAAACGTACAAGAAAAGGCATTATAAGCTTCCTATTTCTGTAACCTATACAAAAGAGGTTTTCCATAACCACATGAGAATCCAAAATCAGCATTCAATTTGGTGGCAGATCATGAATTTAATTCAAATACATGTACCTTATTTTCGTAGTATAACAGTATTTTACTCACTTGACTGTTGAGCTGTGATACTAGAGAAAGCCTGCAGCAGTAGGATTGCTGAGGCAGTACGAAAAAATCGCATTTCGTCTTCTTTTTGCGAGTAAATGCATGGAACTGATTTATGATCTGTGGTAAGGACTACTTTATAGGTTGAGATATAGGCTAATCCTAATGACCATGAATCAGAAAGCTGTTGACTGTAAAGTTTTGATTAATGCCCCCAAATATCCTATTGCGTGTTGGTTCCAATGTGTGATAGAAGCAATTTGTCTCAGGCTAGTGACTGCATGATCATACCTCAACAAGTGATTTAAAACAAAATGTTCTTCTGATTCAAAGTGGATACTACCAAAATGAGGTCCTAACACAGGGCCGGCTTGAGGTTGAGGTATCAAGAGAAAAAAATAATCACTAGAAATCACAGAGTTAGGATGTTGCTGTAAGGTTCATTAAACTGTGAAGTAATTAAGGATATAGGGTGTGGGATTATGAAATAACTTACCAGCTTAGCTCAGTGCCTCAATCTACAATAGTCTCAAGTTTTTATAGGAGTCTAAACCTGATGAGCTAGTCCCATATAGATAGAATAATCTCACAGAGACTTACCGCCTCCCCTCCCCGTCTGACATAGGAGTGCAGTGCTAAATCTTAAACTTTCTCCACACGTTCACATCAACATTGAAAGTAGGTGCAGTTAAGGTTTAGTAACGGCCAGATCAATTATGTTGTTTTATATATTATTGAAAAGCTCTCAATACCAGGATTTAAAAAATCTTACTTTTATTTGCGTCACCTCATATGACACAATGTCACAGATGACATAAGTCAGCATGTGCCACCTTAGAAGATGAGATAATATCTGGTAAAATTAAGACTATAATTACTATTGTCTCGCTTTGAGGCTAGTTATATATCTCCAGTTCTTTCAGATTCCATGTGCGTATTATCCAACCAAGTCACAAAACAACTGCTCAACAAGCTTGTTGTTTGCTAAGAAACAGAAGATTGGGCCGCCCCTAAAGAGGGACGCAAGGTGCCCTTATCCTCATACTGAGAATGTGATACATCCTAGAAAACTAGAATGCATCCTAGAGGTGAGGCCATAGAGGACCTCCTAATCATAAGTGTGCAGCGAGCTGCCAAAACTGAACTGGCACTAATTAGCCATTGGCAGTGACACTTTGATCTTAGCCAATAGGCCGAGGCTCAACAAGCTTGCCCTATCAATATGTGAGGCCCACAGTTAAGTGGTTGAAACAAATTTGCTCGAGTGCTTGAGTGTGATCATAACCCTAATGTTAACACATTCAAGGCGATCTCTCAGAAATGTCAAATAAAATTCATTTTACGTACTATACCGTCATGCTTTATGCCAATGTTATTACAATTTGTGCAATGCCTTTTCTCTGTAGCCTGCAAATCAATTAATGATTGCAGTTGTGTGCTCAGTAGCAATGAATAGACAACTTCACATTTCTAGTACACTTTCCTAATGAGTTACAACAGGGAGTTTGGGACAAACTATCAAGCTCCCTGGTTGCAATAGGTCCTCACCCACATTGATCCCTTTACGATTCAATCTAAGAAGTAAAGCAGTAAAGTTTAGCTAAATATTGACCTGATCTTACTCTCCTGATTTCAAAGACTTAAAAGATTGTACCGACTGGAATGAGAGATTTGTAAATAGAAGCAGGTTTGGCATATCTTCACAAGTTATGACCTGCAAAGAGTCTAGTGCGCTGCTGTTTTATAGGATCAGCAAAGATATATTTGCAGTCGGTTTGATGTGCCTATGATTGATCATAAGGTGAGCAATTGAGATATCAGTAGACGTCCTTAGACCTTATTTAAGGCATGTCTGAGATAGATTGACAACAAACTTTAAATGTCAAGCAACATTCAGAGAACTGGAAGAGGTGGGGAAGGTGACCTTGAATATGGCTGTATTTCATTGTTGCAATACTTCCGGTGTTAAGGTTTTGTCAATATGAATCTGATCTGGGAAATATGCAGAATATAAAGATGATCTACCGAGGTTTCCTACCAAATGTGTAAAAAATAACTTGTGTAGGCAGTCAATAAATTCATTCACTAGCAATTATTGTTTGATAATCACGATACTTTTTTTATTGGCCAGAAAACAGCCAATCAAAAGAACTTCATTTTGTTTATATATTGGCTAATAAATACAATAAGAAACAGCAGATTGCCCATTCTTACTGAGTGTTGTGCTCTGATTTTGGAGAACAGATTTTGTGGTATTACAAAATTAACCATGGCATCGGCATCAGCATCAGCACCGATATCGCAGGCAGAGGATCAGCTAGATAAATTGATAGACAGTTGGGACAAAGCGATCGGGTTAGGGAAATACTCACAGTTTGTTGAGGAATTTGAGAAAATCCTCCCACATATCCCATATCGCCTGCAGTGGCGGTGGAGGGATATATACCCTATAATTGAAATTCTCAAAAAGTTGGCCGAATCCAATATGAATTTGACTAAGTATGTATCTATCAAACTAGAAAAAACAGATCAACCGGTAACAGCGATGGATCTTGGGGATCCTGTGGTTACATATACATTGGTCAAAAAAGTCGTTGACTCTCTCCTAACAGACCCACCTACTAGGTCTATAAAGACTGACCAGCAGAGTTCAGGAATACATGATGAGATAATACGATGGAGTCTCAATTTATGGTTTCTGCAAAGGCTCTATAGAGGAAGTCCGCAAATGCGCTATACAAGAAGAAAAGAATTTCTATTTCCATTCCAGTCCATTGTAATGAGCCAGGGATGCAAAATATTCAAGAAGTACTTTCTTGAAGGAAATAAACTCAAACAGAAACCAGCCAAGCCAAGTTTTCATATCCTGTTTGAAGACGCTAGCCTTGATTTAGTGAAACTTCTGTTTCTAGCTGAATCGGATGATGAATTTCAAAAGTATTTTGAGTATTTTGAGGAGCAAACTAACATTGCTCTGTTGTGTGAGGAACCAGAACTATTCGAGAAGGGAAGCGCTTTCAATTCACAATTGGAATCTCAATCCTACTTCTTCATACCGAAAAACGATAATGCAGATGACGTGCCGGAAATGTATGGAGCACACATCTATCTGCTGCGCGAGGAGGGAGTATCTGGTTATATCAATTTTGAGGCGCACGGCGATATACCAGCAGAGGTAGAAGGCCTCATGGGAGATGTAGGCTTCAACAGACTTATAGAATATGATCCGGAAACTTGGCGTACCCCAGATGTACTCAGAGATGTCCAGGCAAATCTTCAAATTCACCCGTGTTCGTTGCTCTTCATTAGCTTCTATACTCATGGTGTTAATCGTCACTTTCATGACCAGCAAAATTTCTATGCAGAGTACGATGTGCTATTAAAGATGCTCAATATGGGTGGATTAGAAAATATACCTAAGGTATGAGTGCAACTTAAGCTGTTTCATACAGATATTCTACACACAATGCAATTTTTGTTCGACAGAAAGATTGATAATTGATTTATTGTATGGCCATCTCCGTAAAAGTTGTGAGAAAAATATTAGGTATACAATATATTATTGGGAAAGTTAGAATCTTAGGAGCTCATTTGATGTATTACAACACCTGAATGTATTTCCTCATTGCCCTACATACTAATTCAACTCACTTCACATGCTTTGAAAGTGTCTCACTCTCCCAGTTACTCCTTGGTTCGTCCAATCTCACAAAGCAACATCAAAAATGAAGCATTTAATTTGAGTATTTGCGCTTAAATTTTTTTGTACTATTCCACTGCTAGATGGTGGTGTACAATGTGATCTCATTCAGCAAAGATTCATGATAAATTATCCTATGAGATGGTGAATTCAATTTATTTGCAAGAGCCTTTTCAGAATTCTGAACTATCCACAGTGATAGTCTTGTATCCTCCCTTTTGGTATTTCAGATAATCTTCATTCAAGCGTGTGCAGGCTACCCTGAACACGGAGCTCGCCTAATAAAATACGCTCACCAAGGCGGAATACTGGAACCTGACGGCAGAACTATGGAATTTACTCGGCAAGACGCAGCCATCAGGCAAATCCAAGGAGAAATAATACACCTTCCAGAAAGGGAAAGAGAGGCAGTGTTGCTTGCTGAGAAAGAGGAACTCCAGCGTAGGGTGAATGAGTATTCGAGGAACACTTTACTAATCACCAGTAGTAAGCCTGGAATAGATTCCGAGAGAACCTGCATTTGTACTTTTTTGGAGCTATGGAGCAAAAGACGTGGAGCAGATGTTCAAGAGGTCGCTAAGGAATTTATTCAATTTGAGATGGATGCAAGGACCAGAAAGCTCAGTGATTTGGGTTTTCGAGACCAAGATTATGACCCTTTTAGAGATTCTGTACCTACATCATTTAAATCAGGTGACAAATAGATGCCATGAGAGAGTGAGAACCCCACTTATATATTGACTTCTATTTATAGTAGATCACTTTGATACTGAATTAGATAACAGATTTAATCTTCTGGTCAAAGACTGATCAAAGTAAAAGCGTCTAACTATTATCAACATTACCGATAGTGTGCACATTTTTTTTTAGGGAAAGTAGTGTTGCTTTAGCTTTATTGCCGGAAATACGGAATTATGACCTTTTTAACTAATATAAGAATTTCCAGTGGGAGATTTTACAATAGGCTTATAGAAATGTTATCCTGTAAAGCCCTGATCTTGATCCATAGTGTCTGTGGATATTGATTCAGAAACAAATTTTTATTTATTTAGCTTATGCTCAAAGGAACTAAATCACTAACGGTTTCGCTAATGCTTTTTCTCAGAGGGCCCCTTGCTCTG
This sequence comes from Membranipora membranacea, assembly GCA_914767715.1. Classification (NCBI taxonomy): domain Eukaryota; kingdom Metazoa; phylum Bryozoa; class Gymnolaemata; order Cheilostomatida; family Membraniporidae; genus Membranipora; species Membranipora membranacea. Next base: position 14,361,389 of record OU612068.1, read on the forward strand.
TGTTTCGTGTTTGTTTTGTTTCGTTTTATCCCGTCTCAGTTCACATTTTCACTCATTGTACCATTTTGTTTTTAACCAAGGATAAACAATACCATTACACTACACAAACAAGACTTTGTTTCAGTTTGTAAGAGTTATATTCCCAAATTGCTACAGAATTCATTCCATTGACTGTAAGGATGAATAGAGCTGTATCAAGAATTTAAGATAATAGGAGCAAATGCTAACAATCAACACTCTCATTGTTAACATGCTCTATTGTGCAATATTATTCCTGTCACCCAACTTGACCATGTTGCCCATGTTGCCTCAATGGCCATGAATTGGGACTACTCAAGATCGACATTGCAGACATGACTGCCCAACAAAACCCGGCAGCAGTTGACTGAAGGGGTATCAAATCCAATAATATTAGCTTAGCGATGACCTTGCACTCTAACATAGATGGGAGGGGGATAGAGGTTACTCAAAAGTAAGCACTCTCTAACAAAGGTTCAGTCTGAGCTAAAAATTGTAATCGATGCTTGTGGCTTGATAGGGAATCCACAAGCTACCTTTTCGATTTAATTTTTGGAAGCACAATTAGAAAAACACCATCATTTCAATCAATCCTCAAGATTATTGCCTGTGTAATTAGGGATAATCTTGATCTGAATGTGATATTGGCACCAGTTTAAACTCAAAGGTATCATTCATTTTTTTGGATTATGAGTTAGTTACATTGTTCTGAAAGCAATCCTAGAATCATCTCTTTTGGGAAGAGTATGAGGTGGCTCAGTTGATTAGAGCGCCGGACTTCAGCATGCACATGTTGAAGGTCTAGGCGGTACGAATCCCACTGCGGTCCATCACCTACTCGTGCATTGGTTGGCCCCTAGATGTGCTTCGATCTGCCTTTTCATCAAAAATGAAGCATTTAATTTGAGTATTTGCGCTTAAATTTTTTGGTACTATTCCAGTGCTAGATGGTGGTGTACAATGTGATCTCATACAGCAAAGATTCATGATAAATTATCCTATGAGATGGTGAATTCAATTTATTTGCAAGAGCCTTTTCAGAATTCTTAACTATCCACAGTGATAGTCTTGTATCCTCTCTTTTGGTATTTCAGATAATCTTCATTCAAGCGTGTGCAGGCTACCCTGGAAACGAAGATCTACTAATAAAATATGCTCACCAAGGCGGAATACTGGAACCTGACGTCAGAACTATGGTATTTACTCAGCAAGACGCAGCAATAAGGCAAATCTCAGGAGAAATAACAGACCTTCCAGAAAGGGAACGAGAGGCAGTGTTGCTTGCTGAGAAAGAGGAACTCCAACGTAGGGTGAATGAGTATTCGAGGAACACTTTACTAATCACAAGTAGTAAGCCTGGAATGGATTGCCAGACCGCTAGCATTTGTAAATTTTTGGATTTATGGAGAGAAAGATGGGGCGCAGGTTTAGCATATGCTCAAGAGGTAGCAAAGCGATTGATTGAATTGGAGACTGGAAAAAGGGGCAAACAGCTCTCTGATCGATATCATCCTGAGCCAGCACCTGATTATGATGAAATTTTGGATTCTGTACCTTTATTATTCATAAGTGACGAATAGATGCCTGAGAGAGTGATGACAACACTTATATATTGACTACTATCTTCAGTGGATCAAAGTATGGCCAAAGCAAAAGCGTCAAACTTATTATCAACATTACCGATAGTGTGCACAATTTTTTTAGGGAAAATAATTATTGCTTTAGTTTTTTTGCCGGAAATAAGGAATGATGACCTCATTTATTAATTTAAGAATGTTTACCTTTCAGAAAATTCATTTAAACATTGTAATTTTTTAAACATGTTGTTTTTATCAGCAGTGTGCAGTATTGCAACTGCCTCAATCATGATACTGGTCTTGGGGTACATATTCGGCTCAGTTAGTTGCTGGCAAAGGCTTTTTGTGTCCTTGGCTGTACCACTGTATATATGAATTAGCAGTTTTGAGTAATCAATATTGTTCAACTGCCTATCCATGCCAGCTCAGCGATAAAAAGTGCAAATGAGTCTAAACCACAAAGCTTGAGTCAAACAACTAGCCCTTGCTCCATTTGGAGACGTCTATAATATACTGCTTCAGAAATTTCAGCCGTCACCTGTAAATATTATTCTTATTTCATTATTCTAACTGCAATATAAATACTATTCTTGTTTAAACACCCATTATTGTTTGCTTTCCTTTTCCCCCCCATAACCCCCCCCCCCCCCCCCCCCCCCGTTTTCTATAGCTTTCTCTATTACCAGATGTGCCACATCAGCTTAATAGCCGCCCCCTGTTCTCACCAAGCAAATATTAAGTTATATAGTCCGAATCTCCACCCTGTTGTACTGGAATAGTTATAAAATATAGTATACTATGTATATGCATCCCTACTCAGTTCTTGTCCCAAGCAAGTCCTCGCTTGAGACCCAAGTTTGTTAAAGATCACTATGACAGCTTTCAGCGGTAAACCATCTAGATCTATCACAAAACGGACCAGCCTGTTTTAACAGATAAAGTCGGGGCGTATGCCTGTCCGACTTCGGGGTATTTCGGTGCGAACTTAGGGGTGGTGTTTTGTCACAGAATCTCATCAATCTCGTCAATCTACAGATAGATACTAACAATCTACTTGACATTATTATTTTTGTTAACTGGAAAGTCTTGCCAAAACTACTGGAGTGCTTCAATATACCCACAAAAGATTTGATACACAAAAACTCATCAATATTCAATTCTTCTTAATTCCAATAAAATTTAACACTCAGGTAAGTTAACACAGTCCTCCTAAAAAACTTTAGGCTAAACTGGGAATTACGATTGCACAACACACCAGATACCTTAGCCTTTGATATACTCTCTTTGTGTGTAAACAAAGCCCCTTCCATGGCAAGCCTTCAATTCAATCAATGTATGAGGCACAATATAATCCTATGTCCTAAATGCAACAAGTACAATTATAATCCGCTACAGGTGGCCCAATACTGTTAATACCAAAGATTACAAATTGTTAATACTACATTTTTTACAAAATCATGAAATAAATTATCGATGATGCTGATTCAAATATGTGCAGATCTTGGTACTGGATTTTTATTCTTGTGTAGTTTAGTTGTAATTTGCATGTATGTATAGGTTTTTTTGCACCTTTGTCAAACATCTGATTGTTGTGAAAGTGCTTGAGTTTTATACTATTTAGACTTGCTCCACGACCAGTAGAGCTTCCTGAGCCAGACTACTAGAAGTGCATGGCAAGCTAGTGCAACCATGACGTGAATGGTTATTATTATTATTATAATCTCATATGACACATGCTTCTACAATATACTGACTCTGTGGGTTCAGAAAGATCTTCCTTGTAATTTTGTGATGGCTTATTTAGTCAACACAAACGGGTATGCATCTTGCAATTTAGAAATTGTGGCTAAAATGGATTATATTTTATTTGCTTCGATTATTTAATGCAGAAAGCGTGCTAACAAGAATGAGATGCATTCAAGAGTTGGTGGCATACGTTAGGAGTGTCAGTCGCTCAGCGCGCATGTGTTGGAGGTCATGGTTCTGGTAAGCCCTGAGGGCTTGTCGATAGGCAGCCATGGGTTTCTCTGTGATTACAGATTTTTGCAAGAAACTGTTCTATGAATACTGAATTGCAATCTACCTATTATGATAAAGGGAAGGTTACCAAAATATGAACAGATCTCGGTACTGAGCATAGGGACTCGTAAGTTAAAATTGAGATAGGAGCTGGGCGATGTTTAACACAGCATAATTCATTATGCTAGCAATATCAATTGTAAGCAGAGGCTGTACACACAGCATTCTTCTCAGAGAGTGTTATCATGTGTTGCCTTTCATAATATAATTTGTAATTTTGGTGACAAGATTAAATTAACATAATATCATAATTGTGTCTGTTTATGCTGTGCAATGTCCCTCTGTTTAGTCCTACAATCAAATGATATACTACTCAGTTCATTAAAAGTATTGGCTGATTTTGGTGATTATCTCCTCCTGACCAAACTTTGAACTTCACTCTAGGGAAGTGTATTTTAACATGGGTGAACTAAACCCACATATAATTATGTATTATACCAATATAAACCCAATGAGCTACAATAATATTATTTCTCAAAGAAATCTACAAAAAACAGCCGTTACTATCAAAGTAATGTATCGCACACCTACTTCCAATAGTCCGATTACTTCCAAATTTCTTTTGGTTATTCAGAATAGGGCTGTCCAGATATGCCGATTTTTGCATCATTGTAAGTTGCATGCAAGCAAAATGTAACATGTATATCTGTTTTTTGAAAGTATGCCTGATGTGTGCTTACGATTGCGCAATACACCAGAGACCTTAGCCTTTGATATACTCTCTTTGTCTAAACAAAGCCTCTTCTATAACAAGCTTTCAATTTAATCGATGTATGAGGCACAATATTCCTATGTCCCAAATGCAACAAGTACAATTATAATCTGCTACTGGTAGCCTAATACTGTGATTACCAAAGATCATAAATTGTTAATACTACATTTTACAAAATATTCTGATCATGAATTAAATGATTCGAATTCAGTAATTTAGCAGGAAATCTCATCATTCAACTTCAAATGTGGAAATAAGTCTTAGGCACAAATGGTCTTGATTGGTTTCCCATCTTATTTCAATGATTAATATCTCAACAAAATTTTTATTCATGTGTAGTTTAGTTGTAATTTCATGTATATATAGGTTTTTTCACCTTTGTCAAACATTTGATCGTCTAGAAAGTGCTTGAGTTTTATATTATTCAATCGACTTGCTCCACGACCAGTAGAGCCTCCTGAGTCAAGCTACTAGAAGTGCATGGCAAGCTAGTGCAACCATAGTCTAAGTGCTCAGACTCCAAGGCGCAGGGAGTTGCTTGCGCAAACTATAATAGTTTGCGCAGTAACTCCCTGCGCCTTGGAGTCTGGGCACTTAGACTAGTGCAACCATGATGCGAATGGCTATTATTATTATTATTATAATCTCACATGACACATGCCTCCAAAATATACTGACTCTGTGGGTTTGGAAAGATCTTCTTTGTAATTTTGTGATGGCTTATTTAGTCAACACAAACGGGTATGAATCTTTCAATTTAGAAATTGTGGTTAAAATAGATTATATTTTATTAGCTTCGATTGTTTGATGCAGAAAGCGTGCTATCAAGAATGAGATGGATTTAAGAGTTGGTGACATACGTTAGAGTGTCAGTCGCACAGCGCGCATGCGTTGGAGGTCAGGGGTTTTGTTAGCCCCGAGGGCTTGTCAATTGGGATGCATGGGTTTCTCTTTGATTACAGATTATAGCAAGAAGCTGATCTATGAATACTGAATTGCAATCTAACTATTATGATAAATGGAAGGTTACCAAAATATGTGCATATCTTGGCACTGAGCATAGGGATTCATAAGTTAAAATTTAGATAGGAGCTGGAAAGTGTTTAACACAGAGTAATTCATTATGCTAGCAATATCAATTGTAAGCAGAGGCTGTACACACAGCATTCTTCTCATAGAGTGTTATCATGTGTTGCTATTCACAATAAAATATCTAATTGTGTGGCTAATTAAAATTGTTTTTAAAAACAGGAGCACAAGCTATCGTTTGGTGACAAGATTGAGTCAACATAATCTCATAATTGTGTTGGTTTGTGATGGTTTGTGTTGTCGCAATGTCTCTCTGTTTAGTCATACAATCAAAAGATTTACTATGTAGTGCTCTCATATTTACAGGTAGGCATACTAGTAGTGATTGCTTATTTATTTATTTATAGAGGCTTACAAAAGGATGGCTAATAATTTAGGTTAGCACAATACAATTTTGAATATTATCATGGGCTAAGGCCCCTGTAACTCCTTGCTCTCTGTATGGCATCACAGCCAATAACACAGTGAGCAATATCCTCATGACAGTAGATACAATAGTAAAAACCTTTCATACTGTGATTTATCTGGATAACCAACTAACTATATTGACTTCAAGCTGTTGATGGCATATGGCCGAGGAGCTATTGGTGACTGCATTTGGAAAACTTCTAACTCAAATTAAGCTGCAAAACAAAATCCCTCCCCTGCCTTCTCTGGTCTTCACCTGATTGATTTGATTGATTTATTACATATCACGGACAATATTACCAGGGCTCTCAACCACTCAGATTTAGCCCGAGTTACTCAGATTTTTGGGTTCAACTCAGGCTTCTCAGGGGATTTTAAAATGTGAGCTAAAACTCAGATTTTGCTCGTTGGCGGAGATGAATAATATATAAACAATGCTAAATGTTGCATTACAATAATTTATGTCATATTATTAATGAATGATCAGGTATTAGATTCTAGTTGTGATAAGCTATGCTCTCACTGCGCTGCCTATTCAAGTCATTTATGTGAGATTCCAATTTGTATTTGAGAACGCTTTTCAAATTTAGCTTGTAATGAACTTGACATGATTGAATGAACCTAGTCTTTAATTTGAATATCAACACATTACACCCAACTTGCCTTTCTGTCAAAGCATCTCGGTTCAGACTGAGATGACATCAAACTTTTGCATGTGAATAATGTGTGGTATTTGTTGTGGGTATTTGATTTCATTTGTGATAAGCTATGCTCTTATTGCTCTCCCAGTGATTTGCAAATAGATTATTATGGCTAAATAGAAATTTGAATTTTAGGAATGTTAAAAAAGTCATTTTGCAGGTGAACCGGATAAATCCAGGCAATGATTTCAATAGCATCACATTACATCAATTATATGCCTTTCTACCCTGGCAGCTCCATTCGTCAGCCTTTAAAACAATATTTGTACAAACATATTTTTACATCATGGGGATTCATTTTCACCTGTGGCGATGGCCTTGGTTAGTCCATATGAATTGGTTTATCTGGATCAAATCTAAAATTATTTACGATTTTAAGTATACAAGCGATGCTCTAGGTTTTTATTGATTTACTAGCTATTAAAAACATGAAATGTTGCGAGAAAAGGATGCATATACTTTGTCATTAAAGGAGCTTGCTACTAATGTATGGAACTTGCATTTGAGGGCATCGCTCTAGGAAATTTTGTATGATGTGATGCTCATCAGCAGAACAGCACAATAATATCGAGGTCGCCTACGTCAAGCCTCAAATTCTTGGCAACGTTAAAAACTTTTCTTAGTAATTTCTTGTCTATGGTATATATGCTCGTGTGCAAAACAGGCAGACAATACATCAAGAGGGAAACTACAAAACTTTTGAACATCATGGAAGCTAATGGCTTTGTACTTAGATGCAACATTTTTTTAACAACATACATTCTTTGACTTGCTTTGCCAGCTATTCTTTGCACATAATCTTCAAATCCCAGGTATTTCACCCGACAATATTTCGGTACCATCTCAGACATACCCTCAGCTGTTTATGCTCAGGGCGTTTTACACCTTTAAAGTACCACTATGGGACATGCTAATATCAAAACTCAGGTTTCGAATCCTCCCAGGTTGAGAGCCCTGATATTACATAATCAAATAGTAACTAGAAACCAGAAGTATTTTATATCTGATATCATATGCCTTCATAATAACAATACTACTACTATTAAGGCTTCTTTGAGGGAAGGATTTGGGATTTTAACGTGACATTTATTTTCGCACAAATCAGAAGCACTGCCCAATCTATTTTACTTGAAAGACAGTAATTTATGTTTGAAACAACCCTAATAATCTTCAATAATTTTTAATTGACATTGTTTCCTCAATCAATCCTTGTTTAAAATGTGATAGTGTCAGGCCTTCTTGTGTATTTCTTAGGATTGAAATATTTCATAATTGTTTGATGGGTATCCCTGGCTTAAATTTATTTCATATCACTGGGCAAGGTCAGTTGACACAAGTACCAGTAGATGAATTATGCGTCCTCATTTAATCCCCCCCACTCAAAAACTTTGACCCCATCCAGCAAAAATTAGAACCAGTAGTATTGAATTTGGATTGGATTGGAAATAGTAAATCAAATATCTATCGCTACCTATTCTCTTGCTATCTTGCAAGTATAAGGGTTTACGGAGAGTTATTTAATCAGATTGACACAATCTGCTTGGTGCTTGGAGTTTGAAATAAAACCTGTATACAGGGAGTACTTGTATGCTGGTATAATTTCTGATATTTGGAGACATTCAATTTTGATCCTAGATTCTTCCTCTGTAAAGAATTCTCTCATTTAAGTTTGTATGTTTACCTGGATACAAGGACGGGATATGATAAATTAGGCAAAGTGGGATAGCTTCTAATTGATATTAAGTACGACATTGTATGAAAATGAGAAGATAACTCTACAGCAACTTGAAGCCAAAATACTTTTAATGAACTGAGTATGTAGTGCACTCACATTAACAGGAAGGCCTACTAGAAGTGATTGCTGGCATCAGGCTTACAAAACGATGGCTAATAATTTAGGCTAGCACAATATAACTTTGGATTCTATCTTGAGCTAAGGCCGGTGTTACTCATTGCTCTCTGTATGTTGTCACAGCCATCAACACAGTGAACAATATCCTCATGACAGTAGATACCATAGTAAATACCTTTCATACTGTGATTCATCTGGATACCAAACTAACCATGACTTCAAGCTGTTTATGGCATATGGCCAAGGAGCTATTGGTGACTGCATTTGAGAAATTTCTAGTTCAAATTAAGCTGCAAAACAAAATCCCTGATGCCTTTTCTGGTGTTTACCTGATCATAACAAAATAGAACCTGAACTATTTTATATCTGATATAATATGCCTTTATAATAACAATACTACTACTATAAGGGCTTCTTTGAGGGAATTTGGGATTTGAACGAGACATTTATTTTTGCTCAAACCTATTTTTAAATATTTTGCTTAAAAATTTTAATTTTGAAACAACCCTAAAAATAACCTCGATAATTTTCAATTGACATTGTTTCCTTGGTTAATCTTTGTTTGAAATATGATAGTGTCAGGCCTTCTTGTGTATTTCTTAGGATTAAAATATTTCATTATTGTTTGATGGGTATTTTGTTCATATCACTGGATTAGACTGAACCAACAGGCTACCCTCCCGGAGGGCCGTCGTACGGAAAGATAGAGACTATTAGTTTAGTTTATCACTAGATAAGGTGGGTTGATTCAAGTACCAGTAGATGAGTTATGCGTCCTCATTTAATCCATCCACTTAAAAACTTTGACCCAGTCCAGCAAAAATTAAAACCAGTAGTATTGAATTTGAACCGGAAATAGTAAACCAAGTATCTATCGCAATCTATTTTATTGCTTTCTTGTAAGTATAACAGTTTTTGGAGAGTTATTTAACCAGATTGACACAATTAATTGATTGTTCTGCTTGGAGTTTGAAATAATACCTGTATTACAGGAAGAGCTTGTATGCTGGTAAAATTTCTGATATTTGAAGACATTCAATTTTGGATTGAAGATGAAGATATCCTAGAGTCTGCTTCTGTACAAAACTGTTTGTATGTTTAGCCGAATACAAGGACGGGAGTAGATAACGCGATCTGTATCTGCCTACTGGTTTATGATTCACCAAGCAAACATGCCATTAGTTATATTTGCTGTAATTTACCACCCCCAGGTTTGCCGAAATTGTCAAAGGATGGGACAGTGGACCACATTATATCCACTGTTTCCAAACTACTGCATAAGCACTCATCAGCAAAATTATTCATCTGTGGAGATTTTAATGACCTGGATACTGAGTCAACAACAAACATTATCCCAGTTCAACAGATAGTGAGATTCCCTCCTCGATATGGCAGTTGTTTAGATCTCATATTCACAGATATTGCTGAGTACGTTGAATCAGGTTGTGTGTCTTTGCCACCAATTTTGACTAACGATAACTGTGCCATTTCTGTGCCTTCGGTAAATAGTAAGAGAGCTCCGAATTACAGTACCATAAGAAAACGCAACATCACTCCTGCCTCGAAAGTAGTTGTAACAAGAGAGTTGTCCTCCCTCTCATGGTCAAATCTATTCAATGCAAACACAGCTGATGAGAAGGTTGATATCCTTCACAACACTATCAATAGTATACTAGAGAAACATTGTGCAGTTAGGAGCGTGCGCGTTCCTTCTGGGAAACTGGTATTAACATCACCACTATTCCGCAAACTTCAGCGTGCTAAACAGAAAGCTCATAAGAAAAACAACCCAACCTGGAAATTTTTGGCCAAGATGCTGTCATCACGACTTTAACAAAAACTGGCTAAGCAGACTTCGGATAATGTGAATGAGACTGTTCAAGGTAGCAAAAGCTGGTGGAAAAACCTCAAACAGCTCACTGGAGACTGGCACAATGCACGTCCTGCACCGTTCATATCGATGAATGGTAACTGGCTGTCCCACTCTCAGTTCGTAGAATAGTTAAACACCTATTACTTCGATGGACATCAAAGCTATGTGCCCATATACCCTTCTTTACCTGATGATTGTGTTTCTGTCTCTGTTAATGAAATGGAAGTCTTCAAACATCTTAGAGGTATAAACAATCACAAGTCTACTAATAGAGAGGATTATCCTAGCTGGGTCACCAAAAACAACGCACATCTATTGTCACTTTCAATAACTAATATAATCAACAAAGTTCTTGAAAGCGGTCATTTCCCCACGCTTTGGAAAAGAGCAGAAGTTACTCCATTGAATAAAGTGAAGACACCTTCTACCTTCAAGGAGCTCAGACCTATCTCGTTGCTCTTCCATGTAGGAAAAGCTATAGTAGGAGAAAATCATATCTGAGCTGATCAAGGCGGAACTCCCCAGTTTTGATGATCAATATGCATATACTAAAGGAATGAGCACCACTGACGCTCTAGTGAAGTTTACAACGGAAATTGCATCTAGTCTTGATGATAAACAGAATGTTGCTGTTCAGGCTTTGATGCTGGATTTCAGCAAAGCTTTTGATAAAATGCTTCCACACATTGCTATTCAAAAACTTCTAGCCTTAAATACCAGTCCTAGTCTCGTCAGACTGATGATGAGTTTCTTCAACGATAGATGGCAGAGAGTGAGGTACGCAGATGTATATTCATCATATGAGTGTTGCAAAATCGGAGTTCCACAGGGTACTATTATGGGACCGCTCTTGTGGAACATTTTTGTGCATGATCTGCTGCCGGAAATACTTTGTATCAAATACGCAGATGACACTACAGTTTATAATGTGGTAGAAAGCTCGGAAGTGCGCATCTCATAAAGCATCTCTAGTATTTCATGACAATCCTCTACAGTCTGCAGCTGATTATGCGGCAAGCTGGTGTGAAGAAAATTCAATCTCAGTTCATTAAAAGTATTGGCTGATTTTGGTGATTATCTCCTCCTGACCAAACTTTGAACTTCACTCTAGGGAAGTGTATTTAACATGGGTGAACTAAACCCACATATAATTATGTATTATACCAATATAAACCCAGTGAGCCACAATAATATTTTTAAAAATATTATTTCTCAAAGAAATCTACAAAAAACAGCCGTTACTATCATAGTAATGTATCGCACACCTACTTCCAATAGTCCGATTACTTCCAAATTTCTTTTGGTTATTCAGAATAGGGCTGTCCAGATATGCCGATTTTTGCATCATTGTAAGTTGCATGCAAGCAAAATGTAACATGTATATCTGTTTTTTGAAAGTATGCCTGATGTGTGCTTACGATTGCGCAATACACCAGAGACCTTAGCCTTTGATATACTCTCTTTGTCTAAACAAAGCCTCTTCTATAACAAGCTTTCAATTCAATCGATGTATGAGGCACAATAATCCTATGTCCCAAATGCAACAAGTACAATTATAATCTGCTACTGGTAGCCTAATACTGTGATTACCAAAGATTATAAATTGTTAATACTACATTTTACAAAATATTCTGATCATGAATTAAATGATTCGAATTCAGTAATTTAGCAGGAAATCTCATCATTCAACTTCAAATGTGGAAATAAGTCTTAGGCACTAATGGTCTTGATTGGTTTCCCATATTATTTCAATGATTAATATCTCAACAAAATTTTTATTCATGTGTAGTTTAGTTGTAATTTCATGTATATATAGGTATTTTCACCTTTGTCAAACATTTGATAGTCTAGAAAGTGCTTGAGTTTTATATTATTCAATCGACTTGCTCCACGACCAGTAGAGCCTCCTGAGTCAAGCTACTAGAAGTGCATGGCAAGCTAGTGCAACCATAGTCTAAGTGCTCAGACTCCAAGGCTCAGGGAGTTGCTTGCGCAAACTATAATAGTTTGCGCAAGTAACTCCCTGCGCCTTGGAGTCTGGGCACTTAGACTAGTGCAACCATGATGCGAATGGCTATTATTATTATTATTATAATCTCACATGACACATGCCTCCAAAATATACTGACTCTGTGGGTTCGGAAAGATCTTCTTTGTAATTTTGTGATGGCTTATTTAGTCAACACAAACGGGTATGAATCTTTCAATTTAGAAATTGTGGTTAAAATAGATTATATTTTATTAGCTTCGATTGTTTGATGCAGAAAGCGTGCTATCAAGAATGAGATGGATTTAAGAGTTGGTGACATACGTTAGAGTGTCAGTCGCACAGCGCGCATGCGTTGGAGGTCATGGGTTTTGTTAGCCCCGAGGGCTTGTCAATTGAGATGCATGGTTTTCTCTTTGATTACAGATTATAGCAAGAAGCTGATCTATGAATACTGAATTGCAATCTAACTATTATGATAAATGGAAGGTTACCAAAATATGTGCATATCTTGTCACTGAGCATAGGGATTCATAAGTTAAAATTGAGATAGGAGCTGGAAAGTGTTTAACACAGAATAATTCATTATGCTAGCATACATCAATTGTAAGCAGAGGCTGTACACACAGCATTCTTCTCATAGAGTGTTATCATGTGTTGCTACTCACAATAAAATATCTAATTGTGTGGCTAATTAAAATTGTTTTTAAAAACAGGAGCACACGCTATTGTTTGGTGACAAGATTGAGTCAACATAATCTCATAATTGTGTTGGTTTGTGATGGTTTGTGTCGTCGCAATGTCTCTCTGTTTAGTCTTACAATCAAAAGATTTACTATGTAGTGCTCTCATATTTACAGGTAGGCATACTAGTAGTGATTGCTTATTTATTTATTTATAGAGGCTTACAAAAGGATGGCTAATAATTTAGGTTAGCACAATACAATTTTGAATATTATCATGGGATAAGGCCCCTGTAACTCCTTGCTCTCTGTATAGCATCACAGCCATTAACACAGTGAGCAATATCCTCATGACAGTAGATACAATAGTAAAAACCTTTTATACTGTGATTTATCTGGATACCCAACTAACTATATTGACTTCAAGCTGTTGATGGCATATGGCCAAGGAGCTATTGGTGACTGCATTTGGAAAACTTCTAACTCAAATTAAGCTGCAAAACAAAACCCCTCCCCTGCCTTCTCTGGTCTTCACCTGATTGATTTATTACATATCACAGACAATATTACCAGGGCTCTCAACCACTCAGATTTAGCCCGAGTTACTCAGATTTTTGGGTTCAACTCAGGCTTCTCAGGGGATTTTAAAATGTGAGCTAAAACTCAGATTTTGCTCGTTGGCAGAGATGAATAATATATAAACAATGCTAAATATTGCCTTACAATAATTTATGTCATATTATTAATGAATGATCAGGTATTAGATTCTAGTTGTGATAAGCTATGCTCTCACTGCGCTGCCTATTCAAGTCATTTATGTGAGATTCCAATTTGTATTTGAGAACGCTTTTAAAATTTAGCTTGTAATGAACTTGACATGATTGAATGAACCTAGTCTTTAATTTGAATATCAACACATTACACCCAACTTGCCTTTCTGTCAAAGCATCTCGGTTCAGACTGAGATGACATCAAACTTTTGCATGTGAATAATGTGTGGTATTTGTTGTGGGTATTTGATTTCATTTGTGATAAGCTATGCTCTTATTGCTCTCCCAGTGATTTGCAAATAGATTATTATGGCTAAATAGAAATTTGAATTTTAGGAATGTTAAAAAAGTCATTTTGCAGGTGAACCGGATAAATCCAGGCAATGATTTCAAAAGCATCACATTACATCAATTATATGCCTTTCTACCCTGGCGGCTCGATTCGTCAGCCTTTAAAACAATATTTTTACAAACATATTTTTACATCATGGGGATTCATTTTCACCTGTGGCGATGGCCTTGGTTCATCTGGATCAAATCTAAAATTATTTACGATTTTATGTTTACAAGCAATGCTCTAGGTTTTTATTGATTTACTAGCTATCACAAACATAAAATGTTGTGAGAAAAGGATGCATATACTTTGTCATTAAAGGAGCTTGCTACTAATGTATGGAACTTGCATTTGAGGGCATCGCTCTAGGAAATTTTGTATGATGTGATGCTCATCAGCAGAACAGCACAATAATATCGAGGTCGCCTACGTTAAGCCTCAAATTCTTGGCAACATTAAAAACTTTTCTTAGTAATTTCTTGTCTATGGTACATATGCTCGTGTGCGAAACAGGCAGACAATACATCAAGAGGGAAACTACAAAACTTTTGAACATCATGGAAGCTAATGGCTTTGTACTTAGATGCAACATGTTTTTAACAACATACATTCTTTGACTTGCTTTACCAGCTATTCTTTGCACATAATCTTCAAATCCCAGGTGTTTCACCCGACAATATTTCGGTACCATCTCAGACATACCCTCAGCTGTTTATGCTCACGGCGTTTTACACCTTTAAAGTACCACTATGGGACATGCTAATATCAAAACTCAGGTTTCGAATCCTCCCAGGTTGAGAGCCCTGATATTACATAATCAAATAGTAACTAGAAACCAGAAGTATTTTATATCTGATATCATATGCCTTCATAATAACAATACTACTACTATTAAGGCTTCTTTGAGGGAAGGATTTGGGATTTTAACGTGACATTTATTTTCGCACAAATCAGAAGCACTGCCCAATCTATTCTTAAAAATTTTACTTGAAAGACAGTAATTTATGTTTGAAACAACCCTAATAATCTTCAATAATTTTTAATTGACATTGTTTCCTCAATCAATCCTTGTTTAAAATGTGATAGTGTCAGGCCTTCTTGTGTATTTCTTAGGATTGAAATATTTTTCTTAATTGTTTGATGGTTATCCCTGGCTTAAATTTAATTCATATCACTGGGCAAAGTCGGTTGACACAAGTACCAGTAGATGAATTATGCGTCCTCATTTAATCCCCCCACTCAAAAACTTTGACCCCATCCAGCAAAAATTGGAACCAGTAGTATTGAATTTGGATTAGATTGGAAATAGTAAATCAAATATCTATCGCTACCTATTCTCTTGCTATCTTGCAAGTATAAGGGTTTGCGGAGAGTTATTTAACCAGATTGACACAATCTGCTTGGTGCTTGGAGTTTGAAATAAAACCTGTATACAGGGAGAACTTGTATGCTGGTATAATTTCTGATATTTGGAGACATTCAATTTTGATCCTAGATTCTTCCTCTGTAAAGAATTCTCTCATTTAAGTTTGTATGTTTACCTGGATACAAGGACGGGATATGATAAATTAGGCAAAGTGGGATAACTTCTAATTCATATTAAGTACGACATTGTATGAAAATGAGAAGATAACTCTACAGCAACTTGAAGCCAAAATACTTTTAATGAACTGAGATGCTGTCAAAGATCACTAAGTCACAATCACTGACTCTAACCCTTCAAAAGAACATCATCTGTGATCCTATCAAGATAAATGACATGCCCATGTCACAAAATTCATCAGTCAAACTTTTAGGGGTTTGCTTTGACAATCATATGAGATTCAGTGCTCACGTTGACTCTGTAATAAGTAAGTTAAGGCCAGCTGTGCATGCCATTATTAGGCTCAGGAAAGTTGGGGTCTCCACGTCTAGTCTGGTCACATTTTATAGATCGAGAGTTTTGTCAGTGATCTCGTACTCTCTGATGAAAGTAAATAACAAATTGTAGTTGTGTGCTCAGAATCAAGGGATAGACAACTTTAAATTTATACCCCTAAACCCACCCGCCCACCCCGAACAAAGCTTGTCAAGTCAGGCTAGGAGGGTGCTATGAGTAAATCAGGAAGGGTGGGACACACTTCCACCCTGCCTGAGTTGTCGGATCAAACTAAGGATCAGTAAAGTTTGTCCTATTTACTTGATTGAGATTTCTAACCTTTGTTGATATTTGATAGTTTGAGATATTATTATTTTATGAGGTATAAAAAATAGTGTGGTAGAAAAATGTTGTTGATTACGACAATCTAACATTGGAATGAGCGATATGGGACTAGAAGCAGGAACAGCATGACAGCTGATTATATCAGTCACGAGTCAGGAACATGAAGTTCATTGTGAGACAACTGCGATCAGTAACAAAATTATAATTGCTGCCAATTTGAGAATACAGCTCATGCACCTTTGTCAGCAGCTTGTGAAGTTTATCATTAGATTACTGTATATGTTTGTATGTATGTATATGTTATGTTTACACACATAACAGCATAAAATGGAGAGTCAGCATATAGTTTTGTAATGAGGAAGATTCCCTGGTCTGCTGCCGGTTTTTAGTCCTTGCACTGTCTTTCACATTGTTTTCTGGAGCTGAAACAGAAATATGATTATTCATATCAGCATGAAATTGTGGCTATGGAGCCGACAAAGTTTTGAAGTTTTAACCTTTCTGAACATGAAGCCTCATAGCCGTCCAGACAAAGTATTTCTAATGCTAATATTTGCAGTCAATGATCCATGTTGAAAGTTTCATCCATTCCATTAGGAAAACAAGCTGGGCAACGCTATATATTGCACAAGTTATATGGTGTTACATAGCTTCTTTCCCCCAAGGAGTATGTTATAATATCAAACTTACTTGAAACCAAACTTCTTATTTCCACTTGGTGAGCAGGTTTTCTTTTTGGTTTCTTCGCATGCATTGGTTGCTTTGTTATACAGCCATCTGATTTTACCAGTCAAGCATGTAACTCCTTTCTCCAGACTGTTTTTGCATTTTTTAGGCTTAACTTTGTCAGTGGCTGTAGTCACAACGCATCTCTTTTGACAAGCCTTCTTTGAGCTGTTGTAAAAAAATTAATTTATTATGATAAAGCATAAACTGACCACTTGTCAAACAAATCCTAGTCTAGTGCTTCAAGACATTAGGGGAGACAATTTCATCAAGCGAGGCTAGATTCGTGAGAGAATGTTTTCTTTATCAGAAGTTTTTAAGGCCAGAAGGTTGAGTGGGATTAGCCAATAATGATAAAAGAGCAAAAAGCAAAAATATTCTACACAGGAATCAACTATTTGAAGAATTAAACATACAGCATCAACATATGCACTATATGCACCACCATGCTTTCAATTATATGTGTCTGACTCATGTAAAAAAAGGTCAAACATGTTGAATTGATAAACTTTGATTGCATGCTTCATAACAAACATTTTCTGCACCCCGGAGAGGCTGTTATATTTCATGACAGAGTAAGGATTTATTTGTGAGAGTATCATAATTCGGTTTGCTAACAACAAATTTAACTATGAAACAATTTCTATTCAAGTGTTACTTCAATGATATTTCGTAATAATAATGCAAATAATCAAACAAAAGCTATACTGAATTTAGTAACCAGTAAGTTCGCTGATCAGCCAAAAAGTGGTACAATGTGGGACAGATTACACAACTGCACAATTCAGCGCATGCATTAGCAAATAAAAGAGAGTGAAATTTACAAAAATCTTACTTGAATCTGTTGTCGTTGCCTCTACACCCTCCGTAGGTGAACTGCCTACATTTTCCATTCTTAAATCCCCACACCGGTTTAGAGGCTCTACACGGTCCAACCTCTAATGGAAGGTCACACTCAGCAGCGAGCGCTGTCGAAGGGCATGACTCTTCACACTCTTTTGAGGACCTGAAAAACAAAGAGTTTTATTTGAAATTTTAGATGTTATAACTGATTTTGTTTTTTGTTTCTTAAAATTATGTCTATGTTTTTGACTCCTTATATTATTATTATTATTATTATTATTATTATTATATTATTATTGAATGTATTAAAAAAAAATTAACAACCTCTACAGCATATTTATGTGTTCATTGTACAAATAATGAGCTGAAACACTGGGGAGAGCAAAAAACTGTCCTATTAGGTGTATTTTGATATGTCGGTTGTTACGGAATTGGTCACATTGACATGAATATACCTGAAATTGTTGGAGTTGCCTCCACATCCTCCGTAGATAAATTCTTCACATTTACCATCTTTGCTGCCCCATCTTCTGAAAGCAGCTTTGCAGTTTCCTGTGACTAGAGGTGCTGTGCAGTCTGCTGCACCAACTGAATTAAATGAAAACACCATAAAGACATGGCATAAATGTTTCATGATGCGTAGTCTTGATTTACCTGGGTGCCAACAATTCCTTGTAGAAAAGTTTGATCTTGGCCATGTCTCTCTACCTATTTTACAAACTCAAAGGGGCCCTACTCCCAACTAATTCCTTTATCGGGCCTTGTTCAGTTTTCACAGTTTGCTGTAAAGTGTAGAAGGATATTTATGGCATCCAACTACAGGAATTTTAGGGTACCTTGCGACAGTCTATAGGATCAGCCCAATCTTCTAATGTTTATTAAACAGATTTGTTCAATTCGATCTCACTGGGAGTTCCACGCTAAATTTAATATATAAACAATTCTAACAATTCCGATTCAGGGCTAAAATAGCTTTCAACTACAAATTATGACTTGAACTTCTTTTTTCAATTATAAGTTCAATAATTTCACTTCCATTCTCCTAAAATAGTGACTTGTAATCGAGTTTCTTTTTCTTACATCCAACATGTGATACATATTTTTATAAACCTACCATCATTCTGAGCTGCAACGCCTTCAAAGATCCCCAGTGATATCCATGCGAGTAGAGCGAAGAGTTTGAGAGACATGCTGTTAACTTGTTGTCCTACAATTTACTTGTGAGTGGTTCTACTGCAAGCGCAGCTTTATAAGCAAACTATGTGATAAGCGCATTATCAAACACACGTGTATTTGCGCAGGCTATTTTCACAATAAGGGATGATTCAGCAATTGCTGACGGAACTGATGACTATTTTATGGGCTATAAAAACACCTACTTTCTCGTCAAACAACAAATGACATGACTTTTATTATTTGCAGTCAGCAGCTGTTTTATGAGGTCACCAAATTATTAACAGCGGTTTGTTACAATCGGTCAAACCATGATAATTTATTTGACAGCATGAACGCCAGTTCTTTGCCGTTTACATAGTATTGACATAATGACGTAATATTCCATGGTGGGAACAATCTTGTTCTAGGCGAACAGGTGACACATCTAACATGGTTTACGACTCACATATTTGTTGAATGTTTTTTATGACAAGCATGTTTGTGAAGGCAATTTTTAGGGCTCACGCAAATATGGTGCGTGAATAATTGGAAGTAATAACAATTGTTCGGCTGATTTACATTCCAGTGGACTTTATTTATTTATACAGAGCATAATTTTCAATTTTCATTCACTAATCAAGTCAGACAAATAAGTAAAAGTGTGTAAGATTGGCTGATTTACGTATCTGCATAACAGCATCACCATAGTATGACCAGCATGCCTAGCGCCACATCCAGTCGTAGCCAGTACCTGTTGGGTCTTTCAGTCATTCAAAATTGCTATCTGATCGTTACCCGCTGTGATGCCAGAGGTCTCTATTCCAACTTTCACACCGGTAAATGAAAACTTTATATCTTCTTAGTAAACGATTTGAAAATAATTTTTCCCAAAAGAGAAGTCTCAAAATCTATGCTATTCCTGGATTGGTTGTACAGGGAGGGTAGGATACCCTCCCTGCTCCCTGGTTGTACTGTTTTGTTGTGACGAGTTGTCTTCTCAGACTCAAAATGATTGAAATATCAGGAGAGCTCAGTGTAGCTATGAAACCACGAATGCACTCAGTAAACTCATGTCGTGTGCTTTCATGGATGAAATGTGTGCACTTGTTTAACTCAGGCTTATCACCTCATCACAGTCTGATTTCATCAGAACAATAAATTTGAGATTTTTATTGACCCCCATCCCTTGTTTCATCAATCCTAGCCACATCGCTACTGCATTTTCAAGTTTGAGATGGGTTGGATTGTCTCTTAACTAGTTTGACAGAGTTGTAGGATTATATTACCAGATAAAGGGTCCATTTCTCTCATTGAATTGACTCAGAGCTGAGAGATCTACAACAAATCATTCCACCAGAGATTAATAATAATAGGTAAGTGACAACAGTAAGGACTGCTACTGTTACACCGACCGAGTGCTTAGTTTTGACCAGTCCAAGCCCCTGTTTACTACTTGGTATTGGTTTGACAGTGCCCTGAGTGTGGGTAGGCATTGTTGTAGTTGATATTGCTGTCATCATGGTGATTGGTTAGGGCACTGAGCAACCTACAGACTGGCATTTTCATTGAAGGGCAACCAGGGTGTCGCAGCAATGCATGAATGGTTACTTAGACTGGCATTTTCATTAAAGGGAAACCAGGGTTTCACAGCAATGCATAAATGGTTAGTAAAGAATGTGCTATGCAGCATCAGCTTTGTGCATGACACAAGAAGTTGCTGATTCTTAGCCGAGTTATACATACTTCGGTTTAGGAGAGGTTCAAAGTCATTGCTGTGATAATGATAAAGCACACGCTAAATATAACAGGAACAGGAAACTGTTATGTGAGGTTCCATATAAGTTGAGTCAGCGTTTTAGCACTCCTGATGGATGAAATGTTTAAGAAGAATTATAATTGAATAATCATGATTCGATTTAGATTTGGTCCTTTTCCTTATGCATAAGGTGCAATCTGCTATCAATCAATGAGAACTTGTTTGAAACCCTGGTTACCATTTAAGCAAACAAGTACAAGTAGGTTTGCGGGACTCTGTGGGGACACAAATACATATCTCTGTCCGTTTAAAAAAATGTATTTAGTTCTTTCTGCTGGTTTTGGCAAGTTGCAATCACCGAAATTTAATTGGTGGCTCTATTACATTTAGGAAAGAACGTATTTAGTTTTTGAGGTCGGAATTTTCAATAACAGGCACCACTGAGGATCCAACCCACGACCTGGTAGAGTCTCAAGTTCGACACTCTACCAATTGAGCTGTTCTTTATCCCCTCACTGGTTTGAATGATTTCACAATGTTCCTTTTTACATTCGTACTATTTTAATTGAAGGCTTCTTGAGCACTTGGTGATGCCAAGTTCAGTTGAGCAACCAAGATACTTGCTAATTTATGGCACGCAGACAGGACAAGCGAAAGCAATTTCAGAAGAACTAGCTGAACGAAGTGAGAAAGCTGGGCTTGTTGCCGATATACACTGCTTCAGTAGAATCGAAAAGGAGGTAAGAGCTAAATAGATATGTTAGATAGTAAGTACCCCATTGTTGGTACAGTTCCAATGCCATTTATAGTTAGTTGGTAAAATCTTCATTTTGAACCAAAATTTAAACCAAAAGAGGCCTATATTGGTGGGCATATTTTTGAATTTTGGGCTTCACCAAATGCAACAATATAAACCTATATATACCATTTTAAAGAGAACCTTTTATCCACCATGATGATGCTTAAACTCTCATACTGCCATGCCCTTATATTTACTTGTTAGTTTGTGTTGGAGAACGAGCCACTTGTAGTCATAGTTTGTTCCACAACTGGTGACGGTGAACCGCCAGAATCTGTGCTGAAGTTCTGGAGACGAATTAAACGTAGGACCGTCCCTAAAGACCATCTGAGTAAAGTCCAATATTCTCTTCTTGGTAAGTTTGTCTTCTGAATAGATGATAGAATTTTCTCTCTTAAACATTAATGTGTATTACAACATTCACCAAATGGTAGTGCTGGCTTGTTTGCAATGGATCTAAAATTATTTGAAGGAAATTGAAGTATGTTCTGCTTATAACGGCAGCTGGCTTAGAGCACTCAGGGCAACTTGGCACAAATATTCCAGCCTGGATGCCCAATTTTGTACATACTCTATTGAAATGCTTGTGTGCTTTTGTGTGAAGCCTTCCTTCCTAACCACTGAAATTTCATTTGATGCTGATTTGTTCGTTGTTCTTTCTCATAGGATTGGGCGATTCAAACTACAGTCAGTTTTGTAATTGCCCGAAGCTACTTGATAAGAGACTACAGGAAGTGGGAGCCTCACATTTTCTATCTCCTGTGTGGGGAGACGACGCTGTCGGGTTAGTATAGATCGTTTGCTGTAGAGATTTAGGAACTGATATTTATTCGAGATCTATCTACAAATCTTAACATTGCTATACCAAAATTTATCATGAATATCTCATGGGCATGATGTAATATGTGTTGAGTCTTTGAAAGTCTTAAAAAAAAATCGAGGTAATAGTTTGAATAAAATAGATGGCATTATTGTAGTGACATGATTTTTTTTTACTATTGAAATCGGTGTCTGCCGTATGATCCTTACAATCAAGCCCATAATATGTCTTGATATTGTTTAAATTGACTAAAACTAGATGTTTTGATTTTCTTTTTGTTTTAGCTTAGAAGTAGAGGTTGAGCCTTGGATAGACAAACTTCTCATCACTCTTTGTGCTCATTTTGGATTACCGCCACCCTCAGAGGATAATAAAGCCATGAACGCCCTAAACTCTGACGCCCCCAAATCTAGCAACGGCTCAAACCCTACACTCGAGCTATCAAACGGCTCAAACACAGAGAAAATGAATGGT
Organism: Membranipora membranacea; assembly: GCA_914767715.1. NCBI lineage: Eukaryota > Metazoa > Bryozoa > Gymnolaemata > Cheilostomatida > Membraniporidae > Membranipora > Membranipora membranacea. Next base: position 14,384,248 of record OU612068.1, read on the forward strand.
GAAAACAGTGTTACTAGTCTCTCTGACCTCATCAAACAAAATTTGACACTAGATAATGGAGATGAATCCAAGGATCTAATCACTGGCCAAGATGAAAAGCCTTCCAACGATAATCAGTTTGAGGATAGCTCAGAAAAGTCAAACAGGACTACAGGTAAAATCTAACAAACCTTATACACATCAGGCATTATAAATCTGATCTTTATCATACCTTCTGGAGTTATTCACTTTTGGGTTATTGGTCTTTTTTTCTTTAATTTTTTTTTTTAAACTTTTATTGGCATCATAATCATTATTTTTGGAAAAAATGATTTTTGATATGTGCCAAAAGAAGAAAGAAAAAAAGATGCAGTTTGTAAATGTATGTGACTAGAGCTAATAATTGTTGGAGAAATAATTAACAAGTGGTCTTTTAAAGGAGTATTTGATGATCTGATAAATCTAGATAGACAGTTAAATATATTTCTACGGACACAACAACTCAGCTTGATAAGAAAAAGAAGACAATCCATAATATAAGTTAATAAAACTTTCATCGTAAGCAGTGAACATGATTTATGCGATTCTTTTTTATTGATAGACTGGTTGACCATTATACCAGTTGTGGATATTTCTGAGCTCACTCTACCCAGCTCACCTGCTGCATACATACAGATTGATCCTTTATCCGCTGATGCTGACTCATCATCTGCTACCACACAGGTAAATACATCTAAGCTCAAAACCTAATGGGTGAGTACAACTAGCTGGACAGTTATTCTGATAAAGGGTTCAACTTACTTTTTTCCCCGGGATGTCTTGATCATTTGACTTGGCAACAAGATCTTGATGGAGATTGTTTTTATCTTAGTGTACTGGTTGCATTCAAATATGGATATCCTAATCAAATTCATATCATAGAGATCTAATTTATACAGATTTAAGCTTTTCTTGATTGTGGGGTGGTTTATCTATGCTCTGTTGACCTGTATTTTCAGCGCCAGTCCAAAATATGATTGTAACTTAAACTGCAGTGATTCCCAGTGGTTGGTTATAGATAAATAGAATGAGTGTAGACGTTTGAAATCATATGACATGGTTGTTGAAGTTATTGACATTTTATTGGTTTTGTATACTACATGTTGTTCCATGTTTCTCAGGAAAAACTTCCCATACAGAATAACTGTAAGCTGCCGTTTGCTGCCTCTCCCATACATTCAGTAGACATAGTCAGTATTGATGTACTAACCTCACCAGAAGCAGTCAAGAAGACACTGTGTGTCAAGCTCAATACAAAGGTTGGGTAATTCTGTTTATATATATTTTTTGTATGCATTTTAATTTCCTGTCAGCACTTGTTAAAGCAAATGAGACCGTGATTACAATTTGTAGGATGAAATGTGAAGATAGAGCCTCTGTTTTACCATATGAAATGCGTCAAAATGTTGTATGTTTAAGTTCCTCATGATTGAAGCAGCATGTCACCAGAAGTCAATTGATTATTCATTGACCACACTTTTTATCTCAATGTCATGAATGTTGTTGTGTGAAGGGTGCCTATGGCAAATACATAAGGGAAATAGTCCAACGAACTTGCTGAAAATTGTCAGATTCACATTTTACACACACAACACCTTTAGATGTAATAAGTAAAGTGGATGCAAAGTAGGATTTAGATTGTCTATTTCACAGTCATCGATGTATTTGCACAAGGTACCAGCATGCTCGTCCACATAACAAAGTCATGTTTACAGTGAATTTTGTTCTTTCAGGATGTCACGGATTATCAGTCAGGGGATTCATTCAGTATAATTGCTCAAAACGATGAGAAAGAAGTCAATTGGTTGCTCAAAAGGTAAACTGGATCTGCCATTAGTTCGGGACATTTTAAAATGTCTAATAATGTAATGTTAGTTTTGGATATAACTGCAACGCTTGTCTTGTGTCTGCCTAGACCAAGTTTGGTCCATTTGCCTGCATTCCGAGTCGCTCCTGATCCACTGGTCACGCCGGAAGTGACCAGTGGAAGGGAGCAACAGGAATGCAGGCAAATGGATTAAGCTTGTTCTATGTCTGCCCAAGAAATTTGAAAGTATTTTTGATTAAAATTAAAAGAAAGGGATCTGTTTAAAAATTATTGTAATGGTTGCTTTGATGGATGGTCAATGAACTGATTAGCATTATAAGTGTTGAGCTCCTTTGTGACACATAAGTTGTTTCATTAATACTGACAATTGATTTATAGAGTTGGTGTTGCTGACATTTACGCTGTGATAAGATTGTCTGTGAATCCAGAGACAACAAAGAAGAAAGCTGCTGTACCCGAGTTCATCAATAATCCAAGTTCTCTACTCGATATATTCACCACTAGTCTCGATATTCGAAGCGTGCCTAAAAAGGTATGGTGTCTAAGATTCTGATTACATTGGTCCGACCAACGACTTCAGATCAGTATATACATGTCAAGGGGCTTATGCCAAAGGAAGGATATCTCCATATGCCTTAATTTTCCACGAAAAATAATTCACTATGGTTCCATGATTCGAATGGGTGGTCCTCTCCCATGTCAAATGATGAATGCAAACGATTTCCATGAAGAAAAAACATCAAAAGAGATATGCCGCGTCCGGGATTTGAACCCGGGCCTCCCGTGTAGAATCCACTGTTCCATGTGTGCTATTCATACATCGATGTGGACCGAAACAGTTCCTGCCTTTGAATGAAGAAATCAGTACAAATTTGTTCACAAGTTAACCTAAATGCCAATCCCATGTATCGATTGGGCCTAAAACCCACGCCACCTCGACAGATGGAAACATAGTGAATAATGTAGACTGGCTCTGTTGACTTCTATTGAATGATTACTGACCAACTATATAATTTTACCAAAAACTTATAAATTATTTTGCTAATATTTCCAATCAAAAAAATATATTGTATGAATCTTGAGATGAATAATCAAGCTAGACTATTACTGTCTCTGTCATCACTTTAGGTAATAAACCCAGCCTTCTTTCTTCTTTTTTATTTCACAGGCAGTGCTCAAGCTTCTAGCTGGCTGCTGCTCTGATGATACAGAGAAACAGAAGCTGCTTTATCTCAGCTCTCGACAAGGAGCTGACACATACAGAAGTCTGATAGTAGAATCTAAGAGGAGCATACTCCATATACTACATGACTTCCCTAGCTGTCAGCCTAAAATAGAATCCTTGTTGGGTGAGTGTAATATGGTGTGCTCATGAACCGCCCACAACTTAGTTGGGAACTCCCTGAGATCGAGGTCAAACTTCTGATAATCAAACTATCCCTTCATTTTCATGTTAGGTTTGTGTAATATGGTGTGATGATGAAGTTCTCAGGAGCTTCCAGGGAATATAGGTGTAACTTCTTACTCTATCAGACTATCATTGTCTTGATTTCCAAGGTTGCCACTCCTGCAGGACTGGGCAATATTTGAATCTTGTTCCAAAGTACGCTTTATTGTTCATTAGAATGAACACTATCAAAATGACACGCTGTTACCGCCCCGCCATCAACAGGATTGTTATGAATATTTGTTTTTAAGTTTATACTGTTTGGCTGATTCATGCATTTTTAGAGAGCACACCAATCCTGGCTTTTTCATGCAAATTTTAAGGAGATATTTTGATTATTCATTATTGACATGCTCACAAAAGTTTGAACAAAGCTCAGACTCTATTAGAGCTCTTGTAGACCTGTATCAGTCAATTTTGTAAATGTCGCGTAGTAGGCCTATTCACCAAATTTTGTTACTAGAAATACTGTACATATATAATGTTATGATATTCTGTATAATACTCTACCTGTTCTCCTATTTACCAGAGACCTTGCCGAGACTGTTACCCCGTGCCTACTCTGTAGCTAGTGAAAGTGGCAGTAAAGAACTTAGCTTTGCCTTCAACGTTATACAGTTACCTGATATAGGACATCTCACCAATAGACAAGGCCTAGTCACCGGCATGTTCAACACACAATCAGATAAGGAGAATTCCAAATATCCTCAGGTAACACACAGAAAAAGCAAGATTTAACAAGATTAGGACTATTGTTTTCTTTGATTTCTATGTTTATATTTATATTCTGGGTATAATAATCAAATACATGACATTCGCTCAAATATGTGCATAATCTACAAGGGAGAAAATATTTTTGTTGGACCATCTAGCCATGATACAGTTTTTATTCTGTTTTAGGTGCACATGTACTTGAGAACACAGCAGCACTTTAGATTACCAGAAGACCAGACACTACCTCTCATACTTATAGGACCCGGGGCTGGTATAGCTCCATTTATTGGCTTTCTCAGAGACAGGTCAGTAGTGTACTATAATCCATCTAAAGAGTCCTTGTTGCAGCTTAGATCAAGTATGATCCATTGTGGCAGTGCTGGAGTTGGCCCCTCTAAGGACCTCTCAAAGTATAGGGGAGCAACTCCAACGGTGGCAAAATGGATGAAACTTGATGTAAGTACAGCGTATGTAAAGCCATCTTTTTCAATATCAACCTTGATGAACAATTTACATCTCAGTCTACTGTCTATAATGCACCATTACTGCACCTGCGGTGCTCCCCGAACAGCGGCTATGCTAAGTCTAAGCCAGGCTTGTGCTGGGCATCTGCTTCAACAATTTGAGTTATTGCATCATCCGTGTTGCTTTATGCTTGCTTTTTACTATGCATCTTTACTCCTCATTTGCTTAGAATGCCTATCATATATCTATACCTATACCATATATATACTGTTCGTTCGCTAAATTATAATAACACCATCCTATTTTCTGTATCTAAACAGTACATAAACAGAACTTATATGGACAGTTTTCTGAGCTCTGATTTAGGCCTCAGTTCGGAGTTGTCCTCTCTCCAGTTTGGTACTTTTAACCTACGCCACATAGGAAATACATGCTGAAAAGAGGGTTATCTTGATAACCGCTTATAATAGGATAAAAATTATTTTTGATTCAGAATCTGCAGCATTGAAAACTCGTATGGACATAGTTTGGGAAATCATTTTAGTATTTGGATAGTCAATTATAGCATTTTGTGCCTGTTTTGCGGACAATTTGGCAGAATTTTTCATGAGTTTCGTCACTAAAATTAAGATTTATCATCGTTCAAGCCTCCAATGATTTGGAAACCCTGTCTCACAAGGTTTTCAATGGTGCAGAATCTGAATCAAAAATCATTTTTATCCCAACATAAGCGGTCCTCAAGATAACCCTCTTTCAGCAGGTTTTTCCTATGCGGCGTGGGTTAAAAGTACCAAACTGGAGAGAGGACAACTCCGAACTGAGGCATAAATAAGAGCTCAGAAACCTGTATATTGGACCTATCCTGTAGTATAAGCTTTTTTTTGTATTTTTCCGTAAAAAAACCGAAAGTCTTTCATTTTTTTTGTCCTGATAGGAAGAGGAGAAAGGAAGCTGGTGAAGTTGTAGGTAAATGTCTGCTCTTCTTTGGTAACCGACACAGAGAGAGAGACTACTTATATAGGTATGTACTTATTTTATCCTTTTGACATTCAAATTTCAAATTTTATGATGAAAATATGGGAAGAGCTTTTCATAATGTCACCAAAAAATCTCAGGCAAACTCTGTATTGCAACTCATCATCAGTTTTGGTGCATGTCATGGTAAAAGTTCTATCCATTTCCTGCCTTACTTCACATGTTTCAGAGTCTGGTAAAGTTATGTAATTCATATAAGTTTTGTGATGAGCGTCACTAGACAGCATGCTGCAACAATTACATCAGCAGTCTCTGCTCTAGCTTCGTGCTATCTGACTGTCCCATTACCTTTTAACATTTTTATATACCTTAAATACAGTTCTACTTATTCTAGTTCTTATAGTAAGCAATAAGCATATAGAAAAAAATTCTTACTATATCTCTCAGGGATGAGCTACAGAATCACATAGAGTCAGGCTCTCTAACAGAGCTACACGTCTGCTTCTCTCGAGACTCGCCAGAGTCAAATCCTGGAGGAGCTAAATATGTAACTGATCTGATGAGGCTGGATAATAACCAAACACACCTATCTGAGCTCATAACTAACCAGTCTGCTCATATATATGTGTGCGGTGATGCTAACAATATGGCTAAAGATGTCAGCCAAGCTGTCGCTAATATCCTTAAAACTCGAAATGGTAAGTCTGAGCAGACTCTTCATCTGAAGATCAGATAATGTGTCCACAGTGTCATCCTTCACTAGTACCACATAATTGGTCGATTGCCAAATTCAACAAATCTATATCTATATTTCCTCCAGGAGTTGATGTTTTCTATTTCACTTCTTGCATTGATACCTTTACCCACATTCAGTTTATAGGTTGCCATAATGGTTCATGGTAACATTAATGAATAAATTTTCCCTAAAATCGCAAACCTAATATTCGCGCTTGGGGTCGCAAAAACCTTCTGTGCGCAGCATTATACGTATTATTAATTTTATTATAGGGTACACCGATGATGAAGTTATTACAGCAGTCAAAGAACTGAGAGTAGAGAAGAGATATAGAGAGGATGTATGGACATGATGAGATGTAGATAATAAGGGCTGTGGGTCATGTGCGACGATTATTTTGTGCAGTAGAGATAGATACTGAGAAGGTACTGAGAAAATCCGTAAGACATCTAAGTTGATAGCCTGTTCATTTCCCATTTTCTGAGCATGGCTTTAACTTTTGTCTGACTAGTTGTCGTTAAAGATCTCATGTTATCTGATCGTTCTTAGATTTGTTTTTGATTGTTATCTAACCAGTAGTAAGATTATACATTGTATGTGCCACAAGCCTTTCAATCCCACCAGCAAAGGCTCATTTTCATGGATGGTATTCCATTTTTTATTTGTTATGTATGTTAACATTTTCAAGGTTATTTTCAACGCCACCAAATACAAATGCTCAACTGGAAGCTTTGGAAACATTTGACTCTGTGTGGAAAATTTTATTCTGTGTTTACTCTAGGTCAAATTTTCTATTGTTCTAAATAAAAAACAGACATACCGTGATGGAAAAGAGGAATCTATTTTCTGAAGGCTCAAACAACTAGAAGTGAGATTATGTCGCATTCTGATCTCAAACTCTCCTGCTCGTAATATGAATGAAACAAAACTCACTTGCGACAGTTTGAACCTCAAAACTAACTATGTCTATCTCTTTGTGACAAATAGAAGCTGTATATTTTAATTGTCTGCACAAAAATGTCTCTTTGTCTAAGATATAGCATAATGTAAACCGCGTAAGGCCCTGTTATTTATTTCCTTGGCAAGAGATAGTACTGACAAAATATACACATAGGCCTCTGAAGTAGCTTATGATCTTGGTTTTAAGATGTTATAGCTCCGTACAAAGCTTATGCAAATTTTGTCCATGCCTCATAAACTAGTCAACTGCATAAAAGAATCAGGAGCTATCCGAGGGGCCCGAAATCTAGCTACTTTGGTTATATGCTGTGACCAAACAGATGTCAGATATCAGTTAAGAAAGCTTTGCCGGTAGCTTTTGCTTTGTTGTCACATCACGCCACTGCAGAAACAGCAGGAGTAAGCATGAAGAGGATGTTTTTACATTTTCTTTGAAAATCAAGGTATAGGTCCAAAAGCTATCTCAAGATCATCCCTCAGCTAAATTCAACTGAGACGTAGGGGGAATTCTATTGCAACATATATTTTTTGTGTGTCACCATAGATAATATGTATGGTACCCAGTTCACAATGCTGTCCTGACCCCCATCACTATTATAGAAATGATGTAGTTTAAGATTTAAAATAATTATACCTTAATTGAAAGCATTACCTATTAAAGAGAATTTTATAACATTTCAGATACCTCGATCATGAATAGATTGATTCTGTCGGCTACCTGTCAACTGGTAGCAGCTCAAGCTAGTGTGTATAACAGTGCAGCAAACCGAGAGCTGACTCAGTACAGAGAAAGAGTTCACATCCTACACCAGATAGGGCTGCACAGAACCTGAACAGAAATTTCATCGTGTGATTCTGATCTCTACAGACGAAATTCATCTAGCAGAGGAAAAGAAGTTGTTCAACAAGCTTAGCGAAACGAAATGTTAGTGTCCTGTCGTAAAGCTTAGATCGGTTCAGCTCCGACTGATTCCCCAGCAACAGCTGCGAGTGCTAGTGCAACAACTACATTGTCAACAACAACATTGCCACCAACAACATTGCCTACAACAACATTGCCTACAACAACATTGCCTACAACAACATTACCAACAACAAAATTGCCATGTACTACGGTGACAACAACAACATTGCCATCATCTACAGGGTCAACAACTTTGTTACCAACACCTCCTGAATGCATTAATGCCAGAAATCTCACTGAAACTGCCAGACTAACCCATCGAAACAATCTTGGGGAACGTAATAAGACTTGTGACACAAAACCAATGATTGATGCCGGGCGCCCGTGGTTTCGTTTTGCAGGAGATGCTGGTGCCAAGTTGGAGGACAAGTGTGTGCCAAACCACAGCTGTGGATCCGATGGGGGTATCTGGAGCGACACAGCAAATGCTCCCTTAGCCGTTGGATTGAAGAAAACAGTCCACGCCTACATATCCTGGTCTGACAATTGCAAGTTGTATACAGTCAACATCGACGTCATGCGCTGCTCATCTGAAGCAGATGACTTGGTGTATTGTTACATCGCCAGCCTGTACTACTGTTCTTATGTATTCTGTGGAATGTTGTAAATACATGTATCTGATTTTACACAACAATTCTCATTTTGGTATGATCGAATAGAGCTTGAATAAAATAAACCAAATTACAATATTACAATATTATACCAACTCCTTCCTCGTGGGCATTTGAATAGAATCTACAGTTTACTACCTCTCCAGATTTAATAGAAGAGTGATACTCTTCCTATATTAGGGTGACTTATAGAATTCTCGATTCAAGTTTTTTATGACCTATTTCTTATTAATCTAAATTATGAGCAAACGCCTTTAGCTTTACTTAGTAGCTCACTAGCATCAAATTTATTTGAGCAAAAATTTAGGAGTGAAATATATGATGCATATTAACATCATTTTTAAAATCATACAATCGTGGAAATTGAATAAGATAGGAGGTTGGCATTATATTGGAGAGCTGCTGTTGACAAGGCACAAAAAATTCCTGTCTGAGCACTTAAACTAGTAAAAACAGGATGTCAATGTCCGGATATGATCAACATGTAAGCGGATGAGTCAGAAAATTGACCATATTTGGAGTTTCCTTCCCTATGCCATCAGAAATTGAGGATCAATATTGTCCTGCAAAATAGGATGTACAAAATAATCCACATACTCTCATATCAAATCTGCTCTTTACTTGAAGGAGTTAGCGAGTTTGTTCATTCTGTTGATCATGTTGTATGGGTAGGGAACAGTGTATTGTGATCCATTGTCCAAAGCCTGCATGTCTTCAGCTGAGAGCTCCCAGCCTACAGCGCCCATACAATCCTCTAGCTGCTGCAGAGTCTTCACACCGATGACTGGAGATGTGACAGCCTTCTTCTGACACAACCATCTTAAAGCCACCTACAAGTACAAATGTGTTTTAAAATTAGATTTTTTCTGTGAGTTCCGACATGCAACACTACTTTTTACTCCAAGAGCGTATGATTCTTGAAAAAGAGTCAGTGGGCTTACTTCATTACCAGCGAAATGCAATAAATATAGATACGCATAAATTTAAATTTAATTAAACGGTAGAGCTTTTCAATGGTCAATGACAATGCAAGTATTACGAGGAAATCTGAAGAAAACCAGGCAGGTTGAACATAAAGAGGAACGCTACAAACATTCCCATAATAATACGATATAAGCCTGGAAGGACTGGATTTAGATTAGACAACAGCATAATATGATACTATTCAACCTGTCCTATTGATCACATCATGATTAATTCCCATCGGTGTTGATTTGTTATGAGTTCTGGACTGTCAATCAGCTGTGGAGTGAATGATGTCACAACTACCCTCCCTGCACCTGACTATCTCCATATTTTCACTGTACAATAAGCTAATTTTGTTTCAGATATTCTACAAACCTGAGAGACAGATTTCTGTTTGCTGTCAGCGATTCCCTTCATAGTATCTAACAGATCCCACACCTGTATAAAGTAACAAACAAACAACCAAGCATCATTTTATGAGCGCTCAACAATGAACAACTCATGAAAACATCACATAAATTTAAAGTTATTATTTGTGAAATCCTGTTGTGGGTTTATAATAAGCTCAAAATCAATATTATTACCCATATCAGTCTTATTTTTATCTTTTGATGTATTGAGTCGATGCGATGGTCTAACTAAAGACTTGAAAATAAACAATTACCTGGTCATTATTAGCGTATGCCTGCCAATCAGGATGGCTCTGAAGGACGGATTTATTTTTTATAGTAGAGTAATGTACTCGGGTCCCTTCTACTGGCTCTGTCATAGATCTGTCAAATTTACCAGTCAACCAGCCACCTGCCAATCACAATACATTGTGAAATTATCATATGGCACGACCAGGGTGTCATCTCAATGTCGTGTCATTTTGTAATTAAAACCGTATGGTCTAGTGTTTAGCTGGGTTAAGCCTAGATTAAGTTTGATCCAATTTGCCCTCATTCCGATTGTTCCCATTCTACTGGTGAGCTGGCATCGGCTCGAAGAGTGGGCAACTCCAGATGCAGGCAAATTCAATAAAGGTTTAACCAGGAAGGGTGGTTGATTTAACCAAGGAGTTAGAGACAACTCCTAAATCCTTGTTTAACCCAGTCTCTCAGCAAGGCTTTTGAAAGCCACTACATATGACATACCTTTAAGGGGACTCCAGGGAAGAACTGCTACATTTTCATTAGTACAAACATCAGCAAGCTCTAACTCCAGCTCCCTGTTCAGTAAGCTGTACTGCTGCTGTAGACTTATACAAGGGTTCAAACCCATATGTTTGGACAAATCCACCAACTACAAAATAAGCCATGGTTTCTACATACTACAAGGTAAATGTAAAATGTAATGTAAATCACTTTATTAGCAGCTATCCAGAGAGTAATATTTTGGAATTGTGGGGTGTATAAATCTTATACCAAAACAAACCTAGTATCAGGTTTATGGCCTCATAATAGTGTCCACTAATTATAATGATGAAACTGAAGCATACATAGGAAGATCACAATATATAATTCCAGCGTTTTGCTGCCTTGAACATTGTCGTGCCATGGCTATCCGCATACTCCTTTAGTAAGATAGCAAATGGAACACTCAAAATTAATTGTTTTATTTACAAAAAAATGTTATCAACCGACCTTCTGAAGTTGCCAGCCACAGAAATTGCTGACTCCAAAGTATCTAACTTTTCCTGATTTGATCAGATCATCCATTACTCTTAGACTCTCCTCCAGAGGTGTCGAGGCGTCCCAGCAATGCCATTGATACAGATCAATGTAGTCGACCTGCAGGCGCTTCAAACTCTCCTCTACTTCAGATAGAAGATGCTTCCTGCTTAGACAGGCGCCATTGATTGGGCCCTGCAGAGCATCTTTAAATCTATATAACCCCAAAACACCGTTTTATATTGATCGTCTTAGGAGCAAAGTATCATAATGGGATATCTTATTGCATTGTGAGATACTCAACAAAATACCTTATTAGAGTAAAATAAAACCTCTTTTTTTTAGCAACTAAATTCTGCCTATAGCCATAAAAACAGTGTAGGCGTCAGTAGATTGATATTAGGTGGTAATAAACATGCTCAAAAACTAGCAACACAAATCTACTGTTTTTATGTGTGCCAAACACTGAACGTATTTATGAATTTAAACATAAATTTGACCTTTCATCCTAAACTCATCTGTAAAGAAACAACACAATTGGCAATATCCGTAAACTAACAATATGCAAGGAAGAATCCACCCATCAGCTTCAAATACATAAATATATGCAAAGCTGTTCTCATCTGCATATCCTATAGGAGTTTAATTTAGCTAGAGTTTAATTTCGCGATCTGGACCTGGAACTAAATTTCGCTAGAACTAAATTTGAAAATTAAAAATAAATGTCCAAACTGGGATTCGAACCCAGGGCATAACCCTCCATCAGATTGCAAGGCATACACTTAGACCACTACACCACACTACCTTGCATGCATAGGTAAGGTATATTCCTGTATAATTGTACATTGTTTATGAAACTATGGTGAGTGAGTTTAATTTAAGATACACTAAATTTCGCTACTTAGGCAAGCACGCGAAAAGCGAATCCTAAATGCCGCAAAAACTAAACTCCTTTAGGGTGACTGCAAACAATAAATAACACACCCAGACATCATTTATGCACGTTTCTATGCTAAAAGGACAACAATTAACTTATCAGATGATCAGACCACCTACCTGGCCTTTGTAGCTAAAACTATCTCCTCTCTCTTAGGCCCCATCTTTTTCAGCCATGTTCCGACAATCTCCTCAGATTCTCCGTTACAGTACACATCAGCAGTGTCCACAAAGTTACCTCCTAACTCCACAAATCTGCCAAAAAATCGGATAATCCCAGACTATTATGCATGTGATAGTACTTTATAAAATATGATGGAGAAGCACTCTATAGAATCGACAATCGAATACAAGTGACATATTTCTAGTTTAGAGGTGGGCTAAATACAAGTCGGCACACAGCTTTGAAGGAATGATGAGAGAACAAAATACATACTACTCTTGCAAACAGGTTTCCCAAAGAAAAACAAATAAATGGTTCAGAAGGGAATTCAGGAGAAGTTATGTGAACCAGTACAAAAACGAGCAAGTCCTCATTCAATATATACAGTGAACATCAGAGCAAGCAATAAATGTATCTGTCATACCTATCCATGATTTTGTGTGATGCAGCTTCATCACAGTTTCCTGGACGATCGCTGTTCTTGCCGAAGGTCATTGTACCGAGGCATAGCTCTGACACCTTCAATCCCGAGTTACCGAGTCGCTTGTACAACATCATTTGTATCTAGAAGTCAATGGAGATATGTTTTCAATGACAAAACATAAATTGAATCACACCAACTTGCCATACATATGAAAATTTATTGTAAAACCAGGAACTAAAAGCGTACAAAGAGCACCAGTGTCACTTGAAATTTGTTATACACCCACAAACTATAACTGGCTTCACTCGTTTGGGGCCACCAAAGAAAGCAAGAATCGATTTTAACTAAAAGTCCACACCCTGACAGTGGCTCAGTGCTGTTAGCAATAACCACAGTGGCCATCTTCATTTATATACACTTACAGTGACAAATGCATAATACTGTAACCCCCACCCAGTTTGATCTACTATAGATAGGCTTTCAAAAAATTACACGAAATTCATGAAGGTTTGCAGCAGTACTACTCAACTGCCTGCAAACATTGATAATTGTGGCAGTTCTATGATGACGGATAAGTATCTACAGTTTGTGCGGGTTAGATGTCCCTGTGGTTACTAATATGTAAGCCTTGCCATTGCAGCACCACCACCTCCACAGATAGTAAACATGCACCAAGACAAACTCACTCCTCACTGACTGTTGTGAGTGGGTGTGTCTGCGCAGTGCCTGTAACCAATCTCTTTTTTCTTTCAAGATACTATTAAGTGACACCTAGCCAGCGGGAACAAGGTATAGATAAGGACAGAGTGCACAGTGCATGCTTGCAAACAATCCCAGGGGCATGGTTTGTGACAGATTTCTGCCCAGGGTTGTCTACAATATTATTTGCACAGGCATGCTTTGCAGCTTTAAATACTGTACTTTCTTCATCTCAGCAACCAAAGTATTTATATCAACATCAGTCTCAAGCTTTTACCTGCATGTGATAAGACACATCTAAGAAGAAAGTTAATAAGATTTGCTGGGCAAATTAAACTTCAGCTTACAACCATTTTAACCAATCATATAACCTAATACATTTACATTTTTTTTTCACAGTGAGTCCACTTCAAATATTTTCAATAATTTCCTGATTGCATTTTGCATGCTCCCTGTTTTTAAAAAAAGTTGTTTTATGGCATTTAGCATAGACCTTCCTTTCTGCGTGTCCCAGTGGTCAATGCATTTTCGATTGGGAGATTTAAAAGTGTTGACCAGGCCACTAAGATTATAGAAATATGACTTTCACTCTGACAAAGAGCATGATTAGCATATTGTTGCTAATCTGATATCCTTATTATATTTATCATTCAACATGTTAGATAAGATAGGTATTGTTGCTGAATCCAGGGAGAATCCCTGCTGAATCCAAGAAAAAAGTTGAGGATTAAGTCCTTGGTTGGGTGCCTGTCAACCCAGACAATTGCATTACTGTGAACTCACATTTGGATAACAATAGAAAAAAAGTGCCTCTTAGTTAATACAGGGAGAATTGAACCATTCTCCCTGGTTAATACAATGAACTCCCTCAGGGAGAGGAAGTTCATTGGTTAATACCCCAAGCAATTCAGTCTTGATTGTCCAAAGGAATGAGGCTAATTCCTGCAGTGTTGGTATTGTTCAAGGAATTAGCCTGATCTCAAAACAAAAAGAGGGACTTTTGAGATAGGCTACCAAGAAATGGATGCGGATAAATATCAATATTTTGGTATTACTATAAGTATAATATTTGAAAGTATATAGGGCCTAGATACTAATAGCGGCTACCGATAATATGGCATCTCTGATCAACCCCAATAGTGTAACTTGTGAAGTTTTTTTGCTTTTTTACTATAGTACACAGGAAACTGGGTCTCATCTTAATTGGCCATTTTCTTATTGACTGACGACTTCTCATTTTTAAATCTTATTTTACAGTCACTTGTGAAACATGTGGAGGTCAATGCGATTGTTCCTGACAACTCATGCTAAGCTGAGTTCAGAAGCCCTCACCACACAATGTAGAGAGGTTCCTAGGCTACAAGAGTTCCAGGTATATAACAATTACATTTGCCCATCAAATCACATGGACATATGAGACCATGCTCAAACAGAAATAAGTGGTAAAACTATAGGAGCGAAACTAACATGATATATCGTGATATATCGTGATAGGCCTATATCGCTTTTTAAAACTTTTTAATATTGTATTGGTGATCATGTCTAATAGTTATTTTCACAGTTGAAACCTCCCAAATATTTGACGTTGAGTCACAGTGACCTCTGGAAGTTCATTTTGGGGCAAAAAGTGCCCTTTTTATATTGAACCCTCTGTGCCTTGTTTTTGAGGTATTTGATTAGTTTATGCTTTTACCATATAGAGGAGGCATGGCTCTAACTGGAGGAGTGCCAATTTAGTGAAACTTTATGATTTTAAGCTTTCCTGTCTTCGAGACTTGAAATTGATTTTGCAATAGTATCAGGGCCATTTCTGACCCCTCATTACATGGGACCCCAATAATGCAGAAACTAAAATTTCCAATTTATTATACCATTTTGGTCTTGTACTGTCACTTCCATCAATAATCTTACCAGCTTACAGATCCTGGTTGTCACAACTGTAACAGATAGTAACCAAAAATTTAACTAATTTAGTCAAAATTTTACAGCCAAAGTCCAGAAATTCAGAAAGATGTCAGTCGAATTTGTTGTCAGCATGATGAGCAGCAGGAGATTGTCTAGGTTTTGATGGAAGCGATTGTTGATTATGGCTTTACATCATGAGATATTTGGATTTTTGTGGCTAAACCAGCTTTATTTGGTCCAAAACATGCACTCCTCTCCAGCCAAAAAACTGAAAACAGGTTAAACAACATGTTATACACAATAGCTTCCATTAAACTAGAGAGTATTTCTGAGGTTTAGATCGTGGCGTTTGATGGTAAATTCAGTAGTAGATAAGTTATGAGCATAAACATTTCTCTTTGCTAAACAATCACCTAAAAAAGCTGATCCATTGTTGTACACAATGTGCTTTGCATGTAATACTGCATAGATTTTCATCACGCTTTTTCATAACGTAATTCACTGCATCATTTGGCCTATTGCTGCCTATATGTTTTAATGTACAATTAATCAAGCTAGAAACATGCGACTTAAAAAAAGATTGCGATATTAAACATAAGTTAGACTACTGGCAACGTGTCAGTGAAGGAATTTTTGAGATGGGACGGGTAGATCCTGAGAAACTTAAAGGCGATATATCACGTTAAGACCAATCCCAGAGAGAGAATTCTTACTCACTTTACTGTCGGCCCATTATAGACTGTATTTGTGTACCAATTAGGTGAACATATTTCTCTTGGATCCTAAATTTTCCTACTCAATGAGGAATTTGCTCCCTGATAGCAACCAAAACATAAACAAGCGCTAGGTCTGAATATAGACATTAGGCTATGGTATTGTATTTTATCCAAACCTCTCATCTTCTTTAGAATCTAGCAGCACTAAGAATGTACAGTGATAGAAAGGCAGAAGAGTGTTTCAATATTGCGGCCTCATCGCAACTTCAGTCAGTAGAATCACAATCAGCAGTTATACAGCCAAACACTGAAAATCACCTTAAAATTGACCCCTTGGTGTCGGGCATGAAAGATTTTAACAGGGATCGGGTCATGGACATTATGGATAATGAAGCGAGACATCCTGGATTCACCACAGCAGCAGATGTGGTTAAATACTCACCTGATCTGCAGATGTTAATCGCTCTTGGTGTATCTCTGAAGGATGTGGAGAAGTTGGAGGGGGCCTTAGATCTTCTATCTGATATCAAATATTATCCTACTGTTCACAGTAAGTTCTTGAGCTTAGCAGAACTCAACTCATCTTTATTTTCCTATGTATTATGAAGAATCATTTGGTACAATACCTGACTTTGCTTCCATTAATTCACAAACAAAATCTGACACTTCACATTATTAGAATAGGCTATGTAACTCAATGTGAATTATTGTTTGCAATACAGCAAATGTATCAGTATAGAGGGACACCGTCATGATTAGAGGTCTCATGTTCGTAAGCACACAGTCGATAATAACTGGGGCTCGCAAAATTCTACAAAAAAATTCATAAAAAATGATAAAGTTATGTATCATTGTTTCCTGCTGATTGGTTGTAAAAATATTGCGGTGCTGCTCAAGCCCAAATGTGATGCAAAAGGGTATCTAGATATAGCTTAATTCTGTGTATTTTCAGATATCCTCCGATTGCTCTCAGAGGTTGGAGTGACAGAGTTTGGAACAGTTATCACAAAATGTCCTTTCATCCTGGACCTTGAACCGAAAGTTTTAGTAGAGCGAATTCTCTACCTAAGCAAGAAAAGATTCTCCAGAGAGCAGATATCTCTCATAATCACAAAATATCCTAACTGGTTACTTCAGGAGGTTGATGATGTGGATTCAAGGCTTGGAGCTTTTCAAAAGATCTTTGAGTTGACAGGTATCATCTCAGACCTAAGAAATGTTGGGAAAATCTTTCACCAAAAATATTTAATGACTTAAACCACTGCTGGCACTCAGGCAAACTTGTGCTCATTGGATTCTCTATAGCTCCAAGATAACTAATTGAGGCTTTAATCTCGGAATTGTCACCTAAAGGGCAAATAATTTACAAGAACTGATCTTCAAAATCAAGGTATGAAATTGACGCACTAGCCGATGACGTCATTAATATCCACTAGTAAGGCCGTAGCTACGTCACATGATACCGTAAATAGTTATTTTCATACCCTGATTTTGACAATCAGTTTGTGCAAGTTATTTGCCCATTAGGTAGCAATGCTGAGATTGCAGCCTCATAATATTAGTTTTGGGCTATACAGAATTCAATAAGCACACATTTGGCTGTGTGGCAGCAGTGGTTTAAGTGATTGCCTTCTTTTGTTCTTTACCCAATACCGATTAGACTGTTCTTGATCTATAGTATAAAACACTCATGAATTTAAACTGAGCGGCCAGTCATTACTTATTTATAACAGAAAAAAATAAAATTCCAAACTATCCTTTTACATGAAAATTTCAGGTTTGCAGATCAGGGAGATGGTCTGCCATTCACCAAGAACTGTATTTGCCAATATGGTCAAGCTGCAGGTAGGTTGGATCAATTTATTTGAATACAGAGCTTTTTATATAACCAATACGCAAGTCTCCAAATTATGCCAAGGAATATTAAAACTATCTCCTCATGTTTGGAAGGAAGACTATAGCCACATTATTAGTTTCTTGTGTATGGTATACATTGATATCTATGATATATTTGTTCCAAGCGCCCTGCTGTTTTCTCCACACATGTGGGTGTGTTTGTTTAACAGAGGGGTGGCATACAGGAGGAATATACCCAATTTAGATAAGATATTATGACCTGAAATTCATTTCTGCTTATTTTGAAGAAAACAATATTTCATCTCAAAGAAGTTCAAGAGTTTTCTCGATCACAGCTCAAGAAGATTGCAATAAGCTGCCCATCAACTCTTACGCTTAGTAAGTCATATTTTTATTAGTTTATATTAGTTTTATTATAAGTTCATATTAATTACTGTGGTGCTTCCTTTGAGGGCAATTTGAGCGTGAAGTGATATGAAAGCCATGAAAGCCATGAAAGCCGTTACAATAGGATGTCAAAATTTCCCATGTCTTGTTGCCATGTGAAAAAATTTTGATCTATTTATCGACCCACATCTCAGCTATGATTATTCGCACGTGCTCTGATACTTGAGTTTGTAAGCATTATAACTAAAGATTTGGTAACCTCCCCGGCAACAACGAAAAACACACCGATTAAGTCACAGTATCCAAAAAGACAATATGAACTTAGGGCTAGAAGTGAATGAGGAATGAGATTCTTATCGACACACAGGGCTTCATGTTGCTTGGGCCGGACATGAGATGGTTGAGAAGGCCTCAAAACGTGCACTACTGTATGTTGTATGGCTATTATTTGTATGCCTTTAAGGTGGTTGTTATATTATCTCATAGGAGGGACCTAATCAACAGTAGAAAATTGACCAGTTTTTCTAGCCCCACTTAGACTAATCTCATACAAATTGTTGGTAATTCTTTTTTGTTGTTATATTTTCAGATGCACGCAGTCTTCAATACAGAATAGACTATTTATTAGATACTATGATCATTTCTAAAGATACAATAGCTAGTTGGCCATTGATACTCAAGTGCAGAGAAAAAATACTCAAAGAGCGACACGAAATGTTGGCTCATCTAAACAAAGCAGTATACGACACATCTGAGCCAGGTTATGTTTCTCTACAGACACTAGTAAGTGGTTCTACTGAGAATTTCTGTAAAAATGTGGCGAAAATATCCGAGGAACAGTACTATGACTTCTTAAAAACATTGTAGACTGAATATTGTAGCGCTTCCCTGCTTAGAATGGAGTAATGGTTACTGCTGAGGTAACTCCTCACATTAACTCCTGGTCAAGGCAATTTTTTTCAACCACCTGATGTGCAGATATACAACATATAGATCTGAGGTAACTAGGTCCTTACTCCTTACAGTGAAGCATAGTCCGTGCAACTTTTTTATAATCTTGCAATGCGCAGATAAACAAAAGATAATTTGATGAGGCTTCAATTTTCCAACAATTTGATATTAATCATATTATTAGATGTAAAGCCAACACCGTTGTGATTTCTTTCATTAGATGCCTTTCTTTAATCTTCACTAATACCCTGACTTGACCCCTTACTAATTGTCCAAGGCTAGACTGAGAATTCTAGTTAATATCTGCTCACACATCAGCAAACATCGAGGGACGTGGAAACAGCCTGTAAATACAATACACCCACAGGATAAATTAGTATTGACCTATTTTTTCAAACTTTTTGCAAGATTATTAGCAAGCGTATGAATTATGATACAAATGGTTCAACTTTAGAAGTGATCTATTGTAACTTACAGAAACCTTTTAAACATTTTTAACCTTCGGTAAACATTGGTAATTTCTTATGATAGAAAAAAACAGTTTTTATTGAGTGGCAAATATAAGAATTGTAATGCAGGGTCTTTTCGAATATCCCACCTTTGAAAGGGGCGCCTTTTGCCGTAGAAGTCGGTTTACCTTGTCTGTCCAGGTAACCAAACCATTCACCATGTTTGTTGTCTACAAACTAAAATTGGAACAAAAACAGGATGATATTTGTTTGCGTTCATTGTCCATTCTCAAGTATTCCATATTATTGACTACTTACTACATTTAATTGTCACAATTACGATTAATACTCAGTTGTCAAAGTTTCTAATTACAAAAAATTTAACGGAAAAAGAAGATTTAAACAACCTGAGTATATCTTCTTATGCAAAAGGTCAACGTACATGCTCTATACTGTACTTATACACTCTCTGGAATAACTCAGCTATCTCTGTAGAAGGCGTGAGCTCATATGCCATAAGTAACGCGATCATGGCTTCATTGTGTGGCCACCATAACTTCATATGCCACTCCAGCTGGCTGGGGGCAATCTCTGGTCTTTAACAGAAATAGAGGCAAACACTGATAAACAGAATCAATTGTGGCAAATGATCACACTGTATATTTTGAAGAAACAGGTCTTTGTATTTTGTCTTGTTGTCATGATAGATCAAGCTAATATTTACCCTCGGGCGTCCAGAAAATAGAGAATACCTCCGAGATCCTCGTCCCATCCATAGCTCATTGGTCGCAGTATGAAATTGCCAATAACATGATCCACATCCATTCCACTGTCAGGGTCCCTCTGTGAATACTCTAGCAAAAACCATCCTGCCTCTATAGCATGTCCTAGAAATAGACAAAGAGTTGATGTATATGATATACTATCAAAGATTTTTCACTCTCTTCTCATGAAAAAATAATGATCTGTAGCCCTTTCATTGACTCCTGCAAGATTGGTCTACTAGTCTTCTTCCTCAGTGTTTACACTAGAACTGTTAAGATCAGAGACCACCGAAAGAAGCAAAGCTCTTCGGCTCAGTTGGACAGATCATAGCTTAGTTCACTGGTCAGAGTGATGTTCGTCATTTTTCAGTATTCGGAGTTGCTCCCCCGTCCATTGCAGGGAAAACAACTCCGAATTTAGGCAAATGGATCAAAATTGATCTAGCTAGAGCATGGGTGGGCAACCTTTTTCTAAAAAAAGGTCACATTTTACACAGGCTCAACACAAAAGGGCGCAACCTATATTTCAGGTATAAAATCGGAACAGGAAACCGGGGTAACAATTTTTGACAAACTAAAACAGATTTATGTGTAAAAGCTGTGGTATGTGGCAAGGAACTTAAGCTGAACAGAAATTCTAATTCAAAAAATCATGTGAAGTTTTGTGGTGTGATGTTTGATTTGGCTGGGTACATGACTACTAGTCTACTGGTCTAGTGGTCTGGTCTACTAGTCTTCTTTCTCAGTGTTAACACAACTCTACAAGATATACGTGATACTCATTAACTTCTATCTTGTACTAAACTAGAACTTACCAGGGTTCAAAAGATTGCCACTGCTTCCATCCAGTTTCTCTCCATCTTGACCAACATTTTCCAAAACATAATTCTGTCCATCAATCTGTAACATACTAGGAATGTAAAGCTAAACATGTCCATCCTATTCAACTCAAAATTGAGAATATTTTGTTGGTGTCTTACCGCAGCTAATGATGCTGCCATATAAATAGCCTTAATCTCGTAGTATATTTTATGTGCGATGTGATATTCATCACTTTGTGTGATATTCATCATTTATCGATGTCTCCAATTTTTACAAAAATATGAGAAAATCTCAAATCTCTTCTTTCCACTCACCTCGACAACATGCTGAAGAACTTTACTTGCTGCCTCCCTGCTGACTTCCAAATATTGTTTTGTCAGCGAAGAGTCAGCCATATATAGCTGCTCTAGAGTTCCCAGCACTATTAGTGGTATATTAAGTGGGTGAGAGCTCATCTCACTCACAGGGCCATGCCCAATTTCTGTACCGTCAGTAAATGACCAATAAATTATTTTATCCATCATCGCTATTGCCTTCTCCTGAAATTATATGAACAGTGAGGTCAGCTCTAAATTGACACTCTGGAGATGAACACTCGATCAATTTTTTGATCAAAAGTGACAGCTCAGTACAAAATGTCTGAACGCTGTGTGTATGATACTATTTGAAAATCAACTCTGAAATTTCAAAAATGCACGATGCATGATTTTTTACCTACCTTTCTTCACTGAGATCACAAAAAAAAATCCAACTGCTGAAACTATTCCTATTGCATCTGAACCCTGGCTTAACATCTCTGAACTTTTATTTTGGCGTCTACCACATAACCAATATGTTGGTTGTCTCTCCATTAATCTTATGATGACCTTCATGAGGTTAACCGATCTGCTTAGGCTTCGATTCAGATTCGATTTGGCACACTTTTCTTTATACAAGGTTTTTGAATTTTCACATTGTAATGTGTTGAATTTCATATGAATTACAACCTTTATTAAACTCACCAGATACGACTTGTCACCTGTAGCTCGGTACATTTCACTCAGGGCTATCGTGTAAAAGGACTCTGTGAATATAGTTCTCTGGGTTTTCGTTGGTGAGCCTTCCTGTGTCACGGAAAAATAACATCTGTCCGTCGTGTCTGACTTTATGAACTTTTGCAGAAACTTGCACCCTTGGACATTCAAAAGATCAATTGCTTCATTTATTGCGTAAACACCATACCACAGGCAGCGAGCAAACATCTCATTGAATTATTAAATCCTTGTGTTGTCTTCTCTTGTTATGTTAAGTGATCACAACTTCTTGGGAGTTGTCCCCATGCGGAAAAGGCTTGTTTCTTCTAACACTTTAAAAAGCTAAATTCTATATGACAAGATATTAATTGGGAGGTTGTCATGATTAAGGGCATCCGCACATCAAAGAACTGGCTCACCATGTAATGCGGCCTCAAGCATTTCTGGAGTTTGAAACCTCTTAACATCATTATATAGTCTAGCCAGGGTCCAGACCTGCCTTCCTTGTAACCATCCATACTTCATCGTGTCATAGACCTGACCAGCTTTAGAGAGACAGTTGTAAAATCCACCACTACAAAGTGAAATAATGTGATTGATCGCTGAGTTTCCAGGCTAGTTTGTCAGGACCACTGTTGTCTTTCATGGTTTAGTGGCAAAACCACTTGGACACTTGACTTATGGCATCTTATTCGCATTGAGGGCTCAGGCTCAATGTACTGAGTGCTTCAGTTTTACTTGTGAGGAACAAAAGTTCTCCAAAATTCCTGTGAGGTTGTTATGAAGGCTGAATCATCAGATTTGTCCCCTCACAATTGATCTCTAAAAGCAGGGCTCCTGATACATCTCCAACTGTTGCTCTGGATAGTACCAGGATGCATTGAAACATTTTTGCAGTGGCAATTCTTTCTCATTAATGGATGTATTTTATCATGTTACTATGACCCTATGTAAAAGCAGTGTGAACTTTTGAACCCAGATTATCTCCAATGCAACCTCAGTGCATTCCAGATGAGATTAGGATGTTTTGAATCCAACACTTGCATCAGGTACAACCAGGAATGATGCATTTGCAATGATCGCTTTTGATCAACAATGCTGTGTGCACCAAGGTTAATGAACACTTTACAGATGCAATAAGACAGGGAAACTATGAGTGCATTTCCTTGTTTAAAGTTGCCGGTCTTTATAATGGTAACTGTGACAGGAGGAAAATATGATGCAGACTGATTTCAATAAAAAATACTTGCCATTTGGTGTCTAGACTGTGTGAAAGCCAGTACTTGACTGTGTGGTCCAGTTGTCTACTGATGTCATTTAGAATCGGTCCAAACAGATTACCCTCTTCGGTAGAAGACATTTTGAAATGAAATAGTAAGCCACTCTGAAGTTTTGTAGCTACCCTATTACTATTTTGTCAGCACACAGCGCAAATAATGTACACAATCCAAATTTCAGTTTGCAACAGCAAGATTAAGTGGAAACATATATGCAGTGACAGCTGAGGTCATCTGTTTATTCGTTTGTAATTCTTCAACCTAACATGAAACATGATGCTTTCTACAGATAGTTAGCTTAAACTTCCAAGCTATCATGAATTTGATATAGAGAGCATCGCTCTTCTACCCCCTCACCCATCATCTATCTTTTGTGATCTTAGTATAACGATTTATCAGACCCACCCTATAAGAGTAAATAATAGCCAGAGGCTAGTCTCACAGTTTTTGGGGTGACTTAGTCTAAGTTTTCAGACGGCTGCATTGTGAGTTCGTGGCATTACATTATCAAACGCCCAATGTAATGCCACTAACTTGCAGTTCAGCTGTCTGAGCACTTAGACTAGGGGTGACTCGATGCTAGAAAGCACCAATTTTCGTCAGCTGAGATGATTTGTTTATGAGAGAATACAACTCCTGTTGTTTGTCGCTGTTCTCAAGTTTTCACACGCACTCACCATTCCGACCAGTAACATAGTTCCTAATTTTATAAACAAAATATACAAGATTTTACAGGATTAACACGATACAATGGTCAAATTTTTCTGTGCTGATTAACGATTAATCACGTTGTGCTATTTGACTCAAGGATAAGTGCTGCTTGTCAGGTGAATGTTGTTGGATTGCTTATTATAGTATATCGGTTGTAAATGAACAGGAAAATGGCGCAAGTTTTTGGTGAAAAAATTAGGTAATTAGGTAATATTTTACCCTACATTTTATTCAGAAAACAATCCAACATGAAAATAATTTTGCTCTTTCCACATGCCTAGAACATGATATACACCAGAAAAGAAAGATGACCATTAATAAATAATTCAGTTAGGTTATTGCAAAACTTTCCGAACCATCAAATATGCAAAAAATGAGACAACAACATAATCCTGATTGTCACTGTGATGATTATATTGTCACTGTAATATTAAAATGATTTATCTTCGTGTATGTCTTTAGCGCCCTAGTGGTCTAAGTGCTTTGTGGTCTGTTGCATATTAATGCGTTGAACTTTCAACTTGTTCATTGCGCAAGTGTCAAGGGGGTGTGTGCATGAGCGTGTTATAATATTTATAAACCAGATAAATAAATTAAAACCCAGCAAAACTGCAGGGGAGTGACTGGCAGGACAAACTCTAGTTTTGAGTCGAGCTAAAATTTTGGTGTTTAGTTTTTACTATCGAGCAATGGAGACTGTAAAAATGTTGTGTGCTGTTGGACTGCTTGCGATAGCACTTCTTGGATGTCTGACAAACGGTAAGTGAAAACATTCAACATAATATGAAATTCCACAACTATGAGGATCTTTATGACAAAAAACTGAATAACCTTGTAACAAAGTTTTATTTTTTCCTGAATAATTTACTATGCATGTTTCCACTTTGCAAGGAGACAAATAATCATCACTATTATATTGAAATTACATTGTCATTACTTTGAGATTGCTGGTCAAGATCCTAAACGACTCAAAAGTTTTCTGGGTGAGCATTTGTTTCGCAAAACTTAGCTATTTGCCAGCTTGATTTGCAATGTGTAGCTCGGTTAGTTAAACAGTGTATCCCACAATGCACTTAACTGCAGGACTCCCAGAATTGTGATGATAGGGCCCACACTGTCATCGAGATTACACTATTAACATGTGTATCTCTGATCTTTAGAGCCAATTTAGTAGCAAAACCTAACATGTACCTACCCCTACTTAACACGGGTCGCCACACCAAATTCCTTGTGATGTGTACTGGTACTAAGTGAATTAATTAACTCTCTATTGATCAGAGATACACTTGTAATAGTAGGTGTGGATAGAGCCTAAAATATCTGAGTTTCTTTCATCATGAAAAGAGGACCGTTTAAGGTCAATCCATTCTCCTCATGTTCCTTTTCTTGTTAACAGCAAAGACAGAAGTGAATGGTACTGCAGAAGGGACATCACGACAGAACAGCTCATACATCGCCAAACTGGAGCGATATTTGTATAACGGAGCTGGAGAATTCGGACAGTATTACTACGATAACTCCGTCAGACCGAACCCATACGGTGAACTACAGATAAACGCACAGTTCTGGCTCAACTCTGTCAGTAAAGTGGTGAGTCCTACTACTCATCAGCTACTGTTGATATGAATAAATATGAATACATACATAAATAGCCATACTTTCATATATGTTCCTTTCATCCATATACCGTAATACCTCACTTATAAGGCACCGGCCTTATAAGTGAAGCACCTCCCTCGGAAAAAATAAAAATGCTCCAGTTATAATTTACCCCACAGCTATAAGGCTCCCCTTTGAAAAAAAAACTGACTCCGCAACCGTGTTTACAAGGCAGACGCTCTACGCACTGAGCTATTCGGCCTCGATTACAGGGCTCGGTTTTTGGCCAAATTTAATATAAAAATGCTTCAAACGATAGCCGTGCCTATAATATGCTCCTCCCTTATAGGCACCCTCACTTATAAGGCACGCGCCTTATAGGTGAGGTATTACGGTAATATAAATATATATCAGTCAGTGTCAGCCACTTGTCACTTGGAAGAAGTTAACATATCCATTCAAACCTATATATTCAAAAGAGAGTCCAGTAGTAGATGTTGCAGCTTGATGGCTGTATTGCTTTAAATATGATAATTATTGTCTTACCTATTATTGGCCTTAGCTACTGGCGTTTACGGCCAGGCATAAGAATGGTTATGTGAAAAAATGCCTTTCTTGATAATGCAATGTGCAATGTTCAAATTCTGAAAATTATAGCAGATACTGATTACAGTCTCGCCAAGGAGTTAGAACTCCTTGGTCTCATACTAATAGCTCTGGAACTGATTAACAATTAACATAGCTGCTGTGCAGACAAGATGACTAATTTAGGTTTACAAACAACACTGTGATTGAAAAAGTTAGCTTATCCAGTATGACATTAGTGGATATGAAATTATAAAGCTCTATGAAATTCCACGGACAGCCAATATTTTAAAAAAATCAAAAAGAGTTTGATACATCCATACAAGGAGTTAAGGACTCCTAGATCCATACAACAATCATTCTGGCATAAATTTGTGGGTTATTGGCTTGTAAATAGATAATCGGACAGCTTGTTTGTCAATTGTCTTCGACAGTTATTAATATGTATATTTATCATAATCTGTTCTCCTCAAAAATAATAATTTCTTATTGGAATTGATGCTGGTGAAATAATTACTGTCTAAATGAAATGGTGAATGACTTTAACTGGTGTCATGCTGTGGCTAGCACTGATATCTCCTGCACACAAAATCGTGATCCCATATTAAGTGAGAAGATTTGCTTTGACATGTTGCTCAAATGGTCCTCGATCAATGCATAACGTCAAAGCTACCAGATTTTTAGCTTTATGTAGATCCTGACACCAAGCTTTATACTGATGGCATATCTCCACAAATAGCCACGCTATGTATTCACCACTGATCCATCAATTCATATTATCAATGCTCAACAATGTCTAATCAGCTCTCCGAGGTCTCTAAATTCGACCCACGTAGCTGTTGTAACGTTTTATTATGTCTGATAGATATTTTTTTTAAAAGCTGAGCAGATAAAAGAGATTACAACATGAATGGTGTGAATGTTTGTTGTTTATGTCGTGATTGATGGGTATATAATCTGTTTTTACTGACTACCTCACCGATCTCATGTGAGTTTGGGCTTTCTGGGTGGCCAGTTTCCTAGGATCATCTATGTGTCATCCCTGGGATCATCTGTGTTCCATTCAGTGCATTATTTATTACTGAACTACTCTGTTTTTTATTATTATTAGGATGAAAAAGGTGGATCGCTTACACCCCAAGGTGCACTTATAATGGTAAGATTTTATTACTGTACTTTCTTTCCAATAAAGCTTCGCCGAATTTTGTTATCATTTCACCATGATTTTCCTCCTAAATACCCTGGATGAGTAAAGATCAGCTAGAGTTTAGTTCAGCTTGCTTTGGGAGACTTGATGTTAGTGAGCACTAATTTTAGCTTGTGTGAGTAAATTTTAGCTAGCAGTAGATTTCAAACTCGTGAATAGTTTACTCCTCTAGCATAGAAATAGTTTTCGTTTGAACACTCTTTTCTCCTAAATACCCTAGAGGATTAAACATTAGCTTAATGGCTGGTGCACATTGTCCTAGACGACCATTCCAGATAGCCATCCCAGTCAATGTGAACATGAAAATGACACAATCCCAGACTGTCTGGGTCCGTCTGGGATAGTATCTGGAAAGTTCGTGAGCGTCAAACTTTCTCGATGCTGTCCCAGACGGACCCAGACTCATTTTGCATCTGGGTGCTATGTGAACCAGACATTTGGATGATCTGGGATCATCATGGTCGATCTGGGACTATCTGGGACGATCCTTAACAATGTGAACATCATCCCAGTACTATCCCAGACAAAAACCTAACTGCTAGTCTGGGATGAGTTTTACAATGTGAACATAAGACTGGGACCATCTGGGATAAGCATCTGGGATGGCATCCTAATGTCATCTGGGACAATGTGAACCAGCCTTTAGTGCTACACAGATGGATGTTGCACATTGAAACTCATGAGGTTTGTAGAATAGCCCAAGATTAATTTCCTAAGCTATCTTTATCGCTACCATGAAATCTATTATCGCAACAGCCCATACTTTCATCAGACTGACAACTTAAATCAAATTCAAAATCTGAACATAAGAAAACCTGCAGACTCTCCGTTGATATGTCCTGTAGAGTCCAGATAGTCTGTGGTTCCTTCTTCTCACATAACAATAGCTTGAATCATCCAGGGTGAGCAGACAAATCTGCTACAATCAAACATAGAAAGCTTAAAGCCATTCCTGTGGTTTCCGGATTTATGCAGTGTTAAAAATTAAACCTCGGTTATTCACAGATAAACTTTCTACTCGTTATACACAGTCATTTTTATGTATGTTACTTTGTTTATTCAATATTTAATATGCAACAGAGGTATAATATCGGTGTTGTTACTTTTGCAGAGCTGGGTGGATGAGAGATTAACTTGGGATCCAGAGAAGTTTGGAAACACCTCGAAAATCTCGTTTAACGGATACAAAGTCTGGATTCCTAAGTTCTTTCACAATGGGTAATTGTCAACAAGTACATAATTTTATTATGACATCAGGGCAATTAGCGAGATGCCGGAGATTTATGCCCACCTTTACTTAAAACAATTACATTGATTTATTGCAAAAGTTACCTGCTGCAACATCAAAGGAAAACGAAATTTCATTTTCCGTAACTTAGATGTCAACACATATGGCTGACGGCGTTTAGCAAAAAATATCAAAAAGATTTGGATGTCATGAATATGACGGACTGAGACTTTTTTGCACTTCACAATATCCTG
The DNA here is from genome assembly GCA_914767715.1 of Membranipora membranacea. Classification (NCBI taxonomy): domain Eukaryota; kingdom Metazoa; phylum Bryozoa; class Gymnolaemata; order Cheilostomatida; family Membraniporidae; genus Membranipora; species Membranipora membranacea. The sequence continues at coordinate 14,413,531 of OU612068.1, forward strand.
TTTGCAGCCTACTTGCTTCTTACCCATCATACCAGCTATTATATAATAGGCTTAAAATCAATCTGTTTACCCAATTTCCTTGCCATAACAATGTGAAAACACTTCAGCTTCAAGTCTCTTCTGGTTAAAGAGATCTCATAGCTCTATGCTCAGCAGAATTAATTGGTGCGGTTGAGATTATTGTGAATTTCCAGTTGAAGTGCCGTGGAGGGTTGAATTACGTAAGAGCGTGTGACACATTGTCCCACTAATCCCCAGAAAACCTGCCCGGTTGAGCGTTATGCGGGCATAGGTAGACTTATTCCCTCCAATCTGTGGAAAGTGACGCACTGCTTACACCTGCAAGGCTAAGACGGACGAATGAGATCATGTTATTTTTATTTGTGATTTGTAATTCAGGAATGTTGATACTGGTTCGGTCAATCTGACACACCTTGAGGTATTAAAGGTTAACTTGGTGCACCTTGCGTGTCCACAAGTCATATAGGCCCTCGCTAAATAGAGGAAAACTTATTAATCTGGCCTACATATGTTGTGTTAAGGTGACAGTCCTATCAGGCCATGTTTGGTATGGTTTTAATGATCTCAGGCTGAAAAGCCATTAGGGCATATGAAATAAAACAGCCTGTGAACCTAGTTGCAGTAAAACTGCTGCAAAGTCTGAAAATTGGAATCATAGTGATTTATTGCCTCCCCCTGACCACTATAATCCTTGCAAAAATATTTAGAAAAAAACTAAAATGCTATTTTCTACAATTTTCATGAACTCACAATATGCGAGCTACTTGGGTAATATAACCACTTTTCTAATAGGACTGTCACTCTAAGAAATATGTAGCTTGAGCGTCGAGTTAGTACTTCGAAAGAGATTAAAGATTTGTTGAACACTAGTCTGAATAACCTTCTTGACAAGTCAGACAGTAAACCGTAGGGTTCAGCAGGTCTTCTGTTCCAAATTTTATAGAAAGATCAAGCTAGGATAGCAGTAAACAAACTGCTTTTCCTTTCTATGGCCCTAACTTTAGAAAATTTAGTAAATTTCTGTTATTTTCTCACATCCATCAATGCTCTAACCTCATGTTTCTGCTTTTTAGTTTCAGTTTCATAGCTCCACCATATCAGTCAGTGGGCATCTGTGACGTACAGTCTGACGGAAGTGTGATGGTTGTGATGTATATTAACGAGGATGTCCCATGTAACTTTGATATGACAGAGTTTCCCCGCGACACACAGACTTGTGCCGTAGTACTGTTCCAGGCCGATCCTATGGTATGTTGTACTGTTCCAGGCCGACCCTATGGTATGTTACAATGGTGGATGTATCACTAGGATGGTGGATCTCGTCTAGGAATTTGAAGACAAATTTCAGAAAAATGAAAATGAAGTGATATTTTTATTTATGGTCAATTTCAGACTGCTCCAATCAATACCAGGCGTTGATGTTGTTAATTTGTACTCAACCCCCTAAAACTAAGGGCAGGCCATAAATGCATGTGTTGTGGTAATATGTGTAGCCAAAGTTATGTATCCATGCAGTACGACACATGCAACACATGCAACACATGCATACAAAACTTTGGCAACACTTATTACCACAAATTTCATTTTACTTTCATTAAAAATCTTGGAGCAATAATGACAATACTGATCTCCTTGATTCCTTGACTAGTGATTAAGATACCACCTTGCTTTATTATTTTGTGGCCAGCCAGAGAAAGAGATTCAGTGGAAACCACAATATTTTTGATCAAGCATTCCTTGTCACCACTCTAAATACTTACTAACTTACAGGTGAAACTGAACACACTGCCATCAGGTATTATGGCTCTATCAACAGGCAATGATGATATCAACCAACACAACCCGCACCATAAAGCTTGGGATATTATCAGCTCTGACCTTGAAACAGTAAGATATCTCCAACAATATTCTGATAACATTAATATTATTATAACATTGCCATTAGTCCATAAATAAATAAAATAGTACCTATACCAGTGGGCAGACATTACCACCTCCCTAGCATATCTCCCAGTAGCGGTTAAAAATGAAAAAAAAACCAGCAACAGTGAATTTCAATGATTTTCACCGACAGACGCCTTTTCCAGAAAATAAGATCATTTATTTGTCAAATAAACGGACAGAAGGTTAAGATAATATGACTAATATAGAGAAATACCAAGTCGTGACGCGCCACCATATACTATCTGAAATTTTCCTCAGCAAATCAAAGAAATAATTAATTTTATATTTTCAATAAAAATTATTTTGGTCTTTTAGTAATGCCTTTCGAGTGTTGATGACATTATTTTTCTTCCAAAGAGACAAGAAACAACAAACTTCGGCTCAACAGACTACCTCGTTATCTTTGTGACGATGAAGAGACACTCTACATTCTTCTTAAGGATTTACGTTGCTCCCGTCTGCTTCATCTTACTTCTTATCCCCATTATATTCCTCCTACCTCCGGATAGCTCAGAGAAACTGACGTATGGTGAGTTTTTGTCGCATCAATCTATCGTTATTAATGTCATCCTTTGATCGTCACAAGGAAATGGCAGTTTAAGCTTCTGATAAATGACGCATTTCGTGTTTTTTTGCAGATTCCAACCTTTAGCTGCAAAAAAACTAAGTAAATTTATGTAGTTTATTTTCAATTTTTATTCTGTTGATTGATTTCTGATGTCCACTTTATAATGTTGTAATATTTATATTGACCAACGCATCTTATCAGATGAGGTTATAATTGTTTGATTGCTGATTTTTTCCTTATACGAAAGCCCAACCTAGCTGGTACTGAATCTTTTTTAAATTTTAAATTAATCTTAAACCAATCTAAGTATCTTATGACCAAATAAGCTCATTTCCATAAAAAAAACTAAATACAATAAGATGGGAAATTTACGTTCTTACGATTATGTTCTTCACATTTATACACAAAGAATTTTTAAGAGTCGAAAACGGGAGGCCAAAAAACATAAGGTTTTACTAAAATGTCACTCCATTCCATGTCTCCTGTATATGGTAAAAGCATAAACTTCTCAAATACCTCAATAATAAGGCATAGAGGGTCCAATTTAAAATGGTACATTTTGCCTCAAAATGAACTTTCAGAGGTCACTGCGACTCCAAGTCAACTATTTTCGAGGTTTGAACTTTGAAAACAGCTATAAGACATGATCGCCAATGCAATATTAAAAAATAGATTCTTTATCAGGCATACAGCAGTAACACTGTTAACCACTTTTTTTTTCTTTCAGGAGCCATTCTGCTCTTCAGCATGATTACTGTTAGTCAGACAGTAGAGAACATATATCCACCATACACAGACAAAATGCCCTACCTCAGTAAGTTAGTGTGAAAGTCTTATACTCCAATTCTATCGGTGTCAAAGCAAAGACCATTTTCCATATTATGACTTGTAAATTTCTGATTTATGATTTTTTTTGCTAACCATATCATTGCCAGAAGAAACCTAATCCTAATCCATCGTTTTAGTCATCCCGCTGGATTTTCATTTTACAATACAACACAGTACATAACATGGTGTTATGTTGAGTGACCCTGCATTGCGTTCCCTTAATCTGTACTTAGCCAGGATTTTCTCAGTTGGCTACTTAACAGTTGGACATTGGTAAATATACTTACGCTGTTATATTTATTTCTTACAGTCAGACTGACCACTTCTAGTGGAGCCTTACTGTTTGTGTGCATACTGCTGACAAGTATAATATCGTCAGCTGAGAGAATCGGACGCAAGAGACCATTACCTCTCTTCATAAAAAGGGTAAGTCTAAGCACTGCTGAATTTGAGACAGCAAAAGTCTTTTTCGTCCAATTGAGCGGCTATGTTATGTTTAAGTGACAGCTAACCCTACAGCATCCATACCCAACTGTATGTTCACAACTTGTAACTGAAATGAGGAATGAGCTTATACGGAAAAAAAAACAATCAAAGTTTTAGTTATAGCCTTAGCTCACTAAAAAGATTTTGCAACTAAAAAGTTTCTTGGCATAAGTAAACATTCTTATAGTAAATAGAAGAACTAAACATCAGCTTACCTCAGCGTTTTGTTTCACTCTTTTACAGTACATAATAGGAGTTGTCGGACCTTTCCTCTTGGTGAAAGAAAATGAGGATCCACTGAGCCATGGTTCTGTACACATAAAGCCAGCAGCACCAGAGAGTAACCAAGCCTACGTCGTGCACACTGAGCAAACCATTGACTTATCTGGAGAATCCCAGACAAACGGCAATAATAAGGTGCCTATCTAGATCTAAGCAAATCACTATTTTATAGCTACATATATATGCGATGACTTTTAGTATTGTTTTTGGAAAACCTGGCCAGACTTCATCTCTTGCATTTTGGATCTGCTGTCACTTGATAATCATGGTATTGTCTCATACCGTTCAAACTATGATTTACAAACTGAGCTTTCAAATTTTTTAAAGAAAAAACTAAGCCTCAGGATTGTGCAGCTATCCTGCGATGATATGACATGGAAATTCAAAATGCTCTGAGGCGCCCAATCACTGTACTCCGCATACACTGTAGCAGACCTGAGCCGATTGTTGGGTAGTAGTCTGCTATTGTATCTCTTGGTATGTCTTGACTTCTTTCGGCTATGTTAAGGTTATTATCACAGTTTGACTGTAGCCTAAGAACTTACTGTTTTGAATGATTACAGGGTGGAGTACATCAGCACACATCACAGGAGACCGCCCAGGCTCTGCACTCCCTCGTCAATGAGCTGAAGCAGAGCCGCTTACAGAGCAGGGCTCACGATGATTGGACAAACTTCTTCACTATTCTGAATCGCTTTCTCTTCCTACTGTCTCTACTTATTGGTATTATCATCATGCTTTGCTTTGCTTGAGGATAAGTGACCCTTCAGTCTGTCAGTTTGACATTCCTTCAATCTATGTCATGCGTAAGTTGTGGCTTTTATACTATGCATACCCCAACAAGATAAACAGATATTCAAAATGTATCTTGATATCAGTGTTGATCACTTCGCTAGCCTATATATATTATTACTCTAATCATAAGTATTATAAGATGACTTGCTGATATTCTTTTGGTTCTTGATGCACACATATTGCTCATGCACATTCATTTTTTAGCCTTAACGATAGACTTAATAATAAATCATTATTATGTCTATAGCCTTAACTTTAAATATTTTAATAGTTGTCTCCCCAAGTGTCAATGGCAACTTGACAAGTGTAGATAATTCTAATTGCTTTATTTTTTTCTGACATGCTGTCATGCTATTTTTATTTCTTATTATAATATCCCTTTTGCCTTAAATTCTATGTTATGTTCAAAAAGATATCGGACAATCTATTTATACTTTGGCATCTACTTTTCTTAATCCCACCTCAGTCTCATGTTGCATTTTTGAATATTATAATACAATATATAATATATAAATAAGTTTATTTCGTTTTAATCAGGAACGTGTTTGAATGAGATCGCTTATGTTCTATCTGAAGGGTAGATAGTCAATGTTTAAGAGAGACACTGCTCCTATGTCTCACTGCAGTCTACCAACTAGTGAGCTCTGTTGTCTTCCCAGGTGCGCTTCGACCTGCTTGAAAGATGGGAACTAAGTAAGGTGGCCTCATCCTTGAGGCACCTTGATTCCTCAGCCTTCAGGCGAAGATATCGCATTGTGATCTAAATTAAGCAACATCTCCTCTACGCAACTTTGACTCAAACTGGGCAGAAACTCTACAGTGTAGAGTGTTTTACTGCTATTTCAATCACAGCAAGTTATGTATTATCAGTTTGGTGAAACTCCCGAGATAACAAACGCACTTCAGAAATGAGTAAATACAAACCACACCCATAGTCACTATCCTTTATCAAGATTCTAATTACACGCCTTAGAAACAAAACAACACAGGAAAATGTAACTTATCGATGATTTACCGATCAATCGGTCATGGAAAAAGTGTTTTTAAAATTTGGACGCAAGCACAACTGGAAAATGATTCATACTTAATTGACCACCCTATGCTTGTACTTACTGATACAATCATCAGTTGTCAAATCTGTAATTTACTAATCAAATTGGACCAGGTGACTGCAAACATAACCCTGACGTGATCACTTACCAATGTGTGGTATTGATAAGATAACTGTGAATGTGAAACAAAGAGATATTACTCAACATACACTCAGTCAGTGCTGAATCTGAAGTTACAGCTTCAGGAATTTTCATTTACATCACTGCTAACAAGGGAATCTATCATCATTGGATATTCCTGTTGCTGTTCGAAAGGATGGCAAAATATCTTAAAGCCTTCCTTCTGTTCTTGAGCTTCGCAGGTGAGCTGAACATTTATTTTGTTTGTGCCGCAACTTAGACATGTAGCTTATGGAGTTAACTGTTAACGGCTTCAGCAAAGTCTGGTCGTCTTCTATTGTTTGATTCTCCATACAGGGCAATGGGCGTTACTGGCTGATAGGTCTAGCTAAAGAATAGGTAATTAAGTCACCATACTGCAAAAAACAGCTTCATTTATGGTGCATTTATCAGAATTTCCGAAGATCACTTCTTTTTTCAATCGAACACAATGCCCATAATCCTTGAATCTCCCCTTGCTCACACTTTTAGCTAATACTCTTCTAATTTTGTAGACTTGGCGGCCAGCCAAAGCAGCATTGATGCAGCTAACTGCGATTTTGAAAATGATAAGCTGTGTGGATACACGAATACAGAGTTTGATGCCAGAGGAGCGCTGTGCTTTAGAGATTGTTCTCGCTGGAACAGGGTGACAGGACTAAGTGGTGGGATTACCATCCCACCACAAGGAGTCTCTGGGGAGAATACACGACCGCAAGGTGAGGTGCTCAAATGATGTTATTACGATAACACAGTTGATGAAATACCGAACCTTATTTCGACAGCCACACAATGTCACTCTGGCCTTTAATATCCAGGGATGAAAACTTTTTTGATACTTGGAGAGTAATAGCTTCTCCTGGTGAAAGTTACAGCTTTTTTTCATACTTGTCTATCAATAATCAGCCCGTTTCAGAAAATCTTATTTTCAGATTTTCACCGTATGCGGAAGTTCAGAATTATCTGATATAATCTAAAAACTGTCTTTGTTTTTGTAGAATATCTTGAACCTTACCTATTGCCAAGGTGAAGATTTTGTGATAAAACTTATTGTGTATTCCCGCCATATCATTCAAATTTTGTTCGAGTTGCTCCTCTACTCTTAATTTTGATAAATACTTTGAAAAATCTATAGCTGTCTCCCTGTCACTGTTGTAGGTAGTTACATGGCATTCACAAGGAAGGCACTGATGTCAAACCAGGCCCCTAAATATGTGGAGCTTCTGAGTCCAACTATAAAATCTGCCTCAACGATGTGCATCACATTTTGGTATCAGCCCGCTGAAGATAGTCTAGCCGCGTACATTAAAACTATCCAGGGTTATGCAGCCCTTATCTGGAGACAAAAGGGAATCGAGACTGCGGAAAATGGAGCCAAGGAGGCTTGGCGACAAGCCAGGATAGAAATCAATCCTAACACTCCATTCCAGGTATTTCAATATAAATACCGCATATCAGTACGCACCAGATCTGCATATATGTATTAACCATAGACATATAAATACTACATATATGTTTATGGTGTCAACCTACTGCCCATTTGTTCGTTATTAAGTTTACTAGTGTCCAGTGCACATCCAGCATTTGAAATTCCTCAAATTTTGCAGCTTGTATTCCGAGCCTATCGATCGGACACCACGACAAGATATGATGTAGCTTTAGACACCATCAGACTCGTCCAATCAACTTGTGAGTGTAGCTGCTTTGTAGCAGTCTTGTAATAAAAATCAAAAGTATGTTACAAGTCCTTTAGTTTCATAAGCTTTATTTGCAGAAAATTGTTTGAAGTTTGAAGTCTGTTTATTGCCTAATTCTAATATCCATCCTGTAATAGGTAATGTAATACTAACTACTATATTATACTGCATTGATTGGATCCATTGGTTTTTTTGTGGCACATTTTGATAAGGCTAGACACTGACAGGGCTGAAATGTGCGTCGTTTTCGCTATCAGGGTGTTTTATGCTGTGATGGGAGTGGCGGTAAATAAAAAGAACCAAACATCTTATTAACTCAAGATGATATAACTGTGCTCAGTTATTATAACCTTGAAGGTTTGTTGAGCAAGCAAATATTTAAATATTTTTTTTTTGCTATTAGAACGTTTTTGATTGATTATCCAGCTTCATGACCTCATCCAGGAATATCTTAATTTAGGTGATCAGAAAGTATATGAGCCAGCATCAGATCTGCCTTCTCCTACATCAACGGAGATGATGCCCGAGAGCACTGACAGTGTGGCACCTTTGAACCCTGTCATCACAATAGAAAGCTGTCGGTTTGAGAAAGATCTGTGTGGATTTGAGAACTCAGGATTTGACTTTCTGGGGAATTACATCACCCCTATGATGATAAGAGTAGATAAATCAACAACTGAACTAGAGACTGAAAGGGAAGGTATGTCACAACATTAATAATATCTTAGCAGGTTTTTTGCCAAGTCCATAAACGATATATATACGTGGTTATGGAAGTGCCATGACATACCATGCAACATGAGCATTCAAAATAATTTCTGCTCAAAAAAAGTTAAAAGAATTTTTTGGTTTTGGACAATGAAAAGAAAACTTTCTTATCTGAGCGCTGTGATTGCCTATGCTCTGTACGATGACTGCTATGCTCGACTCACAAAATTGGTGCCAGAATTTTGCACAACTCCTCAGAGAAATGAGAGAGGATTTTAAGCTCACACTTTTACACTCAGGGTATTTTCTTACATGGAATAACAAGCACACTGGTGAGAAAAGAGGGGAAACAAATATTTTCACATCCAAATATCTCACAACCAAGACATCAGACAAAGTGTGTCTCAGGTTTAACCTGCTGATGGCAAAGTCTACTGTCAGCCTGAAGGTGTTCATAGACACAGGCCGAGCTGAGGATACCGAACAGGTGCCCCTCTCACTGGAGGAAGTAAACTCATCACACTGGACACTGATATATGCCGACCTTCCACACCTGGATAAGGATGAGTCATTCAAGGTTTGGAAATGATTTGTTTAAAGTTATAAAAATGTTTTATACAGATTTTTGGTACATACAAGTAAATCGGTCAAACTGATAATGAAGTTGTTCCCCCATGTTAAAAAGGAAAACAACTCCTTGGTTTTCAATGCAAATTTGTTTGTAGTATATATACATAATTAATTTTCTGAGCCCTCAATTTTATAACCTTATGCTTTCAGGTTGTATTTGACTTCACACGAGAGGACCTATTTGATCCAGTGACTCTGGCTATCGATGACATTCAGCTCACAGAAGGATCATGTAAGTCTGTCCAAGAGAGTTCATAGCTTAGTGGTCGGCGGAGTAATTTGAACGACCTGGTTCCAAATTGGAGACGTTCCCAAGAGTCATACAAGAGCCTTGAAATGATATTGGATATTGCAATGGTCTTGCAGTGGTCTTACAACGCAAGAATTTTACTTCCATTTCCCCTTTTTAGCAGCACATTTGCAAAGAGTCTGATGTCGTCACACGTCTTGTCGCAACTTGGCAGCAATTTTGAATCAATATTGTTTATGAAGCTTGACTCCAACTACTTTTACAAATAACTTCTCTGTGCAATAATTGAGATAAAACTCAGTCTAATAGAAATACACGCTTTCTTTAGTTGTATGATTGAAGAGCTTTATAAAGTCAACAATTCTCATAAAACAATTTTAGGTTTGACTGGCAGAGAAACAAGCATCACAACTGAATCATACAAAGACAAATCAACGACAGAGTTTACAACTACATCCATCCCTATCAATACCGACAATCACTCCTCGAGCACAGATGAACAAACTGCTACAACACCCCAAAGGAATGATGATACAACAACGAATGATGCACTCAGAAGCAGTACTGGTGATCAAGAAATTATAACCTCAGTTAACAACAGCAACTTCACATCGAAAAGCGATTCAACCACAAGCGGGCCTCTATCCAGTAGTACAAACTATTCTGATCAAGGCATGACATCAGCAACTACCCTCTCATCTACCACACAAGATGATCAAACCGTGACAGACAAGCCAGGTAACAGTAAAACAACAGAAATATATGAGGGTAAAACTTCTAAAGCGATACTGAAAGATTTGACCAGGGGAGCTTCAAAAATTCCACCCACAAAGCCAGCTTACAGGACCACTCCGGAAAGCGAAAACACAGCTACAGTAGAATATCAAACCACAGCTGAAAACGTTGAAAATTCAACATTGGGAGATGAGCTCAGTTCTACTACGGAAAATATGGAGACTGCTACAAAGGCTCATTGGAACACTACGACCATAGCGTATTTTACAGAGGTAGGTTCTGAGAATTCTACCAAGGACTGGATGAATTCCAAATCTACATTCCCTTCTAACTCCCATCAGAACTCATCAACCGTAAGATACTTAAATCAAACAGAAGTTAATGATGAAAACACAACCCATGATTGGACAGTCTCAGATCTGACATCTCCCTCTGACTTACAGGAGAACACAACTTGGCATTATTTGAACCAAACTGAGCAGGATGTCGTAACGCAAACTACTCTTGAAAACAACTTGAATGACTCTACTGCAGAAGCATTGGTTACAGACAGTACAGAATCCACCACATGGCTTTATCCAACAATGGGAGAAGAAAATGTGACCGCGACTGATGAATATCTTGAAGACTCCACAACAACAAGTACAGGCACAACAATCGTTATTAGAACCAAACGTTCCACAGGTGATCATCTTTCGACATGGACAAGTAAAGAAGCGTACATAATCTCAACCACCGAAAAGTTTGCACCTTCAACTGATGGAAAAATATCCGTCACAAAAACTCGTTCAACTGCATCAGGCTCAACTCCTCAAAATACACCAACAACAACTTACGCAACAAAACCAACCAAAGCACCAGAGATAGTTTGTCCAAAGTCTCGCACTGTGCTTTTGCCGATAGAGTCGACTAGCATGTCTGTAACTGTTCAATCACCTTTTGACCCAGATGTTGACATCACCACCTTGCTCGGAGAGGGAGACCATCAAATCTTCATGTCCAAGGATGAAACTGTTTGCAACATTTCAGTCAGTGTCAGAGGTATGTGTTAAATTTGAAGGCATGAATAGAGACCAGACATCTTGGAACTGATTAAGTATATGAATATGTTGCATATTCTGTTGAGAATCAACCACAGATGATTATCATGTATTGTAATCTATGTTAACTCCCTAAATTAACAGAGAAGGAAGTCTGTATTTGAGTTTTATTATAGAGCTATCTTCTTATAGAGAGAGCATAACTCTTGAGTTGTTCTTAGATTTCCTAATTCATGTCTACATTCAGGATTTACAGGTTCATTTTCTTTTCTCACTATATAGGTAGATAAAAACTCCAATATTAGGTTGGGTCGGGGATTGGACTCAATTGCAAACCAGATCCACAGATAACAAATGAATTGTTTTAAAAATTTGTTACATCACATGAAAACTGTGTTTCAGAGACTGTCTGGCCGATTCATGCCTATCTGAACTGGGTAGCTGTGTATGAAGAAGGCTGTAGGGATAAGAAGATATCATCTTTCGCATCACAAGTGATCACCAGTCTATCAGTGCATCACTTCAGGAGCTTCATTAAGCCTCTTTGTGAAACAGAGTCGTTGAAAGGTATGTTTCGCCTTTTAAGAATTAATAAAGCTTTTACATGTAACGCGTGGCCATGGTGCAATTGGTAGGGCACGGGTCATTCTATTAACGAGAAGTCCCGGGTATAAATGTTCCTGTGCCATTTTAGGATGCAGTCCGTAGGCCAATATTGGTACTGATGCCGGAAACAAAACAAAAAACAAACAACATCACTATAAATGGACGTGAGTTTCAACAACAAAATAGATGGGAGATCTTACATTGTAAGGTAGTGATATATCCAGCCTTACTTTAGGACCACCTAATATAAATGAATATTGAGAAGAAAGCTGTGAGCAGTCCTATCCATCTAATATATTGTTCACAAACGATAATAGCGCATAGAAGATAATCAGCTCAACATATTATTTTAGATTGTGACATGAGGGGACCGACTTCATTACTAACATGTAAGGGTAACGAATTAAGGGTAGTGTGGAAAACTCTCACTGACCTCAAGTATCAAGGTCACTCAGAGCTAAGTGAGACGATCAGCTCAGTAAAGTCAGAGATACGGAATAAGCAGAAATCTGCGGATAGTATCACATCAAGTAAATGGTTACAGATGGCTGTTCCCGATAGAATGCCTCCGTAAGTTCCAACTGCTTTGTCCATGTTAAAATTGAGAAAACAGTCAGAATTTCAAGTCTTAGGAAGGGCATGCATGTAATTAATTCTAGATATTAACTGATGAGACTGTGTTTGCCCTAAAGTGGCCCGAAATTCCTTTCCAATATATCCCAGTATGCCCCTTTTGACATTGACCTCACCTTCAAAGTCATATCATCAATTAATATATGACATTCAAATACTAATGCCTCCAAATGTATTATTATCATTATATTATTAATATCCTTGTGAACTGTAGTCAGATTCAGCATATCCTCCTTTAACTTTGAAGTAATTGCTGCTGTGATTATCCTGCTTGGTTTAATTTTGCTCAATACCTTGAAATAGAAATTATTGAAAAAGTGATTTGTTTTAAATTTGCGACCAGATTTAAATGTTTTTGAGAGCAGGCAATAATTTTTGCAACAAATTCATGGAGCGAGCACATGGATGAAGCAAACTTGCTTTTCACATTAATTCTATTGGAAAAAATATTACGCCGAATGAATTGATCAAATTTCCGTAAAGTGGTATTTTGTCATACAAAGATAGTATTATCATGTATTATGGCATCGACGAAAAACGATTGTCCTCTTCTTCTGCATGAGAGCACAACTCTAAAATGAGTAAATAAAACACGAGGGCCGCCCTCGTTGCAGACAGCATTATAACAGTTGTACATATAATTCTTCTCAACAGGTTCTTGGATGCACAGAGGGTAAATGGTTTACTGATCACACCAACTCTGGAGATAGACTGTCCATTAAACTCAGTCCTCTATGAGACGGAGCCAGCTTGTGTCACATAAAAATAACAACCAAATTTAACTGACGTCAATCCAACCAAAGTTTCATAATTTTTTTTAAATGTGTCAGTTTTCTTGTCTGATATTTTCATGATGTTTAAAAGACATTGCCTCTTATTTTGCCATAACATTAATTACAGATTTTAATTGAAACATATCCTGCTTGCATATTTAATGTTGTGCCAAGATAGCACATGACTTTCCAAAAGTTACAAACACACAAATGAGTCGGGAGTTAAATTAGAATTAACTGCAATAAAAAGTTAACTTGCATGAAGATTTATTGATAGTTTTCAGAAACAAAAGCACTAAAAGCAACTAAGTAATGTGTCCAGCCAAAAATAGAGAAACAATAATACCCGTTAAAGTGCTGGATGTCTCTTTACTGTTTGAGCACAAGGAAGCCAATCATTATTTGGTGAGAATTGCTGAAAAATCAGGAGTGACAACTTCTAGATTGTGGTAGTAGTGCTCATCATAGTACACACATGTTCAAAAAATTGAATATGGATCAGTTTTTATAAAAAAATTAACGAATGCAGATATACGCTACCAATGCTTGGGTTTAAAAAAAATACATATATAAATATAATATATATCCTATGCTTTAACATGAAATGCAGTCATAGAAATCGGTAACCGGTAGAGAAATATGGTGGAGTGCAGTGATCTGACATGGGATTATTTATGCACAGAGGAGTATAGTCAAATTGTTCAGATATAATATTATAGAATACCGGGTTTGCATCGTGCCCATCATCATTTATGTGAAGCTTGATGAGTGAAAGACTACCAGGCCAAAGTGACCAATCAGAATACCATGCAGTACTACTGTTCAGAAAATTAATTGCATATTGATATAGAGAAACGAAATGTCCAGCCAAGTTAGGCTCTTACTATGTACATAGAAGATTCTTCAAAAAAGCTGCCTTTGAAGTTTTGATAGAGACAGAACGATGCTGTCGTAAGTCATTATATACGCCTGTCTGCTGACTGTTAGCGAGCCAGTGTAACATTTTATCCTGATTTCATACCCAGTTTTCTTGTCACCTGCTCGTATAGTGTCCAGGCTAGAGCAGCCATCATTGCTCTGCGGAGAGTACGAGGTACGATACCTGACATGAAACCCCGCAGACCGTCCGCCTAAAATATACATCAACCATACATGAATGTAAAATACAGATATATTCTCATCAAAACCCTAACACATTTATCTTCCTCTCACATTTGGGTTGGCTTACCAAGGCTAGTTTATACTCCAACAACAAATGAGATGGAAACATTCAAACTCAGGACTTCTTGCCTATTCCCAGCAACTGGATTTACATCCCTACAATCTGTGCTGTGTTGCGTAAGATTATAACACTAATGATGTGTTAATGTAACATGCGATAAACTCCCAGTCTAATTTGAGTGACTGACCCACGTAAGTATTGATTTCACCAACTTTAGGGACTTGTTATGACTGGAAATGCATTTCACAGACAGATAATCAATCAATCCTTCAACAACAAGCACACCCTGGGACTACTATCAAACAGTGTGGAAATGGTCGCTTGGATGCTACACGAAATACATGAAATTTCCTTACTCTATGAAGAAATCCTAGACATTATCTTACTGACGATACTAAGTTGACAATTGAATCTATCTAACCTTGTTACACTGCCACACTTTTGGTTTTTGCTAATCACTGTGTCCTGTGTGCCTCACGGATTTAACTAATGATCTATCTATAGTTTGATTGCTAGCATGCGTGCCCAGCATGAATGCCATGCATTGCGGGCATGCATTGCGGGCATGCATTGCTCATGGGAGGCCTAAACTGCCTGCCTGAGGTACCTACCTGATAAATAGCTTTTGCTGTGTTAGTTATGGTCTTATTGCTCCTAGAATCACAGATCTGCATATGAGTTTTGACCACATCGGCTGGCTGAGTGACTACAGAAGCTAGAATACCAGAGAGGATCCCACATGAGAAATGAACCAGTGGGATGTGTGATGGCTCGAAATCTTCTACAATAAAAAAGAAAAAAACTTAGATTTGACACCCTAGAAAATACAAGCTAACTCCCAAAACTTATTTATGCTTGGAAAAACCAACAACTTAAAAATCATGATGGAAATCATTTGCCCCCCCCCCCTTTCCCCGGCAACATAAGAACCAGTTCAGCTTTGTTGTCTTTAACTTTGCAGCTGCAGACAAGATTTCAGTCTTGGGGGCACAAACAAGTGGTACTAAGTACTACTGTCAACAAGTTCACTGGCCAGCAGTGTGTGGTCAACAGCCGAACGCTCAACCCCTGAATACTATTATTAGCTACTACTAAATGAGTTGTTTGCACAAAAACATAGACAGTGAATAATGTTAGCACCGGAACAATCAGTATTCAGCTTTCAATTCAACAGATTCAATTGTTTTGTCCGGTTTCAGAAAAAAACATATATGAGTAAAACTCATTATTCAATATGATCGTATCATTTCTAGTGCATATGAGGTTACATATACTATACAGATTCACATATTAAATGAGTCCTACTCCTTACCTTGGTTTACGAGTTTTTTAGTATTTGTATAGAAGAGGAGGTATATTCCACTGAAGGGAGCGTCTCGGGCTAGTGTGGCTGCCATACCTGAATACAGTCCTGCTGTACCTTCTACTCTGTATATGGATTTCAGTGCCTTCATCACCCCACCATAAGCAAACTTGCCACTCTGCAATCACAAAAACACACAAATAAGTTCAAATCAGGAACCTCAGTGTTGACAACTTAATGAAATTTTACTTAGAAATAAATGGGATCTAGAAATCGTACATAATCTTGTTGTTGACTGTTCCACACAAGGAAATTCATAAGCACACGCAGGATTAAAATTCCCTTATAATTAATTATAAGGGAATTTTAATCCTGTAAACCCTGTTAGATTGAATAATAATACATCATAATATCTTTCCAAGAAAACCAGTAACAGACAGTCAATAGTTCACTATGATTCCATGTTGCGATTTCGTAAGGTTTCGGGAGTAATCGCCCCATGGAAATGACATTAAAGTCACTTTCAGATTGTGACGAATGGCTTTTTGGACGCGCATACCTATACCGTGTTAATTCGCCCCTCTTTCTAATTGGCGGCGTGGCTGAATGGTTGGCGCCCTTGCACACAATGCCTTCAATGGCCAACAACAATGCAGTGGAATCGTGTCAAAAGATAATCTATTGATCATTTCAGAGAAACAAGAAATTCGGACACAAACAACAATCTTTAAGGACATTTACTAGGTCATCAACACCTCATGGCTAGAAAACAGAAGAAGTGAGTAGTCTTTTTACACTTTCTGGGAGAGCCTTATCATACAAAATTAGATTCATCAAATGTGACCACAGACAAGTTTCCTCATCACCAGAGAAGAGAAGAGACATGAGTTGGTGTTACAATTTCTGTGAAAGCCACAAACTTTACACCCTTATTTAGCAAATATAGATTCATAAAATGTGACCACAGGGAAATTTCCAGACGGATTAAGAATTTCCCTGAAGAGGTTGTGCTCACCTCAAATCGTACTTTTACGACAGTAAACGGTAACATAGCTGCACCTGAGACACATCTCGCTGCAGCTCCTACAGACACCAACTCTGCATTGCTCGGAGACGAAGACCTAACAAAATATATTGGATTACATTATTTATTTCTTACATAATTAAATGGAATCTCAATTGCTTTTCAGTAATTAATTGAATCAGCAAGTCTGGTCTCACTCTCGTGGCTAGGACTGGGGGAAAACTTGCTAGCAATAGATCTCACAAGACTTAACTGTAAGATTGAACTGTTATGATGGGTATCTCACAACCAATTAGAAGTCAGCCCTCACTACGGGACTGCATTCTAACAGCTTTTATGCTTGCGTTGTGAGCATAGTGAGCAGAGAACCTCTCCTGGCACCGAGAGTGGATGTTTGAAAATTTTATTTGATGTGAAAATGTGTCAAGCCATGAGCTTTTTTCAAATAATCAGTTCATTGATTTCAGTTCCCATCCTCACTAACCCCCCCCCCCCCCCCCGTATTAAGCATATGTACACTCAGTAAGTAAATATCCTTACTCTGTGATGTTATAATGGAGTGGATGGATTGTTTATTCTAAGAAGACAGTTACTCAGCAAGTGAAAACTAAATATTTATGCTTACCCAAAAGTGGATTGGAGCGTTTGGAGCGAGCAAAAGTAGAGGCCTACACCCGGTACGCATCTCCATAAAGACTGGAAACAGCAAGGATAAATATTACAACACCAACAAAATATAAAATCCCGATCAAATCAGTTATGCAGCTAGTGAAAAAATTCTATGAATGCTCAGTGAATGACTCCCTCAGATTCATTTATTGACCTTTTAGGGTGGATATAAAACCTTCCAACAACAATGGATTAGTGTAATAAACAGGCAACTCCCTGATGAGGAATAGGCACTATTTATTTACTAGATTTATTTACTGTGATGGCGTAATAATATTATAATATCCTGGGTAATAGTGATGGATTCATTTTCTATGATACGCCTGATCCATTAGCGTCATGCCAGGATATAGCATGTTGCACAAAAACAATACCCGGGTTTCAGTGAATAATGCGTGCTCAGAACCACAAACTAGCAATGCACGTGTGTCACGAGGACAACAGGATTTTTTATATTTTTGATGATCAGTCAGGCAAATCGCAAGACTCGTATGCCTGGTTGAAAGTTTTAACAAAAATATAACACAAACCGAAGTATGCAAGCAAAAGGATGTAGCTCGTTCAGCCTCACAATGTTATATGTTCCAGTTATCTAACTTCATATGGTGGCTATAAAAAAATTTGGCTGCTTTTAAATTTTTGTAACCAAGTTTCAAATCCGAAACAATGAAAATTGGCAGATATGAATTCTACCTATGTTAGCAGAATATAATGAAAGGATATTAACTTACAGCTGCAGTGCCTTTCCATAGCCCGACGATTTTCTCCTGTACGAGAACGTTTCTACATATACCAATCATGCCCTGATGACCACTACAAACACATCAACATACAATATATATTTGTGTATACTCTGAGATCACGTTACAAAAAGAAAACATCGCTGAGCAACGAACTAGCCGACTGGAGGGAGTATTGTATATTTAGACCAATTCTTGGCAATAGTCCAAAATCATGTTACTACTAACGCACATCACTTTCTCGTGGCCGTCTCAAATTTCAGCCTGTATAATGACCTTGTAGTAAATGCCTGCAATTATATTACACAGTCATGGATTGATTATTCCTCATAATATGTGAATGTATTGCCATTGTATATTTATGACAGACAGACCTTGTTGTGACTGAGGGAGCCGCTGCCGCAGACTGGATTCTTGTCTTCATGAGATCTAGAGGTTGCAAGAGAAGAGTTGAGCATGTTCCACTTACAGCACCGGCCGCAAAGGATTTAGCTATTGGTGTCTAAAATAAAAAAAGGAATCAGAATCGTTGTAAATGATATGATTGTAATCGTGGGTTACAGAAAACAAGCGATTTGTTTTATCTCACTAGTAGATGTGGATGAGGCACTTTGATAGTTCAAAAGAGAGCAGGCTATGATAGTCAAATTTTTAGTAACTATAATTTACAGGAAAATTTTAAATAAAATGTCAGGTCGAATTTACTGTGCAAAATAGAGAGTGGCATATTTCGGTGTCAAAAAACGCCATTATCGGTGTACAATATCAAACGTACTGTCATGATTTGTTCCATCTTGTTGTAGAGAGCACTGTGACTGTCAGATGACAATTTCATATCCTCAGAATCTATTCCATGATGCTGGTTCTGGTCACTGATAAATCCCTCCAGCTTTAAGCAATTATTGTGTCCAATGAAACTGAAATACACAGAAAGGCAATGTAATGTCACTCACTGCACTGACTGCGCAAAAACAATCCTTCTCAAGGCTGATCTATTATTAGTCATTAAATTTGAAGTATACTACAGCAGTGGCCCTAGATTAAGATAGACCAAAGATCCATGGGAACTGCAGCAGTCCTATACAAAGATCAATCAATCAATGAATTTTCTTTCACAAACAAATCATTTGACTTACTCACTTATCTCCTTTATCCACTTTTTGTGATCTCCTCAACTTTTCCTTTCAAACTTGATGATGTGAGCAAGTAGTAGTCACGTAGTGAATTACTCACTGCTAAGTCACAGTGAGAGTGGGTCTCACTGTCAAAAGTTAATTTGATATCTCAATCCACAGATTGCCTGAGGTAGATAGCAGGCACAGTGAAAGGAGCAAGTACTTTTGAAATGAACATGAGAAATTTGGTCATTAGACTCATGAAGACATGTTATAGACCTGATGGCCTCAAGAAATCCTAGTAAAGTGTGGCCAACCTAGTTACATCAGCTCAGCTTCACAATGCCACACACATGCTATTCATTCCACACCAGTCAATTCTGGTTCCAGATAGACATTGGCCTAGGATGATTTAGTACTTGGGTACTGTTACCTGTTGGCCCTCAATATATGTGGGGAAAACCCAGGCTATTTGCCAGTTTGCAACACATTCATCCGCCAAAATGCAAATGTTAGGCTCAATTTCTTCCTCAATTTACTGCATAACATTGAATCTCAATGTAAAAGGTTGTAATTATCAACATTGAGAGTCAATATTTGATATGTAATAGTTTGAAAAAGTGGAATTCCATTTGAGGAAATGTGTGCGCATGAATGTAAAATAATAGACTATAATTTCAACATAGACACTGAGACATGTCTTTAGTACTCCAAACCTATTGATGATCTCCAGCTTGGTTCAAGGTAATATGGAGTAGGAGGAATTGGAAATTCCAAATTTGGCAACTGAACTGGATGGGACCAGAAATACTGTCTCTCCTTCATTGTAGGGCACTTATGGTGCCAGCTGTGCTGAGGTAAAGCTACCTTAACAAATAGTTGTATAAATTTGCCTTAACTAAATATTCCCATTTAATCTGTACTGTAACATGTGATCTTTAAACAATTTAGTACTTTCCTACTATTCATTATCAAGCCACTCTCTCTGCATTTAGTACTAGTACATGAAGCCCTCCCAAGTAAAATTCCCCATAGTCACCAGTACTCCTCTTCCTCAAAAGTACACCAATGAACTGGTTTGGGTCATTTGCTTCACAGACTTGAAATTGTAGCAAAATTTATAGCTAGCTAAGCATAAATTTACTCAACCTTATATTTATATTGTTCAATAACTCCAACCACGTCAGCTAGTGATTGGATTGAGGTTGAGGCAAGGCAACATTATACACCCCTAATCAAGCGAAACAAAAAGTTTTCTAGGTAATATGTACCCTGTTGTGCTAAAAACGTGTCCCGCGGTAAATAGCCATCCGCCGCACATCTCTGTAAAAGGGCCATCTGCTCGTGACAAACACCCACCCGGCAGTGCTAACTGGCCATCCATTTCTCCTTGTATCAATCTCAAAGTGTGACTGTCACGAATCCCCGAAATCCGGTGGATGCCAAATAGGCATCCGGCTGTCACTTGGATCCACTCAGATGGGATTGTTGACTCGATGGTTGGTGTCTACAACCCATCCTCCACTGTTACAAACACATCCGCTTCGCTCAACCTTCTACATGACATGCTCATTTTATTTTAAACAGTTCTAGAGGTATGTCACATGTCAGCCCAGGAAGGAATTTGAGTTTTACTTTACCAGAATAGTCGTATAGGTTTCTACATATTAAGAGTAGAATGGCCGCTCACTCAGATATTCCCAGCAGGGATTTGTTTCCGTAAGTGTGACATATTTGTTGTCTGCAACTGTCAAACAGCTGAAACTATGAAAATAAGGTTACTATACAATGTTGGATTTCAATGTTTGTGCTCCCAAGAAGCCATCAGCTGGGATAAATGGCCAATCGGTATTTGGTATATCTACCCTGTACTCCGAATAGCCATCAGGTGGATAATTAGTTAATGAGCATTATCAAAATGGTCAACAAACTGTCACAATTTTATTTAATTGTAAGAAATAATATCTAGTTATATCCCAAATACAGAAACCGTAAATAATAATGAAATTAGACATGATATGTTATGTGTTAGATCTTCAGATTGATCGAAGGCTTTATGGGCACGTGAGTGTGGGTCCCCTGCTTCCTAAGTTATAATCCTAAGTCTAATTGGCCAACAAATAACAGAAACATTTACATTTGAATACCTGTTTATTTGTAGTGGAGCAAGTAATGGAGTTGACTTTCAAAACAGTATTCTTCACTCTCATCACTATAAGCAGTCTTCTCACATACCCCGAACCTTGTACAATGTGATGTGTACAGTCTTCCAGGTACCTGTATCTGAGAATGATAGGTAAGACGCTCTAATGTCACATTGTTGCTAACGTCACATTGCTGCTAATGTCACCGTGTCGCTAATGTCACAATGTCGCTAGTGTCACAATGAGCTGATGTCACAAAGTTAAATCCCTAAGGAGTCTAAGTGATTTTCTTTATTCTTCAAATTTTTACACATTTCTTGCTCGGGATCGTATCTAAATAATTCAGCCAATACAGACAGCTTGCAAAACAGTAACATGTGTGTTTCAACCCTCAGCTCTTCAAATTTTGATTGAGGTTATACCTTTATATGAACGATCCTTCAAGCTGCATTGTTTTTTATTGTTTTCAGATGCATCGTGGGGAAGATAGTTCTTGGCTTCATAGTTCTCATATCTACAGTTTATGGAGGACTCGATATACTTTTTACAATATATGATATTAAAAGTGAGAAGACAAAACAAACTGTCACCACAGGATTGTTCAATATATTTATTACTGTACTATGGTAAGTTTCTCTTTATATATTGGAAGATGTGAAATGAGCGTGTCCACCTTTTACTATTGGACAGTTACAGAGTCATGATGTTTTGTACATGAGTAGGAGATGGATGAGTTTGTTAGTGTAGTGCACTTCCTTGAGCCCAAAATTTTCGAGGTCTGTAATTTTCTTACTGTTGGTGTTGACTGCTTTGCTTCGATCTGTTTGCAATTGTGAGACATTTTGGCATTATTGCAACCATGCTATCCATGGGGACCTGAAATGGTAGATCATTCCAATGGACTTTGCAAATATCCCTAAGGTTTCTTTGTTTATCTTTGGTAATCAGATCTACTCTTTGCCTTTTCAGAAAGTAGATCAATTTGAGGTGCTAGAACAATCGATAAATTCTCTTGCAATGAAAACAAATGTCCCAGTCGTCTTAATTCCCCAACCTTTTATTATAGGTGTGCTCTTGGTATATATGCACACAGACTGGGAAAACGAATAATGAAAAGTACCTCATTCGTTAACAGCCTTCGTCTACATTCCAAAACTGTGTTCAAGATCCCAGCTATTATACTTCTGATGATTTTATCCTTAGCAGTTGTATCCATTAGCAGTTACGGGTGAGTAGGTCACTAAAAGCAGAGATTATAAATACTTTGCTAAAAGCATTGCTAGTTATTATGAGTTACTTATTACGTTATGTTTTCTGTTTGTGTAACTGTCTATGCCACCTACTTCCACTATCTAGGCTGGCTTTGTATCATGGTATATAACTATAAGCACAGGTTTATCTTATCTGTTATATCTATTGATTGGACTTCTTTCTATGTGCCGTACTTCTACTGATTGGTATGGTTATACAACTCCTGACCATCAGACTCTGACAGCTGTTCAAAATATCAATTTGTTTTACACTGGAATGAGTCCCAGACAGTGCTTTGCTGCTAAAGCCATCAATTTTTAAAGTACTTTATGTAAATGGTTGTGTGGATATTAGTGGCTTGAGAATGACCATCTAGAGAGAGGCAAAGATATAAAATATTGGTGCACTTTGATCAACAACGAAAATCAAGCCATGTTTTAAAATCTATAAAATGGCTGTATGTTTTCTTATTGTAACCTTTCTTGTGACTGATAAATATTCATATCAGTGATCTTACTCCCACATTGACATCAAAACTACACTTTTAACGTGTGTATCTCTGATCGTTGGAGTCAATTTAGTGTCAGTACCTAACATGTACCTGCCCCTAATTTATTAAATTAAACATGGGTTGTCATACCAAATTCCTTGCGATGGTACATTCAGCCATTGTGAATTAGTTCACTCTCTATCGAACAGCGATATATATGCAATAGTCACGTCATCAGTGTGTCCCACTTCCCATCTCATTCATATTTTTCACTATCACAGGGCATTCAAATTCTACTGGAGTATGTCAAACTGCACCAAGATAGAGCTGCCAGCACCGGTCTGTCGTATACTTTATGTGTCTCGGCTTATTCAGAATGCTGCCGTAGTAATGTTTAACTGCTGCGTCGCTGGAGCTGTTATGTCCATATGTAGAACTCATACTATCGGTATGTTAGTTGTCTTATGACACCATATATATTGCTGTGTACATAGTCGCTGTTAGTCTGTTCATACTAAATCTAGTTGGTAATGTTTAATGAAATTTCGTTTTTATTCAGCTTTCCAGTTGTTACTCAAAATCAAGTGAAATATTTATTAATGTAGATT
This sequence comes from Membranipora membranacea, assembly GCA_914767715.1. NCBI lineage: Eukaryota > Metazoa > Bryozoa > Gymnolaemata > Cheilostomatida > Membraniporidae > Membranipora > Membranipora membranacea. Next base: position 14,437,304 of record OU612068.1, read on the forward strand.
GTTAGTTTCCATCTTATATGGTAGGCCAGTTTTGTGCTCTTGTTTTGATCTACCTACTGTGCTGGTTTTAATTTCAAGTGACAAAACAGATTGGCAAAGGGATTATTTGTTATCACGGTGTTTGCACGGTCAAGCATATACAAGCAACCAATGCCTGACCTTCACAATATTACTCAGTTACAATGGGCAATGCTCCTAAATGAAGAAACTGAACTTCAATCAATCAATATTTTGTCAAAAGTAATTGAAAAACTGTTTTGCCAGTTGTAAAACTGGAAAAATCTGGTCTCTAGGATGTGGGAATCCTTTATTGGGATAACCCTTATTTGGAAATTCCATATTTGGAAAGTAAGCGACATAAATATTTCATCGACCAGATCATGTCATAGACATTTGCCCATTAAGTGAAAGGGAACTTGAAGATTTTGATATTGCTACCCTGGCCGCCGGTTGTTGTTCACTCGAACTTTTCCAGCCAGTAAGCTCACCAGAATGACTGACTTGAGCCTTTACTGATTGTGATTATTGGAATAAAAATATTTTTTCATGGACGGTCTTAACAAATCGAGCTAATAAAATTGGTCCCAAATTCATTTTCAGGTGTGAGGCGCTTCATTAGAGCTTTAGAGAGTGATGGACAGACTTGTGAGATGAAACATAGACAAAGATTTCAAAAGATGCAGTTTGCCGCTTCACACAATCTCAGCGGTGAGTATATTGCTTAGCTGTTTAATCACATGTATTCTCGGTATAAACAACTTATAATGTTTATAGCTGTATTTATGTCTTTGATGATATTGCAATTTCCTGTATTGTACACTTTCTTTTACAAACATTGTATTATATTCCTCTGTGCCTGTACTTGATGTCTGTTCCTTCCCTATCGATACATTGACCACCTAATTGGTTTTCTGTTGGTGATATTTTGAGGTATCAACTAGCCCGAAAGTGATGAGTTCAAGTCCTCAAACTCTCCTGGGTTGCTGGTAGTAGCGATTAATTAATCATCCAGAGACAGTTAGGTAAAAAAAGTTATGTATGAGTAACAGTTGGTTTTTTTCCAAATCACTGTCAGCTGTCAGTACATTATCACATGCCGCAAAAGATGACACCGCTTCTTTTTTATCAACCCAAATTTCACCAAACTTTCTGGCTTTGGAAACAGGCCCATTAAATGGTAAATATAAATTGTAAGGGATAGTTGTAAGAATAATTATGTCTGTCTGTTCACAGCTCAATCATAGTACACATTTTAACAGGTTATTAGTTATGTACTGATGGGATGGGATATTACTGCAACACCTAGTTAGGTACACGTAGAACTTTCAAATGATAACCAACTTTTCCTGAATACAGATTGCATTTGCATCATAGATTAGATATTATTATGATTACAATAAAATTCTGTCTGAAGTAAATATACTTTCGTAACTGTTGCTTATGAATGAAGGAAGTTAATTTTTATGGCAATCTTTTTGTAGTCAACGTACACAGTAAGTGTAAATATAGAACCAAAATAACCTTGGCAATCCATGTAAATTGGTTTCCAATCTACCCAATTCCTCGTTGAATGTTACGCTTTCCATTAAACCATGCTGTAAATGTATTAATTCCATTATCCATTCATGTTTCACGGCAACCTTTGTAATATAATGTGCTTCCTCCCACCACCTGGCATGACTAGCCCTTTAGTGATTGCTTTGTGTTCCCTGATCAGCCAAAACAAGTATTTAAATCTTTGGCAAAACTGACTGTAACATATACTTCCTGGTCTAACCAGCAGGCCAGCCACCTAGATGAAATCTGTTAGTTTGTGTGTAAGCTCCACTATCAAAGATTTACTTCAGATTAACTTTCTCCTCAATTTCAGAAATGTATCTACCGGAGGAATGCTACAAAGCTGAGGATTCTGATGAGACTGACAGTATTGATGAGCGGGACGATGACCGGGACACCCTTCTCCGTACATACATACCTTCCAGTAGAACCGAGGCTGCTGTCAGCAGCACTACTGACCCAGGTCAGCACCCAGCTATGAACAGCCGTACAGGAAAGCTGAGACCCAGTCTTAGACCTGGCGCTCCGCCAGCCAGAAATGGGCACATCCTCAGTAAAGATGATATTCTCTTCTCATACTGGAAACTGGCGGTGAGATATTCCTGTTATCAGCCTAGACCTAATCATTTCAAAAAAAATTGGTATTAGCCTACTATATCTTAGATCAGGCCTTCGGCATGTCAGTAGAGGGGGGCAATTCCAACATTGGCAAAATGGATCAAACTTGATGTAATTAATTCTTTGGTTATATAATGCAATTGAAGCACTGGCCTGCCTTGAGAAGATTTGTTGGTGAGGGACCTTGTTAAGCGGATTGTGTTGCTTTTTCAGTAAATATGCACCTTGTCATTGGCTATTGGTCAGTGTCAAGAAATCACACCATAAAATACTTCCGTGCTATAGAAATGTTATGAGTCCAAAGACTAGTATACAAGTCTATATAATATAATACAAGTCTATATATATATAGTATAAGGTAAAGGTAAAGAGTATACAAATTTGAAGACTCTCTCTCTGATTATTAGACGAGCCATTTTGTCTTCTTCACAGAGCCGTATGAGAATGACATCACAGGTGTTACAGCGCTGGACTGCCTCGTGGATATCGTTCACTCTGCTCTGGTTACTTAAGTGGATCTTACTATGGCTCAGCCACCCCACCGAATATTTAGAGATCGCTCAGTTTATCATTCCCCTTGTCATGATTATTATCATCTGCTCCGGCTATAGTGAAGCCAATGGGGAAACTGCCAGGATTATTTGGGTAAGTTGAACAAGGAAATCTTTAGGATGAGAATCCCATTTCGCATGAAAGATTTTGTGAAAGGTTTTTCAGAATCATGAGAAAACAACCTTATTATATATGTGCCCTCACCTTTTCTTTGATATTTTTGTTTGGAGTTGCCTACCAAATGATCAAGGTAGCATGACTCGAAACAACAATGTTGGGATTACGGTTTTCTGTAATAAACTCAAATAAGATCAGTACCCCATACTTGCTACACTATGGAGACATAAATTATACAGCAATTGAGGCCAAATTAAAATTATACAAACTTGTTTATGGAGCTTGATATGACTCTTTTTCTAATTCACTTTGTATTCCACTCTTCCGCTATTGGATAGCGTAAACCCAGAACACAATATAAATGTTACTCCAAATATATATTATGATCGTAGACATATTATTTCTTTCCTCCAATTACAGAGTATAACTCCGCTACAAGACAGACTTGACTTGATTAGATCTCTGCCTAACATTCAGATAGGGATGACTTTATATAATGCGAGGATAGAGTACAGCAGCATACTGACAGTGCTGGCGGCCATCGGTCTAGCATTGTCAAGTAGAATGATTCTAGACGAGTTCCTTCCGCCCAGCCCTCATTCCTAAACAAGTCACAACTGTTTTAAATCAGTCTTGACATTCCTCAGCAAGAACTAGCTGATTTAACTGGACTTTATTATCTGCAAACAAAATGAAATAACTGAACGTGCCTTATGATCTGAGCCGAATTGGGAACTTGCGGGCGCATGGATGTGAGTCAATGCTACGAATACTTTTTTTGTGACCAGTTGAAAAAATTAAATAGGTAGTAACTGTAATTATCCATCCTCCTATTAAAGCGGTATTCCACTTCTATCAGCAAAAGTATCATATCTTATCTTACTATACTACGCATTTTAATATACCAAGGAGTTTTACTTCTTGAATATACCTCGTCATAATATTTTACTATCATATCATAGAAAACCTGATTTTCTCTTGTCTTTTGATGCAGGCTAAAACGACAAGGCTTCCATTTTATCTAGCTCTGCAGTTGTTTTTCTGGTTTTACCCATTAACATAAAATAATATTATGTTTTATATTTAGTGAGCAAGGTAGTTCAAATCCCTTCCACCAAGTTCCAACTAGAACAGAGCCCATAAATTTCCTAACTTAATTAGGAATAACGCTTAGTAGGAGTACTACTGAATATTCTTTGTCCTGGATCATTTTTGTATGTATTTGTGTGATGGATGTATGTATTACTTAGATGATACTACCGACTCCTCTTCAGTAAAGAGTATACAACTCTTATAGAAAGCTTTACTAAGCCTTGTCACTCAGCTGACAAGGCTTTACTTACTTAAATACTCCCCTTTTTCACTCCATTTGCGGTGCTTACATTGCAATCATATTATGATCGTATGTATTGTTTTTTTTATCTGGTTCTAATTTTCATCCTATTTAATTCAATTTTTTTCATAACCTATCATCATCTGGTTTATATTATGGTATTCTCACTTTTACAGGGTGGTGGATTAGCAGCGAAATTAATATAATTTAATGTTTTATTTAGTAAAGAGAATAATAAATGCAATAACTTGGAAAATGAGTAAAAAAAAATTACTTAGACGGCTTAGTGCAATATGTTTTAAAAATGTATGCAGGATAGCTTTATGCATTAAATGCATTATGCTATCCAGTAAACAAGCTTGATTCAGGTAAGCTTGTGAATGCTGCTGTTGTGCAAGCAGAAGTGTCAGATTATCGATTATTTTTGCTCGGTGTTTTCTGTGAACTCTTTCTGTTGTTTTCCAGCATGTTATCAGGATAAGCCGTCAGATCGAGAGTGACAACCCTACTTTCTACACAATCACCCTCCTGTCAAACAAAAATAAAACAATGTCATGTCTTTTTTAAATATGAAAATTGTAAGATACTTTGGCGTCAGCACCTTTCAATATTTGGTTACCAGAGAATAAAAATGAACTACAGTCTCTGGTTATACTATATAATTGGCAGGTATATGCTCACAAACATTAATCTTAAGATAACTTTCATCAATAACCTACCTGGCTACTTAAGCGCACAAATTACATATTTACTGACAGTGGATTGTTTCTCTATGAAAGTTGAACAAACAAACTTTTTTCGACACTCTTCGCATCATTTAGGAATGGATATGAAGATGTTATATAGATGAACTTACTGTTGGGTAGACGCCAATAAGAGCATCTACATGAGAGTAAAACTCCTCCTTCAGTGAGATAACAATCAGCTGGAAATTATTCTCAGATTCCTCTCTCATGAATGCAGCAACCTGTAAACAAGAATGAGGGATAGGCTAAGAATTTGGTGTCTGTTGGGAGTTATCCATTCACATTCCAAGGGAGCACAATTCACATGTATTAAAAACTCCTTGGGATCAGGTACATCAGGAAAGTATTTTGATGTTTATCTAAAAAAACCAACAAGAACGCTCTAGCATCAGATGAAAATATGAAATAGAATCAACTACCCATTATTCAAACTTCATAATTCAAAACGCCTGATATTCCAGTTGAATATATTCCACACATTTTCAACAGTCCAAATTAAAACACAATTTGATAGTCAAGGTTTGACTAACATGATTGCAATGCATTGCAATTTTATACATGGTTCTTTTTAACTTTCCTACCTTGCCGATATTGGTGTTATCCAGAGCAGCATCAACCTCGTCAAGTACAAAGAATGGTGCAGGCTGGTAACTAAAATGATGATAACATAAAGATGTTGTTAGATTAGTAAGGGTTCACGATAGACATCATGTATGTCTATGTGTAACTTAATAATCTTGTGCAATCAAGTGCGTCATTCTCAGTGTGCCAATTACTAAATATAACATAGTAAAGGGAAGATTTATTAAACAAAGTTTCCCATGAGTAATTCTGCCAAGTTCGTATCTCACATCACTTTCCAAATCAAACTGTGAATAAAGTGGAGACGTTTTGTGATCTAACCGGCAGGACAGTATAATTCATTTACCTCCAGGACAATCCATAACCAAACCATACTTGTCAACAATGACTATTCTCTTTACAAAAACATTGTGAAGAGTACCAACGGCCAAAATAAAGTGTCGTCGGCAGCGAGAATGCCTCGCTGTAGGACTGAGATGTCCTGGTTTTGCCTCATTTTCAGGTAGAGCTCTAGTCTAATTTTTCTTTTCAATTTATAACTTTGTTGTAACACACTTTTTACAATTATTTTCACTCCAGGGCATCAAACTGATAGATGGCGGGAAAAATAAGGCCTATCCTATCCTGTCCTAATACAGACACAACTGACCTGTGCATGGCGAATAGTAGAGCTAGAGCAGCTACAGTCTTCTCTCCTCCTGACAGGTTATCCATAGGTCTGAATCGTTTACCAGGAGCCACACAGTTATAGTTTATACCCTCTAAGTACGGCTCCTCTACATTCTCAGGTCCCAGGAACGCCTGAGCACTCTGATTACGTGTCAAACTCTGTAAGGGGTCAATATAGGGAAACATTAAACCATAGCCACATGCCACATTAGTATATACAGTCTGTAGACCCATATTGATGATACCGGATACAAAATAATCGAATAACATCAAGGTTTCTCACAATATATCACAGGGTATCGAGACTATACATGAATGTGAGTTTTTTTAAAAATCTATATACATGCTAGACTAGAAGGAAGTTTTAAAGCTTTGGGGAGACTTTGATATTGTTATGGGTTACACATTTATATGCATGTAACCTTGCATAAATGCTTTATTCGCAAACATTGAGGGGAAAATTTCTCCAAATTTCTATATAGATTCCAACCCTGACAGGCAAAACCAAGTCAAGAGAGTTGAGTTGCATCAAGTATATATCAGTGGTTTATCTTTGTTGCTAAGTACAAGTGAATAAAGATACCTCGTTTACCGCTATTAATTGATACCCAGACATCTAAAACACATGGTATATATGGGCGGTATATCAATTAAATATCTGTGCTGCATACCTTGTAAATATCATCAATTCTATCGGACACCTTCTCAAAGCACTGATTGAATTTATCAAATCTTTCTCGCCGAATCTTCTCAAATATTTGTTTGGTTTTCCGAGCTGACCTCTTAGCCCTTTCAAACTCGTCCGCAGTTTCTGCAAACTTTTCCTGCACTGTTTCCAGTCTGAAATACATTAATTAGAAAAATAGTTGTGATTCTGTCAAATGATTACCTTCCCAAACCGTAACAGATCAGGTAACAAAAGCCAACATAAGAGCCTGATACTGGTTTCAGTGGATATTGTTCTCAATATTTCATTTTAATGATGACACTCAAATTTTCTAATATTGTAAATCAGATCAATTATAAACATTTACAATGTGTTCAGATCAGATCGATATCAATAAAGTGATGATGTGTACACTGTAGAAACGGTCACAGTAATGTTAGAAAGTAGAGCAAAGTTGACACAGGAAAACATTAAATAATAAGGATTGGTTTTATTTGTGTAATCAAGCTGTGCTTACTTTTCGAGAGCTCTCATATTCGGAGCAGCTATCCTCTGTATATGTGATTCTAATTCTGTAATATCTTTACTGAGCTGATCATTGACCGTCTTCACTTCTTCTCCTCCATCCAGCTGTCAGAACAAGGTGTAAAAATCAAATGTTTTTATCTATTTATCAAAATTTCGCAAATGTATGATCTCTTCTGGGAGGTTACGTCAAAAAAACACCTCAAATAAAAACAAAACTCTGATTCAGTTTATATTAGTTGATCCCCATTTGCTGATATCAGTGGTGGCCTTTTGCTGATGACATACCATTGTCACCTGTTACCACCGAAGTAGCCCTCCCCCCTCTCATTTAGGCATCGATGAAGCAATGTCTGTCTATAGTAAAGATCATCCTTTAGTTACCTGAGTGAGCTCTCGGCTGAGTTTCTTATAATCCACCTCGATATTAGCTTCTCTGGATGAGTTAGCTTGTGATATGGATTCATTCTCTATATCATCCATAGAGCCAACCTTCATCGGGACTCTGATGTCATCCATCTGCATACGCATAGAATTTATTGTGATTATATCAGGTAAATAGCCATAAATGTTCGGTTTGGATTTGATATAGGTAAGCACTTTCCTATCGGCAAACCTACACAAATAATAGCAGCATACAATTGACTTTTCAACCAATAGCATTATTTTCCATATTAAATATTATCTATATCATTATTGGGAAAATGTTCTACATTTAGTGTCAAAACTAAAGATAAAATACAAAAATCAATATATAAAAAAATTATATTAAATAGTGAAGCTATGATAGCATGAAGTTGAGAAGTAATGTATGTACCTTTGCTAATGTGTATACATGCTTGTGTTTGAGAGGCATAATATTTGTCTTGGATTGTAATTCAGTCATATGATTTGGTCAGGGCATTAACATACAAATAAGTATTTATATGTTTATGGGTCAAGGCTACAAGAGAGACTTTTAAGCCTCAACTTACTTTACATTGCTGAAGAAGACTGTGTCTATCAGCTCTTTTCTGCTCCACTCGACTCTCGATACTAGCCACACTTTTCTGTATGACGCTGATCTCCTTGAACTGACCACTAAGCCTCTTTTTGACCTCACCGATCTGCATATCGGCCTGTTCGTACTGTGCCTTCAGGGTCATCTTACGTCCGTTTAAATCTTCCTTGGAGTTAAGATCCTCTTCAATGCTCTATACGAAGAAAGAACTGAATTGAACAAAGGAGCAGGAACACATCGGAGGAAAAGACACCTGAATGGGAATTAAACTTGAGAGCAAGTTTATCAGCATAGTTCCCCATCATCTAGGTTCCAAATAATATCCATAAATCTGAACCTGCTGTTTGATATGATCAGTCTCATCTCAAAAAGAGGTAGAGAAGACCAAACCCATCCAATCATGACCTAATCATAGATTGCATATTTTTGTCATGTAAAAATCCCACATATTGACAACCAATGACCACTTAGAAGCTTCCTACACTGAGGGACTAAAGTTTGTAGAGGTTCCCTCACCTCCATCTGTCGTTTCTCTTCAGCCTGTAGTTTCTCTAACTCGGCTTCGTCATCTTTGACAGCTTTACTCCATTTCTCTACTTTAGGCTGGAAATCTTTACTTTGCTCAAACTCTAGCTGCTCCACCAGCCTGTTCCGCTGATTATCCATCTCTAATTTCTTCTTCTCTCGAGCCTGCTGTTCCTGTAACTCTCTCTCCTCATACACTCTGGAGAGGAAAAATAGACATATTAGAATTATAGAATAAAAATAGGGTACAATCATATATGTATGTGAAATCTTCAAACAAACGTTCGGGTCGATTGAAGGACAATTGTTTAGTCAAGGCAATTACTACAAAGCACAGAAAATCATTTTTCCTTAATGGTGCTGCAAAATTTCAACAGTGGAAATACAAATGAATCTGTAATCTGTAAATATGCAAACAAAAAAGCGCTCGTCAACAGAATGTATACAAGTTTTTGCTACTGTTCCTCTACCCTAGTTTAAGTGCTCATACTCTGTTCGGGTTGCCAGTAGTGGCATACCATTATACACCACAGATCAATCACATTGATGGTTGCTCATGGAGTTCCAGTTGATACTGGAATGCCACTAACAGTAACCAGGGCAGAGTTTGACCACTTAATATACCTTTCCTAAGACACTCTGTGAGAAGTCGTAGATCCTAAATTACGGTTTAACTCAAAATGACTTTTTCAAACACAAAAACGTGTGTATGATTGGAAACATTTACCTTTTTTTCAGAGAAAGTGTAACCAAGTAACTTTCTTTTGCTCGGTATTGATTATGATGGCAGCAATATTTTGGCCACCAACATCATTAATGCATGCAGTACAGACAGTTCAGTACAAGAAGACTCAGTGAGATAAGTCCACATCAGATCACCCACCTGATGTTGTCGACACCGATCTGCTCACAGAATCCAGAGAATATTCTATCCTCGACTGTATTTCTCTTTTCTCTAACATCCAGAATGGTGTCCTGTCTCTTCTCCATTCTCATCTCGATCTCTCTCATAGCTGGCCCAAACTTATCCAGCTGCTTCTTATAGTTAGATATGTCTGTATCATTCTTAGACATCACTTTATTTTTCTATAAAAAAAAAACAGTTGCAATGCATAAACGCAAACCATACAACAAACAAGAAGTTCCAATGGTGTGGCCTAAGATATCAAGGCTATATTGTTGTTTTGTTTTATTGAGAGGTTTTTTGGCCCAAGTGAGCACATACATACATACTGCCTTTGCTAGTACTGTTTGTTTCTGACGGTTGAATTCTTTATTTGGATCAAAGTTGCACCAAACTATTAAACATTCAACCCGATCTGAATTGTAACCTTTACTGTAACTGTTATTGCAAACTGCAATCCTAAATACTACAAAACAAATAATTAATAAGAATTGTAGAGTAGATTATGCCAACTGACCGTGCCGTCCCTATCTTGTATGGTATATTTAAGCCTGGTCTCGTTTCCTTTTATCTGAGATCTGATAGTGTTTAGCTCTGACTCTTTTCTCTTAGCTTTTTGTACTTCCTTCAGCTCCTCTGTAAGCTCATTCTTCTTCTGTTTTAGTTTGTTTACCTGCTTCTCGTCCCATCGCCGAGCCTTCGCCTTCAAATCACTGAAGTAGAAAGAAAACTATGAGAGTGAGAAAAAGGCCTATCACCCAAAATATATGTAAACAGATCATGTTAAAAGTTTGCATTCAATTTTAGGATTGCAATACACCAGTTTCCTGGATTATTGGTCACCTGTTTAAAATAAATTATTGTCTCCTCCCTTGCATCACTCGAATTTCGCTTGGTGCAATGAGGCTTTTTCTCCACATTATCATCTTCCCTCCTTATAAGATTTTGCTAAGAGCGGCCTCCCTATTTTCATGCTTGATGGGAATTTGCACTCAATCTACCTAAGTAATACAACACATCTGTCATTTCTAACTGTTACATCATCGATGGGTTAACTTACCTAGCTCCACCAGAGATAATACCAGACTTCTGGAATAGTGTACCATCTAGAGCTACAGCTTTGTGTCTCTGATCCATATTATACGCAACCTGAAGATAACAAAGAGTCCTTGGTTGAAAATCAATGTTAAAACTACAATTTATTCAGGTATATATAAAGTATTTAGGATGTGTAACTCTGATCGTTACAAGCAATATAGAACAACTCTTATTTTATCTCACTGTTGAGAAAACTGACAAAACAGTGACTGCTCGCATGAAGGTTATATAGTATGGCAATTTCATATGACTTTTCAGCGAGGACAAACCACATGGATGGTCACACACTGACATCCATATTACACTATTTAGGATGTGTAATTCTGATCGTTACAACCAATTTAGTATGAGTACCTCATGTGTGCTACCCCCTTATTCTTAAATAGACCTCAGGTCGTCACATCTAATCCCTCAGGATGATACTCATGCTAAGGGAGTTGATTCCCTTCGTCTCAATCAAAGATATATATATGCGGTAGTATGTCACGTGATCAATGCGGGAGGGACAAGAAACTTGATGATTGAAATGACAAATAATTTACCCATAGCAATGCTTTGTATTTGTACTGAGGTTGACCTCTTGTAATTAGTTACCTGGCGAGCATCTTCTACAGTTTCACAGACTAGAGCATTACCACAAGCATAAAGCAGGGCCTTCTTTATTATAGGAGGCTCACACTGAATCACATCCACAATCAACTTAACATTTGATGGGCTTCTGATCTCCCTAGAATAAAGAGAACATTTATAATATATTTTATGCACAAGTGTGAAAAAACCGGAGTAGCCCGACCATGTTTCAATAGAGCATAACTTCAGACAATATAAAAAATTCCTGTCAAGCCCAATACCAGCGTATTAGATTTTGAGGATTGCTTGCTGAATGACAAAGATGAATCCAAAAACTGAAAAAAATGTAACTTTGTTTATGCGTCTTGTTCCAAGTTACGGCATTTGTGACCATATCAAACCTCACTAATATCAGGGTTATGAAAGAAAAGGTACACCTTTGTGCTAAAAGCAGAGCTTCAGTAAGTTTTAAGGGTTTGAATCAAAACTATCTCTTTTACCTGAGTTGTTCATTGACAGGTTTAGTTTTGAGATTATCTAGAGGTAAGAAGGTCTCAGGTTCTATCCTCTGTTCCTTCATATACTGAATACAGTCCTGAGCTGTCCTTACATTGTCACATACTATAGCATCCATATCCTTACCCATCACTTTAGTGACAGCCAGGTGATAACGCTTATGGGCTGGCTTACACATGTCCAACAATCTACCATGCTGTCAAAATAATTGAAACTGAATATGTTTTCAAACGAGCTTTCAAAAACCATGGCAGCATTTCATTTCAAAACACAAAAGGCCAATGCGGAACATGCAACACCTCCCGACCCTGAATCTAAAGGCTTCTACGCAGAGAGATCTCAGCTTTGACTATATGATTGTTTCTGCAACATGGATGTATAAGAGGTTTCCAGTAAACGTGATCATAGGATGACAAATAATGTACCATTTTCAACATTTATAGCATGATTAGGATTTTTTTTTATATCAGTCTTTTATAATAGGGTCATGATGGCCACTCACCACACCAGGATAGAGACGCTTGAGGTTATCGATAAGCTCAGCTTTACGTATCGCCCGACTTGACTCATTCTTATCCACTCTAGCCTCTCCTAACTGTTGTACCACAGTCTCTAACTCTGAGTTAATCGTAGTAAGTCTAGACTGAGCAGACTCAACCTCATCAGCTAAAGATCTCTCCAGCACTCTCTGCTCTGTAATCGTCTTCTCGCTTTGTCTGAAGAAATATCCATTTTATATTTTTATCTCAAAATATACACATTGGTTGATGATGACAGCAGTGTAGGGATAATCAGCTCAGTATTTATTGCTTCACGGATGGGTTTAAAATCAAACTGGCTCAAACAGACAAGTCTGCAAGCCAGGTCATACTTGGCTAGTTTTCATCACTGCTGATTTTATTAAAAAGATTCATCACACATTTTTTCAAGTATTTACATCTGGTATTTGGAGTTGCTTTCCCTCAGCTCACTAGTAAAATGGGAACAAGATGATGTGCATGTAAACTGGATCACACTTCATCTAGATCTAGTCGATGTTTTTGACCTTTTGAAAACCAGTAAAAATATCATTTAAGGGGCACTGTTCCTTTATAACGCTGCTACTGTTACTATAATTATAAGGCTTACACAATATAGTCGTTGAGTTTGTCAAGCCTTCTGCTGTTCTCATCCTTCTCGTTCTCCTTCTGACTAATCTTTGCCATCAGCTCATTTCTCATTCGCTCTTCGTTGTCGAATCTGAATAAGGAAAACAACTATTCATCAAACACTAATTATGTACAGGCAAACAATTTCTATAGTTGTCTTTGCTTAGGGGAAGGTAAACACAACTCCTTTTTATTTTGACAACAGTGACATATAGTAGCATGTGCACGATTCCTGCTGATTTAGCAACTAATTTAACGGTGGCAGATGATAATCATGTTTTGCAGTTTATATCAAGGTGATGTTATTATTTAGCTTCTTGTGAAAAGATTTATATCGTCACAAGACACTAAAATAAAGTAACATACCTATCCTGATCCATCTTTTGTTCCCTCTCCACAGAGTCGAGCTCCTGCGTAGCTTTAGCCGATTGTTTGGCTGCCTCAGCTTTTAGTCTCTCATATTCTTTCATCTACACAAGACAGAATTGAGAGCATAGCTTATTTGGTTTGATGAGGAATCATAGCTATATTATTATGAATTACCATCAGCCTAAGTTAACATAAGCATGACTGTCCAGGTATGTTTGTATCTTTTGATATCTCTTGGTATCTTTTGATGCTTGCTGAATACAATTTCCAATCCTTCTACAAACATGTCATTTAAAATACTTAAAGACTTCATTTTTGAAGTATTTGGAGTTATCCCTCTCGAGTATTTTTGCAATGAGCAGCACTTATCTCAATCTGAAAGTAGGTTGGGATGTAAGGGAATTAAAGACAATTGATTCCATGTATGATATTTATCATGCTTCCTTACCAGACATATTATGTTACTATTACATACCTGTTTGCTCTCTAACTGTAGATTTCTACCCTGAGACTGACTTTCCTCAGCTAACTGCTGCTCCCAGTTCATTCTCTTCTCTTCAAACTCGTCCAGTTCCTTCTGTAGGTCTTCTATCTATAAAATCAAATCATTATTTTAAGTCACAGGGGCAAGTCAAAAATGGCCTAAGCACTAATTTGCTGTATGCTTTGCAGTCAGGTCGAAGCTCATCTTTGTCATATAGGATCATTATCAGTTGCCTGTGGAAGTTCTCTAACCCAAGACATACACATCCCAACCATTTCACTACTTCCTACTCATAAATATTCAAACAACCACTGGCTAGGATCAGCATTTCTAAAGGTGGAGAAACTTATAGATATCATAGTATTTACAACTTCTCCACAGACAGATTGTTGGGTTACTGCAACCTCACATAGCATTCCCGCAGTAAACAGAGAATATTTGAGCATCACCAAAGTGTTGCACATTATTAGAGATGTACGGAATGGATACATAGATATTCACGACAGAATAAGACAACCTTACCACTTTGAGATGTTGTTCATGTGACTTTTTGGCAGCCTTAAGGGATTTCTTTTCCACCTCGATCTTTTTGATACAATGTGATGTTCTCTCCTTGGCCTTTATATATATTGGCTTCTTTTTGTTCAAGTCATTTTCCTGTAATAAAAAAAACATAAAGCAGTGTAATTCTACAAGTCGGTTCTTCATAAGATACTGCAGATGTTTTAAAATATTCCCTTGCAAAAAGAAAATCTAACTTTTGAGTCTGTCATATTGGTTCGCCCAACATCTTGAAAAACCACCGCTTATCTACATGGGACAAGTTCATCTGGAATGACATGAAAAGCTGAGCTCAAGGAAATCAACATTTACCAAATGCTTGTAACTGCGCTGGTCTCCAATCACTATGTCTGCCAAGAATCAGGAAATAAATGCCCATAGTTTAGACTTCTCAATATTATAACAAATCATTATCTATTATACAATACAGAATGAACATACCAGTAGCTGATATTTATTCTCTAACGATGCGAGCTCTCTGTTTAGCTGCCCCTGCTCTTTCTTCTTTGCTCTCACTTCATCTTCTATCTCCTCTCTGCGCTTCTCCTCCTTCTTCAGCTTCTTACCTGCAAACAGAACAGTGTTATGTTTGAAGTTTGTATGTGACGTGATAACCAATTTTATGGAAATAGTGCAGGATATGCTCATGCTGGCGAGAAGTAAAATATTTGTGGATATTTAAAGCAGAAATGACAGTGCATGGTCAGGTTAGCGGGTTGGATCATCGATCTGACGACCGGGGTTCGATTCCCGTGCATGTCCACTGGTGTTACCTGAGAAGCCGAGTTCGGTAGGGTGTTCCAATGAGTACCAGCGCTTCATGCGATGTAGGTTCTCATTAGTCAGGGTTGGCTATGGAGTGCTTGGACCCAGTGACCGGGCGGTAATGATGCAATGTTCACCGCTTAGAAGTACCCATTGTGGCTTACATTAAGCGGTATATAAAAAAACTCATTATATTATTATTATTATATCATTTAAAAGAGCTCAAAAAGTAATACAAGCTCGTAGGTTATCAAGATGCTGACAAATTTTCTGACGTTTTGATTTCGAAGTTGTCCCTCAACCAACGCCTCCAAGTCGGCTGTGGAGGCCGTAAGCATAGAAATGATACACAATCTCAAGTTATCTAGTATTATAAGGCATGTGTTTTGCATGTTTCATTCCCTTATCTCCTCTGCTCAATTGCTTCCGCATTCTACAGGTGAGATAAACCATGGGAAGACCCCATCAGGAGCCATAAATCTTTGAAGATTAGAATTTAAATAAATTTTGGCAGGTATGATGCCCACTAGGTTCCTATATTGCTACTCACAGTATTTTGAGCATTCCAACGATACAAAAAAAGAACATCTGTCATTTCTGTAAACAGATAGTCTCATTGTTGAAACTGGGAATATTTTTCAGAAAAACTATGAGAGATGAATGATCTAAATGCACTTACTGTGTGACTTGACTTCTTTCTCCAGCTCATCCACTTCTTTTTCGTTGTGATATAACTTGAATAGCTGTAACTCAAGCTTCTTACCGGCCTACAAATTAATTAATATAGTTACCATTTGAGATTTGCATGAAATATGTGTGAGTGCGTAAGTTACGATATTTGCATTTTTATATATTATAATAACACACACAACAAAACATCAATCGTATAAACACTCATATATAAAATCTGTTGATTCCAACCAGAATCTCATTGTGATACCAATGAGGTTGTGTTGCCCATAAGAGTAAAAAGACACTCAGTTGGATGGAAATTTGTAAAAGTATGATATATTCAAGTTCTATAATACGTTATCAAGTGAAATCAGTTCTGAGCGTCTTGAACAACGACTTGTTTCATCAGAGCAATTGGATCAAGTTTTACAAATGATCATACTATACAAAATTTACATAATACCACTGACCAGTTCTCTGGAGAGTCTCTGGTATTTCTCAGCCTCCTCTTTCTCCACTCTGGCCTCCTTTTTCTCAGCAGCGATGCCTTTCTTCTTAGTGAAGTTGAACTGTGTGTCCTCCTCGGCTTTTTTTACATCAGTCTTAGCCGCCTCGTACTGCTCCTTTAACTCTCCCGACCTAGGAGAGAAACCAGGGAGTGTCAAATATTAAAATATCGAGCAGTTTGGTCTGTTTTCAAAGTTGTAGCAATTTATCCCAAGGCCATTGGAATGTATATAGTACCATCAATGCCTGAGCGATTTGGGAATGAACCCCTAGGTCACGCTCTTTTGCTGAATGAGAGATCAGATAACGATATGATTTTAGTATAAACACCCTCCTTTACTGGCTAAACTGCTCAGAATAAGGACTTAAATGCAGCCATTCCAAGATTGGCATCACCCAGGATTTCAGGCTTCTTTGGATGAAGTTATTCGCCTCTGCATTGGTAACTTACTTGCTTATCTTTTCAAACATAGCAGTACGATCTTTAGCATTCTTCATAGCAATGCTCTCTACTTCTCCTTGATAGACGAGAAAGTTCTTGGCTTTGACAAGAATGCCAATATTTTCCAGAGCCTTCACATATTCATGCTCTGATACTTTCTACAAATAAGAAGACATCCAACTTGTGAACTGTGCCAAAGTTGCCACGCTGATTTCAATCAAGGAGTAACTGTATCAACTGTTTTAATGTATGAATTATTCAAGTCAACTAAAACAGACAGAGACTCCCCCTTTCTTGCCTGCAGATAGACATAGGACATGGACCATTTCTGACGCACAACATTAGCAATGCTGGTAGGAACAAACTCGAACACTGACTGGCTGTGAGGATTCTTAGTTATAAACATTGATGAATCGTATCAAGGCCTAGTTTTGAGAGACATGGAACATCATAACATTTTGAACAATTCAGTACCAAAATACACAGCCCAGCAACCTATCATGGTGCAAAGGGCCTCCCAAGATATGACTCACCTTTCCATCCAGTCTCCACTCAGAGGAGGAGCCTACGATGCCTCGAGTGAAGTGAGTCTCCTCCTCAGTGTCCTCATCCTTGTAGACAGCAGTAACATGTGCTCTGGTGGCTACAGGCTTACCAACAGGTGCTCCGTGAATAAGATCGCTCAATCTCTTCACTCTCAAGTGTGATGGCTTCTCTCCCAATACGAAACTGATGGCGTCCATCAAATTTGACTTGCCTGAAAAGAGTTATGTACATAGTGTATGGCTCGGTGAATGTGATTAACAGCATGCAAGTCACTATATCGCAACATCACTACTACTGCACAGCATGTTGGCAGCATTTTACAATGATCAATGAATGGTGAGCAGAAATGCACCACCATGATATTTCATACGGTAACAATAATAATACAATATCACTGAAACACTGGAACTGCTAAACTTGTCTGATTGAAATAATCACCATGATGTTAATTCTTCTGCAACAAATGTTACATTCAAAATAATCAGTGAACTGAACAAGCAACACCAGATGGAACTGAAGGTACTGATTCCAGTCTATGTATAATACTGTATATTTAAAAAGATCTTTAATGTTGTTGCAAGTTAATAAAATAATCATAATAATAATGAATTTTAAATTAATAAAATAAATACCTGAACCATTTGGGCCAATAATGGCAGTGAATCTGGCGAATGGGCCAATAATCTGTTTGCCTTTCCATGACTTGAAGTTCTCTATGTCAAGTTGATGTAGAACACCTGGCATCTTGGCAGCAATTTGTCAGGTAGCAGATGTAATTCAGTTCAGAGAAATTATTGGCAAGTGCTCTTCTTCATCTTCATTCAATAGGCGCCAATGCATTGGTTCTTCAAGTTGATGTGGGAAATATGTCCAATCCCACAATTTGCATTGATGACAGATAGAGAATTGGGGCAATAGATTGACCTATTAAAATATTTTACTCTAATAGCAGTTTTGGCACCAAGAGAAGGCAACTACTGCTAAGTGTGACATCTACATAGCAAGACAACTCAAAGGTTATGGTATCTAAATATCACCATATATATATATATATAGGGAGTATGTCCCAACCTACCTGATGCGTACAAGCAGGGAGTCTGGGACCCAACCTAATTTGTATGAAAACTTAACACTCTTTGTTATGATATAAGCTGCCAATCTTGAATAGTTTTTACACCCTATTTTTATATTTAAGTGAGCAAACAATTAAGCAGAGACATATTATCAAAGTATTAATTACAGTTTATTAGGAAATATTGATAGTAAGAAATATACGCATCCATCAAATTGTGCTTTAAATGATTGATGCAATTGGTATATCATGTTTTCTTTCGAAGCTAGGCTGCATTGCTTTTAGACAACTTGTCCCACCGTATATTAGAAAAGTCTAAAATGTCAGATTTCTTTAATTTCCTAGGAGCCAATTTACTCTCTGTAGTATCAACGACATCTGTGTCAGCTTGTTTCTTGTACTTGGACGATGGTTTCTCATCTCTACCCCCATCTGAAGAGTCATCATCAACATCCATCTCCTCATCTGAACTCTCCATGTCTGTATTCTTAACCTCCCTGATAATAACAAAAAAATAGCATACCATTGACTCTCGTCTTTTTGAGAAGGCTGAATAAACTCAAGCATTGGGCTCAGAGATAGAGAATCCACTTTATTTGTAAGGACAACGAAATAAATTTTTTTGTGTATTTAAAGTGTTATCTCCATTAAAATGTGAGTGACATAAATATATAAAGATTTAGACAATTTCAAGGGTGCTGAGCAGGCCTAACTACATACCTGAGAGTATTTTTATCCAGGAGCAAAGAAGTAAGAAATGCTCGACATAATGTATTAATTGACGGCATCGCCACACAAGCTGTGTCACCAATCTACAATACAGACATAAAAACTATAATAATAAAACAGAAAACACCAGATCTATTGTGGTATAAACAATAATAACTATGCTTTAATGTTTGTTGACATGAGCAACAAGAGCTGCAACATTTTTATTCTATAAAATTCCTTTCGATGCACATCCATAATAGATTTTTGCTCTCTCTTTCTCTCTCTCTCTATTTGGATTTGAACTCACAACCCAATGAATCTTTGGGAGGACCGGCACTGAAACTTTATTTACTTTGGTTGTGTCTGAGTTTGTCTCTCATGAGACCATGAATTCGCAAGTCTAACAGATTGAAAAAAAAATCAATTTGATATTTATAACACTATATAAAAATGTCGAACAGTATTTGTGATAATATTCATATCATCTAAGTAACTGACCTGCTTGATTATGCTAGCAGCAGCCAGGCCAGTCCTGCTGTCGAACTGACGATTAGTTTTATCTTTCTGTACAAGCTGACTAGACAGGAGCGTAGCTAGAGGGGTGACCGGTTGGTAGTTACTAGCGATACGCTTCTTAGATGCCTGTTCCACAGTCGGCGTAACATCCGGAGTGTCTTCTACATTCTTATCGTCAAGCATCAGAATGGACTAAAACCAGATAGGTACAGAACTAAAGCTGTATGTTTATCTTTAAAAATATGTAACTAAAGATTATCAGATTTGTCACTTCTGCTAATCATAAGACAACAATTTTTATTGATGGCAGGAATATAAATATGATCAAGCAAGTCATTAGAATGGAACAACTGATCCTTTTGTTTTTTAAAGTCATTTGGCGGGTCAAAACAACAGGTTATGAAATAAGTGGTGTCAAGGGAGTCTGTGAAATGCCAGGTTATAATATAAGCAGTGTCTTCAACACTACAAAAGCCCGGAGATCCAAATGAGACTTACGCCGCTCTTAGTGCTAACATAGATGTGCCTGATAAGATCAGCGTGGCTGCTCTCAGCCTTTGAGTTGGTAGATTTAGTAGATGGAGTGAAAGCGAGGCTGGTGATGTGACGACCAAATGTGGGCAGCTCAAACTCTGTGATCTTCTCTGTCAGACAACTCATAAGGTAACCTATAATCATATATACAGGGATTATGAGTTTTATTAAACTACAAACAATTATGTGTTTATTATCCGAGTAGGTCAGTACCATAGAGATAACTCTATGGGCAGTACTCCCAATAGCTGTAAATGTTCTGTACTATCTGCAATGCGGTACAAATTAGTTATTCATTATAAAAAATGTACATGTATATCAACATAAATTATATGTATGGTAGTCATTATAACAATGTGTGACAATGTGACATGTGTGACAATGTGTGACAATAGTGTAAGCAAATCTGTTGTCATGATTTTGTATAACTGATGCATAGTAGGATCAATATAATTGTGTTACAACATACATGCAGGTTAAACATTGTAAACTTTGTTGTTGGCAAATATAATAAGCATGAAAATGGTATGATGATGAACATAATCAATCATTGTAGACCCTCATGCCAAACTTACCTTTCTGATCAGTAAAGGCACATATTTTAGAAGTGAGAGGATCAACAGACAGGACTCTACATTGTGATATATCCCATGTTCTATGTGCTGAAAGAGGAACACGGAACATGATAATATATGCCAAAACTCCCAAAACTCAAAACCAAAACGGCTCATAATATTATTCATATGTTTATCAAGTATTTATTTATCTTGGAAGACAGTTGTAGACCTAAAGCAACATACGAATGGGTCGATGATACACATCAGTCGAAAGTTGTATGATTTCTATCAAGTCAAGACTTAGCCTGTCTTGACAAGGTTTGCTAGTTGGAGGGAGGGGGTTTAATCCCCCCCCCAACAAAGCTTATCAAGACAGGATAGTATAGACTTTATAGCCTTACCCGCATAAGTGATGAGATCCCATACAATGATCTGTTTGCTGGTACTCATCACCAGATAATTACTCTGAGACTGACCACAGAATCTCACTTCAGTCACATCTTCACTCTGAGCTATAGATGTACACATGTGGTTCTCTATCGGGTCCCACAAAGTGAGGGCGTTACCGAACCCGACCGCTAACACTGATCCGTCATCTGAGAAATCAGCACTAAGGCATGGCTTGTTCTTATAGTAGCCGGTTGACTCTACTCGCCAACATGAAGTGGTCGCAGAACCTGCAAAAAGATATTATGATTAAGGCTTGTAAGAATCTGCCAGGAAGAAACAACAATCAAATAAAATAATTACAATGATTATACAATCTTTATTTCAAACCCTCAATAAAAGTGACCATCCTTACAGGTTTTGGTACAATAAAACAAAATTATAAAATGCATAAAACTTGTATTTTGTTGGCATCTCGGATTGAAATGAAAATATTTAACATAAAAACACATATGTCCAGCCTGAAAAAGCAGCAACGAAATCGCAAGAGAGTAGTACAAGTATGGATTCACTTGACCGGCTTGTGAAAAAAAGAGTAGTGGTAGTAGTGGTAGTCACTTGAATTAAAAGCCCATGGACCAATTTTGTTGAGTTATTCCATATTTGAGTTATGACTGCAGTAGCGTCATTGTGCTTGTTTTCTTACCGTCAGAGTTTCCCTCAACAGTAAGACGCCACAGTTTGAACTTATTGTCCTCAGCCCCGACTGTCACCAGCATGCCTTGTGATTGGCCGACCTCAGGGTCAGAGGGCGGGGCAAAGCGTGCCTGAGATACTCGACCCTGATGAGGTGTATCAACATCAGTATTCAGTACATATCTGTAACCAAACAACTTTTAGTTAGCTTAGGGTGATGTGCTGTACATCCTTAATACTAGCATCAAGGCACTTTATAAAATAACCTGCAGAACATAATATGGCAGCATATTAAAAAGAATCCTGACGAGCAGTAGTAGGTGTGCCTAAGATTGAAGTTGTCTGCTCATCCCTTACTACCATACGTGTGAGATGCCATTAAATCATAAAAGCTGAAGTCATGTACAAAATGGGATATGAATTCCTCCATTTCTAATAAGCTGACGTCACTTACGATTTGCTCTCTGAGTCATAAAACCAGAGTTTCATTCTACACTGGTGTGAGTAAGACCCAGCCCATCTCTCTACTGTTACCATCCAGGAGCCATCATGAGAGAACTCGCATATCTCGATCACTGTATAACAGTGCTGCTTAGTCAAACTCTCTCCTGATGCGTAATTCTGTCCTACGATATCCAGCTACAATAGTTATAGATGGAAATAAGAAATCAGTTTTTGCATTATCGACAAGCTTTGAATTAGCGATATAAAAGCACAAATCTCGGTCGCTCTATCTTGGGTCCTTACAAGGTGTCAAATCACAGAATTTCTGCACCCAAATGATGTAAAAACTTTTTTAAGTCGTCTTTCTCCTCTTGTGGTGTTTGCATGCCTTGACCGGTTTACTGCTGGCTCGTCAACAAGTGGAGCAACATCTAATTTAGCCAAAAAAAGTCCAAAGAAAATTGACGGCAAATTTAGTCTACGACATTTATAGAAGCAAAGTTGTATTGTACTGCTTTTCACTGTTACTAATGAAGTTACGACTTATGGACAAAGCAATATAGGATGTTAGAATTTGCCTAACACTTAATCATTGCATCAAGCATCACTTACATTATATAAAAGTTTATCTTCTGATAGAGAGTAAAACTGTAGATGACCAGGTAATCCGTTAGTGACTAACGCTCCACTTCTCGGCTCAAACTTCACGCCAACAGGAAACTGGTTATCTCCCCTGCTCAGATAATCACGGGCCAAACCCTGGAATACCTGAACTACTATCCAATTCTTTATCACCTTAACAGCTGCAATAACCGAATCAGGAGTGATATTTAGTGAAATATAAACAAAAGATACAAATATGTGTGTAAGCTTTTGAACGAGAGAATCTCACTAGAGTAAAAATGATCATGGGTGTAACAATAAAATACTCCAACTCAATATTATCAATAGCCAAAACACAATATGACTATTCATAAGTATGGCAATTGGACTATCGGTTAGCTTGATTGCAAATATTCTCATTTTCATCCCAAAGGACTCACAGTTATCCATATGAGTAGTGACATAAACAGAGTTATCAGCTGATAAAGCGATATGAGAGACAGGTGCTCCAAGTCTGGGCAGGTACTCCCTCTGTGAGTGATCTCCGTATGACTCATGGCTCCATTTAGCGAGTACTGACTCGTGTCCACCACTGAGCAGGTAAGTACCTTCGGGAGTGTAAGTCAAGCTCAATACTGGTAAGGCATGCCAGTGTACCCAGGTGTGGATAGCATTCTTACTCACAACATTGGTCCTATGAGGGAAAATAACATAACCATGATTATTTACATTCACATTGTCATCGAGTAGTCAGCCTTTGCTCATCATATGGTTCGAAAATCAAAAAACAGTTGGCCACCTTACAAGACTCTTCCTCAAACCCAATATGTGGCAAGAAAAGTCCAGCATAGTCCAGACTAGTATTATCATAGGGAGTCCATCTTGGATAGCTATATGTAGGTGGGCAAAGGTTGACATTGGTTTTTGGGCTTTACAAGGTAAAATGATGCTACAGCACATGTATGGCACTGACCACACCATCCTAAATCAGACTTACCAGATGTTCATCTTGCCATCACTATGTCCCACTGCTACGCAGTGCTGTGTCGGGTGAGCGGCCAGGCTTGTAATATTAGATAAACACTGGCGAACTTCCGGCTGACTCTTATCATAAGTAACTCTGTGACGATAATACTTCCCACCACGAGTCAGATCATACACAGTGAACTCATTGTGTGATGTAACTGCAGCTATGAAAGCACCCTGCAAAAAAGTAATGTCCATGTTCATGTAATGAAAAGTCAGTTGAAATTATATATACTGTAATTACCATGCTTAAAATTGAATTTCCTTCACCTAATCACCCTACTGTAAGATCAAACATACACTCCTGTCAATAGAATTTAATAGAACAAATAAATATATTGGAAGTAATTAAAACAACGATATGAGTATTTGACAACAAATTAAACACCTTTTCCATTGCAGTTAGCCTTTAGAACTTGACAGGACTGGATGAAATTCACTCAGTAGTTGTGGTTTGCGCTAAAGTGCACAATAGCTTACCTGTCCCCCAATAGACACACCGATTGGTAATTCTCTCCTAGGTTTGGATACAAAATCACTCGATGACCATTGCTCAAGATTAACCGACTGCTTCATGAAACGATATTGCCCTGTAATAAGAGCGATTAATGATTAGTTCAATCACAGTTGAAAGATAACACTTAGTTCATATTCATTTATGTTATTAATAACTTGAACTTGTTTATTTTTTTGTGGAATTTTAATTCCTTACTTTTTCCTCCTTTCAACTCATGAAAAAATTTATTTAGTGATTTACGTCAAATTATTATACAAATTCGACAAAAATTATTCAAACGGCTTAATTCTTATACAAAACTCCTATGCAAACCTGTCTGTTCGGAAGTGTCAAGTAATGTTTTGATGAGGTATATGAGGCTCTTGTGATCATCTGGTAGACTATACATGCCATGTATCATCATTGAACCTCCTTTGCTGGCACATTGTGGCTTGATGACCTAAACAAAAGAACTTATAAGTTCAATATCTTTTAAAAAAAAATACACACTGATGTGCCTATGTGGTAAGAGTAATTTGGAGATTCAGATAAATGTCAGCATAGTTGTAGACGTACACTATCCGATCATACAGCTGAGACAGTTGACAAGCGTTAATTAGTAATGAAATGGTTACTTGAAGATAAACATCCCCAAATTCTCAATCATAAAAAAAACGCCTGTATGGTAGTTCTATGACGTAAGACTAAACTTACATTTATCAGTATACCATCCTCAAAGTTCCATTTCCTGATGGTACCATCAAGTGAGCTACTAAGAACCTGTCAACAAAATATAATATGAAATAAATCGTAGTAATTGTTGAAGTTGTTTTTTCTACACGAATCATTTTCATTTGTGTATATAATATTTGACAGTGATTTTTGGAGCTGTTTGTCACACAGCAGGCATAGGCCTACCCTTCATCATGTCATCCTGATAAATTTGAATATAAATCAACAGAGTGTAATTTTATGTTTGTGCGTACATCTATTCAATGGATAACCAATGAGGGGCCGAGGTATAATGTAACCACATATACTGAGATTTAGTCATTACCATTATAGCTAGGACAACATGTGCAGTAGGTGACTCACGTTGATCATATTTTTACCTAAGGTATACACTGTAGGCTATATATTGAAATCTGATACTTGAACCAAATCCAGCCTCCAAGAGTATTAAGTCCGGGGCCCATGCAGCAAAATTGCAAGATTTTAGTTCTTGCAAAGTCTTGCAACGGTTCTGCAATTTTAACCACACAAATCTCAGCAGTCTAACTGAGGAGTCTCAAGACTCATTGCAAGTCTTGCAAGGCCAATCTAAGAATGGAGAGAGTCAAGGTCATTTTCAAAAGCTGACTCTGCAGCTACTGCGCTGAGGGGTCCATTTCTCAATGCCGCACAGCAAGTAGTATTGCAGAAGACGATGTTATAAACCTGGTACTGGTTAGCTGGATTAAAGATGATTGATGTTATCAGATCTTTGTGACCTCTCAGTGTGTTCACTGTTTCCCCGCTTTTGATCGACAGAACTTTGATATCACATCCGCAGCAGGACAACACATACCTGAGATAAAAAAACAGTTGATTATAACTACATATAACACACACACCTACATACTTCGCAAATGCATAGCATACACATGATACTTTTATTATAACATTTGCTGCTGTTCCATTTTTTTTATTGTTCCTTTAACTCCATATATTGATAGTTAATATTGTCTAGTACTGGTCAGATACACACCACAGTAAGACTAGCAGTTGGAATAATAGGTGGGAGCTCATCATGTTTAGTTTTTTTGGAGCTGATTGGTGCTAACTAATGAATAATAATAGTAGGTAGTTCTAGCTAGCTAGTAGCTAGTGTAGTAATAATACTACTCACTTGTTATCTTTAGAAACCAGTGGTCTCAGACCAACTATTTCTTCTGCAGCAGTAGGCCTCAAAGTGAAGTCAGTATCTTTCATGGTGAGGATTACTTTTACAATATGAAAGTCGTCTCTTCAAAGATCAAACTACTTGCACATTGACAAGACAATATGAGAGTAGAATTTAATTTTTCAGCATCCACATGCTCAAACCGGAACTGCTGTAAATGAAGTTTAACTGACTCGCTGCTACAAAAAAGTGTTCTCTTTCTACTGAATGGCAGAGAGGTTTACAGATAACCAATCAAGAGTAGTTTAGCATAATCTCTAATAGTGACAGAACAACATTTTTCTAAATCTAAATTTATCACAAGTTTTTAGGAATTAGATTGTTTAAACTGTTTGCTGTGAATAGTTTGCTGACCTCAGAGGTCAATGTTTTGAACATAATCAGGGATCCAGGTAACTGTTAGATTGCTAGATGTTGTTCACTTGCATATATTCCTTATGCGTTTATGGATGTACATGGTGAAAGTAAAAGTAAAGTAAAGTAAGTGATGTTTACTAACTAAAAACATACAGACTTTTTTGACTATATGGACTGAGGAAACATCACCATCACCATGCACATCTATGTTTGCATATCTTGTCAACAAGAGCACAGCCTGGCAACCATTATATTTCTATAGGTCTAGTTTGATACATTAGAACCTCTTAATTCGTTTCAACAGGCATGTTAGTAAGCAATGAAATCAACCCCTAAAATAGCCATAATAAGTCAATTGCCAATGATGAGTACTTTCACTCCTACTTGAATCAATCTAACTCCTTGCTTGAATACTTTGCCTTATTTCCAGCTGTCTTGCAAACATTGGAATTTTCCTCATAAGGTCTTGGGCTCACAAGTATGCACATTGCATACGCCTCAATCACTCCCAGTCATAGTTGTTTATTCCATTTTTGATGCCACATTCCTTGTACATAATTATACTAACTCCAGCTTTGATGATTTTAATAGCTCTATCCACAGATTAGGACTACAATGGCTCTATCCGAGGATTTTATCGAGAAGCGTATCCACCCAGTCAGGAGTGGAGGGGGTTTTGAGGAGTTACTGGAGCTAGACATAAGAATGTGTCAGATATGTGTTCTAGACTACACATTCCAGTGGGGAGCATCATCTAATCAAAGGTAGGCTACATAATATCAACACTGTGTGTTATTGCTTGTACAGAGATTGGACTGTTTGGATTTCACTTTTTCACCTATATAGAATTGTGAGCAAATTCGCAATTTTGTTATAGCTCATAATATGGTAGTGTGTAGTATATTATATACTATAATTGTAATATTTCTGGTACAAAAAAGTCGCCAAGGGATATTATTTCTTGATATATATTGATCAAAAATTTCACTGTTCTGTATACAGCTCCAGTTGATATCTACGTACACTTTGTGATGTCCTACAAAGTTTCAATTTTAGGTGACCATGCACCTGTTGACATAGTTTTGTCATTGAAAATAAATAAGGGTGCATATTTTGCTCCTCACTGCAGGATTTATCACCTCTCAAGACCCTGCGCGGATTTTTGTGCCAACATGTGTGAATCTTCAAGTATTAATACTACACCACCGTCTTATTTTTGTAGCAAATACAGCGGTATAAATAAGCCCCACAAAATTCATAGATTTGATGCATCACTGAACGAGTTGACTGAGCTGAATGAAGTCGGAATTAAGGCTTTCACAAACCTGAAAGTTCTTGATGTATCATTGAATCGTATCAGCTCGTAAGTAAATCTTGTTTTGATTGGCTATTTTTTTTGTTCTGTTGATGCCTGTCTTGTTTGTGCCTTATATTCTGCTTTACATACGCGTACATGAGAATGCATTAGCCAGTGTAGGTGCGTATTGTGTGGAAGTTCATCGAAAACATAGATACAATATTTGTTCTAGCAATGAACTCCCTGTCCCATACTCTTTGTAAAACTACTACTTACTTAAGCTTAGCTAGTAGAGACTGGCTGGATTCAAGGAGTGAAGAAAATTTATTTACTAATTTCAGAATCGTGATCAATAGACATCGATACATAGACATCAACTTAGTCTATTTCTATATCGTGCTCACATGACCAATAGACCATAGAATAAAATCGGACAACTCTTATTCTTTATTTCGAATTCACAACTATTGCAATTCATTTATGAGTTGTCCTCTCTTACCAAATTGATTCACCCAGGCTGACACCACTCCCCACCACCCCCGACACGACAGCCTGTTCAAGCTAGTGAGGTAGAGTGGCCTTAAAAATAGCAGTGTTTGTCTTTGAATAGTTATTTTTTCTCTCACGCACAGAGTCTGTGATCTAGACCAGTTCCATAGTCTGACAAGCTTGAATCTATCACACAATAGAATAATAGACATATCATTCCTACGCAATGTAAATACACTCATAGAACTCAACATGTCTATGAATGATATCGAGGATGTTTCATGTCTTCCGTCTCTAGTCAGTTTGAGTGTGCTACAACTCAATGACAACAAGGTAAATAGATCTTAAACTCAATCATCTAACATCCACTCACCTTATATGCATATACACTCAGGTTGTTCCTAGTGGGTGTTCTTTATCAGTAGACTGTTAAAAGTGGTGAATTATTGTGAAGTTAGAGTTGATTGCAACTAACCCATGTGTCTTCTATAATGTAAAGTAAAACAATGTTTTATTTTTGAAAGTTATATAGAGTGTGTTGATCAATTCTTATAAATTATATTTACCCATATGCATTTGGTGAGTTTTATAGTTTTAAACTTACTCCGCTTACAGGCTTCTACTTTTAAACTTACACTACTTCAAGGCTGCAAGCTGTCCGTATAAATTGGAGGTGTTCTCTCAGTATGAAAGAGAGGACAATCTGTCAGATGAGTCGCTTATTTGTTTATATTTGTAAGGGCCTTGCTATCAAAACAAACCACTCTCATATTTAAAAAATTGCCGCCTTGACTAGTTCTGAAGTCACTACAGCCAGCCTGAATAATCAATTTAATGTAATAATGGTCTTGTTCCTCAGAAATTTAATTTTTGATGCAGTTGCGATCGCTAGAAGGAATTCAGGCTCTACCTTACCTAAAGGAGCTACATATACAGAGAAATAATGTGACAAACCTGGTTCCTCTAACCAGTAACAGGAATCTTGCTGCTCTGAACGCAGCACATAATGAGATAGACTCACTGAACAACACAGTCAACACTCTCAGATACCTGAGTAACCTCAAGTCCATTATCCTCTTCGTAAGTTGAGTTTTCATTCAAAATTATGGGTTATTATCAGCGCAAGGTATCTAAGGACCTTGCATTGTTCTTTCATATTTATTTTCCCATGTAGGTTGTGTGTTACAAATGTTTTGGGATGAGTCACTCATATTTCCCAAGTAGCATCAAAATAATATTGGATAATCAAGGATTTTGACGGTCAGCCACCCGGTCCAGCTTAGTCTGATCCCCCCAGACTTTTTCCCGATGGCCCCCTGAAAGGAAGTTGATAGCACCAATAATACCATAGGTGTAATAGAGGGTCAAATTATGATGGAACAACTCCCAGTTTAACTTGCACATTTCAATTTATACCTAATATGTTTGAAATAATTTGTGGTTTGAGAGCTTCAACAAGGCGTAGAAGAGTTTTGTTAAGTTTGGTGCTTTCTGACAGATTTTTTGAATATAGTATGATATATTAGTATATTTAGAAAAAAGTTGAACAAACTCAATAATCTTAGCAACGGCTACCTTCATAATCAATTCACAGTTCAAGCTGCTGTTAGTTTATGACTGTCAGTTTATCAAGTGTGTATGCAGGATGTAAAACAATTTCAATTTCATATGAATGCTAAAACTGTTTATTGCTTTTCAGCTTGAAATCGTACTCCAATCATCAGAGGCTTTGTTTAATTTGTCTCTAGGACACAACCAAAACAGTCTTTTTTCAATTAAGATAAAAGAAGGTCACGCATTGCTGTTATTCATTAAATATTCATGCAATTTACCATTCACCCTTTTTGAATACACAAATAAGATAATGCATGTCAGTAACAAACTTGGTCCATTTTCGCTGCTGTTACTGCTGATCATGCAATAATTTTAATGATCATGATGCCTAGTTTTAACCAAGCAGCATGTTCATATTGCAGCGTGGCAAAGTGCCCTTATTGCGTAAGTTTTATCACCATACTTTCTTTGGTCACGGATTCTGTTCTTTTATATGTTAGCAGATGGTATTGGTCTGGTCTTCCTTCATCTTTCTTGCACGGAATCTCTCAAGTCTTTGTTTTTAGCTTTTACGTTGTATTGTATCATTATTATATTGCTTTGCACGTTATGCTCTTGAACATCCTCATAAAAGTTCATTGCCGGTATTATATTGTACCTATATCTTTTATAACCGGTGAAGTACGAACCACCATTTCTGGAAAATAAGGCTGTTTAATTTACAGTGATGTCAACAAAAGTCGACTCACAATGGTATATTGTTGGCCGTATATTTAGTCTGAGTCCTTTTGCTGCTGCTGCTTTTCACTGGAGAGGCACTCCGGAATCTAGCTGAGCGCGGAGGCTGTATGACTTTAGATTGAAACATTGAACTCAATCTGTCTTACTCATAATTTTCAGGGCAATCCTGTAGAAAAAGAGAAGAACTATCAAAGAGAACTGTTAAAACTGGACTCCCTGTCTTCTCTGGATAATGTGACAACAAGGAAAGGCCTCTCTCATTTGGTAAGTGCTTTAAATGAAATTTATGAGCAAATTATCATGCCGGAAACACTCCAAACAAGAATAATATGCCTGTATTACAAGGATGCTTACAGTGACATTGTACCAAGCTTTAAGGATGAAAAAGTCACAGTTGCTCTTCAAATATAGACAGTTTTCTGAGCTCTGATTTAGGCCTCAATTCGGAGTTGTCCTCTCTCCAGTTTGGTACTTTTAACCCACGCCGCATACGCTTATGTTAGGATAAAAATGATTTTTGATTCCGAATATTCACCATTGTCAACTGACATATTTTTGGAAATAATTCTGGTATTCGTATAGTCAATTATATCAATATCTGGCAGTTTTGCGGAAAAATTTCATGGAATTTTTCATGAATTTCGTCACTAAAATTAAGATTTATCAACATTCAAGCCTCCAATGATTTGGAAACCCTGTGACAGGGTTTTCAATGGTGCAGATCCTAACATAAGCGGTTTTCAAGATAACCCTCTTTCAGCACCTTTTTCCTATGCGGCGTGGGTTAAAAGTACCAAACTGGAGAGAGGACAACTCTGAATTGAGGCACAAATCAGAGCTCAGAAAACTGTCTATTACATAAAGTTCGGAGTTTGTTTCCTTCAGAAATACATTCAGCTTTCAAGAAGGCAATTAGCATTTGGTGCAATTCGCAGGTAAATTATACGCTGACCCCAGTGGTAATTCATCTTTTCACTTTGCAGACTCATCGATCGGAGACAGAGAATATGGGAAACTTGAAAGATGCAGCGTCTCAGGCATTCTGGAATCAGCTTACTCTCAAGCGAGGACAAATGGAGGAGAATGTTAGATACTTACAGCAAAGAATATTGTGAGTTTAGAAATTGAAAACATTCAAGTGATCAACCAAATTGTGTCATAGAAGGAACAAGAAATCCAATAGACTATGAGTTTTTTTTAAAAGAAAGACCTTTGCGGATTTTGTGGAAAATAATATAGTGATATGATGCGCTTCCTAAGACTTACATTCAATGAAATTGTCTGTAATATAGTATATTCAAGAGCCTGTGACATGGTATCGAGTGACGGACCAACAGGAGTTGCTTTTGAATGATGAGAACAGATTTGAAGTTAACTCATTGTAATTTTATTTTCTGAGAAGCTGACCCCAAGATCACCTGATTTTTCACACCAATTCAGATTCTCTTCACTTCCAAAATCTGCACGATCATGGAACAGTTTTAAAAATAATTTTATTGTAGACAGCAGCAGGAAGAGTTTCGAGATTACGAGGCCGGCATGAAATCAAATCTTGACACAACACTGATGTGAGTTTTATGGCGGAAAGAGGAAACACAAAGTTATTTCCACAATTTTTTGATTAATAATTTTTAGTGTTTATTGATTTTAAAATTTTGATAGTTTTTTGAATTTTGAAGAGATTAAATTTTCCATTTATAGTTTGTTAAAAACTTTGAACTTGTAACAACAGAGTTTTCTCACCATATCCAACACAAGACCATTTCTACAAATTCCGTGTTCATCTTGTACAACTCGACTTTTACAGGCATTTGAACAGCCTGACGCTGGATGCAAGGAATCCACACTATACTACATCCACAGGGATTGATTCGTACAGCTATGATATGAGACATAGGACCCAGATAGCACCTGCTCACCCGCCCTATCACAGCTCACCTCATGGAATGCCACCTTACCAACCTCCGGTAAAATAACTTAGCTAGTCAAGTGCATACCTTTAGTTTTCATTTCCTTTCAGATCACACATTTTTTAGTATTAATTTTGTACTGTCTGCTCTAGTTAAATTTAAGTGAAGGAAAATAGAAACCTAACAATTCCAAAGGTAGGTCCACTTCAATTTAACAAAGCTCAGACCAAAGACTTTGAAACATATTTAATGTTAGTCAAACAAAAATATGGTACCTTATCTGGATTCTCGCTGTCTGTGACTGAGCACATTTTCAGATCTTGATGATGCATGGGCACTTGTAGCCTGTCTTGACAGGCGAAGGCCCCTGGGACTTACATGCCTCTACTTTGCCAATGGGGTGTTTAATACTGGACATTGACAATGTAAAGGCATGTATGTAAGAGTCCCAGGGGCCCATGGATTGATTGTAATTGTTTAAAGTGTATTTCACCTCAGTTTGATATTTTAGTACTAGTACAAACATGAAATTATTTGGGGTCAAATATACCTTTTTAGCCCTTCCTAGTGGCTGGAAACGCTCTCAGAGCTTCTGCAGACGGGGCTCCGCCCCGTACCCCGTTCGGGGGCTCACACCGCCCCCCAAACCCCCAGGTGGGTGACTCGGGTGCTTTGCACCCTTGAAGCACCACGTTGTGGTGCAGGATCGCCGTAAAATGGAATCTCCCTATTTTATATTTAGATTACTTGGCAAGTATGATCAAGGCTCAGGGAACAATGTTTTCTTCCACTGAAACTTTGAGTATCAAAATTGCTGTTTTGAGTTTCCAGCTCTAAGTAGCCATAGTGATGAGTTGTAAGTGATTGTCAGGCCTTACAATGAATGAAGCATCGAACTTGTACTTGGGATTTTGTTAATTTCATTTTTTGTAGCAAATTCATGTACACCCCCAGGATATGAGTCATCGCTTCATAGACCCAGGATCTAAATACAACAAAGGAGACTTCAGGGGTATCACTGATACTGATGAAGTTCTAAGGCTAGCGTCTAATGAACTCACTAATGACAAGAGACATAACCAACCCATGTTGTGATATCCCTCTATACCTCAATCATAATTATCAATTCCTATTAATTTTATAAAAATGTCGTTTGTTATGTTTGCAAAACCCGAAATGATTACGGAAACAACCGATTTATGTCTTCTTCTTTTTTTTTTATAGTTTTATTGGCATCTATATCATTTTTTGAGATACTTATTGCCTTCTTGTCAAATGCCTTTGATAGTCTTCTGCTGTCAATGCTTTTTGATTTTCTTTCATGCTAGTAATCCACCTGCTCAAACCCTCTCTTTTCCTCTCGAGACTGATACATCATTACTGAAAGCATTGCTGCTCTGTGATATCACTCCAGGGAGTTACAGACTCAAACTCCTTGATCACTCAGTATCTATTGAAGTTTTTTATTTATTGATAATCTTTGAACAACACAACAACATATTTTTATATTGCAACATTAGATGAAGAATATATTTTCACATTTCTAAACGTTTTGTTCAACCTAAGAGTCAGTTAATGAAAATGGCCAATTGATTTTCTACTTTACTATTGCAATACCAATTTCAAGTTAGATCTAGCTTTGAGTTCCCCCCTCTTCTGTAGCATGTCAGTGATGGAGGTAGCTCCATTGCATGAGTCAGAACACATGACTTGTCACAGCGTAACGTTATCTCAGTCTAATGAAAGTATTTGCTGGTTTTATAATAGCTTTAATGGTAGCGGTAAAGATAGCTTTGGAAATTAATGTTGAGCTATTCTACAAATTCATGAATTTCTATGCGCAACATCCATCTGTGTAGCACTTTAATTAAGAATATGGACACGACTCAACATACATCATGATCCCAATAATTGTGCTGTAATTGCAAAGGAGTCGAATAGTCATGCATGGATGTTGTGGATATCAGGAGTTTGGTGATGTGTTACCACTGTCTTCCGGTTGTTCTCAAGTTGACTCAAGCAGGTCTTGAAACAAAACCTTCGCAACGCAAGGCCTTGGCACTTTATGAAAATCACAGAAAACTGAATCCTTGGTTTTGACCTCATCCTGCATTTCTTCTCAGACACCCCAAAGATTAATTTAATAAATCTCGAGATTAGTCATCTTTATCAATGACAGAAAAAGCGACTCCTTAATTTTACTCGAATCATGGCAAAATAATAAGCGCAACGCAAAGTAATTTTACATCAAATATAGGCCGTGCATTTTTCTCTGTGATTTTCCCGACTCGAGGAAAAGACTAAATCATGTGAGAACAGTTGATCGGAATCATCATACACTCGCCATTCATCATTCATAGAGTGATGTGGTGTTATAACCGTCTCTCTTCAACTGCCTCAGTGAGTCTTTATCCCAAGTCTGTGCAGATGGAATCCATATTAATATCACTTACATCAATCTTAAAACCGGTTTCACATTGAGAATGGCTGAGATAACGATCGGTGAGTTAAATCCATAAGCATGTAAATACTTTTATGCTTATGGATTTATCATGAGTATGGATTGGTGTGGTTAGTGAATTGATGTGGAGTATATATATTGATGAATTGAACGTCACTTAGGGTAAGGAAACAGAGGAATTGTTCCAGGGACTTTAACATCAAAAACATGTTCTCATTTGGCGGCGAGCAAAATGTCATAGCGAAGTTTCCAGGGTGCAGTGTCGCAGGTGGTGTGCAGTTTTATCACGGGCTAAAAACGCTAGTATATGTGCTAAATTGTTTTTAGTTACAAGATGTGTCACTTTTGGAGGGTTTGTTGTTTTATCACTTGGCAAAATGCATTTTTTTTATTCTGGATCAATTATTGAAGTGAAAACTTCTCTCCTGCCAGAGAAAAAATGGACTATTACTATTTTTCTTTCTCCTCAAAGGCGGGAAACTAGGTTTTCCTTTGTCCAAGGTTTGCGGTTTTTTTCCTACACCTTGTCTAATTGTGTTTCAGATAAGTTGAAAACAGTTTCAATTTTTTTTTCTAGTGTGGAGTAGCAATTTTTTATTTTTAGTTTGCTAACACCACACCTCCATTACTAAAAATATTAATAAGTGTACCAATCCTGTGGTCTTATTGAGCAGCAGAGAACTGTAAGATAAGCTCAAACCTCCTACTTTCACATCTCTACTAACCAGGTCCAGGTTAGATCGTGGTTGTAGACAATCTTATTCTCGACCTTGCAATCCTGCAAACAACATCCATCATAATTTTTTCTTCACTTTTCGCTGTGAAGTATAGTCATCAGTTCATTTAGTAGCATGAGCGGTCTTTGATTGTTATTAGCTAAGAACTCATAAGCCTTTTTTATCAGATATATTCATCCATTCGAGCAAATTGTAGGGTGCTAGAGATAGGGATTTGGCCCTTAAAAACTAGGAGTTTCTTTGTAAAACATGGGTTGTCACATATAGCAGAAGTGATACTTCCAGTTCCAGAAACATTGAACGAGCCATATTGTCACCATGGGTTATTGCTGATCAAGTTGTGTTAGCTTGCATTGCGGTTGTTCCCATTCTACTGGTGAGCAGTGAGCGGGTCGAGGTGGACAAGCTTCCTCACTGGATCTGAGTCAGGGCCCCAGTTTGGGTAAGAGCGAAACAACTGGTACAGGTTATCCCCATGGTGTACTTAAATTTCACAAACTTCAAATTATGACAAACAATGAAAAATGTATATGGTATTAATATCAATTAAAAACTAAAACTTTGCTTTGCCATAAGCTCAATAACATTAAGAATAGGTTTCAACAGATACATAGAATGGCAAATGCATGGGTTCTGGTCGGTGGGAGGGTGAGACCCAACCCAGCAGCCTATAAGATCAGGGCCAACACAATGGCTATCAAAACTGAGAAAGTATAGAATAAAAACAGCCCGATCATTTGAAGTGAAATTCTTATGGGGAACAAGCTACAGAAGGTTTTGACGTACACCCGGACAATGATATTACCGTTATGGGTTTTAGGCGCTGAATACAATCCTGGAGTTTAGCAGACTACCAAAACCAAAGTATTTCAGATGCATACAAAATTATTGTACTGTGAGTTGATTGGGTTATAGACCTGTAGGAGGAGTTAGTATTTATTATGTTTTGGATTGTCCATGACCTTGAGATGTTAATAAGGCAGCAGATATTTTTGGTACAGAATAAGAATAAGGGTCATTACACAAATTTTAGGCAGCAGGAATCTAGAGTACTTTGGTGATAGTTCTTTTCCATTTGAGCTAATCAAAGGACATATGTCTTAGGCTTCAAACATGTTAAATTCGGTAGCTAGAGAGACATGCCAAAAACAAACAAAAGCATGAAGTGAGTACACTGCCCTGACAGAAGCACTGAAATGTGTGATAGCCTATGACGAAAATGATATATTAGGTGACATGAATTTAGATTTTGCTAACAAAAGTAGGCTGCAACCGAGTCACCACATTCACGATAGATTGTCTGAACACTTATGAGTCAATAACAATAAAAATCATTAGCTAGTCATAAATAAACGACTGCCAGACAAAATATGTGTGTGTGTCAACAAATATCATAAGGGGAAAAATGTTTCAAACATAACAATCAGCGACTGACCGACTAGTTGTGGGAACTACCGGCCTGTTGACAAATGACAAATTCAACAAGCATAATATGACAATTTGCTTTGTAAAAACTTGGTTTTTCTGAATGGTAACATACCACATATCCAAATTATTCAAATAAGTTCATTACACAAAATATTGATTTCATATAACAGACCATTCCATAATAAATAACATCAACATTACAACTGATTAAGCTAGATATGTGCAGTGGATGGATGGATGGATTTTATTACTATCACTGACAGCATTATTAAAACAAAAAATGAGTAGCGAAATACAGTGTAATTGCTGGCACTTTGAATCAGCAAGAAAAAAGCGAAGACACTTGGAATAAAAAATCAAATCTCTGTCTAAAAAAGTATTTCGTTTAAAATAAGAGTGATATGACGCAGAAAACAGTCTCTCCCCAGTGAGCTTCTATGTTTTACTGTACGGTATCTGCCAGATGGACATAGTCTCAACAAATCATTGATGAAATGATCCTCATCGTGAATATAGCGTAAGGCCAGTGTTCGTGTCTGATTGTCCATCATGGTATAAATGTCGGGTTGTTCAATGCCTAACTTAATAGCGTCCTTGATAATTTTACACAGGCGTTGCTTGTCAGCAGCATACAAGCTTTTAAAAATAATGGGTAAGCAATAGGAGATTCGTGATACAATAAAACTTTTAAAAAGCATATTTGATAGTGATTTAGAGCTTAAAAATACAAAATTCCAGACTACATACATCCTTTGAGAGGCGGTTGTTACCATACCATGCACATGATCATTAAAACGCAGCTTATCATCAACTTATACACCAAGATATTTAACTTTATCACTAAAAGCAATAGCAGTATCATTTAAAACAAGTGTAGGGGTAGACGGTTTAACATATTGGGTGGATAGCATCATTTCCTGGGTCTTAGTAGGGTTTAGTAAAAGATTTAAATCAGCACATTGTTTAGCAATTCTATGGATTTCATCAAAATAGGAGTTGAGATCTGATTGATTAGCTATGCGGCCTATGATGCAAGTGTCATCTGCGTACTTAATTATTGTAACATTACTCAGGTTTGAGGTAATCCGATTTGTATATATGGAGAGCAAAAGCGGAGACAGACAGCAGCCCTGGGGGTGCCAGTGTTTGTGATAATAGCATTTGAAGTTTTACCTTCAACAACAGTTCTTTGCACTCTGTTAGATAAGAAGCTGTAGATCCACTCAGTGACATTGGAGTCAAGATGAGTAAGCTGCGAGATAAGATCAGGAACATGTATAGTGTTAAAGGCCGATGAAAAGTTTAAGAAGAGACATCTAGCATAGTGTGAAGCCTTCTGGTCAATAAAGCATGTGACGGTTGAAGTTAGACAGAGCAGGGCATCTTGTGTAGACCGATTAGCTTGATATGCGAACTGGTATCTATCCATAGGAGTATGAGCCATAATATAATGTTTTACAAGCCGCTCCATCATCTTGCAGAGACAGCTAGTTAGCGCTATTGGAATATTGTTTAAGTTGATCAGGGTCTTTGACTTTTGGTAGAGGTTTTATTATAGCCGATTTCCATGATGCAGGTGTAGTTTTAGAGTTGATAGAGGAGCTGAACAGTCTAGTGATGATAGGCGCCAGCTGGTTGGAGCATAGCTTTAGAACTTTGGGAATAAGGCCGTCTGGTCCGGGGCCTTTCCTAGGGTTAAGTCCACTGAGCTGCTTGAGGACTATATCTTCTTTTATTTCTAGTGGTGGTGCTGTAGTGTTAGAATTGTTTATCACAGGCGGGACGGGTATATGTTTCTCATATCTGGTGAAGAAGGCATTCAGGTCATCTGGGGCAAATAGGTTCTGCTTAGGAGTTGTGTTGGTGCTAGTAGGTAACCCACTAATTTTCTTGATATCTGTCCATGCTTTTGCAGGTTGTTTGACTAGTTGTTGTTGAATTTTGGTAGAGTAGCTTTTCTTAGCGATAATTATTGCCTTGGTTATATCACGTTTAAGTTTGTTATACAGTTTACGATTGCCAGTTTCATGAGCAGTTTGTTTTTGTTCCAACATCTCTGATATATGCTTGTTCATCTACGGTTTTTGGTTGGTACACATCCTGAAACTTTTAGTGGGTATGCAGGTGTCTGTACAGAAATTGATATAGTCTGAGATAACTTCAGTCTGTGTGTGGATATCATCCTCATCAGAAAGTAAATTATCCCAGAGTGTAATATCCAAAGCTGCTTTCAAGTTGTCACAGTTTTCGTTTGTAAACATACGACGGGTTACTCTGGTAGGTTTATATTTGGAGAGAGGTGTGTAGGTTGAGATGAGATGAGTTATGTAATGGTCAGATCCTCCGAGGTTTGCAAGTTGGTGGCAATGGCTGAAGGCGTCTTTGAGTCTGATGTAACATTTGTCTAGGATTCTATTGTTTCTTGTCGGTGTTTTAACTACCTGGTAGTATCCATCAAGTCTGAAAGGAAGCTGGTTGAAATCACCCATTACCATAATACAAGAATCAGGGTGATTTTTCTCCAGTTCCTTAACGTGTGTAGAGATTGTTTTAGCAGTGGAAGTAGCATTATGTTTGACTCTGGAATTACCGGTAAACGGAGTGTAGCATGAAGCAGTGGTGTGCTATACTATACAGTAGATCAAACTCCAAATGGCTACATGCACTTTCGCAGAGCACAAATTTACTAAGCTCTCAGATAACGTTCTAGTATTGGTTTGCTGTCTTTAGATTGTTCCTCTTCATCTTCTTCTATATCTTCAAATACTTGGACAGAAGGTGATCTAGTGCCGTCTACATCGATAAGCCAACTAAATCTATCACTTCTAGAAATAACAAAATGCATTTACTGTAATCTCACAGATTTGCATAGCTGAATGCTAGCCAGTTTATTCATTCATTCAATCTTGATTATGACCAAAGGAGCTTTGGGGTTTCCTCTTTCAGCAAATTTTAATCATCCCAACTTGTTAATAATTGTTCATTACATCAACTTTGGCTATTGACAGTACAATATTCAATTGAATATCAACATATTTTTTGTTGCTCAGTTTACACACTTCTTGCATTGTTTTCCTGCTGAATCTTGACTTACCCTTCCAGAGAAGATATAAGAGCAAATTTTCTGTTGCCAGAAAAGGCTGGAATATTGCAATTCCTCACATTCAGTCGCCTCAATGAAGGGAACCTGTTTGTCCAGAGTTCAGACCATGATTCCTCTAACCCAGATTCGCCCCAATCTCCAACATAGCACCCTGAAAATGTCACAATTATCATACTGTGTACCTTTTACTCCCTGGCCTGACTACTGACTAGTAATAGCAGGTAAAGCTAGCGTAATATATTCACTAGAATAATCCATACTGACTCTCGTGATCTGACTGGGCATGTAGATCACTGATAAACTAGGCTATCATTACCACAAAGAGAATGTCGTAAGGCTAAGTATGTATCATGCGTGACTTGAATTTGCGCATGTGCAAGAACAATGAGTTTAGTCTGGGTTCTAATTGCAATTTTGGTCTGAGGAGATAGGACACCCCCTGCATAAATTGCCAGTCAACTTTAGCTAATAGTGACAATAGAAGATAACTCTTTCTAACAATTCCGCACGCATTTGTGAGTGTGCCACCAGAGCAGGTAGCCAATCAGATGGCTTCGGAATTCCGAGGCTCAATTTTGCAGAGATCAGCTCATGCCCAGAGCTGAGCATGCGCAGAATGAGAATAAGCACAATAAGTGGTTAAATATCACTTCTATAGTTGATGACGAGCCGTCAATATGAAAACAACGTGTAACGTTGTGCTCGATTTTCCAATAGACAGGAAATTGGCTAAATCTTACCAGCCATATTGAGTGAGGTCAGATGCACTAGAGTCACTGAGATTGTGTCCAATGGTTCCATTACCACTCTACACAGCCCAATGTCCAAGATAGCTAGACTGGTGTGTTTAGATATGGGCTCAAAAATACTGTCAAATAACTTTCCTGTATCCTTCAGCTTGAGTGTCTTTAGCTTAATTGGCAGTTCTTTTGATTTGTCAATATAAAAACGGTCTAAAACCAATACTCCTGTTAAGTCAAGGTACTCCAAGTTTCCGAGCACGCCACCTGAACAAAATGCGTATCTTGTGTTAAGTGATAGTATAATAATAATGTAATAATGATACAAAAAATACAACAAAATAATGTTAATGAAATCTGTACATGAAACGATGCTAAATAGGACAACTTCTCAATTCAGGGAAAACATCTCGTTTCACAGTAAAATAATATGGTTGAGATTGAGGTTGAAGGTTCGAATCCCTCTACTGTCCATCGACTACTGGGGTTTGGTTGGCCCCCAGGTGTGCTCCGACCTGCCTGCAAACAGAGAACTATCTGGCGCAAATATTGCGGCCTTGTCCCTAAGGCAACAAGTATTTCGCCGCCCATTTTACAGGATGTGGCGTGTGATATGAAAACAATTTCAATCAACCATGGTATGACAACTTCTACACCTCCCGTTCAGTTGCATTTGACATTTTATGGAAAATCTCGAGGCTTGTCTGGCTCACCTCAGGTTTGCTCCTTTTACTTAAGAGGAGGGGGCTTGGTTGTAGGCCCTATCTAAAGGTTAATTTTAATTGTACTTAGACGATAACTAAAAAATAGTCACGAGACTATGTAGCATAGGTTACTCACATCCTGAAAGAATCTCGTTGAATTTCTGATGACTGATGTTACAGTATGGGAGACTAAGATGAGTCAGTTTACATTTCAGCACCTGACAGAGGTCCAGTTTGAATATGTGTTCGTGTGTGATGCTGAGATGCTGAAGCTTTTCATACTTGTTAATCTCCTTGATTATGGCAACTCCAAGACCTTCGAAAGAAAATTAAAATGTAAGAAATATCAACAGTATGTATGTACGGAATGTACAATGATTGCAATTTATTTAGTCATCAGCTATTTTAATTACATTTTACATTTATTCACATTGAGTTTTGTCATAACAATGTTCTTCCAACTATGTCAATTATTAAAATAAAGCAAATCAGAAAATTAACAGTAATGAAACAATAGGATAAAAGACAAGGATTTAGGGGTGGGCATACACAAGTCAGTACATCAAGAGGGCATGAAAAAGTCAAGTTTTCTCACTTTTTGTAGCAGTACAACGCTCAGATCGACGTCTTTTTGAGATGTTTTCTGTTATCGGGCTTCTTACTGCCAGTCTCTTTGTATGACAGGGTCGGCCCAACAGCTTGATTGCTTTTAGAAGGGGTTTCGGTTTTAAACAAGTGAAACCAATATCAACATTTAGTCTAGAGGAGAGATCCTTACTTAGCCGGTTCCATCTCCGGCAAACCCTATACAATAATTTAAAATATTGATAAGACAAAGAATATATGAGAAAAGAAATACAGGTAAACAAATACACAAAAAACGATGAACTTTTTTTAAAAAGCAAAATGGATAACCAGGACACTCTACTGATGACAATAAGCCATAGTCAGTAAGCCAAGCCACATCACAAAGTTGCAGGTTTTTCCATAAAAATTTTTCCGTCAGATTTTCCCCTCAGATTTTATACAATCTAGCATTCGAACAGACCAAAACTGTGTTTTGTGACTATGTAATCTCTCTCCCCATGGACATTTTTAATACTAAAACCAATGTCATCTAAATATGCCAGGTAAACAAGTATGAGGTATTTCGACCACTCTTTCAATATTACTATCTATATATGTATGTTACAAGTGATAATTACAGAGAGGCTTCCAGGAATAAAAAGGATTTTGATATAGCCAAGACTATTTATATTGAGGCTTACAAATCAACATAACAAGTTGGCAACGATTGAATCATGTGAGTGATTGTGTCGCAATCATTAGTAAACAATAAGATAAAGCAGGCGATAAGTTTACTACTAAATTTGTTAGTACAAGGAAAAAAATCTAGATACACTTCAATCATGGTAGCACAGTACAAAATACAACCCTATATCCCTGAGCATTGTTTTAATACCTGCATATAGCGGAAATGAGATTCTTTGTTCCAACAAATGTGATGATGTGTACAATGATTTCATCAGGCAGTCGGTCTAGCAAGCAGACACCATCATTTGGAGGAGTATAATATGGTGGCAGTGGCTCTTTTTTGTCTTCTGTCCCATTGATGTCTGATTGTGATGCAGCATCTTCCTGATCGGATTCTATGTCCTCAACTGGAACATTGGGCGAGTTGTCACCTCTGGGAAATAATTGTAATCAAAAGTGGTTGCTGATTTCTGCGTCAAATGCAAATTGCCGTTTTATGACATTTTGCATTATCCCGAGTTGAGCAATGCTACAATAGGGGTTATTGGCTGTCTTAAGGGAGGGGAGTAAGTGGTATGAGACCGTCCTCTCCGGAAGGACACCCATAGTTCCCATAGACCCCGACAAATTTTTGATTAGCCGATAAAAGACATCCTTGATGTCAGTAGGGTGAGCATGTTTGAAGCAGTACAGTTGTCAGTGTATCTCATCTGTGATTATGGCAGTTACCCAAGTTTTCGCTGTGTGTGATTCGAAGAGGTGGTGATTATTTTGTTGATCTGTGGAGAGGAGGACGGGAATCGAACCAATGATAGCAATAAATGAGATCAATGGCGCAATTGAAGCTCTTTGGTAGGGATAGTAGTTGATTTGAAGCTCTTTGGTAGGGATAGTAGTTGATTTGAAGCTCTTTGGTAGGGATAGTAGTTGATGAGAAGTAATGATCAACACAGATAAGAGGATGTCTCATCAATGATTTTTCAGGTTCATAATAATTAAGAGGGGGAAAACTCACCCAAGCCTGTCAAATGGCGAGTCAAGTATTATCCGCTCAAATTCAATATCAACAGCATCCTGAAATATTCTGGCCTCATCATCATCAGA
Organism: Membranipora membranacea; assembly: GCA_914767715.1. Taxonomy (NCBI): domain Eukaryota; kingdom Metazoa; phylum Bryozoa; class Gymnolaemata; order Cheilostomatida; family Membraniporidae; genus Membranipora; species Membranipora membranacea. The sequence continues at coordinate 14,481,640 of OU612068.1, forward strand.
CAGAGGCTGAGGTTCACCATCATCAACAACATCCATAGGCTCTGTGTGATTAGTAACTCCAGATGTTGAAGGTTGGTTCCCATCATCTATCTGTATCAGTGATAGCCCTTGGTTTCTTTGTCCTTGTTCTAACTCATCTTGAATGTGTCTAAGAACCCATTTATCTTTAGGTTTCTGTACAGGTGATGTAAGAAAGTGCAAATCTACCTCTGGATCAACCTCCATCCTTAAGAAATATATCACTTAATCAGATTACTTGCTAGTTAAACAAACTAGTTCATAGCACTAAACAAAACTTGCGTATTCTGTGGAATAGACTCAATGATTCATAACTTCCTCGTGTTAGCTGGGGAAAACCCCCTTCCCAACTAATCACCAAGTACATGTTAAATGCTAACATTGTTTGCATTTCGGATGACTTCTTCTATATTGAGTATCGGTATCTATATATCATGCATCACCCACAGTATGTAAATATACTAATTAAGTACTTGGTACTGGTAGGCAAATATTTGGTGAGGACCCACCGATATTTGATAACACCCTGAACAGGATGTTATTTTTTGAGAATATAGATCTGGCCAAAAGATGTATTGTGAACTGTTTCTATACTGAAATTGTAAGGCAATGACCAAAGCTGCAAAAGCGGCAAAAGATACTAAATTGTATACCAACTGCACACTCAAAACAATAATACACTGGTAGTTTATGCGGCAATTTCTTTTGTTTTGGGGAACCCAATAAACAAATTTTTTATTGTAATGAATCAGCCTGTGAAGAGCTTAGTTAACCAATCACAGACAGGTTTCGCGGAAACGAGGTGAAAAAGCAACTCATTACAGGGCTGGACGCGATTGAAAAATGTGGTCTGTCTGGTAAATACAAAGCCTGGATTCTCAACTTTGCACTCATGCCTCGAATTCTGTGGCCTCTGACAGTTTATGATAATCCGCTTACACCATTTGAAAGAATTGAGCAAATGATTAACAAGCACATGCGTAAGTGGCTCGGAGTTCCAAGGAGCTTCAACACTAATGCACTGTATGCCAGTTCGTTTACTCTTTCACTACCTATGAAATCGCTTTTGGAAGAGTACAAAACACCAAAAGCGAGACTGGATATGATGTTGAACGAGTCACCAGACCAGGTGATAAGGGAATGTGCTCCAACACTTGACACTGGTAAAAAGTGGTCTGTCACAGAGACTGTCAGAGATGCCAAATCTCGACTGGAGATAAGTGAGATTGTGGGTGCTGTGACAACTGCACGTCATGGCATCGGCTGGGAAGCAAACCGTTGGTTCTCAAAGGAAAGCCCAAAGGTTAGACGGGAGATGGTAGTTGATTAGGTGCGCAAGATGGAAGAGGAGCGCCGCCAGACACAAGCTGTAGGCCAAGCCCAACAAGGCAGGTGGACTTGTTGGGAGTCTGTTGAGCAGCGTCAGCTCAAATGGACAGAAATGTGGTAGATGGAGCCACAAAGGATCAGCTTTCTGGTTGGTGCAGCTTATGATCAACTACCGACCCCAGCGATCCTGGAACGCTGGAATTTGACCGAGAACTCGAAATGCGCCGAGTGCTCGGCCAAGGGCACACTTCGACATTTATTCTGTCGAATTGCCCGCAAAGCCTTGAAAGATACACGTATAAGCATAATCAAGTCCTGAAAGTGTTGTGTAAATATATCACGGAGAAGTGTGAATATGCTAACGCTGGTGGTGAAGCGCGTGAAAAGATTTTGCGCAAAAAGGGATTGATGAACAGCAGAGAATGGCAGGTGAGATGCGACCTCACAGAGCAGCTCAGCATGCCACAGCATATTGTGATCATGAACCAAAGACCAGACTTAGTTGTCTGGTCTGACAAAGAAAAAGCACTAATACTGATGGAATTGACGGTGCCTTGGAAAGAAAATCTCTCAAACGCGCATGAGAGAAAACTAACAAGATACGAAGATCTGGTCACACAATTCCAAGACAAAGGTTGGAATTGCGAATTATTCGGAGTGGAAGTTGGCTGCCGTGGATTCATGGCTAGATCAGCTACCAAATTTCTGACTAGAGTTGGGCTTTCGGGCAGAGAACTCAAACAAGCCACAAAAAGCATAGTACATGAGGCAGAAAGCGCATCTGCATGGATTTGGCAACAGCACTGTGTGAAGACAAAAGCTAAGTAATCCTATTGCTTGTAAGCTGGGGTTTAACACACTCACTTTGTTTTGTGGAGTTGGCCAGCGTTTAATTCCTTTGTTTATAATCCATGTAAGGATTAGATTGAGGGGATTAAGTGATGATTAGCAAACTGCTCGGGTAGAAGGCTAAGCGGGATTATGCCTTTAATACTCAAATTAAAGTAGTTTAATCTCTGCAGGGTGAAATACCAAAGTGAGTCTGAGTTAGATCTAAGGCATTACAAACATAGGATTAAAAGCTTGGCCATCGCATAAAAGGCAGGCAGAGCGAGACAGGAGATCACAGTCAGCCCACTGGCTGTAGCGCAAACAAGTCATCTCTCTGACTTGTGTATGAGTTGTACTATGCTCAATGTGGTGAATTTGAGTGGTGAACTATGGCACAAGGGGCGGGTGCCTTGACGATTAGCGATGTTGCGCCAATGAGTTGATGGAAAGCAAACCTCCCTGCACTGGTTTGGCGTATAAGCATGAGAGTGATGGGGCGAACATTGTTACACCGAAACAATGACGAGTTGGCAGCCTCCCTGGTTGCGCAACAGCGTAAACACACCAATTATGTCAAACCACCAAAACTTACAAAATGCACTGAGGGATCGATGAGATTGATTGAGATGCTCATCAACACACAGGGGTGGCTTCATGCTGCTGGGGCCGGCCATGAAGAGGTTGTACTAGAGAAGACCTCGAAACAGCGCTTGACTCATGGTTTCTAGCTGAAGACCTGTGTGTTGTGCAGTGGTACACGCACCACTGTATGTTGTATCTGTAAGGTTATGATTCAAATCATGTCTAATGTGATTAATTGAATTTATTACTTGCCCCCCCCCTCAACAACCTACGAGTATACACACTTAGACACCGTCGAAAGAGTGTCAAAATTCTAAAGCTAAATTTAAAACTGCAATGATGAGGAGAAGAGGATTATAGTTCAAATGCCAACAATAATCTTGTGACCATAGAGATATATCAAAATTGTCTGACAATATTCTAAATTTTTTGCAAAACGATCGTTATTATGATCGTAAAATAAATTTTAAAATTGCTAAATTTTGATACCTTACCAATTATGAATCAATCTGCTGTAAATCAGAAAACAAGAGTAGCTGTAGACAGAATCAACATGTTGAGTCTAACAAAATAACAGCTTCCAATGCATAAACTTCGAGCATCTTCCTTTACAACAGCGAAACATGGACTGTCACTAAGAGTATAGACAGCTTCAACAGAAGAATGTTATGAAATGCGATTGATGTCTGATGGATAATCTCCGCAAATCTATACAATAAGACTACAAACAGACCATGGCACAAAGAAATCACTCAGAAAAGACTATGTCTGTTTGACCACACCTGCCTGGGGAAACACCAGTCCGACAAGCAATGACAGAGTACAAGCGACCGATGAAAATCTCACAAGATGGACGTGAGTTCACGTGGGGAAAAACATCCATAAAGACATTACAAAACTGGGCATAGATACCACCACCACCACAGCTAAAACTATCACACAGCACTGAGGACAGTGGAGATCACTAATACGCAGCAAAGACCCTGACTGAAAGACGAAAGTTTGCACAAACAGAACCGTTCTATGATGATGAGTCTCACAAGTTGTGGCTCAAATGAGGATCACCTATGCCTATGAAAACCCTTTCTTATTAAAGGTCATCAATCCTTTAATAGAACTGCCCTCCTTGATAACAATATTTTTAACAAATCTACCTGATGTGCTATGATATTTGTTTTATGCATGGTCTGATGTGTCATTTGTGAATTGATCAGCAAATAAAAAAAAATTGATATATAAATTTATACTTGTAATTTCAAAATTATAATAAAGTCTCACAACGTCTACGTCAATGACCTCAAACCTAATGCGAATTCTGGGGTGGAGCAACTCCAAACCAGATTATGAAATCGTGGCTATACTGAGGAAGCACTTGACGTATTCACAGCAGAAATTGATGGGAAATATACCAGACGAGAGGAGCAGAATGATACACTTGTCATCAGGGATCAGGAATAACCAACACTTCCAGGTATTTGACTTAGTATGGAAAATGAAAACCGTGTATTTATGAAATAGGTTGCTAAGGCAGCTTTGACAATTAGCTAGACATATTTTGCTAGCGTTTGACGGACTTGCCCCCCTCTACTGACATGTGTGTCAATAGAGGGGGCAACTCCAATACTGGCAAAATGGCTCAAACTTGATCTTACAATTATCATAATCAGAGTCTCATCAACACATTATCTTCTCTGGTTGGCCGCCCAGTTGTGCCCATCATGGCTATTCAACTCTTACCATACTTGGATGGTGTATTTATCCCTCGCAGACTTGTTATCTGATCACAGTGCTAAAGTTTACATAATCAATTCTAACGGTCTTTGTGTAGTCTGATGATACGCGTACACTTAAGAATAAACTACAGGTGTGTCAGCAGCAATTTTATTTTCTGCAAAAATACTTTCATAATGATTTGTAGATGGGACAACCCATGGGTTCTAAAAAAATCCTTGGTATATAGAAATTAAATCTAGTTTTGAAATAGGTTGTAGAAACCGCAAATAGTAATTGTAGCGGCCAATTATTAACAGGTATCATCATACTGAGAAGCACATATCACCAGTCCTATTTTATAACTATCTTAATCATAATCCTAACAAAAACATGCGAAATGAGCATAAAGCATGTTTGTACCATTTTTTTATCATTCATGTACCATTTTAATCATCATTATGTCAAAAAAAACTAAACTTAGCAAGCTGTTACCACAATAATGATTCAGTGGACTGGCCAAACTAACAATAAAATGTTGTGACAGCGCTGTATTAGCCCGGATATTTGTGATGAGATGAATCAGGCCGCGGAATCATTTTTGGGTCCTGCACCTAGGGATTGGCCCTAAACTAGCGATGACATCCTATTGACTGAGTTGGGACAAGGTAAACAAGGGATATATTTGAAAGGAACACTGGTAGTCCTGGTCAGTAGATTTATTGCAGCCATCAGAGCAGGATGAGCTTGCATAATTTGTCGTAAAATACAACATTGTAATAAGTATAAAAATTAGTACTTTAATAAATTATCTGCTGTACTTAGCAGATTTTTTATGGTCAGAACAAGATATACAAGCTACTAGAGAGCTAAAGGTTCGATTTTATCATTTATTTTATACCTTGTTAATTAACTCACAATTGATGGCGAATTATGCACATGTCAAACAAATATGCCTAGCTTAATCTTTGTTTTACAGTTATCTGCTGAGTATCAAATTAACTTTTTATGTGTATTCAAATATCATTTTATCATTCATCATGTGATTTATTTCCTATATTATACTCTTTTAGATTTCACGGTGTGTTAATCGATAGTAACCAGTGGAAGTTGGACACAAATACACATAAAATCATAACCCCAAACTAACTTCCACTCTAGGATATCGTTATACATTCATCAGTAAAATTCAACCTCCAACAGTAGCTGCGGGTAAACCTAGCGACCCAGTAAAAACTGCTATAGTAATTATCTTTAATAGCTTATTTCTTGAACCAATTATCCTTTTTTCTGCTGCCGCTACAGGTGACCTCACAAACTTGCTTTGACCTTTTTCTACGAATTCATGAATTTCTACGTGCAACATGCACGTGTAGCACTTTAATTAACAATATGGACATGACTCAAAATAAATCATGCTCCCAATAATTGTGCTGTGATTGCAAAAGAATCGAATAGTTATAGTTATAGTTATGGTAGTATCGGGAGTTTGGTGATGTGTTACCACTGTCTTCTGGTTGTTCTCAAGTTGACTCAAGCGGATCTTGATACAAAACCTTCGCAACACAAAGCCTTGGCACTTAATGAAAATCACAAAAAACTGAATCCTTGGTTTTGACATCAACCTGCATTTCTTCTCAGACAACCCAAATATTAATTTAATAAATCAATCAAGTTTTAAATATCTCGAGATTGGCCATCTTTTATCGATGACAGAAAAAGCAACTCCTTAATTTTTTACTCTAATCATGGCAAAATAATAGGCGCAACGCAAAGTTATTTTAAATCAAATATCGGCGGTGCATTTTCCTCTGTGATTTTCCCGACTCGAGGAAAAGACTAAATCATGTGAGAACAGTTGACCGGAATCATCGAATACTCGCCATTTATCATTCATAGAGTGATGTGGTGTTATTAACGTCTCTCTTCAACTGACTCAGTGAGTCTTTATCCCAAGTCTGTGCAGATGGAATCCATATTAATATCACTTACATCAATCTTAAAACCAGTTTCACATTGAGAATGGCTGAGATAAAGATCGGTGAGTTAAATCCATAAGCATATAAATACTTTTATGTTTAATCATGAGTATGGATCGGTGTGGTTAGTGAATGGGTGTGGAGTATATTTTATATTGCTGAATTGAACATCACTTAGGGTAAGGAAGCAGAGGTAATTGTCAAAGCGACTTTTATCTTTAAAAACATGTTGTCATAAAATACTTAATTCTAAAGACAATGCAACAAACTTGGCTTGAACTTAATTCTAATTCTTGATCGGCAACGGAAGTGTCATGGCGAAGTTCCCAGGGAGCAGTGTCGCAGGTTTTGGTGTGCAGTTTTGTCACAGGCTAAAACCGCTTGTATGTGTGCTACTTGCCTTAGCCATTATTGTTTTTTTTAGTTACAAGATGTGTCACTTTTGGAGGGTTCGTTGTTTTATCATTTGGACAAATGCATTTTTTTATTCTTGATTGATTATTGTGAAAACTTGTCTTCTGCCAGAGGAAAAATGGACTATTACTTATTTCTTTTTCCTCTGTCCAAGGTTTGCAGTCTTTTTTCCTAATCTTGTCTAATTGTGTTTCAGATCAGCTTGATAACATTTTTTTTCAGTGTGGAGTAGCAATCCTTTATATTGAGTTTGCTCACACCACGCCACATCTCCTTCACCGAAAAATCAATAAGCATACCCATACTGTGGCCATATTGAGCAGTAAATAGAACTGCTGGATAAGCTCAAGCCTCCTACTTTCTCATCTCTACTAACCATGTTCACTTGTGGTTATAGAAAATCTTATTCTCAACCTTGCATTCCTGCAAACAAATCCATCATAATTTTTTCTGCACTTTTTTCCCTACAACTTTTGCTGTAACTTTTTTGGTACATTATGTAAAAGACCTTGTAAAATTACCTTGTCGGCTAAGAGTGTTGTTCCTGCAGGTTTTGTTGATGAGGACCAAATTCAAATGTTGCCGTCTGCATTTGCTTGTTCTTTTAGCAGCATTAGGTATTGTGCTGCCAAAATAGTCGACTGCTTCTCACATGAATGGAGAGGTCTAAGTCAGATGGGACATGCCTGGGTTTGATGTTCATGTGATTGTGTTGACAGGCAGGATGAGTTGGATACAGTCACACCTAGTTTCATGACAGGATAAGGAGATTGCTGCTAGCCAGGGACTGCCTTGTTGATCTGGTATCACAGTTCAGTTGTTACTTGTGATTACAGATCTGGTCCTCAGTCCCATACTCTTCTCACTTTACGTAGACGACATGGCTGTAAGCGATGATCACACCATCATAAAATACGCCGATGACACTGTGATATTAGAATTCATCTCGCCAAAATCACCATCATCACTGCAAGTTGAAATCAATAATATCAGATCCTGGTGCACAAGAAACAGTCTGCTCATCAACACAAAGAAAACCAAAGAGCTTGTTTTCTGTAATCTACTCGATGATCCTGACCCTCCACCAATCATGATCAACAACTCCGCCATCGAACGAGTAGATGAATACAAATATCTTGGCACCACACTCAATCATAAGCTTAACTTCAATACAAACGCCAAAAACATCATCAGCAAAGCTAACAAACGACTATTCATCATGAAGCAGCTAGCCTTTATGAATGTCAAGACAACTACCATTAAGCTGGCATACACCTCATTTCTCGAAAGTGTCCTACAATATCACCTATGTATTATATACGGACACCTCTCATCTGATATTAAGAACCAGTACAATCACCTCATCAACACAGCACGTAGACTAAGCAAAGGCAGGCTTGAAGTTACAACCATAGACGATATATTCGATAAGTACTTCAAAACTAAATGCCTGAGAATGTTCGCTTCGGGCAAAGACACTGTCATAACGCTAGAACAACTCCCATCTGGTAGATACAGAGTGCCAGCCTACCGTGTAAACTGCCGTAAATACTGTTTTCGCTCATTATGTGTAAAACTGCTCAATCGAATAGCTTGATTCATTTATTATAAATCTAGTCAATGTTTTATTATAATTTTTAAAACTTTATTTTTATTCACAGAGCACAAGAGAAACATTGATTTTATAATGAGAATTGATACAAATATATACATACATACATACAAAGGCCGGGCTGTTTTTTTTCAGACCAGTTTAGGCGAGATAAAAGTGACATTTTCATTATAATCTTTGGTTGTGAAGTGTTTGTGTTCAAGTTCAGTTTGTAGCATGAGCTATCTTTGATTGTACTGGTGAAAAAACTCACAAGCCCTTTTCAGCAATATGAGCATATTGTAGCGACAGTACCAGAAATATTAATATGCTATATAGATGTCTTTCTCGCACTGTCAAGTTTGCTATTGGCACATTAGCTTTTTGACGCTTCAACAATTTGTCATTTTTGGACTTCTCCAGGTTGATATTGGTAAACAGTCGATCACAATTTATTTTGTGGTCAAAACACTTTTGCCCTCCCTATATATCTAAATACAAGGATTCTTTATTTGTGAGTCAACGATTCAGTGTTCAAATTCTGCTGTGTCTTGCCAGAATAAGAGCGGTTATAGAAGAGAAATTAGGCAAATTCAAAAGGAAGACAGCAAGAAATGGGTACGTGGCCTAAAAAAACAGTAGTTGATTCCTCGTAAAATACGGGAATTGTTGCATATAGTAGAAGTGATACTTGTAGTTGGCTTTTTGGCTGTAATTGAAACTAGCCATTTGTCACGATGGGCTATTATAGATCAAGCTTTACCCCTATTCCAGTTGTTCCCATTCTCCTGATGAGCAGGCAGCGGCTTTAGAGTTGAAATTTGGAGAGCACATGTTCTGGCTTACTGCACCTGTTTAGGTAAAATCAAAAACAGCTTGTACAGGAAATCTCCATGGGTTACTTAAAATTCACCAATGACAAACAATGATGACAAGAGAAGGACATTAATATAAATTAAAAACTATAACATTCCCAGTCATAACAAACAACAATATCATAGCTACCTGGACTTTCGAAGTGCACAAGTTAACTAAGCTCTCAGATAACGTTCTAGTATTGGTTTGCTGTCTTTAGATTGTTTCTCGTCATCTTCTTCTATATCGTCAAATGCTTGAACAGAAAGTGACCGAGTGCCATCTACATCGATAAGCCAACTAAATCTATGACTCCTACAAAGAACTCACACTGTTACTGATAATGGCAAATGAGACAGTAATTACAATTCAATAAAACAGCTAGCATAGCCTACTAGAGCAAGTTTGTTCTATCTGTGGTGGCGGAGGGATATTGCAAATGATTGATATCGCGGTGCCTCAACACCAAACATTTGCGATATCCCTCCGCCACCACAAAGGGAACAAACTGGTTCTAAGCATGGCCTGTGGTTAATGGAACTATTAATGATGAAAATAATATACATTTGTTATTTCTATTTTACTATAATTCTATTATTAATTAGTAACTTCCATTAGAATATAACATGAGCATTTCTATGTTTGAATATCAATTTCCATTGTTATCAACACCCAAGCGGCGAGAAAGACTTTCAACACACTTTCTTGCTTAACTTTGACTTACCCCTCCATGGAAGACATTGGAGCCATTTTTCTGTTGTCATGCATCATGATTGGATTTTGACAATTCCTCACATTCAGCCGCCTCAAAGAAGGGAACCTGTTTGTCCAGAGTTCAGACCATGATTCCTCTAACCCAGATTCGCCATAATCTCCGACATAGCACCCTGAAAGTATTATAATGATGATCATACTGTATGTAGCTTTAACTCCCTGGCCTGTCTACTGAGTAGTAGAAGCAGGTTATGCTAACGTAATAAATATTCAGCAGAATAAAAGTTGTTGAATTTCACTGTTATGGTTGATTATGAGCTGCCAATATGGAAACAAGGTGAATCTTGATTATCTAATAGTCAGGAACATTGCTCAATCTTACCAGCCATATTGAGTGAGGTCAGATGCACTAGAGTCACTGAGATTGTGTCCAAGGCTTCCAATCTGACTCTACACAGCCCGATGTCCAAGATAGCTAGACTGGTGTGTCTAGATATGGGCTCAAAAATACTGTTAAATAGCCTTCCGGTATCCTTTAGCTTGAGAATCTTTAGCTTATTTGGCAGTTCTTTTGATTTGTCAATAGAATAAAGGTTTATAACCAGTACTCCTGTTAAGTCAAGGTACTCCAAGTTTCCTAGCGTGCCACCTGAACAAAATGCATATCTTGCGTTAAGTGATAATATAATAATAATGTAATAATGATACAAAAAAAACAATGAAATAATGTTAATGAAATCTGTACATGAAACGATGCCAAATAGGACAACTTCTCAATTCCAGGAAAACATCTCGTTTCACAGCAGAATAATATGGTTGAGATTGAGGCTGAGGGTTCGAATCCCCCTACTGTCCATCGACTACTGTGTGCTCCGACCTGCCTGCAAACAGAGAACTATCTGGCGTAAATATTGTGGCCTAAGGCAACAAGTATTTCGCCGCCCATATTACGGGATGTGGCGTGTGATATGAGAACAATTTCAATCAACCGCGGTATGACAACTTCTACACCTCTCGTTCAGTTGCATTTGCCATTTTATGGAAAATCTCGAGGCTTGTCTGGCTCACCTCAGATTTTCTCCTTTTACTTAAGAGGAGGGGGCTTGGTTGTAGGGTCCTATCTAAAGGTTAATTTTAATTGTACTTAGATAACTAAAAATAGTCACGAGACTATGTAGCATAGATTACTCACATCCTGAAAGAATCTCGTTGAATTTCTGATGACTGATGTTACAGTATGGGAGACTAAGATGAGTCAGTTTACATTTCAGCACCTGACAGAGGTCCAGTTTGAATATGTGTTCGTGTGTGATGCTGAGATGCTGAAGCTTTTCATACTTGTTAAACTCCTTGATTATGGCAACTCCAAGACCTTCGAAAGAAAATTTAAATGTAAGAAATATCAACAGTATGTACGGAATGTACGATGATTGCAATTTATTTAGTCTTCAGCTTTTTTAAGTACATTCTACATTCATTCACATTGATTTTTATCATAACAATGTTCTTCCAACTATGTCAATTCAAAAACGAAATCAGAAAAATAACAGTAATAAACAGTAAATAACAGTAATAAACAATAGGGAAAAAGAAAATGATTTACGGATCGACATACACCAATACAGTTCACCAAGAGGGCTTCATGAAAAAGTCAAGTTTTCTCACTTTTTGTGGCAGTACAACGCTCAGATCGACGTCTTTTTGAGATGTTTTCTGTTATCGGGCTTCTTACTGCCAGTCTCTTTGTATGACAGGGTCGGCCCAACAGCTTGATTGCTTTTAGAAGGGGTTTCGGTTTTAAACAAGTGAAACCAATATCAACATTTAGTCTAGAGTAGAGATCTTTACTTAGCCGGTTCCATCTCCGGCAAACCCTATACAATAATTTAAAATATTGATAAGACAAAGAATATATGAGAAAAGAAATACAGGTAAACAAATACACAAAAAACGATGAACTTTCTTAATAAGCAAAATGGATAACCAGGACACTTTACTGATGACAATAAGCCATAGTCAGTAAGCCAAGCCACATCACAAAGTTGCAGTTTTTTCCATAAAATTTTTCCGTCAGATTTTTCCTTCAGATTTTATACAATCTAGCATTCGAACAGACCAAAACTGTGTTTTGTGACTATGTCATCTCTCTCCCCGTGGACATCTTTAATACTAAAACCAATGTCATCTAAATATGCCAGGTAAACAAGTATGAGGTATTTCGACCACTCTTTCAATATTACTATCTATATATGTATGTTACAAGTGATAATTACAGAGAGGCTTCCAGGAATAAAAAGGATTTTGATATAGCCAAGACCATTGAATTCCATATCTGGAATAGCATCATTAGCTTTCTTTTGCAAAACAAAGGGCTTGCAAAAATAGCCAGTCCCTAGTAGCAATCTAGAAATGCCCTAATCATCGACACTGTAGGGGTATAATTAGATTTTTGCTATCTGGAGCACAAAATTGAAGGTCATTGGAAGGTCAGTTAAAAGTAGGCGTGTACATTTATTTGTTTGTAAACAAAACCACATGGGCGGCATCTTCGTATGTGATGTGAGTATGATGAAGGAGTTAACTCCTTGGTATGATGCAGCCTGTCCATGACTATATATATATATATATATATATAGTTATGTAATATAGTGTTATACAGTGTGTCCAGCCTAGTGTTATGTGGTTTTTCTTTTCCTCACTTCATTTCCAACTCAACCATGCTGTTATATCTGGATATTGACATTTTAATTAAGGTTTCATTACCAGAGGAATGTCCAGACCCTCATGAGTGATTTATAAGTAGATTGTGTCAATTAAAAATAATGAGCAATTAATTTCCCTGGTATGCTAATAATGTTTCCTTTCAATGCTGTGCATCCCTAATTAGTATCATATATAATGTAATGTTCCCCTAACTATCGTCAGTTGTGATATTGGGATCGAGAATAAAAGTAGCAATTCTATCAGCTCACTCTTTCCTTATTAACATCTCACACTATCCAACTCATAAGAATTCTCCCAATATAACTCACCATCGAGACACAACACTGAATCATTACACACAGCATAAATACAGGACATTATCAGACACAAAGATGTAACTATACCACCCAACCAAAAAGAATCCTTTTCAGTTACATCAATGCTGCAACAAACTAGGAAGTTTTCATCATCATTCTATCAGAGTGTGAAATTGAGCAGGGTATAAAATATGTCCATCATAGAGCATTCACTGCATACGAAAAATCACTGGATGAGCTCAATTGCGGTATGCTGTTACTTCGCTAAGGTTTTTTTTATTTATTTTCTTTTGCTATCATAAATAGATCGTTTATAAGAACCTTTTTTAAAGTTTTAACAGGAAAAACAAATGGCGTTTGGTAGAGTATTGAGGGTTTGAATAGATTTCAGACTTCATACGATTAGGAGATGAGCTGAGGAATGATCGCAGAGTTATTACATTTCTTTGCTTTCAAGAATAACCGGGTTTTCTTGTTTATGGAGAGCATGGATTCATTCACCGAGGCATCAAAGAAAGCTTAATTCTGCTAGTATGGCGTAAAAAATTAGATTATTCGTTCAACTTGTTTCCGGCTGCTGACTGTTATTTACCTATTGTTGTAGATCCATATGGTATTGGTGAAAAAGAAAAATATGATGAGGAAGATCGACCTTACATGACTGTCGGACACAGAGCTGTCCTTTATTGTCAGCACGGAAAAGACCAGCATGTGAATGACAAGCGAAAATATGCAGAGGACATCATGGTATGGTTATACAATCTGGATGTAATAACAGTTTGAACTTGCCTTTATGTTTCGTTGAGTTTTATTTTTGAGTTCTATGTCTCTTAAATGATTTTTGCATCTATCATTTGGTTTTAAAATTTAATCTGATGATCAATCTACCAAAACTTTGATAGCCCTGTCGGTATCTAGAACAAGTTTGGTAAGTTAGCTAGTTTAGTAATACCCTACGCCATCAGGGAACAAACTTGTTTTAGTCAGCATCCACAATTTGATTGTTCTACATTACTGTCACTGTTCATTGCTGTAGGAAGAATCAGATCATCCGGGGACCATCAAGAGACGACAGCTCATTCAGGACAGTTATAAACTGGATTGCCCCGCAAAGGCTCATATCTCCCAGAGAATACTATATACAATGCACAAGGTAAATGTTCATTCTTACTTATAACCATCGTATGGATCTTCAGTAGCTTACTATCTCTAAACGTGACCAAAGTAACCTAAACATTATATTCACCGGTTTGGTGTTATCGGGTTGATCAACTGAGCTACCACTAGGGTATTAGATTGGTAAATAAAGTAATATTACATAAGATAATAACCTATGTTTAACGCTCTACATCTTCAATATAGTACCAAGGAATTTAGATAAACTCCAACTCCTTGATTGTACACACAGCAGAGAATTTAGGGCTTTGTGCAACCCCTTGATCAGTACACTTCACTTTCATTGCCCTGGTTAGGAAAGCTGGTTGGTCCAAGGAGTTGGGCACTATATTCTGTTGCATACTTATGATAATAGTTATCACATTGCTGCTTCCAGCCCAAGGGGTTTCCCCTACAGCAGTCTATTAGGGAACACCTACATGAGGGAATTCCATAGAGTGTTCAGCCAATGATGTCACCTTATTAAATAGCCAATCAGATCAACCTCCAACTCAGTGCTTAACCATAAACCAATCAAAGTTGATCTTTCTTACACCAATCAAATCAAGGAACTTAGTCAAATGACCTTCTAATGACCTTCAATTTTGTGCTCCAGATAGCAAAAATCGTATAATTACTGTTTGCAACTTTGTAAACAAGACAATTTCTCAGGCTAATTATTCATGCTACTAGGGACAGCCAATCAGATAACAGTTAGATGGGTCCCTGTGTTTAGTGTCCTAACTGTATAACGCTATGATACTATTTCCATTCTAAGAGAAGAATCTAATTCAGTGGCCAAGACTATTTATATTGAGGCTTACAAATCAACATAACAAGTTGGCAACGATTGAATCATGTGAGCGATTGTGTCGCAATCGTTAGTAAACAATAAGATAAAGCAGGCGATAAGTTTACTACTAAATTTGTTAGTACAAGAAAAAAAATCTATATACACTTCAATCATGGTAGCACAGTACAAAATACAACCCTATATCCCTGAGCATTGTTTTAATACCTGCATATAGCGGAAATGAGATTCTTTGTTCCAACAAATGTGATGATGTGTACAATGATTTCATCAGGCAGTCGGTCTAGCAAGCAGACACCATCATTTGGAGGAGTATAATATGGTGGCAGTGGCTCTTTTTTGTCTTCTGTCCCATTGATGTCTGATTGTGATGCAGCATCTTCCTGATCTGATTCTATGTCCTCAACTGGAACATTGGGCGAGTTGTCACCTCTGTGAAATAATTGTAATCAAAAGTGGTTGCTGATTTCTGCGTCAAATGCAAATTGCCGTTTTATGACATTTTGCATTATCCCGAGTTGAGCAATGCTACAATAGGGGTTATTGGCTGTCTTAAGGGAGGGGAGTAAGTGGTATGAGACCGTACTCTCCGGAAGGACACCCATAGTTCCCATAGACCCCCGACAACTCTTTTTGATTAGCCGATAAAACACATCCTTGATGTCAGTAGGATGAGCGTTTTTGAAGCAGTACAGTTGTCAGTGCATCTCATCTGTGATTACGTGAGGTGCCCAAGTTTTCGCTGTGTGTGATTCGAAGATGTGGTGATTATTTTGTTGAAGTTACCCTGAGTGATGCGGTTAGTGGGTAGGGAGATAACAGGGTAAATCTGTGGAGAGGAGGACGGGAATCGAACCAATGATAGCAATAAATGTGATCAATGGCGCAATTGAAGCTCTTTGGTAGGGATAGTAGTTGATTTGAAGCTCTTTGGTAGGGATAGTAGTTGATGAGAAGCTCTTTGGTAGGGATAGTAGTTGATTTGAAGCTCTTTGGTAGGGATAGTAGTTGATTTGAAGCTCTTTGGTAGGGATAGTAGTTGATTTGAAGCTCTTTGGTAGGGATAGTAGTTGATTTGAAGCTCTTTGGTAGGGATAGTAGTTGATGAGAAGCTCTTTGGTAGGGATAGTAGTTGATTTGAAGCTCTTTGGTAGGGATAGTAGTTGATGAGAAGTAATGATCAACACAGATAAGAGTATGGCTCATCAATGATTTTTCAGGTTCATAATAACTAAGAAGGAGAAAACTCACCCAAGCCTGTCAAATTCCATATCCATAATATCCTGAAATATTCTGGCCTCATCATCATCAGACAGAGGCTGAGGTACACCGTCAACAACGGCATCCATAGGCTCTGTGTGATTAGAAACTCCAGATGTTGAAGGTTGGTTCCCATCATCTATCTGTATCAGTGATAGCCCTTGGTTTCTTTGTCCTTGTTCTAACTCATCTTGAATGTGTCTAAGAACCCATTTAAGTTTAGGTTTCCGTACAGGTGATGTAAGAAAGTGCAGATCTACCTCTGGATCTATCTCCATCCTTAAGAAATATATCACTTAATCAGATTACTTGTTAGTTAAACATACTAGCTCATAGCACTAAACAAAACTAGCGCATTCTGTGGAATAGACTCAATGATTCATAACTTCCTCATGTAAGCTGGGGAAAACCCCCTTCCCATCTAATCACAAAGTACTTGTATAATGCTAACATAGTTTGCATTTCGGATGACTTCTTCTATATTAGGCAAAAGCGACCTGTTCCACTGTAATAAAATTGATTATTAATAATCAATGTAAAATCCCATACCAGTTGAGAGCTACTGCGTATGGGATTTTACACTGATTATTAATAATCAATTTTATTACAGTGGAACAGGTCGGCTTTTGCCTATTGAGTATCGGTATCTATATATCATGCATCACCCACAGTATGCAAATATACAAACTACTTGGTAGGCAAATATTTGGTGAGGACCTACTGATATTTGTTAACACCCTACACAGGATGTAATTTTTTGAGAATATAGAGCTGGCCAAAAGATGTACTGTGAACTGTTTCTATATTGAGATTGTAAGGCAACGACCAGAGCTGCAAAAAGCTGCAAAAGACACTAAATTGCGTACCAACTGCACACTCAAAACAATAATACACTGGTAGTTTATGCGGCAATTTTTTATTGTAATGAATCATTTTAATATGTAAGGTTATGCTTCAAATCATGTCTAATGTAATTAATTGAATCTATTACTTGCCCCCCCCCCCCCCCCACAACGTACGAGTACACACTTAGACACCGTCGAAAGAGTGTCCAAATTCTAAAGCTAAATTTAAAACTGCAATAATGCGGAGAAGAGGATTATAGTTCGAATGCCAAAAATAATCTTGAGACCATAGAGATATATTAAAACCTGTTATAATATTCTACATTTTTCGATCATTATTATGAATGAAATACATTTAAAAAAATGCTAAATCTTGATACCCCGCCAATTAAGAATCAGTCTGCTGCAAATCAGAAAACACGAGTACTGAAATTCAAATTTCTTCCACTAATTCAACATGTTGAGTCTAAACAAAATAAGAGCTTTAAACGCATACACTTCGATCATCCTCCTTTACAACAGCAAAACATAGACTGTCACCAAGAATACATCCAACAGTATAGACAGCTTCCACAGAAGAATGCTAAGAAATGCGATTGATGTCCGATGGCCAAAAAAGAAAAGCTCCGCAAACCTATACAATAAGACCAAACAAAGACCATGGAGCAAAGAATTCACCTAAAGAAGCGTCGGTCAAGGGGCAAAAGTCTGGGGGGCTCAGGCAACCTCAAACCTAATGCAAATCCAGAGGTGGAGCAACTCAAAACCAGATAGTTAACAGGAATTATGAAATTGTAGCTATACCAAGGCGTTAGAGGGCTACACTGAGAAAGCACTCTACGCATTCATGGCAGAAATCGATGAGAATTATACCAGACAGGAGGAACGCAGTGATACAGGGGTAATCACATATCAGGAAATAACAAAAACACAGGCATTTGGAAAATCAAAGTTTGGTATGTATGTACCATGTACATTTGTTAGATAACCATGCCAATTAGCATAATCAGAGTCTCATCCACACATTATCTTCTCTGGCTGGCCGGCCAGATGTGCTCATCGTGGCTATTTGACTCTTACTATACTTGGATGGTGTATTTATTCCTCGCAGACTTGCTGATCTAATCACAGTGCTAAAATTTACATATTCAATTTAAACGGTCTTTGTGTAGTCTGATGACATGTGTACACATAAAAATAAACTACAGATGTGTCAGCAGCAATTTTACTCTCTGCGAAAATAATTTCATGATGATTTGCAGGTAGGACAACCCATGGGTTCTAGAATTATCCTTGATACAGAGCGAAAAACAAAAATTCAGTTTTGAAATAGATTGTAGAAACTGTTAATCACTATGGTTCCATGCTTCGATTTTGTGGTCCACTCCAATTTCGAATGGTTAGAATCCAGTGGATTCTAACCCTGTGGTATGCCCTGTGAGATGCCCTGTGAGATGCCCTGTGAGATGCCCTGTGAGATGCCCTGTGAGATGCCCTGTGAGATGCCCTGTGTGATGCCCTGTGAGATGCCCTGTGAGATGCCCTGTGAGATGCCCTGTGAGTTACCTTGTGAGATACCTTGTGAGGTACCCTGTGAGATACCTTGTGTGATACCTTGTGTGATACCCTGTGAGATACCTTGTGAGATACCTTGTGAGATACCTTGTGAGATACCTTGTGTTACCTTGTGAGATACCTTGTGAGATACCTTGTGAGATAGCTTGTGAGATACCTTGATGTTACTTGGTTTTCTTTTCTGTATCGGTACGTGGCTATGGACTGTATACTGTACACAGGAGCATTTGAGGTTGGGTGCCCTTCCTGACATCACCATGATCCGCTGGGAATCGAACCATATATCTTCTTGTTCTTTTTTGCTGCCCCTCCAGGTCACCTCACAAACTCGCTTTGACTTTTTTTGGCGTTACTCCTAAATATTTCAGACAACAACATCTATCCTCAGTCTCCTGGTGCAAATTTAAACTTTAAAAAAAATCACATTGAGCCAGAGTTGTTCACAACGGTGGGCTGAATAAATATTTACTTTTATTGTTATTATACAAATCATTCTTGAAAATGTTTTGTGTGCAATGACAGATAGTTACACAATAATAATAATAAAAAATGGAAAGCGGAGAGACAAAATGAGTAAGGTAGCCAACTTGAGGGTGACATCATCTGACACGACATCACACTTAATCTCACTGGGTCCTGTTTATTTTGTGAGATAATAGCATTAGAGATATTATCATTAATTAAACGGGATTCGGTAAGGTATTTGTACCCATACCTAATGAAGCTTGTGCACAGCGAATCCGGCTTGACACCATTTTGACCTGTCATAATATTGGTAAGAAAAGATGAATAATATGGTACTCAAGTTTTTGTTCAATTCTCCAAATCAAGATGGTACAGTTTACGGATAGAACACTCTCAGGAGTTTGTCCATATATAATGCCCGTGGGTAATGAGCGTTCACTTTTCCCCTGATGCAACGTCCTGGAATTTCCAAATTTTGCTTTGTACCAAAACAACACATAATTATGGATGTTTTCTGATTTACTCTGAACAGAAATTCCATATGACATGGACCTTACCTGCCAGTAAAATAACCATGTCAAGCGATATCATAAAAAACTAAGTCCTGTTTATGCAAAACAGAGGGTGGGCTGCCCCTAAAGAGGGACGTAAGTTGCCGGAGTCGTCTTACTGAGAGTGTGATACATCCTAGTAGGCTAGAATGCATCCTAGAGGTGAGGCCATGGTGGACCTCCTAATCGTAAGTGTGCAGCAAGCTGCCAGAAACTGAAACAGGCACTAATCAACCATTGGCAGTGACACTTTGATCTTAGCCAATAGGCCGAGAAGCGATACATAAAAAACTAAGTTGCCTAGAACCCGCTGCACAGTTAAAAGATTTACTTTTCCTAGCCTTTATGTGCTGTGAGTAGTTTCTGGAGAATCGATGCCTGAATACCTTAAAATATGGTACACATCGCACATACCCTCACTATGATTATCTACAAATCTTTTCACTATTATCAACCTGACCATCTTATTTAGAAGAAATGCGGAACCAATTACAGGTGCTGCAAAGTTTTTATTATCACACTAATTTTTCTTGGTCTAATGGCCATTCTTTACCCGGCGCAATTTACACCACTAACAATGTGATACCAGCTCAAACAATGTCGATTCGGGGACAACAAGTGCCATTCAGAGTTAAAAACTAATTCATGTGTGAAACACTCTCACAATATTGATTTTTTTATCAAATGCATCTATAGTTTGTGACTTCATACATTAATTTCAATCTTCATTCTTGGCTGGTTTTACGGGTAATTAGGCTTGTGTACCAAGCGGAACATTCGCTTATATAACTGGGAGGGGATAACCAATCTGATCAGAGACGTTCGGAGGAAGAGAGAGTTGAGATAAAGGCAGGGTAACAAGAAATCAAGCAAAGATTTAATCGTGTTTTTCTCAACAGTGTTTCACAAACTTATAAGCAGACAGGTTCAAGGAAGAATATATACAGGTGAGTACCAAACAATACTTAAAAATTACTGCTTTGCTAGGAGCAATGGTGTGCCAATAAGCAGTTTAATTATTTTCATGTCACCCAAACATACCAGAAACTGACCAACTTTATTCACGCTGTGCATAATCAGAGCAACAAAAGTTTCTCTAAATAGTTTCTCTAAATATATACATTAGCTGTATTTAGTAACTTACCTACAGATAAATACCATGGTTACCTATTCATGTTATTCAAAATGAATTTTTTATCAGAATATATAATCAGCCACACAGTTATTGCTGACTGAACTTCACATATCAGCAGACTGACATCACACTGAGAATGTTCTTGAGGGATGTGGGTGTTTACCTTCTCATAGGACTAGTACACCAAGGTGAGATGCTCGCCTTTGTCATTGATTGATTGATTGGTTTATTTGTCACTTGCATACAAGTATGTTGCAAAATTTGTTGTTGTTGCTGTAGTGCCGTTATAGCTGTATATTTTCACCCTGCTTTTCTTTGTTCTGTTCAATTCAAGTCACATACACAGTGCTAATCCAAAAATACTTACAAAATCGAGTATTGGTAAATTTGTTAATTAAAGTTATATAAGAATAAGTCTTCGGTTGGTATACGACTTGATATTTCTCCAACTGGTGTTGAATTCCTTCTTGATTTTTCAGCTGCCATTGCACAACATACCTGGGGCGCCTCATCATGGCAAGGTGATTATGGTAAAACAACAGCTGGCTACAGCCAAGATTTACATGGAAACAGAGAGACTGGACCACAAGCTCCAGTACCTCGTCATCAACCAGGTAAGTTCTACACAAAACTGCTTAACTTGATTGTTGCTATGTACCCGATTCTCGAGTCACAAGTTTTACTATTTTGATCAGCCTAGTCTGGCTGAACTAGGAACTGGAAATTCCAGAGAATTGCATCATGGGAAATAAATTATAATGCTTAAGTCTCAGTCAGTTGCGGTGCCTCCAGCATACAAAGAGATCTGACCAATTTCAACCCATCACAAAAAACTCGAAATATATTGGAACATTATGCTGTGAGACAAATTAATTCCCACTGATCGGAATGCAAAATACAACTGTGTAAATCTTTGATTGTGTTGGGTTATTAACAAAAAAGCCTGCTATATTATTCAGCAACAATACACATCTCATAGGCTATTTTGATCACTCCGACAATATCTGCAAGTAAAAATATAGCATATTGGTGAAATTGCTAAGAACTTTCAAGGTAAGAATTTTTTTTGGCAATTTAGATGCATGTGGTTGATAATGTTGACTGAATAGCACACATGAATGCAACAACTTGGCCAAATACATCTAATCAACTTTTCCTCTTAACCACCACAATGGTGATTGATTGATAACAGTGAAAGCTTCAACACTAAATTGTTTTTTTTTTCAAGTTATCATCTAAAATCTTGTGGCAAGCGAGGTGCATCAATTTCCCACCAAGCCTTGGACCATTAGAAAACAATTAATTAAAATTACACACAATTACCTGTTGACATGACAGACATCGGTATCACGATCAAATTAATTATTTGCACTACTTGTAATCGAATGTGATCAATGAAACAAAATGAACATTATTTATTTGTTACACAGCAAGATATAATCTAAAATACCAAACAGAACCATTGTCTAACTCATAATCACCATTGTCCCTAAAAAGTGATGGAGATAGTCTTATCTTCAATTAATTGGTAATTAGAAGAATATTTTATCCATATCTGCAAACAGGTTTGGCGGTCCTTTCTTTAATTTTTATTGATTTGGTAAGTCTAGACATAGATCAAGTTTAATCCATTTACCTGCATTCCAGTTGCTCCCTTACACTGGTCACGCGGCAGGCAGGGAGGGGAGCAGCTCCGAACACAGGCAAATGTCTAGTCTAGACAATCCTCTGCTAAAAAGATTCACAGTCATGAGCCTTCTTGTGAGAAGTCATGTGGAAGAAAAATAAGCAACAAACAGCAATGCGACTGTATATCTATCTGAACTATGGCGGTGTCAAAGTAGTATTGTGATGTTATCAGAACTGCACTCTCTCAAAAAGTAAATGAGCAGTGACCTGTTGGTGAGTGTCATGGAGGATCACCCAGTGTCACAAGATAAGCCAGCACTGCCGTTACCATTAGACACCGAGTGCACATCCCTCTGTGAATCATGATCTCTATCTATGAGTAATCTTGCTTTCTTGACATTATTATCTGATGAAGCCAGGACTTCCTATGTATGCAACCCATCCCACTGCAAACAATTGCAGTAGAATGCAGGGTTTGCTCGAAAGAAAGCAAAAACAAGTTCTATGATTTTTTGGTATCCCATCATGCACTTGCACCATCTGTGTGTGCCAATGATTAGTATCAAGTTCAACAAAATATTCCGCAATGCTATTCAACATCTTGATCAGCATGTTTCAACAATGTTACAACAATGTTACATACAAAACAGCACAAATCATCCTCAGAGCACTCACTACTTAGGCTATGTCGGCTAGTACACGAAACTACTTTGTTGCAGTCATAAACATACGTATATGCAAACTTTTTTCGCTTAGACGATTTGTTTTGTAATAATTGCAAGTTTGTATCTACCTTCCTATATTCTCATGTTTATGGTTGTAGTAAATGGTGACTGGAGCGTTTGGACTACATGGACAGAGTGTAATAAGGAGTGTGGAGGTGGTAGTCAGACCCGAGCCAGAGAGTGTAACAATCCATCACCAGCCTTTGGTGGAGCTGATTGTGTCAGAGCTCTCAGTAACAGTGCAGGTCAAAGTAGATTCTGTAACACTCAGGGCTGTGTAGGTAGGTCAAAATATCGACTTTTAAATTTGAAATTCCTTAAATTTGGTATGTGACATGTGTTCAGATTATGTTTTAAAACTATTTATAGCCTTTTATTCCATGTAAAAATTTGCAACAAAATTAAGATGGATTTCCTTCCTAGTTATATCAATTATTGTTACAAGCATTTGGAATTGCCTCCAGCAAGAGATCGCTCACCTGACCCTACATCTCAGTCAGAAGCTCTTAAAGACATTTAAGTTGTCCAGCTGCAGATTTAGCGATATCATTGCTAAATCTGAAGCCGAACGACTTATATGTCTACTATTGCATGTGTCTATTAAGTGTACATGTGAATGACAGAGTTCTTGATTATCAATTTTTTATAGTTGATGGAGGATGGGGAGACTGGAGTGAGTGGGGTGTATGCTCGCTGCCTTGCAGAGGTCAACAGTCAAAAAGCCGGATATGTGATTCTCCATTACCAGCTAATGGAGGTACTCAGTGTAGAGGTAAACTCAGACAGTGGAGAGATTGTAATAATGATTCAGGCAGCTGTCCAGGTAAGAATAGACCAGGTGCGATGGTTTGATAAAAAGTGATCAGCGTTCTATTTCATCGATGATAAAGAGCAGATTCTATCTTCAATCCAAAATTCTAGACGGAATATGTGTTGTAGGTGGATATCCAAAGATATAAGGATATTGCAATATTATTAACAATTCTGCCCAAATAACACTAATCTGTTAGCGAATGCTGTCAAGGTTAAAATATACATTTATATATACATATATATGATTTTTTTAATCAACCATACTCTGGTCTCTGTTTGTCTGCTTACAGTCAATGGTGGATGGACAGATTGGACTGAGTGGGGGACATGCTCATCACCTTGTGGAGGAGGTTATCAGACCAAAACCCGAAGCTGTACCAATCCTGCTCCAGCTAACGGAGGCTTCCAATGCCCAGCACCAGCTACAGAAATGAGGGACTGTGTCGATACCCAACCTTGTCCAGGTAATCTTAAAATGGGCATTTACAATTTTGCAATGGCACACAGCAGAACCATGTGTAGTAATCAAGGTCACAATAACATGATCACTACAGATTTTCATAAGTCAAAATTTCTTTTTGTGCGGCTGTGAATGCTTTTGATTTAGTTGTTTTGGCTCATGAGGCTGGAATGAAACAAATCTAATGCACAGTTATCAATCGAAAGTATTTCTGTGCTCATTTTGATTTAAAATATATAATACAGTTAATGGTATTAAATAAGTTGATGTTATTCAAAATATATCATACAGTTAATGGTGGGTACACTTGGTGGGGAGCATGGAGCAGATGTTCAGCTACCTGTGGAGATGGAACTAAGACCAGAAATAGAGTTTGCTCTGCTCCTGCACCTCTTTATGGAGGTGCTGGGTGCTCAGGGGACGACACACAATCCACTAGCTGCAATGACAGAGCTTGTAGAGGTAAGAAAAGAAAAAAAGATTTATATATATATATTATTGTATCGGTATGGTGGTTCTGTTGTTTAAAGACTATAGTGGAGTATAGTGAGTTGAGCTTGGCAAATAGATAATATAAAAGTCATGAACAAGCCTCTGCATGTTCACTTGTCAGGGGTTGTTGCGTTAATGACAGTTTGTTGCCTAATCAAGTTTCTTGGAAAAAGGATGGGCAACTCCAAAATATCATACAAACACAATAATAATATGTTATATCCTACCACAATGAACAATGAATATACAACCGTATGCCCAGATATGAACGATTGTGTCCCATCGCTAGCGTCGTATATCAATGTATATATCGAGCTGTCTTTGATCTAAACAAAAACTGGTTTGTACTGTTTTAGTGAACGGAAATTGGGCTGTTTGGTCAGCGTGGTCACGATGCTCGACTACCTGTGGAGGAGGTAGTTACTATAGAAACAGATTTTGTAGCAATCCAGCACCATCTAACGGAGGGTATGACTGTTTTGGTGACCACCAAGAGGTAGAAGACTGCAACCAAGACATATCCTGTGCAGGTATATGCAATATTGTCTTTAAAATGGAATCCCAATTACCCAATATAAAGTAATCTGCAATCTTATCTCTTATCTCCAGCTGGGGAATGATTTAAGATCCTCACTTATCCGGTAGGTCTTCTCACTCATCTGAGCCAAAACCCATCTTCTTTTAGTTGACGGAGGATGGGACGTCTGGAGTGTCTGGTCATCATGTAGTCAGAGTTGTGGAGGAGGAGGAAGGAAAACTAGATCCAGGATGTGTTCTAGTCCAATGCCAGCATATGGAGGAAGGGATTGTGCTGGGTCGAAGGAAGAGACTCAGCAATGTAATGACAATGTGCCATGTTATGGTAAGTTAGAAAAATTATCAGTGGCAAACAAATTTGTAGCAGTATTACTGATGAACACTATTTGCATGATCTAGGAGGTATACATAGTATTAGCCGATACATCTTGACTATTTATCTAGGTGAAAACGGAACAAGAAATCAGAGATGGTCTCATTTATTGTCGTCATACCCTAAATGGAATTGTTCATATTCGTCTTTCTTGTTAAAGTGAATGGTGCTTGGGGTGAGTGGAAACAATGGGGTGACTGTTCTCAATCATGCGGAAGTGGTGAGAAAAATAGAGAAAGGTATTGTGACTCTCCTGCGCCATCTGTTGGGGGCAGAGATTGTTTTGGCTCTTCAATGGCTCGACAAAGATGTAATACTGAAGCATGTACAGGTAAGATATTTCTTTACCTAGGATCAATTGCTCTGCCTCAAACGTTGCCATGGGGCTAAGTTATTATTTCTTTGCTGTTGACTCACAGTGTCAAAATGTGAAACTACAATTAAACTATGAGCGCTCTGTGAAAAAAAAACTAATCATCATTTTGGTAAAAAGTTGCAGGTGGCTGGAGCCAATGGGGTCGTTGGTCTCGTTGCTCAGCACCATGCGGTGATGGAACCAAATCAAGATCAAGAAGTTGCTCAAGTCCATATCCGGCATATGGTGGTCCAGACTGTCAGGGGGATGCTACTGAGTACGATACCTGTAATGATGGATACTGTGCTACACATGGTGGCTGGGGACAATGGTCAGACTACTCGGAATGTAGTGCCTTGTGTGGAAGAGGATTCTTTGAGAGAAGACGAAACTGTGACAGCCCTGCACCAGCGGATGGTGGTGATGACTGCTCCGGTGAAAGCACATCAAGAATGGAGTGCTTTGGGGATCAATGTGCAGGTGAAACATACATGATGTCATGCAGCTCAAACCATATTACTTTCCTACCCCTTGCCTTAACCTAGGATCCATTGTTATGCATTACAATTTGCTAAGGGCCGAAGCTAATATTATTTTCTGTTGTTTGACTCTTTGTTACAAAATGTGCCACTATGATGGACTATGAGGGCTAAGTGGAATTGATACTAATCCATTTTGTGTTGGTGTAAAGTTGCAGGAGGCTGGAGCCAATGGGGTGGTTGGACTGGTTGCTCAGCATCATGTGGTGATGGAACCAAAGGAAGAACAAGAAGTTGCTCCAGTCCATCTCCCGCATATGGTGGTCCGGATTGTCAGGGAGATGGCACGGAGTATGATAGCTGCAACGATGGATACTGCGCTACACATGGAGGTTGGGGACAATGGTCTGTCTACTCACAGTGTAGTGCGCTGTGTGGGAGAGGAATATCTGAGAGGAGACGAAACTGTGATAGCCCAGCACCAACAGCTGGTGGCCATGCCTGCTCTGGTGAAAGTGTATCAAGAATGGAGTGTTATGGGACACAATGTGCAGGTGAACCATCTATGATATCATTTAATATATCATATATGCCCTTAGTGTGAATAACCAGGTCAATATGCCTCAGGCCTGCTAGTTGGGGCTTGCAACCCCGACCAAACCCACAAACACCAGCAAAACATTGAGGAAATAAGCTACACCCTAAAAACTCTGTGGTTACTGCATTGCAAATGAAGTAAAGAGCCGTAACTAAGTTGTAACATTATACCATAAATATCTGGTCTATACTTTTACAGTCCATGGTGGATGGAGTGAGTGGTCAGTCTATGGGCCTTGCCCCACATCTTGTGGAGCCGCTCTACAAACAAGACAGAGAACCTGCACAAACCCAACACCTTCAAATGGAGGAAACACATGTGCAGGCTCCTCTGTAGATAGGAGAGGATGCTTTGGAACAGCGAGAAGTTGTCCGGGTATAATTTCTTGAGACTTCCATAATGTAATTGATTGGTTGTCCATTCAAAGCATTTGCCTAGTTAGTTTCTTGTACGGTTTCTTGACAACTTGTTTTATCTGGATATTCCCAGCCGTTTGGTGAGTCAATGTGTTTATTCATTTTTTTGTGTGGGTGTGACTTGATAGGAGACTAGATTTGATCATTTAATTTTAACAGTGAATGGTGGTTGGTCAGAATGGTCAGCCTATACATCATGCTCATCATCATGTGGTGATGGCTTTAGAGAAAGACGTAGAACATGCACACAACCTGCACAAGCATTCGGAGGTCAACCATGTCAAGGAGAAAGCATGGATAGGATCGATTGTTATAGTGAGGTAGACTGCAAAGGTAATGATTGCATATTTAAAATGAATACCGATAACTGTAAATACATGAACCACAGAAAAAATGTTAAGCGATGCATACCATCGGATATTCACTATCCTGCACAGCTGAAGCTTAATATCATGTGCCCTTGTTATTAAAGAGGATGCTGTGTTTGGTGGTTGGAGTGTGTGGAGCCAATGGTCAGTCTGCCCCACGGGTTGTGGTACCCAGGGTACCCAACAGAGGGCAAGATTGTGTAATAACCCAGTACCATCTGCCAGTGGAGGTGACTGTGTAGGTGATTCAGCTGAAAGCAGAGACTGCCCGGCTAACAATCCATGCCCAGGTATTTTCACATTTTCTGTTTATTTTTATACAAATGGTGTTTTTTGTCTAGCAGTGTGTACTTGTCATATCTTGAGTTTGTCAGCCGTGACAATTGTTATGGGATCCCGCCTATCTTTAGTAAGATCTCATGAATTACCTTTTCGGTTTATCTTTTATTATCAGTAAACGGTGGCTGGAGCTTATGGTCTCCATTCTCCTTCTGTACAAAAACTTGTGAAGGCGGAACTAAGATCAAAACAAGGAGTTGTTCTGAACCCCTACCCTCGAATGGTGGCCTTATTTGTGAAGGACGCGCAACCCTATCAAGGCGTTGTAACCACGGCATACCCTGTGTAACACCAGTGCATGGAGGCTGGGGAGCCTGGACATCCTACTCATCCTGCTCCACCAACTGTGGCACTGGAATAGGAGAGAGGACAAGGGTTTGCGACAGCCCATCACCAGCGCATGGCGGAAATGACTGTCTGGGTGATAATATAGAGACTCAGGAATGTACTAATAACAGTGCCTGTGTAGGTAAGTTATCCAATAATACAGGCTAAGTAGGTCTGTTCTTTTCTCTGTCACTTTGTATTGAGGTATATATACGGACTATTACCACAACTGTCTAGGTGTGAAGAGGATAAAAAGATTTGAATTATTTGGTATATTATTTCAGTTGCTGGTGGTTGGGGACAGTGGACACAATGGACAAGCTGTTCCGGTACATGTGGCTCAGGACGTCAGAACAGGGACCGAGTATGTGATAGTCCAGCTCCAGCTAACGGTGGGGCAGACTGCTTAGGCAGATCATCTATAATCAAACGCTGTGATCATAGCGCACCTTGTGTTGTGGCTGTACATGGAGGATGGGGAGTCTGGTCTGCATATTCATCCTGCTCAACTAATTGTGGTACTGGTAATAAGGAAAGGACAAGAGCATGTGACACCCCAACACCAGATCATGGAGGATCCAATTGCCAAGGGGTGGCTACAGACACCGAGCAGTGTACAGACAACTCAGGATGTGTGGGTAGGTAAATTTGAAGTGAAAAAGTTTTTCCATAACTTGAAGTAGCAGAAAACCAGCAAAGTTATATTTTTATATTTGATGCGTAATGATGTACTCCTCCTAAATTTGGATGTTATAAATAAACATTAAATTTAAATTTTTTTTAATTATTTCAATAACAACTCACTTCCACCATTTTGTTTCAGTAACACAAATACCTAATACTCTCAAATTAAATATATGTAAATTATGATACGGTATAAGTGTAAACCTTTGTTCAAACCATGGCTCCTATTTGATTTTTAGTTGATGGTATTTGGGGTCTATGGTCACAGTGGTCTAGCTGCTCACAGACTTGTGGTACAGGATTCATGGGTAGAATCCGTCAGTGTGACAATCCTGAACCAGCTAACGGAGGAGACTACTGTCTAGGGGGGACAGGAAGAACTGGTCAAGGTCGTACCTGTAACCAGGGATCCTGCCGAGGAGGAAGAGGTGGAGAGTCCGGAGTTCAAGGTAAGCTTGAATCAACTGTATTGCTGCCCTTTTGTCAAAATAGTGTGCTTGGGAAGAGCATATACCAACTCACAATGATCTCCCAATAATTTTCCTTACTTAAATCAGTGTGACTTTTTATCATTGACCAATGACAGATCTCCAAATATTATATAATTCAATAACCTCCTGATGAAACCAAATTAGATCAACACATGTGTGTCTGCTATTGTAGGAGAAGCGTCAGCGCTGAGAACTAATGCTAAGATATGGATGCCAGCTAAGCAAGCAAAGGCCTGGGGAGCACACTACTAGACGTAAAACTGAATTTCATAACGTATTTATAGGTCGTAATTTAAAGAAGATATGCTTTTAACAAACGAGGATACATACAACCATTGTTATTTTTTATAATGCATCTAAATGCTATATAATTTTATAATTTATCATTGTTCTGTTCCTGGTTTGAGCATCGATATTTAAATACATTTATTTTATAGCTATACAATGATGGTCAGTCTTTTAAAATAAAAACATTTAGTCATTATGCTCATTTACACATTGAAACAAATATTTGAGGCTGAGAAACCAGTAAACATGTTTGATACGTTAGTTAAAATTCATCGACTAGTTTCAGTCATAAGTTATGAAATTGGAATTGTGGTCTTGGGAATTATGAGTGGAGATTTGGCAGAATGAGTGAATTTTGTATCTGCATGACTTCTAAATATGAAAACAACCAGAACTTGCAAACAGAAAGATCAAGAAAAATGGACAGGCATTTCAGTCCAAAACTAAATCACATTGTAAACAATGCATTAAAAGTTTTGAGATAGAACAGTATAAAAGAGGTTCATAAAATTGCAATTTACAAACAGAAGAAATTAACTAAGTTGTACCATCTACATAGTATCTGGTATTACATTTAAAGAAGATCAAAAGCTCCAAGTTATACTCACACACAACTATACTTGGTTGAGTGCTAACAATGCTTTCTTAGCTGCAGCAGCTTTAGCTATCCTATAACTTCTGCCTACGCCCCACCAAGTATCCTTACCTGCTACAGTCACACTGACTCTGACCCGACCATCCTTTGTGCGCTCAGGCTTCCTACAATCATAAATATGTATTGATGATACTGAATCTATGACTCACACTGCTTGCAGATTGACTCTGTGATACGAGTCTCCGCACCCTTGCGTTTGGATTAATCCAAATGTGCTTTGGTTCTCAAACTGAAAAGTCACTCTACCCGAACTGGAGAACTGGGAACTCGAGCACGTTTGAATTAGTTCAGTCGCTACGATGCAAAGATGACCAACCTGAATCGGTTGGTGCACATGCGCAAAGTGCCTATGACTCGGCTGTATTCTCTGTGAAGAGTTAATAGAGGATAGACAACTCTGAATATAGAGAAACTTTGTTTTTTTATGTGTGTTCACTCACAATTTCATTTTCAAGGTGGCTTGTAACAGCTTAGAACATTCAAATCAAGATCTTATATACTAAATATGGTCCCTTTATCATAAAATCAAGTGTCTCTGACAATCTTCAATCTAGAGAATGAGGAATTTAAATACACTTATCTCTCTATTCAAACCATGACTTCAAGCTAAACTTACTGGAATTTGGCGGTTTCTGGCTCCCGTTCGAGTAACTCCCTGACAGGAGACTTTGGTATATGCTTACTGAACTTGACTGTTAATCAAAATAGAGATATTGAGCCATGACAAGAGAAATCTGAGCAAAATAATATTAGTCAAAATAAAAACTTATGTTCCCAGAATTTCGAGTTGCTCCCCCCCATTATTAGTGAGAGGGCAACTCCAATTTACTGAGTATGATTGTTTCAAGTTTAAAAGCAGGGAGGTAGGGTGAGATCCCCCCTTGTTGATAGCATAGATTAGTCATGACAGAGGCAATGGCTCTCTGCGCAGTATCAATGGAAAGATATACGTCATTTTGAATCTTAGTTCCTTTTTATCAATAGCATCTAATATGAGGAACTTCAAACTTTTTAGATGTACTATGGGGAAAGTTAGATCAAGTTTGATAACTAGGCATGCATTTGTAGTTACATCCTCCACTCTCAATGCAGGCAGTTGGATCAAACTTGATCTCAGAAGGTAGTTTATATATGTTTATTTATCAGAAAGGTTTATCCAGGTGAGAGGTTACCTATTTGCTGTATCATGAGCTTGTAATAAACCCTCCACACAGTATCCAGTGACATGTTACTGTCTAAGTAGATAGCACCAGCGACAGACTCGAATATATCACCCAGTACTTTGGGTATCTCTACTTCCTCTGAGTCGTCGTCCCCGTCATCGCTCAATCTGAGATACTACCAAAAAAAAACGAGAAATACACTTGTGTGGTGAACCTGCTCCAATTAGCAATAAGCTTAGGGATCGATATAGAAAAATACTAACAGCTAGCTTTGATGCAATACTATGAGACTTATCGAACGTATAAATCTTCGAGTCAGCAGTACGTTACTATGAAAGCACCAGGCTACATTGTGAGTTGTTAATTTTGACAACTGAAATGTTCTTAGGACCAGACCTTTATCACGTAGACATAGAACAAGAATATGTTGTAGTGGAGAGAATTAAAATTTGTGTTATGCATCTTGCAATTGATGTTGTGTAAAAAAAATCATAGGTAGGTAGCGTACCATATCCTAAATTTTTGAGAATACGACACTCATCAAACGCTTACAAGCTGAATGAAATCAATGGTGTTCTAATAAAATAATTTAATTTATAATGTAAACAGAGACTAAAGATATATAGATATATATACACATATTTTCTATAGTCGCTGATATAAATATGTTACTGCAGACTAACCTGTTCCACCTGAATTCTGTCATTTCTGGACTTCTGGTGCTGCACAAACTTGTTGACAGAGGAGTATAATTGAGCAGAGTTATACTTGATGTACTTGTGTAAGTTCCATTTCACGGCTAAAGCCGCGAATACGTTATTGTTCACCAAAGCGGACCTGAAATAAACAGCGTATACCATAAAATCGTCTTCTCTTATTACGTGCGGAGGCAACTACACATATCCTCTCTTCAATGTTGACTGTTTTGAATCCAAGATTGTTCACTGCACCACACATCTTCAATAGGGAATTCTCTTTATGTCATATTTGTAATTGATAAATATTGGTATTACACCTGGTCCTGATAACTTGAAAAGGAGTGTAGTACAGTGCCCATCCATACAACTACATATTTCTCTAGAATACATTAACTGGGTTCTATTGTAAAAAACAAGGATGTGGAGAGTCCAACGTTGATGGTTACTGACGGAAAGAATCGGGAACAAATACTTTGATAAGGAAACAGACTAATTACAAATTGTCAGGAAGTTGGCAGACTTAACCTGCAACTAAGCTGACAGGTAATAATGACAAAGCTCCATTCTATCTGTCTAGCGCTCAATGTAAACATACCACACATACGGGATGTTTGCATATATTAAGAGTCGGTAGCCTAGTTAATCTTGGCACACTGCCAGTAATTACTGCAGGTGAACTCTTAGTACCTGAGATCTGTGAGTATACCAGGGGTGTGCTTCCTGTGATCTTCAAACAGCCTTCTTGTGATTACATAGTCAAGAACGGCATCACCAAGAAACTCAAGTCTGCAAACAAATAAAATCAAAACGAGGATGATCAAGGCGTTTTTAAGATAATAAATGTGCAGGCACTATGTGAAATTCCAATTATCTACCCAAGTATGTTTGTTCAAACCTAAGAACTAAGTTCAGGTAGCTGATCTTCTAGGAATCACATAGTTGATTGTGATGATCTCCTCAAGTTTCATCTTTCCTACACAAACATAGCTAAATAGACAACGCTAGTAAGGTTAACAGATACACAAGGAAGATTATAGGGTGTGTAAACAACCTACAATCTAAAGGCAAATGAAGACTGGTGGGAAATACCACTCAAACAGCAATATGTCTGATCCATAGACTTAATAATAATAATTAAGTCTATGGTCTGATCCTTAATCCATCTATCATATTATGTACAAATGAAAAAAGTGGAAAACGTGTCAAATAGGACCATATATAGAGTAACAAGAGATCTGCATAACTGTGTTTGTGCATTACAGTGTAAGCAATGAACTTCCAGTTCATTGGTGTAAGCTGGTTAATTCAGACTCTATAGTTCAGACAAGGAAAATTGGTTCCTTCAGCCAGATCTCGATGCATTCTAATGTCACTTAATTCATACAAATTTTTTTGGTCCCCAGAGGTTTTAAATTAAGTGAACTGCACTGTATATAGGTGTTTAAGAGTAACTAGATTCAGCTCACCTTTGGTAGCAGTCTGTTACAGTGTTCTGTATATAACTAGCGTGAGTGAAGGCCTGTACCAGGTAAGCCTTGTCTCTAAACTTGTAGTTCAGTGATTCCTCGAGCGTCTCGAGCCCTGAGAAGAGACGCTCGAGCTGAAGGCGTGACTCGGGCGAGTCGTTAAGTAGAGCACTCGGCGGCCTAGGCAGCATGAATCTGTGATCATCACTCAGTACTGTGGTGGGCTGGTCAGCATCATTGTCCCTGTGAATAAACAAATAAAATTGATAAAAAAGAGAAATTGAGTAGAATCTATTGTGCATGCAGAAGAATCCTCTAGATCAAGTCTAATTCACTTTGCCTGCATTTTGTGTCGCTCCAATTCTAGGGGTAAGCTGTTGCCGGCTGCTTGAGGATAAGCAACTCCAATTTCGGGCAAATTGGACCAAACATGGTGTAGGCAGGGAGTATGGGAGATATATACCAAACTGCCTGTTATAGGAGTGCTCAAGGTAATATGAATACTGATGAGTGTGTTGTGATTGTCCTGGGAACACAAGTTCGGCTGGGTAAAAGCTTAGCAATAGTTTGCTGAAACTCGGTCTGTAACATCAACCAAATGTTCAAATTTACAAACATATATCTAGATTCTATGCAAGGTTTAACTGACTTGTTTCCACTACAGGAATATCATGAATATTGGATGATGGGATCAATGCCTTCAAATAGAAACTTTATTTATTACTTCCTTCTTTGAATAGTCACCGCAAGTCAACTGATTAAAAAAAACTTGGCAATACAAGAAATTCCGCGAGAACTTTTCACCATTGATTGGCAAAAAAAACGTGGGGAGACATCCATGGTGGAATCTTCAAACAATAATTGGCTTCTTTTGTATTATTACCAAACAAGGCATAAATCCTTTTGTCCATGTGACATTGAGTCAACATAAAATTCATATAATGTGCAAAAGGAAAGATGTATTCCAGTTTGATGACTAACTAGTGGCGCACAGTCGCACTGTGGATTGGCAAAAACCCTTGTGTGTCTGAGTCACGTTTTTTGGGTTAGAAAAATGAAATTGGATATAGAGAGTCTTTGCTCATTAATCAATATTAAGATTTTGAAGAGACTATATAATAGCACCTGATCAATAATGATAATTATAGCGTTGGTAGAAACTGTCAGATCCTTCAATCTCTGATGGAAAGCGAAACAAATGACTCATCATTGAGAAAAAAAACTGTGTCACTCACAAAGTTAGGCGCTATGTAGTGAGTGCAAGAGAGCAAAATATTGATGCTAAATTTAGCTTAATCAATGAGTAAAGCTAAATTCAAGTTCTCTAAATTTCATCATATCTGACACAACTGTCCCATAAACAGTTTTTGCCTATCAATGTGATGCCAAAAAATACAATTCCAGGAACATTTCTAACTGGAGACATTGGCCAGAGTCATACTGTCAATCTTGATGAAAAATATTTTGACAATACTTATGCAGATTAAACAAACAGAAGCCTGATGTTTTCATAAAAAATACATTTTTTGGGGTCAACAAACTGTTGTTGTTGTGTGGAGAGGCCATATAGAAAGGTGTATGTGATAAGAGATTCGGGCACCAAAACACCAAACAACTGCAGAAAACAAAAACAGGAAATGACAGCAACATTCCAACATCTTTTGCGCATTTAGGAAAAGGCTTTATTTGCCATATGGTGTCGATCTTCATGAAGATGTTTTCAAAGTAAACTTTAACATCCACTTGGTTGGTCAACCTTAGCACAATCAACCAATCAGCCTTTATATTTGCTGGTTTGCGAAAGATGGTGACAAAAACTATCTGTTGTTGCTTGTTGAGGACCATAACATATGTTGAGGACAAAGAGTTTTGTTTTGTTAGAACATTTTGCACCCATAAACACCAATGTTCCTCAGACTTGTCATGCTGTAGGTGTCATTAAGGAAGAACTCGGTCAATGATTAAGAAAATCCAGATTATTTCCCCTATTCTCTGCATTGGATGACATTGATATCACCTCAATAGTGGCAATTCCAATTGAGCAACACAACATACAATACAAGCCCAATCTAAATTTTTCTGAAGCAAAGGCCTCTACGTTATACACAAATAATACTAACCTTTCTGGGAGCACATTGATACCGAGCCAGGCCATAAATACTCGAGCAGCGTACGGTCCACAGGAAGTCAGATAACAACCAATCAGGGACTCCACACAGTCAGCTATTGCCTACACAACACAAATCATACTCAGAACGTTAGATATCAATATTTTATACAACATTCAGCATTGACATAATCTCATGCAGATATACGTATTCAGGAGGACGAAGTTTGTAATACACACAGTAACACCTAGGGGCGAAGCCACCTAGTAAATAGCTGCATGACCTATATGAAATTTGTAGTCGCGGTTCAGGAGGGGAAAACTCTGAGTGAACACAAAAAATACTGAATTGAGTCAGACAGGGAGGCGTTTCCTCACTCAAGTTCAAAACATCAATTAGGCTATCAAAGAAACAAAAACATTTTGCAATATTGGCTGGGTCTTATTGTTTGTACAAAAACTCAAAATTCAACAAGGAACATTAGTCTTAGTTGTGTTAGACCTGTTTTTTAGTTTCTTTGGCTTGAGAAGATGTTTTTTTGCAGCACCATCAGTTCTAATTGTGATGTAGCAGTATCAACAACAATGATAGCTGTGTCACAGCACGTCAAACTCTCTTTGAACTCCCTGAGTTGATGAGAACTAATGTAGGATGGCATTGCTATTAAAAGTGTGAACATTTATTGAAATGTCTTTTTGCGTTTGCGAGCTCCAAGAAAAGAGCAAAAAATAAAAGTTTTATGACTTATAACAAAAGAATCTTTTGAGGAAAACTAAAAAAAAGATTTGAACCGTCACAACAACAGAAGTGGTGCGACCAGAGACTGTAGATATTAGAATAACTCTAGTCTTTGGTACAGCTTCATAGCTAGAGAGCTGTAATGTTGTCCTCTACGTGATCATTTCCTAGTTCCTGGTTAGATTATTCTAGGATTTCCTAGTTACACGTTTCTATGTCGGATATCTAACTGTAAAACTGTTTATTTTTCAATCGTTGTCTGACCTGAATGCATAGGACATAGCAAATTAACCCAGATATCCTCTAACCAGACCATTTTAAGGATATGGTAGTATTAGGGAGGATGGACATCCTTTATCAACTTCATTGTGTCAACCGAATCTGAATGGGAAGTGACAAGCAGAATTATGAGATTCTGCCATGGTCAAACCAGGCATTTCAGAGGAGCAGTGTTTATCACAAATCCCATTGTTTTTTAAGAATATGACTAACAAAACTCTTCCCGATCCATTTGGAATTCCTCGGACAATTCAACTCACTTAGTCACAAAAAAAGGAGAATAAACTTTCTCTTTGGGCCAGGGCAGATGTTTCGGAACCATTGGAATCAGTTACAAAACGCTTGCGGCGGCCATGGGAAGGTATTCTCACAGCACAAGGGGTTGACGTCAAGAATAGGCTTTCAAATGTAATTAACCGCATGAGCGTAACTGTCTTTGGTATTGCAAAAATTGTGTGGCAGCCAAATTGAGTGTATGATCATTTGAAAAGAAAGGATAAAAAGATCAAGACTAATATATTAATCCATTAACGATGCAAAATATAGAAATTTTGACTCAGAATCGTCCCACGCAGACTGACTATGACTCGACGGTTTTGTGAGGCCGCCACCTCCTTACATAACTGAATCCATTTAGTACTAGTACAAGAGACTATAGATTATCTAAAGTCTCTGGTAGAATTATAACATACTCTTACTATTATAATCAGTCACCAATGTTACCCTGCCAGCAAAGTTTTGCGGTTATTTGAGCAATAAATTGATCGAGAGACTATAATAACATCAGGAGATTTCACCACATATGACCATTCGATTAAAAGTTAGGCATCACAATGACTGTTGATACCCTAGATTTGAAAATTTTCAGAGTTGCCAAATAATATTTGCAAGCTTCCATTTTGTGACCCTGATCATATCATAATCATAATCAATAATTTCAAAATAACTTCATTTGTGACCCTGCACAAAATAGCTTCCATTTTGTGACCCTGATCATATCATAATCATAATCAATATTTTCAAAATAACTGTCTGTCTGGCGGGATGTGTTGGCATAACCATATATATAAATGTCTGGCTTATAGAGAAATTTCCATGTATTTGACAAAAACTTGAAATCTGTTATTGCAAAAACTTTAAATGTGTTCATCAAAATTAATTTAATGACCCATCAAGAAATATTGCTCAGAGCTAACTGAAAAGGCTATTAATACCTACCTTGTCAGGAATGCTATGTTGTGTTCTGAGGTTATAAGGGATCATTATATTACTCTGTTTGTTACTTTTCGACGAGCTCGGCGATCTCTGAGATGATTTACTTCTATCAAGGCTAGGGGATTTTCCTCTTTGAGATTTCCCTGACTTGCTTGGAGTTGTCTCTGCCTTGAACTCTAGGAAATAGGGCATGGTAAAACATAAATTATAATGGTGTTTTATGAAGTTTCAAGCGACATGATCTTGAAGCTCACTTCATTGACATCTTTGTTTGACCTAGTAACCTTGAGAAGTCAATTCTAAAATTGCATCAGGGGAATGCTGACAAAGTTGTGCCCTATTAGTCATGTAAAAATAGTTCTTCCCTGTGCATTCAAGTTCCAAAGGTCACCTTTCGGAAGATTCAATGGTGCTCATGGTTTGCAAACTCTGCAAAAAGACTAATGAGGGGAATTAAACAAACACAGAAATCAGAAATAGTTGAGATCTTCTCATTTCATCGGAATGTAATGAGAATGGACTAAAGATTACACAATTCTCACCTTTGCTCACCAGTCTACATATTTAGAATTGCATGTACATTGGTAAAGAAAAATATTTGCTTTACTGATATCAAGCTGGCATCAATCAAAACATTCGCCAAATCAATCATAAACACTCAGCAACGACTGCCTTGGGGCGATAGGTAGACACCATCAAACATCAAAATACAGCATCAATCACAGGGTAAAATACCTCAATAGCAGGGTGCTCAACATGATATCATCTTGCCAGACTATTATCCCATTAATTTAGGGTGTTGCTGCAAAAATAGCTTTCTACAATTTTCAGAAACTTTTCAAGCCTTAATTGGTATCTATTGGAGGTCAAGTCATAAGAATACCTGGTACGGCTAACCGCTAACAGGTGTGGGACTCAGATAAAGAGTCAAAACTGTACATCTAAATAATATACTGGTGATGTTGTGCCTGGTGGCTATACACTGCTGAATTTAGATATATTCCTTTTAATGCTTACGAGGCAAGTGCATTTCTTTTATTTCAGTAGCATACGCAACAGTCAGTTAGCTCTGGGATTGCGGGCGGATCAGCAGCACTTCCCTGCGATACAAAGCCCCAATGGACTCAGTAGAGCCAGCGAATTCCAGTAAGGACGAAGGCACGGCCTCATATACTTGTATTCTCAAAGTCAGGCATAATGACCAGTCGATGCATTCGTGTTATTTATGGCGGATATGTTTTATATCAGGGCACACTTAGTGTGCTACACTGTAAACTTGTAGCAATGCTTGGTAGAATGGATGGCAGATGGCTCAAAAATGAGGTTGGATAAATTGTTTTCTTAAATGAGATTATTATCCATAGCCATCTTTCCACCAACATGGCACTGTTTATGGCAATAAGTCTGATGAGAGCCAAATTTATGAGCCATTTATTGTGACCATGTTGGCCTTCAATGATATTATTTGAAGATATTACTGCCAATATTTACCAATTTGATCAGGATTGCTCATCATTATGGTAATATTACCAGGTTAAGTATACCTTGTATGGGCTCGTAATCCTCCGATATGACATAACCAGGTGGTAACCAATTTTCTGTCGGTTCAAACTTCTCAGACAATAAATACTCCTGCAGGCCGAGTTTCTTACCCAGGTAGTACAGGTTGAAGTTACTGACCTGTAAATGAATAACAACAAATTTTCAACATTCCAGTCAATGGTGCTAAAGGTCAGGTCCATTCATACCAACGATTGTATTTAGTGGAGGGCTAACTGTAAATGTTGCTCTCAAAATATTAAGGAGTACACATTGTTTTATTGTAGTCCCAGTTTCATATGTTATTGGATACCTTCATGTGACCTGAAAATGGGTTCATGTTCTTTTTGAGAGGCTGAGGAAAAATTGAGATCCTGGAACCCACAGCAAAATTTGGAAAAACGCAGATGGTATTCTATTCAATGGACATGATCGCAAGGTTACAACCAACAGAGGACAAAGTTAGGCTCCTGGTCTTGAGCTAAATAATATGTAGAGCTGCCACAGAAGTCCATCACCATGTAATAATACAGTCAAC
The DNA here is from genome assembly GCA_914767715.1 of Membranipora membranacea. Classification (NCBI taxonomy): domain Eukaryota; kingdom Metazoa; phylum Bryozoa; class Gymnolaemata; order Cheilostomatida; family Membraniporidae; genus Membranipora; species Membranipora membranacea. The sequence continues at coordinate 14,522,253 of OU612068.1, forward strand.
TGCCAAACGTTTTAAAAACTTTGTTAGTTTATCTAAAAGTCAACAAGGTTCCAGGGATGCTTTCTGTATATGTAGAGCAGATTTCTAGAAGATATACATTTCTGATGTTGGCAGCGTATTATTGTGTAAAACCTGCCAGAGAAAATTCCACTATGCATATTATGCGTCCCGATGCGCCCTAAAGCGCCATAATGCGCCCTACTGTGCCCTAGATAAAAGAAACTCAGTTTTGTATTTGATACATTCACAAGTCAAACTCAAATAGGCCATAGAGGTAGGTTACTCTTTAGAAGTGGAGGGCTTTTCGATCGTGGGAATTTTCTGATTATTTTATTTTTTCAGCAAAAAACATTGTTTGTGAGTAAGGTTATCCAAGCTGCCATACTGTTTTTCTTCCTTTTTGGAGAATTTGTATTATTTTCAAAGAAAAACACACACACAAAAACAGGTTGTGATGTGCCCAGAGAAAAAAGGTCATAATGTCTCATGCAGGAGGAGCAAAGTCCTTTAAGAAAAAACATGCCTTAAAATGCTCAAAACTTTAATTGTGAAGGATTTTTTAGAGCTCAAAGGCCAACCAACAGTGCGGATTTGGTTGCGAAACTCCCAACCTAATTTGATGACATTGCCTGCGAAAAAATGATTCAAGAGTGTTTAGAGAACCAGGCAACACTTGCATCATTCATCAAGTCAATTACTAATATCCAGAGAGTATCAGATTCAAAGATTTGGTAATATTGTGTCATCTTGTGTCATCTTGTCAAGAACCACATCAGCAAACATATAGGGGTGAATTGGCAAAACAACAACAATCAACCTGTAGTTCACTTTTAGGGACAAGGAACATTTTTTAATCCTTGTCAAGGAAATACTCAATGATGACACAATTACTGTAATTTACACATTGGTTAACTGGTTTTCCTTTATGTAAATCAGTTGAAATTCTTAGAACATCTTTGAAATTCAGCACCCTGGATCAAAATTTTCAAATAATTGAAATTATCATAATAGCATTGTTGACTTTGGTGGGAGCTCCTTATAGTTGTTATTTTTAAAAATCTGTCTTGTAACAATGACAGAACAGATCTGAAGTTCGCCATTTCGATTCCAAACTTTAAATTGTGGAACAGTTGCACCATTTATGCCGGGATGATTAATGGTGAACAAACAGCAAATGTTCTCTCTATATTCATAATGCAAGCTATCAAGGTTTATATGATGAAACCCTCTCTCTCTCTTGTTCTTATCAATGCTTGTTTGATGACTTAAGCTTAGTCAATTCCTTGGTATGCTAGGAATGCAGGAAAGCAGTGGGAAGTCCTTATTGGAAAACAATACCGAGTCCAGCACATCATGTCCAGCACATCATGTGATGACACATACTTTTTTTCACTGCATTGCACGGTGCTCTGTACCGAATAAGGAAAATCATGTGATGCAGCAAGAAATCAGGCCCAGATTTTGGCTTTCACAGCAGATTGCGCCCAAAGACAGGAGCTCAATAGCGACAGTCACAGCCTGAGAAAAAATGGGATAAAGGCAGCTGTAGTTGGCCCGTTGAGCAGAGTGGACTTTGCAAAAAACATGGATTAGATGCAGCATGGAGTTTCGGACATGTCCCCGACTTCCTTGATGCCGCTGGCCCGCCGCTACCATAAGATAGTGGATGTTTTTTTCGTACCTTGATTTACAAGAATTGATATGAACAGTTATTATGTTAAACTGCTGTTGCTAACTGATCACTTGAGTTTAATGTCACCTCTTTACTTTCCCCTATTTTCCAAACCATTTCTGTTCCAGACCCTCGCAACTCTGGTCTATGACTCTTCTGCATGACCTAACCATAGACACAGATAAATAGAGGCCTAATCGGTTTTTGCGGTTTTCGTTATTACTTGTTGACCGCCATCAGTGGTAGGGATTTGTAGCTTGTTATGCTATGTTTTTCAGCTAGCCCATTAAGTTCATTCTAAATCAGTCTTGAACAAATCCCTACTACTGATTTCTTATATACAGGAGATTCACGAAAAGTGGAACGACTCCCAAGAGCGGCTTAGGTTTCTATTGGCTCTATTTCTATGGACCTAACACTGAATTATGTTTTTAGTTATAATTACATACAAACGTATAATTAGGTATCAGAGCCGTTCACCATTCAATGATAATGCATCAAGAGCAAAACCTCAAATTGAATGCTATTGATATATGCATCGATATAATATTCATGGATTAGAGGAATATATCTGATCCTGTACAAGCATAGGCCTATGGCATTTTATGTATGATTGCTAGAAATGGATATATATCATATGGCAAGGATAGCCTGTACACAACATGTTGCTGTACAAGGCTTGTGAAATAGCGCTGTATTTGAGTCCTAAAGCTATGCTACCTTTTACACAGTCTGACTATGAGTCAATTGCATTTGTTGGAGAAATGGCCTATTGAGGGTGTTGTATTACAGAAATAAATGTACAACTCAAACCAGGAAAAGATATGATTTGTGTGGACTTGCCCGATTGAAACAAATGTTTAGCTATTGATCTGATTGGCTGATAGACGATCATCCCACCCATTTGATTGGTCAACTAATATAGCTGATAATAGCTAGCGTATAAAACCATCAGTGCACTGGTTTATTATTCATAACAATATACATCGATGAGCAGTAAATTACGGATGCTCAAGGCTCAAGCTCAGAACAAAATTTCTCTTTTGGATGTAATGACAAACTGCAGCACGATGACAAGAACTGGATCAGTAATGAGGGTGCCTCAGATCGGCAAAAACACACCAAGAAAGAGTCACTTCAAATGTGCAATAGTGGGCGACAGTCAGTGTGGAAAAACATCTCTGGTACGAAGTCACACAACCAAGCTGACATTCCCATACACAGTAGAGAGTACAAGACCACTTCCATCTCAATATCCAGGTAAGGATCTTTTACAGTCCTGCTAAATATCCATTTTTCATTTTGTGACATAATGAGTGATAATTTTGGTGGAGTCATAGTTTGTTACTCTGGGGAAGGGATTACTGATTAGCAGGGTGTGCTCTAATAGACAGGATGTTGTGGCCGATAATTACAGATAATCTTCCCACATGTGAGGTACTTGACACTTCTGTAGCAGTCAATATGTAGGAAAGGATAGCACTTAATGCAATGTGGGAGACAACTGTTTTTTCTGGATTGGTACTGTCTACTGTCTACTGTCTACTGTCGCAACCAACAAAAAACTGGGCGGTTTTATTTTCATGTCTACCCATAATGTGTATTACAAAATCTTATAACTTTGTTTTTTTACTTGCAGTCAAACAAATGTTGAGAGGAGCAGAATACAGTGCAACAATCACAGACACAGATAGCAACAACGTTGATGACCGAGTCGTAGCTTATAACCGAGCAGACGCCATCATTCTGTGCTTCTCACTCATAAACAAAGCCTCGTTCAAAAACATTAAAACCAAATGGCTCAAAGAGCTGGAGCAACACTGCTCCAACACTCCGATAATACTAGTAGGCACTCACTCGGATGCTGTTCACAGCTCAAACATCAAAAAGAAAGACATTGTCACCGTACAACATATACAAAAACTTTTAGAAGATGCAAGGATAATCCATGCTTACTGCGAGTCTTCTGCTCTCACCAAAGAAGGATTAAGCGATGTTTTCGAGCAAACATTCGATGCCGCATGGATCGGACCAGTGAGACTGGTTATGAGGATGCGCACCGTACATCAGAGCACCATGGATAAACTCAAGGATTACCTGGTGCCTTGCTTTTTCAAAAAGCACAAGAGCATCTAATTTTTTCGTCAGCAATAATCAGCTTTTTTTATTTATTTTGTACAGACAATCCTAATCATACAATGCACCAATCAAAGATGTTGTCCAACCTAATTGATCACTAGTCTGTGTCCTTTCTACTGAATTTTCTATTTCGTTTGCAATCAGTTTCGATAGAAGGAAGGACTACGATCAGATCTACATCAGATTTTTGGTAACAAATGACTCTAGACTTTTCTTTGTCAGTGACTTGCACATTCCGCTCACTTTTGTACATAATGCACACTCACATGCATTTTATTATTGAGATGATACAGTCAGACTCGTTTTCCTCTCAACTAATCCTGAGATACAGTTCACCAAAATATAAAACTCTGAAAAAATTATAACACCTGTACCGGTTGATGATTACCATGGCACCAAATGCAGTAAATTGCAAAATTGCCAGGTGAATTATTAAAATTAGGAGGAAATTATTCCTGCGTGGGCTTCCTATGTTATTAGTCAAAGTCATTCCCAGGCTGATCTGTCGCTCACGAGACTCAATGCACTTTAGTTTGGGCCTAGAGCCAAACACCTATCAGTAACCCTATGAGAAAGTTGGTAAGTGTTAACAGGTAATCAGAGCGGCAAGAATTTACCATGTCTTTCGATTTGCCAAAAGTTGAAGTGTTCATCTCATCACATTGGTCACCACGACAAGAAATTCAGTTTATGTAAGTTTGACAGATCTGGCAACTAAAAGTGCGGAAGTGAGTCACTTACACAGAGGAAATCTTGGCGGCCCCAAAAACAGTTGGAGATAATTGGTTTTTTTTATAGAATTCGGCTCCAAACCATAAGATTTGAGCTGGCTGGATTGATGAGATAAAATGAAAACGAAACTATAAAATCCTTGTAGTAGGAGGTCATTCGGTTATAATTCCTAATGCCTTAGCCGCAATAGTTAGCTACCCTAGTGCTAATTTGCTTTGGAGCATACCTTGCAAGGTCTGCTATACCATTCACGAATATGTGCTTGCAACCCATGCACAGAGACGTGGTTAGTTATTGATTATACATAGCAGAAACCCAACTTGGAAAGGCCAATGTCAATAGAGCCTCTTCCAGAAGATACACTATGCACTGAACTGTCAAATACTGCGAAAATCCTGGCTGACCTTTGGAAATGTGGTAATGTGGTATATGCATTTTATATGTGTGTGAATATAGCCAAAACAAAATAAGTAGTCACATGACAAGGCTAATGTGAATATGATTGTAGTCTCAAGACTTCAGGTCAAGAATTGGATGTATTGACATTGGTCAGGAACATTCCATATATGTTCTACTACTGAAATTGTATACAAATTTATGGTAAAATAAAATGATTCAACCAAGCTCTATATCGAGCAGGAAACTGTTGTACTGAAACATTTTTGTTAACCTATATAAAATGCTATATACGAGGTGTAGATGGTATAATCAAATACACTAAAGACTGGTGCAATGATCTGGATACTTGGTATGATCAGAGACTATAAAATATAGATAGATAATATCCATAGTCTCTGGTATGATGCCAAGCAGCAGGTTTGCACTTTGCTCAGTTGCACTAAACAATCATGAAAATATGTAAAACTGGTGCAATTATTGCCTGAGCTGAGTCATGAATACATGGACAAGGTTTTAATGTTAGCAGGAAGTTTAACAAGTGTGCATGTCAAAGATTAAGTCATGCTTTCTATTTTCCTGCATATGAGTAAGTCCAGAATACCAAATCTATACTCAATCGAACCAGCAGCTCAGCATTTGGAATTCTCCGGAAATGTTTATGAATGGAAATTAAAAGCCTATCAGTTCGTATCTCTGCAATGTCTCAATTAATTACACATTTACAACACGATAATTGGTTATTACATCAGAATAAACACACACTTCCTCATTCTGTTAATGGATGGATACCTATAAGAGCCTACACAAAATTATGAATGAAAAGCATGAGCAATCAATGCTGTCAAGGTGTTTCCCAACAAAACCTGATCAAAGAGATTATTTGATGCATGCTACCTGCGTGACGTAGTTTTGTCCGGTATTATTACCCAAGCCGGCCGAGGCGTGTATGTACAATTGTTCTTTGTTTTCCATTTTATTTTCACAAAAACAGGTCATGTTTATCACCTCTAACAACGAATAATATGACTTTCCAAGATGAATGCTGTTGTTGTAAAACAATAAAAAACAGCAAAGGGACTATTTCAAGAATGCCAAATTATGTTATATATATATGGAGTAATGTATTCACAGGCGAAAATGGCTTGCTTTTACAGTGGTTGGTTGACCATTAATAACGTTATGCCCTGAATATTGTCTGCAATGCCAAAAGATTTTCATCACTTATTGCCAAATAGATACATCTGGAGATGCATATGACAAAATAGGGTGATTGAGAAATAGCCATTTGGTTCTATTGCGCAATGTTACTAAAATTCAGATTGCTTAATTGAGCTATCAATCAACTGTTACTATACATATGGATAATCGTTTTGTGTGTCATGGTAGGCCGTTCGTAGAATCTTTGACGACACCCACCGACCTTTATGTGTAGAGGAAAAGCGTACAGGTAGGGACAAAATTGTTAAAAGATAGATAATCTTTTGTCTGTGGACATACTTTAATTGACTCTCTATGGCTTGTAACTTCAGATCTGCAGGAAATGCTAAAGCGTCATTCAAAAATAAGCTTACAATCTGGTTATTTACGATAAATTTCTGGCTTTGTTCCAAAAAATCCCATTACCGGAATCAAAAATTACCAATTTAGGCTATCAGTCCTATAACGCTATCAGATGGCAGCAGAACCTAGAAAAACACATCGATAACCGATAGGGAAGTCAACATCATACCATTGTTTCGTCCCAGCAAAACACAACCCCCTCATGTGAGCCAACTTCGATAAAAATGTAACTATAGGTATATTTAGCAGATAACACTGTTATGGCATTATGTAATCACATGATAGCTACAGAGAGTAAGGCTATCCTCACTCTGTGATAGCTAGTCATGGCTTGAAACTTCCGATACTTATTCAGAGATCTGCAGGAAATCCCGAAGCGTCATTTAAAAATAAGCTCACAATCTGGTTATTTAGGATAAATTTCTGGCTTTGTTCCAAAGAATCACAACTCACCGGAATCAAAAATTACCAATTTAGACTATCAGTCCTATCACTTTATCAGTTGGCAGCGCAAACTAGAAAAACACATCGATAACCGATAGGGAAGTCAACATCATACCATTGTTTAGTTTCAGCAAAACACAACCCTCTCATGTGAGCCAACTTCGATGAAAAGATAGCTATAGGTAAATTTAGCAGAGATACAACCTACGTATACATACTAGAAAAACACATCGATAACCGATAGGCAAGTCAACATCATACCATTGTTTCGTCCCAGCAAAACACCAACCCCTCTTGGAGCCAACTTTGATAAAAAGATAACTATAGGTAAAATAAGTAGATAACACTGTTATGGCATTATGTAATCACATGATAGCCCGTCATATTGTGTCCGATGACACCAACAGAACAGAAGGAAAACAGGACGCCTGACCTGACATATGACTGGAATATATAATCACGCAATGTGAGGCACGTGCGGCAACAAAACCATTCTGTACTGCAGAAACAGTTAGATAAGATTTCGGAAGCATACAGCATTGAATGCGCAGTACTGACTCTCTAGTGTTAAGCTAGCCTGTCAGGCTGCTCTCTTTTTGTTTTGTTTTACCTCGTAAATGTAGCTCCGTGACAAGTCTAGTCCTAAGCTGTTTTAGAAGTTAGAGATATTGGCTAGTCCATCTATTTCTGATGTTGGAGCAATCTATTGTCGTATGATGATGAACTACAGAGGGACACCATTTCCACAAAATTAAGGAAATTGACCTAATGATTATAACATCATGTGCCATCCGACCATGAAAGAGGATCTGATTTTAGCTATAACTATATATACAAGATGACACCCATTAGATCCCCCTCACCAGGTTGTGACAGGTGCAGGTAGCGTGGTGTCACATTAATATACCTCTATCCGTCAGTCCGAGTTTCATGGACACAATCAAAACACTATACCGGAGATGTGGGGCCTCGATTAAATGAATGGGTAACTGTGAACTCTAACAGCGCCCGATGAGTGACTTGATTCTGACACGCGCTATCTTGGACAAGAAGGGAGAGTTCACCACGCAAAGTGTGGTTTGACGTTATGACAGTTATGATATATTGTTCCACCATACTAAAGGATACAGCAGGCTTTTTTCTAGGGCATCGAGTTTTGAATTATGAATTATCCTCATGCTAATTATGCCCAGGCTTGTTTTTGAATTGTTCGAATGAATTTTTGATATTTGAGATGGGATAGTTTTCGTGTCTGTATCGCCCTAATTAGGTTGACCCACGGTTTAATGCACCTCGGATACGCCAAGGGTTCAGGAGCTAGCTAAGCATACACCATACAGTTGTGTAGGAGTTTGTAGTTAGGCAGGGCATACCCCTCAACCTTTGAACATTTTGATTAAGATCAGGGCAGGTCCAGAGCTAATCGGTGATCGGCAGGGCTAAGGTGCGATGTCAACGATGGTCAGACATCTGGTCGATGTTAATGAATGAGATCCTCTAAGGAGCAATTTGAGGTCATTAGGCCATAAATACACTGTTAGATAGGAGTGGCAAAACCAAGAATTTGTGATAATGGTAGAATAATTGTTTCAAGGTTTCAGCCAAAGTCGACAGGAAGGGATGCAGTTCCAACATTCGATTTGTGGTATCAAAGAATTCCAGTTATGAACGTAAGACGTAGAGGATTGGGTGTAATGAGTTAGCATACCCAGGGGGTTGGAGCCTGGATGTGCATGCCACTGATCCGGTTAGTGATAGTGCTGGGCAATACCTCAATATAATCTCAACTTGATAATACTTTTAGCTATTGGCCACTAAAGCATAACCGGAAACAAGATTTAGGTATATGCGCCAACTGATATTTGATGAAACTGTACAAATTTGAACCATTTACACTTTGCAATGTGATACCGTAGACAATATCTTTAGCACTGCCCAGCCCTATTTAGGGTTACTCCGAAGACAATTAGCTAAACCGAAGTCACAAGAATCAGGAAGAGTGCGTAAATTAATTCTAATGACCAGATATTTATGGGTGTTTCTGATCATAGTACAAAATTATTAAATTTAATATTTAAAATTGAATTTAAAACGAATTAAAGTTCACTTAAATTTGAATATGATTTATTAGGGCCTGAAACAAAGAAACAGTAGCCTATTTTTCCGAAACTCGATAGACTTTGAGCGTTACTCACTCCTCTGTGTCAGAGCTGCAAATTTCTTGCCCAAACAACATAGTTTGCAAAAAATTGATTACGTTCTGTGTTGGTTACGTACAAAATGTACACACACAGCTTTGGTAGGAAATGAATGCAACGTTCTCTGGGTACCATGATAACTCCTTTTATTACTGCTATATGACCCGATGTAATTCAGTAATTGTGTTACAATCTAAATGATATCAGCTGACCGGTGCAGAATCTTACTTGGAATATCTGAAACCTAATGCCTGAGTAGCTTTATGTTAAACATGTGTGAAAGAATTGCATAATAACAAGTTTTATAAGCCGTTCCAAATTTCTCTACTTGAACTCTTTTTCACATGTTTCGCAAAAATTCTCTTTCAGTAAATATTTTAATGGCTGTTTTTATAGAATTTTGAGCACAATCTCCCATGTATCAAGGTGATAATGGAGGTAAATACTTCCAAATCCTCATGGTGTATCACTCTTAAGGTATTTTTATTCATACCAGCATCAGTAAGGGTGCTTGTTTATTGAAAATTGTCGAATTCTTTTTTATAATTCCATTCGCCTTACTCAGATACTCAAATATGTGTGGTAAACACGCTACTATGCCAAAGTCAGTATCAGGCAATAAATGGGGCAACTGTCGACACACATGCTCGGCACACAGCTTCCCTTTCACAAGACACCGAGGGATTTCCAATTAGCGGACCAGACTCTTGATATGCACAGAGTCTACTCTCCATGATCCGATACCCAACTGGTGCCATTCTTACCAAGCCTGGATCACAAGCACAGCCACTCCTAGGTAGTTTTGCTCTCGGTATTTTGCAATATGGAAGTCTTCCGTCAGCTCAAATATTCGAAACGTTAGACTCCAAAAGTATGGCTGTGTTTTGGATAACCTTTGAGGGGATGGCTGGGACCTGGAGTATGTGGTATCCCTACTGACCTGTTTGCCTCTTCCGTAGCTGAGTCTACCTTCATGCAGACCTGGGTGTGTACAGAACAGATATAGAGTCACGGCAAACTTGAGAAACGAGTCGCCAACAGTCTCGAGTCGCTCAAGATTGATAAAGTCACTGGCATTAGACATCGTCAGAGCGTGTAGTATCATGGTCGCTGTGGGGCCTGAAACGAAACAGATCAATATTTTTTATCACAAGACCTGGCTGGTAGTGTACTGTACATCCGATTGCCCACCGCCAATAATACAATTTTCATGGAGAGTATTCAATTATAATTTGTCACCTACCGACAATTTTATTGCATTTTTGCTCATAAATCAAAGAGTTAATATAACCTTTGTGAAAACTTTATGCTTTCCCCTAAGTCCTTACGATCGATACAAGGAAAAGACGCGGAAATATAAATAAACTTTCAAAACCGGCTATGGCACGCTTAGCTTATCAGTCAAGTAGGGTGCTATATTTATTTATACACCATTGCAAAACATAAGTCGGTTAATTTATTTGTGATTGACTTTTATCGGCAATAATAAAGTATATATATAATGTAATGTGTCATCTATTTTCTTTCTATTGTAAATCATTGTTCCCTTCATGACATATCTCCCCTTCCTGTGAGTAATAAGATGCCTATTAATGACAGCAATTGAGGAAACTGAAGCATTGCATGAGGCCTTTTTTGAGCCTTTTCTGTGGGTGTAGAAATAGATAGGTAGGTCAATTTTTCTCTATGGAAAATAAATACATTATGCCCTGCATTACAGCTCCTATAATTTCTAACAGGTCATTATTTTACTATTTCTACTGTCAATTTTCTAAAAGTATTAGCTCTGTACAGTTCTAAACTGGTGGCAAACTTGATGGTATGCTTGATTGCGAAACATCCCAGGGTTGCCATTAGCCCTCAGTTACACCCTCCCAGTAAGATATGGAGTTCACTTGGACACTGATATTCTAATGTCTTGACAATAAATCGTGCAAACTCCCATCTATGGAGAGATATGGGAACTTTTAGGCAGTGTCGTACTGACCATATGTGCTTGCTAGTGAGAAATGTTGGCCAATACACAATAGGAACCCGGGGGCCGTCGGACGTGGGGCCAGAGTCTTGGGGGCTCAGACTAGGAATCCTTCCATTTAGTCATGAGCCTATGGGCACGATAGGTGAGATTCTAGAGAGAATGATTCATTTAATCTATAGAGACGTTCCTATAGACACAATGAAGCAATAGCAGCAGGGAGTCTGATATACTTTTAGAGGGTACTCAGGCTGCTGCCTCGACTTAGAAGCTCTGCAAATTTTCAATTGGATGACGTCATAAATATCACTATCTTTTTCTAGCATATATAGCGAATCCATCTCTTTAATTTCATAAAAGTAACCGTATACAGTGCCACTCAGGAATAACACATTTTCTTAGTATTTGCGGATCAAGCAGGATTTCACTAAGCTTGTGCTTGTGCTAAGCTGTACAATCCTGCAGGTACGTGTAGGTGTTTGTGGTATTGGGAGTGACTTCAAATTGGTTTTTTCTACACAAGAACTACTTAGCACCATAAATCAGAGATAGGATGCAATCAATCAAAACTCAAGATTATTGTATTTACATGATCAGCCTCAGATAAATAGTTTGAAGGCTTATATGAGTTATTAACCAGACGGTAAAAACCTAATGTTCTCAATAATCACTTCTTCCTCAGGGAAAAATGCGATTTAATGAAGAGACAAAGGCAACAAGACAAGAGTCAAACCATTACTGAGATCCAGGTACTGTTTTTCTGTTGCAAGGAGGATATTCTGCAGAGTGCAGCACAAGCATGAAATACTGCCAATAGGGCTTTTAGGGTCCTTGCCCTTCCACCCAGGTCAGGCTTTCCAATGGATTTTCCAGTAATCCTCGACCTGCCCACAATCTGAGAGAAAAATGGCGCAGACATTGCGGCATAGCCCCTAAGGCACCCACTATCTCAACGTCCATTCTTTTGAATGTGGTGAGTGACTATACCTTGTAATTCTAACCATTTTTTTTCTAATTAACTGTTGGATTCAGAATTACTCAGTTATGGTTATTTCATCTATCCAACTCCAAGTGCAATAGGAACTGCTTAAATTGTGTTGTGTCCACCTCAACTCCCATAACCTTATCTGGTGGATCACCTCATACTCTGATCAAAGACTGGCCTGGCCCCACCCTGTAGCCTGCTCTGTCTGGTCTATGACCAGATATTCAGGACATCGATTATAAGCGGCACTTCTTTATCAGCATTTGTGACCCAACCGGTATACAGAATACAGGATAATGCACATTCCAAAGAGATACTTCGGTGCCAAATGAAGTATTGGCGGTTGGTTGGTACGTTGACTTCCAAATGAGAAGCCATCCAAAAGCTTAGGGAAGTCTTTCCCACCAGTCTAACCAGCCTTTTGAGTCTTATGTCGGACACATTTTCATAAACCAGGGTCCTTGACCTATGTGATAAATTGGCGTCAGGGATCACATGAATCATTTACCATTTACTGTGCCTCCCATCTATTGTTCATGGTGTTGAGAGCTTTGTCCATCAATCCAGGAATATTTATGTTAATTCTCTCCCACTATCTGCCATGCTCTTGACCAGACAATCCATTTCTAGTGAACAATCATCCATATCATATAGAAGTGGTGATTCGCATTGTCCTTATGAGCTGATTAATCATCTCTCTCTCATCGACAGTTGGACAGAGGTTGGAGAGTGATGGCAAATATTGGCTTTAGAAGGGCGTAACCCTTTTCTTTTGGATGGATATGTTTAGACTGGCCTCCAGTCTTTCTCAGACCATGTTCATCTCGAACAGCCTCACACAAGCGACTCCAATCCAATCATTGCAGCTCAGAGACAACCATGAACCACATATGATCAGTTGGGAGCTGATCTGAACTGTAAGAGCCACCGGAACTAGCTATATGAATGACAGTATCCGGGAATGGTGGTCAGATGATGCAATTGGCTTCATGCTATTTATTACTTCCAGGCAATTAGTGCCACAGGTGTCGTTTGTTAAAGTACGATTAAGGGGGCAATTCATGACAGTTGGTTCCGGACCCCAGCGCCCTTTTTCCGCAATGCCCTGGCATAATATGCCTTCCTGTCAAATATTATTAGACATGATTTGGTTTTTATTTGAGCAATTATTGCAAAAGGTAGCGATAGTTTCCTAAACGAAATTGACACCGGATGATACAGCAGTAATCGTTGTGAGATACTGTGCTGTGGAGGCTGGCCGCATGTGCAGCAGACATCTACACGAGCCTGGCACTAGGTAATTCATGTTGACACTAATGTCTAATGATTTGTGACAGGCTGTGCAAAGATAGAAAGATGCATGCAAATAATGATTTTTATGCATCCTGGTTCCAACTCATAAATTTTCGTACCATCATGTACCGCACTTGTGCTTACTGGCTGAGCAATGGTGTAAGGTTGGAAGCAATTGAATTGTTATGTTTGCGAGAGCAGAAACCACATATTCAAGCTGTGCCATACAGTGTCAGAATTGTTTTTGAATTTGACTAATATATCAAAGTTAAAACTTGAAAAAAATTAAAACGAGGAAGAATCAGAATATATTAGAGTAAATATGAGGAAATCTAGGGACATTGGCCAAGTCAACCAATCAATGATCACCTATATACTGTTTCAGTCTCTCTCTCTCTCTAGAAGGTAACCAGGAAAGCAATCTAATTTTAGTAATTGAATCAATGAGCCAGTAGAAAACGTTTAACCTCTGCCAGCTACGTCTCCATCATACAAAAACTTCAGAAGCGTGCCAAATATTATGAGCACAGACTGACAAATAGGCAAATTAGACCAAGAAAACTGATAAAAACAGCCAATCTCCTGCAAGTTATACCTCACAATAAACCAGCCCAGCAAACCAACTGGAAGAATTGATTAATGGAGAGTGACAGAGGACTGAGATCTTAATGATGTGGAAGTCAGCCAGGTGTATGACGACAATTGTTGATACGTTCAATGCTGTTAGTACTAACTCTGCCAAATCAACGAGGAAATATATATTTAGAGTTTAGATATTTTTTTATACTTTTGCACTGATATTATAATCAAAGATTGTATAACCACTAGGTGTGCAGGCATCGGTGCATTACACACAGCCTTTCATTTGGCATCTTGATATTATCTGAATCATGATTATTAAAACCGAGTGGTCTGTAATTTCTCACCCTGGTACGCGTCATCAGCATTTTTGGTGGACATTGGGAGGTACATTGAAAGTTAAAATAGGATATTTGATAATTTGTGCTTTAACTGATGCTAAATTTGTCTCAATATGCCTGGAAGACAGCATAAAATATTCATTGACGCTGTTGGTACTTCTTTCAATCATCAGTTCCCAGGAATCCAACTCATAAACGTGAGCAAACTTAATAATCGCTGGTGAAAGCATACACAAATGTTGCACTTGCCAGTGAACATTTCACCATTTGACCAGCAGTTATCTTGTCACCAGCGTTGAGGGATTGTGCACCGTGATGTTGACAATGGACTCCCGGAAATTTCCAGTATTCTCACAATAATAGCACCGAGGGAGCGTAAACAAGAAAATCTTGGTTTAAAACTCAGTTGTCAGGTCATTGAACTGAACAGGGAGACATTATAAGACATATATATAATATAAATGTCTCTCTTCAGTTCAATGACCTTTACCACTATCCCCAACCTTTACTGCTGGACTACATATATACATAAGATATACATATATAAATCAATGAACCAGGATCGCTGTGATACATGTATATATATATATGTATCACAGCGATCATGGTTCATCAATTTTGTCTAGACCCGAACAGCCTTGTAGTGCAGTGGTCAAGGTTGGGGACACCATCCCCCTCCTCAATGGAGTGTCAGGTATAGGAGTTAGATGCGGCTGACATATATTGTTTGGGATGACCTATGGCTGTGAGACTGTGAGATTGAATGAGAAAACATTATAAAGCCAGCCTCCCTAATTGCAAAAAAAATGGTAAACCAATATTGAGAACATTTCCATTGACGCCGGCCCAAGGCGAAATGAGCAAAATGGTACCCATTGTTTTCAAAATATTTTTTAAAAGACAATTACAGACCATCCCAATGTTAATTAGCATTTTGTTATGCAAGGTTTCCTGGTTCTCTGTTTTGAACGATGATAATAATTGGTAATAATGTTGGACCATCCCTTGAGGGGGCAGGTTGCTGACTAAATTCTATCGAAATCATAATAACATTAAAACATCTCAGATTCCAGCTTGTCATCATTAGCTCAGGAGGAATGACTGAGCGTTTAATGTTAGGATATTTCTGCCATAAATTTTGCACCCTGGATTTTTTACTGTTGGACCTGCTGTTTTTTTACACGAGGTAAGTGACATCTAAATATTGACTTGTAAATTTGCAAACTTGGAGAGGTATACACCCGAGGGTGATGGGGGCTGGAATAATCAACCTTTGAAGGCTCCCCAGCCCCAGTGACATCTAAAACGTGACTTGTAAATTCGCAAACTTGTATGATACTCATTGGTTGACAGAAACCACTTTTTCAAATTCCATGGTTTTTTTTATCAGCTTCAACGACTGAGTGGATGAGCTACAATCGAGTAGATAGGCCAATCAGCTTCTGGTCTGTAATTTCCAGGAACAGGAGAGGTGAGAGAACCGCCGAGAACCAAGGACTACCAGTTAAACTTTGCCAAAGCACTTTGAATCGTCAGGAAATGGAAAAGGTCAAGTGCTATACTGAACCCAATTAACATTGATTAGTTTCCTTGATGGCCATGGTATGCTTGAAAAATAGGGGGAGTAAATTGTGCCAATTACACTTGATCAAGGAAGAAACAAGGAAATGAGTAATTTATTGAGATATTTTGCAAAAGCAAAGTTGTTGTGTCAATGGGATATGATTTTTGTTAGGTGATATCATATTATTGCTTGGGGCTACCCCACTCTCATGGTATATGATATCAGATTGACTCACTCATAATGCAACTTGGGAATTTCCTCAACCAAATTTTTGTAGGATTATGACTCTGGCCTTGCGTTTGAAGCTGTACAGGGAAAGTCTCAAATTGCTTCCTGAGTGTAGATGTACCTGATATGTTTTGTGGTGGTGGTACAATGAGCACTGGATACAGTACAACAGTAGTGATCTGGCCAATGATGAATGATTCTATGGGTTTAAATACTGGTGTATTCTGGTTATAAAACTTGATTTCATGTGTGATGTCATTGAAGAGATAAGTAAAAGATCTATTGATATGGAATATATGTTTCTTATGCACCTCTTGGTAGCATTTGGTAGCTAAGTTTTGATTCTAATTACGGTTTTCTGGCTGTATGGTACTTAAGGGACAAGACATCCTTGAGTGTATGGTTAGGAAGTACAACAACTGTAGTTAGTAGTGTCAACCTCCCTTTTCCGTAATAACCGCTATAAGATGAGTTTACACCATTTTGACAGGAAGGGCATACAAGCTTTCAAAGAATGAGCTAAGCTAGGATCCTTGAAGAGTAGGCCCGGAGTGAATCCATAGTTGTGTTTGTGCGTGTGAGTTCTTGCGCCCTCAGAGAATGTGAAGTGACTCACAGGGGACCCCAACTGATTAGTCAGGTCAAAAGGAAATCTCTGGTCCCTATTTTTAGTTCGATTTTATTGTGAATAATTAGTTTTTCGGGTGAGGGTGGTAGGTGGTGGATAGTCCGTATTATTCATACCAAATACCTTTGTGAAACCTAACATGAACACTAATTGCATGAATAGCGATTTGCATAATTCTTGCATATCACAGCATTTTGATAATCGGTGAGCTAGAGGGTAGGAATCAAAATGTCAAAATTCAAGATTTGATGATTAATACAGCATTTTTTTGGGATTTCAATGAAGAGTGATATTTGGCAAAATGTCATCCTTATAAGGAAAGTAGAGCGTATGACACCAGACTGGTAAGCTGATGATACAGACATAGCCTGTCGCACTGAGTTTGTTGAGACAGGCAAGGGTCAAAGTCGAGTTATGATTTTCTGAAAACTTGACTCGATTAGTTGCACTATTTGAGTGAATCGTAGCAGAATAATTTTGTTCCTGCTACTGAAAAAAACTACCGAATAAAAAGACAACCAACAACAGACAAGGAGGAATAAAAAGTCTGATGCTCTGTGGCAAGAAAATGTCCAGATAATCAAACTCCTACACACATGAAGCAGTTCAGTCAGCTCAGTCTTATTCATTAGCATAAACAAGGAGAGAGGGAGGGCTCTGCTTTATCAATATTAAGATGCATCTTTCCCCATTGCTATTCATTGTGAAAGCCAGGCCAGTTACATGGAGGTACACCAGACCCATGGGGGGGGGGGGCATCGGGCAGGGGGTAAGAATCTGGGGAGCTTATAACAGCAGGGAATTACCCTGTATAAAGCTCAGGCCTATCCAGGCAAACACAAGCCAACATCACTTTCCCCTACATTACATTGGTTACAAAATCTCTATGCTATACTGGAGTTGGTAAAACTTTATTTGGCTATCCAGGGAGCAGCTGGGAAAAACAAGTAGGCCAAAGGTTGTTTTTACAGACTGTTTTTTCCTTTTTGCATTCCAAATTTATGAAATATACCACCAAGCCTAATTTTCCCAGGGTAGTTAATAGCCATAGATGTTGCATTCCTTAGAATTGTATGACTGATTGCTCATTTTCTCTGGGTTTTTACCCACAGAACAACAAGTGGATTTAGAACCATCAGACTCTAGTGAATAATTAATCCTTGACTGACACATCCTGCTCAAAGCCATCCATCAATCAAAGCCACACTACCATAGCTGGCACATCTACTTCACCCTCTATTGTTAATGTGATACAATGCGCTCTGAGTGACCTAAGACTTGGTTGTGTAGGCTAAATCTCAACCCTTCCCAAATCAATTATACTAGATACCGAGAAAAAGAATTTAAATTCAGGTGACCTTTCATGGGGTCATTCTAATTTGGTAAAACTGCATTCCATGAGCTGGAGACATCCTGCTCGATTTGAAGTAGGCTGTATTTGTTTGTTACAAATAGCCTTTACATTAGTCTAAGCACAAACAGTGTGGGTCGGTGTGACCTACCATGTGGGATGTGAGGTGTGGCTTTATTTTTCATTTTAATTAATTCATTTTAATTTCATTTGATTTCAGTTGTTTGTTTAACTTTTTAGGCGTCACAGCATCAAACACCCTCCCACAGCACCCTATGATATCACTTTCATTGAGATTTTTCTTAATCATATGACGACAGTGGCACCTCAAAGCTTTCATTTCGATATGTTAGAGACTGGCAGGACTGTCGTGTAAACCCAATTTTTGCTCTGCAGTGGCAAGCAATCTGTTTGAAATGACATGTATAATATCCATAAATTGTTATGAGTGATTTGAATTCTATTCACATCAGGTGGCATATAAAACTAACCATGACGTCATGACCGAGAATGATTGTACAGGCTCAAGGTCAATATGTAGACCTGTTCATACTTTTTAATTTGTCACATAATATGCATAGTTGAGCTCAAGGTTATCCTGAATGTCAAGCATAATAGTTGGTTAAGTTGGTTAAAATTACAAGTTTTTGTCTCTGTCTGAAGACTGAGAAAGAAGGGTGCCTTAAGTTGCTCTCAGTTTGCAGGCAGGTCGGAGCACACCTGGGGCGTAAATTGAGCTCAGTAGTTGGTAGACTGCCACGAGCCTGTGAGCTACCTCCTAAGCAAAACAACTGGAACGCTCACATAAAAGTGTATGCAGGGATTTTGGTTCATAACTATTCCTTTATCCCCTCGAACAATGTCAAGCAGTAAAGATTGAAATATTTGCTAATTGTATTTGATGAATTACTTCTCATGAGGTCACAAATGTGTATATATACAGTTTTGTTTGCATGTTAGGTGTTCTCCCTGATGTGCATCATTTTGAGGGGCCTGTGTACATGTTATTACTCTTGTCAGCATGATCAAGCAATGAACTCCCTCAGAGGGAGTTCATTGGATCAAGTATCTTATATTATTATCCCCTTCTCGTCCAATCGCAAGTGAGCCCATACCTTCCAACGATCACACCACTATAACAATAGCAATTTGAGTCTCTTTGACCAATGCTTTGACCATATGCATTGAGTCACTTAGTGAAATCTATGTGACTAATGCAGTGAGTAGTCATAATATAAATGGTATGTTATAAAACATATTATTTGCTTACATCATAGGTATGATAAAATTGACTCAATCACATTAGAAACACAATAAGATGAGGTGTGCTGCATATCTTAATCAGAAAGAAACACAAAAATACACTTTTGATATGCACCCTAACACGCAAAACAATAGAGTATAGAGGGCTTTAGAAGATCCATGTATGAACCAATAAAATCCCAATGTCGTAGTATCAAAGATTATAAATATTCGTAATTGGTAATCTTATCACATTTCAAACTCTATTTTGGCAATCATAATCGTAACAACCTTTCCTGTCCACGATTATATATGTAAAACGTTAGCCACAAATATGTGCCGTGGTGTCCCAAATAATATTTAGGGTGGTCTGAGTCATACTAATGAGTGTGGGTGGTATCAGTGATGAGGTACCTCAGTTCATGGTGTCATCTAGAAGTTATAGGTTTAAGCTTCTATGACCCCTATAATGACAGGCGTTAATCCTTCCCATATTTTCTAAGATGAGAGAATCAGACTTTGGTTTTGTTCTGAACAAGATGTTATTAATTTGTCTATATGCCTTCTTTGACCCCCTTTGTCTCGCCACTAAAACTTCCCATCATAATTCATTTTTGCAAATTCATTGTTGTAATAGTCTGATTGTTATAATCCTTATGTACTGACTACTACTGAGTCATCTAAGAACTACTGTGACCTTCTGAGAAGTCCACAGCCAGCTTGTGAAAATAAACAGTTTGCTAAAATATAAGCAACTTGTTCTAGTCAATTAGAAACTGAATGCTAGAATTGTAAGTGTATTGACAAGGATTATGGCAGGAATGATTTGATGTTACACAAATCTCAAATTTTATCACAATTTTCTGAGCACGGTACTTATGCTTTGAGCAAAGCACCACAGTACCTGTACCTATTGGAGATCAGGGGGTTTCCAACAAGCTTCTTGGGAACTTAGAGGATTTCAACCCTACAAACTGCTTTGGTAGGAAATGGTCTGGGCAATAGAATCGATTTTCCTGGCATTAAAGTTTTTGGAGTCTGGGTTCTCAAAGGGTGACAACCTCAGTTATATGTCAGTAGGATTTGATTGAGCTGTACACATGAAGCCTACCTAACCGTGAGAAAATCAAGTAACAAAGATTGCGTTGCTTATCTCCTGGGGTTTATGAATGTAATCCTCTAACGCTGTTGGTTGCACTCCTGATATTGAGACGTTACAGGAGGCATGAACGGTGGGATACCTCTAAGTTAGGGGCGCAATCAAGTATATCAAAAGAAATATGCCTCCTATTTAGGGAAGAACCAAATCATAGAAACTATTGTTAGGGTAAAGGTGTGGGTAGACAACTCCAACTTTGACACTTTGGTGACATTTTACACCACTAGATTTGCTTATTTGCCCAACTCTTGATTAAATAATTTTCTTTTCATCTGTCCAAAAGGCTCAACAGAGTTGGCCAGAGAACCCTAGCAGCGAAAAATGTTGCCAAAATTTGATGTAAAGTGAGGTGTATTACAACTCTCCTTACAAATTATAAAGACCTTATTTTCACCACACCAGAATTAAGCGTTGTTAATTTTCTCCAAAAACGAGGATAGAAGATTATATATATATATGTGTACTAATCTTCTGCCCTAGTTTATCCTTTGGGATCTGCAGAAGATTATCATGCTATAATATTTATAATGATGCAATAATCTTCAGTTTGAAGAAGAAGGCATCTAAGTTTGCTCTTGACACCAGCAGTCCTACCTGAGGTACCAGTTGTGTGCTCCTCTTTATCAAGCTGTAGGTCACATGACAGGTCAGCTGATATATCCACATCACTATCACTATCCTCATCATCATCATCACTGTCATTATCATCACTCTCCTCACTGTCATCTGTCATGATGTCATCGGTAGGGTCAGTGGTGACAGGTGCACTCTTAGGTGGATTACCATTCGCCATTGTTAGAGTATCTAGAAGCATAGAAAATAATATTGTGATGAGTTAGCATTCGAATTGGGGAAAGGTGTATGGAAATACGTGGGCGGAGCTGCTGCGGGTTCTCATGGTCTTTCTTATCTAACTGCTTGTAACACTTCATTGACACTTTTTTGGCAATATAATTTCCAATATATGTCTGTTTTAACAATTTTGGGCAGCATCATATCATCTGTCAACTCTCAATGCTACAATAACTGTTTCCTCAAAATGATAAGCTTCAACAACAAACAGCCATGTCACTTGCTGGCGCAACTCAATTTTATGGATTATACAATTTATATACAAGCAGAGAGGGGAGCAAACACTCCTGTAGGAAAATATCTGAAATTATTTCATCATTTTTAGCTGGAGGTGCTACTACAATACACATACCCAGCCATTACATAACTCTTTTCCTTGTTGTTTGAAATTACAGACCATGTTAACAGATAAACACTGTGAATTTATAGCCAAAGATCACAAAGAGCTTGAAATTTCTAAAGAGTTGCAAGTGTTGCCCAATGATGATCTAACATACTTCCTTATACTTACATAATGATATAATGAGACCTGCCTATTAATCAAAATAACTGATTTCCGGCAGGTCAGGTATGCCATGGAAGAGTAAATATTAGCTATGCATGTGGGTTGAGTTAAAGTTAGCTAGTATCAAATTTTGGCTAGTCAAGTAATAAGTAAAGAGGTTGACTAAGTTTAAGCTACCATTAAATTTCAACTAGCTAAATGTTAAATGTTAGCTAGCCATAAATATCACTATATCAAGTCAGCTAACAGTGCAAAGTGGTGAACATATCTTCTTGAGTATGTGATGAGGACCCTAATATTGTGAGCGTGCTCTTGTTCAAAATGCTTCGAACCTGGTCCAGGTTGCTTTAGTGGCATTCCACTATTAACAACTTCCGATCTGTTGGTGGTAGTTGATAATTGAATGCAACTTACCATATCCCAAACTAGGTTCATATATCATAGATTTTGGTGTACAACTTATATTATGTGAGCCTTAGAATTGGAGCCAGGATTTTTTGAACAGAATGATATGTTGTACATATAGTAGTTAAAGCATAAGCACCGGAGTAATTGTGCCAACTTGTCAATAAAAAATTCAAGTCTATTCTATTCAAGGAGTTAACTCCTTGCTCCAATTACCCATGATCTCCAGTTTTACTTTACTAATGGTAAAATGATGTGTTGGGACTGGATATGAGATCCACAGACCATGTTCTTATTGTATTGGAGTTGATAAGCTCCACAAAGTTCCACAGTATAGCAGACGTTATGAACTTTAGCGTGTGCTTCTGAGGGCAAATGATGCCTCATCAAAAGAGCTTAAAGATTGTGATGCAGGAAACATGAATACAACGATATGACAAGACACGGACATCGTTTCGTCAACCACCACCAACATTACGTCAGGAAAGTACCCTGCAGGCCACAAATACACGATACCTTTGAATACATCCTGCAGCTCTTCAATAAGTGCTTTCTCATCTATAACCTCCTTGTCACCATATGGCTTATCCTCTCCTGTAGAGGATACAGGGACACCAGGCGCGCTGCCGTCACCAGGTGCTTGTAGTAGAGAGACATCTACACCCAGGTCTAGCTTGTCACCCTCGGGTACCAGGTGTTCTGTAGACCAGCCTAGCCTCATCCCTGTATTAATACTACAATACAATTCAATCCAATACGTTAGAATACAGTAAAATATATTACAATATGATAGGGGACAGTCGTTTGTATTAGAAACAGTCTCCCTTTCATTTGAACGTATCTATAAAGCGATATCCGACTGACCAGAAGGAAAAAGCAAACTGAGCATGTGCAGGGAAAGTAACAGGATCAAGCACGAGCCAGTCTCAAATATCTGAGAGAAGAATATTGATTATTGTATCAGGGTCAAAAAAGAGAGTCAAAGGGACATGTGATAACTGCTGGTTTTTGGTCTGTCATGTCGGTTTTAAGTATTTGCATCCTTTTCCTCTCTTTTTTAGGACATATGAGGTCAATATCTGACGTGACACGGTATACGGTCTGATCTCTTTATATAATGATTTCCCATGACATGATGATGGCACTACCATTATAGCATGGATTCCTTTTGACAGTTGTGATGACAATTAAAAAGCTCATTGCCAAGGATCGTATCAGATAAAAATACAGTTTAAACATATTCACATGATTACCATGCTCAATCTGACACCACCAGAATCCGGTTAACCGTGCTTCAAGGTCGAAAACCTCAACCCAAGGTCAAAGACTGGTTGATTTTTCTCTGCTAACAAATGTACCAAAAGCTAGTTACCTTCATACTCAGTTAGTGAATGTTTATTTGATCACAAGCTTCACCTAGCTCTGTCAAACAACCTGCTCGTCGTTTTTTAATTACCAGAGTGATGAGGCGTTCCAAAACTAATCGTAGATATTTTATCATGCCGAAAACTATAACCTTAAGATTTTGGTCCAGTTTTGTGCCTTTCCGTATTCATCTTCCTAATAACTGAGAGATATGGTTCATACTTAAATTGCAATGTGTTTTTAACACAATTACCAACATAGACTTTATGCATTCTATACCCTGAGGGATACACAACTTACAAACAGACAAGCTCATAGCTGAGCAGCAGGCTGTTTATTCTGTGTAGTATTGTCGGTACACATACTAGTTTTCTCCACATACTGGCTGTACAGGGATGTATATCACATAACTCGGGTATGAGTATCTGTCTCTCCCTCACCGATACCTTCTTAGTCTTCTTATTAGTAGATGAGGTGGGTAGAGGCATACCTTTCTGGTTCATATAACGAGGGGTCATCAGGTTCAACCTACATGAGAAAAGAATCCAGCATCGCAAATGTACGAAGAATCGAATACTTTTGCGCTTACGATACATTTGAAAAGTCTAATAACATTTCCACGTCGATCTTCCTTACACAAATGATCATATTATACCAAATTTTTTCAAGCAATATGATAGAAGGAAAGATACCCTTGCGTGTCATCGGCACATGGTACAAAACTGAGGACAAAACTGCCCCTAGGTTTACCGGGTTTCACTGACCTGCCCGATGTCCTATCCACATCAAGTAGTGGTTGAGTCTTGTTTGTGATGGACAGACCATATTTGGACGTGTAGTATGAGTAGAAGCTCTCGTAGAGATCTGGTGACGGGAATGGAGCGTCAGGATTCAGGTCACGACGGATAGAAGCTACATAGAAGAACTCGGGCTGATCTATAAGTGAATGGGAAAATACATAATATGACAGGACATTCTGATTTCAGTGCAGATGCTTTTCTTAACAAATGAGTTGGTAGCAACAACATGGTTGTTCAAGGCCTGGCTAATTAGGGGTGGTAAAATGTAATATAATATGATAAATTAACTTCTGTAGTGGATCTATAATTGAGAAAATCAAAGTAAAGTGCTTGCCAAGTGCAAAGGAGAGGGAGGAGAGGGGGTGCAACTCCAAATTCAGGTGAATGAGTCATACAAAATAAATCTCAAGCATATAAGCATGTTCCCATATAAATAGTTTTTCTATGCATCTCCCAGTAAAATTCAAATGATGCAAAGCAATTTTAGCTCCTCACTGACAGCTTAACAAAGATAGTAACTTACCCTGATTTCTGTATGTGGGGACAACCACAGCATCTTTGAAATCTTCTTCCACAAACTCAAAGTCCTCTGATTTCCTGCTGAATAGGGGAGGCCTATTGGACCAAGAGACCATTTTCTGTAGTGTGCTGTCAAGATAATCCCAGGCTATCACACCTAAAAGATACAAATCTTTGAGCTACACATCATACATATCATATCCAATACGTAGCTGTCAGTAAAATCAAAACTTTTACTCAAAATACTAAATTGCTTTGCAATCAGCATATCTAGGACAATGACCAAATAGAATAAATATCCTAGTTTTGTTTAGTAATTCGAGGCGACTTTATGAAAGCTAGCAAAAATTTTCGTTAGCGGCGGTAAGAGTTTATATAAAGTAAAGAGGTTTGGTAGATGCAATCCAATAGATTTCACCATTTAGGGCAAGTTAGAAATGGCCAGTGCTCCCTCCTGAAAATACTAGTTGTAGTTGTTTACCTTGAGTAACTGGGATCACGAGTACATTAAAGTCAGACCTCTCAGTGCCGAGAGTCAGAGGGAACTTATCTATCCTCAGTACGTTGTGGAACACAAATGAGTGATACTCGGTCACTTTATCGAACTCAGCCGGGGTGAGAAGAAGCTCCTGGTTTAGTTTGAGGCTCACAGACTCCTGACCGGAGCGGGTGAATACTGGGAATTCTGCAGCCTGAATAAAATAAAATAACTTTATTATCATTTTTTCAAGTGCAATAGTCTACTCTCAGCCAAGGTGTTGGTTCTTATTGGCTGATGCGAGGGAGAAAGCCAATTTCAGGTCAGATGGTGCTTTCCTGAAAGAACCTATTGGTATGTGTGAAATAATCCAGTTTCACTTTCCCTATATCTTAATAGGTACTTTCAGTGACCTGGAATTGGCTCCCTCTCATACCCAACAGAACTAACACATTGTAAGGTCTACTCTTAACCCTTAGATGACTCTGATTAAGATTTACCTATAAAATATCTCCGAGCATTAATATTTATCTCGGAGTTTCGACATACATCCTGGGTATCCAATGCAAATAAAGTTGAAGTTAAATTGTCAGGGGAATTTCTGTAATTGGCTAGTTGCTAATTGACGCCTGGCCATAACCAACCGATTTATTTTCACATGTTACAGCATTCCACCTCACTACAGGCACGAAACTTACTGGAGGTAGTTGCTGTCTTGTAATTAACCCAACAGTATAAGGATACAGTTCTGTCCTGAATATGTCTCGCCCTTTGTTAGTCTTCTGCTGATCTATGGCTATCTCTAGGTTCAGATCAACTGTATACAGATAACATGATATGTCTGGTGAGACCCGCTCCTTCAGAGTCTGTGATGTCTACAAAACAGCCACCAAAGCATGAGCGTATGGCAGGCACTGATATATTTTATGAATTCATATCGATGATGGCAGGGATACGGTATGTAAAATCTTTGATATACAATTTGGATGGATATAACTAATTTTGAATCATAATAAGGCAGAGACATTTTATGTAGAAAAATATCTTTACCAAAGTTCTTGAAACCAAGGATATCTTTATATCTTGCAGTTTTGTAATGTGCGTGTATAGCCTCCACCCCATCTATATTTTGGTTATAGATTATGGATGGGTATATGTCTTTTAGAGATTACAGATATTTTTGATGAAGAGCCACGAATTACACAACTGCAACACTGTATAGATAAATAGATTTGGCTCATTACTCGATAGACTTAACTTCTAAATTACCAAAAAAAAGTTTCATATAGGGAAACTTCTGTTATACTCACTCTTTTATTGTAGTACTGTTTACGTTTGCTGCTGCCCGGCAGCCCTTTACTTTGTTTATTATAACCTTCACCCTCCCATTCAGCGTCCTGTTTAGGATTACGCAGGTATTCTTTACCGATAGGTGCTAAATGAGCATCCAACTCTCCTATAAAAATGTCAGAACTCATATCAACAAAAATGAAACAATGTAATAGTATGCAAGGACTTGCTGACACGTAATATTAAGCTTGATATCTAATTCTAGACAAGCTAGACAAAATCACTGCATTATTATAATGTTTAATAAACACCATCCAGCCGAGTTTATGTGCAACAAATACTATAGATATATCCAAGGTCGACACTGACAGTGCATACATTAGGCTCAGGATGTTACAGATTTATTCCAACTTTATGGGAACACATCAAGCTTTATTCAGATCATTCTATTGCGAAGCCATCTTGCGACAGAATTATCAGCGAAGTAAAACCAAGAACAGGCAAATTGGATCAAACTTGATCTACTAATGGTAGACATCCCATGACCCAAACATAACCTTTACTCACTGACCGTGATTGAAAAGCTCTTTGCAAGTTTCCAGCGCAGCAGCTGCTATGGCCAAGTCTTCCGTTTCCATAAGGTCACCCTGGAAATAATCATCACAATTGACATGGTTATGTGAACCACAGTATGGATGTCCATCTACAAAATTTTGTTTCAGGTGCTTGTAAGCAAGGAGCGAGCATTTCAGTAAAAATAACTCTGCATGTGCTCATCAATGTACCCTGACCCTGTACCCTGAGCCTTGCTGCTTGAATACAAATTCCATAAATTTAGCAAAATAAACGCAATTCAAAAATTTGCAATCCGAACAAAGATATCTTGTTTTCACTCACTGTGATGGATCGCTTAAGCCTACAGTTGATGGGTAGTTTTATGGTTGCCTGGAAGCTTCCATTTTCTGTCCTTGTCAGAGTAGAAGTTGGTGTGAGTCGAGTGAAGATATCACTCGGGAGTTTGGCACAGTATCTGCAGGTAAATAGTAAAGAGCCTCAAACTTAAAAAGATATGTTCAGGATGGAATTTAATTTTGAGCATGACGGGACAACTTCAAACTATGGTCATTTTGCTACGTGAATTAAAGTGTATGAAAAAAGTTGAATGAACCAAATGTGAAAAAGACAGATATGTCTCTTATCACATAATTGCATTAATAATCA
The DNA here is from genome assembly GCA_914767715.1 of Membranipora membranacea. Lineage (NCBI taxonomy): Eukaryota > Metazoa > Bryozoa > Gymnolaemata > Cheilostomatida > Membraniporidae > Membranipora > Membranipora membranacea. The sequence continues at coordinate 14,550,177 of OU612068.1, forward strand.
ACTACCTGTTGAGCAGACCTATGGAGTTATCTATGGTGACAGTAGCTCCGGTCCTTGGTGATATAAATGGAGCAGGAAGCAAGACAGTATCATCTGCATCAGGATTCGCCTCTTCAGACAATGGTGTATCAGAATTTCTATCGGTAAATTCCTGACATTTACTCTGAAGAATCTACAAAAACGTTCAAAAATGTATGCCTGGTGATGCTTTCATAGTTGCATAGTGTAAATAGCCTTGCTACTGGCGTAATGTTTTGTGGATATATAACACTATAGTGGGTCATGTGAAAAGGCATAGCGTGACTGCATGACATGACAATTTATAATAGATATTTGCTGGGTTCCCAGGATGAGGAGCTACAAATTCTTTCTTATCTGAAGTTCATCCCCATTAGTGCTGTGCATGGGATGTAATATGTCAGAGAGTACATTCATATAATCAGTTGGTGACAGCAAGGGGCTCAAACTTGTCAAACTTGACTAATGATAATAATAATTATGATTACGGATTAATGCAGCCTAGTCTGTCTGGGCAGCCAAATATTATTTGATTTGTTCACCGTATTTACCGTTTCGATCTTATTGAAGTTGTTCATACATTTGGTGAAAAATTCCTGTTGGACCTCTGAGCACATGGTGTAGTATTTGGCTTTAAATGAGCGAGCTCTGCTCTAAAATGAATAACATATAATTAAGAAGTAGTCAACTTTTGGGTGAACAGAGATGCTAGATTAAAATCATTTTATGGAATATTTGAGTTCTATGGGTCCCTGAGACCTGAACCCAAGTTGGTTCGAAATACCTCAACCAGCACCTAATTCAACGACAAGACAAGACACAGTTACAAATATATCTAGCAGAGAGTACCTTGGTTTTGATGTAGCTGGTGTAAGATTGTGGTGGGTCAAACATGGCGACCAGGTTACACTTTGGTAGATCTATATTACTCTCTAGTACACTTGTACCGACTAGAAGATTGACTTTGTGCTGTCTGAACTGCATTAGCCTCTGCTCCTGCTTTTTGGACTTTTGCTGATCTTCTCTGCCGTCATCAGTTTCTGTACCGCCTAGGCAAGGATAAAAATGTAACTGGGCTGTGCTGCTAGTTTTTATCTATGAGCACATATAACTTCTTACCTCACTTCTTCTTTTTTCTAATGCCAAAGGACACAATAAATCACCTCAAAATTGCTAATGCAAATCATTTTCAATTTGGGACGAATTAAACTGAGATGGTTGTTTTTATGACTGGCTTAAGTTCTACTCCTATGTTAGGCTGGGGAGTCTTTTAATTGGAATCAGGCAAAATCGAAATCTGATCGCTCACTCAGTGAGTGAGCGATACTTGCTAGGCTCTCGCTTTCAAATCGCTCAGTCATTGATGGAACTATATACATTCTGAGTGAGCGAATTTGTCTAATTGAAAGACCAAGTGAGTGAAAATTTTGAGCTATGTGATAGTGATAACCTTGATAATATAAAAACTTACCGATCATATAGCTGCTTCGGATGAAGTACATATCACAATCCCAGATACACAACTCCTCTATATACTTATGTAAAGCAAAGGCTGAATGCTTTCTCTCTACATATACCAGACCATTCAGAGTTGTCTCTTCCTGGTTCACCTTGACCACTTTATCTGTTGGAGAAAATACAGCAAGTATCGGCTTGTTATTTCACGGAACTGCCTTTTACCTTTGTATAAACATTATCACTGAAATACTGTTCCTTCACACGAAAACATTGAGCAGACAACTTGAAAACACCAAAATAATTGTGTCATTCACATAACAGGCTACCAAGAGAACGAAATACCGAGAGATAGGGTACTACCTTTGAACTGGGAGGTTTACATTTGGCTTTAATAGACTTTTGTCTTGATCAGGGCTAAAGAACTGATGCAGTAGGATAATAGGATATGTTAATGACCTCCCTACGACGCAATCTTAACCCAAAATATTTAGGAAGATCAGCTCACTATCATGTACACTTTCAGTAACTCGGTCATTATTATGTTAGGAATTCCAGAAATTTATTTTGCTGAATTCTGCTTTCTATGGTCATTTGCCGATCTATTCTTCCTTGTTTTGTTTCCTTCTAATTTTGATCAATGTTTGAAACCTTTTTTGGACATTCAAATCTGTTAGAGCAGAATTTAGAATATGTATTTCAACATTTTAATCTATTGTGATGTCACTCACCTATTTCCGATTGTTCCTGTTTGATTTTAGCGACAGTGACGGGTTCCTGCTCCTGTTCACCTTCAGATAAATCTGAGAAGTCTGAGTAATCTTCCTCTGAGTATAGCTCCTTACCTCCACCTCCCCCACTGCTTCCCGATCTGCTACTCGAGGGAATCGCTGAAGTGATCTCAAAATCTACCTGAATATTCAAAGAAGTAATTATACGCCAGAGCTGAATAGGACCAACTAACATCTAAATGCTTTTATTCCATTTAATTCTGTTCTGACACCAGGTTTAGCCCAACCCGAGTTCTATTTCTGTGCATTATCAAATCCCAAGTATTAAAAAATTCAGGCTTTCTCTTAATGAGAAGAAGATTTGACGGTGTCTTGAGGTCAATTTTTACACATGAGTCATTTCTTATTTTTGTGTGCTTTTTTCAATGACAGTGGGACTATTTTATTATCATTTACCCAAAAATTGTTGGTATGTATTTTTGTTAACTCCATGAACAAAATCGTTATAATCAATTTTAACTTAATCAGATAGTTGGCACTTTCTAACAAGTGACCAAATCACCAAAAGCCCCAAAATATGTTTTACTAGGCTCACCATCAACAAAACACACAAGTGATTGAACATATTCCAGATGTTAATCAAGCTTTTAAAGATTATTGCTCTTTCACTTGCACCAGTAGGATTTAATCAGCCTTCTCAATCTGCCATTGCTTACTTTGGGTAGATAAGATTTTAAAATCTGTATAAGTTTTCTGACTTTGGGAGTAGACATTGCCAGTAGTTCTGTGTGCGCCATCGTCCTTTCTGAAGCTTGTTGCACAAGAGCTGGAAATATCAAAATAAGAAATGCCATTAACAGCAAAGATAATCACAACAACAGTAGATACTAGTTCATCGGGACAATTTTTTTTGATGATATTATGCGAGTTTCTTTTTGTAGTGGTTATCTCTCCTTTTCGTATTGCTTTGTTTGATATAATTGTTGTGGTGCTGGAAAAGTATTATTTGTGAAGGGAATTGCCTCCTTAACTATTGTATTTCATTTCGATTTAAGTTGTCTGAAATTTTCAGTGTCCTATACTCTTGAAGACAAGTAACAGAGATCTAAAGACTGTGGGCGTAGCCGGAAAGAGTGAGCAAGGTTTGTTCGTAATTTCTACCTTATGACAGTTATCATAGAATATATGTTAAAGCTAATAATTATTTCAATACTCGCTCAGAGTCACCAATTACATTGCCTTGTACCCTTTTTATTCATCATTATTATTTCTTCAGTTAATACAAACAAATACATATCTTGTTCATGCTGTAACCGTGTATTTGATCGACCACAGCAGCTCAAAGGCGCATAACAATTAACCATCTGTTGATGTTTGTTTTAATAAAACAGGCAGAGTTGCGGAGATAAAACACAACGACAGAGGTAAATGAGACAAGCCCATCCCAAATATGGCAATCATTGTGGGGGCAGTCTAACATGTGACCTTGTGCCAAAGATCCTCTACATCCTATCATAGTAGTGCATGATAGGTTGGTGATCTCTGTGCACGCCAAAACAACCTAATACAACCTAACACAACGATCAAAAAAGTCAGTCAGGCTGATTTATATTATAAAGTTGCACCAACACATAAATTACACTGGTAGTTACTGCAAGTTGGTGGTTACTCAAAACAACTGTGTGCTCATAAGGAGTATAACCAAAAGTGTCACCACCACAAGCTGTGAAATGGTAAGAAAGCTATGGATGGCACATCATGTCAAACACAAACAGGTGACATAGTGAACCAACACATGATGTTACAGTGATGTGAAAAATTTGCAGAATTAAAAATTCACAATTATTGCTAAAAATGAAAACCATTTGTACGATTGTTCAACATGAAGATGATGATATGGAATATAAAGCTGTTTTTGGATGTCTATCGTGAAGACTTGGTATACTGTCAAATAACCTATCTACAAATTTTGGTAGCCTCTCAGGGGAAACTATTATTCAAATGCTGCAAATTAAGCCCAATGAAATGACCTCCCCCTCAACAATCAACTGAAAAATAAATCTTAACTTACTGTGGATATACTTGAGATGTGTAAATGACAGCTGCAGTAGTAATTTCTCATATTTCTCTGTAGATTTATCGATAAGTTTCTCTAGTGTAGAGCATAGATTTAGTGCTACACAGCCGGCACACCAGGCACCCAACTCATCTAGAGTCGTCTCCACCTAGAGTCAAGTAATAATTTTGATCTATATCGCATTCAAGGAGTACTCCGCATTTCTATTTCTATTTTTTTTCTGTTTTATTGCATGCCAAGTTGGGTATTCAATCACAAGAGGTGGCAAAGTTCACTTATTCAGAGTAAGAGGACTTTTTTTCAAATTCACAGGACATGATCAGCAGAAATGTAGGCACAATTAACAGATTTACATCAGTGATATTCATCCCAAAAATAATTCTTGCATGTATGATATGGAGCAAACCATCTCCCCTCCCCCAGACTCTAGTCTCACCTCAGTGAATACTTTGCGTGGTATATCCTTATACATCTGCATGTTGGACCACTCGGCAGATTCTCGGGCCGGCTCTGGTATGGTGACAGAAGGTTCTGGTGTTTGAGGTTCTATGGCTTTTCCTTTGACTTTTCTCACAATCATTGAGGTTCTCGAAGTCACAACATCGGTCTTAACATACAAATGTTTTATAGGTACAGAGGGTTAACCGGTTCGAAATCACATTAAAACAATTGATAGAAATCACAAAACTTGGAGATGCTATGACAAGTAGGTCAATTTTTACATACATACATATTCCGTAAAGGTTGTTTTGGAAAATTTGCAAATTCTTTTGATGCAAAACATGACTTGCTCACAATTTTGCCTCTTATCATTTCAGAAAGTGCAGATTCACTAGATATGAGGGTAACTAAAACTTTCTCAGTGCGGAGTAGAATTCCTACCTGTGAGATAATCATATCACCCAGGAAGTGATAGGCATGCTGTAGTGTTGTCCTGATTGCGCAAGTTAAAGACTCCGCCTCCGATAACGCGACTTCATCAATTATCTCCTCCTGTAAATTATCACTTAACTCAACTACAGACTCATCAGACCGGTCATAAATCGCTACAATCTCCTCCCTCTTATTTTGAGTAGAATCCATTGTGTTGAGATCTGTCATGGTCTCAGCTATATTCATCAGAAAAACATTCCGATACATATTTAATCACAAAACATTGGCTGGTTTGTAGCTTGGGAACAAAATAGTTTTTGCGAATATAAGCCCAAACATAACCTGGGAAGTTTGACGACGCTAACAATAGAGACAATATTCTTCTTGCTAAGTTTTAACATCACAAACCAAGCGCAGTCTACAAAGATGTGTAATTTTGAAAAACAACCATTCAGATGAGAAAGAACAAAGCCTTCAAGGCAAATCTCGCACAGGCCAGACTACATGAGCAGCTTTGTGCAAAATTTTAGCACCGATTCATTTGTGTCTACCTCTGGCACAGAGAACAGTCTCCAGCTGGCTGATCCTTTTCTCCAGCTCTTCCGGCTCTTCCAGTAATCCTCCTATTATAGATGATGTCATACCAAATATTCTCACATCATCATAGTGCTGGCTATTCTTTAACAGGGACACAATCTCAGCGTACAGAGACCCCGGCTCAACAGCAACATGACAGTCATCAAACACCATCAGATTGACACAGGAGAAGTCTGAGAAAAACATATTATGGGATCAACATAGTATCGACATACACACAATTGATGCATCACTATGATATTTGCATCTCTGATACTGACTGAGTAGTTATTGATTTCCAGCACCAAAACATTTCCACAATCAATTTCTATAGGTAGTATTTATGTTGGTTAAACATTGCAAGGTTAAGTCGCTCGCCACATTCCAAAGAATGAGCAGCAAAATAGTGGGGGGAGGGGGGAGGCCGCAATTTCTACGCCAGGATGTTCTCTGTTTGCACACCTGGGGGCCAACCGAACCCCAGTAATCGATGGACTGCAGTGGGATCCGAACCCACAACCTTCAACATTTGTATGCTGAAGGACCAGTGCTCTAACCAACTGAGCTAACTCATACTCCAATACTGTTATAAAGAGAGATGGAGTGCAATGAGTTGTCTTACCTATATCACCATTCTGCAGCATGCCAACACACTGAGAAGCTTGTACACATATCACATGGCTCTGATCAATGTTATCACGGACAGATTCCTGGCTGGTCATCCTGTGAACTGTGAATGGTGAATGATGGCTGAGTGTCTTCTCATTTTGTTTACAAGACTGCAGCCCTGCATCACCTGTGTAAAATAAATAGATGTAGGAGATATGCTGCTGTTTTGAAATGTTATTCTTGCTAGAAAAAAAATGCCAAAAAAGCGTCAAGCTTCCGCTATACTTGCATGCTAGAAAAAAAGCATGCCATTGTTAAATTTGCCAGTGTGCGGGAATAATTTCACAGCATGATCAACAATACAACTGACCATCAGGGCTGATATAGAGTGTCTTTTTATCCTTGCGCTGTTCTGTCATCAACTTCATCAACATGACCGGGATGAAGCATAGTCCAGCGTCATTGCTGACACAAAGGACTGTATTGTGTTTCAGAGCCGAACACAGCAGCTCAATCTATAGAAGAAGAAAGAACGTTTGCTGGTTTCTGTTCAAAAGAGTGAGGGGGGACAAATATTAGCACGAAATATAAATATTACAAACTTACAGCTTAAGAATTGTTATAGATATGTTAAGAGCTGCAGGTTCAACGAGACAGACAACCCTAATTATGTCTATCACCTCATACCTGATAAGTAGGTGGTGTCAGTCGGTCTTCCAGAATAAATTGAGTAGCCTTCTGTCGGCGAGCTTTCCCACTCATCACTGCACAGGTGAGGACTTTTCGCTTCTATACGTTCAACAGGTTATTTGGTCCATGAGTTATATAAATTAATATATCCAATCAAGTCCGGTACAGTTGATCATTCACTACAAAAAAAAGTAAGTCTTAGTTGTTTATAAACAAGTTGCCACATGCTGAAGAATGGTTGATGTTATATTCATCACTTGCTGAAAGGCTGCAGTTGATCTCAATTTGAATGCTAAGCCGAGAAATAATGGTTTCTAACGAACATCAGTAGTGAGTACACTGTGCAATCAGTTGGGTTCACTTCAAGGTTTGTTCGATGTTGCTTGGTGATATATGGCGCCAACCGATCGGACCACCTGCTGATCCTAGTCTAAACTCAATTGGTAATAATAGTTTGATGTGCTTACAGGACTGGACACAGTCTAAAATAGGTTGCTCTTCCCTGGCTGCACATCAAGGTGTATAAAGCTGAAGTGATATTTGTTTCAGATGGTGAATTTGATGTCGTAATTTTAATGGAATATGTGTCATTGTTGCTGGACATGGTAATACCACAACCACATATTGTTGACAATCCACAACAAGGTCCCTGGTTTATCCAGTTAAGTTAAAAATGTCATACACCTACAGTGAGTAGGAAAATGAGACCCTCAGACAACTATCTATGGACTACTAACTATCTGAAATACCACTATCTAAGAATGGGCCCTGGGACCTACATGCTCTACATTGCCAATGTCCAGTATCAACCACATTGGCAAAGCAAGGAATGTAAGTCCCAGGGGCCCATGATTGCCAGTATGTATGTATGTATGTGATCTATCTAATTTTATATGATATTGCTTGCATTTATGTGCTATTAGATATTTGGTAGGTAAGGTAACACTTTACAAATTGTTTAGAATACCAGCAGGAAGAGAGAAATTTGGCTTGCTTGTTTTTAGCTAGGTGGTGATATTCTTAATGCTTATACTATAGATAGCCCAAATGATATGCTATTAATTTTAGACAAAGTCAACCAACCTGAAAAAGTTTTTCCAACATGCAAATAAATGTCGTTACTTGCCTCGTTATGTAATTTCAATAAATAATTGGCCAATGAGATTGTTTAGATTGGATTCTAAAGTCCCACAATGCACCGAGAATCATAATTATGGAAGAGCAACTCCAAGTTTCAACAAACAAACTTGCTGTTAGCAGGGAGGGTGTTAGCAGCTGCCTTCCTACCTGCTACCAGCAGGGAGTTTGCCCCCAACTCCTTGGCAGCTATGGGCTCATAGGTTCAATGAGAAATTGATTAGACATGCACCATCCTAGCCGGAGCCCATAGAATATGATATGTGTATACTTTATATACTATTGGAAATCTTTTACATATTTGATTGGTGTGCTCTCATAAGACGAATCTAAGGCTTTGGGCTTAATATATCATGAGCGACTCATACACGCTGAGTAAACAGCATGATCATTTAAACCCTATCTTTGAAATCAAGCCAAACTTACAAAATTTACTCCACAGCAACTGATATACCAACCTCATAAAATCTGAACCCTTGATGAACAAGTATCTGCTTGCTATTTCACCAACGTCCTTGATTTCTGCAATCCAATCCAGCGTATGCTGAATCGAACAGAGGATTTTTACATTACACAACAAGATCGATTTGAATCTAAACATGCTAAAAATCTTTTAGGTGTTATTTCAATTGAAAACTTATCCTAACCCCTTAGGCTCATTCCACTGCTTCCATGGCAAACAAAATAATGTTTTTGTTATTAAAAAGCTGAAAAAGTATGTGACTGTAGAAATTGATCAGGCTGTATTTATAGGTAGGGACAGGGCGGCAATAGCCCTACCACTTTTCTAGCAGGTGTCAGTTTTGATAAATTCCCTAATTTTTATTGCAGAAAAGTAAAAATGATCAACCACAGTATGGATCAGATATAATGTGATGTCCCTCTTCCGAAATAGGGCTGAAAGTAGCTAGAAAGTGCCTCTATTTCCTCTGGTGGAAGGTCACTATAAACTCCTAGGGAGAAGACACTACAGCGCCCCTCCTGCACCCACCCTACCTGGCCCTACCACTCAAAACGTATGAATACAACCTTGCTATCATACCTTGTACCTTGGTAACAAAGCCAAAAATCCAAAACCCTAGGAAAGATACCCAGTTAGGTAATAGAATGGAATAAAAACATCAGCTACAGAGCAAACCTACAAACCTTTCACAGTAAAAGAAACTTTTCACAAGTTTGTCAAATCAAGATTCACATTATAGACAACTCAGACAGGAAAGAAATAACATAACAATAACAAAATCAATAAGTAGCATCTAACATTTTAATTACATTTCGAACCTAATAAAATCGGCCTTATGGATCTTGCATCATTGATGGTGAGATGGCGCAACCGGTTTGCACGCTTTTTATACACAACAAGGCGAAAAGTGCCATAGTGGTTGTGGGTTCGAGCTTTGACGGTTGAATGTTCCAGCTCCTCTCCTGATACTGTCTAATGTTGTGAACTTGTCTTCTCATTTATTTATTTGTATTCTCATCTGTTTATTATTTTCTCTTGCTCTCCTGCTCCTGCAATGTACTATCCTACAGTCCTACTGATTTATGTTTAATATCAAAGTTTTGTCTAAATGTAAATGTGAGCGTATAATAAGGTCAACAAGTAATATTTGATAAACTTCACAAACTCATTTTTTTCAAGTTTTCAATAAATAACTTATATATCGTGATTATAGCTATAGCCTCCCAAATTTCATCAAGACAGGCTAATAAGACTGCTACCATCATTTTTGGTGAGAATATCCATAGCCCCTATAGTATGTATCCTTGAGTCAATGTTACCTAGAACTTAGTTTAGCTAGCATGGGGGGTGACGTAAAGTTAGCTGGCATTAGATTTTGGTTCGCTGAGGTTGGAGTCTACATAAAGTAAAAAGGGTGATTAAATGTTAGCTTGCACAAAATTATGTTTTTACAAGCATCTGTTACATGGGGAACTTTTCTTCTTGTGAACACTCAACTCCTTTAGGGAAAATGCAAAAGAAAACATGAAAACAGGTAGGATTAACCTGATAGTAATCGGTCACTGTTTGATAACAGAATCTTTAATATCAATAAAAGTGAAAGTTGGCCACAAAAATTAATTTCTTTTTCATTACATTGCATTATTCAAATATGAATCTAAAGTTTGAAGAAGCTCAATGTTTGAAACGGTCATTACATAGCAGCTAAATTCTATGAATTTTCAACATGTACCCATTATCATTGTGATTTACAGTCAAACATCAACATTCATCGACAAGCAATGACCTAGTCCTTATTTTCTCACCTTGCACATCAGTTGTTTAATTATCAGACCTGTTACCTCAGTGGCTTTACGCACCAGTAAGTACATAACCATTTTATAAGGGTGCAGACCATAACCATAACACCGATGTTTTCACAAATATGGAGAGTAATGCTCATGAAATGCTCACCACAGGTAATAAAACCCTTCTTGTATCTACCACCAGAATTATTCTTAACCTCGCCATTCTTGTTGTGATCATGGACGGAACTACCGTCTCTGAGGCTAATGATATATAAATATATAATAATAAACCATTCATCACTGGAGAGTGAGAGTGAATGGAGGCAAAGTAAGGAATTAACCAGCGTGATTAGAGATGTTTCTTACAAGACTGCAGATATGGTTACTTACATTGATAGTGCTTATGAGATTAGGAGCTGGTATAAATGTAAGTCTATTTCCTCATGTCATTTACAATTCTCACTAGGAGATAATAAGAATGTTTGACTCAAAGTCAAGTTCAATAAAACATTATCTGTGCATCCCACGATTATGGTTGTTATCCTATCAAATTAACATGTTATATACAAATTATTGTTTTACTTGTTCCATATGGTTTAAGATAAAATATGTCATAGCAATTTTGTGTCTCAATGTGTTGACATGATATTTGATTAAAACTGCATAAGCTTCTTCATCCAACCCAGCGGTTCTTTAATGTTGCCACACAGTGGTTTACATTTCCCTCATTTATCACCTGTGATAAAACAACCCCCTCCCCCGGCTCAACAGGGCCAGTAATAGGGTAATATTAAAAATAGCAATAACAATAGTAAAGGGCGATAAATTAAAACAAGAACCTTCAGAGTTTGGAGCTTACGTAAAGACTTGTTGATCAGATTTCAATTTTGCTTTATATTTGAATTTTTGACTTATTGTGTTTTTCTAGGCATCTGTGGGAAATGAAGATGCTGACTACAAAGCAGAGGTGCAAGCAGCGATTAAAAAGTATACAGCTGTAAGTATCAACTTATCCTCAAAATCATCAATGACTTGGTCCTTCAATTAGACAAATTCGTTCACAAATCACTCACTCAGAATGTACTAGTTGACTGAGCGATTTGAAAGCGAGAGTCTAGCAGGTAATGCTTCCCTCACTGAGCAATTTTGGCTGTTTCTAATTGGAAGAACCCCCTGGGAATCGGCTTCTTGATAATTGTAGATACCATTTTACTCGATGTTGAAAAATGATCTGCCTCTTTACAATTACCTTCTTCTTCTTCCTATTTTTCTCACCTTCTTATTGGCTCGGTCATTTACAGGAAGTTGAAGAAATAAAGGAGGAAGACAAGTTATCTACAGAACTTATGATGGACGGACATCATGTGCAGCAGGTAATTTGATGTATGAAATCTGCTGTGACTTTTTTTCGACTTCAAAAGAATTGTTGGTTTCATGCACATGTATAGAAGTACGCGGCCCCTTCTAGTCAGGCATGCCACAGTATTTAGTATACCTGGATTCTTCATTGTTATTTTCAGTGATCAGCTCATTAAGTACAGCAGAGCGATCGAATAAAAGAAGCCCATTTCTATCTACGGCTTTTCAGTGTAGTATTTCGAAGTTTGGCTTTACAATACAACGGTCGCTTTCTGGTTTTATAATTACAGCCTTTGAGCTATGTGCTTGCATTATCCTTAAAAACTAACGTATTATATGGGATTGTAAATGAATGATTACGTCAAAGCAGCTACTGCTACAGCTTACATATTAGATTAAATAGATTCAGTGTTATGGTAAATTTTGGTAACTTGTGTGACTGGAGATTTAGCAATTCCAGTAAAATCGATCTTGACCCACTAGACTAAGCAAATCTTTTTCCCGACTCTGCTCTCAAGTTGCTACAAACAACTCATAAATGTGCAGGTAAAATTTGATGAGGATTTTCTGGAGAGAGAACAGGAAGGATTGACAAGTTCTGCAGTTTCCGGTGAGAATGATGTGGAGGAGGGATCTCAATATGTAGAAGATGATATGTTACTTCAGAATGCTATCAACGAACTCGGTGAGATAAATTTCTTGAATAGTAGGATCCTCAATCATGCGGTTTTTTCCACCTGTTGGCTAAGCTAATTTTTCAGTTTGCATTTTAGTAATGCATTTCAGTATAGCATTTTATTATTTACAAACATTTGGTCTTTCTTTTTAGAGGCAGAAAAGCATACTAACAGACTTGGTAATGAAAAGAGGATGCTATTGGAGCAGCTCACCGGGCCAAATGAAGCTGAGAATCAGACGGTATAACCATTAAGTTATTATTGAATTGTTTTTTTGTCATGAAAAAAACTGTCTCTCAATTATGATTCATTTCTTCTTTAATAAATGTGTGTTCTTTGTAAACCATTTAACTTTCAATGGCCGAACTATGTAGTTTATTATACTTCATTACCATCACCATCACCACCATCACAATCACGATCACTGAGAAATCGTTGAGAAGCTTCTCAGTCTTGATTTGTAAAGATTGTAAGCTAAACGTGTCTGGCCACTGTGGGGTTAAAAATGTCCACCGAATTGTAGGTGTACAACGTGGTTGTACCTTCCTGTTTAGACCACAGATCATAACCAAAGAATGTAGCTGTATGATATTAACCATCATTTGTATGCAATGTTGTGCAGTATTAGGCATAAGACAAAAATACCGTCACAGCCAGCATATAAATATTTTGTTTGTAAACAGGATGTGCATAGTCGGGTGAAGAGGAAGGTGTATTTAGGAAGCGATATATGGACTGATGGTATCATACCATATGTGTTCAGCAAAACTAAACGATTCCGTGAGTTTTTATCATAACCAGGTATTTGTTTACTTGATAATCATTAAAAAGCACAACCAGCATAGCTCATGATAGCTTAACCCAGGCCAGATAAAATAGCTTTATGGGTGTGGAAAATGCTAACCTATCCTTATAGTAGTCTTCAAGCTTTCCTTTTTGAGTTAAGCGTCAGATCAAGGAGTTGACCCCTTGCTCAGATTGTCCCCAGTTCCTTCACATCTAAAGCTAAGTTCAGCGACCAGCAATTAAACATATTTTGGATACTTTTTACATGTTACTATGTTGATGTACCAATCATTAATCAAATCAGAAAGCAGACAGCTAGGCAGGGGTCAACAAAGAGGGTCAAATCGATCACATCTTTGTCACCAGTCGAGGCGTATTGGTGATATGATATAATTCTAAATCATAGATTTTAACTGTATGATAAAAACCATTCTTATACAATGTTGAACATAGTTACCGGTGTAAATACAAAAAATAACGTCACAGCCATGCAGCACGTGTCTGATTTTTATTTAATTATATTTCTATTTATATTACTCATTTAGTTATTCATATTCATTAAGTTTTCATTCATATCTGTTTTTTTTTATTTATTTATAGCAAACCAAGCAGAAGTTGAAGGCATAGTAAAAGTGGCAATGGGATTATGGGAGAAGAACACTTGTCTGAAGTTTGTACCATGGACTGAACAAGTAGCTAAGCAAGTTGGACATGGTGATTATCTGGAGTTTCAGACTCATACAAAGTGCTCGGCTGCTGTGGGGAGATCAAGACCTGCTCAGTTTGTGGGGTTGTCTTCTCGTGGATGCTCGGTAGGCTTGAAGCATTAGCGCTTTCATTACAGTCTTACCAGAAAGCTTGGGGCTATGTAAGACTATGGAGTATGGGAATTTTCTTGTCTCCCTGGTCCAAGGTAGTCTAAGGTCTAAGTACCATAAGTAACCATATGATAACATATTTATCCAAACTGACTAACCAAAATTCGGATGCATAATTGGAACCAGTCATTAGTTGTGAATTAAGGAACTGGATACACTGGGTGCTGGAGACTGATAAAATCAATGAAAAATGCGACTGCCTATGGAACTTAGTCCCACAATTCCTGCAGTGACATTGACCTGTTGGTGAATAGCAAGGACACTTACCTATCACCTTCACAAGTTTATTATGGCACATCACATTCAATTTGTTGTTTTGGCTCTCCAGGTAACAGGAACAGCTCACGAGCTCGGACATTCACTTGGCTTAGCTCATGAGAACTCACGTGATGATCGAGATCAGCATGTTATCTTCCAATGCTGGAATAAAGCCGACCCGCTCGACTCCAACCAAATCAAGAAAGCCTGGCCTAGTACAATCAATCTGGCTAAGTATGTGATTGGTCACTGAATTACTATGGGCTGAGACCTTCATGAAGATGAACACAACCTTTATGAAAAGTGCTAAATTATTAAGTAACAGTATTCAATTCTTTACCAGAAATTTAAACAATTGAAAATTGAAGACAAGGTGCATAGCTCCCTCTAAGCTTTTTTTCTTACACTTTCGAGCTCATATAGGTTTAAGGCTTAATGATTTACATTGATCCCAATTGTAACAGAGCCAGTTTGAAATCGTGATAAAAACCAGTCAGAACCAAATTTTTTTTGATAAATAAAAACCTCCCATAATTCATATCAATTTTAGATTCGACTTCACATCTGCTATGTCATATGGTGCCAGTTCAAAGCCTGATTCACCATTGGCTGTAAAAAACCCAGAGCTTCTGTTTCTTGGAAGACTTGGAACACTTCCAAACTTTTATGATCATTATACAGTAAGCAAGCTGTACAACTGTTCAGGTGAGCCGGGTTCAAGAGGCAAGATAAGATTCATTACAGCAGATAAAAATGTATATATATATGGAAAATGACCAAGTGTTAGGAAGCATACTTGATGAAAAAACTGTCCAAAGGTGTTTGGCTAGTTTAAGTGCTCAAACGGTGCAAGATGCTGGTAGAGGCATTTCATTATCAACCAGTGGTTGATAATGAAATGCCTCTACCAGCATCTTGCACCGTTTGAGCACTTAAACTATTGTTTGGCATGAAGTCATCCCTGCAGAACTCATTGAATGCTTTGCTAATACAAAGAGGAGACTAACTGGTTATAGTAACAAGCCTTTCCCAGCAATGATGTTGAACCTTAACAGATATAATATATCTGTTAAGGTTCAACATAATTGCTGGGAAAGGCTTGTTATTATGTCTCCGTGTGTCAATAGATTAAAGCATTGGCAGGCTAGGTGTAACATTTTTTGTAACAACTCTGACTGATAGCCCAAATGGTCTTCTACATCAGTAATTAATTCATGACCTCTTTGGATTATTTCTGGCCACAAAAGTGTTTAGTTCAGGTTACAGGGTCATGACAGTGAGGCAATTTGTCAATTAAATACCATTCAGTCCCTACTGCATGTTTACTCTTTTATCATCAAATGAGGTTCACCCATGTCACTGCTACACTACCTTCACAGAAGTACTGATGAATTTGAAAGGGCTACTCCTCTTTATAAGGAATTTTTTCACAAAATCACATACATATTTCTCAACCTTGATGCTTGGTGATAGGTTTGGTCTTCATGACATGAACCAGTAGATAAGATTGATATACATTTATTTAAAAGGGTTTTGTGACGAGTCGATATGTGAAAATGATGGTTATATGCTACAAGATGACCGTGGCAAATGTAGGTGTGAGTGTATCGAGGGGCTGGGCGGACACGGCTGTACAGATATCGACATCAAGTCAGGTATGTGTAGAAAGTTGAACTGAAATCTCAAATATTCCATTTTTTTAAAATTTATGAACACGATACGAGTGTTCACATTAACACTAATTATCAAATTCTTCTGGTAGTGAGATTGATTGATTGACGATCAAGATGTCCTCTCCCCTGCCTGGTAATGGGTTTGGTTTACCATGCCACCGAATCATGCAGTGAATACTGTTATGGTTCACAATCAACCACTGCAGCTTTTCAAGACATCAATTTCTCAGTACAGGGAATAGGCATGGTTGATTAAAAAATGTTTGGTTTGAATCAGTTGGTCATATTACATGCCACATCCTGAAGCATGGGCGGCGAAATATTGGTTGCAATTTCTACGCCAGGTTGTTCTCTGTTTGCTGCCAGATCGAAGCACACCTGGGGGCCAACCAAGCCCCAATAGTCGATATACTGCAGGGGGATTCAAACCCACCACCTTCAAGGCTTGTATGCTGAAGGATCGGCGCTCAAACCAACTGAGCCACCTCCTACTCCTGCATTGTGGGACCTTAACTTTTTCTTTCTACAGGTTACACATGTGGAGACTTGATACCCCTTGGCTCAGATGGTACACCTGTTTCTGTCATGTCTGAAGGGTTTCCAGTTCCATACACATCTGGCGGTAAATGTGCCTGGCTTTTCACAGTGAGTCGATCTTCTAAATGTTTCCAACCGTGCAAACAGTTCTTGACACAATATGGTTCAAAAACAGCTGATCCTGTAGTACGTTTGTTGAGTTGATTTTAACTCAACTCTAGTTTCTGGTTGCAAATATTTTATCATCTCAACATCATGTAGACGTGTTTCTTTTTATCAAGGCACCAAAAGGTTACGTTGTGAAGATCACTATGAAACAGTTCACTTTGCCGGAGAAAGATGGCAGGGAGTGTGCTCATTGGATGGAGATAAGAAATAACATCATTGGCCAGGTTGGCAAAAAGTGAGTTCTACACACATGGTTTTCCGCAGGTCATATTTATAGATGCCTGGGGTCTGTGGTTTTGGTATATATTAAGTTGTGAGGGTTGAGAAACTCGGCTTGAATCATAAAGTACTGGGAAGTCTTGGTTTGACAGGTGTTACTGTCAACTCTTGTTATCACACTTTTTTTCATAGGGAGGAGACTTTGGGTATGAAAATACCAAAATACACTCCTGGTTCTACCAACATACTGGCAATGGGTTTCACAATTTAATACCTCATCCATTGGGGTACAGTGAAAAACCTCTCATTACAGAAATTATACTGATCTTTGACATGCTTGACCATCAAATTCAAGTGTCCTTTCTTGATACCTCAAGCAACGCTTTTGATCAGCCATCAGCTAGCTTTCAATCTTCTTTTGTTAGTTCTATACCTGCACTATTGGTCGCACACTTAGTTGATCAACTTATTGATCGCCAGTTCCATCTCTTCAATCATCGTTAAAAAAAATGCAATGCATAGTCACTCACCACATTCTGAAGAATGAGCGGTGAAATAGTGGGTGCCTTGAGCCACAAGAGCCACCTTCTGCACCTACATGTTCCAGCATATTGAACAATACTATTCTTTCAGATACTGTGGAAACCATTGGAATGTAGGTAGTATTGATTCCAGAGGGGACTTCAATAGCAACCAGATGGTGGTACTTTTCGACAAATCCGATGTTTCTGTACCTGGCGGTAATGGTTTCACGTTTGAGGCTCAAGCATATAAAGATGCCTGTTTGAATGATCCATGTAAAGGAGCGCCTTGTGCCCTAGCTGATAATGAAGATGGCTACACATGTGACTTCAGAAGTATGTATTTTGAAGAATCGTATACATAAACGTTCAGCTTTCAATTACCTTTCTCCTACATCGTTTTCTCAGGAATAATTGTACTCAATGTGGTAGCCGACAGCGGGGTCACAGATGTATTAGCGGTATCTGAACACCAGCATTATATTGTTTAGAAAAATCTTAAAACCTCCTCTCCATTGAAATGTATTTTCATACTGTTCTCAAAAGATAACCGTGGTAACAGGAGTACCAGAGGGGAGGGAGGGTCAGAGGAAATGATATTGTAGTGACCATATCTCATCTATTTCAGGTAGAGCCTTCCATTGTCACTTCAATGAGGGATGTCTATGTTATTTTCTGCTAAAGGAGGATGTGTTCCCAGTTGACACAAGGGATTGGGAGATGACAGACAGGGACCCTTATGAAGGAGGATACAGCATGATAGCGAGAGTCTCCAGAATGAAGAAGGATTTGAATGATTTCGCTGTGGTCAGGACGATTCCTATTGGCTGTATGTAGACAAACAACTATACGCATTTGAGTACGTGAGAGGATGTTTTTGTTTGGGATGTACCAGATTGCACATATACCACCCTAGATGGTCGTGCATGAAGTGATAATGCTCACGTGGATGAGATTACCAACCATTTCATAGTTAACCACCAGTATAATAAGAGATTACTAACCAAATTTTTGCGTTTGGAGGTCAATCATGGGGATACAAAACCAGTCTATTATGAAATATCTGTAATATCGAGAAATTCGGTAAATCAGATCAACGCAGTCACGGTTCTGTGTAAATATCTAACGAGTAAACGTTTTACTAAGTTGCTTCCCCCTTCACAAAGGTGACAAAGGTTCACAAAGTATGAGTGTAGGAAGTGTGCTGTGTATTTGTATCCTCTATTCAGTATTCATTACAACTGCTAAACAGCATGTACTGATTGGTTTCGTCTCTTATCAAATCTGCCACGTAATCCTAATCAGGCTTAATTTATGTTTTTTTTTCTACAGTTGATGCCTGTGTCAGCTTTGCCTATAAACTAACAGGGGGAATGTTGCAGGCCAGGCTGTATGATAATGGAGAACCCTCCTGTCGATTGATGTCGACTACCACAGTCACTAGAGACTGGGTGGTGAAGACATATAAAGTAATCAGAGATCCTGATCTTTACTCTGAGAACGATGTTATACAGGTAGGGTATGTTTAAATGTTACCAAGAAGACGTAGTGGTCTGGCAATACTGAATTCAAAAAATTTGATTCAATGACATTTGGAAATTGTATCAATGAAGCGAGGACGAAAAGGCTGTTTTCATCAAATATAAATAGAAATTCCAGGGAGGCCATGTCAAACTGCTACCTGTATTCATTGATCTGGTCTTGTTGAGAATTCCAGAAAACAATGCATTGTGGGATATTGCTAAAAAATCTTTTTTTCAGGGTTAGTGTCGAAAAGAAAATCAACAATTTCCCAGGCAAATGACTTCCATTTAGACAAACTGTGCAACAAAATTTGTATCCATACTTTATTAAATAAACTGCCTGCATAATACCAGGGCACAGGTATGTCAGGGTGCACCATTTTACTCTTGGATGCATAAATTCACAACTGCAGCCTTCCATCTAGTCTAAGTGCTCATAAGGCTTCGATGCTGGCTAGTTGCATTACATCACCAACCACCCATTTCCAAGGAAATGAGTGGTTATTTTTTTTCAGTTTCTGCTTCATTTTGTAAATAATAAGATATATGCCCTATGTATAGAACATGCAGCGGTGAAGTCAGGTAGTCTGTGACCAAGTAGCCACAGACCAAAGAGGTGACTGCCCGATTGGAAGGGACCTTAGCTACCCCTCCCATGCACTGAAGCCCAGCACGAGTCACTCATGCCCCCAACCCATCACCGTTAGCTTGACAATGTAATGCCACTAAGTCACATTGGAGCTGTCTGAGCACTTAGACAACCTTTCATCATGAGATTCCCTCTGACTTCCATTCACTTGCTCACTTAATACAAAGCCATCCATCTATTCCAGATTGGGTTCATTGCTCAGCCAGGAGGAAAGAAAGGGGACATATACTTGGATGACATCCACGTCAATCATGTGCCCGCCAACGGCAAATGTGTTGTGGGTAGGTAACTGTTAACATATTGCATCCATAATGTTAGTACAGATTAGGTTTGGCCCAATTGGTCCAAAATTTAGTTTAAGTAAAGTCGAATACAAGTAAAATCATTTTGTTATGTTTGAATCTTCCATTGCATTTTCTTTTTTATTTTCTGTGTGATATTGCTAACAACAAGCAACTCAAATGGTCTGTTTCAGGCCTCGCTAATTCGCTTTTTTATGTATTTGTTTTTGTTCACATCAAAGGCAATCCTAACAGAATCGTTACCTAACTGTTAATATATGTCCATAGATGCCTGCTACTCTGATCCTTGTCATGGATATAAGTGTAGAGACTACCGTGGGACAGCTCAGTGTACTTACCCTCACCATGGGATATGGGCTTGTGACTTTGAAGTTGGCTCCTCCTGTCCTGGTTTGATTACCGATCACAGACCCGGAGAGTATAAATGGATTCTCACCCTCGGTCCAACACAAACTCTGGAGACTGGACCGGATGGTGGAGCTGATAAGGGCAGGTAGGACATAATAATAAACACTGCCGGAAAACCTCGTAATAAAGTAAC
Organism: Membranipora membranacea; assembly: GCA_914767715.1. Taxonomy (NCBI): domain Eukaryota; kingdom Metazoa; phylum Bryozoa; class Gymnolaemata; order Cheilostomatida; family Membraniporidae; genus Membranipora; species Membranipora membranacea. Next base: position 14,570,684 of record OU612068.1, read on the forward strand.
AAGACTTATATGTGAGGTAATCTAATCAGCGCTGAGACATGAATGAGTTGATGTTAGATAAAAATAACGTTGTATAAATGACTGGAATTATTACAGTGCGCGTAATTCAACCCTGTAGACTTTTTCTTATCAAGGAAGAGCTGAATTAAAGTGGAACTAGAATGCATTGAGATTTAGATGGGCCAATACTTCTTGTCTGAGTGAGATAAGTTCTGAATAATAATCACAGCCTCACAGCTCTAATTGAAGCTTACTGTATTTGCATTAATAAGGAATTTGATCCCGCTTGGCAGTGCTTGCATACACATATGTTGCGTTTGGTTTGCGTTTGCGTTTGGTTCCCCTAAACATATAATGTACCTCTGTAACTCTTTCTGAGATGTTAAGTTGTCTGCACATACTCACCTGCATTCATGAGTATATGTGTTGTTTTTTATATACAGATATATGTATATGGAGGCATCAAATATGGGCACTGGAAAAAGAGTGGAGATGAATCTTGAGATACCTTTTCTAGGAGGTGAGGTCAATGTCACAATTAAGTGAAGATCAGACTATTATAAAGATAAGTAACTTATCAAAGAAACTGTCCCTCTATGATCAGGGGATACAATATTTCCTGTATTATCCTGATTCAAGTAGCCCAAGTATCTTCAAAAATGATTTGGTGTTCTGTCCTGAGGTTAGTTCTAAAAGTAGATGCAAGTACATGGTAGGTATGAAATAACTCTTTTAATAATTTTCTAGTGTCCAATCGTGCACAATACTTCACAGTCCAAGATTTCCCTCGCCGGGGGGGGGGGCCGTCGGGCTGGGGGCAGAACTCTGGGGTGCTCAGACTAAAATTTCCGCAATGAAATGTGTCACATATAAACCAAGGCCAAATCTATAAATCGATAACATCACAATGATACTTGTGTATGCTTAGAATCTATTTTAGAAATCACATAATAAAAAAACATCGATCCAGCAGTCTATAATCTATAACAAATACCAAGACTAAGGGGAGATCATGATTTTTAGCATTTCTAACGAACAAGTATGTATTGCAGTAAGGTGCCTGAGATTCAAGTATAGTATGTATGGCAGAGGGATGGGTACATTGAACATTTATCATTACGACCCATCATCGAGTGACAAGGATATTGGACCACCAATATGGACGAGGTCTGGAGACCAAGGTGAAGGATGGCACAACGCAGAAGTCGATACAGCAAAAGCTGGTTATGTAATTGCATATGATTATTCTGTTTACCTTAGTTTAGTAACTTGAAATGTCCCTCATACCATCACCATCAAAATTGCCTATAGGTTTGTTGTGGCAATGTTCGAGGATTAGTTTTCTTAGTGATTCTTAACTCGTTTGCTATTGTTAGCGTTGAGAGAACGGAGCATTTTTTCCGATATTGCCTTATTGACGTCAAAGACCATTACGAGTTGAGTGTAAGAGTTTTAAGTAATTGTTTCAAGGATGTGTTGAAGCCCTGTGGGACCGCAGGGCTGTCCGATTCATGCTGTAGGTTTTTCTGTGATAATTGCAATTGGCTATTTGCCATGCAAGGCAAAATTTCCTGCAGTTACTTTGCATATTATTACTTCAATAGATTCGCTTTGAGGGTATTCGTGGTGCTGCAAGTGTAAGTGATATGGCTATAGACATGATCAAGTATCACCCATCAAAATGTGCTGACCTACCACCTGTCAGTGACCAAGTCACCCTGGCAGCTCTGGATCTAAGACTGAGCTGTAGCTTCGAGGGTGAGTCCATCTATCTCACTGGTACATTGAAACATGATAGTTTAGCTAGTGTGTGTAGCACCAATTTTGCTAGCTGGGGGCAATGAACTAGTTTAGTTCATTGCTGGGGGGAGGTTGGCAATAAGAAGTAATGAGCTTCAGTAAATGTAAGCTCGTAATTGTGATTTGACCAAAATTGCAAAGCTTATTGTTCAAATACTTTACACCTCTTGGTAGCCTGTCTTGATGAGTTTTGTTGGTGGGGGAGGGAGGGAGGGTTACAGCCTCTACGGTAGTTGGGGTTATCTTCAGACAATGTTTGAGAGGACAATTACGCTATGATCATTGTTTAAGTGTTGCACATAGTTTGTGAGTGCATTCCTGTAGAGCAAGATAGATCTGAGGGGGCCTAGAATGGAGGAAAAATCCATCGAGAAATTCTCCCCTATGAGTTATCACTTCTTCTGTGGCACTAATCACCTGGCAGTGAAAGTCTTCTGCTACCAACCTGAGAAGGAGTGGTATGACTTGGGTTAGATTCAAAATCAAGTGTATGAGTCAGGAGTAGTTAAATGCCTATTATCAGCCGATCAGCTTGTTTGTAGGTGGGCTTCTGTATTACAACTTGTATCCCAGATAAAATTTCTGTCAATCAGTCTCTAGATTGGATTATACTCTGAATATTGTGTTCTCAACTCCAAGTTTTAATTTTTTTTTCCAGAAGGTACAACATGTGACTTCATGTCTCAGTCTAGTGAAGATGCTGCTGAATGGATTATTCACACTGGTGATACTCCTACATCTCAAACTGGTGCAGAGAAAGCAGCAGATGGAATATATTACGCTTATATAGAAACTTCACATATGGATCCAGAGACAAGTGCCATTCTGGAATGGTCACCACCCTTCATGAATGGTAAGTATTCTGCTATTTTACTAATGCTTTGATTGGCTAAAGTCTCCCAGAAACTATTCAGAGAATTGTTGGATTTGAGCTGTTTTTATGAATACAGTATCGAGAACACCAGTTTTGAGTCCTTTCCATGGAGAGTGATCAAAACAGCAGATTTTTTAATAATTTTTCATCACACAATTTACACATTTGGTTGAAATCTATGTCTTTGTTATTTAATAGGAGATTATTGTCTTAGCTTGGCCTACTCAATGTATGGTTCGAATACTGGCACCCTGAACTTGTACTATGAAGATCCCCAAGACATGAAGAGGAGGCTCATATGGTCTCTGACAGGAGAACAAGGCGAGAAATGGTTAACTGGGAGTGTCGATGTGCATTTCCATCAAGAGGGCAAGGTAAATTTTATATTTATTTATTTATAGAGGTTTTCTAAAAGTTTATAATTAGTAACTTGTTGACCTCACATACATAAACATAGATATAGAAAATGACTTGAATAAGAACAATGACGCAGATAGTGAGAACGAAGACTTGCAAGCCAACTATATGGACTGGATGTTGCTGCTCCAGGGTTGGTCAAAACTTCATAACATTATTCGCTTTCCTATCTTGCAATGAATTGACGCATTTAAAAATAACAAAACAATCAAATTATCCTCCATGTTCTTATCCTGGTCCTCAATGTTTTTAAAGCATTGAAAAAACTTTAATAGGAATTTCTGCACTACAATCGTCCATCTAACCATTGTGTTGTCTCCATAGACTTAAGTTAAGTATTAGCCTGTCTTGACTAGATTTGTTCTGTGGTGGGGGGGGGGGGAGGGGTGAGAACCCCAACAAACAAAACATTGTCAAGAGAGGCTAGTTAAGTCTATGGTTGGCTCTGATTGGTTGGGTCAGAGCCAATTCATTGTCTATCATCGATCCATTAAAGTCAAAATATTACTCGTAATCCATCTCATTCAACAGATATTGTTTGAGGCTTTTATGGGTCCACACTTCCATTCTGATATAGCCATAGACAGACTGGTGATGCAGAAAGGTCCCTGTGAGACTCTAGGAACTGTGCCTAAGGAAGCTGTCGCAGATAAAAGTGGTATGTAAAATTAAAACTAGGACCTCATATTCACTACATCTCCATAGATCGACCTGGAGCTATTTTCAGGGCTCTACGAGCCATGGAAATTCGCACTGAGCCCGAAGGTTTAGTTCGCACTGAGCTGTGCAGGCCAAATCAGGCTGACATGGCTGAGCGGTTAGCATAATAATATTTAACCTTCGTGGCCGGGGTACCAGTCCCGGAGAAGTCACATTTTTTTAATGTTTCATCTTGGCTCTCTACATTGGAACGTATGCATATTTCGAGGTTGAGCCAAGAGGTGACAACTCAGTTAACCTTAAAGTTTGCTAGTAAGCCAAGCATTTCTTATCAAGCGAAAAAAATGTAACAGTGAAATTGATTAATTGTTTACTTTTTAGTATATAAATGCGGCTTTGAGTATGATAAGGCATGTGATTTCATGAGTTTGAGTACCAGTTATGCTTCTGAATGGCTTCTCCGACACTCAAAGACACCAACAAGTCGCACAGGACCCACTAAAGCCGGTGCACAGAACTACTATGTTTACATGGAGGCCAGTGGCAAGGCTGAACATGATACTGCAGTGCTCACTCTCGAAAATCCAGAACACAAGTTAGGTACGTAAAGACAAAAATGAACCCATCAACATGTTCTATGCATGCTTTATTCAAATTTATTTTGAACAAAGAAATATATTGACTCATTATTAAATAATGAGCGAGAATGATTTAGCCACCAACCAACTTGAACATAGAATTGTCACATCAATTGAGTGAGAGAGACAACTAACATATGTAAGTCTTTGGATCTTGGTGTCAAAGAATGGTTAGTAAGTATTTCAGTTATCAGACATATTTGATGAGATAGTACAAATTCTTACCCATTACTCTAGGTACACAATGTTTGAGATTCATGTATCATATGTACGGAAGTTCAATGGGAGCATTGAATGTTTATCATGGAAACCCGAGCTCTGGAACTAGCATCTGGACTATGGAAGGCGATCAAGGTGACCAATGGAACCATGCATCTGTGATTGTTGGAGGCTGGACATCAATGTCTACAGTGAGTGATTCAGTGAATCAAAGACGAGTCAGTTTTAGTATTTTCTATTCCGTTCAACCAATGTCCCATTCCACGCTGGCATCAGGATTACACGTTTTAGTATGTGTATCTCTGGGTACCCACCATTAATTGTTAAAATTGAACTCTGGTCATCACACCAAATTCTTTGAGATGGTACTCATGCTAAGTGATTAGTTTGTTATCTATCCATCAGAAATACACATGCAATCGGACATCACGTGATCAGTGTGAAGTCTTCCATCAAGTCTGAGGCAGGAAATTTCTTTTGCAATAGCACAAATTTGTACAGTCGCTGTTTCATACATTTTGTGTCCCATTATTGAGCTTGACCACTTTTACCACTTTAGTTGTCCATAGAGGCTGTTTGTGGCTCTGGATCTCACAGCGATATAGCCTTAGATCAGATATCACTAGAGGAAGGGGGCTGTCCAGAGGGTACCACTCCGCATGCAGCTGTTCTTGTTGATGATTCTTGTAAGTGGATTTCATTCCTATCCATTGATATGAATCTATGGATCAGTGGTAAAATACATAGCGGGGCTTTAATATAAATCAGTGTTCCCATCATCATAGGGGAGTTTATTTGCACGCCCTTAGTTTGTTATAACAAGTAATTTCTCGTATCCCATATGCCTCTCGTCAGAGAAATTGTCAATTTATGTTTTAACTTTTGGTATTCTCTCTGCAGCTTTTACATGTGACTTTGAGGATGGCGTTTTCTGCGATGGTCTTATTAATGAGGCTGGGACAACCTTGCAATGGGAAGTTCACTCTGGAAAAACGCCCACTAGTGGTACAGGCCCATCAAGTGCCCATGAAGGTAAACCCATAAACCATCTACGTTCATATACATTCATATACACACATATACTTTGATATAAAACCGTATGTGTCCACGTACAGAGTGCTAATATATGAGAGCTGTTTGCCTTAGCTTCTTTTTCATCCTTCCTTTGCTATGGGCAGACTTGCTTGACTTATGTTGCAGAACTCCTAGTGGAATATTGCCCCAGATGGGCAGATATTTAATTGTTCTATATCTTGTTCACAGGAAAGTATTATGCTTACTTTGAGTCTAGCTGGAAAAATCCGGGTCAGAGTGCAAAGATGTTGATTGATCGCTTCTTTAAAGAGGGTGAGTCACGACTACACAATATCAATCCTAGAAATGAAAACAAGTCACTGCTATCGATGATGGAAGCTACCATTTAGCTCAAGCTTTGCCTGGCTATTTATGCTATTATAAATTTAAAGGCCATGTATGGCTCAGTCAAAATCATCAAAGTTTTCAAAATTTCAAAGATCTCTCCAGCTGACTGTCACTTTGTCACATATTTTGTGGGCGATATATACTGTTGTACCAGCATGCTTCTCTTCTCTCCATGGTGTTTTACTGATAACTTAATGCTCTTACTTTCACATTGAATCCATCAATGTCTCCAATTACATAATGGAAAGTTTCAAGGATGGATGTGCATAACTTCCTGAGATATAGCCGTTTAAAAGATGCCCCTCCAGATCTTATTAATTTGCTTGTTTTGATGGCTCCCTGCAGGTCACATGACTTGTCACAACATAGCATTATTTCAGTTCAATGAAAGAATTGGCTGTTGTGATAAAAGCTTTCATGGTAGCAATTTTCTACTAACTTCATGAATTCCCATGTGCAACATCCATCTGTGGATCGCTATAATCAACCTTTTTCACACTGTTATGTGTTTCACTCAAAAAAAGCAGCTACCAACGGCCAAGGTGTTATACTTGGTCCTTGATAACATATTGATCACAAGTAGTCCTGGTAAGTTGGTTAAAAAATGTCAGTTAAAATTGCAAGGATCCATCACTCACCACATTCCGGAGAATGGGTGGCGAGATAGGGGTGCCTTAGGGGCGAGGCCGCAATATCTGCGCCAACTCGCTCCCAGTTTCTAGGCAACACTTGCGTGCTGGAGTTCGGCGCTCTAACCAACTGAGCCACCTCCTACTCCTTTGACACATTGATGATACTTATTTGTCAGCCAACATTTCCGATGCCTTCATGAAATATATCACAATATTCATTCATATTGTTGTTTTCCCTAGCACAGACCTATGAACATATAGAGACTCTATTTATTTATATGTTTTTGTGGTTCCTTGTTTTTGTTCAGACCTAGAACAAGTTTAATCCGGTTTGCCTGCATACTAATTGCTCCCTTTCCGCAGCGGCTACACCAGTTGAGGGGGAGCAACTCCGAATGCAGGCAAATGGAGCAAACTTGGTCCGGTGCCGACACTACAAAACTGAAACAACATCATACAAGTAAGGAAATGGATATACTTTGGATAAAATCCACATGCAAATCAGTTTGTGAAAATGATAGTCTTACAGTGTCTATGTATATTTTTAGGCCCGCGCTGTCTGAAGTTTTATTATCACATGTTGGGATCCGGTATGGAGACGGCTCAGCTTTCAGTGTACTCTGAAGGCGGTGAGGTTTACTTTGAAGCATCCAAAGATCATGGTGATAAATGGAACCTTGCAAATGTTGACATAGATTATTCATCCAGCGATCAGGTAACAACAAAATTATAACAATATTATAATAATTATAATGCCAAACCTACCCGTATATATGGTATCATATTGATAGTCCCATTTTATTTAAGAGCACTATAGCAACTTTTAAAAAGCCTCTGGACACAGTTAAAACTATTAGCTTTACTGGGAAGAGAATTCTTCTCAATTTTTTCAACAACTAAAGCTATCCCTTCCTTATTCATAAATATATGAAATGCACAGAACATGGTCCCCTGAAGTCGTGGAAATATTTGAAAAACATGATTATTGGCATGTGAATTGGCTCATCTTTTACCCAAGCAAATCTCAAAAGCCTGCAAGCATTACCATAGCTGTAAATCAGATTGGATCTATTATATGACTTTCCAAATACAGCCACCTTCAGATATTATATGACTTTCCAAATACAGCCACCTTCAGATATACACCAGATAGTCTAAATAAACTCCTTCATCAAAAGTTCAGTTGCTATCCCTTCTACCCTGCGAAAAACACATCTGATATGTATTGCACTCAATTAGCAAGACGGGGAAAACACAACAAAGATTGATATAAACTGTCCCCCACAGTTTTCGAGTTGTATTCTCCTTAAAATTCTCCTCAAACTCTAGTTTCAACTCATTACCCAAAATTCATGGACATCCTGCGGATCCATTAGATAGACATGACCGTGCAGGTATCAGGTGTCAAACGTGAAGTTTCCCTGATTATGTCGATTCAAAAGATTTCAAATGTTTCAAGGGCTGATTATGTATATCTGTCATAACATTGAATGTTGAATTTGTTCCAGGTGGTGATCAAGGCGGTGAGGGGAAGCAACTACAAGTCAGATATCGCTATCGACAGCATCAGGTTCTCAGCTGGCAAATGTTAAACTCAAGATTAGGAGTGGAACAGTGCAGTGTAAGAAGAATATTATCGAAATAACAAAAGAAAGAAAGAAAAAATGTATTATTTATTTATGTTTAACCATTATTAATGGAAATAAAAATTGTTTTGTCCATTTGGCTGATGTGCAATTTGAATGTTGATGGTCTTACTCGATAGATGTCACGGTTTTAGCACCCTTCAATACCCGACGTCCCATATGAAAATGATGTGATCATTAATACACAGTAACTGCATATTTGGCAATACCACATATGTTGTAGCCTCTCTCCATGTAAAGGTAACCATTGACTCCTGTTTGGTTTCCCCATGAGTTCTTCACAATCCAGAAATCGATTTTTTTATCGTTGGTGCCGTAACCTACTACAACCATTGAATGTGCAATTCCACCATTCAGCTCCTTACATTCTTTGTCACTATACACTCCTTCACTTGCGGATCTAATATAGTCCTAAAAAACAAGAGTGAAATATACAATATTTAATATGTGTGAGGCCCATTCTGCGTTAAAATTTGTAGCTGCCCCTCACGCCTGCAACTTTGATCAGCTGTTCAGTAAAGCGCATTCTCATCCATTATGTACAAACCATTTGATCATAAATGATCGAGATCTTGAAAAGTCATGGTTTTCAGCGTCATTCCGTTTCAACACCATCAGTGCCATTTAACTTGCAGTTCAAGGCAAAACGATGATGAGATAAGATAAGATAAGATAGCTTTTATTGGTAAACTTTGTCAAAACCAAGGTACAATCAAGTGATGATGCTGACTTTCCTCTGATGCTCAAGTCAATGGTGTATTATGCATGCCCTAGTTCATTGCCAAAGCCAATACCCATTGTGATGGTGGGCGAGGGCATAGTCATACTCATTACCATCAAGCATGTGGCAGACAATTTGTTTCACTCTCAAAAGAATACTGTAATCTTACCATGAGTTTATCGCTCAGTCTTACACCAGTGACAGCTACTGGTCCATGCCGACCAACTTGTTGTTTGAGTTCTTCTTCACTATGGACAGTTCTCACAGTGTAGGGAGCCTGTGGGTGTCTTGTCTTGTCTTTCTTACAGACACCTTGTACCTGCAAAAGAGTTGCCATATACCGGTATCATTGAAATACTCAATGATACACAGAAAATACAAGCTGCTGCTTAGTTTTTGACAGTGTGACAACTACCAGTTACCGATAGCTGATTAGTGTATTATATTTATTGGCACATGTAAGGATGCGATCGGATATCCACTAATTCCGAAACTTGTTTCAAGATGTTGTTCAGAGCTTATAGAGAAACAAATTGACCTGATCATTCTCAATGTTTGAGCTATTTTGGGATACTCATCACATGCCAAGTTAGTCTGTAGAATTGATATGAATTTATGGATTAGTGGTAATATACGCAGCATGGCTATTAGTGGAGATATGCCATCAGTGTGAAGTTTTGTGTCAGGATCTAAATAAAGCTATAATATAGACAGTTTTCTGAGCTCTGATTTAAGCCTCAATTTGGAATTGTCCTCTCTCCAGTTTGTTACTTTTTACCCACGCCGCATAGGAAAAACATGCTGAAAAGAGGGTTATCTTGATAACCGCTTATCATAGGATAAAAATTGTTTTTGATTCAGAATCTGCAACATTGAAAACTCCTAATGAACAATGTTTGGTAAATAATTTTAGTATTTGGATAGTCAATTATAGCATTTTCTGCCAGTTTTGCGGACAATTTGGCAGAATCATTCATGAGTTTCGTCACTAAAATTAAGACTTATCAACAGTCAAGCCTCCAATGATTTGGAAACCCTATCTCCCAGGGTTTTCAATGGTGCAGACTCTGAATCAAAAATCATTTTTATCCTAGCATCAGCGGTTTTCAATAAAACCCTCTTTCAGCAGGTTTTTCCTATACGGCGTGGGTTAAAAGTACCAAACTGGAGAGAGGACAACTCCAAATTGGGGCATAAATAAGAGCTCAGAAAACTGTCTATTGGCACCTTTTATGTTACGCATTGATTGACGTCCCAGTAACATCTTCAAAAACTCTGGCAAGCTGCTTGACAAAAGTTTACTTGTGGGTCAATCAAAGATGAGAAATGTGGTCAAGTATCCATACATGAATAGCCATACGCTTGCTCAGGGTCAGATATGTACCCCTCATCTTTACAATATATATCAGCGGCCAATTGGATATGGAATGAACAGGATTTTAACAAGACTTACACCAGAACACTTAATCAGCCTGGGAGGCTGTCGGGAGTAGTTGGTGTTGGTGTCCCCCCCACCCTAGCCCTGTTCACAGTGGCCGTGTGAACAGGGCTACCCCACCCACCATCCCCCAACAGCCTGCCCAGGCTAACACTTACTGCTGTGTAAGGGTAGTCAGCTTCAAACACAATTCCACCACTGTTGTTCACATAGATTAGTGCTTTCTCTACTCGGCCTCCCGAGCACCCATTATTAGTTGTATCACAATCCACTAGAAACTGTAACATTGAACAAAGTGTGTAGCTATTTCAAATTAACCGCAATCGTTAGTTGATCCAAGGAGTAAATGTTACCGGTTGATTGCTAAAAATCTTCTTCCTTTGAATATTTATGCTTCAAAATCACAACCATAGACTTACTATACTCCCTATATTTATATATGTTATATATATTATATATATATATATACATATACATATATATATTATATATATATATATATACATATATATATATATATTATATATTACGTCGATGTTCACTACCATCACTTTCTCCAAATAATGATAATTAAATATTTCGAAGCTATTAGTGTTTTTTTATAGCTGCAAAATATCAAGTTATCTTTTTTTTTTTGAAAAAAGGGTAGCCTACTGGGTACTTGATATGGGCGTTTACTAAACACAAGCTGAAGATAAGTGGATGTGCAGACCAAAACACAACACGGAGTCAGATTACCTGTGGTGAAAAGTCGTAAAGAACTTTATTTGTCTTGAGAAATTGATAGGATTCAAGAACACCTGCTGCAGCAAACGCCCAACAAGAAGCGCAGCTAAACTCGGTTCTTGTAAACTGGGATTTGATAGCAGTCACTGCACCTTGGAGAAAAAAATGAGAGATAAGGATCTAAACAAACACGACAAGAAAAAATAGATTTTTCAGGTCATTGCCGTGGTTTTTATTCTTCTTCCTCCAACCCAGAGAGTTGGGAAGTTGAAAGGTCAGTTAATGCTTGCTCTTACTAACAGACTAAATAGTATAATTACTCATTCCATTGGTTTTATCATATTTCTTATCATATATCCTGATCAGAAATCTAAAAGTAGGGTTTTGGCCTACCTTACAGCTCAACTAAACATTTTTGCATTTTAATTTTGTAAGAATGTTTTAATATAATATTTACCAGCTGCTCGCCAATCTTTAGAAGGAGGACAGTCATTCTGTAAGTTTTTGGCTCTGGATTTCCTACTGTTTGTGAATATCTCGTACTCGGGATCTTTTCCTGCGCTATGGCATATCACAGGCTCAATAAACTTATACCATTGTTCATAACTCTGTGACAATAGTATTGGAAACATAATTGATATAAAATACAATCCTGCAATGCAGTTAGAAAATACCTTTCTGACAAAGGTATTTCTTGAATCCGATTTATCTTAAAACAAACACTACACTGTCACCAAGGCAACAGGAGATACTTCCTGGCACTCATAATGGATCATCTGACCAAAATCTTTGGTTCAGTTTGGGTTGAGCTTCTTTTGAATTGAATTCTAAAATTTGACCAATTTCAAATAGATAAATATCTTAACTGGCATCTTTGTTATGTTAGTCCATAGCCGGAGTTTCCAGGCTGCGAGTTATAACCACAATACTATTACTTGGGAATTTCTCCTCCATGCGTACAAAGCGAATATACCATATAGGATGGACACACAGACAGAGTATGGGAGCAGTCTTTACCTCATTGTAAATATTTAATACAATGCCTCCTTATCAATCATGCTTTTGTGTTGAAATTACAATGCCAAATAGTTTACTCTTCCAAATGATAAGAGCAGTGCCTGTTTAACCAGGGGCTTATTTTTCTCATGGCAAGCTTTGAATTATTTTTGGTTCTAGCAGACAAAAAATTCATATCAGCTTTGAACAAATGTGTATTGTCTATTGGGTGTAATTCTGGGAAGATTATTCATCATTGTTACCAATGGAAATGGAAATGTCATGGAAAACATCATACCAGGATGATAATTAATGGATGTCTGCCCCTCAAATATAAGTGTATAATAAAAACCAATGTTATTCGACGAGTATGATCTCTTTCTTCTTTCTGTTTCAATATTAAAGTTGTAGAAGGTGAGCACAGCGCCAATAATTGATATTGATCTGTACAGTGTTTAAATGTGAAACACCTACCATGTCTGTAAATATTGAATCACCCATACGGTACGTCTCCTCTCCTTTCTCATAACGCTCATTGTGTGACTTCATCATATTTGTGTTGTTTAACCAATAACCTTGTCTGTGAGAATAACGTGACATCATATTCAACAATAATTTAAATGGTAAGCATGAGTTACATAGAAGGTTAGCGTAATGGATACAGGATGATTAATTTCCAATTGTGTCAAAATATTAAAAGGATCAAGAACAGGGCTATATTCTTAACCTTGTCCAAGAGGACGTCATAGGACGAGATTTTTTTTATCTAATCATTTTAATTTGTCTTATTAGAGAGATATGCTAAGGAAAAGTGTTAGCTATATTGCAGCGATATTATGTATTGTTAAGATACATGAATGAGGTAAAACATTAAACTTGCCGTGTGTTATCCTCTCTCATAGTTGTATAGCTTTTGTTAAAAGCCTTTTTGTATGCCTCCCACTCGGTTATCTGTACAAAGTCATTGTGGAGGTATATGCCTGATGTCACAAAGAGTGACGTGGTCAAGACAGTGAACAGACCAGTGATGATCCATGATGTAATACAAAGGCTTGATAGGGGAAATCCCCCAGCTACTATTATCGCATTCACTATGGTCCCATGCTTCGATTTTGTGGTTCACTCCAATTTCGAATGGTTAAAATCCAGTGGATTCTAACCATTCCCATGATGCGAAAAACATGGAAAGAATCTGCCGCGGCCGGGACTTGAACCCTGTCCTGCCGCGTGTTATTCCTTTGAATGCATTATATGCAAGCGCCGCTAACCATTCAGCCAGCCCCCAATTAGGAAATGGGTCGAATAAACACGCTATGGATATTCGCGTCCAAAAAGTCATTCGTCACAATCGGAATTTGATTTTAATGCCGTTCCCATGGGGCGATTACTCCCGAAATCCTTACAAAATCGACACATGGGAACATAGTGATTGGGAGATTTCAATAGTGCCAGCATCCAGCTTCCACACTTCCAACAACAAGTCACCTGTTCGACCAGAGGTGACAAAACTCTTGATAAGTGCTATATCAACATCAAGAAGAGCTATACATCCGTCAAATTACCTGAGCTAAGCAAGTCAGGCCATGCCTACGTTATAGATTCAAGGCTACCGTCAGTCAGCCTGTCACAGTTCATAAGAGTGTATGGAGTGAAGACAACATGAACAAGCTACTGAGCTGCCTGGATGATACCAACTGGAATGAACTACTGGCTGGGCAGAATGACAACGCTGTTGCTGATATATTTTTAGAATACCTGAACTTCTCAATAGATGCTAAGTATTCCGATGAAGAAGATCACGATACCCGCTAACAACAAAACGTGGATGACTCCTAGAATCGTTCGGCTGATTGGTGAGAAGTTTACCGCATACCACACTGATCCAACAGAACATCACAAATTGGAAGGGCAAGTACAAAAAGCCATCCGTGAGGCCAAACACAAACAAGCCTCTGACATTGCGAGTAGAATGCAAGGTGATAGCAGAGAAGCATGAAATCAGTTAAAGTCATCGATGAAATTGAAATATAGGGTGCTCTTTCGATTCTAACATACTAAACACTTTATTTAACCGATTTGATAAACCTAGTGAATGTCCAATTTTGCCACCTATTGTATCAGATTTTGCGGATCTTTCATTTGAGGAAGTTTATGCCACGTTATGTGGGGTGAAATCTAACAAAAGCACAGGTCCAGATAAAATCACTTAAGTATGCTGCCTCTAACCTAGCTGAACCCCTGACTCTAATTTCCAACCGATCTATACACGAGGGCATCATGCCAACTGCATGGAAAACTGCAAACATAAAGCCCATCCCTAAATGTGCGCAGGTGCTTCCGAACCCAAAGACTTCGTGGTTAAATGCCTAGAGCGACTTGTTATGAACAAATTATCACCAGTCTCTGATAATCCAACCCAGTTTGCCTATAAACTTAACAGGTCTACCGAATATGTCCTTATCTCGCTAATTGACACCTAGTCCAGCTTTGTGCCATATGTTTTAGAGCCAATGCGATTCATTATCTTAACAGTGTTTTCCAGAAGTAATCAGTCTTATTATATTTTTATATTATATTATTTCATTTCACTTGACTTTTTTGTAAAAGATTTTAAAACTGTTACCAGAGCACCCTACATAAACACTTTTATTTCTCAGAAAATGAGATCAATACAAACACATACCGTTGAATCTCACCCACACAGCTTGCAGTCTGACTCTGTGATACGTGTCTCTCCGTGCCGTAGCGCTTAGATTAATCCAAATGTGCTCAAGTTCTTAACCTGAAAAGTCACCCCACCCTAACTGAAAAACTAGGAACTCAAGCACATTACAAAGATAACCACCCAGAATTGATTGGCGCGCATGCACAAAGTCAAGATATCCTATATATAACCTCTTACTTCCTATTCCTGTTTTATTGCACATGATTAAAGGATTAACTCAAGAAAGTGTTCTGACTGAAATTGTGGCATTTTCCATCTGTTTCAAACTGGTTTTTGCCATGATACAATACGAGGATTGGATTGAAAGCTGGTTTTTATCAATTTTGAGGTATTAATTTATATCACAATCAGGAACTGTAACAAGTTTGCATAAAATACAACCCCTGTAAAGTCCTGTCCTGTAGTTTTTCGCATTTGAAACCTCTGTTTATCTTTAAGTTTATATGTTAACCCTGTGATCCCTGGACCCTGGCTATAAAGACATTGACTGTGCTCCAAACTAATCCTAATACTAGTCCACCCGAGACACTTTCCGTCTCATATCTGATGCTAGTAGACATGATAAGACATGATAAGGTATTCAGTGTAATGATACTACGTGTGATATTTAGAGAGTTAGAAAGCTGAAAGGTCAGTTAATGCTTCCTCTTACTGACAGAGTAACTTTGAGTATCATATTTATGATCATATCATATATTCTTATCATAAATCAACAAAACATTTTTGCATTTTAGTTTTGTAAAAATGTTTTAATATAATATTTACCTGCCGCTCGCCAATCTTTAGAAGAAGGGACTTTGTCTTGTTCACGTATGGCTCTCGATTTTCTACTTGTTGGAAAAATTTTGTCCTTTTGACCATTTCCTGCACTTCGGCACATCACAGGATAGTAATAGATAATAGTAACATAATGTTATAAAATACAATCCTGTGACGGATTTTGAAATCTCGTTTCTGACCTAGTTTTTCTGCAATCCGATTTATATTTGCACAAACAGTACAGTACCATCGATTTCCAGGGATGCTTGTCAGAAACCACAATACAATACTTTGGCTGTTTCAAATTCATGCGTGCAAAGCAAGCTAACTGGTAGGACTTTTTTTCTCATTTTGAAACCATGTTTTGCATGAATTCTGGATCAAGTACACAGCAGTTAAATATCAGCATTTAAAAAAAGTGCATGTAACGCTGGGATTTTTGCCATTGCTTCCTCTCCTTTTCTCAACTTCTCTTGCACGTTATGGAACATATCCAGTATTGTACGATGAGTTAGAAAAAGTTTATTCCCTCTGAGGTTGCGGAGGGATATTGCGAAAGTCTCGATACCGAGGACGGCGCCCAGATACCCCTCCGCCACCACAGAGGGAAGAGACTTGTTCTAACTAGTAGTATTATCTTTTTTTTCTTCTTGTTCCAATAGTTGTAGAAGGTGAACACAGCGCCAATAATAGATATTCGTCTGCATAGGGTTTTAAATGTGAAACACCTGCCATGTCTGTAAATATTGAATCACCCATACGGTAAGTCTCCTCTCCCTTTTCATAACGCTCATTATGTGACTTTATCATATTTGTGTTGGTCAACCAATAACGTTTTCTGTGAGAATAACGTGACAGCATTTTCAACAATAATTTGTAATTGATATGGGATGATTATTTCCAATTGAGCCGAAGTATTAAAAGGATCAAGAACCGGGCTTTATGATTAATCAAATGAGAACTCGTTTAACTTTTCAATCACCAAGATTGAAGTTGATTTATTTTGTTCTATTCAAGTCATATGCTTAGAATAAGTATCGTTTATATTGCAGGGTAATTTCGATTTTCATTCACGATATGCCGTAAAACATTAAACTTACCAAGTGTTATCCTCTCTTATAGTTTTTAAAAGCCTCCCATTCAGTTTTCTGTACAAAGCCTGTTGTCGTCACAAAGAGTGACGTTGTCAAAACAGTGAACAGAGCTGCTGCTGCTGCTATCTTTGATATTATATTAGAACCACTCATTCGGCAAAGACCCAACTCTCAACTCAACTGAAATGATAAACTAAAGGAAACTGTTATAAAATGACTTACTCCATATGGGGTCCGTTCTGTTACGCAATTCCAAGCAGAAACATGCCTTCTATGGTAAAACCAGAGACCGTGGATATATATATATATATATATATATCTATAGTCTCTGGTAAAAACCATAGACTTGATATACTTGTATACTACATATTAAGTCTATATGTATAAGAGTTGATCCCTGGACCCTGGCTATACAGACATTGACCTTGCCCCTAACCAATCCTAATGTTGAGCCACCCGAGTCACTTTCCTTACTTACACCCATGCGACATGATTTGATTGAGTTTGATTAGTCAGCAAGTTTAGGAACGTAATAAAGCTGACTTTTCTCATACAGCCTGAGTTTTTCAAGGTTAATGCTGGGACGTCAATGCATAGCGTAAAAGCTGTCAGTTACTGGCAGAAAGTTTTACTGGTGATGATGGCAAACCTCCACAAATAGCCATGCTATGTTTTTCACTACTGATCCATAAATTCAAGGTTATGCAAAAGTCTTGGCACTACTCACCTTTTTCCTGTCACAACAACACAAAAATATCCATTTACAATAAAAACCTGCACTAATAAGTGTTGACTACTTAAGTAACTGCGGACCTACCAGACATCCTGCTGCGTTGATCTCACGCTATCAGACCTATCTGTCAACATCTCAAACTGATGATGCAAGTATCTTAAGAATCATTTTTAAAAAGTTGTAACCTCTGACCTAACAATCATTCCTACATTTTTTATCATTAACTATTACCACACTAGATAAGCTCACCCATTGAGCATTCACAACAAGCATACAAGCAAACAGTTAAATATACAGACATAAACAAACAGACATATACAAACAAACAAACACGTACCACTCATTTCCATGATTCAAACCCGAAATCAATGCAGCACGACTCCCGAAAGCGAATGAAGAAACTCGAGCAAAGTATGAAACTGACAGGGAGTTTGAATCCAGTAAGCACAAGATGAACTGGTCTGGTCAACTAATTGCTTACATGTTCAAACTGGCAACTCTCTTATGGTAATTTCAACTATTTCAATATGAATCATTGAATATTACACAGAGTAAGGATATATTTCCTTACCCTGTGTCCTGTGATTACTACGTACTTATTGATGTGTGCAAGAATTTGGTAACTGTCATTTCATAATATCACAGAGTAAGGATATGTATCGTTACTCTGTGGTGATATGATTAATGGTACCTTTTCTAAGCTATGTTCTGCTTCAAATCAGATGTGTCATTCAACGAAAAGTCCTTGTTTATGTTTATTTCTACATTCCTGTATCATTTGTGGTAACAAAGATAATATTATTTGAAGGCTGACAATAGTTTGAACCACTGTTATAAATATTAGGCCCTATGGCCTATGTGGATGAGGGGTACATACATACAGTATATATATATAATAACTCTATTGCTATTCATGTATGTTTGCTGGACTGCATTTCTCCTCTATGATTGGTCCACAAGTTCAGTATTTAGAATAGCTGACCCTTGTAATCTTTTGTCAAGCAGCAGTTTTTGAGGGTTGTTACTTGGACGTCAATCAATGCATAAAGTGAAAGCTGTGCTGCCAGATTTATAGCTTAATTTAAATCCTGACACAAAAGCTTTATACTGATGACATATCTCCACGAATAGCCACGCTATGTAATTTAACACTGATCTGTAAATGGTTCGAATTGAAAAGGCTCTGTCTCAGGTTGAAATAATTCATATAAAAAGTAAAAAAGCTATTGCCACATTTTTTCAGTTTCAGCTTTCAACTAGCCAATGTGTTGGCTCTGATTGGTATGTGGGGAGAAGAAGAGCCAATGCCTGGTCATATGTAGCCTGTATTGACAAGCTTGTCAAGACAGGCTACATATGACCAGGCATTGGCTCTTCTTCTTCCCACCCATCAATCATAGCCAACCATTGAATTCCATATCTGGAATAGCATCATTAGCTTTCTTTTGCAAAACAAAGGGCTTTCAAAAATAGCCAGTCCCTGGTAGCAATCTAGAAATGCCCTAATCATCGACACTGTATGGGGTATAATTACTGTTTGCAATTTTGTTAACAGGACAATTTCTCAGGCTAATTATTCACGCTACTAGGGACAGCCAATCAGATAACAGTCAGATGGGTCCCTGTGTTTAGTGTCCTAACCGTATAACGCTATGATACTATTTCCATTCTAAGAGAAGAATCTAATTCAGTGTAGCCAACATATTGGATAATGGTCACTGTCTTTGGCAATTTTCCAAAAAATAGTCATATATTGGTTAACATTTTCTAACAGTGTCTGGATGTTAGTTGGTCGGTTCTAAATATAATAAATAAGTTTATAACTGCTTTTGTAAAGGATGATTCGGCTATAAAAATATTGGATTAGAAGTCTGATTTGCTCTGTGGTTATGCAGTGGCTATGACTATAAATAGATTAGTTACAGTAAATAAGTAAGGGGAAATAAATTTAGGGAGTTTTACTTTTATTATCCAAATAACTGCAGGTTGTTTTGGCGGCAAAGATTTATTAATGTTTGTGTTTTATTTTATGGCATAAAATCTCTTGCATGTCTTCAATACAAAAAACCTTCCTGCACCCCTTTATCAGTAAAAGTGTGAGGATTAAATCACTTGGGCTCAAACTAGATGTGTCCTGATATTATGTGATTAAAATGTGTAGAAGGAACGGTTTTATCATTAAATTGATGACGACAAGCTGCTGAATCTGTTGCAACTCTAAATCCTTACCCAAATGGCCAAGTTATGAATAAAAACCCTGTACTGTGGACTGCATGTCCATGATAACACTATTGCTACCACACAATTAAATGTTCCCAGATTATATGACTGTCCATGTATATTTTTGAGTCAACCACTGAGCTTCAATATAGAGGATTTTTATACTCAATCTAGATCGAGCTGAGTTGTCACATCTTGGTTCACCCTAAAAAACTGCATTCGTCCCCGTGGGAAAAGATCAAATCTTTGCCGTGGATGGAACCTCAACGTGGGTCTCCTGATTAAGGGTCCATGGATCTAGCCACTGATAAGTGCGAACTCAGCCTTTGCACTGAGCATGGCGCTGCTGGATTGAATATCAATACAGCTCGGCTTAGAACGAGCTCAAAATGCCCATGGAAACATAGGATTTGGAAGTACAGAACAAAAAACTCCTACCTAGATGGTTTTCCATAGATGAATAAATTGGACAACATTACAAAACCTAAAGATGTTGTAAAACTGGGAATTCAACTACAAGTTATTCTAATAATAACAAAAGCTTACAAGGAAACAACAGTCTTCTATCTCTCCATATCTTTTTCAAGTTATTCAAAATCAATGAAGGTTTTTGTCAGTTGATGAGTCATAGTGCAGGTGTCAGAAGTCATGACACCTATTTTGTCTGTCAAATTTTATTTCAAATCGTTGTGTCATAAAATTAAACTGTGATGAAAGACCTTGAAATATAATAATTTAGGCTTGCCAATAATTGTACTTGAATGAATGGTTGAATGAGACGCTATTCTTGGGATATTATAGCACATCTTGCTAATTAGAAACTCTGATATGAATAAACTAGTCCAATGAGGAGGTTGCCCCTCATTTAACATAATTCTCAAATCTGAGTAAAGATTCTACTTTTTATATTTTAAAATTGCATTAACGAAAGGCTATAATTATTTTGACAGGGTCAAGAAAATTTCAAGCGATGGTTGTCCCTAACCTCGTGGTCTGATAAAATCTTTATTTTAAAATAATTTGGCAGGCAACTCATCATAACTTGAATTTAAATGCCACAAAGTTAATTTTTTGCATCTTTATACTGCCAGATCACATATGAACATATTGGTTGTGCCAATGGAACCGGAAGCATTTTGGATATAAAAAGAGCTTCAAGTCTTTGATTGTGTTATCTGGGTACCAGTAACAAACTCGATAAGTTCACTATTTGTCTATCATATTGCAACCGAACTGTGTGAAGTTAAAAATGAGATCAGTAATTGTATTGTCACTGTTGGTTGTGATCACTGTCAGCATAGATGCCTACACTGGAATTTTGAATGACGATCGTAAGTATACTATTCGTGATGGCAACGACTCGAGACAATTCCCGGTCTTGCGGGACTTGTCTCCTCGTTATACATGTCGAGACTTGTTCATTATAAATGGTTATAGCTGGTCAAAACATCAGTTTCAACTGGAATCTCACCTGAGATCTATAGATCAACAGTCCACGCTCTTAGCTCTTAACCACTACGCCACAAATTTTATATGACTTAAGAGGAAATTAAGAGGATATGGTCACAAAAAATAGTTATTAGTCATACTTTTGCTGCGATTATTAAACGGCTACATAGAGCTTTCTTCAGACATCATTAATTCAATAAATACTTGACAGAATTTGAAGAAACTTGGACTCAACATAGATCCTTATGTCTAGATGATAAGTTACAAACTGAATCAAGCTTAACATGTACTATTAGCCAATTGCACAAGTGATTAGGGGATGAATATCCACCATTCTTTTAAATTGTGATATCAGAAGAATATCGACATCGATATATGTCTCGGTCTCGAATTTTCTTGCTGTCTCGGTCTCGTCCTATCTCGCCAAAATCTGACAATTCACTATATCACTATATACTACACATTCAGAGCTTATTGTAATATTTCATATCATTTTGTGTCTTTAAATATTCATGTGATCCATTGCTTTTGCGTGTCGTATTCGTCAGGAAAGAAGGAGCCTATGTGTTGGCTCTGGTTGATTGGGTGTGGGTATCTTTGCAAGTAGAGACTATATACTGACCAATTTGTAGTCGGGTTATTTCACCCAACTAATCAGTGATACTTTTGGCTGAAAAAGGTCCTAATAATTATTTTAAAAATTATTATTTGATAATTTCAACTGCCGTTTCTGAGTAACATATGATTTCCTGCTGATGTTGTTTACCATTTACCATCTTTTTTAATTGTAGGTTGTGATCAGAATTCTGGGGCTGTTTATTATGACTGGCAGAAATGTGAGAAGATAACATGTGTGTCATACGGCTCACACAATGCTGAATTATTTGGGTAAGTGATTGCAGAGTGCTCATACAATTTCTTGAAATTAGTTATTACCTTCTATACACTTAGTCCCGAAATAACAAGGTTATATCAGGTCAATCTCGTTTTTGCTTTATCATTGGCCTTGTCTTTCCCTTAAATCAGATGAAACAAACAATGATATTGCTATACACATGTTTGCGAGTAGAGACTAAAAAATGACCACGTAGTAGAAGTAGGGTTTTTGTATAAAAAATATTACAACAATCTGGACTGTCTGCTCTTGATTTTGGAGTCTAACTTTGGCTGTATTGATATATTCATCATGAACATATTCTTTGTACCACCTCTTGAATCTGATCAGAGAATCTGCTCTGTTCCTATTGGGATATCTTGCTTTGCTAGCACTGGGAAAGAGAGGTAACTCCGATAAGCCCTACTCAAACATATATAATATATAACCAGAGACTATGGATTATCTATTGTCTCTGATATAACTGTCATGATTCGAATCTGAGTCTGAAATCTGGAAATAAGAGCGTATAATCGCATCTTTGAACCCAGATGGCGACCCATCCAGAATTAATGTATTCTTATAATTTTGATAATAATTGCAATAATTCTTTCCTAATTACTTTTTCAGATGTGGAGTAGCGTCATTTATCACCCCTGCAGAGGAAGCTCAGGGTTGTGAGCAGAAATATGTAACCCGCAGCCCATCCATAGAGTACCCTGACTGCTGCGAACAGTATATCTGGTGTCCGTAGAGGAACGACAACGACCAAAGTACATGTGAACAGCTGATACTGAACCGGAAACAAACAGCAGCAGGAACCACTTTGAACACTTTAGAATGTTGAAAGTTATTTCATCAAAACAATAATAACTACATATATATGGAATAGATTGATCACTGATCTTATCATTTTTGTTATGTGATTAATAACCAAAAATATATGGTTGGTTTCAACCACACTAAGTCCATAATGATCAACGAGGAGATATGATTGATTGTTGTGTATTGGGTATTGGGTATTGGGTATTGGGTATTGGGTATTGGGTATTGGGTATTGGGTAATGGGTAATGGGTATTGGGTATTGGGTATTGGGTATTGGGTATTGGGTATTGGGTATTGGGTATTGGGTATTGGGTATTGGGTATTGGGTATTCCAACGATATTCAACATGATCAAATTGTCATTGAGATTTTGCTGATTCCTCAAACATTGTATCCTACTTTGGCCAAGAAGTTAGTGCATGTGCACCAGTCATCCTAGGCTGGTCATCCTGGTACCATGGCAGTAAATCAAAAATAACTTGAGTTCCAATCCCATCTCACCCACAATTGGAAATCTGAAACTGAAATGTATAAGGGTGAGGTTAGACATTGCTGTTGTATTGTAGCATCAATGCAGAGGAAATCATGTCTCAGTCTCGTCCGACTAACAGTGTTTTCCTGTTTTGGCCATCATCATCTATCAATGTGAAGGCCATATTTATAATCAATCACATCCTATCAATCACAACAATCACTAGCCTGTCTTGACAAGGGGGGGGGGTTAGGTTAGCTATACAATGCGAAGGCCATATTGATTATAGTCTGACTCTCACTGTAGTCAAACTCACTGTAACATTGAAACCCTCTCAATCTTACATGGTTTTCATTGTGCCAAACCCAGCTTTCAGAACCATTCTGATATATACCATTTGACATTATGCTAGCTTGATTGTATTTTTGGTCTGTCCGATAGTGGTCTATTCATGATTGGTCAATATTTAGATATATCGTGTTGACCAATTTGCTAACATGATAATGATAGTTCAGGCGATTATCAAAACGCTTACAAAGAGCTGCATTAAACATTCAAAAAAAATTTGGTGGTTGTCTTCCTCTGCTAAGAGGGTAGACAACCTCAACATTGAGTGAAATTTATCGATCCTGATTAGCATATCAGATGTTAAAGATGGTTATGGAGGTAAAGGCTAGGGAGAGGATGGGGTGCAATGGGTAAGGCATGGGTCTCTCAATCGAGAGGTGCCGTGTTTGTGTTCGATTCCTAGCGGAACATGGTGGTGTCAGGAAGAGCATCCGGCCTCAAATTCTCCTGTGCCCCATCAGTACCCAGACCGTAGACCTGCACTGATAATGAAAAAAGACCAAGCAACATCAAGGTTTCTCACAAAGTATCACAGGGTATCGAGACTATACATGGAAGTGAGTTTTATGGAGGTGGAAGCTAAATCATGTCGATACATAGATCAGTTTTCTTTTGACATGAAACCCATAAGGTTAAAGCTTATCTTGGCCAAAATAGTAACTAAGGGTAAACCGAATACTAGCGAACACTTAGTAGGTTTGGCTCGATTTTGGTCTGGGATTAGATCTGTGTAGTCGATTGTCCTGATCTCCTGCTTTAGCTACAGAGAACAATAATATCATGAAGATAAGTCTTACCACTAACATAATTTTGGGAGTTATTGTCAACCTTTTTTTTATATATTTGCTGTGGCCGTGAGTTTAAAACAACATGTGTTATGATTGCCTACATACTGCATCATCACAGTATGAGAGTCTGAACTGGATAGAAAAAGACTCCAGTAAAAACCAAAAATAATAAGTTAATCCTATAAATTTTGCCCGACAATCCATTGTTATAGGGTCTGTTTTTGACACACCAGTTAGTTTACCGGTTGACTGCGCTTCTAGATTTAAAGCATTCAAGGGATTTCCGTAAACAGTGTGGGTCCGCTTGTGAGGGGGGGATGGGCGTTGCTTGGATATCTCAATAGTCTGACGCAACCAAGCCAACAGTTTATGTCTCATACCAGTGAGAGATACTAACTGCTTACATATCATTAGTAACACTGGTACAGCTACAGCACCAGACTGGGTTGGGTCGACAAAAAAAAAACACAAACAGTTTTTATGTGCCATACTCCACTGCTCCCAACACAGACTATCCACACTTCTGAAATTGCATCATATAACTTTTCGAGCAACCAAAGCCAAACTACAGCAGAGAGCTGTGCCATATACAGATAGTGGACTTGGGTCAGAAGTATTCGGATATATATACCTTTTGTTGTTGCATTGTCTTTCTGACCATTTGGTATTGTGTAGTGCAACCAGAGATGGATGGATGGATGATGATGAAAAGCCAAAAACAACTAATCGGACAGAGTTTGAGCAAAGGCCTCCCCGGCTCCTTTTGCATCACTGATTATTTTTTCTTGCATGATTTCCAAACTTGATCTTTCATCGCCATGCATTTGTTGCTGTGGATACTAATCGCCGTCTGCAATAAAAAATTGACTTTCTTGGGAAATACATTATAAGAAAGATCAAAGATATAATTACGCACTATATCATAACTTTTAATGATTCACTGCTTGGTTTTTGCTAGGTACAACCATTAAAAGTAAGATTTATTAATCTAAAAATAACATTTATTTGTGGGATGGTAAGCTTTCATGAAAGGCTGAAAAAGTTTACACCCTAAAATGTTTTGGTAGGGTGTGGTCTACAGTCAACTTGAGCTATTTTTAGCAGAATTGCTATTTTTATTGTGATTCTTTGGATACTGATTCTTTGCACAGATAATCCGATCCTTTTAATCTCATGCAGTGCAGCGTATATATAGAAGCGTTAGAACCATTTCCAGTAGCATTCTACCGAGACACACTGGGGCTGCATGATCTTGAAAGCTAAAGAGAACTAAATCAAACATGGCAACCAAATTGGGAGTTGCCATTCTGTTGGTTCTTGTCGCTATTTTGGGTTTACATGCCTACGTATATCAAGGGGACAATGAATGTAAGTCAATTTTACATGAATAAAAAATAAACTCTCTTTTCTTCGTATTACCATTTTTCTACTTTAACCATTCCATACCACCAGTCTCGTTAAAATTTTCTTGAAAAAGGTACCGTACCTGTTTATGTGCAACCATGATTAGAGGCAAGGAGCAAAGTTTCCCCTTACTTTTATTCTTTTATGCTGATAGCTGTTATGCAACCATTGTAATAATTCACCTGTCAATTTTTCAGTCTGCAAGTACTTGGAGGCTGGATTTGAGATAAAGAAAACAGATGTATGCGAATCTGTCACATGTTTGGGAGAGCGAGAAAGATACGCTGCGGAAGGGTAGGTGACTTTTATTCAGAAAATCTTGTGTCTCCGCTGAATTTTTTCTCATGATTATGGCATAATCACCACACACACTTACCACAGGTGTAAGTTAGTAGTATTGATCATGAGTTGATGTATTTTTACACATCAATTTAATCTGATATTCATCTTATTAAATATTAAAGTACTAAATAGTGATTGGTTTCATTCAAGTTGAAGAAAAGGAAGACAAACCAAAACAAATTTTGTTGTTATTGCAAGGAATAGGCCTGTGTAGCACCTTGACCAAGCCGTAGCCTATGCACAACAAGGTCTGATCCTCACGATTATACTCGCTCTCTTTTTTAGATGTGGTAAAATTGGAATCTCGTTAAGTCAAAATCAGACAAACTTGGGCTGCGAAGTGAAAGGCGTAGAAGTATCCCCCTCTACTCTCTACCCCGCCTGCTGTCATAAATACATCGAGTGTCCTGAACCTTTATTGGATATCAGTATAAGTCCTGCTGAGAACTCTACAATCATTGACTTTATATAAAAAAATGAATTTATTTGACATATTCATTTGGTATTTTTTTGTGATTTACTCTCCTCTGTTGAACACTAAACTTTTCCAGTAATAAATAGAAATACTGCTTACTAAATTGCTGACTGGTTGCCGTGCATAATAGATTATAAAATATGAGACATCAAAAAATATTTCTGTGTTTGTTACAACTGCTAGCTGAATCAGTACCAATATGCTTTTTTTTTGCAGAGCACTCAAAAACTTTACCATGAAATTTTGATATAATATATATATATATACATATATATATGTACATATACATATGCATATGCATATGCATATGCATATGCATATGCATATGCATATGCATATGCATATGCATATGCATATGCATATACATATACATATACATATATATATACATATACATACATGCATACATAAATACACACATAAATACATACAGAGTGACCCTATCTCAAAAAATTTCCTGTCTATACTACTGTAATAATAGTTGATTAAATTTGTATGAAGTTGTTTTCTTAATGATTTTCAACCAACTATTACTGTTTTGATTTTGGAAATTTAACCAAACAAAGTACCTAAACAGATCAGAACCTGTACCCTGAAACACTTCAGCATTGCATAGTTCGCGATCTGAAAACAAACAAAACATGATTTGCAGGAAATTTAAAAGTAAAGTGACATTGAGACTGCCATATTATCTCTGTATCTCTGATTGTAAGAGTCAGTTTAGTGTTGGTACCTAACGTGTTCCCGACCCTAATAAATAAAATTGAACATGGGTTGTCACATCAAATTCCCTCTGATGGTACTCATGCTAAGCAAATTAATTCCCTCCCTATTGACCAGTATGGAAATCAGGAGCGACATGCTAAATGCCAAATGCTAAAGGCACAAAAATGCTAAATGCAAAATGCCAAATTGCTCAGAGGGGACGCAACTCCTCGGTTCAAATGGTGTTGCACTGTTTTGAGTTGAGATTGTCCTACCTCAGGACACAACTTGAATAACTACTGTAAAACCTAATATGCTACTGGCCTACTATATTGACGCACTCAGTTTATGACAGCCCCCCTTCCAGTAGTTGCTTCCTCTCATACTATCATACTCAACATCAACTTGATGAAGCTTGTCAAGACAGACTACATCTCTTAGTTCTATGGTACTCCAACAGGCAGGACAAATATAATCAACGTCCGCTGAACATGTCCGCTGACATGCATAGTATTATTGGTTGGTTGGTTCGGTTCGAAAGCTTGAGATAGGTATGAAAGTTCACACCCTGATTTCAACAGAACTGTAATAAAAATGCTCTCCCTTTTATAATACCCTAAAACCCAGCAGCCTGCTATTTCAACAATATGATTTGATGCTTAAACTGCACTGTCAGTTTCAGGCGGTTATGGCCCGATCCCTGAAGAGGATGTGGTTTCTGATATCCCATTAAGGTGCTAGGATGTGCCGTGATATGGGTATTTTGAGTTATTCACATCTGACCATACCTGAACTGACCTGGCTTAGTTGGCATATCTCCTAATTTTTGTACCTGATCTGACCTGGGCTGATCTGACCCACTTCTTAACCCTCGGACAACTGGGAAGAAAGCTTAGTGTTAGGGAATGTGATATATACTTTGTATCTTTCCCTTCTGAGGTGGTATAGTGGCTTGAGACCATGATCTCCTTACCCGCTATTATGTGATAAATTAGTATCATCCACAACTGGGGTGGTATATAAATATTGGTGATCTTATTTCTGCTATCTGCTATAACTTGATAACATAGCATCATCCACTACTCAGATGGTATATAGATTGTTTGATGCAGATCAGCCGTCTGCTAAATTGCTATGTGAGATGCCTTTGGATCTCCGCTTATAAGGGTTTGCTTAAATCATCAAATGCAAATTAACAATTGTTTTACGTATACAGTGAAAAATACAAGGGCCCTAGGCAACATAGCCACTGTCATTATAAAACGACCAGGGTGTTTGGGACCAAAATCCAAACTCCCTGGTCCTACACATGATATATATATTCGAATTGCTGCACATATATGGTGCACATATTATATGAATATAATAACCGCGCAATTGAAAGTCTTATCTGCAATAAATCCGCATAATGAGTTGGACTACACAGATACCCCCCATACCCCAAATCCTTATTATAGGTTTTAATTGCAAAATATTTGTCTAATTTCTATATGGCCATCTCCGTCTGAAACTTGAAGTAAGGCAACATAAACACATATCAGCCTTGGATAGCATTTAGCAAAGTCTCGAGGGGGGGGGGGGTGAGAAGAGGGCCTGGCAACAACGAACTCTACCTAAGATTTGAATTGTATTACATTTGTTCAGTTTATAACAGACACATAGACTTATCATACTCCCTAGACAGGACAAACTTATGGTAAGGCTTCACTGATAAAAATATGACTGTGCTGCATTGTGCTAGCAGGCAACACTCCAGAGTACCTGACTGGTTCGAGTTAATTAATGTATGAATTATGAAGGTTTAAAAGAGTATGAAGACAATGCAAACTGTGCTGTACATCATCAATATATTGCATGTGAAAGTCTGGTCCGTTGTGGCATTAGCAGGTTGTCAGAAATAAGAAAGCTTTGACTATGATAGGGGTATGACCATAGATTTAGTAACAGTAAAAACTGTTTTTTAAATCTATGGGTAAACCCTTTTCACAAACCCATAACAGTGGCCTGCATTGAATAGATGAATGGCAATTGACAAATAGAGCTTGCATTTTTGTAGGATAACAAACATGATAACATAGGATAATCATTTCTCATCTGGATCAAGGGATTTGTGTCCCCTCTGTGCAATTTAGCATTTGGCATTTTCGTGCCTTTAGCATTTGGCATTTAGCATGTCGCTCCTGATTTCCATAGACCAGAGATATATGTATACAATGCAATAGTATATCACATGATCAGTGGCTGCTGAGGAGGCAGGAGGAGGAGAGGATTGTCATCCTTTTCCTCAGTTATCAAAGTATGATGGTGGAATGGTTATAGTTGGTGGGACTGGGAATATTGCTCCTATTGATTTATGAGGGGACAGTTTGAGCTTTGTTATTAATAAGCGCATGGCCATTGACTACGGAATACCCATAGGCCATAACTCATCATTCAAACACACCAAACTTAAGCCAGTGGGAGCTTTCGAAGTTGATTGTTCCAGCCCTCAACACCCTCGGGTGTATACCTCTTCTGTGTACTCGTCTTCTGACTGACTCATAGAAAGATATGTGACATCATGCAAAGAGATGCTGACAAGCTGGAAAGACAGCTAAAACTCACAACAAGGGGTCCCAGCAATGGGTTATGTAAGGCCAACAACCCTAACACGTACGCTGTGTTGCGTAGGGTGGCGATCGTGGAGTGGACTGTGCTATGAGGCGAGATATCACAACTCATGAAAACGAATAGCGGGCGTGCTAATTAGCACCATCAACCAATTCTTTTTATGGGGATGGTGAGATGGCGCAATAGGTTAGCGCACTTGCTATTCACTGCCAGGTGATTGTTTCCGCAGGAGTTGTGGGTTCAATTCAAGTCCCATTAGCTAGGGGAGCTTTCAAAGTTAAATATTCCACCCCCCAGCACCCTCGGGTGTGTACCTCTTCTGTCATAAAGCGCATAATCCGATACATAGTAATAACTTATACATGATTTAATGGTGGGAGACTTTTTGAGCAGAGTGTGGCCGCCTCATATACAACTATGTAACCGGATATTTTTAGTTGTGAAAACCATAAGGATAAGATTTAGGCAAGAAACTTTCCATAAATATTTATATACTCTGGAACTGTATAATATGCCACACTTACCAACAACCACAGCCTCTCTCAAGTTACACAAGAAATGTAAGCCTGGTCAACAAACAAAAAGTGTGATCATGTCTAAATAACATGTAAATTTAATTTATTAATATATGGAATGAATCTACATGATTTTTTAACCTGATCACAATAATCTTATCCGCATCAAATCTTTCTGAGATGTTCTCAAATTACATGCTACTGCAAACTTCTAAAACAGATTAAACAACTTCAGCACCTCCGTCTGAACAATGAACATATTCTGAGATCTTATGTCTGACCAAACCAACCTTGATACCAAATATTTTGTTTCAGCTGCCAAAAAATATTTCACCATTTACTTCATCAAATTTCCAAACGTTAGTACTAGCTTGAACAGGATAGACTAGTCATTTGAGTGAATGTTTGAATAAGAATATTCTTGGTCGAGAGGCATTTATGTGTGAATAGACTGAAATAACGAGACGAATGCTGAAATGAGTAATTTTGATACTGAAATAGTGTGAAATCTTTATTATTTTTTCTCAACATAATTCGTAAAATATCCTCAGTAGATGAAATAATTGTATAAACCCTTTGCACTATCACAGAGTAAGGATGCAGTCATGTAGCTCTATGCTCTTTGCCAGAGTATGTAGCTGGTACCATAGTGTGACAAGCTGAAGCATCTTGGCAAACTAATTGGCAAACTTTTGCAAGATGACAAAAAGAGCATATAAAAGCCATCATTAATTATACTGCAGCAAGCTAATTAATCATTGTAGACAAAAAAGAATGATGAGAGCGTCTATTTTAAATCTCCCCCCCCCCCCCCCCCGGACGTAAAACTGCTTGCAACACCTCCGCAATCCTTCCCCTGTAAGAAGGAGATCTAAAAATCTAGTTAAAAATGCATAACTTTAGGTGTCATAAGTTAATTTATAACATGATGTAAATTTTGACACATACCGGATTTCACCAGTTCCTCCCATATATCAGATACGTTCGTACCAAGGTTTCATAATAATAGCGTGTTAGTAACCCAAAGTATAGCTGCTTGCGTCATTTGGTGGTAAAGATAAAAAACTGCAAGATACAAGCCCCGTTTCTCTCCTTTGCTCACGCACCACTGCTTTTCTGCAGGGTATATAAGTGAGATTCAAAATTATAATCAAGTCACCGATCATCAAAGACTACTGTACTAATTGTCACATCACAGCAGAAGAGCAGAAGAACAGAATGGGGCTTAACAAATTAAATCTAACCGTTCTTCTTCTTGTTGCAATCTCAGGACTGAACGCTTTCACATACAGAGGGACGAATGAATGTAAGTTAACATCATGAGCATTGCTCATAAACCTTAGGATTGCAATTTATCTGGTGCCGCATGCCATGCATAGCCATATCTTTAAAACTTTATTTATTGGCATAACTTTCATTCAATAAGAAAACCGAACACTTTCTTAAACCTATAACCTTATTTGCCTGCCAACAAACAACTTCAAGAATGCTATATTTCATCAATTATAGTTTGCAAATATCTTCCTACGGGCTACTCTATACTCAAGACAGATGTATGCGAAGAAGTAACTTGTCAAGGCAGCGGAGAGTCTTACGATGGAGCTGGGTAAGTTACGATTCATCAGTTCATTAGCATACTTTCTCTCATGAGTTGGTTGTCGATGTACATCCTTTTTGCAATGAGAATTTTTACAACTTGAGACAGGGCACTCTGATAATTTAGATAATAACACTGGAGAAGCACAACTCAATATTATCAAGGTTTTATTTCTATTATTTTACATTTCATTGGTTTTTTTGGCATTGTGCTACAGATACCAATTTACCATCGGGATGAAATGCCGAAAAAAACTTATTGGAATTTACCTAGCAAACAGCTAACAAAGCAAATAGGTCCCTTGATCACACAAAATCATCAACTTCTGAAAAGCTTCCCCAAAGTCAGCTTCATATGTGAAAAAACTTGTCAGCTTCACTTTTTCATCTTCACAGCACACTTATGCTGTTTCAGTCACTGTGCATTCATTTCACCAGTGATCAGTACACTTGTGATTTGCCACCGGCTTCTCTGGGGAGGCAACTTTGAATTCAAGCAAAATGTATCAGGTCAGGTTTGCCATGTGTTGTGAACACATAGGTAATGGCAATTCTAGCTTAATAATCATTTGATCAATTCCATTCTTCTTTTATCAAGGTGCGGAATAGCCTTCATACAATTGTCACCTGAGCAGATTAAACAAGGCTGTGTTGTCAAACAGGTAGAGATATCTGCCGCTAGCCTATATCCAGAGTGTTGTCGAAAGTTTGTTTCGTGCCCAGAAGATAAGCAACATAACTAGAAGGGCCACACACAAAGGTCAACCTGTTAAATGTCAATACAACTCGCAACATATTATAGCTTTGATCACACAACTAGAGGGATCACCCACTAAGGTAATACTGTCACCTGTCACCTGTCACAACATCACTATGACCGTACAACTACAGAGACCACACACAAAGGTAAACATGTTTAACTGGATTCTTCTAAGATTAGCCCTGCAGAAGCATTGGATTTCTCAACTGATTTGTTTTTCTTACCATGTTCAATTGTCAATCTTTGTTATCAAGGACACAGTATATATTCAACACAGTATATTTTTATTGTCAAATTCTTTTACTTATCCTGATAGCGTGAATTATAAATAAAGTTTTAATGCCGATATGTAAAATAAATGTTGATTCGATATAAAAATTTCCCATCACCGGCGATTCAAAGTGAGGCTGATAATCTTCATTGATTTGTCTTCCTGATCAACTAGCAAAAAGGTTTCCTCTGACAACTAAATTAGGAAAAAGCCCCAATGGCACTGGCAGTAAATTACATGCAATTTAAAAAAAATGATTTCCTCTTTTGGGATTTGAAATATATATAAATGATTGATGATAATTTAGCAAAATTTCTCTAATATGATATGATAATAAATTATTGATATCACTTGGATGAGTTGAGCAAGTTGAAGAAAATTGATAAAAAAAAACAAACGTGGATTTTATGGAGATATTATGAAACACCTACATTATCGGAAATATAATTATAATCTTACCTTTGCTTGATTAGATCGATTGTTAGGAGTAAAGTAACCAACGGGAAATTTTTGGTATGACTGATGCTTCTCATGATGTACAGACCAAATAAGATACAATCAAGTTCTCTTATATATAAAACAAAACCTGGGCTAAGAATATCATCTGTTAATATATGTAAGCCTCAATTCTTCAAGCTATCTGCAAAATAATATTGCCTCTACTTACTTTCAAGTTAAGTTAAGGGCTCCCATCATGTTTGATTTGTAATTACAGCTGAGCTCTATTACTGGACAAAACACAAAAGGGGACGCAACGACCTTGTTGCGTTTGTTTGGCTCAAACTACTACATCATATCATGACAAGATGGTGCCGCAAATTAGCGGCTTGCTATTCACTGCCAGGCAACTCAGTGTCTGGGAACCTTCTTAATTGATTGTTCACTATGCATCTCCATACTCCATCTCCTACGCAATCCATCATACGATTGAGGAAGATGAAATCCTTTGCTTTGCCGTTAAGGTCGCTGTGTCAGATTTCTACTGAACCCGTATGTTTGTTCGTATTTACGCATCTTTACGAGGTATTCCAGGATCGACCATGGCCTGATGATGACTCTCCTCTTCATCTGTCAGCACACCACCAGCTAGAATACAGAAATTACTGAGAAAACTAAGTAATTGATGCAATACTACCTTGGAGAGCAAGAGGCGATTTCAAAGATTTTGAGCATTCATTATTTTGGCTGTTGGTAATGGAGGTTAGTCTAAATCCTAAGTATGCGTGACCATCCCCGTTACTTCTCACATTCTCATCTTGCGTGGCATCTGATGCTTATAAACAATATTGCTTGGGCAAATCATGAATCAGATTCCGTAACAACTTCGGGAATCTCTATTGCCCTGGGCTAGTTTGTATATTGGCAGAGTTAAACCTTACAAAACCAATGGTTCCCATGCCATATAGCTTGCTTGAATATATTATGCTATATTTGTAAAGATTTATCAAGCAGAGGACTGAAATTCAAATTCATAAGCACACTTGAAATTATGCAGATACAGTTAGATTGGTGACAGTTTATTTTGGTAATGGTGAACTTTGGCAAAGTACCGCTTTTGCCAACCCCCACATTTTCTCATTTATGACATATAGTTTAAATTAAAATATTCAGCTATTATTGTAACCATCATTTTACCAAACGTAGCACTGGAATTCAATTTTATAACGAAACTTATAATTATGCAGATACAGCAAACACAAAAACATGTACCGACTGGTACATACAAATGATACATACACGGGGACATTATTTTAATCCACCATTTAGCACCTCATCTCAACTTTTGACCATTGGTAGATGTGCCAGTGATGGTAAAGTTCTGCAAACTTTTAACATAATGGTCCTGTCCGATCACCATCAGACACAACGATCATAGCATGTCGTAGGATGTTAAAAATTATCTGCATAATGCAAGGTGTAAAAAATGTGATGAAAATTTGGTATTGATAAGAAACACCTTCAAAAGCAGGCAACATAAGTTTTAGCCAAATAACTTCAGTTTTCAGCGCCATAACGTTTACAGGAGACTATTACATGAATCTCCCACGAGGACAATCCATAACGGTGATGCTCATCAAGCAGAGAAAACTAGTGAGCAAACTTAAAACAATATTACCTGCTTGGGTGCCATGCACTGTAGACTCAGTTCTTGGCTCATGAAGGTCGTCAGGTACGGGGCTACCAGTACAACCCCCATTCTTATGAATATACTGGATCAACCTGAAAGTTAAATCACAAGTTGAAAGCTCTGGAACTTGAGTCTTGTAATCGGAAAATTTAATTTGGCAGAAAATTAATTTTCAATTTGACATTAAATTTACCGACAGGTACATTAAACAAAAGGTGTCTATTTTAGGATATGGCTGGCTTTGTATTTTCAATTGACTTTTGGGGACAACCTTTCATTTGCAGACTGTTTTTCTTTGTGTAAATGACGTGATGGATAACGATCTTTCATATGTCAGTAAGAGGAAGAACTAGAGACATAACACAACACAAGTTCATCACCTTTATCATTAAGAGATATTTATAGTTATTATGGTGGCACAAGGTGAATCTGATGAGCTAATTATCACTTTTTTATGTACTGTAACAATTTTTTTATATAAGCTGACATTGACGTATCCATATTTGATGCATCACATCAATCATTTTCCTTCAAGATTATCATTAAAAATAAAACTTGGTGCCCTTTATAAGCAGTCCGGACCTAAGGATATCACTGCACAGATTCTAAAAGACTTCGGAAGGATCACAGCAATATATAGTCTGGCAGCTAGTTCTGCATTAGATATGCAATGTGTTCACATTTAGAAAAGTCAGAGCACTTCTTGGTAAAAATAATGTGAAGCGCTGGTACGGCACTAGACCTCGACACCTCATAGATGAGAAGGGGAGACAATTTCTAACACTAAACATAATTTTTACCAAGAAGTGCTTGGAGTTTTCTAAGTGGGAAAATATTGTGTAACTAATGCAGAACTAGCTGCCTGACTATGTATTGCTGTGATCCTGATGAAGTCTTTAATAGTTTAATATCTTAATAGTTACATAATGACATCCGAACACCACATCACAGAGTAATGATATATCCTTACTCTGTGACAGTATACCTAGCTTGTCCCTCTTTTCTGTGATGGGCTTACGGTTCAACATATGCATATGCACAGATGGCAAAAAGTTGTTCCACTCGTGCCAAATATTATTCAAATAAAAGTAATATATTTTAAATAATAAAATAAATTAAAAAAATCCCACAATGCAACAGGTACCTCCAATCTCAGGGAGATCAGATAAAAATCATTATGATATCGCTGACCTGAACTCAATAGGAAATCCGGATAATTGCATTGTTAGATATTCATTTCCATGACCAATTGTTCTATCTAAGGAGTTGGAGAGCGTGATTCCTTGTTCTAACAAAGTCAATATACAAGTTTGTTGGGAACTGGCGATAATTTTTTCCATCAAGTATAGAGTTTCCCCCCTCCCTCCCTACATTATATGTAACATTTTAGCAACATTATTTCTACATCTCAAAAAGATTTAACTACTAAAAATATTTCTACAAATATTTGCGAGTGATATGACTAACCTTCTCCAGTTCTCATCCTGACAGAGGATATAAGGATTACCGATAACAATCAGCAGCGCTTTAGCTCTGGTCACAGCTACATTAAATCTCTAAAACAAACACAAGCAGGCCATATAAGTGAGTATGGAATATTTTGAGCTTACTCCATAAAGGTTAAAAATCAAATGTGATACTCTTTTGCAGGCTCAAGTCAAAGCTGCTGCAGATGGCATACCATACTCGTTGCTCTTCTTTTGAAATCAAGACAACGACTTCCGTGTCACTTTTTTATTTTGACATTCCTAAGGAAGACCGAGATTTGCAACAGAACATGGTGTTGATAGAAGAATCATACCTTAGGGTTTCCCACAAATCCCAGATTGAAGTCTTTGTCATGTGTAAGGTACACATCCTGACTTCTCACAGTACTAATAATGATGATCTCTCGCTCCTGACCCTGAAACTTCTCTACAGATCCGACAGATATATTTTCATACTTCTTATACATACTCTCCATAACGCTGGTACCTCGCTGAAGTCTTTTCAGCTCTTCTCTAATTTTTGTCACCTGTTTTTTTTATAAACATATTATAACCCATGGCTACAGACAGCATAACGCTTGTACTAGCAGATGTAGCTGTTATAGATGTTCAACAAGATATCCTGGCCCTAGAGATAGTTGCTAAGTGCCCTAAATTGCCATACGTGCTGCCATAAACTGACAAGTATGTATCATACAGAGCTTTATTAAACAGATACACTTTAACCGTTTAGCTGCACTTTGTCATCAAAATCAATCCAAATGAGACTTAGGTCTATTTTGATTTGGAACCAATTCACAGCATGGCGCGGATTTCTTCACTAATTTCTGCGTATGAGGGATGTTGATCAATCAACTAGGGATTCAAGCACCTAAAATTTGTAAGCACACCTGTCTATGATAAGGAGAGATAATTCCTATGTCAGCAGCCAGCACTCTCGGTGATTTGATATCCATTACATTTTGCACATATTGCTTGATCTCTGCTATTTCATCCAAGTTGAAGAATGATGGGGAGTTAGCTTCCTGCAGCTCTTGTCCAATCGTCCCATGAAAGATCAGAGGGAAATTCTTTTCTGGTAATCCCTAGGAGCAAGATTATCACAATACATGCAACAAGGGATATGGTTATTCAACAGTGTCAATTCTTGTTGAATAAGACTCAATTGCATCATGCTTGTCAAAGAACAATATGGCTAAGCAAGAGCGAGATTGACAATTGAACAGCAATATATTTAGTTAACTGATCATGGAATATGGTTCTCAAACAATGTCGATATGGCGGGGTAGGATGAGTACTGGCCATGGTATGAGAAAGTGCAGGGGCAAGCATCTTGGGTAAAGATGGTTTTATCAGTTGGTCAATGGTATTGGTATCTCTGCTTCTGAAGTTTGATGATATGTGTTAAAGGATGCATCAACTCTTCTTGATGTTGAATTGAGTTTTGATTAAAGTTAGAATAATGTGAAGAGAAGTTGAAAATGAAATGTCTCGACAATGCATCATTGGGGAGTACCTCCCAGTTGCAGAATCTGTTTCTCTGAAGCTCATCAGCGCACACTTTCAGTTCTCCCTCATAGTACAGCTCATTTGGTATCTTTAGTATATCAGGATGAGATCTGAAGCTATTTACTAGCTTTGTCACGTAGTCTGAATCGTACTTCTTTGTATCTGCATCCTTCATATACAACTCATCATTCATCAGTCTCTCTAACATACTCATACCTATAAAGAGTTATCTCCTATGTTAAGAACACCACTTCCTCCAGAGAAGAAGTGTTTGACACCCAAAGCATCTAAGCTCCCCCATCAGTTGTCGGTTGAGATTTTAGAGGCCTTAAGGTTTTTGTAGTTTGGGGATTGTCCAAACCTGATCAAAGGGAGGCTAACTCCCAAAAAACTAGCAAACGCAGAATCTAACAAGTTGAAACCAAAACATATATATACTATGAGTATTTATAAGTTTATGGTTGATTCAAATGGCTGCCTTTCATTTGCTATCTACTGACTCAGTTAGCTCGACGTTATCTAGCTCATATCACGGATAATGGAAAATTTTGTTTGGTAGATGTGGAAACCATTAGGAATGAGTGCAATGTGTCACAACACATATTCATGGAGCACACTACATTTGTATACATATCAAATACATTGTTCAAATGCCAGAAAACCTCAAATATACCAAGATACAAGATTTCTACTTGACCCACCGAGGCCGCCCATCTTAGCCAGATCTGATCTGATGATAGGGCCTAGCTGTTTGGGATCACCAGCTAGTACTACTTGACCTCCATTTCTCATATTAACATCCAGAAGACCAGATAATGGTATGATAGTCTCTGGTTCTGTAGCATGTCCAGCCTCGTCAATAAATATGTGTGTGAAATGTGAGCCCATATCTGCAGACACCAGCCTGTAAATAGCCAAACTGTGTCTCAACACGAGACTAGTTCCCTACATGCTATTTAATCAAAGAGTAGAGGGAAGGATTTGATTGATTCGATAATAGTGATATCGCACAATCAATTTGTTGACTGATTTGTCGATTTAAAAAACCAAAAACCCAAAAACTGCTGCCGCGTGACAAAGCTATCAAAAGGGTCTGTAGCTTATCATTGATCTGTGTCTACAAAATTCACCACACCCACCTGCCACTGGTGACTAAGGTTACAACTATGATTCTGATCATCTGTAAATCCTCTTTACATGGGAACATAACATTACCATCTCTGTCGTAGTTGGAAACTCTCAGAATCTACAGACAATAGAATAGAACAATAAATTACCTCATTCCCATCACAACACCACAACACATTTACTAAACATATAGAAAAAAATAATACAATGCATCACAGGCTCACTGAAACTTGTATAGTGGTTAAGTTCCCCAGTATTCAGAAGTTTCTCCGACCGCTCCGACCTCAATGTGGTAATTTTTTTTAATGAATCAGTCAACAGATCAGTATGAACTTAAATATATGTACACCAGGGTCTTGATACTGGGATCAATAGTGTTTGTTCCCTCTGTAAATGATAGTTGTCTCCCATGTAAATCCAAATGCTACCTTATCCTCAACAGCCGCTCTTGGGCGGGAGAGAGCATGTAGACGAATGATATCCTTCTCGTCTATACCACCTTTGATGAGGCGCTGCGTTATCAAGTCAGCGGCATCATTCTGTGGAGCGCAGGCTAGAATCTTAGAGTCGGGCTTTTGCGAGTACACCTGAAAAAAACAAAACGTGAGTCATGAATTATGAGTTTATGGATTTATAGGATATTATGAGCAAACTGATTTTTATTACAGACAAGGAGTATCTTTACTTGCTATCTTGCGAGTACTAGTTGTCAAAAGACGTTTTAGGAATTGAAAAAAACTTGACTGGGTATTTCATTTTTTTTGTTTATGGACAACTATCAAATTGTGCTGATCTCCAAAAATCTTTGTCCATCCATACCTGTTTGATGGCCTCCACCATGGTGACAGTTTTCCCCGTACCAGGAGGTCCAAAGATGAGGTACGGAGCAGGTTTAGATGATCCTCTCAGTATCTGATACACTGCGGTCTTCTGTTCTGGGTTTGTCTCAAGTTTCTGATCATAGAATCTATACAACATCATATAATATACTACATCATAATATCAAGGAAACAGTTTGAATTTACTAAAAATTGAATTACAAATATCGGTACCAATTATTTTTAAACAAATCTGGTTGCTTAGGCGGAAGAGCAGGCACTGGCTAGTCCCAACATTATATAATCATAATAATAATATTGCTAGACACAACAAGGTGTGTGTAAAAATAAACATATTAAAATCACATTGCAGTTATTTATTCATGTCAGAAGGCTTGGATGGGCGTCGATTCACAGTCAGATCAGATCAGAATGTTACTTTAGCGGATATCTGGGCCTTTTTGGTCCAGGATCTTATGCTCATTTGGCCACTCCTGACCATTATTTGAATTATCATTTGGTTGTAGAATAAAATACCTCCTAAAATTCCATATTATAAAGATTATTGTGACCCAGTATGAATTTATCTCGTACTAACTTTAGGTTGTGTGGTACATATGAAGGGTGAGAGCTTATTGCTTCAGGAAATAAAACTGCCCTCAGGGATTGGTCTCTTTCTCCTGCCCAGGTTGCAGCTCGATGTTCCACCTTCATCGGTAGCCTGTTGATGGTGAACTCTATTTTATGTACCATTCCATTATAGAAATTCTTTCTCATTCTAAAACAGATTTATCGTTTATCCAATAGGTACTAACTGCATAATAGAATATGGTATCATTAAGTGAGACTTAGGAACCTGAACATCCCGATCAAAAGAGAGTAGGTCCTCAGCACAGGGTAAAAGGGGTCAAAGAGTTTTTGACTCGTAACGGATATCATCCATAAAAATGCTTATGACTGTCAATGTAATAGTTTTTTTTAAATGGATGAAGTTGTGCGCCCTTGTATAAATCAGGGATAATTGCTGAAAGAGAATTCGGTGTTCATCATCTGCCATTTATTTGTTACAATGTGATTTTTATGCAGGGTCGATTTACTATCAAAGATAATGCAGGAGAGGGTATCGATTTTACTGGCTAGCATGTTTTGGGTAATATAGCTTCTAATCAAGAAGAGAAAAGGAAAACTTCTAAGTAGGTGTAGAGCAGTACCAGTTGATGAGAAGTAACTCTTATGCTTGCAAAAGAAGAATCAAACTTGATCAAGGTAAGGAGTTCAGCAGTCCCTGAACGCGGAGAGGGGGGGGGGAGAATTCTCTCTGGCAGTGCTGACCTTGTATAGAATCCAAGTTTTACATCTGCCTGCCCCACATGATGAACTATGCCCTGGTATCTGTTCCCATCCCTTGATTTAGGTGTTGCATAAAGTCTGTCTCCTCTCAGCACAGAGGGTCTGTTCTCAGCCAATCCAGGCACCTGAACATAAGAAAAAATACATGTGTAACCAAACCAGGTTTACGAACCGAACAAGGATGATCATTGTGCCAACCCCCGCGCAATTGAAATGATTGAAAACGCAAAGATGAAAGAATTTTTCTTCTATTTCATTTGACAAACGCAGCGGTTTTGAGTAATATTGTGTTAGTAAACTACAATTTACTACCATGTGTATATTTGTTACATATCTATTTTGGAAGCCTATAAGAGTATGCCAAAAACATAGATAAATGAGAACAAATAAAAGGTAGAATAAGATTTCATGCACTGAAGAAGTGGCTTTTGATTGCTTTTGAATGATTTGACATCCTGGAACAGGTTGACAGCCAATGGGCAGGTCTCTAGAAAGCCTAAGACCCTCAATTTTACCCAGCCTAAGATTTTGCATCCCAAAACAATTGTTGATGTGATGAAATTATGGTGTTAGAACTGGATTATAGTATGTGGTCACTGCTCAACATCATTATTCAGGATAAAAAAGAGAAATTCTATCACTAACAAACGAGATAAGCAGTTAATAGGTTTAACATTCGTTAAAAGGCAGTTTACTTTGAGTGTGAGGAGATTGGTTCTGGAGTCCTTCAGCATTTGTGCGTTAGGCATCGTGTAACGATCAATGTCTTTTCTCATCTGCAGTTCTTCGATGTAAAGTAGATTGTTGAAATACTGGGAATAGTTGCTATAGTCCAAGTCTCTTATATTCAGCATTTGTCTATTAAAAACAACTATTATAAAGACAAGAGATTTTAGACTAAGACAAAGATTTGGCAGAAAAAGCCAAATATCTAATGGCGCTTAAAATGTGATCTGCACTGAGTTTATGGTGATGCCTCAGTAGCAATACTGCGTCTTGAATAATCAACATCAGGAGTGGGCGAAATGGAGGTCAGATGTAATTTGATGAAATTAACCATCTCCAGAACGATTTTTAGGACAAACTTTTCCAAAAATCCCTTGCTGCCCCGGACCAGGGAGTTTGAGCTGTCCCAAACAATAATTGTGAGTTATCTGCTCAGACTCTTAAGGAGTATAACTCCATTCTGTGATGCAGAAATTATGTTTAGTGAGTTATTGAGGTTTTTTAAAATACTGCAGCTAATATTGTATTGAAGTTGTTAAAAAATAACTCGTTGACTTAAGTTCGATCAATGCCAACAGGGAGTTTAGGAAAAACTCCCTCAGTGTTTGTACCTGAGTGTTGGCAGTGATTATGATTATGCTCTTTATGATAAGCGAGTAAATTAATACTCTTTGTTGTAAATGTTACGTTGTCCCGTTTTGACCTGTAAATTCGGTTGGATTAGGAATTTCATTTTTTAATTGATATGCTTTATATACTTACATTAGATCTTCTTTATCCATATGCGACTTCAGGTAGAAAATCAGATTGGAAGGGATGAAGTATCGCTCAAGTTTAAGCGTCATTTCTAACTGATTACCACTTCTGAAATACAACAACAAAACAACCAGCTCAATGTTCAGCATCAGATTTTGTTTTTGAGGCAGATCTTTCATATTTGTATTCCGTTATCTCTTGCCCAAAGTGAAGGTCAAGGATCAGACTAGTAGGCAGTGGGTTTGATTCATTGGATGAACTTTGTAAAGTTAATCGTCCATCTGCAATCTGCCATCTGCCTTGAGGACCATATTTTTCATAATATGATTCAAACACCAATCCATGTAACATGAACTAGCAAACAACAATGTAATGTTATGTAAAGCTGCAACAGTCTTGCTATTTAATGATCTTAAATAGCTGATGACCATTTGTTGCTATGTTTCCTTTCTTTGATGGATGGAGCTCAAATGGCCCTTATCGTAGTTTTGTGTCATGCCATGGTCAAACGAAGACAATAAGAGTTGTGGAAGCCCTCATACTTCATTGTCACATGCAGGCTACAGACAAGAATATTAAGATATCAAGATATTAAGGCTCTAAACCTCCAGAATCCAAGTGCAAAGTCTCACTTGGATCCCAGAAGTATATATATATATAATATAATCTGCTATGTGAACTTACATCATTATATATTATGATTCCACAGTACTCTTTTCACTTACTCAAACTCGGGCAGGAAGTCACTTTCCACAACTTTCAGATTCCCCTCATCACTGTCACGATGCCTGATATGTGGGGTGTAGGGAGTAACGGGCTGCAGCTGGTCATACATCTCTACATCAGACTGCCTGATGCAGGTCAGAGTTTTCTCT
Source organism: Membranipora membranacea (assembly GCA_914767715.1). Classification (NCBI taxonomy): domain Eukaryota; kingdom Metazoa; phylum Bryozoa; class Gymnolaemata; order Cheilostomatida; family Membraniporidae; genus Membranipora; species Membranipora membranacea. The sequence goes on from OU612068.1 coordinate 14,614,615, forward strand.
CTCAGGATAGTTGTGGCTCCAAGACTAAACTTGTAGATGATTGAATTTAAGCTCACTCCTGGCTTTCCAAACCTGAATACAATTGGTAGTGTCTTCACTCCTGGTTCTACAGCTTCAACTTTGACACTCACTTCAATTTCACCTAAAAGATTCCATAATTGTGTTGCAATACAACCGAATTTTTGAAATTTTGTCACGATCAATTTTATTGAGAATAAATAACAAATGGAAGACTCCGCAGCCTCCTGAGTGATCTGTCTCTAGTGGATAGTCGACAGACTCGTTACCCAACTACTTACCTAAGGGTTGTATATCCTCCCGCGTTGCCATATCATCAGGAAAGGATATAGCCAGGCCAGGAATGTCTTTATAGAGAGTTGGTTGCAACATCGCGATGGCCGCTGTTCCAGTGTTATGAATTATGTACTTAAGCGTCTTCATGCCATATGTTCTCTCGTCATCCAGTATGATTCTATCAGCAAGTCCATCTTCACCATTCGTTACCTCAGTTATTTCAATACCAGACTTATTTTCCATCATTGCTGCTCTGTAGCCAAATAACAAATCTTGATTGTAAGACCGGCAGAAAAGATTTAAGATTTGTTTGCGACAATTGATTATGATAGCCTGCTTAGTCATTTGCAATGCATGTGACCAGGTAGGAATGCAAAGTCTCTATTTGAAGCCCGGTTATTAAAATAGAATAAACACCTCACCTCTCATTTTGATACCGAGCAGCTTTCTCATTCCGTGTATGGCGGAGAGTTGTTTGATGTCTAAAAAGACTTCTTGACAGCACTCTGACATTGCAAGTATCGCACTTGGTAAATTCTGGTGACGGTTGAGGTTTAATATCGAACTGACCACTACTTCTATCAACTCTAAACACTTTGTCTTCTTGTATATGCTTCACGACATCCTCATGTGTTTTAGATTTGAAATCACAGCCATTTAGGGGACATTTGTAGCAGCCATCATCCTAACATAAATAGATTTATGCTCTTAGAACAATCAATTTCAGAGAGAGAAAAGAAGTGAAAGTTATAATCATGAACCCCATTGATACGCACATGTGAGGCAACTCTTTCATTGGACTACATTACAGGAATCTCATCTAGAAGTACAAATGGCCAATACTAGTATTAATGGATAATAACGACAAATAATGGCTAATATAACTTAACAAAAATCACAATAAAAACATACCCTGGTGATTCTTGCTATAACCTTCTCCTCTTCCTTAGAGTGCACAGCGTGAATAAAATGATCACTCAATCCTTTATAGGATGGAAACCCTCTGTCACAAAGCTTACACAGATGGTGTTCCATTCTCAGATTGTTCGACGTTGAAAAAGCTAACATCGTGTGGCTATCACCATGACATACGATAGGCTTCAGACTAGCCATTTGTTTCCTCGCTCTGTATAAGAAGAACCTCTTTTCCTTGAGATATTGGAATATCTTCTCTGAGCTTATGCTTGAAATAGAGTGAAAAGCATTCATAAGCTTATGTGGTGTGACAAGGGTGGGACAACTCTGATGATGGGTGTTTGAGGCGATAATATTTGAGTGACATCGCCATTGAGATCGCATCAACATGTACTTGACTTGAACAAAACACATCAGTAATATTTTTAGTTAATCACCATAGCCATAATGATCAATAAAAAATCGAATCAATGTGTTGTTTTTCAAGTTTGATGCAATGTTGATGTGATTGCGATGACACTGATAATTGAAGTCAAACAGAGAATGCGTTACCAAACTCACTTTTTCTGTGAGGTCAGTGGCTCTCCATGTCTAAATATATCTATAGCATAAATCAAATCACACTTCCGATATCTCTTACGCCCCAAGTTCAGCTTTGTGATAACAAACTTGTAAGCCACATAGTTCAGTACATCCTTGTATGATGCTCCTCCAAAGCGCGGTACTGAAAAGGGCAAAATCCATGTAGAGTGTATTGCATCTCTATTTGAACAACTGCTCACATTTGGTAAACGATCACCATTTATCCTAGCACATCTCCTCTGTCCTTTCTTTGAGTAAGGTATTTGGATGTCTGAGACAAAAACTTAGCCCTACCAAACTACCCAGCAGCCTCACAATGAATACAACTCTTTGCACTCACTATAACTACCTACAGAAGCCGACATCAGTTACAGGTCATCTGGGATACATCTATTAAACCATATAATACCTGGTAATGTTTCCATTTCTCCACTTTCATCAGAATCATCAGACTCATCAGAGTGTAAAGTCATCGTAGATATCTGATCGGACAGGGAACCTGTCGCAGAATGTAAGTTGTCCATCCTCCTAGCACCTAGCAAGTGGCTAGGAAACATCTCGCTCACTCACTACAAAAAGAAACTCCACAATGTGATATCTAAAGCCTGACAAGTGATAAGTGTTCTCCCCTCCCATTGAACAAAGACTGTCAAGACAAGCTATGTGATATCATGCTTGCTTGACAGCATCTGCCTACTCTCTCACTTTATCATTACGTTGGGTGTGGATATTGGTTTAAAGAGGCACACAAAGTTTCGCCTGAACCGCAACATCTCAATATTTTGACTATATCCTACAAGGCAATAGTTTGAATGTGAGGTTAAGTTTTAATGTGTGATACAATCTAAAAGAGGGGCTAGTTATCATAAGTTTGTCTTGCATCAGGTAGCTGTTTATTTTTAACAGCTCGGCCGATAACGATAACAACGACGCAAAATATATGAGTATAAAGTAAAGTCAGAAAAAAAGAAGGTGAAAAACATATTAGCTTACCTTTCGTTCACAACAAATGAAGGTGCTAGATGGTTACGGTGTCTTATCTTCAGTCTGATGCTCAGCTTTGTAATTAATGGGTTGTTAGAACAGGCTTTGCCACAGATGAAGGAGGTAAGTAAGCATTTGATACTACTCGTAGCAAACAACCACAAAAGTTATATTTTGATATTTGAAGCGTAATGTTGTACTACTTCTAAATTTGCATGTTATAAAAAATATTAAATTAGAAAATTTTAATTGTTTAAATTGCAAACTCTCATCCACCATTTTGTTTCAGTAACAGGCATACCCAATATGATTGGCCAAGTGTTAATACTCTCGAAATAAATATATTGCTGGTAAAAGTTGATGTAGAAAAGTATTTGTTTCTATAATTAATGCAGTTATCTTTTGTTTGTTTTAATCTTAATGCATAAACAGTCATGTCAATTGAAAAATCATCTATAAAAAACAATGTTTTCGCCTTCAATAAAAAAAAATTACGCTTTTCTATGAGATTATAAACAAAACATAGCTTCCCAATTTAATTCAGTTTTTGCAGCCATTGGGATTTAGGGGCTGCTGCCTGCCCTGTGGTGCAGAGCCAGCGCTTATACCCAGGATTTTCATTGTTGAGTATGTTGCCAATCTGTGAAGGCAAATTGCAAGTGGATTTATATCTAGTGGTGCCAGGGTTGTATGCCACTTTAAGGTCTAAGCACACGTAGCCGATAGTGACACGTTTTTGGCAACCTGCCCGATTTCATTGCACATTCCGAGCTCAATCACGGCCGGAACATGTGCCTGCCAACGGAACGGGCATATCTGGCTGGTTATATATTTCTCAAACGGTTCAGTGATCTGCTGTGGTTTGATTGGCCCAAGGAAAGTCATGTGACATTGTTGCATAGCTACCTCAAAATAAAGCAATAGGAAATTGAACTGGCCACAGATCAACCACGCAGTGGGCCAGTAAGCTGCTGTGTTCCCTTGTTTGTCATGAATTTGGATGGAATCTACACAATCTGGATTGCCAGATTGCCATGTTATGTAACATGGTAGCTTTTTTTGCATGGAAACCATGGATATTTATAAGCAATGCTACCTGATGAGCCTGATCACCATGAATATCTATAAACATGTAGACTGAGGTAAGTTTCCTCTCCAGACTCCTGACATTGCAATGTATACAAGGGCAGCAATCATTGTTGGAGGGGTTATTCTAAAACTCAATATGCCATAGAAGCAAACTCTGGTTATGTGTGGTTAGAATGGGATTGGTCACAACAACAAAAGGCCTAGCTGTTGTTGCTGCAGGGACTGGTCATCATTCACAACAATGGAACACCAGGACGAAGATTTAGATTTTTACTCCGAGGAGCAAGAGAGCCTTCGGCTGCAGAGGGCAGCCTCTTCATGGCAGGAGCTTTTAATAGAGGCGGTAAAGGCACACCCTGTTCTTTGTGATCGTACTGCACCTGGAAAAAAAGATGCTGAGACAAACTTTTATGCCTGGGAAGCCGTTTCTACATCCCTTATCACCGACGGCCACATGAATCTTGCTGGAAGGGAGACAAGTCAGTTTTTATTGTAGTTCTTTATCAGTCGGAGTTTTTGAAGCCATCATGAATTGGGTTCATGCTTTGGTATCTTCAGTATAGCTGGATATGACAGGCGTATCACCTCCTGGCAAGGCTTCGCATTAAATAATAACACAACATACACCAACACAATTGCATTGTTTGCCGCTATCGTCGTTGACCTGTCTATTAAAGCATGTTTTTTCTCTACTTTCCTTATCACAGCTGGTCAAGTGTGCAAAGAAAAGTGGGGGAGCATCAGGGATGGTTTTACCAAATCGATAGCCTCGAAAGAAAGACAAAGTGCCAGTGGAGCTGGAGCCCTGACTGGGTGGAAGCCATATGTTTACTATCAGCAGATGCTCTGGCTGCTTGACTACAAGAAAAAGAGGAGGTAATATAAAGTTTTTCATGCTACCTTAATCATACAGAATATTTGGCATACCTTCCAAACATATGTTCTAGTATTAGAGACCTGGTAGTAAGCTGCATCAAGCCTATCCTACCAAGAATAATATCCATTCAATTTTATCGGACACTGATAAGACCAGGCTAGAAAGAATTCAAAGGTCAGCAACCAGAACGATTTTACCTGATCTTCGTTATGATGAGCGCTTAGAAGTTTTAAATCTGACCACTCCATCTGTTTTTACAACTAATATCAGCGCCAAACATTTTATGAAAATAGCCAATGATCCGATGAATCCTTTTTTAACTGTATTAAACGAAATCTGCTAGAATATCCTCTCGTAAGCCTACAATTTTTAGACCAAACCTGTGTAGAACTGCTAAAAGTACCAAATTCTTTTTTCAATTTTGTAAGCAATATTTTGGTAACCTCTGATCTTTTTTTTTCTATACTTCATTTTTATTAGAGGTTTCTGCATAATTTTAACATTGTATATTGTACCTGCGGTGCTTTGTCAGCTCTGATGAGATTTAACACAGTTCTTTAAATCTTGTTCACAGAACACTAGATAACAGCAGCAGAGGTGACAGAGGACGAAGCAATGCCCCCGCCTCAGAAAGCTCTGAAAGCAGCACAAGAGCAAGCTCAGCATTGTCTTACCCGAGTAGACCAGGTTCCGCCCTTTCAGGCATCCAGCAGAGTACACCATTGGTTACGTCCCAGTCTGGTAAGTGCCTCGGCATCATGATTATTCCGTAACAACTACCAGAGACTTGTGGTGTGTACTATCTGTGTATACCATGTGATTAGTAAAACATCACAGCTCTTCTTGCATCATAGATAACATGTCAGTTCAGTAACCAGACACATTAAGACTATCAGCATCAATTCTTCTGTCTCTGTAGCCAGTGCTCCTAGGCTGCTGCTCTTCTTCATGATTCAGGTATTTTGAGTTCATTCCTTTGATCTTAACGGTACCTTTTTTTACAGTGAGTGATAGACTTCTTGCCCTGTTGAGCCCGCCAGCAACAACCTTACCTGCTGAAAGCCCAGCCAGCCAAGACGAGCCGGTTACTGTTCCCTCATCAGGAAAACGTAAGCCTTAATTTTAACCAAAATGCTTGAATCCGAATAATTTAAAACAAACAGTTGAATTTTTGATAATTTGTTGGCCTTGATACAATTATCGTTAGACAAGAGGGCAGCTTTCTTATATTTATGTATACATATATATATATATATACACATACATATAAGGAGTTAAGTCTTTGCTATTTCTCTCATTATTGAAATAGCGACATTTACGTTTGGCTTACATACACTCACTTCATTTCCTGTACATACACCAACACTACAGCTAGCCAAATGTTTGTGATAGCTTACATTAAGTCACCGACGAACTAGCTTAACATAAAACTCTAGCTAACATTTACTCCTCTAGGGCATGGGTGGGCATCCTTTATTTAAATTATGCAGCATTTTAAGCACTGTGCGGTATGTGGAAAGAAACATCAGCTCAACAGAACTACTGGTTTAATCTTCTGAAGTTTTGTTACATCATATTACCTAATGGTTTCTGGGATTTGCTTGTATAATGTCTGTATCCCTGTGTTTGGTGTGTATGGTATAGGGCAGGGTGGTTGTGGGAACGGGTGCTTTGCAAACACTTGTGAAATGAGAGGAAATCTGGAACATTTCAGACAATATGCAGAAGCACTTGTAACGTGAGAACTTTTTGATACAAACCTGCCTTTCTTGTTCAAAATGACAGATTTGCAAAGAATAATAAAACAGTAATATTACAGAACGCTGTAATTTCAACATTCAAAGTTCACTGTTCTGGATTATTTTGAAAAAGTATTTGGCACCAGTACAGTTATGATTTTTTGTGCAGCACGACTTGGGAAGCTTAGCTACATGCATAATACAGAATGGCCACTATTTTGGAATATTTATTGCGATTACATAGCGCTATGCATACTTGGACATCCAAGTAACGATACGGGAATCAAATATGTGCAATAGTTTTTTACAGGCATGGCCACAATAAGGCAGCAAAAAGTTTCTTATTAGGCCGCACTGGCATAAAGGCTGCAGTCCGCCCACAGCACCTCATGTATTTGTAATGTTATCCCAGTGTTTATATTCATGTTGTAGGCCCGGCTTTTACTGCAGCGGCCAGCACTTATCACAAGAAAAAAAGATCAACAGGCAACAAGGCAACGACTGGTATACAAGACACACTCCTGAGCGAGATACAGGACACAACTAAAATGCTAAAATCAGCAGTGGACAGCAAGGACGCGGACGATGCCTTCGGAAGCTTTATAGCTTCCGAAATGTGGCAGATCCCGCCAGGATACGAAAAAGACAATTTGAAACTGAAAATCCAGCAAGTGATATTTGAAACAAAATATCAATCACAAACAACATCCGCAATAACAACGACTCCGCGAGCGAAATTTGAGCTTGCCACGCCTTTTAACTATTCAGAGTACATGGGTCAAATGTGAGCAGCAATCATACTCTTACCACATCATGTTATAATATTCTGTCTTATGCTCATTTTTTTATATATACATATATATATACACAAAAATAGATTATAATATTTACATTGCAAAGATGATTAATTTTTAATTTAAATCATAATAAATGTGATGAAAAATTAGAGTTCTGCTATTTTTGTTGTACATTTTAGTAAGATGTATAGATGGAAAGTAGCTTGCAAAGATATATGAAAAATAACTTGAAAAGACAGATGATAAAATATTCTGTAAAAATATTATAGTTGGATGTAGAGATGGAAAGTATGTTGCAAAGATATATGAAAAATAACTTGAAAATATAGATGATAAAATATTCTGTGACAATATTATGGTTTAATTTCATGGCAGGGTTGGCCGCTTTCTGGCCAGCATTTCCTGCTGCCATGGCACAGTCCCAGGCCCATTAAAATATTCAACAAAAACGATTCTAACTGCACTCGCAGTAGCCTCCCAATTTCGCTGTTGTGTGGCCTCAGCCTGCGGAAGACCAGCTTCCTGGCGCCAGATGCCATTCTGTCCACCTTCATCATTGGCATTGATCATATCCGCCACGCCAGGAGGAAGATAACTTCGGTCATGGTTTATCAATAGATAATTGTGTAGTACAGTCATTGCACCAACTTTCCTTTCAATGTTGACTGGAAGTCCCATCATTGGCTTCTTCAGCAACGTCCACCGCTGTGTCAAAATACCTGCCAAAACAAAAATTACATTATATAACGCACATTGATTTAAACAGTCATGGATGTGTGAGGGACGATGTGAGTGTCCCCAACAGGCGTAATGGGTGTGATTGAGTCTGTGATAAACATTGGCACGCATCACACAACCACCGTCAGGAAAAGGGAACATCAGGATGTTTACATAAACCTTTCACATTCAGTATATATCCAAGAGTAGTTTTGTTATATAGTAGTGATTTTCATTCAGTTCGGTTTACAGAGAGATGCCTGTGCAAAAACTCAAATATTAATTTTGACATTACAGGTGGGCTTGACCTGTCAGTTTGAAAACAAAAATGCAAGTGACTTTTCAGCTGAATCACACTACAGCACAACTTCAACTGTCATCATAGCTATAGGCTATTTAGAAATTAAAACTTTAGTACATCATAACACCCCAACCTTGTGATGCGGCCAGATTTGATTTTCTATTGAGAAAAAAGTGATAGTGGAACAAGCCTATTCATACAACACGCTCAATTATGTAGTATGCTGCACGCAAGTTGCTACGACTCCAAATTTTGAACTCACCAAAAGCGTTTTCAATGACCCTGCGAGCTCTAGACAGTCTATAGTTATATATTCTCCGTTCCTCATTATTCCTAATATCTCTACCAGGGAAAGGACGCATGAGGTAGGGCTTGAGAGGGAAGGCCTCGTCCCCGACAATGACATATGGTAGCATATGCTCGCCAACTGGTTCGGGACATGGTAACCTCACTTCTCCTGAAAGCAGAACATTACTAATGAAATAGGAAGTCGAGCTGAAAGATAACAATGCTTATGTTGCCATTTTCAAGGTCAAATAGAATAATAAAAATGAAAGAAGATAAATTACTGGATATTATATATGTAGCTGCAATCTTTGCCTAGCTTTATAAGTGTACAGCTGAGGATGTACCCAAGTTTGATTGTTGAATGTATGTATGTTTATATTCGGTCTCAATCTCTGTGAAATAGGGGATAGGGTTGACATCATGAAATGAAGGGATTTACATTTGCGAATCAGCCCAAAAAATGGATGGGACTCAAAATGTAGCCTATTATGTGCAAGAAATTTCTTATATCTTAGTTGAACCCTACCACTCTGCATTCTACGATTGAAGTTGGACCACTCCCAGACACCCCCATCCGCCTCACAACCAAGCTGTCCAATGTCCACAGAGATAAAACGATAACAAGAGTCAGCCATGGCCATCAGGTTCATCGAGTGAGTTCCTTTATAGTTGTACCACTGAGAACCAGCTCCATGGGGTTTCTGGATAATAACATGCTTTCCTGTTCAAAGAAAATCATTAGAAAGGATATTCGAAAGTCACTTGATGGTGTAAGATGACTCGGCTTTTATTTTGCCAGACTTGGACAGTTATAGATTGGATACTATCGAATATACTTATCTCAGAGATCCAGTAATAAAAAAACACTTGAAATTTAATTATTTCCTAGCAGATATCAAATAAAGCCTGGTGCCCAATTGCAGTGGGCAATCTCAAGAGTCTGGAAACTCTTGCAACGCTCTTGCAATTGTCCTACCAGTCTTGAGATTTTGTAGTTCAAATTGCAAAAAATTTACTCTAGAATTCTTGCAGCAGCTGCACAATAATCTTACAACTTCCAAGACTGCAGTTATCAATTGATTGCAGAATCTCTGAGTTTTATCAAATCTCAGTCCATATCGCATATACAGCCAAAATCTCTGCCCTTTGGTTCACAGTTAGTTTTCTAAGATATTCTGTTGCAACTGTCTTGCAAATATCTTAGAATTCTGACGCCGTCAGACTTCTGAGATTAGTCTTGCAAGACTTGCAAGAGTCTTGAGACGCTGAGATGTGGTTCAGAATAGAAGAACTGTTGCAAATCCTTGCAAGACCAAAGGTCTTGCAATTTGGCTGCAATTTGTCACCAGGCTTTAATACCACACATTATATTCTATGATGGTTATTCAAAGGTCATGGCCAATTAATTTTGAGAACTGTTATTTACCGTCTAGCGCTCCAACGCAGTGTGGAAAGTTCCAGTTCTCACTGAACCTAAAATTCAAAGTAGAGAATCGATGCAGAAAAACTTTTTTGTGATAAAAACAACAACCAAAAGCATTTAGTGCTGTCATTGTATGCACCGAAAAAAATGACATTGCAATGGTGAATTTGCAATCATTTGCCTATTCAAAGAGTGGTTACTCAATTATATACCTCCAGGCAAGTCCGATACTAGACCAAACAATTTTAATCATTAATTTGTTAATTTCAAATACCGGCTCCATGTATGCAGTGTCCAGCTATTTTGAAGACATGCTTTCCGACTCCAGGATAGAACAGTTTGCTATTGTTGTCAATTGAGTGACATGTGTAATCTATTTGTTCCAAATTACATTTAGAAAAGATAGACTATACAGAAAATAGTAGGACCCATACTGATCATATAATCATGTTGTCAGGACCGGATGGTTAATTAGACTATTGATACCAAACAGCACTGGTACATCTGTTGTTGGCCACACACTAGATCATGCAGTAGAGTTGGATGGTTAATAAGACTATATACCGTTTGCAATTGAGTGATTAATGACAGAGGTGCCACACCATCAGTCACATCAAAAGCCGGCGGTAAAGGTTTGTATCGGCTGGAAGGCCACATGCTTGTTGATTTTCCAGTAAAACAAACAAATCATCAGTTGACAAACAGTCGACTATCGATAAATCACAACATCGATGTTCGAACTGAATGCGAACAGCGCTGATTCACCTGTTGTTGGTCACACACTGGATCATGCAGTAGAGTTGGATGGTTAATAAGACTGTATACCGTTTGCAATTGAGTGGCTAATGACAGAGGTGCTACACCATCAGTCACATCAAAAGCTGGCGGTAAAGGTTTGTATTAGTAGTTGGGACGCATGCTTGTCAATTGTCAAATATTGCAGCAAGTCATCAGTGAACTGCCAAACAGTCGACTACCGATAGAATGAGACACTGATGTTCGAACTGAATGCAAACAGCACTGGTACACCTGTTGTTGGTCACACACTGGATTATGTTAGCAGCAACAATTGAAAATGGGTTCTGCTCGCTGGAGACAGCCTCGATTTTAATTAATATTAGGCCACAATAGGCTGATGAATGATTACAAACACATGTTTTCAACCATGCATGAACAACTAAACATCATTAACTTTATCAATTTAAAGCCTACCCGTCTGCAATAGTTTTCCAATCAGCCTCTGTCTCAGGTTGTCGCAGGTATACTGGCTGCATTCGTTTCCAGATGGCATCACAGACGTCGGTAGTGTTTGTGTATTGTCCCGTAGTCGGATCCTGTTGCTAGGTGATGAAGTGTTACTGCGAGCTTGAGCATGGGTTTGATCGCTTTGCGCATTTCCGTGTCCTCTTTGGTGATATCTTCCTGAATCATGCTTAAGATATGGTCGAAAGATTGTTTTGACATCCGGAAGTATTCCTGGTGTTTCTCCAGATAGTTCCGCAGCTCCTGCACCAGGTTGCCAAACAATCCCAGTTCATCTCTGTGAAAAAGAAAAGAATTTCAAAATGATTGTGATGGTGGCTTTCAATGTTTTGATGTTTGTAAAATGTGATTACAAATGCAACTCACTCTCTGACATTTTACTACTTTAAACTGAATCATTACAAAGAAAGCCATTGAATCATCACCAAAGATTGGTCAGGCATTTTTTCTCACATACATACAAGGTATGAAATGGAACTTGGTACACAAAAACAAATTGACTAAGGATACAATCTTGACATGGACAGGCATAGTCATAAGCCCCTGGGACCTGCATATCCGTATGTACCAATGTGGTTGATACTGGACAAAAATTGATTTACAAAGTCCAGCTTGCAAAGCCCCAGCAGGGGCCCATGACAGACTGACTGCAGTTGTTGTGTAGTGAGAACTCTCAGAGAGAGTGATCACACCATATTGAAGACACAATTACAACAACTTCATGCCCATAGCCCACCTACGCCAACTCAACTAGCACACTACATATATGAGCTTGCTGAAAGATGGTGTCTTTAAAATGAATGAAGTGGTTCTAAAAGTAGTAAGAAAGTTAGTATACAACCTAAATATAATTATTTTATGTAGTCCTCTCACCTGCTGGCATTGATTGGGTGTACCCAATACCTTCTTTCCTGTCTCTCCTCTCCACCAATAACCTGCAGCAGAAGCTGGTACAGGTTAACAAGATGCAACCCTATTGCAGCAATAACCTGATCAGGTCTCATGTTGAAGAGTCACAAAGTTAGTAAAGTAGTGGATTGGAAAGTAAAGCAAAGCTCAGAGAAATTTAGACACAAGCAGCAAGGTAAATTGATAATATTATTGTCTCACGAAGTGTGTGAAAATATGAGACTCTTCTGATTGGATTAACTTGACCTCTGAACCTAACACTGATCGGGTTTATAAAATCGGCTCGGTTGAAAGCGGTCATGTGTTTTGCCCATAACGGCCGTTTAGGCCCGGACACGGTTTTGCCCTCGGTCGTCTCACTGAAATCGGGCAGGTGTGCTTAGACCTTTATGTTGTGATAACAACCGATAACAAATCATTGGTACTGCTTAGATCAGGAGTATAATGTGAAAAGGGAAATCCCCGAACAAAATTGGTTTTTCCCTTATACAACATTGCACAATTAGTGCTAAAAAGGGGCATTGCCTACAGTCAAGTAGCATTTAATTAGCTGCATGACAAGGCTAGCATTCAAGCATATCAGTACAAAATCAATGTGAGATATCGACCCGTACTAGTAATAAAAACCAATTGGAGCTGCTCATGTTGTTGCAAGCCTTGCACGTGATTATAAACGAGCATGCATAAAAAGCATGTAAATATGCTTTGTCAGCTAGCAATGCAGCAAAATATTACGGTCACAATAATGTAACACTGAAAAACAATTAATATTAGATTCTTATATATTGGCTTGACAGACATACCTCTTAACTCCATTATACCTTAATTGTGGTGAGCATATCAACGCTAATTACTTCAGACACGTAAGACCCACTTCTGAATTTCAGGAGTAAAATATCTTTCTGGTTAATCTCCTCAGCCTTAACGTGATATATCGCTTTTTAAACGCAGTGACCTCTGGAAGTTCATTTTGGGGCATACATGCCCTTTTTAAATTGAGCCCTCTGTGCCTTTTTTTTGTGGTATATGAATAGTTTATGCTTTCACCATATAGAGGAGGCATGGCACTAACTGGAGGAATGACATTTTAGTGAAACCTTATGATTTTAGGCCTCCTCTCTTCGAGACTTGAATTTAGAGGGTCATTACCCTCTACATTGAGAAGCACTCTTACTTTGAATATGTTTAAGAAAAGGCTAATGCAACATTTTTTCAGTTTATTGGCATAGCCTTATTTTTTGTTGAATATCATGTATCATTTTTCTTTTTTGCCATTTATGTCACATCATGAAAAACATTAGTAATAATGAATTGTTGCTGACAATGAAAGTATATATATATATATATATATATATATATTTCTGACCCCTCATTACATGCAACCCCAATAATGCAGAAACTAAAATTTCCAAATTATTTTACCATTTTGGTCTTGTACTGTCACTTTCATCAACAATCTTACCAGCTTACAGATCTTGGTTGTCACAACTGTAAAAGATAACAACCCAAATTTTCACTTATTTAGGTCAGAATTTTCCAGCCAAAGTTCATAAATTTAGAAAGATGTCAGTCAAATTTGTTGTCAGCATGATGAACAACAGGAGATTGTCTAGATTTTGATCGAAGCGATTATTGATTATGGCTTTACATCTTGAGATATTTGGATTTTTGTGGCTAAACTAGCTTTATTTGGTCCAAAACATGCACTACTCTATGAAATTAGTTTAAACAACATGCTATACGCACCAGCTTCCATTAAATTATAGAGTATTTCCGAGGTTTTGATCGTGGAGTTTGATGATAAATTCAATAGTAGAGAAGTTATGAGCATGAGCATTTCTCTTTCGAAGCTAAACAATCACCTAAAAAAGGTGATACATTGTCGTACACAATGTGCTTTGCATGTAATACTGCACAGATTTTCATCACTCTTTTGCATATCATAATTTACTGCATCATTTTGCCCATTGCTGCCTATATGTCTTCAACATACTTGCCAAGTAATCTAAATTCAAAAGTGGGAGATTTCAATTTGCAGCGATACTGCAAGGCATCGCGGTGCTTCGATGGTGCAAAGCACCCATGCGATCCACCTGGGGGTTTTGGGGCGGTGTAAGCCCCGGATGGGGAACGTGGGATGAGCCCTGGCCACTGATGCTCTGAGAGCATTTCTTGCAACTAGGAAGGGCTAAAAACGCATATTTGATCCCAGATCATTTCATGTTTTTATTTTGTACTAGTACTAAAATATCAAACTGAGGTGAAAACACTTTAAACACTTACCATCAAAACATGGGCCCCTGGGACTCATCAACAAATGCTTGGGTTGATACTTAAAATTTGCGATAGGGCTGTTTTCTCTCAAATCTGGAGGAAATAGTGAGAATTACAAAAAGTGGGAAGTGGGCAGAAGTGGGTGTGGAAATCTGGACGGTCCCACCTAAATTTATAGGGAGATTTGGCAAGTATGGTTTTCAATGTATTTTAGTTAATGTACAATTAATCAAGTTAGAAACATGCAGTTTAAAAAAAATTGTGATATTAAAGGGCAACCAAGGTTTCGCAGCAATGCATTAGTGGGTAGTAAATAATGTGCAGCATCAGCTTTGTGCATGATGCGGCGCAAAACTCAAAGTAGTTGCTGACTCTAAGCTGGGTAACACTTCAGTTTAGGGGAGGTTCCAAGACATCGCTTTAATAATGATAGAGCACAGCCTAAATAATAACAGGAACAGGAAACTGCTCTGTGGTATACTATTTTAGCTGAGTTTGAGTACTTGATGGACGGATTGTTTCACAAGAATTCTGGCTGAATAATCATCAGAATTAGATTTTGTCTTTTTCCCGATGCAGAAGGTGCAATCTGCTATCAATCGATGAGAACTTGTTTGAAACCTTGGTTGCCCTTTAAACATTAGCCAGGGGGGTCTTTCAATTAGAAACAGCCAAAATCGCAATCTTATCGCTCACTCAGTGAGTGAGCGATACCTGCTGGGGGTATCGCTTTCAGATCGCTCAGTCACTTGATGGAACTATATACATTCTGAGTGAGCGATTTGGGAGCGATGTTCTCTAATTGAAACACATGGTGGGTGATAATTTTGAGCGATGTGATAGTGATAACTTGCTTTAGTAAAGCACACCCCAAAAAAAATACCAATAGGTCACTATTTCCTTTGTTGAAACGCTGGGCCAATCTGATATAGAGATTGTTCCCTCTGTGGTGGCGGAGGGATATTGCAAAGGCCGGGTATTAAGGAGCCTCGATACCCGACCCTTGCAATATCTCTCCGCCACCACAGAGGGACAAACTTGTTCTAATCTTGGTCTTAGTTTTGATGTTAAAATCGAAATTTGACATTCACAGTTGACATTTGTTGGTTAGACCATTTTGTGTTATCGTTTATGATTTTCATTTTATCATTTAATGTGTACCATATATACCTACTGGATTAGGGATAAAATTTCACTGATAGAAAATTTGCAACTACCAACTCTGCTTATCACCAAATTTGCCAAAATCAAAAATATTGCCCCTTTGTCATAATAGGCAAAAGCCGACCTGTTCCACTGTAATAAAATTGATTATTAATAATCAGTGTAAAATCCCATAGCAGTAGCTCTCAACTGGTATGGGATTTTACATTGATTATTAATAATCAATTTTAGTACAGTGGAACAGGTCACGCTTTTGCCTACTGGTTAATTGTACTGGTTACTAAACAGGTCACATAAATACCATACTTGAGTTTCTGACATGGCTTTCGTTGTTTTAATTGTTCCCTAGAATTTTTGTATTACTCTAGTGCCATATCGAATCGCTGATAACAATAGATTAAATAGATTAAAAAGGGGATTCCCTGAGAAGTTATGACAAACAGGTAGCAATCATGTGATGCCATAATTCCGTCATACGCCTACAATCGTACCAAAGCACAGCTTTACTAAGCACGGACTACATAGCTTCTTCTTTTTAAGACAAAACGATAAACTTTCATAGTAAGTTATTTAGGTTTATCCTCCTACAAGCAACACAGTGATTGTGATTCACAAGCTGTTTTTACTGTTAAATCAATTGGTTGAGAAAAATTCCTTGTGATAAAACTTGCTTGTCGTTTGATTTTCTAATCTATTGCTGCTCTGCTCTGCTCTGTGACAAAACTCACTCTCCATTTTAAGATATTCATGACCTTGTTCCACTTTTGTGTTATAGCGCTAAGCAGCCCCTTGACTAACGTACTCAAATTCAAGTTAAATTTTCTCCATACAACTCGCCCTGACAGGTGTTTTTATACATTAGAACAGCATCATGAATAATGAACTGAGAGTAGTGGCGATAAACTTTCTGCAAGAGCTGGATAATGATCGATTCAATAAGTTTTACTTCAAGGAGCTGGCGGCAAGATATCGTCGCTTCTCCCGGCAGCCTGGAATTAGAAGCAGGTAAACCGAGTTGTACAAAAATACCGCTTGATTCAACAATCATCGTTTGTCAAGAATAGGCAGGTTGCCAATCGCCATATTCTGTGTGGGAATGAATGATGCGAATCTCTTACACTGGCAAACATTTTTATATTTTATGCATGTATTTATATGAACTGATATGTGCAATCAAAGATCATCAATAAATTATTTTCAGATTTCAGTTCAAGGAAGTGATTGATTATCTGAAGTGGAGAAAGCTTACTTACCTGGTACGAGGACAGGTGGCTCTTAAGCCAATGTTCATCAACACTACTCCAGGCAAGCATCTGATATTCACAGTCTCTCCTGGCTCAGATAAGAGTAGGGAGTATTATGTCTGTCAGATCTGTGATCGTGGATTCCCATCCCGTAATGGACTGTTCTCACATCAAGACTCGAAACCTCACCGTGAAATGTTGCAGTCTTACATTCAACCATTGCAGGTATGGGTTATGATAGTAGGCTTCCCAGTCAGACATAGTTCCATGATCACTGATGATTCAGTGAAATAACAAACCTTTAATTAGCCCAGTTGAGGCACATAGTTCCAGCTTTAAAGTTCCAGAGTGGTAGCCTCGATGTAAACACTTGATGTTCCTAATGTTCCTCTTTTACTGGCTACTATGTCGGACTGCTGATGTGCTAGCTCTGCAACAATGCATTGACATAAGGTTTAGAAAGCCCCAGTCGTCTGAAATTACTATGTAGAAGCAGAAGAAAACCCCCATAGGTATAACTGTATATTGGCAACAGACTGTGGTGTTGGGCAGTTGAAGTACTAAGGCAGAGGTCTCAAGTGAAAGCTGTGAAGTAAGTTGACATTGAGTCTGAATTGTTAGAGGCATTCATTTAGAAAGATCATTTAGGTGGGTCCATGATTATTTTTTAGCATGACCGAAGCGGAACTACGTATCCTTGCCCGATGCTTGGCTGCAAATACACGGGAAATTCTCATCAGATGATTGACCATTACCAACGTGAAAAAAGTATAAAAGTTACTACGGATGAGTTAGAGCAAAACAGAGATGCATACAAGTGTGAGCTATGCAATGTGAGATGTAAATCACAAGCCAGCTTGGATCAACACCTCGAGGGGCAGAGGCATCAAGTCAACTCACTCCAAACTACAATAAGAGAAAACAGGTAGATAAAGGCTTAACTTCTCCGGTCATTTATTTCATATTAAACAGTACTCACTTCATATTGATGTCAACTATACATACAACACAACACACTGAACCATATAGATCTTTTGAAGGAGTAAATTAACATTATTCTTCACAGAGCAATAGCAATGTAATGATGATTCGATTACTAAATAGTATATCAGTAGATATAGAAAAGGAGGGAGACAATGTTGAAGTTCATGTGACTCTGTTTGAAATTCCGGTACATCATCATTTAGGTCACGGTTGATCAGGAATAAGGGTGATATCGAGATCAAGTTTGATGAAGTGGGACAGAACTCTGGAGCTCTGTTGACCACTACTGGTGGAACTAATGGTCAAACTATCAAGCTTATCATTACCAATAAGTCCAGGAGTGATCCAGTAACTTTCAATGACTACAAACACTTTCATCTGTTCAACCAACAATGCTCCATCAAACTGGCGGATGTTGAAAATACCCTGATTCCTCCCCAGTGTGAGTTACAGTCAAGTGGTAGATTGTGGTGGATATTGCACAGACAGGTTCATGCTAACCTTTAATTAATTCAAGCAAAGAAACCAAAAATCAAATATACATCATCAAAAATAATTACACTTACAGAGTGGTCTTATACTCATCATTGGCTTTGCTTGGTGTAATCTAGGGTAATAGAACAAATAAAAGAAGGTACCAACTTCTGTAGCTTTACACTGTACCTACACCATTATCATCCTTTGTAATATAATGTATTTTTATAGATTCCTGCACTGTTGATGTTGAGATAAGACCTAAAGATACTGGTCGTGTGCGAGTGCCTCTATTGTTCTCCTTTACAAGAACCACTGAAAAGCTCTTGATTCTGAGAGAGATCGTATACATATGCGTCGCCAATCCCCAGATCCTTGAGGCCATAAAACCTGTTGCTCCATACACAAAACCAGAGGTTACACAGGCATCCGCGTTGGAGATCATCACAAGTGATTTAAAGCCGAATATTGAGTAGGTTATATTTAATGGCTAAATGTTTTACAGGATGCTGGACAAACAATTCAAGGGTTGCAGGAATCAGTGTTTCTCATTTTCCAGGGACTCTTTGTCAGCATGTTTGTCTTACATTATATTAGTAATGTGAATATACCCATCATAACCAAGTTACTCGATTACAGAAACAGAATACAGCTAGAGCAGAAGATTGCGCTAGAATCTTATGCTGTGCCCCCTCAGGTGAAATCTCTTGTCGAGAAGGTACGAAAGGCAGGTGATAGAGATTCGACTCAGGCTAATCTTGATAATCTCAAGTAAGTGATGTTGAAGTAAATTTGAGGTGAGTAACAGTAAACTTGAACACCTTTTCCTTTTCAAAAACTAAATCTTCGGTTACTTTCTGTTCTTTCCGTTGTAATAACACCTCATGTAAATTTGCATATGTCGTACACGTTTTCTTGAACAGAAGAGACAGATTCATATAGTGGAAGCTCAAGTTCAAGTACATGAACTTGGACTTTTATCTATTTGTGTATCAATAACTGTCATGACCAAAACTTATCAACTTTTCTTAGGAAAAGATTGATGATCGAAGAGTTGGAATTCAGCAATTATTCGCCATATTTCAACAATCTGTTGTATCTGGAGGAGCAACAGATGGAGAGAGATATAGCTCAGTACACCATGCACTCTGTGAAAATGAGAAAAGAGGCTAGAACCGGCCTTGCTGCACTTGAGGTTTGTGTGTCGGTGGTGTTTGCTTAGTATGGGAACCCCTCAAAGAAATTGTATCTGGCATAAAAGTGTTGTTTTTCCTGTCGTCTCATATGTCGACTTGACACATACATGGGATTCAGATACATGGGATTAGGATTTAAGTCAACTTTCACATATATCGAGAGACATTTCTTGATGCGAAACCAGACACCGTTTCGATTCACTATCACCGTACAAGGCTGCGTGGATGAATGGTTAGCGTGCTTGCACACAATGACTTCTAAGGACATTGACGCGAGTGCCCCGGGTTCAAAGGCAGTTTCTTTTCATGTTTTTTCCATCATGGAAATCGTTATCATTCATCATTCGAAATGGGAGTGGACCACTCATTCGAAGCATGGAACTATAGTGATACAGTATGCAACCAGGAAATATAGAATCCACTTTGGATGATTGATCTAATTTTGAGGCTCAAAAAGATTTTGTTCATAATGGTTAGAAATTGACGGTTTTATTTCATAATATGTGGTAGGTACCAGGATTGGCTGAGAGTCGGCCATCAGTGCTCAAAGGCGACAAACTATTTGCTATTATGCTGAATCCTGGAGACAGTATGAAGTATGAGGCTTATGTTCATCATACAGAGCTGGAGACTGTCAAACTTGGTCTGAGCAGCAGGTAAAATATGGTTATAAATTCACTGCATTACAAGTTTTGTGTGTTGATATGATAATTCATACAATACTTACTTATATTATTCATAGTATAAATAGTGCTATTGATTGATTTATTTTGTGGTTAATTAATGCTAAATACCCTTTTGTATGGGCTTTCTTATATCATTTGTACAAACTGACTGAGTTTTGTCATGTGATAAATTGAACCAAAAAAATCCCCTCCGGTAGTGTGGGGAATTCCCTCTATGGAATGAACTTATGTCTACTCAAAACAAAGTTCTGGGGTGACATTCTAAGCACACCAAACAGCTCTCAATTTATGACCATTGCTTTACCTTTGAGACTACATTTCCATATTTTTATAGAATATCCAACTTCAAATAATATGAAAAAATGGAAAAATGATCCCGAAGTTCATCCAGTTTGACTGGGACCAACGACTCCTGCGACACCAGTCGCGTGGTAGTGAATTGCGCCATCTCACAATCCTCAAAGAGAATGGGTTGATTGCCCTAGCCTACCATGCAAACCCCCTATTTGCTACTCCGAGTGTGCACTCGAATCCCACAGCACAGTCTATTTGGCGCCTTGATACTCGATTTTACAATAACCCCATGCAACAGAGCATACCTGTTAGGGTTTTTGGCCTTAAGTGACTCGCCCCTTGGACCCCTTGTATGTTTCAGCTGCCTTTCCAGCTTGTCAGGATATTTTTCCATGAGTCAGTCAGAAGATGAGCACACAGGAGGGCGCTTGGGGCTGGAACACACAACCGTGAAAACTCCCAAATTTTATTAGATATTTTGTTTCAGGTTTACACAGAAGTTTGTGAATAACATGACATTCAGAATAGAATTCACCATCAATCGACTGTCTATCAGAATGGAGCACAGAGCCGTCTCTGAAATGGCTAATAACCTGCAGAATGTTCTCTTCCCGAACCCTGCTGATTTCGTCCCAACTCTCCGAGTACCGAAGGATCATAGTTACAGGTAAGATGCTGTTTACAAAATACTGCTTTTTAGCAAAGAAGATACTAGGGATTATCCCCCACTGAACCCCTACTCAAACAGTTATGTAATGCTTTAAAGTGAAGTTATATAGAGTGGTGTTCACTCATGTGAAAATAGAATTTTGTGGCGTGTACATGGTATTGATGAGTATTGTTGAGTTTAAAAATTTTTTTTTTTCATGTTAATCCATGCCATGACTTTCCTCTTGTTCCTAATTATGTCAATTATCTACAATCTTGTCGACAGCCGCTTAATAAATTGCTTCAACTTGTTTAAGGTGTTACAATGCTAAAGTAGAGAACAATATGGAGCAGCATCTAGCTGTAAAGCATATAGTGGCTGGTATATCCCGACCAGCACCATATCTTATATACGGTCCTCCGGGTACTGGTAAAACTATGACTCTGGTAGAAGCTATCAAACAGGTACTGTATGAAATATTATGAAATTGCTGTAAGACTTTATTGCTAACAATTGCTTAGGTTTTTTGTTGAAAACAGAAAAAAATCAAGGATAAGAAATTCAGTCCAGCAACCGTACATGTGCTTGTTCAGGGTCAGACATGTTCCCCTCAACTTATGTATATATATATATATATATTATTATATATACCAGTGGATGTACCTCATGATTTACATTTATATATGAACTGCAAGATTTGTTGAGAGATAATTGGTAGCTTGACCTTACACAAGTCCAAGTTAAAATTGTCGAGTTAGCAGTTAAATAGCTAAGAACACAACAAGCATCGTTGAAGCTATTTGTGAGGCGTGGTGACAAATGGCAACAATTTGTGGATAGCCAATACCAAGAACAAAAGCGCACTGCTACCAAACTTGCTCGGACGTGCCAGCACAAGGTGAAATCCTAGTAATAAGTTCGGCTTTGGTAGCTGCTTTGTTTAAGATGTGAACCGTTAACTGATGGGCATTACTAAATAAATGTCTAAAAACAATAACATATAGATGATTTGAATCTTCATTCTCCAGGTGTACCGGGATATTCCAAACTGCCGGATACTAGCCTGTGCTCCACAGAATGCTGCAGCTGACCTCATCACACACAGGCTACTCGACCATGTGGACAAAGTTGATATTCTCAGGCTTAATGCGCCTTCTCGATCGTACAACGATATTGACCCCGAGGTAAGTGAACTGCGCCAGTACAAACAGATAGATCATATTAAGGCCATTTCTTACCAGCCCGCATATCTAGTATGGATATATATCATGAACAATAATAAATAAAATTATATAAACATTTGTAGGTACAAGCGGTCTCTAACTATGAGAGTAAGACAGGAGTTGCTACTACGATGCGTCATGCCCTCAGTTCCAGGTCTAATCGTACTGATATGGAAGTGTATTTCCCTTCCAGGAATGATCTGAGAAAGAAGAAGATAATTCTGTCTACCTTGGTTACTAGTGGCAGGTCAGTAGTATCGCAAAGATATAAACCCAGTGATGAAGTGTTTAGATAAACATAGTAACTGGCTCAAAACTGTTGGATTTGGGTAATAGAAGAAGCATTTCATTGAATCAGCTGCACAAATTTTAAGATCCCCTCAGTTTATTTATAGCTCAATTATTAGTTCCGCTATTGGAAGATAAGCCAACACATTCACTCTTTATCTGAAAACCCTGGTCATTGAAAGGTTTTGGTTTAAAATATTCTTGCGCCCTGCATGACATGTGTTGAACTAAAATATCATCGCATGGCTGAAGTTTATGTATTGTATCTGTAGGTTGGTGTCAGCTGAGATGGTGAACACGCTCACACATATATTCATAGACGAGTCTGGACACGCCACAGAGCCTGAGACTGTCATACCTCTGACAGGCCTGATTAGAGATGCTATCAGGTCTGGTGTGCAGGTAGTGCTTGCAGGTGATCCTAAACAACTCGGACCTGTTGTCAGATCACCGATAGCTCATAATCTAGGTGCGTGTGATGTGTGTGATGCTGTTTGAATTTATGTATGTATGTTTGTAAGATGCGAAAACCGCTTTTGCATTATTTCTGTATCATTATTATTTTTTAATTCCATTTTCTGTTTCCTTTATTCAAGAATAAGCTGTGCTAGAAATACATAGCATTTGGCTTGGACGGGCAGTTAAATTACTCAACTAAATCTTAAATCAAGAATAGGCGAGAAAATTGAATACATTTGATATGATACTGATGAAAATTTGGAATAGAAATCAGTCAAATATGTCGGCTGACATCTGATATTTTGTCTTCACTGGAACCTGTTTTCATATGACAGGTATGAGCCTGCTCGAGAGGTTGATGGACACAGGCGTGTATGCTCGAGATGAGACGACAGATCAGTATAATCCTGTTTATGTGACTAAGTTAGTGAGAAGCTTCAGATCTCATCCTGATATACTAGAAGTACCCAACATGTGCTTCTATGATAATGAGCTACAGCCTTTCGCTGATAGATTAGCGAGAGAGAGATTCTGTCGATGGGAGGTGAGCTTCAATCGTATCAGCTTTTGAACCTCGATTCAACTCTTTTAGTTATCAAGAATCTGAAGTTCACACATGGAAAGTTGTCATGTACTTAATGGTTATGATTCACAAGCGGACATGTTTTGGTCATTGGTAATGTAAGCACTTGGTGTGTACTAACCACCAAAGGATGGCCACTGAATTTTTTATTAAATGAAATAATTGTATGTAAGAAAATTCAGCGGCCATGAACCGAAAGTTTGAATGTTTATTAAAGGTCTCTTGATGTTGTCGACTTACTCAAAATGTTAATTTCTTCACTTTTGCAATGGAATATTACTTATCGGGCTTGCAGGGTTTACCGACAGCAGGATTTCCGCTGATATTCCATGGAGTACAGGGAGAGGAGGAGAGAGAGGCCCGGTCTCCTTCCTGGTTTAACACTGATGAGGTTATGAGAGTAGTCAGCTATGTAGAGAAACTGATGGACTGTAAATCACCCAGAGTTAAAGCTGAGCATATCGGAATTATCTCCCCCTATCATCAGCAGGTAATTTATCAGCACCATTCATGGATCCCATGTGCTGTGCATCTTTTTCTCAGCTATTAATAAGCCTTTATATTGACATCAAGGCTGATGGGTTCGAGGGTCAAGGAACTTGGCATAAAAGCCTTTTGACAGCAGAACAGAATCAAGTCACTCAGCAACATGCAGCTTTTTTGAAAATAGCCTTGGTGCCATAAATAATGTTTAATCGAAATCGTCAGGTAAATAAGATAATTCGAGGATTGAAGGCCTTGGAGACGCAGCAGAGAGGTAGAACGCGTGGCTATGCTGATATATCTGTCGGATCTGTGGAGAAGTTTCAGGGTCAGGAGCGAGAGATCATCATCATCAGTACTGTGAGGAGTCGAGATGCTTTCCTAGATGATGACAAGAAATTTAACCTTGGATTTGTCGGCAATCCCAAGGTAAAATAGGCTAGTAATATTTCAATCAAAAGCAGATTGATAAAAGTTTAAAAAAATCATTTTGCTGCCTTTCTAATAGTGAAATGATCCTAGTTGAATGGTATATCAATCATAGTTTAGATTCAACAGTTGGCTGCAGTTTCCTGCCTTTGATAGCAAGTCAATATTGATATTTTTGTTCAAATATCGAATAATTTCAGATAGCCATGAATTTAGGAAATAACTTTGGTCTATTCATGATAAGATTTTCCAAGTTGTCACTGGTTTCATGGCGAAAGTTCATGAAGCAGTTGCTTACAATTATTAAACAACCAATATCAGATTCATGGGACAGTATATACCTGCTGTGTGAATCCTGCAGTTATTTTGATTGACAGAGATTCAATGTGGCAGTCACCAGAGCCAAGGCACTACTTATTGTAGTCGGCAATCCGGCAATTCTCAGGAAAGACTCCAACTGGCTCAGGTAAGTTTGCTCACAATGTTTTCATGAAACAAGAAGTGCAGCACAGTATTCCTATCTTATATAAAGTGAGGCTTTGTGCAATCCATGAGTCAGCATTAAACTCCTACTGGAACAGTCCAACTGCTATAACTCAAGGAAGTTCAGATAGGGTTAAGGTAGCTGGAAAAACCATCTACTGAGCATGGATTACTAAGCCATTGAAATCACACACCATTTCTTCTGTCTGATTTTCCTCTTGGGAAAGTCCTTTAATTTGCTTGCTACATGCGATTGATGGCTATTGTGTTGACAACTAAATTCATCTCCATAACATAGAAGAGGTTGATAAACACCTGAGCTGTAAAACTCAAATAGCACTGAGTAGACCGAGGCTGGAAATGTAATGGAAAGGTAATGAACATTGCAGTATTTAATGATAGTTCAGCTATATACTTGTGGCCGATTTCTTTTAAAGCTGTTTCCTTTATCATGATTAGGTTGCTAAGCCACATTGAGGAAGGAGGAGGGTGCGTAGGAATACCACCTCCTGATGAGATAGATGGTGAAGACATTGATGATCTCAGCAACAGGATGGACGCCATGCAGATACAAGGTAATGGGTTCCGTCATTTAATCCAACTGTCTGGCCAACTTGATTGAATTTAAATAATTTCTTACTAAAGCAACCTATGTTTTATGATTGGTGATCCTATGGTTGTATTTGAACTGAGCTTGGAGGGAGTTGGTGGTTGGGGAGGTGCCTAGTTAATATGTTTGCCCATTCTGTTGTGCTCAAAAGTTTGGAGCCTCGCCAAGTCTGTACTTTTATAATAATCATGAATACATCATAATGAATATTTGTTTTTGGTAGAATACTTCCCTTCTCTACTCTACAAAAATATTACATACATTGTCCAAAATTGTCTGCAACTCATGCCAATCACCATCTCAGTTGTGTATATATTGTACTTAAATAACAGTCAGCACTTGTATATTCATTACAGAGGCTCTGAGTGGCGGAGCCAGCGAACACCAGCAGCAAGTCAACCAGGAGTGGAGGAGAAAAGAGTAATTCATGCTGGGGATGAATACGCTGTTTTGGTACATATTGATGAAATTCTGTATATCGGCGGCCAAGGTCAACAATTGCAAAATAGATAAATATTTTCCCACTTAATCAAATTTTTTCCTCATTTCATAAGTTCTGACTTTTGACAATGCTTTGCTGTTTTTAGGATAATAGCTGCTCTTGCTTTGCTGGCTGTATACTTTTCATCTGGAGCCTCCGGACTATTTTTTTGTTACCTTTCCTCTTTGTGAGGGATTTGCCACGTCAAGTCAAACATATTTCTGGTGTTTATAATAACATTTATACTGTTTCATAGGATGATTCTAAAATTTATAAAGAATATAATTATTTATTGGGTTTGGTTCCTTCTACACAAGGTTATATTGGTTTTCTACGGTGAAATTTGTTTGCATGCATTTTTTAATACGAAGTTGCCATCAAAATGTATCAAAAAAGTATTGCTGATTTTTAGTGTCCAGCCTCTAATTTTGATTAGAAACAAACAAGAACAAATGGTTGCCCCATACCCTTTCAGGCCCAAGGGGAGCGCCCCAGTTTTTATGAAACAGATGTCAATCAGCCTAATTCTAGTGAGTATTACAGAGAGTGAAATTATGCAAAGCAATGGGTTATAATTGGTTTCACCAAGCCCTTGGTGAGAAAGTGGGATGGTTACAAAATCATCGGGTATCATTATAGTTATTAGCCCAAATATCTGGTGTTACCCTACCTGATTGGGGTACTGGTCATGTGTGTGTCATTGTAAGCCGACATTAGAAGGTTATATTTTTGAATATATACTGCATATATCAGAGCCGACAATGGTTGTTCTGCAAGTTCCGATAGCTTTACTCAATTCCTCAATAAAGCTAATTGTCGTATACAGCGAGAAGGATGGTGTTGTCCGCTTGGAATTATCCTGACTCTGAAAGCGAGTACCACTGCTTGGGTAAAACGTACACTGTATTTCATTCCTTTTGTGCCCTACTGCGTTCCCATTAAAGGTATATATCTATTTATCAATTTGAAAAGTGTTTGGAAGGTGTAGAATTGCTTCAGGTAAAAAAACACTTCTTTTGTTGTATAACAATTGCTAAGTAGGCGTAATCATTATAATACACATGATACAGCGAGTCATATTACTTATCCATTGATACTTCCGTCTCCTTATCAATATTTACTGTGTTCACTAGTCCTAATCTATTGATATTTGGCAAGCGACGCAAGGAGTGCGCTCAAGGTGACCAGGTGAGAAATGTTTAATATGGTTTGTTATAGCAAGTATTTTGAGAACAATTATCACTGCAATTTTTATTTTTTTGAATCGTTGTATCTTCAAGTGTCATGCTGTAAAACAAATTGATTATGCTGAACAATAACTTTCTGATTGCTCAGACCAAGGCTCATACTAGCCTCAAATTTGGTTTGTGCTCTCACAGGGATCATTACACCTTGTTTGAATGTTGGGTAGACTACCTTCATAGATGGAAGGTCACACCCCAAAATATCAAGGATCATCAATGCTTACTTTTGAACTCAAACCTAGTCAGGGTCAGTTAGAAATTGTCGGAGAAATTCAGAGGGCCATACTGCATGGTGCATTCAAAATAAGGGCAATTAATGGATAGAAATAGTTGTTAGTATGTCTGCAGGTCTCAGCACACAAAAGTCTAGTTATCAATGGGGACAGCAGTGGGATTTGATCCAAGAACCCCTTTAAATTACTTTGCTTGCAAGTTTTGGCCAGAAGTCTATTTTATTCTTTAGATAGATGCATATTTGAATGGTCTCTCTTCTCATGGTGGTTGCAGTACTTTCATGGTTTTCTGTGTACAAATAAAGAGAGATTATGTCCATGTTTTGAGATTTCAGTTATGCTGCTAACTGTCTGAACAAGCTTGCTTGTTGAATGTTGGGTGTTGTCAAAACAGATTAGGTTCTGAGAGCAGGCAGCCACTTTTGAGAAAGCTTTGCAAGTCTGTATTGATTATTTTAGTCCTTACGTCAACGGTATTGGAATTCTTGCTCTTTGTCTATCCACCATAGTTATCTTTTTATCTTATTGTGAGTCACGTTTGCCTCAAAATTTCCAGGGGAGTTTTGTATTAAACGGGACTTCCCCTCCGAGTGTTATTATAATCAATATGTTGTGATTGAATGGATAATAGAATTGAAACTAAGCCTGTTTTGTCCCTTGACCTAACTGTGATCAATAGAATTATGTTGGATTATATAACTTTAACTTTATCACTGGCCAGCTGCCAACTGAATATGATTCCCATATGCCATATTCAGTATCAATGCTGTGCCTCGATTTTAACAAACATGTTCTTGAAACAACAACCAAAGGGCCATTCAAATAAGTATGTTCTTACAGTACTTTTTTTCAAACAGTGAAACAAGAATGGCTTCACGGGGAGTAAATTCACAGCAGGTGTTGGAGTATTCCTCTGATAGCTCAGCTGGAATGAGGCCCTCTATCCCTGCGGTTGTGGTACAATCTGATGATGGATCATTATCTTCAAACTATGGAAGCGCTCACATGGTGAATGATGCATCGAGCAGTCCTTACGCTAGCGCCGCTTTGGTGTTTGATGCCGATTCTAGTACCGATGATGCTAGCATCATACAAGCCAATGTTGTAATCAGAGAAGTGCCACGCACACCACATCAGCACCTTCACAGTGACGAAGATAGTCTTGACTCTGGGTCCTCAAGAGAAATCAATCGCAGACCATTATTGCCCACCAATCACCTTGGGAGTTGGTATGGAGCTGAAGAGCGTCCATCAGACATAAGCTCTGTTGGTTACCAAATCTCCACAGCCCGCTCTATTAGCTCTAATCTGGCAGAGGAGGGCGATGCACCAGATGACAATGATGACATGACTGAGCTATGCGGCTCACCAGGTATAGTGCTGCTGATAATTTTTCCATGCAGGGTTCAGCTTGTATACTATTATTCTAAAATTCATGATTACTCATAAATATCCTAAATAGGAGTAAAAAAATAAGCTAGAGAGAAGGAGTGTGGGGGCCTTGAAGTTAGCATGCAACAATTTTTCCGATCAAATCCATAGCAAGATTGATGATGTTATGAATATGTGTTTTACCATTGAAAGAAAGTTCTTACTCTGTGGTTTTTAACACACACTTGGCCACAACTATTTTTTCTTCAGAACGCAGGTCTCAACTTATTTCGATGTAATAATAATCAGTTTGCAAGGTGTAGAATGAGATCAATAATTATAACCTTATACAATTACCTTATCATTTCAATATGTTCCAGGGCTTTGTTACAAGTAGAGAAAGGACTTTGACTTGGTCTAAATAATGTTCGAAATAGTTGGCCCATCTACTCAGCTGTGATCCAAAACAAAACAAACTTATTTTCCTATTTTCTTTTTTCGCAGTGCCGTGTTTCGGTAACATGTACTTCCACAATGAACTTCTTTTTGAGACATTCAAATTTCTTGTGTTGGGTCTCAAAAGGAACAGGAGAAGCTATTCTCAAACAGAATTTATGAACGGCATAGACATATCAAACAGTGAAAACAGGTAAGTTGGTTTATAGGTTTTGTGTTTATGTTCATCTAGGGCACAAGTTCCAGCTGCCAGGGATTATGTTTTTGTTATTTATAGCTGATTCTCGCCTCTGCTTGCCATTTTCCAAAGCTTCCGCGTACATCATTTTATAAAACAATTGTTTCATACTACCTGTGTGCTCTAGCAATTTTAGTTAGAAATTGTGATGATAACCTTTTTGTTTAATGGTACTCTAACAGTAATGGGTATTTCTCAAGTTTTCTCCTCTTTTTTCCTCATGCCCCTTTTCTCATATCACCGAATTATTGGAGCCTGTGCCATGTGATGTTCTCTTATCCCAATGAACTAAATTAGTTCATAATTACTTGATTATCCCATTGGAGACTTTCTTATTACAATATTTGTTTTGATAATGCATTAAAGGCAAACATCACCCTTTTGGAGCCTTTGTTGAAATATCAAAAGAAAAGTCAGCCACACACACACATGAGTCACTATCACAAAGAAGGATATATCCTTACTTTGTGATAGCCAGAAAGATTATAATTACATGAGCGCTAATTTTGCAACCATTCAAAACATTGATACTTTGCACTACAAAGCTTGATAGAAGAACTAGTTGTATGCATTCCAGGCATTTACCATGTTCTGTTTCTGTATACCAGCAACTGATTGAATGCTTTTCTCTCTCTCACTCAAGGGAGAGGGAATGATCATTGCTATAACCCTTATTACATCCTATCCTGCTGATTCATCTTTTCAGATGTAGCAATCTCGTCATTTTTTAGCTACTGAAAGAAAGAAAATTTATCAATCACAGACCTGATAGAGACCGGATTTTTCTCAATAAGTTTGTGGCTCATGGTGATAACAGGCTGTTGGTTGCTTTCACAACAAAGAAATTTGGAGACTTGTATTACCTCTGTCGAATCTGTGATAAAGGCTTTCTCTGTTGGCAAGGCCTTAGTGATCACTTTACTCACAATGCACATAAAAATGCAGAATCACAGGTGATCACTATGATAAGAAAAGTAAGTAGCCCTTGCGGATTGATAAACACCAGAGAAGTCATCAAGTATTTCAAATTGGGATCATTTATGATGAGCGAATGTGTTGATTCTGAATCAACCAAACAGAGCCATCGCTTATTGAGACAATCCCACATTCTTCAGGAAGGTGGTTGCTATGCATCAATATGTCTACCTTTATTCATACTGTGTTGTCTTGGTGACCTCCTTTTCTTACACTGAGAGCTCAAAATGAATGGTCTGATTAAGTTGTACTAGATAAGGCCTCAAAATAGGTCTGGTTTAATTGGTCAAAATAGGATATAATGCACGAGCACAATGTTCTTTTTTTAAGAATGATGATGGATTCAGATGTCCGCTGAATGGTTGTGGCTACAACTCAAAGGACAAGGAGAAGGTTGAGGAACATGTCAAGCTTGAAAAAGTTCACAAAGTGGACAGAACCAAAGGATTATTTGTGTTTGAACAAATCGACGCTCCCATATATCAGTTATGTGATATATGTGATATGAGAATATTGACTCAACGCAAGCCTCGTCATCTCATATCTACACACCATAAGCGAAAAGTTCTGATTTGCCAAAGGTGAGTCGATCATTTCCTCTTGCAATTGCTGGTTGAAAAACCTTTGATAAAAATCAGAAGTGCTGTCTCAGTTAGAAGACTGAGAAATAAAGGTCTCTTTAAGGCGCGGTCCTCATAGTCTGCCCAAAGCTGCTCTCAATTTGCAGGTAAACCGAGCACACCTTGGGCACCAACAGAGCCCAGTAGTCAGTGACTGCAACCGGGTTAGCTACTCGAGGACAGGCGGTCAAACCAATTGAGCCACCTCCGAGTCCTACCCCTCTATCTCACTTTAGTTTTTTGACCTGAACAAAATTGATTGATTCCCATCAAAATACCATGATTTTGTTATGCACATCCCAAGCCAGTCCCTGAATACACAGCACCTTCGCGGTATAGCTAACAGCTATGATGTCGTAGTTATTTTTCCTCTGAATTTGAATACAACAGGGATGGTGTGAGCATTTCAACCTATGTAAGGGAATTTCCCCCAATCTGTAACATGAAAAACCACCTCATTAAACTCAATATTAAACTTACCAATTCTACACCCTGTGCATCCAACCCCCTATTATTTTTTGGTTACGAGTTTAATCTAATAATTCAAGAGATACTGAACCTGCCTCCGCTCAACAGCATCATGGTAATTGTAATTGGACTGTATTTTAGACTGCAATATACTATATACAAATTTCAATTTGGTTGAAGAGAAAAACTTATGGAGAATAGAGAAGGTATCATCATAGAAGAGGAGATAACTACTGAAATGAATGATAAGATTATCCTCGATGATAATGGCAACGGCACCAAGACAATTATTTATAATGTGAAGAATACTAGTGACCATCCAGTTTCTATGCCTTCCTTGAAACAGAACATAAAGGCAGTTACTCAGGACCTGAAGTTATCTTATGAAACATCGAAAAGCACAGCTATTGCTTCAAATGGTACAAATGGAGGTTTTTCACAGCTTGAATTTCAACGTAGTGTCTTGGTAATAATTTTTGATACTGTTGCAATTTTCACTCACTCTGTTAGGTCGAAATGACAAGTTATTCAAATGCTGATAATGTTTGTGTAAAATCATTTAATTATAGTTGTTTCATTTGCAGAAACCAGGACTTTCAAAATCAACATAAGGGCTCACAACCAGTCAGAGCACACAGTCGATTTGATCTTCAAATTTGAAAAGTTTAAGATTTTGCGATCACGGATGGTTGTCTGTATTCAACGAGCCCATGAACATCTGTATGACAGACTCCAGCCTGCTGCACAATATCATCCACGATCGAACAAACAAGATGACCATGAAACAAATCTGCAGATAGTGGAAAGTGACTTTGATCTTGAATTCGAGTAGGTGTATATCTATTGTATATTATACTCTATCATTGTGGTCTACTGATATGGGCTTTAATGTAAGAAAAAGGACATGACAATTAGTTCTGCTTTCAGTTTTTTTTTGGGGTCAACTGGTGGTAATCAGAGTATATGTTTATCAGGACTTATAATTTGCTAAAGACACTCGATATTATGAATCTCTTGCTGATACAATGACTGATGTAAGCAACACGAGACAATAAACAAACATTCGATAATCATAACTGGTGATTTAAAATAAACCAGTAGGTTAGGTTTTACCGCCCATCTATTACGATTGATCTTATTATCATTTCAGAAGTCATGTGGACCTAAAAACAGCACTAGGGAACTCATTACAGCAATATCATATCCCTCAACAGATGGAGGCTTACTTACAAGCCCCTATGGTGCGAGAAGATTTATTGTAAGTTGTGAAGAGAACTTGCAAAACTGCAGTAAACACCTCTTTTCTCAGACTAGAGAGGAGTTGGGCTTGGACTCCTGCGATCAAACATGGTTGAACAAAAAAAAATCTACCAGTGCAGGCCATTTTTCTCATGTCTTGTTATATAAGTATAATGTATTCAAGTTCACTGTGGAAAATGTTAAAATTGGCTCCAGTCAGACTAAAAAGCTAGCCTGGTGGGGTCTTTAGGAAAATATAGATTCATTTATATCTAATTACAACCCACTTCTTCTTGGTGAGAGTATCATATGGAACAGAAAAAAAAAGCTTCGCTGACTCCCATTGTCATATATGATAAATGTAAGAGTTAATTCCGAGGCTTCACAGAAGAAGATAAATAATAATAATGTAACACTTTCGCGCCATATATTTAATAATAAATAATTTTAATGCTTAAATTTCAGCAAGATACTGAACATTGATGACTTGGATTGCAGCAACTATTCTGATCATTTCAATAACCTGCTGTATATTGAGGAGCTACAGATGAGACGAGATATTAAGTCTTACACCATAAAGGAGGCAAAAATGATTAAAACTGATACAAAGAGACACATCCTCCGCTTAGATGTAGGCATTTTATACATATCCAAACACTTTGGTTGGCAAAGATTTCATCCGACTACTGCTACAGTGGTTCTCTATTTTCTAACACTCTGATTGGGCAAAAAGGAATGCTACCACTTTCGTATATGAAGATGAAGATTTTTCTAATTATAGACAACAGAGGAAAATCCTGGAATTTCATGTTTTTTCCAACAGGTACCTGGTTTGGCCGAAAACAGACCATCGGTTCTGAAGGGGGACACAATCTTAGCCACTCCTAAACGTCGTGATGGGAAGAAGTACAAAGGCAAGGTATACGACGTTGAAAGAACGACAGTGAAACTAGGTTTTGAGACAAGGTAATACCCAACCTCTCGGTCCAAGTTTTAAATCAAATTACTCCCTTTGATTTCATTGATACAAAATTACATTCTTGACACCAACAATGTTCTAGAATGTTTCTTTCAGAGGTCATCTGAGTAATTTTTTTTTTTAAACGTTAATTGACAAGCAATCTTCATCATTGAAATGATGTGCTTCCAAGTGTGCCAAGATAAAACAAAAATAAATAAATATGGAAGATAAAGACTAACAATGAAAATGGTTATGTCTTAGACATGAAATACAGAAATGCATATTGTTGTAATGACTTTAAATTGTTTGCAGACCTGATCTGTTGCGGAAGGCTATTGAAAATTAAAGAAAGATTGCAAAGAAAATTGTTTGATGGAGGTTTCAGATAATGCTTGTCTCTCATCTGAAAGCGATGTATATTAAATGAAAACTGCTCACATATATAACCTGGAGCCAACATATTAAGTATTTTAAGCCATAAATGGCAGTAAAATAACTGGCAAGCTGTGGTAAGGGGAGAAGATTTAATGATCTTGAAAGATCCTGTGTTGATATCAGATGCTTTGGAATGAAATGAACAAAGGCGATAAGCCTAAAAGCCCGCTTCTGCAGTAAAAATAATGGATTTGTTATGTGAGCAGGGGGTATGTTATAGTAAATATGAATACCATAGATTAAATAACAGAAAATGAAATGGTGGTAAAAGGTCATCGCCGCTTTCCTTCCAATGCAAAATCTGCATTGCTGAAAAAGTGCAAGATTAGCTTTTAGCTTTTTTGAAATATATTCAACATGATCATTCCAATAAAGTGTGTCATGCATCACATAGCCAAGGAGTTTAGTTTTGGCTTGTCTCTCAAGTTCAGAGCCAGAAATTGGCTCATCGCCGCTTTCCTTCCAATGCAAAATCTGCATTGCTGAAAAGTGCAAGATTAACTTTTAGCTTTTTTGAAATATATTCAACATGATCATTCCAATAAAGTGTGTCATGCGTCACATAGCCAAGGAGTTTAGTTTTGGATTGTCTCTCAAGTTCAGAGCCAGAAATTGATAACAAAAATTTTGCGTTGGGTGATGCATTACAAAGAAAATAATGTGATTTTTTCGTGTTGATCACCCTTTTGTTTGACTTACACCATTGGTTTATCTCACTGAGATCAATATTGCAAGACCTCTCTAACTGAAAAATGTTGTGGCTTTTGGCGACAAAAGTAGTATCATTGGCGTAAATAGAAAGTAATGTTGGGGCAATGATTTAGCCTTGAGGGACACCTTTCCGAATAGGTATTAATGGAATTTAACTGGTTGAACATAACATATTGTTTTCTCTCATTTAAAAATGAAGCCAGCAGTTTATGGGATGATCCAGTCATGCCATATCTAGACATATCTAGATGTGACCCTTCATAATTTGCTCAATTCCTGGTTTCACAAGGCTATATTCAAATTTAAAATATTTCAAAAGTTTTCAAACAGTTTAATTTCAGGGTCATTACTTGTTGAGTGAAGTGCCTTACCAGTGTTCGACACTATGCATTATGATCCTAGTTCTTGTAGCATCTTCCTTCATAGTTTTCTCCTGTTTTCCAGAATGAGAGAGAGTTTCTATAACGGATCGATACACAAAATAGAGTTCACCATCAACAGGCTACCGATGAAGGTCGAACATCGAGCTGTGACCTGGGCAGGAGAAAGAGACAAAGCTCTGAGGGCAGTTTTATTTCCCGAAGCTTCAAATCCTCAGGCATCGGCCATGCATGAACCACAGCACCTGAGGTTAGTAGCTCTTGAATAAATTTATACAGATTCACAGACTTTTGTTGAACACATTGGTGTGACATGGGTTGGAGAGAAAGAACATATATATATATATATATATACATGATATATTTGATGATATTCTGTTTCTGTATTTGAGCTGCCACATCGTCATACAAACCCTGCGGAGCTTGAGACATACTCTGAGATCATTGACAAATTATAATCTTTAGTCATGACCATTGAAGTGACTTTTGATGAACAACATAATCATATGGATCTTGTATAGGTAACTGGGTTAATGGGCAGAATTATGGAACTGGGATGGTCCAGATGGGAGGATCGACAATTATTTTATGAACTTGTTATGAAATCACCATTATAACTGAATATTGCAAAGTTTTATCTGTTATCAAACCACTGATGAGTCGACCTAGTTAGATCTAGGGTAATATATCTTCAACTTGAAAATTCTGCCTGGTTTGCGTTTGCATTAAAAAAATGGGCTAACCTTGTTGCACATGTATATTCTCATTCTTACAGTTTCCGTGATGACAATGTTCGCAGTAACCCTGAACAGAACTCTGCTGTGCAGCAGATACTGAGAGGATCATCTAAATCTGCTCCGTATCTCATCTTTGGACCTCCTGGGACTGGTAAAACTGTCACCATGGTGGAGGCCATCAAACAGGTAGGCAAAGAGCTAAATTGCTAGTATCAAAAATTAACCAATGAGAGTTACATGAAAGTTGCTTCACTGCCCAAATTACTCTTCAGGCATCAAGTTGTCATAATATGTGCATTTATGAGAAAGTTACCAACAATGTTCAATGTTCTCCATTATCACTTTGGGCAAAATTGAATGATTCATCATGTTGTGCAGGTATACAAGGAGAAGGTACATGCTAGGATCCTAGTTTGTGCTCCACAAAACGATGCTGCAGATTTACTTACGGAACGACTCATTTCTGATAGCACAATTATACGCTCCGATGTCATCCGACTACACGCTTTGTCACGCTCAAAGTCTACTGTCTCAGAGAAGGTTTGATTAGCTGTGTCTCGTTACTCGTGAACATCTAATTCAATTAGTAATTGTGCTATGCTACAATACTGAAGATTAAAATCCTATGCCTGTGAGCATTTGTCATGATACATGAGCGATTGAATTCCTAGAGAGAAGAATAGTATCAAGGCCGACTCAAATAATAAAAATACTGAGTTATATAGGTGAGCAGCAGACAAAAAATATTGTGTGTTCCCATCCATCTTTTGTTATCATTCATCCAAGTCTGTACACCGGGCAAAATTTGACAAATCTCCTTGCACGTTCCTGTCCATCTTTGAATGTTGTCTGTCCATGTTCATTCGTTTATCATCAAGCAGGAGAAAAAAGATATAGCAACTTTGCTTTTTCTAGATATGGCGTGTGTCAAATTTTCTGGACGGACTTGATGGAAAGGTAATGTTCCCCTCCAAGGAGAAGCTCATGAAGAAGAGAGTAATAGTAGTTACCCTCGTCACAAGCGGCAGGTCAGTCTAGCTATTTGACTTTTCTGTGCCTCCAATCGAGAAAAGAAGCCCACAAGTTATAGCCATGCATGGCACCACAACCTTAGTATGATGATGTACACCACCCTGTTGCCACTTTTAAAACAGGAGAAAATGACAGAGCTGATTCAAATGAAATTAGATTCTTTGCAGGCTGGTATCTGCAGATATGGGCTCACATTTCACACACATATTTATTGATGAGGCTGGACATGCTACAGAACCAGAGACTATTATACCATTATCTGGTCTTCTGGATGTTAATATGAGAAATGGAGGTCAGGTAATACTAGCTGGTGATCCTAAACAGCTCGGCCCTATCATCAGATCACCTGTTGCAAAGCAGTGTGGGCTAGGTGAGTCCTTGCTGTTCTGCATCCAAATTTATACCAATCAGAAAACCTAATGGTATCGGTCAGACTGGGAAAGACAGACAATCAGCTATTTCAGTCTATTATACCAAATATTAATGTCAGAATTGGGAACATATCATAAGCTTTGTTTGTTTCAGGGTTGAGTTTTCTAGAGAGATTGATGAATGATAAATTGTACATGAAAGATCCGAGGACTAAATCATACAATCCGGTCTATGTGACCAAGCTCGTGAACAATTACAGATCTCACCCAGCGATACTGAAAATACCTAATGAGTTGTATTACGATGGAGAGCTTAAAGTGTGTGCTGATGAAATGCAGAGAAACAGATTCTGCCCTTGGAATGTAAAACTATTCTACATTCTAGCTCCTCAAAAATACCTTTGTTACCTTACTTATCAAGTTTGTACATTAGAATTTATAACAAAAAAACCTTTGACCTTTGACCTTTTAAGTGGGGTTAGGCAAATTGTGACTTCTTAAATTTATCCATTAACAATCCTACTATGACAAAGAGTAGTTTGAGGGCCCAAACAGCAAAGTTATGCGAAGAAAGCTTCTCTATTGCGTAGTGATCAACTATAGTATGAATAGCCTACTATTAAAATATTTTTATCAAAACTTCAAATTAGATTGCATCCAATTTACTTTGTATTTAATTTTGTTTAGACTCTGCCACAACAAGGTTTCCCAGTAATATTCCATGCTATTACTGGACGAGAACAGCAAGAAGAAAACTCCCCATCATTTTTCAATGTGATGGAAGTTACTGAAGTTCTTAACTATGTGGATGATATCATGAACACCAGATCTTTCGGTGTACTGGCTGACCAAATCGGAATTATCTCCCCATACCATAAGCAAGTGAGTGGTGACTGACATGACATGTAAAGCTAAAAGTATACCAACTGAACAGCCTGGTTGAATGGCAGTGACACCATGCTTCCCTAGTGAAAAATAGTATGTTTACACCTCACTTTGAGAGTATGTTGGACTTGTAAGTCAGGTTCTGCCGCTGTGCTTTATTAGAGATTAGTTATCTTCAAATAAAATTTCCATTCAAATCATGCTAATTATTGATATCTGATTTAAAAAAAGGCAACAGCTTGAGTAGTTTCTTACTGGTGCTGATTTACTAGCACACCTCAGTAATCCGCATCAACTGGTTTAACTAATAATGTTTTATCAGTATATTAAGTAATCTAATACCGTTTTGAAGTGGCACTTGTTTCATCCTGCTTTGAATCTTTATTCCATGTTTCAAACATTTGGGCTCGTAAAAACAATCAATGTTGAGTTGTTTTGAGGGCTCAAGCGGTTATGTGGGATCTCGCAGCACTCCACATTCTACAATACAGCTAAAGTTTGGTACGAATTGTGTTTTGTTGAAAGGTAACAAAGATCAAAGAGGCCTTGAGGGAGCGCCAACGAACAGGGAGTGCTATGGAAAGAGCTAGGAAGAAATACGACA
Organism: Membranipora membranacea; assembly: GCA_914767715.1. Taxonomy (NCBI): domain Eukaryota; kingdom Metazoa; phylum Bryozoa; class Gymnolaemata; order Cheilostomatida; family Membraniporidae; genus Membranipora; species Membranipora membranacea. Next base: position 14,653,757 of record OU612068.1, read on the forward strand.
AGATATCTGTAGGATCTGTAGAGAAGTTTCAGGGCCAAGAAAGAGCAGTCATCATCATCAGCACAGTTAGAAGCCAGGATACACATCTGGTCCATGACAGGGTGTTCAACCTTGGATTTGTCGGGAATGCAAAGGTAGATAATAAATGTTTTATGATAATAATGGTTTGTAGAGGTTTTCAAAAATGTTGCTTTATTAATTTGTTGTATCTCAAAAATAGGAACTATTTGGAATAACACTATGCTACTGGAGCTGGAACAAACACACTCTACATGCACGCAAGTCTCACCTGAGTCTCAAAGCTTCCCCACCCTCCAAAAAACTGTGGTTTTAAGCCGTCTAGAGGGTGCCCGAGTAACTGTCTAATCTACACAGCCCTTATGCCTTTTAACACAAACTTGGTTACTGAAAATTCACAATCCTGACATTTTTTGTTGTTTTAGAGATTTAATGTAGCTGTGACCAGAGCTAAAGCGCTGCTTATCATCATCGGTAACCCAAACATTCTCTGTCAGGATGAAAACTGGAGAAGGTTAGTGAGCTTCCCCAATCGATCATCAAATATCAAATCTCATTCAATCCTTACTCACGAGTCTTTGTAAAGCTCAACACTTTTTTGCAAATAGTGCAATAAAACATTGTAGATGATTGTCGGAGCTTATATTGCAATGCCACATGCATTTCTGTTCATAACATGTTTCGTGCTAATTTTTGACAGATATCACTCCACCTACCTGTTGTGTAGTTTGGGGGCTTGAGCGACATAGGTGAAGATTGTGGCGTCCTAAGCCTGAAAATGCATCTTAACCACTCAAGCCCTCATACTTTGACTAATGCGAAACTTTGAGACTCAAATTTAGCTACAATAGTCATCTATCTTTATAAAGAATATTACTCTGCTTATTCAAAGTTTTTAATTCCATTACTGTTTATATTTTTAAGAATGATTGAATACATTGATAAGGAGAAAGGGTGTAGAGGATGCCCATTGCCTGCAAACCTCCATGAACCTGTACAAGATACGTCCGAGCATCAACAATCAGGTAATGGAATGGTAATGATAGGTTCATGAACAGTAGCTCGGGGGGGGGGGGGCTACATCCAAATGTTGTGTGCTTTTTAACCATCACGTTCACTCTTGTTTGGATAAAGAAATATCCGATTCATGCACAACAGGTGATGCCATAGAATAGCTGTAGTGCATGCAGTATGTGTTGTTAACATTATTTTGGTTTCCCTGTTTCCCTTGAGAATTGCTAGCTCTTGCTGTGAAGATGCTCAGCGACGTAACTGATTCCTATCCCCCAAATGAACAATGAACTCAAGCTGCTAATAAATTATTAATTATTTTTTTTATGCAACGTTTTGGTAATGAACACATCACAACCATACTTTTCTTGATTGCAGAGGGTGCTTCTGCAGGACCAGTTATGCATTGGCCCACTATGGAGAGCCAACAGCAGTCTCAGTATGAACCTGGCGTGCGCAGAAAAGATGAATAACAAACTATAAATTCAATCTGGGTGGCCTCAATCTGCAAAAAGGATAATACTTAGAGTTTCAATATCAACAAAATACCCTAGACCAAGCCACGAGGTGAACATACATGGCTAACACGATAGGACAAAGTTATGTGATCAAAATTCATTCCGTAACATTATTGATGATTTGTACTATTTCATTTTTATCTGAGATTGATAGAGCATGAATTAACTCATTTAGCTTGAGTACCATCTGAAGGAGTTAGTAGTGAGGGTTAGTAGTGAGGACCCGGGCACAATTTATAGAATGTTTGTTATATCTGAAACATCAGTAGGATACTGACAAATGCGTTGTGGGGAGGGGTGCTGACAGAAAATTGAAATCATATTAGGGAATTGTTAGATTTTTGCCGACCATTTTATTGCTTTCAGACTTTTATTTTTATGGCCCTGATAAAATTCCGTTGAATCAAGCATAGAAAATGTAACAAATACAGTACAAATCTGAGAAAAAGGGCATGCATTTTCTGGCATTCATATTTGAATAATTCATCACCGAAATCAAATCATATTATTTCAATAACTTGTGTAAAAAATAACAGCCTCCACAACACTGGCGGGTACGCTAAACTTCTGCAACTTTTTACCAATCAGTTCCGTCCAGCTTTGCCCCATCTAGAAGCTATTGTTGCTATCTTAACAATCCTCATTTATTGCTTACACCAACTCCTAATGTCATGAAGATTAACTTGTTTCTGTTGGAACACAAGGCTCACTGTGGAATACCCAGGCAGTGACAGTAATTTGACAATTTTTTGTAAAAACAAAACTGTCCAGTTGAGACAATAATATCTCATAATAAAGCATGTGTGGTATGATGAAAAATCTAATGGTTCGATGGCGCAATAGGTTAGTATGCTTGCTATTCACTGCCCGACGATTGGTACCGCATGAGTTGCGGGCTCGAGTCCCACTGGAGGAGCTTTCAGGATGATTGTTTCAGCCCCCAGTACCCTCGGGTGTATAACTCTCTTCAACTTTGCGCTTTCCGAGTTTTAATCTTGGGAAGAGTTAATTGGCCTTCAAATATAATAGCAGCCGTTGCAGGACAGCTCTTGCATATGTAAGTTTTGCGATAAGATGAGAACCTTTACTCCTTCCTTCTCCATTCTTGGTTAGCTTGCTGTTGTAACTCGCTAGCTGCACCACTGAGAGCTTCTAATAATAGAGAAAAACAGTAATAATTAAAGGTAGATATAGGGGACCAGGCAGACATCACATCTCAAGGTTTGAAAAGGATAGCATACATAAGCACAAGGCTTCATGGAACATCTAGGGAAAGTTGTTTAGTTTTGTCGCACAAACCATTAATAAATAGTACCTTGTATCTGCATGGCGTCCATCATGTTGCTGAGATCATCAATGTTTTCACCATCTATCTCATCAGGAGGTGGTATTCCTACACACCCTCCTCCTTCCTCAATGTGGCTTAGCAACCTGAACATGGCAGAAAAAGAAATTAAAGGAGGCAATCATCAAACTGCCGCAGTGTTGTTATCAGTGTACCAGTTGGTAGGATCAGTGAGAAATGTCTAACGTTGTGTACTATTGTATATGTATATATATAAACACATTTTTATTGCATCAACCATCATCCAAAGATGTTCTGCCTGTTGGCAAAAAGACCAAAAAAAACCAACCAAAATAAAATCAAGGGAATAAAACTCAATTGAATGAAAACAAAATGGTTTGACAATGCAAATTTGAATGGATGGATGTATGTTTGTTGATGTTGTGTTATTGCTTTGTATCAAGTCAATATCCAACCGCTAGCTTGAGAAACTAACCTGAGCCAGTTAGAGTCCTTCCTGAGAATTGCTGGATTGCCGATTACAATGAGTAGTGCCTTTGCTCTGGTGATCGCCACATTGAACCTCTACAAAAGTGACAACGTTATCATATGCAATCATTTATTGGTTATAATACAAATGTACAAAATTGACATACCACCATTTTCATACTGAGCTAATCATTCAGATCACTCTGCAGTGCTAACACAGTTTAAATGTCATGCAGTGGGAGAACATCTGGTTATGCTGAATATGAGTATTTTTTTAGTATTTATTGACAACAATATTCATCATTGAAATGATGTTCTTTCAAATATGACAGAGCAAGCAAAAAAAATTAAAATAAAAGAAAAGAAAAAAAATGCTAAGTTTTTGTAAGATAAGATGGCCATTAAAAAACAACCATAACTGGGCCAGTCCTACCTTACCTTTGGATTGCCAACGAAGCCCAGGTTAAACTTCTTATCATCATCTAGGAAAGCATCTCTACTCCTCACAGTACTGATGATGATGATCTCCCGCTCCTGGCCCTGAAACTTCTCCACAGAACCGACAGATATATCAGCATAGCCACGCCTTCTACCTCTCTGCTGAGTCTCCAAGGCCTTCAATCCTCGAATTATCTTGTTTACCTACAGAGAAAATCGGTTTGTAGGTTTACAAAAAACCAATACAATAAGGATAAAGAATTTCATGATGAAGAGATGGGAGAGTCAAAAGGTCCTAAATTTTAGGAAATGCCGTTCTCCTTTAGTTTGAAATTTCAGATTACGCTTGAGGGCCATGAGTATGATATAAAGAACACGAGGACAACTGCTTTGTCTGCAGGACATGCTGTATATACTGATATCCCTAATACACTGGATATACTGAATACACCCGATATCCAAATATACCGGATATAATCGAAGTACACTGGATATACTGTATATACCCGGTATGCAAATATATCGTATACCCTATAGGAGTTTAATTTAGCTAGAGTTTAATTTCGCTATCTGGACCTGGTACTAAATTTCGCTAGTACTAAATTAAAAAAATGTCCAAGCTGGGATTTTAACCCAGGGCATAACCATCCATCTGATTGCAAGGCAGACACTTAGACCACTACACCACACTACCTTGCATGTGTAGGTAAGGTGTATTTCTGTATAATTGTACATTGTTTATGAAACTATGGTGAGTGAGTTTAATTTAAGATACACTAAATTTCGCTACTTAGGCAATAACGCGAAAAGCGAATCCTAAATGCCGCGAAAACTAAACTCCTATAGGGTATACTGGATATACCGGATATACAGCAAAGGGTATGGTATTCATGTTGCTATGACCTTGCACACCCATTTGGTTTCATATTATTACACTTAATTTAATTCACCTCACCTGTTGATGATAGGGGGAGATAATTCCGATATGCTCAGCTTTAACTCTGGGTGATTTACAGTCCATCAGTTTCTCCACATAGCTGACTACTCTCATCACCTCATCAGTATTAAACCAGGAAGGAGACCGAGCCTCTCTCTCCTCCTCTCCCTGTACTCCATGGAATATCAGTGGGAATCCTTCTGTCGGTAAACCCTGAAAACCCAACGAATTCATAAATGAAATTCTGGTTTGTCTTTGCAAAAGAGTGGTGAATAGTTGTTTGAACAAGTCGACAGTGACAATACCTCGAATCAAGAGAGGTCAGTGAATTAGATTATGCACCCTGGTGGCTGTTAAACTAGTACTCAGACTTGGCTATGACTAAGCTAAGATAAGATGAATATCATTCCAAAATGTTGTGGTGTGTTCTTGGGAATTATACCGATTCAATTGTGACTGTTTAAAACTCACCTCCCACCGACAGAATTTCTCTCTCGCTAGTCTATCAGCGAAAGGCTGCAGTTCATTATCATAGAAGCACATGTTGGGTACTTCTAGTATATCAGGATGAGATCTGAAGCTTCTCACTAACTTAGTCACATATACAGGGTTGTACTGATCTGTCGTCTCATCTCGAGCATACACGCCTGTGTCCATCAACCTCTCCAGCAGGCTCATACCTGTCATAATCAAGCAGGTTTCCAGTGAAGGCATAGACATTTTGGTAAGTGTACTTGACATCATTACTGGTTTATTATATCTGGTTTCCAAATTTTAGATTCAAATATATGACAGTCTCTGTTAAAATCAATCTGGCCTATCTGATTTTGCTGCATTTTATGATTACCTCTTATTGACTGAGAATTCAGTTGAGCAGATAAAAATATGAAAATCGCTGACAGTGAATACTAAAATCCACAAGATCTCCATATCGACATACAAGTAGTGCATTCCATATCACACAGTGTTCCGCAAGCAAGAAGGAAATTGAAAACGCACCTAGATTATGAGCTATCGGCGATCTGACAACAGGTCCGAGTTGTTTAGGATCGCCTGCCAGCACAACCTGCACACCAGACCTGATAGCATCTCTAATCAGGCCTGTCAGAGGTATGACAGTCTCAGGCTCTGTGGCGTGTCCAGACTCGTCTATGAATATATGTGTGAACGTGTTCACCATCTCAGCTGATACCAACCTGCGTACAATAAAACACCATTTTGTGAGATCAAGGAGTTAGAGACAACTCCTTGGTGAACTTAAAAGAATTTTGTAAACCTGTGAGACCATTTGACATTAAGCAAGGTCAAAAAGTAACCCATGTACAAGAGATATTGTTGTATGTCACTTGAGGCTAAATCAGATAAATTAGCTGGTATTGCCAAACAGCAGTTGTATAAGTGGATAGTTTGAGGTCGCAACGAATAAAGAAGAAGCTATGTAGTATGCTGTGCTACTACTGACCTGCCACTAGTGACTAATGTAGAGAGGATAATTTTCTTCTTTCTCAGATCATTCCTGGAAGGGAAGTACACTTCCATATCAGTACGATTAGATCTGGAACTGAGGGCATGACGCATTGTAGTCGCAACTCCTGTCTTACTCTCATGGTTAGAGACCGCTTGTACCTACAAAAAGTATCACGTTCAAATATCAAATTTAAATGTAAATGCTGAATTTATAAATCTTTACATAACGATAGCTTACAGAACACCATTAAAATGTTATTAGGCCTAAGGCAATCCCTTGAGTCTCATTTACAATTTATTATTGTATCAAAAATATATATTTATGGATTAAAGGAAAACGAAATAATTTATCAGCTTTGGCCCTATCATAGAGATTAGGTTTTCAACAACAAAAAGGTGGGAACAGTGGGATTCCATTCTAACTAAGGAACATGACGCTCGCTGTGCGTAAAGCCTGTGTTACTGTGAATTTGATGTATTATATATAGTTAGAGCATTCATAAGGAGTTGTCCCATCATTGGACAAGTGAAGACAACAGTGACAACTGTACAGTAGGTTTATAACAATGATACATGGTTTGAAATAATGATCATCTCATTACCACCAGAGTGACAGATTAATGGCGATGCATATCATGCATCATATAAACAAAATATATCATATTATGCAAATCATATAATATGTATATCATATAACCATACAGTTTACTCACCTCAGGGTCAATATCATTGTATGATCTGGAAGGTGCATTTAGCCTGATAATATCAATTTTGTCTACATGATCGATTAGCCTGTGGGTAATGAGATCAGCTGCAGCATTCTGTGGAGCACAGGCTAAGATACGGCAGTTAGGGACATCTCGATACACCTAGTGATAACAAATACCACCTTTATCTATGATGAGGCGTTGAGCCCCACGCATAATCTGCTACTCAGTGGGATGTAAAGTGCATCTAGTTATGGATGGATTTTTCTGTAGTGATTCAAGATGACTTGTTCACAATCATCTCAAGGACCTTGATCAAGATAATTTTGTGTACGTATTTCAGGATAGCTTGCTAGAGATATACTCCTTTGATGTTTCTTTCTCATATGCCATTAAGTATTTCATCTTCTGCAGACATTAATTAGCAATATAAAACAACCCACAATGCACCACTGCATACAAACTTTTCGATGTGACATCCCTAAAAATTTATAGAGGTGGGTATAGAGATGTGAGTTGTTGATTAACGGATGATTAGAATTGGGGGCCTCTTAGCATACGCCAAATCCCGAAGCATGGGCGGCAAGATATTGGGTACCTAAGAGGCGAGGCTGCAATTGCTGCGCCAGATTGCCCTCTGTTGTCCTGCCATAAATATAGTAAGTTTTGCAGTATTTTCATTATTTCCCTCACAGTACCTGTTTGATAGCTTCTACCAGAGTCATAGTTTTACCAGTACCCGGAGGACCGTATATCAGATATGGTGCTGGTCGGGATAAACCAGCCACTATATGCTGTACAGCTAAATGCTGCTCTACATTACTCTCCACATTGGTGTTATAAAATCTGGAGAGAAGACAAAAAATCCAAGCTTGAATCAAAGTGTCAAAGAGCCAATACATCGTTACACATGCCTATAAAATATAAACAGTCTGTGATGATATTGATAATTGTACTTTGTAAACCAGGAAACAACAAGTTATATTTACTTTGGCTCTCTATTTTCTGATCAATCACATTTCATATCACGTACCTGTATCTATGATCCTTGGGCACTAGAAGAGTTGGCAAAAAAACATTTGGGTTGGGGAAGAGAACATTCTGCAGGTTATTAGCCATTTCTGACACCGCTCTGTGCTCCATTCTCATAGACAGCCGATTGATGGTAAATTCTATTCTGAATGTCATGTCATTCACAAACCTCTTTGTGAACCTGTAATACAAATTATAAATATATGAAGCAGGCACCACTTTGAACAATTGCTGATCATTTGAATGGTATTTATAGTAAACATGGATGAAGGAAAGAATACAAATAAAGTGGATCTTGGTAATGAAATGCTCTGTATGGATGATTAACTGGTGCATGATGTTCATGAAGTTCAATTTCAACACACTGATAGATCATTTATTATCCCCAACTCCGTATTTGAGCAGCTATCTTATTTAAAGATTAGATAAAAATAAAATTCTAAACTCAAGGCACCCGGGGAATCCCCTTGTTAGCGTGGGGAATTCTGATTTTGTCAAGAGACACCGGCAAACTGTTTCTTTATGAACTATGAGATTTGTCTTCCATAGGGTGGAATCTATAACATTATTCCCCATCAGAAAAGACGCATACTAAACTATCCATCCATTGTGTATCTCAATTATCAATTTGAGGAGATCTTGTACACACGTTACTTTATTGAGTTGAATTATTAGGACTATTACCTGCTACTCAGACCAAGTTTGACAGTCTCCAGCTCTGTATGGTGAACATAAGCCTCATACTTCATACTGTCTCCAGGATTCAGCATAATAGCAAATAGTTTGTCGCCTTTGAGTACCGATGGCCGACTCTCAGCCAAGCCTGGTACCTATATATTGAATGGTATGATGAAGGTTACTTTATTAGCCATCGTTGAGGAATTAATCACATCAACTACCTTCCTTGTTTAAAATGCTGGTGACACTCACATTAATATCAAGATTCTCATATAGTGATTCTTTAAATTGGCTAGTGTGCAATCCCTAAGTATCGAGATATATAATGAAACGCAGCAGTGCTTTGGGCACCAGTGCTTTAAGGGTTATTATCCAATTGTCATTTGTAACATGAGCCAGCTTCCATGGAGCTGATCTCGCTCAAGTTATGCGTGACCATAGAATGCGGAATGTCTACGTTATGTGCTCAAACTTCGCCCTAGCGGCTGGTAAAGGTATTCCATAAGTGGATATCAGGATGAAACTACAAGCGACCTGTGTTAAGTTTAAAAACTTACGCCGTAGACTAATCACAGATTTGTGTGCTTTCTCTACGACTTGCACTAAGTAATATCATGCATTATGCTGATGCTGATGGAAGAGAAGAATTTACTGATGAGGGAGCTACTTTGAATGTGAGAGTAGGTTTTCCCTGAATAACTGATACAAACCTCAAGCACAGCAAGACCGGTCCTAGCCTCTTTTCTCATTTTGACAGAGTGCATGGTGTACTGAGCTATATCTCTCTCCATCTGTTGCTCCTCCAGATACAACAGATTGTTGAAATATGAGGAATAATTACTGAAGTCTAACCCCTCAATCCTCAACTGACTCCTAAACAGAAAATCGATTTGATGATTTGATTGATTTGCAACAGTCAATGTCCATTAGTCAGATTTGGGGTGAGGGGGTGCCGGGCGGGGAAAATAGCTAGGGAGGCTAAGACTACATTTTGGTAATTCTCATCAATTAAATTCTGTCCACCACCGACAGACTAAAAATGTAAACTTTTTCAGATGCTGATGATTTGATTTGAGAAAACCACAAGTCAGTATAGGGGCTAAGGGCTTGCTTCAATTTGTCACGGGACACGAAGCAGAGCTTGGTTAAAACAGTTTATAAATAGTTTCATTGAGTGTGGAACAGTTTAGCCCCTGATGCTGAAAAAAGTATGACGTAGCTTTGCTCGACAGTGTTCAATATGGTATGTGCAACTTTCTGGAATTCCCTGGAACTTGCAGTCTTGAGCTGCATTGTAGGAAGGCCAATTCTTACTTGAGACATTCTAGAGCAGCTTCAGCCTTGGTGCTATCCTTGGCATTCTGTACACTGCTAACCAGATGCCTCACTTGACGGGTCACCAAATAACCTAGTAGGGGGACCTTCTTCTCCAGCTCAATTCTGTTCCTACAAACAGGATATCCTTGTTAATAGTAGTTATAAAATACGACTAAAAATATGAAATGGTAAGCCATGAAGAAAGATTTTAAAATTCATGGAATTCAACACTTATTATTTGTAATGACATAATATTATGTTCATCTCTAGATCAGTATCTTTCACTCACTCGATATTTGGTTTGAGATCACTCTGGACTACTTCGAGCTCAGAGGCTTGTACGCGCTCTGGTCGGACATACGGAGCCACTGGTTGTATAACTTGGAGGATTTCAGGGTTGATGACACATTTGTAAATTATTTCTCTCAGGAACACTAGCTTCTGACCCCCTCGCCTGTTGAGTGTAAATACTATTGGAACACAAACTCTCCCGAAATCCTTCGGATTGATCTCGACCTCCACAATATATGAACCTTGAAGCAAAAAAATTGTCTAGTTGGCTTCAGGGCATGTACCAATTTCTTGCAAATCGCCTTCATGAATCAAAGAAGGTCACAAAGTTGTCTTCAGGTACGAATTCAGATGTTTACAAGTCATGCGAGCATTACTCATGGATTAGCCATGATACTCAAGCCCTTGGTAAACTGCAAAGGCATGCCGGTAATAAACAAGTAGGATTTTTGCAGTTTTTTAATACGTTTTGAAATCTCACTCAATTACAATATCAATGAAAATCATAGACTTGATTATAATGTGATGAAAATATGACTATCTATAATTAAACACAAACACCAATTAGGGTTCTAACACAGAAGTACATGTAAGCTCGACCATATCTACTATTTCTTTTCAAAAGCTAAAGCAAAAGTATCTGAAATGGCAGGAAGTACTATTTTAACTCACGCATGGGAGGTATCACATGTGGATTGTTCCCCTTGGATACATTCTCACGGTCAGACAGTTTGATAGAGCTTTGCTTGTAGAGGTAGAAGTGGCTGAAATCGGTCAGAGTAGCTGGATTTTCCCTTGACTTGTTATGTATAATCAGTCTGATGACCTGTCCGTTCGTCCCGCCTGTTAGGATTAGCAGTGCACCAGAATCTTGCCCGGCCTCATCAAATTTGATTTCAATGTCTCCTTTATTCTGGATGAGCTGAGGTCTGTTCATGCAATGAAATGCGATGAAAAGCGATGTAATGCAATGAAATAAAATGCAATATTTGTGAATCACAATGATTTGGCTATTATAATAGTGCAGATATTATTAGCTCCTAAAATACAAGAATTGGGAAGTGATTGGTACGCTTTCTCCAGAAAGATGGCATTGGCTTTCTAGAGAAGGGGTAGGGCAATATGACCATATAGGAACCCAAATACAATTTAAAATGAACCAAGCAGTTATTTTAAATAATTGCTCACAATTAAACATGGTTCAACAAAGTGCTAAAGAAGAATAATTATGATTCAATATGTCACCTGTTGTTTCGAAGCAGCGATCTGAGGTTATTCAGCTTGTGTTTTTGTCCCAATTGGTGCTCGTCTAAACTGACTTGAGAGTTACACCTCACATTGCACATGTCACATCGGAATGTGTCTGATTTCTGCCTCATTTCATTATTGGTTATTTTGAAGCTTTTATCCTTCTGATAATGGCTGATCAGCTGACGGGCATTACCATTAAACTGACAGCCAAGCATGGGACAACAATACACATGCCCACTCCTGTCACCCTTCAAAAATAAATGTTGGATCGATGCAAAAAGCACATTGGGATTGATGCAAAAATTATGATTCATATGGTTTACATATCTTTCACAATCAGTTTACCCTATCAGGTCCGGGTAATACATAGGCATTTTGACAGTTGTTATCTTGAATATTTTAATGTTAATAAAAGCATTTGTAACAACGTGAATCAGTGAATGTGTGAAGAAAACTATTGGCACTAGAAACTGCAAGAAAATGAAAAATACTAGATTAGTACCATTAGAGGAGTTGTATAATGAGCGAGCATTTCCTGATGGGCTGGGGCTTTCTGCTGGTGGGAATATAGACCACTGCGGGACGGGAACCCACGATCACAGATCAGGCATACATAGTACTCTCTACTCTTATCTGAGCCGGGAGCGACTGTGAATATCAGGTGCTGTCCACCTGTAGTGTTGATGAACATTGGCTTCAGTACAACCTGACCTCTCGAAATGAAGATCAGCTTTCTCCATTTTAGATAATTCACGACATCATTGAATGTGTATCTGAATAAAATACTTTACAATGTCAGGGTGCAAGGATATATTCCCTGTAGTAAATCATCTCAGAATCAAAACAGAGAGATGATGCTAGCTGAGGGGGGTGGTTAATAAAGATGGAGGTTCCACCATGTGGCGCATAGTAACCGATCTACATGTCAATTGACAACGACCACCGTCTGTATATATATACTTTTATTGTCAATCTACAGTCATCTTTAGGAATTTTTTTACAAACATATCAATATTTCTGTTATACTGAGATCAACGACCGACCGACCTAATCATGCCTATTATATATATAATTGAGAATTCAAGCCTTTTGTGCTGCTGTCTTTTTATTTTCTTCTTAGGGGGAATGATTTGTCACCGATTGGATTGCTATACAATGAGCTGCTTATGTGGCTAAGCTGTACCTGCATCTATTTCCAGGCTGGCGAGTGAAGCGACGATATCTGGCTGCCAGCTCCTTGAAGTAAAACTTGCTGAATCGATCATTATCCAGCTCTTGTAGAAAGAATATCGCCACTTTTCTCAGTTCATTATCCATGATGCTGCTTCAATTTTGGCAACTGAGAATGTGATATGAAGTGAGAAACTGCCTTCTATGTCTATCACCTGCAAAATCTGTGAATTAAGATGCTCATGTTATCAGACCGAATGTGAGGAAGTGTTTGTCAAACATCAGATGAGATTATGCCCCTTAAGCGGCACCGGCTGACATCTTGCTTGACCGCAACTCCCCTGACAACCGAACTACCTTGCTGTCTAATAAAGGATGTACACTCACCATACTTATTTTCCCCATTTCACAGGTGCCCGTGCATTTGGGATTTCCTGCACATGACAAGCTATTTTTCCACTGGCCGGGTTGAAAATATGGCGAGTGTGTTGGATAGGTCCAGATTACAGTCGCAGACAGAGAGACACATCATTCAAGAGCAGATTGATAGTAAGATGTCAAAATACCCTAGGTAATCAAAGTAGTACCAGCAGGAAAAGGAAAAGAGTCCATCCCACACTAGTTTAAATAAACTCTACCCAAATTTACTTCTTCTATACTAGTGTATGCACTTAACAATAGTACCAGTGGTTTGCGGATTATGGCCTTTTGACATTTGAATCTATCATTGACAGAGAACTTCCTCCTTCCATCGAGTTTCTTTTGTCTAGTGAAAGATTGAGATGATGGAGTCTGCATTATTTTACTTACCTTGTCAGCTTTTCAGACAGGCTTCTACCTTCTTATATCTGGTCAAATAGATGCAGAGACACTCATGTATGTACACGTCTTGTTGATGCTGTATCCGCTATGAAAAATGGTCACATGTGCTTGGTAATCAATGCTTATAATGTTACCATGAAAAATCCCCGATAAAACGATAGGGAATCCCCCTTTTGACCATAATATCGGAATGTTTAAGTGGAAAATCCAGTCCGCATAAACCAGAGGCAATCAATAACACCTATATACTGCCATCAATCAGCTGATGCATACTTGCCAACCTGTACGCATAAAGCGTTTATGAACGCTTATTTGACACTAATTGAGTTTTAAACGCAAAAAACGCTAGCTGTACGCATTTATGGTTTTTCAAACACCTGTTCATCTAATTAGGTAATCAAAAACGCATCTTTAGTGTTTGCTTCAGTTTACTTGCATAATCTTGTCATTGTTGATTGATTAGGTTGGCAAGTCTGCTGATGTTGCAACTAACGTCAACTTCAACCAACAAGATCATGCTCTCATACTTGGCACATTCAATAGTAATGCCTTTCAATCATCAGCCTACACTGTTTCGTTGGTTTAACAAGACCATCTATCTATCTATCTATCTATCTAATAGCCATACAGACAATGACTATTTATAATCTTTGATACAGAGAAGCGGCAAAGTTTAAGTATAAAACATAATACAGCTAGTAAGTATAATAGTGCAGGCAATATAACCGGGTGTGAAAAGATAGGCTTGAGGACTATTTTGATAAAGTTATGCATAATCACAATAGGTTCAGTCATAAAAAACAGTCATTATGGTATTCATGAATGGTATTCAGTGCATTGTGGTACTGTTTATATATCCATTAACCACTAGAACTGATACGATCAGAGACCCCACCGAAAAGACGCATAGCTGTTCAGATCAATGTAGTTGAATTAGTTAATTTGTCAGAGTAATGTAAGACATTTGTATAACTGCAAAAGATATGAAATTACGTTGACGTTTGATGACAATTGTAACAACCCCTCCTCATTCATGCAACCGGGCTTGGGACCGTCTCAGGCTGAGTTTGTTGTTTTTTTGTTGTTTGATTTTTTTTGTATAAAAAGTTATAGAAACGTAGTAAAAATATCGCCTGTGATAAAATCTGAAGATTAATCTAAAAACAGCTTTAAAACCGTATTAGTAGAGAGTAAGTTAAAAAATTATGAAACAATGTACATTGTCGCTTTACTGGCGTTGTAAGCGCCGCTCTTCATTTTTCCTTTGGACCATACTTGGCAAGTCAGCCAAGTGTGAAATCCGGTCAAAAGGAAATGGTGTCAGAAGGAGATGCTGTAATGATCTTGCTCTTGAAAGGGCGACGAAAGAAAGACCCACGCTTGTGTCGCGGTCCCCAATGTCAATGTAAGCCTGCTGCAAGGTGAGACCCTGGCATTTATGAATTGTCAGTGCCCAGCTCAATGATAATGGGAAGCCCGTCCTACTCAGAGTGTTAACGCCTGATGTCCAGGTGCGTGTGATTGGAGTTACTGGAAAGCTACCTGGAACATGAGGGAGGAAAGAAGGGCCGGTATAACTTGGGAAGGTACAAATGACAACGGCTGGTAGTGCAGGTGGCCCTTCACGGTTGAATATAATGTGGGTGACAGTGCCCACAGTGCCATTGACTAGGCCTTTCTGTACCCAGAGGTTGGAGCGAAGCATAATACTTGCCCCTTCAGCAAGCGATAGCCAGCGTTCAAGGCCACCAGCATCATCACTTTGAGCATTTTTGGCTTGGTTCATGTTGTGGGCACTTTCAAAAGTAGCAATAGGGCTGCCAAGTAGCAGAAGTCTCTCGGCATTGTACTCTGCAACTGACTGGCGCTTTGGAAAGAGTCTTACAGACTGTTGGAAGTTGGCTTCATCAGCCACACCTTGAAAGCGAGTAGCTAGAAGATCATAATCATTGCGGGTACTGATCCCGTCTCTGAGCCTGAGCAACAAGTCCCTGAACCCATGGTCATTGGCCTGCCTAACACATTCTGTCAAAAAAAAAACCCTCCGAATGTTTTGGTAGGCCAAATTTCCTAAGACAGCCTTTGGGCTTGCTGCATTGGGATAGAAAAGGCGACTGTCACCAACAGGTGGAAGCTGGCCGAAATCGCCGATGATTCTGGAAAGGCTTGCTGCAGCCGTTTGTTGATGGCATTTAGCATGCTACAGCCAATCATGGAGACTTCGTCTATTATGACGTAACGAGTAGCATGGAACTTGTCTTGAAGTTTTTGCAGTGAGGGACCTCTTAGCTGTGCAAAGCTGTGTACATTAGGAAACAGTAGGTGAGAATGTAGAGTAGCACCACCAATATTTACAGCAGCAACACCAGTCGGTGCTAAGAGTGTGACTGATTGGCCGAGAAGTTGATGTAGGCAGTAAATGAGGTATGATTTACCTGTACCCGCAGTACCAAGAACGAGCATAGCCAAGGGGTCAGCCTGAGGGTTGATAGTATGGGCATGTACATGATCATACACACGTCTCTGTTCAGCATTGAGCTGCTGAGGGTGATAATCTGGGTCATGTAAAATGGCAGGCTGGTTGACTGGATCAGCATTCTTAGATTGTACGAGGAAAGAGCGGGATGGTTGGATAAGATGGTGATTAAGTTGAGAATGAATGAGCCAGTCGAAGTTTGCATGTACCTGAGGAGCTATGAGGCACAGAGTGATAATGATGCGATAAAAAAAATCAGTAAAATATAGCAGTGCCTGTGGTAAATGATAAGCAAAGTGAAAATGTAATATAGTGCTGGCAAATTAGAGTATGATAGAGAATTGCCTGGTCCTTTTCAAGACTCTCTGATGTTATAATTAGAAAAGTGTACTCCCTACTGATTGTTTGCTTATAATCTAAATTGTTGTTTTGTCCTATGGTTCTACTGGGATGTTTAATAATAGAGATTAGCAGTGTACAGTTTTAATGTGACAAACGCCACTTATAACTGAGTTTCAAACCCTATGAGATCTGAAAATTAAAATGTTGATAGCTGCTTTCCAAAAAAAAAGTGCAGCAAACCTGAGAGATTCAATCCCACAGCTTACTATGCAGCTTAATAGCTCATGCTTACTGAGACATGATAACAGAGCTAAAAGTCTGTCATGATAAGTGCTGCCTGATAAATAAAAAAAAAGGTTTGCGGCAAGCTTCTAGCTTTGAGATCTGATACAACAATGTTTATAGTACTGAGACAAAGCGCTGCCTGGTAAATAAATACAAAATATTGTGGCAAGCTTCTAACGATGAGATCTGGGATAACAATTAGTGTCCACTGCTGTTTTCTAAAAAATAGAGCAGCAAACCTGATGAGGGACAAAACGGGAGGAAGGTGGTTTATATAAGCCGAAACTAGGTGACACTCATAGATTACAATGCGTATTAACTATGAGGCACAGAGTGATAATGATGCGATAAAAAAAATCAGTAAAATATAGCAGTGTCTGTGGTAAATGATAAGCAAAGTGAAAATGTAATATAGTGCTGGCAAATTAGAGTATGATAGAGAATTACCTGGTCCTTTTCAAGACTCTCTGATGTTATAATTGGAAAAGTGTACTCCCTACTGATTGTTTGCTTATAATCTAAATTGTTGTTTTGTCCTATGGTTCTACTCAGATGTTCAATAATAGAGATTAGCCGTGTACAGTTTCAATGTGACAAACGCCACTTATAACTGAGTTTCAAACCCTATGAGATCTGAAAATTAAAATGTTGATAGCTGCTTTCCAAAAAAAAAGTGCAGCAAACCTGAGAGATTCAAACCCACAGCTTACTATGCAGCTTAATAGCTCACGCTTACTGAGACATGATAACAGAGCTAAAAGTCTGTCATGATAAGTGCTGCCTGATAAATAAAAAAAAAGGTTTGCGGCAAGCTTCTAGCTTAGAGATCTGATACAACAATGTTTATAGTACTGAGACAAAGCGCTGCCTGGTAAATAAATACAAAATATTGTGGCAAGCTTCTAACGATGAGATCTGAGATAACAAGTAATGTCCACTGCTGCTTTCCAAAAAATAGAGCAGCAAACATGCTGAGAAACGAACCCACAGTGTACTATACTGACCAGCTCATTAGGTAATTGCGATTGAGACTACATAGGTAGCCACAGCGAATAGTGACGCAGCGACACAGCGACGCAACAAATAGTTTGCAAACTAGGGGTTCACTGATTTGTTTGTAAACCGAATTACGACGTAAAGACATGCACCGGATCAAGACGGAATAATGAGGTTGTAAATTGCTCGTGGTAAATTGAAGAGGTAAAATAAATGACAAATGATAATGGTAGGCACATAGGCGGCAGCTACCAGGAGAAGTGAATGATAGTATAATCTGTGAGAAGTTATCGAAACTCACATGGGAGCGGCGTAATTAACGCAGATTACATGACGATGATATTGTAATAAGAAAAAACAAAATAATCTAATCTATATAATACCAAAAGAATGAAGTTTCTAATGAGAGAATAGAGTTAAATAATTACTTGAAAGTAGAGAGGATCCCTGAAATTTCCTGCCTGGCTTGTTGACTGTTTACTGGTTGACCACAAATTGCCCAAAAATTTGAAATTTAACAGTTCTTGGCTCAAAAGTGCAAAGTTCAAGCAACTAAGAATTTGCAAGTGGCCTATTGGCTGTAGTATAATTGTTTTGTGCCATTTATAGTGATTAGCTTCGGAACCATAGAAATTTCTATAAAGCAGAATTGAATCATTGCTATTTCTATTGAGCCAGATTTTTGCCCAGGCACTCAGGCTAAAATGATTTGCTCAGGTATGACTGCCTCTATTAGATATTAGCCTTTGAACCATAGAAATATATATTTGAGCAAATTTTAACCATTGAAATTTCTATTAAAGCAGATAATTTTACACATATTGCCCAGGCACTTAGGCTTTATTAAGTTGCTCTGAGGAGTGATTGAGGATTGCACATAGACAAACTATGTCTATTGGATTGAATAAAAATGGCTAGAAAAAGCCAAAAACCTGTGCTGGCTGTTGCAAGTTTTCTATGTCATAGCATCAACTGCTGGTTTTCATATTGCTCCCAAAGAGAAGATCAGGTATGAATCTAGTTAAGTTGACAATAATTGAAGGTGGATGGGCAAAACTGTAGGTGTTTATTGTGTGCAAAAATAGGGCTCAGCTGCCACATAAGTTTTCAGAAGTCCCCTATGAGAGTTGCTTCATGGGCATTACCTTAATACCACCTCCAAACCTTCGGTTTTTCGGTGGGATAATAAGATTTCTTGCATGAACTCATCTAAACAGAAGAGAGAGGAAATCAACTGATACTACAGCAGCCATTTGTATTCATGATACTACCGTATTTATAATCTTTGCTGCAGCTTGAGCATTAACCAGGTTAACAATGTATTCTTTTTTCTTTTCATGGCTAATATTGTAAAACATTCTTTGAGAATGATCATTATGCCAATAATGTATTAAAAAAAAAAAGATCTCGATAGATTTTCCAATCAATTTTATTCCATTTGGCCCCCAATGCTTCCTTGGTTGTTAGTTGTAGCCAGGCAATTATCTTCGACATAAAAAGTACAAAACTATAACAACTGCTGTACATGTTGTAAAAATAAATGTTTAGACTAGAAACCGGGCTTTTTAATACGTCACCAGTCACCACTGTCCTCTTAATCTGACATGGTGACTTTTTGAGAGAATCGACCCTTGGCTTGTAATTGTGACATGATTCTAAAACACACCCATAATCCTACCAGGTAAAAAATGTACAAACAGAAAACATTTAGTCAAGCTTAAAATATATGGCAAGCTGACGTACTACATACTCTTATTGTGTTTTTTACAATCTTACATTACAAGAATACGATGGGATAGAAAATATCAATATACTCTATTAATTGTATAAACCATTATCCTGAAAAAGTCAGTTCCTTTAAAATATTTCATGTCTCATATATCAAAATCACTCATCCAGGCCTACCTTAGCAATGGGCACTCTTGAGCAAAATGAGTTGTTGATTAATTTTTGTTGTTGTAATATTTGGTGTTTTGTTTGAATATCATTGTTTTGACTTGATTGTTGAGGCAAGCTAGTTACACTGTGTGGGTCGCATGACATCTTAATAACCTTCCCTTAATTTTCTATTATCATGGCACCTATGTATATGGATGTTGCAGAGTCTATTTGTCACTTCGCTTCCATTCTTGGTCTCCCTGCAAAAGTTCTTCACTAACCTCATCTACATTGACAGCATCTGGGAAGTAAATGAGAGGATGTGGAATGGCATGTCAAGCCTGTGTTTGAACTGAAACATCATCAGAGTTAAGCTGTTGGCAACTTATTTTCTGCGGTAGGTAACCCTCAAGGGAACAGAAATCAAGCAAAGTTGTGTATTTTTTTTACATTTGGGCGCCGTGACGAGCTAATTGAAGTTAATTTCCATAATCAGTTGTCACACACTGTTTCATACTTTGGGAATCTGAGCTTACCTGTTAGATTCATGGAAGACATGTTATCGGTTAGCTCTTCAATTTCGTTTTCTTCTACCTCATCCGGTGGGGCGCTACCCACGTACCCGCCTCCTTCCTCAATGTGAGCCAACAGTCTATATTTTCATGAAGCATAAATATAATTACTCAAAGCAAATTTGAAGGAATACGAATGAAAAGACTTAAGAGCCAGCCACCAGGGAGTTTGGGACAAAACTCTCTGCAGCCATTACACAATAAATATTATATATTTAATATTAATTATTCTTTTAATTAATAATTACATTAAAATAAATATCAATTATTTCTCCAACAATTATCAGCTCAAGAACATTCACTTACAAACTGCATCTTTTTTTCATTCTTCTTTTGGCACAAAACAAAAAGCATTTTTTTTCTAGAAAACGATTATGATGCCAACAAAAGTATTAAAACAAAAAGAAGGTAACTTGGGAGTTGCCATCCCTCGTTTTCTCAATGACAACACCGATGATCTCATTTTTGGTGGTACCATCATAAATTGACAAAACAGATTTCCAAAACAATAATACATTAGTGTTGATACAGACCTGTTCCAGTTCTTATCCTTCCTCAGAATACCAGGATTACCAATCACAATGAGAAGTGACTTAGCTCGGGTTACAGCCACATTGAATCTCTAAATAATCACATAAAATGGTACAGGTGATATAATAATTCAAGTAAGTCAATATCAATAATGAAAAACAAAAATCAATTCATTTTTCAAGTTTTGTTTTACAGCTTTAAAGCTGAAATATGAAAATAGGATTCATATCAATTTTTCCTTTTTATCAATAAGATCAAAAAACAAAAAATTGACTTGATCTTCATATTTTGATTTTTTGTTTTGGAACAAAAAGCGGTAAACAAGTTGTTTTTTGATTTTTAACATCAGTGTGCAAAAATGAAGAACAAACGATACTATGTCCCCTTATACGCTGTGCAGTGGTTTTGTCTCCGCCTCCTAATTTACATTACCCATGTGATTCTTGTTTGTCATCAATATTATTTTGTTTTGAATAGTTAGATCAGACCACCCTGGCAGGGCTATACATGTCACTACATTGCATTGCAGACTGCCCTGGCTATGTGAGACATGACACTTCAACGTTTCAGACCACCCTGACAGTGCCTGGCCTGACACTATGTTTCAGACCACCCTGGCTGTGTACACATGGCAATATTTTGTTGTTTACAAGACCTAGACATGGCACCTTATACAGCAATTGTGAGGCACCCAATTGTTGGTGACATTATGACATTGAATTGGGTAGTAGCAATGATACTAATATTGATTTTACATGCTCTACCCATAGACGTTTAAATCATATAATGAAATGATAATAAACAGTATATAAATGTAATAATATTGATATTAAATAACTATCGCCTTCGGAAACAACATTTTTATAAAATTTTAATCATCCTGGATTTTGCTATAAAGAGGGGTTTTCAAGCAGGGTGAACTACATGTAAGTGTTTTATGCACACAATCTACTGCTGCTGAGTTATGACATTCAAATTTATACACACTAATAATAAGTTTTAAGTTAACCCCAGCACTACTAGGTACTAGGGAGGACAAATCTTTTTGGTACCATCCCATATTTGGTTTTCCCATAGCTCTAGATATCTTCAGCTGACATTTTGACAATTTCAGCTGTACTGTCAGCGGCAACGGTGAATAGTAATATTTTACAGTAAAATTAAATTTTCAAAATCAGTAAAACAAGTAAACATTGAGAAATTTCCATGAATATTATTTTCCTCACCTTTGGATTACCGATGAAGCCGAGATTGAAGTCTTTATCATGAGTAAGATAAGCGTCCTGACTCCTTACAGTGCTGATTATGATGACTTCTCTCTCGTTACCCTGAAACTTCTCTACAGATCCCACAGTTATATCAGTATAGTTACGCATCCTACCCCGAGTGTCAGCCTCTAACGCTGAGAGAGCCTTCCGTATCTTATTCACCTAGCAGGGAAAAAGAGAATAAAAATACAATCAATTAATCATACACATTATTTGAGTTTGATAGATTGGCGTGTTTTAAATGGAATGGTCAGACAACTTTGTTATCCTCTTACTGGTTACACCTAGAATACAGAACACTCAATG
This sequence comes from Membranipora membranacea, assembly GCA_914767715.1. NCBI lineage: Eukaryota > Metazoa > Bryozoa > Gymnolaemata > Cheilostomatida > Membraniporidae > Membranipora > Membranipora membranacea. Next base: position 14,675,842 of record OU612068.1, read on the forward strand.
AAGGCGGTGGTTTTTGCACAATTAATTGAAGTCTTTTGCAGTTCCTGAATTATCAAAGGTAACCAATTAACGAAAAGTTTATGATCTAACCATATAATACGTGGGTACAAATGCAACTAAATAACAATGATTTTTATATGTCATCAAAATATGAATGAAACAAATGTATCGTTTGTGGTATATATCAAAATATAATATGAATGATTTCATCCGTCTGACCAGGCTTACCTGTTGATGATAAGGGGAGATTATTCCTATATGAGCTGGTTTAACGCTCGGTTTCTTGCAGTCCATCAGTTTCTGTACATAGCTGACTACCTGCATGACCTCATATCTGTTAAACCAGGAGGGAGAACTCCCTTCTCTCTCCTCATCTCCGTTAACTCCATGAAATATCAGAGGGAAGTTCTTTGTGGGTAATTCCTACAAACATTTCATTTCAGCACCTCTATCAAAGAGCCAATGTTATGATCAAGTGAAGTAAAGTGAAGACGAATGTGGATCAACTCCAATTATGCCCTAGTACCATCAATATGAACAGCTGAAGGCTAAAGGGTGAGATAGTGGAAGAAAGAAGCCTTACTCAAAGTTATCTCAATCCTCATTTATAATCCTTAATTTTAAGAAAGCTCATGAAATTTCACTGATTTGCAAATTAAAGATGAAACTTTAGAATAGACAGTTTTCTGAACTCTTATTTATGCCTCAATTCGGAGTTTTCCTCTCTCCAGTTTGGTACTTTTAACCCACGCCGCATAGGAAAAACCTGCTGAAAGAGGGTTATCTTGAAAACCGCTTATGTAAGGATAAAAATGATTTTTGGTTCAGAGTCTGCACCATTAAAAACCCTGTGAGACAGGGTTTCCAAATCATTGGAGGCTTGAATGTTGATAAATCTTAATTTTAGTGACAAAACTCGTGAAAAATTCTGCCAAATTGTCCGCAAAACAGGCAGAAAATGCTATAATTGACTATCCAAATACTAAATTTATTTCCCAAACTATGTCTATATAAGTTTTTAATGTTGCAGATTCTGAATCAAAAATAATTTACATCCTGTTATAAGCGGTTTTCAAGATGACCCTCTTTTCAGCATGTTTTTCCTATGCGGCGTGGGTTAAAAGTACCTAACTGGAGAGAGGACAACTCCGAATTGAGGCCTAAATCAGAGCTCAGAAAACTGTCTATCCCAAACTAACAAATTGAGCTAAACCAGCATGACACAATCCATGGAGTGAAAAAATAAATAGTGTAAGTAAAAAGTATATAATATAAATTACGTACCTCCCATTGACAAAACTTAGTTCTATCTACAGGATCAGCGCATGCCTCCAGCTCATTCTCATAGAAGCACACATTGGGTACTTCTAGTATATCAGGATGGGACCGGAAGCTTCTAACTAACTTAGTTACATAGTTCTCATTGAATGAGTAGACGTCTGGATTTTTCTTATACAGTTCTGTAGACATCAATCTCTCCAGTAAACTTTTCCCTGAGGAAAAAAGGAGAATGATAAATTGCTGAGTGATGTCTCAAAAGACACTTATATATCAGATTTTATAAAACCAGATAATCATTTAATGTTCATAATTTAAGATCATGATGATTTTCTCTATCTCGACAGCTTCATTTGGTCACTCTTCAATAACACACTAGCGGTGGACCAGTCAAGGGGGAGCAACCCAAAAACCGACAAGAATTTTGACTTGACGTACCTACTATAATCTCCTAAGTTTGGAGAACCCTAAGAGTTTTACCATGAAACACCATTACAGCCTACATTACCACATTAATGCCTTACCTAGCCCTCTACTTGTAGCTATACTGGATCTGATGATAGGTCCGAGCTGTTTAGGATCCCCAGCTAGTACTACTTGACCTCCATTTCTCATATTAACATCCAGAAGACCAGATAATGGTATAATAGTCTCTGGTTCTGTAGCATGTCCAGCCTCATCAATAAATATGTGTGTGAAATGTGAGCCCATATCTGCAGACACCAGCCTGTGTTAATAGAGAAACACTTATTATTTTTCTTAGGGAAGATAACTTCAATTTCAAGGCTAGAATATAGCAAGAGTTTCTTCCTTAGGCCATGAATAAACTTTGCACGCCCCCTCAACATTTGACCAGGAAGGTAACAGGGAGCGCAAAGTAAACCCTAATCTGTATTTCTGATTCTATATATCTCAGCCAAATGTATCCGAGTAAAGTGAAAGTGAGATCTTTAATAAACCCCATCTGGCTGTGAACGCCTTTTAGAACAGTTATGTTAGAACAGTTTCCATGTCAATATTGTTTTCATAGAAAATTATCAAATTTCCGCATAAGAAGAGATTGTCTCGCTGTCATCAGCAATTAGGAGGAAACTAATGCACCCAAGCCTTTGCTTTGCCAGTATGATCTTGCCAGAAATAGCAACAAAATTACGCAATATTTGATCAGTGAGGTAAACAAAGTTATCAAAGTTACTCGATATACAAGCCTGAGTTGCAAGTCTGAGGCAAGATGGGCAAGAGCTGAACAAGTCTGGCATCAAACAGACCACTCACACAATCCTCGCATCACAGACCAGACAATCTTACAATGAGTGACCTCACCTTCCACTAGTGACCAGGGTAGATACGATAATCTTTCTCTGTTTGAGTACATCCTTACAGGGGAACTCTATCTCCATATCACCCCTCTGTGACCCTGAACCTGCACCACTGAGAGCATGCTTACCGGGTGTGGAGATACCAGACTTACTGCGATAGTTTGCTACTTTCTGGACCTGAATCAACAAACAAGTAAATTCCAAGATTACAACATTGAGTTCGACTTTATATTTGGTATGTTACAATATGATCTATTGTATTTGCTGAAGTGGGGTATTTCATGTAAGCCTTTTGTTAACTCAACCATTGACAGAAAAAATACATTACTCCTTCCATCCGGCCAATTCTATTGAGATTAAAGCGGGTCCGACACCTTTGAGCACTAAGTCAAGTGAAGTTATGGCTCCTTGAATACAATTGAGAATTAGAGTATTTGATGGTCGTCTTCGGTTAACTCAACCATTGCTGTAAGACAAATTTACTCCTTCAATCGGAATAATTCTTTTGAGATCGAAATGGATCCGCCACCTATGAGCATAGAGTCAAGTTTAACTCATTTGATGTTAATAATTAGACGCAACTCATGATATTAATATATATCTTACATCAGGCTCCATATCACCATAAGGCCTGGAGAGAGCGTTCAGCCTATATATATCCTTATGTACTACATGCTCTAGTAGTCTTTTAGTCATCAGGTCGGCCGCTGCATTCTGTGGAGCACAGGCTAATATACGACAATTAGGATACTCTCTGTATACCTAAAACATTTCAAGTACAATATTTGGATTTTTGAGAAGTTGTTTTTTCGTTGCAAAATTGCCGACAAGTTACAGTATCATGGATAAATAAATGTTAATAGAGAGCTAGTTCATGTTTTTCATACTGACATCTCCAAGTCAGATGGGTAAGTCACATGGGTAAGTCACATGGGTAAGTAACAGGGTAAGTAACATGAGTAAGTCACATATGTAAGTACCAGGGTAAGTAACATGGGTAAGTCACATGGGTTGTAGGAAATTCCACATACAACCAACTAACCTGTTTGATAGCCTCAACCAGTGTGAAGGTTTTGCCCGTACCCGGAGGACCGTATATAAGATACGGTGCTGGTCTGGAAGTCCCGGCTACTATATGTCTCACTGCAGAGTTCTGTTCTGTGTTACCCTCTATCTTTGTGTTATAGAATCTACATTTTCAACAAACATTCATAACAGGTAAGTTCCCCAGTGGAGTACCAAGTTGAATCACCAAGTCACTCTCAAAACCCTCAAGTGATGACTGGTCAAGCAGCCAAAATACAAACAAACAAAATCAGAAAATTTTTTACCACCAAAATAAAGTTAGACTGAATACATACCTGAGTGTGAGTTTGCTGACATCCCTCAGTGGAGGTAAAGGCCTGTCGACAGGGAAGAGAACCTTCTCCAGGTGGAAGTTATTCTCACCAGCCCAGGCTATCGCTCTATGCTCTAATTTAATAGTCAGTCTGTTCACTGTGAACTCAATTCTAAACTTCATCTTATCTATAAAGGTATCCGTGAGCCTGCAATATGCACAGACTAAGGTTAAGCTTCATAGCACACAATCCCATTTCCTAGAATTCTTAATGATATCAAGTCTGATCTTCCTTGGATTTTCAGGTTGAAGTTACATTGTGGGAGTGTTGTTGAAATTGAACACAATCTTGTGGCAGACAAAAATCTTGTATCACTAAACTCAAAACCTTTCTTTTGGGTATTCTAAGCTCCTACCACAAACAAATCTAATTGCTTCAAATAATTTCAGCATGATCTGTTTGTTTCTGAAATGTTTCTGTTTCTTTGTTAAAAAAAGTTCAACAGGTAAATTGCTAGGATTTCGATCAAAACAACAATCTGCCATGATGGTATCAATAAGACGTTGATGCCATACCCGTAGATATCATTTCTACAAATACGCACTCACCTGTTATGAAATCCTAGAAATACTTCATTCAGAGTAACATTATGTACGTGTCCCTCATACTTTCTGCTGTCCGTATCTCTAGAAGCGTAGAGCCTATCTCCTCTTAGTACTGATGGCCTGTTCTCAGCTAGGCCTGGTACCTATCAAATAATACACAACCACTGTAGAAAGGCAATATTCATATATGTTCTAAAAAACACTGCTTATCTCGCTTTTCAAAATACGATCATTATGAAATTGGGATTGTGTGCTTCTTGATACCTTGGCGAGTGAAGTGACAAGCGATTTTATCATTGCGTATGTTAGAAAGGTATCTATTGTGAACTGAGGTATGAGGGCACCTTGCAAGTCTCCTGGATGATAAGTACGTAACAATGCAATACACTGTGCCATTCCAGTTATCAATAACTACACAATACACATACTATACATATGTATCTGAATTAATTAATTAACAATCTTCTACATATTTCAAGCAATGTCTGATGTGTCTCTACTCACCATGAGCCTGATAAGTCCCGTCCTGGTATCTTTTCTCATAGGAGCCGCCTCTAATGTGTAATGTCCTATATCTACTCTCATCTGCGTCTCCTCAAGGTACAGTAGGTTAGCAAAGTACTTACTGTAATTACTGTAATCTAACTCTCTCAGATTCAACTCAGTTCTTAAAAGTAAAGGTGAGAAACTGACATGAAATGCTGCTGAAAAGAAAAAGTATTCAAAAAAGCAATCAAACCATTATTTAGAGATCTTTGTGGCCTTATCCAAAAGGAGACTGCACTAGGGGTGGGATGGCAGCACAACCAGTAAGATCTATGGTTTCATTCTTACAGCATGAATTTGTGTGAATTTTAAATGATCATTTCATTTTTTTGTTTTTTATTTTCACTTGTAATGATACCCAGTGATCAACCGACCAGTTCAGATAAAAAGTGAATCAACAATTTTGTGTTAAAAGTTGTCTGCTCGTATTAAAAGGAAGACGACTATTAACATACTACATTTTCATGCAAACCAGTTGAGATTGTTAAAATTACAAAATGAAGCTTCCTAGCCATTCAACGGCAAAGCTGCACAAACTTACATGATATTTTGCAGTTTCTCATGAGTGCTCTCCCCTGCTTGTTTCAGCTCATGCAGGCTATCACCGATATAACGAGGCACTGTATACTGTGGTAACGCCAGACTCTTCTCCAGAGCATAGTTCTTGCTACAAATAAATTAAATTAAGATCGAATATAGTCAAACAAGTAGTGAGTTATTGTACACTAGCCACAACGAAGGAAAACATATCTTACCATTGAACTAATATGCATGCTATAACAGCGTATTGCAAATCAAAGTACGATAACTCACCGATGAAAATGATTATTACAAGGTAAGAAAATAAACATATAATATAACATATAATTACAATATAACAACTAATATGAATACTACCAGGATGATATTTTCTGCCAGAATAGAAGGTAAATAATGAGAGTGACAATCATCAATGGAAAATAAATCACACATCCAGACAAACTACAGCGACTTATATTGGTAGAGAGTAGTACTCACTCTATATCTGGAGTGTTATCACTTCTCACCACATTCAGCTTGGGTATATCTCTCTTTGCAGGTTTACTGTACGGAGTTACAGGCTGTAAGTCTGAGAATATCTGTACATTGTGTACAGCTTTGTATATTACCTCTCTCAGTATCCTGAACCTGTTACCCTTACCACTTGTGAAAGAGAATATGAGGGGGACTGTCATACGCCCGTAATTGTGAGGCCTGACTGTCATATGCACCCAGTATGAGGCTAAAAAGAGACATGTGAGTCGTGTGAGCCGATGCAAGACAAATAAACTCATTTCAAAAGAGCTATAAAATACTGAAGTATAACAGGGGACAGGGGTAGTGGGCGGTCATCAATAAATACACCGTAAGTATGAGAGATAAACATTTCATATATAGAAAATTTACACATACTGACTGAGTTGAATTCTTTTTTTACCACATTTTCAACCACTAGTTGACTGGTAAATTCAACTGAGACATTAGTAGCCATGGTCTCTAGCAGAGATAGTGCAAGGTAATGAGAATACCATCATTTGGGTGATTATGTGGTAACAGGTTCTTTGAGTTGTGAGTGCATGTGACAATTTATGAATGGCTGTATCTGGAAAATGCCTTGCAGTCAGATTTGGCATCTTTAATTAATTAAGTTAATAGTTGTTTGAGTAGGTTATTGCCTCAAATATGTTTTCATTCCAATCCTCATCTAAACATTCAGTCCAACGACTTGATAACTAGAGTCAATGACAAGATACTGTGGTTACACCAGCAGAGCATTGATTTTCGGAGAGACAGCAGTGCTGGCAGTGGACACTATAGGGTACATAATAATCATTATGCTAGGGCTTGATACATTTCGGGGATTTGGAAAGTATTTATAATATTTGCTAGAGAAAGAATTGACACCCATAGACATGTAATATTGACAGCTGTTATCAAATTTGTAAATTTACTCACAGTTTTTAGGGATGACTTGAGTCCTCCTACAGCTGGTCACCTGACCTGAGTCTGACAGAACTACACTCCTCGTATCGTGTAGTAAGAAGTGAATACATGTCTCAAACTTAACAGGTGTGTCGCCTTTGTTTGTGACTTTGAACTTGAACATTTTGGATTGGCCCACATTGCCGATCACTGACACAGTAGAAGACGAGGTGGTCTCTTGCTCCTGCTCACTATTCTCATATGATGTGACAACTTCTACTCCCTTCTTGTCTTGTATTAAAGCAGCTCTGAAAGCAAAATACACAAAGAATCATATCACACATCAACGTTGCTATTGCTAATCATTAAAGGGTCAGTCCTATTGGAAAAGTGGATATATTACCCCAGTGAATCAAATATTGTGAGTTCATAGGGCAAATAAAAATTAACAAAAAATGAAAATTGTGGAAAATAGCAATTAGTTTTTTTTCAATTATTTTAGCAAGGATCATAGTAGATCATAGTGGTCAGGGGGAGGCAATAAATCACTATGATCCAATTTTTCAGACTTTGCAGCAGTTTTACTGCAACTAGGTTCACAGGCAGTTTTATTTCATATGCCTTAATGACTTCTCCGCCTAAGATCTTTAAAACCATACTAAACATGGCCTAGTAGGACTGTCACTTTAACACAACTCAACAGATCGACGAAAGTTGTTTTATGGGATGAATGGAATGCTTTATTTTCCTTTACAGCAGTGCTTTTGAGTAGTGTGCAAAGGTAAAGTGGGCATTTACTTTTGTTAGCATCGGCAGTTTTTAACAGCTAACAAACACACTTTGTGAAATCAAAGCAGGCATTTTTATGCAGCAGTCTGAGCACATGCATCTTATCATAATTCACTCTAAAGATTTGAACCGATATTATTCCAACAAAACTGGATAACACAACGTTTGAAGTACAACGAACTTACAGCACAATTAATTTATTAATTAATTGATTAGTTAACTTATTTAAAAACACATCGCTAAACTTAGATTAGAAATTACCTCCCCTCCCTGTATCCGCTCCTGAACTCGTTAACCTTGTGTCGTCTCCCCAGTTTATGCTGCACCATGTTACCTTCAGAGGTAGTTCTGATTGAGCACACCTCACAGTATAGTGGGTCCTCAGACAGAGGTATAGCAGCACCGCTGACTGTATCTCTGGGTGCTTCTCCTCTCTCAGCCAGTGTGAGCGTCTTGGATACCTTGATGAACAATTCTCGTTCATTCTAAATGAGTCGATAAATAGCTGGGTTAGTATGACTACTACCGTTAGTAGGACCATAGAAGAGGGCAACAACTATTAAAGCTTTGGTTGGTGCAGGGAGAATGGTTGGTTGGTTGGTGGGAGTCACAACTTACACAAAACAACAACTGTGAATTATACACAAGGGAAACCGAAAGAACTATATCTGCACTATCTAGATATCAAGATATTTGTCATTGGTATGTTTTTAGGGCTTGCGTGTCACTGCAACTTTGAAGATCCTGATAACAAGTTTATGTGCACTTTGAGTGTACCCTATATGCCTACTCCAGATTACTAGTATACACTACTAGCCTTGTCACCCGGCAATTTTTTATTTTGGGAGTACAAACAAAACAAGCAGCTGTGGGACAAGTCTAAGTATACACATAGAGATCATATCAATGTTAACACAATGAATGACTAGGATATCTGGTCTATAATGAATCATGTAACTAAGGAAACTGTTGGAATATTAGTATGACACAAACTTACTGGAGTGATACGAGGCATCTTCCTGGCTTGTTGTTGATGGCTGTCAGAGTTCTGATGAGTGGCTAGGCCATGATTAGTAGATAGGCCCCTGTCACACAGCCGACACACAAAGAATACTCCGGTTTCCTCTGACCCGGGGTTCACTGTAAATACTAGATCTTCCTTCAGGTCTATGAATATTGGCTTGATTATAACCATTCCTCTTTCAAAATATACATACTTCTTGCTGCGTAGATACTGTATAACTTGTTGAAACGCATACCTGAAATAATAAAAAAAATAAATATCATCCAGGAATCTATGCATAGGATGACAGTATTATCCTGGTGCAGAATTCCCTCTCAGAATGGATGGGGTTTCTAGACTCTACTCGCATATATTTCGACGAGATTGATTCAGCCATCACTAACCTTCTGGCTGCAGGGACGGACTTGCAGAAACTAATATAGGCATTGCCGAGATCAGACCTATAATATCTAGAGAACTGGTAAAGGAATGTATCTAGCGTCTTTAAAAATCTGTTGGCAGTTCTTTCCAACGTCTGTGCTGGTGAGTTGGCACCAATTTCTCCAACTAAAATACAAGACATATGAATTGGGAAATTTATTGATGAAGAAAGCAACACTTGTGGATACTCGTTGAAAAATATACTGTCTAATAGGCTACATCATTACTACCAAGTGACTAGGTACAGGTGGAATGCGGGTGCATCGCTTAATTAATATACTTCCATAAACATGATGCTACATTGCTCGAAGCAGACAATAAAAATAGTACTGCGTTAAAAGTATCCATACTCACCTCCATTGGCAGTTGCATGACCAGTGACAGGAGCAGGTCTATTAGTCTGATCCTTCACACCAGAATGCTTCACCAAACTCCCAACCCTCTCGTAAGCTTGTCCATCCTTCATGCCCAGTCTAGTAGTGAGGTGATGAATCAGAGAATCCTTCTGAGGAGCAGATGCCTGCAGTCTGAGTTCGCTCCCCTTCCTTACAGGTGGGTTATTGAAATAATCCCTTGCCTTTCTCACTCTCTCCATGTATCCTGATGGCAGGGGACTCTTCACTTGGTTGATGTGAGTGATTGCTCTCTCTATTGATCTATGCTGCTTGATGAGTTGGAAAGCAGTGACTTGGCCAACATTTTTTATGTTGTCACAGAAGTCACATCCGAGCATGATGCAGAGATCTATGAGCTCAGTGCGTCCTAAATTTAGTTGCCTCAGCACATCTTGCAGTTTTATTTCAATAGCATGAGTTTTACCACTGCAAAATGTCAGCTTCTTCAACAGGACAGCTCCACCAAATGGTAAAACATCCGAGTCTTCGCTCCCTACAGCATAACATCGACCGGACTTAACAAGCTCTACGCATTGAGCTTCGGCTTCCTCTGGAGCTTGAACGTAAGCCACGCCCATCAGATCAAACAACTCTTTACAGGCTTTTACATGCTCATGTGTAACCTTCATTGTCTGTTTGGCCAATCGTATCGCCTCCTCATCACGGTCAAGGTCATTCACTGACGCAGCAATCTGGTCAGCGGCCTTTTTTCTCCTAAGCTCACGCCTTGCCAATGTCTCCGTTTTTATATCCGGTGGCTTACCATCAAAAACATACACTGGTGTTATGCCATTCTCAATCAGATTTACCGTGCGGAGGAACAACCCGATGACCATCGAAGGCGTATCTTGTTGTGTGGTGGCAAGAAACTGATAAATGCTGACACTAGCATCTATTGCTATATGCTTCTCTGACAGCTGCTGGGCGCTGATCTCACTGATAGATGATGGTGCATGCTCTCTCAATATCTTCATGAGATTTTGGATACCCATGATGATGATGTTGACTGTTGTCCTCTGTTACTGAAACATGACACATGACAAATATATATTAGATCAGTATATAACATAAAGCAGCTCAGTAGGGGATTATTAGTCACACTCACAGCAACCGTTCTGCCTTCAATTTCAGGACTTACTAATTTTATTACTTTGTTCATACATGGCCCCTGGGACTGGAAAGGTAAAACTTTTGATGCTTGCAAGTCTTAGGAGCATAGTAGGACTGCCACAAAAGCCCAAAAACAGGAACTGCAGCAGTCCTATGCTTAGGACTCTAGGAGTCTCATACTGTTCATATTATCATAGGTAGTTCGAATCCAGTGAGTGTAGTACATGTAACATTATTATTAGTAAATTAGTGCATAATAATTAGGTGTTATTGTTCAAGTGTTATGACCATAGGACTGCCGCAGTTCCTGATGTCATTCTTGATGTTATTCTGATCAGAACCAACCTGTCCTGTGGCGGTCTAAATTAACACCCGAACTTCTTCTTGGCCAAGATGATTAAACCTAAGCCAAATTCTTCACATTTGTTGTTACAATTAAGGGTTGCTCCCACAATGTCCATATTTACTTCCCAAAAACCTTTGTGTATTTTGATGATTCAACTATTCTTTTTTATTCATAAAATCTTTATTTTTTTTGGAAATTCCAGTCTCCATGTGAAAAGTTAAGAAAAAGTGTCAGCCCACTGAAAAAACTCTAGGAGTGCTGTGTAGTAGTGTGATCACCTTTATTATCAACTGCAACATTCCCATAAAAGTACTCATTGAAATGACTGAACTACCCACATCATGTCAACTCCAAAACCTGGGTCTTTTGCAATGTTTGACTGCCCCCCCCCCCTCCCATTGACAAAAATTCAGGGGCAGTCAAATATTGCCAAAGATCAAGGTTTTGGAGCGGACCTATGGAACTACCTCAAATATCATTGAATCAATCTAGTAGCCTGTATTGACAAGGCTTGTCAAGACAGGGTAAATCAGCAGTTACTAACAAACTGTGCTTATTTTTGCTTGAGTCATTTTTGTGAACTTATAGTATCAGGGCCAGAGCAGAGCTCAGTCTGAAGGAGTCCGCGGGAGAGCAGGAGTGCAATCATATCGCCTCTGCAAGAGACAGTTTTTGTCTAAGATATGATTGCAACCTCATTATTGAATTCTTAGGAAATGTGGCTCAGGTTTTATCGCCATAACTGCATACTTGAGTACAGTGATATTAGACAGATTAAATGTAATGCTATGTGAATACATAGAATGTTAGTGGTGAGAGTACACTGCCTTGGGCTTGGGGAGTCCCTGTATGTATCGATATTGGTGCAGACAATGAACAGTTGACCAATGTTTGCTGGACACAGTTACTCAAGAAGCTTGTTACCTATCCTGTTACTCTGGAGTTGAGGTGTTGTGGCAGGGGGATGAGATACTCTTCTCTGATAGTGTTAAAAGCTGAAGAAAAGTTATAAACTAATCGCCTTGCATAGTTAGAGTTTGTGATTGTTGCTGGTATATCAAAACATCATTATCATCATGATTATTTTCAAGTCCATGCTAGTTTTGTCTTACTCTTAGTTGCTCAGATGTCGCAGCATCTGCTCAGTTATGGAGACTGCTTGCTGGATCCTGAAGACCTCAAACTACTGGAGCATAATGAATGGCTAAACGATAAAGTTATCGATTTTGCGTTTGAGTAAGTATCAATAGAAATGATATATCATGAAGAATTCAACCAACCTTTTGTTTTAGTCAAGGCCATGTCCTGTGACACAGAAGGGAGGGAACATTCAAGGAAACAGCTTTGTTGAAGTTGTGTTCTTTTCTGTCAGGAACCATGTTAAATGTATGTCTTCTTTCCATATTTGTGTTTGAAAATTGCATCCTAAAATATGTTAATGGTGATAGTATGCATAATGGCTCTATTAAATTTTTATTTTGTCACCAACAAAATGCTGTAAAGAATGAACACCAGCAGAAAAGAATTCACATTGGAATTTGTGAAGCTCTTCATTCATCTCATTTCATAGTCATGATACGCTCTATCTTTGTAGATATTTCACAAACACAATAATAAACAAATCTCAATTCAGAAATGATATAATACTTTGCTGTGCGGAGGTTATACAACTTACTAAACATTCACCTGGTATGTAGGCTGCTTTCCTGATAGCAGTTATTGTTATAAAATTGGTGGCTCCTGCTTCATTTTCTGGCTGGCAATAACAATGTGTTGGCTCTGATTGACTATTTTGGTGTTCCATCAATAAAAGCCACTTAAAGTCAACAAATGAAACGCTCCAGCATTATACTGGAGGGCTACATCATTATGTAAGCAAGTATTTTTAAATGGCATACTCTATCATTTGTTTGAGGATCACTGCAAACTTATGACTTTTAGCACTTAATTGGCAGTATGTGCACTTTTGAGAATAGACAGTTTTCTGAGCTCTTATTTATGCCTCAATTCGGAGTTGTCCTCTCACCAGTTTGGTACTTTTAACCCACGCCGCATAGGAAAAACCTGCTGGAAGAGGGTTATCTCGAAAACCGCTTATGATAGGGTAAAAATGATTTTTGATTCAGAGTCCAAAAACCAAGTACCAAACTGGAGAGAGGACAACTCCGAATTGAGGCCTAAAATAGAGCTCAGAAAACTGTCTATAATGCTAGAAAATATCGAGGAAAAAATCATGGTTCATATTTATCTACTCGGTATACTTTCAGATGAATTTGTCGAGGCCATTCTTGCAGATCTACATCTTCCCTCTAAACAGTGGATAATAATGCCAATAAACGACAATGAATCACTAGATGAATGTGGAGGGAGTCACTGGTGAGCCTAAAAATTTTAAGCTTCACCCTATAGGCCTATATCTCTATCACTTGTATGGTGCTATGTTGGCTATGTCCCTAACTAGAACAGATGTAACCTTACCAATTCGGAGTTGTCAAGCCACGGTTTATCAAATTGGTCAAAATTCTTTTTATATTGACAAAACATTTTTTTCTTCTTATGGTCATTCCATAAATATTTCCTCACCACAGTGGTGGCTTGAAGAACGAACTCTGATACAGAGTTTTTAAACAAGTTATGACTGCTCTCTAATGGTTTATAAACTTTTATCAAATCTCACTTAAATTATTGCTGTGCCAAACTCTTCACTGGAATATTGATTGAGATTTAAACTTATATTATTGACACATATACACTGTTTATTCTTTATGGCTTTATTGAAGAGAGTGTTGGGGATTCTCATTTGCCTGTATTTGGAGTTTTTCCCCTTTAAAGTTTAACCATTATTGTCAGGGCCCAACTGGTATATACTTACTTCATAATAATGTTTTGTAGGAGTGTGTTGTTATATGGCAAAAAAGAGGAGAGTTTCTATCATCTAGATAGCCTTCATCATCACAACTATCAAACTGCATGTGCTGTTGCAGCTAAAATCTCGACACTTCTAAAGAGTAAGTGAAAGCTGTCACACCTCAACTCAAGGCTGTATTGATTAATTGATTTTTACCTTCCTTTCAAAAACAAATCTGTTTAACAGTGATGTTTTTAAATAGAAGGACTGCTGATTATATATTTTGATCACAACTGATTTGGATTAAAATTGGATGCGTTATTAGAAAGTACTTGAACTACCTATCATTCAAATGAGATGATAAGATTTATTTCAATTGAGTCAATCAATTCAAGTTCCCTTACGCAGTAAACATAAATGTTATAGTTGCGTTGAATTGCTTATTTTTAGTACCTGAAGAAAAACAGTGTGTGATCAAATCCACTACCCCTGTGCAACAGAATGGTAAGTATCTGAACTGCTGTATCAAAGATGGTTTTATGACTAAGCCTATTTAGGGGTTTGGACTGAATATTGACATAAATTGAGGAAAACGCGAATTCAGATTAATCTAAGTGATTTATGTTTTGGCTAACCAAAATATTTCAACAAATGCATGATTGAACAAAAAAAAGTGCAGTCACTCAAATATATACCCTGGAGGAGTATAGCATTCTCAGGGGGAAATGTCGCCACTTCACTCCATACAGGCCTGAAGTAGTGATATTCAACATTTACTCTTCCTTATTATTTCATCTTAGCTGAGTCAGCTGAATTAGAATCAAACTAGCCAAACTAAACTGTAACTAATATTTATATTCATTTACTGAGACGGCAATTTGGAGTTGTCTGCTTGGTATCTTTGAGGAGACAATCCCTTTTACATATCACATATTTTGGGAAAGACAGCATTCCCTCTCATTTTCATCACAGCTCATTCAATTGATAGAAATTGCTAGAGTCACTATTTGAGAAACTTCATACAAATCAGACTCAATTCAATCAAAAAGTCAATCAATCCACTGTTTTTCAGGTTCTAAAAATGCTCAGTTTGATTCCGATATGTCCTAATAGTGGGCACAATCCATGCAAGTGATGTGAGACTTTGTAGCGATTCTCACATCCCTACATTTTTGTCTCTTCCCTGGGCCATGTTGCCAATTTGTAGCCTGCTTGGTTCATTGCAGGATATGACTGTGGAATGTTTGTGATAAAGATTGCAGAGGTATTAGTCACTGGTCTAACAGGTGGGCAGTGTATACCATGGGAAACACTGAACGCAATAAAACCTGGTGCTATGCATGAATATAGAAGGCATTTAGCTGGGATAATAAAAGATTTGGCAGCATCCAATAATGAGTTGTCATGATCCAGCTTCTCAAGGTACTGTTCAGTTTGAGGTACTAAGTCATATATCTGGATATACACAAATGGAGACAACTATCCTGCACCTGTCTGAATTGATAAATGTTATAGTATGCTCGATAAGTGTAATTTTGACAAATTGAAGAGTCCAGCCCCAGTACTCAATGTACTGCATGTCCTGATGGTGCCACCTTCTTCTAGGTCTATATCTCATCCTTTTTTACCCATCATGCCAGACCTAACTGTATCAAGTGTACATTAACAGTGACATGATACAATCTTATATGCATTATTAGATAATATGCCGGGATACTGTAAAACACAAAGATATCCTATTTCAATCTGTTGGAAATGACCTAATAAAACGGCTGACTCTATTATGATCGGATTGATTTCGTATTGTGTATTTCTCGTCTTCTTTTATCTGTTAATGTATGGAAATTGAATGCACTTCATTTGTATCAATAAACTAATGCAAAAAGGAAATTGAATCCTACTGAATATCAGTAATAAAAATATCAAAACATTTAGGCTAACATTGTGTTCTACAATGTGAGTTGTATGAAGATGAGGGATCGATCCCTTCTATGAGACAAAATATCAAATCACTGCTGCCTCAATCTGAAAATAAAGTCTTATATGAAAGACAAATTTTATCATATTGTCATATGTTTGTGTGCTGTTAGCCAGGGTAGTTACCAAAAGCCGAGTGTGGTATAATCCAGCTGGTCGACACACTAGTAAGCCCTACCCAGGCTCCTTAGTCCCGTCCTGCGCTTGTTTTTCGGAGGGACCAGAGCTTGTCTTACTGATGGTTTGGGTGGAAGCTTTGATCTAACTGAAGTCTGTTTGAATATCTCATCTAGCTCATCATCATCGCTCTGTGACTCTATGATCCTCACATGCTGACCCCCACCTCTCTGTTTAGGTACTGTGACAGGTTTGAACCTTGGAGCCTTACCTAACGGCAGCTTCCTTTGCACACCTTTGTTTACGATTGGAACTGCGGCAGCAGCGGCAAACGGATGACTTTCATTTAGATCTGCTCTCGATGGTTTTGGCTTGGCTGGAGGTAGTGGATGGTTGGGTTTTCTAGTGAAAAGTGTTGACCTATCAGTAGGGCGGTTTTGCGGTGGTTTGACTGGATGACTCACCAAGGACTCGGGGCTTGACTTATAAGCAGGACTTAATGCTGGCTGGATGTGAGGCCTGGGTGCGAGAGGCTTCTTGCTATAAGCAGCTGGTTTCTTTTTCTGCAGAGTTGGAAGCTTGGATTTTTCCTTGGCTGGTGGCGATTTCTTCTCCCTGCCACCATCTTGTTTAGGCATTGCCAGCTGTTCTCTAACTGTCAATCTAGACTTGTGTTTATACCCAGAGCCTTTAGCCTTCTTGGTTCTCCTATCTGTGTCATCCCCACTGTCAAGGGAGTTACCCGTCCCACTATCAATACTTATATCCCCATCACTCAACTCCCTGTATGGTGTAAATACTCCCTCTTGATGCTCTAAGGGTAAGATTGGAGTTAAAGAGTTACCGAAATGCAGCGGTGATCTCTTATACACCGACAGTGTGTTTACAAAGTTACTATCCAACGCTGCTAATGTTTGGTAGTCATTTCCCGCTTGTGGTTTTCTTGCCTTTACTCTTTGCTGATCTGGAGAGGTGTGGATGGTAGGTGGTTGTCTGCTCTGACCTGGAGGTAACGGTTTAGCACCAGGCACTGTTTTTAGAATGTACCTATTAGCAGGGGGTCCTCTAGGTTCACTTTTAGTCAATATATAAACAGTCTTTGGCACTGATGGTCTTGCTGAAAATAATGAAAATGCAAATCAATAATCTCAATTCATTAAAATATTGCTAATCAATTTTCAGCTTGTTGACAGGGCTACAGGCGATTGAGTTTGAATGATTAATATGGTCAGCAATCCAGGAAATTCTGACTTAGGTGATGGTGAGATAGTGTCTTTATGTCTTTACAAATGTTATGTCCCAGTATTTCAATATTATTCATATTGCCCTGATCTAGTTTATAGGTTTAAAAATCTTTATATTCACATACAAAGATTATTTGACTTACGTGAGCTGAAGACTTTCTGCTGTTGGAAGATATACTCGTCAGAGGCATCACTGAGGGGAGAGTATCTGTCTACTGATGGTCTGTGCTTGCTTACTTTCTTACTCTGAGCAGCTGCTATATTATCATCTTGTTCTGAGTCCATATCTGCCTCGTCACCACTAGCTGACGCTACCTGAGGTGCTCTCGGAGTAAACTCAACCTTACAATCCACATCAGTCTTCAGTCCACTTAGATCCAATTCGAATTTCTTCTTCAGTCTGTCAACACGCTCTCTGTACTCCTTAGCTTCATGTTCATCGAGTATTCCGGCTGTAGAAGGATTGAAGTCTCCACTGCGGACCCTCCTCTCTGGGATGGATTTCTCCCGCTGTGGTGTGAGGGGAGGGGGTAAAGTTGCTGGAGACGCCAGACTTTCTGATCGGTTGCTGCTCGTTTCGCGGTCAAAATTTTCTGAAAACTTCTGTTCGTCTGTCAAGGTTCGTTCCAACTCGTCGTCCAAACTCTCGCCGTCCGAGTCTTTATCCTGCGTTGGCGACGAAACATTTTCAGCTAATTCATTACTGGGCTTATTGATCCACTCTTGAGGGTGTTTGTTTTTTAGGATATTGTCTGCTTGCTTTGTCAACTTTTCATCCGCTCTTTCCTGATAGAGAGCAATCCACATTCGAGAACAGTTTGCTCTCACCGTCTCATATGTCCTTATGCTCTGCTGTCGCTGCTGCTCATTAAGAGGCAATGAAATATCAATATCCTGTATGGTAAACTTGATGTCATCTTGTTGGCGGATTAAGTTAGCCCTAGCACCCATCTCTACTGTATAATCCTGTTTTATGAGAGCGAGCTCGTAGCTTGCCGTCTGCAATTCTCTGTACACAGATCTCATGCTGTCTGCTAAATATTGTATTTGGTCATACCCTTCTCGATATTTAGGGTCTTCTCGGGACATCTGTTCAAGTTTTGGATACTCTGCGTTTCTCTCTTGTTTCAGTTGCTTGTAATAGTCTTTTAATTCCCGTTCTTTCTCCACACAGTTGTCATACTTTTCTTTGACCTCTTCAAACCTATGCACTTGATTCATGAGTAATTTCCTCTCACTCTGTTTTGTCAGCTTCAAGTCTTTCTTGTACTGTATATCGGTCTCTATTGACTCAACTGTGTGTTCTAAAACTTTGATTTTCTCCAGAAAGTCTGGCATCGTTCGATAGGTTACGGTCCCCGGCCCTGTTATTCTGCGACTACAGTTATACCATATCTTTGACAGCTCTATTAGTTTGAATCCTTTGACTAGTATATCGGGAATCAGGCGGAAAACTGCTTCTACAGGCAAATAACCTTTGTAGTCCCTTATTTGCCGCAAACTATCGTCCTCAAAGTCCTTGGAAGATATTGGTCCCTGTGTGATGAGGTTGTTCCATCTTGATTGGATCTCAAAGATATTCCTGACAGCGAAAGCCAAACGTTGTCTATCTGTTTTATTTTTGAGTTTCTCAAACTGTTTCCCCGATTGTGGCTCTTCCAGCTGGAAACGAGGAAATTAATATAAGAAATGTACATTGGAAGAGAAAATCATAGAGAGAGTAGCTTCTTGTGTATTGAAGTTTTACAAATGTTGTTTTAAGTCCATATTACATAAAGTAGCTCGTAATTCAGAAAATTGTGAGATAGATATGGGGAAGACTTCATATGGACATAATTGGGTTTGAGCCATTTTCAGTCCCCAAATATAAGATGCCACTCAATCTCTGACAAACATGGCAATTAAGGATCTTCATTAACTCCGCCTTTGCCGAGAACATACCCTTTGTTTAGCCAGCTGAGCGTCTCTCTCTGCCTTCTCCTTCTGTATTCTCTCCAGCACCTTCATTCTGTTGTCCTTCCGCTTCTTCTTCTTCACGTTACCCAGACCTGCTGTGTTGTGTTTACTGGTCGTGTTAGCCTTAGGTTTCTTCTTTTTCTTTGGTTTGGGGGCTTGTATCTGGAATGGTGCCGGGTAGTCCTGTGGGTTTGGTGATGGGGTTAAGTGGTTATCTGGGTCTGACTTCGCGTCATCATCATCGTCATCATCAGATATCTCATCTGGTAAGCATGATAATAGAATGTCAGGATATTATAAATAAGGAGTCTTCATATAATAGTGAAGTGATTTAGTTGATTATTAAATTGACCATTCTTGTGGTCATAAGTTATAACTGGTTACTTGCCAAGGTGCAAAACTCATACCCTTCTTGCATTTATCCCTTAAATTGACACACAGAATATAACGAAGCTAAAAACCAGTTAATTTATGGTTACACAATATTGAGATGATCATTCGGTGCACTTGTTAAAACTGGCGGATATTGCAGGTTAAAAACCAGCAACCAAATGAGCTTCCCATCTCATCAATCTGCAAACACTTCGAAAATTGAGTCGGTTGTTGTATATAGCAAATGACTAAGGCTTTAATTGTAATAGAACATCCCACTCTCACAGCTCACATTAGTATGTCTATGTCACCAGTACAACAATTATAGATCAATTGTATTTTAAAGCAATACTCAAACAAGAAATCGTGAAGTATGGACAAAGTACAAGATGCCTCAATCAGTTATATTTTAGTATTGTCGGTTATATTATTGCTGGCTCAGCAGCCTAGTATTTGCCATCGGTAATAATTGTATTGTCGTGAATCTGAGACACTCTGTTGCTGCACAATGGAGCTACTCAAATAATCAATATTCTCATGATTTGATTGGTAAATGGTACTTTTTATAGAACATCCCCCACCCAGTCGGTTCGTACAAAACAAAAGTTCAACAGATTCTGATACAATTTATTACAATTAAATGTTATTTAATCAGTTAAAATTTAAATTGTGTAAAAATTTCCATGTATTGCTGTTGGGTAACCTAGGAAAGCATGATTTCAAAAGCGGATGTTGAAATTGATTTACGAAACATGATCTTGTGGAAGGAATCAGTCAGGATTTGATATTGAGAGACAAGCCAACAAGAAGAATACCACATAGCTCACAATTCAATCATCTTTGAAAGAGGTGAAGGTTTAATATTGGTGCTTTAAGAGTCAATATAGAAAACAAGGTCCAGTCCCTGATATAGACTGAGATGAACTTATGTCAGGTTTGCCTGATTTACAGACTGACCACTTAGTCTAATTCGGTAGACATAAATATGTCCTAGATGAGCAAAATATTCACAGGAGTGAAATTTCGTTTTTTTTCTCAGGCTGCAAAATTTGGTGCTAGCTAACAATAAGTCAAGTACCCAAACTAGCTGAATTAAACTCAAGGTAACTTTACTCCTCCATACTAGTTTATGTAAATGATGTAAGTTATGGAACCAGGAACTGGACCTTATTCACTATAGTCAGTCGTGATTGGTCAGTATTGATTTGCCTTACCCAGCAAATACAATTGTTGACTGTGCGCTCGTTCCTCTTCTGGAATAAAACACATTTTTATTCTAAAATGTAACCTTTAATTAGTCGCTAAACCGTTACAATTTTTCAGATTTTAAGTCATATTCAGTTTTCTAGTTATATGTATGAATGACTCCGAATACTTTTTCACTTGAATTAAGAAGGATAGCAGGCTGAGATTAAGAAGTCTCTTCCGACTCCTTGCGGAGATATTGCCACTTTATGCTTTATTGAACAATACTTACCCTGAAATGGTCCTAGTGAAATAGTATAGTCACATCTCAGCCAAGTCAACTGGAATGTAATACAAACATCACTTAAAAGCTCATTTTAAAAAGCTGCCGAATGCTGACAGCACACTTTCAACAAACCTACCTTGATCTGCGTCGTCCTCGGAGTCATCATGCACAGGATCATAGAAGAACTCATACAGACTATGATATATGGTATTGTGGAAGAACTTCTTGACTTGAGCAAGGTGTGCAACTTCTTTGAGATATTTCTCAAAGTACAATGATATCTTCTCTGATTCTTCAGACGATGTAGAAGTTGTTTTGTAGAGCTCCACACATTCAATAAGAGAATCTATGGAAGTTATTTTGAGCATTCCCTTGTTCCCAGCCTTGAGCACCAACTAAAATAAGACGATTTTTCGTGAAACTTTTGTCCCAACATTTCTAAGCAACGCAATTTCGATAGCTTCATGGGCCAGTCACTTTATCTGCACCTCCCTGACATTCACATCGAAGTGGGTTTTGACCTCGAAAAGTACATCCATCACAAAGCAACCCAAACAACTAACAACTTTAGCTAGGTCATGATATTGAAGTGAAATGATATCCCATGATGCAATTATTGTTTCAATAACGGATATGGGGGATAACTCATCTCATCTACAGATCAAGCTGGCAGCGAGAACACCATGTTGTGATTTATGACCGAGCAGCTGTATATAGATACATATGGATATGGATATAATATGGATATCAATCAAACTATACCTTGAGGTTTCTGTGTAGTTCTTCTAATGAGAGCCTGGAGTGACTGATGACCAGGAGCTTCTCGAGCGCTGACAGCTGACGGGCAAAGTTATCATGTTGTTCCTCACTAGTAGTATTCATTGGCCCCGGCCCAGTCTACAAAGCGATGAAAAATATAACTTTGTCAATACAATATACTCATATTAACCCGATGTTCGGTTTGTAAAACACTCAGGTACCGAAACCATTATTTTAAGCCAAATGTAACAAATTTCAGAGCTTTTACCATATGCCAACTACATAAGTTATGATGCCTGATTTTCTTGATGTTAACTTTTTATAAAAAAAAAAGAAGCTACAAGCTCAAATAACACAATGAGTGTTCAACAGTAGTAATGTGTTGATGTTGCTCATGATTATGTCCAAGTTTTCAAGTCATCATTGTATCACTGCCTCTATCAATACTGACGTTTCATCACAGTTTTTAAGTGGTACTTTGACCAGAATGGTCGATCAGTGCAAACAATTAGCCATTTAAATAAAAAACATGCAAACAAATTAATATAAGGACTAGGCAACTGCTGCTTCAAGATTATTGCACAGCCATGAGATGTTTGTGCAATCACTTGATACCAGTATACATCAAACAGTACTCCGTTGTAAAAACGATGCCAAAAGAGATCAAAATTCGTTGTCGTATTATGGCTTACAGTAATGTCAACTTCCCGCAAAAAATGACACTGCTATGTAAAATAAAACTCGCAGGAAGTGTCACTGACTTTTTCTCCATGTCAAAGGTGTCATAAATTGTCACAATCATGGAGAGACTTTTCTTTCAAACAGTATTATTTTATTTCGGATACTATAATTGATATCGGATACTTCTTATATTGATACAACAACATTATCAGCAACATGGACATCTGTCAAGTGGGTATCTATGGTCAAGCGTTTCAATGTGTGGATCGATAAGGATTCATCAGTAGACCCCTTCACTATTTTAGTTGCTTACTTTTACTCTTCCCCACTGATAAAAGTGTTGACTTACCAGCCGCAGGTCCAGGAAGTGGTCCGTCAGAAACTCCATGATGTCTCAATTTATCAAAAAATCTAAAAAACTAAACCAGTATGAGAGCAATGATGACACCGTCCTTCACCGCCATCTTAGGAATCCCTACTAAAAACCCTACATTCTTATGTCGCCATAACAAATAGGTAATGTCCAAACCAGTTTGTCATTGTTCTTCAGACCTATACCATAGTCCAGAGCAAAAATTACCAATAAACACTACAATATACCAAACTAGATTTTGTAAGAGGCCATTATAAACGGTTATAGATTTTCTTGACTCCTTTCATCAGGATGCAAACAATATGGTATATACATGATTAATCGATAAACTTTATATCAACACCATGTATTAATGTCTCGTTAGGTATAAACAGCATTATGACAACCGATAATTGTAACATAATGATCTGCCAGGCAGCAGTAATTATATTCAGCTAAATATCATCATCTTACCAGTGTGAAACATGGTATAAGGAGGTCATTGCGCCCAAATTACAAGAAAGGAGAAAACTGTACTTTAATGACCTTTTATAAAATGAGAGTGCAATTCACACTGAAGCACACGCTTACACTTTCAGAGAAGCTGTCTGAACATAAACAGCATTTCGTATTACAAAACTCTTGAAAAATCTTTATCCAGACAGTGCAGTGAAAGAAATGAGCTCAAGTATTATTGCCATCATCAATCTTATATTCTTTCCACAGTCTTTATTAGAGTCATGTGTTTTGTCTATGATTAGAGTCATGAACCCTGTATCATAATTCCCTTTATTAGGCCCTCCAGATTTGGAAACTGTGACTTTTTCACCCAATCAAAATGAGCATTCACAGTCATCTCGCTCTATATATCAGCTCGTTGTCTCTGTTTTACTATCGAGCTCAGAGCCATCCGCTGCCGCTGTCGGGGGCTTACTATATTTACACTGTATCCACACTCGGTACATTTTAAGCTGCTTTCCCCTGTTTACCTGCAGCCTACGATCCACTAGATTACTCTGCTCCACCAAACCCGCCTTCGTAAACAGATCTCTCATTTCATCTATGAGAGGAAATTCAAACAAGGCATTAAAAACGTGATTAAAGCTGATATCAAAACACTAACATAAAATCCATCAACTGCTTTGCTCAGATTTCCTTCATCATATTGATTTGGTTTCTAGATAAAATGAGTAAAAATAACTTTTTGTTTACACTGGGTCCTAAGTAGTAAGTATCTAATTTACTGCAGCAGTATAAAAAAAAGGATAATATTCGGAATCGATAAATATTTCAACCAACTAAAATTCCATCACCTTTGAATACTAGATTATGGTGTTGATTAAGGAAGCATTGCTATAGGTCAGGAGAGCCTTAGGCAGAGCAAGCGGTTCTGAAGTGATAATTTTGTTTCTAATGAATAAAGCATTAAAACAAACAATAGAGATGACAAACCTTGTGTGAAGAAATATACTCTGGTGCCATCTCCTCGGGCATAGAAATTATCACCTAGACATTGGCCTGTCAGAAATAGCGAGTATAGTTTGTAAACAACTAGATATACACTATACGCAATACTGCCATTGTCAATAATGATTTCTGTTGTTTTCCTTAATCATATATCCAATTTAAATTATAATTGAAAAACATCCGGACTGCAACTCAAACCAGGGAGTTTGGGATATGCTCAAACCTCAATATCTACTTATTTTAGGAGTTGTCTTCTGACTTTGAATGAGAGCAAAACTCCCACTAACTGTCTAATCTTGAATATTTTACTTGACAATTACTACTAACAATGTTCAATACATATTTGCTACTGACCATTTTTGAACCTGAGCTGAGCAAGATCATACCGTCCATAATCTCTAAAAAGGAGCATTCCTCCGGGCTTTAGTTTTCTAGCTAGTCGTTGAATAGTATCCAACATTCTACAAGATAATCACTCAATGTTCTCAATACAAGATGATACTATCATAAATCGGTAACCACATCATTGATCTGTTCATTATATTATTGTATCATTATATTACCAGTACCACTGTAAATTCCCAAGTAGCAACATAAATATACATAGTGACAACCTCGTACAAAAATGCCAGAAAGTCACCACTACAATTGACCCATTTCCCTTGTCTTAATATATTCAATTGAATACAAGTCATGACATGAATTTATTGTGAACTCGCGCCATGGTTGTATTTGCTTGCATAAAAACACCCACCTCTCAGGGGCTATAGCACTAAGAACAAATATCATAGTTATCACATCCAGAGAGTTGTCAGGACATGGCATGTCCTTGCTGGTGTCTGCTAAGTCACATACAAATGCGTGGCATCTAGATGTGTTATAATCCTCATTTGCCTACAAAGAAGAATTCATGAAGTTGTGTTCACATAAAGCTTTCCTTCACAATATTCAAATCAAAACAATGCTTGGTTATGTGTTGAATAGAGGTTGAATGCAGAAGGAACTTCTCCCTTTAGAGCATGATGTTGACCATCAGACTTTGCCTGTAAAAAGTATTCATGCATCAATCTTAGAACAAAATTCTCTGCTTGCCAGCTTACCTTAACCAGATCAATAGCTGTAGAGGAGAAGTCACAGCAGTAGACGAACAGTCTCGGATCTCTGATCAGTAATGAAGAAGAAAAAAGGAATCAACAGCCTTGACGTTAATAATTTGGAGATATGCCCAGACCATTAAACTGTATCTCACTACACAATGACAAGGTATAATGAAGTAAAACTAGTGACTGTTTATAGCATAATTTGAGCTCCAATGAATTTTCTGTCTGTTGGGCAGAATATGGGATAACCATAGATATTGGTACCATTACTCTTACTGTTTCCAATCAAACAAAACAAATCACTTATACATGAAACAACATACACAAAACAAAATCAAATAGACTTTACCTGTTTGCCTGTAGAATAGGGAAAACTGTATTACCAACTCCGCATCCAACCTGAAATACCAAACTGTAAAATTGACTACACTTACATGTGGTCTATCACTAAAAGTTTATGCAACCCTAATTAGTTGGAGAGAAGTTGTAATGTAAAAAGGGAGTAGCTCCAAAATACACCCGGTTTTCACAAAATGACTTTCTTTAATCAACCTTAATCAACCTTCCTCATCACGAACCCATCTAATCATTTACTTTTAATTCTAATTTACAGACTGGAGTGTGATGAATGAATTCTCAGTATTCTAGGTGGACATAGGCAGAAAATTCCTCATTGCTCATGTTTAGAAAAATTCTGCCTAGCTCAAGGCCCTCTTTTATCAGGCAGGTACTGGCTAGGTCAGAACTTACCTCCATTATTCTCTTAGAGGCATGAGATCCTGGATATTCCTTATTTATATCTTCTGTCGGTATCTGGGAGTAACTAGCATTCTCATCTTCAGAATACAACTCCGGAAACTCAGTAAACAGCCAGTGTCTGTCCTGTAACAATCAGTGAAGTAATTGAAACACTGAAGTCGGTTGAACATTTTATTAGAGATGACCACCATCTATGTGATTTCATACATGGTCATAAATATATATATATATTATATATACACACATTTGTGCAATAAAGTGTCATATATTATATATCCCACTATTGGTACCCATAAAAACCCTGGACAATGAGTCATTCATATATATGAATGACTAGTAGGGCAAATCTTTGCATTGGAGTTGTCCGACCATGTCAGGCTATTTTATCTACCATTAATGACTGACTTGATTATTTAAGAGGATTTAAGACATGATTTTTTTTGTGGGTCATATAAAATGACTCCTTATTTTTGAGTGACACTTAGTTGGGGCCAAATACACACAGATGACACTTAAAAGCACAGATTTGAATCTATATATATATATATATCATCAACCTCCTATGTATTTTTCTTCAAACCAAACTAATCATACTTGCAATTCTGAAAACTGGATTCAATAACGAGGACTGATCAGTTTGCAAGTACAAACATTATTTTGATAGTAATAGAAAGCATAGTTATTATCTACACGGATGGGTAAACTCTATGGTCAGGTCTGAATGACAACGCTTCATAAGAAAGCTTAGACATTCCAAATCTGTTTTTCTCGACTCACCTTGAAGAATCTATTCTGATGGATACCATAGAACTTGTCCCAATATCCTGCAGCCTGATCTTCCAACTCACCTGTTCAACAAAATCAACAATACTGAGATCACCAAGTTTAAGGTGGAGTCTCTGTTATGTAACCTCAAATAGGCCAGTGAAACAACCTTATAGCTCCATTCTGTGAAAGATATGGGCACTAAATGCGCTACTCTCAAATAATAGCTGAACACAAGCAATTTTCAATTTGCTGCCTTGAACAGTTGCATTGTCTTGAGGTAGCATGAACTTGCAGGTTGGAAAAACAAGTCATCTGTATGATATGAAAGTTTCAGATTCAATGAAAAATTAAACGTAAACGCAGAGTTCAGTCCTCTCCTCAATGGTCTTGAACGGCTTGTTTCGCAGCCTTCACATCATTGTACTTACTTATTCGTTCTTCGCCAACCATAGTTGATGAATTCTTCTCCACTTTTTCTGCTGCTATATTTTCCTGTTCATCGTCCCATGTGACATTATCCCTAAAAGTGAGAGACAAAGCATTGTGAAGCTACAGACACCCAAATAACACTCACAGAGAATACAATTACGTTAAAATCATACAAAATTGAAAGAACAACAGATCAAAAAACAACACATTGTGATATCCAAATGACAGTCTATTTTCTGCATTCTACAACCACATTAAGTAGTTCTGTGTTTTATATTCAGGCTACATGGATTGATAAGAAATTGTGTTTATTACCATGCATTGTGCTGGAATACGTTCTTCTCTTCAGTAAGGAACCGGGAACCAAACTGTTTCCTCTTCTCATCACTGACACCATTTTCTGATGATGCTGCATTTTCTTCTTGAGGCTGTGAGGCTGCCATTCTTCTTTCTCAGTTCCCAATAAAATACTGAAATGAAATATAAGGTAGGCTATTATTATCATGTACGCCTCCAATTTACATCTTACATTTATATATCTTTAACTCAGCAATTCTTCTCAAGACTAATTGTGGTATTAAATGTAGTCTCCTTGATATAGGTGTCACATCTCTCAGATTAGACTCAGCAAGAGAAGAATAGAGTTTAGCAAGTTCACCACACATGACAAGACAGGTTATGTAGCTGGGCCTTCATATTTGCAAAGTAACTGTCCTCCTAGCTAGTTTGGACTAGATTATCCAAACATATCACAAGGGATGTTTCTTTCACTGTAGTGTATTGAATAGATGGTTGTCCTTACTCTTTAGGCTGTGGATAAGAGGCACCTGGAGCTTGCAGAAACAACTAGAGAGTAAGGACAACCATATGTTCCATTCACTACAGTGTAAGAAACATTCCTTGTGATATGTTTGAGACTTGTAGAACAAAAGGCATTTTGTTTGGTGAACAAAGGAGTACAATGGCAGGCAAAGTTTGCTTGTCTCAATACGTGTTGGATGTGTGTGGTCGATGGTTGGGGGAACTGTTTGATAGCTGTCCTGTAGCCACAGTTTTCCACTTTTGCTACACTCATTTGTGGGTATACACAATCCACCCATTGCTACAAAATGTAGGAACCACTGGTAAAGGGTATTTTACAACTGTACTTTATTTTGTAATGGCCCCGGGTTCGATTCCCCGTGGGGGAAAAGTTTGTAAAAACCTGGCTGACCACAGTCCTTTCGGATCAGGACTATAGAAATAATGCGGGCCCCGTGTTGTGCCTAGAGCACGCACATTAAAGACACCCCCTCTGCCTCTTCGTAAGAGTAGCTGTACGCGGCATGCATGGGAATAGGGAAACCAAGCAACCTTAATACAAAAACCACCAAACTTCAGATCAGATGATCTGGAGCTGCGAGTTGATACAGATACCGCTAGCGGTCCTTCGCAGTACACATTGTACATGTTAATGATTATTGAATTTGTCCTTGATGGAATAATGACTGAAATTGTACTAATCAAGGAGTAACACTAACAGTACAGACAATTGTGAGTGTGATTATAGAATGGAGGGGCTATACATAATACTCATGGTTAGTAGTAGCCCAAAGTTAAGTATTATAATTATAAATTATCCATCATTCAAGCAAGGAGTTACTCCAGTCCACTCCTTGATTCAAGCAAGGAGTTAAAGACTCTTTAACTCCTTGATTCAAGTAAGCAGGGAGAGAGAATTATCCCTGATCAGAGTTACTCCAGTCCTTGATTCAATGACTGTCCTACAACTTGGAAGATTAAGCTATGAAGACATGGGTCTGCTGAAATGCAGTAGTCCTTTGTATAAACAATGAACTCCCTTCATTGGTATGTAGTTCATTGGTACAAATAAAGTTCATAAACGAAAACTTACTTTTATGATGATTTATTAAAAAAATGTTCACATGTGCTCCTGTTTTTATGGCCAAGTTTTACATTTGTATAATGACAAATTTCTCTGGGTGTGCATATTAAAACCCACAGTCCAGTCATCTTCATTTCTTTGAGGTATTTAGCCTAATAATTCAGAATGCAAAGTAGTGGAGTATCTGGCACAAGTAAACAAATCAATATTCAACCAATGA
The DNA here is from genome assembly GCA_914767715.1 of Membranipora membranacea. Taxonomy (NCBI): domain Eukaryota; kingdom Metazoa; phylum Bryozoa; class Gymnolaemata; order Cheilostomatida; family Membraniporidae; genus Membranipora; species Membranipora membranacea. Next base: position 14,705,360 of record OU612068.1, read on the forward strand.
CAGCTCGACACACAGCAAGACTCACTTCCTGTCACTGTGATTGTCCTTTTTGATTCTCCATTCATTCAGAAGGAAGACACCAAACTCCATCAAAGTTGACAGAAATTTACTGTCTTCAACATGAGGTTCATCATATTTTTATCTGTTGCTATTGTTGGGGCATTAGGAAGTGATGTTCTTGATCTTACAGACAGTACCTTTGCAGGTGCTGTGGCTGACAAAGATATCATGCTAGTTGAATTTTTTGCACCATGGTGAGTTTGTAACATAATAATGTTTGTTTGTATCATTCATACATATTTATACATTATATTACATTATATTTATTCATACATATAACTCCTTGATACAGGGAGAATTGAATACTCCTTGATACAAGAAGAATATCTCTATATGTATATAATTCTCCCTGCTTGATATAACTATGTCTGTATACTATATTATTTCATTTCATTAATTTATTGAACATATACAATTGTTACAAAAATAATTGATTGATTTTGTTATCTCACATAAATGATTACTATTTATACATCATACTCACAAAATTGAGTCACAGAATTAGTATGCAATCTTTTCAGCACTACACTAATATACTTGCTACTCTGCAAATCAAACTCACTCAGTCATCACAGTCTTTTGATTGACTTCTCTACTCCACTGCTAAACTTCTATCATATCAAACTAGACTTCCTATCTATGCATAATAATTTGATTAATATCTATGAAACTTTCACTAGAAAAGTCAAAAATCAGAAGAGATTAAAGGTAGAAACATAATAGGGCTAGGCTCATTGTATTGTAGGCCTCGACTACTCTCTATTTATATTGTTTGTCTTGCACTCATTCTAAATTTCTTATTCTGTGATTTAAGGTGCGGTCACTGTAAGAAACTAGCCCCAGAGTATGAGAAGGCTGCCACTGCTCTTCTTAACGCTGACCCTGCAGTTCCAATCGCCAAGGTAAGAAAATGTATTGCTGGACTTGGAATGTGAAGTTGGTTATAGTTTTGTTCAGACTCAAAATTTTTTATTTCCATACTAACTAGTAACTAAAGTTGTCTGATAAGTCTTTTTTTACTGTTCAGATTTCCATGTAATGATTATTATATTCGGCAACATTAATTTAACCCATCACTGCATACATGTTAGGTTACCGATCTACCTGTAGGTTGATTGCACAGCTAACACTGAAGTGTGTGGTAAATATGGAGTCTCCGGATATCCAACTCTGAAGATATTCAGAAACGGAGAAGTAGCAGAAGACTATAATGGACCTCGTGATGCCGATGGTATAATTAAAGTGATGAAAACTAAATCTGGCCCCGCCTCAAAGGTACTGGACAGCGTAGAGACTGCTGAGAAATTCCTTGCCAGACCAGAGGCTGGATTTGTTGGTGAGTAACCCCCGAGCATTCTTTAAGAAACAAGCAGTTGATTGGAATAATATGCGCTATCATGCCTTCTGTGATCTCCTCTGTTAGGTAACTGTATCTTAATCCTGCTATATTTTTGTGTTTAGGATTCTTCTCTGATGCCGAGGGTGCATTAGCTAAGGCTTTCTCAAGCGCTGCTTCTGCCCTGTCTGAGAAATACAGATTTGCTCACTCAAATGATGCTGATGTTAATAAGAAATACGGATACGACAAGTGAGTGTTCCACATTCTTTAATCAAGCAGCCATAAAGAGTGTGTACTGTAGCTAAGAAATATTTGTAGCATTGTGAATTATCATCATATGTTTGTTGTATTGTCCTCCTATCTCAGTATTGTGCAGCAGCTCCGATCCTGATTTTGCACAAACAAAAAGCCAGCTTTGGAAATCAGCTGATGTGGCCTACCAGTAGGTAATTAGTGCATTACATCGTCATTTCCTTGTGATGAATCCCTAGTGTGTGCTATAAAATTGTACACGTAAGCCTTAAATTTATATACCTAACTGTTTTAATGACTGGAGTTACATTAGTTACTATCAACTTTCATTACAGGTGTACTGTCGTTGAATGATAATTCTAAAGAAAAAATATGTGGTACACAAAAAATAAGCTTGCCGATTGTCTATCGCACTGAAATGTGTGATGTTGATGATTTGGCTGCTACTTTACTCACTGCTTAGTTATCCTTGACATAGTTTTTGTCTGAGTATTTGGCTATGTCTAATGTCTCTGTCTAATGTCTATGGCTATGTCTAATGTATATCTTGTTAACCTTGTATTCCTGCTGATGGTTCTTTGTTGTGTAGGAGAGTTGGGCTTGACTACACAACTTTTACCAAACTGAATGATGTTAAGCACTGCTTTTATTGATTGACTCTCTATTTTTATAGCCAAGTCGTGCTCTTCTACCCATCCACAATGCACAGCAAGTTTGAGGACAAACAGAAAGTCTACGATGGTGACGTAAACCTGCAAGCACTGAAATCCTTTGTGACAGCTAATGTATTCGGTTTATGTGGACACAGAACTGGCGGCAACGCTGCTGAATTTGACAAGAAGCCTCTGGTGGTTGTTTACTATGACGTTGATTACACAAAGAATGTCAAAGGAACCAACTATTGGAGAAACAGGTGAGCACCGCCACTGACTGGTCAAGCTGGCCTTCAATGTGTTATGAATGACTTTCAAAATAAGGTGTTTATTAAATATTTTAATTCTCTGTTTCTCACCTTGAGCTCGGGCATTCGCACATGTAAAGCTGGAGAAGACTTAGATATGCATCTTTCATGCTCATCCTCAGCACATTTCGCAAGGTCATTGAAACGAGAATATACCGTTCCAAGTCTCTAACATACACAACAACAACACAGTGTGAAACTAAATCATTTGCCTCCTCATAATTATATGTTTGACTTGAATTTAATGCGTTTTCGTTTCTTCAAAACAATGCGCACGTGAGCCCCAGCAACAGTTTATAAATGTCCAGACACTGCAGTTTCCTTCTTTGGTCCCAATCATAGACCTTGTGATCTTAACGCCTGTCGACAGACATATGTTTACTGTACTGTACTGCTCCATATTTCCAGAGTAATGAAGGTTGGTAAGAAGCTTGTTGATGCCGGAGCCGATCTGAACTTTGCCGTATCTAACGCTAACGAGATGGGTGGAGAGATGGAGGAGTATGGTCTATCATTCACTGGAGAACCTGTGGTCGGCGCTAGAGACAAGAAGGGATCTAAGTTTGTCATGACTGAGAAGTTCAGGTAAGCAGTGCAATGTCAGCATTTGTGTCCTTTCTCATGATATTTCAATGATGAAGTAATTATTAAATATAACAGATGAATGGTATTGCCTGAAGACTAATCGTCATTATTTTAACCACTGAGTCAACTCTGAGCTCTCCTCAATTCACATGAATACATCCATCATTTATACTGCTGTTTTATAACGGTTCTTTTATATCAGATTCTATTATTTTTAAAGCATGGATACCTTCGAGCAGTTCCTCAACGACTTCAAGGATGGAAAGCTGGAGCCACACATGAAATCTGAGGCTGTACCAGATAACTCTGCTAATGCTGTCAAGGTATGATATTCTCTAACTCATCAACAAGACACTAATATCATCCACAAGTATCAGCAAGGCGTGTTAACGTTTTGCAAAAGAAAAGTATACTTATTATGCAATATGCAGGTGGGTCTTTGTGCAGTTGTTATTTGAAGCACAGAGACACAGTAATGTTATGTGGCATCCGATAAATATATCATACAATTTCTCTCTCTAGATCTAATGTTATTGAAGGCAATGCTTCATATTGCTTTTTTTACCAACATATTTCACAGCTGAAATGATTGGTTTGATATTGGTTGAAAATAGGCATGGCAAAATTTAACACTTGTATATACAATGCAAATCATCTATTTCTTCAGGTTGTTGTGGCCAAGAACTTTGATGAGATAGTAAACGACCCAGAGAGAGATGTCCTTATTGAGTTCTATGCTCCATGGTGCGGTCACTGCAAGAGCCTTGAACCAAAATATAACGAGCTCGCTGAGAAGGTGAGACATTAAATTTAACAAACATGCATTGCTTTTGCCTTCCTGTCATGTGTATGTCAAGTTTTTTTCTAACGATACTGCAATTGTGATTTGGAGTTGCTTCCACATTGAGATTCTTTTGATTGGAGCAGATAACACCAAAAGATACAACAAAACATTTGGTTGCATCTTTTATATAGGGGATAGACTACAGGCCTTGGCTAAAATGTTTTCTGTATAATTATTTTGACCCACTAGATTTACTTACAACCAAATACTTTTGTTACAGCTCTCCAAGGAGGGAGGAATCACCATCGCTAAGATGGATGCTACAGCTAACGATGTACCACCAGAGTATGGTGTTAGAGGATTCCCAACTATCTTCTTTGCTCCCAAGGGCAAAAAGACCAACCCCAAGAAATACGAGGTGAGTCTAGGTTATGTACGACTTGTTTCTTTGTCTAATAGTAAGAGTTGTTCCCTCTGTCTGTGATATCACCATTGTTTATTTCATACCCTGTATATTTGTGTTCATATACTATTATTGGTAAAAACTAATGTATTTATTATTTGCAGAGTGGACGTGAAGTTGAAGACTTTATAAAATATCTGGCTAAGGAGGCCACAGATGAGATGAATGGATGGGACAGGAAAGGCAAAGAAAAAAAGACCGAGCTCTAATCACCTCTAATATCAAAACTTAGTCTCTCCTCATACTGCCTCACCTATAAAGATAGATGAGGGAGAGCCCTCAGTCTATACTGTGTGGTCCATTTATCGTTGTACAAACACTGTACATCTACTAGCAGGAAATGCTGAACAATGGAATCCGTCTTTGACTTAAAGTTGTGATAATCTTTCTCTTGTAAAATAGGCATAAACGCTAACGAGAATAATCGGCTCCCCTTGTGAGTTTGCCGCATCAATCTGTGTGTGTATAGAGCAGTTATTAACGTCCATTTAGTTGAATTTACTTTTTGATGACTAAAACTATCACATCCTTCACTTGTTACATTTCCAACAATAAAGAGATGCACCTATGTGCAAAAAATAATACGTATTGTAGTGTCTTACCTAAATTTCCATTACAAGTGTGGTCTATGGCGCGTCAAAATCTGTTGCATTTGTTTTTGAGAGTATCCTACTAATGTTTTGTTAGTGGTGGGAGCGTGTGGGTACCCAGCAATCCCCTTGGAACTTTGGGCTACGTAATCACAATAATGTAAGTGAATCCTCTAGTTTAGATTAAACAATTTGCTCTATAGATTTGTTACTGTGGAGATTATCAGCAGTTTGACTAAATGCCTACCAATATAGAAGTGGCATCAATAACACATCTGTCGTTCACACCTTCCCACTGATAAGATAGTGATTCTCAGGTTGAAAGATTGAAGCTGCAAGTCAGTCTGCTTATACTTAAGCTGGACCAATTTGTTGGATTTTTCCAGCAGCGGAGTGTCCTCCAGTTAGAGGACACTGAACCCCTTAGATTTTATAGGTGAGCATGACACAAGATTAACCATAATGTATTCTTTATCATGGTGTCAATTTCTGTAGAATATGACATGGGCTTACTTCCGCCCTGTTGATACCCCAGTAAATAGAGTGATGATCTTGAATTGGGACCTAGAGAATTTATTGAACATTTAATTTGAAAACAATGAGGTTGTCATATCAAACAGCTATGAATAGAGGTATGATCATGTCTGATGTCCTCGAGGGACTAATTCATTTGGTATTGCAACAAGGACTCGTTGGCAACACATGTTCAAGCTATCCGAATATTGATAATTCCTGACATTGCAGGAGACACACCGACTAAGGTTGGGCGGGCGACTCTCAGACTATCACTTTGAGTCGGCGTTGGGTGGCAACACAGCGCTCCACTGGCTGGAACTGTATTTGCTGCACTTAGTCAAGAAAAGTTGTGCGCAGAACAATAGGGACACATCACTTGTGTTTGAGACCAAAAAAATATTGTACAACATGAGATATGATACGTAAAAAGAAACCTGAGGACCTCACTGATTCTAAACAAAAAACGAAAAAGGTTAGTAACATCCATCCCCAACTATTTCTTGTGGTGGATTGGAGGCTCAGGACATGATTGACCAATTTATTTTTGGTTCTGTTTTTACTGGTTAAATGGTCCAATTCTGGTGAGTTGGTGGTAGGTCCGATGTTTCGGAAAACAAGGCAGCCATATTGCCATAGATCATCAAATATTATATGACTAAAGTGATTCCCCATAACACAGAGCAAGGATGTCCTTACTTGGTGAACACATCCTGCTGCTTGGACTTGGCTCCTTTCTCTGTGATCTCTATCACATGAGATCTAAGAAAAAACAATCTTGAATGTATGAAAGTTATTTACCTGATCATCTTTGGTAGCTTACTGGTGTCGTCCCTTGTCTTTGATAATGCCTTTGTATCTCCACCCCCTAGAGAGCCTGGGGAGGGTTGTGGGATCATCCCTCAAGAACAATTCTACAATCAACAGGACTTTGAAATGCTTATCATGACACGCGCAGTGTAAATACTCGGCGGTGTGTTTAACATCATTGAAGTTTTAAATGATTAAAAATGATGATGTGTATCTTTTGAGAAAATTCAATTTGGTTAAACAAATTAGCAGGCAGGAGGGATATATTACAACATAGAGGGGCCTATGACTTGTTTTTGTTGGCTTATAAAATGTCAGGCATACTGTATAGTTAATCAGCTGTTGATTTGATACACTATAAGTTATAAGGATTCACCAACTTGTGATCAGCAAACTAAATATCACTCAATTTACAAATCAGTGCTCCCGAATAGGATGTGGCATTTGACATTTTAAGTTAATCTGTTATTTTGAGGGGCAAAAATCATTGTAAGTCTGATGCTCTACAAGGATGAAGCAGGTGTTTATTTTTATGTTTAGAATCTTACTCTAAATATTATGCCCTGTAAACGACATAGAAAAAAGGTGAGTACAGGTAGGATATTCTCTCATGGCTTTTCAAACTAATGCTATTTGTGTTATAATAACGGATAATAACTAAAACTGGATCAAGGTGTTGGGATATGTTAATTCAATTTAACATTTTCCTACAGCCTTTTGTTGCAGTTCCTGCTTATCCTGAGTAATCCTCTTGTATTAGTATTTTGTTATTTAAGTTTTGTGGTAATCCATTTGCTAACATAAGTTGTATTTATGTGACTATAATTTTAATAAGTCTTGAATCTGTCTCGTTATTATTTGGTGGGATCTGTTCCTAGAACCATGGATATTCACACATTGATATCAAACATGCATTTTTTGGAACATTATGGCCTTAAAGCCAAACCCACAGAACCGTCACCTCCGCATGACCACTTGGTATCTCAAGGTGTTGAGGATTACGAACCTTACATCAAAGTCGGTCAGTAGAAAAATTCTGGAATTGTATAAAACTTACCCTTGTTGCTTTGTTCAATGATCTAAGAAAAAAACCTGAACTTTTCTGCTCTGTGGTGTAGAGAATGTGTAGCGGTTGATATTATCACTCTTTATCTAATCTTACTGATTTCTAGTAATAAGAATGCCCGAAGAAAAGTCAAACAGTCCCTCGCCAACGAATAAGAATGACAAGCGGGGAAGTACTGTTAAAAACAACCCTTTGCTGAATATACCCGGAGCATCAGCATCACCTGCTCGAAACCGATCGATGTAAGTCTACATAAACATAGCTCAAAAGTATGAATCCCTCAATGTAGCTCGTTTCAGGAGATATGATTCAAATCTATTCTGTTCTTTCTGACGGCGCAAGTCGTGCTTTATCTCATAATCCTCACCATGATTTCTTCAACATTTTACCAAAAATATTCAAAGATATTTGCTTACTTTGCCAGCGCATCATGATTTTATTATTTGCCTCTTCCTCTACCATCGATGGTGGCGTTGTTATTTGTGATTTGCAACTCTACCTCAGAATCCCCATTTAAAGCTGTCACAGAAAATTTTAGTGTTGCATTATGGGAATCTTTCAACATCTGCTATGTCCAATGACACAATCTCATACTATTCTAGCACAAGATCATCTTTCAAAATTGAGCGTTCTGGCTCCGTCAATCCACCGAAAGATTTAACGATAAAACCACGAAAGTCTTCAAGTCTTACAGCAGACCATCAAACAGAAAAACCAAGTACCAATGTTATTGCAAAGTCTACCACTCTAGTGGAGGCCACAGTCGCTCCCCCTACTACTCCCAGGTGAAACTTACAACCACATCTTGATTATCATTACCTTTCTTTATAGTTACCACCCCTAAAATCTAATGCAAAATTCTCAATTCCGCAATTGCAATTGCAACTGCAACGTCATAATTCACCATCCAGTGGCATATGCAGCAAACTTATCCATCCTTCTCTTGATGAAGTTGCAAAAATCAATGTTGATTGAAACAATAATTAATTCATGGCTAAAACGCAAACAACTAAGGATAACCGACCCCATCCTTTAGAGTCGCGGCAGCGTAACTTATAGAGCAAAATCTTATTGTTGGAAAAAACTCTCAAAATCAAGAAAAGTTCAGTCTATCCTTTCACTATTGACACAGTGTCGAGTAAGTGGATAAAAAAGGAGGAAAACAATCTCAGTACAGAGAGTCTAGTGGAAGTTCTTCGATTCCAACTGAAGACACATTCTCTCCTGATCATACAGTACTTTCTTGTTTTTCAAATTTTCAAACTCCAGTATCCTCTTCACCTTGACATATCTCACTGTATCGGTTCTGATCTGCTGGTCGATTTTTTTTACCTCTGTCCCAAATAGTAGAGCTGGCTGCTCCTCTATCCAACTCCATGTACTCTCTGTTTGTCTAAATCAGTAGTTGGTATTCTGTTCTTTGTGAATCATAATCTCTTACCCACCCCTAATGTCAAACCTATATGAACCCTACCATTTCAGGCATGTACCAGCAGTATTCATCCGGCCTGGAGGCAGTTCTAAGACATTTGACAGTCCTCCAGGGTAAGTTCACAACCAAATCGTACATACCTCTCACATAACTTATAACACAACTTATACCAACCTACCATATCTTTGTTTTGAAATGTCGTCACTGTCACATTATAACAAGGCTTTAACTATGAGTCTATTTCTTGACAAAAACCCTAAGCCCTGTTAGCACTGAACAAAATCTAGAGATATTTATAGCTTTTAGCTACTTCAGATGTTAAATCCCATACTCACATTACGGAGTTGTCTACACATACACACAATATGGCTTTTTTATGATCGAGACGTGGGTAGTGCCTAATCCATGGTCTCAGTTTGTATGTTGCTTTGATGTGCCTTTGGAGAATTGGAAATACCAACGCTCCTTGGTTACCATCAAGCGTTATATAATATTGACCTGAGCTCATCTTTGACAAAAACAATCAAACCTGATAATTAAATCATGATTGATAAGATGCTGTCGTTGTGTGAGCTGCCTATGAGACCAATACTGTGTAGGTCAATGAGCAGACATTTGGAAAACACTAAAGGGGAACTGTTTATTTGATTATCTAATTAAGAGGACTTAGAACTCACTCAAATCTGCCATCTTTTGCCTGCGTTCCCACATCAATCTTATGATCATCATGACACATAGGCAACTTTCGAAGGGACCATAGAAGCACAGGCTATCAGTTTCTGGTGTGGACCTTGATTTCTTCTTTAATTTAGTGTTTTATTTGTATTCATCGGGTACTCACCTGGTCCTCATAGATAACTCCTTTCCTAGTATTTGATCTTGCTTAATTGCACTGTCTAGTAAATATTAGTACTCAGTAATGATTTCTGCTAGTGTAAATTTTGTCGCTAGCTTCAAACGACCCTTCAGCCTTAGTTACCAAGTGCTGCAGATATTTACTAGCTTCTCAAGAAATTTTACAAACTTTGGTTATATAAACTCCAAAATGTCCAGTCTTGTTTGGGTGAGATGGAGTGAATAATGGGAAACCACTTATTACTTTTTGTTCAACAAAGATACTTTGCAGAGGGTTCTGTATAATTGGCCTTGTATATGCCTTAATTTGTTTGCGTTGATATGAATCGTAAATTTCTGACAAATTGTATCGGTTCAGAGCAGCAACAAACTTCGCCAAACTTGTTCATGACAGATTTCTCTTTTTAGCTCCCATCTCGTGGTCGATCCAAGGGATACTTCACAATCACACAGAAAATTGTCCAGAGCAGTTAACCCAGCTAAGAAGAAGAAGGGGGTTAATGTACCACATTCAGAAGATCCCACCATGTCTCTAGCAGAGTCTCTAACTCAATCGTATGTTGTTTTTTTCCAATATACCCAAAGTACATCACAGAGTAAGGATATCCTTACCCTGCGGTACTGTGATACTGATTGCTGTGATATCCGTACTCTGTGAAAGAAATGTATTACTACAAATTGTTCAATGGGGTTGATTGGCCTCCTTGAAAAAAACTGTGCTGCATGTTGCAGGAATGCTGAGGCTCACCGATTTTTTAGCTACAGTTTCTGTTCCTAGGGTATACAACATATCTACTACTCTCCTGCCCTCTTATACTAGCAAATTCAATTTACTATGAAATGTTAACAACATTCTTGCAGAGAAAGTTAGGCCCAGATTCAAGTTTACAAGAGGGCCAGGACAAACATGCTACATGTGTATTTTATTATCGCTGAGTTTGCTGTGTGCCATTGGAATCACAAAAAAGTGCATTGTGGGATTGCGTATGACATACTCTTGGGATAACAACTCCAACTCAGTGAATTGGAGGCAGGCTTATTTATTGAACACCTCCATTTTCCTTTATTGATAGCATGCTGAGGCACAGATATTAAAGCTGGTGATAGTTTGGTGTATCCAATAAAAACAAATAATGGTTGAATAACCAGGATCAACGTTTTAACTTTGCCTCAAGTGTTGGCTAAAAATATAATCATCACTGTTTGCTTTCTGTGATTGATTTTGCCTAACTCTTATTAGCATCCTTCTGGCACAGTGGATTTATAGTCTCAAATTTCGGACATTTACAAAAGAAAACTGTTACCCAGTTTTCGTACTCTAGTTATGAAAATATTATCAGACCCAGCACACGCTTCAAATCTGATGAGCAAACTTTCTGACACCTACACTTGTTGAGTTTTTTCAATTCCAATATAATATATATAAGAATATCCAGTAATATGAAGTGATTTTTGAATACCAGGTTGGACAGCATGAGTGTAAGCTCAGCTATGTCGTCAGATGAACCTTTCATATTTGTATCTAGAGATGGGTAAGCTGCGTTGTATAAATGTCACCATTCATCAATATTGTACCACTGTCAGCATTTTCAAAAAAATTGCAGCACCGTCTTACCTATTGTGAAATTTATCCTCTCTTTGTATCAAATTTCATGTTGTCTTTGTATTTAATGTCAGAAATTACAGAATTAGTCCTTAAACCTTATGAGTTTATATCCTTGTGGCGTGGCTTGTTCGGAACTTTCTGAGGTTGTTCAGGTTGTCAGTTCAGGTTGTTGCTAGAACAGGTGGTAAAGAGGTAATAGGTAATTGGAGGTAAAGACCAAGGATATGTCCTGGAATAATTATGCAGTTGTTTTCTCTGACCCTCTCTTACCCTATCTGCAGCATTAAGCACATTTACTACAGGAAAACTTTTGGTTTTTTTTGTGTGGGTCAGCTTAATCTCAACTGTAAAAATCCTAACCCGTGGTTTCCCTCCTACCAACGTTGGGCTGAAGCCATAAAATAGTGACGCTCTTCATACATATCTGCCAGTGGCTCATTTTTTATAAATCAGTAGTTGTCTTGTCAGTGTTATTAGTTCACTCACACTGCCTTCCTCGTCAGAACACTCTCGTTTATATTTGACATTATTGTCTCCCCACTAAATGGGCAATGACAACTATAAACAGCGATTTTACAGTTATCTATCCTTTCACTCATTGCTACTGGTGGACTGTTCACACCAGATTGGTGAATTTAGTCTTCTGGTTGCGCAAAAATCTGTCTGAGACAGTCTTTCAGACTAAACCATTTTATTGTAAGGACTAAACACAGCTAAATTCATCGAATATTACCTGGTACCTTTATCAATGTCCATGTGTAAGAGGTTTTATTAACTTTTCCAATCTGTTCTTAGAGCCTCAAGTTCATGTATTATATCCAGGCCATAAATATATAAATAATATTTATATGTTTATGAGCCAGACCCGTAAAAAGATTATATAATAATGAGTTAAATAACAATTTTTAATCTACCATACTATCAATAGGTTAGCTGGCTGATCTCTTCTGCCTGGACTTGGTACAGGTGTAAAAGTATTATTTTCTGATGAAAACAGTTCAGACCCACAAACTCACGCATTGATATAAAAAATGCCAGTAAACACATTTAACTGATGTGTAGGTCAACTATATACCAATATACAACCACAAAAGGTGATTTGTTGTTCTAATTTAAATTAATTTTTTACTTGGAAATTACCAGCAAGCAAATAACTTTATTTTACATATAATATTAATAATTAGTATGATAATTAATATCTCTTTTGTCTAACAGTATATAATTTAACCAGTAATAAGTGTCGCCTCTTTTCCCATGTGACGTCAGTGTTTGCCCACGTAAAAGAGTTCCCCCCCCCCCCCCCGCACACATTGGTTGCTTATTCATAACAAAGATTATGAGGGGGTGTACAGTAACAATTAAATTTAAATTCATAGATCAGATACTGAATGATTTGCTAATTTACATCGATACTTTATTCATAAATTTTATGACAGCCAATTCTGCTGAAAGGTTTGATTGTGTTGCGGTACTAGCTGGTATTTTACCCTCTATCGGCTGGTCAAAATCCTTTAGTGGGTGCTTTTGTCTCAGTAACTTCATTATTGCAGGATTTAGTTGGAGGGTAGTGTGATTTCACTATTTTATTATTATGTATGAGTTATGTTTGGTATTGTCTTCAAAATTAAATCTGTTAGACTATTTTAGACATAATTTACATGATTAGAAGGTCAGCCTCAGAGGCAGCATGTGAGGGAGGTTACTGCAACTGTATCAGAATGCGTGTTGCCTTTTCTTCTAACTCGACTAGAATTATTTGTTGAATTATGTCGTCAAAGAAGAGATCTAAGTTTGCTCGACTCGACCAAGTCAGTCTTGTGAAAGCGTTGAGTTACCGGTAAGCAGTAATATTTTAAACATCGTCTCAGCGTGTCCTATTTGTTGTTCTTGTCCGAGTGTTTTTGTAATCTCGAGAATGTCTCCAGACTTTCTCTGTTCAGGTCAAGCTAGTCATGTTTTCCTCTCAAGTTCTAGTCAACATGTTTACTTAGATTTATATACAGTGCTCTTGTGGATCTTATAAATGGCCCGCCACCTGTTTATATGACTCCTAAAAATAAGTCAACACTTGAAGTTGATATGGTATATCTACTTCAAGTGTTGACTTATTTTTTTATTTTATATTATTTATTATATTGTTTCCTTAGATTTAGGATTTAATAAGTTACAGGAAGATTATAATAAGACTTTATTCATAACATGGGCAGCTGATCGTGTTTACAGTTATGAGCTGTTTACACTGACCTAACCTGCTCTGTTGGCGGCTTTGGCGCCAGGCATTGTCAACAAAGTAGTTGCCAATAATGTTGACTGGTGACGTATATCTAAGTATTTATTTGGGTGTTTCAACAAAGCGCTGACGGATTACCAATAAATTGTTACTGTATTTTCTGGGGTGCCAACCCTGTGCGTGTTCTGTAGAATAGCAAACTCGCATGAAATGTTCAATACCTAAATTATTTGCCAAACAGCTGGCGAGTCCATTGGTTCAAGCATGACTGCAGTTGCTGACAATAGGTTTGATCAAACATTGATCAGGCAGGGTATTCATAACGGTATCATTGAGAGAGAACCTATGAATGTATATCCTATCTAGCGTGTATTGTTGATTGTTTCCGATGAGATTTGCTTTGTGATGAAGCCAGGTAAGTCCCAATGGGATGGCAACAATAACAATGAGCTATATAAAATAGGCTTGTCAGCGAATTAGTGACCATTAATTGTCTTCCTTTTACCGAGAGCGACAAGTATCAATCTGATTAATTGGTCTGTGCCGTGATTTAAGTTCTGCCGCCGAAGTGACAAAGCTGTTATGGTTGTTATGGGAGGTAAAAAACACAAGCGTCGTCCAAAATCTCATGTTGTCTCTGCAGATGACGGGTGAGCTTTACTTTGAATATGGTAGCTAACAAGATCTGCTCAGTTCTCTTGTATTTAAGAGCGGACATCTAGTAAATCAATGTCTTTCGGTTTCTCTCTTTCGGTTTTTGCAGTATTTTTGAATTGACAGGGTTTAGTGATTATTGTTAAATATGCTTTCTGCCTTATCGCTTGTCATATTGTCCTTGCAGAGTTCAGTGATTTTGTCATAAGGCGCTGTCTCAATGAATGTGCACAGTATTTAGTATAACAATAGGTCCGATCTGACTGGTAGCTCCTAGGTAATATGCATCATAACACCAAATGATTGTCTAATTAACATTGTCTTATGTGATTTTTAAATTCTTGGTCTGCGTTAAAGCAACACATACCTTGATATTTTATAAACAACTGCCAAATTCTGCACTGTTTCAGTGTTCAGGTGTTTATATGACACCATGTCGGGGTACAATAAGGCTTTATTTTCAAAAAGTTTTGAATGGCACTTTTGTTATTAATGCGTCTACCTAAGTTGTATGAGAAAAATCAACAAAATTAAGCGCTGCCGCTGTGACAATGCTGCTGCTGCTTTATTGCAAACATTATGAATAGAGAAATTACCTTCAAACCCCCTTGGTTGTGTATATTCAAGGCAAATCAACTTGAGATTAAAATTGTGTTTGTTAGAATTTCAATTATTATTTCTGCTTCATCTTGCGGAAAAACAATTTCAATATTTTCTTTTAACGGTGCTCGAAAAAGATTGAAGAATAAATGAAAGAGAAATCAAGGTCATGCACCGCTTAGTAACCAATCAGCTGTTAGCATTCATTGTCGTGGCGCTGCTGCTCGTTTGCGTTATTAAACATTTTCTCATAGTACAATTTCCATCCAGCATTATAAATGCTTGCGCTCCGATTTCCAGCTCAGTGAATCATAGAGGTTGCCTCGACTTACAGTAATATTGCCTTTTCCTGAATTTGATATTGAAATTGATTAAAATGCGTTTGAGAGAGGACGAGAAAAAGCGGGCAATGCCTTCAGCTAACAAGTTTGTGGAGAAGAAGGATGAGTAGGTTTATTGTTATTGTTACTTATCGCTCACTCTGTACAGTACCTTTTTTCACATTTGTGACTTTGTGATTGCTGATGTTGGTTTATGTTTGGAGTATTTTGTCTGGTTCTGAAAAGGGGTAGTACGTCTGTAACTCTGTATCTTATTGTTTACATACCGATATATGTAAAAGATTCAAAAAATGCTACTGACAAGTTTCAAATCACTTCACTACACTACACTACATTACACTTATACAGCAAGTTCTGTTTTAGTGATTAATATAGATATATACCTTTCCATCTCTCCAGGAACACATTAGATATTTGGCTACAGAAGAAAGGCGGAGATTTTGATATTTTCGATGGGAGACTTTTGGTGCATCCTGGGAACTACCATCCGAAGAAAGACTTTATCACAGTAAAGAGAATCACTGCTGGGGACAGGAGTAAAAAAATCCCAGCACTAAACAGGTAAGATTAGATGCGAGGCTTACCCAGGCAGGGGAGGAATGGGGACATGTGATAAACGGGTAGATCATAAAATTCGTCAAGGGTGTAACTTAGGATTTGCTCTCGATACATGTGTTCCCTGACTTATCTGACCATTATACCAAAAACAAGATAGCACAAAGCCTAATCTAAGAAGGAGAGTGTTATATTCAATAGCAACCAACTTCCAACATCTCTTGTGCTACGGCCATAAGAATGCGTTCAGCTATTTTTTCAACTGGCTTGTAAGCATTGTAAAGTTTTGAAGTAAGTTCACTCTCTGTTTGTGTGAGATGGAATACAGTAAAACTCAAGAGTATCTTTCCAAGCCTCTGCTGCCGTTGTATAAACATCGGCAGCAGGCAGTATTACACACTCCAGCAGCGACCTTGTTTTGTAAACTTTATGGAAATAACATTACATTGAATTTGGTCATTCTTATTGTTTTCTATGAAAATTTAATTTCCCTTTTATAATGCCGCTGTACTAAGAACATTAACTTATTTAGAATTTTCAAGAATTTATTAGTTTGTGACTTTCAGTTCATGAATAATAAGCTAAGACATTATATACCAATTATTATATACATTATTACCAAAGAATTAAGATCGAAATAGCGGAAAATAACAATTCAGAACAATAGCCTGTAACTCTCAGACAGATTTTGCTACTCAAGAGCCTTGGTGGGTGATATACATAAATATAAAAGAATTAAATTGAGCAGCTTGTCAGTAAAACTTTCACCGATAACATTCTCCAATGCTGCTAAATTAACAACACATTATAAGCAGTATTAAGACACAGAGTGAGGAAATCTAATACTGTATTTAGCGGGATTACTGCCAGATATCTAAAATCCGCTTTTAACAAACTATTTACAAACATAAACAAAGAACACAAATGGCTACTTTTGTTTCTTTTCAAGTTTTCTCTCAAGCCTAAAGTCTAATCAAATTTCCTGTGTGTTTTCACTTGCCAGGTACAATATTGACTCCGATGAGAAGTGCATACCTAACTGTATTTGCTCTAAGGGGCCTGTATGGATTTGGCTGCCAAATGATCAAACATGGTGATTCCTTTTTAAGGACACCGATATTCTGAATCAATTCACTCATAGCGATGATCTATGCTCAGAGACGCTATTACTGTAATATATTTACGAAACAAACACATCCTTAGCCTGCTATGAATGACATGCGTACAGGAAAAAAGGGTTTATTGTATTTCTGTTTTTGCAGGTTGGAGAAAATAAATGGAGACGTTTACGATTTCTCAACCAATAAGAAGCTGCTGAAGCAACCAGTGGATGTCTGGTTACCATGCCATCCAATAATACATCCAAACCTCCAGATGATCAAACTCAAAGCTTTGTTCAAGGGCGAGGAAGAATGGGTCTACCACAACTGGACACTATTCGTAAGTGATACTGACCTTAGTGTATTCTTGTGGTAGGGTCAGGGTACGCAGGCTTGTAGAATTTTGTTCTGATCACTAGCTAGGATTGTTGATTAGAAGATAGGGTGAATGTTATAACATGTTTTGTCAGCAGCAACCTGACTATGTCTTCCTCCACACTGATAACCCAATGAATGTACAATGGCAGGTCCTGCCTTCTGGCAAGATAACAGTATTTTAAACGAATCAGCTACTACCTGAGCTGTTTCAAAGCTACCTCTAAAATTCCACAGAGGTTATGAAATAGAACTCCGACATTGTTGATTTGATTTTGATTTTGAAAGTGCTTGGTAGCATTTTTTTAAGATTTACCTCTTGACCGCTATTGACTTTCAACATGAGTGATCTACATGCCACACTTTTTGTGGCGTCACAGTAAAATCGATCAAAACCAAACCCAATCAGATGATCGTTTCTAATCAGAAGTTATGTTTCAAACAAAAGATCAGAATTCCATGTTGTCGGAACTGTTTATTAATTTGTGTTGCCAAAATTAGTAGTTTGTCACGATATAATCTGTTTTTTGTTAGTCTTGTCACTGGTCACTTTTTTGTTTTACCAAACAGAAGAGTGGCCGAGTGACAAGCTAATTTCCCTTGGGTTGGGTTTAGAATATTTCTACTTGATCGGCGAGGTAATGAAATCAATTAACTTTTCGTTGTTCTTGACGAGCCTGCGTATTTACAATGATTTCTTGACGAGCCTGCGTCTTTATTATGATTTCTTGACGTATTAAAAATACTGAAAATCAAGCCAAAGTAGAAATTTGTTGATAGTCTATGTGCTGATATTTTGCATTTCAATTACGTATATCACCACGTCATCTCATTTTACATTTGTATCAGCTTTCTTCCACTTCAAACACAGAGATCATATTATATTATTATATTTGTCCTCACTAATTAACAGGGCGATGATCCGCTGTACCCAGTGATGGAGTTTCAGACAGATCGGCTCGGTACATTTGTGGCTACAGTGGAGCCCCGAGTGGAGCGGCTCACAGTCACGGACCAGGGTCTACTGTACAACGCTAAACTCAACAAGTACATCTCACTACGGTTCCCTAAAAAAAGTGTCGACCATGACGTACACATAGAAATCAGAGTGAGTTTATGTAGCAATGACAATATCCAATGCCAAGAATAATGCACTTGAACAATATTTAGCTTTAGAAATATTCTCTGAAAACCAGCTTTGGTTTAACACCAATGATTGGGTTCCCTAGCTATGTGGGATATTCAGTGTGCATGTCCTCGCAATTATACCAGAGTGCAATTTTGAAGTATTAATTTCAAATTTTGAGTAAGTATGTTTGAGAGGTGCATTGGTAATAGGGTGCTAGATTGGTGCTTTTGAATTTAGAAGGCTATTTTTGTAGAAATACTACTTTTAAAACCTTTCGGTCCACTTAGGGGAGTGGGAAGTGGATCGTATCTAGGGCCAATATAAAACCTAAATCTCTTCATGTGACAATATTTGGTGACAATATTGAGTTCAATGAAGCCTGGTTAGCAGAAGTGGCTATTTTATCCCCACTGAGGACATATCAAATTAAGTATCAAGTGTATTAAATTGGCATGAAGTGTCACTCCACGCAGAAATGTGCAAAGGGGAATTTGGAACAGTATACATTCAATTTGTAAACTTATTACTCATGTTACCTTTCCAGTTACTGAATGTAAACAACATGTGTAACTAAGGTAAACAAAACAAGAGTGTGATTTTGCTACCTCAATCACCGAAGTATTGGTCACATTGTCGCATTTGTAATGATATGTAAAGACAATTGAACAGAACAATAAAATATAATACATGAGTTCAATTATACTAATTTGTAATCAATATTAGGATCTAGCCTAAGTTTATACACTTTGCACTTATTAGGTTTTAATGGGCTATGTGATGGAAACTTATACAAATTCAACAGCTAACAGAGTCTGTTAATTATTTATTAGGTGATGTCTGTTTAGTCAGCAAACACAATAATGATGCGGTTGATGGTCTATGATACAAGTTCAAGTCAGAGTTTTTTATTGTTTACCGATCAAAGACCCCTTTTCTCATGACACACTAACCCGGAATATGATGGCCATCGCACGGACAAGCATTCTCTCCTTTACGTCACTACGCTCAGATCAATATGTCATGTTTACAAAGAAATAAAAGATTAATCTTTTATTTTGAGATAACTGACAAAAGTCGTGGTCTCAAGAGTAATGAGATAATTCCGTTTTTTTTTGCTATTCGGAATTGCTTTTTAGTGTAAAACTTAATTATATGGTTTTAAAATGCCATCCCTAAAATACCAGAAAAGTAACGCGCAGACCATGACTGATTCCCAGTTGGATTGCTAGCCACATAATGATACAATGGTCCTGTCTGGGTTTTTACGGGGGCTGCCAAGCTATCAATATGAATTTCTGTACAGCCCCCACTTGACCACTCTTGACCGCATTTCAGCAACTTGTTTTTTACCTGCCTATTGGTCAGGCAACTCCGACACAAACTACAATCACTATTTTTATCGCCTAGCTTTCTGTTGGCAGATACTTCCTTTTAATATGGAGAAGGCTCTAATAGTGAAAGAAGAGTTTCGATTTCAATACCCAGACCTGACTGACTTTGAGTTCGCCACAGACTACTTTGAGATATCGTCTCCAGAAGAGGTGTCACAGTTCAAACGATCCATCTCAGTCAAAATACCGACAGCTTCGGAAGCTTTCACAGAGGAATTCAGGTAAAGTCAGCTTCTATCTATCTATAGCAATGTCTTTCATAGTTATCGATACTGATATACTGACTATTAGTAGTCTCATCAGAATAAGGCTTCATGTATTCAAAGTTATCTTTTCATTACATGCTTGTATTCTCTCAGCGACACATTTCTGTGTACAGATAATATGTTTTTTGTATGAACATCTTGATTTAGTATAATCATACCGAGAATCATGTTGCATTTGCAATGAATAATAAGTCATTGTGAAAATGTCTTGGAATTAACAAGACATTTTTGTGTTTTTTAGAGATGGAATAGTCATCATGCGTAAGGATTTGGAAACACAACAGTGGCATATAGTAGAAAGTAACATGAAAATCACAAAGACGACAGTCTCCTTCGATACAAAGCTTCTGGGGAGGTAAGACTTTTATACTATCATAGAACATAGACGAGCCAGAGATTCTTTCCTAACTGTGTTTCAAGTCACACAAAGATGCATGCATGCTGCTATCAAGGTATTCCTCCTTTCTCCACATACTACTAACAATATCCCCTTTAGCTAACATTGTTTTTGTTGCCTATACAGCAAGTCCCCAGATGGATTTTCCGCCCCAGGAAAAGGACAAATATTCAGTCTTCAATTTGAGACTCATACATTGGGAAGGTACTACCGCGAGTGACAGCTTACACAAGAAGCACATGACAAGTTGCTCTTGCACCTCAATTTCAATTTCAAAGGCATATTCATATATAAGTTGTCCTTTGACTTCTGTACCAGATTTGTAGCTCTGCCTGTTTCACACATTTGAAGAAGATTGTTACCTCTGTGTGATATTTCACAATTCTCAGTCTATTATCATTTATATCGTTTTAGTTGTCTTCAATATCGATAATTCTTACTCAAAATTGATCAATTGAAAATTTTGCTGGAACATTTCTCTCTTGATAACACCAAAGCGACTTCTGAAATCAGCACATTGATCACCAGGCCATAATTTTATAACTGGGATACATGAAAGAAAACATCAGCAACTTTATGAGAAATGTTTGTCTATTGATCAGGTTTGTGGTGTTAAGAGCTCCAGCGAAAAGAAAGATGAGGATGAAAAACGCCCTGCCTATTCTCGAATCAAAGATGACTAAATGCAGAAGGGAGTTTCTTATATTCAAAAAAGTATTGAAGAAATCTTGGAACATTTGGATAGAGCTGGTCAAACCTAGTCAAGTAGACAATGTGATAAGCAGACGAGAGTCACAAGGGATTATTTGTATAAGTAAACCCGATATCATTAGTACAGACCTAGACGGCAAACCAGTCTACAGCATTCCTGTCAACAAAACGTCTGAGCCTACTGCTGAACACCACAACCAACTGGTAAATTTTTAACCTTTCAAGACAAGATCAATTATCATTGGTGTCTTCCCAGAACAAAAGGGAAGACAACTAACATATGTTAAGAGGAACTTGTCGTTGAGATGTCCCAAAATCCTAACTGCTTCCAGCTCCTTTATGAGGGATTAAAGCATTATAAAAACTCTCATAACTTATCGAACGGGGTGAATATCAACAGTAGGCTACCTGTTCATAACGTTCAGAGCATAATGATTTAGTTTTCAAGACATAAATATATTTACTGTACAATGTGTTGTTTGCAGGCAATGACTGAGTCGGAATTAGAATTCACACAGCAAATGGGTGTAGCGAAAGCTCACTCATCGGAAGGTTTCATCAACATATACGATGTGGAGTCAGAAGAGAACTTGGCTCAGCCACACAAATCACAAAGAAAGCCATCAAAAAGGAAATCGGAACCCAAAAAAGAATATAACTATCTGGAGATCGATGATGGTAGTCACTGTGGTCTCATAGAAGTCAGTGGTGGGATACAGGTAAGAGTGGAACATTTCGCACAAGTAACTTTACCGCGTTTGTAAGAGTTTCCTTATTCTTATGAATTGATTGATGATTGCAAGTAAGGAGTGGATTGATAATACAGGGAGGTGGATTGATAATACAAACAAGTATCTAACGCTTTCTCTCTCTCTTTCAGCAAATAGACTCCACTCCACTGAGACCCTACTTCATAGAGTTCCATGATGATAACATCATGACATTTGAGATAGAGCCCAAAGAGGCAGACCCAGACAGTGATATCGAAGCCGTGGTGAAGTACTATGTAGAGAACACGAGCGCCGCTGATGGTCTAGTCACTAAAACTATGATGAGAGAGTGCAAGTTTACATTCACCCCTGAACAGGTTAGAATGAGATAGGCACAATATATGTGATATCATTATGTAGTTTTGTCTTCTATCTAATGGAAATTACTAGTGAAAACTCTGTCCTAAGTTCTTCCAAATATTGTGTCCTCAAAGAAACCGAAGGTGATTAATGCATCAAGAATTTACTTAAAATCACTCGTCTCATTGCAACTTCTATATCAGGTTGCAGACTACTTCTGGGTGGAGCCTGAGCCAGAACCAGAACCGGAGCCTGAGGAGAAAGTGGTGCTGGATCCAACTCTTCAAGCAGCCAGAGATGCAGCAATTAAACAAGAAGTACTCAAGAGTCATCAGCATAAGGCTAAAGAACAAGAGAACACAATCGCCAGGCTGTCTATGCCACTGAAACAAAAAGTTATGAGTAAGTTGAATATCTATATTAATGACTTTCAATGGCAGGTCGTTAGATAAAAGTTAAAAGAGGACCATCTCCAAAATAAAAATATAATGCGTTTGAGAAACAATATAACCAGGAAGACACCTCCGATTTCTGGTCTCGATGATCCTGCTGGAACAGCTTTTTTGCCATTTGATGATGCACACAAAAAATCACTCTATGATTGTAGGATTTTGTAATGGTAGGTAGTATTTATACCCCATACCAGATGAAAGTTGCATGACCTTATGATTTCATACCTCTCCAGTGCATCCCTGATTCAGATTGGGTTTTATCCTACTCAATAATCGGTTGTTTATGTAAACCCATCCAATTCATCCAGATTCAGCCAGGACACTTATATTATTATAAGCCTTTTCTCCTGACCCATTTGCTTTCACAATTTTTGCTCGTACAGTATGCTAAATATTGGTGCGGTGGAGCTAAACCTGGCCAATGCGTTGGCTCTGATCGGATTTGCTTTTGGAATTCATCCCACCAGCGAATCAGAGCCAACACATTGGCTAGCCAAACCGCACCTCGTATCACTTTTTTTTTGCAAATTCTGTCATTGATTGGCTTGAACAGAAACTAGCTTTCTCTTTATCAATTTAATTTGCAATCTCTGTAGTTTTCTGATATTTATTTTTGTAGTTTATCGAGAACCACGTGTATTATCTGGCCGATCACTGCAGACATTATCTCGTATGATAGAGGAAGGGTTGACTCTAGCGGTATACTTAGATATGCCCGACAGCACGATTACTGGTATTGGCTTTGATGCACTTAGCAATGGACTTAGCTTGGCAGATGTCACATACAGGTAAAAAAAAGTGCAAGTTTACAGTTGTGATTTTTATTTCACCTCAGATGATTCAGTATATAGACAGTTGCAGTGGTGGCGAAGGTCTGACTGGATTGCAAGCAAAGCTGTTCTGATAAACCATTGATCGCATTCTCAAATATAGAATGTGGACCTGAAAACGCTCACTGTGTTTGTTGGAATTCAATGGTAAATATTGTATTTTCTGTCATCCAGGATATTGCTGCGATGGAAGCGAAGCACCAAAGCCAGAGGTGATCATGCCGTTGAGGAGTTATCTAACGCACTGAGAGGAATGGGTCGTCATGACATTGTATCAATAATCACTGACAATCATGGCAAGAACCTCGAGCTAACACCCTCATGTTTTGAAGGCCTGAATATAGATGATGAAAATGAAGAGTTTGATTCGTCGCCATCTCAGAGTCAAACAAAAATAACTGTCAAGCAATTCTCCTTTTGATCGCCGACGATATCCGTCCATCAATCTCATGGACTTTTTTATAGCAAAACAAATTAAAGTGCTGGAATTTTTTTTATAAATATTAAATATAAAGTATAATATTGCCATGTGACTCCATTATTGTCTCATACAATCTATATCAGAGCTCTCCTGGAGTGTTTCTCGCTTAGTATATATTTACTTTCCTTCCATATAAAAGCATCATCATACTTGTTGTTGAGAAAGTACATGTCTGTATGTGTGAGGTGTATAATGAGTGACAAACGATGGTGCTTAGAGAAATCATTATTATAATTCTGCTATTTATTATTTGAATACAGCTAGAAACATGAGATATTTGTAAATTGGGGTTATTACTTGCACCAATTTGCTGCGTAAGGAGAGGTTTTGTTGTAGTATTATAGTCATCACTCATACTTGTCATCACTGTGAGAGAGAGAGATCGAACAGCAAGCCCAGAGCTGCCGCGGTTGATAACATGTTCCTATAAAATGGACCTACCATGCATACGATATTGTCGAAGAGAAGACCATCATTATTTGAGTTTTGATCATCCAAAGGGACTGTGATCAGCCAAGCCAACACATGATTGACCATAGAGGGATTTGTCCCCTAACCCCTCTAATAGGCAGACTCAATTGTTGCAAAACTGAACCAAGATAATAAGTGATAATAAACCACAACTCCTGAGACAATGGTTAAAAAGTCGTGATTGACCAAAAATCCATATGACGTATTAGATACAACGCAGGAGTTCATCAAGCAAACGACTAAAGTTTGAAACAAAAATTTTTTTAACAAATGTTTGACCTGTGCCTATGATGCTGGTGAGCTTAGTTAGCTACAGAAAAGATTCACATGTTTATTCCTCATTCTGGTCAGATTGAAACTCGTATCTTGATGAGACTGCATAATCTTACCTAACATTTAAGTATCAGGTCAATAAACAAGCAGGTTTTTATTTACGAAATTATACAATACCTATAAATGTAACATATAAACAGGCGTCTTTCCTAACAAGCTGTATTGAGACAGCGTGTAACATGAGTTATCTCCACCATGACTACACTACCACAACTGGTGATAATTAGATAAAATAATGTGAACATTCAAATCATAGAGTAAACTCTTACTCCGTATATGCCACATGCTAGAGCCACCTTTTCTTCATTGATTGCTATGTCATACACTTGGTCTACCCCCTCAACATTAATCTCATCGACAAAAGAACCTGCAAATATATATAAAATATATATTGTTATATGTTATAATAAGTTATATATTGTAATAGTATATATATTAACATAACAAATAATATGAGATTGATATCTATTGACCCCAATCCGCATGAAACAACAGTGAACTATACTGACAACCAACTTACAAAGATGTGAATTTTTCATGAGTAGGTATTTCGTAAACAGATTTTGATGTTTTCGAGCGGCTGTATTTTAACAAGCAAGAGTGAATTTTGGCCAGTTACCGTTTTGGTTGATCATGAAGATGACGCTGTGACATGGAGAAGTAACAAAGATCATTCCAGAATCATCCACATCTATTCCATAGGGCTCTTCTAGACCTTCACATTTCCATATCGGGAGTTTCAGATCCTCATCAAATGGATCGAATTTATACAGTGTACCTCTTTCTTGGTCCGTTATCAGGACAGTGTTGTCCGTCAGTAGTTTCAGTCCCTGTTGTCCGCTGGTTTCTGGTATTGGCCAGTCTTTCACAAACTCAAGAGATGGAAGTCTGAAGAACTTCAAGTATGGGTTGGGATCTTGACTCAAACACACAAATAAAGTGTTTGAGCTGCTCAACGGTAATTCCATAAGATTGTTGGCTGGCGAGTTAACTGTGCACAAATTTTGTGCATCTAGGTTTGCTATTTCTCCATAATAAACTTCATAATCTTTTTCCTCTCCACACAATATCCCATAACAGTCATCAACCAAATATCTGGCACTGACTGAAGAGTCATCCAAAATTCTACGAGGTTGAAGATAGTCATCTTTCCATAGATGAATTCCCTCGTCAGAACTATACATAATCTCACCAGTGGGTAGCCATTGTACGTTTAATATGCAGTTGGGATCGGGGTCATCTTTAGAAGGCCATTGATAAAGGCTGCGCTCACATTTTAGGGTGGGTGCATCGATTATGAACTCCTTCCCGAAATCACTAGATGACTCTAAATCAAACCTAAGATGGGTCAGTATGACTGTCAAGGGAGCACTAGTGACGATAATTTATACAGGTGTACAAGCTCCATTCATCATTACTTGATGTTCTAAGTAGAGCACTGATAAATAAGAAAGGACATGTTCAAAGTAGGCTAGCCAAAAATTTAATCGGCATGAGCTTCAATTGGGGTGTGTTTGGAATGGATAAATACTGAAGATGACCAAAGTTTACCTGTTGCTAATAGCCTCATTTCTCTCATTTTCAAATTGCCCGTTTTGATATCCTGCACGGATTTCACAGCAGATACATATTTGTCGTATTCCCTAGCGATATCTACATCGTGTGACTCAAGAAGGAAGGAGTTTGTGTTGTTCCAGATGTTTGTCAGAGTGTCTCTCTTGTTCATCAATGATGCTACATGTGCCTCTGTTTTTCTCACGCAGTTTTCCACGTACTCTTCAATCTGCGACTTTAATTTCTGTGACTGGGACGTCAGTTCAGCGACCTGTAATATGATCAACAGACCATTACCAGCAATGAAACACTCTGTTGTCTGCCTGACTCCACTTATTTTTGTTGTGCATTCTATTCTAATTCTCTATACACATGATCTGCTTTAATATTTACCTGCATCACCCTACCATGATGACATTGCGTGCCAATTAAAAAAAACTATAATTATATTATAACGATTGAACGACTCTAAACTGAGGCAGTTTACATCAAACTTGATTGGGGCAGATATTTTCCGTCCCTCCATGCTATGTTGGATGGGGAGGGAGGAGGTCCAACCCGACCCTAGGCAGCAGAGTGATTACAACGCTGGTAGATATTTCAAACCTTCATTTGTAGATGTGTGGTTATTTCAGAACTCAGCTCCTCTGCTTTTGTCTCCATCTTTTCAATCTCCTTCCAGCTTTCCTTTTCTGCCCTTGAAAACTCTTTTAACCACTCTGAGATTGAGTATGTCATATCTCCGAATGCAGCTTTATATCTGCTGACAAAGCTGCCCAAAGGTTGAATCATATGACAAGGCTCAATCAGTGGGGATTGTCTCTCAAGGTCTTCCACACAGGGGATACCCAAGTCTATCATCATCATTAAGCGAATATCTTCTATGTCCTCCTCATTATTCCCAGGACTACTTCCTATATCGATGGCCATGAGGGACGATATCTCCTCATCAGTGGCACTGTCAGGGTCATCAATACCTGCAAAGTTTAAAGCCTGGTTCGCATTGTCCAAGACAGACAACCAAGAGAGCCATCCAATACAATGTGAACACAACTACGCACCACGCCAGCAATAAAAATAAGTCTGGGTCGGTAACGGGAAAGTTTGACCCAGATTCTGACCACGACTCATTTTCTTCTCGGTACTATGTGAATACAAATTTGGGATGATCTGGGACTATCTGGGGCGATCCTAGACAATGTGAACACATATCATAATTATCCCAGACAAAAACCTAATTGATTTTTTTAGATCAGTTTTGTGATGTGAACAAAGAAATACTCTTTCTAGGACCATCGGGGATAAGTAACCAATATGCCATCCCAACGCTATCTGGGACAATTTGAACAAGCCATACATAACACTCGATATGAGATACTTCACTTGTCAACAATCCTCACATGGCAATACTGCCTCATTAGGTTTATAATGACAAAACTTACAGTAAGAGTAAATATAAAACCATTTTAAACTTACTATGAAGTAATACCAGTTTCCAATCTACTACTAGCTTCCATGAAATGGAACAAATACAATATTTAAAGGGCAACCAAGGTTTCGCAGCAACGCATTAATGGGTAGTAAATAATGTGCTAGGCAGCATCAGCTTTGTGCATTACGCGATGCAAAACTCAGTTGCTGACTCTAAGCTGGTTAACACTTCAGTTTAGGAGAGGTTCCAAGACATTGATGTAATGATGATAGAGCACAGGCTAAATAATAACAGGAACAGGAAACTGCTCTGTGGTATTCTATTTTAGCTGATTTTGAGTACCTGATGGATGAAATGTTTCACAAGAATCCTGGCTGAATAATCATCCGAATTAGATTTTGTCTTTTTCCCTATGCAGAAGGTGCAATCAGCTATAAATCAATGAGAAGTTGTTTGAAACCCTGGTTGCCCTTTAATGTTAATATTAAATATACTGCATGCTAGCTTGTATACCTTGTCCACATGTATATCGCATGTCATCACATAGTTCACAGTACAGTCTTCTGCATCCATCACAAATCAGTACTAAATTTCTTTGAGGGTGCTTAGAACATTTGCGTGGTTCAAACTTTCTGGGCTGGTTCAAATAGGTTGAAATATTCACAGTAACATGGTGTTGGAGGAGATCATTATGTACCTCAAAACAAACAAAAAATAGAAACTGTTTGTAATGCAAACGAGGGTGATCAGATGATCCTGGTTTGGATACGCATGACTGCACTTGGTAGTCTAATAGGAGTTCAAAACCCTCCACAGTATCACAGACAGAATATTATGTTTAGCCAGCGTCTATCATTTCTGTTGAGGCCAGGGGCTGGTTTCAATTAGAGATTTAGCCGTGCTTTCACCGCTAAAGGCCAGCTAAAGCTCAGCCACTAACCAAATCGGGTTTCAATTAGGATAAATTCAACACACTCATAGCTGATCCTTAGCCGAATCTTGGCTGCTTTGTTTCAGACGGCTATCACTCAGCCACCATGCTATTTCATAGGTAATATATTCTAATCACTGAATTAGATTCTTCTCTTAGAATGGAAATAGTATCATAGCGTTATACGGTTAGGACACTAAACACAGGGACCCATCTGACTGTTATCTGATTGGCTATCCCTAGTAGCATGAATAATTAGCCTGAGAAATTGTCTTGTTTACAAAATTGCAAACAGTAATTATACCCCTACAATGTCGATGATTAGGGCATTTCTAGATTGCTACTAGGGACTGGCTATTTTTGCAAGCCCTTTGTTTTGCAAAAGAAAGCTAATGATGCTATTCCAGATATGGAATTCAATGATTCTAATTGATTGAATAGTATCATGCTATCGTAATCAATCTGCAATGACAATAGACATAAAAAATCACAGACTCATAAACTCTGTCGTGTTTAGTGATAATGTGAGATTTCTCAAAAATGAATATCAATCTACAAAGCTGAGTGATATCTGATTGGTAGCAGGGCCTAATTGAAACATGATTAAGTGGCTGCTTAGATCTGGCTAACGCTCAGGTAAATATCTGCTAAAAAACCAGCCCCATGAGAATCAGGAACTTGTGATAATGCTTAGCAACACCAATACTAATTTATAATACAAGTATTTATATGATTATTGCTCCACCTATATTTTTACAATGTTGTGAGGTAGACAATAGCAAGACAATAGACGCAGATAAACAACGTTTTCCAACATACCCTTGGCCACCCTTTGCTCCAGTTATCTGCTCTATTTTATAGGCAGTCTGTATTATGTATGTGATAGATGGAAAATCAAAGATATCACTGTGTTCCATATGTGATGGTGAAGGTGGATGCGCTACTTAGTGAATATCACTCTTATCAGCGTTTGATTACCTCATAATGCCATGCACACAGGCATTTCCCGCAATCCACACAAAACTTGGAAGCTTTCTTCTGTTTCATTCTGCATATGTCACAAGGAGGAACAGTTATTTGAGCATCAAGCGCGGTTGATTCGCCTGTAGGAGGGGAGTAATTTACCAACTTTAGCTTTTCAATACTGCACACTTGGGTGATTCACTCTAAAAAAGTGACAAATAGCAATTCACGGTGTTGATCGTAGCCATGATTGAGGAATTGGAATATCTTCAAATTGAAATCAATGCTGAATCGTGTTCAATGAGGTACTGAACTTGATTCAAATTATTACTTCAAGAAAGTATATGATTTGTTTCAATGACATGCTACAAAATAAACTGTTGCTAACACATTTAAGCACATGGCATTTTTACTTTGCAGAATTCCTCTCAAGTATCGACAAATGATATAACAGCAAAGTGTGGGTGAGGCACTTAATTGTGGTAACACCGATGCTACTACACCTTCCAATGTCAATTAAATGCCCCAGTGCCTCAATGCTAATGTCCCATATAGTGTCCTGTCTAGGTTTATTATTAAGTCTATGGGGTAACTAAATTCCCTGCTATATGTCAACTTCCGAAGTTAACCTTCTACGTGATGACTATAGATTCTCTTACTAATACGTTACTTTGCAATGCCAGTGCCACAATAATTTCCACAATCAGATTTCCCTATGTGTAGCATGAGTCAGAAGGACTGCGCATGATAGTTAGTAAAAGTCAGCTACTTACTGGCAGACAATGCATTCTACATGGGTGAGTGTTCTCTTAGGATCGTCCTTTATACAAGGCAGGCAGAATATGTGAGAACATGGCAGCTCCCTTGGGTCCATCATGCTTTCTAAAGGCTGTAAGCAACTACCACAACATCCATAAACTGTGCCATCAGACGTATGTCTATCAATAGACGCCATTCGTTACCCTGAAACAGAATAATAATCAAACCGCAATTATACTTAGTAAAAGCCCACCCACCACATCATGCTTCCAATATAAACTATTGCAAATCCGTTTCCGAACAGCAGGCTAAAGTTGCGAATTGCAGCAGTCCTATGATACAAACAATCGTATATTCCATAGAGGGAGGAACTTTAGTGCAACGATGCCAAGGGTATAGTGGCACCTCAATACCCGATTGTTCAATGTTCCTCTGTAACCGGAGTGAACAAAGTTGATCATTTTCATACACACAGGTCAGTTCAATTCTTTCCCCATTTGTGGGCCATGGGGGGGTGGGGGCTCATCGTATGCGATTTTAAAACAAACAAATGGCTATATGTCATACATTACAAACTGAGACCAAGGCATACACACATGTGAAGAGTAAGAACAAGTAGCCTGACCAATATGTGTGATTTCAAGCAAGGAATTCTCCTTGGTCTAGATTAATCCTTGTATCTGATAGAGGGGCAGACTCAGGCAAAGAGTACTACCAGTGATCACATGTGAGTCAGGAGCCAACTCAGCTGTGAACAGGGATAGGAGTTGACCTAGCCAATACATCGGCTTTGATTGGCTATTTGGTGGTCTTCTCCCACTCAGTCATCACAGCCAACACTCAGCCATCACGACCAACACGTGTTTATCTCCCACCAATCAATGTAGGAGAGGGGGTTCATTGCACCAATGTATTAAAATTTTACTAAGCTGTCACACCAATCAGGGAGTTAGTTCCCAACTCCCTGATCAAATCAAATATTTGCTTGAAAAGCCAGGAGTTGTGCTATGAATAGACATGGGGACACAACCCAAAATTTATTTGATTGAAGGCAAATAAATATTGCACTAGGGAGGGTGATTGCACAATATTGTTTCATTCTTGCATGTTTGTTTTTTTGACTGAAAGGTGTGAGATATTGAGTACTGCAATGATTTTCTTCTCACGCTGACCAGTTCCAAAAGCTCCAATTTTTGACTGCGGGTTCAAGGACTACTAGGACGGTGGGTTTATCGCCTTCATATTCCTCAGAAAAGGAGGTTCCCATTTCTCTAATTTAAAAAAGCTGCAAATTTTAGTTCCATTTGCGATGAATGCAGAGTTAAAAAAAGATCCACTGTCCATGATAGATCTGTAGCTACAGATCTGTCAGAGTACCCAAACTTTGTGATCATTGCCCTACCATAAGTTCAATTGAGTGATTGTACATTCCCTACCACCATGCTCTTGGTTTACATATGCAACATAGTTATAAGTTAGGGTAAGAGATTGTTCTGGAGTCGTGAATTCAAGTAAGTTCAAGTTGCATGTTATCTAGCATATTCTGCTGCTAATATCATGGCATTAAATTACAATACATTACGTTATAGCTGCCGTAATTCATTTTCATTTCAGACTAGCCAGCAATGTCTGTTGTTTGAATCGCGAAATGCATACCTGTGAGGTACTTGCCCTCAGATTCGGTATGTCTGATCTATTGTACATGCTCAGATTATAACACATAGTTCATCAGAGATTTGATAGGCATTAATGGTTTCTTGTTTGTCCTTCCGTATGTGCTGTAGCGTAGTGTAAAAGAGAAAAGATTAGGCTGTGTCCACAATTGTAAAAAAAAATGCAGTGCTCATCATCTAAATCCGAGATCACCTGTTAACAATGATATTCGGGTTTTCTGTCTGGTATTCGACCTGATGCGATTTATAAGGGTTGGTTCAACCACATGAAACTGTTTTAAAACCATATTCCGCTGGTATCATAGACAGTGTTTTTTGTCCCTAACATTGAGGCATTCCATTGGTGGCAACTGCTGGAATGCCTCTAATGCCTAAATCATAAAACTAACATTGATTTCATTGTGGTACGGTTGTCTGCCACAATCAGTCATCTCTACCTATGTCTATTTGATAAAGTAAGTGATATTATCTTTGTTTCTCGCAATGCAGCGATTTGTGCTTGATAACTAAGATCTAGTAGCCACAACCACCACTGTCATGACTCAAATATAATCTCACTCTAACCTTACAGAGTTGTAGCAATTGGGGAGTTATGACCTCTTGAGAGTACAATCAAAGCTTCGAAGCTTCACCTGTAGCACTGCAAAATATGTGGGCCACTTCTGCTGTTGATGAACTATGAGAAATCA
Source organism: Membranipora membranacea (assembly GCA_914767715.1). Lineage (NCBI taxonomy): Eukaryota > Metazoa > Bryozoa > Gymnolaemata > Cheilostomatida > Membraniporidae > Membranipora > Membranipora membranacea. Next base: position 14,738,063 of record OU612068.1, read on the forward strand.
CCTAAATGTCAATCTCTGTGTATGACACAGTAGCAGAGTGTAGTTGGCATCTTTGACAATACGGTGGAGAAAGGTAGCAGTTATCAGGTGGATAGAATCTGTAGATATGTATAAATAAAGTTACAGTTATGTTCATATCATGCCAGCTGGCCAAGAAAGTGCACTCGTAATTATGATTTTGGGTTTTGTTGTGTTAGTTAGTCTTGAATCAAATATGAGTAGTACCTAGAAGTTTGTTCCCTGTGGCGATAACTCACTAACTCATTGAAGCAGCTACACATAAGTGTTTTGTCTGGTCTGAAATCATGGTCGTGATATCTCTCAGGATGTGATTTCATATCATACTCAAAAGGAGATCACTCAAGTTGTTAAAGTATCACCGTTTAAACATGAAAAAATCGCCGAAGGTCTTGAGTGCAAATCCTTCTAGGAATTCATCGCACCATGCGTGTTCCTGCTCTCAATATCAGAGCAAGCTGGCACACTGCAGCCTCAACATTGAGACATCTCCATCCTATGTCTGTTTTACTGAACTGATGAACCCTACAAGTTACATATATGGAAAAGAACTCTTAGTTATAGGTTCTACCTCTGCTAGAATTATCATCAACATTTCTCTGACCTGTTGATCATTATAATAAATGAGAGAGAAAAGTGCAAAGCCCAGTAGATGTGAAAGGTGAATCCAGATAGCAAATAATAAAACCTATCATCAAACATACTCAAGTTTTCTCAAGAGAAAGTCATTGCTCCAACATATACAATAGCCGTAAGGCTAATCCCATATCACAAGACCCCCAGTTCAACATCATACTGGTGTTTACTGAGAGAGCTTATTTTTATTAGATATTTTTCTATTTACGGATCATTGCTTTAGGCCTATTAATGACTCAAAACAGGGAACAGACAGTTTAACTCCATAGTTATTAATCTTAGTCATTCGCTTTCACAAGTTGACATGAGATAACAGTTGTCTGCATGATTGTTAAATCATCAAACATTTTAACCTAGTAAACTGTCTGCAAACATCATTAAGTTAAAAAGAAGAGAAATCAAAAGATAAATCACTGGCATTTGAGAAAAGAGGGCGACTAATTATCAAAGAATTGAGTTACTGACACAAATTTCATCACTGAGGTAAGAATATATTAATCAGATGTAAATTTAAGAAATTTGTTGTTGTGATTCCCACACAATTTATGTTTGGTTTGAACCAACTAAATGAACTCTGAATTTTCTGCGGATGTTTGAGCTGCAGGAACTCTACAATAGCCAGTAACTGACTATTCTACATGCTACAGGTATAACTTAGGTTCATGTATCTAGAAAAGCTCGTTATGATCAGCAACAGGTCAAAGCCTTAACATCTATGTTTTCCTGAAGAAGGCATGTCCCTTCTGGTTAGATGACTAGAATTTCAATTATAGAGTACCTAATACAGAGTTTCAGATTTGCTAAATCATGCAACTGTCATATAGATTGTTTGTGTTTGTATTCTTGACGAAAGCAGGTAAAAGCATGCAGCACAAGTAATTTCTGCAAACAATTATCTTAATCTCAATCAGTGACAAAATACTGCAACTTTGAATCTACTGTAAAGATAAAGTTTGAAAAACAGTTCGGATTTGACATTTCGAAAAACAAACTTTGAGATACTCCTCCCAATGTCTCCTTCCTACCAAATATCAAAGTAGAGAAAGCTTCCATAATTTCTTATCAAAGCCTTGTGCAAGCAAGTAGTGTTGGTCATTTATTTTAGTTTCATTTACTTTGTGGGCACTATCTGTTACCTAAATTACGTTTAAAGTTATTTCAGTGAATCAATTTGGCAGATAACAAGGATATCCAAACAGGTCGTTAAACCAAGTTTGTTTTAGAAGGTCTTAGAGATCTTAGCATATGACAGACCAGCAGGTATTTTTAAACACTTATAGTTTATAGGTAACTGCTACATTTCAATTTCAAAAATACTTTCGCTTTGAAATTTTCCTGCACATCATCTTTCGTTGCATGGTTATAAAGTTGTTGTTCTACATTCAATGTGTCACTGGGCCTTGATAGAAACAGCAGGTTGTAATTATCTGCCTCGTGAACAGACGACTTCAATGTGCAAAGACCTGTAGACACATCTTGGAGATGTTTTTGTGGTCAGAGTAAAAACCATTGCGTTAAGGTCTTACATAACCGCGGTTTTGTAATAATAGCCTCTCTGTGTGTTGTCCTACGTATGATTAGACAAATCGTGGGTTTCAACAATTTTTAATGCTAAATCCTGCAATTTTGAGCATGTTGTATTGTGCGAGGGGTCTAATTTGTGATGATATTTCGTGAGCAATTCTCGCATAGTGAATATATGAGGAGGTGGTGTGCAATTCAATGACCAGGTAGAGGGCTTCAGTTTGGTATATTGGCGCTGTGGCTCTGAAAAAGCGAAACTGCTTAGAAAATTGTGATAAATATTGCTAACGTCGCAGTCGAAACAGATTTAGTAGTAAGATAAACCGGCAAAAGATGTCTCATTACAAAAGCAGGTATGTTTATGGTATGCAAGCTGCACTTGTATTAGAATAGCCTAGCGTTGTATAAACCTTGTAATATGGGCTAATATATCATATGGCAGCAGATTATTGCCATTTCTCATGTTGAAATATGAGAGTCGTAAACCATTTATATATCTACAAGTGTATTTTAGAGAGAGCCGGTGTATAATTACTATGTTAGGCAATCCATGAAACTACCTGCCATTTCAATTGTTGCATTGGATCATGTGTAATTTGAATGCCAGCGAATTATCCACTGAGCTTTGCGAATTTGTGTGAAATCACCAGATTCATCTTAGTTCATCGTCCACATATTGTTTACTGGCTTGACTGCTTTTGACTTTCTCCTCTTAGATAAGAACATCCTACTCTAAGAGGTGGAAGGGTTAAAATTATTCTGTCTGGTTGTTATTGATTACGAAGCGAGAGAAATTATTTTGCTCAAAATTCAGATTTATTTGCGGGCTGGCTGCAGCAGTTGAGGAACATTCTGTTAGGTAAGATATTTGTAGCTAGACATCATGAGGTAACTTGTGGCTTGTTTTTGTTCTGGCTGTCTGTTCCACATTATTAACTCGCTGACAGAGGAGAGGATGGATTAGTAAAGTATCCCGTGTTCTGATATTTGTACTTTGCACAGTCTAGAAGAATAGTTTACGGACATCAGAATAAGCTAGTGTGTATTATTTTAATTGAGAGGTAAGCACTTTCATTAAAAACCTCCACTCGATGGTTCACGAGTGTTCTTATTTCTTACTGTCAGATCGTATGTTTGGGAAAAATTTCTAAATTTTCATTCCAGCAATACCTGTTGATTTTAACTTTACTGATGAGGTGGTATATTCTTGAGAGGTAAGGATGCATGGGAAATCCTCCCTCATTCTGGTTTCTCAATTAAAAGGAATTTTATGAGATTGTGTCTTTTGACTTGTTAGTTGTATCTTTGGTTGTGATGTAGGAATATTTTTATAACATAGATATTGATGACGTCATGAGCCTATCAGTCTCACGGTGCCTCAGGGTCCATAACCATAGTTATATGCTCAGGTTGGAAACTGGAAAGTTCATAGCCATGAAATCCTAATGGTCGAGTATTTTATGACCAAATTTACTACCTACATATAACCCTTACCTTCTATACTGATGAGTGGGAAAGAACTCAGGAGCCATTGAACTTTATGTGCTCGTTAAATTAGGCCTTCACTAATTAGCGTGAATTTAAGAAATGCAACATCTCCCGAACATCTGACAACAATAGAAATCATACTTCTCTCACATTACATCTTGTAAACAAGAGTCAGCATATACAGCAGGCTAATCAGTGCAATCAGGAGGCTGGTTCTGCTTTCTAATTGGATGATATGATCATTTTATGCTGGATTTTACTGATCCGGTATTGTTTAATGTTTGTGATGGTGTGTTTTTCCTAGACATTTTCTCATGCTTACTGTTCTATTACTGGGCCTTTAGATGCTAGCATAAGTTGTGATTGGTTGGTTGATGTAGTACTCCACTGATGTTACTGGGATTCGCACATTAATCATCATCATCAGCCGCCTTGTTCTGCCAGTAACATCCCACAATTTTGCTCACTTCAGTACATCAAGATAGCTCCAGACACACAGTTAACAACTCAGGCGTTCTTTCTTCTAGTCTTGACACATCCTACATAAGACCACATACAGTTCTCCAGGTTTACACCGGGGCGTTTGTATCTCAGTTTCGTATTATAGCTACACTGCCACACAAATATAACACTGCCAGGTGACTCCCCGCTACCAGGACGTTGAAAAACCGTTCCTATTTTCTACCTATCACTAATCTTATTTTCGCTCAAGGTAAGCTACGAATTCTTATTTTTGATTGTAGTGTAATGTGGTGGAGCAAACACAACAAGAGTGCTGTAAATCTTTTTTTACCAAAATAACATTTTAGCTGCATAGGCTCCATTATTTTGACAGGTAGTTTATTTAAGTAAAATATCGATATCATTTAGGGACTGAGAACCACTAGGGCTTGAACAGCTCCAATCCCTAGGGCTTGAACAGCTCCAAGCCGGATTTTGTGGCATCTTTTATCCCACCATCCCTCTGATGAGATGTGGATGTTAAATGAATGCCCAAGATTCCATTCCACCAGCTGCAACCTCAAACTAGATCACCACATTTTTATCAGGCAAGAATGTAAGATGGAAATTACAGCCATTGTTGAAAAGTGATGCTGTCTGTATGAGTAGTGCATGAAGGGTGGGTGCTAGGAGTGTCAGCAATCTCTAGACATAGTTCATCGGTGTCAAGGACATTAATTTTATTACTGAATCGATGAGATACCGGAATTTTAGCTGATTACTCAGAGGTTTGTGGTCAGATTACATCCCAGTTACTCTTTTATCCCCTCCTCCACCCACATTGATGACGACAGATAGTTTGAAACTTTTTTGCAAAACATCTTATACTGTCTGCTCTGTTGATGTGAGACTCTTAAGCACAATAAGTGATGGATTCTACCAGACTGCGTCACACTTCCCATTTAGTTTCCATTGTTGCGAAATAGGTCACAGTCTGTACAGTACCACAAAAAGTTCTCACCTTTCAACACCAAAGCTTTGGTTTTGACAGTTATTTTGATTTTTTTCAATTAATGCATTGCATAATGATATCATTTCAGGCAAAAATTTTAGATGATTAATACCGTCATATGCTTGCAGAAGTTTGTTGGCAGAAGCCAAAATTTATAGGGCGATTTTTCAAAAGCTTGAGTCGACTAATTGCATTGCCAGAGTTTGTGTCAAATAATGTTAGTGAGGTAAAAGATTGGCGATCGGAAACACTGCTGACAAATTGACTCAATCCATGAGGCTATTTCACATGCACATAACTACATCTTGCAAGGCTCACTCATGTATTTGATGCTTGCCGTTTACTTATTCTAGTTCCCAACAGTTTCACTCGTTTTAAAAGTTATGTTTTCGATTTTGATTTAAAAAATGGCATAAAGGTTCTGGATCACAATCCAAGAACATTGTGTTGATTTAGCCAGCGTTTAGTGGGTGTATGCATAGTTTTGCAGCCACTCCATCTGACAGGGCCTAATTGTTTTGTGCGAGACAGGGTTTGTTCTTACTGGCTTGTACACTAATAACTCTAGTAAACACATATCGTGTTTCTAGGCATTTTGACATTTAGACATCTAGACATTAAATAATTTAATGATCAAAGGCGGAGTCAAACACCCACCAAATTCTTTTACTTATCAACTAATAGGATGTGACTCATACCAATGTCGGTAAACTGAAACGCAACTCATTCCGGTAAAATAAGCAAGAACTGCGGTTTGATATGCCAACACTTTTACCAGCAAACTGAAGTTGTTAATTATGTTCATAGCGTAGAAAAGCGCTCACCATTAAAATTCCATCCACAACAGCCAGTGTATGACTTGTGTGGTTGATAATGACGACTCTAAGTTTGTGTTTTTGTGGCTGTTTGACTCTTGAGCACTCGTACTAGCGAAGTACTTCTAATTCTGAAATTACTGTGATCAAGGGAATAAAAACTCCGAAGATTACCAAAACAGGTTAGAAATTGCCTTCTTTGATACTATGGAAATCCTCACAAACAATCTACAGGTACAGATATCCCTGTTGGTAGATTTATTAACTCTTTTGATTTGTTGACCCTCTTTCCTGAATCAACAGGCTATATATTACACCCGATTTCGTTACTGGAATTTGATGGTGTACCCCGCTCTCAGACTGTATGTCAATGATTTATTTCTTGTCTGGGTGTTAAGCAACCTCTCGTAATTAGTTACCTGTAAATAAGTATGCAGGTATAATTAGTCTATGAGTTGCTCGTTACCAGTGATGCCTTGTTTATTGAGGCAGCATTACAAAACAAATTGCAAATCTGGTTTGATTTGCTCAATAGAATTGCATGATTATGCGAAATCGGATGTTTTCTCAATGTTGGATCATGAAAATGCTTGAAGCTACGAAATGTAAGAGTCATAAATTCAGATTACCACTGTAGAATTATTGCAAGTTGTCTGTTCTCCATTATCACAACTTCGGATTTGTCATCTCACACTTGACTGTATGCTTATATGTATGGTGCTGGTTAGTAGTCTGTTGTTTCATTCCAGGACCTGTCAGGCCCGCAGTAATTACATCAGTTAACAAAGAGAATGAGTCAGAAATATTACCCAGTTTGTATCCTGTCGGATAAATTCAGTAAGATTGATTCAGTTGTTTACCTCTGAACATAGATAAGGATGTAGGTCAGCATCATAGCGCCTTTGATAATTTTCGTATCATAGTTTTGTAATTGATGCTTGTATCATAGGAATCAGCTCCTCCTAATCTGATGTTAACTTAAGGGTGTCTGTTTACATAATGATTGTTGTAATGTAAGCAGATACAGACAGTTTGAATCATGGGTATCTAATATTAATCATGATGACTTAAAAATGATCATAAACACTCAGCCTGGAAAAATGTACTCCGGACATTCATACATACTATAAAATCAAAATCGCAATAATATCATGACGAGAATGTTGTACTTTAGACCAAAGGTAGAGTAATACTTCATTGATACTAGGTGACTTCACATCTAGTAGCTCTGAGTAGTGAGAGTGAGCTTCCTCCGTAGGCCGTAGGTCAGTCTAGAGAGATAAAGTTAAAGCTTCTGTCTAACTGCCAATACCTGGTCCTGCTCTTTCATTCTTTTCAATTTTAAGAGCTGGAAATTTGTACTATTGGTAGAGCAAGCTGAATGTGGTTTTACCCTCCATATCACATATACATGTCTGAGGATTGACGTGCTTGGATTAAGATTTCAGGAGTTTGATGCAGCACCCTATTTCACCACCTGCTTAATACATTGCTGAAGTTTAAACATTTGCTTAGCACTAAAAGCAAATTTGTATACTTGCTCGTATGTCTCAAGTACTACAGGGCGCTTTCACCCTAATGTTTACAATACATGAATCTATGATAGCGTTGCATAATAAATCAAACAGAGTTACGGAATTAAAAGTTGTCTTCTCATACAATTTGATTTATATGGGAGCGTGTTCAATATTGCGTGTAGGAGCAATGAAGATATCACTGATATGAGTGCAGAACTGGTAGCCTTGCTCTTTAAGCGAAATCGGTTCAGTCCATCAAGAGCTCATCAAGTAGGTTGTCGATGCAAAAAAGTCATTGTCATAAATATATCTTGTTTCGAATGTATCAGTGCATTGGCAAAAGGTTTCACCTGTGGTCATCAATTTCGTTTCTCGGCTGTATCTATGCAATTAAAGTTGAACGAACCTGTGGTTTCTCACGCTACCTTTGAGTGGAATATTAAATGGGGGTGTTCCAAGAAACCCTATCTTTAATCAGAATGGCTCCGTGCCACCAGAATTGTATGTTCTGCCAAATACTTAGCCTTGGGTGTTGGAGAGCATTGATGATTTATTTGGCACCACATTTGTAAACTATTATCAATCGTAACAGCCACTAAAAAAACGCAAGCCAGAGGCTATGCTGAAACATTCCAAATATCCAAAGAATAAAACTACATGGGTATCTGATGGCAATGATTGGACCGTGACACATTTGGAACACTATACCTCTGATATGGTTTATAGTGCTGGGAAAATACTACCCCAGAAAATATCTGATAACGCAGCTGAAAAGCTGCATTTAGCCGGCTAGTTAGAGCCATTAAATTAGCATTTTTATCACTTTGGGCGACAGGTAACCGAACTTGACCGGTTTGCGATCTTATATCTCTGACCCACCATTGGTGTCGTTACGCTGCAGCTGTCAGGATGAGTTTTTACAGGGACTCGCTTAAGAAGTATGTATGGAATTTGAGGCTTTAGTCGGACTCAATAAGCTATCTGTTATTTGTTTTGTTTGTTATATTGCGTAGGAGACTAGTCTATATTGGTTGATGTGCATACAAACTTGCATGGCTTATATGCAACATTAATTTTGGTAAATATTCAAGGTAGCAGAATTGGTTGCTTTGTCAAAAAATATAAGCTGATACTATGCAATCTCCTTTATCTGCATTTTAGAGGTCGGTTCCTTGAAACAGATAGCTAGCATTATTGTTCTCATCGCCAGACTCTAATTTATGTCGTGGTTTTACTACCTGGTTGGTATAGGAATGGTATGGTCTCTCTATAGACTATTGATATAGTCTATATATCTATACTCTCTATACTCTATACTCTATACTTTCTATCCATCAAAGTCTTCACAATTATTGTAACTGATATACAAAGAATGTAATGATAAGGTTGGTAGAAGTCAGGTTTCCGATACCTAGCTTTTGCATTATCATTCTACAACATAAGGAAATAACTTGTATTAGTTCAAAACAATGTGGTAAATTTTCTGATGACCTATATAGCAGTAGTATTGAGTTATCTTCACTTGATTGACATGCCGAAAACGTTTGTTTTGTACATTGGGTGCTTAATCATCAAGTACCTCAAAAATTTGTTTATAAACAGCCCCCCTAAATTGGTTCTGTCTACAAGGATTTGATGCTATCTGTAGCACAATATGAAATATGTTCTATATAATATCAACTGTGACAGCGACATCTAAGATTTTTTGCGATCCTCTAGATCAGGGAGAATGTACTAAAAGTTTGACTCATATATCAACTTTTTAAAGAACATTAAAGTATTCTAACACTGAAAAAGATATTAAGAGAGGTTATAGGCTATACTACTTAATTTGAAGCTAAGACTTTCATGTTCACAAGATGATGGTCAATACACTTGGCAGCAAGAGATACCCAGATGCTGCTCAATTCACTTGACAGCAAGGGAACTCCAGAAGCATATGATATGCCCCAAGTCTTGTCTCTAAATCTAAACCCTTTATTATCTTTCTTCATTTGCACTTCTAACCCCAAAATCCAGGTAGTGATGTGTTGGTGCAGATTCGACATAAAATGACAGCTGCATCTTGTGCTGTTTTATTATTTATTTATCAAGGAGTAACAGGTTTCCTTGGTTTTATCAAGTTGATCAACAAGCAATGTTTTTTATAGTGTAGAAGTTGTACAATTATTTAGGCTCGATCTGTGTTGTATCATGTAACTATATGGTTGATGGTGCCGACAACCTTGAATGTGGATAAATATTTGATCTAATCCAATCTGAGATGTATGTCTAGGTTCTATAACGTAGGTTTTATAACAATGTACTGAGTATCAAATGAAATTGCAGTCAACCACCTGTACATGTGCTTGTATTGCGAGACAAAGTATTTATGTTTAGGAAAACTTTACGTCACACAGTTATTAATTTCTATTGGCCATAATTGTCAATTTCTGGTCACATGATTTTGTTTTGATTTACAGAGGTCAACACAAAGGTCACACGATGCATACAGACGGCTATGATGACAATGGTGATTACTATTCGGCTGAGTACGACGACGAAGAGATGCCAGCCACAGAGAGAGAATTAGCAGATGATGCTCAATGGAAGGTTATACAGAAGAACACCTTCACAAGATGGACTAATGAACATCTCAAGCAAGCTAACAAAAGTATAAATGCCCTAGAATTTGATCTATCGGATGGTTTGAGGCTCTGTGCCCTGATTGAAGTTTTATCAGGCAAGAAATTCAAGAGGCTCAACAAGAGACCGAACTTCAGATCTCAAAAACTTGAGAATGTGACCACAGCACTGAAATTCCTGGAAGAGGATGAAGGCATCAAGATTGTCAATATTGGTAAGTTAACAACAATCATTCACATAATGTTATATGCCTCACATTCTCAGTCTCTCTCTCTAGTCTCTTCACTTCATGCCAGTCAACCATTCATTCACTAGTCCACTGACAAGGAACTTAGACTGATGTTGCTACAATTTGTTCATTTTTCACTCAATTACTCTGCGGTTTTTCGGCTCGACTGGCGCATCCAGAATAGACTCTTTACAACCCCGTCCAACTCTTCCATGTCGACGTCAACGTCATTTAATATTCTGTTGAAATAGATGAAGCTGTCTTGCTATTTGAATCCATGAGATGTGTTTGTTTTACGTTGTCAGTGGCAGTCCTACATCTTTTGCGTTGGCTAAGATGTTTTGCATTAGGAGAAAAAAATTTGCCGCCTGCCAATGCTCTTGCAATTTATGAATGTCCTAGTATTTATTCCTTTCAAACTGCTTCATGTGTGACAACAAAATATACCAAAATCAATACCCAATCCTATATAGTAAACATATGTTGGCACAATTTTGGACGCTCAATTAGATCCCTGCTTCTGAAAAAGTGACCGTTGAATCTGCTATGCATTGTTGACTGAATCTTTATAACCAGACGATGGGATTTTAAATGCAATATTGCATTGAGTACTTTTGCAATTACGGTCGAGTTGAGTCGTGTAATAAGGCATACTCTCCCAGACATTGCTTGACCGATATGATCATAACCAATAATAAACGTAAATATACATATAAATATAAGCTTCCAGGAAGAGTAGAATATCACTCCGTTGTGCTTTCTACTGGTTGTTAGATGCAATGGTAAAGACCTGAATTATGTTTGTCCATTCTTCTAGCCGAATTTCAAACGCATAACATTCTGAAGGAAATATTTAGACCAACATTGATCTAGGAAGACTCATGTTGTGTAATAGCTGCAATGTGAATACAGTTTGGCATAGTGAGATGACAAATTGAACCATTAAACCATTAATCTGCAAAGTGCTGCAATCATGGAGTGGAACAATCACCATCGTCATATCATATAGTGAATGCCGTGCCCAGTGAACACGAAAATTACCTATTATTGGAGGAAATTACAGGATTGGGTCAATTGGATGAAGGAAGCCTAATGGAGCTTTTTATTCACATTTTATTGCCCACCTACATATCTGCCCGAAAATCAGAATGGCAAGGTACTTCGTCAGCGTGTCAATTTTAGAGCAGTAAGCAGTAACCAGTGTCATTGCTAGCCTCTCGAAGCGCTCACTCATCTAGAGAACATCATTATTATTTCTATAAACGTTAGCTCATTTCCAAACAAAAAAGCAAAGGTGGTCACATTCCTCCTCCCCCTCCTCCTTCACAGGGTCATATAGTGGTTAGAATCTGGTATACAAACTTGAACTTCTAGACTTATTTGGGCAAACAGTATTACTAATAGATGTTACCTTGCCGCCCACACAGTTAAACCTCTAATCTGAGGATCATAGTAGGATCATGTGTACCCATGCACTTTAGAATCGATGATTCTCATCAATACTGATAAGTCTCATCAGTTATGACCATAGACTTATTAAGTCTATGGTTGTGACCTACAGAATGGACTACTAGTATGTCTCACTACTTTTTTTATAAGTTGAAAATGCAGTGGAGCACAGATTGCCTAGTTGATTTCTTTATCTAAAACTTGATTACGAAGTTAGAGCTACTCCCAAAGGGTGTGATATAGTGTAATTGAGGGACGCAAACAATTATAAACATGCTTGAGTTAAAAAAATCAATTTCTCTCAATATTCATGAGCATAAATCACTATGCCTTCTTGATATTATTATTGTTTATGAAAATCAAAGCCCCCTCTATGATGATCATGGCCATCATTTTTATAATGATACCAAGCGATGACATCATTAATTAAGCAGCTTGATCTTTGATTTCGCTGAAGAAAGTTAGATACTGATACAGATAGTTAGGGTGGGGCCTGGGTGTCTTACTTGTACCGGTAAACAAAGATGTCGGTGACTCAGCTTGACGGCTCAGCCAAGAATGCAAAATGTGGCAACCATCAGCATATTTTTGTAACAGCAGGATAAGCAAACATTCCTTTATTTACAAGCACTGGAATTTCATTACCAATCTCAAAATGAATGGAATTTGTTTTCCAATGAAAAGAGATCAAATTTCTCACTAGTTCTGTTAGTTTTTTTGAGATGCATTTTATTTGACATCGCATGCAAATCAATGCCATTAATCACCACTCAATCAAACACAAGTTTCCATATACCATCAAAGGTAGTCTAACCAAACCAGGTTTGATTAATCATCTCGAAAGTCCCATTGCACAACCTCATTTGTTTAGAAATGATTCACATTCCTGGACCATTAGCAATGTAGGTATGTGGGCGGACTTTCCGATATGGCTCATCCGTATCATGTTTTGCGGTGAGATAGTGTTTCCCAAGCATTTTTGTTTTCCTGGAAGCGACGTCATTTAAATGAACAATATCCTGGAAACCTATCTGACTAGCCAGTTACACCTTGACCTAGCCGTGAACTTCTGCCCCCTTATTTCGTATCATTCATTAGTTAACCATTAACTACTCCCTCACTGTCTCATTTTATACAAACTGAGTCACCATTCCATCAATTACTAATATATTTTACAATGAAAAGCAGCGAAATGTGCTGGTTAGGCTGAATTTTATATCTAGCTTGTGAACTGGCTCAAGTACAGACTAATAGCAGCAAATTTACAATAACTTTGCACTATACTAGGGGTTTTAGTCAATGACATGCCCAATATCCTCAGACAAAGCTGGCAGCGATTGGTAAACATTATTGTATTTGACTGGGCACCGAAAAGCATGATGAATGGGCTCTGATACCGGCATTGTGTCGGCTTAGAATCTTGCACAATAACAACAATTTACACACAATAGTTGACCATCGGTTTGACATTAAAAAGATTTTGTGGTTCAAATAGCAGTGTAGAATGTGTAAATTATCACACCATCGGTTCCTAGACTCAACATGTATAATGATTAATGAATGAAGGTTTGGGGATCTTTGTGGACCTGAAAGCAGTCATGAAGCAGCAGGCGCGAACCTTGACACCTGCACTGATCGTTATAATAATGACTTAAAAATCCTATTCTCTTTATTACATTGGTCCAAACCTGCAATTTACTTGTGTAACTCACAGTCATCCTATCATGGTCTGCGATCATATCACACGATCATATCACACGCTACAATTATTCTATCTATATACATGCTGTTAGTTATAGCTGTTTCTACGTTTGAATCTATTTAGTTTTGTGTCTCACCAGTACCCTGTATTTCTATAATGAAAATGATCATGGGGTAGTCCAGGTTCAATTTTACACAATGCACAGCAATCAAACACCACATTCGAGTTAGGGCTGATGCACCCATGGAATTCATTCTTCTCGTTATAAATCACAAATAACTTTAATCCTAATGTGAGCTACTTTTGTACCTGACATCCTGATTTCATGTGTAATTTACCGATAAATGTGTGCTGGCTTTTGACATTCATGGGTAAAATGTTCCCTCACTACGGAATCCCTCTAGTGGGTATGCTGATCCTAATTTATGCTTCCATTCCATATCATAAAACTTGTTCTGTTCATCTGGTTTGACCATAGACTTTATAATGAAATATTAAGTCTATGGGTTTGACCTATCTTGCCTCACCAATCCTCTTTTTACACGCCAGACAGGCTGCACTAATTGCATGTTCTCTCTCCTATCACCAGATCATTGGCTCATAATTTGTACCATGTAATGTATACTGAATTGTTGCTAGCCATACTGATACCAGCTTGACTTAATTGTCCCTGCAGTTGTATAAAAAACAATGAGTGAAATTTTTATAATGTTCAGGTGGCTCTTTTGCAAAACAAGTTGCATAAGGGCACTGAGTCCCTCAATTGCCGCACTGTGACAAGCTGTGAAGCATTGATCATAGGATGTGAAGACTGCTGCGTAAACCTTAGAAAAGCATAAACAACACTGTCAGGTTTCCATTGCAGACTGTCTGATGGCAGGTGCTTTATGTCGATTTGTTGTATGTCAGCATAGCAAAGATTATAAATACTCATTGAGAAAAGTGATGGTCACTGAACAAACCGTGAATTAAATTTTCGTAATGTAAATGAAATGATTGACCAGTTCCCTTTCTGTGTATTACAGACAGTACAGATATTGTGGACAGTAAGTTGAAGCTGATCCTGGGTCTGATATGGACCCTTATCCTCCACTACTCTATCTCTATGCCTATGTGGGACGATGAGCCGGAGCACCACGGAGATGCCAGAGAAGGTCCTACACCCAAACAGAGACTCATTCTCTGGGTACAAAACAGATTACCCGACGTACCAGTCAGAAACTTTACCACAGACTGGAATGATGGTAAAGCCATCGGAGCTCTTGTCGACGCTGTCGGACCAGGTATGACATATTAAGGGTTATATATAGGATGTCCTAATTCAAACACAGGAAGGATTGATCAGTTGTTCGGTCCCTCCCAGTCCACTTCCAGTAAGCCTAGTGCAAGTCATATATTCAATGGCATCCAAATAACCACAGCTATATTCCCACTGGATGGCAGCCAATACTTTTAGATACTGTTCACTTGGTGCTGGCTATTAAAGAGGAACAAGATTTAGGTCATTGATAAAAAACTACTGGTTACCAATGAACCTTGACCTTCGAAATCACAAACCATACAGACATTGTCAAGTCATCATTTATTATTGGAGTTTATCACCAGCATTATACAGGTGCTGGGTTGGTGCTCAGCGTTGCATGCAAGTGTCATGTTTTATCAGAGTGAAGATCACTGTTGGTAGTGTTGGATTAATACATTTCACAGTATAACAATGTATGAGACCATGGGTGGTCAATGAGGCATTTGAGGAGCTAGTTAGAGCTGCACATCATATGAATAACATAACTAATGTACTATTAGCTGGTGCCGGCTTACAGGCCACAGTCTCCTAATCAACGCTGATACAATGCAATAAAGTTTCACTGCATTTTATCACAACTGATTAATTCTTGAGAACCTCTATTGCTCCTCTAATTTCCATAAACAAACAGCTCTGGGAAATGATGCCATTGTGGCATGATAAACAAGTATAAATGACACTGTGTTTACACTGTGATATCTAGCTTCAAAAGCTGCCTAATGTTCTGCAACATTTTTTGCAAGTGGGTGGCACCTGGCCCTGAAAGTACTACTGAGCAAAAACCGATTAGGATGAGTTTTACTAGCCAGGGCACTCAGGGTGTCGGCTAGATAGGCTATACAAAGTCTATAGATTGGATGGGCAGACCACTCTATTATAGATGATCAGTTTTGAAAAGTAAACATGTTAACCATTGTTATCATCGGGCTGTGAAAGTTGTAAATTTTTGATAAGCTCTGTGGGCCCACAAAGCAATCAAAACTGTATCGATAGGCCGGCTTTATCATTAGTTTTAGCACGCATGTTATCCATTCATGACCGCTGACTCAGTTTAACGCTGATTAAAAAAGTTAAATAGTTTGGAGCGTGTTAAATTACCCTAGTTGTTATCTTGAATGCAATATTGATGTTAACTAGGAATGCATAATCTTGTCTAATGAAGGCAATACCCCTTGCCAAACACAAAGAGTACAATATGCGCACCAGTTCTATGAAGAGCGATGCCCTCTGCAATAGTTTGCCAAATATGGCAATAAAAAAGTTGTCACCCTGAGTGACTGTTGCTTCGCCGGTTGATACTGTTGTTAATGTTTGATATGAAAACTCACAGATGGGGGAAGTGATTAGATAGGACAGAATGCTTGGCTGATTGGCGCCAACAGCCAATGTCATTATTTCACGCTGATACAATGATTAGGTACACTGCATCAAATTCCAAACAAACCTAAGTTCAATGAACAAACTCAGTAGTAAGGCAAGATGTCATTAGTCTGCAAAGAAAGTAGACACTTTATTGTATGTGTTGTTGGGCACAGCTCAAACATGTTATATGACGAGGAGAAAGACGATCAACTGACTTCCTCCTTGCCTTGCCGAAACGAATCATTAGCTCACGATATCTGAATGAAATCTCTTAGACTGCGGAAAGTTTCTGTAATGATAACTATAGATAGGTAATGGACAATGCTGGGATGTTAGCTATTACAGGAACATTTTACTTGATGATGTTCTGTTGAACTAAATGTTTCCTTCTCTTACAGGTCTGTGCCCTGATTGGGAGGACTGGGATCCTAAACAAGGCAAGAAGAATGCTACAGAGGCCATGGGCCTGGCTGAGGAATGGCTAGAAGTACCACAGGTTTGTCATTATAGATCCCTATATCTCTCGGTAGTTTTTCTGCAGATCTCACTATCAAGTGTAGCGATTCCAAAAGAAGTAGCTAATGAATATCCCACCCATAGTCTATGATCCCACCCTTCAATATTGGTCCTACACCTTGATTTGTTGCATCGCGTGTAAGCCAGTAAATATTCAGATTTTGAGTGGGCAGTTCTCAGGATTCTTTATCAATTTTGTTGTGGATGCGAAGCAGCCCACAAGCATTGAACCCTTTCATTTTTGCTGTTGGAAATGTTTGGCTCTTTTGGAATGTCATTAGAATGTGCTTAGTTACTTTTCTCTCAAGTTATGGTGACAAATGTATCTGCTGGTATAGTTTGGTGCCAAATATCTCTAAAGATCTGTAGAATATTACCCTATAAGCCAGAACCGGCTGGTTTTAGCTTACAGGCTTACAGGCCAACAGAGTCAAGTTACTGCCAAAAATGCCAATCGAAGTTTGACAATGCCGACCATTGTGTTTTATTATCACCGTAAATGAATGATGGTCTATGTCTCTCTGACTGGCATATTTTTGGAACAGCTGAGAATAATTTAAATAAGATTCCACATATAAGTTAGGATACTAGACTGTTTTTAATACATTTGATGAATTTTTTATGAATTAATTTTATATGCATTAAGATTCAAGTTCAGCTGCGTTTGCTGCTGAGAAATTACCATAACCATTCCCACTCACACACCTGGTGAGGGTGCCGACTGGGTCAACTTTCAGTCGATGCCCAGTTTGTTTGCTTGATAACTATTAATGCTGACTGAAAACGCTAGGTTCAGAAAACACATTAACACACCAATAAAAGTGTGCCGGCAACTTACTGACTAACATCGCTCACAGTTCAACAACTTGTTTTTCGCTATATATACATAAATATATATCAAAATTTAAGGATGTGATGTATACTGCAGAGATAAGATATTGTTTTTTTGGGGAGCTGTAGATTAATGTTTGGGATGTGTTTTCTGTTGACAGCTTATCTTACCTGAGGATATGGTGAACCCAAAGGTCGATGAGCTGAGTATGATGACATACCTCTCTCAGTTCCCTAACGCTAAACTAAAACAAGGGGCGCCACTACGCCCCCGAACCAACGCTGCTAGAGTCAGAGCTTATGGACCAGGTAAGCAGAAAACTGAACTGGTTTGATCGGTTTCAGGGGTTGTATTACTCTATCATCGCCAATCAAGAGCAGTTTTTGTACCCATCATACAGGATATATATCATTTTATTAGTATGGTATATACACTGTATACTCAGGTTATTACCGCTCTTCGTTGGATGCTGAATGTGCACTGTATACACCGAACATACAGTACCAACGGAGTAAACTGTGTTTTTTGTGAGGAAGCCTGTAAAACTCAGTTACCGTAGTGCAATTAGGTAACAGGAAGTCTGCAGTGGCAATGTTATTTTGAGTTTGCGAAAAAACATAACTATACTTACTTAGATGACACAAATCACTCAGACCTACAATTTATACTAGTGATCGAATTTTAGTTGTAATAGTGAGGTCATGATGTCTGTTATTAGCATAAAAAACACAAAAATGGCATGATGCTGCTGCGCTTTTAGAGTAGAAATAGGTCACATTCTTTTTAGAGGCTGGTGATTTGCATTATTTCAGCAGTCACAACAAAATGATTACTGACATCTAATATTATATCAGTGACTTTATGATGACCCAGGCAGAATCCAGGAGCTCGGACTCCAGACATAATTGGCATTTTTGAAATTGGTCAAGATATGGATTGTATTAGATTACGAAAATGCACCTCACCTCTGAGCGCTGAGCACAATCGTATATTAATTAATCTTGTTTTAAAATCCAGGTCTTGAAAAGACTGGCAACTGCAAAGGCAGGCCAGCCAATTTCAAAATTGACACTTTTGCGGCTGGTAAGGGTGACCCTCAGGTGGTCATCACCAATCCCAAGGGTGGCTCTGAAAAAGTGAGTTATGACTTATTGAACGGACGGATGCCTGGACTTTGTCCCTCTATTCATGTGACTGCCTGCCTGCAGATTTGAAAAGTTTATTCCCTGTCAACTCTTGAGTTCTTTCACCGTTTTTTTCTATCTCAAGCATGTGAAATGATTCGCATTCTGTTTGAAACTAATTACTGTCCAGCGAAGAATGCCTAACTAGACCTGTACAAAGGTTCAAAGATCTGTAGAGGATTTTCTGTATCTTACTGTTTACACAAAACTTCATCGACAAGGCTGTTGATGACTTTTCACGTCGATGACTTTTCATGTGAGAGTGTGTTTGAAAACTAGGCCACGCCATGCACTATCGTGATGATGTTGAATCTTGTGAAATAACTGCAAGGTAATTGTTGGTAATCATGGCTGAATCAGTTAGGAGAGGCCTTGAAACACAACTATGGTAATCACAGGGTATGTGCCAAATTTAATGGAATAAGTTCCCAAGCTATTCAAGTATGAACTCGACAGGTTGGCATTTTGGCTAGTTTTTACATCTGAGGAAATGAAGAGGATTTCACACCTCTTGGTTATATCCTTGACCAGATAAATGTACTTAGCATCAGTCTAAGATGTTAGAGAGCTCTGCTTCATGAATGACGCCATTGTGAATTGTGTAACCCAAAAAACTGTCAGAATTATGTGTAATCCATCATGATCATGTTCCAATTTTTTACTAGGAAGGTCCTTGGAATATAAATAATGTCCAAAGCATCACATCTCTAAATCTTCTTAGCAATTGAACTTTTTTGCTACATCCTGTTTTAGATTTTTTTTTCTGAAATTTGATAATTCATTGTGCAAGCTCTACATACTCTGGTTACCTGTACGAAATACAGACAGGAATTTTTACTATGTTATGATAAGCTCAAAAGTATAAATACTTGAGCCGGCTTGGCTTTGATTTCTGATGTCATAGTACTTGACACCCAGTGCCGACAAATAGATATGAAACTCCTCTTCATGCCGGCTGATATAGCAGCAGATTGGGGGATGCCGTGAGTCAGAAACTAAACTAAGTGCGTATTTTCCTATCATATGGCGTATATGCCATACAGAATTTATCCTTCTTAGAGAGGACGTCCTTTTATGGCCCTCACACTACAGGCATTGCTGCATGAACAGTTTTCGCATGTTTGATGATCGTATTTGCCCAGGCTGACTCTCTGGGGTATCTGAAACAAGTATTCCAGGGAGTCCCGCCTTACCGCATCGCATGCCCGAGTTGATTTTCTGTTCTGGTGTGATTTGTTTAGGACTTGAGCCT
This sequence comes from Membranipora membranacea, assembly GCA_914767715.1. Taxonomy (NCBI): domain Eukaryota; kingdom Metazoa; phylum Bryozoa; class Gymnolaemata; order Cheilostomatida; family Membraniporidae; genus Membranipora; species Membranipora membranacea. The sequence goes on from OU612068.1 coordinate 14,757,968, forward strand.
GCAGGAGTGTGCGCTTTAGCCCCAGCTCGATTTACAGTAGAAACATTCAGTGCGGGACGCGGAGAAGTGTCCATAACAGTGGTCAATGGAGAAGGCCAAGAAGAAGAGGTAATGTAGTAGATGAACATGATTATGCCCAAATAAGGTCATAGCCTCCTGAACTCCAAGCTCAAAGATGATAACTTGCACTGTGCATAACACCAGCATATTGCGGACAGCAGCTTCAAAGTGTAATATAATCATCAAGGCATTCTTGGTGATGTTGGAATATAATAGAACAGGATGGGTGTATGACCAATATAGTGCTGGCTGACCCAAACCAATCCTGTCACAACAGCAACAAATGAATTTGTTGGTCAAGTGAAAATTTCCTCTCAATTTCTTCAACTTTCAACCTAATAATGTAGATGATGCTGTTTTTCAAACCATGTGTTAGAATGATTTCTTTACCCTGTGTGCGCTGCTGGCATCATTGAGGGTGGAGATATTAATTTTGATTCTGTGGAATGCTATGATATTTATGTTATGATACCCAGCATGTTTTGACAATAACTACTTCATGATGTAATTTTTGGCAGATGATGTTTATATAGGCAAACACTCCACAGTTAAATTGTTCATGGTGTATCACCAGTGAAAGTATTTTATCTACCAACTGTTTGCACAACCTGATATAATCCTGCTAATGATCTCATCGTCGGCTCCTTCTCGGAAGTTCGGAGCTATGAACTCATAGTACTATATAACATTGCGACAGCGCCATATGGCACTATCATGAGTCAGCTTATCCTTAATATAAATATATATAACTCCTGGTCCAGACAGGAGATAATCCAAAGGTTGCTGTCGCAGATTCTGCTGGTATGCTTAAAGTGAAATATGGTCTGTTTCGGCTGTAGAAAGCCTTACTTGATGCTCATACTCAGATTCTAATATATGCCTGTTGTTTTGTAGTGTGAAATTACATTCAACAATGATAGAAATCTGACATACTCCTGTAGCTACACGCCGAGCATGGAGGGACAATACACTGTAAGTTTGGTATTTATACTATGTATCGATTAATGTAAAGACCCTAGAGTACTTTGAGGTGTGACCCTCAAAAAGATCAAGATTTGGCCAGGGCAAAACCATTACTCTACAGTTCTGAGCTGGCCCTCTTCTAGAGATAACTATCTACCCACTCAAAGTACACTCTCTACTGAACCAGTGTAATGTATATTACCCTTGAAATGTCCCTATGGCTCCTGGAGATCATGAATATATGTGAGTGTTGTCATATTGTCAGAGATGATAAACATGTTTGGTCTCCGATATGGTGTCAAGATTGGCCTAGTTCCCACAGTGGTCGTTTTGAATCTGGTGCTGGTCAACTGAAACTAGATCTTCATTCAGAACAACAAAAGTTTATTACCAAATGTGTCTTTATTTGAACGGTTTGCATTTTTGTGGTGTTTTATATTCACATAAGTCTGGAAAGTCCATATTTTCTCCCCACATACTTTGCAACATTAACCATACACCTAGAATAAGACCTTTTTCTGCAATCAGTTGCCAAGGTTTTTGCTAAACCTGTGGCACACCTCAATCAGTAAAAAATAGAAATGCATGTACACAGTCAGTAATTACATTCTATCGTTAGAACTTATTGTCCAGGGTATCTTTATACGTGAATTATCAAACCGCAGCACGTAGTTGCAAAATGTATCCATGGTTATGACTTCACTGGTCGATCTCGATCTAGCTTTTTATCTTGACCTGAGTATGCCCCTGTGTGTGAATCATCATACTTAACAGCCTGCTTTAGGAACCAGCTACCCATGAAGCTGTGTGATGAGGCTGACGGGTGTTATCCCACCCCCTCATCACTCTGTCGCCTTGACGATTTACGAGCAAGGTCCGGGATGACTGCTATGTGAACTATGTACTTTTCGCAATACGAGAGTAGGAAATGAAACGCTTCTTTTCTACATAATTTAGGTCACTGCAATCGAGTGCATAGAGTGCTCAGTGTCTTACAAAAAAATGTGAAGATTGATGTGTGGAGTACTAAATACCGACATGTCATTGTAGGCAATCAAATTGTCACTATCAGTCTTTAATTTTAATGTCTAGGATGCAATAAGGGCTTCTTTGGCAGTTCACCCTTTGACTGATTTTTTTCCCTCAAACCACGGAGTTATGAATTTTATGGAAGTTCCATTTAAAATCACATCAGTTATTATTAAATGTCACATTTTTACCAACTGATGAAAACTCATCATTCAGAAAGATCTCTATCACATTATCTTTTTTGATGAGGCCTCCCTCATCCAACCTTGACATTAATGACCTTTGTTTCAATACTCGATAGCTTGATGTCACCTAGATCCAGGTTTTTACACTTACTACTATCTGTTTATCTCACAATACAGGTGACAATATCTTATGCTGGTAAGGCCATACCTAAGAGCCCATACTCCGTGAAGGTAGAGGGTGCCGCTGGAGACCCCGAGAAGGTTACCGCAGAAGGTCCAGGACTGCAGGCTACTGGTGTACAACATAGCAAGAAGACCTTTTTTGAGGTGTTCACAGAAGGTATGTGCACTGAGTCACACTGTCACTGCTTCTCTTGAATTATGTTTATACAGAGTTACTGCGGCGGCGTTGTGAGTGTAGTTTAGTTAGATATTCTGGTAGTTCTGTCAGCGCTATTCTATAGAGGATGTGCTGAAATTAAAAAGCCACTCATGCTCAAAAAAAGGCATTGATTCATATCATGCGAAACAATCAGATACTTATATACCGGCACCCTTAGTCTACCTCCCTGATCTACAGACTCAGTGATTGGGGGGTTGGGGGATTCACATGAAATATTTGACTTTACACGACCAGCATGGCTACAGGTTAGACACCACTGTAGTCTGAATGTGGTTAGATTGCACCAGTCATATTGAGGGCAGAATACCAAAAAGTCAGGGTTGTATGTCTGGCGATAAGTAAGAACGGAATTCTCACAGAGAACTAGGGTAATTTAGTTTGAACTATGCCAAAATAAACCATCATCCGTCTACTGTGTTTTAACATGTCACTGACTGGAATGTCAGCACTGCTACCTTCTTCTTCTCAAAACAAGGGAGGGGCTCAAAAACATGGAATGTAGGCCAGTTGTCTTTTATAATAGGCATTCAAACATTGCCCACTCAAATTAGGGAAACAACACAAAAAGATGTTCAGTGGAGATTAAGAAAAAAGAAAAAGCCCTGGATGTCTACAAAAGATTTTACATTCTATGATGGCCCATCATGCATAGGTAAAAAGTCCCTGAAGCTCTTAGTCAGTGCAGCCCAAGTTTGGTTTCAAAGGCATCAAACTAGTAAGGGCTGTCACACGAGTATTTTGCAGCAAGCCTTGAAGGCATTCGTCTCAAGTCACCTACTTGCATAAATATCTAAATGGTAATTACAGGATTGCTAGCAGAGTTTTCTAGTTTATGATGGTGTTTTGTGCGCACAAATAGTTTAGCCTTGATCTTCATGCGTAATCAGAGGGTAGAGTAGAAATTCTACTGAACAATCAAAATATCACTTTACTTCATCAAACTTATGTCACATGGAATTGAAATAACCATCAGTGTCACGTTTTACTAACTGATTGAATTCTCAGCAACCCGATATAGGCAAAGAATTTGGAAGAGCAATTCACAAGGCAAATATGTTAATCACTGCGCCTGTGACTCAGTATATATCCGGATGGATTTTGGCTCTGAGCTCTTATGAATGAATAGCTCAGACATATAAACACTAGCTGCTGTGTACACTGTTACAAACTGTATTTGAATTTGTAAACAAAATTTGAGATAAGCTCCTTCAATATTTCACCTATTGAATGAAATTTATTGATATTGGAATGATGCATAAGGCCTAGGTTTGATTGCCTCATGCTTTTGGATAGCTTGACAAACAAATAGCTAGATCTGAAATCTATCTTATACCTCAAACAAAGCTTTTCACAGTACCTGTCATGAAGTATTGGAATACTAACAAAAACATTAGAAAACTTCCAACTGGTAATAATTTTTTTGCTCCTCATTTTCTCATAATATGTGCCGATAACTTCTACATTTACTTCCTCTTAGTCCGTTGTTTGTGTTATCATTGTTTATATATATAATACTTTTTTCGTTTGTGTGATTTGGTTTACTCAATGACTAGTCGTAGTTCTAGTTTGTACCTCTTCTATTCTGTTAAGTCACTGTTTGCCTATATTTTGATGTTTGTTGTATACAGGTGCTTTTGTGGAAGGTATTGTCACATTTTAAACTGTCTTTAGAATTTGCCCCCCACCAACAACCCCAAATCTTTTCTGTCGAGTCGTGTCGTGGCGACCTATCTGCCTGGCGCGCCATGAAGCACATTTTAAAAAAAAAGAGATAACAAGTCAACTCTTATGTGTCATATAGTCAACGTAGACCAATTTGTAACTCATGCATTATTTGGCGCTTGATGTTATATCTTGAAGCCCCCTCTCTAAGTCTACTGTATGTTACCTCATTATTGTCATTGTCTCGCATGGACAACTTATACAGACTATTTTACATGTAAAACTGCTACTAAACTGCTCAACCACCCTGCGATATTATCTTGGTATATAACATTATTGATGTCATAATGGATCTTCTATTACTGAATGCCAACCTAATAACTTGTAAAAACTTTCATAGAACTTTCAATGTGTGCCCCAATTCTATCTATACCAGAAGTTCTGCATTCTCTAGAGTCTTGTATACTCACTCGCCCTCATACTCACCGGAATGCACAAACTGACGACCAGTAGAACACAACTTCTCCCTCCACTTTCCATTCAGCTTTTGCTCGAATATCTATTAACCGTATCAACATGCTTACCTATAGGTGCCGGTGTAGGAAACATCGAGGTCGTCATTGTTGATGCACATGGACACAAAGACACATGCAGACCAAGAATCAGTAAAACTACCGAGACGACTTACTATGTGGAGTATATGGTTAAAGAAGTCGGCCGTTACTCCATTCATATTTACTTTGCTGGAAAAGAGATTCCACTTAGCCCATACACTGTCAATGTCGGAGCTCGTAAGTATAACCTATGACCTATAGCTTATATGACCTATGATCAATGATGCTCAGTACTATGAATCGCACCAAGTAGTTCATGCGAGATGTCGTTATACCAACCAATTCTCAGAACTGGAACAGGAAACAATGAACTGTCAATGTATATCAGTGTCATGCACATTGCAACTTAACAACTATGCATCAACTACACATATATTTCATGCTTTTTGCAACATGATCATTGGGCAATACAACCATCATTCATGTATCACAATTCATTTCAGAAGCTGATAGCGCTCCAGCTCCTCAGCAAAAACCTAAGGGTGCGGGCTGGAAGCCTAAACCCAAAGGGGCTGCAGAGCCTAAACCTGACCCTAAGGCTAAACCAGACCCTAAGTCTAAACCAGACCCCAAGTCTAAACCAGACCCTAAGTCTAAACCAGACACAAAACCTAAAGGTTTGGATGCCTGCCTGCTGGTGTAATAATATTCATCTCTGTGAAGTTTTGCTCCGATTTTATGTGTCATTTTCCTATTAATTTTAGCATGGCATGCTATCAAAAAACTTTTTTGACAACTATGACCGTTCTTATTTACAGAAGTTTCGTTTGTGCCTGAGCGTGGGAAAATTTCAGCTCATTGTCCATCAAATAGTTTAGAAATAACATTCTCAAAAGATCTGAGTGCTTCAACCATCAATGTGCTGCGTTTTCGTGTTTTACCAAAAGCATGATTTAAATTTTAACTCATTGCTAATGAAAGGTACATTATATTATCCTGATAACATGTTTTCTGATATTTTGCACAGCTGTTGAGCCTAAGAAGGCCTACGCTACAGGACGAGGATTACAGTCTAAGGGTGTGAGGGTCAAGGACACTGCTCCTATACAAGTACACACAGAGGGAGCCGGTAAAGCTGAGCTCGTCGGTATCCTTGTTGTACCATCAGGTAAGAAGCAAACCTGAGACCAAATTGTATAAATACACCAAAGTATGCATGAGGGTAGTAGAAGTGGGAGGCTGTTCACTGATTCCTCCCTTGCGACCTTTGCAAAGTTTGCACTCTCCTATATGCGAGCATGTACAGAGGCAAGGGCGATATCTTTGCTACTGTGTAATCGTTAGGTGATACCCAACGATCATTCGTATCCTACTCTCACTAAGTCTGTTGTGATAGTATGTATGTCTGCCCGCTAGTGTATATCAGATCTGCATAGCGATGAAGTAACTGCATGCCGGTTTAGTACCTGGATATACTGATAGCCATACTCTGTGCAGAATGATGACTGCCAGGTGTTTGGATTTTAATAGCATAAATATATCACTGGCATGCAAACAAAAACAGGTTGATGTCAGTTTTATTCCGACTCGGCATTTAGCCTTTTCTCAAGGAGTACAGAACTTCATTATAACTCCGAACTAGCGCTTCAAAGATAATAACTTTACATCCGAAACTCAATTTCCTCCGCAGAGAAACGAGAAATTAAGTATTGACAGAGTTGTATTATGAGCTTAATGAGAGTTCAGGAGCTAATTAAACCAGTCTAGTATTTTTTATGTAATTCTATTAGCCAAATTAGTGCGAAATATATATCGCTTTCTTTATTAAGCTATTAACTGCATTCATAAAACCGTGACGGGCAGCTTTTTTGTCTTATTGCACTTTTAGTCCAGGCATCCTGAAAAATGTTATATGTGTCTACACTTGAGAAAGGAATTGATTGCAGGGAAAAAACAAGATATAATTCAAAATATGCTATTTATTTCCTAGACAACTGAGTTGAACTGGCCAATCACCTTTTGGAAAACTTGAAAAAAACGCAAAACAATCATTGAATGGCAGATGATGGTTGTTGTTTGAGGTTTGATAAATGGTTATTAATAATGTGGTTGGTGTTGATCAGATTTTAATAGGGAGTAAAATTTATGATAGCTGGCAGCATCTAGTTTTGGTGTAGGCATCCTGAATTTGCGGTCAGGTGCCTTGGCTGGAGAAAGTTATTTATTCTGATATTATGTTAATTTATATGTAGACAACAAACAATTTTAATCAGGCCATTCACCTCAGGGAATTCGTGAACAAAAATCAGAAGGATTGGGTGATAAATAGAAATGCATGAAATGAAATGAATAATTAATGCAGTTTATATGGATCAGGTGTTTGGGGGCATTCACCCTGCGCTTCCTAAAGAAATTACAAGTTCAATCATTTTGAAACAGTGAGGCTTTTGGAACTAAATGCTTGAAATCATTTCACCTAGGATACTAACAATTTTGGCCAAACAACGAGGCAAATTCATTCCCCAATCGTTCACTCAGAATAAATATAGATCTATATAGGAGTGAGTGATGGAAAACTTGTGGCTGTTTTCCAAAGATTATAAATGTCTATATCTATTATTTGGTGACAAATGAATATTGTCTAAACTGTGAAAGTTTTTTTTTCTGGTTTTGATATCATTGCCTGGAACGAGAGACATTGCATGTACCCAGTGTAGGTTTAGAGCATCGTGTTGTATTTCTATTTACTGTATGTCTCCACCTCTGCATACCTACCTGTATACTAATTCTAGATCCCACAGATGAGGACATAGACTCAGCCTCATCCAATCCAGATGAGGCTGACGCTGCCTCTCCTCAGAGTGAGGCAGCAGAGGATACAATCACTCCAGGTAGTCAGCAGTTAGAAAACTGTTTCATTAGTCTGCTGGGTTATAGGGGAACTTCTGGTTACGGTGGCACTCATTTTCTTTCTGATCTTCTCAGCAATGGTTACAGTGGACACAAATCCGGGGAGTGTGTATTTTCTCATAATCAGCAGCATGTACCCATTTTACTGATTATGAGAAAAACACGTAACCTCCAAACCCTTTTGGTTGGCGAGTGATGTGATTTTCCTCGCAGGAAATTTCTTGTTGCTTTGGCCTTCGGTGATCATAACATAATCTAGCATGTTAACCTTTCGATTATCCATGATCCTGTGTTATTCCCTATCCGATTCTCATGATGTTTTGAAAATTATAACTCGATTTGATTTGTATGCTGTGATTTGATAATGGAGTTGTCTGATTTTGTTTGTCATGGTTATTTTGCTTATGATATAAATATGAACTAACTCTATACTTGGCATATGTGTCACTTCCTCAAATATAAGACTGGAGATAGTTGTTCGACAGTTAATATTGTCAGATGGTTGTCGATGTGTCACTTTTTGTTAATGAACATAATCAACTATTTGTGTCTCTACTGTTTTGTTACTTATTTTTATAGCAATTAATGATCTATCATAATATTTTCAGGACGATCTGAACCTCTGAAATTTAAGAAACTTGATGACAATACATATGAGACAAGTTACAAACCCACACAGCCTGGTAACTACACAGTCCAGCTTCAGTACGGAGGAGGACACATTGCCAAAAGCCCCTTCAAGGTAACACTTTTAGGAACCCTGGCATGGCACTCGACTTCCTTATTTTTACTTTTTGCTTTCGTTTTGAAATCAGATATGCAGTAAAGTTATATAACTATTCAAGAATCAGTTTATCAGGAAAATCCCCTTACTACATTGCTTTTGACTCTACTTTGCAAATGGCTGCTGAATAAAATATGGCTGTCCGTGCACAGTCTTGAAACCACCAAATATCCTTAAATACCTTTATAATATGTGTTTAATTTGTGTAGGTGACAGTAGGCCCATACAAGGAGAGCAAAATCCGAGCTTATGGACCTGGACTCGAAGGTGGTATGGTCGGAAAACCTGCTGACTTTGTGGTGGAGACCAACGGTGAGACCGGAGCTCTAGGATTTGCCATCGAAGGTAGGTTTTGTGATTCAAGTGATGTTTTTGTCTCCCACAACTGTACAATTAGAAGCGTAATTGGTGTGATATGCAAGACTATTTTCAAATGCTAAGCCTATAATTTATTTTGTTGTGGTCAATACTATCCATTTTCCAGTGCCAATGCTCATATGACAAACTGGATCTGGGTAATTTTCTGTTTTTTTTAGGGGATTCGAAATTTACACATATGTTGTTTTTTAGGACCTTCACAGGCAAAGATAAACTGCAGTGACAACGGAGATGGATCTGCTGATGTGACATATATGCCCTCCGCTGCCGGAGAATACGCTGTGCATGTACTCTGTGATAATGAGGACATTCCCAACTCACCATTTATGGCTATGATCGCTCCTACTCTACCCGCTGGTGTGGGTAATGGTGATATGGTGAGTGTGCTTGTGTTATTGTACCAGCCAGCGTCATATCAGTCTTGTTTTATAGATATCTCCTTATTTTGTGTGTAACTAGCATTGATATAATAATATGTCAGCAGTAAACTCCCCTTTGACAAAAAGAGGACAATTCCTTCTAGTGTAAACTGGTCCACTCATTTGACAAGTCTGTTTGAGTGATGCAGGATATATGCAACAACATACAAGATTTATGCAAAAAACATTTTGTTCTCATAGATTGTGATTTCCTGTACCTTCATTTTCAAAACTCCAGCTGCCAGTTCTGATTAGTGATCTGTTATGTCCAATCTCTGTTGTTCCCAATGTGTTGTGTAATGTGTTTTATTAATTTATTTTGCGTTGTCTTGATTTGAATTGAAGTTAATTATTCTCAAGTCTATTGCGTGTGCTAGTCAACCTGCAAAATATTCATATCTGCTCAAATTTATATGCTGTATTTGAAAATATTGACCAAATTGATTTATGAGACAGTGCAGATGAGACTGGTTTTGCAGGTTGGCATCTGAAGCTAATGACTATCAATCTTTCTATCCATCCATCCATTATAATTTGTTATTGTGTGTGTTTGTGCATCAGTGTGATTATTATACTTTGACCTTTGCTCCTATCCTCGATCCCCCCAGATTATGCCTGAGGATGCTATGTCTGCTCAGAGTGCTCCCGGTCAGCATTCTGCTCCTAATGGCTCCTCCCCATACAGCACCGACGCCAACGGCATGCCTATTGATGAAGATATGATTAATCCTAATATGGCCAGAAAAGCTCACTCAGCTTTCCCTAACGGAGCTTTCAGCTCAGACTTTGAGCCCACTGAGGTGAGATTGAAGGGCTCTTAAACTTCAGGCAAAGAAGCTCCCAAATTATTTCGTGCTTGAAAATATTTATCTGCCTCTGATTTCATTTTATTCTACCTACCTAATATTTTTTTTAAATTCTAGTTAGTTGGATACACTTTGCATCTGACATGTGTGCCCTTTAACTGTGTGAATTGTTGCACCGTTGTTGTGTTGAAATGTATATTTTGTTGTTAGTGGCCATTGAATGAAGCCAGCTGCTACTCTTTCTTAATCTAGAAGGGTGTGTTGTGTTTTTCTTTTCACTATTTGCCTTCCAGTAGTTCAATCATCATTCATTTTGCCAAGTTACTTCAAGCCTTATAAAATGGCTTCTTACCAACCTATGTCATTCCATCAGGTTGTAGCTAGCGGACCCGGCCTTCAGAAGAACGGAGTTCCACAAGGACAGCCCGCCACATTCACTGTTGATACGAGGAAAGCTGGCAAAGCTCCACTGAAGATCTACGGTGAAGATGTCAATGGTAAACCAATCGACATCAAGGTGAAAGATAACGGAGATGGCACCTATGACTGCCAGTATAAACCTAAGGAACCAATCAAACACACTGTTATTGTTACATTTGGAGGATGCAATGTTCCTAATAGTCCCTTCAGGGTGAGTCAACATTGGAAATATAGAATATATAGATATAAAATGCTTTCAAGCATGAGTTTTCTCGTTTTTTTTGTGCAAATCATGCTTTGCAATAAAAATTCCAATTCCTATTTCTTAATGGAATATAAGATTTGATTTGGGGTAAAGGAATGAAAAGTCCTACTCATTCATCCTCTAGATAGCTTGTTTGCGAATACTCGACCTCTACATAGCCTGTTAGTGAGTTGTTATGTTTTTACATATCTATTTAAAATAATGAAGAGGTAAACAAATTGTCTTACACTTATCATCTTTAATGATTGTCATGCTATATTCTTTATCAAACATAGGTTTACGTTGAGGAGCCATCAGCCCCTGAGAAGGTGAAGGTATTTGGACCTGGAGTTGAGAAGGGTGTTACAGTAAGCACACCTACACACTTCTTTGTTGACTGTACAGAGGCTGGTCCTGGTGATATCGCCATCTCCCTCACCGATGATAAGGGCACCGATGTACCTGTCGATGCGGAGGACAATGGAGAGGGCCTCTTTAGGTAGATATTTCTCTTTCTTTAAAAACGCTTTTAAATTTATGTTCTGATTTGGATATTGATATTATCTTTGAACCCTGAAATACTTTAAAACAATAAAGTGTATGTTAATGTCTGTGTAATGTTGACCTGTATTGTGATGTCGTTATTATCTTTATTCTCCAGAATTGATTATGAGCCAAAGGCTGTCGGAAAATACACGGTCAACGTCATTTTTGCTGATCAAGAGATTCCAACAAGTCCATACACTGTCATAGTTGAACCTAACATAGATGTTAGTGGGGTCAAAGTGCTAGGCCTCGAAAAAGGTGAGAATCTATATTATGTACCAAATAATATTCACGAAAGTGCTTTCTTTCTGGCTTTAGTTCTCTCTATAGAAAATGATCTTTGTGCGCCTCTTAGGTCCACCCCTGAATGCTTAAGATAGTAACATTTTGTGTAGTCTTCTAATCTTCCTTTGGCTGATTCTTGGACTACAAAAATTGAGTAGTGCTATTTCTTGGCAGTTACTTTAACTTCAAGCATATAACTACTATTGGCTCTCAGTTTAGTGAAATTCATGCATGATGTTTGGAACTTGCCCCACCCCTTTTCTGGAATCCAAACCACATTGTTTTGCTAACTCCACATCATTTATTATTGTTTAGTCTGTTTGGATTCCAGACTAACTTGTCCCCTCCCCTTTTAGTTGATATGTTAACAGTGAAACTGATGTTGTGTTTCCCCAGGCTTTAGTGTCAACAAACTGACCAGATTTCAGGTCAGAGATAGCCAGAAGGTGAGGAAATTGTTTGTTAGTGTGGTTATTCGATCGCCTAGTGGAAAAGTTCTGAATCCACTTGTCAGTTCAGTATCAGACGGCTGCAATGTTTCGTTCACTCCTCGTGAAGTTGGCCAATACACGATAGAAGTTTATGCAAACAGTATGCCAATAACGGATAGTCCATTCAAGGTTAACTGCGCTGGAACTCCGAATCAGCAGCAAGATCCGAGTAACGTTCCACGGCTAGCATTTTCAAACCCCGATCAAGTAGACAATCAAGAAAAAGGCAAAGGGAAGCCTTGGGGTAGAAAGCCCGCCGGTGATGACAGCGGACAAAATCCTGACAACAAAAAGCGAAAGCCCTGGGAAAAGACTCCGAGCGACGAAGACGACAATGGTAAGCCTAAGGGGCGTGGCAAGTTTGGCCCAGTTGAAAAGGGACAGCCTGAGTGGATGAATCCTCAACTGAAGGGTTTCAAAAAGAAGCAACCACAGCAAGAAGCACCTGAAGAAGAAATACAACCTCGGGATATAGACCCAGTCCACAAAACTCCAGATCAAGAGGAAATGCAGCAGGCAAATCTCAAACCATGGCAAAAGAAGCCTGCAGCAACTGACAACAAGGCCTCCAAGGTCAAGGTGTATGGTGATGGTATCACTGGCGGTGATGTTAACAAGACCTGTAAATTCACTGTTGACACAACCGAAGCTGGTCCTGGAGAATTAAGTTTTGACATCAGTGGCCCGACCAAGGTCAATCTGACACCAAAGGAAATCAGCTCTGGAAAATGTGAAGTTTCATATATACCCACCATGTCCGGTGTGTACACCATCAATGTGTATTACAACAAGACAAGTGTGCCTAAGTCCCCCTTCAAACCACTTATTAAACGGGGCACTCAGGATAAGGCTGGAAAAGATTCCCCTGTTTCAAGAGTCGCAGTTTATGGCAGTGGGCTCACAACTGGAAAAGTGAATCATCCAGCTACCTTCATAGCTGACACAAGTCGATCTGGACCTGGAAAACTTGGATTTGACATACAAGGTCCTTCCAAACCGACAATAACCACTAAGGACTTAGGCGATGGCAAGTGTCAAGTGACATATACTACTAGTAAACCTGGAGAGTACTCGATAGAGGTAATTTATGAGGATACCATTGTGCCTGGATGCCCACATAAGCCCACCATCTCATCTACAACTGAAAAGGTCGTACGAGTGTATGGTGATGGACTCACTACAGGTGAACTAAATAAACCTGCTCACTTCATAGTTGATACCACTGAGGTCGGCCCTGGAAGACTTGGTTTTGATATTCAAGGGCCAAGCAAACCTAAGCTTACCAGCAAAGATATTTCACGTGGCAAATGTGAAGTCACCTACACTCCAACAGAAATTGGCTCATACACGATAGAAGTGACATACAATGGGAAGAATGCACCAAGCTCTCCCTTCAGACCAGAGATCATTGCATCAAGTGCAACTATCCCATTGAGACCTGGGGACCGATCAACAAATGAAATGACTCCTGCCGCCAAGGTCAAAGTATATGGTGATGGTATAACCCTAGCCAAGCTGAATAAACCTTCCACATTTATTGTTGACACAACTGAGGCCGGACCAGGAAAGTTAGGCTTTGATTTGAAGGGTCCAAGCAGACCTAGACTGACCTGTAAAGATATAGCTCCTGGCAAAAGTGAGGTATCATACACCCCTACCAAGGTTGGACCCTACACTGTGGAGGTGACCTTTGACAACAACCCTGTACCCGGCTGCCCCTTCCACCCAATGGTCAAACCTGAAAATGAGTTTACACCTGCAGAGAAGGTAAAGGTGTACGGAGATGGAATCGTATCTGGGACTGCCAACAAACCAAACAAATTCATTGTCGACACGTCTGAATCAAGCCCTGGTAAACTAGGATTTGATATCAGCGGGCCAAGTAAACCAAAAAAAACCACAGAAAATATCACACCCACTAAGTGTGAAGTATCTTACACACCAACAGCGGAGGGACCATACTCTGTTGATGTCACTCACAACGGAAAACCAGTTACTGGCAGTCCATTCAAGCCAACAATCAAACCCTCAACTGATACAAGTCCAGCTGACAAGGTCAGAGTCTATGGAAATGGAGTCACACTTGCCAAGCTCAACAAACCAACGACTTTCACAATCGACACAACTGAAGCTGGACCAGGCAAAACTGGCTTTGACGTGAGTGGCCCTAGCAGACCAAGGGTATCAAGCAAGGATATTGCCCCTGGAAAAACTGAGGTGACATACACCCCAACTAAAGTCGGTATTTACACAGTGACTGTGACATTTGACGGAAAACCTGTACATGAATCGCCATTCAATCCAACTGTCAAACCTGAGAATGAGTTCACACCCGCTGAGAAAGTCAAGGTGTATGGTGATGGTGTCACTAAGGGTGAAACCGACAAGCCCAACAAGTTCATAGTAGATACAACTGAATCTGGCCCAGGAACACTTGGAATAGATGTCAAAGGACCAAGTAAACCAGAAATAACCACAGAAAACATCACACCCACTAAGTGTGAAGTATCCTACACACCAAAAGCAGAGGGACCATACGCTGTTGATGTCACTCACAATGGAAAACCAGTTGCTGGCAGTCCATTCAAACCAACAATCAAACCAAAACAAACTCCAGCTGACAAGGTCAGGGTTTATGGAGATGGTGTTACCCTTGCCAAGCTCAACAAACCAACAACCTTTACAATCGACACAACTGAAGCTGGGCCAGGCAAAACTGGCTTTGACGTCAATGGCCCTAGCCGACCAAGAGTATCAAGCAAAGATATTGCCCCTGGAAAAACTGAGGTGACATACACCCCAACTAAAGTCGGTAGCTACACAGTGACTGTGACATTTGATGGAAAACCTGTACATGACTCGCCGTTCAATCCAACTGTCAAGCCTGAGAATGAGTTCACACCCGCTGAAAAAGTCAAGGTGTATGGTGATGGTGTCAATAAGGGTGAAGCAGACAAGCCCAACAAGTTCATAGTAGATACAACCGAGTCTGGCCCAGGAACACTTGGAATCGATGTCAAGGGACCAAGTAAACCAGACATAACAACAGAAAATATCACACCCACTAAGTGTGAAGTGTCTTACACTCCAAAAGCAGAGGGACCATACTCTGTTGATGTCACTCACAATGGAAAACCAGTTACTGGCAGTCCATTCAAGCCAACAATCAAGGCCTCAACTGAGCAAACTCCAGCTGACAAGGTCAGGGTTTATGGAGATGGTGTTACACTTGCCAAGCTCAACAAACCGACAACCTTTACAATCGACACAACTGAAGCAGGACCAGGCAAAACTGGCTTTGACGTGAATGGCCCTAGCCGACCAAGAGTATCTAGCAAGGACATTGCCCCTGGAAAAACTGAGGTGACCTACACCCCCACTAAAGTAGGTAGTTACACAGTGAGTGTGACCTTTGATGGAAAACCTGTACATGACTCGCCATTCAATCCGACTGTCAAACCTGAGAATGAGTTCACACCCGCTGAGAAGGTCAAGGTGTACGGTGATGGTGTTAATAAGGGTGAAGCAGACAAGCCCAATAAGTTTGTAGTAGATACAACTGAGTCTGGCCCAGGAACACTTGGAATTGATGTCAAGGGACCAAGTAAACCAGAGATAACGACAGAAAATATCACACCCACTAAGTGTGAAGTGTCCTACACACCAAAAGCAGAAGGACCATACTCTGTTGATGTCACTCACAATGGAAAACCAGTTGCTGGCAGTCCATTCAAGCCGACAATCAAACCCTCAACTGAGAAAACTCCAGCTGACGAGGTCCGGGTTTATGGAGATGGAGTTACACTTGCCAAGCTCAACAAACCAACAACCTTTACAATCGACACAACTGAAGCTGGACCAGGCAAAACTGGCTTTGTCGTCAATGGCCCTAGCCGACCAAGAGTATCAAGCAAGGACATTGCCCCTGGAAAAACTGAAGTGACATATACCCCAACTAAAGTCGGTAGCTACACAGTGACTGTGACATTTGATGGAAAACCTGTACATGACTCGCCATTCAATCCATCTGTCAAACCTGAGAATGAGTTCACACCCGCTGAGAAGGTCAAGGTGTACGGCGATGGTGTTAATAAGGGTGAAGCAGACAAGCCAAATAAGTTTGTAGTAGATACAACTGAGTCTGGCCCAGGAACACTTGGAATTGATGTCAAGGGACCAAGTAAACCAGAGATAACGACAGAAAATATCACACCCACCAAGTGTGAAGTGTCCTACACACCAAAAGCAGAAGGACCATACTCTGTTGATGTCACTCACAATGGAAAGCCAGTTGCTGGCAGTCCGTTCAAACCGACAATCAAACCGAAGCAAACTCCAGCTGACAAGGTCCGGGTTTATGGAGATGGAGTTACACTTGCCAAGCTCAACAAACCAACAACCTTTACAATCGACACAACTGAAGCAGGACCAGGCAAAACTGGCTTCGATGTTAATGGCCCTAGCCGACCAAGAGTAACAAGCAAGGACATTGCCCCTGGAAAAACTGAGGTGACATACACCCCAACTAAAGTGGGTAGTTACACAGTGAGTGTGACATTTGATGGAAAACCTGTTCATGACTCGCCATTCAATCCAACTGTCAAAACTGAGAATGAGTTCACACCCGCTGAGAAGGTCAAGGTGTACGGTGATGGTGTTAATAAGGGTGAAGCAGACAAGCCCAATAAGTTTGTAGTAGATACAACTGAGTCTGGCCCAGGAACACTTGGAATTGATGTCAAGGGACCAAGTAAACCAGAGATAACGACAGAAAATATCACACCCACTAAGTGTGAAGTGTCCTACACACCAAAAGCAGAAGGACCATACTCTGTTGATGTCACTCACAATGGAAAGCCAGTTGCTGGCAGTCCGTTCAAACCGACAATCAAACCGAAGCAAACTCCAGCTGACAAGGTCCGGGTTTATGGAGATGGAGTTACACTTGCCAAGCTCAACAAACCAACAACCTTTACAATCGACACAACTGAAGCAGGACCAGGCAAAGTTGGCTTCGATGTTAATGGCCCTAGCAGACCAAGGGTGTCAAGCAAGGATATTGCCCCTGGAAAAACTGAGGTGACATACACTCCAACTAAAGTCGGTAGCTACGCAGTGACTGTGACATTTGATGGAAAACCTGTTCATGACTCGCCATTCAATCCAACTGTCAAGCCTGAGAATGAGTTCACACCCGCCGAGAAAGTCAAGCTCTCTGGAGAAGGTCTGTTATGGGGGCATACACACAAACCCAACACATTCATCGTTGATACGACAGAGCCTGGACCAGGTAGTCTTGGAGTAGATATTGAAGGTCCAAGCAAGCCTAAAATGACAACAAAAAATATTTCTCCATCTGAATGTGAAGTGACGTATACTCCAACCATGGATGGACCATATTCTATTGCTGTCACATACAATCAAACACCAGTTCCCGGTTCACCATACACAGCTACTGTGACCTCTGTTGCTCCCAATCACCAAGCAGGCAAACCAGTTGAGTGTCCAGTAACTGGAGTGAAAGTGAACGGCCCAGCTCTAAACCATCCAGTTTGCAAGGAACCTACCTACTTCATTGTTGACATGAGAGAGTCAGGACCGGGAAGTCTTGGATTCGGAATCAAGGGTCCATCAAAGACTGAGCTAAGACCCAAAGATCTTGGTAATGGAACAGTTCAAGTTGAGTTCACTCCCGAGACACCCGGAGAGTACATTATTGAGGTATCATATAACAAAAAGCCCCTGTCAACAGGACCAATATATACTGAAGCTATACCAGTCGGCCAAAAACCATTTGGCACACCAAGTGATATGATAACTCCTCAGATGGCTAGACCACAGCACCAGAAACCTGTCGAGCCAGTTCGCTGCCCAGTAACAAATGT
Organism: Membranipora membranacea; assembly: GCA_914767715.1. Lineage (NCBI taxonomy): Eukaryota > Metazoa > Bryozoa > Gymnolaemata > Cheilostomatida > Membraniporidae > Membranipora > Membranipora membranacea. The sequence continues at coordinate 14,775,992 of OU612068.1, forward strand.
GAAGGTTGACGGCCCAGCTCTCAACCAACCAGTTTGTGAGGAACCTACTTACTTCATTGTTGACATGAGAGAATCGGGCCAAGGCAGTCTTAGATTCGGAATCAAGGGTCCATCAAAGACTGAGCTGAAGCCCAAAGATCTTGGTAATCAAACAGTTCAAGTTGAGTTCACTCCCAAAACACCTGGAGAGTACATTATCGAGGTAACATACAACGAAAAACCATTGTCCACAGGGCCAATACATACTGAAGCTGTACCAGTTGGCCAAAAACCATTTGGCGCTCCCACTGATATGATATCACCACAGATGGCTAGACCACAGCACCAGAAACCTGTTGAGCCTGTCCGCTGCCCAGTAACAAAGGTGAAGGTTGACGGCCCAGCTCTCAACAGACCAGTTTGTGAGGAAGTTACCTACTTCATTGTTGACATGACAGAATCGGGCCCAGGCAGTCTTGGATTCGGAATCAAGGGTCCATCAAAGACAGAGCTGAAACCAAAAGATCTTGGTAATGGAACAGTTCAAGTTGAGTTCACTCCCAAAACACCTGGAGATTACATTATCGAGGTAACATACAACGATAAGCCCCTGTCCACAGGGCCAATACATACTGAAGCTGTACCAGTTGGCCAAAAACCATTTGGCGCTCCCACTGATATGATATCACCACAGATGGCTAGACCACAGCACCAGAAACCTGTTGAACCTGTCCGCTGCCCAAAGACTAAAGTGAAGGTTGACGGCCCAGCTCTCAACAGACCAGTTTGTGAGGAAGCTACCTACTTCATTGTTGACATGACAGAATCGGGCCCAGGCAGTCTTGGATTCGGAATCAAGGGTCCATCAAAGACAGAGCTGAAACCAAAAGATCTTGGTAATGGAACAGTTCAAGTTGAGTTCACTCCCAAAACACCTGGAGAGTACATTATCGAGGTAACATACAACGATGAGCCCCTGTCCACAGGGCCAATACATACTGAAGCTGTACCAGTTGGCCAAAAACCATTTGGCGCTCCCACTGATATGATATCACCACAGATGGCTAGACCACAGCACCAGAAACCTGTTGAGCCTGTCCGCTGCCCAGTAACAAAGGTGAAGGTTGACGGCCCAGCTCTCAACAGACCAGTTTGTGAGGAAGTTACCTACTTCATTGTTGACATGACAGAATCGGGCCCAGGCAGTCTTGGATTCGGAATCAAGGGTCCATCAAAGACAGAGCTGAAACCAAAAGATCTTGGTAATGGAACAGTTCAAGTTGAGTTCACTCCCAAAACACCTGGAGATTACATTATCGAGGTAACATACAACGATAAGCCCCTGTCCACAGGGCCAATACATACTGAAGCTGTACCAGTTGGCCAAAAACCATTTGGCGCTCCCACTGATATGATATCACCACAGATGGCTAGACCACAGCACCAGAAACCTGTTGAACCTGTCCGCTGCCCAAAGACTAAAGTGAAGGTTGACGGCCCAGCTCTCAACAGACCAGTTTGTGAGGAAGTTACCTTCTTCATTGTTGACATGACAGAATCAGGCCCAGGCAGTCTTGGATTTGGAATCAAGGGTCCATCAAAGACAGAGCTAAAACCAAAAGATCTTGGTAATGGAACAGTTCAAGTTGAGTTCACTCCCAAAACACCTGGAGAGTACATTATCGAGGTAACATACAACGATGAGCCCCTGTCCACAGGGCCAATACGTACTGAAGCTGTACCAGTTGGCCAGAAACCATTTGGCACACCCAGTGAAATGATAACACCACAGATGGCTAGACCACAGCACCAGAAACCTGTTGAGCCAGTTCGCTGCCCAAAAACTCAAGTGAAGGTTGACGGTCCAGCCCTCAACCGACCTGTTTGTGAGGAAGTTACCTACTTCATTGTTGACATGACAGAATCAGGCCCAGGCAGTCTTGGATTTGGAATCAAGGGTCCATCAAAGGCAGAGCTGAAACCCAAAGATCTTGGTAATGGAACAGTTCAAGTTGAGTTCACTCCCAAAACACCTGGAGAGTACATTATCGAGGTAACATATAACGATGAGCCCCTGTCCACAGGGCCAATACATACTGAAGCTGTACCAGTTGGCCAGAAACCATATGGCACACCCAGTGATATGATAACACCACAGATGGCTAGACCACAGCACCAGAAACCTGTTGAGCCTGTCCGCTGCCCAGTAACAAAAGTGAAGGTTGACGGCCCAGCTCTTAACCAACCAGTATGTGAGGAAGTTACGTACTTCATTGTTGACATGACAGAATCAGGCCCAGGCAGTCTTGGATTCGGAATCAAGGGTCCATCAAAGACAGAGCTGAAACCAAAAGATCTTGGTAATAATACGGTTCAAGTTGAGTTCACTCCCAAAACACCTGGAGAGTACATTATCGAGGTAACATATAACGATAAGCCCCTGTCCACAGGGCCAATACATACTCAAGCTGTACCAGTCGGCCAGAAACCATTTGGTACACCCAGTGATATGATATCACCACAGATGGCTAGACCACAGCACCAGGAACCTGTTGAGCCTGTCCGCTGCCCAGTAACAAAAGTGAAGGTCGACGGCCCAGCTCTCAACCGACCTGTTTGTGATGAGCCTACCTACTTCATTGTTGACATGAGAGAATCAGGCCCAGGCAGTCTTGGATTCGGAATCAAGGGTCCATCAAAGACAGAGCTAAAACCAAAAGATCTTGGTAATGGAACAGTTCAAGTTGAGTTCACTCCCAAAACACCTGGAGAGTACATTATCGAGGTAACATACAACGATGAGCCCCTGTCCACAGGGCCAATACCTACTGAAGCTGTACCAGTTGGCCAGAAACCATTTGGCACACCCAGTGATATGATAACACCACATATGGCTAGACCTCAGCACCAGAAACCTGTTGAGCCGGTTCGCTGCCCAAAAACAAAAGTGAAGGTTGACGGTCCAGCTCTTAACAGACCTGTTTGTGAGGAAGTCACCTACTTCATTGTTGACATGACAGAATCAGGCCCAGGCAGTCTTGGATTCGGAATCAAGGGTCCATCAAAGACTGAGTTGAAACCCAAAGATCTTGGTAATCAAACAGTTCAAGTTGAGTTCACTCCCAAAACACCTGGAGAGTACATTATCGAGGTAACATACAACGATGAGCCCCTGTCCACAGGGCCAATACATACTGAAGCTGTACCAGTAGGCCAGAAACCATTTGGCACACCCAGTGATATGATAACACCACAGATGGCTAGACCACAGCACCAGAAACCTGTTGAGCCTGTCCGCTGCCCAGTAACAAAAGTGAAGGTTGACGGCCCAGCTCTCAACAGACCAGTTTGTGATGAAGTAACCTACTTCATTGTTGACATGACAGAATCAGGCCCAGGCAGTCTTGGATTCGGAATCAAGGGTCCATCAAAGGCAGAGCTGAAACCCAAAGATCTTGGTAATGGAACAGTTCAAGTAGAGTTCACTCCGAAAACACCTGGAGAGTACATTATTGAGGTAACTTACAACGATAAGCCCCTGTCAACAGGGCCAATACCTACTGAAGCTGTACCAGTTGGCCAGAAACCATTTGGTACATCCAGTGATATGATAACACCACAGATGGCTAGACCACAGCACCAGAGGCCTGTTGAGCCAGTTCATTGCCCAAAAACTCAAGTGAAGGTCGACGGCCCAGCACTCAACCGACCTGTTTGTGATGAGCCTACCTACTTCATTGTTGATATGAGAGAATCAGGCCCAGGCAGTCTTGGATTTGGAATCAAGGGTCCATCAAAGGCAGAGCTGAAACCCAAAGATCTTGGTAATGGAACAGTTCAAGTTGAGTTCACTCCCAAAACACCTGGAGATTACATTATCGAGGTAACATACAACGATAAGCCCCTGTCCACAGGGCCAATACATACTGAAGCTATACCATTAGGCCAAAAACCATTCGGCACACCCAGTGATATGATATCACCACAGACGGCTAGACCACAGCACCAGGAACCTGTTGAGCCAGTTCGCTGCCCAAAAACTCAAGTGAAGGTTGACGGTCCAGCCCTCAACCGACCTGTTTGTGAGGAAGTTACCTACTTCATTGTTGACATGAGAGAATCAGGCCCAGGCAGTCTTGGATTTGGAATCAAGGGTCCATCAAAGGCAGAGCTGAAACCCAAAGATCTTGGTAATGGAACAGTTCAAGTTGAGTTCACTCCCAAAACACCTGGAGAGTACATTATCGAGGTGACATACAATGATGAGCCCCTGTCAACTGGGCCAATACATACTGAAGCTGTACCAGTTGGCCAGAAACCATTTGGCACACCCAGTGATATGATAGCACCACAGATGGCTAGACCACAGCACCAGAAACCTGTTGAGCCTGTCCGCTGCCCAGTAACAAAAGTGAAGGTTGATGGCCCAGCTCTTAACCAACCAGTATGTGAGGAAGTTACCTACTTCATTGTTGACATGACAGAATCAGGCCCAGGCAGTCTTGGATTCGGAATCAAGGGTCCATCAAAGACAGAGCTAAAACCAACAGATCTTGGTAATAATACGGTTCAAGTTGAGTTCACTCCCAAAACACCTGGAGAGTACATTATCGAGGTAACATATAACGATAAGCCCCTGTCCACAGGGCCAATACATACAGAAGCTGTACCAGTCGGCCAGAAACCATTTGGTACACCCAGTGATATGATATCACCACTGATGGCTAGACCACAGCACCAGGAACCTGTTGAGCCTGTCCGCTGCCCAGTAACAAAAGTGAAGGTTGACGGCCCAGCTCTCAACAGACCAGTTTGTGAGGAAGTTACCTACTTCATTGTTGACATGACAGAATCAGGCCCAGGCAGTCTTGGATTCGGAATCAAGGGTCCATCAAAGACAGAGCTGAAACCAAAAGATCTTGGTAATGGAACAGTTCAAGTTGAGTTCACTCCCAAAACACCTGGAGATTACATTATCGAGGTAACATACAACGATAAGCCCCTGTCCACAGGGCCAATACATACTGAAGCTATACCATTAGGCCAAAAACCATTCGGCACACCCAGTGATATGATATCACCACAGACGGCTAGACCACAGCACCAGGAACCTGTTGAGCCAGTTCGCTGCCCAAAAACTCAAGTGAAGGTTGACGGTCCAGCCCTCAACCGACCTGTTTGTGAGGAAGTTACCTACTTCATTGTTGACATGACAGAATCAGGCCCAGGCAGTCTTGGATTTGGAATCAAGGGTCCATCAAAGGCAGAGCTGAAACCCAAAGATCTTGGTAATGGAACAGTTCAAGTTGAGTTCACTCCCAAAACACCTGGAGAGTACATTATCGAGGTAACATACAACGATGAGCCCCTGTCCACAGGGCCAATACATACTGAAGCTGTACCAGTTGGCCAGAAACCATTTGGCACACCCAGTGATATGATAACACCACAGATGGCTAGACCACAGCACCAGAAACCTGTTGAGCCTGTCCGCTGCCCAGTAACAAAAGTGAAGGTTGACGGCCCAGCTCTTAACCAACCAGTATGTGAGGAAGTTACGTACTTCATTGTTGACATGACAGAATCAGGCCCAGGCAGTCTTGGATTCGGAATCAAGGGTCCATCAAAGACAGAGCTGAAACCAAAAGATCTTGGTAATAATACGGTTCAAGTTGAGTTCACTCCCAAAACACCTGGAGAGTACATTATCGAGGTAACATATAACGATAAGCCCCTGTCCACAGGGCCAATACATACTCAAGCTGTACCAGTCGGCCAGAAACCATTTGGTACACCCAGTGATATGATATCACCACAGATGGCTAGACCACAGCACCAGGAACCTGTTGAGCCTGTCCGCTGCCCAGTAACAAAAGTGAAGGTCGACGGCCCAGCTCTCAACCGACCTGTTTGTGATGAGCCTACCTACTTCATTGTTGACATGAGAGAATCAGGCCCAGGCAGTCTTGGATTCGGAATCAAGGGTCCATCAAAGACAGAGCTAAAACCAAAAGATCTTGGTAATGGAACAGTTCAAGTTGAGTTCACTCCCAAAACACCTGGAGAGTACATTATCGAGGTAACATACAACGATGAGCCCCTGTCCACAGGGCCAATACCTACTGAAGCTGTACCAGTTGGCCAGAAACCATTTGGCACACCCAGTGATATGATAACACCACATATGGCTAGACCTCAGCACCAGAAACCTGTTGAGCCGGTTCGCTGCCCAAAAACAAAAGTGAAGGTTGACGGTCCAGCTCTTAACAGACCTGTTTGTGAGGAAGTCACCTACTTCATTGTTGACATGACAGAATCAGGCCCAGGCAGTCTTGGATTCGGAATCAAGGGTCCATCAAAGACTGAGTTGAAACCCAAAGATCTTGGTAATCAAACAGTTCAAGTTGAGTTCACTCCCAAAACACCTGGAGAGTACATTATCGAGGTAACTTACAACGATAAGCCCCTGTCAACAGGGCCAATACATACTGAAGCTGTACCAGTAGGCCAGAAACCATTTGGCACACCCAGAGATATGATAACACCACAGATGGCTAGACCACAGCACCAGAAACCTGTTGAGCCTGTCCTCTGCCCAGTAACAAAAGTGAAGGTTGACGGCCCAGCTCTTAACCAACCAGTATGTGAGGAAGTTACCTACTTCATTGTTGACATGACAGAATCAGGCCCAGGCAGTCTTGGATTCGGAATCAAGGGTCCATCAAAGACAGAGCTGAAACCAAAAGATCTTGGTAATAATACGGTTCAAGTCGAGTTCACTCCCAAAACACCTGGAGAGTACATTATCGAGGTAACATATAACGATAAGCCCCTGTCCACAGGGCCAATACATACTCAAGCTGTACCAGTCGGCCAGAAACCATTTGGTACACCCAGTGATATGATATCACCACAGATGGCTAGACCACAGCACCAGGAACCTGTTGAGCCTGTCCGCTGCCCAGTAACAAAAGTGAAGGTTGACGGCCCAGCTCTCAACAGACCAGTTTGTGAGGAAGTTACCTACTTCATTGTTGACATGACAGAATCAGGCCCAGGCAGTCTTGGATTCGGAATTAAGGGTCCATCAAAGGCAGAGCTGAAACCCAAAGATCTTGGTAATGGAACAGTTCAAGTTGAGTTCACTCCCAAAACACCTGGAGAGTACATTATTGAGGTAACTTACAACGATGAGCCCCTGTCAACAGGGCCAATACCTACTGAAGCTGTACCAGTTGGCCAGAAACCATTTGGTACACCCAGTGATATGATAACACCACAGATGGCTAGACCACAGCACCAGAGGCCTGTTGAGCCAGTCCATTGCCCAAAAACTCAAGTGAAGGTCGACGGCCCAGCTCTCAACCGACCTGTTTGTGATGAGCCTACCTACTTCATTGTTGACATGAGAGAATCAGGCCCAGGCAGTCTTGGATTCGGAATCAAGGGTCCATCAAAGACCGAGTTGAAGCCCAAAGATCTTGGCAACGGAACAGTTCAAGTGGAGTTCAATCCAAAAACACCTGGAGAGTACATTATCGAGATAACATACAACGATATGCCCCTGTCAACCGGTCCCGTTTCCTCACATGTGATTCCTGTAAGTCAGCTGCCATCTCGCAATCCCTCTCAGATACGCAAAAAGTGTCCCGAAACAGGTGTGGAGTTGTCTGGAATAGGCATCCATGGCGGCATTATTTATGAACCCATAACAATTGTTATTGACACTTCAGAGCCAGGACAAGGGGCGTTGAAATTTGGAATAGAAGGTCCAGCAAAAACAGAGTTGACCACACAACCGATTGGAAATGATCAGATCGAATTAACATTTGTGCCAACTGAATTAGGAATGTTTATTCTTAAAATCCATTTCAACCATCAGCTACTGTTTGCCCAGCCTATTAGACCGACGGTTGTCCGTACACAAGAAGAACTCACAGAACTTGTAAACCAAGTTCAGATCGATGAACAAACCACTACAACTGTTGTTGAGGAGACAATTATGCTGCCTGATGGACAAATGATGCCACTTCAACAATCAGCACCAAGACAACCTATCAAGCCTGAGATAAGTCCTGAAGACTGGATGTCAACTGATGTCGTTATTGATGAAACAGACTCACAATGGCAAGACTCGCAAGAGGTTAATGAGGAGACAATATTCACTACACAAAAGACCCAGGAGAATCAACCTGTAGATGTAGAAGATATCGAGTCTAGTTTCACCATCTCAGCTGATGCTATCATTGAAGACTCATTTGATACTGTAAAGCACTCTCATGATTCCCAAACTGCTGACTTTGGAGACTTTGTCATTGAAACAACTACAGATACTACTGAGCAGATATTCGCATCTCCGCATCGAACAGAGGTAGATGACGATATGATTCTACCTTCTAAGGCTGACAGGCAGAGAAATGCTCCGAGGTTTGCCATGGAACCAGAGGAAGTTCAGATGCAAAAACCCAAACCCCGAATCCTCGATGATACCGTTGTCATCACTGAGATCAGAGAAGAGGATCGACCCAAACCAACTGGAGCCCCTGCAGAAGTCAAAGTGACTGGAGACTGTCTTACCCGTGCGCTCGTTAATAAACCAGAAACATTCATCGTCGACATGACCAAGTCAGGCCCTGGCAAAATCAACTTTACCGTTCGTGGTCCTGCCGAGCCGGAGCTCAGCGCTAAAGATCTTGGAAACCACAAGTGTGAGGTTCTCTTCCTTCCAAAAGAAGTTGGTCCTTACCTGATCGAGGTGACATTTAACGGAGACCACGTTACTGGATCACCATTCATCACATACGTGACATCAGACATAAACTTGGATGTCGGCCCTATAACGACAGACATCAAGCGGGGTATGACAGAATTGTTTATAACCGCTGCTCCACTTAATGTACTGCATCACTATAACTTCACGCGTGCATGAGAGCCTACTACCCCTTTCCAGTCGCATTAATGGACATTTGGGGATATCCTGTTACAGTCTTTTGCCTGTCTGTTGGTTATTGACTTCTTAGTATCTCTTTGCCTTATTCGTAGCATCTTTCAATAGGTTCTACTAAAACTGATAATACCCATTGAGAGAACAGAGATGTATACATTGCATTTTCACGTCATCAGTTTGCATGATCCTCCGTCTTTGGTCATCAAAGCATGGGTTAGACTTGAAATACTTGCAAATGTGTACACTGCAGCATTTCAGTTTTATTGGTTTGTTTTTCTGAGGGAGGGGGAGTAACCAGATTTTTTTAGAAATCTCATACTAGGTGCTTCAAAATTGCGAAATATGCAAAGAGATATTTTGAGAATGATAGACTTAACCAACTCATTCGAGCCGATTGCTGGCATAAGAAGGAGAGAGGCTTAAATGGGCTTGATTGTATACTTCGACAGACTTCTACTCAGCACGTTCATAACCAAAATAACCAACAAAGGGTTTAGAACGTCCTGTTCAGTCTGAGGCTTGTGTGTCGAAGGCTTAACTGTACTGTACATTCATTATAGTCTATTTTCACAGGCTTTATTGTAAAAAAAAATTATTTTGGTTCTGGTTCATAACCCCTCCCTCACAAATGATATGCCTTGAATTCTCATGTTGTTTAGCTGACTGATGCTGCTAAGATCCACTTGGTTGCAGTCAAAGCACATAGTTTTTCCAGGTGGAGAATGCTCATTTCCTTAGAGAGTATAGCTAGTCGTTTTAGTGTTGTCTTCACTTGGTCTAATGGTTGTTGCAATCAGTTATATGAGCAAAAATGTCAGCTAATTTTGAACTGAATTGAAATATCTGTATAGTAGACTAAACATCGTAGTCACATTTTTGTCATTCTGCTTCACTTCTCAAATAATGACATACTGCATTCCTGTAACAGTAGTTTTTAATTTACAAAATCAAAACTTACAGTGGAGCTTGCTAAACTCAATTCCCGATAAGTCAATCTCACAGCTTAAGTCCCTTTCTTTTTTATTATACGCTTAATTTAACCTAAAATCCTTTCCTTCCTAACAAGCTGGTAGTTTTTCCTTTCACATGCTCAACATTTTCGTTTGACCTGTGCTCTCAGATTTTGCAGCTTTTAGTGAATCAGAAAGTTATATTTGAAGGATTGTAAACTCACAGTGAATGCTTAAATTTGACATTGACCGCCCTAACCTGGTCAACTAATTTCATATATAACACTGTTTCATTTTTCTTCTAAGTCCTCAAAAAATGATTTCGTAAGCTCCACTGTTTCTGAAAAATTAGCAAGTTGAATTCTAGGAGATGCGAGCCTACTACTTGAAGGCTCCCACATTGTGTTGCACTTCAGTAATATCAGTAATATCATGCATATCATGTGATATGTGGATTTGAAATAATATGGTTTTCCTTTTCTTGCTTGTGTATAGATGTGTTCATCGACTCGACGACTGACTTCACAGTGGATGCTTCACCAGTATCCCCTACTGGTGAGGGAACTCTCAGAGCTATTATCACCAGTCCTTCTGGAACTAAGAATGACACCAGTGTCACCAACAACGGAGACGGCACTTACAAGGTCGCTTACGCTCCTTATGAAGAAGGTATGTGAGCATATGAGCTTTGTCAGCTGTGTCGTTTATTTTGCCTTTCCAATATGAATTTGAACTACTGGTCTGATTTCTTGATTTTACATTCTAAGACAAATTCTTAATTCCATACCAAAATTAAAACTTGTAAAATGCTATCAATATGGGCCATACCTACTGATCAGCAAAGCGTGGCTATGTTGCTCAACTGCCGCAAAAAAAACTCTCGATAAATATTAATTTGCCTAGCATATCGAGAATTATACTATAAATGCTAACCTTCATCGTTGACAGGACCTCACCAGATTGACGTTACATATGAAGGACTTCCCTTGCCAGGATCACCATTTGATGTTGAGGTTGTACCAGGTAACGACCCCACTAGAGTGAAGGCCTACGGACCAGGTCTAGAGAAAGGACAGACTAATGAGCCCCAGCAGTTCACCATCGAGACCAAAGGTGCTGGACAAGGAGGCCTGGCTCTCGCTGTCGAAGGTCAGTATTTTCATCTATATATATTCATTTGTCCACAACGGTGGTTTCGGTATTACAACTAAATTTTGCAAGCTTTTGGATTTTTATGCGGGGCTACCAGTTCAATTCCAATGATCAATTGCTCAGTTGGAATACCATCCCTTTGATATGGGAGAATGAAATAATGGTGTCGTTGCATTAATGACGTCACATAACTGTATCCTGCCTGCCACTACATGTGCTGAGTATGTTTTATTTATACAGGTCCCAGTAAAGCTCAGGTACAATGTACAGATAATCATGACGGTACATGTACTGTAGACTACACGCCCACCAAACCTGGTGATTATGACATCACTGTTAAGTTTGCTGGAGAGGACATCCCAGGTAAGTTGTTACATAAAGGAGTTATCTGCTATTGCTATTTGTCTGGCATCATGATTTTAGCCCAACAATGTAGGTGTATTCAGGCGAGAAACAAGTTGATACATTTTGTGTATCTTTGAGAGTAGCTGAACACATAGATAGTTGAGACCAATATGAATGGCAAACCGGGAAACAAGCTCTTTTCAATGTGCTGCCAGTAATCCTTGCTATGATTCTCAATATTGTAGGATCACCATTCAAGGTGCCAGTAGAGGATATGGTCGACCCATCTAAGGTGAAGGTTTACGGCCCTGGAGTAAATCCTAACGGAGTCAGAGCCACTCAGGCTCAACCATTCACAGTAGACTGCTCTGAGGCCGGTAAAGCTCCACTAAAGGCCACTGTTGATGATGGTAAGCTGGCTAATATTACCTTCAAATATTTATTAAATGGTACTAGGGATTTTTGTTTATTAAATATATGACAGGCTTGGAATAACCTTTTTTGGTGTTATTATATTTCAAGTCGGTATGGTTTTGTAAGTGTGTTGAAACATTTCTGGCACTATTCAGCAGACATGTTCCCCATAGATTTTTGTTTATTTCGAGTTGTTAAAGGCTGAATTGATGGTCTTGTTAGTAGCTATAAACCATATACAAAATATTCCCGATGGACTTTTATCTCACTGTTATGTCATATTTACGTCTTCAGGCAGCGGCCCGGTACCAGTAGAAATGAAGGAAGTGGATGAGGGTATATTTGAGTGTAATTATGTACCTAAGGAGGAGGGAGCTCCATGCAGACTTGATGTTACTTATGATGATGAGCCTGTACCAGGAAGGTTAGTTAGCAGTGGTTATCAGGTGTTGTACATTTAGTTTGAAGTGTGACCCCGGAATAACACATTGATCCCTGTCATTATGACGGTATCTATCATGCATTTTTTATTGCACCAACCATCATCCGAAGATGTTCTCCCTGATGTACAAAAAACAACCGAAATGAAATCAAAGGAATAAAACTCAATTCAATGAAGATAAATGGTTTGACAATGCAAATTTAAATGTATGTAGAGTTGTTGATGAACAAAGATGTTGAGGGAGGTTGTTAAAAGCAGAAATCATACTATTCGAATGTAATTATTTAGCTACATGTATCTCTCTTCTTTGATCCATATACAGACAGATGACTGGTTTATTTGTGTTATTGTACAATAGAGTTAATGTATAATATTATACTACTTATTAATTATATTATATGATATCATATAATTATGTAGTAACTCGATGGATTGTTCTTTATAAAGCCTCATCCTCTATTTCAATCCGAAGAAGTTGAATCTTACTTAACCTAATATTGATTTTGTTCACAGTCCATTCGAGCAGACAGTCTTACCTCCACATGATGCCTCTAAGGTGAAGGTCAGCGGACCAGGAATCGATGATGGAGTAGCTGCTTCTCTGCCGACAGAGTTTACTGTTGACACCACCGATGCTGGTGTTGCAGACCTCGATGTTGCCATTCAGGTAATTGCCACATTTGTTGTAGTAAAAACTGTCAATATTGTTAAAATTTAGAAATTGGCTGATCTTTGTAAATATTTTCAAAATAGATTTTTATGACTGTTGAAGTCAAACTGATATCACATTCAATTACAGAGGGAATGCTCATAGCAAGGAGCAACAGCGGGCTGTTACTCCTTGCTCATATTATGTTGTTTCTACTATGTGTTTATGAAAACATTAATTTGAGCACAGATTCATATCTCATGTCTCTTAGAAGCCTCAGAAGTAGGTGTGGTGTAGAACGATGGAAGTTGTACCCTAGCACTGCATGGCTTCATCGAGGTCCTTAACCTTGCATAAGTGCTCGAAAAACAATTCCCAAATGTTCACCTGTTAAGTCATGTCAATGTTTTATCTGGTAAAAATTGTGCTATTTCAGGCACCAGATGGTCGATACCTGAGACCAGATATTACTGATAATAAGGACGCTACAGTCACTGTACACTACACACCTGAAGATGTAGGCAAATATAACGCTAAGATTAAATATGGCGGAGATCCCATCCCAGGATCAACATTCGAAGTCAATACCAGACCATCCGGAGACGCCAGCAAATGTCAGATCACCGGTAGGTCGATGAAGTTTAGAAATTTTGAATCCAGCCTTAGCAATTTACAGCGTTCAACAGTCAAATATATAAATACTGAAGTGATAACACAACGCATGATGATATGCTGATATACGATTCTTCAACTAATGCATCTCAGACTCCTTTTTAATTTATTTTTTCCTCTTTTTTGTGCCGTACTTTCGATGCTCTCAACCCACTACAGGATGGATATTAGGATTAGGCAACAAACAAACTTCAAACTTCATACTTTTCATATGTTTATCTAGATCCCAAGAAGCGAGTGGTTGTTGATGAGGAATGTGTGATCACCGTGGACACACAGGACGCTGGACAGGGTAATATCACATGTAGAATAAGAACACCCACCGATACAGACGCTGATATAGATATAGTAGATAACAATGACGGAACCGTCAGCATATTCTTCACTCCTCACACACCTGGTGAGTAAAATGTGTATAATGAACATCAGCCAAAAGAATATCAATACATGGTTGACCATCGTCGGTAACTTAACCTGCCCCCACCCTGCTCTACCGAGCAACAAGAACTGATGACAAGAAATCTGTTACAATCAACTCATGAACAGGACAGTGCCATGTATCCAGATACTCAGCACTTCCAGACAATTGACCTAAAGCTGATTTCTGATCCGATTAACTTACTTCAGCTGTAGAGGATGAGGAGCTTTCAGACATTAAAACCCAAATAATTAAACCTTCATTATATTGCAGGTAACTATGGAATCAGCATCAAGTTTGGAGGTGTACCAATCCCAGAGGGTGATTATGATATTGAGGTAAGCGTTGATAGCTGATAGGAATGTAAAACAATGCATGATCTTATTTCTGTTACATTTTACGTTCTCATAAGAATGTTTCTCATTTCGACATCAAAAGTGTGCTCGTCTTTGCTTACTATATTTTCAAAGCTCTTACTCATGCTCAACTGAAATGCTCAACTGAATTTATTCTAGGCTGTGCCTGAAGAAATGATGGCTGTTGATGAGGTAAAGCGTTATATAAGTGTCTGGCATAGACTTAATATAGTATATTAAGTCTATGGTGTCTGGTTTTATCATAACTCTATAATGTGTTATGATTTTGTATTGGGTATCAGGGTTGTCTAATTCTCTCACATTTGGTGGCAGTGCTGCTTTAAATCTAATCCTATCTCTCCTACATACATTGTGATTATTACACCTATAATCCTTTCTGCTTCACTACAAATCTGCTTACTTTGAACAATCGGACATCTGCACTGGTTTGTGGCAAAACAGTTGCTAGCAATAAAGCATCATTGAGACAAAAACGCAAATGCACCTACACCTAGGAGCTAAGCACAAGCCTTCCGCTCACACAAATCAATCCTACATATATGATCAATCACTGATCATTTGATTCCTTGCTCGTGTACTCCAGCTGAAAATCCTGAGCTTACTAAAACCAAGGAGTAACTCCTTGCAAATGCAAATATTCACAGAGGAGAATTAAGTTGAGACCTTATTATATTCAGTGCCTAGAATTCGTTCATGGTAGAAGGGAGTTCAGATGAAAAGTAGACTGAAAGTTGTTTATGTTAGAATTAGCTATTCTTATATTTTGTGTTCCTCTCATCTCACTGTTGTTGATAATTATTTTCTCCTTTTTCGCTACATATGTTATTCTGAGTGTGTCAGCATAATTAGGATACAACTATCCTGATGATAATGGAATAATGGAATAACCAATAATTAATCATGATCATTGTAGGCTGATGTCATCCCAATGCAGAAAGCTAAGAATGTCGAGTCAGCACCACCTGGCTCTGGCTTCCCAAACATGTTCCATCCAGTAGACTTTGTCATTCCAGTCGGCCCTATCTTTGCCTACGTACTCGGTAGGTTTTAGACCACATATTTGGTTGTTTTTAAAAATTTTTATACATGACTATTATTTTATTAGTTTATTTAATTATTTTTCAGTACTGCTGCGAGTCGAATGTTGTTTATCTACCACTGATAGTTTTGAGTGATCTCACTAATGTCAGGGAGCAGATAGTTCCCATTCTATACTATTTAAGCATAGTATCAAAAATATTTTAGTTGTTTTGTACAATTAAAACTATCATATTATTATATTATTGTATTGTATATTTTGTCTATTTATAGCTGAGGTAGAGGCACCATCAGGTACTAGAAGCCCTGTACAGATAAAGGACAATGGAGACGGATCAGTTACTATCAATTATCAGCCGACTGAGGTCGGACTCCATAACCTACATGTGTTCTATAACGACGAGCCACTAGAAGGTAAAAAGTTGTTATTTTCGTTTGTTCATAGCATCCTTATGTTTATGAAAACTTCAATAAAAACGCATAATAATAATATTTATATACGACCAACATATACCATAATTTTTAGGAAAAGAGGTGTTTCGAGTTTACCTTAACAAGCTTCGAACTATTTTCCTCATTGAATCTGAATAGAATATTAACAATCTGTATTTGTATTATTTAAAACAACTTGGCTTGCGGTGTCACACACACATATCTTGCATCCCACATGGCCGGATTATGCATAAATCTAACACTTGCCAAATATAATATTTCACAGGAAGCCCATACCAGTTCCATGTAGATGCAGTAGACAGCGGTGTAGTGTCGGCCTTTGGACCAGGACTCAGTTATGGTGTAGCTGGAGAGCCATGCACCTTCACTATCGACACTAAGAACGCCGGAGCTGGTATGTATAGAAGCATTTGATGATGAATATCATTTATATAGTTTTGTGCAGGAAGTGAAAATTTGATTATTCACAGACATGTTCATATCTTCCATAGGTGGACTCAATGTGTCGGTACAAGGTCCTAGAAAGTCTCCAATTGACATAAGAGACAATGGTAATGGTACTTGTACTGTGACCTTCACGCCAGAGGTCACTGGTACATACACTGTTAATGTGACATCTGCAGGAAGGCCGATTCGCGGCTCGCCTTTCACTGTCAAAGTCATGGGAATTGAGGCTATGCCAGTCAGAAGAGGTTAGACAAAGAGTGGTCAATCCAAAGGCATGGCAGACTGAGCTTTGGTGACTCCCTTGTGTTAGAGAGGCGAGCTGTTGCATTCTCCCTGAAGTGGCAAACACAGTCTTGTTTGCTATCTAAGAAGCCAGACTGTTTTGCCACTCCATTTCACAGCATGGTGTTATACTTGTTCCTTGTCTGACCGTCGCATGTCCGTGGTTTGTGCTTTCAGGCGGTTTGTCACTAGCTGTCGAAGGCCCAAGCAAAGCTGAGATTGTTTGCCAAGACAATGATGATGGTACATGCACTGTTACCTATCTGCCTACCGAACCTGGACTATACAATGTCGTGGTCAAATTTGACGACGATCACATTGTTGGCAGTCCATTCACAGCCTACATTGCCGGTAAGTTTGGCTTCAAATCAAACTGAATCTGAATTACATCCATATTATAAGAAGAGACCGTATGAATTGCCCGACCGATTTTTGAGCCAATTTCCATGGCCATAAATGGCTGCAGTATGGTTGATTCATTCTCTTGATGGATTAAGCATGAGTTCTGGTTTTTGCTTTCTTCAGACAACCCTGCAGGTATGCATGTCGCCGATGATTACATTGGTACCTTGAATACTATGTGTGTGTGGTTTTGTTGTTCGATGATTATTGTAAATATGATACAACAATAATAGTGCTTGGTGCATTTCATGTCTGGGATTTCTTACTTGGAGATTGGAAAAAGGGTCGCCAACAAAACTCATGTCCATCTTCAGTTTAATATCTAAAAATTACAGTACTTTGTTTCGGATGAATTTAAGCAATTGTTGAACTATCAACCCTTGAAATGAGTTTTAACGCTATGGATGGAATGCATCGAGTACTTCTGCCGATTTCAGTATTTGATTTTGCTATCCTAAGACTTCTTGAGTGGCTTGGTTGATGTGGTTTGTGTGGCACATTGATTCCTTATGCACACTACTTGACCCTGTTACTTTCTTGATTGTGATTAAGAAGTTCAATTTTGCTCAAATTCTTTTACACTTGAATAATGAGAGTCTAATCATCGTAGTTTTCTTCTCTTACCCCATTCCTCCACAATGCCTGAAAGTCTGAATCTCATTACTGTAGAAGCCTGAAATCTTAAAAGCATAGTTTTACTTTCATTACAATAGCTGCATCTCATTCACTTTGAGCATTGTTCTTTGTTCATACCTATGTCTAATGTGGTGGGAACTTCGCATGAGAAGATTGCTATCATCAAACCTCTCACATAGGTCTCCATTTTCTCTCAAGTGCACTTTTCTATTAGATAACGCCCTTGTTCTTTCATCTTAACGTTTACATCAGACACTGTAATTTGGTTGATTTGAACACTTGCAAAGTGATATATCGGCTCAAATTACTATCTTTTTTTCACCTCTCTTCGTGCCAGTTTGGCAAAGTCAGGTAGATCGTGATGTCTATTGTTATTAATTGTCCTTTCATGCTCCGGCAACTGTAAGGCATTCACTCTTCTCTTGTTGTTTCGGGATTGTAACACAGCATTGCTGTTCAATTCATTCGATTGAGAAGGATTGAAATCAAAACACTCTCTTTGGATTAGAGCTTGGGTATTCAGTGCAGCTACAAATTGTAACTTGTGATCGAGAGTAGAAACATAATTTTTCTACTGAGCAAATAATGTAATATGAAGCTATCTACTAGCTTAACATGAGGCTGCTTCGTAGGAGACCAGGTAATTTCAACAAAGTATTACTTTAGTCTGAAGTCATAGACAGGTTGAAAAGTATGAACGACCTTCTCAGAGGCCCGAGGCATTTTTCTTGTGTGAAGATGACATTGATTCAGGATATTTTATGGACTTGATAGGTCAAAAGGGTCATTGCCTAGTTGAACCCAGTGAAAGCAGATTGACAGGATTATGCTCTGCGTGATAACTAATAATTTTTTAACACTTTAGTAAGTAGATTTAAAGAAAACCTGTCAAGAAACAGTGACAAGTGTAGCGCATTAGTATCAAGAGCTTTGCTTGTGAGGAAAACGTCCAAAGACTTCCACAGCCTTCTTAACTTGCATGTACCGACAAGCTAGGGAAGTTGTTGCAAATATAGGCTTCGTGATTTGTCATTTGATACAGCGCAGACTACCTGTAAGTGTTTAAAGGGATATTGCTCTCAGTTTTGAATGTGAATTAATATTATTTCAGCATACATTAGAAAGTGTTATGACCTTCTTGAAGCACCTCCCTTCGATTTGAGCAAAATTTACGAGCCAGACATTTTTAGTGTAAATTTGATGTAACACATCCCATCAGCAATGTAAACATCTTCAATAAATACAATGTTTTCAAGGCTATTTTATTTTGTTTGGAATCCATTTAGTTAAAACGCAGTAATGCATTTAGCCCCTAGGGTATGCTGCTTTCTCATTTGAAAAACTTCACTAGACAGCTCAGCATTTAGGCATTGATCACATATATATACTACCGCAAAAACCCAAACTTATACATACGCAGATTTGTTTGTGTGCAGTGATCGGTTGAGACATATCCCAAGCCTAAGTGATATGATTTAGGCCCATCCTTCTGTTAATGCAGTAAAGGTGGGATCGGAATTCAGCCAAATCCAGTTGCATTTAGTGTATCAACAGGGCGAGGACCTCTAAGTTGATAGTCTTGATTAGTTTTTAGGTTTCAGTTTGAAGATTGTACTCAATAACCCCAGCCACTGTGTCACAAAATGACCTCACATCCTGACAAAATCTCAAGCAGTCGGCAGCACCGTTGACATTCATTATCACTTTGCCTGGAGTCACTTCATCAGATGTCTCTTTTCCTCTCAATAAGCTTTCTCCTCCATCTTCATATTTATACCTGTTCACCCTTTTTCAGCAGCTACTCCTTTTCCCTACTGATGCCAATTTAGTTTTCAATCCTCCATTTTCTGTCAACACGCTAACACAAAACAATTCACCTGTATGCTAATGATGATATTTGTGTAACCTCTAGGTGAGGCAGGTAAGGAGAAGGCACATTTGTCGATGGGACAGGCCAGTGAGTTCTCACTCTCTGTCCAGGAATATGACATCAATGAGCTGGAAGCTGATATCACCGCACCTTCTGGAAAATCTGAACCCTGTATACTCAAAAAACTACCCAATGGCCATCTCGGTGAGTATCATACATTATATAACAGTTACAACATGTTGGTTTATTGGATTTATTACATTTCTCTATCAGACCAAGGTTTGATAATATTGAAATGTCTTGCTCATTATTTACTCAAAATAAATGTCGCCATTGTTAAAAGATCTCATAAAACTGAAAAAAGCTTGATATGAAGTATACTATTTAAAGTTCCTTGTTTAATGACTTTTTTAAATCTATGAGGATATTTAGTATTTTAGGTATTTTGTTATATCGTTACCGATCAAGAGTGCAACTATCCCTAAATTCCAGGAAGTGATCTAACTTTTCATCCATCTGTCTGTTACTTGAGGGTATAGCCATCTGCTCCTAGACTAACTTTGATGTCACTGTAGATAAAATCCCTGAGGGCAAATAACTCTCGTAATAACTTATAATTGTATAATGATAAGGTGTTACAACTGAGTATCAAGCACATTATATAGTTTGAGGCAAATTTGCACATTTAAAATTGTTATACATTGTCGTAATGCAAAAGGATTTTCATACCATGTCAAAATGTTGTTTTACACGCCAAAGACTATAAACTGTATTTACTTGGTACCCAAAATACCAAAATGGGATGTTTGCCAGAGAAACCAATGTGTAAATACCCAATTCACACATGTGCCAAGGAACAATATTGAAAATTCAATAGAATAATCTTGTAAATCTTCATAATGTTTGCAAAGACACAGCTAACATTGTCTGCTGTACCTGTCCCTCCATATTAATAAATACCAGGTTCAGGTGTAGTACTTATAGTAATTATATATGTGGGGAGTGTTTAGGCGCCTCAGAGGGTTTATCTGTAGCACAGATTGGCGTGTGGGCGTTTCAAGTTGTTGGAAGAATTTTTTTTCTCATGGATAATATGCTGTTATTGACATGAGCGGACTTTTGCTGAAAAGCTGGCCCAGGCTAGGTTTGTACACTAATTTGTCAAATCTTTTAATCAAAAATATTTAAATGAACATTGCAACGTTATGTATTGAAATTTAAAAATTGAAATTGAAAAAAAATTAGAATTTTAAAACTATTTTCTATTTTTACAATAATTATTCTGGTATTTTTCCTCAGGCATCTCATTTACTCCACATGAAACTGGAACTCATCTGGTCAATGTGTACAAGGACGGTCAGCACATAGCTAACTCTCCGTTCAAGATTAACGTTACTCGTAATGAAGTGGGTAACGCTGACAAGGTCAAGGTCTACGGAGATGGACTCACTCATGGCATGGCTAATGAAGTTAACGAATTCTACGTCGACACTAAGGATGCAGGTAATGTTTCATCGATCATTTTTCCATATTTTCAATGGTGATAAATTAAGTGATGGAGCTTTGCAATTTCAGGTAGAAGTCAGGTTGTTGTGTTAGTTGCTTTGTTGGTGATGAAACCTCAATCTAGTTACTATTACAGTTTTTTTGTGTGAGTATCAAACTATAGGTCATAGGTCATTGCTCAGGCATGCCACGGAGAGCATCGGCATCTGTTGATTAGTACAACTAGACATATTTAGACTTTCAATTGGTGATTTCTTGGCTTATTTGAGTCTGTTGATGGTTTTGTTTGGTGATGGCGTCATACACCGTGCTGTTGGTATCTATTCCTGGAACTTAACATCGTCGGCTGACGAGACTTAGTCAAGAGTACATCTTCATTAGTTTTGCTAAGATTTTATTTACTATTGTGACAGTCTTCAATGCGATCTATCTTGTTGTAAGATGTGATGTTATTGTCAGATAATTGTAAGATTGCTTTATTTTAAACTTCTCCAGTGATGCTACCAGTTTATATTTGGTAACATTATAGTATCTTAAATCACGTCTACCTTGAACAGACTAATTTTGGGGCTATAAAGGTACTAAGAGCATTAAAGCCAGTGCACTAAACAGCTTTGCTGGCTGAGTGTGATTTGTTTCGCTATGTTTTAAGGAAAACCTGCAGTGTCTGTCAGAAACGATAGATGACAGAACATCGTTCTGTAAGAGATTGGGCACGTAAGCTATTTCCTTTTTAGGGTTTTATGTATGTCAATGGGCATCGCAAATAGATCTAATGCTCTTTATTTTGAGTTCTAAATTAAGTTATTAGCACACATTTGGATGATATGGACTGTGCACTGAGTAATACACAGTGATTCAAATGAGCTCGCTCGCTTATAATGTCCGAGCTGGCCTTTCCAGCTGACATCTAGCTGTTAGGAGCCTGAGAAGAGAGGTTGTGTTCTTGTTAGAGCTCCCGGTTTGTGTGATTTGTAATAAAGTTTAGTTTATAAAATGGATCCGACTCGTGCAGGATACGAGAAACAGAAGCTAGACAAACACGTGTGTATTCCCTCCGGACCGACAACTTTAGATTATACGCACTGGCTAGGTAGGAAAGTTACTCCTCTTTGGTCCGTGCCAATATATACGGTGCTTTTTTGGTAGTATCACTTCTTGTAGTTAGTTACGATTAATCATTTCTCTATCCAATTATCACATAAGTTAATTTGTATGCATGTAAATTATATGTTGCATAGCTGCTGGGATTACTTGGGTGCAATTTTCTGTGCTTTTTCTAAAATTTCCAGGCTTGAAAAAACACATTAGAATATGTGTACATTGGGGGAGTATAGGACCGGAACTTGTTGCTCAAAATAATGATCGAGTGTTTAATATACTGGTTTATCCCTAGACGTCGTTTCTGTGATTCTTGAATATATAGAGTAGATATGCTGCTGATTCAAACTGATACTTGGTGATTCGGTTATTGTTAATGTTTTGGTGCCTTGCTTGTTCAGCGGTGGTCGATCGGTCGGTCAGCGGATTAATTAATTACGATTTAACAGACCTTCGATGATGAAAAAAACTGGTTTTGCTCAGGAATCTACCAAGATTGCTGTTGAATCTTCATATCTATAACTTCATTGAGAGACATGGCATGCGGATGTTTGCTGCGGGGGTTTCAGCTTGATTTTTACATGAATCAATTTCATATGGATAGAGTTTACTGCAATTGAGCTAGAGAAATCTTGGCAATGTCAGATTTTTACTGTAAGTTACTTAGATTAGTCGAACTAAGGTTAAATGACTGATTGTGTTTTACTGGGCAGAGTAAGTAAAGAAATAGGTGTTGCAACTGAAGATTTTTCTGATAGTCGCTGTAATTTTGAGGAAAGTTATGTAGCTAAATGGACAGGGTCAGGTTGTTTTTGTTTTACCCAAGTAGCTACTGCTTGATGTGCCTTATTTGTAGGGGAATATAATATTACCATGATACTGTATTATAATACCCAACATCTCTAGTTACAAAAAATAGATTTCTGTGTATTTGAGTTGTCCCCTTATTCTTACCAACATGCTAAGATTCTGTATGTTATGTTTTCAGGCTATGGTGGTTTGAGCCTCTCCATTGAGGGACCCAGTAAGGCAGACATCGACTGTAAGGACAGACCAGACGGATCTACTGCAGTCAACTATAAACCTACACAACCAGGAAACTACGTCATCAGTATCAAATTCGCTGACGAGCATGTTCCAGGTATGGTTTATCTACCATCGCTTTTTGGAGACAAAAGTTTTGGTTACTCAAAAATATTTCACATTTCATCAGCCGGTAGGACTTGCCTGCACAAGAGATGATTACACAGAGTAAGGATATATCCTTGCTCTGTGATGATTAGATGGTTGATCAAAGGTTTATAAATTACATCAAATTAGGCTGTAACATTTATCTGCTGTGTGATTATGAAAGCCTAATGTCCGCTGAGTAAGTAATTCGGTAGCTCATTAATCAGAAAGTCAGACAAACTCATCAGAGTTTCATATCCAAACTCATTACCAACTTTCGTTGGGTGTCTGTCTGTTAAACTGGCTGGTAAATTGCTGTTAGGGTTATAGTCTCTATAAATCTGCATCATTTCGGTTGCCCATTTTGGAACTCATTTAGATCCCATTTCTTACACAGAGCTTGTTAAAATCTGAAGGTTACTTGATACAATTATAATCACTAGACTGCCTGTGGTATATATTAGGGTGGTGAACCAGTTGCTATTAGACGCGATTGCATACATGTAAATTCTCAGTTCAAATATGGCGATTGTCGTACACACTTCTCACTTTTTACGCACTACAGGTAGTCCATTCAACTGCAAAGTTGGAGGAACAACAGGATCGAATGAAGAATCAATGCTGACAACTCAGCAGCGAGCCGCTGATGTCACTCATGTTGGAAGCGCTTGTGAGCTCAGTCTCAAAATACCAGGTATGTATTAACCATGTAACGTCAGCACATCTGATACAATAACAGCACCCTCCCTGGTAACAGCTAGCGTTTAGATGCAATTGTCTTCTCTTTATTTTCTGAAACAGTACATATCATATATAAATCATGCATAATATTTAATATAAACAAATATATATATATATGTATATATTTCAAAGAAGTCACTTTATGGCTCAAATATGGTATGAACGACGTTTTAAAAAGGCAGCATAAATCTGAAATCGTTACAATATTTACATACTTTTTTCGCCTTATTCAGGATCTGATCCTATGGAGATGGTTGCCTCCGTGACCTCACCCTCCGGTATTACTGAGCTTTGTGATGTTATGGATACAGTAGAAGATCATTACACCATCAAGTTTGTACCTAAGGAGATGGGACCACACATCGTGTGTGTCAAACACAAGGGCCTCAACATCCCCGGATCGCCGTTCCAGTTCACCGTGGGACCGATCACTGAGGGAGGCGCTCACAGAGTTCACGCCAACGGACCAGGTATAAATATTATCACTCTTGTATCACTCACCCTGAAATTTACTTCTTAATCTCATGACGTAGATTCGATTGAGTATAGCATGGAGTGAACAATACTTGGTGCTTCGCATCATGGGTTCAACGAGTATCAGGCAATCTCGACCTCATCCTTGGCAACAGATTCCAATTAATATTTGTCACTGATCTATCCTATCCTATTTTCTCTAGGTCTGGAGCGTGGTGAGGTTCTCTGCGAAAATGAGTTCAACATCTATACTCGTGAGGCCGGATCAGGAGGCCTAGCCATCAGCGTTGAGGGGCCAAGCAAGGCTGAGATTAAGTTCACAGATAAGAATGATGGATCTTGTGTGGTGGCCTATACCTGCACTGATCCTGGTATGTGTTCTCAGACTGAATATAGTAGAATCTATTTGATAAAAATTCGATAAAAATAATTTGAATTAGTAAGATGCACAGAAGATATTCAATAGTTACTGTTACAATTTTTACTTACTTATACTGTAGGATTTACTAAAGACGTTATGTTGATGACAAAATGCATGTAACTTTACAATCATTCTATATTTCCCCATTTATTTTTATAGGAGAGTATGTAGTAACAGTTAAATTCAATGATGAGCACATCCCCGACTCACCATTCAGAGTACCAGTAGTGCCATCTAGTGGTGAAGCTAGAAAGGTTACTGTCGAGGCTCTCAAACAGAAGGGACTCGAGGTAATTAATGCATTCAGCTATTCTTAATTTTTTCATCTTCGCATCGTGTGCTAATGTAATCTTTGTTGCATCATAGTTCCCAATATCATCACAATAGTATTTCAGACGAGAAGGCATTTTTATTCAAAATTTTGGCAGAAGTTGTCCACACCCAACCATCTGTCAGACAACTCCTATCATTTCTGTTATATTGTTACAATGTTGGTGCACACGTAACTAAATGGGCTTATCTGTCATATATTTTAGCCATTTCAAGTAAGTTTATTTGATAACTTGATTTGATATTATTTTTTGGTTTTATTCCGTTGTCCCCCTATATCTTAGAGCGCTGTCTACCATTTCATCGTGGTTCAAAATATTTTCTGATATCCTTCCAACATGATTAATGCAATGCTCTGAACAAATCAGAATTTGATTAACAAAGTCATGCATTATGACAACAGATCCCATCATCAAGGGTTTGTAAATCTGATGTTGTATTATGGACCTTTCCAAACAGAATTAGATTTGACCCCCAAAGCATTTTTCTCTGGTAGTTCCTGCGAATTGTTCCAATACTTCCCTAGCTTCATCATCATGATATCAGTACAGGATTGTCATCAGTTTGTACCTTTAGGACATTTGTAGATTGTTGATGTGTTGTACACACATACCCCCACAATGACTTGATCACCTCAAACAATATTGTACTAAATGTTATGGCTCGTTCTCCACAGACAATGATCCTGCCATGTTGATTTGCTGCACTAACTCAATGCTCTCATCCGCTCAAAGCTCAGGCTCCTCGCCTACTTATTGTATCTCAACCTTGATTTCTAATTATCTGTTTTTTTGTGACCTTGTAGATCGGAAAGCCTGCTGCCTTCACAGCTTGCTTCAATGGAGCCAAGGGAAGTCTACATGCTAAGGTTGTCTCCCCATCTGGTGCTGAAGATGAGGCTCTCACTCAGTCTCTCGATGATAGCAACAGTAAGTCTGAAGCTTCGATTCATCTGCTCCTGCCATGTTTTTGTAGGTGAACAGACAATATTGGGTTAAAAATTATCTGTTTGCCATCACAAGGCTTGAGCATACTTTGGCTATACATCTCAAGTTATATTGGTATTCACTATCAGCAGGTCGGGGAGTAGGAAGCTAGCCGGGCGAAACGATTATGGATTACTCCCATTTTCTGTATAAATCGATGTACAAGTGCTCATCCGTGTACCATATTTGTATGCTTGACTGATTTCATATTGCGATGTTTTGTAGCTCGCCATGCTGTTAGATTCATCCCCCGAGAGAACGGAGTACACTTTGTGCATGTCACACTAGATAGACGTCACATCAGAGGAAGTCCATTTAAGGTGATCGTCGGAGAGCAGGAGCCTGATCCGGGAATCGTCACTGCTTCCGGCAAAGGACTCAAAACTGCTGAAACTGGTCAGTTTTACTCATAGTTTATACATTTATCTTGTCAATAACGATCTGAGATATCAAGCCAGCGAGAATGAGGTGAACTCTTATAGGTTGCTTTGATATGGAGTGCAATACATTTTTATGACATCATGAGTCAACTGATAATAAGCATTTATCAACTGCACTACGCTCAATATTTTACAGTTTTTCAGTTTTTGTTACTTATATTGTTTCAGGAGTTAATAACAAGTTTACTGTACACACTATCGGTGCTGGAGCTGCCTCTCTGGCTGTAACAGTCGACGGACCATCCAAGGTCAAACTAGAGGCCCGAGAGGTCGCGGAAGGATATGAATTCTCATACAACCCCAGCGCACCTGGTGTCTACTTTGTAACTATCAAATATGCCGGAAATCATCACATCGCCGGATCACCATTCAAAGTTAAATGCACTGGTAAGTGAAATCAAAAGGTCGATTTCAATCCTAAAATAATATATAATATAATATATCTATGAGTGTTTCAATACAGTTTGGAGTAAAGTACATGTCAATGCCAAAGAATTACCATTTAATGCCCAAGCTCAAAGATCCCTCACAGTAGTCATCAAGAAGGGAAATGCAATGAAATTTTCCTACCAGGTTCACCTTCTACATTGTGGATGTTTTTGTTGTTTAGGATCTGGAACACCCGGAGCTAACCAGTCAGCTCAGTGTATAGTAGAGACTGAGACTAAGACTGAAGCAGACTTAGCTAACGCTATGCCTAAATTCAACTCTGACGGCTCAAAGTGTACTTCTAAGGGTCCTGGACTCACTAAAGCTTTCGTTAACAAAAAGGCTCAATTCACTGTCGACACATCACACGCAGGTTAGTTGGACATGTTATTTACGGAGATAATGATTATGTATATAATATATGTTATATTATAAATAAAATAATGTTTATAACATACTTATATATAAGAAAGCCTCAATAATAGCGCGTAATGATAATCCTAAGTTGGAATACAAATGCTTTACCATTCTTTCTATGCTCGATAATTGTGTTCTTCGATTAGTGTAGATGCAAATGGGAATAAGACTTAAGTTAACAAATTTTTATTTTTACAGGACAAAACATGTTGTTCGTTGGTATGGTTGGACCAGCCAATGCACCACCAGTTGATGAAATTCACATTAAACATCAAGACAGACAAAAGGACACATACAATGTATCTTACACTGTAAAACAGAAGGGTAGATACATGCTGCTCGTCAAATGGGGAGATGATCATATTCCAGGCAGCCCCTTCAATATCGAGGTCATCTAAGCTGTTATATCTATGTGTGTTTGTAGTTATATAGTTGGAATATTAGTATATATGTGATGGCAGTCATATCAATTTTCAAAATTGATGGTCCTTTTTTTCTCACAATTTGTCTCATATACAGAATAGTCGTCTTCTTCTATATAAATTTGCTCCTATCTGATAAGACTCGCAGTGTAGATCTCACCAATCTATAGACTGTGAATTCTGTAGATGTTTTGATTGAATGTTGGGATTTAGATAGTCCACCTTGACCTGTCAACCCAAGATTTTCTATACAAATTGTCAAAGACTCGCAGTGTAGACCTCACCAATCTATATACTGTGAATTCTGTAGATGTTTTGATTGAATGTAGGGATTTAGATAGTCCAACTTGACCTGTCAACCCAAAATTTTCTATACAAATTGTCAAATTCTCTTTGCTTGTACTGTACATTTTCTAAATGGAGGTTTCAAGAAAAGGATGCAAGTTTTGATCTTTGTTGTAAGTTTCTCTTCTCTTATTCCCTAGTATTATGGGATTTTTAAGCAATAGTTTCAAGGAATTATTCTGCGTGTTGATGCTCTCAATTTTCGATGCTCTTATGGTGATATGTAGTTCTGATATAGTATACCTACCTGTCTGCAGCTCTGTAGGCAGGTAGTTACACATTTTATTTCAATATTCAACAAATCTGGAAAATTTTAGTGATAAAATTTGTTGCATGTTTTTTTTCCGGTTATCATAACAGTTTATGAATATTATTAATATACAATTTGTTACCATAATATTAATTTTTATGATTACTATACTATTATAATAGCATATATTTTTGAAGCTTTTCAATTTGCAACTTCATTTATCCTGTTTGATATTGGTCACGTAGGTCGCTTTGTGTATAATATTATTAATAAAATTGAAACTGGAACGGTGTCTCTTTCTCACTGTCCTCTGATCAAATTCAAAACCCTAAATTTGAATTCTGCAACATACAACATAAAAGCTCAAGAAAACTAAGTCAAATGGTTGCCATGCTTGAATGTAAACTGATATAGTCACTTTTCCACATTTTTATGCGATCAGTCCTGTCCGAAACAACAATGCTCTTCATCACAGCATTTTGCGATCCTCTACAAGAATGTCCAGTCAGATATAATATGCAGTCTTCAATATCGGGTACAAAGCTGTCCAGCATTGTCATATGGGGATATAGGGATGTTGCTTCAGCACCCCTGCGGCACCAACTACCAACCCAACAAGTATAAATGTACTTATGCAATACAACAACCTGAGAACAATGCACCAAATTGAAGAAAAATACTGGCTTTACATTATCAGGGCAATTAGTTGCCATGCTGCCATTTTTTGACCCAGACACTGATATGAAATAGATCTCAGTGAAAATACTTGGAGCAGGGCTGCCCTGCTTGGTGTTCGGGACTCCCGTGTTGAAGCAGAGAAGGTGGGATATTTAGTTTTATTTAGGAGTTACTCACCCACAACATAGTTATATCTCTACTGACAAATTTCGATATAAATGCTAAAATTTGGAAACGCATCATTGCTGCTATATAAACCTTCCCCAATTTCCGCTAACCACAACAAGTGTCATTTTCTCCTTGGTCAATAAGACTCATTCACTTACCTATATTTATTGAGGTTTCATACATCAGAGCGGACCCTATACCATACCCAGTATTTGGATAGTTGATACTGGACATTGGCAAAGTAAAGCCAAGACATGTAAGTCCCATGGTCCTGACCTAACATCTATCCTATTGGTTGATGGGTAAAAGGTTGTCAAGTTAGTCTAAGTAGAGTTAGACCAGCCTACCAGGGAGTAACAGGTTAGACTAATCATGTTCCTTTTACCCATCAATCCATAGTAATAGGTACTGGACTAGTACCAAGAAGTAACCGTTGCTAGTACTAGCTAGGCTACTGTCCTGACCAAAAATCCGAATCCATGTTGCATTAAAAGTTCAGTTGTGTATGGGCAATAGAGTAGCCAGTTTACGAAAAAAATCATAGTAGCGGGTTTGTTGGTGCAGCCCCTGTTTCATGCTTAGTCATAGTTTAGGTACTAAGTCTGATCCAACACGCAGGTGTTGTAAGACATGCTGTGGGACATATTTTTCTTTCATATAAATGATCAATTCCATTAATGTCACAAAGCACAGATTTATTGTTGCTTAGATGATAGGGTAACTAAAAGTGAAATCTCAACAAAAATAATATGTCAAAAAAGTATCTGTCCATTAATTTGCAGTAGAAATACAGTTTTATACTGGGAAATTAAGACTACGATTGATAAGTAGTATAACATTTATTCAAGGTGACATGATTTCTTTATTCAGACACGCTTAGCCATTAGTCTCATGAGAATGAGCCAAAGCTGATATCTGAGATTGGTAGTCATGACTTCAGAGACAGCAAACCAATCTGTGCCTAAGATGTCGTTGAAAGTACCCCTCTGGATCGGGGTCACTCTGATCTCTTGTATGGTTAATGTTATCTTTTTGGAAAAGCTCATAAGGTAAGCTTAAATCTTTAACACTTTGATTGCCAAATTTAATGACTCGTTTATCCTAATCATTTGCAATTATATACAATTACAGGATCAAGTAACAACCAGGCTATACATTGAGCGCTGGTTATTATTAATTAGTCATTTACTATTGGTAACTATAAATTAAGATTGGAATCCATCTTGGACCATCCAAACCTGTGTGATGAGGTTTGAAGTTGACCCCTTTAGAATTTCAGATAAATTTGGTTGACTGCAATTTTTTGTTGAGAAAAACATGTGTTTTTTTCTGGATTTTCCATGTTGCTGCATTTTAGGGACTTGGTTTAGAGCAGGTATGATATGATACCAAACCGTCAGATATCATCCGATATTGTTCAGTCACTCTTTATGAGAAGTTAGTGACCTGCTCCAATTGCCAAGACATATTTGTTTGTTTGGTGAAGATTTATTACTCTCCTTACACTCTGCTAGGCCATGTTAATATGTAAACCGCTGTGACTGGATGAAATTATAATTATCATTACTTTACTGAGAGTGTGTGTGCGTCTGGTTCAGCAGCTAGAAATAATCTACTTTTGATGCGACTATCTTTTCGGTTTGATTTCAGTGGTGAGAAAAACTGCTCAAACCTCATCACTTTCTCCGGCTTTCTTCTCCTGTCATTAGACGGTCTGGTATTCACCAGTAAATTCTTCACCAAAAAACCCGCAATACCTCTACAGTAAGTTTATGTTCTTTCTTAGGGTCAATATTTTCACAAATGCCTCTAGGTTTTCCTTATATATCCTACATGGTTGTTAAGTAATCGCTAAGTTTAATGTATTTGAGTCGTGAATCTGCAACTTGGCTTGTAAACTTTGGACTTCGGAACACTACCAATTTCAGCTCGAGATGCTTATTATGTGATCGTTGTAATTTGTAGCTTATAATATGAACTGTAGGTATAAATCTTTATTACAGGTATACTGCAGTATTAGTCACAATATTCTTTGTCACCAATGTTGCCAACAACCTTGTGTTCAGATACCATGTGCCAATGACGCTCCATATGATCTTCAAATCAGTAAGTTGAATAGCGGTCAATTTACTTTTAGTAATCTTTCCCAAGCAGTCAGCTGACTTGTATTGTGAAGGCCATATGGCAGATATCTAAGGATTTGTCCGACCAAAATTTTTGTTGATTTTTAGCTTTTACTACTATTTTAAACCACCAATTCACCGATCTCAACCAAGCTGACAAAACACAAACGTTAGGCAACTGTGTACTGGGAGTTAATGTTGTCAACCCAATAACCATAGATTCAGGCTCCCTCTTTCACTCAATAATTTTCGTTGGTCTGGTTATCTCACTCGATAGCTGGTAATGTCACTTGCTCATTCATATTATAACTTTCCCCCTTGATTATATTTTAGGGATCTCTGATGACTAGTCTTGTTCTCAGTGTGCTCTTACTCAATAGAAGGTGAGTCAATCTGTCAATCATTGGGTATAATGAGAGTTTGGGTTTCAACCACATTGAAAAATGATACTTTGACCATCTGCTGCGATCAGGCGTGAATTGGACTCACATAAAACTTAACATAAATTATCCGTAGCAAAACTCACTAGATAAATATGGGAACATGAAGTTCTTTAATTTTAATTTTTGCTTCTTTAAAATATCCTATTAAAGTCAGTAGAAACACTATATTACAAGTGTACAGATATTACTATATTACAAGTGTACATATATTACAAGTGTACAGATATTACTATATTACAAGTGTACAGATATTACTATATTACAAGTGTACATATATTACAAGTGTACAGATATTACTATATTACAAGTGTACAGATATTACTATATTACAAGTGTACAGATATTACTATATTACAAGTGTACAGATATTACTATATTACAAGTGTACAGATATTACTATATTACAAGTGTACAGATATTACTATATTACAAGTGTACATATATTACTATATTACAAGTGTACAGATATTACTATATTACAAGTGTACAGATATTACTATATTACAAGTGTACAGATATTACTATATTACAAGTGTACAGATATTACTATATTACAAGTGTACAGATATTACTATATTACAAGTGTACAGATATTACTATATTACAAGTGTACATATATTACAAGTGTACAGATATTACTATATTACAAGTGTACATATATTACAAGTGTACAGATATTACTATATTACAAGTGTACAGATATTACTATATTACAAGTGTACAGATATTGCTATATTGCAAGTGAACAGATATTACAAGTGTACAGATATTGCTATCAACCTTCATGTTTTACACATAAGCGAATAAAGTAATTTATAATAATCATATTTTGTTGCAGATATTCATTAAGCAAGTATATATCAGTGATAACAATAACGATAGGGATAATCTTCTGTACTTATGCATCATCCAAGGTATGTTATTAGTGTTGAGTTGCATCCCCTATATCTCATGGTCAATAATATATGATACCGATGAGAAAATTCATCTCTACTCGATATAGTACTGTTAACCTGATTTTCCAGTTACAACATAAATGTATTTGAAGGGGAAACAGTTTTATAACCTATCGAGCAAGGTTATAAAAAATGAGTTCTGTTTGTAATTTGGCACAAGGTGACCCCTGGCAGCTTACTATGTTGTTATGGTTCAGTATAAATGTTTAGTTTGGATATGGCGTGGTTGTATAACTATAAACCACTGAGTGACCTTCGAATTTGATCCATCGGTCAAGAATACCAAGGTAACCTGCAGCTAGTGTATTTTCTTTACGAAATACACCGGCGATTTTAGATTGTGCAACCGTTATATTGAGAAAAAAAATAGAATTTGTTTATACAAGGTTGGCAAGGGCAAGGCCATAAAGTAGATTTGTGTCATAGTTAATTTGAAGCAAAATGAGAAATGATGTATTGGTTCTAGAAATTAGTAATATTTCTTTGTTGTTAAGGTTGAAGCAGTCAACTCCTCAACCACCCACCCACCCACACGATAATGTGCCTGGCTGTAAGAAGGCGAGTTCCCAGTCACTTGTGAGATTTCCCAATTCCTGATTTATTGTACTGTATATTTATCAATTTTCTCAGCTACCGCAAGGCGAAGAACAAGATACATCATTCCACTTCGGAGAATTCCTTATAGGTAGGCAGATTTAAATTAAAATAACAGCCTACGTTCGTAGAATGGCCATGATACTCACTTGGACCCATTTAGATCATTTTAAATTGGCCATAAAGTAGTATTTTTTTTTAACTGACCTCGCCCCAACTTACAACAGCATATCCAATTAGTTTCTCAGTTATATTAGTTTTGTGAAATATTTCTGGCTACATGCACACAACTTCTGCTACTGCAGTGCAGATAACACATTGAATCAAGGAGTAACAGCGCTTATTCTAATCAGCTACTAGTCAGTCAGAGGGGTTTTTCACTTAAAAAACAGCCAAAATTGCTATTTGATCACTCACTTACTGGGTGGGACTGCTCTTAGATTGCTCACTCATTGAGTGAGCGATCTGGGAACGAATCTAATTGAAACACCAAGTGAGCGATAATTTTGAGCGATGTGATAGTGATAATAGCTTTTGTAAAGCATCACTCATTTTAATTGAAAGACCCCCTGATGTCATGTTTTTTTTGAGTGAATGTTATTCCTCCTCAGTAAGTGGGGGATTTTTATCATGTCACATGACTTGTTTTAGGTATTTCCCTGCTGTTCTTCACGTTAGTGAGCTCTTCTTATATGGGTGTGTTACAAGAGAGGCTAGCTAAGAGGTTTGGTAAACATCCCAGGGAGAATCTATTCTATAATGTGAGTAACTCGCAGTGGACAAGACAGTAAATGTGATCAAACTTACTGGATGAATGAACAAGTGGTGACTACTCTATGCTGTCAAACTTTTTTATTTGTAACTGCGTATGCTCATGTTATTGATAAGTATGAAGTGCCTAATTAAGAAAGACAATGCGAGATAGGAACTGAGATCAAATGAATACTAACTGGTTAATATATTTGTTTTGTTGTAGCATATACTTCCTCTTCCGTTCTTCGCATTCCTATATTCTGATCTAGCTCATCAAGTCTCCATCTTCAATAACTCAGGTATAGTATACTTTGTTGTGTCTTTTCTTTGAAAATATTGTAGTTGAAGGGTGATGGCTGAAATTGAAAGCAGCAACTCACATCTGTAAGTTGTAATTGCCACCATACTTACTACCAACTCTAGACTAACTACAAGCAGTCACAGTACTTCCTAAGTCCTGTGAAAATTATAAATCGCAGAACTGTTTTGTGATCACATAGTAAGCATATATATATATATATATATATATATCTCTATATATATCCTTACTCTGTGATGTGATACTAATGGATGCAAAAGTTTGCATAAGAATTATTGTAATCAGAGCATAATCCTTTATATTTTAGAGGCAGTAGACGTTCCAGTGATAGGAGTAACAATTCCCTACATGTGGGGATTGCTTGTGGGCAATACAATATTTCAGTATCCTTTCCTACCTCAACAATATTTTTTGGGTTCAGTAATTATCTCCATGTTTCTGATAGCCAAAGATTGGTAAGAATCTGACATTCGCACTCACATCATGGTTATTCCTGATAATTTGGTCTGTGAGATATGCTCTCCCCTTGGAGACATAGTTAGTTATATCAGACCCCAAAGTCCAGCATGTTATGATTAGAAACCTCTGTAACCCGCAGCAAAAACAAAAGGTAGTTTCCTCCACATACTGGAATGAATTCTGTTCAGTTCCATATCCTAATCCCCACTTCGGTGCAGGTCGCTTATCCTGTTCCAAATTTCAAGTATCAATGCTCAAAATTTAAGTCTGCAATTCATAAATGAATATATCCTAAAACTACTGGGGTTATGATCAAAGTGTCTAGACTCTAAGTTGAGTTGGCAACACCCAGTGACTCAACTCCTGTATCTTCAGGAGGTGTAACAAGGTGCTACCTCACTTCATCATAATTGTAGTCTGAGCGCATAGTGTATGTGGACCAAATATGCCTGAGCCCTTAGTCTACATGGACACAATATGTGGTAGAATCATACAAAGATAAATTATCCTTAACACAATATAACCCAGATATATGTGTATAAATGCTGTTTTCCAGCTGACTTCAGAATGTACATCTCTAACAGTCACGCTGGTTATAACTGTTAGGAAATTCCTCTCCCTTCTTATATCCATATTCTACTTCGGCAATGAGTTCACAGCGTTACACTGGATTGGTGCCGTTCTCGTGTTCGGAGGTTCAGTGGTGTTTGCTGATCTGCATAGTTTACTGATGAGAAAGTCACAAACCGAAGACAAAAAGAAGAAAAATTAGTCACTTTGACCTTATTTATTTAATTGGTTCATCTCTGTGCCTTTCTTGACAAGCTAGTCAAGACATGCCATGTTGATATTTTTAATCAATTGAGGTGATAATGTGGGTACATCAATTCAGTCCAGCACATGTTATGGTAATTTATAATCTATAATCTAAATATTTATGGGCCATAGTTGTTTCTATTTTCAAGCAGCTAGCGGCTCATGTGTTTGTAAAGAGGCCTGTTAGACAAGACGGTACAAGGAGCTATTTTGGGATTATGTCATTCCGTAATTACTTCATGATTGTCAGACAATATGATGCTGTCTTTTCTTGCCGTCATTGTTAAGATTCTAAACTCCTTCCTAGTCTTAGTATTATGTAGTGCATACACAGACCTGAGGGTTGCAATTACAATTCATAAATCTAGAAATCCACCGATAGCGCAACCAAAAGTTATGCTGTTCTCACTTTTTTATTTTTTACAAAACTAAGCATGCTACTGCATAAGGAGAAATATCAATATATTGTTAGTATTCTTATGGAATACCATTTTTTGTAAGTGAAAACCCATTTTCAATCTTTTGGACAGGCAACTCCAAAGATTAACTTAATGTTGTAAAGCACTCCTCGATCTGGTGCTGACAGTTTTGCTGTTATGTTTTGAACGGACGGATCAATTGAGATAATCTGAAGTTTGAGATAGTAAGTTTAGCTGGATGAGACTTGTAGAGATCTATGCCATCAGAAAAATGATGACAAACTGGTATTTCCACTCCAAAAACAGCAGCTGGGGTAATACCCACAATTTTCAACAATAACTGATGTTGAAGGCATGAAGACAGATGACATATAGATATCCATCCTGCCATGTGATTTGTGAAGACTAGCATCTACAGCCTGGATCATTTTTTCATCCCATTAGCTGATCATGATCCTAAAAAAACAAAACAAATGGTGTTTGATGACTTCTAAAAGTAGTATAACAGTGCAAAATGAATTGGCACTAGAAAGCTTGATAACACAGCAAGTGATAACAGGGGACAGGTTCCCTACATCAGGGAGAATGCCCTGCCCTGCCTACATCTCCATTTTCAACAAATATGCCAATAGTCATAACAATCCCAATAAATATATCTTGCTTGTATGAAACTGCCATTTACCGTAAAACCTAATAAAGTCACATGGCTTATAAATAAAGGTGTGCCGTTTTTAATGGAAATGCATTTATATCTGAAACATGGTGCCCTCTTGTTTGCTTTTGATAGTGGCTTGTAAGTGTGTCTTTGGAATAGTTCATAAGTGATTTTAAGTGCCTGATGACTTATAACTGTGTGGTTTGTGAGTGTAAATGTGAAAAAGTTACTTTCGAAAAACAGCAATGCACTATATGTTGACTTTATAGTGAGGCTTTACGGTACCCAGTGTTCCTGTTTCAGGTTTCTTATTGTGGACATCTACAGTTCTCCCATAGAAAGATCAGAACAGAAATCAAATTGTATCAACAAAATAGACTAAAGTGCTTTGAAAATAATGAAAATGTATAGATATAGCTTGAGTACAACATTCTTGATACCTTACCTCGCGCTGTCGGCTTACTGCAAAGTAAAATTTGACATATAATTTTTGTCTGAGGCAGTATTGAAGGTCATTGAAGTACATCAAGAGCTTCTTATTTGTAATAGAAATCTCAGATAAGGGGAAAGTTAACACTCACCTGATTCAGTTTCTTAAACTCTACTACTTGTGCTACAATGTATTCTATTATATGTTTAGCGTCTCGGCTGTCTAGTGCTAAGTTCTTAGAGACACCAAGGATATCACCACACTCTCTGACGTAATATTCCAAATCATCATCTCCACCTTCAAAATATATGACAAACGCAATTTTGAATATACTGTGGTTAGTCAAACATCAAGTCCCACTTAAACAATTCCCCTTACAGAACATTAAACTTTCGCCTTCCTCCCTGTTATTCAATACCAAGGAGTAGGGGAGTTTGTTTCAGAATCCTTGCTAAATGCTATGAAATTGGAGTTGCCCACTCATTGAGAAAAATATCAAAGAGAGGACAACCTGACAAATCACCATTTATTGCTAATAAATACTTGATCTCGCGAGTTATACATGTTCCAATATCGACAAATTTATTTGATTTTATGGTAGTTTAACTGCATTGCATCACGGCACTTTGCGCATGTGCAACCGATCAGTTCAGGTCGGTTATCATTGCACGGTGTGTTTGGATTAATCCATACATGCTTGAGTCCCCGAACTGGGAAAAAGTTAGCTTCCATAGACAAAATGTAAATAGGTCATGTGGGCCAGTTTGTGGCACTGTCGCTACAATGCAGAGAGACTCCTAACACAGAGTCGATCTACAGCGTTGTGGTATCAGGTTTGACCACGTCACATAACATCAACTTACATTTGTTGGTGATTTGTGCAAGTCTGACTTTTTCAGTAGAAAACTGCTCATCAAGATCGAATAGATCTAACGAAGGAGCGGGTAGCTCCCTAAACTGAGGGGGTATAACAGCTGGCTGTAAAGGAGGCAGGGGTGTCTCAAACTGCGGTGTTATCACTCCTAACTGTTCATGTGGAGTGTTCAATGTCTCATAGGCTCTAAAAAAAACAAGATCAAATGTGATGTGACTATTCATAAAACACAACATTGCTTATCAATATGCAGTATGGTATTCACAAGAGAAAAGTTTGCCTTCACTTGCATGCTTGAAATAGCGAGATCTACTGCAAGCTAACATTTACACAAACACTATATAAGCTAGTTAACATTACGTCGCTTCCAAACTAGCTTAACTAAACCCTGGATAATATTGCCTCCTATAGGGTATGTGTAACAACGTCACAGTTCTCTTGACATTGATGATCCAGCTGTTTAAAAAGCCCGATCCAGCCAAAAGTTCTTCACAATACTCATTACTGACCCGGTTTATCACTTCTGCAAACAAACTCAATGCCACTGTTAAAATAATCATTTCTACTCACTTCAAGGCTGGAGTGACAAGTGACGTATCTAGAGAGAAGAGATTTGTATCAAAGAGACGAGTGAAATCTCTGGGGATATCATCACTCTCCTGTAAACATGACTTGACTGAATCTGCCAGCCTCGCTACCTCAGGTAACTCATTGTAGTCCGATATCTAAAAAAGTGAAAATATGTTTGAGATCTAGGACTACACATTATATATAAACCAGGACAAAGTAAGGTGGAGAGGCGAAGGCAGATATGATAGTCATTTCAAGATCAGAACGCAGATATTATATTTGGACAGATTCATCTATAATCAAATGAGAAAGCTATAAATTTGCAAGCGATTATTCGGCCATTCAAGACAGCTTCTTACATCTCCAACTGTAAACATTGCATTAATCTGTCATAAAACTTGTGAGTTGGATATTATAACCTGATTTCCAGCTAAAGATGGAGTTTTTAAAGGAGTTTTCTCCTACCTCATTTAGGGAAAACAAGCCTGATAGGTTTTTGTGATTTCATTATTGTAATTTTCCATCATGCAGCCAATGGAACTAAATGATGACAATGTTAACTATCGAGAATCAGACAATAATTAGCCACAAGGCAGTCTATCTATTACTGCATAGTATATTATCCAAAGTGTATCAACCACACTACCAACTATAAGTATACCACCACAGAGTAAGGATATCTTTACTCGGTGATACCACATCCATAATGCTAAACACACCCACCTCGGGATCCTCGGAGTCTATACTATTCAGTTTGAGATCATCTGTGGTGAGATACTGCATTATCACATCCTGTAACAAAAAACAACAAACAATCAAAACAAGGAAATCATTTAATTTAATGACCGAAACAGTCATCTAGATAAAGAGTTTACAAGGGTATAATCTTCAGTAAGTAGTGATAATGATGAGTGTTAACATGAATGAGTATTCCTATTCCAAGCGTTTAGTTATTGGGACCTGATTGTACCATGTAGTGATTTCATCAGGATTTTAGGTACAACCGTGCAGTGTGCACTATCTTAGTGCATTCTAATAATTAGCTAAGTATTCCTCTATCTTTGACTTTATAAGTTTTTATGCTT
The DNA here is from genome assembly GCA_914767715.1 of Membranipora membranacea. NCBI lineage: Eukaryota > Metazoa > Bryozoa > Gymnolaemata > Cheilostomatida > Membraniporidae > Membranipora > Membranipora membranacea. Next base: position 14,815,839 of record OU612068.1, read on the forward strand.
ACAAATATTTTTGCGTTTTCTTCCTTATCAATGTATTCATCAGAGAACATATGAGCCGAGCCACATACCACCATCCTTCCTTTACTCTTCGGCTAAAACAAACACAAGTTAAACGTAAACATTGACAAAAGAAGACAAATAAATAAACTGTTTCATATAATACCCCAGGGTATTTCAACAGTATAACATGTATAAATCTATAAACACACAACGGATACACTGAACCAAGTAAACAACAACAACAAAAATATCAGTCATCTGGCATCCATAAGGAAGGATTTTAGAATAAAATATATATTTTTGTCTTTCCTGGAAATATTGAGCAATCGAGATAAATTTCACGACTGCAAAAAACATATATCAGAGGCCTTGTTTTTTTTCTAAATTGTATCACGCCATCCCAACACACAGACAAACTCCCGAAATTTTGTTATTCATTTGTACTTTTTTTTGCTGAATAAATCAAGTTGCTATAGTACGTCTTGCATCTCACCTGACATGTTCTCAAATACAAACAGCTTTCAAAGTCCTAACTCCAATGCTGAAGATTTTTCTCGGAATCAGCCCTCAAATAGATAGCAACTGAAGTGCCATTTGTGTCATTGCTTTTCGTTTTACATATTAATCAGTGATAAAAAATGTTTGGTTTACATCTGTTAAATACCCTCATCATGTACTCATACATACCGAGGAGTAGAAGCCACATACAGGTCTGTTGAGTGGGAATGATACACTTCCTGATGATAGGACTGCTATGGATGGTTTCGCGACATTTAAAGTTGCTCCGTATGGATATACAAACGATAATGCTCTAAAAATAAAACCAAAACAGCCTCATGAGTTTAAGCAATGGGTACAAATTGCTAGTTTCATACAGGAATTCATTCAAATGTGCTAAATATTATTCAAATTTAATCATTTCTGTCTGTGTGCAAATTGAAACTAAATTGACTGCAAACAAGTTATCGTCATGAGATTTGATGAAAGAACTTGACTTTACACTAAAATGTCAGTTATCTCATCACTGCGGGTGTATTCTCTATCATTAGCTAATTTGGGTCTTGCTGTACGTAGAATATGGAATAGAATTGGTTTGGCATAAGAAGTGACGAAGACATATCAATATTATAAATATATATACAGCCCGATGTTTGCTGCTGAGCGTCATATCAAAAACATAACTCACAAAATTGGTTGTAAAATTTTGCCTAAATGGGTTTTTTAGAAATCGTTTATAAACATACTGTAGATTGTTTTCATCCTCAGATCCAGTAGGGAAAGCCTTGCCTGCTGCTATTGCCACCGCTCGGTTTAACACTCCATTAGCCACTAAAGCTTCTTTAGGGTGATAATATTTGTAGTAGCTCGTCCGCACAACGGCATCTATAAAAAAATTCAAGAGCATATAACTTATATTTTGATGTTGAAAAAAGGAATTTGCATGATATGTTAGGTAGTTATAGTCATCAATGTCTTGGACTCACTTTTGTAGGAATTTTTTTTATGACTGTTGCAGTAAAATCGAGGTTGACTAACAATAGGATTAACCTGCCTTGAGAGCTACGGCCTGGAGCTTCTATAATGACTATCGCACTTCCCCTGACACTATGGTCCCATGTTCCGATTTCGTAAGGATTTCGGGTGTAATCGCCCCATGGAAATGACATTAAAATCACTTCCAGATTGTGACGAATGACTTCTTTGACGCGAATACCCATACCGTGTTGATTCGACCGAATTCCTAATTGGCATCGTGGCTGAATGGTTAGCAGCGCTTGCTCACAATGCCTCAATCAAAGGGATTAGACGTGGGAGGAGTGATATTTACGCTAATAAACAGGACCTTGGGTTTTTGTGAGGGGGACACAAATTCCTACCCAGACACTGCGTTGATCATGTATGTATATAGACAGACTAAACAACTCACCGCTATTTATCATTACACCAAACTGTTCTAGAAGGTAGTTGATATTTGTGCCGTATTTGTCTTCACCACCCTCACCCATCATCACTAAGAGACTCCCTCCCCTGTTCAGATATTGCTTAAATGTTTCAAACTCTGCAGCTGTGAACTTCTCTCTGGGCCCACATATCACATACACTCGGGCTAACGATAATTTGTCTAATGTGATCTCTTCTTTGTTGCTATAAGTAGAATCATATAGAGTGATTATTGAAGCAGTCCTTAGATGGTCTCCGAGCTAAGTTATTTGATGATTCCGAATGTGCAAACACAATAGCATATAAGTGTGTATATAGGATTTGGGTAATTTTTTTACATGAGAAATTTTTCCCATTGACATATAATGCTTCCAACGATAAGATAGGTCTGTTCACTGCTAAACTTCTACATTATCCTCTACCTTTCTCTTCCCGCTTCATTCGTTGATGGTGTTTGAATCCTTATTACTCACTTTCTCAGTGATATATATATATATATCATAACTGCATAGCAACATGTATATACAATTTCAGCATTATGGTAAGCAACGTTACGCAAGAGATTATTATTCTGTTATTCTCCATACCTCACAACTTTCCATGATGAACGTAACTTTTTGTTCATAGACTTCAATCCTTTCCCTATGTTGAACAGCTCTCGTTTAGACGCATCAAATACAATGAGTTTGCTTGTAGTTGTTTCCTCCATCTTATCCTGTAAGATAATCTTGAAGATTTACAAAATAATATATATGGATAGGCCTATATGTAATATCCGTAATCAATCTTTGTATTTCATGGCTGATCAATATTGAACCATCCTGTTATAAGAGACCAAATCGCTAGACAGCTCAGTGTTCCTGAACTTTTCGGATAAACCTAGACATACTTCGGTTTGCTAACAACGCATCACACCGAATGGATCCCACCGAGGAGTAAGACTAGGTGCTTTTGTGGCAAAACCTGAATCTCATCACAAAGCCCAAACAGCAATAGGTACTCCTCACCAATACAAACTGACAACAAAGTTCAGGTTGGTTGGTAGTAGCGTAGAGTGGTAGTGTAGTGGCGCTCTGAGTTACAATTAATTTGTAGGCCTTTCTTTCCATATTAGTTATTAATATGTTGGGTTTTATGATTGTGAATCAAGCTGGTTATAATAGACAAGTGAGACTATAGACTTTAAATATTAACAATGATTATATCAAGGAGTAAGAGTAATAAATGGTATAAATAATTATATAAATAAATCATATGATATATATGATACATATATGCTCAAGACAAATCAAATCAATTATAATAACTTTTAGCCATCATCAAATATGAGCGGATAATTCAGAGCTACTACCAGCTAACTGTATCTCTGATCACTTGAGGTATTCTCACAATGCTATTTAACATAAATGTAATGTTTTTTTTTAACTTAAATGCTAATCCCCCAGTATATTTAGGGGAAATTAACATTTCAATGAGTACCAGAAAAATAAAATGTTTACCTCAGCAACAGGAGCCATCATGGAATGCCAGTGGTGCATCCTGGGAACATATTGCCCAATGAGATCCTTAATTACAAGGATGTAAACAAAGAGGACCAATCACCTGTGACTATACAAAATGTCACCTCAAGGTCAGGAGGCGTGACAAAAAATCCAGAAGTCATGAGTGTGGGTTTTTCAGCCTGAATTAATGATTGTCCTGCTCATTCTTGATTTGATAGTGATGCATGCATTCATGGGACTATAGATTGATACCTCAAACATTTATCTAAACAAGGGATAAAAAAATCTGTGAGGGTTAATCATATGACAGATATCACTATCAGAGAGGAACTAACACAAGGAATTTTTGACAGTGAGTGAGAAGGGTTTACTACTTCTGCCTTTCTATGTGACCAGCACACTCTCAACAGTGTGTGGGTTATGTTTTCTTGAATCAACAAGTCCAAGGCATTATTGCCTGTGTTCATGGTCAAGGAGGCGTCTTTGAACATTGACATAGACAGAGTGTGTATGCTTCTACACTGTGGCAGCATATGTGGAGTGAGTGTCTGGTTTGTCTAGACTGAGAGTGACCAGCTAGTAGGATTATCAGGAAACATTATTGTATTTCATTTAGGCCTCTGTTCAATCATGAGTGGTGCATCAAGCTAGATAGTAAGACATAGGAGCTATCATTGGAGTCACCTTGGTTAGACCAAGTAAATTTCTGTCATTCACCAAAAATCTTCCTAGATTTCTTGATACACACTATTGCTTATCAAGGGTTACGAAGTAGCCTAAGTCAAATCGATGACCGATCTTCAACATTGTTAAGTTATGTTTGGACTTCATAAAGCTATTCTTGTGGCACCCATTATCAATGTACACATTCTGAAACAGCCGCACATTTCTCTCTACTTTCATTGCTTGAAGATCCTTGCCTTTGCCCATAGCCCTCCGACTGTGCTCTTCACACAGATTTCCCTTAGGCTAGCTGGAGAGTTTTAACTACAATCTGTGTTTACTCTCATTATTACAAGTCTAGCCAACACTCAGTTTGCGGTTGGTGCATGCTGGCTGATTGCCAATTTTATAAAACTTTTGTTTATCGATTATGCAATGATAAGGAGACTGCCTGATTAATTTGTGATTGAGATGTCAGCTAATGTTTGCGATTGTGTGATATTTTTATAAGTTAGTAGCAAATGTCTACCCCTCACAGCTTTTATTATATGATCTTTATTCTTGTGATAGTGACTATCGAAGCCTTGTGATAGTGACTATCCCTGGACTATCGAAGCCCTCATAAATGAGCTGTATGATAATTTAATGGAATTTGTGCTCTAGATATTGGCTCTTACTCAAAACATTGACCTTTACACAAACTATCTCGTTGCGTTATGCGAGTGTGCTTGGGACTGGGGGAACTTCAGCCCTATAAGAAGGAGTTTCAAAAGAGCAAAACACCCATTTAAAGTTGATGACAATGTAAAATATGCTCTTGATCATAAATGACTTGGTGTAATAAGCCAGCATTCTGACATAGAGTATTCCTCGGCTTTGCTATGTGGGACCATATACTGAGGAGCCAAGTAGTTGCGTTCATCAAAAAATCCTAGTTTTTACCTTGAAGGAGTGTTGTATGGTAATGTTTGCACATAGAAGGCATAAGTGTAACATTGACAGCATGCGGCATCCCATCCAGGGTGCTGTCGGGCAGGGGACAAGCGTTTGGGAGCCTCTATCTACTGAGCGTTATTTGATAAATACCGTGCTCCTTTCTAGCAATTAAACATTTATTTACTTTTTTAGCATATAGATAAGTACAGACAGACACTCGCACACTCACAATGAGTCACAGTAGTGCTGTTGTTAGCATATCTGACACAGAAACATGGGAGAAAAACAAAAAATACACTGTAAGTACTGCCAACATCATCGCAACTTGTATATTCCAAATATTGATTTCTGACGATCGCTAAAGCTTGTGTTGACAGTATCAGAGAGTGGATGCAACCTCCTGGGTTCAACACATAGAAGGCCTTAGTTCCTGGATCCTAATCCTTACAAGGAACCATTGGTACTGAATTAAATAGATAATTTCGATGGTAACGGCTAAAAAATTATCAAGTACATGACTTTATCATAATCGGAGAGATATTATGATAATAAATGTCATTGTAATCATCTCTGTGAAAGTTTGTCTGATGAGGAAACTGTGGCTTTCCACCACCTTGGTCTGATCACAGCTCACCCCAGATAACCAACTTATCTCTCTTTGTTCTGACTCTTTGATGGAAACACTATGGTGTACTTTAGGTTAGGTTAGGTTAGGCCCCATCCATCTTTTGTGGTTTAGATATTAATTATTACCATGAAAACAGAACCATCCATATGTACTTCTATTAGCAGACCCATCTGAGTTCAGCCAACAGGCTCAGACCAATCATTAGCCCAGAGAAGTTTGTTTGTGAAATCCAAAGCTTTTAAAAATCCTCACAATAAAGTCGATCAGTCATGAACGGTTTATTAGCTGATATCTTACTAGGGCTGTTCGAACTTTGCTCTCAGCACAGCTGTAATCTGTGCGTGTCCTCCACTATGGAAGAGATGCAGGCGCACAGCTGATTGTGTTATCCATCATTAGATGAAAATAGATTTGGCGCTGATTGGCCTGCGCTATATCATCCATAATATTAACCTTTTCACCTGAGCCCTGGCTTGTTTAAATAAATGGGAAATAGATAAAAATTGTAGTTGGTTTGGCAACAATCGATTGTTTTTGTAAACAACAAAACATTTTGAGATCCTAGGAAGATAGAATACTACTTGCGTTTCTTCTGATATTTTTGTTTAGCAATCATGGTAGTGCTGGTGTACTATAAGTTTGTTTTCTGCTGCTAAAAAGATTGAAATGTTTGCCTGGTGATACAATACTAGTCTATCAGCAGGGGAGAAAGAATACTGTGTTCTGTAACCATCCCCTTTGGGAAAGTCTGACTTAGTATTGTTTTGACTCGATTATGCCAATGTCTTCTCTTCAGTAGAATGTGTGATAAAGGTTGGAACTTTCTAAGCCGCTTATCGGTTTTCTGTCTTATTCGGTTATAAATCAAGATATATATCACATCAATGAGCTCATGTTCTTTGATCTCTGAAGGTTGGACCCAGACACTTGTCTTCCATTTATCAAACTCCTCTTACTGGTGCGAGAATACCGATACAATCTTATGTACGAAGGAATGTCATAGTGTATTTTGCGGTCTCAAGAAAATGTTTGAGAACATACTGACGCAGGCTTACTACCTGTGACGATAACTGATACCAAATATGCCAAATAAAACAAGTCTTTTTGAAGTTACCTTTTCAAAATTAAAGTTTTTTGGTGGACATCCGGATTTAGCTCTTTTTTCAACATTTGTACTGACCAGGAAAGGTGACAAAAGCGGAATTGTCGATTGTCATAATATTTAGATTGCACACTCTTGCCCCATGTGTTTTTGTTGATAATTCTTCAGAGAGTAACAATCGATACATACATCCTACAAATGTATAAATTTTGGTTGATGTGTTTAGCAGCCATAGCCATACAATAGGTTCGGTGCATTGTTTAACTGTTCCTAGGTCTGTTCAAACCTTTTGGATCCACAAATTGTTCAAATTTTACCTCAATTTACAGTCCCTGGTACATTTATTATGACCCCTTGGCTTGACCTTTGGAGGCCCATCATTCAGGTCAGCGGTGTCAGAACAAATATGGATTGTGACGTACAAGTTACAGACAGTCACAAGCGGATATGTAGTGAATCATTCATTCACTAATTGTGGCAATTACTTCCTTCATTCATGGAAAAGATGACTTCATACTTCAGTCTTCATATTGCTAGCTTGTTTACAGTAACCATTTAGTCAAATTCTGATTTAGCTTTCAATTAAGTTCCAACCTCAACCGCAATCTCAATCGACAAGTTATACATGCAGAGGCAGTTTGTGATGGAGTTCTTTAATTTGCTCATTTCTCATCCCTCTTCCCGGATGAATAAATAAACTATGAAAGTCCTCTACCAATCATTAGAAGTCTTTTGTCAAGTATATTAACACCAACGTTCAAGGTCTTTTTAATCATCAATTAACTGTGGTTGACCTGGTCAAGAGAAACTATAACAGATAACTGATATCACTTACTGACCTTCGTTGTACCTTTGCACAAAATGGCAAACAAACAGGTACCATGACACCACATTTCTCATAATATATATATATCAGCCATTCGTCTCTGATCCAAATATAGATATGGGGCCTTATCACTGATTTCAAGTGTTCAAATTCCATTTATGTGATCTAACATATGCAGGCAGGCGGCGGCGTACGGTGAGACTGTATTACGGTGCGACTGTATTACGTGCAGCTGCTATGCGGGTGGTGGCCGGAGATGAGCACCGCAGTTATCTATTAAGTTTTATCTGAGTGTCATTCGATTACAAGACTTGGTCACAGCACAACTGACTGCAACATTTTGTTTCTAGCTATGGCTGATTACCATGTATATAGAGTTGACAACCCTAAATCAGGGGTAAGTTTTTTAGGGGTTAGGGGCAAGGAAAGACAGTTAACCAAAAAGCAAAAACAACTTTTTGTCTTGAAAACTTTGGTGAAATAAATGGTAAGTTCTATGGCACCATTTATTCTTATCCGACGTTAACAAGACATGTGTTTGATTATTTTACAGGTATACAAAGTTGTAGTAGTTTGTAAAGGCAAACAGTGGTTTATATTCAGAAGGTACAGTGAGTTCCAGAGTTTATATGACAGGGTAAGAGCTTCTCTCATATCTTATATGCGTTGACAATAATTTTTAGTAGCATCCTGTGAGGAACACAGTCAAAATCCCCAGTGCGGATGCACTCCTTTTCTGTTAAGGGTTTCAAGATGCTTTGGTCTTTTCTCAAGTTTCAGACCACTTCAGCATTATCTTTGGTCAAATATAAAGATGTGACTATGACATCATGCATCACTTTCATGATCGGGATAATATAGGTTAACGTCTCTGTCCACATTAACGGCAATGACCGGACCTGACAGTATGAGCTCCTGCGAGAGATTTATGTAACCCGGTCAATCCAGCCTTGTCACGCGGCTACTTGGTTAGCCGCGTGACAAGGGTACAGTCAATCTATATTTGAACTGTAAAAGATCCTGCTGAAGCTGTCTGTATATACTTAATGAGAACCAAACCAGAGTCTGGCCATATCTTCTCCTCCTGTGATCACCATCTCTCAGTAACGACGTGACTTAATTATGCAAAAAGAAGTCCAAGCTGTCACACTATCATACTCTGTAGGCATGACAGTGAGAACTGTGGTATTCTCATTTCTAAATAGTTTCCTGATTTTTGTGGTGAGAAAAAAATTGCGGCATGGCGAGGCGCCAACCCGGGTGTCCAGGCCTGGTGATGAATCACTCAAACTATGTTCCAATTGGGGAAAGCCGCACAGCCAGGGTATAAAACCACTAATCCAGCCTTCTTCCATAGAGCAAGGGCTTATCGTGGTGCGCCAATGATTTCACTTCTCTTGGGTTTATTGCTGCAATTGCACCCATCAAAGGCATGCTTCAATCTCTTTTTTACGACTCCATGCAAAGTAAAAGCATGTCATTTTCCTGTCATTTAGCAGTTTTTTCATCTCTTTCAGCTTAAGAAACAGTATCCTGATGCAGGGCTTAAGCTACCTGGCAAACGTTTGTTTGGTAATCTGGACCCCGACTTTGTGAGACAGAGAAGAGAAGGGCTTCATGACTTTATACAGAAGATTATTGTACATCCCAGAATATCTGCTCTGTAAGAATTAATTATTTGTTGAGATCTGGATTTTTTATCATCCTCTCTTTTTTTGGTAAGAACCATAGTACAGGGGGTCCTGATTTGGAATCACCATAGATCATGATCTCAAGTTATTGCAGCCTGCCCACCCACCCACTATCTGAGCGGGGACCTGTGTATGTTGTTAGTTATCCCTGAGCAGTAGGTCAAACACAACATTGGCCTTTCTTGGAACTGAGATAAGCTCTGTTCATAAATCATACTTTACAATGTCATGGTAATCTTTTCACTTGTCATAACAAAGTGACAGGCACCTTATTCAAGCACCTGATTTATTGTTGGGGGAAAATTGCCGGTTGAGCTGAAAACTATATCAATCCAAAAAAACGATTACTATACTGGTACATCACATCTTGGTCAATTTTTACTGTTCAAAAAGGGACAGCAACCTTTCTGGCGAGGAGCGATTAATTTAATGAAGGATTATCATAAAGTATAAAGTTCAATTGTTTGGCATACCACGCAAACTAGGCCCATCAAAGTATCATGTTTTTCAAACAAGAGCTCTTTGCAGTACATTTTGCCGCACTGTATCAGGAAATTTTTCATTTGATATGTTCCTTGTGAAGGCGCCCCAGTCTTAGCACCTGCTGATAAGATAATGTTCCTAGCAACGGTGTACAGAATTGCTAGGACTTGTCACTTGCGTCCCTCCTTCCAAAAGTCCTGAGCTAAGTCCTCAAGCTAGCTCTTTCCATGTAAAGTCATCGCTTTGCGGAATGTAATGCCATTGGCAGTCGGGTGTCCATTCCTATTTCTCCTATCTCAAGAGGACTTATGTCAGCCTAGAATATGGCTACGATAATCCTTTGATTGCTTATCACTAAGCCCAAGTAGATTTTCAATAAGGGAGGAGTATTGGCAAATGACGGCCAGTGCAGTTTTGGATAAGATAGGCAAAGAACACACAGCATTATCAATTATGTGACTGTATTTATTTTTCTGTTTGTTGCGTTCAGAGACAGGTATTTTCTTGAGCTCTATTTTTATGGTGTTTAATGGGGAGTGGGAAACCCGATAAATAACTGAATCTACCTCAGGTCATTATACCTCTCTGGATTGTCAAACAAATTGTTGGGAATCTGCATGTGAATGATGTCACCACATCTTATTTAGGTCTGCAATTTTTGTGGTAGACTTGGTTCTTGCCCCAACAAGACCTTAGGCTTATACTATAGACTTTATATATTAAGTCTATGGTTATATGGTTGTAGGTCAAGTCGGTAATAACTAGCCAATTGGATGTGTACCATTAAAATTGAGTGGTCAACCAAAGACGAATTCAAATTAATTTCCTTGAAAATCGCCAGACCATTCATATTTAGACAATTTACCACTTGGCAATAAGAGATAGTATCAGAACGGATCTGGTGATGTGAATATGATAGACTTTGTAGACAGTATTGAATGAAGACCAGTGATTGAGGCTCCGTGTGTATTTGTGACAAGTTCCTGGCTTATGTACAAGAAAACTAAAATTGCCTCAATAGATTTTCCATTAGTCATGATCACAGAAATCGTGTTAGAGTGACCTGGCATTGGTAATAATAAAGTTTACAAACCACATAAGTATGTCAGCGTGGGCGGCCCTCATCAGGAGGTCAAAAGTGTGGTTTAGTGGTTTGTTTTGAATCTTCACATTTTTTTATCATCATCAGCTCATGATTATGTTTTGTTTCAGGCCAGACGTGAGGTTATTCCTGAATTTAGACAAAAACATGCCAGAGATTGACGACCCAGAAAGTCCTACAGACGAAAACTCCAACATAACTCAGGTATGATACAACCTGTTAGCTGAGGCCCTCCCCCCCCCCCCCCACATCATCTACAGACACAAACTCTTACTAGGACTGGTACATGAGCCACATTATATGTTTGCTCACCGCGGAGAACTTGGGGTCACAGACAGGCACACTCCACACCATATAAAAGTCTGTTATCTACCTGGAATTATTGTTGTTTTATCATAAGATTGGAATGTCACAATTTGTGTTATAAAACAGCTCCAAAAAAAATCCACATTCCTCACCTGGACTGAGTAATATTTACACTCCATATTAGACATTCCTCCAGGGGCCATGGGATCTTTAATAGAGATGTCGTAAGTCTCATACAGCATGATCATAGGAGGAACTTAGAATCTGAGTTTACCCCTATGTGCTTTTAACACATCAACAGATCAAATTTTCAACTGTCTTTTCTCTGATGCTAATCTAATGTGCTCTGTTTTTTTATTTCAGTTAAATGGTGAAAATAAAGTCAACTTGGGGCCATCAGAAAGAACACAGTAAGTGATATACAGCTCTCTGCGCTTTTACAAACAAATAACAGTGTTGCAAAAGTTTATCAAAATGATTTTCAAATTTAATATGATTGTCCATGTATTGTGACGTAGTCACTTTTTTTCACAAAATCAACATCTAAAACTGAGGTCAATGAATTAACAGTTCTAGTGTCATCAGTCGCGTCATAGAAATCATGTTTACTTGTAGAGTGCGACCATCAGATTTTGAATTTCTCAAAGTTATTGGCAAAGGAAGTTTTGGAAAGGTAAGTTATACATCTATAACAATTCATACATAATTTATGCATCTGATAATGAAGTCATAAACTCAATTTTTTGTGCCATCAGATGATGTAATGGAAATTCAATTTAAGACCTGGATAGTCCCAGGTAAATGATTTATTGCGGGGGGGGGGGAGTTATATCTGGACCTGATGTGGTTAAAATCAGTAAAAAAACTGCAAAAAATAAAGTTAGAAAAATACTTAGAAATAGAGAGGAAATTTATAAATGTGGCTCAGATTGACATAAGTAATTCATCACAAACACTGTGCCAGACTAAAGAATTCAAATTTTTATTTGACTTTTCCAAGGTTCTGTTGGCGAGGCAAAAGGCAGACAACAAAGTTTACGCTGTCAAAGTTTTACAAAAAGCCGCCATCATGAAGAGAAATGAGGTGAAGCACATTATGGCTGAGCGTAATGTACTGCTTAAAAATGTGATACATCCATTCCTTGTGGGACTACATTATTCCTTCCAAACAGCAGACAAGCTTTACTTTGTACTGGATTATGTCAACGGTGGCGAGGTATGTAGAAGCTGCGACTTTCGTTTTGATTTCTTTCATATCTTTGTGGCGGGTTTATGGGTATATCATTCCCCTGCTAATGAAAATCATTTTAAAATTCAATATTTGTGATAATGACCATCAGTTTCAAAATTTGTGTCCTGAGAGACATGATAAATCATATAACCCTTACCCTTACATTGGTACAAAGGTGATTGTCAATCTGGGGAGTTAAGCTGGACAACAAACAGCTAAGTTTCAATCGTATTCAGTAACGTCTCAAATGTTGAGAAAAAGATCTGTCAAGCACACACCTTTGTTTTCTGTCTTTGTAGTTATTTTTCCACTTACAAAGAGAGAGGACATTCACAGAACCCCGCGCCAGATTCTATTCAGCAGAAATGGCCAGCGCCATCGGTTACTTACACTCGCTAAATATTATCTACAGAGATTTAAAACCAGAAAATATTCTACTTGACCATCAGGTGAATAGTACTCACTGTTTTTCTTGGCTATATGGGATAGTCTACTTTGTACTGTATCTGTGGTACAGTCCTAGGACATATATAACCGCAATATTAGGGTCGATGGTTGCATGCGTGCATGTATGAATGACCTCAAGAAGGGCATTTATGAATGATGCTTTACCAGAGACAATTGATACAGTCTTTGGCTTTACCAAGAACAACGTTGGTAAACCATAAGTGTTGATAAAAAACAATTTGTGCCATTGTTTTGGTAAAAAATGTCACTCAAAATAAGATACAATTGCATAAGTTACATAATCAAAGCACGTTTGAACAATATTATTGTTATGATTCACATTAAACTCTTACGTCCAAAGCTCATAAAGAATACTTTCACCACACTTGCTTCATAAATGTCAAGTCCAAGAATTTCCCCCAAATAATGTTTTTCTTGTCCACGGTCTGTCAATTTTCTGAGGGCGGTGCGGTCGCGTAAACAAAACACATTCATCCTGTTTCATGGGATTTCCAAACTTCATAAATACTATGAAACGAACCACAAATCTGCTGCTCAAGATAAAAACGCGTCAAGGCTCCAGGGTGAATTATTCGGTCTGGTATCAAAACAAGGAACTTTTTGCACATGTGACATCTGAAATCAGCAAAAAACCTTGCAACAAGGTTGCAATCGTCCACACCCTGACTTTTATCTGCTAGACCCTTGCCTGGAACATTATGTTTTAGGTTTTATTACATTGGAAGTTCTCTTTTGATGTTTGTAGGGACACATCAAGTTGACAGATTTTGGATTGTGTAAGGAAGGAATGGAGGCATTTGGTACGACGTCGACGTTCTGTGGAACACCAGAGGTTTGTAGATTTCTATGTCTGCCTGATCGGATTATTCTGATACATGGTATAGTGTATACTAAAAGATATGACTTATTTAAGGGGTTCAGGGAACTTCTGCCTTCAAACATGAAAACAAGACTTGGCGTACTTCCTATTTTTTAGGTCCGCACCTATCAATCATATTTAGACTTCACCTATGAATCCATCTATCATAAATCTTCCGTTAATTTTTGACCACGTCGTGCGTCAGTCGCAGTGGCGAAAATGTAAACAAAACTCTCACAAATTCTTTCATTCACCTGTTCCAAAAATTTTATACGCTCCAAAATATGATAATAAATAATCTAAACGAGACAATAAATTAATTTTCAGCCGCGGCAGGTGGCTTGGCACTATGGCTGGCTTGGCACTATGGCTGGTAGTTTGTGTGACTCGGAGAGTCAGGTTAACTTTCTCATAATCAATACGACACATTAATCACTCACGTAAAAATAATAATTATACCTTGATAGTAATCCTGCTAATCTATTCTGGCAGTGTAGAGTATTATCTATCTTCAGATACAAATTTAGAGTGTCGGAAATAGATTATCCTGATCTCATAATTACTCGGGATTTGGCTGATAGTAATTTGTTGGCTGTTTTTTTGATAATTATCTGATATCAGAGCTTTACATGGAAGTGTTTAGTAAAGGTACACATCGAGGTACAAGTGCCTTTCCTGTTATTCAGCCAGTGTTAGGATCGTCTGAGAGTAAACTGACTCACACAGGGATACTTTCACATTAAGCGACTTATGTGGTTTTTGAGATCATGAATCAGGTCCCTCGCGATATCTCTTAATATTACTCGACTTTCTATCAACAATGAGGACGTGTGAATTTTGTAACTGCATATCGAGCTTCCCACACTCCACCCACAAGCTGGTTTGTTTTGATGAACCGTATTCCAATAATAAATCCTCAAATTAACATTTCCTTACATTCCAATAAGAAAAAAATTGAATTAATTGTGAAATTGTTGACAGTATTTGGCACCGGAAGTGTTGAGGAAGCAGCCTTATGACAGAACAGTAGACTGGTGGTGTCTCGGAGCGGTACTTTATGAGATGTTATATGGATTGGTGAGTACCTCTCAGTCGTTAGGCTCTTTCTCTGTTAGCTCGGTTTCCATGTCACTTAGTGCGTTTTGGTCTTCCCTGTCCTGTTAATATATCAGTAACGCCGATGATGGTTTCTTTGATAACCTTCATATAAAGAAAACGTTCAAAATTCAATTAAGACTCAATCCTATCTCATATTGATCCTCTTTTAATATCACATATTTGAGACCAAGTTTCTTTTTTTATCACCAGATTTCTATAACCTTGCAGGCAAAAAAATCGTACCATATGTTTCATTTTCCAGCCTCCATTCTATAGTAGAGACACGGCGGAAATGTATGACAATATTCTATACAAGCCTTTAAAACTGAGGACGAATGTATCAAATCATGGCAGAGATATGCTCACTGGGGTAAGTTACTCACTGACATACTCTCTCGAGCTTGGTACGGTTGTCTGTATGTATTTAGCGTAGATACCGCATGGGAAGTTGCCTTGTCATGCAGCTACTTTTTTGTTTTGGGGGAAAACCAAACAAAAATGTAGCCACATGACAGGGCTTCATTGGAAGCCTTTGACAGTGGATCTCAATAAACTTATGTCCTATGACTTATGTTTGAGTCATGTTACTCATACTTAACTTGATTGGTCGTTCACCAAACCTCTCCACCGTACATTGAAGCCTCTCATACGGTATCTCCAGCACAATTTCCCTCTATTATCAGTAACATAACAAGATAACGAGTTTATCATGTTATAATTTGAAAACTCCCCTCACCACTACCTGGTGATGAAGATAAGGTTTTGTAACGTATTCAAACAGCAGTTTCCACAGTGTCAGAACAACGCTTTAGTGTTAATGTCTGAACACAATGGTGAAACACTAGATTGGAGTGAGTCACAAGACTATGGAGTCAGTTGACAATACCCTCACTATAGTAGTCATCCCATTGTCAAAATCCGAAACCAAGAATTTAACACAAGAATAGGTTTCATAATGTGATCAATTGAGGAACCTGATGAAAGGGAAGTTGCCACTTCCAGATTTTTGTGTTTTTCGATTTACCTAGTTGGTTTTAATCTCGGTGAGAATCTTTACCAGTTGAGCTTGGCGACTTTGTCAACATGCCAATCTCTTGGATACACATGCTCCCGTGATTTATGAGAGCTCATTTTTCACATTGTGTGGTGAATTTGACAATATACCTCAGCAATGTTGAGAGATTGTGGTCACGTCCTGTCACTCCTCAATACCTGAATCATTTACTCAGGTGTGGCAACTCGGGCAACAGAAGCAATGAAAATAAGTTCGTCACTTATGGTCCTGATCATTTCGTCTTATTACCAGTAGTCATTTGTATTGTCAAGATTTGTGATTGGATAAGAAGTATTCGTTTTCTAATTTTTAGCTATTACAAAAGGAGATGAATAAAAGGCTGGGAGCAGCGAACGATGTACGGGATATCAAGAATCATGCGTTCTTTGCTTCCATAGACTGGGTGGCTCTCGACAAAAAAGAGATCTCACCTCCATATAATCCGAATACCGTAAGTAGAACCCGGGGGTGCTAGGGGCTGGAACAATCAACCTTGAAAGCTCCCCCAATGGGACTGGAACCCACAACTCCTGCGGAACCAATTGCCTGGCAGTGAACAGCAAACGCGCTAACCAATTTGTAACCGATTGCTATCCAATTGCGCCATCTCACCATCCCCAAACCCAAAAAAGAATGGGTTGATGGCGCTGATTAGTATGCCCGCTATTCACTACTCAGAGATGTGTTCTCTCACCCCATAGCACAGTCCTATCCACCATCGCCACCTTATGCAACGCATTTCTGGGACCCTCAGTAGTGATTTCTTTGCTGTCTTTCCAGCTTGCCAGCGTGTCTTTCCATGAGTCAGTCAGAAGACGAGTACGAGTTAATAAATAAGAATTGCACACAAACTGAACTGATTTCTGAGGATTTATTATTTGTTTATACTCTGAGAGCATGTGCTAATTTTGATCGCATGACTTTCCAAAACAGCAGCATTGTAGAAATAGTCCACATATTTTTTTTCTTTTTTAGAACGATCCTATGGATTTGAAACATTTTGATCCAGAATTCACCAAAGAACCTGTACCAGGTATGTAGTACTTTATTAAGGAGTGTGACAGTGAAGACGTATCAACATGCTGAGCGTAATTCAATAAGCAAATTGCTAAATCTTTATCAAATCACTCATTCCATGCTGCGGAAAGAGTTCCAAATTAATGTATAAAGGGGCTGTTAACCAATTGATCCAATGGAGAAACCAAAGTAAGGAGGTTCTTGCGCAATTTGATAGTTAGATTATTATTGCACAT
This sequence comes from Membranipora membranacea, assembly GCA_914767715.1. Classification (NCBI taxonomy): domain Eukaryota; kingdom Metazoa; phylum Bryozoa; class Gymnolaemata; order Cheilostomatida; family Membraniporidae; genus Membranipora; species Membranipora membranacea. Next base: position 14,832,982 of record OU612068.1, read on the forward strand.
AGCTTGCTACCATCTAGCTACACCGATGCTAGCCTGTCTTGACAAGCACTGAACAAAGCTTGTCAAGACAGGCTACAGCGATGCATACATTAAGGGCTTGAATAACAAAAATGTAAATAAGTGACAAGTGGGCACAACTTTAATTTATGACACCTCAGGTTAATTTAAGTTAATGAGTTGATACAAGCTGAACATTTTGTGTGCTTGATTTGATTGCAGAATCAGTTGGTAGATCTCACAATGGCGAGTTTATGGCCAGCGTTCAGGATGCTGACAATGCGTTTGAGGGCTTCTCATATGTGCCTGCATCAGAATTTGGCTCATAGAGTCAACGATAACAGCTATGCAATCAAAATGGACCAAAAATTCATGTTCCGCTCTATATTTATGATCTAATATAATTCATCAACATGTGGCCTGTACTAACTCCGGCTGTTTATCAAACTGTGAAACTGTGTCGTGCCTATTTCCTGTACAGCGTTGACATGTAAGCGCCAAATTTCAAGTTACTTATATTTACCTATATATCTTTCATCACATCCGATTCCATATCCCAGTAATCTTCCCTTTCATTGTAAGATTCAAGTCTCATCAATGGCATATTTATTGATGTTTTTTTCCAAGAAATATTGAATTCATAATCTTTTCAAAATTTGGCATTATTTCAGTTATCATATCTATCTAGTATTCACTTGATTTTTTTTATGCGGAAAGTTTTAGTTGAGTAGTTGATGCGATTGTGTTATTGTGCGCTGAGAATTTCTGTCTATTGGCAAAATTTACATGACTAGATTCCAAGAAGCACTTGGAATTGTATGCTTCTGATTGGTGCTAGGCTAGACGTTGTCCTTATTTTTCTCGGCACTACTGGTATATAAACAGAGTATTACGTACATCACGTGCTTCCAAACCTTTGAACTGTTCATACACAATTTATGCTTTATGCTACTTTTATACATGTACATATTTTTGACCGATTCATCAATGCAAAGTTTTGTTTTATTCCAAAACAAATTGACAATAAATTTTGTATCCAAAGAGCAAAGCCATCGACTAGTCCTACTAGCCAGGTCCTGCTTCTTTCTGCTTGACACTTCCATGTTTAGTCTCAGAGTGAAATAATAGAGTCATATACCTACATGACACATTTGAGACCTTCTGGCATAAATTGCAGATATTGCACAGCACCCGACCCATATTGGATGTTTTGAGTGAATGCTCTTTATCGAGCCGCTCAAACGAGCAAATCAACAAAATTAGACTTATTAATCAGGAGGGCCAACATCTCTTCAGATCGATTTCAGTGCCTATGTTATCAATGACCCTAACCACCACCCATCAAACCCCGTGCCATCTAGACAGAGTCAACATCGCCACTCTGTCAGGTTTGATGCGAGGTTCGATGGCACTACGACTGGCAATTTCATCATATTAGATAACATTCATATCAAAGTAGACCCAGCTTTTCAGCAAAAAATCCACATCGACTACGCGCTGTTGTGCATCAACACTTTATGCCAATAAAATTATACACAGTGAAGTAGTAATAGTAATAAGTATTGAGTTTAAATTAATCTTAATTGTGTACACGATAAACTAAAAAGTATTAATGTAAACTATCAGATTACTTAGAAATCTATTTTTACTAATCGTTGAAGAGTTGAGAGCTAACAGAGACAAATGAGCAACAATGTGTGTCTGACTTTGTGTAGTAGCATGAACAAAAATCGTCTCCCCATTCCTTTCCTTATTCCATTTTTAGAATAAATATATATTGTAATAAGTTTGTTATGCTGAACACGACCTTCAATGGCGGTATAATTTGTTATCAATGGCTCATGCCATTTAGCATAATACTGAAGCAGAACAAAAACCTATTACATAGATTACTTTTGTGCTGTGCTGTATTGTTGCCAAGCAACATCATTCACGCACTGGCACTACATGTGGCACTGGGTGCAGTAGATTTTCTGCAGTGTCTGACGCAAATAGGGCACCTGTAGGAGACTGAAAGCAGTGTAAGCCAACCACCATGGCCCAGCTAGATAAGAAATACAAGGGGGCGCCTTTTGGCTGCCAGACGCCAAGGTTTGATGTCGCAGGTGTTCATCCTGGTAACAAAATGCCAGCATCATTTACCCAGGTAAGTTAAGTCCTCTCCATTAGAGAGTCAATGGTTATATTCAGCTGAAAATATAACGGTGAGCTTTTGCATCTGAGTTATGTCGATAACATTGTATATAACTGATGGTAAACTCCTTCTCCTAACACATTTGATTCGAGTTGAATACTAAACATACCTGCTAACACTGTGTTCTTACTTTGTGATTGGGCACAGTATCCAGTACCAGGTAGTATAAAATCCATTTTTTATTTTGCAGGTAAATTATTGCCACAAAACCATGCATGAGGTCAACAGAAAGCGAGGACCTGGTTTATATGATATTGAGCTGGGAGGATTCAAACCAGATGCAGTGGAGAGTCGGTCCGCAGGACCAGGTTGGGCACGAGAGTATGAAATGAAAAGACTGGCAGCATTGCCCCATCTACTTCATAAAGACCAATGGGAAGCTCGTCGACTCCTTACGAAGAAACTTGGCCCAGGTTCTTATGACATCAAAGATTTCAAAGAGAACGATGATCTCATTCCGAGAAGTAAAATAGGAATTTGTGGGTACCTTGGTAAGAGAATGGGATCAGCTTTTAAGGAGAAAACACCAGGACCAGGAACCTACGGAGATGGAGGTATCCCTCATTCAGGGATAGAAGAGAAAGCTACTAAATCTATGAGTACAGTAGGGATGCTTGATGCAGCTACGAGTGGAAAGAGAGATCTACCAACTGTAGGTTGTCACCTAGGACCAGGAAACTACAACTTCAAAGGATCGACAGATGTGCTTAAAGAGCGTCAAGTCAGCAACAGAGGTCCGTATGACCTGTTCTCCCTTGATAGGAACAAGCCAATCATGACTGGGCATCATGCCAAGTTCGGTGGCTCAAAGTTAGGACCAGGAGAGTATAATCTAAAATCGTTCACAGATGGAATAAACACTTACAACAACAAAAAGAAGGGAGAGTTCGGTAAAACTGAACAACACCCAGAGAAAGCAGAGCGCATATTTTTCTCCACTCTTAGCCAAGTTCCAATGCCAGAAGCTGGTAGCAGACCGGGCCCCACGTCCTATGACCCAAAGATTGATTTCCCTAAGCCTGAGAACCATGGCAGTGCAGGATTCCTTTCTGATGCCGCCAGAAATGACAAGAGGTCACAGAGGTTCTTCACAGGAAATTTCAATTCGGTTGGAGCTGGTCGATATGAAGTCCAAAAATTCCATGAATCCAAACATCGCAATGGTCATGAAAGTGTCTTCAAGTCCAAAGTTGGTCGATTGGCTCAGCACCAAGAGTTTGCATTCAGAGAAAGAATCAGAGAAAAGGATGTCCTAAAATCGGACAGAGTTCACCTCCTTAAGCCTCAGAGGCCTCCTTACTATTATCCTAATAACCTAACTGATCATTACAGCCAAACGAAATCCATAACAATCGGCTAAAAGTTTCACCGATATATCTGTGCATTGACCTGTCTTGGCAAAACTGGTAATTAAATGTGCCTTGTTGTAAAACTCCAAATCATTATACTTTTCCTATGCCACAGTATTGCTCAATTCTGTTATTTATTTTTCCAGTGCTTTTGGCTGATATAAGGTTCAGCATATTTAGCTTCTGCTCAAAATTTTGTGCTAACACGCTGTTGGACTTCCAACTATTTTGAATTTATTTTCTAAATAATATTTTGTCTGGTACTTGTGCACATATTTGATATGTATGTATAGTAAATATGAATGATGGTTCTGAGCCAAGTTTTAAGAGATTATCCCTTTTTTCGTTTTATTTATTTCAAAGTTATAATGTGTAAATAATAAATTAAACATTTAAAAATTTACATGATGTGCATTGGTTACTTTCGCCTGCAAAAGTCTCAAGATAATAAGTCATATATCTCAATTGACCACTGTGTTATCTGGTGCAATTTGAAATACACCAGAGAACATTAATATTTTATAATAACTCCAGCCATTATTTGAACATTGTTATTTACCCTATAATATCAATATAAAGACAAACAGTGAATACAAAATAAACGTCAATAGGCAGCTGAGTTCTGCTATTCAACATCATGCACCCAAATAGAGGAAATTTTCTTTTCAGTTCTCAATTACAGGCCATTATGGAGCATGATGCAGAAATGGGTGATTATTGATCATTAAACATATTTAACAAATCACTGAACATGGCTAGCAACAGCGACACGAGTCAACCAGTGATGTATGTACGATTGGGTATATGTGGAGATAACTGCTTAAAAATTAAAGAAAATTGGACTTTCTCATCACTAACAATGTCTGATTATTAAAAAATGGGCGGATAAGCCACTGTGGACATACATATCATACATGACAGTCATAAATAATCGGTTCTTAGTTCCTGATTTTGGTTGTGACCATTCTTCTCTGTCTTGGTTTGTTTGGTGCAACTATTCTGATGAGATGCAAGGCTAGTCACCAAGGATAACCACATCACTTCAACTTGATGAGCCTGACTTTTAGTTCTGCCAGAGTTGTATGTTCACCCCTCAAACCATTAACTTCTGTTTCGGGTCTAAAATAAAAGGCATTATCATGGTGCATGATCAAAAAGCTATACCACCAGTTTAACCGCTTGGAGGAGCATATGTGATGTATGTACAGGAGTTGGAAGAGGTTTAAGTATTAATAACAGACATCAACCAATCAATACAACTATTATATATCTGATATATCTGAGCAACTGAAATGGTGCATACTCAGTCTATTGTCTGTTTATATATTATTTATAGTAATATTGTGCAAATAAAGTGAAAATGGGCATTGATTGAGAGTAAATGAAATCACTGTTAATTGCTGATGTGGCTCAATCACACTAGTGGACAACGGATGCTTTTTGTAGTAAGCCAATAAATTCAAACTCTAGGGAGTAATTCAGTAGTTTATTCATTCAAACACTGAGTACAGCTCGTGCAGAGAGATACTTAGCCGATATCTCATCCTCAATTAAATGACCTATTATTTGCTGTGACTTGCGAGTTCAGTAAGGAAGACAGTATTTAATTATTTTATGAGATTGTACTAGATAAATACAGCTCTATCGCCCAAATGTCCAACAAACCATTCAGCAATTCTGTCTGATCAAATTTTTACCCCCCCCCCCCCCTTTTGCTGCCTACTAATGTCTCTGTTGCAGCAAAAGTATTGATTTTTTCGCAGCAAACTTTATATGAGATACACAAATAGCAACCCAAAACTGGTAGAATTGGTGAGATGATGTCCTCAAGATTGGTTATTCTAACCATAAACCTATTAATACTATAAATACTATATATATTATGTTAAAGATTCTAACCTATAGCACAAAACAGCATAGCCCAGATGTGTGATAATATTAAAGGCTACCCAAAGACCAATGCATGTTATAGTCTGGCATGATAAAGTTTCGTCAGCTTTGCATGGTAAAAAAATTCATGCATTGGTCTTTGGGTAGTCTTTAAAGGGCAACCAAGGTTTCAAACAACTTCTTATTGATGGCCATTGATTAATAGCAGATTGCACCTTCTGCATTGGGAAAAAGACAAAATATAATTCGGATGATTATTCAGCCAGAATTCTTGTGAAACATTTCTTCCACCAGGTACTCAAACTCAGCTAAAAGAGAATACCACATAGCAGTTTCCTGTTCCTGTTATTATTTAGCCTGTGCTCTATAATTATTACAGCAAAGTCTTGGAACCTCCCCTAAACTGAAGTGTTGCCCAGCTTAGAGTCATCAACTACTTGGAGTTTTGCATCGCGTAATGAACAAAGCTGATGCTGCCCAGCACATTATTTGCTACCCATTAATACATTGCTGCGAAACCTTGGTTGCCCTTTAAGTGATATTATTTTAATACATTACCTAATCTCATGCTGCTGATAGAAAATGTGTATTTGAGTTGTCGGTTTTAGAATATGCATAGAGACATTCTCCTTCAGGGCTTCAATAGAGTCATCAGCATTCAATTTCATTCTGTGAGAATAAAAGATTTCCATTATATAATTATTATTTGAAAATACAATATAGCATAATCTAAAATAAGTAGATGACCTGATAGAGACTGTAATGGAGTGTGGTATTACAACAACACAGCACACAGCAAGATATACAGCCACTCAAACATCAAGTTTGAGATAAGAAAGCATTGACCAGAATAAAAGACATATAGCTAAACACCTGCCACAACCACAACTGTGTAGTCTGAGCCCCCAAATCCCCTCCTCTATTCCACAGCCCGGCAAAGAAGGATGGAGGTACTCATGTATGGAATTAAATGAAGAAACAATAGTTTTACAAAACTGCAAACACTCATGGAAGGCTCTGAGGCAGAAGTTAACAATCTGAAAAGAGGGATGGTAACATTTGAACAGGAATTTAACATGTGTATCTTTCCTGACACCAACAATAGAGTTTACATTTACACTTTTGCCTTTTGATATTTCTGTAAAAAAAGATATCCAATGACAACCATCAGAAGAGCACACAGGTATATCAACGAGCATGTACAATATTAGGTTGTCTGGTTAGTTTTCAAAATAGTGTAGACGATTTTCATTCATTAAATTGGGCCATTTGAATATAAAATCCAGGATTAACTCCTTGATAAAATACTGTTTTGATTAGTTTTTTTACTTACAGAATTGGCGCATTAGAATTGATTTTCTCTGATTCCCCCTCATAAATGTCAGCATCTATAAAATAATCAACATGAAAAATACCATCTCAATTGAACAAGCCAGGTTTGCTTCCTAAAATAATAATCTAGAGTTGGAATATAGCAGCTGGCAGTGTTCACTTCTACATTGAAGTCGTTTATACATGATCAAAAGTAAGACAACTCCTTTCATTTTTTAGAATTACAAATTTTCTCCCCGAAACCAAAGTTAGCTTATTGAGGCTTTCGATTTTTAAACACTTATTTTTTGTGTGTGATGTGTTTTACAACGTAACACCACAAATTTCACTCGCAGCCGTTTGAGCTCTTACTCATTACAATTTTAAAAATAATCGAATAAATAATCTTGCCGTGATGCTGGTAACTCACCTTGGCAATGGTAATTGTTACTATTGGGATGATAGGTAACCAAACAATATTATAAGCTGTAAATTTCTCTTGCTGTGACACAATTATAATCACGTGTACCAGATAAACATTTAGGGAAATTGATATCATGTGCTTTTATGCGCCCCACAAACCTTGTCCTGTGAACTTACCATCACTTAGAAAGTGCAGGCTGTAATATACATGATTGTTCTCAGTAGCAATATTAGGCCAGGTAGGTGTATTCAAGTCTGAGGACAATGATTCATGGTCTGAAATAACAAAATGTTTCAAGATATTGGTTACTTTATACATGGTGATTACAGCTCATCTATATATATATACAAATATAAAGGTTATCACACTGTAATCATTATAGAAAAAATAGTGATTGATGATACATTTTCAACCCGCAATGTGAAATTTATTACATCATAAATGCATTACATAAACATCTGTCACTATCATAACTGGTGTAGAAGAAAGAGGATAAGACAAACTGATCTAGTGAAATGAAGTCCTATTGGTATTATGGAATATCCCCTTGATAAGTTATATTAAGAGAAAGGTCTTGAAATGTGGTTTAAGTTATGTCACTTCGTTGAAAGTTGTTGGTTGAAAAATCATTTGGTTTGTCTTGGTCTTGTCACTTTAAATATCGTAAAGCAATGACAAAAAATGGGCAGGCCACTCTAGATAATATTTTGTTCATATTGAATGGAAATACAGGTTCTTGAATAATGTAAGCTGTTCAAGATTGTGTCAGCTGAATGATCACATCTACCAACACAGTTCACAACTGGAGTGGTTTCAGTTAGTTACTTGATAAATCGCAACAGCTGTATGGTCCCTCACCAAACAAAATACAGCCTACACACATAGAAAAGACATAAGTGAAGAGGGGTCAGAGAACAGGTTACCTGAGGGAGGAGTTAACATCTCCTCTATTGAGGTGTCAGTAAAAGGGGACAGATTATCCAGATTATTAACCCCCCCATTAACAAGCTGGTATTTGCGACAAACCAAAAAGATGTTTGCCTTTACCCTTATTTTAAGATTTGTCAAAACCTTCTAGTTTAAATCAGTTGTCCTTTCGCTCCCTCATTTTGACAATATCTTATATACACAATTGTGAATGGCCGTTGTTTCAAGTACAAGTTCTAGAGCTATTGTATTGGATTTTGTAAATCTTCGACAATTTGTTAAGGATGAAACTGTTTCTGCTCAGATCACAAAGGTTGGTGTAATCAGCTGGGGATATCATAGACTAGACCATTGATGTAGTAAAAATCATACATACAAAAGATTTCCAGCCACTACAACAGATCACTTTGGCGCACCGTTAAATCGAACATGACATACAATTCCTACTATCAATATTGAGCCAGAAGTGGCACTGAAAACTTACCAACAGGTAAGCCAGTGCCAGTCACATAGAAAAGCCTCTTATTTTTGGCACATCTCGGACCGTTATATACATATTTGAACTTATACTCGGCTGCTGGATGTGACTTGTTAGCTTCTGAAAACCATGAGATGACAGTGTGTAGAATGCAGTAAGGTCAAAAACTATGGATATCTAAAATCTCTTGTAAGGTGCTACTCAAAAGTACTATTCCGTTTATCTTGAGACTGAGAAATATGCGAGTAACATTTGATGCAGATGATGAGCATTTATTCAAAGCAACATTATTATATTGGCCTTGCACAACAGGTAGATCCATAAGAGTTCTGATCGATATGCTGATAGAATCCAGCTTCTGATTGCTCTGACCTGTACTATAATCAGCTAGTTTTGCTTGGAAGAAGTAACCCTTCTTATGCTGCAAGTCGTTGCAGCCTCGATGTGGCCCATCTGGGATATCACTGGATTGTAGGGAGAGGTTAGAATTTGGCAAACCAGCATTTGGTTGTGTCCGCCTGTCAACAAATCTGTACCGGATACTCCCTTGTGGAAGATCAACAAGTACTGGAGCATCTATCAAATGACTCTGCAAACACCACATCACATGGAACACAAATGTTTATGGGAGTGTCATTACGTATCATCGCTGGCAACTATATTGTCATAGGCATCCCTCCATGTACATGTCACTGGTATGCAATTTTGTGTAACCACTGCTTGGTGTCCATGATATAATGGTTTATGAGCTACCCAACCTTGCTCATCAGTCACCACCAGTTTTACACCCGTGTTGAGCAATATAGCAGGTTTGAAGCTGACAGCACTGACAGGCTGGTAAAGCACTGGTTTATCAAGACAAGCTCATCATAAGTACCACAACCATTATAAAAAAACCTGACTGGATAACAGTGAGTGTCTTGCACATTGAACAAATCCTTTGTAAGGCAGCAGACCTATTCTCAGCAAGATCTGATGGGAAAAAAAAGATCAGGTTGAACCTGTGAGTCCTCATTTGACAATTAGGGCTTGGAAGGACTTCATTTGTAGTACTTTGCCTCCAGGTTTCCCAACTAATACATTACTAATTTTTCTTAACAACTTTGCTTCAATACACACCTTTCCTTCAGCTTGAGCTAATTTTGAAGCATATTCAACTCTTGGATTTAGAGCCACACCAACAGGTGGACTGTTACTGGCAGCTGCACCCATAGGAGTATCAGTTGAAAACCAACAACAATATCAACTTTCTCAATATTCCATATCAGCAGGTGCTTTCTGAAGTATTTACATTTCTCCTAGCAAATTCAAAATGGCCACAGGAAATAGTAATATGTAGGGGAACACAATCCTGATATCATTGTTAGGTGATTTTGTTTGTCATAATGACCTGGCACAATTTATCATTGTTGATGCTTGTGAATCATCGATATTGGAAGGATTATTCCAGAAAGCAGACAGTGTAGATAAATCTCAGGCACCATTATGGTTTAACAAGGTTATTATTAGTAAACAACCCATTACTTGTAATAAATTGAACCAACTTGAATGTTCCGGGTTTTTCACTTTTATTTCGCCATTACGATGAAAAAATGTATAAATAAATCACATGATTTATGATCGTTCCTTCATCCAGAAATCCAGAGGTCCGTGGGATCTTCTGTACTGCACGCCAACACCATCAGGCACCAGTGTGCCGTCAGCCCTCAGAGCCTCAAACTCATCTCTCTCCCACTTGGTGAATCCCCATTTGGTAGACAGATAGATCTGTAAATAGTGAAGAAAATTATAAATTGTCTCGCAAAACCATCCATCCGTGAATTAGATAAGTTGATAATTGATGGTTTTTTCAGCAGGTAATAATCATCTTGGCTTCAAGAAGCAGAACTTAATCCGCCTCCCTGCGTGCCCAGCAGGACCAGGAGACTGCCTGGATAACTTCAGCATGCTGAAGAGAACCTTCAGACATGAGTCCGTACATCCACACAGCCATTACACTGTGAACCAGTGCCCCAGACTGCTGAACAACACAAACCTCGGAGAATGGATTAAGCGTTTCATCATCAAAAAACCATCAAGTCTTAGAACATAATGCTATGACGTAGTTGGGAAATCCTAAGTGACAAATTACGAAGTCAGCAATTCATAGTTGGTCATGGTCAGTTATTAAGATTACAATGCCAGAAGTTCTTCAATTCAATTAAAAGCATTAAATTTCCAATACCACAAGCATGTTATTATTTTTGGACAACAGGGACATGCCGTAAGCTAAACTCCAAAATAGCATTGCAATCCTCCCAATGTTCATGTTAATACGAACAAAACCCTACTTATATGAAGATTCAACAAGAATATTTGTGTCCAAACATACTTTTTGTCTGCCAGGGAATTTGAACTTGGATCTTCTGAGAGCCTCAATGGCAGCATCCTTGTGTTGATCTCTGATACGGACAGACATGATTGGCTGACCGATCTTAACACGAGCACATGTACCCAGGGGCTTTCCGTAAGCTCCTCTCATTCCGGTCTGAAGTCTGAAATGAATAAACAGCAATGTGTGCGAGTCATATCATTTACATAGAACTTAAATTTGTTCAATATCTATGACTGCCTTTTTTTCTTACTATTATACTTGATGGCATCATGACTTCTTTTATTGGACAATGAGTATAACACCTGTCCATTTGCTGTCTTGAATCATGTTTCGCACAACGGGGCTAATCACGCCCTGTTTCTGATTGAGCTATTTCCTCACCTATCAGCACCAGCACATGACAACATTTTGTTGATTCTGAGCACATGGAAGGGATGTACTCGGACTCTGATGTGGAAGGAGTCTTTTCCAATGTTCTTTACCAGGTACTTGTTACAGCAGATACGTCCAGCCTCTAAGGCCTCAGAAGAAAGCTGCTCCAACTCATCAGATACCAAATGGATGCACAGAGGGAAATCGTCTACACGTGCTTTCTTACGTCCCAAGTCATAGATACGGATCTTGGGATCTACAAATATTAGATTGGGTCGTTAGAAGAAATCTTTCTTCATGTGCAAAACTAAGTAAATCCAGAAATTGAACAGGCTATGATCAGAAGGTTAAAATCATCTTGGTTTCAAGAAGCAGAACTTAATCCACCTCCCTGCGTGCCCAGCAGGACCGGGAGACTGCATGGATAACTTCAGCATGCCGAAGAGAACCTTCAGACATGAGTCCGTACATCCACACAGCCATTACACTGTGAACCAGTGCCCCAGACTGCTGAACAACACAAACCTCGGAGAATGGATTAAGCGTTTCATCATTAAACCTGTAGGCACACCTCATTTAGTTTTATTTGCATTGAACTCCTCGAATGAACTAACGATATACTGAGAGTATATCTCAACATTGACCAGGATATACACAGAGTATGGCTACTACTTGAACTAGACTAACATCATTAAGAAATTGTTTTAGAGAACTAACCTGGCACACCACGACAGAACCTTGACTTTGGGTATGGCTTGTTCTTACAATAGCGATAACTGCAAAGAAAAGAGATTTGAATATTAATCAAGTAGATTATCACGAGTGACCAGAACACATATCTGTATGAAAAGCGGCTACATACATACAATACATACACAGTCAGTGCTAGTAATTCACGGCGCACATTGTCCAACACAGGATATTGCTACCGTAATAAACCCGCTCCTAAATCCATCTATGTCTAACAACACTCACATTGAATTAGATCAGTATGAGTGGAAACTTTTTGAACTAGCTCAAATTGTGAATTATATTACATTCATTTTAAAATCATTTAATTATACATACATCTCATGTTGTAAGAACAACACAGCCATGTAACAGATCAATTCAGCAGCTAATTTAGTAGCCTGACATGATGGTAGAGTTTAATTCTATTCCCACGTTACCAAGGTTGGCAATAAAGTTGTAGTGTATTCAGGAGCCAGATATATCTGGTATGGAATTAAGTATTTTACTCACCATCTCGCTGGTCGACGACCCATCTTTAAGGTCTGTAAAACAGAAATAGAATGATCAGTCAGTATTTAGGCAACCAGTCGTATAAAATAAGGTTGTTTTGTCACATGATGAACATACTGTGATGATTGGATGCCAACTCAGAGATACCATTTTGTAGGATTGCATAGTACTTATGAAACCAAGATATTCATATCACTCACCAGTCAGTAAAAGGAAAGAACCGGAAATTGTGAGGTGATAAAATAGAACCTTATTCTGATATCTTGTTCAAAAATCAACTCTTTGAAAATTTTGAATTTTAGGAATTGAATATCAATTTTCATTCACTTTCTGCCATGAGAACAACCTGCTGAATTTTGTAGATTTCTTCTTTTGAGTGCTGACTGCTGATCTATTTCTGTATTATACTCTTTGAGTGGTAACACAATCTTCACGTGACCCTTTAGACCGGCTTATAAGATCGATCTATTTTATAATATGATACATTGCAGATGAGTGCGTCTCATCATTATGCTGGAGTGAAAAATTAGACCAAAATAATAATCAGCCCATTCTGGTAGATTATTTTGTTGAATGTCTCACCTCTCAAACTAGTCTCCAAGTTCTCCACAAACCTCTCACAGTACAATGTACGTTTCACTCTGGATTACACAACTCAAAAGTTAATTGTGCTGTTTCAATCTTCATGTATTAAACTGGAAGCAAGAGGGTGCCGCAACAATTGAATGCTATCTTCTAACTCCAGTCCTCACTCACCAAACAGTCACCAGTGAAACACACTACACGGTTAGTGTTACCTGTGACTGTCACAGTGTCGGTTACACATTTGTTCATTACTACAACCATTCCAAATAGAAAGCATAACTAAGATTTGCAAAACTGCATCCATCACGGCACGACCAACACAGAATCAACACACTTCATTTAGTCCTCAAGTCCACCCTTAGTTAGTAGACAAGTATCCAACACTGACTTGACTTTTTGACTTGGGCAATAATCATCAGGAAGGACTGGAGTGTAGTGGCATTGTGGTGTTGTAGCCGGGAGCTAACACTCTCTGGTAAAGATCAAAATAGAGAAGGTATGTGAATGTGAACAAGAAGCAGTCTATTTATAGATATGATATCTAGATACGGTTCATTGAAAATTGAATCTCTCGCAGAATCTAGTCAATGCCTGAGCAGCCAACATGAATTTGAAGTGTTGGTATAGAGGACAATACTCTATATCTTATACACATTATGAGAAGGCCTATGCGATCAAAGTTAGTAGAAACAACAAGGAATATGGGTGGCAAAGCATTAGTTCTATCTAGCCCTGCAAGTGCCACCAAGAATCTCTGTTAATTGTGGTCTCATGTTGAAACAGTTTGTGATAATAATTGTTCAGTTTTGGACAGTCAGCAACCCTGCAATATCAAAATCAATCCATATCTTGTGAATTCGCATATAAATATAAAGATGCCATTTGTCCAGCGTGAAAAATTATATATATGGCATGGTATTTACACCAAACCCGATATCATGTTATGTAAACCTCAATGGACAATTGGCTCTTTGAAAGAAAAGCGTCCTGTTGAAACACCAGACAGGGTTTCTCTATGTACCAGCCATGAGGATAGCTCAGGCTCAATCCTCAACTGTTTGCTTAAAACATCTTCTGTTTATCAACCCATATTTGTTTCTGTCTATAATGCGAAATTTGAATTAATCAATTTCTGTTCTTTATTATTTTTAGCTCAAGTCCCATCAGTTATGGATAAGTAAACAAAGAGTGGCTAAGTTTCTCTATAAAGGGCTAAAATGAGTGCTAGCGGTGAGTAACCTTGAGATATGTGCTAGCAGAATGTTACCCTAAAATGGGGGCTAGTAATGAGATACCCTGTGCTAGAGCAGAGTTATCCTGAAATGAGTGCAAACAGTTATATACGTAGTAACACTCACATCATTAAGTATTTTGTACCCTTACAAATGAGTATGGAATCTAACAGCTTAACTTGGAATTGTGGATGTTATTGGTCGAGAGATTAAATATGATGGTAAATTGGGTGGAGGGCAGTTGAAATTACCGATTGTTCCTCTGAAGTTTTCTTTAGCTGCATCATGCTTCGATATAATGTCAAACTGTTTCTAATGTAAGCAATGAAGGTTATTCATGTGCGAACTGGAGTGGGATACTGTTATTACAACACGCTTCCAACGGCTTGCTGGACGATTGCTCTCGGTCACTCATTATTACTCCTAAAAACTGTGTCCCCAGCTTAATAAATATCACTTGAGAGGATGTTTATAATTCCTAATTCTTTTTACAGAAAGCAGCTCATATGAGAGTGAGAGACAGAATTTATTATCTAGATTGATTGATGCCACTAAAGAGGTGAGGGTCTGTGTAACTCATGTGTATGTTAGAAACTGAGCTGTCACGTTATGTAGATAGATGAGAATGAAATTTACATTCATGTACAGTTGATTTACATTTACTGTAAATACCCAACCATCCTCAGGGTAAAGAAATACACTTGACAGCATATGGATACACTGATATTTTTTTAAATGTCTGATCAGAGAATTGTGTTGATGCAAAGTTAGACAGAAAGTGTGGATAGTTTGTTTTGCTAGCTTACCTATTTGCTTCTCTTTCTATCGACCCTACATGATAATTATTGTTGAATCTCTCTTATGTGTCGTCAATTCCTTGCTATGTCCCTGTGTGTCTAGACACTGCGCTTGGTGTTAAATGTGTTGAAATGCTATTGATGGATAGGATTCTTAAAACACTTATTTTCAAATTATATTGTAGTGTCAACTGAGATTTGGAGGCAAAGGAGAACTAGCCACAGAAAATGACAGCAGGTAAGGGTGATTATTTAGTGACGTACTTTTAGGTTATTTTATTATGACACACTAATTTCGTCTACTTATAGTCCAGCTCAGTACCAGCTAAAGCTGATGATAAATATGTACCAGGTGTGAAATAGACAGCAAATACAACCATGACTGACTCTTGTTCATTTTGGAGCAAAACACCATTTTGGTAGATTAAAGGCCTCCCTAATATCTGAATTTATGTCCGGCACTCAATATCAATATAAACTCTTGATACATATCAAAATCAGTATTGCTTTGCATCGACATGATGTTAACTGTGAATGGCCCTCCTTTTGATGCCAGTATGAGGAGGAGTAAAAGCCAAACTCCTTGTCAGTATCAATCAATCAATCAGCGTATCGATAGATATTCATGTTGGTGCAGGAAGATACCAGGTGGCGTAGCAAACATTCCTTCAATTCCAATTGCCCCAGGTGTTTTGTAGCAATATCCCTATGTATTTATGAGTTCTGCGAAAACAAATATTATGATCAAAGCTTTCTCAGTATAATAAAAGTAGCAATCAAAGTCATCAGTCAAAACAAATTTCTTTAATGTAAGAAATTGCAAAATTTTTAATGCAGAAATTTGGGATTCTGAGAAATAGAACTTCCATGAATGTGCTGCTCATTCTAAACATGCCACTAAATTCCTATCGTTTTTGCAATTTCTAGAATTTAAAATTGACGAAACTCTTGTCACTGAGTACTCTAACTCTATAAAGATACGACCAAAATTTCATGGAAACGAGTTGATTGTATAATTTACTCAGTCCTAAAACTAACCAAAATAAATCTCACACTGTAGAGATCTAATGGGCTAGTCGGCAAACCACTTGACTAGTCAGTTATACTTAAATGTTGAAGGTTGTTAAATAGAATGAGATAGCTTGGTAAGATAAGATAATGTTTAGCTGTAGCATTTATATAACCGATTTTGACCTTGATAAGGCAAGCTTGGTATTTACCATGTATAGTGTTCTTGATCACATGATACAAAGACAAAGAGAAAATTTCTATATCTCATTCACATGTGTGTATTTTGCTGGGCTTTCCTCTCACCAGTGGAATATTAACATGTACAATATAATTACATTGCCATTACCATTATTGTTCAAATTTACATATTTCACACTCTCATGGGAGGTTTACATGTTTTACACTCTATCAGGAGAGTTTCTGGCAAAACACTCAAGTAGCTGTAGGCACCTAGAACATTAACTTTTGGATATTTTATCCCGGCATTACTTTCAAGTGCCAACAGTCATGACGTACTCCACTGATTACTGAAATCTCAATATATTTGATTTTTCTGATTTATTCACATAGTAGATAGGATTTACAGGATCTACATAGTAGATTAGACAGAAGCAATTTACTGTAAAAGTACCAGATTATTGAGCTAATACATTAATGACACAATATTGAGCTGAAATGGCAAGATGAGCCTAATTCTACGAATTTTGTTTGATTGTTAAGTTGGCAGTCTGATGATCTCCGTTTCTCAGAAAAGTTTCATTTGGATATAATCAGAATTGATGGGATTGAAAGCTATTAGGGATCAATGAACTTCATAATACATGTATTCAGATCCTCTGGTAACTTGTTTAAATTGCTATAACTAATGACTTTATAACCAATGACTTATAGCCAATGACAATTATATACTATAACTCAAGTATTTATAATCTTTGCTATAGCCAGACTGAAATGCTCAGTGCAGTGGATGTTACAGGCAATATTATTATCTACTTATCAAGATGAAACACTGTAGAATTATCAAAACTTGTCGAAAAGTTCAATCTCAAATTCTATCAACTTTCTACGCCCTGAATGAGATAGTTGACTGGCAGAAATATTGACTGTCCAATAGGCGAGTTGAGTGCTGTGTTTATTCCAAACTGTTGCCGAGCCACTGCATATTTACTATCTGTATTTTAGGGTTGCTGTGTTATGTGCTGCATGGGAGAATTGTCTCAAACATGGTCTGAAACCGAGTAATAGAGCTTTAGCTGCGCTCAAGTAAGTAAAAATTCACTTCTTTTTATCCGCAGCAGCTTAGCTTGACTGATTTTGTCTCCTATCAATAATATATATATATATATATATATATACCGTAATACCTCACTTATAAGGCACCCCGCCTATATGCTCCTCTCTTATATGCGCCTTCACCTATAAGGCACGGGCGCCTCATAGGTGAGGTATTACGGTATACTTGAGTTCCAATGATGATCTGTCTTTTGTACAAAGCGATTTATGCTGTGGGCAACATATACGTGATTTGTTTCAACATATGAAATCATGTCTTTCCCTAATCTCATTGTTGCAGACAAGTGTCAGACTTCACAGGGCTGTCTAGGCTAAAAGCTGGTATATTTTCAGAAATCAGTGATATAGAAACTGAACCAGGTAAGTTTTGCATAACTTTATCAAGATTCTATTTACAACAAACCAGGGCCTGTGACTAAAATCAGTCATCTCCCACGTCAGACATCTCACACGTATATGAATTATTGTATTATTGCATCCACATCCAAGAAATATGGTCTGACAGAGTTCTCTGGCATCAGAGATTTTAGCCGTCTACCTCTTGTCACATCATAAAACTATTAACCCCCTTTCTAACCATGGTCCATCATATTGTCTGTACTAATGTGTACAATTCAAAATGTCATTACAGTATTTTGGCATGTTGTGCGGGAGACCCTTGGCAAACACGAAGTTGAAAGATACATGGTGTTAAAACATATAACCAACGATACAGGTAGAGGAAGGGCGTGGCTAAGGTCCTGTCTCAATGAAAAGTCATTAGAACGTCAGCTCAATGGACTCAAATCTAACACTAAACTTATCAGGTTTGTGGATCTCGGTCTATGTTCTTCTCATTTAGTTGTTTTTCACCTTTTCTGGTTTGTTCATATTTTATCTGACAAGTGTGTTAATTCGACACCTACAGTTTGTGATAAGCAGCATGTACGCTCAGATCAGATATCTTATCAATCATCATATGATGTATGACAGGCAATTTAACATACATAAATCGTTCTGCCCATTGTGAGTAAAGGCAAATAGTTGTACACAAAAGCTTGTTTTTTATGTTTCAGTCAGTATTATGAAGAATGGGCATTGATCAGGGATCAGCAGCGGTTTCTCTTATTAGCCAACATGGCATCAGGTAAAATTTACCCTAAACATATGTCTTCTAACCGTTGGCACATTGAACAATCGCAAAAAAATATTGTTCAAGCGTCTTTACTAGAAAGCGAGAAGCACCATTCAATGCGTGTGAGGATAAAGACACTTTTCTAACTTTTAATCAGTACCAGCTACCTGGGCCAAACTTAATCCGTTATTCAGAATCATACTTATGTGCATGTTTAAGTTATTAGTTTGCAAGAAAATCATACAAACGTTGCTTCGTTGATTTAATGTTTTAAGATAGTTTATTGGATTGAGAATGGACCAACAGAGGTGGTAAAACAGAAATCGAAATTGGAAACGAACATCTGTACAAAATGCTGTTACACCAGTTCATAATGAAACCGTTTTATCATACTCTTCAGGACTGGCAGCGGTGCTCTTTGCTATTACAATAGACGCTGACGAGATTAATAAGGTATCTACATCTCCCTCCTCTTCAGCCGGCCCTAGTACTAGTAAACCTACTCATCAAAGGACAGGCTCAGCAGGCAGCATAATAAACTCATCTAGTTTTACTAAACTACTACCCAACTCACTACTGTCCACATTCCAGAGACCCGGAGATACAAGGCCTGTTATAGGGGGCAGCGAAGCTATAGGTAACATTTCGATACAACCTACTTTGCGCAAAGAAAACACACTTTTTCAAAACGTGTGATCCTTTCAAATGAATTGTTCATGTATGGATATCAGGAGAACTCTAAAAAGGAATTTGTCTCGCTGTAACGAAGTTTCTTGATTCATAACTTCCTTTCACCTGACAGTATGTTTTAATTTATGACTGTCATTCATTTCATTGTTGACGGATAGAGTTTGTCACGTGCTAATGTGGAAACTATAGTTTTATATAAATTGATGTCCCTTTTATCAGCCTTTCACTTGAAATTCTTTGCGAACATAAACCAAAGTTGACGGCTAAACTGTCAAGTCAAATTATATCATGACAATCTAAACATTTTAATTGAATTTATACTTCATTTTACTACGAATTATTGTCTTTTAATTTAGCTATACCGGGAATGAAAAACCAGAATAAAGGAAAGAAGGCCGCTAAAATTGTGTCATTTGACGATGATAATGATGATGACAGTCGGACATCAGACACCGAGCGGTCAGACTTTGACACTGTTGTGTCAGCATCAGTACCAGTGACACATACAAGACAAAAAGAGACTGTCAGCAATACAAGCCTGGCTAGGAACGACAGTAGAGTTTCCATATTGAGCAGCAACAGTGTCTACTCATATGATGAGTAAGTTCTATGCGGGACACTTTACTTTGGATAGGGGTGTATGGAATTGAGAGTTGTTCTCTCATCTGGTCCAATAATCGAAGGGCAGCAACTCAAATGCTGCAAAGGGGTATAAACTTGATGTTAACAAAACACTTCAAAGTTTTAGAAACCTTAATGGAATTTCCTGCAACCCTGGTGTGTTTGTTTCTGTCTTTGTTGTAACGAGATAATATTTAACTGCTCCTAATCACAAAATCTGACCCAATCTGTATTTCAGTCGCTATCGGTGTGTGTAAGTAGATAACACAGCTAACTAAACTCAGTGTATTATAGTGGGTAGCTGGTGTATTCACAAATGTCTATGTATGTTTGTAATATGATATAGAGGTTAAGGTGTGTTGTTCAGAAAATGGTGTGAGGTCAATCAATGACAATTTTCTGTGAGTGTGTTATGGCCGTATTCACTTATATGTTATAATGTTTGTTGACAGAGATGCGGCGCCGCCCATGCTCACTCCCCTTGCACCCTCTGGCTCACCTATACCTATAGATGATGATGTGAGGTCTATGGATTCTGACATACCAAGTATATCATGTTCATGGAACGAAGATTCAGCCAACGCTCTGTCTCTGGCTGCTAAAACTCGCAGGTGAGAACACTGAAGGCCATATGTGCATGTGTGTACGTCATTCTACAGTAAGGATATATTAAATGCTGGTGGAATCGAATTGTTGATGGTGAATTGGTGTAATGGTGCCTTGCTACTCCAAACTCTTGCGAGTTTTTTTATGCAATTCTTTGTGCTGCCCCCCCCCCCCAACAACAACAACTTTTCTTTCTATGCTCTAGGTCTTATTTGACCGCCCTATTTAACGGGCCCCCTTAACCTTGCCCGCTGTTGCCGGCTACTCTTTATTCGAAGAGACAGAGGGGAGTCTTTATACCGCAGTAGACCTCCTGTATTTATGGTTCGGAGGCTAGCTTCCATTCATGACATCAAGTCTTGTATTAATGGTTGAATGTGCAGAACAAAAGGCATGCTATATAGAAGATATTCACAGAGGAAAGTTGGGTATTCCAAATTTTCAGTGATATTCACCACCTTATTTTATATTTTGTACAGTGACTCTTTTTTCACGAGAACACAAGGTGATGGCAGCTCATTACCTGAAGAGAAACCTCACACCGCTGAGTCAATGTCTACTGGTAAGTTGTATACAATGGTGGCTGTCCTGTATTTAACCCAACATTAAAGGCCAAAATTGTGGAACGATGACAGTTCCTCAAACAATCTTTGACTTGCGACTATAGATTGGACTATGATAATAACATTGATGTTGAGTCTTAGACTTAAAAATTTATTATTTGTTATCAAGTCCATGGATCGAGTAGTTCAAGTGGACTAAAATCTTACAAAAAGAGAAAGTTCAAGCCGGCTATCAGCTTTTGGAAATTTAATCTTCTGCTTGGAATTTTTCCTAAATACTCTTCTACATTACAACGAATACCAATAATTATTGGACAATTATTTTGATAACTTCACCAAAGCACCTATGCCATTTATTTATATTGAATTTATTTATGCATAGTAATTTAAGCCAATTATCACCTGATATCATCTTGAATAAATCTAGTAATATCTTGCTGCACAACTTACAGCCGTGAAACTTAGATAGGGGAGAAGTCAATGCACGATAGTTTTATCTGCTAATTTTTGTAGGCGAACTTAAGCAAGCGATCGTCACAATGATGATGAAGAAAGATGAGATTGAGGAGCATAATAAGTAAGTCATTATACCCTCATCTATCCTATCACCTAAATTCATCAGGTTAAGGTCCTTATAATTGTTGAGCATAGTTTGAAGATGATTTTATTAAAGCGTCTACCTGCGTTCCACCTTCAGGAATTACCCTTTCTCTTTTTCTAAACAGTTTGCATGATTCAGTTCCTGTAAATCTGCCTCACCTGCATGATACAGCCATCAATGTACACCAGTGTCACATTTTTTGCCAATTTGATGTATACCAATGTGAAGGAGTTTGACGATTGAATGAGTACTGCAACTATGTTAAAACTGAACATTAGCTTGGCTAGTACCATCCTGGATTTGTTAGTTAGCATGTTGCAGTGTATCCGGGTCTCCTCTCTTACAAAGGAACACATGAGTCACATATCTCACTGTGCCTCTAATTTGCATCAACTGCTACCAGAGTATCAAGTGATGACAATATCTTATACAGCATTGTTTTGACAGCAGTCCTGCAAATGCATCTTCCCCATTTCTGTATCTGTATATCTACAGGTTGATGAGATCAATGTTGACACAAGAAGAAGACTATACTAAAGGCTTAAAAGAAGAGCTTAGTCAGCTCACTCAAACTTATGAGGATCGTGTAGCCAGAGATCAGGCTAGAATACAATCAGTAACTAAGTGAGTCAAGTCATTGACATATGATGATTGATATAATTGCGTCACATGATATCCACTTGCCACAGATTTCTTTTTTCTTTTCCAAATTTATTGTTATAATGTTTAAAATACAATATTACATTATAATAATGATCAATAATTAATTATTATATAAAGCTTGTATGCAGACTCTCTTACTCGCCTTGGCATCCCAGATGTTGCTTGATAAAAATCTCTTTTTTAAGATAATTATAAATCTTGTTATATTTACAGGGATAACGAACTCCTTAAACATCAGCTGAAAAAATACATCACAGCAGTACAAAGTTTACGGAGAGATGGACCTAATGCTGAAAGTATGGCCCTCTTTCTTTTCCTATTGTTCATGGGGTTATTTTTAACAGTGCTATGATAAATTTTCCGCACGGACAATTAGCACTGTACTGCTAACCCCACTTTCCGGCAAACACAATTCAGAACTTGACTCATGTGCATACCTTTGACAAATTTACAGATACAGTTTTTGCTATCTCAGGGCAACATAGTTATGCCTACTAGTTTTAGTCTCTCTGTGGAATTATTGTAAACCCTTTGTTTTGAATGTGGTATTTGAATCTGCTGTGTTCTATATTGTTATATAAATGTCATTTAATAAATAAGCCACTATCTCTCATTCGTTCAGATTTGGGTATACACTTGGACGAGCCTTCACCGACTATCACTCCATCTAAATTAGAGGATACAGTTGCTCGGGAAGCGAGTGAATATAAACAAAAACTTATCGAGGTACGTATATCACTGTCTGTAAGTATATCACTGTCTGTAAGTATATCACTGTCTGTAAGTATATCACTGTCTGTAAGTTTATCACTGTCGGTAAGTATATCACTGTCAGTAAGTATATCACTGTCTGTAAGTATATCACTGTCTGTAAGAATATCACTGTCTGTAAGTATATCACTGTCGGTAAGTATATCACTGTCGGTAAGTATTTCACTGTCACTCAGCTGCTTTTTTCATAAAAAGAGAGATGGGCTCAGAGTTCAACAAATATGTTTATACTCAAATACTCAATGTTGATATCAATAGTTGTCTTATGGTGTCAGATTCACGAGGTTTAAGCTTCAGTGCTGGGCTAAGTTTGATTTAGCTGATGTGAATGGAATTATCTAGTCACCTATTTTGCCATGTCCTTGTCATGTCATTTTCTTTGTCACCTCACAAATGTAATCACTTATACATTTCTGTCTTATCTAATGTACAGGTTGCT
This sequence comes from Membranipora membranacea, assembly GCA_914767715.1. Taxonomy (NCBI): domain Eukaryota; kingdom Metazoa; phylum Bryozoa; class Gymnolaemata; order Cheilostomatida; family Membraniporidae; genus Membranipora; species Membranipora membranacea. The sequence goes on from OU612068.1 coordinate 14,856,526, forward strand.
GAAATGCACGGCGAGCTGATGGAGTTTAACGAGCATCTACAGAGACAACTCCTACAGAAGGAGAATGTTATGAAGCAGCTCTCCTCTGAGCTTGTGGAACTAAGAGGACCGGTATGTCTACATCTCCTTTACCCTTTTATCTGTACACATTACATACCATCTTCTGCTGGTAGAACTATTTCACTGGGAGCGATTGTTCACATGTCGTCAAGTCTAGATTTATTGTATTATAGTTATTTATAAATTATTGTTGTTGATTATTGCGTCAATAATCTTTGTTAAAATCTTCCTCTTTTTTGTAAATTTGAGATAACCTTCAAAACGAAATGAGGGCCAAGTATGCTTTTATGTTTTATGTATGTAGTAGTTATGTCTCGAGCCCTCAAATCTTATGGGATGGTGACCACAATGTGAATTGTGTGGTTTTATTGACATGATTGATTTTTTTCAGCTTCCAACAGATGTCAATGTCGTTCTACAAGACAGCTATGGTGTCCAACAAAACAGGTAAGACCGGCTTGATCCTGTTTAGCTGTTTTTTTCCACAGCTAGTGGCCGATATGTCAATGCTGGATCATGTTGATATCACATATCAACAATGTTATGTGATCAGATACTGATTTTGCCGGAGTTACAAATGTTAACTCTACTATGAGTTATCTTTCAATTATTAAATAATTATCTTGAATGGCAAATTTAATGTTTTACTGACATTTCTGTAATTTTCAATTTGCTATTTGTGATCATTTTTCTAGGGACTGGAAACCGCTAGTGAATATATGGATACCGGCAGCATTTATGAAAGGCTCGAATAACAACACTCACCATGTATTCCAGGTAAGATAAGCAACACCAGTTGTCGCTATGACGTCTCAAATGAAGGTGGAAAATAAAAACCAAGCAGTATTAACATGAGGGAAAAAAATATGATAAAATCAAAATAACCGGTTTTTGTTATTGCTCCATCATAAGCTATTTCTCTCCTACTTGCTTTTTTTGTAATGGGTCATTCAAAGCTGATCATGTCTCAATAATCATTTATCTTTACGATTCAGGTATTTTTACGAATTAAAGACGACGAATGGAATGTATATAGAAGATATTCTGAACTTCACTCTTTTTATTTATCTGTCAAAAAGAAATATCCACTGGTCGCCACATTTGAATTCCCTCCGAAGAAGTCTATGGGCAACAAGGTACTGTGAAATGTTAATTTCTGTGTACAGCACATAGATTAGTTTCAGACAACTGCTGTAAATAAAAGGATATTCTTCAAACATGAAAGAAGATTTTCACGGTAGGCAATCGCTTGTGTGCAGTGTATATTGTATGCACCATTAGCCTGAGTATCCAAGCTGTTAACTTTTGGATAGTAATGGTTCTCCAAAACAAATGGTGCTGCACACTGAGTGGTCAACAGTGGAGCCAAAACAGCTTTGAAACTTAACTCTCAAACTTGTCACTTGTCATATAACTTCTGATTTATGTTACAGACTGCCTCATTTGTTGATGAAAGACGTAAAAGGCTTCAGCAGTTTCTACGCAAAGCTGTACAGCATATAGTGGCCTCAAACACTGAGCTAGAGAGTGAACTAACAAGAGCTAGGCTTAGTAATATATTCCCACTTCTAGGGTGAGTCAGTATTTCTGTGTCTTTCTCTTTTGAGTTTTATAATAGATTACTAAAATAAATTCATCTCTGAAACTAACAACTAGTGTAAAGTATGTCGGTTTACACTGTTTCTAGTGAGCTTGCGATTTTAGTTCTATATTCAGTTCAAGCTTTTTGTAAATCGTAGGAGTGCACCTATTTACTGTTGTGAGTAATGGATAACCTGGAATGTGGGAAAATAGCATGATACAAACCTTCCTTCCTATACTTAGATCTGAAGTCATGGACCTTTACTTAGCCTCACATAGATTTAGTCTGTATACTTCTGAGACAGTGTATGACATTCCTTCCATCCTGTGGTCCTATCCCCTTTCCTCAACCAAAGATTTAATGTACGAATAAAATGGCTCAGCTTGTGTATGCCATGTACATAAATTAGCAACAAACGAACCATGTCATTTTTGTTTGAAGAATTTATCTTTTATTGCTTATTCCTACACTCACCTTATCTCAAACGCTTAGATTATGAGATTTATATTGCAGAGAAGACAAGCCAGTAGAATCAAAGAAGAAAAAGAAATCTGGTGGAAGGCAGCCAGCTAGTCCAAACAATATGTCACCAGGTCAACACTACACCGGGTTGTGAAAACAGGTAGAAGCCGACCGTTACTGTGAATTAGCCATAATTGTAACAGCAAAGTCATGATTCACTGACGTTCAGTAATATTATTTTAATGGTGCTAAAAGTTCTTGTTTTGTAAGGCCTACATCGTCATTCCAGTGCACTTCTGTCACTATTTCATAGTTCAATTTTCATTAATTCATTCATTTCCTAAATTAGCACTCGATGAAACAGTTCTACTTAGTATCACATAGAACTACATTTTTTCATTTTTTTTTAACTGAGAAATATCTCACATATTCGTGATCAATATGATATTCATAATACGCATTCCTGACCGAACAGCTTTATATGAGTGTTCAGCTGCTTATGTCAAGGACCTGTATAAGTGCTGCTGTTATTGTACAATTTTTAACTGGGCTCGTGCAAACAACGGGAATGTATTAATCAATTCCTCATATGACTCTATTTCCTATGTTCTCAAAATTGAATAAAGTTTATATTTTTGACTGTAAATATGTTGAAAAGGTCGTACAGATACATGTAATTGGTATGAAAATATTCGATAACAAAACAACACTAGACACAAGAGAAAATTTGCTAAAAATAGAAACTTTGAAGTAAAGTTGTCAAAGGCATGTAACTGACTTATGGAAGGAAGAACATGGTGGTCTACTGGACACACAAGGAACATACCTTTTATTTATGACTTAAATATAATGACTTCTCTAGACAGCCTAGAAATGAAGCGCATGGACCCATGTGTGCGTGTTTAGTTGCGTCTTCTAAGAAATGGACAGGAACAGAGATGATGAAATGCTGATATATAGTTGGACAAATCCTTTACTGTCTCCAAAATAAAAGAAGCATGAGTTCTTCAATCCATTCCATATTCAAGAATCATCTTCGACCCGCCATGAGACATCCTTAGCTACGTCTTTGGTCACTATAAGTAAGAGTTCCCTCTCTTTTTCTAGCAGTTGGGTTCGCAAATAAATTTTAGCTGCCGATTCTTCTCCTAAAACTTCAGGTGACTTTAACTTTGAGTCGAGATTGTAATACTGCTCTTCTACCCTTCTTATGGCAATCCAGTGTTTTCTGTTGAAGTTGAAAGGAATACTAAAACCAACTAGTTTGTAGTCCGATGGAATGTTCAATATGAACCCTTCTATGTTTTCGAAGATGAGCTGTCCAACATCCCTAGGAAAGAAAGAGCATGCATATGCTAACAATAAATTCTCTGACTACTCATTAGTGGCTGAAATTTCAATTTTGCTTGATTCAAGATTGAGTCATCAGTATCACAATAAAGAGTAAAACCAGGACTTCTTTTAGTTTATGTTATATATCGCTTAATTAATGAACAAAACGGGGATCGAATACCACTGAGCTGATTTCATGTCAGAACAAACTTACTTTCTTTTATCAAACCATACCACGTCTTTATCCTGAGATTCCATAGCTGCCATAATAACATTGACATCATAGTTACCCGTACCAAACAAGCTCCGGTGTGGATTGAAGAAGGAGCTTGGAGATAAACTAAAACAAAATTATCTCATGACGTTTCAATTTATTTACACCGTGTATTTAGTAAAACTAAAAATACCTAATCGATTTCCCATGAACAACAACAATTATTACTCAAACAAATCTACTTCATTAGCTGTCCTTCATGTCCGAAGACTTCCAGTGAACCAATTCTCTCCATGTAATCCAGTTTCTGCTGAGAGTCTGCCAACTTCCATCTTATCTTTTAGATTTCTTTGACAGTATCTTTAAATCTTAATCTTGGTCAACCAATACCCTGCTTTCATTCTCTAAGTTGAGGATATAGTATACAAATCTACTTACTCGGTGCATATTCTATCTATATCCTTCTGTACAAATGCCTTCTTTTGAAGTAGATTATTTATGGCATGCATTGCACACAACTCTTTGACTTGTCTCTCATGATAGATATTGCTGTAAGCTGACTGAGCATCCACTTTGTTAGACATCTTATCCTTCCTGAGGCGCCTGACTGAGCTCAATAACACACCCATTAGACACAGTGTAAGCTGGTGAGGCAGGTCATTCCATTCATAAAAAGCTAAAAAAAGAACAATATTAAGCATCCTATGCAGTACTTATTAAACCTGTTGTACCAGACCATGTACTATGAACCACACCACACACATCTCTGTAAAGGTTCCGTGAAAATAACGCCCATACGGCAATGATAGGGGGCCATCTTTTACATTTTGTATATGTTTTAAAGTGCGACTGCCATGAATGATATTCATCTGGTATTGAATGTTGAGGTCATGTGACTTTGTCAGTGGTGGTGGCAAGCATTCAAATATCGGTACTATCCAGATGGACAGGTGAAATTAAATGTGTTGTCACACTCTGAATCCATCCAATCACAATCCTGGAATAGCATCACCATCATAGCCTTATAAACATAGAACAATAGTACAAGTCTGTGTTGACACAATGACGATTCCAGTTGCCAGTTTTACAGTATGTCCAATCTGATGTTTGTAAAGATGGGCAACTGGTAAGGGAAGAGTGAGATTATGGCTAGCTATCACTCTGTAATATGTTATGAGAGGTTATCAAACATATGTAGCCTAATAAATAATACTAAATAGTGGATTCTATGAGAATTCGGGTGAACTCTGACCAAGGATTCCTTTACTCCTTGAGTGGACCAGGACTAGGACAAATAATTTGAATCGAATCACAGCATGTATGTATAGTAGTGTAGGTACCACAGCCAAAGCACTCCCAAAGTTATTCCACCCTCCTGACTCCATCAGTGAACTGATTTGTGCTGAGGGAGTAATACAGATAGTTTGCTCTACTTAAAAATACAAAGAATACAAAAGACAAAGCTTAGTCCATTTTGACAATGTTGTCAAAACTGGCTACACAATCCAATCCCAAGGTTCTTCATATCATAATTGATTGATATGATTATGAATCAATGTTCACTGATGAAGGGAGTCTCACACTTTGTCACCATGGTGTGTTGGGAAATAGACTAAGACTTTAATTGAGTCTCAACCATTATGGCCCCAGTAGTACCTAAGTCAAGCTATTTATGGTATAGAGCCCAATCACAGTCCAATTGGAGTGTATGTTGTTGTTTTGAAAGTGTTCAGAGAACCTGCCAGCCACATCTAGCCATGGTACTTCAACACTTGCAGGACTTTTGTGACATTCCACTCAAATGATATGCTGCTTAGTTTTCAGAAACTAGGTTACTAAAGTAGTCTTGACATAGCTGCTATCCAAGATCCTAATGGGGAAAACATTACGCCGTCCTCAATATTGAGGTCAATAGTGGAAATTAGGTTAGTTTAAATGTCTCAATATAAAGTTTAGAGTTATCCTTCCTTCATACTCAATATTGTTACCCACTGATATAAATTCATATCAATGTTGTTACCATTTAGGGGTAATTTTGACGAAGTGGATAAATCTGCAAACCGCAGTGTCAATGTGGGAGTGAACCTACCGGAAATTTTTAAAGCGCTTTGAGGAATGCTATACACTCCAAAATAATGGAGAAAACATGTCAACATTACATAACAAAAATGTTGATTCAATCATGACAAAATCTGAGGCGTTAATCTATACAAATTATTGAAAGTTTTTAGAATTCATAAAGCATGGAGTATAAGGTAGTTTGGACAAGTTTATTTTATCCTGCTTTATCCTTCCTATTTCTTCAAATGTCATTAGGACTTTGAACCAATCTTTCTGTGCCGATGTTAGACCATTTTAATGGTTAGGTCGAGCATTCGTCATCTCTTAATAATTTCATGTGGACGACACTGGTTGGTCACTACACTGGACGGATCAGAGACAAATATATTTGATTTTTCTCTCTTTATTTAAAATCTTCTTTTTTTTTCTCACTTTAATCATAGTAACCCGCACGATGTCCTGGATAGCTCTCCCCCACTACACCACTGCCATTGAGCCCTCAAAGTCAAACCAATGGTCTCTTTCAATTCTCAATCTGAAGCCTAAATTGCTTTCGTGTCATGTGGTCAATGATGAGTCATTGTTGTGGTGCTGTACTAGATTTGTGCAAGGAGTTGCTCTTCGATTTTAGTAAAAACTTCTTTGTAGTGTTATTGTAAAATATCACAGTTTGTGTGTTGTAAATTGTATTTTTGACTGTTTGATCATAGTTAAAATCCGAGCCAACTTGATGAAGACAGTTTCCACACCATGTAATAGAGTGTAGCTAGCTGAAAATTTCTAATATGCCACACGTCCTCGGTCTTCAGGGGCAATCAACAACCCCACCCCATCCCATACAGTGATTTTCAAGACAGGCTAGAGACTATATTATAAGTATAGGGTTTCCCTTGATGTAAGCAATTGATTGTTATTCACCGAACTGTCTATGTCTTTTCTTGAATATAGTTTCATACAATATCATTATCATTGCAAAATTAGATGCTGATGGCATTAGGCACTTCTTTCGGGTGTAAGTATGTGTATTTTCTCTCGCGCTTTGCATTCCTCTCATCAATAGTATCGGCAACCTCAGCCAGATCTTCCTTGAACCTAAAAAAGGTAATTATCACAGACTATCTGATGATAAATCAAGACCAAAGAGCAAAGCCCATGCGTCTCTGCTGTAGAAGAGAGAAAGCTTTCCGGTTGATATATATAATTATTGGTTATCATGTATATTATTATCTAGTTACTATATGTACATGATACACTACATGGGTGGGCAACCTTTTTTGAAAAAGGCCTCATTTTACGCAAGCCCAACTCAAAAGGCTGCAACATATCTTCATATCTTGCAGACATAAATTTGGAACGGGCGAGGTATATCAAGGCATTGAACATTTTGTACAAACTTAAACTGTTTTATGCTTCCAAAATAGCTGTGGTATGTAGTAGGAAGCATCAGCTATATCAAAATACCAATTAAGGTTAGTGACTACTTCTTGGTGTAAGAATTTGATCTTATTGTTTTCCACATGAAATAGACAGCAATGTTTACACTGCTCTAGATTTTTTCAAATTGGAGCTCTTGAAAAGTAGTCTGCGCCAATGCAGTGATGATGATTTTGTGAAGAATAGATTTGAAATCCGCTAATATTCGCTAACATGCTTGCAGCTTAGCTGCATGCATTATACAGAAGGGCCACTATTGTGAAATCCAAACAATGGATCGTGCTTACAGAAGGCTATGCCTACTAGAACATCCACAAAACAAAACAGGAAACAAAACTACTGTGTAATAATTTTTACAGACACAAGGCCACAAAAGATTATCCAATAAGGCTGCAACAGCAAAGAGGCCGCACAGCCACACTATATGTTACACATCTTATACCGATTTTACTGTTCGATTGAGCTTTGGTGAGTTTAGACGATTTGGCACTGATTGATTGATTGATTGATTGATTGATTGATTGATTGATTGATTGATTGATTGATTGATTGATTGATTGATTGATTGATTGTCAATCAAGCCATTCTGTTCCCTCTACATTAGTTCAAATTTGTAATCGAGATTTGGTTTCAATCAACAAGTGGTGCAAAAATAATCAGATGACAATAAATTATAAAAAATCACACTTTTTAAGTTCTTTTGGGGAGGATTCATCATTAAATTCAAAAATTGACAACAACCAAATATTTCAAAGGCATGAAACTGAACTTCTTGGCTTTAAGATATCTGACTCATTTTCATTGAATGGCCATTGTGAGACTGTTTTGGATAAGGTGTCAAAAAATACAAACTTACTTAAGCTATGCAGACCCTACTTGACCACGCATTCCGCTAAACAATTTTATTTTCAATTTATTCACTGTTATCTCATTTATGGTATCCATATATATTACAACTTATGTGCATCAAATATCACAAACCCTATTTTCACTCAGCAAAAAAGAGCCTTGAGAATTGTGGCCAATGTTCAACATATACCTTTTTATTTGTCACCTACTAATGACCTATGTACATCACTTAAAATTTTACCCCTTCCAATACTGAGCAATTATTTTACTTGCATTACGGGATTTAAGGCTCTGAATAATTTATCACCTCCATATATCTCTGATTTTTTTGTTACCACACCACACCGATTTCAAAGAAGAGATACACACTTACTTAAACCTCCAGTAGACAACTTAAACCACAAAATAGCAGCAAACTTTAATATTTTACCCTCTTCATTGAGAAGCACTCTTACTTTGAATATGTTTAAGAAAAGGCTAATGCAACATTTTTTTAGTTTATTGGCATAGTCTTATTTTTTGTTGAATCTTTGTTTGTATCATTTTTCTTTTTTGCCATTTATGTCACATCATGAAAAACATTTGAAATAATGAATTGTTGCTGACAATAAAAGTATATATATATATTGATTGATTGATTGCTACTGCAACTGTACTGCATTAGCTTGCAAAACAACTCTTTTGGCAGCTTACCTTTTCAATGCCTGTAGAGATAATGGGTCATGTGCGTAAGTCACCTCAAAGTTGGATATCTCATTAGTTCCTCGAGCACTAAGGATTTTAGTCACAATCATAACACTGAGTGTTTGTTTTTTATCAGGCAGACAACCCACAATATAATTCTCCGTCAGTGGCTTCTGCAAGTTTAAAAGCGAAATTAATTTTGTGTTGACTTGACTGACATACTGTGAAAGATTCCTATTAATGGCACATTGATGAAAATCATACTAGGAAAACTTGGTTATAGGGCTCACCCTGTTTTTATTGAGGATTTGTTGCATAACGTTTTCATTGTCATCAAAAATTTAGATACCATAAAGTTCCCAAATTAGACTGTTTTATCAGACCACTTGTAAAAATATGCGGCCTCCATATATGGCACAGTACTCAGTAATTAGAAATTATTAAACTGCCGCTTACCTTTGACTTGGGCCATGTCCCTATAAGCTTAGCAGGATAGTTGGGTGGGTATGCATACTCATCATACTGACAGAAATTAGCTGCTGCATGGCTTACACTGGCAATGAATATGAAGGTTGTCACCAAATCCCTCAGCTCCTCGTTTGTGGTTATAGTTTTCGGAACACCCTATAAAGGTAAAAAATTGCGTTGATTTGTGCTGTCTAGCAATAGTAAGAGTTGGAAGTCCTGTTCAACAGATACTGGGTAAGCAATTGATGCCATATTGTGGCGAACCACAAGTTATCTCTACCAATCTAAGTGTGAAAGTTCATTTTTAAGTTTTTTCACATATTTAGTACTCAATGACGGAAATAGGTTAGGTTAGGTGAGGTTAGGTTAGGTTTTATTATTTCAATCCATGTATCAACAGGCGATAAAATTATGATCTTGTTGCTTTTATCTATACTATACCTTCACGTCAGCACTTGTAAGCTCTTGAACCCAGGCCTGAATCTCATGATCAGCGAGAAGCTTTTCTTTTGTATCTGAAATTTAGAACATGAGCTCAGACTTACAAAGGTTACATTCAATGACAAATTATCATGTTCAATATTCTCATACAGTCATACAACCCAATTAATACTTATAGGCCTGATGTCTGTCTACAGTCAAATCACAATGGGAAATCTACAAATAGGGACGTCATATACCTATGAAGGAATTTGAAGAGACCCTCTGACATAACTATAATTTATTATGCACTTTTACTTCGGCAACGAACTAGTTCAATAAGTGTAAATTTCAGTTGTATCAGAGAGGGTTATATCAGGGACATAATTTACCATCATGTAAAAGTTGTGTTCTCTTAAGGGCGCAACTCTAGGTATCCTTAGATTTGAAATCGGGGAGTTTGGGACATACTCCCTTGTGAAATATTACACCAATGAATATGATCTAAATCAAGTTCATTGTTGAGTCTTATTTTAAAAATTGACTCATACAAAGAAATCAAACTCTACAATACATACCACCTGTTGATCAGGAACGAACACATCTCTTATAATATTAACCAAAATTTCAGATTAATCTGTGTTTTCCTGTTATTTCGGCCTGTGTGGTTATAGATTTGACACATATGTGCCAGCTTGGCTCAACACTGACAATCACTTGACTTTATAGACTTAATTAATTTTGGCTCTCCATCTGGCTACGCAATGAGTCAACCAACAACTTTTAAATTGAGACAGGCGTGGTGAGTGAAGCAAGGAGGAACCAACAATTCACTTAATCGAGGAACAGAAAAGACAAGTACAATGTTATATGTCTCACTAATAGCATAGGCCTACCATAATATACATCGATAATGAGGCCGGCATATCTGCTGATTGCCCCCCAGAGTAGCATAGCATCGTCTCTGTAGTGGTAGTTTGGTAACGCCTCAACATCATCTACTCCTCTCCTCTTTATATCATTTATAATATTCCCATTGTCACTAACACTCCATTTATTCCAATTGTGAGCAATGATGTTGAACATTCCTGTACGACCTATTTGCATTGTCTCATCCACCCAGCCATCAGGTGACACAAGTTTACTCACAGCCAACCTGCGATATGGTAATGAAAACTATTATTATTTGTTGCCAGCACTGTGTTCAAACAGCTTTATGCTATCAATCTATTCTTCTTTTAACACTCGCTTTGCTTCTATATAAGAATAGATATAGGGAGGTATCTGCTTGCTCTTAAGGATAACTCCTGCTTGAATTTACTTACGTATTGATCGCAATAAGATATAAGAAATGCGGTCCGAGAAGTTTGAATATTGGATGTGATGGAGAGAGTTGACGATGTGTACAGATAGAGACACATTCCATCACCAGATGAGTGGAACCTGATTGGTAAGTAGAAAGAGTGAGTTAGTAATTTTCTTAGTTCTGCTTGATCGTATCACCGTTAGCACTAGTTTTTGACTTGCAAATAGAGGTAACTTCAAATTCTTGGAATTAAGGTAATTCAATTCTGAAATAGAGCAGACTGAAAACAGGGAGTTGGTCCCAAACCCATACTCCCTGCTTGAAAACCTAAGATTTTTTTTATGTAGCTATAGGCAAAATTTTGGGACTCAAAAGGGGAGCAACTTGAAATACAGGCAAATCAATTTACATTTAATTTGGCAAAGGATTGATAATGATCATATCAATATTTGATAATATAATATGATAATGATAATTTTCCATTTTACATTGTCAATTTCAATTTCAGTTTCAATTCAACACATACCTAAATGTGTGAAAGATTGATGGTGTGAACAGTCTGACAGATTGAACCACATTTTAGCAGCTAACCAGGTGTATTCAGGATCGGAAGGTAAAAACACCTGTCACAAATCACAATGATGTATATGATCATCTGATAATGGTCATGCAGTAATTCTACCAAGAAGTAATATTATAATGGTACTTGTACGGAGTACAACATAACAACATCAGGTGACATACATCTACAATGCAGAGGTGTGCGGTGGATTGGATTCTCATCCGGCAACTGCGCCGGTGACTCAGATTGCGCTGGATATATATGGAATCACTGACATATTGTTTGATGGACAGGCAGAGAATCTTTGGATGATCTTTTTGTGAATGTACATGAAAACGGAATTATTTTTTCGATTGATGGGGCAGTAAAGTTATGGACGTTCAATGGATGAACAGATTCCTTTGATTGATGGGAGATAAAAATCTTTTTCCAGTGGATTATGATAAACTGACGGACATAAAGGAAAAGCATCCAAAGACGAACAGGCATGAGGATCCGATGTTGCCGTTGGAAAGACATTAAACGTTATATCCAAAAATAGGCAGGAAATGGAAATTTGTATAATGGTGCCGAATGGACGCATATGCATGACAGGTTTTTTGTCATGTTTATCTTCTGGTACTGGCACTTCAACAAGGCTATATTTCTATATGTGCATATGCATCAATTAGTAATGTATTTGGCTTTCACTTACCGGGTTATCATCTGCTGGTTTCGGCATCAGTTGAATGGCTATTGGTACAAGATTCCCTTGATTGTTAGAATAGAACAATCCATATGGACCACAGAGCTAAAAATATTTACAAAAAATCAAATGAACAGGAAAAATAGAAAACAGATCTCACAACTTCACAGGTAGCAGAGATATCTTAAGACAATATTTATTATTGAATTTGTTGGGACAATAAACAAAGATCTTTGGGACATTGGTCAAAATATATTACGATTATTTCTCATATTATGCTTACCTATTTTTTATTTCTCATTTATAACTAAACACACAGCCCAATCTGTGTAGCAGTGTTCTCCATGTTTTGCCGTACCATACTTTACATATAAGTATCAAGTATGTTTATGTCTCAACGAAACACATGAGCGTCCCATCATATCGGGTTCTTACAGGCTTTTTAATATCTCAAATTTTAAGCCGTTGTCAAAATTAGGTGATCAATTATGTACCTTTCTGTCTGCTGCACACTGAATTTGAGCCATATATGTCAAATCAAGCAGATAGAGTTTCTTGCTATCCAATGCATCCTTCATGGTCTTGCCTTCAAGAAAGGGCTCTATCATTTCAGCTGTCACTGCAAAACTGACCAGACTCATATAGTTTAATAGTAATATACACAACTGGTGGAATATATTTGTGACTACCTGTTATGGTGATGGCCCCCTTTTTACATTTGAATTATATTAATCCTATTAGGTTTAGCTCATCAATCACTGATCACAGTAGCAATGGAAATTATTGCCTGTTTTGAAGACACTTACTTAGTATTGAAATGTAAAGGTATAATATCCTGGGGGAGTAAAGTATTAGCAATAGCAGGAGGAAAAGTTCGCACAGGGCTGGAATAGTGAACTTAGTCGCTAGCTAAAATTTACTCAACATCTTCACTTTATATTAACTCCAACTTTAGCTAGTTCAGATTAGTGCCAGCTAATATTAAGAAATCAATATTATGACACTCTCAAAATAACTACACCAAATAACAGTACTCCTCTAAGATATTTAGCGAATGTTCTTAGCAACTCACTGGTTTGGAAGTTCTTTACAGAGTTCAATCATAGTGGGGTTACAGCCAGATAGCCTTTGATTTCCAAATTCTTCGTCACTTTTCCAGCTCTCTTGGCCCTGCAAACAATATGAAAATCAACATTTACACAAATGAATTGTCCTCATTTGTCATGATAAAACTTGTTTCCATCGTTGAGCAAACTAAACAAATTTATATCCGAGTAAAAAAAAAAACTGGTCATGTAAATGTATTATTTAGACGATGACTGTCTGCATCAAATTGAGCCCTCGCTTTCTACGCATGATAAGGTAACTCGAAATATGAGGACGCACAGAAGTCAGGGATGCCTGGCTACTTGAGTCCAACAAAATCAACTCGGGATTTAACTTCATGATCTGATCAGTAGGTTGTTTTGATAAATATACTTACATAAGGAACATTAAGATCGCCTTTGTATACACCATCAAAATCAGATAGTTTCTGGAACTTTGGGGTAGACAGTTTGATAAAGGTTGTCTGAGCAAACAGCTTCATCTTCATTGCTTGTATGTTCCACTAAAGTCAGAGGACAACGAGTTGAATCAATCTATAGTTTTGGAAGGAGCATAGCAAGTTGAAAATATCAAACCTTCTTACCCATAGTTTAGTCAGCTCAAATTTATTATCATGTAACACGCATCCTGTAATGCAGACTTTTCCTGCACCCGAGTGCGTACACACAACTCGGATTGCGTTTTACAGATGTTGTGATAATACTTGCATACTACGATAACTATACTATTACTATTACATATTGCATACTATAACCTACCTATATATATATTTACGTTTGTAATGAGAAAGTATTGTGACTTACCCTGTAATCTGTACTGAAGCGCTCATCACCGGGAAGTTTAGCGATTTGTTTTGGTCCTCCAGGGATATTTTCCACCAACTTGTACTCCTCCCTCTTCCTCTCCAGCTCCGCAGCTCGCTGTTCTGGATTCTTATCAAACATCGGCAGAGAAAGATCAAACTCTTCCAGTTTCAGTTTATCATTAGCGTGTATCCATCTGAGCACAGGAAATATTGTCTTAGATTCAGCGGCTCGATTTTCCACTTCGATTTTTTCCAGGTACCTACAGATATTAACATTAACTCTTAAAGAATGGATTTTAAAACTGAAATTGTTGTATATTCAGGAGTTAGCCTCCCCTGATCAGTGAGTGTAGGCAGGGTAGGTCGAGGTAGACCAGTGTCTATAAATTACACATTAAACCTAGTTTAAGCGCTTAGTGGGGAAAGTGGTTGATAATAAAATGCTACTACCAGCTATCACGACACAGTTTAAGTGCTTAAACTATTTTGAACAAGGATGGCCAAACAACAACACTATTGGTGTGCAAACGTCATTATCATTCCTGTCATTGCTTTGCCTCTGCAAGCTGAGCTCAGGAAATAGTTATTTGTAACTGGAATATCAAATAAAACTTTCACACTATTATATCAGTATGCTCCTATAGTGCACTTACCATAAATCATTTGCCTGCGTGTGATCTCTTCGAATACAGATCTCTTGTACTTTCCCCAAACCTGGGCAATCCAGATGAAACACATCTAATTTCCCTTGTTCAAAATCATTCCTAAACTTAGCATCCATCACACTCTCTTTACTCCAATTTCCCTCTATATCAGCCATACTTAGAAATACCTAAAATATTAATTATTTAAAGCACATTATAATTGCTTTATCTTGAAGTAAAATTTAACTATACAAATATTGTGTGAAAGCGTTTGAATTTCGCAGCAAAAAATCATCAAGAATAGCCTACAAAGTCCAATTTTTTTACAAATTTCCAAAATTAATATGAATTATATATGTAGGTTGTATTCTCCTCTTACTTTAACTATATTTTCTGGCACACAGTATAATCTAGAAGTAAACTCTTTGGTAAAAATCTTTCTAAGATATTCTGCGAAAGTTTCAGTTTGAAATTTGTTTTGCCAGTAGCACAAGCCATATATCAAATTTAAAATCAAAACTATAACCTGCACTACAACCAAAACCTACATTGCCATCCGTTCCTGCGCCTTTCTTGTCACCGGTTTTCACACTGACTATATGAGTGGAGTGCGGGAGACTACTTTGTCCACTCATATCACCGCATCCACCTGCTGGGCTACACATATTCCCCATCCTGCTACCAAGGAGAAAAAACCTTTTACTCCTTGCTGCTATCGAGGACAGCATATGACTCAAGTTACTTATTCCAACAAATTAATCACAACATTATGGATTGAGTTCAGTCGGCCCTTTCTAGAAGCACAAGGTTTTAACATGAAGTGTGTCAACTGAACTGTAAGTTTGTAACGGAGTTTTCATACTTCGTTATACCAGAATTGTTGATAAATGAGTCAATGGGTCAAACTTCAGGTTTATTGCACTTCTATCACCATAGTTTGCACAATGTTCCACCAATCCCCAATAATGCAAACTTTACGGCTGATTATTATCAATATTATACTCTTTTTGTTGGAGATGAAATATGATCCTGGCAGGATGTTTTACACAACATGGCAAAGGGGTTGTGTTTTTCGGAGTAATCTCCCTTGATTACTTACAGATGACACCATACTTTTGCAAAGTTTTATATAAGCCATAAAGGAAGCAGATGAGACCTTTTGCTGTAAAAACTCCTCGGTTTCTGCTAACTACAATTGATATTTTGATTCGGTAATCCAAAAATCTGACCTATATGCTGAAATAAAAAAGTATCGGAAAATCTTAATTTTTAATACAATTAAATTTAAATAACAATACACTAAATTATAAAAACCTGATCAATCACAATGAAATTCAGTGTCAGGAAGGAAGGTGTCATGAAATATACAGCTAAATCTGTTTTGCAAAAAAGATTCCATATATATATTATGTTATTGTATTAAATATAGAATTGTTAATATAGAATTGTTAAGGGTAAGAGTTTTTTTTGTCTAAAATGGTACCCTTGGCAAGTCTTTCAAATGCTGTCCGCCTCCATTCATCCAGATCAGGAAGGCACCAACAGTGGAGATCGAGAAATGAATAAAATTATACCTAGAAACTTTTACACGAGAGAAGGCGGTTTTAAGGTGTAATAACAATTGCATGAGGGAGACCATTCATGATCCGTTTTGTAATTGTTACTTTTGTGCAATAAACATTCTTTTCACCAAGGATAGACCGAATAAGGAATCTTGTTTTGCTTTGGTGTGACGGTGAACATTGCTTGGCAGATGTCTTTATTTGAGATTTTGGCGAAATTATTTACAAGAGGATGCTACGCTGGCACTGGTCATGTCTTAAGTCACAAGTTTCAGGTTCACATCTATGGATGACCTCTGAACCTGTATGATTTTGCCAATAGCAACAGCTTCACCAGTAAAATCTAGAACAAGTTTGTTCCCTTTGTGAATGCAGAGGAATAACTAAAAAAGCTGTGTATCAAGCTACCACCACCGCACCGCCACAGAGGGAACCAACTTGTTCTAAGTAAAATCCCTTCATATAAATACACTTTTTATTTTGCAGAAAATATCATCAATGACACAATGGACCCCTCTGGGCACCTGATAATCACTGTGTTTCCATGTAGATTTTGAGCTCGAGCTGAGTTGACACCTCTTGACAAAGCATTATCTTACTGATTGATTTTGGTGCCACCCAACATTACACTTTAAAAGGAACAGGGAGGACGGGTCAATGATGTTGTTTACTTTGAGATCAGGTATGGAAACACTAAGGACTGAAATGATGTTAACATGAAATAATGGCATCTGTAAACGCATTTCATTCAAGAAAGCCTTATTTCAATATTACATGTTACAATAATCATCTATAACCATTCATGGTTTTTCTTGCCGTTTTTTGTTTCGGATTTAATGGCATTTTAGAAAAACCTTTACTTGAAAAATTATATAGATGCCATTATTAAGTTATAAAAAAACATAGTGGAGATAAAAGAAGAGCCTGGTATTCAAACAATCATAAACAATCAATCGTAGATGTAAAAAGGAACATAACTTCTCAATGTTCTCATGCTCCTGTGATCAAATGTCCTTTACATTTCTAACACAGCGTCACAGAGTAACGTTCAGCGCAGTGACGCAAGACATAGCAGTCACCAAGCTGTCCATCAAGGGTATGGGAAATCGTTCTTCAATTACCCCAGGGTCGGGGGATGAGGTGATTGATTTGCAGCCTTTAACAGTTAAGCATGCCCAACGAAGAGAGCAGCTGATGCTGCGATGCCGTAGACACAAAAGTAAAACACTCAAGGTCAATGAAATTATTGACAAGATTGACTATAGAGCTTATGAGTATCCATTCGAAAACCTTGTGTTTGAGGGTGGCGGAGCTAAGGGACAGGTTTATGTGGGAGCTCTCCAGGTAAGTTATTTTCCAAGTGTGTTTCAACGTTGTGTCTACCTATCAATTTAATTGCTTCATATCACATAAATCAACATAAATATTGTTGTCCATAAAATGGAGAAAGTATCCCTCTCATTATTGTATTGTTATGAGCATCAACACCTCAAAAGCTGTAATTAGCCATAATTATCTTGCATGGATTAGCAAAAAATGTAGAGAAGCCTTACACTACAAACCTGCAGCTACCCTTCGCTGTACAAAACAGCTGAGATAACACCTATTGCTATGAAACCATCTCCAGTTCTATTTAAGGATTATCGCCCCATCTTCCTGCTTTGGCACATAGGCAAAGTGGTAGATAGATAAATTTTGTGAACAAACAATTCCAAAACGAGCTATCAACAAAACTGGACCCGAACCATTTTGCCCACCGCCAAGGATTTGGGTGCACTGATGCCCTAGTCTCCATACCTGACGATGTGACGAAAGCCCTAGACAATATCAATAACATCGGTACACAAATTATACTGTACCACTTCAGCCTTCGACTTGATGGATCATAAGCTTCTACTATCAAAACTCTCAAAACTCTCCACCTTCTATATCTCTGGTGTCGAACTACCTGAACAATCGCTGACATTGTGTACTTCTCAGGGGTAACAACGTCAATTCAGAGTACCGAATATGTAACATCGGGGTGCCCCAGGGTACTTTGTGTGGACCAACGCTTTGGCTGGCATTTGTGAATTTGCTGACTTTCTCTTCAGGCACTGCAATAAAATATGCAGATGACACCACCGCATACTATCAGCTCTCAAAATCTGCTACAACAACCACTCTAAATAGAAAAACGGAAGTAAAAATTGAAACACCAGAAATAGGACAAATATTGATTAATGAATGCCAAGACTGGGCTATTCAGAACAAGATGCGCCTAAATTCTGAGAAAACCAAATGCCTCAACATCGCTCTGGAGAAAACATTACAAATGACCAATCCACTGTCTATGAACGATCAAAACCAAATGGAATCAGTCACAAACCCAAAACTTCTTGGTGTGACGCTAGATACGGCAATCCGGAAATCTGCCAACAAAAAGATCCATGGCCTACTCGTCCTGAAGCAGTTGGGAGTGGGTCAAACATCCCTCACACAAATCTACCAGAGCCGGATAATACCAACAATCAGTCACGCTTCACCGGCCTGGTATCCCTTTATTACCGACCACCAGAAGGGGGAGCTGGAGAGACACAAAGACTGTCGCTCCGAATCACATATGGTGATGAGGATCACTACTGCGATAGCCTAGCGGTTGACAAAATCAACACACTTTCAGAGACGCTTAATCAACAGTGCCATAAATACACCAGTAAAGTAAAAACCATCACAGAACACTTACTGAGGAAAAGATTGATCGAAAAAACAGTTATACGGCCTAAACAATCAACGGCCAAGCAATCCGATTTTTACATACCAAAGTCAAGATCAAATAAACGAGATCAGGCAATACTGTGTAACACATATAAGTATAAAAGTTACATATAGTCAGTCAGTAATGATTTATATATATATATTTTTTGTATTGCTTTGACCTTATTCAAGGGGATTATTTTTAGCAATTTTATGCACCCAGTAAAAAGTTTTTATTTTATGTAAACATCTCTGGAGAGAGGGTTTTAAAATTAATCAACCGAACAAACAGTATGACACTCTTCTTAATAGGATTGTCAGCAACTGGAAATAACATTGTTATTCCCAATGTATCCTTTATGGATTAAATGTGTCATCTGACATTTGTATGTTGAGGTGAAAATTGTCAAATAAAACATTCAAAACAATATGAAAACAAATAAAAATATTGCATATATATGTTTTTACACGAATGACAAACAAGTTTTATTTTTGCTTATTTTACATTTCAAGGTGTTAGAAGAGGTTGGTGTTGTGGTTAAAAGAGTGGCAGGCACAAGCGCTGGTGCAATACTAGCATCCCTCATTGCCGCGGGATACACTGTGGCCGAAATTGGTGAATTCATGAAGATGGATCTTGAGGGACTGATGATGGGTAAAATTGTTTCAAAAGTAGTATTTCAGCTAGTGACATTCCATTAACTAATGACTACTGAAGCAGGCAGGTGTATGGTGTATGGAAATTTTTAACCATTGTTAAGAGATTGTTAAAAGATCTTATAATGTTTCTCACCTGCGGCTGCAACTAATGAAAACAAACCGCTCTTTTATTTGTACCTGTTATCATTGATAGTCATGCGTCATCTATCCTAGATTTTTAGTCATTTTTTCATGGTGGTAACAAAGACTCTTATTTCCGTAATTTTAGGTGCTCTGTCTGTAAGGCGCTGAAATAAGGTCAAATAAATATTATAATTTCTTTATAGATCACAGATTTGGTTGCCTCAGCTTCATACCAAATATGTTAAGGCATTTTGGTTGGAACCCGGGTGAGAAGTTCAATAAACAATTAGGTGATATGCTTGCTGATAAACTTGGACATCCAGATGTCACTTTTAGGGAGGTGAGTAGTTAACACAGTATAGGGCCATCATGCAGCCATATTTATCCAGAGAAAACTGCTCCTCCATATCTGATGACTTTGTGAGTCGATTTAGAGTCGACAACATCTGATCTGACAGCTTAGCACATAGTTCTTATCATTCAGTGAGTACAAGCAAGCAAAGAAGAAAGTATGATATTATGTTGAAACTTTGAACTTTATGGTGTTCTTCACCAATGAAAATCACAAAAATAAATTTCCTCATTTTTAACTCCGCTTTTTGACTAATAACTAACCACCAAAAGGTCAGTGGCGGCAAAAACCGGATTCTCTCTGGCAGCGTCTGGTATATTAACAACCATACTAGTGACAGTGGTTATATTATTACCTATTTAGCTATATCAGAAAACTGGGAAAGAGTTATGTGTGACAGCAGTGAATGTGAGTATGATGAACTTGGAATACTTCCATACCAAGACAACGCCTCATATGCCGATCAGGCTGGCTGTGAGAATGTCAATCTCTATACCAGGTAACTCATATTTACTATCTGCTTAGCCGTATCACAGCAACCCCAAACAACAAAGCTGTTATAATTTAAGTATTTATAAATTTATGTATAATATTGAGTTATGGTATTTTTCAGCCTGCCGGGGCAATAGAGAGAAACTGCTCCGTCCATTTTTTTAAGAATTCTCACTTTTTTGTCGCCGATTTTTAGTATTTAGTAGGATTGAAAATACTGCTAACAATTTGATTAATTTTGATACTAATTTATTCTGAATCAGCGCTACTCTTTTGGCAGGAAATCATACAGGATGCCAAAATTAAGACCGAAAGATTTTTATGTAGTTTTATACCTACCGGTATCAAAGTTTTAAATGATATGTCATTGCAATCGCAGCCTTTTAAAACAATTGTCAACTGTCTTTGATGAATTTATCAATAAACTGCTATCTTATCTTATCTTAAACAGTAATAATGGCTCTCTAAGAAATCACTTTTTGTTCGTCACGAAGCATAGTTCTGGTTTTGTGTGACTATGTACACGCATAATGCAAATGTTCCTTTCTCTGCAACTGCAATGTTGTACAAAAAAAAACTCAACTAAAAATAAAATTGTAAGCTTACTGATTTATTTGGCTTGGTTTATGTGCTATGGTGATCGGTTTTATTACTTTTTTTTATGTACCGTTCCTTTTATTTTTACATAGGCATATTTCAGGCGGTTCCGAAAGAAAATGAATTCGGGATTACAGACTATTATGTAGATGGTGGTGTTCTTTGCAATTACCCCATTATGGTCTGGGATGGTAAGATAGAAATCTTCCCAGTAAATTATCATGTCAATCGAGAACTTAGACAAAAGATTTGAGTGTGCGTCCCGAACAGTATAAAAGAGTTGACTGTTTATTATGGTACTTGTAATTAGGTCGCCTACCTTCGGAAGGTAAGACATCTCAAAGTCATCTAAATCTTATACCGGACCAGTAGGTTTAAGTTTCTTTCATATTGCAGGTTGGTATCTGTCTATGAAGCATGATGATGCATTCATAAACAAGCTTCAGCCGATGAAAGATATTGGAAGGTTAATGCAGAAACAAGAGAGATTTGGGACAAAGAATGAAAAAACAATCGGTTTTCTTGTGGTATTATTTATATCTTACATTTGTTGATCACATTACTGAAACCAACACATGTGCCAAACAAAATTCCCAAATTTTATTTTGAGAAATTCTTTGCGAAATGATACATATTAGTGTCTTATATACGCAATCGCCCTTTGATTTAGCTTTACGGTGGCATTTTTTAAGATCCTACTCTGTTTTATTTTTCTAGTATTCTTCATTGGAGCATGACCTCATGAAAGATGAACTTGAAAATAGAGTAGGGTTAGATATTAAAGAGGCAGATAGACCGAAAAACTCGAAACTTTATCAGTAAGTGTAAAATATATACAGAAAAAATTGATTAAAAGAACTGCATGTATGTAATGTATGTACGTGTGTATGTACTATGTATGTTTGCTAGTGCCTTACATAAAATACATACTTTTTGTTTTATTCGGTAGACAAAGTCATTCTGGACGAATATTTTCCATAACGTGCCAAAGAAATTAAGACAAATGTTTTGACAACTTTTCTTTGGGGCCGGGGGTTTATATGTATAATGTATGTATGTATGCATATGTGTATGCGTGTATGTATGTATGCATGTATGTATTGGCATATGCATTTGTGCGCGTATGCATTTGTTCGCATATGCATTTGTGCGTGTATGCATTTTGAGCATATGCTTTTGTGCATGTATGCATTTGTGCACGTGTGCATTTGTGCACATGTGCATTTGTGCACGTATGCATTTGTGCACCTGTGTATGTGTACATGTGTGTATATGTGCATGTGTGTATGTGTGCATGTGTGTATGCGTATAATGTTTTTTGGCTTACAGTAATCTGAGACTGCTCTATTGTGCTCATGTCATACATCATAATGAGGGGTATCAGATTACAAAGATTATACAGATTATACAGATTACAAGGATATGTCACATATGTCTACATTGTTTGTGACATTCAAATGGTACAAAAATTCAGTTTGGTGCAATCATTGGCCTATTTAACAGGACTTTAAATTAAATTAAATCAATGAAAATTAATTGAATTAATTGAACAACATCTTTATTATAGTATATTTTATGATTGGCTAACTTGCAAAAGTTTTTAAGAACCAAAGGATACCGGATTACAACAAATCAATGTAAATATTAGAAGCTTTGTTCTGAGTTTTTTGAGCACTGAACCAAGTAAAATCAAATCCAATGTATGTGAAGTGTGAATTAAATTCAGATTTTGTACTCATATCAGGTTATCACATGTAATTGATGTTTTATTCTTTCCTACAAATATCAAATATGGGTGTTTTAGTTAGAGCATGCCTGCCCAACCTTTAAATTTTTTTGAGATTGGCCAAATAAACGGTAATTTCCTTTTACTGCAATAGAGCAACCATTGAACTTTTCTATGGTAACTTGAATTTCAGATGTGACATAATACTGAAGACAAAGAACACCTTGTGGAATTTTCTTTGTTCTTTGTTTTTGAACATTATGTCAAAAAATGAGCCTCAAATTTTTTCGGTGATAATGGTGCAAATGACCAACCAAAATGCCCATTTTGGCTGCAGTGGCTAAATTGGACAAGGTTGGGCGTGGAGTATGAGCCAATGACATCATAGATGACACCATGATGATGTTAGCCAGTATTAATGCTCAGAGCTTTATTTGTACTACACACAAACTTTGTAATCCCAAAAAGACCAGCTAACTACACCGCACCCAACCTGAGCTTGGTTTGCATGCTTACAGGAGTCGGAAAAAATATATCAAAGAACAAAATAAGATAATGCAAGAGCATGAGATATACATGAGCGCTGCAGAAAAGTTCATGAAAGCTGTTAGAGAGGTCAATGATGATGGTAACGACACCATTGATATACGAGAGCTTACTCGAGCACTCACCAAAGCCATGGTAAAAAAGGACAAAGCAGCTGTTCTCATTTTCATTATTTCCGCTTCATATTGTTCATTGATTTCCATCCGCTCCATCAATCTTAAACTTTGAATATGATCCATTCTTTTTCAATTGGATGGGAGAAGCATTGCCTCTGTTACACTGGATGATTGCGTTTTATAGGGTAGTGATGTGGGTGGTATTCAGGGGCAGGGTGACACAGGAGTACTTGAAGGAGATTTTAACGCCACAGATGTTGATATTCTTTTTGGAGAAAATGTGAATATAGAAGATGTTTTTGAAGAGCTTGACCAAGACGGAGATGGGCAGGTAGGACTTGTACATATATTTCTGTGTGTCTTAGAGTAGAAAAGGCTTAGTTGGTCGGTGAGGATACCCATCCAAACATATTCCCTTTCATACTCCAAAGTCCAAACCCATGAATTGAAAGTCTGTCCAACATATACCGGGATGGTATCACAATAGTACCACCTCTATAGACATACTTGCTCCGGCCATTGTCTACTTACACCACAAACTCTATCAACTACTCACCCACACATTCAGACCCTAACTGCAGATGGAGACTGCCAACATACCCATACATCCCCACTCCTGGATAGATACCAGAACAATAAAGCCAACACAACACCCCCAGTCTGCAGGTCAAAAACCTGTACCTCAATTCTAACCGAATTTTATTACTTGTGGTATTTTGTAGATCAGCTACGATGAATTGGTATATTTCATAGAGCAGTCTGGTGCAAGCTTAATGGCAATGTATCTTGGATACAATCGCAATGATTTTAAATCGGCTGCTGAATTTTTCATGGGCTTGTCAAGCTCTGTACTGATCAATATAAAGAAAATGTTTATGGAGGTATCTATATATATCCCACTGTTTGTCCATCATATGCAGGCCTATGGCTCCAACACTGGGTAGGATTCAGGCTGTATCAGCACTGTTCATTTTAGAATTTGTGTGCTAGACATGCCTATTTTGCTGGCTAAAAGTTAACAGGTCATGAAATACATGTTTTTCATGACCAAATACCTCATTTTAACTGTCCTGTTTAGGTTAAGGACTAAACTCCATTACTTCATGTGAACTGCCACCTAAGCTAGCTCTCAAACTAGCAAACTAAACTCGAGTTATAATTAAATTCCCATGCATTGATTCCACATCGACATTAGGAGCTATCAAATCATGGAATAGCGTCGGTTAAATTTTGGTACGCATCGGTTGGTGTTTTTGTATTCGATTCGGGCAACAAATTTATGTCGAAGTGGCGTCGTCGAGTCGTTAGCACCAATATACTCCTCGATGTTGGATAAGATCAGGTAGCAAAAACCAACTTACTTCAATGTGTGTTAGTTAGCACCATAGACTTAATAATAAAAAATAATAATAATAATAATTATTAAGTCTATGGTTAGCACGGTTGGTACACAATTTATCCTTTCTATCCCAAAACTGTGCCACAGCATCGACAGATTAATACAAATCCCTTGTTGTGCTACGTATTGTGTATTGCTGTGTATTGCTGTGTATTGCTGTGCTATTTCAACTAACGGCAAAATTCTCAATATTGGCAACTAAGCTACATTCAAACCTGACTGACTACTGCAGAAAAGAGTCATTGCAGACTAACCACTACGCAGACTAACCTCTATGCAGTCTAACCAATACGCAGTCTAAGCGCTACGCAGACTAACCACTACGCTGTCTAACCACTACGCAGTCTAACCGGCACCATTATAAGGTAGTTATCTATACTAATCTCACCCCCCCCCCCATCCTCACCCAATTATCTGGGGAACAAGGGTTTATATAAGATCAAGTTTGATCCATTTTGCCCCCCCCCCCCCCTTCTGCTGACCAGCATGTCAGTAGATGGGGAAATATCACATCCCTGACTTTTTGAACTAATTAAAGATAGTTGTATCTCAATTTCCTAGGATGAAAACGTTGACAGAACAGTTGGAATAAACACTGATTACGTCAACACTAATGACTTTAGAATGGCAGACGTGGACAAAGAATTTTGTATACAACAAGGAAGAAGAGCTACAATATCATACCTTAAACATTACGTCTATAAGAAGATGAGACTTCGGCAGCCTCTACCTCATAGAGATTCCAGACAACCAGATGTCGTATCAATCGATTCAGTGGTTAGTAAATGGCCTTTGGGTTGTAATGAACCCTTGTTGCATTACCTCATCAATTTAGTCTGAATGCTCAGACGGCTGCATTGTGATTTAGTGGCATTACATTATCAAACACTCGATTTCAAAATTTCAAGTTGAATGTAATGCCAATAACTCAAATTGCAGCCTGGTTACTTAGACTTTATTTAAGCCATCACATGATAGTAACCATCTTGATCTTGATTCCCATTTATCTAATACCATTATACCAACCCCACCCAATTTAACACACTGTATGACTGTATTAGACTGCAGTCACATCTTACATGGCCTACAGCTGGACGGAAGAGGGAGTTCAGGTGGTTTTCAAACTTCTAGTGTGTTGTTCCTTTGTCTGTGTCAGTTCTTGCCTTCTAGACCTAGAGTCCTAGTCTGAACATATGAAGAGTTACATTTTTCTTCTTATTTTTCTCCTTGCAGAGCAGCGGTCAGTGATGCTTCCTTTCGCATACTGGTATGTTGAGTAGATATCGATTCATACTATTATCAATCTGTATTCTCGACATTCTAATTATCAAACTTTAGTCGCATGAGGTAGTGTATAGAGCAGACTATCTAAATTAGTCATTTTTCTAAGTGGGCGGTTGGTAAAAACTTACAGCAGTCGGGCATTTGGATAAAGATACCATTGAATTGATCATTATTGTTATTTTTTCACCTTGCAGGGTTTTGTAGAATACTGAATATAATGAACATATGGGGACAAATCACCCTCCAAACGGAGATGTGATAACTTCAGGATATTTGGACCACATAGGATTCAACAAAAAGCATCTAAATCTATTGCATAGGTTGTTGAGTCTGCAATACCGAAATACTATGTATATATTTTATTATCAAAAGAAGAGTTGATCAAATAAACGCAATGGATTTAAAATTATAGTGCCATATTTCTTATCCACAGGGAAATAGCCTAAACAAACGTCCCAAAAGTATATTATACAAACCGTCGGTTCGAGTAAAACTTGTGCAGTGATGTCAATTATTGGAGAAGAGTAATGGTTCCCGTTATTTAAATGACTGCAGATGCATCATGTTCCAAAAATAACGATACACATCCTCCGCATGTTTACCTTTGGTTGACAGTTGGTCATAGCATTAATATCAAGTACATTATTTCATCCTCAATTCATATCAACAAAATTTAATACATTCCATTGGGTCATAGCAATAGTGAGGTGACCCATAAATTGTATTTTTGACAATCGAGAAACCACATGATTGAACACAGTTAAAAGATAAGATGGTATTAACCTTTTAACAAACTGTAATACAGTCTAGCAAGCTAGAGTGCTATGATATGTAACTCAACCTAAGTGTTCTTATTGAGGGAAAATCAAATATATATATAGAGTGACCGACCATCTCACCTCACCCCAAATGAAGCTAGGCAAAACAGTTTAGAGCCTATTATAAGCTTCCCCTTGATGTAAGGAGGTGGTTTTTACAATTTACTGAACAGATTTTCCTAGAAAGCTTTTTCTCATCAACATAACACCTATTATGTGCTCTTCACTCCCTTCTTCCCCCTCTGCATCAGCTATAGCCTACTTTGAAATACCTAAAACATCAATTATAGACAGCAAAATATATTTGCCTCATCTTATGGTACAAATGTATTAGTTGGCCCAACAACCAACATCATATACAGCATATAGTATTGCCAATTTCCTTCAATAAATCTAAAAGATTGGATAGATTGCATTCATATAGTTTTCCGGAATTTAAATGATTGTAAGGGTCTTCCTCTCTTAATAAACTTGAACTATTTGATTTATTGCACATTTATCGGCAAAATCTGGAGACAACAGCTGAACAACTTCCCATTTATAAGGTAAATTTTATGGCTGCTTTCTTATGAGTAAGATCGGTGTTGGCGGTGCATAACGGGTGGCAAGTTAACCCTAGACTAGAAACTAGTAGTAGTATGGACATAGTCTAATAAACTGAGGACCTTCAAAAACATTGTACATTACCAATCTGCCTTCTCCTGCCTAAAAAATAATAAGATATAGTATTTATTTGGATTTAAGACAAAACTCCCTGTTAATGCAGGGAGCGTGGGGATACCTGGTTTATGTACAATACAATTTGAAGTTGTCTTCTGACAAATGAAGAAGAAACAACTCTAAGGTGTAAAGTGGTATGTTTGTATAGCATCAATAGGGTATCAATATACATGTATATAAGAGATAATTGCACCATGTTGACCTTGACCTTCCATTGCTAAGGTTTGGAGCTAGGATTTCAATACGTTGCAGCATACATCATTTGGTAAAATTGATGAAACCTGTAGGAAATCTGTTGTCAATCAAAGGATTGAATTGAGCCACATTTCATCAGCAAATACCAGTCGGTAAGTTAAGCTGCATGATATAAAAGCACTGAATTAATGTGAATAATTTATTCTCGCATCTATCTACCAACAGATATCTTCAAATTTTGCACCACCAACCAGTACTACCAGTGACCACAGACAGTGTATAAATGATAATATCTTTCAACTACTACTACCTACTAGCTAGTTAATCATAAAACTTACTTTATTTCACACCTACAGCACTACATCTCATATCATCTTGTAAAGTACTATATTACTTTCCAACTAGCTAGTTCTATTATCTATAAAGCTATCTTGTGTAAGTCCTGTCTACTTGATATTAAATACTAAATAGCAGTGGAGTGCTTGTGGAATCTTCTTTCCGCCTCTGTCTGGCTCAATCTCCTCTCATCCATCTATGTCAACTATTATCATCATGGTTTGATATGGAGAGCTGATATAGTAGTGACTTGGAAGATTCTCACCTATCATGGGTTGAAATGACTTGATAACAGAATAAACGGATACCAGGTCCAGGCCAGACCACTGGATCAAAGACTCAGAGTAGTAGTTACTACTTGCTGGATATAGTCGTGGATTAACTTCTGATTTCATTGAGATTGAACGAAAAATTGAAACATCAACGGTAGGTATAACGTTGAATTGAGTCATGTTTTGTTGTTCCAGAAGGATTGGTGTCAATAAGCCTCATCTCAAAACAAAAAAAGGGCCTTGGAGATAATCATAAGGCTGGTGTCTATAAATTATAGATTTGGTCATCCGACTATCATGACAATGATATGTTAGTATGCCATGCTTTGTAGGCTTTGCATCTTACATGTAAGCATACCACCGTATCGGTAGAGATTGTGCAGTAAAGATCCTGGAGAAACATATTTGGTTTTGAACCCATCTGAGAGAAGCTGCCCTATTGTAAGACAGGTTTTTTTGACGCAAAGGTTGATTGGTTTTTTTTTGTAATTTACTTGTGATGTCCCAAGGAGCATAAAGCTTCCTTTGTTTTCCAGTGCTAACCTTTTCATTTCAACGTAACGCTAATTTCACTAAATATTATGTAGTCTGCCAACGAGTTAACTTTGATCCCTGTTCATGGGTATAACGGAGCTATTACCTTGACAAGTAAATTTTGGTAGTGGTTTGGAAATAAGACAACTTAGTTGCAGCAATGGTCCATTGGTTGCAGGGAGCCCTCAGTCTTGTTGGGCCTGAGGACCAAGGCTAGGCATTATAATCAGGACCCACTTTACACTACTTTTTGCCTCAATCTCTGTTCATATATTTTATAATATTATTCTGATCAGTCAACTGGAAAATCCAGTAAGATATGTGTACATAGTTTATGAGATAGAAGTTTTAGGACAAACAAGTAAAAATTTTCAATTACAAAAACTTGATCACAAGTAAACAATAAGGCCTAGTCAATTGACAGGAAGGTCCTGTCAAACTCAGTGCCTTCAACACTTTGTGAATTTACCTAATGCCGGTGTCTAACCTTGTGACCTACTTGTTACTCCAATATACAAGCCAATCTCTTCCATGTCATAAGATTGTTCTTTATCTTCATTGTAGGCCGTTGAAAGCTGAAAAATATATAGGTTGTCCTTGTCTAAAAATAATCTTACCAACAAAAATGGAGAGCACAGAGAGAATAGAAGGGAGTAAGGAGGGGGAGGGTGCGGGAGCCCCCAACTTATTTGCCCCAGAGATGGAAGATGACAGTGGCTCTGAGGTAGACATTCTCACTAAGAATGTGATGGTGAGCCCATCAGAAGAACAGTTCACTCTCTTACACAGTAGACTTGGAGAGAGGTTAATGCAGGGAGAGACAATCTATGAGATCGGCGTAGGAGGTTAGTCTTTTAATCTCGGTCGTAATTACACTGCAGAAATGATGGTTTAGTTTAGGGCTGGCCAACCTTAAATTTGTAACCACATCATTACCCATTAAACGGTGCGCCCCGCAAGCATATAAATACTTTATGTTTATATTTATGAATGCCTCTAACAATTCCATTGCAATAGTATACACCGAATCTATCCTCAGTAGCACCTACAAAATTGATGAGGCGATTTAAAGTAGATCTTGCATTCGGTAGCATGCTGATAAATGTACCTGGTTTGAACCAAAAATCATAGACTGATTGGGATATGTATTAAGGTTCTTTTTTTTCTATGGTCTATCCATTCAAATGGTGACATTGCAAAATATATTATACATCTGATTACAAGTGACTCAATATTTTTTGTTAGAGTGTGAAGAGCCCGGTTTGAATGAGAAGGACATGGAGGCCTCTGTAGCCACACTAGAAGCAATAGCAGGTAGTCTGAATGCTCAGTGTTGTCTGCTTAGAGAGAGGACTGAGACGGAAGGTAAAGTAAAGGAGTACCTTGTACGTAAGGAAGCTGAACTTGAGGACTTTATGGAAGTCAGGTAAGAGTTAGTGTGAGTCCTTTTATGTCTCTGACTTTGTCCCTATTGATACTAATATGCCCCAGGACAGTAGAGCTGCTACAAGAGCAATTGTTTATCTTAAAGTTATCATAGACCCTTCATACTCGGGATCACCATTGTTTTGAATGATGGCCAGTTATTTTTCACGTCATTATTTGAGTTACTCAATACAGTCAGTTTGCTCCAGAATTGTTTTCGAAGTCACGACTGATATGGCATATCACTTTTATCAGAGTGGCGGTGGTTGGTAATGTAGATGCAGGTAAGAGTACATTATTGGGTGTGCTCACACATGGCGAGCTCGATAATGGTAGAGGCTTCGCTCGACAGAAATTGTTCAGACACAAGCACGAGATGGAGAGTGGTCGGACGTCGAGTGTCGGTAACGATATTCTAGGATTCGATACAGTCGGGAATGTGATCAACAAACCTGTACATGGTAACCTGGACTGGACCAAAATATGTCAACAATCATCTAAGGTATATATTATAGCAACAACAACAAAAAGTCTTTTCTTTTTAAAACTGATGAAATCTGCCATGCTTAGAGTGCAGTTGACCAAATCTATGAGACAGAACACGAAATACCTAAAATACGTATTTCGGATCTCAGTTCTCACCACTCATTCTTCACCTTACACATCACCTACGTTTGGCCTGCGTGTATTTAAACCTAGTCGGTATGGCTTATTTTGGTGCTGTGACTGACTCTTGTCAAAATTTCCTCTGCTATCATCAGCTGATATTGATGTTCTACACATCAACCTGTATCTCTCAAATTTCACTCATTATTACCCAAACATTGCAGGTGATAACATTCATAGACTTGGCGGGTCACGAGAAATATCTGAAAACGACGGTATTTGGCATGACAGGTCATCTTCCGGACTTCTGCATGTTAATGGTAAGAGTTACAATTTGTGGCATACTAATGAATATAAATATTTATTGTGTCTGAAGTTCACATAATGACAAATCTAGGATATGTATATGTATGTGTATGACAATAATCTTCAATAAATAGTATCGGCTTGACTGTGATCAGGGAGGGTGGGAGATCCCACCCTCCCTGCTGTGATCAGTATGGCTTTGGAGTTGTCTTATGACAAGCTTACAGAATCAATCTTATAATGTGGTTACCATCATATACCATTTTGAACTGCTAAAAATTCAGAAGTTGTTTCTTTAATTCTTATTGAATATTAAGAATGATTTTGGATTTCCATGATGCTATTTACACTATAGCAACTCTAACTATTTGATTTTCGATACCTCCCATCTTCATATATGCCTGTATTTTACCAAAGTTTACATTCACTTCCCACATTTTGCTTTCATAGAATGTCAGTTATGGTAAAAAAATTATCCTCCTGTTACATTTCCTCATAGACATAGCTATTAACGCCCGGAGGAAGTTACCCAGATTACCAAATAACCTAATCATAACTGATATAAACTTTATACAGGCTAATTTATATATTATGTGTATAAAGTCACTATCTCCAGTATTATGCATATAACTGGTAATACAAGACCATAGACTTATTTTGCTTAGATGTCTTTGTACATGACTCAATGCCTTGATGGAGACTTTAGAATGTTGTCATAATCCCTCCTGATACCATAAGCTACATGCAACTATAGCTTGATTGCTAAATAATAGATGATAGTGTTTCCTACTGACAATCTAGATGGTGAGTAGCATTGTTTATAGGAAATAGAAATATCATAATACACCCCTCATTAGTAGTTGATTGATTATTGATTGTGAATTTTTAAAAATGTGAATTACTACCTTTTCCGCACTTATAGGTTGGTGCTAATGCGGGAGTGATCGGAATGACTAAGGAGCATTTAGGATTAGCCCTGGCTCTCAATGTACCCGTGTTTGTTGTGGTGACTAAGATAGACATGTGCCCTCCTAATGTCCTCACAGAAACACTCAAGATGTTACAGAGAGTGCTCAAATCTCCGGGCTGTAGGAAGATTCCTGTTCTCGTACAGAATCCTGATGATGTTGTGTGCTGCGCAACTAACTTCAGATCAGAGAGGTTAGTGAGAGATAATCTGATGATTGTAGACCCTGATCACTGCGAGTATTCATGATGACTTGAGAGGGAGTCTTCTGATATGTTTGGACACAATATTATGTGGAAGATGATAATCAATCGCCTTAGCTCAGAGGCCCGGCCAGCAATTCGAGAGTTTGGCATGGTGAACACACATCTAGAGCTTTCAGCTAAAATCATAATGAAAAATAATACTTTTCATGGCTTCAATGTGTAAATGCAAATTAGGTGATATTACAGAGCTTTGCTCACATAAACTAGTAAAAATTTATTATTTTAGAATGTGTCCAATATTTCAAGTCTCCAATGTAAGCGGTGAAAATCTGGACTTGGTGAAGATGTTTATGAATCTGTTACAAAGTTCAATATGTGTAGATGCCTCCGTACCGGCAGAATTCCAAATCGACTCGACGTTCAGTGTGCCTGTGAGTTATTGGGATGAGCTCAGTTAAAATTCATAAACTGTGTTTCATTTCGCTTGTAGTAGAAGAAAATAAGTTTTTGCAGGTGGTAATTTTCCGACTTTTTTTCATGTCAACCATAATTCAATAAGAAGGGAATGTACACAAAGAAAAAAAACTTCATTGTAGTAATTTTTGTAATTTTTTTGTAATATCTGAATCAGACGTGAAAAAAACATGAGAACAAACTTGTTTAGATATAGATATTACTCACTCTGCGAGGTATTATGTGGGCTTTGTGATGCCTTCTGATGCTTAAACCCAGTGTGTTGATGGCTTGTATATTTTTGTATATTATATATATATATATATATATATATATATATATATATATATATGTTGAACACTGTATATTGCACAATTATAACACTGTTATTGCAACCAAACACTCACTTTTAAACAGGGTGTAGGAACAGTTGTATCAGGAACTACCCTTAAAGGAACCATCAAGCTCAATGACACACTGATGTTAGGCCCAGACCAGCTAGGAAACTTTGTACCAGTACCGATCAAATCAATACACCGAAAGAGATTACCTGTAAAAGAAGTCAAGGGTGGTCAAACAGCATCATTTGCACTGAAAAAGGTGAGTAGTAGTTGTCACCTTGCAATGTTAGAATGCCTAAAAGACACACAAACCAGTTCCAGTACATGTTTCTGAAAGACCACATGCGTTATAAAATAAAACTTGAGAAATCTATTTGCTCAGAATATATGATGCAAAAAGAATGCAACAGGTGAAAGACCAAGTTCTGCTCCAAATTATGCCCCATTATGTGTTAGCAAAGTATATCCTTGCCTCACTACACAGATTTATTTGTTTGTATAGATAAAGAGGCAGAATTTACGGAAGGGTATGGTGTTATTGTCACCTGCTCTTAACCCTAAGGCATGCTGGGAATTTGAGGGTGATATACTTGTGTTACATCACCCTACAACAATCAGTCCTCGATACCAGGCCATGGGTAAGTTAGTGATATATAATATACTTCTGAGCACAAAACTTTCTATTTTGGAGTTGTCACCTCAAATATTTTGTGTTCAAGGAGAAGGCAACTCTATGCAGTTAAGACTAATCTTTACAGGACTCTACCTAAATTTCCATGTTTCTGTTGACAGTACATGTTGGGAGTATCAGACAAACAGCGACAATTCTCACTATGTCAGCTGATCACTTAAGAACCGGAGATAAGGCTACCTGTAAATTCAGATTCATCAAACATCCAGAGTATATGAAAGGTATTATATTGGCGGTACATTGCATTATAATTCTCTTTGTTAGGATTAATGAAATTTCAAATTTCCAGATTATGTCAAATCATTTCTCTGCACTGAATCTGGAGTGCGACTGAAACTCTCTGGTTGCAATATTCTGGAGTTCAATCATATGATAAGTAGAGAATAGGGATACAGTATTATGATAGCAGGGTGTGGTGCAGTGTACCAGGTCGAGATGGGTACACCAGATTTGTTATATGCGCTGACAATATTATAACAATTTGATGGTTCTGCCTTTAGAAAACATGAGGATGGTATTCCGTGAAGGTAGGACAAAGGCTGTAGGGTCTGTGACGAAGCTGAGACCCCATATACCGATGACTGACCAACAGAGCAGGCGGCAAGCAACGAAGAAAAATCATCAACACGACTCTAATGGTAAAATAATATAACTTGGACAAAAAGAGTAGAATTCTATGTTGACCACTTACTGGCACGATGGCTATTCTATAAATGCTAAACACCATTCCATCTGTGACAGATTATAGTTGTATCTCCAGATCTTGATTGTATCCATAGACAAAACTATGACTGTATCACTCAAAATAAGAAGAGGGATCAAAATGTGTATGAGGATATAAGAAAGCTTGCTGGTATCCAAAAAACACTGCTTGCTCAACTTGATTGTTCATTATTTTCAGTACATCACAATGAACCACAAAAGCCCAGTAAGAGAGGCAGGCGACGGAAGCCCAGGCCGGATAATGCCGGGATAGAACAACTAGAGACTAACGGCTATGATTCTCCGCGCAGTGTCGCCACTCCACCTCAAGACGCTGCTGTATGATTGGTATTATAAAAATAGAATCGAACTCTTTTGTTTTCAGAATGTGCGAGCAATTTTAGTCAGGTTGGTTACAACTTTTTAAAAGTCAGTGTATTAAAGAGCTTTGAGGGCCGACACATCAGAACCAAACAAGAATAAAGGCTCAGACCTGGTTTGGCTCACATTACAAGTTGGTATTATCATTTTATCATTCAACATGCTGCCCTGATACTGAAGGTCATTGACTGCTGAAACAAGTTATAACTATTTTCTGGTTCACCGTTTCATATAATTATTATTACCCAGTTTTTATCAACAAAGCTACCTGTTACCTGTAGACAAAATTACTTGCATGCATATTTATCTACTGCTGTTGTTTTTTTTTGTACACTTCCCAAATTTTATGGTCATTTTGTGTACCGATGTTACTTTTATCTCAATTGAGTTTTTCATGTGAAATGTATATAGCTTTTGTGTACAATAATCAGCATAGATTTATGACAATATAAACAGAAATAACTTGATGTTTGGCTCTTCTTGAATGGGGTAGATAGACAAAGGCTCACGCTGAAGAACAGGTTGCAGATTTTCGGTCCAGAACGATCAGTGGCACCATTCAGTAGGTAACGGTCTCAACTGTATATCTTGTAGTTCGCTAGATAGCTTGCACTCAACAGTGAAAAGCAATTATTTATATAAATCAGACTACCATCCGATACTTGTAGTAGCATGGAAATAAAATCTCTGCAGCCGGAACAGATCATTCAGGGAAATCAGATAAAAATACACAGCTACAAATTTGTCTATAGAGTTTATTTTCCCAGCACTAAGTATCTTAAATAAGGTGAAAATAATTTATGTACTCTATTATTCAAATAGTATATTGATGGGTGGCTGGCTAGGATTAATAATCATGGTGGGAACTGTTAGTGTAATCGGTCATAAAAAGAGTAATAATGGCCACTCGAAAATAAAAATTAAATGTTGGTAATTGCATTTTACCGTTTGATTCAATGATTTCTGTATATTATGTCATTCAATATAAAATATAAAAAAATAGAATAGACATAATGAATGCAATCAATTTTTGGCATAATGAGAAAGTAAGGTAAGCTACTTTTATGTAGCAATCTGTTTCTCCACGCATCTCACTGCATCCTTCAACTTTCCAACAAGGTCTTGAAGTTGTTCGAGTGAACAATTGAAACTGATTATTTTGATTTCACTATCACTAGCTTCCTAAAAATATTAACATCATGATTGTTTGCTTTGCTAATCAGATTACGTTATGTCAGGTCTTCCATTGTTATCATATGACTACAAACATGTCTTGTATTGTACCATGATTAACTTATCTCGAAATATACTGACAGAGGAATAATCGATTCTAAAGCTTGTCATCAAATACTAGCCCATATGAGTCCTGACAGTGATTTCTAACTTGTACAACAGGAATTTGTTACCTTAGTGAGTTGTAAAACTGATCAAAATTCGCTGTCACTTTGGCTACACAGCTGCAGCTATAAATCTTTGAGATAATATTTGTTGATAATTCAATGCAGATACATGAGGAAGACCCTACCTGAGTGTGAATGTTGACTAGATATGACATCTGATTTACTTTTTCTCCTTGACTACTCTAAAATTATAAAGAAATAACTTTTAAATAACAAATTCCAGAAATTAAATATTTAACACTAAAAGTCTACATATCAGCGCAAGACATGATGATTGAAGATAATCTGCTGAAAACGAGTCCAGACTTTCCATCTTGTTTTTTTTTGTGGTCAGGGGCGGGATTCTTGGTTTAAACTCAAGGTAAGATATTCTTTAGGATAGAAAGGTTGGATTCTCAGAAGATACTTGGTACTACGCTTACTACTAAACTTGACTTTACAGCCTCTGCCAACCGAACTGTAAAGAAAGCTAGAATTCGACTTCACATTATGAGCAAGCTGTATCATCTGGGAATAGATACCAGATTGATTACATCATGCTACAAATCCTTCATCGAAAGTATCCTACTCTACCATCTAGTAGTGATATATTCTCATCTTAGTGCAGACTCTAAAAAACATCTACAGCGAGTGGTGCGCTCAGCCGGTCGTCTCGCAGGAGATATCACCTTCACCGCAGTAGCCGATCTCTACCACAACAAACTCGCTACAAAGGGTCTTCGCATGGTGGCAACCGAACAAACTCCTAGGTTGACATTTACTCAATGCCCATCAGACCGTTATTCCACCATCCGCTACAGAGTAAACCTTCGCAAACTTTGTTTTAGAGCTAACTGTGTTCACTATTTAAATAGCGTTTTTTCAAAAAAGTAAACTTTTTATATGAATTTATATCCATTTATTTTTACCGTCCATACTTCTAAAAAGAGAGCACTCACATGAAGCATTTTATTTCTCTAATTGATGAGACAAATAAACACATCATCATCATCACCCTAGGTTACTATGTTATTATTTTACACATTGGTCTCTCATTGTATAACAATGATTAAAGACTCTGACAGGTCAATCATTTCAAGTCAGCAGCAGCCATGTCTCAAGGACTGGATGTCCTCGCTCTACTGGTTCTAGTTAAGGTGTTTCAAAGCAACCTAAGTTTTGTCGTATAATGCATTAAGGTTGATTAAAATCAGATGACATATCACACGCCACATCCCGAAGCATGGGTGGCGAAATACTAGTTGCCTTAGGGGCTAGGCTGCAATATCTGCGCCCATTTGCTCTCAGTTTGCAGGCAGGTCATAGTAAACATAGTAACACTAGATGGGAGCCTGGTGATAGAATGAATGAATTGATACTATGATTTTAGTGGTTACCTTTATATTATAATCAAGTCGCCAATCCACATCAACTATCTTAGCTCGTCCAAATGAGGTGATACTAAAACAGAGAAAAGACTCATAATATATTACGGGTAAGGATTGATGGGTCAAAAAACTGCAGTTCTACCAACATACCCACATTGATAGAAAGTTAGAGAATACTTGAAAATGACTAGAAGAAGATTAGAATCAACTCGTCGATCCCAGACCAGGGACAGAGAGGGCTGAGTAGGTGTGGGTAGAGGCATGTTTGGTGGCCTTGACACAGAATCAATTTAGAAGTTGACGGCATATGACTACCTTGGATTGGGAGAGCTGGTCGGATCATAATGGTTTGACTCAATATACCCACATAACAGATTAAAGAGACAAAGATTTTTTCATTAACAAATGTAGGCTACCTTGAAATGTTGATACGTAATGACTCCTTGTTTCGCTGAAACACATGGATAAATTCCTTGATTCGATTAGCACTGAAGCCACTCTCTTCCAACAATTCCCTGAAAAATTTGTCAACAAAAGGTTGTTTAGATATAGGAAAGTTACAACTTCATCACATATTTATTATATATCTATATTAAAATTGAATATCATGCAGCTGAGTGTAGGCTATACTGTCATGTCAAAATTTTTTTCAATTAAATATTGTAAATTAGCTTGAGTGATACCTTATTTCATCAACACTTGCATCCCTCCTTGCACACTCAATGAAGAAGTTTGCCAAAGCTAAGGCAACTTTTTTCTCTCCACCTGATGCAAGTCTTTGTGAAGGCTCCCCTAAAATGAATATAAATGTCTTGATTTCGGAGTTGCACCAAAAAGGTTAATGTCTGTGAATGTCTTCTCATGCTGATAGGCTTTTAATCATATAGCTTAATGGTAAAAAGTTTGACCAACCATAACATTGACATCTTCATCTAGTTGAAATTATAACAGGCTCTGAAACACCGATTAGCAAGTAAAGCTTACAACAATAGAATATCAATATCCCAATAGTGTCATTCTAATTAAAATATAAAATGTCTATGTATCAATTCTAACCAGAAGATATTGACGAAATCTCCTGCTTCAAAATCGTAAGAAAATTCTCCTCGTCCAGAGATCTCTCACTTCCTGCAAACTTGAGTCCTGTCAAGATTTCCTCCCCAATCTCCATATTGCAGATAAGTCAACAACGCCTAGCAAATGACAAATAATAATTCACATTAGACGGGTAAAATTAATTGTGTATTTCAGCCCAATTCTAAAGGAAAATGACAGGCCTACCATGAAGATCATTTTACACAAATCATGAGTGTGCTCCCCCCCCCCCCAACCTGATGATTATTTACTAGTTCCCACACAGGAAGGTAAATTTCTATACTCTGCAATGAATGTGTAATTGGCTGATATTTATGCAGACGGTCGACAATTAATTGGTGCATGTTGTGGTGCGGTTAATGATACACTGTCATTCTTTTTAAAGCTGCCTTGGTAGCCTGCGCCTAGGGGGAATTACTACTGTGAGAGACATGAGCATTCAACCCTGGCACCACTAGTTATGAATTCGTTTGCAATCTGCCTTCACAAATAGGCAAAATACTCAACATTGAAAATCCAAGGTATTAGCTCTCATTCTGCACCACAATGCAGACGTCAGCCCCTAAACCCCAATGTCTGCAATAAACTGAATTGAGTTTGGAAGCTATGTGATATATGTAGTGCACAAGTGGTGGTTCATAAGTACTATTGTAGCTGAGCCAGACCTGAGTGAGTGTCCATATACAGCACATTAGGCCTATGTATCTCAGAAGGTTGACTACAGCTGTGCTCCTTCCACAGACAGAGAAAGTTGAAAGTTTTGAGGTACATGGGTACAATTGATAGGGCATGGGAAGGAAGGAAGGGAGGACCCGACCTGAAATCATCTGTGCCATATCCTGTTCCGAAAAGACCTGGCTAGGATGACTG
The DNA here is from genome assembly GCA_914767715.1 of Membranipora membranacea. Lineage (NCBI taxonomy): Eukaryota > Metazoa > Bryozoa > Gymnolaemata > Cheilostomatida > Membraniporidae > Membranipora > Membranipora membranacea. Next base: position 14,896,479 of record OU612068.1, read on the forward strand.
CCTGCGCCAAATCAGAAATAACAGCTGGCGTTGGGACTCGAACCTGGATCTTAAGATACAAGTCCTTACTCTTAACCGTCCGACCAGACCACTCCTGACATATGAAGGGAAAAATTCATTGTTGCAGAATTACAGTTTCTTTTGCACATATTCTGGAGACATTTTTTTGCACATGAGGCTAACTGATACCATTCACTGGGACATTGTTTCTGGCAAAGTGAGACCCACAACGTGTGTACTATGGTTTGGCTTCATAGGCTCTATCTGGACTCGGAGTTACCCAACCAGCATGCGTAACTCACCTCGTAGAATATAGAACACTCAAAATCACCTAACGGTGCAAACAGGGAGTGCCTCTTTTGTCAGTGTTTAGTCAGTGTAATTTCAGTGTGGCAGTGATAGCTGCTTATTGTTGAGTGTTATTTTACCCCAGCCTTAGATCCCTCACACTACGCGGAAGGAAGCTGTTGTAATACGTCTGACTCGAAGCATATATATATTGAGGTTGGTTCCCCTCTGTTAGGAGCTCGTGTAATCATAGTTGTTTGGCTTCTACTGTTAACCAGCTCATCATATGCTGAGGCAAGGGTCTGGTGTCATCTGAGAGTATTCTCATCACTAAGGACAGCCTGTGTGATTTTCACCTATCTTTTAGCGGTTTTAGTTCAAGTTGCGCTCGCCCTTCAGTTACTACCGCGTATACTTAGCCAATGTCAATGGGGGAGGGGGGTTTGATCATGGACATTGGCAAAGTATACATGCTTGTTGACAGGTTTCCAGACATCGTCTCCAGGGCCAATCGTCCAACATACTACAGCATAACTCAACTGTACTTTATTTTGTAATGTACGCACGAAGTTCAAGAACTGAAATGATGAAGGTTGTTTTTAAGTCATTTCCAACCCAAGCTAGGAAATGCAGTAGAATAGAGTAGGTCCTTGATATAGTGGCCTGTCTTGCCAAGACAGGCTATTGGTATGGGACTGTGTAAACCAATGTTATGGGTAAGCTGGTTTGCTTCATAGTTTGAGCAGGGATTTAGGAAGAAAAATTGTAGTTGTAGTAGTTGTATTGGTGACAATTTCACAGGTATCATAAGGTAATACACCTGTAATTGGGTGAAGGTCAACATCCTCAATTAAACTGATTAGTACGCCTATGGACGGTCTGATGACAAATGAGTTAGTTATCTATTTTATTTTATCTTTAGACAAAAAAAATAAAAACAACTACGCCTCTTTTTGCAGGCAAAATGTATGTACAATTATGTTTCAAATGATATAGTCTGAAGGTTAGTTAGGTACTTTTTGGATATATTTTAATGACAAATGAGGCTGTAGCCATTTCAAAAGCACTGCTATCAGTGATATTGGACCCTGTAAATATTTGTAGGTGTATTTGCAATGGAAATTTATTGATTTAAAGTTTGAAATTCTTTTTGCAAAATCATATTAGGACAATCAATGCACAGACAGCAGGTCACTGACAGTTGATTTGATGAGTTGCAGCCTTGTGTGTGTGTGGTTTGTGTTTGTTGTGGTGAAGATGGGAAGCTTGCATGAACCAAGTTATCGCGGCTGTGGAGCTTCTGTACCCGCCAATTACGTTGCTCAGATGAGTCACTTCTCTCTCATTGGTCAGAAGTTAATAATCTGACCAATGAGAGAGAAGTGACTCATCTGAGCAACGTAATTGGCGGGTACAGAAGCTCCACAGCCGCGATAACTTTATTCATGCAAGCTTCCCATCTTCACCACAACAAACACAAACCAAACACACACACACAAGGCTGTTTACCTGCATGTTTACCTGCAAGTTGGCAGGTTTCCAGCGCCAGCCTCTTCAGCTGTGACTTTAGAAACCGTTGTGCCACAATCGGTTTATCGTTCCAGGTCAGCAACAAATTTTCAAATAACAGGCTAATATAAGACACATTGGGGGCTCAGTAGATGACTGGTGTCAGGCAGCATAATCCATTCTCTCGCTGTTCGGATGAAGAACGATCGTCGACAGTGAGTGGTGTTGGTTTGGGGAGTGAAATACTGGTGCTGGTGGCGGCGTGCTGAGTTATGTGCTGATCTAGTGATGTATTGAGCGAGAACTGATGGATTGTTGTGATGGTATTGGCTAAATACTTTTAGCCTCCGCTCACCTCTACGCTGGGAAAGTGATGGCAGGTTAAGCTGCTGTAAGAGACTGATTGTGCTGGTTTTGCGGTCGGTCTTTCTGATACCGCTGCAACTCATCAAATCAACTGTCAGTGATCCATGCGCACGGGTTGGCTAACACTCTCTCTGCTTGCAGGATAGCCTTGTGACATAGTATGCCTCAACAGTTCGCACATGTGCAGACTGGTTGGCTAATAATGTAAATTAGACCGGAAAAATGCTATGGTCTTATAAATGGAGCCACTGAAAAATTCTGACAACGAATTTTCAACCCATGGCCATAGTCAACAATATAGAAGATCAGAAGCATACCAACATTTTGAGTGCTCTAGTTAAAGAATTGAAAGAACCTGAAGCAGGCCTATTGAGGTGACAAGTCAATATAGTTTGCATGTAAAGCAATGGGAAGATAAATAGAGGTGTTGGACCTAAATGGGGCGTTATTCAAAGTTAAATGAGGCATAGCCTTGACCTTGAAAATAACATAATTGGTTTCCTATTCTATTGACTTAATTTAGTATTCAACAAACCAATCAAACCTGGATGAACTTGTTAGCCACATAGCAGGTTAGAAGGGGCGTGGCCTGATACTCTTGTTTCATTGGTTTACTTATTTGTATTCAGACATTGTGAAAGCACATGGTTATATTAGATGTATTTTATAGATGTAGTGCCTTACTAATACTACAATACTCTCTATATGCTTATATGATGGGGGGCCGTCGGGCAGGGGGCAAAGTCTGGGGGGCTCAGACTAATATGATGTATGCCTCTGACACTTCACTAAAATAGCCAGCCAAGATCACCACACCCCCTGAACTCCCGCATTAAAATAAAATACAAACAGAAAATATGCTTGAAGAGCAAAGATAGATAAATACCAGCCATCCAATGTAGAACCACCAAGAGAAAAAACACCTTTTTGAATGCTATTACGATTTTTCAACTAATGCAGCTCAGACTCCTTTTATTTTGTTTTACTTATGTGCCGTACTTTCGATGCTATCAACCAATTACAGGATGGATAGAAATAAGGCAATAAACAAATTTCAAACTTCACTTAAACATTTACTAATTCCAACATTCAAGCTAGTGTTAGACTTTATATCACAAATAACAACTCGACGAAGCAAATGAAAACATCAACAATGAGCTGAATTTTGGTTAGTACCTTATTAATCATCGTAGTAGCCTCTTTAAAAACTGCACAAACATAGTCTCAGAGGATTCTGAATATTCTTTGCATTTTGCAGCCTCGATGTATTTTTATTCAAGTTGCGGCAAGTGCTACCTTACTTGCATTTAATAATAGATTACAACGTTCGATGGTGGTGCCACAAATATTGAGGTTATCAATGAGACACCACTGCTGTTGAATGATGGGAGCAAATAGCTGCAGATATATTCAAGTAAGAGTTCGCATTTACCATATTTGAATATAAGTATTGTAGAACAAGTTTGTTCCCTCTGTGGTCGCAGAGGGATCAAACTGATGTATATATTTTAGGAGTAGGAGGTGGCTCAGTTGGTTAGAGCGCCGGACTTCAACACGCAAGTGTTGAAGGTCGTGGGTTTGAATCCCACTGCAGTCCATCTTCTACTGGGGATTGGTTGGTCCCCCAGGTGTGCTCCGACCTGCCTGCAAACAGAGAGCAAATTGGCGCAGATATTGCGGCCTCGCCAATAAGGCAAAAATATTTCGCCGCCCATGCCTCGGGATGGGCGAGTGATATGACATCGGATTTTAATCAACCTTGTGACTTTAGCAAACACCGTCTGCGCTTTGATTGAGGTCTCTAAGAGGTATTGTCAGTTATTCTAAGCTTTGCAACAATACCTACATTGAAACCATCAAATCTGTGATGAAAGAGCATCGAAACATCTGAAATTACATTACATTAATTTGTGTCAATATATATATATATAGAAAATAGGGAGTTGTCTTTACTCTCATAATCATACAAGTCGCGCCCCTTCTACCCTGCTATGTGGCTAACAAGTTCTTCCATCAAACCTAGTTGTGGCAACCTTGACTTAAAAGAACATCACAGCATAATAAACAGCAGGTCCGCTCAACAATGATACTCGGACCAATCATATTGCTATATATTGTGAAAATGGGTCACAGCCACTGCACAGTTCAAAAAGATTGAAATCCTGATTGGCTAACAGATCTAAAAAGTGTACTTACTTTTACTCTAAAGTGTAGGTGAGCTGCTTTGCTCCATACACAATATTTGCGCTGTGATACACTGATAATGCACACTTATACCAAATTGGGGAATCCCCACAAATGGAATCTGCTGCCAATCATTCAGGTACGTGTGCATATGAGCCCAAGTCTACTCTTATCTATATGTAGTGATATTGTTTAGGAAGCCCCTCCCCCCAAACTGCTTATGGGAAATAATTCGCTCTCAGCTATTCATTTAACCAGGGAGAATCCGGATTTAACTACTACTCATCGTCTCATCACTGCGAGTAGACTTAGTATAGATAGTGGCGCAGTTGGTATAATAGTAGAAAGATATCAATTCTATTAATTACCAAGGAACTTCATTGATATCACTGTATCCAGTCAACAAGTAATGAATGTAGACTATGATATATTATAATGGTAAATAAATCACGCAAACAGAAACAACATAAAATTACAAGACGACGGAAAAATAAAAGAAGGAAACCAGCTCTCAATAGGTCAGACTCAACTGAAATTACCACTGCTTCCTCTACGGACCAGGGGATATGGGATCACATTGCTGCAGTCAAGATGTTGAGGTCTGCTGCTGCTGCGGTGAGGAGTGGTTTTAATAAATATAAAAAGTTTCCGTTCAAGATGACTGGCATACTTCTAACACTTCTAACATTATATCAATTTCTCAAATCAGCCATTTTTGGTAAGCAACAATCCACGAACGCCATAAAAGATATGGAGTCTGCAGATCCATCGAGTGAGCAGAGAAAACTCCTAGATACAGATGACTCACAGTTCCCCCGTGTAGAGGGTTGCAAAAATTGGCCCGATGAAGGTGAAAATAGAGACAAAAGTGAGTTTGTATGGAGTGGAAGCTTGATAAAATCTAGGATTGTTAGAAAGTGGTCTCAATCAGAAAAGACGCATATTATTGTACTACAATCAGGTACACATTAGGTTAACCTTGCCAAGCATAATCTATCTATTCTGTCTATCTATTCGGGAAATACACCATGTCTACTTTGATCTAAGAAGAAAAATGATGTGTAAACTTGTCATGGGATTTGTTTAATGACTCCTCCATCTTCATTTCATTCATCTTTGCCACACAAGTTGAAACGTAGTTCTGTGGTAACCATTTCATTTCAAGTTGCGGATTATCATCGTTCAGCTACCAATTCCTTACAATTAGTACCTACACATCTAGAATGAAAAGATTTGATTTTTTAGCCAGCCAACCTAATTTAGCAATATTGAGGTTCTCATCTGTTTTGTTATCATTTATTAAATATTACTAAATAAAATGGTCTGTACTTTGAACTAGTACGTTATGATTATGTTTTATAGAGGAGGACCAAGACATAAGTCAGCACCATGGAAATCCTTATGCTGGAACCTCGACGCAAGTACCCATAACTGCTGAACCACAGTCAAATGAACGTAATTATCAGTCTTCGGTTAGCATACCGAGCAATCAAGGAGCCAGCAGTGGTACTGAGCGAAACCAACCAACCCATCAGTCTACTGAAAATAGAGACAGAAGTGAGTTTGTATGGAGTGGAAGCTTGATAAAATCTAGGATTGTTAAAAAGTGGTCTCAATCAGAAAAGACGCATATTATTGTACTACAATCAGGTACACATTAGGTTAACCTTGCCAAGCATAATCTATCTATTCTATCTATCTATTCGGGAAATTCACCATGTCTACTTTGATCTAAGAAGAAAAATAATGTGTAAACATGTCATGGGATTTGTTTAATGACTCCTCCATCTTCATTTCATTCATCTTTGCCACACAAGTTGAAACGTAGTTCTGTGGTAACCATTTCATTTCAAGTTGCGGATTATCATCGTTCAGCTACCAATTCCTTACAATAGTTCCTACACATTTAGAATGAAAAGATTTGATTTTTTAGCCAGCCAACCTAATTTAGCAATATTGAGGTTCTCATCTGTTTTGTTAGCAGCAGTTTGTCAGCACCATGGAGTTCCTTATGCTGGCACCTCGACGCAAGTACCCATAAATGCTGAACCACAGTCGCAGGGGTCAAATGAACGTCATTATCAGTCTTCGGTTAGCATACCGAGCAATCAAGGAGCCAGCAGTGGTATTGAGCGAAACCAACCAACCCATCAGTCTAAAAGCAACACAGTGGGACCGACCAGCCAGGACCATGACAATTCTAATTCCTCTTACTCTGAGGAAAATTATGGAGCCAGCAACAGTCACAAGCAAACCGCACAGGAGATGCTGTGGGACAGATGGAGATTAAAATATGTCTTTGATGAAATGAATCAAAGTAGTAAGTTTATTATCACCTATTACCTTTAAAAATGGAATTGATGAATATGCCTGCAAAATACCTGCTATACACCTACTATCGCTCTACATGCCTTTTACTATTTTCCTGTGTTGTAGAGGGAGTGCTCCGAGATGAACACGGGAACCGCTTTACTTTCAACTACTATGGCTCCGATATAGCTGCAAATCAAGAGCGCTATGAGGAGATAGGAAAGGTATCAACTTTATTATCGATAAACATCTTTCATTTGTGCTGATTCCTTTGTCTTACATGGCAGTGGCTATTGTGAACTTGAGACCTGATCTAATATTTTGAGTGAGAGTAAACAACCGATTAATAATTGCAGATCAGTAGTTGTAATGTTTGACATCACCTAGGTGGTGTCACTAAGCCCTATTAAAACCAGTTTTTATGTGTTGTGATCCGTTCGGTACCTGTTCAGCCCTGACCCTTGTTGTAATAGTAGTATAATTACTGTCTTATGTATTATGTATAATACTGTTCTAATATTGCACACATGTGATAAGTATTTGAAAGATTTTTATCCATTTTTTAAGCTGACTGAGGAGATTGTCTATGAGCTTTTAGAAGAACGTGGTATGCTGCAGCGAAAATATCTTCATGGAAAGGTATCAATTACATTAGTCAAACTCAAGTTTTTACTGTATCGTCCCCCATGTATAGCCTGCTGCTACCTCTCATCTGATATAAGTGTTGCATTTGGGTATTTGATATAAATGCAGCCGGCGCCTGTATAACAACAGTGTTAGCAAATGTGAACCAGATTCATATGTTTTTTCGCTTGGACTACTTTGTGGGAAAAAGTAATCAGTTTCCACTAGCTATCAGTATAATGGCTAGAAGTTTCATTTTGCCGAGTTCTATTATCAGTGTTTGCTGATTATATTACCTACATTGGTTTTTGGGAATTCTAGTATGATGAAGGAATGCTAATCAATATATAGTTTATAGTGGAAAGTACATTTTTATTGGCCTCGGTAAAAACCCATTTTGTGATAGTCATGGTTATTCCCCTTAATAATCAGTATGTAGCTCTCAAGATAAGAAACTGCTTTTTATTTACCAAAGATAAATTTTCAGTTAAGAGAATGGAAACTGCAAAGCTGTAGTGAAATAAGTGAAATACTAGTACTGATGCATTTGTGACATTCATACAGTAACACAAATCAAATCTTGCTTGTCTGTGAAGACTGTGCATAATGTTCCGCTTAATATAACCATTATTGCTCAATCTCTCAGCATTTGAGTATGACTCCAGGCAAATCGATGTGAAAAACAATCATCAGAGGTTTGGCTTAGCAGCTTTTCTACAAGTGAATTGAGGGGAGGGGGATTGAGAGAACACATCAACAAAATCTTGATCAAGAAGAGTAATCATTAGATAGATATATTCCTTTCCTAGCATTGAGCAGTTGAATGCTTCATTACAAAGTTTCTATGCCATAGAATCCAGCTATTCAGATCTGATCCACCGTCTTAGTTAATCAGGCTGACATGGTCCACATATAGTGCACATCCATTCTTATATACACTGCTTATCAGGTGAGCCTACTATACATACATTTCTTTTCTACATTTGTTCAGGAGACAGGAACTTTTATATTTGTGAGTAAAAACTATAAGTCCTGTGACAAGCTGCTGGTTCTAATCCACGGATCTGGGGCAGTAAGAGCTGGGCAATGGGCTAGGAGGTAAGTTAGTTATCATTGTTATTAATGGCTTTAATTGACATCCAAGAAACTCAGTTTGATAGGTTCATCTAGTTATTATATCACAAAATCCAACACGCCCTAATATCAAGTGAGATAATCCGATAAATCAGCCGTGATAAGTGCACACCAAGGTTCTTTCTAAGAGTTGGTTCTGAGCATCAGGAAAATGAATTAAAGTTTGCTGATGCTCAATTTTTTGGCTATGTTTATCGGTGCTTGTGCAGTGAACATTTTTCTATTGTTTTAGACTGATAATCAATGATAGCACAGAGAGTGGTACACAACTCCCATACATAGAGAGAGCACACAGCAATGGTTGGGCTGTACTCGTCATGAATACCAATGACAACTACTCATATGAGGTTAACCTTCTATTTGTATCTCATGCTTACCAAATGATACTCTAACTGATCTAGGCTGATTTGACAAACTTGTAATGTTATAGAGTAGAATACCGGTTAACTTGTTGCTGGTTGTGATAGTACTTTGTTTCCAGGACAAAATACTTATTTAGAGGAGACCAGACAAAATTCTTCATTTTTGTCATTCTTGACACTGAACTTTATGATATCGTTGCTAATTCTTTTGTAGGGCCAAAGATCACCTACCGATCACGGTAACTATGTTTGGGAGAAGTATGTTATGCCTACAAAAGCTACAGAGATAGCCATAGTAGCACACAGTGCTGGTGGTTCAGTGACCGCTTCTATGGTATCTAATTTCACTGATGACTTCATTAAGAGAGTGGTAGCTATTGCATTCACAGACTCATTTGGCTCCCCACAAGGACATAAAGCCAGAGAACATTTTGAGAAGGTATGGGCCACCCAAGCTGATAAACAACTTAGGGCATCCCTGAAAATCCCTTTTTATCTATGTAATACTAGGGAGAAAAGTCTGAGTCAGATCTCTGCACATCTGGCCACCCTACTCTACTCTGTACTGGGATACATAGATAATTTAAAGAATAAAGATTTAAGCTAGATGTGAATGACGGACGCAAATTTTTATATTGATGGCACTGCATCACGAATGGTCAGTGAATATTTGTTGATTTTTGTCAACAATAATGAGTCAACAATCATGCTAATAATAAACATAAAATTAGTCTTGGGCCTCAAATTTTGGGTCTTTTTATTTTAGGTGACCATTAACTGGGTGACGAGTATTAAGCCGGTTGGAACTGGTTTACCAGGGCGAGGGGTGAGATGCAAATCTGCTGGTACAACAAAGCATGAGGAGACTTCACATTATGCTATAGATGATATATTCCAATATTTTGATGAAAAGTTCAGGACAGGTGAGTATTGTCAACATCAGAAACTTTTGCAGGCTGTCCTCTTACTAATCTGGAATGATGACATAAGATTGCAAAAGTCATCATAGTGTAGGACAGGAATATGCCTGAATATAAGTTGTATACTACACAAAATAAATCATCACATGTGCTATGCCAGCGTTTTACACCTTTCTCTCTGACGGCCGCAAGACTTGAGAGTATACATAGATCAACCTTTAGGGTTATCCTCCCTGAATTTGAGTATGAGGAGCGATGTATAGCTTTACAATTACCTCAGCTAAATCATTTTATTTCCTCTCTTTTTTGTAAACATTTTAGTACTATTTTAGATGATAAGTGCCACCCGTTACATCACAGGATTGTTTTTCTTCTCAAAACGCTTACAGATTTAGACCAAAACGTTGCCGAACAAACAAAGGGCAGTCAGGCTTTTTCAACTATTTTATGACTTTTTATAACAAAACATTTATGTATAAAACCTAACGTGAGAACTATCACCAGCATACAATTTTTATCATCTCTGCCAGGATAATGTATGTTCCTAAACATACATTCATAATCTACAAATCTGCCAAAAAATCAAATCTATCGGTCCTATTTATAGCTAAGAAGCAGAAACAAACTGAGAATGCCAAAGAAACAAGAAAATCAGCTAGCACAGCAGGAGGGAGTAACATTGTTCGCCCTGGTAAGTAACTCTGTGTTAATGCCGATGATAGTTAGCTATCTGTCTGTCTTGCTCAGCATGCTCCACTCCAGATATGGTTTCATGCATAAACCTGCAGGCCTGCTCCCCATCTACTAGTAATTTAGCGACTTTAGAGAAGAATTACTTTTCAGTCACGAAAATAAACTGCCCTTAGTTTTGGCCCAGGTGTATTTGGTTGATCAAGGAGTTCAAGCGAGTTACGCTCAACCTGATAAGTAACGGTTTAAGAAGACCGATGGAGTGGAGCATAATTCTTGTCTAAGCTCAAAGCTAATTTTACATCAACTATCAATGTGTTGGTCATCAGCATGGCTCACTTCTGCTGATACATGCTTATGTGTTTTACATTCCAGAACCTTGTCATCTTTTACATTGCCTTACACTACTTCTTGTAATCTCTGTTGGCACTCGGTGGCCGACACATTTGTGCTCCTAATAATGTCTTGTTTTCATTGGTTTGAAATCTCAATGCAGGAAATCTTAAGCATCAGGATCTTTGGTTGTTAAATTTTTATTATCATAAAATAAGGTGATATAAAGTGAAAGTGACTTATTTTTGATTTTTTAGGCCAAGGCTACCCACACAATTCACAATCAAAAAGGAAGTCACTTTCACCAGACAGTCCCGTTCCCAACAAGCGTATTACTCCTACACCACCCTCAGATCCAGACTCTTCACAACCTGGCTTAACTGATCAGGGTAGAAAAGGGGGAAGACCCGGGCAACCTAAAAATCCTACTCGTCAGAAAACAAAGCAGACCTCATTCTAGACACCACTGTCAATATGGAATAAGAACCATATCAGCCATTTTTAGCTATTATGAATTCTATTGATATTAAAATTTCTTAGCTCATGAGAGTTATTTTACCACATCTAACATCCTTCTCTCTAACTTCCCGATCTGACTGAATATAAGTAAAATGATCAGACCAATATAAGGCAAGTTTTAATCGCTCCGTTTAAAGTTGTTGTCTTGTGGTTCTCTTGAAAGGAAATTGAGTCGTTTTTCATCTGGATTACTGCTGTTCTCTAGAATGACAATCACCAATCCTCTTTCTTTCATACATTTTCTCTTATTTGTATTAATTTGGACTGATTGACCTGCTCATGTTTAAACCTGACTAATAAAACCACAGCGCTGACATATGATTTGTTATCATTTGCAATAATGAGGTTGAAGTGCTCTCAAATTGATTCTCTGTATAAAAACACTTGAGACATCAACGGAAGGGGAGTGGGATGTGCTCTTTTCCATTCAAGTCATAAACCCTACAGGCTGAAAACAATCAATTTTATGATTTTTCGTAGACTTAGTACAAGCGTCATCTGAACACAAAAATTAAAAAAGTAAGGCTGAATGACTGATATATAACTATGACCACCATATAAAGTGTATTAGAGAGCAGATTCACTTCAAGCAGAATCAGAATTTTAGCTAATAAAAAAACAGGTTCAGGATCGATAATATCCTAATGTTGGACCATAGACTTAATAATAAACCTAGACAGGGGCAGGGCACTATATGGAGCATTAGCATTGAGGCACTGAGGCAGTTAATTGTGGGCAACGTAACGTCATCGGAAGGTGTAGGAGCAGTGATGCTATAATTGATTAACTGTCCAAAATCCAGGTTTTGTTTGATAACTCGATCAATTTTGATCAGATTTTGAGTTTGAATGAAAATTACAATAGAGTTAGCAGCTTGTCCTGCACAGTCTGATACCAATTTTAGGCAAGATGCTGCTGATTGTAAAGCACTTTTCAAATTCAAAATCCGATCAAAATTTATTGAGTTATGATTATGGACAGTAAATCCATGATAGCATCATTGCTTCTACACCTTCCAGTGACGTCACATTGCTCCACAATTAAGTGCCTCACTTCAGCTGTATATCGTGTCCTGTCTAGGTTTATTATTAAGTCTATGTGTTGGACAGTTGACTGACTAAAAAAGGGGAGGCAACTTTATAAGTTGTTTTTTTCAAGCAGTTTTATCTCCTACATATAACAAGAAAATCTCTCACATCGTACCCCTCATATTATTTTGGGCCACACAGAATCTTTTTACAACCGAGCAAGGTGGAACCAAGACAACAGACTGCTCCCAACCTAGTGTGTGATCGGTGAGAAACTTTGACTGCCAGGTTTTTACTTGATCCTTGGCACATCAATTTGCTTCGTTACTCATCCTAGTAATAATATTATAATGATACCTGATTATTATTTCAAGGTGTTGAGCAGTATGAAACACAAAGCCAGAATTGCGAGTACGTATCCAGTGGAGCTAACGCCGAGGAGCGTAACCTAATTGACTTGGATCCGGTCACACAACAAGCAGCTGGTACCGAATACAATAAAGGAGAGCAATCAGATGAGGACCAAAAACAGCAACAAGGTCTGAATGAAGTTGAACAAGAATTTGATACATTTGCTGAAACTCGTTGTAGTGGTAAGCCTTATCAATTTTTTATGTGAATGTATCGTTTTAAACTACCTCGGCTACGGGTTACTCTTCAGCAGTGCTTCTTCTTAAACACGAGTCAATAGGGAAAATCAACCAGCTACTACTCCATCACCAACTGCAGAATAGTCATGTATGCTCCCGTGTTTAACCCAACCTGCTTCAGGCACCGGTAATTCTAACCAAATTGACAAGAGACATCAGGACGACAAAAGCATGAAACCACTTTCTTCTAATAATTTTCCAATACACTCTCATATGCTGCTTTAAGATATTTAATTCTCTTTGAGACAAGTTCCCCTAAAGACTTAGAACCCACCATTCAGTTTGACAGTGCTGCACCGTATTGAAGATTAGAAAATCACTATCACATTATTACTACTGAGCTTGACAGTGTGTTAGTCACTTAACCATTCCTCTTCAAATGTTGTGACCATGAACATATAGATAGATACTGTTAAAATTTATATGTTCATGGTTGTGACCCAGGTATAAAAATAACGCCACTGGTCATATGAAGTCACCTATTCTCAACCATACACTGTTTCTTAAAAAAATCTAAATTTTTACCATTGGCGAACATGCCACCGAATTGATAAGTGGTGCTCGCCGAGAGGCGTATTCTTGTTCAATTTCTTTTCTAACAGTCGCTGCGCTGTGGTGAAGGTGCTAATGGTTATTCACATAGTTGGTTATTGTCTATCATCAGCAAAAGTTGAAACAAGTCCAATATATGAATAGATAGTTTCAGAATTAGTCATGGTCCATATTGCTATTAAAATAATTATATTTATCTAGAATATAATGGATGAACGCATGACATGTACAGCCCCACCCTTGCTTGTAAGACAGCATTTCCCCTAAGAGTTACTTTACTGTAATATGACTGAATCCGTAGAATCCGTGAATCCGTAGATGACATTCTCTGTTGCTGATTACAGAGAAAGACACCAGCAGCACAGAGCAGAAAGATATTGCAGCCATAGATGATGGCAAAGTTCGTACAGTGCAGCAAACTGGAGTTGAAGGTGACTTTCTTTGATCATCTGAACTTGATAAATTCACTCTTCTTGCTGTATGATTCAAACATTTTTTTACACTTTGTATATCCCGGATTTATCCGTCCAGTAATAGTGCAGCTGAGCAATTCGCTGCTCATAAGTAATAATGTAAGAACTGTAAGTAATAAAGATGAAGAAGTGGTGGTATATGGGCATGAGAGTGATCCTGTGATGGGAAATCTATTCTCTGAGACCAGAGAACACGATCATCACTGGTGTTGTCATCCTCAGAAGCAGTTTCAAAATGTCAGTATTTTTTCGAAACAATAAAAAGTTATACATTATGCATACATAGCATTATGTAACCCTCCGTATTATTTTAGGCGTTACAAAGCCAAAAGAAGAAATATGCACAGAGAATAAACCAACACAGCTTGGTGATGGGGAGACCAGTGCAACTGAAGGAGAAACAAATGCAAGAGTTGTGAAGTTGGCAGATATCAAATTGGAACAGCTCACATCAGAATCAGAGAGTGGAAGCACGCAACTTCAACAGCAAAAACTGGGTGACACCCAGACCCAGGCTCAAGGAGCTACAGTTTCAACTGCTGATAATGGTAAACAATAATATAGCAACATCTGCCACAAAGCCTACTACTTTGAAGTTGTGTTCTCCTGGCCTCTAAGGATATTTGACTCACTACCTGTTTCAGACACGGTGGACGGATTGTGAATGTAATTGCATGAAATCTGATCCAATATATCTTGTGAATTTATGAAATAAAGGATGACAAGAAGAACACCACTGCAACATTGCATTGTAATAACATTTGTTCTAAAATATCCAGATGGAAAGGGTCGTATTGGCAGTGGCAAAAGGGTCGGATCAAAAGAGATAGTAGGAGTACATGCCGCAATGGCTACAACAGGTAAATGGTTACTAAATAACACAATCTGCAAACATTTACCTTAGACTAGTTGAATATATAGGCGAATTGGACATACAAAAAGTCTACACTTTCAACTGTCTATGGTTGTTGGAGGGGCAGAACATTACATCATCTACGCCCTTGTATGCTGACAAGTGATGACTCGATGATTACCATCCTTACTCCAGGTACATATAGTACTTATATATATTTTTTCCAATTCTTTATTACTGATTGCGCAAATGATTATTATCCCTTATTATCAGTGAGTGATACACCAAATCAAGAACTGAAGAGCTCTGATGCAACTGTTGGTGACAAAAATGAGGAGAGCCCCCAGGTTAATGAGGGTAGCGCACCAAAAGTGGAAGTTAAGACAGAAAGCGATGGAGTCAAATCCGAAATACAAAATGATGTAGGCAGAGACGAGGATGGTTATCCAAATAATGAAGTCGAGAGAGAGGGCGATACCGCTCAATCAGAAAGGCAAACCAGTGAACGAGGTGACTTTTCTTGATCCAATAAAATAACTGAGTCACTTTATGTATACATTATGGTTTCTGTCTTTTTACTTTGTTGCCATAAATTAGGGATCAATTAGGTCAGGGAGTTCCAGTTTTCAAACTCTTTGATTAGGTTACAGAAACACTTTAAAATAGTGCTATATTGCTGTGTTTACCATGATTAGTCACACCAAAGCGAAAGAGACAACTTCATCAAAATCTACAACTCTGGCATAATAGTTTATCAATATGGAATCGCTCCGAATATGCTTAAGAAAATTGTTTCAATAGTAATTATATGAATTTTTCCAACACTTTAATTAAACTGATTGCGCAAATGATTATTATCCCTTATTATCAGTGAGTGATACACCAAATCAAGAACTGAAGAGCTCTGATGCAACTGTTGGTGACAAAAATGAGGAGAGCCCCCAGGTTAATGATGGTAGCGCACCAAAAGTGGAAGTTAAGACAGAAAGCGATGGAGTCAAATCCGAAATACAAAATGATGTAGGCAGAGACGAGGATGGTTATCCAAATAATGAAGTCGAGAGAGAGGGCGATACCGCTCAATCAGAAGGGCAAACCAGTGAAAGAGGTGACTTTTCTTGATCCAATAAACTAACTGAGTCACTTTATGTATACATTATGGTTTCTGTCTTTTTACTTTGTTGCCATAAATTAGGGATCGATTAGGTTACAGGTAGGTACAGGTACAGGTTAGGTTATTGCTGTGTTTACCATGATTAGTCACACCAAAGCGAAAGAGACAACAAAATCTACAACTCTGGCATAATAGTTGATCAATATGGAATCGCTCCGAATATGCTTATGAAAATTGTTTCAATATGCTAGTGTCCTTCTAGACAACAACAGGACACCAGTCGTACAGGATGTTCCTGCAGAAAAATGTGGGGAGGCATTTGGAATAGAAAAGCATGCTGCGGGAACAGATAATGAAAATACTGTAGAGCCTGAAAATGGCACAATTGAAAACCAATCTGAACTAACAGTAACAAAAACTGTTGACATACAATCTGAGGTACAAGTCCAGGATCTAAATTCAGCTGATAAAGGTACTTGATATTCGCAACATGGGACCTTCTGTCATGTTATATTCTTCACACTCTTATACAGAAGTCATTAGTCGCCGATTTTTATGAGTTGCATGATTTAAAGATCGAAAATAATGGTGAACGAGTATGCTGAAGCCCCACACCGCCTTTCTTATCACCCCATAAACTCACGTCCATTTTTACGTATGGGCTGTAAAGTTGTTGATTGTATAAAGCGCTAAATGTTTTATTGGTTGATCAGTGAACTTAACTCCAATGCAATTGTAGATGGTAAAGGTGATACTGTCTCTAAAGAAAATATTGTTTGTGGAAAGAGAGCAGAAGAACCTGTAGCAGAGACCACAGACGGTAAATAGATATGCAAACATTAATTGTAACAATTTACATACTCACGACATACGGAATTCTGGCTTCGTAAATAACATGATAAGGAACTTACCCTTACTATTGATTGTTATCCGTAGACCTATCTCAATCACCCTAGCCTCGCCTACCTATTTGGCAGCTCACAGTTAAATCTCGAGATAAAACATCTCGAGTTGTAGACAGACAACTCGAGATGGTAATAGTATTATCTCGAGTTTCAGTTTGTTTCGATTTCACAATAAGTGCCATCTCGAGTTTTAATATGAGATTAAATATCAGAAACCATTTTGGTTATGAGGCTAAGGTCAAGGTTGTGAGCCTGATCAAATACATTGCA
This sequence comes from Membranipora membranacea, assembly GCA_914767715.1. Lineage (NCBI taxonomy): Eukaryota > Metazoa > Bryozoa > Gymnolaemata > Cheilostomatida > Membraniporidae > Membranipora > Membranipora membranacea. The sequence continues at coordinate 14,913,563 of OU612068.1, forward strand.
AGGTGAGGGAGTGAACCTCAACAGCAATGCCATACTTTAACTACTTATGGTGGCAATTGACTAAACCAGTTCATAAGTCATAACAAGGAGTTAGAGAGACTGTCTACAACTCGAGATGTACTGTGGGCCGCCAGATACAACATAATGGCTTGCCATTTTGTTGAAACAACAGCACAAGTTGATGATAACATGGAGTTTTGTATTGGAAACTTATACTGTAGATGTAACAAAGGAATACGGAAAAGGTGATGATGAAAATTAACTGAGAAGATTAACAGACGCTTGCTCATATAGTAACCAAGGTAATGTGACCATCGAGAATTCTCCCTGATGGGACTGACAATCAGTATGATAGTGTTATACTACCAGCTCAGTCTGTATGTATGCTCAGAAATAGTAATATAATACCAATAATCCTCAAAAAGCTTTATAAATATATATATATTATCAGTTTTAATGGATTTTCTACGACAAATTGCAAGAAATACTACACCTCTTTTTGACACAATAATAGGCGGGGAGAGCCCAGTGAATTCTTATTTGGTCAAAGCTTGAACAGGTCAGGTAATGTTTTCATGAGTAGTTGCAACAGAACTAGATTATGCTTTCAACATTATTATGCTTTTTTTTATTATATGCCTTTGATTATTGTAAAGCAAAATATAAGCTGCCCTGTCTACACAAGCTTTGTTGGAGGGGGTAACCCACGAACCCCCAATAAAGCTTATCAAGACAGGCGAAAGAATCCACCGCAGAGCAACGCAGGCAAACCTTTATTACAAGTGAGTGCCTCAGTGTCTAATTCACACCATAAACCGTCTCTGCCATTTACCTTAGATCAGAGTGAAGGGGAACTGCGAAACCAAATATTGTCCCATAATATTAATCTTGTGATTGATAGTGATTCAACGAGTTATATTTTTACAAAATAAATAAAGTCTTTAATTGGCTGCATATGAACCATCTCATTTGATATTATAATTTTTGCTACACAGACAAATCAACTAATATCTGCCCCATCCCTGAATGTAGTCATAACCATTGAGGTACCGAGACAATTATGTGGTATACTTGTTGGATATATATATATCCAATGACAATATGTGTTAGGACTAGCAGTGGTATGCAGCCACTTGAAAGCAAAACATCCATTGTATTCATTGATTTTGTGGTAGACTAGTTTGCACATTTTTGGGGAGCTCTTGTTTGTCATCAATGACATTGATTGATTGATTGATTGAACGGAGACCATCAGATTGAATATCTCAGCAGTTGCAAATTTTTAAGAGCTGTCGAGAGGATGAGTTGTCCCCTCTTAAAATCTTAGAATAAATTGTTCTACCCCTCCCCCACAACAAAGCTTGTCAAGACAAGTTAATCATTTGTGAGACCTGCCCCAGTGTTGTGAATATACTAATCAAGCTCTCAGTGCGGTGACATGATCGCTTGTGTGATTCAATCGGTACGTAACAATGTTGACACGCCTGACATCTTGTTTTTTCTGCTCTGGTTGAACAAAAGCATAACAAAGACCGCATTATTTCTCACATCCTCATATCTCAGGCAAATACCACAGTATATTTGTCATTACTTAGTACCTGCTGCACCACATTACTCATTGCTACATCCCTACTCAAGTACACCCCAAGCTTAAGTCATAAGCATCATACCTCTTATTCTCAAGGTTGTGGCTGACCATTCATCTATGACATATATATATATATTTGTACAAAATTTTATTTTATCCCTGCCTACATAGTTCACAGAATTGTAAATGATGCGCAGCAACAATCATATTATTTATAAACATCTGCGCTAACTACTCAATTCAATATACATGTATCTAACAAAGTTTCCCACAAAAGAATTTTGCGGGAGACGCGGTCATAAATGAGCTCAGCCATATTAGAGGAGGAATACAACTATGGTTAAATAGTATTTAATTATCAAAAGTGACAGTGGGAAAATTTTAACAGGTGCTCCGTCAACTCTTCATGAGCACATTATTACGCTAGATACTTAAGAAAGTAAGCTTGCGCACATTGTTGCTGAATAAACATGGCTTTGGTCCATCACATGAAAAAATAAAAAATGAATTTGAAATTGCAAATCTTGCTATGTGGTGGTGAATGATGTTTTCTCCATAAGATACGGCTGCATACCCTCCCAAGGATCAATGAGCATGTCTTTTTTGAAGAAGGCAGATATATGTGGTTTCTCATCGTGTCTATGACCTCCCTGAAATAAAGGATATGATCTTCAAACTTCTGGTATAGCCTATAGTATAGGTACTGCAGACATAAAATTATTTGTTAGAAAACATGGATCGAACACTCAATCAGGGAGGCCTAAATCGAGCTCAAAATGACCATGGTAACGAGTTGATTGGGACACCCACACTAAGAATATAAGATTGCTAGGTAACCAATTTGTCCAACCAGTTCCATTCATCTAGGTTGAGTATTATAATTTCCAGCTGGGATATCAACTTTTAGATTTACATCACACTAGTTACTTTGGGCAGGCAAGATTAAAAACAACCCCATAGCAGTATAACAATAATAATTATTGTCATGAAAGTCTTTGTGCTTTGTGTCTCACCCTTCCACCTCTGCCTCCTCTGAAAGAGGAATGACCTCTTCCTCTGTCGTAATGTGGTGAATTGGGTGAGCCTTGATACTGTCCAGGGTTGTGCCTGGGTCTAACAGGAGATGGTGTGTATTCTAACGGTCTATTCCCTCCTCTGCCACCATATGGTGAACTGAATCTATGCGCACCATGACTGGGATATGGCGAGTTGTATTGTCCTTGCTCTCGAGATGGATATCTATTGGGTCTTGGTGTGGAGAATCTTGGAGAGGCACCTTGTTGTGCCTGGTGATATCCCTGACCAGATCCGGATGTGAAATACTGCATAGGTGAGCCATGCCGAGGACCTCGTGGTGAAGCTCCTGGCTGCCAAGGTCGATAGCCTCCTCCACCACCACCATCCATTTTGATTTATTTCCTTGATCAAAAAAATATTCTATAACCATTAAAATTAAATTATGATACTGATTACGGCATGGCATGAAATTTATATGACGATTTGATAAAACTGGGAAAAAGAAACGGATTGCCAGAAGTCATTTTTGCATCATCAGGTAAAACACCAAACGACAATGAGAGCCAGAGTAAGCTGAAATCAATGAACTTGCTGAAATGTACTAGGATTTGCAAAGGCAGAGTGGAGATTGATGAGACAGTGCTGCTGATAATAAAATGGGATGATAATCGCATGAGGCAGTGAGTTGAACATATCCAAACTCGTTGCGCATACTCATATAGCAGTGAGGGAGTTCATTGCTAATTTCATATATTTATTTAGGGCTAGGCATCAGATCATGGTTTTATCAAGGAGTAAACTCCTTGGTCTGACTGAGCTACAAATTAACTAATTTATTAATTCATCAATGCTTGACCATTCATTGGCTTGACACATGATTATGGATGGATTATTGACATCTGCAATACCCCAATTGGGTTTGTAAGTACATGATTTTCCTCAATATTATTATCTAAATTAAGGACTTGAAAAAAATTACCTTACCTAATTCTACCTATTTACCATGGGCCCCTGGAACTTACATGCCTTACTTTGCCAATGTCCAGTATATGTTTTTTTTGGGTGGTTGGTACTGGACATTGGCAAAGTAAGGCATCTAAGTCCCACTGGCTCATGCTTTTTACCTACATAGATACAGTTAACAGTACACACTGAGACTCACACTAGACTAGTATTTTAATTTTTTTTGTTAGTTAGACCAGGGAGAATGGAAGCAATGAACTAGTTCATTGATGGAAGCTCCCTGGTTAGACTAGAGTAATTGTGTAAATCTGTCATGTAGTACCTGAGAAGGACTAAGTGCAACTGCAGTTTAATAGTTTGCTCAGTCAGATGAATGCTGTCACAAATGAGAAGTGATATGATAAGCTTCTCCGGTTTTAGATTCAGGACTTATTCCTGCGTTCTGTCTGAGTGGACAGTGAGTGACTGGATTGGGAAAAAGTTATTTTACAAATTGTGATATATAAGTGTGCAAACTGCAGTAGCTGTAGATTGTATTTCTATAAAGCTATTTCATTGGTCTAATGTCAAGTTCTTGGCTAATGATTGGCATATCCGACTTGATAGCTTTTTGTGATGTGTGCATGCAACTCCTAAGTATCAATGGGATGCGTGGAGGAGTTTGAGCCAGAGATTTGGGACAAACTTCCCGGATAAGTCCGTTTGGACAAGAGAATACTTGGATGAGTCTAGACCATTGACTTCATAATATTAAACCTAGACACTATATAGTACTTCAGTGCTAACGCTCTATATGAGTGTTGGTAGGGTGACCTAACGACATCAAATTGTGCAATAGAAATGGTGTTTATTCACAGTTATCATTGATTTGAGCAGTCCCAAACTCCCTGACTTGAAAATATGATCAAATTGATCCCAGTATGCTGTTGAATCACTTTCTCAAGTTATCAACATGAACACTGGACGCGAGTAAACGCCATTATGCTTTTGCACAATTCAATATTGTTTTGCCACCCACACTTATGTGCTCCTTTTAAGGTTTATCACCACTAAGTCAATCTATGGTCTGTATCATGAGACAAGCATTTGATAGGTAGGAGTAAAGTATCTCTTACTTGTTTGAGGAATAAAAGGTGTACTAATTTGTTTGACCAATTAGTTAGATTTTTTTTTAATATACCGCTGTAAGCAGCCGAGCTACTGAATCTGAACAGCTCAACAAAAATTGGACTTGAATATGTTGCACCATATTATCAAAGTAATGAGGCAGAAAATGCTGTTGTTATTAAAGTAGATTACAGAGTCAAATTGATGGTGAGAAATTTAAAACAGGTGATGTTTTTGCTTAGAGATTTGGCTCATCATACATTTTGGTTTAAAATAATATTTATAATGATATTTTAAGTCACATGACAATATGTGTGATATTTGTGATTTGATGTTATAATATGAAATTCTAAGCAGTGATTCGGAACATATTCTGGTCAATCATCATGGTGGGGAAATAGTTTATTCAAAACTCTCTTTTAATTATGTTGATTATATATACACATTATATACACATTATATACACACCATCTTTCATCAGATAGCTCAGAGGCGTTTGTTCTCATTTTTGTATTACAAAACACATATATACAGATCTCATCACACGGCGCGCAACAGAATGCCTGCAACTGTTTTTGGGAATCTTGTTGAGCATAGGTCTTACCAAACTGCTATGTACTGTACTGCCATTTGACGGCATAGGCTAAATAATAATCTGTAGATTATATCTGAGGATCAAAATTGATAGGTTTTTTTTTAAATTCGGGAAGAGACTTTTGAGGGCAGTGTTAGTCATTGACATTTGGAAAGGGTTAAGTAACGCGCTGAGTTATATGCTAACCCTGATAAACTCAGGTCTCATCATATCAGTATGGTAGAAAAAAGTATAATTTTGCGCTGTATCGGTGAACAAGTATGGGATTTGAAATTTGATCAACTGATATTATCAAAATGATTGGTCATATCTCCAGACCCCATCATAATTATAAGTTACAGTTAGAGTTATAGCTCAGAAAGGGGCTGAACTCATCAACTCATTCTATCAGGCCAATCTATCTTTACAATTAATTTTTGTATTCAATTTCACCAAAGTGAAACAGGTTGTAAAAGGTGTTTGTAATATAAGACGGACAGTGACAATTCATTTATGAGTGCATAATCCTTTGTCATAGTATCACTGATAAAGATGATATTCCTAGATGGATACAATAGATTTAAAAGTATTAGTTAATTCTGAGACATAATTAGCTGTATTTGAATTCTAATTTTAACCCATCTCAGTTGTTCTGGTGATGCCAAAGTCACCCGGTGCTTTTTACTCAGCTCGGTGACTCAGGTAATCATCATAAGTTTTCTGTTTTTTCCACCTCTTTTCTGAAGCACCACCCTCTAATGAGCTGATTAATGATCTACGAATAGCTCTTGGATTTTCTCAGTTGGTTTTTGAGAATATTCTTCCATCTTGTCTTTGGAGAAGGCAGGTCATCAGCGACAATAGGTGACAACTGGGCAGATTTTGTATGTTTAGCTCGAACTGATATAGGAGCATAGAGGTCACCCATCTGGTGAGTATCAGCATCGATATTAGGAAGAGAGACAAATGAGACTGGGCCTGATGAATTAAGGTTCTGGCACTCTTTGCAGAAACAGGGTCGTTTTTCTGTTTGTAATTGATCTTGTAGAGTTGAGAAGTTGTCAATTTCCATCAGCATGTTGTCAGTAGGACTCATAAAAAGTATACGTTTTCTTGTCCTCTTATGCAGCCATATCCTTGCATCTTTCTTATATCTCCCAGCAATCAAATTTTCTTTACCGTATTTGGTGACTGTAGATGTTTTGTGTAGCCATGTTCGGCCATCTTTCTTGAAAATCAGACTTGTGTAAAGCGATAAGCCAGACCGTGCTTGTTGAAAATTTTCATCCACTGTTTTGCCTGATGAAGCTGACCCTCTTACCCCAAGTTTCTGTTCCCCAGAATCAAAATCGGTGCTGCTCTGGTCTGCAATAAATTATTTTTAAAGCAGTTACTCATTCGCAAAAGAAAAGTTATCGGAGAATGCGTTGTCGGCCAATGTTAGCATGGGCAGGCTGTTGGGCCAACGTGTTGTTTGTTTTTTTAAATTTATGTCTTAAGATTTGAAGGCCAAAGTAAGCATAATATTCTGTTGAACCATTAAATTTGTACAGCGGTGTTGCTCACCATTGCTAGCTGGCCTTTTGCTTGTTGTCTTCTCGCTTGTGTTAGAAGAGCTGATACTGTTAGAGTTATATAGCTGCTCCTTGCTAGGGTTTCTAGAGCTGAGAAGATTGCATAGACTTCCAGTAAGACTGTTCAAACTTAAATCTTCAACGGTTGAACAGGAACCAGATCTTGAGAGCAGTGGAGCCTTACTCAAATCTGCTGCCGTACCATACACACTGTCTATACTGCTAGCCGTCACGAGGCATTGATTAGACTCTAGAATTATGATGGCATATTGAGAAACTACAACTGGTAGATATTGGGGATGTGGATGTAATTGGGACATTTTTCTATTTTTTAATTTATTGCTGGGACTTATCTTCAAATATATAAGGGGGGTATGCGATACACCCTTCATCTTTGAACTTATTGTATGGTTGTGGTTTTGTTTAGCGTTATGCTAGCAATCTTAGAATGATTGCAACGGAGAGGTTTGTGTTTGGAAAGATTATCATTGCCGAAGACTGATTTTTTGGACACAGTGATAACCAAACCAACCTTTCCTGCTTGCCTCATCCTCATCACAACAGGAGTTTCCCCTCACTACATTTCCAGATGGATATCTCTTTGGAGGGGGATATGGCTGATCTACTGAGCTGTCTGACAAGTCTTTTAGTTCAGTGATTAACATTAAGCTTCTTCTTTCTGGCTTTTGGTTTGTGAGCACAACAACAAATTCTTGTCCATTGTTGATGTTGATTTTGGGTTGTCTTCTCCTGTCGCATCAGCGCTATCGTATTCCAAAAAAACCTACCATAATCGTATAAATATATATAAATAAACATATAAGTATTTCTCTGCTCATGGTGTACACGGTACACGGTGTACACGGTACATGTTGTGCACGGTACATGTTGCGCATAGTTTGTCTATTTATTCATGTATCTGCCTTTTGCTTCAATAGATGGAACCCTATATCCAAAAGTCATCTGAGATATGTCTTGATAAAACTTGGGATTCCCCATATAATAAAGGAATTTGTCACACATGAGCTCAAAGTTCATCGTTATGCTTAAACCTGCGCTACACAAAAATTAAAATGGTTATAGTGTTTTTTGGTAACCATGTTTTTTATATCTGGTAGTTGATGCTGTTGATGATGACTGCTTGGCTCATGAATCTTCTGACCATAGGGATTTTACTTCAGACTCTCTACGGATATAGCAGTGGCCTGGGTAACGTCATCAAACACAATCTATTAAACCTCCATATATTTTATCTTAACATGAGCATGCTGTCAGCGGTCCCAAAAGATAATTGAAAACTATTTGAGAGCTTAGACTCATACTTATATATAATTTTGAGAACAAAAGCTCCTTAGTGAAAGTATGCTCTTTTGCTAACCAATTTCTTACTTCTAATTATCATGTTGCAGCTGTCCAGTAGTTTACAGCCAAATAAGTCATTTATCAATGATCAATTACAGATTCTCAGTTTGTGTACATATGTGAATATGAGACAGTGACTTACGATATGAGGGGTGTGGTTCTAATAGCACCAGGCTATTCATACAATCCTGGATTAGTCAATGCTAATTGTAACCTCACTGTTACAGCTCCTCCAGGCCTCAAGTAAGTTTTTCCATTTTACCAAATGCATACAATAATATATAGGATATGTATGTACACATCACGTGTAAACATGGTTTATACAAAATCATCCAACCAAATAGCGCCATCACAATTCACTGCAAGATCAACTGTGGTGTAGAAGTGGTGGTTTCGAGTCTTAGGGAGGGGGTGAATTTCTTTCCCCATTTATATACATGATATAATCATTTTGCCAAGTTATACGCACAATATTCAGACGCAACGAATAGAGGTACATGGTTTAAGAGATACAAGGACTAACCTGGCAAACCAAAAGCCAGTCCTCTCATCCCTGTCCCTACCTCGCACAAATCCCAAAATAAGTTCCCTGTAGTATGTGTACATAACAACATCGATATACATCATAACACATACTAAAAGGAGAATCGGATCGTACAAGATGTTTCATAAGAGGCTGAGTGTATTCAATGGCTAAAGCTTCCTCTCCTCCTCATACAAAGTAACATGTAAATTGATATGTTTGACACAGGCTGAAGGTAGAAATCTACCAGAGGTTCAGTATAGATAACTGTGGTAATGATTTCTTATGGCTGAGTGATGGAAGTAGTTCTGTATCTAAGTGTGGACTTGTCTCCTCATACCAGCAGGTGTTCGCCACCAGCAGTAACATGCTAAACGTCTGGTATAAAAGTGACTCTAGAAGTGATCAAATTGCTCTCCTAGTCACAGGTAAGAGAGGCAGGGAATCTGATAGATGTGAAGTATCTCACAAAGATGAGGTAAAAGCTAGAATTAATAATAATAAATTGTCATTATTAACTCTGTGTGTAAACATCATGTTTGCCTAGCCAGAGCCTGCCAATACAGGCAAGTTTTACCACAACCTATTATTTGTTTTCCCGTAGTACCATTTCTTATTAAAAAATATGGAATAAAATTTAAATATATTTTGTAGAGTTCGGATGTCCTGAGTCAGATATAATAACTGGAACACATTACAGTGGATTACAGGGACTGTTCACACAGTTCACATCCTTCTATACATCAGTCATCACTTGTGATAACGGGTATTTACTGAACGGTACAAACACTTCGAGCGTCACTGTCACTTGTGAAAAACTCCACAGACAGAATATATACCAGTGGCAAGGAGACCTAAAATATCAGTGCAAATGTAAGTGCATATCATAATAATATAACCTTGATGAGTGAAATATTACCAAAAGTTTGAAAAGCTAGATTTTAGTGACTTCATTTTAGCCAACACCAATTTCCGCTACCTTAGAGGGGAGGTTAAATATAGTAATGGGATTGAGTAAATTTAAACTAGACATAAGATTCTCTATTTCAAGTCCATGCAAAAACGCAAACATTTCACTTTGCAAATAGTTAGCCTCTCTAGGGTAATGCAACACTCCAGACTGGGTAAAACCATCTCCAATTCACTTGACGGAACAAAGCATTATAGACGTACGTCACAACATAAGTTGAGCGAAAATTCTGTCAATATCATGGAGTCATGTATCCCACCTTTTAGCCGATTGACCATTTATTTCTATAATTCACATGGAGGTGTTGAAAAAAGGATACGTAATTTTCTAGAAATATAAGAACAAAGTCTAAGTGGCAAATTAAAAATATTACGCAATGTTAAATGTATGCGGCTGAGTCCGAGAAAATCTACTGACTGTTTAATATACAAAGCAAAACCAAAGAATAATAGTATTATGATATGATCAATTTATCTTTCATATAACATCACTCAACCATACTTAATTCATTACAATAGATGATCTTTGGTTTGATAAAGTGTACATTGGTCAGAGAAATGGGAATCGAGCAAATAGATTGCACTGTACCTCTCACCTAAAATCTTGTTCATATTTCTATCTTCAGTGGGGGAATGCAGTTCTCTTTCATCCATCCCTCACGGTAAAGTCAGCTTCACTTCAGTAACAGTTGGGTCCCAAGCTATATATAGCTGTGATATGGGTTATAGCTTGGAAGGACCACTGAAGAGATCGTGTGGTGTGGCACCATTACAAGGAGCAGCATGGGGTTCATACACTCCAACTTGTATGAGTATGTTCTTAGAAAATTCTACTACGGCTATATATACCTGAATTTGAAATAAATCAATTTATTAAAAAGTTGACGAGGTTGAGTCAAGTCAAAAAAATAAATCTTGCAGTCACGTGGCAAACGATCCATACCTTATAGATACATACCTTATAGATACATACCTTATAGATATGTATTTTTTTGTAGTTTTGGAGTGCGGAGAGTTTAATATGGCTCATGCAAATTACACCCAACCATCCCAGCGGGTGTATAACACCAGAGTTGAATTTGTCTGCGAGACTGGATACTTCAGTAGGGGAATGGACAAGGCTAGATGCAACGAGTCAGGAGAGTGGGAGTATGACCTTTGTGAAAGTAAGTTCTATTGCTCGCAAATTAACTTATTATGTGAAATCATAATTTTTAACTAAAAAATGAACTTCAAAGCACACATCCGAATCCCGACGATGAGTGCAACGCCTATTTTGAGTTTGGAACTGCTGACCAGACATCACTAATCTCCATACGAACAGGACATGACTGACGGTGAAGGTTACAACGACTGACCGAATGAACTGAACACATAGCTGTCTTACTGGTACTTCTTATCATTTTGTTTCAAGTTAATTATGGGATCGTGGGCTTATCCCATCAAGCCACCTTATACTACCGGAGCTAGCATTACAACAATAACTGCTTACAGTGTTCTATCGCTTTGTCGCTTGTAGTTGTAGATTCCCGCTGTATATCACAGCTTCCTACTGGCTATTCGATCATAGAAACTTTATCACCTAACGAGTTTCTACTGGCCTGTAACATCAACAATCAGGAAGCAGTAGTAGAATGCCTGGATTCCAATAAGTGGAGTGGAAAACTCCCAGCATGCTCTAGTGCAGGTTGGTGAATACTCATTTCACCATTTTCAACATTATTTTTGAATTTTTATTCTCAATGGCAATGAGTTTTGTTGGCTACCTCAACAATTAATTGTGTTGCCCAATTTTTCATTTCAGGGGCGTAGTTTAGGAAAATTGGTAAGAGGGAGGTGCAAATCCTCGAGGGTATGAATTAACACCATTGTAAGCTCCTCCTGAGTCTTCAGTCCCAGCCTCCAAAGTGTTGTTATAATATAAATAGCAAATGGAATGAGGTGTTTCTGACATGGAATATTCAATTATTGCATTTTTAGGTCACTCTATTGAAAATTCTGGGAGAGGCAGAGCGACCCTGCCTCCCCTAGAACTACGGCCCTGTATTTTACTCGGTAAAATTTTCTGCCAACATTTACAACAGTTTCACATTCCCAAAAATAATCAACAATTGGATTAAATCATTACAGGAGCGGTGACAGTTACAGAGAAGCAGACCGGACTGGAGAGTGATACATTAATAGTTATAGGTGTCTGTGTGGCAGTCACTCTCCTTATCATTCTCATCATCATCATAGTCACAATCATTATGGTTAAAAGGTATACGTTATTTATCTTCTTTACTACTCTGGTGGATTATTTTAACCTCTCAATTTTTATCACAAAGAAATGAATCACTTGGAGTTTACTATTTTTTAAACTTATAGAGCGATTGAGCTGTAATGCTTTGTAAAAATTTGAGCTTATTTTGGAGTCGTTCCATAGTGCTCCTAGAGAAGACGACATGACTTAAGCAAGGCTGGAATCAAAAAGGGTGGGAGATATATCCCACCCTCCATGATGGAATAGACATGCCCTTTTGGAGAGAAAGTCGCAATTTTAATATTTTGAAGGTTATTGCCAGCCATTATCGGTTTTCTTGCCAGGGTGAATGACCCACATCAGCAAAATCATGTAGTTTATTCAGGTGGTCCCGTTGATGATCAAACCTAGGACCTTGGAATCATCACTGCGGCTCTAACCATTGAGCTCTATTCAATCGGATTAATTTTGCCCGATTATGTATCATAGGTTTTTGGTTCAAAATTTAGCAGCTAAAGGTATAGATGGCTGGATTCTTTTGGGTATTATGTTAATATTTTATGGTGTTGTATTATTGTTATAGAAAACAGAGCAAGAAAGAAACAAAACGAGTAAAGGTCAAAGGCAACACATCATCCTCGGAAGCTGACCCAGGTTATACAGAGGTTGAATTCCAGCAGACTAACAAAGGTCATTCAACCCTAGTAGTTCTGCCCGAGAGGATAGATTCTCCACAGTCACCTAAGGGACAGGATATGTATGCAAAAGTTCACAAACTGAGGGAGCCCGTACCAGAGGCTAACAAACGACCTGGCCCTCTTATTTCTAAGGATGGCCTACTAAGGAGACAGCAAGCCAACGTCAGCATACCAATGGTTGATAACGATATGTATGCTGCTAATAATCAACACTCTGATTCAGAAACAAGGTCACCACGCAGACAAAGACCACACTATGGGTGGTGAATTGCCTAGATAGTTTATTATTGTAAAATGTATTAGCACTGCTTTCCAATCTAGCAGCAAAATTTTGCTTTCATATTTTATTTCAATGCCCAACTTTTTCAAATACTCCTACGTTTGTTGAATTTTGTGGAACTAGGATTATGACAGCTTATCCAAATTTGAAGAATAGCTTCAATGTGATGAAAACATTCAGAATGTATTTTTAGGCTGAAGAGTAAGGAGAAGTTTCAATATTATGTTCTCATGAAATTTAATATATTTAGTATATTTATTTTTTACTAATATTTATTGCTGCCAAGACTTTTTATCGGCAAACACTACTTAGAGTTTTTTAGGAACTCTGTTTCGTTTCATGAAAAGGATTGTACAGCGCTGAGGAGGTGCATATTTGATCAATATAAACCAACATATTATAATACACATTACTGCCTTTTTTATAGTTAATTCTTCTAATCAATGGATCATTCCACAAGGGGTAAACTTTTCCATACCATTGTTTACAGAGATTAGGCGTTCGCTGTGTTCTCAGTTTCACTTGATTAAAAGATGTGGAATCTTTTCTGATTTTGCTGACTGATATAAAGCTAATGATTAGTATACAGTATGTAAACAAACCTTCTTGTTCTCGGAACCTTCAATGGCTGCAGATCATTCTTCACTCGAGAAATAATGGTTTCGTTTTTCTTTTTACTGGTGAGTAGTTTTGTTGTGCTGAGTTTTGATTCAAATATAGGCTGTAATATCATAGGCTACTTGAGCAACACTTAGTGTCTTGCTGCAACTGAAACAATTCTATTTAGCTGTTTCTTGAATCAAGTTTTAACAGCTTATGTATCATGATGAGATTATTATATATATCAATCAATCACATATAGTAAAACTTGTTCTCCCAACTGATTATTATTTCCGTACCATAAATATATTTTTCTTTTTTGTTTGTTTATGAGGTCAAAAAGTTGTTATTTTCCTTTGTTTATAACATACTTAATACATATGAAAACCTAAATACAAACACATAATAATAATAATTTATTGTAATCGCAATGATATTAAGTATACTTATGATGTTTATGTTGTTTTAGATTCCTCTTCTGTTCATAAGAAGTTATGGAGCTGTCTATAGAGACACAGTTAATGGGTAAGTCAGTTTATTCCGGAATACTTGAAAGACTTGTATTTGTATTTATGTATTATATTTTGATGATTTAGCTTGGCTGGTAAATAGAGGCTTTATTCCTGTATTTATTTTAGATTCACATTTACTGGTGTATCTGAGTACCAACAGCACCCATATTATGGGGCAATCCCACACATGGAAATTGATTTGAGATACAAAGATTCTGTTGTGTTCTCTTCGAAGAGTGGCATGTTCCGATTTGATCTCAATGATAAAGTCATTTACCCCATGCTTGATGCTGATGGCCAAAACATGATCAACATATCTTGGTTCCCCAGATTCGCACAGATGGATGAGTTTAAACTTCTGCTTGTTGATGGAGCCGAACACTGCTTGAAACTCTTCATCCGGAATTTGCTTACAGAGCCTGTCTCCCTTATCAGCCTGGTCATCCAGGTCACAGTGATGGGCTGATTCATACCTCTTAATTCAATTATCCATTAACATTAGTAAAAGAACCTGCCAAAAAGACCTTCTATCTTACAGATAACTATTACATAAGTAAGATTGTTTTTGATGACATTGATTTTTGTGTCCACAGAGTTTAGACATGATAACCATGTTATTCTTGGTCTGGTTATAAATTTTCAACAAAACATTGGCTACTACACAACATACAACCGCCTCCATAAATTCAACCTTCTCAGCAGCAAGCACTCAACAGAAGCACTGTCAATGGCTGAAGAAATCTGACATCTGGATGGGAAATTGACTGCCGTAAAATTCAACAATACACGCAAGCTTGTTTTACTCGACAATACTATGCTGGTAGCAGATCCCGAGAACCTATGCTTACGTGTAGTAGATCTGAGCTCCGAGAGCATCACATCAATTTGTAAGCAGCTGGAAGGGCATTACACGCTCACTTTGTATCAGGGAATGCCAAGCAGTGTCAGTTGTTTTATCCTCAAGGCTTGGTATATGTACGAAATCAATCATCATGTCTCATCGGTGATCATGGAATGATTTTTGTTCTTTATCTGGAATCAGGTTAGTTCAACAATCAAAAAGTGAAACTTTACTTTCTTACATGCTATCATCATTCTACATGCTAATAGTCAGTAAACCGTTCACTACAAAAAAAAAAAATTCGGTTTAAGATAAATACATCTCTTGTTTGTGGCCTGATACAAAACAAAACAACCTAGTCAAAATATTTCTATGACCAGCTGACTTGGAATAGATGTTGTTAGCCTTGGCAAGCTGCCCAGGATGTTGTGTTGATTTTATATGACTCAAATTAGCCTGGTACATTAGGATGAGGCATCCATTGTTATATAATGCATTGATACATTTTTCAGTTGGGTCCTCATTGGATGAAAAGATACAGATGATATTGCCCAGTCTGCTTTATGGACTAGCTCTCATTGCTATAGTGTTCTACATGTGCTCTCAGCCTAAAAACAACAGATCTCCTCCACAACCGGACAGGTGAGCGACTTTGGAAGTAAAAAATTCAAAATTTTCAACCAAAATTTACTTGAGATTACTCAATGCGACAGCTCAATTAGTTGAGTAGGAGAGTTAGGGATAAATCCATAAACTCCCTGGTCGAGAAAAACTAATGATTGGAAGTTGCATCCTTTTAACTCATGAGGGGACAACTTCGCAACTCATAATGTACTGCCAAAACTAAAACAATTGTACTTACTGCAGCAACATATCATGCTTACTCCACAGAATGACTCTGGTTTCTTAACTCGTTTGTTTTGTCGACTACAAAATATTCTGACTGTTATTGGGATATCATTCGCTGATTGATTGCATACATCTTATGACACTGCTATTATCCCATATCATAACTTATGACACTGTTTTAAATATTTTGTATTATGATGGTTGGATGATCATTTATAAAAAAATATTCTTACACATAAAAAAACGTGATGTCTGAATAAACAATAAGAGCTCAGTCTTATATTCATTCTACTACAAAAAGAAGCTTTGTGGTGGAGTGGAAGGGCATGTTGCATGTTTCATGTGTTTGACGGGATCATAATTACAAAGTGTACTGTCAACACAAGCATTAGTTAAAAGCTCACCTATCAAATTTTTTTTAATTTACATTCAGCAAATGAAAAGTCCAGAGCATCATAGAATGATTGGGGTAACAAGATATTATGTCACAAACTATCATTGTCCAATTTAATGAACGCTATAAAAGAAGGTTTGTGGATATAGAAAACACTCACTTGTGAACAATAAAAATGATATTAAGATCTATGAAATAAATTACAAAAGAAAGATGTTGTAACTATTCAATATATTGGGAATGGAATGCATTGTGATAGATCCATTTGAAAACTTTGAGCTCATGCATGTCCTAACGTAAAGACAAGGAGTAAAAACTTAATTCAAGCAGCTTTAAATGAACAATAAGGGATTGTCCCCTCCTTGACACCTGTCGCCAAGCCAGATCAGCCTATCAACAGGACTTATGTACAAAAAAAACTCTGATAATCACCGAGTTTTGGGATGCTTATAAATGGCTCGTGCCATTTAGTAACCGATCCAAAACATCTATGGTGTAAGAGTCTGCCATTCACACAGGTGCAAAACTAGCATAAAAATTCATCCTGCATTGAGATAAAATTTTCCATCATAGTAAATAGATTAGCTGATATGAGATCCTTATTTACATCAGCATTAGATTCTCCATCTTAATACGTCTCAAATTTGTACATGCTTACATGTTCATACATCGCCCCATCCTTTAACAGTACATTTCTCTGTTCCTGCAAAACAAACAATCAAAGGTGATACTGCCATAGTGACATATATTTGTTCCAATGAGCAGATTTTTCTTAACTCACTTGAGAAAGCTTACTAGTTCTGGAAAGTGAAGTCAATTATTAGACATTGTTTGAGAAACCAAAGTCATCGGTAAGTACAAACTCTGCATAATCACAGCATATCATGTAACATTGCAGATTATTCAAAAACCACCTAAGGATTTTAGCGTTTTGTCTCAAATAAGCTCCTGGAACCATTTGGTGTAGGGCTGTATTGGTGAGGCACAATGAAGTGAATGATATTATGTATATTTAGATATTTGGCAACAAGAAATTAACTCACGTCTGCATTATTTGCTGACTCTGGCTGAGCATGAGTAATAAGGCCTATGAATTGTCCCTTCTCATATGTTACTCGACCGTTGAGCTCAAAATCATCATCATTTATCAGAGTCATTCTCACCACGTCCTGATTAGAACGCATTGTCATTTTGATCCGAGATGCACTGCTCTGTAAACTGTATAAGAAAAAAAAGCAATCAGTGGTAGTAATAAAAAAGAACATTAATAAAAAAACTAACAATGCTTCAGGTTCTTATTTGAACCTTTTGACTACACACCCTCTTTTTAATCGCATTTTCAGAAATAAATGTAGAACATCTTCTTGATGCAACACTATTTTTAGACCTAAACTATGTAGGTCCAAAAACATGCCAAATCCTTTTCCCTTTTTTTATGACTCATTTCTCCGCTCTTCATCATTTTCACCCAATATTGTAAGCATTCACTTTTATCAACACCATGATGTAGGATGCAAAAACAAACTTAGACAAAAACTAATAATATAGGGTAGGTCTGTTTCAGCTTCCTCATCTGAACCTTTTGATTATTGACTCATTGAGAAAGTTACTTGTTTGTTGATACCATGTTATTCATTGTTACCATAAATTCTACAATATTGCGTCTCCTGCATCATAACATTGCAGGCATTACTGACACCTAGTTTTTTTTTAAAAACAGATGAATTAATTCATATTACAGAATTAATGGGATTTTCAGTATTGCAATTTTAAATTTACTTACGTTGCAACATTTTTTAGACCTGTGGCACCTGGGATTCTATAAGTACCATCAAACAACGATGTTGGAATTACAGCAGATATAGCATCTAGCTCGTTGAGTAATTGTCCGCCGGAGAAGTCATATCTTAAAGCAGCAGAGGCTGTCACCCATGCTCCTATAAGCATAAATATCATGTGTCAGAAACATAAATGCCAATATTTTCAATATAGACATCTGTCCTTGCTCCATTCTGATACTCAATAAATCTGGCAGCATTATAATATAATGCCTTATCTTGGAAACCATCCTTTATAAAAAAAAGAAACTATTCCAGATCAAACATCAGAGTTGAAAGTGCTTTACTGAATCTTCACATCAGAACTCACCATTAGTATCGAGAAATTGATCATTGAACACTTGTAGGGTGTGGCTGTCTTTAATCTACAAGAAGAAAAAGAACAATCCATGACAGAAGTGTAGCAGTAAGTTTTTGGCACAAATTTATCTGAATCGTTGCAGAAGACTCTGCAGCAAAATATAGAAATATTGTATGATTGCAAAGTGTCTGGTTTTGGAAAGAATATCACTTAGAAGTTTCTACACATTTTCGCAAGTTTCTTATATGTAACATTGAGGGAGCTTGAGTTAAGCACACTTCGAGGGTTTCATACAACTGTTGGGTATATGCGCTGATGCAGCTGTGGGTGATACTGTCACTTAACATATCGGTATCAACCGGACCATCTGAAGCATCTAACCAATGAGGAATACGTTTGTCCTTTCATAGGTATAACGTTTCTACGGGCCTACACTTCGATATAGACTCTTACCGCTGCATTATCTCCGTCTAAGTTGAATCTGATTGAGTTACACATGTCAATAACGGAGAGGACCGTATTACCGGCAGAATTCATGGCATTCATGACAACCTTGAGCTGATTATCGTCATCGAGTGTGTACATGACCTCAACATCGATAGAAGGCATAGAGTCATCCGCACTTGTGACAGTTCTTGTGAACTTAACACCGTCAGCAGTGCGCTCGGCTTCAAAATTCATCTAAAAAGAAACATCAATTTGCCCATTACTGCATTTAATAATAATTATACTGCTGTCTGCCATTGCTGACAATGTCTGCACCTGCGGTGAGGTGCAGCAAAGACACAATACACACAATATGTATATATTTATTATGATATTACTCTAGTTTATCTATATACACATATAGATATATATAGATATATATAGATATATATATATATATATATATATATAGTGGCTATCAGTGTAGTGTGTAGGGCAAATCTTTGCATTGGAGTTGTCTGACCATGTCAGGCTATTTTATCTACCATTAATTACTATTGGGTTAAGGATGCCCAACATGATTATTTAAGAGGATTTAAGACATGATTTTTTTGTGGGTCATATAAAATGACTCCTTATTTTTGAGTGACACTTAGTTGGGGCCAAATACACACAGATGACACTTAAAAGCACAGATTTGAATCTATATATATCTATATGTGTATATAGATAAATCAATGAACTAAAGGTTTAGTTCATTGGATAAATATATATATATATATATATGTGTATATAGATAAATTAGAATAATATAATATATATATATATATATCTATATGTGTGTATATATATATAATGGATTACTGCCGTTTTACCTGTGTGTTGGCAGAATAGCTAGGTCACAATCACGACGAGTTTCAGAGCACATTATTGGTTCATACTAACAGGGAGACTCCCGGATAGCACAAATTCATGTGTGGAAGCAGGATATCTTCTATCAGACACATGAGAAGACAATGCTAGCACACTTACTTGATAAAAGCCCTTAGCTCCACCTTCCGTGTAACTCGCACCATCAACAGGTTCTAGAGTATAAGTGGTACCATCCACTGAAAAGATATTACCCGCAACCTCACCACATATCCTTCCATTGGCAGACCCCAGGTTAGATTTTGCCATTTCTGAAATGTATATCATTGAATATCAGGCTTAGTTGCAATGTTGGAGTCAATTGTTAACACACCCATGCATATTCTAGACTTTTTTAGAAATTATTATTCATGATAGTTTAATGTTATCAATGCCCCAATGTTAGGGATTTGGGCTGTTGTGATGTGACTCAGTAAGGAATAGTCCCTGCTTATGACAAAACAGACGTTGGGCTGCCCCTAAAGAGGGACGCAAGTTGCCCGAAATTCTCATACTGAGAGTGTGATACATCCTAGAAAACAAGAATGCATCCTAGAGGTGAGGCCATAGACGACCTCCGAGTGCAGTAAGCTGCCAAACACTGAAACAGGCACTAATCACCCATTGGCAGTGACACTTTGATCTTAGCCAATAGGCCGAGTAAGGAATAGTCAACATCTTCCACTTCCAGGCATAAAATATCACAATAGAACACAAGATTTGAGAGAATGAAGCAAATATGTCACAAGAAGTGTGACAGTGTGTGACAAGCAACAACATTAATATCTGCATATTGCGTTACATTAATACCAATCGATCACTCAAGGCCCTATAACTGGTTAGTCGCAATGAATGTACGTTGAATTGGAGATTGGAGATAATTCCCTGTTTCTGTCATAGACACAGTCAAATGGTGATGAGGATATTACCCAGATATTGCTTCAGGAAGCAGGCATGCCTCGAGCAGATAGAGAACATCAACTGAGCCGAACTCGCAGTAAAACTTTGGTAACCAATCAGTAACCCATTGCTACAACTCACCATCACCAATAAAGGATGGGTTTATGAAACAATTGCCTCGCATACAGCTAATTGAGATCCGCCACCACCCTATTTCACACAGCGAATGAACATTATTCAGCTTATATGGCCACCTGCTGGTCCCCGAGAGAACTAGATTGATTGGCTGAATCAAAGTTTTAAAACTTGGACAAAAATGGGGGGATTCTTGTTGAAACTCTCAACCAGGGAACTCTGGTAGTTCTTGGAGTTCTGAAAATTAAAACCTGCTATGTACAAATACATACCAGTGAGGTTAGCTGTTGCAGTGCTGTCACTTGTAAATCCTGGTACAATCTCTCTGTTATTATACTTTATTGAGTTAATCCTGGCTCCCAATGAAATTAGCTCAACCTCCATAGCATTTGAGTTTTTCAAGATATATCTGAAAGAAGTAATATATATCTATCATTCATAAGATACGCAATCGGGACAGGCCAGGTTGTTTCATCATTGAGAATTTGAGACTATCACCACAGACTGTGAAGAGAAAGGAGATTGCTTCCATTCCATTTCAACAAAACAGCAAAAATCGTCAATAATCTTTACAAGGCAGAATCTAGGCTTGAGTGGACTAGAAAAAAGAAGATAACGTGTTTTTTATTTGGCTCACTTGGCTTTTTTTCAGATGCAACTAGATTTAGGAAAAGAGTGAGTCAGATGCCTATTATTAAAGGATGGCATTCCTTTCAATGGTTTATTTTTTTATGAACAAAGGACTTGTTTATATGTCATTTAGTGGATATGTATGTAGTGCTGAATAAATACTGAAGTATGAGAAGCAAGTTTAGTATTGGCTGTAGTGTAGGATTAGGTAGGTCACAGCCATAGCCCATAGTATTGATTGATAGAGTGTTTTCTCTGGGGAGAGACAATAACTGTTATGTAGATTATCAGGTAAAAGTGAGCCACCTTTTACTATATTACCACAACAGTAGGCCAATAAGAAAAAGATACAAATATGCTAATACAAGACTGCCAATCTCAGCAAACAGATGACCACACAAGCATATCAATGTCAGACTTCTCCACATAAGCAATCAAGACCCAGATTATTATCGCACTACCCACCTCCTAACTTTGCTCCCACTGCCAGCCGGATATTCACCAATGTCACTCTCCTCCACAGGTACCGTAGTTGGGGCTATGGTGGTGCTCTCTGTTGTTCCCTGTAAGTAAACAACTCTCCATTGTGAGGATCCATATTATTACATCAGTGAGGGTTTCGATCTGGTATGAAGGTGAATAATGTTAGCAGACTAGGAAGGCTATCAGTGATTCCGCGTAACAATCTGAGATTTTGTCTAGTTAACAGACGTTTTAGATCACAATTTACAAGACCTTGGTTACTCCTGTAAAGAAGGCACCCCTCAAGACTGTCTTGCAATACACCGCATGAATATGCTGCCTCCTAGCAAAACAATGCAGACATGCAGATGAGCTAAGTGTCAGCAATGCTAATGCCAAGAAACTGTAATTCTATGGTAGTCAAACATTGATAAAAAATTTCTTGGAAAATAAAGTCAACTGGTTTCTTTCAGCCTAAAATCTGAGGCACATCTCTTGCCTGATGGTAGCAAAATTCATCAGGAGAATTTTGAATATGATTTTTTAAATTGTTTGATCTATGACTATATGACATGAGGTGAGATGATAAACAGTGTGCCACTTAGTCCATCATTTTGAATATCCAAATTTCAGGGCGATAGACTTTGATCGTGAAATAATTTATTTCGTGAAGCACATGGAAGTCCGTCACCTTTAACCTGGTAAAATCATTCTAGAAGGGAGCAGGTGAAGTGGTGATAGAAAACGAAAAAAGCTCAATACAGGTTGTTTGCTCCTGAATTAGAAACATTCTTCCACAACATAATGGGCCCTGTCAGACATTGGGCTTTAAATGATCCTTTAGAATGGACATGACGTGGATAGGAGAGTGTACAAGGTGTTAATTGGTCACATCAAGGAGTTAGAGACTTGGTCACATGCAAGCTGTTACTAAAAACTTGGTTAGTCACATAAGCAGAGTAAACAAAGTCCAGTCAAACTACACAATACAGAGGTGAACTCGAGCTGCCAGATTTCAAATATAGGTAATGACTTGTTTTTTTCGATAACAAATTATTTGGGGAACCAGGTCATCACACCACATTATTATCAACCCAAATGAAACATAGATTGGTAGTCAGATAGTCACAGAGCGATGGACAAGGAGATCAGAGCCAGGAGTCGGAAACTAGCAATAAAGCCAATCATAGATGTAATCATTACTATGTTATACCTGTGTGGTTATAGCCTGTTGAGTTGTGTCCTAAAAGAGAGCAGAAAAGCAAAAGACATGCAAAAAGTCTGCCGATAAATCACCTTAGAATGATCAGAGTAGTAGATTAGATCAACAGGCAAACAGGACATCAAATGTTACACCGCAACCTCACACCCTGTAGTCTCTCTAGCTCTACCGGCAGCATACTCTCATTTAGAGTTAACATAGTAGGCGTATCAGCCAAATTGTCATAAAACATTGCGGGTTGTTTGGTTAGGCCTAATTGATACATGTGTTGGCAAGGGGGACAGGAAGAACAGAAAAGATACTGGATTCAGAAAAAGACGTAACATGATGTTGATTAAAGTGTTTCGGCTACTAAACGTTGAATTTTTAGAATGGTAGTAGCAGCGTTTGTCTTATTAGATTTTACTGTGTACAGACATATAAAAGATTGACCCTGTCGGAGACAACGACCTGTTCACTAAGGATTGGTTATCTTGACTAGGCCTATGTTGACTATAGCCGAGTAGAGAGCACTGATTTGAAGGGATTATGCTATGGTTACCCTCCTATCTGGTTATCGCTAGGCCCATATGAATCACTTTTGTAATAAGCGCCATTCATGGTTATGAGTCATGAGGAACCCAGATTCATTTCACAAATCGCATTCCATTGCTATTGCTACGAGGACGCTATTTTCTTCACACTTGAGGTTTATTTCACAACCTTCCCTTATTTGCCATCATCATGAAGCAAAGTCTATCCGTTTATTTCCAAATATTTTGCTCTCTCTTGGATCTCAGACTGGACCGCCGCTAGGTTTAGAAAGATTTAGTTCATGTCTGGAATCATGACCATGTAATCTAACGTATATAAATGGGAGATAAGAGTATTTAGTACGGGTAACTGTAAATTGCTGAACAGGCTGAACAGACTGAACAGCTGAACAGAATTTCTCAGACTACTATTTGTTTGATTCTTTACATGATTGGCTAATTTTGCATAAGCATGGAAAATTCTTAATATTCTTCTCATTAAATTATTTATTTTAAGTTTGCATTCACCTTGGTTTCTTTCAATTTTATGCACAGCAAATCTTTTGGCGTTACACGACGTCACGACTAGTGAATGGATGGAAAATAGCCCCCCCCCCCCTATAAACAAAGCTTGTTAAGACTGGCTAGATGGAAGGTTGAGCTGGATAATGTTTCTGGTATCCAATTTCCAGAGCACCATCAGATTTTGTCAGAATTGGCACATTGATTGCTTCATTTGCTTGCCCTAAATTGGTTATATTAGGTGCCAACAGGAACTTAATGACTCATCAAATCATTTGGTTAGGAGGAATGTGTCTGACAAGTGATCGCAAGCCAGAGAAATGATAAAAAATAATAATTTTAGTCTGAGAAATTCTGTTCAGCTGTTCAGTCCGTTCAGCCTGTTCAGCAATTTACAGTTACCGTATTTAGTACACTACACTATGTAATCAAATGCTGAACAATACTGATAAGGAAGTGAGAGAGGTTTGTGACCTACTTGGCTTTTTATTCTAGGTAGGTCACGAAAGGTTGGGTGCAATGGTATCAAAGAATTAGGGAGCTATAATATAGTAGAATACACTGAGCTCAATGCCATTGTTTGAAATTTGAAAACATCCCTAACAAAATGTGATAAGGGTTACATATGCAATACTTGATTGCATATATCCCACGCATGTATGTATCCAAACAAATCCTAGAGAACAACTCGAATATGGTCGAAATTCAACTAAATTTGCAGTTTATATGACTATATTAAATCCATAGTTTATGGAATCATTCAACAGTTGAGACAATAGCGCATCTATTTAGGCCAGTAGGATAGGTAAGGTAGTAAGGCGACATGAAATTGTTCTTGCATCAACCTTACAATTATAGCTGTTCCCACATAATCATTATTTCCACTCGAATAACAACAAATCTATGACATTATAAGAAACAGTTGTATATTACTTTGGGCCACCCAAATCTCTGTATGTCATAAACTATAAGAAGTAACTAGTGAGTGCCCTGGTAGGGCAGGGCAGGATTTTCTCAATTGGTTTGGTAATCTGGAAATCATTTGCTTAAGCGTGTTACAGATTGTCAGATAGATGTGAGAAAACTCTAGTAGGCTTAAGTCAAAGGCCTATTGGTATACAGACTTTGGAATCAGAATTCTCCCTGTTGGAATAGTAGGTCTCTATTCAAATCATAGTTGGTGAGAAGTGCAGAGGTAAAGATATGAAGAGTGTGGGCTTGTCAGGTAAAAGTTAGGGGAATCAAGTAGCGGGGCTAATCAGCCTTATGGACGAAAGAAGAATCAGGTTACTGCAGAAGGATAGCCATAGCCATTTACATGAGTGAAAGCGGACTGAATTTGTGAGTAAATCCACCAATATGCCATAGTAATGCGTCGCATCATTTATAAGTAAGGAGAGGCAATCATAATATAACACTTCATAATATTATACTCACTTTGACTTCCCCTGTCTGCGGCGCCTGAGTTGCTGCTTCACCCGGCATAGTAACTTGATGTATATACAGGCCTAAGAATATCACCCACAATATGGCAAACACAAGAGCTAACAAAGCAACAATGTAAAATTTGTATTTGTCCCAGGCTGACTCCTTAAATCCCCCAGAGATACGTTTAGTTGGCTCTCCTCCATTAGAAAACTGTACTTGTCTGCTGGAGTCCATACCACCGCCACCAGAGGAAGGAGGGGGATAATCAGCCTCGTCCTCGCCGTCTTCTGGTATAGCTTCTGTAGCGTATCTATAACTTTTACCGTTAGATGGGTCACCAGATGGCTGCTGCTGAGGCGGTCCTGATGTGGCCTGTCGATAACTAGCCATATTACTGAACTGATCTGTTGCTTGCGGTGCTGGGTTATAATATTTTGGAGGGGTTGATTGTCCAGAACGATCGTACTCGTAATATCCAGGCTCAGGATCGTATGTAGGATTTTGTGACATGGTAAAGATGACGAATAATCTATGCGCTTCCTTTATCAAGCTGTTGTAAAACTCTTATATATGGCAAGTTTTAAAGCTGTCTCTGAGTACAAGTGTAGGTCATAAAACTTTATTATTAAGTGATAACTTAGATGACTGTTGTACAGTATTTATGATTATGACCACTCAGAGCGGATCTTTCTGAGTGACTCACCAAACTAGTTTATGGAGCAATACCAAAATTCCTTCTTATCATCAATCAAGCTAACCACTGAGCCATTTCAAATAGTTGACTAGCCAATAACAAAGGCTCTTGCGCAGAGGCGGTTATTTACATACGCATAAAATCGCTGGATTAAGAGGTTCTTTAGTCTAGGTAAAAGTAGGACCATTGTTGTCAGTGTATTCAGTAGACTAGTTGAACAGACAAAGCCTTGCAATATACCTATTATTGATGTGTCATTACATTTTAGTGAAAATCAATAGAAATTCCTAGGCATGATATGAAAATTCAAAAGACTTAATCCGTCATTCTAAAAAGCCATGGTCAGACACAGCACAAACACTCACTGAATAAAGAAATAGGGAAACTGTTTTTTTGGAGGAGAACTTTGAAATCTAACATAATCATAGACTTATGAGTATAATCCATCAGGTCATTTTAGCCCAATTATTCTTTTGATTTCGTCTAAATTATTACAGGCTATTTCAGACGCCTTCTCCCTACCTTTACTCAATACTGATGTCACAAAGTCTTTGTTGTTGCGGAGTTCAGATATTTTGGCACGTATTGGAGCGATCTGTTCATTAACAATATCAGCTAACATTAGCTTATACTGGCCTGTATCCATATTAGAGGTTTGCCTCTCTATATCTTCATGTGACAGACCAGTTAGGGCTGAATGTATGTCTATCAGATTGGAGACACCTGGCCTCTCCTCCGAGTGGTAAACCTAAAACAGTAACCTAATGTCACGGTACCATTAAAAGTAAGGTAAGTGGCCTCCATTAGGTCCACATTAGCGCTGAACAGTAAAGCAAGGTTATTGTATTGAAGCCAGCGATTATAGAAATGCCAGGGAATTAAAAAAAATCACTGCGGGATCGTCTCATTATAAGTTGGCACCGAGGCCTTGATTGGTTGATCTTCATACAGAAAATCAATTCATTATCCGTTTTGCTTAGCAATAATTTGCTGCCAACATGTTATGTTTCATTCAACACAGCACTCCGGATAGGTATATGCTGCTCTGTATTTCCAAGCCACTGATTAAAGATCCTAATGCGAAATAGCATATTCAGCAAAAAACAGTTTAAAATAACACATATTTTTCATATACCGGCTATCAGTTATCTAGGTAAGGGCCACCATTAACTCCTTTAAAAATGCCTTCCCATCTCCTGGGAAAAAATAGCTATAACTAACACTTTGCCTGGGTACCTTGTAATGAAATGCCAGTAATGCGACCCAAGCAAAGCTTATACATCAAAACTAGTAGGGATATAAAAAATCCGTATAGTACTTACTGCACAAAAAGTGGCATAGTATTGTCATGACTAAACTAAATCAATTGTGAAAGTTTGTTACCAAGACAACATCAACTTTCACAATATTAAATAACATGAAATAACTATCCAAAAATATTCCAGTCAAATGTCTTACGCATATGATTGATAGACTGGGTTAGCCTCATAGACATAGTCTATGCTTAGCCTATTCTATTTTAGCATTGAAGCAATGGCACTATTCTTTTTTACATAAATGTCAGTTTTAAAGCGCCTAGCGAAAGATTTCCAGAATCGCAACATTCTTTTGTTCTACAACTGCACAACATTTGTCCTGTAGTTTCATCCCATCCTTCAAATTTGATCTGTTTTATTGTTTACAAGCAAGTCAACAGCAAACAGCCTTTGAGCAAATCCACAGCCTACCATGAAGCGTTTAATATGATAGTAACGTACTGTGCGCTCAAAACCTTGAATCACTCTATATTAGCTCTAAAATGTATACACTACACATCCAAAAATCCTTTCAGCTGCAGCTCATTGTAAATTCTATAACCAAATTTATATGTCTACTTTTGGGTAATTTAAATGTACTGGTTATGCTCTGACTTTCCATAACAACTTTATCTTTCTATTTTGAATTGAGGACACTAGTTTGGCGCTTGGCGGTTAATATTTTATCAGCACATGATATGAGCATTCTTGACTTATCAAGTGTCTTGTAAACACACATGGTGAACATGGGATTGGGCTATATATCGTCTACACCATATCTCCTGTACACTGTTTGCGAAACAAGAGATAACACAGGCCAAAATCACATACAGTAATATGTGCTATACATTGTAATACATGTACTAGTGCATGTAATACATTATATTGTGGATGTGACCAAGCATCTTGCTACCTGAAATTTCATAGGCAGACAACGAAAATGATAAGATTATTTTTCTGAGTAATATATGGTAATTTTCAACTGAGCCAGCTCACACGATTTTTGCCTTCATACCAACACAATCAGCCTAATAGTTGGGATAGATTTTTCAAAATAGCATTAAAACTAACTTCAAATTTAAGACTCAAAATCCGGTCATTACCCCTCAATATACCATAGACACAGAGGTCTTTCAATGGCGTTCTTTTTTCGATCACGTCATGATAATCGGATTTAAATTCAACTGAAGTTCACAAGGCAAATCTTTTAGGTACATCGGGTTAACTGGGAATGTAAATATTAATAGGAAGTTGTTCTAAATCATTCAAACACCAATCTTGAGATAAAAATGGTGTCACCGGATGATTGTTTAACCCAACAGCATCTCATTATTTCAGCATTGGAATTTCTCAATATGACTAATGGTAGTTATTCTAGTAAACATTGATGACATTTCTCATGGAACATTCATTTCTGATAGCAACTGCATTGACACAATGTTGTTACAAAGGTTTATTTATATTGAAAGCTAATCAGTGATTAAGAGTGTTGGATTCATGATGAATAATCGTTGAACACAATTTACCAATCAAAGCACGCAACTGTTTCACTCTTTTAAATAATTAGCAGCTCAGTATATAAACAATTTGGTGTCCATTGGCTTTTGGAGTTTGATCTCCTATCAAATAGTAATCCTGTGTTTAATTTTTTGTAGTTAGACCAGCCAAGGACCAGCTCATGCTGAAGACAAAGAACTCATTAAGGGCATAGAACACGGGGATATACTTATTTTTAGGCATGTCAATATCTTCTGTATGAATAGCTACCCTATATCTAGATCTAGTTTAATCCAATTGCCTGCATTCTGAGTTGCTCCCTTCCACTGGCCGGTGGATCGGGAGCGACTGGTCTACCCTATATCCCACAGAGCACCTCTTAGTCTATTCACATTCCCATATAAAAGTCCAGCAACTGGCAGCCTTGGTTTCCTAACTGAAAATCAATAGTCAACACAGCGCTACACTGTAACGTAACACTGAGGTCAAATAGTGCATGAAATTATCAACTGAGTCATGAAAACAGTGATTACAGTTTACCTGTCCCATCATACTCTTGATAGTAATGAATTTTTTTGATGATGACTGGATTGCCATTTGATATTTTGGTTTTTCCATTTAGAGAGCAGACTTAGTTCTGAATCTTATATGTTTATGATATACCATTTAATATACCCTGTATCCATATTGTATAAAAGCAGTGGCCTGACCTTAAAAGGAGCTATAGAGCTAAAGACTTATGTCCTCAGCCCAACAAGTAAATGAAACAGATCACATGTGTCATTGAAATTGGAGAAGTTTTCCTAGCTGCGCCAGCAAAATAACAATTTACACTGTCAAACTCACTTC
The DNA here is from genome assembly GCA_914767715.1 of Membranipora membranacea. NCBI lineage: Eukaryota > Metazoa > Bryozoa > Gymnolaemata > Cheilostomatida > Membraniporidae > Membranipora > Membranipora membranacea. The sequence goes on from OU612068.1 coordinate 14,943,276, forward strand.
ACTAGTTAAGCAGTAGTGAACAAATTCCTTACCTGTCCAATTGAATCTGTGACTGCTTGTTTAATTCGCAACTTTATCGTCTCAGCATCATCGTCAAGATTAATGCGAGATTTCTCACTGGGGTCAGATTTACTCATCTTTAGGTCAGGATTACGTAAGCTTCTAATTCTCGGCACCTCAGTTAGTAACCAATCGCACTGAGGAAAGTAGTCTGTCTTGTATGTGTTATTAAACTGATGAGCAAGATCTCTGAAATGTGCAAACAAACCATGTGTGAGAATTTGAACAGAAACAAGCTCAATGCTGTCAGCAAAGGAAAAGACAGGAGCTATTGCGAAAATTGTCTGCTCTTTGACATTGGATGGACAACTACTCGTTTTCAACTAATGTTATTACAAAGGAACAATGTTATTACTCCATGATGTAAGACCGATGATGTGTTTACAACATAGTAAATTTGAAATTGCTATTTACTCATACACAAAAACACATTGAGACGTAAGCTGCACACAATGTATTTAAATTCCCCTTTAGCTAAGATAAGTGGCTAACACCGGAAGTTACAGTAAAGAATGAATACAAGCCACACAAGCTATCAGAACTCGGGGTCAATAGATATATCTAATATAGCTTATGCACATAGCACTTTGGCAGAAGAGGCACCAGGAGACAGGACTTACAGAGCAGTTGCCTGTTGAAAAGTAACTTAATTTTTTATTATTTTGCGAAATAAAATTAATATGGCCAATCATGGACATATCTCAACGCAAACATGGAGACTGGAAAACGGCTCAATGATATAATATGACAAACCTGCAGAACTGTATATTCTGAGCCTGATCTACACCGACAGGTACCTGAGTAGCTCTATACAACATTATATCTGCTGCCATCAATAGAGGGTACGCAATCAAACCGTATGAATAGTTCTTTGAGAGTTTGGCCTTTTCCTTCCAAGTTGGAACCTACATGATGAGATGTTCAATTAAAGCAACATTAACACAATCATGGCAGACTTAGACACTCCCAAATTCAGCAGGCAACTAGTATCAACCGTAGTTTCTCAACCAAATAATCAAAATTTAAAGAACGGTTATGTAAAGCAGTGTCGGTTTTTCCTGCTATGTGGCCTCTAATCTAATTTAAACGAGAGAATTAAATAGAATCTCACTTGTTTGAGTCGGGCCTCTGTAGTTTGACAGGTTAAGATCCAGCATAGTTCTGCATGTTCCTTAACATCTGATTGCTGTATTAGAATACAGCTGTCTGGATCTATACCACAAGCCAGTAATGTGATAGCTAAAATACCATACACATATTTAGATCAGATGTCACTGTGTATGACATCAGGAAACTCTTTTGCGAATAATGTCATGTTCAGTTTAACAGATGAATTTTGTTATTGACAACAGGAAAACCCTGTCAGCTGCACACACACTATACCTATATCTACTACATGTATGCACACACTATACATTTTTCTGATTATCTTTCTCCTCATCGTGATTGAATTTTGTGCTTTCTTCTCAAAGGCTGATTATGAATACCATTATCATCCAAAAAAAAAAAAAATTTATGCTAACAAAGTTTGAAAAGAAAATCTACAGGTAAGCACACACCATACCTGTATCCATGATGTCTTCCCTCCTAGCATCAGGATTCTCAGCTCTAGTCAGAGAATGAAGATCTGCCACAGCAAAAATACAATCAGGATGTTCATTCTGCAGTTTCACCCAGTTCTTCACAGCGCCTAAGTAATTACCCATGTGGGGCACTCCAGTAGGTTGTATACCACTGTTGGTCAGAAAATGAGACAAATTGTTTTCACATCATGATGATGAGACTTCATTATTAAAGGCAAGTTTCACAAAAATGATGTTGAATCAGCAGGTATGAATGACACCATCAATTCTAAGTCTTTGAGGGTTTATATAAAATACCACCACCTCCTATTTTCTCTAACATGTGCTTGGTTATTGTGTGTCAGAGGAAAAAAACTACAAACCTGAAAAGACGATTGTCTTGGGTACTCCGCATGCTGCTCATCCTTCTTGTCATCTGCCGTCTAGCATTGTGACATTGTATACCATGCGAAAGCATAAATCTGACGCGAGCACTCGGAAGAGCCATGCTGTATCAAAATTCCAATACATGTTATTGAATAACCACAACCACTGAGGAAGGCAATCCTACCTTAGGCAAGTAAAACATACCATCTCATGTCTGAGGGCAGACACCCACACGTTGACTTGCCTACTTGCAGGTTTCCAGGGCGAGGAACACCACCAAAAGATCTTGGATTATACCAACCAAAACATTCCACTCATTTGATGTGCAGTTAAAAATGAGCGGCAGTAATGATCGGTGATTGTCAGGGCAGTGAAGTGCTGATCTTAACGCTGTCAGGGGAGCTGTATCCTGCTCTCTCGGGATGAAATAGGAGAGAACTCCTGGGTTTACATGTTGATATTGGCCAAAAACCTTCAATATGGGGTTCTCCATATTCCAGAAATCATTCAGGCAGCACTTCTCTGCACTGCTTCTAGATGGCAGGCCAGATTGTTGTTGATTGTATCCCAAGTAGTGCTGTCACGATTTTTTATTTGGCTAGGACTGCCTCTATTCTGATTCTGGCATCAATTTTCCTGATTTCGATTTTACTGCTTCGATTTCAACAACCCCTGGCCCGATTTCGATTTCTCATTTTCGATTTTAGGTATCGATATATGGTTTTAATGATGTGGCCAAGAAGAGAAGTACAGGGCCCTTAATTAGAGATTTGATTCACAACTGCAATTCATCCAAAGATGTAGCCTATGTATTAAAAGCACTCTTAGGCTTTGACCCCAAAAGCTTTTCAGAACATGGATATGTAGTATAATATTGAAAAAATTACTAATGATTTTTCGACATGTTAGATTGACAAACATCAGACCTGGCAGTGATACCAGTACTGCTGCAGCTTCTGCCCCTTGACCCCTAAAGTGAGCCAGAGGCAGCATCCTCCCCATACCCATGACTATCAACAAATGTCTCATCACTGTTGGCTGATGAATTTTTGTTCTCAGCATATTCTTTCGAGCGACGCTTGTTCATGGGTGCCCGCATGCTTTTTGTAGTATTGGCATCTTTCTGAGGCTTTTTCAGCTTGCAGATTTTACACTGCACCATGCATATCAGTTTTAGCATCCAATCTTTCCAATATGTCAAAAAAATTCCACATGTCTGATGATCTAGAGGGCATGATGGATAACTAATATATTCTTCAACTCTAACTGCAGAGTTACAGTATTTATGTCTTGTGTCTTTCTGATGTTGAAGCCAATGATGCAGCACCATCAATATAGGCAAAGATCATATTCTAATATGCTTCCCATAAATACAAACTGACAATATCATCCATGAAACACAAACAAGTTTTAGCAAGATTAGCAATGACTATGAGTATTTATAATCTTTGAGATTAGTTGGCGAGTGAATGGAAGTGTGATAAGGTATAGTGTGAATGAAAAGAGGAATCCTAAAAACCATATATCGGACCATAGTAACCGGGTCAACTGTGACACATAAATTGATGCTGTGCAATCAACTTCAGCTGTCACCTTATTAAATCGCGATTATGAGGTGTTATCGATTAGGTATTCCCGATATGAATCGTATTGTGACAGCACTAATCCCAAGCGACCAATGCTACATATTTCAACACTGGTCTGACCAGCCGTTTGTATGCCATCCCCTGAGCATTCCACCCTGCATGCTGTTATCCTACCTTTACAACAGGCTTATGTCCATAGGCACCTCTCCTCCTCTTGGAATGAATACACAATCAGGCAATGATAAACCAATGAAAATGGTCTTGGACGCAATTGCGCAAGGCATAACTGTTACTCCCTAGTCTGTTCTTTTATTTCATCAGTCTTCAGTGTTTCCGATAAATTAGAACAAGAAGTTACGCTAGCCTGGACAGGTTGTCTGAGTGGGTGGGGGTGCCCCAACCAGCAACATCCTCAGACGCCTGCCCAGACAATATTATTCATGTCGTTGGTTTATAAATAACCTGTGTTTTATAAAAAAAATCAGTTGGTAAGGGCACAACATAAAAACTATGAAAAGAGAAATCTGCATTTATGAACAATCAGGCTAAGGCTGATCACATTTTTTTCTCATCTGAGGAGAGCTGGAAGTAGCCGGTCTTGACAGCCTTTCCTCAACTGAATTGCTGGATGAGCAGCAGGTGACATCATTTGAGGTATATATAAAACCATAGTTACAGTGTAGTAGGTGGGTGATCAAATCTCGGCAAATAAATGAGGTAACCCTACTATGGTTTTTACACCTATTATAATATTTGGTAAGAGACTAAAGAGTAAATACCATAATACCATAGGAACCCAAAATAAATTCTCAAGTAAGGAAAGAGAAACACTGAAAGCAAGTAAAACAGCAAACAGTAAAACCAAAGGGTCTTTACTTTGTCCTTGATTAAACATTGAACATTGATAGAGAACAAGCAAGGTATTTGGAGTAGAGGTGTGGTGAAATTTGGAAAATGTTTGCAGATCTCCCGCAAAATCATCTTCTTTTACCTCTTTAACTAAAGTACATTGACATGTGTTTTACGGAATCAAAATTTGAACAATGTATTGATTTGTTAGTGTGTCTGTTATATAACGAGTCCAGCATCAACAATTCTGCACAAATCTTCTTGCAAAAAAATTGTTAGTCTAGTGCTATTTGGTTTGGAATTTTGTGTGTGATTACACATTTCTCTTCCCCTCTGCTTAATTGAACTTGTTTCATTGGGAACAATCAACCACAAAAATATGAGGCTCACAACAAGACTGTTATACTATGTGAACAGGAGAAGAATCCCTGGAAAAATAGATATTGGGTACCTTCTTACTGATTTACTCACTTTCGTTAATTTAATTAAGTAATTAAGTATTAATTGATATAACTAAGTTAAGTTTAGTAACTGACAAATTTATTAAATTTAATCTTTAGTCGGCTGGCTCTTCTTTCTACCAAGGTGCAATAGACATTGCATTTAGTTAATGCAGATTCATGTAATTGTAATTGATAGATAATAATGATATTGCTGTATGCTACACCCTTTGTTAGTTAGATAGGCTAATGGCTAATGCATATCTGTGTGTTAGGATTGGCATAACTTGACTTTCTTTCCTTGTGATTGTTTCTCCCGCGTATGTATTGATACCAAATACCATGAAAACTGCACTGCTACATGGACACTACCTACTAACCTAGGGAGGTGGAAGCTCAAACATAGATACTATTTTCTGTCTCTATGGGTGACTGTGTATCTGTTTTACTTTACAGTTCTAATATTAATAGATACTGGTCCAAAGACAATTGCTATGCAGATAGTAAATCTGTGTCTCATATATTTATTATTATATTCCTACAGAAAACATAGAAAAACAGTGGTCATCTCATCCACGATGAAATACAATGCAGCTCAGGATATGGTCCGTGAGCATGAGAATATCCAGTTACTCTCTAATCCCTATCTGAATGAGGTGAGTTGTATTGTATCAACCCTCATATGAGTTTATCTTGTTTGTAGGAAGGTGCCTTGTGCATGTGTATGCATGATCTTGGGTATTGCTACAAAGAGTATATTTTATATACACTGCATTATTTAGCACATCCCATGGAGGCTGAAGACCTAATGTGTATTTTATAATTATATAAACGCAATAAACAATAGACATAATAACAACCTAGACAAGACACTATGTGTGGCAATACCATTGAGGTCCTGAGGCATTTATGTTGGGTGACATAACGGTATTGAATTTTGTAGTAACAATGATGTTATCATTTATTTGCAGTCTACACCCCAGGTTTTTAATTGGTAACATGATAAATTTCAATTGGAGTTCAGAAATTGCAATTGATTTAGCAGCTTTCGGTGGTGATCAGGTTGATATTTATTTCATCCTAATAATAATAGTTGAAGAAAAAACAACATCCAGTTACTTAATGTAAATATAAATCTATCAATTTTCGAGCACCAAATCCGATCGAAATTGTTCAAGTTATCAACAAAAAACCTGAACTGGGAACTGCAAATCTATGAGAACGTCCGTGCTACTACGCAATTCAATGTTGCATAAGTGTGCTGTCTAGGTTTCTTATTGCATCTATGATTAATACTTATGACCTTACTTCTCTTTTAGTTGATATGGATTGTTAAGGACACGCTGGATTGAGACACATGCATGCTTGGAAAGCGCAAGGGCGTGCAAGTTCATTGGAATGTCTTGAGTAAAATTATATGATGATGATTTTGTATGCACATTTTGGATGTTTTTTTTTAAATTTACAGGAACAAGAGCAAAAATATGAGCAGATTCAGGATGAAAAGTTTGCTTCACATGAAATAGAGGATAGATTCAATAGACAACGTAAAAATATGCCAAAGAACTTCACATTTCAAGACACTCTATCGCATCTAAATGTCAATAAAATGTGGGGGTGATTGAAGCCATAGTCATAGAGGGTAAGCAGTATTATTGATCTGCCAATTCGCGAGTGAGTGAATTGTTGATATTTTATTGACATGGTTTTTCTCATCAATTTTGGAAGCTTCCTATTCTATCAGTATTTTTGGTGATTTAAGAAATTGATGATTAACAGCACTTTTTGTGTGGTAACTGAAAAAATCACATTGCGATAAATACAGCTAAATTGCAACATCACATTATAAAATTACTCCTTTTCTCGCTATGCTACCTACATTTTCTGGCTATCTCGCTGGTTGACAAAAATTTAACTTTACATACCATGTACAAGAGCCTAACTACAGCATTCATACAGTTTATTGGCTGTTTATTGGCTGTCCAATGAACCATGCGACATCGAGATGAAAAGTATACTAATAATGGTGATTGCAAGAAAAGGTTTAAAAAAGCCTAAAAAAGTCTAGTCAGGTTTTCTAAAAAAAAACTGCATTGCATTTACATGCAGCTTTACAATAATGATTTGTTGAGAAGAGCTGTTCTGATGTTTAAATGGATTTGTCTGATACTCTGGCACTATGCATGTTGATAGATTGTTTCTGAGGGTTGTGGTGGTGAAGCCTCTGATTCCGATTAGACACTATTTAAGACACATAGCCACTATCTAGTATGTTCAACACGTCACGCTTGGTGTAGAAAGCTATGTCGGGTAAAATAAGTCTCAATATATGAGAATAGGAACTATCAAAGCCTGGGGGGTCTTTCAATTAGAAAGAGTGATCCTTTACTAAAGCAAGTTATCACTATCACATCGCTCCAAAATTATCACTCACTTGGTCTTTCAATTAGACAAAATCGCTCTCAAATCGTTCACTCAGAATGTATATAGTTCCATCAAGTGAGTGAGCGATCTGAAAGCGAGAGCCTAGCAGGTATCACACACTCAGGGAGTGAGCGATCAAATTGTGATTTGGCTGTTTCTATTTGAAAGACCCCCCCCCTGATAAAACCTAGATATCACACAAATTCTGCAGGAAAAACCTATTGATTTTCTTTTTACCCACAACAGTAGGGTTGTTGTTGACTGCACAAAATCAGCCTTCACACTTTATAGCATAAATACACAAACCTCATAGAAAGATATCATCATGTGTCAATGTGAGAAAAGCCACACGATTTGATATGGTTCCTTTCCTGCCATGCTCTTATATATCTATTCCTTCTATAATAACGTGGTTCAGTTTTTTCATATTTGGTCGTTATCCAGTCCATGCCATCAGTCAGCTATCCAGCCCAAGTTATAAATAAACACCACATGTTCCATAACATGTTTCATAACACAGCCATGAAAATATAAATATATTTATAAAAAATATATATATTTGTGTCAGTTGGCGAGACATTTATTGCACTATGCAAAAATGCACATTTGTCAAGTTTGGTATTATATATATATATATGTTCAAGGTTATCAATGCTCAAATTTGATGCCAACCCTTTCTTATTAAAGATCATCAATCCTCTGATAGTACTGCCCACCTTAATTACAATGTTTTTTACAAATTCACCTGATGCATTACGATTATTTGTTTCATACACAGTCTTGTGTTATTTATGACATGATGAACAAATAAATTTGATATATAATGTTCGAAACTTGTTCTTTTTCTTTCTTCATATGGGTTGCTGGTAGTGGTGTTCCTTAACCAATCACCGCCAAACTGGAGACTAGTCTAAACTTGTTTTGCTAGCATTAGCACTGGGGGGGGGGGGGGTGTAGTTAATACACAAGTTATCTTCTACCGGATAGAGAGAAAGCAACTAAGAAAATTGAGAGGAGAGGAACTGTATTGTTACATCCTGACACTACTGATATAACAATACAGTACATTAACCTGAGCAAGTTAGTGATGATTACGAGATTTGGACCAACTTTGCTTTTATTTTAATACTTGTGCCGTCCTAGAGCATTAATCATATACCTGATAGATCAACATGGAAAATTTCTATTTTTTGACACTCATTTAACATCAACTTCATTAATTTTAGCACCCGGACTAGTGACTAATGGACTCAATCATAGATCCTAAACATCAGGTTGTCTGATCTCTGAGAAATTCATGGTTTACATTTCAATACTCATGTGCTTACTTAGATTAGCAGTAAATCACTGTAGGTTTTTTTTCAGATCACATGTCATGATTTGCAATTGGACAAAAATTAAATTATGATAGCATGATCCACATTGACGAAACATTATGGTACAAGTAGGGGTATATTTATTGAAATGTGTAAAATCAATATTGAACACAAAAAACCTTAACCGTAACAAAGTAAAACCATGAATGGTATTGCAGAGATATCTGGTCCCACATAAACAGAGACAGAGAATATAACAAAAGGAATACTCTGATTGAGCAAACACACTATGCCCAGCGGCATAAAAAAACGAAGGGAGCTGTAGATTATGCAAGATCATAGGAAACAACAGTTTTCACTCCATATGCTGTTTGGGCTCTGCCACATCCTCAAACTAAAACCAGAATAAAAATCAGTTGAAAGCTACACAGACAGAACTTTTCAATTTTATTATCACATTCTGTCTAAGCGACAAGCTTCATCCCATAATAACACACTTGTCAGGCCCCTGTGAGGTTGTCAATTCTTTTTCATATTAAACAGCCCACTTCATAAAGTTGTACATCAAAATAACCATTCTGTAAGGCTTCAGCAAAACTGCTCATGAACACCACATACCGTTGCTAGAGCTCTTCCGACAGCACCAACAGTAACTCCACCGGAGAAGAAGAGACAAGGCACCCAGGACTGCATGTATAGGAAATCTGGATTTGAATATCTGTAAGTAAATAAGAACACAAGAATATCAGATGGGAAATAAATTGGCCTTCCAAGGAAAGGGACATCCAACTTGGCAATATTAACAATGTAATAAAGTACAGTTGTTCCAAAACTTAATCAAGTGATTGCTTGCTTGTTCGATATGAGAGCACAATTCCAATAGACTATCGTATCGCGGATGTTCTGTTCCAGTATAAATGTAAAACTTACCCAAAAACATCCATGGCCGCGAGTAATTGTGTTATGGCTGTAGCAACACAAGTAATGGCAATGCCTAAACCCAGGCCTGATATGGAGTTGTCAAAGAAATACCACAGTCCAAGACTCAGTAGTCCCAGCGTCAGTGAGAGGTGGATATTACTATCAAAGGTGATTTTCTGAAAGATATCTAGTTAAGGCAAATATCATACATGTTATACAGTGAGGGAGCACTAGTTTGCATTAATATTTTCTACTTCTAGAGAGCGGTCAAACAATTGACAGACATTTACAGCCTCAGGACTCAGGACTAGAAACTCATGGTTATTTATTCTACATGATTACAAATTAGGGTTAATAGTGAGTGTCAGAGAGCAGAGCTCGACATCTAACCCTTCTGTGTGCTAAAAGTGAGTGTCAGAGAGCAGAGCTCGACATCTAACTCTTCTGGCCTCGACTGAGTCTCATGATTAATGCTAAAAGGATACAGCACTAGCGTGATTGATTCCAACGAACACAGCCACACATCTCATCACCCTCGACCATTCTAGCTTTGTAGTGCCTGCCTGTCCCAATATCTCATCTATTTTAGGATACAGCAGTCCTGTTATAACTACAAAAGAAAAACATCATTGTTATCGTTTACAAGTTATAAGTAAAATAAAACAGCATTGGTAGGTCTTGGGGCACATTTATTTCGGACTTCCAAAATAATAAAGTTCCTTAGTGGCAACATTTACAAAGCCATGAGAAGTCCATGTAATTTTCATTTAGTTAGCTATCTGACACTTATTTTACTTACTAGCACCAAAGCCAAATGCAGGAGGCATCCACCATGCTGAATTAAGCACGTCCCCAAACATTCCTGGAGAAAACACAGTTACATTCTTTTGTCTCTGAAGGAGGTTGAGTATTATCGCCAGAGCAACTCCGAATGTGAATAGAGATGTAACACGCTTGCTTAGAGAGAGTGTGGGAGTGAGCGTGGTTCTTCGGAATGGTGCCCTGTAAAGGAAGATATAGTCAATAGAATGTTGTGGACATACCGAGATACACATATATTGCCCTTGGAAAGGTATTTACCATTCTGATATGAATATTGGTAGTTTTAATTTGTTTTGTTGCAATATCATTCGACGGTTTCAACAATATTGTATGATCCAGTATTTGGACACATCTTAGGAAAACTAGTTATGTATACTCACCACACTGGAGTACTTTGAGAAGATGAAGTAATAACAGCAATAGGTGTTGGTGTTGCTTCTCCTGAGGAACTTCGGGAGCTGTAAGAGTCATTAAAGCGGACAGTTTGTAAACTATGCCATTTTTTGATCATAGTCACTTTTTTCGTTGTTTTGGAAGAGTTTGCACTGGTAGGCATATAAGGTGTTAGGTCGTTACTAGGACAACTGTTGCTGCGTCTTACTCTGTGTTTGATATGATCATACATAGACCCATGATATTGATTTTCTTCACAGCTGGAACATTTGTGTAGATTCTCGAACATAACAGATTGCTCCATCTTCTTTGTATTAATACTTTTCTTCAAGACTAAAAGTGAAAACAAAATTATTATATAAAGTTGAGATGGTAGTTTTTTACCGATAGCCTGTATCTGCGTGCTTGAGGGATAGCTCAGTTGGTAGAATGCTGGACTCTTGACTGCAAGGTCATGGGTTTGAACCTCAGTAGTTGCTGGTTATTCACCCTAGCCGACCTCAAAAACTATATACGTTCTTTCCCCAAACAGTTGCTAAAGACACGATTCAATATCGGCGTTTGCAGCTTGCCAAAACCAGGAAAGTTTTTTTTTTTAGTACCAACGTCTTTAGCCGAGATCAAAGAGATCAAGGGGTTATGAAAACACAGATTTCCCCTCAAACTCCAGAATATACAGTCGATTTTTATCGAAGATCTAGCTGCTTGTAACTGACAATGTCACCCTTAAAACCATGGAACTCATCTAGGGTTCTGCGGCCAAACCTTGTTGAGAATGCTAGCAGAGCCTCAAAAGCCCTAAGATTCATACAGAAGGGCATCTTGCGCCTTTGATGCGACACCTTACAGGCATAACTGAACTCACAGGTTGAGAGTCCTGGACTAGCTAGTTTGTTAGCATAGTTATAGTAGGAGCACCCCTACCTTAGTCTGCCTTGACAAGCTTGTCAAAACAGGTTAGAGCACTCATTGGTGTAGGCACATCTATCATATATAATATTTACATGTGTGTTGCTAAGATATTAATGTATGTATCATATTCATATATATAATTATTATTAAGTTTGAACTGTGTGTTGAGACAGGGAGAATGGTTGAGATACAACACAAATTTATTATAATATATTACTTGAAATAAATGAAACAAGGTGGAGCTTGCTTACCAATGGTTCCTGTTCAGTAGAGAGAAACTAGTGGAGTGATCAGTTTGACTTATTCACAGTGTAAGTTATGGGTAGTAAAGTGAATTCATTGACAGCAGGATAACTCAGGTCATGTATCATGTCATCTCATTCTCTACTACACAAGTAAAATCATTCCACACATGGCCTGATGATAGTGGTAAAGTACTAAATATTGAACCTCATAATGAGGAATAAATATGGTCCCACCCGTCTATGATAAAGTGAGGAAAGTATGGCTAAAAACACCACACTCCTGGCGTGATATACACTGGCCAATCAGATAGATCTGTAATTCGTCTGACCAAATTGACCAATCATCAAAAAGTAAATCAAAACGAAAACAAATAGGCGGGACTTAGAGGACATGGTTTTCTATAAAGGATTCTAACAGGAAACAAACTAGATAGTGCACATGCGTGGGAATGTCTATTGGTCTTCCTGTCTGGGAAATTTGTAAAATAAAAATTACAAAACCAAAAAATTACTTTGATTGGTAAAGATGTTAACACTGTGCGGTGTAGGCATAAACTTGGCAATTCATGATTGCCCTAAATAATTTGGCAGAAGTTCTCTGATTGATAAAATCCATGTCTATCCCTATTTTTATTTTGCTTCTATTATAATTATTATTATATATTTATTATTTATATTCAAATTCATTCAAATATTCATCATTGTTCATTCATTATATAAATCGGCCCAGTTCTCCCTAAGTCTGACTCCTTGCTTGTTCTAGGTGTTGGCTAGCGTGATCATAATCTAGCTACTCAATCAGAAAAAATACTCTTATTGAAATCCCTTATTATTTTTTTATCATTCACTTCAAATCCAAGTCATTGGACTCATCTTGAGTAAACAAATGAGTCTTGTAGTTCTTCACTTGTCATCATTAATGTTAGTAAACAATTTATGTGTGATCTTTTCTTTTGACTCAAGATATTAAGATGTATCTTTTACATCATTAATTACTTTCAAACAACACAAGCTCAAAAAGCAGAGAGGGCAAAGAGGTCTTTCAATTAGAATGAGCAATGCTTTTTTAAGCAAATTATCACTTTGCTCAAAATCGTTGCTCATTTGGTTTTCCAATTATAAAAAAGTTGTTCCCTCAGAATGTATAAAGCTTCATTGATGAGTGTGTGAATTAGGAACAAGACCCCCTAGCTGTACTCGCTCAGTAAGTCAAAGGTGATCAGATTATATGATGTTGGCGGCAAGGAGTCTTCAATTTTAAAACCCCGGCCAACTAATAAATATTTTGAGAGACAGGTTTTCGGGTAGCCCTGTGATGATTAGGGAGCATTTTTTGACATCTCAATAGAAAGACTGGCTCTTGGTCAGTTGATTGGCTTGTAGATTAACTTTTTACCATGTTGAAAAACTATGATAGTAGCAGAAAATAACATTAGCTGATGCCTTGAGATTTCTTATCACCTGTATCTGGGCACTAACGGGATGGTTGTGTATTATGCAGCGCCTTTTACTTTTGTAGAACGGTCTGAGCTGAGAGAAAAACAAGATGTAAGCCCTAAGCAGAAAGAATAATCCATCATGTTTGATAATGTGGTGTGCCAAATTTGCACAGATGTTTATGATCATGAGAAGTCTGTGGCTGCTATGCCCTGCGGACATACATTCCATGATGACTGCCTGAGTCAGTGGTTGGCTAATACTCGGAATTGTCCGTCTTGCAGAAAACCATTGAAGAAAACTCAGCATCCTATTCATCGGGTAAGTAACGGGCAGGGTAATCTGTAGTCTATGTTAATTTGTGTCAGTGATAAGTTGTCCTGGGATTTCTATTGTAGTTACTACAAGCGCAAAGTTATATGCAATTTTCAATGGTGGTCATCTTAATATGATGTAAACATACTCCTGGCAGTACAAAGGCTTTTTTTGTGGGGATTGTTTCTATTAGCTTACTGTCTCTCTACAAATCTTTTTCTGCTTCACAACCGCATGAAGTAATTTTGTAGAATCCCATTCATGCTGCATGACTTAGTTGGACTTCATATAAAACATTTGGTGGTCATGGTAGAATTTGACAGCTTTGCGATCCTTGACGTTGCTCGCTCTTTTATTACAGCTTTTCTTCAGTATCGATGCCAATGCCAGTCAGTGCAGCAAAAGTCCTCCAAAGCCTAATGATCCCATAGTACTGGAAAAGAACAGGAAACTCCAGGCTCAGGTCAACGCCTTACAAGCTGCAATATCTAAACTGAAAAGGTAAGCTCCCAGTGGTTATTCACAAAACATTTCATGTGCTTTCTTCAGCACTCAAATGCTAGGTCAGTTTATAACTTGTGATCATCATTGGTAACCAAACTTACTTTATTATAATTATCTCACACACAAGAAAGTTTAACACATAGTTAGCCTTGAGCAGTAACAAGAAGTAAAGTGGTTCTGTTGACGTTTCCATCGAGCACTTTTATCACAGTTCCGAAATTAGGACCCAGCTATACTGTCCCCTGTATGGTTACTTCAGAAAGGAGATGGATTCAAGTCCGTCTCTATACTAATAACATTACGTATTGCCTTTCGTGTTGTCATTTTTTACTTCTGATTTTTTCAGTGAGTGTCAAGACACAGAGAATCAGAAGCTAGCTCTATCATGTGCCATCAGTGACAAAGATGAAGAGATTCAGGTAAGCAAACGATACTTTAACTATCCGACTGCCCCTGCGGAGTGAGCTAGTGGCTCAAATATGGAATTGTAGGCTAGCCTCCTCTATCATGGCCATGCTAATCTATGTATCCCCTTTGCAGACACACATTGTTCTATCAGTAATCCACCACTAAGTTAACACTTTCAGTGTTATGTGGTCTGTTTCTGATATATTGGGGACAAGTTGCAAACATATTCCATTCCATTCCCTCTCTCTCCCACCCTCTCATCTTACTCTATCACATTCAGTCAAGTTTTTATGCTGTTAAGGCGAGAGCATTACTTGTTCATGAATCAATACTGCTTTGTCTCTCTAAGCAGCAAATATGCAATCCATTTATTAATTTATCTCTGTCATAGTTCAATAATTGTCAATAAATGAGAAAATTATTTATCATTATTGATGATGACAATTTAATATAATGACGTTATGCTCATTGAATATAATCCCAGCATCTCGGGAGAAATCAGGATAAACTGAAGAGAAAGCTGAGAGAATATAGCAGTAGACAGAGTGAACTCGATGCAGTTAAATCCCAGCTAGTACATCTACAAAATGTTCAAGTTATCATTGAAGGTAAGTCCGTACGTAACTCATAACCTTGAGTAACTAAAAAACATATTCTAACTGCCACTCGGCCATTTTCCCTCAGGATCCATCGAATCTCTGGATTACATACTCAATTAAAAATATTTGACCGTATTGTTAAATGAATAAAAGACAGATAGAACACAAATTCTTCACACATTCTATATTTAGTACCAGCATGACAGACTGGAGGGAAAATCTCAATGTGTGGCCTGCGTGTTCTGCTGTTATTTTTCATTTTCACTAAACGTTGCTGATTATTTTGAAGTCCTTCCTCATCCTATGTATTTTAACCATTATGCTTTAGTTTGATCACAGTAAATTTTCCTGTGTACCGAATACATCCTTCTCAACAGGATTAAAGCAGTGGCTCTCATTCAATACTCAGTATATGCTATTTGCCCTTTCAATGAAATAACAGTGGCTGTAGCTCACTTAGGCTACTAAGCAGTATTACCGGTAGGTACGAAAAACCGAACCACGAACTCTCAAGCTACGAACCTTTAAAATACCGAACCTTCAATGTGTCTGATAACATAATTTCGTCCAATGATATGCTTCGTAACAAAATTGGAACTTTGAAGAACAGGGTTATCCTCTCTTGCACTAAGGCAAATGGTAGGGTGACAACTCCCATTCCAGCAGAGAGTTTGGGACATAGTAGCAGGTGGGAGGGGAGCAGGGAGTTTGTCCCCAATTGAACAAAGAAGGGGATTTTGTTCTAGGAAATACACCAGGCAAGATCATGGCTTGAACGATTTCCAGATTGAGACAGAGGTTCCGGAGAGCTGGGAGCCACCAAGTTCAAACTTAGTGATTATTACCACAGTGGTGCGACCTATCCTGGAAAATTGAGTGATTATGCACAAGTGGCGCTCGTAGTGATCTTTTTACTTATTAAATGATGCTTGCAAATACTCAGTTTATGTGAGTGATAAGGTGATCCAAGCAGATAATATATTATATGTGCATTTCAATAAAGGTAATGGTTCAGTAAGAGACTGTTGATGGTGTTTACACGTGTATTCAATGAACTTATTTGTATATTATGGTGCCTGAAATAGCGGCAAAATGAGAGGCAGACACAAGGCCTGAAAGAATGGTAATGGCTCGGGTGGATTTTAACTGAAGTGTGAGCATTTGTGGCTGTGAATACACATGTGATGGTAGAGCATTGGGGACATAAACCAGTTCCTATCCAATCGTAGTGGCAATGTATGTTGTTAATGACAGTAAGCTAACTATCAAACCATCACTGTTGCACACCAGCTATCACGAGGATTGTGCCATGTCTTCTGGTACTGCGCAACTAAAAAAACCGGCTTTTCGTACCTACCGCAGTATTACTGATCTGTTATAACATGACAAGGCCACCCATCAAGCTAATAACATGACAGGACCACCCATCAAGCTAATGACATGTGATGTGTGGTGACACCTCCAGGGTGGCCGTTATAGCTGTTGATTACAAATGCCATGGCAATGGTATAATTTACTTGACCCAGAAACATATTATAGGATGAAATTTTATATCCAGGGTTCGTAGACTGTTGTTCTAAGCATTCTCTAAGCATTCTCCCTGTTCTAAGCAATTTAATTATCTCAATTCCAAACAACGGGAGTAACCTTCCCTTGTGAGTAGGTAAAATATGGGATAAACATTTTAAAAGTTAGAACGTTTGTTGCAAAACTCAACTGCACTTCAACCACACTAAATTAGGATCAGTGCTTATTTGGGATGTAACCCTTTATACAGGAAATGCAGGTAAATGTGCATAGGTTACTGTCCAACAGTAGTATACATGAACATATAATCTCTAACCCACTGTATCATCATTCTGTATTTACCATCAGGCCTTGCTCTGCCTGGCTACTGTAAGCTATAATCAGCTCTTGCTCTGTCTGAAGGTGTTGAGTCAGAAGTGAAACACATGTTAGAAGATCAGGCTGGATATACGCCTCAACAGCTAACTTATGTTGTCTTACTCCGGCAGCAGTTAGATAACTCTAAACGTAGTAATGATAAACTCAAACGTGATATTACTGAGTACAGGGATAAGCTGCACACCTCTACCAGGTGAATATATCCGCCGCACATCTGGCTGGCTGTCCACTTCATGGAGTGAAATGACAAGGATTTATGTTGCGCGATTTCTGGCAGTGAGACAACTCGATTAGAGGATTTTGGTCCCTCTTCATCGGCACATACGCCTATTACATGTCTGTGTCAAATATCTTTGATGTTCTCAAAATTAACTGTTAAGTTGTAGATATGATTATGACTTGTCCGTTACTTACGGAACTAGCTCTTTAGTGAACATCAATTATAGCCTATCTGCTATCATCAATAGCTGTAAGCGAATAAAAATGTCAGCATTATGAAATTTCAGCTGTATAGTCATGCAGCAATGTTTTCAATTACCTGTGATATCTTTATAAGGGTAAATGAGCTATAATATAAAATGCTCTTTATAACAGGAGATGCGGTACCGCTGAGTCTGAGATAGAATTATTGAAGCTTGAGCTGAAACAGGCTGAGAGTAGAAACATCAACATGAAGAAGTAAGGTTACCCCCCCCCCCGCTCGTATACACAATTATATCTATTGAATATTAGTTGGTATATACAGATGGTTGGTAGATGGATTTTTCTTAAATATAGAGAAACATACCGTATCATATTTCTGAATAATTTACAATAAAACGGTTTTAGGTTAAGCGATTTTTTACAAAAACAAATATCGGCACTATCAAGAGCTTAGTTGAGCTCGCTTCTCCCATTCAACTACCAGGCGCTTAAATCACATCAACCCTATCCTGAGATGGATCTTTAGAATTTGTACTGCTAAACAACACATGTTTGTTTTATAGAAAATGTGACGCATTGATTAAATCAATGAACAGTCCAAGAGGAACCGCAGCCAGTCTGGCTAAAAGAATAGTTTATCAGAGCCCGGCACCAGACTTTTTGACTCCACCTCCAGTACCTGGATCATCCAATCAGAAGAGAGTGAGAGAGCCTGCCTTTACCCAAACCAGTACTCCTGCACTCCCTAGTGCTATAAAGGCTCCAAGTAAGCTACTGAATACAGCATGTTTAGCCTCACCTTATGGCTGTTGTTTCACCGCCTCATTTCTGATATGTTTTTGATGGGCTTAGTCTAATCTAAGGTTATAGTAACAGAAACAACAGAGCATATTGTTTTATACATCATAGGAAAGTTCCAACACCAGGATCATCAAGAAAACTAACATAACGTGATAATACTGACTCAGGTGATTGCGACCTGACATGTAGATGGCTGATCCCGCACTGATTTGCAGAATTAGGTCACACACATCCATCATAAATCATGGGGACACAATCTTGATTTCATATTTACTTTTGACCTGTTTGACCTGTTTCAACCCATTCCTTCATTATTTTACCTCGAGAAACTCACTTAGACTCATCTGACTATAAGATGGTATTATATGTCAGTGTCTGCTTGTCTGTGAACAATATCCTGACTGGAGATATATGTTTTTTGTCAGGATCAGTCGAGTTAGACGATAGTATTGACCTGTTTAATGAGAGTTCAGCGTTTGGTATAAGTGATGTTATTGAGGATCAGCACATTAAGCAGACTCTCAACTTCGAAGAAACAGATGAGCATCCGAAAACTAAGAGACCAAAATTTATATCATCCAGAGAGCAGCTTACTCAAAGTAAACAAGGTATGTTAACATTATTTTGTCTCCTGCCATGTATTCTGCCATGAAGAAAGTTCACTAAAAGGTGTACAAAAAGTTAAAATTGAACGTCTGGGACTAGTGTGGCTCAAAAAAATTACAAAAGAAAAACACCACACATCCATCAAGAAAAGCTCAAGACACATTCCACTGTACCCTCTATAGACCACTCAACCAGCCTCCCTGACTCAACCAGAAATTGAACAACATTTATACTTTGGAGTTGTGTTCCACCATCAAATTAACTAAAAATTGCGCCTTCACATAAGCTTTATTAATTTCAGCATAAACTAAAATAGGTGAATCATGATTTTATATTGCAGGTGACGAATCTCCTGCCCCGTCCTCTTTTTCAGTTCCTATCAAACCTAAATCCAGTCTAAAGCTTAAATCTAAGCTCAAACCTATCAACCCCATAGCAGCTGTTAGCAGGTGGGTAGTGTATTGATATCTGACGCTGATGGTTATTTATCAGGCAGACACAATTACCGATGCGTTGGTACTAAGTTGCCATTCTCTTTCTGGTTAAAGCATTCTTGGAGTGTTATATGAATTTTCTGCTTAACACAATAAGCACTCAATTTGTATTTGGTTCATAATCGGTCGATCAGCAAGTTCAGCCCTTTCTATAACATTGTCAATTTTGTTGCAGTGTACTCATTTAAAAAAAACGCAGAATACGCTCAAATGAATTGTGAATTTGCTTGCTTGCAAAGTCTGATGCTTGTATTTTGATCTTTAATAATTTCAGCAAAGTGGGGGATGTGACAAATCTACCTCTCCCATCGAGCTCATCCCAATCAAGGTCTGTCTTATATTATATGCTCTCCCAAAAATCCCTCAACATAACAAACAATTTGAAATCCAACTTTACACGCTATTACAGAAGCACTGCTGTAGATTCATGATAATGAAAAATACTAGCTCCCTTCCTGTAAAGGGAAAAGGGTACTTGTACAACAAGTTTTATCTAGTTGCTGTTTTTTTTTCCAGACAACCATCTAGTTTCAGACAAGGATTTGATGGAATGGGTGGCAAAGTCTCTACATGTAAGTAGTTATCTGGCCATGGACTTGATGTGGTACTACTAATCAAGTGACCATTTGCTTTTTAGTCCCACTGCGTAGCTATTTATATGTATTTAAAGTATCAATCATCTTGCTACAATCCAATTCAATTAAACAATCATCAATATGCTGCTCGTAATTGTTGTATTCTTCGTTCTAAAAAACTTTAAAAGAGTGAATTAACTATATAATTAGCGTCGTGGACTGCTTGTACATTTAGAAAAAATATTTCGTTTTTTATTGTCTAGGCATTTGATTGTGCCATAGCTCTCTCCATGAGAGGCGTCATACTTCAATAGTTTATGTGGTAAACCCTACTTGCATCGAATTCATGGTTTTAAGGCACTTTGCCCCCTGTGGGTCCATTGCAGAAGTTGATGCACATCCCTTGTTTTTACAGTTAATCGGACTCACGATGCCATGCAGTTCATCGTTTTCAAAAAACCTGCCGCAGTGAAAAGTAAAACCGCACCTGGAGCAAACAGTCAGCAGAAGATCGAGACAGTCGTTCTTCTTGATGACTGAGTGACGTCACTATGTTATTTTATAACATGTTATATTTACTGGACCATGCACACAGAGGTTATTAGGAATGAGTAGGGGAGAGTTAAGCAGCACAGGCCAGGCTCACTTTCAGTATCATGTTTATAATTTTACTCAGGCTGTTACCAGTATTTTTAGAGATATTTGTAAAAAATTGCTACCAATTATTCCATTGCAAAAATCATAGGTTTATTTTTTATCATATCATAGTGAGACAATTCTTGAAGTTGGCAATTTTGTATGAAAAATAGAAGGATAATACATAATTCTCATCATTATATTTTTTGCACTGCGTTTCACATTGCAAAGGTTCAGAATACTCATTGTGGGAAATTTCATACATGTCTCTTATTCTCATCTTAAATATCTTATGAACGAAAATATTTTATATAAAATCATCTGAAACAACTTTAAGTAGTGTCAACTAATTCTGCATACGCATCATTAAACTCAGGACTGAAACTGTATTGTGAGACCAATTGACCATTGTCAAACCCATCATAGAAGTTTATGATATTTTTGTTCTGGTCGATTTTCACGCTATGATGGGGACTATGAAATCCACTATCAGTATCATCACTCTCGATTCTGCAGTGTTTCATAGATTTCAATATTGACTTGTGGGAATTTTGACCGATATCTGCATGATGAATATCAGAGACTTCATCTTCAGTATGTGCCCCGTCGTATTTGACATCAGGGTGTAGGCGCTTGTGGAGTATTCTCATCATATCCACTATAGAGTCAGCAGTGTTGCGTGTCATTGAGAGTACCTGGGAAGCTGTGTTGTCTTGTGACTTGCCACCTGGTGAAGTTGGTGGTTCTGATAAGCTTAGTCTGGAGTTAATTCTTGACAGCGGTGTGTATCTCATCGATCTGCTGTTTGGTGTTTGTGGGAGACTGTGACTTCTCTTGATGGGCTTTGATGTGACGGGTATTCTCTGCCTTATTTTGTTTTGCACAGAACCCTAGAAACATGGTAACATCATTATAATAATTATCAGAGATTATAATATAATATGTAAGGCGTAATAACGAAGTATTTGGTGTGATGTGGGTGGCTTGTAGAAAATCTTAACACTGGTCAGGCCACATATATCTTGAGCTCTAAAATAATTGTCTAGGTGTGTCAACGAAATATGCAGAGGTCGTTTTTTGATCAAGGGAGAAAATATTTTACAAGAAATAGAAAATCAGCAGACTTGGAACTCAAACACATATTTTGTTATGAGTATTCAAAGGTGTATTACTGCTGATGAAGATACAAGCTATTCAGTCATTACATTCAATCTATTTACCTGCTGGATGCTTGGCAGGTGGTTGTGATGAGCTGATGGAGTAGCGTTTTCGCGATCTGATGCGCTATCTAAGTCTGCTGCATTGGGAAAACTTCTCGCTCGTCTTCTTGTAGCCGATTCAAGCTTTGGTAATCTGATAAGAAAATCAAACATTACTAGTTCTGGAGAGCAGTGGAAGTAAAATGACTAAGGTCATGTGTCATTAGCCTACCAGAATACCAACAAAATATAGAACAAGACAAGAAGGTGTAAGATGTAGAACATCCTCCAGTGTGGTGTGACTTGCAAATCTTGAAGACTTATAATTAATTACCTGATTCCGTTATGACTTGTCCTTCGCAGCATTCTTACTCAATGCAGGTATAAGATGTCAGATGACTAGTGTTCTCTATAATGCTCTTAAGTTGAACTCTTAAAGCTGCTCACTAATCGACCTTTCCTACAGCTCTGCCACAACTAGACTGATCATGGAAATTAAATCGCAGTGCTTTTATTATCGAGATAGCGTCTTGTCAACAACACCGCTCAACTTCCAAGTACATGGATGACATAATAGTAAAAGTAAACACACTTGTTAGGGTACTTGATATGGTCTTTTATCTCAAGCGCACCATAACAAAATGCTTGAGAAACTCTCACCACTTGTTCCAGTTGTTGTTATGGAATGTCACAGGTATCCAAGGATAAGCGTTATGGTGCTGCCATTGACACTCTGTCAGTTCATTGCCTTCAATTCATTGTGTCAATTTGAAAACAATGATCATTTCATGTAATTATTCCTTTCGTAAAATATCATTAAAATTAAGTAAGTTTCATTGAACAATTGTGTAGAGGTTTGAGGTTTATCATGATTGATGCTGAATTTTTGTTTGCAAGCTCATTACTGTTGAACTTTTTAAAGTGAGTATTGATAATTATTTTTGACAGAATAATAATTTATGTGTATATATCGTTGTATATCTAGTTGCTTGTGTTTGCACTATTTATAGCGTAAAAACGATCTATAATATTTAATTTGACATTTTAAACCTTCAAATTTAGTAATCCAAATATGAAACCAATGTTGATATAAAATGGCTGGAAGAGACTGCAATGATGACTTTAATTGGTTGGGCTACCATCCATACTAAGCAGCGCTCTTTTGATTGAAAAATATTTTACTATCTAGAACTAGATAGTCCATTATTGAGAAAGTAATATTGGTTATGATTATCTGTACTCTCATCTTAGCTTCTCTTGTTGTTATCCAGGTTGGCTGGAGTTACTGGAGTAGATGTTACACAATACTATCTATATTATCATGATGGCACCTCACGGAATGGTGAGAAATAGTTAATGGTGTTCCTTTGAAGTCCTGTCTTATCTTTGTAGTTTTCTTAATTTTACAACCCATTTCTATAAAAGGTAATACATAAATTATAGACAACTTTATTTAAACAGTGCCCCAGCCCCATGGGCCATTTCTTTCAGAGCAAATTTTTGACAACTTTTAATTCCTACCTATCCAAGATCGGCTAATCATTAAATACTACCCTAATACGAATAAATTCTTATCAAGGAGTTTCTCCTTGGCCTTATCTCATGGCCTCAAAATAGTTAACTGTGAGGATTGATTTGAAGCTTATCACAGCCGGAGAATGTGAGTCTGTTATATTTTAGGCAGTAAGTTACTCCCACTCAAGGTTAAACAAATAAGGAGAACATCTAATCACGGCACACGACAATAAGAATTATGAAATGCTGTATCAAACGTCAATCTTACCCTTACTCACACTCTATCACAGCAACTTGCGTTAATAGGTGCTAATTGTATTAATGCTCGTCATAATGAAACAGTATTTTGAGATAAACATAGTTTCATTTATAACTCCATAATGCTCGCTATCTCAGTTCCCATTTATAAAAATCTTCATGAATCAACCTACTCAAGAGAAACACGCATCACGGTAGTGATAATGAAATGCCACTACCAACAAACAGCATGGGAGCTCAAGTTTTTAAAAACTCCTTACTCTATTTTTTTTAATGATAATAAATATCCAAAGATTCTCAACGCTCATAAGAGTATAGAATTACCGTGTGAAAGCAAGATATCAATAATATTTCATGGATAATATAAATGTAACATGTAAATAAATCTGACCATGTATATAAATATATAAATATATGCCTCGTTACTTGCCACTCAACAAATCAGGGAAGCTGAAAATTTGACGCAACAGAAGTCATACTAAATCTCAACATTGTCAGTCACTATGCAGTAAAGCTGAACATCAGCGTTAAACATTAAATTTTATGTAGGCCTATGTATATATGTTTCAAGGTATACCACGTACACAGTAATTTATGTCAAGGAATAAAAGTCTTTTACGCTTTGGTTATATTATATTATATCATTGTGTCTGTCTGTTGGTGTTCCAGATCATCCTACATATACTTGAGAATGATTGGCAATCAAAGAATTAGCTATAGTTTATTATGGAGGATATTGAGACTTGCCGAGCATTGTCAGCATATTTACAGTAATTAAGAAATTGATTACTGTTAAATGTTTACCAAGAACTTTGAAGGTCTTGTGTGACAAGGCGACCACGCTGTATGTTAGAGTTATATGCTCGTGTGTTTGTTCAGGCCTGTCTTTAACACAATATTTATTCTAATTTGTTGAAGAAAAACATCTTTAATTTCAACTGCGTCATATTTTATTGACATCTTATAAAATCAGTATAATATGATTAGGTGTACGCATATAGGATAACAGCCAGAATATGCGTCACACCACAGCTCAATTCAAGGCGACCCTTCGTAAGTATTTGCCTATCTCAATTAAAGATTTCCCTGCCACTAACAGAACGTGATGAAAGCTGTTATCATTATGATTTATTCAGCACTTGCAGCTTGCTGGTTTGTAAGCGATCACCACAACAGCATGTAAACTTCTAAACGTCAGAGAAAATGCTTAATCTGGCAGGCAATAAGTAGTGCCAAACAAAAGGTTGGTCATTGATAGCAATGCATGATACACTGATGAATCAAAGATGTCAATGCATCTTTCCTTCATACCAAAAGTCTCGACAACCTGATCATAAACAGAATATGGGGAATCGGATTGTGAGAAACTCAACAGTGAGAGATTCTTCTCATGGCGTGTCCCAGAACTCATTGTAAGGCTTTATATAGAGACCTGTTGCCTTTATCTCCAGTGTTGTGGAGTAACCCAACATCTCCATTGGCTTCTCACATACATCCTCAACAGTCTCACTCATTATATGATGAACATCTGCATTCAGATCAGATAAGTCTATGGCCTGTTCTGCTTTTAAGCTTTCCTGTATCTGTGCTGTCGTGTGCATCTATGAAAACCAACAACTCATTATTATTGCATTATTGCATTGTGCATCTTTCCCGCAATAATTAACTTTATCTTCCATTTGCTTTGCACTGCTCCACTCTCAAATCAAGTTTGCATACACACCCTGTTAGATTCCAGCAAAAACTGTATTATTGATTGGAGTTATTTGCTGTTATACTGTGAGCAGACAACTCAAAGAACTGTGTGAACTTTGCTGTGTTAATCTTTCGAAAGAAAGAGTTATAGCATGTACAAATTTCTTCTAAATATAATAGATCATTTCTTTAAATGCTTTCACTCAAAAATCTGCTTAAGTCTACATCCGACCATGAAAGCCAAACTTGATGTCACATCAGTTGTGTGTGCTCTGTTATCAGCTTGGAAGGCAGTGAGGACAAAGACAGTCTTGGCAGGCTGTCTGCTACCTGCCCAGGCTAATACTACTAACCTGTAGGAAGTCAAAGACTTGTTCCATTTCAGTCACAGTTTGACTTATATAGTCTTCATATCTGACTAACTTGTACAGCTGCGGTAACTTTACAGCAGCCTCCGGAAAGTGTTTCTGCTTTTTTATTGATCTTATATCTCTCATCAGGTTTGTACAGTATTCTGTAGCTAAGCGTCTTATCAATGGCTTGTCCTATAGAGCAGATAGCGATTACTCTGAATCCGGGCAGTTGCATGTTAGTTGAAGATGTACGATAGCCATAGGCACTGGTTCTTGTTTCCATGATACAACAGATTAAATTCATACATCAGTAAATCGGAAACTAGGTGGGAAATCTGCAGCTACATGTTATTCTGGCCAGGCAATTGTGATGCAGGCAATCTTAATGCTTAACTATCTTATCATGATAAATGCTTCATGACCGTCCAATCATCACATACCTCTGCTACTGCTAGTCTTTCTCTCCCGTTATTGTTCCTTTGATTGAGCCATAAGTTGAGGACCACTTGTCTCGGATCAGCTACGATATGTATAAACTTGACTGTGTTATTCAGTAAGAATATATCCCTCAGCTCCAGGTCTGACTGCTGGATTATTGACATCACCCTGACTGACATCTCCTGGCATCTAAGGAGATGATTTTTTTTAATTTATAACAGAAATATCTACTTTAGATTATCATGTAAATGTACAGCTAATGATTAAATACCAAGCTGAAAACTAGCATCGCATGGCAGGGGTATTCACCACATAGAGAGTTGTCCCCTCATATTTACTGGTGCTGACTCTTCTAATAATCAAGCTGTACCCTATACCAGTGCCTGTAGGAAGTCTGACTGCTCTTCTTATCAAAGTGAGACGGGTTGCCTGTTTATTGCGTTAGAGGTAATTATTAGACATCAATATATATTGTTAGTTTGTTTCTGGAAAGTACAGACTGGGATGAATCACGATGCTACTTAACCATAATATGGATATGTGGTATTGTTATATTATAACGAAGCCTGATATTTCATCCTCATTAAAATTTAGGTGTGATCTTTGCATGCTGTGCAGACATTACCGCCATTCGGTTTGTACCCAACTTTTTTTATCCTTATCTACCTCTTGGTTGATTGCATGGGAGAAATACAGTTCTCGGCACTTCTACAGCGGACAGTCTCATCTGTCTCAGGCGTCATATTTCCCTCTAATCTGTTCAGCAGATTTCCATCACAATGCAGCAGTTTTGTTATTCGATCTCTCTGATATCCTGCAGCATAGGGGTACTTTCTTCTGTTGAGGAATCTGGCAAAAAGATAAGTATTATGATCAGTCATCACTTTTATCCTAACATCGATCGGACAAAATCATAGTCGGACAATCCAAAAGATCATTTGTAGTGACAACAGCTCAGCTCAAAATATCACGTGTCACTTTCAACAGTTGATCTATAGATGCGAAATTGATATTTAGGCCAAATATCTACTCCTCAATCTACTCTCACATTGCTTAACGATATGACTAAATGATGTCACATCACCTCAAGGGTTCATGTAGATAAAACACTTCTGGGTGTTGTTGTAATATTTCTGATATCAGTAGTCCCAGCGGTAGATCCTCAATACCACTGTACGAATATATGATGATCTGACTCTGCTGATACTCGACCATTCCACTGGAATCTTCACCGGCCTCACTATTTTCCGTTGATGTATTCTGTTTTGAGTGGTTGGTATAGTTATTGAGAAGTTGTGGAAAACTTCTGATGAATCTCACATTGAGGAATGTTGTCACTATTTGTGTTATCAAAACCAGTGAGATTAGAGCAATAAGTAGAACCTTGAAGATGACACCTGTAATGACATGATAATATACATTATTCTTATTGACTGGGTTATTTACTCTTTTTTTTGCTTGGTTGGTACACAACCAGTTCAGGACGGCCGCGATCGCCATCCCGAACGCTTTTAAGGGCTGGCTGTGGTTTAGTATTGCCAAATATCAAACACTTTAAATAGTTAAAATTCACTTTACCTCTGTTCTTCGTGCAAGATTTTTGGTTGTTGTTTCCGGTATCATTATTATTATCCATCCCAGATTTCTTTAGAACATGCAGATCAACAACTAGATGGTGTCCTTTCCATTTCATTCCCGCAGATTCCTACTCAAAATAAACTTAATTGAATCAAAATTTGGTTCACATTAGTTGTTGGTGCTGCTCAACAGTGCTTAGCTTCGGTTTGAAAAACTCAAAACAACAATGTGTTTCCCTGAATAGTCATGACATAGTTTGAGAACCTGTGAGAGAACTGTCACTCTGATACAACAGATTTAGCTGAATTGATCATGACTGACCTAGACTGTATATTTTTTACAGACTAATCGAATCTGCTATTATTGATACCAGCCAGTGCATATTCTTTTGGTTAATAGACGCTTGGTGGTTTGTAGCATTTGTTGCCTAGATGAATTGTATAATTTAGATACTCACCTGTACGTGTCTCCTTGCTCCTCCAACGCCACAGTAACTTTACAGGTATAGTTGCTTGTAATTATGGTGTATATATTGTACCTTTCAGCCTTGTGGTGACGAGTTTGGCGCATTACTGACACTGAGTAACTATTTGACTGTCACTGACATGATAACGGAAATAACTCTGCTTTTGCAGCAACAGCCCTGCTGACTCTGAAGATGTCACTATTATTCTTCTTAATAATATGTTTGATGAATGTGAAAGTTAGAATCAGTAAATCACAATTGAGAACAATTTAATTAATAACCTCGGCACACAATAACATAAGACAAGTATAATCGGAGATTGTAGATATATAATTGGTTGATGGTGTATATCTCATGACTCCATTATACCTCAGGGCTGTTTCATTAAAACAAGATGTGCCTCAATACTGATGAACCTGGCTTCGTCTTTAATGAAATTGATCATATTAATGTATTTTAGTAACAGTGTTAATCATTTTTCGATGTATGGTTTCAAGTTTTTGAAAGCCTTCTTCGCCTGTGGTTCGCACAGATGCTTTTTGTAAACCTCATTGACAGACATATCTGCCATTAATGTTGTTGATTACCCATGGGAACTGTCTCTTCAAATAAATATATCACAATGATGATTGTGTGGACCTGTACTGTTTGATCCAATTTATTACATCACGCAATAATTATGATCTACCTGTGATTAGGTGTCTGATCACTAACATATTAAATTAGTGTCAGCGTATTCACAAATCACTGCAATCGCCTAGCCATCCTACATCACCAACATCCCTTACCTGAATGTGCAGAAAAGTGCTGAAAATGTGGGAATAACATCTCCAAGTTTAAGTAGTATGAATATGTTTTGTATTTGTTAAGTCGTTTTCGAAAAAGCAGCAGTATATGATCAATGAGGTGAGGTGAGGTTAGCGTTAATATGGGAGGACAATTTCAAAGTCACTTGTTGTTATTAAAAATAGGAGATAAGTAAATACTATGCCTACTACGGATTTTTCATGGTTAGACAGAGGCCAAAAACTACTTGTGATTATCGCCTCTCTGATCAGTCTTGTTCAGTCATTGATAAAATTATTTAATCTTCTCTACATGCAAATAATTTGGTTCGTTTGGAAGAAGCGTGAAAAGTCGAATCTTTAGGTGTCTCCGGTATTAAGTGTGAGGTTCACTTGCTGATCAGCTGATAGACATTACCTCCT
Source organism: Membranipora membranacea (assembly GCA_914767715.1). Classification (NCBI taxonomy): domain Eukaryota; kingdom Metazoa; phylum Bryozoa; class Gymnolaemata; order Cheilostomatida; family Membraniporidae; genus Membranipora; species Membranipora membranacea. Next base: position 14,972,606 of record OU612068.1, read on the forward strand.
GACTCTATGAATTTTGGAGTCTTCTCTGATCGAGAAGAAGTGTAAGAAAAACCAGCCGGCTGTAAGATATGAGACAGTAACATACAAGTACTGCTGATTTGGTTTGCGGATTATGAATAATAGTTGTTACCTTAATTCAGGTGATACTTAGATGATAATTACATTGCTAAATCTGATCACATCGCAATTACAATTGAAATTAACTACATATTATTCAAGTTCTTCCTAATAGTATAAACAGGGAGTTTGGGACCAAACTCGCTGGTATGAACAGGTGTACCATTAAAAGACAAATTTGAGTTGTCTCTCCATACATATTGAGAAGATAACTACTAAATTACATGTAGTTAGTAGTTGGTAGAGGCTGGTGACTGAGCACTGATTGTTTTGTTGTTGGGGATTGATGTCAAATTAAAGCTTCGTATTGGCCTCCAAAAATAACAAGTTAATACATATTCATACTTTACCTCATCCATGTGCCTAGTATATTCAATTCCTGGATAGTCCTCAAAGCTATACTTAGAGGGGGAAACATCGCCATCTAGACAGTGAAGAAAGTTAGGGAGGCAGAATTTTAGGGTTTAAATCAAAGATTAAATGAAAAATCAGCATGGTTAGGGATGATTTACCAGTAACACCTGTCATTGCATTGTTAGAAGTCAGAAGACAGACTCTTTAATTAGCTCTCTAACTTACTTTAACGGAAGAATAACCTGAAATGCCAAAGACCAGATCATGTTGTAGAGCTCTGTTCTGTGACATTCTCCTTACATTATGTACATGAGCACACTTATTAATTTGGTCTGTCACTCAATGTAATAATCAGATACCCATCGCACTAGATTAAATACATCAGCAGAGACTTTAAATGTAACTTGTATGAACAATTTTGATCATTTAAATTACCTCCATCATGTCGGTGAGCGATATTAGAGACCTGAGATTTGAGCCTAGCGATGTCAGTTTGGAATTTCAGACCATCGGAGTCATAAGACTGCTCAGCTGAATAGTTTGAGGTGACATGGCCAACCTTATCTTCAAGATCCTCCAGCTCTCTTTGCTATGATGTGTAAGAAAAAAGGGTTTGTATCTTATTAATCTGATATGTCAGACTGTTGTTGTCCGTTGTCTATTGTAAATCAAACAATGAGAGAATATTTCTTCTCGTTCTGAGGGAGGAAGGCTCGTAAAACTTATTTCTCATGATCAGGTATCAGAGGGCTTACTGGCGCTTATGCCTTATGATAAGAGATGCAGATGAGCTAACAGTACATGACAACCTGGATTGTTTAAAAGGGGGGGGGGGGGAGGTGGTTCAATATATTGATGATAAAATCATAGAAATGTCCCTAAAATTGTCTGACAATTCAAATCTTATAGTAACAGTGACTCAATACTCAAAATAATGAGCTAGGAATGAAGTTATAAACAAACCTTAGCATTTGTTCTCATGCGCTTCAGTTTTTCAGCTCTTCCAATGGAGTACCCATATTTGTCGTAACGGCTTCCTGCATAGAAATCTCTGGTCCTGCCAATTATATGCTCCTCAAGCTCTAGGTTTTCTCTTGTCTTAGCTAGGTTTCTTAGTAAGTCTTCTTGTTTCTTTACAAGTTTGCGAGCATTCTCATACTGTAATGATACGGACATAGACACAACTAGTTAGTCAGTTTTGTATTCTCATGATGCTCATAAATTAGGGTAGATGATTTGAGACAGGAACCTAATAAGAATCTGAACACATTACTACATATTATGTAATTTATGGAAACTGCAAACCTTGTAATCTTTGAGAGCTTTATCGTGAGTGAGATGAGACAGCATATGGTTACTTGAGGGGAGCTCATATACCCCTCCCCTCATATCCATGATCTCCTTGGTCTTATGGTCTAAGAATGGATCGTTCATCTTTGCTATATGGAATAAAGAAAACATTATCATGGTGTATGAATTGATATGAATTTATGGATCAGTGGTAAAATACATAGCGTGGCTATTTGTGGAAATATGCCATCAGTATAAAGCTTTGTGTCAGGATCTAAATAAAGTTAAAAATCTGGCAGTTTACAAGTGTCAGCTATTCTAGATTCTGAACTTGTGGACCAATCAAAGTTGAGAAATGCGGTCAAGCAACCGTACATGAAAACTGAATAGCCATAGGCTTGCTCAGGGTCAGAAATGTACCCTTCATCCATATAATAACATATCAGAGGGGGTATGTAATATTGAGCTTGTTGAGGAGCTTCGTCACTAATCATGACGTAGGATGACGAGCGCTAAACTTCTGCTTTTGCTAAGCAGCATCTAACGCGTTTAACTATTAAGTATGTCAATGGAGATAAAATAGGATGCAGTGCCAGTCAGCATCAAATCGATTATACAACAGTGGCCCCTGGGCCATTCTACACTCGTCCTCTTGCAGATCAGCATTTGATGATGTTAGATCCGGCCCAATATGTGATACCTCCCAGCAAGCTTAGCTGGATGATTTTACAATTCCACTTGCAAATAAATATATGGTTGTTCATTTAGGAGATTCTGTTGTGTTTTTGGGAATTGACTTTTTAAGCCGCATAATTATTTAGCTGAGTAGTAATACATTTTGCTGTTGTTGAAGTATCGAAATGAAAATAAATTAGCATAGCGCCGCATCGGACCACCAAAAGCTATGATCAATATAGAACTCTAGCTGTTCTCAAGCAGAGGCAAACAGCAGAATCATCAATGAGCCTAGGTGCACACATCTTAGTTAAACCCTTGAACTCATTTTGTAGGTTAACGTACTGGCTTACATATCGTGTTGTGTGCATACTGCATGATTTAACCATAATGATTGATAAATATAATCATCACATTTCTTATTCGCAATACATTTAATAACACAATAATAAGTTTTGTATTTCTGCATAGTAAGCAGGTCACAACATGGCCTGTGTTCAAATCATCAAAGTGCATCGGCTCTGTTGGTAGCATGAGATTTATGTATTCTGATAATCATATCGATGAGTTGTGCTCCCATGATGATGAAGATCACCTCACCAAACATTACACAATTATAAGATTAATTTATAGGAAACCGGGTAACCAAATGTTATAACTCGTGACAGCAGGTTATAACTCGTGACAGCAGGAAAACAGCCAGATCAAAATCCTCCCACTATCAATGTCACGTACAACTTGAGTATGACAGTGTGGTGTTTGGTCCCTACTCATCTTATTGCATGTCAAGTGCTTTGAACGTAACTTTTCATTCTCCTTTTTTTACTTTAAAACAACCGAAAGATCATCCATATCCAAACAATACCTGGTCCTCAAATAACTGCCCTATTCTCAAAATTGATTCAAAATTGAACTCTAATTAACAATTCTAAAATTAAATTCAAAACGTTGCCTGCGCAATATTTCAAGCCAACATAGATTAGCAAATGATTCTAGTGTGAGTAACCATTACTTTGCAGCAAAATCCATAGAAACAACCCCCTGCTAACCTGCACTGATTCTATGCATAGTTACTGGTGTCGCTGTTTTATTACTCCGTATGTCTAAGAAATTCACATAAGCCTCAAGGCGATGTTTTATCAGCGTAACATTGTAATCACAGTGAAAAGAAATCCCATATATCCTAACTTACTTCTGGCTGTCATGTTGAATTAGATTATTTTATACTTTTTTTTATTTTCCTGTGTAAATGAGCCAGAATGGGGTTCATTTGAGAAAGGAGCAAGGAGTTAAAGTCTTTAACTCTTTGATTTGAGCGAATGTCAAATTTCTTACTCACCGAATATTTTGTCTGTAGCTCTGTACTCCAATCTTAGACAAGCTGAACTGGATATTGATTACTCACTCGATGTAGGAGTATGATGGATATTTTAGGGCAAGGCTAATATGCTTTGACTGGCAGCAGTATTTTATAAATATACACGTCTTTATTTCCTCGCTCTATATCAAACTATAATCATGAGCTATCTAATGTACGTGAAGGCCTAACACTACGCCTTCATTTATAATAATCTCTCGGCTAAATCAGGTGAAATAACACTATTACAATATTTACTCATATAAGTTTATAGAGGATTAATCCTGCAAGGGATATCTCTTATTACTGCGATGTGTGTTTATGCAGCAGCGTGTAAAAGCGCTGCAAGCATAGTAACTGTGCAAGCTTGTATCTCGTATAAATGCGGGATTCAAGGATTATCATGATAAAATGTTCGTTCTTTTGGCTAGATAATTCAAAAACCAATCATCTTCACAAACATTCTCTCAATGCGTCAGTGTTCATGGATAACAAAATGTTAATGGTTCATAGATGTTGCATTTCATGAGTAAAAAACAGATCGGGAATACTCATGGAACAGGTTATTATTTCATTTTTGCTCACACATTGAGGTTTCTGCGACTTAGTGTTTGAGATTGAGGACTGTTTGAAGGCGGTTTATTACCACAAGCTCTCAACAATCAATGTAAGGCCGAGATGCGCTTTCTTTTAGATTATAGGTTGCTCAAGTATTACAAAGAGTCTTTGGGTAGCATTGATGTCAACTACAGTCTATTATGATGAATTGTTGCAGTGTTCTTCCCTGCTTTCTACTATTCAGGAATAAACTGGGGATAATTTGACCATGTAATGCTCACCCGCTACAACAAAAACAATCTATTTTACAGCAAACTTGCAGCAGTTATGTCATTAGACATTGTCGAGTATTGCGTTTTATTACCATATCAACGTATTTTCAAAACGACTGTTCAAGGCTGTAGATGAAAATATCTGTATAGGAAATATATACAGAAGATATAAAAATATAAATATTCTACAATCCCATCTAGCACCGAACAAAAATAAAGGCGTAGTATAAAAAAATTTGATTTCTGGGAATGACTAGTTCTACATTATATAAAGTATAATACAGTAGATATCAGCAGATGGATGTCAGAGGACTTCCCCTCATGACTAGCTAACAGAAACTACAGCATACTGTACCGTAATAATGATCTTATGATAATGTCTGCAACCATAAAACATTGCGGGGGAGGGGGGATTGCATAAGTCAGTCAGTGGAATTTACACGGCACAGCATAGTGTGGAAATCTTACGTATGTTGCTCATAACCTGCACATAATGTTGTTTTCTATAACAGGAAAATCCTTGACTGCGGTATTACAGCGTTCAAGAATACTTTCATGTGATGTATATTCATACTAGAAGTCTAAACTTCAAACAGAGCAAGTTCTAGTAAAAACTATTCGGAAAGAAGAAGTTTTGGTTACAACCCTGTATAGTCTATTACATGATAAAGAGATCGGTAGTAAGTAAATAAAGAATGGTTTCAGATCTTGGATATACAGACACGCCAAGTCGGCAGTATGGCAGACATAATGCTGGCCCTACTTTATTGACATTTATCTGTCAGTTCAGAGTCTCAATCATGTGCCTCGAGTGTCTCTATAAACACTTTCTGAGTTTTAGCACCAGGAGAACTCATGATAGGTATTGAGATGACTGAACTCGTACGTGACGCTGGCTTTTTACTGTCTTTGCTAAATGTAGGAGAGCTCTTAATATCTGTGGCTCTTTTGTACAGCTTCGCTGCAGCTTCATAATCATGCTGTAAAAGTGCAGAAATACATGAGTTGATTTTGGAAGTCACATAAACATTTTATTTTCGTTAAAAAGGCAGTAATACAGTTTTTAGGGAGGAACTGTAGGAATAAATTCATAAATTAGCTCAGAGACATTAGAATGTATCTCAATGCAGATCAACATTGGTTTTCCAAATGCTACCAAATAAGTTCTTGCTTTTCTTATTTAACAATATCCACGCAAAGTGTATGTTGTTTACAGAATTGCTTACACCATGACTACAATAAGTTTGTGCGCTTGTTACCTGCTCATATTTGAGAACGGCCAAGTTATGCAGTGTCTCAGCTACTCGAGGATGAAACAGTCCCAGCGAGTTCTCATATATAGTCAGAGCTCTCTCATATAGAGGCTCAGCTTCAGATTGTCGAGACTAAAATTTAAACAAAGATACGAAGATCTAACAGAGTGATTTCATGAAATAAAACATTTATATTCATTTCTCCTTAGGCATTGACAACCCCAGGCATTGGCAGCCCCAGACAGGAAGTTGAGGATGCTGTCACTACGTCTATTGACAGACGACTAATGTTAAAAGAGTTTTTTATGTTTCTTACACAGCTTGTGGTAGACCTGAACTATTAATAGCTGCACATGGCTGACTGTTACAATAATGAGATCAGTTGGACAGTAATTTCTTGAGCTGAATCTTGTAACTTACCAGATGACAGTATATAACAGCTAGATTGACGAGTGCAGTGGCTAATGCTGGGTCAGATTTGTGAGTAGTTGACTTCTCTCTGAAATCAGCGAGTTGTTTATAAAGAGGTGCTGCCTTCTCCCACTTATGTAATCTTTTACATACAGGAGCCAGATTCTTAACTACGGATATTACTTCTGTGCTGTCTGCCTTGTAGTTCTACAATTATCATACAATGTGGATTAAAACAAAATGTCACAGTGAAAATATCACGAGAATCTACTGATAGTAATGTACCAAATCTGATTTTGGAAGCGGCAGACGAGACCACAACACTTTAGAGTTGTTACCTCTCGGAGCAATAGGTTCAATAAGTAGACAACTCCTAACACACATGAATAAACATACGAGTATGCCCTTGAAAGTCTATTGATTTATGTAGTCACGAACATGATTTGATGGGTGGGAATTGTTGGTAAAATCAACATCTATCCAGCACTAGCCCAAAAGCTCAAGCCTCTACGAGACAGAGGAAAAGAAATTCTGTTCCATAACAAGGATAACTTCAACATGATATATATAGAGATAAATTGGAATAAGACTTGAAGTGACGATGGGAACAGGTACACTGACTTGACTGTCTTCAAAGCAAGCAGCAGAACAGGGAATGGTGCTTTTGATGGACATTTATTGTGAGGATAACCCCGTGAGATTAATGAGTACCTTGAGTTTGATTTGCAGAGCTTTCTCATACAGTGGTTCAGCCTTATCCAGCTCTTTCTGATCGTAATACAGAGCGGCTAAGTTCTTGTAAGATTGCCCGAGGTTTATATCATCAGCTGATAATAGAGACTCTCTGATCCTCAATGATTTCTTCAGCAGCTTCTCAGCAGTACTGTCCATCAAGAATAAGAACATAAATCATGAACGCATGCTAATGAGTCAGTATCCTCATCTACAGGCTTCTTGGATTGCCAGGGAGAACAACTTCAACTATCATTGATCTGATCCACCAGTTGATGGTCATCATAAGTATCCTCTAAAGTTCTATTACAAGATGACAATGACCTGTAAGAGCTGATTGACTTGATATAGGTATATACCTGTGATTGCCTTGTACATAGTAGAGAACACCAAGCTCGTTTAGTTTACTCGCTAACTCTGGTGTCTCCTTATCCATTGTCAGATCATCTAGCTGCATACCCTTCCTACTCTTCTTAAAACTTATACTTCTCAAATTGTCACTGTCGTCATGGCTACACAAAAATTGATACAAGGAAATACAGTGAAGGTAACTTAATCCAAACAGCCAGTGAACCAGAGATTATAATCTGAATAAGTAGTAGGAGTCTGAATTAATTTATATGAATAAGGTAGAGTTTTTTTTCCAACCACTACTCATTTAAGTCAGTTGTGATTGACTCCGTTCCTCAGCAGTATTGATGAAGATATGAAAGCAGTGACTGTAGAGATTATTCCCGACAAAGAATATACCTGTCAATCGTACGGGTGATTTAACCTGTTTGATCAACTTCAGTTGTCTCTATGGCGGCTCCCATTGAGAGCAAATTTGCCTGATTCTTGGCTAAAAAGTGTTTGAATAGTGAAATTTGTTTGAATAACGTGAATCATATTTTATAGCAAGGGGTAACGATGGTGTTCCTTGCTAATAGCTTTGGCTAAGAGAGGAGGGTCACTCTATTAACTCAATTAAAGACTTCGGAAGGACCACAGCAATAAATAGTCTGGCAGCTAGTTCTGCAGTAATTATGCAAAATTTTCACATTAAGAAAATCCAGAGCACTTGTGGGTAAAAATAATGTGTAGTGTTAAGAATTGTCCTCCCTTCTCATCTAAGAGCTATGTGGTATTTATGCGCCCCAGTGCTGTGTCAACATAATAAGCTTACACTTCAAAATACATTTAATTGCCATTCTTTCCCGCATAAGTTCAAAATAAATATAGTTCCATTGTCAGGAGACATTTTACAACAGTAGATAACTTCATTTAATAATTTTTGCAGTTGTCTCAAGTAGATAGAAGTATTAGCTTACTAGGTTGGCACAGCACTAGGGCGCATAAATACCTCATAGCTCTTAGATGAGAAGGGGGGACAATTCCTAACACTACACATAAATTTTACCAAGAAGTGCTCTGAATTTTCTAAATGATAAAATATTGCATAATTACTGCAGAACTAGCTGCCAGACTATATATTGCTGTAGTCCTTCCGTAGTCTTTAACTACTGTTTACTCATTTTAATCAGTTAAGTTGATCAACACAATATTTACCTGATCTGAGGCACTCGATTCTTTTTCCTGATCAGCGTTGCCTGTTTCTTCAGAGGTTCGGCCACATCATGTTTATTCTGCTTCTGGTACAGCACAACTAAAGCATCTAACTCCTGAGAAACAGGTAATAGAACTGGTGTGAGACACACTGCAAGTTACCACTAAGACCAAATTCACAAAAGGTATTATGTGTTATTTAGTTATTTATTTGTAACAGCTGTAGTAGGTGAGATGCCTGGATTGACTTATCAATGTTAATGGTACTAGCTACCATGATCACTGAGTGTAAGGTTCTATATAATTATCAGGCACAGCCAGGATGTGCTTAATTGTGATTCTAGTCATCAGAGAGAATTTCAACTTCAAGTTAAAGTTTTACTTTCATAGTCAGTCTAAAAAGTTAGTGGGTAGTTGTTTCCCAAAATAACCCAAAGTTGGCTGAAAGCAATTAAAAATCTGACATGAATTTTGATTTCCCACAGATATGCCGTAAATGAAGAGGAATTTCCCGAACGAATGGTTAATCACTCTTCTTACCAAAGAGAGTGGGATACCCTTCCTGTTTTTAAAGACCACATATATGATTATTTATAAGAAGTTATCTTACCTTCGCCACCATGATATGATCAGCACCGTATGCATTCTGGTATATATCAAGAGCCTGTTTATATAAGCTCTCAGCAGCGGAGTACTTATTCCATTGTGCATGCACACTAAAAATACCAAGAGTAATTCAATATTAGTCAAACATCTGTTATTACCATTTTACTTTTATGATGCGCACTATATGGATGACTGGATAGTAATGTAGTAGTCAGGTATAACGGAGTAGTTCCTACATTGGTGTTGTTTACGTGGAATCTCAAACAATCCTTAAAAAGTTTAAGTGAAGTCGAAATGGTATTGATATGATTGATACCTAGCCAGCAGATGTAATGATTGGGCCACTCTTGGATGGTCCGGGTCGAGTGCTATCTCCCGTAACTCCAGTGATCTTTGTAGAGGATTACAAGCTTCCTTCAGCATACCCAGATCACTGAGAAATTTACCCTGAGCCTCATACATCTCGGCTATCTTAGCCAGAGTTACAAAGTCATACCCAGGCTTACCAACAACTAAAACATACAAACAAAGTCATACCCAGGCTTACCAACAACTAAAACATACAATTAACTTATTATGTTGTATAATGGTGCAAAATCAGTGTTACAGATAACAGACCTGTTATTATGTATGTTTAGAAAACTCCAGAATTTTCTGTGAGAGATTTAATGCTGTTTGTTATTGTGTTGTTAGGTAAATCAATTATTATAACAAGAGTCAGAGAAATAATTAAATCCTCTCTCGATCTTAGAAGACGGTGATAATTTCTAAATTCATATGAATGTGGAAAAGGAAAGCATATAATGACTTACTGCACTCGTATGATTGTGTAGTAGAGAAGTAAAGATCGGCCATCTCATTCTTATCTATACCGATATACTGCCAATAACTAATCAGCTCATTACACCTCCCTCTATCAATAGATATCATTATATGAATACATATAAAGGCATATAGAAATATAGAAGTATACTAAAACATGAAATACGTACAGGTACTGTATCTGTGACACGTAGCAGTTATAACTGGAGCCGGAGCTGAAAGTTATTGGGAGTGATCATAGTTACCACGGGAAACTGGTTATGTGATTATTGAGGATATAACAGAATGCAAACAGATGGCCCAGAAAACCAAACCTCTCTTTTAGAATCTACTTACAAGAAAAAAAGTGTACAGAGAGGCAAGGATGGTATCATCAAAAAGTTTGGAAGATAGTCAAAATTTGCAATCCAACAATATTGGCATAAAATGTTATTCCTTTGTGTTAATGGCTCATACAGCATCACTTACCTGACATAGAGCCTGAGAAATATACAGAGACAAAGCATGGCTGCCTTCACGCCATCCTTATTACCCAGCTGCTGTTGTAGCCAGGGTATTTCATCAGCTAATCGGCAGGTCACGGTTCCTGGTCCGATTGACTTAGAAAAATAGTCTACTAACGCCTGTCTACACAGAGCTAACTGTTTACCATCATCACTAGTAGGGAAGTATTTCAGCTCAACAGCAGCTCTAATCTACAAGGTGAGAACGTCAAATTATCATAAATATATTTTTGTCCAGGTCTGTTTATGATAGGAGGGTAAATATTTTACAGCTCATTCGATAAAGGCAGCAGACAAAAATGGAAGGAGGATTTGTAGATTTCCTTATAATGCTACATAAAGCTGCACATACTTCATAAGACATTTGTTAACAGCATTTTTATTTCTTCCTTATGAGAAATATTTAAAATATCAAATATAAGATCTCATGAAATGATGGAATATAACTACTACTGATTCTGATGTGATAACTAATGACTCCTGCCTGAATCAAATTTCATGTATAGAGATGCCCCATTGTACAACAAGTGTAACAGATCTCCTCTAAGAAGAAATATTATTAGGTTACATTTATGTGAGACTACAGAAAACTTACCTGGTCATGAGCCAGACATATGAGACCAGCTCTGTACACTATGATGTTAAAATTAAGCAGAGTGTGAGTGAGCATGGCCCAGAAATTCCAGTCCATCATGGGAAGTAACTCCAAACACTCCCAGTCACCCAGACCGTTACGTGACGCATAGATAAACTTCAAAAACTAAAGAGAAAAATTGATAAAAGCTGATGAGCTTTAACAGACAATCAGACACTGGCCATGACAACGAACAGACAAATATTAATTTACAAAAGAAACAAGAATGAAGACAACATGTTGTGCTGACTCAGACTTGGTGTAATAAGCTGACATATATATAACGAACAAATTAAAATTATATCATGATGACCAACACATTTGCACAAGTTGTTTTTCTGTGTAAACTAATTAATTTTTTCAGATGACTAGCAGTGACTAACCTTTTTGATTGATCCCTTGTAATTATCACAGGTCTCAAACTGTTCTCTGATATAGTCTAATACTACTAAGTAAAGCTCGATAGCGTCGTCTGCTGCTAAGCATTGATCTAACTGATGCTGTAATCTCTTCTCTTCATTCGCGGGTATGCTGAAATGTTAAAGTTAGCACCCTATGAATCTCATGAGGTAAAATATGTGTTGGTTAAAATTGCAAGGTAAAGTCACTCACCACATTTCAAAGAACTGGCGGCAAAATAGTGAGTGCCTTAGGGGCTAGGCTCAAATGTCTGCCCCATTTTTCCCTCAGTTTGTAGGCAGGTGGGAACACAACTGGGGGTCCAACAAGTCCCAGTAGTCAGTGGACCGCAGTGGGATTTGAACCAACGACTTTCAATATTTGCATGCTGAAGGAATGGCACTCTAACCAGGGAGCCATTCTCCCTGCTCTAACCAACTGAGCCACCTTCATTTAAATGGAGAGCAGATTATTATTAATACTATCAGTACATAGTGTCAAAAGTTATATCTAACAAGCCAATGGATCACATGAGGAACTTGTATAACAGAGAATAATTACTGCTTACAGAGGTCATAATGCCAAAGTCACTGACCCACTCAGATCCTTACCTTGCGAGACAAGACGATAATACAGTTATGAACAGAGGACTGCATGTAGCAGCTGTTCTACAGTGTGTTAAGATCTTAGCCTCTGATTCTGAATCTAGGTAGTAGTTTTTCTGTTGAAGCTCGTTACGTAACAGCTCTTTCACGCTTTTACCGGGCAATGGCTCTACAAGAAAAATCCAAACTAACATATATACACCATAACTCTTATAAAGCCATAAATATTTCACATGTTATATTTATAGTGAGATCACAGGATTAACCAAGTACTGAGTCTTATCAGCCTTATCACCGTTACCTGATTGTGAATTTCAATATCTTTTTAAAATGACACTCATGGATACTTTGATTGGATTCAGAGCAGATAATATACAAAAATACATACCTATCCTGAGTGATAGCCATTGTCTCCATAAAGGTGCACAAGTCTCCTCATTCACAGAGACAATAACACGAGAATCTACAGGTAGTGGGTCAAGTAGCCACCTCAAGTGTGCCTCACCTTGCTAGATTAAACAATAAGTGTTGCGATAGTTAGTCAAAGAAACGGATGTAGCAAATCAGGTACAGAACATTTACAGTGAGCGGAAGAGACCATAACACTTTGGAGTTGTTCTCTCTCTGAACAAGAGGTTCAATAAGTAGATAACTCCCAATTAGTACATGGGTGTCATCCTCCCTGGTATCATCAATCAATTTATTATTTCATTTGAATATGAGACACAAACACTTTTCGGCACGAAGTTTGCAAACAAGTGGGAGCACATACGGAACTCAAGATGAAACTATCGCTTAATTTATTGTTTTTGTTATGTAGCGGTTTTATGAAACAAAACAGTGATTACTGAATTATAATTGATGCCATTCAAAAAAGTTCAAAGAATGAAAACCATAGAGCTAAACCAACCTGGAACTTATCGAGCCCATCTATAACCACAGTCACTCCTCCTGGGGTCTTCATTGAGACTTTCTCAAGCCAGCGAGGGAACTCCTCCATCAGCCGTGTTGGATCACATGTTAATATCGGTGGATTTACTGCGTGCTGCATCAGCTTAAAATTTAATAAACACAGAGATCAGAGAAATTATTGAATTAAACAATTGATAATTTATGTGGGATGGCTTCAACTCTGCAAACAGCTCAAGTTGTCACATAACTTTGTCAATACAATTGTAAAATGTTCCAGGTGCTGGTAATAGAGCCAACTGCAGAAAAAAATTGTTGAAGCACTATTGGGTATTATTTTTGGGTTAACAAGTAACATTTGGGCTAGCTGAGTATAATTCTGGTCAAGGTTGAAGGCACCTCCCACACTTTTGCACCAGCCAAGTCATGCATGGCCCGAGAATTCTATGGGCATCATAAGCATCATATATAACAACAACCCACACTCTGTGAAAGATTGTCACCTTCCCCACCAGATAGTTGGTAAAGTGACAACCTTCCATAGAGTAATTAGATATTCCTCTAACATAGCCACCAAAGAACAGTTCTCTGATCATTTTCGTCCATAGTCAAGCCCTGGCTTTGAATTTTTATGATTACAGTCCAAATTCTATCTCTATGAGCAAGGTCATCAAACAGAATCAAAGCTTCTAGCAGCTGACTTACCTGTGAAGTGAGGCGTCTGATCATATGTACAGGATCAGCTGATACAGAATATTTACATCCCACAAAGTGATAGAGTATTATACCAGGACTACACTTTACTTGATGCTGCTGTATCCTGAAACACAGTTACGTTACATTGTCAGTTACACAATGTGTTAATTATATCTAGGTAAGGTACATGTAATAGAGGTCCTCATACGGCTGAGACAAACCTAAGTAGTGATGGCTGATGAGTTCAGTATCTTTGTTTCGGAAGATACAACATACAGTAGTAAAGTCATCGTCACACTAGTCACCGTCATACCACCATATTATAGCTAATCATGTTATCAGTTTCAGCTCACCGAATAATAGACAGTTTTCTGAGCTCTGATTTAGGCCTCAATTTGGAGTTGTCCTCACTCCAGTTTGGTACTTTTAACCCACGCCGCATAGGAAAAGCGTGCTGAAAAGAGGGTTATCTTGATAACCGCTTATAATAGGATAAACATTATTTTTGATTCAGAATCTGCAGCATTGAAAACTCATATGGACTTAGTCTGGGAAATAATTTTAGTATTTGGATAGTCAATTATAGCATTTTCTGCCTGTTTTGCGGACAATTTGACAGAATTTTTCATGAGTTTTGTCACTAAAATTAGGATTTATCAACATTCAAGCCTCCAATGATTTGGAAACCCCCTCTCACAGGGTTTTCAATGGTGTAGACTCTGAATCATAACTCATTTTTATCCTAACACAAGCGGTTTTCAAGGTAACCCTCTTTCAGCAGGTTTTTCCTATGCGGCGTGGGTTAAAAGTACCAAATTGGAGAGAGGACAACTCCGAATTGAGGCATAAATAGGAGCTCAGAAAACTGTATAGCGATTATTAAAGAGTAATAAATACAGTGAGTTGAAATCTTACCATCTGGCCAGGAGTAAAGACTTGCCACAGCCTGGTGATCCAGTTACTAATAGTGGAGGGGACGGTCCTGGTGCTGTTATGTGATTGTTCAACCTCTCAAATAGCTAAAACAAATCAAGTAGCAGTCGTGTGTTGAATTTTATAATTAGAAATACGAGCAACAAACGAAAAAGGAGTAGGAGATGGCTCAGCTGGTTAGTGCGCCAGGCCATTTGCACACAAGTGTGGTGAAGGCCCCGTTTTAGAATCTCACTGCAGTCCACTGACTACTGGGGTTTTCCTGCCTTCAATACCCGTTCCAAGGCAACCAATATCCTGCAGCTCATGCTTTGTGATGTGGCTTGTGATGAGACCTCTGATTTTAACCAACAATATCCCTGGTAATTTGACTTCATGAGGAAAACGCAAATTTTGAGCACTTAGCTCTGATTATTCTGAGGTAAAAAAACTTACTATCTAGTTCAGGTCAACATACCTTCTCGAGAGAGCACTCATGTGCACACTTGGCAGCGTAATAGAATGCCTCCAGGTGTTCGCTGTGACTGTGTTCATCCCATATATGACAGCCACATGAGTCATTGTCAGCATCGCTGTAACCCGAGTCAGCAGATGTCTCCTCAGTAGACTCTGATTTATCAGCATCCACTCCCATCTCCTGTAAACAAGCAAGACATTTCTGCTGAGCTGAGACATAATACAAAACAGGCAGCAGTATGAGTTGTCTTTAGTACAGGTCAAGTGACACCACTATACAACTCGCCTAGTAACACCAGAAAGATCAGGTCATACCCTGATCAGGTCATACCCTGATCTCCTCTAGGCATTCATTAAGTTGTCATGGGAATACTCTTTACTCTTCTAGCCTGCCTGATGTATCTGTTGTAGCTGATTTTAGTAAGTAACTAAGTTCTTTAGGAGAGCTATTGTTTACAAGCAGACAGTATACCAGAAGTGAAGCCGGTCAAAACAAGCAGGGAGCATGCAGAGAGTCAAGCTCCATATAATAACAACACAATGTAATACATCAAAACTATCATAATCGTAACAAAAGCAAAAGTAAGATCAGGTTCTTATTACGAATAGTCGAGATAAAACATAACACAACATCCATCACACCTTAAATTCTATAACTATATAACAGCTTTCTCGTCTCAACCACTAGGAATGCTGATTCTATATGGACCTCGGCCAGACTGATAGGTGAAGGTAGCCTCGGTAATCCCACAAACAACAACCAGGTGAATGGGCTGCTCTCTAACATACGAGCTATACTATGATCTAATATTTATGATGTGATGTATAATTTCTTTTCAACCAACCAGTATAAAAGGTACATTGGGGGGATAGGCAGGCTAGTATAAAATAAGCAAGCAAAGCAGAGCACTTACCATAGACTTTTTGAGTTTGGCTACAATCTAAATGAATTTCATAGCCATTAAATACTCAAGGAAAGGGAAGGGTAAAACTATTAAAGAATACTTGGTGAAACAAACTTAGATTAATAATTAAGTTGGAAAAAATCTTTAGGAATTTGATTGGGGTCAAACTTGAAAACAAGGGAGCAAGGAATAGAAAATGATTTCTTTTACCCATATTTTTCCAATCAGTAGTTAACACACTCAAGTTGAAAAGTCCAGGGAGCTTACTTAACAAACCAATTATTTTGGAGAAGAAAGGAAAATAGAATGGAGTAAATATGCAAGTTTAACTTACTGTAAAAAGATGACTTTTAATATCCTTGGCTAAACAAGTCATCAGATCTTGAGATGGGCCCACAATGTCAAATATCTTAGCTTCTCCTGTTCGGAGAATCTCTGTTTTCAGGTTACACAACTCGTTGTCATCCCTGCGTATAAATAACACAATGTTAAAGTTGTAATACCAAACATCGGACCATTGAAAGCATCAATCTCTCACTGAGATTTGGTTGCAACCGTGGATGAATAATCTATCTTTAGTATATTTGCCTCTATATTATCTGCCTCAGTAGCTGGACTATTTAATCAGATACAGGTCCACTTTAGTAGTTAAGTTCGTATCAATGATAGAGAATACGCCTCTAGCTTTCCAAAAAGTTAGTCACCATTTTTCGCAGTACCATCAACTTAGCCCCTCATTTGGCCGAAAATTGTAGTGATAGTAAGCTATGAGTATGTAAATGCATGAATGCTTACAGTCAACCAGCCAGATTTACTGATGAAGAGTTATAGGGACTTACGAGGATTCAGGAGTCATACAGAATAGAGCAGGTTTACCACCTGGGTTCTTTAGATGACCATTATTTACATCACTCTGTACCATAGCGTTAGCTTCATCACCAATAAATCCTAATAGTACTGTGGCCTGCTCTGCAAACTGACGCCTTATTGCTATAATCTTATCGTCTGAGACATTCTACAAAATCACAGGGCCGTCTGATGAGATACTACTATAAACTCACAAGCAGGTCTGGGCACAGCCTCTCTGGACAACTGTTTCACCCCTTCTCTTAACAAAGTGTGTAATAACAGGCTAGACTGGGACCTGATAAAGGCTAGTGAATGTATACATAAATGAATTGACTCGACACGGATATTGAATATATACGATATTGAATATATACGATATTCAATAATTACCAAAAACATCGGGCAATATAACCATGACATGAATAAAAGGAGGACAACTGGCGATATTGACAACACAGCAAAGTTTAAACCAAAATTTCTGCCTGTAGGTAAAGTATCACGAGCACATCACATCACAGAATAATAAGATTATCAGGAGCATGTAGTACCTGCAGGTTATTATTGTGTGGAAAGTTGACGACGTTTAGATAATGTCCGTCTCCCTGTACAGCCAGTCTTATTTCTGGTACGACTTGAGACATGAAGGCGTTCACTTCCTCTAACATATCCTCAGTGTAAGTCACATATAGGTGCAGAGCAGTACAATTAACACAGTCACTAGAGAATCCCCAGATATCTGTAAGTATAGTGGATGGTCATATAGAACTGTTTGTCGAAATGGCTTCTAGGGCGATTCCCTAGAAGTTGTTGCTTTTTGCAACCATAGAAAACACGAAGACCCCGAGACCTCAAGAAAATAGGAGGTGTTCTATAAAAGTTTGTGTCAAATGGCCCATTATAGGCTCCATTATGATATGATGGTTGTTAAGAATATATGTGTTGCATGTATTCCTACCTCACCATGAAATATTAACTTTGCTCTATTTTGTATGATGTATCAAATTTTATAGCAGCCAGATCTTTACAGCCCTGTGCCCAATGTTGCTCAATCAACACTGTAGATAGGATTTTTGGGAAAAACTGCTTCATTCTGTTCTAAGCTGTTTTCTTATACTGATAATAGATACAGTTCAATTTTGAGCCTGACCAAAGCACAGCAGGAAGAAGAGACACAACATTTCATTTGACACTGAGCAATGTCGGCTTGTGACTCGGAGAGAAGACATGGGTACATATTCATCACACACTCCAAGTTCATCAAATAAAGCTTGGTGAAAAATATGATTGTAACTAAAATTAGGGCTGCAGAAAAGTTGACGTGCTAAAAGCAAGCAGTACAAAAATAAAAAGTGATAATGCTAACACAGGCATTATGTAGTACAAATAGATTGGCAATAGTTTATCCCAAATGCTTTTCATTGCTGGCATCAAATGTACCTGGATGTCCGATCACTACGTTATCCAACTCCAAATCAGAATCTGTAAGATTTTATCAACTTTAACCAATGTTATCGTTAGGAGTGATAACTGATGAGCATCCAACGTATGGAGCTCATGTACGATCCAGCTTCTATCAAACTGAAGTGTGATGCACACAAAACTTTGTTATTGTCCTGCTGCATATTTGACTGACATACAGACAATAATTAGCAAATGATGGAAATAGATGTTAATCAAATGGACAGATAATATATCATCAATCGGACAGACTGACAACAAATCCTACTAGATCACCCAGCAAAAATTCTTGAGGTCATTACCAAAATCAAATCATCAATGTAAATTAGGAATACAAAAGAACGTTTGGGTGGGGAATCTACATAATTTATTTTGAGGATGATTCGAAGGCATATCGATGTTCCAATCCAGAAATTAGGCGATGTGAGCATTATAGGTACTCATGTTTGCTTCATATAACTTAATGATCAAATTACTACATCTGATAAAGTTTACCTCTGCTCAGACCCTGTGCCATCTCTAACTGTAGTAGAGAACTGGTGAACTCGTGACCTCTTATCATAGTCTGATGTAACTGTGTAGTACTACCTACTGAAGGGTTACTCTCTAACTGGGTCCACCAGTCTCCAGGATTGTTAGCCTCGTTTGCTGCTCTACAAAAGAAAATCACAAAACCTGCATTATATGAGCTTAATGTTAGCTAGAGTTTCTTTCCGCATGTGTTGGGTGACTTAATGTTAGCTAACACCGATGTTCGCAAGCTGAGATGTGACGAAAATGTTAGCTAGCCGTAAATTTTGCTATTTCAAGTGTGTGAAAAACAATCAAATTTCCTGCTGTGGCCACATAGCTATTATATCACAGAGTAAGGATATATCCTTACTCTGTGATTATATCAGAGACTATAGATATATCTATAGTCTCTGATTATATGGTAAATACAAAGCAGTGTTATATTGCACAACACTGAATAATGAGGTCAATAGGTCAATAGCAGCGTCCTATAGCTGCTGTCCTACAGGTCAACCATCAAATTTCTTATCATTTCCTGTCAGCAAAATCAGAAAAAGATCGAAGTTCCCATTTAACTTCTCATTTTTATTTTGACACCAGAGTAGGTAGCAGTGTAGTAGAGTAGAGGTAGTTTGCTTACTTGCTTATACTATCCTCAGGCAGCAGGTCCGGAGCTACCTTACATAATTTATTCTCGAGGTCTCTCTTCCCTCTCAGCAGATTCTGTATCTCTTTCTCTTTTGTTTCACGAAATATCTGTTCATCAGTGATACATACATTAAAAATGTACATTTCTAGCTAGACAATGTAACAGCTCTCATAGATGCCAATTATATGAATTATGTTTCCTCTAGCTAGGTGAGTATATATCAGAGGTGGGATTAGTTCCTCTTAATATTTGTTGAAGAATTATTAGGGTTATCATATTCCAACAGCTGATTGGTAAAATTTTACAACCTCTCCAGATCAAAAACTGTTAGAAAATCAAAAATATGTTATACTATAGACTACCTTGGTCTAAAAGCCAAACTAAATGACACTGCATTAATATTAGATGTCAAACTTATAAGTGGACAATCATTCGGACCTGTACCGCTTGTTTCTAAGAGTATAAAGAATATTTATACGTGAGCCGAACCTTGAACTGTCTCTGAACTTTATCGCGTTCTGTCTCGAATGTGGTAGACCTGGCTAGAGCCTGCTGTTCACTCTGTAAAGCTTCCTCCCTCTCACCTCTAAGTCTGTTACAAGTTCTCTTCAAAACATAAAATAATGCAGATTATAGACTATGCACTGCTGATTGATCACTTTTTAAATCATGATCCCTACTCTGTGTTTATTATTATCATGAATCATTGAATCTGTTGTTTGAGATAGTAAAGAGCTAATTTTGATTAGATAAGTTGAGTTACCTGTAGAGCTTGTAGTTCTGCTCTCAGGCGTTTATTCTCGGCCAGATTCCTTTTCTCACTCTTTTGAATGATTGCTATCTCATTCTCTTTGTTCTTTTTGAAGAGTTCAAACTCTCGACGTAGCTTTTCCGCCTCAGGATTTTCCATATCCACAGAGAGAGCTGATTGCATACTGCCACTGTTAAACTTGCCTTTTTTGTGAGTATGAGAGCTTCCTGCTGATCGCAGCCCTATACGACCTGCAAAATAATAACACTAGTCAGTCTCAAAGATCAGTCCAAAGGGGAGCAACAAGAGAACGAGTAATAACTCTCCTAACAAATTTTTATTTTACACATATTGTTTTATTGGGTGTAATAAAAATTTTAATCGGGGAAAAGATGGCTTATAGCTCGTGCAATCAAAGGTTTCTAGACTAGAGTAGTAGTCCTAGTCTCTATGGTTGATGGCACTGATATACATTATACGGATGAGGGGTACATATCTGAACCTGTGCAATTCATGTATGGTTGCCGGACCCCATTTCTCATTTTTTATTGGTCCACAAGTTCAGAATCTAGAGTGGCTGACACTTGTAAACTTTTTTCAAGCAGCTTGCCTGAGTTTTTAAAGGTTGTTACTGGGACGTCAATCAATGCATAACGTAAAAGCTTTAATTACATCCTGACACAAAGCTTTATACTGATTGAATATCTCAACAAAGAGCCACGCCATGCATTTTACCACTGATCCATAAATTCATATCCAAGGGCCACCCTAAAGGTGTCAGCTAAGCTTTTTTATGTCACTTTGTGAGTGGTAGGTAGTCCTGCCATGGTAATAGGCTGAATAGTACCAACAAACAGTCTGAGTTTGCTGGAATGCTGTGTAAACATGATCTCAGAGAGACTAATCTTACTGACAGAAACAACACTATACATGGTTACCATTGTGTAGGCCATATATAACAGGCTATGAATTACTATGGCAATAATATTGATCAAATCCAATATATCTTAGCATTGCGTAAACATGAAAACAAAGCTAAATATTAATTCAAGACCCCCTGCACTGTATATCAGAATTCAAATTGTCTACTTGACAGTGCCTAATGATGTGTGTGATGAAGGGGAGCAATTTACGATGTGGTTAACTATGATTATTTCCAAATAGCTTGTGCAACACATTTATGTGTGTCTGTATGTACAACTCTGGCATCCAAGACTAACCTGTTTACACCAAAATCAGCCAAAAACTTCATAGGCGATTGAGTAACATCATTACCCCAGGTAGTAATAAGAGTCTGTATCTTCCATTGGAACATAGAAAGTATTAAAATTCAGGGAAACTTACTTACCTCTTGGTTTGACCTCATCTGGTACACAGAGAACAGCAGCATGAAAGGCATCGAGATCATTGAGATCATCAACATCATCATCCAGTCCCCCCTGACTGCCAGCATGTGACAGCCCTGTGTTAGAGTTACCCATCCTCCTCCGTCACGTATATCAAGCGAAGGCTACTGACTGAATAAACGATAACATTCATATTGGGTGGGTCTATTAGAGCAAGGAGTAACACCCCTGTTACTCCTTGATTAGAGTCAGGAAATATTGCATTACTTCACAATGGGACTTCCCTAAAATCTTGAGTAGGGCATCACAATATGAAATTTAGTTTATATCTACAACAACAATGTCCCACACAGCAGGTCATTTAGTTTAAGCCAAATCACAACTCAGAGCTCAGTCTCTAATAACATAAATGATGACATTTCAAGTTTTATAACAATAGATGAAAAGGGGATTAACCGCCTTACTTCAGTAATAAATAACCACTAAGAATTTTCTTGGGGATTATCCAAGGTACTCTCAATCATCACCCAAACTTAATTAGACTTTAAAAAGATTCTTTAGATCCTGTTAGGCTGCAGTCATATATTTTTTTATTCTTTCTCTCAAACTCCATGAGCAGGACAAAGAAGACTCTATCATTCAGCATGTAGATGCAGCAAATGAATAAGGCTAAGTATTATATATAATATCACATCGCAGTGTAGGTAAGTATATCAGCTGTGTACTTATGCAGAAAGCCCCTGATTATGGATAGAATCGCATAGTTGTAATGAAGCTCTATGGCGGATCAATCAAACCAAGGAGCTCTCATATTCCTTGCTCATCCCAAAGTATGGGATTGACAATGTGGTTGTCAGTAACTGTCCAAACAAAGTAAAGTGTACTGATGTCAAGAATAGGTAGACCCTATTCCAATGGCTTTATTATTTTTCAGCGTTCTGACACTGGCACCGTACTGTCCTACCTTATGAAGCATAAGGCTTATCATAAGGCAGTCGGTATGCAAATGGGGTTATTTGTAATGAGAGAACTGAATTGTGACAAGTCATGGCATTTATTCAGTTAATATTGGGTCATATCAAGAAGTTAATCCTTGAGTCCCTGCTATTTTGCAACTCTTAAAAATGAGCTTCTTGTCTGTGGCTAGTTAACATAATTCCTCAGCTCCTAGAAGACTAAGTACTAAGTTGTGATAGGAATTGGTAAGGGTAGGTTTTTTTCCTCAAACAGAAGCTATCAAGTTTATTTTTGTAATGCTACGTGCAGGAGTCAGAATCGCCTAAGACGAGTGCCAAAGCAAAGAGAGAGGCAGAGAGTTAAGTTGGTTTCAAGAATTTTCCTCACCCAAATTGAAAGTCTCAAGCCTCAATGTCAACTGTTACCATAATCAGTACTAATTAGAATATTCCTTATGATCAGAGTCTTTAGCAGCATAAACCGACCAGAGATCATTGCATCAGGGGGGGTCTCTCACCCTCCCTGATTGCATGCCAAACTGAATTAAGGTACTTATATGATCCAATGAGCAAGAATAGGCCTAATTCCCTCACCTGAACCTTGTTTAAGTTAATATAATATTAATTATACCTGTAACACCAGAGTCTATACTGTTGGTCTATCTATCATGTGTCAGTGGCCAGTTCTTTGGCTTTTATCCTCAACATGACCGCAGGGAGAATGGATGTCAGTACTACCTACGGCTGTATGTATACCTATCACAGACACAGCAGGCCTACTGATACTGGGTCCAGTCTAGAGTTGTATAACAGTAGTACGAATGCCTGTGCTGTGGCAAGCGGGGGCAATAGAGTGATGTGATATGATATAAATTACAATTAGAAAATAATACATAATTATATATAAATTTATTGCTATATATAATATAAAATATATATATGAAATTCCAATTCAATGATTTAATTAATCAATGCTACCATTTCATACCTGATGATGCTGCTCATAGCCTGGGCATATCTATCCCCAATTTTATTGTGTAACACTCCTCTCTCTAACTGTCACCAGAGAGAATGGATTCTCCCTGCTGTCACTCCTTGACAGTTTTTTTCCTCTAACCTCTTGCTTGCTAGTCCAGATCAGTAGTAGAGTAGAGTAGTAACACTCACAGGAACAGGTCACAGAAGATTAGACTGGAACTTGCTAGTGTAGACAACTCTTCTGTTAGTACCAAGACATTAGGGAAATTTACGGATGCTGTTTTTTTCCTAAAGGAACCGCTCTTAGTTGATTTCTAAGGTTCTAAATTGTATTTTTACTAAAGTTATTTTTTCTGCATTCAAAGGACCTTGAGAATAAAATGTAAAGAAGTGAAGGTCACTGATGTATCCAATCATACAGTAGTTTCGGTAAACCAATCATATGACTGTAACATAAGTAACCAATAATACAACATGGCTGATACAGGGAAATTTTGCCCTTAGTAAAATCATTGGTAGTTGCAAAAAGGATTATATGTCAAGCATGTAATGAGGACAGCAGATGCTAACTACTTACATGACATACTGAATATAGCTGTTGCAGTTGCCTAAATCACTAGAACTCACTGTCAGACATGCTGTGTGACAAGTATTTCTTATGCAGGTGTTTCATTCATCTCATTATCCTGTTACTTTTGGGAATTTACTGCACACATATTGAGGTATGTACCAAGGGAAGCCAGTGTGTTGGCAGAAATTGAATACCAGGTGATGTTATATTAAAGAAACTCTCACATAGACTTAACTGATATCATCTCCTCAGACCTCAGTCCTCATGGACTAAGGCTATAATGTGATCTGATCTAATGGAGTGTTCAGTCAATGCAGATGAAATCAGACACAGTGTTACTGGCTTTGCAAATTCTAGTCACACTCAGATGCTAGCTTTCACCACCTAGGAGGGAGAGAATTAGGGAGGCTTGAATTTTTGCACAATAACTTATTATAATCACAAACACATAAATACATGTACTAGTATTATCTATATGCCTAATATAATATAATTGATTGATTCATAGATAATTTGAATAAAAGAGAGAGTTCATTTTTGGAACACTTAACAAACATGTTTTAAACACAGTCATTACTAAGCGTTATATAATCGAATGGCAACAAATAGGTACAATGTGATGAACCATAAAATAATGGCGTAAGATTGCTGGGAGCTATAGTAAAATCGATAATACTCTGAATTATATTGAAAATCTTATCAGTTGTTTCAGGGTGGGCATCTTGGTACAGTTGATGGGGTGGGAGTAAGCAGGTTGCTGCATAGAGGAGAATATTTACCTCCTGACTGAATAACTTTGCTCTTTTATACTAAACAACAACCCCCCCACACCCCCTCTGCAATGTTGCATAGAAAGGCAAATGTTCTCTCAGCAATACATACAATGATAATCTGATTATATTTATCTACACATATTACAGTATGATGACTATTGGTTTGTGAGCAGCCAGATTATAAGTAAGATTAAACTTGAGGATGGAGTGAACTGTACAGATGATCAGGGAGTAACTTATGGTAACGGTGATGAATGGACAGAGCAGAGCACTTGCTCTAAGAAAAAATGTTTCGAGGTAGTTATAATACCAGAGACTATAGATATATCTATAATCTCTGATAATACATTAAACTGATGATTTGCTTGTTCATGATGTCTCGTTTATGTTACTCATCGGAAAGATAAGTAAAGTTATTATTAACATTAATTCTGTAATAACCAGCTGTTTCGCCCATAAAAGTAGTAGCGGTAGTAGATTGTTATATATATATATATGTTCACCAATTTTAGGCTGTGAGCGGCAAATACATCATACAGACACTATGCCGGACTCCTCTGGAATCAGAGAATCCAGATCCTGATAACTGTAACTTTGATGATGCGCGTAAGTGATGTTATTGTTCTTCTTTTCAAATATTAATAAAGTTTTTGCTTTTGATACAGAGTGGTTATTGGAAAGTTTGCTGAGAATTCTGAAGACTCCAACGTTTACTGAAAAGTCAATATATTGCAGGTAATGTGACAGGGAACTTTCCGTTTTGCTGCCCTGTTTTACACTGTCCTGAGAGGGAGGAATATACAACCACACCCGTACCTGCCTGCTTAGACAGAGCTTCAAACTTCTCATGTACAGTATGGAAGGATATGGATGGCTGTAATATAACCAGCGATTTCTGGAACTTCACTTACATCTATTGCAGAGAGAAATGCGAGTTTTGCTAGCAGTGGGCTGAAGCAGATATATATCTATAATATGTCTATCTGACTTTTAGATGCTTTGATGTATCTTCAGAAATACCTCTCATATTATTCTTGCTTTCTCCGACTTGAACAAATCCAATTTCAGGATTCATCTTTATTTGAACAAGCAAATTTCAAAAAAGTTTTACCGTGATAAAAAACCTAATAATTCAGGAATTCTGATACAAGACTTTGCTGATAATGTAATGACATGACAACACTAGCTTCTCATTCCAGCCTCAATTTCAGCTTCCAATTTTACAGTTTATCCAGCAATCTCATTTTTTTATGTTTAGTTCTTTCCCATTTTATTTGCTTACACTATAATATTAGATCTGAGCCTTACTTTATATTTGCTGCTGGTCAGCACATGGTAAGCCGTTGTGTTACCCTATCTTTTATACAAGATCTGAGCTTTTACCTTGATAGTTTCATTTTACCTTGAGTATAATTTTTTTACTTATTAGTATAAAAAGAAATGATGAGTAACACCAGATTTGATTTTATCCTAAGAGGGCTAAATTTCCAAGAAGGTAATTAAATGATGAGAGACTGATACGATTAGATTTGAGTAAAATGCACCTGATCGAGCAGTTTAAATGACACCCCTCTTATTATGCCCTTTATAAAACCCTCAAATATGATTAATATATTGAGCCTATAGTGTCCTACCGTAGAATTAGGTATTTCACACTCCTTGGCACGATCACGTGTATCATGGTATCAATATACAGGGATAATTAAATTATAAACAAATGGAGTTAGGTTCTCTTGGAATATGAAAAGTAATTTTCTCTGACAGTGCTGTTACTAAGCAACCAGAACACAAGATGGCTGACCAAGGAAAACCCAGATCTGCTTCACACAAGATATCTGATGCTCAAGTTAAGGTATGTACTTATTTAGCTGGCTTCTTTTGTCAATAATCTTCTCATCTTTATTATGCCACACTGATATTCTTATCAGAATTCATGAATTATGATTGTATTGACATGTTACACTTTTGTGACAATCCATTGAGCACACCACTTTCATTGCCAAGGTTAATGTCAACTAGTGGTGTACTGCAAGCACAGGCAAATCCCAGAAGTGACAGCTAAATAATGTTAGCTTTATTTGACGTCACTATTGCAGCTTGTACTGGTGAATTACTGGTAAGTGATCAGCATGGCTGTCTACATAATAAATGTACTTACAGGGCACCTGTTCTTCAGTATTTACTCTTTGTGTAAACCAACCAATGTGTTGGCTCTGATTGGTCAAGCTTGCAGAGAGCCCAAACCCCACCAACCAGAGCCAACACAATGGCCAGGGTAGGGTGATTCAATATATATATTATCTTAAAACTATCCCACTTTTCCACAGTTGACAGACCATTATCGTGAAGATTTTGTGAAGTCTTTACCAAACACTGTCACAACCACACAAAACCTCCACTCTAATTGCTGCTAGGTCTATTCGCATGCACTTATGATCTGTCAACTCAACACAACCCTTTTCTACACCAGGAAGATTTGTAACTATCACTTCTTTTGCACTGGCTCAAGCTGAGCGAAACAGAAGTTTCCATACGATTATAATTTAAAAAACCTTGTATATCACATACCATTCATGGTTTGACATTAAAATCATCAAATTCACGCACCCTGAGTTGTTAAATCGATCCCATAACATCACCTGCTTTCAAAGTACACATTGATTCTACTTAAATTGAAAATCAAATTTACAGCAATTGAAGACGGCTTTGAAAGAGTCAGCAAACAAATATGATGAGCTACTTGAGCACATATCAGAGTTCCAACGTGAGGAAGATAGATCACGAAAGGGTGAGATTGAATCAGTCATAAACAAAGAGCTAAAGAGCACTCATGAGCTCTGCCTAAAGGTAGGTCGGTTCTGTCATGCTGAGCTAGACCCATTTTTAGTCTCATACACTACAACATTATGTAATTCTTGAATTTGTATTGAAACTAATAACTTAATTGATAACGTCAAAGATTATTAAATACTTGTCATTGATAACACTTGCTTGTGCTATCCCCTCAAACAGTACTATGAAACATGTTATATTACATGAGTGTGCAGCATAATATGTGTGAGATCTTCTGACATTTGTTTTGTTTCATTTCGTTTCATTTTTACAGCTTCAAAGGGAGATTGAAACAATAGAGCACAAGCAAAGGTCAGCACAGAAGTCAGCAGACGGTGCTAGTAAGAAGAATGTCAGCGCATTTGCGTGAGTACATTCAGTGTCATTTTAATGCCTTGAAGATAGTTTTAATGTGGAAATGATTGTTCTAACATTGATACTTTCTTTTCCATCGATGAGTACAGGAAAGGGGCGGGTACGGCCACATAAGATCTAGTTTGTTCTCGTCAGCCATGGTGATTAATGGTCTACTGCTTGCTATAAATATTCAAGTATATAAGTATTTATATGTTGGTGGCTGCTTGCCACCAAGACTGGTATCATGCGATTCATTTCTAACACTATAGGGCTGATTTTCGGTTGACCCCAGAGGAGCAGGATATAGCCTATGAGTTTAGGGCTCACACAATGAGAAAGATTCATGATCAGAACCAAAATATCAAAAAAGAGTTGGAGCTTCATGAAAAGAAGGTAGACCTGAAGAAGTGTCAGCAAACATTTTTAAAGCAAACAGAAGACCAGCGGATGTCAATGACCACACTAAATAATCTGAGAAAAAT
This sequence comes from Membranipora membranacea, assembly GCA_914767715.1. Lineage (NCBI taxonomy): Eukaryota > Metazoa > Bryozoa > Gymnolaemata > Cheilostomatida > Membraniporidae > Membranipora > Membranipora membranacea. Next base: position 15,001,153 of record OU612068.1, read on the forward strand.
GTTTGAGAAAAGAGCTTTGTCAGGTAGGTAGCAATGACAAATTGAATTGGAAAAAATTATTTTTCCAGTTGAATTTAACAGTAATGCAAAAAAAAAATTTATTTTTTCAATATTCAAAGAGATGATTACATTTATCCTAAATGAATCTCATTCGGATACAACATTCTTTATCAAATAATTGGTCATGCAGTGGAACTTCTCTTTTAGTAACAATCATTATTTTGTATGATAGAATGCTGGTGAATGGGAATAACAATAATTTAAAAACCGAGCTTGTAGAGTATGCGTATAATTTATTTTCATTTAACAGCGGAAGAGAAAGCCAGGTTTTTGAGAGAACAGTTACGAGAGGCAGATGTAATCATACAGAGATACGATGAGCTCTATCACAGACAGGGAGGAGATCCAGCTAAAATGAGGATGAAATCGCCTGGATCTGGTAAAGCTCTCAGACCAGATGATGTCATGAGGAAAAATGAGGTAGGCCTTGCAGGAAACCATAATCGGGTAGCAAAAACTAATGGGTATATTAATTGTACTTGCACTAAATTGACGCTACAATGAAATACAAACTCTGAACTCCCTTTGTATCCCTCAGCTGTTGAACACCCTGTGATTTCTCGTATATGAACTAGGTTGTTATAATTTAGTTATGACAATTTAGGAAATATGGCCAGCTGCCCAGCTGTTTGTTGTAATTTGTAACCGTCCTTCACTATAAATGTGTCATTTTCAGGATATGAAAAAGGCACCCATACAAGAGCTCATAGAAGCTGCAGATTCCTAAATTTGATTGAGCACACAGGGAAGTTTGAATCTAGCTTGAAACCTCAATAAATTTTGGATGTTCTTGTTGGCCTGCATTGACGATGTTGTTGCCCAAGCAATCATAAATATGGAATCTTTTTTCAGTTGCTCGCACAAGACAACAAATACCTGAAGGAAGACATCGGACGTTTGAAGGTTGACAATGCTGAGCTGCTGAAAATGGCAAAGAAAGCAGAAGCCCAGAGAGATGAAGCAGCGGTGAGTGTGATGTCATCATGATCATTCTTTGTCCTTACAATTAGACTTTCTTACTTTTACACTTACATTTAGTTATAGAGACATAGACACAGGTACAAAAAGTTAATCAACATTGAATGTGGAAACTATGCTAAATTTTGCACCACACATGCCCAAAGTTAAAAACTTGCTTCTGGTCCCCATGTTTGATTCACCAATTTGATCAAATCAATCGATAAAGTTTGATTTAAATCACCAATATGATTCGAAATAACCCTTGAAAGTATATTTTATGCCACAAAAATATTCAGAAAGCCCCCTCAGAGTGTGTATCATTAATTTCCTAGTTAATTTCAGCGGAGAGAAGAAATCAGAAATATTCCATGATGATACTGTGTTATTCTCTGAATGATCAAATCATAGATGTCAAAAAATATAGACGCTCACCAAGGTTTTTGTGATTTCTTAGTAGCAAGATAACCGTGTGCTAATTCTTTAACATAATTAGAATAAATTGATGCTAAAATATGTTTTGAGCAAAACACTGGCTACATAAAGTACACCAAATAATAGTTTGGGTACTGAGGCATCACTCAGCTTGTTGATCTGATTCTTTTTTCGGTCTACTGATTTTGATTAACATGCAGTCGGCAACAAAATAGATTGACTACCAAGAGTGGTATAGGTACCTATTGAGTCTGATTTCGAATGCGCCTAGTTCTAATAGACACCAGGTTGGTGTTGTTGGCAAAAGAGGTCGAGTTTTAAAGATGGCACTCTGCTTCATTGCAACCATAATGTTTAGATGATGAGAGGAATAAATTTTGACTGTCGTTTCAGCACAATCTTGGAACGTGTGACATGTCGAGACAAGAATTACTAAAACGCTTCCAGAAAGAACAGAAAGCACACAAAGCTCTAAAGGCGAGCATAACAAACCAGACGTCCAACTGGATACAAGAAAAGAAGAGCATGAGATTGATGGATGAGCGAGATAGATCTGACCAGGTATGAAGATTTTGTCTTGTAAATGTGATCAGAACCCAATACCGATTGATATAATGTTCCAGACCTTAAAGACGACTTTAGTTACTTGGAGAGCTTGATAAGGCCACAAATAATTTATCTATGCAATGATGAGACTGAGAGATACAACTAATCAGTGGAAGTTTAAAGGAAAGAAAGTCTTAGAGAACTACATAATCACTCACTAGACACACAGCCATTTTTTCCATATTGACTTCAGGTGAATCCAGCATCTCCTACTCCAGAAGCTGCACAACAAAGACTGTATCAGATCCCGGTCAAGAAGAATGTAGATAAACCAAGACAGACCCTTCTTCCAGTCAGATGATTTTGGCTCCTATTATTTCCTAGACCTGTTTTTACCCTATGAGATTTCACTGCTTGGAACAGACTGTCAAAGCCAGCCCAACAATTCTGATGTTTCTAAATGCAAATCACTCTTATGTTGTGTGGTAAGTGCGGCAAAAAATTATTTTATGTTGACCTGAAATCAGATTAACCAAATGAAGGCCAATATAACCAGTTGTCTGAGGTCTAGGTGAGATCTCGTTGCCTTCCTGATTTGATAAAACTACAGTTGAGAGTTATAAATTTACTCGGTGTAATAGTTGTTTCCTATGCTACTTCATTGCAGAGTATATTTTTTATTATTGTGCTAGTTTGACACTGTCTAAAATAAACTGTACCATACACATATCACAGTGTTGGTTTTAAATTGCGTGATGGATTTATATTATATTATATATATTATATTATATTATGAATGAAGCACGCTTACTGAATCACTGGTGTTTCATAGGTGTTCGACATGCTCCTTTGGAATAATATTCAAACTTTTTAACTCCTCAAGTACCGGTAGATAAATGTCACTTGTGAGAGGAAGTATAACTCCTTTATGCTTTATTTGGCCTGCAAAGAAGAGAATGTTTTGGAAGCAAGAATCACAATTCACAAGTATGGAAACAGAAAAAGACATGCCTTTTTTTAGTAATAAATGGCTAACTGTATTAAATTGAAGTTGAAGTGATAAACCTAGTTGTGCTCTGTCGATCTTCAACCACAGTGGGTTATAATGGGATGCCACAAACAGCGATCGGACAATCTCAAAGCACTAAAACTACTTAAAACACAACTTAGAACAGGTTTGACATTTATATTACTTGAGCAGCAAATGATATCCATACTAAAACCAGAAGTGTGTAAATATCATTTTGTATCACACTACATTTTTGCCTTTTTTTTCTTTTATTCATTTAAAACTACTCCATAATAAACCCCATGGATTCAATAAAATCCTATCTTATCTTATAGACTTAAAAATATGAATATGGTTAATACTGATATAAATACCTTCCAGTATCATTGTAGCAGCAATACCGACGGGATAGCCGACTGTTTTAGCCATTGCAGAGTATCCCTTCTCATCTCCATACACCAGCAGATCAATAGTGTGGGTGCTTTTCTTATTATCAACATCGGCTACCCCTATGACATGCTTCATCACAGTCATATCAAACTCATTTTCACCTGCAATCCAATAGAAATCTGATAGAAATTGTATGTAATTTAAAATTAGTTCTTACCGTCAGTGTGTATCACTTTTTTGTTGCTCAATCTCATATAAATAGCTAAGCGCCTCCCATTCACACACCATACTGAGAATCAGTTTGGACTGTTTTGCTGCAGAAGATTCATGATATCAGCTATGAATGTAAATGAAGCAGGATCCATGCCTTCACAGATATCAATTGTTTTCCTCGCATGATTACAACTGGAGAAAATGTTTAAGAAATAGCTTTGCTCTTACGGTAGGCTAAACATTGCCCGAGATAGTGAGACAGTGTATCGAGGCAGCTTCCTTTTTTTTCTATTTGCTCCGACGACATCAATCCCAGCCTGCAGGGAGATTGTATGGAATATAGAATACCATCAAAGATGGTGCAGAAACTTACCTTAAAGCCCTTTATAGTTTGTCAACAATTGTCAAGACAGATTGTTAACACGCTATCAATAAGTTCAAAAAACGTGTTCATGACACACATCAGGTCCCACACCCCCTGAGAGGATCGTGTTTAAATTTGAGTATCAGACACTTGCCCTTCTATACAGTTGAGCTGGTTGACATCACTGTCGAAGAATTCTAACAACTGGCTTTTCAAAACATCAGATGAAATGTTTTTATCAGCCGCAAGTATTTCACACATAAGCTGTCTCTGTAACAAAAGTACATGGGCCAATTCCATCAAATACACATTGATGACCACAAAAACTCTGACCAAGTATTGGGTTGAATGAGGCAGACTAGGGAAACATCAATCATCAGACAAACTAAAATACTTGGTCAATTTGTTTGCTCTGACTGTTTTTTTGGGTAACAATATAACTTGTTACCAGTTCAAGCAAAATATGTAATGCATTATGACTTGATATGTTACAACTAGATACTGTCACATTTCAGCACTCATTTAACCTGTCGAGCTATTTATCAATAAATCTTACCCAGGTTATCGGTGGTGATTCTATGTCAAGACTCTTTTTTTCAGAGGGGTTGGTTAGCCCTAAATGAATAAGAGCTTTGGCTGCGTCGCAGAAGCCTTTCAATCTGTAAAGGAATAATACAGCAAATATTCCTGTTGTAAATTTAGTATGGGTCTCAACTGTATGCTTTCTACTTGATAGCATTGTGTGGTATATCTAGGGAACGATGTCGGGTTGCTTAGGTGTCTGATAGACAAATATCTGAGCCAGCGGCCAAAAGCCGCTACCGCATACTTAATCTATCACGTACAGCTAAGGACAGCATTGATATCAGACGCAGAATCTAGGCTCAATGCAGAGGTTGAGAAATATTTGCCTGCTTCAGGGCACCAATAATCCTCATATGCTGAAAAATGAGATGATGGCTGATCATTTTTGTTACTTCAAACTTGGTTACCTGAGAGTTCCTCTGAGAACAGTCTCCACATGTCTGAGGCCATAGATATCCTTGTATGCAATGGAATCCCTGTTAGGAAATCCTTCTAACTGAAACTCTGAAGAAAAGTCCACTTCCCTTGTGTTCAACAGTAATGCACCGCCGTCAGGGATCTCTCTAACCTGGAAGATGAGGGACACGATTATTCTATCATAGTAGTACTAGTCATTTAGATACTTTTTAATGAATTGAGAGCATAACTCAACAGCTCCACCCAAAATAGCTTGCAACATGAAAGATTACAACAAGAGACAAGCACAAACAGCTGACAATCATGATACAATCAAACAATAACAACTTTTATGTTGGGTTTGTTGTTGAAGTAAGTGGGTATAATATTTATCCGTACAATATTTAAAGTGACGAAGATTACAGCGCTTTCGCTGAGGTTTGGCTAGTGGGATATTAGTAAAGTATATTTAAGTTCGGTGTCTGTGTTGTTGAGGCTGGTCCCATTATTATAACCATTGTGTTGTCTGACTTGAGTCATACCTGTCTGCACTCTAACCATTTAGCTCCCCTCCCGATAGTTTCAAGCGAAGCCTTTGGACTCCAGCTAAACTTATACCTGTGATCAGGAGAGTAATAGTAATGATAAACATGTAAAAACTAACATTTTATATTCTGTTATTGATATGGTATTACATAAGTAATGGTATTTATATGTTTATTATATATTAATTATGGTAACAATGATGAATTGAAAATACAAAATGACAATAACATACATTGGGGGCACATCCATATTATGCTTCTTATATTATGTTTAACTGTGTACAATATCAATGAAAACCAAGGGATCAGAGGTTGAGAGTTTTTGAGATACTGACTATTTTTAGATCTATGAGTTTGACATACCTGAGAGGATTGTCTGCAAACTGTGGAGCAGGTAAACCTCCACACCATGATTCAAATGACACGACTTTGCCTCCCATAGCCTCAGTCTTGTCGATACATTTCATCGCTAAGAAGTGATCAATACCAGGATCGAGTCCAACTTCTGACAGGATTGTCACATCAGCATCCTTAGCTCTGAGATAGAAATCAATATCAGCATCAAATACAATTAGAGTAATCAAATGGTGCCGCAGTCAAAAATTCTACCACTAATGAATTAAATTAGTTTAGTTAGTTTTCAAAACCGCTCTCAAAAAGTTGTACACTGCCAATTCAGATACAGCATCACACAAAGAGTAATTTCTAATTTCATATCCAGCATCTGCACAACTGAAAACTTAAATCTCTATGGTTGTCAAAGCTGATGTATCTCTATCTTTGAGTCGTAACCCAAGACAATGTTTCAAAAAGATAGTCAACTATCCGGACACTTAATAATTTTTCAAATTCCCAAACTCTTCATGAGCTTAGATGGCACAGATGCTGAATCTGAAATTAATTATAACACGTGATAGATGGTTCTCCAAATAATGTGATCCTGACCATTTTCATGCGGCTAAAATGGAGAGACGACAACTCACCGAGAGAAGTTTAGAAAACTGTTTTAGCTTAGCACAGCCAGGCTAGAAAACTGGGAAAGTAAACACAATGTTTTACAGTCACGATTGCGTAATAGTGATCAGTGAACTCAATATTCCATGAGCTACTTCCAACTATCTGCATCATTCTTAGGTCTTTTAAAATAAGATTGACAAGAGCTGCATTGCGTTGTTTCGTTTTACCTCTGATTCATTTCTTTCAATGCATGACTCTGATAGCTTGCATTCACCATACATTTACGATGCCTGATACACATTTCAGCGACTTGTGGATGAAAACTGTATGGCAGTAAGCTAATGGTCAAGTCATGATCTGATACCAGTTTTTCCACCATAGCAGGGTCATCACTAATGTTCACCAACACTGAGGTGGTACCGTTAAACTTCTGCACAAGATTGTCCAGTTCCTTTTGTATGGCGGATGCTGTTAAACGTAGTGACAGAGCAACTCAAAAGAAGTAAAGTTACATGGGATGAAAATCAATCAAGTGCCAGATTCCATTCATAGTGAGAAGATTACAGATGCTGTTCGTTTAGTTCAGACATAGTATCAAAGAAAAAAGTTGGTTAAAATCAGTGGTCTAGCACTGGCCACGTACCGCAGCATGATAGGCAGATTTTTGTGCCTCATGTGCAATGATGGAACTTGTGCACTAATTTGCTCTCAGTTTGAGCACGTCTTGGTCCCAACTCCCATCACACCCCAGTAGTCAGTGGACTGTCATGGGATATGAACACAGTACCTGCAACACTGTGTACTGATTTCCCTGAGTATGACCCAATGGACCACCTACTACTCTTAGCGTTGACCTAATAATAATATTGTTATTAGTAGGTCTGTGATAATGCATCATCATGTAGATGTGACTATATGAGCCATGTTGTCAAGAATATCAGTCAGGCTGGTACAGGGTAGGAAAATAAAATAAAAGTGTTTTCAGCAAAACAAAGATAGAGTGCTGAGTGAGATATTCTACACATGGTGCGGATACCAATCCAGCTCCTAGCAGCAGCACCTTCTTATAAGACTTACTCATATTCAGACAGAGCAGTATGTCGGCCAGAATCTATCCAACACCACGGTCTGACAGTATTAACTTCTGTAATGCAGCACCTATAAACTGAAATAGCAGCAATCTATACAAAAAAAAGACAGTGCTCTATATCATTTGTAATTATAACATACCCAAGACTGCAACTATTATTGCGATATTATGGCAACTAATGTTGCAGCCTCAGGTTAACTATAATTACTAATCAAAGAGATATGATATGCCAGTTTTTTTGTATGAATTACTGCTTTGAGTGATATTTATGAATTACTGGCACAAATCCTCTTGCAAGCCAAGGCCTGCCAGCGATCATCAGAATTGACAAACAGTTCTATCAAAATCTACTGGTCTGAAAAGATGTGTGCGTTTTATTACAACCAACACATCTACTATCATGAGCTATTGTGGCAGAAACCAACTTGGCTACAGTCATTGGACCAGTGTAAGGCTGGAGGTTAAGACACTATGTGACCAGAAGACAGAAAAATACCCCTATCATGGATTTCCGCCATGTATAGAGGGTTCTTTAACCTGCATGTACGGCGTCTAGGTACATACAGCGGACCTCCTGTATTTATAGCCCTACTCCGAACGGGCTTGGAAATATTATCCATCCAATGTTGATTTACTCTCCAGATGAAATAGACATACCAGGATAAAGGAAAAGGCAGTCATCAAGTATTTTCACAAAGAATATAGCAGCCAATCTACTTTATAGTAGGGTAAAAACTTTCTTTTTCTTGAATAATATATAAGCAGATGCATAAAACAGTTCTGAGAGTTATCGATGGGTAGCACAATCAATATAATTTTATCATTCAATTGCACGGCATAACGTGTTATTGCGGTACAAACAACTGTAAAAAATTGAGAAGTACAAAATAGAGCTGCCACAGTGACAATCAGTTTTGGGGAGGGTATATGTCAGAGATTCACACTTAAACACAGGGATATGATTTCAAGGCCTTGAAAATTGAACTTGAAACAAAAACCATAAGGCAATAGAGGACACTATTGAGATTTAGCAGAGCGAGGGTATGTTGATGATTCGGTTGTCCAGTCATGACCACAACCAAGCTAACAAGTGTGTGATGTCTTACTGCTACCACAAAATTACATCATCAAAATTATAGGACTAGCTTGGTGTAAAGCAGGCCTAACTTCTAGAGTTATCCTGTTTATAAATGTGTGAAATGCTCCCTGGATATAATTCTCTTTGACTGTAGGCGCTTGATCATTGGCAGGTAGATATCACTGGTAAGTGGTAATACCATACCCTTCCTCTGAATCTCACCTAAAATGTAATATGGAGAAAACGATAAACAATTATGGTGACAACTATCCACATACAGGTGACCAATCACGGTTAACTAACACACTGCACATTCCCAGCCTGTATCCTGTAATATCTAGTCTGCCCTGTCCGCTGTTATTACTGTACCCATTTGCAATCCAGAACAAAACCTCATATTCTTACTTCCATATTGAAATATAACAGGTAAACTTATTGTGCGTGCGGATTTTTTGGCGCAGGAAACTCACAGGTGCAACAGTGTTTGTTGTTGTTTGGCAAAACAACTTTTGAGTTGTCCCCTCATTGAGAAAAGGGGCAACGTCTTTAGTTCTATAAAATTTTTACTGGTTAAAATAGTCACTGCTGGGGAGTAACAAGGAAGAGGAACCAGAAGGGTTTAAAAGTATTCCTTGTTCTGATTTTATTTTTTTATTATATCACTAGCTATATCTTACTTCTGATATCCATTAGAAAACACAATACCTCCCAATGGTAGCTTGGACGCAGGCTTCCATCTATACTACATAAATGTCCTATCAGTGGAGAAGTGATGAAATTTTGTACATGGATCAAACTTTACCTTCAAGGATCATTTTTGAAGCTATAGCAGTAGGATAGCCGACAGTTTTAGCCATAGCAGAGAAACCTCCTGGGTGGTCCTGATCACCATAAACCACAAGGTCGATGTGATGAATATCTCTTTTATTATCTGGCCAGAGTATGCCAACATCGTGTCTCATTATAATCATATCATACTCTTTATCACCTGGGAAATACAAATAAACATGGTAATTGATCTGTGTTAGCAGTTATACTAATAGTAAAAGACATGGCATGACTTTTCATCTTCATTTTTGTATACTCTATAACCTGGTAGATGTAGACGAAACTTATAGAGCAGTAACACATAAAAGCCCTGCTGTATGTATGGTAGTCGGTAATTCACTTTGATTGAATGCATAGCATAGGTTCTCACCGAAAGCCAGCCTCTTATTCAGATAGTTAGAGAGAGTATCCAGACATGTACCCTTCTTATCAATCTCTTCATCTGATACCAGCCCAAGCCTACAGAAAACACTTATTCAGTCATCTTATCAACAACCATAAATTATAGTCTGTGTTTCACATCTACCAAATATCCTAATTTTCGCAGACTGAACTCATCCAAAAGCACCCGTATTGTAGCTGAATAAATAAATTATCACTATGCTAGAGGAATGTATAGCTCACAATGCAAAGAACGAGTATCAATTGAGCTCCCCAAGCAACTGAACCTAGAACCTCCATCACGGTTTTAGTTTCACAATCAATTGTCATTGTCATTGTCAGTAAATTCACAACTCATAGTGTAGTAGCACAACCTTGGCCAGTTCTTGAATGCGCATGGTATTCAATTACTGGCTACATCAAACTATGATTTCTGGCTCGAATGCTTCATTTGTCATAAAGCTGAATCAGAAAGATTACTAACTGAGTAATGCAGTTATGCTGCGTTGCGTCATGACCCAAAAATTGGAACAATCGATCTTTGACAGTATCAGTCATCACATCCTTCGGCATGCCGAGCCTCTCGCAAATAAACTCTTTCTACAGTGAGAAAACAAGACAGTCATGGCAACATTACCGGATTCACAGACGCCATCAAATTACTCCACATCTTCTACAGTCAAAAACTAATAATTCAATATGGGCCGAGCCGGACAGTACATACTTACCCATGTGATGGAGGGACCTTTGGGGTGGAGACTCGGTACATCTCCAGCCTCAGTCAATCCCAGTTTGACTAATGCTCTAGCTGCATCTGCAAATCCTTTGAATCTATAATGATAGTCAGGTAAATGTAAGTTTTTATACCTGGAAGGTTTTTTTTTAACTGAAGACGAAAATAACAGCTTGTGATCAGGCTGAGAGCAATCTGATTCAGTGATGATCTCGGATTGTAGGCAATTTCAGCTTAGTCTTTGCAGTTCTATTACACCCCATTATGTGGAGAACCATAAGTCATAATTAGACCAACTGATTTTTCCCCATTTGCAATGTAAGTCTTTTTCCAAACGAAAACTGTTTATATATTAGTAAAGTATACCTAATGGTTCCCCTGAGAATAGTGTTGACTTTGTCAATTCCATATACATTACTGTAAGCTGTAGAATCTCTGTTTGGGAAACCTTCCAGATTAAATCCTGGTAAGAAATCCAGACTTCTCACACTATCTAACAATGCACCTCCCGCAGGTACATCCTTTATCTGTAACAATGAATAGTAGAGATACACGCCGTGTATGATGTCACAAAAGTAACGGCAGTTTATGATTGAGGCACAGACATTCAGATCCTGCCTCATACTCACATACTCCTTTATTCAGACACATATAATTGTCAGGTGAACTGAAGAAAAGTAAATAGTTAGTATGTATAAAGTAAAACTGTACCTCGCCATCTTCGAGCCATTTGGCTGCAGATTTGAGGTTGTTGAGCACACCTTTTGGGCTCCAGCTGAATCTGTACCTGTAAAAAAGATTGGAAATCAAGATGGTTTGCAATGAACTTACAAGCAGGGAGACACTTTCTTGCATTTATAGAGATGGAACAAAGTGTGAGTGGTAGGAACAAATAATCGTTATTTTCAATGTCAGAAGTACAGAAGGTCTGTAATCGATGAGTGCTGAGGAAACTTTGAATACCTGAGAGGATTGTCTGAGAAATCAGCAGCAGGTAGTCCACCACACCATGAGACGAAGCTCTCTATTCTACCTCCCTTCTGATCTGCTTGTCTGAAACACTCCATCGCCAACAGGTGGTCAATACCTGGATCTACTCCCACCTCATTAACTATGGTCACTCCAGCATCCACCGCACTGTAATATCAATCCAAAGTGAACAACTACTGACCAACATCATGACACATGACCAATCTAGAATTGAAGGTTACTAATCATTATTATGGCAACACGACTGTTGGTGAGAGAACTAAGGAGTAACTATTATTTATCTTAGAGGGATTGATTGTAGTGCTGGAGTGAGTGTTCTACTCACGCTCTGTGTAGATCAGCCATAGCAGGACTGAGGTAACTAGCAGTTACCATATCTCTCTTCTTCCTGATGCACATCTTGGCTATCTCTGGATGGTAGTCATAGGGCAGTAGGCTGATGGTCAGGTCATGATCTCCTACTAACTTCTCCACAGGTTCCAGGTCTTTTTGCATATCAATAAGCACAGGAGATGTGTGGTCATATCGAGAAGCAAGAGCGTCAACCTCATGTTGAAATGCAGAAGCTGCAAGAAGAAGTGAGACGTTGTAAACACAGGAAAACAAGGCAATTTAAGGTTCAACATAAACAAGTTTATATAGATACTACTACTAACGCTTCTTTGGGGTTAAGAGTAATCCGCTGTACTAACAACACATAGCTCAATAATTGGTACAGCAGACGTGGAGCACTTAAGGATGCAAAGACATAGCTGTGCTTGGCAAATATTTGTTGTTCAGATGTGAAGACATGTATCTGTATTGAAAAGAAACCAAAAAAATGTTTCAACCAGATAAACATATAAATATTTAGTATTCATATGTTTATGATTTCAACGTTATAGCAAGTTATGATATATAGATAAGATAGAGAGCAGTGTGAATATACTAACCCACAGTGACAGCTACTCCCTGACTGGTAAGATACTCTACTACAGGAGCAGACACATAACCAGCTCCCAGTAACAGTACCTTCTTCATTGAGCTAGCAGCTACTCTTCTCTGCTTCTCTCTGAAACAAGTATATACAGGTGCCAAGTATGAGACCGGGCAATATACTCAAAAGTACTATGGACAATACTAGCTAAGCCAGGTGACATGTATTTTTATATTGTGTTAGGTGGTTCTCTCTTTACCCAGTTGTAAATTGTGTTTAGAGACTATTTTGTTCCCTTTTACCATTTTACAGGAATGAATTAATTAAGGCTAAGAGGCTAGATGGGTAAATAAAAGTTAAAATTCGGTGTGGGTTTAGGGGTGACTTAAAGTAAGCTAACGTCAATTTCCACAAGCCTCAATCAACTGTAGACTTGTTACTGTGGTGACTGCCGACAAGACTAGTTATGATGATACTTGACACATTCTACGCTCTTCATCTTTTAAATGGTTCCTACCATTGAACACGTAATTATAATTACTGGAGTTGTGAGTTGGTGTATTAACAAGACACAACACTAAAAGAAACCCTGCCACAGCATCAACATCAGTGAATTATTCTGGTATTTTGGTATAATATTATTAGAAGAAAACTGAAGTCCTCATAGAGACCTCACCTGTTTGTAGCCCGCAAATCAGCTATGTAATCAAAGTTAGGGGTCAGTTTGCCATCAGAGGCAATCACAGCCTGCAAAAATAACAAAAGCTACACACACTTGCAGTATATTCAATCAGTGAATTTGCTCAATATGCCTTCCACTATATACAATGGTTGATGTGGCTGATACACTCTTGCCAAGGGGTTCTATCTCTTGTTTGGATGCCTCATCCAATATAACTGATATTAATTTCAATTACTATTTCTACTATGATGCTATACTTGCTTATACTATATAATTTTTTTGTGCACTGGCCTCATTTCATTAATGGCATAACCCTTGTCACGTGGCGACACGCTTTGTTTTCTTTAGTTTGTTACAAACCAAAATAACTAAAACCAGCGGACGCCGTGACAAGGCTACCTTGCCACTATAAGCATTAAGCATATCTAATAAAATAGCATAATAAACTGTTGATATCAGCATAGTATAGAGGCTACACTATTAGCCAATTACAATGCTGATAAGTCGTTACATAGCAGGACCACCCACCGCTAACAAAGTGACATAAAAAAGCTGAACTGACACCTTGAGGGTGGTCGTAACAGCAGATTGCAGACCATCAGTGGCAGTATCCAATTCTGTTGCTTTATTGAATAAAAAGCCAAAAAAAGCATAAAGGTTTTTGCATGACCCACATAAATGTTGTGCAATGCTACTGACATTGCTATGTCCTCTTCACCTGTCATTAAATATTTTACCTCTCAATTAATCTAAATTTAATACGTTCATCGATGTACCCAGAAATATGCTTTTACTATGATAACTACAGGTAGATGAAGACATTACTTACATTCATCATATCAGCCGAACACGATGTCTCCTTCAGTGGTTTCATCTCAGCTAGAGCCATCTAATAAATCACGCAAATAAACATTAAGTGTAAATTAATCTGAACCTACACATTATATTATCAATGTACCATGGTCCTGAACCAATGTATTCCTCTAACCTGACGATACCTATACCTTTCTAGGTGGTATAATTGTTACATACACAGTTGTTTTGTACCTTTTGGCACATTATGAATACCTACCATATCATTGACATAAGGTAAGAGTAGACTCCCAAAGTAATTGGTGGATTCTTGAGGCATCTGAGCAGGCATGTTATCGATTGAGCATAGAAGTACACCAGGACCTGAGAAACTACAAGTAGACAGAAACTATCCAGCTTATGTCAGATTTCAATACAATTTGATCAGCAGCATTTTTATCCCCTAACCATGACATTAACAAACTCAAAATCAGGTATATTAATGTAGAGTTCATCATCAGAATTGGAGCCAGAATGTCAGATTTGCTGTTAGAATCTATTCAGAATCAGTCAAGCCAAATGTACTATTAGATAAATCAGGATAGAAGAGCGAACACTGAGTCGGACAAACAGTTGCCATATTGCGATAATGACAAATTTTCTCTAATTGGTCATGCTTCAATCAAACTAACAACTTAAAATTGATCATAGCCCATTCCCAGCTCACTCTTATCTTCTCTGTTATTTGAGAACCATCGGCTGTAAATTGTTATAATAAATGTATCAACAACTATGCCTTACATTTCAAAACATGATCACTATATCTGCATGGACCATAAGACTAACAACACGGAAAAAACCACGGCAAGGGAGCACAAAAGCTATGGTCCAGATTGTAAGACGGCTAATACAAACAGCCTTTAATTTGCAGGGCGAGAAATTGGAGTTGCCTCAACTCTGAATTGTTAACATCCTTTAAAGGTCATAGAAATTAAACATTTCGAGCCGCTTTATGCCATACAGCTCACTTACACTTGTCTTAAATGCATCATACTATGATAATACATACTTTCATTCAAATCACTGATAGCCTTTCGATATGAAGATTGCTATAAATATATTAACCTTTCTTTGCTTGAATTACTCTCAGCGTCGTATAGCAGGAAGGGATGATCTATTGTTGTGCATTCCTGCATGAACTCAAGAGATCCACCGGGGTCAGCTGATATATCACACAACGCCAACAGCCTATAAGCACAACGCTTCCACTCTAGACTGACTCTATATTATTTCTGCATCACTAACTGTGCTGTCAATTTATATCAGTCAATACACTCATAATGGGGGGGGGGGGGGGCGTCAGACGGGGGGCAAGAGTCTTGGGGGTTCAGACTTATTTGGTGGAGGATGGTTACCGGTTGGAGTTTTGGTGAATACAACATAAAAAATAATGGACATGAAGATTAATGAGCCTGCTATTTTGATCGAACAACATTTCTGTAGACCTGCTCATTTCATACTAACTCTGGCCATTTTCTTCTGATTCAATTTCAAATTCATAAAGCTAAAACGCAGAATATCAAGGATATGGGAAGCTCACCTATGCGGTAGGCGCGGACATCCATCACTAGAGGGTAACCAAGGCATATCAGTGGCCTGCAATAGCTCCTTACAATCAGGGATCGAGATGAGTCGGGGATCACCGGGTGCATAGTAGATACCATTGATAATAACTGATGCGTAGGGAGCAATCTACAACATGTAGGGTTATTCTTCATCATATTTATGATGATCAAGTGACAATGGCAATGGAGTGAAATCTACTGATGGTATTATGATGCCCATGAATTTATATAGTTGATTTGTATTTTGTAATCAAAATTATTTGGATATTTGGCTGATCAAATAGGGATTTGTGTTTGCTATTCAACCAAAGAGCACTGACCTGTCTCGAGAAGTTAGAGGCATATCTCTCCGGATGAGCTTGGAACTCTGGAAAATCAAACTTGCCCCCATCTTTCCTCACCAGATGGTCTGCCATATCCACAACGCATCCATATACTTTATTGGTGGCTAAATAAATGTTTTATAACAGTATTGGTCGGTTGATTCATTTTAAATGTATCTGGTATGTATATTTGCAGACGATTCCAAACTTCCCTCTCAAGGTAAGCAAACAGAAGCATTCAACATCATCAATAGATCTCAACTGAATTATTATTTAACTTGAAATATATAGTATTATCAGTGTGTTGAAATAGAGGATGAGTGTTTTACCTCCACGTTGTGCTACTCTGTGAAGATGCTGAGGGTCGATATATTCCACCGGTAACTCCCTGAAAACTTCTTGAGCTCCCTGGAACAATATCAAACAAAAATAATGAAGAAATAGTCAAATGTCCAGTTTTAACTTAATAGAGGCTGATTTCATTTACAAAAAATTCAGTTGTATTACTAAATATTAGGAGTGTAACCAACAGTCTATGTCCTCAACCTAGTGATCACAATGTAGACAACAAAACATAGAGTTTAACCCACTTGTTTCAATTCGACCGCTCAATACTGTTTGTTTAACTGATCCGTCATCAGCATATAAGATCCTAGATCAAGTTTGATCCAGCGGGGAGTTTTGGACAAACACCTGAATCCAGCTTGCCTGCATTTGGAATTGCTACCCCTCCACTCATAAGCTTCTTATCAGTTGAGGAGAAGAAAATCCAAATGCAGGGAAATTAGCTCAATTCTAAAAGAATCCTGCTAACTAAGTCATGTGGCGCTTATTCAACAGATTGCATCACGCTTATATCACTTACCAATGAATGATTTTCATCGCTAGGATGTAGAAAATGACATTTTTGTCCCTATGCTTTGTTTGTGATCCTGAATTGCTTAATTTGTCTCTCTGCCAATACACACAATCACGATCATTAGCTCATGGTACTTAATAAACAATCTACTTCATTACCATATGAGATGTGAGTGCACAAGTACTCAAGGGTTCATGCCCCACTGAGGGAGCTTTCATAAATGATTATTCCAGCC
This sequence comes from Membranipora membranacea, assembly GCA_914767715.1. Lineage (NCBI taxonomy): Eukaryota > Metazoa > Bryozoa > Gymnolaemata > Cheilostomatida > Membraniporidae > Membranipora > Membranipora membranacea. Next base: position 15,018,142 of record OU612068.1, read on the forward strand.
CCCAGCACCCTTGGGTGTATATCTCCCCCACCCCAAACAAATCAGGCTTACCTGTGATACATTCCCAGCGCCAGCAAACACAAAAGTAAGTGGTCCTATAGAGGGAGGCAGCATTCCCAGTGATATCTGATATCCAGCTTCCCTGATAGCCTGCCTTGCCAGTTCTGTAGTGCGGTAGTTGTGAGTTGGCCCTACGTACTAATTAAAAGTGCTGTATTGTGAATAGCATGGACAAAAATTCAAAGATTGGCTAATTTTTTGTTTTCAGATAGAACCAAAACAAATGAGATCAGAGAAGACAAAATGAGTAGCGTGATTTACTCAAGGATTTCAAGAAATCCTTGATCCTTGATTTACTTCACAAGGGGTGTTCGTAACGTTAGGCAACCGCACGACAAGTAAGGGTCTCACAAAACAATGCAGCTGGAATTCTGCATAAAGGTTGCATAAGCTGTATAAGGGAAATAGTACCCTTGAGTCAATTGCATGGGATCCTAGGATTCTACTTTGCCAAGGCCCGACGGTTACATGTTCGAATGTTTTATTGTATCGCACTTGTTCGAAATCTTTTTGGTTTTTGTTTGACAGATGTGGTATTTCAAAAGTGGTACAACATAAAAACATTCAAATATGAGGTCAATTGATCTTGTCTACCTAATCTGACCCCCTCCTTTTACAACGAGAACCTACCATAAACGGTGTGTGGTGACCGAGAGCTAGAAGTCGCAGTCCAAGTCCGTGTAGTATGTTTATCATACCAGCCACTCCAGCATATTTACCAAATGCTACCTTTCTCATTCCAGTCTTATCACAGATCCTTTCGTAATCTATCAGACGTATTTTCTGTAAAACAATATGACCTCATCTATAACATTTGATTTTTTGTCAAAACATCAGCTGTCAGTAGCTGACATTTGTACTTTTGATACCAGTTAAGACCTAGTTATTTCTAGAATTGACGTTATGAAATAGTCCATCAATTAATTCCATTGAAACGGCAAAAATAGAAGAGCGCCACAACACCAAAACATTCACAAATTATTTTTTCAGGGATGGCGAGATGGCGAAATCGGTTAGCGCGCTTGCTATTCACAGCCATGTTTGGGTTGAAGAAAACTACAAAGTTAAAATCATTTCTTACGTGGTATGATATCGTGTACTTTTATTTACCTTTTGAGGTGATCAGCCAGCAAAACAGATTTGAGAAATAATTGGACTTGGTATATTTATTATATAGGTTCCATTTCATGTCAGCCAACAACTAGTTAATCACATCTTTATTACCAATACAGATTACTGTCACAACAGCCAGTTATTGCAGCGTTTTTTTTATCATCATTGAATAATTTTTATGAGCTGACAAGGACATGAGGACAGACCAGTTTTTATTGTCTTCCATACATCCCCACAAAAAATTTATTTTACGGACCTTCTCCAACATGGCGTCCAATAAGCTCATATTAGCTTCCTGTGCTTTTATAGTATGAGAGAAGAAGGCATAAGTTTTCTCTGGAATGAGGCTGTCGATTGGCACCTGTTTGACACCAAGTATCAGTGACGCTCCGCTAATATCCTCATCTATGATCGCTCCAGCTTGCCTATACTCCTGCAGATAGAATTATATCTTAAATTTCACATATGTAGTTTAGTGAGATATTAATCAAAAAAATTAAGATGTCAACCATGGTCAATCAGAGCTTTTTCTCATGTTTACAACAGCTTTATTGTGTGTCATCAGCTCTGAGCGACACTTCACATGAAGTAAACTGCCTCTGTGATATCAAACTATGATTATATCAACAAACCTCCATTGAATATGCTCGCCTGTTGCTGGGCTGTACAACGACTTCAATATCATGTTTTCTAATATGGCGAACATCAGATGGTGACAGAGGAGCGCGTCTCTCCCATACAGAATTATCTTCTCTCCTAATGGCCAGTGTAGGCTTGTTGCTAGCATATCTACATCCACTCAGCGTGACCCAATGTTTATTGTGCATACATAACTGTCGACAGCCCTGTCTAGACATCGACCAGAGAGGCATTGCTCACTGCCAATCACTGTGGATGGAACTGAAAAAAATGTATAAAACAATATTAGGAACAACTAATCAATAAATAGCCTTCTTATGCTGTTACGCATAGGCCTATCCATCCATCTTATATTTATGGGCAAGCAATCGTGCTAACTCTCGTCATTTTAGCTGTCCCTCACAGAGATGGAGTATATGTCATAAATCTCTCACCACCTGGTGGAGAGACTAGACTTATACAAATCCTGGGGCAAGCAGACTTCTGGCTGACATGCACAACATTCCGCAAATGCTGACAGGACACACGTGACAACGGGACAGCCCCAAGAAACATAGTAGCCTACCGTTTAGTTAGGTCACAGGAGAACTCCTTGTCTAGAGAAAGTAGAAAATAAGAATCTTTGGGGGAATGAGCATTGATTTTTGAGGCAAACCCTTGGGATTCGCCCGACAAATCCAATCTCATTCTAATGGTCTTTAAATTAGGAAAATTCGCCCTGAATATTTTAGTCACAAGATATGCCAGAAGTGAGTGGTGGCCCTCTTATATGAACGAGAACTCTTTGGCATGCTTGTTCATCTCAGCGGTTATGGCAGTTTTTTTTAATTCTCACCGGTCACATCAAGTTCATTTGATTTTCAGAGAAGCTATAAACACAAGTCTACCAAGACTCCTTGGGTCTACAGCATTCATTATCAGGAACTGCACTGGAATGCTTGACTATAGCAGCTGTGTCCATTCAAAAGAGCAATAGGGCCTATGCAAATTTCAGTTATGCAGCAATTCGAACCGCCACAACACTGGCACAAAATTATTGCAGGTGCGGCTGTATGAAGGCATGTGCTACAGCACTCTAGGCATAGGCATCTGGAGTTACAAGCATGTCCAGAAAGGGGGTGGTTGATACTGGACATGCTTGTAACTCCAGATGCCTATAACTCTAGGCCTATACAGCAGTGTTGTGGCTGCGGACGGGTCCGCATGAATTCGTCCCGCTACTGGACTGCAGCATTGCTACGTTGTATGAATTTGTTGGCGGGAAAAATCAGGATGTTGCATGAGCTTTGCATCATATTGTGAATCATAAAAGTTGTGCTGGCAAACAACATGGGTGGGCTGCACAAACGAACCTGTAGACTTGTATCTCTGAGATGCTGCCCATACATACATTACATACACTATTCATACATACATTTTCTGTAGTTTTAGTCATAGGACTGCAGCATTTCCTTACTTTTCTTGCGAAAAGTGGCAGTCCTATGGTTTCAGTAGTCATGTAAGTAATGGCAGCTTTGAGTTTGTACAAATCCAGCTTCAGTTTTGATTTGTAGTTGCTAACTCACTGGAATCACACAAAAAGCTGCAATGAATAATAGGCCTGTGGTGTTTCTGAGAGTGTGCAGCTGCAGCAATGAACTCCCTCTCCCACAGGGAGGGGGAGATTGAGTTCATTACTGCACACATGCAGGTAAACACAGTCCAGAGGGGGAGATGGAGTTCATTGTGTGTGCAGATTCCAAACTCTAGCCTCCCCCAGGTGTGACCGGAAGGAACTTATGTTCGATTTCACTCAGACAACAATATATATATATATATAGGGCACATGCATGCAACTATGATGATGAGGAGGGACTGGCCTGGTTACCCAGCAGACACAACAGATCCCTTTCAGGTCTCCATCATAATAGATAGTGTGTAGGCCTAGTCAGTCAATATGGTGCATATGTATGGTTGCAGTTTTAAAAGTATACCCTTATACACTACATTCAACTGTCTGTGCTTGGCATTATAACTGGTCCAGCGGCAAAAAGTCCCACTCTAGTCTCAACTGAAAGTGTTTTCTTGCCTCATTGAATTCACTTGAGGAGTTGTTTACCCATTGCGCATGTGCAAACGATAAGCTTATTTATTGCATTGTCGCTACAGTGCTGAGAGACTCGTATCACAGAGTCGATCTGCAAGCAGTGTGAGCTGTGTTGGCTCTTATCTGATTGGCTGTTGTGTTGAGCAGAGCCATCACATTGCCTAGGAGTTGTTATCTTGTCTTTCTTGCCACAGGCTTTCTTTTTTATAAGGAGCCTTTTGATGATAAAGTGACCAGTCAAATGAGTAATGTTGTAATTGATCTCTGGCCAATGAACTCCCTCTTCCTCTTGAGGGAGTTCATTGCTCTGGCTATCACTTTATAAGCTATTAATACAGGAATGCAATATAATATAACTGGTCGGATATTGGAAATGTAGCAATTCGGAACTCTCAAGCGCTTTAACTGTACAAGACCATAAGTAATATAGTATATCCCCGAATGCGAGACGCAATATTCCCCCATGATTTCTATATAAAACACTTTCCATTTTACATGAATTCAATTTTCTTTTTTTGGATGTCAATTTCACAGAAAATGCTTTCAACCGTTTTATTTCATAGTTCAGCCTAATGCTAGGATACTTGAGTTACCATTCACTCATAATCAAATATTGCTTGAGAAATGCAATTTACGACTATCTATGAAGGTACTTTACAAGTTTTCCGCTTGCGTGTGCCTAACCTCCCCCCCCCCCCCACGGATCATTCTCCCTTTCAGAAAAATCTCCAGATATTATTACGCGTAAAGTATGCTAACAGAGCAGTGCGGTTTTTTTTAACTTCGCTAAACTCATCTCAGGGTCACAAAAGGATGTAGGCCTAAGCCAGAAAACCTAATTAAATTAAATTTCCAGACTGTGACAAATATGTTTTGGAAGAGAGAAAGACTAGCCTGCCAAGGCTAGAGAAAGACACTAAATGAAATAAGTGAGCAGAGCATACGATAAAAATCTCCTTGACAAAACAGTTTATATGGGATATCGCTGGTGCGTAGGCTTTGAGACTGCACATTATTGGCTCATGGTATTCTTATATAATGACAGGAAAAATTTCAAGGATGAGTGGCCATGGACAGCTTTCACAAGGGCTGTCATAGCTTGGCGGTTATTATTATCATATAATAGACTAGCTATAGATAGTATAGTAGTTCAGTAATGAGTGCCAAGTTCAATGATCTCTTGAAGATTAAGTACGCTCGTTGAGCTACAAGTATTGATGATGTTTCAGTGTGTCTTCGGTCAACATTCATTAGGATAAGCAGATAAGATTAGGACGTGCCTAGTTAGTTAACGAAGTATGCAGTCTTACGATGTACTTGTAGTAGGCGGTGGAATAGGAGGATTGTACACAGCATGGAGGCTTATGAAAAATACAAACCTAACTGTGTGTGTTCTGGAAGCGTCACAGAGGTTTGGTGGGAGATTTCATACTATCCTCATGCCTGGTGGCTTTCCTGCAGATTTAGGCGCTATGAGGTGAGTTTGTTGAAGTATTTCATCACTGTTTAACCGACGTCACTCCTTGCTATAACAACGTGGAATACTGCTATTGTCGCTGTGACACACTCAAGTAACTGGTTTTGCAATACAAAGAAAATTTGGCCCAAATGCAGTTCACCTGAATCTATCGTGGGTGTGTTACAGAATGTTGAATTTGACCACACCATATTAGGATCAATACATAGGCTACACTACAGTGTCATTGTTCAATATCGAGATGTTAGTCTAGAGATAAGAATTTTGAACTGGTTACTTATTCATTAATTTGAAGCCATATCCTCAAATTTTGCATTTACAAAACCATTATTCCCTAGATAATTGAGAGTTGGTGAAACAAGGAGGTCAACCATATTTCCAATCTGCTCTAATCAAGGAGTTCCTTTCCTATAAATAACTCCTTGCTCTATTACTCGGGAACAAATCAAAGCTTTGATGGTAGCCAGAGGTGGCATGAAACTTGACAAGCAGTAACTTAACTAATGCAATAATTTAACTCATTTTTCTCTTTATGATATGGCTAATGTGTTTCCCTTTCATATACCTCCATTTTCTTTCAATCTGTTTGTATTTTCAGATATTTGCCTTTGAGCCATCCCATACTACACAGGCTGATAGATGATTTGAGTATTGAGATTGAACCGCTCTTCATCAAAAAGGAAGTACAGGAAAACAAATTCATTGGCTACTTCAAAAACCAGCGTGTATGCGATAATGAGGACCTTGTGAAACTGTACTCTGTAAAAAAGGAAGAATATCCATACTTCACACCGGCTGGAGCACCTGTTGCAGCAGACTTACCTGTGGATGGAAATACCTATGCAGCCAAATGTAAAATGACTGGAATGTTGCTCAGAGATGTACCAAGAAGTCTGTACCATTCTTTACCTATGAACCCAGATCTCTTGAGTTATATAGATGATCACTATCCCCTCTCATTAACTGTTGCTGATGATCTAGCATGGCTCAGCCTTTTTCCGGCAGGCAATGATACGAATGCTTTAGCTAGATATCATTGTATCAAGGGTGGAATGGACACCCTGATCTCAAGTTTGATCACGGATCTGCAAACAAGCAGTAGAGTTGTTCTCAGAGCTGCAGCCTGTGTAACGAAAATCGATGAAAAAAGTGACACATTTAAAGTTAGTTTCGAAAATAATATCTTCCCTCAAGTCAGTGGAAAGAAACTCATCCTTGCTTGTAATGGTCGAGGAATCGAGCATATTTCATGGAACAGTCCGTATAGCAGGACAACAGATTTGCAACGTTTGATTTCAAGAACGACACCAGCGCAGGGAATCAAGCTATTTCTTACCTATGACAGACCATGGTGGGAGGAAAACGGATTGATCTGTGGTACTCTCACGACCGATCAAACCATCAAGGAAGTAACGGCCTTCGGAAGTAGAGGAAAATCTGAGAGCTTTGCTACACTTTTAGCTGCATTCACCTATACGAACACAGAGATATTTGATGGATTAAATCAACAACGCTATCCACGCTTCGTCAACAGGGTTGGCAATATTCCAGAGGATTTTGACCCCAGTCAGCTTACTGTGGAGTATGTGCACAGACAACTGCAGAAGATTTTTGGTTTGTTGACAATATGTATTACTTCCTTGATGTGTCGATTGCAATTATTACAAACTCTGCACACTCCTTCATTTATACTAGACAAATTATACCAATGGTATAAAGCTATGTTGAGGTGCATGGCTTTGGGTGATGTTACAAACAGATGACACACAGGTCATTTATATAAAAAGGTTGATTTAATTTTTAGATATGGAGACCATTCCCCCACCAGTTTGTGCTGTTCAGAAGCTGTGGTTGGGCCATGAAGATACAATGGCAGCAAATTACCAGTCTAGAGTTGGTGAGGACTCTTATCTCCTGCAATGGGATGCGCTCAAACCATTCCCAGATGCAGACATATTTATAACAGGGGATACATTTACAGCCTGTTCCAAAACTGCTGCCTTTGTTGGATGGTCAGAAGGGGTGCTGCTTAATTCCGAGAGGATAGTGGCAAACTTCTTCGGAGTTGAACCCTATTTGGACGGGCTGGAATTAAAATGTGATCGTCCGAAATCTAAGCTGTAATCATTTTTGAGTACATTCAGTGGCTTCTAGCACACACTCCCAAAAACTGATATTGTTTGGATCAAGAATGATTTCCGAATTTGGAGTTGCCCCCTTCAAACCGCCCACTGCTCACCAGTAGAATTGAAACATCCAGAATGCGGGAAAATTGGATCAAACTTGATATGGGTATTGTTGTGGTGTACTGTTATAGTGTTTGTTACGTTGGCTGTTTTGGTGTGCTGATACGATGCCTTTTACGGTGGGCCATCATGGTGTACTGTGAGGGTTTGCTGTCACTGTGTATTGTCACTGTGTGTAACTCATATTCCTTGTTCTACTATATCCTCTAACAAAGAACGATTTAATTTAACAGTTATCTAAGCTCTATTTTCAACTGTAGATATTGTAGCTACGGATCGGTTTGTCAAACTTGCAAGTTAACAGTGAACATACAAGTGATAAGATTGAACCTAATAAAAGCCGGAAAGAGAGTACAACGCAAATCATATTAAAGTATCAAGTATTGATATCTAATCTGTCTGGCTTGTACCAAGGAGTAAACTCCTTGGTCGTAGCACAAAAACTATATAGTCCAGTGGCAGTGTAACATTTAGATCATATAACCCCCCATGGATACGACCCTGACTGCTAAAGATGTGAAAACAGCGGTGCTTCAAATAATCCTTTATCACAGGAGTGTAGGGTTCAGCTGATCCTATCTAATCCTATCTAATCCGAGCTGATCCCATTTCACTTTACTCGGCTTTACTTTGATTTGCCTGGTTTTAATTTGAATAATGGATTCTTATGATGAATTGTTTGTTTGTTTGTTTAATTTATACTCTTTGTCCAAAGATGTTTACATCGAGATAAAAAGCCCCCTTGGAGAGAGAAAATAATAAATAATAAATTGTAAAAACAGAAACAATTTAAACTTGTTAGGCTAGATAGTCTTTGTTTTTTAAGATTGCCTTGCTACATTTCACAGTTCGTGACCGTTTTATATACAGATCAGTTTGACACTTTCTTACAGATCTCTGTGGTCTTACGTTGGTTTTGTTATTTAGGCGGTTTCTCAGCAGATGTTCTGGGTTATTGACGATTCTCAGCACATAGGTTGAGCATACGTCATGGAGTAAATCGCAAAGTGGTGTTAACTTAGCAGCGTTGAGTCTATCGATATAATGTTCATGTTGAATGTTGAATCATGGTAACATTGTGAGAAGGGGCGACTGTGACAGATTAATATAAATGGGCTGGAAGTCGAAAGCACATCAGTTGTTTTTCGAAGTAACCTTAAGTAAGCCTACTATATTGTTTGAGGAACTTCTTTATTTTCTGAACATCTAGATTATCTGAATACAAAGTTGGATATAATAAAGATCATGGTAAATACATAACAAATCATACAGTTGGATTTCTTCTCCCTTGACCTCGAAAATAGAACCTGGGTGATGTACGCATATCGTACAGCAGCCCCCTCCTATCTTTTCACTTCCATTTACAATTTTGAGTTGATAGGGTTTGACATTTGATTCTGCTAGAGTTTTTCATGCTGATCGCAATGGTTATATTGTACCTTACACTTAGTAGCACAATAGGCGGTCAATTGCCAAAACTGCTGCCGACATAAGGGAAAATGATCAAAAAACGATGAAATGGTTTCTAAACATCCAGAATCTGAAAGAGCATGTCATAATTAGTGGATCTTCAAGTTTGTATGGGTCTGCTATCAAAAATAGCTGAGATGCGGCCAATAACAGTTGCAATACCCCCTTGGGTCACCTGTATATAACCATCATTAAAGCGAAAGCACTCTTTAGATTTGCTGCTGCCTCTAAAACCGGCTTTGGACGTCCTTAGAGATCTGATTTTTTGTGGTGACCTTGTATTGACCCTCCCATCGCATAACACCAGTTTTCAATGCTCTGAGGGTGTCGTTTTTCAAATGGTACGTATAAGTTTCAATTGTGGTTTCATTAAAAAATATTTTATAGGGTTATTAGCTTCAAGATCTACAAAAAGTGTGTAGTGCTGAAAAAATTATTTCTGGTCATCGCTGGTGACAATACAAAACCACTATAGAAAAATCAGATCTGTACGAGCATTCTGAGCCAGTTTTAGGGGCGGCAACAAAATTGAAAAAGTGACTTTGCTTTAATCAAGGAGCTGTTACCCCTTGCTTTAATGATGGTTATATAACAAATGATATAGGGGGGGGGGGGATTTGCAACTGTTGTTGGTCACATCTCGGCTATTCATAATAACAGACCCATGCAAACTTGTAGATCCACTAATTATGACATGCTCTTTTAGATTTTGGATGTTTTGAAACCACATCATTATTTTTGATCGCTATCCCTTTTGCAGGCAGCGTTTTCGACAATTAACCGTCTAATGTGCAACTTAGTGTAAGGTACAATTACCATTGCGATCAGCATGAATTATGAAAAAATCTACCAGAAACAACTGTAAAACCCTATTCACCAAAAATCGTAAATGAAGTTACATTTCTAGCCACATTTTGCATAGGCTGCAAGAGACTAACAGTAGTTTTGGATAGTAAGGATGATTGATGAACTTACAAAATGGGATTTTTGGGTCATGAGGCATGGATGTTGTTTGTAGGCAACAAATGTAGCAGATAAAATAATTCAGGGAACAACCATTCAATCTCTAGAAATTACCTACAAACAAAACTATTGGTATCTTTTAGAAATTTTTGATTGGTTAATTCTTATTGGAAATAAAATTTTACATTTATAGTTTCTTCAGAACAAATTGAAAATCGTGTTTTCGGAAAACGAGAAAAACACAGGTGTGTACCATCATTTCTGTAAGAGATTTCATACCGTAACATCATGATCTGGTTGATAAAGACTTAGGCTTTACTTTGATTCGGAGGACAGAGTTCCTTGAGCATGTTTGTATGTCATCAGATAATATTTGGGGCGCCCTAATCTGCGTGGCAGATTATGTGGAAGACTGTGCGGAATACCGCTCACCATTGTATGCCGACAGTACAGTCAAATATTCTATAAAAGATAAAATTCAAGGCATCAGATTCATAAATTAAGCCCCGGATTAATGATCATCTCTGACACATCTGGCTGCTTACCTTGATTTTTTAACCCCCCCCCCCCTTGTCAGCAAGAATTCATCATTTCTAATGTCTATATGTCATCATTTCTAATGTCTGCTCATGAATACCGATATTCTTGATATACTAAAATCATGCTCTCGGAGTAAACTTTATATTACGTTCTTAAAGGGCAACCAAGGTTTCGCAGCAATGCATTAATGGGTAGCAAATAATGTGCTGGGCAGCATCAGCTTTGTGCATTACGCGATGCAAAACTCAAAGTAGTTGCTGACTCTAAGCTGGGTAACACTTCAGTTTAGGGGAGGTTCCAAGACTTTGCTGTAATAATTATAGAACACAGGCTAAATAATAACAGGAACAGGAAACTGCTATGTGGTATTCTCTTTTAGCTGAGTTTGAGTACCTGATGGAAGAAATGTTTCACAAGAATTCTGGCTGAATAATCATCCGAATTATATTTTGTCTTTTTCCCCATGCAGAAGGTGCAATCTGCTATTAATCAATGGCCATCAATGAGAAGTTGTTTGAAACCTTGGTTGCCCTTTAAGTGATGAAAAAGGACAGACAAAGTAATATGGATACTATATCTCTCAAGGATCTAAAGAAAACATCAATAAAAAGACATTGTAATGGAACTTGGAAAAGAAGATGGGAGGTTTACATGAGAAACAGCTCTCAAGGAACAGAGGGCTTACTACAGGAACTAGCAGGAGACATCTCAAGAAAGGATATAGTCAGGGAGTTCTCATATATAGCGCCTTCCACAGTAGGACGAGCGTTGTCTCTCGTGGCTGGACACTGCAATCTGTTGCTACACAGGTACAAGCTTGGGCTCACCTACTGTCCAACATGCTTATGTTTAGAGGAAGATGAGTCTCCACGGCGCTTTGTAAATCACTGCACCCTGAATAGCAACAGTAGGATGCTGTGTAACATTTCGCCAGACACACCAATAAGTCTATCAAGTATTACTTCATCATTCAGACAGGTAAATTTGCCTGAACATTAAAGCGTAAGTATTACTCTTAGTTACAGTATCACAGCGTGTATATAATACTCATTTACGCAAGTAGTTTATACTATTGGTATAACAAAAGGTAAATTTCATGCACATCCGTTATAACCATTTTGCCTTTGCTCATGTATATTTAACCATTGCTTGCTACTTTCTGATCCCCCACTCCTTAGTCCGCCAATCAAGGCACTTCACATGGTAACCCATTATTTGCCATTTTCTTGCCCATCAGCACTTAAGTTCGCTAAAGTGTATGGGGGGGCAAACTGTCGTTTTAGATTCACCTAAATCCTCTAAAGAAACCTTTGTTAACACGGATTAATCTGTTCTAATGCAGACACTGGCCGGGGCTTAATTGCCTATCGGGCTGCCAGGGTAGTTTTCTGCCTTTATACCTGCCATGGCATCAGCCAAGGCGTCAGCCAAGGCGTCAGCCAAGGCGTCAGCCAAAGCGTCAGCCAAGGCGTCAGCCAAGGCGTCAGCCAAGGCGTCAGCCAAGGCGTCAGCCAAGGCGTCAGCCAAGGCGTCAGCCAAGGCGTCAGCCAAGGCGTCAGCCAAGGCGTCAGCCAAGGCGTGGTAACTAAAATATTAACACCTCAAGTCAAGGACTTTCGACCTATAGCCTTAACCTCAGTATTATCTAAATGCCTTGAGAGACTGCAAGTGAAACACTATCTGCCGCTTGTAACCGACCCATATCAGTTTGCCTACCGTCCTGGGAGGTCGACTGATGATGCTCTTCTACTAACTCTAGACCTTATAAGCGAACACTTAGATTGTAACTCTAAGAACTCTGTCAACTCTGTGTTCATTGACTTCACCAGAGCTTTTAACACAATATCTCCATCAGTGCTAATCAACAAGCTACGTAACTCTGACATGCACCCAAATGTCATCAACTGGACTCACAGCTACCTAACGAACCGTAGACAGATGGTGACGACTGCTAGTAAAACATCATCTATCATCAACACGTCCACCGGTAGTCCACAGGGGTGTGTACTCAGCCCAATACTATTTCCGATCTACACTGACGAATTCAGATCGCAATCAGATAGCATGTACATAATAAAATATGCTGACGACACGCTCATCTGGGAAATGGTAAACCGAAACCAAGACTCGCAGCTCCAGCCTACTCTAGACTCAATCAGCGACTGGTGTCACAACCACAAGCTGCTCATCAATGCAACCAAAACTAAGGCACTGACATTCACTAATGCAAGAGACAATCCACCATCTCCTGTTCTCTCCATCAACAACACCAGCATTGATAATGTCAATGATTACAAGTATCTAGGCATTTAGGTCAAAGCTAAAGTTTGACCTAAATACCGAGCTTATAACATCAAAAACTCGCAAGAAACTGTTTATCATGAGTAAATTACGTTACATGGGAACATCAGATCAGCTCATGCTAAACTGCTATCGAACATTTATTGAGAGTTCCCTGCTTTTCCACTCCACTGCCATATATCACCATAATATGTCTGAGAAAAACAAAGCTGACCTATATAAAGTGACACGTACCGCTGAGAAGCTAGCCAACACTACTCTACCACAACCACAACATGTTGTTGAACAGCGACTCAAGACCAAGGCTCTGAGAATAACCACCAGTAATACCGACCCAGTATTGACGTTTGACATGCTACCGTCTGGTCGGTTTCGTGCTGTAAAAGCACGTATAAATCTGAGGCGTAACTGTTTCCGTGCCATTGCAATTAATACATTGAACAAATAAATCTTAGTCTATGATTTTTCCACTTTTATTTTTTTCTATTTATACCTGCATTTTATGAGCTCATTTTACAGTTTTATCAGCAGTCCAGCAATTTTATTTATCAGTAGTGATATAATAAAGGTACATACATACATACACCTCTACATGGGGAACCACTATCACGTTTCTCCACTACTGCAGTACAGACAATCTATTTTCACATCACAGCCACTCGAATCTCATACAACATGCATAACTTCCTCATACTATGTTGTCTATTTAAACATTTTATTTTTGTCACAGTCACACTAGTGGCAATAACACAAAATATGTAAAGTCCTAAATACTTTAATTAATTTCTTCATCCAAATATGTAAAGCTAAATGACTAGTGCGGTACAGTCACATATTCATCATTTATTCATAATTTTACATATTCAACGGCATTAATCCAAATTTGGCAATCCAAAACCACTACAGTCACTAAGGGTTTCCTTCCCATCAGGACAGTAGGGCACCCCTAAAATGGTCATCCAAGGCGAGGGGCCAAGTACGTTGACATTCAATTATCACTATAACGCAGCCTGCCATCCATCTTAAATTAGTCCTGTCAACATAACTTTAATTATTGAAATACAAAGCCGTGCACTCACAAGTACCTAACAACATCCTCATCACTACTCATAACTGTCCAATCCACCATCTGTAATATTCCACACCAGTCATTTAGCTAAATTTTTATTTTTAATACCGCTTTCATTTTATATGGTCATTCATAATATGCTTACAAACAGACTAATTAACTTGCATTCAACATTATGCTGCAAATATAGGCAATTTTATTTTTCTTCTAACTAACTGTATGTCATCAATATGTCATGTTCTTCATGCTTCACATCTTTAGAACAAGGGGTAAAAGCAATGAGGGAGCTCATTGGTAAAAGGCATTCACAATCACTTTGCAACAACTGTCCGATAATGATTCAAGTAAACAAACTTAAAGGGCAACCAAGGTTTCGCAGCGATGCATTAATGAGTAGCAAATAATGTGCTGGGCAGCATCAGCTTTGTGCATTACGCAATGCAAAACTCAAACTAGTTGCTGACTCTAAGCTGGGTAACACTTCAGTTTAGGGGAGGTTCCAAGACTTTGCTGTAATAATAATAGAGCACAGGCTAAATAATAACAGGAACAGGAAACTGCTATGTGGTATTCTCTTTTAGCTGAGTTTGAGTACCTGATGGAAGAAATGTTTCACAAGAATTCTGGCTGAATAATCATCCGAATTTTATTTTGTCTTTTTCCTCATGCAGAAGGTGCAATCTGCTATTAATCAATGGCCATCAATGAGAAGTTGTTTGAAACCTTGGTTGCCCTTTAATAGGCAGTTCAGACGATGAAATCCCTCAGTTCATTTGTTCAGAGTTCATCTATTCTCATTCATCACAAAAATACATAACATCAGCACGCAGCCTTGTTTACATCAGTGACAAATCAGGTGCATTGTTGTTATAATCTAAATGAAATAATTTTGATTGGATCAGAGAGTTGGATTAATGCCTTGATTGGACATTTTGTGGCTTTGACTCCGCCTACTCACGCACAATATCTCTGCAGTACTCACTGTCGACGGGAATGGGTCTTATCAGCAGCAAAACAGATATAGAACCTTTTACAATTTTTGTCAGACCGGCTCTGTATACTTATAAATATTGCTAACAAATGAGTGTATAGCAGCAATGCATTGTTATGCAACTAAAACTTACTAGAGTTTACATCATCAGCCGTTTTTCTTGGTTTGACTGATTTGGGCTATTATAAAGTCACTGTTAAACTTAACTGGTCATCTATTCTATGCTCATTTCATGACATGACACTATGAAAGGATCATCAATGATGTTGAGGAGGATAAATTCACTTCTTGGTCGACAACAGCCTGCTTCATCATCATCAAAAATTCTTCCTCCTTTTGTAAGTTCAGTTTTTCCTGCCCATTTTCCTACCTACATACAGGGTAGACTAGTAAGGGAGGCGAATTATTGTGATTTTGGGAATCAGGTGTTAGTGAAAGACTGTATGTTGCATAGTTTACAGTTGTGTCAAGGACTTGGTTGTGTCAGGACTTGGTACACACACACAATGTGACACATGCATGCACACACACCGTGACCAAGAACTCTCCTTGTACACAAACAATAATTGTAACATTCTCCGAACGAAACGGCGAAGACGAACAACACTCTTCACTGAAGGTCTATTTGGCTTTGTCATGTCTGCATGGTTTCATGTCTTTTATTTATATTGAATAGCAATTGAATTTGAAAATCATTTTTTAGACCCACTCAGTTAGGCTATGTAAGCGATGTTCCTCATGGCTCAATCAATCATCTGCGCAGGCTATGTCATCACCTGATCAGATGGACAACCAATCAAATCAAGATTTGTTTCGCCACATTCATCAGGTGAGAACACTGTGACCAAAACTAGTGACAAAGTCAAAAGTGAGGTTATTTTGCTGTATAGACTGAAGAATTTCCTCAAACCTGGTCGCTCTTTTACATTGGTCACAATATTTTGCACATGCCCAGAAACATGCCAGTGTCACCAACATAGTGAAGAGATGAAAGCCAAAAAATGTGAAGTAATGTTTTTGTATTTGCAGGTACTTGGTACAGACTCCAGATTGCTCAGGAATATATCCCACTATCATTTTAATGGCCTAGGAAAAGCTATTAGACCCAATATAGTAATAACGGCAGCAAAAGCTTTCAATTCTGACTCGACCGCTGCGTACAGGTGCAATTTTGATCGTTAATTGTTTGAATTGAAATGTATTTTGTGTGCTACGTTGTTTTGCCACTACTACCCATCCCATATTGTTTGGGTCGGAGGAATGTTTCAGTGTGAATGTTTTATGTCATTCTGGTGAGATTATTCTGTTATAACATGCATTTCTTATTTGCAATCATTTTCATATGTATAGTTTGCTCTTTTTTAGCTCAATACACAAAGAACAGATTGTCATAGCGATGGTAGCTGAAATGATACACACAGCTAGTTTGGTTCATGATGATATCATAGATGAGTCTTTGTTTAGAAGGGGCAACCCGAGTGTATTCTCAGTTTGGGGTGAGTGTACTCTATTCATGTGCTGGCAAGGTTGTTAGGGGGCCACAGTTTTTATTCAGATGCTTTTTTCACTTACCATTTTCAAAAACTCAAATTATTAACATTGTTCAGGAAGTATATCTTAAGGCTGTTTTTTTTCTTGTTATAGGGCAGGCCAGTGGAGGCTACACTGGAGATTATATAATAGGCTCAGCTTCTGTGGCGCTGACCAAACTTAGGCACAATAGAGTCATGCAAATTATGTCACGGATATTAGAAGACTTGGTTCAAGGTTGGTAGTTATTATCCTCTTCTTGTGATGTCCAGACTGATAAGTTGAGAATCAATCCAGACCATCATTTCCCTAGACAACTATCATTACTATGTTCTAAGGGATGTTATTAATTTTACTTGCGTGATACATCCGATCACAAGAAAGATTCTGATTTAAGATATCATGGGACTATATATATGTGATGATCATGTATGATTGTTCCGATTGCCATCAAAGTGTGCTTTATTATGACAAACTAAAATGTGAATAGTTGTTAAAAGAGTGGTGAGGATATTAAAATACAATAATAATTACAGTTATACCTACAGCTTCTAACAACCCACCCCTGGAGAACAAGTTTCTACGATCCATTTTGTATCACACTTTTTGGAGTAAGTCTCAGATGCATTAGCTGAGATTTCCAAAAAACACAATTAAATCGCTGTAGAATTTCATCAACCAATATAATCACAATGATTTTTTATCGCCTCTATTTTGTCTCTTTATGCAGGTGAATTTATGCAATTGGGAACGAAAACAAATCAAGATGAGAGATTCAACCATTACATCGAGAAGTCTTATAGAAAAACTGCTAGTCTGATAGCCAATAGCTGCCAAGCAGTAAGTCTAATATACCCACAGACCATACGCAATTGATGAGTGCTTCACTCATATTCTACTTTAAATATCTGTGGTCACCATCACAGTTACTGAAAAGGAATAGAAAATACTTGTAGGTCTGCTGAAATATATTGGGGATGATAGTTTTATCTTATCATATAACGGGAGTTGTTGTCATTATTATTTTTCATGAGAATTTATATTCCAATTCCTGATTCAAAACATAAAGCAGCCTACAATCCTACATTCTTTTCCTAAAGGGCAATGAGACAGAGGGTACTAGTACGGTATTAATGTTTGGAAAATACAAGGGTACAAGGAGTTGTCTTCTCAATATCACCGAGCAAACAATTCAGTATATTTTTGATTGTTTTATTTATTGACTGGTATCTGTTTTAGGCTGCTGTTTTATCAGGTACAACAGAGGACAAAATACAAGCTGGCTTTAATTATGGTAAAAGCCTTGGCATTTCATTTCAGGTTAGTCTTAACTGGAGCTCAAAACTGTATGGTAACCTTAATAAGTACCTAAATGCAAAACTGGCTCAATCTATTATATCCTACTTCAAGTACTTTTGCTTACCATTATCTTCCTGTTATTTGGTAATTGATATGATGAAGTATTTGGCTTTACTTCTTGAGAGGACTTTTTAGCTCAAATGCAAAATTTTTACATTTTATTTCATTCAGAACAGCATTTTACATTACTGAAGCATTTTGACTATACATTTCAAAATAACATTTTTGCTCAGTTGGTGTGACATTTGACCTAAAATTTTGATCATTTTATTTTGTAGCTAATAGATGATGCTCTTGACTACATAGCCAGTGAGAAGGAAATGGGTAAACCCACAGGAGCTGACTTAACTCTTGGTTTAGCCACTGCCCCGGTCTTGTTTGCTTCCCATCAGTATCCCAGGCTTAACTCACTTATAATGAGACGGTTTGATCAGCCAGGAGATGTAGAAGAAGCACTTACCCTAGTTAAACAGGTAACAGTAGCTACATCCGAATGTTTACAATGTGAAATATTATGTCCATTTACCTTATCTGTGGAAAGGAGTGTAATATGGACCTAAGGATAAGGCGTCCTAATCCTAAGTGTTTTATTTAGATTTTTAATTTTGGGTGGGGATGACCACCTATTTTAAGGCATGCTTTGGTGTGCCATCACCAATGATTGTCCGATGGACCTGATTCCTTTGCTAAAATTTTGGAACAGCATGAACAGGACAGGTGGTGATAAGTTGACATGTTACATCAAATTATGCACCACACATATCAAGCCCCACCCTTGCAGGCACACCAAGGATACACGTGGCAAAAACACCAAAGCTATGGAAAACCCATCGCAGACACACCCTTCATGAAACCATAGATTGAACACAAATTACACAATGATACATAACAGTTACAAAGATCTTACAACCAATCAGGCGTCCTGCATGAACATGAAAATTGATAAAATCTTTGTATGACTATGCTGCCATTATAATTAATTATACCACTACCAGTCAATTGATCACTAACAAAGCTGACTCATGTTTGGATAATGGGTAATCATGTGTTACAATCCTCTGTCACAGTTCCCCTCCCTCTGAAATGGAAATTTCTAAGTTTTTAAAAACATAGTTAACCAATCTCTGTAATAAGCTTCGCGGGACTGGGCGTCTAATAGTAAACATACAATATATATACTAAATAGATGGTAATATCAAGATGAAGGCTTTCAAGACTAGGCTTTCAATACCAATTGGTCAGGACCATGAGCGTGCAAATATAGATAGGTATATATATATGTTTATGGTTAGAACAAGGCAGTTTTGATATGCAATCATTATCAACATACGCACAATATGTGTACCCAACTCTGTACCCAACCCTGTACCCATAACCCCAGTGATAAACAAGGCTGGGACAATGGGAACTAAAGTAAGAAGAATTTTAAAGTATTTCAGATATTGAGTAACTTAGCTAAGAAGAACACCAATAGGGAGAAAGGGATGAATAAAATAGACCTTATTATTTAAACTTCCTTGGATGACTGGTTGTGATCGCAAAGATTATTCTTATACTGGTACATTTTTATCTTTTAGAGCTGTGGTTTAGAACAGACGCATGAATTGGCAGACAGATATGGGAAAGAAGCTATGAAGTCAGTCAGTAAACTTCAAGATAGCATACATAAATACGCTCTAATTAAATTAGTCAATGATCAACTTATTCGATCGAGGTGAACCCTAACCCGTCCACAATAAGATTTTTAGGTAATTTTCACTTTCGAGTGTGTTAACGATGTGCCATCCATGACCCTGATTCGTTGTTTCAAAAGTCGGAAGCTCATTTCTCCTGGTAATTTTTTTGGTTCAGTACCCATCTCAGTGTATTAAGCTCAAATATGATATACCTGGTGTGGTTTTATCATGATCAGTGATACAATGTATAAAATGTATGTCGTATCGATAGGTAATAGATTGATCCAGGCAAAAATTTATTATCGTTCAAATTCCACAGTTATATTTTCGACCATAGCAATTACAGATAAGGTTTCGTTATGCAGGATAACATAATATCTTGTTAAACCTACAATAGATCGATTCATAAATACCAACTCGATGTCTAACCACAAATCGCTCAAAACTGTGTATTCCCTTATATAAAACTGTGTATTCCATTATATGCATAAGATTAGTTATTTTACATTGAAAAAAAAACCAAATACTTTCTGGAGCTTGAGCTACAGTTAAAATAAATTGTCATTTGTGTTAAAGATTAGTACATGTTAATTGTTTGAGATTTTAAAATTAATTCTTGACCACCACTGATAGAAATTGATCACCACCTATAGAAAAAAAATGGGTGACTCTTCATGCATTTCTCGCACTATTCATTGACCACCAACATTATATCCCTGTGTTAAGTCACGAATAGACTTGCCTGTGGTTGAACAAAATGCCTGCTCATATCGATGAAGATCATTTTAAATCATACTCCCTATTCAACCACAATTGATCTGGAGATGGACCCAGAGCGTTCCGACATCTGTATATCTCCATTTTCAGTTCTGAAGCTAACCCTTGACGACCTTGATACACTTATCCTGTTTAATTCCCTCATAGATCCCATTCCTGACTCGTACACTGATGATCTTTGGAGCCGAGATTTGCTAGAGTTTTGTCTGCCGTCCCTGGTGGTTGAGTTGTTAGTAATAGGATTTCTGCTGTAGTCTCGCGTCACTAGGTTTGGTCGTCCCTCTCTTTAGTGAGGAAAAACAAAACATTTCTATTGATCTGATCTGATCTGATTGCTACTCTTGATTTGGCCACATTTACATGTATATAGTATTTATGTGGTATGCATGTGTGCATTATCATGTGTATGATGGCGATGGACATCCTTCTAAATAGGGTGCATGTATATTCAGAGAACATAATTTGTGATCATAGTAATTTCTTATTTTCCATTCACTACTCACTGTATTGGTGGGAGTCCTCCAACTTTCTTATAATGTTTCCACTCCTTTCTGAATTGTTTAGAGATCTTATGCTTATCTGTGTAATATGTGAGGCACTTAATGAGGTAGGGATCATTTCTGCACCTGGAATGCAGAGAATAGGTTACATTCGGAAAACTATCAATATATCTCGTCACTAAATCTAAGTGACTAGTAGACATTGTTTTATTGGAAATTACGAAAAGGAACTGTCCCAGTTTTTTTTTCTTAGCAACATCTCAGTAACCAGCAAATATAATTTTTAAAGTCTACTGAAGACATATAATTGCTCACTTATATCGCTGCGAAATGAAATGGAAACTGAATGAATTGAATTAGCTCACCTGTTGAGAAGTTGTCTTTCAGCTTTGTGATTGAAGGATAGATATGCTAATGCAATTGCTGAACATCCTCTCACCTGGCCCATATCAGAATACATGAGCTCGCATAGCCTATCTACACAGTCTATAGCCACCATCGCTTCCGGTACCCCTAAATCAATAAATCACTCATTTAGTACGATCACGGTTGAGTTGTACCACAGTGCTCTTTTTACCATTCAAAGACCATGTTCCAAACATCCCACTCCGAAGAGATTTCTCCCATTTTGATCACCCACAAACGTTTTGTTTTAGCAGATTTACCTTACTCCAATACCATCATCAGGCAATGCTACAGAACTGAAACTTATCCCTATGAGCCTAACACCATACAGTTCATTCTTATGAACAAAAGGGTATTGGCATGTCCTCCATTGTTGAAACCAGAAGAGTATCATTGAGAGTGAGTGTTTCTTATTACCTCACATGTGTCAATAATGTTATCCTACCTGCCCGGGTGTGAGCTAATCTGGCGATACAGTCAGCGGCCAGCCCTTGTATCACATGGCTGGTAGACTCATTTAGTATGTCTACGATGAGTTTGATACCGGCAGCAGATGCTACAGCCTGTTCCTCATCAGGTATGATTCTCGCTAATATAACCACCTAAATAATAAAGTTAGGATTGAGTCATCCGTCTTCCGTGCTTCGACCAGCAAGAGCAAGTTGACAGTGATATAATGTATAAAATTGTTGACAAACCAACTCAGCATACCTACCCAACAACATTACAGAAGGAAATTGGCCCTCAAAAGGATACAACCCTGATTCTAACTTCTAAAAAACCTAAGCATTCAAGGTGATTGAACTGTTTTATTTTGATTGCCCCATGGGTATAATAATATAATATCCATGAGAAGCTAAATCACATGAATGGCTGCAGATAAAGTTCATTTTTTAATTTCACAGAAGAATGAGTGGTTTCTAATTAAAATGTAAATTCATTTTAATCGGTGTGCTTTCTGAGGTTCTTTGGTTCATAGGTCTGAGAATGAAATGTACTCGGATATAAGTCCATTTGAATCAGACTTAGGAGTTATATGATTTAATTGGATATTTTGGTCATTCGGTTTCAAATTTACTGGTACATATACTGATTTTATTTTCAAGCAGCCTTAAAGAGTTACAGATTAATTTAATCACCAGTCAGAGACATTATTGGATTGATTGATTTTGTTCTCAAGTAGTCCAAACAAATCATTACCATGTGATTTCTTTGTATAAAGCATAGTATTGTATCATGGTATATATATATATTATAGTAAGTAGTCTTAAAGTGTTTTGGTGAATGGTATTTGATGTCTGGCGCACTAATGACTGCCTTAGCTCGCTTTTTCATGATAGAATGAATTCTACATCTCAAATCGTCTTGAACTTGCGCTTCATAAATATCTCATTCACTGTATGTTCAAGCAACATCTACTCTAATGCTTCATGAAATGGCATGCACACCTTCTGCTAGATCCCATTCTACCGGGGATCAGTTGGCAGCTTGAAATATCCAAATGCAGGCAAATTGGATTATACTTGATTTAACTTTCCTCTGGACTACTGGTCTGGTATAGGATTTTTTTACCTGAAAGGCAGCATTACATCTAAGGTATTCTTCTTCTGACTGCAAAAACTTCTCAAAGCAGCTAAATTTGACACCGCCCTCAGCAGCAATGATCTGCTGTTGTGACATGTTGTTATATGCGAATGTGGCGAGTGCTGCACCTGCCAGAAGTCTGACAGCTTTATCTTCCGAATACAGGTGCTTCATAACTCTGGTGTAGCTAAATTCTAAATGTTGTCCTGCACTCCAGATCTCCTCCATTGCTGGCGCATTACCTGAAATGAGCCACGTAACATAGTAGGCTTATATCGTAATAGAGGGAAAGTGCGACCGGACAGCCGGTAACATCATTGAACTGAATATGATCATCATCATCAGGATCCTACTCAATAAAAGACCTACATTTATGCTTACTAGCTTCTCAAAACCAATTCCACAATAAGACTTTTATTTCATACCCAGTGCTATACTAGCAAGAGATAAAGCAGATTCCACTTGTATGAGCTCGTTGTTTGAGAGCATGAGTAGTGCTATTAGAACTTTTATGCCTCTTGCCCTGGCAACCGTCGTCTGGTTTTGTGGATGTGGCAGATACCCAACCCCTACACATAAGTGTCTGATACTTCGTATGGCGCTGAGTACTAGGTACTCTTTGTCACATTTCAAGAGTCTGACTAGGGGATGTACCCCATTGGCTTCTGCAATGGCATCTTGTTGATTGTGCGCTCCTTGTGCTAGAACACCCAGGCCTTCACATCCAATGAAATGCAGAATTTCTGATAGCGAACTCAGAAAGTCAATAAGTAGGTTCACACCCATTGTGCCGGCCATTTTCCTTCTTTCCTCTCCATCATCACCAGCTAATGCCCATAATGCACCAGCAGTTTTCTCTTGTATCACCTGCGACTTACTTTTGTTCAGTAAGTTAATTAAAGGGCCTGTGACACCTTCCTCTGTCAAGACTTTTTGAGTGAGATGATTACCTTCTGCTAGCATATGGATAGTGTCTACGGCTGCCAATTGAATATCTTTATTCTTGATATCAGTCAATGTAATAATACTGGAAGTGCCCCCACAGTTGACAAATGTGTTCTGGTTGAGTGTATGGCGTCTCGTCACTTTACTAACACATTGGCACAAGGCTAACAGTAAATCAGGGTCAACGCAGTCTTCAAGGATAGATGTAAGAGACTGTATTCCGTTAGTTGTAGTATTGAGAAGACTCTGTCTTGAATCACTGCCATCGCATACTGCACCCAATGCTGTCACGACATCTGTTAAAACATCTGGATCAGGGTTCTTTTGAAGAACGTTTACAAGTGCTGCTATGGCTCCTTTTTGTGATATCATATCAGCATATTTTCTTTGTGAAGAGAGCACAGATAAAACCATGGACACTAGCTTGATAATTCGGTTGGTCGGAGACTTGAGATGTTTGATAAAGGCGTCCAGTCCTCCAGCCCCCACAGTTTGTTCCATGACTTCCGGCTGCTTCATGATGTTTATCAGGCAGCGCAGGGCTTGTGCTTTGGCTCTATCTCCTATTGAGCCTTTCACTACCTGTGAAACCAAGAAATGAACAATTAAACTGGCTGTACTGAAAATTCTGCTACAACTGATAGTTGTTATTGATTCTGGAATTTGAGTCTCCAATGAGGTTGTTTGAATTCAGAATGAGTGTAATTTCAGAGTGGGTGAGCATGTGTATCCACAGTTTTAGTATATCAATTCATGCTGGGATTTATTACAGTTACTGCTCACATTATCAAGTTTCCCATTCTACTGCTGTACTAAGGGGCAACTCCGAATGCAGTCGATTTAGATCAAACTTGGTTTACCTACTCAAAACAATAAACCAATCAACGGTGCTGACCAATCTACTTTTGTATGTGAGAACCCTGCATTTTTGCGACTCTAAATAAAACTTACACCTTTACTAGACATATTAAAGGCATCCTACCTTGACAAGTGTTGGTATTCCTCCATTATCGTATACGTTTCGCCAGTTAAGGTTTGTCATGTCATCTTTTGTTTCTGTAAGCTTACACAAAGACTTCCCAGCACATTCAGCCTCCTCTTCCATATCTGAACTACAGAACTTGAGAAGTTTCTTCCATACTGGCAACTCTGACCGCTTCAATGATTCAAGAAACTCAAGAACATCTGTATGACCTTCCAGGCAGCAAATCTCTACCAGTCCGTGGTTTTGGGTGTTGAGGGCTTCAAGATTCCCTAATCAATTAAAGAATTCATTAAATTAAGGTGAGCAGTGTGGAATACTTGTAATAATTATCTTTACAACACAAAACTTGTAGAAAAAACATGATGTAACGGTTTCACAACTTGCGGAAAATTGAAAGATGAGAATTGCGGTCCAGCAGTCATGCATGCCTAGCCATACCCAAAAAACCTCACTATAAAGTCACCAGACTTGTGATTGCGGTATTTTCATAAATAAGTCACCACGCATTTAAAACCACTTATGAACCATTTTGAAGGCACAACCTGTGTGATCAATCGATACACTTACAAGTCACTTTCTATGGCCAACAAAAATGAAAAAAAAAAGATTCAGATTAAGCTGCGTCTTCATCTAATAGCCCGGTTTTTTTTAGGTTTGTGGTATGTTTGATCAGGGTCAGAAATGTACCCCAAATCCCAGACACTATAGCGGAGCCCTCAATTTAACTGAAGCGACCTGTATCATATCAACTCATAAAAAAATCCATGAGGATCGATACTAGATTACATGAGCAGAGAAAGCCCGCTGTATCCTACCTCCAAGCTCTATGATGACTTGTATGGTCTCAATGTTAGACATGCCGGCTCTGATGGCCACCATGAGCGGCGTCTCCTTTAACTCATCCTGTGTCTCAAACTCCAACTGCTCTTCGCTGGCCTTTATAAACTTCTCCACCGACTTGAAGTATCCTAGCGAAGGGATTATTACACAATAAACTTTTTGTTGTAGTTGTAGCTCAGTGGGATACTGATAAAAATTAAAGCACCTACAGTAGAGACCAGACTGGCTCTGGCTCCGCGACATTAATAGTTAACTCTAGCTTTCTGTCAAAGGCTACAGTTGACTTTTCATAAAAACTTTGCATGTTTCAATCATTATTAGAACGCTGCATACCTTTTCTTGCCGCTTGATGAATGTGAGCCCATCCTTGTTCATCAACCTCATTCATTCTCCTTCTTGCTACAGCTTCACTGTTTTGGACCTGCTTAGTAAGTCTTGTATTCACTACAGTCGTTCTCGCCCTGAAATAATCTTACATTTATTTGAAGCACCAATGCAAGATCACGGCAGACAACATAATTATCTTTTCTGAACCAGAATGCCATGTTAGGAATAAGAACATTAAAAGTCGTGAAAAAATTTGGAACTGAGTTGAATTATTCAACACAAATCACTTACGCTGCTTTAAAAGTTCTGATTTTTGAGTTGACAAGCAGCGCCATATTGGCTCTTGTCGCTGACAGCCAAGACTAGTGAATATGCTTTTATTTGTGTATAGCAAACTATGCATCACGATAATATAAGGACTTATGAATCAGCAGCGAAGGCCTCTGATGAGCAATGAGAAGGCCTTGTTTGGGGATTAGACGACAAAGTATCAGTCGATGATCTGAAATTAGTTATCATTTTCAAACCAACATCCTTGTCTACAAATTATTACTAATTATCACCTGAAGCCAAATTATAAATCAATATCAAAGAAAATCTGCATCCCCAGGAGGGTGAGCATGCTGCCGTATATGTTAGAATCTTACCTTCAAAATTCTCACAATTTGTTTCTAACCGGCTGAGAGTTTGAGAGTGTTTTGGGTGCTGTATCAGAGCAGTAAAATTATACAAGTTCCAGCTAACTGCCCAAAAGAATAATGTCCTCAATCAGTCCCACTTGATAATCGCTATCTGGCAACAACTTATGACGATGAACTTTTTAATACCCTGATAAGTAACACAATCCCATCAGAATCATTTACAATGAATTTAGTTTCTAAATGTCAAGATCGGTTATTTCGTGTTCATTGGATTACAGGTCGTAACTACGGCTAAAACTGCAGTGCTTTTGTAAGCACTCATTTAATCTATTAGAAGTTTAATGAACTATTGTAACAAATAGTGGCGTGATAGCCTTTCTGGATAAATCCCCTTTGGTACAGTCATGAAAATGTTTTGATTCAATTATATAGCTATAGATTTAATTTGCTCTTACCTGGTGGTTTGCAAGATTTTTCACTTACCATACAGAGAAAACGTTTCAACTGGCGGCAGCCAATATGGCAAATGCCATAAATGTACTTCAAATGGCAATGTGGAGAATGATTGTTAAAGTTTTAATAATGATGATATGTACAGTTTTATTTCTTTCCATAGTGATAAAGATTTTCATTAAACATTTTTCCTGTTACACAAAGGCTTTTGACATATTATTATTGATTTTTCCAAGTTAAATAGGAAATTAAAATGAGATCACTGCTTCAGTCAGCGTTTGTCGACACATCATTCACATTCACATTCACAGTAGGGAGTGTCAAATCCAGTTTAAAAGCCACAGCGGACTTTACAATATTTAGTCCACTTTTGTAACTCATGTAAAAATTTAACTTTATATATATATATAAGCCATTTGATAATAAAGCTTTTACCGGTAAGTAAATGTTTGCTATGCAGCCAGGATAAATTTTAGTCACTCTGTCTAAAGCCGGTTTAGAGAGAAAATGTGGCATATTCTTCTGCAGTTTTCTCTCACCAAGGAGTTAACTCCTTGCTCTCACTCAACTTTGACAATACTCATGTGTTAAATGTTGATGTTAGTAACAGAGGAATCCGAAAATTAAATAGTTTGTAAAACGAAGAAAGTTTGCATTATACCCAATGTCGATCAGCAGAGCAGCACTATTAGTTGGCTGAGGTGATTTACAAAATTAAACAAATAGTAATAATGATAAATTGATGAAACTACACCTTTTATAAGCTATATATATATGTGTAATTTTAAGCCAAAGTCACATCACATCTCAAGAAGTAAACATATATAGAGGCCAGATTATCCATCCTCATAGTTAAAATGATGCTGTCAGTTGAGATTGGTGATTGTGAGGTCATTTTGAGCAGGCACTGGTCCTTTTAATGCAGGCAGGTTTCCTCTCAGTGTTGGTAGTTGTCCTCCCTCAGTGATACGCGTAGATCTGATGTCTTGCCACTGAGTAGCCCGAGGTGGCTGAATACTCTCAGTGATTTCTGTCTCTTCCTCTAGGTCATCTGGTAGTGGTGAGGTCTCTCTCAATTTCCTGTATTAAAATTATAGGCATGTACGCAATGTCTCAACTTGTGTTTGGCAAATTGAAGATTTTAAATAGTTTATGGCAGCCACTAAAAAAAGTAACTGGATATGCATGCAACATCTTTTAGAAATTAGCCAGATTTGACAGATGTGTCTGGTAAAGTTTTCCAATGATTCCAATGGTGATATTGTACCTTGCATAATTTTGCTCAATAAGTGGATAATTGCCAAAACACTACCAGCAAATTGGAGGAAAGCCGAAAACATGCGAAACAAACTAATATATCACCTGTATAAGAATACATCTCATTAAAGTGAGACTGTTTTTTCAATATTGCTGCCGCTTGGGAAACTGGCCTACAATATGTACAGATCTTATTTTTAAATGACCAGTTCGTATTGACCCTAACATAGCAAATTCAATGCTCGGAGTGTGGCATTGTTTAAATAAAAAAAAAGTTTCAAAGAGGCAAAGTAAAGTTCTGAAAATATCATCCAAAATATGTGTAACGCTGAAAAAAAATCAATCTATAGCACTATCACCACAAGCATATTTGGTATGAGTTTGAGATGATAACGCCCTAACTGTCTACGTAATTGATAGCGTTCAAAAACTTGCAATGCTTGTGGGGTTTTAACTTTCATTCAAATTTTTGTTGGGACATGTTAGGTGGTTGTGACATTTGCTGGTGCAACAGGAAGAGTGTTTTGTAGAGAATCTGAGGTCAAAGTAACATGATTGTTGTACAAACCTTGCTCTGTATCTTGTTATGAGTACACCTGCTATTATTAATGCAGCCAAACAAACCAGAATGGCTATAGGGATCCCGACTTGAATGCCTGCAAACAAAAGGAATCTGATTGAAATGCTCTAAAAATGAGCTAGCACTGTTGTTAATTAGAAAGGGTGGGATTAAACATAATGCATGTTGTTGACTGTCTGCAGGATTTAAATACAGAAGAAATCTTCACCGCTCTTCCAAATCCAAGAGTTTAATTCATTTCATTCATTAAATTTCTATATTGCCTAATCGGGGGGGGGGGGGGGGTTGTTAGAAGACTACTGGGTAAATGCTGATGTGCTATAGTGAATGAAGTATAAGTGAGAATATGAGTATATTATGAATGATGGATCTAATGCATCTGAAGCACATTGTACCTATTTTATCCTCGCTAATTTCTTGCTGTCTGTTCTGGTTCCGTAAACTCTTATCAACTTGAGTATCTGACAAATTTAGGGTTTGAGTATGTATAGTATTTGAGTTGGTTGCTGATTGTGTTGTAGTTGTCGTGGTTGTTGTGGGTGTTGTAGTTGTCGTGGTTGTTGTGGGTGTTGTAGTTGTTGTGGGTGCTGTAGTTGTTGTAGTTGATGTGGATGTTGATGGAGTGACAAGATCTGGGTCCAAACAAACTGAGTCACTTCTACAGTTTGGTTTAGATCCACACATATCTCTTGGTAGGCCTGGTATGTCAACATCTGTAATGTAAAATCATCATATTTTTATGTCTATTTCTCGTTACGGATTTGATCGTACTCCTAATATTCTAATAATCTAATAATCTAATAATCTAATAATATTTACCACCTTTATCTGCTTATCTGTCTTTTTTCCTCCTACATTTGCCCTAATTTCTTAGTCTTTATACAAAACATCCTATCTGGATGATATTTTCTCCCAAATAAAGAGTGTAATAATTATAATTCTCATATGCTGTATACATGTAGGACAACTCCACTTGTCTGGGCCATCGATTCCTACACCAATGTCATTTTCCAACTCCATTTTACCATGTTAGCAAGGGGATCTCTCAACTAGGTATTTTGTTCCTGAATAGTTCACTCGGAAGGTATAGTTTCATCAGAAAACCCTCTAGTGGAACATCTGGTAGAACAACTACAATAATGAATAGCTTAAAAAAACAACCACAGTCACCTTCCAGTGTATTTTTTGGATGGATGGAGAGGATGGAGAATATATTCTTAGGATTCAGGTGTATTTCATGCCGAGAGGTACAAATTGAGCGCCAACTACTAAAGTATATCCCTCCCAATATGATACTGATATTTACATCCGTGTTTATAAACTGAGCAATAAAGGCAAATTATGGATAACTCAATTTGAGATTAACTGTGAATCAGAAGATTAATAATCTTATAAATCCAATCAGGGAGAATGGAATTCCATTCTCCCTGATCCAATAGATCTTGTGGTTAGCATGATTAATTGACAGCCTGAGCTTCATGGTTCTGTTTGACAGCACAGGCTCACCATAGTACTAAAACCACTGGTAAGAACCAGAACCTTGTCTCTATGTGCTGATAACCACGTTCTCTCTTCTCTAAACATATACATACTAAACTATACTAAACTATATTTAAAAATGAAAACCATGAAAATATTCACTTCTGATTTTATCACACTGAAAGTAACCTATATGGATAATTGCCTCATGGTGTTGATATGAATGAAATAAAGTGTGACTTAGTAGCGTACTTAGTGTAACAAAGACCAAGCTGCAGTGGGATAATGTATGTATTTGTGAGTAGATGCCAACATATTGCAAGTGCACAAAAAATACTTGTGATACTTACAAATCTTAAGAAAGAAACACGTCGATATGGCTAGTGCGTCGTTTCTACAAACATGCCAAAAACAGTACACAGCACAGTGACAGTGACATATATCTTCAAAACATATTGCTAGGGGTAAAATTTGACTAATATTGTACCTATGACTGCTTCTCTTTTACCCACCAACGGTTGCAACAAAAACACTGTAACCATGTGAAAGCTAGCAAAAGCAACACACCTCTATGTAACAGTCACTTATTTGAATTATATCTAACCAGGATTGAAAAAGAATATTTTAGATGGGATTTGAATAGAACAGCTCTCATTGCCAACTTCCAAACCTCAGGTCAGTAACATCAATGAACTAAAGGTTTAGTTCGTGGAGAGGTATACACCCGAGGGTGCTGGGTGCAGGAACAATCAACAATGAAAGCTCCCCCAGTGGGACTCGAACCCACAACTCCTGCGGCACTAATCGCCTGGCAGTGAATAGCAAGCACGCTAACCGATTACGCCATCTCACCATCCCCAGAAAAGAATGGGTCGATGGCGCTAATTAGATAGCCCGCTATTCACTACTCGGAGTTGTGTTCTCTCATCCCACAGCACATTCCAACCCACCATTGCCACACTATGAAACACAGCGTACGTGTTAGGGTTATTGGCCTTACATGGCCCATTGCTGGGACCGGGTAACATAGTTCTAATTTCTAACCATATACAGTAGCGGATTGTTTACATAAAAAATTATAAAGAGCCCTGTCACATTAAACGCTCTCAGCAATACCAGTTCTTTATCCTGCTATGTATCTGCCTTAGTGTATTGAAAATCCTTTTTGGCATAAAAAACCGAGGCAAGTTAACGGTATTCCAACAGTTAGTATAAGTATTTCTACTGCACGTAAAATGAGACCTCACCGCCCTGGGAAATTTTCAAATATGACACCGTTTTTAAACATTTTAATATGTTGATGGCAATACAATTCAAAGCAATACCGGTAAACTAAGCCGTATCTCAATGGCCCCATTTTTATCTCAACAACATAAATGGGGCCGCTGAGACAAGACTAGGTAACTATGTATCACTGTCACCTGTTTTGAGGAGAGGCCTGCAAGCAGACCACATTAGTTCCCAAATCATGCTCTGTTGGTGTCCACCACAGCTTGTGTACACGATTGTTACCACTCTCAGTCCTGTTATAGAAAAAATCTCCATCCACTGGTCCAAAATAGGTCAGGCGGGCATCGCTACAACATGGAATAAACTTGTGTAAAAGTGGCTAATGTGTGCTTGTGTAATGTGTGGTTGTGTAAAAGTGGCTAATATGTGGTTGATTTCTAGTACAAATGTAAAAATCATCATCTTATCTGAAGCGGAAAGAGTTATCCTTTCTTGGGTACAGGCACTGGGACCCAAAGTACTCATGCCGCACCATCTACCAGTGCCCGACGGATGTTGAAGAGGCAGAGGGGGTTCTTTTTACTGCGTGTGGGGTGTGCAAACACACAGTGGACCTCTGGTATTTTTATTCCCGCTACGCAAGGACCTGGCTAGGATGAATGGTGTGCCAGTATCAAATCAGTAATGACTACCGGCGCTGAGAATTGAACCTAAATGCAAAGAAAATAATTGTCACTCTATGATTCACCAAAGGAGTACTCCTTATTCACTATGATGACCACAATTTTCTGATTCTGCAGTAGTTTTGTTTTACTGCAACTGGGCTTTGTGCGCTTGTGCAGCTCTAATCGAGCTGATCTCCACAAAAAACAGTCTGTTGAGACATAATCACAAGGATTAGTATGGCATGGGCTGATTCGGTTAAAATTTTCTACTGACTTTTCTGTCTGAGATCTTTAAAACCATAATCAACATGGCCTAGAGAGACTGGCACTCCATAGCTATATTTAGCCTTATCTCATATTAAAACTCACACTCCTCGTGTCGTTAATCCGATGTCATCGACCTCAAGAGCTGATGTCTGACAAAACTTTCTCTTTATCTCATGGTATAAAGTCACATATTCAAAACCTCCATAGTAATTCCACTCTAATCCTGAGGGGAAACAAGGCGAACTCTTAATCACTGATACTGTGAAGTGTAGATATGTTTCCCTCTTTGAGTTGTTACTCGACTGCCCTTCATACTGTAAAACTTTGACACCGATGAGATAGTTTCCCTCAGGTACATTGGCACCAGCTACTGATAATTCACA
Source organism: Membranipora membranacea (assembly GCA_914767715.1). Classification (NCBI taxonomy): domain Eukaryota; kingdom Metazoa; phylum Bryozoa; class Gymnolaemata; order Cheilostomatida; family Membraniporidae; genus Membranipora; species Membranipora membranacea. The sequence goes on from OU612068.1 coordinate 15,050,980, forward strand.
GTTCTAAAAACATATAAATTATTGAGTCAATGCAAAAAACACGGTCAAAAATGTTAAGATCATTCTTGATGACTGGACCATCAGGTTTGCCAAGTTCCTCAACTGAAATATGGCCCAGATGTGTGTGAGCAAGGTGTGAGTGTGGTGTGAAGTTCGCTACTGTATTATTCTATTTCTGTATCTCAACATATTTTTTTTTAATTGTTGCATTGAAGCCTCTATCAATACTTTTGAGTGGTAGGTAGCAGAAGGTCAGGTATCCATCGATCGATCGATATAAAAAGAACTGGCAGGTAAACCTAATTGATCTCTGGCCGTCACTCCAAAGGTAAAAAATTTTACCTCTTTTAGAGCGAATAGAGAGCGTGTTTCATTACATACATCTCCACATTGCTCTGAGGTTGGCCAATCACACAGCACATATCCGAACCTGTTAGCATCCACAGCTACAAGCAAAATAATCTTAATTATACCATATTTACTGCATCTTAATTTACAAATGTTTGTGCCAAGGAATTTCCTAGCCCTGTCGCGCGGCAAACATATAATATTTAACATTATTAACCTGCTTAAGGACAGACAACTCAAAGTGAAAGCAAAATAATAATATTGTTTCATATGTGATATCCACATTACTACATTCCAAACATAACCATCTAAAATCTACTTGGTGATTATCTTCAATTATATAAATAAAACTAAGATACATGTATCCAACTATTTAATAATGATGATCTATCTTCTCTTCAACCAGAGAGCATAGACATATGGTCTCTGATACAACTGTAACTGTAATGTCATGTGGCCAACAGTTATTATCAGGAAGAAGATAAAGACTAAATCAGATCAGTTCTCTGATAACGAAAAAAGCAGGTTTTGCTTCTTGTATGTTTTGTTATCATCAATTTATCATTCTTCATTCTTATCATTCTTCTTTGCACCTGACCGAAATTACTTCAATCTCTGTTTGACAAACTCATAATCACAATGTCTCGTAACCGATGTATAGTAACGCAGAAGCCGTGCAATATGGATGAATGGATGAATTTATTACAATCACTGACAAACAAGCCGTGAAAAAACATAGAAAAATCAGGTCTCCGTGGAAAAAGTTAAAAAGTATATATTTTAGCGTGAGAATCAGATGTCGTAAAAAAAGCAGTCTTGGCTCCAAGCACCTCTATACTTCATGGTGCGGTAACGTAACGTCCTGATGGGCAATATATATATAGTGTTAGTCACATACCTCCTATTCTTGTTGTTTGGTTACAGTCTGGATTCAGACTAGTTATTGGAGAAGCAAACGCATGTGGAGGGTTAGCTGTGCTACCATCATTGTTCTTTTCCGAGAAGGATATGAGAGTCGATAATTTCCATTCCTTACTATTTAGTTTACTGGACGGGTCACTACTAACTGAGCCTTTGAAGCTAAAAGATAATGCAGATGCTCAGTGAAAAAAATATCTGAAATCTATCAATGGCTGTGAAAATTAAGAAATACAAATACAAAACAATAGTCTCTTTGAAGTTAGACATTTTTTAATTTTTCAGATTATGTGCACACATTCGCTGTTACTCCTTGATTCAAGTAACCTCAAATTTTACCAAGTTAATGCATGTTTGTTTCCGGGAAACTTGAGGGATATACTAACCTTATGATCTCTTGATATGACTCATTCCCTCCATAATTTCTCAGGAAATGACCCTCTACTTGTAACTGACTGTCACGGACTATACAGTCAAAGTTTGTCTCATTCCCAAGAGACAAACTGGTAATAGTTATTGGTAGTATAGAGAATTTGGCTTTTTTGGGATGGCCACCACAAAGCAAATCTGGATTATCAAATATGTCAACTTTCCAAACCAATCTTGTCTTTAAAATCACCTGATGGAAATATATAAGTACACACATTATAAGTACACACATTATAAGTACACACATTATAAGTACACACATTCGTCACACATAAGAACAATGCATGAGGTATGAAAGGTGCATCAAAAAGCTATCTGCCTTGTTCTCTTTATAATCAAATTAGTTTAGCATTCAGGGAACCACACCGTCACTACCCAAGGTAATTAAGCTGCTAATAATATATTATATTACTTATGAATTTAATGGAAACTTTTAATGTTGCTTGTGGAAATCGCAATCAAATGTTTCTCATATTATCAGCAGCTTACACTTAAACGTACTGTAAAAAAATCCGTCTAGTATGGGTTTTGCTGCCATTAAGAAAATCGAGAGAAGAATGTAGAATAGCATAAACAGAAGGGGTATCAACAAAACTTTTATTTTGGGCAAAACTCAGTCTACTGACGATTTATTGATCAGCGTTTAGGACGCAGCCAAGCCAATGAAGCAAAATCTATTTTTCTTTGGCAATTTTTCTAAACTCTCCATAAAAGTACAAAGTACCAACAAGTCGGGAATTTAAGATTACTTCACCTAATCATGTAAGTAATATAGTATATTTGTGAATAATATAATGATAATATTTCTGAGCCTTTACAATAATATTGTTCCATTGTTCCATTGTTCCATTGTTTCTTAATCAGCTGACAAAAATGAACATACATGGTTTTGAAGCAGCATGGTAAAATCATTATAAAGGGTCACGGATTTTTTTCTCAGGCTGGCTGATTACATCTCATCCTCATATCTCACTAAAATAAGTCCGTCTGTACTTAGAATTTGTGGAATTTTCACTCTGATCTGCTCATAATTTGTGAGCGTGTAAAAATGTTGTCTTTTTATGATACTCTGCACGTTGCTTTGCCAACAAGGTAATAATTTGACGCAGTTATTAATGTAATTATTAGTGAACAGCTTGAAGCCATCTCATACAAACATTCTGAACTCAAAGTAACTTTCATTTCAAGGCACACTAATATTATTTTATCGGTGATACAGGTCATCGAAGTAACACACAGCACATTTAACAACTTTAACAAAAACTGCATGCTTAATTGAACCACTAATATCTGAGCCCATACCAATACATGCACCCCACACCAAAACAAGGTCCCCATATCACCAATACAAGGTCCCCATACCAATACAAGGTCCCCATATCACCAATACATGGTCCCTATACCAATACACAATCTGTTATTCTTCACTCTTATCACGGCCCAACAAAAACCGACTTTGAGGCTTTGAAATAGCCCACACCTACCTTCCTCATAAAATACTTACAAAGGTGCGGTTATCATTGAATGAATCCCATGTTAATGTTCCAGCCAAGTAGTTCAGCCCTGCAGCATTTCCCACAAAAACAGCCAGAAAGAAGGTTCCCAGGAACGCTCGGCTCATCTTATTATAGGTAATGTTCATGAAATTAAAGTTACACAACACTACACCCCAACATAGGCTTCAATAATCTGTCTGAATATGGAATGACAGTCCATGTCAGGCCCAATAACTTGATACAGTGTGGAGTATTTATTCTTCGATCTGACCATCGCTGATAAGAATATGACAACACCACCATATCTCTTGGTTGCTAAGTAAAGGCAGACATTACTCGACCGACCTCTTACAGCTGCACACTGATGTCACACGTAAACCTGATTAGCGAAGTACATACACAGCAATGTAAGAAAGTACAACTAATGATAAATATTAAGATAAGTTAGAGAGTCAGCCCACAAGTAAGGTGTTTGGTCACATCGGTTTCTATGGATAGGTTATTTTTATTGACACAGCGCTACAACTGGGATTTATTACAATAAGTTATGCAATTTACCCACAAAGAACACTATGTTCCTTATGTGATTTTAGCGATGAAACAGAAACAAAGAATATCAAAATTAGCAATGATTTTATCTAATCGTAAAATGGAAAGTCATATCATTTATTCATCTTGTAGTGAGAGTATAACACACCTATAGCCTGTCTTAAGACAGGCTAAACACAGCTACGGAGTTTTTGATACTTTTTCTGATATATCCTTGTTGGTTTGAGATAGATTAGAGTACCAACAAGGTGAAGCAAAGAGGATGTTGGATAATACACAGGTTTTATATAAGAGGGACAAAGAATAAGGAGATACCCTTGTATTAGCTGGCTTGGCATGCGTTCAATCATCTCGGTGAACAAATATACACTACTTGGGATTCTGATAACATGCTAGCATTTGAGAATACCTTACAGAACAAAGTTAAAATATTTTATTGCTCATTAACAGGAGTTAACTATGTGTGTATGATTGCTTCAAAATGCAACTTCTTGAAGGAGGCTTATTAAAGCAGGTCAACGCTGGTTTAGAACCTGTTGTTATACAGGGTTTTCATAGGTTTTTCCTTTGTTGTTGATTGTTGAATCTTTCTATGATAATAAAAATAAAAACTTATGAAAGTATTGAAATATTTCTGGAAAATGCTGGAGATAACTTTGGAGTTATCAGATACCTGCAAAAGGGTTGACGACTCTCAATTCTTAGTTTTGATAGTGATTACAACAGAGAGGGTGGTATATACCACCCTCCCTGATTACAGACCTATCATGGAGAGCTCAAGGACGTAGTATTTATTTATATACATCTATTAGTTAGAATAGCAGACAGTTGAAGCAGTGAGAGAGATTCTGGTTACTCAGCGTGCCTTAAATTGAATAGATATCGCATATTTATTCTGGTAGTTAGGAAGTCCAGAGACGTTTCACCAGAAACATAGCAACAGTTTAAAATACAGAAAGTAACAGGTTATAAGATAGTCGAGGGGAATATACAGAAAACCAAGAGGATAAGTTCATGCACTAGAAATGAGACCTTAGCTTTCGATGACTAATATATAAGCTTTGATATAATGGCGGGGAGATAACTTCTAGAACTATTATTTAATTTACAAACATAATGCTGGCATAATCAGGAGGCCCAAATCTGATATCAGACGATAATATAAAACAAAGAAGAATGAATTACCTTGGTGACACAATCTTGGTTAATAACTTTAATTAGACAATAAATCATGTATTCCCTGGATGGACAATGATGCGATGATGTTCAACAGGTCTCGGCTCAAACGGTGCAAGATGCTGGTAGAGGCATTTCATTATCAACCACTTTCTTGATAATGAAATGCCTCTACCAGCATCTTGCACCGTTTGAGCACTTAAACTGTCTCGGCCAAGAGCAATGAATTACACCAACTGGTTAAATTTGAGTGAGGGAATACACTACAATGATGAAAGTGAACGTGTTGATACACTTTTGACAGGCTTACTGTGGATTGACTCCAACAGGTAAATGACTGACTTAGCCTTTACAGATATGAAGCTTTATTTTATCTGCAAACTCTTAATGGGATTGAGTGTTGGTGATCTAAGATATGATTTGTACAATCTTAAAAACCCTTCGTAAAATTTCCTAAACTATCCATGACTAGTATAAGTCCTTAGATGAGTAAAGTGTCTTTAGGAGGAAGAGTTGGCCATGAAATATCTGGCTAGGCATTAAATCAACCTCACTACTTTACATTAATTCCCACCTTAACTAGCTAAAGTCGATGCTTGCTTACATTAAGGCACCTCAAAGCTAGCTAAATTTATACCTAGCTTATAAAAACGCCCTTAGATATGTGGTATTTACTAAATAGGCTTTGTAGCTGTCAAGCGAATTGTTAAATTTTTGACTCGAGACCCTTCAACCTTTTGGCTTTGTAATAAATCCTATCTGAATGGCAAAAATACTACATGTAGTACGGGTAGTTATGAGCCGATAGTATTGTGCCAGATTCCAGCCAAACCATGCGCAAATGTGAGTAAATTGCATCCTTTAGTTTTTTGATATATCATTATTAGGGGTTTAGCAACAACATGTACATCCAAGCCTTTGTTGATAACAAATCATGCTCAATTCATGGCATTCAATGAGCCATTATATGACTGCAAGCCGCTTGATTGTGAAATCCCTTAGTGCTAAGATCCACAGATAACAATGTAAACAGGGATTTTAAAGTGGATTTGAAGTATTCTCTTTCTTACATTAGACCAAGGAGTAATAGCGATTAGACAGGGTTAGAACTTGTGGGTCATGAGTGCGCCGCCACTGTCGCATTAAGAAGAGCAGGATAGCAATCATCATCATCCTTCTAGGACTAACAAAGTATAACCTCATGAGGTGATAATTACAGAGAGATGGAACATGGCGAACGCTATATCATCACAAACTGACCTATTTTGAACAGGTACATAGTATAGCAATTATAAATTTAGTCGTAACTTGTTGCATTCAAATCAGACATAACATGCAGGTAGCATTGTTAGAAGGCACAAGTGTCAGGTCAGATAAGTTCGTAATACATTATTATCAACTGCTGGTGTATTCATAAACTCATATGTTTATGGTGTCGAGTAACTAAAATACCACATTGTCTGCCTGATCATAGGAATTTTACTTGAGGAGGAGAGATCTGCCAATCTTAGCTCTAATAGAGTTATAGTATAGTATCCTGGCATAGGCTTAGTGTTATGGTTGGATGGGATTGTGGGACATGATGCACTGATTTTGGTGCTTTTACTCACATTCTCCTTGCGTTAACCGGAACCATGAGGCAGTTCATTGACCAGAACTGGATCTTTTTAGCGTCTATCACTTATGCTTGTATTTGGTAAGGGATGGTTTAGTATTTGGTGCTGTAAGCATGGCCAAGCATGCGTGGATCTATAGAAGCTCTGAACTCAAGATGTATTGAGGTTGAATGGCAAACTTGTTATTGCGAGGGGTCAAGGAGAGCAATATTCTGCTTTATTTACTTTGCATACGAAGGCAGCAGAAAGAGCTGTGATAAGGCTATATTAACTGGGTGTATTGAGTTTTTTCAGCTGTTGCAAAAAGAAAACCATGTCTCACCATAGGCTGACCTGTTGTATGCGATCATAATCACATCACCTCAAACTATGCAAACTTGATGTCAGATAAAAGTTCTTACTAAACTGAAGTCATCCAAAGTTGTGGTACATCTATTTGCAAATATTTTGATTCGGGAGAATTTGCAGCCACTACACATTGTACCTTGCACTGTACAGTAAGCGTGTAGATTGACCCCTGTTGAAGGTGATTCTTGGCATTTTTTTACCGCGTTTGTTAGTGTAAGCTTATGTTAACTTAACAAACCACAACCTGTGGTGTTTTGACACTCTGTTTAATTACAAAATAATATTCCTGTTGCACTCATTGCATGTATAGGTGAGATCATACAGGGTGCTGTAACAGCTGGCAGCATATCAGACAGTACCTTTTCAGGATTAGTAGAGCAATGTCATCGATAGAGGAGACCTCGCTAAGCCCACATTCACAACATACGGATCATGAAGTGAACTCAGAACAGCCTATGCTACTGTTAACGCGAGGTGTACCAACATTATCTCGATCACATGGAATACCAACTATGTCACGATCATCTTATAGCACTGTAAGTATGTTCAGTGTATTTCATACAACAAACAAATCCAAACTCAAGACTCGCGCATTTATTTTAAATATTCATCTGGCGGAACGGAAGTTGCCCATCATAATAAACATGCTTTTTCCACTGGAGATTCTAGTTCATTCACAGTCCACTGCTTTGTGTGTAATTGTCGATATCCGGATATGCTGTTGGACAGTTTCATAGGAAAGAATATTTGCAGTTCAGCCGAAAATAGACTGCAACAAGATTTTAAACAAAACAACAGGTTTCTTGTTCATAGTAGGGTAGAGTATTCACTGTGAGGTGAACTCTATGTATATTACATATACTAGATAGATCTTTCCGGGTGTTATACACACACCAGAAGGGAATGGTCGTAATGGGAGTCATGCCAGGGATACCTTGTCATATAATACAGCCAGCAAGGTTCCGCTTTATCCGCAGAGGCAGATAGATAAACAATATAACCAAACAGGACAGTCATGAGAAAAGACCTGATCAAGATTGACATCAGATGTAATAGGCTACTCCGTCTATAACATCAGTACATCAGAACCATAATTTGGTCAAATACAAAGCTAAAAATTTATTAATATGCATATATTAGTTGAGATGGAAAGAAATGTGTAAAACAGCATGCTCTTTTTTTTGGATATACTGCCTGCCTGTTAGCACTGCTGGATGGGTTTTGTCATAAGCGGATGGCCCCTTTACAGAGATGTGTGGCCGATAGCCATTTACCAGACATATTTATAGCACAACAGAAACGGTGCCAAAAGTCTGATTGGGTTTTAATAATTAATATGAGTTGCAGCCCTTGAAGCATCTATATTGCCTGTGGGTTTAGGAAACCCGACCTGTATATAGATTCTATTTATTGACATTTTTGGTTCTGGAGCATAGAGACATGTTTAGTTTTGATGCTCATAGGAAGCTCATGGGATTGAGAAAACAACATACTTGGCTCCAGATAATGACAAACATCAGAATTATTGTTTTTGATTGGAAACCCACGAGAAACATTATTTCTATTAATCAGGTAGACAGGTACAAGCTCAGGTTAAAGTAAAATCCAGCTTCTATCATTGAGCAGGGCTGGACCATGAACAATTTTACCTTTTTTTTTTAAAGTTTTACATTCACACATGTAGTCAATCTTCTATTCTTTGTAGAAAATGCAAACATTCAAACACAAAAATCGTTGTAAATGGATTATATTCTTCTCTGTGGCGGTGCTGACTTTAGTCTTTCTCGTTGTCGGAGCCGTAGCACTCATAATGATGTCTGAGAATGAACACATACCAACAACCAATGAAAATTATGCAGGTGACGCTCTCTCATCTGGAGTTCAGCAGCAACAATCAAACCAAGTAAGTCCTTACTAACTTTAGAGTCAGGTCATTTGTTTTAATCATGTTCTTTTACCCATAGATAATGAGACCTACACACATACTCAAGTAATGTGTAACTAGCCGTACAGCGAAAACTTTAATTAAGTGTTACAAACTATCATAAGACCACTGACATTATTTAGTATCTCTGATAAGGCTACAAAGCTTTTTTGGAATTCAAGCATCTGATTACACAACTATGAATCCTTTATCATTATAATCTTTTATTGTCAATGCAATCTGATACAAGGGTGATTATGTGCTGAGAAGTCACTAGTACTAGTAGTGACTACCTCAAAAAAACTATGTGATGTATAAACGTGATATAGCCATTTTTTATCAGTGCCATTGGGTAGATACAGACAGTAATACAAATGAAAACCCTTGATTTGTAGTTGTGTGTATTCCCCCTGTGTGTTTTTAATAAAAAACTTGAACCAAACTCCATTTATTCATTACACCACCATTCATAGTCTCCCCTTTGTAAAAGTACTATCGCTTATGAATAGCATTATCTTTTCCATCATTACAATTATGTTCAACCGGTTTGATGTTTTCTCAACAGGAAAACCAAAAGAGACCTAAACTGATTTTTGAGTATGTTGGTGAGCAGAAGAAAAAGGAGAAGGTTATAATTTATTTAGGGAGGAATTCAACAGAGCTTTTCTCTGAGCAAGTTGATGTCATCAACCACTTCACAAAGGTGTCGTAGCCTTATATTCTTACTCTGTGATTCCGCGTAACTGAAATAAAGTTGATCAACAGTATGAAATTCAATATATAATGGTTGGCTAAACATTTCCCATACAATGGCTTGAAATAATAGATGATATTATTTCCGATTTACATGCTTCCATGCTAGCCAGAATGAATGTCTGTATGTACTGTTAGATGAAAAGTTGAACAACCTATTTTTGTGGAATTACAGCCATTTACTGTTTATCAATAACTGGAGCTGGGGGGTCATTGGGTTATCAGTGTTTAAATTTTGATCAGTTAAGCAATGGTATTGCCTTGAACCCAAGTAACACAAGCCAACATGACTATACATACATTATTATACCTAGTTGACACACAATCAAGGAGCCGCTACTATCAGCACCTTTACCAACTATGAGATAATCGTCTGGCTGATTGGTAATTTTGCAGAGCTGTATGGGACATTATGTCTGTGAACATATTATATTGTTATATATATTGTAATCAGATATATACACCTGTAGGTGCAATGTCATTGTAGGCTGCTATTAAGGGCAAAGTACCAGACAGGTTTGCACAGAATATGTAAATATATGGATCTAACAAGCATGCACACATAATAGTCCCAACTCCGACGATCATTAAGTTACCACCAAAATAACAGTTGCCAGCTAATTATTATAAAAAAGACATTATATCAACAATAATAATGAGATGACTTAAAATTGTATTGTACAAAAAACAGCAGGTCATAACACCAAGGAGTTCAAGACTCCTTGATTACACCAATGAGCTGGTTAATTGAGCTCATTACAAGCAACTTAACCTCTCTGTTTATCTGTCACAGCGCATAGCAGTACACAGATTAGAAGTATCTCCAGGAGTAAAGGTGTGTTTAGTTAAGACAATCACGGCAGAAGTTAAACCTGATGAATTAGCTGATGCCCTCACTAAATCTATTAATATACAGGTGAGCCCAACTCCTACTCATAGGTAAGGTTAGATTATGTGAAGCTTACACCTTTCCTGGGCGCTTGTAGTGACACTCTATTATTTATGTCACTACAATCGACCTGGGTTATGTTTGAGCTCTTTAATTAAAGCTAAACTACCACTGATGTATAATATATATATATGGTGATAGCACCAGGGTGCTTCTAGATCAAGTTCAATCCAATCGCCTGCATTCCAGTTGCTCCCTTCCACTGGGCGTGACCATTGGATCGGAAGCAACACCCAATGCAGGCAAAAGGACCAAACTTGGTCTAGGGTGCTTCAGATATATATAAATGTGTTTTAGACAAGACCGAATGAAATCAGTGACCATATTTTTGCAAAATGAACAGTGAAGTCAGTCCTGACAAGCCAATTTGTTATATCAGATCTCTGCGTTGAATACAGTGAGTTAGATATTTTGGCTTGTGTGTTTGTTTAGATGTGTCATTTCATTGTTACATAAAAAGCGATCACAGAGTACGGATATATGTAATGTAAAACAAAAATAGTACTGCTGAGATGGTAAATAGTGCAGTCGGGAGTTTGTATCAATAACAATAGTACTTGAATCAGACAAAGAAATCACCTGCTGCAGTGATAATGACAACCATGTGCAACTGCCAGCTGCTAGTGTATTGTGTGCTAGCTGCTAGCACAGAATAAAAATATGGGTCAAAATGAAGCCTTCATTAAAAAAAGACATCAAGGTTTGTATTATCACAGAGGCCGAGACGGGTAGTGCAGGATTAGCAGGCTATTTCAGCTATTATGTTTTACTGTTAAATTCTACCGCTCTGTTTGACAGGTTAATTCTACTGAGGTGTATGTAATAGATCCTACACCTGTATCCAATGACATACTTGACGACATTACTGTGCATGCTTACTGTCCTAATGCTGAGGTGTACTCCATTAAAAAAGTCAATGGAAATGACACAACAAACGGTATCACGATGGAACAACTCATTGAGAGCAAACAAGGTAATTTACATTACTGTTATGAAGTAATTTTGTAACCCATTTACATGCCTAAAACCTGCAACTAGTATTTATGTTCGTGTTGATGGCCCAATTATTCTATTAAATTCCAACATGTCACACTCCCACCTTGATTGGTTAATGGAAGTACTAAACAGAAAAGGTCTGCTTTCAGTTGCTTTCTTGCTAATGAAATATTTTCGCAAATTTCAGTTTTTTTAATGAGCATTAGATTTTGGCCAGTTTTCAACAATAAAATTAAAATTTAATCTCACGATAGCCATAGCCATAATAAACAACATAGAGCTGTTTTGATTGACATGAATTCAACAGAGGAATCTGCTCTGATGAAATCCCATATGATATTTTCGTTGCTGCTACCATGGAGAGGTAAAATGAGACTCGATTCTATGCTGTCTGCGAGGTATATATCAGCTATCACTAACAGCCATGATTCTACTTAATCTGCTGATCGAATTCTGACAGGTTACAGCAGAGCAAAGAGGCAATCAGCATTCCACCATTCAAACCCGTTGGATACCCATCACAGTTCAGAGACATACTATTGCGGTGGACCTATCGGCGAAGATCCTAAACCTGCGTTACCATACCAATGTACGAAATCTCAGGACTTCTGCTTCAAGAACCTGGTGAATGAGCAATGTGACGAGTGCTACCACGGCCACTGTGAGTTGTTCAGCGGTGGTGACATATCTTGCATAGTGTTTAGGATTTCACATACCAACTTATAAATATAGGAAGCATATATACACTGCTGGCTCAGGAGGCTCAGAAAACAATCATGCTTCCCAGTCACATTAAAACTCACAACTTTTGACAATTAATATCAAGCATGTTTTTTAGCGTTGCATTAGTATTAAAACTCAGCGTTTGTTCAGAGGTGATTGCAATTGCAAAACAGCTGCATGCTTGAAGATTGAATTGACCCTAAAGATTCAAATTACCACCATGTGCGTCAAACCCCGGACTTTAATACAGACATTGCTTATTTGTTTTGACAGTTCTCAGAACCAGAGGATGTTGGTGTCCTATCACAGCTATTCACACATGTATCAAGATATCATGGAAACCAGTGAACCGACTGTGCTGTGGTGTTAATCAACCCCCTTGTATACGTAGAGAATGTGGTGCGTGATATTTTAATTATTTACGAAACAGATTTATAAATGTTGAGTCAATATCGGTACAGTTGTTTCAGTTTGCTTGCGTTTAATGAGCTATACCATGCTAAAGCCTCACCTGGAACACTGGTAGATGCATTCAATTATAAACTGCTTAACAGAATGACTGGGCACTGAAATACATTGAAAGCATTGAAGTACACCGGGCTGTCCGTGTGGCTGGTGATTGGTTGGGCCGGTGATATTGACCTAAACTAGTAAAAATTTAGAATAAATCTTGCGATAAGAAAAGTTTGAATTTCAGTGAATCCTTTTTAGCTGTTGGAATTGATAAGAAAGTAAAAATATAATTTCATATTGCTCATCCTGTGTCTAACCTCTTGTTGACAGCATGTTGTAGCACAGCCTGCACTTCTCTGTCTGAATATACATTTGATGCTACCACACGATGACTTAAATCGCACAAACAAAAGAGAGAACTTATGTGTCATCAAATTGTTATAAAAAAAGATAACGTATTTAATACAATTTGACCAGACATTAGTTCTTGCTTCTAAACTTTTGAGTGGGCGAGACTTTGTAACCTAGCCAACATTTAATGCACACTAATTTTCAGACCCCTACTTTAAAGCATCATTGCTGTTGTGTGGAGTGACAATACGGCGCAGGCTGTTAAACATGTATACAAATACAATTATATTGTTTTTGATATTTCTAGATGAGCATTGGAGAGTGCCCTACGTACCAATACCTGTAATAACATTCTCCATCACACCAACAAATGCTGGTGGCGAACGGCTGTGATAATGCCAACCATGTCCATTTAAAGACACAGGGTGAACACAACTCCAAGACAAAGTGCCATAGATATGAACATTAGAATCGCACATTCTTGCAAAAGCTTTACTCACATTTTATACTATGGTATTACGAATAGACCAAAACATTAGATGACAGCATGCCCATACAAATTGTGTCCAGTTCAGTATAATTAGTGCCCTTATTCTGCCTATCAATGTTGACAACCAATCAACACACTGTTTTTTTTAGTCAGGGGATGCTTCCAAATCCTTGCCTCAAACCGTAAAGAAAATTAATTTTGTGAACACAATGGAAATCCGGGACAATGAAATTTTAAATATCAATGTTTTCATATTATGTTTACAGAAATGTTACTTACAGACACTATTTTTTGTAGTTTTTTGCTAATGAATAAATTTTCAAAGCTTCTTTGGGCATATGAACATTACTTTAAATATAGTATAAGTCGCTAGCTCGAAAGTTTCTTGTGCCTTGAGCCATAAATATCTTCAGGTTTTCTAGCGATCTCTCGCAAGGGAAAATTTAGAAGATGATGCTCGAAACTGAAAGTGAATGTTGATAGTTCGAAGAGCATCATGCTATCAAAGAGCACAAAGCAATATAAAACCTTTCAATGCTGGCTTTGGTATATTTGCGAGAAGAGATACTGGTCCATTTTTAGAATTTGCTATAAAACTGCATGGATGGGTTGATGTTGGGAACTTCATGTGAACATAACTTCTATGCCACAATTCATAGGACGAGGTTCCCTTCTAATGTATTGTGCATACATATGCTGCAAAGCAATTGGAAATCTTATTGACAGTTTGGTCAAATTTAGAGAAACTAACTGAAACAGTGTTACCATGATCGGGTTGTTGAATGTCTCTTTGACTTTTAGCTACAAATCAAGGTTATCTTGGTGAGCAGGTGAAATGTCGACACAGGGAAAGCAACAATGGCGTTATGATTGTAAAATATTCTTTGAATATGTTAACAAAAACTTATGTTTTATTTAAAACAACATTACAGCCCTTTTTATTGATAGCGGATCAACTGGACATGATCTTATACACGAAGTCTAAAAGTGAAAGTATTTTTAATATTCAGATTGGCGACAGTAAATTGGTATATTTATTATCATACGGACCGATTAAATTGTCATGAATCTTAGCAATGAGTACTCACGAGACAGAAAAATAGTCTAGTATGGTAAATAAGGAAAACTGAAATCAGCCTAAAATGACCATCAAAGAGTTATATTATGGCATGCTCGTTCCCATTGACGGGTTAGGACAAGTTGTACAGTGATATACTTAGTAGGGGGTGCTGACTGTGAGGAGATAGTAAGCGCCGCTCATAACTGAGTGCGCAGATCAACTAGCGCTTCATTGCAGAGAGATTCCTCCAGCGACATATTCCATCCTCTAAAAACATGCGGATGCATAAATTCTCCATTTGTTTAGATGTTACAAGGGGTATAAACAAGTCCTAAGTGAAGATATTTACACAAAAACTTCAACTACAGTGCGTATCTAAAAGTCAGTACCGTGTATTTTAATGTCATTCATTGACAAATCAAGTTTACAGCTTGAATTTAGACATGGACCTTCTGCGTTCCTCAATAGTTATTTCCTGCTTCAAAAAATAAGACTCCAAGGAAATTAACCAAATTAGATGCTCATTTCTCAGATTTAAAAAAATTTTTTTTGTTATGTTATGAGTCCGAAGAAAAGAAAATTTTCCGATTTGTGTTTGATAGAGATATTTGCTAGACGGGAGGAAAAATGTCTCATCTCACCTGTGGGGTATCTGCCATTGCTAGCCAATCGGAATTATGCGTTGGTAAGAGACCCATGCTGTTACATTTATATACAGACAAAGCTACAGCCACTAGATTTCCTGCTATATATGCTAGTTTTTGTAGCGGTGCTTGGTCTCCTTGTATGTTCTTGAATGCTGAAGAAATAATTGAAAATGCATTAGATGTTGAAAACATGATAAAACAGGCAATGTTAATAAAACTAGCATTTACACAAATCTGAAATTATACATTTTTCAAAGAACAGATAATTTGGGGTGTGGGGATATACATGGAGCAGTCTAACAGTCCAGGTGTGGGGGATATACATGGAGCAGTCTAACAGTCCAAGTATGGGGATATACATGGAGCAGTCTAACAGTCCAGGTGTGGGGATATACATGGAGCAGTCTAACAGTCCAGGTGTGGGGATATACATGGAACAGACTAACAGTCCAGGTGTGGGGATATACATGGAGCAGTCTAACAGTTCAAACAAGTATATGGCAAGTAAAACTAAAATAATGTTCCCATGATGTAAGAATGGATACAAGATTTATAAACTGGTTGCTTTCACTAACTGAGATGGTGAGAGCAGCCTACTGTGCATTCTTTTAAAAGAACCAGGATATTAATATAACACTTACTATCTCCAAGTGACATAAAAGCTTGTATCGGCCTCATAGCCATCATGCCGACCATCATGATTGGGAAGATAGATATCGAGTTCCCTGCCATCCACATCATAAATAAGTTCATAGGTACTTGCTTAATCGGTCCTAATGCCGTATCCCAAGATCTCTGTAATATAGGAGAAACCTACTTGAGATGCTGTACTGACTTATACCTCATATATTTGGTCAGCTTTTTTGAGGTACAGGGAAACTAAGAGAAACTTAAATACTTTCTGCCTAAATGTTGACAGGGGCAATCCATTATCAATCAATCCATTACTTGGTGGTGGATTACAATGTGCCACAATCAGGGACAAAGTTAATGCCCTTATACTAAGTAACACATAATTGACTAAGTTGATGATTGCTGCTTGGTGGTAATAAAGTTGTTTCCTCTCACATAAATGAGAAAATTCCTTCATGTCAGTTATTCAAAATATTACTTGCATGATTAACCATACATGACAAGTTGGTAGACCGAGAAATCAGGAGGTCTCCGCGGACGAACTCCAGACCCGGAGTACCACTCTGCGCGCCCCGCAGTGAAGGTGTAATTTGGCCCTTGTTGTCATTTATTTTAAGCCAAAACTAGAGCGTTCATATTATGAAATGCGTAATTTTACCTGGTTTTACAAATAATATTGTTGCACTTTATCCGAACGAGGAGAGATAGTATGTTAATAGGCAATTATATTTAGGTATATGTGCTGTGGGGGTAGGAAAACATAGTTTTTTTTGCAACTAGAAGCTTAAAAAGTTTACTGGGTGAAGGAAGCTGAAAAAAGGGAGGAAAAAGGGAGATAGGGAGGAGGTGGAAAATACCCCTAAAAACTGGGAGGCTCCCTACCAAAAAGGGAGACTTGTCAGGTATGTGATTAACGTGAAAAATTTGACCAATCAATTCAATCAATTCCAAGAAAACAAGTAAGCCTAATCTGTAGTGAAGTAATTGATGGAATGGCTATTATGTTATTACAGGATGAATGTAATGGTTTGTCTAAATGCAAATTCCAAACCTTAGTCATCAATTCTTTGTCCACAGTCTGATCTCGCTCCGCAACTTTTGGGTCCGTAACTTTGAGATAACTATGTGGTGGAGGAAGAGAGGAGCTATAATATATGAACAAAACACATACTAAGAATACATATTGACTTACATATGAGCTTGGTATTTTGGTTTTGCTGCTTTGTAGATATATTTATGTCTGTTGCAGTAAGATAACTTTTGCCATATATGATCTCTCCGAGTACATACGAACATGTTTTAAAATACTCGCCAAACTTGGATCCTAATAGCTCACAACTGGGGTTGAACAGAATCGACTCAACCTGGTTTTGTTCCTTGGACAACATAGGCTTTACACTTATGTCTCCCTGACTCATGACATGATAGTAACTAGCAGGATAATTGCTTCCCAAGCGACTTAGGTAGTCTCACTGAAGTCCTGTTTAAACTCACGCTAAACACGGTGTGTGAATCGGATTTTCTTATTTTTAATTTCTACATTAATTTGATGATACTTTTAATAGTGAATAATTTTCCTTGTAAAACACGCTCTTATAAGATTGTCATGTGGCGATTTTGACCAGTTGAAATATAGTTAATATCATCATCACTCCCTTGTTGGGGAGATGGATTGATCAAATGAAGTGAAGACAACATAGTTGTTCCTCCTATCATTTACCACCATCATTTATCTTTAAATTTGAGATGTTTTTAACTGGTATAATGTAGCCTTGCTGCAGTACTTGAATATAGGACCAGACTAACCAGTTGCCTATGCATGTTTCAAAATACAAATACATTGGAGACTTGCAGACAGAGGAAGGTGCGACTAGAGAGAGGTTTTATTAATCAGTCGAATGTTTTCCTTACCCCTGGTGACTTCCAAGTCCGATGTCAAGGAACCATCTCTTATGGTTGAATTTATCTTTTTTCTCCATTGTAATACGACACTATTCAAAAGAAGAAAAGCAATAATTGTATTAAGTGACAGCTGTTCATTTGTTATCTAGGTGTGCTCAGTTTACCAGCATAGATCATAATCTGACTGCCAGTCTGATGGACAATCTGCAAAAAAAATTATTTGATCATTTCATTCTCAAGAATGTTTGGGTTTGAGATCAGAACATAGAGGACATTAACCGGTTGAGGACTAACTAAACCATACAGATATTAAAAATACCATAGTTTTGTAGAAAACTCGGATTTTAAATAAAAATGGTCCACTAAATTAAATAACCCATATATTGATTTACAATGGCCTATAATCATGGGCCCCTGGGACTTACATGTCTTTACTTTGCCAATGTCCAGTATCAACCACCCAAAAACACCATACAGGGTAAGACACACAAAAAATATTTTTTTACAGCCTATTCAGGTTTTCTCTGGTCCATATATTCAGCTCTGTTTGTGTTATGAGCTTCAAACCTGAAGCAAATGAAGGAGGAAGAAGGGCTGAGTTATTGTGAGAGATTTCAAGGTAGGTTGTAAAAATATTATTTGTGTCTTACCCTGTTTGGTGTTTTTTGGGTGGTTGATACTGGACATTGGCAAAGTAAAGACATAAAAGTCCCAGGGGCCCATGCCTATAATGGTACATGACTAAGTAATTGAATTATTATTATGGATTGGTTCCTAGCAAAAAGAAACTCAGTGAGTATGAAATATAAAAATAATCAGAAAATTTAGTGACATCACCATTAGCCTTAATCAACTGGGGCATGTTTTTGAGTCTGCAGACATGGGTGTAAGTAGTAGGCCTAATTGTAAACCTGACTGAGAGTGACACTGACAGTGACTCGACTGACACTCCACTCAGTCAGAGTCAAACATCATCATTCATTGCTGTAAGTGTAAGTGTAAAAATATATAGAAACCCAGGTTTGGGTAGCCTTATTATGTCAAAAGCCCCTTTGAGATGAGGTTAAGGTTTCGGAGTAGACCACTGCATTTTTGTTTCTCAATAAAGCCCAAAGTTATCAAATTTGGCAGTATCTAAATTTCAGTGAGTGATTTCTTCTTTACAAAGAAGATAAAACCATTATTATAGGTATAGAAATAGAGCTGTATTGATGTCTATGATGATAGGTCATGAAAATTGTAGTGAGTCAAGCTGGTAAAAATTAGCTTATGTGATCGACCAATCATCAATGAGATGGTTCTTTGGATAAACCAATCACCACTTTAACCATTTGACAAAGTGGCAGTGCATACACTTTTAACATTATCAATACTAGTCCGAGTTACATAGAAACTATAGGTAATGTAATAGTTTGTGAGATACTGTGTGCTGTATTGCAATTGGAAATGAACAAGCATGCAAATTTGTTTTCATATGTGTTCCAGTTTATTTAATTAATTTAACTCCTCATCATTTTAACACCCTACTAGGAAGAACTTTTGGGTAACTGACATGGCAACTCAACAGGTATGCAAAAATCGGACATTATCACCACCCATGAGTATATGTATTATTTTGGCTTGGCCCTGCTCTACTCATGGGCCCCTGGGACTTACGTCGTACATGTCTTTACTTTGCCAAGGCCCAATGTCCACTATAGATAGTGGACATTGGCAAAGTAAAGACATGTAAGTCCCAGGGGCCCATGGCTCTACTCTACTGTCTGATATGAAAATCTAAGGACAATCAAAGGACAATACTACTGATGCCCTACTGGATGGGTACTTGTACCCGCTCTGAACCCAAATGCCCTACCCGTAATGGGAAGGAATTCTGGAACATTGTCCAAACCTTATGTAGTTATGTCCAAAAACTGAGGCACGCCCCTCACGCCCCCTAAGCGGTCTAGCGTGATGTCATCTTTGATGTAAGCATTGATGTATGAAGCTCTACTCTGTGTTTTCGTTTCGTACCGAGTAATGCTCAGCTTCAATTTCTGAAGATGAGATACTTTTACACACAACCTGTAGTAATTAAAATGTAATTACTCCCAACCAAGGCTTTCTACATTGATAATGACTGAGTCATTATTATAATTACAGAGAGAATGTTATTCTTAACCTTATTTGTTTCAATTTCACGTGTATTTACTCCTCTAGCCAGAATAATAGCACACTATTTAAGATAAAACTTTGAAAAGGTGGGGTGCAAACATTGGCATTGATCTGGGAACTGGCGCGTTCTGGGCTGTCGCTGACTGGTGGTTTTCCACTACATATATCGAGCACAACTACAGATGGTTTACAGGCCATTACTACTAACTTGCTCACTTATCTGACCTAACAAGGTTACTCACTCGCCTCTCATGGTACTTATATGGAGCTCACACAGATGGTTAACAGGCCATTACTTTTCAACCGCTCAATCCATCTGACCTAACAAGGTTACTCACTACTCAAACATCATTGGTATCCATTCTAATCATACTCTCACCTGGACATACTGACTGACAAAATCGACATCTATCTCTCTGGTAAATAATATTTACATCTTAACCTTATTGCTTACTGATTAAAACCTTAGCACTGGGCTAAGTTGAGCCACCTTGTTATTATTACTACGTATCACAGAAGACTATGAGCATGTGCCCAAGGAGTACTCCTTGATGTGCCAGTCCGCATCCGTTAATTGTTCCAGGTCGGCTAGGGTGAATGGGTTTGGTTATTATTTGTTTAATTTTATCCATCATTTACATAGACTTAATAATTTATTTATTCTTTTATTTATTTATTTGCTTATTTATTTATTGAGGTTTTCTAAAAGCTTATAATTAAAGCAAATTAAAACTAACTTGTTGACCTCACACACATTAACATAGATACAAAAAAGACTTGAATAAAAAGATATAGTGAGTAGGATAATGAAAGCATGGTATCATAAATTGTGTGAATAAGATGAAAAAAAGAAAAGAAGAAACAGAGAGTGGCAAGCTAAAATACAAGTTAACAACATTAGGTAGGATTAAATGATAATGATTCATGAGGCTTGGTTGATTTAGTTACAAATGTATGAAAAATATTTAAAAGGGCTGATTTGCCTAGGTTTGATCTAAATGAGGGTTCAATTATTGCACAGTTGCTACGAAGTGATCGTGTATGTCTGTTTGATTTGCTAACGAGATGAAGTATGTGCTCAGATTCACGGCCTTTATGGACCCTCGATTTGACAAACTTGTGAAAAAGAAAATGCCTTCTACTGTGGAGAGGATGTAAATTTAGGAGTAAGCGGCCAGATGTGACAGAAAATTGTTTGGGGGCTGAAGTTATGATTCTGATTGCTTTATTTTGTACTTTTTCTAGGGTTTCTGAATTTTTGGCTAAACCATCAAGGTACAATGATGAGCAGTATTCTACTATAGGTCTGATCAGTGATTTTTACGTCTTCAATGAGTTTTCTACGGTCATGTATTTTTTGAGTTTTGATAACAAGTAGACCATTTTGTTTGCTTTAGAGGCGGTGGCACAGGTCTTTTCCAAAACCTGGGATTTTGGCAATGTTTGACTGCCCCACTTGAGTTTTTGTTGTTTTGTTGTTTGAAGGTAATTCATTGTTTAGAAGACACATCCAACTTTCATGGTCTCTGGAGTCAAAAGAAATTTGGACAGCACTTCCCTGAGTATTCTGTTTGAAAGACTACCTCATAAGCTGCTCATACATACCTCATTTGATGGATTTAGTCACCTGTAGCTCTTTCAGCAAACAATTTCAGTTCAAAAATCTTTGAAAATCATGTGCAGACGGATAATTCAGAAATAGCCAATGTTTATAAACATTTTCAGGTTTATATTTGTTGTATTTGTGACATGTTATATTTGTGACTGACCCCCCCTGATCATTATTACAGGAAAAGTCTAAAAGCCAATAGACATATCATACTAGTTGAGGGTATTTTGGTGCAGCCCATGTTGCATGCTAATACAAATTTGGGTAGATCAGTGTTGTTAGAGGCCTTGGATTCAGGATCACAAGGCCCTTGGTTGGAGCCCTACTGAGTGCTCTGTTTGTCTAGTACTACCTGACTTAATTGGCTGCCGCGGGCCATTCACCCTAGCCGACCTGGAATGACTAATGGATATTGATATGCCATTGAGCGCTGTAAGACATGTCCCACACAGCACCTGCCACCTGTCTTACAAAACCTGTCGCCAGCGACGTTTTGTAGTGCCCATTCAGAACTGCATGAATTTTTTCTTTTCATGTTGAGTGGGGCAATCGAACATCGCATAAGACCTAGGTTTTGGTAAGGTGTAATAATTAAAAGCCAAACCAGAACTAAAACAGTAAAAGGAACAAGTTGACGATGATGGTAGCGTTTTCAAGACTCAATATCCATTCATATTTTCTCATTAATAGATGAATAGACGACCGGATTGATAAGTTTCGTTTTTGTGTGACTATTTTTCAACATGTAGTGTTTGGTAGTTTTGAACTGAGTGGTTGATACTGAACATATGCAAATAACTGGCTTGCAAGCCCCAGGTGACCAGGTGCTGCTGACAATCGAGTGAGGTGCCCTAGTAGTTACTTCTTCCATTATATGTCTCTCTAACTTGCCTAATGATGGGTGGACTTCACTATCTTATTCATTGGTGCTATATGTAACACAAACAATCAAAATAATAAGTTGGATTTGCTAGGCCTATTGTATTACTATCAGTCCATGTTGTTTGAAATAATGTTTCATGCCCATCTGCAAAATAGCATCATATTTTATCATAATCGTTCCGAGTAATTTCAATATTGGCCTCACTGAGCAACTTTCATTTTATCAGTTGGCATTATAGAAATATAGGATCAGTAGGCAGAAATATATGCTGGGTGTATTATACAGCTTTAATAATGTAGGTTCTTACAGGATTTATATCATAAAAGCTGTCTTTTTCAGCTGACTGCATGTGATATTTCAAAGAGTAAAGACTTGTTAGCAGTCATCAAAGAGACCAGCAGAAATATTGTTGAGAAAGTGCGTAGTTTCAAGGCACTTATACAAGATGGAGAAATGGATACATATGATGTGAGTTGTCCTTTAGTGCTTTATAAAATGTATCACTTTATGTAAGCTTGATACCTGTGTATTGTGTGTCAATATAACTCGTAGTGTTTGAGTAGTGAACAAGTTCATTAGTTTGAAGTGTAAAAGAGAAATTCCAGCAATGGTTTGAAATATGTTTATTATTGTCTTTTTGAAGTGGCTCCGTTTTTTTGTTTATTCTGCTGAATGTAACTTTTCCAGGGCATTTCATTTCTGGATGCAAAAAACCAGTTTCTCGGACAATATAATCTGGACATAGCTAACTTGGTCAGCCGTAAAGCTGCTGGAAAATCAATATGCGGAAGTGATCAAGTGGATAGGCTCATACAGATGAGGACTGTGAGTGTCGTACATTCCAAGTTATATTAAACATTTCCCTTGTTGTCAAGGGCTGTAGGGAGAAAAACATGCTCCATAACTTGAATTCATAATCATGTGCTTGATACTCTAGTGGCTGGGCTGAAAGTCAATTTGCTTCTCGGCCATGCCATAGAATAGTTTCTTAATTTTTTCGCAGTTATTGTGAATTGTTTTTTCTTTTTCTGTTTTTCAGTATATAGAAAAGACTAGACCAATAGAACATAAATTAAAATACCAGATAGAAAAGCTGATAAAAATAGCTGCTGCTGGTGGACTTAGTAAGTGACAGCCTTTATTATCTCTTGGATCAGCTCCTGTATTGATAAAATGGTACTTCGGCGACTCCCTAAAATGTCTTGAGTTTTTTAGTATGCTCGAGATTGGTGTGATACAAATGGTATCCTACCAAGGTTCAGTTCAGCCTGCTGTATCTATTATTGTTTGTTTACATAAATTACCTCTGCGAACAAGAAAAGATGATGATGTTGTAGGTTTACACAGAGGGCAATTTGGTTACTATCATCAATTCTTTCATATCACCTCGTCTCCTACTATACCCCCAGAAGTTGTCATATATCTATGATTGCTACCTTCGTTTTAAATGCTGACTTATAGGCTTTTAACAGCCACTGATATCTACATACAAGTGGAAGTCTTCATACGCACCTAGACTCATGATCTCATCATTCCCATCTCTGCTACCATGTGAGAGTCGACCAATCAGGCAGGCGTCATTAATAATCCTGCTCTGGTATTTGTCATCTACATGGAAAAATTGCTTGGTATCCTAGCCAGTTCCTGCGTGGTACTCTAGCAAGTTTTGTACTTTTCCTTAGAATATTGGTACCTTTTTATTCAGGTAGCGATGATCCTCTACATTTGAAGCCTAATCCTGCGGGTATGGCTAACAAGTTAGGTAAACGAGAATCAAGTGAGGATGATAATTCTGATGCTGATGAGGCTGGTACTAGCAGTATCTCAGATAATAAGTCAGCACTGTATAAACCACCCATGATGTCTGCTGCTCATTACGGTTAGTAAAGTTATATCGTGGGTTTGAGTCCCACTGGGGGAGCTTGCAAGGTTGATTGTTGCAGCCCCCAGCACCCTCACAAGTATACATCTCTTCTCTATCGAAGCTAAAGGTTAATGAATGAACCAATGTGTAATTTATAAAATTAAAATATGAATAGTGTCCATACGCAAAGTATCTAAAACATCAGACCTCATTTGCGGACGTTTTGGATAGGGAGGGTCATGTTAGTGCATGTTAGCCTGTTGAATATGCTTCTGCTGTATATAGACAGTTTTCTGAGCTCTTATTTATGCCTCAATTCGGAGATGTCCTCTCTCCAGTTCGGTACTTTTAACCCACGCCGTATAGGAG
Source organism: Membranipora membranacea (assembly GCA_914767715.1). Taxonomy (NCBI): domain Eukaryota; kingdom Metazoa; phylum Bryozoa; class Gymnolaemata; order Cheilostomatida; family Membraniporidae; genus Membranipora; species Membranipora membranacea. The sequence continues at coordinate 15,075,620 of OU612068.1, forward strand.
AAACCTGCTGAAAGAGGGTTATATTGAAAACCGCTAATGTTAGGATAAAAATGATTTTTGATTCAGAGTCTGCGCCATTGAAAACCCTGTGAGACAGGGTTTCCAAATCATTGGAGGCTTGAATGTTGATAAATCTTAATTTTAGTGATGAAACTGATGAAATATTCTGCCAAAACAGGCGGGAAATGCTATAATTGACTATCCAAATATTACAATTATTTCCCAAACTATGTCCATACGTTAGTTTTTATGATGTTATATATTGACAGAAGAGGAAGTGTCTCGTAAAGAGAGGGAAGAAATGGTTATAAAGAAAGCAAAGAGACGAGCTCTTAGTACTGCTATGATGAGAGAGCTGAGGACTGAGTATTCAGAGGCTCCAGAGGAAGTGAGAGATGACATGAACCTGCATAGATTCAAGCAAAGTAAAGAAGACAAACACAGAACAGAATACGAGGAAGATAACTTCAAACGTCTCATCTTATCGAAAGAGGAAAAGGCAAGTCTCATTTGTGCTAGTATCGAGAAATATAAGTTATTGACAAGCTTAGTCCCGCCCCCTCTCCAACAATGCATGTCCAGACAGGCAACTAATAACCCTATGTCATGCACAGCTCCATAGCCTTCTCTAGTACAACATACACAGTGTTGTGACACAATCACCGAGTCATTAGTAGTAAGAATTACACAACATTGCTGAGAGGATGCCAACTCTTCAATGACGGCTACCCTATTACTCACACGCTCAAAGTCTAACCTAAACCAGCTCAGGGAGTTCACTTCAATATCACAACCCTGTCATATTCAATCTGTGTTGTATCATATTACTAAAGTTTACCAGCAGGAGCATCTCCAGTTAGGGGCCTGACCTGTTTGCGCCTGAACCAGTGGTCTGGTGTTTACTCCATTATGTGGGTTAACAAGTTGAAATGCATTGTCTACAGCAATTCAGTGATAGTTAAATCAGCTCAAACATAAATTGCACATATGTATGCAATCTATTATAGTACAGACATAGTGCAAAAAAAACAGAGACAATGGACCCCATGATAAAAAAAAATTATATATATAAATGTATCATGAAGTCCATAGTTCTTATTTATTACGAAACTATGTACAGTATTTAATGTTCATAAATGTTAATCTCAACATTTTGTTGTTGCAGAAAAGACAAAGGCAGATGCAGACTATGGGGACACTAGACACATTGACCAAGTTTGGCGACATTTCTGCCCTGACAGGAGGTGTCGAAAATTTTGGAAAAAAACGCAAATCCAAGTCTAAACCTAAATCCGGAGGCAAAAAAAAGAGGAAGGTGCGCATGTGAATAATGTTAGACCATAATGAATATATCTTATACATGCTTAGATGTTGAGATACTCTGTATTGTATGGAAATACAATAGAAAAACTTGAGCCTAGATCATGATCGATTCGTATCACTTGGTTCAAGCACAGTTCTTGGTCAGAGGGTGTCAAATGCTTCAAGTTTATGCCTATAAGAGTGTGTCGTTTATTACCTTAGTAACTACATTATATAAAGCATTTCATGAATGGAATTTCTTTAGATTAATATGAATTCTAATAATAAACATGAACAAATGACAGAGAAAGATCTTAATGAATACAATGTCAGTATCTATCTCTATATTTAGGTGAGTTTCTTCACTTTTCCATAAAGAGAGTCCACCACTTTGCCCATGCTCTGGATGGTTTCAAGCGCAGATTCATATGTTTTATCTTTAGCTGTCTCATCGAATATGACAAGTACTCCGTCTCCCTGGTCCAAAATACCGTTAAACTTCTTATCCAGAATCATTTGAGACAGCTTTCGCTCAACTAGGTCCTGGATGAATTAAAAAAATTACAAACAATATTAGCAATAATCATGCAATTCGATACATTACCCACTCCTCTGCATGCATCTGAAAAACCTCAGACTTATTGATCAACTTATAACCTTGGGTAGTCATATAGCAGCACTTACCTGATCAAGGTTGATAAGCTTGGCAACATGCGCTACTTGTACATGAGAGTATGGTTCTATAATCCTCAGTAGATTTCCCTCAAGTAATTTATCATAGAGGCTTTCCAAGTGTGCTTTTATAATAGGATCATTCTCCAATTCAGTCTTGTACTTTGCCAAAGCCTACAGATATACAGGAAATGGTAAGTTTATAATCGGTTTATTTACAACTTGTTTTTTTATCGTCACATCAAGGAGCCAAAGAAGAGAATTCCTAATAATTTCTATGGAAGTATTTAGAGTTAGAGGTGGTTTGCTGATAATGCTGCAAAAGACATTTGAATTTAAAACCCAACCAAATGAAAATTACCAACAGCGCATATCTCCATTGACAGAACACAGAGTCTCAGTGCTAAGGTAAGAGAATCAATCCACCTATCATATCAAGGAAGCACAGAAAACCAGTTTCATAAATGGAACACACTTTTTATGATCACGTGATATTCTTGCTCAGCCTCTTGGAACACAGCAATATGATATACAAATGCTGACAAACCTTCTTGAATTCAGCCAGTGATCGGTCCTTACTAGCCTGTGCTATGCTTTTCATAGCTTCAGCATTCTGACCTCCATATTTGAGAGCAAGTTTTCCACTTAGTATCTGCGTAACTTCGTCGGCCCTACGGTGCAAAAATTGATTTAATCAACGAAACACAGAAAAATGAATTTGTGTCTTGCATACAATAGTAAATTTTGTGATACAGGGTCAGCATAGCATGTCAGATGTATTGCATTACTTAAACTTGCTCCACTTGAAATTATCGCTCATTTAATCTTTAAATTAGATCAATTAGTTGCTCATTCAATCTATGTTATTATTAGTGGAAAAAATTCAGCTGATTTTTTTGTGTAGAGATGTGAAGTAAGGCCACCATCTGCAAAGATTTTCCTCTCAGTTAAATTTAACCTTGTTCAAGGGTAACGGTTACTCACTGTTCAAGCATTATTTTGGCGAGAAGCATGTATTTCAGACCAGTGATGGCTTTTATGCTGTCAATAGAGTCATAGCCTTCAAACGCCTCATAGAAATAGGAGAATGCTGTTTTAAAGTCTCTCTCAGCAGCAGCATGTAGAATCCCTACAAAATAACCATGCTGTGTGATTTTTTTGTTGTAAAGACTTATCCTATGTTCAAACGCATTGAACATTATTGCGACTTACGCTGTGACAGACCATTTTCTCTTTGTAACCACAAAACGCAAAATGACCCACTTGAAATAGATATAATAGATGTAATCTAAGGTGTTTCTCAAGCTGAGAAGTCTCAAAATGAGCTTGAGAAAAGATTGATGGGGTTATTAGAGCTGCAGCTGTAGCTTGTTGACTACAACCTCGCCGTCGGACGAGGGGCAAAAGTCTGGGGGGCTCAGACTAACTACAACCCTTCTCATGTATGAAGTTTGAATTGGGAATATAATATCATTAATTTTACATAATATTAGACTACCATTGGAAACATTGACCTCTCTTCCCTGTATTGCTAGCAAAATTGTAAAAAGTAAAAAGATATATTGATGTGTGAAAGGAAAATTTTACTTTATTATTTCTATGTACGAACAAAACCAAAACTCTAATTGAGATCCCTGATGTGACTTCAGACTCAGGTTTCCCGGATGGTTCGTTCTGGTATAGAGTATGGTACATTTTGAAGAAATACTATGTGTCAGACAAATTTGAGTATAAATCATATTGATTCAAGATCTCAAGCACATTGATGGCAACAAGAGCGACTTGTCTTCAAAAAAAATCCTATTTCTAACGTAATGAGGTTCATACCATACCTGATTGAAGGTCTAGTGCTGCCTGTAGTTTTGGAGGACAGTAGATACCGTTAGCGGTTGTTCTTGCAGATGTTAATGCAGCACTGTAATTATATAGAAATGAGAATTCAAGTTTCACAGTCACAGTTTAGACAGTTTTCTGAGGTCCAATTTGATTCTATTTTCGGAGTAGCCCTATCTCAATAATGGGTACTCTTTGGCGCACACAGCATGGGAAAACGAGCTGAATGTGGTCTTGTCCTGTCTTGAAAACGACTCATCATAGGAAAAAAACTTCTATTTGATTCTGCCTCTGCACCATTTGAAATTCATTGGGACAAATTTCAGGCAATAATTTTGGTATCCCGATGCTCATTTCTATTTTATATCTGCCAGTTTGGTTGACAAACTTTCTGGAATTTTTTGTGCATTTTATCTCTAAATTGAGACTAACCAGCTTTCAAACCCCTTATGATTTGGACAATCATTTTAATCTTATTTTTCAATGATGCAGATGACTTTGTTTTAGAGTCTTTGACACAATTTTTTCGTATGCAGAGTACCAGTACCCACAAAACCCAGGAAGCAGTACGGACGTAAATGAAGAGAAGACAAGTCCGAAAAAAGGCTCAAGTTCTAATTGTCATTTGACTGTTCATAATCACAGCTGACATTTCATGTTACCGATATCGTACAATATCCTTAACAAAGAAATATGTGTTTTCACTTTAGTTGAAAGTTTTACAGATGGAAACTTACCGAGCTTTGGGGAGATTGCCCAGTGAATGATAAACTTTGCTTTCTAGAAGTTGGACTTCTACCAACAAGGCTTTGTCATCAAGCTTCTTCAATTCATATAAAAGTGAAGAGCCAAGTTTGATTGCTTGTTGGTACTGATCTGTCATTGTGAAACATAAAAAAGACTCGAATGAAAATGGTGTTTTACATAATGCAATAGACAGTTTTCTGAGCTCTTACTTATGCCTCAATTCGGAGTTGTCCTCTCTCCAGTTTGGTACTTTTAACCCACGCCGCATAGGAAAAACCTGCTGAAAGAGGGTTTTATTGAAAACCGCTTATGTTACGATAAAAATGATTTTTGATTCAGAGTCTGCGCCATTGAAAACCCAGTGAGACAGAGTTTCCAAATCATCGGAGGCTTGAATGTTGATAAATCTTAATTTTAGTGACGAAACTCATGAAAGATTCCGCCAAATTGTCCGCAAAACAGGCAAAAAATGCTGTAATTGACTATCCAAATACTAAAATTATTTCCCAAACCCATGTCCATATGAGTTTTCAATGTTGCAGATTCCGAATCAAAAATAATTTATATCATATTATAAGCAGTTTTCAAGATAACCATCTTTTCAGCACGTTGTTCCTATGTGGCGTGGGTTAAAAGTACCAAACTGGAGAGAGGACAACTCCAAATTGAGGCCTAAATCAGAGCTCAGAAAACTGTCTATTAGAATGGCATCGACATAAACTATGTCGAATTTGAAATAAGCAGTATTTTTACTCAGAAACAATATGCTTTACACTATTGCACCGAAAAGTGCTATCGATCCCTCTGTAAAAAAACAAATCTGACTACAATTATGAAATAAGCCTTATAACTGGTGTAATACATACTTGTATCATAATACAAAGCAATAAGTCTGCATTCGAGCGCTTGTCGTAAGAATGTCCTCTTCTCGTCCTTTGCCCAATCAATACATTCATTACAGAGTTCAACCTGCAACAATCTCCTGGTAATTATAAACTGCAACTATTTGACTATTATTTCAGAGTTTTTGCATCCTAGATTGTTTAAACCTAGCTAAGCGAGTCCAAATGAGAGAAATCTGTTTATCCTTATCTATTTTTATAGTTGCAGCCATTGGGACCAATCAATGGGGCCTTGTCAATTGAAATCTAGTTATTTTCAAATTCAATAATAACTGTATTGTTTGAATAGTTAGTCCTTACGCATGTCATAACAATGAATACTTCCTCTGTTGGGATATCACTGCTGAACAAAGATCGGGTTATTAAAATAATATGTAGCCCTACCTCCGAGCCCGTACCAGCTTCCATGTCCAGAAACATATCAACTAATGCCTTCACCAGCTTGGCAGCCTTGGCTTTACTTATTACACTGAGAAATGGACGTGAGTATTTGATGAGGTGAGCCAGTTCTGCAGCCTTCTCATGCTTAGCATAAAGCTGACCAAGATCTAATATGGCCTGTTCTTTACATCGGGTACCTTCATCATCGTTATCAAAGTCCTTCTTGACTGTTGAGAGAAAGAAAACCCAAGATTATATCATGTTGTTTCCACTGATAGGTGTTACCATGACAAAAACAGTTGGTGTCATTGTGTACAAGTTACTTGAAGCCCTATCTTAGCTAAGGCTTCAAGTGTTAGTTTACTGTTCTTCTACTGTTAACTATTCGTCTTGGCAGCCGAGATGTCTGTCACCCTCCACCCCATTTACACGGTGGTGCTTCACGCGAGGTTCATTGATGAAAAATTGCATTTCTGAGAATACCAAAATACTCTTCGTATTAGTAAATAGATAAATTCAAGGTTCAAAGCATGTACCGAAACCTATATTATCTCATAGTACAGGTAGAGCTAAGAGGCAGTGTTTGGAATATCGACATCTAACAAGCTGATTTTTCTCAAATATTCCCGCCTTTTGTACGGCCTGGAGGCCTTAGTAAATAGATAAATTCAAGGTTCAAAGCATGTACCGTAACCTATATTATCTCATAGTACAGGTAGAGCTAAGAGGCAGTGGTTGGAATATCGACATCTAGCCTATGGACATCTGACAAGCTGATTTTTCTCAAATATTCCTGCCTTTTGTACGGCCTGAAGGGTTCAATTAGTGCATAAACGCTCCCCCTCCCCCGACTCATTTTAAATCAATACTTGATATTTGTAACTGGGTTGTGTTGCATGGACTGAAACCAATAGAAATAAAAAAACTGCAGGCTGCCAATGAAATGATTTAGCTCCAAATGATAGATCGATATTATCGGCACATTGGGTTACAAGAGGTGATTCAGCCAACAGGTCCTCACAAGCTGCCAAGTCATCATAAACGTTCAAACAATAAAAATCATACTGCAACTTCTATTTTTGAGGAGAATGGATACGAACAGTCTATATTGGCATAACTTTTAAATATATGCGGAGATCTTTTTCAAACAAAGTCTGCCAGAGGTCTCATTCCCATATCGATGGAACTATATAAATTGTTGTGTGAATGAATTTGCTTAATCTGATTAAAAGACAAAAAGAGCATCAGTTATGTTCAGTGAAGAGATGGCAATGGTTCGACTCTCAATCTTCACCCACTTTAATGGAATGCATGACAAAGATAAATATATCTATGCGTAATATCCATCTATAGAAGTCTGAAAAATAAAATGTGAAAGCAGTCAGCATGTATGTATACTACTTTGCCAATGTCCATGATCAACCACCCACATCATGGCAAAGTAAATATGCTTGTAACTCTAGATTCCTATGCTAGTATAGTACAATAATCATTTTACAAGTAGATGGTGGAAGCTGTTACTCCTTGGTGGAAGCAAGGAGTTATACAATTTGTAACTGCAAGTTATTATTCATTATGTATTTAATGTGTACTAACAGTAACTAACTAAATATGCTGATTCATTGATTGATAATTCCATGGGTCTACTTGCTGAATATAAATATATATACTAAATTGTATAGTTAATTACCTAAAACCAGAACCTACCTAATGTTTGAAGCATGATCATTGCCTGCTCAGGGTTTACTACTGTGACAGAAGTAGCTTTCTCAAGAACATCTTTAGGTTTGGGGTCCATCTTCACTCCTTTTGTGTTTTCAGCTTTTTTCTTCACTAGCTAAACTTCCTAAAATGGTCAAGGGTGTTACCAGCGACGTGCTCAATATTTATATTTGAAACTAATGAAGATTCCAAGCTATCTTTGTCTATTACAAAGTGAGCTTACAGGGAGTAAGAACAATATAATATTTATGGTAAAGTGCTGTGTGCAGCCCATATGAAATTAGGAAGGGGGATTCTGCAGAAGGAAAAAGGTATATCTGCAGATGCAATACTAATCCAGTCCAGAAGGTACTAACTAGCTATAAACTTTTTTTATCTAGCTAGTAAAACAACTCAGGAGGATTAACCTCTCATACAAAGAGGTGCATTAGGCCTCAAGACATCCCAAGATTACTCTACAACAGTACAACAGTTCCAGTCTAAAACTGCCTCACAAATTCTCAAGACTGAACCCACAACAGGTCTTATTATTATCCGGGCAACTCCTTGACTTGAGGCTTACTTACGGGAATCCTTGAGGGTGTGAAGTAACACCAGGTTGGGTATTGCTAGCTCTTCTTGTGGAGTCTGGGGTTACTCTTCAGCCTCCTAATCGAGTGTTAATGATAAATATAAATAGCATACGGAAAATCTCAACGAATGAGCTAATTCTGACATGGAATATTCAATAATAGCATTTTTAGACCACTCCACTCTGATGACTGTGAGCTTGGTCAACAGACACTACAACAGATGCAAAAAGAAATCACTGAAGAATATGAAGATACCATGAGATAGAGTGAGGAAACACACAGTATATGAGGAACATTGAATTATATATCTGAAATAGCATCATTAGCTTCCTTTTGCAAAACAATGGGCTTGCAAGAATAGCTAGTCCCTAGTAGCAGTGAAGAAATGCCCAAAATCATTGACGCTGAAGGTAATTTATTACTGTTTGCAGTTTTGTCGACAAGACAATTTCCAAGGCTATGTTATTCATGCTAGTAGGGACAGCCAATCAAATCAATGTTAGATCAGTCCCTGTGTTGAGTATTTTTACTGTATAGGGTTATGTTAATATTTCCGTTCCATGAGAAGAATTTAATTCAGTGATGAGGAGATATCTAATGACCGAGAAATTTGGACGATAAAAACAACACAAGATCCGCTGCCAGAGGTGAGCTAACCTCTGTGTATGCAGCATCACAAATTTACCATGGTAGTTTTCTACGAAGGACCCTAAGAGACACCAGGGGAAAAACAAGTAACAGACAAAACCCAGCATCAAGATGGAACCAGAGGATAGCAGTGCAACCCCCTGTGAAGGAGGACTTCAATAATACCTACCAGAAGAATAAAAACAGCAGATGCTGTAACCCCTGTGGGCAAACTCTTATAAACACTGTCATTCACTCTGTTTGATGTCTTCAAAGGTACTCAAAGGTAAAGGTATAGCTAGCTTAGGCAGGCCATGACTCTATATACTTAATAATAAACCACATAGATAGGACACCATATAAAACTGAAGTGAGACACTTAATTGTTAGGCATTGAATTGGGAGCAATGATGCTACCATTGATTTACTGTCCACAGTCAGGTTCTCAGTTGATAACTTGATCCTATTCTTTGAGTTTGAAAATTGTTTTACGTCAGCTGTATTTGGTTATCAATTTATTTGTCAAAAATCAGTAAATTGTGATTTTCACCACAAGCTGCGAAATCCAAACTCATTTAAATCCTATTGAAATTAATCGAGTGATCAATATAAAACCTGGTATATGGGCTGCAAACCAATGATAACACCAATGCTACTACACAATTCAATGTCATAATGTTGCCCCATACTCCATATAGTATCCTGTCTAGCTTTCTTTATATGGGGCAGGCAGCAAGTAAAGTGAGCCAAGGCAGTGTGCTAACAGGAGATACAAGCCTAAAATGAACCTTGACCATGCATATTTTGGTTTGTGCTGATCCTATGCAACCCACTGGCTTACAAGCTTGAAACTTGGCCACCAGGAGTTTCACAACTGGAATTTATTTTGTTATGTGTCTTTGTAAACAAATGCACATGTTGTGATGTTCCCTATATTATCACATTTTGCAACATATCCATTTGCTAATAGGCCTCTAGCCTTGGAAATATTTATTTGTGCGGGCCCTACTGCACACACAACATTGCTGTATAGGCTTTGTGTGCTGTACGCAAGTGGTGTTGCAAGGTGTTGTGTCAGATTGATTGCTGATTGCCTAATGTAGGTAAAAAAAATATAGGTTTAAATCTCAAGTTCTGTCTCTGTCCGAAGACTGAGATATAAAGATGGCTTAAGGGTGCGGTCGCTATAATTGGCGCCAAGTTGCTCTCAGTTTACAGGCAGGTCGGAGCACACCTGGGGCATCGATTGAGCACAGTAGTCAGTAGCGGTTTTCGAACCAAAGACCTCCAACACTTGCGTATTAGAGGTCAGGCGCCCAACCAACCGAGCTTCCTCCTACTCCTATGACTGACATACAATGTGACAGTCTTGACACATCTTACAACACCACAGGAGGAGGGCAGATCCATTGCCCCTGCGCTTACAATGGAGTGTATAGCCCGTCCCTGTACACACTTGTTTTGGTGTGGGTAGGGCAACAAATTGTTGACAAGAATGAATACTACTAACCCTCCTGGTTCATTATGCTGGCGGTTAGAAGATGTGAGAATGTTAATGCCTTGCTATACCCTGCTGGCCTAAGCCTTCAATCTTAAACTCGATTTTTTGATATATCTACTCAACAAATATCTATCAATCTGTCTAAAAAAAGCTTGCAGTTAAAACTGTGTTGTCTCATGTAGATAAATAAGGAGGTCACAACAGGGCATGCCATGATGTGAAGAATAATGGACGAAGACATATTTGATATTCAGGAGGCCTTCAAAGTAAGTAGGTATTTTCGGAACACTTCTCGAGTTTTAAAAATAATTCAAGACTCAATTTGGTTAATACACTCTTGTATGAAAAGCCTTTCTGGGGGGTTCTTCTTACTATTTGAGTCACATGCCAAGGATTTTGAGCTAATTTAGCCTAAGGAGTAAAGTATTGTTAGGAATTTTTCTTCAAAGACTACGGAAGGACCACAGCAATATATAGTCTGGCAGCTAGTTCTGCAGTAATTGAACATTGTTTTCACATTTAGAAAATTCAGAGCACTTTAGGGTAAAAATTATGTACAGTGTTAGAAATTGTCCTCTCTTCTCATCTAAGAGCTATGAGGTATTCATGTAGCCTAGTGCTGTGCCAACCTAATAAACTACTACTTCAAAATACTTTTCCTTTTCACATAAGTTCAAAATAATTATTGTTCCATTGTCAGGAGATAACAGTAGATAACTTCATTTATGAATTTATACAGTTCTCTCAGGTAGATACAAGTGATAGTTTATTCGGCTAGGTCAGCACTAGGCTTTGCAAATACCTCATATATGAGAAGGGAGGACAATTTCTAACACTATACGTAATTTTTACCCAGGAGTGCTCTGAATTTTCTAAGTGTGAAAATATTGCGTAACTACTGCAGAACTAGCTGCCAGACTATGTATTGCTGAGGTCCTTCTGAAGTCTTTAAGCATACGCATGGAATAGCAAAAACTTTAGCTAACATCTCTCAACTAGCTAAACTTAACTCAAGCTTATATTTACCCCTCTTGAGTAGATGAGATCCCAAGGTATATAGATCTCTATAATCTTATTTACTTTATGACATATCAGTATTAAATGTGAAGTCACATGACATTCACAGACTGTGCATATCTTTATTTTTCCAGTACCCGAGCTCAAAAACTGAAATACTTTTGATCGCACAGAACAATGTAACGAACTAAATCGATGATCTTAGTTGGCTTGCTGGATTACATTACTCCCAGGATATTTCCTCCAAGTCAGCTCGCACATCTATCAGGCCAAACTAAAGTGGGTGGACATGTGAAGCTTAAAACACGATAACTCCCTCCCATCAAGCTAGACAATTAACAACATAACCTTTTCATTGCAGCTCACAGATTATGGAGTACCACTGGATCAATCCAGCTGGCCTCGTGTCTCAGCTTCAGGGGCTAATTTAATTTGTGTTTTGCACAGAGATGACAAGTCATCATCTGTTGAGTCCATGCAATCCAGTAATAGCAGGGAGTCGAATCATAACAAGGTAAGTTTACTAATAATTGTCGGTGTTTGATTCAAGTGGATTTTCTATCGTCTTTTTGGTCCCATTTAACAATGAGGCCATGGATGACTAATTCTCTCTTATCGAATCAGACCTCCGAATCAATTTAAGCGACGTAGAACACATTGTTAACAACCTAAAACCTAAACCTCCTTTGATAAAATTCAATGGAACAAAACACTTGGCAAGCTGACGATGCTAAAGGATATTTTTATGTATTTAGGTATCTATTATCCATGACAGTGGAAAAGCTGTGTCTAGAAGTAGAACGATAGCTGAGTCAGCCAAGATACACCCTGCCAAACCAATCATTGCGTTGAAAGGTAATGATGATGTTATGGATAGATTTCTCAATAAGATGGGATTTGAGATGAGATTAAAAGGTCCTAATATATAAAGCTATTGGCAGCAGTTCGTATGCAGGTTTCCTTTCCATTCCTAGCATATATCTCAACACAATTTGTCATCATATTTCATAACGGGTTCCTTGACTGCACACAGTGCAAGTTTGATCTGCTTTTCTTTGATCATTTAACAGGATAACTGAATGTAGGTGCATGGTATCAAAACACCCTGCATTATACCTTATCTAAATTTGTCAGTTGCTTAGTATATACAGTGTCTTGCAAACAGATCCTCACTCCATACATGGCTTCCTGTGTAGTAATATCCTTGCAACATGTACTTTTTTCTAGCTCACAATGTTTTACAAGTGTACAACTTCGATACAAAGAATATGCTGAATGAAGTTGAATTGCTACATGAGGTGGTTTTCTGGAAGTGGGTTAATGAGGAGACAATAATGATGGTCACTGAGAAAAGTGCTCATTACTGGGCTGTATTTAGAGGTAAGCCTACTCACTATGTGAATAATCTCACCATGCAAGCAAACTCTCTGTGTAAGTGATCTCACCGTGTAAGTGATCTCACTGTGTAAGCAAACTCGCTATCTGACAGATGGCGCATTATTTGACTCAATGTGTCAGAGGTTGGAGCTTTGAATTGTAATATTTGTTGGACCATATCTCTATTGCTGGTTGTCTGCTACTTATTCCATGAAACAGTGTACCCCCTGGAGATAAATACCTGATGGTCAGTATATATGAGATCGCAGCACCGTATACAATTCAGCTATAACAGCTCATTTGACTAGTCCTGCTTCATGCCTCTCGTTTTGTTTGAAATAATTTTAGCTGACTTGTATACGGTGCTGCAATCTCATATATGACAGCTCATTTGACTAGTCGCCTCTCGTTTTGTGTGAAATAATTTTAGACCGAAGTGAACTTGAGTTCATATGTACAAGACTTCCTAGACTAAAGTCAACTGAGATTGTAAACTGTGCTGTGGATGAGCACTACCGATGGTTCACTATCACCGGTTTACTTGACCATGGAAAGGTGAGGCCTCTTCAGGGTCTGGAGTCTCAGATTCCTTAATTTGATGGACGCACTAACCTGTCCGGATTGTATTATTCCGAATTGTTTTCATATCTGACAAACAAATTTAAGACGTTTTGAGTAAGAGCCGTGTGTGCTGGAACCCTATCCTTTGAATGTGCATCGAGAGGAAAATCATATCTTTTATAGAAAACAAACATTAAATCGTTTTGCACCAAGAGAAAGAGCTGACAATTTTCCTAGCAGGTTTTTATGCCGTCGCTTTGTTTAAGGGCTCAAATAGCTGCAATTGGGAGATGTCACTTGCAGGCATTTGAGCCCTTAACTAGTGACCACAGTAAGGCTTTGGTCTGTTCCTATGTACCAGATTTATCCCACATATTTTGCAAAATATCAGATTGTCTTCTTGTTCCAAGATGACCAACACCATCCCTGAGATGATCATTATTTTGTCAGGAATCTTTAATAGAAGGAGTGACACAGGTCTACTCGGCTGTACATGGTGTATCTCAGTGTATAGAGGCGCATACTACCACCTTTGTTACCCACAAGTTTACGGGTAATATACATGAATCAGTAGTGTTATGTGCTGCCTCTAGGCTACTAGAATCTCTCAATGGCAGGGTATGTTTATAGTGTGTCTTTCTCATCAAGTTGAAAAGTTTTGCCCTCATTAAGAATATTGTGCAATTTATAATTGGTGACGGTTTGCGTGCTCGATTAGCATGCTAAGTGAACATTGCCTGCCCTGCTTTCTGCCGCCTCACTCGTTATCCTATCTAAGATTTTAAGAGCGATGAGCCATGTTACGATACGCCTGAGGGCTGAAACACCGCCTACTGATTGCACGTATATCTGGGCCCTGGTTTAAAGCACGGTGCAAGAGAGCACAGAAGTGACAAGACTGATACTGATATAGTCAGTATATAATAGATGATATCCTATTCTCCAGGTGCACACTATAGAGTTTGCATCAGCTGTATTGGGCAGTAGTCTTACTCGATTCTCTACATCTGATCTGAAGTTCTCCACTAGTACTACAAGGCCTCATAAAGCTTCAGATGGTATTAAAATGTCTGATAAACAGAATATGGATTTCCCTGTTTGTTTACAAGTAAGTGAACATCAATTATGACAGTAAAGACTGATAGGATAGAAAATATTTTTTAGTTCTCATTCATATATGTTTCTATAATGTATTAAATGATGAAATAAGCTCATAGTTATTGGGTCTATCTGAGTAAACAACTCTCTTATAGAGATAGGGCTTATAACTTGGGTAACATAGAGGATGACAAAGCACTCCTGATTAAGATAAATACATGGTTCACGTTATTTGTTATGCTTCATGTGAGATTCTGGTTTTTAGGCAGATGCAAGTCATGGAGTACTGTATATTGTTACCAAATACGGGAGGTTATATCTAGCAGAAATGGAATCAGCAACTGTTCTCGCTCAGATACAAATTTGCTTCAGCATCAGTTTCTGTAGTGCTCTTGATTCACTTTCATATCTCACTGTAATCAGTAAAGCTAGTCAGGTAGGAATTCCACAGTCTGTTGAACCTGCCAAGTGGCTGCTTGCTGATCATATTAAGAAACTGGGCGGCCAAATTGGATGCTATTAAGGGAACAGAGCTATTAATTGTTCTGTAGACGTTAAACCACTGCTGCCACAGCTGGGCTTTGCCTGGCATAGCCACCAGTCAAAAATTTAAATAGAGAGTTGTGGCATCAAACCATCTAGCCAGTAGTTTAGCATGGAGTTGTATGAGCTCTCAAAATGTAGGGAGTTTCTTCTTCCCCAGCCATTCTCCATTAGTGATGACAAAAGTTGACCCTGACCAATCAGGTGCCTTTAAAATCTAGCTGAGATCCAACATTAATAAAAGTGTTGGATCTCAGCTAGATTTTAAAGGCACCTGACTGGTGGCTCCGCTGGGCAAAGCCCAACTGTGTCAGCAGTGGTTTAAAGTAGACATTCTCTAGACTCGCTCTCACCTCTTGCAGCTGTTGTTGTCAAAGAGCATGGTATTCTACAATGTTTTTTTGTTACTGTGATTTCTGTTTGTAATACACACCTCATTGTTACTCTAAAATACCTATTTTACCCATGGGTTTCAATTTGAGTTGTATTCTCTAAATTAAAAATAATGTAAAAAAAGTGCCCAGATTAGAGTTTCAACTCTGTTGTCTGAAGTGGGGAGCAAGATCCTCAACCAGTATCCCTAGTAAACCTCATTGCTCTATGCAAGGTAAAGATTGTTTTAATGCTAATATACTTCATTTTATTGCAACTCTCCACTATGTGTCATTTATGTTATATTAAAATGTGACAAAAAAGTAATATCCCTTTACAGCACTTCTGCTCAGGCCGTTATTATTCACACTTGAAACCTGATCCTACAGATGTAAATTGACATTTGAAATCTGAATATCTAGTTCTCATAAGTTTTACATCCCTCCATTCCAGACATTTCAGTTTCAGTTATCATATGGATGGCCCAATATTACAACTTCTGAATTTCGGTTTAAAATCAATGCGATTGAGTGAGATAACATTGAAGCCTTAGCAAAGTCTCAGTGACGTGCCACTGTTGAACTTCTTGGCTCCTCATACTACAGTGCATTTAGAGACTAAGGTATTGTGTTTTAGAATTTCTTGCTTATGACCAAAGACAGCACACACTCGTAGTTATTAGTTCTATATACTGTGAGGATATTGTTTTTGGCTACAGGTGCTCAGAATATCTATAGATTGGCTACTTTTAATTAAACATGTGCGGAACGTGCTCAATCGTCCTGATCTTGCCACAAGATTACAGAATTGCCGCGGTATGGAAAATGTAGATCTTTTGCACTCACTCAACATCGGAGATTAAAGCAACGATTTCATAGACACTGATTGTGCAATTCTATATCATAGTCTCTCTTCCTTACCATGATTTTATTTGGAGGTTAGTGGTTGTGATCAATACAGTGATAACTACATTTATAATCTTTACCAAATGTCATGTTTTTACCACAGGTTTCCCAAATGCTCGGAACATTTCAGATGTCAACATTGTATTATTTTGTATTACATTTATGTATATGCGCTTTCAGTTCTCTCCAACCAATATCACTTGTTGTTGATTGGGATCTGGCCAGTACAGACCCCCACATGTTAAACTTTTCACGACAATGTTAATTTTTGCCTTTTAATGCAATGATCTTCTTTTAATTGTTTATGTTACTCTGTAGTTAGATCAGTATTACCTTTATAATATATACTCTATAGTTATATTCCTACAAGCACTTGAAATATATCTTTTTGACCATGATCTTCTCACCCTAAAAAAAGAGCGTGCAGATAGTTTTTGGTTAACTGGACGTTCACCTTTATATCGGAGTTGACAGAATCAGGCAATTGGAATATAGTGGGGGACTTGTGGTTTATTATTCAAGGTGGGCACCAGCCCATCGTGTTGGGAGTTTTCCACTCAATAGACAGTTTTCTGAGCTCTTATTTATGCCTCGATTTGGAGTTGTCCTCTCTCCAGTTTGGTACTTTTAACCCATGCCGCATAGGAAAAACCTGCTGAAAGAGGGTTATCTTGAAAACCGCTTATGATAGGATAAAAATGATTTTTGATTCAGAGTCTGCACCATTGAAAACCCTGTGAGACAGGGTTTCCAAATCATTGGAGGCTTGAATGTTGATAAATCTTAATTTTAGTGACGAAACTCATGAAAAATTCTGCCAAATTGTCCGCAAAACAGGCAAAAAATGCTAAAATTGACTATCCAATTACTAAAATTATTTCTCAAACTATGTCCATATGAGTTTTCAATGTTGCAGATTCTGAATCAAAAATAATTTTTATCCTTTTATAAGCGGTTTTCAAGATAACCCTCTTTTCAGCAGGTTTTTCCTATGGGGCGTGGGTTAAAAGTACCAAACTGGAGAGAGCACAACTCCGAATTCAGGCCTTAATCGGAGCTCAGAAAACTGTCTATCGACTTGAAGTGCGTCCTGACAAATATTCTCCTTGCAATCTATATTGATTTGATAGGAAAATGGTGGTGGAGAAGGTGCAAATTACTTGAGGTTGCGTTACCTCTGCCTAAAATGCTCCAGCTGTCATTCAAATCTCACGAGTATGTGTCATTTATGATCAGTAATTGAGTAATGCTTGTTTTAGAATTTGACAAATTTTTCTAAGGACTTACAAGTACCAATATGACTTCATGGAGTGGTGGTTAAATAAACAGTATTTCAAATTGATATGTCATTCCAGTAGATTATTTTGTCAGTAATCAGTTGTCTGCTTCACAACAATGAGGGGACAAAGGCAACAAAATTATTATTATCATTCACCTTTTATTTGGCGGTCTCATAACTCACAACTCACAACTTCGAGTTACAACTGACAAGATTGGATTTGATATGAATATATATATTTATATATATCAGTGCGTGTGATGCAGAATCTAGGAGTCTTTAGTTAACTGATACCAGTGAACATGGTAACCTATGAATATGACATGTTATTTTGTTGCGATGTAAAACTGCAAGAAAACAATGTAAAAATAACATACCTGAGGAGTCTCCTGATTTGGTAGGGAGGCTCCCAGTTTTAAGGGGTTTGTTCCACCCCCTCCCTATCTCCCTTTTTTCAACTTCCTTTGTTCAGAAAGTTTTCGAAGCTATATGTTTCCCCAACCCCACAGTACATATACCTATGTATTTCCTTTACCATTACTGGTTGTATGCAGCTATTCGATATCTTTACCTTTTACAACTAGATCATGGGTGGGCAACCTTTTCTTGAAAAAGGCCACATTTTACGCCGGCTCAACACAAAAGGCCGCAACATATCTTTTAGGGATAAAATTGGAACTTGAGTAGCAATTTTGGCACTTCCTATGTAAAAACCAAGACAGATTTACGTCTAAAAACTGCAGTATGTTGCAAAAACTCAGCAGAAATACTGGTTTATCTAATCTTCTTGAGTTTTGTGATGTCATGTTACCTCATGATTTGATTGTGTACATGTCTGTATCCCCATGTTTCATGTGTATGACAAAGTGCAGGGTGGGTGCGGGAGGGGTTTAAAGTGTAAATAAAGTTCATACAGGACTGTGTTGATGGAGAAGGAAGTATTTTCGCGGAGGGAAAAAAAATCTTTTTGATATTTTTTTTGTCCTGTCAAAATTTTCACCTTACAGCTCCCGCCTTCTCTCAAAGGAGGGAAATTTTCACAATGATTGTGAAATGAAGAATTCAATAAGGAACATTTCAGCCATAATGCAGGAGCACTTGTCACAAAGGGTGTTTTTGTGAGACTGTTTTGCAAAAAAAATAAATTACTATAATGAAACTTGTAACTTTAACGTCCAAAAGGTCACTGTTTTGTGTTATATCGAAAACAACAACAACAACTTGATAAAGTAGTAAGAGTGGCTGGGAAGCTTAGCTACATGCATACTACAGAATGGCCACTATTTAGAAATATCTTGAGCTTATAAAGCGCTATGCATACTTGGTTCTCCACATAAAAAAAGGGGAATCAAAATTAATGTATAAAAAGTTTTACAGGCATAAGGCCACAATTAGGCCGCAAAATATTACCCATTAGGCCGCACTGGCAAAAAGGCCGCAGGTTGCCCACAGCTGAACTAGATCATTCATAAAATCAGGTAACATGACGCAATTCATATTATGAAAGCTCAAGTCTAAGCTTAGAAATAAGACGAAGGAGGGCAGAATTGCAACTGCAATGCGGGACGCAGGGTGGTACTCAGGGCCGGGAGTTCGCCCGCGGGTACCTCCTGATTTCTGGGTCTGCTAACTTGTCATGTATGGAAAATATTAGCAGCAAAGCATCTCTGCAGAGAAACATTAACTTTCAAAAATCCATTAAAATAATTGAGCTAACAGCGAAGCCTTAGGTATCACTGATATATGAAAAGTGGTGGATGGGATAATCTACACACCTATTAGAGTCAATGAACTCCATTGGTTCTACTATTACTCTCATTCACACAAATTACTGCTCATAATAATAGGCATGGATCAACTCTGCCTTGCAAAGATTCTGTCTGTTGCACAAGAATATCACAGAGATGATTTTCTCTCATGCAGTTATTTTTACTGTGCTGTATTAAAGACTTTTCGTGTCGATTCCCTCCTGTCATAATATCATATAATTATTTGAAACTGACCCGTTTTCGTTTGTCCTGTCTTCTGATGATAATTATTTGATGCTTTTATTATTTTCATCAATGAATTCTTCTTAAAACTGTGAATGTGAATGATATTGTGGCAATAAACATGAATTTATATTTCTAAGAGGCATTATGTAAAACACCATTTTCATTCGAGTCTTTTTTATGTTTCACAATGACAGATCAGTACCAACAAGCAATCAAACTTGGCTCTTCACTTTTATATGAATTTAAGAAGCTCTCTGAGATCTGAATTCTAACTCTATAAGGGAACTGACAAGTGTAGATGCTTTATAGTCATATATGAAATAGCTGACTCCATCATAGTCTGCTAATATGTATGTATATATACACAAATAAGGTCAAATGAAGGTATGGTATTTAGGTGAGAATGTTTCCTCCTGGGAAGTTGGCCTTCTTGATTGATTAAAATACACACAAGAGGGCAGGCCATATATACCAGTGAACTCTGCCAAAAACGACACTGTCAATTATGTCATGGTGTGGCTGAGGCTATGTTTGTCACATGGGTGCATGGGTCCATGAAGGTTTGGTGACGGTAGAGTATGTCTTGTTCAGCTTGTTGGTAATTGAGCCCTGTAATAAGTTGGCTATATTCAGTGTGGGGTCTATTGTGCGTTGGGATGATCTGTTCCTCAGAGCGGTGTTACAAAATATGTCAACTTCTGAACGATTTTAAAAAAGGAGTATAATGAGGTAATGGCTGACTATATATAATGGTATTATATCAAATGCGACTGATATCTATCTATCTATCTATCTATCTATCTATCTATCTATCTATCTATCTATCTATCTATCTATCTATCTATCTATCTATCTATCTATCTATCTATCTATCTATCTATCTATCTATCTATCTATCTATCTATCTATCTATCTATCTATCTATCTATCTATCTATCTATCTATCTATCTATCTATCTATCTATCTATCTATCTATCTATCTATCTATCTATCTATCTATCTACCTATCTATCATTCATACACCTTCTTTCTTTCTGTCTTTTTAAAATTCGGCTTTCCTCTGTAGATTGACGAAGTTAACGTGATATATCACTTTTTAAAACTTTTTAATATTGTATTGGGGATCATGTCTAATAGTTATTTTCACAGTTGAAACCTCCCAAATATTTGACGTTGAGTTGCAGTGACCACTGAAAGTTCATTTTGGGGCAAAAGGTGCCCTTTTTAAATTGAGCCCTATTTTTTTGCTTTCACCATATAGAGGAGGCATGGCACTAACTGGAGGAGTGACATTTTAGTGAAACTTCATATTTTTAGGCCTCCTGTCTTTGAGACTTAAACTTGATTTTTGCAATAGTAAAAGGGCCATTTTTGACCACTCATTACATGTGACCCCAATAATGCAGAAACTAAAATTTCCAATTTATTATACCATTTTGGTCTTGCACTGTCACTTCCATCAATAATCTTACCAGATTACAGATCCTGGTTGTTACAACTGTAACAAATAATAACCCATATTTTCACTAATTTAGGACAAAATTTTTCAGCCAAAAATCAGAAATTCAGAAATATGTCAATCAAATTTGTTGTCAGCATGGTGAACAGCAAGAGATTGTCTTGATTTCGATCGAAGCGATTATTGATTATGGCTTTACATCTTGAGATATTTGGATTTTTGTGGCTAAACTAGCTTTATTTTCCAAAACATGCACTCCTTTCCAGCCAAAAAACTGAAAATAGGTTAAACAACATGTCATACACACCAGCTTACATTACACCAAAGATTATAAATACTGTCATAAATAGTCATTGATTACACTAGAGAGTATTTCCGAGGTTTTGATGTGGCATTTGATGATAAAATCAATAGTAGAGAAGTTATGAGCATAAACATTTCTCTCTCGATGCTAAACAATCGCCCAAAAAAGGTGATCCATTGTTGCACACAATGTGCTTTGCATGTAATACTGCATAGATTTTCATCACGCTTTTGCATAACGTAATTTACTGCATCATTTTGCCCATTGCTGCCTATATGTTTTCAATGTATTTTAGTTGATGTACAATTAATCAAGTTATAAACATGCGGTTTAAAATAAATTGGGATATTAAATATAAGTCAGACTTCAAGCAACGTGTCAGTGAAAGAATTTTTGAGATGGGACAAGTAGTTCCTGAGAAACTGAAAATATATATCACGTTAAGGGTTAAATAAAAATATTTGTAACATCAAATGAGCGTATCAGTGTCTAGTATATCCTACCGGTTGGCTCGCAACAAGCAACTAAATATCCGGCCCGCACTGCCGTGGCAAACCTATCCCCCACAATCATTGTCTGATTTGATATCATTTACATAAATCGCAGCTCAAATTCTTTAATAGCCAATGGCAATTAAACCTATGTTGCATAGATTCACTCAGCATACAAAAGCGCATGTTGCAGTGGATGATTGTAGAATGAAAACAGGATGTAAAAAATTTGATATTAATTTCGTACAGGCCAAAATATTTTACACGGGTTGTATATTTCATATAAATGATTACCAATAGTGGATATCTGGTTTCACTCTATATTTGATATGAACGTAAACCCCATCAGATATTCGTCCATAAAGTTTGTCAAATGTACGGTTAGACTAGGAACAGGAAATAGCAGTATAAGAGAAGAGATTATTAAGGTAGGATGAAAACATATAAAATATATAGTCTCAATGATACAGTGTTTATACTATTTAAGGATTCATTTTGGATTGTGCAGTGGTTCAACAGGCTCCCTATCGGTTAAAAAGTCTAGGCTGGATGATGATTGGCTATTCCTTTAAATAGTTACAGTGGGAATTGTACACATGCTTGATTGTAAAACCAGAGTGGTCCATGGATTGAAGCAGTTGTACCAAGGAGTTCTCTGTAACTCCCTGGTTGTACAGAGATTGTATTGTATTGCATTGCATTGCATTGTATTGTATTGTATAAACATCCAAATCAAAATGTATGGTGTTTGACCAAGATGAGTTAGACCATACACAATTGAAGGAGAGAAGAGAATATTTATAAATTTGTGATAAGCATGAGGTTTTCTTTGCATTGAACCATATAAGAAAGACATTAAATGTCTTTGAACTGTTTTTGAACAGATTGAAAGAGATGCAAAAAGTACCCCTTCATACTTTAACAGTTGTTTGAGTCAGCATTTCACAGCGACTGCCATGGATGAATTGATGCCCGCACCATTTCCAAGCGATCATAACTCCTGTTCTAGTTGTAGGAGGATCTTCATATTGTGGCATTTGAATAATGCCAAGAAGGCCATCAACTGGTTACAGTTTGAAAGAATTCCGATGAATTTTGAATTTTTCAATTTTTGGACATTGGCGTATTGTATTGTATTTTGTTTTGTATGCTACTTTTTTGAACTTCCGAGTGATCATTACTCTTGTTCTAGTGGTAGTAGGATCCTCATATTGTGGCATTTGAATAAGGCCAACGAGGCTATCAACTGTTTACAGATTGAAAAAATTCCGATGAATTTTGAATTTTTCAATTTTTGGACGCTGGCGTATTGTATTGTGTTGTATGCTACTTTTTTGAACTTCCGAGTGATCATTACTCTTGTTCTAGTGGTAGTAGGATCCTCATATTGTGGCATTTGAATAAGGCCAAGAAGGCCATCAACTGGTTACAGTTTGAAAGAATTCCGATGAATTTTGAATTTTTCAATTTTTGGACATTGGCGTATTGTATTGTATTGTGTTTTGTATGCTACTTTTTGGAACTTCCGAGTGATCATTACTCTTGTTCTAGTGGTAGTAGGATCCTCATATTGTGGCATTTGAATAATGCCAAGGAGGCCATCAACTGGTTACAGTTTGAAAGAATTCTGATGAATTTTCAATTTTTCAATTTTTGGACATTGGCGTATTGTATTGTATTGTGTTTTGTATGCTACTTTTTGGAACTTCCGAGTGATCATTACTCTTGTTCTAGTGGTAGTAGGATCTTCATATTGTGGCCTTTGATTAAGGCTAAGGAGGCCATCAATTGGTTACAGTTTGAAAAAATTCCGATGAATTTTTGTCTGTCGGCGTATTGTACGGTTTTTATATGAAGAAATGATCACAACTCCTGTTCTTATTGTAGTAGGATCTTAATATTGTGGCATTTGAATGATGCCAAGGAGGCCATCAACTGGTTAGGGAATGAAAGAATTCCGATGAGTTTTAAAATTCTTGAATTTTTGGACGTTGACGTATCACGAAAAAGTGATCATAACTCCTGTTCCAGTTGTAGTACTATCTTAATAATGTGGCATTTGAATGAGGCCGAGGAGGCCATCAACTGGTTAGAGATTGGAAGAATTAGCGTTTTACTCTTTCATTAGACCGATAGCTTTACTGGACACACTATCAGAGCTATGTGGTATGTAGTATAACTCTCCACAGATACTCCATACCAACAATGTTTAGATCATTCATAACAAGCCCTTCACTTGACGAGGGATAAGTTGTTATTGTGACTCACCCTAGCTTACTTAAGCCAGTCAATCTCATTGTTAAGCCTAGCCTCTCCGCTAAATAATATCTGAGACCAGTTTGGCAGCACACAGAGTAGAGAAGTACTATCCTGACTGATCTACTGCTGTACTTTTTCCATCTCGTTACAGGAAATCAGTGTGATAAAGAAGTTCTGTTTTGTTTTTGAAGCTATGAGCTGGGATTGTTCCTGAGCCGTCTGCTTTATGGATCTGGAAATGAGTACAGAAATTAAATAAGGTTTACACAAGCTACATCACAGATGGTAAACATAGGTACACAGATACATATGTATGTTACATTTAGTTACTGTGATTACTATGACAAACTGGCTCTAGAAAAAGACGTAACAAATCTTCTGGACTGCTTTGTTGGTGTTATCATCTGTGGGGCCTGTAACAATAATTGTGCAAAATTTGCAGGAGACGAAATGATGGCTTAGTAATATTTACTCCACCGCATTTCTTTATAACAACTTCCTCCCTCTGCTAGGTAACTAAACTCTAGCCAGTTATCACTCATCCAGGGTATGTAATGTAGCGCGTCTCTATTATAGCTTTGAACAGCACAAACAGACTGCAATTTTGAGAAAATCAAGGAAAAATCCTTGGTGCCAATATATCCTCGGTGCCATTATTTGATTACCCTATCCAATAACCTGTTGAAAAGCAATGGTAAGAAATAATTCAGATTCCTGGTTTCAGTTTACACATTGTAGGGTAATTCATGTGGTGTAAGTAAAGCTTATCTTTACATAGTTACCTTATTCATGAGTTGTCTACAAAGAACCAGGCTGCAGATTTGTTTTATCATAGGATCTGTGTGGTTAACAGGTAACCTCTGAGGTTAACAGGTAACCTCTGAGGTTAACAGGTAACCTCTGAGGTTAACAGGTAACCTCTGAGGTTAACAGGTAACCTCTGTGGTTAACAGGTAACCTCTGAGGTTAACAGGTAACCTCTGTGGTTAAGAGTTAACCTCTGTAGTGAATAGGATCTGTGTGGTTAACAGGTAACCTCTGTAGGGAATAGGATCTGTGTGGTTAACAGGTAACCTCTGTAGTGAATAGGATCTGTGTGGTTAACAGGTAACCTCTGTAGTGAATAGGATCTGTGTGGTTAACAGGTAACCTCTGTAGGGAATAGGATCTGTGTGGTTAACAGGTAACCTCTGTAGGGAATAGGATCTGTGTGGTTAACAGGCAACCTCTGTAGGGAATCTTAATGGTCAAGGGCGTTCTCATGTTTTTCTAGTTGATATAAAAACATCAGAATTTACATACAGTTATAGTGTACGTATCACAAATTGCCACAACATCGTTGGTTGTAGTCTAAACTTCGTAAGAGCAGATAAATTTTGATTTACAAGTTTAATGATTTTCAAGCTTGTTGCAGTATCTGCAGGCTTACAGTTAAATTTAGGCAACTCCTAAATGGGAAGGATCATACATTGAACATTCCAGTCCCTCCCTCCACGCTTCCGTTTAACTAGCTGTCAGATTTCAGACAGTTTATTTGCTTCAATAATCTCAATTGAAACTTGTCAAGAAAGGCTACTTGATACCAATCATTGATTCACTTTCTGTCGGAGGCAATTGCTTTGCTAACAACTATTCTACTAACTGATCTATCAGTAAGTAAAAAAACTGGTTTTCTTTGTGACCCTGTCCCTTGCTATCCAAGTGCTCTAAGTGTGTGTGGCTTTAAACAGTGTCATCGATGTCATTTATCAGTTCATTTTCGTCACAATTATATTTTTTGTACAACACCGAATAACCTAGACTGACTATCACGGAGTTCACAAAAATCACGATGATGGAATAGAATATTATTATAAGAAAAGGAAATTGACTCTAAGGTGTAACTAATTAGAGAGTAAAAATAATGATAATTTGGAAGTTTATGAAGATATTAATTAATACACATACCATATCTCGATAATCAATAAATCAAAATAACAATATTTAGTACCAGAGCGTTCTACTTAATTACACAGTTACTATAACCATTATACTCAGCAATGCTCAATAAGTTAGGGTCTACTAACTAAACTGCGTTCTATTGCCAGGCACATTAAGTCACTGGTGCTTAAAATGCCGTGTTTGGATAAAAGAAAATGCTCTGCTTCAGAATCTGAATCTGTCAGAGCTTGGTTTATTGTCTCAAACCATTATGCAAACAGACCATCACTTTGCACGGGATAATAATCTCACATGCCATAGCCTTGGTTGTATCCTGGTTGAGGCATGAAGCCTGGTTGAGGGGGTACTCCGTATGCTCCTGGTTGGGGAGGAGGTTGTTGTGGCATACCTACACCGGGTCCAGCAGTTAACATCAGTTGAGGAGCCATCATCATAGGGGCGGGCTGGCCTTGAGTCTCTTCCTCAATCTCTGTGCGAACTGTCTCAGCCTGCTCCAGCTTATCCAACTAAAATCAAATTCCGAGGGTTTAAGGGATGCCGCTAGCCTAAAGGGTACATGTTTCTTTGTCAACATAATTTATGCAAAGTACAGCCACAAAATATTTGCAGAATCTCACAGTTCGATAGATTGAAGAGAAGCCATAATCTCTTAAACCGGCCACTAATATCACTTGAAAATGCTATTTGATATTTAACATACCCTGCTACCAAATTCTCTCATGGTGTTTATCATATAAGGCATGGCAAAGTCCATGATGTTGTTTCTCCAGGCCAGTTCCATGACTACATCAGGTCTGAGTAGATCATAACATGTGTATAAACAAGCAGCAAAGCATTCGTAGTTCTTTTCTTCTAAGAACCAGTCTATCAACTCTTCAGCTATGTCTATTACTCTAGACTCGGATGCATAAGTCATACAATCCTGTAACACAAGAAAATACATCAAGTGAACCGCAGTGCAACTTTAAATCATTATCATCTTAGCTTCAAAACAATTACTAGTGTATTTATCTCACATTAACAGCTTGACTTATACCCCAGTGCAAATATATATACTTTTTGTTTTTTGTTAATAAAGTCAAAAAGTGACTGGAAATTTAGAAAGTCATCAGATAAATAGTGGATATGTTAAGGGTCTAGCTATATCTAAAAGTATCCCCTGCAGGTACCAATATCTGCATTATTTCCATTTATAATTATTACCTTGTAGAGTTTGTCTCGTTTGCACAGCTCCACAGATTGTTTCCATCTGTTATTGCCCTTGTAGAGATATGCAGCTATTCTTCTGAACTCTAAAAGCTCATGTTTCTCTAATTTCTGGGCTAGTCCGATGTTGTCAAAGTTATCAAAAGCCTCAATGGATGCTCTCAATCCCTGGTGGTCTTCTTCTTCGATTAGCAGGTTGTTCAAAGCCTCATTTACCGTCTGTCAAGTAAAATAACAAATAGCTCAATGTTGAGAAAAGAGAGCTGTGACAAAAAAATGTTTTTGGTAGGGAAATCATAAACTCTAAGGGAAGGATGATCCTCTCCTACAACAACTTCTTTTATTTTAACTCTAGAATGGCACAGAATTATTGGATGAGAGTACAAGTTAGGAAATACAAAAGTATTGAGGAGCAAAAGTACCTTGTTGTTGTTGTTTTGTACTGATCTCATGTACGGTTTGACAAGTGCTATATGCCCGTTCTTCATGAACATTGAGACGGCCCTGGTGTGGTCAAGTCTTGGTGAAAGCACCAGCAGAAGATCATTCAGCAACATGGGCTTGTAATCAACATAAAACTGCAGCGCTTTGTAGTATATCTCGATGTTGGCGACCTAAAACCATCAATATAAACCGATTCAGCTCACTACTTCATTAATAGATTGATGACAATTTGACAACAGTATAATTTCCGGCAAGAGGAATTCATACTCATCATAGTTGTGTTTATGACTTAGGCAACTATTTACTTCAATGATGTACTCTGTTTGGTTATAAATGGTAGAACGCCTATCACTGCAGCTAAACTGCATTCTGTTAATGCCTGGACTCATATTGACAACTCATCTTGAGAGGATTATACAGACAGGTTAAACCATATTGAACACTGGCGCCATCAGTTTTGCAATAATTTATTATTACGATTATCTGTGCATATCCATGTTAGGTCAGCAAAATGTACACACGCTCTGACAGCTAACAAAGTTGTGCATGACTGCGTTGGCTTATGTTAGCAACTTTCAGGTCATTTCACATCATTCAAATCCTATCCATTATGGGTAATGGTGACTATGTTACTTTAGCTCAAGCAAAGTAAGATGATAATATTTAACTTCCTTAACTTTGTTGGTGGGTTGATCAATAACATGCAAACATAATTTCAAACAGAGGAGATAAAAAGTGAACAGAATAGAATTTTGGCATTGTACTGATGTGAGGATAATAAATGATCGAAGATAGCGAAAGCCATAATGCACTGCAGATGTCATAATAAGTTTACGACATTTACACACCCCAATTTTTAGTGTCTAGAATGAACAGAATAGAACAAAAATAAGGGAATGATCCAGTTTTCCGAAGATATCTAATGCAGCAGGCCAGGCTGGTGATCTATAAGGCTCAATACCACAAATCTGTTCTATTATTGATGAGTGATAATCATAAAGCACTTACAAAATACCTGATATTTTTACTTCAATGAGTCGATGGGTATTCTAAGAAACTTTCTTTACCTTGGTTATTATATCCTTGAAGTGATTCTCTCTCCAGGCGACAGATGGGTGTTTCATCATAGTAATGACAGCATTGTCATACTCTTCATACTTGTCATAGAGGAACACAAGCTCAGACCACAGATGTGCTGTCTCAGCAGCCCTCAGCACCTGATAAACATCCATCATCCATTAAATCCAACCGTCTTAAATTTGATTCATATTACAATGCTAAATGTTCTGAAATTCATCTCAATTGCAAATTGGTTTCCCAATAGGACAGTTGTGCTGATCATGGAGAAAATGTGCTTCGGGGATAGCCAGGCTTTCACATACCTTTGGAATGTTGACTCTAGACCAAAATAGTTCTAAATGCTCTCTCATCTTCTGTGGCTTGTATTTAGAATAAAGTATGGCTAATTCTGTGAACATTCCCATGTGTGCCCTCTCCAGACCTGAAGGTGGTGCATAAAACTCATGTCAGTTACATCCAACCTTTCAAAATGTTATATGCATATATTGTGGCAAGCGTAAATTCATTTCCGGAAACAACGCAAAAGCACAAAGAAGTAAGTAAAACATTTATTACTTAGTAATTATACAGACCTAGTGCAGCTTCTAACATAGTGATGAGTTCCTCAAAGTGACCTCTATCTTGATAATAATTGATGAGCTCTTCCAGCTCATCAGCATGTACTACAATGTGCAGACCACACATCTGGGCTAATCTGAACTCTTCGTGGTCAACACAAGCAAAGCATACCTACAAAACAATCATTGTCAAGTGATAGAGAAGTAAACCAAATAATAGGTAGTGGTTGTGTATTGCTGATATTGTATTACTGGTATTGTATTGCTGATATTGTATTACTGGTATTGTATTGCTGATATTGTATTACTGGTATTGTATTGCTGATATTGTATTACTGGTATTGTATTGCTTATATTGTATTACTGGTATTGTATTGCTGATATTGTATTACTTGTGGTTTTAGCCCAAACATGTTTCGCAGTAGGAGTAAACAAGTCTATATGTAGGCCTCTATCTGCCCCTCTCTCATTCAGGATGAAAAATGGAATCAATCAACATAATATCAGCAATAATCTACATACACAATTAAGTAAGGCGTTTATTTAACCCCCAAGCCAATGAAGCTGGCTGCAGCACAATTTCTGAAAGATGTTAACGTTATTACCTCCTTCCATGTTTTGGTGGAGTTGGCTTTGCGGGCTCCATCCACAGCTCCCTGATATTCTCCTAAGTGTACTAATGTGATAGCCAGTCTTGCAAAGTTGGATACATTGTTATACAGTAGCTTTGCTGCTTCATACATTTTCTCGTCGAAACACCGATCAGCCACCTTGAAACGTAGACATGGCTGTTACTGCGAGATTCAACATAGACAGTTTAAACGCAATTTGTTTGAGCGATGCTAGGAATAACTAGCAAATTCTTGTAAGGTGATGGGAAGATTGTTAGCCAAATACTTAGATTAGAATAAAGATTTTTTTGAGTTTATGAAGACACTATTATTGTGTTTCCATGAACCAGACAAAAGTCATAATGTAAGACCAACGTTATACTAACCGAGGTTATGTTAGCGTGGTTTGGACCAGAGACAAATTCTTCTAGATCAGCTAATCTGTTGGTTTTAGCGTATGCAAATATCAGTTCTGTCTCCACGTAAGTTTCCCTAGCCTTAGATCGAGCCATCTGTAGGTACTTCACCAAATCCTCCCAATTGTCTAAACAGAGCGCATACAATCGTGTCGCAAAACAGCAAGTAAGTGATTTTAAAGCAGAAGGAAATTGTATCGCACTGATCATGCTAGGCTGCAGACCTGCATATATTATACATATTGCGAGAGAAGACATTTATTAAGATATTTACATTTCAGGATATGTCTAAGCAATACCAAGACCATATGCCCAGTTATATAAATGTTGAGGAAACTTGTTGCATAAATTAAGGACTAACCATTTTGCTGTGCTGTGGCCACAACCTCCATATATTGTGAAGGATCAGCAGCTTTGATATATGAATCTATGGCTTCCTTGACAAGACCGGCCTTTAACTGAGCTCGGGCTAGTTGACTCCACACTGCAGGATCGTTACATCGCTCGGCAAACTCATAAGCTCTATCCAGATTGTTGACATGGTCAATCAAAACCTGAAGCCAGAAGGAAACAAAGTAAGACAACATTATTTCTCAATTCTATAGCTATAATGGAATTCCCGTAGTACCAGTACCCGTAGTACCTGATTCCCTCACTACCTTAGTGCTATAGGTGTATGAACACAGCTTGACGAAATGTGGAAACATAGTGAGCAATCAGTTACCTGAATGGCAGATGTGTTGACCTCAAACTTTTTGAAGATAGCAAATGCCTCCTCGTACAGTTCGCTTGTGATTGCAATATTAGCTATGTCTGGAGCATCATAATTATCCAGTCTGTTGATGTATTCCATCACTCTGCTTCGGTCAGCTTTTATAGCTGTCAGGATCAACAAGTTCTGCAGGTTTCTGTGAGGAGAATTATCACATGAATGAAAAACCATATATTCCTTAATGAAATTATTGCAGTTGCATGAAGGCATTATCAAGTAGAGTAAGCAGTATGGAAAGTTTTTTTTATCCCCAATGAAGCCATTTTGTTTTCAGATTAGCACCAACCTGTGTTCACTGAATGCTGTGCCATCTAGGACTATCTTCTCAAGTAGTTCAATTAGTTCATTAGGCAGATCAGCAGTCATGAAGGCTTTGACAGTGACACTGATATCTTCAGGGTCCTGAGTTTCACTGAGAGCAGTCTGTACAACTTGGTCGATAAGTTGTCTTCTGTACTCGTTCTCAGGGTTCAGTACCTCAGCCCATAGATCAGGATCACGGCGAGCGACTAGGTATCTTGACTCAGATTTGAACAGCGAGTTCTCATTACATACCTTAAAAACACAGTGTTAATAACATAAAACAAGATGAAGATTCCCTTCTGGAATGAGAATGAGGACACTCAGCCTCTTTTGATGATAAGATATATACACTCTCCTCCCATGTAACTTACTATCTCCCACTATCACCAAGTATACATATCCAAAGCCGATAATATCTCAGCCTCTTTTGGCACACAACCAGCAGGTAGTTTCAGAAATAAATAGTGTTATTGTCATAAATTGGTTTAGAACTATTCCCGGAGAAGGTACTAGCTGTGTAAGTATTGATAATATGCAGTTTTACCTTGATAAGCTCAAGATCACACTGTCCTCTCTCGTAAGCTACAAAGGCCAGGTGTGGGTCTCTCTTCTCGCAGTATTTACCTACTACTCTGCTATCGTAGAACTGATTCTCTCGCAGGAATCTGTGTAAAATGTGTTCCATAATCTTAGATGACAAGATAAACACAACAAATCTCTCAAAACGAACAAAAAGGGATTACAGAATTATTTTATATAACTGTAATGTCAATATGGCTACAACCACTAAGCATTAAGTTCTCGGCCTGAGTTTGAAGTTGCCCTAAAGTTAGGTACTAAATCGAGCAGTTCTTGAATACGGATCTAAAAATTAAGTTTGCTCACCTTTCTGGGTTGTTATTGCTGTCTATGTATATTTTGGCTAGAGCATTGTGTGTAGCAGGTTCGGTACTCCCTTCATGTATTCTTGTCTCTAACCACGGCAGAAGCAGTTTCAGTCTGTTACGCTTTTCTACTTGTTCTACGAGCTCATCAGTTGAAAATTGACCTGAAATTTTCAGTTTAGTTACCATATAACATAGTATTCATAAATCTTCAGCTGGCAATTAACCATGCATGGCCAGGTTATAGACCTTCACAACCCTAATCTGTGTTCATTGATTCAGCTATCACAGCATTACTGTTTGAAATGTGAGAGACAGCTGATGAACTGCGCCATCCTCGGTCAGGTACCCTGTTTATCTGCAATTAACAGTCAGTTGTCCTCAACAGGGCGGGCTAAAATATCGCTAAGATAGTAGCTACATATACGCTTATTGAACTGATCCATACACTTGACTTGGGGGTAGCAAGCTTACATGCTGACTCAACATTTGGTCAGATTGCTTCGCAAAGATCAGCACATGTCTCATGATGCACAGCAAGAGTGTCAGCGTTTCATGATAAGATTGTTAATATAGATATTCTAGGCACCTTCTATATTCCTTTTTTTTTGTAGTGGAAAGTGGGGGCCAACTAGATGTAAGAACTGTCAAGCAAGTATTAGCTTAGGATATATACTACTGACAAGCCTGAAATTGGGCCTACAGTAATAACTATAACTAACCTTTCACTACTAGAATGAGTTGTTTGATGATATCCTCACTGCAGTCAACATCCAATAGACCACCAATAACAACTGGTAGACGAGATGGGTTCACCTACAACATCATGACAACAAAAATATATTAAAAGATGGCCAAATTGATTCGAAATTCACCTCAGCACACATTTTGAGCAACCGCATTATGACGACACTGTTTCGCAGTTGAACATACTGGACCAGTTTGCCTCCAATTTACATGATGATGGGTTTCGTTGAAAACCCCTAGCATTCAAAACCTTCATTGAAAGCTCATAAGGGTACAAAATCAATTCTCTCATTTCAATTATCGATTGGTTTTTGTTACCTTTTGCACGTAGATCTCAATATACTTTTGGAGGTTGTTTCTGTAGAGGTACAGTACAAGGTCATGTACAAAGTCAAATCTGTCACACACGATGATCAATGGTAGTTGATCAGTCAGCTTTGCTTCTTTGAGGAAATTTTTTACTCGCTCAGCATCATAGCAGTTACTCTCTCGACATATACTGTAAATAACAATAACTGATCACACAGCTTCAGAGACATGAGTGTCCTCCCCCCACACATGTATCACATTCTAGAATTGTTTAGAGCAAACTTTCTATTCCAGACAACTCTTTTTAATGAGATCAGGTGACCCAACTTTTACAAATATGATGATGAATCAGAGGAGACAGCACTAACATGTTAGTACAGGTATTGATAAACTGAGTTGTGTGGGAGAGTGATGAATTTCCAACATCTTTCGGTGATTGTCACCTCTGATTTTTATTGAGAATTTCCCGTCATACCAGGATGAGCCTCATATGGTGCAGAAGTTATGATCATACTCTGTCTGAGCATGTCTAATCAAGTCTGAGTAAATCACCCTTTGTTTTTTTCATATCCCAAAATATTCCCAAATCGAAATTCCAATTATCTTATTGATATATATGCTTGTTTGTCCTCACCGCTCAACCTCCTTGATTTGTCCGGTCTTGCATGCAGCCTGGATGTATTTGAAATGAACATCTGGTTCTTGGGAGAAATTAACAATGGATCCCAGGAAATAGAATAGGCCTACAATCAGAATAGGGTAAGATAATTCAGTAGTCATAAGGATTTTTCAAATAACAATTAATTGATTGTGAAAGAGTATTCGCTAAGGTTGTCACAACTGCACGACCCTCCGTTTCACTGTCACACCTACCTTCAAAGCTCTTGAACTGCTCAAAAAGCTCGATTACGGCATTGGTTCCAAGTTGATCATGGTACTTGGTGGCAATCTGCACGCACACTTGCAGATTTTGTCTGAGGTTTGCCTGTAACATTGCTTTGATGCATTCCAATGAATCTTCCACAGAGAGGGAGCCAAAGTAGTTCACTAGCCAGTCAGCGTTCAACATATGAGTGTGCACCACAGCTCTCTTTATATCATATAGGTCTGTGTAGTGCTCCAGAGCCTAAAAGAAAAGACAAGTTGGTAAGTAAAAATATGATGGGATGAGGCAAATGTACCACAACCCTGGGCGGCCTGTCATTACTGATTGTAACAGATAAATCTCACTCCAAGTCCGATTAAACCAACATCCACCTGATCTTAGGTTACAGAGCTTATCGTTCAAACAATGAAATAGCTAAAACTACCAATCACATTGAGGTTCTGGGCTAAATAACATACCCTCTGAAGAAGTCCTGCTTTTTCACACAGCTGAGCAACATGTGGTCTATCATAGTGAGTGAACATTTGGTTTCCCATGATAGCATCAGCTACCTGTGGTGCATGCATCAGGTTCATCTCGAGCAGTCTGGTTTGTAGGGGTCCCTCAGACGGCCGATTATTCTTCAGAGCATCCAAAAGGAATGCTGTGCACTGCTGTATCATGTTAGCTTCCATAAACACATCAACAATCTGAATTACACGAAAACATTTAATGAATTGATAATGAATCCAGCATAATCAGAGATCTGTCAAATAGTAAGTTGCAGGTAGGCTTGATGCTTGATGTCCTTTAAAAAACACCCCACTCATTCTTCTCTACTTTTGCTGTTATACCCTGAATTGGGTAAAGAGCAAAGTTCTCATAATGCGGTGCCAATGTGATATGGAGTGTCGGGTTGACAAGAGGGCGTTTTTGACTTTATCAATAAATGCGCTTGACTGCACAGTCGCAACTATTATACGTATACCTGGTTGATGTCAGCCATTGGCTCGTCATCAGCTACCATCATCTGAGCAAACTGTGTTCCCTGCTCAGGGTTGATTCTCATTATGTTTCTTAGTAGGAATACATAGTCTGGAGTGAAGTTCACCTTTCTAGCATACAGTATAATCTTCTGAAATTGCCCAACTTCGGCAAAGCATTGAATAACCTGTCAATAGAGAGTCAGAACTATATACTGAGTAAGAGAGAAAACTAAGAGCTCACGGTATACATTTTCAGCTCATGCTCAGCTCGTAATATAATATAAGTATCATAGTGGAAAATAACTACAAACTCATTGATAAAAACATGTGTAACAGAATGAGAAGTGAGGCAAATCATGTAGCAGCAGATGGATAGTTTAGTGCTAAGAAACACCCATAGGTCCTTCCAGGCACCTATAGTATTCTTTGCCTATGGAGTAAGCATGAACGATGAGAGTATGGGACCAAACTTCTTACTAGCGAAGACAGGTGTGTTTAAGTGAGACACCGAGCTCACATGCTGAGAGAGAATTGATACATGTGATACTCCCTAGCAACACAGACATGGTCATTCATTCATTTGTACATTACATACCTTGTTAGGAACCTCAGCTCTGAGATAGACACTTAGAGCGAGGGTTGGGTCACTTGTCTTAACCAAATCTCCAAGTTCCTCTGAGCACTCAAGCTGAGAAAGAAAAAGATATTTTAAATCAGTTACAATAATAATTTTATCATTTTTTACTAGTAGTAGCAAAGCAGGTTAGATAGCTCCTTGCTACAATAAAAAACCATACCTGTAAAAATTTCACTGCATTTAAATGGTGTAACTTATCTTTGGACTTGTCAGGCTGTAGTCTGAGCCCCCCAGACTCCCCCCCCCCGCACAACGGCCCCCCGGCTGATGACTGACAATTTTCCATGGCTCGACACTATGAAATATGACTCGACACAAAACAGCCATGACTTGTTCAAGTTATCAGATACATCACTAGAATTCTTTGACTTGACTATATATAAGTCATGTTTCCCAATCATCATCATGTGACAACTGATAATATTGCTGCTAGAGATTTCTGCTATAATTACATTATACATCAAAAAGACATTTTCCTCTAGCTCTTCACCTATAACTTTACACAAGCCACAAGTTTTCTTAATATGGTGATAGTCCTTACAGGAAAACAGTGAATTTCTATACTCTGGTGTCTTTAGTCTTAATATTTGAAAGAATCGCGACATGATTTTCATTGATTTTGTGGGTGGAGCTTAAAAAGACAGTGTGTGATGTTTGTTCGTAAGTCCGCTTTGCATTAAAATGGATGTAGCTACCCATATATCACATTTATTACCTTTTCTTCCTTCAGCCACTTTTCGATGAGTTGCTTTCTGCCTTGCTGCAGTACTGGCCTACACAGTTCCAATGACTCATATTTGTTTAGTTGTCCTTGGTCTAGTAATATGCCAAAGTATTGCAACAGGGGCGATGTCTGTCCTGGCTGTGTTGGAACCTGCTGGAATCTCTGGATGGTCTGGGGTGTTCTCAATATACCCTAAATCAGCAAATCACAACATGTTCAATCTATTTAGGCAATAAATATATGACAGCAAGCAACTTTGCCATAAATCATTGACAACTTTTGATGCCCCCCCCCCCTTCCGGACTCTCGGCCATTAATTTTGTTTGCAGTACCTCACACTGCTTTAAACTACAACTATAAACAGCAAATGTACATTATTAAGCATTTGACCAGCATTCGGTCTGAGTTGAGCTTACAGAACAGTTTGGATTCGAGTATTAATTCGAGTAATAATTATACTACCTGAACAAGGCCATAACTTACCTTTGGTGCCTGGGCAGCAGCTTTTGCGGCTTCAGAGTAATTTCCGCTTTGAAACAAGTTATTGAACTTCCTGACAAACAAGTCTTCTGCACCAGGGAGGTTGTTTCTAGAGGCAATTCTCAGAGCTAGATCTGGGTTATTTAGTGGTGAGTTGGTGATGTATTGAATAATATTGTCTTCTTCAACTGTGACTGACAAAACCTACATAGAGAATAAAGATTTACCTAGAAATTTGTGTACAGTGTGTTACAGCTCATACAGAAATGCAAGTAAGATGACCAATCAATCAATTTTTAAGAGGCTGAATGAATCAAAGGGTAGAGTTTTTTCAAGGAGATATGACTTGTGTGGGTGTGATTTTCTGATTGTATCATGCCAATAATAATATTATACTCCTGAAATCAATATATCTAATGGCACACAAGGAGTTAAAACAACTCTGTTCTTGGTAATATCCATAATCAAATAAAATGTCAGTACTAATGATTGTCTGTCAATCTGTGATATATCTTATCCATGCTGCAAGGACCACAAGATGGGACTTATTATAATGACCTAAGCCTCTCAAAAACTTTAGGTTCTGCAATAAATCCCTACTCCCTCAACTGCCTCTTATACTGCCTGCAGAAAGTTGACCAGGGAAAATAACTCGCCACATTATAGATTGCAACGTAGCATGATTTCTTTGAAACCACACATAAAATGGGTACCACCGTCTCTGAGAAATTGTTCAACGACAGATTATGATAGTCTTGTATTATCCTACAACAGAGTTGCACCCCATTGTTTGTATTACATTGTTCAAAACACTACATTTCAGCCTCACCTGCCCTTTCCTATTCACGCCTATGATACCAGATGTTGGCTCATAAGGTGCAGTGACAAATATTGTTTCATTGCTGATTCTGTTCATGTAGATACATGTGCCAGTCTCCAGGTCATATAGGTGGATGTAGCCATATTTGGTGATCATGTATATGATGTCATATTTTGCACTTATCTGCATGGCTACAGGGAAATCATTCTGCGCCTCAGGTGGGAAGAACACATCAACAGCTCGTTTCACAAATGGCTGGTTGCCTGCTACTGGAGAGCCCACCTCGATTATGTGCAGCTGAAATTATGAGATGAGACATATTTACAGTCGTTTTTGGGGACATGTATGTGAAGAAGTAAATGGCACAATTTAATTGTCTATGCATTTCTTTACAAACAAAAATATAGATTGTGTGATTTTACAGAATTAGATGCTAACATATCGAGGTGTTTACAGTTCCGTTCGAATTATGTATCAAGTTGCCATATATAGTTGCGCAAACTTAGAAAAGGTGTAAAACTTGTAGTGCAACACATGGTGTTAGGATTCAGTCCTATACCTTTCCTCCCGCTGTTCCTCTGACAGCAAATGTGAATAGATTGGATGGCTCAGCATTTCCAGGCGTTTTAAACTGAGCGAAGGCAGCAGCATGCCCCTCAATTGGTTGACTGACTTGTCTTTCCACTGAGTACAACTGCATATTACCAACAACTCTGTTTTGCTACAATGAAACAATGATGAATGATCAAAGAGCGAAGATTCAAGATGCAAGCTATAGCAGTAAATAACAGTACAGTTATCAAATGGTAATGGAATGATGTTGTGCATAGGTTTAATTTATTGTTTTCTGTGAATAGGTGCAATCGAAAATTAGACTGGAGAGAGCAAGAAGTCCTCATGAATTTATGTGCTGCATGTAAATCTACCAAATCAGTGACCCAGCCTTGATAGGAGGCAGTTGATCACAGCGATTGCTGGGAAGCTATTGTTATATGAAGGCTTATTGATCTCATATGAGATGACTAACCCTGATGTACCGCAATCTTACTACGCGTAATTGAGATAACTAACCTCTCCGACGCCAGTCTTGAGATGTAACATAGAAGACATTGTAAAACATAAAATTGAACTCAAATTTCATCTACAACCATCATTGGTTCAAGAGTCAGAGCTAGACAATGTTCATAAATGACTGACTCTCACCTATGCTTATGCTCATTTTGTGCTCATGTGACACTAAGTCATATATATTGATGCTGCTCATAGGCAAAAACAATTATCCCATGCTATTTATGATGACATCGATTTTTTTTGTTCATATGATGTGTATATAGTGTAAGCTGGTTAATTTGTATCATGTTGAATTTGTAACAGAATTCAGTCCCTGCTCAGCACATTGTTTTAACACCCTATCGAATTGTAACTCTGATTTAGAAGTTGTCTATTCTGATCCAAGAAGAACATAACTCCTTGTTTATATGTAGTTATTGCTGGAGGGGGCGGTAGATCATGATGTGGATTCAGCATTCAGTGCGTTATTGTCATTACCAGTACCAAAAACAAATATCCCTTTATGTTGAAAAGCAGGTCTGTTTGCCAACCCCCTGTCATCAAGGGTCTGAACTAAGTAACTTACATTGTACTATCATATAGCAAATGTGAGTTTGATAATTGAATCCAATAATATCACTGACATATGTTGTACATTATAAAAGGTCTGGTGTATATAACGTTTGATCATGTTTGCATGCAATAGGAGTTGATTCCCTCTACTGGGGACATCAGTAGAAGGGGAGAAACTCTGAATGCAGGTCAAGTGGCATGAAACGCCAAGTAATTTGGGTATAAAGATATAAGATCTGTAAAAATAACTGGGAATTCCAGTGTGTATGTACACTTGTATCAGTAGTAATGACCAAGAGGTGAAACATAACCTTCATACCTGGGCAGATATTCCCACAACAAGCAGCCATTTCATATCATGTGACGTTCTGTAGTTTATAATCTGACAAGAAGCCAAGCTGGAGTGCCTATCAAACATCTTTGCAGGTTGTGAGTCACCTGGAAAAAGAGATATACTCAACTGTGAAGAGACCGGTGCGAAACGCATTAGAGGTTAGACAACTTCATTATTCCTGTCACTGCAAGCAGACTGTTACTCTTTGGACAGTACAAACAGTATGTATCTGACACAGGACCCTACATTGAAGCCATTTTAAGTCTAATGAGCCAAAAAAACCTTACCACAAATATTACTACATATTTACTTGCCTTCCATACTCCAGTGATATACTGAAGATTCAGTTACGAGCCCCAGGGTGTTCACTGTGATCCATTTCCAAAACACCACATCCTCATTCATAGTTGTGGCCTTCACTTTGCTTTTCATCTCTATGTTGAAGATCTGAAGAGTTCTTCCAGCTAACAAAGAGTAATTTATTTCAGCATAATTTTATACAGTTGTTATTCTCTTTTCAATTTTTTTCTTTTGCATATATATACCGGCTCGGGTCATTGTCGAAAATGGGCATTTAAAAAAGTTCGCAATGCCCTGATCAATGCCACTCATTTGAACTAGGCATGAATGACAGGCATGAATCAGGCATCAACCAAAACTGCACAGAGTCACATTGAGTTACATTTTTCTTTTGAGGAGGTTGATGGGGATGTACAAAGAGGGTTAACGGCAATGAGGGTAGAATATCTCAAGCAATCATATATACAAACCTTTCAGAGCTATCACTTTACTAGCTGGGTTCATTATTGCTGAATCAGCAGTAATGGGTCGCCTTATTGGATTTGAAGAGTCGTTCATGTCTATTATCACAACTTGTGAGGTGTCACCTACTTTCTCTCTCACACAAATGAACTTGTCAGACTCCATAGTCAGGGAGCTAAATCCAATATTGGCTGCATTGATACCAACAGCAGTGAGCTGAAATTATAAAAGCAACCAATGGTCCATACAGTCCTTGATAACTAGCCTACCCAACAAACAGAAATCATGAGAAACCTCAGCAAGTGAAGAGCTTGTAATAAGGTGAAACATTTAATACCCCAATCAATAGCAAAACAAAATAGAAGGATAAAATTTAATACAAGATGTAACCACAGGTGGATTTGGAACTGCATTATCCATACCCATAAGGCCTATAAGGGTCTGCTAAAGACCGAGCTTCATTTAGCTGCTAGTGGAAATCTGAGCTTGTTTTAGCTGCTAGAGTAGAGGAAATCTAACTGCTGCAAAAACTTGAAGCGTTTATATACTAATTAATAAATGAAATACCATGATCACTTTTTTTTTTATCAAATATCAAACATAATATATTGGTGTTTTAAAGGGTCAGTCCTATTAGAAAAGTGAACATTTTACCCCAATAAGTAAAATATTGTGAGTTCATAGGGTAAATAAAAGTAATATAAAAATGAAATTGTGGAAAATAGTAATTAGTTTTTTTTTCAAATAATTTAGCATGGATCATAGTGGTCAGGGGGAGGCAACAAATCACAATGATCCACTATGATCCCAATTTTCAGACTTTGCAGCAATCTTACTGAAATAAAGTTCACAGGCTGTTTTATTTCATATGCCCTTATGACTTTTCAGCCTGAGATCTTTAAAACCATACCAAACATGGCCTAGCTAGTAGGACTGTCACTTTAAAAAAGGAACTTGTGATGACAATGGAAGGGAGGAGGAGAGAATTTATTGCATGTTATCTAAGGGTCTAAATTTCTTTGGATATAGTGCTTTGATTCAGTTCAGTCCCTTTAATAAATAGTGGTACAACCTGCTTTGATTGATACAAGTGGCGGTATGGATACACTGGTTGAGATGCTAGTGATTTCACTTAGATTATTTATAACTAGCTCCTACACAGTTCTTCACTTCACACTACTACCAACCTACAGACCAACAAAAAGGTAAGGCTAGGGTTATTAAATGTTTAGTAATATAATCAATTTCTTCTAGTTCTACCAAAGCAGGTACAGTACCTGCCACTGTCCTATCTACCTAATCCTATACACACTGACTCCTCCTGAAGTTTTGCAAACACAAGATATACCAACCTGTAAATGCTCTTGGAAGCGTATCGGCAGCATCTGGCTCATCTTGTTTGCAGGGTGTATCTGGCTGCCTGCTAAGATTCGGTAAACAGCGGCTGTTAACCGCTCTGGTGTGTAGTCTGGCTAGGCCTGTAAGACGTTTCCTCCTCTCTTCCCATAAAATGGCGTATGCCGGAGAGAAATAGGTCAATAAAAGCAGTCCGTCAATAATCAACATTTGGTTAATAAATGAATAGTGATTGCATTTCTATCACTATGAAACTATTGAAAATATCAAAATTTATCAAAAATCAGAGATTTTGATGATACATTACTGATCAAATCTTGTTGATATTTCCATATGAAGGGAATTATTTTGAAATGCCAAGTGGCAGCGCTAGAATACAAAATCTAACTTCCTCCATTAATGTCAAGGTCTTCTAAGGGGCGGTTAAATATTCGGATTTGTGCTCTCGTGTGGGTGAATGCTATTTTCAAAAGAATTCGCGAAATAGGTCAATATTTTGGACACGTGATCATAACAAACATAGATTTCAAGTAGATGACATAGAATTGGCCGGAGTGGGAAGGAGTACACAACTACCACTAATAAAACATATAATGTATTGAACCAGGTACAGGTGATTTAAATATCAGAGGAGTTTGCATTTGCACTTGGTATTAAGTTTGAAAGCTAACCTTGGTTCAAAAGGTTCTAAATCTTGATTGAAACAGCCCAGGGACTCATTCAATATGTTGAGTGAGTTGTCCCCTCTTTCATCAAAACAACCAAATCTATGTCATCCAAGTTGTGTTATTTTACATAGATTTGGGGACTTAGTCTTCTCGGCTTGCTTTTTTCTCCAACGAACGAAACGCAGTATCAAACATATCAAACACAGTCTGAATCTGTGATTTACTGCAATTAATTCTTATGTATATGTAGTAAGTCAAGCTCAGGGGTTTGGGGGTTTCCAGCTTGTCTCACTATCAAGGAGGATAGGGGGTGTCGCGGGCTGCGAGGGGAACTGACCCAATGCCTAAATGGCACATATAAAATATTTTTACAGCAATACATTGAGGTTTACATTCATTCGAAAGCTTATAGTGCTTGATTAATACAGAGAGTTGGTCCCTGATTAATACAGACGAGAAGCGCCAAATCGGTTTTTTATGAGTGAGTTGTCCCCTCTTTGAACAAAACACCCAAATCTATGTTATCCTACGTTGTGTTATTTTACATAGAATTGATGACTTAGTCTACTTGGCTTGCTTTTTCTCCAGATAAAGTGAACAGCAGTATCAAACATATCAAACATATTGAACACGGTCTGAATATGTTATTGACAGCAATTAATTGTATTAATTCTTATGTATGCGTTGTGAGTCAAGCTCAGGGGTTTGGGGGTTTCCAACTGGTGTCGTTGAGGAGGATACGGAGTGTCGTGGGCTGTAAGGGAAACTGATACAATACCTCAATGGTACATAAGACATTAATTTTACAGCAATACATTGAGGTTTACATTCATTCAAAAGGTTGTAGTTTTTGATTAATACAGAAAGTTGGTCCCCGATTAATACAGACGCGATGTGCCAAATCAATTTTTGTATGAGCGAGTTGTCCCCTCTTTGAACAAAACAACCAAATCTATGTCATCCTACGTAGTGCTATTTTACATAGATTTGAGGACTTAGTCTACTTGGCTTGTTTTTATGAAATGATGAACGCGCAGTGTTACTAAAAAATCTTTATCGTATTAATTCTTATATGCGTGTGTACAAAATGATGTAGTGTGTCTAACCAAAGAATTTTAATGATTGCAACTAGTGTCAACAGCGAGAATGGAATGTGCCATGAATAGTAATTGAATCATAAACGGTAGATGGTATATATATGAAACAGACGAGGGACGCCAACAATATTTTCATGAGTTCACTCTCTGACCTACAACCAAATCTATGTCATACTATGTAGGATTGACAAACATAGATTTGAAAATTTAGTCTATTTGACTGGATTTGCTTGTCAATTCACAAGCAAATGCATTGCTCAAGGTCTGGTTGACCAACTGCACTTAACCATGTTAGTACATATATCTTTATATAGAAAACAACTCAGTAGTGTTTGAAACCAAGGAGTAGAATGCAAAGATCAATTCCATGTTTTCTCACGCTACAACATAGATCTGATTTCACTGATCTGAGAGTGGATAACTCTTTATGATGTCGATTTTGTTACGATACTAGGATCTTGTACACTCAAGTCCTGAAGTATTCAAATATCTGTGGGTGACTAATTAAGTGATGGTCAACTAATATATTATTGAAGATATACCGATAACCTTCTTACATGTAAAAATAATACTGAAATAAAAAGCATAGAAGGCACAGAAGTCATGGATTACAAAATTGAAATAAACAACAGGTTTGTAGGTTTGCTTTTGAGAATAAAAGTTTATGTAAAAATACTGCATAGAAGGCATAAAAGTCATGGATTATAAAATTGAAATAAACAACAGGTTTGTAGGTTTGCTTTTGAGAATAAAAGTTTATGTAAAAATACTGCATAGAAGGCATAAAAGTCATGGATTATAAAATTGAAATAAACAACAGGTTTGTAGGTTTGCTTTTGAGAATGAAAGTTTATACGAAAAATACTACATAGAAGGCATAAAAGTCATGGATTATAAAATTGAAATAAACAACAGGTTTGAAGGTTTGTCTTTGAACATTTATAGGAAAGTGAATGATTGTAAGGTATGCAAGTTTGTATGATACGTCTCACAATGAGATGGACAACACTTCGTTTAGGTTTCTTCGGTATGCTTCTTCAGCTTCCCCAGGGGATACTTTGTCAGCTAGTTGAATGCCATTGATAATAACCTAGAAAACAATAAAATCAAAGGTTAATTCAGCAAGGCAAGTGTTTTTTGATATTTACCAACCAGGTCCAGACCAGAAAAGATGGAAGCTGAACATTGTAATAATTATTCTTATACACATTGGAGAATGACTTTAGAGCTAAAACTTCAAAACCTTATGGATTCAATCATCTTGCCAATATAAGTACAACTGTAAAAGTCAGTAATGTGCCTTGCAGCTAGGATGATTGAAATGAAACAGGTTACCTTAATTCCAGTTGACAAAACAAGTTTCTCATTACTCTCTTGTCATTCAGATTGTGTTTGA
Source organism: Membranipora membranacea (assembly GCA_914767715.1). Taxonomy (NCBI): domain Eukaryota; kingdom Metazoa; phylum Bryozoa; class Gymnolaemata; order Cheilostomatida; family Membraniporidae; genus Membranipora; species Membranipora membranacea. The sequence goes on from OU612068.1 coordinate 15,120,557, forward strand.
TCACAGAGTTAGAGTTAAAACCTCCAACTCCTTGATTTGATACGTATTTGAGGGCTCTATACGTGGTTGGACATCATATTTGTTTGCCGATGATAATGGATATTTCGATGTTACATACTCCCTTATTTGTATGTCTGATCACTAGAACACCCTTTTGAAGGGCTGGTATGCTTACCTTAGGCAAGTAGTTGAACCAAAACCAATCCCCTAGAGCAAATTTCCTGTTGGCTCCCACTATTCCAGCTCGTGCACATCGGAGCACTACTTTCGTAAATTTGTCATCCTGATAATAAAAGACACATCAACATAAAATTTGCAACTTTAAATATTTGATAAGAGAGAACCAAAACAGAAAGTAGAGGTCATTTTTCTTAACATATTATTAGGTGTTATGTGCCCTTTGAGCATGTCAGGATAACTTCAAATTCATAATTCAGTGGTGTTGATCATGTTAAAGGGCAACCAAGGTTTCGCAGCAACGCATTAATGGGTAGCAAATAATGTGCTGGGCAGCATCAGCTTTGTGTATTACGCGATGCAAAACTCCAAGTAGTTGCTGACTCTAAGCTGGGTAACACTTCAGTTTAGGGGAGGTTCCAAGACTTTGCTGTACTAATTATAGAGCACAGGCTAAATAATAACAGGAACAGAAAACTGCTATGTGGCATTCTCTTTTAGCTGAGTTTGAGTACCTGATGGAAGAAATGTTTCACAAGAATTCTGGCTGAGTAATCATCCGAATTATATTTTGTCTTTTTCCCCATGCAGAAGGTGCAATCTGCTATTAATCAATTGCCATCAATGAGAAGTTGTTTGAAACCTTGGTTGCCCTTTAAGGCCAAAGATTTATATTGTAACAAGCTGGTCAATGTTAAGTCATTTATATTAAAAGTCAGTTATTTCTCACCTGTTTATCACCAATCAATATTGGAGACATAGCAGCTCTCTTCAAGCGAGACATGGCCCCTTCAGTACCTTTTATAAATGTAGCTTCCTCATCTCCAGCTGCACACTTAACTGCTAGTTCTTGTAGCATTATCTGTAATATGAATAAAATAGGAGCATTGTCAATGGAACAACTCAGTCAGGGGTCTTTCAATCTGAGTGTGACTGTGTGATGCACTCATTCAAATATCGCTCGTTTGGTCTTTCAAGTAGACAAATTTGTTCCCTAATCGCTCACTCAGAATGTATATAGTTTGTCAATGGGCGAGGGAGAGAGACCCTCGCAATTTTCATTTTAGCTATGTTTAATTGTTCCATGATTTGTCATGATGGGGTATTTTATATATTGGCTATTCAGTCTGGTGACGAGGAAGTCTGGTGAGTTTTTTCCCAAGAATGAACGGATAAATAACACCTTTGAAATTATGAAGAAATTGTCATTCATTGTAGCTGAAGGATATGTTGTGTGGCGCAGGGCCCTTTAGTGATTCTGACACTCCATGCCGGATTCCACGGAGCATTTGACTAGTCGGCTCAGAATGGGTCAGCTGTAACAATGTGGAGGGAGTTGATAGTAAGTTGGTGGTATACAAAGTGCTGTTGTGGCCACTACTTATTCAGAGATTTAAGAGAGTGATCAATTAATCGACCATGAGTTTATCACATTAAACGGTCTTTGTGCAAGCAATTTAATTTTTTTTATAATTACTGATATAGGATAACTTTGATGAAAAATAGTTTTGTGTTCACCTTCCAAAAATAACAGAAAAGTTTTGCATCCTGGATGTTGATATTTATGGTATAAAAATAAAGCTCTAATCAGTCATTTGAAAGGCAAAAGGAGTGAAAACAAATTTGTATTTCAAATACTCTTTTAAACATAAAACTCGAAAAAAAATGATATGGATGGACAAGTACTGCAAACTGCTCAGGATTTAAGTAGCAAGAAAAGGATTATTCAAACCTAATATATATTGTATTTCATGACAACTGAACTCTAATGTTGATAATGCCTAAGGAGTGGGATTATGACTGTAATAAAACAAAAGACTTCCTGCAAACTGAGAATCATACCTTGTAATTATCACAGAGTACCAGTTTTTTTATAGAAACTTTAGCCGGACAGTTCATCTTCATCGTGTTATGAATGTGAATACGTCGTTTCACTGGATCAGGGTGATCCTAGAAAATAAAAATTTCTTTATCTTCATCAACTGTTGTTGTACAAGCAGCATGATTGAGGTGTTACTATCTGTAGTCATCTCTTTGTCAGAAAATATTTCACACATACACCTTTTGGAACAATAAATTAGTCAGATGCCGCTATAATCCAATTGATCACATCACAGTACAAAAGCTTCGATCTTCAATTCTACTCTTACTCTAGGGTATATTTCTACAACCAGACTCAAAGCTTTTTACCCTGATTTCATTCTACCCAGCTACTTTATTACACAAAACGTCTTTGGTAGAGTTAGTAAGTAAAAAGAAGTAGAAAGAAAAAGAAGAGTAAATAAAAATGAATGGATTTAGAACACCAAACATCAAACTACGCTGAGACTACCTAACATATCTAAATTGAAAAATTATTGGCAGAGACAACTGAACACCATATACATGTATCTATATATACATATATTATTATTCACAACTTTTTGTTTGCAACTTACAGTACTCTGCTCACAGAAACCTGGCCTTCTTTTCTTCCCATGCCTCCAATCCAGATACTGTGACCCCACAACCGAAAAAGCCTGGTGCACTCCGCCAATTCTCTCAATATATATTCTCTTTTGCAGGAGCCCTACAACTACAAGGAAAATAATTCAAGTATGATTTGTTAGTATTTGGTAGGAAACCATAGCCCCCAGCCCATTAGTAAATAATATTTCAGAGAATTACGACTCGTGATTTACTATACCCAATAGTAACTAAGTTGCAACCATAGTAATTAAGTTCCAACTATAGATGAATGTGAATTCACCAAATTGTCTATTATTCTCTTTTGTGATATACCCAACCTAGGGTCACCAGTACCAAACTTTGGTCCACTCTAGCTTATTGCAATTCTAATATGTAGAACCTATCTATCAATTTAATTCTTCATCATAGGCATTCTACCTAGGCTCATCAGTGTTACGGGATTGTGAATATGTATTTAGCAGGCCCCCTACTTTGTTGTCTGCTTGTGATTCACCTTTAATGTCTGATTCACCCAAAATTGTGGTGAGCACAGGAAGGTTGTCAACAAGGTCAAGCGGTGTTTGTGGTTCTGTTTGCTCATAAGGCCTCCTGGAAAGGCAATCAGCATTGGTATTAGTTTTCCCACTTTTATGTTTGATGTCATAGTTGTACGCTGAAGCAATAGTGACCAGCGACCTAGTCTGCCCTTAGTGTCCTTTATGCTTTTCAACCACTTGAGGCTAATGTGGTCAGTGAGCACCAAAAAGTGTTTATCTGCAAGGTAATGTTTGTATTTCTCTACTGCTGCAACCAGGGCTAGTCCCTCCTTCTGTGTTATAGAATAATTTTTAAAAAAAACAGTAGTATAGATCAGAATATCAGAACAACAGAAAGTAAGCTGGGTTTGGTGGAATAAGGTATAAATAGATTTTTTTCAAGAAATCATAAATAGATGTCACTAGTTTTTAGGCCTTAGCAACTTGATTCCTTGGTCTTCAACATGTTGTTATAGATGAGTGAGGTATTACTATTTGCTATGTCATTTGCCATTTAAAAAAGATATGAGGCAGAATTTAACTCATTGCCTCCTAATGACGTATATATACGCATTCATGCAGTGTGTGGTCTAATACTAATGACGGATATATACGCTCAGTCACTATGACAACCAAATGTCCAATGATAGTGCAGTTTTTTCTTCAAAATCATTATTGGATCATCTTCCTCATACTCTTATGTGATTGGGTAGAGTTTTAGAAAAGATATTTGGGGACTCACTTTGCTTTCACTTCAAAAAACAAAACACAAGTTAGGATTTCAGAAAATTTCAGTCACAAAAATATTTCAATGGCAAGCTCTAGGACTAGGATTCATGAGTCTGGTGTGCTTGATGAATGTTCAGGAGGAGTTGGCTCAGAGCTTGATGATGAAAATGAGGTAAGTAGAGTTACAAATTATGGTGAATCTGAATATCTAAAGAAAATTGCTAAATTATAACATGATATATGAGAAAAATGTCATTCACCTGACCTTCTATCAACTTCAATTTGTCAAAAGATAAAAATATACTTTTGCAACTAGTAAGCCTACTACTACACCAAATTTTCTGGTTCATGATATGCATTGTTTTTCACAATATAAAGTAACTTTTTCTTTTACTAGTCAAGTGACAGTGAGTGAATCAGAAGAGAATAGTCAAGTTGGTGAAGTTGATGAGATGGATAACCGATACTCTGCAACAGACGTTGATGCTGATGATTCAGATTTTGATGGTGAGTCTCCCCCCCCCCCCCAATACAGTATACAGTATAAACCACACACCTTTGTGTAACAATTATTGTATTTCACATGTTATACACAACAACATAACACGCTTTCCTGTTTTGTTGTTTCAGCCTCCCCACCACGAAAAGTTGCTATAGTTGGGGCTGGATATGGAGTTCCTGGGAGGGCGGGTCGACAAAGGAGAGCTGGTTGAGGCAGAACGGCACCTCAGGAGCAGGTTGTAGTCAGTCATGTTGGTGAGATAGACAACTTTGATGGTGACTCATACTTTTGATGTATGGTAGTCATGTTTGTTTTTACTATCAAAAACTAAAATAATACTTTGATCATCAGAAAATATTTTTTTCAAATCGATAACAACCATTTTTTGCTGTTTTTTATGTAAGTTCAGCTTTACAGCAATAAATATCATAAGATCATATATCGCAAATCAATAACCAACACATCTGTGCATATAAATCCAACTCAGACACTCAATTTGGCGATCTGTACTGTGACTAAATGTCATAAAGTGAGTTTGAAAATAAAACTTCAGAAATCACAAATGCTTTATTCCTCCCCTAGGTCAATGGGCAGTATGTATACATGCATTGTCCAATGCATACCAAAATTTAAATCCTAACAGATAAAGAGCTGGAGAATTCAAATATTTTTACAGATTGTGGATAGCACAGCTGGTTACTAAGAAATGTATATGTAAACTTAGGCATTTTTTGGAAAAACGCCTAGTATCCGACCACTAATTAACATTAACAATGGGCAGGAGCGAAAGAGTTAATACTCAAACGGAACATAATTAATATTTTGCATGACTTGCTTGGGCAGTTTCATAGCTCAATTGCCTAAAAATTACAACACTTGATAATAATGATTTAAATTGTTTGACCATTACAGGCAGTGGTGTGAGAGATTATATTATTTTACCAACAGGCTAGGTGATGCAGACCAATTAATTAAACCAGAATGTCAAACTTCACCTAGAACAAATTTGTTTTCATGACATTATTTTTGGCTGAAGACGGCTCCATCCATAACAGTTCTATTATTTAAAAAGATCAAACCAAATCTGGGGCTGATAAATAAAGGTGTTTCTATTATATGTTGTAATTACAAAATAAGATTAAATCTTCATAAGCAGGATTAGATTCCTTACACAAACATAGAACATATATGTCAGGCAGCTTGGCAATTATGTTTGCCGGTATGAATGGAAACAGAACAATATCATTGATTACACCCATGCCTGCACCAAAGGTACCAAAGACATGAGGATGTTTCATACCCAATAAACAAAACAAACAGTGTCTCAGATGTTTTAGGTATCTTAGATGATAAACAATGCTCAAATTTAGATAGTGCAAAGCAATAAAAGCATCCACTCTTCAATAGAAAGAGTATAACATCTGAAATATTCACATGTGTATGCCTTAAAATATCACTTATTGCTTGAATTTTGATTACTTTAGTGAATCTTGGACAGTTATGTCAGCCATGAACTTGCTCTTGGCTTTCTCCAGATTACCAATCATTGTGAGAGTGAAGTAGATTGCTCTACCTGATTTAATATTAATGCTATATCCTCTCACCTGTTTGGTGAGGGAATAGTGTTTTAAAACTTTTTTCACTTAGAAGATTGGTGTGCATATTCACACAACCATTCACCCCTACCCCCATCATCCCAGTCAATTTTTCTTCCTATAGAAATATAAGGGCAAATTGGTTGCAGAGAATTTTGACCTTTCTTATTATTCTATTCTCAGACAATCTACCAAAATCACATATTTTCTTGACTGTTAGCAGTTAACTCAAGCTCTAGTTCCTACCGCCTAGGACTCCTATGTGATCTTTTAATCACTATAAAATATTGCTCTCAGCCATTTACCACCCTACGCAATAAATTGACCGAAATATTCAATCCAAGGTTGATTAAAAGGTTGATAAAATCAAATGTCTTTTCACATGCCACATTCTGAAACATGGGCGCCAAAATTCATTGCCCTAGTAGCGAGGCTGCAATATCTGTGCGAGGTTGCTCTCGGTTTGCAGGCAGGTCGGAGCACAGCACTGGGGCCAACCAAACCCCAGTAGTCGATGGACCGCAGTGGGATTCGAGCCCTCAACCTTCAGCATCTGCATGCTAAAGGTGTGGTGCTCTAACCAACTGATCCACCTCCTACTCAAAGTATCAAACACAGTAGGGATCGGATATGATGTCCCTCAAATGATATTGTTAATAAAAGTTTCCTGCTTGTTAGTTTTTTTCCCAAAAACGGCTGGAATCTCTAAAAACTGCCTCCATATTGAAAAAAAAAAAGATTTTCTGGGAGAGGCCCTCACCCCCTAGGATGAAGGCACCCATCCCGCCTGGCTCTACCACTTGAAAACCAATGGATACAGACCTGGATATTCCCTATTCTGTACCTCAAGTAAAATTTGTCCAAACAGTGGTGCGGCCAATTGGTATGTTCCCGAATAAAAAGAGGCCAAAGCAGAAAAAAAGGTTTGCCAAGCATGATCTGATGCATTTACGTTAGAGAGAAAGCTGTAATTTGTCTCAATCAAAAATTAGTGTGCGAGTTTAAATAGTACATAACATTGCATGGGCTATTCATATTCAAAGACAGGGAAATAATTTGATGCAACGAGATTATTTTGTTGCATCGCTCTGCTTCAACCCTATCCCCCTCCTTGGAAATTGATATCATGCTGTGGATGGGCACACCACAGAAACCAACAGCACCTTTCACAGCATGTGACTACAAATTCAAACTTGATACAGTAGGATTCACTCACCAGCTTCCATATAATCTTCAAAACTGTCACCAAACGATTTCTCCTGAGAAAATATAGAGAACTAAAGCTGATGTTCTGTCTCGTGCTGCCTTCGATGAACCCTTGCTAACGTCTCATTAGTATGATATGATACTAAATCCATTATGGCAGTCAGTCCAACACAAAATCTAATGCTTTTGCGGCAGCTTATGTCGCAGTTAAGAATGGGTTTGTCTCTCTTTATCATATACTAATAGGTACTAGGAAAATAAAAATGAATGTTCACTCTTGAAGAGCTTAATTACCAATGACATAGAACACAATTTACAACACACCGATGGAGTGAAAGTGAAAGCACTACATGTGCGCAGGGATGCGCTTTCACTTTACCTTTAAATCTGTACTTGACCTATATTTTGAATTCTATGTCATTCAGCATGCACCTGAGCGCGTTCACTCCCTCATAGTCGCCCTGAGCTCTCTATATCCCAAATGTTAACAAGTAATTGTCTCGTGGTTAAATCAAGACGGAGGCCCTTGTACGTCACATATGACCCAGATCAGATTTTATCACAGACGTTGATATGTATCCATATCTAGATATACTGGTCTGGTGTATATTGAAATAAGATCAATGGGCAGTTATAGCTGGTGTTACAATATTACATGACTCAGTCTACCAGTACTGAACCATCAAGACAGCATTCTGGCTCCAGTTCTTAAATTCATAATATGGAGGTCCCTGCCAACCTTCAGATAGGATGTAGAATACAGGCAACCACAAAGGATGATGTGAAAATTGGAAAAGTTGCATTTGTCGGTCTCACAAGCTTTGCACCAGGTGTGTGTTTGTTATTTATTTATTTTATATAATAATTAATAATAATATTTATAATTTCTATTGAACTGTTGTTGTTGTTTTACTCACTCACTGGATCATGATCATTGCCAAATTAATCCTATGAAGTTCATGTATGTATGTATGAGCCCCACCTCTAACCATGACATGATGATGGGATTGAACCTAGGCTCCTTCAACAAACAAGTGAAGAGAAGGATTCCTACTTTCCGTCGTGTCAACTGGTCCAACTTCAATCAATGACCACTTATCTACAAATACAAAATACTGGAGAATCGAGAGTATCACCATAAAAAGCTATGTGAGGCAGTGAAGGACAACATCAAGATCTATGCTAGCCTGTCTTGACAAGCTACTCTCATACACGTTGCCTTTAACTATTTGTTATTTGTATACTTTCAAGCCGACCTCTATAAATAAATACCTACTGTATCGAGGCTTGACAGGCCAAGCAAATGAGGAGACAAGGAGGAGAATTTGTGCCATGGTCCCCTAGGACTTGCAAGCCTGTATTTTGCCCATGTCCAGCCTCACAACCACCCAAACTGAAGAATCTATTACACCACTCATCTAACACAACTCAACCGCACAAATTAGCCTAATACAAAATGAAGAGAGTGCATTGTGTTGTCCATTCCTCTGAAGTTTTGTGGCATATAATCCTGTGGTATTTCCTATATAGATAAACAAAACAAGATTGCATTCAATTTTGAGTCTCACCATATAAAATACTGAACGATTTATTGTCTATATTTTGTTTTTACCACTCAGGAAAGTGGGTCGGAGTTGTACTGGATGATGATAGTGGTAAAAACAATGGAGAGGTACAGGGTAAGAAGTACTTTAGCTGCCCGGACAATCAAGGCATATTTGTCAGACCAAACCAGGTTGGTCAATGATTGAATTTTCTGTCTCTGCACATGCATTAGAAACTAACTCCTTGATAGCTAAGTTGGATTTGATCGCAAATACGTTAGCATTCAGTTGCATTGTGAATATATCATGTGATATTTCAAACTATTTTCAAAACGAATCAAGATCAGTTTTCACATCTCCTGTTTTAAGGTGGTTGTATTAGAAGAACTTGAAGGGAGCGACCCCATCTCTCTGGCTGAGCCTGCTACACCTAAATCAAAGCCAAGTGGTTTGAAGAGACCAACAAGTATAGCTACTCCTGGATCTGGAGTTAAACTGCCAGGCACTTCTGGTTTGCGGATGCCAAGTGCTTCAGGGACAAAGGTTGCTTTCTCTGTTTGTTTTTTTTTGACCCCGTAGTTCAAGGTATACTACATCCATTTCAGGAAACTACAATAAAGAGTTGTTATTTAACACGTCTGTCAAATTCCTGACAGCCTTGCAATGAATGAAGAAAGGGATGAACTTCATTAGCAAATAAGAAAACCCCTATCGAAAACTAGGTAAAACAACTTATGCAGGATAAATTTTGTCCGTCGGCAAAATGTGGAATAAAATTTGATTATTTACAAAACGGTGAACAACAATGGCTAAGGACTGACATGAACAAAATAAAATTTTGTGTTCTGCAATTTTTTACAGACAAGATCTGAAAAACCACTTACTGGCAACTTAGCAAAATGTCAGACTGATGCAAGTTTTTACAGAGCAAGATTTTTATAGAAATGATGTTCTGTAAGCAAAAACATTGGAATTAATCAAATGAGTCTGCAGTTTCACTGACATCAGATTTTACATACGTGAACTTTTCATGCATGCACTTTATGCACAAAAATATTTTGTTTTTGCCCCTGATGAAAGCATGATGTCAGCCTTACATCTGAACATTTCATTCACATTTTGCAGGGAAGCAGCTCAAGTCTGTCCGGTGGTGGCAGCAACCTTGTTGCCAGTGGTGGGAAAGGTAGCACAACAAATCTGTCATCTTCAGGATTCAGAGGAAGCAGTCAGAATATTGCCTCAGAGACAAAGCGTAGTAGTAGAGCAAGTTCATCGAAACTCAAAGGTGGCTATGACTATCAATCATGTATACTGGTTGTATGTTGACCTTTAAAATTGAAGGGAATTATAGTTTGTAATACTTGAAAATATGCGCTTAACTGTACATCATGTGATCAATTTTAGATCATCTTTACAAGATGAGGGTGTGATGTTGCAAAATACAAGGGTGGTCATTAGGGGTGTTGTTGATTCCATAAACGTTGCAAATGTCAAAACGTCGCGATCTAGCATTTCACTTAGGTTGCAACCGAACAAATGTAGCCTTTTTTCAATAGAAATACAGAGTTGTCCGCTCATTTAGTGCAAATTGTGATTTCGATTTGCTGTGAGTAGTAGGTAAGAGCATACAGATTTCAAAACACTGAGAGTTGAATATGAATGTTGAAATTTTGTTTCCCTTCCTAAAAGAAAAAAATTGCACTTCCTAGGATCATGATCAAAATTATTGACTGAGAATTTATTGATGTGGTCATAAATGAGATTAAGATAAAGATTTAGCACATAAGTTACTCAGATATTTATCTGCTCACATGTCACGCCGAGATATACCGTCATGTTTTGATATAGGCTGTGATGAAAGTCTTTAAACCACTGCTACCACAGCTGGGCTTTGGCCAGCATAGCCACCAGTCAAATGTTTAAATAGAGAGTTGTCGCATCAAAACATCTAGCCAGTAGCATTGAATGGAGTTATATGAGCTCTCTAAATGTAGAGAGTATCTTCTTCCCCAGCCATCCACCATTAGTGATGACAAATGTTGTTGTTGACCAATCAAATGATTTTATTAGTGTTGGATCTCAGCTAGATTTTAAAGGCACCTGATTGGTCAACAACAAGAACATTTGTCATCACTAATGGTGGATGGCTTGGGAAGAAGATACTCCCTACATTTTGAGAGCTCATATAATAGTATGATGCTTGTGGATGCAACCTCGCTTTGCCATGGTTCGGTTGATTGTTTAGAGTGCCCTTTTCATTTCATTGTAAGAAAATGTTTAATTGATGTTTCTATGACAAAATCACATGTTGCTTTGCAGCTACCAGCGATAGAAGAAGTGAGAGTCCGCTTCCTCAACCAGCTGTTGATGAAATGTCCTCTGTCACAGCACCCGCCGCAGCATCTTCTGAAACTGCATCCTTTTCTCAGGTCAGTAGTTGTATTAATAACAAGAGCTATAGATTATGCTAAATATTTCAAGCCTGTAATCTGTCATGTATTGGAAGGTAAAGCTCTCGTCCCAGCCACTTTTAGGTCTGGTTGAAGTAGACCATTATTTCAATTACATTTTGATTCCATAGAATGGGAAATATTGATAAATTTGTTTAAATGACTTGCGGTATCCCATGTCTTTGTATTTTTTTTCAGGGTACATCATTGACGGTCGATTTGGAGAAAATAAAGGGTTTGGAAAATGAGGTGACTGACTTGACCGAGAAATTAGATACAATAAAGGTGAAGAGGGCTGAAGATAGAAATAAACTGAAGGAGGCCGAAAAAATCAAAATCCAACATGAACAGGTTGGTAAATTATTTGTGTTTCTTCGCACAAAGTTGTCTTCTCAATCATGACGAATTTGACAGCTGCTATGTGAAACTTCTTCCATTGTTTGGTCGAAGTGGTTGCCTTATGTTTTGAAAGAAGTCTGACTGCTCTGTGTGGGGGCTATGACATGTTTTTAATATACACTTGATCACAATTACTGTATATAGTTGGGGGCTGCTTTAATGGTATGTATGTTCAAAACATTTATGTGAGGTCATTCAAGAGGTAACATCAATAGTCTAAATGTCGTTGGAAATGCTTTGATCTTATTGAATTGATTGATTGGTTTATTTGTCACTCACATATAAGTATGTTGCGAAATTCGTTGTTTGATACACTGCTGTCCATTTAGAGCAAAGAAAAAAATATGTGAAAAAAAGGTGACATCTCATCGTGGATTGGGTTTAAATAATATTATTGAGGGATAAAATTATGTTGGTTAAAAAAACTGTCTTTCCACCAAGAAGACCGATATTTTAATGTCCTGTGTCTTCTTGATGGAAGCTTTGGTAAAAATTCATTTATAAAACGTTCATCATCATGTATGAATTTTAGTATCAGGCTTTTAGTTTGATTATCTATAATGGCATCAAGGTCACTTATGTTTTGAATATTCAGATTACTAGTGTCTTTGAAAAACTTTCTCAGTCGTTTCTTATCTTTAGCATAAATAGAGGTGAACAAAATAGGCAGACAGTATGTAAGGATAGAAACAACAAAACTTTTAAATAGCGTTGATGAGAGAAGTTTGGTACTAGTGTGACAAAAGGTTCTTACAATCACTATGGTTCCATGGGTCGATTTTGTGGTTCACTCCAATTTCGAATGGTTAGAATCCAGTGGATTCTAACCATTCCCATCATGGGAAAAACATGAAAAGAATCGGCCGCGGCCGGGACTTGAACATCGGCCTCCCGCGTGCAATCCCTTTGAAGGCATTGTGTGCAAGCGTGTCAGCCACGCCGACAATTAGGAATTGGGTCGAATAAACACGGTATAGATATTCGCGTCCAAAAAGTCATTCGTCACAATTGGAATTTGACTTTAATGCCATTTCCATGGGACGATTACTCCCGAAATCCTTACATAATCGACCCATGGAACCATAGTGCATATGCATCCTCTGAGAGGCTTTAGTAACAAGATTATCAACATGAGACTCAAAACGTACATTATCACATAGTTCAATTTCTATAACAACTCATTCTTAACCGGATGTATGATATCACAACATTATCAATTTTTTTCATAAAAAGCTCAAAGAGTATAAGACACGATCACAGGAAACACACAAAGACCTACAACAGCAGCTCATGGGTGCGAAGAAGGAAGCAAAGGAAGTACAAGAGCAGTATGACAATTATAAAGATGAAATGGCTGAACTTCAGGAAACTATTGAAATGTCCGCACTTGACAAGGAGATGGCTGAAGAAAGGGTGTGTTTGCTACGACATTTTCAACTAGTTTGAGATTATCAGAGTTAAGAGGTTACAATACTGGTAAAGGCTTGTTAGACATTATAATGTCTGGATGTTGCTTTTGAGGCTTCAATCAGGATCCCGCTCATAATCAGAGGCACTATACGTGATTAACTAGAATAATGGTCTTGGTTTGGTGATACATGATAGTTGATGAAAATGTTTACCACAAATGAGGAGTTTCTATCCCTTTGCCTCCGGCTTATCATAGGGAGAACTCGGGATGTCGGCAACTTGGGAGACATTCAATGATGCTTTTTAAAGCAAATTATTCCTATCACATTGCTCACTTGGTCTTCTAATTAGACAAATTCATTCCCAAATTGCTCACTCCGAATGTATATAAATCTATCAATGAGTGAGGCCCATAACAGGGTTAGTGAGCAATCAGTCAGTAACTTTGGCTGTTTTTTATTGGACGACCCCTTTGGGTCATTCTTGCTCTGCAAGTTACTCAAACTCCGTATCATGTCTTTTCTCTTTTTATAAATTGTGTACGATGTACACTTAATTGAACTCTCATGATGATTCAGACAGGAAAATTGGTCCCTTCAACCAATTTTTTCTACGTTTTCATGTTATGTTACTTACTCTGGCTTTGCCTTATGTGGACAAAATTTATTGGTCAGCAGAGGTTTGAATGTATTGCGCATTTAAGATTTCCTCAGCAGTACAGACGAATCATAAAAGAGTGTGGTCATCACCCCTAACCTGACCTGAGCGTGGCTTCCCAAGTACCTAGGTTATTTCTACATAAATATATATTATTGTTCTGTTTTTGATTACAATAAACCTTCTAATGTGATGTAAATTTTCCTCTATTGAATCCAATATTGTTTCCATTCCATTGTTTCCATTAAGGCTGAGAGTCTGCAAGTAGAACTGGATAGCTTGAGGGAGAATAATGAGGAGCTTCTCGCATCTGTAGAACTAATGAAATCAGAGCTTCAGCACGGTGGTGGTGCTACTGGAGCGGGTGGTGTGTCCAGTTATCAGCTCAAACAACTGGAACAACAAAATGAGAAACTCAAAGAAGCTCTTGTCAAGTAAGCATGTGGTAGTGGTCTAAATTTGAATTTTTCTTTTATATTTCATAGGAAAGTTCTTTGGACCAGTATTCATAAGATGTGGGTCTAAAGGCCATGCTACATGGGCCGACGTTTTGCATCTTACGAACAACCTGTGCTCGATGCTAACATCGTAACATGTGCTACACGTGCTGATGCAGCCAACGTTTTGGTCGACTGATTATATATCCCGGTATGGCCATTTAACAATCATGACTCATTATTAACCAATCACAGAAAATAATAGTCAATATACTTTTCGCTCGTTACTGCTATAATCCCATCAGCCAATGAAAAGAGAGGATCGACTTACTAAGTCGACTGAAACACCAACACACCGGTGTTGCCTATAGATGCATACGATGCACATCGTTGAGCACAGGTCGATCCCATCGTAGCCTATGTCGATGCTAATAGATGCCAAACATCGACCTGCGTAGCAGGCCCTTAAGTGAGGTCACATCTTACATCATATCATTACCCAATACCAATCATCTCATCAGATAACACTGCAAGACCAGACACACTGCATTTGAGGTAACCCTCTTAGAACTCGTATCTCTGAGTGTATAGCCAAGAAGCTGGTATTGCTGTAGTCGTGCAAGTTTTACAGTGATGGAAATCAAAGCTCTTCCGGGTAAAAATCACAGATAGAATAAGAATTATCTTCCCTGTTCAGGCATGATGAATATGTGTGGTACAGAATTCACTGTACTGTCTACATCATAGACAAAACACTATATTGTCTATGGTCTACATGCTCAATAAACTTCTAGAACTAGTTTACATCTCTGAAAAGCCCAAGGCTCATATATTTATTTGCAGCTTATGTGGATAGTTTCAGCCCATACAATTACCGAAACATGTGGTAGAGGCAGCTCATTAGGCTTTTCCACTAGTAACAGTACATACCACACAACACATAATCTCATCACACACAGCAGGAGAGAACAGTTCCAAATTTATCCATAATTTCTAATGATATTTTAAATTCTTGAGTGACCTTGGCAGAATATGCTGCCTGAATGCTATGGTCTGTGTGTCTCAGTTATTACGGGTGGGGATATTTCCTTCCCTGTCATATCAAGCCAAGCTTTCATTCATTTCAACCTGTATAACATTAATCTATGACAATGTTGAATCAGGGAGGGCGGTTGAATGAGTTTCTAAAAGTTCCTTTCAAGGTTTGTCTGCTCATATTCTAAGAAAAGCATTATATTACAAGGTTGTCTTTTGGCTCAATGGGATTGGATGTTTCAAATTGGAGTGTTCACCTCTATATGTCAATTTCTGGACTAATTAGTCTAGTTGAACTAGTCATGCAAAGGGAGAATGTGGAAAGTCCATCCTGGTTAAAAGTCGCATCACCATGATGAAGGGCCAAATATATGAATGATTTTGCAGAGATGGGGCAGGATATTGTATACAATATGTGCCAGAAATTTGATTCAACATTTTACACACCAGACCCTCATCACGCAGGGGATTTATCACTCTAAATAATGGTGCCCTGCAACAACAATTATATTGTCATCTACTCTATTTCTTTTACTAGGATGAGAGATTTATCGAATAGTGATAAAGCTGAAAGTGCTGCATTGAAAAAACAGAATGAGAAGATGACTTCAGAGGTTACTCACTTGAAGAAAGACCGAGAGACCAGGATTGAGGAAATTGAGATTCTCAACGCTGAGTTGTTAGACCTCAAAGACCAGGTTAAAATGCTAACAAACATAATTACGGAGTTAAATTAATAATTTTTGAAATGAATAACACATTTTGAAAGACTATAGATATTTAATTGACTCAAATATGTAGCTATTAGGGAGCAGCCGTGGTGCAATGGGTGAGGCATGGGTCTTTCAATCGAGAGGTCCTGTGTTGGATTCCCTGCGGATCACGGTGGTGTCAGGAAGAGCGTCCGACCTCAAATGCTCCTGTGCCCCATCAGAATCCAGACCGTAGACCTGTACTGATATCGGAACCAAAAAACCAAGCAACATCAAGGTTTCTCACACGGTATCACAGAGTATCGAGACTATAAATGGACGTGAGTTTTATGTAGCTTTTATAGCCAGGGAAATTGCAGTTTATTGTTTTATGATCTATGACAGGTCGATGCCTCCCTTGGAGCTGAAGATATGGTTGAGAAGTTGACAGATCAGAATCTGGCCCTTGAGGAGAAAGTGGCAACACTGGAGGAGGAGAAAACAGATTTAGAGACCATCAATGAAATGAATGAAGAGTTACAAGAGAATGCTAGAGAGGTCGAGCTTGATATGAGAGAGCAACTTGACATGTCGAAGTCGAAGATCAGCCAGGTTTGATAGCCAATGTTATTTATTTGATTATACTTGTCTGTCTGGCCTTGTGTGTAAGAGTAACATTTACAGTAAATTTGAGTTTGTTTAATGAGGTTCCCTGACACGCATGAAGATCAGCACAGGAATTTTAAATAATGATTGGCTTCACTGTCAATTTTCTTATTGCAGGATATATTCTGGTTCATGTTCTTAGACAGAGCAGAAGACTTCCTTAGCATGAGCAGTCGATTTAGTCTGTGCACTTATAGAGTATTCCGCTCAAGCATTCTTAATTTTCCAAACGCTGAATCTTGCAGAGCTGATCAAACATTTCAGGCGTTATTTCTCACGTTTTTTTTCTCTAACAGTTGGAACAGAGTACACATGCTTCACAGCTGCAGATGGCTGATCTGCAGTCCACCATTGGCAAGTACCGAGAGTTAGTTCAAAATCTTCAGTACGAAAATGCTGCTCTCAACCAACAGTCAGTGACCGGTGATGGGAGCAAATCTGCCATCATCAACACTGTGGATAGCATAGAAATGAAAACTAAACTCTCCGAGTCTAAAATTCAATCGAAGGTAATGCTTCAGACAACAGACTCAAAACCTACTAAATATCCCTCATACACAAAGTATTCCATGGTCATTATGTTAGCGAGCCAATCTTATTATGGTAGGGAGTCAATCTTATTATGTTAGGGAGTCAATCTTATTATGTTAGGGAGTCAATCTCGGTATGGTATGGGGAGGCTTATGTGTTAGTCTGGTTAAATGTACGTAGCACAATTGGTGGTTCATATTAAATTTTACCTGAGATAAAGTTGAATTGTGCCTCGATAAACCATATTTTAGAGGTAACTAAGTCTTCGCCAGGTATTTGTATCGCACTTGCACTTGGATCTTTCATTTTCTCCCAATATAAGTAGCAATTTGGATAAGATTAAGCATTACATAGGGAATCATGGGAATTCGCTGTGATTATTATAACTTTAGGTACGAGAGTGTTGAATCGCAATAATTTTTGCAGCAGCTAGCCATACCATCAAAAACACAATTAAGGTCACGAGCAATGAACACCATGCTTGGCTCATCAGTGCTCTAGCTAGATCATGCATGCCCAACCTTTTATTGACAGCTTACCACTTAGCCATACCACTCATATGACGAATTTTGCTTGTGATACAGATAATGGGGAATTCCTATTTGCTGTGATGGAGCAAAAATTGGTCTTTTCTGTGCGTGATAACTGAATTTCAGGTGTGACAGAATTCTGAAGACATGTTTAGTTTGTTGAATTTTTGAAAATACGAGAAAATGTGTTTCAATTTTATTTTATGGTAAGGGTGCAATTTGCCAAGCAAAATGACCATTTTGTCGCAATTGCCAAAATGGCCAAGATGGGCATGGCCGCTCTATCATTTTTTAACACACTGACTAATCATCACACATCTATCTCTCGCCGTTCAATAGAAACAGACAGATTGGAAGTCAGCAGTCATCACACTGATTACACTATAAGCATGTATATCACTCACTGATTTATAATACAATATGTATGTATTATAAATCAGTGATATCACTGATCATTAGAATCAATTTAGTCTTCCTACTCAAGCAACATAATTATTTCACCCATTGATTAGAGATAAACTTGCAACAGTATAACACATGATCAGTGTTAGCAGTATAACACATGATCAGTGTTAGCAGTATAACACATGATCAGTGTTAGCAGTATTACCAATACTTGATTGCTGTCATTAATCACTAATTGTAAAGCCATGCACCATCATGGCATACAGGAGGAAAATCCAGCCATGAAGTCATAACACTGTTGGTCTCTTCCTATTCTAAGCTTGTTTTTTTTATCAGAGTCTGCAACATGCTAAGTACAATTTACTTTCAGGTCATTGAGATGGAACTCCTTCAGCTGGATTTAACCTATGTGAGGTCACAACTAGACATGACTGGTAAATTCTTACCAGAGGCATTCTACCAGCATGGACAAGATGGTGATGGTATACAAGTCGTTTTATTGTTTCCAAATCTTGTTCAAAAACTGCGGCTTCTCAGCAGTCAAGTCAGGAGTAAGGTAAAATATTATGTCGTAATTCCATGGCATGTAGTATGTTGTACTCATATTCTTTTGATTGAAAAATTTCACACCAACATACAGGTATGGCAACCCTGATTTTAATATTTACATAATTGGTATAAAAGTATTTGACAGTGAATCAATTATTTTTGTCATGCCGATTCATAGAGCTCATTCAATGTATTTTACAGGTTTTCAACTGGATTTAAAAGTTCTCTGTGCATTTGCTTTTACAGTTTACTATGCTCCCAACAGTTAGCAAGGAAGATGTGGTGGGTTCTCAGAGCTCTGAGCAGGCTAGTTATGGTGCATACATACAGTGCTTCATTTCACAGCTTGTGATGCAATTCAACAAACTGAACCAAGTTCTCATGGAGGGAGACATAGATACTTATAAGGTCTGTGCTAGGTGATATTTTGAATCTAAAGATATTGTGAGTTGTTCTCACATGTTAATACATCGACTATGGACAGATGTGATTACCGGTGGTTGAAGTGCGTAGCTTCAATACCTAGCACTCACCAGGAAGGACCTGTTAGGAAATCTTGCCCTCAAATTTGTTTGCTATTTGACTGCTCACCTATGCTCACCTATGCTCACCTATGCTCACCTATCACCGCTCTGTCCTGTACGGGTGGCGGGTGCTTGCCGGAGACCAAGCTCAATCAAACCTCTCCATCTGCTCCTGTGTTGGGCATCTTCCTCTCTCAAGCCACATGAATGTAGGTCTTTCCTGATTGTATCTGACCATCTATGCTTTGGGCGCCCACGTTTTCTTCTCCCTTGTATTTTCATGTCATAAGCTCTCCTGATATCTACATCTTCCTCTCTACGACAGACATGTCCAAACCATTCAAGCCTTCTTCTTTTCATCAAGTCTGCTATTGCCATAACATTTGCTTCTTAACTAATACTCTCGTTTGTCCTATGTTCCTCCAGGCTGATTCCGAGGCAATATCTCAACATTCTCATCTCACAGACGCTAATTTTATCTTCCAGGTAGTCGGTTACTGGCCATGTTTCATTCCCGTATAACAGCACTGGGCGTATTACTGTTTTGTAGACGAGCACTTTCAACCTCTTGGGGACTTTCTTGTCGCACAACACTCCCGTCAACTCTCTCCACTTATTCCAGGCTTTGCTAACACGCAACTCCACCTCTGCTTTACATCCTCCTTCCTGGTGAATGGTAGTCCCGAGGTACTTGAATGCACTGAATTGAGGTAGATTTGTACGCTGCGTGTTGTCATACTCTTTCAACTTGATCTCTTCTGTGTTTCCTATAGGTGGGAGATACTCAGTTTTAGATCTGCTCACTTTGAGTCCTACATCTTCCAGTCTTCTCCTCCAGTCCTCTAGCCGCTCCTCTAGATTGTCCCTTTCTTCGTCACATAAAACAAGATCGTCTGCAAACAGCATGCTCCAGGGTGTATCTTCTCCTGTCTGTGTCTTCCGAGATGACATCCATTATTATAATAAACAAAAGTGGGCCCAATGCTGAGCCCTGATGAAGGCCAACTTTTACTTTAATTTCATCGGTATCCCCGGCATTTGTTGCAACCTGGGTTGTTGAATCCTTGTACATATCCTTGATGATATCAATGTAGGTCTCAGGGACATTTCGTTTCCTCAGACAATGCCATATAAGCTCCCTTGGGATTGTATCATACGCTTTCTCCAAGTCAACGAACACCATGTGTAGCTCTTTATTAAATTCTCTGTACTTCTCTTGCAGCATACGCAGACAAAACCTTTGGTTCTGTAGTCGATTTTCCTCTCTGGAAGCCATATTGGTTGCCTTTAATCTTGACTATTTCACTCAGTATAGCCTCGATCACTCTCTCATACAGTTTGAGTGAGTGACAGAGTAGCTTGATGCCTCGATAATTCTTTGGTGTTTGTATATGAGGCATGTTGTGTTAAGGACCGGATGCTCTTCCTGACGTCCACCCTCTAGACTGACTAGAACTTGGAAATCAGTTGGTGGTGAAATAAAGAAAGAGTACTTTTACTTCATGTTCGAGTCAAGTTCTGTTTTCTTTGATCTCCACATGACCCAGCCCAAACCACACATTCAAAATTGAGCACAAACAGCCAATGAATGGCCAGATCAGAAAGCAAAACATCAGATTATGGTTACTAACTATGAAAATCTTGCGTAATTGGTTAGCATGTGTGCTATTAACTACCAGGCATTTGGTGCCCCACGAGTCGTTTATTCAAGTCAATTTGGGAAGGGGAATCCATGACTGACTGTTCTGGACCTCTGCACCCTCGGGTTTATCTATTTTCTAAAATGTTTATAATAATTCCTGCGTTGGCGCCAGGCTCTGCCTTAATCTTGTATCTGTAATCCTGAATTGCCTGAGGGATTTGGCTGCTGTAATCACACACAGAAATGGAGAACTGTTTAACACATTCAATGTAAATTGGAAACCTTTTGTTGATAAAGCATAGTCTGTGAGGATAATAAAATATGTTGGCACAACCTTTCAACATAATGTGAACAATTAGTTATTGGCATACTTGGCGCCAGATTATAGCACTTCTTTTGTGTTAGAAGTTGGTGCTCTATCACTCCGGCTACAGGCGGAAAGTGAATCTAAACTAAAGTCCCTCTTCAATATCTCATCTAGTAATGACCTTATCCAACAAACATTTAAAACAGATATTGCTACTGTTTTGTTTTATGTTGCACAATTGATGACTGTAGTTCACTATCTGCCTCACTATCTGCCTCACTATCTGCCTCACTATCTGCCTCACTGTCTGCCTCCGCCTCATTACAAACCAATAAAGTTGAACAAAAGTAGTCAACTAGTCATATCCATACGATTTCAAATAAAATTGTTATGAATATGATTTGTTGATTTGTTGATTTGTTGATTTGTTGATTTGTTGATTTGTTGATTTGTTGATTTGTTGATTTGTTGATTTGTTGATCAGGTATTCTGTGGACTGGTGACTGAATTTAAAGCTTACTCGAAGCCGATAACACAGTATCTTGATTTGCTTCAAAAGGATCAGCTGTATGAGAGTGTGTCGACCGAGCCACTTTCCAAGTCTCTCCGCTACTTCCAGGTGCGCTCTCAGTTATGTCAATACTTTGCAGTACCGCTACATTTTACTATTTTTAAGTCTTTGGCTTACGAAACAGAGTCACTGTAAGTAATACAGCCCGCAGTGGCAAGCTAAATGTGCAGAGTAGTTAGCAGAGGTGTCAATATAAAGCTAGTTTCAATAGATCATGACATGACATTTACATGGGTACATTTACATAACAGTGTATGGATATATTGATAGATGAATTAGCATGACTCATCAATATGTTGTAGGAGTATTGTGATACTCAGCTGGAGACCTATCCATATGACCCGTGCTCTTTACTGAGGGACCAATCACAGGTTTTAGTATGCGTATCCGAGTTACTGACTCTGGATCTGAAGCGCCTTGAGATTATAACTGAGGTTTGTCTTATGCGGTTACTTGCATTTAAAATGGCTCAAAACATGAAAATTTTTAGTGTTTCCTACCCAGCCCTACCCAGCCCTACCCAGCCCTACCCAGCCCTACCCAGCCCTACCCAGCCCTACCCAGCCCTACCCAGCCCTACCCAGCCCTACCCAGCCCTACCCAGCCCTACCCAGCCCGTCATGTTGGAAACATGCCATTGATTGATTGATTGATTGATTGATTTCATATATTTGTCATTAGTATTAAAAAACACTATGATTTTTGTTCTGGGTGTAAACTGTCCATAAAGTAGTGTAAAAAGTGTAAAAATATATAGACTAAAGCAGATTGTTATAATAAAGTTATATACAAGTAAATGAATATAATTTACCATCTTGTCTTGACCGTAGGTAGATTAAGTAATTGAGAAAGGTAAAACCTTAGCTTTTTTTTTGTGAAACATAAATCTAGATCTCATATTGTCTTATATAACTCTAATCTCACTTTCTTCTATTATAGACTGGCCCGAGCAAAGACATGGTAACCATTAAAAAGATGACTGAAAATGCTGCTGAACTTCTTCAAACCGTGAAAAGGGTGAGGTGCACTAACAACCTTATAGCTTAGATTGAGAGAACTTTGTCGCTATTTAAACTATTGTTCTTTTTTAACTCACATGGACTTGTGAATCGGTCATTGTAAGAGATAGATGAGTAAGATGTGTGATCCTTTTGAATTATCTTGCAAAAGATAGTATTGATTCAATGTTACTTATGTCCCCATATCCATACACAGTCTGTCTGTTGTGTCCCCTTCACAGCTGAAGCACTGCTTACCGGCTCCGTCCTCAGACTTGCAGGTTCAGATGAGCGCTGAGATGTTGGAGCGTCTGAAGTCATCTATTGCATCTCTAATAAATGCTATGCATGTCATACATAGTGCTGCCACACAGGCTGATCGAGCACTGCATCTTCAACCGGGTGAGTTGACTCTATTTTCATTGAAGTGTAAACAATGGTCAGTTAGTCAGATTTCCAATTTTCAGATAGTGCGCAGGAATAGTTATAGGCCTACAGCAAAAAGGGATGATATCTCCATGCTAATTGGTATGATGTAAAATATCAAGCTTGTAATTGAAATCGCATTAGTTGTCATTGATAAATCATGTTTACCACAATTAATTATTTTATTTTTCTCAGAAGTTGACTTCTTGCCTAGTCATCAGATTAATCAGTATCTGGTAACAGCAAGTGAACTGCTTGAGGATTCTTCACTTGATTTGTATGAAGCACTTCTGTCTTCAGTCACCAACCCAATAGAGAGGATAAAAGTGCTTGTGGCACAACTTGAAGGGGGATCTCTTGATTTGCCAGCAGCAAAAAAGGAAAAGGTTTGAATATCTGTGCTTGACAATTGTTAAGATGGCGTATTTTGCCGAGAAATGAATGGTCGATAATTCATTAACACATTGCAGCCAAAGTATAATAAATGGGTGATCGATCAGTTATAATGACCCATGACGTTAAAGCTTCTCCACCCTTATTTGCCCCCTACCATGGGCTCCTCCAACTATGTGATCAAAGAAGTCTGCACGGCTAATTTATTGGACTAATTGCATCATTTAGGAGGCATGAGCAGATTCTGTTATTACATTTGGATATCTAAGCTTTTGGTCTGTTGTAAGTTTATAAGAAAAATGTTAATTTTTCCTCTCTCTGACTTCATGTATTCAGCTGATACAAGCTTCAACAAACTCATCCAAATCATCATTAGTACATCTTTTTCATCAGGTGGTCATAAAGAAGTGTAATGATTTAAAAATTTATTCAGAACCAAA
This sequence comes from Membranipora membranacea, assembly GCA_914767715.1. Lineage (NCBI taxonomy): Eukaryota > Metazoa > Bryozoa > Gymnolaemata > Cheilostomatida > Membraniporidae > Membranipora > Membranipora membranacea. The sequence continues at coordinate 15,144,356 of OU612068.1, forward strand.
CTATATTGCTGCTTTCCTTCCTTCAAACTGTTTAAATACCATTGCCGTAGTCATGTGTGAAAAGGACACAGCATGCTTCTATGGTGTACATGTTTCTTGACTTATGGCATAGTGTAGTTGATGAATACACCTGCATGCGCTGCCAATCTGACCAAGACAGTATGTCTTGCCTTTTGAAGAAGGAGAATGTATTGGAAAACCGGGCTGAAGTTTTCCGAAGAGAAGGTGCCAATGGAGGTAATACAAAGGCCAAACTGATTGCTAAAGAAGAACTCAACAATCAACTCAAACTTGAACTCAGAAAGAAGGTTGTTATATTAGACTTTATCAACTTATCCAACATTTTTTCACATTCTGCTGACAGTGTTCGAAAGCGTTGAAGAATCAGGCTGTAAGTAACCTTGATTATTTGGCCACACAATTTAAGAAATCACAACTATTTTTAATTTACTCCACAAGAGGAGAACTCTCAGTACCATGTAAGTTTATAAGAAGCCAAATGAACCTGATATAAGGATACAATCAAGTAATAGAGTCACTCCTACCCGATTCCCACTGTAAAGCCATAAGTTTTGGTATCTAATGAGATGTACTTTTTTTAAAATTGATCATCATAATTTTGGGAATTCTGCTTTCATAGCAAGAGGAAGTAGACGAATTTCGGGTCAGAGCTGGAATGGCTGATAAAAAGGTTGCTTCAGCATCACGGGAGAAAGAGGACCAAATACTCAAACTACAACGGAAACTGGAAGAGAGTAAAGTGCAACTTAACAAGAAAGAAAAGTACATAATCTCAAATTAATTTCATGGAATCATCTATCTTTTGTTGACTACATTGCTTAATCAACAAATTGACACCAAATGGTTTACATTGTAGGGTGTTAAGCTGAAGCTACACGAGGCGATTTTTACATCGATTTGGGGTCACAGTGGTTAATCAGCAGATCTGCACGAGTGATTACTCGAGTAGAGTGGACATCGAACTTGTTCGTGTTTTGCCCGAGTGATCTGGACGATCCTCTATGCTGATTGGTTGTTGATTGCTTGCTTCAATAATTACGCGGTTAAACACGTCATCTATCAAATCGTGACAGGATATCAAAAATGGAGGAGTTGATAATTAATTATGATAATATCTGTAGTAAAATCACATCCTCCTATTTATGATAAAAAAAAGACCATAAATGCGAAGATAGGAGTGGTGCTGTAGTGAACATATGGAAGGTAATAGCTGTATCACTTGGAAATGGAAGCTGTCCGGACGTGACATCCATAGTATAGCTTAGGAAAATCAATTTTACAGAAGACTGAAATTTTATTTGGTGAAGATCCAAAGTGACAAATACCCGGATATAAGTGCGCCATCAATATCCTGTCATTTGTTTGCCCGCCCATTGAATATCATTGGTCAATCTAGCCACCTGACCTATGACCCCATCTAAATCAACAGACCATTGCGTGCGAACTCATAGGCCTGTATAGCAGTGTGAGATCGCCTGATCATGTCAACAGATGCCATCGGCCTGTGATTTAATCGTTGTGTATAGCCACAGCTTTAGAGGGATAGGGATGACAGCATGTAGAGTGTTAGAGGGGTAGGGATGACAGCATGTAGAGTGTTAGAGGGGTAGGGATGACAGCATGTAGAGTGTTAGAGGGATAGGGATGACGGAGACAGCATGTAGAGTTTTAGAGGGGTAGGGATGACAGCATGTAGAGTGTTAGAGGGGTAGGGATGACAGCAGACTCATATCATTCTATGTTCAAGGAACAAGATGTTATCAATTCATGTTGTAGAGAATTTGAACAAACCATGGATGCCTTGCAGAGTGATATCGACAGCTTGGAGAATGAAAAAGGAACTCTTCAGACAAAATTAAATAACATGACCAAAAAGCAGATGTACGATAGTCTGACAAAAGGGGCTTCTGGTATAGGTTCCGCAGTTGGTATGTGATATTTTCACGCTCAACAATAGTAATAAATTTATTGTAATCAACAATTCAGCATCTCTAATGTTTTTCATGATGTGATGACAACTTAAACATAAAAAAAAAAGAATATTTACAAAGATATTTGATGATGTAACTTGTCCGTTGGGTCAAAATTATGATTTATTTATTTGCCCTTAGTATTTTATCTTTATATTCACTATCAGGTATGACTAATGTGGAGTATACAAGTGTTTTAAACAAATCAATCGCACTGGAATGACTGGCTCATTCACCTTGATTTAGCTTTACGAAAGGGAGCCAGAATACAGAATAGTCAATAAGTAAACAAACATGCCACTGTTATTTTACAGCCCATGGAATGGTTGCTGGTGGACTTGATTCACCACACCTCCTAGAACAGATCAGATCGCTGAGGTCCACAGTAAACTTTCTTAAGGAAGAGAACCAGACGTTCAGGAGTAAGCAGATGAAGGTAAACTGATTGCTCACCTTTATCACCCTCACAAACAGGTCTAGATCTGGTCGCAGTCGGATTTTGCAAGACTCTCTGCTCTGGTCCTTCCATCCCCCCTAATTGTTCACATCATGTTCTGCCGGATCCAGCCATCAAAGGTCTGAATTAATTACTCTGCACACTTGCTGTTTTAACTGACCAAATCCATTGCTTCCTCTGCTGTCATCTTGTCTAACTGCTGATTTTTTCTTCGCTCTTACGAGTATTGACATGGCCAAACCAGTTTTGCTTTCTCATTCTCAAATTATTTTCTTGTGATGTTAACTCTTCATTTCCTCAATTATCTTCTAAGCTGATACTCATTCATAATTTAACCTTGTCACCACATCCTCATCTATCACTCAACCTCCTTATTGTATGTAATAGAGGTGTGGCTATCCTCACCTGCGGTGGTCGGCACTCTGTCTTTGATCTGCTGAATCTCCAATTAAAGGGTTAGATAAATATGGTTGGGGTGACAAGTAGCAACACCAAGTGGGTGCTGTATGCTGTGCACCCTGGGGCCTAGCCCCAGTCTCTGAAGTTATTTAATGCGTGTAATCAGAGAGTGGGATCCCTGAGGAGCTGGTTCTGATATGTGTTTTAGGCAACTTTATTTAGCGTTCCCTGCCGGCCCCAGAGCTACGAGCCTGCATGATTCCTTAAAACTCACAGACATGTGCATTGGTGTGTAGCGGCTCCTCAACGATTGCGTTGTGTTGACGACTGCTAAGCCTTCCCTAAGTTGCTTTACTGGCAGTATTTTAGGGCATCTATAATGTAGGCGGTATCCATGTCATCGGCGTCTTGACGTGTGGCGTGAAAGTAAATTTCAACTGATGACATCCACCAATATTCCACCACCACATCCATATGTTCCATAGGCTTTGTGGTCAATATATGATTCAGTGTATCATTGCTGCATTGAATTGAGTTCTATCCCCTGCCCAAATTTTAATTTTTCAATACTCAGTTGATTCTAGTTTGGGTTCTTAAGCATATCTTAGATTTTTGTGTAGGTACAGATCTCCTCCTGAGACTATATCAAATATGTTCTTTGAGATCGATAATGGCATAGGCCTTCTCATAGTCAATAAACACCATATGAATGCCACAGCAATGCTCTCTGAACTTTTCTTGCAGTATCGGTAGGCAGAAAATTGCTGATTAATTAATTTTATCCACAGAAAATATCTGAACTAACTTCTTGAATGGAGAAAAAGTAGATGTCATAGACAGTTTTCTGACTTCTGATTTAGGCCTCAATTTGGAGTTGTCCTCTCTCCAGTTTGGTACTTTTAACCCACGCCGCATTGGAAAAACATTATGAAAAGAGGGTTATCTTGAAAACCGCTTATAATAGGATAAACATTATTTTTGATTCAGAATCTGCAACATTGAAAACTCATATGGACGTAGTTTGGGAAAAAATTTTAGTATTTGGATAGTCAATTATAGCATTTTCTGCCTATTTTGCGGACCATTTGGCAGAATGTTTCACGAGTTTCATCACTAAAATTAAGATGTGTCAACATTCAAGCCTCCAATGATTTGGAAACCCTGTCTCGCAGGGTTTTCAATGGTGCAGACTCTGAATCAAAAATAATTTTTATCCTTACATAAGCGGTTTTCAAGATAACCCTCTTGCAGCAGGTTTTTCATATGCGGGTTAAAAGTACCAAACTGGAGAGAGGACAACTCCGAATTGAGGCATAAATAAGGGCTCAGAAAACTGTCTATTGTACTAGCAGCTACTATTTCTCAGTCCATAGCATATTCCAGTAAACTGTTCCACGAGTGGTCTATGTTGCTAACTCTACTCTCTAACAAAGCATACTTAACAGGAAAAAATTTGTGTGCGAGGGTAGATTTAAGGCTAAACCACTGCTGACACAGCTGGGCTTTGCCCAGCAGAGCCACCAGTCAAAAACTTAAATAGAGAGTTGCGGCATCTTAACATCTAGCCTTTAGCTTTGAATGGAGTAATATGAGCTCTCAAAATGTAGGGAGTATCTTTTTCCCCAGCCATCCGCCATTAGTGATGACAAATGTTGTTGTTGACTAATCAGGTGCCTTTAAAATCTAGCTGAGATCCAACATTTTTATTAGTGGCAGCAGTGGTTTAAGGGTTTCAAACCACTCATAGTCAAGAACTGCATCTAATTATTTGCCTATCAGTATTGCCTGTGATATGCCATCATCCTTTGCAGTTCATCGATTGACAACGATGACTGTTCTAAGATTTAAGTTGAATGACTGTCCTCCATGATCTTTGATCCAGTGCTTGGACTGCCAATCATATGTTTTTCATATTTTTCTTGGTCTACCCCATCTTTAGCTGCGAGTAGAGAAGAGATGAGTAATTGATTGATAGGCACTCAAGTCATATTCTGTGAACGTGCCCAACTTATCTCAGACCTATTGTGATAAGCATATCGGCCATGAATGGCAGTCTGGCGCTCTTTAATATCTCAATGTTGGTTATCCTGTCTCGCGATAAAAATGCATTATTTGACGCATGTAGCTTCATTACTTGAGCTGAAGCTGATGTATTGTCCAGGTCTCCGCACCATACAGTATGGCCGACAGGACAACCACTCTATACACCTTTCATTATATTTGATAGATACATGGTGGTTATTCCATAGCCTCCCTTGTAGTCTACCGAAGGCAGCATTGGCTTTACCCATCATATACATCAGTTCTTTGCTGAGTTTAGCTGAGATGGTGCTTCCTAAATAGACTAAGTTCTTACACTGAACAAGAATCTCATAGTTGATCTAAATATCAGAGGACATGGGCGAAGGCACCACTAGCATGGATGGTAGAGGCATTCAGTTCTCTTGATGTTTATCAAGCCTTCAAACCTGTCTACTAACGCTTGGATTTCGTCAGCGGTGTGAGCAACTATGGCACTGTCTTCAGTAATAGTCACTAAGGGATGAAATCAATAGTGCACTCCATCTGAGGCATAAAAATTGTAGGGCTATGTATCAACCATAGACTTAATAATAAACCTAGACAGGACACCATATACAGCTGAAGTGAGGCACTTAATTGTGGGGCGACGTAACGTCATTGGAAGGTGTAGAGGCAATGATGCTATCATGGATTTACTGTCCATTATCCGGGTTTTTTGTTCATAACTCGATCAATTTTGATCAGATTTTGAATTTGAAAATTGCTTTACGATCAGCAGCATCTTGTTATCAACTTGATGTTATTTCTTCTTCAAAAAATTTTTGTTGCCTAAAATTAGTATCAAACTGTTTAGGACAAGCTGCTAAATCTATTATAATTTTCAAACTCCAAATCCGATCAAAATTGATTGAGTTATCGACAAAAAACCTGGATTTTGGACTGTAAATCCATGATAGCATCATTGCTTCTACACCTTCCAATGTCGTTACGTCGCCCACAATTAAATGCCTCAATGCTAATGCTCCATATAGTGTCCTGTCTAGGTTTATGGTATAAACTGGAACTATAAAAAGAGAAAGAGTGATGCAATTAAATATATACTTTTGATTCTATGATACTTTGATATTCTATTGAAATTAGTAGTTGTAGTCAATCTAACACAATAAGAAACTGATCACAAGATATAATTGTAAAATATGATGCGGAGCCCAGTGAACTGACAAACAATTTTGTTATGAGCAATAGAGCAAGTATATGATCTTATTTCGTCTGTCTTAAAAATGAATTCGCTGACCTCCCCAATCAAAGTGTGCATAACATGAATGATAGATCACAATGACTTCTACTTTGTCTGACCAGCCTTTCAACTTTGATACAATCATTCCCACTAGAAAAAGTTAGGTTCTTGAAATTATAATATAAAATGCCAGACAACTAAAACACTTACATTCTAAAATAGAGAATTGACCGTCACTGAACTGTTCCTCTATTCACATTTCCTCATTACTCCACCTATATCAATTGTTATTTATTATGTTTTAGGAGAGGCTAGCACAGGTAAAGGCGCTCACTCCTCTCGGAATAAGACAGAATATCACAGATGACAAAACTAAACAAGCTAATCTTATCAAGCACCACCAAGGAGAACTTAAACAACGCCTGGACCGCCTTCACCAGGTATTGGGCTAAGGATTAATAACTAATTTTAGTTTTTATGTCGTCACATTGATCACCAGAGCTGTAGGAGTGTGCTATGAGGTATGATTCTGTGCAGTTCAATATGACCAACGACCTGACGTTGCAGCTAACAGTGCTACAGCCTTACATATTGGTTCTTTGCCAGTGGAAATGCAGCAATTTGTTGTGAAATGTGAACATCCTTTGTTCAACAGTAGTTTATCGCTCAGGGAATATAGCTATTGTATGATAATGATGATAAATTGATGAAAGGTCAGAACAGGATCAGTCAGCATGAATTCCACATTGAATCGTAGTCAGTTTTTTGTGCCAACAATGAAATTAATATAAGTAATCCCGATTTCCTGCTGATCAGCAAGTCAAGATGATCCAGCAAACCCATAACAGGACTCATATGCACTCATACAACCTAGAATGGCTTTATAATTTGACTTGGTCATCAAAAACTAGATGATCTAAGCTGCATGTTTTTGGGTATGGTTATTTTGCTATTATTGATATTTGTAGAAAGTATGTGCAATGGCAGGGAACAGGCAAGTTAGCAATGTGAAGGTTTCGCCATTCAGTTTGTTGGGTTCAGAAGAATTCAAAAACGCCGATAAGCTGCTTAGTCTGGGTACAGAACTGTACAATCTTAAGCAGAACACATTGGCATTTTTAGCAGCGGCACCAAAAACTGGTGTTCAGACCAATATACAAAATTTCCCTAAACCTCTCTCTCAACAGGTAAGTTTATTCAGGGAGATTCTCCCTGGTTTATCATGCATAACAAACTCACAAATTTATTTCCATTTTCAAAAGCAACTTGCTTGAGTTTTTTGCACTAAAAGATTAAATTCTTGATTTTTCTTCCTCTTTCTTTATACACTAGGTCTCATTTGTCTGCTCTATTCAACAGGCCCTTTTGCGGTGCAAGATTACAACTTGGTCTACATCAAAGCCACATCGAAGGTTTAAAATTATAACCATCTTTATATTTCAGCTTAAAAAAGAGAATTACATCGGGAGAATCAAGGTGCCAACTCCTGAAAGATCTGAGATTTGGAGGCTGAGTGTTAATCGTGCTGAACTGGAATCACTGCTTCATCTGATAGCCTAAAAAAGTTTCAGTATTGTTGTTATTCAGTGACTTAGTTAGTAATTACCTTAATTGATTGATTGATTGATTTGTATTTCTATATGTACATTATCATGATGATGCATGTGAAAGCTAAATAGAAATTATGTTGTTAGTTGTAACTCAAAAGAGACAAAAAAACTGAGACTGCTGACACTTGTTAGCTAAGCCTGAACATATAAGCAGGAGATTCTAAGATTTGGGTCAAAATTTATTGATTTACTGTTTTAAGCTTATTGGGCTTGTACAGCACTAGGCTATGAAACCTTATGGATGAGAAATGGGGGTGATTTCTAACAATACACATAAATTTTACCAAGAAGTAGCTATGAATTTTTTCAGTGTAAAAGTATTGCATAACTACTGCAGTACTAGCTGCCAGACTATATACTGCTTTGGTCCTTCTGTAGTCTTTAATGGTATCAGTTACAGTTATATAGAAAGACATGCTGCCAGCATATTTAACATGGCTAAATCCAGGAACATCTAAATTGTTACAGTAGTTATGCCAGAGAACATGCTTCAGTTTTGTACCCCGCGTTGTTCCCACATAGTCTGATGACTCCGTAGGGTTAAGCTTCACATACTGAGATCAACTGCACACCAAGTCAGCCACAAGACTAGTAATATTCTCGTCAAAAACGTATCTGCTTAAAGGGCAACCAGGGTTTCAAACAACAATCTATTTCGGATGATTTTTCAGCCAGAATTCTTGTGAAACAATTCATCCATCAGGTACCCAAACTCAGCTAACATAGAATACCACATAGCAGTTGCCTGTTCCTGTGATTATTTAGCCTGTGCTCTATCATCATTACAGCAATGTCTTGGAACCTCCCCTAAACTGAAGTGTTTCCCAGCTTAGAATCAGCAACTACTAGAGTTTTGCACCGCGTCATGCACAAAGCTGATGCTGCCTAGCACATTATTTACTACTCATCAATGCATTGCTGCAAAACCTTGGTTGCCCTTTTTAACTTGTCTACTAGAAGGAAAGGCTGTAGTCTATACAACGCTTTGTAGACTTCACCATGTTTGCTTTTCATCTTGATTATTCTTGCACCCTCTTGAGATTTTACAAGATGGAAGAGTGTAGGTGATGGGACAATAATCGTTGTACTGTGTCAGCAAGGAAATCATTGGTTTGTCTTGATCTTTCGTTTTTGTAGCAATTCGTTTGTTTGGCAAATATGTTCGGTGACTACTGTGCGACATTTTTAACCTGTTAACCTGGCAAGTACCCTACATGCAAAACCATACATGCGTTGTTGATCGGTGCGTTGGAAACAAATGCGTGAAGCACCACCATATTTTTCCTAAAACAATCTCCAGCAATGGACGGTTAACCCTGTACTCGAGTTGCCCCCTCTCCCTCCTGGTGCACTATAACCTTTTACCGCCTCATTCACACACCAGAATATCATACTCCTGGGACAATTAGGAGTGGAGTTATCCCCCTTTGATAATCCAAAAATGTATCAAAGGGGGGCCCTTGTCTACTTTCACGGCAACGTGGATTCTCAATTTTCTTCCAAATCGTGTTCATTGTGTAGAGAATTTCATGCACATCACAAAATCCAAATCCGTTTGGCTTTGCTGCTCTTCGTTTTGAGACAGCGATTGTTTTACACACTGTCACTTTTGTATTACATGTCATATACCAGCGTCATAAAAATAAAATTTCTGGCGGATTGTATTGAAAATCTTAACACTTAGAGATCTCTTTGGCTTCATTCAAACGCAAGAATATCAAACTCCTGGGACAATCAGGAGCGGAGTTATGCCTCTTTGAAAATCCAAAAGTGTATCGAAGGGCGTACTGTTTTCTGCTTTTACTGCCATGTTGATTTTCAAGATTCTCCCAAACCATTTTCCTTGCATAGAGAATTTCATGCACATCACAAAACTGAAATCCGTTCGCCTCTGCGGCTTTTCGTTTTAAGTCAGCGATTGGTTTACACACTTTAACTTTTGTATTAAAAAAACATGCCATACGCCAGTGTCGGAAGATTACATTGCTCCCGGATTTTGTTGGAAATAGGACCACTTATAGATCTCTGTGGCCTCTATCAAACGCCAGAATGTCAAACTCCTGGGACAATTAGGTGTGAAGTTATGCCTCCTTGACAATCCAAAAATGTATCAAAGAGGGTACCCTTGTCTTCATTCACGGCACCGTCGAATCTCGATTTTCTTCCAAATCATTTTCATTGTGTAGAGACTTTCATGCACATCTCAAATCGAAATCCGTTTTGCTCTGTCAATTTGTGTTCCTCATTCTCAGTGCACACAGTGAATTCAACGCAGCTATAATTGTTTACTTTCCAGTTATAGCAATAGCCATATATATATATACCTAGCTCTTCATAGGCCCTGCCCCCCCCCCCCCCCATCGTTTTTACTTTCATAGTTCATACAAAAGCTCATAATAAAAAGGAAAGGTATATATTATATACTTTTCCTTTTTATTGAGGAGTGGTTCAACACTATTTGTATTTAGGTCAATATAAATATCCTCATTGCCATTGGTTTATTCAATCAGGTGATCTCTATATAGTAATAATTCCTATATTATACTGTATCAGATATTGACCTCATTTATTCTTTCATCTCTGTACAGACTCTTTCGTTCCTCCTGGTTAAAATATAGTTATAACAATTGTCAGAGCTCCTATGTTATTTGCTTGTAGATATTTGTGGCATGTACTGCTTATTGCAAAAATGGTCCTAGTCATAGCATTGTTGATATCTGCTCTCCTATTTTAATAGCTCTGATGCACTCAGTTTTATCCTTTCTGCTTATAACTTTAGATTTTTTCGAAGTAGAATATTTGATTTCTTCTGATAACAAGGAGTTTCTCCTTGCTGATAATATTATATAGATAATTGAAGGAAGTGAGGGCCTGTGGGCATACATGACTACAATATGGAAAGTTTTCAACAGCAATGACAAAGTCCGCCATGTGCAGTGCTGTCATTCAACTTGGAAAAAATGGGATGAAATTTTTCAAGTTAGATACTGGGTAATATTATTTCAGTTGGTATATATATCACGCTGTCCATAAGTCAATTATAATAATAATTTCGTTGTCCCACATGCTCAAGATTATATCAAGGAAATAAGGTAACCATGATTGAAAAAATATGAGGTTTTATCTCTAAAGCAAACCTCCCTGCGCTCGTTTGGCTTAGAGCACAAGCATGAGAGTGATTTGGTGGCGATTGTTGCAGTAAAGCAATGAGGAGTTAGTAGCCTCTCTGTTTTGGCAACACCGATTATGTCACATTGCCGAAAAATGACAAAATGCACTTGGGGCTAGGAGTGAAGTATTGAGATGCTCATCAACACACAGGCGTCATGAGTCCGGCCATGAGGAGCTAGTACTGGAGAAGGCCTCGAAACAGCGCTTGACTCAAAGTCCTTTGTGCAGTGCAGTTGTATGCGCTCTGCTTTATTTGTATTTCCCATAATTCTTGGCTTGCAGCTACAGAATACAACAGAATACAACTCCAGTTTTCATTCGGAGTGATTTTTTCCTTCAAATGGCATTGGGAGACAGCAGGCACACCTTGTGGGACGTCACAGCGCGTCATTCTTATTATGATAAACTTATAGATAGGATGATGATCAAAATGTTCAGGGATGTAGAGGAGGTCCAAATGGCCCAGCAGGCGATGCTGCTCACACTTAGCTATATTGTCTACAGTTTGAAAGAGCTGGACCTAGTGGTGCGATGGTAGCGGTGTTGCCTGCTGGTATAAAAAACCCGGGTTTAAATCCCATCTAGGTCTGAATTTTGATCATCATCTTATCTCTGGAATTATTAGTATAATTACCCATAATAAGTATGACACGCTGTGACGTCCCGCAAGGTGTGCCCGCTGATTCTTAATGCCGATTGACTGCCGTCACCTAGAACGTTTGAGAGACCATAACTTCCTTAATATTTGGATTCTACACCTGGAAATCGCTCACATGTTAGAATTAAATATGGAGAATAAGATGTGATAAAAATAGCAGCCTCAAAGCAAAGAGTTAAAGACTTTAACTCCTTGCTCAAAGTAAGCTATAAACGATCATGGCAGCAGCTGAAAAAGCTTCTTAAAATCAATAAACAACCAGCGAAAGAGTGTAACGTTGATCCCGACATTCTCAATGATTTTTATCTACGCTTTGAGAAGGTACTGCCACCTCCAGTATTACCACCAGCGGAAAGTGACGGGTGTCCTGAGACACGCGTAGATGAGGTCCTCAAATGTCTACGTCAAACAGACCCAAAGAAAAGTCCGGGGCCAGATGGTATTCCTGGCAGGGTGCTGAAGATGGCGGCATATTCTCTGAGTCAACCTCTCTCTGATCTATTCAACAGCTGCATCAAGCTGGGTGAGTTTCCATTAATATGGAAAACCACTATAATAAAACCAATTCCTAAATCAAACACTGCCAACGTAGCCAAGGATTATCGACCAGTGGCCCTTACGTCTATCGTGGCTAAAACATTTGAGGGGGTCACCAAACCTTGATATCTGGCTTTATGACTGACGAGTCCCAGCTCGCCTACAGAGAGCGTTGGTCTACAGAGTATGTACTAGCGATGTTAATTGATATAGTTACTAAACATCTTGACTGCAACTCCAAAAACTATGTACGCTGCTTGTTTGTTGATTTTACGAGTGCTTTTAACACCATTAGCCCCAAACTTGTAAATTCCCCCCTACACGGCAACATCATCAACCTTATATACAACTTCCTGACAGTTAGGAGAAAAAAAGTGGAAGTTAAAGGTCAATTCTCTGCTGTCAAAACAACATCCACTGACAGTCCACAGGGGTGCGTCTGGACTGGAGCCCACTGCTATTCTCCATATATGTCCAGAATATGCCTTTACCACCATATGGTAACTACCACCTGATCAAATATGCAGATGACACTATCCTATTAGAGCTCTGCACACCTAAGACACCATCAACACTGGACTCAGCTGCGGAATTCCTCACTGACTGGTTTTGTGCCAATGACCTCATACTAAATGTCACAAAAACAAAGGAAATGATTTTTAGTAACAATCGTGATAATCCAATCTGTGATAACATCATCATTAAGGGTACTGAGGTTCAACGAGTCGATCAATTTGTATACCTTGGCACTTCTATTGACTCAAAGCTCACTTTTAAAGATCATACCCAGACTGTCGTTAGGAAAGCTAGAAATCGGCTTTTTATTATGAAACATCTATCATTCCTCAAAATGCCTAAACCAATCAGATTGAGATGCTATGTCACGTTCATCGAGTGCGTTTTTATTTACCATCTGTGCACTGTTTTTGATCATATGTCCAATTCATGTGAAAAATCTATTGACAATGTGATCTCCACAGCAGGTTATCTAGCAGGATTCAGATTCTCCAACATATCTGATATCTATGAACGTTGTTTTCACAATAAGTGCCTTAGAATGTACGCCACTGAGAATGACCCTCTTTTTGAGCTAGATAAGCTACCTTCAGGGCGCTACCGTGCCTTGAAGTGTAGAGTTGATATTCGTAAGAACTGTTTTAGAGCACAATGCATCAAATTTTTAAATAATACATTTTTCTGAGTATCATTTTATAACCGTACCACACTGCAACATTTTTATATTATACAGTATTTTAATATTTTTATTATGAGCTCAACAGACGCTTTTATTTCTCAACCACTTGGCAGAGACAGAATAAATTATCCATCCAATAAGTCTTTAAACAAGCAGCACCATTATTTGTACATCAGCGAAGCTTTCTCTATTTTAGCCCACAATGACATCTCGACCAATGAAGACAGTCATACTATGGTGAAGAGGATCGTGCTGAACTTTCTTTGGTTTCTTATTGCCCAGATCAAAATATGTATCATCTGTAAGGATACCATTGAACTCTATGAAATAAACAAGCCTTTGATTAGTGTTTTTGTTGGTCATACAGTAGGAATATTCAAATTATATCATTAATTATCTTTTAATTTTAACAATAGAGCACTCAACACAACAATTGATTTTATCATAACATTGATACAATACAATATTTGTGTATCGTTTTTTCATCTGGTAGATCCTTATATGGGTTAAGAATTCTATTCCGGTAGATTTTATTTTCAAAGTTTCATCATGGTCACAGTCGTTATATATGTAATGGCCCTTCGTAAATTGGAGAATAACACATGAAATGCATGATAGCAGATTTTGCATTGCATAGTGCTGAAATTAATTTTGTTATTTCTCATCAGCACTGTGTAGTCAGATATGATTTAGAAACAGGGCCGACTCAGGCTAGCAAGGGTGGGCTGGTGGTATCAAATATGGTTTGAGTAACTGAGTTATTTTTGCACCCACCAGTTTTATTTTCCAAACATACTTTTGTACCGTGGCCCATTTTGTGTCTGACCGTGTATATGCTTGAATGGGGAAATGTCCAACATAGTGGGTACAGGCCTGTTCATGTTGAGTTTTTAATCGATAAAGCGGGCGATAGAGGCCTTCTAAAAAAAGGCCGTGTCCAGAGTTATTGTATTTGGAGCACTCTGGCACCACATCAAGAAAATCATTCTAACAATTATTTGTGTCTAACCTTGACTGACCTAATACCTAATCAATCGAACCTGATTATTGCTAGCAAGTGTAATCTAACAGTCACTACCATGATATTCTCACAAGTCTGAATTAAGATTCCCTGCCCATCATTATGGTGACCTTGTTGTCGTCGATGTTGAGCATGGCCGCCACATGAATACCCAATAACAGTTCTGCCATTCGTTATTCGATTCTCATTCTTCCTGGGTCTTTTGAGTGGTCTGAAAGGGAGTCAGCAGTGGTCTGAAGGTTAAGGGTACGGGCTTTGGATCTTGGAGGTCTAGGTTCAATTCCGGCGCCATATCATAGTTATATCTGATTTGGTACTGGCACACCATTCATCCTAGCCATGTCCTTGTGGAACGGGACTAAAATACCGGAGGTCCACTGTGTGTTTGCACACCCCACACGCTGAGTTTACACAGAGGAAACTGGAAACTTGCAACCTGGAAACTTTGAGAAACTTCTGGAAAACTTGCAGTTGCCTATTTGTCTACACACAGGCAACCGCGCGCTTGATAGTGTGATGAATGAACGCAAACAGATACTAGGACAGAACAGACAGATTCTTTTGAATCTTTGTGATTGGTGATTAACCCACACCCAATTTTCAGCATCTGTCGCTTGAAATGCAACACTGCTGCATTCTGGCAACTGACACTAAGATTGATTGCCCCCCGCCTGGTTTTTGAGACACTAGTTTGTTTAAACAGCTACAAAAAGTTGCTTGCCATCACGCAGTCATGAAGAAACTAAAAAATCTCCTCTGTGTAAACTCACCTTAAGAAGAACCCCCTTTGCCTTTTCGATATAAAGAGTAGCCGGATTCCAGACAGGCATGGGTACCGAATGAGTTCTATTGGTCCCAGTATCTGTCCCAGGAGAGGATAGATCTCTCCGCTACAAAGAAGATGATGAGTGGTCTGAAAAGACCGAGGCAATCTATGTATAAGCATACACCTAGATACTTGACTTACTTGACTTATGTTGTAGAACTCCTAGTGGAATATTGAACCAGAAACGCCTTCTCCTTCCCCTTCCATCTATCCCAATCTCTCGCCATATCGCCAGTCTCCGCCCACATCTTGATGTTGTGCACGCTCATCTGCTTAAGCGCTGTTCTCCGCCAAGTCTCTTTGGGTCGCCTTCTCCTTCGGGTGCCCTCAGGGGCCCACCCAAGACTGGTGTGAGGGAGAGATTCCTTCCTCCTTAGGCTGTGCCCTAGGTACCTCCATCTTCGAACTTCTATGAGCTGTGGGACTGGTTTCTGCTTGCTGCATTCACGTACGTCCAAGTTGGAGGTTTTGGACCACCAATATATTTTCACTATCCGACGGCAGCAGTTCATGTGAAATACCTCCAGTTTGTTCATATCCACTTTTGTCATTCGCCATGTTTCACATCCAGAGAGGAGCACAGACACCACGTTCGAGTTGTAGAGTTTGAACTTGAGATGGTTGCTCATACTCCTTGATCTCCACACCTTGCTCAGTCTGTAAAAGGCTGTAGTTGCAGAGTTGATGCGGTTCTTGACATCTGCTGCTGCACCACCAGGTGCATCAATTTCACCAAGATACAAAAAGTTTTCTACAAACTCGAGTGGCTTGTTGCTGACTGTGAAATTGTTGTTAGATGCAGGGCCCATTCCATCTCGATGAATCTCAAAACTTTCGTCTTTTGTTCATTGATGTGCAATCCCGCTTTACTCGCTGTTAATATGAGCTTGTCTGCAATTGTTTGCATGCCTCAATGTGTTGTAGAAAATAGCGCAACATCGTCTGCATAAGCTAGATAATTCAGCTTGGTAGTAAGATTCCATCGGAGTCCAGTTCGATGCGTCGCTTGTACTTGCTTCATTATGTGGTCTGTAGCCACGATAAATAAAAGAGGTGAGATTACACAGCCCTGCCGAACTACTGGTTCCACTTCGAAGTAGTCGTCCTCTGCTCCGCTCTGCATTTTACACGCACACCCGGTATAGAACGCCCGTGTCAGAGTGATGAGCTTGTCAGGGATACCATAAAACTTCATCTCTTTCCGCATGCTCTCCCGATGAATGCTGTCAAAAGCTTTCTTGAAATCAATGAAATTGACGTACAGGGGCATCTTCCGTTCTTCACACTGTTCTATGATGTTCCTCAGTGTAAATATGTGGTCTGTACAAATTCTTCAAACTCTACCTGGAGAAGATCCCGGATTCATCCAGACAGTCCCAAGTCCGTGTAAAAGAGGAGGGTTGTGTTTGGGTCAACTACCCATTCACATTCAAAAAATTCCAGTTACAGCAGGGCCGTAGTTAAGAGAAAGTGGTAGGGGAGGCAAAAGACCGAGGGGAGTCCAAACTATCACCAGTAACCTCCTCCCCTTGCATAATGTAATAAGCGAGTGGAAATCCCAAGGGAGTTGATTCGACATGGATTATTCGGCAGCATTACGTTCTCTGTCAGCGTCCGTTTTAATGAGGGCCACTTTTGCTCTAAAAAAACATGCCATACGGCAGCATCAAAAAATTAATACTCTGTCGGATCCTTATCAAACTCCGACCAGTTCAAGCTCTTATTGGCCTTATTCAAAATGCATAATATTGGAATCCTCTGATTAACTGGTGGGTAATGACGCTGACTTGAGATTCATAAAAATATACCAAGGGAGTGTATCACACTTTTTTTTTTGCCCGGATTAAAACATAAATTTGCTTCTAACTCACTTCATAAGGAGGAGCAACTCCTGCTGATCGCGAATCTGCGGATCGTTTGGCTCTGCGGCTTTTCATTCTCTCTCAGCGTTCGTTTTAATGAGGGCCACATTTGCACTAAAAAAACATGCCATACGGCAGCATTAAAAATTAATACTCTGTTGGCTCATTATCAAACTCCAACCAGTTCAAGCTCTTAGTGGCCTTATTCAAAATGTAGAATATTGGAATCCTCTGATTAACTGGTGGGTAATAACGCTGACTTGAAATCAACAAAAATATACCAAGGGAGGGTATCACGCTTTTTTTTCGCAAGGGTTGAAAAATAGATTTGCTTCTAATTCACCTCAAAAGGAGGAGCAACTCCTGCTGATCGCGAATCTGCGAACCGTTTGGCTCTGCGGCTTTTGTTCTCTGTCAGCGTCCGTTTTAATGAGGGTCACTTTTGTCCTTAAAAAACATACCATACGGCAGCATCAAAAAATTAATACTCTGTCAGATCCTTATCAAACTCCGACCAGTTCAAGCTCTTATTGGCCTCATTCAAAATGCAGAATATTGGAACCCTCTGATTAACTGGTGGGTCATAACGCTGACTTAAAATTCACAGAATTATACCAAGGGAAGGTCTCACGCTTTTTTGTTTCGCCCGGATTAAAAAATAAATTTGCTTCTAACCTACTCTCAACCTTGAAAAACTTCATGCTGACTTTGGAACTGAAACCCGTTTGGGGCTGTCCTCTTAGTTTGGCGTCAGCAACATTATTAACGAGGGCCACTTTTGTCGCAAAAAAAAACATGCATACGAAAGGTAAAAAAATTAAAAAGCCATCGGAATTCTTTCAAACTCTGACCAGTTGTTGGCCTCATTGGCCTCATTCAAATTCCAGAATATGAAAATTATTACGACAAATTGAACGGAAATGAGAGCGACTTTAAAATTCAAAAACGTAATAAAGGGGGGACCCTTTGCGTTTTTTACAGCAAGTTTAAAAAAAAAATTCCTCCTGACCTACTTTAAACCGTGAAGAATTTCATGCTGACTTTGGAACTGAAATCGGTTTGGGGCTGCTCCTCTTAGTTTGGCGTCAGCAACATTTTCAACGCGGGCCACTTTTGTCATAAAAAAAACATGCAAAACAGAGGGTAAAGCCATTGGAATTCTTTCAAACTCTGACCAGTTGATGGCCTCATTGGCCTCATTCAATTTCCAGAATATGAAAATCATATTACTATAAATTGAACGGGAATGAGAGTGACTTTAAAATTAAAAAAAGTAACAAAGGGGCGAAAGTGTTTATCTCACTGAGTAGGACATCTTTGTGAAAAAAGTGAGTTTATTGAACAACTTTCGAATTTCAAATTGAAACACATAGTCAGACTCAACTTTGCGCTTCGAATCCTTTGGCGCTAAGATCGGGACGATCGGACAAAAATTAACGAAGTTATAGCGAAAAATGTCGTTAAAACGCGCGAAAGTGTTTATCTTACTGAGTAGGGCATCTTTGTGAAAGAAAGTGTGGTTTTTGAACAACTTTCGAATTTCAAATTGAGACATCTAATTAGACTCGAATTTGCGCTGCGGATCTTTTGGCGCTAAGATCGGGACGATCGGACAAAAATTAACGAAGTTATAGCGAAAAATGTCGTTAAAACACGCGGAAGTGTTTATTTATCTCACTGAGTTGAGCATCTTGGTGAAAAAGTACGGTTTTTGAAAAACTTTCAAACTTCAAATTGAGCTACAGAATTTTGAAACACATAATTAGACTTAACTTTGCGCTGCCGATCTTTTGGCGCTAGAATCGGGACCATCGTACAAAAATTAGCGAAGTTATAGCGAAATACTCGTTAAAACGTGGGAAAGTGTTTTTCTCACTGAGTTGAGCATCTTGGTGAAAAAGTGCTGTTTTTGAAAAACTCTCAAATTTCAAATTGAAACACATAGTCTGACTCAACTTTGCGCTGCGAATCTCTTGGTGTTAATATTGGGACGATCGGACAAAAATTGGTGATGTTATAGCGAACAATGTCGTTAAAACGGGTGAAAGTGTTTACCTCACTGAGTTGAGCATCTTGGTGAAAAAAGCGCGGTTTTTGAAAAACTTTCAAATGTTAAATTGAAACACATAGTCAACTGTGTGACTCTGGATGAGTTTTAAACATGACTAAGACTCATATAGATGGACCATGGAGGAGACCTGGAGGTGGAACAATGGCAGTCATTCCCACTAAGTAAGCCTACTTTCTATCATGTGCACAAGATAGGATAATTCTATGATTAGAGAATAATTCGCCATTCTGTATGATACTGTTTTTGTACTTCGTACTTTTTGTCTTTTGATCAACCCTCACACGTGTGCGATATTTAATTTATGTACATTTTGTAGATGGCAGTTCCCTCCAGGTACTAAGCAGCCTGAAGTTTTGTTAGTGAGGAGTGATTACGTCAGCTTAGGCTGGCTGAAGAGGAAGCTAGACAGAAAGCCAATGAGTCACACAAACAGGTTAATGCACAGAATGTGAGTCTTTTATTATTGTAGAACAAGTTACCACCAGTGCCAAAACTACAGCTTATCCACAGAGAATTACAAAGCTTGACAACCAATGGGTGTACGATAAGTCCGATTATTTGAGTAAGCGCTGATAAACATCTGTCCCGTTATCACCTGATCCGTACTGTAGTAATATCTGAATATTAACATGTAGATATTTTAATTTTAGTACATACAATCGCTACATAGAATAGACCCGCTGAAGAGAGAGACTTGTACAGACAATGTTACCATGCCAGGTACACTACCTACCCCCTCTCACTCTCTCTAGTCGGATCCACCCCTCTCAGCGTTAATATACATAATTTTAACGATTACTGCACTGAAGTTGATATCAAAGCTGTTTGTTAACCCAGTTGGCAAGTTTTCTCTCCCTAAAACAGGAATACAACTCCACAATTCTTGGCAGACTGTGTCATCTTCATCACGGGATAATGTTACACTCACCCTTTTATGTTATTTAGATGTAAAACACTCAACAAAATCACCAGAAAAAAGAGTGTTTGTCAGACCACCAAGACCAGCTCATTCGAGATCATGGGGACCTGCTGACAACACCGCACCTAAAGGCTGGTATAAGACAGATGTCGCCCCAGCTAAGATTGTCGTTCTACTTCTACCTGGTAAGTTTTTTATATATCCTACCCCTTAGTTACATACAAAACTCCAAACCATTGAATTTAGCTGTGGATGGCCGGCCCAGTGACGTCGTTTTGTATTAGTAATGATATCAAAATTTATCAGCAGATCAATTTTAGTAAAATTTAGTCTCTCCTGTTCTATCGACACACCCATGTTTTTTTTACATGTAAAATCAAGTTCGAATAAGAAAATGATGTACTGTGATATCTGATTTACAGGTAGACAAAGTGTGCTGAACTCACCGCAGACAAGATTAAACCTGCTGAAAAGGAGAGTGGCTCTTGTAAACTTATCCTGAACAAATCAACAAGAAACACAGAATACAAAACCATTATTTGTGCAAGCACCAAGAGGCGGCAGGAAGAACGTCAATGTCTGTCTTCAAGAATATGTTAGCTTTCTACCAGTCCCAGTCCAAGCATCATACATTTCCAAGCCTCTGTGCCCAAACTATTACAATTCAATTTCTGGCAATGGTGTTTTTTCATGGTAAGTCAATGGGCATGACATCTGTATGAATACCCATATTATTTATTGTTTTGTCTTAATAAGAAAGGTCTTCAGCGATTTTAGCAGTCATTTAGGCATCATTGAGTGATTTACCTTCATATTTATATTT
This sequence comes from Membranipora membranacea, assembly GCA_914767715.1. Lineage (NCBI taxonomy): Eukaryota > Metazoa > Bryozoa > Gymnolaemata > Cheilostomatida > Membraniporidae > Membranipora > Membranipora membranacea. The sequence goes on from OU612068.1 coordinate 15,165,155, forward strand.
TTAATTCAGTTCTGTATCATTCTTACTTCCTCCATGCGTGCCAACCTCTTTGCTCAATCATGATACAGTTTTATTTTGTACAATAAACCAAACTGTAAGACAATGCCTGTATCAAGATTATCTTGTCAGTACGATCTAAGTGGATCACGGGTTAGTTGTCACTCACACAATAAAACCAGAGACTGATGGATATGGGTTCATATTATTATCTAGGAGTCATCAATAAAACTACATTCTAATTACCAGGGAGTACAGGAAGGAGCAGACAACTCCGAAGTGTAGTGCGTACAGATACAAACTCCCTTATTATTATAATCATATCTGGCGTTCATGACAGAGTGGATAAACTGACACCCATGCAGAATAGCTGCATAGCTTATAACTGTCATTATTAGACCACGCCTCTTTCCCATTACTGTATAGAGCTGTCTGTGTAGGTAATTTCTACCGTATATCATAATCATTGATACTTATATGTATAAATCAGAGTTTGGCAACTCATGTACGGTATGTAAATGGTTACTGTCAGTGTTAGATGGAGATTATTCAATACCAAATCCAACAAGAAGCGGTCACACTAGATTTATGATTATCAACCACTTTGATAATGAAATGCCTTTACCAGCATCTCGCCACCGTTTGAGCGCTTAAACTACTCCTCACCCGAAGAACAAGAAACTCAAGCTTTTGATCTTAGATGCTTTGAGGGGTATTTCCTGTCATCATCAATAAATCAGATTGAGTTTAATCCAGATCTTGGGCAAGAAAGATCCTGAGCTGATTTTGTATTGCATGCCAGTGTGAAAAACATGATAAAAATTCACTATTCTTATTCAGGGGAGATTTGGTGCTATCTTGCCCAATCTGTTACATGTTCCGGGTATAACTTGTACACAGATAGCCCAACCATCAAATTGTTTGTTGGTGCTTTTGTCCATTCCCACCTTTCCACTGAAAATACTGGGGACAGCTGCACTGAGTTATGGTGTTGAGGTTGATTTTACCCACTAGACTTGTATCTTTAGTAATCATGATCTATACTTATCCAATATACTGTACCATTAGACAATATATCTACAACAAGAGTCAAATATTCACATGAGATGAAAAACAAAACCAACAACTCATCATCATGTATAACCAACTGTCAAGTAATAAAAATAGGTTTAAAAGGCTTTTTAGTATTTCATTATTAACATCATAGTTTTGCTCTTTTTTTAGACCAGCTGCTGTGATGAACGGAATTGGTACTATCCTATACTAAAGTATATATTCCGTGTATTATTAGTATGTATAGTTGTTCTATAACCGTCCTACTTATAAATTTGGTTCTAACTATGTTTGTAGTTATGGTTTTAAATCTTGCACTCCGGACACTTCAAAATGTCACTTTATTGTTGTGTAATTTATTTGTAGTTCTAATTTGGAGTTACCTCCTCTTTCATGCACTAAAGAAAGACAAGATTGCTCAAATCTATTAAATCGTGGTTCCAATTGGTAATGCTAGCACTCTGGTGAGTGCGAGGTATTTCACTTATTAATTTCTAGTGACGAACAGCTGGTTCCCACTACTCCACAAAGCAATTTACTAATGGGTTGTTATTGAGCCTGACCTCTTCTTAGCTTCACTAGAAGTTGCCTTCAAGTTGTTTAAGAAAGGTTCCTGCCGATAACCTGCTAAGACCCCTGTCTTGTTCTAACAGTAAAACTCTTGATGAGTTTCGAGACAATGCTCTTACACCACAAAGTCAATATTATCCTTAGATGTTAGTATGACACGATCACTTTTTATGAATGTGTTCAGGTACGATTGATATTTTTGTTATTCAACTTAGGTGACTGATTTTAATTATGAGCACCTACTTGATCTCTGTATAGTGCCTGGAAGCCCAATCAGGTAATCAAGGCGGCGTATCAGTATCACAGGCCTCTTAGCCAAGTTAAATTAGCTAAAGACTCCAACCCTATTTCTAGTGAAGGAAAGAGGTATCAGTCTGTGGTCACTCTAAAATTGATGTTCAATTTCTATATTCAATGTTTAATTAATGTTCCACAGATTAGAGGTATCTTATCTTAAATCGGTAGCGTCCTACTTCTTTAAAACACAAGAATCCTAATCCTAATCCTAAACTATTATTCCGAAACTTAATCCATTTGACCCCCAAGCAAATATGAATACTAATTAATTCTGTTCTGCTTTAACAATAATTCCCAATGATACTTCAAAATGATTTCCGACTTGATATGATCACAGACGTGAATTACCTGCGTTTAACTGTGGGTCACAATGATTTCCGACTTTGATATGAGCACCTACGCGAAATACCTGCGTTTATGGTGGGTCACACTGATTTCCGACTTTGATATGAGCACCAACGCGAATTACATGCGTTTTATGGTGGGTCACAATGACTTCCGACTTTGATATGAGCACCTACGCGAATTACATGCGTTTTATGGTGGGTCACAATGATTTCCGACTTTGATATGAGCACCTATGCGAAATACATGCGTTTATGGTGGGTCACAATGATTTCCGACTTTGATATGAGCACCTACGCGAATTACATGCGTTTTATGGTGGGTCACAATGATTTCCGCCTTTGATATGAGCACCTACGCGAATTACCTGCGTTTATGGTGGGTCACAATGATTAAACCTCCTAAAGTTAATTTAGAATCCTGTTTCAGAGTGTTGTTATAGTAACAATTAACAACGACTTACTTTAGTTGATTGCAAAATTGCCTTATAAACTCTTAGTGAATATGACCTAACGTCTGAGTACCTGACGAACTGTCCCTAATTACTTTGCCAATTACTATATGCATAGAAATCAATTACAACAGTATATTCACTAAAGTTATTGTTTATTGTCTTGATACTTATAAAAAAATGATAATGTAATTCAAATGATACTCACAGTATATATTGGTCCTTAGACTCCACTTTAGTTTTAGCATTCCAACAAAGATCTTTGATTTAAAACTAGTATTTATTAAATCAAAATATAATGTCTTTTACTAGCTATGTAAAAAGTTGACTGTGCTGCTCAAAGAATTAAACTGTACTGATTTACTGTTCAAAATTTCGGCCTTTATATAGGTGCCGATTTTTGTGCTGACTCTGCTTGTTGTCGTTTGATTAGCTGTCAGCGGATTAGTGGCTTTGTTATATGAAACCGTTCTGTGGTCACGTCACGTGGTATATGGCTGTTGTTCCTCAGTCTACCCTCTGGAATTTATTGTTCTATTTTTGGGCTGACTTTGTTGTTGTTACTCCATGATTAATTACTTCCGTGTCACCCTGAAGATTACTTGGTACTTGGTACTATGACGTTTTGGAAAACCAAATTCCTGAAGAATAATTGGTACTTGGTACTAGGACGTGTTGTCAGCGGATTAGTGGATTAGTGTCTCTTGTGGCTTTGTTATATGAAACCGTTCTGTAGTCACGTCACGTGGTATATTGCTGCTGTTCCTCAGTCTACCCTCTGGATTTTGTTGTTCTATTTTTGGGGTGACTTTGTTGTTGTTACTTCCTGGTTAATTACTTCTGTGTCACCCTGAAGATTACTTGGTACTTGGTACTATGACGTGTTGGAAAACCAAATTACTGCGTCACTGGAATTCCTATTTTCTGTCTGGATTAGCATGCTTCGGTTGTCTTCGTTACATCTTTGATGGATTACTTCTGCGTCTCTCTGCTCGTTGTGTATGCTTGTGACTACTAAATACCATGGAGGTTACTGTGTGCATTTGTTTCCATATCTATCTGTACCCTCTGACTCTTGCGGCTGGCTGAATATAACTACATATCTCAAGTGCCCATTTTTGGCACTGACACTACACAAAATCTGTATGATATGGCATATGATCTAAAAAGGCGTATTGTATGTGGGATGGTGAGACCTCAAGCTATCGGTTGGCGTGCCTGCTATTCATTACCAGGTTTTTAGTGCCACCGGAGTCGCGGACTCGAGCCTGCTGAGGAATTTTCATGGTGGATTATTCCAGTTCCCAGCACCCTTGTTTCCTTTGACCATGGTAACTATTCTGGTATAATTCTAATCACTAATTATTATATCATAATATATGGTCACTTAAATGTTTCAATATGAGAAGCAGATCACCAATGCAATGACTAGATAGTTTGATTAATTATATTCTGAATTGCTGATATTAGAGCCCCGAGATAGATGATGAAATTACTTAGCACAGACATAGATAATGTACATTGGAGCACAAACATAGATAATGTAATGACTCACTAGTCCTAGGTCCTCAATTCTCCAGCTTGTGAACACATTAACAGCATTAGGAGGAGCTGACTAAGTAGATAACTCAAAAGTATAGTGTGCTCAGATACAGGGAGTTCGCTTCGGCATTCATGACACATTCAGGTCACAGAATTGTTAAACTGGCACAACCCGCATGTATCTGTGGGTGTAGATCATTGAGATGACTTTCTAGTTATTCTTTTCCCCAGCAAACAGAGACATACAATGACTCAGTGATGTAAGTGCAGGACATTTAACTGAGTTGATATATAAAGGGTTTTTGATTAAGTTGGTGATATAATATCTGAAAGCATTCATAGTTATAGGCCTAGGCCAAAACTGTCAATTTTTTTCAGCGAACAATTAATTGTTGGGAACAGTTAGGCGTTGTGGAAGGAATTTTTGCAGACATGGAAGCAAAAAATCTGTAATTCTGTCTGCAAGTGGATAGCAGTAAATTTGTTACATTATAACAGCACATTATATAGGGAGGATTATGCATCAAAAATACCTGATATACGAGAAAATAGTATACTGGTATGTAGTTTATCACAACCAGTGTATAAACGGTAAAATGTGATCTGCTGGTTTATATATATAATCAAATATACATTAGTAAATGAAAGATGCGTTTTTATATGAACTGTACAGAAATTGCCCTTAACATGAAAGGTTACACAAAAGGCTGTCTTGTGAATTGTGATTGTCTTGACATGTAGATATGTCGATTTGGACGAGTCCAAAATGTATCACCTTAACAGGTTTTCTCTCCATCTTCTGAAAAATGAATAATCACAATGATTAATTTTCAACCAACAAATGTGTGATTTACTTACAGATTTGAGGGCAGTGATTGAACTGACTGAGTACATTGATACATTAAGATGAATAACGTTCTTCCAATGATGCAAACTGTAACATTCTCCATGAAAATTGATCTGATATGTCTCCATGGAGTATCCCCTGATGCAACTCAAACCAGGACTCCTGAGAGTGGGTTGACCAATAGAACATATCAAATTACTCAATTCTTTGCCAATTCCTGTAAAGTGAGCGATAAGATGGTAACTTACCTGATTACTGGGTCTGAGATCTGGTATCTGATTATAATCTAGAGCTTCATCCACCATCATAGAGTTAAAATCATCTATAATTCTCTGTGATACCCCAGGGTCAAGGTCGTATGTATAACCACTAGGTAATGTACACCTACAGTCATATCAACATAATGTAGAAATACCAAAACAAGAACAGAACATACAACACCTGATAATATAATACAGAACATACAACACCTGATAATATAATCTGCCTACAAATTACATATCACTGAAAAAAGATTCAACTTTAGCTGGGACAAACTGGTATAATACAGATGATTGAGACCACAGGTACATCTATAGTGATATAACGAAAATGCCCGTTAAGTAATTTATTTGGTTTGAAGAAGTGATGTGAATAATATGGAAGAGAAGACAGAGAGACGGTGGAGGGACAAATGAACACACACATATGCAGGAAGATAAACGGGGGAGATGATATTAATAGTTATGCTATATTCTAATAAAGGTTGATGACAGATTATCATTTCAAGCGGCGGCGCTTTCGTCAGCAGAAGCTGAACTTTGTATTCTGATCAAAAATGGAACAAAAATTTTAAGCATTAATCTATCCGAATATGATTTGAAACATCTACTACGAAGGAAAACATACCATAATGAGACAGCTACAGGAGATTGAATGACGGGGAAAACAAACCTTACCTGACAATACTTTAACGTTCAACGCAACAAAATCATATATAGTATCGCAGTTCAGTTTTACAAGTTGTCAAGATGTCACAAGTTTATACATTATTTATTATCAGTATTCCGATATCCTATTGTGGGCGAAAAAAAATGCTGCGCAGACAACTTTTCCATTAGATAACGACAAACCAACAATGCAGATTTAACTGTAGGCTGTATAATGATGGTAACAGTAACATACAGCTGTCAGATTATGGAGCATTTCACAGGAGCAGAACATTTGTCTATATTGAGCTGTGAAAAATATCAATTAAAGACCTAGACACAATAACACTTCACCACAGCTTACAACCAGCCATGCCAAAAGAGCTGATATATGAATTACATCAAGTAATGGCCATATACACCATACAGTAACTACATGTTATAGCTGAGAGGATATTCCGAGCATTTTGTCAATACATAGTTTTAGTTAGAGCGAGCTGATCGATTTTGTAAGCTTTTCAGTCTTAAATCATTACGCAGCTCTTTCTTGAGCTCTCTCTTGAGTAACCACAAGACTGGCCTCATCAGAACAGGAGTGAAAATCATCATCAGTCAATAGATCTGCGTTTAATGATGAGCCTCTGGATTCTATAATAATAGATCAATAACAATACAGAAGGTCAAGTGTTGTCAGGTGTTATATACAGACAGCTGTTTACTGGTTAAGTTAATAGTTGTCCCCTTATTGTCCTCTTCAGAGAGTGGGCAACTACAAATTGTCTGTGCTAAATGACAATAAATAAATTGATTTGAAAAACATGAGTAAATACGCCTAGCAGTAGTTTCAGGGATCTGACAACTCTTGAGAGGTTTGTAGCAAACACGCTGTGTTAGATCTAATAGGACCTAGGCAACAGTGTCATCCACACATCAGCACAATTAGGTAGATAGCTTAACAACTGAACAACACAGAGGTGGAGTTTGTATTGGTGAGACCGTCTACTTGTATGGAGCACAGCCAGCCCTCAATGGTATTCAGGAAGCCCCCCTTCCCCTAAACAACCACCTACAGTCGCGATGATCTTCCTGAAAAATACATCAAGGGCTGGCTGTGGTTTGTAGTTTGTGAGATACGAACCTGGGAACGCCAGATCTTTGTCACATAGTTTAGTTTTATGGCGTGCCTGTCCTGAATCTAGTGCAGCGTAGTAAATATCCATGAGTAGGTCAGGAGCGTTTACACCTACCGCTAGAAGGACCGCCTTATCAAATCGAAACATTCGATAAATATAAATCTACACATAACATAAAACCTTGTTAGTAAAAACAGCAAGTACATCATTTGATTACTAATACAAACAGATAATGCAACTCAAAGCAGACCATTGCTACACAGCTAGACTGAATTCTACTTAGATATCTCAACGCATCATATCATAATATGTGTAATAATCTAACAGTAAGCTGCAGCAGTGAGATATAACCTCATAACCCTCTGTGTCGGCTTGAGTTCATGATACTGAAACTGTGATGTGAACGACAGAATAATTATCCTTACATGAATAAATCCAAGCTACAAGTGTCAGTGTGTCAGAACAATAAACCATTGCAAGTGTGTTATTTAAAAAAAACAACTAAAAGAGAGTATTACCTGACTAAATGATGGAAGGATCGTTGTGCTAGGTTATCTATATGTACTCTATACTCCAGTATTATAACCTCAGCTAATACTATCTGTGGGGCGTAAAAACATCCCAGGGTGGCCTCCAGTAAATCTGTAAGGTAAAGTCAATTATATTATTGGAGGAAGTAAATGACACGGGAGTCGGTGAATCGATTACTAAGACCAACTAAGCTAGTGAGTCATAATATTGTCCTAGGTTCCACAGAGACAGGTATCTAATTGATCATACACATATGAATAAAGGGATGCTTTGGATGTCTTATCACATTTTCTTTAGTGGATAGTACTTACGACAAGGTTGCTTTACAGTTTAGTTGATGCACAACTTTTGACCAAACCTCAAAAATCTTTGTATGAAAGAAGCCCAAAACATAGTAATTGAGGAAGGTGTGTGGTGTGTTTACTTTGACTTATACAAAGAATATGGTCTCCATGAGTCAAATACTGATGACAAGAGACAACGTTAGTTTAAGTCACACATGACCGACTGACCGTTCTTTCGTTAGCCTTAGCCTTGAGCAGGATGTTCATGATGCTCACCAAGCATTGAAACAATCATGACTCTCCGTGTTCCAGCTCATAGCTGTTAATAATATTGTAGCCTGAAACAGAATATAGACTGTCAACGGACACAAACTGGCAAAACCGAAACAAGTTAAAACAATAACTGAATATATAGGCTTACCAATATTCGCTGTTATTGACTAGATTAAAATTAGTGACAGAAATGTCTTTTGAGTAACAACTTATTTATTCAATGGTAACCCACATAAAATTGAAATATAATCCATATTAGAGAGACATGTACTGTTATAGTTGGTTCTATGGTTTTACCTGAAACCTAACCATTCCTGAGTAAGCTAACCTTACCTGTGTAACCTTGCCTTACCTGAGTAAAGGAGTTAGATTTGAGATACTCTTTGATGATTAGAGGACATGATAGATCTCAGTTACACAGATTCTCACCAGTTAACTTCATTATACCAACAGGTCCTCTACAATTAGAGCAGAAAATAGAACTACAGCCCCATCCACTAATACACTGATACATTGTACATACATGGCTCAATGTTAGTGATGATAATCAGGGATGTTTATAAATAACAATCTAGTGGGCTTCATAAGGGTACGAATATTTTGACAGGGAGATGAGCCAATAGGGATCATGACAGTATTGGGTTATGAGTAGTGTATTTACCTATCGAATGTTATGAGTAGTGTATTTATAGTAGATGGGACACTGCATGTATGCTGTGTACTGTGATTACACCATGATATCCTCCTCACATGTGGAGATAATCTACAAAATAGAGCATGATAAACTGACAATACATCAAATGTAAGGCAGTAGCGATTTGTGGACCATTTAAATCATGTTTTTGCTAAAATTGAGTATTAATTTGATAATAGGAACCAAGACTTTCTCGCTAACAGGCGAGATAAATAAATTAGCAAAACTCGCTATAAATGTGTGGGGTGGTACTGGATAATGCATGAGCCAAGATAAGATAACTACAAAATATGACGCTCAAATGCCAGGTTAAAAGTAAGTAAAATTACAAAGTAGCACGCAGTGCTGCATATTACACCACTGAGCCTTGTCACATTGCTTTAGAATGAATGAGTTTTTTTCGATGTAAAAAAACTCTGTACCTTTAACCAAATTATCTAAATAACAGGTTTTGAAAATGCAGCACTCACCTGAAGAAATTGGAGAGCTCAATATGAGGCCCAAATTCCACTCCTTCTAGAGTAAGACTCAACCATGTCAAAGCTTTATCATATACCTGTAATAGCTTCAATATTTAATTGCTTGCAAGTTTTTGACAAAAACATAAAATTTGTCAACAAGAACTAGAAAAAAAGTAGCAGTCCAAGTAAGCCGAACTCCACTCCAAGGATTTAGACTAATGATGTAGTTCACATTAAAATCCTACATCACACTATCGCCACATATTTGCTATTATATATTTAACCCGATTGATGAAACCAAGTGTCAAACTCGTATTATCCTCATAAATATTATTGATATCGAGCTGCAGAATATTTACCTGTAGTTCACCCTTATTATTGAGCACAACAAGTAAATCACCAGATGGATGCCACTCTATAAAGTCAGCCTGATATTCAGTACGCACTGTCAGGGTGTTCTGAAGGTTCTTTCTGTAATATAATCAGTCATATTGAGGCATGCAGGGGTAGACAGAGACGAGATTGCTGGTGAGCGGTACACTGGTGTGATGTGTTCTGTGTATACAGGATTTTGTGAGCTCATAAGTACATATATCAGCTCTACAGCTCTTTGCGTTTACAGATCCACTAACACTACACTAACCAACTTACTACCATCTCTCCCACTATAATAAATAAAATACTATGAGGTTCTGCAGCAATACATATATTAATGAGCAGACTGGCAAACGGGTATATTTCAGCGTCCAATCAGGTTATAGTGAGTGAGACCGTCTGTAGGGACTGTAAGTATAGGAGCCGGGGTGCAGCTAAACATCGAAGACCAAAAACCCTAAACATGTATCAATACATTAAACCTGATCTGGCTTGGGAAACTGATGGTCAAATTCAGTGTAATCCTTATAAAACCATGTTAAGTTACTGTATAAACTGACATGTATCCACGGTGGGCAGGATCACTTCTCTTAAAAATCAGCTACCAAAACTGTACATCGACAGGTTCACACTCTGTTTTAGTTTAATTATGTCAGTATATGAGGTTTTCCTCCGCTTAGTGTTACAATACACAGATTAGCTCGCTCTTCCTGATTGGTCATTGGAGCCCATGGCCACGCCTCCTCTGACGCTATCGGCTATCGCTATCGGTAAAGCATCAGCAGTGGGAGATACCTGTATGTCGATTACGGCCAGGTCTGCCGGGTAAATCCAACGGGTGTATCTGTGGAAAACAAATAAAAAAAATTAAAAAAAACATCTCAGACAGAATGAGGCATTAATTGACAATACACAATCTCAAACTGAACAGAGATTCCTAAGAGGATCAGGTCGATCACAATGTTATTATTGACTTGATCTCACTGAGAATTCCAAAAACGTGCATTGTGGGATGCTCATAAGTATCCTACTATGTCCAACTACAAATGCCAGTCAACAAGGGCAGAAAAGCTTCATATATTATGAGTGTCAACACATGGAGATTTTTCTAGAAACATTATATCTGTCAACATTAGCAAATGCAGTCATATACTGTTAGACCACCCATGCAAAATAGCTGCATACATTATGACTGTCAAGGTTGGACCACACATGAAGACTTTTAAACAAACAAAACAACTGTCAACATTAGGAGGATTGTCAACTACTAAGCCTACACATGCAGGGTGGCCGCATAAGTTATAGCTGTCAGCGATAGACCACACCTCCTTCCCATTTAGGATCTTACTACATACAAGGAGTTAGAGACTTTAACTCCTTGCTAATGCTATATATATCTGTCTGAGTAGGTACTTTCTACCATATATGACCATTAATATGATTATAAATTATAAATCAGTGTATGGCGACTCTAGTAATGTATGTGTGCCAATGTATCGATCAAGTAGCAGTATATGTATATAAATAAATACTTAAATAATAATAATATTTCAGTTTTATATGATTATTTTTCAACAATGGCAGCAATTATATTGAGTAGAAATGAGCACGACATTTCAATGTTATCGGAACTTGGTTTGATAGAGGAATGAAAATAACCTAGTACCAATATACATATCTAATGATATATATACAACATTATAAAGCAACTTTGAACAACCTTGCTTTGAACTAATGAAATTAAGGGAGTATCAAGCCGAGCAACCAGATTCTAACTGTAAGTCAATTTGGTCATGTCACACTTTGAGAGTCATCCTCTTTCCAAAAATGTGTATTGTTGGAGACTAAATGCTTGGTCATTGGTAAAAAAAATAACAAAAACTGCAGTATGAATACTGAGCACAAACCAAACTGTTAGTTACTGTTTCATACGATCTCTCATTGTGTCTTCGCTAATATTAAAGCAATTGGTAATTCAGTATTGCTAAATTCAAGACTTCTTAATTTAATTCGGAAAGTTGAGGATTGTCGATTTCACAGAATTAAATATCAGACATTTTGCTTTTGTGAATTTCCTGAGCTTATGCTATAAAGATTGAAGTTAATGTTCAGTTTGCAAAACGATAAAATGTTCCTCCTTCCTCCAAAATATACCGTACCAACTACGTAATCAAGCCGGACATATTAACATCATTGGCAAAGAATTTCTCGACTCATCTTAGAAAAAAAGTCATGTCTTTGGATTTTTGTCAGTTTTATATATATGGTAGCCCATATCAAAAAACGTACAAATCCCAAATTTTTTGGCCATCGGGATGCCGGTTCAAAAGTTACGGGGGCTCACAGATAGCGCGTTGGCGAATAAAAACTGACCGACTGTGCCCTGACCCATACTTTGACATCCAATAACTGCTGCATTTTTCATGCTAACCATGTGTTTTCTTTAAATTGTAGAAGTACTCATTGAGTTCTACCCATATACAAAAATCCGGACCAAATCATCCGGATCAATATAAGAAGCGAGACCAACAATGCAATGACTATATAGTGTGATGAATTATATTCTGAACTTGTTTTGACAATGCAGCACTCACCTGAAAAAATTGGAGAATTGAATATGAGGCACAAATTTCACTCCTTTTAGAGTAAGACTCAAGTATGTCCAAGCTTTATCATATACATTTAATACATTCAATATTTATATATATATATCTTTATATCTGTGGAAAACAAACAAAATGAATTAAACAACACATCTCAATCGGAATGGGGAATTTATTGACAGTCCAGCAACGCAACCTGAAATTGAGATTCCACAGAGGATCAAGCTGATCATAAATTATTGTTATTCAAGCTGCCAACTATGCAAGATGCCTATTTCTCGACTTCTCGTCTGCATTTAACACCATCAGTGTCAGTAATCTCCTCACAGAACTGCAACATCTAGACTCCCGAGTTACAAACTGGGTGTCGAGTTTCCTGACAGGCAGAACACAAAGAACAATAGTAAACAATATTCTCTCAACATCAATCACCACCAACACAGGAACACCCCGGGGTTCTGTCCTCAGTCCTCTATTATTCTCAGTGTATACAAATAGGATTAGGTCAGAACAGAGCAATATAACTATTTTAAAATATGCTGATGACACTTGTATTGTTGGTTGCATCTCTGATAATAATGACTTGTCTAATTATTTTAATGACATTAATAGAATCTCTGGTCTATGCAAAGAACTGGACTTATTACTTAATCCTTCTAAAACCCAAGAGATGCTTTTCTCCACTAAGAGATAAACCTGACAGTCCTACTCTCGAATTGAATGGTGTAAAAATAGATTTTTTTGACAATGTTAAATATTTGGGAGTTCTCTTTGATAACAAATTACGTTTCGAAGATCATGTCAATAATGTTGTATCCAAAGCAAATCAGAGAATGTTTGTCATCAGAACCTTTGATTATCAGAGTACAAAGCCTTTAGCCTGCATGTTACTTAAAAGTTTTATTGTATCCATTCTAACCTACTGCCTACCTATTTTGTTCACTAGTATTTATTCACGAGACAAGAAAGCTCTGAGAAAGTTTTTTAAACAATGCGACAGACTAGGTCTTGATATTGGGGACCTAGATTCAGTCATATCAAAACGTACAAAGAACCTGGCCCTGCAGATAATACATGATGACGAACATTATTTTTTTAAACAATTTTCTTGAGAAACTCCCCTCAGGCAGATATCGCAGCCTTAAATACAGAACTGCTTGGGGTAAAGACTCATTCCTCAGACACTTGATTTTGATATTGCAAGATATTTTTTAATCCACTAGAAGTCAGACTTTACTTTACTCATTTTGTTTATGTTTCTTTTTGGTATTCCCTACTCATGTAACAGTATAAACACTCAATTTGCAGCATACCTAATGTTTGTGACAAAATAAACCAACCAACCAACCAACCAACCAACCAACCAACCAACCAACCAACCAACCAACCAACCAACCAACCATTCACTTGATCTTACTGGGAATTCCAAAAAGATGCATTGTGGGATACTCATAAGTATCCTAGTATAATCTAATTACAAGTGCCAGTCAACAGGAGCGGAATAGCTTTACAGAGTAAGGATATATCCTTACTCTGTGATAGCATCATACATTATGACTGTCAAGGTTGGACCACACATGAAGGCTTTGCAACAAACAACACAACTGCCAATATTAGGAGGATGGTCAACTCCCCTTAGACCACCCATACACAAAAGCTGGATAACTTATAACTGTCAGTGTTAGACCACGCCTCTTTCCCATTTAGGATCTTACCTAACAGAGCTATCTGAGATGGTAATTCCTACCATATATCATAACCATTGCTAAAAAGGATATTGTAAATCAGTGTTTTGTGACTCAAGTAATGTATGTCTGCAAAGGTATTGATTTTGCTTTTATTTTTGGACAAAATTGTCAATATCTCAACTCCATGGTTCTTGTCTTCACATTTATTACAGGCGTGACTGAACTTGCATGCCCTCCTAGAGCAAGTTCCATAATTAAAAAAATTACGATTCATAATACAGGGGCATCATTTCTCAACATATTTTCTGAGGTCAACTAGCTTTCCTCTGTTGATCTGGGACACCACTGACTCTGGTACATTGTTTACTGATAGCTGATTAGGTGGATGGGTATTACCTGTTTTACTGCCGCTGCTGGCTATGCTGTCACTGTAGGAGCCCGCATCTTTCTCCCAGCCCGCATTGCTGCCTGCTCATCAAACGCTTGTTGCCTCCTTCTTACAAGTGGTTTAAGTTGAAGAACCTCAGCTGGGCCGCCTGATCGGGTCCTTCGCTGGCTGCTACTGGAATAAAAAAAATATAGGATTATTACTGGTATACAATAGAAAAATTGTGTTATATAACTTGCCAAGGTTCTCCACGAACAAATTTCTTTATTTACCAGAAGTTCCTTCTGAAATGATCGAACCTTTCAATAATGAATTCAGGAAATACTTATGGACATATAAAATAGGGGATTAGGAACACATATTCTTGAGCACCTGGTCATAAAATGTTTTTTGTAAGATGGGTGTGATCAGGTAGGATTTTCACACATTGTCGTCATCATTATATCCAAACCGTCAGGTAAGCTTGGGTTGAGTTGGTCTTGAGTGTCAATAAGTAATTTTAATCAACTGTGCGGGGCGACAAAATGACGAGACAACCTTGATTACCTATAGATTACTGTGCGGTGTATGATGAGGTAATATTCTACTGCCTGATGATGTTAGTACAGCTGCAAATATCTGGGAGGTAGAGGGGGAGTAGAATCACCACTAGATGGAGTCTTATGTAGTGATGATGTTGTAGATGGGCGCCTCTCTGTGAGCGAGGTAGTATTACAGGGGGCATAACTCTAGACTTGTAATGATAGTAACAGGTTATAAAATATTGATGCAATTATTTTTCCTATGTCCAAAGAACTTGACACTCTTGAGACCAACATTACCATGTACCATGGTTATGTTGGTCCAAAGGGCGGTAAGTTCTTTTGACTTATCACAGGCAAACCCCATGCCCTTCATTATGTTGATTTCGCCGAACAAAACATTTGACATGACTCGAAATGAAAGCATCAAATTTGTCCATTTTGCTGCAGGACTTTCAGCTGATTTCCCATGTTTTATGCTATCTACCTGCATACACATATCTGAGAATGGGATGTTGAGGAGGTGGGATCACAAATTGATGAGTACACTATCCTATGGGATGTTTACTACACCGTTTTTACTTACTGTTGTGTGACAGCCTAACGGTCTAAATAAGGCTAACAAACACAATTAACACATGTAACAGTGAGAATAAAACCTTAACTGTATATTTCTGAACAGACTGAAAGGAATGGAACAGCTGAACAGAATTTCTCGGACTACATTTTTCTTTGTTCTCTTTTTTTGTCTGTGTTTTGCTAAGATTTGACAGAAAAGGTGACTTCAAGCTTTCTCCTACAGTTGTGTAACCACAAATACATTAATTTTAGCAAAATGATTTAGTGACTATAATGAATCAACAATTACCTGTTGGCCCTTAATATAGCTACCCTCCTATTATGGTAATCGGATGTCAAACACCGATTTAGGGCAAGACCACAATGTGCGACTGAAGCAATCAATGTTCCAATTATGCAAATGTCAGATACCAGTCAGCAAGCCAGGAACATTATCTAGTGCAACCTACCATCCATCTACCAGTTGTGTAATACCAAGAAATCTACTGTGAACACGTAACACTCCTTAATTGCAACCCTTACTACTCTATTTCATACATGACAAGTTTGCTGGGCTCTATATCTGGTGGTGCATAAACTTGAGGGCTGGGTTGGCCTGGGGGCCCTAAAATACTCCCGGCGGCGGCCTGGGGTAACACCCAAGCCGCCCAAGCTATTAAAATATTTGATTTTCTGTAGTTTTTTTGTTAGATAACTGTAATATACCAAATTCTAGCAAGTGTTACACAGAATTTTACTATGTATAACTGTTTAAACTAATGCAATTTGTTCTAATAGGTTGAAAACTAGACCTCATGACAGTAAAATAAGCGTATAAAACTTCACTAAGCTCTTAGGTGCAAAAGTGGTGTGGTTATAGGGTCATCTGGTCTCATAGGGTAATCAGCCCAAATATCTGGTGTTACCCTACCAAATAGGGTAACTTGTCATGTATGCTCTATTTATATGTATAACAATTTAAGTCAAATCACTGCTTCTGAAGAACCAGGAACTGCATTCACAGAAATACAGGGATCGAAAGCTTGCACCAAGTAAATCTTTGACTAGATGCTCTTTGCTCTGTAATCTTTTTTATTTGAGAGATTGAAATTATGAAAAGTCCAAGATGAGACATAATGTGCAGAGCGACCATCTATCATGGCCAACACCAACCAGCCCAGTGGCCAGAAAATCTCTGCAATAATCTCATTATCCACAACAAAATAATAGTTCAATACAAAAACCCTGATTAAGGTTATGATACCAGCGTTGACCGATTTGGACATTTTATATACCATTGGAAAGCTGCTGAGCTACTGATCGCTAATAGCTCATCAAAAACGTGATCTGATGATGTTGCGTCATTTTGTAGGAGAAATGAGGCCGATAAGGCTGTGTTTAGCAATGTTGATGGCTGCGCTACATTGATTGCTAGAAAGTTCAAAACAGGTTACATTCATTTTTAGAGACATAGTTCATCCTAATTTTTGGTTGAAAATAATATTTGATGAGCCCAAAGTGGCTTTTTGCGTCACGTCTTAATGCGTGTGGTTTTTTAACTTTGATGATATAATGCGAAATTTTAACCAAAGATTAGAGACAGTTTGAATAAAAAAGGGCCAAATTTTTTGCTTTTTTCCACTATTTAGCTGTTTAAATGACACACACCACAAATTTCAGCGGTATATCAAATGTATTAATATCGGCATAGACCATCAAAGGTAGATGCATTTTGCGCCATTTATCAATAACGTCAAACATGCTGTCAAAAGGTCCAGCACTTAGGCCAGACAAATATTTTTTGACAATTCTGACATACCAAGCCGCATTGATTAAGCATAGTACAAACAGGAAATGCCAACAGAATATGGCACTATCTATTAGTCTTCCTCGAATTGCGCACCACAGAATGCCAAAAACAGCCAATTTAGAGGTCTTTTAAAGGTGTTTTTCGGCATTCTGTGGTGCGAAATTCGGGAAAAAAAAACTGATACGTTATGCCATATTCTGTTTTCATTTACTGTTTCTAATACGCTTTATTAAAAGTGTCCAGAGTTAGGTTTAGGTAGCTCACAGCCTTGGATTGGTGTGATACTTACTTAACAGGCATGGAGAGCATGATTGTTCAACTGTGGTTACTTTCTCAATTGCAGCCTTCTCCATCTTATGTTCAAGAACGTTATTCAGGGGTCAAATACTATTCTGGAGTCTGTTTGTTGCCTTTGAAGAGGGCAGTAGTATACTGACATATAAGCCTTGAATTTTGCTGAATATCCAATGTTATGCTGTTTGCAGTAAGTGAGTGGAAGGTGGGATCGGTGCTCATGCATAATTCCTCCCCCCCCATCTAATATCCTCCAGCATTGACCTGGTTACAAGTAACAGGTAATTAAAAAAAACACTACAAAACTTCCACAGCAGGCTTCTGTATTGTTCAGTCTCACTAGTTTTAACATGACTCAATGTTAGCTGGCGTGAGATTCCGCCTAGCTGTGGTGGGAGCCTATATAAAGTGAATTTAGTGAGTACATTGCTCGAAATGGCAAACCCTCTAGGGTAAGAAGCTTATCGTACACATATTTCCAATAGAACACGAGATAGCTTCGGATTGTACTTTTTGTGGTTTGCCTGGATGTTATGATTAGCAGAGAGTTTGTGAGAACCTACTCGCAGAAGTCTTGAAAAATTGAAATCGAAATGCCCGATGTCAACATATGGATGATACCATTCACTGACGTGTGCAAATTTTAAGTTTAATACCAACAAAGGATCCAGTCACTATTCAATAGGTTTTACGTTGATGCTAGGGGGTCTTACAATGAGAACGAACAGGGCTTGCATTAATGCAATCCCTTGCTCAGAACTATACTACTAAGTTATTCAACATTTCCTCCCAAATTATTCACTCAGGATAATATACGGCTATATCTGGGAGCTAAAATCGATCCTTTTCCCAAGATAGTCTGGTCACTTCGCTCAAATAGACAATTCGTGCACAAAACGTAACTCAGAATGCATAGATAGAGTTCCATCTATGAGAGAGTGATTTGAGAGCGAGACCTACGTAGAGCACCTAAGCTGTTTTTTTTATTCAGAGACCTTTCAGTCACGGTTTACGAAATTCGTATCTATTTATGCGTTATTCTGTAGACTAAACAGCCAAGTCATATAATCCCTGCATGAATATAGTTGTTGATACAGCTGTCACAAAAATGTGTCATGTGAACGGTCTTAGGCCTAGTATAATAATTATTGTGGTAAAATTACATTATACAAAACAGATAACGAAAGAAGAAATAAAGGGACCTATTATGTCAACTGCCGGCAACAAACAAACATGGTATGTATGAAGAAAAAATAAACATCTGACCAGCTGTGTTTCAACTTGAAATTTGAAAGTTTTTTAAAAAGCGCAATAGTTTCACCAAGATGCTCAACTCAGTGAGATAAACACTTTCATTCATTCATTCATTCGTTCACTCATTCACTCATTCACCCATTCACCCATTCACCCATCCACCCATCCACCCATCCACCCATCCACCCATCTACCCATCCACCCATCCACCCATCCACCCATCCACCCATCCACCCATCCACCCATCCACCCATCCACCCATCTCACTGAGTTGAGCATCTTGGTGAAAAAAATGCGCATTTTGAAAAAACTTTCAAATTTCAAACTGAAACACTTATTCAGACTCAGCTTTTCGCTGCGAGTCTAATGGCGCAAATATCGGGACGATCAGACAAGAATTGGCGAAGTTATAGCGAAAAACGTCGCTAAAGCGGACGAAAGTGTTTATCTCACTGAGTTGAGCATCTTGGTGAAAAAAATGCGCATTTTTAAAAACTTTCAAATCTCAAACTGAAACTCTTATTCAGACTCAGCTTTTCGCTGCGAATCTAATGGAGCAAATATCGGGATGATCGGACAAGAATTGGCGAAGTTATAGCGAAAAACGTCGCTAAAACGGACGAAAGTGTTTATCTCACCGAGTTGAGCATCCTGGTGAAAAAAATGCGCATTTTGAAAAAACTTTCAAATTTCAAACTGAAACACTTATTCAGACTCAGCTTTTCGCTGCGAGTCTAATGGCGCAAATATCGGGACGATCGGACAAGAATTGGCGAAGTTATAGCGAAAAACGTCGCTAAAACGGACGAAAGTGTTTATCTCACTGAGTTGAGCATCTTGGTGAAAAAAATGCGCATATTGAAAAAACTTTCAAATTTCAAACTGAAACACTTATTCAGACTCAGCTTTTCGCTGCGAGTCTAATGGCGCAAATATCGGGACGATCGGACAAGAATTGGCGAAGTTATAGCGAAAAACGTCGCTAAAACGGACGAAAGTGTTTATCTCACTGAGTTGAGCATCTTGGTGAAAAAAATGCGCATATTGAAAAAACTTTCAAATTTCAAACTGAAACACTTATTCAGACTCAGCTTTTCGCTGCGAGTCTAATGGCGCAAATATCGGGACGATCTGACAAGAATTGGCGAAGTTATAGCGAAAAACGTCGCTAAAACGGACGAAAGTGTTTATCTCACTGAGTTGAGGATCTTGGTGAAAAAATTGCGCATTTTGAAAAAACTTTCAAATTTCAAACTGAAACACTTATTCAGACTCAGCTTTTCGCTGCGAGTCTAATGGCGCAAATATCGGGACGATCGGACGAGAATTGGCGAAGTTATAGCGAAAAACGTCGCTAAAACGGACGAAAGTGTTTATCTTACTGAGTTGAGCATCTTGGTGAAAAAATTGCGCATTTTGAAAAAACTTTCAAATTTCAAACTGAAACACTTATTCAGACTCAGCTTTTCGCTGCGAGTCTTATGGCGCAAATATCGGGACGATCGGACAAGAATTGGCGAAGTTATAGCGAAAAAGGTCGCTAAAACGGACGAAAGTGTTTATCTCACTGAGTTGAGCATCTTGGTGAAAAAAATGCGCATATTGAAAAAACTTTCAAATTTCAAACTGAAACACTTATTCAGACTCAGCTTTTCGCTGCGAGTCTTATGGCGCAAATATCGGGACGATCGGACAAGAATTGGCGAAGTTATAGCGAAAAACGTCGCTAAAACGGACGAAAGTGTTTATCTCACTGAGTTGAGCATCTTGGTGAAAAAAATGCGCATATTGAAAAAACTTTCAAATTTCAAACTGAAACACTTATTCAGACTCAGCTTTTCGCTGCGAGTCTTATGGCGCAAATATCGGGACGATCGGACAAGAATTGGCGAAGTTATAGCGAAAAACGTCGCTAAAACGGACGAAAGTGTTTATCTCACTGAGTTGAGCATTTTGGTGAAAAAAATGCGCATTTTGAAAAAACTTTCAAATTTCAAACTGAAACACTTATTCAGACTCAGCTTTTCGCTGCGAGTCTAATGGCGCAAATATCGGGACGATCGGACAAGAATTGGCGAAGTTATAGCGAAAAACGTCGCTAAAACGGACGAAAGTGTTTATCTCACTGAGTTGAGCATCTTGGTGAAAAAAATGCGCATTTTGAAAAAACTTTCAAATTTCAAACTGAAACACTTATTCAGACTCAGCTTTTCGCTGCGAGTCTTATGGCGCAAATATCGGGACGATCGGACAAGAATTGGCGAAGTTATAGCGAAAAACGTCGCTAAAACGGACGAAAGTGTTTATCTCACTGAGTTGAGCATCTTGGTGAAAAAAATGCGCATTTTGAAAAAACTTTCAAATTTCAAACTGAAACACTTATTCAGATTCAGCTTTTCGCTGCGAGTCTAATGGCGCAAATATCACGACGATCGGACAAGAATTGGCGAAGTTATAGCGAAAAACGTCGCTAAAACGGACGAAAGTGTTTATCTCACTGAGTTGAGCATCTTGGTGAAAAAAATGCGCATTTTGAAAAAACTTTCAAATTTCAAACTGAAACACTTATTCAGACTCAGCTTTTCGCTGCGAGTCTAATGGCGCAAATATCGGGACGATCGGACAAGAATTGGCGAAGTTATAGCGAAAAACGTCGCTAAAACGGACGAAAGTGTTTATCTCACTGAGTTGAGCATCTTGGTGAAAAAAATGCGCATTTTGAAAAAACTTTCAAATTTCAAACTGAAACACTTATTCAGACCCAGCTTTTCGCTGCGAGTCTAATGGCGCAAATATCGGGACGATCGGACAAGAATTGGCGAAGTTATAGCGAAAAACGTCGCTGAAACGGACGAAAGTGTTTATCTTACTGAGTTGAGCATCTTGGTGAAAAAAATGCGCAATTTGAAAAAACTTTCAAATTTCAAACTGAAACACTTATTCAGACTCAGCCTTTCGCTGCGAGTCTAATGGCGCAAATATCGGGACGATCGGACAAGAATTGGCGAAGTTATAGCGAAAAACGTCGCTAAAACGGACGAAAGTGTTTATCTCACTGAGTTGAGCATCTTGGTGAAAAAAATGCGCATTTTGAAAAAACTTTCAAATTTCAAACTGAAATACTTATTCAGACTCAGCTTTTCGCTGCGAGTCTAATGGCGCAAATATCGGGACGATCGGACAAGAATTGGCGAAGTTATAGCGAAAAACGTCGCTAAAACGGACGAAAGTGTTTATCTCACTGAGTTGAGCATCTTGGTGAAAACAATGCGCATTTTGAAAAAACTTTCAAATTTCAAACTGAAACACTTATTCAGATTCAGCTTTTCGCTGCGAGTCTAATGGCGCAAATATCGGGACGATCGGACAAGAATTGGCGAAGTTATAGCGAAAAACGTCGCTAAAACGGATGAAAGTGTTTATCTCACTGAGTTGAGCATCTTGGTGAAAAAAATGCGCATTTTGAAAAAACTTTCAAATTTCAAACTGAAACACTTATTCAGACTCAGCTTTTCGCTGCGAGTCTAATGGCGCAAATATCGGGACGATCGGACAAGAATTGGCGAAGTTATAGCGAAAAACGTCGCTAAAACGGACGAAAGTGTTTATCTCACTGAGTTGAGCATCTTGGTGAAAAAAATGCGCATTTTGAAAAAACTTTCAAATTTCAAACTGAAACACTTATTCAGACCCAGCTTTTCGCTGCGAGTCTAATGGCGCAAATATCGGGACGATCGGACAAGAATTGGCGAAGTTATAGCGAAAAACGTCGCTAAAACGGACGAAAGTGTTTATCTCACTGAGTTGAGCATCTTGGTGAAAAAAAATGCGCAATTTGAAAAAACTTTCAAATTTCAAACTGAAACACTTATTCAGACTCAGCCTTTCGCTGCGAGTCTAATGGCGCAAATATCGGGACGATCGGACAAGAATTGGCGAAGTTATAGCGAAAAACGTCGCTAAAACGGACGAAAGTGTTTATCTCACTGAGTTGAGCATCTTGGTGAAAAAAATGCGCATTTTGAAAAAACTTTCAAATTTCAAACTGAAACACTTATTCAGACTCAGCTTATCGCTGCGAGTCTAATGGCGCAAATATCGGGACGATCGGACAAGAATTGGCGAAGTTATAGCGAAAAACGTCGCTAAAACGGACGAAAGTGTTTATCTCACTGAGTTGAGTGAGCATCTTGGTGAAAAAAATGCGCATTTTGAAAAAACTTTCAAAATTCAAACTGAAACACTTATTCAGATTCAGCTTTTCGCTGCGAGTCTGATGGCGCAAATATCGGGACGATCGGACAAGAATTGGCGAAGTTATAGCGAAAAACGTCGCTAAAACGGACGAAAGTGTTTATCTCACTGAGTTGAGCATCTTGGTGAAAAAAATGCGCATTTTGAAAAAACTTTCAAATTTCAAACTGAAACACTTATTCAGACTCAGCTTTTCGCTGCGAGTCTAATGGCGCAAATATCGGGACGATCGGACAAGAATTGGCGAAGTTATAGCGAAAAACGTCGCTAAAACGGACGAAAGTGTTTATCTCACTGAGTTGAGCATCTTGGTGAAAAAAATGCGCATTTTGAAAAAACTTTCAAATTTCAAACTGAAACACTTATTCAGACTCAGCTTTTCGCTGTGAGTCTGATGGCGCAAATATCGGGACGATCGGACAAGAATTGGCGAAGTTATAGCGAAAAACGTCGCTAAAACGGACGAAAGTGTTTATCTCACTGAGTTGAGCATCTTGGTGAAAAAAATGCGCATTTTGAAAAAACTTTCAAATTTCAAAATGAAACACTTATTCAGACTCAGCTTTTCGCTGCGAGTCTAATGGCGCAAATATCGGGACGATCGGACAAGAATTGGCGAAGTTATAGCGAAAAACGTCGCTAAAACGGACGAAAGTGTTTATCTCACTGAGTTGAGCATCTTGGTGAAAAAAATGCGCATTTTGAAAAAACTTTCAAATTTCAAACTGAAACACTTATTCAGACTCAGCTTTTCGCTGCGAGTCTGATGGCGCAAATATCGGGACGATCGGACAAGAATTGGCGAATTTATAGCGAAAAACGTCGCTAAAACGGACGAAAGTGTTTATCTCACTGAGTTGAGCATCTTGGTGAAAAAAATGCGCATTTTGAAAAAACTTTCAAATCTCAAACTGAAACACTTATTCAGACTCAGCTTTTCGCTGCGAGTCTGATGGCGCAAATATCGGGACGATCGGACAAGAATTGGCGAAGTTATAGCGAAAAACGTCGCTAAAACGGACGAAAGTGTTTATCTCACTGAGTTGAGCATCTTGGTGAAAAAAATGCGCATTTTGAAAAAACTTTCAAATTTCAAACTGAAACACTTATTCAGACCCATCTTTTCGCTGCGAGTCTAATGGCGCAAATATCGGGACGATCGGACAAGAATTGGCGAAGTTATAGCGAAAAACGTCGCTAAAACGGACGAAAGTGTTTATCTCACTGAGTTGAGCATCTTGGTGAAAAAAATGCGCAATTTGAAAAAACTTTCAAATTTCAAACTGAAACACTTATTCAGACTCAGCCTTTCGCTGCGAGTCTAATGGCGCAAATATCGGGACGATCGGACAAGAATTGGCGAATTTATAGCGAAAAACGTCACTAAAACGGACGAAAGTGTTTATCTCACTGAGTTGAGCATCTTGGTGAAAAAAATGCGCATTTTGAAAAAACTTTCAAATCTCAAACTGAAACACTTATTCAGACTCAGCTTTTCGCTGTGAGTCTGATGGCGCAAATATCGGGACGATCGGACAAGAATTGGCGAAGTTATAGCGAAAAACGTCGCTAAAACGGACGAAAGTGTCTATCTCACTGAGTTGAGCATCTTGGTGAAAAAAATGCGCATTTTGAAAAAACTTTCAAATTTCAAAATGAAACACTTATTCAGACTCAGCTTTTCGCTGCGAGTCTAATGGCGCAAATATCGGGACGATCGGACAAGAATTGGCGAAGTTATAGCGAAAAACGTCGCTAAAACGGACGAAAGTGTTTATCTCACTGAGTTGAGCATCTTGGTGAAAAAAATGCGCATTTTGAAAAAACTTTCAAATTTCAAACTGAAACACTTATTCAGACTCAGCTTTTCGCTGCGAGTCTGATGGCGCAAATATCGGGACGATCGGACAAGAATTGGCGAATTTATAGCGAAAAACGTCGCTAAAACGGACGAAAGTGTTTATCTCACTGAGTTGAGCATCTTGGTGAAAAAAATGCGCATTTTGAAAAAACTTTCAAATCGCAAACTGAAACACTTATTCAGACTCAGCTTTTCGCTGCGAGTCTGATGGCGCAAATATCGGGACGATCGGACAAGAATTGGCGAAGTTATAGCGAAAAACGTCGCTAAAACGGACGAAAGTGTTTATCTCACTGAGTTGAGCATCTTGGTGAAAAAAATGCGCATTTTGAAAAAACTTTCAAATTTCAAACTGAAACACTTATTCAGACCCATCTTTTCGCTGCGAGTCTAATGGCGCAAATATCGGGACGATCGGACAAGAATTAGCGAAGTTATAGCGAAAAACGTCGCTAAAACGGACGAAAGTGTTTATCTCACTGAGTTGAGCATCTTGGTGAAAAAAATGCGCAATTTGAAAAAACTTTCAAATTTCAAACTGAAACACTTATTCAGACTCAGCCTTTCGCTGCGAGTCTAATGGCGCAAATATCGGGACGATCGGACAAGAATTGGCGAAGTTATAGCGAAAAACGTCGCTAAAACGGACGAAAGTGTTTATCTCACTGAGTTGAGCATCTTGGTGAAAAAAATGCGCATTCTAAAAAAACTTTCAAATTTCAAAATGAAACACTTATTCAGACTCAGCTTTTCGCTGCGAGTCTAATGGCGCAAATATCGGGACGATCGGACAAGAATTGGCGAAGTTATAGCGAAAAACGTCGCTAAAACGGACGAAAGTGTTTATCTCACTGAGTTGAGCATATTGGTGAAAAAAATACGCATTTTGAAAAAACTTTCAAATTTCAAACTGAAACACTTATTCAGACTCAGCTTTTCGCTGCGAGTCTAATGGCGCAAATATCGGGACGATCGGACAAGAATTGGCGAAGTTATAGCGAAAAACGTCGCTAAAACGGACGAAAGTGTTTATCTCACTGAGTTGAGCATCTTGGTGAAAAAAATGCGCATTTTGAAAAAACTTTCAAATTTCAAACTGAAACACTTATTCAGACTCAGCTTTTCGCTGCGAGTCTAATGGCGCAAATATCGGGACGATCGGACAAGAATTGGCGAAGTTATAGCGAAAAACGTCGCTAAAACGGACGAAAGTGTTTATCTCACTGAGTTGAGCATCTTGGTGAAAAAAATGCGCATTTTGAAAAAACTTTCAAATTTCAAACTGAAACACTTATTCAGACTCAGCTTTTCGCTGCGAGTCTAATGGCGCAAATATCGGGACGATCGGACAAGAATTGGCGAAGTTATAGCGAAAAACGTCGCTAAAACGGACGAAAGTGTTTATCTCACTGAGTTGAGCATCTTGGTGAAAAAAATGCGCATTTTGAAAAAACTTTCAAATTTCAAACTGAAACACTTATTCAGACTCAGCTTTTCGCTGCGAGTCTAATGGCGCAAATATCGGGACGATCGGACAAGAATTGGCGAAGTTATAGCGAAAAACGTCGCTAAAACGGACGAAAGTGTTTATCTCACTGAGTTGAGCATCTTGGTGAAAAAAATGCGCATTTTGGTAAAACTTTCACATTTCAAACTGAAACACTTATTCAGACTCAGCTTTTCGCTGCGAGTCTAATGGCGCAAATATCGATTCGATCGGACAAGAATTGGCGAAGTTATAGCGAAAAACGTCGCTAAAACGGACGAAAGTGTTAATCTCACTGAGTTGAGCATCTTGGTGAAAAAAATTCGCATTTTGAAAAAACTTTCAAATTTCAAACTGAAACACTTATTCAGACTCAGCTTTTCGCTGCGAGTCTAATGGCGCAAGTATCGGGACGATCGGACAAGAATTAGCGAAGTTATAGCGAAAAACGTCGCTAAAACGGACGAAAGTGTTTATCTCACCGAGTTGAGCATCTTGGTGAAAAAAATGCGCATTTTGAAAAAACTTTCAAATTTCAAACTGAAACACTTATTCAGATTCAGCTTTTCGCTGCGAGTCTAATGGCGCAAATATCGGGACGATCGGACAAGAATTGGCGAAGTTATAGCGATAAACATCGCTAAAACGGACGAAAGTGTTTATCTCACTGAGTTGAGCATCTTGGTGAAAAAAATGCGCATTTTGAAAAAACTTTCAAATCTCAAACTGAAACACTTATTCAGACTCAGGTTTTCTCTGCGAGTCTAATGGCGCAAATATCGGGACGATCGGACAAGAATTGGCGAAGTTATAGCGAAAAACGTCGCTAAAACGGACGAAAGTGTTTATCTCACTGAGTTGAGCATCTTGGTGAAAAAAATGCGCATTTTGAAAAAACTTTCAAATTTCAAACTGAAACACTTATTCAGACCCAGCTTATCGCTGCGAGTCTAATGGCGCAAATATCGGGACGATCGGACAAGAATTGGCGAAGTTATAGTGAAAAACGTCGCTAAAACGGACGAAAGTGTTTATCTCACTGAGTTGAGTGAGCATCTTGGTGAAAAAAATGCGCATTTTGAAAAAACTTTCAAATTTCAAACTGAAACACTTATTCAGATTCAGCTTTTCGCTGCGAGTCTAATGGCGCAAATATCACGACGATCGGACAAGAATTGGCGAAGTTATAGCGAAAAACGTCGCTAAAACGGACGAAAGTGTTTATCTCACTGAGTTGAGCATCTTGGTGAAAAAAATGCGCATTTTGAAAAAACTTTCAAATTTCAAACTGAAACACTTATTCAGACTCAGCTTTTCGCTGCGAGTCTAATGGCGCAAATATCGGGACAATCGGACAAGAATTGGCGAAGTTATAGCGAAAAACGTCGCTAAAACGGACGAAAGTGTTTATCTCACTGAGTTGAGCATCTTGGTGAAAAAAATGCGCATTTTGAAAAAACTTTCAAATTTCAAACTGAAACACTTATTCAGACCCAGCTTTTCGCTGCGAGTCTAATGGCGCAAATATCGGGACGATCGGACAAGAATTGGCGAAGTTATTGCGAAAAACGTCGCTAAAACGGACGAAAGTGTTTATCTCACTGAGTTGAGCATCTTTGTGAAAAAAATGCGCTTATTGAAAAAACTTTCAAATTTCAAACTGAAACACTTATTCAGACTCAGCTTTTCGCTGCGAGTCTTATGGCGCAAATATCGGGACGATCGGACAAGAATTGGCGAAGTTATAGCGAAAAACGTCGCTAAAACGGACGAAAGTGTTTATCTCACTGAGTTGAGCATTTTGGTGAAAAAAATGCGCATTTTGAAAAAACTTTCAAATTTCAAACTGAAACACTTATGCAGACTCAGCTTTTCGCTGCGAGTCTAATGGCGCAAATATCGGGACGATCGGACAAGAATTGGCGAAGTTATAGCGAAAAACGTCGCTAAAACGGACGAAAGTGTTTATCTCACTGAGTTGAGCATCTTGGTGAAAAAAATGCGCATTTTGAAAAAACTTTCAAATTTCAAACTGAAACACTTATTCAGACTCAGCTTTTCGCTGCGAGTCTTATGGCGCAAATATCGGGACGATCGGACAAGAATTGGCGAAGTTATAGTGAAAAACGTCGCTAAAACGGACGAAAGTGTTTATCTCACTGAGTTGAGCATCTTGGTGAAAAAAATGCGCATTTTGAAAAAACTTTCAAATTTCAAACTGAAACACTTATTCAGACCCAGCTTATCGCTGCGAGTCTAATGGCGCAAATATCGGGACGATCGGACAAGAATTGGCGAAGTTATAGTGAAAAACGTCGCTAAAACGGACGAAAGTGTTTATCTCACTGAGTTGAGTGAGCATCTTGGTGAGAAAAATGCGCATTCTAAAAAAACTTTCAAATTTTAAACTGAAACACTTATTCGGATTCAGCTTTTCGCTGCGAGTCTAATGGCGCAAATATCGGGACGATCGGACAAGAATTGGCGAAGTTATAGCGAAAAACGTCGCTAAAACGGACGAAAGTGTTTATCTCACTGAGTTGAGCATCTTGGTGAAAAAAATGCGCATTTTGAAAAAACTTTCAAATTTCAAACTGAAACACTTATTCAGACTCAGCTTTTCGCTGCGAGTCTAATGGCGCAAATATCGGGACGATCGGACGAGAATTGGCGAAGTTATAGCGAAAAACGTCGCTAAAACGGACGAAAGTGTTTATCTTACTGAGTTGAGCATCTTGGTGAAAAAATTGCGCAGTTTGAAAAAACTTTCAAATTTCAAACTGAAACACTTATTCAGACTCAGCTTTTCGCTGCGAGTCTTATGGCGCAAATATCGGGACGATCGGACAAGAATTGGCGAAGTTATAGCGAAAAACGTCGCTAAAACGGACGAAAGTGTTTATCTCACTGAGTTGAGCATCTTGGTGAAAAAAATGCGCATATTGAAAAAACTTTCAAATTTCAAACTGAAACACTTATTCAGACTCAGCTTTTCGCTGCGAGTCTTATGGCGCAAATATCGGGACGATGGGACAAGAATTGGCGAAGTTATAGCGAAAAACGTCGCTAAAACGGACGAAAGTGTTTATCTCACTGAGTTGAGCATCTTGGTGAAAAAAAATGCGCATATTGAAAAAACTTTCAAATTTCAAACTGAAACACTTATTCAGACTCAGCTTTTCGCTGCGAGTCTAATGGCGCAAATATCGGGACGATCGGACAAGAATTGGCGAAGTTATAGCGAAAAACGTCGCTAAAACGGACGAAAGTGTTTATCTCACTGAGTTGAGCATCTTGGTGAAAAAAATGCGCATTTTGAAAAAACTTTCAAATTTCAAACTGAAACACTTATTCAGACTCAGCTTTTCGCTGCGAGTCTGATGGCGCAAATATCGGGACGATCGGACAAGAATTGGCGAATTTATAGCGAAAAACGTCGCTAAAACGGACGAAAGTGTTTATCTCACTGAGTTGAGCATCTTGGTGAAAAAAATGCGCATTTTGAAAAAACTTTCAAATCTCAAACTGAAACACTTATTCAGACTCAGCTTTTCGCTGCGAGTCTGATGGCGCAAATATCGGGACGATCGGACAAGAATTGGCGAAGTTATAGCGAAAAACGTCGCTAAAACGGACGAAAGTGTTTATCTCACTGAGTTGAGCATCTTAGTGAAAAAAATGCGCATTTTGAAAAAACTTTCAAATTTCAAACTGAAACACTTATTCAGACCCAGCTTATCGCTGCGAGTCTAATGGCGCAAATATCGGGACGATCGGACAAGAATTGGCGAAGTTATAGTGAAAAACGTCGCTAAAACGGACGAAAGTGTTTATCTCACTGAGTTGAGTGAGCATCTTGGTGAAAAAAATGCGCATTCTAAAAAAACTTTTAAATTTTAAACTGAAACACTTATTCAGATTCAGCTTTTCGCTGCGAGTCTAATGGCGCAAATATCGGGACGATCGGACAAGAATTGGCGAAGTTATTGCGAAAAACGTCGCTAAAAACGGACGAAAGTGTTTATCTCACTGAGTTGAGCATCTTGGTGAAAAAAATGCGCATTTTGAAAAAACTTTCAAATTTCAAACTGAAACACTTATTCAGACTCAGCTTTTCGCTGCGAGTCTAATGGCGCAAATATCGGGACGATCGGACGAGAATTGGCGAAGTTATAGCGAAAAACGTCGCTAAAACGGACGAAAGTGTTTATCTTACTGAGTTGAGCATCTTGGTGAAAAAATTGCGCATTTTGAAAAAACTTTCAAATTTCAAACTGAAACACTTATTCAGACTCAGCTTTTCGCTGCGAGTCTAATGGCGCAAATATCGGGACGATCGGACAAGAATTGGCGAAGTTATAGCGAAAAACGTCGCTAAAACGGACGAAAGTGTTTATCTCACTGAGTTGAGCATCTTGGTGAAAAAAATTCGCATTTTGAAAAAACTTTCAAATTTCAAACTGAAACACTTATTCAGACTCAGCTTTTCGCTGCGAGTCTAATGGCGCAAATATCGGGACGATCGGACAAGAATTGGCGAAGTTATAGCGAAAAACGTCGCTAAAACGGACGAAAGTGTTTATCTCACTGAGTTGAGCATCTTGGTGAAAAAAATGCGCATTTTGGTAACACTTTCACATTTAAAACTGAAACACTTATTCAGACTCAGCTTTTCGCTGCGAGTCTAATGGCGCAAATATCGATTCGATCGGACAAGAATTGGCGAAGTTATAGCGAAAAACGTCGCTAAAACGGACGAAAGTGTTAATCTCACTGAGTTGAGCATCTTGGTGAAAAAAATTCGCATTTTGAAAAAACTTTCAAATTTCAAACTGAAACACTTATTCAGACTCAGCTTTTCGCTGCGAGTCTAATGGCGCAAGTATCGGGACGATCGGACAAGAATTAGCGAAGTTATAGCGAAAAACGTCGCTAAAACGGACGAAAGTGTTTATCTCACCGAGTTGAGCATCTTGGTGAAAAAAATGCGCATTTTGAAAAAACTTTCAAATTTCAAACTGAAACACTTATTCAGATTCAGCTTTTCGCTGCGAGTCTAATGGCGCAAATATCGGGACGATCGGACAAGAATTGGCGAAGTTATAGCGATAAACGTCGCTAAAACGGACGAAAGTGTTTATCTCACTGAGTTGAGCATCTTGGTGAAAAAAATGCGCATTTTGAAAAAACTTTCAAATCTCAAACTGAAACACTTATTCAGACTCAGGTTTTCTCTGCGAGTCTAATGGCGCAAATATCGGGACGATCGGACAAGAATTGGCGAAGTTATAGCGAAAAACGTCGCTAAAACGGACGAAAGTGTTTATCTCACTGAGTTGAGCATCTTGGTGAAAAAAATGCGCATTTTGAAAAAACTTTCAAATTTCAAACTGAAACACTTATTCAGACCCAGCTTATCGCTGCGAGTCTAATGGCGCAAATATCGGGACGATCGGACAAGAATTGGCGAAGTTATAGTGAAAAACGTCGCTAAAACGGACGAAAGTGTTTATCTCACTGAGTTGAGTGAGCATCTTGGTGAAAAAAATGCGCATTTTGAAAAAACTTTCAAATTTCAAACTGAAACACTTATTCAGATTCAGCTTTTCGCTGCGAGTCTAATGGCGCAAATATCACGACGATCGGACAAGAATTGGCGAAGTTATAGCGAAAAACGTCGCTAAAACGGACGAAAGTGTTTATCTCACTGAGTTGAGCATCTTGGTGAAAAAAATGCGCATTTTGAAAAAACTTTCAAATTTCAAACTGAAACACTTATTCAGACTCAGCTTTTCGCTGCGAGTCTAATGGCGCAAATATCGGGACAATCGGACAAGAATTGGCGAAGTTATAGCGAAAAACGTCGCTAAAACGGACGAAAGTGTTTATCTCACTGAGTTGAGCATCTTGGTGAAAAAAATGCGCATTTTGAAAAAAACTTTCAAATTTCAAACTGAAAACACTTATTCAGACCCAGCTTTTCGCTGCGAGTCTAATGGCGCAAATATCGGGACGATCGGACAAGAATTGGCGAAGTTATAGCGAAAAACGTCGCTAAAACGGACGAAAAGTGTTTATCTCACTGAGTTGAGCATCTTGGTGAAAAAAATGCGCAATTTGAAAAAACTTTCAAATTTCAAACTGAAACACTTATTCAGACTCAGCCTTTCGCTGCGAGTCTAATGGCGCAAATATCGGGACGATCGGACAAGAATTGGCGAAGTTATAGCGAAAAACGTCGCTAAAACGGACGAAAGTGTTTATCTCACTGAGTTGAGCATCTTGGTGAAAAAAATGCGCATTTTGAAAAAACTTTCAAATTTCAAACTGAAATACTTATTCAGACTCAGCTTTTCGCTGCGAGTCTAATGGCGCAAATATCGGGACGATCGGACAAGAATTGGCGAAGTTATAGCGAAAAAACGTCGCTAAAACGGACGAAAGTGTTTATCTCACTGAGTTGAGCATCTTGGTGAAAACAATGCGCATTTTGAAAAAACTTTCAAATTTCAAACTGAAACACTTATTCAGATTCAGCTTTTCGCTGCGAGTCTAATGGCGCAAATATCGGGACGATCGGACGAGAATTGGCGAAGTTATAGCGAAAAACGTCGCTAAAACGGACGAAAGTGTTTATCTTACTGAGTTGAGCATCTTGGTGAAAAAATTGCGCATTTTGAAAAAACTTTCAAATTTCAAACTGAAACACTTATTCAGACTCAGCTTTTCGCTGCAAGTCTTATGGCGCAAATATCGGGACGATCGGACAAGAATTGGCGAAGTTATAGCGAAAAACGTCGCTAAAACGGACGAAAGTGTTTATCTCACTGAGTTGAGCATCTTGGTGAAAAAAATGCGCTTATTGAAAAAACTTTCAAATTTCAAACTGAAACACTTATTCAGACTCAGCTTTTCGCTGCGAGTCTTATGGCGCAAATATCGGGACGATCGGACAAGAATTGGCGAAGTTATAGCGAAAAACGTCGCTAAAACGGACGAAAGTGTTTATCTCACTGAGTTGAGCATTTTGGTGAAAAAAATGCGCATTTTGAAAAAACTTTCAAATTTCAAACTGAAACACTTATGCAGACTCAGCTTTTCGCTGCGAGTCTAATGGCGCAAATATCGGGACGATCGGACAAGAATTGGCGAAGTTATAGCGAAAAACGTCGCTAAAACGGACGAAAGTGTTTATCTCACTGAGTTGAGCATCTTGGTGAATAAAATGCGCATTTTGAAAAAACTTTCAAATTTCAAACTGAAACACTTATTCAGACTCAGCTTTTCGCTGCGAGTCTTATGGCGCAAATATCGGGACGATCGGACAAGAATTGGCGAAGTTATAGTGAAAAACGTCGCTAAAACGGACGAAAGTGTTTATCTCACTGAGTTGAGCATCTTGGTGAAAAAAATGCGCATTTTGAAAAAACTTTCAAATTTCAAACTGAAACACTTATTCAGACCCAGCTTATCGCTGCGAGTCTAATGGCGCAAATATCGGGACGATCGGACAAGAATTGGCGAAGTTATAGTGAAAAACGTCGCTAATACGGACGAAAGTGTTTATCTCACTGAGTTGAGTGAGCATCTTGGTGAAAAAAATGCGCATTCTAAAAAAACTTTCAAATTTTAAACTGAAACACTTATTCGGATTCAGCTTTTCGCTGCGAGTCTAATGGCGCAAATATCGGGACGATCGGACAAGAATTGGCGAAGTTATAGCGAAAAACGTCGCTAAAACGGACGAAAGTGTTTATCTCACTGAGTTGAGCATCTTGGTGAAAAAAATGCGCATTTTGAAAAAACTTTCAAATTTCAAACTGAAACACTTATTCAGACTCAGCTTTTCGCTGCGAGTCTAATGGCGCAAATATCGGGACGATCGGACGAGAATTGGCGAAGTTATAGCGAAAAACGTCGCTAAAACGGACGAAAGTGTTTATCTTACTGAGTTGAGCATCTTGGTGAAAAAATTGCGCAGTTTGAAAAAACTTTCAAATTTCAAACTGAAACACTTATTCAGACTCAGCTTTTCGCTGCGAGTCTTATGGCGCAAATATCGGGACGATCGGACAAGAATTGGCGAAGTTATAGCGAAAAACGTCGCTAAAACGGACGAAAGTGTTTATCTCACTGAGTTGAGCATCTTGGTGAAAAAAATGCGCATATTGAAAAAACTTTCAAATTTCAAACTGAAACACTTATTCAGACTCAGCTTTTCGCTGCGAGTCTTATGGCGCAAATATCGGGACGATCGGACAAGAATTGGCGAAGTTTATAGCGAAAAACGTCGCTAAAACGGACGAAAGTGTTTATCTCACTGAGTTGAGCATCTTGGTGAAAAAAATGCGCATATTGAAAAAACTTTCAAATTTCAAACTGAAACACTTATTCAGACTCAGCTTTTCGCTGCGAGTCTAATGGCGCAAATATCGGGACGATCGGACAAGAATTGGCGAAGTTATAGCGAAAAACGTCGCTAAAACGGACGAAAGTGTTTATCTCACTGAGTTGAGCATCTTGGTGAAAAAAATGCGCATTTTGAAAAAACTTTCAAATTTCAAACTGAAACACTTATTCAGACTCAGCTTTTCGCTGCGAGTCTGATGGCGCAAATATCGGGACGATCGGACAAGAATTGGCGAATTTATAGCGAAAAACGTCGCTAAAACGGACGAAAGTGTTTATCTCACTGAGTTGAGCATCTTGGTGAAAAAAATGCGCATTTTGAAAAAACTTTCAAATCTCAAACTGAAACACTTATTCAGACTCAGCTTTTCGCTGCGAGTCTGATGGCGCAAATATCGGGACGATCGGACAAGAATTGGCGAAGTTATAGCGAAAAACGTCGCTAAAACGGACGAAAGTGTTTATCTCACTGAGTTGAGCATCTTGGTGAAAAAAATGCGCATTTTGAAAAAACTTTCAAATTTCAAACTGAAACACTTATTCAGACCCAGCTTATCGCTGCGAGTCTAATGGCGCAAATATCGGGACGATCGGACAAGAATTGGCGAAGTTATAGTGAAAAACGTCGCTAAAACGGACGAAAGTGTTTATCTCACTGAGTTGAGTGAGCATCTTGGTGAAAAAAATGCGCATTCTAAAAAAACTTTTAAATTTTAAACTGAAACACTTATTCAGATTCAGCTTTTCGCTGCGAGTCTAATGGCGCAAATATCGGGACGATCGGACAAGAATTGGCGAAGTTATAGCGAAAAACGTCGCTAAAACGGACGAAAGTGTTTATCTCACTGAGTTGAGCATCTTGGTGAAAAAAATGCGCATTTTGAAAAAACTTTCAAATTTCAAACTGAAACACTTATTCAGACTCAGCTTTTCGCTGCGAGTCTAATGGCGCAAATATCGGGACGATCGGACGAGAATTGGCGAAGTTATAGCGAAAAACGTCGCTAAAACGGACGAAAGTGTTTATCTTACTGAGTTGAGCATCTTGGTGAAAAAATTGCGCATTTTGAAAAAACTTTCAAATTTCAAACTGAAACACTTATTCAGACTCAGCTTTTCGCTGCGAGTCTAATGGCGCAAATATCGGGACGATCGGACAAGAATTGGCGAAGTTATAGCGAAAAACGTCGCTAAAACGGACGAAAGTGTTTATCTCACTGAGTTGAGCATCTTGGTGAAAAAAATTCGCATTTTGAAAAAACTTTCAAATTTCAAACTGAAACACTTATTCAGACTCAGCTTTTCGCTGCGAGTCTAATGGCGCAAATATCGGGACGATCGGACAAGAATTAGCGAAGTTATAGCGAAAAACGTCGCTAAAACGGACGAAAGTGTTTATCTCACCGAGTTGAGCATCTTGGTGAAAAAAATGCGCATTTTGAAAAAACTTTCAAATTTCAAACTGAAACACTTATTCAGACTCAGCTTTTCGCTGCGAGTCTAATGGTGCAAATATCGGGACGATCGGACAAGAATTGGCGAAGTTATAGTGAAAAACGTCGCTAAAACGGACGAAAGTGTTTATCTCACTGAGTTGAGTGAGCATCTTGGTGAAAAAAATGCGCATTTTGATAAAACTTTCAAATTTCAAACTGAAACACTTATTCAGATTCAGCTTTTCGCTGCGAGTCTAATGGCGCAAATATCACGACGATCGGACAAGAATTGGCGAAGTTATAGCGAAAAACGTCGCTAAAACGGACGAAAGTGTTAATCTCACTGAGTTGAGCATCTTGGTGAAAAAAATGCGCATTTTGAAAAAACTTTCCAATTTCAAACTGAAACACTTATTCAGACTCAGCTTTTCGCTGCGAGTCTAATGGCGCAAATATCGGGACAATCGGACAAGAATTGGCGAAGTTATAGCGAAAAACGTCGCTAAAACGGACGAAAGTGTTTATCTCACTGAGTTGAGCATCTTGGTGAAAAAAATGCGCATTTTGAAAAAACTTTCAAATTTCAAACTGAAACACTTATTCAGACCCAGCTTTTCGCTGCGAGTCTAATGGCGCAAATATCGGGACGATCGGACAAGAATTGGCGAAGTTATAGCGAAAAACGTCGCTAAAACGGACGAAAGTGTTTATCTCACTGAGTTGAGCATCTTGGTGAAAAAAATGCGCAATTTGAAAAAACTTTCAAATTTCAAACTGAAACACTTATTCAGACTCAGCCTTTCGCTGCGAGTCTAATGGCGCAAATATCGGGACGATCGGACAAGAATTGGCGAAGTTATAGCGAAAAACGTCGCTAAAACGGACGAAAGTGTTTATCTCACTGAGTTGAGCATCTTGGTGAAAAAAATGCGCATTTTGAAAAAACTTTCAAATTTCAAACTGAAATACTTATTCAGACTCAGCTTTTCGCTGCGAGTCTAATGGCGCAAATATCGGGACGATCGGACAAGAATTGGCGAAGTTATAGCGAAAAACGTCGCTAAAACGGACGAAAGTGTTTATCTCACTGAGTTGAGCATCTTGGTGAAAACAATGCGCATTTTGAAAAAACTTTCAAATTTCAAACTGAAACACTTATTCAGATTCAGCTTTTCGCTGCGAGTCTAATGGCGCAAATATCGGGACGATCGGACGAGAATTGGCGAAGTTATAGCGAAAAACGTCGCTAAAACGGACGAAAGTGTTTATCTTACTGAGTTGAGCATCTTGGTGAAAAAATTGCGCATTTTGAAAAAACTTTCAAATTTCAAACTGAAACACTTATTCAGACTCAGCTTTTCGCTGCGAGTCTTATGGCGCAAATATCGGGACGATCGGACAAGAATTGGCGAAGTTATAGCGAACAACGTCGCTAAAACGGACGAAAGTGTTTATCTCACTGAGTTGAGCATCTTGGTGAAAAAAATGCGCATATTGAAAAAACTTTCAAATTTCAAACTGAAACACTTATTCAGACTCAGCTTTTCGCTGCGAGTCTTATGGCGCAAATATCGGGACGATCGGACAAGAATTGGCGAAGTTATAGCGAAAAACGTCGCTAAAACGGACGAAAAAGTTTATCTCACTGAGTTGAGCATCTTGGTGAAAAAAATGCGCATATTGAAAAAACTTTCAAATTTCAAACTGAAACACTTATTCAGACTCAGCTTTTCGCTGCGAGTCTTATGGCGCAAATATCGGGACGATCGGACAAGAATTGGCGAAGTTATAGCGAAAAACGTCGCTAAAACGGACGAAAGTGTTTATCTCACTGAGTTGAGCATTTTGGTGAAAAAAATGCGCATTTTGAAAAAACTTTCAAATTTCAAACTGAAACACTTATGCAGACTCAGCTTTTCGCTGCGAGTCTAATGGCGCAAATATCGGGACGATCGGACAAGAATTGGCGAAGTTATAGCGAAAAACGTCGCTAAAACGGACGAAAGTGTTTATCTCACTGAGTTGAGCATCTTGGTGAAAAAAATGCGCATTTTGAAAAAACTTTCAAATTTCAAACTGAAACACTTATTCAGACTCAGCTTTTCGCTGCGAGTCTTATGGCGCAAATATCGGGACGATCGGACAAGAATTGGCGAAGTTATAGCGAAAAACGTCGCTAAAACGGACGAAAGTGTTTATCTCACTGAGTTGGGCATCTTGGTGAAAAAAATGCGCATTTTGAAAAAACTTTCAAATTTCAAACTGAAACACTTATTCAGACTCAGCTTTTCGCTGCGAGTCTAATGGCGCAAATATCGGGACGATCGGACAAGAATTGGCGAAGTTATAGCGAAAAACGTCGCTAAAACGGACGAAAGTGTTTATCTCACTGAGTTGAGCATCTTGGTGAAAAAAATGCGCATTTTGAAAAAACTTTCAAATTTCAAACTGAAACACTTATTCAGACCCAGCTTTTCGCTGCGAGTCTAATGGCGCAAATATCGGGACGATCGGACAAGAATTGGCGAAGTTATAGCGAAAAACGTCGCTAAAACGGACGAAAGTGTTTATCTCACTGAGTTGAGCATCTTGGTGAAAAAAATGCGCAATTTGAAAAAACTTTCAAATTTCAAACTGAAACACTTATTCAGACTCAGCCTTTCGCTGCGAGTCTAATGGCGCAAATATCGGGACGATCGGACAAGAATTGGCGAAGTTATAGCGAAAAACGTCGCTAAAACGGACGAAAGTGTTTATCTCACTGAGTTGAGCATCTTGGTGAAAAAAATGCGCATTTTGAAAAAACTTTCAAATTTCAAACTGAAATACTTATTCAGACTCAGCTTTTCGCTGCGAGTCTAATGGCGCAAATATCGGGACGATCGGACAAGAATTGGCGAAGTTATAGCGAAAAACGTCGCTAAAACGGACGAAAGTGTTTATCTCACTGAGTTGAGCATCTTGGTGAAAACAATGCGCATTTTGAAAAAACTTTCAAATTTCAAACTGAAACACTTATTCAGATTCAGCTTTTCGCTGCGAGTCTAATGGCGCAAATATCGGGACGATCGGACGAGAATTGGCGAAGTTATAGCGAAAAACGTCGCTAAAACGGACGAAAGTGTTTATCTTACTGAGTTGAGCATCTTGGTGAAAAAATTGCGCATTTTGAAAAAACTTT
The DNA here is from genome assembly GCA_914767715.1 of Membranipora membranacea. Classification (NCBI taxonomy): domain Eukaryota; kingdom Metazoa; phylum Bryozoa; class Gymnolaemata; order Cheilostomatida; family Membraniporidae; genus Membranipora; species Membranipora membranacea. The sequence goes on from OU612068.1 coordinate 15,204,659, forward strand.
CAAATTTCAAACTGAAACACTTATTCAGACTCAGCTTTTCGCTGCGAGTCTTATGGCGCAAATATCGGGACGATCGGACAAGAATTGGCGAAGTTATAGCGAACAACGTCGCTAAAACGGACGAAAGTGTTTATCTCACTGTGTTGAGCATCTTGGTGAAAAAAATGCGCATATTGAAAAAACTTTCAAATTTCAAACTGAAACACTTATTCAGACTCAGCTTTTCGCTGCGAGTCTTATGGCGCAAATATCGGGACGATCGGACAAGAATTGGCGAAGTTATAGCGAAAAACGTCGCTAAAACGGACGAAAAAGTTTATCTCACTGAGTTGAGCATCTTGGTGAAAAAAATGCGCATATTGAAAAAACTTTCAAATTTCAAACTGAAACACTTATTCAGACTCAGCTTTTCGCTGCGAGTCTTATGGCGCAAATATCGGGACGATCGGACAAGAATTGGCGAAGTTATAGCGAAAAACGTCGCTAAAACGGACGAAAGTGTTTATCTCACTGAGTTGAGCATTTTGGTGAAAAAAATGCGCATTTTGAAAAAACTTTCAAATTTCAAACTGAAACACTTATGCAGACTCAGCTTTTCGCTGCGAGTCTAATGGCGCAAATATCGGGACGATCGGACAAGAATTGGCGAAGTTATAGCGAAAAACGTCGCTAAAACGGACGAAAGTGTTTATCTCACTGAGTTGAGCATCTTGGTGAAAAAAATGCGCATTTTGAAAAAACTTTCAAATTTCAAACTGAAACACTTATTCAGACTCAGCTTTTCGCTGCGAGTCTTATGGCGCAAATATCGGGACGATCGGACAAGAATTGGCGAAGTTATAGCGAAAAACGTCGCTAAAACGGACGAAAGTGTTTATCTCACTGAGTTGGGCATCTTGGTGAAAAAAATGCGCATTTTGAAAAAACTTTCAAATTTCAAACTGAAACACTTATTCAGACTCAGCTTTTCGCTGCGAGTCTAATGGCGCAAATATCGGGACGATCGGACAAGAATTGGCGAAGTTATAGCGAAAAACGTCGCTAAAACGGACGAAAGTGTTTATCTCACTGAGTTGAGCATCTTGGTGAAAAAAATGCGCATTTTGAAAAAACTTTCAAATTTCAAACTGAAACACTTATTCAGATTCAGCTTTTCGCTGCGAGTCTAATGGCGCAAATATCACGACGATCGGACAAGAATTGGCGAAGTTATAGCGAAAAACGTCGCTAAAACGGACGAAAGTGTTTATCTCACTGAGTTGAGCATCTTGGTGAAAAAAATGCGCATTTTGAAAAAACTTTCCAATTTCAAACTGAAACACTTATTCAGACTCAGCTTTTTGCTGCGAGTCTAATGGCGCAAATATCGGGACAATCGGACAAGAATTGGCGAAGTTATAGCGAAAAATGTCGCTAAAACGGACGAAAGTGTTTATCTCACTGAGTTGAGCATCTTGGTGAAAAAAATGCGCATTTTGAAAAAACTTTCAAATTTCAAACTGAAACACTTATTCAGACCCAGCTTTTCGCTGCGAGTCTAATGGCGCAAATATCGGGACGATCGGACAAGAATTGGCGAAGTTATAGCGAAAAACGTCGCTAAAACGGACGAAAGTGTTTATCTCACTGAGTTGAGCATCTTGGTGAAAAAAATGCGCAATTTGAAAAAACTTTCAAATTTCAAACTGAAACACTTATTCAGACTCAGCCTTTCGCTGCGAGTCTAATGGCGCAAATATCGGGACGATCGGACAAGAATTGGCGAAGTTATAGCGAAAAACGTCGCTAAAACGGACGAAAGTGTTTATCTCACTGAGTTGAGCATCTTGGTGAAAAAAATGCGCATTTTGAAAAAACTTTCAAATTTCAAACTGAAATACTTATTCAGACTCAGCTTTTCGCTGCGAGTCTAATGGCGCAAATATCGGGACGATCGGACAAGAATTGGCGAAGTTATAGCGAAAAACGTCGCTAAAACGGACGAAAGTGTTTATCTCACTGAGTTGAGCATCTTGGTGAAAACAATGCGCATTTTGAAAAAACTTTCAAATTTCAAACTGAAACACTTATTCAGATTCAGCTTTTCGCTGCGAGTCTAATGGCGCAAATATCGGGACGATCGGACAAGAATTGGCGAAGTTATAGCGAAAAACGTCGCTAAAACGGATGAAAGTGTTTATCTCACTGAGTTGAGCATCTTGGTGAAATAAATGCGCAATTTGAAAAAACTTTCAAATTTCAAACTGAAACACTTATTCAGACTCAGCTTTTCGCTGCGAGTCTAATGGCGCAAATATCGGGACGATCGGACAAGAATTGGCGAAGTTATAGCGAAAAACGTCGCTAAAACGGACGAAAGTGTTTATCTCACTGAGTTGAGCATCTTTGTGAAAAAAATGCGCATTTTGAAAAAACTTTCAAATTTCAAACTGAAACACTTATTCAGACCCAGCTTTTCGCTGCGAGTCTAATGGCGCAAATATCGGGACGATCGGACAAGAATTGGCGAAGTTATAGCGAAAAACGTCGCTAAAACGGACGAAAGTGTTTATCTCACTGAGTTGAGCATCTTGGTGAAAAAAAATGCGCAATTTGAAAAAACTTTCAAATTTCAAACTGAAACACTTATTCAGACTCAGCCTTTCGCTGCGAGTCTAATGGCGCAAATATCGGGACGATCGGACAAGAATTGGCGAAGTTATAGCGAAAAACGTCGCTAAAACGGACGAAAGTGTTTATCTCACTGAGTTGAGCATCTTGGTGAAAAAAATGCGCATTTTGAAAAAACTTTCAAATTTCAAACTGAAACACTTATTCAGACTCAGCTTATCGCTGCGAGTCTAATGGCGCAAATATCGGGACGATCGGACAAGAATTGGCGAAGTTATAGCGAAAAACGTCGCTAAAACGGACGAAAGTGTTTATCTCACTGAGTTGAGTGAGCATCTTGGTGAAAAAAATGCGCATTCTAAAAAAACTTTCAAATTTTAAACTGAAACACTTATTCAGATTCAGCTTATCGCTGCGAGTCTAATGGCGCAAATATCGGGACGATCGGACAAGAATTGGCGAAGTTATAGCGAAAAACGTCGCTAAAACGGACGAAAGTGTTTATCTCACTGAGTTGAGTGAGCATCTTGGTGAAAAAAATGCGCATTCTAAAAAAACTTTCAAATTTTAAACTGAAACACTTATTCAGATTCAGCTTTTCGCTGCGAGTCTAATGGCGCAAATATCGGGACGATCGGACAAGAATTGGCGAAGTTATAGCGAAAAACGTCGCTAAAACGGACGAAAGTGTTTATCTCACTGAGTTGGGCATCTTGGTGAAAAAAATGCGCATTTTGAAAAAACTTTCAAATTTCAAACTGAAACACTTATTCAGACTCAGCTTTTCGCTGCGAGTCTAATGGCGCAAATATCGGGACGATCGGACAAGAATTGGCGAAGTTATAGCGAAAAACGTCGCTAAAACGGACGAAAGTGTTTATCTCACTGAGTTGAGCATCTTGGTGAAAAAAATGCGCATTTTGAAAAAACTTTCAAATTTCAAACTGAAACACTTATTCAGATTCAGCTTTTCGCTGCGAGTCTAATGGCGCAAATATCACGACGATCGGACAAGAATTGGCGAAGTTATAGCGAAAAACGTCGCTAAAACGGACGAAAGTGTTTATCTCACTGAGTTGAGCATCTTGGTGAAAAAAATGCGCATTTTGAAAAAACTTTCCAATTTCAAACTGAAACACTTATTCAGACTCAGCTTTTCGCTGCGAGTCTAATGGCGCAAATATCGGGACAATCGGACAAGAATTGGCGAAGTTATAGCGAAAAACGTCGCTAAAACGGACGAAAGTGTTTATCTCACTGAGTTGAGCATCTTGGTGAAAAAAATGCGCATTTTGAAAAAACTTTCAAATTTCAAACTGAAACACTTATTCAGACCCAGCTTTTCGCTGCGAGTCTAATGGCGCAAATATCGGGACGATCGGACAAGAATTGGCGAAGTTATAGCGAAAAACGTCGCTAAAACGGACGAAAGTGTTTATCTCACTGAGTTGAGCATCTTGGTGAAAAAAATGCGCAATTTGAAAAAACTTTCAAATTTCAAACTGAAACACTTATTCAGACTCAGCCTTTCGCTGCGAGTCTAATGGCGCAAATATCGGGACGATCGGACAAGAATTGGCGAAGTTATAGCGAAAAACGTCGCTAAAACGGACGAAAGTGTTTATCTCACTGAGTTGAGCATCTTGGTGAAAAAAATGCGCATTTTGAAAAAACTTTCAAATTTCAAACTGAAATACTTATTCAGACTCAGCTTTTCGCTGCGAGTCTAATGGCGCAAATATCGGGACGATCGGACAAGAATTGGCGAAGTTATAGCGAAAAACGTCGCTAAAACGGACGAAAGTGTTTATCTCACTGAGTTGAGCATCTTGGTGAAAACAATGCGCATTTTGAAAAAACTTTCAAATTTCAAACTGAAACACTTATTCAGATTCAGCTTTTCGCTGCGAGTCTAATGGCGCAAATATCGGGACGATCGGACAAGAATTGGCGAAGTTATAGCGAAAAACGTCGCTAAAACGGATGAAAGTGTTTATCTCACTGAGTTGAGCATCTTGGTGAAAAAAATGCGCATTTTGAAAAAACTTTCAAATTTCAAACTGAAACACTTATTCAGACTCAGCTTTTCGCTGCGAGTCTAATGGCGCAAATATCGGGACGATCGGACAAGAATTGGCGAAGTTATAGCGAAAAACGTCGCTAAAACGGACGAAAGTGTTTATCTCACTGAGTTGAGCATCTTTGTGAAAAAAATGCGCATTTTGAAAAAACTTTCAAATTTCAAACTGAAACACTTATTCAGACCCAGCTTTTCGCTGCGAGTCTAATGGCGCAAATATCGGGACGATCGGACAAGAATTGGCGAAGTTATAGCGAAAAACGTCGCTAAAACGGACGAAAGTGTTTATCTCACTGAGTTGAGCATCTTGGTGAAAAAAAATGCGCAATTTGAAAAAACTTTCAAATTTCAAACTGAAACACTTATTCAGACTCAGCCTTTCGCTGCGAGTCTAATGGCGCAAATATCGGGACGATCGGACAAGAATTGGCGAAGTTATAGCGAAAAACGTCGCTAAAACGGACGAAAGTGTTTATCTCACTGAGTTGAGCATCTTGGTGAAAAAAATGCGCATTTTGAAAAAACTTTCAAATTTCAAACTGAAACACTTATTCAGACTCAGCTTATCGCTGCGAGTCTAATGGCGCAAATATCGGGACGATCGGACAAGAATTGGCGAAGTTATAGCGAAAAACGTCGCTAAAACGGACGAAAGTGTTTATCTCACTGAGTTGAGTGAGCATCTTGGTGAAAAAAATGCGCATTCTAAAAAAACTTTCAAATTTTAAACTGAAACACTTATTCAGATTCAGCTTATCGCTGCGAGTCTAATGGCGCAAATATCGGGACGATCGGACAAGAATTGGCGAAGTTATAGCGAAAAACGTCGCTAAAACGGACGAAAGTGTTTATCTCACTGAGTTGAGTGAGCATCTTGGTGAAAAAAATGCGCATTCTAAAAAAACTTTCAAATTTTAAACTGAAACACTTATTCAGATTCAGCTTTTCGCTGCGAGTCTAATGGCGCAAATATCGGGACGATCGGACAAGAATTGGCGAAGTTATAGCGAAAAACGTCGCTTAAACGGACGAAAGTGTTTATCTCACTGAGTTGAGCATCTTGGTGAAAAAAATGCGCATTTTGAAAAAACTTTCAAATTTCAAACTGAAACACTTATTCAGATTCAGCTTTTCGCTGCGAGTCTGATGGCGCAAATATCGGGACGATCGGACAAGAATTGGCGAAGTTATAGCGAAAAACGTCGCTAAAACGGACGAAAGTGTTTATCTCACTGAGTTGAGCATCTTGGTGAAACAAATGCGCAATTTGAAAAAACTTTCAAATTTCAAACTGAAACACTTATTCAGACTCAGCTTTTCGCTGCGAGTCTAATGGCGCAAATATCGGGACGATCGGACAAGAATTGGCGAAGTTATAGCGAAAAACGTCGCTAAAACGGACGAAAGTGTTTATCTCACTGAGTTGAGCATCTTGGTGAAAAAAATGCGCATTTTGAAAAAACTTTCAAATTTCAAACTGAAACACTTATTCAGACTCAGCTTTTCGCTGCGAGTCTGATGGCGCAAATATCGGGACGATCGGACAAGAATTGGCGAATTTATAGCGAAAAACGTCACTAAAACGGACGAAAGTGTTTATCTCACTGAGTTGAGCATCTTGGTGAAAAAAATGCGCATTTTGAAAAAACTTTCAAATCTCAAACTGAAACACTTATTCAGACTCAGCTTTTCGCTGTGAGTCTGATGGCGCAAATATCGGGACGATCGGACAAGAATTGGCGAAGTTATAGCGAAAAACGTCGCTAAAACGGACGAAAGTGTTTATCTCACTGAGTTGAGCATCTTGGTGAAAAAAATGCGCATTTTGAAAAAACTTTCAAATTTCAAAATGAAACACTTATTCAGACTCAGCTTTTCGCTGCGAGTCTAATGGCGCAAATATCGGGACGATCGGACAAGAATTGGCGAAGTTATAGCGAAAAACGTCGCTAAAACGGACGAAAGTGTTTATCTCACTGAGTTGAGCATCTTGGTGAAAAAAATGCGCATTTTGAAAAAACTTTCAAATTTCAAACTGAAACACTTATTCAGACTCAGCTTTTCGCTGCGAGTCTGATGGCGCAAATATCGGGACGATCGGACAAGAATTGGCGAATTTATAGCGAAAAACGTCGCTAAAACGGACGAAAGTGTTTATCTCACTGAGTTGAGCATAGTAGTAAAAGTGGGAGCAGGTCGTTAGCCCGAACCCATTGAAACGAATGAGCGACTCGATCCCTTTTGTAACGTTCCTGGTGGAACGACTACTCATATTGTATGGGAGTTGTCAATTTCTACTCTATCATTTTGTATGGTGAGGATGGAAGTTTGTTTATGTAATTCTTTTTATGTATATTTATTCATGATAAATGAGATGCTTGTGTGGGTAATGTGATTGATCACATTCACTGTTAGCTAGTGTTGTTGTAAATATTAATGAATTGAGTGTCAGTTTGTTTGTGAGGATAAATGTTCATTGGTACAGGGTAGAATGATAAATTGATATACAAAATGAGCAGCTGTATATATATGTTCATTGAAGTGTTAAAACAATTTCAATAAAAATCTGAGGACAATGCGGCAAAGACAAGGTTTTGAAATGAGATACATGCATAAAATCACATAAAATAACACGGGAATAAATGAATGCAAAGTTGACAGATTAGGCATCTGACATAGCCCATGGAACAGATTGTACTAGTTTACATGTTACTGGTAGCAGGTGCAAGCATTCCTGATCTGACAAAATTGGCAACGCAATTTGTGAGTGCTCCCGTAGGCAGCAGGGTAACAACGCCAGACTCATGCTATGACTTTGATGAGCATAAAGCTGATGAACATAACTTTGACACCCACCATTCCAACGCAAATTACGCTGCCCTGGATAAAAACAACAAAAAAGTAGAAAAACAGATAACAAAAATTAACAAAAAAAAGAAGAAAAAATGATTAGTTATCAATTAAAGATTACAGACTGTCTTTAATTGCCATTCGTCGTAGTTTTTGTCTCATATTTCTATCTAACTCTGCCTCTGCTGCTGCCAATTCCCTGAGTGTCGCTCTTGTTTTACGCACCAGATCCGATCTCATAATTTTGAATCGATGTTGCAACCTCTTTACATCTACAACACAGAAGTTTGAGTTCACGTATTAATGACAATTGCCTTCAGGAATGTAATGAAAGTATCACTACCTTCAGAAAACATCGATGGTTAGTGTACTGAATGTATGTACTTACGTTTGGCATCCATTATTGGCACTCTACTCTCACATGTCGGACAGTGAAAACTTTCAGCAGCAAATATTTCTTTTAATTCATCTGTCTTTGCCGTCTGTCTCGTGAGGCACAGCTCCTCACCATTAGGAAACATTTCTTTGGCGCATTCTGTACAGGAACGAGTCTGCAACAAAAAACCCATGACTAGTTACCAAGCCAACATAGTATTCTGAGCAATGGAAATTCACATAAGCAATTTGTCAAGTCATATACAACAAAGGTAAAAAAATTGAAACATAAAAAATATTATAATTATAGTAGGAAAAATAAAGCAAAGTACATGTGTATACTCACATGTTCCATAGTGATAAAAGTGTCCTATAATAGATCAAACAAATAGTCACTTTGGTAGTGTGTAAGTCCGTCTGTGTGTGTGTGTGCGTCCGTGAGTGAATTTGGTAAGCAGGCAAGCACTTAAATACCAGTGAACCAAGTGGTTATATATTACTCGGAAGATACCTATTCATATTAGTGTTTCCTAGGCAACCTATGATGGAACGGTTAGAAGAGACAAGTGATTATATTAACCTGTTGAAACATCTGAGTTCACCCATCAATGCAAGGCAATATTTGCTAAGCAATCTTGCAGGCAAATGTTATCCTCTATCTGTGACATTGATGGATGACAAATCCAGCACGCTGTACATGATTCAACAAAATGTGGAAGAATTGTATGTAAATGATATTGAATTGATATCAAGAAAAATCTTATCTGCCAGCCAAACTTCACAGACCTATGCCTCCCTCTGTGAAGAAATCTTATCTTCTTCCACAAACAGCAAGAAGTTGCTGTTTCATTCTATCACATTATTGACTATTCTACAAAAGGTATTTTTGTCATTGGGCAAAAATGAAGTGAGGAGTATAATAACCACCCAATCAATAAACAGTTTTTGCAGAACTTTAAATAAAGCTATCGTTCGCATGAGATTTCAGACAGTGACACTGCAGATACTTTATGTATTGGTTACTTTGCTGTTATTTAGCATAATCAGTCTATGGCTACAACATAATGGATAAAACAGATGCATCTATGGCTGCTACTTTGTGGGAATTAATCTCCCTTCAGGTCAGCAAAAATTGTCAAGGCTGTAATTCTAAAGGCTATACAGACTTCTCTCATCATGACTGTCAACTTATAAATCAATACATGTATCTTTTGCACACTGACAAATTACGTCACCATTTTGATATTTGGTATGAAATCGCAATGCAGATGATTCCATCAGGACTTCATAGACCTGTGACAAGATATTTAATAAAGGCAAAGAAAGAGACTTTGTTCAGTCAGATCGTGGTACTGTTACCAGACGCACCCTATACTGTGACATTACCCCCTCATTTACGTTAGTTTACTATGCCTGTGTCTGATATCACAACCAGACAGTTTTTATCACAATACCGTGCACTTCTCACAATTATCCTGATTACCATAGCCACCATATGTTCGCTGTGTGCAGCGTTTTTTCAACAAGAGAAAGGAGAGCTTCATTCTATCATAAAACTCCTCGGTGAAAACTTTGAATCCACTACAAAGTCAACAAACTCTACACTCTAGTATGGCTTCAAATCTTAAGACGACAGAATTTCAACTTGAGGCACCGTTCACATCTATAATCTCAGGTAAGAATTTTATCTAGTTGTTTTTTGACCTTAAGCATGGTTATATGTGCCTCATATCCATAGCGGAGGTGAGCCTTCATGAAACTTCATGTTGGGATTTATGACAGCGAATTTGCCGAGCAATCAACCAAGGCTATTTGTAATTGACGTCAAAGGGTGGTGCTGAATGACTAACTAATCTCCTTAATGCGTTCAAAATTAGAGCAGAAGCGGAACTTTTGCGGGTAAAAACTCCATATTATCGGAACTTTTGCGGGTAAAAACTCTCATAAAATATGAAATTTATTGAGCATTTCATTACCGCAATCCTTCCCTTAATTTTCAACACACCCAGTACTTGGAGGTACAGTTATCATGTGATGGTTAGCTTGCATAACAGTAATTACATCTGTGTCTGCAGAAATTTAATGAGCATTTCATCACCAAAATCCTTCCCTTAATTTTCAACACTTCCAGTACTTGGAGGTGCAGTTATCATGTGATGGTTAGCTTGCATAACAGTAATTACATCTGTGTGTGGAGAAATTTAATGAGCATTTCATTACCAAAATCCTTCCCTTAATTTTCATCACTTCCAGTACTTGGAGGTACAGTTATCATGTGATGATTAGCTCGCATAACAGTAATTAATCATCTGTGGCTGCAAACTTGAAACAAACACTTAAGAGGTCATAGTGAAATGATGAGCAATATTCGATGTATGTGTGTAGATGAGAGAATTTTAGTCACAATCTCTGACCTGCTGACTGTTTATGCTGTCTGTTTCTAGGGCCAACATCAAGTGGTAAATCTACCCTACTAAGGGAGATTATTTCCAATGCTGACAAAATCTTTGTTCCACCGCCTGTGGAAATAATTATCTGTTACTCAATCTACCAACCACTTTACAACTCTTATGATGCCTCGGTGCCAATAAAATTTATAGAAGGGCTAGCAACAATGGAATCATTACCTAAAGATCGACAGCATAGACTTCTAGTCATTGATGATTTAATGGAGGAAGTCTCCAGCTCTAAGGATATTGCTGACTTTTATACAAAATTTAGTCATCATTATAATTATAGTATAATCACACTGACACAAAATCTATTTTGTAAAGGACCATTTTTTCGTACGATTAGTTTGAACTCACACCATTTCTGGTTGATGAAATCTGTGAGAGACATTTCAGTAATCAAAACAATTGGCAGACAAATGGGTAAGGAAAAACTTGTGATAGAAGCTTATTTGGATGCAGTGAAAGATCGTTATGGTTATCTGTTTTTGAATTGCTCCCCGGGTTGTGATGAAAAAGCTCGTGTGCGAGCTAAGATTTTTGAAAATCCAAGCGTTGTCTATTTAACAAAGTGATATTTTTTTCTAAAGAACTGATGTTTCCACAAGGGTTAAACAGCACTCATCAATTAATTTTTCAAAGTCTAAGTGGTAGTCAATAAATTATCTCAGAACACAGAAATATCTTAGTCATGGGTTGTTGAACACAGTAATCATTGGAGCTACAGGCAAACATTAATATTTTTTCATGCAACAGAAAAGTAACCCTCCCTCTAAGACACCTCTAAGCTGTGTAGATTTTAGGCTGGAAACCAAGGTATAAAAGCTCAGCGCTGGAATAGCCAACACATTCTTCCAGTTTAGTTTGAATTCACTAAGCTCACAAGAAGCCACCACTCTTCTTTAGCAGATTTGATCTTCCTTCAAATATTAATCGTAAGTTTGTTTTAAATGTTTTCACATACAATGATCTTTGTTTTTTTCATTTTTATTTTTTTACTTTTGTTTTGAAATTCTTTTTTAATCTTTTTTAATTTTTTTATATTATAGATGCTAGACACTTGTTTTGGATGTCAATATGACAAACCTGGGCAAAGATCCCATATGGGAGATGGTGGTTGTCTGTCAACAGACATGAGGACCAACATTCATGTAAGAATGCTGACTTTACTGGTTAAGTTTCATTGTAGTGTGTTTTTTGTAAATTGCCCAAGATTTTTTTTTCAGTTTTTTTAGCGAAGATTAGGTCCACCCTGAGGGCGTGTCGAAAACGCTCATCTTTTAACTCATTATTTTCTTTTTGTAACCATCTGTGTTTGGGGTGTACCTCATTCAATAATCGTTGTAGAGACTAAATTTCAATGATGCGTGAACAGAGTATTGATTCATATTTGGTTTAAAAAATTTTTTTTTGCAATAAACAGTTTTAAATTGATAATGTTGTATTTTTGCATAAACAGCTGCATTTCAGTTTTAAGCAAACCATTCATTTTTCATTTTGTTTCATTTTAGATGCCCAAGAGAATTGGAGGTGATGCGATGAGCTCCTATGCCAAACGTATGTTTCTTGACGATGAAGCTAAGGAGGTTAAATTGTCTGATGGTGCATATGATGATGAAATGGTAAGTAACTTTCATGAATTATTGCCTGATGCATAATTTGATGTGCGGGGATTAAATGGAGTGAAGTACATGTTATTGTAATTACTGTTACCATTGCTAGGCAACCTAGCATTGAATTGACTTGTATTGAATTGATAACTCCAAACTTGTTTGGTTTCAGGAAGAATTTGAGAATGAATTTCAGATACAGTGCCCAAAAAAAAGACCAGCTTCAAGTAAAGGGAAGTCCCCGGCAAAGAAACTAAAAAGAGTGAGTTATTAGAGTCTGTTTTTAATTCAATTCACATATTATAATGTACTACTTTTACAGCGTTATAATGCATAGTAACTACACATCTTATGTCAAAGTTTGATTGATGAGAAAGTCAGGTGAATAATGACCTGGCTGTTATTTCAAAGCAACACTCTGAAAATAGCTTGTTTCTCTTTTTGAAAGATTAATGTGTAATGAGCATGGAATTATTCATTTCAGCTTGATAATGAAGTTGACGACGAACCTATTGTCCTATCGTCGGAAGACGATGAAAAAAGAGATGAGTTACATGCTTCCCACTCCAAGAAGCGCAAAGCTTATCAGCGGGTAAGCACATTTTACTTTAGATTATCAAAGTATCAAACTGTCATTCACGAGTGACTTTCATTGATGCATATTTATCTCCGACAAAGTCCAATGTGTATACCATCGTACCTAAGTGTGCTTGTTGTCCGCATTGCGTTGGACTTATTTTAAAAATTATTTTTTATAGATGTTCAGCGATAGTGAGGAGGAGAATGTTGATGGTAATGGTGATATGCTTGATGCACCGATTCCAAAACGAAAGAAAAAAACCATCCAACCATCCAAAAAGGTGACTCACGTTTCTTAACTTGCATTCCCAAATTATAAATGATACCATGCATCTAGTTTGGTGGTGTATCAAATCATTTTATCAGATTCCATCTCTCAACCCAAGGTATATCTGTGATCAATACATCCCTGTTTGAATTCATAATAATATACTCTCAAATAATTAAATAATTTTCTGATTATGATCATTTTAGAACATGACGAAGCTGAGTTTAATTAAGCTCCCACTACCAAAAGTGGATGATGATGGAGAACTCCCTGACTTAGATGACGAAGAGCCGTCTACTTCGTCAGTTGTGAGGGAGTTCAAGCAACAACGTGCAAAGAATTCCCAAAAGCCTAGCACCCCAGAGCCAACACCTCCACCACCACAACAAAGGCCCCTACTTCTACCACCAACTCCTCCAACAACTCAATTTCCTGGACTAGTGGTTTTCCCTGTGAAGGTGGAGGCCTTTGATATTGATGACGTCGAACTAAACGTATGTTTTCCATTTATTGATTCTTCTTATCCTTCTCATGACAAACTCTCCACATTCATATCATATGTTTATCATAATTAGAGTATTAGCATAATCCTTAAAAATGGAATTCATATACATGTAAATTGCACATTATAAATAGAGTATAACGACAATCCTTAAATATAACTTATATATTTACGATTATAGGAGGATGGTGACGTCTGGCACAAGTCGGACACACTCAGAAGACCATTGAGCATCACTGCTCTTCACCAACTGTCGGAAGGATGTAAGTTTTATAAGTTGTTTCTTCTCTGAACTGACTTTGCAAAAAAAGGACAACTGTAAAAATGGTTAACTATTGGTATTGTGTTTAGTTTTGGGAGTTATGTTATGCAAGGATAGGACAACTACTAAATATTTAAACACTGTTATTGGACTTACACTGCACTACGCACTACATTGAGAATAGAATAAGTGACAAATGCTTCAGGTATTTTTGCAGTGGTGTCATTTCAAAGTATTGACAGCTGTTGTATGATGTGTCGTTTTACTATTGTCAAAATGTCATTATTTTTCTGTTGTTTTTGCAGTTATTAGCCCAAGGTACCAATACGGAACAAAAACAATCCGCGGGTATCAGGTTTCACCGGCAGTATCTTCGCCGTTGGCACGGGCGCTTGCTGCAATAGAGAGCAAGTATGAGAAATGTTTTATGGGTACCAAGGTCAATAAACGTTTCAGAAGTCAGTATGCTCGTCTCAGGATAAGAGGAACACCAGAGAATACTGATACAGTGTGAGTAATAGTCTTCTTCTCTTCATTACCTATATACAGCTTTGATTTGCCAGTTGGCTTCGTAGTGTAGATTATAAAGTGACTCATTGCCATTTCTATCACATTTGCATGTAAAACCTTCACAAATCGATAAGTAATCCCCGAGTTTTTTTGTTGATTAGATTATACAACTGTCAGCAGACACTCACACTCGAGGATGCATTGGAGCTAGGAGCAGCGTGCAAAGGAAACCAAACACGTGTATCATATGTTGTCCAGCTCGGACTGGCAACAATTGGAGAGGCAGTTAACATCATGCCAAAAATCAATATAGCAAGATTGGAGGAGATACTCCCCACAAGGTCAGGAAATCTTCCTAATCCCGTGGCAGACGGGTCTTTTGACTATCTGTCTTTATAGTTATATTAGTTATTAGTTATATTTTCAACTTGTTTTTCTTCCTACTACTACACTCATTTAATCTGTTTGGAAAGCAATAACACTTTATCAATGTACATGTGCAAAGTGTGTTTAGTTGAGTTCTCAACCAAATCCAATCTCAATAGGCATTTTAAGACCAAACACGACAAAAACTTTATCGGTTTTAAATGCGATAGCTGTGGCAGGAACTTTACCAGGCGCCACCAACTGAACTTACACAAGCAGAAGTGCTCGAAAGCAATCAATTCTACTGTGTCAAGATCAGATGGTGCCTCCCAACAGATTGGCGGTGCAATCAATCACAATGACACAAATGAATCCACCCAGGTAGAAACCTTTGCACATGCATCTCCTCTTAAAGACATCCTTAAGTCAAATTGGGAAGCCATCAAAACGTACTTTCGTTGTAGGAAAATTGTTGACATATTCAATTTCCGACTGATAAATCAATCTGTGACAATATATGATGCTCTATGCAACCTTTGGCTTACAAAATTATCCAAACAAGTCAAGCTTCAATGCTGCTTAGGTTATGTGCTCAAAAACACCAATACCGACGAATTAAGATACTACCATAGTTCTGCAAACAACACGATGATTTTCGATAAGCCCATGACTATTAAATCATTAACAGACATGCAAGATGTTGCAGAGCTTCTAGAAAGTGTGGACTTATGTGAAAAGGCAAAAGCCAATCGACCCAACAGTTCATGGGGTGTCCTTCATGTAACAAATATATCATTTTACCTGAGTAAACTTCCGTTTCCCAAGATTGGATCACCCGGTAACATTCCATCACATATCAAAAAACTGAAATGTGTCAAAACTCTAAAGAGGGGAGTAAACAACAAACCCATCTCTGATAATCTTTGTTTCTTCCGTGCACTCTACTTGAAACAAAATTGCACTTGTAAAAAGCGATGTGACTGTTTATTTCCAAAAAGCAGTTTGGTAAAAATACATGACTTGCTCCATAGATTTGTTGAATACATTGGTGGATCTCTACCTTCAGCCTCTGAGTTCCAAGGGGTGACTTTAGATGATTTGACATCTATCGAAAAGATTTTTGACCTCAAGATATCAGTATACAGCTTGTCAAGTGATGGAAACTGCACACTGTTGTTTCAATCATTCAGTAAGTCCAAAGTAGAGCTAAACTTGTGTATGGTTGGCAAACACTTCTGTTACATACAAGATATGTCAACTTTTTCTAAGTGTTTTACTTGCAAAACATGCAAGTTGAGCTTCCCTAGAAAAAATAACCTTCTGCGACATAGGAAAATTTGTGCTAAGCAGCAATCACGCTACAGATTTGATAAAGATGTATTTCACCCACCGGGTAATATCTTTGACGAGATAGAGAATAGGACAGGACTTACCATTCCTAATGAATTACGGTTTTATCCCTATCGTGTGACATTTGATATCGAGTGCTACTTACCCAAGTCCACTTTAGAAAACACACCCAAGCTGACTTTTAACAATGACCACAAGCTCATGAGCATCAGTGTGTGTTCCAACATCCCTGGGTACCTTGATCCATTTTGTTTAGTAAGTGATGGAGACACTGACACGCTTGTTAAAAAATTTGCCATTTACTTGTCTCATCTCAGTGATATTGCATACTCTCTGTGTCTAGAAAAAGTTTCCCCCCTGCTGGAAAAACTTGAGAGCTTAGATAGCATGCGCATGCAAACCGAATTAGAATACTCACAGAAACATTGGTCCCATCCCGCAAAATATCAATCCAATAGTATTGGTAGTCTTATCGAAAAGCTCAAAGACCACTTAGCGGAACTGCCAGTGGTCTCTTTTAACGGTCAAAAGTATGACTTAAATGTCATCCGTGCGCCTTTGATCCGTCACCTATGTCAAACAGATCAAATAAAATTTGCAATAAAAAGAAACAATTGTATGAAATGTATTAAAACCAAAAAATTAAAATTTGTAGATGCCACTAATTATATCGCGCCAGGATTTTCTTATGAGTCCTTCCTAAAAGCTTACAATTGTTCTGTGCAAAAAGGCTACTTCCCGTATGAATACATCACTTCTTTGGACATGCTTGATGCGACTACGTTACCCCCTCACTCTGCATTTTATTCATCCCTTAGACAGTCCAATATTACGCATGATGAATACGACTACTGCAAAAAGATATGGCGTGATCACAATATGGAAACCATGCGTGATTTCCTGATATGGTACAACAATTTGGATGTGGTCCCATTTCTTGAGGCTCTTGAGAAACAGTCCTCTGTGTACATCTCAAAAGGTTTAGACATGCTCAAAGATGCTGTCAGTGTCCCATCACTTGCTACAAAATGGCTTTTCAAGGAGTCATTGACAAATGAATTTTCTATTCCACTCATATCTCAAAAAAATTCAGACTTACATAAGACAATCAGAGATAACATTGTTGGAGGGCCAGCACTTGTGTTTCATAGGTACCATGAGTGTGATAAAACCTATCTTAAGTCAAATAAATATGGTCAGCAGGCAAAAATTTGTAAACAGATAAAAGGCTATGATGCCAATAGTTTATATCTATATGCAGCGATGCAGCCTTTACCAACCGGCTGTATGATCAGACGACGATGTGACGAAAATTTCTATCCATGCTTTGTGGATGTTCGAGGGCGTTTAGCCAATGAGTGGCTTGAGTTCAATGCTCACTTGACAAAGACACATATCAGACACAAATATAACCAAGGTGAAATTTATTTGGGTCAGCATGCCTTACCAGTTGATGGATTTTGCAAAGAAAATAACACCGTATACCAGTTTCACGGCTGTATTTTTCACGGATGCCCAATCCCACAATGCCCAAACACGAACAATCAGGGAACAAATCCCATTAATGGTGTCCCTTATCAACAATTGTATCAGGACACAGTAGAAAAGGAGGGATATTTACAAAAGCTAGGTTTCAAAGTTGTCTCTATTTTTGAGTGCAAGTGGTTAGAACAAAAAAAATCATCTAGGATGGTCTCTAGATTTGTGAAAAAACTTTCTTTTAGAGATATGAGTGAAAAGAAATCGATGACTGAGAGTGAAATTATTTCAGCAATAGAATCAGAGAGCTTTTTTGGTCTTGTAGAATGTGATGTACATGTGCCAACTGATTTACAATCTAAGTTTCAGGAAATGCCACCAATTTTCAAAAATGTTAGCATCAGTCGGGAAGATCTCTCCCCTCTGATGAAGAACTTTGCGATTGAGAACAATCTGTATCGAACTCCACAGCGATCCCTCATTGGTAGTATGTTTGGTAAAAAAATTCTGGTATTAACATCTCTGCTGAAATGGTACATTGACCATGGACTAAAGATCTCGAAAATTTACCAAATAGTTCAATTCAAAAAACATCGGTGTTTCCGTGAGTTTGGAGAAGCAATCTGTGATGAAAGAAGACAAGGTGATGGTGACCCCTCAACCAAGGTCAGATCTGACACCGCTAAGTTACAGGGTAACGCTATTTTTGGGGCCACTATAATTAATAAGGAACGGTTTACCGATATCAAATATACAACTGACCTCAAAACAGCTAACTCATATGTCAACAACAAAAATTTTATGTCTATAGAGGAGTTGGATGACGATGTATTTGAGATCGAGTTGAGTAAAAAGAAAATAAAACTTGATACTCCCATAATAATAGGCTTCTCTATTCTGCAAATTGCCAAGTTACGCATGCTGCAGTTCTATTATGATTTCATGCAAAAATTCTTTCACGATTCTTCTTTTGAGTATGTGTGCATGGATACCGATTCGGCCTATTTTGCTACATGTGGGGATTTGGAATCTTTGGTTCCCATGAACTTAAGACAACAGTATTTTGAAGAATTTGGTGAATGGTTTATCCCTGAATTCTGTGCGGAGCATAAAAAATCCTTCGTTGAGACTAAAGTTCAAGGTCTTCCATGGACCATGCAACCTTGCTGTAAGACTGTACATGTATATCATAAGCGAACACCTGGTTTGTTTAAAGAGGAGTTTTCAGGCACTGGGATCATTGCACTAAACGCCAAAACCTATCACACTTTCAATGCATCAACCAGTAAAACTAGCACTAAAGGAATAATGCGTAATTTGAATTCTTTCAACAAAGCACACTTTCTTGGCACACTTACCACCAAAAAACCTGTTTTTGGTACAAATAAAGGGATCATGAGAAAGAAAAACTCAATGGTCACATATACCCAATTAAGGTCTGGACTTTCTTTTTTCTACGCGAAACGGTTAGTTTGTGATGATGGTGTGTCTACTTCACCTATTAATTTATAGTGTATTATGAAAAATATTGCGCTAAATACTATGCATGAACACTGATTTCTGAACTCACCCTTGAATTTCTTTAAATGATAACATGTACATGCTTCCACTTATGGTGTCTATGCTTCTATGATATTTTTCTAATGTCTCACCTCCTTTTATCGTGATGAGAAATGCTTACTCTTGTGGTTTATTAAACTTCCCATGTATATTCATTTGCATTTGTATTCCACATGGATGTTTACTGTATAAATCTGTGCTCTGTTAAAATATTTATTGATTTTCATTATATAGCATATTTTTATCAAAAACTTCTACCTTTTTTTTTAAAATATTTCCAAAATAAAGGTCATTGATCACTTGGCTAACAATAAAGTCCCTCTCCCTTGATGAGTCAACTTGTCTCAATTTAGATAAAATATTTTTGTATGAGTAGTTTCTTGCTCGCATCAACAGAAAAATAAGACAATATTGTCCACAAACTGTAGAAATCCCTTGCAATACATGTTTACTACGCTTTATTCTTCCCATTTGTTTTAGTTTGGTATCAATCAAAATATTTTGGACAGTGTCTCCATATGAGTCAAAGTACTCTATG
Source organism: Membranipora membranacea (assembly GCA_914767715.1). NCBI lineage: Eukaryota > Metazoa > Bryozoa > Gymnolaemata > Cheilostomatida > Membraniporidae > Membranipora > Membranipora membranacea. The sequence continues at coordinate 15,224,048 of OU612068.1, forward strand.
CTTCCGGAGTCTGTTATATTCACCGCGATCCAATGGCTTCCTGGCTGATGAGATTGGTCAAAGTTGACAATATTCATTGATGGAATAAATATCTCGGTGTTCACAAATTCATCCAATGATTTAACACTCGGGTTCAGCCTTGATGTGTGCTCATCACTGTTCAAAATATTCCTTAGCTGTTGTGAGTTCATGATACCGATGCCAAACTTGCATTCCTCAATTCATCAATATTCAGTAATTCGTCATACTCATAGTAAACCATCAAATTGACAGTCTCATTCAGTGGTTGGGAGAAAGTAAGTTCTACTTTTGTGTCACTTATGCGCTGCAGATGGGTCCCTTCACCATGACACCAATCGCTTGTCAAATCAAAAGCATAGAGACAAAGGCTGCTCTTAAAATGTTCTGGTGTTATCCCGTTACCTTGCTCTGTGAAGGTTTTCTCACACACTGTTTGAAGATTATGATAAGCTCTCATATAGATATTCTTTTCAAAGTCAACTACTAGTGGTTTCTTCAGCGCATAGTTGTTGTTAACCATAACATTGATGGATGATAGGTGAAATGGTTCAAACTTAAATGGGGAGTGGTTGTAGGACCCATTCTTGGCAGAGTGCTTTACCATACCAAAAATGATCAGTTTGGGCTCCTGTTGGTTTGATAATACCGTAATTGTTTCACTTCCTCTTCCTGGTGAGATCGTAAAGAACTTGACATCCGACCCATTCATTACATACTTGGCTGGTGTTTTACGCAGAGTCTCAATATGTGAGATGCTGACAGACGGATGCACTTCTAATCTTCTCATCAGCATTGATGCCTTAACAATCTCAATTTTGTAATCATGCGGATCCGTAACACCTTTAATATGTTGTAGGACAAATTGTGGGCTGTTAAATTGCAATTCAAACCTCATTGAAACCCCTGGCAACATATACTTTTTTTGCATGAAAATCGGGGAGTTCAATCTTCCAATGAGGTCTAGTACTGGACTTCCCGCTAGCTTTGCAGCCCTTGCTTTCATTTTTGCGTCTTGAGTACCAGTTAATTGCTCAGAATGCTCCTCAATCATGTCGTCTGATATCCATCCAACTGTTCGCAAATGAGTGTGCTTAGCTCCGTCATCATGATTCAAAATGTTGGTAAGAAATGCTTTGTGTGCATAATGTACATTATCTTCAACTTGTTTGTGATTAAGCAGTACTGAGAACTTAGAAATCAAGCTATGAAAAATCTGCTGTGATGGAGTTACAACAACTTTCGTTCCATCAGTATCCAATTTAGTTCCATCTGAATTCTGAATCATGATCTGAAGATGAAGTAATGAGTTTGCAAGATCATAGTAGTGAGTATTGGATCCGGTTATTTCGAATGTCACTGGTTCTAAGCCTTGAGGATGCGTCTCTGGTGTTATCTCATGGATCTCAGATTCCTTAAGATTTGTGTTGACGTGAATGTTGTCAAAGATCTGTAATTCATCCATAGCAATTTCCACAGCATGTTTGTCAAGTTTTTGATATTCACCTGTTGTTGTCATTTTGCCTATGAGAAAATGTCGCGCTTCTTCTGTAGCCGTCGCTTTTTATTGCCCTTCAAACCTCCCACAGCCAGTTTCCTCTTGACTCCTCCCCTTTTGCCTCCAGTTATGTCTGAGGTTAGAGTTCTAATAAGTTTCTTCCCACCTAAGGTCAAATTTTTGACTGCAGCAGTGGAAAGTTTCTGTCCATCAATCAAATCAGAAGCAAAGTTAGCACCTGTCTTTAGTAGTTGCTTGCCAGCTGACTTTGCTACAGTTTTGAGAGTTGGCGCAAAACTTCTAAAAATACGCGTGAAGACACCTCCTAACCCATAGCCACGCTGTCTTGTTGCACCGCGAAATACAGGTATAAAGCCACCTTGTTGGTACGCATTTCCTTTGTAATGTTTATGTAATATGTTTGACGGGGTATCAAAGCTATATGATCTACTCATGGTTTGACTTTCCGGAAATGTAGCGTCACGTTTGTCTTTCCTTTCTCAAATGCAATTATTCCTCCATCGTCTCGCCTTATATTCACCTCCACTGTGTCTGTATGTGTGGAGGCAACTGGAACATATTGCACGTCTTGAAAAGTAACCCACTTAAATGTTGAGCTTTGGCGAGATGGCTCAGCCGGTACAACTCTGAGCAATGGCACCATTACGTCTCCAACCAATCTACGCTGAACAATATCTGTGTACACAAATAGCCCAACCAAACCATCATTGATATCGCTAGCTGCGCCTGACCAATGAACTCCATTTAGAAATAACTCGCCATGGTTTTTGTTAAAACCCATGATCTGTATTAGGTTTTCTGTGAAAGTCACACCGGCTACTTCATTACCCTTCACTGTTATAGCTGTTCTATCACGAAGCTCGACATAGTATATACTTAAATTACCCGTGCACCCAGCATTGCTGATGACCTTTGTTATTTCGGAGACCAGCTTTTCAACAGAGGGGTAAAACCCATCGTGCAAACTGAACTCAGTCATTGTTCCGTTGGAGAATTTAATCCAAACCTTTGCATTCATGACATTTGGCCATCTGGCAGGAAACTGAATTTCTGTCATTCCCACCTCCCAGGCACCATCATGAATTGGAAGTTTTGGGATTTTAGTCTTATATGAATGAAGTTTATTATCTGGAAAAAATTTTAAAGATGCATTTGATGGCAGAACTACATAAAATGAATTGCTCATGACTGCCCTGGAGTGCGTAGAGACAGTAAGTGAGGAGACAAAATTATTTATCGCAATTTTATTAATTGTTCAGCACTAATCCATTCATTAAATTTGCTAGGGTAGCCTCTATATGTCACAAAGTATTCCTTATTACGCTTATTTCCTCTTTCTTGTATAATATCCTCGATAATGAATGTCTTTGGCAAAGAGACCTTCTGTAATTCGTTTGCATAATATGTTCCATGAATCTTTTCTTCTTTTTGATCTCGCAACCTGTATGTTATTGGAAATGTCTTTTCGATTTTGTCAACAAAAAATACCTCACTTGACCAGTTTTGGTCATATCCTTTTGCAAAAACATGCTTATACTTGCTTATTCTCACTGGGTCATTTATGTTAATGTCATTCTTTTTGTGTTTCTGGAGACTCTCTCGGAAGTGAAGGTTGAGCCATATATCTTCTTGGTTGGCTTTTGCTGCATCTTTGGGAGGAACCTTGGTCGTAGAGTGTTTGGTGGCATTATACCCTTTCGTTATATCATCTATCACTTGGGTCCATCCATATGTGTTAGTATATGTAAACCAACGATGGAGCTTAGATTGAATAGTACGATTGAAACGCTCCACAATTGACGCTTTAATATCATCATTTTCGGTAGAAAAGTGCCTTATTTGAAGCTTTTTCAGCAGAGTTTTGACCGATGAGTTGTAAAACTCTTTTCCTTTATCAGTCTGCAAATCCTTGCATGGTGAAGTGGATAAAATCTTTCCCAATTCTGCACTTATTTCTTTCCCTTGTTTCGTTTTAAGAGGAACACACCAACCAAACTTCGTAAACACATCAATCAATGTGAGGATATAATTATAACCGGAGTTGTGAGGTGAATATTTGCGCATATCTACCAAGTCAGCTTGGTATTGAACGTTTGCCCCACTCACAATTGTTGGTCGTCTCAAAAAATTTTTGCGTGCTGTTTTATGCAAAGTATATGCATCTTGTGTTGACAACCACTCCTTTATCATCTGCTGTGGAATATCAGCTGCTTTGTCATGAAGGTGTTGTTGCCCTCCAAGAGATGATGGGAGGGAAGGTTTATAGTACAATTGTGTAAGCTTTTGAGACATTTGATTGCTCAGCTGTCGAACTTTTCCCACTTTATTGGTTTTGTTCCTGTTGGTGTGCTTTTTAATCCTTTGTTTTTGTCTTTTCGCTTTAGCTGTTTCCATGATGGAGATGGAAGTTTATCAACAATCACTCGTTTCTTATCTAGAGCTTTTAACTTACGGGTATAGGGTAATGAGGAGGTAGGGAATCCTGCTTCTGCTAATGCCGCGACGAAATTATTAACTGTCTCCCTCTGCTTTCCAAAAATGTTCCTATAAGTTACCGCACTCTTAAACAATTCCTCAGCATCTGATATATTCCATTCATTACCCTTGTATTTCAACACTCCTGGGGTGGTCATAGTGAAATCCTTTGATGAGTTAATGAATTTAGAAAGTCTGACAGCGCTAGACTGATAAGATTTTGGAACAGTTTTTAATGTTTCAGTAAAAATGTTTTTTTTTGATGCTTTTTCCAGTGTCGGTGTTGAAGTGTTTGTGGATGAATTGCTGGGATGAGCATTAGAGTTTGAATCGGAGACAGATTGAGTTGGTAGCTTAAGTGTTTGCAAATTACTTTCTCTTGGTATAGGGTCAGTCAAGAATGCATCCTTTCTTGAAGTTTCAATAGCATTTCGGAAATTCCTTTTGTATCTATCTAGATTAGAGTTGTACTCGTCAAGCTTTTCCACATCTGAAGTTGTTGGTTCCTTGAGAATATCATCAATCTTTGTATCTATTTCTTTCAAAACCTTGACATTCGGGTGTGTCAACAAATCAGTTCTAGACTTGGAGTGACTGACCAATTCATTATACCTTTCTGGTTCAATTAGGAAATACTTTTTCAATGAAGACATCTCCTTACATTCCTCCTAGTAACACTTTAACAAGTGGTTTTAGTAAAAGCCCAATAAATCCTCCTTTCATTAATGTCTTCCTTCTGCTCTTGCGAGATAATGACTTTTTGCTTAGCTGTTTCAAATGTTTGTGATATGGCTTCAGTGCCCTGAATTGGTGTGTCGTAAGTGGAACATTACCATTCCTTATATTACATGCACAGTCGCTCAAGGCATCAACTGTGTCATCACCCAGATTCTGAAGTATGCGCTTGCGGTTTGCTCCTCTGCTCCTATGCAGGTCTCTTAAGACATGAATATTACGCTGTAGCCTAGCATCCACCATGTTACTTCTAATGCGACATAAATGCAAATAACAAGTACTGAAAATATCCATAGATTAAGTATGTATCTTATTATTGTGATAGGGTAGAAATTGACAACTCCCATACAATATGAGTAGTCGTTCCACCAGGAACGTTACAAAAGGGATCGAGCCGCTCATTCGTTTCAATGGGTTCGGGCTAACGACCTGCTCCCACTTTTACTACTGAGCATCTTGGTGAAAAAAATGCGCATTTTGAAAAAACTTTCAAATCTCAAACTGAAACACTTATTCAGACTCAGCTTTTCGCTGCGAGTCTGATGGCGCAAATATCGGGACGATCGGACAAGAATTGGCGAAGTTATAGCGAAAAACGTCGCTAAAACGGACGAAAGTGTTTATCTCACTGAGTTGAGCATCTTGGTGAAAAAAATGCGCAATTTGAAAAAACTTTCAAATTTCAAACTGAAACACTTATTCAGACTCAGCCTTTCGCTGCGAGTCTAATGGCGCAAATATCGGGACGATCGGACAAGAATTGGCGAAGTTATAGCGAAAAACGTCGCTAAAACGGACGAAAGTGTTTATCTCACTGAGTTGAGCATCTTGGTGAAAAAAATGCGCAATTTGAAAAAACTTTCAAATTTCAAACTGAAACACTTATTCAGACTCAGCCTTTCGCTGCGAGTCTAATGGCGCAAATATCGGGACGATCGGACAAGAATTGGCGAAGTTATAGCGAAAAACGTCGCTAAAACGGACGAAAGTGTTTATCTCACTGAGTTGAGCATCTTGGTGAAAAAAATGCGCATTTTGAAAAAACTTTCAAATTTCAAACTAAAACACTTATTCAGACTCAGCTTATCGCTGCGAGTCTAATGGCGCAAATATCGGGACGATCGGACAAGAATTGGCGAAGTTATAGTGAAAAACGTCGCTAAAACGGACGAAAGTGTTTATCTCACTGAGTTGAGTGAGCATCTTGGTGAAAAAAATGCGCATTCTAAAAAAACTTTCAAATTTTAAACTGAAACACTTATTCAGATTCAGCTTTTCGCTGCGAGTCTAATGGCGCAAATATCGGGACGATCGGACAAGAATTGGCGAAGTTATAGCGAAAAACGTCGCTAAAACGGACGAAAGTGTTTATCTCACTGAGTTGAGCATCTTGGTGAAAAAAATTCGCATTTTGAAAAAACTTTCAAATTTCAAACTGAAACACTTATTCAGACTCAGCTTTTCGCTGCGAGTCTGATGGCGCAAATATCGGGACGATCGGACAAGAGTTGGCGAATTTATAGCGAAAAACGTCACTAAAACGGACGAAAGTGTTTATCTCACTGAGTTGAGCATCTTGGTGAAAAAAATGCGCATTTTGAAAAAACTTTCAAATCTCAAACTGAAACACTTATTCAGACTCAGCTTTTCGCTGTGAGTCTGATGGCGCAAATATCGGGACGATCGGACAAGAATTGGCGAAGTTATAGCGAAAAACGTCGCTAAAACGGACGAAAGTGTTTATCTCACTGAGTTGAGCATCTTGGTGAAAAATATGCGCATTTTGAAAAAACTTTCAAATTTCAAACTGAAACACTTATTCAGACTCAGCTTTTCGCTGCGAGTCTAATGGCGCAAATATCGGGACGATCGGACAAGAATTGGCGAATTTATAGCGAAAAACGTCACTAAAACGGACGAAAGTGTTTATCTCACTGAGTTGAGCATCTTGGTGAAAAAAATGCGCATTTTTGTTAAACTTTCACATTTCAAACTGAAACACTTATTCAGACTCAGCTTTTCGCTGCGAGTCTAATGGCGCAAATATCGATTCGATCGGACAAGAATTGGCGAAGTTATAGCGAAAAACGTCGCTAAAACGGACGAAAGTGTTAATCTCACTGAGTTGAGCATCTTGGTGAAAAAAATTCGCATTTTGAAAAAACTTTCAAATTTCAAACTGAAACACTTATTCAGACTCAGCTTTTCGCTGCGAGTCTAATGGCGCAAGTATCGGGACGATCGGACAAGAATTAGCGAAGTTATAGCGAAAAACGTCGCTAAAACGGACGAAAGTGTTTATCTCCCCGAGTTGAGCATCTTGGTGAAAAAAATGCGCATTTTGAAAAAACTTTCAAATTTCAAACTGAAACACTTATTCAGATTCAGCTTTTCGCTGCGAGTCTAATGGCGCAAATATCGGGACGATCGGACAAGAATTGGCGAAGTTATAGCGATAAACGTCGCTAAAACGGACGAAAGTGTTTATCTCACTGAGTTGAGCATCTTGGTGAAAAAAATGCGCATTTTGAAAAAACTTTCAAATCTCAAACTGAAACACTTATTCAGACTCAGGTTTTCTCTGCGAGTCTAATGGCGCAAATATCGGGACGATCGGACAAGAATTGGCGAAGTTATAGCGAAAAACGTCGCTAAAACGGACGAAAGTGTTTATCTCACTGAGTTGAGCATCTTGGTGAAAAAAATGCGCATTTTGAAAAAACTTTCAAATTTCAAACTGAAACACTTATTCAGACTCAGCTTTTCGCTGCGAGTCTAATGGCGCAAATATCGGGACGATCGGACAAGAATTGGCGAAGTTATAGCGAAAAACGTCGCTAAAACGGACGAAAGTGTTTATCTCACTGAGTTGAGTGAGCATCTTGGTGAAAAAAATGCGCATTCTAAAAAAACTTTCAAATTTTAAACTGAAACACTTATTCAGACTCAGCTTTTCGCTGCGAGTCTAATGGCGCAAATATCGGGACGATCGGACAAGAATTGGCGAAGTTATAGCGAAAAACGTCGCTAAAACGGACGAAAGTGTTTATCTCACTGAGTTGAGCATCTTGGTGAAAAAACTGCGCATTTTGAAAAAACTTTCAAATTTCAAACTGAAACACTTATTCAGACTCAGCTTTTCGCTGCGAGTCTAATGGCGCAAATATTGATTCGATCGGACAAGAATTGGCGAAGTTATAGCGAAAAACGTCGCTAAAACGGACGAAAGTGTTTATCTCACTGAGTTGAGCATCTTGGTGAAAAAAATTCGCATTTTGAAAAAACTTTCAAATTTCAAACTGAAACACTTATTCAGACTCAGCCTTTCGCTGCGAGTCTAATGGCGCAAATATCGGGACGATCGGACAAGAATTGGCGAAGTTATAGCGAAAAACGTCGCTAAAACGGACGAAAGTGTTTATCTCACTGAGTTGAGCATCTTGGTGAAAAAAATGCGCATTTTGAAAAAACTTTCAAATTTCAAACTGAAACACTTATTCAGACTCAGCTTTTCGCTGCGAGTCTAATGGCGCAAATATCGATTCGATCGGACAAGAATTGGCGAAGTTATAGCGAAAAACGTCGCTAAAACGGACGAAAGTGTTTATCTCACTGAGTTGAGCATCTTGGTGAAAAAAATGCGCATTTTGAAAAAACTTTCAAATTTCAAACTGAAACACTTATTCAGACTCAGCTTTTCGCTGCGAGTCTAATGGCGCAAATATCGATTCGATCGGACAAGAATTGGCGAAGTTATAGCGAAAAACGTCGCTAAAACGGACGAAAGTGTTTATCTCACTGAGTTGAGCATCTTGGTGAAAAAAATGCGCATTTTGAAAAAACTTTCAAATTTCAAACTGAAACACTTATTCAGACTCAGCTTTTCGCTGCGAGTCTAATGGCGCAAATATTGATTCGATCGGACAAGAATTGGCGAAGTTATAGCGAAAAACGTCGCTAAAACGGACGAAAGTGTTTATCTCACTGAGTTGAGCATCTTGGTGAAAAAAATTCGCATTTTGAAAAAACTTTCAAATTTCAAACTGAAACACTTATTCAGACTCAGCCTTTCGCTGCGAGTCTAATGGCGCAAATATCGGGACGATCGGACAAGAATTGGCGAAGTTATAGCGAAAAACGTCGCTAAAACGGACGAAAGTGTTTATCTCACTGAGTTGAGCATCTTGGTGAAAAAAATGCGCATTTTCAAAAAACTTTCAAATTTCAAACTGAAACACTTATTCAGACTCAGCTTTTCGCTGCGAGTCTAATGGCGCAAATATCGGGACGATCGGACAAGAATTGGCGAAGTTATAGCGAAAAACGTCGCTAAAACGGACGAATGTGTTTATCTCACTGAGTTGAGCATCTTGGTGAAAAAAATGCGCATTTTGAAAAAACTTTCAAATTTCAAACTGAAACACTTATTCAGATTCAGCTTTTCGCTGCGAGTCTAATGGCGCAAATATCGGGACGATCGGACAAGAATTGGCGAAGTTATAGCGAAAAACGTCGCTAAAACGGACGAAAGTGTTTATCTCACTGAGTTGAGCATCTTGGTGAAAAAAATGCGCATTTTGAAAAAACTTTCAAATTTCAAACTGAAACACTTATTCAGACTCAGCTTTTCGCTGCGAGTCTAATGGCGCAAATATCGGGACGATCGGACAAGAATTGGCGAATTTATAGCGAAAAACGTCACTAAAACGGACGAAAGTGTTTATCTCACTGAGTTGAGCATCTTGGTGAAAAAAATGCGCATTTTGGTAAAACTTTCACATTTCAAACTGAAACACTTATTCAGACTCAGCTTTTCGCTGCGAGTCTAATGGCGCAAATATCGATTCGATCGGACAAGAATTGGCGAAGTTATAGCGAAAAACGTCGCTAAAACGGACGAAAGTGTTTATCTCACTGAGTTGAGCATCTTGGTGAAAAAAATGCGCATTTTGAAAAAACTTTCAAATCTCAAACTGAAACACTTATTCAGACTCAGGTTTTCTCTGCGAGTCTAATGGCGCAAATATCGGGACGATCGGACAAGAATTGGCGAAGTTATAGCGAAAAACGTCGCTAAAACGGACGAAAGTGTTTATCTCACTGAGTTGAGCATCTTGGTGAAAAAAATGCGCATTTTGAAAAAACTTTCAAATTTCAAACTGAAACACTTATTCAGACTCAGCTTATCGCTGCGAGTCTAATGGCGCAAATATCGGGACGATCGGACAAGAATTGGCGAAGTTATAGTGAAAAACGTCGCTAAAACGGACGAAAGTGTTTATCTCACTGAGTTGAGTGAGCATCTTGGTGAAAAAAATGCGCATTCTAAAAAAACTTTCAAATTTTAAACTGAAACACTTATTCAGATTCAGCTTTTCGCTGCGAGTCTAATGGCGCAAATATCGGGACGATCGGACAAGAATTGGCGAAGTTATAGCGAAAAACGTCGCTAAAACGGACGAAAGTGTTTATCTCACTGAGTTGAGCATCTTGGTGAAAAAAATGCGCATTTTGAAAAAACTTTCAAATTTCAAACTGAAACACTTATTCAGACTCAGCTTTTCGCTGCGAGTCTAATGGCGCAAATATCGGGACGATCGGACAAGAATTGGCGAAGTTATAGCGAAAAACGTCGCTAAAACGGACGAAAGTGTTTATCTCACTGAGTTGAGCATCTTGGTGAAAAAAATGCGCATTTTGAAAAAACTTTCAAATTTCAAACTGAAACACTTATTCAGACTCAGCTTTTCGCTGCGAGTCTAATGGCGCAAATATCGGGACGATCGGCCAAGAATTGGCGAAGTTATAGCGAAAAACGTCGCTAAAACGGACGAAAGTGTTTATCTCACTGAGTTGAGCATCTTGGTGAAAAAAATGCGCATTTTGAAAAAACTTTCAAATTTCAAACTGAAACACTTATTCAGACTCAGCTATTCGCTGCGAGTCTAATGGCGCAAATATCGATTCGATCGGACAAGAATTGGCGAAGTTATAGCGAAAAACGTCGCTAAAACGGACGAAAGTGTTTATCTCACTGAGTTGAGCATCTTGGTGAACAAAATGCGCATTTTGAAAAAACTTTCAAATTTCAAACTGAAACACTTATTCAGACTCAGCTTTTCGCTGCGAGTCTAATGGCGCAAATATTGATTCGATCGGACAAGAATTGGCGAAGTTATAGCGAAAAACGTCGCTAAAACGGACGAAAGTGTTTATCTCACTGAGTTGAGCATCTTGGTGAAAAAAATTCGCATTTTGAAAAAACTTTCAAATTTCAAACTGAAACACTTATTCAGACTCAGCCTTTCGCTGCGAGTCTAATGGCGCAAATATCGGGACGATCGGACAAGAATTGGCGAAGTTATAGCGAAAAACGTCGCTAAAACGGACGAAAGTGTTTATCTCACTGAGTTGAGCATCTTGGTGAAAAAAATGCGCATTTTCAAAAAACTTTCAAATTTCAAACTGAAACACTTATTCAGACTCAGCTTTTCGCTGCGAGTCTAATGGCGCAAATATCGGGACGATCGGACAAGAATTGGCGAAGTTATAGCGAAAAACGTCGCTAAAACGGACGAATGTGTTTATCTCACTGAGTTGAGCATCTTGGTGAAAAAAATGCGCATTTTGAAAAAACTTTCAAATTTCAAACTGAAACACTTATTCAGATTCAGCTTTTCGCTGCGAGTCTAATGGCGCAAATATCGGGACGATCGGACAAGAATTGGCGAAGTTATAGCGAAAAACGTCGCTAAAACGGACGAAAGTGTTTATCTCACTGAGTTGAGCATCTTGGTGAAAAAAATGCGCATTTTGAAAAAACTTTCAAATTTCAAACTGAAACACTTATTCAGACTCAGCTTTTCGCTGCGAGTCTAATGGCGCAAATATCGGGACGATCGGACAAGAATTGGCGAATTTATAGCGAAAAACGTCACTAAAACGGACGAAAGTGTTTATCTCACTGAGTTGAGCATCTTGGTGAAAAAAATGCGCATTTTGGTAAAACTTTCACATTTCAAACTGAAACACTTATTCAGACTCAGCTTTTCGCTGCGAGTCTAATGGCGCAAATATCGAGTCGATCGGACAAGAATTGGCGAAGTTATAGCGAAAAACGTCGCTAAAACGGACGAAAGTGTTAATCTCACTGAGTTGAGCATCTTGGTGAAAAAAATTCGCATTTTGAAAAAACTTTCAAATTTCAAACTGAAACACATATTCAGACTCAGCTTTTCGCTGCGAGTCTAATGGCGCAAGTATCGGGACGATCGGACAAGAATTAGCGAAGTTATAGCGAAAAACGTCGCTAAAACGGACGAAAGTGTTTATCTCACCGAGTTGAGCATCTTGGTGAAAAAAATGCGCATTTTGAAAAAACTTTCAAATTTCAAACTGAAACACTTATTCAGATTCAGCTTTTCGCTGCGAGTCTAATGGCGCAAATATCGGGACGATCGGACAAGAATTGGCGAAGTTATAGCGATAAACGTCGCTAAAACGGACGAAAGTGTTTATCTCACTGAGTTGAGCATCTTGGTGAAAAAAATGCGCATTTTGAAAAAACTTTCAAATCTCAAACTGAAACACTTATTCAGACTCAGGTTTTCTCTGCGAGTCTAATGGCGCAAATATCGGGACGATCGGACAAGAATTGGCGAAGTTATAGCGAAAAACGTCGCTAAAACGGACGAAAGTGTTTATCTCACTGAGTTGAGCATCTTGGTGAAAAAAATGCGCATTTTGAAAAAACTTTCAAATTTCAAACTGAAACACTTATTCAGACTCAGCTTTTCGCTGCGAGTCTAATGGCGCAAATATCGGGACGATCGGACAAGAATTGGCGAAGTTATAGCGAAAAACGTCGCTAAAACGGACGAAAGTGTTTATCTCACTGAGTTGAGCATCTTGGTGAAAAAAATGCGCATTTTGAAAAAACTTTCAAATTTCAAACTGAAACACTTATTCAGACTCAGCTTTTCGCTGCGAGTCTGATGGCGCAAATATCGGGACGATCGGACAAGAATTGGCGAATTTATAGCGAAAAACGTCACTAAAACGGACGAAAGTGTTTATCTCACTGAGTTGAGCATCTTGGTGAAAAAAATGCGCATTTTGAAAAAACTTTCAAATCTCAAACTGAAACACTTATTCAGACTCAGCTTTTCGCTGTGAGTCTGATGGCGCAAATATCGGGACGATCGGACAAGAATTGGCGAAGTTATAGCGAAAAACGTCGCTAAAACGGACGAAAGTGTTTATCTCACTGAGTTGAGCATCTTGGTGAAAAAACTGCGCATTTTCAAAAAACTTTCAAATTTCAAACTGAAACACTTATTCAGACTCAGCTTTTCGCTGCGAGTCTAATGGCGCAAATATCGGGACGATCGGACAAGAATTGGCGAAGTTATAGCGAAAAACGTCGCTAAAACGGACGAATGTGTTTATCTCACTGAGTTGAGCATCTTGGTCAAAAAAATGCGCATTTTGAAAAAACTTTCAAATTTCAAACTGAAACACTTATTCAGATTCAGCTTTTCGCTGCGAGTCTAATGGCGCAAATATCGGGACGATCGGACAAGAATTGGCGAAGTTATAGCGAAAAACGTCGCTAAAACGGACGAAAGTGTTTATCTCACTGAGTTGAGCATCTTGGTGAAAAAAATGCGCATTTTGAAAAAACTTTCAAATTTCAAACTGAAACACTTATTCAGACTCAGCTTTTCGCTGCGAGTCTAATGGCGCAAATATCGGGACGATCGGACAAGAATTGGCGAATTTATAGCGAAAAACGTCACTAAAACGGACGAAAGTGTTTATCTCACTGAGTTGAGCATCTTGGTGAAAAAAATGCGCATTTTGGTAAAACTTTCACATTTCAAACTGAAACACTTATTCAGACTCAGCTTTTCGCTGCGAGTCTAATGGCGCAAATATCGATTCGATCGGACAAGAATTGGCGAAGTTATAGCGAAAAACGTCGCTAAAACGGACGAAAGTGTTAATCTCACTGAGTTGAGCATCTTGGTGAAAAAAATTCGCATTTTGAAAAAACTTTCAAATTTCAAACTGAAACACATATTCAGACTCAGCTTTTCGCTGCGAGTCTAATGGCGCAAGTATCGGGACGATCGGACAAGAATTAGCGAAGTTATAGCGAAAAACGTCGCTAAAACGGACGAAAGTGTTTATCTCACCGAGTTGAGCATCTTGGTGAAAAAAATGCGCATTTTGAAAAAACTTTCAAATTTCAAACTGAAACACTTATTCAGATTCAGCTTTTCGCTGCGAGTCTAATGGCGCAAATATCGGGACGATCGGACAAGAATTGGCGAAGTTATAGCGATAAACGTCGCTAAAACGGACGAAAGTGTTTATCTCACTGAGTTGAGCATCTTGGTGAAAAAAATGCGCATTTTGAAAAATCTTTCAAATCTCAAACTGAAACACTTATTCAGACTCAGGTTTTCTCTGCGAGTCTAATGGCGCAAATATCGGGACGATCGGACAAGAATTGGCGAAGTTATAGCGAAAAACGTCGCTAAAACGGACGAAAGTGTTTATCTCACTGAGTTGAGCATCTTGGTGAAAAAAATGCGCATTTTGAAAAAACTTTCAAATTTCAAACTGAAACACTTATTCAGACTCAGCTTTTCGCTGCGAGTCTAATGGCGCAAATATCGGGACGATCGGACAAGAATTGGCGAAGTTATAGCGAAAAACGTCGCTAAAACGGACGAAAGTGTTTATCTCACTGAGTTGAGCATCTTGGTGAAAAAAATGCGCATTTTGAAAAAACTTTCAAATTTCAAACTGACACACTTATTCAGACTCAGCTTTTCGCTGCGAGTCTGATGGCGCAAATATCGGGACGATCGGACAAGAATTGGCGAATTTAGAGCGAAAAACGTCACTAAAACGGACGAAAGTGTTTATCTCACTGAGTTGAGCATCTTGGTGAAAAAAATGCGCATTTTGAAAAAACTTTCAAATCTCAAACTGAAACACTTATTCAGACTCAGCTTTTCGCTGTGAGTCTGATGGCGCAAATATCGGGACGATCGGACAAGAATTGGCGAAGTTATAGCGAAAAACGTCGCTAAAACGGACGAAAGTGTTTATCTCACTGAGTTGAGCATCTTGGTGAAAAAAATGCGCATTTTAAAAAAAATTTCAAATTTCAAACTGAAACACTTATTCAGACTCAGCTTTTCGCTGCGAGTCTGATGGCGCAAATATCGGGACGATCGGACAAGAATTGGCGAAGTTATAGCGAAAAACGTCGCTAAAACGGACGAAAGTGTTTATCTCACTGAGTTGAGCATCTTGGTGAAAAAAATGCGCATTTTGAAAAAACTTTCAAATTTCAAACTGAAACACTTATTCAGACTCAGCTTATCGCTGCGAGTCTAATGGCGCAAATATCGGGACGATCGGACAAGAATTGGCGAAGTTATAGTGAAAAACGTCGCTAAAACGGACGAAAGTGTTTATCTCACTGAGTTGAGTGAGCATCTTGGTGAAAAAAATGCGCATTCTAAAAAAACTTTCAAATTTTAAACTGAAACACTTATTCAGACTCAGCTTTTCGCTGCGAGTCTAATGGCGCAAATATCGATTCGATCGGACAAGAATTGGCGAAGTTATAGCGAAAAACGTCGCTAAAACGGACGAAAGTGTTTATCTCACTGAGTTGAGCATCTTGGTGAAAAAAATGCGCATTTTGAAAAAACTTTCAAATTTCAAACTGAAACACTTATTCAGACTCAGCTCTTCGCTGCGAGTCTAATGGCGCAAATATTGATTCGATCGGACAAGAATTGGCGAAGTTATAGCGAAAAACGTCGCTAAAACGGACGAAAGTGTTTATCTCACTGAGTTGAGCATCTTGGTGAAAAAAATTCGCATTTTGAAAAAACTTTCAAATTTCAAACTGAAACACTTATTCAGACTCAGCCTTTCGCTGCGAGTCTAATGGCGCAAATATCGGGACGATCGGACAAGAATTGGCGAAGTTATAGCGAAAAACGTCGCTAAAATGGACGAAAGTGTTTATCTCACTGAGTTGAGCATCTTGGTGAAAAAAATGTGCATTTTGAAAAAACTTTCAAATTTCAAACTGAAACACTTATTCAGACTCAGCTTTTCGCTGCGAGTCTAATGGCGCAAATATCGGGACGATCGGACAAGAATTGGCGAAGTTATCGCGAAAAACGTCGCTAAATCGGACGAAAGTGTTTATCTCACTGAGTTGAGCATCTTGGTGAAAAAAATGCGCATTTTGAAAAAACTTTCAAATTTCAAACTGAAACACTTATTCAGACTCAGCTTTTCGCTGCGAGTCTAATGGCGCAAATATCGGGACGATCGGACAAGAATTGGCGAAGTTATAGCGAAAAACGTCGCTAAAACGGACGAAAGTGTTTATCTCACTGAGTTGAGCATCTTGGTGAAAAAAATGCGCATTTTGAAAAAACTTTCAAATTTCAAACTGAAACACTTATTCAGACTCAGCTTTTCGCTGCGAGTCTAATGGCGCAAGTATCGGGACGATCGGACAAGAATTAGCGAAGTTATAGCGAAAAACGTCGCTAAAACGGACGAAAGTGTTTATCTCACCGAGTTGAGCATCTTGGTGAAAAAAATGCGCATTTTGAAAAAACTTTCAAATTTCAAACTGAAACACTTATTCAGATTCAGCTTTTCGCTGCGAGTCTAATGGCGCAAATATCAGGACGATCGGACAAGAATTGGCGAAGTTATAGCGATAAACGTCGCTAAAACGGACGAAAGTGTTTATCTCACTGAGTTGAGCATCTTGGTGAAAAAAATGCGCATTTTGAAAAAACTTTCAAATCTCAAACTGAAACACTTATTCAGACTCAGGTTTTCTCTGCGAGTCTAATGGCGCAAATATCGGGACGATCGGACAAGAATTGGCGAAGTTATAGCGAAAAACGTCGCTAAAACGGACGAAAGTGTTTATCTCACTGAGTTGAGCATCTTGGTGAAAAAAATGCGCATTTTCAAAAAACTTTCAAATTTCAAACTGAAACACTTATTCAGACTCAGCTTTTCGCTGCGAGTCTAATGGCGCAAATATCGGGACGATCGGACACGAATTGGCGAAGTTATAGCGAAAAACGTCGCTAAAACGGACGAAAGTGTTTATCTCACTGAGTTGAGCATCTTGGTGAAAAAAATGCGCATTTTGAAAAAACTTTCAAATTTCAAACTGAAACACTTATTCAGACTCAGCTTTTCGCTGCGAGTCTAATGGCGCAAATATCGGGACGATCGGACAAGAATTGGCGAAGTTATAGCGAAAAACGTCGCTAAAACGGACGAAAGTGTTTATCTCACTGAGTTGAGCATCTTGGTGAAAAAAATGCGCATTTTGAAAAAACTTTCAAATTTCAAACTGAAACACTTATTCAGACTCAGCTTTTCGCTTCGAGTCTAATGGCGCAAATATCGGGACGATCGGACAAGAATTGGCGAAGTTATAGCGAAAAACGTCGCTAAAACGGACGAAAGTGTTTATCTCACTGAGTTGAGCATCTTGGTGAAAAAAATGCGCATTTTGAAAAAACTTTCAAATTTCAAACTGAAACACTTATTCAGACTCAGCTTTTCGCTGCGAGTCTAATGGCGCAAATATCGGGACGATCGGACAAGAATTGGCGAAGTTATAGGGAAAAACGTCGCTAAAACGGACGAAAGTGTTTATCTCACTGAGTTGAGCATCTTGGTGAAAAAAATGCGCATTTTGAAAAAACTTTCAAATTTCAAACTGAAACACTTATTCAGACTCAGCTTTTCGCTGCGAGTCTAATGGCGCAAATATCGGGACGATCGGACAAGAATTGGCGAAGTTATGGCGAAAAACGTCGCTAAAACGGACGAAAGTGTTTATCTCACTGAGTTGAGCATCTTGGTGAAAAAAATGCGCATTTTGAAAAAACTTTCAAATTTCAAACTGAAACACTTATTCAGACTCAGCTTTTCGCTTCGAGTCTAATGGCGCAAATATCGGGACGATCGGACAAGAATTGGCGAAGTTATAGCGAAAAACGTCGCTAAAACGGACGAAAGTGTTTATCTCACTGAGTTGAGCATCTTGGTGAAAAAAATGCGCATTTTGAAAAAACTTTCAAATTTCAAACTGAAACACTTATTCAGACTCAGCTTTTCGCTGCGAGTCTAATGGCGCAAATATCGGGACGATCGGACAAGAATTGGCGAAGTTATAGGGAAAAACGT
Source organism: Membranipora membranacea (assembly GCA_914767715.1). Lineage (NCBI taxonomy): Eukaryota > Metazoa > Bryozoa > Gymnolaemata > Cheilostomatida > Membraniporidae > Membranipora > Membranipora membranacea. The sequence goes on from OU612068.1 coordinate 15,242,058, forward strand.
CGCTAAAACGGACGAAAGTGTTTATCTCACTGAGTTGAGCATCTTGGTGAAAAAAATGCGCATTTTGAAAAAACTTTCAAATTTCAAACTGAAACACTTAGTCAGACTCAGCTTTTCGCTGCGAGTCTAATGGCGCAAATATCGGGACGATCGGACAAGAATTGGCGAAGTTATAGCGAAAAACGTCGCTAAAACGGACGAAAGTGTTTATCTCACTGAGTTGAGCATCTTGGTGAAAAAAATGCGCATTTTGAAAAAACTTTCAAATTTCAAACTGAAACACTTATTCAGACTCAGCTTTTCGCTGCGAGTCTAATGGCGCAAATATCGGGACGATCGGACACGAATTGGCGAAGTTAGAGCGAAAAACGTCGCTAAAGCGGACGAAAGTGTTTATCTCACTGAGTTGAGCATCTTGGTGAAAAAAATGCGCATTTTCAAAAAACTTTCAAATTTCAAACTGAAACACTTATTCAGACCCAGCTTTTCGCTGCGAGTCTAATGGCGCAAATATCGGGACGATCGGACAAGAATTGGCGAAGTTATAGCGAAAAACGTCGCTAAAACGGACGAAAGTGTTTATCTCACTGAGTTGAGCATCTTGGTGAAAAAAATGCGCATTTTGAAAAAACTTTCAAATTTCAAACTGAAACACTTATTCAGACTCAGCTTTTCGCTGCGAGTCTAATGGCGCAAATATCGGGACGATCGGACAAGAATTGGCGAAGTTTTAGCGAAAAACGTCGCTAAAACGGACGAAAGTGTTTATCTCACTGAGTTGAGCATCTTGGTGAAAAAAATGCGCATTTTGAAAAAACTTTCAAATTTCAAACTGAAACACTTATTCAGACTCAGCTTTTCGCTGCGAGTCTAATGGCGCAAATATCGGGACGATCGGACAAGAATTGGCGAAGTTATAGCGAAAAACGTCGCTAAAACGGACGAAAGTGTTTATCTCACTGAGTTGAGCATCTTGGTGAAAAAAATGCGCATTTTGAAAAAACTTTCAAATTTCAAACTGAAACACTTATTCAGACTCAGCTTTTCGCTGCGAGTCTAATGGCGCAAATATCGGGACGATCGGACACGAATTGGCGAAGTTTTAGCGAAAAACGTCGCTAAAACGGACGAAAGTGTTTATCTCACTGAGTTGAGCATCTTGGTGAAAAAAATGCGCATTTTGAAAAAACTTTCAAATTTCAATCTGAAACACTTATTCAGACTCAGCTTTTCGCTGCGAGTCTAATGGCGCAAATATCGGGACGATCGGACAAGAATTGGCGAAGTTATAGCGAAAAACGTCGCTAAAACGGACGAAAGTGTTTATCTCACTGAGTTGAGCATCTTGGTGAAAAAAATGCGCATTTTGAAAAAACTTTCAAATTTCAAACTGAAACACTTATTCAGACTCAGCTTTTCGCTGCGAGTCTAATGGCGCAAATATCGGGACGATCGGACAAGAATTGGCGAAGTTATAGCGAAAAACGTCGCTAAAACGGACGAAAGTGTTTATCTCACTGAGTTGAGCATCTTGGTGAAAAAAATGCGCATTTTGAAAAAACTTTCAAATTTCAAACTGAAACACTTATTCAGACTCAGCTTTTCGCTGCGAGTCTAATGGCGCAAATATCGGGACGATCGGACAAGAATTGGCGAAGTTTTAGCGAAAAACGTCGCTAAAACGGACGAAAGTGTTTATCTCACTGAGTTGAGAATCATGGTGAAAAAAATGCGCATTTTGAAAAAACTTTCAAATTTCAAACTGAAACACTTATTCAGACTCAGCTTTTCGCTGCGAGTCTAATGGCGCAAATATCGGGACGATCGGACAAGAATTGGCGAAGTTATAGCGAAAAACGTCGCTAAAACGGACGAAAGTGTTTATCTCACTGAGTTGAGCATCTTGGTGAAAAAAATGCGCATTTTCAAAAAACTTTCAAATTTCAAACTGAAACACTTATTCAGACTCAGCTTTTCGCTGCGAGTCTAATGGCGCAAATATCGGGACGATCGGACACGAATTGGCGAAGTTATAGCGAAAAAACGTCGCTAAAACGGACGAAAGTGTTTATCTCACTGAGTTGAGCATCTTGGTGAAAAAAATGCGCATTTTGAAAAAACTTTCAAATTTCAAACTGAAACACTTATTCAGACTCAGCTTTTCGCTGCGAGTCTAATGGCGCAAATATCGGGACGATCGGACAAGAATTGGCGAAGTTATAGCGAAAAACGTCGCTAAAACGGACGAAAGTGTTTATCTCACTGAGTTGAGCATCTTGGTGAAAAAAATGCGCATTTTGAAAAAACTTTCAAATTTCAAACTGAAACACTTATTCAGACTCAGCTTTTCGCTGCGAGTCTAATGGCGCAAATATCGGGACGATCGGACAAGAATTGGCGAAGTTTTAGCGAAAAACGTCGCTAAAACGGACGAAAGTGTTTATCTCACTGAGTTGAGAATCTTGGTGAAAAAAATGCGCATTTTGAAAAAACTTTCAAATTTCAAACTGAAACACTTATTCAGACTCAGCTTTTCGCTGCGAGTCTAATGGCGCAAATATCGGGACGATCGGACAAGAATTGGCGAAGTTATAGCGAAAAACGTCGCTAAAACGGACGAAAGTGTTTATCTCACTGAGTTGAGCATCTTGGTGAAAAAAATGCGCATTTTCAAAAAACTTTCAAATTTCAAACTGAAACACTTATTCAGACTCAGCTTTTCGCTGCGAGTCTAATGGCGCAAATATCGGGACGATCGGACACGAATTGGCGAAGTTATAGCGAAAAACGTCGCTAAAACGGACGAAAGTGTTTATCTCACTGAGTTGAGCATCTTGGTGAAAAAACTGCGCATTTTGAAAAAACTTTCAAATTTCAAACTGAAACACTTATTCAGACTCAGCTTTTCGCTGCGAGTCTAATGGCGCAAATATCGGGACGATCGGACAAGAATTGGCGAAGTTATAGCGAAAAACGTCGCTAAAACGGACGAAAGTGTTTATCTCACTGAGTTGAGCATCTTGGTGAAAAAAATGCGCATTTTGAAAAAACTTTCAAATTTCAAACTGAAACACTTATTCAGACTCAGCTTTTCGCTGCGAGTCTAATGGCGCAAATATCGGGACGATCGGACAAGAATTGGCGAAGTTATAGCGAAAAACGTCGCTAAAACGGACGAAAGTGTTTATCTCACTGAGTTGAGCATCTTGGTGAAAAAAATGCGCATTTTGAAAAAACTTTCAAATTTCAAACTGAAACACTTATTCAGACTCAGCTTTACGCTGCGAGTCTAATGGCGCAAATATCGGGACGATCGGACAAGAATTGGCGAAGTTATAGCGAAAAACGTCGCTAAAACGGACGAAAGTGTTTATCTCACTGAGTTGAGCATCTTGGTGAAAAAAATGCGCATTTTGAAAAAACTTTCAAATTTCAAACTGAAACACTTATTCAGACTCAGCTTTTCGCTGCGAGTCTAATGGCGCAAATATCGGGACGATCGGACAAGAATTGGCGAAGTTATAGCGAAAAACGTCGCTAAAACGGACGAAAGTGTTTATCTCACTGAGTTGAGCATCTTGGTGAAAAAAATGCGCATTTTGAAAAAACTTTCAAATTTCAAACTGAAACACTTATTCAGACTCAGCTTTTCGCTGCGAGTCTAATGGCGCAAATATCGGGACGATCGGACAAGAATTGGCGAAGTTATAGCAAAAAACGTCGCTAAAACGGACGAAAGTGTTTATCTCACTGAGTTGAGCATCTTGGTGAAAAAAATGCGCATTTTGAAAAAACTTTCAAATTTCAAACTGAAACACTTATTCAGACTCAGCTTTTCGCTGCGAGTCTAATGGCGCAAATATCGGGACGATCGGACAAGAATTGGCGAAGTTATAGCGAAAAACGTCGCTAAAACGGACGAAAGTGTTTATCTCACTGAGTTGAGCATCTTGGTGCAAAAAATGCGCATTTTGAAAAAACTTTCAAATTTCAAACTGAAACACTTATTCAGACTCAGCTTTTCGCTGCGAGTCTAATGGCGCAAATATCGGGACGATCGGACAAGAATTGGCGAAGTTATAGCGAAAAACGTCGCTAAAACGGACGAAAGTGTTTATCTCACTGAGTTGAGCATCTTGGTGAAAAAAATGCGCATTTTGAAAAAAACTTTCAAATTTCAAACTGAAACACTTATTCAGACTCAGCTTTTCGCTGCGAGTCTAATGGCGCAAATATCGGGACGATCGGACAAGAATTGGCGAAGTTATAGCGAAAAACGTCGCTAAAACGGACGAAAGTGTTTATCTCACTGAGTTGAGCATCTTGGTGAAAATAATGCGCATTTTGAAAAAACTTTCAAATTTCAAACTGAAACACTTATTCAGACTCAGCTTTTCGCTGCGAGTCTAATGGCGCAAATATCGGGACGATCGGACAAGAATTGGCGAAGTTATAGCGAAAAACGTCGCTAAAACGGACGAAAGTGTTTATCTCACTGAGTTGAGCATCTTGGTGAAAAAAATGCGCATTTTGAAAAAACTTTCAAATTTCAAACTGAAACACTTATTCAGACTCAGCTTTTCGCTGCGAGTCTAATGGCGCAAATATCGGGACGATCGGACAAGAATTGGCGAAGTTATAGCGAAAAACGTCGCTAAAACGGACGAAAGTGTTTATCTCACTGAGTTGAGCATCTTGGTGAAAAAAATGCGCATTTTGAAAAAACTTTCAAATTTCAAACTGAAACACTTATTCAGACTCAGCTTTTCGCTGCGAGTCTAATGGCGCAAATATCGGGACGATCGGACAAGAATTGGCGAAGTTATTGCGAAAAACATCGCTAAAACGGACGAAAGTGTTTATCTCACTGAGTTGAGCATCTTGGTGAAAAAAATGCGCATTTTGAAAAAACTTTCAAATTTCAAACTGAAACACTTATTCAGACTCAGCTTTTCGCTGCGAGTCTAATGGCGCAAATATCGGGACGATCGGACAAGAATTGGCGAAGTTATAGCGAAAAACGTCGCTAAAACGGACGAAAGTGTTTATCTCACTGAGTTGAGCATCTTGGTGAAAAAAAATGCGCATTTTGAAAAAACTTTCAAATTTCAAACTGAAACACTTATTCAGACTCAGCTTTTCGCTGCGAGTCTAATGGCGCAAATATCGGGACGATCGGACAAGAATTGGCGAAGTTATAGCGAAAAACGTCGCTAAAACGGACGAAAGTGTTTATCTCACTGAGTTGAGCATCTTGGTGAAAAAAATGCGCATTTTCAAAAAACTTTCAAATTTCAAACTGAAACACTTATTCAGACTCAGCTTTTCGCTGCGAGTCTAATGGCGCAAATATCGGGACGATCGGACAAGAATTGGCGAAGTTATAGCGAAAAACGTCGCTAAAACGGACGAAAGTGTTTATCTCACTGAGTTGAGCATCTTGGTGAAAAAAATGCGCATTTTCAAAAAACTTTCAAATTTCAAACTGAAACACTTATTCAGACTCAGCTTTTCGCTGCGAGTCTAATGGCGCAAATATCGGGACGATCGGACAAGAATTGGCGAAGTTATAGCGAAAAACGTCGCTAAAACGGACGAAAGTGTTTATCTCACTGAGTTGAGCATCTTGGTGAAAAAAATGCGCATTTTGAAAAAACTTTCAAATTTCAAACTGAAACACTTATTCAGACTCAGCTTTTCGCTGCGAGTCTAATGGCGCAAATATCGGGACGATCGGACAAGAATTGGCGAAGTTATAGCGAAAAACGTCGCTAAAACGGACGAAAGTGTTTATCTCACTGAGTTGAGCATCTTGGTGAAAAAAATGCGCATTTTCAAAAAACTTTCAAATTTCAAACTGAAACACTTATTCAGACTCAGCTTTTCGCTGCGAGTCTAATGGCGCAAATATCGGGACGATCGGACACGAATTGGCGAAGTTATAGCGAAAAACGTCGCTAAAACGGACGAAAGTGTTTATCTCACTGAGTTGAGCATCTTGGTGAAAAAAATGCGCATTTTGAAAAAACTTTCAAATTTCAAACTGAAACACTTATTCAGACTCAGCTTTTCGCTGCGAGTCTAATGGCGCAAATATCGGGACGATCGGACAAGAATTGGCGAAGTTATAGCGAAAAACGTCGCTAAAACGGACGAAAGTGTTTATCTCACTGAGTTGAGCATCTTGGTGAAAAAAATGCGCATTTTCAAAAAACTTTCAAATTTCAAACTGAAACACTTATTCAGACTCAGCTTTTCGCTGCGAGTCTAATGGCGCAAATATCGGGACGATCGGACAAGAATTGGCGAAGTTATTGCGAAAAACATCGCTAAAACGGACGAAAGTGTTTATCTCACTGAGTTGAGCATCTTGGTGAAAAAAATGCGCATTTTGAAAAAACTTTCAAATTTCAAACTGAAACACTTATTCAGACTCAGCTTTTCGCTGCGAGTCTAATGGCGCAAATATCGGGACGATCGGACAAGAATTGGCGAAGTTATAGCGAAAAACGTCGCTAAAACGGACGAAAGTGTTTATCTCACTGAGTTGAGCATCTTGGTGAAAAAAATGCGCATTTTGAAAAAACTTTCAAATTTCAAACTGAAACACTTATTCAGACTCAGCTTTTCGCTGCGAGTCTAATGGCGCAAATATCGGGACGATCGGACAAGAATTGGCGAAGTTATAGCGAAAAACGTCGCTAAAACGGACGAAAGTGTTTATCTCACTGAGTTGAGCATCTTGGTGAAAAAAATGCGCATTTTCAAAAAACTTTCAAATTTCAAACTGAAACACTTATTCAGACTAAGCTTTTCGCTGCGAGTCTAATGGCGCAAATATCGGGACGATCGGACACGAATTGGCGAAGTTATAGCGAAAAACGTCGCTAAAACGGACGAAAGTGTTTATCTCACTGAGTTGAGCATCTTGGTGAAAAAAATGCGCATTTTCAAAAAACTTTCAAACTTCAAACTGAAACACTTATTCAGACTCAGCTTTTCGCTGCGAGTCTAATGACGCAAATATCGGGACGATCGGACAAGAATTGGCGAAGTTATAGCGAAAAACGTCGCTAAAACGGACGAAAGTGTTTATCTCACTGAGTTGAGCATCTTGGTGAAAAAAATGCGCATTTTGAAAAAACTTTCAAATTTCAAACTGAAACACTTATTCAGACTCAGCTTTTCGCTGCGAGTCTAATGGCGCAAATATCGGGACGATCGGACAAGAATTGGCGAAGTTATAGCGAAAAACGTCGCTAAAACGGACGAAAGTGTTTATCTCACTGAGTTGAGCATCTTGGTGAAAAAAATGCGCATTTTGAAAAAACTTTCAAATTTCAAACTGAAACACTTATTCAGACTCAGCTTTTCGCTGCGAGTCTAATGGCGCAAATATCGGGACGATCGGACAAGAATTGGCGAAGTTATAGCGAAAAACGTCGCTAAAAACGGACGAAAGTGTTTATCTCACTGAGTTGAGCATCTTGGTGAAAAAAATGCGCATTTTGAAAAAACTTTCAAATTTCAAACTGAAACACTTATTCAGACTCAGCTTTTCGCTGCGAGTCTAATGGCGCAAATATCGGGACGATCGGACACGAATTGGCGAAGTTATAGCGAAAAACGTCGCTAAAACGGACGAAAGTGTTTATCTCACTGAGTTGAGCATCTTGGTGAAAAAAATGCGCATTTTGAAAAAACTTTCAAATTTCAAACTGAAACACTTATTCAGACTCAGCTTTTCGCTGCGAGTCTAATGGCGCAAATATCGGGACGATCGGACAAGAATTGGCGAAGTTATAGCGAAAAACGTCGCTAAAACGGACGAAAGTGTTTATCTCACTGAGTTGAGCATCTTGGTGAAAAAAATGCGCATTTTGAAAAAACTTTCAAATTTCAAACTGAAACACTTATTCAGACTCAGCTTTTCGCTGCGAGTCTAATGGCGCAAATATCGGGACGATCGGACAAGAATTGGCGAAGTTATAGCGAAAAACGTCGCTAAAACGGACGAAAGTGTTTATCTCACTGAGTTGAGCATCTTGGTGAAAAAAATGCGCATTTTGAAAAAACTTTCAAATTTCAAACTGAAACACTTATTCAGACTCAGCTTTTCGCTGCGAGTCTAATGGCGCAAATATCGGGACGATCGGACAAGAATTGGCGAAGTTATAGCGAAAAACGTCGCTAAAACGGACGAAAGTGTTTATCTCACTGAGTTGAGCATCTTGGTGAAAAAAATGCGCATTTTGAAAAAACTTTCAAATTTCAAACTGAAACACTTATTTAGACTCAGCTTTTCGCTGCGAGTCTAATGGCGCAAATATCGGGACGATCGGACAAGAATTGGCGAAGTTATAGCGAAAAACGTCGCTAAAACGGACGAAAGTGTTTATCTCACTGAGTTGAGCATCTTGGTGAAAAAAATGCGCATTTTGAAAAAACTTTCAAATTTCAAACTGAAACACTTATTCAGACTCAGCTTTTCGCTGCGAGTCTAATGGCGCAAATATCGGGACGATCGGACAAGAATTGGCGAAGTTATAGCGAAAAACGTCGCTAAAACGGACGAAAGTGTTTATCTCACTGAGTTGAGCATCTTGGTGAAAAAAATGCGCATTTTGAAAAAACTTTCAAATTTCAAACTGAAACACTTATTCAGACTCAGCTTTTCGCTGCGAGTCTAATGGCGCAAATATCGGGACGATCGGACAAGAATTGGCGAAGTTATAGCGAAAAACGTCGCTAAAACGGACGAAAGTGTTTATCTCACTGAGTTGAGCATCTTGGTGAAAAAAATGCGCATTTTCAAAAAACTTTCAAATTTCAAACTGAAACACTTATTCAGACTCAGCTTTTCGCTGCGAGTCTAATGGCGCAAATATCGGGACGATCGGACAAGAATTGGCGAAGTTATAGCGAAAAACATCGCTAAAACGGACGAAAGTGTTTATCTCACTGAGTTGAGCATCTTGGTGAAAAAAATGCGCATTTTGAAAAAACTTTCAAATTTCAAACTGAAACACTTATTCAGACTCAGCTTTTCGCTGCGAGTCTAATGGCGCAAATATCGGGACGATCGGCCAAGAATTGGCGAAGTTATAGCGAAAAACGTCGCTAAAACGGACGAAAGTGTTTATCTCACTGAGTTGAGCATCTTGGTGAAAAAAATGCGCATTTTGAAAAAACTTTCAAATTTCAAACTGAAACACTTATTCAGACTCAGCTTTTCGCTGCGAGTCTAATGGCGCAAATATCGGGACGATCGGACAAGAATTGGCGAAGTTATAGCGAAAAACGTCGCTAAAACGGACGAAAGTGTTTATCTCACTGAGTTGAGCATCTTGGTGAAAAAAATGCGCATTTTGAAAAAACTTTCAAATTTCAAACTGAAACACTTATTCAGACTCAGCTTTTCGCTGCGAGTCTAATGGCGCAAATATCGGGACGATCGGACAAGAATTGGCGAAGTTATAGCGAAAAAACGTCGCTAAAACGGACGAAAGTGTTTATCTCACTGAGTTGAGCATCTTGGTGGAAAAAGTGCGCATTTTCAAAAAACTTTCAAATTTCAAACTGAAACACTTATTCAGACTCAGCTTTTCGCTGCGAGTCTAATGGCGCAAATATCGGGACGATCGGACACGAATTGGCGAAGTTATAGCGAAAAACGTCGCTAAAACGGACGAAAGTGTTTATCTCACTGAGTTGAGCATCTTGGTGAAAAAAATGCGCATTTTCAAAAAACTTTCAAATTTCAAACTGAAACACTTATTCAGACTCAGCTTTTCGCTGCGAGTCTAATGACGCAAATATCGGGACGATCGGACAAGAATTGGCGAAGTTATAGCGAAAAACGTCGCTAAAACGGACGAAAGTGTTTATCTCACTGAGTTGAGCATCTTGGTGAAAAAAATGCGCATTTTGAAAAAACTTTCAAATTTCAAACTGAAACACTTATTCAGACTCAGCTTTTCGCTGCGAGTCTAATGGCGCAAATATCGGGACGATCGGACAAGAATTGGCGAAGTTATAGCGAAAAATGTCGCTAAAACGGACGAAAGTGTTTATCTCACTGAGTTGAGCATCTTGGTGAAAAAAATGCGCATTTTGAAAAAACTTTCAAATTTCAAACTGAAACACTTATTCAGACTCAGCTTTTTGCTGCGAGTCTAATGGCGCAAATATCGGGACGATCGGACAAGAATTGGCGAAGTTATAGCGAAAAACGTCGCTAAAACGGACGAAAGTGTTTATCTCACTGAGTTGAGCATCTTGGTGAAAAAAATGCGCATTTTGAAAAAACTTTCAAATTTCAAACTGAAACACTTATTCAGACTCAGCTTTTCGCTGCGAGTCTAATGGCGCAAATATCGGGACGATCGGACAAGAATTGGCGAAGTTATAGCGAAAAACGTCGCTAAAACGGACGAAAGTGTTTATCTCACTGAGTTGAGCATCTTGGTGAAAAAAATGCGCATTTTGAAAAAACTTTCAAATTTCAAACTGAAACACTTATTCAGACTCAGCTTTTCGCTGCGAGTCTAATGGCGCAAATATCGGGACGATCGGACACGAATTGGCGAAGTTATAGCGAAAAACGTCGCTAAAACGGACGAAAGTGTTTATCTCACTGAGTTGAGCATCTTGGTGAAAAAAATGCGCATTTTGAAAAAACTATCAAATTTCAAACTGAAACACTTATTCAGACTCAGCTTTTCGCTGCGAGTCTAATGGCGCAAATATCGGGACGATCGGACAAGAATTGGCGAAGTTATAGCGAAAAACGTCGCTAAAACGGACGAAAGTGTTTATCTCACTGAGTTGAGCATCTTGATGAAAAAAAATGCGCATTTTGAAAAAACTTTCAAATTTCAAACTGAAACACTTATTCGGACTCAGCTTTTCGCTGCGAGTCTAATGGCGCAAATATCGGGACGATCGGACAAGAATTGGCGAAGTTATAGCGAAAAACGTCGCTAAAACGGACGAAAGTGTTTATCTCACTGAGTTGAGCATCTTGGTGAAAAAAATGCGCATTTTGAAAAAACTTTCAAATTTCAAACTGAAACACTTATTCAGACTCAGCTTTTCGCTGCGAGTCTAATGGCGCAAATATCGGGACGATCGGACAAGAATTGGCGAAGTTATAGCGAAAAACGTCGCTAAAACGGACGAAAGTGTTTATCTCACTGAGTTGAGCATCTTGGTGAAAAAAATGCGCATTTTCAAAAAAACTTTCAAATTTCAAACTGAAACACTTATTCAGACTCAGCTTTTCGCTGCGAGTCTAATGGCGCAAATATCGGGACGATCGGACAAGAATTGGCGAAGTTATAGCGAAAAACGTCGCTAAAACGGACGAAAGTGTTTATCTCACTGAGTTGAGCATCTTGGTGAAAAAAATGCGCATTTTGAAAAAACTATCAAATTTCAAACTGAAACACTTATTCAGACTCAGCTTTTCGCTGCGAGTCTAATGGCGCAAATATCGGGACGATCGGACAAGAATTGGCGAAGTTATAGCGAAAAACGTCGCTAAAACGGACGAAAGTGTTTATCTCACTGAGTTGAGCATCTTGATGAAAAAAATGCGCATTTTGAAAAAACTTTCAAATTTCAAACTGAAACACTTATTCGGACTCAGCTTTTCGCTGCGAGTCTAATGGCGCAAATATCGGGACGATCGGACAAGAATTGGCGAAGTTATAGCGAAAAACGTCGCTAAAACGGACGAAAGTGTTTATCTCACTGAGTTGAGCATCTTGGTGAAAAAAATGCGCATTTTGAAAAAACTTTCAAATTTCAAACTGAAACACTTATTCAGACTCAGCTTTTCGCTGCGAGTCTAATGGCGCAAATATCGGGACGATCGGACAAGAATTGGCGAAGTTATAGCGTAAAACGTCGCTAAAACGGACGAAAGTGTTTATCTCACTGAGTTGAGCATCTTGGTGAAAAAAATGCGCATTTTCAAAAAACTTTCAAATTTCAAACTGAAACACTTATTCAGACTCAGCTTTTCGCTGCGAGTCTAATGGCGCAAATATCGGGACGATCGGACAAGAATTGGCGAAGTTATAGCGAAAAACGTCGCTAAAACGGACGAAAGTGTTTATCTCACTGAGTTGAGCATCTTGGTGAAAAAAATGCGCATTTTGAAAAAACTTTCAAATTTCAAACTGAAACACTTATTCAGACTCAGCTTTTCGCTGCGAGTCTAATGGCGCAAATATCGGGACGATCGGACAAGAATTGGCGAAGTTATAGCGAAAAACGTCGCTAAAACGGACGAAAGTGTTTATCTCACTGAGTTGAGCATCTTGGTGAAAAAAATGCGCATTTTGAAAAAACTTTCAAATTTCAAACTGAAACACTTATTCAGACTCAGCTTTTCGCTGCGAGTCTAATGGCGCAAATATCGGGACGATCGGACAAGAATTGGCGAAGTTATAGCGAAAAACGTCGCTAAAGCGGACGAAAGTGTTTATCTCACTGAGTTGAGCATCTTGGTGAAAAAAATGCGCATTTTGAAAAAACTTTCAAATTTCAAACTGAAACACTTATTCAGACTCAGCTTTTCGCTGCGAGTCTAATGGCGCAAATATCGGGACGATCGGACACGAATTGGCGAAGTTATAGCGAAAAACGTCGCTAAAACGGACGAAAGTGTTTATCTCACTGAGTTGAGCATCTTGGTGAAAAAAATGCGCATTTTGAAAAAACTATCAAATTTCAAACTGAAACACTTATTCAGACTCAGCTTTTCGCTGCGAGTCTAATGGCGCAAATATCGGGACGATCGGACAAGAATTGGCGAAGTTATAGCGAAAAACGTCGCTAAAACGGACGAAAGTGTTTATCTCACTGAGTTGAGCATCTTGATGAAAAAAATGCGCATTTTGAAAAAACTTTCAAATTTCAAACTGAAACACTTATTCAGACTCAGCTTTTCGCTGCGAGTCTAATGGCGCAAATATCGGGACGATCGGACAAGAATTGGCGAAGTTATAGCGAAAAACGTCGCTAAAACGGACGAAAGTGTTTATCTCACTGAGTTGAGCATCTTGGTGAAAAAAATGCGCATTTTGAAAAAACTTTCAAATTTCAAACTGAAACACTTATTCAGACTCAGCTTTTCGCTGCGAGTCTAATGGCGCAAATATCGGGACGATCGGACAAGAATTGGCGAAGTTATAGCGTAAAACGTCGCTAAAACGGACGAAAGTGTTTATCTCACTGAGTTGAGCATCTTGGTGAAAAAAATGCGCATTTTCAAAAAACTATCAAATTTCAAACTGAAACACTTATTCAGACTCAGCTTTTCGCTGCGAGTCTAATGGCGCAAATATCGGGACGATCGGACAAGAATTGGCGAAGTTATAGCGAAAAACGTCGCTAAAACGGACGAAAGTGTTTATCTCACTGAGTTGAGCATCTTGGTGAAAAAAATGCGCATTTTGAAAAAACTTTCAAATTTCAAACTGAAACACTTATTCAGACTCAGCTTTTCGCTGCGAGTCTAATGGCGCAAATATCGGGACGATCGGACAAGAATTGGCGAAGTTATAGCGAAAAACGTCGCTAAAACGGACGAAAGTGTTTATCTCACTGAGTTGAGCATCTTGGTGAAAAAAATGCGCATTTTGAAAAAACTTTCAAATTTCAAACTGAAACACTTATTCAGACTCAGCTTTTCGCTGCGAGTCTAATGGCGCAAATATCGGGACGATCGGACAAGAATTGGCGAAGTTATAGCGAAAAACGTCGCTAAAACGGACGAAAGTGTTTATCTCACTGAGTTGAGCATCTTGGTGAAAAAAATGCGCATTTTCAAAAAACTTTCAAATTTCAAACTGAAACACTTATTCAGACTCAGCTTTTCGCTGCGAGTCTAATGGCGCAAATATCGGGACGATCGGACAAGAATTGGCGAAGTTATAGCGAAAAACGTCGCTAAAACGGACGAAAGTGTTTATCTCACTGAGTTGAGCATCTTGGTGAAAAAAATGCGCATTTTGAAAAAACTTTCAAATTTCAAACTGAAACACTTATTCAGACTCAGCTTTTCGCTGCGAGTCTAATGGCGCAAATATCGGGACGATCGGACAAGAATTGGCGAAGTTATCGCGAAAAACGTCGCTAAAACGGACGAAAGTGTTTATCTCACTGAGTTGAGCATCTTGGTGAAAAAAATGCGCATTTTCAAAAAACTTTCAAATTTCAAACTGAAACACTTATTCAGACTCAGCTTTTCGCTGCGAGTCTAATGGCGCAAATATTGGGACGATCGGACAAGAATTGGCGAAGTTATAGCGAAAAACGTCGCTAAAACGGACGAAAGTGTTTATCTCACTGAGTTGAGCATCTTGGTGAAAAAAATGCGCATTTTGAAAAAACTTTCAAATTTCAAACTGAAACACTTATTCAGACTCAGCTTTTCGCTGCGAGTCTAATGGCGCAAATATCGGGACGATCGGACAAGAATTGGCGAAGTTATAGCGAAAAACGTCGCTAAAACGGACGAAAGTGTTTATCTCACTGAGTTGAGCATCTTGGTGAAAAAAATGCGCATTTTGAAAAAACTTTCAAATTTCAAACTGAAACACTTATTCAGACTCAGCTTTTCGCTGCGAGTCTAATGGCGCAAATATCGGGACGATCGGACAAGAATTGGTGAAGTTATAGCGAAAAACATCGCTAAAACGGACGAAAGTGTTTATCTCACTGAGTTGAGCATCTTGGTGAAAAAAATGCGCATTTTGAAAAAACTTTCAAATTTCAAACTGAAACACTTATTCAGACTCAGCTTTTCGCTGCGAGTCTAATGGCGCAAATATCGGGACGATCGGACAAGAATTGGCGAAGTTATAGCGAAAAACGTCGCTAAAACGGACGAAAGTGTTTATCTCACTGAGTTGAGCATCTTGGTGAAAAAAATGCGCATTTTCAAAAAACTTTCAAATTTCAAACTGAAACACTTATTCAGACTCAGCTTTTCGCTGCGAGTCTAATGGCGCAAATATCGGGACGATCGGACAAGAATTGGCGAAGTTATAGCGAAAAACGTCGCTAAAACTGACGAAAGTGTTTATCTCACTGAGTTGAGCATCTTGGTGAAAAAAATGCGCATTTTCAAAAAACTTTCAAATTTCAAACTGAAACACTTATTCAGACTCAGCTTTTCGCTGCGAGTCTAATGGCGCAAATATCGGGACGATCGGACAAGAATTGGCGAAGTTATAGCGAAAAACGTCGCTAAAACGGACGAAAGTGTTTATCTCACTGAGTTGAGCATCTTGGTGAAAAAAATGCGCATTTTGAAAAAACTTTCAAATTTCAAACTGAAACACTTATTCAGACTCAGCTTTTCGCTGCGAGTCTAATGGCGCAAATATCGGGACGATCGGACAAGAATTGGCGAAGTTATAGCGAAAAACGTCGCTAAAACGGACGAAAGTGTTTATCTCACTGAGTTGAGCATCTTGGTGAAAAAAATGCGCATTTTGAAAAAACTTTCAAATTTCAAACTGAAACACTTATTCAGACTCAGCTTTTCGCTGCGAGTCTAATGGCGCAAAATATCGGGACGATCGGACAAGAATTGGCGAAGTTATAGCGAAAAACGTCGCTAAAACGGACGAAAGTGTTTATCTCACTGAGTTGAGCATCTTGGTGAAAAAAATGCGCATTTTCAAAAAACTTTCAAATTTCAAACTGAAACACTTATTCAGACTCAGCTTTTCGCTGCGAGTCTAATGGCGCAAATATCGGGACGATCGGACAAGAATTGGCGAAGTTATAGCGAAAAACGTCGCTAAAACGGACGAAAGTGTTTATCTCACTGAGTTGAGCATCTTGGTGAAAAAAATGCGCATTTTGAAAAAAACTTTCAAATTTCAAACTGAAACACTTATTCAGACTCAGCTTTTCGCTGCGAGTCTAATGGCGCAAATATCGGGACGATCGGACACGAATTGGCGAAGTTATAGCGAAAAACGTCGCTAAAACGGACGAAAGTGTTTATCTCACTGAGTTGAGCATCTTGGTGAAAAAAATGCGCATTTTCAAAAAACTTTCAAATTTCAAACTGAAACACTTATTCAGACTCAGCTTTTCGCTGCGAGTCTAATGGCGCAAATATCGGGACGATCGGACAAGAATTGGCGAAGTTATAGCGAAAAAACGTCGCTAAAACGGACGAAAGTGTTTATCTCACTGAGTTGAGCATCTTGGTGAAAAAAATGCGCATTTTGAAAAAACTTTCAAATTTCAAACTGAAACACTTATTCAGACTCAGCTTTTCGCTGCGAGTCTAATGGCGCAAATATCGGGACGATCGGACAAGAATTGGCGAAGTTATAGCGAAAAACGTCGCTAAAACGGACGAAAGTGTTTATCTCACTGAGTTGAGCATCTTGGTGAAAAAAATGCGCATTTTGGAAAAACTTTCAAATTTCAAACTGAAACACTTATTCAGACTCAGCTTTTCGCTGCGAGTCTAATGGCGCAAATATCGGGACGATCGGACAAGAATTGGCGAAGTTATAGCGAAAAACGTCGCTAAAACGGACGAAAGTGTTTATCTCACTGAGTTGAGCATCTTGGTGAAAAAAATGCGCATTTTGAAAAAACTTTCAAATTTCAAACTGAAACACTTATTCAGACTCAGCTTTTCGCTGCGAGTCTAATGGCGCAAAATATCGGGACGATCGGACAAGAATTGGCGAAGTTATAGCGAAAAACGTCGCTAAAACGGACGAAAGTGTTTATCTCACTGAGTTGAGCATCTTGGTGAAAAAAATGCGCATTTTCAAAAAACTTTCAAATTTCAAACTGAAACACTTATTCAGACTCAGCTATTCGCTGCGAGTCTAATGGCGCAAATATCGGGACGATCGGACAAGAATTGGCGAAGTTATAGCGAAAAACGTCGCTAAAACGGACGAAAGTGTTTATCTCACTGAGTTGAGCATCTTGGTGAAAAAAATGCGCATTTTCAAAAAACTTTCAAATTTCAAACTGAAACACTTATTCAGACTCAGCTTTTCGCTGCGAGTCTAATGGCGCAAATGTCGGGACGATCGGACAAGAATTGGCGAAGTTATAGCGAAAAACGTCGCTAAAACGGACGAAAGTGTTTATCTCACTGAGTTGAGCATCTTGGTGAAAAAAATGCGCATTTTCAAAAAACTTTCAAATTTCAAACTGAAACACTTATTCAGACTCAGCTTTTCGCTGCGAGTCTAATGGCGCAAATATCGGGACGATCGGACAAGAATTGGCGAAGTTATAGCGAAAAACATCGCTAAAACGGACGAAAGTGTTTATCTCACTGAGTTGAGCATCTTGGTGAAAAAAATGCGCATTTTGAAAAAAACTTTCAAATTTCAAACTGAAACACTTATTCAGACTCAGCTTTTCGCTGCGAGTCTAATGGCGCAAATATCGGGACGATCGGACAAGAATTGGCGAAGTTATAGCGAAAAAACGTCGCTAAAACGGACGAAAGTGTTTATCTCACTGAGTTGAGCATCTTGGTGAAAAAAAATGCGCATTTTCAAAAAACTTTCAAATTTCAAACTGAAACACTTATTCAGACTCAGCTTTTCGCTGCGAGTCTTATGGCGCAAATATCGGGACGATCGGACAAGAATTGGCGAAGTTATAGCGAAAAACGTCGCTAAAACGGACGAAAGTGTTTATCTCACTGAGTTGAGCATCTTGGTGAAAAAAATACGCATTTTCAAAAAACTTTCAAATTTCAATCTGAAACACTTATTCAGACTCAGCTTTTCGCTGCGAGTCTAATGGCGCAAATATCGGGACGATCGGACAAGAATTGGCGAAGTTATAGCGAAAAACGTCGCTAAAACGGACGAAAGTGTTTATCTCACTGAGTTGAGCATCTTGGTGAAAAAAGTGCGCATTTTCAAAAAACTTTCAAATTTCAAACTGAAACACTTATTCAGACTCAGCTTTTCGCTGCGAGTCTAATGGCGCAAATATCGGGACGATCGGACACGAATTGGCGAAGTTATAGCGAAAAACGTCGCTAAAACGGACGAAAGTGTTTATCTCACTGAGTTGAGCATCTTGGTGAAAAAAATGCGCATTTTCAAAAAACTTTCAAATTTCAAACTGAAACACTTATTCAGACTCAGCTTTTCGCTGCGAGTCTAATGACGCAAATATCGGGACGATCGGACAAGAATTGGCGAAGTTATAGCGAAAAACGTCGCTAAAACGGACGAAAGTGTTTATCTCACTGAGTTGAGCATCTTGGTGAAAAAAAATGCGCATTTTCAAAAAACTTTCAAATTTCAAACTGAAACACTTATTCAGACTCAGCTTTTTGCTGCGAGTCTAATGGCGCAAATATCGGGACGATCGGACAAGAATTGGCGAAGTTATAGCGAAAAACGTCGCTAAAGCGGACGAAAGTGTTTATCTCACTGAGTTGAGCATCTTGGTGAAAAAAATGCGCATTTTGAAAAAACTTTCAAATTTCAAACTGAAACACTTATTCAGACTCAGCTTTTCGCTGCGAGTCTAATGGCGCAAATATCGGGACGATCGGACAAGAATTGGCGAAGTTATAGCGAAAAACGTCGCTAAAACGGACGAAAGTGTTTATCTCACTGAGTTGAGCATCTTGATGAAAAAAATGCGCATTTTGAAAAAACTTTCAAATTTCAAACTGAAACACTTATTCAGACTCAGCTTTTCGCTGCGAGTCTAATGGCGCAAATATCGGGACGATCGGACAAGAATTGGCGAAGTTATAGCGAAAAAACGTCGCTAAAACGGACGAAAGTGTTTATCTCACTGAGTTGAGCATCTTGGTGAAAAAAATGCGCATTTTGAAAAAACTTTCAAATTTCAAACTGAAACACTTATTCAGACTCAGCTTTTCGCTGCGAGTCTAATGGCGCAAATATCGGGACGATCGGACAAGAATTGGCGAAGTTATAGCGTAAAACGTCGCTAAAACGGACGAAAGTGTTTATCTCACTGAGTTGAGCATCTTGGTGAAAAAAATGCGCATTTTCAAAAAACTTTCAAATTTCAAACTGAAACACTTATTCAGACTCAGCTTTTCGCTGCGAGTCTAATGGCGCAAATATCGGGACGATCGGCACAAGAATTGGCGAAGTTATAGCGAAAAACGTCGCTAAAACGGACGAAAGTGTTTATCTCACTGAGTTGAGCATCTTGGTGAAAAAAATGCGCATTTTGAAAAAACTTTCAAATTTCAAACTGAAACACTTATTCAGACTCAGCTTTTCGCTGCGAGTCTAATGGCGCAAATATCGGGACGATCGGACAAGAATTGGCGAAGTTATAGCGAAAAAACGTCGCTAAAACGGACGAAAGTGTTTATCTCACTGAGTTGAGCATCTTGGTGAAAAAAATGCGCATTTTGAAAAAACTTTCAAATTTCAAACTGAAACACTTATTCAGACTCAGCTTTTCGCTGCGAGTCTAATGGCGCAAATATCGGGACGATCGGACAAGAATTGGCGAAGTTATAGCGAAAAACGTCGCTAAAACGGACGAAAGTGTTGATCTCACTGAGTTGAGCATCTTGGTGAAAAAAATGCGCATTATGAAAAAACTTTCAAATTTCAAACTGAAACACTTATTCAGACTCAGCTTTTCGCTGCGAGTCTAATGGCGCAAATATCGGGACGATCGGACAAGAATTGGCGAAGTTATAGCGAAAAACGTCGCTAAAACGGACGAAAGTGTTTATCTCACTGAGTTGAGCATCTTGGTGAAAAAAATGCGCATTTTGAAAAAACTTTCAAATTTCAAACTGAAACACTTATTCAGACTCAGCTTTTCGCTGCGAGTCTAATGGCGCAAATATCGGGACGATCGGACAAGAATTGGCGAAGTTATAGCGAAAAACGTCGCTAAAACGGACGAAAGTGTTTATCTCACTGAGTTGAGCATCTTGGTGAACAAAATGCGCATTTTGAAAAAAACTTTCAAATTTCAAACTGAAACACTTATTCAGACTCAGCTTTTCGCTGCGAGTCTAATGGCGCAAATATCGGGACGATCGGACAAGAATTGGCGAAGTTATAGCGAAAAACGTCGCTAAAACGGACGAAAGTGTTTATCTCACTGAGTTGAGCATCTTGGTGAAAAAAAATGCGCATTATGAAAAAACTTTCAAATTTCAAACTGAAACACTTATTCAGACTCAGCTTTTCGCTGCGAGTCTAATGGCGCAAATATCGGGACGATCGGACAAGAATTGGCGAAGTTATAGCGAAAAACGTCGCTAAAACGGACGAAAGTGTTTATCTCACTGAGTTGAGCATCTTGGTGAAAAAAATGCGCATTTTGAAAAAACTTTCAAATTTCAAACTGAAACACTTATTCAGACTCAGCTTTTCGCTGCGAGTCTAATGGCGCAAATATCGGGACGATCGGACAAGAATTGGCGAAGTTATAGCGAAAAACGTCGCTAAAACGGACGAAAGTGTTTATCTCACTGAGTTGAGCATCTTGGTGAAAAAAATGCGCATTTTCAAAAAACTTTCAAATTTCAAACTGAAACACTTATTCAGACTCAGCTTTTCGCTGCGAGTCTAATGGCGCAAATATTGGGACGATCGGACAAGAATTGGCGAAGTTATAGCGAAAAAACGTCGCTAAAACGGACGAAAGTGTTTATCTCACTGAGTTGAGCATCTTGGTGAAAAAAATGCGCATTTTGAAAAAACTTTCAAATTTCAAACTGAAACACTTATTCAGACTCAGCTTTTCGCTGCGAGTCTAATGGCGCAAATATCGGGACGATCGGACAAGAATTGGCGAAGTTATAGCGAAAAACGTCGCTAAAACGGACGAAAGTGTTTATCTCACTGAGTTGAGCATCTTGGTGAAAAAAATGCGCATTTTCAAAAAACTTTCAAATTTCAAACTGAAACACTTATTCAGACTCAGCTTTTCGCTGCGAGTCTAATGGCGCAAATATCGGGACGATCGGACAAGAATTGGCGAAGTTATAGCGAAAAACATCGCTAAAACGGACGAAAGTCTTTATCTCACTGAGTTGAGCATCTTGGTGAAAAAAATGCGCATTTTGAAAAAACTTTCAAATTTCAAACTGAAACACTTATTCAGACTCAGCTTTTCGCTGCGAGTCTAATGGCGCAAATATCGGGACGATCGGACAAGAATTGGCGAAGTTATAGCGAAAAACGTCGCTAAAACGGACGAAAGTGTTTATCTCACTGAGTTGAGCATCTTGGTGAAAAAAATGCGCATTTTGAAAAAACTTTCAAATTTCAAACTGAAACACTTATTCAGACTCAGCTTTTCGCTGCGAGTCTAATGGCGCAAATATCGGGACGATCGGACATCGAATTGGCGAAGTTATAGCGAAAAACGTCGCTAAAACGGACGAAAGTGTTTATCTCACTGAGTTGAGCATCTTGGTGAAAAAAATGCGCATTTTCAAAAAACTTTCAATTTCAAACTGAAACACTTATTCAGACTCAGCTTTTCGCTGCGAGTCTAATGGCGCAAATATCGGGACGATCTGACAAGGAATTGGCGAAGTTATAGCGGAAAAACGTCGCTAAAACGGACGAAAGTGTTTATCTCACTGAGTTGAGCATCTTGGTGAAAAAAATCGCCGCATTTTCAAAAAACTTTCAAATTTCAAACTGAAACACTTATTCAGACTCAGCTTTTCGCTGCGAGTCTAATGGCGCAAATATCGGGGACGATCGGACAAGAATTGGCGAAGTTATAGCGAAAAACGTCGCTAAAACGGACGAAAGTGTTTATCTCACTGAGTTGAGCATCTTGGTGAAAAAAATGCGCATTCTGAAAAAACTTTCAAATTTCAAACTGAAACACTTATTCAGACTCAGCTTTTCGCTGCGAGTCTAATGGCGCAAATATCGGGGACGATCGGACAAGAATTGGCGAAGTTATAGCGAAAAAACGTCGCTAAAAACGGACGAAAGTGTGTTTATCTCACTGAGTTTGAGCATCTTGGTGAAAAAAATGCGCATTTTGAAAAAACTTTCAAATTTCAAACTGAAACACTTATTCAGACTCAGCTTTTCGCTGCGAGTCTAATGGCGCAAAATATCGGGACGATCGGACAAGAATTGGCGAAGTTATAGCGAAAAACGTCGCTAAACACGGACGAAAGTGTTGATCTCACTGAGTTGAGCATCTTGGTGAAAAAAATGCGCATTTTGAAAAAACTTTCAAATTTCAAACTGAAACACTTATTCAGACTCAGCTTTTCGCTGCGAGTCTAATGGCGCAAATATCGGGACGATCGGACAAGAATTGGCGAAGTTATAGCGAAAAACGTCGCTAAAACGGACGAAAGTGTTTATCTCACTGAGTTGAGCATCTTGGTGAAAAAAATGCGCATTTTGAAAAAACTTTCAAATTTCAAACTGAAACACTTATTCAGACTCAGCTTTTCGCTGCGAGTCTAATGGCGCAAATATCGGGACGATCGGACACGAATTGGCGAAGTTTATAGCGAAAAACGTCGCTAAAACGGACGAAAGTGTTTATCTCACTGAGTTGAGCATCTTGGTGAAAAAAATGCGCATTTTCAAAAAACTTTCAAATTTCAAACTGAAACACTTATTCAGACTCAGCTTTTCGCTGCGAGTCTAATGGCGCAAATATCAGGGACGACCGGACAAGAATTGGCGAAGTTATAGCGAAAAACGTCGCTAAAGCGGACGAAAGTGTTTATCTCACTGAGTTGAGCATCTTGGTGAAAAAAATGCGCATTTTGAAAAAAACTTTCAAATTTCAAAACTGAAACACTTATTCAGACTCAGCTTTTCGCTGCGAGTCTAATGGCGCAAATATCGGGACGATCGGCACAAGAATTGGCGAAGTTATTGCGGAAAAAACGTCGCTAAAACGGACGAAAGTGTTTATCTCACTGAGTTGAGCATCTTGGTGAAAAAAATGCGCATTTTGAAAAAACTTTCAAATTTCAAACTGAAACACTTATTCAGACTCAGCTTTTCGCTGCGAGTCTAATGGCGCAAATATCGGGACGAGTCGGACAAGAATTGGCGAAGTTATAGCGAAAAACGTCGCTAAAACGGACGAAAGTGTTTATCTCACTGAGTTGAGCATCTTGGTGAAAAAAATGCGCCATTTTGAAAAAACTTTCAATTTCAAAACTGAAACACTTATTCAGACTCAGCTTTTCGCTGGCTATCGGGACGATCGGACAAGAATTGGCGAAGTTATAGCGAAAAACGTCGCTAAAACGGACGAAAGTGTTTATCTCACTGAGTTGAGCATCTTGGTGAAAAAAATGCGCATTTTCAAAAAACTTTCAAATTTCAAACTGAAACACTTATTCAGACTCAGCTATTCGCTGCGAGTCTAATGGCGCAAATATCGGGACGATCGGACAAGAATTGGCGAAGTTATAGCGAAAAACGTCGCTAAAACGGACGAAAGTGTTTATCTCACTGAGTTGAGCATCTTGGTGAAAAAAATGCGCATTTTCAAAAAACTTTCAAATTTCAAACTGAAACACTTATTCAGACTCAGCTTTTCGCTGCGAGTCTAATGGCGCAAATATCGGGACGATCGGACAAGAATTGGCGAAGTTATAGCGAAAAAGCTCGCTAAAACGAACGAAAGTGTTTATCTCACTGAGTTGAGCATCTTGGTGAAAAAAATGCGCAGTTTGAAAAAACTTTCAAATTTCAAACTGAAACAATTATTCAGACTCAGCTTTTCGCTGCGAGTCTAATGGCGCAAATATCGGGACGATCGGACAAGAATTGGCGAAGTTATAGCGAAAAACGTCGCTAAAACGGACGAAAGTGTTTATCTCACTGAGTTGAGCATCTTGGTGAAAAAAATGCGCATTTTCAAAAAACTTTCAAATTTCAAACTGAAACACTTATTCAGACTCAGCTTTTCGCTGCGAGTCTAATGGCGCAAATATCGGGACAATCGGACAAGAATTGGCGAAGTTATTGCGAAAAACATCGCTAAAACGGACGAAAGTGTTTATCTCACTGAGTTGAGCATCTTGGTGAAAAAAATGCGCATTTTGAAAAAACTTTCAAATTTCAAACTGAAACACTTATTCAGACTCAGCTTTTCGCTGCGGAGTCTAATGGCGCAAATATCGGGACGATCGGACAAGAATTGGCGAAGTTATAGCGAAAAACGTCGCTAAAACGGACGAAAGTGTTTATCTCACTGAGTTGAGCATCTTGGTGAAAAAAATGCGCATTTTGAAAAAACTTTCAAATTTCAAACCGAAACACTTATTCAGACTCAGCTTGTCGCTGCGAGTCTAATGGCGCAAATATCGGGACGATCGGACAAGAATTGGCGAAGTTATAGCGAAAAACGTCGCTAAAACGGACGAAAGTGTTTATCTCACTGAGTTGAGCATCTTGGTGAAAAAAATGCGCATTTTGAAAAAACTTTCAAATTTCAAACTGAAACACTTATTCAGACTCAGCTTTTCGCTGCGAGTCTAATGGCGCAAATATCGGGACGATCGGACAAGAATTGGCGAAGTTATAGCGAAAAACGTCGCTAAAAACGGACGAAAGTGTTTATCTCACTGAGTTGACCATCTTGGTGAAAAAAGTGCGCATTTTCAAAAAACTTTCAAATTTCAAACTGAAACACTTATTCAGACTCAGCTTTCGCTGCGAGTCTAATGGCGCAAATATTGGGACGAATCGGACAAGAATTGGCGAAGTTATAGCGAAAAACGTCGCTAAAACGGACGAAAGTGTTTATCTCACTGAGTTGAGCATCTTGGTGAAAAAAATGCGCATTTTGAAAAAACTTTCAAATTTCAAACTGAAACACTTATTCAGACTCAGCTTTTCGCTGCGAGTCTAATGGCGCAAATATCGGGACGATCGGACAAGAATTGGCGAAGTTATAGCGAAAAACGTCGCTAAAACGGACGAAAGTGTTTATCTCACTGAGTTGAGCATCTTGGTGAACAAAATGCGCATTTTGAAAAAACTTTCAAATTTCAAACTGAAACACTTATTCAGACTCAGCTTTTCGCTGCGAGTCTAATGGCGCAAATATCGGGACGATCGGACAAGAATTGGCGAAGTTATAGCGAAAAACGTCGCTAAAACGGACGAAAAGTGTTTATCTCACTGAGTTGAGCATCTTGGTGAAAAAAAATGCGCATTTTGAAAAAACTTTCAAATTTCAAACTGAAACACTTATTCAGACTCAGCTTTTCGCTGCGAGTCTAATGGCGCAAATATCGGGACGATCGGACAAGAATTGGCGAAGTTATAGCGAAAAACGTCGCTAAAACGGACGAAAGTGTTTATCTCACTGAGTTGAGCATCTTGGTGAAAAAAATGCGCATTTTGAAAAAACTTTCAAATTTCAAACTGAAACACTTATTCAGACTCAGCTTTTCGCTGCGAGTCTAATGGCGCAAATATCGGGACGATCGGACAAGAATTGGCGAAGTTATAGCGAAAAACGTCGCTAAAACGGACGAAAGTGTTTATCTCACTGAGTTGAGCATCTTGGTGAAAAAAATGCGCATTTTGAAAAAACTTTCAAATTTCAAACTGAAACACTTATTCAGACTCAGCTTTTCGCTGCGAGTCTACTGGCGCAAATATCGGGACGATCGGACAAGAATTGGCGAAGTTATAGCGAAAAACGTCGCTAAAACGGACGAAAGTGTTTATCTCACAGAGTTGAGCATCTTGGTGAAAAAAATGCGCATTTTCAAAAAACTTTCAAATTTCAAACTGAAACACTTATTCAGACTCAGCTTTTCGCTGCGAGTCTAATGGCGCAAATATTGGGACGATCGGACAAGAATTGGCGAAGTTATAGCGAAAAACGTCGCTAAAACGGACGAAAGTGTTTATCTCACTGAGTTGAGCATCTTGGTGAAAAAAATGCGCATTTTGAAAAAACTTTCAAATTTCAAACTGAAACACTTATTCAGACTCAGCTTTTCGCTGCGAGTCTAATGGCGCAAATATCGGGACGATCGGACAAGAATTGGCGAAGTTATAGCGAAAAACGTCGCTAAAACGGACGAAAGTGTTTATCTCACTGAGTTGAGCATCTTGGTGAAAAAAATGCGCATTTTGAAAAAACTTTCAAATTTCAAACTGAAACACTTATTCAGACTCAGCTTTTCGCTGCGAGTCTAATGGCGCAAATATCGGGACGATCGGACAAGAATTGGCGAAGTTATAGCGAAAAACGTCGCTAAAACGGACGAAAGTGTTTATCTCACTGAGTTGAGCATCTTGGTGAAAAAAATGCGCATTTTGAAAAAACTTTCAAATTTCAAACTGAAACACTTATTCAGACTCAGCTTTTCGCTGCGAGTCTACTGGCGCAAATATCGGGACGATCGGACAAGAATTGGCGAAGTTATAGCGAAAAACGTCGCTAAAACGGACGAAAGTGTTTATCTCACAGAGTTGAGCATCTTGGTGAAAAAAATGCGCATTTTCAAAAAACTTTCAAATTTCAAACTGAAACACTTATTCAGACTCAGCTTTTCGCTGCGAGTCTAATGGCGCAAATATTGGGACGATCGGACAAGAATTGGCGAAGTTATAGCGAAAAACGTCGCTAAATCGGACGAAAGTGTTTATCTCACTGAGTTGAGCATCTTGGTGAAAAAAATGCGCATTTTGAAAAAACTTTCAAATTTCAAACTGAAACACTTATTCAGACTCAGCTTTTCGCTGCGAGTCTAATGGCGCAAATATCGGGACGATCGGACAAGAATTGGCGAAGTTATAGCGAAAAACGTCGCTAAAACGGACGAAAGTGTTTATCTCACTGAGTTGAGCATCTTGGTGAAAAAAATGCGCATTTTCAAAAAACTTTCAAATTTCAAACTGAAACACTTATTCAGACTCAGCTTTTCGCTGCGAGTCTAATGGCGCAAATATCGGGACGATCGGACAAGAATTGGCGAAGTTATAGCGAAAAACGTCGCTAAAACGGACGAAAGTGTTTATCTCACTGAGTTGAGCATCTTGGTGAAAAAAATGCGCATTTTGAAAAAACTTTCAAATTTCAAACTGAAACACTTATTCAGACTCAGCTTTTCGCTGCGAGTCTAATGGCGCAAATATCGGGACGATCGGACAAGAATTGGCGAAGTTATAGCGAAAAACGTCGCTAAAACGGACGAAAGTGTTTATCTCACTGAGTTGAGCATCTTGGTGAAAAAAATGCGCATTTTGAAAAAACTTTCAAATTTCAAACTGAAACACTTATTCAGACTCAGCTTTTCGCTGCGAGTCTAATGGCGCAAATATCGGGACGATCGGACAAGAATTGGCGAAGTTATAGCGAAAAACGTCGCTAAAACGGACGAAAGTGTTTATCTCACTGAGTTGAGCATCTTGGTGAAAAAAATGCGCATTTTGAAAAAACTTTCAAATTTCAAACTGAAACACTTATTCAGACTCAGCTTTTCGCTGCGAGTCTAATGGCGCAAAATATCGGGACGATCGGACAAGAATTGGCGAAGTTATAGCGAAAAACGTCGCTAAAACGGACGAAAGTGTTTATCTCACTGAGTTGAGCATCTTGGTGAAAAAAATGCGCATTTTCAAAAAACTTTCAAATTTCAAACTGAAACACTTATTCAGACTCAGCTTTTCGCTGCGAGTCTAATGGCGCAAATATCGGGACGATCGGACAAGAATTGGCGAAGTTATAGCGAAAAACGTCGCTAAAACGGACGAAAGTGTTTATCTCACTGAGTTGAGCATCTTGGTGAAAAAAATGCGCATTTTGAAAAAACTTTCAAATTTCAAACTGAAACACTTATTCAGACTCAGCTTTTCGCTGCGAGTCTTATGGCGCAAATATCGGGACGATCGGACAAGAATTGGCGAAGTTATAGCGAAAAACGTCGCTAAAACGGACGAAAGTGTTTATCTCACTGAGTTGAGCATCTTGGTGAAAACAATCCGCATTTTCAAAAAACTTTCAAATTTCAATCTGAAACACTTATTCAGACTCAGCTTTTCGCTGCGAGTCTAATGGCGCAAATATCGGGACGATCGGACAAGAATTGGCGAAGTTATAGCGAAAAACGTCGCTAAAACGGACGAAAGTGTTTATCTCACTGAGTTGAGCATCTTGGTGAAAAAAGTGCGCATTTTCAAAAAACTTTCAAATTTCAAACTGAAACACTTATTCAGACTCAGCTTTTCGCTGCGAGTCTAATGGCGCAAATATCGGGACGATCGGACACGAATTGGCGAAGTTATAGCGAAAAACGTCGCTAAAACGGACGAAAGTGTTTATCTCACTGAGTTGAGCATCTTGGTGAAAAAAATGCGCATTTTCAAAAAACTTTCAAATTTCAAACTGAAACACTTATTCAGACTCAGCTTTTCGCTGCGAGTCTAATGACGCAAATATCGGGACGATCGGACAAGAATTGGCGAAGTTATAGCGAAAAACGTCGCTAAAACGGACGAAAGTGTTTATCTCACTGAGTTGAGCATCTTGGTGAAAAAAATGCGCATTTTCAAAAAACTTTCAAATTTCAAACTGAAACACTTATTCAGACTCAGCTTTTCGCTGCGAGTCTAATGGCGCAAATATCGGGACGATCGGACAAGAATTGGCGAAGTTATAGCGAAAAATGTCGCTAAAACGGACGAAAGTGTTTATCTCACTGAGTTGAGCATCTTGGTGAAAAAAATGCGCATTTTGAAAAAACTTTCAAATTTCAAACTGAAACACTTATTCAGACTCAGCTTTTTGCTGCGAGTCTAATGGCGCAAATATCGGGACGATCGGACAAGAATTGGCGAAGTTATAGCGAAAAACGTCGCTAAAACGGACGAAAGTGTTTATCTCACTGAGTTGAGCATCTTGGTGAAAAAAATGCGCATTTTGAAAAAACTTTCAAATTTCAAACTGAAACACTTATTCAGACTCAGCTTTTCGCTGCGAGTCTAATGGTGCAGATATCGGGACGATCGGACAAGAATTGGCGAAGTTATAGCGAAAAACGTCGCTAAAACGGACGAAAGTGTTTATCTCACTGAGTTGAGCATCTTGGTGAAAAAAATGCGCATTTTCAAAAAACTTTCAAATTTCAAACTGAAACACTTATTCAGACTCAGCTTTTCGCTGCGAGTCTAATGGCGCAAATATCGGGACGATCGGACACGAATTGGCGAAGTTATAGCGAAAAACGTCGCTAAAACGGACGAAAGTGTTTATCTCACTGAGTTGAGCATCTTGGTGAAAAAAATGCGCATTTTGAAAAAACTTTCAAATTTCAAACTGAAACACTTATTCAGACTCAGCTTTTCGCTGCGAGTCTTATGGCGCAAATATCGGGACGATCGGACAAGAATTGGCGAAGTTATAGCGAAAAACGTCGCTAAAACGGACGAAAGTGTTTATCTCACTGAGTTGAGCATCTTGATGAAAAAAATGCGCATTTTGAAAAAACTTTCAAATTTCAAACTGAAACACTTATTCAGACTCAGCTTTTCGCTGCGAGTCTAATGGCGCAAATATCGGGACGATCGGACAAGAATTGGCGAAGTTATAGCGAAAAACGTCGCTAAAACGGACGAAAGTGTTTATCTCACTGAGTTGAGCATCTTGGTGAAAAAAATGCGCATTTTCAAAAAACTTTCAAATTTCAAACTGAAACACTTATTCAGACTCAGCTTTTCGCTGCGAGTCTAATGGCGCAAATATCGGGACGATCGGACAAGAATTGGCGAAGTTATAGCGAAAAACGTCGCTAAAACGGACGAAAGTGTTTATCTCACTGAGTTGAGCATCTTGGTGAAAAAAATGCGCATTTTGAAAAAACTTTCAAATTTCAAACTGAAACACTTATTCAGACTCAGCTTTTCGCTGCGAGTCTAATGGCGCAAATATCGGGACGATCGGACAAGAATTGGCGAAGTTATAGCGAAAAACGTCGCTAAAACGGACGAAAGTGTTTATCTCACTGAGTTGAGCATCTTGGTGAAAAAAATGCGCATTTTGAAAAAACTTTCAAATTTCAAACTGAAACACTTATTCAGACTCAGCTTTTCGCTGCGAGTCTAATGGCGCAAATATCGGGACGATCGGACAAGAATTGGCGAAGTTATAGCGAAAAACGTCGCTAAAACGGACGAAAGTGTTTATCTCACTGAGTTGAGCATCTTGGTGAAAAAAATGCGCATTTTGAAAAAACTTTCAAATTTCAAACTGAAACACTTATTCAGACTCAGCTTTTCGCTGCGAGTCTAATGGCGCAAAATATCGGGACGATCGGACAAGAATTGGCGAAGTTATAGCGAAAAACGTCGCTAAAACGGACGAAAGTGTTTATCTCACTGAGTTGAGCATCTTGGTGAAAAAAATGCGCATTTTCAAAAAACTTTCAAATTTCAAACTAAAACACTTATTCAGACTCAGCTTTTCGCTGCGAGTCTAATGCCGCAAATATCGGGACGATCGGACAAGAATTGGCGAAGTTATAGCGAAAAATGTCGCTAAAACGGACGAAAGTGTTTATCTCACTGAGTTGAGCATCTTGGTGAAAAAAATGCGCATTTTGAAAAAACTTTCAAATTTCAAACTGAAACACTTATTCAGACTCAGCTTTTTGCTGCGAGTCTAATGGCGCAAATATCGGGACGATCGGACAAGAATTGGCGAAGTTATAGCGAAAAACGTCGCTAAAACGGACGAAAGTGTTTACCTCACTGAGTTGAGCATCTTGGTGAAAAAAATGCGCATTTTGAAAAAACTTTCAAATTTCAAACTGAAACACTTATTCAGACTCAGCTTTTCGCTGCGAGTCTAATGGTGCAGATATCGGGACGATCGGACAAGAATTGGCGAAGTTATAGCGAAAAACGTCGCTAAAACGGACGAAAGTGTTTATCTCACTGAGTTGAGCATCTTGGTGAAAAAAATGCGCATTTTCAAAAAACTTTCAAATTTCAAACTGAAACACTTATTCAGACTCAGCTTTTCGCTGCGAGTCTAATGGCGCAAATATCGGGACGATCGGACACGAATTGGCGAAGTTATAGCGAAAAACGTCGCTAAAACGGACGAAAGTGTTTATCTCACTGAGTTGAGCATCTTGGTGAAAAAAATGCGCATTTTGAAAAAACTTTCAAATTTCAAACTGAAACACTTATTCAGACTCAGCTTTTCGCTGCGAGTCTTATGGCGCAAATATCGGGACGATCGGACAAGAATTGGCGAAGTTATAGCGAAAAAACGTCGCTAAAACGGACGAAAGTGTTTATCTCACTGAGTTGAGCATCTTGATGAAAAAAATGCGCATTTTGAAAAAACTTTCAAATTTCAAACTGAAACACTTATTCAGACTCAGCTTTTCGCTGCGAGTCTAATGGCGCAAATATCGGGACGATCGGACAAGAATTGGCGAAGTTTTAGCGAAAAACGTCGCTAAAACGGACGAAAGTGTTTATCTCACTGAGTTGAGCATCTTGGTGAAAAAAATGCGCATTTTCAAAAAACTTTCAAATTTCAAACTGAAACACTTATTCAGACTCAGCTTTTCGCTGCGAGTCTAATGGCGCAAATATCGGGACGATCGGACAAGAATTGGCGAAGTTATAGCGAAAAACGTCGCTAAAACGGACGAAAGTGTTTATCTCACTGAGTTGAGCATCTTGGTGAAAAAAATGCGCATTTTGAAAAAACTTTCAAATTTCAAACTGAAACACTTATTCAGACTCAGCTTTTCGCTGCGAGTCTAATGGCGCAAATATCGGGACGATCGGACAAGAATTGGCGAAGTTATAGCGAAAAACGTCGCTAAAACGGACGAAAGTGTTTATCTCACTGAGTTGAGCATCTTGGTGAAAAAAATGCGCATTTTGAAAAAACTTTCAAATTTCAAACTGAAACACTTATTCAGACTCAGCTTTTCGCTGCGAGTCTAATGGCGCAAATATCGGGACGATCGGACAAGAATTGGCGAAGTTATAGCGAAAAACGTCGCTAAAACGGACGAAAGTGTTTATCTCACTGAGTTGAGCATCTTGGTGAAAAAAATGCGCATTTTGAAAAAACTTTCAAATTTCAAACTGAAACACTTATTCAGACTCAGCTTTTCGCTGCGAGTCTAATGGCGCAAAATATCGGGACGATCGGACAAGAATTGGCGAAGTTATAGCGAAAAACGTCGCTAAAACGGACGAAAGTGTTTATCTCACTGAGTTGAGCATCTTGGTGAAAAAAATGCGCATTTTGAAAAAACTTTCAAATTTCAAACTGAAACACTTATTCAGACTCAGCTATTCGCTGCGAGTCTAATGGCGCAAATATCGGGACGATCGGACAAGAATTGGCGAAGTTATAGCGAAAAACGTCGCTAAAACGGACGAAAGTGTTTATCTCACTGAGTTGAGCATCTTGGTGAAAAAAATGCGCATTTTCAAAAAACTTTCAAATTTCAAACTGAAACACTTATTCAGACTCAGCTTTTCGCTGCGAGTCTAATGGCGCAAATATCGGGACGATCGGACAAGAATTGGCGAAGTTATAGCGAAAAACGTCGCTAAAACGGACGAAAGTGTTTATCTCACTGAGTTGAGAGCATCTTGGTGAAAAAAATGCGCATTTTCAAAAAACTTTCAAATTTCAAACTGAAACACTTATTCAGACTCAGCTTTTCGCTGCGAGTCTAATGGCGCAAATATCGGGACGATCGGACAAGAATTGGCGAAGTTATAGCGAAAAACATCGCTAAAACGGACGAAAGTGTTTATCTCACTGAGTTGAGCATCTTGGTGAAAAAAATGCGCATTTTGAAAAAACTTTCAAATTTCAAACTGAAACACTTATTCAGACTCAGCTTTTCGCTGCGAGTCTAATGGCGCAAATATCGGGACGATCGGACACGAATTGGCGAAGTTATAGCGAAAAACGTCGCTAAAACGGACGAAAGTGTTTATCTCACTGAGTTGAGCATCTTGGTGAAAATAATGCGCATTTTCAAAAAACTTTCAAATTTCAAACTGAAACACTTATTCAGACTCAGCTTTTCGCTGCGAGTCTAATGACGCAAATATCGGGACGATCGGACAAGAATTGGCGAAGTTATAGCGAAAAACGTCGCTAAAACGGACGAAAGTGTTTATCTCACTGAGTTGAGCATCTTGGTGAAAAAAATGCGCATTTTCAAAAAACTTTCAAATTTCAAACTGAAACACTTATTCAGACTCAGCTTTTCGCTGCGAGTCTAATGGCGCAAATATCGGGACGATCGGACAAGAATTGGCGAAGTTATAGCGAAAAATGTCGCTAAAACGGACGAAAGTGTTTATCTCACTGAGTTGAGCATCTTGGTGAAAAAAATGCGCATTTTGAAAAAACTTTCAAATTTCAAACTGAAACACTTATTCAGACTCAGCTTTTCGCTGCGAGTCTAATGGCGCAAATATCGGGACAATCGGACAAGAATTGGCGAAGTTATAGCGAAAAACATCGCTAAAACGGACGAAAGTGTTTATCTCACTGAGTTGAGCATCTTGGTGAAAAAAATGCGCATTTTGAAAAAACTTTCAAATTTCAAACTGAAACACTTATTCAGACTCAGCTTTTCGCTGCGAGTCTTATGGCGCAAATATCGGGACGATCGGACAAGAATTGGCGAAGTTATAGCGAAAAACGTCGCTAAAACGGACGAAAGTGTTTATCTCACTGAGTTGAGCATCTTGGTGAAAAAAATGCGCATTTTGAAAAAACTTTCAAATTTCAAACTGAAACACTTATTCAGACTCAGCTTTTCGCTGCGAGTCTTATGGCGCAAATATCGGGACGATCGGACAAGAATTGGCGAAGTTATAGCGAAAAACGTCGCTAAAACGGACGAAAGTGTTTATCTCACTGAGTTGAGCATCTTGATGAAAAAAATGCGCATTTTGAAAAAACTTTCAAATTTCAAACTGAAACACTTATTCAGACTCAGCTTTTCGCTGCGAGTCTAATGGCGCAAATATCGGGACGATCGGACAAGAATTGGCGAAGTTATAGCGAAAAACGTCGCTAAAACGGACGAAAGTGTTTATCTCACTGAGTTGAGCATCTTGGTGAAAAAAATGCGCATTTTCAAAAAACTTTCAAATTTCAAACTGAAACACTTATTCAGACTCAGCTTTTCGCTGCGAGTCTAATGGCGCAAATATCGGGACGATCGGACAAGAATTGGCGAAGTTATAGCGAAAAACGTCGCTAAAACGGACGAAAGTGTTTATCTCACTGAGTTGAGCATCTTGGTGAAAAAAATGCGCATTTTGAAAAAACTTTCAAATTTCAAACTGAAACACTTATTCAGACTCAGCTTTTCGCTGCGAGTCTAATGGCGCAAATATCGGGACGATCGGACAAGAATTGGCGAAGTTATAGCGAAAAACGTCGCTAAAACGGACGAAAGTGTTTATCTCACTGAGTTGAGCATCTTGGTGAAAAAAATGCGCATTTTGAAAAAACTTTCAAATTTCAAACTGAAACACTTATTCAGACTCAGCTTTTCGCTGCGAGTCTAATGGCGCAAATATCGGGACGATCGGACAAGAATTGGCGAAGTTATAGCGAAAAACGTCGCTAAAACGGACGAAAGTGTTTATCTCACTGAGTTGAGCATCTTGGTGAAAAAAATGCGCATTTTGAAAAAACTTTCAAATTTCAAACTGAAACACTTATTCAGACTCAGCTTTTCGCTGCGAGTCTAATGGCGCAAAATATCGGGACGATCGGACAAGAATTGGCGAAGTTATAGCGAAAAACGTCGCTAAAACGGACGAAAGTGTTTATCTCACTGAGTTGAGCATCTTGGTGAAAAAAATGCGCATTTTCAAAAAACTTTCAAATTTCAAACTGAAACACTTATTCAGACTCAGCTTTTCGCTGCGAGTCTAATGGCGCAAATATCGGGACGATCGGACAAGAATTGGCGAAGTTATAGCGAAAAATGTCGCTAAAACGGACGAAAGTGTTTATCTCACTGAGTTGAGCATCTTGGTGAAAAAAATGCGCATTTTGAAAAAACTTTCAAATTTCAAACTGAAACACTTATTCAGACTCAGCTTTTTGCTGCGAGTCTAATGGCGCAAATATCGGGACGATCGGACAAGAATTGGCGAAGTTATAGCGAAAAACGTCGCTAAAACGGACGAAAGTGTTTATCTCACTGAGTTGAGCATCTTGGTGAAAAAAATGCGCATTTTGAAAAAACTTTCAAATTTCAAACTGAAACACTTATTCAGACTCAGCTTTTCGCTGCGAGTCTAATGGTGCAGATATCGGGACGATCGGACAAGAATTGGCGAAGTTATAGCGAAAAACGTCGCTAAAACGGACGAAAGTGTTTATCTCACTGAGTTGAGCATCTTGGTGAAAAAAATGCGCATTTTCAAAAAACTTTCAAATTTCAAACTGAAACACTTATTCAGACTCAGCTTTTCGCTGCGAGTCTAATGGCGCAAATATCGGGACGATCGGACACGAATTGGCGAAGTTATAGCGAAAAACGTCGCTAAAACGGACGAAAGTGTTTATCTCACTGAGTTGAGCATCT
The DNA here is from genome assembly GCA_914767715.1 of Membranipora membranacea. Taxonomy (NCBI): domain Eukaryota; kingdom Metazoa; phylum Bryozoa; class Gymnolaemata; order Cheilostomatida; family Membraniporidae; genus Membranipora; species Membranipora membranacea. The sequence goes on from OU612068.1 coordinate 15,277,666, forward strand.
TGGTGAAAAAAATGCGCATTTTCAAAAAACTTTCAAATTTCAAACTGAAACACTTATTCAGACTCAGCTTTTCGCTGCGAGTCTTATGGCGCAAATATCGGGACGATCGGACAAGAATTGGCGAAGTTATAGCGAAAAACGTCGCTAAAACGGACGAAAGTGTTTATCTCACTGAGTTGAGCATCTTGATGAAAAAAATGCGCATTTTGAAAAAACTTTCAAATTTCAAACTGAAACACTTATTCAGACTCAGCTTTTCGCTGCGAGTCTTATGGCGCAAATATCGGGACGATCGGACAAGAATTGGCGAAGTTATAGCGAAAAACGTCGCTAAAACGGACGAAAGTGTTTATCTCACTGAGTTGAGCATCTTGGTGAAAAAAATGCGCATTTTCAAAAAACTTTCAAATTTCAAACTGAAACACTTATTCAGACTCAGCTTTTCGCTGCGAGTCTAATGGCGCAAATATCGGGACGATCGGACAAGAATTGGCGAAGTTATAGCGAAAAACGTCGCTAAAACGGACGAAAGTGTTTATCTCACTGAGTTGAGCATCTTGGTGAAAAAAATGCGCATTTTGAAAAAACTTTCAAATTTCAAACTGAAACACTTATTCAGACTCAGCTTTTCGCTGCGAGTCTAATGGCGCAAATATCGGGACGATCGGACAAGAATTGGCGAAGTTATAGCGAAAAACGTCGCTAAAACGGACGAAAGTGTTTATCTCACTGAGTTGAGCATCTTGGTGAAAAAAATGCGCATTTTGAAAAAACTTTCAAATTTCAAACTGAAACACTTATTCAGACTCAGCTTTTCGCTGCGAGTCTAATGGCGCAAATATCGGGACGATCGGACAAGAATTGGCGAAGTTATAGCGAAAAACGTCGCTAAAACGGACGAAAGTGTTTATCTCACTGAGTTGAGCATCTTGGTGAAAAAAATGCGCATTTTGAAAAAACTTTCAAATTTCAAACTGAAACACTTATTCAGACTCAGCTTTTCGCTGCGAGTCTAATGGCGCAAAATATCGGGACGATCGGACAAGAATTGGCGAAGTTATAGCGAAAAACGTCGCTAAAACGGACGAAAGTGTTTATCTCACTGAGTTGAGCATCTTGGTGAAAAAAATGCGCATTTTCAAAAAACTTTCAAATTTCAAACTGAAACACTTATTCAGACTCAGCTATTCGCTGCGAGTCTAATGGCGCAAATATCGGGACGATCGGACAAGAATTGGCGAAGTTATAGCGAAAAACGTCGCTAAAACGGACGAAAGTGTTTATCTCACTGAGTTGAGCATCTTGGTGAAAAAAATGCGCATTTTCAAAAAACTTTCAAATTTCAAACTGAAACACTTATTCAGACTCAGCTTTTCGCTGCGAGTCTAATGGCGCAAATATCGGGACGATCGGACAAGAATTGGCGAAGTTATAGCGAAAAACGTCGCTAAAACGGACGAAAGTGTTTATCTCACTGAGTTGAGAGCATCTTGGTGAAAAAAATGCGCATTTTCAAAAAACTTTCAAATTTCAAACTGAAACACTTATTCAGACTCAGCTTTTCGCTGCGAGTCTAATGGCGCAAATATCGGGACGATCGGACAAGAATTGGCGAAGTTATAGCGAAAAACATCGCTAAAACGGACGAAAGTGTTTATCTCACTGAGTTGAGCATCTTGGTGAAAAAAATGCGCATTTTGAAAAAACTTTCAAATTTCAAACTGAAACACTTATTCAGACTCAGCTTTTCGCTGCGAGTCTAATGGCGCAAATATCGGGACGATCGGACACGAATTGGCGAAGTTATAGCGAAAAACGTCGCTAAAACGGACGAAAGTGTTTATCTCACTGAGTTGAGCATCTTGGTGAAAATAATGCGCATTTTCAAAAAACTTTCAAATTTCAAACTGAAACACTTATTCAGACTCAGCTTTTCGCTGCGAGTCTAATGACGCAAATATCGGGACGATCGGACAAGAATTGGCGAAGTTATAGCGAAAAACGTCGCTAAAACGGACGAAAGTGTTTATCTCACTGAGTTGAGCATCTTGGTGAAAAAAATGCGCATTTTCAAAAAACTTTCAAATTTCAAACTGAAACACTTATTCAGACTCAGCTTTTCGCTGCGAGTCTAATGGCGCAAATATCGGGACGATCGGACAAGAATTGGCGAAGTTATAGCGAAAAATGTCGCTAAAACGGACGAAAGTGTTTATCTCACTGAGTTGAGCATCTTGGTGAAAAAAATGCGCATTTTGAAAAAACTTTCAAATTTCAAACTGAAACACTTATTCAGACTCAGCTTTTCGCTGCGAGTCTAATGGCGCAAATATCGGGACAATCGGACAAGAATTGGCGAAGTTATAGCGAAAAACATCGCTAAAACGGACGAAAGTGTTTATCTCACTGAGTTGAGCATCTTGGTGAAAAAAATGCGCATTTTGAAAAAACTTTCAAATTTCAAACTGAAACACTTATTCAGACTCAGCTTTTCGCTGCGAGTCTTATGGCGCAAATATCGGGACGATCGGACAAGAATTGGCGAAGTTATAGCGAAAAACGTCGCTAAAACGGACGAAAGTGTTTATCTCACTGAGTTGAGCATCTTGGTGAAAACAATACGCATTTTCAAAAAACTTTCAAATTTCAATCTGAAACACTTATTCAGACTCAGCTTTTCGCTGCGAGTCTAATGGCGCAAATATCGGGACGATCGGACAAGAATTGGCGAAGTTATAGCGAAAAACGTCGCTAAAACGGACGAAAGTGTTTATCTCACTGAGTTGAGCATCTTGGTGAAAAAAGTGCGCATTTTCAAAAAACTTTCAAATTTCAAACTGAAACACTTATTCAGACTCAGCTTTTCGCTGCGAGTCTAATGGCGCAAATATCGGGACGATCGGACACGAATTGGCGAAGTTATAGCGAAAAACGTCGCTAAAACGGACGAAAGTGTTTATCTCACTGAGTTGAGCATCTTGGTGAAAAAAATGCGCATTTTCAAAAAACTTTCAAATTTCAAACTGAAACACTTATTCAGACTCAGCTTTTCGCTGCGAGTCTAATGACGCAAATATCGGGACGATCGGACAAGAATTGGCGAAGTTATAGCGAAAAACGTCGCTAAAACGGACGAAAGTGTTTATCTCACTGAGTTGAGCATCTTGGTGAAAAAAATGCGCATTTTCAAAAAACTTTCAAATTTCAAACTGAAACACTTATTCAGACTCAGCTTTTCGCTGCGAGTCTAATGGCGCAAATATCGGGACGATCGGACAAGAATTGGCGAAGTTATAGCGAAAAATGTCGCTAAAACGGACGAAAGTGTTTATCTCACTGAGTTGAGCATCTTGGTGAAAAAAATGCGCATTTTGAAAAAACTTTCAAATTTCAAACTGAAACACTTATTCAGACTCAGCTTTTTGCTGCGAGTCTAATGGCGCAAATATCGGGACGATCGGACAAGAATTGGCGAAGTTATAGCGAAAAACGTCGCTAAAACGGACGAAAGTGTTTATCTCACTGAGTTGAGCATCTTGGTGAAAAAAATGCGCATTTTGAAAAAACTTTCAAATTTCAAACTGAAACACTTATTCAGACTCAGCTTTTCGCTGCGAGTCTAATGGTGCAGATATCGGGACGATCGGACAAGAATTGGCGAAGTTATAGCGAAAAAACGTCGCTAAAACGGACGAAAGTGTTTATCTCACTGAGTTGAGCATCTTGGTGAAAAAAATGCGCATTTTCAAAAAACTTTCAAATTTCAAACTGAAACACTTATTCAGACTCAGCTTTTCGCTGCGAGTCTAATGGCGCAAATATCGGGACGATCGGACACGAATTGGCGAAGTTATAGCGAAAAACGTCGCTAAAACGGACGAAAGTGTTTATCTCACTGAGTTGAGCATCTTGGTGAAAAAAATGCGCATTTTGAAAAAACTTTCAAATTTCAAACTGAAACACTTATTCAGACTCAGCTTTTTCGCTGCGAGTCTTATGGCGCAAATATCGGGACGATCGGACAAGAATTGGCGAAGTTATAGCGAAAAACGTCGCTAAAACGGACGAAAGTGTTTATCTCACTGAGTTGAGCATCTTGATGAAAAAAATGCGCATTTTGAAAAAACTTTCAAATTTCAAACTGAAACACTTATTCAGACTCAGCTTTTCGCTGCGAGTCTAATGGCGCAAATATCGGGACGATCGGACAAGAATTGGCGAAGTTATAGCGAAAAACGTCGCTAAAACGGACGAAAGTGTTTATCTCACTGAGTTGAGCATCTTGGTGAAAAAAATGCGCATTTTGAAAAAACTTTCAAATTTCAAACTGAAAACACTTATTCAGACTCAGCTTTTCGCTGCGAGTCTTATGGCGCAAATATCGGGACGATCGGACAAGAATTGGCGAAGTTATAGCGAAAAACGTCGCTAAAACGGACGAAAGTGTTTATCTCACTGAGTTGAGCATCTTGGTGAAAAAAATACGCATTTTCAAAAAACTTTCAAATTTCAATCTGAAACACTTATTCAGACTCAGCTTTTCGCTGCGAGTCTAATGGCGCAAATATCGGGACGATCGGACAAGAATTGGCGAAGTTATAGCGAAAAACGTCGCTAAAACGGACGAAAGTGTTTATCTCACTGAGTTGAGCATCTTGGTGAAAAAAGTGCGCATTTTCAAAAAACTTTCAAATTTCAAACTGAAACACTTATTCAGACTCAGCTTTTCGCTGCGAGTCTAATGGCGCAAATATCGGGACGATCGGACAAGAATTGGCGAAGTTATAGCGAAAAACGTCGCTAAAACGGACGAAAGTGTTTATCTCACTGAGTTGAGCATCTTGATGAAAAAAATGCGCATTTTCAAAAAACTTTCAAATTTCAAACTGAAACACTTATTCAGACTCAGCTTTTCGCTGCGAGTCTAATGGCGCAAATATCGGGACGATCGGACAAGAATTGGCGAAGTTATAGCGAAAAACGTCGCTAAAACGGACGAAAGTGTTTATCTCACTGAGTTGAGCATCTTGGTGAAAAAAATGCGCATTTTGAAAAAACTTTCAAATTTCAAACTGAAACACTTATTCAGACTCAGCTTTTCGCTGCGAGTCTAATGGCGCAAATATCGGGACGATCGGACAAGAATTGGCGAAGTTATAGCGTAAAACGTCGCTAAAACGGACGAAAGTGTTTATCTCACTGAGTTGAGCATCTTGGTGAAAAAAATGCGCATTTTCAAAAAACTTTCAAATTTCAAACTGAAACACTTATTCAGACTCAGCTTTTCGCTGCGAGTCTAATGGCGCAAATATCGGGACGATCGGACAAGAATTGGCGAAGTTATAGCGAAAAACGTCGCTAAAACGGACGAAAGTGTTTATCTCACTGAGTTGAGCATCTTGGTGAAAAAAATGCGCATTTTGAAAAAACTTTCAAATTTCAAACTGAAACACTTTTTCAGACTCAGCTTTTCGCTGCGAGTCTAATGGCGCAAATATCGGGACGATCGGACAAGAATTGGCGAAGTTATAGCGAAAAACGTCGCTAAAACGGACGAAAGTGTTTATCTCACTGAGTTGAGCATCTTGGTGAAAAAAATGCGCATTTTGAAAAAACTTTCAAATTTCAAACTGAAACACTTATTCAGACTCAGCTTTTCGCTGCGAGTCTAATGGCGCAAATATCGGGACGATCGGACAAGAATTGGCGAAGTTATAGCGTAAAACGTCGCTAAAACGGACGAAAGTGTTTATCTCACTGAGTTGAGCATCTTGGTGAAAAAAATGCGCATTTTCAAAAAACTTTCAAATTTCAAACTGAAACACTTATTCAGACTCAGCTTTTCGCTGTGAGTCTAATGGCGCAAATATCGGGACGATCGGACAAGAATTGGCGAAGTTATAGCGAAAAACGTCGCTAAAACGGACGAAAGTGTTTATCTCACTGAGTTGAGCATCTTGGTGAAAAAAATGCGCATTTTGAAAAAACTTTCAAATTTCAAACTGAAACACTTTTTCAGACTCAGCTTTTCGCTGCGAGTCTAATGGCGCAAATATCGGGACGATCGGACAAGAATTGGCGAAGTTATAGCGAAAAACGTCGCTAAAACGGACGAAAGTGTTTATCTCACTGAGTTGAGCATCTTGGTGAAAAAAATGCGCATTTTGAAAAAACTTTCAAATTTCAAACTGAAACACTTTTTCAGACTCAGCTTTTCGCTGCGAGTCTAATGGCGCAAATATCGGGACGATCGGACAAGAATTGGCGAAGTTATAGCGAAAAACGTCGCTAAAACGGACGAAAGTGTTTATCTCACTGAGTTGAGCATCTTGGTGAAAAAAATGCGCATTTTGAAAAAACTTTCAAATTTCAAACTGAAACACTTATTCAGACTCAGCTTTTCGCTGCGAGTCTAATGGCGCAAATATCGGGACGATCGGACAAGAATTGGCGAAGTTATAGCGTAAAACGTCGCTAAAACGGACGAAAGTGTTTATCTCACTGAGTTGAGCATCTTGGTGAAAAAAATGCGCATTTTCAAAAAACTTTCAAATTTCAAACTGAAACACTTATTCAGACTCAGCTTTTCGCTGCGAGTCTAATGGCGCAAATATCGGGACGATCGGACAAGAATTGGCGAAGTTATAGCGAAAAACGTCGCTAAAACGGACGAAAGTGTTTATCTCACTGAGTTGAGCATCTTGGTGAAAAAAATGCGCATTTTGAAAAAACTTTCAAATTTCAAACTGAAACACTTTTTCAGACTCAGCTTTTCGCTGCGAGTCTAATGGCGCAAATATCGGGACGATCGGACAAGAATTGGCGAAGTTATAGCGAAAAACGTCGCTAAAACGGACGAAAGTGTTTATCTCACTGAGTTGAGCATCTTGGTGAAAAAAATGCGCATTTTGAAAAAACTTTCAAATTTCAAACTGAAACACTTATTCAGACTCAGCTTTTCGCTGCGAGTCTAATGGCGCAAATATCGGGACAATCGGACAAGAATTGGCGAAGTTATAGCGAAAAACATCGCTAAAACGGACGAAAGTGTTTATCTCACTGAGTTGAGCATCTTGGTGAAAAAAATGCGCATTTTGAAAAAACTTTCAAATTTCAAACTGAAACACTTATTCAGACTCAGCTTTTCGCTGCGAGTCTTATGGCGCAAATATCGGGACGATCGGACAAGAATTGGCGAAGTTATAGCGAAAAACGTCGCTAAAACGGACGAAAGTGTTTATCTCACTGAGTTGAGCATCTTGGTGAAAACAATACGCATTTTCAAAAAACTTTCAAATTTCAATCTGAAACACTTATTCAGACTCAGCTTTTCGCTGCGAGTCTAATGGCGCAAATATCGGGACGATCGGACAAGAATTGGCGAAGTTATAGCGAAAAACGTCGCTAAAACGGACGAAAGTGTTTATCTCACTGAGTTGAGCATCTTGGTGAAAAAAGTGCGCATTTTCAAAAAACTTTCAAATTTCAAACTGAAACACTTATTCAGACTCAGCTTTTCGCTGCGAGTCTAATGGCGCAAATATCGGGACGATCGGACACGAATTGGCGAAGTTATAGCGAAAAACGTCGCTAAAACGGACGAAAGTGTTTATCTCACTGAGTTGAGCATCTTGGTGAAAAAAATGCGCATTTTCAAAAAACTTTCAAATTTCAAACTGAAACACTTATTCAGACTCAGCTTTTCGCTGCGAGTCTAATGACGCAAATATCGGGACGATCGGACAAGAATTGGCGAAGTTATAGCGAAAAACGTCGCTAAAACGGACGAAAGTGTTTATCTCACTGAGTTGAGCATCTTGGTGAAAAAAATGCGCATTTTCAAAAAACTTTCAAATTTCAAACTGAAACACTTATTCAGACTCAGCTTTTCGCTGCGAGTCTAATGGCGCAAATATCGGGACGATCAGTCAAGAATTAGCGAAGTTATCGCGAAAAATGTCGCTAAAACGGACGAAAGTGTTTATCTCACTGAGTTGAGCATCTTGGTGAAAAAAATGCGCATTTTGAAAAAACTTTCAAATTTCAAACTGAAACACTTATTCAGACTCAGCTTTTTGCTGCGAGTCTAATGGCGCAATTATCGGGACGATCGGACAAGAATTGGCGAAGTTATAGCGAAAAACGTCGCTAAAACGGACGAAAGTGTTTATCTCACTGAGTTGAGCATCTTGGTGAAAAAAATGCGCATTTTGAAAAAACTTTCAAATTTCAAACTGAAACACTTATTCAGACTCAGCTTTTCGCTGCGAGTCTAATGGTGCAGATATCGGGACGATCGGACAAGAATTGGCGAAGTTATAGCGAAAAACGTCGCTAAAACGGACGAAAGTGTTTATCTCACTGAGTTGAGCATCTTGGTGAAAAAAATGCGCATTTTCAAAAAACTTTCAAATTTCAAACTGAAACACTTATTCAGACTCAGCTTTTCGCTGCGAGTCTAATGGCGCAAATATCGGGACGATCGGACACGAATTGGCGAAGTTATAGCGAAAAACGTCGCTAAAACGGACGAAAGTGTTTATCTCACTGAGTTGAGCATCTTGGTGAAAAAAATGCGCATTTTGAAAAAACTTTCAAATTTCAAACTGAAACACTTATTCAGACTCAGCTTTTCGCTGCGAGTCTTATGGCGCAAATATCGGGACGATCGGACAAGAATTGGCGAAGTTATAGCGAAAAACGTCGCTAAAACGGACGAAAGTGTTTATCTCACTGAGTTGAGCATCTTGATGAAAAAAATGCGCATTTTGAAAAAACTTTCAAATTTCAAACTGAAACACTTATTCAGACTCAGCTTTTCGCTGCGAGTCTAATGGCGCAAATATCGGGACGATCGGACAAGAATTGGCGAAGTTATAGCGAAAAACGTCGCTAAAACGGACGAAAGTGTTTATCTCACTGAGTTGAGCATCTTGGTGAAAAAAATGCGCATTTTGAAAAAACTTTCAAATTTCAAACTGAAACACTTATTCAGACTCAGCTTTTCGCTGCGAATCTTATGGCGCAAATATCGGGACGATCGGACAAGAATTGGCGAAGTTATAGCGAAAAACGTCGCTAAAACGGACGAAAGTGTTTATCTCACTGAGTTGAGCATCTTGGTGAAAAAAATACGCATTTTCAAAAAACTTTCAAATTTCAATCTGAAACACTTATTCAGACTCAGCTTTTCGCTGCGAGTCTAATGGCGCAAATATCGGGACGATCGGACAAGAATTGGCGAAGTTATAGCGAAAAACGTCGCTAAAACGGACGAAAGTGTTTATCTCACTGAGTTGAGCATCTTGGTGAAAAAAGTGCGCATTTTCAAAAAACTTTCAAATTTCAAACTGAAACACTTATTCAGACTCAGCTTTTCGCTGCGAGTCTAATGGCGCAAATATCGGGACGATCGGACAAGAATTGGCGAAGTTATAGCGAAAAACGTCGCTAAAACGGACGAAAGTGTTTATCTCACTGAGTTGAGCATCTTGATGAAAAAAATGCGCATTTTCAAAAAACTTTCAAATTTCAAACTGAAACACTTATTCAGACTCAGCTTTTCGCTGCGAGTCTAATGGCGCAAATATCGGGACGATCGGACAAGAATTGGCGAAGTTATAGCGAAAAACGTCGCTAAAACGGACGAAAGTGTTTATCTCACTGAGTTGAGCATCTTGGTGAAAAAAATGCGCATTTTGAAAAAACTTTCAAATTTCAAACTGAAACACTTATTCAGACTCAGCTTTTCGCTCCGAGTCTAATGGCGCAAATATCGGGACGATCGGACAAGAATTGGCGAAGTTATAGCGTAAAACGTCGCTAAAACGGACGAAAGTGTTTATCTCACTGAGTTGAGCATCTTGGTGAAAAAAATGCGCATTTTCAAAAAACTTTCAAATTTCAAACTGAAACACTTATTCAGACTCAGCTTTTCGCTGCGAGTCTAATGGCGCAAATATCGGGACGATCGGACAAGAATTGGCGAAGTTATAGCGAAAAACGTCGCTAAAACGGACGAAAGTGTTTATCTCACTGAGTTGAGCATCTTGGTGAAAAAAATGCGCATTTTGAAAAAACTTTCAAATTTCAAACTGAAACACTTTTTCAGACTCAGCTTTTCGCTGCGAGTCTAATGGCGCAAATATCGGGACGATCGGACAAGAATTGGCGAAGTTATAGCGAAAAACGTCGCTAAAACGGACGAAAGTGTTTATCTCACTGAGTTGAGCATCTTGGTGAAAAAAGTGCGCATTTTCAAAAAACTTTCAAATTTCAAACTGAAACACTTATTCAGACTCAGCTTTTCGCTGCGAGTCTAATGGCGCAAATATCGGGACGATCGGACAAGAATTGGCGAAGTTATAGCGTAAAACGTCGCTAAAACGGACGAAAGTGTTTATCTCACTGAGTTGAGCATCTTGGTGAAAAAAATGCGCATTTTCAAAAAACTTTCAAATTTCAAACTGAAACACTTATTCAGACTCAGCTTTTCGCTGCGAGTCTAATGGCGCAAATATCGGGACGATCGGACAAGAATTGGCGAAGTTATAGCGAAAAACGTCGCTAAAACGGACGAAAGTGTTTATCTCACTGAGTTGAGCATCTTGGTGAAAAAAATGCGCATTTTGAAAAAACTTTCAAATTTCAAACTGAAACACTTTTTCAGACTCAGCTTTTCGCTGCGAGTCTAATGGCGCAAATATCGGGACGATCGGACAAGAATTGGCGAAGTTATTGCGAAAAACGTCGCTAAAACGGACGAAAGTGTTTATCTCACTGAGTTGAGCATCTTGGTGAAAAAAATGCGCATTTTGAAAAAACTTTCAAATTTCAAACTGAAACACTTTTTCAGACTCAGCTTTTCGCTGCGAGTCTAATGGCGCAAATATCGGGACGATCGGACAAGAATTGGCGAAGTTATAGCGAAAAACGTCGCTAAAACGGACGAAAGTGTTTATCTCACTGAGTTGAGCATCTTGGTGAAAAAAATGCGCATTTTGAAAAAACTTTCAAATTTCAAACTGAAACACTTATTCAGACTCAGCTTTTCGCTGCGAGTCTAATGGCGCAAATATCGGGACGATCGGACAAGAATTGGCGAAGTTATAGCGTAAAACGTCGCTAAAACGGACGAAAGTGTTTATCTCACTGAGTTGAGCATCTTGGTGAAAAAAATGCGCATTTTCAAAAAACTTTCAAATTTCAAACTGAAACACTTATTCAGACTCAGCTTTTCGCTGCGAGTCTAATGGCGCAAATATCGGGACGATCGGACAAGAATTGGCGAAGTTATAGCGAAAAACGTCGCTAAAACGGACGAAAGTGTTTATCTCACTGAGTTGAGCATCTTGGTGAAAAAAATGCGCATTTTGAAAAAACTTTCAAATTTCAAACTGAAACACTTTTTCAGACTCAGCTTTTCGCTGCGAGTCTAATGGCGCAAATATCGGGACGATCGGACAAGAATTGGCGAAGTTATAGCGAAAAACGTCGCTAAAACGGACGAAAGTGTTTATCTCACTGAGTTGAGCATCTTGGTGAAAAAAATGCGCATTTTGAAAAAACTTTCAAATTTCAAACTGAAACACTTATTCAGACTCAGCTTTTCGCTGCGAGTCTAATGGCGCAAATATCGGGACGATCGGACAAGAATTGGCGAAGTTATAGCGAAAAACGTCGCTAAAACGGATGAAAGTGTTTATCTCACTGAGTTGAGCATCTTGGTGAAAAAAATGCGCATTTTGAAAAAACTTTCAAATTTCAAACTGAAACACTTATTCAGACTCAGCTTTTCGCTGCGAGTCTGATGGCGCAAATATCGGGACGATCGGACAAGAATTGGCGAAGTTATAGCGAAAAACGTCGCTAAAACGGACGAAAGTGTTTATCTCACTGAGTTGAGCATCTTGGTGAAAAAAATGCGCATTTTCAAAAAACTTTCAAATTTCAAACTGAAACACTTATTCAGACTCAGCTTTTCGCTGCGAGTCTAATGGCGCAAATATCGGGACGATCGGACAAGAATTGGCGAAGTTATAGCGAAAAACGTCGCTAAAACGGACGAAAGTGTTTATCTCACTGAGTTGAGCATCTTGGTGAAAAAAATGCGCATTTTGAAAAAACTTTCAAATTTCAAACTGAAACACTTATTCAGACTCAGCTTTTCGCTGCGAGTCTAATGGCGCAAAATATCGGGACGATCGGACAAGAATTGGCGAAGTTATAGCGAAAAACGTCGCTAAAACGGACGAAAGTGTTTATCTCACTGAGTTGAGCATCTTGGTGAAAAAAATGCGCATTTTCAAAAAACTTTCAAATTTCAAACTGAAACACTTATTCAGACTCAGCTATTCGCTGCGAGTCTAATGGCGCAAATATCGGGACGATCGGACAAGAATTGGCGAAGTTATAGCGAAAAACGTCGCTAAAACGGACGAAAGTGTTTATCTCACTGAGTTGAGCATCTTGGTGAAAAAAATGCGCATTTTCAAAAAACTTTCAAATTTCAAACTGAAACACTTATTCAGACTCAGCTTTTCGCTGCGAGTCTAATGGCGCAAATATCGGGACGATCGGACAAGAATTGGCGAAGTTATAGCGAAAAACGTCGCTAAAACGGACGAAAGTGTTTATCTCACTGAGTTGAGCATCTTGGTGAAAAAAATGCGCATTTTCAAAAAACTTTCAAATTTCAAACTGAAACACTTATTCAGACTCAGCTTTTCGCTGCGAGTCTAATGGCGCAAATATCGGGACGATCGGACAAGAATTGGCGAAGTTATAGCGAAAAACATCGCTAAAACGGACGAAAGTGTTTATCTCACTGAGTTGAGCATCTTGGTGAAAAAAATGCGCATTTTGAAAAAACTTTCAAATTTCAAACTGAAACACTTATTCAGACTCAGCTTTTCGCTGCGAGTCTACTGGCGCAAATATCGGGACGATCGGACAAGAATTGGCGAAGTTATAGCGAAAAACGTCGCTAAAACGGACGAAAGTGTTTATCTCACTGAGTTGAGCATCTTGGTGAAAAAAATGCGCATTTTCAAAAAACTTTCAAATTTCAAACTGAAACACTTATTCAGACTCAGCTTTTCGCTGCGAGTCTTATGGCGCAAATATCGGGACGATCGGACAAGAATTGGCGAAGTTATAGCGAAAAACGTCGCTAAAACGGACGAAAGTGTTTATCTCACTGAGTTGAGCATCTTGGTGAAAAAAATACGCATTTTCAAAAAACTTTCAAATTTCAATCTGAAACACTTATTCAGACTCAGCTTTTCGCTGCGAGTCTAATGGCGCAAATATCGGGACGATCGGACAAGAATTGGCGAAGTTATAGCGAAAAACGTCGCTAAAACGGACGAAAGTGTTCATCTCACTGAGTTGAGCATCTTGGTGAAAAAAATGCGCATTTTGAAAAAACTTTCAAATTTCAAACTGAAACAATTATTCAGACTCAGCTTTTCGCTGCGAGTCTAATGGCGCAAATATCGGGACGATCGGACAAGAATTGGCGAAGTTATAGCGAAAAACGTCGCTAAAACGGACGAAAGTGTTTATCTCACTGAGTTGAGCATCTTGGTGAAAAAAATGCGCATTTTCAAAAAACTTTCAAATTTCAAACTGAAACACTTATTCAGACTCAGCTTTTCGCTGCGAGTCTAATGGCGCAAATATCGGGACAATCGGACAAGAATTGGCGAAGTTATAGCGAAAAACATCGCTAAAACGGACGAAAGTGTTTATCTCACTGAGTTGAGCATCTTGGTGAAAAAAATGCGCATTTTGAAAAAACTTTCAAATTTCAAACTGAAACACTTATTCAGACTCAGCTTTTCGCTGCGAGTCTAATGGCGCAAATATCGGGACGATCGGACAAGAATTGGCGAAGTTATAGCGAAAAACGTCGCTAAAACGGACGAAAGTGTTTATCTCACTGAGTTGAGCATCTTGGTGAAAAAAATGCGCATTTTGAAAAAACTTTCAAATTTCAAACTGAAACACTTATTCAGACTCAGCTTTTCGCTGCGAGTCTAATGGCGCAACTATCGGGACGATCGGACAAGAATTGGCGAAGTTATAGCGAAAAACGTCGCTAAAACGGACGAAAGTGTTTATCTCACTGAGTTGAGCATCTTGGTGAAAAAAATGCGCATTTTGAAAAAACTTTCAAATTTCAAACTGAAACACTTATTCAGACTCAGCTTTTCGCTGCGAGTCTAATGGCGCAAATATCGGGACGATCGGACAAGAATTGGCGAAGTTATAGCGAAAAACGTCGCTAAAACGGACGAAAGTGTTTATCTCACTGAGTTGAGCATCTTTGTGAAAAAAATGCGCATTTTCAAAAAACTTTCAAATTTCAAACTGAAACACTTATTCAGACTCAGCTTTTCGCTGCGAGTCTAATGGCGCAAATATTGGGACGATCGGACAAGAATTGGCGAAGTTATAGCGAAAAACGTCGCTAAAACGGACGAAAGTGTTTATCTCACTGAGTTGAGCATCTTGGTGAAAAAAATGCGCATTTTCAAAAAACTTTCAAATTTCAAACTGAAACACTTATTCAGACTCAGCTTTTCGCTGCGAGTCTAATGGCGCAAATATCGGGACGATCGGACAAGAATTGGCGAAGTTATAGCGAAAAACATCGCTAAAACGGACGAAAGTCTTTATCTCACTGAGTTGAGCATCTTGGTGAAAAAAATGCGCATTTTGAAAAAACTTTCAAATTTCAAACTGAAACACTTATTCAGACTCAGCTTTTCGCTGCGAGTCTAATGGCGCAAATATCGGGACGATCGGACAAGAATTGGCGAAGTTATAGCGAAAAACGTCGCTAAAACGGACGAAAGTGTTTATCTCACTGAGTTGAGCATCTTGGTGAAAAAAATGCGCATTTTGAAAAAACTTTCAAATTTCAAACTGAAACACTTATTCAGACTCAGCTTTTCGCTGCGAGTCTAATGGCGCAAATATCGGGACGATCGGACACGAATTGGCGAAGTTATAGCGAAAAACGTCGCTAAAACGGACGAAAGTGTTTATCTCACTGAGTTGAGCATCTTGGTGAAAAAAATGCGCATTTTCAAAAAACTTTCAAATTTCAAACTGAAACACTTATTCAGACTCAGCTTTTCGCTGCGAGTCTAATGGCGCAAATATCGGGACGATCGGACAAGAATTGGCGAAGTTATAGCGAAAAACGTCGCTAAAACGGACGAAAGTGTTTATCTCACTGAGTTGAGCATCTTGGTGAAAAAAATGCGCATTTTCAAAAAACTTTCAAATTTCAAACTGAAACACTTATTCAGACTCAGCTTTTCGCTGCGAGTCTAATGGCGCAAATATCGGGACGATCGGACAAGAATTGGCGAAGTTATAGCGAAAAACGTCGCTAAAACGGACGAAAGTGTTTATCTCACTGAGTTGAGCATCTTGGTGAAAAAAATGCGCATTTTGAAAAAACTTTCAAATTTCAAACTGAAACACTTATTCAGACTCAGCTTTTCGCTGCGAGTCTAATGGCGCAAATATCGGGACGATCGGACAAGAATTGGCGAAGTTATAGCGAAAAACGTCGCTAAAACGGACGAAAGTGTTTATCTCACTGAGTTGAGCATCTTGGTGAAAAAAATGCGCATTTTGAAAAAACTTTCAAATTTCAAACTGAAACACTTATTCAGACTCAGCTTTTCGCTGCGAGTCTAATGGCGCAAAATATCGGGACGATCGGACAAGAATTGGCGAAGTTATAGCGAAAAACGTCGCTAAAACGGACGAAAGTGTTTATCTCACTGAGTTGAGCATCTTGGTGAAAAAAATGCGCATTTTGAAAAAACTTTCAAATTTCAAACTGAAACACTTATTCAGACTCAGCTTTTCGCTGCGAGTCTAATGGCGCAAATATCGGGACGATCGGACAAGAATTGGCGAAGTTATAGCGAAAAACGTCGCTAAAACGGACGAAAGTGTTTATCTCACTGAGTTGAGCATCTTGGTGAAAAAAATGCGCATTTTGAAAAAACTTTCAAATTTCAAACTGAAACACTTATTCAGACTCAGCTTTTCGCTGCGAGTCTAATGGCGCAAATATCGGGACGATCGGACACGAATTGGCGAAGTTATAGCGAAAAACGTCGCTAAAACGGACGAAAGTGTTTATCTCACTGAGTTGAGCATCTTGGTGAAAAAAATGCGCATTTTCAAAAAACTTTCAAATTTCAAACTGAAACACTTATTCAGACTCAGCTTTTCGCTGCGAGTCTAATGGCGCAAATATCGGGACGACCGGACAAGAATTGGCGAAGTTATAGCGAAAAACGTCGCTAAAGCGGACGAAAGTGTTTATCTCACTGAGTTGAGCATCTTGGTGAAAAAAATGCGCATTTTGAAAAAACTTTCAAATTTCAAACTGAAACACTTATTCAGACTCAGCTTTTCGCTGCGAGTCTAATGGCGCAAATATCGGGACGATCGGACAAGAATTGGCGAAGTTATTGCGAAAAACGTCGCTAAAACGGACGAAAGTGTTTATCTCACTGAGTTGAGCATCTTGGTGAAAAAAATGCGCATTTTGAAAAAACTTTCAAATTTCAAACTGAAACACTTATTCAGACTCAGCTTTTCGCTGCGAGTCTAATGGCGCAAATATCGGGACGATCGGACAAGAATTGGCGAAGTTATAGCGAAAAACGTCGCTAAAACGGACGAAAGTGTTTATCTCACTGAGTTGAGCATCTTGGTGAAAAAAATGCGCATTTTGAAAAAACTTTCAAATTTCAAACTGAAACACTTATTCAGACTCAGCTTTTCGCTGCGAGTCTAATGGCGCAAAATATCGGGACGATCGGACAAGAATTGGCGAAGTTATAGCGAAAAACGTCGCTAAAACGGACGAAAGTGTTTATCTCACTGAGTTGAGCATCTTGGTGAAAAAAATGCGCATTTTCAAAAAACTTTCAAATTTCAAACTGAAACACTTATTCAGACTCAGCTATTCGCTGCGAGTCTAATGGCGCAAATATCGGGACGATCGGACAAGAATTGGCGAAGTTATAGCGAAAAACGTCGCTAAAACGGACGAAAGTGTTTATCTCACTGAGTTGAGCATCTTGGTGAAAAAAATGCGCATTTTCAAAAAACTTTCAAATTTCAAACTGAAACACTTATTCAGACTCAGCTTTTCGCTGCGAGTCTAATGGCGCAAATATCGGGACGATCGGACAAGAATTGGCGAAGTTATAGCGAAAAACGTCGCTAAAACGAACGAAAGTGTTTATCTCACTGAGTTGAGCATCTTGGTGAAAAAAATGCGCATTTTGAAAAAACTTTCAAATTTCAAACTGAAACAATTATTCAGACTCAGCTTTTCGCTGCGAGTCTAATGGCGCAAATATCGGGACGATCGGACAAGAATTGGCGAAGTTATAGCGAAAAACGTCGCTAAAACGGACGAAAGTGTTTATCTCACTGAGTTGAGCATCTTGGTGAAAAAAATGCGCATTTTCAAAAAACTTTCAAATTTCAAACTGAAACACTTATTCAGACTCAGCTTTTCGCTGCGAGTCTAATGGCGCAAATATCGGGACAATCGGACAAGAATTGGCGAAGTTATAGCGAAAAACATCGCTAAAACGGACGAAAGTGTTTATCTCACTGAGTTGAGCATCTTGGTGAAAAAAATGCGCATTTTGAAAAAACTTTCAAATTTCAAACTGAAACACTTATTCAGACTCAGCTTTTCGCTGCGAGTCTAATGGCGCAAATATCGGGACGATCGGACAAGAATTGGCGAAGTTATAGCGAAAAACGTCGCTAAAACGGACGAAAGTGTTTATCTCACTGAGTTGAGCATCTTGGTGAAAAAAATGCGCATTTTGAAAAAACTTTCAAATTTCAAACTGAAACACTTATTCAGACTCAGCTTTTCGCTGCGAGTCTAATGGCGCAAATATCGGGACGATCGGACAAGAATTGGCGAAGTTATAGCGAAAAACGTCGCTAAAACGGACGAAAGTGTTTATCTCACTGAGTTGAGCATCTTGGTGAAAAAAATGCGCATTTTGAAAAAACTTTCAAATTTCAAACTGAAACACTTATTCAGACTCAGCTTTTCGCTGCGAGTCTAATGGCGCAAATATCGGGACGATCGGACAAGAATTGGCGAAGTTATAGCGAAAAACGTCGCTAAAACGGACGAAAGTGTTTATCTCACTGAGTTGACCATCTTGGTGAAAAAAGTGCGCATTTTCAAAAAACTTTCAAATTTCAAACTGAAACACTTATTCAGACTCAGCTTTTCGCTGCGAGTCTAATGGCGCAAATATTGGGACGATCGGACAAGAATTGGCGAAGTTATAGCGAAAAACGTCGCTAAAACGGACGAAAGTGTTTATCTCACTGAGTTGAGCATCTTGGTGAAAAAAATGCGCATTTTGAAAAAACTTTCAAATTTCAAACTGAAACACTTATTCAGACTCAGCTTTTCGCTGCGAGTCTAATGGCGCAAATATCGGGACGATCGGACAAGAATTGGCGAAGTTATAGCGAAAAACGTCGCTAAAACGGACGAAAGTGTTTATCTCACTGAGTTGAGCATCTTGGTGAACAAAATGCGCATTTTGAAAAAACTTTCAAATTTCAAACTGAAACACTTATTCAGACTCAGCTTTTCGCTGCGAGTCTAATGGCGCAAATATCGGGACGATCGGACAAGAATTGGCGAAGTTATAGCGAAAAACGTCGCTAAAACGGACGAAAGTGTTTATCTCACTGAGTTGAGCATCTTGGTGAAAAAAATGCGCATTTTGAAAAAACTTTCAAATTTCAAACTGAAACACTTATTCAGACTCAGCTTTTCGCTGCGAGTCTAATGGCGCAAATATCGGGACGATCGGACAAGAATTGGCGAAGTTATAGCGAAAAACGTCGCTAAAACGGACGAAAGTGTTTATCTCACTGAGTTGAGCATCTTGGTGAAAAAAATGCGCATTTTGAAAAAACTTTCAAATTTCAAACTGAAACACTTATTCAGACTCAGCTTTTCGCTGCGAGTCTAATGGCGCAAATATCGGGACGATCGGACAAGAATTGGCGAAGTTATAGCGAAAAACGTCGCTAAAACGGACGAAAGTGTTTATCTCACTGAGTTGAGCATCTTGGTGAAAAAAATGCGCATTTTGAAAAAACTTTCAAATTTCAAACTGAAACACTTATTCAGACTCAGCTTTTCGCTGCGAGTCTACTGGCGCAAATATCGGGACGATCGGACAAGAATTGGCGAAGTTATAGCGAAAAACGTCGCTAAAACGGACGAAAGTGTTTATCTCACAGAGTTGAGCATCTTGGTGAAAAAAATGCGCATTTTCAAAAAACTTTCAAATTTCAAACTGAAACACTTATTCAGACTCAGCTTTTCGCTGCGAGTCTAATGGCGCAAATATTGGGACGATCGGACAAGAATTGGCGAAGTTATAGCGAAAAACGTCGCTAAAACGGACGAAAGTGTTTATCTCACTGAGTTGAGCATCTTGGTGAAAAAAATGCGCATTTTGAAAAAACTTTCAAATTTCAAACTGAAACACTTATTCAGACTCAGCTTTTCGCTGCGAGTCTAATGGCGCAAATATCGGGACGATCGGACAAGAATTGGCGAAGTTATAGCGAAAAACGTCGCTAAAACGGACGAAAGTGTTTATCTCACTGAGTTGAGCATCTTGGTGAAAAAAATGCGCATTTTGAAAAAACTTTCAAATTTCAAACTGAAACACTTATTCAGACTCAGCTTTTCGCTGCGAGTCTAATGGCGCAAATATCGGGACGATCGGACAAGAATTGGCGAAGTTATAGCGAAAAACGTCGCTAAAACGGACGAAAGTGTTTATCTCACTGAGTTGAGCATCTTGGTGAAAAAAATGCGCATTTTGAAAAAACTTTCAAATTTCAAACTGAAACACTTATTCAGACTCAGCTTTTCGCTGCGAGTCTACTGGCGCAAATATCGGGACGATCGGACAAGAATTGGCGAAGTTATAGCGAAAAACGTCGCTAAAACGGACGAAAGTGTTTATCTCACAGAGTTGAGCATCTTGGTGAAAAAAATGCGCATTTTGAAAAAACTTTCAAATTTCAAACTGAAACACTTATTCAGACTCAGCTTTTCGCTGCGAGTCTAATGGCGCAAATATTGGGACGATCGGACAAGAATTGGCGAAGTTATAGCGAAAAACGTCGCTAAAACGGACGAAAGTGTTTATCTCACTGAGTTGAGCATCTTGGTGAAAAAAATGCGCATTTTGAAAAAACTTTCAAATTTCAAACTGAAACACTTATTCAGACTCAGCTTTTCGCTGCGAGTCTAATGGCGCAAATATCGGGACGATCGGACAAGAATTGGCGAAGTTATAGCGAAAAACGTCGCTAAAACGGACGAAAGTGTTTATCTCACTGAGTTGAGCATCTTGGTGAAAAAAATGCGCATTTTCAAAAAACTTTCAAATTTCAAACTGAAACACTTATTCAGACTCAGCTTTTCGCTGCGAGTCTAATGGCGCAAATATCGGGACGATCGGACAAGAATTGGCGAAGTTATAGCGAAAAACGTCGCTAAAACGGACGAAAGTGTTTATCTCACTGAGTTGAGCATCTTGGTGAAAAAAATGCGCATTTTGAAAAAACTTTCAAATTTCAAACTGAAACACTTATTCAGACTCAGCTTTTCGCTGCGAGTCTAATGGCGCAAATATCGGGACGATCGGACAAGAATTGGCGAAGTTATAGCGAAAAACGTCGCTAAAACGGACGAAAGTGTTTATCTCACTGAGTTGAGCATCTTGGTGAAAAAAATGCGCATTTTGAAAAAACTTTCAAATTTCAAACTGAAACACTTATTCAGACTCAGCTTTTCGCTGCGAGTCTAATGGCGCAAATATCGGGACGATCGGACAAGAATTGGCGAAGTTATAGCGAAAAACGTCGCTAAAACGGACGAAAGTGTTTATCTCACTGAGTTGAGCATCTTGGTGAAAAAAATGCGCATTTTGAAAAAACTTTCAAATTTCAAACTGAAACACTTATTCAGACTCAGCTTTTCGCTGCGAGTCTAATGGCGCAAAATATCGGGACGATCGGACAAGAATTGGCGAAGTTATAGCGAAAAACGTCGCTAAAACGGACGAAAGTGTTTATCTCACTGAGTTGAGCATCTTGGTGAAAAAAATGCGCATTTTCAAAAAACTTTCAAATTTCAAACTGAAACACTTATTCAGACTCAGCTATTCGCTGCGAGTCTAATGGCGCAAATATCGGGACGATCGGACAAGAATTGGCGAAGTTATAGCGAAAAACGTCGCTAAAACGGACGAAAGTGTTTATCTCACTGAGTTGAGCATCTTGGTGAAAAAAATGCGCATTTTCAAAAAACTTTCAAATTTCAAACTGAAACACTTATTCAGACTCAGCTTTTCGCTGCGAGTCTAATGGCGCAAATATCGGGACGATCGGACAAGAATTGGCGAAGTTATAGCGAAAAACGTCGCTAAAACGGACGAAAGTGTTTATCTCACTGAGTTGAGCATCTTGGTGAAAAAAATGCGCATTTTGAAAAAACTTTCAAATTTCAAACTGAAACACTTATTCAGACTCAGCTTTTTCGCTGCGAGTCTTATGGCGCAAATATCGGGACGATCGGACAAGAATTGGCGAAGTTATAGCGAAAAACGTCGCTAAAACGGACGAAAGTGTTTATCTCACTGAGTTGAGCATCTTGGTGAAAACAATCCGCATTTTCAAAAAACTTTCAAATTTCAATCTGAAACACTTATTCAGACTCAGCTTTTCGCTGCGAGTCTAATGGCGCAAATATCGGGACGATCGGACAAGAATTGGCGAAGTTATAGCGAAAAAACGTCGCTAAAACGGACGAAAGTGTTTATCTCACTGAGTTGAGCATCTTGGTGAAAAAAAGTGCGCATTTTCAAAAAACTTTCAAATTTCAAACTGAAACACTTATTCAGACTCAGCTTTTCGCTGCGAGTCTAATGGCGCAAATATCGGGACGATCGGACACGAATTGGCGAAGTTATAGCGAAAAACGTCGCTAAAACGGACGAAAGTGTTTATCTCACTGAGTTGAGCATCTTGGTGAAAAAAATGCGCATTTTCAAAAAACTTTCAAATTTCAAACTGAAACACTTATTCAGACTCAGCTTTTCGCTGCGAGTCTAATGACGCAAATATCGGGACGATCGGACAAGAATTGGCGAAGTTATAGCGAAAAACGTCGCTAAAACGGACGAAAGTGTTTATCTCACTGAGTTGAGCATCTTGGTGAAAAAAATGCGCATTTTCAAAAAACTTTCAAATTTCAAACTGAAACACTTATTCAGACTCAACTTTTCGCTGCGAGTCTAATGGCGCAAATATCGGGACGATCGGACAAGAATTGGCGAAGTTATAGCGAAAAATGTCGCTAAAACGGACGAAAGTGTTTATCTCACTGAGTTGAGCATCTTGGTGAAAAAAATGCGCATTTTGAAAAAACTTTCAAATTTCAAACTGAAACACTTATTCAGACTCAGCTTTTTGCTGCGAGTCTAATGGCGCAAATATCGGGACGATCGGACAAGAATTGGCGAAGTTATAGCGAAAAACGTCGCTAAAACGGACGAAAGTGTTTATCTCACTGAGTTGAGCATCTTGGTGAAAAAAATGCGCATTTTGAAAAAACTTTCAAATTTCAAACTGAAACACTTATTCAGACTCAGCTTTTCGCTGCGAGTCTAATGGTGCAGATATCGGGACGATCGGACAAGAATTGGCGAAGTTATAGCGAAAAACGTCGCTAAAACGGACGAAAGTGTTTATCTCACTGAGTTGAGCATCTTGGTGAAAAAAATGCGCATTTTCAAAAAACTTTCAAATTTCAAACTGAAACACTTATTCAGACTCAGCTTTTCGCTGCGAGTCTAATGGCGCAAATATCGGGACGATCGGACACGAATTGGCGAAGTTATAGCGAAAAACGTCGCTAAAACGGACGAAAGTGTTTATCTCACTGAGTTGAGCATCTTGGTGAAAAAAATGCGCATTTTGAAAAAACTTTCAAATTTCAAACTGAAACACTTATTCAGACTCAGCTTTTCGCTGCGAGTCTTATGGCGCAAATATCGGGACGATCGGACAAGAATTGGCGAAGTTATAGCGAAAAACGTCGCTAAAACGGACGAAAGTGTTTATCTCACTGAGTTGAGCATCTTGATGAAAAAAATGCGCATTTTGAAAAAACTTTCAAATTTCAAACTGAAACACTTATTCAGACTCAGCTTTTCGCTGCGAGTCTAATGGCGCAAATATCGGGACGATCGGACAAGAATTGGCGAAGTTATAGCGAAAAACGTCGCTAAAACGGACGAAAGTGTTTATCTCACTGAGTTGAGCATCTTGGTGAAAAAAATTCGCATTTTCAAAAAACTTTCAAATTTCAAAATGAAACACTTATTCAGACTCAGCTTTTCGCTGCGAGTCTAATGGCGCAAATATCGGGACGATCGGACAAGAATTGGCGAAGTTATAGCGAAAAACGTCGCTAAAACGGACGAAAGTGTTTATCTCACTGAGTTGAGCATCTTGGTGAAAAAAATGCGCATTTTGAAAAAACTTTCAAATTTCAAACTGAAACACTTATTCAGACTCAGCTTTTCGCTGTGAGTCTAATGGCGCAAATATCGGGACGATCGGACAAGAATTGGCGAAGTTATAGCGAAAAACGTCGCTAAAACGGACGAAAGTGTTTATCTCACTGAGTTGAGCATCTTGGTGAAAAAAATGCGCATTTTGAAAAAACTTTCAAATTTCAAACTGAAACACTTATTCAGACTCAGCTTTTCGCTGCGAGTCTAATGGCGCAAATATCGGGACGATCGGACAAGAATTGGCGAAGTTATAGCGAAAAACGTCGCTAAAACGGACGAAAGTGTTTATCTCACTGAGTTGAGCATCTTGGTGAAAAAAATGCGCATTTTGAAAAAACTTTCAAATTTCAAACTGAAACACTTATTCAGACTCAGCTTTTCGCTGCGAGTCTAATGGCGCAAAATATCGGGACGATCGGACAAGAATTGGCGAAGTTATAGCGAAAAACGTCGCTAAAACGGACGAAAGTGTTTATCTCACTGAGTTGAGCATCTTGGTGAAAAAAATGCGCATTTTCAAAAAACTTTCAAATTTCAAACTGAAACACTTATTCAGACTCAGCTTTTCGCTGCGAGTCTAATGGCGCAAATATCGGGACGATCGGACAAGAATTGGCGAAGTTATAGCGAAAAATGTCGCTAAAACGGACGAAAGTGTTTATCTCACTGAGTTGAGCATCTTGGTGAAAAAAATGCGCATTTTGAAAAAACTTTCAAATTTCAAACTGAAACACTTATTCAGACTCAGCTTTTTGCTGCGAGTCTAATGGCGCAAATATCGGGACGATCGGACAAGAATTGGCGAAGTTATAGCGAAAAACGTCGCTAAAACGGACGAAAGTGTTTATCTCACTGAGTTGAGCATCTTGGTGAAAAAAATGCGCATTTTGAAAAAACTTTCAAATTTCAAACTGAAACACTTATTCAGACTCAGCTTTTCGCTGCGAGTCTAATGGTGCAGATATCGGGACGATCGGACAAGAATTGGCGAAGTTATAGCGAAAAACGTCGCTAAAACGGACGAAAGTGTTTATCTCACTGAGTTGAGCATCTTGGTGAAAAAAATGCGCATTTTCAAAAAACTTTCAAATTTCAAACTGAAACACTTATTCAGACTCAGCTTTTCGCTGCGAGTCTAATGGCGCAAATATCGGGACGATCGGACACGAATTGGCGAAGTTATAGCGAAAAAACGTCGCTAAAACGGACGAAAGTGTTTATCTCACTGAGTTGAGCATCTTGGTGAAAAAAATGCGCATTTTGAAAAAACTTTCAAATTTCAAACTGAAACACTTATTCAGACTCAGCTTTTCGCTGCGAGTCTTATGGCGCAAATATCGGGACGATCGGACAAGAATTGGCGAAGTTATAGCGAAAAACGTCGCTAAAACGGACGAAAGTGTTTATCTCACTGAGTTGAGCATCTTGATGAAAAAAATGCGCATTTTGAAAAAACTTTCAAATTTCAAACTGAAACACTTATTCAGACTCAGCTTTTCGCTGCGAGTCTAATGGCGCAAATATCGGGACGATCGGACAAGAATTGGCGAAGTTATAGCGAAAAACGTCGCTAAAACGGACGAAAGTGTTTATCTCACTGAGTTGAGCATCTTGGTGAAAAAAATGCGCATTTTCAAAAAACTTTCAAATTTCAAACTGAAACACTTATTCAGACTCAGCTTTTCGCTGCGAGTCTAATGGCGCAAATATCGGGACGATCGGACAAGAATTGGCGAAGTTATAGCGAAAAACGTCGCTAAAACGGACGAAAGTGTTTATCTCACTGAGTTGAGCATCTTGGTGAAAAAAATGCGCATTTTGAAAAAACTTTCAAATTTCAAACTGAAACACTTATTCAGACTCAGCTTTTCGCTGCGAGTCTAATGGCGCAAATATCGGGACGATCGGACAAGAATTGGCGAAGTTATAGCGAAAAACGTCGCTAAAACGGACGAAAGTGTTTATCTCACTGAGTTGAGCATCTTGGTGAAAAAAATGCGCATTTTGAAAAAACTTTCAAATTTCAAACTGAAACACTTATTCAGACTCAGCTTTTCGCTGCGAGTCTAATGGCGCAAATATCGGGACGATCGGACAAGAATTGGCGAAGTTATAGCGAAAAACGTCGCTAAAACGGACGAAAGTGTTTATCTCACTGAGTTGAGCATCTTGGTGAAAAAAATGCGCATTTTGAAAAAACTTTCAAATTTCAAACTGAAACACTTATTCAGACTCAGCTTTTCGCTGCGAGTCTAATGGCGCAAAATATCGGGACGATCGGACAAGAATTGGCGAAGTTATAGCGAAAAACGTCGCTAAAACGGACGAAAGTGTTTATCTCACTGAGTTGAGCATCTTGGTGAAAAAAATGCGCATTTTCAAAAAACTTTCAAATTTCAAACTGAAACACTTATTCAGACTCAGCTATTCGCTGCGAGTCTAATGGCGCAAATATCGGGACGATCGGACAAGAATTGGCGAAGTTATAGCGAAAAACGTCGCTAAAACGGACGAAAGTGTTTATCTCACTGAGTTGAGCATCTTGGTGAAAAAAATGCGCATTTTGAAAAAACTTTCAAATTTCAAACTGAAACACTTATTCAGACTCAGCTTTTCGCTGCGAGTCTAATGGCGCAAATATCGGGACGATCGGACAAGAATTGGCGAAGTTATAGCGAAAAACGTCGCTAAAACGGACGAAAGTGTTTATCTCACTGAGTTGAGAGCATCTTGGTGAAAAAAATGCGCATTTTCAAAAAACTTTCAAATTTCAAACTGAAACACTTATTCAGACTCAGCTTTTCGCTGCGAGTCTAATGGCGCAAATATCGGGACGATCGGACAAGAATTGGCGAAGTTATAGCGAAAAACATCGCTAAAACGGACGAAAGTGTTTATCTCACTGAGTTGAGCATCTTGGTGAAAAAAATGCGCATTTTGAAAAAACTTTCAAATTTCAAACTGAAACACTTATTCAGACTCAGCTTTTCGCTGCGAGTCTAATGGCGCAAATATCGGGACGATCGGACACGAATTGGCGAAGTTATAGCGAAAAACGTCGCTAAAACGGACGAAAGTGTTTATCTCACTGAGTTGAGCATCTTGGTGAAAATAATGCGCATTTTCAAAAAACTTTCAAATTTCAAACTGAAACACTTATTCAGACTCAGCTTTTCGCTGCGAGTCTAATGACGCAAATATCGGGACGATCGGACAAGAATTGGCGAAGTTATAGCGAAAAACGTCGCTAAAACGGACGAAAGTGTTTATCTCACTGAGTTGAGCATCTTGGTGTTTTGAAAAAACTTTCAAATTTCAAACTGAAACACTTATTCAGACTCAGCTTTTCGCTGCGAGTCTAATGGCGCAAATATCGAGACGATCGGACAAGAATTGGCGAAGTTATAGCGAAAAACGTCGCTAAAACGGACGAAAATGTTTATCTCACTGAGTTGAGCATCTTGGTGAAAAAAATGCGCATTTTGAAAAAACTTTCAAATTTCAAACTGAAACACTTATTCAGACTCAGCTTTTCGCTGCGAGGCTAATGGCGCAAATATCGGGACGATCGGACAAGAATTGGCGAAGTTATAGCGAAAAACGTCGCTAAAACGGACGAAAGTGTTTATCTCACTGAGTTGAGCATCTTGGTGATAAAAATGCGCATTTTGAAAAAACTTTCAAATTTCAAACTGAAACACTTATTCAGACTCAGCTTTTCGCTGCGAGTCTAATGGCGCAAATATCGGGACGATCGGACAAGAATTGGCGAAGTTATAGCGAAAAACGTCGCTAAAACGGACGAAAGTGTTTATCTCACTGAGTTGAGCATCTTGGTGAAAAAAATGCGCATTTTGAAAAAACTTTCAAATTTCAAACTGAAACACTTATTCAGACTCAGCTTTTCGCTGCGAGTCTAATGGCGCAAATATCGGGACGATCGGACAAGAATTGGCGAAGTTATAGCGAAAAACGTCGCTAAAACGGACGAAAGTGTTTATCTCACTGAGTTGAGCATCTTGGTGAAAAAAATGCGCATTTTGAAAAAACTTTCAAATTTCAAACTGAAACACTTATTCAGACTCAGCTTTTCGCTGCGAGTCTAATGGCGCAAATATCGGGACGATCGGAGAAGAATTGGCGAAGTTATAGCGAAAAACGTCGCTAAAACGGACGAAAGTGTTTATCTCACTGAGTTGAGCATCTTGGTGAAAAAAATGCGCATTTTGAAAAAACTTTCAAATTTCAAACTGAAACACTTATTCAGACTCAGCTTTTCGCTGCGAGTCTAATGGCGCAAATATCGAGACGATCGGACAAGAATTGGCGAAGTTATAGCGAAAAACGTCGCTAAAACGGACGAAAGTGTTTATCTCACTGAGTTGAGCATCTTGGTGAAAAAAATGCGCATTTTGAAAAAACTTTCAAATTTCAAACTGAAACACTTATTCAGACTCAGCTTTACGCTGCGAGTCTAATGGCGCAAATATCGGGACGATCGGACAAGAATTGGCGAAGTTATAGCGAAAAACGTCGCTAAAACGGACGAAAGTGTTTATCTCACTGAGTTGAGCATCTTGGTGAAAAAAATGCGCATTTTGAAAAAACTTTCAAATTTCAAACTGAAACACTTATTCAGACTCAGCTTTTCGCTGCGAGTCTAATGGCGCAAATATCGGGACGATCGGACAAGAATTGGCGAAGTTATAGCGAAAAACGTCGCTAAAACGGACGAAAGTGTTTATCTCACTGAGTTGAGCATCTTGGTGAAAAAAATGCGCATTTTGAAAAAACTTTCAAATTTCAAACTGAAACACTTATTCAGACTCAGCTTTTCGCTGCGAGTCTAATGGCGCAAATATCGGGACGATCGGACAAGAATTGGCGGAGTTATAGCGAAAAACGTCGCTAAAACGGACGAAAGTGTTTATCTCACTGAGTTGAGCATCTTGGTGAAAAAAATGCGCATTTTGAAAAAACTTTCAAATTTCAAACTGAAACACTTATTCAGACTCAGCTTTTCGCTGCGAGTCTAATGGCGCAAATATCGGGACGATCGGACAAGAATTGGCGAAGTTATAGCGAAAAACGTCGCTAAAACGGACGAAAGTGTTTATCTCACTGAGTTGAGCATCTTGGTGATAAAAATGCGCATTTTGAAAAAACTTTCAAATTTCAAACTGAAACACTTATTCAGACTCAGCTTTTCGCTGCGAGTCTAATGGCGCAAATATCGGGACGATCGGACAAGAATTGGCGAAGTTATAGCGAAAAACGTCGCTAAAACGGACGAAAGTGTTTATCTCACTGAGTTGAGCATCTTGGTGATAAAAATGCGCATTTTGAAAAAACTTTCAAATTTCAAACTGAAACACTTATTCAGACTCAGCTTTTCGCTGCGAGTCTAATGGCGCAAATATCGGGACGATCGGACAAGAATTGGCGAAGTTATAGCGAAAAACGTCGCTAAAACGGACGAAAGTGTTTATCTCACTGAGTTGAGCATCTTGGTGAAAAAAATGCGCATTTTGAAAAAACTTTCAAATTTCAAACTGAAACACTTATTCAGACTCAGCTTTTCGCTGCGAGTCTAATGGCGCAAATATCGAGACGATCGGACAAGAATTGGCGAAGTTATAGCGAAAAACGTCGCTAAAACGGACGAAAGTGTTTATCTCACTGAGTTGAGCATCTTGGTGAAAAAATGCGCATTTTGAAAAAACTTTCAAATTTCAAACTGAAACACTTATTCAGACTCAGCTTTACGCTGCGAGTCTAATGGCGCAAATATCGGGACGATCGGACAAGAATTGGCGAAGTTATAGCGAAAAACGTCGCTAAAACGGACGAAAGTGTTTATCTCACTGAGTTGAGCATCTTGGTGAAAAAAATGCGCATTTTGAAAAATCTTTCAAATTTCAAACTGAAACACTTATTCAGACTCAGCTTTTCGCTGCGAGTCTAATGGCGCAAATATCGGGACGATCGGACAAGAATTGGCGAAGTTATAGCGAAAAACGTCGCTAAAACGGACGAAAGTGTTTATCTCACTGAGTTGAGCATCTTGGTGAAAAAAATGCGCATTTTGAAAAAACTTTCAAATTTCAAACTGAAACACTTATTCAGACTCAGCTTTTCGCTGCGAGTCTAATGGCGCAAATATCGGGACGATCGGACAAGAATTGGCGAAGTTATAGCGAAAAACGTCGCTAAAACGGACGAAAGTGTTTATCTCACTGAGTTGAGCATCTTGGTGAAAAAAATGCGCATTTTGAAAAAACTTTCAAATTTCAAACTGAAACACTTATTCAGACTCAGCTTTTCGCTGCGAGTCTAATGGCGCAAATATCGAGACGATCGGACAAGAATTGGCGAAGTTATAGCGAAAAACGTCGCTAAAACGGACGAAAGTGTTTATCTCACTGAGTTGAGCATCTTGGTGAAAAAAATGCGCATTTTGAAAAAACTTTCAAATTTCAAACTGAAACACTTATTCAGACTCAGCTTTACGCTGCGAGTCTAATGGCGCAAATATCGGGACGATCGGACAAGAATTGGCGAAGTTATAGCGAAAAACGTCGCTAAAACGGACGAAAGTGTTTATCTCACTGAGTTGAGCATCTTGGTGAAAAAAATGCGCATTTTGAAAAAACTTTCAAATTTCAAACTGAAACACTTATTCAGACTCAGCTTTTCGCTGCGAGTCTAATGGCGCAAATATCGGGACGATCGGACAAGAATTGGCGAAGTTATCGCGAAAAAACGTCGCGAAAACGGACGAAAGTGTTTATCTCACTGAGTTGAGCATCTTGGTGAAAAAAATGCGCATTTTGAAAAAACTTTCAAATTTCAAACTGAAACACTTATTCAGACTCAGCTTTTCGCTGCGAGTCTAATGGCGCAAATATCGGGACGATCGGACAAGAATTGGCGGAGTTATAGCGAAAAACGTCGCTAAAACGGACGAAAGTGTTTATCTCACTGAGTTGAGCATCTTGGTGAAAAAAATGCGCATTTTGAAAAAACTTTCAAATTTCAAACTGAAACACTTATTCAGACTCAGCTTTTCGCTGCGAGTCTAATGGCGCAAATATCGAGACGATCGGACAAGAATTGGCGAAGTTATCGCGAAAAAACGTCGCTAAAACGGACGAAAATGTTTATCTCACTGAGTTGAGCATCTTGGTGAAAAAAATGCGCATTTTGAAAAAACTTTCAAATTTCAAACTGAAACACTTATTCAGACTCAGCTTTTCGCTGCGAGTCTAATGGCGCAAATATCGGGACGATCGGACAAGAATTGGCGAAGTTATTGCGAAAAACGTCGCTAAAACGGACGAAAGTGTTTATCTCACTGAGTTGAGCATCTTGGTGATAAAAATGCGCATTTTGAAAAAACTTTCAAATTTCAAACTGAAACACTTATTCAGACTCAGCTTTTCGCTGCGAGTCTAATGGCGCAAATATCGGGACGATCGGACAAGAATTGGCGAAGTTATAGCGAAAAACGTCGCTAAAACGGACGAAAGTGTTTATCTCACTGAGTTGAGCATCTTGGTGAAAAAAATGCGCATTTTGAAAAAACTTTCAAATTTCAAACTGAAACACTTATTCAGACTCAGCTTTTCGCTGCGAGTCTAATGGCGCAAAAATCGGGACGATCGGACAAGAATTGGCGAAGTTATAGCGAAAAACGTCGCAAAACCGGACGAAAGTGTTTATCTCACTGAGTTGAGCATCTTGGTGAAAAAAATGCGCATTTTGAAAAAACTTTCAAATTTCAAACTGAAACACTTATTCAGACTCAGCTTTTCGCTGCGAGTCTAATGGCGCAAATATCGGGACGATCGGACAAGAATTGGCGAAGTTTATAGCGAAAAACGTCGCTAAAACGGACGAAAGTGTTTATCTCACTGAGTTGAGCATCTTGGTGAAAAAAAATGCGCATTTTGAAAAAAACTTTCAAATTTCAAACTGAAACACTTATTCAGACTCAGCTTTTCGCTGCGAGTCTAATGGCGCAAATATCGGGACGATCGGACAAGAATTGGCGAAGTTATAGCGAAAAACGTCGCTAAAACGGACGAAAGTGTTTATCTCACTGAGTTGAGCATCTTGGTGAAAAAAATGCGCATTTTGAAAAAACTTTCAAATTTCAAACTGAAACACTATTCAGACTCAGCTTTTCGCTGCGAGTCTAATGGCGCAAATATCGAGACGATCGGACAAGAATTGGCGAAGTTATAGCGAAAAAACGTCGCTAAAACGGACGAAAGTGTTTATCTCACTGAGTTGAGCATCTTGGTGAAAAAAATGCGCATTTTGAAAAAAACTTTCAAATTTCAAACTGAAACACTTATTCAGACTCAGCTTTACGGCTGCGAGTCTAATGGCGCAAATATCGGGACGATCGGACAAGAATTGGCGAAGTTATAGCGAAAAACGTCGCTAAAACGGACGAAAGTGTTTATCTTACTGAGTTGAGCATCTTGGTGAAAAAAATGCGCATTTTGAAAAAACTTTCAAATTTCAAACTGAAACACTTATTCAGACTCAGCTTTTCGCTGCGAGTCTAATGGCGCAAATATCGGGACGATCGGACAAGAATTGGCGAAGTTATAGCGAAAAACGTCGCTAAAACGGACGAAAGTGTTTATCTCACTGAGTTGAGCATCTTGGTGAAAAAAATGCGCATTTTGAAAAAACTTTCAAATTTCAAACTGAAACACTTATTCAGACTCAGCTTTTCGCTGCGAGTCTAATGGCGCAAATATCGGGACGATCGGACAAGAATTGGCGAAGTTATAGCGAAAAACGTCGCTAAAACGGACGAAAGTGTTTATCTCACTGAGTTGAGCATCTTGGTGAAAAAAATGCGCATTTTGAAAAAACTTTCAAATTTCAAACTGAAACACTTATTCAGACTCAGCTTTTCGCTGCGAGTCTAATGGCGCAAATATCGAGACGATCGGACAAGAATTGGCGAAGTTATAGCGAAAAACGTCGCTAAAACGGACGAAAGTGTTTATCTCACTGAGTTGAGCATCTTGGTGAAAAAAATGCGCATTTTGAAAAAACTTTCAAATTTCAAACTGAAACACTTATTCAGACTCAGCTTTACGCTGCGAGTCTAATGGCGCAAATATCGGGACGATCGGACAAGAATTGGCGAAGTTATAGCGAAAAAACGTCGCTAAAACGGACGAAAGTGTTTATCTCACTGAGTTGAGCATCTTGGTGAAAAAAATGCGCATTTTGAAAAAACTTTCAAATTTCAAACTGAAACACTTATTCAGACTCAGCTTTTCGCTGCGAGTCTAATGGCGCAAATATCGGGACGATCGGACAAGAATTGGCGAAGTTATAGCGAAAAACGTCGCTAAAACGGACGAAAGTGTTTATCTCACTGAGTTGAGCATCTTGGTGATAAAAATGCGCATTTTGAAAAAACTTTCAAATTTCAAACTGAAACACTTATTCAGACTCAGCTTTTCGCTGCGAGTCTAATGGCGCAAATATCGGGACGATCGGACAAGAATTGGCGAAGTTATAGCGAAAAACGTCGCTAAAACGGACGAAAGTGTTTATCTCACTGAGTTGAGCATCTTGGTGAAAAAAATGCGCATTTTGAAAAAACTTTCAAATTTCAAACTGAAACACTTATTCAGACTCAGCTTTTCGCTGCGAGTCTAATGGCGCAAATATCGAGACGATCGGACAAGAATTGGCGAAGTTATAGCGAAAAACGTCGCTAAAACGGACGAAAGTGTTTATCTCACTGAGTTGAGCATCTTGGTGAAAAAAATGCGCATTTTGAAAAAACTTTCAAATTTCAAACTGAAACACTTATTCAGACTCAGCTTTACGCTGCGAGTCTAATGGCGCAAATATCGGGACGATCGGACAAGAATTGGCGAAGTTATAGCGAAAAACGTCGCTAAAACGGACGAACGTGTTTATCTCACTGAGTTGAGCATCTTGGTGAAAAAAATGCGCATTTTGAAAAAACTTTCAAATTTCAAACTGAAACACTTATTCAGACTCAGCTTTTCGCTGCGAGTCTAATGGCGCAAATATCGGGACGATCGGACAAGAATTGGCGAAGTTATAGCGAAAAACGTCGCTAAAACGGACGAAAGTGTTTATCTCACTGAGTTGAGCATCTTGGTGAAAAAAATGCGCATTTTGAAAAAACTTTCAAATTTCAAACTGAAACACTTATTCAGACTCAGCTTTTCGCTGCGAGTCTAATGGCGCAAATATCGAGACGATCGGACAAGAATTGGCGAAGTTAAAAACGTCGCTAAAACGGACGAAAATGTTTATCTCACTGAGTTGAGCATCTTGGTGAAAAAAATGCGCATTTTGAAAAAACTTTCAAATTTCAAACTGAAACACTTATTCAGACTCAGCTTTTCGCTGCGAGGCTAATGGCGCAAATATCGGGACGATCGGACAAGAATTGGCGAAGTTATAGCGAAAAACGTCGCTAAAACGGACGAAAGTGTTTATCTCACTGAGTTGAGCATCTTGGTGATAAAAATGCGCATTTTGAAAAAACTTTCAAATTTCAAACTGAAACACTTATTCAGACTCAGCTTTTCGCTGCGAGTCTAATGGCGCAAATATCGGGACGATCGGACAAGAATTGGCGAAGTTATAGCGAAAAACGTCGCTAAAACGGACGAAAGTGTTTATCTCACTGAGTTGAGCATCTTGGTGAAAAAAATGCGCATTTTGAAAAAACTTTCAAATTTCAAACTGAAACACTTATTCAGACTCAGCTTTTCGCTGCGAGTCTAATGGCGCAAATATCGGGACGATCGGACAAGAATTGGCGAAGTTATAGCGAAAAACGTCGCTAAAACGGACGAAAGTGTTTATCTCACTGAGTTGAGCATCTTGGTGAAAAAAATGCGCATTTTGAAAAAACTTTCAAATTTCAAACTGAAACACTTATTCAGACTCAGCTTTTCGCTGCGAGTCTAATGGCGCAAATATCGGGACGATCGGAGAAGAATTGGCGAAGTTATAGCGAAAAACGTCGCTAAAACGGACGAAAGTGTTTATCTCACTGAGTTGAGCATCTTGGTGAAAAAAATGCGCATTTTGAAAAAACTTTCAAATTTCAAACTGAAACACTTATTCAGACTCAGCTTTTCGCTGCGAGTCTAATGGCGCAAATATCGAGACGATCGGACAAGAATTGGCGAAGTTATAGCGAAAAACGTCGCTAAAACGGACGAAAGTGTTTATCTCACTGAGTTGAGCATCTTGGTGAAAAAAATGCGCATTTTGAAAAAACTTTCAAATTTCAAACTGAAACACTTATTCAGACTCAGCTTTACGCTGCGAGTCTAATGGCGCAAATATCGGGACGATCGGACAAGAATTGGCGAAGTTATAGCGAAAAAACGTCGCTAAAACGGACGAAAGTGTTTATCTCACTGAGTTGAGCATCTTGGTGAAAAAAATGCGCATTTTGAAAAAACTTTCAAATTTCAAACTGAAACACTTATTCAGACTCAGCTTTTCGCTGCGAGTCTAATGGCGCAAATTCGGGACGATCGGACAAGAATTGGCGAAGTTATAGCGAAAAACGTCGCTAAAACGGACGAAAGTGTTTATCTCACTGAGTTGAGCATCTTGGTGAAAAAAATGCGCATTTTGAAAAAACTTTCAAATTTCAAACTGAAACACTTATTCAGACTCAGCTTTTCGCTGCGAGTCTAATGGCGCAAATATCGGGACGATCGGACAAGAAGTGGCGGAGTTATAGCGAAAAACGTCGCTAAAACGGACGAAAGTGTTTATCTCACTGAGTTGAGCATCTTGGTGAAAAAAATGCGCATTTTGAAAAAACTTTCAAATTTCAAACTGAAACACTTATTCAGACTCAGCTTTTCGCTGCGAGTCTAATGGCGCAAATATCGGGACGATCGGACAAGAATTGGCGAAGTTATAGCGAAAAAACGTCGCTAAAACGGACGAAAGTGTTTATCTCACTGAGTTGAGCATCTTGGTGATCAAAATGCGCATTTTGAAAAAACTTTCAAATTTCAAACTGAAACACTTATTCAGACTCAGCTTTTCGCTGCGAGTCTAATGGCGCAAATATCGGGACGATCGGACAAGAATTGGCGAAGTTATAGCGAAAAACGTCGCTAAAACGGACGAAAGTGTTTATCTCACTGAGTTGAGCATCTTGGTGATAAAAATGCGCATTTTGAAAAAACTTTCAAATTTCAAACTGAAACACTTATTCAGACTCAGCTTTTCGCTGCGAGTCTAATGGCGCAAATATCGGGACGATCGGACAAGAATTGGCGAAGTTATAGCGAAAAACGTCGCTAAAACGGACGAAAGTGTTTATCTCACTGAGTTGAGCATCTTGGTGAAAAAAATGCGCATTTTGAAAAAACTTTCAAATTTCAAACTGAAACACTTATTCAGACTCAGCTTTTCGCTGCGAGTCTAATGGCGCAAATATCGAGACGATCGGACAAGAATTGGCGAAGTTATAGCGAAAAACGTCGCTAAAACGGACGAAAGTGTTTATCTCACTGAGTTGAGCATCTTGGTGAAAAAATGCGCATTTTGAAAAAACTTTCAAATTTCAAACTGAAACACTTATTCAGACTCAGCTTTACGCTGCGAGTCTAATGGCGCAAATATCGGGACGATCGGACAAGAATTGGCGAAGTTATAGCGAAAAACGTCGCTAAAACGGACGAAAGTGTTTATCTCACTGAGTTGAGCATCTTGGTGAAAAAAATGCGCATTTTGAAAAAACTTTCAAATTTCAAACTGAAACACTTATTCAGACTCAGCTTTTCGCTGCGAGTCTAATGGCGCAAATATCGGGACGATCGGACAAGAATTGGCGAAGTTATAGCGAAAAACGTCGCTAAAACGGACGAAAGTGTTTATCTCACTGAGTTGAGCATCTTGGTGAAAAAAAATGCGCATTTTGAAAAAACTTTCAAATTTCAAACTGAAACACTTATTCAGACTCAGCTTTTCGCTGCGAGTCTAATGGCGCAAATATCGGGACGATCGGACAAGAATTGGCGAAGTTATAGCGAAAAACGTCGCTAAAACGGACGAAAGTGTTTATCTCACTGAGTTGAGCATCTTGGTGAAAAAAATGCGCATTTTGAAAAAACTTTCAAATTTCAAACTGAAACACTTATTCAGACTCAGCTTTTCGCTGCGAGTCTAATGGCGCAAATATCGAGACGATCGGACAAGAATTGGCGAAGTTATAGCGAAAAAACGTCGCTAAAACGGACGAAAGTGTTTATCTCACTGAGTTGAGCATCTTGGTGAAAAAAATGCGCATTTTGAAAAAACTTTCAAATTTCAAACTGAAACACTTATTCAGACTCAGCTTTACGCTGCGAGTCTAATGGCGCAAATATCGGGACGATCGGACAAGAATTGGCGAAGTTATAGCGAAAAACGTCGCTAAAACGGACGAAAGTGTTTATCTCACTGAGTTGAGCATCTTGGTGAAAAAAATGCGCATTTTGAAAAAACTTTCAAATTTCAAACTGAAACACTTATTCAGACTCAGCTTTTCGCTGCGAGTCTAATGGCGCAAATATCGGGACGATCGGACAAGAATTGGCGAAGTAATCGCGAAAAACGTCGCGAAAACGGACGAAAGTGTTTATCTCACTGAGTTGAGCATCTTGGTGAAAAAAATGCGCATTTTGAAAAAACTTTCAAATTTCAAACTGAAACACTTATTCAGACTCAGCTTTTCGCTGCGAGTCTAATGGCGCAAATATCGGGACGATCGGACAAGAATTGGCGGAGTTATAGCGAAAAACGTCGCTAAAACGGACGAAAGTGTTTATCTCACTGAGTTGAGCATCTTGGTGAAAAAAATGCGCATTTTGAAAAAACTTTCAAATTTCAAACTGAAACACTTATTCAGACTCAGCTTTTCGCTGCGAGTCTAATGGCGCAAATATCGAGACGATCGGACAAGAATTGGCGAAGTTATCGCGAAAAACGTCGCTAAAACGGACGAAAATGTTTATCTCACTGAGTTGAGCATCTTGGTGAAAAAAATGCGCATTTTGAAAAAACTTTCAAATTTCAAACTGAAACACTTATTCAGACTCAGCTTTTCGCTGCGAGTCTAATGGCGCAAATATCGGGACGATCGGACAAGAATTGGCGAAGTTATTGCGAAAAACGTCGCTAAAACGGACGAAAGTGTTTATCTCACTGAGTTGAGCATCTTGGTGATAAAAATGCGCATTTTGAAAAAACTTTCAAATTTCAAACTGAAACACTTATTCAGACTCAGCTTTTCGCTGCGAGTCTAATGGCGCAAATATCGGGACGATCGGACAAGAATTGGCGAAGTTATAGCGAAAAACGTCGCTAAAACGGACGAAAGTGTTTATCTCACTGAGTTGAGCATCTTGGTGAAAAAAATGCGCATTTTGAAAAAACTTTCAAATTTCAAACTGAAACACTTATTCAGACTCAGCTTTTCGCTGCGAGTCTAATGGCGCAAAAATCGGGACGATCGGACAAGAATTGGCGAAGTTATAGCGAAAAACGTCGCTAAAACGGACGAAAGTGTTTATCTCACTGAGTTGAGCATCTTGGTGAAAAAAATGCGCATTTTGAAAAAACTTTCAAATTTCAAACTGAAACACTTATTCAGACTCAGCTTTTCGCTGCGAGTCTAATGGCGCAAATATCGGGACGATCGGACAAGAATTGGCGAAGTTATAGCGAAAAACGTCGCTAAAACGGACGAAAGTGTTTATCTCACTGAGTTGAGCATCTTGGTGAAAAAAAATGCGCATTTTGAAAAAACTTTCAAATTTCAAACTGAAACACTTATTCAGACTCAGCTTTACGCTGCGAGTCTAATGGCGCAAATATCGGGACGATCGGACAAGAATTGGCGAAGTTATAGCGAAAAACGTCGCTAAAACGGACGAAAGTGTTTATCTCACTGAGTTGAGCATCTTGGTGAAAAAAATGCGCATTTTGAAAAAACTTTCAAATTTCAAACTGAAACACTTATTCAGACTCAGCTTTTCGCTGCGAGTCTAATGGCGCAAATATCGGGACGATCGGACAAGAATTGGCGAAGTTATAGCGAAAAACGTCGCTAAAACGGACGAAAGTGTTTATCTCACTGAGTTGAGCATCTTGGTGAAAAAAATGCGCATTTTGAAAAAACTTTCAAATTTCAAACTGAAACACTTATTCAGACTCAGCTTTTCGCTGCGAGTCTAATGGCGCAAATATCGGGACGATCGGACAAGAATTGGCGGAGTTATAGCGAAAAACGTCGCTAAAACGGACGAAAGTGTTTATCTCACTGAGTTGAGCATCTTGGTGAAAAAAATGCGCATTTTGAAAAAACTTTCAAATTTCAAACTGAAACACTTATTCAGACTCAGCTTTTCGCTGCGAGTCTAATGGCGCAAATATCGGGACGATCGGACAAGAATTGGCGAAGTTATAGCGAAAAACGTCGCTAAAACGGACGAAAGTGTTTATCTCACTGAGTTGAGCATCTTGGTGATAAAAATGCGCATTTTGAAAAAACTTTCAAATTTCAAACTGAAACACTTATTCAGACTCAGCTTTTCGCTGCGAGTCTAATGGCGCAAATATCGGGACGATCGGACAAGAATTGGCGAAGTTATAGCGAAAAAACGTCGCTAAAACGGACGAAAGTGTTTATCTCACTGAGTTGAGCATCTTGGTGATAAAAATGCGCATTTTGAAAAAACTTTCAAATTTCAAACTGAAACACTTATTCAGACTCAGCTTTTCGCTGCGAGTCTAATGGCGCAAATATCGGGACGATCGGACAAGAATTGGCGAAGTTATAGCGAAAAAACTAGCGAAAAACGGACGAAAGTGTTTATCTCACTGAGTTGAGCATCTTGGTGAAAAAAATGCGCATTTTGAAAAAACTTTCAAATTTCAAACTGAAACACTTATTCAGACTCAGCTTTTCGCTGCGAGTCTAATGGCGCAAATATCGAGACGATCGGACAAGAATTGGCGAAGTTATAGCGAAAAACGTCGCTAAAACGGACGAAAGTGTTTATCTCACTGAGTTGAGCATCTTGGTGAAAAAATGCGCATTTTGAAAAAACTTTCAAATTTCAAACTGAAACACTTATTCAGACTCAGCTTTGCTGCGAGTCTAATGGCGCAAATATCGGGACGATCGGGACAAGAATGGCGAAGTTATAGCGAAAAACGTCGCTAAAACGGACGAAAGTGTTTATCTCACTGAGTTGAGCATCTTGGTGAAAAAAATGCGCATTTTGAAAAAACTTTCAAATTTCAAACTGAAACACTTATTCAGACTCAGCTTTTCGCTGCGAGTCTAATGGCGCAAATATCGGGACGATCGGACAAGAATTGGCGAAGTTATAGCGAAAAACGTCGCTAAAAACGGACGAAAGGTGTTTATCTCACTGAGTTGAGCATCTTGGTGAAAAAAATGCGCATTTTGAAAAAACTTTCAAATTTCAAACTGAAACACTTATTCAGACTCAGCTTTTCGCTGCGAGTCTAATGGCGCAAATATCGGGACGATCGGACAAGAATTGGCGAAGTTATAGCGAAAAACGTCGCTA
The DNA here is from genome assembly GCA_914767715.1 of Membranipora membranacea. Classification (NCBI taxonomy): domain Eukaryota; kingdom Metazoa; phylum Bryozoa; class Gymnolaemata; order Cheilostomatida; family Membraniporidae; genus Membranipora; species Membranipora membranacea. The sequence goes on from OU612068.1 coordinate 15,317,999, forward strand.
AAACGGACGAAAGTGTTTATCTCACTGAGTTGAGCATCTTGGTGAAAAAAATGCGCATTTTGAAAAAACTTTCAAATTTCAAACTGAAACACTTATTCAGACTCAGCTTTTCGCTGCGAGTCTAATGGCGCAAATATCGAGACGATCGGACAAGAATTGGCGAAGTTATAGCGAAAAAACGTCGCTAAAACGGACGAAAGTGTTTATCTCACTGAGTTGAGCATCTTGGTGAAAAAAATGCGCATTTTGAAAAAACTTTCAAATTTCAAACTGAAACACTTATTCAGACTCAGCTTTACGCTGCGAGTCTAATGGCGCAAATATCGGGACGATCGGACAAGAATTGGCGAAGTTATAGCGAAAAACGTCGCTAAAACGGACGAAAGTGTTTATCTCACTGAGTTGAGCATCTTGGTGAAAAAAATGCGCATTTTGAAAAAACTTTCAAATTTCAAACTGAAACACTTATTCAGACTCAGCTTTTCGCTGCGAGTCTAATGGCGCAAATATCGGGACGATCGGACAAGAATTGGCGAAGTTATCGCGAAAAACGTCGCGAAAACGGACGAAAGTGTTTATCTCACTGAGTTGAGCATCTTGGTGAAAAAAATGCGCATTTTGAAAAAACTTTCAAATTTCAAACTGAAACACTTATTCAGACTCAGCTTTCGCTGCGAGTCTAATGGCGCAAATATCGGGACGATCGGACAAGAATTGGCGGAGTTATAGCGAAAAACGTCGCTAAAACGGACGAAAGTGTTTATCTCACTGAGTTGAGCATCTTGGTGAAAAAAATGCGCATTTTGAAAAAACTTTCAAATTTCAAACTGAAACACTTATTCAGACTCAGCTTTTCGCTGCGAGTCTAATGGCGCAAATATCGAGACGATCGGACAAGAATTGGCGAAGTTATCGCGAAAAACGTCGCTAAAACGGACGAAAATGTTTATCTCACTGAGTTGAGCATCTTGGTGAAAAAAATGCGCATTTTGAAAAAACTTTCAAATTTCAAACTGAAACACTTATTCAGACTCAGCTTTTCGCTGCGAGTCTAATGGCGCAAATATCGGGACGATCGGACAAGAATTGGCGAAGTTATTGCGAAAAACGTCGCTAAAACGGACGAAAGTGTTTAATCTCACTGAGTTGAGCATCTTGGTGATAAAAATGCGCATTTTGAAAAAACTTTCAAATTTCAAACTGAAACACTTATTCAGACTCAGCTTTTCGCTGCGAGTCTAATGGCGCAAATATCGGGACGATCGGACAAGAATTGGCGAAGTTATAGCGAAAAACGTCGCTAAAACGGACGAAAGTGTTTATCTCACTGAGTTGAGCATCTTGGTGAAAAAAATGCGCATTTTGAAAAAACTTTCAAATTTCAAACTGAAACACTTATTCAGACTCAGCTTTTCGCTGCGAGTCTAATGGCGCAAAAATCGGGACGATCGGACAAGAATTGGCGAAGTTATAGCGAAAAACGTCGCTAAAACGGACGAAAGTGTTTATCTCACTGAGTTGAGCATCTTGGTGAAAAAAATGCGCATTTTGAAAAAACTTTCAAATTTCAAACTGAAAACACTTATTCAGACTCAGCTTTTCGCTGCGAGTCTAATGGCGCAAATATCGGGACGATCGGACAAGAATTGGCGAAGTTATAGCGAAAAACGTCGCTAAAACGGACGAAAGTGTTTATCTCACTGAGTTGAGCATCTTGGTGAAAAAAAATGCGCATTTTGAAAAAACTTTCAAATTTCAAACTGAAACACTTATTCAGACTCAGCTTTTCGCTGCGAGTCTAATGGCGCAAATATCGAGACGATCGGACAAGAATTGGCGAAGTTATAGCGAAAAACGTCGCTAAAACGGACGAAAATGTTTATCTCACTGAGTTGAGCATCTTGGTGAAAAAAATGCGCATTTTGAAAAAACTTTCAAATTTCAAACTGAAACACTTATTCAGACTCAGCTTTTCGCTGCGAGTCTAATGGCGCAAATATCGGGACGATCGGACAAGAATTGGCGAAGTTATAGCGAAAAACGTCGCTAAAACGACGAAAGTGTTTATCTCACTGAGTTGAGCATCTTGGTGAAAAAAATGCGCATTTTGAAAAAACTTTCAATTTCAAACTGAAACACTTATTCAGACTCAGCTTTTCGCTGCGAGTCTAATGGCGCAAATATCGGGACGATCGGACAAGAATTGGCGAAGTTATAGCGAAAAACGTCGCTAAAACGGACGAAAGTGTTTATCTCACTGAGTTGAGCATCTTGGTGAAAAAAATGCGCATTTTGAAAAAACTTTCAAATTTCAAACTGAAACACTTATTCAGACTCAGCTTTTCGCTGCGAGTCTAATGGCGCAAATATCGAGACGATCGGACAAGAATTGGCGAGTTATAGCGAAAAACGTCGCTAAAACGGACGAAAGTGTTTATCTCACTGAGTTGAGCATCTTGGTGATAAAAATGCGCATTTTGAAAAAACTTTCAAATTTCAAACTGAAAACACTTATTCAGACTCAGCTTTTCGCTGCGAGTCTAATGCCGCAAATATCGGGACGATCGGACAAGAATTGGCGAAGTTATAGCGAAAAACGTCGCTAAAACGGACGAAAGTGTTTATCTCACTGAGTTGAGCATCTTGGTGAAAAAAATGCGCATTTTGAAAAAACTTTCAAATTTCAAACTGAAACACTTATTCAGACTCAGCTTTACGCTGCGAGTCTAATGGCGCAAATATCGGGACGATCGGACAAGAATTGGCGAAGTTATAGCGAAAAACGTCGCTAAAACGGACGAAAGTGTTTATCTCACTGAGTTGAGCATCTTGGTGAAAAAAATGCGCATTTTGAAAAAACTTTCAAATTTCAAACTGAAACACTTATTCAGACTCAGCTTTTCGCTGCGAGTCTAATGGCGCAAATATCGGGACGATCGGACAAGAATTGGCGAAGTTATAGCGAAAAACGTCGCTAAAACGGACGAAAGTGTTTATCTCACTGAGTTGAGCATCTTGGTGAAAAAAATGCGCATTTTGAAAAAACTTTCAAATTTCAAACTGAAACACTTATTCAGACTCAGCTTTTCGCTGCGAGTCTAATGGCGCAAATATCGGGACGATCGGACAAGAATTGGCGAAGTTATAGCGAAAAACGTCGCTAAAAACGGACGAAAGTGTTTATCTCACTGAGTTGAGCATCTTGGTGAAAAAAATGCGCATTTTGAAAAAACTTTCAAATTTCAAACTGAAACACTTATTCAGACTCAGCTTTTCGCTGCGAGTCTAATGGCGCAAATATCGAGACGATCGGACAAGAATTGGCGAAGTTATAGCGAAAAAACGTCGCTAAAACGGACGAAAGTGTTTATCTCACTGAGTTGAGCATCTTGGTGAAAAAAATGCGCATTTTGAAAAAACTTTCAAATTTCAAACTGAAACACTTATTCAGACTCAGCTTTACGCTGCGAGTCTAATGGCGCAAATATCGGGACGATCGGACAAGAATTGGCGAAGTTATAGCGAAAAACGTCGCTAAAACGGACGAAAGTGTTTATCTCACTGAGTTGAGCATCTTGGTGAAAAAAATGCGCATTTTGAAAAAACTTTCAAATTTCAAACTGAAACACTTATTCAGACTCAGCTTTTCGCTGCGAGTCTATGGCGCAAATATCGGGACGATCGGACAAGAATTGGCGAAGTTATAGCGAAAAACGTCGCTAAAACGGACGAAAGTGTTTATCTCACTGAGTTGAGCATCTTGGTGAAAAAAATGCGCATTTTGAAAAAACTTTCAAATTTCAAACTGAAACACTTATTCAGACTCAGCTTTTCGCTGCGAGTCTAATGGCGCAAATATCGGGACGATCGGACAAGAATTGGCGAAGTTATTGCGAAAAACGTCGCTAAAACGGACGAAAGTGTTTATCTCACTGAGTTGAGCATCTTGGTGAAAAAAATGCGCATTTTGAAAAAACTTTCAAATTTCAAACTGAAACACTTATTCAGACTCAGCTTTTCGCTGCGAGTCTAATGGCGCAAATATCGAGACGATCGGACAAGAATTGGCGAAGTTATAGCGAAAAACGTCGCTAAAACGGACGAAAATGTTTATCTCACTGAGTTGAGCATCTTGGTGAAAAAAATGCGCATTTTGAAAAAACTTCAAATTTCAAACTGAAACACTTATTCAGACTCAGCTTTTCGCTGCGAGTCTAATGGCGCAAATATCGGGACGATCGGACAAGAATTGGCGAAGTTATAGCGAAAAACGTCGCTAAAACGGACGAAAGTGTTTATCTCACTGAGTTGAGCATCTTGGTGATAAAAATGCGCATTTTGAAAAAACTTTCAAATTTCAAACTGAAACACTTATTCAGACTCAGCTTTTCGCTGCGAGTCTAATGCGCAAATATCGGGACGATCGGACAAGAATTGGCGAAGTTATAGCGAAAAACGTCGCTAAAACGGACGAAAGTGTTTATCTCACTGAGTTGAGCATCTTGGTGAAAAAAATGCGCATTTGAAAAAACTTTCAAATTTCAAACTGAAACACTTATTCAGACTCAGCTTTTCGCTGCGAGTCTAATGGCGCAAATATCGAGACGATCGGACAAGAATTGGCGAAGTTATAGCGAAAAACGTCGCTAAAACGGACGAAAGTGTTTATCTCACTGAGTTGAGCATCTTGGTGAAAAAAATGCGCATTTTGAAAAAACTTTCAAATTTCAAACTGAAACACTTATTCAGACTCAGCTTTACGCTGCGAGTTCTAATGGCGCAAATATCGGGACGATCGGACAAGAATTGGCGAAGTTATAGCGGAAAACGTCGCTAAAACGGACGAAAGTGTTTATCTCACTGAGTTGAGCATCTTGGTGAAAAAAATGCGCATTTTGAAAAAACTTTCAAATTTCAAACTGAAACACTTATTCAGACTCAGCTTTTCGCTGCGAGTCTAATGGCGCAAATATCGGGACGATCGACAAGAATTGGCGAAGTTATAGCGAAAAACGTCGCTAAAAACGGACGAAAGTGTTTATCTCACTGAGTTGAGCATCTTGGTGAAAAAAAATGCGCATTTTGAAAAAACTTTCAAATTTCAAACTGAAACACTTATTCAGACTCAGCTTTTCGCTGCGAGTCTAATGGCGCAAATATCGGGACGATCGGACAAGAATTGGCGAAGTTATAGCGAAAAACGTCGCTAAAACGGACGAAAGTGTTTATCTCACTGAGTTGAGCATCTTGGTGAAAAAAATGCGCATTTTGAAAAAACTTTCAAATTTCAAACTGAAACACTTATTCAGACTCAGCTTTTCGCTGCGAGTCTAATGGCGCAATATCGAGACGATCGGACAAGAATTGGCGAAGTTATAGCGAAAAACGTCGCTAAAACGGACGAAAGTGTTTATCTCACTGAGTTGAGCATCTTGGTGAAAAAAATGCGCATTTTGAAAAAACTTTCAAATTTCAAACTGAAACACTTATTCAGACTCAGCTTTACGCTGCGAGTCTAATGGCGCAAATATCGGGACGATCGGACAAGAATTGGCGAAGTTATAGCGAAAAACGTCGCTAAAACGGACGAAAGTGTTTATCTCACTGAGTTGAGCATCTTGGTGAAAAAAATGCGCATTTTGAAAAAACTTTCAAATTTCAAACTGAAACACTTATTCAGACTCAGCTTTTCGCTGCGAGTCTAATGGCGCAAATCTCGGGACGATCGGACAAGAATTGGCGAAGTTATAGCGAAAAACGTCGCTAAAACGGACGAAAGTGTTTATCTCACTGAGTTGAGCATCTTGGTGAAAAAAATGCGCATTTTGAAAAAACTTTCAAATTTCAAACTGAAACACTTATTCAGACTCAGCTTTTCGCTGCGAGTCTAATGGCGCAAATATCGGGACGATCGGACAAGAATTGGCGAAGTTATAGCGAAAAACGTCGCTAAAACGGACGAAAGTGTTTATCTCACTGAGTTGAGCATCTTGGTGAAAAAAATGCGCATTTTGAAAAAACTTTCAAATTTCAAACTGAAACACTTATTCAGACTCAGCTTTTCGCTGCGAGTCTAATGGCGCAAATATCGAGACGATCGGACAGGAATTGGCGAAGTTATAGCGAAAAACGTCGCTAAAACGGACGAAAATGTTTATCTCACTGAGTTGAGCATCTTGGTGAAAAAAATGCGCATTTTGAAAAAACTTTCAAATTTCAAACTGAAACACTTATTCAGACTCAGCTTTTCGCTGCGAGTCTAATGGCGCAAATATCGGGACGATCGGACAAGAATTGGCGAAGTTATAGCGAAAAACGTCGCTAAAACGGACGAAAGTGTTTATCTCACTGAGTTGAGCATCTTGGTGATAAATATGCGCATTTTGAAAAAACTTTCAAATTTCAAACTGAAACACTTATTCAGACTCAGCTTTTCGCTGCGAGTCTAATGGCGCAAATATCGGGACGATCGGACAAGAATTGGCGAAGTTATAGCGAAAAACGTCGCTAAAACGGACGAAAGTGTTTATCTCACTGAGTTGAGCATCTTGGTGAAAAAAATGCGCATTTTGAAAAAACTTTCAAAATTCAAACTGAAACACTTATTCAGACTCAGCTTTTCGCTGCGAGTCTAATGGCGTAAATATCGAGACGATCGGACAAGAATTGGCGAAGTTATAGCGAAAAACGTCGCTAAAACGGACGAAAGTGTTTATCTCACTGAGTTGAGCATCTTGGTGAAAAAAATGCGCATTTTGAAAAAACTTTCAAATTTCAAACTGAAACACTTATTCAGACTCAGCTTTACGCTGCGAGTCTAATGGCGCAAATATCGGGACGATCGGACAAGAATTGGCGAAGTTATAGCGAAAAACGTCGCTAAAACGGACGAAAGTGTTTATCTCACTGAGTTGAGCATCTTGGTGAAAAAAATGCGCATTTTGAAAAAACTTTCAAATTTCAAACTGAAACACTTATTCAGACTCAGCTTTTCGCTGCGAGTCTAATGGCGCAAATATCGGGACGATCGGACAAGAATTGGCGAAGTTATAGCGGAAAACGTCGCTAAAACGGACGAAAGTGTTTATCTCACTGAGTTGAGCATCTTGGTGAAAAAAATGCGCATTTTGAAAAAACTTTCAAATTTCAAACTGAAACACTTATTCAGACTCAGCTTTTCGCTGCGAGTCTAATGGCGCAAATATCGGGACGATCGGACAAGAATTGGCGAAGTTATAGCGAAAAACGTCGCTAAAACGGACGAAAGTGTTTATCTCACTGAGTTGAGCATCTTGGTGAAAAAAATGCGCATTTTGAAAAAACTTTCAAATTTCAAACTGAAACACTTATTCAGACTCAGCTTTTCGCTGCGAGTCTAATGGCGCAAATATCGGGACGATCGGACAAGAATTGGCGAAGTTATAGCGAAAAACGTCGCTAAAACGGACGAAAGTGTTTATCTCACTGAGTTGAGCATCTTGGTGAAAAAAATGCGCATTTTGAAAAAACTTTCAAATTTCAAACTGAAACACTTATTCAGACTCAGCTTTTCGCTGCGAGTCTAATGGCGCAAATATCGAGACGATCGGACAAGAATTGGCGAAGTTATAGCGAAAAACGTCGCTAAAACGGACGAAAATGTTTATCTCACTGAGTTGAGCATCTTGGTGAAAAAAATGCGCATTTTGAAAAAACTTTCAAATTTCAAACTGAAACACTTATTCAGACTCAGCTTTTCGCTGCGAGTCTAATGGCGCAAATATCGGGACGATCGGACAAGAATTGGCGAAGTTATAGCGAAAAACGTCGCTAAAACGGACGAAAGTGTTTATCTCACTGAGTTGAGCATCTTGGTGATAAAAATGCGCATTTTGAAAAAACTTTCAAATTTCAAACTGAAACACTTATTCAGACTCAGCTTTTCGCTGCGAGTCTAATGGCGCAAATATCGGGACGATCGGACAAGAATTGGCGAAGTTATAGCGAAAAACGTCGCTAAAACGGACGAAAGTGTTTATCTCACTGAGTTGAGCATCTTGGTGAAAAAAATGCGCATTTTGAAAAAACTTTCAAATTTCAAACTGAAACACTTATTCAGACTCAGCTTTTCGCTGCGAGTCTAATGGCGCAAATATCGGGACGATCGGACAAGAATTGGCGAAGTTATAGCGAAAAACGTCGCTAAAACGGACGAAAGTGTTTATCTCACTGAGTTGAGCATCTTGGTGAAAAAAAATGCGCATTTTGAAAAAACTTTCAAATTTCAAACTGAAACACTTATTCAGACTCAGCTTTTCGCTGCGAGTCTAATGGCGCAAATATCGGGAGGATCGGACAAGAATTGGCGAAGTTATAGCGAAAAACGTCGCTAAAACGCGCGAACTATGTCGTCTGTTCTTTCAATTCTTTCAATTCTTTAACCAGACCACACAAAATGATAGCATGCTTCTGCTTTTTCATATTGGTTGCCTGTCAGATTTTTTAGTGCCCTTATATATAACAGCATTCCATTTCTCACACTTTTTTGGACTAATTATTATTCGCCCGCCAACCTGTATGCATTTATTGTCCTAAAATGATTTTGTAAAACAATTTCAAACTTTAAATCAATAAACTTCCATTGCAAATACTCCTGAGAATAATAACTGGGTTCAATTTTGATGAATGCAGAGCTTTTGAATTGGCTACAGACTCATTTGTCATCAGTCATACTAATCAATTTATTTTGGAGGATTGGTGCAACAAGTTGACCTTGAACAACTTACAGGTGTTTACGCAGATGAGCTGCGCCAGGGCGAACAAATAATTGCGATGGCGCAAATCAGCTATTTGCACATTATGAAGCCAAGTGAGCACAACTCATAAATTTGATAGTCATTCACTACTCAGTCGGATAATATTTTGGTGTCAACTTGGGTTTTGGAGGTATGATTGTTTACTACTAAGTCTGCACCATCTTGATAACTGAGTCTGATAAGACAAATGGTTTCTAGGCCTGACTTAGAGGTTAGAGCATCACTCACTGGCTTGAGCACTGAAAGGGGACATTGTTAATGTTATCACTATCAAACATTCTCAACATAATGCCACCTTAGAAAAGATGTATTATGCAGAGGAGAGGTGTCTGTCATGAACTGTTCTGATTGTCACCACCCAATCTACCTTACCAAGTAATCATCAAGGACCAGCAAGGACTAGGAGTACTCCCTGATCTTTCACCACAGACAGTTCCTGGACCAACCTGTAGAATCTATGTATGTATGTATTTCATTTGTATGTATGTCATTGTAACACGGAATCAGAGTGAAAGAATTGGTGGAATGTTGATGATGATGCAGCAGCACCCTCACTCACTCAGTCACTGAAAGATATTGTACCAATATTGAATAATGGCCCTACTCCAAAACCTGTCTCGTGTCTTTGTCTGTGGGAATGTTTGACCGTCATACTGCGTTCTGCTGATAAATCATTCAATGACCTCTTAGTTCTTTCTCTCACCCAGAAATATAGACTTTTTTTCACGGTTGAGCATCACATTCGGTTTCACCATTGACTGATCAAATTATCATTTTTATCTTTCCAAACTTTGAAGACAAGATTATGACAACAACATTAATAAAGCCAGCCTAAAGATTTGGGATCTTACTGAGTTTCAATGTGGTCTATCATGATACTGTTGTAAATGAAGTCATGTGGGTGATCAATATGCCGACACACAACTTGCAGATCATCTATGAGATATGAATGTGCACCATAGTGCCACAAAGAAGGCCAAATGACCTATTTACATAAGTCTTAGTATCTATGGATTTGTCGATTGCTTGAGGGTCAGGTTTTCAGTTTATATACTCAAGCAGTCAAGCACATTTGAATTGTAAATGCCCATAGTGCTACTGATAAGCTGATTCGAATCAATCGTGAGTTCTAATAGACAACAAATACGTCGGTGAACTGACAATTGACAACTGTAATCTGTAAGTGGGTACCAAATTTTTTCAAAGTTTTCCCTCTGGTCAGATGTTTATTTTTTCTTCATACATACCATGTTTGTTTGTTGCCGGCAGTTCACATAATAGGTCCCTTTATTTCTTATTTCGTTATCTGTTTTGTGTAACGTAATTTTAGCACAATAATTATTATACTAGGCCTAAGAACGTTCACATGACCCATTTCTGTGACAGCTGTATCAACTTCTATATTCATGCAGGGATGATTTGACTTGGCTGTTTAGGCTACAGAATAACGTATAAATAGATGACAATTTTGTCAACCGTGACTGAAAGGTTTCTGAATAACAAAAACAGCTTAGGTGCTCTACGTAGGTCTCGCTCTCAAATCATTCTCTCTCATAGATGGAACTCTATCTATGCATTCTGAGTTACGTTTTGTGCACGAATTGTCTAATTGAGCGAAGTGACCAGACTACCTTGGGAAAAGGATCGATTTTAGCTGAGAGAACTTGGAGCCGTGTTTCCAAGAACTATGTTAGGACAAACCATATGTCCGATGCAATCATACCAGGGAGTTTGGGACAAATGTTATATTGCGTCTCCAACTCCCTGATCTTACAGACTAGTTTAGTTTGACTTAAAAAAGTTTGAACAATGTGACTAAGAGCCAGAATACCTGTCGCTGTTATACATATTGTATTCAATGTACCTAAAAATAAAAATGATCAGCATAATACACTGTGAATCATTCGATCCGGTAACTATTGATAGATTTAAGTAGAGTATAGCAGGGTGCAAGGACTGTCTTACGCAACGAACCTTCTTCTCAGTTCTCTGGGGCTTGCACCCAGTGACCAAGCACCCTGATGAAGTTTGTTCATCTAATTGATACCGCAAACACTCTCTAGGTATCACTATCATAAGCATTGAATACTAACTGAAGTCCAAGACTTGAGATTGATTTTGTCCATTGGAAAATACTTTAACTTGGCAAAGTCTCAGCATCTTAAATCCGGCTAAGTGAACCTGCCACTGTCTTACCAATCAATGCAATCCTTATACATGTTGAGGTTTAAACGTGATCGAAGATTAAGTCAGTCTGGTGATGATTGCAAATCGGTCCTATGGCTTATCTCTGGTTAATCTCTAAAATGCTTCTTCATAATCATATAGGCTGTAAAATAAAACAAGTAAACATACTACATGTTGTTTGGAAATAGTCAGATTACTGACACATCACATAAATCACAGTCAAACTTAGAACCAAGTATCATGATGAGCTCTACGCTTGCAGCATATGCCCTCCGTCTAGCAGATATTCATTACAAAATAAAGTACAGTTGTGAAATACCCTTTACTAGTGGTTCCTACATATCGTAGCAGCGGGTGGATTGTGTATACCCACAAATGACTGTAGCGAAAGTGGAGAACTGAGCCTAGCATACACGCGCCCCAGCATGCAATCACACGAATCCAACATCTATTCAGACAAGCACACTTTGCCTGCCATTGTACTCCTTTGTTCACCAAACAAAAGGCCTTTTGTTACACAACTCTCATAGGTGCATTGGGGCATGTCTCCCTGACATCGGCCCCCAGGGCCTATCCAACATACTACAGCATAACTGTACTTTATTTTGTAATGTTCTATACACCTAGCATTGTATACACTATATACACATATCTACTCCAAAAACTGGGTTGGTCTCTTGCAATGTTTAACTGCCCCCTCCCCTGGTTAGGTTTCAAACAACAACAGCAAAAACCAAAGGGGCAGTCAGAAACTGCCAGTGTCCCAGGTGTTGGTGTAGGCCTGTGACCATTCCTCACACAGTAGCAGCCTGTAGTGTAGTACTAGTACTAGGTAGCCTGTGAGTGTCAGTAGTCACTCTCGCTTGATACATATTTATATTTCATCAACATCATTATCAACTATCAAAACATCGGGCAGTTTCGTTGCTTTTGTTTGTGTAGGTACTTTTTCCCTTTTTTTATGACTCATTTTAATAATCTTCGCTCTTAGTCATTTTTTATCCCTACACTGTAAGCATTCACGTTTATCAATACCATGATATCGGATGCATAAATAAACTAAACTAAACTGAACTCCCACTCCTAGTTCAACTTATGTAAAATAGTCCTATTGCTTTTTCAGCTAGATCTTGAACAATGAACCTGTGATAAATTCCCACTCATTTATCTTTTCCGACAGATGAGCAAGTATGTACAAGTCTATTAATATTGAAACTGGCCGAGCCGCGCCACATGTAAATTGCCTTTAGCCGAGCTGCGCCATCACAAATTATTACCCCCCCCCCCCCTGGCGCAGCTCGTCTGCCGTACTTGTGGCTAAAGAAAATTACATGCTTCTGACTCCTGTGAGTGAAAAACTCCTTGGAAACTCAAGCAACCAGTCATTGATTTTTGGTGCGCCGAAATACTTTACCGTGGGGAAGGATTAAATTAAGATGTTAGTTAGAAGTTAGTAACTGCCTGCATTATAGTGTTTATCTACCATGGCTATATAGCCGCCGTTGAGCAATGATAAAGCATGTCAACCAATCAATGATGTTCACAGTACTAACTAACAAACAACCTTGCTTACTACATTACACATTTCAAATTACATTACAGAAATAACCCAGTTCTGAAAGTTACTAGCATTAGTGTGATACGATGCAATAGCAAAGTGGTTCAACTTGGCCCAATGCTAAGGTTTAAATCAGTATGAAGTAAGGCTGAGAAGTAAATAACATTTACCACAGAGATAGATGCCATGTTTGTCAGTCAGTATGTCCAGGTGAAAGAATGATTGGAATTGATACCAAATGTGTATGATTAGTGTGTAACCTTGTTAGGTCAGATAGATTGAGCTGGTGAAAAGTAATGGCCTATGAAAACCATCTGTGTGAGCTCTGTCTGAGACGATATGGGTGCCTTGAGCGGCAAGAAAGTAACCTGGTTAAGGTCAGTTAAGTGAGCAAGTTAGTAGTAATGGCTTGTAAACCATCTGTATGTGTCATTACATTCACAGCATAATAGTTGGATAAGACAATAGTATTATGGTAACCAACCCGAGTTGTGGGTCCCTTCATGTTCTTTTGTTATGTTACTTTGAATAGAGTATGCACTTTCATTCAGCCAACTGATTGTTTACATTTAATTATAATTGCATTGTGTTAACCCGTTTGCGTCCATTCCCTATTCAATAAGCCAATTCAGCAGTCCCATTGAAAATTGTCAGTATCCAACTGAATGAAATTTATGTAGTGGACAACCACCAGTCATGGGTTTTCCGGCATCCCAGAATGCCAATCAGGGTTTTCCGTGTTAGTGACAGCCCAGAACGCGCCAGTTCCCAGAGCTTTACCAATGTTTGCAAGCCGACTTTTCCAAATTTTCACTTAAATAGTGTGTGATATTGTACTGGCTGGAGGAGATAATGACTGGAATAACGATATAGGCTGTATAACAATGCTGTATTGTATCTAAGAACATTGCTGTAGAGGCCGTGAGCGCTGTAAGACCTGCTCTACAACATGTCTCACAACACCCGTTTAGTGCCCATTTAGAACTGCATAAATTTTTGTTTTGTTGGTTTGAGTTGATGCACAATTAGGCCTCAAGACTCCAGATGCCTATGCCTATGCTTATGAGCCTTCATTCACCGACAGCAAAACCAGCACAACTGGATTGCTCCAGAAAATCTTGCTTCAACCCCTTCACAAAGACGCAATGACAGAGGGATCGAAATAATCAGTCAATACCATCACTCCAGCAAAGGTGTCATCAACAACTACATCCAAGCGGCTAGCTAGAAGACTTGTGGAACAGTATTTCATACATATGTCAAACACCCTGGAACTGGACTGGAATGTCCTACCTTCTGGGAGCCAACCTATCGTCCCCCCCCCGTGTCCCAATTGTGTATAGCCATCAAAAGCTGTTCATTTATCCAAATTGTTGCTGACCGAAAATGTTAAACAGTAAACCATAGGGATACTAGAAAACCAGTTTCTAAAGTCACTACAGATGCTGGTGCTGGACACTGGAGTCATCAAGGTACGAGTTATGGTACAAATGTGCTTTTAGAACGGATAAACAAATTGTAAAGATGCGGGTCAACTATGATCCAGTCACTACTATTACTATAGATAGTAGTAATAAATATATAATATGATTATAAGTAAGGAAGACTACAGCTGCAGTACACACCAGATGGAAAAGCCACTGTACTCACTAGCACTGTGAATGTACACATGCCATAACAACTGAATGGTACACAAGTCTTGAGACGCTGTTGTTTTGCTAGAATTATTCTAAACTTAACTCAACAAAATTTCCTTCGCAACCATACACCTGACAGTATTTACATGGCTCGATATCACTGCCAGCAATGCTACTGAAATGGCTTCAGCCGGAGTTGTCGTCAGTCATACTTACCAATTAATTTTCTTTGAGAAGTGGTTCATCAGCATAGTCTGTCATAATTACAGGTGTATTACCTGTGGTTACTATCGAAGCCAACCAACAAATGACCTGGCTTCGATTTGTAAACAAGTGCTGTGAGTGTGAGTGAAGCTCATGAGTTCAGTAAAGTAATCAACATAATAGTATGTAAACAATCATTTAGGGCTCCTTGGGTTTGCAAGCCTCGATTGGGCCTTTTCTGTAGTACTGTTTATGGTATCCAAAATCAACCAGTCAAAACCTAGGACTCGGGATCTCATACCCCTAGAGTAGGTAATCTACACAACTAGGGCTGCAAAATCAGGATCAGAAAACAAACTATTTCCAACATTATACATATTATTATTTACCCCGAAGTGCTTAGAATTGTTTGATTGTAAAAATATTGCCTAACTTTGGCAGAACAAGCTGCATGACTATGTTCTGCTTTGGTCCTTCGCTAGTCTCTAAGGTCATTGTGCCTCATGGCCTCCAACTAACGACTGCAGCAGCAGCAATTCGGGTAGTCACATTCACCTTTCTGTCAGTATGTTTGTAGAACCAGTATCTCCTCATACCAGATAGAAACTGACCCTCGCAGCTCCTAAGAGATTGGTGTTTGAGTGATTACAGCCGATCCATTTCTTGCCTTTGCAACCCTTATGTATGTATGTATGCCACTCCGAAATCTTTCCACACATTGAATCACAATTTTCTTCTACTTAAGGTTGACGATTAGCTTAAAACTTAAGATGGGAAATTATTGTGATATTCAGGAGATGTTTGACTTTCTGAGCCAGATGATTGAATTCAACAGGAATGGTAGGCTAAGTGTCAACTCCTCTACGCTTTACTAAATTTGCTGAATAAAACCATGTTTATAATCTGCTGAGTAGCCATTTATAGTCATAGCCCATGACCCACAGGTGGCTTCTTGACTTGTGGCCCGCTTGTGGTTTTCTGATTGCCTTGTTCTATTTGATGTGATATAATATTACCTGTATTATGATTTCACAGACTCCCCGTTGTTCTTGTTATTTGTATCGCATTACCGGGAGACTGTGACATCATAATGCAGAGAACGGTAGTTACCTTCCCTTATGGGAGGCACTTTTTCCACATCATTAATACATGTCAAGTAGAGCATTGGATTTTTTCACCATGTCAAGCTGACAAAACTTTCTCAAAAGTAACTGCCTGACTATAACATGCGTTGGTATTTGGGTGGCCTTTAAGAATTTGTTATTTGTCAGCGAAATAATTTGATTTTGTTGGATCTCTCTGTATAAGACTCCAGAATAGTATTTGACCCCTGAATAATGTTCTGGAACATAAGATGGCGAAGGCTGCGATTGAGAAAGTAACCACAGTTGAGCAATCATGCTCTCCATGCCTGTTAAGTAAGTATCACACCAATCCAAGGCTGTAAGCTACCTAAACCTAACTCTGGACACTTTTAATAAAGCGTATTAGAAACAGTAAATGAAAACAGAATATGGCATAACGTATCAGTTTTTTCCCAAATTTCGCACCACAGAATGCTGAAAAACACCTTTTAAAGGCCTCTAAATTGGCTGTTTTTGGCATTCTGTGGTGCGCAATTCGAGGAAGACTAATAGATAGTGCCATATTCTGTTGGCATTTCCTGTTTGTACTACGCTTAATCAAAGCGGCTTGGTATGTGAGAATTTTCAAACAAAGTTTGTCTGGCCTAAGTGCTGGACCTTTTGACAGCATGTTTGACGTTATTGATAAATGGCGCAAAATGCATCTACCTTTGATGGTCTATGCCGACATTGATACATTTGATATACTGCTGAAATATGTGGTGTGTGTCATTTAAACAGCTAAATGGTGGAAAATAGCCAAAAATTTGGCCCTTTTTTATTCAAACTGTCTCAAATCGTTGGTTAAAATTTTGCATTATATCATCAAAGTTAAAAAACCACACACATTATGACGTGACGTAAAAAGCCACTTTGGGCTCATCAAATATTATTTTCAACCTAAAATTAGGATGAACTATGTCTCTAAGAATGAATGTAACCTGTTTTGAACTTTCTAGCAATCAATGTAGCGCAGCCATCCACTTTGCTAAAAACAGCCTTCTTGGCCTCATTTCTCCTACAAAATGACGCAACGTCATCAGATCACGTTTTTGATGAGCTATTAGCGATCAGTAGCTCAGCAGCTTTCCAATGATATGTAAAATGTCCAAATCGGTCAACGCTGGTATCATAACCTTAATCAGGGTTTTTGTATTGAACTATTATTTTGTTGAGGATAATGAGATTATTGCAGAGATTTTCTGGCCACTGGGCTGGTTGGTGTTGGCCATGATAGATGGTCGCTCTGCACATTATGTCTCATCTTGGACTTTTTCATAATTTCAATCTCTCAAATAAAAAGGATTACAGAGCAAAGAGCATCTAGTCAAAGATTTACTTGGTGCAAGCTTTCGATCCCTGTATTTCTGTGAATGCAGTTCCTGGTTCTTCAGAAGCAGTGATTTGACTTAAATTGTTATACATATAAATAGAGTTGTAAGGGTTGCAACTAAGGAGTGTTGCGTGTTCACAGTAGTTTTCTTGGTATTACACAACTGGTAGATGGGTGGTAGGTTGCACTAGATAATGTTCCTGGCTTGCTGACTGGTATCTGACTTTTGCATAATTGGAACATTGATTGCTTCAGTCTCAAATTGTGGTCTTGCCCTAAATCGGTGTTTGACATCCAATTACCATAATAGGAGGGTAGCTATATTAAGGGCCAACAATTGTAATTAGATAATGGTAATTGTTGAATCATTATAGTCACTAAATCATTTTGCTAAATTTAATGTATTTGTGGTTACACCAGGGAGAATTCTCTCTGCTTACACAACTGTAGGAAAAAGCTTGAAGTCACCTATTCTATCAAATCTTAGCAAAACACAGACAAAAAAAGAGAACAAAGAAAAATGTAGTCCGAGAAATTCTGCTCAGCTGTTCCATTCCTTTCAGTCTGTTCAGAAATATACAGTTACGGTTTTCTTCTCACTGTTACATGTGTTAATTGTGTTTGTTAGCCTTATTTAGACCGTTAGGCTGTCACACAACAGTAAGTAAAAACGGTGTAGTAAACATCCCATAGGATAGTGTACTCATCAATTTGTGATTCCACCTCCTCAACATCCCTTTCTCAGATATGTGTTTGCAGGTAGATAGCATAAAACATGGGAAATCAGCTGCAAAGTCCTGCAGCAAAATGGACAAATTTGATGCTTTCATTTCGAGTCATGTCAAATGTTTTGTTCGGCGAAATCAACATAATGAAGGGCATGGGGTTTGCCTGTGATAAGTCAAAAGAACTTACCGCCCTTGGGACCAACATAACCATGGTACATGGTAATGTTGGTCTCAAGAGTGTCAAGTTCTTTGGACATAGGAAAAATAATTGCATCAATATTTTATACCCTGTTACTATCATTATTAGTCTAGAGTTATGCCCCCTGTAATACTACCTCGCTCACAGAGAGGCGCTCATCTACGACATCATCACTACACAAGACTCCATCTAGTGGTGATTCTACTCCCCCTCTACCTCCCAGATGAATGCAGCTGTACTAACATCATCAGGCAGTAGAGTAGAGTTGTTCGTGGAGAACCTTGGCAAGTTATATAACACAATTTTCTATTGTATACCAGTAATCCTATAAGTTTAATTCTATTCCAGTAGCAGCCAGCGAAGGACCCGATCAGGCGGCCCAGCTGATCGGTTCTTGAACTTAAACCACTTGTAAGAAGGAGGCAACAAGCGTTTGATGAGCAGGCAGCAATGCGGGCTGGGAGAAAGATGTGGGCTCCTACAGTGACAGCATAGCCAGCAGCGGCAGTAAAACAGGTAATACCCATCCACCTAGTCAGCTATCGGTAAGCAATGTACCAGAGTCAGTGGTGTCCCAGATCAACAGAGGAAAGCTAGTTGACCTCAGAAAATTTGTTGAGAAATGATGCCCCTGTATTATGAATCATAATTTTTTTAATTATGGAACTTGCTCTAGAAGGGCATGCAAATTCAGTCACGCCTGTAGTAAATGTGAAGACAAGAACCATGGAGTTGAGATAATGGCAATTTTGTCCAAAACTAAAAGCAAAGACAATACATTTGCAGACATACATTACTTGACTCACAAAACACTGATTAACAATATCCTTTTTAGCAATGGTTATGATATATACCGTGGCCCAGAAAGCCGGATAAAATTAAACTTATCTGCTGTGAATTTAATTTAAAAAAGACCTGAATTGAATTAAACATTTCAGTGAATTTAATCAAACTTTTCTGCATTAAACTTTTCTGCATCAAACTTTCAAGTTCTGCATCAAACTTTTCTCCTCTTAATCAAACTTTTCTACTCTGAATTAAACTTTTCTATTCTGCATCAAACTTTTCTGTTCTGCATCAAACTTTTATACTCTGCATCAAACTTTTTGTTCTGCTGCATCAAACTTTTCTACTCTGAATCAAACTTTTCCGCTCCACTGATATCAACCACCCTATATACTATGTATTACTGTATGCAGGTCCTCAATCTACAAATTTGCCTCACAGAATATTTTGGTGCACATTTTGTTAGAAGGAAGATGAAGGATGGGTAACCAGCTATTTTTGGGCATTCCCAGTACAAATATTTTATACCATACATGCAGGTCTATTATTTAAGATTTGGTACCATACAGGCTGTTATCCTCAGCTTTATAAACTACAAGTTTTTAAGCAGGGAATTTCAATAATACACAGGTATAAGAAATCAATACATTTATAAATATTTGTTGAATTCCCAAATAGCTTTTATAGCAAATGGAAAATCCTTACAAGTGGGACCTTTTGTCGTATACAGTCACAATGAAACTTCAATTTCATTTGTGGGCCTAACCACTACTCTTATCATTCTTGTTAGTCAGCAAACAAGCCTAGTTTTTGGGAACAAACTTTAATAGCGACCTTTACTATACTAAGGGCAACAGCTTATCACCAGCCCTAGACTGACTGGCCTCAGATCTTTCTTATACTATACAAAAAGAGAATTTTCATTGCTATCTTACTAATGGTAAAGTCATAAAATTTATTCTTCCACTCATTACCAATAATCGATTTCCATGAAATTTCTATAGTAACCAATATAACATTTAAAAAAAAATAAAGCAATTAATGTATGGACATTGTTTTCTGCTAGCTTGACGATATGAACTCTGCAGCAATCTAAGTGAGGTCACTACAAATAAATGGGCTTATGGTTTTGCTGGCCACAATCCTCACCCGAAAACCTAATTCATTCTGTTAGCACGAGTCTGACCTAATACCACAATTTCAAACAATTTGTCAAACTTTTAATTGATACTGATACAAACATGACAATTCACACCAGTGGGTTGCTGCATAACCACACAGGAGATAATACTACTTTGATAATATGGACAGGCTAAAACTGCAGTTCAAGAAAACATCCCAATACATTAGGGAAATTTACTGGGAGTTTTTACCTAGGTAATACATACAGATGTAATAATAGTATTCCAAGTGGTGCGGAGGTTTTTGCAAGGGCCAGCCTCTACTAGGGTAGTTATTTTAGTAAGAGCAGGTGTCATGAAATAGAATTGAATCTGGTCAGATGCCAGCTCTTTGTTTTCTATGAGGTTTTATTGCTTTGCATCAGCAGAATGTTATACATTTTTGTTAGCAATCTGACTCATACATACTCAGACTCATACATGATAATAGCTTAGCTTCAGCGTATAGCCTAACAAAATTTGTGAAAGGATGGGTCCAAAGAGAATGAGACATTCTGTCTGTTGAGGCAATCAACAATTTCTATGATGATTCACTTTTCACATTTATGTGCTGGACGGGTTTAGAATCCAACATACATGAAGAAATAATAATCTGTCTAGAAAAGCAAACAGTCTGGGGAAAAACAAACAGGGTCTCCCTGTATAAACCAGCTTAAATAGAGATTTCTGATATACCCTATAGGAGTTTAATTTAGCTAGAGTTTAATTTCGCTATCTGGACCTGGTACTAAATTTCACTAGTACTAAATTTCGCTAGTAGGCTTACTAGTGAAAATTAAAAAAATGTCCTAGCTGGGATACGAGCCCAGGGTATAAATCTCCATCTGATTGCTAGGCAGACACTTAGTCCACTACACCACGCTAGCTTGCATGCTTAGGGAAGGTGTATTCCTGTATAATTCTACATTGTTTATGAAACTATGGTGAGTGAGTTTAATTTAAGTTACACTAAATTTTGCAACCGAGGCAACAACCGAAAAGCGAATCCTAAATGCCGCGAAAACTAAACTCCTATAGGGTAGCTGTTCGAAATGTTTGGGAGAAATGTATTGTCCATGCTGTGTGACTGTGGCCTTGATAAAGACTGCCATGCAGTTCTATTGCAAATCATCGATGATGGATTGAAATGAAAGCCTATTGACTATGAACTATTGGTAGACTGAGGACCTACATACAGCAATATGTAATATAGGGTGGTTGATATCAATGGAGCGGAAAAGTTTGATTCAGAGTAAAAAAGTTTGATGCAGAACAGAAAAGTTTGATGCAGAACAGAAAAAGTTTGATGCAGAGAAGTTTGATTAAATTCACTGAAATGTTTAATTCAATTCAGGCCTTTTTAAATTAAATTCACAGCAGATAAGTTTAGTTTAATCCGGCTTTCTGGGCCACAGTAGATATATGGTAGAAATTACCATCTCAGATAGCTCTGTTAGGTAAGATCCTAAATGGGAAAGAGGCGTGGTCTAACACTGACAGTTATAAGCACTGATATGAATATATATATCAGTGGTTATAAGTTATCCAGCTTTTGTGTATGGGTGGTCTAAGGGGAGTTGACTATCCTCCTAATATTGACAGTTGTGTTGTTTGTTGCAAAGCCTTCATGTGTGGTCCAACCTTGACAGTCATAATGTATGAAGCTATCACAGAGTAAGGATATATCCTTACTCTGTGAAGCTATTCTGCTCCTGTTGACTGGCATTTGTAATTAGATTATACTAGGATACTTATGAGTATCCCACGATGCACCTTTTTGGAATTCCCAGTAAGACCAAGTGAATAACAATAATTTATGATCAGCTTGATCCTCTGTGGAATCTCAATTTCAGGATGCGTTGCTGGACTGTCAATAAATTCCCCATTCCGATTGAGATGTGTTGTTTAATTCATTTTGTTTGTTTTCCACAGATATAAAGATATATATATATATAATATATATATATATAAATATTGAATGTATTACATGTATATGATAAAGCTTGGACATACTTGAGTCTTACTATAAAAGGAGTGAAATTTGTGCCTCATATTCAATTCTCCAATTTATTCAGGTGAGTGCTCCATTGTCAAAATAAGTTCAGAATGTATTTCATCACACTATATAGTCATTACATTGTTGGTCTGGCTTCTTATATTGAAAAATTTAAGTGGCCATAATTGATAATTAATAAAATTTATTAATAGCATTCTGTTAGCATGCTAGCTATTCACTGCAAGGTGTCTAGTACTGCAGGAGTGGTGGGTACAATTATATTACTATTATAATGATTAGAATTGCACCAGAATAGTTGGCATGGCCAAAGGGAATATGGATGCTGGACTGGAACAATCTATGATGACAGCTCCCCCAGTGGGAGTTGTACCCACCACTCCTGCAGTACTAGACACCTTGCAGTGAATAGCTAGCATGCTAACCAATTGCTCCCCGTCTAACCATCCCCCCATATAAAATGCCCTTTTAGATCATAGATATGGTAAGCTCTGCTGCCTTATCTTACAGATTGTGTGTAGAAGGTATGATTAAAAGATCAAACTGTGATGATGTTAATAATGATGTTAATAATGATGTTAATAATGATGTTAATAATGATGTTAATAATGATGTTAATAATGATGTTAATAATGATGTTAATAATGATGTTAATAATGATGTTAATAATGATGTTAATAATGATGTTAATAATGATGTTAATAATGATGTTAATAATGATGTTAATAATGATGTTAATATGTCCGGCTTGATTACGTATTTGGTACAGTATATTTTTGAGGAAGGAGGAATATTTTATCGTTTTGCAAACTGAATATTTACTTCAATCTTTACAGCATAAGCTCAGGAAATCCACAAAAGCAAAATGTCTGATATTAATTCTGTGAAATCGACAATCCTCAACTTTCCGAATTAAATTAAGAAGTCTTGAATTTAGCAATACTGAATTACCAATTGCTTTAATATTAGCGAAGACACAATGAGAGATCGTATGAAACAATAACTAACAGTTTGGCTTGTGCTCAGTATTCAGACTGCAGTTTTTTGTTTTTTTTTTACCAATGACCAAGCATTTAGTCTCCAACAATACCCATTTTTGGAAAGAGAATGACTCTCAAAGTGTGACATGACCAAATCGACTTACAGTTAGAATCTGGTTGCTTGGCTTGATACTCCCTTAATTTCATTAGTTTAAGGCGAGGTTGTTCAAAGTTGCTTTATAATGTTGTATATATATATCATTAGATATGTATATTGGTACTGGGTTATTTTCATTCCTCTATCAAACCAAGGTCCGATAACATTGAAATGTCGTGCTCATTTCTACTCAATATAATTGCTGCCATTGTTGAAAAATTTCATATAAAACTGAAATATTATTATTATTTAAGTATTTATTTATATACATATCTGAGAACCTCAATAATTGTCACACTTGCTCAAAAGACTGAAATCTGTATAATTGTAGCTGTTATTGAAAACTCCTTCATAGCGCTCTGCTCATCAGATAAATCTAAACTAGAAGTACGGTAGTCTTCTTTATTAAACTTTCTCTGAAGGAAAACGCTCAGAAAAAACTCTCACTACTTGAACCAAGGTTAGATTGTCTGCGTAGCTTCGTGCATCTCATTATGGTAGCTTGCTCCACTGATATACATTCATAATTCTGGATTCTGAATTCATATCAATGGCTTGCTCTGTATTTTACACATGGTGTGGTATTATATAGAAATGATAATAGTGGATAGATCGAGATGTGGCGCATTTTGAAGATCTTTGTCATCAATTGTTAGATTTTGTTTGTATATATTTTGGTCAGAAATGCAATATCATATTGAACGACGCTTTATTAATATTATCGGGGGCTCCCTGCACACAAAGCTGTCTTCAATTTCTTCAGAGAAAATATAGCAATAATCAATTTTGAAACTCTCATCTTCAGACTTAATTCTTCAAAACAACTGGACCATGTGCTTGAATTTTTGTTTTGATAGGCTGATGAGCTAAAGTTTGTTATTGTTTGGAGTTGTTTGTCCAAAACACGTAATCTGAGTAACTAACTCTAAATTGTTGGACTGAATTCAAGTCTAAAATCATTTATTGATTTTTCATTTGAACTGACTAAATCTTTTCTTCAACTTTAAATCACTCAATCTTCAATCTTCAGTAAAATACGTGGGGAGCCCCTTATCTCAAATCACCTGAATACATTTGTGTCGAGTTAATCCCAATTTTGTCCACAAATTAAAGCCATGGATTTAGTAGCCCTGCTACTTGATCGATACATAGGCACACATACATTACTAGAGTCACCATACACTGATTTATAATTTATAATCATATTAATGGTCATATATTACCTACTCAGACAGATATATATATAGCATTAGCAAGGAGTTAAAGTCTTTAACTCCTTGTAGTAAGATCCTAAATGGGCTTATGCGGCCACCCTGCATGTGTAGTCTTAGTAGTTGACAATCCTCCTAATGTTGACAGTTGTTTTGTTTGTTGAAAAGTCTTCATGTGTGGTCCAACCTTGACAGTCATAATGTAGGCAGCTATTTTGCATGGGTGGTCTAACAGTATATGACT
This sequence comes from Membranipora membranacea, assembly GCA_914767715.1. NCBI lineage: Eukaryota > Metazoa > Bryozoa > Gymnolaemata > Cheilostomatida > Membraniporidae > Membranipora > Membranipora membranacea. The sequence goes on from OU612068.1 coordinate 15,342,316, forward strand.
GCATTTGCTAATGTTGACAGTTATAATGTTTCTAGAAAAATCTCCATGTGTTGACACTCATAATATATGAAGCTTTTCTTCCCTTGTTGACTGGCATTTGTAGTTGGACCAGAGACTATATCTATAGTCTCTGATTGGACATAGTAGGATACTTATGAGCATCCCACAATTCACCTTTTTGGAATTTCCAGTGGGATCAAGTCAATAATAACATTGTGATCGACCTGATCCTCTTAGGAATCTCTGTTCAGTTTGAGATTGTGTATTGTCAATTAATGCCTCATTCAGTCTGATTTTTTTTTTTTTTAATTTTTTTTATTCGTTTTCCACAGATACACCTGTTGGATTTACCCGGCAGACCTGGCCGTAATCGACAGATACAGGTATCTCCCACTGCTGATGCTTTACCGATAGCGATAGCATCAGAGGAGGCGTGGCCATGGGCTCCAATGACCAATCAGGAAGAGTGAGCTAATCTGTGTATTGTAACACTAAGTGGAGGAAAACCTCATATACTGGCATATACTAAAACAGAGTGTGAACCTGTCGATGTTCAGTTTTGGTAGCTGATTTTTAAGAGAAGTGATCCTGCCCACCGTGGATACATATCAGTTTATACAGTAACTTAATATGGTTTTATAAGGATAACACTGAATTTGACCATCAGTTTCCCAAGCCAGATCAGGTTTAATGTATTGATACATATTTAGGGTTTTTGGTCTTCAATATTTAGCTGCACCCCTTACAGTCCCTACAGACGGTCTCACTCACTATAACCTGATTGGACGCTGAAATATACCCGTTTGCCAGTCTGCTCATTAATATATGTATTGCTGCAGAACCTCATAGTATTTTATTTATTATAGCGGAAGAGATGGTAGTAAGTTGGTTAGTGTAGAGAGATCTGTAAACGCAAAGAGCTGTAGAGCTGATATAGCTCAAGCTCAAATGGGATTATACACTACAGAATTTTATCGCCTCGTGTGAGGACAACTCCCTGCTACTTTACAGGTATGTAAGGGCAGAGAGGGTGGGATATACCCCTCCTACCATCCCTGGTTAGGACAACTCAGTCCTACTATTAACTGTAGGTAAAACCATATAATAGCTCTATGGTGGAATATGGTAACCGAATTGGGTATCTGAATAACCTGAACTGAATTCCGCAAAGCATACTGATTTTATGACTTACTGTACATGAATTAAATATCTTGCTGACCAAATTAGAAGTGCAAAATTATTGATCAAGTATTGAGTGATCCTTGCCCTGTGATTAGGATCTACCTGTGTGTTGTTTTTTGCCTCTGTCTACCCCTGCATGCCTTAATATGACTGATTATGTTACAGTGAGAACTTAAAGAACACCCTGACAGTGCGTACTGAATATCAGGCTGACTTTATAGAGTGGCATCCATCTGGTGCTTTACTTGTTGTGCTCAATAATAAGGGTGAACTACAGGTAAATATTCTGCAGCTCGATATCAATAATATTTATGAGGGTAATACGAGTTTGACACTTGGTTTCATCAATCGGGTTAAATATATAACAGCAAATATGTGGCGATAGTGTGATGTAGGACTTCATGTGAACTATATCCTAAGTCTAAATCCTTGGAGTGGAGTTCGGCTTACTTGGACTGCTACTTTTTTTCTAGTTCTTGTTGACAAATTTTATGTTTTTGTCAAAAACTTGCAAGCAATTAAACATTGAAGCTATTACAGGTATATGACAAAGCTTTGACATGCTTGAGTCTTACTCTAGAAGGAGTGGAATTTGTGCCTCATATTGAGCTCTCCAATTTCTTCAGGTGCTGCATTTTCAAGACCTGTTATTTAGATAATTTGGTTAAAGGTACAGAGTTTTTTTACACCGAAAAAAACTCATTTATTCTAAAGCAATGTGACAAGGCTCAGTGGTGTAATATGCAGCACTGTGTGCTACTTTGTAATTTTACTTACTTTTAACCTGGCATTTGAGCGTCATATTTTGTAGTTATCTTATCTTGGCTCATGCGTTATCCAGTACCACCCCACACATTCATAGCGAGTTTTGCTAATTTATTTATCTCGCCTGTTAGCGAGAAAGTCTTGGTTCCTATTATCAAATTAATACTCAATTTTATCAAAAACATATTATAAATGGTCCAAAAATCGCTACTGCCTTACATTTGATGTATTGTCAGTTTATCATGCTCTATTTTGTAGATTATCTCCACATGTGAGGAGGATATCATGGTGTAATCACAGTACACAGCATACATGCAATGTCCCATCTACTAGAAATACACTACTAATAACATTTGGCAGGTAAATACACTACCCATAACATTCGATAGGTAAATACACTACTCATAATAACCCAATACTGTCATAATCTCTATTGGCTCATCTCCCTGTCAAAATATTCGTACCCTTATGAAGCTCACTAGATTGTTATTTATAAACATACCCTGATTATCATCACTAACATTGAGCCATGTATGTACAATGTATCAGTGTATTAGTGGATGGGGCTGTAGTTCTATTTTCTGCTCTAATTGTAGAGGACCTGTTGGTATAATGAAGTTAAGTGGTGAGAATCTGTGTAACTAAGATCTATTGTGTCCTCTAATCATCAAAGAGTATCTCAAATCTAACTCCTTTACTCAGGTAAGGAAAGGTTACACAGGTAAGGTTAGCTTACTCAGGAATGGTCAGGTTTCAGGTAAAACCATAGAACCAACTATAACAGTACATGTCTCTCTAATGTGGATTATATTTCAATTTTTTTTGGGTTACCATTGAATAAATAAGTTGTTACTCAAAAGACATTTCTGTCACTAATTTTAATCTAGTCAATAACAGTGAATATTGGTAAGCCTATATATTCAGTTATTGTTTTAACTTGTTTCGGTTTCGCCAGATTGTGTCCGTTGACAGTCTATATTCTGTTTCAGGCTACAAAATTATTAACAGCTATGAGCTGGAACACAGAGAGTCATGATTGTTTCAATGCTTGGTGAGCATCATGAACATCCTGCTCAAGGCTAAGGCTAACGAAGGAACGGTCAGTCGGTCATGTGTGACTTAAACTAACGTTGTCTCTTGTCATCAGTATTTGACTCAGGAGGCCATATTCTTTGTATAAGTCAAAGTAAAAACACCACACACCTTCCTCAATTACTATGTCTTGGGCTTCTTACATACAAAGATTTTTGAGGTTTGGTCAAAAGTTGTGCATCAACTAAACTGTAAAGCAACCTTGTTGTAAGTACTTTCCGCTTAAGAAAATGTGATAAGACATCCAAAGCATCCCTTTATTCATATGTGTATAATATGATCAAAAACAATTAGATACCTGTCTCTGTGGAACCTAGGACAATAGTATGACTCACTATCTTAGTTGGTCTTAGTAATCGATTCACCGACTCCCGTATCATTTACTGCCTCCAATAATATAATTGACTTTACCTTACAGATTTACTGGAGGCCACCCTGGGATGTTTTTACGCCCAACAGATAGCATTAGCTGAGGTTATAATACTGGAGTATAGAGTACATATAGATAACCTAGCACAACGATCCTTCCATCATTTAGTCAGGTAATACTCACTTTTAGTTGTATTTTTAACTAACACACTTGCAATGGTTTATTGTTCTGACACACTGACACTTGTTATGACACACAAGCTTGGATTTATTCATGTAAGGATAATTATTCTGTCTTTCACATCACAGTTTCAGTATCATGAACTCAAGCCGACACAGAGGGTTATGAGGTTATATCTCACTGCTGCAGCTTACTGTTAGATTATTACACATATTATGATATGATGCGTTGAGATATCTGAGTAGAATTCAGTCTAGCTGTGTAGCAATGGTCTGCTTTGAGTTGTATTATCTGTTTGTATAAGTCAACAAATGATGTACTTGCTGTTTTTACTAACAAGGTTTTATTTTTATTGAATGTTTCGATTTGATAAGGCGGTCCTTCTAGCGGTAGATATAAACACTCGTGACCTATTAATAGATATTTACTACGCTGCAATAGATTCAGGACAGGGACGCCTATCAGCTGCAGCCCGACATAAAGCTAAACTACGTGACAAAGATCTGGCGTTCCCAGGTGCGTATCTCACAAACTACAAACCACAGCCAGTCCTTGATTTTCAGGAAGATTATCGCGGCTGTAGGTGGTTGTTTAGGGGAAGGGGGGCTTCCTGAATACCATTGAGGGCTGGCTGTGCTCCATACAAGTAGACGGTCTCACCAAAACAAACTCCACCTCTGTGTTGTTCAGTTGTTAACCTATCTACCTAATTGGGCTGATGTGTGGATGACACTGTTGCCTAGGTCCTATTGGATCTAATACAGCGTGTTTGTTACAAACCTCTCAAGAGTTGTCAGATCCCTGAAACTACTGCTAGGCGTATTTACTCATGTTTTTCAAATCAATTCATTTAGCACAGACAATTTGTAGTTGTCCACTCTCTGAACATACGGTTCAATAAGGAGACAACTACTAACTTAACCAGTAAACGGCTGTCTGTATATAACACCTGATAACACTTGGCCTTCTGTATTGTTATTGATCTATTATTAAAGAATCCGGAGGCTCATCATTAAACGCAGATCTATTGACTGATGGTGATTTTCACTCCAGTTCTGATGAGGCCAATCTTGTGGTTACTCAAGAGAGAGCTCAAGAAAGAGCTGCATAATGATTTTAGGACTGAAAAGCTTACAAAAGCGATCAGCTCGCTCAAACTAAAACTATGTATTGAAAAAATGCTCATAATATCCTCTCAGCTATAACATGTAGTTACTGTATGGTGTATATGGCCATTACTTGATATAATTCATATGTCAGCTCTTTTGGCATTGGTTGTACGCTGTGGTGAACTGTTATTGTGTCTAGGTCTTTAATTGATATTTTTCTCAGCTCAATATAGAAAAAATATTCTGCTCATGTGAAATGCTCCATAATCTGACAGCTGTATGTTACTGTTACCACCATTATACAGCCTGGAGTTATGCCCCCGTAGTACCACCTCGCCCACAGAGAGGGCGCTCATCTATGACATCATCACTGCATAAGACTCCATCTAGTGGTGATTCTACTCCCCCCTCTACCTCCCAGATCTCGGTCTGCAGCAGTACTAACATTATCAGGCAGTAGAGTGTCATCGCATCATACACCACACAGTAATCTACAGGTTAGTCTGTGTTCTGTGATATATACCTCACAGCACCCCCCCCCCCAAATGATAAGGGTTAAAACTTTTTTGTCTCGCCATTCATTGCCCTCACAGTTGATCAAAATAACTCATTGATACTCAAGATCAACTCAACTTAAGCTTTCCTGTCAATTTTGATATAATGATGACAACAATGATGTTTACAGGTTCCAACATATGATGAGACGAATAATAAGACTATGGGTAACTCGACTCCTCAGTATCATCATATGACTGGGTATGTTATATTTGAGTACACTTTTTTTTTATAGGGCATGTTGCCAAATTATGATATTATTAGTTCCATTTCATTTGTGAATGAGATGTTTGATGCATGTCAATGCTAGGTCAGGGACAGAGATAAAAGGTGTTCAGAGCCTTATCATTCAGGACAACAGTCCAGGATAAAATTAATATATCAACGATCTAGGTGATGGCATAAAATGTCCATAGTCCGATGTTAGTGAGAAATGACCCGATCTTTCTAAGAATCACAGTTAAATCTGCATTGTTGGTATGTCGTTATCTAATGGAAAAGTTGTCTGCCCAGCATTTTTTCCGCCCGTGCACAATAGGATATCGGAATACTGATAATACATAATGTATAAACTTGTGACATCTTGACAACTTGTGAAACTGAACTGCGATACTATATATGATTTTGTTGCGTTGAACGTTAAAGTATTGTCAGGTAAGTTTGTTTTCCCCGTCATTCAATCTCCGGTAGCTGCCTCATTATTGTATGTTTTCCTTCGTAGTAGATGTTTCAAATGATATTTGGATAGAACAATGCTTAAAATTTCTGATCCATTTTCCATTTTTGATCAGAATACAAAGTTAAGCTTCTGCTGACGAAAGCGCCGCCGCTTAAAATGATAATCTTTCATCAAACTTTATTAGAATATAACATAACTATTAAGATCATCTCCCCCGTTTATCTTCTTGCATTGTGTGTGTTCAATTGTCCCTCCACCGTCTCTCTGTCTTCTCTTCCATATTATTCACATCACTTCTTCAAACCAAAAAAATTACTCAACAGGCATTTTCGTTATATCACTATAGATGTACCTGTGGTCTCAATCGTCTGTATTATACCAGTTTGTCCCAGCAAGGAGTAACAGGGTTACTCCTTGGTCCCAGCTAATGCTGAATCTTTTTCAGTGATATGAATTTTGCAGGCAGATCATATTATCAGGTGTGGTATGTTCTGTTCTTGTTGTGATGTTTCTCCATTATGTTGATATGACTGTAGGTGTACATTACCTAGTGGTTATACATACGACCTTGACCCTGGGGTATCACAGAGAATTATAGATGATTTTAACTCTATGATGGTGGATGAAGCTCTAGATTATAATCAGATGCCAGATCTCAGACCAAGTAATCAGGTAAGTTGCCATCTTATCGCTCACTTTACAGGAATTGGCAAAGAATTGAGTAATTTGATATGTTCTATTGGTCAACCCACTCTCAGGAGTCCTGGTTTGAGTTGCATCAGGGGATACTCAATCGAGACATATCAGATCAAATTTCATCGAAAATGTTACAGTTCGCATTATTGGAAGAACGTTATTCCTCTTAATGTATCAATGTACTCAGTCAGTTCAATCACTGCCCTCAAATCTGTAAGTAAATCACACATTTATTGGTTGAAAATTAATCATTGTGATTATTCATTTTTCAGAAGATGGAGAGAAGACCTGTTAAGGTGATACATTTTGGACTCGTATAGTGACATGGATTATCTAGTGTTACATTCAACATCATGAGGAGTATCTCTGTGTGTAACTAAGGGTCTCACGTCCGATCATCAAATGGATATAGACTATGGTAACACCTGCCTATCATAACTAAGTTTTTTTGCTCATGTCGCCATAATGCTCTTGTATTTACCGTCCAAAACCACATATCTACATGTCAAGACAATCACAATCCACAAGACAGCCTTTTGTGTTGCCTCTCATGTTAAGGGCAATTTCTGTACAGTTCATATAAAAAGGAATCTTTCATTTACTAATGTACATTTTGATTGTATATATAAACCAGCAGATCACATTTTACCGTTTATACACTTGTTGTGATAAACTACATACTAGCATACTATTTTCTCGTATATCAGGTATTTTTAATACATAATCCTCCCTATATAATGTGCAGTTATAATGTAACAAATTTACTGCTACCCACTTGCAGAATTACAGATTTTTTGCTTCCATGTCTGCAAAAATTCCTTCCACAACGCCTAACTGTTCCCAAGAATTATTTGTTTGCTGAAAAAAATTGACAGGTTTGGCGTAGGCCTATAATAACTATGAATGCTTTCAGATATTATTTCACAAGCTTAATCAAAAACTCTTTATAATGTTATCAACTCAGTTAAATGTCCAGCACATACATCACCGAGTCATTGTATGTCTCTGTTTGCTGGGGAAAGATTAACTAGAAAGTCATCTCAATGATCAACACCCACAGATACATACGGGTTGTGCCAGTTTAACAATTCTGTTACCTGAGTGTGTCATGAATGCCAGAAGGGAACTCCCTGTATCTTAGCACACTATACTTTGGAGTTATCTGCTCAGTCAGCTCCTTCGTTTGAGTAATGCTGTTAATGTGTTCACAAGCTGGAGAATTGAGCACCTAGGACTAGTGAGTCATTACATTATCTATGTCTGTGCTCTAATGTACATTATCTATGTCTTTGCTGAGTAATTTCATCATCTATCTCTGGGCTCTAATATCAGCAATTCAGAATATAATTAATCAAAACTATCTAGTCATTGCATTGGTGATCTGCTTCTTATATTGAAACATTTAAGTGACCATATATTATGATATAATAAATAGTGATGCGAATTATACCAGAATAGTTACCATGGTCAAAGGAAACAAGGGTGCTGGGAACTGGAATAATCCACCATGAAAATTCCTCAGCAGGCTCGAGTCCGCGGCTTCGGTGGCACTAAACACCTGGTAGTGAATAGCAGGCACGCCAACCGATAGCTTGAGGTCTCATCATCCCCCATATAATACGCCCTTCTACATCATATGCTAAGCTCTACTGCCATATCTTACAGATTTTGTGTAGCTGGTCTAAAAAGGGAGCAAAACTATGATGTTAGTAATGAGTTACTACGACCTCTACGCCTTATTTTTATTACTTGACAGTTTGTTATACATGATGATGATTTGTTGGTTTTGTTTTTCATCTCATGTGAATATTTGACGCTTGTAGATATATTTTCTAATGGTACAGTATATTGGATATAAGTATAGATCAGTTACATGGAGATATACCTATGATTACTGAAGATACAAGTCTAGTGGGTAAAATCAACCTCATCATCATAACTGATGGTTAGTTATGTTATATTATCCTTACATGTTTCCCTACTGGTGAGATCAACAAACCTCGGTCAAATCATTGAATTAACAGACCGATTTTTTAATTTAGCAATACTGAAGTACCAGTTCATGAATATTGACCAATGCACAACGAGAGATGATATGATATGAAATAGCAACTAACAGCCTGTTTTGTGCTCAGTATTCACATAGTAGTTGTTAAAATAACAACTGACAAATATCCTAGCATATAGTCTTCAACTTTGAAGTTGCTTGCCCATTTATTTTTGAAAGAGAACGACTCTCAAAATGTCACATGACCTTAATTATATCAACGATTATATTGAGTTAGAAGGTGGTTGCTTGACTTTATTCCCCTGTAATACCATCAGTTCAAGGCTTCGGTTATCCAAAGTTGCAATATAATGTTATATATGATATAAGATACATATAACATCAATAATGTACTCTTATTCAAGAGAATTATTGAATGAATCTGTTTAATTTTATAGATGTGGTTGAGAACTCCTTCATAGCGCTCTGCTCATCAGATAAATCTTAAAAAGAAGTTGTCTCCATTACTAAATTTCTCTGAAGGAGAACGCTCACAAAAAAACTCTCACTAAAGGTAGATTGTGTGCGTGGCTGTGTGCATATAAGTATGGTATCTTGATCTATATTTTACACATGGTATGGTATTCTAATATATAGAAATGAGAATAATGAGTAGAATGAGAGAAAGCACATTTTTGAAGATACTTTTTCACCAATTGCATTGAGGAAAGTTGTTAGATATTGTCTTTCTGATAATTTTGGTCATAAATGCAATGTAAATTGAATGCTATAATAATATTTTCTCAAATTAGCATGGTGGCAGGATGCTATCTTTCACTTCCATTTAGAAAATGGATGGATAGAGTTTGACAGTTATTTCTGTTAGAGGTTTTCATGTTGATCGCAATGTACCTTACATTATGTTGCACACTGAACACTGATTTTCTAAAACTGGCTGGAACCGGCTGGAACCGGGTTTTCACTCCTACTAGCACTTAGTAACAACAGGCTGGTCAAAACATTACCTGCGCCCAGTCTGGAACCTGGATTTGTGTTTAGCATTCTGGGAACTTAACCACTACACCACCAAGGTTACATGGCGTCGAAGGAAATTAGTCATGTATTTGTTGTGATAAGTAAACTTCTCACAACACTACATAAAGCTTACTTCAGACATCAATAAATACTAGACAGAAGTTGATGAAATTTGATCTAAACATAGTTCCCTATGTCTAGATGAGAAATTACAAACTGAATCAAACTTAACATGTACTATTAGCCAATTGCTCTAGTGATTATTGAATGAATATCCATGCTCTCTTGAATTGTGATATAACAACTCATCAAACAAGCATGTAAGGTTCCTGGGTATGCCGAATTATATGGCGATATCCTATTTGATTTCAAATGATCCAATATGGGCGCCTAGAACAGCAACTTGCTACCTATTAACAGTTTTTGTAATGCGTAGTAGCAATTAAAACTGGAGGTTATCAGTAATAAGTTTGAATCTTATGACGCATGATCAATATTGATATCACATGCCCCCAAGATATGGCCGCCATAAACAGTAATCGGCTGTCAGTTAGCAGTTATCATCATGTAATAACACAGGCAACAGGGATTATAAGGGTAAGGTGCATATTATTCACCAGTTATTTGACCTTATATTTTTAATCACTAATAATCATAATTCTAGTGTGACCGCTTCTAGTTGGATTTGGTATTGAATAGTCTCCATCTGGTTTGGTGCTGTGATTTTGCAGTCATGACTGGACCTGAGAATGACGCTTTGCTTGAGGCGTGTTCTAACACTGACAATTACCATTTACATGCTTGAGTTTCCAAACTCTGATTTATACATATAAGCATGAATGATTATGATACATGTATATGGTAGAAATCACCTACACAGACAGCTCTATCCAGTAATGGGAAGGAGGCGTGGTCTAACAATGACAGTTATAAGCTATGCAGCTATTCTGCATGTGTGGTCTATAGTAGTTGACCATCCTCCTACAATTGACAGCTGTGTTGTTTGTTGTTAAGTCTTCATGTGTGGTCCAACATTGACAGTCATGATGTAGGCAGCAATTCTGCATGGGTGTCAGTTTATCCACGCCAGATATGATTATAATAAGGGAGTTTGTATCTGTGCGCACTACACTTTGGAGTTGTCTGCCCCCTCCTGTACTCCCTGGTAATAAGAATGTAGTTTTATTGATGACTCCTAGATAATAATATGAACCCATATCCATCAGTCTCTGGTTTTATTGAGTGAATGACAACTAACCCGTGATCCACTCAGATCGTACTGCCAAGATAAACTTGATACAGGCATTGTCTTACAGTTTGGTTTATTGTACAAAGTATAATTGTATCATGATTGAGCAAAGAGGTTGGCACGCATGGAGGAAGTAAGAATGAAACAGAACAGAATTAAACATATAAATATGAAGGTAGATCACTCAATGATGCCTAAATGACTGCTAAAATCGCTGGAGACCTTTCTTATTAAGACAAAACAATAAATAATATGGGTATTCATACAGATGTCATGCCCATTGACTTACCATAAAAAACACCTTTGCCAGAAATTGAATTCAAAATAGTTTGGGTACAGAGGCTTGGCAATGTATGCTTAAGCTGTTGTCTGATGATGTTTGGACTGGGATTGGAGAAAGCTAACATATTCTTGAAGACAGATATTGACGTTTTTCTCGTCGACTCTTGATGCTTGCACAATTAGGGCTTTGCATTGTGTGTTTCTTGTTGATTTGTTCAGGATAAGTTTACAAGAGCCATTCTCCTTTTCAGCACATTTAATCTTGTCTGCGGTGTGTTCAGCACACTCTGTCTACCTGTACATCAGATATTACAGTACAAAAAAAACATGGGTGTGTCGATAGAACAGGAGAGACTGAATATTACCAATAAATCGTAATATTGTAACTCATACAAAACGACGTTTCGAGAGATTGTCACCTGGCCGGTTCTCAATATAATTCCATCCACAGCTAAATTCAATGGTTCAGAGTTTTGTATGTAACTATGGGATAGAATATATAAAAGCTCACCAGGTAGAACGACAATCTTAGCTGGGCCAACATCTGGTGATAACGGGGCAGATGTTTATGAGCGCTTACTCAAAACAACCAGCTTTATCGTACGACCATTGGTTGACTCACATTCTGCGTATTAAGCTGTTTGTGTGACTCGTTGGCTTTCTGTTTAGCCTCCTCTTTAGCCAGCCTAAGCTGACGTAATCACTCCTCACTAACAAACCTTCAGGCTGCTTAGTACCTGGAGGGAACTACCATCTACAAAATGTACATAAATTAAATATCGCTCACATGTGAGGGTCAATCAAAAGACTTTATCAAAGTACAAAAACAGTATCATACAGAATGGCGAATTATTCTCTAATCATAGAGTTATCCTATCTAGGCTTACTTGGGAATGACTGCCATTGTTCCATCTCCAGGTCTCCTCCATGGTCCATCTATACTAGTCTTAGTCATGTTTATACCTCTTATCTGTGGCTTAAACTCATCCAGAGTCACACAGTAGTCTGTTTCATATACTTTTAAGCCAACCTCTATAAATAAGTAAATAAATATATTGTGTTTGCTGCCCGCGGCCTGAAACCATAATAATATCGAAAGAGTAGTACAAGACACAAATCGAGCTTACTGCTTCTCATTTCATCATCTACAGAAAAAAAAACTACCATTGTTCCGTATTAACCCTAAATTGCTTTATAATGTATTATGCCGAGTAAATTATAATAATTAATATAATAATTTCTCGTTCTTATTTCCATAGCAATTACTTCACTTTTGTGAGAGATTTGTAGCATACATGTTGATCTTAGTTAAGACATTTAATCTAAATGCTTCATAATCAACCTGGCGAGTATTTTAAATTTGTTTATTACCTATACAGTACAGTACTATGTAGTCAGAATGTACACCCAATCCTCCGTATCCAACAGTTTGTTTGCAGTCTTCGGCCTGTTTAGGAATGATTTAGCTGACATCTCTGTGACTGTAACACTTCGAGGTCGAGGTGCAGCCTTCAAACCTCCACTCTCAACACATCGTAACCCCTCTTGTGTGTCGATTCCAGCAATGCATCTTTGCATTCCAAATATATGCTTATACAACTTAAGCAACACAACAACTAATTGGAATTGATAGTAGATAACGAATAGTGACAAAAAGATGGAAACCATCATGACGAGGACAATTTGTTTTTATGTGTCAGTAACTTGGAAGGACATATCAATGCTCTCTGCTCTGACTTCCGAGGACAGTGAGATGGCACAATCGAATAGCTTGTTATCCAGGATGCCTACAGGAGTCCCATTGGGAGAGCAATGAACTTCCTCTCCCAAGAGGAAGTTCATTGGGAGAGCTCTTCATTGACAGTTCCAGCACCAAGCACCCTCAGGCCTAGAGTGTATCTAATTTTTAAAGTGTTTCACAAGATCAACAAAAAAAAGGATAGACTTCTCGCGTTTTTATGTTATACGCTATAAATACCAAATATTACTTCAAGCACAGATGTTATTTTCTATCTAGCCAGAGGTTGTACTGTTTATCAATTGGCAAAGAGCTTGGGCGAAAGTATTGCTGAGAGTCAATCAGCAAGCTAGCAACTATGATTGTCAACTCACAGCATCGTATGTCTCTAATTTATTACCATACTTGGGAAAAATTAACTGTGTATAAAATTGAAAGAAACCAAGGCGAATGCAAACTTAAAACAAAGAAATTAATGAGCAGAATGTAAGGAATTGTCCACACTTATGCAAAATTAGCCAATCATGTAAATAATCAAACCAATAGTAGTCTGAGAAATTCTGTTCAGCTGTTCAGTCCTTTCAGCCTGTTCAGCAATTTACAGTTACCGAATTTTCTGCCTGCCATTGCACTCCTTTGTTCACTGAACAAAAGGCCTTTTGTTCTACAAGTCTCATAGGTGTCTTGGAACATTTTTGAAGACAGACTCCCAGATATCGGCCCATGGCCTATCCAACATACTACGGCATAACTGTTCTTTATTTTATATAATGTACACAAATAAATATTTTTATCTTGATGACCAAAATAAAACTGCAAAATTATATCACAAGTAATATGAAGTATCCTTGTCCTGTGATTAGTTTATGTCTGTTTTTTTCCCTGTATGACTGAATATGAATATGAATGCTATGATTACAGTGAGAACTTAAGAAGCCAACAACCCTGACTGCGCGGACAGGCTGACTTTATAGAGTGGCATCCCATCTGGTGCTTTACTAGCTATGTTTATTAATAAGGGTGAGCTACAGGTAATTATTCTGCCGCTCGATATCAATAGACAGTTTTCTGAGCTCTTATTTATGCCTCAATTCGGAGTTGTCCTCTCTCCAGTTTGGTACTTTTAACCCACACCGCATAGGAAAAACTTGCTGAAAGAGGGTTAAATGGCTTGAATGTTGATGAATCTTAATTTTAGTGACGAAATTCATGAAAATCTCTGCCAAATTGTCCGCAAAACAGGCAGAAAATGCTGTAATTGACTATCCAATTACTAAAATTATTTCCCAAACTATGTCCATATGAGTTTTTAATGTTGCAGATTCTGAATCAAAAATAATTTTTATCCTATTATAAGCGGTTTTTAAGATAACCCTCTTTTCAGCATGTTTTTCCTATGCGGCGTGTGTTAAAAGTACCAAACTGGAGAGAGGACAACTCCGAATTGAGGCCTAAATCAGAGCTCAAAAAACTGTCTATCATATTAGTGGGTAGTTCTAGCTTGAACCTAGATTTCATCCATCAGGTTATATATAAAATAGCAAATAATATGTGGCTAAAGTGTGATAAATGTTGATCTAGGATTTAGATGTTAATTGTATCCAAGTCCAACTCTTTGGAGGGACAAATCAAAAACAGACCCACTTGCTTGGACCGTCATTTTTTTCTGGTTCTTGTTGATTCATTTTATAATTTTGTCAAAAACTGGCAAACAATTACTAGTAAATATTGAATCTATTACAGGTATGGCCAAGTATATTATGATAAAGCTTTGACATGCTTCAGTCTTACTCTAGAAGGAGTGGATTTTGTGCCTCATATTGAACTGTCCAATTTCTTCAGGTGAGTGCTCCATTTTTAAAACCTGACATTTGGTTAAAGCAAGGAATTAAGGCTTAAGCACAAGAATAAGCATAAGGCTTAGAGACAAGAAGATGCAACAGTCTAATGCCACAGCCTCTAAAGCAAACAAAATGGTCTACTTGTTATCAAAACTTAAAAAATACACGACAGTAGAAAACTCATTGAAGACGTACAAATCACTGATCAGACCTATAGTAGAATGCTGCTCATCATTGTACATTGATGGTTTAGCCAAAAATTCAGAAACAGTACAAAATAAAGCAATCAGAATCATACCTTTAGCCCCCAAACAGTTTTCTGTCGCATCTGATCGCTTACTCCTAAATTTACATACTCTCCACAGTAGAAGAACTTTTCTTTTTCACAAATTTGTCAAATCGAAGGTCCATAAAGGCCGTGCATCCAAGCACATACTTCCTCTCGTTAGCAAATCAAACAGACATTCACGATTTCTTCGTAGCAACTGTGCAATAATTATACCCTCATTTTGATCAAACCTATAGACTAGCAGCCTAGCAATAACTGCTCTATAAAATAATGGCACGGACCATTTTTGAGTGGCAGGATACAGTTCACATTTTATACTTCATTGGTGTTTGTTCTGTAAAATTCACCGGGTGTACCCAGTTTTAGTGGTCATATTTGGAAATTAATAGGTGTTTTGTTTTTACATTATATGTGTGGGGACATAACTCCTACTAATGAACTAACCCAATGCAAAACGTTCTGATCTTCAGGGAATTCCGAGTTGAAACTGCATTGTGGCCTGTGGGGATTTTGTTTACTTGCCAATTTATTTAGCAAGTGAACTTGCAGAAGTCTGCTCGTGTTAGATCAGCACAAATTAAAAAAATTTCAATTAGTATAATGTCAGACCTTTATGAGACTAGTATGATATTGTGTGGTCTAAAACTTTTCTCAAAATTGCATATTATAAGTGAAATGTTAAGAATTCAATAAAAGGTGTTTCTAGTGTGAAACAAAGTGTTGAATCCAAAAGTATGGGTGTACCCTGTTGAAGCGATCATGTCAGCGGCAACGGGGCAGCCACATCCTCATTTTTTCTTATAACTGCTTCTTTTAATGAGTAAAATGTTAAGGGTTTAAATAAAAGGTGTTTCTAGGGTAAAACAACGTGCTGAACCCAGTTGATCAAGGTTGATTAAAATCGGATGTCATATCACGCACCACATCCCGGAACATGTGCGGCGAAATATTATTTTGCCTTAATGGCGAGGCCGCAATGTCGGCGCCAAAGTGTTCTCTGTTTGCAGGCAGGTAGGAGCACCCCTGGGGGCCAACCAAACCTAAGTCGTCGGTAGACTGCAGTGGGATTCGAACCCGCAACCTTCAGCACTTACGTGTTGAAGGACCGGCGCTCCAACCAGCTGAGCTACCTCCTCCTCCACTAGTAGTTGCAGCAATCTTTACTCAAAATGGCTAAATGAAATGTTACGAGTTTAAAACAAGGTTAATTCTAGGTAAAACAACATGCTGAACCAAAACTGAGAGTGTACCCAGTTGTAGCAATCATGTCAGCGGCAGCGCAGCAGCATATCAACAATTTTTCTCTTAATCAGTTCGGTAAGTGAAATGTTAAGAGTTTAATATGGTCAGCAGAAAACACGACTATATGTATGATTTTAACAAGATATTCTTTCACATCATTCCAAAAGGTGGTCGGCGTCAGCACTACACTACACTACAAAAAGCAGCCTAGTAGTAAGACTGCTCAAAAAGTGATAGCATGGGACAAATTTGATGTAAGAAAAAAGGTGTTTACCCAGTTGAAGAGGTGAGCAGCAGCACTACTGCATATACCAAATATTCACACAATCGATTGTGATTAGTTGGAAGTCAAGAGTTTGATGCAGTTGGTAGAAGTCAAGACTATAGTCCTGGGTTCAACATAGTATATGCTTTATCATTGCATGAAGTGGTTAGTCTGAGACAGCGCTACCGCATATCCCCATATCATGTCATTAGCATGTTAGGAAAAGATGCGAAGCTGACATATCTTAGTTGGAAAAATGTGCTGTTTTTCAATCAGTTGGCATTGCAAAGCCACATACAAATCTCTTGTCAGTGACAGAACTCATTTATGTTCCCACAAACAAATGACACCAAAGCTCTCAGATAGTCAGTATTTGTGAACCATCTTTAGAAGTGATTGATTTCAGACTCTGACAGTTTCGTTCCGAAAAGTGTGGCACTCGATGAACTCATTGCTAGTGTTGTATTGAGCCAGCAAAAATGAAAATGAGCCGAGCCACTGAAATTTCCCTAAATTTGGGTACGAGTCGGGTCGAGTCGAAAAGAGCGCCGTGAAATGGATTTACATTACGACTTCATAAGTCGATGTCCTACACTGTCTTCAGATATCACAATCTATTAGAATGATGGATATTCATCCACTAATCACTAGTGCAATTAGCCAATAGTACATGTTTCAGTTTGTTCAGTTTGAGACCAAGTTTCATCAAATTCTGTCAAGTATTTATCAAATTATAGATGTCTGAAGAAAGCTTTATGTAGTGTTGTATGCCGTTCATAATAATCACAGCAAAAGCATGACTACTACCTATATGTTTTATCATCGTATAATCTCTATTTCCGAAATCATCACCTAAAATCGATAGCATAGTGGTTAAGATCGTGGACTGTAGTGCACTAGGTCTCAGGTTAGAGTCCAGGTGCACGCAGTATTTTGACCATCACTCTAGTAGTTGAGACCCGTAAGGATGTAGACCTCTGACCCGACTTGACCCTAACATGACCCGACCACAGAAACCCGAAACCCGACCCGTTGACTCGACCCTGAATACAACACTACTCATTGCTCATGTGTTATGCAAAAGATTTCCAGCTGAAAAATGACATACGAGGCACTTGGAACATCAAAAATGCTGTTTGTAAATAACCCAAGACAGTGGTCTTGAGACCATACAATGTCATACTAGTCTCATAAGAAGTTTGACATAATTCAATTGAAATTTTCAATTTGTGCTTGTCCAATACGATCAGACTTCTGCAAGTTTACTTGGTGAATCAATTGTAATGTCAACAAAATCCCACAAAGCAATTTCAACCTGGAATTCAAACTCGAAATCTGATCAAAGTTGATCGAGTAATCGACAAAAAACCTGGATTTTGGACAGTAAATCAAAGATAGCATCATTGCTTCTACCCTTCCAATGACGTTTCGTTGTCCACAATTAACTGCCTCAGTGCCTAAATGCTAATGCTCCATATATTGTCCTGTCTAGGTTTATTATTAAGTCTATGGGACCGACTCATTTTAGTGGATAATACAGCGATGAATTTCCTCTGATCATCAGCTTCAGATCAACTCAACTCCATTAAATTCTTTGTCCATTATTAAATATTTGAGGTAAATACTAGAAAATAGTATGTTAGCTGAAGACCAACTCATTTTAGTGGTTAATGCTAAAATGGATTTCCACTGTCTGTGTTCAGCTTCAGATCAACTTCATTAAAATCTTGTTCACTTAATTAATTTGAGAGGGAGGCAAAAAATAGAAATACTAGAGAATATATGTAGTTAGTCTGTTAACTGAATTTTGAATACTCAAGACCAACTCATTTTTGTGGTTAATGTACGAATGGATAACCTCTGTCTGTGATCAGCTTGTCTTGGCTTTGTTGTGGAGGAACACCTCAGCCCCCCCCCCCCCCCTATACCAAAGCTTATCAAGACTGGCTAGATGGAAGGTTGAGCTGGATAATGTTTCTGGTTTCATGAACACCATCAGATTTTGTCAGCATTTGCACATTGATTGCTTCATTTGCTTGCCCTTAATTGGTTATATTAGGTGCCAACAGGAACTTAATGACTCATAAAATCATTTGGCTAGGAGGAATGTGTTCGAGAAATGATAGTCAGCCAGAGAAAAGAATGCAAATAATAATCTTAGTCTGAGAAATTCTGTTCAGTTCTTCAGTCCATTGAGCCTGTTCAGCAATTTACAGTTACCGCAGAAAGTTTGCTTGTCTGGTTGGGGTAACTGTCTGATAGCCCTAGATCTCCACTTTTGCTACACTCATTTGTGGGTATACACAATCCACCAACTACAATATGTAGGAACCACTGGTTATTTTACAACTTTACTTTATTTTGTTATGAACCTCTGCAAACACAGACAGTCAAACACAAAAATCAATGCTCTTTGCAGGATTCAGTTCAGGTTATTCCCTACTCTGATCAGACACTCTATTTGGTTACCACATTCCACCTGAGAGCTTTCCCATGGTTTTACCTGCAGTTAAGAGTACGATTGAGTATCCTTAACAAACCTGTAGAGTAGTAGGGAGTTTTCCTCACATGAGGTGGTGAGACTCTGTATTGTATTGTCCCGTTTGACTTTGCCGAGATTGCTGGTGAGCGTTACGCTGGTGTGATATGTTCTGTACCTATATACAGCATTTTGTGAGGTTTTATGTAGATATGTCGGCT
This sequence comes from Membranipora membranacea, assembly GCA_914767715.1. Classification (NCBI taxonomy): domain Eukaryota; kingdom Metazoa; phylum Bryozoa; class Gymnolaemata; order Cheilostomatida; family Membraniporidae; genus Membranipora; species Membranipora membranacea. The sequence continues at coordinate 15,361,572 of OU612068.1, forward strand.
CTACAGCAATTTGGAATAACAGATCTCTCTTCGATGTTTCAAACTTATGCGGTCACTTTCAGATTTTGTCAATAAAGTATTCTTGAAGTTTGCTGGGAAAAAATATATCATAAGTGAGAAGGTTTGGACAGTGTCAAACAAATGATCTATACTACTATACTACCACCCTTGACAGGTGGGAGGGGAAATCAGCTCAACTGTTGGCAGAACTGTTTTATCACATACTACAAATCGTCACTCGGAAAAATCACCTTCACCTGTTTACGCATACGATTATAGTAACAATTTTGGTATTGAGTGCTGTAATAGTGCGGATTTATAGATTTACCTCGTGTGTCGAAGTCGTGGTGATAGAAAATGATATACTCGTTTAGGTTAAGCTCATAGTCTCCAAACTCGATTTTTCGAAGGAATTTGGTGTCAATACTGTTTTTCCTATCAAATAAGGAAGCTATGTTATTAGCAGACATAGTGTCAGTTAAACTATCATGTCTAGTGAGGCGGTAACCCCAACGTATACATTTTCTATGAACATGATCAAGGTCATCAACATAACATTTAGTAAGATAAGGTGACCAAACAGGGCTCGCATATTCCAAGATCGGGCGTGCGTTGAGTTGAGTTGAGTTGAGGTTGAGTTAAATGCTATCATTTTAGTTCGAAAGGATGCTTGGTTCAGGCTGCGTTTTAACATTCCTGGTACTTTGTTACCTTTCTTAGTTACATGCACCACTTGATTGTGCCATTTTAGATTGTTTTCATTTTGCGCACCGAGATATTTACTATTATCAGTGATCGGAAGAGCTATAGGATAAGTTGTTATGGCACACACAATATTTGATGTTAGGATACTGATCACGTTTTATACTTCATTGGTGTATGTTCTGTAAAATTCACCGGGTGTACCCAGTTGTAATGGTCATATTTAGAAAATAAAAGGTGTTTTGTTTTTGTATTACAATTAATTCACCAAGTAAACTGGCAGAAATCTTCTCGTATTAGACCAGCACAAATGGAAAATTTCAATCGAATTATGTCAAACTTCTTATGAGACTAGTATGAGATTGTATGGTCTTAAGACCAATGCCTTAGGGTAATTACAAACAACATTTTTGATGTTTCAATTGCCTCTTATGTTATTTTTTAGCTGGAAATCTTTTGCATAACACATGAGCAAAGATTTCAATGAGTGCCTCACTTTTCAGAACAAAACATAACTGTCAGAGTCTGAAAACAATCACTTCTAAAGATGGTTCACAAATACTGACTATCTGAGAGCTTCGGTGTCATTCGTTTGTTGGGACATAAATAAGTTCTGTCACTGACAAGAGACTTGAATGTGGCTTTGCAACGCCAACTGAGTGATAAAAGCACATATTTTTAACTTAGATATGTCAGCTTCGCATCATTTGCTAACATGCTAATGACATGATATGGGGATATGCGGTAGCGCTGTCTCTGACCAACCACCTCATGCAATGATAAAGCATATACTATGTTGAACCCAGGTATAGTCTTGACTTTTGCCAACTGCATCAAACTCTTGACTTCCCACTAATCACAATCGTTAGTGTGTATATTTGTGATATGCAGTAGTGCTGCCGCTGACCTTTTCAACTGGGTAAACATTTTTCCTACATCAAATTTGTCTCATGCTATCACTTTTTGAGCAGTCTTACAACTAGGCTGATTTTTTACTTGTTCTCGTGGCGATGTAGTGCTGCCGCTGACCACCTTTTGAAATGATGTTATAAAATATCTTGTTAAAATCATACATTTATAGTCGTGTTTTCTGCCGACCATATTATACACTTAACATTTCACATACCTAACCGATTGTGAGAAAAACTGCAGATATGCTGCCGCTGATATGATTGCCACAACTGGGTACACTCTCAGTTTTGGATTCAAATTTTTTTTAATTTGTGCTCCTTCTAACACGAGCAGACTTCTACAAGTTCATTTTGTAAATAAATTGGCGAGTAAACAAAATCTCTACAATGAAGTTTCAACCCGGAATTCCCTGATGATCAGAACGTTTTGCATATGAGTTATTTCATTAGTAGGAGTTATGTCCCCACACATAAAATGCAAAAACAAAACACCTTTCAATTTCCAAATATGACCACTACAGCTGGGTACACCCGGTGAATTTTACAGAACAAACACCAATGAAGTATAAAGCATGATCAGTATCCTGTCACTCGAAAATTGTCCGTGCCTTTATTTCATAGAGCAGTTATTGCTAGGCTGCTTCTGGCCTAATAGGTATATTATCACCATTCAATTTATGACCATCAATCAAGCTCTCTGATTTTTTACTAACATACATATGAGCGCACTTTTTAACATTGAATTGCATTCCCCATGTCTCAGCCCATTTTTCCATGGCTGACACATCATCTTGCAGTTTGTTAGGTCCAGTTAATGATTCATTCCAGCACAGAAGTGAGTCATCAGCATAGAGACGGCATTCGGAGTTGCGAATAATATTCAGTAATAATGATGATGACTGGGACATTATCAATACAGAAAGCCTTAGTTGGGTGAAATGACATTTTAATATTACAGGTTGGGTGTAAAAGTATCTCAACTACTATATCATACATCAAGTTTGTACTCTATGGAAATCCGACCACATACACCTAGCACTTGTCTGTTGTTTTCTTATGAAAAAGCAAACTCTGATTGGTTATCCAAGAAATGTACAATGAACAAGCTATATTGAGGGGTGTGTTGAACCCACAAACATCGCAAACGTCAAAACGTTGGAATCTAGCATTCCACTAACATCGCAATCCCAAAAACGTCGCAACGAAGGGTTTTTATAACGTCTCAAACCCACAGACGTCGCAATTTTTTAAACGTCGCAATAGCTCGAACCCACTAATGTCGCAAATGTCGCAACTCAACAGAAATGCCGAGTTGTCTTCTCATTTGATGCAAATTGGTGATGATGATTTGTTGCGAGAAGTAGATAGGAGCATAGGATTTTCGAAACACGGTGGGGAATTGAATATCAATGTTATATATTGTGCTATAGATAATTCTTGAGGATTTTTCAGGTTATTTGAATCATCTTTTTCTCTCTTTATATTGTTACCTCAGAATCCATCAATGCTGTCATGAAAGGCATGCTAACCAACATCTAGCAGATAAAGTGACATATCAAATTGTAATTTACCTTAATGTTTGATTTAGCCGATGGTTGAAGGCGTCAAGAGGTATTGACACAGGTGGATTGAGTGCTATATTTTTTCCTCTTGCTGACATAGCCTTGATCTATTGATAAAAAAAATGTCACATCATTCCCATGATGAAACGCTTTGGTTTTTCCAGATGAATCAAGTCAAACTTTATTTTATATCGCGTACCATGTAAGCTTGAGCTGTTACATTGTAAGGATCGACGTTGCTCGGATAAAGGAAATAATTATTCATTTTAATGGGAGTCGTTAAAACGCGCGAAAGTGTTTATCTCACTGAGTTGAGCATCTTGGTGAAAAAAATTGGCATACACATCAACAAAAATCATAGAACCATGTGAGATGTATGAAGAAAAAAACTATACCTACATCGGATTTTAAATCTAAAAGGTATGACGAACAGTTCTTCATACCTTTTAGATTTCTGAATCGGGTGTGTGCGATTCTGTTAGTTTCTTTAGCGTCTATATCCAAAAGCTCCATAAGCTTGCCACTATACTCTTGAGCTACTGCTTGATTAATCTCATCCCTGTAACTAAAATATCCAAGTTCTAGTTATAATGTGTGTTGAAAAAAACAAAATTGTCCCATAAATGGTTCTTCCAACAACAATTATCTAGACAAGACAAAGAAAGATAATGGCATGTCTAACAACCTTGGTTGCAGGGTAATTAGCATGGACACTGTAGCAGTTTAATAAGATGCCTGATTACAGCCAAACACTGAAACTCATTTGTCCAAATATCTGGTGTTACCCTACGATATAGGGTAACTTGTCATGTATGTGTTTTATACATAGGACTTTGTCAAAAATCTACCAAAGCGTGCCTTTTTTTCTAAATCTAGGGTTATAATCATCTCCCCTTACTTGCTCATGCCAATCCGTCCTTATTTTCCAGGTCCCTACAGACATCATACGCCTTGAGAGGGTGACTTCGGCGGTTTTACCGTGGAAAGAAGCAGTCAAGAGGGACGATATTATTGAGATAGAAGATCGTACACACTGTAAGGTGAAAAGTGTACTGCTGATCAACAGCACAGATGTGATATTAGAGGTCAATGTATTCGGCTCTCGGGTATTAACAGGTGATAGTGCTAAAGCTGGTCCCTGTTATGTCACCTTATCTACTGCACCTATATATGTGTCACCCATGAACTTTGTCTGTAAATACAGACTCATCACCAAAGACCGTCTTCATATACTCCTGCCTCTACGCAAGAAGCAGTGTCACTGAAATCGTTATGTCATACTTTTTAGGGTTTCTTTTATCATTTTTATCGATTCTGTATATAGATTGATTGTTATAGTTTTTTTGCGCGTTCAAGTGAAGGCTCAATCTGATCAGTTTTGACAAAATTCATTGATTAATCTTTTTGTAAATGAACTTATATACTGCCATGCATTTTTTGTACTGTAAGATTAGTAAAAAACCTTTTGTATATTTAATATCATTTTCATAGAAGGCATCAGCTTGTGCTACTATATTCATTAAACACATTAAAACATATAGTATGTGAGTATTTCTACCTACTTCTAAGCAATGTTCACATTTCTTCTCTCGACCATAGCAAAAAAGTGAACAAAAGACGGCCTTCAGATATTTGTAGCTTCTTCTGTTGAATAACAATTGCATGTATTTGTATGAGATCATGAGTAAACCAGCGACTTCTCACATACTGCATCATCTGTAGCATGATAATGTGCCCTACAGTACAATAGTGGAAGGGCAACTCCAAAATCCAGCAAGCGCTGGCAGAACGTTGTTGAAACACTGTGTTATTATTGGCATATCTGGTAACTCACGAGTGGCCATGACATGACGTCCATAGCAAACCCTTTAAAAAATAAATAAAATAAATCCAGAACTAAAACATTAATTGTCTAGGTCAAGATGCAGTGAAAGAAACTCACCTCATCAAAAGTTGTAATGTGAAAGGACAACCCTATATAACGGATAGATTGGACAAAACACCTCAAAGAGAGTCCAAACTGTTGGGGCAGCAAAACTTTGTGGTTTGTCAGTACCTAAAATACCAAACTATGACAACTAAATGACTACATAAACCCTAGCATTCTTCGCTTCTATCAAAGAGGTTACTGAACTAAAGAGAAACGTACCTCTGTTATTCTGTTGATGAACAGTCGACTGACGAAGAGTTTGTTGCCATATCCCCAATTGAGCACATTCTCAATGTCCATTAAGTATTCCAGAATAGGTACAAGAAAGCATGTATGAGTACCAGTGATAAGCTCAGTTATATCATTGTCAAATATGTTTTTGGATCCGTAGCACTACAGTAGCTGATGATGGTTGCCATGATTAGGATTCAATAGTAGTTTGGAGAGGCTGAAAACAACATAGAAAAGTTCATTTGGGAAATTTATGTTTGTTAAATCAAGGCGTAATAGAGTAATAGCTCCCCTGTTACTCCTTGGTTAAATCAAATAATATTGTGGATACATGGTGTTTAATGTACACCACACAAAGAGAGTGGCATTAATTGACAGGGGTTAGACGGAGAAGAGCATACTGCCCAGCAGCAGCAATAGCTGACAATAGATCCAAAAATATGTGAGGGTGTAGTAGACAGTTCCAAAGTTGATGTATCAGATGTTAATAACACCTTTTGTTGTGTGAAAGAGTGAGCCCGTCACAAACTATATGCTTGGACAAAGTGAGCATGAGTTATGAAGTATGAGCATACGACTGAATGAGCATCAAGCCATCGGCAGGATTGTTAGGATCCCGAGTTCCAGGTGAGACCAAGTTAGACGCTTGTGTTATTATAGTTGCAACCTACCAAGAAGTTTTACATGTACATGATAAATATAAGAAACAGGTAGAGGGTTTTTGCCAGTCGTGCCAAATGCTGCCATGAATTTGGTTAAACTTCTCTTCAGCTACTGGGTCCACTTATACATGTGCCCAACAATCTGTGACAGAAATATGGCATCTAGATAGCCGACAGTTCAAAGGCATTTTTTTCATGCATATATATGTGTAACGTTTTCCTGATATTAAATAGAAACATAGCTAGATTGCACTAACCCGTCTGACACAAAAAGCTGCAGATAATCACACAGAAGTCTTTGAGCCGCAGCATGTTTCCCATATTGAAGACACCAAAGTCTCCACCATCAGATACATAAGAATTTCAAGTCTGCAAATACATATTCAACCACCAACATGAAAGGTCTGTCACATGTGAGATAAAGTATCAAAGTATCTTCATCGTCAGTGGCAATGTAACTCGTTGGTCAGCCTACAGTTGGGCATTACACATATACCAATATAGTATTATGGATTTGTCTACTATAAAAACCCATGGAACTTGGCATCCACCAAGGGGATTAAATATTAATATTGTAAACTACAATGAAAAACTTACATATAGATTCCTGATCTGATCCTCAGGAAAGGCTCATACGCTGGCTGACTTAACATACTTTCTGCAGCTGGACAGTCAGACCTGTCAAAAGATTGTAGGACCTATGATTGCATACCGATGAACATGAGCCATAAATGGCCTTGGCAGAACTAGCAGCATTAATGTAGGTAGTTGGGTCAACACAGGAGTTCCCTTTGGGTCATCAAGCCAAACAAGCAAGCTGAAGTAATAATGTGTAAATAATAATTATAATAATAAGTATAGCCTAAGCAGGGAGTGACAGTTCTCCTTGGTTTAAGCGTGAATCTGAGCTCTCAGTTGGGTCTTTCGGTTAGAATGATTGATGATTTACTGAAGCAAATTATCATTGTTACCTAGCTCCAACTCATCGCTCACTTGGTCTTTTAATTTGACAAATTCATTCCGAAACTCCCTCACTCAGAATTTATATAATTCCATCAATGAGTGAGCGATTTGTGATCGAGACCCTGGCAGGGGGGTCTTTCATTTACAAAACGGCAAAAATCGCAATCTGATCGCACATCCAGTGAATGAGACCTGCTAGGGTGTCGCTCATACATCGCTCACTCAATGATGGAACTATATACATTATGAGTGAGCGATTTGGAGGTGATAGTGCCTAATTGAAAGACCAAGTGAGTGATAGTTTTGAGCGATATGCGACGGTGATAATTTGCTTTAGTAAAGCTTTGCTCATTCTAATTGAAAAACCCCCTAGATTGCGATATTGGCTGTTAAAATGAAATACCCCCAGAAAGTTTCACCAAGTCTTTTACTCCTTGGTTTAACCCAAATTCATAGAGTACTTTACTTGATCCTTCCTTCTACTTCCATTTCTCCTTCTACTCCTTGCTTCTATCTAAATATATAATTTATATACCGTAAGGTCGCGTATTGTAGCCGCATGGTTAATGTCCATGAGTGGTTAAAACTTAGTCAAGCATACCGCGGTTATAATAAGGGCATTGTTTCCAAATTCTATAGGCAGGCGGCTAATGAGTGAACATACATACTAACTCAGTTGTAACATGCTAGCATCAATGAACTAAACCTCCTTCTACTTCATTTAGTTCATTGCTAGCATCGACTATATATCTCTTATTTTTATTAACAATATCCGACCTCAGAAGAGACATATAAAATTGGAGAGCTCAATGTATTGACCTTCAAAGTCAAGCAGTTGTTGCCTCGTTACACCTACATAAAATTATCATCCAATTAGAAACGATCTGACCAATAGTTAACCAATCAGCATTCTTCTTCTCCAACCAGTCGATGCAATGCTTATTATTATGGCAGACAGAAATGTACCATAATGTTTTGTTTTGAAGAAGTAAGTAGGACAGCTGTGGGCTGTGGTCAGGTCTGTGCAGTGTGGTGGGAGGGCATTAGCATGTAACACATAGTGTGCACATTTCTTGATCATTATATTGCCTGGGCGGCTAGATATTGTAGTTAAATGACAGTGGGCTTGCTGGTGTGATATGGCTAAAATCTGTGTTTTGTTTCCTAAATCAATCCAGGCCTGTTCACCAACAAGCCACGTGGTTACAATACGCGACCTTACGGTAGTTGTCATTTTTATTAGTCAATCTGAGTAGGGAAGTGCCCACAATTCTTCCGTAGTTGGTGACTTGCGCGACCACTATAGAAGGCCTGTGGTGGTAACTAACTGAACTAACTGATGGAACCAAGAACAAACCAACACCTATGGTGCTAACCAACACCTATGGGCCCAACCAATACTTGTGGTTCCAATCAACACGTCCTATGGTCTCAACCAAAACCTAATGGTCTCAACCAACACATACTTACTTGATACTTGAGAGTAGTTGCTTCTTCTGGTGAAGGCTCCAGCAATGTTTCAGGCTCATCTGTCGGTAATTAGTGTGTGTATTAACTCGTATAATCAAATTTTCACCATTTTGTTTGCTGGAAAATTACCAACCTGCCACAGGAGGATCTACAAGTATCAAAGAGTCATAACAAAGGTTATTCCACAATTAACGGTGGAGACAAAGAAAGAACCTCTTTTGGTGCAGGTCACCCAACTATCATGCTCCTACTAGCTAGAGAGTAGCTACAGATAAACCATGAGTCATTGATTGATTGAGTGGATCACAGCGGCAGGTCACTGACAGTTGATTTGATGAGTTGCTCAGATGAGTCACTTCTCTCTCATTGGTCAGAATATTAAAACTTAATATTCTGACCAATGAGAGAGAAGTGACTCATCTGAGCAACGCATTTGGCGGGTACAAAAGCTGCGCAGCCGTGATAACTTGGTTTATGCACAGCTTCCCATCTTCACCACAACAAACACAAACCACACACACACAAGGCTGCAACTCATCAAATCAACTGTCAGTGACCTGCTGTCTGTGAGTGGATCTGATCAGATAAAAACAATCATATAAAATTTAGATACTTTTCTGTGGTAAGTCTCACAGATTCATCACTGGAAGAAGCAGTCTTGTTGGTTCTTTCTTTAGAAGTTGTAAAAAAAGATTTTCAAACCTGGTGATTGTCCTTAGAGATATAGAACTAAGTCTAGCAGTATCACTAACAGTCACTGCTCAGAGTGCTCCCTGCTACTTGTACATTGCGGTATAGTAGTTGGCAGAATATCTTAGTCGGTAGGCATATCGTCATAACTAGTAGGCAAAACGACTCGAAAATTAGGTGCACTGTCCTGGCTAGCTAGGACGATATGCCAATACATATGCAAAACGTCCTAGAAAGTAGGCAGACAATCCCACATCATGAGACCCTATTAGGCACATTGTCCAAGGTTTTAGGCGCAATATCTAGTAGACGGAATGACTGGTATTCACAGGTGGTAGAGGCCATTTGAATGAGTAAACTTAGGTTCTCTCTTGGACACTGGATAAATCTGACGGCTTAATGTCTGTAAATCCGATTCAGCTGATATTATAGATGTATTTGAGAAAGTTGGTATTAACAAAGCTTGTCAAGACAGGCTGCCTTCAAAATAGTGTTCTGGATTTTCTTGATTACTACACCCGTCTTGTGATTAGTTTGGTAGCTTAGGCACGAGGGATAATAAATCCACCAAAACAAGAAAGCTTCAGTGTCTATTCAAGCACACTGACCGAGATGCCAATCCGTTAGGCAACTCAAACCGGCTTATACGATGCCCAATTGATGATCCAGTGAGTATTGGCTCTCACCTCAACAATTACAGTCAACTCTCAATGAGGGGTTGTCTAAGGCGTTGAGCCCCCTTACTCACTGCAGAGATATCAAAGACCTATATTGTAGTAAATATAGTCAATCTGCCAATATTATTGCCACTTGCAAAGATGTGAATATCTATTTTGTATATTATAGGCATTGAAGCCAGTCTTACAACTATAGTCAAACCTCTGCGACTGCGAAGAATGAAAAGCTATGATGTAAATTATGGGCATTGGAGCCAGGCTTTCAACTATAGTCAACCACCCTTTGTGCTCAACGGAATAATTACCAGTGGAGTTATCTTGCAAGCCACCACTCTAACAATTATAGGCACTAGGCCAGGTTGTTAATAGTGATACCAAGATAAAAGAGACTGAATTATAGACACTAGGTCAGGCTCAGTCCTCAATATTACTTGGGACAATATAGTTATATAAACAACTTATTATGTTAATAACAGTTTATTCCTCTCACAATTCATCCATCCACAATGAAGTCTGATAACTAAATCATGATGCATAAAGCCACGGCCGCTCCTTTAATAGGTGCACCGGAAAAAATGTCCTAAATGTACATAAAACTGTCCTAAAAGTACTTGAGTTTACTATAGCCTACTACCCAGCGGGCAATCAGTTGTCTAAACTGAGTTGGAAAGAGGTTACCAGAAGAGGCTGAACACTGTTGCCAATTGTATGCCATATGCACCTCTTCAAGAAGTTTAATATAGGTTTTATATCCTTTTCAGGGAAGGATATAACAGGGATATTTTTAACTACTTCTCTATCCAATATTAAAATTGAATAGTTCATTTATTTGTTATATATATTTATTTATTATGTTACTCACAAGGCCTGTAGGGGAGAGAGTCAGGGGTACTGTCTGAGTGGGACTGCTGTGGAAGGCTTCTGCCTTGCTTAGAGCATTTAGCCTAAGAGTGTAAAGACTCAGCTGGAATCAATTTATTCATGCTTCAACAAATGCATCATTTCAAGATCACCACTTTTTGTGTTGAGTGGCAAGTGGTGCCAGAAGCAGTTGATTCAATCAATGGCCACATATTTGCCTGTTTCAAATTTCTTGGATGTGATATTGGTTCACAGGAATTAAATAGGGATGCTGATTTCTTATTCGGTTGTTTGGTGTCTGGGTGTAGAGAATTCTTGATAACAATCAATTCGCTAGGGGAGATAAATGCTACTTTGGTCTGCGAATTATATCGACCTCGCATTGACAACCATTTTTACACTCAGCCTAGACTTCCGTGTACTATTGAAAAAGTGAGGAATAAACTGTTCTCATGCTGGAGCCATCCCAGCCGGCACAACTGTATCTAAACTATGTTGGAAAGATGTTTACCTTAGAGGCTGAACTACGTCTGCCTAATGTGGCAATCTGTCACGTTATTATATGTTGGAATGGTGCATTTTAGTAGATATTGTTACGATATATAAACTGCCTCTGCTACACATCTAACTAGAGGCTTGTACACATAGTAACCATGCGTTTTCTTGGCAGCAAATTTATACAAAATATAACATACCTCAGTATATATTTCATTATTATTACGATTTATAAGATTTTATATCAATTAGCATTTAGGAGGGGGTTTTACTCATAGTAATTCAGTCCACTGTGGATGTTGAGTAGTAGGCCCATTAGACCATTGGACTTCCATTAGTGTAGGGTAAGTCATTGAGTTCTTCGCAGTGAAACTCCTGTAACTTAAATCGAATACAATCTGGTTCAACTTTATTCGCAAAGAACATTAAGTGGTGGTTAATGCAGGTAATTTAAACCCTGGCTATATATTAACCTATTTCAAAATACTGACATGTATTAATGTTTCAAAGTTATTGAATAATGGTTTTTTTGAATAATTATATTGCACTGTTGTGTTGTCACAAGCGCTTACCAAATGTTAGCAGCTTACCAGGGGAGATAAATGCAAGTAATGTATACAAATTCATCAGCTACGCAGTCATAAACGCATCGTTCCCATGCAGTTTAGAGACTAGATTTGATTTTAAGAAAATGGACTACAACAGTGCAAAATAGAATTGCACACAATTTGGAGCCACACAGAGTGTTAGCAAACAAATCGCAAAGCATTTTTTTTCCATATGATACCAGTATTCTTGCAAATTACTCTCTAGTAAAGTAGCTGTAGTTACTACGCAGTTACCACATTGGAAAAAACTGTGTTGCCTTGTATGCACCATTTATGCCTCTACGTGGTCATAAACGCATCATTCCCATGCGGTCTAGAGACTAGATTTGATTTTAAGAAAATGGAATAAAACAGTGCAAAATAGAATTGCACACAATGTGGAGCCACACAGAGTGTTATCAAACAAATGGCTAAGCATTTGATCACATATGATGCCAGTATTCTTGTAAATTACTCTCTAGTAAAGTAGCTGTAGTTACTGCGCAGTTACCATATTGGAAAAAACTGTGTTGCTTTGTATGCACCATTTATGCATCTACAAGATATTGAATGTTAAACGTGTACAATGCAACACAGAAACAATCCAATTGCGACATTGGAAACATGTTGCCGCATACAATGTGCCCGCTGGGATACTAACAGATGGTACATACATTATAATTTGAGTGTTAGCTATGCTTTGTCAGTCCAGAAAAGTTATTTCTGCTATCGCCAACAGCAAGAAAATAAAGTATAAAAGCAGAAGCATCTAAAACCACTTTTATCTGTTGCTGGCAAATGGGGATATGTGGCTCCCTCTGGCATACCTATCAAAGACAGGTGATGTCAGATGATATTGGCCAACAAAAAAGCTACCCATTGGCAACCTCTTCAAAAGGTTGCTGACTAAGCCTTGGTAATTCATAAAAGCATAAAACATTATGGGCGTTGACATAAAATCAATATCATATCACAGGCTATCATTTACAATGTGACAAAGTATTTTTCTGCATGTTCCTCCACTTATACACACATTACTTATATACAATAAGTTGATCAGAAAACATTCACATTAATAGGCTATTTTTAGCGAGTCATTATTTATCATTAGTAGTAAAAAGTAGGTACAATACCTCTATTTATTTCCCCATTGTGTTATATATTAATCATGCTGTCTTGCTAGCTTCAAGAGCCTGCTTCAAAACGTGATACTCACCATGAATAACCACTCAAAATGTAGCTCAAAACCTGTAATTTGATACATATCACTTCTGTCAAATCCTATGCATTGCTCACTTTTTTACAGGCCTGGAAAGAACATCAATCGAAATTTCCCCCATTTTTACTGCACATTTCCATTGCCAACATGGACACCATCCAAGGTTATAAATGCATTATGCTTTAGATTTTATATCATATTATTTTTCGAGTTTCAATTCTTTACACATTTGAAAATATTTTCCATAATATTTTTCAACTCACCAATGAAATAGCTCGGCTTTTCCAGCTTGTAATCTGCTGATGAGGACTTCCGGGGATCACCTGCTTGGAGACTGAAAAACAAGGATGAAAAAGATATCAGAGTCATAAAGATACGCTTTGTGAATCAAGAACAACAGACTAAAGCGATAAAGAATTGTTTCTTCTTAAAAGACACACATCAAGGATTTCAGGTTCAAGGCACAGAAGATGTACCCAAGGTGACCTACTGCTACAACTGCCACAGGATTGGCCATGTTAAACACAAGTGCAGAAGTGCTAAACTATGCCCAAAGTGCGCAAACGACTACCACGAAGGTGATTGTAATTCTCCTCCCCTCCCAAATGTATAAACTGTAAAGGAAATCATGCTTCAACAGATAAGGAAGCATGTCCAGTATATGCTGAGAGACTGGCCCAGTTAGAAGAGCTTTCTAAAGATGTTTAACCCAAAGCATAGCCTTAAGTGTGTCCAAATAAATATTTGCGGTATCTCAGACAGAAGCCCTATGACACTTGATCAATATGTTAATGCAAACAAAGCAGACCTGATATACCTGAGTGAGACCCATAGACTTACTAATAATAGTAGGTCTATGGTGAGACCAAAACAAATACTAAATTCTCGCTGAACAACTACTACACTCTCGTAAAACCTCACTCTAGCAGCCCACAACATCAAGGAGGAGTAGCACTACTGTATCATAAAGATACAGTTATAGATAGAGTACCAGCGCTAAAAGAGAATTCACTCGATATTCTTTTTGCAATCTGTAGGCATGGAGATAGGCGAATTCTCACTTGCTCGGTTTATAATCAACCCAACAACACTGCTGACCTAACGAAACATCTGGATTGTATCAAAAACGCAAGAGATAAACTTTGGCAACACAGCTGCCAAAGTATGCTAATTTTAGGAGACCTCAATGCCCGTCACACAACATGGGGTGATACTAGGAATAACCAAGCAGGGAGAATACTTGCACAATTCGGACAAGATGAACACATGCTAATAAGTAGTCCAACAGAAAACACATTCCTATGTGATAATGGCGGAAGTGTTATAGACCTTGCTCTGATGACACCAGAACTTCAAGGCCACATCTGGAAACGCAGTGTGGATACAGAGATTGAGCTATTCACAGGTGCTCCCCACAGGGGTCATGTCCCAGTGTGGACTACTAAGCCATCCAAGCCGCCTAGATATATGCATGACTGGAAACGAGCTGACTGGAGTTTGTACCAACAGGCTCTCGCTACACTTAGTAATGAGGCTATTGTTGGACTACAGCACATCACAGATCCACATGATATCTGGAAGGCTGCACTAAAAATACTGACCACAGCCCGAGACGCATCTATTGCTACCACGCTCATTTCTCAACATAGCAAGCCTTACTGGACAACTGAGCTGACACGCCTATCCGTTGAACTCAGAGAGGCAAAAAAAATATTTAAACACAGATCTACATTAACCAACAAAAACATGCTGCTGGAAATAAAAGAGACATTCACATCAGCTTTAAGAGCGGCAAAATCGGAACACCTCGAGCAGCAATCAACTGAACTTAATGCCAGTAATGCCAATGTGTTTTGGAAAACATTTCACAAACTGTACCAGAAACGTGAGGACAACTCAATCGGACCTATAGTCAACAGTGGGTCCACCATCACCTCTGACGAAAGAAAGGCAGACGTGTTCTACAAGGACATTTTTCTCAGTCACCATCTCAATAGTGCAAACTTTGACAGTCAATGGAAATCATCTGTGGAAAACTCTGTTCAACCGCCTGCAGTGGAGGTAAATCATGACTTAAATCGCCGAATAGAAATAAAGGAAATAACTGATGCACTACAAAAACTAAAAGGAGGTAATAAAAGCCCTGACTTTGATGGTGTCCACCCACTAATAATTATAATATTTCACATTTCATATTTATATTCTACATTTTTATCCATGAGTGGTACTCAAACTGCAAACACAAAAATATTTTTCAGTGGCTATGGAACTTAACCTGTATAAAACATCACAACTATAATATAAGCTAATATTAGAAATTCTAGTCATCTCACTCTCACATGCATCAAACTCCCTTAATACTCAAATATTCTACTCATTATACGGCATGTAAATGTGTCGAAATATGACCACGGCATCAGGTGCTATGGGCTTTATTCCCACCAAAAAAAGGTTGGGTACCCCTATATCATAGTCTAAAATGGCGAGGGGCTAAGCACGTGGGCATTCAATTGTCAAAATCACGAAGCCAGCCTTTTCATATTTTCATATAGCCCTGTCATTCCAACAACAACAAAAAAAATTATATATTAATAAATATATATTTACATATATATATATAATCAGTTGAGCCGTATCTGCCAGATAATCGAACAAACCACCTCAGGTGCTCCACCCATCATCTCGTCATCTCACATCACCAGCATAATAACACATTAGAATTCTCACATATATTTCAAAATAGCCTAGAAGAACATTTAATTATATATTTTTTGTTATTGAATATCACATTCTATGTACACATTTGCCTTCAAAATAGGCCTTTTTTAGTTCCTTCGTGTAATTTTGAGGTTCAATATTACATGAAATAAAATATTTAACTAACTAACTTTTCCAGCTTGTTCCTGATCAAATTTGTAATTTATTTTTCTTCCAGCAGTGGTTCAACAGGCCCATCATTGGTCAAATAGGGGTGGGTGTTGTACCGTAAACAAGGAATATTTTAGATTTAGAGCATGGGTGGGCAACCTTTTATTGAAACAGGCCACATTTTACGCAGGCTCAACTCAAAAGGCCGCAACATATCTTTCAGGGATAAAATTGGAACTGGAGTAACAATTTTGGCACTTCCTGTTTTGTAAATCCTAAAACAGATTTGTGCAAAGACTGCAGTATGTTGCAAGAACCATCAACTCATCAGAAATATCGGTATTTCCTATATTCTGGAGTTTTGTGACATCATTTTACCAAGGAGTAAAAGAGAGGAGTGAAAACTAAGCATTTCAGTTACCCTCATACTCATAGACTTAATATACTACCTAGACGGCCAATAGCATTCAATACTGCGTGACATGATGTAATTAGCTTGTGCTGTGAGCCATAGTTTACTATTTATATCCATCAATGTAATAATGCGAAAAATCAAGGGACGCTGGGCATGATATCAGCCCCTGTCAAGACCCTTATTATTAAAACACAAAGAAAATTGGTGAGTGTATGTAAAAGACCTTTCCGCACGAGATGATATTCTTAATTTGTCTCCAGAGCCGGAACTTTTTATGATAAGAGACAATCATTGGCCAATAAACATTGAAATAAACACAGCCATCTACCCTCAGCACTTCCTTCACTACTATAAAAATGTGAAGAACACCTATACCACAAGATCACAAATATTTTGTTGGATGAGCCAGATCTAAGCACCAGCAACACCACCATCATCATTTTTTTCCCTAAAACTATTCGTAGTTGTGACTGAACACAACCAGTCTGCTCAAATTGGATTGCTTATTTTATTGTTGTTTCACAAGGAAGAATAGTTCTGTGCTGTTAAATGAGTATGCAAACTACAGATAGCTGTTGTTCCTGAGTACGTATGATGAATCTAGAGTATGTGACAATAACTTTAAATTATTATACTTCAGTACTGTAGTCAAAATCTAATGGCCTTTACCCTGGCCAAACTTAATTTTGCCGATGCCAGTAAGGTTCTTTGAGTTTATAAATGTGATATCGGTGTCAACAGTGAATGTCTATTGCTTCCCCGACTATACACAGAAACAGCAGCGTGAAAAAAAAATTTATTACTGAGATGTCTAAAACTTTTTAAACATAATTGCGACCGATGAAGACCATCCTCTTTTTAGCCATGTTGTTTTCAACTGTGCAAAGGTAACCTCTCGCCTACATACCATCTATTGCCCACCAAAGTGCAGGACAGGAAAGCATTTAAAGAGCTTTTTTCCATACTACATGTCAGCTCACAACAGAATTTAAAATCCAATCCTATCGCTTGTTAATACAATGATTGTTATAATAAGCCAAACCAAACCAGAAAACGTCATCATCTGAGCAAATGGAACTACATGTAGTGATGAAACTACAGAGGAAAAAGAAAGGAAGCATGTGACTCTAATAATTTCCAAAACTGGAAAATGAAATACCGTGGCCAAACTTATTTTTGCGGATGCTGGTAAGGATCTTGGAGTTTTTGAGTTCATCAATGTGATATCGGCGTCAACAGTGAATGTCAATTAGAGTGATATTTGAAAAGTACAATTCCTGTAATGATCATTATTATTTTTCTTATCGTTACATTCACATTATTCTTTTAGTCAGGTGACAATAATGCAGGAAACTGGTGTATAGTTAATAATTCCCATAAAAACTATTTCAGCTTCGATCTAGGTGGAGCCCTGCAGACATCTGTATACTTCTCAAGATAGTGCAGCACACTCAACAGTGATTACTGTATAATTGACAATGTCTCCTTACAGAGGGATTTTTAAGTCATTGCAGAAGGGATTGTTGCTGCTCATTAATTCAAAAACTTTTCTGGCTGTTCAGAAACGTTATTTTGTGGCTCAGACTGGTTTCTATATTAATAGCCATTATTCATACTAAACCTTAGCTCATACCAACAAAAATTTATTGCAGGCTGCGGAGGTTTGTGCTTGTGAGCAGCTATGATGCATATGAGCACGCAATTCTCGGCTGAGTCAAGCAATAATGCTGGTGATCGTTTGGCCGGCATTTATTTTCCAGTCTTGGAAATTATTAGAATCACTGCTTCCATCCTTTTTCTGTAGTTTCATCATTACATATAGTTCCATTTTCTCAGATGATGACGTGTCCTGTTGTAATAACTACATTTCCACACTGCTGTGTTTGTGAATAGGTCAAGAAAGCAATTGACATTCACTGTTGATGCCGATATCACATCGATAAACTCAAACAACCTTACCGGCATCGGCAAAATTAAGTTTTCTCACAGTAAATGCCAATAAAATTTTTACTACAGTACTGAAGTATAACAATTTTAAGTTATTCTCATATGCTCTAGATTCCTCATACGTACTCAGGAACAACAATCTGTAGTTTGCATACTCAATTTACAGCACAGATCTATTCTTCCTTGTGAAGCAACAATAAAATTGGCAATCCAATTTGAACTGACTGGTTGTGTGCAATTTTGAAGAAAAAACGATGATGGTGGTGATAAGATCTGGCTCATGCAACAAAATATTTTTGATATTGTGTTATATGTATTCTTTACATTTTTATAGTAGTGATGGACTGATGGAAGTGCTGAGGGTAAATGGCTGTGTTTATTTCAGTGTTTATTGGCCAATGATTGTATCTTATCATAAAAAGTTCTGGTTCTGGGGACAAATTATTAATACCATCTCGTGCGGAAAAGACTTTTACATACACTCACCAATTTTCTTTGTGTTTGAATAATAAGGGGCTGGACAGGGGCCGATATCATGCCCAGCGTCCCTTGATTTTTCACATTATTTCATTGAATTGTATATAGTAAACTATGGCTCACAGCACAAACTAATTACGTCATGTCGTGCTATTTAAGTGGGACATATTATGATCAGTGAAACATAAGCATTGTCCTGTCTATAGGTAGTATATTAAGTCTATGGTTACCCTATGTTGCCTCTGCTGCTATAGTTAATAGTGGGCACAACTCCTTACAATGTATATATAAACACAGTATAAATTTGGCGCCATATGATGTCATAATCAGAATTGGCCAATCATTTTAACTCTACTAGATCTGACTCATTTTTTAGCAAAGTTACAATGCTTTAAAATTAGGTTTGGGGAGCTCACAGAAGGCCCTCTCTGGTCTTTTTACTGAGACTAATATGTAAAGGTCAGGGTGAGAACAAAATTTGGACAGCTATTCTGCGCGTGCTCAGCTCTGGGCATGAGCTACATGCCCAGTCAGTTCACGAGAGTCAGTATGCATTACAGCATGATGTGAGGAATATTTGAGCATAGCAAAAACACTGAATTAAGGTATCATGGTGTACTAATGTACAGTTTTCTCAACACCAACAGTGCCAAACCAAGTGATTGAAGGCTTGGATCAAGCAGAATATTTATTTGTATCATCTTATCATAAGATCAGAGCTTGTGTGGAGGTATTTACTGAATGGTTAACACTTATTATCATATCGTCAGTATTTTACATAATCAGATAATGGCCGCCATCTATTATCATGTTTAGCCTTATTAGTTAGAGCTCAATCACGACATCTAGATAGATAATTATGCTCATTTACATATATCTATCTCTAATGGATGGTCATTGTATTTATTAGCTCATCAATCATATTTGGGGAGATATCAGCCAATATTTCTCAAGTGGGAAAATTAAGCAAATTTGTTTGCTCCCGTGGTTCCATGAAGAGCCGGAAGTGCCATTACACCTCATTGTAAACAAAGCTTAGATGCCACTTCTCTCTTTTACTCCTTGATTTTACCTAATGATTTGATGTTTGTATCCCTGTGTTTCATGTGTATGACAAAGGGCATGGCGGGTGTGGGAGGGGTGCCAGCGGTTTAAGTGTAAACAAGTTCATAACAGGACAGTTGTTATGAAGAAGGAAGAATTTTCGCAAAGCAAAATTTTTATTGAAATTTTTCGCGTCCTGTCATCATTTTCATTTTACAGTGCCCACCCTCCTGCAAGGGGGGAATATTTTTGCAAATGGTTGTGAAATCAAAGGCAATATAGAACATTTCAGCCATATTGCAGGAGGACTTGTACCAAAGAGACTTTTTGATACAAATCGGCCTTTCATCAAAAATGACGGTTTTGAAAAAATACAAATTACTATTATGTTTGACATTCTAACATCCAAAGGTCACTGGTCACCTTTCACCCACGATTTTATGTAGAGTGGCTGGGTAAACTTTGCTACATCCATAATACAGAATGGCCACTATTTTGAAATATCTTGTACTCACAGAGCGTTAAGCATACTTGGTTCTCCACATAACGAAAGAGTAATCTAAATTGATGTCTAAAAACTTTTTGGCTAGAAGGCCACAATTAGGCCGCAAAAGATTACCGAATAGGCCGCACTGGCAAAAAGGCCTCAGGTTGCCCACAGCTGATTTAGAGCAACAGAAGCTGAGGCATTTCCATATCAATAGGCTATTTTTAGTTCCTTTGTGTAATTATGAGGTTCATTATTATTACATCAAGGAGTAACAGTACTCCTTGATTACAATACATGTAATAGAAGATTTTACTAACTAAAAGGCTAGCAAGTTATGGTTAGGTTCATCAAGAAGTTCTTGGAATCCTTGACCTAGAAGTAATAATTAACCCAGTCATAGTGACACTATGAATATAGCTAAAGTGAAGGACTCAATTGTGGGTGACATTTGATTATTAGACACTCAATCAATGGTTTGTCTCTGTACCGTAAGGTCGCGTATTGTAGCCGCGTGGTTAGTGCCACTTCTTATTATTAATGGCAGACAGAAATGTATCAAAATGTTTTGTTTTGAAGAAGTTAGTAGGACAGCCGTGTGCTGTGGTCAGGTCTGTGCAGTGTGGTGGGAGGGCATTAGCATGTTACATATAGTGTGCATATTTCTTGATCATTATATTGCCTGGGCGGCTAGATATTGCGGTTCAATGACAGTGGACTTGCTGGTGTGACATGGCTAAAATCTGTGTTTTGTTTCCCAAATTAATCCAGGCCTGTTCACCGACAAGCCGCGTGGTTACAATACGCGACCTTACGGTATATATATATATATAGCTTATTTATTTATGCTAGGAGATACATTTACACACAACCCATGTTGTCATGGTCCCCTGGGACTTACATGTCTTTACATGTCCACTATCAACCACCCATAGTGATAGTGGACATTGGCAAAGTTAGTAAAGACATGTGTCCCAGGGGCCCATGCATGTTGTGTACTGTAGTAGCCTAAATGTTATTACACCTAACCAAGGCTTTCTGCTTTGGCAACAATGACTGAGCAATGAACTCCCTATCCCCCCAGGGACAGGGAGTTCGTTGAACTGTCACATGTTCTTATTCCGTCACTTAATTAGGGGATTGGAATGAACGTCGCCTGGAACGAACGTCAACGGGATTGAACGTAGCTGGAATGAATCTCGAAATTCCCGGAACCAACATCGAACTACCTGGACTGAACGTCGACTGCATATGGAATCAATGGGAATGCAACTCCCAAAAATAATTGTGTAAATCAATGATGATCGTTCACAAAGGTACTTACATCATCTTATGATGATGGTTACCAAATTTCTGATGGCTAGATGGAATCAAGCAGTAATGTAGTATCATAGAATTGTGATATTCAATGTGTAGTGTAAAACAGAAATGGTACTGCAATACTGCAAGGGAAACAGGTCCCAACAGGGCCATGCACTACCAAGATATATAGACGCCAATATCAGAGTACACGACACCATCAGACCGACAAAAGAGTACTCGCCGACATGGCCTCAAATACAAAGTTGAGCATCACAAGACCAAGGCTCACATTTCCACCTTCTTTGTGTGTACCAGTAAAGCATTGACTAACCTAGACCACGAGAACCGTCTTCTCTTCTCTAGCCACCCACACCCTACTCTGGTATGCCCCGTATCCTGACCTCGGAGTGCCACATTACCTTTTGAACAATTTTATAAGCAATACAATGGTCAAGCATCAACGAAATCAAGTGTTTTACCTCCAGTGAAATTGGTATGACTAATGAATCGTAGTCAACTTTTATTTATGAACCATCATTTTTTGTACTGGTAATTGTAACATTGCACAATTTTTTCCTGCGCACGTTCCACCAGTTGTCATTTATCGAACTGTGGGATCTTTCATTTAGAAACATCCAAAATCGCAATCTGATCACTCACCCACTTAGTGAGCGATACCTGCTAGGCTCTCGCTTTCAAATCGCTCAGTCATTGACAGGAGGGAACTACATACATTCTGAGTGAGCGATTTGGGAACGAATTTGTCTAATTGAAAGACCAACTAAGTGATAATTTTGAGCGATGTGATAGTGATAACCTGCTATATTAAAGCATCAGTCCTTCTAACCCTCCTCCTCCTTTTAACCCGATCACTGTTGCGGTATAGTTATCACTTCCGTCATGCCTGTGAAAAGAACATATATAATTCCGCTGAAGGCAAGCACATTGATCACATGATATACTATTGATAATCACAAATTATAAACTTTGATTGTGACAAGCACTTTATAGTTTTTAGACGAATGCTGTATTTTTTACAAAATCACAATTATTTTGGGGAGTTGCATTCCCATTGATTCCATATACTAACTTATGCAGTCGACGTTCAGTCCAGGAAGGTCGACGTTGGTTCCAGGAATTTTTCGAGATTCATTCCAGCCTACGTTCAATCCAGGCGACGTTCATTCCAAAATTCCTTAATTATCCTCTAAAGCTAACAACTAGCACACTATGTTAGTTCAAACTTTGAAAAGGTGGCCAGCAAACATTGACATAGCTCGCTGACTAAGTCAGAAAACCCTGACTGGCATTCCGGAATGTTGCTAGTTTAGCCGGAAAACAAATGATTAGTGGTATTCCACTACTATAATCGAGCTCATACAGATGGTATCCAGATAGTCTGAGCCCCCCAGACTTTTGCCCCTCGTCCGACGGCCCCCCGGGCGAGAGAAAGTCTGAGAACAATGCAGGATCTTGCTGGAGTTGTCTGCCCTTGAGTGTTATAAGTTAATCAAGGGGAGCACTAAAACTGCAATATCTATTTATTTCTATTCATGCCACCTACTATATTGCTCCAGGTATGAGAGTTTTCCAGTCAGACTCTGGGAAAAGTAGCCTCATGTTTGGGAAATACCCATGAGCAGAGATATTCACTGCCAAGTAGTGAAGAAAATGTCAGCCAGAATTTCTTTCATTTTGAATAAGGCGGTCATTCATGACATTGACAAAAGGTCATACAATGTGTATTATTGGACCCTAGGCTATATGAAGTAAGATTAATGTAGAAGTAATGAGAGGAAAAATCCAAGCATATCCTGCATAGTGCATAGACTAGTATCCAGACCATTACGTTAACCTGGCTCACTGACCCAAACAAGGATACTTACTTGCCTCCTATGGTACTCTTATCAGGCCCTCATACTTAGGGTAACAATTCCATGACTAACTAACGAGCTCACTCTAAACTGACCTGACTTACTGATCACACCTAACCGGTATCCAATCATAATCTCACCTTGACTTACTGACAGACATACTCGGCATCTATCTGGTAATTATTATTTAAAATTCAGCCTTAGTTCATACTGATCTAAGCCTTAGCATAGACAGACCAATGAACAGTGACAGGTCTTACAAAGATGCTGAGCTGACAGATAATATAAAACCGAAAAAAAGGAACCCTAAAATTCTGCAATCTCTGACCACAGAAACAAAAATTAAGGAGAAAAAACAGAAAAGCAGACATCGAAATGCCACCTTCACAAAAATTTATGGTGGTCTGAATTAGCTGAAATCACCCGATGTAGACGCAATAAATGCAAACCCAAATGTAGCAAACTCCCCAAAAAAAACGATTAACAGCATGCTCAGTTTATTTGCCAACTAATAAAGTCACAAAATCTGCTCTTGAAAAGTTTCTTGGGTTTATTTCCTGCGTCTTTCAACCTGTTGGATCATTATAAATGTATGGGATCGTTTTGTGGTGAATGTATGAATGTAAGACATGAATTCAATTTGAAACTTCTGGATTTCATCGCCAGGTAATCAACCCATCAGGACTAAAAAGCCTTCCCATTTGGATATGTTAGTAACCATATCCAAATCTTTAACGAGAATTTTAAAGGTTTAACACTCAAATCAATTGTCCAAATAAAGATAATAATAATAATATCAATATTATGTCCACATCACACAATATCTTGTGCACATCCAACCAGAGATACAACATTCAGTGGTGAGCGTACCACTGCACAACACACAGGTCTTCAGCTAGAAACCATGAGTCAAACGCTGTTTCGAGGCCTTCTCTAGTACAACCTCCTCATGGCCGGCCCCAGCAGCATGAAGCCACCCCTGTGTGTTGCTGAGCATCTCAATCAATCTCATCGATCCCTCAGTGCATTTTGTAAGTTTCGGTGGTTTGACATAATTGGTGTGTTTACGCTGTTGCGCAACCAGGGAACTGCCAACTCTTCATTGTTTCAGTGCAACAATGTTCGCCCCATCACTCTCATGCTTATACTCTAAGCCAAACCAGTGCAGGGAGGTTTGCTTTCCATCAACTCATCGGCGCAAAGTCGCTATCGTCAAGGCACCCGCCCCTCGTGCCATAGTTCACTACTCAAATTCACCACATTGAGCATATTACAACTCATACAAAAGTCAGAGAGATGACTTGTTTGCGCTACAGCCAGTGGGCTGACTGTGATTTCCTGTCTCGCTCTGCCTGCCTTTTATGCGAGGGCCAAGCTTTTAATCCTATGTTTGTAAAACCTTAGATCTAACTCAGACTCACTTTGATTTTTCACCCTACAGAGATTAAACTACTTTAATTTGAGTATTAAAGGCATAATCTTGCTTAGCCTTCTACCCCAAGCAGTTTGCTTATCATCACTTTATCCCCTCATTCAAATCCTTACAAGGAT
Source organism: Membranipora membranacea (assembly GCA_914767715.1). Lineage (NCBI taxonomy): Eukaryota > Metazoa > Bryozoa > Gymnolaemata > Cheilostomatida > Membraniporidae > Membranipora > Membranipora membranacea. Next base: position 15,386,497 of record OU612068.1, read on the forward strand.
TATAACAAAAGGAATTAAATGCAGGCCAACTCCACATAACAAAGTGAGTGTGTTAAACCCCATCTTACAAGTAATAGGATTACTTAGCTTTTGTCTTCACACAGTGCTGTTGCCAATCCATGCAGATGCGCTTTCTGCCTCATGTACTATGCTTTTTGTGGCTTGTTTGAGTGCTCTTCCTGAAGCCCAACTCTAGTCAGAAATTTGGTAGCTGATCTAGCCATGAATCCACGGCAGCCAACTTCCACTGCTAATAATTCGCAATTCCATCCTTTGTCTTGGCATTGTGTGACCAGATCTTCGTATCTTGTCAGTTTTCTCTCATGCACATATGAGAGATTTTCTTCCCAAAGCACCGTCAATTCCATCAGTAATAGCGCTTTTTCTTTGTCAGACCAAACAATTGGTTCGTGATCACAATATGCTGTGGCATGCTGAGCTGCTCTGTGAGGTCGCATCTCACCTGCCATTCTCCGCTGTACATCAATCCTTTTTTGCGTAAAATCTTTTCACGTGCTTCACCACCAGCATTAGCATATTCACACTTCTCCGTGACATATTTACACAACACTTTCAGGACTTGATTATGCCTATACGTGTATCTTCCCAGGCTCTGTTGGCGATTCGACAGTATATGTCGAAGTGTGCCCTTAGCCGAGCACTCGGCGCATTTCGAGTTCTCGGTCAAATTCCAGCGTTCCAGGTTTGCCGGGGTCGGTAGTTGATCATAAGCTGCACCAACCAGAAAGCTGATCTTTTGTGGCTCCATCGACCACAATTCTGTCCATTTGAGCTGACGCTGCTCAACAGACTCCCAACAAGTCCACCTGCCTTGTTGGGCTTTGCCTACAGCTTGTGTCTGGCGGCGCTCCTCTTCCATCTTGCGCACCTCATCAACTACCATCTCCCGTCTAACCTTTGGGCTTTCCTTTGAGAACCACCGGTTTGCTTCCCAGCCGATGCCATGACGTGCAATTGTCACAGCACCCGCAATCTCACTTATCTCCAGTCGAGATTTGGCATCTCTGACAGTCTCTGTCACAGACCATTTTTTACCAGTGTCAAGTGTTGGAGCACATTCCCTTATCACCTGGTCTGGTGACTCGTTCAACATCATATCCAGTCTCGCCTTTGATGTTTTGTACTCTTCCACAAGCGATTTCATAGGTAGTGATAGAGTAAACGAACTGGCATACAGTGCATTAGCGTTGAAGCTCCTTGGAACTCCGAGCCACTTACGCATGTGCTTGTTAATCATTTGCTCCATTCTCTCAACTGGTGTTAGCGGAATATCATAAACTGTCAGAGGCCACAGAATTCGACGCATGAGTGTAAAGTTGAGAATCCAGGCTTTGTATTTACCAGACAGACCACATTTTTCAATCGCGTCCAGCCCTGTAATGAGTTGCTTTTTCACCTCGTTTCCGCGAATCCTGTCTGTGATCGGTAAACTATCCCATCTTCCTAAGCTCTTCACAGGCTGCTCTGCAAGCGTGGGAATACGCTCTGTTCCTATGAAGTAGGTATTTGGTACAGGCTTGCCTTTACACAAAGACAGGGACCGGCTCTTGCTAGGTTTGAATCGCATCGCACATCTCTCTATCAACTCATGCATCTATCGATTGAAGCTACAACCTGGGCCTTATCTGGTGATATTATTGTAATATCGTCCATAAAGGCCCTCATCGGTGGTAGTATCTGGTTATTTGCAACCTGGATCCCATTCACACTGCCTTGTGAATTCCTTATAACTACCTCCATCACCATAACGAATAGCAAAGGTGATATAGCACATCACATAGGGATGCCTACTGCCAGCTCTTGCCAGCTCGTGGTAAAGTTCTTAGTAGTGAATCGCATTTTGAACTTTTTATAGTAGCGCTCAACCATAACCCTTAGCCTGTCGGGCACCCAGAAGTGTGATAGTGCGAGGTCAATTATGCTGTGCGGTACAGAACCATAGGCATTCGCCAAATCCAACCAGATTACCTCAAGGTTTGATTTTGCTTGTTTAGCAGATTTTATTGCTGACCAAATCATGCTCACATGCTCGAGACATCCAGGGAATCCTGGGATGCCTGCCTTCTGAACTGACGGATCAATGAATCCATTGTTCATAAGATAATCTGTCAGGCGTTTTGCCAGAACGCTGAAGAATATCTTGCCTTTTACATGATATTGGTCTAAACTGCCCTAGGTCCTCCGCCTTATCCTCTTTCGGTATATACACACCATTCGTACAACACCACTCATCTTGCCAGACTTCCAGATTTGGTTGAGCACTTTTGTCAAGATCTCCAGTATGCCTGGACATTTCTTGTATAGCTTATAACTGATGCCATTAATGCCTGGAGCACTTTTGGCACGTGTCATGGTAACTACATGTGCAACTTCTCCAAGCTTGATATCACCCATCTCAAAACTGAAACCTGGAGATGTTGGACGTTTAAGCCCAGCAATATCAGTGTTCACCTCGCTCTTGTTACCGTACACTTTTGCCAAGTGTGCCTCAACTTCTGCCTGACTAGCCTTGAGCTCGCCACTCTTGCTCTGCTCAAACAACTTCTTGGCAAATCCGTATGGATTTTTCATGAAATTGTTCAAGTTCTTTCGCTTCAACTTCCTCTTCTTCCTCAGGGCCTCAGCTCTGGCGAGCCTTCTTATTCGTTCCTTGACATCATTAAGCAATACAGAAAGCCCATGCCTTTCTGATTCAGCGCAATTTCTCATTCTCTCACTCAGCGCGCGTTGCTGAGTTCTCAGTTTGCCTTTCTCACATTGGCGTCTATTTGGTAGTTTGGTGCACTGAGTTCCACCTCGTTTCGCAACTAAGCCAAACTTCTCCTCACAGATTGAAAAGAGGATAGCAGGCAGTTGTTTGGCCTTTTTCTCACTGCTTCCAGTCAATGCAGAGTTGAGAGCAACAACTGCATATTCATCAAGCTCACGCCAAGTCTTGACACTGCTCATCTTTGGCCACTCAACCTCCTACCTTTCACAACCGCTCCCATGATGCTCGGTGGGTGTTTGAGAATTGGTTGTCTGCCCACTGTGGTTTTCAACCTGGGGCAGTGTACCATCCGTCTTAGGTGCAGAGTTATCTACACTGCGGTTCTCTAACACCACTTCGCATCCCTTCTTAGTTCTGTGTATTTTCATACCACGCTCAGTTGTGAAACCCCTCTGGCATACGCAAGTCCATGGCATTTCCGAGTTCGTTATAACAGTTAACCGGATACCAGTAGGTCTCTCATCCTCCCCTTCGTTTCCGGATAGACCTTGGGGGCATTTTTCCATATACGAACTTGTTGCGAGTGGTGGGTTGCCCATTATGACATAGTCATAATGTTCGGGACTTCGGGCTGCGAACCCTGGTCCCACCCTGGGTTTCTTTCAACCATATCAACTGTCTTTCCAATAGTCAACTGTCTTTCCAGCAGTCAGCTGTATAATGTAATTGTGTAGATCTCTTTAGTTAGATAAACACCCAAACTACCTGGTCATTGATATTGAAATGACCTACCAGCTATCCGAGCACAGTTTGAGCGCTTAAACTACCCAAGTTACAGTTGATAAACAATCCTGTATCAATGTTAAACAAGGCCAAAACTGTTACAGCTATTATCAGAATAACAGAACTGACTGACCCTACCAAGTTGGTCTAATTGCACAGTAAACCATACTGTAATACTATGTTTTTTTTCAATTTAGAGTCTTGCCTCGTCTGGAATACTAATTTGAGAACTACTGAAAGGTTCTATTTTCTTGGTTGTTCATGATCATTGTTATCTTCCCTTGTTGGGTGAATCTTCAATGTAATATAATGTTCTCATAATGGCAATTAAAATTGAAAAAAAATTAAAAGTCACTTGTCTTTGAAAATTAATTAGAGGTTTCATTACTGGGACATCTGGGCCTGGCTCAGAAGCCTCACGACCCATCAGTATTAGAATTGCTGAATGGTAATTGCCAGAATTGTAGAGTGAGAAAGATTTAAGCAAGACATATCCTTAATACTCTCTCTCTCTCTTTACAAATAATAGAGGTTATAGCTTGAAAAGGTAAAAATCTCAGGCACTCAGGAAAATTTGTGCCCATTGAATTCAGTAACGCTTAAAATTATTATTAAGAGGCTGCAATCTTAGCATTCTCACCTGATGCGCAAATAATTTGCACAAACTGGTTTTGACGATCAGTTTGTGCAAGTTATTGGCCCATAAGGTGACAATGCTAAGATTGCAGCTTCATGATATTAGTTTTGAGCTATACATGATTCAATAAGCACACATTTGCCTGTGTGGCAGCAGTGGTTGAAAGGCTCTTGCTGGTTGATTTATCTTACCAAAGCGTGATGGATGCGGCCACACGTTACCTTGCTTCAATGGAGCGGTAAAATATACAAATATCAATAACAGATATACAATCTGCAGGCAGTTTTCTAACTTACATACCTTATGCCATGCTTGATCAAATTAGTTTGACTTTCTAGAGTGAACCCAGAACAAGTTCTCTTTGTGGTAGCGGAGTGATACTGCAAAAGTTAGGCATCGAGGTGCCTAGATTACTCAACTTTTGCAATATCACTCCGCCACCACAGAGGGAAAAAACTTGTTTTAGATTACGCCTTGATGCGCATTGAGGGATTATATTATTTTACATATCTTTTTTTATCATGGACAGGTTGAAGCAGTAATTAATATTTTTATGGATTAGCTTATGAAACATGGTGCTGAGGGTTTGTTGAGCCTGAGCAGGCTGACTCCTATTCAACTAAATCAGCATGGGTTTTGTTGGTATAGTCCGTTTTGCTTGCTAAGATATATAATGGGATAATAATATCAATCTGAAGCAACGAATAGGGCATCCTTGTACCATTGTCCCCTTTGGACTTACAAACCTGATTATGCCTCTGCCCAGTATCAACTACCCAAAACATGTATACGGGTTGCCCCTATTTAGAAGAATAAATAACAACACGTTGTATGGGAGAGTCTTTGGCATGCCTCTACAATGTTCCATGTCGTTGTATACCAAGGGGTCCTCTGGCAGCATCAAATAAGATATAATCTCAAGTGATGAAGATGATGTCTCCTCCCCTCATAATAAGTATGATTCATTCATACTGATTGCTATTGGTTTGAAATAACCATGAGTCATGTGACACCAATCACAAATTGTACCGCAGCCTTATATTTGAGAAGGCAGTATGCTGGCTTGTATGGAAAGGGCTAAGAATAGTCTAGGCTGAATGCCTTACACCTCAGTCCAAAAAATTGAATACAACACAATAACTGCTAAGTAGTTGTGTAGCTGTGAAGTTTAGGTTTTGGTGATTTGAAAGATGATATAGTTCAAATCAAGATAATGGATAGCATCTTTACTAGCCTATTTGTGCCTGAGAGCTGCTTCCTGAGAGGCTATGTTTGATTGCGATTGCTTGATGGGAAATAGCTTAAAATAGGTCAATACTCTTTGGTTATGTTTCAGATGAAATGATGGCATCGCGGGTGGTTACATTTGTGACTGGCAACAAGAATAAACTTGAAGAAGTGATCTCCATCCTTGGGACCTCAATCAATGTATGTACTAGTATAACAAGCTGGGAAATTCGTTGAGCATATCAACTAGAATTTCTTTGATAGATGGGAATGTGTCTTTTAACAGACGATCTATCTGGACATGTTACTTTACTATCAGACATTCTGCTAAGGTAGTCATGGAATATCTTTGGTGTAAATTTGTATTGCTGTAACATTCCATTGGTGTAAATTGGTGAGAATTTATATCCCTCATAATTAGTTGTTTTAAATTTGGAAATTGCCAAAATCTATGTATTTCAAGTGATTTCAACACCTTTCGATTTCCTTTGCAGTGTATTTTTTCCTTTTGTAAACTCTAACTTTTGTCAAATTTGACAAGCTTTTTGGACAAGGCGGGTACCAAGCTTGTCTCATCTTGCTTTGGGAAAGACAAAATAATGTGATCAACCAGCCTAATCATGAGGTAGCGCCATTCCTATTTCTCCTGATTTTTTTAAGTAGGATAAACAACCTTTTCATTTCTTAGAAAAATTGTTAATGGTAGGCCTACTTTAGAACAATGGGATTAATTTTCATGAATGTCACAATTTCTCACAATCTTTAGTTCTGGCTACAATATTTTGGAGATTATCAAATATGATCTAAATATGTGTAGGCCTAGGCCCTGCCCTGTTGATGTTTCCGCTTCTTTTTCTAAACATTAACAACATAATTGGTCGGAATTTTGACATTTTTGGTCGTTAAATTGCGTCCATTTTTGTTGAAATTTCAACAATTGTGGTTGATACAAAAATTTTGGGCACCAACCACAAAACATGTGAGGCAAGGCAAACATTTCCTCCTGAAAATAGTCACTCCTCTAGGGTATATAATTATTTGTTTTTATTTTATTCTTTTTATGTTTTATGCTATTTGATGCCATCAAAGTTAATTCACTAAGATTGCTATCACAATCACTATGTTTTCATTAGCATTTCAACTCGAGCCTGGTCGAATTGATCTGTCACCTCTTGGTTCGGTTAAGACCTAGCAGCTCGGCCTTTCAGGCTGATTATTAATCTTACACAAGTTCCCACTGAATACTGTGAGCTCAGTTTTTGCACAAAGGCCAAGCTGATGGGCAGTTCCATTGTTCAAACAAACCAATAAGCTCTGCCTAGATTGGCACATGGAATCGCAGTGAATGACAACAGTGTTTTCAAAGTGTATCAATAGCTCAACAATATTAGCAATCACCATTTTTCTAACTTTATTACTCGTAGCAACTTTTCATTATGGAAGAATTCCCCATAATGACCTAATTTCTTCCTGGTTCCAAGTTTGTGCCATATATCAGAATCTGATTTGATGAAAATACATGTCCACCAACATAAACACGAGCTAGGGTGGCATCATTTACTTAGCTGCTGTTTACTTTTGTCTACTGTGGATCAATCTTTCAGCTGACAAGCAAGAAGATTGACCTACCTGAGTATCAGGGAGAGCCTGATGAGATAACAAGACAGAAATGCTGTGAGGCTGCACAGGCTGTCGGAGGACCTGTACTCATAGAGGATGTGTGCCTGTGTTTCAATGCACTTGGCGGTATGCCTGGACCATATGTCAAGTGGTTCTTGGATAAACTTGGCCCCGAAGGTATGAACAGGTACCAGTTGAATACAAACTAAGCTCAATACAAAACAATAATGGTAATTTCACTAAAATGTCATTGATTAAGATTGATATAATAGGGATCATTGTTAATTTGCTCAAAAATGAATGTCTACCTAGAGCCATACGTTGTCACGTGTCAGACAGCTGCAAGGGTGAATTTGTGGCGTTACATTGGTCTATGCATTACATTTTCAAACATTCCTTTTGAAAGGAACTGGCATGATATTGCACTTGCAACCATCTGAGCACTTGGGCCAGAGAGTTTGGGATATTTGACTACTCTTGGACAATATTAAAATATGTAAAAAGAATATATGAAAACCACATTAAGGAAAGTTATCTTCTTATGGATATGAAGAGGAATAGCTGTTGTCTATACCACAAGGTTCTTTATTGCAGGTCTCCATAAGCTGCTAGCAGGATTTGAAGACAAGACAGCTTATGCTATGTGTACATTTGGTTATTCAGCCGGCCCTGATGAACAAGTTACACTTTACCGTGGGAAGTGTCCTGGCAAGATTGTCACTCCCCGAGGGCCCAATAACTTTGGCTGGGATCCATGCTTTCAGCCTGATGGCTATGAACTAACTTACGCTGAACTCGACAAGTCCATCAAAAATAAAATCTCACACCGTGCTCTGGCTCTTCAAGATTTACAGAATAGATTTGTGGCCCCAAAGTAAACAGAAAAACTGGAGTTGATTAATGACAGATATGCCTGGATTTAGCTCCTGTTCCTAGTTCATGACCAGCATACCAGTTAGTTCTGTGAACTTTCATCATTTTTCACCTTAGATTTGAGAGATATTTCTATGTGTTTATTTACCAATCTATTATTGCAATTATTCGAGTAAGAGTGTGCATAATGAAGTTGATTGGTTTATCAAAGTTAGAAAGAATCTAAGCAGACAAGCAGAAAATTGAATACTACATTGCAGCAGGGAGAATTCTCCCTGATTGCAGCACTGTAAAATGAATCAAAAGCACATTGAATGCCCAGTATGAGCCCAGCTTGATGGAAATGAGATGCAGAATACATTATTATATCACTGCGCACCCGTGGTCTTTACTAGCTGTATGATTCAAACGATTATGTGTATGTGTACTTGGTCGACTCTAAAATATGACAATTTGATGTCGTAAGTGCTCAAACGGCCGCAAGTGCAAGTAAATGTTGTTACATTATCAACTGCTTATTTTATGAGTGTTTGATAATGTTATGCCACCAACTCGCACTTGCAGCCAATGGTACATATTCATATCAATACTTGCAGCCATCCGAGAACTTAAGAGTAGGAAAAGCAATAGCAATATCAGGATTAATATGATTGACTGCCAAATCACATGACAATCATATCAATCCTGCATTTGATTGTGAAACTATAATCGGTAACAATAAAGAATATAATCATGTCTATTTTTATCAATTGTCTTTCGCCTTTCCAATAAATTTATCTGGATTTCTTCAAAGCATTCGCCTTTAAAGCTTTCTGAGTACGTTGGTACATGCGATCTCTTGTAAATCTCATAAATTTTCTGTACGAGATGTGCATACCTGCTTTCATCATCAGCAACATGAACCAATGTGACCAGTAACCGGTAGTGACTTCGTCTACACCTATAGTAGCGACAGCTGACCGGGCGTAATCAATAGGCAACGGTGCAAATAGATATCCTTTCTTCAGCCTTGTCATGTTTGTTGCCACAAAACCAGGCATTACTGATTGTACAAGGATACCTGCAGAAACATGTGCAACATAAATCCTTCAATCATGCCAATTTACAGTGGAATCATGAGTGAGGGATACGGTTTTCCATCGCATTTGTCTCCGAGTTGGCAAATGATACCATCTTATAATTACCCCAACTAAGAGGCGAATGATATGTTCAAGTGATTTATCGAATGGTCATCTATGGTACTACTTAACCTGAAAGGTCTATTCTAGATCAAGTGTTATTCAGTTTGCTTTCATTCCAGTCTGATACACTTCAACTGGCCACCCCGCAGGCCTGCGACGTGACCAGTGGAGGGGCAGTAACTCCCAATGCAGGCAAATTGACCAAACTTGATCTAGGTCTACTGCTAGAGTAAATAATAAAGGCTCCACAACAATACTTTGTTTCTGTACTTGTAACTAGAATCTACAATCGAACTTCTGGTGTAAGTGCCACTATAGTGCTGTTTGGTGAAAGACGGAGACTTGGTTCAGCGAGTTACGAGTATCAATGGGAAGGCAACTACGAAAATGGTGTAATATGCATTGTAAACTTGTTTGTAGCTGTTAAAGCAGGGAGGGTTAGAGTAGAGTGTCATTGTTGAGGCAATGTGAAACGGATGCATTGATGAAAACAGCAGTTATGGAGAGAAATATAGGGATCGGTTGATACTTGTAGGACTACGGAGTAGATTTATCTGTAACTTAAAATGAAAATGTCAAAAGAAAATGTGAATTCTATGATTAATTTTTTTTACATGCTGAATGCTTGAATCGAATGAGGATTCAACATAAAAAGTGCTTTCTCATAGCAATCTCAAATGATCGATTCCATTTTACATGAAAATATTATTCTCTACGTAAAAATTATATTAATAGTCAATCTATCTCTTTGTATATGGAAGACTGTTTTTTTCACTCCCTTTTAGCCATCTTCTTTTTCAGAGCTCTCTCCCTCACACCCATGCCCATTGATTTCATGACACTCAAAAGCAGCCATTGAGGCACCATGTCCATCATAATTCCCATCGGGAACCAGTGGAACAGATAGCCTGTGGTCTTAGATTCTAGTCCCAGAGTTGCAAGAAGGGACACAGCGTAACTGTCGGCAGTTGGTTGAGTAAGTGATGGGCGCACGCGGGACATTTTGGTTGAAACATGATGCGGGTAGACGGATTGAACAATAATACCTACAAAAACAAAGAACATTTTCTCAGTCAAAAACACATCCGGTTTTATAGTGCTATGATTATACGGTCGCTCAAACCATCTACTAAAGTCAGATTTTCTTTGCTAACCAATGTAAAATCCATAGTGTTGTTTTGTCTATGGTGATAACCAATTCAACTTTCACATTTAACTAAACAACCTACAGTAAACTTTCCGCCATGGCGCCACCGAAAATAGGCTCTCTGTTTAGGTAGCAAACAACATTTTGACCATCATGTGCAGCAGAGAAATCAGTTTAATACAATGTTTTATTCTTCGTTTCCTGTGCATGCACATTTTATACAGATGCTACACCCACATTGATGCCAACAGATATTTCAAATGGCATGGAATTATAGATGCACAGGGATGAGCCAACAAGAGAAGTTAGATTTATTTATTCATTTCTTTGAATTGAAGAAGATTACTTGTCATGTTTACGATGGAAAGAGTATGAAGGAAGGTTAAATATTGCAAATTTTTGGCAAAGACTGGTCTGAATACGACTTAACCCAGAAAACATAATTATAGTTATGTCAACGACATTTCATATAAAAAAGGCCCAATAAGAGTAAACTTGATGACTCAAGGCGCACAGTAAAGCCAGCTTCAGATATTTGCTTTCATCCATTGCTCCCACTGAGAAGCTTGTAGAGGAGGAGCATCAAGTCTAAAATTTAGACTTCAAGTTAGGAAGCAAAATCATGCTTGCATATTGTTTAGGTAGGAAAGCAGGATCTGGCTTTTGATCTTCCGATTTTATACTGTGTGAACAGATAAATTTGGTATAACATTAAACTTCACAGACTTTATGTGACTTCCTCTCCTGCCAGGATGATGACATACGATATCAGAATTGTATTTATATTTTGTTATTTTGTTCCAGCAATATCTAATAGAAATAATAATTGTTACTTGTTCCCTTTGATACGTAATGGAGTAATTTGGAGCCAGTTCCCATTTCATGAGAGGAGAGCAAATTTCCATGATCAGTGTTACACACTTTTTAATCATAAAACCACACGCATTGTCTCTTTCAATATAAAAAACAATGTTTCAGGTGGCATGAGACAAGTGATGATTAAAGGAAAACTGAGACCTTTGCTTGTAACAAAGAAGGGAGGAAAATGAAAGATGAGATGACAACTCTTAACTTTGTTGGATTGAATTGCTGCTGAGCAATAAATTTCAAAGAAGATCCTATTGATGATGGATTATACACTGGATGATAGATAGCTGATGCTATAAATGGTTGAATAGATAGAAAATGACAAACCTTTATCACTATATTCAGAAGCTAAGTTCTTTGAGAGAATATCTACATAAGCCTTGGTTGCCGAGTACACAGTTAACAGAGGGAATCCAAAGCATGAGGCAGAGCCAATATTAACAATAGCACCCTTCTTCTTCTCCACCATCCGAGGTAGCACTATAGCAGTCATGAAGGTTACTGAGAAGATATTAACGTGCAGCAGCTTATTGAATGTGTGCTCCCTATAAATATAATGGAACATATATTAAACCACTTTATGATGTATCTTATATTATAGGCGCAGAGTTAAATGTTACTATCGCAGAGGATATATTCTTACTCTGTACTATGTTGCTATACTTCGTTCGAAGCTTGATGCAAGGTGCCTGCATTTGGAATTGCTTCCCCCCCTGTGATCAGCCGCCGCAGCCTGCGGCTTATCAGAAGGAGAGGAGCAAACCCGAATGTAGTCAAACTGTATCAAACTTTACTATATAAGCCCAATAACTATTACTGAGTTTATAGCAGTTAAATTTATCTGCATTCAATCTAATGACAATTTAGTACTGTCAATTAATAGTGTACCAGCAGCATATGCTCTTTGTAAATGTCTGGGGATCGCTAATCATGACCTTTTTCTTCACTGCTCTGTCAGGACAAGTTCTCGGCACAGTTATTAACAATCACAGAGCAGTAGATAACCGTACAAAGTCCAGATTGTTTTGAAGTAGTGTCAAATTAAGAAAGTTATCAAATTGAGCTGGTCGCAAATCTATTATCCTTCTACAGCTATAATAGGAGTCCATGATAAATTTCAATTTTACCATAAAATCAATTGAGACCCTTCTGCACCTAAAGAGTTTATAGCGTTGATCAAGTTTCAATACAACTATGCAAGAATTTTCTTGTCACGCTGCGTTATTTTCCACAAGTCAAATTGGGCCGCAAAGATTAATGCAATGCAGATTATATGAGTCAAGTACAGCTGTACTATATATCAAATTTCATGTTCGATATGTCTGTATCAAGTCCTGTAGACATATGGAGTGCACCAATACGCGCTTTAAAAAATTAGGTTTGGCATGTCAAGTAGCAGAAATACAGGCAGCTATCCAATATTTCATTACTTAGTGTAACGGTTGTTTCTCATTGCAATATATTACTGATTTTGATAATTAACAAATGTCAGTTTTTTATCCCATCGATAAAATATTTAAGGCACTTGTTGCCACAGCTTGTTTCAATGAATGATATATCATAAAAGGGTCACAGAATAAAAAAGTTAAACACACATTTGCGAGCTACATACCTCTCACTAACTTGGTGAAAGTATTCAGGGTAATCATATGACATTCCCACATTATTCACCAGCAGACCAATATCAAAGCCCTCAAGATCTCTCTCGATGCCACTATACAGCTCTAAACCACCAGAAAAGTCAGCTGTGATACATTTTATCTGCACTTTAGTAGCAGATGCAATCTCTTCAGCAACGACAGCAAGTTTTTCGGACGATCGACTGATCAACACAACATTCATCCCTTTCTTTGCTAGAACCATCGCATATGCTTTTCCTACAACAAACCATAATAGTAATATCTGAGATAACAACGGCAATGCAAGGTAGAGTAGTGATGATATTGCATAGCTACGGCAATGGCATAGGCTAGGGGGCAGGCGGGCCCTCCGGCCCTACATCTATGTGTATCATGCTTGCTCACAATATATAACACCAGGTGAAGGATGCAAACTAACTAATGATTCAATATTTACCTATACCATCAGTAGCCCCAGTCACCACAGCCCATTTGCCAAGCTTGGCTGGATTCACTCCAAGAGGTAGCAATTGGGCAAGCACAAATGATCTGACAGCTCTTAAGAATCCGAAGAGTACTTTCAGCACTAGATAGCATATGTAGACCACTCCTATGTAAGCTAATCCCTTCTGATTATTTTCTAAGATATTAGCTACGTACTCCATTGTGAACTGTCACAGGGTGCCAACCAGTTTCAATTTATTTGAAGAGGAATATCTGCCGGGATTCTCTAAGCAGGAACAAACAAACGCCTCAAAAAGAAAAGTGAAGGTCACATTAAGGTTGGAAGAAAGTTATTGGCTTGATCCATTAAAAGAATTCCTCAAAACTATTGCCTCTCATTGGCTGACATCTCATCTGTCAGGAAATGCTAATTCCTTATAAGGAAAATAATCACACACTATTATGACGTAGTCACACAGTGCGGGTGTTCCCAAAGTAGTAAGACAGGCGAGTGAGACAAGGTGCTCTCATGAAAACTGATCTCTGGATTGATTGAGTTTAGCTGACTGTCATTGCTGTGGGCATACAAACCTTCTGTTTAGATTTACCAGTGGAGTATATTATCCAGATGTAAATTAATGGTATTAATACAGTGTAGTGTTGATAGCTGCAGGCTAATTAGAGGATATTATTGCTGTCAGTCACTGGCTGGTGAGTTGCTGCAAGGAGTTTGAGCAAGGAGTTGGTTAGAGGGAGACATCTGTGACCGTCAGTGTATAGATTGCCTCATCTTCATATATTTAAAGCTCAACCCTGTAGTTGGAATCAAACCAGCTATGGAGTAAGATACTGACTCGGCACAAATACAAACATCTTCAGACTGTGTACGGGCTGATAGAAACTGAAGCAAGGAGTATCCGTCACCATAATACCTCTATTCCTCAGGACTGAACCTTTCTAACCCTTGTTTGTAGCTTATCACAGCTCCTGTTTCGGTTCGGTAACTAGAGCTGAAATTTACCAGGTGAGTACTGAAGCAAATTGGTATACATAAAAAGTTCAATGATTGAAATAATTTCATTGCCAGGACTAGCGCCTGTCTTGACAAGCTTTGTATGTTTGGTGGGGACTCAAAGCTGGTCAAGTCAGGCTATGCCATGATAAGCGCAACACTATAAAAATAACGTGGCTGCTCAGATGCTGAAGTTAAATAGAACATACCTCAGCTGGATAGTGATGGGAAATCAATCTTATCTATGCCATGTTCATAAATGTATGATAATAAGACTTAGTTTCTGGATGTGACACCATCAAAACCTATATTTGAATTCCTGGTCTGCTACCGTGTGCTATCGTGAGTTTCTTCTAACCTGGCAACACAGTCGGATCCAGTTCTGGCAGCCTCTCCAGTCTCGAGCAATGTAGATATCCATATCCCAATGATCATCAACTCACAAAAATATCTTCATCTGCTCCATTGATCTCATTTCATGTCGCCTTGATCTTAAAGACACGGTACAAAGCCTGCTTGGGCCTATTGTTAGGTTTGCATTGTCTTCAAGTCTCATGGGTGTTTTCAGAGTGAATATATACAACGGTTGGAAATATCGGATACTAAGAACTTACTATGAGCTTACCAGCTTTACCTGTCAAGGTAGAGGCTGAATTTGAACATTCTAATGGGTATGGTGAGCCACCAGCAAAAAGAGCTAACACAGGAGCTACAATACCACCAGTATCTTCTGCGTCTCGAAACCAAGGTATGTCATGTCACTATTTGTCTTCCGGTACAATGAACCGAAAAGTATGAGGATCAAACAAGTCCTTGGATGGAAAGAGTCTTGTTAAGACTCATAGCTAGTTTGTCTCAATTATTGTACATTAATATTCCATAATCAACCAAGGGAATGTCACCAGAATAATGTTACCTTCAATAAGTCTCCACTGAATGTTTTTATTCCCACGACCAGTTGCTACTCATTTCATGTATTTCCCTGTGAGCTATACTTTGTTTAGGTCTGATCAGGCCTATAACTTGAATATCTGTTTGGAGATTTTCCCAACAGCATCCATGGTTTTCTGGAAAATGAACTGAATATTATTATGGTATTCATACATCCACTATAGCTTGAAACTTGAATTGCTGTAAATGATCCCATGGTTTATCAGATGAGAAGATTTTTCAATCGAATTTCCAGTACTGCCTGGATTCTACCATCTTGGCTGTAATAACACTTTCAACACGTTGAGTTCCTATCTTTAGCGCTATCATTCTAGGATATGGCCATAAATGTTTCCTCACTCACACCCTCACCTCAACTGAGGAGTGAATTTTCATGGTTTCTGACACGTTGTTGCTGTTACATCTGTTGTCTTGGGACACAAACAGCCAAACTGATAATCTCAGACTACATACAGCTTAACCCTATCGGTAGATTTTCATTGTTTGACCTCAGGCAGGTAAATGATTTACGTACCTACTGAAATGTTACTATTCAAGTTTAACAAGAATGTTGCGCGGATCCTAAGTAAAGTAAAATCGTGCAGCTGCGTTGCCAGACTACATCAATATCATACTTCTGAAAGGATGTCCTGTTTTTGATATATCTGTCACATTAGACATCCTCTTGCGCCATATCTGGTTTACCACTAGGAGTTGAACTTATTATAAATAAATACCATTCATAAGTTGTAAAACAACTGACAGTTGCAGTAATTTAAATCCACCAAGTGTAACACTTGGTATATTGGTGAGTTGTGGGAGCTTTTCTGATTCGGTATCTCAATCGCCTTTTATTGTGCTGATAAGCATTGCTGTAACCCGCTGAGAGTTGATTGGGAGCTGAAGTTGAGTACTTGAGAATATCAGTTGTTGCCTCATAGATCAATCAATCATCACTTCCTCTCCACTTCTCTACAGTGCCGCTCCTGAGCATTGTCTGTATAATTCACTGCCATACTGTTTTTATGTGTTTACATACAGCCTCTTTTTGAGGACATGTGATATGGGCTTTAGCTACATGGATCTTACTGGCATAATGTTGTATCGCGGAGTCCCATTATCATGTTTCCAACTGAAAGACAGCATCGTGGAACAAACAAAACAGTGAATAACAGTTAGGGCAAGAATGAGGTGATCTGTGGTTTTATTCACAATATTTCAGTATTATTTGCTGAGTTCTTGCTCAGGATACTGCATCAAGGTTGCTGAGAGTCTAATGCCAGTTGGTTATTTCCCATACTGTCATACACCAATTCTTCACCCAATAATCTTTCGATAACAGCGGTTACATTTTGGCCAAGTGATTAGTTGTACATATGCATTCCAGGTTAATGAAGGATCTCGCTGCACTATTTGCATATCTCTTATTGGAGTAACACAAGTAGACTGTTACTGCACTCAATCAGGATGCGATTTTCGAGGTACTAAGATGCTCGACACATAATATCACAGAGTAAGGATATATACCTTACTCTGTGGTAATATACTGATAACCCCGCAGACGTTTTTATGTTGGCAGTTTTCTGAGTTATTTCACAAAGACTTCACAATTATTAGTTCCAGTTGAATGACGATATGTGGCATTATAGATTGTGTACCTGATGAGTCATTGAATGTTCAAATTGACAATGGATTGGTTTTAGGGATGAGGAAGCTACTTACTGATGATGATGATCGCAGAGGGTCTTGTTTTTTGGACACATCTTCCATTTTGAGACTTGGATTCAGTCTGTCTACAATCATTGTAGTCAGAAGAATTTGGCTAGCAATTATTTGGTCAGTAGAGGAGATGTGTTCATAAACTATTCTAGTCTATGAAGACATCGCTTTCTCCTGGCCAAATAATTTTCTGCCTGACAAAATAATACAACTGATTCCCCGAGGAATTTGTTTCTCAAGTCCAGTTTTTAACAACTAATTCGCAGAACTCTATGGTCCTAAAAAAGTCTGTGTAGGTCTTTATGGTTCAACATATCTGTGACTTTTCAGTCCTCACAGGCGTTCAGCCTGTTCATCACCATTCTTCAGTCGTACACAGGACAGCACCTTTACAGCTTAGTCTGCAAAATTTTAAAATTACAATGGAGACCATTCACTCCACCTGTCATATTAAAGTCTCATCAAAACCTGGCAGTCCTTCCTCTTTTTGTATAATTGGAGTGCAAATGTTTTAATTTCCTGGAAAGCAAATGTCAGCCACTGATGTGGGATCTGATAAGATCTAAGTGTTTTTTTGTTTTCTGGGTCCTTCCGTGTAGGGGTTCTTTTGGTTTAATTACCCCCATTGCTATCATTCTTCCATAACAAAGCAATGATGTTAGTCTCTTTTAAAAATAAAACATGTCCCTAATGAATGCAGGAAATGCTTAGATGACTTTCATTAACATTCTGCTTTGTTGAACTGTCAACTCTAGTAAACTTCAGTGGTATTGTAGTGTCATGTTACCCATCAAAAGCTATAATTTGAGAAAATAATGGCTAGATCGTTTTTGCCTCCAAACCTTTTGTTCCTTATATAACGAAGGACCTTTATATAGCATACAGTCCAGTTCATTTTATGTTACTCATCTACGTAATGGTCATTTTGATGACCTGGCAACATTCAAACAATCATACAGCAACTCATAGAAGCATTCTACCGCATGATGCCCCAGGCTTGTTACTTTTTTTGTTATCCAACATATATTCCAAGGGCGGTATGACAGTCTTTCTAACTGGGTGATACAGTCTAATGTATGACAGCTACTTTTATGTTCAGGCGAAGAAAAGCCTCTGAATTGCTCAGTAGGCCCTATGGTCTAAAATTTTTGCCTCAACAGGTAAAGGTTTTGAGATTTGTTATTGTGGCCAGTCAACTTGTTTTATCAGTGTGTGTTGTAGAAAGGTGAAGGTACCCAAGTTTTTGCTGTAACCATTCAATTCCTGTGAAATGAAAAATGTTGTCATTGTTGGACGCATCCAAATTCCTTCAGTTTAGATTTTCCTGTATAGTAGAGCATAAGCCTACTGTCCATATTCAGATGTTACATGATAGTGATCGCTGTAGGCTAAATGGGGGAAATTATTGTATACTCACTGGCTGGTGTGTTGCTGCCAGAATTCTCTGTGCCTAGCTTGCCCGGTGTACGTTAACTGTGTTGTTTTTTTACTTAAGCTTCAATCAGTTTGTGATGTAAAAACCTGGGGATAGATGTTCCCAATTTGTATGCCACCATTCGATTCCTCTGAACACTGTATGTTCATGAGAACAGCTCTAAATTTGTGATTGCGTCGCCTTCTAATTTTTCCCTAATCTGTTATAGGCCTCAACTCTCCTCAAACAAAAGTGGTGATGTAATTATAATTTTGTCAGCGGTCCTCTGTTGATTGATCAGTTTTTAATTCAAGATTTTGCCAGCAGCGCCAGGATCGTTTTTTTATTTCCTTCCTAGAATAGGCCTTTTAAGCTCATGTAGGCAGTGGTATTCTATTCGCCCTTGTTGTTGATGGTTTGGTGACAATCACTAGGTAGCTGTCACTTCCCTTTGAGCATACAGGCATTTCCTAATCATCTGATTAGCATACTAATCAGACATTTTTAGTATCCTGTGGAAGTAACAACAGGCAGAATGAGGATGAGATATGACCCAGGGACCGCCATCAATTCTCATTCATTTAATTAAGGTTTCGCTTGTGTTCCTCACTTCCTAACACCTCTTTATCTTAATAAATGCTTGTTTTTCTTGTCGTCAACATGGACCTTGGCAAGAGTGGTGTTAACGACATCCTGTAGCATTTAATATGCTACATGCTCTTTGCTTGGGTGTCAGATAGGCCGCAGCAGGCTAGAATTGGTGGTAACTTAGGTTACTATTTTGATTAATTGCCCTGATTGCCACGATGTGTCCTTATTCTAAGCCTATAACTTTCTGTGATTCTGATTCTGCTTTGTTTTTAGCGAATACAGCCAGTAGCAGCGGATCTGTAGATGCTAATGTAACCCTGTGGCAGTTCTTACTCGACTTGTTACTCAAACAACAGTATTCCAACATTATCTGCTGGACTAACAATGAAGGTGAATTCAAGCTGTTAGATGCCGAGCAAGTCGCCAAACTTTGGGGCCTCAAGAAAAACAAGAATAATATGAATTATGACAAACTAAGTAGAGCGTTGCGATATTACTATGACAAGAATATTATCAAAAAAGTCATGGGACAAAAATTTGTATACAAATTTGTATCATTCCCTGAAATGGTGAAAACCGAGAACAGAATCCCTTTCAAGAAGAAAATGGAGAGTATAGTGAATGACTCTAATCCAGTGCCTACCAGCACTGCCACTATGGGTAGTAACTGTTTTAGTACTCTCAGGCCATATGATGTTAAGTCTGGTCTGATTCAGCAGGCACAGTTAGCTGCCACGGCAGCCCTGGCCCAGCAACAGCAACTGCTACATCAGCATGCTGTTCAAGCAGCTCATGCTCAGGTAGCTCAGGCTGCTGCCCAAGCCGCCATGGTGGAGACCAAATATCAGATACCAGCTGAACACAGGGCTTTATATCATAACTCACAGGATAGCTCCCAGTCAAAGGTTAGTAACAATTATTAAGAACCTGCTACTGATGGACATAATCTGAGCATTACTTGAAGAGATGAGTTGTAATTAGATCGATTATAAACCTCCACCCACCCCCACACTTTCTAAGTGTGCTGACCATTGATAAAATATTTTTCTATATTTCTATAAAAGTCCGAATAGTACTTGACAGGATTTCTTCATACAGCTTGAAAACTGGCTGTACTAAAACGACTTGCCACTGATACAGGACTAGGATAATTGATAATTGACTCAGTCAGGTGCTCAGTTGTGTTTTATGTTTTTTATGAAGTTGATTAGTGATACAAAGTGCCTGCTCTGACTTCCTGTGTTGGCTTGATTTAATTGATTAAGTATTCAGGCATGACCTCAAATCGCAACCCTGGGGAATGTAGCCAGTCATGACACATCTATGATGGCCATTAAATTCATACCAGCCACCCTTTGTCTTTTTATTTGTTGGGCTAAACTTTATGATCAATTCAATTATTATTCATTCATTTCAAGTTTTTAGGTACATTTGTAATATATTCAATATAACCCATATATGTGAAGCTTTATTCTTTTAATAATTTCAGATGTCACCAGAAACTTCTGACCACCAGCAGATGCCAACAAGAAGTCCAAGCCGTTCTCCAACTCCTAATGTATCCTCAAATATTACAGGATCTCAGTACCCTACACATCTTAATCCACAGACACAGCACTCCCCACACCACACACTTGCAGAAAGGCACACTCTTGTGCCCACCCCTCCTGCGCTACAGGCTCCACCCCTTTCACCCCCTCAGACCCCCGTCAGTGTGTGCACTCCTGCTGGATCTCCATCTGCTGCTCCTGTGTTTGAGTTACCCGGATCAGGAACTCCAACTCCGCCTCCCAAACCGATCACTCCTGTGCAACACCGAGAAGCTGAGGTGAAGGTCAAACTTGAGATACCTGAATTTGACGACAACAGAAACTGTGAGACTGCCGTGAATGGAAGTATTGGGGAAAGGCGTAACTCTAAGCAATCTAAGCTGAAACCTGACCCTCTTAGTATCAGTAATGACGTAGTAGTAAATCATTCTGTCACATCTCCGCTGATGAATCGTGGAATTCTTCCTAGCCTGAACACTCCCATGTTTTTAACTAGTCCCATGTTTGGCCAAAGGACTCCATTAATACCAGGTATTTTTTGGGGACCAGGAACACTAAGCCCTGTCACTCTGTCTCCTCGATTTGGCAGTGGACTCCACGCCGCCCCAGCATTCCAGTTCCCAGCGTTTGCTGTCTCTCCCGCCCAACTTGCTTCATTTAGTACGTTCCATGATAGCGTGTTTACAAGTGCAGCAGCATCAGGATCTTCTAATAATGGAGATAAAAAGCTCTCGTGATTTATTTGAATTTATATATGTAACCCACTCTTGTGCAACTCCACAACCGAATAGCAAGCGCAAAGCAGTATATTCGGAGAAGACAAATCTGAAACAATCATTACTTTAGTCTCTCAATCGCTATGTTTATCAGGGTGATGCTTAAGAGCTTCTGTTTATTTTAGATGTTTTTCCTTATCTAAAGATGGAATCCATATTAATGTATTGTTCTAGGAATTCTCAGGTTGTCTGGCTCCTATGAGGCCAATGATGTTTTATTTTGTTGTTAATATTATGAACCATTCTTCTATATAAACGATTTTCTTTCTTCACAAAGTGATCGTTCTAAGATTACGATATATATTTTTATACCTGGTCTTCGTGTTTTATCTGAATTGTTATGTGCACATTTTGTTAATAATATGTATGGTGATGTACTTATTCTGTTTAAAGCTTGGAAATGTTAGGAAAAAAGCTTTTCTCCAAGAATATATTTCCGGTGCTGATTTTTATTACAGCATTTTTTTAAATATTGAAAAGTTCTGAGGAGTTGTTTCCGTAGCTATTCCTAGCTTATGCCTTTAGAATCACACATGCTGCCATCAAGTTTTACTATAACATACATTACAATATCAATACTTCATTCAATTATCTGGAAATAAAATATAAGAATATGACTGAATAACAGAGACTCACAACAATGTGTACATATTCACTATGTATGTATATGCTTGTCTATATATATAAAAGCAAAAGTCCTTCTTGAGCCTGTTACATCATTTCCTGTGAGTGAAAATTCAACAGGCTTAACTATGCAAGTGACAACATTGTTGACTACAATACCTCGCCGGGGGGGGGCCGTCGGGCGAGGGGCAAAAGTCTGGGGGGCTCAGACTAACAAACACCATGCCTTTGCAGAGGTATTGTATGAAGAAACTACTATGAAACGTCATGTAATGGCTTTCATTTAACAGTCAAAATCTAAAGGTAGTACTCCCCCCAATTCTTCCTCCTCCGACTCTGCCTACTCTTGGTCCATGAGAGATAGTTTAGCAGCCCTAGCCATTTATTTCACCTGCTTGATTGAATCAATGTGGATTCGATCACTTAGGCAATCAAAACCCCAGAGGTCAGCTCAACGCAGTTCTGAGACAGGAATGAACCAGGTTAGATAGGGCCCATATTGTGATGCTGTATTTTTATACACAGATGAAGCAGTGTAACCCAGGTGAACTCCTGCACTGCTTAAGTAATCAATACTGTTCACAAGGAACAGCATGAAAAAAGGAAGTGATAGTCATTTCCAGCAGGAAGCACACACAAATATTCAGGACACATGTTTTCAGATAATTAGATGCCATGTTGGGTTGGACTGTGAACTTAATGGTTGCTGTATTCATTGGGACTGAATGAGCATAGCATAGCAATATTAGCTGAGTTTCAATTCAAATCTTTTTGCGATCATTAGCGGGCATTTCGAGTTCTTCTCCTTTTTTTTACTAGGGTGAGGATCATCAGCAGAGCACTATGCAAAGCTGGCATACTGGCCCACTGTCAGTATACTGTCAGCACACTGTCAGTCAGTTTTCTCTTTATGTTGCCGCTGTGTGAAAGCAGTACCCAGATTAATGAATTGGTTGATTACTGAACGCAGTGGAAAAATTTATGCCTTCAAACCAAATCCAACCAGTTGTGAAACTAACGGAAACAGGACAGTAACAGATGATTCTACACAAACACATGTTATGATACGCAATGACATTAATACACTCACATCTAACATGCTCTTTGCGTTAATAACAACTTTCTTGATAGCAGATTGGAGCTAATCTACCCAGGCACTTTCAAGTATAATTTACGCAACTGGAACTTTTCTAATGCTTGTCATGAGTATCACACATTGCCAAAGGCTGAGACAAAGCTGCCATTTGATTGGTAGATGAAGTGTCTAGCTGGGTGAAAATAGTTAATTCCTAAGTACAGGAAGTAGCTATTTGACATTTTATTGTAATCACTAGCCTAATGAATGGTTGGCTATGGTTCCACTGCTATGGACATCCTCCGGTTCAGTAAGACTCTCATCCTGTCTTTAGACCTCTATCGTACACATAAACCTAGACAGGACACCATATGGCATATACAGTTAAAGTGAGGCACTGGATTGCGGACGTCTATACAACATTGGATTGTGTAGTAGCAATGAACATTGCTTTGTGGTGCATATTGCAGATATTTGTTGGCAACTCAATCTTGTTATCAATCAGTTATTTATTTTTCTTCAAAAACAAATTTCAGGTAAAACTAATATACCACTGTTCACGACAAGCTGCAAATTATATTACAATTTTTGTACTCGAAATCAAATTGAAATTGACTGATCAATAACAACCTGGTATGTGGACTGCAACTGCAAAAACTGCGGCCTCTCCATTAATGCAACAAATATTTTGCCGCCCATGCAATGGGATGTGATGTGTGATAAGAACATCTGGTTTTTTAATCAACTACTACACAATTGAATGTCGTAACACTCACAATTGACAGCGTCAGTGCCTCAATGCTAATGCTCAGTATGGTGTCCTGTCTAGGTCTAGGTCTAGGTTTAATTTAGCTGAATGAATTTATTGACATCTTGTCCATGTATTGAAAGTTCCTTCATACCTTTGTCAACATGAGTTTACACACCTTTTAATTCATGAAAGCTGTTCTTAAATTCAAATCACTTTCAAAAAATTTAGTGAATATATGCCACCAACTGTCTCAGCAACAATCTGTCAGATGTAAATGGTCTTGTCACAGTGTCCAAACCAATGATTTAATGAGACCAAATAACCATAATGTAATCAATAATTCTTATTGCATACCCCTCAGAAACAGTTTCTGAATAGGCAATGAAATGGAAAGTTGAGGAATATCTTTAATAGGATGGATCCAGCCAGCCACGTACACAGCAATTGTTGATGGCAGAACATTGGTGTTCACTTGTCACAAAAACCACACCAACCAGTTTAACTGTACAAATACGAAAATGTCACATAAAGACTTGCACTGAGAATCAATGGCATTTGGATGGAATGGTAGTTTAAATTTCACTTGTTGATTCATTATTT
Organism: Membranipora membranacea; assembly: GCA_914767715.1. Taxonomy (NCBI): domain Eukaryota; kingdom Metazoa; phylum Bryozoa; class Gymnolaemata; order Cheilostomatida; family Membraniporidae; genus Membranipora; species Membranipora membranacea. The sequence continues at coordinate 15,410,668 of OU612068.1, forward strand.
CAGAATTGTAATTTATGACTTAAATCAGCCAAAAATATGATAGTATTTATAATATAAATTAGTTGTACTATTTTTGATATCAAATAATCAAGATGATGCATTATAAAGGACCATCACCTAAGTGCTAGTATGCACTGTTTTTTTTACAAAATCAAACTGTGGTGGAGTGTCGACTGTGGGGACAAAGCCAGAAGCAGAAGTATCTGGTACCTGTATTTGCTAGATGCAGACCACAGGTGAGCTGCAGTGCCCCAGTGGTTGAGGCTTTCCTACTCACGACCTCTGAATAATCTACATAACCCTGTGGTTCAGACTTTCACCACACACAAGAACAGGAAGAGAACTTTTACTAATGTTCTTACGCTATAGGAGTTGCCCAATGAGACTGGGGCTCAACAGTTTATACCCATGAACATCAATGATTAGGCTGGGAAAATGACTAAATGCATCATACGCTGTATTGTTTTGTCATTATGTGCATGTGCAGCTCTGAGGCATGAGCTGATCTCTACAAAATTGAGTCTCGGAAACGCGAAGCCATTTGGTTGGCCACCCATTCTGGTTGCTACTCTTTGCAATGTGTTCGGAATTGGCAGCAAGAGTTATCTTTGTCATTATTAGCTAATGCTGATTATCAGTTCATACAGGAGACTGTCTCATTCTCCCTCACCAATAGTGCTATTAGAACCCAAACTAAACTCATTATCATTGCATGTGCGCCAATCAAAGTCTCGCATGATGCATACTTAGCCTTACTACATCTTCTTTGTGGTTATGATAGGCTAGTTTATCAGTGATCCACATGCCCAGTCAAGACCACGAGAGTCATTATGTTGGCAAACAAGCATTACAGCTACTCATGGCAAAGGCATTTTTATATTTACCCTCAAAGAGATCAACCTGACACTGCAATTAAAATCTGTAGCTTGGTGTGTAACATCGAAATTTCAACAATAACTTACTCACTCCCCTATCCCATGAAATAATTGGTTGGAATACATGGGCCACACTGTAAATATCTGTACTACAGGTTATCTCATCTTTGGCATGACTTTTTGTTTCTTGGTTCTGATGTGCCCTTATTTAAGAGTTTTATTTATTTATTCAATGAACTTTGTTTATGCTATAAAATTGCGAATGTGCTGAAGGTGCGGGTAAAATGGTTAGTTGAATCGGCAAAAAAACAAAACTTCGGCATTTAAACATTGCTGAGCTGGCTGACAAAATAATACACCATCTTGACTTTAGATTCTGACCATGTTGCTTATTGAATGTTTGTATTTCAACAGACCACCCTCCCTCACTGAACAGACCAGGGCTGATTTGCAATGCGATAATCTAGCAGAGTTGTCACTCCAAATTGTAGGGGCAGATAACTAATAATAGATTTTATTGTGATGAAGAAATGTCTTTTCTCAGAACATTCTCTGTTTGGCCAAGAGCCAAATCCAAGAGCTTTGTCGATGAAATATTATAATGGCTTTCAGATATGTCATGGTAAAGTGTACAATTATATACTATATGCGTAACATTTACTATCCTTAACCCAACTTAGTCTCAATCTCTTGACTGAAGAAAAAAATAAAAGACATGTTAATGGCGCATAAAAATTTAAAAGATCACACCAAATTAGTTGATAAAAGATACAACATGCTGAGAGAATACACCCATATATCGGTTCGAATACCCGTTCAGATTGGACATGCAAATGTGTGCATTGGGGTCGCTAAAACTATTAGTTCAGTAAATTATCTGTGGCTAGATAATGGTTTGCATGAAAAATATCAAGGCAGCACAAAAGAGTTGTGGGTATTGTAAATAAAGTATGACTATTTGACTAGATTGTAGATCATCACCAATTATGATTATATATTGATAGTTTGATTTAGGATAATGTCACAGTGTAAGGATTCATCTTTACTCTGTAATAATGTTCTTGTTGATCACTTGCCAATATGTGTGTTATGTATACACTATACTGTGTCTGACGTGAGATGTAAATGTTCTCGCCTCTTTCGTAATAACAAGCTTGTCAGGCAAAATGACCTGGATGTCTTATGTGCCCTCGTCCATTGATATTCGGATCACATATCCGGTGTTATCCCGAGTTAATGGCTCTGACGGTCACTGACCAGTAGTTGTACCACTGTGCAACAGATAAGAGTACCAGAATAAACATCTGGGTTGGAACTTATGCCAGCCAGTTAACATTTTAGTACCAGACATGCCAATAATATGTATATCAATCTCGAAATAAAAACTCATGTGATTCCAATAATATAAGCCAAAGCTTTTGTGGGATCTGTATCCTACGCCACAAGCATGCTTCACAAAAAAAGGAACTGATGAGCGAGTTGTGAGGTTTCAGGATGAAGGCGACTTATTTATAACCTATGCACTAACCTTATCAGTGATGACGTGGTCTCGAGATTTGAGTTGCCATTGCCAGATGCGACGTTAGTTTGGCTATAGTTACAAGCTTCTAGCACAGCTGATGAACTTTCTTCTAAACCAGAATGTTGGGAGTAATCCAACTGATCAGGGTTGTACCAGATAAAACTCGGCGAGGCTATTGCTACAAAGTATAATTGGAGGTAGTAGGTAGGCTATGGGGTGACGTTGAGACATCATTATGTGCCCTGAAGTCATATACATGGCCAAATTAGTTGGCACTATGTACATGTCATATACCAAATGGCATGCTGTTAGATGATTATGATAAATTATGGTTAGCGTGAAATGTACTACGATGATGATACCGCTATGATGTATTACAGCATCATGGATTCAACAAAATCATTGATGGTCAGCAGAGTAATGAATTCTGTGATAGCAGGTCGAACAGAAAGGGAAGTTTTAATTAGAAACTATATCAGAATTATTTATACCAACCACCAGAGCCTAGAAAACAAGAATGACCGTATGTATCATCATAGATATATTTAGATAGAAATATTCTAACATTTAAGCAAAGGAACTAGACATAAGTGGATATGATGCTAGTAGACAAATGAATACAATGCAAGCAAGGTAATGGTTTGAGTACCCTCCTAAGTTTGCGGTTCTCACACTAGGAAAGTACACTTATTTATTTATAATGTCATACACACATATAAAACTTACCCTTGTATTTTTTTGTCACTCTACCCATTAACCAGAATATGGCATATACAAGCCATGATACTCCAACCAGCACGAGCATTAACATAACAAAAGATGGAGGAGATGCATCTATCAACTATAAATACAAAAAAAATATCATCTTTGTAAAACAAACAACCTTTGCAATGACAGGCTCTCCTTCTGAGTTTTCTATCCATTGAATGAATGAAAGGACAACTCTTTGCAAGCCTTGTTTTTTAACCCATCGCCGAAACTATACTTTTATAATAATGTAAAACATGCCCTGCCCAAAATTCTTTTATCCTCCTCAAACATCATCTGGAGCAAATGCATTAAACTTACACACTTAACCAAATCTAACTAAGGTTACAGCCATAGTTCAGTTTATGGTTGTAGACATCAAATCAATCCAATTTTGGACCATGTTATGGTGTACCCATTATGGTTCATTGCATATGGTAAGGAGTAAGCATAGATGATTAAACTCTCTCTACCCTAGAAAATATTTGTTGGGTTGTCTTTTAAAGCCATTTAGCAGTTAGCAATTAAGTTACTCGAGGAAAGGAAGATTTGATCAAACTTGATCAACCCTTCACGACATTGCTCGCTCACAAATGACCATGAGTTTGAGAGATAAGCACATGATTAAAAATTCAAGCATATAGGATTAGAAATCCAAACATTTACCTGCCCCTCAATAAGAGGTATAACCATCTCCCCTAACGCTGCTCCACCAATAATTAGTGACATCTGTATGCCTACAGTAAAACAATAACAGTAACAGACCATGTAAGTGTTACCCTGACATGTACTATGAATGTAGTTGGCAGGTGGCACTATCCATCTCATTCTTGATAAGTGAGACAGACATTCATATTTTGTATTTATAGAATGTTATGTTAAGTTCAGCACATAGACTTTTTTTTAGTTTTATGTCTGTTATAATTTCCAATGTCATTACACTATGATACTTGAACACAGCAGTCTAAATGATGAGTGGTATACCTAGGGTAGTATTACGTTTACAACCTTACCAGTGAAGAACATGAAAGTACTAGACAGGGCTTTCCATGAAAACCTGTTGTCATGATGCGTGTGCTATAACTCCAACTCCGATGGTAGTATTACCATCAGACTTTCCGCTAGGAGAAATGCTTTTTAAAGCACTGTCTCAATTTTGTTTAGCCGCTTTGGCGTTAGACTCAATTATTTATGTCATACGGATGGAAATTTGAATTGACTGTATTGAATATAAACACGGAATGGACAAACAGCAATTTGAAGGTTCTGACTTGTTACTCACTGGTCATATCCATGAAATGTTCAGTCATTGTTATAGTAGTAGGAGTAACACTACTCATTGATAGGCCAAGTACAATGTTACCCAGTATCAAAGCTGACAGACTATTTCCTCCTATACAGCTAAGAAATATGAATACTGCTATCTGACTACCAACCTGTAACATAATGGTAACCAACTGACATAAATCTGTAACAATAACAATGATCATGAACAGGGTATGCTGTCAATTCTGCTTTGCTTTCGCAAATTATTCCGTAGCTGAGCCAGTTTATAGTTTCTGATCTTAGATGTGTGTTGTTGATTAGATTCTGGGCATTGATATGAATTAATGGATCAGTGGTAAAAGACATAGCATGGTCATTTGCGGAGATATGCCATCAGTATAAGACTTCGTGGATCAGGATCTAAACAAAACCGACAGATTGTACGTTATGCATTTGTTGACGCCCAAGTAACAACCTTCAAAGACTCAGGCAAGCTGCTTGATCTAAGCTTACAAGGGTCAGCTATTTTCTAGCAACCATACATAAATAGCCATAAGCTTGTTCAGGGGATATGTTCCCCTCATCCATATAATATATATCAGAGATTCTGTGCTTGCTCCAAAGTTGAGTAACTGACAAAACAGATCAATTCTTGATTGTGTGCTCTGAAACAAAGGGTAGGCAACTTAAATAGTTTGTAGAAAGAAATAACCATTCAGATATCGTATAAGTTGTGAGAATGGAAATGTTACTTACTACACTGACGAGGAGCATGAAGTAAGGTGTGAGTTTGACAGCCATAACTATTGAGAGCAATCTACCAGCAGAGTAAGCAAGCTACAAAATACAACACAATCCATACAAGCTGTTATGATAGGCTGATGTTTTGTTCACACACTCACTTAGAGCGAAGGGTTAAAATACAGGTTTCATATTTGAAACTTGGTGTGAGTTTTCAAGGGACCTAATCGCTAATCCTTGTCGGGTTTTCTCAGTTGAAATAGGGTACTGTTAATGTTTCAATTATCTTCCAGTTATCTCACTTACCCAAAAATAAACATTCATCATTCCAAGACTTTTCTTGTGCTCTTCTTCATCTTGTAGAGTTTTCACTGAGTAGGTATAAGTATACACATTAACATGTCCCTGTAAATACAGCTTTCTAGTAGACTTCACTATGTACCCATTGTGCACAACTACTCCATTAGGAGAATAGTGGGTGTCTAACCAGAGGATATGTTGAGAATACAATTCATGCATTAGTCAATATGGTGCACCTATCATTTATCCTAAATCACTTGAGTCATTATTTAGCTGTTACCTGAAGACCATCATATATAAAGACCATTGCACATGCAGCCAGTGTAAGAAGAGCTGCCTTAGTAAAAGATATACTGTATGATCCCTGAAACTCGCTCAAGTACTCCGTCCACTGGGTTAGTAATTTCTTATTCTCTGCTTTATGCTCCTCTGCAAGCAAATTTTCATACATGATGAAGATGAACATCTGCGTGTCTCTTGCAATCAATCCAAGATCGGTTAATTGGATCATCATGTCAACATAATGATCTTGTCCAACCTGTCCTAAGGAGGGAGTTCCAGCAAAAATTATAAAAGTCCATAGTTTTGGCCGAACGGAGCAGACGGAGCCTTTGTTCCAAGCCTAGCATCATTATATTGCATTTTTTCATACCTTTTTTATTGAGACCTTGTAGAATCGGTTTGCTCTCTGAATTTACAAGTCTTTTGAAATGTTCATTAACAGTGCGGATTCGGACTCCATTTCTCAGTATACTCACAAAAACATAAACCACTATTGGCACCTGAAAATATTAATTTGAATTAAACAACTGATTTGCAGAATTTGAGTTGTTACTACATAATACAGGATGATCTTAACAGATTTAAGAATTTTCGAATTTTGCTCTTTTGAAAACTGAGGTGCTGACATTCCATTACTGGTACTAATAAAGACAATATTAACTAATATACAGACAATCGATCGATCATCGGCCAAATCCCTGTAACTAACAATAATATATAGGCAATTTCAGCCTTGGCTCAGTAACCTACCTGAATGGCTGCCATTACTAAGAATGCCAGATTGACTTTTGTGTTATGATGAGCCTCAATGAGCTCCACCTCATCGTGGGTAATTTCTGTTTGATTGTCAGACAAATTTATACTTGCCGCTGGAAGTGACATCAAATTAGACTCAGTTGTGTGATCTAATGTAATATTCCTTACTAGACTGGAACAATCCTCACCCAACAAAAAATTTTGGGCTATAAGAGGACTTATTAATGCTCCAAGTCCATAACAGAAATGCATTGCCTGTAAAAGATTAAACATTTCATTTTGAAATAATCTAAAATTTTATCTAAAATAATGTCAGATAAGGGATATTAGGTGACTGCAGAATTCAGCTTTTTGTCTCTTTTGAGGGCATAAAGTTTGAGATGCCTCTGGATTCAGGGTATGTGTGTGTGTTTCACTGATTATTTCTCCATGATGATTGATGTGCCTGGGTAGTGGGTACAGTCAATCAATGCTTACAGACATCATAGGTATGAGAAAATGGGTCATAACAGCAAGTGTGAAAGTGATAACCATGCCCTGCTGCTCCAACTGCTCCAGCTCGGCAATGATACAACTCAAGATTGTCTTAGAACTAATGGTCAATAGCTCTCATGAATGGCAAGTTATTTTTTTGAGTCATCTATGAATACGGGCAGAGGCGTTTAGCGTTCTCCTGAGACCTAAGGATAGGATGATGTCAAGTTTGCTCTGGGACCAAGTAACGTCTATCTATGACCTGCAAGGCTGATGCTTTGTAAGTGACAGGGGACACGCATCGTCCCAACAAGTAACTCATAATCTTACAAATTAAAACCCACACCAATCTCAGAGTGGTGACCCATTTCAATATTAAAGGCGTAGGAACCAACTATAGTGATCCACAGATGAATGTTGCACATGGAAATTCATCAAGTTTGTAAAAGAGCTCAAAATTAATTTCTTGAGCTATCTATATAGCTACCATGAAAGCTATTATCACAATAGCCAGCACTCTCATTAGGCTGACAAAACATTATGTTGTGATAAGTCATGTGACCACAGAGAGCCATCAAAGCAAGCTATAAGCAAAATCGGACGAAATTTTTTTTATCCCGCTATACCTCAAAAAGTTTTGTGCATCCATCACTTTATAATTTGTAATTGGAGACATTGATGAATATAAATAGTAAAATAGTAAATAGGTGATTGACCAATAAGCCAAGAAGTTGACCGAAAAATCATGGAGAGAAACATGTTGGTACTACAGGTAGCAACTTAGCATCTATGCTGTTCCATGTAATCTCACCTGTAGAAAAGGAGCAACTGCTTTATCGTATATATGCACAAGTTGCAGATTAGCCAGGCAGTCTATGGCGCCCATAGCCAGTCCCATGATCGCCATCATTGAGGCGAGAACATAGAGATACTTGGAGAAGCTTACAACCACTAGAGTGACTGGTAGACAGATTAGACTCACTAACAGCATGAAGTCTGCCGATATGCTGCAAAATTAAAACAAAAAATGAAGCAATACCACCATATAACATACTCTGTATATCAGCGTATGCTCTCGTTTCATTGGTGAGCTGGCCGAAAAATGTACTCAGACTCAATATAAATCTAAAGACAATAAGACTTTGGAATAATAAAAGCTGCTGATGTATGGACATTTCTCCCTCCAGTATTCCAGTCACATGCAGACTAACCAAGCCAACGACTACCCGCCACTTAAATACCAATCCTCGACACTACAGACAGAGGAAACATCACCCCATCATTTATAGAATTAGAAAATGGAAGAAAATTTTGTGTGCAGATAAATGCTGGTGGTTCTAGATAGAAAAATAAGGTAACATTTAAATCAAATCCCTAATAACCAAAAAGTTAAGCCAGAGTAACACATAATAGCAAGTAGCACAGTCTATTCTCTTTTTTGGTGAATGTCATGGTTTACATTTCAAGGAATTAATTTAACGTTATTCTAAGACAACACATATATTTTTGTTTTCAGACAGCCCTTATATGTGGAGGAGTGCACACTTTCCATCCCATCCAATCACATGAATCTCATCATGAACAGTTACATTGAATTGGAAATGGATTATAATACCAAGTATAAGGTGTAGCGCTAAAATGGAAATAAATTTTAATCTGATTGTTTTGAGTGATTAAAAAAACAGATCAAAGTAAAATCCTATCATGAAAACTCAGACTCGTGAAATTAATTAACCAAAAGTAGGGTTGGGGTTCAGTAATATCATTACCAAGCGCAGCTGAAACAGTAATACATTATATGTAACTATAAATGATATTCACATCTGGTTACCAGTAAACAGCTATCAGTATGATATCAAAAACAAAAATTGGACAACTAACTATTTTGATTCAGCACATTAGCCTTGTCACACGGCCACTTTTTTGTAGCCATGACAAGGCCAATAGCACATAGTTATCTTAGTTATCTACAGTGAGCCCTACTCTATAAACACAATAACCTAATTGCAAAAACCAATCCATGGTTTCAGTGTAATTATGCTCAAAAGATTGATATAAAACAGAAAATTCCTTGACAACTAACCACTTGGGGAATGCTAAATGATTTATCATGTTAAATATTTTATTGGAACTCCGGTAGTAGTAGAAACCAGCAGGTTTTAGGCTGGCAATAGGAGTAAGCTGGACCCAATCTTCACACTGCATCTCAATCACAAGAGGGTTGTGTATACTTGAGTATACTTTGTAGTATACTTGACTGCATAAGATGTACACCAACTGCAACCAGGACCAATTAATGGAGTATTCAAACTTGTCATGCAAATCTTAACTCACATAACATTAGCAAAAATTGGCTCTCATAGAATCGAATTTGCAATAATTAGCAGCGACAGTATCCTTACTTTGTAATATACTGTACTCTTATAAAATCAAATAAAAAACCAAGAACTATGATGGTTCAGATTGTAGACCAGACAATAATTAGACATGTAGGCCTAATGTTTTTAAGTCATCATGCTTGATGACACTTCAAACTTTGAAGTTTCAAAGTACCTTAAAATTTTAATATGCAGAATATAACATACTTGGGGATAGTAATGGCATATACAGATCTGATTGTTTTATATTATATAATTGGAAAGCTCTCAACACCAGGATCATGAAAACTCACTTTTAACTACATCACCTCACATGTCAAGCCATCATTAGTTCTGAAGATGCAATCTTCTTTTCATACTAACTTTAGACCCGTTGGTGATAGGATTATTATTTTGTCTGCTTTCACACCAATATTCGCTCAAGATTACATTTGACTACAATATTTTGCTAAAATAAGTAGACTTTAGTCTGAGCCCCCCCCCCCCCCCCACCAAATCTTGCCTGAAAGAATCTTGACAATATTTTATGCTGTCATTATTTGTGTGTGGGTGAGTTTTTGCGACAGTTTGGTGTTTCTTTCTATGTGGGTGTTAGCAGGAAGAATATAGGCACTGCTTATGGTAAGAAGTTTACTATTCCCTGTGAGGTCAGTTGGTCAATCAATAATTGCCAGCAAACATGCTACTAAATTGCATGCCATAGTAAAAAGTGATAACTCCTCACAACATTAGATCAGACTATAGGCCTACCCATTCTCCAGTGCTTTATAGAGAGACACTTGTTGCGTAACACAGCACCCAGCTGGAGGTGGTTACACTAATAATAAGTGAGATAATGGCTGGAATACACATTACACATACACAATTTAGTGCACCATCCATGATGGCGTGTGCGTTGCATACAAACATAATTCCAAGAATATTGTGTATGTAATGCTATGTGGGTTAGGCCTACTATAGCAGCAACAACCTACATATTCCAATTTTCCTCCAAACTGTTCAATCCAACTTATGTTATGACTTGGTAACCTCTGTAATTAACGCAGCTCTGCTAAGTCAATAGGCAATCTCGCCCAACTGTTGCAATCAAATACCATTATCAGACCACCGTTATGTTATGTTTGATTCAAAGATCCTAACAGTTATTCAACAAACTTGGATAACTCAACTCAAATTGGGATATGAATGCTTACCAGCGAGAAAGGCATCCGCAGATAAATATGCCAACCACCATAAAGCATGTTTGAGCAAAGAAAGCCATACTGATCTTACTGACAGGTTGCATTGTATAGCAGGCTAAGTCCTCTAGAGTTGGTCCCAGGAAACCCACACACATTCCAAAGGCAAAGTACATCAGAAAATAGGATGTAGTCATGCTGGCGTTTGCTTTGAATAAATTCCACAGAAACTGCCGTGATGCTGCATTTTCTGTGATAAGGCAGCAGCAACATAATTTCTTTGCTTGTCTGACAGTCAGCTCCCAAACGAGCAGTGCACAGCTCAGGTACTTGGACGAGGATTTGTGATTGGTTTTATCAGATGTAGAAGAGTAATGGTCTGATGAGTCACTTTCCCCTATTCCATCTGCTGACGTTGAGCTACCTGCCATTTATACTGTCTGTAAAGGGATCAAAATCAGGTTAGAAGTGACTGCCTACTCAACACAATGAACTCCTCTACACTCAAACCATCACCTTTACAGTTCACAGCCAACAATTATCAATGCACAACAATCGCTAAGAGTAATACAACTTGGGGCCTGACATGTACCTTCAGTATGATATTTAACTGACTTAAAAAAAAAATTATTATGTTCACTGATACAGATGAGGTGTCGTAATTTTTTGTTTACTGGAACTAGTAGTCACGTATTTGATTATTTTTGACAGTTAAAAAATGTTATAACTTTAATGGTCAAAATTGCAGATGATAAATTGTTAACGCCATCATAGAATGGAACTGCAAAACCATGTGGGAGCTTAATTAAAAGAAAAGGAAATACACATCACAGAGTACTCTGTGTACACATGAATAAATAATGACAAAATGAACCCAAAGGTACAAATCCACAACAGTCAAGAGACCCGGCTTAAATTTCGGAAAAATGAAAAGTTCTCTTATAGCGTGGATCGGGAAAGCTATCCCAACATTTACATATTAAAGTGTGATAATAGCTATATCCCGATGACAGAGTTGGACAAAGTATCTCGTGTATCGATTAGCCTACAGCAACCAGAAGCCATTTGACTCACCAACTGATCAAGCTTGTCTAAGTGTCTTGACAGTTTGTTTCTGTACACTCTGCAATCCCTCTTACGGATAATCACAGAGTAAGGACATGCCCTTACACTTTCACCACATCACCCTATCACCACATTACCCTGCCACCACACTACCCTATCACCACATTACCCTGTCACCAAACTACCCTCCCACCACACTACCCTATCACCACATTATCCTGTCACCAAACTACCCTGTCACCTTCTCCCATGTCACCTGTCACCCATGTACACATCATAAAAATAATTTATTGCCCTACCAAAATGGTAAGCACAAATACTCCAACTCAGTTGAGCTTTCAATCTAAAGTTATAAACCATGATATTGCCCAAACAAAAGAAGAGAAAGTTGAAACAAAACAAATCCAATGGCAGCTTACTGACCACTCTCCTTCTGATACAGTTACTGCTGCACATGCTAGAAAACCTTCATTGCTCCTCTGTTTATCACTCAGTAGCTCTAACTTTACCAGTCAAAACCCAGTCAACAAGCTCACTGATCTAAGCACAGTGTCAACATACACGCCTATAAACTTTGTGCAGATGGTTTAATCGTACACCAGCTGTATTGAACAGCGCATGTATACCCTGACTTGACTGCCAGGTCGAATAATATAAAGCGCTGGAGCGGATCAGTATGGGGCAAAACAAGGCATTACTCAAGATATTGTGTACTGGAAAACATTACTCTATGCAGGTTTGGTGAACTTGCAATCAAAAGACTACATGTAATTACAAATCATGTGACATGACAGCCGGTTGTTATACATGCTATCAGGGAGTTTTCAAACTCCTTGATGCTATAATAGAAAATGAATGATGTATATAAATGTTTTTAATGACATAGTAAAAACCGACATGGGAAAATATGAAGCCTAGATCAATATACAGAGTACATTACGCCTAGTGCTTCAAAAGGCACAAGGAAAGACAGAAAATCTTACTTTGCGCCTGGCCGCGCCTAGATCTGTGATTGACAAAGTCAACTCCGTTTCCCAAATAGACGGTGCTACTGGAGTAATCGTTCTGTTCTCAGCTGTGACAATGTCTAATAATCCGCTGAGACATCACAGTATCAAGTAGTTGATAGAAATCTGCTGCTGCAGCGAAATCAATATGGATAGTAGCAAACGGGCATAAGCTAAATATTCAGCCCGCTTGGCATATGTGCTCATGGGAGTAAAACAAATGTATAAAAATATTGACACGGATGAAAACGTCTGATGTTTTATGACTAGGTAAAAAACCTTTCGAGGTGATATGTGGATAAAGCTTGGTGGTTGTTAATTAAAATGAGGGCGTATTTCTGCTGGCACCCATCCGGCACCCATGCAGTAAATGCCTGTACTCACTATTTCCATAAATTAGTAAACTAGCAGTGGAAACATCTGCCTGGTAAAATTTATACTGTCTGTGTTTGAGCCAACAGTAAACTTTGACAAATGAACTTAACAGTTCATTGCTCTCATGAACTGATGTGTTAGATTTCAGGACTAAAATACACCATATTACCACAGAGTAAGGATAAGCAGAGGGGACACTTCAATGATCGTTATAGTGCCTGCGGTTTTTATCCACTGGGGGAAATTCATCAATCTGGCCACCTGCCAATTTCAGAATATATAAGTTACAGTGGAGTTTTGTCATGCAGACATAGCCACCTTTGATAGGTCATTATTCATTCTGTATTTATCCTAAAGACTGATTTCTAACTTTTCTGAAATGTCCAATCTTCGAGCTATACACCATATTATTGTCATTTTTTGCTAGGATACATAGGCTATGAGTAATCCAGGTTTTTAAAATGAGTTTTATCATATAGATTTACATAGGGCTTAGGTCAATGCAATGCAATGCAATGACATTTCCTAATTTTGATGACCAGCCGTCTATCAATTGTCACATGTAAATCTATATGACAAAACTCATTTCAAAAACCTGGATTACTCTTAGCCTATGAATCCTAGCAAAAAATGACAATAATATGGTGTATAGCTTGAAGCTTGGACATTCCAGCAAAGTTGGAAATCAGTCTTTAGGATAAATACAGAATGAATTATGGCCCATCAAAGGTAGGGATGTCTGCAAGAAAAATGCCATTATAACATATAGAGATAATGAGTTTTTGGCATCCAGCTGTGCACAATTTTCCCCCAGTGAATCAAAAACCGCAGGCACTATAACTATCATTGAACTGTCCCCTCTGTATATCCTTACTCTGTGATATTACTACATAGAGTTTGGTAACCACCACAATGATGATTGGAGCTTCATTTATAACCTCAACCAAGTTCAGCTTCTTCTTCCTGATCTTTCAATGTTCAGGAACAAACCTAAGAAACACTCAAGGCCTCCATTTTGTTTCCCTTTTGCCTCCTTATCTTTACTACACAATATTTTGGAACATGAGGAACATTGCCCAACAATATTTGACATACCCTATAGGAGTTTAGTTTTCGCGGCATTTAGGATTCGCTTTTCGCGTTGTTGCCTAGGTTGCGAAATTTAGTGTATCTTAAATTAAACTCACTCACCATAGGTTCATAAACAATGTACAACTATACAGGAATACACAATATCTATTCATGCAAGCAAGCGTGGTGTAGTGGTCTAAGTATCTGCTTAGCAAAGAGATGGGGATTTCTGCCCTGGGTTGGAATCCCATCTTGGACATTGTTTTTTAGTTTTCTAGTAAGCCTACTAACGAAATTTAGAACTAGTGAAATTAAGTACCAGGCCGAAATTAAACTCTAGCTAAATTAAACTCCTATAGGGTAGGTGACACCATTATTAATAGTAGGCAACAGTGTCACAACTAAAGACCCCACAAACAGAAGGACTACCAACCTGGAGAGGTTATATTTAATATCCAGTTCCATAAAACTTAATGCAAGGAGTTTGACTCCCTGCTTAATGTACTCCAGGTGACAGATCCACAATATTTGTCTACTTTGTGAGGACACGTATGAATGTTACCATCAAGTATTTAGTATCTATGATAGTAAATTATACCCTCAGAATCCAATTAGGATATTTTTATGCTATGCCCGTAAAGCGTAGCATGAAATGCTTTTTTTGTTGTAGTTGAAACAAAACAAATACAATTCTGCTCTCTTTCATATTGTTACTTTTTCACATTGTGCGCCATTGTCATAGCACAACATTACCCAAAAGGCTCCTCATGCAACCTGCACAGATCAGGTCACATTACCATAGCTGATTTCAAGAAAAAAACATCACAGATGAAACTGTTTTACGATGTTTAGAATTTTATTTAACAGTCAACAGTCACAACATATATTTTGAAAACAACAACAACAAAAACAGCGATACAATACGCATCTGTATAACACACTAATGGAATGTAAGCTCTATACAAAAACTGCTCATGAATATGACATCAAAATGCCATTTTTATCATAGCAATGACTAGATTCATCATAAATCTCAGAAGTAGCCTGAAACAGGGTTGGACCATATTACAAATATTGCACGACATAAAAAAGAAGCTTCAATATGGGTAACTTGTGATATTGCTTATAAATTTAATAAATAGATAAATAAAATAAATAAATTCAACAGCATTTTTGTTGTAATCCTATACTGACAAAATATTGAAAATGCAATCAAATTTTTGTTTCATCAAACTACCGGAATGTACAATTATGATTACATGAGATTTAAGAAGACACTTTGGCATGGCTCAAGATCATGAGAACAGACATAGTTCATAAAATAACAAATTCAAAACTTACTATCGACATTAAAATAGAACATGAGAGAATATTCAGTAATATCCATATAACAGTGTAAGGACACACGGAGAGGCTGCCTCAACGACAGTGCCTGCAGTTTTCGTTCGCTCGGGTAAACTGTGCCTGGCTGCCAAAAGACTTGCTATCACTTTGCATCAACACAATGGTAATTTGTATTGCAGACATACCTACCTATGACGGGCAATAACTCTTTCGGTATCTAACCTCATGAGCTGGATTCTAACTTCTCCCAAATTTGAAACTATTACCAATGCTTCTCATTTGAAGTTAGATCCCATACGCTAGGAGTTGTCTAGATTTCAAGCATTTTAATTGAAGAAACGTTACATGTACAGACCCAAAATCTAGCAATTTTGAAATCACGTGTAAATCAATGTGATACAACTACAAGGCCACGTGACTCCTAGTCTATGAGTCCTAGCTAAATGGTAACTATTGGCGCTTAGTTTGAGGCTGGCACATTTCAGAAATGGTAGAATTCAGTAAAATAATAGGCCATTTACCATAGATAGGTATGTTAGCAAGGCCAATTGCCAATGTAACTTGAACCAAACAGCAAGCACTATAACTATCATTGATGTGCCCCTCCACATATCCTAGCTCTTAGGTCATAAATCCTTACAAGGTTACATTATTTGAGCATCAAGAAGAAGAAGAACATCAATAAGGATGAGAAATCAAACGATTCAAAAAATGAGATGTGAATGACAAAAAACTCAACGAGAATTCAACCCAATCAGATTTAGAGACTTTCTATGAGAAATAATTTTCTATAGCAGTTTAGACACAAGAAGTATGCCAATGTATTGTAGCATCCAAGTGTCTCCCCACCTGAAGGTATGATAATATACAAACAAGACAAATGAGAAAATAAATTGAAAGTAGGTACAACAAATTCTATATCAGTATCTGGTATCTAACCACTGTGTGATGAGATAAGCTGCTCAAGTTCATCGGCTGATCTGTAGAGGAATGTAGCTGACTCCCTATAACCAGAGATAAGCTGTCTGATAGTGGAGATCTCACTCGACGTCAGACTAGATGAGCTTTTACCCGCTGATGCTGCTGCAGCGGCTACGGCAGCAGATTGGGAGGTGGATGCCTGTTTCTTAAGAGCTGCACTCAGATCACCTCCACCTAGAAAAAATACAGTATAGTAACGGCTGAAAAAAAACTGTCTGATTTAGCTGATTTTGACACAAATGGAAGACCATGTAGCTAGGAGTATTTTTTTGTGGGATTGAGGACATTATGTCTTATGATGCTGCGTCATTACCGCATGAAAATCACATATTGTGCTGGAAAGGGAGGTTCAAATAGCTGTAACATAAAGTTGGAGTTTGTTTTCTTTTTTGAGTTTTGAATTAGGACGGTGAGGTTGAATTATTTATCATCATATTCCTTTTATTTTGCTCTTCAGTGTTTTTTTTTGCGCAATGCACCAATGCACAACGCATATAATTATGTGAAAAATGAGTCTTCTTTTTGGTGTCCTCACAGCTGAATTCTACTCTGACAGCATAAAAAAACATCAATTCAAGAGACTTCAAAATGTGTATTATATGGAGAACATATTTCACTAAAAAAAGACATTGGGAATGGGCACCACCGACCAAACTATCACTAGTAGTCAAAGTTTGTCAGATGATTACAGACAAAACCATGAAAATCTGTTTTGGTTATTCCCCTTCCCCGATCAATGCTTGTCCAGACAGACTAATGATTGAGAAATTTGAGACTATTGACTAATGATCACAGTCTAACATTCTACATTATTTGATAAATATACAGTGGCCTAGTGGCGAATTCCAATAGCGCCTTTACAAAATGTATCAAGCACAGGTCCTGCAGGAGAATAAAAAATTAGTGCCTGAGAAGAAAACTTGAGCTGACAGTGAGGAATATATAAGCTTGACCTTGCCAAATATTCCACAATGCATGTGAACATCGGTACCATTGAATATGGGTAAAAGCCACATCAAACACCCGAGGGCGGAAACCCAAAACACATAAACTGATATAATTCATTCCTTTTTTTTCCAGACCATGTTTTTTTTCTATTTCTAACCTTTACCCAGTCGGATTTACTTTAGGGTTTTTCAAGGAGTAAAAATTAATATCTATACAACTATACCAGTAGAGGAGCATATTTGATTACATCACATGACGCTGCACTGGTGTTGGATTTCTCTGAACACCTTATTAAAATTAAAATACAGTATAATTTGAGTGCAAAGAGGTAGATCTAATAGAGGTACAACTAACCTTGTTGCATCGCTAGCTGGTTGGCAGCTTGTGACGCCTGAAGGGCAGCAGCCGCCGGCAGAGGTGCATGGAAACCTGGAAAGGGTGGTCGGAGAAACCCATTACTAAAGAAAGGGGTCAGATCTGGTCTAAATGGAGGTGTATGCTGGAATCTACAACAAGGATGTGACAGTAAATGACATGCATGGCCATATCTTGACAGTTACATCATATTGTATCAGGGTAACAAGCCTCATAACATCCTGAAACACCATATCTGGAGATCAATCTTGTTTACAGTTACCCTTGATGAAGAATAATGCATATAACGATACTATTATCATCAATCTAACATGACCTGATCAATTTATTGTCACATATTTCAGTTTTTCACATATGATGACTTCTAAACCTATTAAACTTGTAGTTATGATTGTAATTAAGGTTATGTCAAAGACCGATCCAAATATCAACATATAATATAGGCCTATCGTTGGAAAGCTGCCGAGCTACTGAAAATGAATACCTGAACAATCCGATGACGTTGTGTCATTTTAGGGAGGAAATTAGGCAGAAAACGTTGTTTTTGTCAATGCAGACGGAGGAGTCAAATTAATTGCAAGAAATTTCAAAACAAGTGGAATGTATACTTAGAGATTGCGTTCATAGTAACATTTGATTTTCGTTGATATATGACTAGTCTAAATTGACTTTTTACGTCACACCATACAATGCATTTTTATTGTGAAGCCGTGAAAATAGGTGAAATTTCAATCATTAATTCAGAACAGATCATAGGCTCAAAACAAAATTAATTATGATTTTCTCTTTGAGTTCTCTTTAAATGTCATACAAGTTGAATTTCAACAAATTAGCTTGCATATTGCAATGACAGAAGACTCTCGAATACAGCTAATATTTTCGCCACCTTTGCATAACGTCAAACATGCTGGCCAAATGACCACCATTGTGGCCAAACTAAGTTTTTTTGAAAGTTCTCACATACGAAGCCGCTTTCATTAACCATGGTGCACACAGGAAATGCCAACAGCATTTTTCACTGCATCTTCCTTTTTCTTGAATTTAACGCAAAAGAATGCCCAAAAACACCTCATAAGTCCCATAATATAGCTGTATTGTGTGACGTAAAAAGTCGATTTAGACTAGTCATATATCAAAGAAAATCAAATTTTAGGATGAACGGAATCTCGAAGTATACATTCCACCTGTTTTGAAATTTCTTGAAATTAATTTCACTCCTCCATCTGCATTGACAAAAATAGCGTTTTCTGCCCCATTTCCTCCCTAAAATGACACAACGTCATCGAATCAAGTTTTTGTCTAGGTATTCATTTTCAGTAGCTTGACAGCTTTCCAACGGTATATGATATGTTGATATTTGGATTGGTCTTTGACATTACCTTAATTATCATTACAATCCCTTCATAATCTCACAGAGTAAGTGGAGTCAACTATCTATTTAAGGGTTTTATTCAAAGTAATCCTGTCAAAAAAATGAAAGGAACCACAACCACTGCTGTGCTATGAATACAGCCCTGATGGTGTGCCAGCCAACCTGAATTTCCTCAATAGGCAATGCTGTGCCTAAATAGATGTTCTACATACCGCCAATCTGGGAACATCCTGTGAGCTGCAGCAGCAGCAGCAGCTGCTTGTGAAGGAGCCTGGCCCATGCTTGCTGGTACAAGTGAAGGCATACTGACAGCTGCAGAGCTTGCCTTGTGCTGAGCACTGATTGATGAGGCAGGTTGAATCGGCTTTACAGGAGGTGTGGTAGAGATAGGTTCTAGTCCCATCCTCATCCTCTTAGCATTCTGAGCCTCATTTTCACATGCTTGAGAAAGCAGACTCTCAGCAATAGGAGAGGTGAGGTGGGGAGGAGTCGGTCTAAAACTCTCCCACCCATTCATCTCACGAGCTCTTCTCATTCGGCGGCAGCTCTTAAGGTAAGTGCGAATACGCTTCCTCGAGCGATCATGGAATTCCGGGAACTGCCTGTCACAGGCATCAAGGATGGCCTGCACCTTTTCCTTAGGCTGCTTAGATATGGGCACAAGTCTATCTAAATTTTCATCAACAAACAGGCGGCAGAACATCTACAAGAATATAGTAAATGTAAAGTATATACTTATAATTTAATTTCAATAAGGAAAACATTTACACATGTATGTATCTATCATTCAACTTCTATGAGAATAAATTCAATGCTCATTTTTATTGTTCTTTATTTTTTCAGAGATAAATCTGATTAGAGCAATGAGCGGTTCAATGGTTAGAGCATGATAACGCTTTCTTTCAGGCAAAATTGAATGAGAATTAAATTCCGAGGGACTTATCTACTGTTGTCCAATGAACAAACAACTCCAAAACAACTTGATTTTAATAGATATACAAAAGAAGGTGTGATGGCTATTTTACCTTCAATTTAATTACCAATTACAAAATTCAACGTCAGTTAGAATTTACATAGTTGCATATTTAGGTTTAACGGGAAGTAAAAAAAAAGCAATAAAATGCAATTTTTCAACTTGGTAAGGCCCAAATGCACAATGTATTCTGTGATTTTATTATCATTCATATAATGACAAAATGAGGCTTACAGTCAACTGTCACATTGTTAACAGACAGAGAAGAATGGCTTACATTGAAAGCTTTGAGGCGTTCAGGGTCGATATCAGAAGTGCAGGAGGTTGATAATTTCTCATCATCGTCATCATCATCAATATCATCATCTTCAGCGTCATCACTACTTTTCTTAGATGTGGTTGGACTCAACTATAAATTAGAGCATTTATCACAGATGACATACTGAATAAATGAATTACATGTGAAAACACCCAATAAGATGCATAGCTTTTTTATGGTATTCGGCGTATGCTACAAAATTGTACTTTCACTTATTCAGTTGAAGTTGAAGTCATTATCACGTTATTCTAAATTTCATAAAGATGTGATTGTTGGCTAAATTGACATGCTAAGGTGCACCTCAGGTTATTTACCTTATATATGACGCAAAATGCACATATAGCAAAATTTGCCATCATAGTATAACATACTTTTTATCAGAATTTTCATTCAAATCTAAAACATCAAGTGTGTTAGAATGATCATTATTCAGCTTTGGCTAGGCAATATGTAGTTGAAATTATGAGGCGATGTTTTTCTCAAATTATAGTTCAGTATGTTATATATGTGAGCCTGTGAGTAGTAGTTATATTCTGCATGTTAACGTATATTGGAAATGCTGCCTGCCTACAATGAACACTAGGTGCTTATTATAATAGCCTCTATCGTTACATTGTAATGATGAGGCATTGAACATGCAGACAAGGGTACCCTATCCATAATTACATATTCACAGGTAGCCTATCCACGCACCGAGCAGCGCTGGCAAATTGCTTCAAAATCAATAATTCATTTTGAAAGAACGGAGATTTGTTTCAATTAGGGAACTGGCAAAGCCTAGCAGCCTTTGTACTCCTTTATTCTTAATGTTTACTGAACAAAATAAGCTAAAGCCTCTGTGCTTTGACACAGTGCAGGCTAATCGATAGTTATTTTGACGAGGCATCATTTGAGCTCTTATTTTAATCATACACCTTGTACACTCTTTTTTGTATTTGTATCGGTAACAGGAGACTTCTAAGACAAAACTCAAACAAAAATTCCATGAGATTGATTGGAGCCGCGTGGCAGCGGAAAGATAGACATGTAGATATCCATCACAATCACAAAAGCAAGCGACAACATATCAAATAGAAATTAAAATCTGCTCCAAGAATAATCAGCGGAACATGAAAAGAAAACTGGTGAAATCTTACGTTGAGAGATGCTTCCATAGCTGTTCTCTTAAGAGGGTTTGATAGGATTGGCATTTCTGGGGCACTCTTCGGCTCGGCTTGGGTGGCTGTTGGTTTTATAATAACAGGTGGCGCAGACATATGTTCCTTCTCCTCGCTCTGTTTTATGTTTTTGACCACCTCCACTGGTACGACTGGCTTTGCTGATAAATCTATGAAAATAACGACAAAGATTATACAAGGCTAACTTGTACAACTTGAAATTGTTACTGTGTAGTAAATATGATAGTTCTAATTCCAGATTTTCAAAAGAAGACATTCCTAAATTAAATTTCTCATATGAATCATTATTCATAAATAATTATAGTTATATAGAAAACACAGAATATATAAAGAATCCACCCATAGTACATAAAAAATACTATGCTCATTGCTTGGCATTAATTTAAGGTGAGACTATTTTGCCAATATAAAACAAGACCTGTTGATGCCTTGATGTTGCTTGTTTGTTTGTCAGCAGCAATTTCAGTTTTCACTTCGTCTGTCTGTGCTGTTGTCGCTGCCTCAGAGGCGGTCACCTCTACTTTTACATCGACAGCAGTATCAGCAACAGCAGAACCCTCGGCAATAGTACTACTCATCGTGCTATCCTCCTCTGTGTTAAACTGTTCAAATAAAAAAATCAATTGATTTTATAACCCAACAGCTAAAAGCTGAGCCAGCACTGCACCTCTAGGCTAAACACAGGCAAATAAAGATTAGACTACAGGTACATTTATTAGATTATGAGCAACAGAGTTGATGTACAATAATGATTATGAGACTATAGTAGGGGCACTGCGCGCTGTGAGTGAGTTGCTACACCTGTCAGCTTCGAGTGTGCTAACCTTGCTCTTTGATTGGATGGGAAAAACGATAACATCTGGCATAGAGGCACTTGTACAGGGTGCTCAGAGAGACCCTGCCTGCTACCTAAGCATACTATAAGTCTTGATTATAATAGCTGTTACATAATATAGCTATAGTCATTATCTCTTACACAATACAATAATGATAACATAAATTTCAACCTCGAACATACAAAAAACAAATAGGATTATATATTGTAAAATGCCAGAAAAAGGTCTTCTCACCTATAAGATGCTTTACATAAGTATCCGAGACTAAGATAAAAGATGTAAAATAAGAGACACAAGGCGAAATCAGATACAAGCAAGTAACGCCACCTGCACTAAGCTTCAACAGAGCATCAATGATTAAACAATAACCAAATTTACAAGCGTTTAATTACATGGTCGCCTGTGTGTCAATGTTATACCTCATGAGTTACATTATAATAGGATCAATTAGACAATATTGTACCTGCTCAGTTTGTTGTCAATGAAGAATATAATTACACTGTTATGTTGCTGACACCTGCCCGCTCAATGTGACAACATTGAGCAAGTTAATATTATAAATACACACCCCCCTTACCATACCTAACTCCACCCTACAGTGTGTCTACAGCATACAAGGCTATTGATTAACAAGGGGCTTTATATGCACTCATGTGAGGCGTAGTTAACCTTCAGGTCTGCCACACGGCACCATCGGTTTTTTGTTAAGCTAACAAAAGCAACAAAGCTAAGTTGCTAAAAAATCAATAAATGGGTACTATCCGTATCTTTTGATATTTCATTTTAATGGATGAGCCCCTTCAATTGGAAATGAATTTTTTGTTCTGATATTGGATTTTTGTCATGTTGTTCGTGTCGACATTTCTTTAACCTTTTGGGGAGCGAGTGAGTGTTAAATGCGGTAATTGTAATCTTTATTTCAGAGTAAAGTGTCCTCCCAAACATGAGCACCAGGTGTAATTCATAGCCAAGCTCAAGAGCCCACAGGCTACACTGCAGTGCTTGTTAAAATACCTTTATTGATTAATTTTACACGTATGCATCCTTTAATAAAAATTGCTCCTCCAAACTGCCTGCTGCCTGAAATGATTTTTTAAAGTCATTATTACCAGTGTCGCTGTAGCCAATCAATGTTGCACTGTTGTTACATTTTCGGGGTAAAACTTGCATGTGTACATCCAAAAATAGCAACAGGTTAGCACACACTGCCTGGAGACCATGAAAGGCAAGTCAAGAACTCACCAACTCAAAACGCTAAAGCCCTTTAAAACAATAATTGAAAACTTAAAACGCAAGGTAACAATCTATGTGCTCACCAAAGCCCTGACCACACAGATAATCCTTCTCTCCCAGCGCAGTCAGAAAGTGTATTTTATGTCCAATCGCTGCCGGCTTAAGAGCGCTGCTTGCTGACTGCTATGGTGTGTGGCACAGGTATAATCTTCATTCTTACATTATTCAGGTCTAACTAAATGATCGTGTACCCATCCACATATTGATTAGTACATGCGAGTAATACACGCTCCCTACCACCAATTAAACGACAGTCAATGCCAAATGAATAGGCTAGCTCTCAGCGCCCATTGTAACACAGGCTGTCTTTATGATATAAGATTTATAAGTATTAGAATTATTAATTTTAGTAATAGAATTGTAAAATCTTAGTGCCACTAGCAAAGACAAAGGGTGTAGCCTTTCTACCTAATGACAGACCTTATACGCCAGCTTATAATGGTTATTGATGCCGCAGGAGTTTCAACTATTAGTCTCTCATAAAATTATATTTGCTGTCAGATAATTGTTTCCTTCTATCGACAAGCGTTTTGTTCTGAATGGTGAGATATTCGCGACGGTACCCACATCTAAGTGCTAATGTGCTTGCATTTATGTTGGCTTTACACATATTCTATCAAATATTTTAACTGATGTAAGCATTTTGGCAGAGATTGTACAGTGGCAATGGTGAAAGATTTCCAGATATCAGTCTGGTCAACCGCATAAGGGACTATCTAGTCTTCGTTAAATGTGTAGATTACATCATACAAGCTGCGAGGTGAGATATCTCTCTAACTCCTTGGTCAGGCCGATTATTATGTGCAGGGGAGTAAGCTATGCCCCAATGCAGGGGAGTTAGCTACTCTTGAAAATAACGGGCAAATTAACAAGAATTTTGAATGCTTACATGCTTCACATAGTAAGTAAGTGTAAACAGTTATGTCAAGTAAATAATTATTATGTGATACTTTACGGGTAATATTAACTTTCTTATTATTTTTCGAACTCCAGCTCAACGCAAGCGTACACCGTAGGCACACACATTATATGAGATAAAAAAGCTGTCTGGGAGCCAAAGATAAAAAACTACCTGGTCAGTGGAGGACTCAATGTCGATACACAGGCTGCCCTCGTCCTCTGTATCAGAAAGAGGCTCAGACGCTGGAGAAGAACAGTGATCAGGTGTGAGCGAGCTTGTTGACAGCGGTGAGGCAGCTATACTGAGTGGTGAGGCCGTTAGACGGAGAGGGGACGAGCTCCATGGTATACTATCAGAGTTAACATGCATCCTACTCCTACACTCGGCACAGCTCATCAAAAAATGTGTCACAGCTTCCCGTGGTAGAAATGCATATGACTCAATTATCTATAAAATTATATATGCAATTTTATCTCAACGAACACCAGAAAATCACAATTATCCATGGAGTTGTCTGCCCCCAAAAAAAAGCCCAATTTGGCATAATAAGGTATAGATTTTTAATAAATAAATAGATATATCAGGGTTATCCTGTTACTTGCACTTACCGTACGATAAGTACGTTTCTGTCCAGCGTGTTTGCCATTTTTACCCTCCATATTTACATGAATATCATAGATGATGTCAAAAAACTCTTCGACTACTGCCACTCTTTTATATACGCGCTCAACTGATGTCTTCTGCATAAGAAAATAGACAAACCATATATAATTATTAAAATGAAATGTGGATACATAGTTTAGCTTCATAGATAAGTATAATCAAATTGATAAGATGAAATTTTGAATCCTGGAAAGTCTTAATAAGTGTTTAATAGATTGAGAATACATGACATCCGAGAAAATGACATTTTGATGTGATGTCTTAGAATTACTGATCACAACCACTCAAAGAATTGTGGCTTTTTGACAAAATGAGACCAGCGCTGTCTTTCAAGTTATTGTTGACATGGAGAGGGGGCAACTTACTTGAACAGTAGCCAGTTCAATATGAAATTTGAAATCATTACAACTAAAAATAGCATAGGTAAGGATATCTCATCTTGTAGTTCAACGCAGTAGTAACCCAAGGAAATCAACATAGCCCTATCATAGGTTAAAATGTTAATCTAGATAATGACAGAGACAAATCAATAGAAGTCAAAATATAACTTGACCAGTGCTGGCCTTTGATATTATGATATTATAAATAGCCCAATTTTCTTTTTGGAACTCCAATTGATCAATGCTGAAATTGATTAATCGGCGATCTGTTCATTCTGTAAGAGTTAAGAAGTAAGGGGTAGTCACCTTATTGGGTAGAGCTATAACAAATCCAGACATCTCAGAGGCTTTACCGCTAAGTTTAGAGCATGGTAGAAAACAGAAGCCTTTGGTCTTCACCCAAAATTTAAACTTGGGGCTCTCTGCTAAGCATCGGCCAGTTAGAACCTTGTGTATACGTAGATATTTAGACCTGTGAACAAATTGACATGTAAAAATACATGACAACTAAAATGACAACAAAATTTCAAATGTTTTGTTAGCAACATCATTGACATGGATATGATATAATCAAATACATGTCCCCATTATAATCCTGTATAACTGTCCAACCCATTGAGCATTGCATGACAATCTTAATGTCCTAACAGATGAATAAAGAATAGTATATTTTGATGATATTATTCAACTTACCATGTCACAGTTTTGGTTTTAGACCCATCTCCATAAGTTGAGATAACCCACTTTTTAAATCCCTCAAAGCTGTCGTCATTACATGGAGAAGCAGGCATTGTTAATCTGTCAGGTTTACAAGGGGATAGGGGTAACCTCTCACTTAAACAAGCTACAGGAAACATGTCTGCTTGTAACAGCTAGAGTACCTAGCTGGGAGATGGCAGTTAGACAAGTGTTGTGAGTAATCATCATTTTGATCATTAAATTAATTCAGCCATCAGAGTGTTGATGGGGCCCAATCATCACACAAAGGACATCCTATTTTGTGTACATTTGTACGCACACCTGTCACTGAAACATTTCACTCCAGAGTTGTAAACAAAGGCACACGCTTCACTCAAAATTAGCCAATCACAGCTGCTTTATTTCAATACAGCCTGGCAGATGTCCCGTGCTGGAATTATAATCGAGCACACTGTCTGAGGAAATCTGCACGGCACACTGCATCGATTTTGTGACAGTAGTCATTAGGATTTATAAGAGTGTAAGAGTCTAAATATTGGAGACTAATATTTGATAATATAATTGACATGGGTAACTAATAAGATAATAATAGGATGCTCAGAGCCCATCTGCCCCAAACTTTTCCCCTGAATAAACTCAGCTCAAATATAAGTACACAACAAATAATCCATTGTTATCTAGGGATTCTTGACTATCAGCAGTTCAAGAGAATCTATAGAATTAAGTTAGACTCCTATTGGGGTATTTTAGTGCAGTCCTTTTGAATTTCGCCAGTATATCAATCTGGCCGCAATTTTTATTAATTTCGCTATTTCAGAAACAAAACTGAGATGTATGACCGCATTATTATTACATTGAACACAGATCAAATTTTTGCCATTTGCACTGGCAGTTTATGCAATATCAAAGGAAAGAATTTTGTAGTCATTGTTATTATTATTTTTTGTTTGTTATTGATACATATTACAATTTTTAACCCATGCCCAATATATTTTGGTGCGAATGTAACGCTGCACAATAGAAAATAGGCTGGTGTTGTATATGATGGTTTTATTGGCACTTAGGAAATATTCTTTCTCAGTATTTGAGCATTATTGAGACGGTTAGTTGTCTTCAGCCATACACACCCAATATTATGAAGATCTGCACAATACATTACCTTGACCCGCTCCTCATTGACCTTGTATACATATAAGTCACACGAATGCCTTACACAAAGTGATCATGTGATCAGCTCCACAGGCCACATGGTTAACATCACTTCCCACAGACACCTAAAAAATAATGTATTATGTAACAATAATGTAATAATGTAATAATATGTAGTAGCAAAACAATGTACCCTATGTCACATTCATTGTTGAAACTATTGAATAGACAGCAGTCGAAAATTCTGTATGAGGGTGAAGAATGATGAGTTAGCCGTTGTTTTTGTTGTTCTTTACTGACAACGTTAAGTTGATGCATGTAGCTTGGATTTTGTATATGTTACGTGGCTGATTTGACCTTACCATGAAAGGGAAATATTGGTCATCTCTGTGTCCCAGTCCCAGACATCCATCTGTATTCTTGCCCCATGTGTATAATACATTCTTATCTATAAATGATATGTAATGGTATATATAGAGGGAATAAAATATCAAATATTATTAACTGTGTATTGATTATAATGATGGATGATTTTCTATTAAATTCTTGCCAAATAATGCTGCTTCTATAATGACATCAGAAAATTGAGACAAAACGAAGAGAAAACTATTACTATAGGCCTATGGTGCTCGTGAAGTTTCTCAGAATCCCCTGTAAAGGGTTCATCAGGCTTGAAATTGAAAAAAAGTTCAAGCCCCCTCAACCTTGCCACCGTCTAACACCTCCCCCCCCCCCCCCCAAGAGCTGATGAGAAACGAATACACGAAACAAGCATTTAAAGTAGCAGACAACCACAAAAGTTATATTTTGATATTTGACGTGTACTGATGTACTCCCTCTAAATTTGCATGTTATAAATAAATGTAAAATTAGAAAATTTCACTTGCAAACTTTCTTCCACCATTTTTTCTCAGTAACAAGAATACCCATACTCTCAAAATAAATATATCATTGATGAAAAATGATATATAAAATAATTGGTTTCTAGAATTGAAGCAGTTATCTTTTGTTAGTGTCAATCTTAATACATAAAAAGTCATCTCAGTTACAAAAGCATCTACAAACACAATATTATTGCTTGCAATAAAAAAAATTAAGCATTTTCTTTGAGATTATAAACAAGACATAGCTCCTCAATTTAATTCATTTTATTGCAGCAATGGGGTTAAGGGGCTGCTGGCTGCCCTGTGGTGCAGAGCCAGAGCTTATGGCATGAATTTTTATTATTGAGTATGTTGCCTTCCAGTGAAAGTGAATTGCATCTTGATTCGTATTTGGTGATGCCAGGGTTGTCTGCTACTTTAAGGCTTCTTTTTCTATCAGATTTGCAGGATGCTATACAAGATTAGCATGTCATAAAGTTAGGTCTTCATATCAAAATTAAGTGGTCATAAAATCATTTGTGACCGATCAAAATATATCATACTGGGGAGCTGGGTACTATATTCCTGTTTGTACTAAGTCAAGTTGTTTTTCAATACGTCATTACTGAGAAATATCTTTGCAGTCCCACTCGACTCTTTGGTAAAATAAAACTTGATTGAAGCAGAAAATATGTTATCTTTATTGATAGAAAATTCAGCAATTCTCTGTTCAGTGGGAGATTAGAAAAAACAAGAAGCTATTTGAAATTTATAAAACATGAAAATTGATTACTTATTTCTAACTCCAGAAGGCCTTTTAGAGAAATGTGAGAAATGACAATATATAAGCTTTTTTATGATTCAGTAATTGGCAATCAATCATAGGGTTACAAAAATCTAAAAGATCAAATTGTTTAATTCACTTTGTGTGTGACTGTGAGCAAGTGGAAGAATTCTACATATTGGGCGGACATGTATAAGTGAGGATTTCATAACTTTCACGCCCATGTTTTGATGCTGAATACAGCGAATTACTAATACGAGGATAAGTGAACCAGTGCCGTAACAAAATTGGACTACATTAATCTTCTATCTGCTATATAACATTAAATAGCATTGTAATAAAATGTCTTTTGACGACTGGACAGCCGGACATCATATTATAACATACCTGGTAGATAATAATATTTCGAAATCAAAACGTTTATTTTCTCATAGGAGGGTAAAAGCACATGGAAAGCGCATCAACCAAATCATTATTTCGTGCTGTAAAGGCATACCAGTGAGAATTAGCCTTGTCATGCGGCTTCTATTTTCGTTTTGGGGACCCCCAAATCAAAAGAGTAGCCACGAGACAAGGATAAATGAGAATGACTTACTTGTGAGAGCAGCTAGGAAGTTAACTCCACTGTATACTTTCTCTACTCTGGTGTCAGGAGAGAATTCGGAATTACCAAATAGAGGCATTGGCAGGAGTGAGGGAAGTGTTCTCTCATTTACTTCTGGTCCTTTACCCAGTATACCATACCCCCATACATACACCTCTCCTTTATCTTAAACATATTGCAGATTCAGTATACAAATATTGCACACATGTGTTTAATATCAGTCTTTCACTATACATATTACTTTTAAAATCTGCATCAGAGTCAACAATGATGTCAACAACAGACCCTTTGAGGACGGAAAAAACTGTAGGTCTAGACGCGAGATCAGAACTCGGTGAGTTTTCATCACAGCAACAATGTTGGGGTATCTTTGACTCATCATATTTGTGTTTTTCACATTCTGTGCGGTTGTCAGGTAATGCTACTCCGCAGCTCATTAAAAAAGATTCTATTGAGCAAGTTTGGTACTCTACCGAGAGAAGGGCCAAACTTGCTTATGCATCAAAGTTTCAACAAAGTGTCTAACATCAAAAGAATAATTAAAACAAAGGCCAATTCATTTAAATAAAATTTTCATATTCATGCATAAGATCATGCAAGCTGTCCTTTACACTCATATTGTCAGGTGCATTCTGCGCCTAGCATCCCACGTGTTTGCAAACTAGATTCCCATCACTGTGTAGTTTCTAATTCATTCAAATTATCACATAATAAGAAAATACTGATATCTTCAAAATATGAACAAAACAGTCATTATCTCACCATTAACAAGTGCACATTTTGTTCCGGCGGCTGTTACACTTTTCACTTGCCCGCAAACATCATTGACTGGTAGGTGCGTAGGGCTAGCTATTTGAGGCTGTTGTGTGATCATGTCAAATTGACCATATTCTGAGTTACCCCAGCCGAAGAGCTCCCCAGTGTCTGACACAGCTAATACTGTATCACATCGACAATCTATATCTGATATACGCACTCCTTCTATCTCACCTCTTACCCGCGCCAACTCTGAAATACAGCTAAACTCTCCCATACCTGAAAAAAATGAGTAAATTAATTCCCCTACATGTTTATTACTCGCTAGGCAGGCAGTCATAAATATAACTATATGATATATATATATATATATTATATGTTATAGATATATATATTCAACACAGAATTGGAACTAAGCATAAAGCTATGTCGATTTAAAATTCAAGAAAGATATCAGACATCAGTTTGATATGAATTGCCAAGTATCGTTTCAAGGCTATAACATATAACTAACACATATCAAGATACCTTTTGAACAATATCATTCCAACTATTTTGATTTTCAAATTTATCACAATAGTTGGCATATATCTATTAGTTTCTCAACATTTTATCTCTGGCTGAGGATATCAAGACTTGCTAGCAATCTATCTAGTTTTAATACAGAAAACGACCTGTATTATCTCTTTGGGATTATGCAACGAGAACACATGCTGCGAAATTCCTCCTAACAATTCCTGTCATTTAGACTTAGAAATGGGATGCAAACAAATCTAGAAAATTCACTGCATGTAGTTTTTTTTAACAGAACGATAGAGCAAGTATCAACACCAGATCTTCTGACGATGCTCAGAGCTCACGTAAGCTCTATCACTGTTTTTACACTATAGGAAAACTCCAAATTTTTGTTGACATACACTCCTAGTAATTTGAAATATTGGTGGTTCTGGGTGGGGACTGGGGATTGTCTTTTTGTGTTGGTTGAATTGTGCAGCACATGATCATAGACCCATAGACAAAACACATGTCTAAGGTAAGATCAACGTTTGGCACCAGCCTGTCTTGACGAGCTTTACTGATGGGGGGAGGGGGTCAACCCCATCCACCAAAACTTGACAAGCTTTACTGATGGGCAGACAGACAGAGGTAACTATAGCCCTGTTGTTCCTCTGAAATTATTTGTTGATGGAAAAGAGCTACTTACCCTGTATTACATCGTCCTGCTACTTACCCTGTATTACATCGTCCTGGATCTAATCATCAATCCATGTCTGTTTATGGTTTAGAGACATCCTCTTATCAGTTTCAAGGATACTTCTAACTCAGCTTGATTTTCTGCCAGTGCCATGTGCTTATTATGCTGTATATTTCAAAGCTGAGTATCGTTTACCCAAAACATTACCCACGACTTACCTTGTACGAGGAAACACTATGCACAGAATATGCCACGCATATATTATATTGTGTATTTCACATTCTGTATCCATAATACCGGTTATTTGCCTAATTTTCCTATGAAATGTACAATCATAAAGCTAAAATCATCAGTTCACAATTGTTATATCTTACCAGTTTGCCCATCAGTCCCCAGACCAGTACTGAAGACTTTGCCACTGTTTGTGAGCAGCAGTGTATGATCATGTCCACACACCACTTTAACTACATCATCTCTTTCTATGACATGTATATCTCGGCTACCTCTGTACTTCTCTTCATCTATGATAGGCCTGCCACACTGTCCGAATGCATTACTACCTAGAGTATATACTAGAACAAAGAGTGAATTCAATTGCAATGTCTATCTCAGAGGCAATATTCCACTGTTTGAACATATTGAGGTCCATAACTTGTATCCAAGTCAAGCTTTTGGTAATCGCAGTTCCCTTCATCTCAATTAACAAACACTACGATCACAAGATAGTTGACTGGAAGCAAGGCGTTACTCCTCATGTGAAAAGTTATGCCTGCATGAACAGCCCCCCCCCCCCCTCTGCCCAGGTTAGGGGCAACTAGCCTTGTCACGCGGCCACGACAAGGCCAAGGTGCAACCCCTTAATGAAACAAATTTATTTTCCAATGCAATATATTCAGCCAAGGTTCAAATCTTCATCAGCTGAACAAGTTATGGTCATTGACAACTAAAGTACCATAGAAATGCCTGTGCTCGCTGCATATATGTTACCGTTTATGTTAGTATTCCGGTATTCCTGGTTTATTTTTGTCATGTCAAAATTATTTGATAAAGTATTATCTGTTCCTGCAATCTAACAATTTATATTTTTATAGTTGATATAAAGTACCTCTTTTATCGGTGGCGATTACTGTGTGTGCTCTACCACACGCTATACTTCTGATCTCTGACGGTGAATGATCTGTATTTTCTGAGTGAGGTAATTCTATTGTTTGGGGTTGTATAACATAATCCACCACACGTACTGTAAATAGAGTTAAGAAAGGTTAATATAGATGGATATTGTGCTAGCATCTCAAATATTTAACCCAGCCACACCAAGCCAACCTGACCTATTAATTCATCCCACCCTCCCTTATTTATCTATCTTTTTAGCTACATAGGTAAATGAGGCAGTTATCCTCTCAATGCCAAATAGAGCACAAATCCTGATGAACACAAATGCTGCTAAAAAGGGCTATCCCTGCAGGGGGTTTGGGACCAATATCCCATACTCTCTGATCCCTGGTACATCTAACCGTTTACTACACTAGTTAATAAAGCTCACATTGATGATCACTTCTCAAATGATGTTGAATAACTCTTACTCTTTTCTAGATCAAAATTGGGCAGCTGAGCTATAAACATTTTTCATGCATTAGAACAAGGAGGTACAGGGGTGTTATTCCTTGATTAGAACTGGCCTTGAATCTATATCATTCATATACACGAAAAATGTTGAGCTCACTTTCTCTGCTTATTTGATTTTCTCCAATCATCTTACAATGTTTTAATTTAGTCAATTAGCCTACCCAATCACAGGCGTAGCTTTCACTTCAGTTCAAAATCTTCTTGTAGAGCAAAAATAGATAAATACAGGCCATCTAAGTGTAAAACCACCAAGATGCAAAATACCTTTTTTGTATTTTATATGCGAATTTTCAACTAGTGCAGCTCAGACTCCTTTTTAATTGTTTTTCCATTTGTGTGCCGTACATTCGATGCTATCAGCCCATTACAGGATGGATATTAGAATTAGGTAATAAAGAAACTTCAAACTTTAAACTTTGTGATACAACGCCTGTAAGACATTCTTCAATTTTTCCCATGCCATTATTTATACCATGCTATCGTATTCCCACTTGTTCCAACACTGTACATATATGACTTTCAAGCTGACTTTCTATATCTATGTGTGTGGTGGGTGGTGTGTTCTGTCTCTCATTTGATAGAATATCACAATAATATGTTTATTCAGTCAAACTTCTATATTCGGTGATCATTTTTAGTTAAAGCATGAAAACTTACCCAAAGAGGGTTTGGGTTCTCAAAATCACTGACCATTCTATTAAAGTGACAGTCCTATTAGAAAAGTGGATAACTTATCCCAGTAAATCGAATATTGTGAGTTCATAGGGCAAATAAAAAAATGAAAATTGTGGAAAATAGCATTTTAATTTTTTTTTAATATTTTAGCAGGGATCATAGTGGATCATAGTGGTCAGGGGGAGGCAATTAAGGTTTTACAAACATAGGATTAAAAGCTTGGCCCTCGCATAAAAGGCAGGCAGAGCGAGACAGGAAATCACAGTCAGCCCACTGGCTGTAGCGCAAACAAGTCATCTCTCTGACTTGTGTATGAGTTGTACTATGCTCAATGTGGTGAATTTGAGTAGTGAACGAGTGGCACGAGGGGCCTGTGCCTTGACGATAGCGACTTTGCGCCGATGAGTTGATGGAAAGCAAACCTCCCTGCACTGGTTTGGCTTAGAGTATAAGCATGAGAGTGATGGGGCGAACATTGTTGCACTGAAACAATGAAGAGTTGGCAGCCTCCCTGGTTGCGCAACAGCGTAAACACACCAATTATGTCAAACCACCGAAACTTACAAAATGCACTGAGGGATCGATGAGATTGATTGAGATGCTCAGCAACACACAGGGGTGGCCTCATGCTGCTGGGGCCGGCCATGAGGAGGTTGTACTAGAGAAGGCCTCGAAACAGCGTTTGACTCATGGTTTCTAGCTGAAGACCTGTGTGTTGTGCAGTGGTACGCGCACCACTGTATGTTGTATCACTATGATCCACTATGATCCCAATTTTAAGACTTTGCAGCAGTTTTACTGCAACTAGGATAACAGGCTGTTTTATTTTTTTTATGCCCCAATGAATTTTCAGCCTGAGATCTTTACAACCATACCAAACATGGCCTAGTAGGGCTGTCACTTTAACAGTGTAATTAGACGAACTTAAATCGTTGGTACCTCATTATTCCACCTCATTTCCTAAAACACGAAGTAGTAGGAGGTGCAGCTGGTTAGAGCGCCTACCCTCCATCATGTAAGTGTTGGGAGGTCATGGGTTAATATCCCGCACCAGTCTACTCACAACAGGGCACTGTTGATTACTCATTTGTGCTCCCACCTGTCTGCTAACTGAGAGCAACTTTACGCCAAACATGGCGACCGTACCCTTAAAGGGCAACCAAGGTTTCGCAGCAATGCATTAATGGGTAGCAAATAATGTGCTGGGCAGCATCAGCTTTGTGCATTACGCGATGCAAAACTCAAAGTAGTTGCTGACTCTAAGCTGGGTAACACTTCAGTTTAGGGGAGGTTCCAAGACTTTGCTGTAATAATTATAGAGCACAGGCTAAATAATAACAGGAACAGGAAACTGCTATGTGGTATTCTCTTTTAGCTGAGTTTGAGTGCCTGATGGAAGAAATGTTTCACAAGAATTCTGGCTGAATAATCATCCGAATTATATTTTGTCTTTTTCCCCATGCAGAAGGTGCAATCTGCTATTAATCAATGGCCATCAATGAGAAGTTGTTTGAAACCTTGGTTGCACTTTAAGGCAACTTTATTTCTCAGTCTTTGGACTGAGTCAGACCTAGCTATTAAACCAACGTTTCTTTTTTAAATCTTGACAAATTACTTAATTTGAACAGTATTTGGTGGTTGATAATGCCTCAGATCTTTTGACCATGCAATACCTGTTCAAAATATATAATCAAAATAGACTAGTACTCACTCAATCATACATGTTAGAATACTTACAGTTTTCACTATGGAAGCCTAGCTGTGAATCTGTGTTAATACCAGAGCCAAAGATATGTACAGGTTTGCCTTTACTTTTCCCTCCATAAACACTAAAGCCATACCCAGCGGCGATGTGAGTAACTTTTATCTCTTCTCTGATAGGCCAGTGAAAGTTATAAGGTTTTGATTTCACCAACACTGTCTTCTTGAATGACTTCTCTGGAACTAAGAACTTTCCTATTCCTGTAAATTAGAATGGGGATTGTTGAATGGCAAATAATGACAATAATTCCTCAACTCAGTAGAAAATATCAATCATCGGTGAGTATAAATCACTATACCATTTAGCTACACAGTCCCAATCATTTTGACAGCATTTTGGTAAAAGTTCTGTAATGACAACGAGCATGAGGTGAAATTAATTTACATGCACATGCAGTAACCTTGGGTGCGTATTGAAAATCAGGCAATCGTGGTAGATTTAAACTTTTGCGTGTTTTAAGATGTTATCACAACCGATATATACCACTATGTAAAATGTATAAAGATTTTTAAGACAAACCAAGAGCCCCCGTCTTAGTATTGCCCCAAAGATATATTCTCCTCGCCTTCCTATGCTGATCACCGATGTACTGTTTTATATGTTTATCCTCCTTGTACTGTTTTCCGGGTAGTCTCAGTGTCATAGAGATAGAGCGATGTGAAGTGGATAGCTTCAGAGTCTTATGTTTCATCAACAAAGCACAACACTGGCACAAAGTCCTCAAATCCATTTTCAGAACTGTAATTGAAGGTAACTTGAGCCATTTGATCACTCTCTAACTCATGAAGCAACTGTAGGATTATAAGGGTAGGCTAAGGATGCACATATATTTCTGCTTTGTTGTAGGTTCAGTCAGCCTGTTAGAGAAGGACTTTGTGGTCAGATTCTCCCAAGTTGATAGAAGAAACGAAACTGAGCCAAGTGCTCCATTTTGCAACAAAAACCCTCAAAGTTGTTTGTTTACATCGGTAAGTATTAATTTAACGGCATATATATGGTACTCTCCTAACAACAATAATGATGACTGATTTAGTTTAGTAAATGACAATCATTATTGCAAATCATTAGAGCTATACCAACTATATTTATTATTTTATTTCTTTGACAGTGATTATGGGTGTTTAAATGGTATGATCACAGGTCTACTCCAAAACCTGGGACTTGTTGTTTTGTTGTTTGATTTGAAGGTAATTCATGGTTGAGAAGACACATCCAACTTTCATGGTCTCTGGAGTCAAAAGTAATTTGGACAGTACTTCCCTGAGTATTCTGTTCGAAAGACTACCTCCTAAGCCGCTCATTCATACCTCATTTGATGGATTTAGTCACCTGTAGCTCTTTCAGCAAACAATTTCAGTTCAAAAATCTTTTACAATCACGCGCAGACGGGTTATTCTGGAAATAGCCTAGGCTTTTAAACACTGGTTTTCCCCTTTCAGGTTTTTTTCGTGATGTGTCCGTGCTATGTAACATAAGGAAATACAACCAATGTACCTATAAACCAATGAAATGCTTTGTTATTCTATTGGAACCAATCAGAAATCCTGACAATAATTAGAGCACAAAGCCCCAGAACTTGTTTATTGGTAAAAATCCTACGGCTCCGACCAGTGTTTATAAGCCTAGGCTATTTCCAAAATAACCTGTCTGCGCATGATTGTAAAAGATTTTCGAACTGAAATTGTTTGCTGAAAGAGTTACAGGGGACTAAATTTATCAATATAATGTGGTATGTATGAGCAGCTTAGGAGGTAGTCTTTCAAACAGAATACTCAGTGAAGAGCTGTCCAAATTTCTTTTGACTCCAGAGACCATGATATAGTCCGGTGGCAGCCTCCTCCTATCTTGTCACTTCCATTTGCGAATTTGGATGGATAAGGTTTGTCTAGTACAGTTTTTTATGCTGATCGCAATGGTAATATTGTATCTTACACTTGGTTGCAGATAACAGAGTAGTTAAAAAGTAACTTGTTGATGGAGTCAATACAAAACCACCACAAAAAAAAATCAGATCATTACAAACATTCGAAGTCAGTTTTTGAGGCGACTGCAATATTGAAAAAGTAGTGTCGTTTAAATGATTGTTTACCTTTAATTATAATTGCATTGTGTTCACCTGTGGTTCTATTCACTTTTCAATATGTCAACTTGGCAGTCCCAAAATTAAAATTGTCAATATCCAACTAATGAAATTTATGTAATGTGTATATAAACAGGTGATATAAGGGGTATTGCATCTCGGCTATCCATGATAGCCGACCCATGTCAAATTGTAGATCTAGTACTAACCATGACATGCTCTTTCAGATTTTTCATGTTTTAATAACATATCATCAATTTTTGATCACTTTCCCTTTTACTGGCAGCGTTTTTGGCAATTAGCCGCCTATATGGCAACTCAGTGTAAAGTACAATTGTTACCATTGCGATCAGCGTGAAAAACTGTACCAGAGACAACTGACAACCTTATCCATCCAAAACCACAGATGAAGTTGCATTTCTAGCCACATTTTGCATAGGCTGCACCATACATGACAAGTTGGCTGGGCTCTATATCTGGTGGTACATAAAATTGCGGGCTTGGTTGGTTGGAGGGACCCTGAAATGCTCCTGCCGGCGGCCAGGAGCAACACCCCAGCCGCCCAAGCCCGTAAAATATTTGATTTGCTGTTGTTTTATTGTTAGATAACCATAATTTACCAAATTCTAGCAAGTTTTACACAGAATTTTACTACATAAAAATGTTTAAACTAATGCAATTTGTTATAATAGGTTGATAACTAGACCACATGACAGCAAAAAAAGCAATTAAAGCTTCACTAAGCTCTTAGATGCAAAAGTGGGGTGGTTATAGGGTCATCTGGTCTCATAGGGTAATCAGCCCAAATATCTGGTGTTACCCGACCAAATAGGGTAACTTGTCATGTATGGGCTGCACCAGACTAAATGTTGGATGTGTCTTCTCAACAATGATTTACCTACAAACAACAAAACAACAAAAGCTCAAGGGGGCAGCCAAACATTGCCAAAGTCCTAGGTTTTGGAGAAGACCTATGATGTGGGTATGATAGTAGATGATTTGTGGAAAAATATTAATAAATAGGACGGTATACAGGAGGAGTAAGATAATTTTGAATCCTGATTCTTATCAACAAACAACAGAGTAAAGCTACATTACACCAATGAACTCCCTCTGAGGGAGTTCATTGATTACAAACTCACAGCTGAGTTGCTCCTTGCTCACAGACAGTGTGGCTGTGTGCAATGAACTCCCTCCCTTAGGAAGAGGGAGTTCATTGCTGTGTGTGTGCAATAAATTGCTGATTTTAGAGTGATTGAATAAAAAATCAGTAGAGTTAGTAGGTAGAAGTGGAAGTAGAGTGGGCTCTTGACATGCTTGTCAATACAGGCTAGGGCCTGGTATCAGTAAGAGTAAGCACAACGAGCAAACAATGTTCAATTCAAGTCATGTTTGATGGTTAATATACACATAGGAAAATACAGGCTTGCAATCCACAGGGCAGGCTGTCGGGGCGGCCTGCTCAGGCTAGCCATAGCCTGCCCTGTGTTGACAGACTTCATACTACTGTTACTTTCAATCAAAAAGTTGCAAAAAGTTAAAAACGCTAATGCTTGTGTTGCTACATCTGATAACCCATACTCCATTATTCCATCTCATACAAATCTCTATGGGTGTCTCACATACCAGCCCATTATCATAGCAAGGAGAAAAAGGGGAACTGAACTCCGTGATCAATTTTCCAGCTATAGAAAATTCATAACTGGAAAATTGGCAATGGAAATAGGGAATGGGAAAGAAAATGAGATGGTGTCGGAGACTGATGTTGTTGCCAAGGTATTACAATTTGCTAAGCTTGAGTTGAAGTACCTCAATCCCAATGTGCAGCAAGTATATTTTTCCCAACAGCTCCAAAGTGACAATTTGAAACTTGTTGAATTGAATACTTCAGTCATTCAACATGTAGAAAATGGCGGGAAACTTATCATCAAAGGTAATGACACTGATAACTGTGTGCTGTGTACTGATGACAAAACATTTGAGGTTAAAGACACGGAGATTAGTAATTCATTGTTGCTGGTACCAGAACTAAAGGTTGTAGTGGAACGTGATACATATTCTGGTGAGCTATCACTGGATCGAGCCGATGTAGCTGCAGTTTCATACAACTATCTTGAGTTACGCCCTATACGACCGAAGGTCAACTCACTTACCGCATTGTTATCTCTGAGCATATACGATGGACCTGAGCATGAAGAGAATGTGATGGAGAAATACACACTGGATGATCTTTTGTCAACAATCGCTGCAAGTGACCAAGAAATTCTCGAGAGCCTTAAAAACATTAACGTTGTCGAGCTAGATGGATTCATGCGTCTAGTAGATTTTGACTATCTATCTCGGGTGATCGGATCGGTT
This sequence comes from Membranipora membranacea, assembly GCA_914767715.1. Classification (NCBI taxonomy): domain Eukaryota; kingdom Metazoa; phylum Bryozoa; class Gymnolaemata; order Cheilostomatida; family Membraniporidae; genus Membranipora; species Membranipora membranacea. Next base: position 15,450,819 of record OU612068.1, read on the forward strand.
ACATCATTATTAGACGAGCACTCTTGGCAATTCGACTCATTCAGTCGGAAGAAAACATTTGAGGACTTGGATAGTATTTATCCCAAGGCAGTAGTTGACTATGTGCTGAATTCATATGGCTCAGCAAATTCCAGAGAGTCTGCTGACAATTGGTCCCTAAATGAGGATAAGGTGAGTAAATCACTTCTTAAAACATTGAGTATACATTTTACAGTCAATATCATCAGACAGATGGACATACGTGCCAAAGAAATTATGATGCCAAAGGATTGGGGTAACGGTTAAATAAAAGGTGAAGAATGATACCCGCATGCCATGCTAAATCTTACCTGGTACTTTGTTAGGCACTTACTACAATCTTTATCTTGATATCTTTTCTTTTTGGATTCTCATTGCAGGTGTGTAGATATTTTGCGGAGATGTTGCTACGACCAACACAGAAGTTCAACCTGCAAGAGTTTTTAGATGCCTGGAGGGAAAGTGTACCGGGTGGCATGGTTACATCTCTAACCCAAGTGTCAGGTGGGTCAGGGTGTCTAATGTGTAATCCATCTGCATAAATGTTCTCAAGTCGGTCTTATGGAGGCGAATTAGATCAAACTAGATTGAGACCTGATACGACAGTCGTATCGTAGTGTCTATGTATGGTATATATTTTCACATGGATTGCTACCAAGTGTTAGTTGGCAAGTTGCACAGGGTTTTTTTATTTTGGGTTTTACTACATGGTCAATGCTGGGCCCTGTTATATGATACTGAACATGTGCAACGATGATGTGGTCCTGAAAACAAAACCACCTAGGATAGATAAACAATTCGAGAAGTTGACATTCAAATCATCATGTTTATGCTCATTTGAAATATAAAAAAAAGTTTTGCTGTTGTGTGTTTTGACTTGTGTGTAACTTCGTTAAAAACTTTGAAGGGTTGTTGGTGAGCTTCAGTAAGAAGCTTTTGACATGTCCGAGTCATCATCCTGCATTATAGAAAGATAGACTAAGGCAATATGGCAGCTAGTTCTGCAGTAGTTATGCAATATTTTTAAGGTGAATGATTCACAGCACTTCTGGGTAAAAATGATGTGTAGTGATAGAAATTGCCCCCTTACTCGTTCGTCTTTGAGGTTTCAAGGCCTAGTGCTGTACCAGCCCAATAAGATAGAAAAGTGATGCAATTTTTGACTTTAACACTAATAAAAAAGAAAATCTACTGTTTAGTATTGTATTGTACTTGCTCCAGGGTTTGTCTGCAATGTATACAGTGAGCACCAGTGTGTGGTAATGTAATATACATGAGCAGAAATGTATACAGTAAGCATAAATGTATACCTACATGCGCGGAATTGTATACCTACATGAGCGAAAATGTATACAGTGAGCACGATGTATATTGTGAGTGAAGTTACCCTACCTTTTGCTCAGTGAGGATAACTCTCCATGTGATTACACCTTTTGCTGTATTATATCATCATATTACAGGTATGGCCTTTGTTGATGCTAGTAATGAACCAGCTGTTATCAGGTACTTCCCAGTAGAGCAGCTCTCTGAGGATGTGAAGACCAGATTTGAGCAGCTATTCTCAGCCAAGGATAGCTGGACATTGGACGAAATCACTCCATATGTTGAGCCAATGTGTATCGGCAAACTAACTGTTAGTGTACTGGTGATGAAAAATGCGAGAGGGTTCAATAAAGGAGGAGTTAAGCATTACACCTCAAAGTATATAAAGTCATGAATCAGAAAAAATGTGACATTAGTTTGTCTTTATATTTTGTAATATAAATTGTAAAACAAATTGAATTAATATTGATGTATTTGATGTTGTTTCCTGACCATCATGAAGGTCGGGCTGCGTCTTGATCTAGAGGCAGTCTATCTAACTGAGCAACCTTCTACTCCTAAATATATATATAGATTTTATAACACGAAGACAAAAAGTTGCATGAACAGTCAGTCACCTAAGTGGTAGCATGGAACTTGGTTCTTCCAAACTTTTGGGCCTCAACAAATTAAGGATTAGAAGTGATTTCCCACTATCGTGCTATAGTCTTGATTCTGCTACGATATTGAATCAGAGTTTTTCTTGTCATTTTCTAGCTCTCATAGTTTTCTGTCTATGTTATAAATTGCTGGTCAATGCTGAGCACCCACTGACAAGTCCCGTTGTTATTATCTGACACTTTTACTGCTGGCTGGTCCATAGGCTCCCCATACATCACCAGTCTCTCAGTACACAGGCTAGCAATGCGTCTTGCCTCGCTTTCATTCTCTTTGGATAGTTGTAAAAGTTCTGTTCTGCGTCTCTCCTGATGTTTTGGGATCTCGCTATTTAGCCTTATCTCAGACCATGATCGGCTCTTAGGATCCTTAGTGATAAATTTTATAAGGGACGGATGGTTTCTCTCTGTCCTTTGCCGGGCTGTTGTAGTTATCCTCTCTCTTGACAACTCCATACGTTGCATCTGGTACCTTCCAATAGAGTTTTTGGTATTTAATGAAAGGTGAAATTCAGTTTTCAATTATAATGATTTTGTTTAACTGGATGAAAGGTGAAAAATCATTAGTTTGCTGCGACAGTTTGCACTGTGGTCAGACCATTTCATTTGGTACTTTATATCCCCACAGCCTTAAATCAATATCAAAGTATATGTCGCTATTTTGTTAGTCTGTCTCCATAAAACTCGACTTGCCATAGCCTATGTCAAGTAATTGTCGGTTGTTGTCCATAAATTATATAATATAAATATAATATATATGCTTAACTGTTTCATCGCAGAGCTGGTCCTATGAAATGGATTTGCGTACCTGTTTGATTTCTCTATGCTTTCTATTGTTTTAGACATTCTGTCTTTCTCCAATTTGTTCATCAGTTCTGCCTTCTTTTGATTCTTATATGTGATATGTTTGAGATGAGCTATTCTCCACTTGATGCCTGTCTTGCTTTGATCCATGTTGCAACTCGTTCTCCTCAATGTCAGCTCGGCGCTGAGGGAGCAGTATTTAGTCGTCGTATGAATCTGGAATTTCAGGAAGTTTGGCCATTTATTTCTTTGAACTTCTGCTCACAACTTAAACCACAGCTTATAATATGTGTTTATCTGGCTAAGACTCAATGTGCTGTAGACTCAGACTCAGCAACAGTGAATGTCATCTTAATACCCGAGTCCTTAATCATCAGGATGGACACAAATGTCAATCGATTATCTATTTGGTGCACTTCTCAACAAAATATTCATCAAATGCTTATGGATTTATTGTGACAGATTTCTTTGAGAAATCCTATGTTGACACATGAATAAAATCAATGGAATGTAGACAAAACAGGGTAGATGTCAATTTCAATGTTGAGTAGGATATATTGTAGGACAATTATAATCAATGCTTGCCTGTACGGTGTACTTATATGGACCAGACCTGAAATTTATTACCAAAATAAGTAAAAAAGATTATTTCGTTCCCATAATATATGCCATTGGTTGCACATACGCGATCCAATTAAGGGTAAAAATGAGATTTCTATCAACACTTACTGGGATTACCCTAAGATAAAGGAGGCTCAGTTGGTTAGAGCAAAGAGGGAGTTCATTGGTTAGAGCGCCCGGCCTTTAGTTTGCAAGTGTTGAAGATTGCGAGGTTGAATTCTATGGGTGATGGTCCCACATGCGTGCGCCAACTTGATAGTTAGATGTGCGTCGGGGCAGCATGGCAAATACTTTTATTTCTTCACATGCTATGAATGTGGCGTGTTTTATGTCCCTCTAATTTTATCAAATATCTTTTTAAGTTACATTGCAAAAGGTGTGGGATTTAATCTTTCTGATTATTACGATGACTTCAAGATTTCATTTTCTGCTCAAGATTTATTAGAAGAGTAAAAAGGAATAGGAATCACATGAATGATTTGCTAGAGTGTGACATTCAGTCTTATAGTCAGAAACTTTGATTAGGCATCAATTCAGAGCAATGAGATTCTCTGATCATAGAGTTTCAAAATGTGTATGGGTAGTCATTATGGCTAGCTAATCAATGATCATCACAGATTTTGTAATTAATAATTTATGCAAATTCATGGCCCATCGCATTAGTTATCTTTATTGTCTAAAATAAATTTCCCATTCACAACCATAATATTGACTTTGATAATAGGCAATTGATGTGCAGGATTTCATCAAAGTCAGTCCATGATATTTGGAATAATGGAGACAGTTCTTTGTACGAAAGTTTTATCCTCTATGGTTGGGGAGGAAACATCCGGTGCTTAGAGTTCAGTCTCAGTTGTAGTTTGACTGGTGTTGCTTGATGTATGGTTTAGAATGAGCACATCCGCTGACTTGCTCATAAAATATTTGCCATCTTTGCATTTGAACTGTAATCACCTGGTTATTATTTGACTATCTCAATCTGATAATGTCTTTGCTTACATTCTGAAGATGTGTCTAAGTTTAATTCCTTAAACTTCTGATCTGTCCACTATCCTTCACACTATGAATGATAAATGGATGCTATGCGTCTTTTCAAACCATTCATGATAACTATAATGATAACATGAAAAAAAAACTTATGGATTATGATGCCTTAAAAAAACTGTAAAAAAGCTTTTCTATATAACACATATTGGCAAGAGGATGTTTCTACATTATCCAATCTTTCACATGAAGGGAGTTGATGTGTCGCTTCTTACTAGCTGTATTTGGCGCTTGCCGAGACAGGTGTAAGGGAAAACGGACTCGAAGTTTAATGTAACCTATGCCCATCTGTCTAGGTCGCTTCATTAAACAAGTCTACCGATACAAATACATTAAACTTGGCTGACAGGTTGAAACCTATCTACATCATCAGCATTGTATAACCTGAATGTTTTATTTCCTTCCTTCTTCCATTTCAAATATAATATCACATTTTAGCAGTAGCAATTCATTGGCTAGAGCAATGAACTCCCTCTTCCTCAGGAAGAGGGAGTTCATTGGCTAGAGACTATTCCTGAAGGATATTTGACATTGCATTATTACTGAAATTTATAACTACGATTGTTTGTTGTATGATTTAACAATTACTGTGATAATGATCTCATATCACTGAAAAACTAGAAACAGCTAAGAGATGAAATAAAACATATAATTTTCAAGTATTGATTTATGTTTACGGAGATGCCTATCATATTGAACTTCAGACAACACAACCGCCTGAACCAGGAGCCAAGAATTTAACATTCTGTGGTCATGACTAAAATATTACCAACCAACATAAGTCACCCTTGACAAGCACAATTATTTTGTGTCTGATGTGGTTAACTCCATTTATACAAGTGCTTGAATTAAATTATCCATTTATATTTTATTTATTGACTTTGTGTGTGAATGTAAATTTATGCATTATTCAAAAGTACCTTAATGACCTAGACTTTGTTTTTTTAGTGTTGACCATTTTTTTAAAAAGTTGCTTCTATCGGCATTAATCGGCGCAATGATATTATTTTGGTTGGAATTTTCTAAAAGCCCTGCTCCTAATTATAATGACATATTACTTTTATTTAATATGATTTGCTGTTCCATGCGGCCCAGTGTGATTGACCAACATTATCGAACTAGTCCTAGTCGCCAATGGTTCTCAATCTACGTCCGATGTCATGGTTAAGCACAGATTTGACCCCAATGATGTGGAGAGTTGATTTCAACCCCACAAAGACTGCCACTATTGAGACACAAGGCTCAATAGAATTCTACTAGCTCTATTTGATAAGTGGCAGTTCATTGCTTGGTTACCAATTGCAAACTCTCGACAACCTCCAAGAGTCAAGTAACATCAAATAACACACACCATAAAGCACATCACAGGTTTTGTTAATGTGATGTACAGCTCTCAAATCGCCTGTCAAAGCCTATGATCAACGAAGCATTAGCAGTGATCTATAAGCTATCATCACAGAGGAGGAGATACATAAACTAAAACCAGTCATCACATGAAGTTGATCGGCTCTTCCGCCTTACCACAGCATTAATCAAGAGACCCTCCTCTCAAAATCAAGTCGTCACTATGACTTGATTTCGTGATAAATGTGCCTGCTATTAATCATCAAAGCTGTTATAATCGAAGCTACAAATCTGTGCCATCTAGTATGATCATAGTACAGATCATTGTGACACTATTGACAGAGCAGAGCGTGTGCAGACTCCAGAGGAACAACCAGCCCTCCAACACAGACAGTCAAATCACATTAACAAACAAGGTAGGTTTTTTAGAATCTATTATATGACTAAATGGTCGTCAAGAATTTATTAAATATTGCATAAATTGAGGTGTGGAACTCCATGACCCATATCTCAAAACGCCCATCAGTTGGATCATATCAAGAGAGATTGGTCTTTGCGTAAGCTCAAACTTTCCTTCCTCACTAAAACAAGTGACACTTTTTTCAATCAAGATGTCATAAACTTTGACATAATGTTCATTGCTGCTGTCCATTATTCTTGATTGGATAAAATGTTGCCCTAAAGAATATGAGAAGCTTAGTCTAATTAATCTCTAGTCTAATCACCTGTTAAAGACAAAGTTGAGGGCTATGACAGTGTACTAATTGACATCATTATAGTTTTTACGACACGACACGTGGTCTAGGGCCCCTGTGCCCCTACATTGTATGACTAAAAGCATGCCAACTCAGAGTGGGTAACTTCGAACGAGAAAATGGTTTGGAAATGAATACTGCCTCATATAAATGTAAAAGCCTATTTGGATTGAACATTTTTTTTGCAAATCTGTTTGTCAACGGAAAATTGTAAGTGATGACTCGTTTTTATGAGCGTTTTTTATATTCTACGTCAAATAAATTATCTGGGTTACATGCAAAGTTCTCGCCTGTAACTTCATTCTTCTGGCTTTTTATTATCCTAAACAATTGGGGCCCACATCGTGATACTAAATGAAAAATCATGATTAAGATATGTGGGTATGTTTTCAATAAATCGTTGGATCAATTAAACCTCAATAACTTACTAATGCCGTAATATATTGCAAACCAGAGCTGCAAAATGTTGTCTGAAGGTGGCGCAGGCATATGTTCATTAGGCTTTTGTCTATCAGTAAAAATGTCAAGTATGGCATTTCCCAGCCCCTAATTTTATATCACTGTACTTAGCATCTCATACACAAAAATGTGTGATTGCAAGTAGCCTTTGCTCTGCAATGATTGCATGCCACAAATGCTGGTTATACTGATTATGGAACCAGGTATAGTGATGCTATAAAAATTCTAAATTAATATCTAACATAGAAGCGTATTTGGTCTTGGTCTCCACTTGTTCCCTCGGGACCATCAAGAGCTCACAAAAGCTAACATTAAAGGGTACGTAGCAACTGGAATATTTCTTGGGACCAGAGGCTACATGTATAAGATTGTGATGCTAGGATTCCCAGGATAGTAAAACTAAAGCAGTTGCTTTCATTATTGTTTAACAATCAGACTCTGTTGTTTTTATATGCACAGGCATCAATTCGTTCAACTCACATCTCAGTGTTAAAAGTGGCCCTTCTGCGCATTCCAGTGCTCGCAAAAAAAACTATCATTCAACTGCAATGCTGATACTGGAATTACTAATTTCCTCCTATGCTACTTCTAAGAGACATGTAGCTCCTCACTTGTTATTAATGGCTAGTATAAACAACAACACAGCTACACTAATTTTTCTTTGTAGGTGAATCAACCGGATCTCATTCATAATAGTATGTAAGTCTTTGATTTGATACTTCAATGAAGTTATATGAAGTTCTATGTGATCACCAGTTTTTCTTTGGGAGTTTTGATTGTGGTGGTTTTTTAGTACAGTGAGATTTCCATGGGCACAACATTTTGCATGTCTTGAATGAAGAATTAGATGTTAAAATATTGTAAAGGGATCGTGGTCAGTTTTGGGCAGGTGTGTTACCATAACATCCAATAAGAAACACTTGATTTGGTGTTATATAAAATCTATCTATAACTCAACAATGCGATCATACGTGGCATAAAAACTCTAATTCTAGTTATGGTCCCATTATTATAAATTATTGTCAAAAACCCTTTGAATATGATCAGTCCTAACCATTTGAGCAAGCGTACAGTGTTACAAAATTCCTGAACCAAAATTAAGATGATAGATGTAGTCGGATTTATTGTCTATTCTATTGAAATGGGTTTGAATGTAGATAAAAATCAGATCGCATTCACCCGGTTTTCAGGCTCATATAACAAGGACATACTTTGGGCACGGTTTGTATTCCCTTAAGAGCCTAGATAAAAAGAAAAGCACATTGTATAGTAGGGAGAGGTTATATTTTAGTACATCGTTTGATATTATCATTTTTTAGCTTTGTATCTCCATATAGGTAGAGGGTGTCACAGGACTACTCAGCTATCGACAAAAGAATATCTGCGGCACATCAAATCTCGCCAGTCAAATGCACATCAAACATCAGCCTACACTTGACTACTTCTGACATCTGTCTGCAACTGTGAGTCAACTGTGAGTGAGCAAGAAATATCAGCCACCTAGGAGGAAGAGGACTAAGATTATCAGGTCACAATCTTTCTTTGGTTATCTAGCTGTATGAGTGTGGCACAAATCTTCATAAAGCTAGGTTACCAAGGCTAGGGAACTGACACCGCAAACATCATTCTTCAACAGGTAGTCAGCTACACACATGTATCTATCGAGTAGTGACATAGACTGTTATAAGAGAGATGGATTTTGTACCAGTATAATCTATAAGAAAATAATTGGTGTGAGACTGCATGTTTTTGATTTACCTTTATTGAAGACTTTAACTAATGCATCGGTAAATGGCAAGATCACACAATTGTTTCAGTCGTAAGCAGCAGGAGAACATAGCTCACAGTTGAACTTATTTATTGTAGGTTAAAGCTCAAGACAAAGTAACATTTTGTTTGACCAAATTGTTCGACCAAAAAAGGTATTGTCAATCTTCACTCCCTGTCAACCAGCAATTTTATTGTTGATGACTTTGTTGCACTTTATTGCATGCTGTAGCCCTTGAAACATTAGTTATTTAGCTGAAAATCCATGTTTGTCCTACTTGAAAAATACTTCATTCAATCTGACTCAAAGTATATTATATACAATATAATGTGATAATATACATGAAAGAAAAAATGTGAAATATATTGTGTCGGTCAGAAGAAAATTTTGTAAATACTATGATACTAAAGATAATACATAACACTAGCTGGGCTTGTTGAACAACGACCTGTTCATCAGAGCTGTTCTATGTGGAAAATTGTTTCTATCAGCGAGATGTGAGGAATGTCTCCGCTTGAGGAATTGCCAAGAAGGTAAATGTCAGTGTTTGCTTGGTAACTTGCCGACAAATTTTTTATCCAGCTTTGTTAACTCTTTTTTTTTTCTTGGGCACACTGTATAATAATTAATTTGCTGCTTCATGATCTAGCTTTGGCCTGAGATCCCCAGGGAGGATACTGATTTAGTGATGAGAAAAAAGCACAGCCTGATCAGCAGTGCGTAAGGTGAGAAAAAGAGATGCTTAGTTTAGCGTGTCACCTTTTTCTCCCTGATGGCATCTCACTGTCGACAGTGTCATCATCACTGAGTAATCAGCTGTGAACCTGTCACTGATATAACAAGCCTCTGCACACCAGTCAGCCATAAAATGACCACATATTACACGACACCGCCGCGGCAATTATCAGCACCATTATAATAAGCTGACACGGTACAATTCATCGATCAAGGCACACTGCCACACCCTTCATGTCAAGTTCCCTATTGTATCACATTTTCCTGTTTCCTATAATTACAAGGGCTTTTCTTAGTTTCTACTTTTTATATCAGTCTCTTGACTAGAGCAGCTACATATTAGCAGCTTCAAGCTTCATGTTTAGAAGGTTTTGAATAATTTGAGATACGACGACAGACGACGACAGGCTGCTGGGCCATATATCAGATACGTCTTTAATCCGATACGTTTTTGATATACATGCGTGAAGTATGAAGTTTTGCTCCGTCATGGAAACTATCTGCAGCCAGAATACAATGACAAATCATAAGTTTCTAGTTTGCAAACTCAGCGGACATACCAGTCCAATGAATCTACATGCTAACTGCAGGCTTATGTCGATGATCTGCTGATGTACTAATGATAGGTTACACTGATCGGCACCACTCATACAAGTAGATATTGAGTCATACCTCAGAAAGTGAAGAGGGTTATCCAAGGTCAGCAACCTGTCATACGTCTTTGTTACAGAGATTTAAGATTATTGATTGCCTTGTTTGACACACAATAGCCACTAATTTAGGAAAAAGAATGATATAACTCAAAAGCTGGTTCGGAGTAAATTTCTGGTGGTCATCGCAGTCATTTGAATACAAATGAACACAGATATGGTGAATTTTCCATTTGCTGTAAAAATCTATGAGAGTTTAGAAATACCCCAATTACCTTTACTATATTTCATGAGTAGGATAATCCCACTTGATGAACTGACTACATAATCTAACTTTAGAAATGAGATTTTTAGAGAAGCCTCTGTATTTGTACGACTGTTTATTTTCATGCATGGCGCAAAAACTGTATCCTGTGCTATTTTGAGGGAAAAAACAGTCTTTTTCAGCTAAACAAGAGAATAAAAAACAATATACTATCTGATCATGTCAAGCACTTGGCATGAGTATGGGCATATTAATATCTCTAGGTTTGACAACAGCGTACTATGACAGTTTGGGCAGATTATTTTATTTTGATGGTTTTCGATTCAGAGTGATAAAATTGTGAAATTTGTTTAGTTGTATATTATCATCAACTTAGCTCTGATCAATAACCGTTGTTAGTGTAACCCCAAAGTGCACTATTTCGAGTGCATCATCAATGCATACCTCAGCCAATTTATCAATTAGCCTGTCTTGATGATATATAGTATCACATAGGTCCTAGAACGAGATACCATACTTACTTTTACAATAGCATTCTGAGTGCCACCCAGAGGGAACAAACATGTTCAAATTATCACCCTGATATCACATAGAAAAAGTGTGTTCCCTCTGTGGTGACGTATGGATATTGCAAATGTTGGTATCGATACCAAACATTTGCAATATCCCTCTGCCACCACAGAGGGAACATACTTGTTTTAGATATCACAGGAGGGAATTATGGCCCAAACTAGGGAGTGGACAACTCCTTTTTTCCCAAAAGAACACATGAGCGCATGCGCACTCTAAAACTGGGCAGGGACCCATTTCCTGTTTGACAAGTGTTTTTCCTCTACACACTCACTCTCTTGCAACCCTAGCATAGAAAGACTGTCTGGCCAGTCTAACTTGATTCAATGAAATCCCATCCCTGCCACCCAAGGTCAGGAAATGTAGAAGTCCTGGCTTAGGTTGTCAAAATAGGCTATGCTAAGCTTTTTTGTATAAACTCGAACAGTCCATTGAACAACATGTGTCCGTGTGTACTTAGCACGGATACTCTGTCTTTGAATTGAATTATTTGAAGACAGTAAGTGGTAGCTCTTTGCCACAGGTAAACTGCAAAACCTAATAATTATTAATATGAATGTTCTTTGTCTGTAGGTAAGTCATGACATGGTCTCCTTGGTGTCAAAAAAACTACAGTTTGATAGACTTCTATGAGTATTAATTGGAAAGACTAGCTCCTCAACATACATATCCCATCTTAGAGGTTTAGTCACATCAGTGATTATCTATCTTCTCAATCATGAACCACCCTAAAACAGCCAAGGGTCATAGTATATCTTATTCCATTGAAACAGTGCTCCCCCTCCCGAACATGGCTTGTCAAGACAGGAAAACCGGACCCTGGGCTCTATGGTGCCCGACCCACCCACAAACACATGGTCCAGGATTCAATTATCTACAGAGAAGTGGGCGGAGTGGTCTGATCATCACCAGGGTCCAATGTAGAACAAGTTTGTTCCCTCTGTGGTGGTGGAACAAACATTTGCAATATCCCTCCGCCACCACAGAGGGAACAAACTTGTTCTTGATCCAATGGTTACATAACTGATTTGGCTTTTGTCGAGAATTCACTCTTGCTGGCTTTGAGACAATTATGACTTGATATGAATGAACACATTCAGAAACAGGTCTACAGTCTGCTCCTTCCTTATTTAATCAGTGATAAAAGTCTTTACTGCTTTGATCAGTGACACTTTATTGTAGGTTCTAATGAGCAATGGCCAGCACACTGATACAGTATGTTGTCGTAAGGAAGGATTTGATAAGCACGTTGAAGTGGCCTGTTGGTGCAGTCATAGCACAGGCTTGTCATGCATGTTCAGCAGTGATGTATCAGTATCACGATGATCCAGTTACGAAGCAATATACAGCCGATCTTGACAATATGCACAAGTGTGTTTTGGAGGTGAGTTAATTTCTTTGAAATACAAACCTGCTAACCGATACTGCGCTAATGATTACACTTTAACCAAAACCACCACCTCACGATCCCAAAAAAAGGTTGATGTTGCTAGTTATCATGCCCAGCACTATTCACCCGGAACATAGCATGTAATCTATAACATTTATAAGAAAGTTAATCATTTCTGGTTGAGTTCTATTATAAGTAAAATAATTTTCAGTCTTAACTTATTTGGAACAATGGCCATCAGATGCTTTGAATATTTTGTCCCTCTCATTTCAACAGATATCTGATGAAGCCAAACTAAAGACTTTATCGGAGAATTTAACAGCAGCCGACATTTTACACAAAATGTGGGTGGAACAGCCAGAAAACTACCCGACATGCCTGGTGACTAAACCATATCTAAAAGAGGAAATACAGTCTCATTTCAAAAAGCTCAAACTTTTCAAATAAAACTCATTTGCACAGAGAGTGCTAATTTTAGGATAAATGCAACATGTCATCTCTTTGTATTCAATTTTAAATAAGCGTGTGTGGCCCTTGAATGTCTTGTTGGGTGTATTTATTTTCTCAGAATCTCTTGATCACTAACAGTCTTAAAAGCATAGAAGATGAACTTGTGTTTGGATAGTTGGAGTTGTGGTGAGCATACGGAACGGAAACCTTTAGAATGAGAATATGTCAATAAATAAATTGCAAAAAAATCATATATTATGGTGAATATACGGCTAAAATAAGAAGTAAATATGTAGAGAAAGCGGGGATGTGGAGATTGGTGGATATGTATTAAGATGCACCTGAAGCAGGTACAGTCTGTAATTCTCTTAGTAAACTGGCTTGTTCTACTTTACTGATGATTGCTTTTTCTCTAACGTCCAACACCAAGGAGCGCACCTAGAAAAATAAAAACATCTAAGTCAGTCAGCATGTTAACTAATTATAATTATTTGTATATACTACTTGGATCAGCTATTTCAATAGATTGAGATGAAGATCAATCAACTTGTGACAATTGATGTGTATTTATATTATGTAAAATGTGTTACCCGCCAAGAAAACAAGGTTACTAAATTGTGATTATAAATTCCTGCACATAATCATGTGTGCCCATAAGAAGACACTATCAACTCCTTGAGCTTACCATGTTGAGGAAGAAGTTGGTTTCAGGTTTCTCGCTATATCTATCAAACTGATCAAGGCTATCGTGAAGTTTAAGTGTGAGCGTATCATAGTTTGATTTCACTACTTCTAGTACTTGATCCTCAGTGAGAGAAGAGAGGTGGTTCACTTTAGCCCAGGAATCTACCTTCGGTCGAAAGTGATTTATCACCGCCCTAAAAATTCACACCTGCACTGTATGACATGTCGAGTATTCTCTTATTAAGTACCCGTCAAGATGAATATTTGTTCAGCATTTTCAAATAAGGTGACTCAGTATGGCTCGGTAATGCATTGCTCACAGAAGGTCAACAATATACCATTTGAAATTAATAGATTTATACCTTATATTTCCAAGACTATGAATAAGACTTGTGCAGTCATCTTTATACTCTTCTGAGGTGGAGTATCTCATTGCTAAAATACATAAAGCCAGCTTTGTAAGCATTGTAAGCAGTATGAACAGCCTCATCAGGAGACAAAACTTCTTAAGAGGAATTTGCATGTAAACATCAAGAACATTGGTATTTGGGTACGGTGAATATGCAAGGCAACTTAAATATGGATTATAGCAGTTTTATTAAAAATCATGACTAAAAGAATTGACTTTTGATGAAGAAAGGTATCAAATACCAGGATACCTTCCGTAGACATGCTGAGAGCAATTACTCAAATCTTAGTCAGGTTGGCAATAATGGCGAGGGTACTATAACAAATCCAAAAATACACACCTAATGTATACAGATTCTCATAAACGTTGTATGTCCTGATTAGATCATAATAAAGCTCATCGTAACTACTAGGAGTGGCTAGAAAGGCATCACCATATGTGATAAACATGTTGAATATATTCACCACCTAAGGAAGGAAAGGAATTGTCAAACAGCTGGACAATCTGTTGAAAACTTAGCAATAAAATAAGGTGACGATAATTGTCTACTCATTGAACTTTCTTTACAAGAATGGACAACTCCAAATTATGATGTATATTTATAAGAATAAGCGCCCTAAATCACCATTTATAAAAGTCGGTCACTTAAGCTGACTTTGACGGGACAAAAAGACTAACATCTGAATATCTACATATAATGGCTACAGTGTAATTTACAGATATATGACTTACTCTTTGAGCAATGTGGAATATATTGCATATCTTCAGTAAGTTATTGTCATTGGATAGTATGTACTTCACCAAATTTGTCAACGCTGTAAACAAAGCGTTAGACTTTATGATAGCTTTGCCAGGTTGCGCAGTGATTGGAGGACTTCTAGACTGAGGATTTTATTTGGATTACATAATTTCATATCCGTTGAAAGTAGCTTAATTTTGCAATCGAGAGTAGAGCACAAATAATAAAACAAACAAACAACAATTCAAATTTATCTGAGTCATAAACTCTTTCAATTTATAGGTCCAGATTGGTCAAGATGACATAATTACGACCAGTTAACACATACCAGCCCATAGTGACTTCCATGGATAGCTTAGTCTGACTCTTGATTTCTTCTGATACACTAATAGTCTGTGTATTATACCTAGGGACAAAGAGTATAACTCAGCAGGTATCTGTTTCATCATGTGACTTACTATAAACTCTACCTGAAGTTCTACAAATAAAAGTCACAAAAAATAAGTTATCAGAAACATGGGTCAACAACTCAATTATTTTTATTCATGCATCATTGTCTCTGCTCAAGACCTCAAAGATGTCCTCAGGTTAAGCCTGCTGTTATGTTATGATTATTTGTACAATGATGTGTTTCAAGCCCATTTGTTGTAAGCAATCTGATATCAGAATATTTGTGTAAGCGTTATTTTAATATGCATCATAACATATTATGATCGACCAAGTAAACCCATCCCAACCAGAAAACAATCTCAGTAAGCTCATTATTAATGTTGTCACTCACCTATGACAGAACATGCCAGTGGTGTAGAGGGTGGGGTAACTTCTACTGGAAGCTTCCGATGCCGCATTGGCTGAAGTAAAAGAAGACCGATAAATGGCATAGCGTGCTAGTATAATGTGTTATAATGCAGTGACAGTGTCACATAGTTTAGATGCTGCTAATGGTTTGAAGAGTGAATAACCATATACTGTAGTCTGATCTGGTGATTGTATGCAATTATAAAGCTATCATATCCAACCAATAAAATCATATATTAATATCTACTGAAATGGTGTGATGAATTTTGAGATCTTTGTTGATGGGTTTTGTAGAAGATATTTCAGCGATCATGTCCGATGACATTACCGTTAGAAGTTATTTTAGAGAAATCAAACATTCATTCATTAACAAGTCCAATCCGTATACGTATACATACCAGGCGGTGTATAGGAACTCTGAAGTTGATGTTAGCATCATGCATCAAAGAGTTGGCATATTGATCTTCACTGACACAATTCAGTATAATGAAACATAACCTAGATACGCTAAAGTTCACTTCATCTGAAAAATCGGCAAAGTTCTGTAAGCTGCCATGTCAAATAATAATTAAGTACGTAGAGAAAAGCTTTGCGATGGAGAGCCAGTGCAGCTTACTTTCCTATGGAATGTATCTGTGAATATATATACTTGATTATAGAACCCATTCCCAGTAACAGATTATCAACTTGCTGTGTATTCATGTGGATTTTGTGGTTGGCTTAGATCTTGTTGAGTTGTCACCTCTTGGCTCGCCCTCAAAATATGCATCCATTCCCATGGATTGAGCTGAGATGAAAAAAACTGCCGCCATCGGGACTTGAACCCAGACCACTTCTGTCCACTCCAGCCAGCTGTAACGCGCACAGCTCAGCATGAACTAAAGCTCAGTGCGAATATGGAGGTATTCTCATGGCTCCAACAGCCTTGAAAATAGCCTCAGGTTGATCCAAGGAAATACAGTATGTATCATTTAAATCTCATACAATGCCAGGTGGGGAAAGGAAAGCATGAACACCATGAGTAGCCTGGTATACAAGAGCTTTCACTTGAACTGCTCAAAACCAATCATTATTGTTGCTGACTGGTCAGTAGTATATTTCAAGGATTTAGTGGGAGCCACATTATAAATCAGACTACGTACCTCTGACATCATGTGTGATTATTGATGCATATTCTATAAATGTGGCTAGCAAGTTGGTCGGCTGATCCAATTCACCAACTTCCCCTGTTGGAGCTGAAACAGATATTAATATATGTGCTGTATTAAACATGTTGCTAATGTGAAAGCCTTGCCTAATATTCTTCATGTGATTCTACGTGAACAAAGGCATCTACACATCAAAGTTCATAACAACAGATGTAAGATCATTGGGATTTTGAATTTCAATGAAAGACCGGACCATACTGTTATCAGTGTCATCACAAAACCTGGGTACAAGAACGCACTTAGGCCATAAAATTACTCTTGTGTCATTCTGCCCTTCCAAAAATAGTTCCTTGAACTGATTATCATTATTACCAAGACCCTAACATTCACACACTCATAGCTAATGCATATGTGTTGACAATAACACAGCTTTGTCTACTGTTGACCAAAGAAGACCTGATGCTGACAAAACGAGGTTTAGCAGAATAACTCTGGTGTACTACTGCTAGAACATCTAACGATAATCTGATATTAAATTACTTTTTTTGCCAAACTGAGTGTTAATACCAACTGCAAAGTTAAGCAGAATAAATCTTTACCCAAATCAGATACATATTTATCTTGATATTCAGCTTACCATCACTAGCTCTGGGTATTGCTGGTGGTACTTCCTCGGGTAGATCATTCAAACTGTGACTGGATCCTATCCGTGAACTAGCATGGCTAGTAGTCAGAGCTAATACAAAGTTACGATTCAAGTGTACAGCTTCATACAAACCCAGCAGGAGGGGTATATCTGGTCTGCAAGGTGGAAGATTAGTGCACCATAATCAAGTTTATACTGTTACACTTTCAGATAATGCTTCACAACAACATCAAACAATTGTAACTTGAGTTTTGAATGAGTCTTCGGATGAAACTGATGATCTCTTTATTAGTTGACAGATAGAAAAACATTTGTTTCCACTTACTTGACTTTGACCTTGGTTGTTTCCTCACCACTAAACATGCTGCCAACCTAAAATAGCAAATTATATTTGACCGATGAAAAGTGATACTATGGTATATAGAGAACAAATACGATCCGATTGTGACGGGAGATGTAGTAATGATGTGATAGCGCAAAATCTCACACTTCAAATGCCGTTGTACCCAGACTAGGACATACCAAGATAGCATCATTGGATCATAGATGCTTGCGATGACACTTACCATATTTGTAATACTAGACATAAAGCCACTTGACTTCTGTTGATTCATTTTATCCCTATACTGTCTACAAATATGGGTCAACGTTAGATTAATAACTAGTAAGTTTCAAATGGTAAGAATACAAGAAGTAATTTATGGTAAGAATGAACTGATTTCCTCATCATTGACCATCATCAAAAGTCATTAGCCATAGAAATCACAACTATCATCTTCCTTATCACAATCGCAGGGGGAGGGAGCAGCATGGAGATCTGATGGTATGGAAATTGCTGAAATCTCCACCCAATATTTTCTACAATCTTTCCAACCGATCTAGGGCTGAGCTGATTGAATGTTCTAACCATGGACTTATAACTGGGAGACCCGATTTGATGTCCACCAGCAGTAGAACGATTTGAAATTTCAGCTCGATCACATATCATGGAAAACGGACACAATATTCTGGGCAAACCGTGAGGTTACATTTCAGCTCAATCAATCTAGCTCAATCTAGACACATGGAAAAGTAGTGAATGGTGAGGAGATATGAACCAGGTAAAATTATAAAGCAATCAAGTGTATTTTATCTTTTTAATAGACCCACCTGTTGTATCCGAGTAAAGAGAGTGCTATGATCTCTGACATACCCTGTAACATGAATATATTATGATTAGAAGAAGATGGAAATGTAAGAAAAATATATAGAGATGTTCATTATATTGGACCAGATAACCAGCATGTATAGGATGTAGGTGGGTAATCAGTATATTATCTAAAAATACACAGCCCTCATATTTACACATCACTTTGGAACAATACCATTCCATCGAAAAGGATGTAATAAGAATATCTTATGTAGCTTTGATGGAAATGCATAAAGTGCTAGAGATGGGCATTCAAAGCGTGAAAGTCGGTGAGCTATGGATTATTCTTTTTGAGCACAAATAAGATAATGAGCTAAGGAAACACTTACATTAAGCGCAATATCACTGTCTAATATGGACAGATTGACAATGTATGGATTGGTTGACTCATATTTTCTGTATTGCACAAGTAGCATTAATAATACAACAGCATCATTACCATGTTGACCTCTCATCGCAGGTTCACTCAAAATCTAAAAAGCGAAATAGTGTAGAACAAGGTTCGTACTCAAAAGTTGTCTAGGAGACTATGTGTGCATTTGATCGAATGACAATCGCATGACCAACTATGGCAACACATACCATCTACATTTTTGCTATTGTACTTTGAGAAAAGCAAATCAATCTGTGTTGATTTCCCATTTTTTATGACCTAGTTAAAATGACGATCTTCTGCAGTGGGTATATGGAAATCCAGTCAAAAAACCTTAACGCTGATGTATCTCACCTGGTCTAAGTGCTCTGACAGCTTTTTTGTGGCATTACATTATCAAACATAAAGAATATTGTAACGCCACAAACACGCACTTGCAGCCGTCTGAGTACTTAGACTATATCTTACCATAAGTAGAGCATCAAATATATTGTTGATCATTAGATACTCTAGTATTGTGTTCTGGCTGATATTATCTGTCAGAGTGATGACAGTTAGAAGAAATCTCAGTGTCATATTCTTAACACTGATCGGCGCGGACGTACTTATCAGTGTATCATGCATACACTCTATCAACTTCTGCAATAACAATAAGGTTCCAATCTATAATGAAGGGGGATGCAGATGTGCTGCTTCAATGGTATCTCATGTATTTTAACACCTACCATAATTTTCTGCTCAGTTATATGTTATGGTCAGGGATCTACATTTCTTTCATTACCCTTCAAAATCCTTGGTTGTCATTCTAGCTTTCTGGACTAAGTATGGCCTATGCTGACAGTGGTTGGTTGAGTTTGGAAAGATAATCAGGATTGTGAATTATTTTTCGGATAACAATTCTAACTTTTCTCAAGATAGGAGGACCTAACAACATTGATATTAGTATGGCCATCTCAATCTAGCATTGGTCCCTGTAAGCCAGACCAGTAAATTAACTACAACACAAAAATAATGTGAGCAACAAACCTGCATGACTGTCTCAGCCTCATCAAAGCCGATAAGTAAGTCTATCATCTCAAACCCGTAGTCTCCTTTAGCATGTGAGACGGCACCTTTCACTAGACCGCACATTGTCTGAAAATCAACCAGATTATTGAATAAATGTGGAATGTACCACATAATAACAGACCCATATCCTGCTATGTATTTGGCTCTTTGTTAAAATTGTTTGACACCTTAATTAGCACACCCTTAAGGATCAAATATCACTATAATACCTTGATACTCATAAACGCATACAACAGAACAGTCCGCAGCTAATATTTTAAAACAGAATAATATAACATGTCCAAGCAGCTTACCTGAAATGCATTGATCGTCTTCATAGAATGGGCTTCACAGAGGCAGTCTACACAGCGTGAAAATAATCCATTCACATTATCCTAGAAAAAATAACCATCTCTGATCGGTTATATGCTGGGCTTGACAGAAAATAGTTAAAAGCATCTGTTCTATCCCCTTTAGTTAAAACCAGACTTCCACTATTAGCCCCCATAATTGTGTCACAGATGGCATTATGGAGTAATGATGATTAAGGGGTTTTATGTTATGAGTCTGCTCCAAGTCGGTACCGGATACGCCCATTGTTCCCCTCTAATTCATAGGCTTTGGGCAAAAACACCACTTTGTAATCCTTACCAGTATCTTAACCAGTTAGTTTGTGGTCACATATTGTTGATGGTAGTTACCTTGATCTGTGGGAGTTCTGTTGCGGAGACAGCAGCGAACTGTGATTGTAACGCTTCTACATTAGCCTGTGAAGAGTTAGAAGTAAATGTACAGCCACACCAATGAAATATTATATAACATGTCTCTCTCCTGGAGTTCCTGTCACAGGTATTGCCCTTCGACACCAAATGTATCCCATGAGTGCAATTTTTTAGGTATTATTCAATTTAATTTGGGTATTTCTGGCCAACTACAGTCAACTCTGGGTAAAAATTTAAAGTAAAACCTCATTTAATCAGTAGGTTAGCTCTCAAATATAAATCAACTCTAGACTGACCTTGCTACAGCAAGAGAAGGAAGATGGTGTACACATGTAGCTATTCATACAGCATTTCTTAACTCTTCCATAGTGAAATAAGTGACACAAGTGCACATCATGATGGATGGTACTCATAACAGATGTTCAGATGTACGAGTCATTGCATTATAGCGATATGTGATGCTACACAGACTTGGATGTTATTGCAGTTTACCAGTTACCAGTTTTATGATGCAGAGTAAGCATTATTTCAGACAATAGAGTTTGAATCACTGTCCAGTTAGTACGCCAAGGTCCCATCCCAGCAATATTATACTACTTACCCTCAGAAGAAAGAACTCTTCCCAGAAGCTTCTTTGATTTGTACAAGGATCAACTGTCTGCAAGTTTGAAGAGATAAAAAGTTAACTGATGAGTGATGGATGGATGGATGAAATTATTTCATTGGATATTCTTACAAAATTTAGAAGGATGATTGTCATCTAATCTTCTTCTAGAAGATAATTAACTGGTTTTCAGTCGATAATGCTGCAAAATTTTTGGTCTATCCGCTCGCATACTTCTTAAATGACATCCCTACAGCTAAGTGGATAATAATATTATGGCTTTGATTGCTAGCCACTGAACTGGTCCTGGATATCGACATTATATCATCTTATTCAATATGATTGTTACCATAGATGTGGGTTGTTGAGTTTACCTGAAATATCGCCTCGTATTGTTTGACAACTTTTTCCCTCATATTTTGAGCTGAATTTCTCCTCGTTACAGGTTTGTCTGACATCACTATTTAGTCTTCACTATGGAAAAGACCACATTGTAGTCAACATTCAAACTCACATACATATATAAGTACTGGTAGTAACATGTAGCCTATATTGGATACCACACCATCCCTTACTGATGACTGATGATGATCATTATCAAGAATAGTACATAAGTCCCGCTGTTTTTACAGACTGTAAGCTGAAATGGGTGTAAATAGATGGTTGATAAACCAAATTGTACAGAGTGCTTCATCTCTGTTAGTACGAGCTTTGGAAGGTTGAATAACCCTTCCATGCCATGTCCGTTGAAGCTGCATGTGGTTATAGTTTGATAATAATAATAATAAAAGGATGACGAAGCCCTCCCTCTGGTGCATGTATTTTCTGTTATATACAATACATGTTTGTTTGGCATTTCAGAAAAAGGAACTTGTGAGCAGTTTTAAATGTTTATGTTTGGTAGACTTGACTATATTTAATCTGTGACTCCAATGAGCAATACCTCAGAGACATACACACACATCAATAACCTACCCTAAAGCATAATCCTGTCTGTCTCATTTAGCAAAACCAACCACTAAGTAACTTACTACAGACAGAGTGTGTGTCAACTCTTCTTACTTTACTTATTAAGTAACCCCATGATTCATGCCTGTTATTCCTTGTTCTTACTTTAAAGGAGGACAATTGCATAAGCAGCTTCCAGTTTCCTTTGCTTATGTGTGGGCTTTATGTCTTAAAATGAGAAACTTTTGTCTGTGTCAATTTCTTCTAACAAGGTTTGTACTCCATTCTAGTTCAGAGTAAAAAGATTGTTGTGATCTCTCACTGATGTGTTTGACCTTACAATGACCTGCAAAGTGCAAAGTCAAAGCTTTACAGTGAGAACTAAGCCTATAATCACTTTGATCTGATTGGCTGTTGGGATCCACAAGCCAATCAGAGCCATCAGGCTAAGAGGACTAGCCACATAGTCTGTCGTCCGACATGAAAAGGCAACTCCAAACTAGGTGTCTCAAATCTTTCTATGGAAACCTTGTCCTTCGGAACTAGCCTTTCTTAACAAGCTACCTCAGAACCTGATTGCATGCAATCTGATTGCATGCAATCCGATTGCCATGAAAAATTTAGAACTTTGGCACTATTAGCAGAGCAAATTCGTTCTGGTGCCGTAGGAATATTTCAAATTGTGTGTGCGACGTTTGCAATATCACTCGGCCACCAGATAGAGAGAACAAATCAAATTCATTCTTGCTAACTTGCTAGCCCGCTATTTATCACTCGCAGTCATGTACTCATACACATACAGTTCTTCCACTCTTATAGCATGCATTAGGGTTATTGGTGCTAAGATATGCTGCTGATCAAGTGTGTTCCAATTTGCTTGCACCAAAAGTTTCTCCACCTTGTTGAGTAAATGTCCATCTAGCAGATACCGTACAGTAAAACATAGAAGCTCACTGGGGAGAGACTGTTTTCTGCGTCATATCACTCTTATTTTAAACGAAATACTTTTTTAGACAGAGATTTGATTTTTTATTCCAAGTGTCTTCGCTTTTTCTTGCTGATTCAAAGTGCCAGCAATTACACTGTATTTCGCGACTCATTTTTTCTTTTAATAATGCTGTCAGTGATAGTAATAAAATCCATCCATCCATCCATCCATCTACCTTGTGCTTTCAATCGATCTGGCTGGTAGTTTGTAGCTATTATCTCAATATTCGATGTACTAAGCCCTTTGATGAGCTTGTCTTTCTTTATGTCTTTGTCAGCAAGTCAGTCCGAGGCAACCCTCGACAACTAAATTCAAGTAGCTATCACTTATCTCCCCTGTTCCTCCTTGCTTGAACGAATGAATCCTGCCATATCGATTACCTGGTGGAAACTACGCAATCCATCCTAACCATCCCAAATAAAGGATCAGTTGATACCACAGTGAATCAACTTTGTTCAATTTAATACAAAATTTACATGAATGTGCTGAGCTTTTGCTTAGCACAGAGATACTGTATCAACATTAATTGATCATTAATCATAAACTTATATGGCCTACCACCCTCCCTTATACACAGACTTATATCCCTTATGTAAATTAGGAGTTGTGTACCTTTTAATCCACGAGCAGGTAGCCAAAGTCCAAAGTAGAGTACACTGCCAGTTGTGAGAAACACAGTCTGCGCACCGCATACATGCCAAGTTGATTAATATTTTTAAAAAATGGTTGATTAAAAACGGATATCATATCACTCGCCACATCACGAAGCACGGGTGGCGAAATTTAGTTGCCATAAGGGCTAGGCCGCAATGTCTGCGCCAGTTTGCTCTCAGTTTGCAGGCAGGTCGGAGCAGACCTGGGGGCCAACCAAACCCCAGCAGTCAATGGACTGCAGTGGGATTCGAACCCACAACCTTCATCAATTGCATGTTGAAGGACCGGCGCTCTACCAACTGAGCCACCTCCTACCCCCTATTTAGGTGGGACTCTCTAGATTTCCACACCCACTTCTACCCACTTCCCACTTTTTGTAATTCTCACCATTTCCTCCAGATGAAGGCAGCCCTATCGCAATTTTTTAGTTACTATCCTAGGACTTGTTGATGAGTTACTACTGGTAAGGTCTTTGCACACAAAATTAAACGGAATTGTGCTATTAAATAATGTTAACAAAATTACCTGTTCTGTTGTATTACAATTCAGACAAATTATTGTCAATGGGGTGGTTGATACTGGACATTAGCAAAGTAAGTGTAAGCAATGTAAGTTCCATGGGTACAGGTGTTGATGGTAAATGTATTACTCCTCAGTTTGATAGTTTAATACTAGTACACAAAGTACAAACATGAGATTATTTGGAATCAAATATGCGTTTTTAGTTCCTAGTGGCTAAAAACGCTCTCAGAGCATCAGCGGCCGAGACACCATCCCGAACCCCATCGGGGGCTCACACTGCCCCCAAACCCCCAGATGGATCGCTCAGGTGCTCCGCACCCTCAAATCATCGCGATGCGGTGCAGTATTGCTATAAATTGAAATCTCCCTCTTTTCAATTTAGATACTCGGCGTTTGCAATCTTCCCGGCCACCACAGAAGGAGCAAACTTGTTCCAGCATCAGGCGTGGTTAACCAAAAAATAAACTCAGCCGCAATAAACTTATTAGCATATTTAAACATGCAATAGTATATCACATAATAAAAAATGAGAACTTGCACCAAAGAGTTGAACTTAACTAAATTATTGGATAATTTGGTTATATTGAGGAGACAACTCACAAATAAATTTCCTTCAAACACAACTGAACTTAACTAGGTTAATCCAGTGCAATTTATATGAAATCGGTGAAATTACCTTGCCAACCTGGGAGAATACCCTAATGCTTGCAGAAGCAGGGTAATATTAATATCATAGCAAACACCGACATCCCTGAAACTTGACTGGGACTGTAGATCACTGATAAACTAGATTTCATTAAAAACAAATTGAATATTGAGTTTAATTTAAGTTCTAGAACTAACACTGATCAGAAGTAGGCTTGGCGTAGGAATATTGCAGAAGCCGTCGTTCATTGTTACTGCTCTAGATGGAACAAGGGAAAACCCCTTGAAGGAATTGTAAATAAAACTTTAGGTAAAATACTCCTTATTCAGGACTAAATCCAAAACGAATGGCAGTAACTAACACTTCAGCCACAGTCAGATCAGACTACGCCTACACCTAAAATTGGTCAGCGCTACCAAGAGTTCTTCACCTCCTTACTGATTTTTAATTGGCTTGCTTGACTTGATATCCATGATCATGACTCTGCAGAACGCCAAACGTCTGACAATGTATAAATACTCGCTTTCTAGACTTTTTAGATTACAACTCAAAACACAACACAGTTTACAATAACGCATTTATTGAATAGACCAAGATCATAGAATTGCTCCAACAAATAAAGCCCATAACCAACATAAAACAACGAACATAAAAATGGCAAATTAAAATGAAAATGCAGAATAAAACAGATTAAATGAGGAGTACAATGTATGAGATTATACCCTTTGTCTATATTTGATACATAACATTAATTTATCATAATCAGTACAAGTGTACATAAACTATTCGAATAACCTGACTGGCAGTCAGAATCTTGGGCTATGATATATATTGAGGAAAAAACCCTCAATAAAGTTACGTGTAGATAAACATATTAGTAAAGCGATTTGCTCTAGAATGGCATACAGATCTTTGTCTAAGTATTGCAACAGTTGAGATCTCAATAAAATTGAGCATTTCATTATTATGACATATTTTCTAGCTTTAGACATCTACATCCAGCACCCTGAAGACGTCAAACTTGACATTTTTGTAAACTTGTTCAAAGTATGGTCCAGAATCTCTTACCATCACAAGACACAATGGTTCTTTACCCCTGTTAGCAGGGTCCTCCACATCCCAGATCTCAGGCATTGTACAACCTTTGCTGTCAAATATAAAACATCACTGTTACGGCAAAAGTCTGACTATCGAAGAGCCATTACCTCACAGCAGTCAAAGTTCCCACATCATATTTTTCTCAATCACACACACATATAACTGGCTTTCTATCACTAATTGACGGTCCTGAATAATTGAATCCAGTCAGACTTCTCCTTCACCAGCTCACAACTGTACCACTCCCACCCTATTAACTTTGAGCACATCAACACCCACTCTTAGCGCAGAAGGTCAAAAATGGTATCATATTTGCTAGTTTTCCATTGACGACAATCTGCATGTAAGCTACTTATTGAGGTATTTGTGTTTGTTAAAATAAGCAGGTTTATTAGTTGGTATTTCATTATCAACCATGATATCTCTCAGTGGTGGGTGACTATGAAATGGCAACTCAAAACACTTGATTTAATTCTAAGTTGGAACACTAATGACTGTATTTAGCTATGGATTAGCTTACCCAGCATTATTCCTGACACACCAGCCTCCCTCGTACACAATGTACTGCACTTTGAGCTCCTTACAGATCTCATATAACTCCTTCTTACTTTTACGGCTCGTCATTGTGTATATCTTTTTGGTTCTAGCTCTATATGTGATTATGTAGAAACAATTTTGATAAGGTTCGTGTGATTGACCTTGGATGTATATAAAATGAATACAGATGTACTTTAAAATATAACTTTTAATTAGTCTATTTAAACAGCCAAGATCAGGCACGGATATATTAATCAAGCAGCAACATGTTCATCAAAATCACACCCATTCAATTATACTTTGCAACATAATTAACTATATGAAATTGGAGTTACTTTCTCCTTGAACTAGTTGTTCAGAGAGAGGATAACTCAAATTTACATTATCAGATTACAGCATTTATTATTTTCACTACTTTGTGATTGTCTTCATGGGTAGATCTGTAAGAGAGTCATTTTTATAATAACAATGGCTAAATAATATTCAAGTTCTGGTTACCTTATTCCAGCATCTTCATAATGGGGATGGTTTATAATTGGCCGGAGAGTGGACAGCTTTATATTGGCCATGGTTGGCATAGCACCTCCAAACACAGCATCTAAAGTATAACATTCATCATGTTTGATAGGTATAGTAAACACAATTTTTAGAAAAAATGTAAAATTGATGAAATTTATTAGTATGTTCTTTTATTTTATTATCAAAAGTATTAGAGTGCATGTTATTATTAAACTAGCAACAGTAACACAAAATCTATTCACTCATGACTATAGCATTGTTGAGTAGCGCATCAATGTTTGGAACAAAATTTTAACAACACTGTACATACCATTGTGTTAGACAGCCTCAGAAATATTGCAACAAAGTTAAATTGTGGATGTATGTTGTGCAATGAATAACCAACCTTCGGGAGTGTTGTCATTAATCCAGTCAAGTAGATCCTCCTGGGGGTAATTACTGTACTCTCCTTTTACATTCCACTGCTGTTTGAGAAATCCGTAACCATTAAAGCTCATGGCAGCAATAAGAAGCAGTACTAGTCCTCTGTGAACGTTAGCATTAGGTATCACTGAACCAAGCAGCTGAAACATCAAAAAATAGCATGACATGAAAGAATTAACTTCCAATTCAATAGATCAATCAGCAAGCACTGATAGACATGCACGCTACTAGTTTCTAAACACATGTTTCCAGGTTTTTTACATAAATTTAAGATGCGCAGATTCCAAAGGAACACATTTATATTTTGGCTAAGGGCTGATATGATAAACAAACCACTAATGGCTATCGTGTTATAAGATGGACAAACCTTTCTGGAGGCAAGAACTCCAGCAACCAGACAGAGCTGAGGGGTAGCAAATAGCTTCAATCTCATGATAATCACGGCCATCATTATAAACGCACACATCTGAAGTACATTGTATAAAACCTGCAAACAAAGAGACCGTTTTGTGTTATTGAAGATGTCACGTCACTGTGTTTCAAATATGATATTTAAAATATTCAGCAGAAAACAACAGAGAGAAGGCAGAACAAATCTTGATTGAAATTTCATTACACTGTCACAGCCATTGTAGTTATATTACTATACCCTGTTTGCTCGAACAAGCAGTGATTGATTTTTTAGTCTCCGATATAACTTCATCACAATGGACAGAAGGACACTATAAGATGATGCAAGCAAAACCGATAGAGCACATTCTTACCTCAGCATGCTCTTTTTCTCTCTCCATGTCCCGCTCCGGGTGTGTGATGACTCCTTCTGAAGCTGAGCGACTAAAGTTTATCCACTCTCTTCTCAGTATCTACATAACAAACAAAAGACTGGACCAAGTCACAGACGACAAAAGTGGGACGATGAATCTTTTCAAATGTATTACATTCAATATTGACTTTTTGGGAGCTTGACGTGTTAGAGGGAATTCCAAAAAAATTTAACACATAGCAATTTTTGGCAACATGTTCTGTCGACAAACATGTAAGAACAGCATGCATGTATAAATCTGTATCTACACATCCATAAGAGATAATTTTAATTTTAATGAAAAGAAACTCGATAATTTTTGCACTTTACTGAAGAAACATTAAAAGTAATGTCAGAAGAGCTGATTGGGAATTAAGGCAGTGTAAGACATACTTACAGTAAAAGCCAAAATAAAAACAGCGAGAAGCATAGATGGGATAAGTCCGGTACTGATCAGCTTGTGGTAGGTATCCCTCTCCAAGAAGTCAAATTCTTTAGCGCATGTGTACAGCAAGGTGTCAAATGTTTTGTGATCGCTGAATTTACTCTTCAATATATCACCGATGTGCGCCTAAAAAATCATTACTATTTGACAGCGAGCCCACATATGCAGCTCACTTATAAGTCCTAGATAATATTCTGTTCCCATCACAGTACACCAGTATTTCCAGGTACTTTGTAAATAAAATATTATTCTCGAATATATATAGTATGACATTACTATAAGCCATGTAATGGTTTAATAGAAAATGCTGGGCTACCAGTTATCAACTCATCATGTCAACACAAAGGTAACTACAGTAATTTTAAATTTTAAAACAGTTGGACAACATCATTCAACATTGCCAAGGCTAATGCTATGTTCTGCCAGGTGCCATATAACTGGCTGTATCGGGTGAGCCATCCACTCAAATGCCTATGAGTGTCGGGGTCTCCAAGGGGCAAAAATCAGACACACTGGTCTTATGTCTGTCTTTTTATTACTCACATCATCTTCAATTCGAAAGATTTTACTCATCAATGCCTTGAGGCCAACCATACCAACAAGAAGGATAACTCCCTGTACTATGAGTATAACTGGTCGATACTGAAGTTTACGCAGTGAGCCATCCACCAACAGTATAGCCTACCAAATAGATGAACACAGCTGTCTGAAATCCAAGTTATATATATAAATGAAAAGTCATCCGAATTCCAACCATGTTGACAATTTTTACATACACACTAATCTGAGGGACAAAGCTAATAAATGTTACATGGATTACACAGATTAGGACCTATACTATATCCTTAAAGGGCAACCAAGGTTTCGCAGTAATGCATTGATGGGTAGTAAATAATGTGCTAGGCAGCATCAGCTTTGTGCATTTTGCAATGAAAAAACTCAAAATAGTTGCTGACTCTAAGCTGGGTAACACCACTCTGCCTGCAGGATAGACTTGTGACATAGTCTATCTCTGCAGCACAGCGGTGGTGCGCTGCCTTCCATAAAGAAAGGCAACTCCCAGGGTTCAAGGTTATGAGATATAAAAACCAGTGTTCCATTTAGGCCCAAATATTTCTAAATTATGGGTTTCCATTGTTTTCCCAATTTTGGTACTCAGACTAGGTGAATTAGTTCAAGCCCTATGCTGCAGAGACGAACGTTTAGGTTCCAAGACATTGCTGTAATGATGATAGAGCACAGGCTAAATAATAACAGGAACAGGAAACTGCTCTGTGGTATTCTATTTTAGCTGAGTTTGATTACCTGATGGATGAAATGCTTCACAATAATTCTGGCTGAATAATCATCCGAATTAGATATTGTCTTTTTCCCTATGCAGAAGGTGCAATCTGCTATTAATCACAAAGAAGTTGTTTGAAACCCTGGTTGCCCTTTAAAATATTTTCAGGGAGACGTACCCATACGGCTAGAATGCAGGAGGAGTAGAATGATGTCAGCAACATTTCATTCCCAAACAGCATCACAAAACTCACCAGCAGTCCAAGCTATAACAGCAAGAATAGAATAAAGGCTTACAAATGTTTTGAGCACATCACTGCATTTGGTTACTTACTATGGCAAATTCTGATTTCAAGAAGAGTAAAGTTTTCTTTAAAATGATTATGATGCCAATAAAAGTATTAAGATATCTTTTATTTAGAGGAGAATGGAGAGGAAAAGTACCAAAGAGTAAATGAGTTGTTTCACTTATGCTAGAATTTGATTTTGAAATGGCTTCATTATACAGTTAGTTGTATATTTTCGGTACAATATTTTCTGTTGGGAGGCAGCTCGACCCTGTGATACCTCAAATATTTGAACTTGTCCAATATTTGACTTTCAGTGTGTCAAAGATTATCAACCATTAACTCCTTAATTCTCATACCAATCAAAACTTACAGTATGCCCTGTAGTGATAATCTTCATTCTTTTATAATTAATGAATCCAAGAACATGGCATCCCAATACTGCAATAAGTTGAGTCATCAAAGCGAATTGAGCAAACTGTAAAATAAGAGAGTAATGTGATCATATAAGAGTTATCCTGCTCAAGATATATTCTGCCCTTGGCAGGTAAAAACCAAAGTCCTAGGTATTTTTCTTTAATATTTAAGTTAGCAAAAATTAAATCAATCAAATGAAGTTACTGATATGAAATTTTGAATCGGTTCTTGGTTATATAATCAAACCTTCCGCAACAGAGATAAATATTTAATAGTGTTATTATTCGATATGCATATAAAAACAAAAGCAAATGAAATAAATACTAAATAATAGCAACAATAATAGCAAGGTTTATCAGCATCATATTATAATTGTCAACACGCCAATACTATTTTCATTGCGATATTACAATCATTTCAAATACATTAAGTTTACATATCATCAACCAGTTGATGGCATAGCGAATGCTGCACCTTCATTTACCATGCCATCAACAAGGCTTGCGATATTAACCTCGCTGTTTGTACAGGATAAAAAGAAAGAAACTGAACAGATATCCAGAGGATACAACCGGAACTACAGAATTTAAGGCTGAAGAAACGTAGCCATATCAGTTTTAACATAGAGTGATATTGTCAAGGATTGAGGTATATAATTACCTGCCATGGCAGCATGAAGGAGACGATAAGAGCAGCCAGGATGACTGAGTCTCTGTTGTTAGGATTTGGTTTTCTGGCAAAAAGACGACGAGGCTGAGATTAGTTAAAAAAGGTTATGGAATTGATCAATCATGTCATTTTAACTGATAATCACCATTACATACATGTCTTCTGATCACATGGTAACATTTAAGTATCATTGGTAAGATTAAGATGCAACGAGCCCCTTAATACTGTGCGTAAGCTATGATTCCAAACATGATAATATAAGCAAGTGAATCTACTTTTAAAAATAGCATAGCTTACTTGAGTAGGTATGATAAATAGAGCATCTCCATGATGAGCATCGGGAAAGCAAAACTCTCTCTCAGTGGTGGAGTCCACATAACACGAGTACATTCTCCATGGTTAAAGAAATAACCTGCTACGGTAATAAATCCCCCAAATATGCTCCCGCTGTCGGAAAAAAACATACATATGTCTTATAACTTAAAAACTACAGACAGGGAGGGAGTTAATATCGACAAGACATTGATATGGACATGAAGTTATGTCCTCAACCAACATGAGAGCACAACTACTATAATAGATCTCAGATGTTCTCGAAGCTACAGTCCCTGCTACAGCTGACTACTAGCTCTCGTTGTTCACATGTGATATGAACGGAGTAGCCATTCTAAAATTATATCAGGCAATTACCTGATGAGTGTGCCAAATAAAAAGTATACTCCCATCATAACTCCATTCAGGATCATCACAGCTGTCACATAAAAGTAAGTGGGCTCTCCTAACCCTGAAGAATAACACAACATAAAAATAATACTGCCATGTTGTAATGTAATAAAACTGAACGCATTCAAGATTTGGAGTTCGGTTGATACATCTACAAGAATCTATGGAAGAAACTTGTTCTCTACTTTTTTTGGTAAAATTAGTCGACTTCTGCATACTTGCCACTCAGCTTGAACACAGTTTGCTGTTTTTAATGTTAGATTTTGATTTTATTTTAGCTGAGAGTTGAACCTCTAAACCAGTTTTTTTGTGGTGTTAAAAGTTAATATGAACCTCATTGTGAGTCTTTGTGTTTAACAGTAGTGAAAGCTCAACTGACATTATGACATAGTAATGAAACACACTCAGGCTTTGGTGATTGACAGTGGATAATTATCAGACATCATATTTATTCTGGATTACCTTCACAGCTTGGTACTGGAGCCTTTCCTTCTCCTCTATTCACTTGATAGCACCATTTGACAATCCACTTGTTGGCATCGGCCATATCTACATAATATCTAAATGCTGCACCCAACACAACCTGTGTAAAAGATCAAAATAATAATTATCATAATATAGTTGAGTCTAAAAATGCTAGCAAAGTAAAATCAATACACAGGAAGTTTGAGAATTTACACACCTCATGTCAATGGCTCACATAAGGGTTACAACTGGCATAATATTGAGCTACTTTTTATGTAAATAAAGTCAAACAACGATACAGGCAATCCTGAAATTATCATGCTGGCTTGTTGATATGATATTAATAATAATCAACTTTCTAAAATATTTGAATTTCAGAGTTTTTGTCTGATTACAGTTGTCATTTGGTAGTCTGTAGAACAATCATAGGTGATCAAAATAAAAGTTTGGAGAAAAAGTGCCTACCAAGGTTTTGATCAACATAAATGCCGCTATAGAAAAAGATTAAACCTAGCCAAGTTGATGATTCTACCATTAAGGAACCATGGAAATTAATAGTCATTACCGCAGATTTGACAGATACATGATGATTAATTGTGTGGGGCTTGTCGCCACATCAAAACCTGAAAAGGTAATTTTTCAAGTCAAATACGGCAACGTGGCTATACATGACAGGTATGGATAAACTAATATTATACCATCAATAAATCTACTACGTGGAACCTCTTTCCAACATGACACTCTTACACCAATCAACTAATCGATTGCTCCCAGCAAAATTTATGCAAAATGTCAGGAACCGAAACGAATGAGTTTGCATACCTCTGGGTAGAGGTTGAATCGTTTGAGAGTATTGATAGTATCAGGATACTCAGTCACATTATCACTGGTAATTTGGTTCATTCCATCCCAGAAAGAATCAGCATTGGCAATTGTCTTAAAGTATGAGTAGTAGAGACCCTGTAGCAGAAACATGGAAAGTAACATAACAATAATATATCATTGCCCTGAAAACATACAGAACTATGGTTGCAAAAATTTTAAGTTCTTTGCAAAGACTTGATTTCCATATTTTGTGGCTGTAGTGTGATGCAACAAGACATCGAAACTGCCATTTAAATATCAACACTGCAGCCATGAGTTTGGCCCCATCGCCTCAATAAGGGATTTTTTGCCCGTCTGTCAAATAAACAATCTCGCAGCCAGTTCATGTATACACAATTTTCTTACCATCTCTGTTCTAAAGGCCATCTCCCGCTCCATGTTAGAAAGGTGGGAGAAGTGCTTGTCATTCTCAAACATGGTCATGATATGATTCTTGTGAACGGAGGCACATGTGATGGCTGAAAAAAAAACAGATCTATGTTCACATTTCATACTGAAGTGGTATTAACACATACTGTGAATTGGGAGAATAACACCGAACATAACCATAGACCCGAACAGTGAATTGACCAAATAAGCTGTGCAGAATAAATGTCATTGACAACTGCTGCTTAGCTTATTGTTTGCCTTCTGTTTTTATATTCCTATTAAGCCAGGGAGCTCACTTAATTTTACACTTATGTTATGCTTTTGAGCAAAATTTGTGCAACAAGACCTTCAATGATCCAAACACATCACAATTGGTTACATGATATATTCTTCAGCGTGGCAAAAGTCCTGAAAGTATAGTATAATACTGTTGATATAATTTGATGCTAAATGTAAAAGGTCACTTGAGATCAATTTTTAAACTACAAGACACAAGCCTCTACTGCTCAATACTGCAAATTGTTGCAGGTATTGTCTGGTTATTGCCAACACCATACAACAGATTTTAATACATCTTACTGAATATTACAATGTGGTGCTTTAGTAATTGTTAGTGGTACCAACCTAGAATCACAACAAGAGCCCACCATCCTGCATCATATTTCCAGTCATTTTCTCGATAAGCAATGCCTTTCTTTGATGAACCCTTTTGATGGCCTGTGCCATTCTTATTGCCAGCTTTCGCCTCACTGGTATTGTTTGTCCTTTTCCTGACTGTCATTTCAAATCTGCAGAAAGAAGCAGATGAAAGAAAAGACCTCCTGCTTAGGTGGCAACAATGATGAACTAGTTCATAGGTGGCAAACCAACAACTTAAAGTGAAACTACATAGCAAGGTGGAAGGGAAATAGTGGTGTATTGTATAGTTGGAATTTGTTTACATTTAATACTTCGGAGCTTCGAAAAACAATTTATACCACTACAGGAAGCAGAATGCTAATGGTCAATGTTCAACAAGTGGTTGCTGTTCAGATTACCAGTAGTAATTTTGAGAACACATAGTAATTAAATACACACACAGGCCACAGAATAGAATTGCGTTCAGTGACACAGGCCTAGCAGCTATTGAAAGACCAGTGGTTGAGTGAGTGCCCCAGTCATTGGTTGAGTGATTGGCCGAACCAGTGGTTGTGTGATTGTCCCAATCACATTACTACAAAATAAAGTACACCTATGCTGTAGTATGTTGGATAGGCCCTGGGGGCCGATGTCAGGGAGACATGCCCCAATGCACCTATGAGAGTTGTGTAACAAAAGGCCTTTTGTTTGTTGAACAAAGGAGTACAATGGCAGGCAAAGTGTGCTTGTCTGAATGCATGTTGGATTCATGTGATTGCATGCTGGGGCGCGTGTATGCTAGGCTCAGCTCTCTACTTTTGCTACACTCATTTGTGGGTACACACAATCCACCCGCTGCTACGATATGTAGGAACAACTGGTAAAGGGTATTTCACAACTGTACTTTATTTTGTAATGCAGCCATGGGCCCCTGGGACTTACTTACATGTCTTTACCTTGCCAATGTCCACTGATAGTGGACATTGGCAAAGTAAAGACATGTAAGTCCCAGGGGCCCATGCAGCCAACAATAGTTGTGTGATTGCCTGTGGTGCGAGTGTGGCTGTGTCAGCCAGTGGACTTGGGTTCTGTGATTGTCCCAGCCAGTGGTTGAGCAATGAACTCCCTCTTCAGAGAGGAAGTTCATTGGGTTGAATGAGTGCCCCAATGATGAACTAAATATATATAAGTTCATTATTTGGTGCCCCAGTGGTTGAGAGTGCCCCAGCCAGTCACACAGTGGGCGGACTGGTTGAGTGCTGACCCAAGGCAAGTGGTAGTGCAGTAGCCCCCTGTGCCTGTGGGACATGCCACAAGCACACTTTAGGCTGTCGGCAATTGGTGCTGAAAATCATCTATCCTGAGCTAAACCACTTTGATGAAAGACTCAGAGCCACTATGTGATGACCTACAAATGGCATGCATCATCTACTGCCATCATAGACTCTAGACCTACAGACATCATCATTCATAAGAAACATTTAAATTTAGCCATTACAAACCGTCCTGATTGCAAGAGGAGCGCATCAGTTTCATTCCTGGCATCAGTGACAAGACGCTGTAAGATGAAAAGCTCTGCAAGACTGGGGAAGATAAACAACACGTGAAGTAATGTGGTCCAATGAGCAAGAAAGCAGCATGAGCATATGTGAACAGGCACTGGTGAAAAGATCAAACAGGAATAGCGTGCAAGGTGTCAAGCATAATGTGCTGTCTCAACCATCGCACCCGTCAAGAAAGGAAATACCCTAAGATAGGAAGAGTTGGCTTTGGGGTTGCAAGTATGCCTTCACAACAGAGCAAGGCCTGCTATCAAGTCAACACCTCAAATTGAATTTCTTGCACTGGTCTGATTCTGAGGCTAATGCTCCTATCCTCCTATCAGTAGTCATTAAATATGTCACTATTGTCTTTGAAAAGCTTTGTCAGGATTATTCAGCCATTCATGGTTACCAGATTTATACGAATAAAGCAAACTTATGTGGGATTACACATGCCATGGCCGCCAAGAAGATGTGTTGCTAATATTGGTATCAATTCGAAACCTTTCACTCAACTTATTCTGAGTGAGCTAGCAATAAGACTGGATCGATGTCACAACTCAGTTTCTATCACATCATAACTGTGACCACTAAATTTTTGTATGTGCTAACAAAATTCAACATCGCTTGCCTTCTCTGGAAGCTTTATGCAAATTATACCCATGGCTTATCAATCGATGACTTCTTGTTTTATACCCTATGCCTAGGGACTGTAATTTACTTTCTCAAAACGGTCAGGAGGCATATTGTGCTGAGCACACAAACATAGAAGGATAGAACAAAGTTTCTATCTTGAGGCCTTATTATTAGTGTCCTGTAGACAATTATAGATATTTTTGTCCCTTCTTGCTCTGACACAATGCCGCTCGCCAGATCCCCCTGTGTTGATCAGGGCCTTAGCCTGTCTTGACTTAACTTGTCAAGACAGACTAGTTAGAGCACCTAGATTGACTGTAATAACTGCATCTTTGATTATTTCGACCCTAACAGAGAGAATTTTATTTGATGATTTTGTATCTCAACCCAGACCTATTTCTCTTACGTAGGGACTATACTTCCTATCTTCCAAACCATTTCAAAAACTGTGGAGGTTCATCAAAGATGGAAGGTGATCTTGACGAAAGAGAAAGGAGATAACTCCCGGGTAAGTGATCTTTCTTTTTAGGCTCAATCAAAATCAATAATTTTAGCTAAATGTTCAAGTCCAAATTTTTATGACCATAATCATACTTAAAAATTTCAATTGTGCCGAGAAAAGAGTCGTTATAACAACTATGACATCAACTATGGCTATTTATGGCTATGGCTATCCATACTACTATGGCATCGTCAATGAGTAACTATTTATGCCTTTGCTGGTTTACATTGAGCAGTGGCTCCGGACAATACTCTCAGTTCCGTTATGTTGTCATAAATTATAACCTTTTCCATTTATTGATAATGTCGCCCGGTGAAATGCAAATGTACTGTAGACATGAATCTGAAATACTTCCACCTGTAGAGGTGATTGATTCACACATGACTGTTACTGTTAGAGTATCTTGTTAGAGACTTTACTAGGGAGAACTGGACTCTTTTATTTGCTGAGAGATCATGGGTATTGTAGTGTTTTTTGTCACCTTTGGTCAGGTAAATAATTATCAGATACACTAGTTGGCTTAATGATCTTTTAAATTAATAAGCCAAAAACTATGCATAGTTCTGAGAAGATTGATCCTTGATAGGATTCGGTGACTAGCTTTGCTCAGCTGTTCGAGTCTCAAAGAAGTGGTTATTACAATCTTGGAGTATGTAAACAGGATTGAACTGAGACAGACAATACCAACGACTTCAGCCTTGCCTTCTATATCATCTCACTATCGCATTTTCCTGCTAATATACTGACAGTGATACAGTGACCAGCATTTCGGAGATCCAACCAACATCACATCCTAAAAAATTTGACGCTAATAATCATACAAATAAGTTTACATCCCATTTCACTAAACGGAGGTAATTGCTGTTGGATTCAATCATAGGACATGGTACCTATAAGGTTAAGAAAAGATCATGTTCTATTGATTGTTTATTTTTACAGTCTTTTTACAGGCTCACCTCTGACCTCTGACATATGTATATTGTTTCGTCTACTGTATATTTTCAGCTATACGATGTCAGTAATGTTTCCAATCCTGGCAATCTAGTCAGCTGTATGCTGAAGTACAATCAATCGGATAAAACTATGCTGTGAAGGTAGGTGGATTGTATGAGACCACTTTCGGCATAGCCTAACTTTGCATGGCGGCAGGATGTAAAGAGGTACACTCACTGTGTACAGAAGGACTCAGGAATTGTGTAATTTATCATTTAAGTATCCAGCAGTAAAATATGTTTACGCAAAAACTTACTTTTGCACTTGAAATTCAGTTAAGTGAGCCAGTCACCCTGTGTATGACTATACAAAATTTTGATAAGTTTGATCGCGGCCAGATTCTTTTCGACATGCTGGCTGGCACTCAAAATTTTGAAACACAGTGCAGATTTTTCCATCGGATTGGAACGGTTCGGGTTGAATACACCATTTTTGTCCCAAAATTATTATGTATGTATGCTGTATGGAGTCACTTCATTTGCTATCAGTACATGTTTTATATCCCAGCGGAGAATTGTCATTGTCAAATCTGCTTACACAGTGAAGTCATGATTCTAGTTATAATATGATCGAAAATATTTAATAGTTATAAATTGCAAATTTATTAACTGCGTAATCTGGTGCATATAAGGTATAAGATATTCGGTGGTTTGCAGGGTACGCACAATCCACAGCGGAAGGTCTGTCGTAGACAATCAATTTTATTATATGATATTGGAGAATTGAATAAATTTGAAAAGATAAATCTTCTAACAATAATTTGGCCATTGTCGACTAACTATCTAAGGGCCTTCATGCCACTTAACAGATTGTTTGTCACACCGCAGTCCCTCTCTTACTTCTTTCTGCTTTGGAAGACTTCATGTTTTGCCATTTTATTTCTGATTTGTGTCATGACACTGCAAAAAAGAGAAGAATAGTTAGTATTGTTACAATTTTACCCAAACGGCAGAAGTGTGTGCATTGATTGAGGTTGAACAGAACAGAACGCCTTCCTCTTGCTCATGAGAACATCTGAGCTTGAAATCATATGCTTGCTTCAATCATAAACTGTCACCTTGGTTAGCTTTCATTGGGCTCAGGTTATACTTCTATATCCAACCACTGTCACCCAACTTTTTGATAAAAGATATATCAAATAAGTATCAATCATTAATGCTCAGGGCTATTATGTGAGGACAAACAATTGCCACACAAATCTGAGACCATTCATGGTTCAGCCCTTTTGTCATGGTAACCAAGTCTGTTTGCCTGTTTTAGTTTAGTTAGCCGCTTTGACTACAGAACTATTTTGTTTCTGCTGCGTGCTGCTGTGATCTATTTGTTATGCTTCAAAGAGTATTTTTGGGTTAGTTCAGATTTCCAACACAACTGGACATCATGATCACTTATCATTGATCCTCTGTATTCCATTGAAGGACATCCAACACTTCACGAAGGTTCGTCTTTAGTATTCATATATGCTTGTTCAGTGTTCACTGAAGACCAATTACTATAAACAGTAGAATACTGCTTTTGCTCCTCAATTCCTCAGGTCCTGATGCAACTGCAGAGAAACAGCATCACTATGTTCATTGCAGCTGACTACTTAGATACTGAATCACTCTGCTGGATAATTGTGTATGGTTTAAGCATGTTAGATGGTATATTCTGGTGCTGAGTGAAATGTCGAGCTTTAGTTAGCAAAGGTTAGGGCAAAGTACATTGAGAGAGTAGGCTCAATGGTGCAGGGTTGCAGAGGGAAGATCGCTGTCGATGACTTGACAGATCGTCGTCGAAGTAATCGATAAGCCTCATCTCTAATTGTTAATTAGTAAGATAGGCCCTCGGTCTGGATGGTTAGCAGCTTCCTTCTGTCAGTGGTATGTGCCAGCACTATTTATCTTCTGAGGAAAAAAATTGGTGCTCGAGTCCTACCTGTTATTATAAGATAGCTAGGTTTATCAAAGTTGAACATAATTTAGTCATTAAAAATGTGTGATGATGTGAGAGAAACTTCTGGAATTCAGTGGAAATTGAGGTTCTTAGTCCACTACCAGCAGACAGGCAATCACCACATCAATGGTATTTTGTACATACGCATGTCTTCATGAGTGTGTGATAACGTTTTTCTATGATATGGGCAAGGTAAACATGACTGGCAGACAGGTAGGGGACTGTGACAGTCTTTATTTATCACAAACCTGCTGCTGTGTTGTATATATAGACATCGATGATTTGTTGTTTTCTTCTATTATTGCTGACAGTCTTTAATATTATTGTTTCTGCAATGATATTAAGGTTAATGAACCCTCTCTCAGCATCAAATGGTTGTCAAGATTGGGAGCAAAGGTCTAGAAACATAACATAAACATGGACATTATCACACACACACACCAAGGAGTTGGTCTCTAACTCCTTGCGCACACACACACACACATGTCACATACACCATTATTGTCTCTATTATTACAATGTGGTAATTGGCTATAAATGGTGATTTACAGAGATGGCCTGGGCAATCCAGTTCAATGACATGTGTGCTGTCAGTACTGCTGGTTCTAAGCAAATCTCTCAGGTCATGGTCATCAACTGCCTTCCTCACCCAGTCTGACAAAGTAGCTCTATCACATATCTACATATGGCCTATCTTTGTCTACATATATTTGCAGTTCTGTGGAGAGTAGGCCTATACTGTTTGCTACTACACGGATTCATCTTAGGAAAAGAGACCCCTTGATTAACTGGAGCAGACAGCTGATTTAACCACGATCATGATGAGCTTCTGCTAGTCATTATCACCTCTACCCAACAAGTTAAGGTAAGGTTTAAACTTTCAAATCACTCACTAACTCACAAACGTTTAATGAGATACCCACTACTCACATTATCTACCGAAACAGTTACTTATACAGATCTTGGGTAGTTATTGTGAATCATTCCGAAGAAAGAGAAGGGCTTTTGAGTCTCTTTCTCCTTATTTTGGTCTTATAATGATGCAAATTCCTTCACTCGGTTGGAACAAGGAGTTAGAGTTAGTGTCTCAAACTCCTTGGTCGGAAGATAGGTTTCATGATAGGGTAATTATTGAGAGGA
Organism: Membranipora membranacea; assembly: GCA_914767715.1. NCBI lineage: Eukaryota > Metazoa > Bryozoa > Gymnolaemata > Cheilostomatida > Membraniporidae > Membranipora > Membranipora membranacea. Next base: position 15,492,073 of record OU612068.1, read on the forward strand.
ATTGCAGCAAAATATAGCAGATAATTTGATTTTGATTGATTGATTGATTTGTATTTTTACATACGATATCATGGCAGGGATGATGAAGAAATGTATGTATATGACAGCTCTTGGTGTAACTCAGTTGTACATAAAATTGTTGTTGTAAAAATTCATAAAGTAATTGAAAAAACTGCACTGGCGTTTAGTTGTATGGCTGCGTCTGGGTCTGAATTTATAGGCAATACGTGAGGATACTCTTTGATTGGTATTAAAAATGATACGATTGTGTAGATGTATATTATTTCTCCCAATAATGGCACATTTGTCAGAACTAAAGACTACAAAAAAAGAGAAAATGATAGAGTATCTTATATAACATAGTGTTTGTGGTTTGGGCAAGGTTTCATTCTTGGCTGGTTGGTATGGGCCTGGGGATGCCTCAGAACAATAGCTGGTGAGTCTTGTTGTGAAATACTTTGAGAGAATGGAGCAACAAAGAGACCAACGTCAGGCCTGGCAAATGTTATGCATTTTGAGATCGTGGCAGTGAAAAGCAGTTAAGTGCTGCCTACGTCTAGCCCACTTTGTTTTTAAATGTGATGCTGGCAGAAATGCAAAAGTTAAGTTATCAAAAGCGCTCATATCACTTATCATCGCTGTTATCAACTTCATCGATTCCGAGCAGAAACATCAGACTATAAGAAATGTGACCTTTTGTAGCAGAAAACAAATATCACTTTGGCAGTAATAGTAGTATAGTAAAGATATAGGTAGGCTTATATAGTTGTTTTTCTGTGTATATTGGTATTTTACTCCAATACATATTTGATAGTATGAGAGAGTGTATGGTTTCATTGTATAGCTGGTACAAGGCATCAAAAAGACTAGAATTATTATGGTTTATAATGGTACACTAATAATACTAACATAATTGTGTCATCTCAACTGGACATGATATTTCAGAGTTCTGCATAATGCTCAGCACCAAGCTAAAGATCATTTAGTCCCATGTATAAGTAGTGCTAATAGGATACTGGTCTAGCTTTTTTTCCTGTCAATGGTATCTGGCTCAACCAATGGTAGAGAATCAATGGAAAGGTTGCCAAGTCAAGTTTTCGTAAATTTGCCAAGACAATAACTTGCCGGTGATTGGCCAATTCTTACCTCATATTTATGTCAACATACATCTGAACTAACAGTTTAAAACAGCAGATTTAATCTAGGCTTAGAATCTAGATATATGATCTGCTCGGAGAAGGTTGCCTAATCGGTTCCAAAAGTCTCAGTTAATAAAGGGAAAACTTCCTTCAAGGTTTATCTTGGTAGTTTTTTTCACAACCAATCCAGGGTACGGAAGACCATGCTTTTCCTGGTTGTCCAGATAATATAATAACACGGTGCAGATGATCCTAACGAAAACAAAAAGAAAAGACCAATATTTCGTTCTTCATCGAGTATTGACTTGAAAAACAAACGATTTTGAAAGCCTCACAAATGAAAAAAATTATCAGATTCATTGGTTGTTGAGACAGATTCGGTTTAAGTCACCTATAATACTTGACTATTGAATACTCTTCTCAACAACATCTGATATTCCTGAAAAAAAGCAGTACGTAATATGGAACTTGATATTACAGCTTATAGTTTCAAACAGCGCAGGGAACTGTTGTACACCAATACACTAAGCAGTCTTATCATGTGTTCATGTAAGGTACAGATTGTGATTTTGATATTCTCAACAGACCATTATCAGCTCCCAGAGCGTAGTCAAGAGGCTTGTGACAGAACAGTATGCGATAAATTGAAGTAGAGCAGCAGCATTTGCCTAGAGAATGTTTAATTTTGAAAACCTCTAATCATACTTCACAATGTTCCCCCTCCAGTGACCAGTGGAGGGGGAGCAACTCTGAATACAGGCAAATCTGGTCTCCGGATAATATTGGCACCAATGATCAATCAGACCAAGGGTTTTGTTACTCATAGGTCAGGTTTTAAAATAGTGTATTTACCTGCTATTTCCATATGTCTTCTTATTCTCCGGCTCAAGGTCCAGCTGTGATTTCTCATTAGTCACTATTTGGAAATATGTTGACTTTTGTGAGAATTAATCTGTCCTTCTGTCTGATGACTATGCGTCAATGTATCCATTTTCGCTTTGATCAAGGTCGCCCTGGGTTAGCCTATGCGCTGAGTACGATGTACCGTGCCAGGTTAGCTTGTAGTAACATTCCATTGTTGACTACATTCTCTGGATGGGAAGAGTGGTTGAAAATAGAATGCTACTACCAGCTATCCCGGCACTGTTTGAGCGCTGAGCATGATGTTTTAGTGTTTTCATGTATCAAACTTGCCCCTAAATCAACCACATGGACACGTCCTAGTGATTGTTGTAACCACTGTGTAGGCCTAACAAGTAAATTATGAGACACAAATTAGTGGTCATATGCAGGAATCACTGGCTTTTTTTAACACAATTGATCTCCATTTTGATACAGAAGGATGTCCACTGAGACAAGAATGCAGAGATCAGTGGAGTTTGTACAGAAATGGGTTGATAGCCTACCCTCCACAGATCATCTTGATGATGGGAGAGATGATAATCCACCCTCACCATCATCTAGTAGCTCGGGACAACAGTCCTCACTTTCACATTCCAATACTGACCCATAGTAAGTAGGCCTGGTTTATGGCCCTAAGATAATACCTTATGTCCTCGGTATGTTTTTCTTTCATACTACTTTTTGAGATGCCTGCAGGGAATTCAAACTGACCTCGCCAAGGCAAGCGGAATTGAGCACTTCGTGGCTGAAGCTAAATTTTCCAGCTCCCTTAGGACAGAACCTGAAATTGCGGATGTTGGGAGGATCATTGTTCATTTTCTTATCACAAATGGTTCATGTAGAAGGGACTCCTTATAATCAAATTATCGACTGCACAGCAACCAAGTTTTGACGGTAGTAATTGAAGCTACAACAATGGAACAAAAACCTCTATGAATCGATTAATTCTTGGTAATTCTGATCAGGGGTTCAGCAGAATCACTCTGACCCCATATACCAAGTTCATGTCTTGGTCGGTGATACTTTGAAACATCTTTCACTAATAATGTAAGCCAATGAGAGCAGTCTGAGGATATGGCTATATGCTTTGATCCTGGTACACATACATCATTCCTAAATGTCATACATGATGGTAGTTTAAACGGTGTCAGGATAGCTGGTAGTAGCATTTCATTATCAACGAGAAGTGGTTGATAATGAAATGCTACTACCAGCTATCCTGTCACCATTTAACAGGATGGTGAAGCAATTGAGGCTCTAAAATCATCATAGTACAGACTTTAATCTCAGCCTGGCAAAATCACTGACAGATTATTATGGTAATGAGATAGAATATCGGCATGAAATGTCTCACAAGTCAAATGTGTCTACCAAGCTTAAATAAATACTGTTCTAGGGGTGCAGTGGGAGATCAATCATAATTCCTCCATCAGCCTAGTCCATGGTGCGTTTGGGTTTGACACGAATAGTACTTGAAAATATTCTCAAACATTTTAGGTTATACAATGTTTTTGCATTGCAGACACATTGGAATAATGGTGATTAGCAGCATATAATATTTATTTTTATTCTATGTCATCACACATAATCTTACCCGGAAGTGCTATGAATTCTAAATGTAAAAAATGAAATATTGCATAACTACTGAACTAACTATACATTGGTTTGGTCTTTCTGTAGACTTGTGTCAATTTTCTGCTGCTCATCATGATTATTGGGACAAAGATGTGTTTTCAGCGGCTGGCTATTAGATTATAATGAAAGCAGACCGTTAAACTATTTGAATAGGTTAAAAACCATAAGTCGCAGCAGTCTGGCTACAAAAATAGAAAACACAGTCCCTTAGTTGAGTAGAACTCAAAGATACTGTATGGCATAAGATTGTAATAAAAAAAATGTTCCCCAATATAAGTATTCAGTAGATCAAGGAGTCTTTAACTCCTTGAGTAGACTGACATGAACAGTTTTAGAGGGATAATCACTGTGTTTCGATGTAGATTTTGAGCTCAAGCTGAGTTGTCATCTCTTGGCTCGCCCTCGAAATATGCATTCATTCTCATTGATGTGGTCAAGTTGAACTCTCAAAAACATCCGCAGCCTTTGATGATAACAGCTCGGCCATACCAACTCGCTGTAGTTTGCTTGTAGTATGTGCTATTTTGAAAATGGTAAAGGGGAAAGGTTCTGACAAACACATGTGATGTTGATGTTTTCAACTCTCTTGCTTCGAGGATCTTGACCACAAACCGGGTGTCAGTGATCAATCAGTGGCTCCTTTTTCAAACTGCTGGCTGCAGGATGTGTAACAAAATGTCTAATTAACTTCTGGTTTGATGTGTAAAAATTAACCAACGGAATAAACCTGTCAAACAATAATGATGCAACAAAAACCTTACTTAATTTTCCATCAATGTTATCATTCACTAAGTATACCGTTGTATGGGCACACCATAGACTTGATATATTAAGTCTATGAGGCACATGCATGCCTTAGTTCTGTTCTGTTGTATGCAGCAACCAGTTGGTTTCTGCATCATGTTAGGCAGAACAGAGACACGGTATGATTTTTGCTGGGTATGCAATCATAATACGAGAGAAGTTGGCTTATTTGTTTGTTTTAGGTTTTTTAATTAGTTTTGTTGCACCGACCAAGATGTCTTCTCTTGAGTATATCAATCGCAGGATGTGGCTTATAAGAGTTGAGAACAAGAATTCAAAATGATGTAGGCTTTTCTTCTATTTTATTTTGTAGATGTTTAAAAAGGCATATTAATCCAAAGTAGGCTATTCTTTTATATTTGATCTGTGGCCGCCCATCAATGAGCTACCATTAAGCGAGTACATTAACATTACTTGATATGATTACCTGAGTGATTCTAACTCTTTTTATTTACAGTAGCCACACAGAAGAGAGATTTCACATACCTTTACGTCATCGACTCAATGCGGAAGTCGCTGTTGCTGCCGCTGCTGACCTACACAGAAGTTCTACTGCTCAACTAATACGCCCTGGCAACAACTTTATATCTGGTATGTATTGATTCTCACTCAGTAGTCTGTGTTCTGATGTTCAAGTTTTGATGTTTTAAAAATTTTGGGCAGGGAGTTTCATCAATCTACTGGTGGGTGGGGAAATTATATGGATCCAAAATGGCGTGATGAATGAGGAAACAATTCATGGCAACAAAGCAGGTCCTTGAATCACAATCTTTGCACAGTATAAAACTGTGTACCAGACTTAACTGACCGATCATGTAGACCTCCCATTCGGATACTTAAATTTCTCATTCTTACTTCCATGGGATTGGTCATGAGAGTTTTATGAGTGTACTAATGTTTAGTAAGTGGATACACCCATATATTGCCTTGATCTCGCTGAGAAATTTCACTGAAAACTCCGCTTGTCCGAGACAGAGAGGTGGCACTAAGTTATTATTTGCTTGGAGGAGGAATAAAACTAAATAGTCTAATATTACAATCACATAAGTGAGATACTAAGGCAAAACTGCCAAAATCACTCCTTGCTGAGTGAGTGAGTGAAACCATGCTAGACTGCTCATTCCTAAATAACACACTCATTGATGGAATTGTGTGCATTCTGAGTAACTGCTTGGGAAAGATTTGCGTATTTGAAAAACAAGTGAGCAAAGCATTTGGGCTATGCGATAGCTATGATTTGGCTGAAAAAGCACTGCTCAATATGCTAATTGGAACACCAAAAAAACATTAATCTGTTTGTTTATTATAGTTTGATATCAATCCTTCGTTATCCATTTTTTGTAGTATCAGTTACTTCCTCACAATCACCTGAGAACTGAATTCAATCGTGACATTAAAAGGTTTAGTACAATGTTCAAGTTTGAGTACCATGTTCTAGTTTGACATAGTTTAATTTTAGTTTGTGTGCAGGATGTAGAGCCTTGTACCGCCATACTTAGTCCAGCCCCCCAGACCCCATACTGTTTGTTTGTTGTCTTTTGGCTCATGATGAGATAGCACAATGTGATTTTCTTCAGACTGTGTGTCTATTGTATTTTAGGTTCACCAGATCTTACTACTTCCACAGAATCAGCTTACCAAACCTCCACTGCTCAAATGTAAGTAAACATTGTCATATACCATCTGCTGTTTGTCTTATTTAGACCGTTTTTTTTAAATGGCCGATGTGACAAGGCAAGAGGTAACTAACATTGAATAAATTCTATACTGAATCATAAGTCAAGAAATAAGTCAATCCAGTTCTGCCAGTGACAATATATAGATAGAGACAGTAGCTAGATTATCTATAGTCTTTTTTAAGCTCATTTCACCAGCTAAAACCCATACACTGTATCCTCTGCACAAACTCAAACCCAAATTTTGACCAAATAACCAGAAATATCTTCTTCAGCAAATTTATTTCATCTAAGGGCTGCTGAAATATTATGAATAGATCAAAATTGAATTCCTCAGACTGCATCAAACACTAGTATGGACTGTGATTTAGATTTAACAGTAATTTTATCAGGGTCAATGACTTGTTGCCAAAAATAGACGTGAACTTTTTGCCAATGTTTATTGGGTTGTGGCCTGCAAAAGCCATTGCAATGATAGATTATGCCAATCTCACTTGTTTTTAAGATCTAAATTGATTTACCAAAGTAATATATTTAAATTGAGTTCACATTTTTAAAGTCATGTGTCGCTGATTGCTGCTGCATAGTTAATTTCACGCTGGTACTCTGGCTGTTGTGATGTACATCTCAAAATATGAGGACAGAGATCTGATGAATGTCACTTATAAATCTTAGAGAGTACATATTATACTTCTTTGAGAATGCTACCAACAACGGGATATCATCTTAAATGTCACCGGGATTGAGGGTATAAATACATGTACACTGGGATCTCCATGTAAAGTGACTTAGGTAGAATATCACAGCATGAACAGGATACCAGCTATGGACTCATGCATCTGAAGGCTGATAATCACGCTAACCTGTCAGTCAGGAGGCTGATCATTCTTACTTAGTGCCTCAATGTGAATAACAATTTCTCTCAACCAAATTTGTCTAAAAATATCACAAGGAAGAAGATATAAACAGAAGCTCATATAACAGATATAGCAATGAGTATGAAGTATCTTTGGATATAGTCTAGAATAGATGTTCACATTCATAACATTGAAGATAATGTCACCTAATGCGTCTGGTGCGTTTGGTCATGGTTCATAGAATCTAGTACGTCAAAATAAAAGTGGAATATGATGATTGTATGATTGTAAATAGTGGGCGGGCAGATGAGTTCTATGATAGGCTTGTTTGTAATAATCTTGCCGTGGATGGTATTGTTACAATCAATCCTGTATTATTGAACTCAGTGCCTAAGTCATAGTCACCGTGTAAGTCTGAGCGCTAGGTCACAGTCTGTTACAGCATGTAACAGTTTCTTTCTCTTTATTCTGCAGAACAAACTCCTCTCCAAACACCAGACGTAGGGCTTTCTCTCAAAAGGATACTAGATTAACATGGATGCATTCTAATTATAGCAGTTTCACCTCCGAAACAAGGTAAGTCGCTGGAAGATATCAAGACTCTACATACCCTCTCCTTGTATTAAACTGAGCCCACTGTCATTTTGCAAAGCAAATACTGTACTGATGACAAACAAGTGGTAGGTTGTAGCTAGTAGCTGTCTGGAACTTTATTTGCAATGTCACGACAATCATTTCGAAATATGCTATAATATCCTGATTAGGGATCGTGTTAGTGTCACTGATTTTCTTGGAATTTGAACGGTCGGCATCAGTGCTGGCATGTTGGACAAATGTGCTCTAGAAAGGAACCAAGTCATCACTGAGGTGGGATGATTCTTAAAAGGAGTGCTTACAAGAAATCAATTCATTCGTAACAGGAAAACCTTTATCTAATGTCAACGATCATGCCATATAAGACTGATGTTTCATTTCAATTTATTTTGTGAATATCATCCTTAGAATGTGAATTTGGATAATCCAAGACTCAATTAGATTGAACACAGCATATTCCATGGATTGAATTAGGGTATAAGTTCAAAGTCAATGAAGATTTAATGCAAAAAACTAACTTGGTTTGCCATTATGAGGACAGGAAGTTAGATGAGGGAGTGTGGACTTAGTTTTTTTGGAATCAGTAAATTATTTATTGTGTGTAGTTGAACTTTTAGAAACTCTTAGGCTAAAAGATGACAGCTTCATTATTGAGTACATTGGTTGGCCGTGAACTTGTCCCCGATGTATTCAAATTACCCAAACATTCACCATGACATAAGAGGGAGGGCTTTTTTAATATCAGCCATGGTTATCAGCTCTGTAATAAGATAGAATGGTATTTAAATTGACATGTTTGATGGTGATCAGGTCCTGTTTGTAGTGTGATGTTTGAGAGAGCACCAAACTTCAATTAAATCTTAGATTGGTATTTGCAACCCAGATATCAAATGGTACTACCATGTTTGACAGCTGTAGAAGGATTTTGCCGCTCATGATCCATTGTGATTCAAACTCGCAAGGCTACATTGGTGTCAGTCTGAATCAAAGTGTTAGGATAACAACACTCGGACTACTCCGAACACTATATATGTCAATGAACCCACACCAGTGTCATTTACAATGGTCATCGCTAAAGTTAACTCATGACCCTAAGAAGGGGATTAGGTAAAGTCAGGTTAAACAGTTCCTGTCACACCTACAACATTAAAAAAGATTCTCTTGCGACAGGATTTGGTTTATCCTTTTTTTTTTAATCTCTGCTGCCGTTAGTAATACACATGCAACTGAACAAAATTCACAGTGCTGCTTATATCATGTCAGAACTGATCTGATAAGTTCATGTCCAGTACACTCCCTCAACTGTGAGCTTTCTTAAAAGCCCACTGAAGCTGCGCAACTAACTTCACCCAGTAACCATTAGACTGTGAGTGAGTTGAAATGATACGCCTTAGGCCTAAAGAAACCAACCTGCTACAGGCGGGCAGAGAGAGGCTAAGTATCAGTACATATAAATGTTACTTGAAGTAGATTCTCAGGCTGATCTGGCCAACAAACCAAAATATATCAGGATTAGTTAGCTGATCGGTAAATGAGTTAATTTCTCAAAACTCAGGACTTATCTGGATATTGTATACAGATGTGACTACCAAAGTCCACACTGATCCCGCATTCTGTTGAAAGTCTGCTTAGATAAATATCAGGGTTTTAATCGAAATGATTCTTGTATCCACCTGAGAAATCCCCTTTCTGGAGTTCCAACTGCTTGATGTCGGACGGACCGTCCCCAACAAATTGATAATGAGATCAGTCAGATTTTCTCGGAGATGCCTCACTTTTCTAAACTTACGCTTAAACATAACAACGTTACAAACCATAAGTGGCAGTTGCTTGGTGAATCTTCAATGCTTCATTCTTCAGCATAGGCTGACAAATCTAGTTCCAAGTGGTAAGCTGTGTGTTGTATTGTTTGGTTTTAATTGATCCCATCTGTATTTTTGTTTAGCTTAGTCCTCTTGAGCAGACCTGAAAACCATAATTCTGATTCCTGCTGAGAAAGAAATGATGTGACACAAAATCGTATAATTTCTTTTCATATTATGATGTTCTCTCTTCCTTGATGTCCTGTAAGTGGCTGTCTTCAGTGCCACGTGTGCTCTGGAATCTTGCTGTGTATGGAGATTTTCTGGTGTCACCCTTGGCAATACTGTACCATTCCTGTATTCTATATCCTAATGATCTGTCTATGATTACAATCAACAGCTGTATGTCAACCTGAGTTTTGTGCGCAATACCTTTAATTTCTAACAAGTTAAGTTAAAGGGCACTAGTGTTAGGCTATCAAACAAAGTGTCTTCTGGTGCTGGTTCTCTTCTAGACGCCGGTTGATTCTTTCCAACAGATTTGTGTTCCTACTGGAGCTTTTTGCTGGGTGATCACTTCAGATAACTGGCATCATGGCGCAATCATGGTACAGCACACTATGTACTGGTATCATTGTACTGGTATCATGTACAGCACAATCATTGTACTGGTACCCTGTGCGTTCATAGGATTGAAGCAGTTGGGATAAAGAGGGTGCGCTAGCTATACTCTTGCAACAATTGCCTATCACAACCTGGATGGCGTAGCAAATGTTGACACTCTATTTGACAGTGGTATTTCAACCTGCAAGCATCTAGTGCTTTACATTCTGATTGGGATTTGCACATGTCCATTTATGTATCTATCATACATATGAATATCCATACTGTCTAATTGGCTTGCTCAATGTTTCACGCTGCTTGCATGATGTCACAGCCTGTATTATCGCATTATCTTGACATCGATCACGAATGACTCGTGTAGTCATGTCTCAGCGTGTGAGATGTTTGAGCGGCGTACTATGTTCAATTCTGCCCACCCGTGTTTTGTGAATAAAACCATGTTTGGTCTGTCTTTTGTGGACTCCCTTTATTGGCTCGGTTGACTCAATTTGTATGCTGAAGTATTTTGTATTTAGATTCAGTATAACAATCCATGTCATCCGGCTGGGCTTGAGCCTATTTGGTTTACTTACTCTATGTGAAAATATGTGAATTGAGCTGAAATGGTTAACACAGTTTCTCTGGTCATTCATTACTATCTCCGCCCAAGTTGACATGAAATTTTGTATGTGGTACTGGGTGATAGTGTCAGTTATCCATACATAGCCTTGTGATATCCCGCTTAAATGCTTCATCCACATCCTGCACTTGGACAGTCAGAGAATGTTATAAATCTGGAGTACATCGTGGCTGCATAGACAGTCTTCTCTCTCACCTGGCTTATCTCTTTCTGTCGCCATCCCTCAATTTCGGCGACACTTCGAAAATGCCTTGTGCATAAAAGATACTGTCCTGGGATAGATCTGGTTTATCAATCTGCAATTAGCTGTTTTAACTCTTTAACCGAACTATAGCCAAAGAGCGTTGCTGTCTAAACTCTTGGTCCTGTATTAGGCCTATTGCAATTAGTGTGTTTGTATTGTTATGGATCGTGTAAAATCAGCTACCTGTATTATAACAGTGCTGTGATGACTATCAGTTGTTTATAGAATATTATATAAATTATACATCTGGCAACTTTATTTTCAGTTTTTTTTTTTTAACTTTCACAAAAGTAGACCAAGCTGTTTTTCATGTTATTACAGTAGTATAGATCAACTGTTGGAGGACAGGAAGGCTAACCCTGAAGAGGTCCTAATGAACCTGGGATTCGGAGATATAGATAAATCTGTCGGCGCTCGTCTGCCTGCCCGCTTTCTCGCCTCACAGACTCAAGCAACCGGTATCAACATGCAGCACTTCATCATGAGCCACCCTGAACTAGTCAGATACTACAACTCAGAATCAAAACTTGGTAAGACAGTGCCTACAATAACACCACTGGAAATCGAAGCCTACTAAAATAAAGAGTTGTCTTTACCTTGTTATCATCAAGGATATGAAAAATTCTTGGTCCATCTATGGATGTTGTTTTGATGTGAGTTTTTGCCCCTGAGATCATTTTCATAGTAAGCACAGGGCAAGAAGTAACAGCTGTCTTGAGCATTGTACCATGATCATAATCATCATGAACAAACCATCCTCAAAAACACATCAGCCTCAGCTGCTTCCTTTCTTTGATGTCACACCATCTCTTAAAAGAACAAACCATATCTCAGATGATTATAATCTCCTTTGGCGCCTATATCTGACCTCCTGACATCATTTCCTTTATATTGACACCTATTATTGTTTCTAGTTAAAGTCTTATCGTGGGTTTGACGGCCACCTACTATTGTAAAGAGGGTGGCATCTCATTTCCAAAGACAAAGGATGTCTCTATCTCTCGTGTTGATGACTTCCGTATACGCTTAGAGCTCAATAGCAATTTCAAAAGAGCAACATGTAATATGTGTTGTACGTTTGAAACTCATGGAATAGCTGCATAGCCTCAACATTAGCAAACATCCAGCAATGATATGACTCAGATGTGAGATAAGCATAGCATAACATAGAAAAGGAACAACCCAATCATTTTTCATTTTCAGTGTTGTATAAATAAATTGAATGATTTTTGATGTAATATTGATGAGATTTTGCAGCAGTATTACTTTAATTATATTCTACTACTTTCTATTTGCCGCAGCTATGGGTGCTCTGTACTCCCGTCTTCCTGCCCACTATCGTAAATCTGAAGGGGCCGGGTCGCACACATCTCTACACAAAAGCTTTAGTATCAGCTCACAGGAGTTTGCAATGGATCACAACACGGTGCCTATAACTGTACATCAAGGTGAAGATGGTCATATGTATACAAGTATTCTCTCAAAATCAAATGCTGATGAACTCGCCAGACAAGGTGAGTAAGGATTCCAACCTGGTTTTTTGCCCCAGTCAGGGGACTTGACAATTATTAGCATAAAATCAAGGTCTCAACCCGTTAGTAAAAATTGATAGCTCTCCACAATAATGTCAAAGCTGTTTCCTTATGAGATTACGTCAATATATAATAATATGCATAATTGAAGGTCTCATCCACCTCGTACTCTATGAACTTCTCATCATGTGCAGTCCTTTCAGTAATGAGGAGTCACATTTTTCCCTTAGAACAAACTACTTGACCAAGTTATAGACCGTGTTGTGGTCATGGCTTTGCTCCAGGCCTAAGTTACCTCTGCTATACTGGTGGAGTCAGTAGTCTAAGATGTTGCAGTTCAACATACAACATCTACTTACAAAATTCCTCTATTATCAAGTTTTCATCTAAAAAGTAGTAACGTAAGTTTTATGAATTGGGGAGTTGATAGCATTTAGTGTACGTGACAAAAGTTGTGTAGTCTTTGTTCAGTGGTGTGTGGTTTTCCATCTTCATTTCTGTCATGGTTCATCAATCTTTTGTTAGAATGTACAGATTTATTAGTAGCTTTTACATGCATGGTACTATTTTTGCTGAGTATATTTGTTTGCTCATCTTGCTAAACTAAAGGATCATCGCACATACAGCTCAATTTCAGTCTGCGCATGTGCGAACTGTTGAGGCATACGTTCGTCTCTGCAGCATAGGGCTTGAACTAATTCACCTAGTCTGAGTACCAAAATTGGGAAAACAATGGAAACCCATATTTTGGAAATATTTGGGCCTAAATGGAACACTGGTTTTGATATCTCATAACCTTGAACCCTGGGAGTTGCCTTTCTTGATGGAAGGCAGCGCCACCACTGCTGTGCTGCAGAGATAGACTATGTCACAAGGCTATCCTGCAAGCAGAATGGCTCAATTTAGGACTACAGTGCACAAAAAGCCTCAAAAAAACTCATTGAGCATATTTCAGTCGTTGTCTTGATTTCTCATTGGTTCAAATTCTGGAAAGTAGTTGTCTTGATTTGACTTTTCAAATAATTGACATTTGTTTCAGATTCCCTGACAAATGATACCAAGGAAAATCTCAGGAAATGTAATTACTAATATTACCAACAGTGTGAAAAACAAGTCATTCTAATTACCATCTCATATTAACAAACACCCCCACATACCAATAAATCATGAACATGCCTTGATACTACCCTCTTTGTACTCTATCGTACCACCCTCTCCTGTTATTTTAATTATCTAACAAACTTTGATTTTAGTATAAGCATACATATCGGATCTCTATACCATACTAAGAGTTTGTTAGTACTTAGCTGCTTGTAGTCATCAAACCTACTCCAAACCTGATATTATAGGTGTAAATGTGCCAGTAGTGGTTAAACACAGTATAATCAGAGACTATAGATATAGTCTCTGGTATAATGTTGTCTAAATCTCATTACTATTCAAGATTAATCATAGATTATCATGATATGTATTTATGATCCCTTGATATTGAGTACACATTGCTGCGTGGTCAACTTAGATTTCCTTGGTCGAGTGATTTTGAGTTGTCTCCCTAGTTTGTGTGCCTTAACAACTCCCAGTAGTCTAGCAAACAAATTGAATTTCTTTGCCCAAGCTGCATACTGACTTGATTTACATGTTATATTTCCTTGGAATCCAATTCTTAGAAAAAATGAAGTTTGTTGCCGATAGTATGGATGGATTTACTCTTTCAAACACCAAAATTTATCCAACTTTGAACCTTTTTCTCATGCTTCATTGTAGGTTTCTATGCTGATCATGCTGCACCACGTCATCATCAGTCCTTAGAGAAGTTATCCAGTTCCTCTTCTATATCTACTCATGACTGTACTATAGACTCAGTAGATACTCCATCACCTATACTACTCAATAACAGTCCAACCGACTCAATGCATCAGAATCCATTCACTATTCCCAAGTCAAACTCACAGGGCAGTGACTCAGTGTTCTCATCAACAGAGAGCTATAATATGGACCAGAGGCTACGAGCTAAACTAGAGGCCATACAAGAAAAAACACTCAATGAATTAAGTGAAGAAGATTTGGAAGATGGGATATCTTTTGTGAATTTCCGTCGGAGAAGCGACTCTGAAGTTGTGCACAAAAGAAAAAGTGCGGATGAACAATTGTCTTCTGATATGCTGCCAATCATTGAAGACCAAGATAAATCCATCCATGCCAAACGTCAAGCTTTTGCAAGGCTGAAAAGTCGCTCATATGGCGAAGAGCGAATAAACCGCGTCCTACAAAGTGCTGCCATCCCTGCAATTCACCAGCCACATGAACAAGGAATGCACCATCCGTCACTGAGGCAGGGTGCTGAAACAAGTACCCCTATCAATCATCCTATCATTGTCACAACCACCCATGACCAGTCTGAATCAACAGCTGAAGAAAAACGCAGAGTCATACCTAAACAGATTGAGGGACTTCTACAGGTAATAATTAAGTGTTCTTTATATGAAGGTTGGCATTGGAGGACATGAATATTAGGATTTCTATATAACAACTAGCTAGTACCTGACAACATTGTTGAGGATCTAGCTGTTCTCAAATAGAACTCATCGACCACCACCACCACAGTTTGCCTCTCACGCTATACCTTATTATTCATGGTCAATCTCATTTGCATCCATGCATGTCATATGATTACTGACTGTTCACAAGCTAGAGATTTATTACAATGTATAGACAGAATTATGCTGGCCATATAAATTTTTCTGATTGATGAACTGTGTAGCTACCTGAGGTAACTAAAATGCTCTACAAATTTTTATTTATTATATTATTATTATTATTTATCCAATCCAACCCCTGCTTTGTTATGTGTTTGGGATATTTATCTTCTTGGGCCAGCTAGCTCTACATTCCTACCTGGGGCGTGGTTGTGGGAATGTGGTGGGCTTCAGAGATCCAGTCGCTTCTCATATCTGTGATGATGATGAATGTGTCAACTCCATCGGCTTATTGGGGAGTTATCATCATATGCACTAAATCTTATTAGGCAAAAATCCTTTACAGACAAGAGCTGAAAAAATCCCAAACTTGCTAAACCACCATGGTCAGGAAGTTTTATTCAAATCGCTGTAAGTGTGAATTTATTGAATAGCACAACATTTTGTTCTGTGTTTCACCCAAATTGATCTGTGGTAATCGCTGTGTTAAGTTAATACGTAGACATAGTCATACTGTTCCATAACCACACGTTTTCACAGTTATATATCATGCATCAATCAGGTAACAAGACCCCCAGCCCATCATTTAACTGTCAGGCTTTACCACACGTAATTTTGTAAATTTGTTGTTTACCAAGCGTTTAGCTCATATATTGTACAAACTGTTATCTGCTCTTACATATTGCATTCAGCAGTACTGAATGCATTCAGCTGTGCACTAATGCCCGCTGCCCAATCTTTGTTCATTGCCCCTCCTTTGTTTCCTTTCAGGTTATTAACCCAGAGAGTTTTGACAGTATAGACAGTGATACAGGCACACTCGTACCGAGTGCCAGTACATCACCATGTCAGGGAATGTCGCCAAGTACCAGTAGACATAACTCTCTAGGTGTCATACCTGCCATGGAGTCATTTGAGCTAGAAGAGGTGAGTGCTACTAAAAGTTGGTATTTGATTGTTGGCTCCTGACGTATTGATGTCGGAATGGTGTGGGAATGGTGTAGTTACAATAAGATAGCATGCAACTCTTATCGCAGTCCCATAACGCACTTTTCATCCCCATACCTGTATTTCTGTCTATATTCTGGAAGGAAAGCATGAACATGTCCATCATGATATCTTGCATTGGGTCTTTTTCTATGCACTATTGTGTAACATGAATGGTTGTAATTGATGGATTCTGACTTTAGTCTGTGTCATATAAGGTGCAGAGTGGTTGTGAGCAGCTGTCATCACCAGGAGAAGCTGCAGCACCGCTCCCCACCAGTAAGAGGCGACGAGCTAAACTACAGCGTTCTGTCAGCGAGAGATCCGACTCGGACAGCAGCGGTATTGCTGATATTGATGGAAAATCAAGCACTGGTCGCAGAACCGGGGTAAGTAGAACCGGGGTGAGTAGAACCGGGGTGAGTAGAACCGGGGTGAGTAGAACCGGGGTGAGTAGAAACGGGGTGAGTAGTAGAACCGGGGTGAGTAGAAACGGGGTGAGTAGAACCGGGGTGAGTAGAACCGGGGTGAGTAGTAGAACCGGGGTGAGTAGAAACGGGGTGAGTAGAACCGGGGTGAGTAGAACCGGGGTGAGTAGAAACGGGTGGAGTAGAACCGGGGTGAGTAGTAGAACCGGGGTGAGTAGTAGAACCGGGGTGAGTAGAAACGGGGTGAGTAGAACCGGGGTGAGTAGTAGAACCGGGGTGAGTAGTAGAACCGGGGTGAGTAGTAGAACCGGGGCGAGTAGTAGAACCGGGGCGAGTAGTAGAACCGGGGTGAGTAGAAACGGGGTGAGTAGAACCGGGGTGAGTAGAACCGGGGTGAGTAGAACCGGGGTGAGTAGAACCGGGGTGAGTAGTAGAACCGGGGTGAGTAGTAGAACCGGGGTGAGTAGTAGAACCGGGGTGAGTAGTAGAACCGGGGCGAGTAGTAGAAACGGGGTGAGTAGAACCGGGGTGAGTAGAACCGGGGTGAGTAGAACCGGGGTGAGTAGTAGAACCGGGGTGAGTAGAAACGGGGTGAGTAGAACCGGGGTGAGTAGAAACGGGGTGAGTAGAAACGGGTGGAGTAGAACCGGGGTGAGTAGTAGAACCGGGGTGAGTAGTAGAACCGGGGTGAGTAGAAACGGGGTGAGTAGAACCGGGGTGAGTAGTAGAACCGGGGTGAGTAGTAGAACCGGGGTGAGTAGTAGAACCGGGGCGAGTAGTAGAACCGGGGCGAGTAGTAGAACCGGGGTGAGTAGAAACGGGGTGAGTAGAACCGGGGTGAGTAGAACCGGGGTGAGTAGAACCGGGGTGAGTAGAACCGGGGTGAGTAGTAGAACCGGGGTGAGTAGTAGAACCGGGGTGAGTAGTAGAACCGGGGTGAGTAGAACCGGGGTGAGTAGAACCGGGGTGAGTAGTTACCATTGATCATGCCTGTTACTGTTTTCTGCTGTAGAAGTTAATGAAGAAATGAATTTGTAGTAGTGACACAGTTTTATACTGTTTTATAAATGTTGGATGCGATAGTGACGTATTGATAAGATCGTTATGACGGCCAATCCTATACTTCCACGTTACATGATGTACATTCTCCTGTTTTAGCCGATTTGATTGTCGTGGTGATAACGGCAAGTCACTCCAGCAGCCATCTTTTTTTCCCGTTTCCATTTTTTTAGCCCTGCATTTTCTGACCCTTTAGCTCCGCAGCCAATTAATACATGTTAAATTGTCTCCTGTCCTGCAGAATAACAGCCCAAAGAACCGATCTCCGAATTCTCCAAATACTAACAATAACACATTGACAGTAACCTGCGATGCCAGCCTTGCTCCGGGGCGACCGCACTCTATTTCTTCATCCAATCAGACTCTGAACTCTGTTCACAGCACCATATCCGCTCAAACTGCTCAGACAGTTGTATTGCAGATACCATCAGCCTCTGTACGACTGAGGCGCTCATCAGAGAGTGATTTACAATACTATAGTGCTAACAGCTCACCAAGCTCCCACTACTTCACACATACCTACAACTTTGATGCCAGTCCTAAAATCCAAGATAGTATAGAAACTGTGGACGCCGAAATACAAACAGAGGAGATGTTGTGTCCATGTTGTCGAGCTTCCTTGATCTATTGTAATGTCCGTCGCCCAAGCAGCACCGATGATTGGATGATTAATAATGATATGGTGAATAAAACTCCCCTCCTGAGTAGTGATAGTGATGATATATACAACATACCAAGGAATCACAGGGACACCCACCTGAGGACAAGGGAGAGCGTGTCAGGGGGAGATAAGGTAAACTTCTACATTTCCACGGAGAGTGAGGCAGAGGGCACTAGTATGTCATCGTCTTTACCTGCCTCACCACAACATGATCTCTACCACCTACCAACCTCTAATAAGGTAAGAATTCCTACATAACTAACTTTACATTACCTGTGACTGTAGAATACTTCGGTATGGCCCAATCATGGGAATTCTAGGCACACTTGGAAATTATATTTACATGTCATTTATTATTGGATGAACTTGCAAATAATGATAATGCAGGTAGCGATGAATCTAACTCATTTACCTAGCGTTTGTCTTCTTTCTCATTACAGACACCTTCAACAGTTGATGAAGTTTGCTCCGAGATGACACAAGATCTTCAGCTACTACAAACACTATTTGAGAAATACAACATTCAAAAACCTCAATCACCGCTGCCAGAAAGGTTTGTCAACATCTCAGTTAGCCTGCATAGTGTATGGGGGCATGCAGATCCCATTGGTAACAGTTTGCTATTAAATATAGGTCATAATTTTTAGCGTTTTGCTAAAAAGTTGATTGTAAGCTAGACTTCAGTTGAGCTAGTTTAATTGCTACTTAATTTTAGCTAGCACAAAAGTTCAGCTAGTACAGGTGGGAAATTCATATAGTTAGTGTAAGCAGTAATAAACTAAACTTTTCGAAATTTGTCTCCTGTGATAATTTTACTCCTCTAGGATAAAACCGTTTCAGATCAGTTCAACTTTGTCATGAGGTAGGTTGGTATGGAATTTTGTGAGTTTAGTTCAGAAACAGGCTGTTATTTTTATGCTGTCATAGAATTTTCTATAAGTTGTGGGGTGAAAAGTTGCTTTCCCCAAAAATACTGGTCTCCTGATCTCTTTTCATTCTATCTTCATCTATATAATATATATTTGTAGTGAAGCAGGGATGAAGGAACAGATATTATCTAGTTTACAGGTAGCCGCTGCTGTGTTACAGACTAAAACTCCTACTCCAGTACATAACATGCATCATCACACCATAGGTGCTCATAGTCATCACATAAGCTCACTGTCAGAGAAGGATACGCAGTTCTTACCCATCACAGTAGACTTTCCACGTCAGACGGCCACTCTTACTGCCAGAACACCTGTCAAACAGTGCCAGGTATAACAGCCATTCACATTACTCCTCAATGATACTTCTTGATTCAGTATATGATCTTAGTGAGCTACTCGTTATATTTCCAATTTTATTCAGTAGAACATATCCCTATTTAGGTGCTACAAACAATATCTTGCACATGAGAGTATCGGTGATTTGTTTTAAATGGAATATCTTTTGATAATTCACTCTGATGGTTTATGTCTGCAGGCCACTGCGCCCACTGCGCCCTCTACCGACAGGCTTGTTTACTCTATGGATGCACACGGAGGAAGTGGACATATCCCTCTCAGTGAGCACAGTAGTACACATGCATCACTCCAGAGTCTACCTAACAGCAATACAGCCAGCTCAGTAACAAGCTCAATATCCCGACTTAGCGAACAACTACGACATGCGGATACTAAGGCTAGATATGAGGTATGTCAAAATTATAGACTGAGGCTTTGTAAAGGGTAACATTATGTGTTTGGGTAAATAGGTTGGAACGCTACATTCTACCTTATTGACACTTTTCCATGGTTCTCTATATTATCTATCACTGCAGTGAAGTGGATTTATTTGCCAACATCTACGTGCTGAACATATTAGTGCCATGTTAACTTCATTCATTACTACAAGAAAATTATCAGAAGCCTGGCTTTCCACAAAAAAATAGTTTAAAATAAGGAGTTGTGATGGCTTATCAACATTCTAGACATCGCTATGAGGAAACTTAGTTTTATTCTATTGGTGTTGGGCTTGTCTTGAAAAGAATCGGTCGGGCTGTTGTGGGATACCTCCTAATGATCTCCAGAACTATAACTATAAATATGCATAACCCTTCCATCACATTTCACTTCACAAGGCAATTCCCTTCTGCTTTCACAGCTAGCTTAGACACTTCCAAGGTAAGCGGTGTGTTGCTTCATAGTCACATGTGTTATAAGATTCTCTCTAAAACGAATAGAATTAGATGCATCATCGATCAGATGTTCAACATTATCATTAATAAGTCAAACTGCAGTTGCCTTCTCTCGTCTGCTCTGTGCACATGGACCTTGATTGTGAGCTGGTAGTTTGGAATGATGATGTGAACTGATTGCACACTGTCTTAACCCTGATTACCCTTGTCCTTAATACAAACCATAATTATATACCTTCATATGTATGATATTCACACAGTGGTGATGTCGGATTATGTTATACCTTATACTTTCTCACCTGTCTGCCTTGCCAAATCTATCTACCTAGCATTAGCCTTGACGTGGCAAGGCTAACCTATCATACATTCAGACTTAACTTTCATTTTGATAGCATGCAATTCAGTATTAATCCATACCAGTTTTCTATGGTTAATATTCAAACTCAAAGCATCTAGGACTGTAGGGGTATCCTAATCACGTTGTAGCCTACCTGCTCAGGCTATGTGATGTTTGGGATAAATCTCATTTCCTTGTTTACTACTAAGATGCAAGGTAGATAAGCTTCAACAAATTCTCCCAACCTCCCTTATCAAACACATAATAGGGCATGTTAATAAAATTTCCTCAATACGCTCAAAACCTAAAATGAGAGGAATTGTCAGACCACATTCCTTCAGATTTTTCCCTGGAAAACCCCAAAGCTTGCACTGAGGGATGATGTTTGCTGTGCACTTGAAAATCGACATAGCCCGCATGCTGCAGCACTGAACTTTTGCCTGCATATGAATCTGATGTGTTTAACATGGCGAAAATGACTCATTGTAGAGGCAAATAGCAGAGTTAGAACTACAGAAATATAAGCTAACAGTCGAAATGAAGAATGAAGAAATCGAGTATTGGAAGGGTTTGGCTGGAAGTACAGAATCACTCGCTCTCAGTTGACGGATGATATCACATACAACACGCTGTGACCCATGACCTTTGAAATGCAGCTTACTCCTTACGGCTCATATTGGCCATCAAAGAGCCAGAGCTAGGAAAGTCACAAGATTACTATCGTTCTAAACTCTCACATATAACGCTCTGCCATGCGTTGCGCTTTCATTTACAAATTTTTACCTATGCAAACTATGAACATGAGTACACTGCCATCCGACAATATTGTGTTTCACCGAAGTTATCTTATGCCACTCCAGTGTCTATATAATTTGCACCAACACGGTGCTTTATCGAAAGAGAAAGCCAATTTTTTATTACAAACTTAAATTACAAAGTAACTCATCATTGCATTCAAAATGCTTCTTTATTTTTGCTTACTATATATTTGGTATTGCTTACCCTTATATGGGTGGACACAGTATTGTTCAAAAGCTTGTGATGAGAAATACTGTTGAATCACTGCCAACTGTAGTCAGACTACATGTGCTCAAGATGTTCTGTTAAATATTGTTATTCCATAAATGAAGCCTTGGCTCCAAGAAGGCGCTTTCCTAGGCTATTTAATGAAATTAATTGACAGATGTGGTGCTAGAATTTATCAAAAAAAAGTTACAATAAAACTCAGTAGCTGATTCAATTTTTCTTCCTCCCTTGCATATATATATACTCATTAATTTAGTGTTATATTAGCTGGGGGTCTCATCACAGTTTTTAACGGTGTAGAAAAGTCACAGGGATGACTGCCAACTTCATGGTATGGTGTAAGTGACAATGTGTTGACAGGACATTTGTGGTGAGACCCCAACTAGTTAAATCCAGATTGAGAGGCTTCATTATATGTACGTACAGCCAACCAATATGTGAATCATGGTGAGGGTTAGCCTGTCTTAACAAGCTTTGTTCAAACAAAGCTTGTTAAGACAGGCTAGGTGAGGGTGTTAGTTCAGTCAAGGAGTTAACTCCTTGGTTCAGTAATCGATTATAATGGCATTCTAGGACTGAGGAGTTGTCCTTACTGTTAGACTGAGGAGATGATTCACACAAAGCATTAAACTAATACTTGCCATTGAAGATATGGCCAGATATTATGTCTTCAGTTTCACACAGGACAACTACAATCTTTGACTGAAGCATTTCTTTGCACAATTTTTTTTATTGCCTGTGCCGAAACACCTTGTCTCTGAGTAAATAGCCAGTGATAAAGTAAATTGGGATCATTTTTCCAATTAAATTAGGACATGTTTCGAGATCTCATAATATCAGCTACTCTCTTGGCTTTAGTTTAATTCATGCTGGGTTCGGTTTGATAAAAATTAAAATAGTTAACTGGTTATGATTCATGTGTATGCGTTAGAGTAATCTAATTAACATTTTACTACTTCGGCTAGTCTGTGAACTTGCAAACATTTAGGGATCGTAGAGACGATCGCCCATTTGTGTGCCTTCTTACCTCAGGATTAAATTGTGAGGGACGGTGCAAGTTCACTAAGGCCTGTAGGCCATGAGTTGTGCGATAGATTTCTTTGGACAAGCCTTGGAGGATGAATTGAACTATTTGTGAATATTCTTTCAGACTGTGATCAGATTGACTGATTGTTCAGTTTAGCTAATTTGATTGAAAATTGAGATTCTCAATTTCATGTTTTGTGAAATTATAGAAAATGGACGCATCACATATAGCATTTTTATGATTGCTCAATTGTTTGCAATACAATTGAACAATCAATACAAGTCATCCATGTGTGTAAAATCAGTATTGAACCTCTGTGGGCAGGGTTATCATGAATAAGCTGAACGTATCATATGCACTGTTGAGCATCATTGAGTTAGAAACACTTTTCAACAGGCAGGCGATCATCTTCAAACGCCCATCTAGTCAGACATACACTTCATCATTAGATAAATCATAAGCATCACAAGCCTACTGGTAAATGACAAGCTGAAATTAACTTCTTGTTGATTTAACTTTGATTGGGTAGAAACCTTAGAGGACGTACAGGAGCATGTAATTACAGTATACCAACCAAGTCTACGGCATCTCAAGAGGCTCTAGTTTCTGCAAACACTGGTTCTGCCATTTAATTGAGCTGCAAAACACTTCTCATTTAGCAAGGTGAAATTGTCTGAATGCAGAATTGTCAAGGTAATGTTTATTCACCAGATTAACTCTGACATAGAGGTGGGAATCAGCTGCCTGCTGCAGTAGTTGCATGGCTTGGATTATCAGTCTTATTTTTGTACCTCGCTAACACTACTCATTATTAGACTCACATAATTTGCTGTAACTGTTTTTTTGAAGGCGAAGGTATACCTAGTTTTGGTTGTCTTAGACTGGTTTCTATTCTCAAGAATTTAGTCACTGAAGTAGCTTTTGACTCTGAGATGGTAATCACTGGTGTCATTGACATTTTAAGGAGTTACCGTCTCCTAAAACGAAACTCAGAACAACTATATTAGCAAACAGTAGAAGTACGGTTGATTCCAAAATTATTTATTTGCTGTAAGATTACAGAAAGCTTACTCCACTTTGTGTAGTCATGAATAATTACTGATGACCTGCCCACTATGCCTGGCTAAATTTCCTTACATTATAACGTATTATTAAATTTGATATAAAATTGCAATTTTTAACACCCTCTTTCAAAAATTATGGGGTACTATCACTGCCATTAGCTCTTAACATATTATGAGGCCCTGCACCAGGCCGAATAAGTCCACATGACAACAGTCTGATGCACGCATCTAAAGTAGCTTGTTTGTTGTGATAGGTAATTAGCTGTAAATAGGCAGCTCGCTCCTCGCTCACTCGAAACAGAGCACTCCGAAAGCCCTGCTTTCGATCGGCCATCTCTCTTCTGTAAACACTGGACCGCTGTCAACATGGACTTGTGATTTCTCGTATATAACTGGTACAAGTGAAATGATAGCATCAGACTGGGAATGCCTGTGGAATATACCAGGCACATTTGAGAGGGTGAGTGGTGTTCTATCACATGAGATTAGTGATCACTATATCAGGAAAATTGGAGAGAGAACACTTAGTTTTCAGGTATTACCACAAACTCTAAGGGTATTTGCTGTTCTGGTTTTCATGAAACCTTGGGTAACCTTGAAGTATTGTTAGCTAGAATACAATTGTCCCCTCAGGCATTTTTCAGCCTTGCTTTGACCTATTGGATTGTTGGTATAGTTTAATTCTAACAATATTGCATGAATGAGATTTTATGCATTAGGCAGTCACAGTTAGCTGATGCCTGTGTCATAAACTTGGCTACAATATATCCATTGTCTGTTAATTGAGCACTTACGACCTACAAGTGGTTTTCACTTCATTGCAATTTTAATGCAGCTCTCACTCGCAGAAAATGAAGTACTACAAAATTGGATAGCTTTTAATATTGTAAACAAAAGGTATGTTGAAAAGTTTTAGATTTCACTATATATAGGTATCTATGTGGATAACATAACTTAGTATGATCTATATTCAATCCTCCTTCAACGACATGTAGGTAATATTTCTGTATAAATTGCTATCAGTTGATGTTAATGATGTTTATTCATCACTACTTTGGCAACTTGAACCAAAGCTGCTAAAATAAACAGTTGATTGCTACAAACAAATTATAGCATTATTTGTTGTCTGAACTTCTGTTAGTTAGTTCAACTTTGACAATGATTGTCTCCTTGGTTGTACACGACTACACCAAAGATTATAAATACATTGGTTAGTACAAGGATTTTTTTTACTCCTTGGTTAGTATATGATAGAGGAACAGAAATTTGCATGTATATCTGAGGCTAGGTAGTGACAGCATTGATATGAAATCACTATGTAAAATTATATACATTTTCCTGACAGAAAAACTGCTTTATCCCTGTATGAAAACAAGTTTGAACATGATGTCTCATATACTGATGTTCTTCATGTAGGTTGTCTTCATATAGGATCATTACAAGTCCTGATTGTGACTAGGAGCTACCTGGTACATATTATTTTTAGAAAGCTATGCCTTGACCATAAACAAATAAATAAGTATTATATATGTTTATGGCCTTGACATACACACATAAGGAGCTGAGATGTGATTATATAATACATCTTATCTGTAAGGCAATCATATAATTAGCTAGATATTCGGCCCACATGTATGACCTTTATACTGAACTACTGCTGACCTCGTACAAGGTGTTATACTCTCAGCTTTACAACTATTGAGATTTCCTGTTTGTAAGTAACATATAGTTTAAGTGGTTATTTTTAACGTACCACCAGAGACTATAGATGGTATAGATAATATCAATAGTCTCTGGTACCACATTAATAAACCTTATTCTACATCTTTTTCAGTGTGTTTTACTACGTGAAAGATATGGCGAGTAAAAAAATACATCCTCCCCAAAAACAAAGCAATTTGTATCACAGCTCCATCTCATCACTGGCTGAGCTTGGATTTATGAAGCAATATGACTCTAAGACACAACGAAGATCACTTTATCAAACACAGCAGGAGTTGTCCTCTCGTAGTTCAGAGTCTCGTATACAGGTCAGAGATCATATCTGTAAAGTGGACACTGAAATAGAACCTCCTCTGGACAAAACACCTGTAGGGATCAGTGATGATGGGTCAAGTATAGAGTTATTGGCTCATGTCCAGAAGATTAAAACGCTCCTAAGACACAAGCTAGATCTCTTAGACAACTCGAACAAATCTCTCGACTCAACTAGCTCAGATATGTGTCACCAAGCTATAATGAATGCGGATACTAATCTTCTCACTAGCTGTCCATCGCATAGGCAATGTTTCTTGAGTACCGCATCTTCATCGCAGGATGTGAAAAGATGTGCTGCGATTACGGAGTTCCTGTGTGATGTGGAGAAGTGCCGGTGCTGTCAGGAGCTTATAGCTTTAAAAGGTATCATGTGTAGAGGTAGACTCATAATTCATATTCGCAACTCATACTCTGTACTGTCTGAAATTTATTCAGATTTGTTGGGTCTATTTAAGCTGATCACTCTGATGATCTCTCTGACGAAGCTCACATGGGTTGAGTTGAGACCAGGATGTAAGATTGCCCACGGGTACATTATCTCACCTGTGTAATTCATTAGTGGGTGATACTCAAATTACATTCAATGATTCTGAGATCTGCGAAATATGTGGGATTGGCCAACGATGACCAAAGAATTTGCAAAACCAAATAAATGATTTTGTTTTCAAATAAAATCGGACGGACAGGTGGATGTATTTGCCATTTTAGGGCAGGAATTCCCTGTGTTGCCTACCCTTAATCAATATAATGCACTGATTGACTGAAATTGGCCATATTGGCCCGATCTCCTGGAATGCCTAATGATAGGTTTGATAATTTGTTGCATTTTCAATGTTCAATTCACGTTAATTGGGACTATTCGGCTGGAAAATAAAGTATGCGCTCCATATTGTTATTGCCTATCACTTCTCAGATAGTCAATGAATGAAGTCCCACCTTTAAAGTTTTAACCAGGAATTGCCCGGCCATCATGACTAAGTTGCTATAGAAAAAAGAGACATGTTCATAAATACTTTGATACACATGTGCAATTGCTATTATCAGTGATTTCTCATTAGAATGATATGCAGACAAGGGATAATGAAATTTCATGTTTCAATAATTGAATTATCTTTATCTGCAACAGATTAGACGTCTTTTATTGTTCACAGAAAAGCCAATCAAGATTTTTAATTTACCTTATCAAAATGAAGAGTAATTTGACACCAATGACTGTTGCAGGTCGTTCTAAAACAATCTGAAAAGGATGAAAATCTCCCTTTGTATGCTGTTGATGTGAAATGGGTTTCCCAGGTGCACCTAGGATATGTAATTAAAATTTAGTTTGTGATAAATACAACAGATATTCATATAAATACATAAGGATAAATAAACATCATTGGTTCCTACCAAATGTAATCACTGCGGTGCAACCACATTGATATATGAATTAGGTCTATGTGAATTGAAGCCCAAGTTCAATGTTTACAAATAATCAGGTGGATGCAATTATTCAGTACTACCAGCTTAGAAAAACACTTGACATTGTTATCCTCAAGACTCCAGACCCTAAATGCTGACATGAGTAAGACAAGCTGGATTCTACTAACAATCATATTCAGTAGGTATGTACAGTCAGTTGCCTTACCTGCACCAAGAAAAGTGAATGAAAGATAATTGAATTTCTATTTGCTATGCCAAAGAGAAACTTTGTTCAGTTCTGCATTAAGAAATTTGTCCACACTTTCTTGTATTTATAAGTCGGGCAGGTAGGCTGAGCGGGGGATGGGGGGCGGAGGCTGTTTTAACAAGGTGTTTTTGTACGGATTTACTCATCGACCTACTCAGAATGATCACACATGCAGCTCTCGTTATTTCATTTTTACTTACAGGTTCCAACAGTCAGGATGGGTTAGCAATGAAATCTGCTCTTGGTTCTCTGTGCATACAAAGAACCAACCAGCGGCTTGTGACAGGGGGCGCAGTAGCCATAACAGGTACTTACCACATTACCTGATCATAATTTACACTTTTTAAAAGTCATATAAGGCCATATGCATTTTTCAACTGAAATTACACAGAAAAATTTGGCTCCTTCTGTCTGAACTTAGGTCCCTTATGGAAAAAATCTAAATACTGTGCGATACAAGGCATAAGCCAAACATCATCACTTATTCATAAAATAATCATCAACAACCACCATAAACGCTATGGATATAACTCGTTGTGTGTCTAAGTGTAAGTCTATGTGTACAAAGACTAAAATTCATATCTAAAAAGTTCCTTGTCACTGATGCCACTCTTAGAAAATTCTGCTCAAGTTAACTCTCATGAGGAATCCCATTAACTTAGTAGTACAATATTTTGCTTTCGCTCTATTCTCCCATTGTAGCTCCGTGCAAGTGATCAATGTAAATCTCGAAAATTATTCTCTTCAGGCTACACATTCACATTACAATAATCTGAGAGTCATTAATATGCCAGGCCTAGCCTGTCCTACTACTTACTAAACATCATAGTATGAGAATAACTATACATTGAAAAGAAAATTCATTTCTATGAGATTTGGACACCTTTACGTCCTGCCATATACTCCTTTCACTTGTCACTACAATCTCATTCTGCAGGTGGCGACAAGGAGATCGTAGTATCTGTTTTCACTCTGACTTTTGACTGGAGCGAGGTCCAAAATATTGTTGAAGAGTTGTCTTTTCTGCTCCAGTATATCATCCAATTCCACAGGTAAATATTAGCTGGTAATCATATCATTTCAAATCCAGAGTTAGTTGTTTAGATTTTGCTTTTACGATTTATGTAGTCACAGCTACATTGAACATAACCTCTACACAGCTAAGTTACCGACAAAAACATCTGATGTAGTGGTAGTGGTAGTGGTAGTGGTAGTGAGGTTGTAGTAGCATTCAAGCAACAAGAGGAGGAATTAGTAACGACAAGTACTGTATCAGGCTGATGTTTGCAGGAGTTTGATGTAAGCTGCAAGTATCAATACATTAGACAGGGTGTTTGAGAGTTTTGCTACAAACTCCATGCTTCATAAAGGGAGTTTGGGAGTTATGTCATAATTCGAATATTTGGAGTTGTATGCCCTTGAATGGTTAGAAGACAACTTGGTAGAAGATCGAGTAGATCAGGGTTGGTTAGCTCAGGCAGGGAGTTTATATCCCAAACTCCCTGGCTCAGGGTCCCAAACTCTCTGGTTAGTTAGATTAATTGGAGTCTGCCACAATCCTACAAAACCTTAACGACTTAAATTATCAAGGCAATGTTTGACTTGCAAAAATACATTTGTGGAGAAATGCTGCCAATATTCTATTCCGCACAAACAGTAATATCTGATTCTGTATGTTTATCAAGATCAGCATAGAAATCAATATCGTCTGCTTATTATCTGCTTATCATAGATAGATAGAATTTGTTCTGTTTTAATTTGATTTAATGTAGACTTTGGTTTGTGACCAGGGGGCTGAGCTGAGACCCATATGTGACAAGTTGGCAGATCCTGAAATCAGGAGGTCTCTGCGGACGAACTCCCCACCCCGAGTATAACCCTGTGTCCCACAGTGCGGGTACAATTTGGCCCTTGCTTGTCATATTTTTTAGGTAAAACTTAAGCATTGATATGATGTATGGTGTCATTTTACATGATTTTGCAATTAATATAGTTGTACAAGCAGTAATGGTTAAGCAAATACATAGATAGTTTTATGTACTGTGGAGGTAGGAAAACATGGTTTCCCTTGCAAAAAGAGGCTTAAATAATTTTCTGGATCATAGAAGCTGAGAAAAGGGAGGAAAAAGGGAGGTAGAGGAGGGGATGGAAAAAACCTCTAAAACTGGGAGCCTCTCTACCAAATAGGGAGACTTTTCAGGTCTGAGTTGAGTGTATTTGAGGATGCCGTTGTAATCAATCCAGGATTTGATCTCGATCTGTCCTGCCACCACAGTTGACCTTCTTTATGCCTCATTAAGTACAGCAGTTATTCAAATGGTTAGAGCACCATTAGGCTAGATTCTTATCTTAGCTAATCTGGTTTATCTCCCTCTCTTTTGATACGGTAAGGTAGTCCTGACACCATATCTGACACCTTGTGACCAATGAGCGAGTTCATTGCTGCGACGGCTGGCATTGTGTGTGATAGGTGACTGCCATTTCCTTCCGATGCTCATTTATCATTGGCTTGCCAGGACTAGCTAAAATTTATTGAACAAAAATGGAAAAGTTTATGCAGTGATGAGTTCATTCGTGTGACAGGAGTAATGTAATGATGCATTTCAATGGAGAATAGGTTGTCTATCCCGGTCGTATGCGATAGCATTATGGCAGCAAAGCCGGGTACACGCCGCAAACCCTCCCCATCTGATCGAGCTGCAAAATCCTTATAATAACTGCCAAGTGCTGAACCTTTTCTCTTCTTATAATAGCTAAACTAGACAAAATTTCAGACATCTGATTTTTGACTTTTCCTTGATGTATTTTCATTAGCTAGTTAAACATAATTCATGTAATGGAAGGGCTATGCAATACTTTAACTCTCAAGCACCATTTTCAAGCCAATTTTCTACCTTGAATGCTACTTTGTTTCCCATATAAAATATTGTACAACAAAACCTGGTCATTCAACCATCACAATATACATCCATTCATTTGATCGCAGTAATCAGTGATGGCAGAGTATAAGCTTTTCTGGTTGACACATAATATGGTGCAACATTGAGATATAAATATCAATCTGTGGCAAAAACTGTAGCCTACAACATAGTCTTCATCTTATTGTGGATTATCATTATGTGATACAACAGTTTTGGATTAATCTTGGCTAGTCGAGGAACTGGTAAGTGAGCATCATTTTACAGTGATAAGTAGAATCAGCAGAAATGATATGGAACTATATTTGCTGTTTAGTGAATTCTCATCTGATGCATACAAATTAAACAAATCTGGTAACTTCAGTTAGCAGGCCTATATTTCTCATGGCCTGTGCTGCAGACTGACCACTTTGCAATGCAAGGTTACTGCTAATACTTGGCTTCAGCCTGTTTGCTTGTTGACTCCCTGTTGTTTTTAGCTTTATTGTGAGAGCTGTGGTTGTGAGAGCTATCTCTTACGCTGATGTGTCATAAGATATTAGGAAAATCAATGTTGGTTATATTGGTAATGAGCACAATGTTTCCCTCAGGAGCACATCTTATCCACAAAACTCTCCAACATTATCTGGTCTCTTGTGATTCAAAGTTTTACAATGTTTTAGCATTATTGAAACAATGACTGGCTGTACCAAAAGGTTCAGACAATCGAATAATCTGGCTCTTATCTGCTTCCAATCCCAGGTGTTCTGCTATAATTTTTTCTAAGGTTTGCAAGTGTTTTGTGCCCACACCTGCTACATAAAGTGTTACAAATTGTGAAAATGCAAATCTCTGCATCAGTTTTATTCTCAGGTTTCTCAACAAGCCTTTCCATAGAAACACATATAAGTGAAGAGAAAGCCTTCTATTGTGCAGTCTGTATAAATATAACAGTCAAACAGTTATGAAGACAATAAGGGGATTCAGTAAGCGTCGGAGTTTGTTGAATTTTCTTGATTAATCTGTTATTTTGTTAAAAAGAAGCTCAGTGCATTGGTCTCACTTTCCTCACATCGACACAAAAGGCGTGAGGGGCTTTCTCATTGAAAGTTACCTAACTGAAGTCGCTTGTTTATGGATTTCAAGGATCAGCTGAGCAGAAGGCTTGATATGCTGTTTGAGTGATGAGTGTAGTGAGGCGCAGTACGGTCTACAAGTCGGTAAGTTAGACTCTTAGTGAAAATCAAAAACAGAGTTTGCTTGTCGGCATTGGTTGAGATGTCAGCTCTCAATTTTGGTTATAAATTCTATCTGCTTGGAGAGTTGACCTATATTCTGGTAGAAGCTGTGGGAGTTTGGAACTGGGAAAGCAGACATGATGGATGGTTTTTTAATGCTTGTTTCACCCTCACATATAAAGTAAGTGGTTTTGAAAGATAAAAGCGCAATATTTTTGGTGTTATTTGCCAAAATGCATTGCGCAACAGCTTGCGGCTGGTATTTTAAACGATGGCTTGATTTATATGGGTAGCCACTCCAAAGTTCCAAATCTGCGCACCAATCTTATGTCAAAACCTTACAACCACACCTAGATGCAAGAAGGCACCTGGAACAAGCATTGATATTTTCACTTTACCTTGTGGTTAGTCTGAGCCCCCCAGACTTTGCCCCTCCCCCTCCGCCGACGGTTGTTGTAACACTGACTCTCAGATGCATGCAAACAGCTGCTTTGTGTTTGTT
Source organism: Membranipora membranacea (assembly GCA_914767715.1). Taxonomy (NCBI): domain Eukaryota; kingdom Metazoa; phylum Bryozoa; class Gymnolaemata; order Cheilostomatida; family Membraniporidae; genus Membranipora; species Membranipora membranacea. The sequence goes on from OU612068.1 coordinate 15,524,288, forward strand.
GTTGAATTCAACTAATGACTTTGTGATTATTTAGGAACTAATTAGTATCTTTTGATCACTCTGTTTTAAAGCTTTTGTCTGTAGCATGGTGGTTCAATGATAATCTATCACACAGGGCAATGTTGTGAGGTCATTGATAACATTAATGTGTGTCAGTCATATGAGTCCTGGAGCAGAGATAAGGCGTTTGTATGTTTGAATAGATACACTAATTATCATCTTCAGTTGTGCCTTTGTCAACGCTAAGTTTGAATAGGCCTATGTGTTAAATTTTCAGACTTATTTTTATGCTGCTCGACTCAACTGGATTGCAGAGCGCAGTGTACTAGTCTGGAATCAGAGACTAGCCTGGGATTAGTAGAGATCCTGCTCTGAATCATGGAGTTCAAACACACAAGGTCTGTTTGTATTTATTGCAGTTTAATGAGCTGCACACACAGATCCCAGCTTTTACAAGGTGATGCTGGCCTGGACCTGGTATTGTTGTAGAACCAAACTTTTATACATTATTTTCAAACATTATTTCCTGAGGCAGTCAATTGAAGGTATTATGGTTGATATGGAAGGACACCTGCCAGTTAAAGGAAGCACCATCATGTCTACCATTTAGATCTCCACTATTTAGATCCCTACGGTCGTTGCACCTGAACATGGAGATAATGGTGGAATGATGGTTCTGGTATTACAGTCAACAGTCCATAATATGTGTAAATGGTGGCTCCAAAAGTGTTCAATTCCCTTTAGAAGCTGTTGACTAAAGTTACGCCTTGTGGTATCATACTTGACACTATATTATTACACATAGAACCCTGTAATTTTCATTTGTTCAGAAACAGGTACATGCACCCCTGTCAAGTGTTGAAGGATTTTGTTGATATATTTGCGATCATTATGATAGCAAACTCAGTACACCAACTACATAATTACAAAGAAGGCCTAATCCTAGGGCTATTTGGTTTAATAAAGCTTATAATGGGCTAGCTTTGCGGCCTCTTTGACAAGCGTTGTCATTCTATGCCTTGACAGCCATAACAATACACAGTGGATATGTGCTCTGAAAAGTGGGTTTGTTTTGAGAGGAAACAGACAGGTCATTAGAGGCTTGGGTATGATTGTTGTGTCTCTCGACTGAGGATGCTGTTTTTTGAAGTGAATAATTAGTACTTGTTTTTTTGGCTTTATTAATGCTTTGGCCACTCTAAGGGACCACAGCAGGCTGTTTTACACGAAGCTTTGAGGATATTATTCACAAACAGTTACTGGTAAGTATTCTTGTCTTGGAAAGTTTGGACCAAGAGGAAAGGCGTTTTTTTTCAATTGCATGGGTAATTTGCATTTATGTGCATTGTAATTTTTTCTCAGTGCTTTATCACTACAACATTAGACCAAGGAGTTTGAACCTCCCTGATTAGACTGATATTGATGATATTATTCCTTGTGGCTTTATTAGGTAATTAGCACTTGAAACTTTAGTTCTGTGAATTATCTCCAGATGAGTTTATTAATTTTTATTTCTTTCTGTTTATTATTTTTAGTGGCATGAGGACACAGTGAGCCTTGAGTCTTTTTTTTCTTGTTCTGCCAAGGTTCCTTTTCAGATTGATGGGCCTAACATAAGTCCTGGATTATAGGTATGATGTATGATTGATGTATGATTGATGTTGTTGGATGAGCTCCTTGTATGGATAGCCTGCCTCTACAAGCTTTTTTGACAGGTAGCGTGTCAAGACAAGCTATTTATATGGTATCATTGCACATGGATAAGCTTAGTCTGTAGTGATATCCTATGTTGAGATACTGGTGTACTCTTAGATCTATAGCAACTTGCATTGTTATCACACCTGGTGCTAGATTGCCATGTCTTAGCTCTACACTCTGTGGTCGTTATAGTAGATGGTGCATGCTGATATGAGAAGGCAAAAGTAAAGTAAGATTGTATTTTTATACCTAACCATCTAGCAGCAAGCAGGGTCTAAGCTTTATTGAGCTGTGTTGATTGTTTTGAAGAAAGAGAGAGAGATTGAGCACCTACTCTAATTGACTGCTTATAGCATCAATGATCGTTGATAGCGTGTCATTCTTATTATCTCCCCATTGTCCAAGTTTGAATTAGCTGTCATTTTTGTTTTCGTTCGTTCGAGATCAGAATTATGTTTTCTCACTGTGGTTTTGCAGTTTTCATTCTAGGTCCTCTCTTGACTTTACCTTGTGATTAAGATGCAAAGTATTGTGTTTAGTTTTCATTTGAGAACACTTTAGTCATTTCATGAGATGAGGTCACTCAAGCCCAAGGCCCTCGAGCAAGATGTTACAGCGTCAACAATCTCATAACCAGTTCGCTGGACAAGAAATTGAATCTTTTGTGTTGTGTTGTATTTTACCTTTCTTTGTATTGTATGATTTGATCACTAAGGGAGTGTAAGTGTTAGTTGCTATTCTGAGGGTTTTAGGGAGTGCTACGGTCTGAAGTCATTTTCTCAGTGCTACTATCATTAACTTATCAGGAGTGAAGGTTACACTATGAGACCAAAGTATCCAAAACACTCTATAGCTTTACAAAAGATATTAGAGTTAACTCTTTGGTTAACTCTATTTGGTTCAACTGCCAAAGCAATGTGTCACAAACAAGCTCAAACTTAAAGATATTTGCTGCCATCCTGATTGAACAATTCGATTTTGTTTTGCAGACATGAGAAGACCACAGTTATAGTTGATGCGAGGCGCTCTAGTCGATCATTATTAAGACAATTGATGGAATCCTTACACGACACGCAGGTAACACTATGGCATTATTCCGACCGTTACATTCAGGCATAACTATTATATAGTTACCCTGTCTTTACAAGCTTCATCGGTGGCCCCCCCCCCCCCTTCAGAGGGGTTTTTGAGATAAGGCTAACGTTACGTGATACATGTTTGGTGAGAGTGGACAACTCAAAATCACATATAAAGGTACCGCTGATATTATTTACTTGTCCGATAGGGTTCTACCACATCACAACATATAAATATCGCTTAGATTTATTGTGCCCTTTAATTGTTACAGCGATGTTCTGGCAATGGCATCGATGTTGCCCGAGTTCTGATTGATAGACCGTCACAGACAGGGACGATTGTGAAGTCCGTCCGTCGTTCAACAGCCCTGCCGGTATGTTCTTCAGGCTAATCTTCTGAGAATACCATATAAATAAAGCATACATTAAATGATACACTTTCATATGACTTTTCAACTTTTCATTTCCTAGTAAAACAAAATGATTTCCTGGAGCAAATATTGATATTTGACAAACCTGGAGACATCATCATTAAAACAAATACAATGCTATATTAATAATTCATTGTATTGCTTGGTTCCATGGGATTCACAGCACTGTTTCTATGGGATAAATTAGGCATCAGTTTTAGAATTAATGACAAGGACATCTATATTCATAGCTGCAGTCAAACCCTTCCATTAGCCGCAACATAGACAGGTTTGCTTTTCTTCTTCATTGCTGTTTCTGTTAAATTGCATATTTTGGTTGGACTTTTAGGTTGATATTTTGACATCGACTAAATGTCTGCAGAATTACACCTCACAGAAGCATTTACCTCGTCAGTTTGGTGGAGAGCAGGCGTTCAATGCCTCTAGATATATCTCATTTCACCAGGTAAATGATTAATACTGGCATCTCTGCCTGTATAGTTTGTCAGTAGAACTACCTTGGCCCAAGGCTGCGGCGTCTTGGCAGTATTGTCTTGTTGTGATTTGCCCTTCATTCTATCCGACTGGCATGTCTGAGATCTATGTGATTGAAAAGTTATCTTTCGTATAAATCTCAGTGCCTCTTTCCGGTAATTCTGTAATGGTTTTACAAATTATGCAAGGTTACAGAGGACTATACACTTAATATGATATTAACCAGTGACAATTATGTCATGCACTATAGGCTACCTTATATGTAGGTTTATCCCTTAGCAAGGGTATGACAAGTTTGTCGCTACATTAACTAAATTTTGTGAACTTTATTACGATGCAGGAGTTGAGCACCCAGGTCTCTCACTATTCTGAATCTCTAGATGCGATCCTCACAGCATCGCACACACTCAGTCAAGTACCCCAATCTCTCAGACAGTGCTCTCAACTCATCACAATACACAACCAAACTCTGGATACTCTACAACATACAACTACTAGTCATCAACACAACAGCTGCCCCTCTACTTCTGTGATTAAGAAAAGCGAGAGTTGTCATATTCTACCCACTCCTAAGCCGAGATCTGTTACTCCTCATGTAACTTCACATATTATCACCACTGGTGCAACTAAGGAATCGTATGACACTGTGACTGATGATACTTATGCAGCTGAATTAACTGTGACAAACTCAGCTTACTCGAGTTCGCCTCATCTATCAGGGTTTAGTACTCTACCTTCACCAAGAAAACTCAGCAGCTCATCCAGATATTCTATGAACTCCCATCAGGTGTCACGATCTCAGTATTCTAGTGATACGCTGCCTAAAAACTTTTCTCATGGTCTGTCCTCTGACAGGTATAAACGAGCTCCTCTCAACCAATCATTATCATGTCCAGTGCCTGCTGCGAGGCCAAACTTAGCTGATCAACTTGCTCACTACCCTGAAACCAGCAAAATACTTGAAGACCTGGATACGTTTACCAAAGGAACTGAAATATACAGGTTTGTTATCATTGCAATTATTTATTACATCTTACTGCTTGTGGAATCACTCGATGTAATACTTTGAATAGAGGTTAAATGGATGGATAAGGGTTTCATGATTTGTTAATCCCATGTTATCGTTTTTTGTAATATCATCATAGGCCATCTTAATATGATAATCCTATTTTACTGCCGTCCAGGGTAAATCCTTTAGCTCTTCACATGGCATCGCACAGTCTTCACTGTGTTCTGGGCTTGTGACATGATTTTGGGAGTAAAAAAACCTCTTATTGCAATCGAAACCAATGGCGCGAACCATAATAGTCAAATTGGTAGAACATTTTATGTCATTGTGTTCACCTTTAATTTCGACAAAACACATAACAGAGTATTTGTAGATTTATTTTTACCCATACCATGGAATCATGGCAAATGCACTTAACTTTTTTACAGAAGCGTGATGGATAATCTCAACACTCTCTCAATATTAGCCACAGATGTCACAAGACTGAAAACTTTGGCAGAAGAGAGGCTCAAGAAGTTATATGGGCTGGAAAAGGTCTGGTTCTATATTGAAGAAATGACCAAGGTATGCGTTGCTACAAAGGTTGCCCTATACTGGTAATAGAAATAAGGGATACATATGAGATCAATAGGGGACTTTCATTCCATAGCTGTAGTTGTATCAGGAGTTGTTCTCCTTTGACCCAAAAGAGCTCAACTCCCAAGAATAATCATCAGCGTGATTGCTTCTCATTGATTCTAATTTGCAAAATAAACGAAGTCTGGTTTTAAAGATATGAGTACTTGATAAAGTTCATTATGTTGTGATCTGTGATCCTCACATTTCATTTGACGCTGATTGGAGATGCTCAGAACAATCTAAATTGAGCAGGTGTTTGAATTCCTGCATAAAGAGGGAAAGATTAATACCCTTGGGAGTCACACACTTTAGCTTACCTGGTGATAACCTTAATATTTGAAATCTTGGTAGTACTGATTGCAAGTTTTAAGAACTCGTCATTGGCGATATTTTTTCTATCAGCCTCGTTGGTTATTTATCTTATGATACTATTATGCTCTGCTTACAGACACTCAATGTTCTGAAGCGAGCTCATGAAGTAATTAACAAACATCGAGGTGTAAGCTGTAACCTTAAAGCAGCTAAATATCAACTCAAGAGCTTCAATAAACTGCAACCTAAAATTGAGGTGAGTGAGTGGAGGTGAATGTTGTTTTGGGTGTGCATGTGGGAGGGCTTTAATTGAGAGCGGACGTGCGTATATGCCCCCACACCAAGCTCTCTTGAATTTGAAGGTAGTTTTATACACTTTTTTACGCCTAATTCTTGACAAGAGTGTCAATTTCATCATATTAGAGACGCATATAAAGATCGCTGATAACCCGTACACATGCAGCAAACGTTACTTTGCTTGTTCTACATTTGACACAATGACAGGCCTGTTACATCTTACTGAGCTACTCATGTGCTTCTGGTAGGCCCCTGTGTCTCATGCTCTTGTGTTCTCATGTTTGGTTTGTATACCTGTTCGTGTTGTGCTGACCATCTCACGTTATGTCTTCCAGCGGTAATCTTTGTATTGAACTGAAATGAATCAAATCTGTTATCGTTGTTCTTTGATTTAAAATATTTAATCCTCATTTTGCATGTTGGATAAAAGTGCAACCTAGACTTTTCACCTGCTGTGTTTTGGTTTCATCTCTGGATCTTCAATATGTGTTTTGTCAGATAATAGATTTGCATTTAATTACATTGTGCCGTGACAAACTTTGGTCATGCGATTGAGGCACTTTGTCTGTAGTGCTGTATCGGAGAAGTTGTATGTTTATCTATGTATCTACAGTTTTTCATTGACCAGCGACCTGCAGTCATCTTTACTCTAGTCAATAGTCAGTCAGTCAACTTTATTGTCGATATCGATGATTATCTTATCGCCTCCAGTCAGCTCTGGTAAGTTTTAACAATATTGAGATCTAGACTCTAAAGGTCGCTTGAGGTGTTCTGTGAATCTAAGTGGCTGTTTCACCGCCCACTAATAATGTACAGGATATGTCATTTCATTCATAGCTTTTGTGATCTGTGAATAACAGAACTCTGACTGATTTATAGATAATCAGCTGGTCATTTTATGAGGATATCGAGGGAGGAAAATGTTTCGATAAATAATAACAGCCTGCATAAGTTTGCCCTCATAGAAACTCAGTGATAGCAGAGATTGAAACCAGTTCATCGATAAACTGTCGATGGCTGAAGTGAAGTCTTTAGTATCTTTAACTCTGTCTAGAAGGCTGTTGATCATGGATCTTCGCTACGCTTGTGTTGTTTAAATTGAGAAAGAGACTTTTGAAAATATTGACATTCCTATCAAGGTTGATCCGATGGTGCAGACATGACTGGAGCTATTTATTTAGATTTTCAACCTTGTGGTTGGTTCATCAATTAGTCAATTACCCATATTCTCTTCCTCACATTGTTATTTTGGGGTATGAAATGAATTATATGTCAACACCAACTGGTAAAATTGCTTGGCAAATGTTTCACTGATCAGTAATAATAATAATAATTGGGACGCTTTACGAGCTTTAGCTCATGACGTAGACGTAATGTACACGTAGCCATTTATCACCCATCATACCTGCTGGTTCATGCATTGGCATTGGATGGAATGTCACCGGAGCCACCCAAAGTGATCCGCATTACCTGTTAAACAGGTCCATTATTATAGTCCACGGTTGGGTCTCGAACCTGCGACCAATCTACATCAACCAGGTTGAGAGGTAGAAGTAGTTCAATTCGAAGTCAAATGTCTGTGTGAGGTGAGGTGAAGTCAATTATACAGCTCTCCTTGTTGGGTTGCAATAGTTTAAAAAATGAACTGCTCAAAAGAGTGATGCCGGGAACTAAACTCCACAACAAGATGATTGCATCAATTTCATACCAAATGGGGAAAATAAATAACGCGTCAACACAGTAAATCCAGACCCGAATTGAATTAAATTTGAAATCCAATCAAATTTGGCACGTAGATTAACAGCAATTGCCATTAATAACATAATCATGTTTAGTTGTGAGCCCCATTCTGTATTAAAGATATGATCAAAGTTGTAATTTAATAAAGGAGTGTTGAAGAATTTCTTCTGGTATTTATCTTAATTGACCAGCTCACCTATACGCAAGCTTGAAATGGCATCATATCTTAGCAGCAATAATTGGGTTGATTACATAACAAGTTAGGCATGTTCAGTTTGTTTGTTGTGGTCCCTCACAGAAGGGCAGCACGCTATGAGCTGAGCTATCACGTCTGCACCAAGTTAAGTTTATGGATTTCTTCAACTCCCACATATGGACTTTACAGCAGACGTTTTGTAAATAAGGTAAACAGGGGTGTTTTCTTCCAGCTCAACTCATTTTTCATCATTATCTGTTGTTACTTCTAGCTAAGAGAGTGACATTTCTTGGGTTGCACATGATGTTTTGGCTATGGTTTGAGAACAAGGTAAATAGTTTGATGACTCACTGGCAATAAAGCCACTTCACTTATGTGTATATTATGGGTTGTTTCTCCTTGACTTTTATCCAAATCGCTGATATTCTCAGATGTGCAATATTGTATATATTATTTGAGTTGTTAACAGGATGCTCCCTATCTAACATCTTGTAGGCAGATTTTGTTATAGCTCTATTGTTATGATCAGATCATGGGTTTGAATAAGGGCATTGTAACAATGACCGGAACTCACTTATCTTGCTTTGAAGCAGCAAAGCTGTTGATACATTTTGAGTCCAGGATTTGATAGTGTTTCTGTGCAAACAATATAGTGTACTTGGTGTATCTTTGTGGTGCCTGATGTTATCAGGTCTCAGTGGAAATCCCTAAGTTTGCAGCTTTTCTATTCCACGATTTATTGCAAAGGAATGATGTAAGATCAAATGTGATTAATTTGCCAATCAAAATTTCCAAAATTGAAAATTGGACTGCTAGGTAGATGTAAATGATAATTTAGTTGCTTTATTGTTGGCTATTATCATATTTTAAGAGTCATCTCATCAATAGAACCCTGTAATTTACTCCCAGTCACTGCGACCCCTGCAGGTTTTCGTGAATACGATACTATGCTATCAGCAATAGGTTCTGTAGGCCTTCTCTCGAGGTGATCAGAGGATCTTTGATCATGTCTTATATTAATCTTTTCTCTATTGTTAGATATATTAATATAATAACACGCTCTCTAGTACACAGTATTTATAAACCTAGACCTTCACTAGTGTTGACTTTTAGGCTCAAGGCAACGGACATACGGGTGCACTTTGCTCGTATACCTCGAGTTTGATAGTGTTGAGTGATCTCATATCTGCTGATTAATTGAGGGCAGGAGTATGGCTTTCTCCTGGAATAGAAAAGCATCAACGGTAGCAGAGTTTTGATTTGATGCATGGTGCATTTTAAGTAAGTTCGTAGAGTCTCTGATACAAGAAAGGTATATCTTCCTGAGTCGGTAAAACAGAGTAGTTAGGTGGTTGAAAAAGCTACTTATAATTGTATCATGATTGAATGTTGTACAAGGTATGGAGTTTTTACTTTTGATGAGGCATCAGATGATCCAGGAAAGTTCTATATACTTGTCTCTTTTTCTGGTTCATTATCATGATGGAAGGTATTTTAATCTTCATGTATGGTGATGGTTTGAGCATAACTATCTTGTTCTGAAATGTGTGTATCCAGTAGTTATTGGTAGGATCATTTACAAATAAATCATAGTACAGTCTGTCTTCATACGTTTGCACTATTTAAGGCCCATATATCCATCACAAATGGTTGGCTTAGTGTTTTTTGTGCTAGGGTTCTTTTTCCACACAGAATAAGGTGCGCAGATGTGAGCTGATATTGTTCTGATATTGTTGAACAATTAGAATCTTCTGAATCTTGTAGAATCTCTTGAGCCAAGCCGATGTGTTGCTATCTGAAGTGACAGGATCTCTGTTAGAGTCACACACAAAGATTTCCTGGCTCCAGCAGCTATCCACCAAGCTAAGTACGGAGATTCTGTTTATAACCTCTCTGTTTGAGAAGACAAAACATCTCGTCAACAGTACACACCAGTGCTACATTCGACTTGATCAGGTAAAAGTCTTTAATTTTTATTTTGAACCTCAATCTTGAGTGTCTCTTAGGCTACAGCAAATAATAACCCATCAGATCAGACATAATGGCTAGCTTTTCAGTTCCTCCATCCCTGCTGTCATTGATAGTCTTCCGCTCATCCTACCTCGGCCATCATGCAATTACAAAACAGTCACAGACATTTATAGCACCAGATTGATGCTGTAAATTTGTCTTGTTCAATTACTGTGAAGAGATCAGAAAAAGCAATATACACATGTCGGACATCAGGAAACTTTGGAAAGAAAACAGTGGCAACAGCTGTATTTGTTTCATGTAAACCCTGAAAAATTTGCTCTCACATTTTAAACCACACATAATATCATAATTGATACATGATACCAGCACTGAGTAAGGATATATCCTTACGCTGTGATACCAGCATTACGTAGTCCTCTCCACTAGGATACTGTGTGAAAATATTGTGTGAAATATTGTCTCCAATTTTCACACCATTTGCTCCCTTAATTCAAACCGGATTTGATTGAATCTTTGTAAAAAAAATGGGTTTAGATAGCTATCTATACTTGATTTTGTGGAATACCAAGAACGAGGATGCTTCCATGAATTTCTGAATAGTTGATAAAAGAACTTTGAATTTGTGAATGCAGACAGACAATAATGATCTTATCGTCAAATTTGACTAAATGCTAAGAAGGTTATCAGGGAAGATGTAACCGAGACCAAATTTTGACTATTTTCCCATTTTGGTATCAATTGATCAAGTCAAGATCAGTTCTGATTGATCATCAGAAATCAATAGACAGAATTCATGAATGAGTAACCAACAAGTCAGATCAGCTCAATCTAGATTTGGATGATGTACTTTGGATGATTTACTGGGTATGTTTTTAATAGTTAGGGCCTGTTCTATCATATACCAAGTGCAAAAGTAGGTTCTGTGAACCAATGTTTGTAATCAGTATAAACAGAGGCTCCAATCTTTTGCTGAAGGCTTAGCTTACTACAAAAGTGTTTTATCTAAGATAATTGATTACATCTAGGCTGCTTTGATCCAGTCTGAAATGGGGCCATCGGAAGCAGTCAGGTCCATATTATAATTATCTATTGTATACTGCAAATATTCTAGCATCTTGTGGCTGCTAGCTAATAGTGCCCCAAAATGAGTGCATGATCCGCTTCAGCTAAAAAAAGCCAAGTTCCCACACAGTGTGTTGATGGGCATTCCATTTATAGCCCATTTTTATTGTCCAGTTTTGAGCAGAACACAACAGAGCCCAATTTGCTGGTCTCAAATTTACTGATCTCAAATACTGTTGACAAAATGTTATTCGGCAATAAAACAGTTTTTTTATTATTCTTTCAAGTTGCCTTTTGATAATGCCTCTGTGATCGAATATCACACAAAAAAGTATTTACCTCTTCGGCAAATAATTTCGGTGACAAGAAAATGAAACAAAAAGTTAGTTAGGCACTAATGAAACAAGAGAGTCTCCTCAGAGAGACAAAACACCATTACTGTCTCATCGAATAATGCGGCAATGATAAATTAGTGAGATTGTAGCTATAATTAAACACCTGCGGATTGTGTGTTTCAGAATAGATAAGCTCTTATAGACAAAGACCTACATATTTATCACTGTATATTTTGCGGTTTTGTGAATGAATGGACCTTTACTATCTCACAATGACAACAGCGTACTCGTAGACTAGCCAATGAAAAGCTGGGATTAATATCTTGCAGTTGAAGTCTTTTAGTCAAGGTACACTCACAAATTATAGTTAATACAAGTGTCGTAGCTGCTGCAAGGATATAGAATTCCTAGTTGGAAAGGGTGTTTCGAGCCATACATTTTTGCCATCTTTCTATTACGGTATGTAGCAAAATATAATATTAAATGTGCTTTTGGTGACTCGATGGGGTCTGTTTATTGTTTTTCTTGTAAAGCTACATAATAAAATTCTTTTCATGGCGCTACCACATGGAGAGCGCTCACTGGGATTGGCAAATAGCGTGCGAAAACAATTACATCATACAAAAAACACTGACACACAAAAGCCTGTTTCTTATTTTCGCTATGAGTTATGATGTCTGTATTATCATAACCCATTCACATCGCTTTCAATAATAGCGTCAGTCAAGTATGCTACAATTCTATTACCCATTTGGTGCCTTTCAACAAAACTTAATTTGAACACAATTAAAACGCAAGGTAATGTCAACTGAGTAATTCTATTGAGCAAGCCTTTGAGAGGAATTTTTAAGGCGTTAATAGAGATCAATTAAACCCTATGTAAGGTACTGACATCTCATAATATTTTCAAACATCAGAGAAGAATGTCACATTCGCTTAGTGCCGAGTAAGTGTAAATTTCAAAGATAATAACCCAGTATTAGAGAACAACCAGGTGCTAATGGATAATTCATCTGGGATGATGTGAGAATGGAAACGTGGTAGGCTGTGGGAAAAACTTTACTTTTTTAAGGGAAATTTGACTATGTGGAAAACTCTTAGGAAGTGTTGCTAGAACTACCAAACCTTAATTGTTTGGTCAGAAACAGTAAAGCTTTTGAGAATGGAATTGCAATGTCATGTTTCAATTGTCAGCTACTGTTATTTTTTATATGCTCAACATTGTTGTATGGTATTTCAGGTATACGACTGGGCATTGGACGCCATGAAACTCATGTCACAAGAATCCATGGATAACTATATGACACCAGACGCCCTGGAGCTTCTAGCCTCAGGCCTCAAAAGCTTCATGGATCAGAAAAGTTTTATCGATGATGCTGCATTCGATGAAATCAGTAAGGAGGCGAGATTTTTATCAAACAGGAAGCTTGCTGAGCAATGCAAAATGGCTAAGAGGAGGTGCCATGAAACTAAACATTTACTCGATGCGAGATGGACAATCGTTAAACAGAAACGAGAAGATATTTTACAAACCCCTCCAGAAAACACATCCAAAGTGGAACAAACAGGTGACGATAAAACAAGCAATGAAGGAGATGACATTCACTCCTGGCAGCCAAATTTCACACGATCTGCTCCACCCACACCGGCTCTCGCATTGAGATGCAGCAGCAATCTAGAGACCAAACGTAGATCTCAGTCTTTAGAAGACGAATTGGCTAATCAGGTGCTTCAGTATATCGAAAGTGAGCAGGCGTGTGATGATAACCATCAACATCATGACATTGAGCTTCAAACACTCGCTGAAGAATCAAATGCATGTACAAAACTGGCGAATGAGGTGGCAGAAACATGTTCTATAACTGATGAGAATACTCCAGTCTCTCTAACTCCGGACCAAATTGACAAGATATCTCTGGAAAACTCTCCATCATCAGATAATTTATCATATGTCAAAGAGAGCATTGCTGATGACACTAATGGTGCTACTACACAACATGACCACTGCAATCATACAGTATACAGGGGAGATAAATTCTTAGACGCTGATCATGACATCACCATTCCGCTTGATGAAGACTTCCATATAAATAATAACTTTCTGGTTATAGCAAGCCCAACTATAGAAAACAAAGGGATAATTTACACTCCACCTCACAAACCAGAACCTGCGCAAAGACCTTCTCTTTTATCACAAACTCCTTCCAATCAGGCCAGTGCAGAATCACTACTTGAGAAGAGTGATAGTTATAGAGACCTAGCCCTTAGTGCTGAAAACCATAAAGTGACCTTTATAGATGGAGCTGAAATTGTTTCACCCCTTACTAGTCCTGAAATAGGTATTATCCCAATAACTGTGGTTACCGAAAATACACTTGGTGAACCTCATCAACCTAGGAACTCGCAATGCAAATTGTCACCGGTTCTAACACCAAAACAAAAACAGAAAGCTATGCAGAAAAGGCGGTCATTTCATGGGTTTACATCAGCTATCACAACTCCCATTATTAATTTTGCAAAAAGCTGGAAGAACGCCGAAGACAATGTGAAAAGATTATCAGTAGGTAGTAACGTATCTGAGAATGATGAGGTGCTGGTGGATAAGACGACACCTATCCCACTGAGCCTAGCGTTATCGCCTGTTGAGTCAATAGAAGAATCAGCGGATCGTCTACAGCAGATTGAGACTGTGTTCAAAGAGAGAGAAAACTCGAGGATATTTAAGAATAAGAGACTTGAGAAGACCCTGAGCTTGGTGACAGGCAGCTCAGAGAGCCTTCCAAGGTAAACTTTCTCATTTTGGGTTTAAACCCTTAGGGGTGTGTTATGTATCTTAGAATTCCTCATATAATCATTTCAGTCCTATAGACTAATTGAGTCCATTCTCGCTGACTTTAAGCTGTACTTTTGGTGATTTATTAATACCACAAAAAGATATATGATTGAGACAGCTGTCAAGCATGGGCAGCTGCCCTGGTGGGTGTAGACTACTACAAAGTGTCTTTGTACACTTCTTGATCACCTACAGAAAACTGTACGGCCATATACAAAATCAGTCTGAACAACTTGACCTGGTTTACTGAGCGTGTTAAAAGACAGCGGTTTACAAGCTAAAGCCACTCATCTAGTGCGATATGTGATCTTAATGCCCTGAAAGAGGCGTCTTGTCACACCATTTTAAATTCCCACTATGTAAACAGACATCCACGCCTGGAGAGCCACTTGTCAGAGATCAGGGTGCGTTTATTCGTGAATTATCTTACCTCAGTTTATCCTGTTGTTTTGTTGATTTTTATGATAATTTCCAAGTGCATGGTTTTATGGGGATTGATAATGATGCTTTGGACGCACTCCATCCCACTTCAGTTTAATCAAAGGTTCCTTGTTTTATTCCATGAGGTAGGAGAGGCCTTGTGGTTTCAGGTTCCCTGACTTATTGAAACAAAACTTTCCAAAAATATTGTGTTCTTGCGTTCGTAACATAACGTAATCTCAGCTAATAACTTAGTCATAACTCCTTTTCATGGTTGTTATTTTATAAAGAAGATTAGGATAAAGTTATAGAATATAGTGGAAGGGTAATGGTGTGTCAACGGGCGATGTGATAGTATATTTGGTTGGCTAAATAATTAAGCGTCTGTGATCCTATTTTACAGTTTACCTGAAGATGACACAGTGGAGAGTAACTCCCTTACCCTTCCCAGGCAGAAACGGGCGTCCACCTCTAAAGCCTGGTCTCCTATACCTGTTAATTCTCATCTGATGAACAAACGGGTACTTCCTACTCACAGATCTTCCTCGATGGCAGATCTCAGGTTAACAGAGTCTGAAATCAAGAGCAGAATCACGTTGGCACACATTATGGATGAACTGAGTATGTCTAATTGATTGCCCCCCCCCCCCCGCCTTTCTCATATTAATCCCATCTTTATCCCAACTTGATACATCAAACTATTTGTAACAACATTGAGCATCCTGATGTCTTAGTTTTACTGGTATGTAAAATATAAGATACCAAACTTCCCTTGACATGTATATGACATATTTTTATATTTATATTTGATATTGCAGTTCAGACTGAGAGGGACTATGTTGTTTCGTTGGGGCTGGTAGTGGACAGGTATATACCAGAGATGTGCCGAGAAGATGTGCCACAGACCCTACGAGGCAAACGAGGCGTCATCTTTGGGAACGTCGAGAAAATCCATGAATTCCACAGCCGTTACTTTCTGCAAGAAATGGTCAAATGTGAAAATGAGCCCTTCAAAATCAGCCAGTGCTTCCTCAAATATGTAAGGACTCCCAGAAACCATTGTACTGTTTCAGCAACAAAATGTATATTGACAACCTGTCAACTAACATACATTCCAATGGTAAAACTTGAAGTTATTCAGCCTAAGTGTCATGGCTTCATCATAGCTAGCCGAGCAGTTTTCATTTTTATTTTACCGCTGTCTGATAAGATGGTGAGTTTGTTACACTCCACACCCTAGTTTGTGCAAACACATTAGTGCTAACAACCTTTCATAATGTTATCTGGGAGGGGTGCAAATCTGATAGCTTGGTTCTTGCTTTGATGTACGGCATTGTTGCTAAAGTACGTACGCAGGTTAAAGTAGTGACCATTATCACGCCCTTTGCCTCTGTCCAAGTTACCTACAAAATGTACATTTGCCATTTTAATCTTAGTTAACCATTTTGCTTTTTTAGGAAGCTGAGTTTCTGATGTATGCTCTCTACAACAAAAACAAACCAAAGTCTGACTTTCTCATGTCTGAATACGGCTCTGAATTCTTCAGGGTTAGTCCTACAACTACCTCAGTATCATCATAGTTATAGACTTCCAATTTATTCATGTCAGAAATTAAACCAGGGAACGTGTCTCTAATTTGACTGTTGTCTGTGGTTTGGGAAATGAATAATTCTTCAATTAGAGTCGGCATCCTTAGCTTCTGGCCAATGTTAACTGAAGTACTCAACAGTTGCTTTGATACTGATACTTTTCGAGGTTTTATCTAATATCATTGACAATGATTTTGGGTGTCAGAGGGGGCCTGTTGTGAATTCCTCAGTAGAAGTATTTAATGGAATTAGCGGTTTTCTAAATTTTAGCTGGCAGATTTCTGCTTCTACAGTTGCAACAACGAAATTGCAATAACGAAATGTCAAAATACCCCCTCCTGTGGTGCCAAAATGTGAAAAATTCAAGGGTTTCACCAACCTTTGTTCAGAAATTCTTTTGAATAATCAATACTAAGGTACCTTTGCCTAACATTTGCATGAAAAATCTAGAGTACATAAGTGTGTTATGTCTGCTGCTAGGAGTATTTTTACGTAGAAATGTGATGCCTCAGGCCGTCCTTTGAATACATGACCACAATACATTGCAGGTGCCATTATAACCGTTATATAAGCTCAACTTTCTCTAACAATTTATAAAACAATCTGTTGTTTCTTCAAAGACTTTTCAGAAATTATATCACAAAAATCACAACTCACCATTATGATTACAACAGTTGCCTTGTTTTTGCAAATCAAGATAGCATACCCCACTGAACCCCACTGATTTGTTTATGACATATTTAGTGCAAGTTTTGTTTCAATTACAAAGTGAGTAAAGTGATGCATAAAATTGAATTTGCCCAACTGGAATGGTATGTGCTCCATATAGCTGTGTGCTCCATATAGCTGTACCTAGAATGTGCTCCATATAGCTGTACCTAGAATGGTATGTGCTCCATATAGCTGTACCTACAAGATTGAAGCCTTGAGGCCTTGATCATATGCAATAAAGTGCGCATGAAGATGTTGCTCAAAATCGTTCAGAGTACAGCCATAGGTAATTATTAACACCGTCTGCATTTTTTAGTTCAATAAAATATGAGAACACCAAAACGATAGAAAAAAGCACTTTGGGTGAGAAAAAATATACTGCATTTGCTTTACATGAAGCTGACCAAATTTTCTCTTTATTCTGCAGGAGCAGCAGGATTTGATGGGAGATAAGATGAATTTATCGAGTTACTTGCTTAAGCCTGTCCAGAGGATGGGTAAATATGCGCTTATACTCAAACAAGTACTAAAGGAGTGTCCTGAGTCCTCGCCAGAATATCAGGACCTGGTCTCAGCAGAAGAGATGATCCGGTTCTGTCTACAGCATGGTAATGATCTACTCGCAATGGATGCTCTTGAGGTAGGTCACAATTTAACAGTAGTTTGCAGACACAGCATGTGTACCAATGGGACGTTCGGGGAGTCAATAATTCCAGAACAGCTCTTTCATTTTTTTGTCCGAAAGTATAACTAACAAACTTAAGTTTTTCAATCGTAACTTTTTGACATGATTATTTGAACTTCTACAAAGACAATTTAAGAAAACTACTCAACCAGTCATTTTTAAGGTTTGTTGTAACGGTGGTGGGGAACCCAAACACCAAATCATTGTATCCATGTAAGATGCACCTTTCAGAAATTTCAATTCCCTCATTTACTTCATAGGACTGTGATGTTAATCTGCAAGAGCAGGGGACACTACTCCTACAGGATGAGTTTACAGTCTGGAAGAACAAACGAAGATTTATTCGCCATGTCTTCCTGTTTGAACATTTACTAGTTTTCTCCAAGACTAAACTCATCGGTGCTGGGCAGGACCAGTATACCTACAAAAACAGTGTGAAGGTAAGACTTGTGTGACTCATGATATTTCTAAATGAGCCAAAATGTGCTGATATCTGTGCACTAATATGCTATATTGGGCTTTTGTTGAGGTTATGCAAGTCAAGTATTACAGTGCAGCTTAAAAAGCCCCGTTTCAGGTTATTTTGCCTTTCCCTGACTTCTTGAGATTCTTGTGTTTATTTGGGGTTTACTCGTCGTCAAGTGTTTGGTTAAGATTTGTGTACCCTGCATGCAGATAGAGTGGGCACCCTGTGCTTTGTACAAATGCCGCCAATTTGAACTTTTGTTTGGTTTGTGCGGCTCGGTCCTCAAAGTTTACATGTGAACAAGAAAAAGAACAGGGCTTCAACTAAAAGGCAGTGTTACTTAACGCCAATGACCTCAAGTGTTTGATCATATCAATATTTTGTGTGTATTAGAGTCCTTACGTTGGTTTACTTTGCATAATATTTATTGCTGAAGATTATATTACAACATATTTACATAAGCTTGCTGTAGTAGATTTCAACATTTAGGGATTTTTCTCAAACATGGTCATGAGTTGTTGCAACATTCATCATATTTACAGACGGCCGATCTGGGCCTGACTGAGAATGTGGGTACAAGCGGTCTCAAGTTTGAGGTCTGGTTCAGGAAGAGGACCGGTGAAAGCTGGACATTCCAGGCTACCTCACTGCAGGCCAAAAACCGCTGGGTGAATGTTGTTGAGAAACTGCTGTGGACTCAGGCTCTCAAGAATCGAGAGTCGCGCCTCACTGAACTGTCAACAATGGGAGTCGGACACAAACCCAGCCTAGATCTCAAGAAGAGTGCTGATAATATCAATGACAGATTCATTCCATCCATCAACAAATCATCCAATATTGCAGGTAGTTGTTTGTGAAACTTAAATGCGTCTATATTATATAAGTGCCGAAAAATCGATCAATGAATGGAACAGCCCATCCAAGAATCCATGAATTGATGAGTGAGGCTTTGTTGGGGCAACATTCAACAGAATACGACTTGGATTTTGTTTTTGCTATGTAAAACTAGGAATTGTTATATGTAACAATCAATGTTTATTCCCATACAGGAAACAGACATTCCTTAGACTCTCTGGATAATTCAGACAGTTTTGACACCATAATAAAGAAAAGACCATATTCTGTGATCTCTTTAGCTAATAGCTCTAGCTCCTCGGGAAGCTCAAGTGGAAGTATGGGGCCGGGTAACCGACGCAGCCTACCTTGGGCAGATCTAAAAGCTGCTGTCACAGGTAGGTCCGATAGCCAAAGAAAGCTCTGAATCAATCTAGACCACCTGGATCGAAAATAGTAAACAGAGAAACTATCTTTGCTTAAAAACAGTCATACGCAGTAAATGCCCTGTAAAGTTATACCAAACCAAAAGTTGTTCTCTCATTATTAATAAGAAGATAACTCGAAAATACAACAAAATAAATGGAAAATAAAATAAACGAAGACGTGTCCAATATGGTCAATATGTATACCTTATCAATATTTACTAATCTCAGGTAAAGGAATGAGCACATCAAGGAGTATCAGGATACGTAAACTGTATAAATCAGACAGTAGGATTAATAGTAGAAGTGATGATTCTGGTATATCCTCTGATCTTATAACTACATATCTCTCCTCACCTAGAGCTTCTACCGCTGAGCTGAGAAAGGGATCAGAAACTGAGGTGATTACTGCATAGTCTTATATAGGTATCATTCATATATATGTCGATACTTGACCAGGCACCTTGTACATGTGTGTACCTTACGGTAACTTTTCATATGTCAATGTTATGCACTTCCTGGCTCACAGTTAGATAACTCCCCTGCACTACACTTCGGTATAGCCAAGTTGATCTTATGTAAAGTCACATCATTGTTTACTGGCTGAAGAATTCCCTTCAAAAACTTGTACTCTGATACTGTATTTTTAACACTGAATAAAGCCAACCTGTAGTAAAGTGGTACCCCTAAATAACATTGTATACATGCGTTTTAGTATCGGATTGTTTGTAAAGGGTATCAATTTGTCACATCAGAGTTTTCTGGTATCCCAGATCGAAGTGATTGTGTATCATTTGGTCCAAACAAGTGTTTAAGATACAATTTTTGTTTCAGGTATAAAGGTCTTCCGATGACACACCAGTTTAACCCCTATTTGTACAATCCTCGACGTGGGATCTCTCATAGTTCTCTCAACAGTGCAACACCGGATACTCATTTTCTCCCGGTCTTTTCCTCGCTTTATCCATATTTTTAGCACTCAACTCACATTTTCTCCTTCCCTTTTAGAACAAAAAGTAAGCCAATAGCTGAATTTTAAGGTTATCTGGCAATAACAAATAGTGTTCCTAGCAAAGCCTTTCTTTAGAGGGAAGTGTACAGCTCGCAAAAAGATAAATGATTTTTCTGTACTTACAATGGCCTGTACTTTTTCATACGTAGGCCAGCTACTGCTTTGATTTTTTTACTTTTTGAACACCCATCCTCCTTCATATCAATCAATCATTCGTATATTTACTCATGTTTAACTAGTAGTTTACGATCACAGATAAACATTATTATCATTCTATCTTAATATTTATTTGCTGCAATTTTTACACACTTTTACATCTTTTTCTACTGCGCACATATCAAGGCAAAATTGACCAACCATTGTTCCGTTATTTATAACAGTTATCTTCGCAACTTCTTTCAGCCAAAAATAAAATACATGTTTTTTTATCAACATGGGTTTATTCAATTTGGATCAGAATGAACATGAAAATATATAATGGCAAAGAATCAATTTGAGCACTGGTAGTTCAGAGTTTGTGACTCCAACAGAGCCTTGTACATTGTTCATGGCTTCTCAGGGCATCAGTGCCCCACTATCATGATCACCTCTTGGGATACAAGACTTCACAGTATCATCATTTGTAGTGGGATAATCTACTCCAGTATAACAGCCGCTGTTCACACATTTGGTTATCAGAAACTTCCAATGTTTATCCTGTAACATTGTCATGATCATTTGCAAACGGATGGTCATCTGATTGAATGAGTCCTCCTCATTCCCAAATGATACACAATAAATTTCCTTTACTTACTGTGAGCTAGGCAGGAATTTTCGCCTCCATTTTTATAAATTTATATGTATTAATACGAATCATTACCATTATTTTCATGCTACCAGTATTCAGTATCTATTCCACACGCAAGGGTTTGAATATAATTTGATCAACTATGCCTTAACCAAGTAGAAGCGACTCAAATCATATAATTCCTATAGTACTAACAATATTTGAAATATCAGCTATTTTCTCAGAGTATAATAACCACTGACCTGTGTGAGAATGAATGGGTTCCCTACTATGACAAGGAGTGCCTGAGCTCTACTGATGGCCACGTTGAATCTCTTTTTGTTACCCAGAAATCCCAGTGTCTTCACCACATTGCCCAGAGCATCCATGTTATCCGGCTGAGATCGCACCTGTCAACAAATAAATTTACTGTTATAACAAGTCATAAAAATGTTGAAAAAATCTAGACTGACACTGTTGCTTTCTTTGTTGTTGTCTGAGAGAAAGGTGTAAAATGCTGAGATGGCATAGCAGATTGATTTAATATGAGTGGCATAAAATACAATTTTAGATCTCTTTTTGCTTTCACAAGAGAAAAATGATTAACTCAGTTAAACTTACAGTAGACACTATGATGACAAGTCTCTCCTGACCCTGAAATTCCTCGACAGATCCAACCTTGACCTCTTTAGTCACTCCAACGCACTCCATCATAAGTCTTATCTTCTCCACCTGCCAACCAATCAGTACTGCAGTTTGTGATATAAAATCTTGCTATTTTTAAGCTATATATATATTAAAATAGCTCAATTTATTTAAGAGTTTTCATCTCAGTTGATATGATGTCAAAACTCCAATTACATTGAGATAAACCCATGATTATTACATCGCATAAATCTAAAACCATGCTCGGTAGCTAGTTAGTTCTGCTCTTGAGGCTTTGGGATAAAATGGAGCCGGAAACTGACAGCTTACCAGTAGAAAGGTAGGCACTTGAAATGGAGCCGGAAACTGACAGCTTACCAGTAGAAAGGTAGGCTCTTGAAATGGAGCCGGAAACTGACAGCTTACCAGTAGAAAGGTAGGCACTTGAAACTGACAGCTTACCAGTAGAAAGGTAGGCACTTGAAATGCAGGCAAATTATATCTTACTGGGTCTTGTTTAGACTAGCACTAGGGTTTAACTGCAGACCTGTTTCCCGTAGGGTGTGATAACTCTAACAGACCTGTTTCCTGTAGGGTGAGATAACTCTAACAGACCTGTTTCCTGTAGGGTGTGATAACTCCAATATCGTCAGCTTTACAGTGAGTGAGAGCTAATTTTATGTATTTCACTACTTGCACTACTTCTACGGCATTAAGCCATGATGGGTTACCTCCCTCTCTCAGCTCTTCTCCCTGAAATGACAAATCACATAAACAGGTGTGACGGCTGTGTCTGTGTCTGCCTTATGATGTAGTCGAGGTACATTTTGACATAATGAATGGTTAAATTTTACCACAGAGTGCTAAGGATTTCTCTGGCTCCTTGGTTCTAGCCAATCCTTAGCTTCAACATCACTCAATTACTGAATAATTCTTTTACTGACTTCTAAATGGGATGTTTTCTGTAGTAACCCAAAATGGTTTCTTCTTGTTAGTATTTGAAATCAGATCGCACCTGTGTACCGTGAAAGATAAGTGGTTTATGGTGAGAGACTAGCTCTGGTATGTCCTGTAGTGAATAAGCTCTCTCATCGGCTGATACTACAAGCTCATTATCATAAAACAGTGGTGAATAGATAGACATAATGATAGGATGTGCTCTGTAGTTACGTACTAACTTTGTCACCTGTAGAAGAAAAACATCATATGTTAGCAGCCAGTTAGCAGCGCCTATAGTGACGCCGCTTTTCAATCAAATAAGTGAAATTGTAAGGACAACCGAAGATTTCGTACCAGATTTGGGTCGTAAGACGAATGTTCCTCGAAACCACTCTCCTGTCTATTGAATGGGGGATAATTCATGACTCTCTCCAGTAAGGACATGGTGAGTCCACAGCCTTCTGCTATGCGACACTTGACCACAGCACCGAGCTGTTTATGATCTCCTGCTAACACGATACATGCTTCAGGGTTAGCTGTGATTAGTGAAAGAGGTATTAAACACTCCGGCTCACTTGCCTGACCAGCCTGCAATGAGACAAATAATCACAAAACTGAAAAGATCTATAAATATTGATGTTTTCGTGAGTCCCTCATAGACCGATTCAAACCCCCATATCTGATGAATGTCGTTTTCATGAATTAATTAATAAGCGATTTCAAGAAAGAGTGGCAGTCCCTTCTAATACACGCAAGAGAAGATAACTTGAAAACCAGTGCAAACCAAAGGCTGTTTTCATCGTATGTCCCTTACCAAGCAGCTTAGGAATAAAATGACTCTGACCCACATCTAAAAGAACTAGTACAATGAAATTCTATTTTCTTTGATGAAAGAATACTCTGGTGCCTTCCAATGATTGTACTGACCTTCGAGTTGCCTCTCAAGACAGTTGGTTTCCGCTGATTAGATAAAACCCCTCTCAACCCAGAATAACTCCATAATGTTGTCCATCCACTGCTGACTTACCTCATCTATGAAGACATGAGTGAAGTGTTTGGTGTGGAGACCGAGACTGAAGAACATTCCGGAGCTCACACAGGTGGAGATAATTATCCTGTGCTGAGAGAGAGACTGTAAGTCTGTACCATCCTGACATAGATATCGTATCTCCTCAGGTAAGCTCTGCAATGTAACCATAGTGAATGTATGTTACTATGTATGAAACATAAGAGATAATCATCAGCTTGCTAGCAGTGAATGCAGCGGCCCAAGTATTGCGCTACCTGCGCAAACTAGCAAATCTTTCAGCAAAAACATTAACAATTTGGAGTGTACCGTCAAGTAAACCAATGACAGAATTGTAATACATATATTTAAACTTCTATATTATGACCATGTAGACCCATGACTGCGGATCAGGATAAATGTAGTTTAAGTGCTCAAACGGTGCAAGATGCTGGTAGAGGCATTTCATTATCAACCACTTTCTCCCCTCCGTTTAAGTATATACCCATAAAGTGCCACAGTTATGGCCCCCTTCTTTGTGGTGAGACAACTAATAAATTGCTGGCTAGACAACACCTGCCACAAAACAGTACATTGTAGTAAACCATATAATTCCTCAACCTTACCAACTTTTTGAAGGAAAAATATATTGTCATTCCAAGTCAAAATCGAGCAATCCTGGGAATATGTCAGCATATTAGTATGATGGATATGAAACAATATGTCTTGATTGCCTATACATAACTATCATAACTATACATAACTATCTTTTTCTCTTGTATGACCAGTCTTTTTATCTAGCTCCATCTCAATTTTTACGAAATGTTTGGAGTTATCCTCTTTTACATGGTGCCATAGCTGTGGCACTTTATGGGTATATACTTAAACGGAGGGGAGAAAGTGGTTGATAATGAAATGCCTCTACCAGCATCTTGCACCGTTTGAGCACTTAAACTAGGATAAATGCTGTGGTGGACCCTCACAAGATTACGCTGGACATTGAAGGCATTGTTTTGAGTGTGACCCGATTACTCTACTGTATTATATGATTCTGCTCTCTTAAAACTTGTGACTGTCATCTCCGTATCATTTTAGTACTAAGTGAGATATGTTAGCAGATGCCTCGACCAAAACTAATGGGCTATCTTCTGCTATTATACAATATCTTGAAAAAATCTGACTGACTAACTGACCAACTATCAATATCCCTGAATTTCAACTATCGACCTACATTAGGCCTGTACTACAACAGGTTCATGCATACAAATTATTATAGCCCTGAAGTTAGTGATACAACACTCTCTGTTCAACATTCTATTAGCATCATGCTTTTACTTGTTCAATCATAACAGACAATAGAATTGCCCTGGTATTGAGATTGATGGCATGACTCTAATCTGTAATATGAATATGCCAATCTATAAACCACACAACATAACCCAATTAGAGAATAGCATTGCCTTTTCAATCTCGTTATTTGCAGATGGTTAATAAACATAGCGATGAACTTTATTTAACCCATTTGATCAGTTTATTTTTTATCTACATCTCAGTGCATTGACTCAGACAATACTCAGGCTCCGAAGAGACCAGCAAACATCTCTGCATGAATGTCCGCCCATCCTGCTAACGTCCACAGGATGTTCATATTTGTAAGGTGATTTGTTACTATGCCTCCCACAGTGGGTTGTCACAGATGATAATATCATATCTATATCACCATAGAACAGGGTTTGGATTGTTGTAAGCATCCGTCCAACACGATGGGTACTATGGTGCCTTGAGATGAAAAATGGGTATATCTGGCAACAATCCTTAAATGCATTTGTCTTTGATACGTTGCTTCCACTGATTTCGCATTGGTTATCCTACTTAACTAGGAGGATGAAGTAAATGCTTTGAGCAGCGGACAGCAGATGACCTGCGTTGTCAGTTTGTGAATGGAGAATATGATCACCCAGCCATTACAAAGTTGTCACAAATTGAGGATAATAGCAAAAGTTGACAGCTTGAGGCTATCATCTGTATATGTAATTATTTCATGACCTAGCTGTATAAAGATTAACGATATTAAGCATAGTGTAGTATAGCAGGATATAGTGTAGTATGGCAGGATATAGTGACATAAAATATTTCATTTGGCACAGAGATCAGTCAGTAGGTCAATATAAGCCATCATTATCCATCAGTATTAGCTATACAAAGAATCATCGGAGCGGTCTGATCAAGAAGCCCACTCATTGGATCTCATGATGCTAATGTTGCTGTAGACATGGTAGTCTTAGATTTCTCTAAGGCCTTCGATGTTGTATCTCACCCTAAGTTAATTGTAAAACTGACCTCAATTGGAATCAACCCTACCACGGTCCGCTGGATTCAATCCTGGCTGCAGGCTAGAAAGTTGTCAGTATCAGTGAATAACACACTGTCTGCTACACGCCTCGTCACCTCAGGAGTCCCCCAAGGAAGCGTCCTAGGCCCTCTACTGTTTCTTATATTCATAAACGATATGCCTGACTGTATAACTTCAAGTTCCTTAAAATTGTATGCTGACGATTCCTTAATATACCACCCAATTACTAACCCCTCAGACCAGATTAAACTTCAAAATGACCTCGATTCAATCCAAGCTTGGGCTGATCGTTCACAAATGAAGTTTAATATTTCAAAGTGTGAACAGATGAGAATCTCTAGAAATACAACTCAAGTCCCACCAGTGACTTACACCATGGATAACTCCCAACTTAAATACGTAACTGGAATCAAATATCTCGGCGTCACAATTGACAACAGCCTCAGCTTCTCTGACCACATAACTCATGTGTGTCAGAAAGGAACCAAAACCCTGTACATGCTAATGTGCAGCTTAAAGAAGGCAAGACGCAAAACACGCTGCTTATCCTATGTCACCATATGTCGTCCCATTCTTGAATATGCCTCGCATATATGGTCCCCCCACAAGAGAAAATTAATAGATCGATTAGAATCCATAAACCGTAAAGCCTTCAGATGGGTATACGGCTTCAGAAAGTATGAAAGGATATCAAATGCTATGCTGGCTAGAAACTGGCACACCCTAGCAACCCGTCGAAATCTAATCGACAAAAATCTTCTAAACCGTATAGCTGGCGGCAAGGCTGCAGTGGACCCCAGGAGGTTCCTACCTCTATACAGCAATACCCATTACACCCGGCATGGATCAATCCAGTCCGGTGTTAATACTAATGTAGCTAGGTTTGCTTATAAGCATCGCATGCTATCTAACAATGTCTTCTAACCTGCATCCTTATTTTCTCCGTTCTACTATATATGTATCAATATGTATTGTAAATATTGTATGTACAAGCTACTTAGATACCTTACTTAAATCTGTACTAAGCCCACTGACGCCTATCGACCTAGCCCTGCTTTGTGGATCCCCGCGGATCCGGGGGCTTGTGTCCCCGGCCGGCGTGTGCTGGTTGCACTGCGCCTTGTGGGACCTCTTTTGGTCACCCTCCATCCTAGCGATGGTGGGTGCACCCTGGCGGGTGGGTTGGATGGACAACACATGTCTCACACAAGCATTTCATTTTATTCAATCTAACCCTTTGCTGGCCATATACCTTATAACATTATAACACCGCTGCTCTCACCTAAAGCCTACGTTGCTCAGAGTCTCGATATCTGACAATCATATTTGACAATAGAACATTATTCAGTTGCCATAACCTAAACACTTCCAGAAACATTCAACAAAATATTTCTACACAGTTACAGTACCGATCACTACAATCGACACAATACTATATATCTCGATAGAGGAGCCCCTACACTCCGAGTGAGATCAGAAAGGAATGGAATGGAATGGAATGATCTAATATCTGAGTCATATCATTTAATTACAATGCTATCAGTGTCAGATGTCAAGAGGTTAGAACTTTTAAGCATAATCACTCCTAATCCCCCCCCCACCTCCTCCTCCCACATCATAGCAGTGATTGCACATATAACACAAACCGGGCACTTAATGAGCCAGAGTATCATCGTTTGAGATCAGAGAGAAAAAACTCACAACTGGAATCTTAGTCAGTGACATACTCCAGTAGACATGCATTTTGATACCAGATACACTTACCTCTTCTTGCCTGCGATATGATATAAGTCGGACTATATCAGTCTCACCCCAGCAACTGTAACCTCGAGCCAGCTGAAGTGTCTGAGAATAAACATGTTTAAAATATCAGTGCATACACAATGCCACAGTGCTCTAACAACTAGTGGTGCGGCAATCGATAATCAAGTATTGAGTGGCATTAGGAATATGGTTAAGAGGCACAAGATGGAAAGAAAGCCAAAAAAGTGCTGTTCCTTGAAAGTCTAATCAGCTTACAAAGAATAAAAGTTTAATTTACCAACAAGTCAGCAGCGCTGTTAGATGGTGTGCATATTAATATTCTACTGCCGCGGATCTGACTGAAAACTTGTAACACACATTCTACCAGTGTCATGGTTTTCCCTGTGCCTGAAATATTTATGACAAAATATCCAAAATCAAACATCATGAGCTTCAGAAGTGTTATGCACTAAACATAACCCTTATTCACAATGCAGCATGTTGGAAAGAGACAACAAATTTCACCATCCCCAAGGGGTCTGATGGTTGATAGTGAAGTGCCATAAACAACCCTCCCCATTCCGCCCTCGGTTTGAGTACCAAGCCTATGGTGGTTTGGTAGTATGAGGTTGTAATTATTTAATATGACACCAATACTCATTTTCTGTATCATGCCTGTTATGCAGATTTCAAAATACACACACCATATTATAAAATTGGAGGCAAAGTAAATTATCAATACCCCCCCCCCCCCCCCCCTCTATCCCAACCGGCTACAGTAATATATAAATATGAAAATATTAATGGAGTTATGTTTACATTTTCCACCCAAAGCTGTTTGCACTAGAATTTGTGTAGGTGTTTATTAGCCTGGTCAGGCTAGTGAAGTATAAATGGTGTATTTAGTGTATTACATACAATCACAGAGTAAGGATAAGGATAAGGATATATCCTTACTCTGTGATACAATTTTAAACATGCAGATGAGCCTGTCAGTTAGATAAGATTGATTATGCTAATTTTTCGCAGATGGTCAGTCTACTGTCTATTTCCACGGCAATAAATAAGACAGAAGTAGTGGGATTGATGTTGTTATTATTTCCTGTAATAGACTCCTACACAGGCGCCAGTGATGGATGAGTAATGAAATAGGCATGGAATCAAGTCAAGCAGAAAATAGCAGAGAAAATTCTCTTCAGGGAATAATCTTAACATATGGC
Source organism: Membranipora membranacea (assembly GCA_914767715.1). Lineage (NCBI taxonomy): Eukaryota > Metazoa > Bryozoa > Gymnolaemata > Cheilostomatida > Membraniporidae > Membranipora > Membranipora membranacea. The sequence continues at coordinate 15,553,157 of OU612068.1, forward strand.
CTGATTTACAGCATCACCTCATGAGGCCAGTTTATAAACTACAATTTTAGCATTTTTGCTTATACAACACATGGCGTATGGCTATGGGTTATGAGTCAGGGGTGCAGGTTCTCATATTACTGATGCGAAGACAAAAGTTCCCATGAATTTTGTTACTCTGTGTAGTCAGTGTAGCCTTTGTTATGATCTCGAATTATGCAGGTAATTCCATGCAGGTCATTCGGTCAGTCGGCTTACATAACACAATCTATGCCCAGTGACCCGTGGTTTCAACCAACGTCCCATTGCCTACACGTACAATGCCCTTTTGTTAAAAAGTGGTCATTCGAAACATAAATTGCCAAATTGCGTGTGACAGTCCTAGCAGCTATCCACAATAGAAAGATACATAATCATAGATACATTCCCATAATGTTGGATTTAAGTTTATGTGCCATGACCTAACCTTCTTATAATATTGAAGCAGCCACAGACCACACACAGAGTAAATTCATTCCATATGCACAAATAAGCCGGTATTAATTCCGTTTTAGTTTGGTATTCATAGATTGTTGGATGGGCAATTTTCTCGGCTAAAGGATGGGGTATGATAGGTGTGCAGAAGCGTGTTTTTGTGTGTATAAAACTGTCTGCAAGAGGCATTACTTTATCTGCTCAATACATTCACCAACATTGTATTACTACCTTACTGCCTCTTACAATTCACCACAACACATCATCAAGTACTTTTCCTCAAATTTCAACTCAATACAATACAATACAATGATAATTATTACCTAGCAGCTGGTTTGTCATCCCATAACAAGTAAGCTGTCAAGTCAAGTAAGCTCTCACATACCTGGAGGGCCAAATATGACATAAGGGTACGGCCTACATTTAGCCTGTAACACCCTCTTAACAGCTAGCCTCTGTTCAAGGTTCAGCCGTCTATTATTCAGCCATGTATCGTCGTGCACATCGAGGCAATCCAATTCAGGAACACGACTAGATTGAATGCAGATCTGTCGGGGAAATAGACCTGCAGAAATGAAATAACGGATAAGACATTCCCACCTACCATCATATAGGAATGCGGCACAATAAGGTTATATGGATTTGCCCAAATATCATGGTATCATTATTGTTTTCACAACAACTAGACTAGATAGAAGCAGGGAGAATTCTCCCTGATAGAAGTAAGGAGTGATTAGATAAATCAGTCAATGTGACTGGCTTGTTCCAGGTAAGGGGATGTTGTGGATGGTGAATTTGATATTGAAGTTACCACATTCACCAACTATCTGACCACTATCCTATAAAAAGTCTTTCATAGGTGGGCGCAGAACCCAAATTCCCTTATGTTCGCAAGAGCAGGGAGTTATGATGTTCGTTTGAGCCATCAACTACAAGTATAGCATAATAATGACTAGAAGCCAGACAGGTTAACAAGAAGCTTTCACTTTTATATGATTTCTGTGTTTAGTTCTGCCTCGATAATACATAAATAATAAATATTGAAAGCATATGATTAGGGCAACCTCATTACAACAAGAGTTAACATATTATATGTATATATCTTTTTTATGACTATTATCTCAAGTGGGATTGTTCTAAGTCATACTGCTGTAAACATCATCTCTCTCGGACGAGGAGGGGCAAGAGACTGAGGGGCTCAGACTACCATTAACCCTACGCACAGTATAAAGAACCCAATCCCCTTACCGAAAAAGAATTGACAGCTGCGGCGCGCAAAAGTACATGGTCGCTATCCCGGCCCCCCTGCCACATGGGCCAGATAAATAGGACGGTCAATTGATGCCTAATTTATAATGGAATAGTTCTATGCAACCTGGTCGCTTGTTTAAGGATGCAGATTGATTGTTGCAACAGTAGATTGGCACTTAGACAACTCCAGGAGTCCAGGGCATCCAACTGAGGTAATACATAAAATTTACACTTGCACAAGCCTTGCAGAGAATGTTGACAACAGAGGCAGGAAATCTAAATATGCAGAATGGTTTGCTCATGGGTACATTTTGATCTATTACTCTATAGGTCATGCGCTAGTTAATAAGCATCATGTGACTTAAAGTCTGAGTCATATCCATAGATATAAAAACTATCTATATCACATAAGACAGGCTGCGATATAGGAATTTTGTTTTGTGATTTGTATATTAGTTTTTGATACTGTCAATTGATTGAAAATGAGAAACACAACCAACGACTACTACGTATATCAATTGCAGCAATGAAGCTGCCTTACTGACAAATTCCCATGATGCAACTTTATTCAGGGGGGGGGGGCGAATTGGTCAATTGTTTTCAAATACTGCCAAGCCAATGCCATAATTTGCAGCTGTTACAGCACACAATTATCGAGTATTACCTTAGGGCTGTAAATTTGTGAATCGTTGTAGAGATAAGAACTGATAGCCACCATTTTATCCCATGATTTGTTTTGTGAATTCAAACTCACAACTTTCTAGATTGAAACACTGAACATGACAATTATTTAACTAACAACAAGGGGTCTATAGTGGGGAACATAATAAGGGGAACATAAGAAGGGGAACATAACAACAAGGGGTCTATAGTGCAACAAGGGGTCTATAGTGCAACATTGGCAGTCAGTGGTGCAGCAAAATATGGGGAGACCTTCATGAACGGGAGTTCATTTTTAGTATTCTATATAAGTGGTCTACTTGCACACAGTCACTGATCTCTGATGGTTCAGATATTCATTTATTTAAACTCTTTTAAAAAAAATCAATAACACTGTTATTAAAATTAGGTGTTTGCTTAATAAAACAAAGGTACTTTCCATAAAAAATATACATATATAATGCATAAAACTGAGAGACTGTCGAAAATCATCTCACAATGTAAATCTTCCAATTCTAAAGTTGTTGAGACGTTTGTAGATCAGCCTATAACATGATCTCAGGTGTGTAGTTGAGTGACACTGTTGTAGCGTTTAGCGGTGGAGATTCCATACTTATGCAATCTTTCTGCAGGCAGTTAGAGAGGATGTGACCATACCCAACACGCTCATCGCACAGGCGAGCAGACTGAAGACAAGAAGTGTGATGTGAATGTTTTGATTTTCTTTGTCATAGACACAGTCCTTAAATCCAAAAGCGTTCTTCTTCTGACACTTGTAGACATTGATAGCATAGATCCAGACCATGGAGGCAGAGGCAGCAGCAGCAATACAAGCTCCCATAAGATAAAACACCTGCATCTTAGCATTTCCGTCACAGCACATGGTCAGCACTCCGAATACTCCATTCACGATTACTAATAATGCTATCAACACCGGTCCAAAAGCGTTTATTTTGTCAGGCATTGGAACAAGAATATCATTCTTCTTAGCCGTGTCGCTGAAGTCTTTAGCGACCATTCCGAGTATGACTACTCCTGCTATGATCTGCACGATCCCAATTACTAGGATAAGCTTCGACATGGCGGTATTGACTGAGCACACAGGACTAACAGCGTCGATTCTAGAGTTGTACTGTGATAGCAAATTAACTGCGCAGCCTTAGTGTGCTCTACTTATTTTATACTTTTGTTTGATTTATTGAATCAACAGCATTCTTAGCAGCAGTTGTAATTACAAGCTTAGCCTCTAAAGGGTTCTTTATGATTATGTAATGGAGAGAAATCTGTTATACGGGACCTAAGGCTGAGCAAAGTGGGTTGGGCACCTTAAGAGAACTGTGATTGGTTGGTTATTTTACCAATAATTCTCACTGGGAGAAAGGAGACACAACTCCAAAGTCATCAGCAAATTAACTCCCTGAATTAACTAACAAGAATTATGCAGGCTCAATTCCGTTCTGAGAATAAGCTGATTCGAGCAAAGAGTATACTACATATTTTTTTCTTCATGGAAGATTGGATGACCAGCACCATTCATGAGGTTGTCAACCATCATTCAAAGATCTGATTGATCTTTGTTGAACTGTTGTCATGACTTTCTGTTCAAGAAAAAACTGAATACAAACCCGTTAAGCTCATTGTTTGAACCCCAAATGTACGGTATGATGATGATAGAAAAGGACATTGTGGTTACCCATATTCCATCCCTGATAGTCTGAGAGTATTAGTGACATATAGCACTAATATTGTTTAGTTCATCAGTTCACCCTGCATGGTCCAGACAGCTGAAGTCATGATTGTGTGAAGGAAGTAACCTGACTTAACAATCACACATAAATATCAGTATTTGAGGACTTATTGTACAAGTGCATTTCCCAGTATATCGGGTAGAAGTGCCAAAAAATTTCAACCGAAGTAGAAGTTGATGGGAGTGTAATTATCTGACTAACCTGGCCAGGCCATTTGATGTATCAGTTTCACAGCTTGATGCATTCTTCTAAATGGCACTCTACAAAATTACAAATCAGAGTTATCTTAACCTGATAATGGATAGTGCATCTCCTTGCCTCATCATTATAAACTTACCAACTCTCAATTACGAATCAACTAAAGATTTGTTAGTAATGCAGGTTGAGTATGTAATGATTTTAAATGTTTGGTTCTTTTTCAGTTACAGGGTGAACGAGAAGGACAAATAGATAAGACAAGCTTCCACTAGCTATAACAATTACCTGCTTATATAGAATATCACATAGCATTCCTCCTCATTATAACTGTCATGAAATGAGCTGTGGAACTTAACATAGATTGTCTCATTGATAGTCTGAAAGAAGACACAAGGTTAGAAAAAATATTAGTCAAAAATATACCGACAATGTATCAATGTATTTGATCCACTCTCTTTGTATTTTATGATTTGTGGCTGATGCAGATACAGAAGGCCGAAGAGCAGGGCCATTCTAGTTTTCTCAGTAGATGTCATTAATGTAGTGACTAATATGGAAAACTCATTGCGTGTATCAAAATTCATTAATGTTAACAAGCTCTCAAAGCTGAGAAAAAATACATATGAAGACATACAACGTATGTGAAACCACCAGACTAACGTCATATATGTCACTACCATACTTACATCTTGTTTTAAACCCCCATACTTACTTACATCATATTTATAACACCAATACTTACATCATGTATATAACCCTCATACTTACATCATGTATATAACCCTCATACTTACATCATGTATATAACCCTCATACTTACATCATGTATATAACCCTCATACTTACATCATGTATATAACCCTCATACTTACATCATGTATATAACCCTCATACTTACATCATATTTATAACACCAATACTTACATCATGTATATAACCCTCATACTTGCATCATGTATATAACCCTCATACTTACATCATGTATATAACCCTCATACTTACATCATGTATATAACCCTCATACTTACATCATGTATATAACCCTCATACTTGCATCATGTATATAACCCTCATACTTACATCATGTATATAACCCTCATACTTACATCATGTATATAACCCTCATACTTACATCATGTATATAACCCTCATACTTACATCATGTATATAACCCTCATACTTACATCATGTATATAACCCTCATACTTACATCATGTATATAACCCTCATACTTACATCATGTATATAACCCTCATACTTACATCATGTATATAACCCTCATACTTACATCATGTATATAACCCTCATACTTACATCATGTATATAACCCTCATACTTACATCATGTATATAACCCTCATACTTACATCATGTATATAACCCTCATACTTACATCATGTATATAACCCTCATACTTACATCATGTATATAGCCCTCATACTTACATCATGTATATAACCCTCATACTTACATCATGTATATAACCCTCATACTTACATCATGTATATAGCCCTCATACTTACATCATGTATATAACCCTCATACTTACATCATGTATATAACCCTCATACTTACATCATGTATATAACCCTCATACTTACATCATGTATATAACCCTCATACTTACATCATGTATATAACCCTCATACTTACATCATGTATATAACCCTCATACTTACATCATGTATATAACCCTCATACTTACATCATGTATATAACCCTCATACTTACATCATGTATATAACCCTCATAGTCTATGGGCTGCATATGACTGCTGACAGTTACAGAGAGTTTATCACCGACACTCAGACTGGGCTGGCCATCAGGTAACCCAGGTATTATCAGTGTCAGGTATCCTCTGCTCCTACTGAATATCGCCTGTCAAACATACATCACAGTATCTGTTAATGACGCGAGACTGAGATTAATTTATTTATAGTGAGCCTCTCTTGACAGACTTTGCCATCAAATATCGCTTAAATATTTAAAAATTTTGTGACTTTACACTTTCTTCTTGAAAATGCTGCAACATCTGACAAAAAAAATGATGAAGACTATCATGATAGGCTAGGATTAGGCTAGGATCATTTTTTTTAAATCTATGAATTATGATGTGAAATGGTAAATTCCTACAGCTTTTGTTAATTTATTCCGATAGTAGGAGTTATCATTCAACAAGAGTGACCTTGGAAAATTATTTCTATTGCCAGCAGAGAGCCTCAGGTCTATGGGTAGGTATTTATCCTCGCCTTACCTGATCAATGTCAAACTTTCTTATCTCGACTTCAGCATTCACCTCCTCGAGGTATAACAGCGAGTCCAATTTACGGACATAGTTAGTAAGAGCCAACTCCTGACAATGTAATAAATATCAAATGTAACAAATTTACGTATCTAGATTCAATAGGCGCATCAGACACTCTCAAATCTCCAAACCATTTCAATTTGTTCATTGCTTGCTTTCACAATTCATACCAAACTGTCAAAAAATGTGATTCTTTTACTGATTTTTTATTCACACAGAGTATTATTGTAGCAGTACAGAAGCAATAAAGGAATGAATGAATGAATGAATGAATGAATGAATGGTGTGATGACTAAAACTTGAGGGTAGGCTAGGCAATACTATGTAACTCTTGCAAACATATTGCTTATAGTTGGAAAGCGCCTAAAAACAAGAAGAGGTGTACCTGTTCTAGTTCAGGGTGGAGGTACTGTAGCTGTCTCGTGTCATTCAACATACACGATCTCAGATCATTAGGTACCTCAAATTGTGGCAGATTTTTTGGTAAGCGTGTGGCCCTAAAAAAATATTCAAGGCTGGAAATTAATATGATATGTGATTTAGGCTACACAAATAATCAAACTTGGCGACCCAGTCTCCACCTCTAAAACTGGTCATAAAATAGAAATTGATCAACCATCAAGCAGCAGTAGTCTCAATCGCGATAAGACCATTATTTTTGTCACAAAATAAGATTTGAAGCCAGCCTTCCCTTCTTCACATTTATAATCATGAATCCAGAAGCCTTACACATTCTCTCAAGGAAGAATATCCATGTCTATAACTATGTAGATTTTTATTTGTTTAATAAATCTATTTGAGATGAACAACTAAAAAATCACTTGGAACAAGACAAATGGGGACTTACACTTATATGTTACACCAATTGCACAAATAGACCAGCACAGTACTATCAAAATTGTCCTGCAACCCAGTAGTAAAAGTAAACATATACCATAAAATTATTAATAAAGACATGAAGAACATTTGAGCTGACCAGCAGCTTGAACGGGAAACCAATATGAGATAAAAAGGAAGGCTAGTGTTACACATTAAATACGGCCTACCAATAAATTACCTATATTTATGACAGTGCTTTGAGCACATGAATACTTGAGAAAATATATAGACATATTCATCATAGACTGATGAGTGATACTGACTATAATTATAGGACTTTCAACTATGCACAAAGTTAAAGCAGGGAGGGTTAAAGCATGGTACAAGGATTCTCTTTAAGAGTTGTTTCCCCTAAAAAACCAGAGAAGATAATAATATATAGTGGTAGTATATAAATAACAGTAATAAAAAGTAATTAATTAATTCACAAATATTGGAGAGTTTCTGGAGATCCAATCCCAACAGTCCATCCCATTCATCCACATCACATACTCATTATGCTGTTAAAGGAGTTCAGTTGTAGCTGTGGCAGCACAATATAACACTCTCTGTAGCGGCAGCAGTGAATGGTAGTATATAGAGCCGGCATTTATACCTTCTACATTTGATGACAGCTAGAAAAATAATCATTACATTACATCATATATACATAATTGACAAAGCTATTTTGTACAATTTTGCTTTTTTGTTGTATTATCCATCGCTGAGCATACGGTGAGTTGGTTAATACTATGATCTACTGTAGGTTGATCATGTGGCGAATTTGCTGAAATCATTCAATTAACAGTATGATGATGACTTTATTGTCACTTTTAATAAAGCATTGGTCATAAACATATTTCATCATGTAAAAGAAACTTACAACCACCGATGGGCAGAGGTTAGCACAGTCTCTATTCAGCTTACAAAGTGTCTCTTGAATGTTTGAGATAAGCAGATTCTTGTTACAGAAGTGTGTATATTCGCTGCCTGTGTTAAATTGATCAGCAAACTCTAGGAAAGGGTTCTCTCTGATGGCACATAGATGCCTGGTCAGCTTTCTAGATAATCTGTCCACATCAACCTGCAAGGAGATAAACAAGTAAACCTTTATAAGTATTTCCAAATCACAATCTTTGTTCGACGCAATCGAATTTGGGGCAATCCGATTGATAGCAACTCCCAACCACCTGAACCTATATGAAAGTGATATCATAACTTATAAATGAATAGCCCCAAAAGGAGCCACATGAGAATCTGGAGATGTATCTAGGGCCGTACTTGATCTATAGACCATTCTAACTCACCACTTCTCCGACGAGAGAGTTACACGGAGCTGTAGTAGACGTTCTCTCATCGTCATGTATAGCAAATGCATGCTCCTGCAATCAAGAGAAAAGATTTAAAAATTAAGTGTTTTCCTGACAATGTATCTGCATAGTACTTAAAATAAGAAAGATCTTACGATCCATAACAATTTATTTGCATCGCAAAATATCATAGCATTATAACGACTCTCCTGGCTGAACTTGTTTAATTGCCTGTTTGTTAAATCATTTTGAAGCAAGCTTTATATTGTATATTTGAAATCTAGGAGTTCTGTTTGTTATGGATAGGCTTTTCTATAACAAAACAGGGATACATGTAGCTCTGCGGATAACTTACATAAGATCTAATAGCATCCGAAACACAACTTCCACTCTGAGAGAGGCTCAGTTCTAATGCTATAAGTTCTGTTGGTTCAAAGTCAGTGAGGGGGGTCCTCTTATCTCGGCTTGATCTTCGAAGTCTAGATGAAGAATCTTCTAACTTAGATATACTGTTGGAGTCAGCCGTTGGCCTCACACTATAAATATCGACAATATTGATCTCTCATCTTCCTTGCTAATAATGACAGGAGCTAGGAAACTATAATGGATATGTAATAGCGATGGCATCAATACCATCGGTATTCTAAGCGCTGATGATCTGACACCACCAACGCCCTTGATTACTACATCAACACTGGTGGGTGCAACTCATCAAGAAGTGGTCACTTAATTCCAGCTCATACAAGAACTGAACTTAATAGCAAAGGCGTATTTAAGGATTAATGATTTATACTACCTGCTTTGTTTTATATAATTTTTATCATTAATTAGACGTTTGAGTTGAGCCTATGCTAGCTCTTTTTTGTCTTCAACTGTTTTATCGTTCTTGTCACTGTCTAATTTGCTCGAAAGTGATAATAAAGAACATATCAAAAAACCATAGAGAAACTGTCACAGCAGTTTTGGATAAAATTCACTTAAAGGTACAATATTTTACAATAGAATAGTTTATGACAGCAAAACGAGTATAAATCCTTAGATACGTACGTATTGTTTTCTGAGGAAGGAGTGCCAATATTTCTCGCGCCAACACATAGAACAGTAGTTAACACCAGACATATCATACTCACATCCATGTCTGCAAAAGTCAAGAGTATGGAATGAAATGTGGGGATTATAAAATTTGATTTTGGCCTCTGATGTTTTAATTAATTTTGAGATTAAAAGATGAAATTGCAATTGCGCTTCTGTATAAAATACACTTTATTGGCAGATTGATGTTAAAGAGACAAAAGACTTTCCATGAAAGTTCAAGAAACATTTTGTAGCGGTGATCACAAGTTTTCTTACCTTTATAATTTTGTTCGGCGGAAATACAGGTTTGAGTGCAGCGATAGAGATGTAATAAATAGCAGAGAAGAATATGAATAATCAGTTTTAGATGTTATCTTTGTAGGGTCAGTAAACTGTTTGATGTGTTACCATTTGATTTCAGAGAATTTATACAAAATCAGATATTTCTTACTTCCGACTTTTGTTTGCAGAGTACGTCAGATTCATACATATTTTATTTGGTGTATCGGAGTTGTGACACAGATTGCGCGTGAAATACAATCATAATTATTGTTTTTTTGCTCTACAAACTTATCAGGAGTAACAAAGAAATAAAATTGAGCTCAATTAGCTGAGCCATTTAGAAATAAAGCACTAATGGCCCATAGTGACAATGTTGGAATTAATTTTTAATGATAGAAATTATGATATTATAAAATATGATGACAATTACTGATCCAAAAATACTCTACAGAGAGACATTTTTGTTCAGGTGCAGTGCAATGCAATGCACCCTAGAGGACCAAATTCCAGAGAAATTCAAGGGTTCTTATTGTGGAGGAGACCGGCGGAGGAGATATATAGTGACGGAGGAATATTCGATGAATCTATTGAGTACTACCGGTTCTGAATTAATCTTAGTATTATGTAAGATTCAACCGCATCCGGTTTTCTAAAATGCGTTGTGATGATCATTTGAACCTGATTTCTAAACAAAGATGATTTCTCAGAAAATTATGATCACTCTCAAACACTTTTTCATTGTCTCATAGTTCATACTTTCTTATAATTTGTCATAAAACCCAAATTTCATTTTGACTTTACAAAAATGTTTAATAATTATCATAAAATAAATGACACGAGTATTTCGCTGCTAATGACAAAAGAGTGTTACTAAGAGATTATAAATTTATTAACCATCAATTCAAGTTCATGGAATTGTAAAGTTTTTGGATAATTGCCTTAGTTTACGATGAAATTCGACATAATAAATCACATGTAATTGAATGGTAAGCCAGTTGAAAGCATGTGAAATTTTTTTTTCTTAATTCCTGTTAAGTAATAAATTTGAAAAATGTAGTAACCATGTTACACAAATAAATGATCAAACTTTGGTACCAACTAAAACAAAGAAATTACTTTTTCTTTCAAAACTGGGTACATCACACACATATTCCCATCAGTAACTAAGTGTTCATTCCTAGAGGAACAAAGTGTTTTGAACTACAGCTTAATGGTTAGAATGTCAGATTTTATCTGTTACAAAAACAAACATATTAATCATGTACTTGATTAATATACTTTATCTTTTGCTCACAGTAGACGCCGAAGTCCCTGAAATGTAGCAATAAAGCTGCTTATACAGTTGAGCCTTCAAACCAAAGCGGCATCTGTGGGCGGATCATGATAGTGACCATTTTATCTTTGATCCGTCCTGCCATTTAACAAACATTATTGGTAATAAGACCCACAAGGCCACATAACAAAATAAAAATCAAATTCATCCACCGTGATCACCAGAACGCCTTCAGAACACCCAGCATCGAGATTCTGACCATGTGGAAATCCTTCCCATTATATAAAAAAAACTCATTGTCTTATACACAAAAAGATTCCAGGAAATGAACTGTTGAACCCGATCACCCCTTGATCCCCGGAGGCCAATCAGCTGGTACAAATCTTTACTCTACTTTACAAAGTTCAGGGTGTTTCAATTATTCATTGGTCATCTACCTACACTTTCACCTTCAGTAGCAGTAGGTGTGCAGATATTCAGGCGATAATAAGGGACAATAATCCAGGGGCTGTTTGAACATGTCGTCATCTGCAATCAACCTTCACTATAAAACACACTACATCGCACACATTATCTACCCTATAAATTTCTGGTCACATTTTTTACACACTAATTATCAGGAACCACAGTGATCAGTCAACGTTTTTGTTCTAAAAATTTGTGATAGAAAAAACTTTCAAACATGGAAGTATCGATGTGATGCTAAATACTAGTAAAACTTACCGGAATGAGGGTCTGACACCAGGCATGACTGAATAGCTCTGACTTATATCAGTGTTGATATTATGCCTAACTTGTCGGTATTTCTGCCTTGATGAGCTGAGACTCTCCGGATGTGAGTCTGAGTGAGCAGAGATAGGTACACATGTACCTAGGAGTTGTCTGCTCAGACCTAGACCTTCAAACTCCATAGTCATTGTCTGTTCATCAACTCCAAGATATCTGTAGGCACAAAAACAACAGAATAACTTTGGAGAGAGAGAGAGAGAGATAGAAAACTCTCTGCAGCAGCCACAGATACATACAAGGACATCCATGTAGCTTCCCACTATAACAATCCGATACCCAGCAATATAATCTCAGGTTTCACTTCAACTAGCAGTATTCCCCTTTGTCACCTTAGCTGACATACTAGGATTAACAGGGAACGATAGGAAAGTTGGGAGTGCATTTTGCTTCGATTAAACACAATACTAAAAACATAATATGTCTTCTGATAGTATATTATATAGTAATTGCATCTTCCAATGCATAGCACGCAAATTTATCGTACCGAATGCTTTATGACAGATTTTCAGTAAAACTCCTCATGACCATTTGAGACTGAAGAGTGTTTTGGCATACCTTGGATTGAATGAGAGAGTAAAATAGAATGTCATGCCCGGCAGCAGGGAAACTGTATCTGAAGTGATCACATTCTTCGTAGAGTGCTGACCCTCTAGCGAGATTCTAGGCTTTGAGATACTAAACTGTGATCCAATGATATCTCCCAGGGTTATCCGTATCAGCTTTAATATATCTTTAGAACCATTCCTACAATTTATATTAAAATAAACAATAATGCTGCCCAAAGCACTACATACAGAGAAAGTCTCTATATGTAGTACTCCAGTGCACTCATATCATGATAAAAACTTCATGTGAAGGCAGCTTTATAAAATATCACTACTGGCTTTCTCTGAAAACTCAGATATTTAAATTTTGTTACACAATTGCTAGCCATTTAACTTATTTTAGAAATCCAACTATAAAACTTCGCGAATTGTCTGGGTTTGTATATTTATTTCACTGAACAACAAATGAACCATCATCGTCACCCACATACTTAATATACTTATATTTGTATATATTAATTCCATGGCGTCACCTTAACCAGGGAATGTAAACTGGAGTAAATTTTTTTTTAAATGAGAGGAGGTTTGTCTATGTCAGTGATATCATTTGTTTACTATAATATTACGCTAACCTGACAAATATGGTATGTGTCGCTGAGCTTCCAAGTTCGACATCCCTGAACTGGAAATCACCTTGAGTGAATACGAAGTCAGGATTGATTGTACTTGAAAAAGACAACAAAGTATATAGGCAAATTAAAAGTAGGTCCGAACGGGATAGTATCTTGTAGCAGATAATATTCAATAGATCAGTTTAATATGCAGATTAATGAAGTATACATGATTGTTTTAACAAAAACCTACTGTAGAAACTCTACTAGAAACTTTAGTGATAGCATTATTACTTATGAAATGTTGTTTTAGAAGGCAAGAGAATATTTTGAAGATTATCAGACTGAGCTTAGTACTACTAAGAGGTCATACTTGTTTGATTGACTAGATTTATCTCCAGCTGCTTGGTTGAGATTCGATGATTTAGCACCAGATGCTGATTTTGGTGCTGATTTGCTGACTGTTAAAGCTCTGTGTTTCCAACGCTGACCTTGATCACATTCCATCATATTGCCGGTGACCATGTCGCCACGATTAGGTGTATAACTGTCCACACAACATTGACGTGTGAAAGCTAAATCACCATCTATGAAACAATAGTTCTGCCCTAAGTGCACAACTCGTCCTAAAATATAAAATGTCATCAATAAATATATATTGAAATATAATAGAAAAGTCCTCATATTGCCATGACAAGGACAAATTAAATTCTCAAACAAATAGCAATGATCAGTTTCTTGATCTTTGTTCAAAACTCTGTTAAAAGGAGAATTGGCGACTACTGACTACCGATTTATGATTACTGAAATTTTACGGATCAGAATAAGCCACAAATTATAACATACCTGTATATTTTTGTGTAGAGAAAGGCTTGACAGATTGCACGGTCTTTGTTGTACCGTTATCAAGCAGCTCAATCTTGACCTTGTCACCTCTCCAAGGTTGGTAATCCTGTAATAAAACAAAACTAAAGGTATCCAGGTTACGAGTAATTTGTGTCTAGCTCGACTTTTTTTTTATCCAAGCAATGAAATTTTTTTGGTCGGTCTATCCAACTCTTGGCATTTTTACGCAAATAGTTACTCCCTGCCTCAAGTCTCATGTCTGATCACATGATATAATGATAATGTTAGCTGTGTTGACATCAGATATTGTATCAATTTAGATTGGACCTACAGCACAAAATGGAAGTTGTCCGCTCACAATAGAAGAGAAAACAGTGAGTTTTATATCAAGATCTCTCAAAAATATATACAAAAAATTGCAGCACCGTGTTGGTAATGTAGGTTGGGAAGTTACCTTGTAACAGGAAGGAGTGAACCTGTACTTATGACTGATAACTCCTTCACCATCTCTGTTTATATTAGTAATAGTACCATGTGTATGATATATATCTCTGATTGTATCCCACGAATCAGAGTCAGGTACCACACTAATAGCTTTCCAGCCTGTATGACGAGCCTGTCTCACTGCTAACACCTCAACAGTATCTCCCAGCTGTATGCACATAAGACAAAAGAAGAGGAACAAGTCAGGAAATGTTTCACTTCATTAGAAAAGTAAAGTACTGCTGCCATACAGCCAAATGTGTGCTTATTGAATTCTGTATAGCTCAAAACTAATAAAATGAGGCTGCAATCTCAGCATTTTCATATAATGAGCTAATAATTTGCACAAACTGATAGTCAAAATTAGGGTATGAAATTAATTATCTATTGTACCATGTGACGTAGTTACTGTCTTACTAGTAGAAATTTCATGCCCTGATTTTGAAGATCAGTTTGTGCCAATTATTGCCCATTAGGTGACAGTTCTGAGATTAAAGTCTCAATAAGTTATCTTGGAGCTAGCTATACAGAATTCAATGAGTGGCAGCAGTAGTTTGAGTAAATCAAATTTAACAACATTACACTCGGCCGCAATCTTACAACTAAAAAACTACAAATAGCTGAGAGTTTTATGGCTGATCTTATATGTAAAAATTGTGGCAAACCCAAGGAGGAATCTCACCTTGAGGTTGCCCTCCTGTTTGACGTATTCTTTAGTAAAATAGATGTAGTTATCTATGAGCCCATAATCCTGATATAAATGTGTCACCTGTCCATATACTGTCTTCTCTTCTCTCTCATGGTAAGCACCAGGTATGCCTGCTGCAGAATATCAAAGAGAATAAATAAATATCGCAGGGTGGAGTACAATATATCATTGATATTCAACATTAATACCACTGCTGAGAGATTGTCTGGGCAGCACACAGTAATGATATTTTCCTAATATCTTGGCTAATCAGGATAACCTTCATATGTTGCTTAGCTCAGGTGAGATAGGAACTCAGTACAGGCTTTTCAAGCGAGAGTGTCAATTGTGTCACGCCCAAGTTCAGAATGAAAATCTAGCAACAAGTCAACAAACAATTTGAATTGATGTAAATTTAAGCAAGGATAGAAAGATCTCAAGCACCAGGTCTTTTATCACTTTGCACTTCTGACACAAAGTCTCCTCACCATTCCAACAGTCTGCTGATTCATCTTGTGTTCTGTTTTGTCTTCTTCTGACTTCTTCATCTGACAGAGATTGATCTGCCAGGTATTTGACTGCACTCAATACAAGTTGCACCAGCCGATACATCACATCTATATAATTATATTCAGATAGAATATGTTTGTTTAAGCTGGACTGGTCTCAAAAAGATGCTACAAAGAGATGCCACAACTGTTGTGCTTTGTCGCCCAGCTCGATCAGCACCCCTACGTCATATGTCCAGAGGCAACAAACATGATATACGTATATGCACGATGAACTCCCTCATTGTTGAGAAGAAGTTATCTGACTAAGAATCTGAATATTGAATGACTGATGGAACAGTACAGAAGCAAAGCACAACTTCTCTATTTCTAGTAGATCATATCAGAATATGATTGAGCAGGCGAACGTAAAACACGTACAAACAAGCACCTAGTAAGAGATATGCTGTTTGCCGATGACAGTGCTTTGGTGGCAGACAGCGAGACAGATATGCAGGTACTAGTAGACCACTTCGCTAAAGCAGCAGCTCAGTTAAGCTTAAAATCAACATCAAAAAGACAGAATGCATGTACCAGCCAATCAAACTCATTAATCCTCCGCCTGAGCCAGAAGTTATCATGATAGACCATAAACCACTTGTACTTGCCTCAGACTTCGCCTACCTAGGAAGCACTGTTTCCAGCACTGCAAAGATAGATAAAGAGCTGTGAAACAGACTAGGGAAAGCAAGCGTGGCTTTTGGGAAGCTTCAACAGAGATTGTGGAACAACCGACATGTCTCCATAAGGGTGAAATGTAAAGTCTATAGAGCTGTGGTACTTTCATGTCTCCTCTATGGAGCTGAAGCATGGACAATATACAGGACCGCAGTGAAAAAACTAAGTGTTTTCATGATGAGACAACTGAGGGACATAATGAGTGTAAAGTGGTATGACAAAATAACAAATGAAGAAATATTAAGACATGCCAACTTGCCGTGCATGGCAGATATTCTCATTGAAAGGAGCCTGAGATGGGTAGGCCATGTGCATAGAATGGACAATGACCGGCTCCCTAGGCAACTGCTGTACTCCCAACTGAAAGAAGAAAAAAGAAATCAGGGAAGGCCTAGACTCAGATGTAAAGATATTGCAAAAAAGAAACATGAAATGGAGAGAGATCAACCTGAGCTTCTGGCAAACCATGGCTAAAAACAGTTGCGTGGAGGACTGCAATCAAATCAAAGCCCAAATCATAGAACAGTCTTAGTCGCTCTGTGCTATACAAGGGCACCTTATTATACAAGGGGGTCTTTCGATTAGGGAATGAACGATGATTTTAAAGCTTTTGTCACTATCACTTTCAATTAGACAAATTGAAGAATATATAAATAGTTCTTAAATGAGGGAGCGATTTGGGAACGAGAATACTATCAGGTCTAGATTTCTCAACTGTGAGCAATATGACAGTCATTTAGAAATTTTTGATTGAAATACCCCCTGGATGCAGGAGCATCCATTCTCCTTACTGGATGGTACATACGGGGTGGAACAACCATAGGGGTGGAAACAGACCATAGGGTAGGAATGTTGCCTATCTATGAGGGATAGGCTCTATAGACTACGCAAAGCACACACTGCATAATTAATATGCACTACTCATAAGCATATCCAAACAGGGGCCCCTGGGACTTATATGTCTTTATATTGCCAATGTCAGTTGTAGGGTAATTACAAAAGTTTATGCAGTTCTGAATGGGAACCAAAAACCGTCGCTGGCGACGGGTGTTGTAAGACATGTTGTAGGACAGGTCTTCAGCACTCAATTGTTCTACAGTTCTTACAGCATTGTTCTTAGATACAATACAGTGCTGTAAGGAGATTTGTTAACATGTCTAATGTCTTACAACAACACTCCACATTGGCATTGGCATTGGCAAAGCAGGCATGCTTGTAACTCCAGCATTGGTCCTTAGTCATTGCATTGGTCCTTGGATAATAATAAACTAATTAATTTTCATATGCTCAGTATCAATAACCAAAAATATCAAGGCCGTTCAGGCTTTTGGAATGACTGCTACGGTATGTTTTATTCACCATGGTGGTTTTTGTCTGAAACAGGAAGCTGCTGAATAAGTATTTGAGCTTGAATGGCTGTACCAATCAAAACTATCAACCTCTGACATAAACCAATGAACATGCATGATAAAAAAACATTGTAAGGACAACTCCAGTTCGAATGCAGGTAGGATCAGGGAGGATATATTATTAACAACAGGAGAGGGTGGGACCAGTGTCAGTACCAAAAATGGGCACTTGAGATATGTAGTTATATTCAGCCAGCCGCAGAAGTTAGAGGGTACAGATAGAGATGGAAACAAATGCACCCAGTAACCGCCATGGTATTTTGTAGTCACAAGCATACACAACGAGCAGAGAGAGCACAAAAATCGGCACCTATATAAAGGCCGAAATTTTGAACAGTAAATTAGTACAGTTTAATTCTTTGAGCAGCACAGTCAACTTTTTACATAGCTAGTAAAAGACATTATATTTTGATTTAATAAATACTAGTTTTAAATCAAAGATCTTTGTTGGAACGCTAACACTAAAGTGGAGTCTAAGGACCAATATATACTGTGAGTATCATTTGAATTACATTATCATTTTTTTTATAAGTATCAAGACAATAAACAATAACTTTAGTGAATATACTGTTGTAATTGATTTCTATGCATATAGTAATTTGCAAAGTAATTAGGGACAGTTCGTCAGGTACTCAGACGTTAGGTCATATTCACTAAGAGTTTATAAGGCAATTTTGCAATCAACTAAAGTAAGTCGTTGTTAATTGTTACTATAACAACACTCTGAAACAGGATTCAAAATTAACTTTAGGAGGTTTAATCATTGTGACCCACCTTAAACGCATGTAATTCGCGTAAGGTGCTCATATCAAAGTCGGAAATCATTGTGACCCACCAAAAACGCATGTAATTCGCGTAAGGTGCTCATATCAAGTCGGAAATCATTGTGATCCACCATAAACGCATGTAATTCGCGTAAGGTGCTCATATCAAGTCGGAAATCATTGTGATCCACCATAAACGCATGTAATTCGCGTAAGGTGCTCATATCAAGTCGGAATTCATTGTGACCCACCAGAAACGCATGTAATTCGCGTAAGGTGCTCATATCAAGTCGGAAATCATTTTTAGAAGTATCATTGGGAACTATTGTCAAAGCAGAACAGTATTAATTAGTATTCATATTTGCTTGGGGGTTAAATAGATTAAGTTTCGGAATAATAGTTTAGGATTAGATTCTTGTGTTTAAAAGAAGTAGGACGCTACCGATTTAAGATAAGATACCTCTAATCTGTGAAACATTAATTCAACATTGAATATAGAAATTGAACATTAATTTTAGAGTGACCACAGACTGATACCTCTTTCCTTCACTAGAAATTGGGTTGGAGTCTTTAGCTAATTTAACTTGGCTAAGAGGCCTGTGATACTGATACACCGCCTTGATTACCTGATTGGGCTTCCAGGCACTATACAGAGATCAAGTAGGTGCTCATAATTAAAATCAGTCACCTAAGTTGAATAACAAAAATATCAAACGTACCTGAACACATTCATAAATAGTGATTGTGTCATATTAACATCTAAGGATTATATTGACTTTGTGGTGTAAGAGCATTGTCTCGAAACTCATCAAGAGTTTTACTGTTAGAACAAGACAGGGGTCTTAGCAGGCTATCGGCAGGAACCTTTCTTAAACAACTTGAAGGCAACTTCTAGTGAAGCTAAGAAGAGGTCAGGCTCAATAACAACCCCGTAGTAAATTGCTTTGTGGAGTAGTGGGAACCAGCTGTTCGTCACTAGAAATTAATAAGTTAAATACCTCGTACTCACCAGAGTGCTAGCATTACCAATTGGAACCACGTTTTAATAGATTTGAGCGATCTTGTCTTTCTTCAGTGCATGAAAGAGGAGGTAACTCCAAATTAGAACTACAAATAAATTACACAATAAAGTGACATTTTGAAGGGTCCGGAGTGCAAGATTTAAAACCATAACTACAAACATAGTTAGAACCAATTTATAAGTAGGACGGAACATATACTTTAGTATAGGATAGGACGACAATTTCCGTTCCTCACAGCATATACTCTCTTAAAGTATATGCACAGTGAGTGAGTTGGTCAATTTCCGTTCCTCACACCAGTTGACAAGCTTAGTCAGTGGTTGGAGATGACCTCCCCTCACATTGAGGAATATTGCCTCAAGTAACTATAACGAGCAACTATCAAGCACAATTCATCTGATCCATCCATTGCTCCTGCGATGTAGACTGCTCTGCGGTAATAGGCAACAGATTGGACTGATTGAATCACAGGTGGCGGCTGCGTTGGCATCACATAACACTGAGATTTGTTGACAGTGGACACCCATACAATTTTGTAATAGTCATGATAAAAGGAGACAAAACTTGATAATATGGTTAGCTAGCAAATGTGTTGGCTTTGATTGATTGATTTTTCCTCTACCCAGCCATTCTGAGCCAACACATTGGCTAGGGTTAGCGGGATAAAGTGTGCTTTGCAAAAACTTGTTCGGAGAAGTTAGTTTATGAGGAACAACTCCTCACTAAGGTATCAAGTTGTATTAGGTCCTGCCCGCCAACCAGGGTCGCGTGTCCCTACTTGAGATAAAGCACAAGCTAACAGATGAATCACAGCTAGGATTTGAAGACATACTGTGATAAAAGTGTTAAGCCTTAGACAGATTTTGCTTACAATATAGTGATTCGGCAACTCATCTGAATATCGGTTGATACTCTCATTTCAGCCTCGCAATCGCTGTAAAGAATCTTAGTCAATCCAATTGTGTTGGGCCTTCAATGCCAATTCTTCTCATCATCTCAGGAAACTCACATACATGCCAATTAAATTTATCTAGTCCAGGATATTCTTTCAGTCATAAGCTTTTGTCGCAGAACTTGCTTGGTGGGTCACGAGATCTTCAACCAGAGTTGCAGAGCACATCTCTTGAAATCATGTTGTAAAAAATAGTCTTGCCATTACATTAATTAAGAAATTTAGCGTACTCCATTGTTTACACGTTATAACCATTTGATCTCCGAAGTACATGCATTTTACTTGACGAGTTACAAAATAGAGAAGTAGAAGGGGTTGACAACTCTAATATTGTGAAACTCTCAATCATATCACTATAGAGAACAATTAAATTATTGCAAAAAAGTTTTTGTTTCTGAATAACAGTCTGGTGCTCCCTAAAGTCAGGAGTAAGAAAATCCATGTGATTTGGTCAGAAAGTTAACGAGGCTGACTTATATACCTTGTATACCAATTCAGATGTTCAGAGTTCAAATGCCATTCAAAGCTTCTGCTGGACAACACTAGCAGAGCAAAAATAAAGTTTTATATATATATATATATATATGCTTCTAGAGAAGGTTACCCTGTTCACAGGTCTTCAATAGGCTCCTAGCCATGGCTGCGAGCGCTAGGGATCGAAACTTCTCTGTCTGCATTTTGGCTATAGATAACTGCGTAATTGATAAGTTTCATCTATAAATTGAATGACGCTAACACAATTAATGCAGTGAAGTGAGATAAAATCGATTTATTACCTATTATGTATACTAGCTTTGTCAGACTGCCATAAAAACACTGGCCGATTACAATGCTATAACAATGTATATAATCAGGATAGCAAAATCAATGCAGGGGATTTCCCTTTTATAAGGGACTTTTCAACATGAATTGCGTAAAAATTAACAGCATTATGTGTTTGAATAGGCCTTCATTTTTAGCCAAATCAGCTTTATAAAGTGCTCACCGAGAATAGTCAATATATTATTTTGAATATAGTCAAACAGTCAAAACAGACCCATTTGGTTTTTTACATCTTACATGAGTGAGGACAACATGGCTACTGCAGGCGAACTATTACCATCAAGTTCAAGGGATGATACACAACCCCAAGGGGAATACGCGGAGACAGTAACTGACCTCCAAATAGAAAGTGGATTATCACAGTCTGATGATGTTAGCAGGCGCAGCAAGGCTTTGGTGGAAGAACTGCTTACTCAGATCTCAGAGCAAATCCAGCGTGAGAAGTTTGTAGCTGAGATGAACAATCTAGACTGGTGCTATATTGATTGGCAAGTGGAGGACGTAGCCGAAACAATGAGAAGAATGGGTATCAATGAGCAAAAACAGCTGGATGGTGAGACAAAGATATTTTACAGCGACTGTGAGGCTGAAATGAGTAATAGGATCAAGGAATACTCAGATGAGTTACTGACCTGGACTTTCATCAGCTGTCCGACCACCAACAGCCATATGATAAAAAGAATAGCCATCGGCGAGGGAGAAAACAATGTGAGAATAATACAAATGCTTGACCTCTCACAAACTGAGGACATTCTCACTGACAGGTTAGGAGAGTTCTGTGTTGTAGAAGGTGGTAGCAATAATCCAGGAGCAAGTAGAACTGTTACAAGCCTTGTAGTTTTTGGCGCCCCAGATGAGAGACATGCTATCACATATGATGATGAGAAACTCATGAGATGGATCGTTGATAGCAAAAGAGCTGACAAATCTAGTATAGCTGAAATAACCCAATCTATGAGAATTGATGGCAAAAATTTATTCCACCAATGCGCAATTGCGAACAGCCCAAACATTTTGCAGTATTTACGCACAATACTCAGTAAAGGCTGTTTAACCGCATCGCTGAAGGAGGAGGATGGGAATGGCAACACACCAATACACCTGGTAGCACAATATAGGAATTCAGCTGCTCTGCACCAGCTACTCAGTGCTTTGGATAAGAACAATCTCGAGCAATTGTTAGATAAACCGAACAGCCAACAACAAACAGTACACAAGATGGTACAGGATGAAATCAACAACAAAGAGGTTAAATCTATTATCGAATGTAAGTTTAAGGGAATCACTATTAATGTTGTGAAAAACCTGTTGGGTGGTGGTATGATGACCTGATAAAAAAATAAAACTGCTGAGATACACATATGTTTGTGGTTTGTTATCTTCCCCTATAGGGGAGTATCGAACTCTTCGCAATCACTTTACGCATTATACTTTACTTATTTCTATTAAGAGTTATTGACACAGAAAATATTATATTCCCTCAAGGAGTAAGTAATATGAAAATTAAAAGCGCCAATGTATGATCAGAAAGAGTTTTTAACAGTTTCCCATTGAAACCCTTGCATGAAAATAACTCTATCTAGCTTTAAATTTAGATCACAGACAACTGCGGGAAGATGATCAGTTGATGGAATTCTTTGACACCTTCGAATTCAGTTTGTTTGCTTATGAGCTCAGACCTGACCGGGAGAAAATTGTCCACGGGCGTGTAGAATATCATCGACCTGTTAACGATCCAGGCGCTAAGAGAAATGTTAATCTGGATGCTGCAACATGCTTGCTGATAAATGATACGGCTAAGGCTAAGGAACTGATTGATAGAGCGATAGAGATAGCACCAGATGATGTTCACACATGGTGCAACAAAGGGAAATATGCTCTTCTCATGGGTGACCAAGATCGAGAAAATCGTCGGGAGGCAATAAATGCTGCCTTTCAGGTACTCGACCTGCTGACAAGCAAGACCATCCTCCCTAAAATGAAGGCTAAGATTGAGTATGCTTACTTCATAGCCGAAGCAAACAGAGGGGTGAAGGACAGAGAAGAAAGCATCAGGATTTTCCAAGAATGCATGATGGATTTAGAACCATATACGGAGCCCACCATGGTCAGTCTGAAGGCCTATTGCAGCTACTATTATGCAAAGACACTAGTGAGAACCCTCAAGTCTGACGACAGATATAACAAATCTTCTGAAAGCATCCGTGATATGCTACACTATGCATTCGATCAGATCGCATTGTTGGACGAATGGGCCAAAGCTACTGATAGTGAGGAATATACAGCCGACATGTGGCTATGGCTTGCTGAGGTTCAATTTTTACATTTAGGAGGTGATTCTCAAAAAAAAGAAGTTGAGGAGTTCAAACAACGTACTGGCTATGAAAATATTGAACCAGAAACATGTCTTGAAAAGGCAACAGAAATAGCGGAAAACAATGAAGAGAAAGTCGAAGGCAAAATAAGAGTGCATATAGCTCGAAATATTTTGAAATTGGCCTATGACAATTACGACAAAGAGCGCAGGCTATACTTCTTGAACAAAGCCCAACAAGACTGCGAATGGTGGATAGAGAACTATTACTGGACTTTTGAGAGCGCAAACACTAGTGCACAAGCTTTGTGGCAGCAATGGTGCACAGAGATTTACTTTGAGTGCAATGATCTTGTTAAGGAAACATTTGTCAATGTTAGAGGAGGTCGAATGAAAATCGGTAAGTATGATATGATTGCATGTTGTGAAGAATTGTTCCTGCACATCATCTGAACACAAATTTCCCTCCATGCTGTCACTAATGTATACGAATCCTACAGGCTCAGATTTAAGTCAGTTGCTTCAATAATGAATCAATTAGCATTTTTTTTTCATCACCTTTTTAGTGCACGATAAATACGGCTTAGAGTATGTCTCTAAAGATTTCTATCACCCGAGAATCAAGTTGGACCGAATTCCTCTCAGCATCACCAAGAAGTATCTTTCTAAAGCCAAGGCACACTTGGACACCTTGATGGACAAACCCGATGGTTGGTCAACCAATGGGGCTAAATACGCGAAGATTATGTTCCTCCTCGATGAGCACAATAATGATGGTCGGAACATAAATGAGGCGTTCCAAAAGGCCCATGAGAAGTGTAGTCCGGGTAAATGGAAAACTAAAGTAGCAGAGGAATGTGGTCTCTACTTTGCATGGATAGGGAATCATAGGATGGCAAAATTGTGGTTCGATCTGGCTGTGGAAGAATATGAGAAAGAAACCTGTGATAAAAGATACAAACCATTAACAGGTTTCAGATGTTTAGGAATTTTGAGACGAGGCCAAAGCTTTTTCTAGCTAAAACAGCACCCATATATATATATATATATATATACCTTGTCTTGTACTGATGTGTGAGCAATTTAGAGTCTTTTTCTGAGGGCTATTTTACGCTGGATGTATAATTGGACATACCTAGTGTCACTTTACTACCCTACTTTCCAGCTTGTTTTCCTTATTTAGTAGCTTTTATATCTTAAAGTATGAAAACATCTGACATGACACTCTGTGTAGCTATGTCATATCAGATTAGCTTAAGTTTATCTTTTATTCTTCAAAGGTGATAGTTTCATTTTTTTGTGCAGTGCAATCGCAGGGATCAGTCCAGACCTTACAAGACCACCATGTGCTTTCTGTTCACTGAAAGGTAATGTTGTTTTAAAAGGGAATGGTGGGTGTTCTACCTACAAGTTATTGTACTGTTTTGTTTATCATCATTTCAGAGCTCCTGTCACTTATCAATCTTGCTCACAATTTTAAAATCCTACGTATATTTAAACATTTTCCTCTCATTTACTTCCTTTTTCGATGTATTTTTCTGCTATTTATCCTAATCTTTACTACTATTTTGCACATAATGGAAAACCTCCTAGACCTACCAGATTTATGCCAACAGGCAGACATGTGCAGTGCCAAGAAAATTGATTAATAATAATCAATTTTCTTTCCAAGCACATATCCCGCTTTTGCCTATTGTCTGCCAAATTAAAAATATATTTATATGTATAAAATGACACAATTATTCTCATTGATTTATTGATCGATCGATTGTATTGCTATTGCTATTGCTAACTGTAAAAGTTGTGAGAAAAAGGTTGCCCCCTTGAATGCCATCAGTATGAGATATTTCTCCTGGGGGTCTGACTCTCCAACCATCGTCATCGTTTAATCGAAAATAGACCCTCCCCCCCCCCCCCCGACACAATGATATCACAGCACGCCAGCTGTAACCCCTAAGCAATAAATTGCTTTTACACATGATACAGTACCATTGAATCGATAATAACTGTATGTTTGCCCCAGTAACAACAATGATGATAGACTCTGGATTTAGCTTTGTCACACGGCCAATTTATTGTAACCACGTGCCAAGGCTAAAATGGATGTCTATCGATATCTGTAAGGTTTTTGTATTCTTCCCCTTGGAGTTATCTCCATATACAAATAGGAAGGATTACTCCACTCATCAAAGGCAAATTTTTTTGTCAAAATGACGCCCTCCCTGATGACACGAGGCTCAAACTTATTGCGATTTGGTGTATCATGTTGATAGTTTTACAAACTTTTTACCTGCTCTGGCCACATATTTCTGGTGTGTGATGTTTTGTGGTAGAGAAGGTTAAGCAGCTCTGAAGGCTATACCCTGGCATAGAAACAGCGAAAATAGAATGTACCTCTAACAGTTGAAGATAAAGCAACACTGAGCGGGGGGGGGGGAGGGATTATCTGATTTGTATGGCCTCTCTGACTGAATAGTGAATGGCATGAAAGTTCCATTGCCCGAATGGCTGCAAGCAAGGTTTTTCAATTTTCAAACACAATGTTTGAACAAGGCATGCAAAAATATCTCACATGCAGCCTTTGAACCCTAAAACTATGTGTCATTATGCAACCAAGTTGCAAACCTCTCCGCTGTTTACGATTGTACTGACCCTCGGATATTTACCTTCTGTCTGAAACTACATTTGTATGATATTTTGTTTGGATATCATCAGACAATCATTGTCTCCAAAGCTCTCATCTTCTGAGAACTCTTGAAATAGTTTTGGTAGTCAATATCTAAAAGTGAAAATTACATTATAGATATGATCAAGAGTGGGACAAGCCTGCCGAACATGAATCATACAGTAAACTGAAATCCTATCCCGATTTGTTTGTGATACAAGCTTGAGCTGATGAGAAGCTTTAGTCTACACCATCAAATATTGGCATTCTAGTTGGGAGGACTTATGCAAAGTTATCTCTCCCACATAAAAAGTCCTGATAGCGTGAAGCGCAATCCGCATTTATAAACATGGTTATCTGCTTCATCCTAACAAATGTTAAGCAATGATAAATACATTGTGACTACCTGTTAACTGTCCCCACCAATTACACCATTTCAGCCAAAAGCAAATTATTTTTGTTCATATAAAGCTGCCTTTATGTGCAAAAATTCGAACTTAGGCAGAATCTGTCCGCGGTAGTCTTAAATGCTTGGAGGTTAATAGTCAAATCATTATGCACATTTTCTTAACACTATCGGATTAAGTTTGGAGACCTTGTGATCATTTCGACACAATCAGTCCCAGAGATCCCAGCATAATAGAAATTTGAATGGCTACAATCCGGTTGATATGATAACAAGAAAATGTTGTAGATAAGAGAATAAAAACCTACAAAATAATTTCACTCCTGAATGGGTTATTGACACACACAAGGTAATGTTGTTTCTCACCCATGAATGCAACGCTGCTTCTTGATTAACTGACTGGCCACTAGTTTATTTTTCATCTAAAAGCTTGAGTTTTGGTTTTTACATTTTTTTTATATCTTTTTAATTAGGTTCTGATCTTTGTGCTCAACAAATTATTACAATTGCAATGCTTAATTTATCATTGGGTGGTAAAATAAGGAAAGTAGCTCGCTTGGGGTGTCTTTGATCTCTTTGAAGAACAAGGTTATTTTTAAAACTAGGAGTGATGTGATACGATAGAAGGCATAAAGAGAGCTAAAATATATCAGAAGACTCGGCAGTGGCAATGGCAATGTACATCATGGGAATAAAGTATTTGATAAATGACAGGATTATGATGTATATTTGCAAAATTTGTAGAGCTGATTTTTGTGTAAACGTTAAGTGAGTGTTGTCGAAATTTTGGACTGATATTTAAGACAAATTGAATTCCATCTATGATGTGGCAATGTATGAAATGAAAATAAAATTGCCTGCCTGAATGTGTGGTAAAAAATGTTCTTCACAATTTTATCAAATTGGTATTTTTTTGTATTTTGGTTTTTATATTCAATATGATAATCAAATGACAGCCAGTCATTAATGGTAAATCTGAATAGTTTAGAAGATTGTAATAGATTAAGATAAAGATAGAGATTGTAATATTTTAGAATTTTAAATCAAACTTGTGCTTTGAATTTCCAAAAATAAGGTAATGCAATATCAAATAAGGCTTATTGTTGGAGTAATGACTTGGCAGTTTTTGCACAATCAATTCAATTGCATGCTTGTGATATTATTTACTTAGAGTCTGAATATGATGACGGATGAGTAGCCAGCCGGATGCCATGACTTGGCAATTTTGTATCAACAGTCCTCCAAAATGTCCTGGGGAAGGTGTGGTACGTATTGTATAGATACGGAATGTGACCTGTTTTTGAGGAATGACTTGGCAGTTTATGCACAATCAGCTCCATACTCCGATCACGCTGTTCTGATTGTTCTATATTTACACAGGGATAGTATAAATAAGCTCCTAAATTCATTTCCTAGCCAGTTTATCTTAGTTGAAGTTACTCGGCTCTTCCCTGCGTGTTCACTCCATTAAAAGGTAAGTTATAACTATGTATGTATTTTTAGTCCATATTTTAACATCGAGGGTGTAGTAGCCCAAGGACAATGATTTACTAAAGTAGTTATAGGTGTTTTATTTAGTTGTGATTGAGCGTGATCTACAGAAAATTCAAAAACGTAACTGATAGAAAAGGGGTGCAGGAATTTATGAATATCTGTGAGGTTTTGTTATTTTCCAAATCAACACACATACATTTCATTACCTAATCTAATATTGCCTTTTTTCCTAAAAAGCTACAAACACTCGTAGGCTTCCCGATGGGGCAATCTTGTGACACAACAGCTGCCCGATAATCCTGAACTATCAGAATAATTGAAGTTACATATGCTCACAAGATTCCCCCCCCCCCCCGGGGTAGCCAAAAGAAATCAATGCAGAACAATGTAAATATATCGTAGTTGATGACTTAATTTCAAATTTGAACTTTTTTTATTGCAGTAGCGACTTATCATGTCCGATACAATGAAGCTTACATACTTTGATGCTCGTGGACGAGCAGAGATGGCCCGCTTTCTTCTTGTGAATGCTGGTGTTAAATATGAAGACGTGAGATTGAATGATGAGAAATGGCAGGAGCTCAAACCTAGTAAGTTAAGGGCAATATCCTTACCAGTTAATATTTCATGATAGAGAAGATTGTTAAAAGATGACCTACACAAATGACTAAAATAAATATGCAACTCAAGTGAGCTTGACATCTACACTGTCCTTCTTTGCAGATACACCAAAGGCAGCTCTGCCAATTTTCGAGCATAAGGGAAACATGCTGTGTGAGAGTATGGCTATTGCTAGATATATCGCCAGAGAGACAAGTGAGTTTTCAATATAAATAACTCATTTTGAAAACAGGTTTGTCACTGGAGAGAGAGGAAAACTTAATCATTTGTTTGACAAACACAACTGATACGGACTTTCCCATCTGAGAATATGACCTTATCACAATATGTGACTTCTAGCTGGACTTGTAAACATAATTCAAAAACTCTTTCTTCATTTCAAATAATTTTATTTAAAACTTTTGACAGACCGAGTTTGCCCCAAAGGCTCAATGGAAAATTGTGAAACTTGAGTTGTGAATGTTGACAGCATGCCATATGATAATTGTTGCAGACCAGTATGGCAGTAATAATTACGAGGCAGCAGTGTGTGATATGATGATCGATAGTCAAGAGGAGGTCGTCAATGAAATCATCAAACTTATGTCTACCGCCAAGACAGAGGAAGAAAAGGTAAAGTGATATCAATGCTATAATCATAATGATATTGTTAAGTAAATTTATGAAGATTCTGACCACAACTCAGCAAACTATCAACCATGTATTTGGTTTCTGTACTCCTATCCCTTGTAATTCCTAATTGTTACAATCATAAAAATACATTATGACTTCTCAACGGTTTTGCAAAAGCTAAATAATATATGCACTGCTCCTGATTTAGAGGCAGCCTTTTGTTGCCTATATGTTGGGCAAACGCCCCAATCCCTTAAGTAGGTCAGTCACCTTTCCATGATAGTGACTCAGATTTCGATTCTCTGACATTACAACTCTGCATCAATGACCATGTTAAGGTTTTGCATTTGCAAAAATGCCAGCAAGTCATGTCAAACAAAAACAATTAATTGAGGGAGTAACCTGACAAGAAATGATTATCCTGAAAGTTAATTAATAAACAAAAGTGACATTGTTTTCCAGGCAGAAGCCATAAAGAAAGTGGAGACAACAGGAGCTAATGTAGATAAGCTTGTAGGCAAGCTGAAGAAAGGAAAGTTCATGCTCGGTGACAAGGTTTGTAAAATTGTTATCTATAAGTGGAGGTGTAAGCTGTTTGTTCACCTTAACTTTTATCTCGGTAAGCAGATCTATCTAGGACTAAAGGATAGCTTTGGAATGGGTGGCGTTTGTAAGTTTGGATGGGACGTACCAGCCCAATTCATGCTCAGTCCAACCTCAAGAACATTTCCAATAAATCACTGTTATACTAGTCTTGGAAATAAATCATGATCATCGAACTATAACTCCATACATGTAGGTAGTCATATTATTTGAATGTTGCATTGCATGCTGCTCAAAAAAATGCGGCCAATCCCGACAAAAGATTGGGCATGCGTGATCTAGCTAGATGGTAACCACCATAATAATCCTTGTCTGTGTTATTGTAGATCTCGATGGCTGATATTGCTCTGTTGACTGCCAGTGAGTTTATACTGATGGGATGCCCTGAACTAGATCTGTCAGCTAAATATCCAACCTGGAACAGCATTGTCTGTGGTGCCAAACAAGACGCCAACATTGCTAAGTGGCTCGAGACTAGACCAAAAACCAAATTTTAAATTTTCATAAATAGTTCAAACAGCTGCATAGTGTACGACGACGCCGTTAGGTAATGCATTATCTCATTAAACAGGGGAAAAATATTTAGTTACCCTTTGCATCTTTTTAGTGCCTGGAGAATTTTTTGTTCTGAAGCCAAATTTTAATTGTTGTGCTCTGTTATCTTCGCAAATAAAACATTCAATGTAATGCTATCAATAACACTTCATTACGCAAGAATGCAAAAATTCTAAGCTGAACAGAAAAGCTATTCTGAAGATTTGACTATCTCTATAAATGTATTGGGTATACCAAGCCAGCGATCTGCTAGTAAAGGGAATACATTGATGGTTATAATTATAGAGTTAGTATATATAATAACTCAATAGCTATATTCATCAAGCTGCTATGGATGTGTTTTTTAATATCTATGATCAAAAACGCATAAACTTGTAGATTTTTTGCTATTGTTTCTTGCGTGATACGTTGTAGTAGCGTGTAGTAGTAAGCTACCTTACTATAACATGTATCGACCAGATCTAATTACATGTGAACAGGTTTGACAGCATAGTAGGCCTAATATCTGATAAAAAATCAGCACTTAAATTATGCACTAAAGGGGATATGAACATTTTGGGATCATGATATCAGGGTAATGTTATGTACAATAGCAACTTTGTTATGATAAATAATGACAAATCTTTCTTATTATCAGAAGACAAAATACTTAGTGGCATTATATTATATCCCAGAGTGCTAGAATTTTGCATCAACTTCATCCTCTTGTCGTTAAGATGAAAATATCTTCTTTTTTTCTACATATAGATGGGGGAGTGCTGTTATAGATGGGGGAGTGCTGTTATAGATGGGGGAGTGATGGGGGAGTGATGGGGGAGTGATGGGGGAGTGATGGGGGAGTGATGGGGGAGTGATGGGGGAGTGGTAGATGTGGGAGCTGTGCTGTTAAACATGTGCTTGCTAAAATCATACCCAATCCCAAAAATGCTCCAAACTTATAATTATAATAAACTGCTACATGTGATAATGTTATGGTTTTGTCAGTTAATCTGAGACTTTCCTAAATGCAGGCCTTGATAGAATACCTTATGCTACATCTACATCTTGGTGGTCAATTTTTCACCACTGGCAATTTCTTGCTGCATGTGCCAATGTATGATATACACTGTTGCCACACGCCGATATAGCCTACATGCATAACAACTACATGTAGTTGTATTGTGAAATTTGGAACGCTGATGTCGCATTAAAAATTTCCATCCTATTTGCATCTCACAATATCTCAAAATCCTGAGTGCCATATTTTATCCAACATCATCCATGTAAGCACTGTATACTTGTCTGTATTGATCATAGACTATGTCTATGGTATTGATCTTGAATATTCTCCTTGAGCTGTTTTGCCGTATTGGCCCTGTATGACATGACAGTTTTGTAGGATAAATCTTTTATTGTCCTACTTTATCACCTGTTACACCTGAGTTCTAAACTATAATTTAGCTGATTTGAGGGTGGGATGGATTGGGCAAGCTGGCATACTGAAGGATTTTTATCTAACCAATATATATTACATTTTATTTGAACCGGTCGCATTAACTTTCATGACTGTGCATTTTTGCAGCTTTGCATGCATTGACATTGTTATCACACGATTGAGCTTTGTTTGCGCCACGGTCTTATATAAATAGAATTATCAAGTTAACAATATAACAGTCAATATATTACAGAGCTTGGCGCAACACACTACGCTACACTACACTACACGGTAAGTTAGCTGTGCACATTTTTTTATACATCTTTGCTATTCTAGTATTTTGCATGTATGATTGGAAAGTGAGTACTGACCTAATTTCTATGTGCAAGTGACAAATATTACTGAGTCTGAATGTAATAGGGTGAGAGTCGTATTGCAAAATCTTTTCATTCCTTTACTGTGGGACTGACTTGACACTGGAGCAAGCGCCTTAACCAAAGGATAGAGGCTGACATGATCTCATAACTGTAGAAGATGCTCTAAGTCTGAAGCACTAGCTGTAACATGGACTGTCCTTTTTATGGTAGATAACCATGGCTGACACGATGAAACTGACATACTTTGATGGGCGTGGACGGGCTGAGATGGCCCGCCTCCTACTGGCAAATGCTGGCGTAAAGTACGATGATGTGAGAGTTGGCGGTGAAAAGTGGCAGGAGCTCAAACCAAGTACGGTGAAAGACATACTATAATTGATATATTTCAAAACTTTGACAGGGTTTTTCATTATTTTGTGTGCATACTATAATAGTAGACTTTCACCATGTGGGAGACCATATCGTTATGAAAAGACTAGCTAATAGTGGATCACGGTCAACCTTAGGTTTACTTATCATGGTCTTGACCGTAGTTAAAATTAGAACAAGTCTGTTCCCTCTGTGGTGGCGGAGGGATGTTGCGAATGTTGCAAATGGTATCGAGACACCGCGCTTCGATAACATACATTTGCAATATCCCTCCGCCACGATAGAGGGAACAAGCTTGTTCTTAATTTAAATCATTTAAAACAACCAGAGCCAAAAATTTTCAGAGGACCAGCACTGAGAGCATATCCCCTAATACAATGCCCCAAGGCTCAGGCTTACTGCTTTAATGCTGCATGTTGATTTCTTTCCAATTTAGAAACACCAAAAGGAGCCCTGCCAATATTTGAGCATAAAGGAAACATGCTGTGTGAAAGTTTGGCTATTGCTAGATATATCGCCCGAGAGACAGGTATGTCATGCAATTCATGCATCTTATTCATGCAATTTATGATACCATGCTTTCATTATCCTACACACTATATAGTATGTAACACCCTACCACTTATATCTTTTTATTCAAGTCAATTTTTGTATCTATGTTAATGTGTGTGAGGTCAACAAGTTATTTTTAATTTGCTTTAATTATAAACTTTTAGAAAACCTCAATAAATAAAATAAATAAATAAATAAATGTGTTAACTCAACATAGAACAGATTGTTCCCTCTTGCTGAAATGTTATAATTCAATCGCTACTGAAAGTTACTAAAAATTAATGATCAAATATCTGAAATTCTTCGGACTTTGGCAAATCACTAACTTATTCCATTTTGAGTTCACAGTACCATTCGCATTATTTTTATACAGGTCAGTATGGCAGTAATAATTACGAGGCTGCAGTTTGTGATATGATGATAGACAGTAGCGAGGAGATAGTCAACGGGGTCATCAAACTTAAATTCACTGCCAAAACAGAAGAAGACAAGGTGATATCAATTCTAAGATAAAAGACACAGCATGTTTCAGTTGGATTCCTACCACAAACTTCGCATTCTGTGGTAGCTGTGGCTTGTGACTGAGTGGCATCAGTTATAAGTTGGGAAACTAATGTTTTGCACAAATCTTTTCCCAATTAAAACAAAGTCTTGTAAGGCTTCAAATTCAACCTGCCAGATAATTAATACTTTTAATACAAAGCCAAGCCGTCTGCTGATCAGTTTATTTCTCAGGGTATACTTATGGCTTCTCCAATACTTGTAAACTTCTCATACCACTATCTTGTTTATTTTGCAGCTCAGTCTCGCCAGCCATTTGCACAACTTACTATGGTAGTCTAATATTGTGTTTATATAAGCCAGGCTTTTGTATTGATATAACAAAAAAGTCAATCTATCCTTGCAATACCATTTTGATTTCAGCTAAATTTCAATGATTCAAATATTTTACAAGTTGGGTACCATTTTTCAGGCCGAAGCGCTGAAAAAACTGGAAGTAACAGGAGCTAATGTAGATAAACTAGTAGGCAAGCTGAAGAAAGGAAAGTTCATGCTTGGTGACAAGGTATGTACAACTTCTGTTAGCTGGTTAATGAGGTTTCTTTCTGAGAATGGAATGATGAAATAGATCATGCTCTCCAGGTCAGCAATGACCCTCTAAAAATAGAGCTACTAGTATATGTAAATAGAAAATGGCAAAGTGCCTTTACGCTGGTAAGATCATCGGGTAAGTATTGGATAAATCCAAATGACAACAAAAAAATAATGGATAAAGCCTCAAAGATCTCTCTTAGTCAAAGACACAGAAATGCCAAAGATTATACTAGTCACTGTTATAAAACAATTAGAGGTTGGTCAAACAAAACCAAAGAGCATAGGCTTAAGATTCAGTTGCCTCACAGTGGATTGATTTAAAAAGCTGATATAGAAATCAATGGTCTTTATATTCATTATTCCTAGTCTTAGTTATTTACTTCTAAGCGGCGAGTATATATTTGTGTTTCAGATTACTGTAGCTGATATTGCCATGCTCAGTGCCTGCGAGTTTCTTCACATGTGATGTCCTGATTTAGATCTAGCTGCTAAATACCCGACCTGGAACAGCATTGTCTGCTGTGTCAAACAAGACGAAAAAATTGCAAAATGGATCGAGACAAGACCTAAAACGGACTTCTAATGCTTACATATTACTTGCGTGATACAATCCAAATAAATTTGTGTATATTATTTTTAAATTACATTCCTCTATTGTTTTCCTGCTAGGCCTTCTATGGTACATCACAATTATTGACTCATAGATTATTTGTATTGCTCGTATTTTGTTGTTGTAAATTATAACTAAGTGTGATTTCACATAAAAAAACAAAATATCAAGTACAATTAAAGAGTATTTTACTGCAATGCATCTCTCCAAAATGATTAACTATTCATTGCTAACAAGCAGACCGGTTGTGTAGGAAGGTTAGTGTTTGTATAGTATATGTGTGTGAATTTTCCAGTAAACATGCAAAAGAGTTTAGATTGTTAGTGACCAATACATTAAGATATGTACCTTACATGTCACGACAAACGAAACTTGCAGCACCCTCTTATTATTCCCTCTCATGCTTTTGGACGGATCAGCAATGCGCTAAATAACAAAAAAAATTTAGTTTAGATCTCTTCCTTTTTACTAAGGATTGCTGGTAATTTGATGGGTCGTGTTCTCCTTTATTAAGAGAGGGCAACTCTGTTTGTCACCTAGAATTTGTTCATCGAGTTCCGCAAAAACTCCCAGCTTGGTTTAGTGTCCAGATGGGTTGAATTATTTCTATTTCAAAATATTATTCCTATTGTCCAGATGGGTTGAATGATTTCTATTTCAAAATATTATTGAAAGTCATAATATATAAAACATTCAGTGCAGGATAAGCTGTCAGGATTTTTTGACCTCATAATTTCATGGAATAAATTGGTAAATTAGAAGTTGCCTTAGCATGTCACTTGCTGGCAGATTGAGCTTCCAATCATCTTTAACTCAAATATATAAGTAATTAAGTCTCAAAACAGTGAGAAAGATGTGAAGTCTTATGTGCTATTCAGTTACTCCACTCACATTTTCTACATGTATCGATGTCTATGTCTACATGAGGCAGTCGAGAGACCAGTTTAACAATAAGGTTATATAAGGTGTTATCCAGTAATTAGCACTTGAACTGGTTAAATAACCCAGTAATAAAGTATTATCAACTAATGATAAAACCACTTTTTCTTTGATTTAGTCATAGTGAAAAGTGTTATCACCATGTTTTATGATGTCTTAACAACTTTCTTGCAGTTACATTTGTAATGCATAATGGCAACAGCCTACACCCAGCATCAATAGTTGCCAACTATTGAAGCAAGAAGAGCAACAGTTCGAGCAGCAGCAAGGTAGGAGAACCTGTGATTCTTACAAACTGTGACGGAACATAGACTGTGCTTCTTAAAATTCATCCTTTTTTCCTCTCACGAGTTTGTGTTTGTACATTATATTTTACATATATTACAAGTCAAAACTCAATCAAAACTCAGTATGATGCCTCGCTCAGCTATTATCCCAAACGATAATATATAAATCATACGGTGTATCTTACCGTTAGTCACAGTTTACCTTAATCATTAATTTGGTGATGCTCTGTTCGCACGAGGAAGTCAACAAATAGAAACCAAAGGTGTAATTACCTTAGAGAATAATTCGGGCAGATATTTAATACAATCAAATTGCTAGGATTGAGGCAGTGTATGATTCACTGAACCACTTATTAATTTTCTCATATCGTAGAAGAGGAGTGAAAACTGAGTAGCTTATTTACTTTGCTGACTGGATTCACGACGTATCAAATTTCTAAGATTAGCAGCAGTGCAATTGCTACCTTACCCAATCAGTTCATACTTGGAATAAGCAGTTTGGCAGAGCACTTAAAAAATGTTAGGGAATACGTCATCGCATCATATAATTCTAGATGGCACACACGCACCATAATATCATGTTGGTGACATTCAATTAAACCTCAGAGTGTACAATTCCGTGTTTATTACAGATCAATTCTTTTAGCACTGCCGCACAGTTGACATTTGGGATTTATGACTGCCAGACTCTCCTTCAGGCTGCATATCCACACCGACAGATCATGCAAGTGGCTGCAATAGCAGGAGTGTCAACTGCTCTGACAGTCCTGGTTTGCTGCATTATCATCTTTATACTAATCAAGTACAGAAAATACCAGCAAGCAGCAAGAGTGAAAGCTAAGCTCTATGGAAGTATATATGTGAAGCTGTTTAATCAAGAAGAGCGCAAAAATCGTAATAGGAGAGCTGGAACTTCTAACCTGCCGCCTGTAGCAGAAGATGGAACTAAACTATGCTCCGGTTAGTAATTCCATTTGCCAAAAATCGCGACCTAAGTCAGTGAGTGACCGTCATTTAGCAAAAACTCTATGGGCTCAACTTTCCCCGTGAAGTGTTGATGCGACAATGGCTGTTCTAAGCAGTATTCAATGTAGTCATTACAACTCAATTCATCATTTTGTTTTATAAGTTTGAGACTAATAATTTCACAGGACTGGTTGGTGTTGTGCCACAGCACGAGCAGTATGAGTTGAAGGAGCCTGATCAAGGTTTTCATCGTTCTCAATCTGAGACTGATGTACTATCTACCAAGAGTTACCACAGTCAGAGCTCAGCCACCACAGAAGCAGGTAAATTCATCAAACATCACCAGCTTATCGACAAACAGATTTCAGCTTCCTCCTTCTATGACTTGTTATTGTTACAAAAGTGCAATTATTTGATTATTGATCGCAATTGATTTTGATAGGTACTTTCAGTTTTAGCCGCCTGCTCTCATGTGACTCTACCTTACCTTCAAAATAGTAGCAGAATTATTCTTTTTCTAATGCAGATTCTCATGAATTTCCTCTGAGGAAGATGTCATCAATGGTCAGCATTCCTGTCACAAATAAATCAATCTCTGGTGGTGAAGAACGAGACCCAGAACCCGGAGACAGCGGACTGAAACGCAGTAAAATCCACTGGAAATCAATGAGCAATCTTATTGGAGCCACAAGATTCGGGGCAACAAAGCCTAAGAAAGTCATAAAGACTCAAAGATCATCCCACAGCCTAACCAGTGCTCCAAAATCTTTCAACAGTGCACAAGCCGCACTCTCAGTTGTCAACTCTGTGGATGAGCCTGATGACGATGATGTCTTCCCACCCATACAAAAGGAACCAGAAATGATTCTCTCAATCCTGTTCAATGACTTGAAGGCATGTTTGACTGTAACCGTGCTCTGCATAGATAATCTGGATAAAAAGCTGAGTGAGCAGACGGTTTATGTACAAGCTTATCTGAGGCCTCGGCATCACGAGAAACAGACAACTCAGGCAGTACCTGGAATGAACCCTGAGTTTCACGAATGCTTCTACTTTGACAATGTGAGAGTTTCAGACCTGTTGACTAGTCACATGATGCTGACATTACACAAAACAGCGAGCAACAAGAAGATAGGAGAGCTCTTTATAAACTTGGCCATGCTGAATATGAGCTATAGAGAGACAGGGCACTACAGATTTCCCCTGATAACAAAACCGAGAAGTCGCAGGGTAAGAAAATTTCAAAGCAGTCCAGGATATATATTTGGAGATAATTATATGTTTTTTTTATAGAAAAATGGAATCATACTCGCTGTCCTTATTTTATGGCTTCACACCAAAGCCGTACAGCACCACATATTGAGGAGGTGCCTTACAAGATTGTTTGGTTGACAGCTGAGATATACCAAAATGATGGTTGAATCTCCTTGTAGCTACAAAGTAAAGTTTGGTTTATGAGAAATCTGATCAAACCACAAAAGGTCAATGCATGCTACTCCAATGAGTCATGTCGTATTAGCAATGTATCAGTGTACACAATGTCTACCATGAGTTATAGATTAAAATACAAAAAAAAACATCTATCACTTTCATGACTTTAATACTTGTGACAAATAATGTTACAAGCCAATTTAAAAAAATAGAGTAATCTGGTCGCAGAGCAGTGCGGATATTACATGACATTGAACTAAAAGTAGTCGACATTTCATCCTGTGGGTATAATAAGATCTTCACATCTGCACAAAACATAGGGTACACTGGGTACAAATACTAACTCGGTTTACCGTGCGTGACTTTTAGCATACTTCACTTATATTATTCAATCCTTTCTCTCACCCTCCTACTCAAACAAAGAAAATGTAGACAACATCTGAAGATTGGGCAGTAAGCAACTTGACCTTGAATCATTCTCATTCACCAAGGCTAGAGATGTAGTGGTTATTTTATATGTAAGCTGATATCCAATCTATTCCTATTAACTACAGAAGTCCACCCTGGAGAAGCTCCTACAGTTTCAGCTCGGTCAGCTGATGGTCTTACTTCACTTCCAGCCGATACCAAATAGAATCAAAGTGATGGTCAACAAGGCTATACAATTACCAAAAACAGAAACTATCCCATTCAAACCAGGTATGCAACAAGTACACTTTCAATATTCGATATTCGCTATTCACTATCACCATCTACCTACTGCAGGCAGTTTGTGTCTTTAATACTCAATGAGGAGGTATACAGATGATTCGAGTAGTAAATCTAATATAGTTTTACCCCCTAAATTTTGATAAAAAAACACCTCAAAATCTCTGTAACAAAACATAAAAGTACAACCTTCAAATTTGGGGTACAAGGCCTTTTGTCTCCAACACTACTGGTGGTTTTGAGGCTTTTTGATACCTTTTATACACACCGTGATAGTAAGAAAATTCGAAAATTGTCAAACTCAAAACTTCATCCAGACTTAGATCCAGTTTGTCCACATTTCGGGTGGTTTTCACCCCACTGGCAGGGGTGCACCTCCAAACTAGATCCAAATTATTTGATTGTAGATTACCAGGTGACAGTTGAACTATATGCCTCAGCTAGCCATGTAAAATTAGAGACTAAATCTACCAGTATACAGTCAGGAGAAAATCCCATCTGGAATGAAGCATTTCTTTTCAGTTTGGATTCGGATAAACTTAATGACTACTATCTTGAATTCACAGGTGAGGAGATGTAACTCCCAAAACCCTATGATAAATTGTTGTGACTTCGATATCCCTTCAACGATCACCTATAGTATTTTCATTCTTTGCAAGCTTCAGTGATATAAAATAGAAAGTAAATTTTGGTCAAACGTTTGTTCTGAATAATTTTTTTTCACAAATTCTTATTATTTTTAGCAGGAAAACCAAGTAGCCGATCTGTCATTTTGGTATGAGGGCCGAAAACTCAATTTGTTTTTGTGCAATTTATGTACAGGAATGATAATTATGGGTTGATATAGTAATTATTTAGGTAGTACTGCCAACTTGTGCTCAAAAAATCCTTTAGTGCAACATCTAGACCAAGTTTGGTCCATTTGCGAGCATTCAAAGGTGCTATTCCT
Source organism: Membranipora membranacea (assembly GCA_914767715.1). Classification (NCBI taxonomy): domain Eukaryota; kingdom Metazoa; phylum Bryozoa; class Gymnolaemata; order Cheilostomatida; family Membraniporidae; genus Membranipora; species Membranipora membranacea. Next base: position 15,593,692 of record OU612068.1, read on the forward strand.
CCACATCCTACACTACATTGTCTTCACCGAAGCAGGGAGTTAGCGGATGCAACTCGAGCAATTAACTAACAGGTGTTTTTTCCTTTTTTACTAAATCCTCATATGTACTTCATCTGTGTGACAGAGTATTATCAGTGTACGATGTACACTATCTTATCGGCAATCCGTGTTGGGGAGCAATTATGATCACCTGTAGATCATAATTGTGGCCTTCTATAAACAATCACAATTATGAAAGATAAAAAAGATAGAAATATTTTCAAATACCCTGGTTGGCCTCTGATCATGAAGTTGCTAAAACAAACACCATCATCTCAACCAGTTACCCCAACTGTTTATTCTAATTGGCTTGGTTTGATTTACAGTGCTAGAGAAGAGGAGATATAAACCTAGTGACGCAGTTATAGGTCATGTGATCCTCGGAGCTGAGGGAACCAGCCAACAAGCCATCAACCAATGGAAGGACTGTTTATTACCATTTAAACTAGAGGTGGCGAGATGGCATACAGTACTGCCAGTCATTAAATATAACATCAGAGACAATGACTGATTCCAGCAGCAGGGTCAGTGTACCTCAAAGTAGTGTACCATGTAGCCTACGTGCTTTTGAATTATTCTAATTTTCTTATTCTAACTGTACTTTCATGTTGAATCTATTTTATTATTATGATCAGTAAAAATTAATACAAAAAGAAAAAAAACATAGATTTCAGTTGAGACGAGTCTCAGTAGCAGAACATAGGTGTTGGCATCACCCATTGCAGGTGTATATCAATAAGGATTGGCAATCAAGCTCAAGGCGTCAAGATATAACATGAGTATCAAAATTGTCATAAATACAAAAGATAATTCAAAAAGTATACCAGCCTATTCACTAATTCAAAATTTTCATCAAGTCATCAAGTAAAAATTGTGAGGGTCAGGAATGAAATAAAAGGATTAACACTGGATCAACACATGCTGCCGGCATCGCTCATGTAAGAGGGTCGTGGTATTGCAAATTCCAACCAGGGTAGTTTTACATATTTCGTAAAACAACACATCAACTAGCTCTTCTTGAAGAGGCTCAACTTTGGTAGTTTTGTTGCCGAACTCTCCAGGGCTGCCTTCCTGTTGCTATAATTGAAATATACATCTTACACCTATAAGCTGGCCTGATATACCAAATGAAAGCGAATAACCTAGAATGAAAGTTCAAACTGCAAGGTCATAAGAAAAACTAGGCATCCCTGCGGCGGACGGGGGGGGGGGGGGGGTTATAAATGGAACATGCAAAGCAAGAGCTGAGAGCAGATCAAACAACTGAGCGGGTTATGAAAAGGTAAAGCTTTTGAATAGTGATTATTGATCCTGTATCAGCGTAACTCTTTTTTTGGCAGTATTAGGAGCGAGCATGACCAAAGTGCGTAACACTCCTATCTCAAATGTAACTTGAACATACCCATATGATATCAAATCTGTCTTATCAGATTTATTATAATTTATTGCCTGTAATGAATTTTCAATATTCTATTTGCTCATACTTTTGATTAGATGTGTTTGCACTCTGTGAACTTTGTACTTGATGACCAAACTTTGGTATTCTGGAAGGAGAGCCAGGAGCAGCTCGAGGACTTCTACGTGGTGTCATTGGCGAGCTCTGAGGTGATGAGGTCACCGGTAGACCAGATTGTGAAGTTGTCCGCTCTTGCTGCGAATCTTCGTGGCTGATTTGTATAGTTTCATCAGAGACATCTGATACAAGAGGCAGTGAGTTGTGATCTATTGATGAGTTCTTTGTGCCTGTATGATGCGGAGTTCAAGATATGATCGGGTGAATCCATTCCTACGGCTTTTGTTGATATTAGCTTTCACCGTGTATAAACTCATATTTGGTTTGCCTCTAGCTCTAAATTCAGGTTTGTGCGTATATTGTTAGTGGATAGATAGAGAGAAAGAACTTATAAGCACCAGTCTAAGACAGAATCGCTCGTCAATTAGTACTTTAGAGAATGTAAGCAGGGCATGGATCTAGAGTGGTCACTCCAAGTAATAGGGAAACCTGAAAACATAGCACACTAGAGCAACTTCTACAACTAGTACTCATAGCCAACTAATAGCAGTGCAACCATCACCACTCACATTGACACAGGCAATTCATCTACCAATATCAAACGATAAGTTAAGGATTAGTAAGCGATAGAAATAGATATAGTGTGCAACACGGTGAAAAAAGTTGTCTGCTACTTGGGAAAGAGCAGGTAACTCTGAAGTTTTCCAAATACGTAATGAACAGATAAACTGCATACTTATTTGATTGCACAAGTTAATTGATAAGAGAGTGAGTTAGAAAATTAGTGAATCCATTTCACAAAGAAACATTATATAGTGAGAAATATAAGATGAAACGATCAACATATTTTTTAAATGAGTACATTAAGTTTAGCATGCAAATCAATGGGGCAACTGTGCAAACGAAACAAAGTTACAGTGAGAACATATCAAATAACGGGAAAACCAAATGTATCACTGGAAGTTTTGGAATAAATTTCTCAATTTTTCACTTTTAACATGGAAAAACCTGTGATTTAACAGAGATAACAGAACAAACACATGAGAGCACAACTAAGCTCTTACCTCCCGAGTCACTGTTATGAGATATGAGAGGGCTATCTAGAACTCCAACACTCTGAAGACTATCCAATGAACCTGCCTGCTGACCTGCCGAGGCAGCATTCAGCAGAGATTGCAGATAGTCAGAGGATATGGAGGCTGACTCTTCAGTGTGAATCGCAGAGTTTTCCTCAGCTTCTATGTTAAGCTGCGGCTGAGAGTTGACAGCAACTTCAGCATTGGTTTCAGGTTCACCTTGAGATTCAACTTCTTCAGCATCCGAAATAACACTAAGATCCCAGGATGAGAGGTATCTCCTATGTGCTTCTCTTGGATCTCCTCTCCACTCAACACGACCTATATATATATATATATATATATATATAAATAGATATTGGGTCAGACATGAAAATTTGTAAATTTACCATCATGGTTACCAGAGCATGGTCTACAGAGCTCTGTTACCATAGCATAGTCAAAGCTAATTTAAGCAACATTGAGTGTTCTCATGTTTAGTTACCTGACTTTGCTAATATGTCCTCCTTTATATGTTTCACATCATCATTATCATCTTGTTCTTCGATGTCTCCTGATGGTTTATTGGTCATATCCGTCCTTTCTTGATTTGGTTTGGACTTGGAAGTATTTCCCTTGGTCGACTGTGTAGGGGATTCTTTGCTAAGTTTTGGTATTGGTGCTAAGCATTTCTTTGACCTCTGTTTGGCTTTCTTTAGCTGTTTGAATATTTTGAGTGTTTTATCCCTTGTCATAGCAGGTTTTGAGTTTGCCTCTTGTTCTTCATCCGCATCTTCTTCTTCCACATCATCATCGCTGTCCACCTCAACCGATTCATCTAACTCCTCTCCTCCTCCCAACAGTTCCAGTAAACTACGCCCCTTACTTTTGTTTTGATTTGTCACTCTTGGCGATATTTTCGCTCTGGCACTCGAGTCCTCACTGATAGTAACAGGTAACTCAGTTACATGAAAAGGTTGAGTTGCCTCTGTTCCATCAATGTCATCATTACCTCTTGGAAGGGATCTCTCCAGAGTTGATTCCAGCTCACCAAGCTTACCGGATGAGATAGCCTCAGAGAGTTCAGGCTGAGAGCCTATGTCAGGCCAGGAGTCACCACTACTATCAGTCTCGATCTCTGCAGCCATCATGTGTCCACCATCTTTGTCTTTAACCTGAGATCTAGATGAATGTTCAGAACTAGCCTCAGTTTCTACCTCTGCTGATAATGAGGGTAGGGTTTCGTTAGAGATATTCAAATTGTTTGGTTTTCTATGCAAAGTACTCCTTTCCACTGGTTTTTCTCTAGGTTTATGAACATATTTCTCTTGTGCATCCTCCACACCTTTTGGTGACTCCAAAATATTACTGCCATTACTTGAGTTGAGTCTCTCTTGTTGAGTGGGTAGGGTAGGCACCGGGGCACACTTAACTTGTTCAAATTCTAGTTCTCTCAGTCTTGCTTTGAGTTCGGTTAGTTGTTTGTGAAGATCTCTAACTTCAGCTTCAAGCCTCGCCTTGTCTGCTTCGCTGCCTTCAGTCAGATCAATCAGCTCATCCTGCAACATGGAGACAGTTGAAGCATCAGCAGGTCGTTCAAAATAATAAATAAGATAAACCCAATCAATATGCAGGTTTGATAATCGGTTTGAAGATTCTTCCGCTCAACATAACAATCAAGTGAATTATGAGCAGTGAATTTTTGTTTTAGCAAAAAACTATGTTAAATTTTATATAAAACACTCTCAAAAATATCAGACCTTGAGGTAGTTGTAGTCTTTTTTGAGTCTCTCATTGGCCCTCTGAGCCTCTGAAAGTTTAGCACTGGATGTCTCGTAATCATTGGTTAGTGATTTTACTAGTCTGTTACTTTCACTAGCTGAGGCATCAAGTCTAGTGTTAGATCTTTCTAAATTCTCTTTCTCCTGTTAGTGCAAAATATGGATCGTGATGAGATTAACATAAAAAAAGACAGATATCAATTTTTTATGGAAAGTTGGTAAGGTTTGAACAAAATTCTGAAAGTGATAGGGTAGCAAAGTGCAAATAATAAAAAAAAGAGTAGGTAGATTAATCGCATCCTTCAGTTACGTCTAATGAAAATCAAATGGGGTTCAACCATAATAAATTAGGTCCATGTATTCAACTAAACCAAATCGTCCTTTTCTATTAGTGAATAATGGATTATCACCACTTCATCATGGGTGGCACAACTTATATTATAATATTGAATCTTATTAAATTGATGTAACTTTTAATTGATTGCAACATCAAACCTTATCTATTTTGAACATGTCAATTTTAGCTTCTTTTAACTGCATCTGAGCATTTCTCTTTTCAGCCTCTATATGAACCTGAAATCAACAGGAGGGTTATAACACGGTTAACAACAATGCAGCAAAAACAGGAGTATAGGGCATTATATAGATAAATAACAACAGTTTACAACCTATATCTAGCTAGAATGTGATACAGCATTCCCCGCGGGTATATAACAACCCCAGGGACAAGAGCTTACAATGATCTATTTCTAGAACAATCAAATGGGTTTTAACTCATCGAGTGTGAGAGAAGACTATTTTTAAATATGAGCCATGAGCAATACCTCCCATTAAATCCGATTTTGGCAGTCGAATTTCAATAAACATATATTTTATTTGAATACCTGTTCAGCGATGAGTTTCTGATTCTGAGCTCTGAGGCTGTGACACTCAGTCATCAGACTATCCCTCTCTGTAGTGACAGCTGCCAGTGTCTCCTCATTCAGCACTGTCATATCATTTGACATATCAAGACGGGTGCTTGTACTGTTTAGCTTTCCATTCACTTCAGACATCTGTCTCTCCAACTGCATTATCTTTGTTTTATATGTATGAATCTCTGCCTCCAAACTGTGACAACAATAGAATTGACTCTTTTTTGTAAATGTTGCTCATATAAAGTTAAAAGTGATGTCTCAAGATTGTGAAGCAGATAAAACAATCCGGTCATTACTCTGGGCCCACAGTACAACTGTTTTGACACTCATATTGTTTGATAATAACTACGTTTTGTGTCATATTACCTGTGAATACGCTCCTGTAAAGTTGAGGAAGAAACTTCTTTTGCTTTCTCAGCTTGCTCCAAACGAATCTTTAGCTCAGCAGTCTTTTCTTCACTAAAAGTATAATAACAAAATATTACGTCTACTAAATTAGGAATTGCCCTTTAAATTTTCGTGAAAAAGGAACTCATTATTGCAAAATAGTTTTTATTGTTAAGCAGGAAAGCATTCAATCAAACAATATGTGAATTATTTAAGTCAATTTGGAAAAATTGTGAAACAGTAGATCGTAAATATGTATTCTCTATCTATGCACTAAAACAATAGTTTTTGCCTACCATTTGATAGCAGTATTGAGCCTATAAATCAAATAGGTTGGCTACATTAACAGCATCAGAACATGGACATGATCATGGCATACTACAATGACAATTTACTTAACAAAGTGTCTGACTGACTTTTAACTTATGTCTGTGCCACTAGTTGGATCGTATAAGGATCTTAGAAGGCATTAGTCAGGATTCCTTCATGATGGTGATAGGGACAGGCTGAAAGATTGATCTAATGGATATAATATTGAGACATTGAATGTATAGTAACATTGAACTACCGACCTGTTGTCAGCGTCTAGTTTTGCATTATCATACTGTTGTTGGTATCTTTCCAGCTCTAACTCCTTCTGATTCATTGCTGAGTAAGCTCTCTGTAGCTCATTCTTAACACATACTAGGTCTGCGCCAATCTCCTGGAAATTTTTCTCCATTACTTCCACACCATCATTTGTCTAGAATGTCAACAATATGAGTTTCAGTGACTGACTGAACCTGTGTACTCGTGAGGAAATGGCGTTTAACAGTTGAACACCGTTTCCTGTCAAGTAGATGACTAATGGTATCAAAATTTCTGAATTATTCACTTTTATAGTTATGGTATTAAACAGCAATGTATTGCTTTATAGGTTAATGAATTAATTACTCTGAATCCATGAATTGATGTTGTTAATCTAGTTTAGTATGTATGAATTTACCAAAGATTATCATGAGTTCTTTACGACTATAATATAACATAATTATTTTGTTATATTATAACAAAATAATTATGTTTTGGGTTAGCAGTTACCATACTCACTCTGATAATCCACTAAAGCAGACAAGACAAGCTGTATTAAATTCCCGACTGTGTGCAATAAAGATTGGTGGAAAAATTTAACCGTCTGATTTTTGTTCAAAGCTTTTACTTAGATGACCTTAGGTAGAGGCATGGCATACCAATGGAAACTTTGATTCAAGAGAACACTTGTCTTTCAAAATAGATTTTCAATTTGATCACGTTCACACCACGAGTTTGTTTTAACTATCTCCCATTTTGATGAGTACACTGAGTACACTTCTCACCTTTCTCAGTCTGTTGATGAGCTCATTCTGTTCCTCATTGATATGTTTGAGTTCTCTGTATTTTCTCTTTGTCCCTTTCAGCTCTAACTCCAGCTCACACACCAGAGCTGTCTCCTCTTTCAGCGTGGAGATGAGCTCCTCCTGACGAAGCTGCAGATCTGTTGATCCCTTCAGCTCTGACCTCAAAGTATCCAGTGACATAGAAAGTTGGTCGATCAGCTCCCTGTGATAAAATATCAGGTACAAGATTAGCAAATTCAAGTTATAACTTAACATGCCACCAAGTTGTAAGTTGTCATATTGAGACGTGTTCTTAACACAACATGACTTAGCAGAGCATTGTGGGCTGCTCAGACTCATACCAGTGAAACATTGATAGACAAATAATAAAATTTTGGCAGCAGACATATACTTACATCTTCTCCGAGAGCTCAGATGTGAGACGTTTTAGTTTTGTCTGACAGTCATATAGATCCGAGTCTGACACATTCAGTCTCTGTTGGACTGTGAGACGCGAGTCCTCTGATCTCTCCAACTTATCCGTCAAAGAACTCAGCTACACAATATAAAATGGAAAAATTTGGTCATCACAACACAAATCATATAACCTAGTTTTCCTAGCATTCTTCTGTATAATTACATGTTTCAAGAGGTCTAATCTGTGCTTTTTCTGTGGTGTAGCAAAGTTTTGCAATCGAAAGAGCAATGAATAAAGAAAGGTTGAATGAAAGTAAGATAAATTGTAAGTGAAATAAATTGATTTTATAAGTTATTATTGTTAGCATTACAAGGACCAACTTGAACTGACATTGGAGTTAGGAAAGCTTTTCATTCATTAGATTACTACTGTGTTTCATTCAACTAGTAAAACTCCCCAGTTAAAGTGTCAGTGAAAATTTGTGCAAAATCTGTTATAACGAGATTGCGTCCAAACCCCTCAAGCTGGTTTTTGTAAGTAGATATAATCAGGGAGTTTGGGACCAAACACCCTGCTATAACAAAGTGTACAACAGCGAGTTGTTTCTCTCTTATTGCTCATTTAGTTATTTCAGAAAATAGATTAGTAAAGTTTCAGTACTAGTGTGCCGAGAGTAGACTGTGGTGCACTATCACTTTTTATGCTTCTAAATACTGAAATCGTAACATATTATCAGCAGTGCTTTAAAGAAATATGGACCCTACAAAGCAATATTTAAGACAATGAGGCCAAACGCTACTTACTGCGATCTCTCTTCGCTAAATAATATACAGGATGTGAACACACAACTCCAAATTAATCACTAAACTCATGAGAACAGCAGTTATAAATCTAAGACACCAATAATTAAATTGACAAACAATAATGTAAGAAATCAGAGCGAAATACTTTAGAACCAAGGGAGGCAACAGCGAACAGTCAAGCAGGTATTCATAGCATTTGAGAACCGGATAAACTGGAGCAGGTCTGAGCAGAGTATTTATAGATTGCTGATCAAACATACCTGATTATCACTGGTCCCTCTCATATCGCCGATCCTCTTCTCCAGACGCTCCAGTTCATTCTGTAGATGTATTTTCTCTCTCTGAGCGATATTCAGGTCAGAGGTCAGCTCTCGTGTGTGATTGTTTCTGTCATCCAGGCTTTTATTAGCCATGTCCAACTCTACTTCAAGCTTTGTTATTTTACCTGTTAATGTCTCGTTGTCTGAGTTTGACATTGTTGTTTGATTTGATAGCTCCTAGACAATACAGAGGGTTAAAGCACGAATCAATGATAAAATAAAAAATCATAAACAACTATACTATTTTCCCATGCAAGAATGAGCTCAGTTTTAAATGGCATGAATGCTTTCTCGAAATAGCAAAATTAGTGTGGAGGTAATTTTAGACCATGAACCTTACCTGGATTCGTTCCTGTAGCTTTTTACAGTGATCTGTCACTGCCGATGATCTAACAAGTCTGTCCTCCAAATCTGTAGTCTTTTTCTCAAGCATTCCTACTTGAGTCTAAAAAATGGCACAAACGTTATAGTCGTTTGGAAACCACTCAATTCTGGGACTATTTTTTCATATAAACCAAAGTGAGCAACGCCAGCAACTTATTTAGAATGTTGACCATATTACTAGAGGATTGTTGAAGTACAAATTCTATACAGGGGCGGCAACCAGTGACGCACTCACAACAATTCAAATTTATGACTCAAGCAGAATCAGATGATATAATCAAAAGTTATTGTATGTATGCATGTGTGCATGTATGCACGTAAGCACATATGCACAAAAGCACACTAGAACGTAAGCATGTATACATGTATGCACATAAGCACGTATGCATGTATGCACATAAGGATGTATGCATGTATGCACTTGAGCACGTATGCATGAACGCACGTACGTGTAGTTTAAACCATCTACCATTTCAATAACGATAACATTGGGCTTAGTACATTAAAATAATTATGAGTTGTTATGTCTCATAAAAATAGAAAAAAGCTCTTCTTTCTCTTCTCAGTACAACACTTTTCGGCCCTAAAAATCACAGGTCTGTGAGAGGATGTTTTATAACTATTACAATATTACACGTCAATAAGTGGATGGCCCGGATTGCCGCTAATCTTACAAAAATAGTTTTGGGACATTACCTGTGATTTGTTCAACTCTGAGGTGATCTTTGCCTTTTCGCTTTCCAGTGTATTTATGCTTTCTCTGATTTGCTTCACCTCATTCCTTGATTCGTCATATTGCTTCTGTAGATAATCCAGTTCCTGCTGCAGATTGATCACATCCTGTTCTAGCTTGGTTTTACTGTGTCCAAGGAGGGACAACTCTCGCTCGTAGTCGTGAGAAGCATTGGATAGATCGGATAACTGTGCATTGAGCTCTCCTATTTTAGAGTTCAGAGTTGTATTCTGATTGCTAAGGTGACTGATTACTGATTTATCCTGTGGCAATGATGGAAATAGGATTAGATCAACAGATATAATAATTAAGTTAAAGGTTTTTGGTTAACAACAAATATTGCCATGACTTTATTAAATTATGATCCATCTTTCCTTGCTTTTCGTTATATTTCAGCAAATACCATGCGACAAATGGCAAGGAGCTGACAAAATTTGGTCAAATATCGTGACAGAACAGAGACTGGAAAATTTCAGATTTAAACAATTGAGTGTAACACAACAAGATATAATCTTTGTATCACATTTTCAGTATACATGTATAAGGATGGAGTAGTATGAGATGGGGAATGACAGACATACTGATAATGATGGTTGGAAAAGGGTGGAAGAACACACAACATATACCCAACAGTAATAATCAGACAGATCTAATAAAAGAATAAATGGCTCTAATAAAGGATGCAACTAGCAAACTATGTGGATAGCAATAGAGTAAATCCACCACCGATTTGAATAAACCTACCAGTTCTTCTATTTTCTGCAATGTAAGAATGTGAAAATAAACTTTAAATTTAAATTTAAAATTAAAAATGAAGTCGAGACCCAAACAAATCAATTCTATTTTGAGTCATATCAAATTCACAGTAATTTGAGATGACAGAATGCTATATCTTTGCAAACAAGTTGCAGAAGAGAACCATCAGGACTGTCACATCAGTTTTTATGTACTCACAGCTTTACTGGCTCCCAGCTCGCCCTCAGACTGATGTAGTCTTTGTTTCAGCTCATAATTCTCCTGTACAGCATTCTTAAGTAGAGAGTTCTCCTGCTCAAACTTATCTCTCTCCTGTTTTACTTCATTGTTTTCTGATTTTACTGCTGACATGTTGGCTCTGAGATTTGTAATCTGCAAATAACAAAACTTCCATTAAAATCGATTACACAGATGTTATAATAGGTTAAATAGTGGGTTTGTTACAGATAGTAGATAAACAGTACATAACAGCAACAGTTTCAGTTGTTTGATTTGATGACAGTTTGGATGCAAGATTGCAAAGGCAGTCTTATGTAACCATGTTAATGAACTCGCCTCATTATCAAGAGTTCTCTTCAGATCATTCAAACCAGCTACCTCCTCTTCAAGAGTTTTTTGTGTGTTCCTGTTAAATTAAAGCAAAGAAATTACAAACACAAACGCAAACATCGGTTCAACCGAAAGAGTAGGAAGGTTGCTCTTCAAAATACTCTGACACCAAAAAAAATGTAGGATGATAACAGGTTCCGCACCAAGCTTGAGTTTAGCACTTGACTGGGTAGGTCCTCGTCCTACTGATCGTCCCTGCTTCAGCCTACCTGAGAGTCTCAACTGTTTGCTGAAGTTGTCTATTCTCTTCAACTGATTTCTCAGCATCTAAGAGTTTAGATGAGTATTCCTGTACACTTCTAGCATATATATCGCGCTGAGTTTGTAACAGCTGAACCATTTGTTCACTTTCTGTGTGTTCCTGCTGCAGGCGGCGATTGGTCAAACTCAACCTAAGGTAAAGCAAGTATAACAATCATGTCCCTGAAAAACCAATTACTTTTTTTATAAATTTATTAAAACTTTGAGAGAATCAACTAGTTTTGATAGAGCATTCGGCATTCGGCTTTGTAGCAACAAACGGTGGCAATAAAGTTGTATATTTTCAACATTAGTTTGGACCTGAGGGCTGTTAATTCTACGCACAGAACTTGTACCTTTGATTTTCCTCCTGCAGTTCCTTATAATGGTCATAATCTATGCTCTTAGCACTCTGTTCCATCAACAAAGCATTTATCTGTAAAATTTAATGATCTGTTTATTGCAACATCGAAACACAAGACACAATTCATTTTTTTCTTCTTTTCTTTTGTGGAAGCTATTTGGAGTTATCTTTTTGTGATTGTGTTGTTAGTGTTGGGATGTATCTATCGCTATGAACAGCATGGCGCTTTTGATGATGTGTATAGCAACAATGCAGAATTCAAAGAATTTTAGCACACAATGTACAATTAGGTAAAGTTGGTAGATAAAGTAGTTAGTTAGATCTCTGCACAAAAATTTGGATTATCATCTTGAATCACCACTATCAGATCAAACAGATACTAGAGGATATCCAGCAGAAAATGAGATCATAATACGATTAATGCAACTGGATATCAGCAACTCACTGCAATGGCAAGTAACAAATCATTTATGTAAGTTATACAATTTCATTCAACTTGACATTGTGGCCTAGGTTTTCTAATGGTTTTGAATAGCCTAAATTTCTTCTGCTATATCAGATAAGGATACACAGTATCATCAGGTACTTACTAGCCTGAGATCACCCAGAGTCACCGCTCCATACATGTACTTACCTGAGAATCACATTCAGCTAGTTTCTGAGATAACATAGAAATCTCATCCTCTTTCCTCTGTAGTGAGGCCTCGCTGTGTTCCTGTTTATCTCTGTATGAAGTTATCTCTGACTGTAGCTCCGCTGTCTGCTGTGCTGTAGACCGCTCGGCCTTACTCAAATTCTGCTCATAAACCATTGGTAGAGATTAATGTCATTCACAAAACTTAAAAATATTTATTTCAAGTAGTAAAAGAGTTGTCCATTCCTTTCGTATGTGGAGACGACTAACTATGAGCGATGACTTATCTGATAAGAGAAAGTTTCTGTGCTTTCGATGTTCAAGTGATAATTTACCTGCTGGAGAAGGTTATTGGCATCTATTAGAGTCATCTGCTCTTTGGCTTTATCTTTGAGCTGATTTTGGAGGGTGTCTAGCTTTCGCTGAAGCTCTACTTTTTCACATGAGAAATCATCTCGTAAGTAATCACTTTCCTACAGAATAAACCAGATACAAACATTGAAAACTCAGTTAACCAGAACTAGGCAGCAAATAAAGGGATGGGTGACAGGTTATTTCTGTAGCACCTGAAAACAGCTGTCTCAATTGTCATGAGCAGAATCATGTGACCTGTCTACATTGGTCTTTTCTATGGCAACCACATTTCTGTCATTGATTCATTCATAATGGTTCTGAATCCCATACAGTCCAAGCAAATCTAGTAGCTTAATATGTCACGGTCCCGGACTGAGAGCATGTAGTCTAGAGCCTGTAGATATTAGACTTACAGCTTGTAGTCTAATCAGACTAGCAGTTTTGTAGATTGTATATAAGACTTACTGTTTGTAGTTTGTTGAGTTGTTGTCTGCTCTCTCTAGATTGATTCTGTAGATCAGTGATTGTTTGCTGGTTCTCTCTGGCTGAACGTTTCAGTTTTTCTATCTCCTCCTCATACCTGTCTACTAATTCTTTAGTTCTAGTCAGCTCCAGGGACAGTTTCTCTCCTACCTAAAATAAATACATCAATTTACAGGATTTTCTCCTTATTTTGGAAAATTCAGTTTGCGATGTTAATTCCAATTTGATTGTTCGTCACCAGTATCAAACACGTAAGTAAAGTGGTTTTAGATGAAGGTTTTTGGCCACAGCAACATCTTATCATTCCTGCATGGTATGTATATAGAGCAGTCATCATCTTACCTTTTGTGAGCCTGTTAGCTCTTCGTTGAGCTGTTGATTAGTTTCTGTTAGCTGAGAGATACTAGAATCCTTCATCTGTAGGTCATGTGTGTGTTTCCTGGATGTCAGTTGGACACCCTGCACCTCCTGCAAACAAAAATTAAAAATTCATTTACAACAACAACAAAAAAAATTTCCCGATTAATTATTATTTTTGTTGTCCGTTCTTGTGGTATGGGTGCAATACTTCTAGGTCATCTGGCCAATCTTAACATTTTTTTCTCATTTCTAGCAACTATTTATTTGCTAGAATGAAAATTCGAAGGATGCAGTTTGTTGCTTTTCACAAGGCAGTATCTGAGCTCAATTTTAAGAGTAAGAATAGTGTGCAAATATGTTCCAATTATTATACCTCCTGTAGTTGTTTATTGAGAAGAGCCTGTTTTTCTAGTCGATTGTTGAGATCTGTCTTTTCTTGATACAATCTCTCCTTGTCTGATGATAGAATGGCAACTTTAGATCTCATGTCAGTCATAGTATCATGTATCTCTCTGTCCTTATTCCGTAACACTTCATTTTCCTAAAATAGACAAAATATTAATCACTCTGTTGAGCTAAATTTGGGCATCAGTTGAGCTTTCATTTTGCGTCAGTTGAGCCAGTGGAGCATCCGTTTTCTCAAGGACTAAATAAAAGAATAAAATGCCTTGATTCCAAATGTATTCAACTTTAAATGCTGTAACTTCAATGCTCAACAGAAATGATTTGCATACCTGAATGAGTTGTCTTTCCTTAGACTCAAGGTTATCTAGCTTATGGGTAAGACTTGTGACTTTGATCTTCAGCTCAGAACAAGCCTCATGTGATTGCCTCAACTCGCTCTGCTGCTTCTCGGTTTCCTGAAAAAAGAGGAATGTCAGGACGAGTTACACAATAGGGAGAGTAATATTCACAGACTTGAGAGGCGATGCAAAAGGTGATAGTCCTCCCAATCTTACCTCTCTCCAGTGTTTAGCCTCTCTTCTCTGCCCTTCCAGCTGATTATTTAAGGCCTCTTTCTCTTCTTTAGCTGTAGCTATTTCTCTTCTCAGACATTGCACTTCTGTACCAATAGATTGCTCAACCTACAAGTGAAACTTGAAATGATAGACACAAGCAGGCATAAGTTTCTTCTTCAGTATTAGATAAATAAAAGAAACGACATAAACGCATTCCTCTTTTTCAAACACAATTGACATTATCCAAGATTTAAAATTTTAAACAGATTATTTTATATAAACATTAGTAATAACTGAGCAAAAAATACAGCCCTTGAAACCATTAAGATCGTTTGTGCACGAAGAAGAAAGTAAAGACAGTTATCATAATTATTTGGCACAATGATATTTCTTATTAGAGGAAAAGGGCATGAGCTAGCGACAGGAAGACTGAGCGAATTTATCTAAACTTCTTTAACACAGCAGTTCTGGAAGAACTAAATCTACAGGTGAATTAGATCGGTATTCCATCAGTTAGAAGTTCTATTATAAAACCAATTAATTTACAACAGAACATTTGATCTGGTTTGATCGAGCGGTTGTTTTTGCCATGCTGCGATTAGAAGTTTGACATTCAACACCGTAATACTTACTATCCAATCTTCAATATCATTCTTATATATGAAACATATACAGACAACAAATCAGACACATGAAACCTTTGTTATCTTTCAAATTAAAAAACCGAGTCCACCACACAGAAATTGATCAGAAAATTTTTTCTAGTGTATCAGGAACAGCTAACATTGGACAAAGACAGATTTCTAGTAATAATAAATATAGTATTACGCTTCTGAAGCTTGATGTCTGAAATGAAAGTGGTAGAGTTATCCCCCCATACCAGATAGAATACAAATTGACATGTTTGAGCTAACCTTATGCAGTTTTCTGTTTTCATCTTCAACTAGCTCTACAGTAGTAGAGAGTTGATCTACAAGTTCTCTTCTTCTGGCATGATCAGCTTCTAAAAGCTGGAAATCTGCTGCCATGTTCTGTAATCCTGTCTCAAGCTCTTTTATTCTGAATAATACAATGACGCAGTGTGAAAAAGATCTATTTTCTTACCTAGTGCCTAGTATTATAACAGCCTAGCAGTGTGTGTAGTTGTCTTGTATGTACGTCAATGTTAGAATAATGTAAAGAAGAAAACTCATATACAAATTATTTTCGTTGAAGAATTTCATTATTAGGATTGTGAAAGTTTTTCGAAAAATCTAAAATAAAAGCGAATTGGTTCAAGAATTTCCATTTAGCTAATACTAAGACAGCAAATTAAACAATCCTAGTCAACATATTGCTAAGTTCACATCATATATACACATAATGATACTCGTGATAGCTGCCTCTAACTAACCTGTCCTGTAGGGATATCTGCATATCCATGTCTCTCAGTCTCAGCTCGTTAAGTTCTTGTTTCTGCTTTTCTAAATCAGTGATCTGTTTTATCAGCTTGCCTTCATTAGCCTTCATCTCCTCCACCTGGTAACTATTAGAGTGATAGTCTGTCTCCATTTTAGACAATCTAGATGACTGTAACTGTAAATAGAGAATGTAGAAACTGTGTGATCCCAATGTTAAATAGCAGTAATAATAGTAACTAAACGGAATTTCCTCTATCTGATGAAGCCTTCCAAGATTTTCCATCTTAGATTGACCTCTTTGATTAAATTCAGTTCAGGAAATTGATAATTGTAGTTTGTTTAGCTCTGACCGAATCACTACCTATCATGGCCGCCGCCACACTTTCCGCCGCCACACTTTCCGCAGTCCCATGACTTCCGCCACTACCAACTCCGCTGCAGCCACCATTACCACAATTACAATCATCACTAAACTTAACACAACTTGCCACCACCCGCCACCACAAACTACCCAGCTACATACCCTGAGTGTGTCTTGAGCTTCTCTAAGTTTATCTAGTAGAGCTGTTCGCCTGTTCTGACTGTCGTTCAGTGCACTTTTTAGACCCATAGTAAAATAATTCTCCGGTGCTATAGCTGACAGTCTATCGGTTGACCTCCTGAAATGTATCAAAGGGAAACTCAATGATCTAAAATGTTGATACCTTGACAACACCATAAGACCGAGGGGGTGAGAAAGTGGTGGTTGTCTAGATAGGAAAGTGGCCAATAGAAATGGAGAAGTTTTTGTAGGACAAACAAGTCACACAAATCATTGCAGCAAATTATGGAACCATACAATAAATATCTCAGGATTTTTGATCTTATGTCTTGGAATCATGGGAACAGAAAATGATGGTAAAATCCGGTGCTTGCAACTTCCTGTTGCAAAAGCGTACAGCACACATAAAATTCCTTAACAAACAAATCAAAACAATATTATTAAAAATAAACGTTGTGTTTACTGCATTGTCTTTGAAGCCATATGGAGCTGAGTTGCTGATTGTTGACAAAACAGAATAGAATTGTTGATATCTTAGCACAGCTGCAAGTGAGATTTTATGACATTCCAGAATTGTACTATTCTGTTGAAAAGGTTCGCGTTGTGGATAATAGAATGCTACAAAATCACTCGCAGTCATTTGACTATTTGAGGTATCCATAAGTGTGGCTTTTTTGACTATCATGTGTTGAAGAGGAGAGAAACCTACCCAAGACCTTCACCAGCGAGACTGTCTGGAGTTTCTCTCATACTGCTGTGTAAGTTTTGATGTGACTGGTGGTGTAATGGAGTCCTGGCTCTGGTGAACATCTCAGGAGACGATGATCTCTGTGGTGGGAGGAAAGATTCACCATATGCCCCACCAGCTGCCATTCGAGTGGGTGTACTTGTGAAAGGTCGTTGTGGTAACGACTGTGTAAAAGCTGAGGCAGACACTGTCAAAGGAAAGAAATAACTTTAGTAGTAGGATATTTCCTTCAACAACTGAATCAGCTCACAAGAAGGTGTACTTGAAGATAATTTAGTTCCAAGAAGAGTGAATGCCCCTTCGCTTGTGCTGACTGACTAAACGGCAGATAGTTTTTTGACTGTGCACCTCAGCTTTACATTGCTTCTCAGCTTCATTATTACTCACTAGGGAGTGACTCCATGGACCTCCTTAGAAGGAGTGATTGGATGAGTCTCTCGTGGTCTTCCTCAGCAAGTCGGGGTGTAGGAGTACCACCAGCCAGTGTGTAAGCTGATCTCAGAGTACCTGACGGCATACTGCTATAAACACAGGTGAGATAGGATGATTTTAAAAATTTAATTTGCCATGCATCTCAATCATCTGTTCAGTGGATGTGAGATAAAATTTCAGAAATTAGTCAAATGTTTTGGCGAATATTACACCAATAGTCGTGAGGACTTGTAGCAAATATGGAATTTTGAGGTTATCATAACAGTTTTCTTCGGAGGGAACTAAGCTTCCAGCATAGCCAGTTGTTTTCACATTTGGTATGAGATTAAATTAAATCAAGCAAGGTAAACATTCAAAATGCTGAAATACTAAGCTACTTGTTTTAAGCCGATCAAAATCATTCACAAAAACAAAACAACTCCAGCCTGACTGGTTTTGGCGTATTGTTTGTGATATTATTTACATATATGCACTCGGCAGCCTGTTTAAATAAGTCAGGCAGCGCTTAGAAAAGCCGACACAATACATGAATCATATCTACAAGTCTTCTATAGCTGCCAGAGATCAAGCCCAGGATAAGTTCCACTATTTTATGTATGGATTTATGTGTGACACAGAGTTCATAACTGTTCAAGTTGGCTGGCAGTTGAAATTGTGTACAAAAGCCTTGTGGTAATAAGAAGGCCGTGTAAACTGGAGATTTTTCCCACCACATTTTTCTGTTTAATGCACATCTCAGGGTTTTTAGCACTTCAGCGCAACTTCTGTTGCTCTCACTTTAACACTGGCCTCAACAGTTACGGTATTTAATACAGTTGCTGCCTCTCAAGGGGGGGCAACCTGCATACAGTATTGTAAAGTCTGAGCTCCCCAGACTCTTGGCCCATGGGAGGAATTGAATTGAACTTTTTTGTATCTGGTCAGCTTGATAAATAAATCATGAATTACACTATTTATCCTTCTCTTCTCATCAGGTTGTGAATGTTATCATACAAGTTTGTAAAACATGAGCAATCTCACTCAACTATGTATGCTTATGGAAGCATTCAGGACCCTATCGATTCTTTACTTTAAAACAAACAGAATTTGATAAAGCAGCGTGGCTACTAAGTAGGTGAAAATGGATATGGAAACAGATTTGATAAATCAACTAAACATGATGAACTAAGCATTTAATATGTCAGCTTACATTTCATCTTCATGCATCTGGTACCCTCAACATAGTTCACAAAAACGGAGAATTTAAAACTCCCAAGGAGATCGCTTTTTAACAAGGTTCCAGAACAAACCATCTCCTGTTAAAAAGAAATGTATCAAGGAAACCCACCTGAGTCCACTGTCTGAATCGAGCGTGTTCATCAGATTGTGTAGAGACTGTGAGTTTTGTTTCTGTGAGGCTGCCATGCTGCCATCAAACCTGAATAAATACAAGGCCAAATAAAGAATTACAACATTTAATGATGAGGCATCCCAGAGTGACCCATCTGGTTTGCAGTTGGCGTACCAAGGGCTTTGTCAGAGCTAGTAGACAAACCAGATCATGGAGTATTACACATAACCCGGGGAGCCTGCAGTTTATCAACAGGCCCCTTATCCACCATAGGTCAATTTTACTGAACCCTGAACAGCAGTCAGTCAGTCACATATCAATGAGAAAAATCCCTGTTACAGCATCGAGACAAGAGTGAATGTAGCGCTCTAGCAAAATATGAGAAGAAAAAAAAACATACCATTTAACCCTAGACGGTGACCTGCATCCAAAAGTAGCAAAACTCTCCATTGGATTAGAACATATTATAGTAATTTATTTTAGCTTGTATCCTGTCCCCACTTTACAACGACATGTTGACTTCAAGAATACTCGATGCAATTTCATCAAAACCCTGTCTACAAGCTGTTGTTTTATTTGCAGTCAGCTGAATGTGTGAGTTTTACAATTGACCCATTGAGGAGGTTTCAAGTTTCTGCTAAAGCCAAGCTTTCAGAATTTCTTTATGTATGTGCATTCCAATACAACCAGAGCAACAAAACATCAGCATCCCTATAAAACTCTGCTAGTGATATATAACGGCCACATATGAGGCATCTAGAGCTGAGCAACACCAAAACACCTTATCACTGTCTGGCATTTAACCAAATTTATCATTATAGGGTAAAGTGTGTAATTTAAAACCAAACCTTGCCATAGTAAGGCGGAGGAGTTATATTCTTAATCAGGCCCGGACTGACTCACTCAGGGTGTTTCATCTATTAACTGTTAGGTTATACCACAGAAATTTAATGACAATATGTATATGAGACTTATAACAGTTATACATAGCAGGCACAATGTTGTAGTTACATCGTACATATACATACCGATGCAGACTTGATGCAGAGAAGGACACTAAAGCTGAAGTCTAGCAGATAGCAACACTCCTTCTCCTAGTTGTCATCCTGCTAATTTACTAGTGTGCAGCTAAAAGAAAACAAGTTAAATGCTCAACTCGCAGACTAATCATTATAAATACACTCCGATAGGAACTAATAACAATTCAAATCAATATAAATTCAGCAGCATGGAATGTATCACAATTGAAATAAGTTTTGTAGGCTCAATCAATATACAGGTACAAAGCTCAGGTGTAATGCTAGTTGTTACAGGTAACAAAGCTAAAGTAACAATGTAACGTAATGTAATCTATAACTGATTAAACAAACTCGCTGCTAAAATTAAATTTGACATCATTTAAATTATATACTCACCTCAAGTCATGGGAAGTGAGATACAAACTTTGCTTCAGTAGCCAAATTAATTCTGATCCATATCACAGAAGTAGACGATGAGGTGTGTTTAGATTAACACCACCTACACTGGGGGTCAAGCTGCCCTACCCAACCCTACATATAGTATAGGCTCCTCAACCGCCTCTTGAAACAGATAGCACTCGGTAACAGCTGGCAGGGGTATAGAGTCATGAAGGCTAAAATGTGTTACGCCATAAGCGTCAAAAAGCTTCAGTATCAACGCCTGAAGAGTTCATGGTCATAGAGGAAAAGAATTAAGTAAGAGATTTTTAAGTGAATCGATCAGAGAGGGAGAGGAAAATTATTGATATGATAATATCATTATTGATATAATACACTTATATATAATGTACTCTGCTTATAGCGTAATAAAAATTCCATCATGGATGTATAATAAAATAATGACATTTACAAAAATAAACCTGGAATAAATATTAGCTAGCACAATAAAAATGGCAGTTATACTAGTAAGCCTTCCATAGTTTGACTAGAATGTTGGGATATTCGAAAAACAATTTGCCAAATAACCACAATCTTTTTTGCATGCCTCAGCGAATTGATCATGTCAAACGCCTCCCATTTACAGATAAAACTTCCATATTTTGAAGGAAAACAGACCAATTTATACACACAGCCATATATAATATGATATCATGTATGAATATTATATAAGGTTATGACATGTAAAGGCTAGATATGAAGTACATCTGAATGAAATTTTTCTTGCCAGTTAAGCATAATTGAGATCTTATCTATATACCAAAAATATGATCACTTAGGATTACTGAAGGTACCAGCTGCAATGAGTTGTGTCCTTCCGAAAAAATGGAAAACAACTGCTTCTTTTTTCAGTGCCTCATACTTCACAATGGATACAGAGAAGGATCCATTCCGAGCAGAGAGGTATCAACGCATCATAATGATTGACTCCTGTCAGCAACATATTTTCCTTAATAAACATGAGGTTGGACGGTGAAACCTCCATCAGCAATCCTTATATAGGTAATGATAAGTCAATTCATCTATCTCAGTGTAGATCGTTTTGGCCGATCAAACATGTCAAAATCCGAGTCAGTTTCCTCATCCTTATAGTCCCTGCTGAGAAGTGCTGTTTTACTATTGAAGGCATACCCTGGTTCCTCCTCGTCATAGTCCTTGAGTGAGTGGAAGCCGTTACCTTTGAAGAGACGATTAGCTCGCTCCTTATAACAGCAGCAGCAGAGCAGCACAGCAGAGAGCACAAGTAACACTACCGCTGCAACTGTAAAAATATTAACAATCTTATAATTATGAGACAACCATGAAGGGATAACTTACATTGCATTAAATCCAAGTCTTCACCCAGTTGAGAAAATTCAATTGCACATGATTTTAGGTGAATAATAGCATAAGACATAATGTTATCAATCTGTGGTAATATATGTAAAATAACAGCCATTTAACAACACGATAAACGTCCCAAGCTTTACAGATAGATGATATCAGACACCCCAAATCCTGACACTAGACTAGTAATAGTGGTAGATGAACCCAACTGAATTCTCATCCCGATACATGCGAGATCCACTTCATGCACGGCATAATACAGATAATAATTTCAGTGGAAATAAAAAACAAAATCTTCTCTATTTAGAAAGTTGACTAGATTGAGTGCTCACGATATTTTGTTGGGAGGGAGGGAGCTCGTGAACGGTATCCCCAATAAAACATCCTGGGTACTCAAGCTTAGTAAAGACATACATAAACTGAATAGACAACTAGCAACTAAAGTAGGGAATGTGTGAGCCGACATTAATTGGCTGGAAATCGCGCTGCTAAATTAGGGGTGTCCTTTCTGTAATAAACATACGGAAATGCTAAGGGTGAAGCGACAAAAATACAGCCACTGCAATATGAACATGGACAGTTTTGTATTAAACCTAAATAGTTGAGTGAATTGAGCTTACATTGAATATCATAACAGGATATGGCATCCGTCCAGTTGAAAAGTAAGGAAAAAACAAAGCAATGTTCAATATTATCTGTGATGCATAAATTGCAAGTTGACATGTTCCAGGAGTACATCATGCAACCCTTGACCTCTTAAAGCTGACAGCATACCTAATGTTTAATTGACTGCAAATCCCAAAAAGATGTTATAGATTTATGTTGCTTCCTATTGCTCTGATACTTTGTATGGACTATAGCATGCGTAGGTATGCTTCCAGCTTAAAAAAGATCTGCTTGTCTACAGGTTGCTTTACCTGATAAAATATCTATGAGAACACCTGAAGTATGAACTTCAATATACCGTATTTTTTATAAAACCCCCTCTTTCCTTCAACATAAATTTAATATCAGGGAATTGTGTTATTGAGCCCCATGTGAGCTATAATAATTTCACCTGAAACTCAACCCTTTACTTTGTTCTAAATATGAAATTTTACGAAGCCAGCCAGTGATGTGAGGTTAAAGGATTGCAAGAAGACATGTTATGTGATGATAACATGAAGGGAAGCACAAAACATCAAAAAACTGCTGAGAGATAGGTAAATTCTGGTCATTTCAAATATCTAACTAATATACTTCAATTTCAGAGTTGTCACCTCATGGCTTAGGTATAAATTTCAATGAACATAAATTTCCGAGACCTATCAAGAGTTTGAACAAATTCAGCATTATTACGTGTAAATCCACATGATGAAAGGGATCATATGGGATCTTACCTGTTCCAGCTATAAAAGTCTTTTTTCTCATACCAAGTATCTGGTCTCTCGGTATTATAACATTAGCCACAGTGTGCTCTTGAGTTCCAACAGTGACAGTCTAAAATGATAAGTATGTATCACATGTATAAGTGACAGCGGGTGGATTTTAGGCTCAAGTCAGGTCATAACATTAATTTGTACAAAAAAAGCAATCGGTTATCTATGCCAGTGTCAATGCTGATGCCGTGTGACTACCTCTCTATACCGAATAAGAGTACTTAGTGAGTAATGTGCACTGTAAATATTTCAATTAATATGTATAATAACAATGTCAATTTAAAAGAATAGTATCCAGTTAATAAAATTCTTTAAAAGTTATTTAGGGGCAAACTGATTTGTGTAGGCGGAAATGATATCAAATATTTAGAGCAACATAAGATTCTATTTTATGAATTTCAATCTCAATCTCCCACCTTTTTCATAGCATCAAATCCAGGTGCCTCCACAGTGAGCTCATAAGTACCAGGAAGTGATATGGTGTAAAACACTCCGTTCTCATTGGTCTTTTGTACCATTTTCATGCCGTGTATGGTAATAATAGCGTTAGATATCGGAGAGTGAGCATCATCTGTCACTCGCAACTCAATACCTATATGTACCTGAAAATACGCAATTATGTTGATGGGTATCACGATTGCAATGGCATGATTAGTTTTAGATATGTAAAATTTTAAACATCCCGTGCACATCAACAGGCGAACATGATGTACACTAGCGCAATAAAAATTGAGCAAAAAAACCAAGTTATAAGAAATAAACTGATGGAAAGTTGTTATCAGAGAAATACAAGATAAACAGGATTACTACTTCAAGGAGAGGTATACACCCGATTACTACTTCAACAATAGTTTCATTGTCTTTGTGTTTGACAAACAATTCAGTTACTCTTCATGCAAAACAACAGCAGAGACATGAAGTTATAGTAATCCAACGCAATGTTCGACAATAAGGCACATCGGGTAACCCAATACATGAAAGCAATAGTCATTGCTACAACTCTGGTTGGTGGCCCGGATCATTGTTTTCACTTCCTTCTCATATACATGAAAAGGTAAAGCCTTTTGACCTGTGCTTAGCTCCTTACCCTTTCCATAACTTTGATGAGGGAGGAGCGATGACTGTTCCACACATCAGCTAAGTTAGCTTCCTCTGGTTTCATACAGCAGCCTGTGTATATAGTAAGAGGCAGAGCTCCGGTAGAATCGATAGCGTAGTCATCTATTCCACCATAGTGAGAATTCATCTTTGCGCCGTTCAGCGTATAGTTGTGAGTATCTACAGGAAGAAAAAAACGACATCAGGTATGTAATTATTACCTACATATAATAGGTACTTGGTGAAATTTGAACAAATTTCTATGCGTTGTAAGTTGCTCCTCCTCTGGGCAGTGGCAGCTATCAGTAGGATGGGTGTGAAAGTTGGGACAAGTATGATCTTATTGGAACCTTGGTACTAGTTTTTGTAAACTTGAATTACATCATCTTTTTCACCATAATATGGTCCATAAAACCGGAAAGACTTTGGGCCCATTTCGTTTATCTATTAAGAGAAATGTTAAGTTAAGCACACCCCAACACAAAATGATAAGATGGTGACAAAACCAAACATACAATATACCATCAAGTAGTCTACATTACTGCATACCAAAGTATGTCACATAAATTCCGTTCCCTAGATAGGGATGTGTTACTTGATTGGACAGCTGATATCCTAGCACTTTCAACTAACATAGTTTCTATAGTAAGGATTATCTTATATAGGATTATTGTAGAAAAGCATAGTAAAGTGGGCTATTCTTATTCAAATTTGACATAAATTCACTCGGGCTCTGAGCTGGTCAGGACGTAAATATGGTTAGAATCTAATCCATTGGACACGTGGATTAAAAACTCAAAACCAAGTCTGAGATAGCAAACAACCTATGTGATGGCCAAACTCTTATCAATTATCATCATACTTGGTACGGCACAGTCATATTGCCGGGCGTCCTGTTCGGCAAACTCTTTGAAAGAATCTTGTTCTGTATAGTACGTGGAGAGAGACTCCAGGACTTTATAACGGTGAGCCATATGTCTCCCTGTAAAAGATTATAAATAATCCACTTGATAAATACATCCCTTCTACCTTCAGCAAACATTTAAAAACCTGCCAATAGCAACAATAGAATAGTTTTGTTATGCAAGTCCTCTGTGATTACTTCAAGAGAAGCGTCTCATCATCAAATATTCCTTCAATCATGTCTATACACTCTGAAGAGTAATTTCAAGTTCTATTGATTCGCATAATATCAGCTTGAACACACAGACCAAGCTGTTTCACTAAACTCATCTATCGGGACTAAGATCATGTTAGATTTGGTTTACCTGCAGCGCCTGGCGGTGGTGAGTCATAAGGATAAGTGACTACATCACTTCCTCCTCTCAGATTGAGTAAGAGATGGAACTGATTATCTCTGAGCCATGACATGACAGCCTCTGTCTCTGGCTGCAGCTTCTTATCAGGTCCTGAGCCTACAGATACGTACAGATTTTAGTGATTTTAGTTACGTAATATGGAATGGAATAAGGCTGATCTCTGGCCTTTACACTAAACTGATGTGGGTGTTGGAGCGGCCGAGTTGTAAAATCCTCTTGTCCAGCCATATTAATCGTAAACTATAAACATGTAATGCTCAACTCCTGTCCTTCCAATATGAGAGTTCTTACTAAATATGTGATGAAAATTCTTTAATGGATACGGATTAAAATCCCATCAACCAAAAATGCATAAGATGGTGAATGTAGAATAGAAGAATTACTCACCTGGGAAGTTCTTGTCGATATCTATGTTATGAGCATTGCCATGTCCAGCTACAGATTTGCACCCATCTACTGATTTGGCAGCTCCATCGGGGTTGAGGAGTGGCAGGATATGTATCTCTGTTCCTTCTATCAACTGTAAATCAAAGACAAGTTAGTGGTGGACTAGGCCTATCTGGAGAACTAAGCTAATATACATTCAAAAGCAGTAGGAGTATGTGAAACATAGTGTCTGACCAGGCATAGCCAGGGTGGTCTGAAACGTAATGTCATTATCACATAGCCAGGGTGGTCTGAAACGTAATGTCATTATCACATAGCCAGGGCGGTCTGCAATGCAACAAAGTGTCGTGTATAGCCAGGGTGGTCTGATCAACTATTCAAAACAAAATAGCATTGATAGCTGGCAGTAGGGATAACAAACCAGAATCACATGAGTAATTGTAAATTTGGGGGCGGCGACAAAACCACTGCACAGTGCTCCATCAGAGGGAGAGAGACTAGTTTGGAAGTGTACACTTATGTACTCTACTTAATACAGTCTGTTAACAGAAAATGTATATGAGGAAGAGAGCCAACAGGAGGAGTACGTTTGTTTTTTTTCCAGTTTGAGAATTGTGACAATCCGTGACCAGAGTTACGACCATCACATAGCCTATGAGGGTACAAATGAATGTCCATTGTCCCACAGAGTTTAACTGTTACAAAAAAGTTGGTATAGGACACATTGCTGCACCATTACCAACATGACTTATGAGAGTAAAGCAAATTAATTATAAGGAGACATACATGGTAGTTGATTAATTCATAAGTTGACAGAGACTTCAATTAATATCAAGCTGGGTAAAACTGTTGAGAAAATTTGGAACCAAGTAAGCATCATTGGCTGAATGCATGGGTTACAATACAGAAACATATCTAGTGATAATATAATGAAGGAGGCAGCAAAACCAGGGAGATTATATATAGCCCGTATTATCTCTGTTCAGTTTAGTACATTAAAACACAGTAGGGCATATCAGCTGTAGTTATGTACTTACACTATGGCTCTATAATCGAGTAACAATGAAATAAAATCAACCTCATTTTTGTCAAGGTACATCAGGCGACATAAATTAAAAATGAATTTTTGGAACAAAATATGGATTTTATGAAGCACAAGTGCATGCCAGGATTCTAGTATAATAGAGCCTGTGTGTTGTACACAATATTCACTCCCTTCTATAATACTTACTTGATGTAAATCCACATCTTCTGTGTGTCGTTTGATAAGATAGTCAGCAAGATATAAGGCTATTTCAGTTGATACGGCCTCATTTCCATGTATACCGCCCACAATTCCTATTTTAGGTTTTGTTCTAGGCTCAGAGGCTCGTTTAGCATGAGAAGCGATCTTCAGCACATTGATATTAGCACCATTCACTGACTGTCCAATGCTACAATGTTAAATAATAATTCTTTGTTTTAGAAGTCGCTAATCACTCTTTAGGTTAGAAATCGGTTTCTGGTTCGAGTGTGTCATTTTTTTTTAAACAGCCTGTGACTATATTGTGAGATTTTTAAGAACTTTGAGAACTCAGAGAAATTGTATAAACTGCTCTATTCAAAGGTTGTGAGCAGACAACCGTACCTGTATATTGAAGCAATACTAGTGTCTTGGCTGGTGATATTCTTCAATAGTTGATTCATGTGAGCTGAATCGTGGTAAGGCATATACTCGGCATTTTTCTTCAGCTCAAGTTTTACTGTAGATGACTGATTAGCAATGATGGTCACTGACTTGGAGAACTCCTCATAGCCTGTGAAACAATATAAACAAACCAATGCTAGTAGGGGTTTATGGGAGCGAGGTCCGGCCTATGACTGCTGGTCACATAACCTGTGATATGTGATGAATCCAGGATTCATTTAAGTAATATACTGCATGTTTTGTTTCCAATCTCCTCAGCACATAATTATGGTTTATGATTCTGTAAAGTGAACATGAAAAACATCTGCTAGTTTTAATATTATATAGTCCGTAAAACATATGAATCAATCAGAAAATAGCAGATTCGATAGATTAATTATAACCTATGATCTCAAAAAATGAGCATAAATTTATGATTCCTACCGTGGGCTGCCACTTTGATAGTATGATCACCATCAGGCAGAATTCTATACTGATAACCGTCGCTAAAGGTGGGGAAGTCGTCGAACTCCCCATCAAATCTCAGCACAGCATCGTGTATCGGGCTACTGCTTATATCAACAACCGCAGACCTCACACCTACACACATGCAAGACAGATAACAGTACAATGAAGCACCATATGATAGAGGGGACAATGCTGTATTTCCTAGAGAAATTGACAAGAACATAATTGCTGGTATTCGCTGTCATTCTATAGCATATCCAATAAGCATAAAAAGGTTAGTATTCATTGTAGGGTGCTAGTTCTATTTTATGATTTATATTTCACTGGCTATGTATCTAAAAGGAGTCGCATTGATAACAGTGGTGGTCCTCTTGGGATCGTTTGATACATACATATAACTAACGAGGTTGATAAAAAGTTACTTCTAGCACCTACTGACTGACCCATTTGGCTTAGAACTGCACATTATGATGTTTTGACTTCTGTATCAAACTGTATAATATTATGAGATAGCTCATGATTATTTACCATAACATCATCATTTTATGAATTAACTGCTTTGAAAGAGCAAATTCAACTTATACAGTTGCTTCACAAACGCTTTTATTGGCAAAGAAGTTATCTTCTCCAAAGTGATCTGATATTCAACCACAGACCTTGATGGGCCTTGTTGAGGATAGACATAAGAGAATTCAGGTTGTTCTTGTAGATGGAAGGCAGATCTTTACCCTCCGGCTTCTGACAGCAGCTAACATGAGCTGACATCTGCAAACAATTGTCATCAACAATTTCTCATACAAATCTCTTTGAAAGTGAGTTACTCCAGGTTTCTGATACCAACTTTACACCTGTGCCTGATTGCACAAGCAGACATTTGCATGCAAATCATCCAGGCTATCAAGATATCAATAGATAGCAGTGTAGAACAGTTACATGGATATCCGGAAAGATTAGTGCATGTGTATATGGGATGTTATGCCTTGGATTCCTGGATGTGATGAACTAATGAAGATACTAAAATCAATGTAAATACTGTTTAATAATGTTTATCAATTTACTCTAAGCACAAAGCTACAAAAAGTAACAACTCACTATGAAGGATTTGTGTTTGGAGTACACAGCGTCTAACACAGAATCAGGCTGGAATACCCAGCGTAGTCCAGCAGTAATCCCATCTGTAAACTCAGGGCCGCCACATCTGGGAGAGCCTTGGGACATTTTAGGATGGGCTGTTGTGTAGGTTCGGGCTAACATCTGGAATGTAGGCTCAGAGTCGGGGGTCTGCTGTAACACCCTCAATCCCCCCTCTGCTTGCCTGTGATGTTTGTCCCATGGGTATCTAAAATGAAACATTAACAGGTAAATAGAACAGGTGCTAGTGCCATGTGTACCTGTAGTTATTGATGCTAGGTAGCCAAAATAAGTGTAAATATTTATAATATGATAACGCACAGCACAGCACAGCTTCACAAACCATCAAAACAGTATTGAGTCCATAACAAAACAAGGGAAAAAGCTCTTCCCTTAATTTATAGAGGCTATTTAAAGCATCCTTTTCCCCTAAACAATTTACTGCATTGGTTCAAATGTAATCTTTATTTCCTCATAGCCTACAGATAGTATATAATGATTGCGTTGTTGTCTACATGCAGTGCAGGGCTCATTTAATATGTGATTGCTGGTGATAAAACTAGGACAATATATCACTATAAGATACAGTGAAATTCCTAAATCCAGTCATTCACAGCCGAAGTCACATGCTATCAAGTTGTGCTATATTGTAAACTCCTTGGAGGTAATAGAGATAGTAGCTTACTAGGAGAACTTTAAACATGGATGGATCAAACAAACCCCCTGTGAATCCACAGCATGGTAATGGAGGATATGCAGGTGAGTGGTCATGTGTAGATCATTGACTATTGACATATTCAATGCCGGAGAACTGGTACACTCTATACTGATATTCAACAAGTCTAGCTTCAGCCTATTAGTTCCGAATAGCATGATTTAGTTACTAACTACTTATAGGCTACTATCGTATCAGTTTTATTGCCAACACAATTGATGATTTGATAGTCGAGCAAGAATCTACTGGCACTTATACTGTCAGCGTCTTTCGATAGCGTGAAGTTAAGATCTCTGCTGTAGGGTACTTTCTGTTTCTGCAACAGAGTGGTCTCAGCAGGTAAGAAGGCAAGGTTGAAGTATGCGATGAGATGCATGTGATGCCATAAGTCATGCTCATTTTGATGACATCTCAGATAGAATTTTCCCAGCCGTAGACTCCGTCACACAGTATTAGATTGTCTTTTTGTAGATTATGACAATAGATGGGGTTGGATGCAGACCACAGGATGTTCAGTGGGAGTTCCTCTGGTGATAATCTTATTTCTTATAATAATAATCTGCTCCATCAAACGTAGAAGGAGGAATGGCCACTCAGGGCACGGCCTGTTTTTCAGTACGTATACCGGGCCTGTGTATATATAAGGCCTGTATGTATACCAGGTCTGTGTGTATATAAGGCCTGTGTATGTAACAGCTTTTGATTCAGCCTTGGAACTGTATATCTTCATTTTTACGAGGAAGAGGGAAGGAGGCATGTAAAATTTGTGCAATAAGTGCATCAAATTAATTTCTTTGTCAATGAGATGTTTTTTTTAAGGAATACAAGATTTGAGGAAATGGGAGAGGGGAGTAGAATCAATTTCCAAACAATGCTGGCACTATTTTATTTGGTAATTTATGAGAGATAAAGGTTGCATGATTGGTCTTATTTGTGCCCTTCATGAATAACACCATGTTTATCCCACTCTCCTCACCAAATGGTAAGGCTACTGTGACCGCTGCAACTAATAATCAGTAAAAGACTCTAACAGGTTCAAACCGATTATCTTGCAGCTGAGCTCGATGTCTGAAAAATGATGCCACATCAGGCTGATCGAAGGCAAACAGCAATATGCACTGTCAGTTTAGGGATACGCCACAGAGCCCAACAATGTTTTGAATTATTATGAATTATTTCAATGCAGAAGTATCTTAAATTGATTCTCTGGTGAAAGTTATGGTTTGATTTCCTTTTGAAACAATTGATAATTTGATTGATTTGGATGATATTATGATATTTCATTCCCTGTTTATTTTTCAGCTGGTATATACTCAACAAACACACGAGAAGATGACAACGATTCACTTGTCGAGGTAGATATAGACAGACCCAACATTGATCAGTCTCCAGCCCCACCTAAATATGATCAGCTAACATTTAACAACCCATTATTTGTGATCACTGACACCCCATACATACCTTCACCAGTCATACAGCAAACAGTCGTAACACACACAGAGCCGGCAAACAGACCAGGAGACGATAAACTGCCATCTTATAACAGCTACATGCTACACTACCATAATGAGGACACTTGATATCACCAAACATGACACACCCTTATGATATGAGGAAGGTATCGTGGCTTACTTGTCAGAGGAGGATAAAAGCTGGAGGCTTAGACCTACGCCGGAAATAAGTTTCAAATAACTTAAAACTTTGAAACCATAATGAAGCCTTGATTAGAAGTGTATGTATTGTATGGGTAATGACGACTAACTCTACAATTAAGACTGCACCTGCTGAGAAGTGCCAGAGATAGAAGGATCTGACTAAGCCATGACTATGCAAGAAGGGATATAGATGATGACTCACCTGACGAGTTCTCCCCCAGCCTCGACGCTAAGGGCTAACTGTATGGGTTTCCTGTCAAAGAATGACAACAGAACTTTGATCCTCGTATCGTTAGTACTGACACCGAAGTCCTCAGCTTTAGTATAAGCTTCACATGATCCCGCATCATAGCTGGGTAGAGACACCTGTGGTATTATGTGTATGTTGGTCTTATCAAGCAGCAGCTTCAAATCTCCATTCTGATATCTGTAAATTTAGAGAACATCTTGAGGGGCAGGATATTCTTTTTTCTTGGATTGTTTGTAGAACGAGCCGGTAAAATGATTGAAAGTGGATGAGCCATAGAATAATAATAATATATTATTATCATATCTGTAATATGAGGGCAGTACTAACTTATATAGGCCGATGTGAATGTTTGATGTTTATTTATGTGTGTCAAAACCAGCAATTCTATATTTGTGGTTTAACTCTATGCACTTTTAAACTACCAGGCACTTACAGACAAAATAACAGTTATTCAGATCAAATTATATTAATAAAACATTGGTAAAGTTGTAAAATGGACATAGAAGGAGCCATAAAATATATCAAATATTTTTTTTCTGAATCATGGTTTGAAATTTGATCAGATCCGAAAACATTCCAAGATACAAACACTCCGAGACGTATTGCATCATTGACCAAATATATTAATCAGAGATAAAGATTTTTGCGCAATAAGAAATTCACAGATTCTCTACTTCACATCCAAAATATTTGTAAGCTAATGTTATATAAGTTGCCTACTTTCAGGGTTGTCAGCTTGACGTGACATTGCAGAGCCCTTGAGGACAGGCTGTGTAGATCGTCTTGTTATGGTAACTTTGAGTTGAACAGCAGTTTAAATGATTAGGGATACTTTTGATTAACAGGAAGTAAAAATATTTGTGAGATCAATTCAGACCTAGGCTTACATTCTCCTAAACTAATTTTCCTCCCTACACTCTGAAAACAATTAATTGAGCTGACATAAAAAATGACTTGTAGGGCTGTGGCGTACTGCCAAGCTACTGGGGATGTTTTGAAGCACAAAATGAAAAACAAGCAACCCAACCAGTAAAATGTTTGACATTGGCTCGTAAATATTTTGAGCATCCTAGGTGGAACCAGTTTGATGTTTTTCATATCCGCGTTAACATATTGCGCAACACAGTACAACAGTTTTTGCAAAAAATCCTTAAGTTTCAAGTTGTTGTGACAATCTTACCATGGAAATTTTCCATCAAAACCAAAAACCAAAGATTTACCCGTGATTCACCTAATATTGATGAATTCAATTGTGTGAAACAATTGTCTGACTGTTAGGTACAATCACAGAGTAAGGATATCCTTACCCTGTGGTATTCTCATTGATCTCTGGTATGATTAATAACTAGAGTTTGTACTAAGTTCGATGTGAAGTTCTTATCTTGACACTTAAAAACAGGGTTGCAAAATAATTACACAAGTCTTCCAACCAGAATACCCGAAATAGCCCATCATTGAAAGAGTATTTGCGTAATTGACTACACATGAGTAATATGGTTCCGTTATTTCCAACATGAAATATTTGTCTCAGATTGAGCGCCATCATGCTTCCTAATCATCTGCGTTTTTGTAGGATACCAATGTTCTCCCCAACTGAATAAAATTCTCAAACTTGTACTAGCTATATGATACCAGGCATCACCAGTCATATATACATCTAGTTGTGCTCAGATCTCCCAAATCCCACGGCACATAGCTGAGGATTGAAGACTCTGTGGGCCAAGTGACCAGCAGCACGATGAACTGGGCTCCATACTAGAACAGTTAGATCTACATTGCCAACAGACATCAGGATATCAGATATGAATAATTCTGGTACCGAGTGTAGAGACTCTTTAGTATAAACCTACCCTTGAGTGATGTGACGTGCTAGCCTGATTAGTACATTTCTACCAACACTCTCTTTACCATTCAGACCTCCGA
Organism: Membranipora membranacea; assembly: GCA_914767715.1. NCBI lineage: Eukaryota > Metazoa > Bryozoa > Gymnolaemata > Cheilostomatida > Membraniporidae > Membranipora > Membranipora membranacea. Next base: position 15,627,417 of record OU612068.1, read on the forward strand.
ACAGAAGAATATTGGGTTTGTGATTAGAATCAATGTCCAGATCATCATCTGACAGGGTGAGAACCTTTATACCTTCATGTAACTGTAAACAAATATCATTCTGCATAATACCCTACTATCCAGAACAGTAGCTTTTATGTTATCATACCACCAACCACTTATTTGAGCACAAATGAGAACTCAGCACACCAAAACTAAACAGTGTTTCTAATTATGATGAAAATGAGGCTGGCATCAGTGGTAGAGACACAGCGATAACATGCTGCCAGTAGGATAGTCTTGTGACATAGACTATCTCTGCAGGACAGTGATGGTGGCGCTGCCTTCCATCAAAATAGGCAACTCCCAGAGTAAAAAGTTATAGGATATGTAAACTTGAGTTCCCCGTTGAGGCCGTAGTATTTCGAAATTATTAGTTTCCATCGTTTTACCAATTTTGGTACACAGTCTAGATGAATTAATGTAACCTATGCCTCAACAGTTTGCAGATGCGCAGAGTGGAGTGTTATTCTGGATGAGCTGCAAGTGCCACTGATGTCATGACAACAGAGGTAAAATGAGTTTTATATTGTTGTTTCACTGCCGACAATTTCTCAGAAAAAATTGTACTCTTGTTCTGTTGACAGGGTCAACAAAACAATTTTAGACTCTCGACATTATTCGATCCCGAAACACTCATGCATGGATTTGACTGTCTCAGCTCGTCATACAGTGGATACCATGGGCAAAAAAGCATCAACAACATAAAAAGTGCCCCTCACAGGCACATTATCATGCACTGATATTTTCAACACGAGAGATTATTATTGCCAAGTTTCAGACAACCAGCTTTATGTGTTTACTTCAAAAGATGATTACAAGGGTTTACACCCTATAGACAGTTTTCTGAGCTCTTATTTATGTCTCAATTCGGAGTTGTCCTTTCTCCAGTTTGGTACTTTTAACCCACGCCGCATAGGAAAAACCTGCTGAAAGAGGGTTGTCTTGAAAACTGTTTATGTTAAGGAAAAACTGATTTTTGATTCAGAGTCTACACCATTGAAAACCCCGTGAGACAGGATTTCCAAAACATTGGGAGGCTTGAATGTTGATCAATCTTAATTTTAGTGATGAAACGCATGAACTATTCTGCCAAATTGTCCGCAAATCTGGCAGAAAATGCTATAATTGACTATCCAAATACTAAAATGATTTCCCAAACTATGTCCATATGAGTTTTCAATGCTGCAGATTCTGAAACAAAAATCATTTTTATCCTATTATAAGGGGTTATCAAGAAAACCCTCTTTTCAGCGCGTTTTTCCTATGCGGCGTGGGTTAAAAGTACCAAACTGGAGAGAGGACAACTCCGAACTGAGGCCTAAATCAGAGCTCAGAAAACTATCTATTATTGACATGCAGGACACTATTGGCGAAGGTTAGATAGATTGCACTAATGGCGCCATAACCTGCTGTCTCAGCTAAGCAAAAATATTTCCAGCATTAAGGCTAACGATATCCCTTACAGTCCATACTTACAGTAGACTGAGTGGCTATCTGAGAGTGGGCGACTATGTCATCAAGAGCAGCGTCTAAGTCATCCCCTGACACATCCTTAACATCTAGATTTTTAGCTATATTATAATCACTGCTGACTGACCAGTCAGTGAGACCGGAGGAGAGGAGTTTGAAGTCGAGAGGAGTTGCATCTCCTTCAGTCACAACTACATGCTCCTCTTTATCCCAATATCTGTATTTAAAATAACATGACAGCTCACATTGAAGATAATCAGACATAGAGAATCGTTAATATCTGTATCAAGCAATGTTTGTCTTGGATATGAGTCTTTAATGGCTCAAGCAGCACTACTATATCAATGACTGAAGTATTTATAATCTTTGACTATATGGTTGATAACTTTGATCAATCAAAACAAAGCTGTTATTATTATACTCATTACCTTCCAAAAAACACAAACTCAAAAGTCACCGTCTTGCATATGGTTTTAGACTGATGAGAATATGATTTGCATGAGTACTGAGAATGACCTTGTTTGAAATATCAATAAAACCAAGTGAATTTCAATGATATTTGCCCATATTGAACCAGATGCTGATCACAATTTTTATAATGTTCAGATTTAGATTGCAGATAAACGAAAACAAAGGCTATAAAAGTTATCTTCTCTTCCTCAGTGAGAAAACAATCCCCAAAACGAGTAACTAATAACCGCTTCATCTTAACATCTATATCAATCTATGAAAATCTTATGCTCTATTCACAGGCCTTTTTGTTGATGAGAAGCATATATCAAATCACATTGACAATATTGAGAACTTAACCATTAAAATTTAGCTTAATTGAATGAGTGACTAGACAGGGTCTATTTTTTGCTGTCAGCTGTTCATCAGCAGGTAATATTGATGAGTTTGTATATTGAATTTAAATAAGGGCAGCACGCCAAAGATGGCACTTACTTCAATCAAAGCTAGCGGCCCTCAAAGTTAGAGGGTTTGTGATATAAAAACTAAAGCTAAACATGTATTTTCAGATTCAAATTGTTTCCTTACACAAATATTGAGACATTTACGACAAAGATAATTGTTTGCGTCAAAATTGTAAGACAACGCAGAATTCACATACCCAGGAGCAGAAACGATAATGTCGTAAGCACCCGGAGCTAATAATCTCCAGTAGTCACCGCCGTGTGCTGTGGTTATAGTGTGATTAATACCTCTCACTGAGATAGAGGCACCACTGATACCGGAGCCTGTGTCATCATCTAATACAAATCCCTTCACTCCTTTGTGTACCTGGCAGAAAATATATCTCAATAAATCAGTACTGTCACCCATGCCACCCCGTTCTTATTAAAGATCATCAATCATTTAATAGTACTGCCCTAGCCCTGTTCACACGGCCACAGGTTTTGTTTTTTTTGGCTTTTTGAAAACTCAAAACCAAAACCCGTGGCCGTGTGAACAGGGCTAGTACTGCCCTCCTTGATAACAATGTTTTTAACAAATTCACCTGATACATCACGAAAATTGTTTTAAATGCATGAATAAAATTGATATATATATAATATTTATATAATCATTTGTGTTGATAGTATATATATATATATATATATATATATCATATCATATATACTATCGACACAAATGAAACATTTAAACACTAAGAAACTAGAAAGAGTATGTATTTCAATTTACTCTTCTCTTCAAGGTCAAGCTGTTTTGGAGAGGTAATCAACCATGTACATAATGAGCTGTTTAAAAAAGTAATTTTTTTTAAATTGCTTATCAAGGTACAACATCAAATCAAATTGATAATTCATGGTAAGTATCCCCTAGTGACCAAGGATCGACCAATACTCATTTTGTAAGTATTCAGAGTTGTTGTAGAGAGGGAGCAACTCCGAATGCAGGTATATCAGCTCAAACAGGGTCTATATTGATTGTCATATTACTCAGCAGAGTCTTTTTCGGGATTTCGTGAGCTTGTCCAATGCAAGTAAAAAAGGTGCCACATAATCATAAAAAAAATAGTAGTCACAGTAGTCATTCTTTCCCTGAATGCATACATAATATGTAACACAAACCTGAGCTATAAATGTCAGATAGGAGTATTTATTATCGTCCCAGTAGGATTTCAGCTGGCTCCCCATCGGATACTTAATACAGCCTTGCTCAATGGTAAGCTCTAAATCATTTGTGTAGAAATAGTTCCAGTCCTGCATACCACCTGCATGAACAAATATAATGGTTATCAATGAGACTAAAGTGGCAAAATCCGGCAATGTGAATGCTAGCAATTTCCGGCATCTTGTCTTCACAAGAAGAACAAACCAGGACACAATTTATTCACATGCATGGGAATAAGTAAATTACACACTTCCTAAGAAATATCCAGACTATAAATAGAACACAATAAGAAGATCCTGTATTTGACCAATCATAACACTAACTGAGAAGTAGCCTGGTCGGTCAGACTATTTAAAAACAAAAATCTCAACATACCATTAAGAGGATACCAGTGAGCTCCGTTAGTTATACCGTCAGTAAAGAGCTCATGAGGGAACATTGAGTCACATGGGTGGCCGGTGTACATTTTTCCGTGCGCCTGCAACAATTAAGGAAATAATATTAACTTTTTTACTTTTGCAATGCCATGACTGCCTGACTGATAAATACCGATTTTCTCATACTGTATCAAAGTCATCAATGTCAAGTTCAGCCCATTAAACTGTGTACTGTGTAATTGGTTATTTCCACCAGCCAACTCTGGCCTGAGTGTTCTTGTCGTTGATGAATTATATCATTCTTCTCTGTATAACCGAAATATGTAAAATTTTTGTGTACAACAATCTGCCTTCAAAATACACGAGGATTATATCACCCGACTTTTTATACTGATACACTCACCCATGAGAAAGCCTCTGCCAGGTGTTTAAATGTGTTATCATCAGGAGATCTGCTGTACTGGGCTCGGTCTTTATGTAGACCTTGATGTACTCCATCATATGGGAAGTTAGCAACCAGAGAACCTGATTAAAAAAGGGAAGAATATGACCAACGTAATGATTTCATGGTGGGGTGGAAATTGACCCAACCGGAGTACAATTACAGACTTAGCAAAGCTAGGGCCGCAAATCACAGTATAAAAATACAGAACAGAGCACAGACAATTTAAGATAAACATTAATATGCACTCTGAGCAGGCAGTGTATTTCTGCTGCATTACATAGATAGATGGACATAATTCTGACAGCGGTTTATTTTTTATGCTAAATTCCGTCTGATCAGCAGTGAGCTAGCTGTTGGCTTATCTTCGAACATTAGCTTATGGCATAATCAGTAAATTTCCTAAAAATGACATTGTATAAACTCACCACCGTGGAGATTAGCAGAAAGAACAAATGGATGCTGTTTGCTCCACTCCATGACAGCTTTAGTCTCAGGCTGTAATGTAGCGGTCCTGGCAGCGTACAGGTCAGGAAAGTTACGATTTAGGTCCTTATTGTTACCATTAGCCCTGCCTCTCACACTCTGAGCATCTCCTGAGGAATAGAGAAATGGAGATTATTATGGAAATATATATCAATGATATCAGTGTTATAAAATGCTGCCAATGTGTGACTTTAGTCAGCAGTTCTAAGGGAATCAGGTCAAAAATTTATATGGAATAATTTTATTGACATTTTCCTTGCAGTAATGTGCATATTTTAGAGGCAAATAAGCAGAGAGAAGGAGAGAGCGACGACTTGTTTATCTATCGAAAATCATCAGAGTTGACACACATTGCCATTCTTAGATACAACCAGCCGGAAAAAAATGAATATTTGCACAAGGCTTTAATAATCCAACATGGCCGTCACCTAAGATTTCATTAATTATATGAGCATATATGGAGTGAAGTGTATGGCGTTAGTGTATGGTGTATTACCTTCTTGAGCGATTTCATGTCCATCAGGGTTCATGCTCGGCATGATAAATATCCTTGTCTCATTAACCAGTCGAGTGATGAAAGGTTGCTTCCCATAGTTGTCACACAGTACAGAGATGAGAGGCATGAGAGTCTCTCTTCCCACCACCTCATTACCGTGCATATTACCGATAAACTTAAACTCTGGCTCGCCTGTAAAACAACAAATCATAAGGTTTATTGCCATGCTGCACACACCATATAACGCAAAGTGCTCAACCGTTCATTATTGATTGGAGAGAGTCAACTGTCTAGTGTTTACTTAGATCATTTTGGAGTTGCCCCCTTTACTGACCAACTGCCATGATGAGTTTAGGACATGATGATTATGATAATAAAATAACGTATCAGCACACAAGTCTGCCTATATTTTTCCTTCAATAGAGTATTTCATTTATTGATGTACAAAAATAAAGGTAAGTATGGGTCAATAACTTTTATTATGAAGGTGAACATTGATAACTATTCCCTACCTTGATCAATCTAGGTTGGATTAATGGATAATTTATAGCTGTTAGTCTACGAATATCACAGTGACAGAGAGCATTGAAGAACCATCTTCATTCAGTCCCTAACTCTGACCGTTTCTAATTTAAAACCTCTGACTATAAAACAAAGAATTAGGTAAGTGAGGGTCCATTGCTATAACCTACCCTCTTCATGTACTCCCACATTGTCTGATATCTCGAGGGCCCACAAGTCTCTGTTCTCTACGCTTTTACCGATACTCTTCAGCTGAGTAATGAGAGGAAACCGCTCGGCAATGTCGTGCAGGAAACTGGTCATCTCCTCATGGTTGTGGTGCTTAAAGGCTGTGGAGAAGTAGAAGGTGAGGTTAATGATAAAATGATTTATAAAACCATATCCTAAAGACCCCAGTTAATATATGTCTGGAAAAGTTAGGAAGACAAAATACTCTCGCTGTGAGCCGTTTTTTTCCTTCTATTTTGGCACTAAATGTAAAACATCTCCTCAAAAAAGAAGCTGTAGCCCAGGCCTAGCTAACAACAATACTGACAGGCAAAAGGAAACATGGTTCATAAAGAAGTTACATTACAAATCCTTATTATAACCAGAAGTCAGTATAACAAAACTTAGTACATGTTACATACTGGTAGGCTCGATGAGGCCGGTGAGAGGTGTACGGTGAGTGCTGTTAGCAAAGGAGTCCACCATTCGGCTAAGATCCTCATGAATACTTTTCTTCACAAGCTGGACGTCAACGTTTGTTGCATCTCCGTTTGTAACTTGGACATTAGTTATCGTCTTAGGCTCATAACTAAAAAAAAATAGACAAAGCCATGATCCAATTATCCTCTATTTCCTATTATCCTGTATTTATAGATATCGCTGATAGAAGTGCATACTCTACTCAAACTCCCAATGGGTCATATCCATATATCTATGGTCATATCACAGAGTAAGGATATATCATTACTCTGTGATCATATCAAGAGAGGAGCTATAGACTGCCACAAATGTTGAAATGTGACCCAGCAATGCATGGGTATTAAAACAACTGCAGCTGCTCTGGTTCACTGAGCGAACAGGAACTCTCGTGATGGCAATAATCATTACAGATGAAATCAATTCCTTCTTGATCGAGTGGATTGCGGTTTAATCAAATGCTCAGTCAGGACAATGGCTAAAATAGGACCTTTAGATTGATGGAAGTGACAGCTTACTATGCGTGTTATTTTATAACTGGCTTGTTTATACCTATTAAACATCATAGGTATAGACTGAATCATGCAACATGGCCTGTATCAAGAGAAAGGAATTGTTCGGAGATATTAGATGTGGGGTAAGCCAGAGTTTCAACACCAGCCTTCATTCTCTTGAGAGACATGCTGGTTCATTCCGCTGGCTCATTCTATGTTAGTCTAACAATTTTGTTTATTGATTGTCTACGGGTGCGTATTTATCTCATCGGATTGGCAACAAAATCGATACTCAAGTAGCAGCTGCTAGTATTGCCAGCTCCCAACGCTAAGTTTGATGGTGACAGTTTGACTTACCCTACAGCGTTGACTTTGATTGTGTATGTGCCATTAGTAAGAAGTCTCCAATAATCCCCAGACTTAGCAGTCGTGACTCTGTGATCGATACCCTCAACTTCGATCACCGCCTCTTTAATACCCTGACCGGTCACCGAATCTTTAACAAATCCTTTGACTCCTTTATGTACCTGTGATAGGATAAATAAGAAGCTCCATCAGTGGTTTGTCCAAGTTAGTCATCTCATGTTTGTTTCAGAGAAAAAATATTTTGCTTCCGAGTGGCCAAATAATACCAAATTATATTTCCGTTACAAGGCGGTAAAGAAGCCATCACACGTAAAATAACCTCAACACACTGACCGTGTAGCAGTAAAGACCAATGATTATATCTCTAGTCTTTCAAAAACCTTTTATAAACTTTCTAAATTGAAAAGGAAATGCATTGGCTAGTCATGAACCAGTTATACAATTATTGTATAACTGGTTCACGATTATTATTGTATAATAGGTTCATTATTGGTGAAGCAGTGAGGAAAATCAAACATGTTCAGAAAACATAAAACACCAGAAGCCAAATCAATGCCAAATTGATGTCACTTTAATATAATGCCGCTTTCGTCAGTCAGTGACAAGGAGGATAGGATAACACATATATCAGTCTCTCATTCCCAAAACTGAGATCTAATCAGTTACAACAGGCCAACCTCATCGCCTGCATGGTAATCCTGTTGTGCCTCCATGCAACTCCTTTCTATGTATGAAGGTAGGCGTTGGACAAGCGTAATTGCTTCTACACATTTTTATTTGAAGACTTTTACCAATCCTACATCTATAATAATACCATAGACCATAGATATCCATAGTCTCTGATTATACCATGTGTTGTCATCTTTTTATTACCTGTTCCATGAATGCTAGCAGGGACTCCTTATTGTTGAGCCACTCCTCAGACAATTGAGTTACTGCTGGATATTTACAGCAAGACAACTCCACAGTTATCTCAAAACAGTTACTGTGCAAGTAGTTATAATCCTGCATACCACCTAGAAATAAACAACAAAGCTTGGATATAACGAGAAGCTACCTACATCCTTAATTGTGACATGTAGTCATGCTACCGATTTAACTACAGGGATCCAACAACGGTCATGAATGTCTCAAGGCATCAGTGCCATTCAATCCTCATTAATAAATCTTATTGTAGCCTCTATCCCTGTCACTTGTCCGACAATGCTAAACCCCCCCCCCCAAATTCTAGGGATCTTGAGATGGTAGGTTGGAACAAATCTGTCCAAAATAAAGATCCCTCCTTAAACACAATGGGATGTTGCAGGAGATTTCTTTGATTGCTATATTAAATGCCGCTGACGCTATTTCAAGGCCTATTTATTTTGCTGTTATTATAATTATACAAACTTATCAAGTTTTACAAAAAATCGATGAGGAAATTATTGCCACATGAGCCATGTTTGTTTGACGTTGAGGATAGATAACTCATAGGAATTTATAGAATAAAATACAGTAAATGGATGCCATCAGGGCAGAATAAAATGATAAATCTAAGCCATGATTGACTAAAGATGATCTGTCAACAATTTTGAGTCCTACATTTCGTAATAAGACTCATATACTCATGGGAATATGATGTATAAATTATATCGTTATCGTTATATATTTATATAGTACCGTGTGATACCCAACAGGTGGTCTCTTTGAGTGACAAGAACGCATTGGGACAAATTTCATATAATGTACTAAAGGATCTCCTAATCTATATATGCAAACACGATGAACTAAATGTTGATAACGTAGTTATGTGGCAATTTTGAACGCAAATTCTGAGACAGTACACCAAATATAAAAAAATCCCAATTATCTTCAAGTCACAAATGGTCTAGGCTGCCTGATGGAGTGCGCTTACAACAATATACCCACAGAAATCTAATAGGAGTGTGGTCTATTCTGAGTAAAGGAAGGTAGTAGGGTATTTTAGGCGGTTTACACAAATCTGCAGACACTGACAGAGCACTTTACTAAGAGTATGACTATGAAGCTGCTGCAGATTAACTCACCAGGTACATCATACCAGTGAGCTCCATTTGTGATTCCGTTAGTAAAGTCATCACCATCACATAAGTTACCTGCTGACATTGTGCGATGGTTGCTCGCATATGTCAGGGCTAGCCGCCTACAAACAATACAGTAACAATGGTTTAGAAGGCTGAGTATGTTGAGATTAGCTTTAGTACAAATACCTATACACGAGATCTTATATTGTGACCTCGAGCTTTTCACTGTAAATGGTGGGAGGGGTGAGGTAGGGCACGTCATCCTCAATGAACTTTCCTATATTTTTGATTATTCCCATTAATTGGCGCTATGACATTGTTGATAATAAAACAACTATCCAGTTCTCAGCAGAGGGAACAACACATCAGATAGGCTGTTAATTATTTCATTTGGATACATACATGGTGTATTCACTAAATATGTGAAGCTCACCTGTAGATAGCATCATCAGGAGACGCACTGTAGACATGACCTTGTGGGTGGCGCTCTGAGTCATCAAACGGATAGCTCGCAACTACACTGCCTCCATGCAAGTTAGCTGAGAGCACAAACTTGTTGCCTTCAATCCAATCAATCAGCGCCTGAGTTTCCGGTTGAATAGGATCATTTTGATATATTCTAAACTGATCGGGAAAGTTTCTGTTCAGGTCCACTCCCTTTGCATTTTGTCGCCCTTTGACACCAACGCAGCTATCGTCCTCTGACCACTTAGTTGTGTGTAATCCAAGTTCAGCAGCCTCAAATCCATCAGGGTTTGCACTTGGCATGAGGAAGATGTTTGTGTTATCCACTAGTTTCTTGACTCTGGCATCTGTTTCATAGTTTTCCAGCAGGTACTGCACCAAGTAAACCATGAGTTGTCTGCCAACAGCCTCATTACCATGGATATTAGCTACATACTTGAACCATGGCTCTCCAGGCTCAGTGACATTTACATTGTCTGATATTTGTATATAGAAGAGTTCTCTCCCTTCTCCAGATTTTCCAATAGTACCAACCTTTGCTAACCCAGGGAACCTGTTTTCATATGAGTGAAGCAAGGTGTCTATATCATTATAGTGGTGGTATTTGCTAAAGTCTAGCTTATCCCATTCATCAGCTCCTGCTACATGATTTCTTAGGGATGAGGCTATGAAAGCCAAACATATGGACAAAATCCACTGAGTACACTCAGCCATTTTGTCTTCTCCACAGATCCGGATGTTATTCAGTGTACTGTGCTTACAATGTGTGTCATCGATTAAATCTTATGATAAGTTAGGGTTCTTTAGTACTCACCCGCAATGTATGAGTAAAACGAGACAAACGTATACGTGACGACAACTTCACGTTCCGGGAGAAGACAACTACGCTATTTCGCAACCTCTCTATTACTAAAAGATTGCTGGCTTCAGTTATACTAGGAAACGGTACAATACACACATATTAACCTGTTTTTAATTCCGTTTTATAGATTCCTTGTCACCAAGACAAAAAGTGTAATTATTAGGCCAATTTACTGGTAAGGCCAGTCCTGATATCTATTTAATTGCATTGAGCAAGTTTGAATGACAAATGGAGACTGAGAAAAGATATTCAGCCACATCATTTGCATTCTATGCTGTTGATGAAAACAACCAGTAAGTGAGTGGAAATTGTTGGAATCCAACACCACCTGTCTGCACTTTTCTTGGTTGGTGAGACTGTGAGCAACCAACAATTGAACAAGCCATGCCCATTAATTGATGCTTTGAAATTCACAACAGTACTAAATCAGTCTGAAACTCTAGTGTATTCAACCCAATATTGGTCTTTACTAAATCACTTTCCATAGCAGCAAAATACAAATAGGCTCACAAAAGAGTGGTGACACAAAGGTACACAACAACAATCAATGGATACCCATGAATGAATAAGAAATCCTGCAGTCTACTAGCTAGACAGACTTTTAAAGTATCACCTTTCAAATGCTTTTTGTTATTCATTATTTCAGGGAACTAATTCCATAAGATAGATAAGTTCAATAAATGTAAGCCTAGAGCGTGCATATCACATAAACATAAGTATAGGATTGTAACCTTGCAAAGAGTTGGATTATGCTGTCCTAATATAACCAATACATACATTTGATTTTTTACTATGTAAATTTAGACTGACTGTTTCAATCACAGATTAACAAGTGTGCTGACAACTTTACCTCAAAGCAACGATGAAGACTTGAAGAAGACAATAGAGCAGCGACTATCCAGAGGATCTGTATTTACTGGATCCGGACAAATCGTGACTGTTGATCTCGGGTGAGTGATTACAGTTACAGAGACTGTCAAAAACACTGACCTTTATTTAAAAACGCAAAAAGTTGATCTAAGTTTAAGAAGTGTTCTCAATGTTGCTTTAAATCAGGATGATGGCTCTATTGAACGCTGATGCTTTTATTATGGTGTAGGTATCTAGCAATCCTTCCACTTCAGTTAGGAGATTCTGTCCATGGTATCCTGAACTCATTGACAGGTACAGCAGATTATGGGATAAGCTGGTCATGTAGAGAATTATATTATAATAAATAATCATATTCCCATTGTCGATGAGCAGAGTGATATTTCAGCGATGAGAATATCTATATTCAATTGATCGTGAATTACGGTCTCTTTGATGATGAATTACAGTTCTCTTTGTTTTTTGCACAGAATTGAACCTGCTAACTGCTATTTCTGTCTACTTGCTGCAAACGAAGGTATAGAAACAAATCAGTATGTTGTATGCTTCATCACCGAGTGCGACCGTGGTCTAGACTCATTTCGTAACCAACTCGACCAACACGCACTGAAAATAGAATCAATCATCAAAGACACTGTGAGTGATCTTAACTTAACCGGTGAATGTAAGTTAATTGTTAGATTATAACGTGACAAATAATATATGAAGGCTTTTAAGATAAGTATAACTCATCATGGTCCAACATAGATTTCCATCTGATGGCTCAGGAGAAAATCCTACTGAGAGTATGATTTCCGTAGGGCTTGCTGTTCAGCTGTGTGATATCCTGTGTATGTATGTATGTACCATAAACATATCAGTACTTATTAATATGTTAATAGTGTGTACAGATGCTTACCATTTCTTTGCATACCCTAGCATAGTTTGCATGTGACTTTTTTATTTCAGCTCAAAGAGGAGATAAAGTCTGCAGTGAAGCCGCTACTTGATAGCTGGTACAGGGACTGTCTGCTCTTTATTGTGGAATGTGTGAAAATACTGGGAAAAGATATCAAATATGTCATATATAATGTAAATATCCTACCATAGGCTTCCCAAGGCTCTCAATAACGTTAAGGTCTAGAATAAAATTTCGATAATTGGTTTGTCTTACCGGTGCATACTGTAATTTATTATCTATTTATGGCTCATAGGGAGTGTGCAATTATTGTATCCAATTCAATCTGCTTGTCAATCTTGTTGATGTCTTTACATATTGATAATCGATGCAATCCATACAATATTTATTTACATTTTGTAGGCTGTTGGGAATGGTCAGATCAGTGTTGATACAGATGATAAACAGTTTGAAAATGACATTGAAAAGTAAGTGGAATATCCACGACCACAGTATGTTGCTCTGAATATCTGGCATGTTGCAAGGCCCAATTTCTCAATACACATAGATTATAGAGAATTTCTTTCTAGACAAACACTTCCCTTGTAAGTGTTAGGATCCACAAACCATCACCATTATCTCCTGTATGCGCAGATTATAATCCACGTCTATTATTATACCATAAGTTGATAAATAAAGTTTCTTTTAATGTAGATTTCACTCAAGTTGTACCCTCTCAGCTCTTCTTAGTACCACCTCTGAGTCATCAGAGAGCAGTGATACATCCGGCTCACTCATAGACCTCAATCCTGAACCGCACACAAAAACTAAACGAATAGTTGATATACTCTGTGTCACCTACAAAAGCAAACAAGTCTCATTCAGTCACAAATGTGAGTATTATCTATCACAAAGCTAGAAAAAAAGGAATATTACATCTCCAACTGATTTTTTTGTTCAGAAAACTGATAAACCTCACTGCCTCGCCTCGCCAAGAGATAAACTGAGATACTGGAAGACTGATATATCATATTTCTACCCGCCTCCCCAGCCAGTCAATTAAGTTATGAGACGCTGTCATGAAAGGTGTCAATTTCACTTGTCTAAGGGGGTATTCTAGTGTAATTTTGCTAGCCCTGTTCACACTACTACTTGCTACTGTGGCGATGTCACCAATCTCCCTGATGTCACTGACTTCTGAAAAACAACTTTGAAGTTGTCCGCATGTGTATGTTGAGCGAATAATCTATTCCTGTGCAATAATCAACTCTGCACAGCAAATCAATGCTCTATAGATAAAGCTTTGAATGTGAAATCATCTATATGTTCAGACATTTAGATTATATATAAAATAACATTGGTATTATTTGAAATACTGGTTTTGCAGTGTTCAATAAAATATGAATTGGTTTTGTTTTGGTGTTGATTTGTTAACCTAACGAGCTCTACACCCTTAGTTTCTGCTTCTCTTCACAGCTTGCACAGATTTTTGTGAGCGCTGGGCTCAGGGATTACTGGAGAAGTTTGCTTACTCATTAGCTGAAGAGAGTGAGATAAACCCAATCAACCTGAAAACTATTAGTGAAACATTTAAACTCAAGGTATGTGTGATGCATGATGACAATGTATGATTCAAGGTATATTTATAAAACAGATCATTTCCTTCTTAACCTTGTGGATATTTCACTTTCTCTTTTTTTTGATATTTTTAATAATGATTGCTTAAAACGACTATCCTTATTTATCCAAGGCAGTGAATAGACCATTAACGGGCTAAAAAAAGGCGTCTCAGATCGAATATTTGAAGACATATTCTGTCTACTAGTTCAGTTATGAGCTCTCTTCAAATAATATGCCAAATAATATTCAAAATTATGGAAAAACCCTTTAAGCCTTTAACCCAAGTGAGCCTGCACATAGAAAACTTTGCAGACTTGTAAATAATGCAATAAAAATCTGATAGCGTTTCGGTTCCAACTCACCGCCTATTTTTTGACATTTTTCAGAGATATTCCATTATTGATATTCTTTTGGTAAGACTGGACTTCACCTGAACATGTGATGCATTTATTTGGGGAGCTTGGTCAATAATGTGCACTGTATGTATAGCACAGGCCCCAACTTACCCGCTTTATTTGGACATATTTCAGATAAATACCATCATTGAATTCATTTTGCTAATGTTTTTTTATCGAGATGATGCGTTGTTGACCTAAGCATGCCTTTATTTCGGGAACTTGGCCAATAGCGAGTATTTAAGTCACACCAAAGTAATGTAACACTGAAGACTGTTTTCCTACTGTCTGCTTTGTTTTGCTTTGCAGACAATCCAGGATATGAATACATTGAAGAGAATTGTGAAAGAAGCAGAACTAGATTTCTATGCACTGTATAGGTATGTTTCTTCATGACTTAAACGCTATTCATGTGACCAGGATGTGACCATCATTCATTGTCGATTGGCTCAGGGAAATGCTATATAATGATTAATGAGCTTGCAGTGTCGATAAAGACGCAACAAACTTAGATGAGCAGACAAATTCCATCATCATACCTTCTGTACTTTCAGTAACTATCCCCGTTAGTTTGTTGATGGTTGACACCATGCACACCATGATTTTTTAGATCTCAGATATTTGTGAGGAATTCCGGTAATAGTCAGATATTACTGATGCATGCTATGAATGAGGAACAGAACACTGAAGCTATGACTATTCTAAAGCTGCTCGAACAGAAGAGTACATCTGCACCTGTAGCCTAATCTGTCACCATTTTTTACCATATTCTAGTCAAGTATAGAGTGATAGCCTCAAATAAAATGCAATCCTTTCCATGTGGTAAACTGTCTCAGATGTAATTATCGGAAGTCCTCAATTTGATATTGTAATTGGCAGCTGTATCCCACTGTTGGACAAGTTTCAAAATTAGAGCTCTGCAAGCATCCTTAAAACGGTGAATGGTGAAATATTGACCTATACTATTGATTCAACTCCCACAATACGCGATTCCAACATTCTGTACCAAGACATTCCCATAGTTGTTTATGACCTGAACAGATATCACAGACCCTATGATTGTATTATATTAAATTATTATTATTATTGTTAAGAAATTATATCTGGTTCTTAAATGATCAGATTTATGTCTGTCTGATTGTTTTTCCCATTACTCTTGTCATTTCACACAACTTATTGTCAAGAGCAGGGTGTTTGCATTATGTCATATACAAATCATCCTCAAAATGTCTGAGCCTCTCTCACATTGATAAGTTTCACTGAAAATATTGAGCAAACTGATGATTCAGTAGGTTACAGTTTGTGTAACTGTTAGTCAGACTATTTAAAACATCTGGCCAGTTGGAAGATTTTCATGATTTACTATACAATAATACAATACATATTATTAATTCAGCATTGTTATCCCTCACTCAATGTTTTATTTTTGAGATTTTGTACAATTATTCTATTATTTATATTCCAAAATTTCCAGGTGCTATGCTATGCAGCTCGTTTATAATAATAAAGTACATCATAACCCTTCAAAGAATCTTGGTATTTATATGTTTAGCCTGTCTTGACAAGCTTTGTTCCTCAGGGGGGGGGGGGGTTTCCAAGACAGGCTTACGATTGGTTCTATAGCTGACCTTACCCAGGGATGAAGTGGTACCTATACTGCCCTATGCACCGTATAGGGAGGGGGATATTAGCCCTCAACTGCTTACATTCCTGTACATTGATTTTTAAGCCTACTATCTTACATTTACCAGTCTTATTTCTTCTAAATATCCAATGAACAACTACCGTCACCATGTAACATCTAACTACCTTCCTTATGAAATGAAATGCAAGAACTCATCAATTCAGTTTGGGCACCGAAACTAGAATATGCTACACAGTTGTGAGACCTCTCGTACCCCTAGACATATATACAGCTTAACTTACATAATATTTACCACTACATCCCTCACCTTATCACTTGTTTTTAAAAGGGAGTTCAAGTACTGTGACCCCTAAAACATAGTAATTCTGAACCTCCAATAGGGAAAAATCAAACTGTGATGCCCAGGGAGTTTTTCCCCATTCCCGGATATATCTGATCAGAGGGTTTGTTCCAATCTGATATTACTACTTCATACTAAACAGGAGTTGTCTTTTCACTGAACTTTAAACTATTACATGAATAGCCCTAGAACCATGAACTAGTAATCATCACTTATTTCAAGTCATTAAATCACGAAGAACTACAGGCTAGTGTTAAAATAGTATTGTATAGCTGTCACTTTATTAAGCCTGGACACACCTCTCAAAGCTGCTGCCTTTTAGCGCACAGAAGTAACTTAACTCATGAAAAGCAGAACTGTTTGCTGACACTCACTTGGGTAGGTATTTTGTTGGTTATTTTGATGTTTCATATACTTGTAGTAATGGAGTCATCTACGTAAATAGTGGTTGATTATTGCGTTTATGTTTATATCTGTGTTCATGCCGTCGAGGAAGTACAGTTTGCTGGCAGCTCTGACTGAACAGATTGGCGTTCAGTGAAAATTATGATATGGTTCTGTCGCCACTGTAAATCTTATACACAAGACTCATATTTTAGAGACTGGTCTTACGTTGCTTGTAATAACCGTGCATTTGTGGCATATGTATAGCATGGAATAAAACTTCTCATCGCCACTCTCTGTTCTGGGTTATGAGTATGTTGACAAACCTTGAACCAAGTAAATTTGATACCAACACCGCTATTATCCATGTGTTAGCTTATATATATTATATACCAAACAATCCTTACAGGCTACACAGCACACTGATGCAGGCAGCAGGGCTGAGAAATATTGTAAGGGCTAGGTCACATGTTTCGCAGGTTTTTCATCTACATATACAGTTTGTCTTTATCATTTAAAATTTAGTCTTCATTACTTCATATTATTATTATCACGGAGTATATTATGAATATTATGTAGTGTACTGCAGCTACAACATACATCAGTTACACTTTTACTGGAATGTACTGATGACAAAGCAATGAGCCATAACAATTATCGCTCAGTGAGCTCAGAGTTATTGTGTCAACAGAGATAAGCTCTAGTTCTATTGTGTGGCCTTTCATTTCTATGTTTTGATAGAAATTGATCCCTTCTATTGTTGCTGTCAGTTCAGTGGCCGCACTTGTCTAGTAAGCCAATTTGTCGAGAACATTGGACACATCAGCCTTGCCATACATGGACCATTCTCTTGTTTTGTTCCTGCTCTCGATATGTAAGATTACTCTCTTTTTACACTTGATAGTATTTGTTTTAATGTGGTTTTAGTTTGATATTTTTATTTATAATTATCAACTGGCTCCAATTTGCTGAAGTTGTAAGCAACATGTCTGGTTTTACAATGGCAGTCAGCAGATCAGTTGTTAAGGCCTGGCATGTGTGAACAGCCTGCCAACTGAATCACAAACAATTTGGCTTATTACGCATTTGAGTAAATATGCTTGAGACAACAAGCATCACACACATATAAACATGTATGTAAATGTACGTACAAAACTGCAAACTTCCTTTTACATTTGAGCTGATTATCACAATGTAAGGTGATATAAACTTATGATAGGTCAGAAAGGGAATATGGGAAGTTACCCTGAGAAGATTAGGCTAGTGATGCAACAGCACAACAACCTGCGGTGACACAAGAGTTGGTATTCCCGTGCTGTGATAGAATCTTTTCACTCCAGATCGAGACAGATAAACATTATAACTGACTTCCTCTTTAGTGATGATAAGTAGCAGCAACACAACAAAATCATTAGTATATATACAGTGTGCCAAGTAGTACCTGTATTTATTATCATTTATCAGCGTGTCAGTTATATCTGCTCTTTTCTAGGCTCCCTTGATATTGTCTGAATCAAGATAAACTGATTGTCGAGATTGGAGGACGCTCAAGGAGACAGGAATATTAGCAAGCACTGCCTGACCAGACCTGACCAGAACGCTCTCACTGGGTATACAGTGGCTGGCACCACTAGATGTAATATTACCTTAATGACAGTACCAACATAGGATATGGGTGCACAGCAGTCGTCAGGCGGATTGGGAAATCTTTTCACCTCAACGGCTCATCATGTTGTAATGCTGGGACTGGACAGTGCTGGTAAAACTACAGGTAACATGCTCTATGAACTTTAGGTTTAAGAAATAGACAGATTTCAGATACCGATGTGTCATATCACCACTGGATATCATAATTTTGTGCGCTCAACAGTTGATGTTTGGTCTTTTATCATCCACCCTCACATCAGAGCTTATCTGATCAAATTAGCCTACAGAGTGGATGGAGCAACTCCGAATGCAAACGAATGGGTTTGATTTGCGAGCACTGTAGGTGGTTGAAGATAATTGATTGCCACCACCATACCATCTCTTGTTAGTTACATCTACTCATTTCATTCACCTCTGATCTTTCAACTTCCCACTGAGTTACTTTTTGAACCTGCAGCATACTTGTAATAGGCAAATATATCAATCCAGATATTATATCATCTGTAACTGCAGGTGTTTGGTGCTAAACAACCATAATTGTTCAATGAGCAGAGGCCCGGCTCATAACCTCATGTGTAATGAGAACTTTCTTACTTGTTCTGGTTGCTGAACTTATCTGTCCTGTTGTAAATATACCGGAAGCATCTGTGTGGGCAGATTACAAGCCCGACGAGTCACTTTTTTTTCAGGATCTGTTAAATTAATTCTTTTACTGCCCTTTAGAGTCTGACCAGAGAGTGTCTATTATCTATAGGCTCTGGTCTGACCATAAAACCAATTCACTGACTGAGTGCATTATGTGATCCTATTTGCAGGAGTTTGTACTTGTTTGATGAATTGGGATTCAGCTGTAGGCCCCATGTTCCATTGATGAAGGTTCAACAACTTTTATTTCACATAATTTCTGGTCTTTTTTTGCAGTTTTATATCGGACTAAATTCGAACAATATGTTAATACAGTACCAACAGTCGGCTTCAACTGTGAGAAGGTCAAGGGACAGGTCGGGAAGTCTAAAGGTGTCTATTTTACTGTTTGGGATATCGGCGGACAAGACAAACTCAGGCCATTATGGAATACATACATCCATCACACAGAAGGTAAGGTTATGGCCAACGCCAGTAGAGACGCGGGGGCCGTCGGACGGGGAGCAAGAGTCTGGGGGGCTCAGACTAGTAGAGACCATCATGGCTGTAATATTACAATCGGTCACTTTGATCATCTAATCGGTAGTATTATGTCATGCCACTATAGAAGACATCTGCAGCATGAGTATTCGTGGAGCAAGTTCAGTCAATTCAACAATCTTCACAGGGAAGAATGAAATTCCAAAACATTTCCTGGCTCTTTGATATCCATAATTTGAATATTCTCCAGGGACTGAAAATTAGATTTTTACTGGCATCAATGTCAATTCAATATCAGGGTCATTATATGGATTATTAAGTGGTGATGATGATGATAATTCCGGACAATCTCTGGCTGTCGTAATAGTATTGGGCTTATCAACTTTCAATCACAAGTCCAACAAGTTCACAACACAGCATACTGTTTTGATATTGAATTTTGTGAGCACATTTGACATATCTAGGCTGTCATTACAAACTCATCGGCCATACTGTATTGGCTGTAATGGAATGTGTGTAATTACAATATCAGAATTTTCACTGTCCATTTGATAGTTTATCCAAAGATTCTAAAATCATTGGCTTGAGTTTCCTTGTCATCTTACGAACTTATATGGCGTGTAATCCATCTACTGAGCCAAGTTATGCTTGGGATGACTATGGCAACAACCAAAAAGTGATTTTATCAGCAAACACAAAGTTGAATTTTTTGTTTTACAATTGTTTTGTTTTATAATTAATACTCTGCAATGTATATATGCCCAACCAGTTTGGTCATATATAACTCAACAACTTGTTGACGAATGTCGAATGGTTGCAGCAATGGCTCAGACATAAAGCCTCTAAGCTGTCATATGGAGCAAAAAATCCAATTTCATTTTTGGCATTGCATTACATGTATGTGGAACTGGCGATTCAATATTTCGCTATATGCAATGTGTACTTGCATGTGTGTTATGTCAACTAAAAATTCTTATATTGATAAATTTATATTGAAATGTAGATTAATCATGCTTCTTTGAAAGCAGTTAAATTTCCTGAAATCCCCCTTTCATAACTGAAGCGGACCACAGACGAGAGTGTAATAAGCCCATCGCTAGTGCTTTTTCAAGGAAGTTACTAACTGGAATTGAGTTGGCTCAGAGGCCTTTTCATGACCAAAACACGGCTACGTACTCATAGCTGAGTCACTGTGTTTTATATTTTACCCACCATGACAGATTAAAATGTAAGAATGACTCATAAATTCTATTGACTTAGGATGATAATTAGGGATAATGCACCATTACACTCCTATACACAAGTGCTCTATGACACAATTATTGGGTAGTTATAGTCTTCTCACTTCCTCACTGATGTCTAAACCTTCACTGTACTACTAGAACTAGTTATTACCTGACTAATGGACAACCTGTATTATGCTTTTGTCATCTCAGCAGATCCTATAAATTAGCTTCTCATATCTCCTCTGAGTATGTGATGTTATAATGTCAACAACGTGAAGTCACAGAATTACCTGATCTGCTCTGCTTAGTTGTTCCCCTTGAAGAAACTGAAAGAGATGCCAGGGTCCACGCTTACAGTGGTGATGTTTTACAAAACATTGCTGTGTCAAAAGGGCAGTGCTCATGTGTTATGACTATCAAGCTGAGACATAGTTGCAATTATGTTTGGTTTGATGAAAATCTAAGAATTTGCGTGGCAACCTCATAGATAGTGGTTCACCCTGTCTGGCATAATACCTAACGCTGTTGACACCATAGGGGTTGCTCTTCATAAAAACAAAATGCATATATATACCATCTTCATACAACTTCTGCTGGTAAGGGTGTTACTTATTGTCGATACTGAGAACCTCAAATGCCACATCATATGAAACTATCAAACATAAGAGAATAATTACTGAGCAATCAGTATGGAGTTTAACACTTGTCAAAGAAATAACTTGTTATGTCATTGCAACTTCAAGTGATGAGTTAACATAATTACAGATATTTGAAGTAATCATCGTTTTTAATTCATCTTCTGCAGCAGTGATAAACCATCAACTTTCCATTTTCCAACTGAGGGATTTCAATCAGGTTTTACATATTGTGCGCTGTGTCAAATTATAGTTCTTGTGGTCGATCGAGCTTAAATAGTATCATCTAACTGAAGGTTGCAAACTTGATGACATAACTGGCCCATTAGTTTACTCCCCACACTCTACTACCTTGATTCTTTTGGGTTTATTTGTAAATCTGAATTGAAGCAGCAGACTCTGGGGCAGTTTACCAGCTGATAACCTCATAAGGAAAGATTTACAGACTATAATTGTTGTGATTTAAGTTGTCCTCCTAGTAAGACTGTAAGGATAACTCCATGCTTGTTATAAGTTCTTATTTTGCCAAGTATTAAAGCAAGGAGTTAAACTCCTCGATTCAAGTAAACTATTTATTGCTGTTTTGCCCATCAGCTGAAGTGTGTTTTTTTTATATTTGTTGGTTCTTAATAATAGTCAACAAACCTGTTTCTTTTGAAGGCATCTAAGTGATGGTTATGGGTCTGTTGTATAAAACTGACATTGTCTTATTTCTCTTGCAGGTATCATATTTGTTGTGGACAGCTGTGATCATGAACGTTTTGAGGAAGCTCGAATAGAACTTATGAAAATAGCTAAGAATGCTGAGACAATTGGAGTACCCATTGTCATTGTAGCAAACAAACAAGACTTGCCTAATGCTCGCAGTGTGGATGAGCTTGAACGTAGTCTAACGTTACACGAACTCACCGGCACACATCCCTGGACTATTTTCCCCGCCATAGCTGTGATTGGAGAAGGACTATTTGAGTCAGTAAACTCTTTATATGAAATGATGGTCAAAGCCAAGAAGAGTAAGGGCAAGCATAAGTCAGCCTCCAAGCGATGATCATTGTGTGCGACGTTCACCATGTGTGCATATTTGCTGGACCACCATCGTATCAGTAGCGATTTTTGCTCTGTCATGAATGGCTCCAGTACCTCCCCTCTATTGGATCTGTCGCCAATGTGAACTTAACCCATGGTTTGCTTTCGGGATTTGTTTCCAAGATATTTATGTGTGATATAATATATGGATATTGGATATATATTTGAACATAATTAATTTTTCTTGTCTTCATGGATAAAAGTTGCTGGTATTCAGCCTCATAGCTAAAATCTAATCTAAAGGACTTCCTGCAATGATCCAATGTCATCATGAGGCTAATATGAATATGATTAACTGGCCCAATTTTTTACAGTATTCCAATCAGAATTTTATTGCGATCCCTGATTTTTATACTCAACTGCTCACATGGTAATTTTTGCTTGATAGCGTTTATCCAATCAGTTGAAACGTCCTTATTTTTTATACTAGCTGCTTACATCTGAATACATGTACATGATATGCAATTAATTGTAAATAAAAATATTTATTCATATTGCTTCACTAATTTTATTTTCAATATCTATAGCTACCTACATCTATGGTCTCACCAAAAGTTATGTTTGGCCTCCCTGATGTTAATTCAGTGTATAGTCATATATACTTTATTGAATACAGATTAGACTTCAGTGTAGCTATAGCCTCCCTGCACTAGGATAGGAAACGCTGATTTTAAAGAGCAAGCTTTTGGTCAGCATGCTGACTGACATAAAAGCAGTTGAAGGCAGAGTGGGCATGACAAAGGTTCTAAAACGCACCAATACCAGGAGATGATGTTAGATTAGATATGGAAACCCATAGACATTGAGGCATTGAGGGCTTATTCAGGCAGTTGGCTAATACAATTGACTAGAGGATATTATGAGCATGTGCAAATGGTATTATCTTTCCCAAAAACTTCCCGAATCATTATTCATTATTACCTGAAAGTTCTCAATCAACTGGATAAGTCAACCATTGCAAACAAAGTTGGGTATGTAAACCCTAGTCCAAGACTTAGCAACCTCATCTCATCATAGTCATATGTCAGAAAGGTGACAGTTGGGAACCCATTTTTTAAAAAATTTTCAGGATAAGTTCCATGAAAGTTGGCATTTTTCCATCATAATACCCGAATTTTCATATCATTAGGTTAGGTTAGTAATCTTTTATTTTCGTGTTCAGATTTATAATAGTACAGAAAATGCTTCTGTTTGCAGGTATATTATTTTAGCTGAATGACTGGTGCGTAATTCCATACTGACTCTCGTGATCTGACTGGGCATGTAGATCACTGATAAACTAGGCTATCATTACCACAAAAGAGATGTCGTAAGGCTAAGTATGCATCCTGCGTAACTCTAATTTGCGCATGTGCAAGAACAATGAGTTTAGTTTGGGTTCTGATTGCAATTTTGGTCAGAGAAAATGAGACACCCCCTGCATGAACTGCCAATCGAATTTAGCTAATGGTAACAGTAGAAGATAACTCTTGCTGACAATTCCGCACGCTTTGGGGAGTGTGCCACTATAGCAGGTAGCCAATCAGATGGCTTCGGAATTCCGAGACTCAATTTTGCAGAGATCAGCTCATGCCCAGAGCTGAGCATGCGCAGAATGGCGTAATTCTTTTTTTTGGCTGTGTTTTAGAACAAGTAATTTTGTTCAAGGATAATGTTATCATCCTAATATTGAAATATATTAAATATAGTCAATGTGTGATGAGCATGTTGTAAAGCAACTTACTTGATGTAAACAGTCAAATTAATTTTTTGTTAACAGAATTGTCAAATTTCTAATTTGGCTATTTTGTTGTACGGGGAGTTTATCCCAGTTCCCTGGTTGTAGCAATTGTGTAGATGAGACTTGCCTCCCCATACTCACAAAACAGACAACTCTTTATTTATTGATGCAACCAATCAGAAACTGCCAAGATTGTAGCTGAGCATAAAATGGAAAACTCAGATCACACAGGGGCCGGGCCTACCAGCATCCAGACTGAGACCTGTGGTCAATGCAGTTTGGGTTATGTCAAGGATTTGGGTTTTCCTGTTTAGGTGATTATAAAGAAACTTGCAATGAACAAATGAATTTTGGAAGGTTTATTACATCGGACTCTTGCATTTCCTGACTCAAAGTTAGGAAATGCAGTAGTCCTATTGTTTATTGTCTCTTTCTGGGCTTGCATCATCTTTTTGAAACAGAATTGAGATGTATTTGACATAAGTAGCATGTAAAGATGTTGACATATGGCTTTATTATTCCTCCAGTGCCATTCTCCAAGTCCATGGTACCCTCCCTGATGATACCAAGTGCATGGTTGGTACATCATGTACAATACATACATTGGATTGAATTGCTGTGTCGCTTGATTGTTGGGTTCATCATCCAATTGGATAACATGCAATTCTTTGACTTCTTGGTTCATGGGGGTTGTAAACTTGTACTCTACTTTTCCAGTGTTTAAGGGAGGTTAATAAAATAATTTATATAGTTGGCCAAGTATATGCTTTTGAGCCTTAGGCCTAGGGGCTTATAACTTGGTTTATATAAATTACTACCTGCAACCTAGATAACATTGAAATATATTCAAGGTGTTGGCTAAACATGTATGGCAGGTCGATTCAGTGTACGCATTCCGGAACCGAGCCACTGAGCAGTCAAAACGCAGCGAGAATAAATGGCCGTGCAAGAACGAGCCTTCACTTTGAGTCAAAACCAGGAACAACAGAACACCACAGCCTGTGTAAACCAAATACAACATAGGCCTAAGTAGTCTACGCACTGTGCAGGATTTGCTTGGATTTTTCCTCTCATTACTTCTACATTAATCTTACTTCATATAGCCTAGGGTCCAATAATACACATTGTATGACCTTTTGTCAATGTCATGAATGACCGCCCTTATTCAAAATGAAAGAAATTCTGGCTGACATTTTCTTCACTACTTGGCAGTGAATATCTCTGCTCATGGGTATTTCCCAAACATGAGGCTACTTTTCCCAGAGTCTGACTGGAATACTCTCATACCTGGAGCAATATAGTAGGTGGCATGAATAGAAATCAATAGATATTGCAGTTTTAGTGCTCCCCTTGATTAACTTATAACACTCAAGAGCAGACAACTCCATCGAAATCCTGCATTGTTCTCAGACTTTTTCCCCTCCGGGGGGCCGTCGGACAGGGGGCAAAGTCTGGGGGGCTCAGACTAAGGCCTAAGCTACTTACATTTATTGCTTTTAGATACAGTCCACCCTAGCATCATTTGAAGACCACCATGGGGTTCCAGTGGACAGCTATTGCTTTTGTATTGTATGCAGAATTGGCTGTTGTTTGTATTCTCATGCTGCCTTTCATCTCTGCCCAAAGGTAAGTTTCATTTTTGACATTGAAATAACTCAAATCACCACCGACATAAAATAAGGATATTCAATCACACCACCTTGACACATTTTAACATGATGATATAGATGCCTACAGACAAAACTACAATAAAGATTATATTATTTATAGTATCATAAGATGCACTTCAACAAAACAGACAATGAGGAGCGCAACCAACATAATTTTACTACGCAAAAATCACTTTGTAAAAACAAAATAATACTCGATACTACAGGGAATACTACTAGGGAATACTACTAGGGAATACTACTCGGGAATCACAACATTCGCCAAATAATACAACTATATACACATTTCTTCCCAGATGGAAAGCTCTCTTTGAATCACGTATTGGGCAAGGAGTAAAACGTCATGCCAACTACTACTTCCACATTTTTATTGCACTGCTAGGTCTAGTTTTCTTTGGTGAGTTTACATGCAATTTCAATTTTATCTTCACCACATTAGCAATAATTATAACTTTTCATCACTATCACGACAGCCCTAGTCTATTAAATCATACAGGTATGTGATGTGTTTGTAGATATTATGATGCAGTATGGAAAAGCGCTTGTCTAGCATTTAGCACCATGTGGTAGTCTTTAATGGCAATATTTTTTAATCAGTATCGGCATATAACATAGACGTGATCATTAGCCTTATTGATGAATTGACCTATTTGATGGCAGATTCGATTAGGGAGATGAGGAAATACGCATACAGTGACAAGACTGTGACCTCCATGCATAATCAGCCTGCTGCCATGGACAATCTCCACATGAAACAATTTAGAGCTCAGAGAAACTTCTACATATCTGGATTTGCCCTTTTCCTTTGGATGTGAGTTCTAAACTGCTATTTGTAGCTCGCTCATAAAGTCAAAGGAAACATTTTTTAATCTATGGCAGTTTGCACTGACAAGGAATTCGAAAACCATAGATGAAATGTGATAATCTTGCTCATATTGCTACCCTTAAGATGGAATGTAAAACAGCTCATGGTAACATTTAGTTTCATTTCTGTTTAAGTGTTATATCTCGTCTCGTGACAATGATATCTACAGAGGCTAGTCAGGCGGAGAGGATCAATAATGAGGCAGTCGTAGAGCAGCAACCAGTAAGAGATACACCAGTATATAAACAAGTCATGTAGTAGCAACACAATCTAACAACACCAAGCATATGCCTTGCAGCTTAATATTATATTTGTCGGTCATCGGGCATTTATAGAACATAACTATCTTAATCATGTAGAAGAATGAGTATTTATAGACTACTTTTACTGTATGATATCGAAATGATTGGACTGAGGTAAAAACTGAAGAAAACTGTTTTCTTATAAACATGCAGGTAGCGGAGGCTGACCCAGAGTTGCTGAGACAACTTGAGAATGCTCAAATGGAGCTCGGTGAAACTAAGGAAGAGCTCACGAGGACACAACTTCAACTAACACAACAGAAAGAGGAATTTGATGAACTTTGTGAGAAATATCAAGAAATGGAGGTAAATTTAGGAAAGACTGGTCCTATTGCATATGCTTAATTCTCATGATGATCCCAACACCTAGTAGTCATGGTTTTCCAAACGTGTAATTTTTATTACTGATGTTGTGTCTTGTTGCTGAGACAAGGAATTACACTGCCACTAATCTCAGTTTGAGTTTTTTAGATCATACGCAGATGATCAATATTGCTGTATTATCACACCCTCTTAGCCCCAGGATGTTCAGTCAAATAAGTTTGGCCATAAAAGAAAGAATAATTTGGTACATTGTGATGTTTCAGATGACATGCAATACTCAACAGGAAGGTGGAAGTGGTGATAAGAAAACTGAATAACTCAGAGGAGATAACAGATTCTCCTTAGCAGCATAACATGACATAGTAACACGCTCGATATATAGCCATGTCTGCCAGGTCGTTTATTCAGCTTTGATAGATATGCTATTCCTAACACATGCAATGATCTTACTCATAACATCATTCTGTATTTAGACATGAAATATTTTCAATCAGGTTCTGGTAATCAATAAAGTCCTCATGGCACCAGGA